>OY970832.1:38413004-43357004 GCA_963853835.1 Calendula officinalis
CTCGGCCCGAACTTCAACCTCGGCCCGAACATCATCCTCAGCCCGAACACCGAACTTCGGCCCGAACACCACTTCGGCCCGAACACCACTTCGGCCCGAACATCCCACTTCGGCCCGAACACCACTTCGGCTCGAACATCCCTCTTCGGCCCGAACTCTTCAATATCCAAGATTGTGTGACAATAGGTGCTTTACTAAACCATTCATAACTTTCAGCTCGGGTGTCCGTTTCACGCCCACGAGTAACGAAAATAGCTGGTTCGTTCGTCACTGCCAAGAACAAATTCGGCCCGAACTCTTCACTGTTCCCGGCCCGAACTTCATTTTTGGGCCGAACTTCAACCTCGGCCCGAACTTCAACCTCGGCCCGAACTCCGACCTCGGCCCGAACTTCAACCTCGGCCCGAACTTCAACCTCGGCCCGAACTCCGACCTCGGCCCGAACTTCAACCTCGGCCCGAACATCATCATCCGCCCGAACACCGAACTTCGGCCCGAACACCACTTCGGCCCGAACATCCCACTTCGGCCCAAACACCACTGCGGCCCGAACATCCCTCTTCGGTCCGAACTCTTCAATATCCAAGATTGTGTGACAAAAGGTGCTATACTAAAACATTCATAACTTTCAGCTCGGGTGTCCGTTTCAAGCCCACGAGTAACCAAAATAGCTGGTTCGTACGTCACTGCCAAGAACAAGTTCGGCCCGAACTCTTCACTGTTCCCGGCCCGAACTTCATTTTCGGCCCGCACTTCAAACTCGGCCCGAACTTCAACCTCGGCCCGAACTCCGACCTCGGCCCGAACTTCAACTCGGCCCGAACATCATCATCGGCCCGAACACCGAACTTCGGCCCGAACACCACTTCGGCCCGAACACCACTTCGGCCCGAACATCCCACTTCGGCCCGAACACCACTGCGGCCCGAACATCCCTCTTCGGCCCGAACTCTTCAATATCCAAGATTGTGTGACAAAAGGTGCTATACTAAAACATTCATAACTTTCAGCTCGGGTGTCCATTTCACGCCCACGAGTAACGAAAATAGCTGGTTCGTTCGTCACTGCCAAGAACAAGTTCGGCCCGAACTCTTCACTGTTCCCGGCCCGAACTTCATTTTTGGGCCGAACTTCATTTTCGGCCCGAACTTCAACCTCGGCTCGAACTCCGACCTCGGCCCGAACTTCAACCTCGGCCCGAACATCATCATCGGCCTGAACACCAAATTTTGGCCCGAACACCACTTCGGCCCGAACATCCCACTTCGGCCCGAACACCACTGCGGCCCGACCATCCCTCTTCGGCCTGAACTCTTCAATATCCAAGATTGTGTGACAAAAGGTGCTATACTAAAACATTCATAACTTTCAGCTCGGGTGTCCGTTTCAAGCCCACGAGTAACCAAAATAGATGGTTCGTTCGTCACTGCCAAGAACAAGTTCGGCCCGAACTCTTCACTGTTCCCGGCCCAAACTTCATTTTCGGCCCGAACTTCAACCTCGGCCCGAACTCCGACCTCGGCCCGAACTCCAACCTCGGCCCGAACATCATCCTCGGCCCGAACACCGAACATCGGCCCGAACACCACTTCGGCCCGAACACCACTTCGGCCCGAACATCCCACTTCGGCCCGAACACCACTTCGGCCTGAACATCCCTCTTCGGCCCGAACTCTTCAATATCCAAGATTGTGTGACAAAAGGTGCTATACTAAAACATTCATAACTTTCAGCTCGGGTGTCCGTTTCAAGCCCACGAGTAACCAAAATAGCTGGTTCGTTCGTCACTGCCAAGAACAAGTTCGGCCCGAACTCTTCACTGTTCCCGGCCCGAACTTCATTTTCGGCCCGAACTTCAACCTCTGCCCGAACTTCAACCTTGGGCCGAACTCCGACCTCGGCCCGGACTCCAACCTCGGCCCGAACATCATCCTCGGCCCGAACACCGAACTTCGGCCCGAACACCACTTCGGCCCGAACACCACTTCGGCCCGAACATCCCACTTCGGCCCGAATACCACTTCGGCCCGAACATCCCTCTTCGGCCCGAACTCTTCAATATCCAAGATTGTGTGACAATAGGTGCTATACTAAAACATTCATAACTTTCAGCTCGGGTGTCCGTTTCAAGCCCACGAGTAACCAAAATAGCTGGTTCGTTCGTCACTGCCAAGAACAAGTTCGGCCCGAACTCTTCACTGTTCCCGGCCCGAACTTCATTTTCGGCCCGAACTTCAACCTCGGCCCGAACTTCAACCTCGGCCCGAACTCCGACCTCGGCCCGAACTCCAACCTCGGCCCGAACATCATCCTCGGCCCGAACACCGAACTTCGGCCCGAACACCACTTCGGCCCGAGCACCACTTCGGCCCGAACACCACTTCGGCCCGAACATCCCTCTTCGGCCCGAACTCTTCAATATCCAAGATTGTGTGACAATAGGTGCTATACTAAAACATTCATAACTTTCAGCTCGGGTGTCCGTTTCAAGCCCACGAGTAACCAAAATAGCTGGTTCGTTCGTCACTGCCAAGAACAAGTTCGGCCCGAACTCTTCACTGTTCCCGGCCCGAACTTCATTTTCGGCCCGAACTTCAACCTCGGCCCGAACTTCAACCTCGGCCCGAACTCCGACCTCGGCCCGAACTCCAACCTCGGCCCGAACATCATCCTCGGCCCGAACACCGAACTTCGGCCCGAACACCACTTCGGCCCGAGCACCACTTCGGCCCGAACACCACTTCGGCCCGAACATCCCACTTCGGCCCGAACACCACTTCGGCCCGAACATCCCTCTTCGGCCCGAACTCTTCAATATCCAAGATTGTGTGACAATAGGTGCTATACTAAAACATTCATAACTTTCAGCTCGGGTGTCCGTTTCACGCCCACGAGTAACGAAAATAGTTGGTTCGTTCGTCACTACCAAGAACAAGTTCGGCCCGAACTCTTCACTGTTCCCGGGCCGAACTTCATTTTCGGCCCGAACTTCAACCTCGGCCCGAACTTCAACCTCGGCCCGAACTCCGACCTCGGCCCGAACTTCATCCTCGGCCGAACATCATCATCGGCCCGAACACCGAACTTCGGCCCGAACACCACTTCCGCCCGAACACCACTTCGGCCCGAACATCCCACTTCGGCCCGAACACCACTTCGGCCCGAACATCCCTCTTCGGCCCGAACTCTTCAATATCCAAGATTGTGTCCGAACTCTTCAATATCCAAATTGTGTGACAAAAGGTGCTATACTAAAACATTCATAACTTTCAGCTCGGGTGTCCGTTTCAAGCCCACGAGTAACCAAAATAGCTGGTTCGTTCGTCACTGCCAAGAACAAGATCGGCCCGAACTCTTCACTGTTCCCGGCCCGAACTTCATTTTCGGCCCGCACTTCAACCTCGGCCCGAACTTCAACCTCGGCCCGAACTCCGACCTCGGCCCGAACTCCAACCTCGGCCCGAACATCATCCTCGGCCCGAACACCGAACTTCGGCCCGAACACCACTTCGGCCCGAACACCGCTTCGGCCCGAACATCCCACTTCGGCCCGAACACCACTTCGGCCCGAACATCCCTCTTCGGCCCGAACTCTTCAATATCCAAGATTGTGTGACAATAGGTGCTATACTAAAACATTCATAACTTTCAGCTCGGGTGTCCGTTTCACGTCCACGGGTAACGAAAATAGTTGGTTCGTTCGTCACTGCCAAGAACAAGTTCGGCCCGAACTCTTCACTGTTCCCGGCTCGAACTTCATTTTCGGCCCGAACTTCAACCTCGGCCCGAACTTCAACCTCGGCCCGAACTCCGACCTCGGCCCGAACTTCAACTCGGCCCGAACATCATCATCGGCCCGAACACCGAACTTCGGCCCGAACACCACTTCGGCCTGAACATCCCACTTCGGCCCGAACACCACTGCGGCCCGAACATCCCTCTTCGGCCCGAACTCTTAAATATCCAAGATTGTGTGACAAAAGGTGCTATACTAAAACATTCATAACTTTCAGCTCGGGTGTCCATTTCACGCCCACGAGTAACGAAAATAGCTGGTTCGTTCGTCACTGCCAAGAACAAGTTCGGCCCGAACTCTTCCCTGTTCCCGGCCCGAACTTCATTTTTGGGCCGAACTTCATTTTCCGCCCGAACTTCAACCTCGGCCCGAACTCCGACCTCGGCCCGAACTTCAACCTCGGCCCGAACATCATCATCGGCCCGAACACCAAATTTTGGCCCGAACACCACTTCGGCCCGAACATCCCACTTCGGCCCGAACACCACTGCGGCCCGAACATCCCTCTTCGGCCCGAACTCTTCAATATCCAAGATTGTGTGACAAAAGGTGCTATACTAAAACATTCATAACTTTCAGCTCGGGTGTCCGTTTCAAGCCCACGAGTAACCAAAATAGCTGGTTCGTTCGTCACTGCCAAGAACAAGTTCGGCCGAACTCTTTAGTGTTCCCGGCCCGAACTTCATTTTCGGCCCGAACTTCAACCTCGGCCCGAACTTCAACCTCGGCCCAAACTCCGACCTTGGCCCGAACATCAACCTCGGCCCGAACATCATCCTCGGCCCGAACACCGAACTTCGGCCCGAACACCACTGCGGCCCGAACACCACTTCGGCCCGAACATCCCACTTCGGCCCGAACACCACTTCGGCCCGAACATCCCACTTCGGCCCGAACACCACTTCGGCCCGAACATCCCGCTTCCGCCCGAACTCTTCAATATCCAAGATTGTGTGACAAAAGGTGCTATACTAAAACATTCATAACTTTCAGCTCAGGTGTCCGTTTCACGCCCACGAGTAACCAAAATAGATGGTTCGTTCGTCACTGCCAAGAACAAGTTCGGCCGAACTCTTCAGTGTTCCCGGCCCGAACTTCATTTTCGGCCCGCACTTCAACCTCGGCCCGAACTTCAACCTCGGCCCGAACTCCGACCTCGGCCCGAACTCCAACCTCGGCCCGAACATCATCCTCGGCCCGAACACCGAACTTCGGCCCGAACACCACTTCGGCCCGAACACCGCTTCGGCCCGAACATCCCACTTCGGCCCGAACACCACTTCGGCCCGAACATCCCTCTTCGGCCCGAACTCTTCAATATCCAAGATTGTGTGACAATAGGTGCTATACTAAAACATTCATAACTTTCAGCTCGGGTGTCCGTTTCACGTCCACGGGTAACGAAAATAGTTGGTTCGTTCGTCACTGCCAAGAACAAGTTCGGCCCGAACTCTTCACTGTTCCCGGCTCGAACTTCATTTTCGGCCCGAACTTCAACCTCGGCCCGAACTTCAACCTCGGCCCGAACTCCGACCTCGGCCCGAACTTCAACTCGGCCCGAACATCATCATCGGCCCGAACACCGAACTTCGGCCCGAACACCACTTCGGCCCGAACATCCCACTTCGGCCCGAACACCACTGCGGCCCGAACATCCCTCTTCGGCCCGAACTCTTAAATATCCAAGATTGTGTGACAAAAGGTGCTATACTAAAACATTCATAACTTTCAGCTCGGGTGTCCATTTCACGCCCACGAGTAACGAAAATAGCTGGTTCGTTCGTCACTGCCAAGAACAAGTTCGGCCCGAACTCTTCCCTGTTCCCGGCCCGAACTTCATTTTTGGGCCGAACTTCATTTTCGGCCCGAACTTCAACCTCGGCCCGAACTCCGACCTCGGCCCGAACTTCAACCTCGGCCCGAACATCATCATCGGCCCGAACACCAAATTTTGGCCCGAACACCACTTCGGCCCGAACATCCCACTTCGGCCCGAACACCACTGCGGCCCGAACATCCCTCTTCGGCCCGAACTCTTCAATATCCAAGATTGTGTGACAAAAGGTGCTATACTAAAACATTCATAACTTTCAGCTCGGGTGTCCGTTTCAAGCCCACGAGTAACCAAAATAGCTGGTTCGTTCGTCACTGCCAAGAACAAGTTCGGCCGAACTCTTTAGTGTTCCCGGCCCGAACTTCATTTTCGGCCCGAACTTCAACCTCGGCCCGAACTTCAACCTCGGCCCGAACTCCGACCTTGGCCCGAACATCATCCTCGGCCCGAACATCATCCTCGGCCCGAACACCGAACTTCGGCCCGAACACCACTGCGGCCCGAACACCACTTCGGCCCGAACATCCCACTTCGGCCCGAACACCACTTCGGCCCGAACATCCCACTTCGGCCCGAACACCACTTCGGCCCGAACATCCCGCTTCGGCCCGAACTCTTCAATATCCAAGATTGTGTGACAAAAGGTGCTATACTAAAACATTCATAACTTTCAGCTCAGGTGTCCGTTTCACGCCCACGAGTAACCAAAATAGATGGTTCGTTCGTCACTGCCAAGAACAAGTTCGGCCGAACTCTTCAGTGTTCCCGGCCCGAACTTCATTTTCGGCTCGAACTTCAACCTCGGCCCGAACTTCAACCTCGGCCCGAATTCCGACCTCGTCCTGAACTTCAACCTCGGCCCGAACATCATCTTCGGCCCGAACACCGAACTTCGGCAAGAACACTACTTCGTCCCGAACACCACTTCGGCCCGAACATCCCACTTCGGCCCGAACACCACTTCGGCCCGAACATCCCTCTTCGGCCCGAACTCTTCAATATCCAAGATTGTGTGACAAAAGGTGCTATACTAAAATATTCATAACTTTCAGCTCGGGTGTCCGTTTCACGCCCACAAGTAACCAAAATAACTGGTTCGTTCGTCACTGCCAAGAAAAAGTTCGGCTCGAACTCTTCACTGTTCCCGGCCCGAACTTCATTTTCGGCCCGAACTTCAACCTCGGCCCGAACTTCAACCTCGGCCCGAACTCCGACCTCGGCCCGAACTTCAACCTCGGCCCGAACTTCAACCTCGGCCCGAACTCCGACCTCGGCCCGAACTTCAACCTCGGCCCGAACATCATCCTCGGCCCGAACACCGAACTTCGGCCCGAACACCACTTCGGCCCGAACACCACTTCGGCCCGAACACCACTTCGGCCCGAACATCCCACTTCGGCCCGAACACCACTTCGGCCCGAACATCCCTCTTCGGCCCGAAATCTTCAATATCCAAGATTGTGTGACAAAAGGTGCTATACTAAAACATTCATAACTTTAAGCTCGGGTGTCCGTTTCAAGCCCACGAGTAACCAAAATAGCTGGTTCGTTCGTCACTGCCAAGAACAAGTTCGGCCAGAACTCTTCACTGTTCCCGGCCCGAACTTCATTTTCGGCCCGAACTTCAACCTCGGCCCGAACTTCAACCTCGGCCCGAACTCCGACCTCGGCCCGAACTTCAACCTCGGCCCGAACATCATCCTCAGCCCGAACACCGAACTTCGGCCCGAACACCACTTCGGCCCGAACACCACTTCGGCCCGAACATCCCACTTCGGCCCGAACACCACTTCGGCTCGAACATCCCTCTTCGGCCCGAACTCTTCAATATCCAAGATTGTGTGACAAAAGGTGCTATACTAAAACATTCATAACTTTAAGCTCGGGTGTCCGTTTCAAGCCCACGAGTAACCAAAATAGCTGGTTCGTTCGTCACTGCCAAGAACAAGTTCGGCCAGAACTCTTCACTGTTCCCGGCCCGAACTTCATTTTCGGCCCGAACTTCAACCTCGGCCCGAACTTCAACCTCGGCCCGAACTCCGACCTCGGCCCGAACTTCAACCTCGGCCCGAACATCATCCTCAGCCCGAACACCGAACTTCGGCCCGAACACCACTTCGGCCCGAACACCACTTCGGCCCGAACATCCCACTTCGGCCCGAACACCCCTTCGGCTCGAACATCCCTCTTCGGCCCGAACTCTTCAATATCTAAGATTGTGTGACAATAGGTGCTTTACTAAACCATTCATAACTTTCAGCTCGGGTGTCCGTTTCACGCCCACGAGTAACGAAAATAGCTGGTTCATTCGTCACTGCCAAGAACAAGTTCGGCCCGAACTCTTCACTGTTCCCGGCCCGAACTTCATTTTCGGCCCGAACTTCAACCTCTGCCCGAACTTCAACCTTGGGCCGAACTCCGACCTCGGCCCGGACTCCAACCTCGGCCCGAACATCATCCTCGGCCCGAACACCGAACTTCAGCCCGAACACCACTTCGGCCCGAACACCACTTCGGCCCGAACATCCCACTTCGGCCCGAACACCACTTCGGCCCGAACATCCCTCTTCGGCCCGAACTCTTCAATATCCAAGATTGTGTGACAATATGTGCTATACTAAAACATTCATAACTTTCAGCTCGGGTGTCCGTTTCAAGCCCACGAGTAACCAAAATAGCTGGTTCGTTCGTCACTGCCAAGAACAAGTTCGGCCCGAACTCTTCAGTGTTCCCGGCCCGAACTTCATTTTCGGCCCGAACTTCAACCTCGGCCCGAACTTCAACCTCGGCCCGAACTCCGACCTCGGCCCGAACTCCAACCTCGGCCCGAACATCATCCTCGGCCCGAACACCGAACTTCGGCCCGAACACCACTTCGGCCCGAACACCACTTCGGCCCGAACATCCCACTTCGGCCCGAACACCACTTCGGCCCGAACATCCCTCTTCGGCCCGAACTCCTCAATATCCAAGATTGTGTGACAATAGGTGCTATACTAAAACATTCATAACTTTCAGCTCGGGTGTCCGTTTCACGCCCACGAGTAACGAAAATAGTTGGTTCGTTCGTCACTACCAAGAACAAGTTCGGCCCGACCTCTTCACTGTTCCCGGGCCGAACTTCATTTTCGGCCCGAACTTCAACCTCGGCCCGAACTTCAACCTCGGCCCGAACTCCGACCTCGGCCCGAACTTCATCCTCGGCCCGAACATCATCATCGGCCCGAACACCGAACTTCGGCCCGAACACCACTTCCGCCCGAACACCACTTCGGCCCGAACATCCCACTTCGGCCCGAACACCACTTCGGCCCGAACATCCCTCTTCGGCCCGAACTCTTCAATATCCAAGATTGTGTCCGAACTCTTCAATATCCAAGATTGTGTGACAAAAGGTGCTATACTAAAACATTCATAACTTTCAGCTCGGGTGTCCGTTTCAAGCCCACGAGTAACCAAAATAGCTGGTTCGTTCGTCACTGCCAAGAACAAGTTCGGCCCGAACTCTTCACTGTTCCCGGCCCGAACTTCATTTTCGGCCCGCACTTCAACCTCGGCCCGAACTTCAACCTCGGCCCGAACTCCGACCTCGGCCCGAACTCCAACCTCGGCCCGAACATCATCCTCGGCCCGAACACCGAACTTCGGCCCGAACACCACTTCGGCCCGAACACCACTTCGGCCCGAACATCCCACTTCGGCCCGAACACCACTTCGGCCCGAACATCCCTCTTCGGCCCGAACTCTTCAATATCCAAGATTGTGTGACAATAGGTGCTATACTAAAACATTCATAACTTTCAGCTCGGGTGTCCGTTTCACGTCCACGGGTAACGAAAATAGTTGGTTCGTTCGTCACTGCCAAGAACAAGTTCGGCCCAAACTCTTCACTGTTCCTGGCTCGAACTTCATTTTCGGCCCGAACTTCAACCTCGGCCCGAACTTCAACCTCGGCCCGAACTCCGACCTCGGCCCGAACTTGAACTCGGCCCGAACATCATCATCGGCCCGAACACCGAACTTTGGCCCGAACACCACTTCGGCCCGAACACCACTTCGGCCCGAACATCCCACTTTGGCCCGAACACCACTGCGGCCCGAACATCCCTCTTCGGCCCGAACTCTTGAATATCCAAGATTGTGTGACAAAAGGTGCTATACTAAAACATTCATAACTTTCAGCTCGGGTGTCCGTTTCAAGCCCACGAGTAACCAAAATAGCTGGTTCGTTCGTCACTGCCAAGAACAAGTTCGGCCCGAACTCTTCACTGTTCCCGGCCCGAACTTCATTTTCGGCCCGCACTTCAACCTCGGCCCGAACTTCAACCTCGGCCCGAACTCCGACCTCGGCCCGAACTTTAACCTCGGCCCGAACATCATCATCGGCCCGAACACCAAATTTTGGCCCGAACACCACTTCGGCCCGAACATCCCACTTCGGCCCGAACACCACTGCGGCCCGAACATCCCTCTTCGGCCCGAACTCTTCAATATCCAAGATTGTGTGACAAAAGGTGCTATACTAAAACATTCATAACTTTCAGCTCGGGTGTCCGTTTCAAGCCCACGAGTAACCAAAATAGCTGGTTCGTTCGTCACTGCCAAGAACAAGTTCGGCCTGAACTCTTCACTGTTCCCGGCCCGAACTTCAATTTCGGCCCGAACTTCAACCTCGGCCCGAACTTCAACCTCGGCCCGAACTCCGACCTCGGCCCGAACTCTAACCTCGGCCCGAACATCATCCTCGGCCCGAACACCGAACTTCGGCCCGAACACCACTTCGGCCCGAACACCACTTCGGCCCGAACATCCCACTTCGGCCCGAACACCACTTCGGCCCGAACATCCCTCTTCGGCCCGAACTCTTCAATATCCAAGATTGTGTGACAAAAGGTGCTATACTAAAACATTCATAACTTTCAGCTCGGGTGTCCGTTTCAAGCCCACGAGTAACCAAAATAGCTGGTTCGTTCGTCACTGCCAAGAACAAGTTCGGCCCGAACTCTTCACTGTTCCCGGCCCGAACTTCATTTTCGGCCCGAACTTCAACCTCTGCCCGAACTTCAACCTCGGGCCGAACTCCGACCTCGGCCCGAACTCTAACCTCGGCCCGAACATCATCCTCGGCCCGAACACCGAACTTCGGCCCGAACACCACTTCGGCCCGAACACCACTTCGGCCCGAACATCCCACTTCGGCCCGAACACCACTTCGGCCCGAACATCCCTCTTCGGCCCGAACTCTTCAATATCCAAGATTGTGTGACAATAGGTGCTATACTAAAACATTCATAACTTTCAGCTCGGGTGTCCGTTTCAAGCCCACGAGTAACCAAAATAGCTGGTTCGTTCGTCACTGCCAAGAACAAGTTCGGCCCGAACTCTTCACTGTTCCCGGCCCGAACTTCATTTTCGGCCCGAACTTCAACCTCGGCCCGAACTTCAACCTCGGCCCGAACTCCGACCTCGGCCCGAACTCCAACCTCGGCCCGAACATCATCCTCGGCCCGAACACCGAACTTCGGCCCGAACACCACTTCGGCCCGAACACCACTTCGGCCCGAACATCCCACTTCGGCCCGAACACCACTTCGGCCCGAACATCCCTCTTCGGCCCGAACTCTTCAATATCCAAGATTGTGTGACAATAGGTGCTATACTAAAACATTCATAACTTTCAGCTCGGGTGTCCGTTTCACGCCCACGAGTAACGAAAATAGTTGGTTCGTTCGTCACTACCAAGAACAAGTTCGGCCCGAACTCTTCACTGTTCCCGGCACGAACTTCATTTTCTGCCCGAACTTCAACCTCGGCCCGAACTTCAACCTCGGCCCGAACTCCGACCTCGGCCCGAACTTCATCCTCGGCCCGAACATCATCATCGGCCCGAACACCGAACTTCGGCCCGAACACCACTTCCGCCCGAACACCACTTCGGCCCGAACATCCCACTTCGGCCCGAACACCACTTCGGCCCGAACATCCCTCTTCGGCCCGAACTCTTCAATATCCAAGATTGTGTCCGAACTCTTCAATATCCAAGATTGTGTGACAAAAGGTGCTATACTAAAACATTCATAACTTTCAGCTTGGGTGTCCGTTTCACGCCAACTACTAACCAAAATAGATGGTTCGTTCGTCACTGCCAAGAACAAGTTCGGCCCGAACTCTTCACTGTTCCCGGCCAGAACTTCATTTTCGGCCCGAACTTCAACCTCGGCCCGAACTCCGACCTCGGCCCGAACTTCAACCTCGGCCCGAACATCATCCTCGGCCCGAACACCGAACTTCAGCCCGAACACCACTTCGGCCCGAACATCCCACATCGGCCCGAACACCACTTTGGCCCGAACATCCCTCTTCGGCCCGAACTCTTCAATATCCAAGATTGTGTGACAAAAGGTGCTATACTAAAACATTCATAACTTTCAGCTCGGGTGTCCGTTTCACGCCCACGAGTAACCCAAATAGATGGTTCGTTCGTCACTGCCAAGAACAAGTTCGGCCCGAACTCTTCACTGTTCCCGGCCCGAACTTCATTTTCGGCCGAACTTCAACCTCGGCCCGAACTTCAACCTCGGCCCTAACTCGAACCTCGACCCGAACTTCAACCTCGGCCCGAACATCATCCTCGGCCCGAACACCGAACTTCGTCCCGAACACCACTTCGGCCCGAACACCACTTCGGCCCGAACATCCCACTTCGGCCCGAACACCACTTCGGCCCGAACATCCCTCTTCGGCCCGAACTCTTCAATATCTAAGATTGTATGACAAAAGGTGCTATACTAAAACATTCATAACTTTCAGCTCGAGTGTCCGTTTCACGCCCACGAGTAACCAAAATTGATGGTTCGTTCGTCACTACCAAGAACAAGTTCAGCCCGAACTCTTCACTGTTCCCGGCCCGAACTTCATTTTTGGCTCGAACTTCAACCTCGGCCCGAACTCCGACCTCGACCCGAACTCCGACCTCTGCCCGAACTTCAACCTCGGCCCGAACATCATCCTCGGCCCGAACACCGAACTTCGGCCCGAACACCACTTCGGCCCGAACACCATTTCAGCCCGAACATCCCACTTCGGCCCGAACACCACTTCGGCCCGAACATCCCTCTTCGGCCCGAACTCTTCAATATCCAAGATTGTGTGACAAAAGGTGCCATACTAAAACATTCATAACTTTCTGCTCGGGTGTCCGTTTCACGCCCAGGAGTAACCAAAATAGCTGGTTCGTTCGTCACTGCCAAGAACAAGTTCGGCCTGAACTCTTCACTATTCCCGACCCGAACTTCATTTTCGGCCCGAACTTCAACCTCGGCCCGAACACCGACCTCGGCCCGAACTTCAACCTCGGCCCGAACATCATCCTCGGCCTGAACACCGAACTTTGGCCCGAACACCACTTCGGCCCGAACACCAGTTCGACCCGAACATCCCACTTCCGCCCGAACACCACTTCGGCCCGAACATCCCTCTTCGGCTCGAACTCTTCAATATCTAAGATTGTGTGACAAAAGGTGCTATACTAAAACATTCATAACTTTCAGCTCGGGTGTCCGTTTCACGCCCACGAGTAACCAAAATAGATGGTTCGTTCGTCACTGCCAAGAACAAGTTCGGCCCGAACTCTTCACTGTTCCCGGCCCGAACTTCATTTTCGGCCCGAACTTCAAGCTCGGCCTGAACTCCGACCTCGGCCCGAACTTCAACCTCGGCCCGAACATCATCCTCGGCCCGAACACCGAACTTCGGCCCGAACACCACTTCGGCCCGAACACCACTTCGGCCCGAACATCCCACTTCGGCCCGAACACCACTTCGGCCCGAACATCCCTCTTCGGCCCGAACTCTTCAATATCCAAGATTGTGTGACAATAGGTGCTATACTAAAACATTCATAACTTTCAGCTCGGGTGTCCGTTTCAAGCCCACGAGTAACCAAAATAGCTGGTTCGTTCGTCACTGCCAAGAACAAGTTCGGCCCGAACTCTTCACTGTTCCCGGCCCGAACTTCATTTTCGGCCCGAACTTCAACCTCGGCCCGAACTTCAACCTCGGCCCGAACTCCGACCTCGGCCCGAACTCCAACCTCGGCCCGAACATCATCCTCGGCCCGAACACCGAACTTCGGCCCGAACACCACTTCGGCCCGAACACCACTTCGGCCCGAACATCCCACTTCGGCCCGAACACCACTTCGGCCCGAACATCCCTCTTCGGCCCGAACTCTTCAATATCCAAGATTGTGTGACAATAGGTGCTATACTAAAACATTCATAACTTTCAGCTCGGGTGTCCGTTTCACGCCCACGAGTAACGAAAATAGTTGGTTCGTTCGTCACTACCAAGAACAAGTTCGGCCCGAACTCTTCACTGTTCCCGGCACGAACTTCATTTTCTGCCCGAACTTCAACCTCGGCCCGAACTTCAACCTCGGCCCGAACTCCGACCTCGGCCCGAACTTCATCCTCGGCCCGAACATCATCATCGGCCCGAACACCGAACTTCGGCCCGAACACCACTTCCGCCCGAACACCACTTCGGCCCGAACATCCCACTTCGGCCCGAACACCACTTCGGCCCGAACATCCCTCTTCGGCCCGAACTCTTCAATATCCAAGATTGTGTCCGAACTCTTCAATATCCAAGATTGTGTGACAAAAGGTGCTATACTAAAACATTCATAACTTTCAGCTTGGGTGTCCGTTTCACGCCAACTACTAACCAAAATAGATGGTTCGTTCGTCACTGCCAAGAACAAGTTCGGCCCGAACTCTTCACTGTTCCCGGCCAGAACTTCATTTTCGGCCCGAACTTCAACCTCGGCCCGAACTCCGACCTCGGCCCGAACTTCAACCTCGGCCCGAACATCATCCTCGGCCCGAACACCGAACTTCAGCCCGAACACCACTTCGGCCCGAACATCCCACATCGGCCCGAACACCACTTTGGCCCGAACATCCCTCTTCGGCCCGAACTCTTCAATATCCAAGATTGTGTGACAAAAGGTGCTATACTAAAACATTCATAACTTTCAGCTCGGGTGTCCGTTTCACGCCCACGAGTAACCCAAATAGATGGTTCGTTCGTCACTGCCAAGAACAAGTTCGGCCCGAACTCTTCACTGTTCCCGGCCCGAACTTCATTTTCGGCCGAACTTCAACCTCGGCCCGAACTTCAACCTCGGCCCTAACTCGAACCTCGACCCGAACTTCAACCTCGGCCCGAACATCATCCTCGGCCCGAACACCGAACTTCGTCCCGAACACCACTTCGGCCCGAACACCACTTCGGCCCGAACATCCCACTTCGGCCCGAACACCACTTCGGCCCGAACATCCCTCTTCGGCCCGAACTCTTCAATATCTAAGATTGTATGACAAAAGGTGCTATACTAAAACATTCATAACTTTCAGCTCGAGTGTCCGTTTCACGCCCACGAGTAACCAAAATTGATGGTTCGTTCGTCACTACCAAGAACAAGTTCAGCCCGAACTCTTCACTGTTCCCGGCCCGAACTTCATTTTTGGCTCGAACTTCAACCTCGGCCCGAACTCCGACCTCGACCCGAACTCCGACCTCTGCCCGAACTTCAACCTCGGCCCGAACATCATCCTCGGCCCGAACACCGAACTTCGGCCCGAACACCACTTCGGCCCGAACACCATTTCAGCCCGAACATCCCACTTCGGCCCGAACACCACTTCGGCCCGAACATCCCTCTTCGGCCCGAACTCTTCAATATCCAAGATTGTGTGACAAAAGGTGCCATACTAAAACATTCATAACTTTCTGCTCGGGTGTCCGTTTCACGCCCAGGAGTAACCAAAATAGCTGGTTCGTTCGTCACTGCCAAGAACAAGTTCGGCCTGAACTCTTCACTATTCCCGACCCGAACTTCATTTTCGGCCCGAACTTCAACCTCGGCCCGAACACCGACCTCGGCCCGAACTTCAACCTCGGCCCGAACATCATCCTCGGCCTGAACACCGAACTTTGGCCCGAACACCACTTCGGCCCGAACACCAGTTCGACCCGAACATCCCACTTCCGCCCGAACACCACTTCGGCCCGAACATCCCTCTTCGGCTCGAACTCTTCAATATCTAAGATTGTGTGACAAAAGGTGCTATACTAAAACATTCATAACTTTCAGCTCGGGTGTCCGTTTCACGCCCACGAGTAACCAAAATAGATGGTTCGTTCGTCACTGCCAAGAACAAGTTCGGCCCGAACTCTTCACTGTTCCCGGCCCGAACTTCATTTTCGGCCCGAACTTCAAGCTCGGCCTGAACTCCGACCTCGGCCCGAACTTCAACCTCGGCCCGAACATCATCCTCGGCCCGAACACCGAACTTCGGCCCGAACACCACTTCGGCCCGAACATCCCTCTTCGGCCCGAACTCTTCAATATCCAAGATTGTGTGCCAAAAGGTGTTATACTAAAACATTCATAACTTTCAGCTCGGGTGTCCGTTTCACGCCCACAAGTAACCAAAATAGCTGGTTCGTTCGTCACTGCCAAGAACAAGTTCGGCCCGAACTCTTCACTGTTCCCGGCCCGAACATCATATTCGGCCCGAACTTCAACCTCGGCCCGAACTTCAACCTCGGCCCGAACTCCGACCTCGGCCCGAACTTCAACCACGGCCCGAACATCATCCTCGGCCCGAACACCGAACTTCGGCCCGAACACCACTTCGGCCCGAACACCACTTCGGCCCGAACCCCACTTCGGCCCGAACACCACTTCGGCCCGAACACCCCTCTTCGGCCCGAACTCTTCAATATCCAAGATGGTGTGACAAAAGGTGCTATACTAAAACATTCAAAACTTTCAGCTCGGGTGTCCGTTTCACGCCCACGAGTAACCAAAATAGCTGGATCGTTCGTCACTGCCAAGAACAAGTTCGGCCCGAACTCTTCACTGTTCCCGACCCGAACTTCATTTTCGGCCCGAACTTCAACCTCGGCCCGAACTTCAACCTCGGCCAGAACTTCAACCTCGGCCCGAACTCCGACCTCGGCCCGAACTTCAACCACGGCCCGAACATCATCCTCGGCCCGAACACCGAACTTCGGCCCGAACACCACTTCGGCCCGAACATCCCACTTCGGCCCGAACACCACTTCGGCCCGAACATCCCTCTTCGGCCCGAACTCTTCAATATCCAATATTGTGTGACAAAAGGTGCTATACTAAAACATTCATAACTTTCAGCTCGGGTGTCTGTTTCACGCCCACGAGTAACCAAAATAGCTGGTTCGGTCGTCACTGCCAAGAACAAGTTCGGCCCGAACTCTTCACCATTGCCGGCCCGAACTTCATTTTCGGCCCGAACTTCAACCTCGGCCCGAACTTCAACCTCGGTCCGAACTCCGACCTCGGCCCAAACTTCAACCTCGGCCCGAACATCATCCTCAGCCCGAACACCGAACTTCGGCCCGAACACCACTTCGGCCCGAACATCCCACTTCGGCCCGAACACCACTTCGGCCCGAACATCCCTATTCGGCCCAAACTCTTCAATATCCAAGATTGTGTGACAAAAGGTGCTATACTAAAACATTCATAACTTTCAGCTTGGGTGTCCGTTTCACGCCAACTAGTAACCAAAATAGATGGTTCGTTCGTCACTGCCAAGAACAAGTTCGGCCCGAACTCTTCACTGTTCCCGGCCAGAACTTCATTTTCGGCCCGAACTTCAACCTCGGCCCGAACTCCGACCTCGGCCCGAACTTCAACCTCGGCCCGAACTTCAACCTCGGCCCGAACATCATCCTCAGCCCGAACACCGAACTTCGGCCCGAACACCACTTCGGCCCGAACATCCCACTTCGGCTCGAACACCACTTTGGCCCGAACATCCCTCTTCGGCCCGAACTCTTCAATATCCAAGATTGTGTGACAAAAGGTGCTATACTAAAACATTCATAACTTTCAGCTCGGGTGTCCGTTTCACGCCCACGAGTAACCCAAATAGATGGTTCGTTCGTCACTGCCAAGAACAAGTTCGGCCCGAACTCTTCACTGTTCCCGGCCCGAACTTCATTTTCGGCCCGAACTTCAACCTCGGCCCGAACTTCAACCTCGGCCCTAACTCGAACCTCGACCCGAACTTCAACCTCGGCCCGAACATCATCCTCGGCCCGAACACCGAACTTCGTCCCGAACACCACTTCGGCCCGAACACCACTTCGGCCCGAACATCCCACTTCGGCCCGAACACCACTTCGGCCCGAACATCCCTCTTCGGCCCGAACTCTTCAATATCTAAGATTGTGTGACAAAAGGTGCTATACTAAAACATTCATAACTTTCAGCTCGAGTGTCCGTTTCACGCCCACGAGTAACCAAAATTGATGGTTCGTTCGTCACTGCCAAGAACAAGTTCAGCCCGAACTCTTCACTGTTCCCGGCCCGAACTTCATTTTTGGCTCGAACTTCAACCTCGGCCCGAACTCCGACCTCGACCCGAACTCCGACCTCTGCCCGAACTTCAACCTCGGCCCGAACATCATCCTCGGCCCGAACACCGAACTTCGGCCCGAACACCACTTCGGCCCGAACACCATTTCAGCCCGAACATCCCACTTCGGCCCGAACACCACTTCGGCCCGAACATCCCTCTTCGGCCCGAACTCTTCAATATCAAAGATTGTGTGACAAAAGGTGCCATACTAAAACATTCATAACTTTCTGCTCGGGTGTCCGTTTCACGCCCAGGAGTAACCAAAATAGCTGGTTCGTTCGTCACTGCCAAGAACAAGTTCGGCCCGAACTCTTCACTGTTCCCGGCCCGAACTTCATTTTCGGCCCGAACTTCAACCTCGGCCCGAACACCGACCTCGGCCCGAACTTCAACCTCGGCCCGAACATCATCCTCGGCCTGAACACCGAACTTTGGCCCGAACACCACTTCGGCCCGAACACCACTTCGACCCGAACATCCCACTTCGGCCCGAACACCACTTCGGCCCGAACATCCCTCTTCGGCCCGAACTCTTCAATATCTAAGATTGTGTGACAAAAGGTGCTATACTAAAACATTCATAACTTTCAGCTCGGGTGTCCGTTTCACGCCCACGAGTAACCAAAATAGATGGTTCGTTCGTCACTGCCAATAACAAGTTCGGCCCGAACTCTTCACTGTTCCCGGCCCGAACTTCATTTTCGGCCCGAACTTCAAGCTCGGCCTGAATTCCGACCTCGGCCCGAACTTCAACCTCGGCCCGAACATCATCCTCGGCCCGAACACCGAACTTCGGCCCGAACACCACTCCGGCCCGAACATCCCTCTTCGGCCCGAACTCTTCAATATCCAAGATTGTGTGCCAAAAGGTGTTATACTAAAACATTCATAACTTTCAGCTCGGGTGTCCGTTTCACGCCCACAAGTAACCAAAATAGCTGGTTCGTTCGTCACTGCCAAGAACAAGTTCGGCCCGAACTCTTCACTGTTCCCGGCCCGAACATCATATTCGGCCCGAACTTCAACCTCGGCCCGAACTTCAACCTCGGCCCGAACTCCGACCTCGGCCCGAACTTCAACCACGGCCCGAACATCATCCTCGGCCCGAACACCGAACTTCGGCCCGAACACCACTTCGGCCCGAACACCACTTCGGCCCGAACACCACTTCGGCCCGAACACCACTTCGGCCCGAACATCCCTCTTCGGCCCGAACTCTTCAATATCCAAGATGGTGTGACAAAAGGTGCTATACTAAAACATTCAAAACTTTCAGCTCGGGTGTCCGTTTCACGCCCACGAGTAACCAAAATAGCTGGATCGTTCGTCACTGCCAAGAACAAGTTCGGCCCGAACTCTTCACTGTTCCCGACCCGAACTTCATTTTCTGCCCGAACTTCAACCTCGGCCCGAACTTCAACCTCGGCCCCGAACTTCAACCTCGGCCCGAACTCCGACCTCGGCCCGAACTTCAACCACGGCCCGAACATCATCCTCAGCCCGAACACCGAACTTCGGCCCGAACACCACTTCGGCTCGAACATCCCACTTCGGCCCGAACACCACTTCGGCCCGAACATCCCTCTTCGGCCCGAACTCTTCAATATCCAAGATTGTGTGACAAAAGGTGCTATACTAAAACATTCATAACTTTCAGCTCGGGTGTCCGTTTCACGCCCACGAGTAACCAAAATAGCTGGTTCGGTCGTCACTGCCAAGAACAAGTTCGGCCCGAACTCTTCACCATTGCCGGCCCGAACTTCATTTTCGGCCCGAACTTCAACCTCGGCCCGAACTTCAACCTCGGTCCGAACTCCGACCTCGGCCCAAACTTCAACCTCGGCCCGAACATCATCCTCAGCCCGAACACCGAACTTCGGCCCGAACACCACTTCGGCCCGAACATCCCACTTCGGCCCGAACACCACTTCGGCCCGAACATCCCTATTCGGCCCAAACTCTTCAATATCCAAGATTGTGTGACAAAAGGTGCTATACTAAAACATTCATAACTTTCAGCTTGGGTGTCCGTTTCACGCCAACTAGTAACCAAAATAGATGGTTCGTTCGTCACTGCCAAGAACAAGTTCGGCCCGAACTCTTCACTGTTCCCGGCCAGAACTTCATTTTCGGCCCGAACTTCAACCTCGGCCCGAACTCCGACCTCGGCCCGAACTTCAACCTCGGCCCGAACATCATCCTCGGCCCGAACACCGAACTTCAGCCCGAACACCACTTCGGCCCGAACATCCCACATCGGCCCGAACACCACTTTGGCCCGAACATCCCTCTTCGGCCCGAACTCTTCAATATCCAAGATTGTGTGACAAAAGGTGCTATACTAAAACATTCATAACTTTCAGCTCGGGTGTCCGTTTCACGCCCACGAGTAACCCAAATAGATGGTTCGTTCGTCACTGCCAAGAACAAGTTCGGCCCGAACTCTTCACTGTTCCCGGCCCGAACTTCATTTTCGGCCGAACTTCAACCTCGGCCCGAACTTCAACCTCGGCCCTAACTCGAACCTCGACCCGAACTTCAACCTCGGCCCGAACATCATCCTCGGCCCGAACACCGAACTTCGTCCCGAACACCACTTCGGCCCGAACACCACTTCGGCCCGAACATCCCACTTCGGCCCGAACACCACTTCGGCCCGAACATCCCTCTTCGGCCCGAACTCTTCAATATCTAAGATTGTATGACAAAAGGTGCTATACTAAAACATTCATAACTTTCAGCTCGAGTGTCCGTTTCACGCCCACGAGTAACCAAAATTGATGGTTCGTTCGTCACTGCCAAGAACAAGTTCAGCCCGAACTCTTCACTGTTCCCGGCCCGAACTTCATTTTTGGCTCGAACTTCAACCTCGGCCCGAACTCCGACCTCGACCCGAACTCCGACCTCTGCCCGAACTTCAACCTCGGCCCGAACATCATCCTCGGCCCGAACACCGAACTTCGGCCCGAACACCACTTCGGCCCGAACACCATTTCAGCCCGAACATCCCACTTCGGCCCGAACACCACTTCGGCCCGAACATCCCTCTTCGGCCCGAACTCTTCAATATCCAAGATTGTGTGACAAAAGGTGCCATACTAAAACATTCATAACTTTCTGCTCGGGTGTCCGTTTCACGCCCAGGAGTAACCAAAATAGCTGGTTCGTTCGTCACTGCCAAGAACAAGTTCGGCCTGAACTCTTCACTATTCCCGGCCCGAACTTCATTTTCGGCCCGAACTTCAACCTCGGCCCGAACACCGACCTCGGCCCGAACTTCAACCTCGGCCCGAACATCATCCTCGGCCTGAACACCGAACTTTGGCCCGAACACCACTTCGGCCCGAACACCAGTTCGACCCGAACATCCCACTTCCGCCCGAACACCACTTCGGCCCGAACATCCCTCTTCGGCTCGAACTCTTCAATATCTAAGATTGTGTGACAAAAGGTGCTATACTAAAACATTCATAACTTTCAGCTCGGGTGTCCGTTTCACGCCCACGAGTAACCAAAATAGATGGTTCGTTCGTCACTGCCAAGAACAAGTTCGGCCCGAACTCTTCACTGTTCCCGGCCCGAACTTCATTTTCGGCCCGAACTTCAAGCTCGGCCTGAACTCCGACCTCGGCCCGAACTTCAACCTCGGCCCGAACATCATCCTCGGCCCGAACACCGAACTTCGGCCCGAACACCACTTCGGCCCGAACATCCCTCTTCGGCCCGAACTCCTCAATATCCAAGATTGTGTGCCAAAAGGTGTTATACTAAAACATTCATAACTTTCAGCTCGGGTGTCCGTTTCACGCCCACAAGTAACCAAAATAGCTGGTTCGTTCGTCACTGCCAAGAACAAGTTCGGCCCGAACTCTTCACTGTTCCCGGCCCGAACATCATATTCGGCCCGAACTTCAACCTCGGCCCGAACTTCAACCTCGGCCCGAACTCCGACCTCGGCCCGAACTTCAACCACGGCCCGAACATCATCCTCGGCCCGAACACCGAACTTCGGCCCGAACACCACTTCGGCCCGAACACCACTTCGGCCCGAACCCCACTTCGGCCCGAACACCACTTCGGCCCGAACATCCCTCTTCGGCCCGAACTCTTCAATATCCAAGATGGTGTGACAAAAGGTGCTATACTAAAACATTCAAAACTTTCAGCTCGGGTGTCCGTTTCACGCCCACGAGTAACCAAAATAGCTGGATCGTTCGTCACTGCCAAGAACAAGTTCGGCCCGAACTCTTCACTGTTCCCGACCCGAACTTCATTTTCGGCCCGAACTTCAACCTCGGCCCGAACTTCAACCTCGGCCAGAACTTCAACCTCGGCCCGAACTCCGACCTCGGCCCGAACTTCAACCACGGCCCGAACATCATCCTCGGCCCGAACACCGAACTTCGGCCCGAACACCACTTCGGCCCGAACATCCCACTTCGGCCCGAACACCACTTCGGCCCGAACATCCCTCTTCGGCCCGAACTCTTCAATATCCAATATTGTGTGACAAAAGGTGCTATACTAAAACATTCATAACTTTCAGCTCGGGTGTCTGTTTCACGCCCACGAGTAACCAAAATAGCTGGTTCGGTCGTCACTGCCAAGAACAAGTTCGGCCCGAACTCTTCACCATTGCCGGCCCGAACTTCATTTTCGGCCCGAACTTCAACCTCGGCCCGAACTTCAACCTCGGTCCGAACTCCGACCTCGGCCCAAACTTCAACCTCGGCCCGAACATCATCCTCAGCCCGAACACCGAACTTCGGCCCGAACACCACTTCGGCCCGAACATCCCACTTCGGCCCGAACACCACTTCGGCCCGAACATCCCTATTCGGCCCAAACTCTTCAATATCCAAGATTGTGTGACAAAAGGTGCTATACTAAAACATTCATAACTTTCAGCTTGGGTGTCCGTTTCACGCCAACTAGTAACCAAAATAGATGGTTCGTTCGTCACTGCCAAGAACAAGTTCGGCCCGAACTCTTCACTGTTCCCGGCCAGAACTTCATTTTCGGCCCGAACTTCAACCTCGGCCCGAACTCCGACCTCGGCCCGAACTTCAACCTCGGCCCGAACTTCAACCTCGGCCCGAACATCATCCTCGGCCCGAACACCGAACTTCGGCCCGAACACCACTTCGGCCCGAACATCCCACTTCGGCCCGAACACCACTTTGGCCCGAACATCCCTCTTCGGCCCGAACTCTTCAATATCCAAGATTGTGTGACAAAAGGTGCTATACTAAAACATTCATAACTTTCAGCTCGGGTGTCCGTTTCACGCCCACGAGTAACCCAAATAGATGGTTCGTTCGTCACTGCCAAGAACAAGTTCGGCCCGAACTCTTCACTGTTCCCGGCCCGAACTTCATTTTCGGCCCGAACTTCAACCTCGGCCCGAACTTCAACCTCGGCCCTAACTCGAACCTCGACCCGAACTTCAACCTCGGCCCGAACATCATCCTCGGCCCGAACACCGAACTTCGTCCCGAACACCACTTCGGCCCGAACACCACTTCGGCCCGAACATCCCACTTCGGCCCGAACACCACTTCGGCCCGAACATCCCTCTTCGGCCCGAACTCTTCAATATCTAAGATTGTGTGACAAAAGGTGCTATACTAAAACATTCATAACTTTCAGCTCGAGTGTCCGTTTCACGCCCACGAGTAACCAAAATTGATGGTTCGTTCGTCACTGCCAAGAACAAGTTCAGCCCGAACTCTTCACTGTTCCCGGCCCGAACTTCATTTTTGGCTCGAACTTCAACCTCGGCCCGAACTCCGACCTCGACCCGAACTCCGACCTCTGCCCGAACTTCAACCTCGGCCCGAACATCATCCTCGGCCCGAACACCGAACTTCGGCCCGAACACCACTTCGGCCCGAACACCATTTCAGCCCGAACATCCCACTTCGGCCCGAACACCACTTCGGCCCGAACATCCCTCTTCGGCCCGAACTCTTCAATATCCAAGATTGTGTGACAAAAGGTGCCATACTAAAACATTCATAACTTTCTGCTCGGGTGTCCGTTTCACGCCCAGGAGTAACCAAAATAGCTGGTTCGTTCGTCACTGCCAAGAACAAGTTCGGCCCGAACTCTTCACTGTTCCCGGCCCGAACTTCATTTTCGGCCCGAACTTCAACCTCGGCCCGAACACCGACCTCGGCCCGAACTTCAACCTCGGCCCGAACATCATCCTCGGCCTGAACACCGAACTTTGGCCCGAACACCACTTCGGCCCGAACACCACTTCGACCCGAACATCCCACTTCGGCCCGAACACCACTTCGGCCCGAACATCCCTCTTCGGCCCGAACTCTTCAATATCTAAGATTGTGTGACAAAAGGTGCTATACTAAAACATTCATAACTTTCAGCTCGGGTGTCCGTTTCACGCCCACGAGTAACCAAAATAGATGGTTCGTTCGTCACTGCCAATAACAAGTTCGGCCCGAACTCTTCACTGTTCCCGGCCCGAACTTCATTTTCGGCCCGAACTTCAAGCTCGGCCTGAATTCCGACCTCGGCCCGAACTTCAACCTCGGCCCGAACATCATCCTCGGCCCGAACACCGAACTTCGGCCCGAACACCACTTCGGCCCGAACATCCCTCTTCGGCCCGAACTCTTCAATATCCAAGATTGTGTGCCAAAAGGTGTTATACTAAAACATTCATAACTTTCAGCTCGGGTGTCCGTTTCACGCCCACAAGTAACCAAAATAGCTGGTTCGTTCGTCACTGCCAAGAACAAGTTCGGCCCGAACTCTTCACTGTTCCCGGCCCGAACATCATATTCGGCCCGAACTTCAACCTCGGCCCGAACTTCAACCTCGGCCCGAACTCCGACCTCGGCCCGAACTTCAACCACGGCCCGAACATCATCCTCGGCCCGAACACCGAACTTCGGCCCGAACACCACTTCGGCCCGAACACCACTTCGGCCCGAACACCACTTCGGCCCGAACACCACTTCGGCCCGAACATCCCTCTTCGGCCCGAACTCTTCAATATCCAAGATGGTGTGACAAAAGGTGCTATACTAAAACATTCAAAACTTTCAGCTCGGGTGTCCGTTTCACGCCCACGAGTAACCAAAATAGCTGGATCGTTCGTCACTGCCAAGAACAAGTTCGGCCCGAACTCTTCACTGTTCCCGACCCGAACTTCATTTTCTGCCCGAACTTCAACCTCGGCCCGAACTTCAACCTCGGCCCGAACTTCAACCTCGGCCCGAACTCCGACCTCGGCCCGAACTTCAACCACGGCCCGAACATCATCCTCAGCCCGAACACCGAACTTCGGCCCGAACACCACTTCGGCTCGAACATCCCACTTCGGCCCGAACACCACTTCGGCCCGAACATCCCTCTTCGGCCCGAACTCTTCAATATCCAAGATTGTGTGACAAAAGGTGCTATACTAAAACATTCATAACTTTCAGCTCGGGTGTCCGTTTCACGCCCACGAGTAACCAAAATAGCTGGTTCGGTCGTCACTGCCAAGAACAAGTTCGGCCCGAACTCTTCACCATTGCCGGCCCGAACTTCATTTTCGGCCCGAACTTCAACCTCGGCCCGAACTTCAACCTCGGTCCGAACTCCGACCTCGGCCCAAACTTCAACCTCGGCCCGAACATCATCCTCAGCCCGAACACCGAACTTCGGCCCGAACACCACTTCGGCCCGAACATCCCACTTCGGCCCGAACACCACTTCGGCCCGAACATCCCTATTCGGCCCAAACTCTTCAATATCCAAGATTGTGTGACAAAAGGTGCTATACTAAAACATTCATAACTTTCAGCTTGGGTGTCCGTTTCACGCCAACTAGTAACCAAAATAGATGGTTCGTTCGTCACTGCCAAGAACAAGTTCGGCCCGAACTCTTCACTGTTCCCGGCTAGAACTTCATATTCGGCCCGAACTTCAACCTCGGCCCGAACTCCGACCTCGGCCCGAACTTCAACCTCGGCCCGAACATCATCCTCGGCCCGAACACCGAACTTCGGCCCGAACACCACTTCGGCCCGAACATCCGAAGTTCGGGCCGAAAATGAAGTTCGGGCCGGGAACAGTGAAGAGTTATGGCCGAACTTGTTCTTGGCAGTGACGAACGAACCAGCTATTTTGGTTACTCGTGGGCTTGAAACGGACACCCGAGCTGAAAGTTATGAATGTTTTAGTATAGCATCTTTTGTCACACAATCTTGGATATTGAAGATTTCGGGCCGATGAGGGATGTTCGGGCCGAAGTGGTGTTCGGGCCGAAGTGGGATGTTCGGGCCGAAGTGGTGTTCGGGCGGAAGTGGTGTTCGGGCCGAAGTTCGGTGTTCGGGCCGATGATGAAGTTCGGGCCGAGGATGAAGTTCGGGCCGAGGTCGGAGTTCGGGCCGAGGTTGAAGTTCGGGCCGAGGTTGAAGTTCGGGCCGAGGTCGGAGTTCGGGCCGGGAACAGTGAAGAGTTCGGGCCGAACTTGTTCTTGGTAGTGACGAACGAACCAACTATTTTCGTTACTCGTGGGCGTGAAACGGACACCCGAGCTGAAAGTTATGAATGTTTTAGTATAGCACCTATTGTCACACAATCTTGGATATTGAAGAGTTCGGGCCGAAGAGGGATGTTCGGGCCGAAGTGGTGTTCGGGCCGAAGTGGGATGTTCGGGCCGAAGTGGTGTTCGGGCCGAAGTGGTGTTCGGGCCGAAGTGGTGTTCGGGCCGAAGTTCGGTGTTCGGGCCGAGGATGATGTTCGGGCCGAGGTTGGAGTTCGGGCCGAGGTCGGAGATCGGGCCGAGGTTGAAGTTCGGGCCGAGGTTGAAGTTCGGGCCGAAAATGAAGTTCGGGCCGGGAACAGAGAAGAGTTCGGGCCGAACTTGTTCTTGGCAGTGACGAACGAACCAGCTATTTTGGTTACTCGTAGGCTTGAAACGGACACCCGAGCTGAAAGTTATGAATGTTTTAGTATAGCACCTATTGTCACACAATCTTGGATATTGAAGAGTTCGGGCCGAAGAAGGATGTTCGGGACGAAGTGGTGTTCGGGCCGAAGTGGTGTTCGGGCCGAAGTTCGGTGTTCGGGCCGAGGATGATGTTCGGGCCGAGGTTGGAGTCCGGGCCGAGGTCGGAGTTCGGCCCAAGGTTGAAGTTCGGGCAGAGGTTGAAGTTCGGGCCGAAAATGAAGTTCGGGCCGGGAACAGTGAAGAGTTCGGGCCGAACTTGTTCTTGGCAGTGACGAACGAACCAGCTATTTTGGTTACTCGTGGGCTTGAAACGGACACCCGAGCTGAAAGTTATGAATGTTTTAGTATAGCACCTTTTGTCACACAATCTTGGATATTGAAGAGTTCGGGCCGAAGAGGGATGTTCGGGCCGAAGTGGTGTTCGGGCCGAAGTGGGATGTTCGGGCCGAAGTGGTGTTCGGGCCGAAGTGGTGTTCGGGCCGAAGTTCGGTGTTCGGGCCGAGGATGATGTTCGGGCCGAGGTTGGAGTTCGGGCCGAGGTCGGAGTTCGGGCCGAGGTTGAAGTTCGGGCCGAGGTTGAAGTTCGGGCCGAAAATGAAGTTTGGGCCGGGAACAGTGAAGAGTTCGGGCCGAACTTGTTCTTGGTAGTGACGAACGAACCATCTATTTTGGTTACTCGTGGGCTTGAAACGGACACCCGAGCTGAAAGTTATGAATGTTTTAGTATAGCACCTTTTGTCACACAATCTTGGATATTGAAGAGTTCAGGCCGAAGAGGGATGTTCGGGCCGCAGTGGTGTTCGGGCCGAAGTGGGATGTTCGGGCCGAAGTGGTGTTCGGGCCAAAATTTGGTGTTCAGGCCGATGATGATGTTCGGGCCGAGGTTGAAGTTCGGGCCGAGGTCGGAGTTCGGGCCGAGGTTGAAGTTCGGGCCGAAAATGAAGTTCGGCCCAAAAATGAAGTTCGGGCCGGGAACAGTGAAGAGTTCGGGCCGAACTTGTTCTTGGCAGTGACGAACGAACCAGCTATTTTCGTTACTCGTGGGCGTGAAATGGACACCCGAGCTGAAAGTTATGAATGTTTTAGTATAGCACCTTTTGTCACACAATCTTGGATATTGAAGAGTTCGGGCCGAAGAGGGATGTTCGGGCCGCAGTGGTGTTCGGGCCGAAGTGGGATGTTAGGGCCGAAGTGGTGTTCGGGCCGAAGTGGTGTTCGGGCCGAAGTTCGGTGTTCGAGCCGATGATGATGTTCGGGCCGAGTTGAAGTTCGGGCCGAGGTCGGAGTTCGGGCCGAGGTTGAAGTTCGGGCCGAGGTTGAAGTTCGGGCCGAAAATGAAGTTCGAGCCGGGAACAGTGAAGAGTTCGGGCCGAACTTGTTCTTGGCAGTGACGAACGAACCAACTAATTTCGTTACCCGTGGACGTGAAACGGACACCCGAGCTGAAAGTTATGAATGTTTTAGTATAGCACCTATTGTCACACAATCTTGGAAATTGAAGAGTTCGGGCCGAAGAGGGATGTTCGGGCCGAAGTGGTGTTCGGGCCGAAGTGGGATGTTCGGGCCGAAGTGGTGTTCGAGCCGAAGTGGTGTTCGGGCCGAAGTTCGGTGTTCGGGCCGAGGATGATGTTCGGGCCGAGGTTGGAGTTCGGGCCGAGGTCGGAGTTCGGGCCGAGGTTGAAGTTCGGGCCGAGGTTGAAGTGCGGGCCGAAAATGAAGTTCGGGCCGGGAACAGTGAAGAGTTCGGGCCGAACTTGTTCTTGGCAGTGACGAACGAACCAGCTATTTTGGTTACTCGTGGGCTTGAAACGGACACCCGAGCTGAAAGTTATGAATGTTTTAGTATAGCACCTTTTGTCACACAATCTTGGATATTGAAGAGTTCGGACCGAAGAGGGATGTTCGGGCCGCAGTGGTGTTTGGGCCGAAGTGGGATGTTCGGGCCGAAGTGGTGTTCGGGCCGAAGTGGTGTTCGGGCCGAAGTTCGGTGTTCGGGCCGATGATGATGTTCGGGCCGAGGTTGAAGTTCGGGCCGAGGGCGGAGTTCGGGCCGAGGTTGAAGTTCGGGCCGAGGTTGAAGTTCGGGCCGAGGTCGGAGTTCGGGCCGAGGTTGAAGTTCGGGCCGAGGTTGAAGTTCGGCCCAAAAATGAAGTTCGGGCCGGGAACAGTGAAGAGTTCGGGCCGAATTTGTTCTTGGCAGTGACGAACGAAACAGCTATTTTCGTTACTCGTGGGCGTGAAACGGACACCCGAGCTGAAAGTTATGAATGGTTTAGTAAAGCACCTATTGTCACACAATCTTGGATATTGAAGAGTTCGGGCCGAAGAGGGATGTTCGAGCCGAAGTGGTGTTCGGGCCGAAGTGGGATGTTCGGGCCGAAGTGGTGTTCGGGCCGAAGTGGTGTTCGGGCCGAAGTTCGGTGTTCGGGCCGATGATGATGTTCGGGCCGAGGTTGAAGTTCGGGCCGAGGGCGGAGTTCGGGCCGAGGTTGAAGTTCGGGCCGAGGTTGAAGTTCGGGCCGAAAATGAAGTTCGGGCCGAGGTTGAAGTTCGGGCCGAGGTTGAAGTTCGGCCCAAAAATGAAGTTCGGGCCGGGAACAGTGAAGAGTTCGGGCCGAACTTGTTCTTGGCAGTGACGAACGAACCAGCTATTTTGGTTACTCGTGGGCTTGAAACGGACACCCGAGCTGAAAGTTATGAATGTTTTAGTATAGCATCTTTTGTCACACAATCTTGGATATTGAAGATTTCGGGCCGAAGAGGGATGTTCGGGCCGAAGTGGTGTTCGGGCCGAAGTGGGATGTTCGGGCCGAAGTGGTGTTCGGGCCGAAGTTCGGTGTTCAGGCCGAGGATGATGTTCGGGCCGAGGTTGAAGTTCGGGCCGAGGTCGGAGTTCGGGCCGAGGTTAAAGTTCGGGCCGAAAATGAAGTTCGGGCAGGGAACAGTGAAGAGTTCGGGCCGAACTTGTTCTTGGCAGTGACGAACGAACCAGCTATTTTGGTTACATGTGGGCGTGAAACGGACACCCGAGCTGAAAGTTATGAATGTTTTAGTATAACAACTTTTGTCACACAATCTTGGATATTGAAGAGTTCGGGCCGAAGAGGGATGTTCGGGCCGAAGTCGTGTTCGGGCCGAAGTTCGGTGTTCGGGCCGAGGATGATGTTCGGGCCGAGGTTGAAGTTCGGGCCGAGGTCGGAGTTCAGGCCGAGGTTGAAGTTCGGGCCGAAAATGAAGTTCGGGCCGGGAACAGTGAAGAGTTCGGGCCGAACTTGTTCTTGGCAGTGACGAACGAACCATCTATTTTGGTTACTAGTGGGCGTGAAACGGACACCCAAGCTGAAAGTTATGAATGTTTTAGTATAGCACCTTTTGTCACACAATCTTGGATATTGAAGAGTTCGGGCCGAAGAGGGATGTTCGGGCCGAAGTGGTGTTCGGGCCGAAGTGGGATTTTCGGGTCGAAGTGGTGTTCGGGCCGAAGTGGTGTTCGGGCCAAAGTTCGGTGTTCAGGCCGAGGATGATGTTCGGGCCGAGGTTGAAGTTCGGGCCGAGGTCGGTGTTCGGGCCGAGGTTAAAGTTCGGGCCGAAAATGAAGTTCGGGCCGGGAACAGTGAAGAGTTCGGGCCGAACTTGTTCTTGGCAGTGACGGACGAACCAGCTATTTTGGATACTCGTGGGCGTGAAACGGACACCCGGGCTGAAAGTTATGAATGTTTTAGTATGGCACCTTTTGTCACACAATCTTGGATATTGAAGAGTTCGGGCCGAAGAGGGATGTTCGGGCCGAAGTGGTGTTCGGGCCGAAGTGGGAAGTTCGGGCCGAAGAGGGATGGTCGGGCCGAAATGGTGTTCGGGCCGAAGTGGTGTTCGGGATGAAGTGGGATGTTCGGGCTGAAATGGTGTTCGGGCCGAAGTGGTGTTCGGGCCGAGGATGATGTTCGGGCCGAGGTTGAAGTTCGGGCCGAGGTCGGAGTTCGGGCCGAGGTCGGAGTTCGGGCCGAAAATGAAGTTCGGGCCGAACTTGTTCTTGGCATTGACGAACGAACCATCTATTTTGGTTACTCGTGGGCGTGAAACGGACACCCGACCTGAAAGTTTTGAATGTTTTAGTATAGCACCTTTTGTCACACCATCTTGGATATTAAAGAGTTCGGGCCGAAGAGGGATGTTCGGGCCGAAGTGGTGTTCAGGCCGAAGTGGTGTTCGGGCCGAAGTTCGGTGTTCGGGCCGAGAATGATGTTCGGGCCGAGGTTGAAGTTCGGGTCGAGGTCGGAGTTCGGGACGAGGTTGAAGTTCGGGTCGAGGTTGAAGTTCGGGCCGAAAATGAAGTTCGGGCCGGGAACAGTGAGGAGTTCGGGCCGAACTTGTTCTTGGCAGTGACGAACGAACTAGCTATTTTGGTTACTCGTGGGCGTTAAACGGACACCCGAGCTGAAAGTTATGAATGTTTTAGTATAGCACCTTTTGTCACACCATCTTGGATATTGAAGAGTTCGGGCCGAAGAGGGATGTTCGGGCCGCAGTGGTGTTTGGGCCGAAGTGGGATGTTCGGGCCGAAGTGGTGTTCGGGCCGAAGTTCGGTGTTCGGGCCGATGATGATGTTCGGGCCGAGGTTGAAGTTCGGGCCGAGGTCGGAGTTCGGGCCGCGGTTGAAGTTCGGGCCGAGGTCGGAGTTCGGGCCGAGGTTGAAGTTCGGGCCGAGGTTGAAGTTCGGCCCAAAAATGAAGTTCGGGCCGGGAACAGTGAAGAGTTCGGGCCGAACTTGTTCTTGGCAGTGACGAACGAACCAGCTATTTTCGTTACTCGTGGGTGTGAAACGGACACCCGAGCTGAAAGTTATAAATGGTTTAGTAAAGCACCTATTGTCACACAATCTTGGATATTGAAGAGTTCGGGCCGAAGAGGGATGTTCGAGCCGAAGTGGTGTTCGGGCCGAAGTGGGATGTTCGGGCCGAAGTGGTGTTCGGGCCGAAGTGGTGTTCGGGCCGAAGTGGTGTTCGGGCCGAAGTTCGGTGTTCGGGCCGAGGATGATGTTCGGGCCGAGGTTGAAGTTCGGGCCGAGGTCGGAGTTCGGGCCGATGTTGAAGTTCGGGCAGAATATGAAGTTCGGGCCGGGAACAGTGAAGAGTTCTGGCCGAACTTGTTCTTGGCAGTGACGAACGAACCAACTATTTTGGTTACTCGTGGGCTTGAAACGGACACCCGAGCTGAAAGTTATGAATGTTTTAGTATAGCACCTTTTGTCACACAATCTTGGATATTGAAGATTTCGGGCCGAAGAGGGATGTTCGGGCCGAAGTGGTGTTCGGGCCGAAGTGGGATGTTCGGGCCGAAGTGGTGTTCGGGCCGAAGTGGTGTTCGGGCCGAAGTTCGGTGTTCGGGCCGAGGATGATGTTCGGGCCGAGGTTGAAGTTCGGGCCGAGGTCGGAGTTCGGGCCGAGGTTGAAGTTCGGGCCGAGGTCGGAGTTCGGGCCGAGGTTGAAGTTCGGGCCGAGGTTGAAGTTCGGGCCGAAAATGAAGTTCGGGCCGGGAACAGTGAAGAGTTCGAGCCGAACTTTTTCTTGGCAGTGACGAACGAACCAGTTATTTTGGTTACTTGTGGGCGTGAAACGGACACCCGAGCTGAAAGTTATGAATATTTTAGTATAGCACCTTTTGTCACACAATCTTGGATATTGAAGAGTTCGGGCCGAAGAGGGATGTTCGGGCCGAAGTGGTGTTCGGGCCGAAGTGGGATGTTCGGGCCGAAGTGGTGTTCGGGACGAAGTAGTGTTCGGGCCGAAGTTCGGTGTTCGGGCCGAGGATGATGTTCGGGCCGAGGTTGAAGTTCAGGACGAGGTCGGAATTCGGGCCGAGGTTGAAGTTCGGGCCGAGGTTGAAGTTCGGGCCGAAAATGAAGTTCGGGCCGGGAACACTGAAGAGTTCGGCCAAACTTGTTCTTGGCAGTGACGAACGAACCAGCTATTTTGGTTACTCGTGGGCGTGAAACGGACACCCGAGCTGAAAGTTATGAATGTTTTAGTATAGCACCTTTTGTCACACAATCTTGGATATTGTAGAGTTCGGGCCGAAGAGGGATGTTCGGGCCGAAGTGGTGTTCGGGCCGAAGTGGGATGTTCGGGCCGAAGTGGTGTTCGGGCCGAAGTGGGATGTTCGGGCCGAAGTGGTGTTCGGGCCGAAGTGGTGTTCGGGCCGAAGTTCGGTGTTCGGGCCGAGGATGATGTTCGGGCCGAGGTTGATGTTCGGGCCGAGGTCGGAGTTCGGCCGAGGTTGAAGTTCGGGCCGAGGTTGAAGTTCGGGCCGAAAATGAAGTTCGGGCCGGGAACAGTGAAGAGTTCGGGTCGAACTTGTTCTTGGCAGTGACGAACGAACCAGCTATTTTGGTTACTCGTGGGCGTGAAACGGACACCCGAGCTGAAAGTTTTGAATGTTTTAGTATAGCACCTTTTGTCACACCATCTTGGATATTGAAGAGTTCGGGCCGAAGAGGGATGTTCGGGCCGAAGTGGTGTTCAGGCCGAAGTGGTGTTCGGGCCGAAGTTCGGTGTTCGGGCCGAGAATGATGTTCGGGCCGAGGTTGAAGTTCGGGTCGAGGTCGGAGTTCGGGTCTAGGTTGAAGTTCGGGTCGAGGTTGAAGTTCGGGCCGAAAATGAAGTTCGGGCCGGGAACAGTGAAGAGTTCGGGCCGAACTTGTTCTTGGCAGTGACGAACGAACTAGCTATTTTGGTTACTCGTGGGCGTGAAACGGACACCCGAGCTGAAAGTTATGAATGTTTTAGTATAGCACCTTTTGTCACACCATCTTGGATATTGAAGAGTTCGGGCCGAAGAGGGATGTTCGGGCCGAAGTGGTGTTCGGGCCGAAGTGGGATGTTCGGGCCGAAGTGGTGTTCGGGCCGAAGTGGTGTTCGGGCTGAAGTTCGGTGTTCAGGCCGAGGATGATGTTCGGGCCGAGGTTGAAGTTCGGGTCGAGGTCGGAGTTCGGGCTGAGGTTGAAGTTCGGGCCGAGGTTGAAGTTCGGGCCGAAAATGAAGTTCGAGCCGGGAACAGTGAAGAGTTCGGGCCGAACTTGTTCTTGGCAGTGACGACCGAACCAGCTATTTTGGTTACTCGTGGGCGTGAAATGGACACCCGAGCTGAAAGTTATGAATGTTTTAGTATAGCACCTTTTGTCACACAATCTTGGATATTGAAGAGTTCGGGCCGAAGGGGGATGTTCGGGCCGAAGTGGTGTTCGGGCCGAAGTGGGATGTTCGGGCCGAAGTGGTGTTCGGGCCGAAGTTCGGTGTTCGGGCCGAGGATGATGTTCGGGCCGTGGTTGAAGTTCTGGCCGAGGTCGGAGTTCGGGCCGAGGTTGAAGTTCGGGCCGAGGTTGAAGTTCGGGCCGAATATGATGTTAGGGCCGGGAACAGTGAATAGTTCGGGCCGAACTTGTTCTTGGCAGTGACGAACGAACCAGCTATTTTGGTTACTTGTGGGCGTGAAACGGACACCCGAGCTGAAAGTTATGAATGTTTTAGTATAACACCTTTTGTCACACAATCTTGGATATTGAAGAGTTCGGGCCGAAGAGGGATGTTCGGGCCGAAGTGGTGTTCGGGCCGAAGTTCGGTGTTCGGGCCGAGGATGATGTTCGGGTCGAGGTTGAAGTTCGGGCCGAGGTCGGAGTTCAGGCCGAGGTTGAAGTTCGGGCCGAAAATGAAGTTCGGGCCGGGAACAGTGAAGAGTTCGGGCCGAACTTGTTCTTGGCAGTGACGAACGAACCATCTATTTTGGTTACTAGTGGGCGTGAAACGGCACCCGAGCTGAAAGTTATGAATGTTTTAGTATAGCATCTTTTGTCACACAATCTTGGATATTGAAGAGTTCGGGCCGAAGAGGGATGTTCGGGCCGAAGTGGTGTTCGGGCCGAAGTGGGATGTTCGGGTCGAAGTGGTGTTCGGGCCGAAGTGGTGTTCGGGCCAAAGTTCGGTGTTCAGGCCGAGGATGATGTTCGGGCTGAGGGTGAAGTTCGGGCCGAGGTCGGTGTTCGGGTCGAGGTTAAAGTTCGGGCCGAAAATGAAGTTCGGGCCGGGAACAGTGAAGAGTTCGGGCCGAACTTGTTCTTGGCAGTGACGGACGAACCAGCTATTTTGGTTACTCGTGGGCGTGAAACGGACACCCGAGCTGAAAGTTATGAATGTTTTAGTATGGCACCTTTTGTCACACAATCTTGGATATTGAAGAGCTCGGGCCGAAGAGGGATGTTCGGGCCGAAGTGGTGTTCGGGCTGAAGTGGGATGTTCGGGTTGAAATGGTGTTCGGGCCGAAGTGGTGTTCGGGCCGAAGTTCGGTGTTCGGGCCGAGGATGATGTTCGGGCCGAGGTTGGAGTTCGGGCCGAGGTCGGAGTTCGGGCCGAGGACGGAGTTCGGGCCGAGGTTGAAGTTCGGGCCGAAAATGAAGTTCGGGCCGAACTTGTTCTTGGCAGTGACGAACGAACCATCTATTTTGGTTACTCGTGGGCGTGAAACGGACACCCGAGCTGAAAGTTTTGAATGTTTTAGTATAGCACCTTTTGTCACACCATCTTGGATATTGAAGAGTTCGGGCCGAAGAGGGATGTTCGGGCCGAAGTGGTGTTCAGGCCGAAGTGGTGTTCGGGCCGAAGTTCGGTGTTCGGGCCGAGAATGATGTTCGGGCCGAGGTTGAAGTTCGGGTCGAGGTCGGAGTTCGGGTCGAGGTTGAAGTTCGGGTCGAGGTTGAAGTTCGGGTTGAAAATGAAGTTCGGGCCGGGAACAGTGAAGAGTTCGGGCCGAACTTGTTCTTGGCATTGACGAACGAACTAGCTATTTTGGTTACTCGTGGGCGTGAAACTGACACCCGAGCTGAAAGTTATGAATGTTTTAGTATAGCACCTTTTGTCACACCATCTTGGATATTGAAGAGTTCGGGCCGAAGAGGGATGTTCGGGCCGAAGTGGTGTTCGGGCCGAAGTGGGATGTTCGGGCCGAAGTGGTGTTCGGGCCGAAGTGGTGTTCGGGCCGAAGTTCGGTGTTCGGGCCGAGGATGATGTTCGGGCCGAGGTTGAAGTTCGGGCCGAGGTCGGAGTTTGGGCTGAGGTTGAAGTTCGGGCCGAGGTTGAAGTTCGGGCCGAAAATGAAGTTCGAGCCGGGAACAGTGAAGAGTTCGGGCTGAACTTGTTCTTGGCAGTGACGACCGAACCAGCTATTTTGGTTACTCGTGGGCGTGAAACTGACACCCGAGCTGAAAGTTATGAATGTTTTAGTATAGCACCTTTTGTCACACAATCTTGGATATTGAAGAGTTCGGGCCGAAGAGGGATGTTCGGGCCGAAGTGGTGTTCGGGCCGAAGTGGGATGTTCGGGCCGAAGTGGTGTTCGGGCCGAAGTGGTGTTCGGGCCGAAGTTCGGTGTTCAGGCCGATGATGATGTTCGGGCCGAGGTTGAAGTTCGGGCCGAGGTCGGAGTTCAGGCCGAGGTTGAAGTTCGGGCCGAGGTTGAAGTTCGGGCCGAATATGATGTTAGGGCCGGGAACAGTGAAGAGTTCGGGCCGAACTTGTTCTTGGTAGTGACGAACGAACCAGCTATTTTGTTTACTTGTGGGCGTGAAACGGACACCCGAGCTGAAAGTTATGAATGTTTTAGTATAGCACCTTTTGTCACACAATCTTGGATATTGAAGAGTTCGGGCCGAAAAGGGATGTTCGGGCCGAAGTGGTGTTCGGGCCGAAGTTCGGTGTTCGGGCCGAGGATGATGTGGGGGCCGAGGTTGAAGTTCGGGCCGAGGTCGGAGTTCAGGCCGAGGTTGAAGTTCGGGCCGAAAATGAAGTTCGGGCCGGGAACAGTGAAGAGTTCGGGCGGAACTTGTTCTTGGCAGTGACGAACGAACCATCTATTTTGGTTACTAGTGGGCGTGAAACGGACACCCGAGCTGAAAATTATGAATGTTTTAGTATAGCACCTTTTGTCACACAATCTTGGATATTGAAGAGTTCGGGCCGAAGAGGGATGTTCGGGCTGAAGTGGTGTTCGGGCCGAAGTGGGATGTTCGGGTCGAAGTGGTGTTCGGGCCGAAGTGGTTTCGGGCCAAAGTTCGGTGTTCAGGCCGAGGATGATGTTCGGGCCGAGGTTGAAGTTCGGGCCGAGGTCGGTGTTCGGGCCGAGGTTAAAGTTCGGGCCGAAAATGAAGTTCGGGCCGGGAACAGTGAAGAGTTCGGGCCGAACTTGTTCTTGGAAGTGACGGACGAACCAGCTATTTTGGTTACTCGTGGGCGTGAAACGGACACCCGCGCTGAAAGTTATGAATGTTTTAGTATGGCACCTTTTGTCACACAATCTTGGATATTGAAGAGCTCGGGCCGAAGAGGGATGTTCGGGCCGAAGTGGTGTTCGGGCTGAAGTGGGATGTTCGGGCTGAAATGGTGTTCGGGCCGAAGTTCGGAGTTCGGGCCGAGGATGATGTTCGGGCCGAGGTTGAAGTTCGGGCCGAGGTCGGAGTTCGGGCCGAGGTCGTAGTTCGGGCCGAGGTTGAAGTTCGGGCCGAAAATGAAGTTCGGGCCGAACTTGTTCTTGGCAGTGACGAACGAACCATCTATTTTGGTTACTCGTGGGCGTGAAACGGACACTCGAGCTGAAAGTTATGAATGTTTTAGTATAGCACCATTTGTCACACAATCTTAGATATTGAAGAGTTCGGGCCGAAGAGGGATGTTCGGGCCGAAGTGGTGTTCGGGCCGAAGTGGGATGTTCGGGCCGAAGTGGTGTTCGGGACGAAGTTCGGTGTTCGGGCCGAGGATGATGTTCGGGCCGAGGTTGAAGTTCGGGTCGAGGTCCGAGTTAGGGCCGAGGTTGAAGTTCGGGCCGAGGTTGAAGTTCGGGCCGAAAATGAAGTTCGGGCCGGGAACAGTGAAGAGTTCGGGCCGAACTTGTTCTTGGCAGTGACGAACGAACCATCTATTTTGGTTACTCATGGGCGTGAAACGGACACCCGAGCTGAAAGTTATGAATGTTTTAGTATAGCACCTTTTGTCACACAATCTTGGATATTGAAGAGTTCGGGCCGAAGAGGGATGTTCGGGCCAAAGTGGTGTTCGGGCCGAAGTGGGATGTTCGGGCCGAAGTGGTGTTCGGGCCGAAGTTCGGTGTTCGGGCCGAGGATGATGTCGGGCCGAGGTTGAAGTTCGGGCCGAGGTCGGAGTTCGGACCGAGGTTGAAGTTCGGGCCGAGGTTGAAGTTCGGGCCGAAAATGAAGTTCGGGCCGGGAACAGTGAAGAGTTCGGGCCGAACTTGTTCTTGGCAGTGACGAACGAACCATCTATTTCGGTTACTCGTGGGCGTGAAACGGACACCCGAGCTGAAAGTTATGAATGTTTTAGTATAGTACCTTTTGTCACACAATCTTGGATATTGAAGAGTTCGGGCCGAAGAGGGATGTTCGGGCGAAAGTGGTGTTCGGGCCGAAGTGGGATGTTCGGGCCGAAGTGGTGTTCGGGCCGAAGTTCGGTGTTCGGGCCGAGGATGATGTTCGGGCCGAGGTTGAAGTTCGGGCCGAGGTCGGAGTTCGGGTCGAGGTTGAAGTTCGGGCCGAGGTTGAAGTTCGGGCCGAAAATGAAGTTCGGGCCGGGAACAGTGAAGAGTTCGGGCCGAACTTGTTCTTGGCAGTGACGAACGAACCATCTATTTTGGTTACTAGTGGGCGTGAAACGGACACCCAAGCTGAAAGTTATGAATGTTTTAGTTCGGACACAATCTTGGATATTGAAGAGTTCGGGCCGAAGAGGGATGTTCGGGTCGAAGTGGTGTTCGGGCCGAAGTGGGATGTTCGGGCCGAAGTGGTGTTCGGGCCGAAGTTCGGTGTTCGGGCCGATGATGATGTTCGGGACGAGGATGAAGTTCGGGCCGAGGTCGGAGTTCGGGCCGAGGTTGAAGTTCGGGCCGAAAATGAAGTTCGGGCCGGGAACAGTGAAGAGTTCGGGCCGAACTTGTTCTTGGCAGTGACGAACGAACCAGCTATTTTCGTTACTCGTGGGCGTGAAACGGACACCCGAGCTGAAAGTTATGAATGTTTTAGTATAGCACCTATTGTCACACAATCTTGGATATTGAAGAGTTCGGGCCGAAGAGGGATGTTCGGGCCGAAGTGGTGTTCGGGCCGAAGTGGGATGTTCGGGCCGAAGTGGTGTTCGGGCCGAAGTTCGGTGTTCGGGCCGAGGATGATGTTCGGGCCGAGGTTGGAGTTCGGGCCGAGGTCGGAGTTCGGGCCGAGGTTGAAGTTCGGGCCGAGGTTGAAGTTCGGGCCGAAAATGAAGTTCGGGCCGGGAACAGTGAAGAGTTCGGGCCGAACTTGTTCTTGGCAGTGACGAACGAACCAGCTATTTAGGTTACTCGTGGGCTTGAAACGGACACCCGAGCTGAAAGTTATGAATGTTTTAGTATAGCACCTTTTGTCACACAATCTTGGATATTGAAGAGTTCGGGCCGAAGAGGGATGTTCGGGCCGCAGTGGTGTTCGGGCCGAAGTGGGATGTTCGGGCTGAAGTGGTGTTCGGGCCGAAGTGGTGTTCGGGCCGAAGTTTGGTGTTCGGGCCGATGATGATGTTCGGGCCGAGGTTGAAGTTCGGGCCGAGGTTGAAGTTCGGGCCGAAAATGAAGTTCGGCCCAAAAATGAAGTTCGGGCCGGGAACAGTGAAGAGTTCGGGCCGAACTTGTTCTTGGCAGTGACGAACGAACCAGCTATTTTCGTTACTCGTGGGCGTTAAACGGACACCCAAGCTGAATGTTATGAATGTTTTAGTATAGCACCTTTTGTCACACAATCTTGGATATTGAAGTGTTCGGGCCGAAGAGGGATGTTCGGGCCGCAGTGGTGTTCGGGCCGAAGTGGGATGTTCGGGCCGAAGTGGTGTTCGGGCTGAAGTTCGGTGTTCGGGTCGATGATGATCTTCGGGCCGAGTTTGAAGTTCGGACCGAGGTCGGAGTTCGGGCCGAGGTTGAAGTTCGGGCCGAGGTTGAAGTTCGGGCCGAAAATGAAGTTCGGGCCAGGAACAGTGAAGAGTTCGGGCCGAACTTGTTCTTGGCAGTGACGAACGAACCACCTATTTTCGTTACTCGTGGGTGTGAAACGGACACCCGCGCTGAAAGTTATGAATGTTTTAGTATAGCACCTATTGTCACACAATCTTGGATATTGAAGAGTTCGGGCCGAAGAGGGATGTTCGGGCCGAAGTGGTGTTCGGGCCGAAGTGGTGTTCGGGCCGAAGTTCGGTGTTCGGGCCGAGGATGATGTTCGGGCCGAGGTTGGAGTTCGGGCCGAGGTCGGAGTTCGGGCCGAGGTTGAAGTTCGGGCCGAGGTTGAAGTGCGGGCCGAAAATGAAGTTCGGGCCGGGAATAGTGAAGAGTTCGGGCCGAACTTGTTCTTGGCAGTGACGAATGAACCAGCTATTTTGGTTACTCGTGGGCTTGAAACGGACACCCGAGCTGAAAATTATGAATGTTTTAGTATAGCACCTTTTGTCACACAATCTTGGATATTGAAGAGTTTGGGCCGAAGAGGGATGTTCGGGCTGAAGTGGTGTTCGGGCCGAAGTGGGATGTTCGGGTCGAAGTGGTGTTCGGGCCGAAGTGGTGTTCGGGCCAAAGTTCGGTGTTCAGGCCGAGGATGATGTTCGGGCCGAGGTTGAAGTTCGGGCCGAGGTCGGTGTTCGGGCCGAGGTTAAAGTTCGGGCCGAAAATGAAGTTCGGGCCGGGAACAGTGAAGAGTTCGGGCCGAACTTGTTCTTGGAAGTGACGGACGAACCAGCTATTTTGGTTACTCGTGGGCGTGAAACGGACACCCGCGCTGAAAGTTATGAATGTTTTAGTATGGCACCTTTTGTCACACAATCTTGGATATTGAAGTGCTCGGGCCGAAGAGGGATGTTCGGGCCGAAGTGGTGTTCGGGCTGAAGTGGGATGTTCGGGCTGAAATGGAGTTCGGGCCGAAGTTCGGAGTTCGGGCCGAGGATGATGTTCGGGCCGAGGTTGAAGTTCGGGCCGAGGTCGGAGTTCGGGCCGAGGTCGTAGTTCGGGCCGAGGTTGAAGTTCGGGCCGAAAATGAAGTTCGGGCCGAACTTGTTCTTGGCAGTGACGAACGAACCATCTATTTTGGTTACTCGTGGGCGTGAAACGGACACTCGAGCTGAAAGTTATGAATGTTTTAGTATAGCACCATTTGTCACACAATCTTAGATATTGAAGAGTTCGGGCCGAAGAGGGATGTTCGGGCCGAAGTGGGATGTTCGGGCCGAAGTGGTGTTCGGGACGAAGTTCGGTGTTCGGGCCGAGGATGATGTTCGGGCCGAGGTTGAAGTTCGGGTCGAGGTCCGAGTTAGGGCCGAGGTTGAAGTTCGGGCCGAGGTTGAAGTTCGGGCCGAAAATGAAGTTCGGGCCGGGAACAGTGAAGAGTTCGGGCCGAACTTGTTCTTGGCAGTGACGAACGAACCATCTATTTTGGTTACTCATGGGCGTGAAACGGACACCCGAGCTGAAAGTTATGAATGTTTTAGTATAGCACCTTTTGTCACACAATCTTGGATATTGAAGAGTTCGGGCCGAAGAGGGATGTTCGGGCCAAAGTGGTGTTCGGGCCGAAGTGGGATGTTCGGGCCGAAGTGGTGTTCGGGCCGAAGTTCGGTGTTCGGGCCGAGGATGATGTTCGGGCCGAGGTTGAAGTTCGGGCCGAGGTCGGAGTTCGGACCGAGGTTGAAGTTCGGGCCGAGGTTGAAGTTCGGGCCGAAAATGAAGTTCGGGCCGGGAACAGTGAAGAGTTCGGGCCGAACTTGTTCTTGGCAGTGACGAACGAACCATCTATTTTGGTTACTCGTGGGCGTGAAACGGACACCCGAGCTGAAAGTTATGAATGTTTTAGTATAGTACCTTTTGTCACACAATCTTGGATATTGAAGAGTTCGGGCCGAAGAGGGATGTTCGGGCGAAAGTGGTGTTCGGGCCGAAGTGGGATGTTCGGGCCGAAGTGGTGTTCGGGCCGAAGTTCGGTTTTCGGGCCGAGGATGATGTTCGGGCCGAGGTTGAAGTTCGGGCCGAGGTCGGAGTTCGGGCCGAGGTTGAAGTTCGGGCCGAGGTTGAAGTTCGGGCCGAAAATGAAGTTCGGGCCGGGAACAGTGAAGAATTCGGGCCGAACTTGTTCTTGGCAGTGACGAACGAACCATCTATTTTGGTTACTAGTGGGCGTGAAACGGACACCCAAGCTGAAAGTTATGAATGTTTTAGTTCGGACACAATCTTGGATATTGAAGAGTTCGGGCCGAAGAGGGATGTTCGGGCCGAAGTGGTGTTCGGGCCGAAGTGGGATGTTCGGGCCGAAGTGGTGTTCGGGCCGAAGTTCGGTGTTCGGGCCGAGGATGATGTTCGGGCCGAGGTTGGAGTTCGGGCCGAGGTCGGAGTTCGGGCCGAGGTTGAAGTTCGGGCCGAGGTTGAAGTTCGGGCCGAAAATGAAGTTCGGGCCGGGAACAGTGAAGAGTTCGGGCCGAACTTGTTCTTGGCAGTGACGAACGAACCAGCTATTTAGGTTACTCGTGGGCTTGAAACGGACACCCGAGCTGAAAGTTATGAATGTTTTAGTATAGCACCTTTTGTCACACAATCTTGGATATTGAAGAGTTCGGGCCGAAGAGGGATGTTCGGGCCGCAGTGGTGTTCGGGCCGAAGTGGGATGTTCGGGCTGAAGTGGTGTTCGGGCCGAAGTGGTGTTCGGGCCGAAGTTTGGTGTTCGGGCCGATGATGATGTTCGGGCCGAGGTTGAAGTTCGGGCCGAGGTTGAAGTTCGGGCCGAAAATGAAGTTCGGCCCAAAAATGAAGTTCGGGCCGGGAACAGTGAAGAGTTCGGGCCGAACTTGTTCTTGGCAGTGACGAACGAACCAGCTATTTTCGTTACTCGTGGGCGTTAAACGGACACCCAAGCTGAATGTTATGAATGTTTTAGTATAGCACCTTTTGTCACACAATCTTGGATATTGAAGTGTTCGGGCCGAAGAGGGATGTTCGGGCCGCAGTGGTGTTCGGGCCGAAGTGGGATGTTCGGGTCGAAGTGGTGTTCGGGCTGAAGTTCGGTGTTCGGGTCGATGATGATCTTCGGGCCGAGTTTGAAGTTCGGACCGAGGTCGGAGTTCGGGCCGAGGTTGAAGTTCGGGCCGAGGTTGAAGTTCGGGCCGAAAATGAAGTTCGGGCCAGGAACAGTGAAGAGTTCGGGCCGAACTTGTTCTTGGCAGTGACGAACGAACCACCTATTTTCGTTACTCGTGGGTGTGAAACGGACACCCGAGCTGAAAGTTATGAATGTTTTAGTATAGCACCTATTGTCACACAATCTTGGATATTGAAGAGTTCGGGCCGAAGAGGGATGTTCGGGCCGAAGTGGTGTTCGGGCCGAAGTGGTGTTCGGGCCGAAGTTCGGTGTTCGGGCCGAGGATGATGCTCGGGCCGAGGTTGGAGTTCGGGCCGAGGTCGGAGTTCGGGCCGAGGTTGAAGTTCGGGCCGAGGTTGAAGTGCGGGCCGAAAATGAAGTTCGGGCCGGGAATAGTGAAGAGTTCGGGCCGAACTTGTTCTTGGCAGTGACGAATGAACCAGTATTTTGGTTACTCGTGGGCTTGAAACGGACACCCGAGCTGAAAGTTATGAATGTCTTAGTATAGCACTTTTTGTCACACAATCTTGGATATTGAAGAGTTCGGGCCGAAGAGGGATGTTCGGGCCGCAGTGGTGTTCGGGCCGAAGTGGGATGTTCGGGCCGAAGTGGTGTTCGGGCCGAAGTTCGGTGTTCGGGCCGATGATGATGTTCGGGCCGAGGTTGAAGTTCGGGCCGAGGTCGGAGTTCAGGACGAGGTTGAAGTTCGGGCCGAAAATGAAGTTCGGGCCGGGAACATTGAAGAGTTCGGGCGGAACTTGTTCTTGGCAGTGACGAACGAACCATCTATTTTGGTTACTAGTGGGCGTGAAACGGACACCCGAGCTGAAAATTATGAATGTTTTAGTATAGCACCTTTTGTCACACAATCTTGGATATTGAAGAGTTCGGGCCGAAGAGGGATGTTCGGGCTGAAGTGGTGTTCGGGCCGAAGTGGGATGTTCGGGTCGAAGTGGTGTTCGGGCCGAAGTGGTGTTCGGGCCAAAGTTCGGTGTTCAGGCCGAGGATGATGTTCGGGCCGAGGTTGAAGTTCGGGCCGAGGTCGGTGTTCGGGCCGAGGTTAAAGTTCGGGCCGAAAATGAAGTTCGGGCCGGGAACAGTGAAGAGTTCGGGCCGAACTTGTTCTTGGAAGTGACGGACGAACCAGCTATTTTGGTTACTCGTGGGCGTGAAACGGACACCCGAGCTGAAAGTTATGAATGTTTTAGTATGGCACCTTTTGTCACACAATCTTGGATATTGAAGAGCTCGGGCCGAAGAGGGATGTTCGGGCCGAAGTGGTGTTCGGGCTGAAGTGGGATGTTCGGGCTGAAATGGTGTTCGGGCCGAAGTTCGGTGTTCTGGCCGAGGATGATGTTCGGGCCGAGGTTGAAGTTCGGGCCGAGGTCGGAGTTCGGGCCGAGGTCGTTGTTCGGGCAGAGGTTGAAGTTCGGGCCGAAAATGAAGTTCGGGCCGAACTTGTTCTTGGCAGTAACGAACGAACCATCTATTTTGGTTACTCGTGGGCGTGAAACGGACACTCGAGCTGAAAGTTATGAATGTTTTAGTATAGCACCATTTGTCACACAATCTTAGATATTGAAGAGTTCGGGCCGAAGAGGGATGTTCGGGCCGAAGTGGTGTTCGGGCCGAAGTGGGATGTTCGGGCCGAAGTGGTGTTCGGGACGAAGTTCGGTGTTCGGGCCGAGGATGATGTTCGGGCCGAGGTTGAAGTTCGGGTCGAGGTCCGAGTTAGGGCCGAGGTTGAAGTTCGGGCCGAAAATGAAGTTCGGGCCGGGAACAATGAAGAGTTCGGGCCGAACTTGTTCTTGGCAGTGACGAACGAACCATCTATTTTGGTTACTCGTGGGCGTGAAACGGACACCCGAGCTGAAAGTTATGAATGTTTTAGTATAGCACCTTTCGTCACACAATCTTGGATATTGAAGAGTTCGGGCCGAAGAGGGATGTTCGGGCCAAAGTGGTGTTCGGGCCGAAGTGGGATGTTCGGGCCGAAATGGTGTTCGGGCCGAAGTTCGGTGTTCGGGCCGAGGATGATGTTCGGGCCGAGGTTGAAGTTCGGGCCGACGTTGGAGTTCGGACCGAGGTTGAAGTTCGGGCCGGGAACAGTGAAGAGTTCGGGCCGAACTTGTTCTTGGCAATGAGGAACGAACCATCTATTTTGGTTACTCGTGGGCGTGAAACGGACACCCGAGCTGAAAGTTATGAATGTTTTAGTATAGTACCTTTTGTCACACAATCTTGGATATTGAAGAGTTCGGGCCGAAGAGGGATGTTCGGGCGAAAGTGGTGTTCGGGCCGAAGTGGGATGTTCGGGCCGAAGTGGTGTTCGGGCCGAAGTTCGGTGTTCGGGCCGAGGATGATGTTCGGGCCGAGGTTGAAGTTCGGGCCGAGGTCGGAGTTCGGGCCGAGGTTGAAGTTCGGGCCGAGGTTGAAGTTCTGGCCGAAAATGAAGTTCGGGCCGGGAACAGTGAAGAGTTCGGGCCGAACTTGTTCTTGGCAGTGACGAACGAACCATCTATTTTGGTTACTAGTGGGCGTGAAACGGACACCCAAGCTGAAAGTTATGAATGTTTTAGTTCGGACACAATCTTGGATATTGAAGAGTTCGGGCCGAAGAGGGATGTTCGGGCCGAAGTGGTGTTCGGGCCGAAGTGGGATGTTCGGGCCGAAGTGGTGTTCGGGCGGAAGTGGTGTTCGGGCCGAAGTTCGGTGTTCGGGCCGATGATGATGTTCGGGCCGAGGATGAAATTCGGGCCGAGGTCGGAGTTCGGGCCGAGGTCGAAGTTCGGGCCGAGGTTGAAGTTCGGGCCGAAAATGAAGTTCGGGCCGGCAACAGTGAAGAGTTCGGGCCGAACTTGTTCTTGGATGTGACGAACGAACCAGCTATTTTCGTTACTCGTGGGCGTGAAACGGACACCCGAGCTGAAAGTTATGAATGTTTTAGTATAGCACCTATTGTCACACAATCTTGGATATTGAAGAGTTCGGGCCGAAGAGGGATGTTCGGGCCGAAGTGGTGTTCGGGCCGAAGTGGGATGTTCGGGCCGAAGTGGGGTTCGGGCCGAAGTTCGGTGTTCGGGCCGAGGATGATGTTCGGGCCGAGGTTGAAGTTCGGGCCGAGGTCGGTGTTCGGGCCGAGGTTAAAGTTCGGGCCGAAAATGAAGTTCGGGCCGGGAACAGTGAAGAGTTCGGGCCGAACTTGTTCTTGGAAGTGACGGACGAACCAGCTATTTTGGTTACTCGTGGGCGTGAAACGGACACCCGAGCTGAAAGTTATGAATGTTTTAGTATGGCACCTTTTGTCACACAATCTTGGATATTGAAGAGCTCGGGCCGAAGAGGGATGTTCGGGCCGAAGTGGCGTTCGGGCTGAAGTGGGATGTTCGGGCTGAAATGGTGTTCGGGCCGAAGTTCGGTGTTCAGGCCGAGGATGATGTTCGGGCCGAGGTTGAAGTTCGGGCCGAGGTCGGAGTTCGGGCCGAGGTCGTAGTTCGGGCCGAGGTTGAAGTTCGGGCCGAAAATGAAGTTCGGGCCGAACTTGTTCTTGGCAGTGACGAACGAACCATCTATTTTGGTTACTCGTGGGCGTGAAACGGACACTCGAGCTGAAAGTTATGAATGTTTTAGTATAGCACCATTTGTCACACAATCTTAGATATTGAAGAGTTCGGGCCGAAGAGGGATGTTCGGGCCGAAGTGGTGTTCGGGCCGAAGTGGGATGTTCGGGCCGAAGTGGTGTTCGGGACGAAGTTCGGTGTTCGGGCCGAGGATGATGTTCGGGCCGAGGTTGAAGTTCGGGTCGAGGTCCGAGTTAGGGCCGAGGTTGAAGTTCGAGCTAGCTAGTTCGTTCGTCACTTCCAAGAACAAGTTCGGCCCGAACTCTTCACTGTTCCCGGCCCGAACTTCATTTTCGGCCCGAAATTCAACCTCGGCCCGAACTTCAACCTCGACCCGAACTCCGACCTCGACCCGAACTTCAACCTCGGCCCGAACATCATCCTCGGCCCGAACACCGAACTTCGGCCCGAACACCACTTCGGCCCGAACACCACTTCGGCCCGAACATCCCACTTCGGCCCGAACACCACTTCGGCCCGAACGTCCCTCTTCGGCCCGAACTCTTCAATATCCAAGATGGTGTGACAAAAGGTGCTATACTAAAACATTCATAACTTTCAGCTCGGGTGTCCGTTTCACGCCCACGAGTAACCAAAATAGCTAGTTCGTTCGTCACTGCCAAGAACAAGTTCGGCCCGAACTCTTCACTGTTCCCGGCCCGAACTTCATTTTCGGCCCGAAATTCAACCTCGGCCCGAACTTCAACCTCGACCCAAACTCCGACCTCGGCCCGAACTTCAACCTCGGCCCGAACACCATCCTCGGCCCGAACACCGAACTTCGGCCCGAACACCACTTCGGCCCGAACACCACTTCGGCCCGAACATCCCACTTCGGCCCGAACACCACTTCGGCCCGAACATCCCTCTTCGGCCCGAACTCTTCAATATCCAAGATTGTGTGACAAAAGGTGCTATACTAAAACATTCATAACTTTCAGCTCGGGTGTCCGTTTCACGCCCACGAGTAACCAAAATAGATGGTTCGTTCGTCACTGCCAAGAACAAGTTCGGCCCGAACTCTTCACTGTTCCCGGCCCGAACTTCATATTCGGCCAGAACTTCAACCTCGGCCCGAACTTCAACCTCGGCCTGAACTCCGAACTCGGCCCGAACTTCAACCTCGGCCCGAACATCATCCTCGGCCCGAACACCGAACTTCGGCCCGAACACCACTTCGGCCCGAACATCCCACTTCGGCCCGAACACCACTTCGGCCCGAACATCCCTCTTCGGCCCGAACTGTTCAATATCCAAGATTGTGTGACAAAAGGTGCTATACTAAAACATTCATAACTTTCTGCTCGGGTGTCCATTTCACGCCCACGAGTAACCAAAATAGCTGTTTCGTTCGTCACTGCCAAGAACAAGTTCGGCCCGAACTCTTCACTGTTCCCGGCCCGAACATCATTTTCGGCCCGAACTTCAACCTCGGCACGAACTTCAACCTCGGCCCGAACTTCAACCTCGGCCCGAATTCCGACCTCGGCCCGAACTTCAACCACGGCCCGAACATCATCCTCGGCCCGAACACCGAACTTCGGCCCGAACACCACTTCGGCCCGAACATCCCACTTCGGCCCGAACACCACTTCGGCCCGAACATCACTCTTCGGCCTGAACTCTTCAATATCCAAGATTGTGTGACAAAAGGTGCTATACTAAAACATTCAAAACTTTCAGCTCGGGTGTCCGTTTCACGCCCACGAGTAACCAAAATAGATGGTTCGTTCGTCACTGCCAAGAACAAGTTCGGCCCGAACTCTTCACTGTTCCCGGCCCGAACTTCATTTTCGGCCCGAACTTCAACCTCGGCCCGAACTTCAGCCTCGGCCCGAACTCCGACCTCGGCCCGAACTTCAACCTCGGCCCGAGCATCATCCTCGTCCCGAACACCGAACTTCGGCCAGAACACCACTTCGGCCCGAACATCCCACTTCGGCCCGAACACCACTTCGGCCCGAACATCCCTCTTCGGCCCGAACTCTTCAATATCCAAGATTGTGTGACAAAAGGTGCTATACTAAAACATTCATAACTTTCAGCTCGGGTGTCCGTTTCACGCCCACGAGTAACCAAAATAGCTGGTTCGTTCGTCACTGCCAAGAACAAGTTCGGCCCGAACTCTTCACTGTTCCCGGCCCAAACATCATTTTCGGCCCGAACTTCAACCTCGGCCCGAACTTCAACCTCGGCCCGAACTCCGACCTCGGCCCGAACTTCAACCACGGCCCGAACATCATCCTCGGCCCGAACACCGAACTTCGGCCCGAACACCACTTCGGCCCGAACATCCCACTTCGGCACAAAAGATTTTCGTCCCGACGGCACAAAAGATTTTCGTCCGATCGTAAAATTCTTGAAAAACTCTTATATACAGTTTGCTTTAACTGTAAAACCAACATCATATCAACAGCACTTGGTGGATTTCTGGACCAATGCTGAGCAAACGGAAGGAACAACTGTATCAATAATCAAATCCCAAGTAGATGGAAAGCATATCACAGTAACAGAACAATCAATCAGACACCATCTACAACTTCACGATGATTCAGGTATGTCTACTCTTCCTAAGGAATACATTGCTGAAATTTTACAAAAAATGGGTTATGAGGGAAGACTCAATATAGTAACATTTCAAAAGGGTCTTCTCTCCCCACAATGGAAATTCTTAGTTCACACTATTCAGCATTGTATTTCTCCAAAAAGAAGTACTTGGAATGAGTTTAATAAGGCAATAGCCTCTGCTGTTGTCTGTTTATCCACAGACCAAGTATTTAATTTTTCTCAAATGATCTTTGAAGGTATGTTGGGAAATCTTAGTTCCTCTAAATTTTTAATGTATCCCAGATTTCTACAACATATCATAAATTGTGAATTACAAAACTTGTCAACTCCTAAAAACATTTTCATACTTCCAGAGTTGAACAAGAAAGTTTTCTCAAATATGAGAAAACAATTTAAATTTTCGGGCAAGGAAACCCCTTTGTTTCCTAACATGATCAATGATCAAACTCAAATTGGAGAGGGTTCAACCATTGCTACAACCCAAGTTGAACCTCAACCCACTCCATTACCCCCAAAAACAGCCCAAACACCACCCCATATAGCCACTCAATCACCAGCCCACACAGAAGTCCTGAATGTGTCCCAGGAACTTGATTTAAATCTGCAGAGTGCTACTCTTCACTCTGTGGAAGACCTGCTAGATAAAACCGAAAACATCTCCACACTTTATAAAAGAAAGAAATCTTTAAAGGACACCAGGGGACACATTGAGTCAAACCCCAGGCTCCAAGAGTTGTCCTCCAAGGAGGAGAGAGGACATGAGGCGAGGGCTTTCACTACTGATGCCCCAAAGGTGGGTGCACAGGACAGTGAAAACATCTTTAGGACCCAGACCTCGGCAACTTTGAGTGATGACTCATTTGAGGAGTTACTCAAAGGACCCCGGTGCCAAGAAACCACAAGGGGGGGGCATCTCTGCTTCTTCTAGGAAGAAGAGAATGTCTAAAAGACCCATTTCATCACCAAGAAGTGATGAGGGCAGATCTTTTGAATTGACGGATAGGATGGAAAACCTTCAAACCAATGTACCTGTTAGTGAGCCCGATGATCTTGCTAGATGGAGTGAGGGCAGTATTAAAATCCAACACTTGACGGAAAAAGTGGATTCTCTTGAATCCACTGTACAAAATTGCCTTACATATTTAACAAACCAAGGGAAAACAATGGCTCCCATGAAAAGGCATGTCAATACCATCAACAAGAGAATGAGGTTCTATGAGCAAAGGCTTCATCAACAAACCAAAATCATCAGAAAATTGAAGAAGAAACTTGATGATAGTGAGGCTCCACCAGTTGAGCTCACTAAGGGGGAGAAGGATAACATACAGACCATGATAGATGAATCTATTGCAGCAGCAGCATCCTCCCTCTTAAATTTAAAAGAAACAGAAGTTGATGAAGGCCCAGAAATGATGGTAACTGAAGATGAACCATTGACTACTGCTACAATGGAAGAACAAATTGAAAAAGAAACACCAGTAGTAACCCATACTACTGATATTATAGCAGCAGTAAATGAAGAAGAGGAATTGAAAGCACCAAATACTACTGATGCCCTATCAGTAGTAACTCCTGAAGTCACACCAGTAGTAACTACTCTGGTTACTACTGAAGAGGAAGAACTACAATTTCCAGAGCTGATTGAAAGAGAAAGACATGTCATCATCTCCAAACCACCAACACCTGATCAACCACTTATCATACCTGACATTGATGATAATGTGAATTGGTTTGAGGTTGATGAGTGCTCACTTCCTCCACATCCAAAAATACTTCAACAAAATGAACTTAGGTTATTTTCTCCTTCTGTAATAATCAGTGGTGTGCCTGACATGAAATATATTCCACCTCCACCTTCAGCACATATTAGAAAGGGTAAAGAAATATATGATGAAGATTACCCTAACAGAGCTCTTGGTCATTACATGGTAAACAAGATAAATCTTGTTAGAGCTGATAAACAGTCTAAATGGAAGGTGAAGCAAAAGAGATATTGGGAGAAGGTAGCTAAGTATCAAGCTCTTGAACAAAAGAAGGATAAAATAGAAATTCCTGTTCAAGCACCTGTTCAAATTAAAGATGTTCAGATAGAAGCCCAAGAAGCAGAATTCAAAAGGCTTAGAAAAGTAGAAGAAGAACATCTAAACTGTCTTGAAGATCTTGTAGCAGAATGTAAAAGAACAAAAGGTGATTTACCAGATGATATCTTTGAACAGAAGACTCTTATGATAGACTTTCTAAAGACAAAAGGGCACAGTGCAAAATCTTTTGGAAGAATGAAGATGATAACTATAATTGAAAAATACTGCACTGCAAAGAAGAAAGACTTGGCTGAACAAGAAGCTGAAGAAACAAAGAAAGCCAAAACTTTAATCCCAATCAGTCCAAACTTAATCAAAGCTGGTAGTGTTTCAACTATTGGTGATACTTCAACTCCCCAATCAAAGAAAAGAAAATCTGTTGATCAAGAACAAAGCTCTAAGAAGAAGTCAAAACAAATTATACCTGTTCTTGAAATGCCAGTTGCTCCATTACAGAACAATCAAATTATTAACTGGAGAGTGATGCAGAACAATGTCATAGAGGTCATAAGGGAAGACAAAGTTATACAAACATTCACTGGATGGTTACCATTAATCAGATCATGTTCTAGAAGTGATGTAATCAAACTTCTGATTATTGGAAAACCTAGAATGACACAGAAATCATGGAAAGAATCTGGAGCTGGATATCTAACTAAAATGATAGATGCTGCATTTTATCCAGATAATTATCCAGAACAATTTACAAATCCAGGTAATGTGTATGCTTGGAATGTCATTCCTACAGCTAATATGTACTTCTTTGAGAAATCAGGCAAAGTGTGTGAATTGTACTTATATGAAAAAGAATATCCACATTCTGAGAAGACTATGTATCAGATATTCATAAACACTTTGATGAAACCCTATGATGCTGTTATGTTCCAAAACAAACTGAATTATTTTACAAAGAGGAACAGCAGATATATTATTGAACAAAGGCTTCAACAGAATCAAAGAACTCTTGAGAAAAGAAGAAGAGAACAAGAGGAACAAAAGAAACTTGATTGATTAAAAGGTAATCAATAAGTTTAGGGGGAGATTGTTGGAGCAAAACACAGATCAACTTATTACTGATGCTGCAGTTAGTACTGACATACTTAGTACTGATGGGGCAGAATATATTACTACTGATGAAGTTGATGCTGGTATATACTATAACTTAGTTACTACTGATCATGAAAAGACTGAAGATACTACTGATCTTAGTAGTTACTACTGACGATGGTTTCTGGACTTACTACTGATCACCAAGTTTACTACTGATGTTACATATTTACTACTGGTGATAAGTTTTACTACTGATACGCGTTTTTGAAGAATATCAAGTCCGAGATCTTCGTAGAGATAGTTATAGAATGTAAATCAATGTATATTTTTATTATTCGATGTAAATCAAATCCTAGAATAACTAGGGTAAATAGTTTAGCTTCAAGGACTATTATAAATAGTTCCTTACGAATTGTAAACGTACGTGTGTATTGTTAACTTGATAATATACATTGAAGCTTTTTGTGAAACTGTGTTCATAATACTTTGCATGTTATTTACAGTTCATTGTTCTTAATTACATTGATATAGTGTTGATCCGCTGCAACTTCTATATTCAAATAGATCTAAGGTGTTTATTAACTTGTTTATAGTTAATCGATCCAGACAACTTTTATCTTTTATGATGTATTTCTCCTAAATGAGCAGAGGGCTTAAATCCTATGTCCTGACTTATTAAGTCAAACTAGGTCTTCTACTAGTAACAAAATTTCAGAAATACGCATACATAAATCACTCACTACCACACATAGGTGAAAGCAAAATTTAAACAAAAGAAAAGTCATACACCCCTACTTTTATTACTCTTGCAGTAGGTATGAGAAATTATCAAATTGACTTATACAATATAATTTTATAATTTTGATGGTCAATTTTTAAATTTGATGTTTGCAAGTTAACGTGTTACACTAACATTATGCAACAAATTAACAAATGATTGTATGATTATGTATGCAAGTTAAATATTTAAATAATCAGTAGAAAAATAATTGTGTTGGAAAAGGCTGCAACAATATTTGATTGTAGCTAATCCGAGAACATATTCAACAACATCCAAAACAAATAGGCAAATCAGAGAACAATATCTGTTGAGTCAAACCAAAGAAAATACGTAATTTATTTCTTACTAACCCATGATTGAACTGTGTAGAACGGATATGTTATGCATACATATGTACAATTTTTTGTTTGTGGCTAATCAGAGAAAAAGACATGGTTGAGTCCAAACAAATATATTCGTAAAGCATACATAAAACAAATAATTCATTCAGCACAAATAATCGATTCAAGTCCATGTGATATCATAGAGTATTAACAACGTCAACTAATAGCAAATAATATAATAAAATCAAAGGATTACCTTCAGCCAATTTCTAAAAACTTCGTATGAAGAATCCTTGTAGTCGGCAGCGAACTGTTTAACAAGGAGGTAATATTAGGGTCTAAATCCAAGCGATATAATATTATTCCATCTTGATCTCCGATTTTTTTGCTTCAGATAAGGAAAACGGATTTCGTGGTAGGTAGATTGGATTAGTGGGGAGTTTCATGCATATCGTACGTGGTTATAGTTAGGCTATTGATAAAAATAAAATTGGGTTAATAATTAAACCCATCATATTACGTAATCTATTTATTTATTAGTAACTATTTTATGTAATTTATTTGTTTATTAGTCTTTAGTAATTAATCATCATTATTATAAATACTAGTAGGTACCTGCGTAATGTGACAACGGGTATATATAATTATATTTTACGGTGATCAAATATTGTTTGATTATACATTTATATTTATGATAACTAAGAACACGCACAATGCAAACAAAATAACAACATACTGCTCCTTTTTGTACTATGGGTTGAATAGATTTTTGGTATAGCTAGATTTTGAGGAACCAAAATATAGATTTTTGGTATTAATAAGACTCCTGCCAATGCACTCGCCACTTTTGATTTCTTAGAACTGGCGGCATTCCCTCCGTGCCAACAGTTGGATCAGTTGATAGCGCCAGTTGAGTGGCGCCGGTTTGGGGACGAGAGGGAGAGGTGAGATCAGTTGGTGTGTAGGGCCTAAAGGGGTATTTTGTGTGTGTATTTTGTAATGGTGAGTCCCAAGAAACTGAAGGGAAAAAGAATTATGTCAGTTTAGTGTCGGTTGGAGGTTGAACTGATGTACCGTTGATCCTATACAAGTGACACAACCTAAAAACAACACTACCAATTAACTTTTAATAAATAAATATTTTGGGTAATCTATTTCTTTTTCACCCATAGAAAACACTCAAACTTTCCAAATTATTTGAAATTTATGGTTAAAGGTGCCAACACAAGACATGCCATGTGAGCATTTTAGAGATAATTAAGAGGGAGTTGATTCGTACGGAGAAATTTATATTTATATAGAGCAATTTATATTTAATGTTAAATTCTAACAAAGTCCTTCATTCATATACATATTGCAAGTATACGACAAAATGAGCAATGTCGAGTTTATGGATTTTCTCACCCGCGTGTAATAATAATTCACTCTAATAAGAATATGTAAACACATATAATAGATATAAAAACATTCACGTACTCTAATAAAATTAATTATAGAATAATAGAGATTTTGGCAAAGCTTTTGAACGCCGTCCCAAATACTTGATTATTTGGCATGCAAGTCTACACACAGTGCCAAATACTTTGACATTTGGCACACTATTTCATACCCGTCCCAAATACTAGATTATTTGGCACACATCTTTACAGGTTGTGCCCAATACTTAATTATTTGGCACGGGATATAACATCCGTCCCAAATACGTTAGTAATTGGCATAATGTTTTACAGGCGGTGCCAAAATACTTCATTATTTGGAACACATTTTTAATTCCGTTCCAAATACATAGTTATTTGGCACTTCTTTTTAAATGTGTGCCAAAAACTTATTTATTTGTGACCACTTTTGGAAACGGTGCCAAATACGTCTGTTTTTGGCACCATTATTTGAAACCGTTCCAAATAATTCGTTATTTGGCACGGTGATAAAAAGTGAACCAAAAAACCGCATTTGGCACTGTTTTTTCCACTCTTCCAAAAAGGTTGGTGCCAAAAAGCCCTTTTTCTTGGTGCCAAAAAGCCCTTTTTCTACGTAGATTGGAGGCATTCCGGTTACTACGGTACCTTAAGGTTAGTGGTAGATTGGAGGCATTTCGATTACCCAATACCTATGAGTCCCGGTAGATTGGAGGCATTCCGGTTACCGTGGATATGATGGTCTTGATAGATTGGAGACATTCCGATTATCTTGACATTGGCCAATGATGAAATTGATAAAGTGACCCAAAACAAACTTAGTAATTATATTTTAAGATTAAATGATATTATTTGACTAATTGTTTATCGGGTCTAAAACCCATGTATCTCACGAGGCAATTTTGTCTCACGTACTATGTTTGTGTTTTTGCTATGTACTCAGGTTCGGGATCGAAGATCTAGGAGGCCCGTTTAGAAGAGGCCTTGTTGAGATTAGCTCGGTGTTGATGATTAGAGTCCTTATCCTATGGTTAAGATATAATTTGTAACACCGTTTTTGTAAACTCTGATAATCTCGAACAAGAAACCTTTTCGTTTTTGTAAAACCGGCATTTGATGTTGATACAATATTATGTATTTTTGGATTAAATGATATTTAAATGTGTTTTGAAAATTGAGGTAATACATCAACGCTCAAGGCGCAAGGCTCAAGGCTCAAGGATCAAGGCTCAAGGCTCATGGCTCAAGGCTCAAGACGCAAGGTTCAAGGCGCAAGCGTCAAGAGTCAAGGCTCAAGGCTCATGGCTCAAGGCTCAAGGCTCAAGGCTCAAGGCTCAAGGCTTAAGGCTCAAGGCTCAAGGCTCAAGGCTCAAGGCTCAAGGATCAAGGCTCAAGGCTCAAGGCTCAAGGCTCAAGACTCAAGGCTCAAGGCTCAAGGCTCAAGGCTCAAGGCTCCATGCTCAAGGCTCATGGCTCAAGGCTCAACACGCAAGGCGCAAGGGTCAAGAGTCAAGGCTCAAGTCTCATGTTTTTAGGCTCAAGGCTCAAGGCTCAAAGCTCAACGCTCAAGGCTCAAGGCTCAACGCTCAAGGCTCAAGACTCAAGGCTCAACGCTTAAGGCGCAAGGCTCAAGGCTCAAGGATCAAGGAACAAGGCTCAAGGCTCAAGGCTCAAGGCTCAAGGCTCAAGACGCAAGGCTCAAGGCGCAAGCGTCAAGAGTCAAGGCTCAAGGCTCATGGCTCAAGGCTCAAGGCTCAAGGCTCAAGGCTCAAGGCTCAAGGCTCCAGGCTCAAGTTTTAAGGCTCAAGTCTCATGTTTAAGGCTCAAGGCTCAAGGCTCGAGGCTCGAGGCTCGAGACTCGAGGCTCAAGGCACGAGGCTCAAAGGCTCCAGGCTCAAGGCTCCAGGCTCAAGGCTCAACGCTCAACGCTCAACGCTCGAGGCTCGAGGCTCGAGGCTCGAGGCTCAAGACTCAAGGCCCAAGGCTCAAGGCTCAAGGCTCAAGGCTCAAGGCTCAAGGCTCAAGGCTCAAGGCTCAAGGCTCGAGGCTCAAGGCTTAAGGCTCAAGGATCGAGGCTCAAGGCTCATGGCACAAGGCTCAAGGCTCAAGGCTAGAGGATCATGGCTCAAGTCTCATGTTTTAAGGCTCAAGCTCATGGCTCAAGGCTTCAGGCTCAATGCTAGAGGATCAAGGCTCAAGGCTCAAGGCACAAGGCTCAAGGCACAAGGCTCAAGGCTAGAGGATCAAGGCTCAAGGCTCAAGGCTTAAGGGTCAAGGGTCAAGGGTAGAGGCTAAAGGCTCAAGGCTCAAGGCTCAAGGATCAAGGGTAAAGAGTCAAGGCTCAAGTCTCATGTTTTAAGGCTCAAGGATCAAAGCTCAAGGCTCAAGGCTCAAGGCTCAAGGCTCAAGGCTCAAGGCTTAAGGCTCAAGGCTCAAGGCTCAAGGCTCAAGGCTCAAGGCTCAAAGCGCAACCCTCAAGGCTCAAGACTCAAGGCTCAACGCTCAAGGCTCAAGACGCAAGGATCAACGCTCAAGGCTGAAGGCTGAAGGCTCAAGGCTGAAGGATCAAGGCTCAAGGCTCATGGCTCAAGGCTCAAGACGCAAGGATCAACGCTCAAGGCTCAAGGCTGAAGGCTCAAGGCTCAAGGCTGAAGGCTCAAGGCTCATGGCTCAAGGCTCAAGATGCAAGGATCAACGCTCAAGGCTCAAGGCCGAAGGCTCAAGGCTCAAGGCTCAACGCTGAAGGCTCAAGGCTCGAGGCTCGAGGCTCAAGGCTCAAGGCTCCAGGCTCAAGGCTCAAGGATCAAGGCTCAAGGCTCAAGGCTCAAGGCTCAAGGCTCAAGGCTCAAGGCTCGAGGCTCAAGGCTCAAGGCTCATGGCTCCAGGCTCCAGGCTCAACGCTCAACGCTCAAGGCTCCAGGCTCAACGCTCAACGCTCAAGACTCAAGGCTCAACGCTCAAGGCTCAAGGCGCAACGCTCAAGGCTCAAGGAACAAGGCTCAACGCTCAAGGCTCAAGGCTCAATGCTCAAGGCTCCAGGCTCAAGGCTCCAGGCTCAAGGCTCAATGCTCAAGGCTCCAGGCTCCAGGCTCAAGGCTCGAGGCTCAAGGCTCGAGGCTCGAGGCTCGAGGTTCGAGGCTCGAGGCTCCAGGCTCCAGGCTCAAAGGCTCAAGGCTCAAGGCTCAAGGCTCAATGCTAAACGCTCAAGGCTTAAGGCTCAAGGCTCAAGGCTCAAGTCTCAAGGCTCAAGGCTCAAGGCTCAAGGCTCAAGGCTCAAGGCTCAAGGCTCAAGGCTCAAGGCTCAAGGCTCAAGGCTCAAGGCTCAAGGCTCAAGGCTCAAGGCTCCAGGCTCGAGGCTAAAGGGTCAAGGCTCCAGGCTCCAGGCTCTAGGCTCCAGGCAAAAGGCTCCAGGCTCAAAGCTCAAGGCTCAAGGCTCAAGGCTCAAGGCTGAAGGCTCAAGGCTCAATGCTCAATGCTCAAGGCTCAAGGCTCAACGCTCAAGGCTCAAGGCTCAAGGCGAAACGCTCAAGGCGAAACGCTCAAGGCTCAAGGAACAAGGCTCAACGCTCAACGCTCAAGGCTCAAGGCTCAATGCTCAAGGCTCCAGGCTCAAGGCTCTAGGCTCAAGGCTCAAGGCTCCAGGCTCCAGGCTCGAGGCTCCAGGCTCGAGGCTCGAGGCTCCAGGCTCCAGGCTCGAGGCTCCAGGCTCGAGGCTCCAGGCTCCAGGCTCCAGGCTCCAGGCTCAAGGCTCCAGGCTCAAGGCTCAAAGGCTCAAGGCTCAAGGCTCAAGGCTCAAGACTCAAGGCTCAAGGCTCAAGGCTCAACGCTCAACGCTCAAGGCTTAAGGCTCCAGGCTCCAGGCTCCAGGCTCAAGGCTCCAGGCTCCAGGCTCAAAGGCTCAAGGCTCAAGGCTCAAGGCTCAACGCTCGAGGCTCGAGGCTCGAGGCTCGAGGCTCAAGGCTCAAGGCGCAAGGCTCCAGAGTCAAGGCTCAAGTCTCATGTTTTAAGGCTCAAGGCTCAAGTCTCATGTTTTAAGGCTCAAGTCTCAAGTCTCAAGGCTCAAGGCTCGAAGCTCAACCCTCAAGGCTCAGACTCAAGGCTCAACGCTCAAGGCTCAAGACGCAAGGATCAACGCTCAAGGCTCAAGTCTGAAGGCTCAACGCTCAAGGCTCAAGGCTCAAGGCTCAAGGCTCAAGGCTCAAGGCTCAAGGCTCAAGGCTCATGGCTCAAGGCTCAAGACGCAAGGATTAACGCTCAAGGCTCAAGGCTGAAGGCTCAAGGCTGAAGGCTCAAGGCTGAAGGCTCAAGGCTCAAGGCTCATGGCTCAAGGCTCAAGACGCAAGGCTCAAGGCTGAAGTCTCAAGGCTCAAGGCTCAAGGCTCAAGGGTCAAGGCTTAAGGCTCAAGGCTCAAGGCTCAAGACTCGAGGCTCGAGGCTCAATGCTCGAGGCTCGAGGCTCGAGGCTCGAGGCACAAGGCTCAGGCTCAAGGCTCAAGGTTCAAGGCTCGAGGCTCATGGCTCATGGCTCCAGGCTCCAGGCTCCAGGCTCAAGGCTCAACGCTCAAGGCTCAAGACTCAAGGCTCAACGCTCAAGGCTCAAGGCGCAACGCTCAAGGCTCAAGGCTCAAGGAACAAGGCTCAACGCTCAACGCTCAACGCTCAAGGCTCAATGCTCAAGGCTCCAGGCTCAAGGCTCCAGGCTCAAGGTTCAACGCTCCAGGCTCGAGGCTCAATGCTCGAGGCTCAATGCTCCAGGCTCAATGCTCCAGGCTCAAGGCTCAAGGCTCAAGGCTCAAGGCTCATGGCTCAAGGCTCAAGACGCAAGGATTAACGCTCAAGGCTCAAGGCTGAAGGCTCAAGGCTGAAGGCTCAAGGCTGAAGGCTCAAGGCTCAAGGCTCATGGCTCATGGCTCAAGGCTCAAGACGCAAGGCTCAAGGCTGAAGTCTCAAGGCTCAAGGCTCCAGGCTCAAGGCTCAAGGATCAAGGCTCAAGGCTCAAGGCTCAAGGCTCAAGGCTCAAGGCTCGAGGCTCAAGGCTCATGGCTCATGGCTCCAGGCTCCAGGCTCAACGCTCAACGCTCAAGGCTCCAGGCTCAACGCTCAACGCTCAAGACTCAAGGCTCAACGCTCCAGGCTCAAGGCGCAACGCTCAAGGCTCCAGGCTCAAGGAACAAGGCTCAACGCTCAAGGCTCAAGGCTCAATGCTCAAGGCTCCAGGCTCAAGGCTCCAGGCTCAAGGCTCAATGCTCAAGGCTCCAGGCTCCAGGCTCAAGGCTCGAGGCTCAAGGCTCGAGGCTCGAGGCTCGAGGCTCGAGGCTCCAGGCTCCAGGCTCAAAGGCTCAAGGCTCAAGGCTCAAGGCTCAATGCTAAACGCTCAAGGCTCAAGGCTCAAGGCTCAAGGCTCAAGGCTCAAGGCTCAAGGCTCAAGGCTCAAGGCTCAAGGCTCAAGGCTCAAGGCTCAAGGCTCAAGGCTCCATGCTCGAGGCTAAAGGGTCAAGGCTCCAGGCTCCAGGCTCTAGGCTCCAGGCTCAAGGCTCCAGGCTCAAAGCTCAAGGCTCAAGGCTCAAGACTCAAGGCTGAAGGCTCAAGGGTCAATGCTCAATGCTCAAGGCTCAAGGCTCAAGGCTCAAGGCTCAAGGCTCAACGCTCAAGGCGAAACGCTCAAGGCTCAAGGAACAAGGCTCAACGCTCAACGCTCAAGGCTCAAGGCTCAATGCTCAAGGCTCCAGGCTCAAGGCTCTAGGCTCAAGGCTCAAGGCTCGAGGCTCCAGGCTCGAGGCTCCAGGCTCGAGGCTCGAGGCTCCAGGCTCCAGGCTCGAGGCTCCAGGCTCGAGGCTCGAGGCTCCAGGCTCCAGGCTCAAGGCTCCAGGCTCAAGGCTCAAGGCTCAAGGCTCAAGGCTCAAGGATCAAGGCTCAAGGATGGAGGCTGGAGGCTCAAGGCTCAAGGCTCCAGGCTCGAGGCTCCAGGCTCAAGGCTCCAGGCTCCCGGCTCCAGGCTCTAGGCTCAAGGCTCCAGGCTCAAGGCTCAAGGCTCAAGGCTCAACGCTCAACGCTCAAGGCTCAAGGCTCAACGCTCAAGGCTCAAGACTCAAGGCTCAACGCTCAAGGCTCAAGGTGCAACGCTCAAGGCTCAAGGCACAAGGAAGAATGCTCAAGGCACAAGGCTCAAGGCTCATGGCTCAAGGCTCAAGACGCAAGGCTCAAGGCGCAAGGGTTAAGAGTCAAGGCTCAAGGCTCATGGCTCAAGGCTCAAGGCTTAAGGCTCAAGGCTCAAGGCTCAAGGCTCAAGGCTCAAGGCTCAAGGCTCGAGGCTCGAGGCTCAAGGCTCGAGGCTCAAGGCTCGAGGCTCGAGGCTCAAGGCTCGAGGCTCAAGGCTCGAGGCTCGAGGCTCAAGGCTCGAGGCTCAAGGCTCGAGGCTCAAGGCTCGAGGCTCCAGGCTCGAGGCTCCAGGCTCAAAGGCTCAAGGCTCAAGGCTCCAGGCTCAACGCTCAATGCTCAACGCTCAACGCTCAAGGCTCAAGCTCAATGCTCAAGGCTCAACACTCAAGGCTCAAGGCTCCAGGCTCAAAGCTCCAGGCTCCAGGCTCAAGGCTCCAGGCTCAAGGCTCGAGGCTCAAGGCTCAAGGCTCGTGGCTCAAGGCTCAAGGCTCGAGGCTCAAGGCTCAAGGTTCGAGGCTCGAGGCTCGAGGCTTCAGGCACAAGGCTCTAGGCGCAAGGCTCAAGAGTCAAGGCTCAAGAGTCAAGGCTCGAGTCTCATGTTTTAAGGCTCAAGGCTCAAGGCTCAAGGCTCAATGCTCAAGGCTCAAGGCTCAAGGCTCAAGGCTCAAGGCTCAAGGCTCAAGGCTCAAGGCTCAAGGCTCCAGGCTCCAGGCTCCAGGCTCGAGGATCGAGGCTCGAGGCTCGAGGCTCGAGGCTCAAAGGCTCAAGGCTCAAGGCTCAAGGCTCGAGGCTCAAGGCTCAAGGTTCGAGGCTCGAGGCTCGAGGCTCCAGGCTCAAGGCTCGAGGCTCGAGGCTCCAGGCGCAAGGCTCCAGGCTCAAGGCTCCAGGATTAAGGCTCAAGGCTCAAGGCTCAAGGCTCAAGGCTCAAGGCTCAATGCTCAAGGCTCAAGGCTCAAGGACTGAGGCTCGAGGCTCCAGGCTCAAGGCCCAAGGCTCAAGGCTCAACGCTCAACGCTCAAGGCTCAAGGCTCAACGCTCAAGGCTCAAGACTCAAGGCTCAACGCTCAAGGCTCAAGGCTCAAGGATCAAGGAACAAGGCTCAAGGCTCAAGGCTCAAGACGCAAGGCTCAAGGCGCAAGCGTCAAGAGTCAAGGCTCAAGGCTCATGGCTCAAGGCTCAAGGCTCAAGGCTCAAGGCTCAAGGCTCAAGGATCAAGGCTCAAGGCTCAAGGCTCAAGGCTCAAGGCTCAAGGCTCAAGGTTCATGGCTCAAGGCTCAACACGCGAGGCGCAAGGGTCAAGAGTCAAGGCTCAAGTCTCATGTTTTTAGGCTCAAGGCTCATGGCTCAAGGCTGAAGGCTAGAGGATAAAGGCTCAAGGCTCAAAGCGCAAGGCTCAAGGCTGGAGGATCAAGGCTCAAGTCTCAAGGCTCAAGGCTCAAGGCTCAAGGCTCAAGGCTCAAGGCTCAACACTCAACGCTCAAGGCTCAAGGCTCAACGCTCAAGGCTCAAGACTCAAGGCTCAACGCTCAAGGCTCAAGGCTCAAACCGCAAGGCTCAAGGCTGGAGGATCAAGGCTCAAGTCTCAAGGCTCAAGACTCAAGGCTCAAGGCTCAAGGCTCAAGGCTCAACGCTCAACGCTCAAGGCTCAACGGTCAAGGCTCAAGACTCAAGGCTCAACGCTCAAGGCTCAAGGTGCAACGCTCAAGGCTCAAGGCTCAAGGCTCCAGGCTCAAGGCTCATGGCTCAAGGCTCAACACGCAAGGCGCAAGGGAGTCAAGGCTCAAGTCACATGTTTTTAGGCTCAAGGCTCATGGCGCAAGGCTCAAGGCTAGAGGATAAAGGCTCAAGGCTGAAAGCGCAAGGCTCAAGGCTGGAGGATCAAGGCTGGAGGATCAAGGCTCAAGGCTCAAGGCTCAAGGCTCAAGGCTCAAGGCTCAAGGCTCAAGGCTCAAGGCTCAAGGATGGAGGCTGGAGGCTCAAGGCTCAAGGCTCAAGGCTCCAGACTCCAGGCTCCAGGCTCCAGGCTCCAGGCTCAAGGCTCAAGGCTCAAGGCTCAAGGCTCAAGGCTCAAGGCTCAAGGCTCAAGGCTCAAGGCTCAAGGCTCAATGCTCAAGGCTCAACGCTCAAGGCTCAAGGCTCAACGCTCAAGGCTCAAGACTCAAGGCTCAACGCTCAAGGCTCAAGGCGCAACGCTCAAGGCTCAAGGCACAAGGAACAAGGCTCAAGGGTCAAGGCTCATGGCTCAAGGGTCAAGACGCAAGGCTCAAGGTGCAAGGGTCAAGAGTCAAGGCTCAAGGCTCGTGGCTCAAGGCTCAAGGCTTAAGGCTCAAGGCTCAAGGCTCAAGGCTCAAGGCTCGAGGCTCGAGGCTAAAGGCTCGAGGCTCGAGGCTCGAGGCTCAAGGCTCGAGGCTCAAGGCTCGAGGCTCGAGGCTCCAGGCTCAAAGGCTAAAGGCTCAACGCTCAAGGCTCAACGCTCAACGCCCAACGCTCAAGGCTCAAGCTCAATGCTCAAGGCTCAACACTCAAGGCTCAAGGCTCCAGGCTCAAAGCTCCAGGCTCCAGGCTCAAGGCTCCAGGCTCAAGGCTCGAGGCTCAAGGCTCAAGGCTCGTGGCTCAAGGCTCAAGGCTCGAGGCTCAAGGCTCAAGGCTCGAGGTTCGAGGCTCGAGGCTCGAGGCTCGAGGCTCGAGGCTTCAGGCACAAGGCTCAAGGCGCAAGGCTCAAGAGTCAAGGCTCGAGGCTCCAGGCTCAACGCTCAAGGCTCAAGTCTCAAGGCTCAACGCTCAAGGCTCAAGGATCAAGGAACAAGGATCAAGGAACAAGGCTCAAGGCTCAAGGCTCAAGGCTCAAGGCTCAAGGCTCAAGACTCAAGACGCAAGGCTCAAGGAGCAAGCGTCAAGAGTCAAGGCTCAAGGCTCATGGCTCCAGGCTCAAGGCTCAAGGCTCAAGGCTCAAGGCTCCAGGCTCCAGGCTCAAGGCTCATGGCTCAAGGCTCAACACGCGAGGCGCAAGGGTCAAGAGTCAAGGCTCAAGTCTCATGTTTTTAGGCTCAAGGCTCATGGCTCAAGGCTCAAGGCTAGAGGATAAAGGCTCAAGGCTCAAAGCGCAAGGCTCAAGGCTGGAGGATCAAGGCTCAAGTCTCAAGGCTCAAGGCACAAGGCTCAAGGCTCAAGGCTCAAGGCTCAAGGCTCAAGGCTCAAGGCTCAACGCTCAACGCTCAAGGCTCAAGGCTCAACGCTCAAGGCTCAAGACTCAAGGCTCAACGCACAAGGCTCAAGGTGCAACCCTCAAGGCTCAAGGCTCAAGGCTCCAGGCTCCAGGCTCATGGCTCAAGGCTCAACACGCAAGGCGCAAGGGAGTCAAGGCTCAAGTCTCATGTTTTTAGGCTCAAGGCTCATGGCTCAAGGCTCAAGGCTAGAGGATAAAGGCTCAAGGCTCAAAGCGCAAGGCTCAAGGCTGGAGGATCAAGGCTCAAGGCTCAAGGCTCAAGGCTCAAGGCTCAAGGCTTAAGGATCAAGGCTCAAGGATGGAGGCTGGAGGCTCAAGGATCAAGGCTCAAGGATGGAGGCTGGAGGCTCAAGGCTCAAGGCTCAAGGCTCAAGGCTCAAGGCTCCAGGCTCCAGGCTCCAGGCTCAAGGCTCCAGGCTCCAGGCTCTAGGCTCAAGGCTCCAGGCTCAAGGCTCAAGGCTCAAGGCTCAAGGCTCAACGCTCAACGCTCAAGGCTCAAGGCTCAACGCTCAAGGCTCAAGACTCAAGGCTCAACGCTCAAGGCTCAAGGTGCAACGCTCAAGGCTCAAGGCACAAGGCACAAGGAACAATGCTCAAGGCACAAGGCTCAAGGCTAATGGCTCAAGGCTCAAGACGCAAGGCTCAAGGCGCAAGGGTCAAGAGTCAAGGCTCAAGGCTCATGGCTCAAGGCTCAAGGCTCAAGGCTCAAGGCTCAAGGCTCAAGGCTCGAGGCTCGAGGCTCCAGGCTCGAGGCTCCAGGCTCGAGGCTCCAGGCTCAAGGCTCGAGGCTCAAGGCTCGAGGCTCAAGGCTCGAGGCTCCATGCTCGAGGCTCAAGGCTCCAGGCTCGAGGCTCCAGGCTCAAAGGCTCAAGGCTCAAGGCTCAAGGCTCGAGGCTCAAGGCTCAATGCTCAAGGCTCAACACTCAAGGCTCAATGCTCAAGGCTCAAGGCTCAAGGCTCGAGGCTCAAGGCTCAAGGCTCAAGGATCGAGGCTCCAGGCTCCAGGCTCAAGGCCCAAGGCTCAACGCTCAAGGCTCAAGGCTCAACGCTCAAGGCTCAAGACTCAAGGCTCAACGCTCAAGGCGCAAGGCTCAAGGCTCAAGGATCAAGGATCAAGGAACAAGGCTCAAGGCTCAAGGCTCAAGACTCAAGACTCAAGGCTCAACACGCAAGGCTCAAGGCGCAAGCGTCAAGAGTCAAGGCTCAAGGCTCAAGGCTCAAGGCTCAAGGCTCAAGGCTCAAGGATCAAGGTTCAAGGCTCCAGGCTCAAGGCTCAAGGCTCAAGGCTCAAGGCTCAAGGCTCCAGGCTCCAGGCTCAAGGCTCAAGGCTCAAGGCTCAACGCTCAAGGCTCAACGCTCAAGGCTCAAGCTCAATGCTCAAGGCTCAACACTCAAGGCTCAAGGCTCCAGGCTCAAAGCTCCAGGCTCCAGGCTCAAGGCTCCAGGCTCAAGGCTCCAGGCTTAAGGCTCAAGGCTCGTGGCTCAAGGCTCAAGGCTCGAGGCTCGAGGCTCGAGGTTCGAGGTTCGAGGCTCGAGGCTCGAGGCTTCAGGCACAAGGCTCAAGGCGCAAGGCTCAAGAGTCAAGGCTCGAGTCTCATGTTTTAAGGCTCAAGGCTCAAGGCTCAATGCTCAAGGCTCAAGGCTCAAGTCTTAAGGCTCAAGGCTCAAGGCTCAAGGCTCAAGGCTCAAGGCTCAAGGCTCAAGGCTCAAGGCTCCAGGCTCGAGGATCGAGGCTCGAGGCTCGAGGCTTGAGGCTCAAAGGCTCAAGGCTCAAGGCTCAAGGCTCAAGGCTCAAAGCTCGAGGCTCGAGGCTCCAGGCGCAAGGCTCCAGGCTCAAGGCTCAAGGCTCCAGGCTCAAGGCTCAAGGCTCAAGGCTCAAGGCTCAAGGCTCAAGGCTCAATGCTCAAGGCTCAAGGCTCAAGGCTCAAGGCTCAAGGATCGAGGCTCGAGGCTCAAGGCTCAAGGCTCAAGGCTCAAGGCTCAACGCTCAAGGCTCAAGGCTCACCGGTCAAGGCTCAAGACTTAAGGCTCAACGCTCAAGGCGCAAGGCTCAAGGCTCAAGGATCAAGGAACAAGGCTCAAGGCTCAAGGCTCAAGGCTCAAGGCTCAAGACGCAAGGCTCAAGGCGCAAGCATCAAGAGTCAAGGCTCAAGGCTCAAGGCTCAAGGCTCAAGGCTCAAGGCTCAAGGCTCAAGGCTCAAGGCTCAAGGATCAAGGTTCAAGGCTCAAGGCTCAAGGCTCAAGGCTCAAGGCTCAAGGCTAAAGGCTCAAGGCTCAAGGCTCAAGGCTCAAGGCTCAAGGCTCAAGGCTCCAGGCTCCAGGCTCAAGGCTCATGGCTCAAGGCTCTACACGCGAGGCGCAAGGGTCAAGAGTCAAGGCTCAAGTCTCATGTTTTTAGGCTCAAGGCTCATGGCTCAAGGCTCAAGGCTAGAGGATAAAGGCTCAAGGCTCAAAGCGCAAGGCTCAAGGCTGGAGGATCAAGGCTCAAGTCTCAAGGCTCAAGGCTCAAGGCTCAAGGCTCAAGGCTCAAGGCTCAAGGCTCAAGGCTCAAGGCTCAACGCTCAAGGCTCAAGACTCAAGGCTCAAGGCTCAAGGCTCAAGGTGCAACGCTCAAGGCTCAAGGCTCAAAGCGCAAGGCTCAAGGCTGGAGGATCAAGGCTCAAGTATCAAGGCTCAAGGCTCAAGGCTCAAGGCTCAAGGCTCAAGGCTCAAGGCTCAAGGCTCAAGGCTCAAGGCTCAAGGCTCAAGGCTCAAGGCTCATGGCTCAAGGCTCAACTCTCAACGCTCAAGGCTCAAGGCTCAACGCTCAAGGCTCAAGACTCAAGGCTCAACGCTCAAGGCTCAAGGTGCAATGCTCAAGGCTCAAGGCTCAAGGAACAAGGCTCAAGGCTCAAGGCTCAAGGCTCATGGCTCAAGGCTCAAGACGCAAGGCTCAAGGCGCAAGGGTCAAGAGTCAAGGCTCAAGGCTCCAGCCTCCAGGCTCAAGGCTCATGGCTAAAGGCTCAACACGCAAGGCGCAACGGTCAAGAGTCATGGCTCAAGTCTCATGTTTTTAGGCTCAAGGCTCAACGCTCAACGCTCAACGCTCAAGGCTCAAGACTCAAGGCTCAACGCTCAAGGCGTAAGGCTCAAGGCTCAAGGATCAAGGAACAAGCCTAAAGGCTCAAGGCTCAAGGCTCAAGGCTCAAGGCTCAAGGCTCAAGGCTCAAGGCTCAAGACGCAAGGCTCAAGGCGCAAGCGTCAAGAGTCAAGGCTCAAGGCTCATGGCTCAAGGCTCAAGGCTCAAGGCTCAAGGATCAAGGCTCAAGGCTCAAGGCTCAAGGCTCCAGGCTCAAGGCTCAAGGCTCAAGGCTCAAGGCTCAAGGCTCAAGGCTCAAGGCTCAAGGCTCAAGGCTCCAGGATCCAGGCTCAAGGCTCATGGCTCAAGGCTCAACACGCAAGGCGCAAGGGTCAAGAGTCAAGGCTCAAGTCTCATGTTTTTAGGCTAAAGGCTCATGGCTCAAGGCTCAAGGCTAGAGGATAAAGGCTCAAGGCTCAAAGCGCAAGGCTCAAGGTTGGAGGATCAAGGCTCAAGGCTCAAGGCTCAAGGTTCAAGGCTCAAGAATGGAGGCTGGAGGCTCAAGGCTCAAGGCTCAAGGCTCAAGGCTCAAGGCTCAACGCTCAAGGCTCAAGGCTCAAGGCTCAAGGCTCAACGCTCAACGCTCAAGGCTCAAGGCTCAACGCTCAAGGCTCAAGACTCAAGGCTCAATGCTCAAGGCTCAAGGTGCAATGCTCAAGGCTCAAGGCTCAAGGAACAAGGCTCAAGGCTCAAGGCTTAAGGCTCATGGCTCAAGGCTCAAGACGCAAGGCTCAAGGCGCAAGGGTCAAGAGTCAAGGCTCAAGGCTCCAGCCTCCAGGCTCAAGGCTCATGGCTAAAGGCTCAACACGCAAGGCGCAACGGTCAAGAGTCAAGGCTCAAGTCTCATGTTTGTAGGCTCAAGGCTCAAGGGTCAACGCTCAACGCTCAAGGCTCAAGACTCAAGGCTCAACGCTCAAGGCGTAAGGCTCAAGGCTCAAGGATCAAGGAAAAAGCCTAAAGGCTCAAGGCTCAAGGCTCAAGGCTCAAGGATCGAGGCTCGAGGCTCCAGGCTCAAGGCTCAAGGCTCAAGGCTCAACGCTCAAGGCTCAAGGCTCACCGGTCAAGGCTCAAGACTCAAGGCTCAACGCTCAAGGCGCAAGGCTCAAGGCTCAAGGATCAAGGAACAAGGCTCAAGGCTCAAGGCTCAAGGCTCAAGGCTTAAGACGCAAGGCTCAAGGCGCAAGCATCAAGAGTCAAGGCTCAAGGCTCAAGGCTCAAGGCTCAAGGCTCAAGGCTCAAGGCTCAAGGCTCAAGGCTCAAGGATCAAGGTTCAAGGCTCAAGGCTCAAGGCTCAAGGCTCAAGGCTCAAGGCTCAAGGCTCAAGGCTCAAGGCTCAAGGCTCAAGGCTCAAGGCTCAAGGCTCAAGGCTCAAGGCTCAAGGCTCAAGGCTCAAGGCTCAAGGCTCCAGGCTCCAGGCTCAAGGCTCATGGCTCAAGGCTCTACACGCGAGGCGCAAGGGTCAAGAGTCAAGGCTCAAGTCTCATGTTTTTAGGCTCAAGGCTCATGGCTCAAGGCTCAAGGCTAGAGGATAAAGGCTCAAGGCTCAAAGCGCAAGGCTCAAGGCTGGAGGATCAAGGCTCAAGTCTCAAGGCTCAAGGCTCAAGGCTCAAGGCTCAAGGCTCAAGGCTCAAGGCTCAAGGCTCAAGGCTCAAGGCTCAACGCTCAAGGCTCAAGGCTCAACGCTCAAGGCTCAAGACTCAAGGCTCAACGCTCAAGGCTCAAGGTGCAACGCTCAAGGCTCAAGGCTCAAAGCGCAAGGCTCAAGGCTGGAGGATCAAGGCTCAAGTCTCAAGGCTCAAGGCTCAAGGCTCAAGGCTCAAGGATCAAGGCTCAAGGCTCAAGGCTCAAGGCTCAAGGCTCAAGGCTCAACTCTCAACGCTCAAGGCTCAAGGCTCAACGCTCAAGACTCAAGGCTCAACGCTCAAGGCTCAAGGTGCAATGCTCAAGGCTCAAGGCTCAAGGAACAAGGCTCAAGGCTCAAGGCTCAAGGCTCATGGCTCAAGGCTCAAGACGCAAGGCTCAAGGCGCAAGGGTCAAGAGTCAAGGCTCAAGGCTCCAGCCTCCAGGCTCAAGGCTCATGGCTAAAGGCTCAACACGCAAGGCGCAACGGTCAAGAGTCATGGCTCAAGTCTCATGTTTTTAGGCTCAAGGCTCAACGCTCAACGCTCAAGGCTCAAGACTCAAGGCTCAACGCTCAAGGCGTAAGGCTCAAGGCTCAAGGATCAAGGAACAAGCCTAAAGGCTCAAGGCTCAAGGCTCAAGGCTCAAGGCTCAAGGCTCAAGACGCAAGGCTCAAGGCGCAAGCGTCAAGAGTCAAGGCTCAAGGCTCATGGCTCAAGGCTCAAGGCTCAAGGCTCAAGGATCAAGGCTCAAGGCTCAAGGCTCAAGGCTCCAGGCTCAAGGCTCAAGGCTCAAGGGTCAAGGCTCAAGGGTCAAGGCTCAAGGCTCCAGGATCCAAGCTCAAGGCTCATGGCTCAAGGCTCAACACGCAAGGCGCAAGGGTCAAGAGTCAAGGCTCAAGTCTCATGTTTTTAGGCTCAAGGCTCATGGCTCAAGGCTCAAGGCTAGAGGATAAAGGCTCAAGGCTCAAAGCGCAAGGCTCAAGGCTGGAGGATCAAGGCTCAAGGCTCAAGGCTCAAGGTTCAAGGCTCAAGAATGGAGGCTGGAGGCTCAAGGCTCAAGGCTCAAGGCTCAAGGCTCAAGGCTCAAGGCTCAAGGCTCAAGGCTCAAGGCTCAAGGCTCAAGGCTCAAGGCTCAAGGCTCAACGCTCAACGCTCAAGGCTCAAGGCTCAACGCTCAAGGCTCAAGACTCAAGGCTCAACGCTCAAGGCTCAAGGTGCATTGCTCAAGGCTCAAGGCTCAAGGAACAAGGCTCAAGGCTCAAGGCTTAAGGCTCATGGCTCAAGGCTCAAGACGCAAGGCTCAAGGCGCAAGGGTCAAGAGTCAAGGCTCAAGGCTCCAGCCTCCAGGCTCAAGGCTCATGGCTAAAGGCTCAACACGCAAGGCGCAACGGTCAAGAGTCAAGGCTCAAGTCTCATGTTTGTAGGCTCAAGGCTCAACGCTCAACGCTCAAGGCTCAAGACTCAAGGCTCAACGCTCAAGGCGTAAGGCTCAAGGCTCAAGGATCAAGGAACAAGCCTAAAGGCTCAAGGCTCAAGGCTCAAGGCTCAAGACGCAAGGCTCAAGGCGCAAGCGTCAAGAGTCAAGGCTCAAGGCTCATGGCTCAAGGCTCAAGGCTCAAGGCTCAAGGATCAAGGCTCAAGGCTCAAGGCTCAAGGCTCAAGGCTCAAGGCTCAAGGCTCAAGGCTCAAGGCTCAAGGCTCAAGGCTCAAGGCTCAAGGCTCCAGGCTCCAGGCTCAAGGCTCATGGCTCAAGGCTCAACACGCAAGGCGCAAGGGTCAAGAGTCAAGGCTCAAGTCTCATGTTTTTAGGCTCAAGGCTCAAGGCTAGAGGATAAAGGCTCAAGGCTCAAAGCGCAAGGCTCAAGGCTGGAGGATCAAGGCTCAAGGCTCAAGGCTCAAGGCTCAAGGCTCAAGAATGGAGGCCGGAGGCTCAAGGCTCAAGGCTCAAGGCTCAAGAATGGAGGCCGGAGGCTCAAGGCTCAAGGCTCAAGGCTCAAGGCTCAAGGCTCAAGGCTCCAGGCTCGAGGATCGAGGCTCAAGGCTCCAGGCTCCAGGCTCCAGGCTCCAGGCTCCAGGCTCCAGGATCAAGGCTCAAGGCTCAAGGCTCAAGGCTCAAGGCTCAAGGCTCAAGGCTCAAGGCTCAAGGCTCAAGGCTCAAGGCTCAAGGCTCAACGCTCAACGCTCAAGGCTCAAGGCTCAACGCTCAAGACTCAAGGCTCAAGGAGGGTCGAGGCTCCAGGCTCGAGGCTCGAGGCTCAAGGCTCGAGGCTCCAGGCTCCAGGCTCCAGGCTCAAAGGCTCAAAGGCTCAAAGGCTCAAAGGCTCAAGGCTCAAGGCTCAACGCTCAACCCTCAACGATCAACGCTCAAGCTCAATGCTCAAGGCTCAACACCCAAGGCTCAAGGCTCAAGGCTCAAGGCTCCAGGCTCCAGGCTCTAGGCTCCAGGCTCAAGGCTTCAGGCTCAAGGCTCAAGGCTCAAGGCTCAAGGCTCAAGGCTCCAGGCTCCAGGCTCAACGCTCAACGCTCAAGGCTCAAGCTCAATGCTCAAGGCTCGAGGCTCAAGGGTCATGGCTCATGGCTCAAGGCTCAAGGCTCAAGGCTCAACGCTCAACGCTCAACGCTCAAGGCTCAACGGTCAAGGCTCAAGACTCAAGGCTCAACGCTCAAGGCTCAAGGTGCAACGCTCAAGGCTCAAGGCTCAAGGCTCCAGGCTCAAGGCTCATGGCTCAAGGCTCTTCACGCAAGGCGCAAGGGAGTCAAGGCTCAAGTCTCATGTTTTTAGGCTCAAGGCTCATGGCTCAAGGCTCAAGGCTAGAGGATAAAGGCTCAAGGCTAAAAGCGCAAGGCTCAAGGCTGGAGGATCAAGGCTGGAGGATCAAGGCTCAAGGCTCAAGGCTCAAGGCTCCAGGCTCGAGGCTCGAGGCTCAAGGCTCCATGCTCCAGGCTCCAGGCTCGAGGCTCGAGGCTCCAGGCTCGAGGCTCGAGGCTCGAGGCTCAAGGCTCAAGGCTCAACGCTCCACGCTCAACGCTCAAGGCTCAAGGCTCAACGCTCAAGGCTCAAGACTCAAGGCTCAACGCTCAAGGCTCAAGGCGCAACGCTCAAGGCTCAAGGCTCAAGGAACACGGCTCAACGCTCAACGCTTAAGGCTCAAGGCTCAATGCTCAAGGCTCCAGGCTCAAGGCTCCAGGCTCAAGGCTCCAGGCTCAAGGCTCTAGGCTCCAGGCTCAAGGCTCGAGGCTCAAGGCTCGAGGCTCGAGGCTCCAGGCTGCAGGCTCAAAGGCTCAAGGCTCAAGGCTCAAGGCTCAAGGCTCAAGGCTCAAGGCTCAATGCTCAACGCTCAAGGCTTAAGGCTCCAGGCTCGAGGCTCCAGGCTCAAGGCTCAAGGCTCAAAGGCTCAAGGCTCAAGGCTCAAGGCTAAAGGCTCAACGCTCAACGCTCAAGGCTGAAGGCTCAATGCTCAAGGCTCAAGGCTCAAGGCTCGAGGCTCGAGGCTCGAGGCTCGAGGCTCCTGGGTCGAGGCTCGAGGCTTCAGGCTCAAGGCTCAAGGCGCAAAGCTCAAGAGTCAAGGCTGAAGTCTCATGTTTTTAGGCTCAAGGCTCAAGGCTCAATGCTCAAGGCTCAAGTCTCAAGGCTCAAGGCTCAACGCTCATAGCTCAAGACTCAAGGCTCAACGCTCAAGGCTCAAGGCGTAAGGCTCAAGGCTCAAGGAACAAGGCTCATGGCTCAAGGCTCATGGCTAAAGACTCAAGATGCAAGTCTCAAGGCGCAAGGGTCAAGGCTCAAGGCTCAAGGCTCAAGGCTCAAAGCGCAAGGCTCAAGGCTCAAAGCGCAAGGCTCAAGGCTAGAGGATCAAGGCTCAAGGCTTAAGGCTCAAGGCTTAAGGCTCAAGGCTTAAGGCTCAAGGCTCAAGTCTTAAGGCTCAAGGCTCAAGGCTCAAGGCTCAAGGCTCAATGCTCAAGGCTCGAGGCTCAAGGCTCAAGGCTCCAGGCTCGAGGCTCCAGGCTCCAGGCTCAAAGACTCAAGGCTCAAGGCTCAAGGCTTAATGCTCAAGGTTCAAGGCGCAAGGGTCAAGGCGCAAGGCTCAAGGCTCAAGGCTCAAGGCTCAAGGGGCAAGGGTCAAGGGGCAAGGGTCCAGAGTCAAGTTTCAAGGCTCATGGGTCAAGGCTCAAGGCTCAAGGCTAGAGGATCAAGGCTCAAGGTTCAAGGCGCAAGGCTCAATGTTAAAGCACAAGGCGCAAGGCGCAAGGGCAAGAATCAAGGGTCAAGGCTCAAGGGTCAAGGCTCAAGGGTCAAGGGTCAAGGCTCAAGGCTCAAGGGTCAAGGCTCAAGGCTCAAGGCTCAAGGCTCAAGACTCAAGGCTCGAGGCGCAAGGCTCAAGGCTAGAGGCTCAAGGCTCCAGGCTCCAGGCTCAAGGCTCAAGGCTCAACGCTCAACGCTCATAGCTCAAGACTCAAGGCTCAAGGCTCAAGGCGAAAGGCTCAAGGCTCAAGGAACAAGGCTCATGGCTCAAGGATCATGGCTAAAGACTCAAGACGCAAGGCTCAAGGCGCAAGGGTCAAGGCTAGAGGATCAAGGCTCAAGGCTCAAAGCGCAAGGCTCAAGGCTAGAGGATCAAGGCTCAAGGCTTAAGGCTCAAGGCTCAAGGCTTAAGGCTCAAGGCTCATGGCTCAACGCTCAAGGCTCAAGTCTCGAGGCTCAAGGCTCCAGGCTCATGGCTCGAGGCTCCAGGCTCGAGGCTCAAGGCTCGAGGCTTAAGGCTCGAGGCTCGAGGCTCAAGGCTCGAGGCTCCAGGCTCCAGGCTCAAGGCTCAACGCTCAAGGCTCAACGCTCAAGGCTCAAGGCTTAACACTCAAGGCTCAAGGCGCAAGGCTAAAGGCTCAAGGCTCAAGACTCAAGGCTCGAGGCTCGAGGCTCAAGACTCCAGGCTCCATGCACAAAGGCTCCAGGCTCAAGGCTCAAGGCTAAGGCTCAAGGCTCATGGCTCGAGGCTCCAGGATCAAGGGTCCAGGCTCAAGACTCAAGGCTCGAGGCTCGAGGCTCGAGGCTCGAGGCTCGAGGCTCGAGGCTCAGGGCTCAAGGGTCAAGGCTCATGGCTCAAGGCTCAAGGCTCAAGGCTCAAGGCTCAAGGCTCAAGGCTCAAGGCTCAACGCTCAACGCTCAAGGCTCAACGGTCAAGGCTCAAGATTCAAGGCTCAACGCTCAAGGCTCAAGGTGCAACGCTCAAGGCTCAAGGCTCAAGGCTCCATGCTCAAGGCTCATGGCTCAAGGCTCAACACGCAAGGCGCAAGGGAGTCAAGGCTCAAGTCTCATGTTTTTATGCTCAAGGCTCAAGGCTAGAGGATAAAGGCTCAAGGCTGAAAGCGCAAGGCTCAAGGCTGGAGGATCAAGGCTGGAGGATCAAGGCTCAAGGCTCAAGGCTCAAGGCTCAAGGCTCCAGGCTCGAGGCTCAAGGCTCAAGGCTCAAGGCTCCATGCTCCAGGCTCCAGGCTCCAGGCTCAAGGCTCGAGGCTCCAGGCTCGAGGCTCGAGGCTCGAGGCTCAAGGCTCAAGGCTCAACGCTCCACGCTCAACGCTCAAGGCTCAAGGCTCAACGCTCAAGGCTCAAGACTCAAGGCTCAACGCTCAAGGCTCAAGGCGCAACGCTCAAGGCTCAAGGCTCAAGGAACACGGCTCAACGCTCAACGCTTAAGGCTCAAGGCTCAATGCTCAAGGCTCCAGGCTCAAGGCTCCAGGCTCAAGGCTCCAGGCTCAAGGCTCTAGGCTCCAGGCTCAAGGCTCGAGGCTCAAGGCTCGAGGCTCGAGGCTCCAGGCTCCAGGCTCAAAGGCTCAAGGCTCAAGGCTCAAGGCTCAAGGCTCAATGCTCAACGCTCAAGGCTTAAGGCTCCAGGCTCGAGGCTCCAGGCTCAAGGCTCCAGGCTCAAAGGCTCAAGGCTCAAGGCTCAAGGCTAAAGGCTCAACGCTCAACGCTCAACGCTCAAGGCTGAAGGCTCAATGCTCAAGGCTCAAGGCTCGAGGCTCGAGGCTCGAGGCTCCTGGGTCGAGGCTCGAGGCTTCAGGCTCAAGGCTTAAGGCTCAAGGCTTAAGGCTCAAGGCTCAAGTCTTAAGGCTCAAGGCTCATGGCTCAAGGCTCAAGGCTCAAGGCTCAAGGCTCAAGGCTCAAGGCTCAAGGCTCGAGGCTCAAGGCTCAAGGCTCCAGGCTCGAGGCTCCAGGCTCCAGGCTCAAAGACTCAAGGCTCAAGGCTCAAGGCTTAATGCTCAAGGTTCAAGGCGCAAGGGTCAAGGCGCAAGGCTCAAGGCTCAAGGCTCAAGGCTCAAGGGGCAAGGGTCAAGGGGCAAGGGTCCAGAGTCAAGTTTCAAGGCTCATGGGTCAAGGCTCAAGGCTCAAGGCTAGAGGATCAAGGCTCAAGGTTCAAGGCGCAAGGCTCAATGTTAAAGCACAAGGCACAAGGCGCAAGGCGCAAGGGCAAGAATCAAGGGTCAAGGCTCAAGGGTCAAGGCTCAAGGGTCAAGGGTCAAGGCTCAAGGCTCAAGGGTCAAGGCTCAAGGCTCAAGGCTCAAGGCTCAAGACTCAAGGCTCGAGGCGCAAGGCTCAAGGCTCAAGGCTAGAGGCTCAAGGCTCCAGGCTCCAGGCTCAAGGCTCAAGGCTCAAGGCTCAACGCTCAACGCTCATAGCTCAAGACTCAAGGCTCAAGGCTCAAGGCGAAAGGCTCAAGGCTCAAGGAACAAGGCTCATGGCTCAAGGATCATGGCTAAAGACTCAAGACGCAAGGCTCAAGGCGCAAGGGTCAAGGCTAGAGGATCAAGGCTCAAGGCTCAAAGCGCAAGGCTCAAGGCTAGAGGATCAAGGCTCAAGGCTTAAGGCTCAAGGCTTAAGGCTCAAGGCTCATGGCTCAACGCTCAAGGCTCAAGTCTCGAGGCTCAAGGCTCCAGGCTCATGGCTCGAGGCTCCAGGCTCGAGGCTCAAGGCTCGAGGCTTCAGGCTCGAGGCTCGAGGCTCAAGGCTCGAGGCTCCAGGCTCCAGGCTCAAGGCTCAACGCTCAAGGCTCAACGCTCAAGGCTCAAGGCTTAACACTCAAGGCTCAAGGCGCAAGGCTAAAGGCTCAAGGCTCAAGACTCAAGGCTCGAGGCTCGAGGCTCAAGACTCCAGGCTCCATGCACAAAGGCTCCAGGCTCAAGGCTCAAGGCTAAGGCTCAAGGCTCATGGCTCGAGGCTCCAGGATCAAGGGTCCAGGCTCAAGACTCAAGGCTCGAGGCTCGAGGCTCGAGGCTCAAGGCTCAAGGGTCAAGGCTCATGGCTCAAGGCTCAAGGCTCAAGGCTCAAGGCTCAAGGCTCAAGGCTCAACGCTCAACGCTCAAGGCTCAACGGTCAAGGCTCAAGATTCAAGGCTCAACGCTCAAGGCTCAAGGTGCAACGCTCAAGGCTCAAGGCTCAAGGCTCATGTTTTTATGCTCAAGGCTCATGGCTCAAGGCTCAAGGCTAGAGGATAAAGGCTCAAGGCTGAAAGCGCAAGGCTCAAGGCTGGAGGATCAAGGCTGGAGGATCAAGGCTCAAGGCTCAAGGCTCAAGGCTCAAGGCTCAAGGCTCCAGGCTCGAGGCTCAAGGCTCAAGGCTCCATGCTCCAGGCTCCAGGCTCGAGGCTCAAGGCTCGAGGCTCCAGGCTCGAGGCTCGAGGCTCCAGGCTCGAGGCTCAAGGCTCAAGGCTCAACGCTCCACGCTCAACGCTCAAGGCGCAAGGCTCAACGCTCAAGGCTTAAGACTCAAGGCTCAACGCTCAAGGCTCAAGGCGCAACGCTCAAGGCTCAAGGCTCAAGGAACACGGCTCAACGCTCAACGCTTAAGGCTCAAGGCTCAATGCTCAAGGCTCCAGGCTCAAGGCTCCAGGCTCAAGGCTCTAGGCTCCAGGCTCAAGGCTCGAGGCTCAAGGCTCGAGGCTCGAGGCTCCAGGCTCCAGGCTCAAAGGCTCAAGGCTCAAGGCTCAAGGCTCAAGGCTCAAGGCTCAAGGCTCAAGGCTCAATGCTCAACGCTCAAGGCTTAAGGCTCCAGGCTCGAGGCTCCAGGCTCAAGGCTCCAGGCTCAAAGGCTCAAGGCTCAAGGCTCAAGGCTAAAGGCTCAACGCTCAACGCTCAACGCTCAACGCTCAACGCTCAAGGCTCAATGCTCAAGGCTCAAGGCTCGAGGCTCGAGGCTCGAGGCTCCTGGGTCGAGGCTCGAGGCTTCAGGCTCAAGGCTCAAGGTGCAAAGCTCAAGAGTCAAGGCTCAAGTCTCATGTTTTTAGGCTCAAGGCTCAAGGCTCAATGCTCAAGGCTCAAGTCTCAAGGCTCAAGGCTCAACGCTCATAGCTCAAGACTCAACGCTCAACGCTCAAGGCGCAAGGCTCAAGGCTCAAGGAACAAGGCTCATGGCTCAAGGCTCATGGCTAAAGACTCAAGACGCAAGGCTCAAGGCGCAAGGGTCAAGGCTAGAGGATCAAGGCTCAAGGCTCAAAGCGCAAGGCTCAAGGCTCAAAGCGCAAGGCTCAAGGCTAGAGGATCAAGGCTCAAGGCTTAAGGCTCAAGGCTTAAGGCTCAAGGCTTAAGGCTCAAGGCTCAAGTCTTAAGGCTCAAGGCTCATGGCTCAAGGCTCAAGGCTCAAGGCTCAAGGCTCGAGGCTCAAGGCTCAAGGCTCCAGGCTCGAGGCTCCAGGCTCCAGGCTCAAAGATTCAAGGCTCAAGGCTCAAGGCTTAATGCTCAAGGTTCAAGGCGCAAGGGTCAAGGCGCAAGGCTCAAGGCTCAAGGCTCAAGGGGCAAGGGTCAAGGGGCAAGGGTCCAGAGTCAAGTTTCAAGGCTCATGGGTCAAGGCTCAAGGCTCAAGGCTAGAGGATCAAGGCTCAAGGTTCAAGGCGCAAGGCTCAATGTTAAAGCACAAGGCGCAAGGCGCAAGGGCAAGAATCAAGGGTCAAGGCTCAAGGCTCAAGGCTCAAGGGTCAAGGCTCAAGGCTCAAGGGTCAAGGCTCAAGGCTCAAGGCTCAAGGCTCAAGACTCAAGGCTCGAGGCGCAAGGCTCAAGGCTCAAGGCTAGAGGCTCAAGGCTCCAGGCTCCAGGCTCAAGGCTCAAGGCTCAAGGCTCAACGCTCATAGCTCAAGACTCAAGGCTCAAGGCTCAAGGCTCATGGCGAAAGGCTCAAGGCTCAAGGAACAAGGCTCATGGCTCAAGGATCATGGCTAAAGACTCAAGACGCAAGGCTCAAGGCGCAAGGGTCAAGGCTAGAGGATCAAGGCTCAAGGCTCAAAGCGCAAGGCTCAAGGCTAGAGGATCAAGGCTCAAAGCTTAAGGCTCAAGGCTCATGGCTCAACGCTCAAGGCTCAAGTCTCGAGGCTCAAGGCTCCAGGCTCATGGCTCGAGGCTCCAGGCTCGAGGCTCAAGGCTCGAGGCTTAAGGCTCGAGGCTCGAGGCTCAAGGCTCGAGGCTCAAGGCTCCAGGCTCAAGGCTCAACGCTTAAGGCTCAAGGCTCAACGCTCAAGGCTCAAGGCTCAAGGCTTAACACTCAAGGCTCAAGGCGCAAGGCTAAAGGCTCAAGGCTCAAGACTCAAGGCTCGAGGCTCGAGGCTCAAGACTCCGGGCTCCATGCACAAAGGATCCAGGCTCAAGGCTCAAGGCTCAAGGCTAAGGCTCAAGGCTCATGGCTCATGGCTCGAGGCTCCAGGATCAAGGGTCCAGGCTCAAGGCTCAAGGCTCGAGGCTCGAGGCTCAAGGCTCCTGGCTCGAGGCTCTAAGTTCAAAGGCTCAAGGCTCCAGGCTCAAGGCTCCAGGCTCAAGGCCCAAGGCTCAAGGCTCAAGGCACAACGCTCAAGGGTCAAGGGTCAAGGCTCAAGGGAAAAGGCTCAAGGGTCAAGGCTCAAGGGAGAAGGCTCAAGGGTCAAGGCTCAAGGTTCAAGGCTCAACGCTCAACGCTCATAGCTCAAGACTCAAGGCTCAATGCTCAAGGCTCAAGGCGCAAGGCTGAAGGCTCAAGAAACAAGGCTCAAGGCTCAAGGTTCATGGCTAAAGGCTCAAGACGCAAGGGTCAAGGCTAGAGGATCAAGGCTCAAGGCTTAAGGCTCAAGGCTCAAGGCTTAAGGCTCAAGGCTCACGGCTCAAGGCTCAAGGCTCAAGGCTCAAGGCTCAAGGCTCCAGGCTCATGGCAAAAGGCTCAAGACGCAAGGCTCGAGGCTCAAGGCTCGAGGCTCGAGGCTCGAGGCTCGAGGCTCGAGGCTCAAGGCTCCTGGCTCAAAGGCTCAAGGCTCAACGCTCAAGGCTCAAGGCTCAAGGGTCAACACTCAAGGCTCAATGCGCAAGGCTAAAGGCTCAAGGCTCAAGACTCAAGGCTCGAGGCTCGATGCTCAAGACTCCAGGCTCCAGGCACAAAGGCTCCAGGCTCAAGGCTCAAGGCTAAGGTTCAAGGCTCATGGCTCATGGCTCGAGGCTCCAGGATCAAGGGTCCAGGCTCAAGGCTCGAGGCTCGAGGCTCGAGGCTCGAGGCTCAAGGCTCCTGGCTCGAGGCTCCAAGTTCAAAGGCTCAAGGCTCAAGGCTCCAGGCGCAAGGGTCAAGGCTAGAGGATCAAGGCTCAAAGCTCAAAGCGTAAGGCTCAAGGCTAGAGGATCAAGGCTCAAGGCTTAAGGCTCAAGGCTCAAGGCTTGAGGCTCAAGGCTCACGGCTCACGGCTCAAGCCTCCAGGCTCAAGGCTCAAGGCTCAAGGCTCAAGGCTCAAGGCTCAAGTCTCAAGGCTCAAGGCTCAAGGCTCAAGTCTCGAGGCTCAAGGCTCCAGGTTCAAGGCTCGAGGCTCAAGGCTCGAGGCTCAAGGCTCGAGGCTCAAGGCTCGAGGCTCAAGGCTCGAGGCTCAAGGCTCGAGGCTCCAGGCTCAAGGCTCCACGCTCAAAGGCTCAAGGCTCAACGCTCAAGGCTCAAGGCTCAAGGCTCAAGGCTCAAGGCTCAACGCTCAAGGCTCAAGGCTCAAGGCTCAAGGGTCAACACTCAAGGCTCAAGGCGCAAGGCTAAAGGCTCAAGGCTCAAGACTCAAGGCTCGAGGCTCGAGGCTCAAGACTCCAGGCTCCAGGCACAAAGGCTCCAGGCTCAAGGCTCAAGTCTCAAGGCTCAAGGCTAAGGCTCAAGGCTCATGACTCATGGCTCGAGGCTCCAGGACCAAGGGTCCAGGCTCAAGGCTCGAGGCTCAAGGCTCGAGGCTCAAGGCTCCTGGCTCGAGGCTCCAAGTTCAAAGGCTCAAGGCTCAAGGCTCCAGGCGCAAGGGTCAAGGCTAGAGGATCAAGGCTCAAGGCTCAAAGCGTAAGGCTCAAGGCTAGAGGATCAAGGCTCAAGGCTTAAGGCTCAAGGCTCAAGGCTTAAGGCTCAAGGCTCACGGCTCACGGCTCAAGGCTCCAGGCTCAAGGCTCAAGGCTCAAGGCTCAAGGCTCAAGGCTCAAGGCTCAAGGCTCAAGGCTCAAGGCTCAAGGCTCAAGGCTCAAGTCTCGAGGCTCAAGGCTCCAGGTTCAAGGCTCGAGGCTCAAGGCTCCAGGCTCAAGGCTCGAGGCTCAAGGCTCGAGGCTCGAGGCTCGAGGCTCCAGGCTCCAGGCTCCACGCTCAAAGGCTCAAGGCTCAACGCTCAAGGCTCAACGCTCAAGGCTCAAGGCTCAATGCTCAAGGCTCAACGCTCAAGGCTCAATGCTCAACCGTCAAGGCTCAAGGCGCAAGGCTAAAGGCTCAAGGCTCAAGACTCAAGGCTCGAGGCTCGAGGCTCAAGACTCCAGGCTCCAGGCACAAAGGCTCCAGGCTCAAGGCTCAAGGCTCAAGGCTAAGGCTCAAGGCTCAAGGCTCATGGCTCATGGCTCAAGGCTCATGGCTCATGGCTCGAGGCTCCAGGATCAAGGGTCCAGGCTCAAGGTTCAAGGCTCGAGGCTCGAGGCTCGAGGCTCAAGGCTCGAGGCTCCAAGTTCAAAGGCTCAAGGCTCCAGGCTCAAGGCTCAACGCTCATAGCTCAAGACTCCAGGCTCAACGCTCAAGGCTCAAGGCGCAAGGCTCAAGGCTCATGGCTAAAGGCTCAAGGCTCAAGGCTCAAGGCGCAAGGGTCAACGCTAGAGGATCAAGGCTTTAGGCTCAAAGCGCAAGGCTCAAGGCTCAAGGCTTAAGGCTCAAGGCTTAAGGCTCAAGGCTTAAGGCTCAAGGCTCACGGCTCAAGGCTCAAGGCTGAAGGGACAAGGCTCAAGGCTCAAGGCCCAAGGCTCAAGGCTCAAGTCTCGAGGCTCAAGGCTCCAGGCTCAAGGCTCCAGGCTCAAGGCTCGAGGCTCGAGGCTCAAGGCTCGAGGCTCAAGGATCCAGGCTCAAGGCTCAACGCTCAAGGCTCAAGGCTCATCGCTCAAGGCTCAAGGCTCAAGGCTCAACACACAAGGCTCAAGGCACAAGGCTAAAGGCTCAAGGCTCAAGACTCAAGTCTCGAGGCTCGAGGCTCAAGACTCCAGGCTCCAGGCACAAAGGCTCCAGGCTCAAGGCTCAAGGCTAAGGCTCAAGGCTCATGGCTCATGGCTCGAGGCTCCAGGATCAAGGGTCCAGGCTCAAGGCTCGAGGCTCGAGGCTCGAGGCTCCAGGCTCCTAGCTCGAGGCTCCAAGTTCAATGGCTCAAGGCTCCAGGCTCAAGGTTCGAGGCTCAAGGCTTAAGGCACAAGGGCCAAGGCTCAAGGCACAACGCTCAAGGGTCAAGGGTCAAGGCTCAAGGGACAAGGCTCAAGGGTCAATGCTCACGGCTCAAGGGTCAAGACTCAAGGGTCAAGGCTAGAGGCTCGAGGCTCAAGGCTCAAGACTCAAGGATCAACGCTCAAGGCTCAAGGCTAAAGGCTCAAGGCTCAAGGCTCAAGGCTCAAGGCTCAAGAAAGGCTCAAGGCTCAAGGCTCATGGCTCAAGGCTCAAGAAGCAAGCCTCAAGGCGCAAGGGTCAAGAGTCAAGGCTCAAGTCTCATGTTTTTAGGCTCAAGGCTCAAAGCTCATGGCTCAAGGCTAGAGGATCAAGGGTCAAGGCTCAAAGCGCAAGGCTCAAGGCTAGAGGATCAAGGCTCAAGGCTCAAGGCTCTAGGCTCAAGGCTCAAGGCTCAAGGCTCCAGGCTCAAGGCTCAAGCCTCAAGGCTCAAGCCACAAGCCTCAGGGCTCAAGGCTCCATCCTCAAGCCTCCAGGCTCAAGGCTCAAGGCTCAAGGCTCCAGGATCAAGGCTCCAGCCTCAAGCTTCCAGCCTCAAGGCTCATGGCTCAAGGCTCAAAACTCAAGGCTCAAGGCTAGAGGATCAAGGCTCAAGTCTCATGTTTTAAGGCTCAAGCTCATGGCTCAAGGCTCAAGGCTCAAGGCTCAATGCTAAAGGATCAAGGCTCAAGGCTCAAGGCACAAGGCTCAAGGCTAGAGGATCAAGGCTCAAGGCTCAAGGCTCAAGGGTAGAGGCTCAAGGCTCAAGGCATAAGGATCAAGGCGCAAGGGTAAAGAGTCAAGGCTCAAGTCTCATGTTTTAAGGCTCAAGGCTCAAGGCTCAAGGCTCAAGGCTCAAGGCTCAACGATCAAGGCTCAAGGCTCAAGGCTCAACGCTCAACGCTCAACGATCATGGCTCAAGACTCAAGGCTCAACGCTCAAGGGTCAACGCTCAAGGGTCAACGCTCAACGGTCAAGGGGCAAGGCTCAAGGCTCAAGTTTCAAGGCTCAGGGCTCAAGGCTCAAGGCTCAAGGCTCAAGCCTAAAGGCTCAAGGCTCAAGGCTCAAGGTACAAGGCTCAAGGTTCAAGGAACAAGGCTCAAGGCTCAAGGCTCAAGGCTCAAGGGTCAAGGCTCAAGGGTCAAGTGTCAAGGCTCAAGGGTCAAGGCACAGAACTCAAGGCTCAAGGCTCAAGTCTCAAGGCTCAACGCTTAAGGCTCAATGCTCAACGCTCAACGCTCAAGGTTCAAGGCTCAAGGCTCAGGCTCAAGGCTTAAGGCTTAAGGCTTAAGGCTTAAGGCTCAAGGCTCAAGGCTCAAGGCTCAAGGCCCAAGGCTCAAGGCTCAAGGCTCAAGGATCCAGGCTCGAGGCTCAAGGCTCCAGTTTCCAGGCTCAAGACTCAAGGCTCAAAGGCTCAAGGCTCAAGGCTCAAGGCTCAAGGCTCAATATGAGTTATGGACCTGCATGTAGTGGTTATAATGGTTCAATGGCCTTGGTTATGGGTTATGCACACCTATTACTTGTAAAATGGATATCTATAGGCTATTGGTCATGGCTAGTAGTTATAATGGTTCAAGGGCCATCAGTATCAGTTATGGACATCTAGTGGTTATAATGGTTCAAGGACCATGGTTATGGGTTATGGACACCTATTACTTGTAAAATGGATATTAATAGGCTATTGGTCATGGCTAGTTTTTATAATGGTTCAAGGGCCATCGGTATCAGTTATGGATATCTAGTGGTTATATATGTTCAAGGGCCATGGATATGGGTTATGGACACCTATTACTTGTAAAATGGATATCTATAGGCTATTGGTCATGGCTAGTAGTTATAATGGTTTAAGGGCCATCAGTATCAGCTATGGACATCTAGTGGTTATAATGTTCAAGGACCATGGTATGGGTTATGGACACCTATTACTTGTAAAATGGATATCTATAGGCTATTGGTCATGGCTAGTAGTTATAATGGTTCAAGGGCCAGTGATATGAGTTATGGACATGCATGTAGTGGTTATAATGGTTCAATGGCCTTGGTTATGGGTTATGCACACCTATTACTTGTAAAATGGATATCTATAGGCTATTGGTCATGGCTAGTGGTTATAATGGTTCAAGGGCCATCAATATCTGTTATGGACATCTAGTGGTTATAATGGTTCAAGGACCATGGTTATGGGTAATGGACACCTATTACTTGTAAAATGCATATCTATAGGCTATTGGTCATGGCTAGTAGTTTTAATGGTTCAAGGGCCATCAGTATCAGTTCTGGACATCTAGTGGTTATATTGGTTCAAGGACCATGGTTATGTGTTTCGGACACCTATTACTTGTAAAATGGATAGTTATATAGGTCATGGCTAGTAGTTATAATGGTTCAAGGGCCATCGGTATCAGTTATGGATATCTAGTGGTTATATTTGTTCAAGGGCCATGGTTATGGGTTATGAACACCTATTACTTGTAAAATGTATATCTATAGGCTATTGGTCATGGCTAGTAGGTATAATGGTTTAAGGGCCGTCAGTATCGGCTATGGACATCTAGTGCTTATAATGTTCAAGGACCATGGTTATGGGTTATGGACACATATTACTTGTAAAATGGATATCTGTAGGCTATTGGTCATGGCTAGTAGTTATAATGGTTCAAGGGCCATCGATATGAGTTATGGTCATGCATGTAGTGGTTATAATGGTTCAATGGCCTTGGTTATGGGTTATACACACCTATTACTTGTAAAATGGATATCTATAGGCTTATGGTCATGGCTAGTAGTTATAATGGATCAAGGGCCATCAGTATCAGTTATGGACATCTAGTGGTTATAATGGTTTAAGGACCATCGTTATGGGTTATGGACACCTATTACTTGTAAAACGGATATCTATAGGCTATTGGTCATGGCTAGTAGTTATAATGGTTCAAGGGCCATGAGTATCAGTTATGGACATCTAGTGGTTATAATGGTTCAAGGACCATGGTTACGGGTTATGGACACCTATTACTTGTAAAATGGATATCTATTGGCTATTGGTCATGGCTAGTAGTTATAATGGTGCAAGGGCCATCAGTATCAGTTATAGACATCTAGTAGTTATAATGGTTCAAGGACCATGGTTATGGGTTATGGACACCTTTTACTTGTAAAATGGATATCTATAGGCTATTGGTCATGGCCAGTAGTAATAATGGTTCAAGGGCCATCGATATGAGTTATGGACATGCATGTAGTCGTTATAATGGTTCAATGGCCTTGGCTATGGGTTATGCACACCTATTACTTGTAAAATGGATATCTATAGGCTATTGGTCATGGCTAGTAGTTATAATGGTTCAATGGCCATCGATATGAGTTATGGACATGCATGTAGTTGTTATAATGGTTCAATGGCCTTGGTTATGGGTTATGAACACCTATTACTTGTAAAATGGATATCTATAGTCTATTGGCCATGGTTAGTAGTTATAATGGTTCAAGGGCCATCAATATCAGTTATGGACATCTAGTGGTTATAATGGTTCAAGGACCATGGTTATGGGTTATGGACACATATTACTTGTAAAATGGATATCTATAATAGGTCATGGCTTGTAGTTGTAATGGTTCAAGGGGCATCAGTATCAGTTATGAACATCTAGTGGTTATAATGGTTCAATGGCCTTGGTTATGGGTTATACACACCTATTACTTGTAAAATGGACATCTATAGGCTATTGGTCATGCCTAGTAGTTATAATGGTTCAAGGGCCATCGGTATCAGTTATGGACATCTAGTGGTTATAATGGTTCAAGGACCATGGTTATGGGTTATGGACACCTATTACTTGTAAAATGGATATCTATAGGCTATTGGTCATGGCTAGTAGTTATAATGGTGCAAGGGTCATCAGTATCAGTTATGGACATCTAGTAGTTATAATTGTTCAAGGACCATGGTTATGGGTTATGGACACCTATTACTTGTAAAATGGATATCTATAGGCTATTGGTCATGCCTAGTTGTTATAATGGTTTAAAGGCCATCAGTATCAGTTATAGACATCTAGTTGTTATAATGTTCAAGGACCATGGTTATGGGTTATGGACACCTATTACTTGTAAAATGGATATCTATAGGCTATTGGTCATGGCTAGTAGTTATAATGGTTCAAGGACCATCGATATGAGTTATGGACATGCATGTAGTGGATATAATGGTTCAATGGCCTTGGTTATGGGTTATATACACCTATTACTTGTAAAATGGATATCTCTAGGCTATTGGTCATGGCTAGTAGTTATAATGGTTTAAGGGACATCAGTATCAGTTATGGACATCTAGTGGTTATAATGTTCAAGGACCATTGTTATGGGTTATGGACACCTATTACTTGTAAAATGGATAAATATAGGCTATTGGTCATGGCTAGTAGTTATAATGGTTCAAGGGCCATCGATATGAGTTATGGACATGCATGTAGTGGATATAATGGTTCAGTGGCCTTGGTTACGGTTTATGTACACCTATTACTTGTAAAATGGATATCTATAGGCTATTGGTCATCGCTAGTAGTTATAATGGTTTAAGGGACATGAGTATCAGTTATGGACATCTAGTGGTTATAATGTTCAAGGACCATTGTTATGGGTTATGAACACCAATTACTTGTAAAATGGATAAATATAGGCTATTGGTCATGGCCAGTAGTAATAATGGTTCAAGGGCCATCGATATGAGTTATGGACATGCATGTAGTCGTTATAATGGTTCAATGGCCTTGGCTATGGGTTATGCACACCTATTACTTGTAAAATGGATATCTATAGGCTATTGGTCATGGCTAGTAGTTATAATGGTTCAATGGCCATCGATATGAGTTATGGACATGCATGTAGTTGTTATAATGGTTCAATGGCCTTGGTTATGGGTTATGCACACCTATCACTTGTAAAATGGATATCTATAGTCTATTGGCCATGGTTAGTAGTTATAATGGTTCAAGGGCCATCAATATCAGTTATGGACATCTAGTGGTTATAATGGTTCAAGGACCATGGTTATGGGTTATGGACACATATTACTTGTAAAATGGATATCTATAATAGGTCATGGCTTGTAGTTGTAATGGTTCAAGGGGCATCAGTATCAGTTATGAACATCTAGTGGTTATAATGGTTCAATGGCCTTGGTTATGGGTTATACACACCTATTACTTGTAAAATGGACATCTATAGGCTATTGGTCATGCCTAGTAGTTATAATGGTTCAAGGGCCATCGGTATCAGTTATGGACATCTAGTGGTTATAATGGTTCAAGGACCATGGTTATGGGTTATGGACACCTATTACTTGTAAAATGGATATCTATAGGCTATTGGTCATGGCTAGTAGTTATAATGGTGCAAGGGTCATCAGTATCAGTTATGGACATCTAGTAGTTATAATTGTTCAAGGACCATGGTTATGGGTTATGGACACCTATTACTTGTAAAATGGATATCTATAGGCTATTGGTCATGCCTAGTTGTTATAATGGTTTAAAGGCCATCAGTATCAGTTATAGACATCTAGTTGTTATAATGTTCAAGGACCATGGTTATGGGTTATGGACACCTATTACTTGTAAAATGGATATCTATAGGCTATTGGTCATGGCTAGTAGTTATAATGGTTCAAGGACCATCGATATGAGTTATGGACATGCATGTAGTGGATATAATGGTTCAATGGCCTTGGTTATGGGTTATATACACCTATTACTTGTAAAATGGATATCTCTAGGCTATTGGTCATGGCTAGTAGTTATAATGGTTTAAGGGACATCAGTATCAGTTATGGACATCTAGTGGTTATAATGTTCAAGGACCATTGTTATGGGTTATGGACACCTATTACTTGTAAAATGGATAAATATAGGCTATTGGTCATGGCTAGTAGTTATAATGGTTCAAGGGCCATCGATATGAGTTATGGACATGCATGTAGTGGATATAATGGTTCAGTGGCCTTGGTTACGGTTTATGTACACCTATTACTTGTAAAATGGATATCTATAGGCTATTGGTCATCGCTAGTAGTTATAATGGTTTAAGGGACATGAGTATCAGTTATGGACATCTAGTGGTTATAATGTTCAAGGACCATTGTTATGGGTTATGAACACCAATTACTTGTAAAATGGATAAATATAGGGTATTGGTCATGGCCAGTAGTAATAATGGTTCAAGGGCCATCGATATGAGTTATGGACATGCATGTAGTCGTTATAATGGTTCAATGGCCTTGGCTATGGGTTATGCACACCTATTACTTGTAAAATGGATATCTATAGGCTATTGGTCATGGCTAGTAGTTATAATGGTTCAATGGCCATCGATATGAGTTATGGACATGCATGTAGTTGTTATAATGGTTCAATGGCCTTGGTTATGGGTTATGCACACCTATCACTTGTAAAATGGATATCTATAGTCTATTGGCCATGGTTAGTAGTTATAATGGTTCAAGGGCCATCAATATCAGTTATGGACATCTAGTGGTTATAATGGTTCAAGGACCATGGTTATGGGTTATGGACACATATTACTTGTAAAATGGATATCTATAATAGGTCATGGCTTGTAGTTGTAATGGTTCAAGGGGCATCAGTATCAGTTATGAACATCTAGTGGTTATAATGGTTCAATGGCCTTGGTTATGGGTTATACACACCTATTACTTGTAAAATGGACATCTATAGGCTATTGGTCATGCCTAGTAGTTATAATGGTTCAAGGGCCATCGGTATCAGTTATGGACATCTAGTGGTTATAATGGTTCAAGGACCATGGTTATGGGTTATGGACACCTATTACTTGTAAAATGGATATCTATAGGCTATTGGTCATGGCTAGTAGTTATAATGGTGCAAGGGTCATCAGTATCAGTTATGGACATCTAGTAGTTATAATTGTTCAAGGACCATGGTTATGGGTTATGGACACCTATTACTTGTAAAATGGATATCTATAGGCTATTGGTCATGCCTAGTTGTTATAATGGTTTAAAGGCCATCAGTATCAGTTATGGCCATCTAGTTGTTATAATGTTCAAGGACCATGGTTATGGGTTATGGACACCTATTACTTGTAAAATGGATATCTATAGGCTATTGGTCATGGCTAGTAGTTATAATGGTTCAAGGACCATCGATATGAGTTATGGACATGCATGTAGTGGATATAATGGTTCAATGGCCTTGGTTATGGGTTATATACACCTATTACTTGTAAAATGGATATCTCTAGGCTATTGGTCATGGCTAGTAGTTATAATGGTTTAAGGGACATCAGTATCAGTTATGGACATCTAGTGGTTATAATGTTCAAGGACCATTGTTATGGGTTATGGACACCTATTACTTGTAAAATGGATAAATATAGGCTATTGGTCATGGCTAGTAGTTATAATGGTTCAACGGCCATCGATATGAGCTATGGACATGCATGTAGTGGATATAATGGTTCAGTGGCCTTGGTTACGGGTTATGTACACCTATTACTTGTAAAATGGATATCTATAGGCTATTGGTCATCGCTAGTAGTTATAATGGTTTAAGGGACATGAGTATCAGTTATGGACATCTAGTGGTTATAATGTTCAAGGACCATTGTTATGGGTTATGAACACCAATTACTTGTAAAATGGATAAATATAGGCTATTGGTCATGGCCAGTAGTAATAATGGTTCAAGGGCCATCGATATGAGTTATGGACATGCATGTAGTCGTTATAATGGTTCAATGGCCTTGGCTATGGGTTATGCACACCTATTACTTGTAAAATGGATATCTATAGGCTATTGGTCATGGCTAGTAGTTATAATGGTTCAATGGCCATCGATATGAGTTATGGACATGCATGTAGTTGTTATAATGGTTCAATGGCCTTGGTTATGGGTTATGCACACCTATCACTTGTAAAATGGATATCTACAGTCTATTGGCCATGGTTAGTAGTTATAATGGTTCAAGGGCCATCAATATCAGTTATGGACATCTAGTGGTTATAATGGTTCAAGGACCATGGTTATGGGTTATGGACACATATTACTTGTAAAATGGATATCTATAATAGGTCATGGCTTGTAGTTGTAATGGTTCAAGGGGCATCAGTATCAGTTATGAACATCTAGTGGTTATAATGGTTCAATGGCCTTGGTTATGGGTTATACACACCTATTACTTGTAAAATGGACATCTATAGGCTATTGGTCATGCCTAGTAGTTATAATGGTTCAAGGGCCATCAGTATCAGTTATGGACATCTAGTGGTTATAATGGTTCAAGGACCATGGTTATGGGTTATGGACACCTATTACTTGTAAAATGGATATCTATTGGCTATTGGTCATGGCTAGTAGTTATAATGGTGCAAGGGCCATCAGTATCAGTTATAGACATCTAGTAGTTATAATGGTTCAAGGACCATGGTTATGGGTTATGGACACCTTTTACTTGTAAAATGGATATCTATAGGCTATTGGTCATGGCCAGTAGTAATAATGGTTCAAGGGCCATCGATATGAGTTATGGACATGCATGTAGTCGTTATAATGGTTCAATGGCCTTGGCTATGGGTTATGCACACCTATTACTTGTAAAATGGATATCTATAGGCTATTGGTCATGGCTAGTAGTTATAATGGTTCAATGGCCATCGATATGAGTTATGGACATGCATGTAGTTGTTATAATGGTTCAATGGCCTTGGTTATGGGTTATGAACACCTATTACTTGTAAAATGGATATCTATAGTCTATTGGCCATGGTTAGTAGTTATAATGGTTCAAGGGCCATCAATATCAGTTATGGACATCTAGTGGTTATAATGGTTCAAGGACCATGGTTATGGGTTATGGACACATATTACTTGTAAAATGGATATCTATAATAGGTCATGGCTTGTAGTTGTAATGGTTCAAGGGGCATCAGTATCAGTTATGAACATCTAGTGGTTATAATGGTTCAATGGCCTTGGTTATGGGTTATACACACCTATTACTTGTAAAATGGACATCTATAGGCTATTGGTCATGCCTAGTAGTTATAATGGTTCAAGGGCCATCGGTATCAGTTATGGACATCTAGTGGTTATAATGGTTCAAGGACCATGGTTATGGGTTATGGACACCTATTACTTGTAAAATGGATATCTATAGGCTATTGGTCATGGCTAGTAGTTATAATGGTGCAAGGGTCATCAGTATCAGTTATGGACATCTAGTAGTTATAATTGTTCAAGGACCATGGTTATGGGTTATGGACACCTATTACTTGTAAAATGGATATCTATAGGCTATTGGTCATGCCTAGTTGTTATAATGGTTTAAAGGCCATCAGTATCAGTTATGGACATCTAGTTGTTATAATGTTCAAGGACCATGGTTATGGGTTATGGACACCTATTACTTGTAAAATGGATATCTATAGGCTATTGGTCATCGCTAGTAGTTATAATGGTTCAAGGACCATCGATATGAGTTATGGACATGCATGTAGTGGATATAATGGTTCAATGGCCTTGGTTATGGGTTATATACACCTATTACTTGTAAAATGGATATCTCTAGGCTATTGGTCATGGCTAGTAGTTATAATGGTTTAAGGGACATCAGTATCAGTTATGGACATCTAGTGGTTATAATGTTCAAGGACCATTGTTATGGGTTATGGACACCTATTACTTGTAAAATGGATAAATATAGGCTATTGGTCATGGCTAGTAGTTATAATGGTTCAACGGCCATCGATATGAGTTATGGACATGCATGTAGTGGATATAATGGTTCAGTGGCCTTGGTTACGGGTTATGTACACCTATTACTTGTAAAATGGATATCTATAGGCTATTGGTCATCGCTAGTAGTTATAATGGTTTAAGGGACATGAGTATCAGTTATGGACATCTAGTGGTTATAATGTTCAAGGACCATTGTTATGGGTTATGAACACCAATTACTTGTAAAATGGATAAATATAGGCTATTGGTCATGGCCAGTAGTAATAATGGTTCAAGGGCCATCGATATGAGTTATGGACATGCATGTAGTCGTTATAATGGTTCAATGGCCTTGGCTATGGGTTATGCACACCTATTACTTGTAAAATGGATATCTATAGGCTATTGGTCATGGCTAGTAGTTATAATGGTTCAATGGCCATCGATATGAGTTATGGACATGCATGTAGTTGTTATAATGGTTCAATGGCCTTGGTTATGGGTTATGCACACCTATCACTTGTAAAATGGATATCTATAGTCTATTGGCCATGGTTAGTAGTTATAATGGTTCAAGGGCCATCAATATCAGTTATGGACATCTAGTGGTTATAATGGTTCAAGGACCATGGTTATGGGTTATGGACACATATTACTTGTAAAATGGATATCTATAATAGGTCATGGCTTGTAGTTGTAATGGTTCAAGGGGCATCAGTATCAGTTATGAACATCTAGTGGTTATAATGGTTCAATGGCCTTGGTTATGGGTTATACACACCTATTACTTGTAAAATGGACATCTATAGGCTATTGGTCATGCCTAGTAGTTATAATGGTTCAAGGGCCATCAGTATCAGTTATGGACATCTAGTGGTTATAATGGTTCAAGGACCATGGTTATGGGTTATGGACACCTAATACTTGTAAAATGGATATCTATAGGCTATTGGTCATGGCTAGTAGTTATAATGGTGCAAGGGTCATCAGTATCAGTTATGGACATCTAGTAGTTATAATTGTTCAAGGACCATGGTTATGGGTTATGGACACCTATTACTTGTAAAATGGATATCTATAGGCTATTGGTCATGCCTAGTTGTTATAATGGTTTAAAGGCCATCAGTATCAGTTATGGACATCTAGTTGTTATAATGTTCAAGGACCATGGTTATGGGTTATGGACACCTATTACTTGTAAAATGGATATCTATAGGCTATTGGTCATGGCTAGTAGTTATAATGGTTCAAGGACCATCGATATGAGTTATGGACATGCATGTAGTGGATATAATGGTTCAATGGCCTTGGTTATGGGTTATATACACCTATTACTTGTAAAATGGATATCTCTAGGCTATTGGTCATGGCTAGTAGTTATAATGGTTTAAGGGACATCAGTATCAGTTATGGACATCTAGTGGTTATAATGTTCAAGGACCATTGTTATGGGTTATGGACACCTATTACTTGTAAAATGGATAAATATAGGCTATTGGTCATGGCTAGTAGTTATAATGGTTCAACGGCCATCGATATGAGTTATGGACATGCATGTAGTGGATATAATGGTTCAGTGGCCTTGGTTACGGGTTATGTACACCTATTACTGGTAAAATGGATATCTATAGGCTATTGGTCATCGCTAGTAGTTATAATGGTTTAAGGGACATGAGTATCAGTTATGGACATCTAGTGGTTATAATGTTCAAGGACCATTGTTATGGGTTATGAACACCAATTACTTGTAAAATGGATAAATATAGGCTATTGGTCATGGCCAGTAGTAATAATGGTTCAAGGGCCATCGATATGAGTTATGGACATGCATGTAGTCGTTATAATGGTTCAATGGCCTTGGCTATGGGTTATGCACACCTATTACTTGTAAAATGGATATCTATAGGCTATTGGTCATGGCTAGTAGTTATAATGGTTCAATGGCCATCGATATGAGTTATGGACATGCATGTAGTTGTTATAATGGTTCAATGGCCTTGGTTATGGGTTATGCACACCTATCACTTGTAAAATGGATATCTATAGTCTATTGGCCATGGTTAGTAGTTATAATGGTTCAAGGGCCATCAATATCAGTTATGGACATCTAGTGGTTATAATGGTTCAAGGACCATGGTTATGGGTTATGGACACATATTACTTGTAAAATGGATATCTATAATAGGTCATGGCTTGTAGTTGTAATGGTTCAAGGGGCATCAGTATCAGTTATGAACATCTAGTGGTTATAATGGTTCAATGGCCTTGGTTATGGGTTATACACACCTATTACTTGTAAAATGGACATCTATAGGCTATTGGTCATGCCTAGTAGTTATAATGGTTCAAGGGCCATCAGTATCAGTTATGGACATCTAGTGGTTATAATGGTTCAAGGACCATGGTTATGGGTTATGGACACCTATTACTTGTAAAATGGATATCTATAGGCTATTGGTCATGGCTAGTAGTTATAATGGTGCCAGGGCCATCAGTATCAGTTATGGACATCTAGTAGTTATAATGGTTCAAGGACCATGGTTATGGGTTATGGACACCTATTACTTGTAAAATGGATATCTATAGGCTACTGGTCATGCCTAGTTGTTATAATGGTTTAAAGGCCATCAGTATCAGTTATGGACATCTAGTTGTTATAATGTTCAAGGACCATGGTTATGGGTTATGGACACCTATTACTTGTAAAATGGATATCTATAGGCTATTGGTCATGGCTAGTAGTTATAATGGTTCAAGGACCATCGATATGAGTTATGGACATGCATGTAGTGGATATAATTGTTCAATGGCCTTGGTTATGGGTTATATACACCTATTACTTGTAAAATGGATATCTCTAGGCTATTGGTCATGGCTAGTAGTTATAATGGTTTAAGGGACATCAGTATCAGTTATGGACATCTAGTGGTTATAATGTTCAAGGACCATTGTTATGGGTTATGGACACCTATTACTTGTAAAATGGATAAATATAGGCTATTGGTCATGGCTAGTAGTTATAATGGTTCAAGGGCCATCGATATGAGTCATGGACATGCTTGTAGTGGTTATAATGGTTCAATGGCCTTGGTTATGGGTTATGCACACCTATTACTTGTAAAATGGATATCTATAGGCTATCGGTCATGGCTACTAGTTACAATGGTTCAAGGGCCATCAGTATCAGTTATGGACATCTAGTGGTTATAATGGTTCAAGGGCCATCAGTATCAGTTATGGACATCTAGTTGTTATAATGGTTCAAGAACCATGGTTATGGGTTATGGACACCTATTACTTGTAAAATGGATATCTGTAGGCTATTGGTCATGGCTAGAAGTTATAATGGTTCATGGGCCATCAGTATCAGTTATGGACATCTAGATGTTATAATGGTTCAAGGACGATGGTTATGGGTTACAGACACCTATTACTTTTAAATGGATACCTATAGGCTATTGGTCATGGCTAGTAGTTATAATGGTCCAAGGAGCATCGATATGAGTTATGGACATGTAGTGGTTAGAATGGTTCAATGGCCTTGGTTATGGGTTATGGACACCTATTACTTGTAAAATGGATATCTATAGGCTATCGGTCATGGCTACTAGTTATAATGGTTCAAGGGCCATCAGTATCAGTTATGGACATCTAGTGGTTATAATGGTTCAAGAACCATGGTTATGGGTTATGGACACCTATTACTTGTAACATGGATATCTGTAGGCTATCGGACATGGCTAGTAGTTATAATGGTTCAAGGGCCGTCAGTATCAGTTATGGACATCTATTGGTTATAATGGTTCAAGGACCATGGTTATGGGTTATGGACAGCTATTACTTGTAAAATGGATATCTATAGGCTATTGGTCATGGCTAGTAGTTATAATGGTCCAAGGGCCATCGATATGAGTTATGGACATGTAGTGGTTATAATGGTTCAATGGCCTTGGTTATGGGTTATGGACACCTATTACTTGTAAAATGGATATCTATAGGCTACCGGTCATGGCTACTAGTTATAATGGTTCAAGGGCCATCAGTATCAGTTATGGACATCTAGTGGTTATAATGGTTCAAGAACCATGGTTATGGGTTATGGACACCAATTACTTGTAAAATGGATATCTATATGCTATCGGTCATGGCTAGTAGTTATAATGGTTCAAGGGCCATTAATATCAGTTTTGGACATCTAGATGTTATAATGGTTCAAGGACCATGGTTATGGGTTATGGACACCTATTACTTGTAAAACGGATAAATATAGGCTATTTGTCATGGCTAGTAGTTATAATGGTTCAAGGGCCATCGATATGAGTCATGGACATGCATGTAGTGGTTATAATGGTTCAATGGCCTTCGTTATGGGTTATACACACCTATTACTTGTAAAACGGATATCTATAGGCTATTGGTCATGGCTAGTAGTTATAATGGTTCAAGGGCCATCAGTATCAGTTATGGACATCTAGTGGTTATAATGGTTCGAGGATCATGGTTATGGGTTATGGACACCTATTACTTGTAAAATGGATATCTATAGGCTATTGGTCATGGCTATTAGTTATAATGGTTCAAGGGCCATCAGTATCAGTTATGGACATCTAGTGGTTATAATGGTTCAAGGACCATGGTTATGGGTTATGGACACCTATTATTTGTAAAATGCATATCTATAGGCTATTGGTCATGGCTAGTAGTTATAATGGTTCAAGGGCCATCAGTATCAGTTATGGACATCTAGTGGTTATAAGGTTCAAGGACCATGGTTATGGGTTATGGACACCTATTACTTGTAAAATGGATATCTATATTGGCTATTGGTCATGGCTAGTAGTTATAATGGTCAAGGGCCATCAGTATCAGTTATGGACATCTAGTGGTTATAATGGTTCAAGGACCATGGTTATGGGTTATGGACTCCTATTACTTGTAAAATGGATATCTATAAGCTATTGGTCATGGCTAGTAGTTGTAATGGTTCAAAGGCCACCAGTATCAGTTATGGACATCTAGTGGTTATAATGTTCAAGGACCATGGTTATGGGTTATGGACACCTATTACTTGTAAAATGGATATCTATAGGCTATTGGTCATGGCTAGTAGTTATAATGGTTCAAGGGCCATCGATATGAGTTATGGACATGCATGTAGTGGTTATAATGGTTCAATGGCCTTGGTTATGGGTTATGCACACCTATTACTTGTAAAATGGATATCTATACGCTATTGGTCATGGCTAGTAGTTATAATGGTTCAAGGGCCATCAGGGTCAGTTATGGACATCTAGTGGTTATAATGGTTCAAGGAACATGGTTATGGGTTATGGACACCTATTACTTGTAAAATGGATATCTATATGCTATTGGTCATGGCTAGTATTTGTAATGGTTCAAGGGCCATCAGTATCAGTTATGGACATCTAGTGGTTATAATGGTTCAAGGACCATGGTTATGGGTTATGGACACCTATTACTTTTAAAATGGATATCTATAAGCTATGGGTCATGGCTAGCAGTTATAATGGTTCAAGGGCCATCCAGTTATGGAAATCTAGTAGTTATAATGTTCAAGGACCATGGTTATGGGTTATGGACACCTATTACTTGTAAAATGGATATCTATAGGCTATTGGTCATGGCTAGTAGTTATAATGGTTCAAGAGGCATCGATATGAGTTATGGACATGCATGTAGTGGGTATAAGGGTTCAATGGCCTTGGTTATGGGTTATGCACACCTATTACTTGTAAAATGGATATCTATAGGCTATTAGTCATGGCTAGTAGTTATAATGGTTCAAGGGCCATCAGTATCGATTATGGACATCTAGTGGTTGTAATGGTTCAAGGACCATGGTTATGGGTTATGGACACCTATTACTTGTAAAATGGATATCTATAGGCTATTGGTCATGGCCAGTAGTTATAATGGTTCAAGGGCCATCAGTATCAGTTATGGACATCTAGTGGTTGTATTGGTTCAAGGACCATGGTTATGGGTTATGGACACCTATTAATTTTAAAATGGATATCTATAAGCTATTGGTCATGGCTAGTAGTTATAATGGTTCAAGGGCCATCCAGTTAGGTAAATCTAGTAGTTGTAATGTTCAAGGACCATGGTTATGGGTTATGGACACCTACTACTTGTAAAATGGATATCTATAGGCTATTGGTCATGGCTAGTAGTTATAATGGTTTAAGGGACATCAATATCATTTATGGACATCTAGTGGTTATAATGTTCAAGGACCATTGTTATGGGTTATGGACACCTATTACTTGTAAAATGGATAACTATAGGCTATTGGTCATGGCTAGTAGTTATAATGGTTCAAGGGCCGTCGATATGAGTTATGGACATGCATGTAGAGGTTATAATGGTTCAATGTCCTTGGTTATGGTTATGCACACCTATTACTTGTAAAATGGTTATCTATAGGCTATTGGTCATGGCTAGAAGTTATAATGGTTCAAGGGCCATCAATATCAGTTATGGACATCTAGTGGTTAAATGGTTCAATAACCATGGTTATGGGTTATGGACACCTATTACTTGTAAAATGCATATCTATAGGCTATTGGTCATGGCTATTAGTTATAATGGTTCAAGGGCCATCAGTATCAAGTTATGGACATCTAGTGGTTATAATGGTTCAAGGACCATGGTTATGGGTTATGGACACCTATTACTTGTAAAATGGATATCTATAGGCTATTGGTCATGGCTAGTAGTTATAATGGTTCAAGGGCTATCAGTATCAGTTATGGACATCTAGTGGTTATAATGGTTCAAGGACCATGGTTATGGGTTACGGACACCTATTACTTGTAAAATGGATACCTATAAGCTATTGGTCATGGCTAGTAGTTATAATGGTTCAAAGGCCACCAGTATCAGTTATGGACATCTAGTGGTTATAATGTTCAAGGACCATGGTTATGGGTTATGGACACCTATTACTTGTAAAATGTATATCTATAGGCTATTGGTCATGGCTAGTAGTTATAATGGTTCAAGGGCCATCGATATGAGTTATGGACATGCATGTAGTGGTTATAATGGTTCAATGGCCTTGGTTATGGGTTATGCACACCTATTACTTGTAAAATGGATATCTATACGCTATTGGTCATGGCTAGTAGTTTTAATGATTCAAGGGCCATCAGGGTCAGTTATGGACATCTAGTGGTTATAATGGTTCAAGGACCATGGTTATGGGTTATGGACACCTATTACTTGTAAAATGAATATCTATAGGCTATTGGTCATGGCTAGTAATTATAATGGTTCAAGGGCCATCAGAATCAGTTTTGGACATCTAGTGGTTATAATGGTTCAAGGACCATGGTTATGGGTTATGGACACCTATTACTTTTAAAATGGATATCTATAAGCTATTGGTCATGGCTAGTAGATATAATGGTTCAAGGGCCATCCAGTTAGGGAAATCTAGTAGTTATAATGTTCAAGGACCATGGTTATGGGTTATGGACACATATTACTTGTAAAATGGATAACTATAGGCTATTGGTCATGGCTAGTAGTTATAATGGTTCAAGTGCCATCGATATGAGTTATGGACATGCATGTAGAGGTTATAATGGTTCAATGTCCTTGGTTATGGTTATGCACACCTATTACTTGTAAAATGGTTATCTATAGGCTATTGGTCATGGCTAGTAGTTATAATGGTTCAAGGGCCATCAATATCAGTTATGGACATCTAGTGGTTAAATGGTTCAAGGACCATGGTTATGGGTTATGGACACCTATTACTTGTAAAATGGATATCTATATAGGTCATGGCTAGTAGTTATAATGGTTCAAGGGCCATCGGTATCAGTTATGGATATCTAGTGGTTATATTTGTTCAAGGGCCATGGTTATGGGTTATGGACACCTATTACTTGTAAAATGAATATCTATAGGCTATTGGTCATGGCTAATAGTTATAATGGTTTAAGGGCCATCAGTATCAGCTATGGACATCTAGTGGTTATAATGTTCAAGGACCATGGTTATGGGTTATGGACACCTATCACTTGTAAAATGGATATCTATAGGCTATTGGTCATGGCTAGTAGTTATAATGGTTCAAGGGCCATCGATATGAGTTATGACATGCATGTAGTGGTTATAATGGTTCAATGGCCTTCGTTATGGGTTATGCACACCTATTACTTGTAAAATGGATATCTATACGCTATTGGTCATGGCTAGTAGTTATAATGGTTCAAGGGCCATCAGGGTCAGTTATGGACATCTAGTGGTTATAATTGTTCAAGGACCATGGTTATGGGTTCTGGACACCTATTACTTGTAAAATGGATATCTATAGGCTATTGGTCATGGCTAGTAGTTATAATGGTTCAAGGGCCATCAGTATCAGTTATGGACATCTAGTGGTTATAATGGTGCAAGGACCATGGTTATGGGTTATGGACACCTATTACTTTTAAAATGGATATCTATAAGCTATTGGTCATGGCTAGTAGTTATAATGGTTCAAGGGCCATCCAGTTATGGAAATCTAGTAGTTATAATGTTCAAGGACCATGGTTATGGGTTATGGACACCTATTACTTGTAAAATGGATATCTATAGGCTATTGGTCATGGCTAGTAGTTATTATGGTTCAAGAGCCATCGATATGAGTTATGGACATGCATGTAGTGGTTATAACGGTTCAATAGCCTTGGTTATGGGTTATGCACACCTATTACTTATAAAATGGATATCTATATGCTATTAGTCATGGCTAGTAGTTATAATGGTTCAAGGGCCATCAATATCGATTATGGACATCTAGTGGTTGTAATGGTTCAAGGACCATGGTTATGGGTTATGGACACCTATTACTTGTAAAATGGATATATATAGGCTATTGGTCATGGCTAGTAGTTATAATGGTTCAAGGGCCATCAGTATCCGTTATGGACATCTAGTGGTTATAATGGTTCAAGGACCAAGGTTATGGGTTATGGACACCTATTACTTTTAAAATGGATATCTATAAGCTATTGGTCATGGCTAGTAGTTATAATGGTTCAAGGGCCATCCAGTTAGGGAAATCTAGTAGTTATAATGTTCAAGGACCATGGTTATGGGTTATGGACACATATTACTTGTAAAATGGATAACTATAGGCTATTGGTCATGGCTAGTAGTTATAATGGTTCAAGGGCCATCGATATGAGTTATGGACATGCATGTAGAGGTTATAATGGTTCAATGTCCTTGGTTATGGTTATGCACACCTATTACTTGTAAAATGGTTATCTATAGGCTATTGGTCATGGCTAGTAGTTATAATGGTTCAAGGGCCATCAATATCAGTTATGGACATCTAGTGGTTAAATGGTTCAAGGACCATGGTTATGGGTTATGGACACCTATTACTTGTAAAATGGATATCTATATAGGTCATGGCTAGTAGTTATAATGGTTCAAGGGCCATCGGTATCAGTTATGGATATCTAGTGGTTATATTTGTTCAAGGGCCATGGTTATGGGTTATGGACACCTATTACTTGTAAAATGAATATCTATAGGCTATTGGTCATGGCTAATAGTTATAATGGTTTAAGGGCCATCAGTATCAGCTATGGACATCTAGTGGTTATAATGTTCAAGGACCATGGTTATGGGTTATGGACACCTATCACTTGTAAAATGGATATCTATAGGCTATTGGTCATGGCTAGTAGTTATAATGGTTCAAGGGCCATCGATATGAGTTATGGACATGCATGTAGTGGTTATAATGGTTCAATGGCCTTCGTTATGGGTTATGCACACCTATTACTTGTAAAATGGATATCTATACGCTATTGGTCATGGCTAGTAGTTATAATGGTTCAAGGGCCATCAGGGTCAGTTATGGACATCTAGTGGTTATAATTGTTCAAGGACCATGGTTATGGGTTCTGGACACCTATTACTTGTAAAATGGATATCTATAGGCTATTGGTCATGGCTAGTAGTTATAATGGTTCAAGGGCCATCAGTATCAGTTATGGACATCTAGTGGTTATAATGGTGCAAGGACCATGGTTATGGGTTATGGACACCTATTACTTTTAAAATGGATATCTATAAGCTATTGGTCATGGCTAGTAGTTATAATGGTTCAAGGGCCATCCAGTTATGGAAATCTAGTAGTTATAATGTTCAAGGACCATGGTTATGGGTTATGGACACCTATTACTTGTAAAATGGATATCTATAGGCTATTGGTCATGGCTAGTAGTTATTATGGTTCAAGAGCCATCGATATGAGTTATGGACATGCATGTAGTGGTTATAACGGTTCAATAGCCTTGGTTATGGGTTATGCACACCTATTACTTATAAAATGGATATCTATATGCTATTATTCATGGCTAGTAGTTATAATGGTTCAAGGGCCATCAGTATCGATTATGGACATCTAGTGGTTGTAATGGTTCAAGGACCATGGTTATGGGTTATGGAAACCTATTTCTTGTAAAATGGATATATATAGGCTATTGGTCATGGCTAGTAGTTATAATGGTTCAAGGGCCATCAGTATCCGTTATGGACATCTTGTGGTTATAATGGTTCAAGGACCAAGGTTATGGGTTATGGACACCTATTACTTTCAAAATGGATATCTATAAGCTATTGGTCATGGCTAGTAGTTATAATGGTTCAAGGGCCATCCAGTTAGGGAAATCTAGTACTTATAATGTTCAAGGACCATGATTATGGGTTATGGACACCTATTACTTGTAAAATGGATATCTATAGGCTATTGGTCATGGCTAGTAGTTATAATGGTTCAAGGGCCATCGATATGAGTTATGGACATGCATGTAGTGGTTATAATGGTTCAATGGCCTTGGTTATGGGTTATGCACACCATCGGTATTAGTTATGAACATCTAGTGGTTATAATGGTTCAAGGACCATGGTTATGGGTTATGGACACCTATTACTTGTAGAATGGATAGCTATATAGGTCATGGCTAGTAGTTATAACGGTTCAAGGGCCATCGGTATCAGTTATAGACATCTAGTGGTTATAATTGTTCAAGGGCCATGGTTATGGACACCTATTACTCGTAAAATGGATATCTATAGGCTATTGGTCATGGCTAGTAGTTATAATGGTTTAAGGGTCATCAATATCAGTTATGGACATCCAGTGGTTATAATGTTCAAGGACCATGGTTATGGGTTATGGACCCATATTACTTGTAAAATGGATAACTATAGGCTATTGGTCATGGCTAGTAGTTATAATGGTTCAAGGGCCATCGATATGAGTTATGGACATGCATGTAGAGGTTATAATGGTTCAATGTCCTTGGTTATGGTTATGCACACCTATTACTTGTAAAATGGTTATCTATCGGCTATTGGTCATGGCTAGTAGTTATAATGGTTCAAGGGCCATCAATATCAGTTATGGACATCTAGTGGTTAAATGGTTCAAGGACCATGGTTATGGGTTATGGACACCTATTACTTGTAAAATGGATATCTATATAGGTCATGGCTAGTAGTTATAATGGTTCAAGGGCCATCGGTATCAGTTATGGATATCTAGTGGTTATATTTGTTCAAGGGCCATGGTTATGGGTTATGGACACCTATTACTTGTAAAATGAATATCTATAGGCTATTGGTCATGGCTAATAGTTATAATGGTTTAAGGGCCATCAGTATCAGCTATGGACATCTAGTGGTTATAATGTTCAAGGACCATGGTTATGGGTTATGGACACCTATCACTTGTAAAATGGATATCTATAGGCTATTGGTCATGGCTAGTAGTTATAATGGTTCAAGGGCCATCGATATGAGTTATGGACATGCATGTAGTGGTTATAATGGTTCAATGGCCTTCGTTATGGGTTATGCACACCTATTACTTGTAAAATGGATATCTATACGCTATTGGTCATGGCTAGTAGTTATAATGGTTCAAGGGCCATCAGGGTCAGTTATGGACATCTAGTGGTTATAATTGTTCAAGGACCATGGTTATGGGTTCTGGACACCTATTACTTGTAAAATGGATATCTATAGGCTATTGGTCATGGCTAGTAGTTATAATGGTTCAAGGGCCATCAGTATCAGTTATGGACATCTAGTGGTTATAATGGTGCAAGGACCATGGTTATGGGTTATGGACACCTATTACTTTTAAAATGGATATCTATAAGCTATTGGTCATGGCTAGTAGTTATAATGGTTCAAGGGCCATCCAGTTATGGAAATCTAGTAGTTATAATGTTCAAGGACCATGGTTATGGGTTATGGACACCTATTACTTGTAAAATGGATATCTATAGGCTATTGGTCATGGCTAGTAGTTATTATGGTTCAAGAGCCATCGATATGAGTTATGGACATGCAAGTAGTGGTTATAACGGTTCAATAGCCTTGGTTATGGGTTATGCACACCTATTACTTATAAAATGGATATCTATATGCTATTAGTCATGGCTAGTAGTTATAATGGTTCAAGGGCCATCAGTATCGATTATGGACATCTAGTGGTTGTAATGGTTCAAGGACCATGGTTATGGGTTATGGACACCAATTACTTGTAAAATGGATATATATAGGCTATTGGTCATGGCTAGTAGTTATAATGGTTCAAGGGCCATCTGTATCCGTTATGGACATCTAGTGGTTATAATGGTTTAAGGACCAAGGTTATGGGTTATGGACACCTATTACTTTTAAAATGGATATCTATAAGCTATTGGTCATGGCTAGTAGTTATAATGGTTCAAGGGCCATCCAGTTAGGGAAATCTAGTACTTATAATGTTCAAGGACCATGGTTATGGGTTATGGACACCTATTACTTGTAAAATGGATATCTATAGGCTATTGGTCATGGCTAGTAGTTATAATGGTTCAAGGGCCATCGATATGAGTTATGGACATGCATGTAGTGGTTATAATGGTTCAATGGCCTTGGTTATGGGTTATGCACACCATCGGTATTAGTTATGAACATCTAGTGGTTATAATGGTTCAAGGACCATGGTTATGGGTTATGGACACCTATTACTAGTAGAATGGATAGCTATATAGGTCATGGCTAGTAGTTATAACGGTTCAAGGGCCATCGGTATCAGTTATAGACATCTAGTGGTTATAATTGTTCAAGGGCCATGGTTATGGACACCTATTACTCGTAAAATGGATATCTATAGGCTATTGGTCATGGCTAGTAGTTATAATGGTTTAAGGGTCATCAGTATCAGTTATGGACATCCAGTGGTTATAATGTTCAAGGACCATGGTTATGGGTTATGGACACCTATTACTTGTAAAATGGATATCTATAGGCTATTGGTCATGGCTAGTAGTTATAATGGTTCAAGGACCATCGATATGAGTTATGGACATGCATGTAGTGGTTATAATGGTTCAATGGCCTTGGTTATGGGTTAAGCACACCTATTACTTGTAAAATGGATATCTATAGGCTATTGGTCATGGTTAGTAGTTATAATGGTTCAAGGGCCATCAATATCAATTATGGACATCTAATGGTTATAATGGTTCAAGGACCATGGTTATGGGTTATGGACACCTATTACTTGTAAAATGGATATCTATAGGCTATTGGTCATGGCTAGTAGTTATAATGGTTCAAGGGGCATCAGTATCAGTTATGAACATCTAGTGTTTATAATGGTTCAAGGACCATGGTTATGGGTTATGGACACCTATTACTTGTAAAATGGATATCTATAGGCTACTGGTCATGGCTAGTAGTTATAATGGTTCAAGGGCCATCAGTATCAGTTATGGACATCTAGTGGTTATAATGGTTTTTTTTTTTTTTTTTTTTTTTTTTGGGTAAAGGGATTACCCTGGCTAACTATTTTAATCACAAAAAGAACTACAAAGGAATGTGACAGACAGTCACATTGACCTCAAGCAGAAGCTTGACACAACAAAACAGAGTTTATGACATGCCATAAACAAAGCTAAGACCAACTAGCACTAGCAACTACCTCACAGGACCAACCAAACGCTCAAAAGAAGCAAAAGCAGACAACTTAAACAAAAAACACTGAGCTAAACAACCGAGACTGGGATCTTCCAGCTAGCTAGCAGCCGTTGAACATCAACCGTGTTTCTCTTAAACTTTAACGTCATCAGTATTAATCGAACGGTGGCAATAATCTCGTCACATAACTGCATATGCGTCTTGGACTTCTTTTTGAACAATCTTGCATTTCTTTCTAACCAAATATAATATGTAGTAGCTCCAATCAATATACGAGAGATAACATTTTTTGCTGACCTTCCTCTGGACATTGGAGTAAGGTAATCAATAATATCAGCAAGTCTTGGTGCAATCGTGTCCATCCCCCCAAGCAATCTGATATTAACCCAAACCTGCAAAGAATTTGTACAATCAAAAAATAGATGAGAGTGGGAATCAGGAACAAGACCACATAGGGGGCACCGCAAAGAGGCAGTATCCGTATCATGGTGAACATCCCATTGTTTCAACAAATTTTGTTTTTTTAAGCGGTTGTTCATTACAAGCCACATATGAAAAGCATGGTGAGGGATACAATGGGGAAACCATACAACAGATTGCCAAGGGACCTCAACCTCCCTTGATCTAATAGAATTCCAAGCTAGATAAACCGAGAAAGCCTGAGAAGACCCATTTAAGTCTAACCAAACTACACAGTCCTTTTGATCTGGAACAAGTTGGGGGACCGGGATACTAGTAATTTCCGGGAACCTAGCATACCAGTCATTTGGCCAAATCCAAATATTATCAGCAATCAGGTCCGACTCCACATCAAGGGAGGAAAACCCAGCTCTAGTAATATCCCTATAAGTAAGGAATTGAAAAAATGGACTAGCCATGCTTCATTTATCAAACCAAATGGAAGTAGATTTTCCGTCACGTATCGTATGCCATATAAAAGGTCTAACTTTGTTTCTTAATTGGAGCAACTTCCTCCAAGACCAGCTCATAGAACCCGTGATGGGAGTATCCCAAAATCTTCTACCCCGCAGCTTATAAGAATGAATCCATTGGACCCATAACGACTCCTTATTTGACACTATACTCCAGATATGGTATGCCATGAGGGCAGCATTAAAATCTTTGATACGACGGATACCGAGTCCCCCTTCAGATTTTGGTTTGCAAACTACCTCCCAAGAGACTTTGGCTTTACCCTTCTTCATTTCGCCTTGACACCACAGAAACCCCCGCATTAATTGCTCGAGCTCATGAATGATACGGGTTGGAAGGGTAAAAACCGAAGCCCAATAAATATGTAAATTAGATAAAACTGAAATAATCAGTTGGAGACGACCCGCAAAGGAAAGGTATTTATTCTTCCAATCATTTATGCGATTCTGCATTTTTTCTATCAGGACTTTACAATCTCTGAATAATAATCTAGTAGATATCAGAGGCACTCCGAGGTATTTAACCGGGAGACTTCCTTCCTCAAAAGGCATTAAATGAAGAATTGCAGCTCTGGTAGTGGCCGGAACGTTACAGAAAAACACCGTAGTCTTAGGAATGCTAGGGACAAGCCCCGAGACTTCTTTAAACTCATTCAAAGCATCCAAAATCAGAGTAGCAGAAATCATGTTACCTCGCGCAAAGAGGAACAGATCATCAGCAAAACATAGTTTGACAATCTTTTGTTTCTCACAGCCTTTGTGATATTGAAAATCCGTGCTAGAGGTAACTTTGCGTTTGATAATAAGAGAAAGTACCTCCATGACAAGAGTAAAAAGGTATGGAGACATTGGGTCACCCTGTCTCAAGCCTCTTTTACCCCGAAACCAGCCATGGACCTCTCCATTTATACAAATGGAAAATGAAGGAGATGTAACACATTCCAAAATCCACATGATCATTTTAGGAGGAAAACCAAAGCCAACTAAGATAGAGTGTAGAAACTCCCAATCAACAATATCATAAGCTTTCTGGATATCAATTTTAAACGCACATCTAGGGGGACCAGATTGCCTATGATAATTATGCATTAATTCTTGTGTGAGAAGAATGTTATCTGAAATTCGTCTTCCAGGAATGAAAGCTGATTGATTAATGCCAACAATATCACCAAGAACATCAGTGATACAATTAGTAAGTATTTTGCTGATACACTTGTAAATTACATTGCAGCAGGATATGGGACGGAAATCAGTCGTCTTTGATGGAGTTGGGATCTTTGGAATCATAGCATAAATAGTATGGTTAATTTCTTTTATTAACTTGCCGTTTGAAAAAAATTCCCGAACCGCACAACACATTTCCTCTCCAATAATGTCCCAAGATTTTTAAAGAAAGCAGCTGTGAAGCCATCAGGACCAGGGGCTTTATCATTGCCAATAGTGTTCTGAAACAGCTCATGGGTATCAAGGGAAGTCACCTGGCCTGCAATTCCAAGGAAATTTTGGTAGTGTTTAACAAAAATTGGAGCGATTTCATTAACTTCATGCATAGTAGTGCCCGCAAAAATGGCATCTATACAATTCCTGTGGCATCTACTCTTGACCACGTTGTGGAAGTAAGCAGAATTGGAGTCCCCAACTCTTAACCATTCAGTTCTAGATTTTTGTTTAAGGAATCGTTCCTCATTTAAAACCGCGGCCTTATAAGCAAGAAGATAATTGGATTCTTCTTCACGAAGCTTAGGACAGTGGGGATTCTTATCAAGAGCAGATTGTATTTCATCCAGTTCTACCCGAAGGAATTTTACTTTGGAGTGTAAATTACCTTGGTCCTTTAAGAGCTTTCGCAAAGGGGGTTTCATAGCTTTTAGATGTTTTACCACACGATACATTGCACAACCTGTGATTCTCTCCGACCAAGCCACAGCAACAATATCACGAAAATCAGGTTTGTCTGCTAGAAAGTTAAAAAAATTAAAAGGCTTGGGTTTGAATTTCATAACATTCAGGATTTTCAAGATACAAGGGGTGTGATCAGATATAAGATATGGTTGGAAAATGCCAATAGAGTCCGGGAAGATATCAATGAAATCTTGATTCCCCATAATTCGATCAATTTTCTTTAATATACCATCTGGTCCCTGCGGTTTTTGGTTCGAAGTAAAATGAAGGCCCGTACTATTTATATCCATAACAGCCATATCATTTACACACTCTTGGAATTCCCGCATAGCAATATGAGGTTGATACCCACCACATGAGTGGTCTTCTAATTTCAGGGCTGCATTAAAATCACCAAGAATAGCCCATGGTTTATTCGACATAAGCTGGCTATGTCCCACTAGATTATGCCATAAGACCCTTCTGTCTATGTATGAAGTAGCAGCATACACAAAAGAACAAAAGAAAGACTTTCTATCAGATTTAGTAACTACTTGAACATGTATAACCTGGTTTGTTTGAGCTAGGTGTCACACCCCGCCAAAAATGAGTTTTACTTCATTTAAAATGTTTTGCGGAAGAACGAGGGTGTAACGTTCATGACAACATAGCAAAAATTAAGTAAACAAACAACCACGCAATAACGAAAAATATAAGATTGTTTCACTTTCCAAAAGTATAAAGTTTCCAAATATAGTATGTTTCCTAAAATAGAAATTGTTTTGAAATGAAATGATTGTTCGTAAACTTAATGTTTTAACCATGGCTCACGACAATCCCAATGCTCATATCCTCCAATCCACTGCACCTAATTACCTGGAAAACATAAATAGTAAAAGGGTCAACAATAATGTTGAGTGAATCCACAGGGTTAAAGTAAAAGTAAAGTAAAGCGTTTTGCTACTCAAAATGTTTGTTGTGAAAATGGTTTATGACTGAAAAGTATAAAGTTCAACACTCATATGATATGAGTAGTAAGTATGAAATGTTTAGTGTAGTTGTAGAATATCTACAACTGCGTGTTATGTTTATGAAAAGGTGTTGAACAAATTGTTATGTTTGACATCGCATGAACTGTTATCCCCAATAGGTAGCTAGTCTATTGAGTTAATATACCAACCCCTAAGTCCACAATCAACACTTCAACTCCATTATGTTATCGTTCTTTTATGGATATACACTCCCGGAGATGTCTTGGATAAACCAAGTAATGATCTAACGTTCGATGGGAGGATGAGTGTCAGCCAATAGTACTATCTGCATATCCATGGTCTAGATCCACTAGCCAATGATTGCTGGCAAACCTTAGTCCGGTATAATAATTGTTTGTCATGCCAACGCGATAATGAAAATGTAAATGTTGTACAGTCATAGTAAAACATTAGCAGTTGTTTATGTTTTCCACCCCAAAGTTTATACAACAGTAAAAGTAGTAAAAGGGGTCTGTGGACTCACCTGGCAAAGCTTAGCGACACAGTACTTAGGACAGAGGAATCCTTCAGAGACTCCTAGCTTCCTAAACGATATAACTTACTAATTAGACTAAGCTAATACAGGCGATTCTAGTTATATTATAAGTTAAATGATATGCAATTAATGTTATGTTTTATGTTTTGTGACATCGAATGAACTGGCTCATTGGGCCTTAATTGGCCGAAAAGAAATGAAATGAAATGGGCTTCGAAATGAAATGAAATGAAATGGGCTTGGGTTAGGCTTATTGGGCCTAGATTGGGCCTATTGGGCCACTAGGTTGGGCCACTTGGGCCTCTTATTGGGCTTAGGTCCAATTAGATAGGGCCATGGATTGGGCTTTGGTCCAAATGGGCTTGTATACTAATGGGCCAACTAAAGTTTGGGCCCGATGGACCAAGATAGATCGATATGGGCCAAGTACGGGCTTTGGCCCGATTGGGTATTCGGGTTTGGGTCCACGGTTTGGGTCAAGTACCGGCCTTGATCCGGTTTGACTTATGGGTCAACATTGGTCAATCCTAGAAGTCAACATAGGTCGAAATAGTCAACAAAAGTCAACTTAGGAACTCTTGATTTCGGCTAGGGTTTAGGCTAAGATACAATTCGGTCAACCAAGGTCAACCACGGTCAATCTAGGTCAAACTAGGCTCGGTTTGATGGTAATTCGGTTAGGGTTGGCCGGCTAGGCCGAAACCCTAAGGGTTTGGTTCTAGTTTGGTCTAGATCGAGTCTAGGTCCGGTTTAGTGTGTCTAGATCGGTTATAGTTCGAATCTAGGGTTCTAGTTCTAGGGTTGTACATGTCAAGGTTCGAGATCTAGGATTATAGGCAAACAAATCAAACGGTTTAGGAACTTAACAATCATACGAGCAAAACAAATCACTCAATCGACTAAACAATAAATCCTTTGACATTCATGCAAGCATGCACGTCGGGATCAAGATCAAGCAAGTGCCGAAACCTCTTGGCCTTTGGCCTAGGTCTCGGTTCGAGTAATAGGACCGAATCAAGGAAGCAAATAACAAAGAAAGTTCGAGTTTCAAACCTTGCGATCGAAAATCAAGAAGAACCAAATAGGGGTGCTCGGGTTTGTGGCTTGCAGTCGACGAAGATGATGATGATGGTGATGAATTCGACGGCACAAGGGAGCAAGGATGGAAAATTAGGGTTTTGGGGTTAAGTGTGGTATTTATATGGAGGTAAAAGTTAGAGTTTGAATCCAACAAGGACTCATTCAAAGATAATGGATAGAAGTTCAAGTATTAAGATAAGATCAACACAAGTTTACTTACACCCCAAAGGGGGTTCGGCCGTGTGGAGATGGTCACGAGCAAGTGCATGGCCGGCCACTTAGGTGGTCGGTCATGGTTCGATGCATTCGAGTCACTTTTATTTAATACGTTACGTTTATTGTTTTATCGAGAAAGTTATGATTTTAGAAATGTTTTAGCTCAAAAGTGTCACCATAAGTAAATAAAAATGTTGTGTTGACTAAAATGGTCAAACACTAATGCATGGTGTAAAATTATATAAGTTGGTTGTGTGTTAGGATGCCAGAAATAGAAATGTCTGAAAATAGAAACTTTCTAAATAAGGAAAGTTCTAGAAATGAAATGAAGTTACATACCAGAAATATCGAGTTGTCACACTAGGGTCATAACATCTAACATCCTCTCATCCCATCCAAGGATTATGCGGGTACCTTTATCACACAAATGCCCATTCGAGGTCCATTTCCAACTTGCACACACTTTCTTACAAACATCATAAACATCCACAACATTCACATGAGATTCCAGAATTGCACAAATACTAAGGTTGTTATCTAGTACTATTTGACGAACCTCTTCTTGTTTAGGGGAACGGTTCAAACCCCTGATATTCCAGGAAGCAAGACTAAACATTAAGACCATGCGTATAGGGGGTGCTTGCCCCCTTGTTTTTAGAAGTTCCCGCCAAAAAACTTGATGTATCGTTAGTCTTGCCTTCCACTTCATCAACTTCATCCTCCTGGTCACTTAACGAATCAAACCCATTTGAGGTAGGAATATTTGCATATGTATTCGTCTTATGAAAAACAGTAGGTTTAGCCTGATGTTGAGAGTTCCCAACATCACCTACACTATTATTGCTTTCATTTGTTTGTTGGCCGACAATAGGTGTAACATGGTATATATGAGTACCATTTACACTATTACTGTCCGCCTTTCCATAATCAAAGATGATATTATCCGCGACCTCATTGCAGATCAATAGGTGTAGCATTCTCTACACTATTACTGGTCGCACATTTATTCCCAATATCTCTTTTCTTAGGACATCTTCACAAACAATAGGTGTAACATAATGTTTATCATTATCTACACTATTACTGTTCGTATTCGGAAGTTTAGCGCTTCCAGCCACTTCTGAATCAGTCTTTGTGCTCCCTTTTGGTCTATACTGAAAATTAGATTGAGGTTTAATGTGTTACCTGCGGTTTTTGTTTCCCACGACCTGGTACCCATCATTATCTTGTTCAACTTCCTTCTCTTTGGGTTTAATGTTTTTAGGGCAGCAGTCAATATTATGACCAAATATTTTGCATATTGAACATCTTGGAGGTTTCCATTCATATTCAAGACTAATCACTTCTTTAGAGTAATCAGATCCTTCAAGGGACGGGATAGCCACTAGTAGTGTGGACCTAAGTTCATCTGAAGAGTTGATTTCAATGAGAGCTCTAGCAAAGTTACTTCTACCCCAGGATTCCGAACAGATAGTACTTGTGTAGGCATCCAACATTTTTGGTGTGCCAATCTTTGATGCAATCATACTAAGACCGTCACCTGTAAAAGCAGCCATTGGAACATCGTGGAATTTAACCCAAATCGGAACTTTAGTAAGGTCTTCCTTTGTTAAGGTGGTATTTGGAGTCCATTTTTTTAAAATTATAGGGTTATTCCTAATCATCCAAGGGCCGTTTTCCAAAACATCTTCCAAACCTTTGTGTGAGTCAAATTTAAAGAAGAAGAACCCTTTTGCATTCATCATCACCCGATTGAGTCCAAATTTGGACCATACATTCTTGACATAGTACTCTACAATCGGGAAGGCAATCCTTTTCCCTAAAAAATAACCATACAGGGTGTTTGAGAACCGACTTGCAACTTCCTTCACAGAGTCTATTGGTATCATAACATCTACATCATCGTTAGACTTCACAGATTCAAGCTTACAAAAATTCACCTTCGGTAAAACAGTTGTCTTGTTTATGACCGATGCATAGGATGGTTTAGGCTGAGTTTCATTAAAAACCGCAGCTGGTTGGGGTTCTATAAAAACAACATCAGAGTGTATCTCAATCACGGGAGTAGCGGGAGGTGTTGGGGTAGATTTCGAGTCAATACCAGCCTGAACTGGAATTACATCTGGCCGACCCATAAGACTCACCAGTTGGCCACGCATTGCATTACAGGGTTGAAGAACCTTCCCACTTTTTCCAATAGTCTTACCATCTATGCTTTTCAGTTTAGCCGCAAAGTTAGAGTGTCTTTGCCTCGTATCATGTGTATCACCAGCCATTTAGTTTCTAACCGATCTTCGACAAAACTTCAACAAATCGAAACGTAGGGTTGTGAATTCGAACGTAGGGTTCGAACGTAGGGTTCTTGCGATTTAGTCTTCAACAGATTTTGAACAAATCTTCAACAAATCGAAACAGCCGTGGAATGCCAGTCTCTCAAAATCGCCCTAGAGAGAAAAAGCCAACAAGTCAACACACGGCCATGGTTATAATGGTTCAAGGGCCATCGGTATCAGTTATGGACATCTAGTGGTTATAATTGTTCAAGGGACATGGTTATGGGTTATGGACACCTATTACTTGTAAAATGGATATCTATAGGCTATTGGTCATGGCTAGTAGTTATAATGGTTCAACGGCCATCAGTATCAGTTATGGACATCTAGTGGTTATAATGGTTCAGGGACGATTGTTATGGGTAATGGACACCTATTACTTGTCAAAAGGATATCTATAGGCTATTGGTCATGGCTAGTAGTTATAATGGTTCAAGGACCATCAGTATCACTTATGGACATCTAGTGCTTATAATGTTCAAGGACTATGGTTATGGGTTATGGACATCTATTAGTTGTAAAATGGAAATCTATAGGCTATTGGTCATGGCAAGTAGTTATAATGGTTCAAGGGCCATCGATATGAGTTATGGACATGCATGTAGTGGTTATAATGGTTCAATGGCCTTGGTTATGGGTTATGGACACCTATTACTTGTAAAACGGATATCTATATGCTATTGGTCATGGCTAGTAGTTATAATGGTTCAAGGGCCATCAGTATCAGTTATGGACATCTAGTGGTTATAATGGTTCAAGGGCCATCAGTATCAGTTATGGACATCTAGTGGTTATAATGGTTCAAGGACCATGGTTGTGGGTTATGGACACCTATTACTTGTAAAATGGATATCTATAAGCTATTGGTCATGGCTAGTAGTTATAATGGTTCAAGGGCCAATAGTATCAGCTATGGAAATCTAGTGGTTATAATGGTTCAAGGACCATGGTTATGGGTTATGGACACCTATTACTTGTAAATTGGATATCTTGAGGCTATTGGTCATGGCTAGTAGTTAAAACGGTTCAGGGGCCATCAGTGTCAGTTATGGACATCTAGTGGTTATAATGGTTCAGGGACGATTGTTATGGGTAATGGACACCTATTACTTGTAAAATGGATATCTATAGGCTATTGGTCATGGCTAGTAGTTTTAATGGTTCAAGGGCCATCAGTATCAGCTATGGACATCTAGTGATTATAATGGTTCATGGACCATGGTTATGGGTTATGGTCACCTATTACTTGTAAAATGAATAACTATAGGCTATTGGTCATGGCTAGTAGTTATAATGGTTCAAGGGCCATCAGTATCATTTATGGACATCTAGTCGTTATAATGGTTAAAGGACCATGGTTATGGGTTATGGACACATATTACTTGTAAAATGAATATCCATAGGCAATTGTTCATCGCTAGTAGTTATAATGGTTCAAGGGCCATCAGTATCAATTATGGACATTTAGTGGTTATAATGGTTCAAGGACCATGGTTTTGGGTTATGGACACCTATTACTTGTAAAATGGATATCTATAGGCTATTGGTCATGGCTAGTAGTTGTAAAGGTTCAAGGGCCATCACTATCAGTTATGGACATCTAGTAGTGATAATGGTTCAAGGACCATGGTTATGGGTTATGGACACCTATTACTTGTAAAATGGATATCTATATGCTATTGGTCATGGCTAGTAGTTGTAATGGTTCAAGGGCCATCAGTATCTGTTATGGACATCTAGTGGTTATAATGGTTTAAGGACCATGGTTATGGGTTATGGACACCTATTACTTGTAAAATGGATATCTATATGCTATTGGTCATGGCTAGTAGTTATAATGGTTCAAGGGCCATCAATTTCAGTTATGGACATCTAGGTGTTATAATGGTCCAAGAACCATGGTTATGGGTTATGGACACCTTTAACTTGTAAAATGGATATCTATAGGCTATTGGTCATGGCTAGTAGTTATAATGGTTGAAGGGCCATCAGTATCTGTTATGGACATCTAGTGGTTATATTGGTTCAAGAACCATGGTTATGGGTTATAGACACTTATTACTTGTAAAATAGATATCTATAGGCTAATTGTCATGGCTAGTAGTTATAATGGTTCAAGGGCCATCAGTATCAGTTATGGACATCTAGTGGTTATAATGGTTCAAGAACCATGTTTATGGGTTATGGACACCTATTACTTGTAAAATGGATATCTATAGGCTATTGGTCATGGCTAGTAGTTATAATGGTTGAAGGGCCATCAGTATCAGTTATCGACATCTAGTGGTTATAATGGTTCAAGGACCATGGTTATGGGTTATGGACACCTATTACTTGTATATCGGATATCTAGAAGCTATTGGTCATGGCTAGTAGTTATAATGGTTGAAGGGCCATCAGTATCAGTTATGGACATCTAGTGGCTATAATCGTTCAAGAACCATGGTTATGCGTTATGGACACCTATTACTTGTAAAATATATATCTATATAGGTCATGGGTAGTAGTTATAATGGTTCAAGGGCCATCGGTATCAGTTACAGACATCTAGTGGTTATAATTGTTCAAGGGCCATGGTTATGGGTTATAAACACCTATTACTCGTAAAATAGATATCTATAGGCTATTGGTCATGGCTAGTAGTTATAATGGTTCAAGGGCAGTATCAATTATGGACATTTAGTGGTTATAATGGTTCAAGAACCATGGTTATGGGTTATGGACACCTATTACTTGTAAAATGGATATCTATAGGCTATTGGTCATGGCTAGTAGTTATAATGGTTGAAGGGCCATCAGTATCAGTTATGGACATCTAGTGGCTATAATAGTTCAAGAACCATGGTTATGGGTTACGGACACCTATTACTTGTAAAATAGATATCTATATAGGTCATGGGTAGTAGTTATAATGGTTCAAGGGACATCGGTATAAGTTACAGACATCTAGTGGTTATAATTGTTCAAGGGCCATTGTTATGGGTTATAAACACCTATTACTCGTAAAATAGATATCTATAGGCTATTGGTCATGGCTAGTAGTTATAATGGTTCAAGGGCCATCAGTATCAGTTATGGACATTTAGTGGTTATAATGGTTCAAGAACCATGGGTATGGGTTATGGACACCTATTACTTGTAAAATGGATATCTATAGGCTATTGGTCAGGGCTAGTAGTTATAATGGTTCAAGGGCCGTCAGTATCAGTTATGGACATCTAGTGGTTATAATGGTTCAAGGACCATGATTATGGGTTATGGACACCTATTACTTGTAAAATCGATATCTATAGGCTATTGGTCATGGCTTAGTAGTTATAATGGTTTAAGGGCCATCTGTATCAGTTATGGTAGTGGTTATACTGATTCAAGAACCATGGTTATGGGTTATGGACACCTATTACTTGTAAAATGTATATCTATATGCTATTGGTCATGGCTAGTAGTTATAATGGTTCAAGGGCCACCAGTATCAGTTATGGACATCTAGTGGTTATAATGGTTCAAGGACCATGGTTATGGGTTTTTTTGGGTAAGGGACCATGGTTATGGGTTATGGACACCTATTACTTGTAAAATGGATATCTATAGGCTATTGCTCATGGCTAGTAGTTATAATGGTTCATGGGCCATCAGTATCAGTTATGGACATCTAGTGGTTATAATGATTCAAGGACCATGGTTATGGGTTATGGACACCTATTACTTGTAAAATGGATCTATAGGCTATTAGTCATGGCTAGTAGTTATAATGGTTCAAGGGCCATCCGTATTAGTTATGGACATCTAGTGGTTATAATGGTTCAAGGACCATGGCTATGGGTTATGGACACCTATTACTTGTAAATTGGATATCTAGAAGCTATTGGTAATGGCTAGTAGTTATAATGGTTGAAGGGCCATCAGTATCAGTTATGGACATCTAGTGGTTATAATCGTTCAAGATCCATGGTTATGGGTTATGGACACCTATTACTTGTAAAATGGATATCTATTGGCTATCGTTCATGGCTAGAAGTTATAATGGTTCAAGGGCCATCAGTATCAGTTATGGACAGCTAGTGGTTATAATGGTTCAAGAACCATGGTTATGGGTTATGGACACCTATTACTTGTAAAATGAATATCTATAGGCTATTGGTCATGGCTAGTAGTTATAATGGTTCAAGGGCCATCAATATCAGTTTGGAAATCTAGTAGTTATAACGGTTCAAGAACCATGGTTATGGGTAATGGACACCTTTAACTTGTAAAATGGATATCTATAGGCAATTGGACATAGCTAGTAGTTATAATGGTTGAAGGGCCATCAGTATCAGTTATGGACATCTAGTGGTTATAATGGTTCAAGAACCATGGTTATGGGTTATGGACACTTATTACTTGTAAAATAGATATCTATAGGCTAATTGTCATGGCTAGTAGTTATAATGGTTCAAGGGCCATCAGTATCAGTTATGGAGATCTAGTGGTTATAATGGTTCAAGAACCATGTTTATGGGTTAAGGACACCTATTACTTGTAAAATGGATATCTATAGGCTATTGGTCATGGCTAGTAGTTATAATGGTTGAAGGGCCATCAGTATGATAGGGTCGACCCCTATGAGAAGTGCCATGTTTTGATCTAATTGTGTTGTTTTTAACTGTTGAGCTTGCCGTTTGAATCTTGTTTGTTGAATACGTTGTTATGGCGAAAGAATGAATGTGAAAAGTGGACGAGCTCCACTAAATTGGGAAGGGTTATGGATGAGAATGTGAAATAGACTATTGATAACCGTATGTTTAAGGGTAGGAGGAATGATTCCAATACCCGTACGAAGGAAGAATCATCGAATGGCGAAGTCCGTAGTGAGAAGTAGCTACCTAAAGAGGTGGCCAGACCTAGTCGGAAGAAATGGAAGGATGTTGTATAAGTTTGTCATAGCATGTAAAACCGTTGAGTAAATCGGAAGTTCTGAACCGGAGGTCACGATTGGTGGATTCGGTGGATTGAGAAAGTGCTAGAGAGTAGCAAGCGAAGAAAGAAAGATATGATGGGTTTGACATCCATATAATTAAAGGGTGAGGCGTTGACACGGTGGGACGTGTAGTATGAAACTTTTGGAAAGAGATTGCGGTACAATATGTTGTGAAAGGAACTCACGAGTGAGTTGATAGGGGAAGTCTTCCCGGAAGGAAATCTAGAGGGGGGTTCATGATGCAGCCTCGGAGATCTTAGGTGAAGATTGATGTTATGTGATTATGGCTTAATTGTTTGGTTGTTGCACGAATTGGTGCTTTTAGAAATTGGAAACGAGTTGTACGACATGGGGATTTATTTTTGGGAATAGTCTTCCCGGTTAGTGATGTGTGTGGAAGCGTGTATTGGAAAGGACTATAGACAAATGTGTCGCATATAGTAAGGATATAAGGGTTGATACTAATATGTAAAAAGGATGAGACACGAGATATGGTGAGTATTTCTAAAAGAAATGTAGTAGTACAATGAAGTACTAAGTCTTGATAAGAATTATTACTATGGATGAAATTTTCCTTTTTGGAATAGGATCCTTGGAAATGGAATTTGGATATTCGGCGGGAATCCGAATAAACAATGTAATGATTGTTTCACGTGAATGGTAAACAAAAGAATGACTAAGGTATAGTCATGTCTTAGAACTTATAAATGGGAAATATGTGGAAAAGAATAAGTGTCGGGAATGACGACTTTTGATTGTCGAAAGTGGTTGGGTAAAAAGGTGGCATATAGCCATGACAAACTTGGTGACAGTAATGATGAATCCAATATTAAGGGTAAGAAAATAATTGTTGGTTACATGTTATAGTAATGGTATGGCGGTATGTGGCATAGAGTAGCGTGAGACTACGGTTGGGAAAGGATTAATTCTAAGTCTCACGATGTATAAAGGTGGGAACATCGAGTGTTGAGCTTTTGGATGCCAAGTCATGGGTCACGAGTGAGACCGGAGTCGGCTGGTTGACTCAAAGATGACCGGGTTGGCCGGTGAAATATGGTTAACGAAATAGATTGGTGGTTACCCAGTGGTGACAAAAGATTTGGAAATTTGGTAATAAGGAAATGAATCGGTTAAGGGTGGTCAATGTGTAATTGAACGGTAAATAGTAATCGGAAATTTTAATAGTTTACCCGCGTGGTACAATGCACGTGTATTATGCGATGGCCGTTGAAAGCATATGATAATGAAAAAGGTAATGTTATATGAAACGCGTTAAGTAGTATGCCCAATGGGGAATAGGTTAAAGATGGAAGAAAATGATAAGGTGTTGTTATGGGGAGTGTGCTAATTGCATGGTGAATAAATGACCGACTGAATGAGTGAGAAAGTGGTAAAGTTATGGGATGTGAAAAGATGTATACTAGAATGGTATGTGACGTAGGAGGGTTTAGAATGGAATCCCGTTTGATCGGAGGCTTTCCGATTAATGAGAATTGGTTGAATCTTAATGGATTGGAGGCTTTCCAGTCATCTTGATGTGATAGTTGAATTATGGATTGTTATGTCCGTATGATAATGTTTATGTATTAATGAGATGAATGTAGGACCATGTGGTTAATTTGTATTGTTATAATTTTACGTGTTAAATAAGAAGTTGGTTTGCTAGTGCGGGTTGCATTAGGACATGTATGGATAGGAGATGCCTATGGTTCATAGAATATGAGGAAAGAGAACTTCTAGAGACCAATTTATTATTTGGTAACCAAGATATGGTAAAATTTCGTGAAATTGTGGAATGTGTTGCGGTAGAGGATCTAATACCGATGTTTGAGAATAAAAAGTTATGAAATTGATCGGTGGGGTACAAAGATGGTTGAAGGAATACTAAGTGATAGTAAGAGTGACCAAATGAAGGTCAGGAAACGGTAAATGTGAGTGTGACCTTTAAGTAAAGGTGCGACTCTCGGATTAATTGGGAAGGACCTTAAGTAAAAAGGAAACGGGAACAATTATTAAGGAAATAATGATGAGTAAAACCGGAAGTGATAAATTGCGGGTAGTACCTTGCGAGTAGAGAATTTGTTAGTTGGGAGAAGTATGGTTGACTTTATGCAAAAGTCAAGATTTATCAATTTGTGATTGGTTGACTCATGATGACCGGGTGGAAGAAAAGTTAGAAGTTTTAGTAATGATAGAATGGATCGAATAAGGTCGGTTGATAAATGAGTAGATTGGTGGGAAGCACTAGAAATGATTATGTGTATATCGTGTGGTATAATGTATAAGTAGGAAAAATTGAAAGTAAATTGTGAAAGAAAATGATAGCATGATGCTAAATGTAATGATGCATACATGAATTGTATGCAAGATGGAATGGTTTTGGATGAGTCACTTTGGATTGGAGGCTTTCCGATCATTGTGACAGTTTGGGCCCTGATGGATTGGAGGCTTTCCGATCATCTCGGTGGCGTAGTTAAAGTATGATTTGATGTATCAGGAATGTGAAGTTATATCTGTTGTATGTAGAACTTTATGGTTAAGTTATTGCTATAATTATGTGGCAAATGAGAATTTGTATTGAAAACACGGGTCCTGTTTAAGTAGAGGTATGAGTAGGGGATACCTACAAGTTAATGGTTCATGAAAAAGGAATGCTTTAGGAAGCAAAGTGGTTAGTAGCCAATGAATGGTGAAAGATGTATATCGGGTGGTTAGGCCACAATTGGATACGATTGAGACTCTAGAGCCGGTAATCGGGAAATTCAAGTATGGTATAAAGATGTTTGAAGGAAATTGTAAAAGGTATAAGTAATTGGATGAAAGTTAAAAAGTAATAGAGATTTGGTATTAATTTAAATGGAAGTTGTTAATCGATTGTGGAAATCGAAATCGAGGAAAAAGGGAACAATTGAGAAAGGAAATCTAAATAGGAAATCGGGAATGAAAAGCTTGGGAAGCGATGCCTTAGTTATAAAGAATATGTGGAATTTAGCAAGGTAAGTTGACCTTATTCATAAAGTCAAGGTTAGTCAACTAGTAGATTGTTGACTTTAGTCAAAATGGGGTTTTGACTTTTGTTTAAATTGGTTAGTCAAGGATAAGGGCATAATGTATCATCTTCATGCGTAAGATAGTGGGTAATGGATTAATGGAAATAATTGTAGTCAAAGGGTGCGACTTTGACCATTGGGTATTCCGAATGGAACCTAGAAATCGAGTATGATTGTTGTTGGACCATGAGTGTAAGATTGATGGTTAAGGAATTGATGATTAATGGAACCACTAATGGGTAAGGAAAGTTTCCAAGATATTGTTGACTTTGTGCTTAAGTCAAAGATGGGACAACGTTGACAACTTGGTCAAAGCGAGGGGTTGACTATCACTTTGATCAAATGGTTATTAGTAATGATTGGGTCATATCAGTCCAATGGGAGTAAGGAGTTTGGTTAAATGATGAGAAAGGTTAAGGTCAAATTGTGAAATTTTGACCCGTCCGGGTATTAGGAACTCAAGATTGGATCTTTGGCCCGTTTGGGTATAACGGGTCGAGTGGGTGATTAAATGCATAAGTATTATCGAATCATAATTTGGGAGTGGAATGAGGATTGCAAATCCTTGAGTTGATTCCGAGGACGGAATCCTTTTAAGGGGTGGATAGTTGTAACGACCCGAAATTTGAATAAAATAAATTATGGGAAAAATATGATAAATAAGGATAAATCGTTTAAAACATGTAGGGATTGGTTTCGTGTCATTTGGACATCGTACGAGGAAGTTGTGGGCGAAACCAGGTCGTGATAAAGTTGAAAAAGTGCAGCCTCGGACACCTGAGGAGTTCGCGACGCGAACTCCGGTTGGCGATTCGCGAAGTCGAGGCAGGGAAAATGGTAGTCAGACGTGAAGAGTTCCCGAACAGTTAGCGATCGCGAAGGGCTCACGACACGGAAAGTTCGCGACGCGAACTTGTGTTCGCGAACGCGAACTATGGACGAGCTGGTTAAAATCGGGAAAAAGTTAGGGTTTGCTCATTTTTCACCCAAGTTGTGGTGCAGCCGATTTTAGAGAGAGAAGGGGCGATTTTGGTGATTCCTAGCTCAAATCTTCTTCAATCTTGTGGATCTTAACATCAAAGGTAAGGATTCTTGATCCTTGATAGTTGGTAGTTAGTTTGTGAACTTTGTATGGGTAGAAATGGTGGTTTGGGGAACCATCCATGTCATCTCTGGGGAAGGTGACTAATCATGGGTGTAGAACACTCATTGTAAGCTTGTAATCGATGTGTACAAGTTGGATCTGGTTTATTGATGGAAATCTTGAACTAGGGTTTGAGATTTCACCAAGTTGGATGAACTTGGTGGTTAGGAATGTGAATATGGATTGATTAGTGATTAGTTATGGATAATAACTAGTTATTGTAATGATATTGATGGTAGGTCAAGAAGACCTAAAGTTTGGTGACATTTCACGAGTTGGAAAGCAAGGATTCGTGTTATTAGACACGATTTGGAGTTAGCTTGGCTAATGTGAGTACATGTGAACTTTCAAACTGGGTACATAGCTAGTAAATGTTTTTTTTATGATTAAATGATTTTTATCGAGTCTTTAAGTAATTTAGTCATTTATGTGATATATGATGAATTGCTTGTATGATGGTTACATGATTGATTGAATAAGAAAAGATGGAGTTATAAACTCATAACGATAAAAGATAAGAAATGATGACGATGATGATATCCCTAGGGCCGTAGTAGATTGGAGGCATTCCGGTTATTACGGTACCTTAAGGTTAGTGGTAGATTGGAGGCATTCCGATTACCCAATACCTATGAGTCCCGGTAGATTGGAGGCATTCCGATTACCGTGGAAATGATGGTCTTGATAGATTGGAGGCATTCCGATTATCTTGACATTGGCCAATGATGAAAATGATAAAGTGACCCAAAACAAACTTAGTAATATTATTTTAAGATTAAATGATATTATTTGACTATTTGTTTATCGGGTCTAAAACCCATGTATCTCACGAGGCAATTTTGTCTCACGTACTATGTTTGTGTTTTTGCTATGTACTCAGGTTCAGGATCGATGGATTAGAGGGTCGCGTTAGAAGTGGCCTAGTGTTTAGCTCGGGAGCTCGTAGGTAGTTCTCGTTTATCCTATGGCTATAATATTGTTTTTGTAACACCGGCTTTAATACTCTGATAAACTTTGATGATTTTTGTTAAACCGTATTTTGGGGAATATCGGAATTGTAATGTTTTTACTTAAAAATATGTTTTAAAAGGTGTTTTGAAAATTGAGGTGTTACAATAATGGTTCAAGGACCATGGTTATGGGTTATGGACACCTATTACTTGTATATCGGATATCTAGAAGCTATTGGTCATGGCTAGTAGTTATAATGGTTGAAGGGCCATCAGTATCAGTTATGGACATCTAGTGGCTATAATCGTTCAAGAACCATGGTTATGGGTTATGGACACCTATTACTTGTAAAATAGATATCTATATAGGTCATGGGTAGTAGTTATAATGGTTCAAGGGCCATCGGTATCAGTTACAGACATCTAGTGGTTATAATTGTTCAAGGGCCATGGTTATGGGTTATAAACACCTATTACTCGTAAAATAGATATCTATAGGCTATTGGTCATGGCTAGTAGTTATAATGGTTCAAGGGCCTTCAGTATCAATTATGGACATTTAGTGGTTATAATGGTTCAAGAACCATGGTTATGGGTTATGGACACCTATTACTTGTAAAATGGATATCTACAGGCTATTGGGCATGGCTAGTAGTTATAATGGTTGAAGGGCCATCAGTATCAGTTATGGACATCTAGTGGCTATAATCGTTCAAGAACCATGGTTATGGGTTATGGACACCTATTACTTGTAAAATAGATATCTATATAGGTCATGGGTAGTAGTTATAATGGTTCAAGGGACATCGGTATCAGTTACAGACATCTAGTGGTTATAATTGTTCAAGGGCCATTGTTATGGGTTATAAACACCTGTTACTCGTAAAATAGATATCTATAGGCTATTGGTCATGGCTAGTAGTTATAATGGTTCAAGGGCCATCAGTATCAGTTATGGACATTTAGTGGTTATAATGGTTCAAGAACCATGGGTATGGGTTATGGACACCTATTACTTGTAAAATCGATATCTATAGGCTATTGGTCATGGCTAGTAGTTATAATGGTTTAAGGGCCATCTGTATCAGTTATGTTAGTGGTTATACTGATTCAAGAACCATGGTTATGGGTTATGGACACCTATTACTTGTAAAATGTATATCTATATGCTATTGGTCATGGCTAGTAGTTATAATGGTTCAAGGGCCATCAGTATCAGTTATGGACATCTAGTGGTTATAATGGTTCAAGTGCCATGGTTATGGGTTTTTTTTGGGTAAGGGACCATGATTATGGGTTATGGACACCTATTACTTGTAAAATGGATATCTATAGGCTATTGCTCATGGCTAGTAGTTATAATGGTTCATGGGCCATCAGTATCAGTTATGGACATCTAGTGGTTATAATGATTCAAGGACCATGGTTATGGGTTATGGACACCTATTACTTGTAAAATGGATCTATAGGCTATTAGTCATGGCTAGTAGTTATAATGGTTCAAGGGCCATCAGTATTAGTTATGGACATCTAGTGGTTATAATGGTTCAAGGACCATGGCTATGGGTTATGGACACCTATTACTTGTAAATTGGATATCTAGAAGCTATTGGTCATGGCTAGTAGATATAATGGTTGAAGGGCCATCTGTATCAGTTATGGACATCTAGTGGTTATAATCGTTCAAGATCCATGGTTATGGGTTATGGACACCTATTACTTGTAAAATGGATATCTATTGGCTATCATTCATGGCTAGAAGTTATAATGGTTCAAGGGCCATCAGTATCAGTTATGGACAGCTAGTGGTTATAATGGTTCAAGAACCATGGTTATGGGTTATGGACACCTATTACTTGTAAAATGAATATCTATAGGCTATTGGTCATGGCTAGTAGTTATAATGGTTCAAGGGCCATCAATATCAGTTTGGAAATCTAGTAGTTATAAGGGTTCAAGAACCATGGTTATGGGTAATGGACACCTTTAACTTGTAAAATGGATATCTATAGGCTATTGGTCATAGCTAGTAGTTATAATGGTTGAAGGGCCATCAGTATCAGTTATGGACATCTAGTGGTTATAATGGTTCAAGAACCATGGTTATGGGTTATGGACACTTATTACTTGTAAAATAGATATCTATATGCTATTGGTCATGGCTAGTAGTTATAATGGTTCAAGGGCCATCAGTATCAGTTATGGACATCTAGTGGTTATAATGGTTCAAGAACCATGGTTATGGGTTATGGACACTTATTACTTGTAAAATAGATATCTATATGCTATTGGTCATGGCTAGTAGTTATAATGGTTCAAGGGCCATCAGTATCAGTTATGGACATCTAGTGGTTATAATGGTTAAAGAACCATGGTTATGGGTTATGGACACTTATTACTTGTAAAATAGATATCAATAGGCTATTGGTCATGGCTAGTAGTTATAATGGTTCAAGGGCCGTCAGTAACAGTTATGGACATCTAGTGGTTATAATGGTTCAAGAACCATGGTTATGGGTTATGGACACTTATTACTTGTAAAATGGATATCTATTGGCTATCGTTCATGGCTAGAAGTTATAATGGTTCAAGGGCCATCAGTATCAGTTATGGACAGCTAGTGGTTATAATGGTTCAAGAACCATGGTTATGGGTTATGGACACCTATTACTTGTAAAATGAATATCTATAGGCTATTGGTCATGGCTAGTAGTTATAATGGTTCAAGGGCCATCAATATCAGTTTGGAAATCTAGTAGTTATAAGGGTTCAAGAACCATGGTTATGGGTAATGGACACCTTTAACTTGTAAAATGGATATCTATAGGCTATTGGTCATAGCTAGTAGTTATAATGGTTGAAGGGCCATCATTATCAGTTATGGACATCTAGTGGTTATAATGGTTCAAGAACCATGGTTATGGGTTATGGACACTTATTACTTGTAAAATAGATATCTATATGCTATTGGTCATGGCTAGTAGTTATAATGGTTCAAGGGCCATCAGTATCAGTTATGGACATCTATTGGTTATAATGGTTAAAGAACCATGGTTATGGGTTATGGACACTTATTACTTGTAAAATAGATATCAATAGGCTATTGGTCATGGCTAGTAGTTATAATGGTTCAAGGGCCATCAGTATCAGTTATGGACATCTAGTGGTTATAATGATTCAAGGACCATGGTTATGGGTTATGGACACCTATTACTTGTAAAATAGATATCTATAGGCTATTGGTCATGGCTAGTAGTTATAATTGTTTAAGGGCCATCAGTATCAGTTATGGACATCTAGTGGTTATAATGGTTCAAGGACCACGGTTATGGGTGATGGACACCTATAACTTGTAAAATGGATATCTATAGGCTATTGGTCATGGCTAGTAGTTATAATGGTTCAAGGGCCATCAGTATTAGTTATGGACATCTAGTGGTTATAATGGTTCAAGGACCATGGCTATGGGTTATGGACACCTATTACTTGTAAATTGGATATCTAGAAGCTATTGGTCATGGCTAGTAGTTATAATGGTTGAAGGTGATATGAATATGGCATATTTGGACTCTAAGAGTGATGATTTGGTTCTAGTCACGTGGAAAGAGGATGTGGCATGTCATTTGGCAAAGTTTGTTTGCATGGTGACTTGGAAGCTGAATTGAAGATGCATGGAGCATTATTATTACAAAAAAACGTTTTATTGCTTTGAATAAGCCATTTTATGGCATTTACTTTTCGTTTTATGATGGTTTATTGCTAGTCTTTTGGGTTTTGTAACCTTCATTTCGTTTTTAGGCTATATATAGCCATTTCTTACTTGTAATCAGATCATTCACGAATTTTATCAAAGAAACCTTGTGTTCTTGAGTTGTTGCTACACTCACAATCATCTTTTGAAGGATGCTTTCCTGATCTTGATAGAACTCAAGTTAATAGGTCTTAACTTGTTTTCATCGATATTCAATCTATAGGTCTAGATTGTCTATCAAACCTATCCCATTATTTCATTGTTGCTTGTTCCAATTCTGTTATATTTCATCACTCACACGAAAATACTAAAAGAGTCCCAAAATTCTGTATTTGCTGTCCAAATTAGTTCATTGAGTTTTAATCATTTATTTCCGCTGCAATCAGAAATACGAGTGCTCCATATTCGTATCATTAGTGGTATCAGAGCCAACCATGAATTTTGATGATCCAGATTTCCTTCATAATCTTCGTTAGGCCCTAAGAGGCATGGAAGATGGAGGACGTTACCAGCCAAGACGTGGACAGCCACGAGTTGTCGACGAATGCAAGGTTAATGAACTTCCTGAATTCGTTGGTGGAACTGATCCAGAACGTTATTTGGATTGGGAGAGGAAGATTGAAAGAATGTTCGAGTTCAAAGAATTAAATGATGAGAAGTGTTGCAAGTATGCAATTCTGAAGTTAAGTGGAGGTGCTTCATTGTGGTTTGAAGGGCTTAAAACCAAGAGAACCCGTGAAGGCAAGGAGAAGATTTCTTCTTGGGAATCTTTAAAAAGAAAACTACGAAAGAGGTATGCGCCAACTAATCATAAAATCGCCACTTATAGGAAGATTGCTGATTTGAAGCAAGGGAAGATGGGTGTTGGAGAATATATTGATGAATTCGAGAAGTTAGCACTAATGGGTGATATTGAAGAAATAGAAGAACAAAAGATGGCTCGTTTTCTGCGGGGCCTGAATTACAATATTGCTCACACGGTGGAACTCTATCCATATACTGATTTTGGAACACTTTGTAATTTGTGTCTAAAATTAGAGACTCAAGGGAAGACAAGATATGGAGCGAATTCAAGCTTGGAAGCTGCCAAAACCAAGCCATTTTCCAAAATTGAAACTACCACAAAAACAGCCCCTACCTCTAGTCCTATTGGTGCTAGTAGCTCCACACCAGCCCCAACAATAAGTGTTGCAAACAAGGAGACCAGTTTGTCCAAAGTTCGTTGTTTCAAATGTCAAGGATTTGGGCATGAGTATCAGTTATGGACATCTAGTGGTTATAATCGTTCTAGATCCATGGTTATGGGTTATGGACACCTATTACTTGTAAATTGGATATCTATTGGCTATTGTTCATGGCTAGAAGTTATAATGGTTCAAGGGCCATCAGTATCAGTTATGGACAGCTAGTGGTTATAATGGTTCAAGAACCATGGTTATGGGTTATGGACACCTATTACTTGTAAAATGAATATCTATAGGCTATTGGTCATGGCTAGTAGTTATAATGGTTCAAGGGCCATCAATATCAGTTCTGGAAATCTAGTAGTTATAAGGGTTCAAGAACCATGGTTATGGGTTATGGACACCTTTAACTTGTAAAATGGATATCTATAGGCTATTGGTCATAGCTAGTAGTTATAATGGTTGAAGGGCCATCAGTATCAGTTATGGACATCTAGTGGTTATAATGGTTCAAGAACCATGGTTATGGGTTATGGACACATATTACTTGTAAAATAGATATCTATAGGCTATTGGTCATGGCTAGTAGTTATAATGGTTCAAGGGCCATCAGTATCAGTTATGGACATCTAGTGGTTATAATGGTTCAAGGACCATGGTTATGGGTTATGGACACCTATTACTTGTATATCGGATATCTAGAAGCTATTGGTCATGGCTAGTAGTTATAATGGTTGAAGGGCCATCAGTATCAGTTATGGACATCTAGTGGCTATAATCGTTCAAGAACCATGGTTATGTGTTATGGACACCTATTACTTGTAAAATAGATATCTATATAGGTCATGGGTAGTAGTTATCATGGTTCAAGGGCCATCGATATCAGTTACAGACATCTAGTGGTTATGGGTTATAAAACCTATTACTCGTAAAATAGATATCTATAGGCTATTGGTCATGGCTAGTAGTTATAATGGTTCAAGGGCCATCAGTATCAGTTATGGACATTTAGTGGTTATAATGGTTCAACAACCATGGTTATGGGTTATGGACACCTATTACTTGTAAAATGGATATCTATAGGCTATTGGTCATGGCTAGTAGTTATAATGGTTGAAGGGCCATCAGTATCAGTTAGGGACATCTAGTGGCTATATGCGTTCAAGAACCATGGTTATGGGTTAAGGACACCTACTACTTGTAAAATAGATATCTATATAGGTCATGGGTAGTAGTTATAATGGTTCAAGGGACATCGGTATCAGTTACAGACATCTAGTGGTTATAATTGTTCAAGGGCCATTGTTATGGGTTATAAACACCTATTACTCGTAAAATAGATATCTATAGGCTATTGGTTATGGCTAGTAGTTATAATGGTTCAAGGGCCATCAGTATCAGTTATGGACATTTAGTGGTTATAATGGTTCAAGAACCATGGGTATGGGTTATGGACACCTATTACTTGTAAAATGGATATCTATAGGCTATTGGTCAGGGCTAGTAGTTATAATGGTTCAAGGGCCGTCAGTATCAGTTATGGACATCTAGTGGTTATAATGGTTCAAGGACCATGATTATGGGTTATGGACACCTATTACTTGTAAAATTGATATCTATAGGCTATTGGTCATGGCTAGTAGTTATAATGGTTTAAGGGCCATCTGTATCAGTTATGGTAGTGGTTATAATGTATCAAGAACCATGGTTATGGGTTATGGACACCTATTACTTGTAAAATGTATATCTATATGCTATTGGTCATGGCTAGTAGTTATAATGGTTCAAGGGCCATCAGTATCAGTTATGGACATCTAGTGGTTATAATGGTTCAAGGACCATGGTTATGGGTTTTTTTTTGGGTAAGGGACCATGTTTATGGGTTATGGACACCTATTACTTGTAAAATGGATATCTATAGGCTATTGCTCATGGCTAGTAGTTATAATGGTTCATGGGCCATCAGTATCAGTTATGGACATCTAGTGGTTATAATGATTCAAGGACCATGGTTATGGGTTATGGACACCTATTACTTGTAAAATGGATATCTATAGGCTATTAGTCATGGCTAGTAGTTATAATGGTTCAAGGGCCATCAGTATTAGTTATGGACATCTAGTGGTTATAATAGTTCAAGGACCATGGCTATGGGTTATGGACACCTATTACTTGTAAATTGGATATCTAGAAGCTATTGGTCATGGCTAGTAGTTATAATGGTTGAAGGGCCATCAGTATCAGTTATGGACATCTAGTGGTTATAATCGTTCAAGATCCATGGTTATGGGTTATGGACACCTATTACTTGTAAAATGGATATCTATTGGCTATCGTTCATGGCTAGAAGTTATAATGGTTCAAGGGCCATCAGTATCAGTTATGGACAGCTAGTGGTTATAATGGTTCAAGAACCATGGTTATGGGTTATGGACACCTATTACTTGTAAAATGAATATCTATAGGCTATTGGTCATGGCTAGTAGTTATAATGGTTCAAGGGCCATCAATATCAGTTTGGAAATCTAGTAGTTATAAGGGTTCAAGAACCATGGTTATGGGTAATGGACACCTTTAACTTGTAAAATGGATATCTATAGGCTATTGGTCATAGCTAGTAGTTATAATGGTTGAAGGGCCATCAGTATCAGTTATGGACATCTAGTGGTTATAATGGTTCAAGAACCATGGTTATGGGTTATGGACACTTATTACTTGTAAAATAGATATCTATATGCTATTGGTCATGGCTAGTAGTTATAATGGTTCAAGGGCCATTAGTATCAGTTATGGACATCTAGTGGTTATAATGGTTAAAGAACCATGGTTATGGGTTATGGACACTTATTACTTGTAAAATAGATATCTATAGTCTATTGGTCATGGCTAGTAGTTATAATGGTTCAAGGGCCATCAGTAACAGTTATGGACATCTAGTGGTTATAATGGTTCAAGAACCATGGTTATGGGTTATGGACACTTATTACTTGTAAAATGGATATCTATTGGCTATCGTTCATGGCTAGAAGTTATAATGGTTCAAGGGCCATCAGTATCAGTTATGGACAGCTAGTGGTTATAATGGTTCAAGAACCATGGTTATGGGTTATGGACACCTATTACTTGTAAAATGAATATCTATAGGCTATTGGTCATGGCTAGTAGTTATAATGGTTCAAGGGCCATCAATATCAGTTTGGAAATCTAGTAGTTATAAGGGTTCAAGAACCATGGTTATGGGTAATGGACACCTTTAACTTGTAAAATGGATATCTATAGGCTATTGGTCATAGCTAGTAGTTATAATGGTTGAAGGGCCATCAGTATCAGTTATGGACATCTAGTGGTTATAATGGTTCAAGAACCATGGTTATGGGTTATGGACACTTATTACTTGTAAAATAGATATCTATATGCTATTGGTCATGGCTAGTAGTTATAATGGTTCAAGGGCCATTAGTATCAGTTATGGACATCTAGTGGTTATAATGGTTAAAGAACCATGGTTATGGGTTATGGACACTTATTACTTGTAAAATAGATATCTATAGTCTATTGGTCATGGCTAGTAGTTATAATGGTTCAAGGGCCATCAGTAACAGTTATGGACATCTAGTGGTTATAATGGTTCAAGAACCATGGTTATGGGTTATGGACACTTATTACTTGTAAAATGGATATCTATTGGCTATCGTTCATGGCTAGAAGTTATAATGGTTCAAGGGCCATCAGTATCAGTTATGGACAGCTAGTGGTTATAATGGTTCAAGAACCATGGTTATGGGTTATGGACACCTATTACTTGTAAAATGAATATCTATAGGCTATTGGTCATGGCTAGTAGTTATAATGGTTCAAGGGCCATCAATATCAGTTTGGAAATCTAGTAGTTATAAGGGTTCAAGAACCATGGTTATGGGTAATGGACACCTTTAACTTGTAAAATGGATATCTATAGGCTATTGGTCATAGCTAGTAGTTATAATGGTTGAAGGGCCATCAGTATCAGTTATGGACATCTAGTGGTTATAATGGTTCAAGAACCATGGTTATGGGTTATGGACACTTATTACTTGTAAAATAGATATCTCTATGCTATTGGTCATGGCTAGTAGTTATAATGGTTCAAGGGCCATCAGTATCAGTTATGGACATCTAGTGGTTATAATGGTTAAAGAACCATGGTTATGGGTTATGGACACTTATTACTTGTAAAATAGATATCAATAGGCTATTGGTTATGGCTAGTAGTTATAATGGTTCAAGGGCCATCAGTATCAGTTATGGACATCTAGTGGTTATAATGATTCAAGGACCATGGTTATGGGTTATGGACACCTATTACTTGTAAAATAGATATCTATAGGCTATTGGTCATGGCTAGTAGTTATAATTGTTTAAGGGCCATCAGTATCAGTTATGGACATCTAGTGGTTATAATGGTTCAAGGACCACGGTTATGGGTGATGGACACCTATAACTTGTAAAATGGATATCTATAGGCTATTGGTCATGGCTAGTAGTTATAATGGTTCAAGGGCCATCAGTATTAGTTATGGACATCTAGTGGTTATAATGGTTCAAGGACCATGGCTATGGGTTATGGACACCTATTACTTGTAAATTGGATATCTAGAAGCTATTGGTCATGGCTAGTAGTTATAATGGTTGAAGGGCCATGAGTATCACTTATGGACATCTAGTGGTTATAATCGTTCTAGATCCATGGTTATGGGTTATGGACACCTATTACTTGTAAATTGGATATCTATTGGCTATTGTTCATGGCTAGAAGTTATAATGGTTCAAGGGCCATCAGTATCAGTTATGGACAGCTAGTGGTTATAATGGTTCAAGAACCATGGTTATGGGTTATGGACACCTATTACTTGTAAAATGAATATCTATAGGCTATTGGTCATGGCTAGTAGTTATAATGGTTCAAGGGCCATCAATATCAGTTCTGGAAATCTAGTAGTTATAAGGGTTCAAGAACCATGGTTATGGGTTATGGACACCTTTAACTTGTAAAATGGATATCTATAGGCTATTGGTCATAGCTAGTAGTTATAATGGTTGAAGGGCCATCAGTATCAGTTATGGACATCTAGTGGTTATAATGGTTCAAGAACCATGGTTATGGGTTATGGACACTTATTACTTGTAAAATAGATATCTATAGGCTATTTGTCATGGCTAGTAGTTATAATGGTTCAAGGGCCATCAGTATCAGTTATGGACATCTAGTGGTTATAATGGTTCAAGGACCATGGTTATGGGTTATGGACACCTATTACTTGTATATCGGATATCTAGAAGCTATTGGTCATGGCTAGTAGTTATAATGGTTGAAGGGCCATCAGTATCAGTTATGGACATCTAGTAGCTATAATCGTTCAAGAACCATGGTTATGGGTTATGGACACCTATTACTTGTAAAATAGATATCTATATAGGTCATGGGTAGTAGTTATCATGGTTCAAGGGCCATCGATATCAGTTACAGACATCTAGTGGTTATGGGTTATAAAACCTATTACTCGTAAAATAGATATCTATAGGCTATTGGTCATGGCTAGTAGTTATAATGGTTCAAGGGCCATCAGTATCAGTTATTGACATTTAGTGGTTATAATGGTTCAAGAACCATGGTTATGGGTTATGGACACCTATTACTTGTAAAATGGATATCTATAGGCTATTGGTCATGGCTAGTAGTTATAATGGTTGAAGGGCCATCAGTATCAGTTAGGGACATCTAGTGGCTATATGCGTTCAAGAACCATGGTTATGGGTTATGGACACCTACTACTTGTAAAATAGATATCTATATAGGTCATGGGTAGTAGTTATAATGGTTCAAGGGACATCGGTATCAGTTACAGACATCTAGTGGTTATAATTGTTCAAGGGCCATTGTTATGGGTTATAAACACATATTACTCGTAAAATAGATATCTATAGGCTATTGGTCATGGCTAGTAGTTATAATGGTTCAAGGGCCATCAGTATCAGTTATGGACATTTAGTGGTTATAATGGTTCAAGAACTATGTGTATGGGTTATGGACACCTATTACTTGTAAAATGGATATCTATAGGCTATTGGTCAGGGCTAGTAGTTATAATGGTTCAAGGGCCGTCATTATCAGTTATGGACATCTAGTGGTTATAATGGTTCAAGGACCATGATTATGGGTTATGGACACCTATTACTTGTAAAATCGATATCTATAGGCTATTGGTCATGGCTAGTAGTTATAATGGTTTAAGGGCCATCTGTATCAGTTATGGTAGTGGTTATAATGATTCAAGAACCATGGTTATGGGTTATGGACACCTATTACTTGTAAAATGTATATCTATATGCTATTGGTCATGGCTAGTAGTTATAATGGTTCAAGGGCCATCAGTATCAGTTATGGACATCTAGTGGTTATAATGGTTCAAGGACCATGGTTATGGGTTTTTTTTTGGGTAAGGGACCATGGTTATGGGTTATGGACACCTATTACTTGTAAAATGGATATCTATAGGCTATTGCTCATGGCTAGTAGTTATAATGGTTCATGGGCCATCAGTATCAGTTATGGACATCTAGTGGTTATAATGATTCAAGGACCATGGTTATGGGTTATGGACACCTATTACTTGTAAAATGGATATCTATAGGCTATTAGTCATGGCTAGTAGTTATAATGGTTCAAGGGCCATCAGTATTAGTTATGGACATCTAGTGGTTATAATGGTTCAAGGACCATGGCTATGGGTTATGGACACCTATTACTTGTAAATTGGATATCTAGAAGCTATTGGGCATGGCTAGTAGTTATAATGGTTGAAGGGCCATCAGTATCAGTTATGGACATCTAGTGGTTATAATCGTTCAAGATCCATGGTTATGGGTTATGGACACCTATTACTTGTAAAATGGATATCTATTGGCTATCGATCATGGCTAGAAGTTATAATGGTTCAAGGGCCATCAGTATCAGTTATGGACAGCTAGTGGTTATAATGGTTCAAGAACCATGGTTATGGGTTATGGACACCTATTACTTGTAAAATGAATATCTATAGGCTATTGGTCATGGCTAGTAGTTATAATGGTTCAAGGGCCATCAATATCAGTTTGGAAATCTAGTAGTTATAAGGGTTCAAGAACCATGGTTATGGGTAATGGACATCTTTAACTTGTAAAATGGATATCTATAGGCTATTGGTCATAGCTAGTAGTTATAATGGTTGAAGGGCCATCAGTATCAGTTATGGACATCTAGTGGTTATAATGGTTCAAGAACCATGGTTATGGGTTATGGACACTTATTACTTGTAAAATAGATATCTATATGATATTGGTCATGGCTAGTAGTTATAATGGTTCAAGGGTCATTAGTATCAGTTATGGACATCTAGTGGTTATAATGGTTAAAGAACCATGGTTATGGGTTATGGACACTTATTACTTGTAAAATAGATATCAATAGGCTATTGGTCATGGCTAGTAGTTATAATGGTTCAAGGGCCATCAGTATCAGTTATGGACATCTAGTGGTTATAATGATTCAAGGACCATGGTTATGGGTTATGGACACCTATTACTTGTAAAATAGATATCTATAGGCTATTGCTCATGGCTAGTAGTTATAATGGTTCATGGGCCATCAGTATCAGTTATGGACATCTAGTGGTTATAATGATTCAAGGACCATGGTTATGGGTTATGGACACCTATTACTTGTAAAATGGATATCTATAGGCTATTAGTCATGGCTAGTAGTTATAATGGTTCAAGGGCCATCAGTATTAGTTATGGACATCTAGTGGTTATAATGGTTCAAGGACCATGGCTATGTGTTATGGACACCTATTACTTGTAAATTGGATATCTAGAAGCTATTGGTCATGGCTAGTAGTTATAATGGTTGAAGGGCCATCAGTATCAGTTATGGACATCTAGTGGTTATAATCGTTCAAGATCCATGGTTATGGGTTATGGACACCTATTACTTGTAAAATGGATATCTATTGGCTATCGTTCATGGCTAGAAGTTATAATGGTTGAAGGGCCATCAGTATCAGTTATGGACAGCTAGTGGTTATAATGGTTCAAGAACCATGGTTATGGGTTATGGACACCTATTACTTGTAAAATGAATATCTATAGGCTATTGGTCATGGCTAGTAGTTATAATGGTTCAAGGGCCATCAGTATCAGTTATGGACATCTAGCGGTTATAATGATTCAAGGACCATGGTTATGGGTTATGGACACCTATTACTTGTAAAATAGATATCTATAGGCTATTGGTCATGGCTAGTAGTTATAATTGTTTAAGGGCCACCAGTATCAGTTATGGACATCTAGTGGTTATAATGGTTCAAGGACCACGGTTATGGGTGATGGACACCTATAACTTGTAAAATGGATATCTATAGGCTATTGGTCATGGCTAGTAGTTATAATGGTTCAAGGGCCATCAGTATTAGTTATGGACATCTAGTGGTTATAATGGTTCAAGGACCATGGCTATGGGTTATGGACACCTATTACTTGTAAATTGGATATCTAGAAGCTATTGGTCATGGCTAGTAGTTATAATTGTTGAAGGGCCATCAGTATCAGTTATGGACATCTAGTGGTTATAATTGTTCTAGATCCATGGTTATGGGTTATGGACACCTATTACTTGTAAAATGAATATCTATAGGCTATTGGTCATGGCTAGTAGTTATAATGGTTCAAGGGCCATCAATATCAGTTCTGGAAATCTAGTAGTTATAAGGGTTCAAGAACCATGGTTATGGGTTATGGACACCTTTAACTTGTAAAATGGATATCTATAGGCTATTGGTCATAGCTAGTAGTTATAATGGTTGAAGGGCCATCAGTATCAGTTATGGACATCTAGTGGTTATAATGGTTCAAGAACCATGGTTATGGGTTATGGACACTTATTACTTGTAAAATAGATATCTATTGGCTATTGGTCATGGCTAGTAGTTATAATGGTTCAAGGGCCATCAGTATCAGTTATGGACATCTAGTGGTTATAATGGTTCAAGGACCATGGTTATGGGTTATGGACACCTATTACTTGTATATCGGATATCTAGAAGCTATTGGTCATGGCTAGTAGTTATAATGGTTGAAGGGCCATCAGTATCAGTTATGGACATCTAGTGGCTATAATCGTTCAAGAACCATGGTTTTGGGTTATGGACACCTATTACTTGTAAAATAGATATCTATATAGGTCATGGGTAGTAGTTATCATGGTTCAAGGGCCATCGATATCAGTTACAGACATCTAGTGGTTATGGGTTATAAAACCTATTACTCGTAAAATAGATATCAATAGGCTATTGGTCATGGCTAGTAGTTATAATGGTTCAAGGGCCATCAGTATCAGTTATGGACATTTAGTGGTTATAATGGTTCAAGAACCATGGTTATGGGTTATGGACACCTATTACTTGTAAAATGGATATCTATAGGCTATTGGTCATGGCTAGTAGTTATAATGGTTGAAGGGCCATCAGTATCAGTTAGGGACATCTAGTGGCTATATGCGTTCAAGAACCATTGTTATGGGTTATGGACACCTACTACTTGTAAAATAGATATCTATATAGGTCATGGGTAGTAGTTATAATGGTTCAAGGGACATCGGTATCAGTTACAGACATCTAGTGGTTATAATTGTTCAAGGGCCATTGTTATGGGTTATAAACACCTATTACTCGTAAAATAGATATCTATAGGCTATTGGTCATGGCTAGTAGTTATAATGGTTCAAGGGCCATCAGTATCAGTTATGGACATTTAGTGGTTATAATGGTTCGAGAACCATGGTTATGGGTTATGGACACCTATTACTTGTAAAATGGATATCTATAGGCTATTGGTCAGGGCTAGTAGTTATAATGGTTCAAGGGCCGTCAGTATCAGTTATTGACATCTAGTGGTTATAATGGTTCAAGGACCATGATTATGGGTTATGGACACCTATTACTTGTAAAATCGATATCTGTAGGCTATTGGTCATGGCTAGTAGTTATAAGGGTTTAAGGGTCATCTGTATCAGTTATGGTAGTGGTTATAATGGTTAAAGAACCATGGTTATGGGTTATGGACACCTATTACTTGTAAAATGTATATCTATATGCTATTGGTCATGGCTAGTAGTTATAATGGTTCAAGGGCCATCAGTATCAGTTATGGACATCTAGTGGTTATAATGGTTAAAGGACCATGGTTATGGGTTATGGACACCTATTACTTGTAAAATGGATATCTATAGGCTATTGGTCATGGCTAGTAGTTGTAATGGTTCAAGGGCCATCACTATCAGTTATGGACATCTAGTAGTTATAATGGTTCAAGGACCATGGTTATGGGTTATGGACACCTATTACTTGTAAAATGAATATCTATAGGCTATTGGTCATGGCTAGTAGTTATAATGGTTCAAGGGCCATCAATATCAGTTCTGGAAATCTAGTAGTTATAAGGGTTCAAGAACCATGGTTATGGGTTATGGACACCTTTAACTTGTAAAATGGATATCTATAGGCTATTGGTCATGGCTAGTAGTTATAATGGTTCAAGGGCCATCAGTATCAGTTATGGACATCTAGTGGTTATAATGGTTCAAGGACCACGGTTATGGGTGATGGACACCTATAACTTGTAAAATGGATATCTATAGGCTATTGGTCATGGCTAGTAGTTATAATGGTTCAAGGGCCATCAGTATTAGTTATGGACATCTAGTGGTTATAATGGTTCAAGGACCATGGCTATGGGTTATGGACACCTATTACTTGTAAATTGGATATCTAGAAGCTATTGGTCATGGCTAGTAGTTATAATGGTTGAAGGGCCATCAGTATCAGTTATGGACATCTAGTGGTTATAATCGTTCTAGATCCATGGTTATGGGTTATGGACACTTATTACTTGTAAAATAGATATCTATAGGCTATTGGTCATGGCTAGTAGTTATAATGGTTCAAGGGCCATCAGTATCAGTTATTGACATTTAGTGGTTATAATGGTTCAAGAACCATGGTTATGGGTTATGGACACCTATTACTTGTAAAATGGATATCTATAGGCTATTGGTCATGGCTAGTAGTTATAATGGTTGAAGGGCCATCAGTATCAGTTAGGGACATCTAGTGGCTATATGCGTTCAAGAACCATGGTTATGGGTTATGGACACCTACTACTTGTAAAATAGATATCTATATAGGTCATGGGTAGTAGTTATAATGGTTCAAGGGACATCGGTATCAGTTACAGACATCTAGTGGTTATAATTGTTCAAGGGCCATTGTTATGGGTTATAAACACCTATTACTCGTAAAATAGATATCTATAGGCTATTGGTCATGGCTAGTAGTTATAATGGTTCAAGGGCCATCAGTATCAGTTATGGACATTTAGTGGTTATAATGGTTCAAGAACTATGTGTATGGGTTATGGACACCTATTACTTGTAAAATGGATATCTATAGGCTATTGGTCAGGGCTAGTAGTTATAATGGTTCAAGGGCCGTCATTATCAGTTATGGACATCTAGTGGTTATAATGGTTCAAGGACCATGATTATGGGTTATGGACACCTATTACTTGTAAAATCGATATCTATAGGCTATTGGTCATGGCTAGTAGTTATAATGGTTTAAGGGCCATCTGTATCAGTTATGGTAGTGGTTATAATGATTCAAGAACCATGGTTATGGGTTATGGACACCTATTACTTGTAAAATGTATATCTATATGCTATTGGTCATGGCTAGTAGTTATAATGGTTCAAGGGCCATCAGTATCAGTTATGGACATCTAGTGGTTATAATGGTTCAAGGACCATGGTTATGGGTTTTTTTTTGGGTAAGGGACCATGGTTATGGGTTATGGACACCTATTACTTGTAAAATGGATATCTATAGGCTATTGCTCATGGCTAGTAGTTATAATGGTTCATGGGCCATCAGTATCAGTTATGGACATCTAGTGGTTATAATGTTTCAAGGACCATGGTTATGGGTTATGGACACCTATTACTTGTAAAATGGATATCTATAGGCTATTAGTCATGGCTAGTAGTTATAATGGTTCAAGGGCCATCAGTATTAGTTATGGACATCTAGTGGTTATAATGGTTCAAGGACCATGGCTATGGGTTATGGACACCTATTACTTGTAAATTGGATATCTAGAAGCTATTGGTCATGGCTAGTAGTTATAATGGTTGAAGGGCCATCAGTATCAGTTATGGACATCTAGTGGTTATAATCGTTCAAGATCCATGGTTATGGGTTATGGACACCTATTACTTGTAAAATGGATATCTATTGGCTATCGATCATGGCTAGAAGTTATAATGGTTCAAGGGCCATCAGTATCAGTTATGGACAGCTAGTGGTTATAATGGTTCAAGAACCATGGTTATGGGTTATGGACACCTATTACTTGTAAAATGAATATCTATAGGCTATTGGTCATGGCTAGTAGTTATAATGGTTCAAGGGCCATCAATATCAGTTTGGAAATCTAGTAGTTATAAGGGTTCAAGAACCATGGTTATGGGTAATGGACATCTTTAACTTGTAAAATGGATATCTATAGGCTATTGGTCATAGCTAGTAGTTATAATGGTTGAAGGGCCATCAGTATCAGTTATGGACATCTAGTGGTTATAATGGTTCAAGAACCATGGTTATGGGTTATGGACACTTATTACTTGTAAAATATATATCTATATGCTATTGGTCATGGCTAGTAGTTATAATGGTTCAAGGGCCATTAGTATCAGTTATGGACATCTAGTGGTTATAATGGTTAAAGAACCAGGGTTATGGGTTATGGACACTTATTACTTGTAAAATAGATATCAATAGGCTATTGGTCATGGCTAGTAGTTATAATGGTTCAAGGGCCATCAGTATCAGTTATGGACATCTAGCGGTTATAATGATTCAAGGACCATGGTTATGGGTTATGGACACCTATTACTTGTAAAATAGATATCTATAGGCTATTGGTCATGGCTAGTAGTTATAATTGTTTAAGGGCCACCAGTATCAGTTATGGACATCTAGTGGTTATAATGGTTCAAGGACCACGGTTATGGGTGATGGACACCTATAACTTGTAAAATGGATATCTATAGGCTATTGGTCATGGCTAGTAGTTATAATGGTTCAAGGGCCATCAGTATTAGTTATGGACATCTAGTGGTTATAATGGTTCAAGGACCATGGCTATGGGTTATGGACACCTATTACTTGTAAATTGGATATCTAGAAGCTATTGGTCATGGCTAGTAGTTATAATTGTTGAAGGGCCATCAGTATCAGTTATGGACATCTAGTGGTTATAATTGTTCTAGATCCATGGTTATGGGTTATGGACACCTATTACTTGTAAAATGAATATCTATAGGCTATTGGTCATGGCTAGTAGTTATAATGGTTCAAGGGCCATCAATATCAGTTCTGGAAATCTAGTAGTTATAAGGGTTCAAGAACCATGGTTATGGGTTATGGACACCTTTAACTTGTAAAATGGATATCTATAGGCTATTGGTCATAGCTAGTAGTTATAATGGTTGAAGGGCCATCAGTATCAGTTATGGACATCTAGTGGTTATAATGGTTCAAGAACCATGGTTATGGGTTATGGACACTTATTACTTTTAAAATAGATATCTATTGGCTATTGGTCATGGCTAGTAGTTATAATGGTTCAAGGGCCATCAGTATCAGTTATGGACATCTAGTGGTTATAATGGTTCAAGGACCATGGTTATGGGTTATGGACACCTATTACTTGTATATCGGATATCTAGAAGCTATTGGTCATGGCTAGTAGTTATAATGGTTGAAGGGCCATCAGTATCAGTTATGGACATCTAGTGGCTATAATCGTTCAAGAACCATGGTTATGGGTTATGGACACCTATTACTTGTAAAATAGATATCTATATAGGTCATGGGTAGTAGTTATCATGGTTCAAGGGCCATCGATATCAGTTACAGACATCTAGTGGTTATGGGTTATAAAACCTATTACTCGTAAAATAGATATCAATAGGCTATTGGTCATGGCTAGTAGTTATAATGGTTCAAGGGCCATCAGTATCAGTTATGGACATTTAGTGGTTATAATGGTTCAAGAACCATGGTTATGGGTTATGGACACCTATTACTTGTAAAATGGATATCTATAGGCTATTGGTCATGGCTAGTAGTTATAATGGTTGAAGGGCCATCAGTATCAGTTAGGGACATCTAGTGGCTATATGCGTTCAAGAACCATTGTTATGGGTTATGGACACCTACTACTTGTAAAATAGATATCTATATAGGTCATGGGTAGTAGTTATAATGGTTCAAGGGACATCGGTATCAGTTACAGACATCTAGTGGTTATAATTGTTCAAGGGCCATTGTTATGGGTTATAAACACCTATTACTCGTAAAATAGATATCTATAGGCTATTGGTCATGGCTAGTAGTTATAATGGTTCAAGGGCCATCAGTATCAGTTATGGACATTTAGTGGTTATAATGGTTCGAGAACCATGGTTATGGGTTATGGACACCTATTACTTGTAAAATGGATATCTATAGGCTATTGGTCAGGGCTAGTAGTTATAATGGTTCAAGGGCCGTCAGTATCAGTTATTGACATCTAGTGGTTATAATGGTTCAAGGACCATGATTATGGGTTATGGACACCTATTACTTGTAAAATCGATATCTGTAGGCTATTGGTCATGGCTAGTAGTTATAAGGGTTTAAGGGTCATCTGTATCAGTTATGGTAGTGGTTATAATGGTTAAAGAACCATGGTTATGGGTTATGGACACCTATTACTTGTAAAATGTATATCTATATGCTATTGGTCATGGCTAGTAGTTATAATGGTTCAAGGGCCATCAGTATCAGTTATGGACATCTAGTGGTTATAATGGTTAAAGGACCATGGTTATGGGTTATGGACACCTATTACTTGTAAAATGGATATCTATAGGCTATTGGTCATGGCTAGTAGTTGTAATGGTTCAAGGGCCATCACTATCAGTTATGGACATCTAGTAGTTATAATGGTTCAAGGACCATGGTTATGGGTTATGGACACCTATTACTTGTAAAATGAATATCTATAGGCTATTGGTCATGGCTAGTAGTTATAATGGTTCAAGGGCCATCAATATCAGTTCTGGAAATCTAGTAGTTATAAGGGTTCAAGAACCATGGTTATGGGTTATGGACACCTTTAACTTGTAAAATGGATATCTATAGGCTATTGGTCATGGCTAGTAGTTATAATGGTTCAAGGGCCATCAGTATCAGTTATGGACATCTAGTGGTTATAATGGTTCAAGGACCACGGTTATGGGTGATGGACACCTATAACTTGTAAAATGGATATCTATAGGCTATTGGTCATGGCTAGTAGTTATAATGGTTCAAGGGCCATCAGTATTAGTTATGGACATCTAGTGGTTATAATGGTTCAAGGACCATGGCTATGGGTTATGGACACCTATTACTTGTAAATTGGATATCTAGAAGCTATTGGTCATGGCTAGTAGTTATAATGGTTGAAGGGCCATCAGTATCAGTTATGGACATCTAGTGGTTATAATCGTTCTAGATCCATGGTTATGGGTTATGGACACTTATTACTTGTAAAATAGATATCTATAGGCTATTGGTCATGGCTAGTAGTTATAATGGTTCAAGGGCCATCAGTATCAGTTATTGACATTTAGTGGTTATAATGGTTCAAGAACCATGGTTATGGGTTATGGACACCTATTACTTGTAAAATGGATATCTATAGGCTATTGGTCATGGCTAGTAGTTATAATGGTTGAAGGGCCATCAGTATCAGTTAGGGACATCTAGTGGCTATATGCGTTCAAGAACCATGGTTATGGGTTATGGACACCTACTACTTGTAAAATAGATATCTATATAGGTCATGGGTAGTAGTTATAATGGTTCAAGGGACATCGGTATCAGTTACAGACATCTAGTGGTTATAATTGTTCAAGGGCCATTGTTATGGGTTATAAACACCTATTACTCGTAAAATAGATATCTATAGGCTATTGGTCATGGCTAGTAGTTATAATGGTTCAAGGGCCATCAGTATCAGTTATGGACATTTAGTGGTTATAATGGTTCAAGAACTATGTGTATGGGTTATGGACACCTATTACTTGTAAAATGGATATCTATAGGCTATTGGTCAGGGCTAGTAGTTATAATGGTTCAAGGGCCGTCATTATCAGTTATGGACATCTAGTGGTTATAATGGTTCAAGGACCATGATTATGGGTTATGGACACCTATTACTTGTAAAATCGATATCTATAGGCTATTGGTCATGGCTAGTAGTTATAATGGTTTAAGGGCCATCTGTATCAGTTATGGTAGTGGTTATAATGATTCAAGAACCATGGTTATGGGTTATGGACACCTATTACTTGTAAAATGTATATCTATATGCTATTGGTCATGGCTAGTAGTTATAATGGTTCAAGGGCCATCAGTATCAGTTATGGACATCTAGTGGTTATAATGGTTCAAGGACCATGGTTATGGGTTTTTTTTTGGGTAAGGGACCATGGTTTTGGGTTATGGACACCTATTACTTGTAAAATGGATATCTATAGGCTATTGCTCATGGCTAGTAGTTATAATGGTTCATGGGCCATCAGTATCAGTTATGGACATCTAGTGGTTATAATGATTCAAGGACCATGGTTATGGGTTATGGACACCTATTACTTGTAAAATGGATATCTATAGGCTATTAGTCATGGCTAGTAGTTATAATGGTTCAAGGGCCATCAGTATTAGTTATGGACATCTAGTGGTTATAATGGTTCAAGGACCATGGCTATGGGTTATGGACACCTATTACTTGTAAATTGGATATCTAGAAGCTATTGGTCATGGCTAGTAGTTATAATGGTTGAAGGGCCATCAGTATCAGTTATGGACATCTAGTGGTTATACTCGTTCAAGATCCATGGTTATGGGTTATGGACACCTATTACTTGTAAAATGGATATCTATTGGCTATCGATCATGGCTAGAAGTTATAATGGTTCAAGGGCCATCAGTATCAGTTATGGACAGCTAGTGGTTATAATGGTTCAAGAACCATGGTTATGGGTTATGGACACCTATTACTTGTAAAATGAATATCTATAGGCTATTGGTCATGGCTAGTAGTTATAATGGTTCAAGGGCCATCAATATCAGTTTGGAAATCTAGTAGTTATAAGGGTTCAAGAACCATGGTTATGGGTAATGGACATCTTTAACTTGTAAAATGGATATCTATAGGCTATTGGTCATAGCTAGTAGTTATAATGGTTGAAGGGCCATCAGTATCAGTTATGGACATCTAGTGGTTATAATGGTTCAAGAACCATGGTTATGGGTTATGGACACTTATTACTTGTAAAATAGATATCTATATGCTATTGGTCATGGCTAGTGGTTATAATGGTTCAAGGGTCATTAGTATCAGTTATGGACATCTAGTGGTTATAATGGTTAAAGAACCATGGTTATGGGTTATGGACACTTATTACTTGTAAAATAGATATCAATAGGCTATTGGTCATGGCTAGTAGTTATAATGGTTCAAGGGCCATCAGTATCAGTTATGGACATCTAGTGGTTATAATGATTCAAGGACCATGGTTATGGGTTATGGACACCTATTACTTGTAAAATAGATATCTATAGGCTATTGCTCATGGCTAGTAGTTATAATGGTTCATGGGCCATCAGTATCAGTTATGGACATCTAGTGGTTATAATGATTCAAGGACCATGGTTATGGGTTATGGACACCTATTACTTGTAAAATGGATATCTATAGGCTATTAGTCATGGCTAGTAGTTATAATGGTTCAAGGGCCATCAGTATTAGTTATGGACATCTAGTGGTTATAATGGTTCAAGGACCATGGCTATGGGTTATGGACACCTATTACTTGTAAATTGGATATCTAGAAGCTATTGGTCATGGCTAGTAGTTATAATGGTTGAAGGGCCATCAGTATCAGTTATGGACATCTAGTGGTTATAATCGTTCAAGATCCATGGTTATGGGTTATGGACACCTATTACTTGTAAAATGGATATCTATTGGCTATCGTTCATGGCTAGAAGTTATAATGGTTGAAGGGCCATCAGTATCAGTTATGGACAGCTAGTGGTTATAATGGTTCAAGAACCATGGTTATGGGTTATGGACACCTATTACTTGTAAAATGAATATCTATAGGCTATTGGTCATGGCTAGTAGTTATAATGGTTCAAGGGCCATCAATATCAGTTTGGAAATCTAGTAGTTATAAGGGTTCAAGAACCATGGTTATGGGTAATGGACACCTTTAACTTGTAAAATGGATATCTATAGGCTATTGGTCATAGCTAGTAGTTATAATGGTTGAAGGGCCATCAGTATCAGTTATGGACATCTAGTGGTTATAATGGTTCAAGAACCATGGTTATGGGTTATGGACACTTATTACTTGTAAAATATATATCTATATGCTATTGGTCATGGCTAGTAGTTATAATGGTTCAAGGGCCATTAGTATCAGTTATGGACATCTAGTGGTTATAATGGTTAAAGAACCAGGGTTATGGGTTATGGACACTTATTACTTGTAAAATAGATATCAATAGGCTATTGGTCATGGCTAGTAGTTATTATGGTTCAAGGGCCATCAGTATCAGTTATGGACATCTAGCGGTTATAATGATTCAAGGACCATGGTTATGGGTTATGGACACCTATTACTTGTAAAATAGATATCTATAGGCTATTGGTCATGGCTAGTAGTTATAATTGTTTAAGGGCCACCAGTATCAGTTATGGACATCTAGTGGTTATAATGGTTCAAGGACCACGGTTATGGGTGATGGACACCTATAACTTGTAAAATGGATATCTATAGGCTATTGGTCATGGCTAGTAGTTATAATGGTTCAAGGGCCATCAGTATTAGTTATGGACATCTAGTGGTTATAATGGTTCAAGGACCATGGCTATGGGTTATGGACACCTATTACTTGTAAATTGGATATCTAGAAGCTATTGGTCATGGCTAGTAGTTATAATTGTTGAAGGGCCATCAGTATCAGTTATGGACATCTAGTGGTTATAATTGTTCTAGATCCATGGTTATGGGTTATGGACACCTATTACTTGTAAAATGAATATCTATAGGCTATTGGTCATGGCTAGTAGTTATAATGGTTCAAGGGCCATCAATATCAGTTCTGGAAATCTAGTAGTTATAAGGGTTCAAGAACCATGGTTATGGGTTATGGACACCTTTAACTTGTAAAATGGATATCTATAGGCTATTGGTCATAGCTAGTAGTTATAATGATTGAAGGGCCATCAGTATCAGTTATGGACATCTAGTGGTTATAATGGTTCAAGAACCATGGTTATGGGTTATGGACACTTATTACTTGTAAAATAGATATCTATTGGCTATTGGTCATGGCTAGTAGTTATAATGGTTCAAGGGCCATCAGTATCAGTTATGGACATCTAGTGGTTATAATGGTTCAAGGACCATGGTTATGGGTTATGGACACCTATTACTTGTATATCGGATATCTAGAAGCTATTGGTCATGGCTAGTAGTTATAATGGTTGAAGGGCCATCAGTATCAGTTATGGACATCTAGTGGCTATAATCGTTCAAGAACCATGGTTATGGGTTATGGACACCTATTACTTGTAAAATAGATATCTATATAGGTCATGGGTAGTAGTTATCATGGTTCAAGGGCCATCGATATCAGTTACAGACATCTAGTGGTTATGGGTTATAAAACCTATTACTCGTAAAATAGATATCAATAGGCTATTGGTCATGGCTAGTAGTTATAATGGTTCAAGGGCCATCAGTATCAGTTATGGACATTTAGTGGTTATAATGGTTCAAGAACCATGGTTATGGGTTATGGACACCTATTACTTGTAAAATGGATATCTATAGGCTATTGGTCATGGCTAGTAGTTATAATGGTTGAAGGGCCATCAGTATCAGTTAGGGACATCTAGTGGCTATATGCGTTCAAGAACCATTGTTATGGGTTATGGACACCTACTACTTGTAAAATAGATATCTATATAGGTCATGGGTAGTAGTTATAATGGTTCAAGGGACATCGGTATCAGTTACAGACATCTAGTGGTTATAATTGTTCAAGGGCCATTGTTATGGGTTATAAACACCTATTACTCGTAAAATAGATATCTATAGGCTATTGGTCATGGCTAGTAGTTATAATGGTTCAAGGGCCATCAGTATCAGTTATGGACATTTAGTGGTTATAATGGTTCGAGAACCATGGTTATGGGTTATGGACACCTATTACTTGTAAAATGGATATCTATAGGCTATTGGTCAGGGCTAGTAGTTATAATGGTTCAAGGGCCGTCAGTATCAGTTATTGACATCTAGTGGTTATAATGGTTCAAGGACCATGATTATGGGTTATGGACACCTATTACTTGTAAAATCGATATCTGTAGGCTATTGGTCATGGCTAGTAGTTATAAGGGTTTAAGGGTCATCTGTATCAGTTATGGTAGTGGTTATAATGGTTAAAGAACCATGGTTATGGGTTATGGACACCTATTACTTGTAAAATGGATATCTATAGGCTATTGGTCATGGCTAGTAGTTGTAATGGTTCAAGGGCCATCACTATCAGTTATGGACATCTAGTAGTTATAATGGTTCAAGGACCATGGTTATGGGTTATGGACACCTATTACTTGTAAAATGAATATCTATAGGCTATTGGTCATGGCTAGTTGTTATAATGGTTCAAGGGCCATCAATATCAGTTCTGGAAATCTAGTAGTTATAAGGGTTCAAGAACCATGGTTATGGGTTATGGACACCTTTAACTTGTAAAATGGATATCTATAGGCTATTGGTCATGGCTAGTAGTTATAATGGTTCAAGGGCCATCAGTATCAGTTATGGACATCTAGTGGTTATAATGGTTCAAGGACCACGGTTATGGGTGATGGACACCTATAACTTGTAAAATGGATATCTATAGGCTATTGGTCATGGCTAGTAGTTATAATGGTTCAAGGGCCATCAGTATTAGTTATGGACATCTAGTGGTTATAATGGTTCAAGGACCATGGCTATGGGTTATGGACACCTATTACTTGTAAATTGGATATCTAGAAGCTATTGGTCATGGCTAGTAGTTATAATGGTTGAAGGGCCATCAGTATCAGTTATGGACATCTAGTGGTTATAATCGTTCTAGATCCATGGTTATGGGTTATGGACACCTATTACTTGTAAATTGGATATCTATTGGCTATTGTTCATGGCTAGAAGTTATAATGGTTCAAGGGCCATCAGTATCAGTCATGGACAGCTAGTGGTTATAATGGTTCAAGAACCATGGTTATGGGTTATGGACACCTATTACTTGTAAAATGAATATCTATAGGCTATTGGTCATGGCTAGTAGTTATAATGGTTCAAGGGCCATCAATATCAGTTCTGGAAATCTAGTAGTTATAAGGGTTCAAGAACCATGGTTATGGGTTATGGACACCTTTAACTTGTAAAATGGATATCTATAGGCTATTGGTCATAGCTAGTAGTTATAATGGTTGAAGGGCCATCAGTATCAGTTATGGACATCTAGTGGTTATAATGGTTCAAGAACCATGGTTATGGGTTATGGACACTTATTACTTGTAAAATAGATATCTATTGGCTATTGGTCATGGCTAGTAGTTATAATGGTTCAAGGGCCATCAGTATCAGTTATGGACATCTAGTGGTTATAATGGTTCAAGGACCATGGTTATGGGTTATGGACACCTATTACTTGTATATCGGATATCTAGAAGCTATTGGTCATGGCTAGTAGTTATAATGGTTGAAGGGCCATCAGTATCAGTTATGGACATCTAGTGGCTATAATCGTTCAAGAACCATGGTTATGGGTTATGGACACCTATTACTTGTAAAATAGATATCTATATAGGTCATGGGTAGTAGTTATCATGGTTCAAGGGCCATCGATATCAGTTACAGACATCTAGTGGTTATGGGTTATAAAACCTATTACTCGTAAAATAGATATCAATAGGCTATTGGTCATGGCTAGTAGTTATAATGGTTCAAGGGCCATCAGTATCAGTTATGGACATTTAGTGGTTATAATGGTTCAAGAACCATGGTTATGGGTTATGGATACCTATTACTTGTAAAATGGATATCTATAGGCTATTGGTCATGGCTAGTAGTTATAATGGTTGAAGGGCCATCAGTATCAGTTAGGGACATCTAGTGGCTATATGCGTTCAAGAACCATGGTTATGGGTTATGGACACCTACTACTTGTAAAATAGATATCTATATAGGTCATGGGTAGTAGTTATAATGGTTCAAGGGACATCGGTATCAGTTACAGACATCTAGTGGTTATAATTGTTCAAGGGCCATTGTTATGGGTTATAAACACCTATTACTCGTAAAATAGATATCTATAGGCTATTGGTCATGGCTAGTAGTTATAATGGTTCAAGGGCCATCAGTATCAGTTATGGACATTTAGTGGTTATAATGGTTCGAGAACCATGGTTATGGGTTATGGACACCTATTACTTGTAAAATGGATATCTATAGGCTATTGGTCAGGGCTAGTAGTTATAATGGTTCAAGGGCCGTCAGTATCAGTTATTGACATCTAGTGGTTATAATGGTTCAAGGACCATGATTATGGGTTATGGACACCTATTACTTGTAAAATCGATATCTGTAGGCTATTGGTCATGGCTAGTAGTTATAAGGGTTTAAGGGTCATCTGTATCAGTTATGGTAGTGGTTATAATGGTTAAAGAACCATGGTTATGGGTTATGGACACCTATTACTTGTAAAATGTATATCTATATGCTATTGGTCATGGCTAGTAGTTATAATGGTTCAAGGGCCATCAGTATCAGTTATGGACATCTAGTGGTTATAATGGTTAAAGGACCATGGTTATGGGTTATGGACACCTATTACTTGTAAAATGGATATCTATAGGCTATTGGTCATGGCTAGTAGTTGTAATGGTTCAAGGGCCATCACTATCAGTTATGGACATCTAGTAGTTATAATGGTTCAAGGACCATGGTTATGGGTTATGGACACCTATTACTTGTAAAATGAATATCTATAGGCTATTGGTCATGGCTAGTAGTTATAATGGTTCAAGGGCCATCAATATCAGTTCTGGAAATCTAGTAGTTATAAGGGTTCAAGAACCATGGTTATGGGTTATGGACACCTTTAACTTGTAAAATGGATATCTATAGGCTATTAGGTCATGGCTAGTAGTTATAATGGTTCAAGGGCCATCAGTATCAGTTATGGACATCTAGTGGTTATAATGGTTCAAGGACCACGGTTATGGGTGATGGACACCTATAACTTGTAAAATGGATATCTATAGGCTATTGGTCATGGCTAGTAGTTATAATGGTTCAAGGGCCATCAGTATTAGTTATGGACATCTAATGGTTATAATGGTTCAAGGACCATGGCTATGGGTTATGGACACCTATTACTTGTAAATTGGATATCTAGAAGCTATTGGTCATGGCTAGTAGTTATAATGGTTGAAGGGCCATCAGTATCAGTTATGGACATCTAGTGGTTATAATCGTTCTAGATCCATGGTTATGGGTTATGGACACCTATTACTTGTAAATTGGATATCTATTGGCTATTGTTCATGGCTAGAAGTTATAATGGTTCAAGGGCCATCAGTATCAGTCATGGACAGCTAGTGGTTATAATGGTTCAAGAACCATGGTTATGGGTTATGGACACCTATTACTTGTAAACTGAATATCTATAGGCTATTGGTCATGGCTAGTAGTTATAATGTTTCAAGGGCCATCAATATCAGTTCTGGAAATCTAGTAGTTATAATGGTTCAAGAACCATGGTTATGGGTTATGGACACCTTTAACTTGTAAAATGGATATCTATAGGCTATTGGTCATAGCTAGTAGTTATAATGGTTGAAGGGCCATCAGTATCAGTTATGGACATCTAGTGGTTATAATGGTTCAAGAACCATGGTTATGGGTTATGGACACTTATTACTTGTAAAATAGATATCTATAGGCTATTGGTCATGGCTAGTAGTTATAATGGTTCAAGGGCCATCAGTATCAGTTATGGACATCTAGTGGTTATAATGGTTCAAGGACCATGGTTATGGGTTATGGACACCTATTACTTGTATATCGGATATCTAGAAGCTATTGGTCATGGCTAGTAGTTATAATGGTTGAAGGGCCATCAGTATCAGTTATGGACATCTAGTGGCTATAATCGTTCAAGAACCATGGTTATGGGTTATGGACACCTATTACTTGTAAAATAGATATCTATATAGGTCATGGGTAGTAGTTATCATGGTTCAAGGGCCATCGATATCAGTTACAGACATCTAGTGGTTATGGGTTATAAAACATATTACTCGTAAAATAGATATCAATAGGCTATTGGTCATGGCTAGTAGTTACAATGGTTCAAGGGCCATCAGTATCAGTTATGGACATTTAGTGGTTATAATGGTTCAAGAACCATGGTTATGGGTTATGGACACCTATTACTTGTAAAATGGATATCTATAGGCTATTGGTCATGGCTAGTAGTTATAATGGTTGAAGGGCCATCAGTATCAGTTAGGGACATCTAGTGGCTATATGCGTTCAAGAACCATGGTTATGGGTTATGGACACCTACTACTTGTAAAATAGATATCTATATAGGTCATGGGTAGTAGTTATAATGGTTCAAGGGACATCGGTATCAGTTACAGACATCTAGTGGTTATAATTGTTCAAGGGCCATTGTTATGGGTTATAAACACCTATTACTCGTAAAATAGATATCTATAGGCTATTGGTCATGGCTAGTAGTTATAATGGTTCAAGGGCCATCAGTATCAGTTATGGACATTTAGTGGTTATAATGGTTCAAGAACCATGGTTATGGGTTATGGACACCTATTACTTGTAAAATGGATATCTATAGGCTATTGGTCAGGGCTAGTAGTTATAATGGTTCAAGGGCCGTCAGTATCAGTTATTGACATCTAGTGGTTATAATGGTTCAAGGACCATGATTATGGGTTATGGACACCTATTACTTGTAAAATCGATATCTATAGGCTATTGGTCATGGCTAGTAGTTATAATGGCTTTAGGGTCATCTGTATCAGTTATGGTAGTGGTTATAATGGTTAAAGAACCATGGTTATGGGTTATGGACACCTATTACTTGTAAAATGTATATCTATATGCTATTGGTCATGGCTAGTAGTTATAATGGTTCAAGGGCCATCAATATCAGTTATGGACATCTAGTGGTTATAATGGTTAAAGGACCATGGTTATGGGTTATGGACACCTATTACTTGTAAAATGGATATCTATAGGCTATTGGTCATGGCTAGTAGTTGTAATGGTTCAATGGCCATCACTATCAGTTATGGACATCTAGTAGTTATAATGGTTCAAGGACCATGGTTATGGGTTATGGACACCTATTACTTGTAAAATGAATATCTATAGGCTATTGGTCATGGCTAGTAGTTATAATGGTTCAAGGGCCATCAATATCAGTTCTGGAAATCTAGTAGTTATAAGGGTTCAAGAACCATGGTTACGGGTTATGGACACCTTTAACTTGTAAAATGGATATCTATAGGCTAATGGTCATAGCTAGTAGTTATAATGGTTGAAGGGCCATCAGTATCAGTTATGGACATCTAGTGGCTATAATCATTCAAGAACCATGGTTATGGGTTATGGACACCTATTACTTGTAAAATAGATATCTATATAGGTCATGGGTAGTAGTTATCATGGTTCAAGGGCCATCGATATCAGTTACTGACATCTAGTGGTTATGGGTTATAAAACCTATTACTCGTAAAATAGATATCTATAGGCTATTGGTCATGGCTAGTAGTTATAATGGTTCAAGGGCCATCAGTATCAGTTATGGACATTTAGTGGTTATAATGGTTCAAGAACCATGGTTATGGGTTATGGACACCTATTACTTGTAAAATGGATATCTATAGGCTATTGGTCATGGCTAGTAGTTATAATGGTTGAAGGGCCATCAGTATCAGTTAGGGACATCTAGTGGCTATATGCGTTCAAGAACCATGGTTATGGGTTATGGACACCTACTACTTGTAAAATAGATATCTATATAGGTCATGGGTAGTTGTTATAATGGTTCAAGGGACATCGGTATCAGTTACAGACATCTAGTGGTTATAATTGTTCAAGGGCCATTGTTATGGGTTATAAACACCTATTACTCGTAAAATAGATATCTATAGGCTATTGGTCATGGCTAGTAGTTATAATGGTTCAAGGGCCATCAGTATCAGTTATGGACATTTAGTGGTTATAATGGTTCAAGAACCATGGGTATGGGTTATGGACACCTATTACTTGTAAAATGGATATCTATAGGCTATTGGTCAGGGCTAGTAGTTATAATGGTTCAAGGGCCGTTAGTATCAGTTATGGACATCTAGTGGTTATAATGGTTCAAGGACCATGATTATGGGTTATGGACACCTATTACTTGTAAAATCGATATCTATAGGCTATTGGTCATGGCTAGTAGTTATAATGGTTTAAGGGCCATCTGTATCAGTTATGGTAGTGGTTATAATAATTCAAGAACCATGGTTATGGGTTATGGACACCTATTACTTGTAAAATGTATATCTATATGCTATTGGTCATGGCTAGTAGTTATAATGGTTCAACGGCCATCAGTATCAGTTATGGACATCTAGTGGTTATAATGGTTCAAGGACCATGGTTATGGGTTTTGTTTGGGTAAGGGACCATGTTTATGGGTTATGGACACCTATTACTTGTAAAATGGATATCTATAGGCTATTGCTCATGGCTAGTAGTTATAATGGTTCATGGGCCATCAGTATCAGTTATGGACATCTAGTGGTTATAATGATTCAAGGACCATGGTTATGGGTTATGGACACCTATTACTTGTAAAATGGATATCTATAGGCTATTAGTCATGGCTAGTAGTTATAATGGTTCAAGGGCCATCAGTATTAGTTATGGACATCTAGTGGTTATAATGGTTCAAGGACCACGGTTATGGGTGATGGACACCTATAACTCGTAAAATGGATATCTATAGGCTATTGGTCATGGCTAGTAGTTATAATGGTTCAAGGGCCATCAGTATTAGTTATGGACATCTAGTGGTTATAATGGTTCAAGGACCATGGCTATGGGATATGGACACCTATTACTTGTAAATTGGATATCTAGAAGCTATTGGTCATGGCTAGTAGTTATAATGGTTGAAGGGCCATCAGTATCAGTTATGGACATCTAGTGGTTATAATCGTTCTAGATCCATGGTTATGGGTTATGGACACCTATTACTTGTAAATTGGATATCTATTGGCTATTGTTCATGGCTAGAAGTTATTATGGTTCAAGGGCCATCAGTATCAGTCATGGACAGCTAGTGGTTATAATGGTTCAAGAACCATGGTTATGGGTTATGGACACCTATTACTTGTAAAATGAATATCTATAGGCTATTGGTCATGGCTATTAGTTATAATGGTTCAAGGGCCATCAGTATCAGTTATGGACATCTAGTGGTTATAATGGTTCAAGGACCACGGTTATGGGTGATGGACACCTATAACTTGTAAAATGGATATCTATAGGCTATTGGTCATGGCTAGTAGTTATAATGGTTCAAGGGCCATCAGTATTAGTTATGGACATCTAGTGGTTATAATGGTTCAAGGACCATGGCTATGGGTTATGGACACTTATTACTTGTAAAATAGATATCTATAGGCTATTGGTCATGGCTAGTAGTTATAATGATTCAAGGGCCATCAGTATCAGTTATGGACATCTAGTGGTTATAATGGTTCAAGGATCATGGTTATGGGTTATGGACACCTATTACTTGTATATCGGATATCTAGAAGCTATTGGTCATGGCTAGTAGTTATAATGGTTGAAGGGCCATCAGTATCAGTTATGGACATCTAGTGGCTATAATCGTTCAAGAACCATGGTTATCGGTTATGGACACCTATTACTTGTAAAATAGATATCTATATAGGTCATGGGTAGTAGTTATCATGGTTCAAGGGCCATCGATATCAGTTACAGACATCTAGTGGTTATGGGTTATAAAACCTATTACTCGTAAAATAGATATCTATAGGCTATTGGTCATGGCTAGTAGTTATAATGGTTCAAGGGCCATCAGTATCAGTTATGGACATTTAGTGGTTATAATGGTTCAAGAACCATGGTTATGGGTTATGGACACCTATTACTTGTAAAATGGATATCTATAGGCTATTGGTCATGGCTAGTAGTTATAATGGTTGAAGGGCCATCAGTATCAGTTAGGGACATCTAGTGGCTATATGCGTTCAAGAACCATGGTTATGGGTTATGGACACCTACTACTTGTAAAATAGATATCTATATAGGTCATGGGTAGTAGTTATAATGGTTCAAGGGACATCGGTATCAGTTACAGACATCTAGTGGTTATAATTGTTCAAGGGCCATTGTTATGGGTTATAAACACCTATTACTCGTAAAATAGATATCTATAGGCTAATGGTCATGGCTAGTAGTTCTAATGGTTCAAGGGCCATCAGTATCAGTTATGGACATTTAGTGGTTATAATGGTTCAAGAACCATGGGTATGGGTTATGGACACCTATTACTTGTAAAATGGATATCTATAGGCTATTGGTCAGGGCTAGTAGTTATAATGGTTCAAGGGCCGTCAGTATCAGTTATGGACATCTAGTGGTTATAATGGTTCAAGGACCATGATTATGGGTTATGGACACCTATTACTTGTAAAATCGATATCTATAGGCTATTGGTGATGGCTAGTAGTTATAATGGTTTAAGGGCCATCTGTATCAGTTATGGTAGTGGTTATAATGATTCAAGAACCATGGTTATGGGTTATGGACACCTATTACTTGTAAAATGTATATCTATATGCTATTGGTCATGGCTAGTAGTTATAATGGTTCAAGGGCCATCAGTATCAGTTATGGACATCTAGTGGTTATAATGGTTCAAGGACCATGGTTATGGGTTTTTTTTGGGTAAGGGACCATGGTTATGGGTTATGGACACCTATTACTTGTAAAATGGATATCTATAGGCTATTGCTCATGGCTAGTAGTTATAATGGTTCATGGGCCATCAGTATCAGTTATGGACATCTAGTGGTTATAATGATTCAAGGACCATGGTTATGGGTTATGGACACCTATTACTTGTAAATTGGATATCTAGAAGCTATTGGTCATGGCTAGTAGTTATAATGGTTGAAGGGCCATCAGTATCAGGTATGGACATCTAGTGGTTATAATCGTTCAAGATCCATGGTTATGGGTTATGGACACCTATTACTTGTAAAATGGATATCTATTGGCTATCGTTCATGGCTAGAAGTTATAATGGTTCAAGGGCCATCAGTATCAGTTATGGACAGCTAGTGGTTATAATGGTTCAAGAACCATGGTTATGGGTTATGGACACCTATTACTTGTAAAATGAATATCTATAGGCTATTGGTCATGGCTAGTAGTTATAATGGTTCAAGGGCCATCAATATCAGTTTGGAAATCTAGTAGTTATAAGGGTTCAAGAACCATGGTTATGGGTAATGGACACCTTTAACTTGTAAAATGGATATCTATAGGCTATTGGTCATAGCTAGTAGTTATAATGGTTGAAGGGCCATCAGTATCAGTTATGGACATCTAGTGGTTATAATGGTTCAAGAACCATGGTTATGGGTTATGGACACTTATTACTTGTAAAATAGATATCAATAGGCTATTGGTCATGGCTAGTAGTTATAATGGTTCAAGGGCCATCAGTATCAGTTATGGACATCTAGTGGTTATAATGATTCAAGGACCATGGTTATGGGTTATGGACACCTATTACTTGTAAAATAGATATCTATAGGCTATTGGTCATGGCTAGTAGTTATAATTGTTTAAGGGCCATCAGTATCAGTTATGGACATCTAGTGGTTATAATGGTTCAAGGACCACGGTTATGGGTGATGGACACCTATAACTTGTAAAATGGATATCTATAGGCTATTGGTCATGGCTAGTAGTTATAATGGTTCAAGGGCCATCAGTATTAGTTATGTACATCTAGTGGTTATAATAGTTCAAGGACCATGGCTATGGGTTATGGACACCTATTACTTGTAAATTGGATATCTAGAAGCTATTGGTCATGGCTAGTAGTTATAATGGTTGAAGGGCCATCAGTATCAGTTATGGACATCTAGTGGTTATAATCGTTCTAGATCCATGGTTATGGGTTATGGACACCTATTACTTGTAAATTGGATATCTATTGGCTATTGTTCATGGCTAGAAGTTATAATGGTTCAAGGGCCATCAGTATCAGTCATGGACAGCTAGTGGTTATAATGGTTCAAGAACCATGGTTATGGGTTATGGACACCTATTACTTGTAAAATGAATATCTATAGGCTATTGGTCATGGCTAGTAGTTATAATGGTTCAAGGGCCATCAATATCAGTTCTGGAAATCTAGTAGTTATAAGGGTTCAAGAACCATGGTTATGGGTTATGGACACCTTTAACTTGTAAAATGGATATCTATAGGCTATTGGTCATAGCTAGTAGTTATAATAGTTGAGGGGCCATCAGTATTAGTTATGGACATCTAGTGGTTATAATGGTTCAAGAACCATGGTTATGGGTTATGGACACTTATTACTTGTAAAATAGATATCTATAGGCTATTGGTCATGGCTAGTAGTTATAATGGTTCAAGGGCCATCAGTATCAGTTATGGACATCTAGTGGTTATAATGGTTCAAGGACCATGGTTATGGGTTATGGACACCTATTACTTGTATATCAGATATCTAGAAGCTATTGGTCATGGCTAGTAGTTATAATGGTTGAAGGGCCATCAGTATCAGTTATGGACATCTAGTGGCTATAATCGTTCAAGAACCATGGTTATGGGTTATGGACACCTATTACTTGTAAAATAGATATCTATATAGGTCATGGGTAGTAGTTATCATGGTTCAAGGGCCATCGATATCAGTTACAGACATCTAGTGGTTATGGGTTATAAAACCTATTACTCATAAAATAGATATCTATAGGCTATTGGTCATGGCTAGTAGTTATAATGGTTCAAGGGCCATCAGTATCAGTTATGGACATTTAGTGGTTATAATGGTTCAAGAACCATGGTTATGGGTTATGGACACCTATTACTTGTAAAATGGATATCTATAGGCTATTGGTCATGGCTAGTAGTTATAATGGTTGAAGGGCCATCAGTATCAGTTAGGGACATCTAGTGGCTATATGCGTTCAAGAACCATGGTTATGGGTTATGGACACCTACTACTTGTAAAATAGATATCTATATAGGTCATGGGTAGTAGTTATAATGGTTCAAGGGACATCGGTATCAGTTACAGACATCTATTGGTTATAATTGTTCAAGGGCCATTGTTATGGGTTATAAACACCTATTACTCGTAAAATAGATATCTATAGGCTATTGGTCATGGCTAGTAGTTATAATGGTTCAAGGGCCATCAGTATCAGTTATGGACATTTAGTGGTTATAATGGTTCAAGGACCATGGCTATGGGTTATGGACACCTATTACTTGTAAAATGGATATCTATAGGCTATTGGTCAGGGCTAGTAGTTATAATGGTTCAAGGGCCGTCAGTATCAGTTATGGACATCTAGTGGTTATAATGGTTCAAGGACCATGATTATGGGTTATGGACACCTATTACTTGTAAAATCGATATCTATAGGCTATTGGTCATGGCTAGTAGTTATAATGGTTTAAGGGCCATCTGTATCAGTTATGGTAGTGGTTATAATGATTCAAGAACCATGGTTATGGGTTATGGACACCTATTACTTGTAAAATGTATATCTATATGCTATTGGTCATGGCTAGTAGTTATAATGGTTCAAGGGCCATCAGTATCAGTTATGGACATCTAGTGGTTATAATGGTTCAAGGACCATGGTTATGGGTTTTTTTTGGGTAAGGGACCATGGTTATGGGTTATGGACACCTATTACTTGTAAAATGGATATCTATAGGCTATTGCTCATGGCTAGTAGTTATAATGGTTCATGGGCCATCAGTATCAGTTATGGACATCTAGTGGTTATAATGATTCAAGGACCATGGTTATGGGTTATGGACACCTATTACTTGTAAAATGGATATCTATAGGCTATTAGTCATGGCTAGTAGTTATAATGGTTCAAGGGCCATCCGTATTAGTTATGGACATCTAGTGGTTATAATGGTTCAAGGACCATGGATATGGGTTATGGACACCTATTACTTGTAAATTGGATATCTAGAAGCTATTGGTCATGGCTAGTAGTTATGATGGTTGAAGGGCCATCAGTATCAGTTATGGACATCTAGTGGTTATAATCGTTCAAGATCCATGGTTATGGGTTATGGACACCTATTACTTGTAAAATGAATATCTATTGGCTATCGTTCATGGCTAGAAGTTATAATGGTTCAAGGGCCATCAGTATCAGTTATGGACAGCTAGTGGTTATAATGGTTCAAGAACCATGGTTATGGGTTATGGACACCTATTACTTGTAAAATGAATATCTATAGGCTATTGGTCATGGCTAGTAGTTATAATGGTTCAAGGGCCATCAATATCAGTTTGGAAATCTAGTAGTTATAAGGGTTCAAGAACCATGGTTATGGGTAATGGACACCTTTAACTTGTAAAATGGATATCTATAGGCTATTGGTCATAGCTAGTAGTTATAATGGTTGAAGGGCCATCAGTATCAGTTATGGACATCTAGTGGTTATAATGGTTCAAGAACCATGGTTATGGGTTATGGACACTTATTACTTGTAAAATGGATATCTATAGGCTATTGCTCATGGCTAGTAGTTATAATGGTTCATGGGCCATCAGTATCAGTTATGGACATCTAGTGGTTATAATGATTCAAGGACCATGGTTATGGGTTATGGACACCTATTACTTGTAAAATGGATATCTATAGGCTATTAGTCATGGCTAGTAGTTATAATGGTTCAAGGGCCATCCGTATTAGTTATGGACATCTAGTGGTTATAATGGTTCAAGGACCATGGATATGGGTTATGGACACCTATTACTTGTAAATTGGATATCTAGAAGCTATTGGTCATGGCTAGTAGTTATGATGGTTGAAGGGCCATCAGTATCAGTTATGGACATCTAGTGGTTATAATCGTTCAAGATCCATGGTTATGGGTTATGGACACCTATTACTTGTAAAATGGATATCTATTGGCTATCGTTCATGGCTAGAAGTTATAATGGTTCAAGGGCCATCAGTATCAGTTATGGACAGCTAGTGGTTATAATGGTTCAAGAACCATGGTTATGGGTTATGGACACCTATTACTTGTAAAATGAATATCTATAGGCTATTGGTCATGGCTAGTAGTTATAATGGTTCAAGGGCCATCAATATCAGTTTGGAAATCTAGTAGTTATAAGGGTTCAAGAACCATGGTTATGGGTAATGGACACCTTTAACTTGTAAAATGGATATCTATAGGCTATTGGTCATAGCTAGTAGTTATAATGGTTGAAGGGCCATCAGTATCAGTTATGGACATCTAGTGGTTATAATGGTTCAAGAACCATGGTTATGGGTTATGGACACCTATTACTTGTATATCGGATATCTAGAAGCTATTGGTCATGGATAGTAGTTATAATGGTTGAAGGGCCATCAGTATCAGTTATGGACATCTAGTGGCTATAATCGTTCAAGAACCATGGTTATGGGTTATGGACACCTATTACTTGTAAAATAGATATCTATATAGGTCATGGGTAGTAGTTATCATGGTTCAAGGGCCATCGATATCAGTTACAGACATCTAGTGGTTATGGGTTATAAAACCTATTACTCGTAAAATAGATATCTATAGGCTATTGGTCATGGCTAGTAGTTATAATGGTTCAAGGGCCATCAGTATCAGTTATGGACATTTAGTGGTTATAATGGTTCAAGAACCATGGTTATGGGTTATGGACACCTATTACTTGTAAAATGGATATCTATAGGCTATTGGTCATGGCTAGTAGTTATAATGGTTGAAGGGCCATCAGTATCAGTTAGGGACATTTAGTGGTTATAATGGTTCAAGAACCATGGGTATGGGTTATGGACACCTATTACTTGTAAAATGGATATCTATAGGCTATTGGTCAGGGCTAGTAGTTATAATGGTTCAAGGGCCGTCAGTATCAGTTATGGACATCTAGTGGTTATAATGGTTCAAGGACCATGATTATGGGTTATGGACACCTATTACTTGTAAAATCGATATCTATAGGCTATTGGTCATGGCTAGTAGTTATAATGGTTTAAGGGCCATCTGTATCAGTTATGGTAGTGGTTATAATGATTCAAGAACCATGGTTATGGGTTATGGACACCTATTACTTGTAAAATGTATATCTATATGCTATTGGTCATGGCTAGTAGTTATAATGGTTCAAGGGCCATCAGTATCAGTTATGGACATCTAGTGGTTATAATGGTTCAAGGACCATGGTTATGGGTTTTTTTTTGGGTAAGGGACCATGGTTATGGGTTATGGACACCTATTACTTGTAAAATGGATATCTATAGGCTATTGCTCATGGCTAGTAGTTATAATGGTTCATGGGCCATCAGTATCAGTTATGGACATCTAGTGGTTATAATGATTCAAGGACCATGGTTATGGGTTATGGACACCTATTACTTGTAAAATGGATATCTATAGGCTATTAGTCATGGCTAGTAGTTATAATGGTTCAAGGGCCATAAGTATTAGTTATGGACATCTAGTGGTTATAATGGTTCAAGGACCATGGCTATGGGTTATGGACACCTATTACTTGTAAATTGGATATCTAGAAGCTATTGGTCATGGCTAGTAGTTATAATGGTTGAAGGGCCATCAGTTTCAGTTATGGACATCTAGTGGTTATAATCGTTCAAGATCCATGGTTATGGGTTATGGACACCTATTACTTGTAAAATGGATATCTATAGGCTATTGCTCATGGCTAGTAGTTATAATGGTTCATGGGCCATCAGTATCAGTTATGGACATCTAGTGGTTATAATGATTCAAGGACCATGGTTATGGGTTATGGACACCTATTACTTGTAAAATGGATATCTATAGGCTATTAGTCATGGCTAGTAGTTATAATGGTTCAAGGGCCATCCGTATTAGTTATGGACATCTAGTGGTTATAATGGTTCAAGGACCATGGATATGGGTTATGGACACCTATTACTTGTAAATTGGATATCTAGAAGCTATTGGTCATGGCTAGTAGTTATGATGGTTGAAGGGCCATCAGTATCAGTTATGGACATCTAGTGGTTATAATCGTTCAAGATCCATGGTTATGGGTTATGGACACCTATTACTTGTAAAATGGATATCTATTGGCTATCGTTCATGGCTAGAAGTTATAATGGTTCAAGGGCCATCAGTATCAGTTATGGACAGCTAGTGGTTATAATGGTTCAAGAACCATGGTTATGGGTTATGGACACCTATTACTTGTAAAATGAATATCTATAGGCTATTGGTCATGGCTAGTAGTTATAATGGTTCAAGGGCCATCAATATCAGTTTGGAAATCTAGTAGTTATAAGGGTTCAAGAACCATGGTTATGGGTAATGGACACCTTTAACTTGTAAAATGGATATCTATAGGCTATTGGTCATAGCTAGTAGTTATAATGGTTGAAGGGCCATCAGTATCAGTTATGGACATCTAGTGGTTATAATGGTTCAAGAACCATGGTTATGGGTTATGGACACCTATTACTTGTATATCGGATATCTAGAAGCTATTGGTCATGGATAGTAGTTATAATGGTTGAAGGGCCATCAGTATCAGTTATGGACATCTAGTGGCTATAATCGTTCAAGAACCATGGTTATGGGTTATGGACACCTATTACTTGTAAAATAGATATCTATATAGGTCATGGGTAGTAGTTATCATGGTTCAAGGGCCATCGATATCAGTTACAGACATCTAGTGGTTATGGGTTATAAAACCTATTACTCGTAAAATAGATATCTATAGGCTATTGGTCATGGCTAGTAGTTATAATGGTTCAAGGGCCATCAGTATCAGTTATGGACATTTAGTGGTTATAATGGTTCAAGAACCATGGTTATGGGTTATGGACACCTATTACTTGTAAAATGGATATCTATAGGCTATTGGTCATGGCTAGTAGTTATAATGGTTGAAGGGCCATCAGTATCAGTTAGGGACATTTAGTGGTTATAATGGTTCAAGAACCATGGGTATGGGTTATGGACACCTATTACTTGTAAAATGGATATCTATAGGCTATTGGTCAGGGCTAGTAGTTATAATGGTTCAAGGGCCGTCAGTATCAGTTATGGACATCTAGTGGTTATAATGGTTCAAGGACCATGATTATGGGTTATGGACACCTATTACTTGTAAAATCGATATCTATAGGCTATTGGTCATGGCTAGTAGTTATAATGGTTTAAGGGCCATCTGTATCAGTTATGGTAGTGGTTATAATGATTCAAGAACCATGGTTATGGGTTATGGACACCTATTACTTGTAAAATGTATATCTATATGCTATTGGTCATGGCTAGTAGTTATAATGGTTCAAGGGCCATCAGTATCAGTTATGGACATCTAGTGGTTATAATGGTTCAAGGACCATGGTTATGGGTTTTTTTTTGGGTAAGGGACCATGGTTATGGGTTATGGACACCTATTACTTGTAAAATAGATATCTATAGGCTATTGGTCATGGCTAGTAGTTATAATTGTTTAAGGGCCATCAGTATCAGTTATGGACATCTAGTGGTTATAATGGTTCAAGGACCACGGTTATGGGTGATGGACACCTATAACTTGTAAAATGGATATCTATAGGCTATTGGTCATGGCTAGTAGTTATAATGGTTCAAGGGCCATCAGTATTAGTTATGGACATCTAGTGGTTATAATGGTTCAAGGACCATGGCTATGGGTTATGGACACCTATTACTTGTAAATTGGATATCTAGAAGCTATTGGTCATGGCTAGTAGTTATAATGGTTGAAGGGCCATCAGTATCAGTTATGGACATCTAGTGGTTATAATCGTTCTAGATCCATGGTTATGGGTTATGGACACCTATTACTTGTAAATTGGATATCTATTGGCTATTGTTCATGGCTAGAAGTTATAATGGTTCAAGGGCCATCAGTATCAGTCATGGACAGCTAGTGGTTATAATGGTTCAAGAACCATGATTATGGGTTATGGACACCTATTACTTGTAAAATGAATATCTATAGGCTATTGGTCATGGCTAGTAGTTATAATGGTTCAAGGGCCATCAATATCAGTTCTGGAAATCTAGTAGTTATAAGGGTTCAAGAACCATGGTTATGGGTTATGGACACCTTTAACTTGTAAAATGGATATCTATAGGCTATTGGTCATAGCTAGTAGTTATAATGGTTGAAGGGCCATCAGTATCAGTTATGGACATCTAGTGGTTATAATGGTTCAAGAACCATGGTTATGGGTTATGGACACTTATTACTTGTAAAATAGATATCTATAGGCTATTGGTCATGGCTAGTAGTTATAATGGTTCAAGGGCCATCAGTATCAGTTATGGACATCTAGTGGTTATAATGGTTCAAGGACCATGGTTATGGGTTATGGACACCTATTACTTGTATATCGGATATCTAGAAGCTATTGGTCATGGATAGTAGTTATAATGGTTGAAGGGCCATCAGTATCAGTTATGGACATCTAGTGGCTATAATCGTTCAAGAACCATGGTTATGGGTTATGGACACCTATTACTTGTAAAATAGATATCTATATAGGTCATGGGTAGTAGTTATCATGGTTCAAGGGCCATCGATATCAGTTACAGACATCTAGTGGTTATGGGTTATAAAACCTATTACTCGTAAAATAGATATCTATAGGCTATTGGTCATGGCTAGTAGTTATAATGGTTCAAGGGCCATCAGTATCAGTTATGGACATTTAGTGGTTATAATGGTTCAAGAACCATGGTTATGGGTTATGGACACCTATTACTTGTAAAATGGATATCTATAGGCTATTGGTCATGGCTAGTAGTTATAATGGTTGAAGGGCCATCAGTATCAGTTAGGGACATTTAGTGGTTATAATGGTTCAAGAACCATGGGTATGGGTTATGGACACCTATTACTTGTAAAATGGATATCTATAGGCTATTGGTCAGGGCTAGTAGTTATAATGGTTCAAGGGCCGTCAGTATCAGTTATGGACATCTAGTGGTTATAATGGTTCAAGGACCATGATTATGGGTTATGGACACCTATTACTTGTAAAATCGATATCTATAGGCTATTGGTCATGGCTAGTAGTTATAATGGTTTAAGGGCCATCTGTATCAGTTATGGTAGTGGTTATAATGATTCAAGAACCATGGTTATGGGTTATGGACACCTATTACTTGTAAAATGTATATCTATATGCTATTGGTCATGGCTAGTAGTTATAATGGTTCAAGGGCCATCAGTATCAGTTATGGACATCTAGTGGTTATAATGGTTCAAGGACCATGGTTATGGGTTTTTTTTTGGGTAAGGGACCATGGTTATGGGTTATGGACACCTATTACTTGTAAAATGGATATCTATAGGCTATTGCTCATGGCTAGTAGTTATAATGGTTCATGGGCCATCAGTATCAGTTATGGACATCTAGTGGTTATAATGATTCAAGGACCATGGTTATGGGTTATGGACACCTATTACTTGTAAAATGGATATCTATAGGCTATTAGTCATGGCTAGTAGTTATAATGGTTCAAGGGCCATAAGTATTAGTTATGGACATCTAGTGGTTATAATGCTTCAAGGACCATGGCTATGGGTTACGGACACCTATTACTTGTAAATTGGATATCTAGAAGCTATTGGTCATGGCTAGTAGTTATAATGGTTGAAGGGCCATCAGTTTCAGTTATGGACATCTAGTGGTTATAATCGTTCAAGATCCATGGTTATGGGTTATGGACACCTATTACTTGTAAAATGGATATCTATTGGCTATCGTTCATGGCTAGAAGTTATAATGGTTCAAGGGCCATCAGTATCAGTTATGGACAGCTAGTGGTTATAATGGTTCAAGAACCATGGTTATGGGTTATGGACACCTATTACTTGTAAAATGAATATCTATAGGCTATTGGTCATGGCTAGTAGTTATAATGGTTCAAGGGCCATCAATATCAGTTTGGAAATCTAGTAGTTATAAGGGTTCAAGAACCATGGTTATGGGTAATGGACACCTTTAGCTTGTAAAATGGATATCTATAGGCTATTGGTCATAGCTAGTAGTTATAATGGTTGAAGGGCCATCAGTATCAGTTATGGACATCTAGTGGTTATAATGGTTCAAGAACCATGGTTATGGGTTATGGACACTTATTACTTGTAAAATAGATATCAATAGGCTATTGGTCATGGCTAGTAGTTATAATGGTTCAAGGGCCATCAGTATCAGTTATGGACATATAGTGGTTATAATGTTTCAAGGACCATGGTTATGGGTTTTGGACACCTACTACTTGTAAAATAGATATCTATAGGCTATTGGTCATGGCTAGTAGTTATAATTGTTTAAGGGCCATCAGTATCAGTTATGGACATCTAGTGGTTATAATGGTTCAAGGACCACGGTTATGGGTGATGGACACCTATAACTTGTAAAATGGATATCTATAGGCTATTGGTCATGGCTAGTAGTTATAATGGTTCAAGGGCCATCAGTATTAGTTATGGACATCTAGTGGTTATAATGGTTCAAGGACCATGGCTATGGGTTATGGACACCCATTACTTGTAAATTGGATATCTAGAAGCTATTGGTCATGGCTAGTAGTTATAATGGTTGAAGGGCCATCAGTATCAGTTATGGACATCTAGTGGTTATAATCGTTCTAGATCCATGGTTATGGGTTATGGACACCTATTACTTGTAAATTGGATATCTATTGGCTATTGTTCATGGCTAGAAGTTATAATGGTTCAAGGGCCATCAGTATCAGTCATGGACAGCTAGTGGTTATAATGGTTCAAGAACCATGGTTATGGGTTATGGACACCTATTACTTGTAAAATGAATATCTATAGGCTATTGGTCATGGCTAGTAGTTATAATGGTTCAAGGGCCATCAATATCAGTTCTGGAAATCTAGTAGTTATAAGGGTTCAAGAACCATGGTTATGGGTTATGGACACCTTTAACTTGTAAAATGGATATCTATAGGCTATTGGTCATAGCTAGTAGTTATAATGGTTGAAGGGCCATCAGTATTAGTTATGGACATCTAGTGGTTATAATGGTTCAAGAACCATGGTTATGGGTTATGGACACCTATTACTTGTAAAATGGATATCTATAGGCTATTGGTCATGGCTAGTAGTTATAATGGTTGAAGGGCCATCAGTATCAGTTAGGGACATCTAGTGGCTATATGCGTTCAAGAACCATGGTTATGGGTTATGGACACCTACTACTTGTAAAATAGATATCTATATAGGTCATGGGTAGTAGTTATAATGGTTCAAGGGACATCGGTATCAGTTACAGACATCTAGTGGTTATAATTGTTCAAGGGCCATTGTTATGGGTTATAAACACCTATTACTCGTAAAATAGATATCTATAGGCTATTGGTCATGGCTAGTAGTTATAATGGTTCAAGGGCCATCAGTATCAGTTATGGACATTTAGTGGTTATAATGGTTCAAGAACCATGGGTATGGGTTATGGACACCTATTACTTGTAAAATGGATATCTATAGGCTATTGGTCAGGGCTAGTAGTTATAATGGTTCAAGGGCCGTCAGTATCAGTTATGGACATCTAGTGGTTATAATGGTTCAAGGACCATGATTATGGGTTATGGACACCTATTACTTGTAAAATCGATATCTATAGGCTATTGGTCATGGCTAGTAGTTATAATGGTTTAAGGGCCATCTGTATCAGTTATGGTAGTGGTTATAATGATTCAAGAACCATGGTTATGGGTTATGGACACCTATTACTTGTAAAATGTATATCTATATGCTATTGGTCATGGCTAGTAGTTATAATGGTTCAAGGGCCATCAGTATCAGTTATGGACATCTAGTGGTTATAATGGTTCAAGGACCATGGTTATGGGTTTTTTTTTGGGTAAGGGACCATGGTTATGGGTTATGGACACCTATTACTTGTAAAATGGATATCTATAGGCTATTGCTCATGGCTAGTAGTTATAATGGTTCATGGGCCATCAGTATCAGTTATGGACATCTAGTGGTTATAATGATTCAAGGACCATGGTTATGGGTTATGGACACCTATTACTTGTAAAATGGATATCTATAGGCTATTAGTCATGGCTAGTAGTTATAATGGTTCAAGGGCCATCAGTATTAGTTATGGACATCTAGTGGTTATAATGGTTCAAGGACCATGTCTATGGGTTATGGACACCTATTACTTGTAAATCGGATATCTAGAAGCTATTGGTCATGGCTAGTAGTTATAATGGTTGAAGGGCCATCAGTATCAGTTATGGATATCTAGTGGTTATAATCGTTCAAGATCCATGGTTATGGGTTATGGACACCTATTACTTGTAAAATGGATATCTATTGGCTATCGTTCATGGCTAGAAGTTATAATGGCTCAAGGGCCATCAGTATCAGTTATGGACAGCTAGTGGTTATAATGGTTCAAGAACCATGGTTATGGGTTATGGACACCTATTACTTGTAAAATGAATATCTATAGGCTATTGGTCATGGCTAGTAGTTATAATGGTTCAAGGGCCATCAATATCAGTTTGGAAATCTAGTAGTTATAAGGGTTCAAGAACCATGGTTATGGGTAATGGACACCTTTAGCTTGTAAAATGGATATCTATAGGCTATTGGTCATAGCTAGTAGTTATAATGGTTGAAGGGCCATCAGTATCAGTTATGGACATCTAGTGGTTATAATGGTTCAAGAACCATGGTTATGGGTTATGGACACTTATTACTTGTAAAATAGATATCAATAGGCTATTGGTCATGGCTAGTAGTTATAATGGTTCAAGGGCCATCAGTATCAGTTATGGACATATAGTGGTTATAATGTTTCAAGGACCATGGTTATGGGTTTTGGACACCTACTACTTGTAAAATAGATATCTATAGGCTATTGGTCATGGCTAGTAGTTATAATTGTTTAAGGGCCATCAGTATCAGTTATGGACATCTAGTGGTTATAATGGTTCAAGGACCACGGTTATGGGTGATGGACACCTATAACTTGTAAAATGGATATCTATAGGCTATTGGTCATGGCTAGTAGTTATAATGGTTCAAGGGCCATCAGTATTAGTTATGGACATCTAGTGGTTATAATGGTTCAAGGACCATGGCTATGGGTTATGGACACCTATTACTTGTAAATTGGATATCTAGAAGCTATTGGTCATGGCTAGTAGTTATAATGGTTGAAGGGCCATCAGTATCAGTTATGGACATCTAGTGGTTATAATCGTTCTAGATCCATGGTTATGGGTTATGGACACCTATTACTTGTAAATTGGATATCTATTGGCTATTGTTCATGGCTAGAAGTTATAATGGTTCAAGGGCCATCAGTATCAGTCATGGACAGCTAGTGGTTATAATGGTTCAAGAACCATGGTTATGGGTTATGGACACCTATTACTTGTAAAATGAATATCTATAGGCTATTGGTCATGGCTAGTAGTTATAATGGTTCAAGGGCCATCAATATCAGTTCTGGAAATCTAGTAGTTATAAGGGTTCAAGAACCATGGTTATGGGTTATGGACACCTTTAACTTGTAAAATGGATATCTATAGGCTATTGGTCATAGCTAGTAGTTATAATGGTTGAAGGGCCATCAGTATTAGTTATGGACATCTAGTGGTTATAATGGTTCAAGAACCATGGTTATGGGTTATGGACACTTATTACTTGTAAAATAGATATCTATAGGCTATTGATCATGGCTAGTAGTTATAATGGTTCAAGGGCCATCAGTATCAGTTATGGACATCTAGTGGTTATAATGGTTCAAGGACCATGGTTATGGGTTATGGACACCTATTACTTGTATATCGGATATCTAGAAGCTATTGGTCATGGCTAGTAGTTATAATGGTTGAAGGGCCATCAGTATCAGTTATGGACATCTAGTGGCTATAATCGTTCAAGAACCATGGTTATGGGTTATGGACACCTATTACTTGTAAAATAGATATCTATATAGGTCATGGGTAGTAGTTATCATGGTTCAAGGGCCATCGATATCAGTTACAGACATCTAGTGGTTATGGGTTATAAAACCTATTACTCGTAAAATAGATATCTATAGGCTATTGGTCATTGCTAGTAGTTATAATGGTTCAAGGGCCATCAGTATCAGTTATGGACATTTAGTGGTTATAATGGTTCAAGAACCATGGTTATGGGTTATGGACACTTATTACTTGTAAAATGAATATCTATAGGCTATTGGTCATGGCTAGTAGTTATAATGGTTGAAGGGCCATCAGTATCAGTTAGGGACATCTAGTAGCTATATGCGTTCAAGAACCATGGTTATGGGTTATGGACACCTACTACTTGTAAAATAGATATCTATATAGGTCATGGGTAGTAGTTATAATGGTTCAAGGGACATCGGTATCAGTTACAGACATCTAGTGGTTATAATTGTTCAAGGGCCATTGTTATGGGTTATAAACACCTATTACTCGTAAAATAGATATCTATAGGCTATTGGTCATGGCTAGTAGTTATAATGGTTCAAGGGCCATCAGTATCAGTTATGGACATTTAGTGGTTATAATGGTTCAAGAACCATGGTTATGGGTTATGGACACCTATTACTTGTAAAATGGATATCTATAGGCTATTGGTCAGGGCTAGTAGTTATAATGGTTCAAGGGCCGTCAGTATCAGCTATTGACATCTAGTAGTTATAATGGTTCAAGGACCATGATTATGGGTTATGGACACCTATTACTTGTAAAATCGATATCTATAGGCTATTGGTCATGGCTAGTAGTTATAATGGTTTAAGGGTCATCTGTATCAGTTATGGTAGTGGTTATAATGGTTAAAGAACCATGGTTATGGGTTATGGACACCTATTACTTGTAAAATGTATATCTATATGCTATTGGTCATGGCTAGTAGTTATAATGGTTCAAGGGCCATCAGTATCAGTTATGGACATCTAGTGGTTATAATGGTTAAAGGACCATGGTTATGGGTTATGGACACCTATTACTTGTAAAATGGATATCTATAGGCTATTGGTCATGGCTAGTAGTTGTAATGGTTCAAGGGCCGTCACTATCAGTTATGGACATCTAGTAGTTATAATGGTTCAAGGACCATGGTTATGGGTTATGGACACCTATTACTTGTAAAATGAATATCTATAGGCTATTGGTCATGGCTAGTAGTTATAATGGTTCAAGGGCCATCAATATCAGTTCTGGAAATCTAGTAGTTATAAGGGTTCAAGAACCATGGTTATGGGTGATGGACACCTTTAACTAGTAAAATGGATATCTATAGGCTATTGGTCATAGCTAGCAGTTATAATGGTTGAAGGGCCATCAGTATCAGTTATGGACATCTTGTGGTTATAATGGTTCAAGAACCATGGTTATGGGTTATGGACACTTATTACTTGTAAAATAGATATCTATAGGCTATTGGTCATGGCTAGTAGTTATAATGGTTCAAGGGCCATCATATCAGTTATGGACATCTAGTGGTTATAATGGTTATAGAACCATGGTTATGGGTTATGGACACTTATTACTTGTAAAATAGATATCAATAGGCTATTGGTCATGGCTAGTAGTTATAATGGTTCAAGGGCCATCAGTATCAGTTATGAACATCTAGTGGTTATAATGATTCAAGGACCATGGTTATGGGTTATGGACACCTATTACTTGTAAAATAGATATCTATAGGCTATTGGTCATGACTAGTAGTTACAATTGTTTAAGGGCCATCAGTATCAGTTATGGACATCTTGTGGTTATAATGGTTCAAGGACCACGGTTATGGGTGATGGACACCTATAACTTGTAAAATGGATATCTATAGGCTATTGGTCATGGCTAGTAGTTATAATGGTTCAAGGGCCATCAGTATTAGTTATGGATATCTAGTGGTTATAATGGTTCAAGGACCATGGCTATATGGACACCTATTACTTGTAAATTGGATATCTAGAAGCTATTGGTCATGGATAGTAGTTATAATGGTTGAAGGGCCATCAGTATCAGTTATGGACATCTAGTGGTTATAATCGTTCTAGATCCATGGTTATGGGTTATGGACACCTATTACTTGTAAATTGGATATCTATTGGCTATTGTTCATGGCTAGAAGTTATAATGGTTCAAGGGCCATCAGTATTAGTTATGGACAGCTAGTGGTTATAATGGGTCAAGAACCATGGTTATGGGTTATGGACACCTATTACTTGTAAAATGAATATCTATAGGCTATTGGTCATGGCTAGTAGTTATAATGGTTCAAGGGCCATCAATATCAGTTCTGGAAATCTAGTAGTTATAAGGGTTCAAGAACCATGGTTATGGGTTATGGACACCTTTAACTTGTAAAATGGATATCTATAGGCTATTGGTCATAGCTAGTAGTTATAATGGTTGAAGGGCCATCAGTATCAGTTATGGACATCTAGTGGTTATAATGGTTCAAGAACCATGGTTATGGGTTATGGACACTTATTACTTGTAAAATAGATATCTATAGGCTATTGGTCATGGCTAGTAGTTATAATGGTTGAAGGGCCATCAGTATCAGTTAGGGACATCTAGTGGCTATATGCGTTCAAGAACCATGGTTATGGGTTATGGACACCTACTACTTGTAAAATAGATATCTAGATAGGTCATGGGTAGTAGTTATAATGGTTCAAGGGACATCGGTATCAGTTACAGACATCTAGTGGTTATAATTGTTCAAGGGCCATTGTTATGGGTTATAAACACCTATTACTCGTAAAATAGATATCTATAGGCTATTGGTCATGGCTAGTAGTTATAATGGTTCAAGGGCCATCAGTATCAGTTATGGACATTTAGTGGTTATAATGGTTCAAGAACCATGGTTATGGGTTATGGACACCTATTACTTGTAAAATGGATATCTATAGGCTATTGGTCAGGGCTAGTAGTTATAATGGTTCAAAGGCCGTCAGTATCAGTTATGGACATCTAGTGGTTATAATGGTTCAAGGACCATGGTTATGGGTTATGGACACCTATTACTTGTAAAATGGATATCTATATGCTATTGGTCATGGCTAGTAGTTGTAATGGTTCAAGGGCCATCAGTATCTGTTATGGACATCTAGTGGTTATAATGGTTCAAGGACCATGGTTATGGGTTATGGACACCTATTACTTGTAAAATGGATATCTATAGGCTATTGGTCATGGCTAGTAGTTATAATGGTTCAAGGGCCATCAGTATTAGTTATGGACATCTAGTGGTTATAATGGTTCAAGGATCATGGCTATGGGTTATGGACACCTATTACTTGTAAATTGGATATCTAGAAGCTATTGGTCATGGCTAGTAGTTATAATGGTTGAAGGGCCATCAGTATCAGTTATGGACATCTATTGGTTATAATCGTTCAAGATCCATGGTTATGGGTTATGGACACACATTACTTGTAAAATGGATATCTATTGGCTATTGTTCATGGCTAGAAGTTATAATGGTTCAAGGGCCATCAATATCAGTTATGGACAGCTAGTGGTTATAATGGTTTTAAGAACCATGGTTATGGGTTAATGACACTTATTACTTGTAAAATGAATATCTATAGGCTATTGGTCATGGCTAGTGGTTATAATGGTTCAAGGGCCATCAATATCAGTTCTGGAAATCTAGTAGTTATAATGGTTCAAGAACCATGGTTATGGGTCATGGACACCTTTAACTTGTAAAATGGATATCTATAGGCTATTGGTCATGGCTAGTAGTTATAATGGTTCAAGGGCCATCTGTATCAGTTATGGACATCTAGTGGTTAAAATGGTTCAAGGACCATGGTTATGGGTTATGGACACCCATTACTTGTAAAATGGATATCAATAGGCTATTGGTCATGGCTAGTAGTTATAATGGTCCAAGGGCCATCAATATCAGTTATGGACATCTAGTGGTTATAATGGTTCAACGACCATGGTTATGGGTTATGGACACCTATTACTTGTAAAATGAATATCTATAGGCTGGCTTTCACTGAAGATGATTTGAAGAGTTCCTTTGAAAAGGACATCAAAGAGGCTGAGAGGATGAGTGTTCATACTGATTGGGATTCCACTCAGTTGTACAAGGTAAGTTCCTTTCAAACTTATTCAGTGAATGAAAAAACCAAGATTTTTGAGTATATGCTTGTTGATCTTAAAACTTCTGTACAAAAAGAAAAAGCTTTAAAATTAACAATTAAAGAACTTGAAAGAGCAAATAATGAAAACTTGTATAAATTAGCAAAATATAAAGATTTAGAACTAAATTTTTCAGACTTAAAAGACATTAACCAAAGATTAGCTGATAAAGCTCATTTACACAAACTTGAAAAAGAGAAATTTGAAAAACAGTGTAAATCTTGGGGAAATGCTTCAATAAAATTAAATAAATGTTTAAATGAACAATTTCCAGAAAATGTGAGGGCTGCACTTGGTGTTGATCCTCAATTTAAAAACAGGAACAATTTTGCTGATTTATTTGAAGAGTTTTCTACTATGAACCCTATTAATTTTGTAAAAGCTAAAACTTTATGTGAAGTTGGATGTCAAACTGAGTCAGATGATGAAGAAAATGAAATTTTAGAAAAACCTATTGGTCCTTCCATCTGCTCAAAGTGCTATACTGAGCTACAAGAACTCAGTATTGAATTTCAAATAACAGAAATTTCTGATACCGAGCTACCAATAGTTCAGTATGACACTTCTGCTGTTCCACCTTTTGAATTATTATTTAATACAACAACTTTTGAATTATATAATGATAATAAGACAACTTCTATCTCACATGTTTCATCAAATACAGAAGTTGCAGGAACAGAAACATTATATACTGAGTCATCTAAAGAACCTGTTAAAGTTGTTCCTTCAAAACATGATAAACAAAAGACAACTTCAACTAGGTCTTTGGTTGGCAAAGACAAGAAGTCTACCACTAATAATAGTAGAAAGACTTCTCTGCCAAATAAAAATAAGCAACCAGATCCTCCATCTCCTAAACCAGTTAAAAACAATGTTAATACATCTATTAGAAATAACAAAATTAACATTTTAAAATCACTTGGTGATCAGGTCAAATCTTTAAGTAAACAATTTGCAAAACTCGTTCATACTGACCTACCAAAAGTGAAACATTTTTCTAAAATACCATATGAAAATATGTTTAGAAATAGACCTAGAAAATGTTATAGATGTCATCATACTGGTCATAAGGGAGATGAATGCTGGACTGAACTCTCAAGTCCTAGGTACTCAGTACCAAAGAAAAGGAGAGAAACTAAGTCAGTATCACCAAAGAAAACTTCTAAAGTTACCCCTGAAGTGATACCGACCTCTCCACATAAAGAGATCAAGTCAAATTGTGTTTATCCCACCAAAGGTCCCATTCAAAAATGGGTTCCTAAAAAGAACTAACTCTTATTTTGTGTCTTGTGCAGGGTGACAGAAAGTGGTACTTAGATAGTGGCTGCTCAAGACACATGACAGGCAGTATGGAATACCTTCTCAATTATACTCCAGAGAAGGGTCCTTCTGTCAAGTTTGGAGATGACTCGGTGGGAAAGACAAGAGGTTATGGTGTGATCAAGGCAGGCAACATAACTTTTAAAAGAGTTGCCTATGTAGAGGGTCTAAAACACAATCTGCTCAGTATCAGCCAGATGTGTGATGATGACAATGAAGCTCGATTCAGAAAGGTTGCAGGAATTATCTACAATGATAAAGGGCAGCCTGTACTCATTGCTAGAAGAGAAAAAGACGTATATGTGGTCAACCTATCTGAAATAGACCCAACTATTCGAGTATGCCTGCTTTCTAAAGTCAAGCCAGAATTACATTGGCTATGGCACAAGAAACTCTCTCACATCAATTTTAGAAATATCAACGAGCTCAGTATGAAGAAACTGGTGAGAGGATTGCCCACAATTACTTATTCGAAAGATAAGTTATGCTCAGCATGTGAAATGGGCAAGCAGAAGAAGAGTTCATTCAAATCTAAAGTCAATCATTCCATCAATGAACCTCTTACTATGATAAATATGGATCTTTTTGGCCCTATCAGCACACCATCTTTGGCCAAAAAGATCTATACTCTAGTCTTAGTTGATGAATTCTCAAGATACACTTGGGTCATCTTCCTCAAGACTAAGTCAGATGCAACAACAGAAATCATTGCCTTTATAAAAAGAGAGGAACTTCAAAAAGGCAACAAGGTCAAGCAACTTAGAAGTGACCATGGTACTGAGTTTAAGAACTCAGTATTAGCAGATTTCTGTGAAGAAAAAGGAATCATTCAAAACTTCTCTGCAGCCTACACTCCACAACAAAATGGTGTTGTAGAAAGAAAGAACAGAACACTGATTGAAGCTGCAAGAACTTTATTATGCCATGCTGGACTGGCACTGAGTTTCTGGGCTGAAGCTGTAAACTGTGCAAACTTCACTCAGAATAGAGCCACTATAGTCCAAAGACATCTGAAGACTCCATATGAGTTATACAATGGCAAGATTCCTAATGTGGAATATTTCCATATCTTTGGGAGTAAATGCTTTGTACTCAGTACAAAACAAAATCTCAATAAATTTGCTCCCAAAGCAAATGAAGGTGTGTTCATGGGCTACTCTCCACACTCTAAAGCTTTCAGAGTGTATATCCACTCAACCAAAATGATTGTAGAATCCATTCATGTCACATTCGATGAAGATCAGAATGAGCATTCTACCTCATCAAGTGAAGACATAAGTGGCATAGATATTCTATACAATCCAGAACACTCCATTGCTGAACAGCGTAAGTTTCATCCACACTTTATGCCTAATAAGTTTTATGAAACTGATCAAGTTCAAACTCAGTATCACTCAAATGAGACTAATACTGAGGTTCCCTTAACAGAAGACCTCCATACTGAGTTTCCAACTAATGATCTGAACCACTCTATTTATGAAGAAGGTGAAACATCCAACACTTCACAAGAATCCACATCAACTCTGCAAAATGAAGATGAACAGCAACCTGCACTGTCTAATACTGATCAGAATTCCACTCAGTATCAGACAGACAACACACCACATCAACAAGATATTGTTGATCCTATTTCAAATGCTCCCTTAGGAAACAATTTAAGGGAACACAGAGACCATCCACACTCAAACATTATTGGTCCTATTGAAGAAGGTGTCCAAACAAGAAGAAAATTAGAATTTCCAACCCAAGCAACTACAAACTTTTGTTTCTTCTCAAGTTTTCTATCTACCATTGAACCAAAGAAAGCTGATGAAGCTTTATTAGATGAAGATTGGGTAGAGGCTATGCAAGAAGAGCTCACAGAGTTTGAAAGAAACAAAGTTTGGAACTTAGTACCACCTCCTTCTGGCAAAACTATTATTGGTACTAAGTGGGTGTTGAGAAACAAGATGGACAAGGATGGTGTTGTCATCAGAAACAAAGCAAGGTTAGTTGCTCAAGGTTACAGGCAAGAAGAAGGCATTGACTATGATGAAACTTTTGCACCAGTTGCAAGAATTGAAGCTATTAGGTTGTATCTTGCATATGCAGCCTTTAAGAATTTCAAAGTTTATCAGATGGATGTCAAAAGTGCTTTTCTAAATGGAAAACTACAAGAAGAAGTTTATGTTAAACAACCTCCAGGTTTTGTTGATCCCAAATTTCCTAATTATGTTTTCAAGCTTGATAAAGCTCTATATGGGCTCAAACAAGCTCCAAGAGCCTGGTATGACACCCTTTCTGAGTATCTTATTGAAAATAAATTTACAAGAGGTAAAATTGATAAAACATTATTTTCAAAAAGGAAAGGTTCTGACATCTTACTCATTCAGATATATGTAGATGATATTATCTTTGGTTCCACTGACAAGTCAATGTGTGACTGGTTTGCTAAGATAATGTCAACTCAGTATCAGATGAGTATGATGGGAGAACTTACTTACTTTCTTGGTTTACAAGTTGAACAAAAGCCTGATGGCACTTTTATAAATCAAAGTAAGTATGTGCATGACATGTTAAAGAAATACAAATTTGAAAATTTATCTTCCATGCACACTCCTATGGGTACTCAGGATAAGATAAGTAAGGATGAAACTGGTAAACCAGTATGTCAATCCACATACCGAGGTATGATTGGTTCCTTACTTTACTTAACTGCTAGTAGGCCTGATATCATGTTTGCCACATGTTTGTGTGCTCGGTATCAGGCTGATCCTAAAGAATCACACATGAAAGCAGTTAAGCGCATCTTTAGATATCTTACAGGTACTCCTAACCTGGGTCTTTGGTATCCCAAAGACTCAAACTTTGACCTTGAAGGGTACACAGATGCAGATTTTGCAGGTTGTAGATTGGACAGAAAAAGCACAAGTGGAGGATGTCAATTCCTAGGTGGAAGACTAGTTGGCTGGTCATCCAAGAAACAAAATTCGGTAGCAACTTCCACAGCGGAAGCAGAATATGTTGCTGCAGGAAGTTGTTGTGCTCAATTATTATGGATGCAGTATCAACTCTTAGACTATGGGTTCAACTTTCATAAGACTCCTATTCATTGTGATAACAAGAGTGCTATTGCTATCACAGAGAACCCAGTCTATCACTCCAAAACCAAGCACATTGATATCAGACACCACTTTATTCGAGATAATGTGGAAAAAGGTAAGGTTGAAGTAGATTATGTACCAACAAATGAACAATTGGCTGATGTGTTTACGAAACCTCTTCCTGAGGAAAGGTTTATGTATTTACTAGGGCAATTAGGTATGTTGAATCCTTAATCTTTCTTAAATTTCTTTAAAACTGAGCGCTCAGTATCACTCCTGTTGATACTGACCACTCAGTATCACTTGTCTGCTATCATCAAAATTTAAATTTTTTATTTTTTTATTAATTTCAAGAGTAAATTAATTGTTTTTATATTTTTTAAAATTTTTAAAAATTAATTTTTTTTTAACTCGGTATTGGGGTATGACGGCTCTTACACCGAGCTTAATCCTTATACTGCTCAAACGGTAACCTTTCTTATTAAGAAAGTTACCGTTGGCAGAGGATAAGGCAGTCAAATCAGCCGTTTTTACTTCCCAATACCTTAATTATCTTTCAAATTTCCTATAAATAACCGTTTATTTTTACTTCAAATTTTTTAACTGTTATTTCTTTCTTTCATTTTCAATTCTCTCTGCGATTAACGATTTCACTTTCTCTTAGCAAGCAAACTTTTTCAAATCAAAATCACAGATGGCGAATTATACTTTTGTTGCTCCAGACGTTGAATCGGAAATCCAATTTCGAAATAATGAAGTACCCAGGTTTGCGAGGAACAACATCACAGCAAATTTCAATATTCCTCAAGCCTGGGTATGCCAAGAATTCACGAACATCGTGACTTTTATGAAGCATTGCCCAATTGCTCGTGCACTGACACTATCTCCTCGAGCAATTTACCCAGAAATGTTATGCGAGTTTTGGTACTCTGCCACACTCGATTCTCCAGATATGATTGCTGGATGGGTAATTAGGGATCAAAGAAGAGCTTTTGTTTCTACTGCAATCATTCGTGAAGCACTGAGACTTCCCGCCCAAGCTCAGTATGACCCATTTGTTGATAGATCAGAGGCACGCTCTGTACTGCCATTTCTGGGTCGAAGAGGAACAACGGCACAATCAAAAGAAATGAATTTGGTCCTATGTGGGGTATTCTCATCACAACAATAATTCGATGTATGACCCACAACACGGGAGCTTTGGACCAAATAAACGAATTTGGGATGCAAATAGTACATGCTCTGTACTATGGAAGAAATATTGATTTTGCTCGCCTAATTTTCAATGAATTAGCTACTCTGGTCCGAGCAAACACAAGGGAATGCAATGTCCCTTTCTGCAGATTTCTATCACTCGTCTTTCAACACTCAATGCCCACACACATTTATGATGATTTTCATAGTCCAAGAGTTGATCTTCCTCCGCTTAGTGAGAAGATTTTCTTTTATAGGCCAAGAGAAGGAGAGCCTCTTCTAAGTCCTCCTATGTGGGCCATTGTTCAAGAACATATAAATGATGAAGAAGATATGTCTGATACTGAGTCAGACAATGATGGTGATGATGATAATGATGATAATAGTGGCAATGGAGCCCAGGCTGGTCAAGATATTGAGATGCAGGATGTTCCACAAGTTCAAGAACCAACTATCTCTCCACCTGCACAAGATCCTGCTGCTCCTCATATTGAAACCGTTTTTGAAACTGAGTCCTCAGAAGACACACCATTGGTTCTTCATAGACGAAGACGGAATCTCTCTCCTATCATTATGGGAAACTTATCATCTGAGGAGGTACCGCCTGCAAATGTTCCATCATTAACTGCCTCTCTTCAAGCCCAAAGCCTAGTTGCAGCCACCGCTGACCTTCCAAGTCCAGAACTACCTCCATCTGCTCAACCAATTGAGGAACATCATGTTCCTCTTGATGTGGAGATTCAGTATGCACAAACTACAATGGAAGGTGCTCAGCATGACATAGAGGTCGGTATTGAAGATGTTGGTGCTGCACATCAACAAACACATGATCCTGCACCGACCTCTGCAGATGCTAGAAGGGAATCTGACAGAGTCTCAGGTATGAATTTCTAAAAAGCCCTTAAACTTATATATATATATTTCATTCCCAAATAGAGACTAAGTATTGGCCAGTACCAACTCAATACTGACCAAAGTCTCAAACGATCTTTCAAATATATATCCTTTTATGGCCAACATAGCTAGCCCACTGCTGCTATGCAAAATTCATATACTGAGCACACTAAATTGATCATTGTCAGTCTACAGTTGTCTCAACATTTAAAGAGACAATGGTGGTTGATGTCATACTGACACCCACTGGTGCTGCTTGAATAATGTCCAACTTATTTTTGAGTTGGGTAGCATCATTCAAGAAATGATCCCAAACCCTTAAGCCACAAAATCCAAAAATTTCCCATGGGGTTTAGCCACATTTCTGTTATCACTCTCATACCGAGTGATAAACATTGAAAATAACAAGAAGCACATCCCAGGCTTCGAATTCACACACCCAAACCTTTTAGTAAATGTGACTTATCCTATACTGAGCTACTTAAATTTTCACACTCACCTTTACTAAAATCTTCTTACACATGCTATGCACAAGTCCACAATATTTCATCCTATACCAGATGAAATACAGACTTCACAAAATCTGTTTATATGATTGTAGAATTAAACAACACCACAATTCTATTTGATAAACCTTTCTTTCTAACCAGTTTTATATTTTTGTTTCTTTAGCACCATCTGTGCAGGGCATTCAGGCATCTCAGGCTGCAGCAGACCAAGTGACTCTGCAAGCAATCATGCAGCACATTCTGGCCATCAAACAAACTCAAAATACAATACTAGCCAGAATGGACAAGATGAGTGGTGATATTGACTCTATCAAACAGTCAGTCTCACTACTTCAACAACCACAGCAGCCTCCACAAACTCCACCATTCTCACATGGTGACCACAATGAAGAAGGAGAAGGAGAAGGAGGTGCTGGTGATACTGATGCTGCAACTGAGCCCATGCCCTCCCCTACTCTTGAACAACCTGAAGGGGACATGGGTGGTGATACTGATCCTCTTCCCTCCTCATCAAATGATAACAAAAGGGGGGAGAAGAGACAAAGAGATACTGAGGTTGATCAAACTGAGCCTTCTGCTCAGGGGGAGAAAAGAAGAAGATTGAATGAAGATCAACCTCCACAACAACAACATCAGCAAAGCCCTCATACTGAGCCATTTCGCATTCAGTATGAGAGAAGAAGACAAAGAACAAGGTCAGCATTACAAGTTCAAGACCCACTTGAGCCATCTGCTCAGGGGGAGACTCATACTGACCAACCACAGCAAACTTATTCTGAGCCACCTGCTCTTGAAGAGAATAATTTACAAATTGTGGTCTATAGGCCTTTCATCTGGCCTATTGCTGATGATGAAGATGAAGAACCAGATTTAGTAAACTATGCACTAAATCTGGTAGAACAAGAAAGTTCTTCATCATCATCCTCGGATGATGAAGAACCAGAAAATCTGGTAATTAGAAGAAGGAGTTCTTTATCAAGAAGACCTATCAATGCTGTTCTCACTTCTTCTGAATCAAGTGAGGAATCTGCTCCTCTGGTAACAAGACAAAGAAGACCTGTTCTTACAAGGGACAGTGATACCGAGCAGGCTCCAAGACTGACTCCTCAACAACTCTGGGCAGAACAAGAAAGATTTTTATATGAGCAAGAGTTGGGAGTCAAAACTGAACCAGAATCTGACCCAGATACTGATACTCCTGGTCCTTCACATAGAATCTCAAGAAAGGGTCCAGACCATATTCAACATTATTGGAATATGGTTGCTGCTAGGACTCAGTATAAGGAACAAAGAAAGGAGTTCTTGAGGACCAAAACATTTCAAAATGTAAGGGGGATACATTGGTTAAATCTGGATGTCAATAAAGTAAAAGTGAAGCTCAAAGAAGGAAGAATTACTATCACTTGTACTGGCTTAACCAGTCCCCCCATGAAGATATTTATTCATGATATTCAAAGAATTGGTCTTCAAGACTGGGTGAAGATCACAAGACTGATCAAAGAGCTTCCAAAGAAATCAACTTATGATCAAATAGTCTTGGATGAGATCTGTGCAGTAGCTGCAGTATGTTATGAGAAGGATTTACTTTATGAAATAGAGTACAGAACCCTCAGTGTTATGACTGAGGCTTACTCAAACAACAGACCAGAATGCCTTCATACATACAAGTATCTTAGAAAGTATCCTCTTCCTCCTAACCTTGTCTTTCAGGATCAAAAGAGTGTCATATATCCAACTTCTGGATATATGTATACTGACTCAGAGGATAGAGAATGCTTCATTTCTGAAGAAGATCTTCCAAGAGCTCAAATCAGTCACCTTGTTGGACTAAAATGGATGATCACCAAGAAAGAAGACTCTTGGTTCAGAAAGAAGATTGTTGCAGTACTGAATAGCAGAAGGGAGGAACTCAAAAGCAGAGAAGAGTTTGTCCACATCAAACAAGAAGTCTTCTATGAGAATGAAGCCATCAACAGCAAATGAAGAAGAAGATATTGTTACCTATGCTGTTGTAATTTTTGTTTATCACTTTGTAATTGTTTTGTTATCATTAGATAGGGGGAGATTGTTAAGGCAAAAAGCCTTGCCCCTTTAGATCTTAAGATAACAAAACAACCTAGACTAGCTTTGATTTATATGTAGAATAATATAACTAAGTTTAGGTCTGATACTGAGTGATAAGTATTGGAACTCAGTATCAGTACTCAGTATCAGATAGTGATACTGAGTACAAGGACTGAGTAGAAGGACTGAGTGATACTCAGTATAGTAACGGACTAAGATCAAATCCCTTGATCTTAGTCATTTTCCTTACTTAGTCCTTCGGTTACTCCTTTGCTCATTATGTAAGATCTCTATAACATTATAAATAGAGATCATCTTGCAAAGGAGTACTCACCAATTCACTTTACACTTTTATATCTTTGTAATTGATTAGTGGTCTAGTTATTCCGCAACAAGCCACACTTAGTGGATTTATACATTGACTATATTCTTGTGTAATCACTCGAATATTTCTCTAAGTATAATACTCTATCAATTAACATTAAAACAGGGTTGTTGTGACCTAACAGTTGAAGTTCGGGCCGAGGTCGGAGTTCGGGCCGAGGTTGAAGTTCGGGCCGAGGTTGAAGATCGGGCCGAAAATGAAGTTCGGGCCGGGAACAGTGAAGAGTTCGGGCAGAACTTGTTCTTGGCAGTGACGAACGAACCTGTTATTTTGGTTACTCGTGGGCGTGAAACGGACACCCGAGCTTAAAGTTATGAATGTTTTAGTATAGCACCTTTTGTCACACAATCTTGGATATTGAAGAGTTCGGGCCGAAGAGGGATGTTCGGGCCGAAGTGGTGTTCGGGCCGAAGTGGTGTTCGGGCCGAAGTGGTGTTCGGGCCGAAGTGGTGTTCGGGCCGAAGTGGGATGTTCGGGCCGAGAACAGTGAAGAGTTCGGGCCGAACTTGTTCTTGGCAGTGACGAACGAACCAGCTATTTTGGTTACTCGTGGGCGTGAAACGGACACCCGAGCGGAAAGTTATGAATGTTTTAATATAGCACCTTTTGTCGCACAATCTTGGATATTGAAGAGTTCGGGCCGAAGAGGGATGTTCGGGCCGAAGTGGTGTTCGGGCCGAAGTGGGATGTTCGGGCCAAAGTGGTGTTCGGGCTGAAGTTCGGTGTTTGGGCCGAGGATGATGTTCGGGCCGAGGTTGAAGTTCGGGCCGAGGTCGGAGTTCGGGCCGAGGTTGAAGTTCGGGCCGAGGTTGACGTTCGGGCCGAAAATGAAGTTCGGGCCGGGAACAGTGAAGAGTTCGGGCCGAACTTGTTCTTGGCAGTGACGAACGAACCAACTATTTTGGTTACTCGTGGGCGTGAAACGGACACCCGAGCTGAAAGTTATGAATGTTTTAGTAAAGCACCTTTTGTCACACAATCTTGGATATTGAAGAGTTCGGGCCGAAGAGGGATGTTCGGGCCGAAGTGGTGTTCGGGCCGAAGTGGGATGTTCGGGCCGAAGTGGTGTTTGGGCCGAAGTGGTGTTCGGGCCGAAGTTCGGTGTTCGGGCTGAGGATGATGTTCGGGCCGAGGTTGAAGTTCGGGCCGAGGTCGGAGTTCGGGCCGAGGTTGAAGTTCGGGCCGAGGTTGAAGTTCGGGCCGAAAATGAAGTTCGGGCCGGGAACAGTGAAGAGTTCGGGCCGAACTTGTTCTTGGCAGTGACGAACGAACCAGCTATTTTGGTTACTCGTGGGCGTGAAACGGACACCCGAGCTGAAAGTTATGAATGTTTTAGTATAGCACCTTTTGTCACACAATCTTGGATATTGAAGAGTTCGGGCCGAACTTGTTCTTGGCAGTGACGAACGAACCAGCTATTTTGGTTACTCGTGGGCGTGAAACGGACACCCGAGCTGAAAGTTATGAATGTTTTAGTATAGCACCTTTTGTCACACAATCTTGGATATTGAAGAGTTCGGGCCGAAGAGGGATGTTCGGGCCGAAGTGGTGTTCGGGCCGAAGTGGGATGTTCGGGCCGAAGTGGTGTTCGGGCCGAAGTGGGATGTTCGGGCCGAAGTGGTGTTCGGGCCGAAGTTCGGTGTTCGGGCCGAGGATGATGTTCGGGCCGAGGTCGGAGTTCGGGCCGAGGTTGAATTTCAGGCCGAGGTTGAAGTTCGGGCAGAAAATGAAGTTCGGGCCGGGAACAGTGAAAAGTTCGGGCCGAACTTGTTCTTGGCAGTGACGAACGAACCAGCTATTTTGGTTACTCGTGGGCGTGAAACGGACACCCGAGCTGAAAGTTCGGGCCGAAGAGGGATGTTCGGGCCGAAGTGGTGCTCGGGCCGAAGTGGTGTTCAGGCCGAAGTGGTGTTCGGGCCGAAGTTCGGTGTTCGGGCCAAGGATGATGTTCGGGCCGAGGATAATGTTCGGGCCGAGGTCGGAGTTCGGGCCGAGGTCAGAGTTCGGGCCGAGGTTGAAGTTCGGGCCGAAAATGAAGTTCGGGTCGGGAACAGTGAAGAGTTCGGGCCGAATTTGTTCTTGGCAGTGACGAACGAACCATCTATTTTGGTTACTCGTGGGCGTGAAACGGACACCCGAGCTGAAAGTTATGAATGTTTTAGTATAGCACCTTTTGTCACACAATCTTGGATATTGAAGTGTTCGGGCCGAAGAGGGATGTTCGGGCCGAAGTGGTGTTCGGGCCGAAGTGGGATGTTCGGGCCGAAGTGGGGTTCGGGCCGAAGTGGTGTTCGGGCCGAAGTTCGGTGTTCGAGCCGAGGATGATGTTCGGGCCGAGGTCAGATTCGGGCCGAGGTTGAAGTTCGGGCCGGGAACAGTGAAGAGTTCCGGCCGAACTTGTTCTTGGCAGAGACGAACGAACCAACTATTTTGGTTACTCGTGGGCGTGAAACGGACACCCGAGCTGAAAGTTATGAATGTTTTAGTATAGCACCTTTTGTCACACAATCTTGGATATTGAAGAGTTCGGGCCGAAGTGGTGTTCGGGCCGAAGTGGGATGTTCGAGCCGAAGTGGTGTTCGGGCCGAAGTTCGGTGTTCGGGCTGAGGATGATGTTCGGGCCGAGGTTGAAGTTCGGGCCGAGGTCGGAGTTCGGGCCGAGGTTGAAGTTCGGGCCGAGGTTGAAGTTCGGGCCGAAAATGAAGTTCGGGCCGGGAACAGTGAAGAGTTCGGGCTGAACTTGTTCTTGGCAGTGACGAACGAACCAGCTATTTTGGTTACTCGTGGGCGTGAAACGGACACCCGAGCTGAAAGTTATGAATGTTTTAGTATAGCACCTTTTGTCACACAATCTTGGATATTGAAGAGTTCGGGCCGAACTTGTTCTTGGCAGTGACGAACGAACCAGCTATTTTGGTTACTCGTGGGCGTGAAACGGACACCCGAGCTGAAAGTTATGAATGTTTTAGTATAGCACCTTTTTTCACACAATCTTGGATATTGAAGAGTTCGGGCCGAAGAGGGATGTTCGGGCCGAAGTGGTGTTCGGGCCGAAGTGGGATGTTCGGGCCGAAGTGGTGTTCGGGCCGAAGTGGTGTTCAGGCCGAAGTGGTGTTCGGGCCGAAGTTCAGTGTTCGGGCCGAGGATGATGTTCGGGCCGACGTCGGAGTTCGGGCCGAGGTCGGAGTTCGGGCCGAGGTTGAAGTTCGGGCCGAAAATGAAGTTCGGGTCGGGAACAGTGAAGAGTTCGGGCCGAACTTGTTCTTGGCAGTGACGAACGAACCAGCTATTTTGGTTACTCGTGGGCGTGAAACGGACACCCGAGCTAAAAGTTATGAATGTTTTAGTATAGCACCTTTTGTCACACAATCTTGGATATTGAAGAGTTCGGGCCGAAGAGGGATGTTCGGGCCGAAGTGGTGTTCGGGCCGAAGTGGGATGTTCGGGCCGAAGTGGTGTTCGGGCCGAAGTGGTGTTCGGGCCGAAGTTCGGTGTTCGAGCCAAGGATGATGTTCGGGCTGAGGGTGAAGTTCGGGCCGAGGTCGGAGTTCGGGCCGAGGTAGAAGTTCGGGTCGAGGTTGAAGTTCGGGCCAAAAATGAAGTTCGGGCCGGGAACAGTGAAGAGTTCGGGCCGAACTTGTTCTTGGCAGTGACGAACGAACCAGCTATTTTGGTTACTCGTGGGCGTGAAACGGACACCCGAGCTGAAAGTTATGAATGTTTTAGTATAGCACATTTTGTCACACAATCTTGGATATTGAAGTGTTCGGGCCGAAGAGGGATGTTCGGGCCGAAGTGGTGTTCGGGCCGAAGTGGTGTTCGGGCCGAAGTGGGATGTTCGGGCCGAAGTGGTGTTCGGGCCGAAGTGGTGTTCGGGCCGAAGTGGTGTTCGGGCCGAAGTTCGGTGTTCGAGCCGAGGATGATGTTCGGGCCGAGGTTGAAGTTCGGGCCGAGGTCGGATTCAGGCCGAGGTTGAAGTTCGGGCCGAGGTTGAAGTTCGGGCCGAAAATGAAGTTCGGGCCGGGAACAGTGAAGTGTTCGGGCCGAACTTGTTCTTGGTAGTGACGAACGAACCAGCTATTTTGGTTACTCGTGGGCGTGAAACGGACACCCGAGCTTAAAGTTATAAATGTTTTAGTATAGCACCTTTTGTCACACAATCTTGGATATTGAAGAGTTCGGGCCGAAGTGGGATGTTCGGGCCGAAGTGGTGTTCGGCCCGAAGTGGGATGTTCGGGCCGAAGTGGGATGTTCGGGCCGAACTGGTGTTCGGGCCGAAGTTCGGTGTTCGGGTCGAGGATGATGTTCGGGGCGAGGTTGAAGTTCGGGCCGAGGTCGGAGTTCGGGCCGAGGTCGGAGTTCGGGCCGAGGTTGAATTTCGGGCCGAGGTTGATATTAGGGCCGAAAATGAAGTTCGGGCCGGGAACAGTGAAGAGTTCGGGCCGAACTTGTTCTTGGTAGTGACGAACGAACCAGCTATTTTGGTTACTCGTGGGCGTGAAACGGACACCCGAGATGAAAGTTATGAATGTTTTAGTATAGCACCTTTTGTCACACAATCTTGGATATTGAAGAGTTCGGGCCGAAAAGGGATGTTCGGGCCGAAGTGGTGTTCGGGCCGAATTGGTGTTCGCGCCGAAGTGGTGTTCGGGCCGAAGTTCGGTATTCGGGCCGAGGATGATGTTCGGGCCGAGGTCAGAGTTCGGGCCGAGGTCGGAGTTCGGGCCGAGGTCGGAGTTCGGGCCGAGGTTGTAGTTCGGGCCGAAAATGAAGTTCGGGCCGGGAACAGTGAAGAGTTCGGGCCGAACTTGTTCTTGGCAGTGACGATCGAACCAGTTATTTTGGTTACTCGTGGGCGTGAAACGGACACCCGAGCGGAAAGTTATGAATGTTTTAATATAGCATCTTTTGTCGCACAATCTTGGATATTGAAGAGTTCGGGCCGAAGAGGGATGTTCGGGCCGAAGTGGTGTTCGGGCCGAAGTGGGATGTTCGGGCCGAAGTGGTGTTCGGGCTGAAGTGGTGTTCGGGCCGAAGTTCGGTGTTCGAGCCCAGGATGATGTTCGGGCCGAGGTTGATGTTCGGGCCGAGGTCGGATTCGGGCCGAGGTTGAAGTTCGGGCCGAAAATGAAGTTCGGGCCGGGAACAGTGAAGAGTTCGGGCCGAACTTGTTCTTGGTAGTGACGAACGAACCAGCTATTTTGGTTACTCGTGGGCGTGAAACGGACACCCGAGCTTAAAGTTATAAATGTTTTAGTATAGCACCTTTTGTCACACAATCTTGGATATTGAAGAGTTCGGGCCGAAGAGGAATGTTCAGGCCGAAGTGGTGTTCGGCCCGAAGTGGGATGTTCGGGCCGAAGTGGGATGTTCGTGCCGAAGTGGTGTTCGGGCCGAAGTTCGGTGTTCGGGCCGAGGATGATGTTCGGGCCGAGGTTGAAGTTCGGGCCGAGGTCGGAGTTCGGCCCGAGGTCGGAGTTCGGGCCGAGGTTGATATTAGGGCCGAAAATGAAGTTCGGGCCGGGAACAGTGAAGAGTTCGGGACGAACTTGTTCTTGGCAGTGACGAACGAACCAGCTATTTTGGTTACTCGTGGGCGTGAAACGGACACCCGAGCTGAAAGTTATGAATGTTTTAGTATAGCACCTTTTGTCACACAATCTTAGATATTGAAGAGTTCGGGCCGAAGAGGGATGTTCGGGCCGAAGTGGTGTTCGGGCCGAAGTGGGATGTTCGGGCCGAAGTGGTGTTCGGGCCGAAGTTCGGTGTTCGGGCCGAGGATGATGTTCGGGCCGAGGTAGGAGTTCGGGCCGAGGTTGAATTTCGGGCCGAGGTTGAAGTTCGGGCCGAAAATGAAGTTCGGGCCGGGAACAGTGAAGAGTTCGGGCCGAACTTGTTCTTGGCAGTGACGAACGAACCAGCTATTTTGGTTACTCGTGGGCGTGAAACGGACACCCGAGCTGAAAGTTATGAATGTTTTAGTATAGCACCTTTTGTCACACAATCTTGGATATTGAAGAGTTCGGGCCGAAGAGGGATGTTCGGGCCGAAGTGGTGTTCGGGGCGAAGTGATGTTCGGGGCGAAGTGGTGTTCGGGGCGAAGTGGTGATCGGGACGAAGTTCGGTGTTCGGGCCGAGGATGATGTTCGGGCCGAGGTTGAAGTTCGGGCCGAGGTCGGAGTTCGGGCCGAGGTCGAAGTTCGGGCCGAGGTTGAACTTCGGGCCGAAAATGAAGTTCGGGCCGGGAACAGTGAAGAGTTCGGGCAAAACTTGTTCTTGGTAGTGACGAACGAACCAGTTATTTTGGTTACTCGTGGGCGTGAAACGGGCACCCGAGCTGAAAGTTATGAATGTTTTAGTATAGCACCTTTTGTCAGACAATCTTGGATATTAAAGAGTTCGGACCGAAGAGGGATGTTCGGGCCGAAGTGGTGTTCGGGCCGAAGTGGTGTTCGCGCCGAAGTGGTGTTCGGGCCGAAGTTCGGTATTCGGGCCGAGGATGATGTTCGGGTCGAGGTCAGAGTTCGGGCCGAGGTCGGAGTTCGGGCCGAGGTCGGAGTTCGGGCCGAGGTTGTAGTTCGGGCCGAAAATGAAGTTCGGGCCGGGAACAGTGAAGAGTTCGGGCCGAACTTGTTCTTGGCAGTGACGATCGAACCAGCTATTTTGGTTACTCGTGGGCGTGAAACGGACACCCGAGCGGAAAGTTATGAATGTTTTAATATAGCACCTTTTGTCGCACAATCTTGGATATTGAAGAGTTCGGGCCGAAGAGGGATGTTCGGGCCGAAGTGGTGTTCGGGCCGAAGTGGGATGTTCCGGCTAAAGTGGTGTTCGGGCCGAAGTTCGGTGTTCGGGCCGAGGATGATGTTCGGGCCGAGGTTGAAGTTCGGGCCGAGGTCGGAGTTCGGGCCGACGTTGAAGTTCGGGCCGAGGTTGACGTTCGGGCCGAAAATGAAGTTCGGGCCGGGAACAGTGAAGAGTTCGGGACGAACTTGTTCTTGGCAGTGATGAACGAACCAACTATTTTGGTTACTCGTGGGCGTGAAACGGACACCCGAGCTGAAAGTTAAGAATGTTTTAGTATAGCACCTTTTGTCACACAATCTTGGATATTGAAGAGTTCGGGCCGAAGAGGGATGTTCGGGCCGAAGTGGTGTTCGGGCCGAAGTGGGATGTTCGGGCCGAAGTGGTGTTCGGGCTGAAGTTCGGTGTTCGGGCTGAGGATGATGTTCGGGCCGAGGTTGAAGTTCGGGCCGAGGTCGGAGTTCGGGCCGAGGTTGAAGTTCGGGCCGAAAATGAAGTTCGAGCCGGGAACAGTGAAGAGTTCGGGCCGAACTTGTTCTTGGCAGTGACGAATGAACCAGCTATTTTGGTTACTCGTGGGCGTGAAACGGACACCCGAGCTGAAAGTTATTAATGTTTTAGTATAGCACCTTTTGTCACACAATCTTGGATAGTGAAGAGTTCGGGCCGCACTTGTTCTTGGCAGTGACGAACGAACCAGCTACTTTGGTTACTCGTGGGCGTGAAACGGACACCCGAGCTGAAAGTTATGAATGTTTTATTATAGCACCTTTTGTCACACAATCTTGGATATTGAAGAGTTCGGGCCGAAGAGGGATGTTCGGGCCGAAGTGGTGTTCGGGCCGAAGTGGTGTTCGGGACGAAGTTCGGTGTTCGGGCCGAGGATGATGTTCGGGCCGAGGTTGAAGTTCGGGCCGAGGTCGGAGTTCGGGCCGAGGTCGAAGTTCGGGCCGAGGTTGAAGTTCGGCCGAAAATGAAGTTTGGGCCGGGAACAGTCAAGAGTTCGGGCAGAACTTGTTCTTGGAAGTGACGAACGAACCAGTTATTTTGGTTACTCGTGGGCGTGAAACGGACACCCGAGCTGAAAGTTATGAATGTTTTAGTATAGCACCTTTTGTCACACAATCTTGGATATTGAAGAGTTCGGGCCGAAGTGGGATGTTCGGGCCGAAGTGGTGTTCGGGCCGAAGTGGTGTTCGGGCCGAAGTGGGAAGTTCGGGCCGAAGTGGTGTTCGGGCCGAAGTTCGGTATTCGGGCCGAGGATGATGTTCGGGCCGAGGTCAGAGTTCGGGCCGAGGTCGGAGTTCGGGCCGAGGTCGGAGTTCGGGCCGAGGTTGTAGTTCGGGCCGAAAATGAAGTTCGGGCCGGGAACAGTGAAGAGTTCGGGCCGAACTTGTTCTTGGCAGTGACGATCGAACCAGCTATTTTGGTTACTCGTGGGCGTGAAATGGACACCCGAGTGGAAAGTTATGAATGTTTTAATATAGCACCTTTTGTCGCACAATCTTGGATATTGAAAAGTTCGGGCCGAAGAGGGATGTTCGGGCCGAAGTGGTGTTCGAGCCGAAGTGGGATGTTCCGGCCAAAGTGGTGTTCGGGCCGAAGTTCGGTGTTCGGGCCGAGGATGATGTTCGGGCCGAGGTTGAAGTTCGGGCCGAGGTTCGGTGTTCAGGCCGAGGATGATGTTCGGGCCGAGGTGGTGTTCGGGCCGAAGTGGTGTTCGGGACGAAGTTCGGTGTTCGGGCCGAGGATGATGTTCGGGCCGAGGTTGAAGTTCGGGCCGAGGTCGGAGTTCGGGCCGAGGTCGAAGTTCGGGCCGAGGTTGAAGTTCGGCCGAAAATGAAGTTTGGGCCGGGAACAGTCAAGAGTTCGGGCAGAACTTGTTCTTGGAAGTGACGAACGAACCAGTTATTTTGGTTACTCGTGGGCGTGAAACGGGCACCCGAGCTGAAAGTTATGAATGTTTTAGTATAGCACCTTTTGTCAGACAATCTTGGATATTAAAGAGTTCGGACCGAAGAGGGATGTTCGGGCCGAAGTGGTGTTCGGGCCGAAGTGGTGTTCGCGCCGAAGTGGTGTTCGGGCCGAAGTTCGGTATTCGGGCTGAGGATGATGTTCGGGTCGAGGTCAGAGTTCGGGCCGAGGTCGGAGTTCGGGCCGAGGTCGGAGTTCGGGCCGAGGTTGAAGTTCGGGCCGAAAATGAAGTTCGGGCCGGGAACAGTGAAGAGTTCGGGCCGAACTTGTTCTTGGCAGTGACGAATGAACCAACTATTTTGGTTACTCGTGGGCGTGAAACGGACACCCGAGCTGAAAGTTATGAATGTTTTATTATAGCACCTTTTGTCACACAATCTTGGATATTGAAGAGTTCGGGCCGAAGAGGGATGTTCGGGCCGAAGTGGTGTTCGTCCCGAAGTGGTGTTCGGGCCGAAGTGGGATGTTCGGGCCGAAGTGGTGTTCGGGCCGAAGTGGTGTTCGGGCCGAAGTTCGGTGTTCGGGCCGAGGATGATGTTCGGGCCGAGGATGATGTTCGGGCCGAGGTCGGAGTTCGAGCCGAGGTCGGAGTTCGGGCCGAGGTTGAAGTTCGTGCTGAAAATGAAGTTCGGGTCGGGAACAGTGAAGAGTTCGGGCCGAACTTGTTCTTGGCAGTGACGAACGAACCAGCTATTTTGGTTACTCGTGGGCGTGAAACGGACACCCGAGCTAAAAGTTATGAATGTTTTAGTATAGCACCTTTTGTCACACAATCTTGGATATTGAAGAGTTCGGGCCGAAGAGGGATGTTCGGGCCGAAGTGGTGTTCGGGCCGAAATGGGATGTTCGGGCCGAAGTGGTGTTCGGGCCGAAGTTCGGTGTTCAGGCCGAGGATGTTGTTCGGGCCGAGGTTGAAGTTCGGGCCGAGGTCGGAGTTCGGGCCGAGGTAGAAGTTCGGGTCGAGGTTGAAGTTCGGGCCGAAAATGAAGTTCGGGCCGGGAACAGTGAATAGTTCGGGCCGAACTTGTTCTTGGCAGTGACGAACGAACCAGCTATTTTGGTTACTCGTGGGCGTGAAACGGACACCCGAGCTGAAAGTTATGAATGTTTAGGTATAGCACCTTTTGTCACACAATCTTGGATATTGAAGAGTTCGGGCCGAAGAGGGATGTTCAGGCCGAAGTGGTGTTCGGGCCGAAGTGGGATGTTCGGGCCGAAGTGGTGTTCGGGCCGAAGTGGTGTTCGGGCCGAAGTGGTGTTCGGGCTGAAGTTCGGTGTTCGGGCTGAGGATGATGTTCGGGCCGAGGTTAAAGTTCGGGCCGAGGTCGGAGTTCAGGCCGAGGTTGAAGTTCGGGCCGAGGTTGAAGTTCGGGCCGAAAATGAAGTTCGGGCCGGGAACAGTGAAGAGTTCGGGCCGAACTTGTTATTGGCAGTGACGAACGAACCAGCTATTTTGGTTACTCGTGGGCGTGAAACGGACACCCGAGCTGAAAGTTATTAATGTTTTAGTATAGAACCTTTTGTCACACAATCTTGGATATTGAAGAGTTCGGGCCGCACTTGTTCTTGGCAGTGACGAACGAACCAGCTATTTTTGTTACTCGTGGGCGTGAAACGGACACCCGAGCTGAAAGTTATGAATGTTTTATTATAGCACCTTTTGTCACACAATCTTGGATATTGAAGAGTTCGGGCCTAAGAGGGATGTTCGGGCCGAAGTGGTGTTCGTCCCGAAGTGGTGTTCGGGCCGAAGTGGGATGTTCGGGCCGAAGTGGTGTTCGGGCCGAATTGGTGCTCGGGCCGAAGTTCGGTGTTCGGGCCGAGGATGATGTTCGGGCCGAGGATGATGTTCGGGCCGAGGTCGGAGTTCGAGCCGAGGTCGGAGTTCGGGCCGAGGTTGAAGTTCGGGCTGAAAATGAAGTTCGGGTCGGGAACAGTGAAGAGTTCGGGCCGAACTTGTTCTTGGCAGTGACGAACGAACCAGCTATTTTGGTTACTCGTGGGCGTGAAACGGACACCCGAGCTAAAAGTTATGAATGTTTTAGTATAGCACCTTTTGTCACACAATCTTGGATATTGAAGAGTTCGGGCCGAAGAGGGATGTTCGGGCCGAAGTGGTGTTCGGGCCGAAGTGGGATGTTCGGGCCGAAGTGGTGTTCGGGCCGAAGTTCGGTGTTCGGGCCGAGGATGTTGTTCGGGCCGAGGTTGAAGTTCGGGCCGAGGTCGGAGTTCGGGCCGAGGTAGAAGTTCGGGTCGAGGTTGAAGTTCGGGCCGAAAATGAAGTTCGGGCCGGGAACAGTGAATAGTTCGGGCCGAACTTGTTCTTGGCAGTGACGAACGAACCAGCTATTTTGGTTACTCGTGGGCGTGAAACGGACACCCGAGCTGAAAGTTATGAATGTTTAGGTATAGCACCTTTTGTCACACAATCTTGGATATTGAAGAGTTCGGGCCGAAGAGGGATGTTCAGGCCGAAGTGGTGTTCGGGCCGAAGTGGGATGTTCGGGCCGAAGTGGTGTTCGGGCCGAAGTTCGGTGTTCGGGCCGAGGATGATGTTCGGGCCGAGGTTGAAGTTCGGGCCGAGGTCGGAGTTCGGGCCGAGGTTGAATTTCGGGCCGAGGTTGAAGTTCGGGCCGAAAATGAAGTTCGGGCCGGGAACAGTGAAGAGTTCGGGCCAAACTTGTTCATGGCAGTGACGAACGAACCAGCAATTTTGGTTACTCGTGGGCGTGAAACGGACACCCGAGCTGAAAGTTATGAATGTTTTAGTATAGCACCTTTTGTCACACAATCTTGGATATTGAAGAGTTCGGGCCGAAGAGGGATGTTCGGGCCGAAGTGGTGTTGGGGCCGAAGTTCGGTGTTCGGGTCGAGGATGATGTCCGGGCCGAGGTTGAAGTTCGGGCCAAGGTCGGGGTTCGGGCCGAGGTTGAAGTTCGGGACGAAAATGAAGTTCGGGCCGGGAACAGTGAAGAGTTCGGGCCGAACTTGTTCTTGGAAGTGACGAACGAACCAGCTATTTTCGTTACTCGTGGGCGTGAAACGGACACCCGAGCTGAAAGTTATGAATGTTTTAGTATAGCACCTTTTGTCACACATTCTTGGATATTGAAGAGTTCGGGCCGAAGAGGGATGTTCGGGCCGAAGTGGTGTTCGGGCCGAAGTGGGATTTTCGGGCCGAAGTGTTGTTGGGGCCGAAGTGGTGTTCGTGCCGAAGTTCGGTGTTCGGGCCGAGGATGATGTTCGGACCGAGGTTGAAGTTCGGGCCGAGGTCGGAGTTCGGGCCGAGGTTGAAGTTCGGGCCAAAAATGAAGTTCGGGCCGGGAACAGTGAAGAGTTCGGGCCGAACTTGTTCTTGGCAGTGACGAACGAACAAACTATTTTGGTTACTCGTGGGTGTGAAACGGACACCCGAGCTGAAAGTTATGAATGTTTTAGTATAGCACCTTTTGTCACACAATCTTGGATATTGAAGAGTTCGGGCCGAAGAGGGATGTTCGGGCCGAAGTGGTGTTCGGGCCGAAGTGGGATGTTCGGGCCGAAGTGGTGTTCGGGCCGAAGTGGGATGTTCGGGCCGAAGTGGTGTTCGGGCCGAAGTGGTGTTCTGGCCGAGGTTCGGTGTTCGGGCTGAGGTTGAAGTTCGGGCCGAGGTTGAAGTTCGGGCCGAGGTTGAAGTTCGGGCCAAAAATGAAGTTCGGGCCGGGAATAGTGAAGAGTTCGGTCCGAACTTGTTCTTGGCACTGACGAACGAAATAGCTATTTTGGTTACTCGTGGACGTGAAACGGTCACCCGAGCTGAAAGTTATGAATATTTTAGTATAGCACCTTTTGTCACACAATCTTGGATATTGAAGAGTTCGGGCCGAACTTGGTCTTGGCAGTGAAGAACGAACCAGCTATTTTTGTTACTCGTGGGCGTGAAACGGACACCCGAGCTGAAAGTTATGAATGTTTTAGTATAGCACCTTTTGTCACACAATCTTGGATATTGAAGAGTTCGGGCCGAAGAGGGATGTTCGGGCCGAAGTGGTGTTCGGGCCGAAGTGGGATGTTCGGGCCGAAGTTCGGTGTTCGGGCCGAGGATGTTGTTCGGGCCGAGATTGAAGTTCGGGCCGAGGTCGGAGTTCGGGCCGAGGTAGAAGTTCGGGTCGAGGTTGAAGTTCGGGCCGAAAATGAAGTTCGGGCCGGGAACAGTGAAGAGTTCGGGCCGAACTTGTTCTTGGCAGTGACGAACGAACCAGCTATTTTGGTTACTCGTGGGCGTGAAACGGACACCCGAGCTGAAAGTTATGAATGTTTTAGTATAGCACCTTTTGTCACACAATCTTGGATATTGAAAAGTTCGGGCCGAAGAGGGATGTTCGGGCCGAAGTGGTGTTCGGGCCGAAGTGGGATGTTCGGGCCGAAGAGGTGTTCGGGCCGAGGATGATGTTCGGGCCGAGGTTGAAGTTCGGGCCGAGGTCGGAGTTCGGGCCGAGGTTGAATTTCGGGCCGAGGTTGAAGTTCGGGCCGAAAATGAAGTTCGGGCCGGGAACAGTGAAAAGTTCGGGCCGAACTTGTTCTTGGCAGTGACGAACGAACCAGCTATTTTGGTTACTCGTGCGCGTGAAACGGACACCCGAGCTGAAAGTTATGAATGTTTTAGTATAGCACCTTTTGTCACACAATCTTGGATATTGAAGAGTTCGGGCCGAAGAGGGATGTTCGGGCCGAAGTGGTGTTCGGGCCGAAGTTCGGTGTTCGGGCCGAGGATGATATTCGGGCCGAGGTTGAAGTTCGGGCCGAGGTCGGATTCGGGCCGAGGTTGAAGTTTGGGTCGAGGTTGAAGTTCGGGCCGAAAATGAAGTTCGGGCCGGGAACAGTGAAGAGTTCGGGACGAACTTGTTCTTGGTAGTGACGAACGAACCAGCTATTTTGGTTACTCGTGGGCGTGAAACGGACACCCGAGCTGAAAGATATAAATGTTTTAGTATAGCACCTTTTGTCACACAATCTTGGATATTGAAGAGTTCGGGCCGAAGAGGGATGTTCGGGCCGAAGTGGTGTTCAGGCCGAAGTGGGATGTTCGAGCGAAGTGGGATGTTCGGGCCGAAGTGGTGTTCGGGCCGATGTTCGGTGTTTGGGCCGAGGATGTTGTTCGGGCCGAGGTTGAAGTTCGGGCCGAGGTCGGAGTTCGGGCCGAGGTAGAAGTTCGGGTCGAGGTTGAAGTTCGGGCCGAAAATGAAGTTCGGGCTGGGAACAGTGAAGAGTACGGGCCGAACTTGTTCTTGGCAGTGACGAACGAACCAGCTATTTTGGTTACTCGTGGGCGTGAAACGGACACCCGAGCTGAAAGTTATGAATGTTTTAGTATAGCACCTTTTGTCACACAATCTTGGATATTGAAGAGTTCGGGCCGAAGAGGGATGTTCGGGCCGAAGTGGTGTTCGGGCCGAAGTGGGATGTTCGGGCCGAAGTGGTGTTCGGGCCGAAGTGGTGTTCGGGCTGAAGTTCGGTGTTCGGGCTGAGGATGATGTTCGGGCCGAGGTTGAAGTTCGGGCCGAGGTCGGAGTTCGGGCCGAGGTTGAAGTTCGGGTCGAGGTTGAAGTTCGGGCCGAAAATGAAGTTCGGGCCGAAAATGAAGTTCGGGCCGGGAACAGTGAAGAGTTCGGGCCGAACTTGTTCTTGGCAGTGACGAACGAACCATCTATTTTGGTTACTCGTGGGCGTGAAACGGACACCCGAGCTGAAAGTTATTAATGTTTTAGTATAGCACCTTTTGTCACACAATCTTGGATATTGAAGAGTTCGGGCCGCACTTGTTCTTGGCAGTGACGACCGAACCAGCTATTTTGGTTACTCGTGGGCGTGAAACGGACACCCGAGCTGAAAGTTATGAATGTTTTATTATAACACCTTTTGTCACACAATCTTGGATATTGAAGAGTTCGGGCCGAAGAGGGATGTTCGGGCCGAAGTGGTGTTCGTCCCGAAGTGGTGTTCGGGCCGAAGTGGGATGTTCGGGCCGAAGTGGTGTTCGGGCCGAAGTGGTGTTCGGGCCGAAGTTCGGTGTTCGGGCCGAGGATGATGTTCGGGCCGAGGATGATGTTCGGGCTGAGGTCGGAGTTCGAGCCGAGGTCGGAGTTCGGGCCGAGGTTGAAGTTCGGGCTGAAAATGAAGTTCGGGTCAGGAACAGTGAAGAGTTCGGGCCGAACTTGTTCTTGGCAGTGACGAACGAACCAGCTATTTTGGTTACTCGTGGGCGTGAAACGGACACCCGAGCTGAAAGTTATGAATGTTTTAGTATAGCGCCTTTTGTCACACAATCTTGGATATTGAAGAGTTCGGGCCGAAGAGGGATGTTCGGGCCGAAGTGGTGTTCGGGCCGAAGTTCGGTGTTCGGGCCGAGGATGATGTCCGGGCCGAGGTTCAAGTTCGGGCCAAGGTCGGAGTTCGGGCCGAGGTTGAAGTTCGGGCCGAAAATGAAGTTCGGGCCGGGAACAGTGAAGAGTTCGGGCCGAACTTGTTCTTGGCAGTGACGAACGAACCAGCTATTTTGGTTACTCGTGGGCGTGAAACGGACACCCGAGCTGAAAGTTATGAATGTTTTAGTATAGCACCTTTTGTCACACAATCTTGGATATTGAAGAGTTCGGGCCGAAGAGGGATGTTCGGGCCGAAGTGGTGTTCGGGCCGAAGTGGGATGTTCGGGCCGAAGTGGTGTTCGGGCCGAAGTGGTGTTCGTGCCGAAGTTCGGTGTTCGGGCCGAGGATGATGTTCGGGCCGAGGTTGAAGTTCGGGCCGAGGTCGGAGTTCGGGCCGAGGTTGAAGTTCGGGCCAAAAATGAAGTTCGGGCCGGGAACAGTGACGAGTTCGGGCCGAACTTGTTCTTGGCAGTGACGAACGAACCAACTATTTTGGTTACTCGTGGGTGTGAAACGGACACCCGAGCTGAAAGTTATGAATGTTTTAGTATAGCACCTTTTGTCACACAATCTTGGATATTGAAGAGTTCGGGCCGAAGAGGGATGTTCGGGCCGAAGTGGTGTTCGGGCCGAAGTGGGATGTTCGGGCCGAAGTGGTGTTCGGGCCGAAGTGGTGTTCTGGCCGAGGTTCGGTGTTCGGGCTGAGAATGATGTTCGGGCCGAGGTTGAAGTTCGGGCCGAGGTCGGAGTTTGGGCCGAGGTTGAAGTTCGGGCCAAAAATGAAGTTCGGGCCGGGAACAGTGAAGAGTTCGGTCCGAACTTGTTCTTGGCACTGACGCAAGAAATAGCTATTTTGGTTACTCGTGGGCGTGAAACGGACACCCGAGCTGAAAGTTATGAATATTTTAGTATATCACCTTCTGTCACACAATCTTGGATATTGAAGAGTTCGGGCCGAACTTGGTTTTGGCAGTGACGAACGAACCAGCTATTTTTGTTACTCGTGGGCGTGAAACGGACACCCGAACTGAAAGTTATGAATGTTTTAGTATAGCACCTTTTGTCACACAATCTTGGATATTGAAGAGTTCGGGCCGAAGAGGGATGTTCGGGCCGAAGTGGTGTTCGGGCCGAAGTGGGATGTTCGGGCCGAAGTGGTGTTCGGGCCGAAGTTCGGTGTTCGGGCCGAGGATGTTGTTCGGGCCGAGATTGAAGTTCGGGCCGAGGTCGGAGTTCGGGCCGAGGTAGAAGTTCGGGTCGAGGTTGAAGTTCGGGCCGAAAATGAAGTTCGGGCCGGGAACAGTGAAGAGTTCGGGCCGAACTTGTTCTTGGCAGTGACGAACGAACCAGCTATTTTGGTTACTCGTGGGCGTGAAACGGACACCCGAGCTGAAAGTTATGAATGTTTTAGTATAGCACCTTTTGTCACACAATCTTGGATATTGAAAAGTTCGGGCCGAAGAGGGATGTTCGGGCCGAAGTGGTGTTCGGGCCGAAGTGGGATGTTCGGGCCGAAGAGGTGTTCGGGCCGAAGTGGTGTTCGGGCCGAGGATGATGTTCGGGCCGAGGTTGAAGTTCGGGCCGAGGTCGGAGTTCGGGCCGAGGTTGAATTTCGGGCTAAGGTTGAAGTTCGGGCCGAAAATGAAGTTCGGGCCGGGAACATTGAAAAGTTCGGGCCGAACTTGTTCATGGGAGTGACGAACGAACCAGCTATTTTGGTTACTCGTGGGCGTGAAACGGACACCCGAGCTGAAAGTTATGAATGTTTTAGTATAGCACCTTTTGTCACACAATCTTGGATATTGAAGAGTTCGGGCCGAAGAGGCATGTTCGGGCCGAAGTGGTGTTCGGGCCGAAGTTCGGTGTTCGGGCCGAGGTTGAAGTTCGGGCCAAGGTCGGAGTTCGGGCCGAGGTTGAAGTTCGGGACGAAAATGAAGTTCGGGCCGGGAACAGTGAAGAGTTCGGGCCGAACTTGTTCTTGGCAGTGACGAACGAACCAGCTATTTTGGTTACTCGTGGGCGTGAAACGGACACCCGAGCTGAAAGTTATGAATGTTTTAGTATAGTACCTTTTGTCACACAATCTTGGATATTGAAGAGTTCGGGCCGAAGAGGGATGTTCGGGCCGAAGTGGTGTTCGGGCCGAAGTGGGATGTTCGGGCCGAAGTGGTGTTCGGGCCGAAGTGGTGTTCGGGCCGAAGTTCGGTGTTCGGGCCGAGGATGATGTTCGGGCCGAGGTTGAAGTTCGGGCCGAGGTCGGAGTTCGGGCCGAGGTTGAAGTTCGGGCCAAAAATGAAGTTCGGGCCGGGAACAGTGAAGAGTTCGGGCCGAACTTGTTCTTGGCAGTGACGAACGAACCAACTATTTTGGTTACTCGTGGGTGTGAAACGGACACCCGAGCTGAAAGTTATGAATGTTTTAGTATAGCACCTTTTGTCACACAATCTTGGATATTGAAGAGTTCGGGCCGAAGAGGGATGTTCGGGCCGAAGTGGTGTTCGGGCCGAAGTGGTGTTCGGGCCGAAGTGGGATGTTCGGGCCGAAGTGGTGTTCGGGCCGAAGTGGTGTTCTGGCCGAAGTTCGGTGTTCGGGCTGAGGATGATGTTCGGGCCGAGGTTGAAGTTCGGGCCGAGGTCGGAGTTTGGGCCGAGGTTGAAGTTCGGGCCGAGGTTGAAGTTCGGGCCGAAAATGAAGTTCGGGCCGGGAACAGTGAAGAGTTCGGTCCGAACTTGTTCTTCGCAGTGACGAACGAACCAGCTATTTTGGTTACTCGTGGGCGTGAAACGGACACTCGAGCTGAAAGTTATGAATGTTTTAGTATAGCACCTTTTGTCACACAATCTTGGATATTGAAGAGTTCGGGCCGAACTTGGTCTTGGCAGTGATGAACGAACCAGTTATTTTTGTTACTCGTGGGCGTGAAACGGACACCCGAGCTGAAAGTTATGAATGTTTTAGTATAGCACCTTTTGTCACACAATCTTGGATATTGAAGAGTTCGGGCCGAAGAGGGATGTTCGGGCCGAAGTGGTGTTCGGGCCGAAGTGGGATGTTCGGGCCGAAGTGGTGTTCGGGCCGAAGTGGTGTTCGGGCCGAAGTTCGGTGTTCGGGCCGAGGATGTTGTTCGGGCCGAGGTTGAAGTTCGGGCCGAGGTCGGAGTTCGGACCGAGGTAGAAGTTTGGGTCGAGGTTGAAGTTCGGGCCGAAAATGAAGTTCGGGCCGGGAACAGTGAAGAGTTCGGGCCGAACTTGTTCTTGGCAGTGACGAACGAACCAACTATTTTGGTTACTCGTGGGCGTGAAATGGACACCCGAGCTGAAAGTTATGAATGTTTTAGTATAGCACCTTTTGTCACACAATCTTGGATATTGAAGAGTTCGGGCCGAAGAGGGATGTTCGGGCCGAAGTGGTGTTCGGGCCGAAGTGGGATGTTCGGGCCGAAGTGGTGTTCGGGCCAAAGTTCGGTGCTCGGGCCGAGGATGATGTTCGGGCCGAGGTTGAAGTTCGGGCCGAGGTCGGAGTTCGGGCCGAGGATGAATTTCGGGCCGAGGTTGAAGTTCGGGCCGAAAATGAAGTTCGGGCCGGGAACAGTGAAGAGTTCGGGCCGAACTTGTTCTTGGCAGTGACGAACGAACCAGCTATTTTGGTTACTCGTGCGCGTGAAACGGACACCCGAGCTGAAAGTTATGAATGTTTTAGTATAGCACCTTTTGTCACACAATCTTGGATATTGAAGAGTTCGGGCCGAAGAGGGATGTTCGGTCCGAAGTGGTGTTCGGTCCGAAGTGGTGTTCGGGCCGAAGTGGGATGTTCGGGCCGAAGTGGTGTTCGGGCCGAAGTTCGGTGTTCGGGCCGAGGATGATGTTCGGGCCGAGGTTGAAGTTCGGGCTGAGGTCGGATTCGGGCCGAGGTTGAAGTTTGGGTCGAGGTTGAAGTTCGGGTCGAAAATGAAGTTCGGGCCGGGAACAGTGAAGAGTTCGGGACGAACTTGTTCTTGGTAGTGACGAACGAACCAGCTATATTGGTTACTCGTGGGCGTGAAACGGACACCCGAGCTGAAAGTTATAAATGTTTTAGTATAGCACCTTTTGTCACACAATCTTGGATATTGAAGAGTTCGGGCCGAAGAGGGATGTTCGGGCCGAAGTGGTGTTCAGGCCGAAGTGGGATGTTCGAGCGAAGTGGGATGTTCGGGCCGAAGTGGTGTTCGGGCCGAAGTTCGGTGTTTGGGCCGAGGATGTTGTTCGGGCCGAGGTTGAAGTTCGGGCCGAGGTCGGAGTTCGGGCCGAGGTAGAAGTTCGGGTCGAGGTTGAAGTTCGGGCCGAAAATGAAGTTCGGGCCGGGAACAGTGAAGAGTACGGGCCGAACTTGTTCTTGGCAGTGACGAACGAACCAGCTATTTTGGTTACTCGTGGGCGTGAAACGGACACCCGAGCTGAAAGTTATGAATGTTTTAGTATAGCACCTTTTGTCACACAATCTTGGATATTGAAGAGTTCGGGCCGAAGAGGGATGTTCGGGCCGAAGTGGTGTTCGGGCCGAAGTGGGATGTTCGGGCCGAAGTGGTGTTAGGGCTGAAGTGGTGTTCGGGCCGAAGTTCGGTGTTCGGGCCGAGAATGATGTTCGGGCCGAGGTTGAAGTTCGGGCCGAGGTCGGAGTTCGGGCCGAGGTCGGAGTTCGGGCCGAGGTTGATGTTCGGGCTGAAAATGAAGTTCGGGCCGGGAACAGTGAAGAGTTCGGGCCGAACTTGTTCTTGGCAGTGACGAACGAACCAGCTATTTTGGTTACTCATGGGCGTGAAACGGACACCCGAGCTGAAAGTTATGAATGTTTTAGTATAGCACCTTTTGTCACACAATATTGGATATTGAAGAGTTCGGGCCGAAGAGGGATGTTCGGGCCGAAGTGGTGTTCGGGCCGAAGTGGGATGTTCGGGCCGAAGTGGTGTTCGGGCGTAAGTGGTGTTCTGGCCGAAGTTCGGTGTTCGGGCTGAGGATGATGTTCGGGCCGGGGTTGAAGTTCGGGCCGAGGTCGGAGTTTGGGCCGAGGTTGAAGTTCGGGCCGAGGATGAAGTTCGGGCCGAAAATGAAGTTCGGGTCGGGAACAGTGAAGAGTTCGGTCCGAACTTGTTCTTGGCAGTGACGAACGAACCAGCTATTTTGGTTACTCGTGGGCGTGAAACGGACACCCGAGCTGAAATTTATGAATGTTTTAGTATAGCACCTTTTGTCACACAATCTTGGATATTGAAGAGTTCGGGCCGAAGAGGGATGTTCGGGCCGAAGTGGGATGTTCGGGCCGAAGTGGTGTTCGGGCCGAAGTGGTGTTCTGTCCGAAGTTCGGTGTTCGGGCTGAGGATGATGTTCGGGCCGAGGTTGAAGTTCGGGCCGAGGTCGGAGTTTGGGCCGAGGTTGAAGTTCGGGCCGAAAATGATGTTCGGGCCGGGAACAGTGAAGAGTTCGGTTCGAACTTGTTCTTGGCAGTGACGAACGAACCAGCTATTTTGGTTACTCGTGGGCGTGAAACGGACACCCGAGCTGAAAGTTATGAATGTTTTAGTATAGCACCTTTTGTCACACAATCTTGGATATTGAAGAGTTCGGGCCGAACTTGGTCTTGGCAGTGACGAACGAACCAGCTATTTTTGTTACTCGTGGGCGTGAAACGGACACCCGAGCTGAAAGTTATGAATGTTGTAGTATAGCACCTTTTGTCACACATTCTTGGATATTGAAGAGTTCGGGCCGAAGAGGGATGTTCGGGCCGAAGTGGTGTTCGGGCCGAAGTGGGATGTTCGGGCCGAAATGGTGTTCGGGCCGAAGTGGTGTTCGGGCCGAAGTTCGGTGTTCGGGCCGAGGATGTTGTTCGGGCCGAGGTTGAAGTTCGGACCGAGGTCGGAGTTCGGGCCGAGGTAGAAGTTCGGGTCGAGGTTGAAGTTCGGGCCGAAAATGAAGTTCGGGCCGGGAACAGTGAAGAGTTCGGGCCGAACTTGTTCTCGGCAGTGACGAACGAACCAGCTGTTTTGGTTACTCGTGGGCGTGAAACGGACACCCGAGCTGAAAGTTATGAATGTTTTAGTATAGCACCTTTTGTCACACAATCTTGGATATTTAAGAGTTCGGGCCGAAGAGGGATGTTCGGGCCGAAGTGGTGTTCGGGCCGAAGTGGGATGTTCGGGCCGAAGTGGTGTTCGGGCCGAAGTTCGGTGTTCGGGCCGAGGATGATGTTCGGGCCGAGGTTGAAGTTCGGGCCGAGGTCGGAGTTCGGGCCGAGGTTGAATTTCGGGCCGAGGTTGAAAATCAGGCCGAAAATGAAGTTCGGGCCGGGAACAGTGAAGAGTTCGGGCCGAACTTGTTCTTGGCAGTGACGAACGAACCAGCTATTTTGGTTACTCGTGGGCGTGAAACGGACACCCGAGCTGAAAGTTATGAATGTTTTAGTATAGCACCTTTTGTCACACAATCTTGGATATTGAAGAGTTCGGGCCGAAGAGGGATGTTCGGGCCGAAGTGGTGTTCGGGCCGAAGTGGGATTTTCGGGCCGAAGTGGTGTTGGGGCCGAAGTGGTGTTCGTGCCGAAGTTCGGTGTTCGGGCCGAGGATGATGTTCGGGCCGAGGTTGAAGTTCGGGCCGAGGTCGGAGTTCGGGCCGAGGTTGAAGTTCGGGCCAAAAATGAAGTTCGGGCCGGGAACAGTGAAGAGTTCGGGCCGAACTTGTTCTTGGCAGTGACGAACGAACAAACTATTTTGGTTACTCGTGGGTGTGAAACGGACACCCGAGCTGAAAGTTATGAATGTTTTAGTATAGCACCTTTTGTCACACAATCTTGGATATTGAAGAGTTCGGGCCGAAGAGGGATGTTCGGGCCGAAGTGGTGTTCGGGCCGAAGTGGGATGTTCGGGCCGAAGTGGTGTTCGGGCCGAAGTGGTGTTCTGGCCGAGGTTCGGTGTTCGGGCTGAGGATGATGTTCGGGCCGAGGTTGAAGTTCGGGCCGAGGTCGGAGTTTGGGCCGAGGTTGAAGTTCGGGCCGAGGTTGAAGTTCAGGCCAAAAATGAAGTTCGGGCCGGGAACAGTGAAGAGTTCGGTCCGAACTTGTTCTTGGCACTGACGAACGAAATAGCTATTTTGGTTACTCGTGGACGTGAAACGGTCACCCGAGCTGAAAGTTATGAATATTTTAGTATAGCACCTTTTGTCACACAATCTTGGATATTGAAGAGTTCGGGCCGAACTTGGTCTTGGCAGTGACGAACGAACCAGCTATTTTTGTTACTCGTGGGCGTGAAACGGACACCCGAGCTGAAAGTTATGAATGTTTTAGTATAGCACCTTTTGTCACACAATCTTGGATATTGAAGAGTTCGGGCCGAAGAGGGATGTTCGGGCCGAAGTGGTGTTCGGGCCGAAGTGGGATGTTCGGGCCGAAGTGGTGTTCGGGCCGAAGTGGTGTTCGGGCCGAAGTTCGGTGTTCGGGCCGAGGATGTTGTTCGGGCCGAGATTGAAGTTCGGGACGAGGTCGGAGTTCGGGCCGAGGAAGAAGTTCGGGTCGAGGTTGAAGTTCGGGCCGAAAATGAAGTTCGGGCCGGGAACGGTGAAGAGTTCGGGCCGAACTTGTTCTTGGCAGTGACGAACGAACCAGCTATTTTGGTTACTCGTGGGCGTGAAACGGACACCCGAGCTGAAAGTTATGAATGTTTTAGTATAGCACCTTTTGTCACACAATCTTGGATATTGAAAAGTTCGGGCCGAAGAGGGATGTTCGGGCCGAAGTGGTGTTCGGGCCGAAGTGGGATGTTCGGGCCGAAGAGGTGTTCGGGCCGAGGATGATGTTCGGGCCGAGGTTGAAGTTCGGGCCGAGGTCGGAGTTCGGGCCGAGGTTGAATTTCGGGCCGAGGTTGAAGTTCGGGCCGAAAATGAAGTTCGGGCCGGGAACAGTGAAAAGTTCGGGCCGAACTTGTTCTTGGCAGTGACGAACGAACCAGCTATTTTGGTTACTCGTGCGCGTTAAACGGACACCCGAGCTGAAAGTTATGAATGTTTTAGTATAGCACCTTTTGTCACACAATCTTGGATATTGAAGAGTTCGGGCCGAAGAGGGATGTTCGGGCCGAAGTGGTGTTCGGGCCGAAGTTCGGTGTTCGGGCCGAGGATGATATTCGGGCCGAGGTTGAAGTTCGGGCCGAGGTCGGATTCGGGCCGAGGTTGAAGTTTGGGTCGAGGTTGAAGTTCGGGCCGAAAATGAAGTTCGGGCCGGGAACAGTGAAGAGTTCGGGACGAACTTGTTCTTGGTAGTGACGAACGAACCAGCTATTTTGGTTACTCGTGGGCGTGAAACGGACACCCGAGCTGAAAGTTATAAATGTTTTAGTATAGCACCTTTTGTCACACAATCTTGGATATTGAAGAGTTCGGGTCGAAGAGGGATGTTCGGGCCGAAGTGGTGTTCAGGCCGAAGTGGGATGTTCGAGCGAAGTGGGATGTTCGGGCCGAAGTGGTGTTCGGGCCGATGTTCGGTGTTTGGGCCGAGGATGTTGTTCGGGCTGAGGTTGAAGTTCGGGCCGAGGTCGGAGGTCGGGCCGAGGTAGAAGTTCGGGTCGAGGTTGAAGTTCGGGCCGAAAATGAAGTTCGGGCCGGGAACAGTGAAGAGTACGGGCCGAACTTGTTCTTGGCAGTGACGAACGAACCAGCTATTTTGGTTACTCGTGGGCGTGAAACGGACACCCGAGCTGAAAGTTATGAATGTTTTAGTATAGCACCTTTTGTCACACAATCTTGGATATTGAAGAGTTCGGGCCGAAGAGGGATGTTCGGGCCGAAGTGGTGTTCGGGCCGAAGTGGGATGTTCGGGCCGAAGTGGTGTTCGGGCCGAAGTGGTGTTCGGGCTGAAGTTCGGTGTTCGGGCTGAGGATGATGTTCGGGCCGAGGTTGAAGTTCGGGCCGAGGTCGGAGTTCGGGCCGAGGTTGAAGTTCGGGTCGAGGTTGAAGTTCGGGCCGAAAATGAAGTTCGGGCCGGGAACAGTGAAGAGTTCGGGCCGAACTTGTTCTTGGCAGTGACGAACGAACCAGCTATTTTGGTTACTCGTGGGCGTGAAACGGACACCCGAGCTGAAAGTTATTAATGTTTTAGTATAGCACCTTTTGTCACCCAATCTTGGATATTGAAGAGTTCGGGCCGCACTTGTTCTTGGCAGTGACGACCGAACCAGCTATTTTGGTTACTCGTGGGCGTGAAACGGACACCCGAGCTGAAAGTTATGAATGTTTTATTATAACACCTTTTGTCACACAATCTTGGATATTGAAGAGTTCGGGCCGAAGAGGGATGTTCGGGCCGAAGTGGTGTTCGTCCCGAAGTGGTGTTCGGGCCGAAGTGGGATGTTCGGGCCGAAGTGGTGTTCGGGCCGAAGTGGTGTTCGGGCCGAAGTTCGGTGTTCGGGCCGAGGATGATGTTCGGGCCGAGGATGATGTTCGGGCTGAGGTCGGAGTTCGAGCCGAGGTCGGAGTTCGGGCCGAGGTTGAAGTTCGGGCTGAAAATGAAGTTCGGGTCGGGAACAGTGAAGAGTTCGGGCCGAACTTGTTCTTGGCAGTGACGAACGAACCAGCTATTTTGGTTACTCGTGGGCGTGAAACGGACACCCGAGCTAAAAGTTATGAATGTTTTAGTATAGCACCTTTTGTCACACAATCTTGGATATTGAAGTGTTCGGGCCGAAGAGGGATGTTCGGGCCGAAGTGGTGTTCGGGCCGAAGTTCGGTGTTCGGGCCGAGGATGATGTCCGGGCCGAGGTTCAAGTTCGGGCCAAGGTCGGAGTTCGGGCCGAGGTTGAAGTTCGGGCCGAAAATGAAGTTCGGGCCGGGAACAGTGAAGAGTTCGGGCCGAACTTGTGTGGCAGTGACGAACGAACCAGCTATTTTGGTTACTCGTGGGCGTGAAACGGACACCCGAGCTGAAAGTTATGAATGTTTTAGTATAGCACCTTTTGTCACACAATCTTGGATATTGAAGAGTTCGGGCCGAAGAGGGATGTTCGGGCCGAAGTGGTGTTCGGGCCGAAGTGGGATGTTCGGGCCGAAGTGGTGTTCAGGCCGAAGTGGTGTTCGTGCCGAAGTTCGGTGTTCGGGCCGAGGATGATGTTCGGGCCGAGGTTGAAGTTCGGGCCGAGGTTGAAGTTCGGGCCGAGGTTGATGTTCGGGCCGAGGTTGAAGTTCGGGCCGAGGTCGGAGTTCGGGCCGAGGTTGAATTTCGGGCCGAGGTTGAAGTTCGGGCCTAAAATGAAGTTCGGGCCGGGAACAGTGAAGAATTCGGGCCGAACTTGTTCTTGGCAGTGACGAACGAACCAGCTATTTTGGTTACTCGTGGGCGTGAAACGGACACCCGAGCTGAAAGTTATGAATGTTTTAGTATAGCACCTTTTGTCACACAATCTTGGATATTGAAGAGTTCGGGCCGAAGAGGGATGTTCGGGCCGAAGAGGGATGTTCGGGCCGAAGTGGTGTTCGGGCCGAAGTGGGATGTTCGGGCCGAAGTGGTGTTCGGGCCGAAGTTAGGTGTTCGGGCCGAGGATGATGTTCGGGCCGAGGTTGAAGTTCGGGCCGAGGTCGGAGTTCGGGCCGAGGTTGAATTTCGGGCCGAGGTTGAAGTTCGGGCCGAAAATGAAGTTCGGGCCGGGAACAGTGAAGAGTTCGGGCCGAACTTGTTCTTGGCAGTGACGAACGAACCAACTATTTTGGTTACTCGTGGGCGTGAAACGGACACCCGAGCTGAAAGTTATGAATGTTTTAGTATAGCACCTTTTGTCACACAATCTTGGATATTGAAGAGTTCGGGCCGAAGAGGGATGTTCGGGCCGAAGTGGTGTTCGGGCCGAAGTGGGATGTTCGGGCCGAAGTGGTGTTCGGGCCAAAGTTCGGTGCTCGGGCCGAGGATGATGTTCGGGCCGAGGTCGGAGTTCGGGCCGAGGTTGAATTTCGGGCCGAGGTTGAAGTTCGGGCCGAAAATGAAGTTCGGGCCGGGAACAGTGAAGAATTCGGGCCGAACTTGTTCTTGGCAGTGACGAACGAACCAGCTATTTTGGTTACTCGTGGGCGTGAAACGGACACCCGAGCTGAAAGTTATGAATGATTTAGTATAGCACCTTTTGTCACACAATCTTGGATTTTGAAGAGTTCGGGCCGAAGAGGGATGTTCGGGCCGAAGTGGTGTTCGGGCCGAAGTGGGATGTTCGGGCCGAAGTGGTGTTCGGGCCGAAGTTCGGTGTTCGGGCCGAGGATGATGTTCGGGCCGAGGTTGAAGTTCGGGCCGAGGTCGGAGTTCGGGCCGAGGTTGAATTTCGGGCCGAGGTTGAAGTTCGGGCCTAAAATGAAGTTCGGGCCGGGAACAGTGAAGAATTCGGGCCGAACTTGTTCTTGGCAGTGACGAACGAACCAGCTATTTTGGTTACTCGTGGGCGTGAAACGGACACCCGAGCTAAAAGTTATGAATGTTTTAGTATAGCACCTTTTGTCACACAATCTTGGATATTGAAGAGTTCGGGCCGAAGAGGGATGTTCGGGCCGAAGAGGGATGTTCGGGCCGAAGTGGTGTTCGGGCCGAAGTGGGATGTTCGGGCCGAAGTGGTGTTCGGGCCGAAGTTAGGTGTTCGGGCCGAGGATGATGTTCGGGCCGAGGTTGAAGTTCGGGCCGAGGTCGGAGTTCGGGCCGAGGTTGAATTTCGGGCCGAGGTTGAAGTTCGGGCCGAAAATGAAGTTCGGGCCGGGAACAGTGAAGAGTTCGGGCCGAACTTGTTCTTGGCAGTGACGAACGAACCAACTATTTTGGTTACTCGTGGGCGTGAAACGGACACCCGAGCTGAAAGTTATGAATGTTTTAGTATAGCACCTTTTGTCACACAATCTTGGATATTGAAGAGTTCGGGCCGAAGAGGGATGTTCGGGCCGAAGTGGTGTTCGGGCCGAAGTGGGATGTTCGGGCCGAAGTGGTGTTCGGGCCAAAGTTCGGTGCTCGGGCCGAGGATGATGTTCGGGCCGAGGTTGAAGTTCGGGCCGAGGTCGGAGTTCGGGCCGAGGTTGAATTTCGGGCCGAGGTTGAAGTTCGGGCCTAAAATGAAGTTCGGGCCGGGAACAGTGAAGAATTCGGGCCGAACTTGTTCTTGGCAGTGACGAACGAACCAGCTATTTTGGTTACTCGTGGGCGTGAAACGGACACCCGAGCTAAAAGTTATGAATGTTTTAGTATAGCACCTTTTGTCACACAATCTTGGATATTGAAGAGTTCGGGCCGAAGAGGGATGTTCGGGCCGAAGAGGGATGTTCGGGCCGAAGTGGTGTTCGGGCCGAAGTGGGATGTTCGGGCCGAAGTGGTGTTCGGGCCGAAGTTAGGTGTTCGGGCCGAGGATGATGTTCGGGCCGAGGTTGAAGTTCGGGCCGAGGTCGGAGTTCGGGCCGAGGTTGAATTTCGGGCCGAGGTTGAAGTTCGGGCCGAAAATGAAGTTCGGGCCGGGAACAGTGAAGAGTTCGGGCCGAACTTGTTCTTGGCAGTGACGAACGAACCAACTATTTTGGTTACTCGTGGGCGTGAAACGGACACCCGAGCTGAAAGTTATGAATGTTTTAGTATAGTACCTTTTGTCACACAATCTTGGATATTGAAGAGTTCGGGCCGAAGAGGGATGTTCGGGCCGAAGAGGGATGTTCGGGCCGAAGTGGTGTTCGGGCCGAAGTGGGATGTTCGGGCCGAAGTGGTGTTCGGGCCGAAGTTAGGTGTTCGGGCCGAGGATGATGTTCGGGCCGAGGTTGAAGTTCGGGCCGAGGTCGGAGTTCGGGCCGAGGTTGAATTTCGGGCCGAGGTTGAAGTTCGGGCCGAAAATGAAGTTCGGGCCGGGAACAGTGAAGAGTTCGGGCCGAACTTGTTCTTGGCAGTGACGAACGAACCAGCTATTTTGGTTACTCGTGGGCGTGAAACGGACACCCGAGCTGAAAGTTATGAATGATTTAGTATAGCACCTTTTGTCACACAATCTTGGATTTTGAAGAGTTCGGGCCGAAGAGGGATGTTCGGGCCGAAGTGGTGTTCGGGCCGAAGTGGGATGTTCGGGCCGAAGTGGTGTTCGGGCCGAAGTTCGGTGTTCGGGCCGAGGATGATGTTCGGGCCGAGGTTGAAGTTCGGGCCGAGGTCGGAGTTCGGGCCGAGGTTGAATTTCGGGCCGAGGTTGAAGTTCGGGCCTAAAATGAAGTTCGGGCCGGGAACAGTGAAGAATTCGGGCCGAACTTGTTCTTGGCAGTGACGAACGAACCAGCTATTTTGGTTACTCGTGGGCGTGAAACGGACACCCGAGCTAAAAGTTATGAATGTTTTAGTATAGCACCTTTTGTCACACAATCTTGGATATTGAAGAGTTCGGGCCGAAGAGGGATGTTCGGGCCGAAGAGGGATGTTCGGGCCGAAGTGGTGTTCGGGCCGAAGTGGGATGTTCGGGCCGAAGTGGTGTTCGGGCCGAAGTTAGGTGTTCGGGCCGAGGATGATGTTCGGGCCGAGGTTGAAGTTCGGGCCGAGGTCGGAGTTCGGGCCGAGGTTGAATTTCGGGCCGAGGTTGAAGTTCGGGCCGAAAATGAAGTTCGGGCCGGGAACAGTGAAGAGTTCGGGCCGAACTTGTTCTTGGCAGTGACGAACGAACCAACTATTTTGGTTACTCGTGGGCGTGAAACGGACACCCGAGCTGAAAGTTATGAATGTTTTAGTATAGTACCTTTTGTCACACAATCTTGGATATTGAAGAGTTCGGGCCGAAGAGGGATGTTCGGGCCGAAGTGGTGTTCGGGCCGAAGTGGGATGTTCGGGCCGAAGTGGTGTTCGGGCCAAAGTTCGGTGCTCGGGCCGAGGATGATGTTCGGGCCGAGGTTGAAGTTCGGGCCGAGGTCGGAGTTCGGGCCGAGGTTGAATTTCGGGCCGAGGTTGAAGTTCGGGCCGAAAATGAAGTTCGGGCCGGGAACAGTGAAGATTTCGGGCCGAACTTGTTCTTGGCAGTGACGAACGAACCAGCTATTTTGGTTACTCGTGGGCGTGAAACGGACACCCGAGCTGAAAGTTATGAATGTTTTAGTATAGCACCTTTTGTCACACAATCTTGGATATTGAAGAGTTCGGGCCGAAGAGGGATGTTCGGGCCGAAGAGGGATGTTCGGGCCGAAGTGGTGTTCGGGCCGAAGTTCGGTGTTCGGGCCGAGGATGATGTTCGGGCCGAGGTTGAAGTTCGGGCCGAGGTCGGAGTTCGGGCCGAGGTTGAATTTCGGGCCGAGGTTGAAGTTCGGGCCGAAAATGAAGTTCGGGCCGGGAACAGTGAAGAATTCGGGCCGAACTTGTTCTTGGCAGTGACGAACGAACCAGCTATTTTGGTTACTCGTGGGCGTGAAACGGACACCCGAGCTGAAAGTTATGAATGTTTTAGTATAGCACCTTTTGTCACACAATCTTGGATATTGAAGAGTTCGGGCCGAAGAGGGATGTTCGGGCCGAAGAGGGATGTTCGGGCCGAAGTGGTGTTCGGGCCGAAGTGGGATGTTCGGGCCGAAGTGGTGTTCGGGCCGAAGTGGTGTTCGGGCCGAAGTTCGGTGTTCGGGCCGAGGATGTTGTTCGGGCCGAGGTTGAAGTTCGGGCCGAGGTCGGAGTTCGGGCCGAGGTAGAAGTTCGGGTCGAGGTTGAAGTTCGGGCCGAAAATGAAGTTCGGGCCGGGAACAGTGAAGAGTTCGGGCCGAACTTGTTCTTGGCAGTGACGAACGAACCAACTATTTTGGTTACTCGTGGGCGTGAAACGGACACCCGAGCTGAAAGTTATGAATGTTTTAGTATAGCACCTTTTGTCACACAATCTTGGATATTGAAGAGTTCGGGCCGAAGAGGGATGTTCGGGCCGAAGTGGTGTTCGGGCCGAAGTGGGATGTTCGGGCCGAAGTGGTGTTCGGGCCAAAGTTCGGTGCTCGGGCCGAGGATGATGTTCGGGCCGAGGTTGAAGTTCGGGCCGAGGTCGGAGTTCGGGCCGAGGTTGAATTTCGGGCCGAGGTTGAAGTTCGGGCCGAAAATGAAGTTCGGGCCGGGAACAGTGAAGATTTCGGGCCGAACTTGTTCTTGGCAGTGACGAACGAACCAGCTATTTTGGTTACTCGTGCGCGTGAAACGGACACCCGAGCTGAAAGTTATGAATGTTTTAGTATAGCACCTTTTGTCACACAATCTTGGATATTGAAGAGTTCGGGCCGAAGAGGGATGTTCGGGCCGAAGTGGTGTTCGGGCCGAAGTGGGATGTTCGGGCCGAAGTGGTGTTCGGGCCGAAGTTCGGTGTTCGGGCCGAGGATGATGTTCGGGCCGAGGTTGAAGTTCGGGCTGAGGTCGGATTCGGGCCGAGGTTGAAGTTTGGGTCGAGGTTGAAGTTCGGGCCGAAAATGAAGTTCGGGCCGGGAACAGTGAAGAGTTCGGGACGAACTTGTTCTTGGTAGTGACGAACGAACCAGCTATTTTGGTTACTCGTGGGCGTGAAACGGACACCCGAGCTGAAAGTTATAAATGTTTTAGTATAGCACCTTTTGTCACACAATCTTGGATATTGAAGAGTTCGGGCCGAAGAGGGATGTTCGGGCCGAAGTGGTGTTCGGGCAGAAGTGGGATGTTCGGGCCGAAGTGGTGTTCGGGCCGAAGTGGTGTTCTGGCCGAAGTTCGGTGTTCGGGCTGAGGATGATGTTCGGGCCGAGGTTGAAGTTCGGGCCGAGGTCGGAGTTTGGGCCGAGGTTGAAGTTCGGGCCGAAAATGATGTTCGGGCCGGGAACAGTGAAGAGTTCGGTCCGAACTTGTTCTTGGCAGTGACGAACGAACCAGCTATTTTGGTTACTCGTGGGCGTGAAACGGACACCCGAGCTGAAAGTTATGAATGTTTTAGTATAGCACCTTTTGTCACACAATCTTGGATATTGAAGAGTTCGGGCCGAAGAGGGATGTTCGGGCCGAAGAGGGATGTTCGGGCCGAAGTGGTGTTCGGGCCGAAGTGGTGTTCGGGCCGAAGTTCGGTGTTCGGGCCGAGGATGATGTTCGGGCCGAGGTTGAAGTTCGGGCCGAGGTCGGAGTTCGGGCCGAGGTTGAATTTCGGGCCGAGGTTGAAGTTCGGGCCGAAAATGAAGTTCGGGCCGGGAACAGTGAAGAATTCGGGCCGAACTTGTTCTTGGCAGTGACGAACGAACCAGCTATTTTGGTTACTCGTGGGCGTGAAACGGACACCCGAGCTGAAAGTTATGAATGTTTTAGTATAGCACCTTTTGTCACACAATCTTGGATATTGAAGAGTTCGGGCCGAAGAGGGATGTTCGGGCCGAAGAGGGATGTTCGGGCCGAAGTGGTGTTCGGGCCGAAGTGGGATGTTCGGGCCGAAGTGGTGTTCGGGCCGAAGTGGTGTTCGGGCCGAAGTTCGGTGTTCGGGCCGAGGATGTTGTTCGGGCCGAGGTTGAAGTTCGGGCCGAGGTCGGAGTTCGGGCCGAGGTAGAAGTTCGGGTCGAGGTTGAAGTTCGGGCCGAAAATGAAGTTCGGGCCGGGAACAGTGAAGAGTTCGGGCCGAACTTGTTCTTGGTAGTGACGAACGAACCAACTATTTTGGTTACTCGTGGGCGTGAAACGGACACCCGAGCTGAAAGTTATGAATGTTTTAGTATAGCACCTTTTGTCACACAATCTTGGATATTGAAGAGTTCGGGCCGAAGAGGGATGTTCGGGCCGAAGTGGTGTTCGGGCCGAAGTGGGATGTTCGGGCCGAAGTGGTGTTCGGGCCAAAGTTCGGTGCTCGGGCCGAGGATGATGTTCGGGCCGAGGTTGAAGTTCGGGCCGAGGTCGGAGTTCGGGCCGAGGTTGAATTTCGGGCCGAGGTTGAAGTTCGGGCCGAAAATGAAGTTCGGGCCGGGAACAGTGAAGATTTCGGGCCGAACTTGTTCTTGGCAGTGACGAACGAACCAGCTATTTTGGTTACTCGTGCGCGTGAAACGGACACCCGAGCTGAAAGTTATGAATGTTTTAGTATAGCACCTTTTGTCACACAATCTTGGATATTGAAGAGTTCGGGCCGAAGAGGGATGTTCGGGCCGAAGTGGTGTTCGGGCCGAAGTGGGATGTTCGGGCCGAAGTGGTGTTCGGGCCGAAGTTCGGTGTTCGGGCCGAGGATGATGTTCGGGCCGAGGTTGAAGTTCGGGCTGAGGTCGGATTCGGGCCGAGGTTGAAGTTTGGGTCGAGGTTGAAGTTCGGGCCGAAAATGAAGTTCGGGCCGGGAACAGTGAAGAGTTCGGGACGAACTTGTTCTTGGTAGTGACGAACGAACCAGCTATTTTGGTTACTCGTGGGCGTGAAACGGACACCCGATCTTGGATATTGAAGAGTTCGGGCCGAAGAGGGATGTTCGGGCCGAAGTGGTGTTCGGGCCGAAGTGGGATGTTCGGGCCGAAGTGGTGTTCGGGCCGAAGTGGTGTTCTGGCCGAAGTTCGGTGTTCGGGCTGAGGATGATGTTCGGGCCGAGGTTGAAGTTCGGGCCGAGGTCGGAGTTTGGGCCGAGGTTGAAGTTCGGGCCGAAAATGATGTTCGGGCCGGGAACAGTGAAGAGTTCGGTCCGAACTTGTTCTTGGCAGTGACGAACGAACCAGCTATTTTGGTTACTCGTGGGCGTGAAACGGACACCCGAGCTGAAAGTTATGAATGTTTTAGTATAGCACCTTTTGTCACACAATCTTGGATATTGAAGAGTTCGGGCCGAACTTGGTCTTGGCAGTGACGAACGAACCAGCTATTTTTGTTACTCGTGGGCGTGAAACGGACACCCGAGCTGAAAGTTATGAATGTTGTAGTATAGCACCTTTTGTCACACATTCTTGGATATTGAAGAGTTCGGGCCGAAGAGGGATGTTCGGGCCGAAGTGGTGTTCGGGCCGAAGTGGGATGTTCGGGCCGAAATGGCGTTCGGGCCGAAGTTCGGTGTTCGGGCCGAGGATGTTGTTCGGGCCGAGGTTGAAGTTCGGACCGAGGTCGGAGTTCGGGCCGAGGTAGAAGTTCGGGTCGAGGTTGAAGTTCGGGCCGAAAATGAAGTTCGGGCCGGGAACAGTGAAGAGTTCGGGCCGAACTTGTTCTCGGCAGTGACGAACGAACCAGCTATTTTGGTTACTCGTGGGCGTGAAACGGACACCCGAGCTGAAAGTTATGAATGATTTAGTATAGCACCTTTTGTCACACAATCTTGGATTTTGAAGAGTTCGGGCCGAAGAGGGATGTTCGGGCCGAAGTGGTGTTCGGGCCGAAGTGGGATGTTCGGGCCGAAGTGGTGTTCGGGCCGAAGTTCGGTGTTCGGGCCGAGGATGATGTTCGGGCCGAGGTTGAAGTTCGGGCCGAGGTCGGAGTTCGGGCCGAGGTTGAATTTCGGGCCGAGGTTGAAGTTCGGGCCTAAAATGAAGTTCGGGCCGGGAACAGTGAAGAATTCGGGCCGAACTTGTTCTTGGCAGTGACGAACGAACCAGCTATTTTGGTTACTCGTGGGCGTGAAACGGACACCCGAGCTGAAAGTTATGAATGTTTTAGTATAGCACCTTTTGTCACACAATCTTGGATATTGAAGAGTTCGGGCCGAAGAGGGATGTTCGGGCCGAAGAGGGATGTTCGGGCCGAAGTGGTGTTCGGGCCGAAGTGGGATGTTCGGGCCGAAGTGGTGTTCGGGCCGAAGTTAGGTGTTCGGGCCGAGGATGATGTTCGGGCCGAGGTTGAAGTTCGGGCCGAGGTCGGAGTTCGGGCCGAGGTTGAATTTCGGGCCGAGGTTGAAGTTCGGGCCGAAAATGAAGTTCGGGCCGGGAACAGTGAAGAGTTCGGGCCGAACTTGTTCTTGGCAGTGACGAACGAACCAACTATTTTGGTTACTCGTGGGCGTGAAACGGACACCCGAGCTGAAAGTTATGAATGTTTTAGTATAGCACCTTTTGTCACACAATCTTGGATATTGAAGAGTTCGGGCCGAAGAGGGATGTTCGGGCCGAAGTGGTGTTCGGGCCGAAGTGGGATGTTCGGGCCGAAGTGGTGTTCGGGCCAAAGTTCGGTGCTCGGGCCGAGGATGATGTTCGGGCCGAGGTCGGAGTTCGGGCCGAGGTTGAATTTCGGGCCGAGGTTGAAGTTCGGGCCGAAAATGAAGTTCGGGCCGGGAACAGTGAAGAATTCGGGCCGAACTTGTTCTTGGCAGTGACGAACGAACCAGCTATTTTGGTTACTCGTGGGCGTGAAACGGACACCCGAGCTGAAAGTTATGAATGATTTAGTATAGCACCTTTTGTCACACAATCTTGGATTTTGAAGAGTTCGGGCCGAAGAGGGATGTTCGGGCCGAAGTGGTGTTCGGGCCGAAGTGGGATGTTCGGGCCGAAGTGGTGTTCGGGCCGAAGTTCGGTGTTCGGGCCGAGGATGATGTTCGGGCCGAGGTTGAAGTTCGGGCCGAGGTCGGAGTTCGGGCCGAGGTTGAATTTCGGGCCGAGGTTGAAGTTCGGGCCTAAAATGAAGTTCGGGCCGGGAACAGTGAAGAATTCGGGCCGAACTTGTTCTTGGCAGTGACGAACGAACCAGCTATTTTGGTTACTCGTGGGCGTGAAACGGACACACGAGCTGAAAGTTATGAATGTTTTAGTATAGCACCTTTTGTCACACAATCTTGGATATTGAAGAGTTCGGGCCGAAGAGGGATGTTCGGGCCGAAGAGGGATGTTCGGGCCGAAGTGGTGTTCGGGCCGAAGTGGGATGTTCGGGCCGAAGTGGTGTTCGGGCCGAAGTTAGGTGTTCGGGCCGAGGATGATGTTCGGGCCGAGGTTGAAGTTCGGGCCGAGGTCGGAGTTCGGGCCGAGGTTGAATTTCGGGCCGAGGTTGAAGTTCGGGCCGAAAATGAAGTTCGGGCCGGGAACAGTGAAGAGTTCGGGCCGAACTTGTTCTTGGCAGTGACGAACGAACCAACTATTTTGGTTACTCGTGGGCGTGAAACGGACACCCGAGCTGAAAGTTATGAATGTTTTAGTATAGCACCTTTTGTCACACAATCTTGGATATTGAAGAGTTCGGGCCGAAGAGGGATGTTCGGGCCGAAGTGGTGTTCGGGCCGAAGTGGGATGTTCGGGCCGAAGTGGTGTTCGGGCCAAAGTTCGGTGCTCGGGCCGAGGATGATGTTCGGGCCGAGGTTGAAGTTCGGGCCGAGGTCGGAGTTCGGGCCGAGGTTGAATTTCGGGCCGAGGTTGAAGTTCGGGCCGAAAATGAAGTTCGGGCCGGGAACAGTGAAGAATTCGGGCCGAACTTGTTCTTGGCAGTGACGAACGAACCAGCTATTTTGGTTACTCGTGGGCGTGAAACGGACACCCGAGCTGAAAGTTATGAATGTTTTAGTATAGCACCTTTTGTCACACAATCTTGGATATTGAAGAGTTCGGGCCGAAGAGGGATGTTCGGGCCGAAGAGGGATGTTCGGGCCGAAGTGGTGTTCGGGCCGAAGTGGGATGTTCGGGCCGAAGTGGTGTTCGGGCCGAAGTTAGGTGTTCGGGCCGAGGATGATGTTCGGGCCGAGGTTGAAGTTCGGGCCGAGGTCGGAGTTCGGGCCGAGGTTGAATTTCGGGCCGAGGTTGAAGTTCGGGCCGAAAATGAAGTTCGGGCCGGGAACAGTGAAGAGTTCGGGCCGAACTTGTTCTTGGCAGTGACGAACGAACCAACTATTTTGGTTACTCGTGGGCGTGAAACGGACACCCGAGCTGAAAGTTATGAATGTTTTAGTATAGTACCTTTTGTCACACAATCTTGGATATTGAAGAGTTCGGGCCGAAGAGGGATGTTCGGGCCGAAGTGGTGTTCGGGCCGAAGTGGGATGTTCGGGCCGAAGTGGTGTTCGGGCCAAAGTTCGGTGCTCGGGCCGAGGATGATGTTCGGGCCGAGGTTGAAGTTCGGGCCGAGGTCGGAGTTCGGGCCGAGGTTGAATTTCGGGCCGAGGTTGAAGTTCGGGCCGAAAATGAAGTTCGGGCCGGGAACAGTGAAGATTTCGGGCCGAACTTGTTCTTGGCAGTGACGAACGAACCAGCTATTTTGGTTACTCGTGGGCGTGAAACGGACACCCGAGCTGAAAGTTATGAATGTTTTAGTATAGCACCTTTTGTCACACAATCTTGGATATTGAAGAGTTCGGGCCGAAGAGGGATGTTCGGGCCGAAGAGGGATGTTCGGGCCGAAGTGGTGTTCGGGCCGAAGTTCGGTGTTCGGGCCGAGGATGATGTTCGGGCCGAGGTTGAAGTTCGGGCCGAGGTCGGAGTTCGGGCCGAGGTTGAATTTCGGGCCGAGGTTGAAGTTCGGGCCGAAAATGAAGTTCGGGCCGGGAACAGTGAAGAATTCGGGCCGAACTTGTTCTTGGCAGTGACGAACGAACCAGCTATTTTGGTTACTCGTGGGCGTGAAACGGACACCCGAGCTGAAAGTTATGAATGTTTTAGTATAGCACCTTTTGTCACACAATCTTGGATATTGAAGAGTTCGGGCCGAAGAGGGATGTTCGGGCCGAAGAGGGATGTTCGGGCCGAAGTGGTGTTCGGGCCGAAGTGGGATGTTCGGGCCGAAGTGGTGTTCGGGCCGAAGTGGTGTTCGGGCCGAAGTTCGGTGTTCGGGCCGAGGATGTTGTTCGGGCCGAGGTTGAAGTTCGGGCCGAGGTCGGAGTTCGGGCCGAGGTAGAAGTTCGGGTCGAGGTTGAAGTTCGGGCCGAAAATGAAGTTCGGGCCGGGAACAGTGAAGAGTTCGGGCCGAACTTGTTCTTGGCAGTGACGAACGAACCAACTATTTTGGTTACTCGTGGGCGTGAAACGGACACCCGAGCTGAAAGTTATGAATGTTTTAGTATAGCACCTTTTGTCACACAATCTTGGATATTGAAGAGTTCGGGCCGAAGAGGGATGTTCGGGCCGAAGTGGTGTTCGGGCCGAAGTGGGATGTTCGGGCCGAAGTGGTGTTCGGGCCAAAGTTCGGTGCTCGGGCCGAGGATGATGTTCGGGCCGAGGTTGAAGTTCGGGCCGAGGTCGGAGTTCGGGCCGAGGTTGAATTTCGGGCCGAGGTTGAAGTTCGGGCCGAAAATGAAGTTCGGGCCGGGAACAGTGAAGATTTCGGGCCGAACTTGTTCTTGGCAGTGACGAACGAACCAGCTATTTTGGTTACTCGTGCGCGTGAAACGGACACCCGAGCTGAAAGTTATGAATGTTTTAGTATAGCACCTTTTGTCACACAATCTTGGATATTGAAGAGTTCGGGCCGAAGAGGGATGTTCGGGCCGAAGTGGTGTTCGGGCCGAAGTGGGATGTTCGGGCCGAAGTGGTGTTCGGGCCGAAGTTCGGTGTTCGGGCCGAGGATGATGTTCGGGCCGAGGTTGAAGTTCGGGCTGAGGTCGGATTCGGGCCGAGGTTGAAGTTTGGGTCGAGGTTGAAGTTCGGGCCGAAAATGAAGTTCGGGCCGGGAACAGTGAAGAGTTCGGGACGAACTTGTTCTTGGTAGTGACGAACGAACCAGCTATTTTGGTTACTCGTGGGCGTGAAACGGACACCCGAGCTGAAAGTTATAAATGTTTTAGTATAGCACCTTTTGTCACACAATCTTGGATATTGAAGAGTTCGGGCCGAAGAGGGATGTTCGGGCCGAAGTGGTGTTCGGGCAGAAGTGGGATGTTCGGGCCGAAGTGGTGTTCGGGCCGAAGTGGTGTTCTGGCCGAAGTTCGGTGTTCGGGCTGAGGATGATGTTCGGGCCGAGGTTGAAGTTCGGGCCGAGGTCGGAGTTTGGGCCGAGGTTGAAGTTCGGGCCGAAAATGATGTTCGGGCCGGGAACAGTGAAGAGTTCGGTCCGAACTTGTTCTTGGCAGTGACGAACGAACCAGCTATTTTGGTTACTCGTGGGCGTGAAACGGACACCCGAGCTGAAAGTTATGAATGTTTTAGTATAGCACCTTTTGTCACACAATCTTGGATATTGAAGAGTTCGGGCCGAAGAGGGATGTTCGGGCCGAAGAGGGATGTTCGGGCCGAAGTGGTGTTCGGGCCGAAGTTCGGTGTTCGGGCCGAGGATGATGTTCGGGCCGAGGTTGAAGTTCGGGCCGAGGTCGGAGTTCGGGCCGAGGTTGAATTTCGGGCCGAGGTTGAAGTTCGGGCCGAAAATGAAGTTCGGGCCGGGAACAGTGAAGAATTCGGGCCGAACTTGTTCTTGGCAGTGACGAACGAACCAGCTATTTTGGTTACTCGTGGGCGTGAAACGGACACCCGAGCTGAAAGTTATGAATGTTTTAGTATAGCACCTTTTGTCACACAATCTTGGATATTGAAGAGTTCGGGCCGAAGAGGGATGTTCGGGCCGAAGAGGGATGTTCGGGCCGAAGTGGTGTTCGGGCCGAAGTGGGATGTTCGGGCCGAAGTGGTGTTCGGGCCGAAGTGGTGTTCGGGCCGAAGTTCGGTGTTCGGGCCGAGGATGTTGTTCGGGCCGAGGTTGAAGTTCGGGCCGAGGTCGGAGTTCGGGCCGAGGTAGAAGTTCGGGTCGAGGTTGAAGTTCGGGCCGAAAATGAAGTTCGGGCCGGGAACAGTGAAGAGTTCGGGCCGAACTTGTTCTTGGTAGTGACGAACGAACCAACTATTTTGGTTACTCGTGGGCGTGAAACGGACACCCGAGCTGAAAGTTATGAATGTTTTAGTATAGCACCTTTTGTCACACAATCTTGGATATTGAAGAGTTCGGGCCGAAGAGGGATGTTCGGGCCGAAGTGGTGTTCGGGCCGAAGTGGGATGTTCGGGCCGAAGTGGTGTTCGGGCCAAAGTTCGGTGCTCGGGCCGAGGATGATGTTCGGGCCGAGGTTGAAGTTCGGGCCGAGGTCGGAGTTCGGGCCGAGGTTGAATTTCGGGCCGAGGTTGAAGTTCGGGCCGAAAATGAAGTTCGGGCCGGGAACAGTGAAGATTTCGGGCCGAACTTGTTCTTGGCAGTGACGAACGAACCAGCTATTTTGGTTACTCGTGCGCGTGAAACGGACACCCGAGCTGAAAGTTATGAATGTTTTAGTATAGCACCTTTTGTCACACAATCTTGGATATTGAAGAGTTCGGGCCGAAGAGGGATGTTCGGGCCGAAGTGGTGTTCGGGCCGAAGTGGGATGTTCGGGCCGAAGTGGTGTTCGGGCCGAAGTTCGGTGTTCGGGCCGAGGATGATGTTCGGGCCGAGGTTGAAGTTCGGGCTGAGGTCGGATTCGGGCCGAGGTTGAAGTTTGGGTCGAGGTTGAAGTTCGGGCCGAAAATGAAGTTCGGGCCGGGAACAGTGAAGAGTTCGGGACGAACTTGTTCTTGGTAGTGACGAACGAACCAGCTATTTTGGTTACTCGTGGGCGTGAAACGGACACCCGATCTTGGATATTGAAGAGTTCGGGCCGAAGAGGGATGTTCGGGCCGAAGTGGTGTTCGGGCCGAAGTGGGATGTTCGGGCCGAAGTGGTGTTCGGGCCGAAGTGGTGTTCTGGCCGAAGTTCGGTGTTCGGGCTGAGGATGATGTTCGGGCCGAGGTTGAAGTTCGGGCCGAGGTCGGAGTTTGGGCCGAGGTTGAAGTTCGGGCCGAAAATGATGTTCGGGCCGGGAACAGTGAAGAGTTCGGTCCGAACTTGTTCTTGGCAGTGACGAACGAACCAGCTATTTTGGTTACTCGTGGGCGTGAAACGGACACCCGAGCTGAAAGTTATGAATGTTTTAGTATAGCACCTTTTGTCACACAATCTTGGATATTGAAGAGTTCGGGCCGAACTTGGTCTTGGCAGTGACGAACGAACCAGCTATTTTTGTTACTCGTGGGCGTGAAACGGACACCCGAGCTGAAAGTTATGAATGTTGTAGTATAGCACCTTTTGTCACACATTCTTGGATATTGAAGAGTTCGGGCCGAAGAGGGATGTTCGGGCCGAAGTGGTGTTCGGGCCGAAGTGGGATGTTCGGGCCGAAATGGCGTTCGGGCCGAAGTTCGGTGTTCGGGCCGAGGATGTTGTTCGGGCCGAGGTTGAAATTCGGACCGAGGTCGGAGTTCGGGCCGAGGTAGAAGTTCGGGTCGAGGTTGAAGTTCGGGCCGAAAATGAAGTTCGGGCCGGGAACAGTGAAGAGTTCGGGCCGAACTTGTTCTCGGCAGTGACGAACGAACCAGCTATTTTGGTTACTCGTGGGCGTGAAACGGACACCCGAGCTGAAAGTTATGAATGTTTTAGTATAGCACCTTTTGTCACACAATCTTGGATATTGAAGAGTTCGGGCCGAAGAGGGATGTTCGGGCCGAAGTGGGATGTTCGGGCCGAAGTGGTGTTCGGGTCGAAGTTCGGTGTTCGGGCCGAGGATGATGTTCGGGCCGAGGTTGAAGTTCGGGCCGAGGTCGGAGTTCGGGCCGAGGTTGAATTTCGGGCCGAGGTTGAAAATCAGGCCGAAAATGAAGTTCGGGCCGGGAACAGTGAAGAGTTCGGGCCGAACTTGTTCTTGGCAGTGACGAACGAACCAGCTATTTTGGTTACTCGTGGGCGTGAAACGGACACCCGAGCTGAAAGTTATGAATGATTTAGTATAGCACCTTTTGTCACACAATCTTGGATATTGAAGAGTTCGGGCCGAAGAGGGATGTTCGGGCCGAAGTGGGATGTTCGGGCCGAAGTTGTGTTCGGGCCGAAGTTCGGTGTTCGGGCCGAGGATGATGTTCGGGCCGAGGTTGAAGTTCGGGCCGAGGTCGGAGTTCGGGCCGAGGTTGAATTTCGGGCCGAGGTTGAAGTTCAGGCCGAAAATGAAGTTCGGGCCGGGAACAGTGAAGAGTTCAGGCCGAACTTGTTCTTGGCAGTGACGAACGAACCAGCTATTTTGGTTACTCGTGGGCGTGAAACGGACACCCGAGCTGAAAGTTATGAATGATTTAGTATAGCACCTTTTGTCACACAATCTTGGATATTTAAGAGTTCGAGCCGAAGAGGGATGTTCGGGCCGAAGTGGTGTTCGGGCCGAAGTGGGATGTTCGGGCCGAAGTGGTGTTCGGGCCGAAGTTCGGTGTTCGGGCCGAGGATGATGTTCGGGCCGAGGTTGAAGTTCGGGCCGAGGTCGGAGTTCGGGCCGAGGTTGAATTTCGGGCCGAGGTTGAAGTTCGGGCCTAAAATGAAGTTCGGGCCGGGAACAGTGAAGAATTCGGGCCGAACTTGTTCTTGGCAGTGACGAACGAACCAGCTATTTTGGTTACTCGTGGGCGTGAAACGGACACCCGAGCTGAAAGTTATGAATGTTTTAGTATAGCACCTTTTGTCACACAATCTTGGATATTGAAGAGTTCGGGCCGAAGATGGATGTTCGGGCCGAAGAGGGATGTTCGGGCCGAAGTGGTGTTCGGGCCGAAGTGGGATGTTCGGGCCGAAGTGGTGTTCGGGCCGAAGTTCGGTGTTCGGGCCGAGGATGATGTTCGGGCCGAGGTTGAAGTTCGGGCCGAGGTCGGAGTTCGGGCCGAGGTTGAATTTCGGGCCGAGGTTGAAGTTCGGGCCGAAAATGAAGTTCGGGTCGGGAACAGTGAAGAATTCGCGCCGAACTTGTTCTTGGCAGTGACGAACGAACCAGCTATTTTGGTTACTCGTGGGCGTGAAACGGACACCCGAGCTGAAAGTTATGAATGTTTTAGTATAGCACCTTTTGTCACACAATCTTGGATATTGAAGAGTTCGGGCCGAAGAGGGATGTTCGGGCCGAAGTGGTGTTCGGGCCGAAGTGGGATGTTCGGGCCGAAGTGGTGTTCGGGCCGAAGTTCGGTGTTCGGGCCGAGGATGTTGTTCGGGCCGAGGTTGAAGTTCGGGCCGAGGTCAGAGTTCGGGCCGAGGTAGAAGTTCGGGTCGAGGTTGAAGTTCGGGCCGAAAATGAAGTTCGGGCCGGGAACAGTGAAGAGTTCGGGCCGAACTTGTTCTTGGCAGTGACAAACGAACAAGTTATTTTGGTTACTCGTGGGCGTGAAACGGACACCCGAGCTGAAAGTTATGAATGTTTTAGTATAGCACCTTTTGTCACACAATCTTGGATATTGAAGAGTTCGGGCCGAAGAGGGATGTTCGGGCCGAAGTGGGATGTTCGGGCCGAAGTGGTGTTCGGGCCGAAGTGGTGTTCGGGCCGAAGTTCGGTGTTCGGGCCGAGGATGTTGTTCGGGCCGAGGTCGGAGTTCGGGCCGAGGTCGGAGTTCGGGCCGAGGTTGAAGTTCGGGCCGAAAATGAAGTTCGGACCGGGAACAGTGAAGAGTTCGGGCCGAACTTGTTCTTGGCAGTGAAGAACGAACCAGCTATTTTGGTTACTCGTGTGCGTGAATCGGACACCTGAGCTGAAAGTTATGAATGTTTTAATATAGCACCTTTTGTCACACAATCTTGGATATTGAAGAGTTCGGGCCGAAGAAGGATGTTCGGGCCGAAGTGGGATGTTCTGGCCGAAGTGGTGTTCGGGCCAAGGATGATGTTCGGCCGAGGTTGAAGTTCGGGCCGAGGTCGGAGTTCGGACCGAGGTCGGAGTTCGGGCCGAGGTCGGAGTTCGGAACGAGGTTGAATTTCGGGCCGAAAATGAAGTTCGGGCCGGGAACAGTGAAGAGTTCGGGCCGAACTTGTTCTTGGCAGTGACGAACGAACCAGCTATTTTGGTTACTCGTGGGCGTGAAACGGACACCCGAGCTGAAACTTATGAATGTTTTAATATAGCACCTTTTGTCACACAATCTTGGATATTGAAGAGTTCGGGCCGAAGTGGGATGTTCGGGCCGAAGTGGTGTTCGGGCCGAAGTGGTGTTCTGGCCGAAGTTCGGTGTTCGGGCTGAGGATGATGTTCGGGCCGAGGTTGAAGTTCGGGCCGAGGTCGGAGTTTGGGCCGAGGTTGAAGTTCGGGCCGAGGTTGAAGTTCGGGCCGAAAATGAATTTCGGGCCGGGAACAGTGAAGAGTTCGGTCCGAACTTGTTCTTGGCAGTGACGAACGAACCAGCTATTTTGGTTACTCGTGGGCGTGAAACGGACACCCGAGCTGAAAGTTATGAATGTTTTAGTATAGCACCTTTTGTCACACAATCTTGGATATTGAAGAGTTCGGGCCGAACTTGGTCTTGGCAGTGACGAACGAACCAGCTATTTTTGTTACTCGTGGGCGTGAAACGGACACCCGAGCTGAAAGTTATGAATGTTGTAGTATAGCACCTTTTGTCACACATTCTTGGATATTGAAGAGTTCGGGCCGAAGAGGGATGTTCGGGCCGAAGTGGTGTTCGGGCCGAAGTGGGATGTTCGGGCCGAAGTGGTGTTCGGGCTGAAGTGGTGTTCGGGCCGAAGTTCGGTGTTCGGGCCGAGGATGTTGTTCTGGCCGAGGTTGAAGTTCGGGCCGAGGTCGGAGTTCGGGCCTAGGTAGAAGTTCGGGTCGACGTTGAAGTTCGGGCCGAAAATGAAGTTCGGGCCGGGAACAGTGAAGAGTTCGGGCCGAACTTGTTCTTGGCAGTGACGAACGAACCAGCTATTTTGGTTACTCGTGGGCGTGAAACGGACACCCGAGCTGAAAGTTATGAATGTTTTAGTATAGCACCTTTTGTCACACAATCTTGGATATTGAAGAGTTCAGGCCGAAGAAGGATGTTCGAGCCGAAGTGGTGTTCAGGCCGAAGAGGTGTTCGGGCCGAAGTGGGATGTTCTGGCCTAAGTTGTGTTCGGGCCGAAGTTCGGTGTTCGGGCTGAGGATGATGTTCGGGCCGAGGTTGAAGTTCGGGCCGATGTCGGAGTCCGGGCCGAGGTTGAATTTCGGGCCGAGGTTGAAGTTCAGGACGAAAATGAAGTTCGGGCCGGGAACAGTGAAGAGTTCGGGCCGAACTTGTTATTGGCAGTGACGAACGAACCAGCTATTTTGGTTACTCGTGGGCGTGAAACGGACACCCGAGCTGAAAGTTATGAATGATTTAGTATAGCACCTTTTGTCACACAATCTTGGATATTGAAGAGTTCGGGGCGAAGAGGGATGTTCGGGCCGAAGTGGTGTTTGGGCCGAAGTGGGATGTTCGGGCCGAAGTGGTGTTCGGGCCGAAGTTCGGTGTTCGGGCCGAGGATGATGTTCGGGCCGAGGTTGAAGTTCGGGCCGAGGTCGGAGTTCGGGCCGAGGTTGAATTTCGGGCCGAGGTTGAAGTTCGGGCCGAAAATAAAGTTCAGGGCCGGGAACAGTGAAGAATTCGGGCCGAACTTGTTCTTGGCAGTGACGAACGAACCAGCTATTTTGGTTACTCGTGGGCGTGAAACGGACACCCGAGCTGAAAGTTATGAATGTTTTAGTATAGCACCTTTCGTGACAAAATCTTGGATATTGAAGAGTTCGGTCCGAAGAGGGATGTTCGGGCCGAAGTGGTGTTCGGGCCGAAGTAGGATGTTCGGGCCGAAGTGGTGCTCGGGCCGAAGTGGTGTTCGGGGCGAAGTTCGGTGTTCGGGCCGAGGATGTTGTTCGGGCCGAGGTTGAAGGTCGGGCCGAGGTCAGAGTTCGGGCCGAGGTAGAAGTTCGGGTCGAGGTTGAAGTTCGGGCCGAAAATGAAGTTCGGGCCGGGAACAGTGAAGAGTTCGGGCCGAACTTGTTCTTGGCAGTGACGAACGAACCAGCTATTTTGGTTACTCGTGGGCGTGAAACGGATACCCGAGCTGAAAGTTATGAATGTTTTAGTATAACACCTTTTGTCACACAATCTTGGATATTGAAGAGTTCGGGCCGAAGAGGGATGTTCGGGCCGAAGTGGGATGTTCGGGCCGAAGTGGTGTTCGGGCCGAAGTTCGGTGTTCGGGCCGAGGATGATGTTCGGGCCGAGGTTGAAGTTCGGGCCGAGGTCGGATTCGGGCCGAGGTTGAAGTTTGGGTCGAGGTTGAAGTTCGGGCCGAAAATGAAGTTCGGGCCGGGAACAGTGAAGAGTTCGGGCCGAACTTGTTCTTCGTAGTGACGAACGAACCAGCTATTTTGGTTACTCGTGGGCGTGAAACGGACACCCGAGCTGAAAGTTATAAATGTTTTAGTATAGCACCTTTTGTCACACAATCTTGGATATTGAAGAGTTCGGGCCGAAGAGGGATGTTCGGGCCGAAGTGGTGTTTTGGCCGAAGTGGGATGTTCGGGCGAAGTGGGATGTTTGGGCCGAAGTGGTGTTCGGGCCGAAGTTCGGTGTTCGGGCCGAGGATGTTGTTCGGGCCGAGGTTGAAGTTCGGGCCGAAAATGAAGTTCGGGCCGGGAACAGTAAAGAGTACGGGCCTAACTTGTTCTTGGCAGTGACGAACGAACCAGCTATTTTGGTTACTCGTGGGCGTGAACGGACACCCGAGCTGAAAGTTATGAATGTTTTAGTATAGCACCTTTTGTCACACAATCTTGGATATTGAAGAGTTCGGGCCGAAGAGGGATGTTCGGGCCGAAGTGGTGTTCGGGCCGAAGTGGGATGTTCGGGCCGAAGTGGTGTTAGGGCCGAAGTGGTGTTCGGGCCGAAGTTCGGTGTTCGGGCCGAGGATGATGTTCGGGCCGAGGTTGAAGTTCGGGCCGAGGTCGGAGTTCGGGCCGAGGTTGATGTTCGGGCCGAAAATGAAGTTCGGGCCGGGAACAATGAAGAGTTCGGGCCGAACTTGTTCTTGGCAGTGACGAACGAACCAGCTATTTTGGTTACTCGTGGGCGTGAAACGGACACCCGAGCTGAAAGTTATGAATGTTTTAGTATAGCACCTTTTGTCACACAATCTTGGATATTGAAGAGTTCAGGCCGAAGAAGGATGTTCGGGCCGAAGTGGTGTTCGGGCCGAAGTGGGATGTTCTGGCCGAAGTGGTGTTCGGGCCGAAGTTCGGTGTTCGGGCTGAGGATGATGTTCGGGCCGAGGTTGAAGTTCGGGCCGAGGTCGGAGTCCGGGCCGAGGTTGAATTTCGGGCCGAGGTTGAAGTTCAGGCCGAAAATGAAGTTCGGGCCGGGAACAGTGAAGAGTTCGGGTCGAACTTGTTCTTGGCAGTGACGAACGAACCAGCTATTTTGGTTACTCGTGGGCGTGAAACGGACACCCGAGCTGAAAGTTATGAATGATTTAGTATAGCACCTTTTGTCACACAATCTTGGATATTGAAGAGTTCGGGGCGAAGAGGGATGTTCGGGCCGAAGTGGTGTTTGGGCCGAAGTGGGATGTTCGGGCCGAAGTGGTGTTCGGGCCGAAGTTCGGTGTTCGGGCCGAGGATGATGTTCGGGCCGAGGTTGAAGTTCGGGCCGAGGTCGGAGTTCGGGCCGAGGTTGAATTTCGGGCCGAGGTTGAAGTTCGGGCCGAAAATGAAGTACGGGCCGGGAATAGTGAAGAATTCGGGCCGAACTTGTTCTTGGCAGTGACGAACAAACCATCTATTTTGGTTACTCGTGGGCGTGAAACGGACACCCGAGCTGAAAGTTATGAATGTTTTAGTATAGCACCTTTTGTCACACAATCTTGGATATTGAAGAGTTCGGGCCGAAGAGGGATGTTCGGACCGAAGTGGTGTTCGGGCCGAAGTGGGATGTTCGGGCCGAAGTGGTGTTCGGGCCGAAGTTCGGTGTTCGGGCCGAGGATGATGTTCGGGCCGAGGTTGAAGTTCGGGCCGAGGTCGGAGTTCGGGCCGAGGCTGAATTTCGGGCCGAGGTTGAAGTTCGGGCCGAAAATAAAGTTCGGGCCGGGAACAGTGAAGAATTCGGGCCGAACTTGTTCTTGGCAGTGACGAACGAACCAGCTATTTTGGTTACTCGTGGGCGTGAAACGGACACCCGAGCTGAAAGTTATGAATGTTTTAGTATAGCACCTTTCGTGACAAAATCTTGGATATTGAAGAGTTCGGTCCGAAGAGGGATGTTCGGGCCGAAGTGGTGTTCGGGCCGAAGTAGGATGTTCGGGCCGAAGTGGTGCTCGGGCCGAAGTGGTGTTCGGGGCGAAGTTCGGTGTTCGGGCCGAGGATGTTGTTCGGGCCGAGGTTGAAGGTCGGGCCGAGGTCAGAGTTCGGGCCGAGGTAGAAGTTCGGGTCGAGGTTGAAGTTCGGGCCGAAAATGAAGTTCGGGCCGGGAACAGTGAAGAGTTCGGGCCGAACTTGTTCTTGGCAGTGACGAACGAACCAGCTATTTTGGTTACTCGTGGGCGTGAAACGGACACCCGAGCTGAAAGTTATGAATGTTTTAGTATAGCACCTTTTGTCACACAATCTTGGATATTGAAGAGTTCGGGCCGAAGAGGGATGTTCGGGCCGAAGTGGGATGTTCGGGCCGAAGTGGTGTTCGGGCCGAAGTTCGGTGTTCGGGCCGAGGATGATGTTCGGGCCGATGTTGAAGGTCGGGCCGAGGTCGGAGTTCGGGCCGAGGTAGAAGTTCGGGTCGAGGTGGAAGTTCGGGCTGAAAATGAAGTTCGGGCCGGGAACAGTGAAGAGTTTGGGCCGAACTTGTTCTTGGCAGTGACGAACGAACCAGCTATTTTGGTTACTCGTGGGCGTGAATCGGACACCCGAGCTGAAAGTTATGAATGTTTTAGTATAGCACCTTTTGTCACACAATCTTGGATATTGAAGAGTTCGGGCCGAAGAGGGATGTTCGGGCCGAAGTGGTGTTCGGGCCGAAGTGGGATGTTCGGGCCGAAGTGGTGTTAGGGCCGAAGTGGTGTTCGGGCCGAAGTTCGGTGTTCGGGCCGAGGATGATGTTCGGGCCGAGGTTGAAGTTCGGGCCGAGGTCGGAGTTCGGGCCGAGGTTGATGTTCGGGCCGAAAATGAAGTTCGGGCCGGGAACAGTGAAGAGTTCGGGCCGAACTTGTTCTTGGCAGTGACGAACGAACCAGCTATTTTGGTTACTCGTGGGCGTGAAACGGACACCCGAGCTGAAAGTTATGAATGTTTTAGTATAGCACCTTTTGTCACACAATCTTGGATATTGAAGAGTTCGGGCCGAAGAGGGATGTTCGGGCCGAAGTGGTGTTCGGGCCGAAGTGGGATGTTCGGGCCGAAGTGGTGTTCGGGCCGAAGTGGTGTTCGGGCCGAAGTTCGGTGTTCGGGCCGAGGATGTTGTTCGGGCCGAGGTTGAAGTTCGGGCCGAGGTCGGAGTTCGGGCCGAGGTAGAAGTTCGGGTCGAGGTGGAAGTTCGGGCCGAAAATGAAGTTCGGGCCGGGAACAGTGAAGAGTTCGGGCCGAACTTGTTCTTCGTAGTGACGAACGAACCAGCTATTTTGGTTACTCGTGGGCGTGAAACGGACACCCGAGCTGAAAGTTATAAATGTTTTAGTATAGCACCTTTTGTCACACAATCTTGGATATTGAAGAGTTCGGGCCGAAGAGGGATGTTCGGGCCGAAGTGGTGTTTTGGCCGAAGTGGGATGTTCGGGCGAAGTGGGATGTTTGGGCCGAAGTGGTGTTCGGGCCGAAGTTCGGTGTTCGGGCCGAGGATGTTGTTCGGGCCGAGGTTGAAGTTCGGGCCGAAAATGAAGTTCGGGCCGGGAACAGTAAAGAGTACGAGCCTAACTTGTTCTTGGCAGTGACGAACGAACAAGCTATTTTGGTTACTCGTGGGCGTGAAACGGACACCCGAGCTGAAAGTTATGAATGTTTTAGTATAGCACCTTTTGTCACACAATCTTGGATATTGAAGAGTTCGGGCCGAATAGGGATGTTCGGGCCGAAGTGGTGTTCGGGCCGAAGTGGGATGTTCGGGCCGAAGTGGTGTTAGGGCCGAAGTGGTGTTCGGGCCGAAGTTCGGTGTTCGGGCCGAGGATGATGTTCGGGCCGAGGTTGAAGTTCGGGCCGAGGTCGGAGTTCGGGCCGAGGTTGATGTTCGGGCCGAAAATGAAGTTCGGGCCGGGAACAGTGAAGAGTTCGGGCCGAACTTGTTCTTGGCAGTGACGAACGAACCAGCTATTTTGGTTACTCGTGGGCGTGAAACGGACACCCGAGCTGAAAGTTATGAATGTTTTAGTATAGCACCTTTTGTCACACAATCTTGGATATTGAAGAGTTCGGGCCGAAAAGGGATGTTCGGGCCGAAGTGGTGTTCGGGCCGAAGTGGTGTTCGGGCCGAAGTGGTGTTCGGGCCGAAGTGGTGTTCGGGCCGAAGTGGTGTTCGGGCCGAAGTTCGGTGTTCGGGCCGAGGATGTTGTTCGGGCCGAGGTTGAAGTTCTGGCCGAGGTCGGAGTTCGGGCCGAGGTAGAAGTTCGGGTCGAGGTGGAAGTTCGGGCCGAAAATGAAGTTCGGGCCGGGAACAGTGAAGAGTTCGGGCCGAACTTGTTCTTGGAAGTGACGAACGAACCAGCTATTTTGGTTACTCGTGGGCGTAAAACGGACACCCGAGCTGAAAGTTATGAATGTTTTAGTATAGCACCTTTTGTCACACAATCTTGGATATTGAAGAGTTCGGGCCGAAGAGGGATGTTCGGGCCGAAGTGGTGTTCGGGCCGAAGTGGGATGTTCGGGCCGAAGTGGTGTTCGGGCCGAAGTTCGGTGTTCGGGCCGAGGATGATGTTCGGGCCGAGGTTGAAGGTCGGGCCGAGGTCGGAGTTCGGGCCGAGGTAGAAGTTCGGGTCGAGGTGGAAGTTCGGGCTGAAAATGAAGTTCGGGCCGGGAACAGTGAAGAGTTTGGGCCGAACTTGTTCTTGGCAGTGACGAACGAACCAGCTATTTTGGTTACTCGTGGGCGTGAATCGGACACCCGAGCTGAAAGTTATGAATGTTTTAGTATAGCACCTTTTGTCACACAATCTTGGATATTGAAGAGTTCGGGCCGAAGAGGGATGTTCGGGCCGAAGTGGTGTTCGGGCCGAAGTGGGATGTTCGGGCCGAAGTGGTGTTAGGGCCGAAGTGGTGTTCGGGCCGAAGTTCGGTGTTCGGGCCGAGGATGATGTTCGGGCCGAGGTTGAAGTTCGGGCCGAGGTCGGAGTTCGGGCCGAGGTTGATGTTCGGGCCGAAAATGAAGTTCGGGCCGGGAACAGTGAAGAGTTCGGGCCGAACTTGTTCTTGGCAGTGACGAACGAACCAGCTATTTTGGTTACTCGTGGGCGTGAAACGGACACCCGAGCTGAAAGTTATGAATGTTTTAGTATAGCACCTTTTGTCACACAATCTTGGATATTGAAGAGTTCGGGCCGAAGAGGGATGTTCGGGCCGAAGTGGTGTTCGGGCCGAAGTGGTGTTCGGGCCGAAGTGGTGTTCGGGCCGAAGTTCGGTGTTCGGGCCGAGGATGTTGTTCGGGCCGAGGTTGAAGTTCGGGCCGAGGTCGGAGTTCGGGCCGAGGTAGAAGTTCGGGTCGAGGTGGAAGTTCGGGCCGAAAATGAAGTTCGGGCCGGGAACAGTGAAGAGTTTGGGCCGAACTTGTTCTTGGAAGTGACGAACGAACCAGCTATTTTGGTTACTCGTGGGCGTGAAACGGACACCCGAGCTGAAAGTTATGAATGTTTTAGTATAGCACCTTTTGTCACACAATCTTGGATATTGAAGAGTTCGGGCCGAAGAGGGATGTTCGGGCCGAAGTGGTGTTCGGGCCGAAGTGGGATGTTCGGGCCGAAGTGGTGTTCGGGCCGAAGTTCGGTGTTCGGGCCGAGGATGATGTTCGGGCCGAGGTTGAAGTTCGGGCCGAGGTCGGAGTTCGGGCCGAGGTTGAATTTCGGGCCGAGGTTGAAGTTCGGGCCGAAAATGAAGTTCGGGTCGGGAACAGTGAAGAATTCGGGCCGAACTTGTTCTTGGCAGTGACGAACGAACCAGCTATTTTGGTTACTCGTGGGCGTGAAACGGACACCCGAGCTGAAAGTTATGAATGTTTTAGTATAGCACCTTTTGTCACACAATCTTGGATATTGAAGAGTTCGGGCCGAAAAGGGATGTTCGGGCCGAAGTGGTGTTCGGGCCGAAGTGGTGTTCGGGCCGAAGTGGTGTTCGGGCCGAAGTGGTGTTCGGGCCGAAGTTCGGTGTTCGGGCCGAGGATGTTGTTCGGGCCGAGGTTGAAGTTCGGGCCGAGGTCGGAGTTCGGGCCGAGGTAGAAGTTCGGGTCGAGGTGGAAGTTCGGGCCGAAAATGAAGTTCGGGCCGGGAACAGTGAAGAGTTCGGGCCGAACTTGTTCTTGGAAGTGACGAACGAACCAGCTATTTTGGTTACTCGTGGGCGTGAAACGGACACCCGAGCTGAAAGTTATGAATGTTTTAGTATAGCACCTTTTGTCACACAATCTTGGATATTGAAGAGTTCGGGCCGAAGAGGGATGTTCGGGCCGAAGTGGTGTTCGGGCCGAAGTGGGATGTTCGGGCCGAAGTGGTGTTCGGGCCGAAGTTCGGTGTTCGGGCCGAGGATGATGTTCGGGCCGAGGTTGAAGGTCGGGCCGAGGTCGGAGTTCGGGCCGAGGTAGAAGTTCGGGTCGAGGTGGAAGTTCGGGCTGAAAATGAAGTTCGGGCCGGGAACAGTGAAGAGTTTGGGCCGAACTTGTTCTTGGCAGTGACGAACGAACCAGCTATTTTGGTTACTCGTGGGCGTGAATCGGACACCCGAGCTGAAAGTTATGAATGTTTTAGTATAGCACCTTTTGTCACACAATCTTGGATATTGAAGAGTTCGGGCCGAAGAGGGATGTTCGGGCCGAAGTGGTGTTCGGGCCGAAGTGGGATGTTCGGGCCGAAGTGGTGTTAGGGCCGAAGTGGTGTTCGGGCCGAAGTTCGGTGTTCGGGCCGAGGATGATGTTCGGGCCGAGGTTGAAGTTCGGGCCGAAGTCGGAGTTCGGGCCGAGGTTGATGTTCGGGCCGAAAATGAAGTTCGGGCCGGGAACAGTGAAGAGTTCGGGCCGAACTTGTTCTTGGCAGTGACGAACGAACCAGCTATTTTGGTTACTCGTGGGCGTGAAACGGACACCCGAGCTGAAAGTTATGAATGTTTTAGTATAGCACCTTTTGTCACACAATCTTGGATATTGAAGAGTTCGGGCCGAAGAGGGATGTTCGGGCCGAAGTGGTGTTCGGGCCGAAGTGGTGTTCGGGCCGAAGTGGTGTTCGGGCCGAAGTGGTGTTCGGGCCGAAGTTCGGTGTTCGGGCCGAGGATGTTGTTCGGGCCGAGGTTGAAGTTCGGGCCGAGGTCGGAGTTCGGGCCGAGGTAGAAGTTCGGGTCGAGGTGGAAGTTCGGGCCGAAAATGAAGTTCGGGCCGGGAACAGTGAAGAGTTCGGGCCGAACTTGTTCTTGGAAGTGACGAACGAACCAGCTATTTTGGTTACTCGTGGGCGTGAAACGGACACCCGAGCTGAAAGTTATGAATGTTTTAGTATAGCACCTTTTGTCACACAATCTTGGATATTGAAGAGTTCGGGCCGAAGAGGGATGTTCGGGCCGAAGTGGTGTTCGGGCCGAAGTGGGATGTTCGGGCCGAAGTGGTGTTCGGGCCGAAGTTCGGTGTTCGGGCCGAGGATGATGTTCGGGCCGAGGTTGAAGTTCGGGCCGAGGTCGGAGTTCGGGCCGAGGTTGAATTTCGGGCCGAGGTTGAAGTTCGGGCCGAAAATGAAGTTCGGGTCGGGAACAGTGAAGAATTCGGGCCGAACTTGTTCTTGGCAGTGACGAACGAACCAGCTATTTTGGTTACTCGTGGGCGTGAAACGGACACCCGAGCTGAAAGTTATGAATGTTTTAGTATAGCACCTTTTGTCACACAATCTTGGATATTGAAGAGTTCGGGCCGAAAAGGGATGTTCGGGCCGAAGTGGTGTTCGGGCCGAAGTGGTGTTCGGGCCGAAGTGGTGTTCGGGCCGAAGTGGTGTTCGGGCCGAAGTTCGGTGTTCGGGCCGAGGATGTTGTTCGGGCCGAGGTTGAAGTTCGGGCCGAGGTCGGAGTTCGGGCCGAGGTAGAAGTTCGGGTCGAGGTGGAAGTTCGGGCCGAAAATGAAGTTCGGGCCGGGAACAGTGAAGAGTTCGGGCCGAACTTGTTCTTGGAAGTGACGAACGAACCAGCTATTTTGGTTACTCGTGGGCGTGAAACGGACACCCGAGCTGAAAGTTATGAATGTTTTAGTATAGCACCTTTTGTCACACAATCTTGGATATTGAAGAGTTCGGGCCGAAGAGGGATGTTCGGGCCGAAGTGGTGTTCGGGCCGAAGTGGGATGTTCGGGCCGAAGTGGTGTTCGGGCCGAAGTTCGGTGTTCGGGCCGAGGATGATGTTCGGGCCGAGGTTGAAGGTCGGGCCGAGGTCGGAGTTCGGGCCGAGGTAGAAGTTCGGGTCGAGGTGGAAGTTCGGGCTGAAAATGAAGTTCGGGCCGGGAACAGTGAAGAGTTTGGGCCGAACTTGTTCTTGGCAGTGACGAACGAACCAGCTATTTTGGTTACTCGTGGGCGTGAATCGGACACCCGAGCTGAAAGTTATGAATGTTTTAGTATAGCACCTTTTGTCACACAATCTTGGATATTGAAGAGTTCGGGCCGAAGAGGGATGTTCGGGCCGAAGTGGTGTTCGGGCCGAAGTGGGATGTTCGGGCCGAAGTGGTGTTAGGGCCGAAGTGGTGTTCGGGCCGAAGTTCGGTGTTCGGGCCGAGGATGATGTTCGGGCCGAGGTTGAAGTTCGGGCCGAGGTCGGAGTTCGGGCCGAGGTTGATGTTCGGGCCGAAAATGAAGTTCGGGCCGTGAACAGTGAAGAGTTCGGGCCGAACTTGTTCTTGGCAGTGACGAACGAACCAGCTATTTTGGTTACTCGTGGGCGTGAAACGGACACCCGAGCTGAAATTTATGAATGTTTTAGTATAGCACCTTTTGTCACACAATCTTGGATATTGAAGAGTTCGGGCCGAAGAGGGATGTTCGGGCCGAAGTGGTGTTCGGGCCGAAGTGGTGTTCGGGCCGAAGTGGTGTTCGGGCCGAAGTGGTGTTCGGGCCGAAGTTCGGTGTTCGGGCCGAGGATGTTGTTCGGGCCGAGGTTGAAGTTCGGGCCGAGGTCGGAGTTCGGGCCGAGGTAGAAGTTCGGGTCGAGGTGGAAGTTCGGGCCGAAAATGAAGTTCGGGCCGGGAACAGTGAAGAGTTCGGACCGAACTTGTTCTTGGAAGTGACAAACGAACCAGCTATTTTGGTTACTCGTGGGCGTGAAACGGACACCCGAGCTGAAAGTTATGAATGTTTTAGTATAGCACCTTTTGTCACACAATCTTGGATATTGAAGAGTTCGGGCCGAAGAGGGATGTTCGGGCCGAAGTGGTGTTCGGGCCGAAGTGGGTTGTTCGGGCCGAAGTGGTGTTCGGGCCGAAGTTCGGTGTTCGGGCCGAGGATGATGTTCGGGCCGAGGTTGAAGGTCGGGCCGAGGTCGGAGTTCGGGCCGAGGTAGAAGTTCGGGTCGAGGTGGAAGTTCGGGCTGAAAATGAAGTTCGGGCCGGGAACAGTGAAGAGTTTGGGCCGAACTTGTTCTTGGCAGTGACGAACGAACCAGCTATTTTGGTTACTCGTGGGCGTGAATCGGACACCCGAGCTGAAAGTTATGAATGTTTTAGTATAGCACCTTTTGTCACACAATCTTGGATATTGAAGAGTTCGGGCCGAAGAGGGATGTTCGGGCCGAAGTGGTGTTCGGGCCGAAGAGGGATGTTCGGGCCGAAGTGGTGTTTTGGCCGAAGTGGGATGTTCGGGCCGAAGTTCGGTGTTCGGGCCGAGGATGATGTTCGGGCCGAGGTTGAAGTTCGGGCCGAGGTCGGAGTTCGGGCCGAGGTTGATGTTCGGGCCGAAAATGAAGTTCGGGCCGGGAACAGTGAAGAGTTCGGGCCGAACTTGTTCTTGGCAGTGACGAACGAACCAGCTATTTTGGTTACTCGTGGGCGTGAAACGGACACCCGAGCTGAAAGTTATGAATGTTTTAGTATAGCACATTTTGTCACACAATCTTGGATATTGAAGAGTTCGGGCCGAAGAGGGATGTTCGGGCCGAAGTGGTGTTCGGGCCGAAGTGGGATGTTCGGGCCGAAGTGGTGTTAGGGCCGAAGTGGTGTTCGGGCCGAAGTTCGGTGTTCGGGCCGAGGATGATGTTCGGGCCGAGGTTGAAGTTCGGGCCGAGGTCGGAGTTCGGGCCGAGGTTGATGTTCGGGCCGAAAATGAAGTTCGGGCCGGGAACAGTGAAGAGTTCGGGCCGAACTTGTTCTTGGCAGTGACGAACGAACCAGCTATTTTGGTTACTCGTGGGCGTGAAACGGACACCCGAGCTGAAAGTTATGAATGTTTTAGTATAGCACCTTTTGTCACACAATCTTGGATATTGAAGAGTTCGGGCCGAAAAGGGATGTTCGGGCCGAAGTGGTGTTCGGGCCGAAGTGGTGTTCGGGCCGAAGTGGTGTTCGGGCCGAAGTGGTGTTCGGGCCGAAGTTCGGTGTTCGGGCCGAGGATGTTGTTCGGGCCGAGGTTGAAGTTCGGGCCGAGGTCGGAGTTCGGGCCGAGGTAGAAGTTCGGGTCGAGGTGGAAGTTCGGGCCGAAAATGAAGTTCGGGCCGGGAACAGTGAAGAGTTCGGGCCGAACTTGTTCTTGGAAGTGACGAACGAACCAGCTATTTTGGTTACTCGTGGGCGTAAAACGGACACCCGAGCTGAAAGTTATGAATGTTTTAGTATAGCACCTTTTGTCACACAATCTTGGATATTGAAGAGTTCGGGCCGAAGAGGGATGTTCGGGCCGAAGTGGTGTTCGGGCCGAAGTGGGATGTTCGGGCCGAAGTGGTGTTCGGGCCGAAGTTCGGTGTTCGGGCCGAGGATGATGTTCGGGCCGAGGTTGAAGGTCGGGCCGAGGTCGGAGTTCGGGCCGAGGTAGAAGTTCGGGTCGAGGTGGAAGTTCGGGCTGAAAATGAAGTTCGGGCCGGGAACAGTGAAGAGTTTGGGCCGAACTTGTTCTTGGCAGTGACGAACGAACCAGCTATTTTGGTTACTCGTGGGCGTGAATCGGACACCCGAGCTGAAAGTTATGAATGTTTTAGTATAGCACCTTTTGTCACACAATCTTGGATATTGAAGAGTTCGGGCCGAAGAGGGATGTTCGGGCCGAAGTGGTGTTCGGGCCGAAGTGGGATGTTCGGGCCGAAGTGGTGTTAGGGCCGAAGTGGTGTTCGGGCCGAAGTTCGGTGTTCGGGCCGAGGATGATGTTCGGGCCGAGGTTGAAGTTCGGGCCGAGGTCGGAGTTCGGGCCGAGGTTGATGTTCGGGCCGAAAATGAAGTTCGGGCCGGGAACAGTGAAGAGTTCGGGCCGAACTTGTTCTTGGCAGTGACGAACGAACCAGCTATTTTGGTTACTCGTGGGCGTGAAACGGACACCCGAGCTGAAAGTTATGAATGTTTTAGTATAGCACCTTTTGTCACACAATCTTGGATATTGAAGAGTTCGGGCCGAAGAGGGATGTTCGGGCCGAAGTGGTGTTCGGGCCGAAGTGGTGTTCGGGCCGAAGTGGTGTTCGGGCCGAAGTTCGGTGTTCGGGCCGAGGATGTTGTTCGGGCCGAGGTTGAAGTTCGGGCCGAGGTCGGAGTTCGGGCCGAGGTAGAAGTTCGGGTCGAGGTGGAAGTTCGGGCCGAAAATGAAGTTCGGGCCGGGAACAGTGAAGAGTTTGGGCCGAACTTGTTCTTGGAAGTGACGAACGAACCAGCTATTTTGGTTACTCGTGGGCGTGAAACGGACACCCGAGCTGAAAGTTATGAATGTTTTAGTATAGCACCTTTTGTCACACAATCTTGGATATTGAAGAGTTCGGGCCGAAGAGGGATGTTCGGGCCGAAGTGGTGTTCGGGCCGAAGTGGGATGTTCGGGCCGAAGTGGTGTTCGGGCCGAAGTTCGGTGTTCGGGCCGAGGATGATGTTCGGGCCGAGGTTGAAGTTCGGGCCGAGGTCGGAGTTCGGGCCGAGGTTGAATTTCGGGCCGAGGTTGAAGTTCGGGCCGAAAATGAAGTTCGGGTCGGGAACAGTGAAGAATTCGGGCCGAACTTGTTCTTGGCAGTGACGAACGAACCAGCTATTTTGGTTACTCGTGGGCGTGAAACGGACACCCGAGCTGAAAGTTATGAATGTTTTAGTATAGCACCTTTTGTCACACAATCTTGGATATTGAAGAGTTCGGGCCGAAAAGGGATGTTCGGGCCGAAGTGGTGTTCGGGCCGAAGTGGTGTTCGGGCCGAAGTGGTGTTCGGGCCGAAGTGGTGTTCGGGCCGAAGTTCGGTGTTCGGGCCGAGGATGTTGTTCGGGCCGAGGTTGAAGTTCGGGCCGAGGTCGGAGTTCGGGCCGAGGTAGAAGTTCGGGTCGAGGTGGAAGTTCGGGCCGAAAATGAAGTTCGGGCCGGGAACAGTGAAGAGTTCGGGCCGAACTTGTTCTTGGAAGTGACGAACGAACCAGCTATTTTGGTTACTCGTGGGCGTGAAACGGACACCCGAGCTGAAAGTTATGAATGTTTTAGTATAGCACCTTTTGTCACACAATCTTGGATATTGAAGAGTTCGGGCCGAAGAGGGATGTTCGGGCCGAAGTGGTGTTCGGGCCGAAGTGGGATGTTCGGGCCGAAGTGGTGTTCGGGCCGAAGTTCGGTGTTCGGGCCGAGGATGATGTTCGGGCCGAGGTTGAAGGTCGGGCCGAGGTCGGAGTTCGGGCCGAGGTAGAAGTTCGGGTCGAGGTGGAAGTTCGGGCTGAAAATGAAGTTCGGGCCGGGAACAGTGAAGAGTTTGGGCCGAACTTGTTCTTGGCAGTGACGAACGAACCAGCTATTTTGGTTACTCGTGGGCGTGAATCGGACACCCGAGCTGAAAGTTATGAATGTTTTAGTATAGCACCTTTTGTCACACAATCTTGGATATTGAAGAGTTCGGGCCGAAGAGGGATGTTCGGGCCGAAGTGGTGTTCGGGCCGAAGTGGGATGTTCGGGCCGAAGTGGTGTTAGGGCCGAAGTGGTGTTCGGGCCGAAGTTCGGTGTTCGGGCCGAGGATGATGTTCGGGCCGAGGTTGAAGTTCGGGCCGAAGTCGGAGTTCGGGCCGAGGTTGATGTTCGGGCCGAAAATGAAGTTCGGGCCGGGAACAGTGAAGAGTTCGGGCCGAACTTGTTCTTGGCAGTGACGAACGAACCAGCTATTTTGGTTACTCGTGGGCGTGAAACGGACACCCGAGCTGAAAGTTATGAATGTTTTAGTATAGCACCTTTTGTCACACAATCTTGGATATTGAAGAGTTCGGGCCGAAGAGGGATGTTCGGGCCGAAGTGGTGTTCGGGCCGAAGTGGTGTTCGGGCCGAAGTGGTGTTCGGGCCGAAGTGGTGTTCGGGCCGAAGTTCGGTGTTCGGGCCGAGGATGTTGTTCGGGCCGAGGTTGAAGTTCGGGCCGAGGTCGGAGTTCGGGCCGAGGTAGAAGTTCGGGTCGAGGTGGAAGTTCGGGCCGAAAATGAAGTTCGGGCCGGGAACAGTGAAGAGTTCGGGCCGAACTTGTTCTTGGAAGTGACGAACGAACCAGCTATTTTGGTTACTCGTGGGCGTGAAACGGACACCCGAGCTGAAAGTTATGAATGTTTTAGTATAGCACCTTTTGTCACACAATCTTGGATATTGAAGAGTTCGGGCCGAAGAGGGATGTTCGGGCCGAAGTGGTGTTCGGGCCGAAGTGGGATGTTCGGGCCGAAGTGGTGTTCGGGCCGAAGTTCGGTGTTCGGGCCGAGGATGATGTTCGGGCCGAGGTTGAAGTTCGGGCCGAGGTCGGAGTTCGGGCCGAGGTTGAATTTCGGGCCGAGGTTGAAGTTCGGGCCGAAAATGAAGTTCGGGTCGGGAACAGTGAAGAATTCGGGCCGAACTTGTTCTTGGCAGTGACGAACGAACCAGCTATTTTGGTTACTCGTGGGCGTGAAACGGACACCCGAGCTGAAAGTTATGAATGTTTTAGTATAGCACCTTTTGTCACACAATCTTGGATATTGAAGAGTTCGGGCCGAAAAGGGATGTTCGGGCCGAAGTGGTGTTCGGGCCGAAGTGGTGTTCGGGCCGAAGTGGTGTTCGGGCCGAAGTGGTGTTCGGGCCGAAGTTCGGTGTTCGGGCCGAGGATGTTGTTCGGGCCGAGGTTGAAGTTCGGGCCGAGGTCGGAGTTCGGGCCGAGGTAGAAGTTCGGGTCGAGGTGGAAGTTCGGGCCGAAAATGAAGTTCGGGCCGGGAACAGTGAAGAGTTCGGGCCGAACTTGTTCTTGGAAGTGACGAACGAACCAGCTATTTTGGTTACTCGTGGGCGTGAAACGGACACCCGAGCTGAAAGTTATGAATGTTTTAGTATAGCACCTTTTGTCACACAATCTTGGATATTGAAGAGTTCGGGCCGAAGAGGGATGTTCGGGCCGAAGTGGTGTTCGGGCCGAAGTGGGATGTTCGGGCCGAAGTGGTGTTCGGGCCGAAGTTCGGTGTTCGGGCCGAGGATGATGTTCGGGCCGAGGTTGAAGGTCGGGCCGAGGTCGGAGTTCGGGCCGAGGTAGAAGTTCGGGTCGAGGTGGAAGTTCGGGCTGAAAATGAAGTTCGGGCCGGGAACAGTGAAGAGTTTGGGCCGAACTTGTTCTTGGCAGTGACGAACGAACCAGCTATTTTGGTTACTCGTGGGCGTGAATCGGACACCCGAGCTGAAAGTTATGAATGTTTTAGTATAGCACCTTTTGTCACACAATCTTGGATATTGAAGAGTTCGGGCCGAAGAGGGATGTTCGGGCCGAAGTGGTGTTCGGGCCGAAGTGGGATGTTCGGGCCGAAGTGGTGTTAGGGCCGAAGTGGTGTTCGGGCCGAAGTTCGGTGTTCGGGCCGAGGATGATGTTCGGGCCGAGGTTGAAGTTCGGGCCGAGGTCGGAGTTCGGGCCGAGGTTGATGTTCGGGCCGAAAATGAAGTTCGGGCCGAGAACAGTGAAGAGTTCGGGCCGAACTTGTTCTTGGCAGTGACGAACGAACCAGCTATTTTGGTTACTCGTGGGCGTGAAACGGACACCCGAGCTGAAATTTATGAATGTTTTAGTATAGCACCTTTTGTCACACAATCTTGGATATTGAAGAGTTCGGGCCGAAGAGGGATGTTCGGGCCGAAGTGGTGTTCGGGCCGAAGTGGTGTTCGGGCCGAAGTGGTGTTCGGGCCGAAGTGGTGTTCGGGCCGAAGTTCGGTGTTCGGGCCGAGGATGTTGTTCGGGCCGAGGTTGAAGTTCGGGCCGAGGTCGGAGTTCGGGCCGAGGTAGAAGTTCGGGTCGAGGTGGAAGTTCGGGCCGAAAATGAAGTTCGGGCCGGGAACAGTGAAGAGTTCGGACCGAACTTGTTCTTGGAAGTGACAAACGAACCAGCTATTTTGGTTACTCGTGGGCGTGAAACGGACACCCGAGCTGAAAGTTATGAATGTTTTAGTATAGCACCTTTTGTCACACAATCTTGGATATTGAAGAGTTCGGGCCGAAGAGGGATGTTCGGGCCGAAGTGGTGTTCGGGCCGAAGTGGGTTGTTCGGGCCGAAGTGGTGTTCGGGCCGAAGTTCGGTGTTCGGGCCGAGGATGATGTTCGGGCCGAGGTTGAAGGTCGGGCCGAGGTCGGAGTTCGGGCCGAGGTAGAAGTTCGGGTCGAGGTGGAAGTTCGGGCTGAAAATGAAGTTCGGGCCGGGAACAGTGAAGAGTTTGGGCCGAACTTGTTCTTGGCAGTGACGAACGAACCAGCTATTTTGGTTACTCGTGGGCGTGAATCGGACACCCGAGCTGAAAGTTATGAATGTTTTAGTATAGCACCTTTTGTCACACAATCTTGGATATTGAAGAGTTCGGGCCGAAGAGGGATGTTCGGGCCGAAGTGGTGTTCGGGCCGAAGTGGGATGTTCGGGCCGAAGTGGTGTTAGGGCCGAAGTGGTGTTCGGGCCGAAGTTCGGTGTTCGGGCCGAGGATGATGTTCGGGCCGAGGTTGAAGTTCGGGCCGAGGTCGGAGTTCGGGCCGAGGTTGATGTTCGGGCCGAAAATGAAGTTCGGGCCGGGAACAGTGAAGAGTTCGGGCCGAACTTGTTCTTGGCAGTGACGAACGAACCAGCTATTTTGGTTACTCGTGGGCGTGAAACGGACACCCGAGCTGAAAGTTATGAATGTTTTAGTATAGCACATTTTGTCACACAATCTTGGATATTGAAGAGTTCGGGCCGAAGAGGGATGTTCGGGCCGAAGTGGTGTTCGGGCCGAAGTGGGATGTTCGGGCCGAAGTGGTGTTAGGGCCGAAGTGGTGTTCGGGCCGAAGTTCGGTGTTCGGGCCGAGGATGATGTTCGGGCCGAGGTCGGAGTTCGGGCCGAGGTTGATGTTCGGGCCGAAAATGAAGTTCGGGCCGGGAACAGTGAAGAGTTCGGGCCGAACTTGTTCTTGGCAGTGACGAACGAACCAGCTATTTTGGTTACTCGTGGGCGTGAAACGGACACCCGAGCTGAAAGTTATGAATGTTTTAGTATAGCACCTTTTGTCACACAATCTTGGATATTGAAGAGTTCGGGCCGAAGAGGGATGTTCGGGCCGAAGTGGTGTTCGGGCCGAAGTGGTGTTCGGGCCGAAGTGGTGTTCGGGCCGAAGTGGTGTTCGGGCCGAAGTGGTGTTCGGGCCGAAGTGGTGTTCGGGCCGAAGTGGTGTTCGGGCCGAAGTTCGGTGTTCGGGCCGAGGATGTTGTGCGGGCCGAGGTTGAAGTTCGGGCCGAGGTCGGAATTCGGGCCGAGGTAGAAGTTCGGGTCGAGGTGGAAGTTCGGGCCGAAAATGAAGTTCGGGCCGGGACAGTGAAGAGTTCGGGCCGAACTTGTTCTTGGAAGTGACGAACGAACCAGCTATTTTGGTTACTCGTGGGATGTGAAACGGACACCCGAGCTGAAAGTTATGAATGTTTTAGTATAGCACCTTTTGTCACACAATCTTGGATATTGAAGAGTTCGGGCCGAAGAGGGATGTTCGGGCCGAAGTGGTGTTCGGGCCGAAGTGGGATGTTCGGGCCGAAGTGGTGTTCGGGCCGAAGTTCGGTGTTCGGGCCGAGGATGATGTTCGGGCCGAGGTTGAAGTTCGGGCCGAGGTCGGAGTTCGGGCCGAGGTGGAAGTTCGGGCTGAAAATGAAGTTCGGGCCGGGAACAGTGAAGAGTTCGGGCCGAACTTGTTCTTGGCAGTGACGAACGAACCAGCTATTTTGGTTACTCGTGGGCGTGAAACGGACACCCGAGCTGAAAGTTATGAATGTTTTAGTATAGCACCTTTTGTCACACAATCTTGGATATTGAAGAGTTCGGGCCGAAGAGGGATGTTCGGGCCGAAGTGGTGTTCGGGCCGAAGTGGGATGTTCGGGCATAAGTGGTGTTAGGGCCGAAGTGGTGTTCGGGCCGAAGTTCGGTGTTCGGGCCGAGGATGATGTTCGGGCCGAGGTTGAAGTTCGGGCCGAGGTCGGAGTTCGGGCCGAGGTTGATGTTCGGGCCGAAAATGAAGTTCGGGCCGGGAACAGTGAAGAGTTCGGGCCGAACTTGTTCTTGGCAGTGACGAACGAACCAGCTATTTTGGTTACTCGTGGGCGTGAAACGGACACCCGAGCTGAAAGTTATGAATGTTTTAGTATAGCACCTTTTGTCACACAATCTTGGATATTGAAGAGTTCGGGCCGAAGAGGGATGTTCGGGCCGAAGTGGTGTTCGGGCCGAAGTGGGATGTTCGGGCCGAAGTGGTGTTAGGGCCGAAGTGGTGTTCGGGCCGAAGTTCGGTGTTCGGGCCGAGGACGATGTTCGGGACGAGGTCGGAGTTCGGGCCGAGGTTGATGTTCGGGCCGAAAATGAAGTTCGGGCCCGGAACAGTGAAGAGTTCAGGCCGAACTTGTTCTTGGCAGTGACGAACGAACCAGCTTATTTGGTTACTCGTGGGCGTGAAACGGACACCCGAGCTGAAAGTTATGAATGTTTTAGTATAGCACCTTTTGTCACACAATCTTGGATATTGAAGAGTTCGGGCCGAAGAGGGATGTTCGGGCCGAAGTGGTGTTCGGGCCGAAGTGGTGTTCGGGCCGAAGTGGTGTTCGGGCCGAAGTGGTGTTCGGGCCGAAGTGGTGTTCGGGCCGAAGTGGTGTTCGGGCCGAAGTGGTGTTCGGGCCGAAGTGGTGTTCGGGCCGAAGTTCGGTGGTCGGGCCGAGGATGTTGTTCGGGCCGAGGTTGAAGTTCGGGCCGAGGTCGGAATTCGGGCCGAGGTAGAAGTTCGGGCCGAAAATGAAGTTCGGGCCGGGACAGTGAAGAGTTCGGGCCGAACTTGTTCTTGGAAGTGACGAACGAACCAGCTATTTTGGTTACTCGTGGGCTTGAAACGGACACCCGAGCTGAAAGTTATGAATGTTTTAGTATAGCACCTTTTGTCACACAATCTTGGATATTGAAGAGTTCGGGCCGAAGAGGGATGTTCGGGCCGAAGTGGTGTTCGGGCCGAAGTGGGATGTTCGGGCCGAAGTGGTGTTCGGGCCGAAGTTCGGTGTTCGGGCCGAGGATGATGTTCGGGCCGAGGTTGAAGTTCGGGCCGAGGTCGGAGTTCGGGCCGAGGTAGAAGTTCGGGTCGAGGTGGAAGTTCGGGCTGAAAATGAAGTTCGGGCCTGGAACAGTGAAGAGTTCGGGCCGAACTTGTTCTTGGCAGTGACGAATGAACCAGCTATTTTGGTTACTCGTGGGCGTGAAACGGACACCCGAGCTGAAAGTTATGAATGTTTTAGTATAGCTCCTTTTGTCACACAATCTTGGATATTGAAGAGTTCGGGCCGAAGAGGGATGTTCGGGCCGAAGTGGTGTTCGGGCCGAAGTGGGATGTTCGGGCCGATGTGGTGTTCGGGCCGAAGTGGTGTTCTGGCCGAAGTCGGTGTTCGGGCCGAGGATGATGTTCGGGCCGAGGTCGGAGTTCGGGCCGATGTCGGAGTTCGGGCCGAGGTCGGAGTTCGGGCCGAGGTTGAAGTTCGGGCCGAAAATGAAGTTCGGGCCTGGAACAGTGAAGAGTTCGGGCCGAACTTGTTCTTGGCAGTGACGAATGAACCAGCTATTTTGGTTACTCGTGGGCGTGAACGGACACCCGGGCTGAAAGTTATGAATGTTTTAATATAGCACCTTTTGTCACACAATCTTGGATATTGAAGAGTTTGGGACGAAGAGGGATGTTCGGGCAGAAGTGGTGTTCGGGCCGAAGTGGGATGTTCGGGCCGAAGTGGTGTTCGGGCCGAAGTGGTGTTCGGGCCGAAGTTCGGTGTTCGGGCCGAGGATGATGTTCGGGTCGAGGTCGGAGTTCGGGCCGAGGTCGGAGTTCGGGTCGAGGTTGAAGTTCGGGCCGAAAATGAAGTTCGGGCCGGGAACAGTGAAGAGTTCGGGCCGAACTTGTTCTTGGCAGTGAAGAACGAACCAGCTATTTTGGTTACTCGTGTGCGTGAAACGGACACCCGAGCTGAAAGTTATGAATGTTATAATATAGCACCTTTTGTCACACAATCTTGGATATTGAAGAGTTCGGGCCGAAGAGGGATGTTCGGGCCGAAGTGGGATGTTCGGGACGAAGTGGTGTTCGGGCCGAGGATGATGTTCGGGCCGAGGTTGAAGTTCGGGCCGAGGTTTCGGGCCGAAGAGGGATGTTCGGGCCGAAGTGGTGTTCGGGCCGAAGTTCGGTGTTCGGGCCGAGGATGATGTTCGGGCCGAGGTTGAAGTTCGGGCCGAGGTCGGAGTTCGGGCCGAGGTCGAAGTTCGGGCCGAGGTTGAAGTTCGGGCCGGGGTTGAAGTTCGGGCCGAAAATGAAGTTCGGGCCAGGAACAGTGAAGAGTTCGGGCTGAACTTGTTCTTGGCAGTGACGATCGAACCAGCTATTTTGGTTACTCGTGGGCGTGAAACGGACACCCGAGCTGAAAGTTATGAATGTTTTAGTATAGCACCTTTTGTCACACAATCTTGGATATTGAAGAGTTCGGGCCGAAGAGGGATGTTCGGGCCGAAGTGGTTTTCGGGCCGAAGTGGTGTTCGGGCCGAAGTACGGTGTTCGGGTCGAGGATGATGTTCGGGCCGAGGTTGAAGTTCGGGCCGAGGTCGGAGTTCGGGTCGAGGTTGAAGTTCGGGCCGAGGTTGAAGTTCGGGCCGAAAATGAAGTTCGGGCCGAGAACAGTGAAGAGTTCGGGCCGAACTTGTTCTTGGCAGTGACGAACGAACCAGTTATTTTGGTTACTCGTGGGCGTGAAACGGACACCCGAGCTGAAAGTTATGAATGTTTTAGTATAGCACCTTTTTTCACACAATCTTGGATATTGAAGAATTCGAGCCGAAGAGGGATGTTCGGGCCGAAGTGGTGTTCGGGGCGAAGTGGGATGTTCGGACAGAAGTGGTGTTCGGGCCGAAGTGGTGTTCGGGCCAAAGTTCGGTGTTCGGGCCGAGGATGATGTTCGGGCCGAGGTTGAAGTTCGGGCCGAGGTCGGAGTTCGGGCCGAGGTTGGAGTTCGGGCCGAGGTTGAAGTTCGGGCCGGGGTTGAAGTTCGGGCCGAAAATGAAGTTCGGGCCAGGAGCAGTGAAGAATTCGGGCTGAACTTGTTCTTGGCAGTGACGATCGAACCAGCTATTTTGGTTACTCGTGGGCGTGAAACGGACACCCGAGCTAAAAGTTATGAATGTTTTAGTATAGCACCTTTTGTCACACAATCTTGGATATTGAAGAGTTCGGGCCGAAGAGGGATGTTCGGGCCGAAGTGGTTTTCGGGCCGAAGTGGTGTTCGGGCCGAAGTACGGTGTTCGGGTCGAGGATGATGTTCGGGCCGAGGTTGAAGTTCGGGCCGAGGTCGGAGTTCGGGTCGAGGTCGGAGTTCGGGCCGAGGTTGAAGTTCGGGCCGAAAATGAAGTTCGGGCCGGGAACAGTGAAGAGTTCGGGCCGAACTTGTTCTTGGCAGTGACGAACGAACCAGCTATTTTGGTTACTCGTGGGCGTGAAACGGACACCCGAGCTGAAAGTTATGAATGTTTTAATATAGCACCTTTTGTCACACAATCTTGGATATTGAAGAATTCGGGCCGAAGAGGAATGTTCGGGCCGAAGTGGTGTTCGGGGCGAAGTGGGATATTCGGGCCGAAGTGGGATATTCGGGCCGAAGTGGTGTTCGGGCCAAAGTTCGGTGTTCGGGCCGAGGATGATGTTCGGGCCGAGGTTGAAATTCGGGCCGAGGTTGAAGTTCGGGCCGAGGTTGAAGTTCGGGACGAAAATGAAGTTCGGGCCGGGAACAGTGTAAAGTTCGGGCCGAACTTGTTCTTTGCAGTGACGAACGAACCAGCTATTTTGGTTACTCGTGGGCGTGAAACGGACACCCGAGCTGAAAGTTATGAATGTTTTAGTATAGCACCTTTTGTCACACAATCTTGGATATTGAAGAGTTCGGGCCGAAGAGGGATGTTCGGGCCGAAGTGGTGTTCCGGCCGAAGTGGTGTTCGGGCCGAAGTGGTGTTCGGGCCGAAGTTCGGTGTTCGGGCCAAGGATGATGTTCGGGCCGAGGTTGAAGTTCGGGCCGAAGTCGGAGTTCGGGCCGAGGTTGAAGTTCGGGCCGAGGTTGAAGTTCGGGCCGAAAATGAAGTTCGGGCCGGGAACAGTGAAGAGTTCGGGCCGAACTTGTTCTTGGCAGTGACGAACGAACCAGCTATTTTGGTTACTCGTGGGCGTGAAACGGACACCCGAGCTGAAAGTTATGAATGTTTTAATATAGCACCTTTTGTCACACAATCTTGGATATTGAAGAATTCGGGCCGAAGAGGAATGTTCGGGCCGAAGTGGTGTCCGGGGCGAAGTGGGATATTCGGGCCGAAGTGGGATATTCGGGCCGAAGTGGTGTTCGGGCCAAAGTTCGGTGTTCGGGCCGAGAATGATGTTCGGGCCGAGGTTGAAATTCGGGCCGAGGTCGGAGTTCGGGCCAAGGTTGAAGTTCGGGCCGAGGTTGAAGTTCGGGCCGAAAATGAAGTTCGGGCCAGGAACAGTGAAGAGTTCGGGCTGAACTTGTTCTTGGCAGTGACGAACGAACCAGCTATTTTGGTTACTCATGGGCGTGAAACGGACACCCGAGCTGAAACTTATGAATGTTTTAATATAGCACCTTTTGTCACACAATCTTGGATATTGAAGAATTCGGGCCGAAGAGGAATGTTCGGGCCGAAGAGGGATGTTCGGGCCGAAGTGGTGTTCGGGCCGAAGTTCGGTGTTCGGGCCGAGGATGATGTTCGGGCCGAGGTTGAAGTTCGGGCCGAGGTCGGAGTTCGGGCCGAGGTTGAAGTTCGGGCCGAGGTTGAAGTTCGGGCCGAAAATGAAGTTCGGGCCAGGAACAGTGAAGAGTTCGGGCTGAACTTGTTCTTGGCAGTGACGAACGAACCAGCTATTTTGGTTACTCGTGGGCGTGAAACGGACACCCGAGCTGAAAGTTATGAATGTTTTAGTATAGCACCTTTTGTCACACAATCTTGGATATTGAAGAGTTCGGGCCGAAGAGGGATGTTCGGGCCGAAGTGGTGTTCGGGTCGAAGTGGTGTTCGGGCCGAAGTTCGGTGTTCGGGCCGAGGATGATGTTCGGGCAGAGGTTGAAGTTCGGGCCGAAAATGAAGTTCGGGCCGAGGTTGAAGTTCGGGCCGAGGTTGAAGTTCGGGCCGAAAATGAAGTTCGGGCCTAGAACAGTGAAGAGTTCGGGCCGAACTTGTTCTTGGCAGTGACGAACGAACCAGTTATTTTGGTTACTCGTGGGCGTGAAACGGACACCCGAGCTGAAAGTTATGAATGTTTTAGTATAGCACATTTTGTCACACAATCTTGGATATTGAAGAGTTCGGGCCGAAGAGGGATGTTCGGGCCGAAGTGGTTTTCGGGCCGAAGTGGTGTTCGGGCCGAAGTTCGGTGTTCGGGTCGAGGATGATGTTTGGGCCGAGGTTGAAGTTCGGGCCGAGGTCGGAGTTCGGGCCGAGGTTGAATTCGGGCCGAGGTTGAAGTTCGGGCCGAAAATGAAGTTCGGGCCGAGAACAGTGAAGAGTTCGGGCCGAACTTGGTCTTGGCAGTGACGAACGAACCAGTTATTTTGGTTACTCGTGGGCGTGAAACGGACACCCGAGCTGAAAGTTATGAATGTTTTAGTATAGCACCTTTTTTCACACAATCTTGGATATTGAAGAGTTCGAGCCGAAGAGGGATGTTCGGCCCGAAGTGGTGTTCAGGCCGAAGTGGGATGTTCGGGCCGAAGTGGTGTTCGGGCCGAAGTGGTGTTCGGGCCGAAGTGGTGTTCGGGCCGAAGTTCGGTGTTCGGGCCGAGGATGATGTTCGGGCCGAGGTTGAAGTTCGGGCCGAAGTCGGAGTTCGGGCCGAGGTTGAAGTTCGGGCCGAAAATGAAGTTCGGGCCGGGAACAGTGAAGAGTTCGGGCCGAACTTGTTCTTGGCAGTGACGAACGAACCAGCTATTTTGGTTTCTCGTGGGCGTGAAACGGACACCCGAGCTGAAAGTTATGAATGTTTTAATATAGCACCTTTTGTCACACAATCTTGGATATTGAAGAATTCGGGCCGAAGAGGAATGTTCGGGCCGAAGTGGTGTTCGGGGCGAAGTGGGATATTCGGGCCGAAGTGGTGTTCGGGCCAAAGTTCGGTGTTCGGGCCGAGGATGATGTTCGGGCCGAGGTTGAAATTCGGGCCGAGGTCGGAGTTCGGGCCGAGGTTGAAGTTCGGGCCGAGGTTGAAGTTCGGGACGAAAATGAAGTTCGGGCCGGGAACAGTGTAAAGTTCGGGCCGAACTTGTTCTTGGCAGTGACGAACGAACCAGCTATTTTGGTTACTCGTGGGCGTGAAACGGACACCCGAGCTGAAAGTTATGAATGTTTTAGTATAGCACCTTTTGTCACACAATCTTGGATATTGAAGAGTTCGGGCCGAAGAGGGATGTTCGAGCCGAAGTGGTGTTCCGGCCGAAGTGGTGTTCGGGCCGAAGTTCGGTGTTCGGGCCGAGGATGATGTTCGGGCCGAGGTTGAAATTCGGGCCGAGGTCGGAGTTCGGGCCGAGGTTGAAGTTCGGGCCGAGGTTGAAGTTCGGGACGAAAATGAAGTTCGGGCCGGGAACAGTGTAAAGTTCGGGCCGAACTTGTTCTTGGCAGTGACGAACGAACCAGCTATTTTGGTTACTCGTGGGCGTGAAACGGACACCCGAGCTGAAAGTTATGAATGTTTTAGTATAGCACCTTTTGTCACACAATCTTGGATATTGAAGAGTTCGGGCCGAAGAGGGATGTTCGAGCCGAAGTGGTGTTCCGGCCGAAGTGGTGTTCGGGCCGAAGTGGTGTTCGGGCCGAAGTTCGGTGTTCGGGCCAAGGATGATGTTCGGGCCGAGGTTGAAGTTCGGGCTGAAGTCGAAGTTCGGGCCGAAGTCGGAGTTCGGGCCGAGGTTGAAGTTCGGGCCGAAAATGAAGTTCGGGCCGGGAACAGTGAAGAGTTCGGGCCGAACTTGTTCTTGGCAGTGACGATCGAACCAGCTATTTTGGTTACTCGTGGGCGTGAAACGGACACCCGAGCTGAAAGTTATGAATGTTTTAATATAGCACCTTTTGTCACACAATCTTGGATATTGAAGAATTCGGGCCGAAGAGGAATGTTCGGGCCGAAGTGGTGTTCGGGGCGAAGTGGGATATTCGGGCCGAAGTGGGATATTCGGGCCGAAGTGGTGTTCGGGCCAAAGTTCGGTGTTCGGGCCGAGGATGATGTTCGGGCCGAGGTTGAAATTCGGGCCGAGGTCGGAGTTCGGGCCGAGGTTGAAGTTCGGGCCGAGGTTGAAGTTCGGGACGAAAATGAAGTTCGGGCCGGGAACAGTGTAAAGTTCGGGCCGAACTTGTTCTTGGCAGTGACGAACGAACCAGCTATTTTGGTTACTCGTGGGCGTGAAACGGACACCCGAGCTGAAAGTTATGAATGTTTTAGTATAGCACCTTTTGTCACACAATCTTGGATATTGAAGAGTTCGGGCCGAAGAGGGATGTTCGAGCCGAAGTGGTGTTCCGGCCGAAGTGGTGTTCGGGCCGAAGTGGTGTTCGGGCCGAAGTTCGGTGTTCGGGCCGAGGATGATGTTCGGGCCGAGGTTGAAGTTCGGGCCGAAGTCGGAGTTCGGGCCGAGGTTGAAGTTCGGGCCGAGGTTGAAGTTCGGGCCGAAAATGAAGTTCGGGCCGGGAACAGTGAAGAGTTCGGGCCGAACTTGTTCTTGGCAGTGACGAACGAACCAGCTATTTTGGTTACTCGTGGGCGTGAAACGGACACCCGAGCTGAAAGTTATGAATGTTTTAATATAGCACCTTTTGTCACACAATCTTGGATATTGAAGAATTCAGGCCGAAGAGGAATGTTCGGGCCGAAGTGGTGTCCGGGGCGAAGTGGGATATTCGGGCCGAAGTGGGATATTCGGGCCGAAGTGGTGTTCGGGCCGAGGATGATGTTCGGGCCGAGGTTGAAATTCGGGCCGAGGTCGGAGTTCGGGCCGAGGTTGAAGTTCGGGCCGAGGTTGAAGTTCGGGCCGAAAATGAAGTTCGGGCCAGGAACAGTGAAGAGTTCGGGCTGAACTTGTTCTTGGCAGTGACGAACGAACTAGCTATTTTGGTTACTCATGGGCGTGAAACGGACACCCGAGCTGAAACTTATGAATGTTTTAATATAGCACCTTTTGTCACACAATCTTGGATATTGAAGAATTCGGGCCGAAGAGGAATGTTCGGGCCGAAGAGGGATGTTCGAGCCGAAGTGGTGTTCGGGCCGAAGTTCGGTGTTCGGGCTGAGGATGATGTTCGGGCCGAGGTTGAAGTTCGGGCCGAGGTCGGAGTTCGGGCCGAGGTTGAAGTTCGGGCCGAGGTTGAAGTTCGGGCCGAAAATGAAGTTCGGGCCAGGAACAGTGAAGAGTTCGGGCTGAACTTGTTCTTGGCAGTGACGAACGAACCAGCTATTTTGGTTACTCGTGGGCGTGAAACGGACACCCGAGCTGAAAGTTATGAATGTTTTAGTATAGCACCTTTTGTCACACAATCTTGGATATTGAAGAGTTCGGGCCGAAGAGGGATGTTCGGGCCGAAGTGGTGTTCGGGCCGAAGTGGTGTTCGGGCCGAAGTTCGGTGTTCGGGCCGAGGATGATGTTCGGGCAGAGGTTGAAGTTCGGGCCGAAAATGAAGTTCGGGCCGAGGTTGAAGTTCGGGCCGAGGTTGAAGTTCGGGCCGAAAATGAAGTTCGGGCCTAGAACAGTGAAGAGTTCGGGCCGAACTTGTTCTTGGCAGTGACGAACGAACCAGTTATTTTGGTTACTCGTGGGCGTGAAACGGACACCCGAGCTGAAAGTTATGAATGTTTTAGTATAACACATTTTGTCACACAATCTTGGATATTGAAGAGTTCGGGCCGAAGAGGGATGTTCGGGCCGAAGTGGTTTTTGGGCCGAAGTGGTGTTCGGGCTGAAGTTCGGTGTTTGGGTCGAGGATGATGTTTGGGCCGAGGTTGAAGTTCGGGCCGAGGTCGGAGTTCGGGCCGAGGTTGAATTCGGGTCGAGGTTGAAGTTCGGGCCGAAAATGAAGTTCGGGTCGAGAACAGTGAAGAGTTCGGGCCGAACTTGGTCTTGGCAGTGACGAACGAACCAGTTATTTTGGTTACTCGTGGGCGTGAAACGGACACCCGAGCTGAAAGTTATGAATGTTTTAGTATAGCACCTTTTTTCACACAATCTTGGATATTGAAGAGTTCGAGCCGAAGAGGGATGTTCGGGCCGAAGTGGTGTTCAGGCCGAAGTGGGATGTTCGGGCCGAAGTGGTGTTCGGGCCGAAGTGGTGTTCGGGCCGAAGTGGTGTTCGGGCCGAAGTGGTGTTCGGGCCGAAGTTCGGTGTTCGGGCCGAGGATGATGTTCGGACCGAGGTTGAAGTTCGGGCCGAAGTCGGAGTTCGGGCCGAGGTTGAAGTTCGGGCCGAAAATGAAGTTCGGGCCGGGAACAGTGAAGAGTTCGGGCCGAACTTGTTCTTGGCAGTGACGAACGAACCAGCTATTTTGGTTACTCGTGGGCGTGAAACGGACACCCGAGCTGAAAGTTATGAATGTTTTAATATAGCACCTTTTGTCACACAATCTTGGATATTGAAGAATTCGGGCCGAAGAGGAATGTTCGGGCCGAAGTGGTGTTCGGGGCGAAGTGGGATATTCGGGCCGAAGTGGGATATTCGGGCCGAAGTGGTGTTCGGGCCAAAGTTCGGTGTTCGGGCCGAGGATGATGTTCGGGCCGAGGTTGAAATTCGGGCCGAGGTCGGAGTTCGGGCCGAGGTTGAAGTTCGGGCCGAGGTTGAAGTTCGGGACGAAAATGAAGTTCGGGCCGGGAACAGTGTAAAGTTCGGGCCGAACTTGTTCTTGGCAGTGACGAACGAACCAGCTATTTTGGTTACTCGTGGGCGTGAAACGGACACCCGAGCTGAAAGTTATGAATGTTTTAGTATAGCACCTTTTGCCACACAATCTTGGATATTGAAGAGTTCGGGCCGAAGAGGGATGTTCGGGCCGAAGTAGTGTTCCGGCCGTAGTGGTGTTCGGGCCGAAGTGGTGTTCGGGCCGAAGTTCGATGTTCGGGCCGAGGATGATGTTCGGGTCGAGGTTGAAGTTCGGGCCGAGGTCGGAGTTCGGGCCGAGGTTGAAGTTCGGGCCGAGGTTGAAGTTTGGGCTGAAAATGAAGTTCGTGCCGAGAACAGTGAAGAGTTCGGGCCGAACTTGTTCTTGGCAGTGACGAACGGACCAGTTATTTTGGTTACTCGTGGGCGTGAAACGGACATCCGAGCTGAAAGTTATGAATGTTTTAATATAGCACCTTTTGTCACACAATCTTGGATATTGAAGAATTCGGGCCGAAGAGGGATGTTCGGGCCGAAGTGGTGTTCGGGGCGAAGTGGGATGTTCGGCCAGAAGTGGTGTTCGGGCCGAAGTGGTGTTCGGGCCAAAGTTCGGTGTTCGGGTCGAGGATGATGTTCGGGCCGAGGTTGAAATTCGGCCGAGGTCGGAGTTCGGGCCGAGGTTGAAGTTCGGGCCGAGGTTGAAGTTCGGGACGAAAATGAAGTTAGGGCCGGGAACAGTGTAGAATTCGGGCCGAACTTGTTCTTGGCAGTGACGAACGAACCAGCTATTTTGGTTACTCGTGGGCGTGAAACGGACACCCGAGCTGAAAGTTATGAATGTTTTATTATAGCACCTTTTGTCACACAATCTTGGATATTGAAGAGTTCGGGCCGAAGAGGGATGTTCGAGCCGAAGTGGTGTTCGGGCCGAAGTGGTGTTCGGGCCGAAGTGGTGTTCGGGCCGAAGTTCGGTGTTCGGGCCGAGGATGATGTTCGGGCCGAGGTTGAAGTTCGGGCCGAGGTCGGTGTTCGGGCCGAGGTTGAAGTTCGGGCCGAGGTTGAAGTTCGGGCCGAAAATGAAGTTCGTGCCGAGAACAGCGAAGAGTTCGGGCCGAACTTGTTCTTGGCAGTGACGAACGAACCAGTTATTTTGGTTACTCGTGGGCGTGAAACGGACATCCGAGCTGAAAGTTATGAATGTTTTAATATAGCACCTTTTGTCACTCAATCTTGGATATTGAAGAATTCGAGCCGAAGAGGGATGTTCGGGCCGAAGTGGTGTTCGGGGCGAAGTGGGATGTTCGGACAGAAGTGGTGTTCGGGCCGAAGTGGTGTTCGGGCCAAAGTTCGGTGTTCGGGCCGAGGATGATATTCGGGCCGAGGTTGAAATTCGGGCCGAGGTCGGAGTTCGGGCCGAGGTTGAAGTTCGGGCCGAGGTTGAAGTTCGGGACGAAAATGAAGTTCGGGCCGGGAACAGTGTAGAGTTCGGGCCGAACTTGTTCTTGGCAGTGACGAACGAACCAGCTATTTTGGTTACTCGTGGGCGTGAAACGGACACCCGAGCTGAAAGTTATGAATGTTTTAGTATAACACCTTTTGTCACACAATTTTGGATATTGAAGAGTTCGGGCCGAAGAGGGATGTTCGGGCCGAAGTGGTGTTCGGGCCGTAGTTCGGTGTTCGGGCCGAGGATGATGTTCGGGCCGAGGTTGAAGTTCGGGCCGAGGTCGGAGTTCGGGCCGAGGTTGAGGTTCGGGCCGAGGTTGAAGTTCGGGCCGAAAATGAAGTTCGGGCCGAGAACAGTGAAGAGTTCGGGCCGAACTTGTTCTTGGCAGTGACGAACGAACCAGTTATTTTTGTTACTCGTGGGCGTGAAACGGACACCCGAGCTGAAAGTTATGAATGTTTTAGTATAGCACATTTTGTCACACAATCTTGGATATTGAAAAGTTCGGGCCGAAGAGGGATGTTCGGGCCGAAGTGGTGTTCGGGCCGAAGTGGTTTTCGGGCCGACGTGGTGTTCGGGCCGAAGTTCGGTGTTCAGGTCGAGGATGATGTTCGGGCCGAGGTTGAAGTTCGGGCCGAGGTCGGAGTTCGGGCCGATGTTGAAGTTCGGCCCGAGGTTGAAGTTCGGGCCGAAAATGAAGTCGGGCCGAGAACAGTGAAGAGTTCGAGGCGAACTTGTTCTTTGCAGTGACGAACGAACCAGTTATTTTGGTTACTCGTGGGCGTGAAACGGACACCCGACCTGAAAGTTATGAATGTTTTAGTATAGCACCTTTTTTCACACAATCTTGGATATTGAAGACTTCGGGCCGAAGAGGGATGTTCGGGCCGAAGTGGTGTTCAGGCCGAAGTGGGATGTTCGGGCCGAAGTGGTGTTCGGGCCGAAGTGGTGTTCGGACCGAAGTGGTGTTCGGGCCGAGGATGATGTTCGGGCAGAGGTTGAAGTTCGGGCCGAAGTCGGAGTTCGGGCCGAAGTCGGAGTTCGGGCCGAGGTTGAAGTTCGGGCCGAGGTTGAAGTTCGGGCCGAAAATGAATTTCGGGCCGGGAACAGTGAAGAGTTCGGGCCGAACTTGTTCTTGGCAGTGACGAACGAACCAGCTATTTTGGTTACTCGTGGGCGTGAAACAGACACCCGAGCTGAAAGTTATGAATGTTTTAATATAGCACATTTTGTCACACAATCTTGGATATTGAAGAATTCGGGCCGAAGAGGGATGTTCGGGCCGAAGTGGTGTTCGGGGCGAAGTGGTGTTCGGGCCGAAGTTCGGTGTTCGGGCCGAGGATGATGTTCGGGCCGAGGTTGAAGTTCGGGCCGAGGTCGGAGTTCGGGCCGAGGTTGAAGTTCGGGCCGAGGTTGAAGTTCGGGCCGAAAATGAAGTTCGGGCCAGGAACAGTGAAGAGTTCGGGCTGAACTTGTTCTTGGCAGTGACGAACGAACCAGCTATTTTGGTTACTCGTGGGCGTGAAACGGACACCCGAGCTGAAAGTTATGAATGTTTTAGTATAGCTCCTTTTTTCACACAATCTTGGATATTGAAGAGTTCGAGCCGAAGAGGGATGTTCGGCCCGAAGTGGTGTTCAGGCCGAAGTGGGATGTTCGGGCCGAAGTGGTGTTCGGGCCGAAGTGGTGTTCGGGCCGAAGTTCGGTGTTCGGGCCGAGGATGATGTTCGGGCCGAGGTTGAAGTTCGGGCCGAAGTCGGAGTTCGGGCCGAGGTTGAAGTTCGGGCCGAAAATGAAGTTCGGGCCGGGAACAGTGAAGAGTTCGGGCCGAACTTGTTCTTGGCAGTGACGAACGAACCAGCTATTTTGGTTACTCGTGGGCGTGAAACGGACACCCTAGCTGAAAGTTATGAATGTTTTAATATAGCACCTTTTGTCACACAATCTTGGATATTGAAGAATTCGGGCCGAAGAGGGATGTTCGGGCCGAAGTGGTGTTCGAGACGAAGTGGGATGTTCGGGCAGAAGTGGTGTTTGGGCCGAAGTGGTGTTCGGGCCAAAGTTCGGTGTTCGGGCCGAGAATGATGTTCAGGCCGAGGTTGAAATTCGGGCCGAGGTCGGAGTTCGGGCCGAGGTTGAAGTTCGGGTCGAGGTTGAAGTTCGGGACGAAAATGAAGTTCGGGCCGGGAACAGTGTAATGTTCGGGCCGAACTTGTTTTTTGCAGTGACGAACGAACCAGCTATTTTGGTTATTCGTGGGCGTGAAACGGACACCCGAGCTGAAAGTTATTAATGTTTTAGTATAGCACCTTTTGTCACATAATCTTGGATATTGAAGAGTTCGGGCCGAAGAGGGATGTTCGGGCCGAAGTGGTGTTCCGGCCGAAGTGGTGTTCGGGCCGAAGTGGTGTTCGGGCCGAAGTTCGATGTTCGGGCCGAGGATGATGTTCGGGCCGAGGTTGAAGTTCGGGCCGAAGTCGGAGTTCGGGCCGAGGTTGAAGTTCGGGCCGAGGTTGAAGTTCGGGCCGAAAATGAAGTTCGGGCCGGGAACAGTGAAGAGTTCGGGCCGAACTTGTTCTTGGCAGTGACGAACGAACCATCTATTTTGGTTACTCGTGGGCGTGAAACGGACACCCGAGCTGAAAGTTATGAATGTTTTAATATAGCACCTTTTGTCACACAATCTTGGATATTGAAGAATTCGGGCCGAAGAGGAATGTTCGGGCCGAAGTGGTGTCCGGGGCGAAGTGGGATATTCGGGCCGAAGTGGTGTTCGCGCCGAGGATGATGTTCGGGCCGAGGTTGAAATTCGGGTCGAGGTCGGAGTTCGGGCCGAGGTTGAAGTTCGGGCCGAGGTTGAAGTTCGGGCGGAAAATGAAGTTCGGGCCAGGAACAGTGAAGAGTTCGGGCTGAACTTGTTCTTGGCAGTGACGAACGAACCAGCTATTTTGGTTACTCATGGGCGTGAAACGGACACCCGAGCTGAAACTTATGAATGTTTTAATATAGCACCTTTTGTCACACAATCTTGGATATTGAAGAATTCGGGCCGAAGAGGAATGTTCGGGCCGAAGAGGGATGTTCGGGCCGAAGTGGTGTTCGGGCCGAAGTTCGGTGTTCGGGCCGAGGATGATGTTCGGGCCGAGGTTGAAGTTCGGGCCGAGGTCGGAGTTCGGGCCGAGGTTGAAGTTCGGGCCGAGGTTGAAGTTCGGGCCGAAAATGAAGTTCGGGCCAGGAACAGTGAAGAGTTCGGGCTGAACTTGTTCTTGGCAGTGACGAACGAACCAGCTATTTTGGTTACTCGTGGGCGTGAAACGGACACCCGAGCTGAAAGTTATGAATGTTTTAGTATAGCACCTTTTGTCACACAATCTTGGATATTGAAGAGTTCGGGCCGAAGAGGGATGTTCGGGCCGAAGTGGTGTTCGGGCCGAAGTGGTGTTCGGGCCGAAGCTCGGTGTTCGGGCCGAGGATGATGTTCGGGCAGAGGTTGAAGTTCGGGCCGAAAATGAAGTTCGGGCCGAGGTTGAAGTTCGGGCCGAAAATGAAGTTCGGGCCTAGAACAGTGAAGAGTTCGGGCCGAACTTGTTCTTGGCAGTGACGAACGAACCAGTTATTTTGGTTACTCGTGGGCGTGAAACGGACACCCGAGCTGAAAGTTATGAATGTTTTAGTATAGCACATTTTGTCACACAATCTTCGATATTGAAGAGTTCGGGCCGAAGAGGGATGTTCGGGCCGAAGTGGTTTTCGGGCCGAAGTGGTGTTCGGGCCGAAGTTCGGTGTTCGGGTCGAGGATGATGTTTGGGCCGAGGTTGAAGTTCGGGCCGAGGTCGGAGTTCGGGCCGAGGTTGAATTCGGGCCGAGGTTGAAGTTCGGGCCGAAAATGAAGTTCGGGCCGAGAACAGTGAAGAGTTCGGGCCGAACTTGGTCTTGGCAGTGACGAACGAACCAGTTATTTTGGTTACTCGTGGGCGTGAAACGGACACCCGAGCTGAAAGTTATGAATGTTTTAGTATAGCACCTTTTTTCACACAATCTTGGATATTGAAGAGTTCGAGCCGAAGAGGGATGTTCGGGCCGAAGTGGTGTTCAGGCCGAAGTGGGATGTTCGGGCCGAAGTGGTGTTCGGGCCGAAGTGGTGTTCGGGCCGAAGTGGTGTTCGGGCCGAAGTGGTGTTCGGGCCGAAGTTCGGTGTTCGGGCCGAGGATGATGTTCGGACCGAGGTTGAAGTTCGGGCCGAAGTCGGAGTTCGGGCCGAGGTTGAAGTTCGGGCCAAAAATGAAGTTCGGGCCGGGAACAGTGAAGAGTTCGGGCCGAACTTGTTCTTGGCAGTGACGAACGAACCAGCTATTTTGGTTACTCGTGGGCGTGAAACGGACACCCGAGCTGAAAGTTATGAATGTTTTAATATAGCACCTTTTGTCACACAATCTTGGATATTGAAGAATTCGGGCCGAAGAGGAATGTTCGGGCCGAAGTGGTGTTCGGGGCGAAGTGGGATATTCGGGCCGAAGTGGGATATTCGGGCCGAAGTGGTGTTCGGGCCAAAGTTCGGTGTTCGGGCCGAGGATGATGTTCGGGCCGAGGTTGAAATTCGGGCCGAGGTCGGAGTTCGGGCCGAGGTTGAAGTTCGGGCCGAGGTTGAAGTTCGGGACGAAAATGAAGTTCGGGCCGGGAACAGTGTAAAGTTCGGGCCGAACTTGTTCTTGGCAGTGACAAACGAACCAGCTATTTTGGTTACTCGTGGGCGTGAAACGGACACCCGAGCTGAAAGTTATGAATGTTTTAGTATAGCACCTTTTGTCACACAATCTTGGATATTGAAGAGTTCGGGCCGAAGAGGGATGTTCGGGCCGAAGTGGTGTTCCGGCCGTAGTGGTGTTCGGGCCGAAGTGGTGTTCGGGCCGAAGTTCGATGTTCGGGCCGAGGATGATGTTCGGGCCGAGGTTGAAGTTCGGGCCGAGGTCGGAGTTCGGGCCGAGGTTGAAGTTCGGGCCGAGGTTGAAGTTTGGGCTGAAAATGAAGTTCGTGCCGAGAACAGTGAAGAGTTCGGGCCGAACTTGTTCTTGGCAGTGACGAACGGACCAGTTATTTTGGTTACTCGTGGGCGTGAAACGGACATCCGAGCTGAAAGTTATGAATGTTTTAATATAGCACCTTTTGTCACACAATCTTGGATATTGAAGAATTCGGGCCGAAGAGGGATGTTCGGGCCGAATTGGTGTTCGGGGCGAAGTGGGATGTTCGGGCAGAAGTGGTGTTCGGGCCGAAGTGGTGTTCGGGCCAAAGTTCGGTGTTCGGGCCGAGGATGATGTTCGGGCCGAGGTTGAAATTCGGCCGAGGTCGGAGTTCGGGCCGAGGTTGAAGTTCGGGCCGAGGTTGAAGTTCGGGACGAAAATGAAGTTAGGGCCGGGAACAGTGTAGAATTCGGGCCGAACTTGTTCTTGGCAGTGACGAACGAACCAGCTATTTTGGATACTCGTGGGCGTGAAACGGACACCCGAGCTGAAAGTTATGAATGTTTTATTATAGCACCTTTTGTCACACAATCTTGGATATTGAAGAGTTCGGGCCGAAGAGGGATGTTCGAGCCGAAGTGGTGTTCGGGCCGTAGTGGTGTTCGGGCCGAAGTGGTGTTCGGGCCGAAGTGGTGTTCGGGCCGAAGTTCGGTGTTCGGGCCGAGGATGATGTTCGGGCCGAGGTTGAAGTTCGGGCCGAGGTTGAAATTCGGGCCGAGGTCGGAGTTCGGGCCGAGGTTGAAGTTCGGGCTGAGGTTGAAGTTCGGGCCGAAAATGAAGTTCGTGCCGAGAACAGTGAAGAGTTCGGGCTGAACTTGTTCTTGGCAGTGACGAACGAACCAGTTATTTTGGTTACTCGTGGGCGTGAAACGGACATCCGAGCTGAAAGTTATGAATGTTTTAATATAGCACCTTTTGTCACACAATCTTGGATATTGAAGAATTCGAGCCGAAGAGGGATGTTCGGGCCGAAGTGGTGTTCGGGGCGAAGTGGGATGTTCGGACAGAAGTGGTGTTCGGGCCGAAGTGGTGTTCGGGCCAAAGTTCGGTGTTCGGGCCGAGGATGATGTTCGGGCCGAGGTTGAAATTCGGGCCGAGGTCGGAGTTCGGGCCGAGGTTGAAGTTCGGGCCGAGGTTGAAGTTCGGGACGAAAATGAAGTTCGGGCCGGGAACAGTGTAGAGTTCGGGCCGAACTTGTTCTTGGCAGTGACGAACGAACCAGCTATTTTGGTTACTCGTGGGCGTGAAACGGACACCCGAGCTGAAAGTTATGAATGTTTTAGTATAGCACCTTTTGTCACACAATTTTGGATATTGAAGAGTTCGGGCCGAAGAGGGATGTTCGGGCCGAAGTGGTGTTCGGGCCGTAGTTCGGTGTTCGGGCCGAGGATGATGTTCGGGCCGAGGTTGAAGTTCGGGCCGAGGTCGGAGTTCGGGCCGAGGTTGAGGTTCGGGCCGAGGTTGAAGTTCGGGCCGAAAATGAAGTTCGGGCCGAGAACAGTGAAGAGTTCGGGCCGAACTTGTTCTTGGCAGTGACGAACGAACCAGTTATTTTGGTTACTCGTGGGCGTGAAACGGACACCCGAGCTGAAAGTTATGAATGTTTTAGTATAGCACATTTTGTCACACAATCTTGGATATTGAAGAGTTCGGGCCGAAGAGGGATGTTCGGGCCGAAGTGGTGTTCGGGCCGAAGTGGTTTTCGGGCCGACGTGGTGTTCGGGCCGAAGTTCGGTGTTCAGGTCGAGGATGATGTTCGGGCCGAGGTTGAAGTTCGGGCCGAGGTCGGAGTTCGGGCCGAGGTTGAAGTTCGGCCCGAGGTTGAAGTTCGGGCCGAAAATGAAGTCGGGCCGAGAACAGTGAAGAGTTCGAGGCGAACTTGTTCTTGGCAGTGACGAACGAACCAGTTATTTTGGTTACTCGTGGGCGTGAAACGGACACCCGACCTGAAAGTTATGAATGTTTTAGTATAGCACCTTTTTTGACACAATCTTGGATATTGAAGAGTTCGGGCCGAAGAGGGATGTTCGGGCCGAAGTGGTGTTCAGGCCGAAGTGGGATGTTCGGGCCGAAGTGGTGTTCGGGCCGAAGTGGTGTTCGGACCGAAGTGGTGTTCGGGCCGAAGTTCGGTATTCGGGCCGAGGATGATGTTCGGGCCGAGGTTGAAGTTCGGGCCGAAGTCGGAGTTCGGGCCGAGGTTGAAGTTCGGGCCGAGGTTGAAGTTCGGGCCGAAAATGAATTTCGGGCCGGGAACAGTGAAGAGTTCGGGCCGAACTTGTTCTTGGCAGTGACGAACGAACCAGCTATTTTGGTTACTCGTGGGCGTGAAACAGACACCCGAGCTGAAAGTTATGAATGTTTTAATATAACACCTTTTGTCACACAATCTTGGATATTGAAGAATTCGGGCCGAAGAGGGATGTTCGGGCCGAAGTGGTGTTCGGGGCGAAGTGGGATATTCGGGCCGAAGTGGTGTTCGGGCCAAAGTTCGGTGTTCGGGTCGAGGATGATGTTCGGGCCGAGGTTGAAATTCAGGCCGAGGTCGGAGTTCGGGCCGAGGTTGAAGTTCGGGCCGAGGTTGAAGTTCTGGCCGAAAATGAAGTTCGGGCCGAGAACAGTGAAGAGTTCGGGCCGAACTTGTTCTTGGCAGTGACGAACGAACCAGTTATTTTGGTTACTCGTGGGCGTGAAACGGACACCCTAGCTGAAAGTTATGAATGTTTTAGTATAGCACCTTTTTTCACACAATCTTGGATATTGAAGAGTTCGAGCCGAAGAGGGATGTTCGGGCCGAAGTGGTGTTCAGGCCGAAGTGGGATGTTCGGGCCGAAGTGGTGTTCAGGTTGAAGTGGTGTTCGGGCCGAAGTGGTGTTCAGGCCGAAGTTCGGTGTTCGGGCCGAGGATGATGTTCGGGCCGAGGTTGAAGTTCGGGCCGAGGTTGAAGTTCGGGCCGAGGTCGGAGTTCGGGCCGAGGTTGAAGTTCGGACCGAGGTTGAAGTTCGGGCCGAAAATGAAGTTCGGGCCGGGAACATTGAAGAGTTCGGGCCGAACTTGTTCTTGGCAGTGACGAACGAACCAGCTATTTTGGTTGCTCGTGGGCGTGAAACGGACACCCGAGCTGAAAGTTATGAATGTTTTAATATAGCACCTTTTGTCACACAATCTTGGATATTGAAGAGTTCGGGCCGAAGAGGGATGTTCGGGCCGAAGTGGTGTTCGGGGCGAAGTGGGATGTTCGGGCCGTAGTGGTGTTCGGGCCAAAGTTCGGTGTTCGGGATGAGGATGATGTTCGGGCCGAGGTCGGAGTTCGGGCCTAGGTTGAAGTTCGGGCCGAGGTTGAAGTTCGGGACGAAAATGAAGTTCGGGCCGGGAACAGTGTAGAGTTCGGGCCGAACTTGTTCTTGGCAGTGACGAACGAACCAGCTATTTTGGTTACTCGTGGGCGTGAAACGGACACCCGAGCTGAAAGTTATGAATGTTTTAGTATAGCACCTTTTGTCACACAATCTTGGATTTGAAGAGTTCGGGCCGAAGAGGGATGTTCGGGCCGAAGTGGTGTTCGGGCCGTAGTGGTGTTCGGGCCGAAGTGGTGTTCGGGCCGAAGTTCGGTGTTCGGGCCGAGGATGATGTTCGGGCCGAGGTTGAAGTTCGGGCCGAGGTCGGAGTTCGGGCCGAGGTAGAAGTTCGGGCCGAGGTTGAAGTTCGGGCCGAAAATGAAGTTCGGGCCGGGAACAGTGAAGAGTTCGGGCCGAACTTGTTCTTGGCAGTGACGAACGAACCAGCTATTTTGGTTACTCGTGGGCGTGAAACGGACACCCGAGCTGAAAGTTATGAATGTTTTAATATAACACCTTTTGTCACACAATCTTGGATATTGAAGAATTCGGGCCGAAGAGGGATGTTCGGGCCGAAGTGGTGTTCGGGGCGAAGTGGGATATTCGGGCCGAAGTGGTGTTCGGGCCAAAGTTCGGTGTTCGGGTCGAGGATGATGTTCGGGCCGAGGTTGAAATTCGGGCCGAGGTCGGAGTTCGGGCCGAGGTTGAAGTTCGGGCCGAGGTTGAAGTTCTGGCCGAAAATGAAGTTCGGGCCGAGAACAGTGCAGAGTTCGGGCCGAACTTGTTCTTGGCAGTGACGAACGAACCAGTTATTTTGGTTACTCGTGGGCGTGAAACGGACACCCTAGCTGAAAGTTATGAATGTTTTAGTATAGCACCTTTTTTCACACAATCTTGGATATTGAAGAGTTCGAGCCGAAGAGGGATGTTCGGGCCGAAGTGGTGTTCAGGCCGAAGTGGGATGTTCGGGCCGAAGTGGTGTTCAGGCTGAAGTGGTGTTCGGGCCGAAGTGGTGTTCAGGCCGAAGTTCGGTGTTCGGGCCGAGGATGATGTTCGGGCCGAGGTTGAAGTTCGGGCCGAGGTCGGAGTTCGGGCCGAGGTTGAAGTTCGGACCGAGGTTGAAGTTCGGGCCGAAAATGAAGTTCGGGCCGGGAACAGTGAAGAGTTCGGGCCGAACTTGTTCTTGGCAGTGACGAACGAACCAGCTATTTTGGTTGCTCGTGGGCGTGAAACGGACACCCGAGCTGAAAGTTATGAATGTTTTAATATAGCACCTTTTGTCACACAATCTTGGATATTGAAGAGTTCGGGCCGAAGAGGGATGTTCGGGCCGAAGTGGTGTTCGGGGCGAAGTGGGATGTTCGGGCCGTAGTGGTGTTCGGGCCAAAGTTCGGTGTTCGGGATGAGGATGATGTTCGGGCCGAGGTCGGAGTTCGGGCCGAGGTTGAAGTTCGGGCCGAGGTTGAAGTGCGGGACGAAAATGAAGTTCGGGCCGGGAACAGTGTAGAGTTCGGGCCGAACTTGTTCTTGGCAGTGACGAACGAACCAGCTATTTTGGTTACTCGTGGGCGTGAAACGGACACCCGAGCTGAAAGTTATGAATGTTTTAGTATAGCACCTTTTGTCACACAATCTTGGATATTGAAGAGTTCGGGCCGAAGAGGGATGTTCGGGCCGAAGTGGTGTTCGGGCCGTAGTGGTGTTCGGGCCGAAGTGGTGTTCGGGCCGAAGTTCGGTGTTCGGGCCGAGGATGATGTTCGGGCCGACGTTGAAATTCGGGCCGAGGTCGGAGTTCGGGCCGAGGTTGAAGTTCGGGACGAAAATGAAATTCGGGCCGGGAACAGTGTAGAGTTCGGGCCAAACTTGTTCTTGGCAGTGACGAATGAACCAGCTATTTTCGTTACTCGTGGGCGTGAAACGGACACCCGAGCTGAAAGTTATGAATGTTTTAGTATAGCACCTTTTGTCACACAATCTTGGATATTGAAGAGTTTGGGCCGAAGAGGGATGTACGGGCCGAAGTGGTGTTCGTGCCGAAGTGGGATGTTCGGGCCGAAGTGGTGTTCGGGCCGAAGTGGTGTTCGGGCCGAAGTTCGGTGTTCGGGCCGAGGATGATGTTCGGGCCGAGGTTGAAGTTCGGGCCGAGGTCTGAGTTCGGGCCGAGGTTGAAGTTCGGGCCGAGGTTGAAGTTCGGGCCGAAAATGAAGTTCGGGCCGGGAACAGTGAAGAGTTCGGGCCGAACTTGTTCTTGGCAGTGACGAACGAACCATCTATTTTGGTTACACGTGGGCGTGAAACGGACACCCGAGCTGAAAGTTATGAATGTGTTAGTATAACACCTTTTGTCACACAATCTTGGATATTGAAGAGTTCGGGCCGAAGAGGCATGTTCGGGCCGAAGTGGTGTTCGGGCCGAAGTGGGATGTTCGGGCCGAAGTGGTGTTCGGGCCGAAGTTCGGTGTTCGGGCCGAGGATGATGTTCGGGCCAAGGTTGAAGTTCGGGCCGAGGTCGGAGTTCGGGCCGAGTTTGAAGTTCGGGCCGAGGTTGAAGTTCGGGCGGAAAATGAAGTTTGGGCCGGGAACAGTGAAGAGTTCGGGCCGAACTTGTTCTTGGCAGTGACGAACGAACCATCTATTTTGGTTACTCGTGGGCGTGAAACGGACACCCGAGCTGAAAGTTATGAATGTTTTAGTATAGCACCTTTTGTCACACAATCTTGGATATTGAAGAGTTCGGGCCGAAGAGGGATGTTCGGCCCGAAGTCGTGTTCGGGCCGAAGTGGGATGTTCGGGCCGAAGTGGTGTTCGTGCCGAAGTTCGGTGTTCGGGCCGAGGATGATGTTCGGGCCGAGGTTGAAGTTCGGGCCGAGGTCGGAGTTCGGGCCGAGGTTGAAGTTCGGGCCGAGGTTGAAGTTCGGGCCGGGAACAGTGAAGAGTTCGGGCCGAACTTGTTCTTGGCAGTGACGAATGAACCAGCTATTTTGGTTACTCGTGGGCGTGAAACGGACACCCGAGCTGAAAGTTATGAATGTTTTAGTTAGGGCTGTCAAAATCGTGCTATCGTTTCGTGTTGCAGGATAACACGACACGACACGAATTCGTTCAACACGAAAACGACACGACACGAAGTCGTGTTTTATTTTACTAACACGAACACGACACGATTAAAAAACGATAAACACGACAAACACGACAACACAAAATAAATAACAAATTTCTTACTTATTACATGTTAAAAACACGACAAACACGATAAACACGACAAAATCATAACTATCGTGTCAATTTCGTGTTAATCTCTGAACACGAACACGACACGACTTCGTGTTTGTTTTACACAACACGAACACGACAGGAACACGAATTCAAATTTAAGTTTCGTCCCAATTTCGTTTCGTTTCGTGTATTTTTGTCGTGTCGTGTCAAGTTTTGACAACCCTATTTTTAGTATAGCACCTTTTGTCACACAATCTTGGATATTGAAGAGTTCGGGCCGAAGAGGGATGTTCGGGCCGAAGTGGTGTTCGTGCCGAAGTGGGATGTTCGGGCTGAAGTGGTGTTCGTGCCGAAGTTCGGTGTTCGGGCCGAGGATGATGTTCGGGCCGAGGTTGAAGTTCGGGTCGAGGTCGGAGTTCGGGCCGAGGTTGAAGTTCGGGCCGAGGTTGAAGTTCGGGCCGAAAATGAATTCGGGCCGAGAACAGTGAAGAGTTCGGGCCGAACTTGTTCTTGGCAGTGACGAACGAACCAGTTATTTTGGTTACTCGTGGGCGTAAAACGGACACCTGAGCTGAAAGTTATGAATGTTTTAGTATAGCACATTTTGTCACACAATCTTGGATATTGAAGAGTTCGAGCCGAAGAGGGATGTTCAGGCCGAAGTGGTGTTCGGGCCGAAGTTCGGTGTTCGGGCCGAGGATGATGGTCGGGCCGAGGTTGGAGTTCGGGCCGAGGTCGGAGTTCGGGCCGAGGTCGGAGTTCGGGCCGAGGTTGAATTTCGGGCCGAACATGAAGTTCGGGCGGAACATGAAGTTCGGGCCGGGAACAGTGAAGTGTTCGGGCCGAACTTGTTCTTGGCAGTGACGAACGAACCAGCTATTTTGGTTACTCGTGGGCGTGAAACGGACACCCCAGCTAAAAGTTATGAATGTTTTAGTATAGCACCTTTTGTCCCACAATCTTGGATATTGAAGAGTTCGGGCCGAAGAGGGATGTTCGGGCCGAAGTGGTGTTCGGGCCGAAGTGGGATGTTCGGGCCGAAGTGGTGTTCGGGCCGAAATTCGGTGTTCGGGCCGAGGATGATGTTCGGGCCGAGGTTGAAGTTCGGGCCGAGGTTGAAGTTCGGGCTGAGGTTGAAGTTCGTGCCGAAAATGAAGTTCGGGCCGGAAACAGTGAAGAGTTCGGGCCGAACTTGTTCTTGGCAGTGACGAACGAACCAGCTATTTTGGTTACTCGTGGGCGTGAAACGGACACCCGAGCTGAAAGTTATGAATGTTTTAGTATAGCACCTTTTGTCACACAATCTTGGATATTGACGAGTTCGGGCCGAAGAGGGATGTTCGGCCCGAAGTGGTGTTCGGGCCGAAGTGGGATGTTCGGGCCGAAGTGGTGTTCTTGCCGAAGTTCGGTATTCGGGCCGAGGATGATGTTCGGGCCGAGGTTGGAGTTCGGGCCGAGGTCGGAGTTCGGGCCGAGGTTGAAGTTCGGTCCGAGGTTGAAGTTCGGGCCGGGAATAGTGAAGAGTTCGGGCCGAACTTGTTCTTGGCAGTGACGAATGAACCAGCTATTTTGGTTACTCGTGGGCGTGAAACGGACACTCGAGCTGAAAGTTATGAATGTTTTAGTTAGGGCTGTCAAAATCGTGCTATCGTTTCGTGTTGCAGGATAACACGACACGACACGAATTCGTTCAACACGAAAACGACACGACACGAAGACGTGTTTTATTTTACTAACACGAACACGACACGATTAAAAAACGATAAACACGTCAAACACGACAACACAAAATAAATAACAAATTTCTTACTTATTACATGTTAAAAACACGACAAACACGATAAACACGACAAAATCATAACTATCGTGTCAATTTCATGTTAATCTCTGAACACGAACACGACACGACTTCGTGTTTGTTTTACACAACACGAACACGACAGGAACACGAATTCAAATTTAAGTTTCGTCCCAATTTCGTTTCGTTTCGTGTATTTTTGTCGTGTCGTGTCAAGTTTTGACAACCCAATTTTTAGTATAGCACCTTTTGTCACACAATCTTGGATATTGAAGAGTTCGGGCCGAAGAGGGATGTTCGGGCCGAAGTGGTGTTCGGGCCAAGTGGGATGTTCGGGCCGAAGTGGTGTTCGGGCCGAAGTTCGGTGTTCGGGCCGAGGACGATGTTCGGGCCGAGGTTGAAGTTCGGGTCGAGGTCGGAGTTCGGGCCGAGGTTGAAGTTCGGGCCGAGGTTGAAGTTCGGGCCGAAAATGAATTCGGGCCGAGAACAGTGAAGAGTTCGGGCCGAACTTGTTCTTGGCAGTGACGAACGAACCAGTTATTTTGGTTACTCGTGGGCGTAAAACGGACACCTGAGCTGAAAGTTATGAATGTTTTAGTATAGCACCTTTTGTCACACAATCTTGGATATTGAAGAGTTCGAGCCGAAGATGGATGTTCGGGCCGAAGTGGTGTTCGGGCCGAAGTGGGATGTTCGGGCCGAAGTGGTGTTCGGGCCGAAGTGGTGTTCGGGCCGAAGTTCGGTGTTCGGGCCGAGGATGATGGTCGGGCCGAGGTCGGAGTTCGGGCCAAGGTCGGAGTTCGGGCCGAGGTCGGAGTTCGGGCCGAGGTCGAAGTTCGGGCCGAACATGAAGTTCGGGCCGGGAACAGCGAAGAGTTCGGGCCGAACTTGTTCTTGGCAGTGACGAACGAACCAGCTATTTTGGTTACTCGTGGGCGTGAAACGGACACCCCAGCTAAAAGTTATGAATGTTTTAGTATAGCACCTTTTGTCCCACAATCTTGGATATTGAAGAGTTCGGGCCGAAGAGGGATGTTCGGGCCGAAGTGGTGTTCGGGCCGAAGTGGTGTTCGGGCCGAAGTTCGGTGTTCGGGCCGAGGATGATGTTCGGGCAGAGGTTGAAGTTCGGGCCGAGGTCGGAGTTCGGAACGAGGTTGAAGTTCGGGCTGAGGTTGAAGTTCGTGCCGAAAATGAAGTTCGGGCCGGAAACAGTGAAGAGTTCGGGCCGAACTTGTTCTTGGCAGTGACGAACGAACCAGCTATTTTGGTTACTCGTGGGCGTGAAACGGACACACGAGCTGAAAGTTATGAATGTTTTAGTATAGCACCTTTTGTCACACAATCTTGGATATTGAAGAGTTCTGGCCGAAGAGGGATGTTCGGGCCGAAGTGGTGTTCGGGCCGAAGTGGGATGTTCGGGCCGAAGTGGTGTTCGGGCCGAAGTTCTGTGTTCGGGCCGAGGATGATGTTCGGGCCGAGGTTGAAGTTCGGGCCGAGGTCAGAGTTCGGGCCGAGGTTGAAGTTCGGGCCGAGGTTGAAGTTCGGGCCGAAAATGAAGTTCGGGTCGGGAACATTGAAGAGTTCGGGCCGAACTTGTTCTTGGCAGTGACGAACGAACCAGCTATTTTGGTTACTCGTGGGCGTGAAACGGACACCCCAGCTAAAAGTTATGAATGTTTTAGTATAGCACCTTTTGTCCCACAATCTTGGATATTGAAGAGTTCGGGCCGAAGAGGGATGTTCGGGCCGAAGTGGTGTTCGGGCCGAAGTGGGATGTTCGGGCCGAAGTGGTGTTCGGGCAGAAGTGGTGTTCGGGCTGAAGTTCGGTGTTCGGGCCGAGGATGATGTTCGGGCCGAGGTTGAAGTTCGGGCCGAGGTCGGAGTTCGGAATGAGGTTGAAGTTCGGGCTGAGGTTGAAGTTCGTGCCGAAAATGAAGTTCGGGCCGGAAACAGTGAAGAGTTCGGGCCGAACTTGTTCTTGGCAGTGACGAACGAACCAGCTATTTTGGTTACTCGTGGGCGTGAAACGGACACCCGAGCTGAAAGTTATGAATGTTTTAGTATAGCACCTTTTGTCACACAATCTTGGATATTGAAGAGTTCTGGCCGAAGAGGGATGTTCGGGCCGAACCGGTGTTCGGGCCGAAGTGGGATGTTCGGGCCGAAGTGGTGTTCGGGCCGAAGTGGTGTTCGGGCCGAAGTTCTGTGTTCGGGCCGAGGATGATGTTCGGGCCGAGGTTGAAGTTCGGGCCGAGGTCGGAGTTCGGAATGAGGTTGAAGTTCGGGCTGAGGTTGAAGTTCGTGCCGAAAATGAAGTTCGGGCCGGAAACAGTGAAGAGTTCGGGCCGAACTTGTTCTTGGCAGTGACGAACGAACCAGCTATTTTGGTTACTCGTGGGCGTGAAACGGACACCCGAGCTGAAAGTTATGAATGTTTTAGTATAGCACCTTTTGTCACACAATCTTGGATATTGAAGAGTTCTGGCCGAAGAGGGATGTTCGGGCCGAACCGGTGTTCGGGCCGAAGTGGGATGTTCGGGCCGAAGTGGTGTTCGGGCCGAAGTGGTGTTCGGGCCGAAGTTCTGTGTTCGGGCCGAGGATGATGTTCGGGCCGAGGTTGAAGTTCGGGCCGAGGTCGGAGTTCGGGCCGAGGTTGAAGTTCGGGCCGAGGTTGAAGTTCGGGCCGGGAACAGTGAAGAGTTCGGGCCGAACTTGTTCTTGGCAGTGACGAATGAACCAGCTATTTTGGTTACTCGTGGGCGTGAAACGGACACCCGAGCTGAAAGTTATGAATGTTTTAGTTAGGGCTGTCAAAATCGTGCTATCGTTTCGTGTTGCAGGATAACACGACACGACACGAATTCGTTCAACACGAAAACGACACGACACGAAGTCGTGTTTTATTTTACTAACACGAACACGACACGATTAAAAAACGATAAACACGACAAACACGACAACACAAAATAAATAACAAATTTCTTACTTATTACATGTTAAAAACACGACAAACACGATAAACACGACAAAATCATAACTATCGTGTCAATTTCGTGTTAATCTCTGAACACGAACACGACACGACTTCGTGTTTGTTTTACACAACACGAACACGACAGGAACACGAATTCAAATTTAAGTTTCGTCCCAATTTCGTTTCGTTTCGTGTATTTTTGTCGTGTCGTGTCAAGTTTTGACAACCCTATTTTTAGTATAGCACCTTTTGTCACACAATCTTGGATATTGAAGAGTTCGGGCCGAAGAGGGATGTTCGGGCCGAAGTGGTGTTCGTGCCGAAGTGGGATGTTCGGGCTGAAGTGGTGTTCGTGCCGAAGTTCGGTGTTCGGGCCGAGGATGATGTTCGGGCCGAGGTTGAAGTTCGGGTCGAGGTCGGAGTTCGGGCCGAGGTTGAAGTTCGGGCCGAGGTTGAAGTTCGGGCCGAAAATGAATTCGGGCCGAGAACAGTGAAGAGTTCGGGCCGAACTTGTTCTTGGCAGTGACGAACGAACCAGTTATTTTGGTTACTCGTGGGCGTAAAACGGACACCTGAGCTGAAAGTTATGAATGTTTTAGTATAGCACATTTTGTCACACAATCTTGGATATTGAAGAGTTCGAGCCGAAGAGGGATGTTCAGGCCGAAGTGGTGTTCGGGCCGAAGTTCGGTGTTCGGGCCGAGGATGATGGTCGGGCCGAGGTTGGAGTTCGGGCCGAGGTCGGAGTTCGGGCCGAGGTCGGAGTTCGGGCCGAGGTTGAATTTCGGGCCGAACATGAAGTTCGGGCGGAACATGAAGTTCGGGCCGGGAACAGTGAAGTGTTCGGGTCGAACTTGTTCTTGGCAGTGACGAACGAACCAGCTATTTTGGTTACTCGTGGGCGTGAAACGGACACCCCAGCTAAAAGTTATGAATGTTTTAGTATAGCACCTTTTGTCCCACAATCTTGGATATTGAAGAGTTCGGGCCGAAGAGGGATGTTCGGGCCGAAGTGGTGTTCGGGCCGAAGTGGGATGTTCGGGCCGAAGTGGTGTTCGGGCCGAAATTCGGTGTTCGGGCCGAGGATGATGTTCGGGCCGAGGTTGAAGTTCGGGCCGAGGTTGAAGTTCGGGCTGAGGTTGAAGTTCGTGCCGAAAATGAAGTTCGGGCCGGAAACAGTGAAGAGTTCGGGCCGAACTTGTTCTTGGCAGTGACGAACGAACCAGCTATTTTGGTTACTCGTGGGCGTGAAACGGACACCCGAGCTGAAAGTTATGAATGTTTTAGTATAGCACCTTTTGTCACACAATCTTGGATATTGACGAGTTCGGGCCGAAGAGGGATGTTCGGCCCGAAGTGGTGTTCGGGCCGAAGTGGGATGTTCGGGCCGAAGTGGTGTTCTTGCCGAAGTTCGGTATTCGGGCCGAGGATGATGTTCGGGCCGAGGTTGGAGTTCGGGCCGAGGTCGGAGTTCGGGCCGAGGTTGAAGTTCGGTCCGAGGTTGAAGTTCGGGCCGGGAATAGTGAAGAGTTCGGGCCGAACTTGTTCTTGGCAGTGACGAATGAACCAGCTATTTTGGTTACTCGTGGGCGTGAAACGGACACCCGAGCTGAAAGTTATGAATGTTTTAGTTAGGGCTGTCAAAATCGTGCTATCGTTTCGTGTTGCAGGATAACACGACACGACACGAATTCGTTCAACACGAAAACGACACGACACGAAGACGTGTTTTATTTTACTAACACGAACACGACACGATTAAAAAACGATAAACACGTCAAACACGACAACACAAAATAAATAACAAATTTCTTACTTATTACATGTTAAAAACACGACAAACACGATAAACACGACAAAATCATAACTATCGTGTCAATTTCGTGTTAATCTCTGAACACGAACACGACACGACTTCGTGTTTGTTTTACACAACACGAACACGACAGGAACACGAATTCAAATTTAAGTTTCGTCCCAATTTCGTTTCGTTTCGTGTATTTTTGTCGTGTCGTGTCAAGTTTTGACAACCCAATTTTTAGTATAGCACCTTTTGTCACACAATCTTGGATATTGAAGAGTTCGGGCCGAAGAGGGATGTTCGGGCCGAAGTGGTGTTCGGGCCAAGTGGGATGTTCGGGCCGAAGTGGTGTTCGGGCCGAAGTTCGGTGTTCGGGCCGAGGACGATGTTCGGGCCGAGGTTGAAGTTCGGGTCGAGGTCGGAGTTCGGGCCGAGGTTGAAGTTCGGGCCGAGGTTGAAGTTCGGGCCGAAAATGAATTCGGGCCGAGAACAGTGAAGAGTTCGGGCCGAACTTGTTCTTGGCAGTGACGAACGAACCAGTTATTTTGGTTACTCGTGGGCGTAAAACGGACACCTGAGCTGAAAGTTATGAATGTTTTAGTATAGCACCTTTTGTCACACAATCTTGGATATTGAAGAGTTCGAGCCGAAGATGGATGTTCGGGCCGAAGTGGTGTTCGGGCCGAAGTGGGATGTTCGGGCCGAAGTGGTGTTCGGGCCGAAGTGGTGTTCGGGCCGAAGTTCGGTGTTCGGGCCGAGGATGATGGTCGGGCCGAGGTCGGAGTTCGGGCCGAGGTCGGAGTTCGGGCCGAGGTCGGAGTTCGGGCCGAGGTCGAAGTTCGGGCCGAACATGAAGTTCGGGCCGGGAACAGCGAAGAGTTCGGGCCGAACTTGTTCTTGGCAGTGACGAACGAACCAGCTATTTTGGTTACTCGTGGGCGTGAAACGGACACCCCAGCTAAAAGTTATGAATGTTTTAGTATAGCCCCTTTTGTCCCACAATCTTGGATATTGAAGAGTTCGGGCCGAAGAGGGATGTTCGGGCCGAAGTGGTGTTCGGGCCGAAGTGGTGTTCGGGCCGAAGTTCGGTGTTCGGGCCGAGGATGATGTTCGGGCAGAGGTTGAAGTTCGGGCCGAGGTCGGAGTTCGGAACGAGGTTGAAGTTCGGGCTGAGGTTGAAGTTCGTGCCGAAAATGAAGTTCGGGCCGGAAACAGTGAAGAGTTCGGGCCGAACTTGTTCTTGGCAGTGACGAACGAACCAGCTATTTTGGTTACTCGTGGGCGTGAAACGGACACCCGAGCTGAAAGTTATGAATGTTTTAGTATAGCACCTTTTGTCACACAATCTTGGATATTGAAGAGTTCTGGCCGAAGAGGGATGTTCGGGCCGAAGTGGTGTTCGGGCCGAAGTGGGATGTTCGGGCCGAAGTGGTGTTCGGGCCGAAGTTCTGTGTTCGGGCCGAGGATGATGTTCGGGCCGAGGTTGAAGTTCGGGCCGAGGTCAGAGTTCGGGCCGAGGTTGAAGTTCGGGCCGAGGTTGAAGTTCGGGCCGAAAATGAAGTTCGGGTCGGGAACATTGAAGAGTTCGGGCCGAACTTGTTCTTGGCAGTGACGAACGAACCAGCTATTTTGGTTACTCGTGGGCGTGAAACGGACACCCCAGCTAAAAGTTATGAATGTTTTAGTATAGCACCTTTTGTCCCACAATCTTGGATATTGAAGAGTTCGGGCCGAAGAGGGATGTTCGGGCCGAAGTGGTGTTCGGGCCGACGTGGGATGTTCGGGCCGAAGTGGTGTTCGGGCAGAAGTGGTGTTCGGGCTGAAGTTCGGTGTTCGGGCCGAGGATGATGTTCGGGCCGAGGTTGAAGTTCGGGCCGAGGTCGGAGTTCGGAATGAGGTTGAAGTTCGGGCTGAGGTTGAAGTTCGTGCCGAAAATGAAGTTCGGGCCGGAAACAGTGAAGAGTTCGGGCCGAACTTGTTCTTGGCAGTGACGAACGAACCAGCTATTTTGGTTACTCGTGGGCGTGAAACGGACACCCGAGCTGAAAGTTATGAATGTTTTAGTATAGCACCTTTTGTCACACAATCTTGGATATTGAAGAGTTCTGGCCGAAGAGGGATGTTCGGGCCGAACCGGTGTTCGGGCCGAAGTGGGATGTTCGGGCCGAAGTGGTGTTCGGGCCGAAGTGGTGTTCGGGCCGAAGTTCTGTGTTCGGGCCGAGGATGATGTTCGGGCCGAGGTTGAAGTTCGGGCCGAGGTCAGAGTTCGGGCCAAGGCTGAAGTTCGGGCAGAGGTTGAAGTTCGGGCCGAAAATGAAGTTCGGGTCGGGAACAATGAAGAGTTCGGGCCGAACTTGTTCTTGGCAGTGACGAACGAACCAGCTATTTTGGTTACTCGTGGGCGTGAAACGGACACCCGAGCTGAAAGTTATGAATGTTTTAGTATAGCACATTTTGTCACACAATCTTGGATATTGAAGAGTTCGGGCCGAAGAGGGATGTTCGGGCCGAAGTGGTGTTCGGGCCGAAGTGGGATGTTCGGGCCGAAGTGGTGTTCGGGCCGAAGTGGTGTTCGGGCCGAGGATGATGTTCGGGCCGAGGTTGAAGTTCGAGCCGAGGTCGGAGTTCGGGCCGAGGTTGAAGTGCGGGCCGAGGTTGAAGTTCGGGCCGAAAATGAAGTTCGGGCCGGGAACAGTGAAGAGTTCGGGCCGAACTTGTTCTTGACCGTGACGAACGAACCAGCTATTTTGGTTACTCGTGGGCGTGAAACGGACATCCGAGCTGAAAGTTATGAATGTTTTATTATAGCACCTTTTGTCACACAATCTTGGATATTGAAGAGTTCGGGCCGAAGAGGGATGTTCGGGCCGAAGTGGTGTTCGGGCCGAAGTGGGATGTTCGGGCCGAAGTGGTGTTCGGGCCGAAGTGGTGTTCGGGCCGAAGTTCGGTGCTCGGGCTGAGGATGATGTTCGGGCCGAGGTTGAAGTTCGGACCGAGGTCGGAGTTCGGGCCGAGGTTGAAGTTCGGGCCGAAAATGAAGTTCGGGCCGGGAACAGTGAAGAATTCGGGCCGAACTTGTTCTTGGCAGTGACGAACGAACCAGCTATTTTGGTTACTCGTGGGCGTGAAACAGACACCCGAGCTGAAAGTTATGAATGTTTTAGTATAGCACCTTTTGTCACACAATCTTGGATATTGAAGAGTTCGGGCCGAAGAGGGATGTTCGGGCCGAAGTGGTGTTCGGGCCGAAGTGGGATGTTCGGGCCGAAGTGGTGTTCGGGCCGAAGTTCGGTGTTCGGGCCGAGGATGATGTTCGGGCCGAGGTTGAAGTTCGGGCCGAGGTCGGAGTACGGGCTGAGGTTAAAGTTCGGGCCGAGGTTGAAGTTCGGGCCGAAAATGAAGTTCGGGCCGGGAACAGTGAAGAGTTCGGGCCGAACTTGTTCTTGGCAGTGACGAACGAGCCAGCTATTTTGGTTACTCGTGGGCGTGAAACGGACACCCGAGCTGAAAGGTATGAATGTTTTAGTATAGCACCTTTTGTCACACAATCTTGTATATTGAAGAGTTCGGGCCGAAGAGGGATGTTCGGGCCGAAGTGGTGTTCGGGCCGATGTGGGATGTTCGGGCCGAAGTGGTGTTCGGGCCGAAGTTCGGTGTTCGGGCCGAGGATGATGTTCGGGCCGAGGTTGAAGTTCGGGCCGAGGTCGGAGTTCGGGCCGAGGTTGAAGTTCGGGCCGAGGTTGAAGTTTGGGCCGAAAATGAAGTTCGGGCCGGGAACAGTGAAGAGTTCGTGCCGAACTTGTTCTTGGCAGTGACGAACGAACTAGCTATTTTGGTTACTCGTGGGCGTGAAACGGACACACGAGCTGAAAGTTATGAATGTTTTAGTATAGCACCTTTTGTCACACAATCTTGGATATTGAAGAGTTCGGGCCGAAGTGGGATGTCCGGGCCGAAGTGGTGTTCGGGCCGAAGTAGTGTTCGGGCCGAAGTGGTGTTCGGGCCGAAGTGGTGTTCGGGCCGAAATTCGGTGTTCGGGCCGAGGATGATGTTCGGGCCGAGGTTGAAGTTCGGGCCGAGGTCGGAGTTCGGGCCGAGGTTGAAGTTCGGGCCGAGGTTGAAGTTCGGGCCGAAAATGAAGTTCGGGCCGGGAACAGTGAAGAGTTCGGGTCGAACATGTTCTTGGCAGTGACGAACGAACCAGCTATTTTGGTTACTCGTGGGCGTGAAACGGACACCCGAGCTGAAAGTTATGAATGTTTTAGTATAGCACCTTTTGTCACACAATAATTGATATTGAAGAGTTCGGGCCGAAGAGGGATGTTCGGGCCGAAGTGGTGTTCGGGCCGAAGTGGGATGTTCGGGCTGAAGTGGTGTTCGGGCTGAAGTGGTGTTCGGGCCGAAGTTCGGTGTTCATGCCGAGGATGATGTTCGAGCCGAGGTTGAAGTTCGGGCCGAGGTCGGAGTACTGCCCGAGGTTGAAGTTCGGGCCGAGGTTGAAGTTCGGGCCGAAAATGAAGTTCGGGCCGGAAACAATGAAGAGTTCGGGCCGAACTTGTTCTTGGCAGTAACGAACGAACCAGCTATTTTGGTTACTCGTGGGCGTGAAACGGACACCCGAGCTGAAAGTTATGAATGTTTTAGTATAGCACCTTTTGTCACACAATCTTGGATATTGAAGAGTTCGGGCCGAAGAGGGATGTTCGGGCCGAAGTGGTGTTCGGGCCGAAGTGGTGTTCGGGCCGAAATTCGGTGTTCGGGCCGAGGATGATGTTCGGGCTGAGGTTGAAGTTCGGGCCGAGGTCGGAGTTCGGGCCGAGGTTGAAGTTCGGGCCGAGGTTGAAGTTTGGGCCGAAAATGAAGTTCGGGCCGGGAACAGTGAAGATTTCGGGCCGAACTTGTTCTTGGCAGTGACGAACGAACTAGCTATTTTGGTTACTCGTGGGCGTGAAACGGACACCCGAGCTGAAAGTTATGAATGTTTTAGTATAGCACCTTTTGTCACACAATCTTGGATATTGAAGAGTTCGGGCCGAAGTGGGATGTTCGGGCCGAAGTGGTGTTCGGGCCGAAGTGGTGTTCGGGCCGAAGTTCGGTGTTCGGGCCGAGGATGATGTTCAGGCCGAGGTTGAAGTTCGGGCCGAGGTCGGAGTTCGGGCCGAGGTTGAAGTTCGGGCCGAAAATGAAGTTCGGGCCGGGAACAGTGAAGAGTTCGGGCTGAACTTGTTCTTGGCAGTGACGAACGAACCAGCTATTTTGGTTACTCGTGGGCGTGAAACGGACACCCGAGCTGAAAGTTATGAATGTTTTAGTATAGCACCTTTTGTCACACAATCTTGGATATTGAAGAGTTCGGGCCGAAGAGGGATGTTCGGGCCGAAGTGGTATTCGGGCCGAAATTCGGTGTTCGGGCCGAGGATGATGTTCGGGCCGAGGTTGAAGTTCGGGCCGAGGTCGGAGTTCGGGCCGAGGTTGAAGTTCGGGCCGAGGTTGAAGTTTGGGTCGAAAATGAAGTTCGGGCCGGGAACAGTGAAGAGTTCGGGCCGAACTTGTTCTTGGCAGTGACGAACGAACTAGCTATTTTGGTTACTCGTGGGCGTGAAACGGACACGCGAGCTGAAAGTTATGAATGTTTTAGTATAGCACCTTTTGTCACACAATCTTGGATATTGAAGAGTTCGGGCCGAAGAGGGATGTTCGGGCCGAAGTGGTGTTCGGGCCGAAGTGGTGTTCGGGCCGAAGTTCGGTGTTCGGGTCGAGGATGATGTTCAGGCCGAGGTTGAAGTTCGGGCCGAGGTCGGAGTTCGGGCCGAGGTTGAACTTCGGGCCGAAAATGAAGTTCGGGCCGGGAACAGTGAAGAGTTCGGGCCGAACGTGTTCTTGGCAGTGACGAACGAACCAGCTATTTTGGTTACTCGTGGGCGTGAAACGGACACCCGAGCTGAAAGTTATGAATGTTTTAGTATAGCACCTTTTGTCACACAATCTTGGATATTGAAGAGTTCGGGCCGAAGAGGGATGTTCGGGCCGAAGTGGTGTTCGGGCCGAAGTGGTGTTCGGGCCGAAATTCGGTGTTCGGGTCGAGGATGATGTTCGGGCTGAGGTTGAAGTTCGGGCCGAGGTCGGAGTTCGGGCCGAGGTTGAAGTTCGGGCCGAGGTTGAAGTTTGGGCCGAAAATGAAGTTCGGGCCGGGAACAGTGAAGAGTTCGGGTCGAACTTGTTCTTGGCAGTGACGAACGAACTAGCAATTTTGGTTACTCGTGGGCGTGAAACGGACACCCGAGCTGAAAGTTATGAATGTTTTAGTATAGCACCTTTTGTCATACAATCTTGGATATTGAAGAGTTCGGGCCGAAGAGGGATGTTCGGGCCGAAGTGGGGTTCGGGCCGAAGTGGTGTTCGGGCCGAAGTTCGGTGTTCGGGCCGAGGATGATGTTCAGGCCGAGGTTGAAGTTCGGGCCGAGGTCGGAGTTCGGGCCGAGGTTGAAGTTCGGGCCGAAAATGAAGTTCGGGCCGGGAACAGTGAAGAGTTCGGGCCGAACATGTTCTTGGCAGTGACGAACGAACCAGTTATTTTGGTTAGTCGTGGGCGTGAAACGGACACACGAGCTGAAAGTTATGAATGTTTTAGTATAGCACCTTTTGTCACACAATCTTGGATATTGAAGAGTTCGGGCCGAAGAGGGATGTTCGGGCCGAAGTGGTGTTCGGGCCGAAGTGGGATGTTCGGGCCGAAGTGGTGTTCGGGCCGAAGTGGTGTTCGGGCCGAAGTTCGGTGTTCGGGCCGAGGATGATGTTCGGGCCGAGGTTGAAGTTCGGGCCGAGGTCGGAGTACGGGCCGAGGTTGAAGTTCGGGCCGAGGTTGAAGTTCGGGCCGAAAATGAAGTTCGGGCCGGGAACAGTGAAGAGTTCGGGCCGAACTTGTTCTTGGCAGTGACGAACGAACCAGCTATTTTGGTTACTCGTGGGCGTGAAACGGACACCCGAGCTGAAAGTTATGAATGTTTTAGTATAGCACCTTTTGTCACAGAATCTTGGATATTGAAGAGTTCGGGCCGAATAGGGATGTTCGGGCCGAAGTGGTATTCGGGCCGAAGTGGGATGTTCGGGCCGAAGTGGTGTTCGGGCCGAAGTTCGGTGTTCGGGCCGAGGATGATGTTCGGGCCGAGGTTGAAGTTCGGGCCGAGGTCGGAGTTCGGGCCGAGGTTGAAGTTCGGGCCGAGGTTGAAGTTTGGGCCGAAAATGAAGTTCGGGCCGGTAATAGTGAAGCGTTCGGGCCGAACTTGTTCTTGGCAGTGACGAACGAACTAGCTATTTTGGTTACTCGTGGGCGTGAAACGGACACCCGAGCTGAAAGTTATGAATGTTTTAGTGTAACACCTCAAATTTTAATACAAAACATTTGCCCAAAATAAATCATTTTTTTCATCAAATGGAAGAACTATTCCAAAATATGGATTTACAAAAAACCTTTGGTATGAAAATCAGAGTATAAAGTTTGGTGTTACAAAATAGATCAAAACCAAAGCTAAGCATAAATCCAATCTAAGGTTCTTCTATTCTAGGCCCCGCATCTCTATCCATGCGTACCTAAACCTTCGATCCCGAACCTGAGTACATATCAAAACAAAACAAGGAGTACGTGAGACAAAAACGTCTCGTGAGCTACATGGGTTTAGACCCGATAATAAAATGAAATGTCACGTTTCATAAAACCAATCAATATACATATATATAAACCCAACTACCCATTCTAGTCACCTTAGTGTGACTCTACAACCTTGCCCACCGGAATACGTCCAATGAGTAAGACTACTAATGTGGTTGAGTCGATGGGAATCCACCCAACTGCCCCTCACACCACCCTATCGTGATTGAGTCGATGGGAATCCACCCAACTGCCCCTCACATCACGCCTATCGTGATTAAGTCGATGGGAATCCACCCAACTGCCCCTCACATCACGCCTATTGTGGATGAGTCGATGAGAATTCACCCAACTGCCCCTCATTCCACCCTCTCATGACCGGGGGTTCCCCGTGTCATCACATTATCTCAGCATATCATAACTCAATAGTTATGTCAATCTAGCTCTCGGCTATCACGTCTATCATCAAACAAGTTAGTTCAATACTATCATCGGTATAACTAACTATCAACTACTAGTCTACCCAATTAAGCAAATAGACCATAACACAAGTAATGAAAGTATTTCATATGGCTATGTACTCAGTAAATTCCACACGTACTCACCTTAGCAATAAGATGCTCAAACCGTGTTCTTGACACCCAATCTCTTGCTTCTCAATCCAATCAACTTTCCAAGACTTCACCAAAAGCCTAATACAATTATCACAATATGATCAACATCAATTACTACTACCAATGTGTTCATCTACCTCTAGATAACACCCATCAATCCATTTTCCCCAAATATGGTGATTACCAAACCCTAGGTTTAACCAACCTTTAAGATTCTTACAAATCAAAATCATACACTTGTTTCCTTTGTCAAAATACCATCTATTAAGTGTATACAACATTTATTTAACCATTAATCACCAACCCAAGAACTAGGGTTTCAAACCCAAGCTTCTAAACCCATAGATCTAAAGCTACAACTACAAAGGATTGAAGATATACCTTTAATCTTCAACTAGGAGTAAAGAATCACAAGATTTGACCAAGAAATCTGCTCCAATTGATGCTTTACACTCAAAATCGTCCACAAACTCGAGAGAAAGAAACTAGGGTTTTGATATAGCTTCAAATGAGCCAAAACCCGATTTAATGCTGCTTGATCAAAGTTCACGGCGTGAACATAGTTCGCGTCGCGAACTCTTCCCCTACACGCATACTTAGCGATCGTTAACTTGTCGTGACTACATCGCGATCGATTGTCCAATTCCCTGCTAGCAGTTCCCGATCGGGAACACGACTTCGCGTCGCGAACTACCCAGTGCAGCAGGGCTGCACTTTTCGGTTGTTGCCTCGACCCGGTTTCGCCCATAACTTTCTCGTACGGTGTCCAAACGACACGAAACCAAATCCTACGTTCTTTAAACGATTTATCCTTATTTATCGTATTTTTATACAATTTATTTATTTACAAATTTCGGGTCGTTACAACTATCTACCCCTTAAAAGGATTCCGTCCTCGGAATCGCTAAGAATTTCAATCCACATTCTACCGAGTATCCATTCTCATCCTCCCGCGGTTATTACCGTTAAACTTTTCTCATCCCGAATTAGTCAACAATATGAATGTAAACACTCAATTAATCCCGTTAGATCCAAACGGGTCAAAAATCAATCTTGCACAATTTTGACAACAAGACTTTCAATCCTTTAACCGATCATCTTATACATATAGAAATGACATGACCCACGCATTATAATCAACTAATTGACCAACACCAATGTCAAGGTCTTGCTTCGACCAAGTTACCACATTCCAACCTCGTCTAACCCTTGACTTAAGAACAAAGTCAACTATACTTTAACAATTTCCTTTACCATCGACCTCTAATTATAATTTATCAACCATTAGATACCCAATTCCCAAATTCGACTTGAAAACGCCCAACGGGTCAAAGTCACATAATTTGACCATAACTCTCTTAATTATGTCATTATCCCTTTCTCATACACACAACTAATACGTTACGCTCTCATCATCGCGAGTCATTCGAAACGAAAGTCAAAACCCATCCTTAACCAAGTCAACTAGTCACATGTTGACTAATCTTGACTTTTACCTAAAGTCAACCATACGTTTTCCAATTAACGGATTCCCTACCCTCGAGATATCATTCTCGACTTATCACTCCCGATCATACCCACAATTGTTCCCTTAACAATCGTTCATATCTCCAAAATTTCAAATCTTTTCAAATTTCCCCAAGTTCTCACATTCCCTTATGGTCACATCAATCCTTACCGTTTCTTGACCTTCATTCGGTCACTTATATCATTACCTAGAACCATTTCAATCATCTTCGCCTCACATACCATAATTTCTCACAAGTTGACCATATCCTGGTTCCCAATAACAATTGCTTTCTAACAGCATCCTTTTCTCATATTCTAGAAGTCGTAGGCATCCCATACCTATACATAACCTAATGCAACCCGCATTTCCAACCAAGTTTTCATTTACCATAACATAATAGCAATACTCATTAACCCCTTGGTTCTATCTTCGTCATATAAACACATAAGCATACACACCTACATATATATATACATATATATATATATCACGCCAACTCAATCTGAACGTATCCATTGTGCACATATACAATCATATGTATATGTCACCAATACCATCCAAGCATCATCATCATGCGCATATACAACCATATGTATATGTCACGCCAATGTCATCTGACATCCATCCTTTCGCATCGCGTAGCCTTGCTACTATCTTACCCATTCGATCATCCAATCGCTCATCGTGCGTTCTAGCACCTCTCCCATAAAAAAAAATCGCATTATCTTTTTCTTCCCTATTCATATGTCTCCCATCGAACATAGTACTTAGCACAATTCATATAATATTATCCTTCCATTATTATATGCCTTCCAAGGCCATCATATAATGTACATGCATTGCACCCCGCGGGTATACCAATAAAATCTCCGATTGTCGTTTACCGTTTCACTTACACGTTAATCACCCTTAACCGGTCCATCTCCTTGTTACCGATTTCCAAACCCCTTTATTACCACCGGGGTAACCACCAATCTATTCCTTTAACCAAAGTTCACCGGCCAACCCGGTCACCTTTGAGTCAACCAATCGACTCCGGTCTACATTTGTAACTCATGACTTGGCACCCATTAGCCCAACATTCCATGTTCCCGTCTTTCTACATCACGATACCTCGAAATATTTATTTCCCAGTCGTAGTCTCACACACGCTATGTCATATTATATCACATCATTATTATGACATTTTGCCCATAATCGTCATCTTACCCTTAATATCGAATCGATCATCCCTGTCACGAAACTTGTTATGGCTACATGCCAATATTTTTTTTTTTTATTTTTTTTTTATTTTTTTTTTTTTACTCAAACATTTCTAACAATTAAAATATGCCATTCCCGACACTTACTCATTTCCACCTATGTTACATTTATTTGTTTCAGGGCATCACTATACCTTTAATCATTCTTTTCTTTCCCATTTACATATATTAACATTACATTACTTATCCGGATTCCCGCCAAATACTCAAGTTTCAATTTCGAGATTTCTATTTCCAAACTTCCATCCTTACTACAATTCTTACCAAAACTTAGTACTTCATTGTACTACTATCCATTTGTTGGAAACATTTACCGTCCTTGCGGTTCATCTTTTGATACCATATAATAACATCAACCCCTATATCCTTACTATCTGCGACACACCGAACCATATTCCTTTCTAAAAATATAATTTCCATACACATAACTAACCGGGAAGATCATTCCCCAAAATAAATATTCACGTCATACAACTTGCCTCCAATTCCTATAACCACCAATCCGTGTGACCATTAAGCCATAGTCACACAATATCTTGGCTTGGTGCATACCCAACCAATCCATACCGATAATCACATCAAAATCTTTCTTTCTCATGGACATAAATCAAATTTTTAAACTTTTTCCCATTTATTTCTAAATCACAACTTCTATAAACAAATTCGATCGTTGAGATTTCCCATTTGCTACCTCTATTTCATATTTTCCATCTAACAACATCGGTCGGCACATTTAACTTTCTACCAAACTCGTGAGACCAACGAACAAGTAGAATCCGAATCAAATAATATAGAAGATGGCATGAAGTTAATGAATAAAGTACCTGATACCACATCGTGCACCTCTCTTGCTTCCTCTCGAGTCACCTGAAAGGAACGTCCCTTCACTTAAGCCAGTTCCTCTTTCTTTTGAGCCGCGGGCACCTTTGGCTCGATCCTCTTTTTCGGGCACGCATTGCTATAGTGTCCCATTTCATGGCACGAGTAACACTCCACCTCGGAAAGCGCCTTGGATCTACAATCCCGAATTATATGTCCCGTCTTTCCACAATTATAGCACGCCTTAGAATCTCTTCGGCACTCGCCGGTATGGTTCTTCCCGCATCTCTTGCACGGGACAACGCTTCCTTGCTTGAAGAATTGTGATGTGAACTTCCCCTTTTTAGAAGTTCCCGAGCCACTCTCGGCTTTCCTTTTCTCGATCACATGGGCCTTCACGGCATTCCTTGTCGCATCTACCTCTTCCACACCCCGGGCAGCACCAATGGCCTCATCGAGTGTGACCGCTCTCCTTACCTCCAATTGGTAATCCCAAGGTAGCCCACAAGCATACCGGACTACCCTCGATCTTTCCTCAAAATAAGTTCTTGCAACGAACGGGAGCAATCCCGTGAACTCCCTTGAGTACTCCTCAACCGACCTATCACCCTTCTTTAGGTTTATAAACCTCTCATGTATCTTCTCCAAATCCTCTTCGGGACAAAATTTTCTCTTCAACCTCGTGGTGAACTCATCCCATGACATTCTCTCTATCACCCCCCTCCCGAGGGTCTCATAAACTATGTCCCACCAGACCATAGCATCCCCTCTTAGCAATTGCGATGCATACAACACCATATCGGTTTCCTTGCACTTGCTACTTCCGATGACCTGCTTGGTCTCTCGGATCCACCTCATTTTCATTGGGTCCGAACTACCCGAATACATGTTTGGCTTACAAGCCAAGAATGTCTTAAAAGAACAACCATAATTTTCATTGGGTCTCGCCCTTGCATCACTACAACCACCTGTGGAGGATTTCTCCACTCGAGTGCCACCATCCCTGGTTTTCTCATCCGATCTAGCCTCAGATACACGATCTCCACCCGACCTCTCACGGTCCCCAATGATGCGGTGCACCTCATCGGCCACCACTCCCTTGAGTTGTTCAATAATAGTTTGGAGGTCCGCCATGGTCACCGGAGTTCCATTAGCTCCGACTCCCGATTCACCCATCCGATGCATCGACGGTTGACTTTCCTGTTCAACCACAACCTCGACATGAGGTATTTCTTCCTCCCGGCCCTCCGGGGCTTTACCACTTCTATGCGTGGTCACCATTTCTTTCGACCAAGACTAAACGAAAGACATTAAACATTTAGTACCTTGTGTACTACCCAATAGTCGCATAAGACTCAATATCCATAATCAAATCAATTCTCATCGGTCCCCCTAGGTTCAACCCTAAACTTAATATAAAGTCTCAAGGTCAACCTATCGATCTCAAGGAATCTTACATTCCTAATGCTACAGTCTAAGACTAGGATGGTCATCCAACCTAATTCACTTAAACTATAGCTCTGATACCAAGTTGTAACACCTCAAATTTTAATACAAAACATTTGCCCAAAATAAATCATTTTTTTCATTAAATGGAAGAACTATTCCAAAATATGGATTTACAAAAAACCTTTGGTATGAAAATCAGAGTATAAAGTTTGGTGTTACAAAATAGATCAAAACCAAAGCTAAGCATAAATCCAATCTAAGGTTCTTCTATTCTAGGCCCCGCATCTCTATCCATGCGTACCTAAACCTTCGATCCCGAACCTGAGTACATAGCAAAACAAAACAAGGAGTACGTGAGACAAAAACGTCTCGTGAGCTACATGGGTTTAGACCCGATAATAAAATGAAATGTCACGTTTCATAAAACCAATCAATATACATATATATAAACCCAACTACCCATTCTAGTCACCTTAGTGTGACTCTACAACCTTGCCCACCGGAATACGTCCAATGAGTAAGACTACTAATGTGGTTGAGTCGATGGGAATCCACCCAACTGCCCCTCACACCACCCTATCGTGATTGAGTCGATGGGAATCCACCCAACTGCCCCTCACATCACGCCTATCGTGATTGAGTCGATGGGAATCCACCCAACTTCCCCTCACATCACGCCTATTGTGGATGAGTCGATGGGAATTCACCCAACTGCCCCTCATTCCACCCTCTCATGACCGGGGGTTCCCCGTGTCATCACGTTATCTCAGCATATCATAACTCAATAGTTATGTCAATCTAGCTCTCGGCTATCACGTCTATCATCAAACAAGTTAGTTCAATACTATCATCGGTATAACTAACTATCAACTACTAGTCTACCCAATTAAGCAAATAGACCATAACACAAGTAATGAAAGTATTTCATAGGGCTATGTACTCAGTAAATTCCACACGTACTCACCTTAGCAATAAGATGCTCAAACCGTGTTCTTGACACCCAATCTCTTGCTTCTCAATCCAATCAACTTTCCAAGACTTCACCAAAAGCCTAATACAATTATCACAATATGATCAACATCAATTACTACTACCAATGTGTTCATCTACCTCTAGATAACACCCATCAATCCATTTTCCCCAAATATGGTGATTACCAAACCCTAGGTTTAACCAACCTTTAAGATTCTTACAAATCAAAATCATACACTTGTTTCCTTTGTCAAAATACCATCTATTAAGTGTATACAACATTTATTTAACCATTAATCACCAACCCAAGAACTAGGGTTTCAAACCCAAGCTTCTAAACCCATAGATCTAAAGCTACAACTACAAAGGATTGAAGATATACCTTTAATCTTCAACTAGGAGTAAAGAATCACAAAATTTGACCAAGAAATCTGCTCCAATTGATGCTTTACACTCAAAATCGTCCACAAACTCGAGAGAAAGAAACTAGGGTTTTGATATGGCTTCAAATGAGCCAAAACCCGATTTAATGCTGCTCGATCAAAGTTCACGGCGTGAACATAGTTCGCGTCGCGAACTCTTCCCCTACACGCATACTTAGCGATCGTTAACTTGTCATGACTACATCGCGATCGATTGTCCAATTCCCTGCTAGCAGTTCCCGATCGGGAACACGACTTCGCGTCGCGAACTACCCAGTGCAGCAGGGCTGCACTTTTCGGTTGTTGCCTCGACCCGGTTTCGCCCATAACTTTCTCGTACGGTGTCCAAACGACACGAAACCAAATCCTACGTTCTTTAAACGATTTATCCTTATTTATCTTATTTTTATACAATTTATTTATTTACAAATTTCGGGTCGTTACATTTAGTATAGCACCTTTTGTCACGCAATCTTGGATATTGAAGAGTTCGGGCCGAAGAGGGATGTTCGGGCCGAAGTGGTGTTCGGGCCGAAGTGGTTTTCGGGCCGAAGTGGTATTCGGGCCGAAGTTCGGTGTTCGGGCTGAGGATGATGTTCGGGCCGAGGTTGAAGTTCGGGCCGAGGTCGGAGTTCGGGCCGAGGTTGAAGTTCGGGCCGAAAATGAAGTTCGGGCCGGGAAAAATGAAGAGTTCGGGCCGAACTTGTTCTTGGCAGTGACGAACGAACCAGCTATTTTGGTTACTCGTGGGCGTGAAACGGACACCCGAGCTGAAAGTTATGAATGTTTTAGTATAGCACCTTTTGTCACACAATCTTGGATATTGAAGAGTTCGGGCCGAAGAGGGATGTTCGGGCCGAAGTGGTGTTCGGGCCGAAGTGGGATGTTCGGGCCGAAGTGGTGTTCGGGCCGAAGTGTTGTTCGGGCCGAAGTTCGGTGTTCGGGCCGAGGTTGAAGTTCGGGCCGAGATCGGAGTTCGGGCTGAGGTTGAAGTTCGGCCGAAAATGAAGTTCGGTCCGGGAACAGTGAAGAGTTCGGGCCGAACTTGTTCTTGGCAGTGATGAACGAACCAGCTATTTTGGTTACTCGTGGGCGTGAAACGGACACCCGAGCTGAAAGTTATGAATGTTTTAGTATAGCACCTTTTGTCACACAATCTTGGATATTGATGGCCCATGAACCATTATAACTAGTAACCATGACCAGTAGCCTATAGATATCCATTTTACAAGTAATAGGTGTCCATAACCCATAACCAAGGCCAGTGAACCATTATAACCACTACATGTCCATAACTCATATCGATGGTCCTTGACCCATTTAACTACTAGCCATGACCAATAGCCTATAGATAACCACTTTACAAGTAATAGGTGTCCATTACCCATAACAATCGTCGTCGAACCATTATAACCACTAGATGTCCATAACTGACACTGATGGCCCTTGAACCATTATAACTACTAGCCATGACCAATAGCCTATAGATATCCATTTTACAAGTAATAGGTGTCCATAACCCAAAACCATGGTCCTTGAATCATTATAACCACTAGATGTCCATAACTGATACTGATGGCCCTTGAACCATTATAACTACTAGCCATGTCCAACAGCCTACAGATATCCATTTTACAAGTAATAGGTGCCCTTGAACCATTATAACTACTAGCCATGACCAATAGCCTATAAATATCCATTTTACAAGTAATAGGTGTCCATAACCCATAACCAACGCCAGTGAACCAATATAACCACTACATGTCCATAACTCATATCGATGGCCCTTGAACCATTATAACTAGTAGCCATGACCAATAGCCTATAGATATCCATTTTACAAGTAAAAGGTGTCCATAACCCATAACCATGGTCCTTGAATCATTATAACCACTAGATGTCCATAACTGATACTGATGGCCCTTGAACCATTATAACTACTAGCCATGTCCAATAGCCTACAAATATCCATTTTACAAGTAATAGATGTCCATAACTGATACTGATGGCTCGTGAACCATTATAACTAGTAACCATGACCAGTAGCCTATAGATATCCATTTTACAAGTAATAGGTGTCCATAACCCATAACCAAGGCCAGTGAACCATTATAACCACTACATGTCCATAACTCATATCGATGGTCCTTGAACCATTATAACTACTAGCCATGACCAATAGCCTATAGATAACCATTTTACAAGTAATAGGTGTTCATTACCCATAACAATCGTCGTCGAACCATTATAACCACTAGATGTCCATAACTGACACTGATGGCCCTTGAACCATTATAACTACTAGCCATGACCAATAGCCTATAGATATCCATTTTACAAGTAATAGGTATCCATAACCCATAACCATGTTCCTTGATTCATTATAACCACTAGATGTCCATAACTGATACTGATGGCCCTTGATCCATTATAACTACTAGCCATGTCCAATAGCCTACAGATATCCATTTTACAAGTAATAGATGTCCATAACTGATACTGATGGCCCAAGAACCATTATAACTAGTAACCATGACCAGTAGCCTATAGATATCCATTTTACAAGTAATAGGTGTCCATAACCCATAACCAAGGCTAGTGAACCATTATAACCACTACATGTCCATAACTCATATCGATGGTCCTTGAACCATTATAACTACTAGCCATGACCAATAGCCTATAGATAACCATTTTACAAGTAATAGGTGTCCATTACCCATAACAATCGTCGTCGAACCATTATATCCACTAGATGTCCATAACTGACACTTATGGCCCTTGAACCATTAAAACTACTAGCCATGACCAATAGCCTATAGATATCCATTTTACAAGTAATAGGTGTCCATAACCCATAACCATGGTCCTTGAATCATTATAACCACTAGATGTCCATAACTGATACTGATGGCCCTTGAACCATTATAACTACTAGCCATGTCCATTAGCCTACAGATATACATTTTACAAGTAATAGGTGTCCATAACCCATAACCATGGTTCTTGAACGATTATAACCACTAGATGTCCATAACTGATACTGATGGCCCATGAACCATTATAACTAGTAACCATGACCAGTAGCCTATAGATATCCATTTTCCAAGTAATAGGTGTCCATAACCCATAACCAAGGCCAGTGAACCATTATAACCACTACATGTCCATAACTCATATCGATGGCCCTTGAACCATTATAACTACTAGCCGTGACCAATAGCCTATAGATATCCATTTTACAAGTAATAGGTGTCCATAACCCATAACCATGGTCCTTGAACCATTATAACCAGTAGTTGTCCATAACTGATTGATGGCCCGTGAACGATTATAACTACTAGCCATGACTAATAGCCTATAAATATCCATTTTACAGGTAATAGGTGTCCATAACCCATAACCAAGGCCAGTGAACCATTATAACCACTACATGTCCATAACTCATATCGATGGCCCCTGAACCATTATAACTACTAGCCATGCCAATAGCCTATAGATATCCATTTTACAAGTAATAGGTATCCATAACCCATAACCATGGTCCTTGAATCATTATAACCACTAGATGTCCATAACTGATACTGATGGCCCTTGAACCATTATAACTACTAGCCATGACCGATAGCCTATAAATATACATTTTACAAGTAATAGGTGTCCATAACCCATAACCAAGGCCATTGAACCATTATAACCACTACATGTCCATAACTCATATCGATGGCCCTTGAACCATTATAACTACTAGCCATGACCAATAGCCTATAGATATCCATTTTAAAAGTAATAGCTGTTATTACGCATAACAATCGTCCCTGAACCATTATAACCACTAGATTTCCATAACTGATACCGATGGCCCTTGAACCATTATAACTACTAGCTATGACCAATAGCCTATAGATATCCATTTTACAAGTAATAGGTGTCCGTAACCCATAACCACGGTCCTTGAATCATTATAACCACTAGATGTCCATAACTGATACTGATGGCCCTTGAACCATTATAACTACTAGCCATGTCCAATAACCTACAGATATCCATTTTACAAGTAATAGGTGTCCATAACCCATAACCATGGTTCCTGAACCATGATAACCACTAGATGTCCATAACTGATACTGATGGCCCTTGAACCATTATAACTAGTAGCCATGACCAATAGCCTATAGATATCGATTTTACAAGTAATAGGTGTCCTTAACCCATAACCAAGGCCAGTGAACCATTATAACCACTACATGTCCATAACTCATATCGATGGCCCTTGAACCATTATAACTACTAGCCATGACCAATAGCCTATAAATATCCATTTTACAAGTAATAGGTGTCCATAACCCATAACCATGGTCCTTGAACCATTATAACAACTAGATGTCCATAACTGATACTGATGGCCCTTGAACCATTATAACTACTAGCCATGACCAATAGCCTATAGATATACATTTTACAAGTAATAGGTGTCCATAACCCATAACCAAGGCCATTGAACCATTATAACCACTACATGTCCATAACAAATATCGATGGCCCTTGGACCATTATAACTACTAGCCATGACCAATAGCCTATAGATAACCATTTTACAAGTAATAGGTGTCCATTACCCATAACAATCGTCGTCGAACCATTATAACCACTAGATGTCCATAACTGACACTGATGGCCCTTGAACCATTATAACTACTAGCCTTGACCAATAGCCTATAGATATCCATTTTACAAGTAATAGGTGTCCATAACCCATAACCATGTTCCTTGAATCATTATAACCACTAGATGTCCATGACTGATACTGATGGCCCTTGAACCATTATAACTACTAGCCATGTCCAATAGCCTACAGATATACATTTTACAAGTAATAGGTGTCCATAACCCGTAACCATGGTTCTTGAACCATTATAACCACTAGATGTCCATAACTGATACTTGATGAGGAGCTGTTTTTGAAGCAAAAGTCAAAAGTTGAGTGGCTTAGGGAAGGTGATAATAATACTAAGTTCTTTCACAAAGCTGTTAAGGGAAGAATGAGCAGAAATAGAATTATGATGGTGGAGGATATGAATGGAACTGTTTTTCATGGGCATGAGGTTGCAGATCAATTTGTTAAGTATTTTGAAAGTACTTTGGGTACTTCTGCTACCATCAGTCCTATTAATGACCCATCAAGTCTCAATATTAAAAGATTATCAGATTATAGCTCTAATCACATGAACAGGGCTGTTTCTGATGATGAGGTGAAGACTGCTTTATTTGATATTTCTGATGACAAAGCTCCAGGCCCTGATGGCTTTTCTTCTAAGTTTTACAAAGCTGCTTGGAGTGTTATTGGTGATGATATTTGTAAGGCTGTTAGACAGTTTTTCATTTTTGGAAAGTTGTTGAAAGAAGTTAATGCCACTGGTATTGCCCTTGTTCCCAAAGTTAATTCCCCAGTTAAAGTGGCTGATTTTAGACCCATTGCTTGTTGCAATGTGGTTTACAAGATTATTAGTAAAATAATTACCAACAGGATAAAGGTGGTGTTGGATGATTTAGTTGATGACAATCAAAGTGCTTTCATTCCTGGGAGGCAAATCAGTGATAACATTTTGTTATCCCAGGAATTATTGAGGGACTATCACCGTGACAAAGGTCCACCTAAGTGTGCTTTTAAGGTGGATATCCAGAAAGCTTATGACACAGTTGAATGGGAGTTTTTGAGGAACATTCTTGGTTTATTTGGGTTTAACCCTTGGTTTATTCATTTAATTATGGAATGTATTTCCTCAACTTCTTTTATGGTGAATGTTAATGGAGATTATAATGGGTTTTTTAAGGGTAAGAGAGGGTTGAGACAAGGTGACCCCATGTCTCCTTACCTGTTTACCCTGGTTATGGAAGGTTTAAATTTAATTCTTAAAAGGCAGATTATTGAGGATGGTGGGTTTAAATATCATTGGAAATGTGATGAGCTTAATATTACTCACCTATGCTTTGCTGATGACCTATTACTGTTTTGTAATGGTGATAGTAGATCTGTCTCTGTCATTAAGAAGGCTTTGGATGGATTTAGAGCTGTGTCTGGCCTTATTCCCAGTTTAAGTAAGAGTTCAGTTTTCTTTGGGAATGTGAAAGTGCATACTAGGAGAAATATTTCTGGGATTCTCCCTTTTACTGTGGGTAGTTTACCTGTTAGGTATTTGGGAGTCCCTTTAATATCTACTAGGCTCCATGTTAAGGATTGTAGCAGCCTTGTTGATAAAGTGAAGAGAAGGCTTTTGGATTGGAAGAACAAATCTTTATCGTTTGCAGGAAGGTTACAATTGATCAAGTCTGTTTTGAGCTCTATGCAAGTGTATTGGGCTTCTTTTTTTATTCTTCCTAAAGCTATTTCTAATGATATTGAAAGACTTTTAAGGGGTTTCCTTTGGTGTTATGGTGATTTAAAGAGGGGAAGGGCTAAGGTTAAATGGGAAGACTTGTGTTTGCCCAAAAGTCATGGTGGTTTAGGGATTAAACTTTTGCATTCTTGGAATGTTTCCCTTATGACTAAGCATGTCTGGAATGTTGTTAGTAACAAGGACTCTTTGTGGGTCAGTTGGCTGAATAGGACCAGGTTAAAAGACAGAAATTTTTGGTCCCTGCCTTCTCCTTCCAATGTTTGTTGGAGCTGGAGGGGAATTCTTAAGTGCAGGAATGGTATTAGGGACAGAATTGTCTACAGAATTGGTGATGGCAAAAAAACTTCTGCGTGGTTTGATAACTGGCATCCAGTTGTTCCTTTATGTAATTTTATTACTTTTAGGAATATTTATGAGGCAGGATTGGGTATTGACTGTAAGGTGTCTTATAGTGTTGCTAATGGGGAATGGATGATTCCAGTTGAATGGGTTAGTAAATTTCCCATGATTTTTAATTTAGTCCCTCCTTTAATCTGTAATACTATGAATGATAGAGTTTTATGGAAAGACTATAATGGGAAATGTATTCCATTCTCAGTTGCTGATGCTAGTAGAGATGTTTATGTGGATAAGGACCCTGTTTTTTGGTCAAAATGGGTCTGGTTTAGTCAAAATATACCTAGACATGCGTTCATTTTATGGCTAGTTTTTTTGGAAAAACTCAAGACTCAGGATAAAATGTGGGGTGTTGGTGATGGAATTGATGTTAGATGTGCTTTTTGTAAGCTGCAGTTGGACACCCATGACCATTTATTCTTTGAATGCAATTTCTCTTCAACTGTTTGGGATATAATGAAGCATATGTGCAGATTAGACTTTGTCCCAAATAAATGGTCTTATTTGGTGATGAAGTTGGAAAGAATACCAGTTAGTAAGTCAATCTGGAGTGTCATCCAAAGACTGGTCTTAGCTGCTACCATTTATTATATTTGGCAGGAAAGAAATTTGAGACTTTTCCATTCTAAGCATAGATCAGTGGATGATGTTTGTAAGTTGATCATTAACTCTGTTAGACTTAGATTGATTGGGCTCAATATAAGGAAGTCTAGACAGACTTGTTTGGCTGCTGATTTATGGAATTTTGGATTGGTTGAGAATGGTGTTTTCACAAGTTTTTCTGACCATGATCATGAATGATATTTTTTTGAAGATGGTTATGGGTAAAATGTATGGGGATTTATTACAGTTATTATGTGGTTTATTTGGGATTTTATCCAGATTTTTTGTGATTTTTTCTGGTGATTCCTGTTATTTTTTTGGGTTTTTCCATATTTTTTGTGGAATTTTTTGGAAGCTTGATGATGGGAATATTATTTTTCAAAATGGCAGCTGGAAAATTCTTGATTTTCATGTGATGTTTGTGATTTTTTATTGGAATTTTGGCCCGTTGGGCCTTTATTCCAATAACTGCTATGGGCTGCACATTATAAAGGAAAGTCGATATTATTTGTTTTTGTGCAATCCGAATATGAGCTACAGTTTTTGCTCGTTTATTTTTGCAGGTCAAAATTTTATCATATGGATTTTGGATGCTATATACTCCAATTATGGTTGCTTTATGGCTGCTGGTTTGAAGAGGTTTAGGCAGCTGAGCAGGGTCTTAATGTGCAAGATTTTGATTGGAGGATGGTGGATTATAACTCTTATTATAGGTTTTGGTCATAGTCAGGACAGTATTGGTCAAAGATGTGATATGGCCAATTTCCTAAGGGTTATTAATCCTCCATACTTGTTGCAGATTGGAAATGCTTTAAAGGGAATGTTGACTGGCTCTATGTCAATTGTGAAGATGGGTTTAAGGTACAAAATGGAAAACAGGATGGATATTGACTTACTTAAGGTCAAACAAAGTCAATTTGGGGTGAAAGTCATCTCTATGAGGATTTTCACTTATTCTGAGTCAAAATTCTGCATTGCCTATATAATGCATTGTTATTTAGGTTATGTCCATAGAGTTTATGTTTTTGCTGTTTTGACTTTTCTTGGGTCTAATTTGGGAAAGTCAGATTGTATTTGGTCTAAGTGTTATGGCTTTTTGTTCTGGTTGGTGAATTATCCATGGTCAAAGGCAGATTTGATGATTATGTTGGATTATTGTAATGAAGATAGTGGTCTGATGTTGACTTGTCTTGGGTCGAAATTTGTGGAGGTTGCTATGGTGTACTTTAGGGATGTTGCTATGAGGATGTTGACTTTCACTGAGTCAACATTCTGCATTTTCTCTGAGTCAAGTTGGTGTGGGGGAAATGTCCATAGTTATGAGCTTAATTTGGTGATTTTGACTTTTTGGTGGTCAATGTTAAATCCGGATCATGGAAGTAGCTTAGTGTCTAAAGATGATGATAATGATGGTAGGATGGCAACTCTGAAGGTTGTTGGCTGTTTTGGTTGGATTATTTTTCTAGGTTATACTAGTTTTTTTATTCCAAGGTCGTTTAGCATTGCTTATGTTTTAGGTTATAGAGTTATGCTTCTTTTGTTGGTCTTATTCCCAAAGCATGTTTTGGGAGGCCAAGTGTTTCTTTTTAAGATGTGGTAGTTTTACCCTTCTTTGCTTGTAAATAACTTTTTTTTATCTTTGCCGGGCATAGCCCTTTAACAAAAAAAATAACCCATAACCAAGGCCAGTGAACCATTATAACCACTACATTTCCATAACTCATATCGATGGCCCTTGAACCATTATAACTACTAGCCATGACCAATAGCCTATAGATATCCATTTTAAGAGTAATAGGTGTCCATAACCCATAACCATGGTCCTTGAACCATTATAACCAGTAGTTGTCCATAACTGATACTGATGGTCCTTCAACCATTATAACTACTAGCCATGACCAATAGCCTCTAGATATCCAATTTACAAGTAATAGATGTCCATAACCCATAACCATGGTTCTTGAACCATTATAACCATTAGATGTCCATAACTGATATTGATGGCCCTTGAACCATTATAACAACTACCCATGACCTATAGCCTAAAGATATCCATTTTACAAGTAATAGGTGTGCATAACCCATAACCAAGGCCATTGAACCATTATAACCACTACATGCATGTCCATAACTCATATCGATGGCCCTTGAACCATTATAAATACTAGCCATGACCAATAGCCTTTAGATATCCATTTTACAAGTAATATGTGTCCATAACCCATAACCATGGTCCTTGAACATTATAACCACTAGATGTCCATAACTGATACTGATAGCCCTTGAACCATTATAACTACTAGCCATGACCAGTAGCCTATAGATATCTATTTTACAAGTAACAGGTGTTTATAACCCCTAACCATGGCCCTTGAACAATTATAACCACTAGATGTATGTAACTGATACCGATGGCCCTTGAACCATTATAACTACTACCCATGACCTATATAGATGTCTATTTTACAAGTAATAGGTGTCCGTAACCCATAACCAAGGTCCTTGAACCATTATAACCACTAGATGTCCATAACTGATGCTGATGGCTCTTGAACCATTATAACTACTAGCCATGACCAATAGCCTATAGAAATTCATTTTACAAGTAATAGGTGTCCATAACCCATAACCATGGTTCCTGAACCATGATAACCACTAGATGTCCATAACTGATACTGATGGCCCTTGAACCATTATAACTAGTAGCCATGACCAATAGCCTATAGATATCGATTTTACAAGTAATAGGTGTCCATAACCCATAACCAAGGCCAGTGAACCATTATAACCACTAGATGCCCATAACTGATACTGATAGCCCATGAACCATTATAACTACTAGCCATGACCAATAGCCTATAGATATCTATTTTACAAGTAACAGGTGTTTATAACCCATAACCATGGCCCTTGAACAATTATAACCACTAGATGTCTGTAACTGATACCGATGGCCCTTGAACCATTATAACTACTACCCATGACCTATATAGATATCTATTTTACAAGTAATAGGTGTCCGTAACCCATAACCAAGGTCCTTGAACCATTATAACCACTAGATGTCCATAACTGATACTGATGGCCCTTGAACCATTATAACTACTAGCCATGACCAATAGCCTATAGAAATTCATTTTACAAGTAATAGGTGTCCATAACCCATAACCATGGTTCCTGAACCATTATAACTACTAGATGTCCATAACTGACACTGATGGCCCTTGAACCATTATAACTACTAGCCTTGACCAATAGCCTATAGATATCCATTTTACAAGTAATTGGTGTCCATAACCCATAACCATGTTCCTTGAATCATTATAACCACTAGATGTCCATGACACATATCGATGGCCCTTGAACCATTATAACTACTAGCCATGACCAATAGCCTCTAGATATCCAATTTACAAGTAATAGGTGTCCATTACCCATAACAATCGTCCCTGAACCATTATAACCACTAGATGTCCATAACTGATACTGATGGTCCTTCAACCATTATAACTACTAGCCATGACCAATAGCCTCTAGATATCCAATTTACAAGTAATAGATGTCCATAACCCATAACCATGGTTCTTGAACCATTATAACCACTAGATGTCCATAACTGATACTGATGGCCCTTGAACCATTATAACAACTACCCATGACCTATAGCCTAAAGATATCCATTTTACAAGTAATAGGTGTGCATAACCCATGACCAAGGCCACTGAACCATTATAACCACTACATGCATGTCCATAACTCATATCGATGGCCCTTGAACCATTATAACTACTAGCCATGACCAATAGCCTTTAGATATCCATTTTACAAGTAATAGGTGTCCATAACCCATAACCATGGTCCTTGAACATTATAACCACTAGATGTCCATAACTGATACTGATAGCCCTTGAACCATTATAACTACTAGCCATGACCAATAGCCAATAGATATCTATTTTACAAGTAATAGGTGTTTATAACCCATAACCATGGCCCTTGAACAATTATAACCACTAGATGTCTGTACCTGATACCGATGGCCCTTGAACCATTATAACTACTACCCATGACCTATATAGATATCTATTTTACAAGTAATAGGTGTCCGTAACCCATAACCAAGGTCCTTGAACCATTATAACCACTAGATGTCCATAACTGATACTGATGGCCCTTGAACCATTATAACTACTAGCCATGACCAATAGCCTATAGAAATTCATTTTACAAGTAATAGGTGTCCATAACCCATAACCATGGTCCTTGAACCATTATAACAACTAGATGTCCATAAATGACACTGATGGCCCTTGAACCATTATAAGTACTACCCTTGACCAATAGCCTATAGATATCCATTTTACAAGTAATTGGTGTCCATAACCCATAACCATGTTCCTTGAATCATTATAACCACTAGATGTCCATGACTGATACTGATGGCCCTTGAACCATATAACTACTAGCCATGACCAATAGCCTCTAGATATCCAATTTACAAGTAATAGATGTCCATAACCCATAACCATGGTTCTTGAACCATTATAACCACTAGATGTCCATAACTGATACTGATGGCCCTTGAACCATTATAACAACTAGCCATGACCTATAGACTAAAGATATCCATTTGTAGTAGGTGTGCGTAACCCATAACCAAGGCCATTGAACCATTATAACCACTACATGCATGTCCATAACTCATATCGATGGCCCTTGAACCATTATAACTACTAGCCATGACCAATAGCCTTTAGATATCAATTTTACAAGTAATAGGTGTCCATAACCCATAACCATGGTCCTTGAACATTATAACCACTAGATGTCCATAACTGATACTGATAGCCCTTGAACCATTATAACTACTAGCCATGACCAATAGCCTATAGATATCTATTTTACAAGTAATAGGTGTTTATAACCCATAACCATGGCCCTTGAACAATTATAACCACTAGATGTCTGTAACTGATACCGATGGCCCTTGAACCATTATAACTACTACCCATGACCTATATAGATATCTATTTTACAAGTAATAGGTGTCTGTAACCCATAACCAAGGTCCTTGAACCATTATAACCACTAGATGTCCATAACTGATACTGACGGCCTTGAACCATTATAACTACTAGCCATGACCAATAGCCTATAGAAATTCATTTTACAAGTAATAGGTGTCCATAACCCATAACCATGGTCCTTGAACCATTATAACAACTAGATGTCCATAACTGATACTGATGGCCCTTGAACCATTATAACTACTAGCCATGACCAATAGCCTATAGCTATTCATTTTACAAGTAATACGTGTCCATAACCCATAACCATGGTCCTTGAACGATTATAACCACTAGATGTCCATAACTTATACTGATGGCCCTTGAACCATTATAACTACTAGCCATGACAGATAGCCTATAAATATCCATTTTACGAGTAATAGGTGTCCATAACCCATAACCATGGTTCTTGAACCATTATAACCACTAGATGCCCATAACTGATACTGATGGCCCTTGAACCATTATAACTACTAGCCATGACCAATAGCCTATAGATATCCATTTTACAAGTAATAGGTGTCCATAACCCATAACCATGGTCCTTGAATCATTATAACCACTAGATGTCCATAACTGATACTGATGGCCCTTGAACCATTATAACTAATAGCCATGTCCAATAGCCTACAGATATACATTTTTCAATTCATAGGTGTCCATAACCCATAACCATGGTTCTTGAACCATTATAACCACTAGATGTCCATAACTGATACTGATGGCCCTTGAACCATTATAACTAGTAACCATGATTAATAGCCTACAGATATCCATTTTACAAGTAATAGGTGTCCATAACCCATAACCATGGTTCTTGAACCATTATAACCACTAGATGCCCATAACTGATACTGATGGCCCTTGAACTATTATAACTACTAGCCATGTCCAATAGCCAACAGATATCCATTTTACAAGTAATAGGTGTCCATAACCCATTACCATGGTCCTTGAACCATTATAACCAGTAGTTGTCCATAACTGATACTGATGGCCCTTGAACCATTATAACTACTAGCTATGACCAATAGCCTATAAATATACATTTTACAAGTAATAAGTGTCCATAACCCATAACCAAGGCCATTGAACCATTATAACCACTACATGTCCATAACTCATATTGATGGCCCTTGAACCATTATAACTACTAGCCATGACCAATAGCCTATACATATCCATTTTAAAAGTAATAGGTGTCCATTACCCATAACAATCGTCCCTGAACCATTATAACCACTAGACGTCCATAACTGATACTGATGGCCCTTGAACCATTATAACTACTAGCCATGACCAGTAGCCTATAGATATCCATTTTACAAGTAATAGGTGTCCATAACCCATAACCATGGTCCTTGAATCATTATAACCACTAGATGTCCAAAACTGATACTGATGGCCATGAACCATTATAACTACTAGCCATGTCCAATAGCCTACAGATATCCATTTTACAAGTAATAGGTATCCATAACCCGTAACCATGGTTCTTGAACCATTATAACCACTAGATGTCCATAACTGATACTGATGGTCCTTCAACCATTATAACTACTAGCCATGACCAATAGCCTCTAGATATCCAATTTACAAGTAATAGATGTCCATAGCCCATAACCATGGTTCTTGAACCATTATAACCACTAGATGTCCATAACTGATACTGATGGCCCTTGAACCATTATAACAACTAGCCATGACCTATAGCCTAAAGATATCCATTTTACAAGTAATAGGTGTGCATAACCCATGACCAAGGCCATTGAACCATTATAACCACTACATGCATGTCCATAACTCATATCGATGGCCCTTGAACCATTATAACTACTAGCCATGACCAATAGCCTTTAGATATCCATTTTACAAGTAATAGGTGTCCATAACCCATAACCATGGTCCTTGAACATTATAACCACTAGATGTCCATAACTGATACTGATAGCCCTTGAACCATTATAACTACTAGTCATGACCAATAGCCTATAGATATCTATTTTACAAGTAATAGGTGTTTATAACCCATAACCATGGCCCTTGAACAATTATAACCACTAGATGTCTGTACCTGATACCGATGGCCCTTGAACCATTATAACTACTACCCATGACCTATATAGATATCTATTTTACAAGTAATAGGTGTCCGTAACCCATAACCAAGGTCCTTGAACCATTATAACCACTAGATGTCCATAACTGATACTGATGGCCCTTGAACCATTATAACTACTAGCCATGACCAATAGCCTATAGAAATTCATTTTACAAGTAATAGGTGTCCATAACCCATAACCATGGTCCTTGAACCATTATAACAACTAGATGTCCATAACTGACACTGATGGCCCTTGAACCATTATAACTACTAGCCTTGACCAATAGCCTATAGATATCTATTTTACAAGTAATAGGTGTTTATAACCCATAACCATGGCCCTTGAACAATTATAACCACTAGATGTCTGTAACTGATACCGATGGCCCTTGAACCATTATAACTACTACCCATGACCTATATAGATATCTATTTTACAAGTAATAGGTGTCTGTAACCCATAACCAAGGTCCTTGAACCATTATAACCACTAGATGTCCATAACTGATACTGATGGCCCTTGAACCATTATAACTACTAGCCATGACCAATAGCCTATAGAAATTCATTTTACAAGTAATAGGTGTCCATAACCCATAACCATGGTCCTTGAACCATTATAACAACTAGATGTCCATAACTGATACTGATGGCCCTTGAACCATTATAACTACTAGCCATGACCAATAGCATATAGCTATTCATTTTACAAGTAATACGTGTCCATAACCCATAACCATGGTCCTTGAACGATTATAACCACTAGATGTCCATTACTTATACTGATGGCCCTTGAACCATTATAACTACTAGCCATGACAGATAGCCTATAAATATCCATTTTACGAGTAATAGGTGTCCATAACCCATAACCATGGTTCTTGAACCATTATAACCACTAGATGCCCATAACTGATACTGATGGCCCTTGAACCATTATAACTACTAGCCATGACCAATAGCCTATAGATATCCATTTTACAAGTAATAGGTGTCCATAACCCATAACCATGGTCCTTGAATCATTATAACCACTAGATGTCCATAACTGATACTGATGGCCCTTGAACCATTATAACTAATAGCCATGTCCAAAAGCCTACAGATATACATTTTACAAGTAATAGGTGTCCATAACCCATAACCATGGTTCTTGAACCATTATAACCACTAGATGTCCATAACTGATACTGATGGCCCTTGAACCATTATAACTAGTAACCATGACTAATAGCCTACAGATATCCATTTTACAAGTAATAGGTGTCCATAACCCATAACCATGGTTCTTGAACCATTATAACCACTAGATGCCCATAACTAATACTGATGGCCCTTGAACTATTATAACTACTAGCCATGTCCAATAGCCTACAGATATCCATTTTACAAGTAATAGGTGTCCATAACCCATTACCATGGTCCTTGAACCATTATAACCAGTAGCTGTCCATAACTGATACTGATGGCCCTTGAACCATTATAACTACTAGCTATGACCAATAGCCTATAAATATACATTTTACAAGTAATAAGTGTCCATAACCCATAACCAAGGCCATTGAACCATTATAACCACTACATGTCCATAACTCATATTGATGGCCCTTGAACCATTATAACTACTAGCCATGACCAATAGCCTATAGATATCCATTTTAAAAGTAATAGGTGTCCATTACCCATAACAATTGTCCCTGAACCATTATAACCACTAGATGTCCATAACTGATACTGATGGCCCTTGAACCATTATAACTACTAGCCATGACCAGTAGCCTATAGATATCCATTTTACAAGTAATAGGTGTCCATAACCCATAACCATGGTCCTTGAATCATTATAACCATTAGATGTCCATAACTGATACTGATGGCCATGAACCATTATAACTACTAGCCATGTCCAATATCCTACAGATATCCATTTTACAAGTAATAGGTATCCATAACCCATAACCATGGTTCTTGAACCATTATAACCACTAGATGTCCATAACTGATACTGATGGTCCTTCAACCATTATAACTACTAGCCATGACCAAGAGCCTCTAGATATCCAATTTACAAGTAATAGATGTCCATAACCCATAACCATGGTTCTTGAACCATTATAACCACTAGATGTCCATAACTGATACCGATGGCCCTTGAACCATTATAACAACTAGCCATGACCTATAGCCTAAAGATATCCATTTTTCAAGTAATAGGTGTGCATAACCCATGACCAAGGCCATTGAACCATTATAACCACTACATGCATGTCCATAACTCATATCGATGGCCCTTGAACCATTATAACTACTAGCCATGACCAATAGCCTTTAGATATCCATTTTACAAGTAATAGGTGTCCATAACCCATAACCATGGTACTTGAACCATTATAACCACTAGATGTCCATAACTGATACTGATGGCCCTTGAACCATTATAACTACTAGCCATGACCAATAGCCTATAGATATATCCATTTTACAAGTAATAGGTGTCCATAACCCATAACCATGATTCTTGAACCATTATAACCAGTAGATGTCCGTAACTGATACTGATGGCCCTTCAACCATTATAACTACTAGCCATGACAAAAAGCCTCTAGATATCCAATTTACAAGTAATAGGTGTCCATAACCCATAACCATGGTCCTTGAACCATTATAACTACTAGATGTCCATAACTGATATTGATGGCCCTTGAACCATTATAACTACTAGCCATGACCAATAGCCTATAGATATCCATTTTACAAGTAATAGGTGTCCATAACCCATAACCATGGTCCTTGAACCATTATAACCACTAGATGTCCATAACGGATACTGATGGCCCTTGAACCATTATAATTAGTAGCCATGACCAATAGCCTATAGATATCCATTTTACAAGTAATAGGTGTCTATAACCCATAACCAAAGCCATTGAACCATTATAACCAGTACATGTCCATAACTCATATCGATGGCCCTTGAACCATTATAACTACTAGCCATGACCAATAGCCTATAGATATCCATTTTACAAGTAATAGTTGTCCATAGCCCATAACCATGGTCCTTGAACCATTATAACCACTAGATGTCCATAACTGATACTGACGACCCTTGAACCATTATAACTACTCGCCATGTCCAATAGCCTACAGATATCCATTTTACAAGTAATAGGTGTCCATAACCATAACCATGGTTCTTGAACCATTATAACTACTAGATGCCCATAACTGATACTGATGGCCCTTGAACCATTATAACTACTAGCCATGACCAATAGCCTATAGATATCCAATTTACAAGTAATAGGTGTCCATAACCCATAACCATGGTCCTTGAACCATTATAACCACTAGATGTCCATAACTGATACAGATGGCCCATGAACCATTATAACTACTAGCCATGTCCAATAGCCTACAGATATCCATTTTACAAGTAATAGGTGTCCATAACCCATAACCATGGTTCTTGAACCATTATGACCACTAGATGTCCATAACATATACTGATGGCCTTTCAACCATTATAACTACCAGCCATGACCAATAGCCTCTAGATATCCAATTTACAAGTAATAGGTGTCCATAACCCATAACCATGGTTCATAACCCATTATAACCACTAAATGTCTATAACTGATACTGATGGCCCTTGAACCATTATAACTACTAGCCATGACCAATAGCATATAGATATCCATTTTACAAGTAATAGGTGTCCATAACCCATAACCAAGGCCATTGAACCATTATATCCACTACATGCATGTCCATAACTCATATCGATGGCCTTTGAACCATTATAACTACTTGCCATGACCAATAGCCTAAAGATATCCATTTTACAAGTAATAGGTGTCCATAACCCATAACCATGGTACTTGAACCATTATAACCACTAGATGTCCATAACTGATACTGATGGCCCTTGAACCATTATAACTACTAGCCATGACCAATAGCCTATAGATATATCCATTTTACAAGTAATAGGTGTCCATAACCCATAACCATGATTCTTGAACCATTATAACCACTAGATGTCCATAACTGATACTGATGGCCCTTCAACCATTATAACTACTAGCCATGACAAAAAGCCTCTAGATATCCAATTTACAAGTAATAGGTGTCCATAACCCATAACCATGGTCCTTGAACCATTATAACTACTAGATGTCCATAACTGATATTGATGGCCCTTGAACCATTATAACTACTAGCCATGACCAATAGCCTATAGATATCCATTTTACAAGTAATAAGTGTCCATAACCCATAACCAAAGCCATTGAACCATTATAACCAGTACATGTCCATAACTCATATCGATGGCCCTTGAACCATTATAACTACTAGCCATGACCAATAGCCTATAGATATCCATTTTACAAGTAATAGTTGTCCATAACCCATAACCATGGTCCTTGAACCATTATAACCACTAGATGTCCATAACTGATACTGACGACCCTTGAACCATTATAACTACTCGCCATGTCCAATAGCCTACAGAGTCCATAACCCATAACCATGGTTCTAGAACCATTATAACTACTAGATGCCCATAACTGATATTGATGGCCCTTGATCCATTTTAACTACTAGCCATGACCAATAGCCTATAGATATCCAATTTACAAGTAATAGGTGTCCATAACCCATAACCATGGTCCTTGAACCATTATAACCATTAGATGTCCATAACTGATACAGATGGCCCATGAACCATTATAACTACTAGCCATGTCCAATAGCCTACAGATATCGATTTTACAAGTAATAGGTGTCCATAACCCATAACCATGGTTCTTGAACCATTATAACCACTAGATGTCCATAACTGATACTGATGGCCTTTCAACCATTATAACTACTAGCCATGACCAATAGCCTCTAGATATCCAATTTACAAGTAATAGGTGTCCATAACCCATAACCATGGTTCTTGACCCATTATAACCACTAAATGTCCATAACTGATACTGATGGCCCTTGAACCATTATAACTACTAGCCATGACCAATAGCATATAGATATCCAATTTACAAGTAATAGGTGTCGATAACCCATAACAATGGTCGTTGAACCATTATAACGACTAGATGTCCATAACTGATATTGATGGCCCTTGAACCATTATAACTACTAGCCATGACCAATAGCCTATAGATATCCATTTTACAAGTAATAGGTGTCCATAACCCATAACCATGGTCCTTGAACCATTATAACCACTAGAGGTCCATAACTCATATCGATGGCCCTTGAACCATTATATTGAACCATTATAACTACTAGCCATGACCAATAGCTTCTAGATATCCAATTTACATGTAATAGGTGTCCATAACCCATACACATGGTCCTTGAACCATTATAACCACTAGATGTCCATAACTAATACTTATGGCCCTTGAACCATTATAACTACTAGCCATGACCAATAGCCTATAGATATCCATTTTACAAGTAATAGGTGTCCATAACCCATAACCAAGGCCATTGAACCATTATAACCACTACATGCATGTCCATAACTCATATCGATGGCCTTTGAACCATTATAACTACTTGCCATGACCAATAGCCTAAAGATATCCATTTTACAAGTAATAGGTGTCCATAACCCATAACCATGGTACTTGAACCATTATAACCACTAGATGTCCATAACTGATACTGATGGCCCTTGAACCATTATAACTACTAGCCATGACCAATAGCCTATAGATATATCCATTTTACAAGTAATAGGTGTCCATAACCCATAACCATGATTCTTGAACCATTATAACCAGTAGATGTCCATAACTGATACTGATGGCCCTTCAACCATTATAACTACTAGCCATGACAAAAAGCCTCTAGATATCCAATTTACAAGTAATAGGTGTCCATAACCCATAACCATGGTCCTTGAACCATTATAACTACTAGATGTCCATAACTGATATTGATGGCCCTTGAACCATTATAACTACTAGCCATGACCAATAGCCTATAGATATCCATTTTACAAGTAATAGGTGTCCATAACCCATAACCATGGTCCTTGAACCATTATAACCACTAGATGTCCATAACGGATACTGATGGCCCTTGAACCATTATAATTAGTAGCCATGACCAATAGCCTATAGATATCCATTTTACAAGTAATAGGTGTCTATAACCCATAACCAAAGCCATTGAACCATTATAACCAGTACATGTCCATAACTCATATCGATGGCCCTTGAACCATTATAACTACTAGCCATGACCAATAGCCTATAGATATCCATTTTACAAGTAATAGTTGTCCATAGCCCATAACCATGGTCCTTGAACCATTATAACCACTAGATGTCCATAACTGATACTGACGACCCTTGAACCATTATAACTACTCGCCATGTCCAATAGCCTACAGATATCCATTTTACAAGTAATAGGTGTCCATAACCATAACCATGGTTCTTGAACCATTATAACTACTAGATGCCCATAACTGATACTGATGGCCCTTGAACCATTATAACTACTAGCCATGACCAATAGCCTATAGATATCCAATTTACAAGTAATAGGTGTCCATAACCCATAACCATGGTCCTTGAACCATTATAACCACTAGATGTCCATAACTGATACAGATGGCCCATGAACCATTATAACTACTAGCCATGTCCAATAGCCTACAGATATCCATTTTACAAGTAATAGGTGTCCATAACCCATAACCATGGTTCTTGAACCATTATGACCACTAGATGTCCATAACATATACTGATGGCCTTTCAACCATTATAACTACCAGCCATGACCAATAGCCTCTAGATATCCAATTTACAAGTAATAGGTGTCCATAACCCATAACCATGGTTCATAACCCATTATAACCACTAAATGTCCATAACTGATACTGATGGCCCTTGAACCATTATAACTACTAGCCATGACCAATAGCATATAGATATCCATTTTACAAGTAATAGGTGTCCATAACCCATAACCAAGGCCATTGAACCATTATATCCACTACATGCATGTCCATAACTCATATCGATGGCCTTTGAACCATTATAACTACTTGCCATGACCAATAGCCTAAAGATATCCATTTTACAAGTAATAGGTGTCCATAACCCATAACCATGGTACTTGAACCATTATAACCACTAGATGTCCATAACTGATACTGATGGCCCTTGAACCATTATAACTACTAGCCATGACCAATAGCCTATAGATATATCCATTTTACAAGTAATAGGTGTCCATAACCCATAACCATGATTCTTGAACCATTATAACCACTAGATGTCCATAACTGATACTGATGGCCCTTCAACCATTATAACTACTAGCCATGACAAAAAGCCTCTAGATATCCAATTTACAAGTAATAGGTGTCCATAACCTATAACCATGGTCCTTGAACCATTATAACTACTAGATGTCCATAACTGATATTGATGGCCCTTGAACCATTATAACTACTAGCCATGACCAATAGCCTATAGATATCCATTTTACAAGTAATAAGTGTCCATAACCCATAACCAAAGCCATTGAACCATTATAACCAGTACATGTCCATAACTCATATCGATGGCCCTTGAACCGTTATAACTACTAGCCATGACCAATAGCCTATAGATATCCATTTTACAAGTAATAGTTGTCCATAACCCATAACCATGGTCCTTGAACCATTATAACCACTAGATGTCCATAACTGATACTGACGACCCTTGAACCATTATAACTACTCGCCATGTCCAATAGCCTACAGAGTCCATAACCCATAACCATGGTTCTAGAACCATTATAACTACTAGATGCCCATAACTGATATTGATGGCCCTTGATCCATTTTAACTACTAGCCATGACCAATAGCCTATAGATATCCAATTTACAAGTAATAGGTGTCCATAACCCATAACCATGGTCCTTGAACCATTATAACCATTAGATGTCCATAACTGATACAGATGGCCCATGAACCATTATAACTACTAGCCATGTCCAATAGCCTACAGATATCGATTTTACAAGTAATAGGTGTCCATAACCCATAACCATGGTTCTTGAACCATTATAACCACTAGATGTCCATAACTGATACTGATGGCCTTTCAACCATTATAACTACTAGCCATGACCAATAGCCTCTAGATATCCAATTTACAAGTAATAGGTGTCCATAACCCATAACCATGGTTCTTGACCCATTATAACCACTAAATGTCCATAACTGATACTGATGGCCCTTGAACCATTATAACTACTAGCCATGACCAATAGCATATAGATATCCAATTTACAAGTAATAGGAGTCGATAACCCATAACAATGGTCGTTGAACCATTATAACGACTAGATGTCCATAACTGATATTGATGGCCCTTGAACCATTATAACTACTAGCCATGACCAATAGCCTATAGATATCCATTTTACAAGTAATAGGTGTCCATAACCCATAACCATGGTCCTTGAACCATTATAACCACTAGAGGTCCATAACTCATATCGATGGCCCTTGAACCATTATATTGAACCATTATAACTACTAGCCATGACCAATAGCTTCTAGATATCCAATTTACATGTAATAGGTGTCCATAACCCATACACATGGTCCTTGAACCATTATAACCACTAGATGTCCATAACTAATACTTATGGCCCTTGAACCATTATAACTACTAGCCATGACCAATAGCCTATAGATATCCATTTTACAAGTAATAGGTGTCCATAACCCATAACCGTGGTCCTTGAACCATTATAACCACTTGATGTCCATAACTGATACTGATGGCCCTTAAACCATTATAACTACTAGCCATGACCAATAGCCTATAGATATCTATTTTACAAGTAATAGGTGTCCATAACCCATAACCATGGTCCTTGAATCATTATAACCACTATATGTCCATAACTGATACCGATGGCCCATGAACCATTATAACTACTAGCCATGACCAATAGCCTATAGATATCCATTTTACAAGTAATTGGTGTCCATAACCCATAACCATGGTTCTAGAACCATTATAACTACTAGATGCCCATAACTGATATTGATGGCCCTTGAACGATTATAACTACTAGCCATGACCAATAGCATATAGATATACATTTTACAAGTAATAGGTGTCCATAACCCATAACCATGGTTCTTGAACCATTATAAACACTAGATGTCCATAACTGATACTGATGGCCCTTGAACCATTATAACTACTAGCCATGACCAATAGCCTATAGATATCGATTTTACAAGTAATAGGTGTCCATAACCCATAACCATGGTCCTTGAACCATTATAACCACTAGATGTCCATAACTGATACTGACGGCCCTTGAACCATTATAACTACTAGCCCTGACCAATAGCCTATAGATATCCATTTTACAAGTAATAGGTGTCCATAACCCATAACCATGGTTCTTTAACCATTATAACCATTAAATGTCCATAACTGATACTGATGGCCCTTGAACCATTATAACTACTAGCCATGACCAATAGCCTATAGATATCTATTTTACGAGTAATAGGTGTTTATAACCCATAACCATGGCCCTTGAACAATTATAACCACTAGATGTCTGTAACTGATACCGATGGCCTTTGAACCATTATAACTACTACCCATGACCTATATAGATATCTATTTTACAATTAATAGGTGACCATAACCCATAACCATGGTTCTTGAACGATTATAGCCACTAGATGTCCATAACTGATACTGATGGCCCTTCAACCATTATAACTACTAGCCATGACCAATAGCCTATAGATATCTATTTTACAAGTAATTGGTGTCCAAAACCCATAACCATGGTTCTTGAACCATTATAACCACTAGATGTCCATAACTGATATTGATGGCCCTTGAACCATTATAACTACTAGCCATGACCAATAGCTTCTAGATATCCGATTTACAAGTAATAGGTGTCCATAACCCATAACCATGGTCCTTGAACCATTATAACCACAAGATGTCCATAACTGATATTGATGGCCCTTCAACCATTATAACTACTAGCCATGACCAATAGCCTATAGATATTCATTTTACAAGTAATATGTGTCCATAACCCGTAACCATGGTTCTTGAACTATTATAACCACTAGATGTCCATAACTGATACTGATGGCCCTTGAACCATTATAACTACTAGCCATGACCAATAGCCTATAGATATCTATTTTACAAGTAATAAGTGTCCATAACCCATAACCATGGTTCTTGAACCATTATAACCACTAGATGTCCACAACTGATACTGATGGCCCTTCAACCATTATAACTACTAGCCATGACCAATAGCCTATAGATATCGATTTTACAAGTAATAGGTGTCCATAACCCATAACCATGGTCCTTGAACCATTATAACCACTAGATGTCCATAACTGATACTGACGGCCCTTGAACCATTATAACTACTAGCCCTGACCAATAGCCTATAGATATCCATTTTACAAGTAATAGGTGTCCATAACCCATAACCATGGTTCTTGAACCATTATAACCACTAAATGTCCATAACTGATACTAATGGCCCTTGAACCATTATAACTACTAGCCATGACCAATAGCCTATAGATATCTATTTTACGAGTAATAGGTGTTTATAAACCCATAACCATGGCCCTTGAACAATTATAACCACTAGATGTCAGTAACTGATACCGATGGCCCTTGAACCATTATAACTACTACCCATGACCTATATAGATATCTATTTTACAAGTAATAGGTGTCCATAACCCATAACCATGGTTCTTGAATGATTATAGCCACTAGATGTCCATAACTGATACTGATGGCCCTTCAACCATTATAACTACTAGCCCTGACCAGTAGCCTATAGATATCCATTTTACAAGTAATAGGTGTCCATAACCCATAACCATGGTTCTTGAACCATTATAACCACTAAATGTCCATAACTGATACTGATGGCCCTTGAACCATTATAACTACTAGCCATGACCAATAGCCTATAGATATCTATTTTACGAGTAATAGGTGTTTATAACCCATAACCATGGCCCTTGAACAATTATAACCACTAGATGTCTGTAACTGATACCGATGGCTTTTGAACCATTATAACTACTACCCATGACCTATATAGATATCTATTTTACAATTAATAGGTGACCATAACCCATAACCATGGTTCATGAACGATTATAGCCACTAGATGTCCATAACTGATACTGATGGCCCTTCAACCGTTATAACTACTAGCCATGACCAATAGCCTATAGATATCCATTTTACAAGTAATAGGTGTCCATAACCCATAACCATGGTTCTTGAACCATTATAACCACTAAATGTCCATAACTGATACTGATGGCCCTTGAACCATTATAACTACTAGCCATGACCAATAGCCTATAGATATCTATTTTACGAGTAATAGGTGTTTATAACCCATAACCATGGCCCTTGAACAATTATAACCACTAGATGTCTGTAACTGATACCGATGGCCCTTGAACCATTATAACTACTACCCATGACCTATATAGATATCTATTTTACAAGTAATTGGTGTCCAAAACCCATAACCATGGTTCTTGAACGATTATAGCCACTAGATGTCCATAACTGATACTGATGGCCCTTCAACCATTATAACTACTAGCCATGACCAATAGTTTCTAGATATCCGATTTACAAGTAATAGGTGTCCATAACCCATAACCATGGTCCTTGAACCATTATAACCACAAGATGTCCATAACTGATATTGATGGCCCTTCAACCATTATAACTACTAGCCATGACCAATAGCCTATAGATATTCATTTTACAAGTAATAGGTGTCCATAACCCGTAACCATGGTTCTTGAACTATTATAACCACTAGATGTCCATAACTGATACTGATGGCCCTTGAACCATTATAACTACTAGCCATGGCCATGACCAATAGCCTATAGATATCTATTTTACAAGTAATAAGTGTCCATAACCCATAACCATGGTTCTTGAACCATTATAACCACTAGATGTCCACAACTGATACTGATGGCCCTTCAACCATTATAACTACTAGCCATGACCAATAGCCTCTAGATATTAAATTTACAATAAATATGTGTCGATAACCCATAACCATGGTCGTTGAACCATTATAACCACTAGATGTCCATAACTGATATTGATGGCCCTTGAACGATTATAACTACTAGCCATGACCAATAGCATATAGATATACATTTTACAAGTAATAGGTGTCCATAACCCATAACCATGGTTCTTGAACCATTATAACCACTACCATAACTGATACAGATGGCCCTTAAACCATTATAACTACTAGCCATGACCAATAGCCTATAGATATCGATTTTACAAGTAATAGGTTTCCATAACCCATAATCATGGTCCTTGAACCATTATAACCACTAGATGTCCATAACTGTTACTGACGGTCCTTGAACCATTATAACTACTAGCCCTGACCAATAGCCTATAGATATCCATTTTACAAGTAATAGGTGTCCATAACCCATAACCATGGTTCTTGAACCATTATAACCACTAAATGTCCATAACTGATACTGATGGCCCTTGAACCATTATAACTACTAGCCATGACCAATAGCCTATAGATATCTATTTTACGTGTAATAGGTGTTTATAACCCATAACCATGGCCCTTGAACAATTATAACCACTAGATGTCTGTAACTGATACCGATGGCCCTTGAACCATTATAACTACTACCCATGACCTATATAGATATCTATTTTACAAGTAATTGGTGTCCAAAACCCATAACCATGGTTCTTGAACGATTATAGCCACTAGATGTCCATAACTGATACTGATGGCCCTTCAACCATTATAACTACTAGCCATGACCAATAGCTTCTAGATATCCGATTTACAAGTAATAGGTGTCCATAACCCATAACCATGGTCCTTGAACCATTATAACCACAAGATGTCCATAACTGATATTGATGGCCCTTCAACCATTATAACTACTAGCCATGACCAATAGCCTATAGATATTCATTTTACAAGTAATAGGTGTCCATAACCCGTAACCATGGTTCTTGAACTATTATAACCACTAGATGTCCATAACTGATACTGATGGCCCTTGAACCATTATAACTACTAGCCATGACCTATATAGATATCTATTTTACAAGTAATAGGTGTCCATAACCCATAACCATGGTTCTTGAACGATTATATCCACTAGATGTCCGTAACTGATACTGATGGCCCTTCAACCATTATAACTACTAGCCATGACCAATAGCTTCTAGATATCCGATTTACAAGTAATAGGTGTCCATAACCCATAACCATGGTCCTTGAACCATTATAACCACTAGATGTCCATAACTGCTATTGATGGCCCTTCAACCATTATAACTACTAGCCATGACCAATAGCCTATAGATATCCATTTTACAAGTAATAGGTGTCCATAACCCATAACCATGGTTCTGGAACCATTATAACCACTAGATGTCCATAACTGATACTGATGGCCCTCGAACCATTATAACTACTAGCCATGACCAATAGCCTATAGATATCCATTTTACAAGTAATAGGTGTCCATAACCCATAACCATAGTTCTTGAACCATTATAACCACTAGCTGTCCATAACTGATACTGATGGCCCTTGAACCATTATAACTACTAGCCATGAACAATAGCCAATAGATATCCATTTTACAAGTAATAGGTGTCCATAACCCATAACCATGGATCTTGAACGATTATAACCACTAGATGTCCATAACTGATACTGATGGCCCATGAACCATTATAACTACTAGCCATGACCAATAGCTTCTAGATATCCAATTTACAAGTAATAGGTGTCCATAACCCATAGACATGGTCCTTGAACCATTATAACCACTAGATGTCCATAAGTAATACTTATGGCCCTTGAACCATTATAACTACTAGCCATGACCAATAGCCTATAGATATCCATTTTACAAGTAATAGGTGTCCATAACCCATAACCGTGGTCCTTGAACCATTATAACCACTAGATTTCCATAACTGATACTGATGGCCCTTGAACCATTATAACTACTAGCCATGACCAATAGCCTATAGATATCCATTTTACAAGTAATAGGTGTCCATAACCCATAACCGTGGTCCTTGAACCATTATAACCACTAGATTTCCATAACTGATACTGATGGCCCTTGAACCATTATAACTACTAGCCATGACCAATAGCCTATAGATATCTATTTTACGTGTAATAGGTGTTTATAACCCATAACCATGGCCCTTGAACAATTATAACCACTAGATGTCTGTAACTGATACCGATAGCCCTTGAACCATTATAACTACTACCCATGACCTATATAGATATCTATTTTACAAGTAATTGGTGTCCAAAACCCATAACCATGGTTCTTGAACGATTATAGCCACTAGATGTCCATAACTGATACTGATGGCCCTTCAACCATTATAACTACTAGCCATGACCAATAGCTTCTAGATATCCGATTTACAAGTAATAGGTGTCCATAACCCATAACCATGGTCCTTGAACCATTATAACCACAAGATGTCCATAACTGATATTGATGGCCCTTCAACCATTATAACTACTAGCCATGACCAATAGCCTATAGATATTCATTTTACAAGTAATAGGTGTCCATAACCCGTAACCATGGTTCTTGAACTATTATAACCACTAGATGTCCATAACTGATACTGATGGCCCTTGAACCATTATAACTACTACCCATGACCTATATAGATATCTATTTTACAAGTAATAGGTGTCCATAACCCATAACCATGGTTCTTGAACGATTATATCCACTAGATGTCCGTAACTGATACTGATGGCCCTTCAACCATTATAACTACTAGCCATGACCAATAGCTTCTAGATATCCGATTTACAAGTAATAGGTGTCCATAACCCATAACCATGGTCCTTGAACCATTATAACCACTAGATGTCCATAACTGCTATTGATGGCCCTTCAACCATTATAACTACTAGCCATGACCAATAGCCTATAGTTATCCATTTTACAAGTAATAGGTGTCCATAACCCATAACCATGGTTCTGGAACCATTATAACCACTAGATGTCCATAACTGATACTGATGGCCCTCGAACCATTATAACTACTAGCCATGACCAATAGCCTATAGATATCCATTTTACAAGTAATAGGTGTCCATAACCCATAACCATAGTTCTTGAACCATTATAACCACTAGCTGTCCATAACTGATACTGATGGCCCTTGAACCATTATAACTACTAGCCATGAACAATAGCCAATAGATATCCATTTTACAAGTAATAGGTGTCCATAACCCATAACCATGGATCTTGAACGATTATAACCACTAGATGTCCATAACTGATACTGATGGCCCATGAACCATTATAACTACTAGCCATGACCAATAGCTTCTAGATATCCAATTTACAAGTAATAGATGTCCATAACCCATAGACATGGTCCTTGAACCATTATAACCACTAGATGTCCATAAGTAATACTTATGGCCCTTGAACCATTATAACTACTAGCCATGACCAATAGCCTATAGATATCCATTTTACAAGTAATAGGTGTCCATAACCCATAACCGTGGTCCTTGAACCATTATAACCACTAGATTTCCATAACTGATACTGATGGCCCTTGAACCATTATAACTACTAGCCATGACCAATAGCCTATAGATATCCATTTTACAAGTAATAGGTGTCCATAACCCATAACCGTGGTCCTTGAACCATTATAACCACTAGATTTCCATAACTGATACTGATGGCCCTTGAACCATTATAACTACTAGCCATGACCAATAGCCTATAGATATCTATTTTACAAGTAATAGGTGTCCATAACCCATAACCATGGTCCTTGAATCATTATAACCACTAGATGTCCATAACTGATACTGATGGCCCATGAACCATTATAACTACTAGCCATGACCAATAGCCTATAGATATCCATTTTACAAGTAATAGGTGTCCATAACCCATAACCATGGTCCTTGAACCATTATAACCACTAGATGTCCATAACCGATACTGATGGCCCTTGAACGATTATAACTACTAGCTATGACCAATAGCATATTGATATACATTTTACAAGTAATAGGTGTCCATATCCCATAACCATGGTTCTTGAACCATTATAACCACTACCATAACTGATACAGATGGCCCTTAAACCATTATAACTACTAGCCATGACCAATAGCCTATAGATATCGATTTTACAAGTAATAGGTGTCCATAACCCATAACCATGGTCCTTGAACCATTATAACCACTAGATGTCCATAACTGATACTGACGGCCCTTGAACCATTATAACTACTAGCCCTGACCAATAGCCTATAGATATCCATTTTACAAGTAATAGGTGTCCATAACCCATAACCATGGTTCTTGAACCATTATAACCACTAAATGTCCATAACTGATACTGATGGCCCTTGAACCATTATAACTACTAGGCATGACCAATAGCCTATAGATATCTATTTTACGAGTAATAGGTGTTTATAAACCCATAACCATGGCCCTTGAACAATTATAACCACTAGATGTCTGTAACTGATACCGATGGCCCTTGAACCATTATAACTACTACCCATGACCTATATAGATATCTATTTTACAAGTAATAGGTGTCCATAACCCATAACCATGGTTCTTGAACGATTATAGCCACTAGATGTCCATAACAGATACTGATGGCCCTTCAACCATTATAACTACTAGCCATGACCAATAGCCTATAGATATCCATTTTACAAGTAATAGGTGTCCATAACCCATAACCATGGTTCTTGAACCATTATAACCATTAAATGTCAATAACTGATACTGATGGCCCTTGAACCATTATAACTACTAGCCATGACCAATAGCCTATAGATATCTATTTTACGAGTAATAGGTGTTTATAACCCATAACCATGGCCCTTGAACAATTATAACCACTAGATGTCTGTAACTGATACCGATAGCCCTTGAACCATTATAACCACTACCCATGACCTATATAGATATCTATTTTACAAGTAATAGGTGTCCATAACCCATAACCATGGTTCTTGAACGATTATAGCCACTAGATGTCCGTAACTGATACTGATGGCCCTTCAACCATTATAACTACTAGCCATGACCTATAGCTTCTAGATATCCGATTTACAAGTAATAGGTGTCCATAACCCATAACCATGGTCCTTGAACCATTATAACCACTAGATGTCCATAACTGATACTGATGGCCCTTCAACCATTATAACTACTAGCCATGACCAATAGCCCATAGATATCCATTTTACAAGTAATAGGTGTCCATAACCCATAACCATGGTTCTTGAACCATTATAACCACTAGATGTCTATAACTGATACTGCTGGCCCTTGAACCATTATAACTACTACCATGATGAATAGCCTATAGATATCTATTTTACAAGTAATAAGTGTCCATAACCCATAACCATGGTTCTTGAACCATTATAACAACTAAATGTCCACAACTGATACTGATGGCCCTTCAACCATTATAACTACTAGCCATGACCAATAGCCTCTAGATATTAAATTTACAAGTAATATGTGTCGATAACCCATAACCATGGTCGTTGAACCATTATAACCGCTAGATGTCCATAACTGATATTGATGGCCCTTGAACCATTATAACTACTAGCCATGACCAATAGCCTATAGATATCCATTTTACAAGTAATGGGTGTCCATAACCCATAACCATGGTCCTTGAACCATTATAACCACTAGATGTCCATAACTGATACTGATGGCCCTTGAACCATTATAACTACTAGCCATGACCAATAGCCTATAGATATCCATTTTACAAGTTAAAGGTGTCCATAACCCATAACCATGGTTCTTGAACCATTATAACTACTAGATTTCCATAACTGACATTGATTGCCCTTGAACCATTATAACTACTAGCCATGACCAATAGCCTATAGATATCCATTTTACAAGTTAAAGGTGTCCATAACCCATAACCATGGTCCTTGAACCATTATAACCACTAGATGTCCATAACAGATACTGATGGCCCTTGAACCATTACAACTACTAGCCATGACCAATAGCATATAGATATCCATTTTACGAGTAATAGGTGTCCATAACCCATAACCATGGTTCTGGAACCATTATAACCACTAGATGTCCATAACTGATACTGATGGCCCTCGAACCACTATAACTACTAGCCATGACCAATGGCCTATAGATATCCATTTTACAAGTAATAGGTGTCCATAACCCATAACCATGGATCTTGAACGATTATAACCACTAGATGTCCATAACTGATACTGATGGCCCATGAACCATTATAACTACTAGCCATGACCAATAGCTTCTAGATATCCAATTTACAAGTAATAGGTGTCCATAACCCATAGACATGGTCCTTGAACTATTATAACCACTAGATGTCCATAACTAATACTGATGACCCTTGAACCATTATAACTACTAGCCATGACCAATAGCCTATAGATATCCATTTTACAAGTAATATGTGTCCATAACTCATAACCGTGGTCCTTGAACCATTATAACCACTAGATGTCCATAACTGATACTGATGGCCCTTAAACCTATATAACTACTAGCCAAGACCAATAGCCTATAGATATCTATTTTACAAGTAATAGGTGTCCATAACCCATAACCATGGTCCTTGAATCATTATAACCACTAGATGTCCATAACGGATACTGATGGCCCATGAACCATTATAACTACTAGCCATGACCAATAGCCTATAGATATCCATTTTACAAGTAATAGGTGTCCATAACCCATAACCATGGTCCTTGAACCATTATAACCACTAGATGTCCATAACTAATACTGATGGCCCTTAAACCATTATAACTACTAGCCATGAACAATAGCCAATAGATATCCATTTTACAAGTAATAGGTGTCCATAACCCATAACCATGGATCTTGAACGATTATAACCACTAGATGTCCATAACTGATACTGATGGCCCATGAACCATTATAACTACTAGCCATGACCAATAGCTTCTAGATATCCAATTTACAAGTAATAGGTGTCCATAACCCATAGACATGGTCCTTGAACCATTATAACCGCTAGATGTCCATAACTAATACTTATGCCTTGAACCATTATAACTACTAGCCATGACCAATAGCCTATAGATATCCATTTTACAAGTAATAGGTGTCCATAACCCATAACCATGGTCCTTGAACCATTATAACCACTAGATGTCCATAACTGATACTGACGGCCCTTGAACCATTATAACTACTAGCCCTGACCAATAGCCTATAGATATCCATTTTACAAGTAATAGGTGTCCATAACCCATAACCATGGTTCTTGAACCATTATAACCACTAAATGTCCATAACTGATACTGATGGCCCTTGAACCATTATAACTACTAGCCATGACCAATAGCCTATAGATATCTATTTTACGAGTAATAGGTGTTTATAAACCCATAACCATGGCCCTTGAACAATTATAACCACTAGATGTCTGTAACTGATACCGATGGCCCTTGAACCATTATAACTACTACCCATGACCTATATAGATATCTATTTTACAAGTAATAGATGTCCATAACCCATAACCATGGTTCTTGAACGATTATAGCCACTAGATGTCCATAACAGATACTGATGGCCCTTCAACCATTATAACTACTAGCCATGACCAATAGCCTATAGATATCCATTTTACAAGTAATAGGTGTCCATAACCCATAACCATGGTTCTTGAACCATTATAACCATTAAATGTCAATAACTGATACTGATGGCCCTTGAACCATTATAACTACTAGCCATGACCAATAGCCTATAGATATCTATTTTACGAGTAATAGGTGTTTATAACCCATAACCATGGCCCTTGAACAATTATAACCACTAGATGTCTGTAACTGATACCGATAGCCCTTGAACCATTATAAGCACTACCCATGACCTATATAGATATCTATTTTACAAGTAATAGGTGTCCATAACCCATAACCATGGTTCTTGAACGATTATAGCCACTAGATGTCCGTAACTGATACTGATGGCCCTTCAACCATTATAACTACTAGCCATGACCTATAGCTTCTAGATATCCGATTTACAAGTAATAGGTGTCCATAACCCACAACCATGGTCCTTGAACCATTATAACCACTAGATGTCCATAACTGATACTGATGGCCCTTCAACCATTATAACTACTAGCCATGACCAATAGCCTATAGATATCCATTTTACAAGTAATAGGTGTCCATAACCCATAACCATGGTTCTTGAACCATTATAACCACTAGATGTCCATAACTGATACTGCTGGCCCTTGAACCATTATAACTACTACCATGATGAATAGCCTATAGATATCTATTTTACAAGTAATAAGTGTCCATAACCCATAACCATGGTTCTTGAACCATTATAACCACTAAATGTCCACAAGTGATACTGATGGCCCTTCAACCATTATAACTACTAGCCATGACCAATAGCCTCTAGATATTAAATTTACAAGTAATATGTGTCGATAACCCATAACCATGGTCGTTGAACCATTATAACCGCTAGATGTCCATAACTGATATTGATGGCCCTTGAACCATTATAACTACTAGCCATGACCAATAGCCTATAGATATCCATTTTACAAGTAATGGGTGTCCATAACCCATAACCATGGTCCTTGAACCATTATAACCACTAGATGTCCATAACTGATACTGATGGCCCTTGAACCATTATAACTACTAGCCATGACCAATAGCCTATAGATATCCATTTTACAAGTTAAAGGTGTCCATAACCCATAACCATGGTTCTTGAACCATTATAACTACTAGATTTCCATAACTGACATTGATTGCCCTTGAACCATTATAACTACTAGCCATCAGTATGAGTTATGGACATCTACTACTTGTAAAATGGAGGAATAAAATTCATTTACTACCACCTAAGGGATAATTTTGCTTTTTTGAACTTGAAATCTTCATCAACCATCATAATCTGAGTCTTCCCATCCTCAATTCTAACTGGAGGAATAAAATTCATTTGGAAATCCACTTTTTCATTATCTTGTTTCATCATTTCAGCCAAAGTAAATCCTCCAATTTTATTTTTCTGCCAAGCATTTGGCACCACAGGTATTTTGGGGATCTGCTCAGCCTGTTGAACAGGGGAATTCACCACAATATTACCTTTAGCCTTCCCTGTTTTATCCTCCATTTCAATATCTGTTTCATCATCACTATCATTTCCAGAGTTACTATTACCAGAAACAAGGGCATCAATAACTGCATTACCTATTACAACAAGTTTTGTTTTCTGGGAATTTTACTTGGTTACCCACCAACTCCGAACCTAACCCAGAATCAACTGCTGTAGGGCAATGAACTGTATTGGCCTCATTCTGATAGGTACCTGGATAAACGGCAGAATTACAGGTCACCATGACTGTATTAACTATTACATCATGGCTAGAATCTGAAATAAGATGGTTCAACCTCTCCTCATCATATCCAGAATTAGCATGAGTAGGGTAATAAACTGCACTACCTAACTGATCTTTCTCCTCCATATAAACATCCTCTGTTTCTGAATCATCAGAGTTCTCTTCTTCTACAACAGCAGTCTTCGAACTCTTGAAATTCTGCTCAACTATCTTTCTTTTCTTATCCACAGAAATATCCATCTCCACATTACTAGCTTGCTCAACAGATTCAAGGACCTGAGCCCTAACCTGTTTTTGAATTTGAGCAGGGGAGATATGAGGACAATTAGGATTAGAGATATCTATGGAACTCTGTGAAGGTGTAACCAATCCAGCTTCACTCTCTTTACTACCCACTGGATTATAAGAGGAAACAATCTTCTTAAAACTTCTACTCTTAGACGATAAACAAGTAACAATTTGAGAAGCTTCACTCTCTTCAATTAAACCCAAGCTAATCATTTTATCAAATAGCTTCTTCTTGATTGCTTTCTTAATAATATGAATTCTTCTATCAGTTTCCGGATCATCATAGACTAAGTTCATATCCTTCCCAACTTTACTAAGGACATGACGAACTGAATTAACAATTTTCTCCATCTCAGCATTCACATAAGAATTGCTTTGGTGCATATTACCTAAATCAACAACAGGAACACCATTCTACAGTCCCATAACAGAGATAGCTTTAGGTAGAATAAAAACAGAGGACCAATACATCTGCATTGAGCCCAAAACAGATTGTATCAATTGCAATCTGCCTGCAAAGGACAAGGATTTGTTCCTCCAATCCCACAATCTCTTCTTAACTTTATCAACCAAGATGCTACAATCCTTCACATAAAGCCTTGAAGACAAAAGTGGGACTCCTAAATACTTCACAGGTAAAGAACCTATTTTAAAAGGCAGGATGCTAGAGATGGCAGATCTAGTAGCCGCTTTCACATTACCAAAGAACACTGTACTTTTGTCCATATTAGGCTTCAAACCCGAAATGGAGCAAAATTCTTCCAAAGCATTTTTAATAATCCTCACAGAACCAGAATCACCATTGCTAAATATTAACAAATCATCAGCAAAGCACAAGTGATGATTAATTGAACCATCCACGGGTGAAAACCATAGCAAATCAATATATTTTTCAAAAAATCCCATTCAACAGAGTCATAAGCTTTTTGAATATCCACTTTAAAGGCACATTCAGGGGGACCACTGCTTCTATGATAATTCCTCAATAATTCTTGAGAGAGTAAAATATTATCACTGATTTGTCTACCCAAAATGAAAGCACTTTGGTTTTCATCAACTAAACCATCCAAAGCAGATTTAATTCTGTTAGTAATCACTTTACTAATGCATTTATAAAGAACATTGCAACAAGCAATCGGTCTAAAATCAGCAACACTTCAAGGATCTTTACTTTTTGGGACCAAAGCAATACTAGTGGCATTGACTTCCTTTAACAGTTTCCCAGAAGAGAAAAACTGTTGAACAGCCCTACAAATATCACTGCCCACTATATCCCAAGAAGCCTTAAAAAATTTGGATGAAAAACCATCAGGCCCAGGAGCTTTATCATCACAAATATCAAAAATAGCATCTTTGACCTCATCCATGCTAACTGGCCTAATCATATAAGAAGCAGAATTCTCAGTTAATTTTCTGGTAAATAAATCATTTGAATCCGTAATTGGACTAGTAATAGAGGAAGAACCCAAAATTTTCCTAAAATGATTGACAAACTGATCTGCCACTCTTTCACCATGATAAACAACTCCATCCAAATCAGAAATCATAACAATTCTGTTTCTACAAGCTTTCCCTTTTAACTGTTTTGTGAAAAAATTTCGTATTTTGATCCCCCTCTTTTAACCATTCAATTTTGGCCTTCTGTTTTAAGAATATTTCCTCATCAATCATGGCTTCATTGTAATTTTTCAAACATATAACCTCCTTATCCCTTAGGTCTTTATCATGAGGATTGAGAACCATTGCAGTTTGGACGGATTCTAAATCAGTCCTCAAATTAACAACTTTCTCATGCAAATTACCCTGCTTGAACATTAAATCTCTCATAGGTTTCTTTAAATTTTTAAGATTGGATACAACCTTAAACAATTCAACACCATGCAGATCTTTGTTCCAATTATGTTTGACCACAGAAATAAAATCTTTTTTCCTGGTCAACACATTTGAAAACTTGAAGGATTTAGGTTTACCTCTCTTAAAATTGGGAATAGACATAACACCTGGGCTGTGATCCGAGGATAAAAAAGGGAGAAATTGCACATAGGAATTAGGAAAATCATTAAGAAATTCATAATTACCCATAATTCTGTCAAGCTTCTTCAATAAACTGTCCTCCTTATTTGGGCTCTTTTTCCAAGTGTACTTAAGCCCAGAAAAACAGAGATCTTCAACTTGAATTTCAGCAATACATTCTGCAAACTCAGTCATGCTTCTCGTCATGGCAGAGGATCCTTTGGACAATTCATCCGGATCTAAAGCAGAATTAAAATCACCTAGAACAACCCACGGTTTATTACCAACAGTTGGACAAAAAGCTTGCAAATTCCTCCAAGCTTGGGGTCTAAACTGACTTCTATGATGAGCATATGTAAAAGAACAATAAAAACTTTTTCCCCCAACAACAGGATTGATATGACAATTCATGACTTGTGGATGTTGGTCCATAACCATGATATTCACCAAGTTCGGGTTCCAAGCTATAATTATTCTAGTACCACCCGTACAGCAATTAGAATTGGACACCCAATCCCACGAACCAAACACCTTACTACAAACCCAAGCCAAATTTTTCTTCTTTACATGGGATTCTAGAATAGCACAAATTCCAATACCTTCATCCTTTAAAAGTTGAGATACCTCATCCTGGGCAGAAGCCTTATTCAGGCCCCTTACATTCCAAAACATGGTTTTAAACATCATTAAAACCCTTTGAGGATGAAGCTCCCACACCACTCTGTTTTTTACCAAATTCAACATCATCATTCTTCATATTTTGTGCAGCCTCATTAACATCAGACTCCACATCATCAAGAATCAAATCAGGGTTCATATCAAATTCAATGCACTTATCTTTAAAAAAATCAAACTGACCCGTTGACCAGCTTTTAACAACCTCATCATCCGGGTTTAAGTTAGCTTTTAAGTACTTTAAAACTTCAATTTTCTGTTCTTCATACATGTGATAGTGATCATCCCAACCATCTTCATAGTCATTATCATCATTATCTTTCAAACTATCAAACTTATTTGAGGTTTCCACAACCTTAGGATTAGAATTAATCTTTGATTTTTGGGATTTAACAGTCTTAGAACTTTCCCCTGTTCCATGATTACTATTTTTCACCACATACTTAGTATTATTATTATTGTTGACCCCCAAATTCTGTCCAGTTCTTTCATTACTTCTTCCTTGAACAGATTGAGGATTTTTATTCTGAGAACCTTGCACATTTCGGTTTTGAACAGTTTGGTTATCCCTGTTCTGGATATTTTGGCCATTACTGTTCTGGATATATTGAGGGTTTTGCCTTTTTTGATTCCCATTATTCAACCTAGTAAAAACACTCTGCCTTCCACCCCGATTCTGATTTCCAATCTGCACATCAACATTATTTTTCACAACTTTGTTATTTTTCCCCATAACAAGGAAACCTTCATCATCATCCCCCTGAACATTACCCTGCTTAGCAACATCATTAGCAGCAGTTTCTTCCACTGTTTTTGGTCTAACTCAACATAATTTATGTGAGTGACCAAAAACCTTACAATGTGTACAAACTGGCGGTTTCCAATTATACGTAATCTTCAAAGAAACCACCTTTCCAGGGTTTGGACCAGAATTAGGGTACACTAGCTCAACATCTTCAGGCAACTCATGACAAGCATCCACTTCAACTAAAACCCTAGCATACCCCATTCTTCCAGTATTGCTCAAACACCTTTCCTTGGTCATCTTATCCATGATCAGAGGTCTCCCAACCCCACTAGCAATTTTACCAATGCCATGACCATACCATAATTCAATTGGCAAATCATGGATACAAATCCAAATAGAAACTTTAGAAGGTTCTATTTTTTGTAAACAAATGCCGGGTTCCCATTTGTTTACAACTAAAGGCACGTTATCAACTAACCAGATTCCATTTTCCAACACAGCATTTAGGCCCTCTTCACTTTTGAATTTGAAAAAATAAATTCCAGCTCCATTTTTAGTAACTTCCAGAAAATCATAAGCTCTCCACATTCTTTGAAGACTGGATTTGACTTTTATGAAGTCCATTGAAGTACCAACAAAATGACCATAAAGCATAAGGGATAATTTTGCTTTTTTGAACTTGAAATCTTCATCAACCATCATAATCTGAGTCTTCCCATCCTCAATTCTAACTGGAGGAATAAATATCATTTGGAAATCCACTTTTTCATTATCTTGTTTCATCATTTCAGCCAAAGTAAATCCTCCAATTTTATTTTTCTGCCAAGCATTTGGCACCACAGGAATTTTGGGGATCTGCTCAGCCTGTTGAACAGGGGAATTCACCACAATATTACCTTTAGCCTTCCCTGTTTTATCCTCCATTTCAATATTTGTTTCATCATCACTATCATTTCCAGAGTTACTATTACCAGAAACAAGGGCATCAATAACTGCATTACCTATTACAACAGTATTGTTTTCTGGGAATTTTACTTGGTTACCCACCAACTCCGAACCTAACCCAGAATCAACTGCTGTAGGGCAATGAACTGTATTGGCCTCATTCTGATAGGTACCTGGATAAACGGCAGAATTACAGGTCACCATGACTGTATTACCTATTACATCATGGCTAGAATCTGAAATAAGATGGTTCAACCTCTCCTCATCATATCCAGAATTAGCATGAGTAGGGTAATAAACTGCACTACCTAACTGATCTTTCTCCTCCATATAAACATCCTCTGTTTCTGAATCATCAGAGTTCTCTTCTTCTACAACAGCAGTCTTCGAACTCTTGAAATTCTGCTCAACCATCTTTCTTTTCTTATCCACAGAAATATCCATCTCCACATTACTAGCTTGCTAAACAGATTCAAGGACCTGAGCCCTAACCTGTTTTCAAATTTGAGCAGGGGAGATATGAGGACAATTAGGATTAGAGATATCTATGGAACTCTGTGAAGGTGTAACCAATCCAGCTTCACTCTCTTTACTACCCACTGGATTATAAGAGGAAACAATCTTCTTAAAACTTCTACTCTTAGACGATAAACAAGTAACAATTTGAGAAGCTTCACTCTCTTCAATTAAACCCAAGCTAATCATTTTATCAAATAGCTTCTTCTTGATTGCTTTCTTAATAATATGAATTCTTCTAACAGTTTCCGGATCATCATAGACTAAGTTCATATCCTTCCCAACTTTACTAAGGACATGACGAACTGAATTAACAATTTTCTCCATCTCAGCATTCACATAAGAATTGCTTTGGTGCATATTACCTAAATCAACAACAGGAACACCATTCTGTAGTCCCATAACAGAGATAGCTTTAGGTAGAATAAAAACAGAGGACCAATACATCTGCATTGAGCCCAAAATAGATTGTATCAATTGCAATCTGCCTGCAAACGACAAGGATTTGTTCCTCCAATCCCACAATCTCTTCTTAACTTTATCAACCAAGATGCTACAATCCTTCACATAAAGCCTTGAAGACAAAAGGGGGACTCCTAAATACTTCACAGGTAAAGAACCTATTTTAAAAGGCAGGATGCTAGAGATGGCAGATCTAGTAGCCGGTTTCACATTACCAAAGAACACTGTACTTTTGTCCATATTAGGCTTCAAACCCGAAATGGAGCAAAATTCTTCCAAAGCATTTTTAATAATCCTCACAGAACCAGAATCACCATTGCTAAATACTAACAAATCATCAGCAAAGCACAAGTGAGTAATTTTCAGATTCTTACAATTCCAATGGTATTTAAACCCATCCTCATTAATAATATTAATGGTTATGGGTTATGAACAGCTATTACTTGTAAAATGGATATCTATAGGCTATTGGTCATGGCTAGTAGTTATATAGGTTCAAGGGCCATCAATATGAGTTATGGACATGTACTGGTTATAATGGTTCAATGGCTTTGGTTATGGGTTATAGACACCTATTACTTGTAAAATGGATATCTATAGGCTATTGGTCATGGCTACTAGTTATAATGGTTCAAGGGCCATCAGTATCAGTTATGGACATCAAGTGGTTATAATGGTTCAAGAACCATGGTTATGGGTTATGGACACCTATTACTTGTAAAATGGATATCTGTAGGCTATTGTACATGGCAAGTAGTTATAATGGTTCAAGGGCCATCAGTATCAGTTATGGACATCTAGTGGTTATAATGGTTCAAGGACCATGGTTATGGGTTATGGACACCTACTACTTGTAAAATGGATATCTATAGGCTATTGGTCATGGCTAGTAGTTATAATGGTTCAAGGGTCATCAGTATCAGTTATGGACATCAAGTGGTTATAATGGTTCAAGGACCATGGTTATGGGTTTTTTTTTTTTTTTTGGGTAAAGGGCTAAACCCGGCAAAACTAAAAAAAAGAAAAAATTACAAACAAAGATGGGTAAAAACTACCACATCTAGCACACACCTAATTGGCCTCCCAGCACATGTTTAGGGAACAAAACCAACAACAAAACCATAATACTATAGCCTACCATACCACTAGTGATAAAAAACCATAAAAAACAAACACTAGCATAATCAACATAGATAATTCTAACAAAAATCCCTACATCTTCAAAACTGAAATGATCTTTATAGTTTTTGTTATCATTATTGGTTGGAGAAGGAATCTGCCCAGGAACAATATCAACTTTTGCCTTCAAGCAAACACCACAATCCAAAGTCAAATTTGACTCCCAAAAAGTCACCATCATCATAATGAACCCCATACTATGAACACTACCATCATTCCATTGAGGGATGAAGGAAATGCAGATTGTTGACTCAGTGTAAGTCAACAACCTCACAGCATCATCATTTAAGCAACACATAATGTACTTCAGAGACTTTGACCCGGAGAAAGTCAAAAACAGAATCCTCACTTTGCCACTGTTGCAATTGTCCATAGTTGACCAAGCTGCAGCAATCCAATCCATCAAATCACTGCCAATCTGCAACAAATAAGGTGGATTAAAAATCCTAAGAAAATTGGCCATATCCCATCTTTGACCAATACTGTCCTGACTATGGCCAACTTCTTTAAAAAGGGTTACAATCCACCATTTCCCACACAAGATTCTTCTTATATGCCCATAAATCTTCAAGATAGCAGCCATAGAACCACCATAGTTAGAGCAGAGATCATCCCAAGTCCAAATGATTAAACATTGACCTGCAAAAAATATAAAACAGAAACTGCAGCTCAACTTTGGATTGCACAAAAACAAGTAATTACGACTTTCCTTTATATAGTGCATCCCATAGCAACTGTTGGCATACAGGCCCAACAGACCAAATCTTCTGGAAAAAATCAATAAAATCACCAAAAAACCAAAGAAATATAAAAAAATATTCCAAGCCTGCAACAAAAAATCCTGCTTCAAAAACTTGCTTGTTATGCCCAAAATGCCCCTCTGCAGCTCAGGATAGTAATATTTAACATTATTCTTGCTGTAACAAGAAACACCAATCAAATTCCCAAAAACTCTAGAAGAAAACTCATCAAATCTGGATAAAATCCATAAAATCCCCACATTATGCCTCATAAAGTTATATATATAACTCATCATGTAATAGCAGTAATACCAGTAGCTGCATTACTCTGAACACACCCAAATTCCCAAAGTTTAGCAGCCTGCTTAACTTGATTGGAAAATCTAATGTTTAACCCCATCAGCCTCAACCTAACATTATCCTTAATGATTTTGCAAATATCCTCCACAGATCTACGTTTGTTACGAAACATTCTTAAATTTCTTTCCTGCCAAATAAAGTAAACTGTAGCAGCCAAAACAAGCCTTTGGATAATACTCCAAATAGACTTATTAAGAGGAAATCTTTCAAGATTCATAACCAAATAAGACCACTTATTAGGTAAATGATCCATTCTACACATATCTTTCATGATATCCCACACTGTAGCAGGGTAATTGCATTCAAAAAATAGATGGTCATGGGTATCAGATTGCAAATTGCAGAAAATGCACCTTAAATCATCATTCCTATCATCTAACATAAATTTGTCTTGGGTTCTCAATTTTCCCAAAAAAACAAGCCAAAGGATAAAGGCATGTCTAGGGATATTCTGGCTAAACCACACCCATTTAGACCAAAAAACATTTTCACCATTTTCCCTAAGAACTTTCCAGGCATCAGAAACAGTGTAAGGGACACCCCTATCATTAACTGTTTTCCACAACACTCTATCATGGCCAGCATTTATGATATTAGGAGGATTAATACCAAATAAAATAGGGAATTTAGTAATCCAATAGTCAGGGATTTTCCAATTACCCTCGTGAATAATATCAAAAACAGAGAGATTGGTAGCAAGCCCTGCCTCATATAAATCTCTATGTGAAATAAATTCACATAAAGGACCCATAGGGTGCCAATTATCAAACCAAGCAGAAGTAGATTTACCATCACCAATTCTATAAATAAAATTCCTTCTCATTTTCTTTCTACAATTTAAAATACATCTCCAGCTCCAACAAACATTCTTAGGAGAAGGCAGAGACCAAAAATTCCTATTCTTCAACCTAGTCTCATTTAGCCACTTCACCCATATAGAATCCTTATTTTTCACAATGTTCTAAATGTGCTTTGACATTAGAGTTTCATTCCAGGAATGGAGCAACTTCAGACCCAAACCTCCATGGCACTTAGGAACACATAAATCCTCCCATTTAACCTTAGCCTTTCCTCTTCTCAAATCACCGTGGCACCATAAAAAACCTCTAAGCAGCCTTTCAATATCCTGAGAGGCTGACTTAGGGAGGAGGAACATAGAGGCCCAAAAAATCTGCATAGAACTAAGAACAGACTGTATAAGAAGCAAACTGCCAGCAAAAGATAAGGACTTATTTTTCCAGTCAAGAAGCCTCTTTTTCACCTTATCAACAAGAATATTACAGTCTTTAATATGCAGCCTAGTAGAAATTAGAGGGACCCCCAAGTATCTAACTGGTAGAGTACCACTCTTAAAAGGCAAAATACCAGAGATCAAATTCCTAGTATTAGGTTTAACATTTCCAAAAAACACAGTACTCTTATCAATACTAGGAATGAGACCAGAAATAGAACTGAATTCATCAAGAGCTCGTTTAATAACAGAAACCGAATTACTATCCCCATTACAGAAAAGTAATAAATCATCTGCAAAACAGAGATGGGTAATTTTAAGCTCATTACATTTCCAATGGAATTTAAAATTACCATTGGCTGCAATCTGTCTTTTAAGAAGAAGATTAAGGACTTCCATCACCAAAGTGAATAGATAGGGTGACATTGGATCACCCTGCCTTAATCCTCTTTTGCCAGCAAGGAAGCCTTTATAATCACCACTGATATTAATCATATAGGAGGTAGTGGATATACATTCCATGATTAAATGAATCATCCAAGGATGAAAACCAAAAAAAACCCAGAATACTTCTTAAAAAACTCCATTCCACAGAATCATAAGCTTTTTGGATATCAACCTTAAAAGCACATTTTGGTGAGCCCCTATCTAAGTGATAGTCCTTCAATAACTCCTGAGATAATAAAATGTTATCACTTATCTGCCTGCCCGGAATGAAAGCACTCTGATTCTCATCAACTAAGCTATCAAGAACTCCCCTAATTCTGTTTGTAATCACTTTGCTGATACACTTATAAACCACATTGCAACAAGCAATGGGTCTATAGTCAGAGACAGAAATAGGAGCATTAGTCTTAGGCACAAGAGCTATAGAAGTAGCATTCACTTCTCTTAAAAGTTTCCCAGAATCAAAAAACTGCTTGACAGATTTAAAGATATCCTCTCCAACAATGGACCAAGAAGCTTTAAAAAATTTGGAAGTAAAGCCATCCGGACCAGGGGACTTATCATCCTTAACCTCATCCATAGTGACCTCCCTAATCATGTGAGAAGAACTATAATCAGTTAACTTTCTGCAGAAAAGGCCCTCAGGGTCAGAGATCTGCACAGTATCACTTGAAGAACCCAAAACTTTCTCAAAATGAGATACAAACTGAGCAGGGACATCATTACCATAAAAAACATTGCCCTGCAAATCTTTAATCATCTCAATTCTGCTTTTACACATTCTTCCTTTTATAGCCTTATGAAAGTATTTAGAATTATGGTCACCCTCTTTTAACCATTCCACTTTTTCTTTTTGTTTTAAAAATAATTCTTCATCCACCATAGCTTCATTATAGGCCTTAAGACATTCAACCTCTTTATCCCTTAAAGCCGAATCATGGGGCCTGTCCACCATAGCAGATTGACTAGCTTTCAACTCCTCCCTTAACTTAACAACTTTTTGATGAAGATTCCCTTGATTAACCATTAAGGCTCTCAAAGGTTTTTTCAGACTTTTAAGGTTAGAAACAACCTTAAAAAGCTCAAACCCATTAATATCATTTTTCCAACACTTTCTGACTAAAGGAATAAATTCCTTTTTATTAGCCAAAAAATTAGAAAACTTAAATGGTTTATGCATGATTTTACCCTGAGACACTATGGAAAGGACACAAGGAGCATGATCAGAGGACTGAAATGGATAAAATTGGGCATGAGCACTAGGAAAATCCTTTAAAAAATCATAATTACCCATGATTCTGTCTAATTTCTTCAAAAGACTGTCATCCCTATTAGGACTCTTCTTCCAAGTATAGCCAAGACCAGAAAAAGAAATATCCAAAATCTGGACATCAGCAACACATTCAGCAAATTCAACCATGCTTCTAGTCATAGTATTAGAGCCAATAGAAGCATCAGAAGGATCAAGTGCAGAGTTAAAATCACCCAACAACACCCACGGTTTTTTGGAAACAGTGGGACTAAAAGCCTGCAAAGACCTCCATGCTTGATTCCTAAACTGCCTTCTATGATGGGCATACACAAAGGAACAATAAAAGTCTTTACAACCTGAAATTGGTTTGACAAGGCAATGAATAACCTGAGGATGACTATCCAAGACCATAATATCAACAATATTAGGATTCCATGCAACCACAATCCTAGTGCCACCAGAACATTGACTAGCATTAGAAATCCAATCCCAAGAACCAAAGACCTTATTGCAAACCCAAGCTAAGTTCTTTTTCTTAACATGAGTTTCAATAATAGCACAAATATTAATACCTTCATCTCTAATAAACTGAGAAACTTCATCTTGACTAGAGGTTTTATTGAGACCTCTAACATTCCATGTCATTGTTTTTATCATCATAAGACAGTTTTGGATGAAGAAGCTCCTACACAACCCTGCACTTTAGTACCATGAATCTCAGTATCATCTTTCATGTCTTGGGCAATAGCATTGGAATCAGAACCAACATCATCAAAAACTAAATCAGGATTTAGGCCATAAACAGGACACTGGTCCCTAAATAAGTCAACCTGACCAGTTGACCATCCCTTGACTTCATCCCAATCCGGAATACTCTTTTTCAATAACACTTTAAACACTTCAGCCCTTTGATAATTATATATGTGATATTTATCATCCCACCCATCCTCAAAATCATTATCACCATCACTAAGGACTTCAAACTGATTAGAGGTGGAAATTACTTTATCAGGGATCAAATTAGAACCTTTACCATCATCACATTTTTCTTTATTTTTAACAGCATCTTTAACAATAAAATTAGAATCAGGCAATGAATCCTTAGATTTTTCCACAGTTTTACCCACTTCAGCTACATCTTTAGAGTTGTTTTTAACATCATATCTGATATTACCCCAGATTTTCGTACCTTTATCTTGTTTATTTTGCACACCAGAATTTAAATTAGCATTCCCTTGAACACTATTCCTTTGATAGATACCTTTTTGATTATTTTGGAATCTTTGCTGTTTAGACATACCCATATTCAACCTGGTAAAGACACTTTTCCTCCCATTATTGCCCTGGTATCTATCACTATTAGCTTCCTTTCCCCTCTCAACTCTACTTTTTCTACCAACAGTTTGGAATCCTTCATTATCATCATTAACAATACCTTTTGCCTTATTACCTTCATTAACAGCAATAAGCAATTCTTCTTCAACTGTTTTAGGTCTTACTTTGCATAACTTCTTAGAATGACCAAAAACTTTACAGAAAGTACAAAGAGGGGGTTTCCACTGATAAGAAACCTTCAAATCAATGATTTTCCCTAGGTTAGGACCAATGTCAGGATATGCCAGTTCAAGCTTATCTGGCAGCTCTGAAGTAGCATCAGCTTCAACTAAAACTCTAGCATAGCCCATCCTACCCGACCTGTTCAAGCATCTTTCTTGTGTCATTTTATCCATTACAATAGGCCTTCCAATACCACTGAAAATTTTCCCAAGACCAGTTCCATACCACATTTCAATTGGGACATCATGAACACAAGCCCATAAGGAAATTTTTGAAGGTTCAATTTTTTGAAGACACACACCAGGCTCCCATTTACAAACTACCAAAGGAACATTATCCACCAACCAAGTACCATTTTCCAAAACAGCTTCCATTCCTTTTTCACTTCTAAACTTAAAAAAGAAAAAACCAGCCCCATTCTTGGAAACATCAACCAAATCATGAGATCTCCACATTCTTCTCAAACTAGAGTTAACTTTGACAAAATCCATAGAAGTTCCAACAAAGTAACCATATAGAGTTAAAGAAAAAGAAGCCTTCACATGCTTCAAATCTTCTGGAGACATCAAAATTCTTTTTTGTCCACTCTCCAACAGTTCAGGAGGAAAAAATCCCATTTTCAAATCTTCAACTTCATTACCTTTTTTAACATATCAGCAAAAGTAACACTACCTCCAGCATTTTTATTCCAAACACTAGGCTGCTTTGCAGGAATTTTAGACTTAGAATTCAGATCAACTCCATTCTTTCCCAATTTCAACTCATGAGCAATTTTCCTAGATTCAACATCAGTTTCCATATCCACACCATCCTCACTTTCCTGAACAGATTCATCATTTATAGAAACCAAAGCATCAATGACTGTATTATCTATTACATCATTGTTTGCAACCGGGGATTTTACAAAGTTTCCAACCTTCTCCAAACCCAACCCAATTTCACAATGAGTAGGATAATAAACTGCATTGCCAGACTGCACAGAGTCCTTCCTTATACCACCATTTTGAACAGAATTACAGTTATCAATGACTGTATTATCTATTACAACAACACCAGAGGATAGGGATTTTACAGAATTAACCTGCTCCTCCTTATCAAACCCATCCTTGGAATGTGTAGGATAATAAACTGCATTGTCCAACTGTTCATTCTCCTCCATAAAAACATCTTCTGTTTCAGAATTTTTAGAATCATCTTCCTCAATAACAGTTGTTTTAGAGCCATGGATATTCTGTTCAACCAATTTTCGCTTTCTATCCACAGAAACATCCATATCCAAATTACCATCATGCTCAACAGAAGCAAGAATCTTAGCTCTAACCTCCTTCCTAATTTGGGCAGGAGAAAACTGAGGACAGCTAGGAATAGAAGGAGTATCAGACAAAATCCGTGAAGGAGTAACCAATCCAGCTTCAATCACCTTACTAGCCACTGGATTGTAAGAAGAAGCAATCTTCTTGAAACTTTTACTTTTAGTTGATAAACAATTAACAATTTGAGAAGCTTCACTCTCTTCAATTAAACCCAAGCTAATCATCTTATCAAATAGCTTCTTCTTGATTGCTTTCTTAACAATATGAATTCTTCTAACAGTTTCCGGATCATCATAGACTATGTTCATATCCTCCCCAACTTTACTAAGAACCTGACGAACTGAAGACACAATTTTCCCCATTTCAGCATTCATATTAGAACTCGATTGAAGCTTATTATCTAATTCAACAACAGGAACACCCTTCTGCAGTCTCACAACAGAACAACCCACACCCATCAGAGGTCCATCAGATCTCTTCAAAATGTGAGTGACAGTGGGAACCTTTCCATCACCAATTGGTTGGGAGCTATTAGTGCTCTGCAAAATAGGACCAGAACCAGAGAATCCACCACCAGAATCAGGCCTGGCATTTCGTCGAGCACCTTGTGTGCCAGAATCCAATCCAACAGTTCTATCACTACAATTTGCTTTGGAAGCAGCAATTGACATAGGTTATCACTTCCCATTCCATTTCGACCAGCTTGCACCATTCCTGAACCTTCATTCAAGCTTGGCATACGAAGGACATTTCGCCGAACACCACTAACGGACGATTTCATAGGTTGCGAACCCTGCACCACCGAACCCTTCATACCAACACTCCTTCCTTCATTCCAGCCCGAACCATGCCCTCCAGCAACTTCTAATCGGCCAGAAATCTTCAAATCAATAGGGGCCATTTCTGACAGTGAATCTGTCAGTGAACTGGATTCTCGATTCATCACCACCGGCCTATCCGGTGGATGATCAGACTCGGTCATTGCCTTAAGCCTTCAAAACCGAGCTTCCCTACCAAAAATCACTAAATTCCAACGGTCAGATTCGCCGGAATCACTAAATCGCCGGTTACACACACTAAATCGCCGGTTACACACACTAATATATGGTTATATGGTTATGGGTTATGGACACCTATTACTTGTAAAATGGATATCTATAGGCTATTGATCATGGCTAGTAGTTATAATGGTTCAAGGGCCATCAGTATCAGTTATGGACATCAAGTGGTTATAATGGTTTAAGAACCATGGTTATGGGTTATGGACACCTATTACTTGTAATTGGATATCTATAGGCTATTGGTCATGGCTAGTAGTTATAATGGTCCAAGGGCCATTGATATGAGTTATGGACATGTAGTGGTTATAATGGTTCAATGGCCTTGGTTATGGGTTATGGACACCTATTACTTGTAAAATGGATATCTATAGGCTATAGGTCATGGCTACTAGTTATAATGGTTCAAGGGCCATCAGTATCAGTTATGTAAATCTAGTGGTTACAATGGTTCAAGAACCATGGTTATGGGTTATGGACACCTATTACTTGTAAAATGGATATCTGTAGGCTATTGGACATGGCTAGTAGTTATAACGGTTCAAGGGCCGTCAGTATCAGTTATGGACATCTAGTGGTTATAATGGTTCAAGGACCATGGTTATGGGTTATGGACACCTATTACTTTTAAAATGGATATCTGTAGGCTATTGGTCATGGCTAGTAGTTATAATGGTTCAAGGGCCATCGATATCAGTTATGGGCATCTAGTGGTTATAATTGTTCAAGGACCGTGGTTATGGGTTATGGACACCTATTACTTTTAAAATGGATATTTATAGGCTACTGGTCATTGATAGTAGTTATAATGGTTCAAGGGCCATTAGTAACCGTTTTGGACATCTAGTGGTTATAATGGTAAAAGGACCATGGTTATGGGATATGGACACCTATTACTTGAAAAATGGATATCTATAGGCTATTAGTCATGGCTAGTAGTTATAATGGTTCAAGGGCCATCGATATGAGTTATGGACATGTAGTGGTTTTAATGGTTCAATGGCCTTGGTTATGGGTTATGGACACCTATTACTTGTAAAATGGATATCTATAGGCTATCGGTCATGGCTACTAGTTATAATGGTTCAAGGCCATCAGTATCAGGTATGGACATCTAGTGGTTATAATGGTTCAAGAACCATGGTTATGGGTTATGGACACCTATTACTTGTAAAATGGATATCTGTAGGCTATTGGTCATGGCTAGTAGATATAATGGTTCAAGGGCCATCAGTATCAGTTATGGACATCTAGTTGTTATAATGGTTTAAGGGGTTATGGGTTATGGACACCTATTACTTGTAAATGGATATCTATAGGCTATAGGTCATGGCTAGTAGTTATAATGGTCCAAGGGCCATCGATATGAGTTATGGACATGTAGTGGTTATAATGGTTCAATGGCGTTGGTTATGGGTTATGGACGCCTATTACTTGTAAAATGGATACTATAGGCTATTGGTAATGGGTACTAGTTATAATGGTTCAAGGGCCATCAGTATCAGTTATGGGCATCTAGTGGTTATAATGGTTCAAGAACCATGGTTATGGGTTATGGACTCTGTAGGCTATTGGACATGGTGAGTAGTTATAATGGTTCAAGGGTCGTCAGTATCAGTTATGGACATCTAGTGGTTATAATGGTTCAAGGACCATGGTTATGGGTTATGAACAGCTATTACTTGTAAAATGGATATCTATAGGCTATTGGTCATGGCTAGTAGTTATAATGGTTCAAGGGCCATCGATATGAGTTATGGACATGTACTGGTTATAATGGTTCAATGGCTTTGGTTATGGGTTATAGATACCTATTACTTGTAAAATGGATATCTATAGGCTATTGGTCATGGCTACTAGTTATAATGGTTCAAGGGCCATCAGTATCAGTTATGGACATCAAGTGGTTATAATGGTTCAAGAACCATGGTTATGGGTTATGGACACCTATTACTTGTAAAATGGATATCTGTAGGCTATTGTACATGGCAAGTAGTTATAATGGTTCAAGGGCCATCAGTATCAGTTATGGACATCTAGTGGTTATAATGGTTCAAGGACCATGGTTATGGGTTATTGATACGAATATGGAGCACTCGTATTTCTGATTGCAGCGGAAATAAATGATTAAAACTCAATGAACTAATTTGGACAGCAAATACAGAATTTTGGGACTCTTTAATATTTTTGTGTGAGTGATGAAATATAACAGAATTGGAACAAGCAACAATGAAATAATGGGATAGGTTTGATAGACAATCTAGACCTATAGATTGAATATCGATGAAAACAAGTTAAGACCTATTAACTTGAGTTCTATCAAGATCAGGAAAGCATCCTTCAAAAGATGATTGTGAGTGTAGCAACAACTCAAGAACACAAGGTTTCTTTGATAAAATTCGTGAATGATCTGATTACAAGTAAGAAATGGCTATATATAGCCTAAAAACGAAATGAAGGTTACAAAACCCAAAAGACTAGCAATAAACCACCATAAAACGAAAAGTAAATGCCATAAAATGGCTTATTCAAAGCAATAAAACGTTTTTTTTTGTAATAATAATGCTCCATGCATCTTCAATTCAGCTTCCAAGTCACCATGCAAACAAACTTTGCCAAATGACATGCCACATCCTCTTTCCACGTGACTAGAACCAAATCATCACTTTTAGAGTCCAAATCTGCCATATTCATATCATTCCCTCCCACTTGAAAAGGAATTGACCTCAATTCTGCTAAGCCATCATCATCAAAGTAGGGTGAAAGGTCTCCCACGTTAAAGGTAGCATGAACCCCATAATCTCCCGGTAACTCCACCTTGTATGCATTATCGTTCACACGTGCAATGATCTTGTAAGGACCTTCCGCTCTTGGCATCAACTTGTTCTTCCTCTTACTAGGAAAACGTTCTTTCCTCATGTGCAACCAAACCAAATCACCTTCATTAAACACTCTTGGCTTCCTATTCTTGTTGAACTTTTGCTTGTAAGCTGCATTAACGGATTCAATTCTGTCACGAACTTGATTGTGCAACTTCATCATGGACTTCAACTTAGCTTCAGCATCTTTATGAACCAACTCCTCCTTTGGCAATGGAATCAAATCTAAAGGCATGTAAGGATTCACCCCATAAACAACTTCAAATGGAGAATGACCAGTAGCATGAGTAGGAGAACGATTATAAGCAAATTCCGCATGTGCAAGTTTAACATCCCAATCCTTTTGTGTCTTGCTGACCAAGCCCCTCAACAATGTACCCAAGGTTCTATTAGTGACTTCTGTTTGCCCATCTGTTTGTGGATGATGGGATGTACTAAACAGTAACTTAGTACCAACTTTCTTCCACAAAGTGTTCCAAAAATAGCTCAAAAATTTGGAATCCCGATCAGAAACAATTGTTTTTGGAATGCCATGCAAACGAACAATCTCCTTGTAGTACAAATCAGCAACATTACTAGCATCATCCGTCTTGTGGCATGCAACAAAGTGAGCCATCTTTGAGAATCTGTCCACCACCACCATGATAGCATCCTTACCCCTTTGAGTACGAGGTAAAGCAACTATGAAATCCATAGACACATCTTCCCATGGACGAACGGGAACTGGTAAAGGAGCATACAAACCAGGCTTGAAAGAAATTTTAGCCATATGACATGTCACACACTTGCTCACAATGTTGGTCACATCACCCAACATTTTAGGCCAAAAGAAATGTTCCTTCAACACCTCCAAAGTCTTTGCAATTCCAAAATGGCCAGCCAATCCTCCACCATGAGCCTCACGAACTAGTAACTCCCGGATTGCATGTTTTGGAACGCAAAGGCGATTGCCTTTGAAGAGAAAGCCATCTTGCACCATGAACTCACCATTGGGGCCACCTGCACATTTTAAAAACACATCTCCAAAATCCACATCAGATTCATAATAACTCTTCAAGGTCTCAAATCCCAGCAAACGAACATCCAAAGTTGCCAACAAAATATAACGCCTTGAAAGTGCATCAGCCACCACATTGCTTTTACCATCCTTAAACTTTGATGAAAAGTGAAAAGATTGTAAAAACTCCACCCATTTGGCATGTCTTGTGCTCAACTTCTGCTGCCCATTAATGTATTTCAAGGATTCATGATCTGAATGCACAATGAAATGATTTGCACGCAAATAATGACTCCAATGATCCAATGCACAAACAATAGCATAAAACTCCTTATCATATGTGTAATAATTCAGCCTTGCGCCACCCAACTTTTCAGAAAAATAAGCAATAGGACGTTTAGCTTGAATCAGAACAGCACCAATACCAACTCCACTTGCAACACCCTCAACTTCAAAAGGTTGAGAGAAATCTGGAAGAGCCAAAACAGGAGCATTACACAACAGCTCTTTAATCTTCTCAAATGCCTTTTGGGCATCATTCCCCCATACAAAACCTCCTTTCTTCAAACAGCTCGTTATTGGACTTGTAATGGAACTGAAATCACGTATGAACCTCCTATAGAATGAAGCAAGACCATGGAATGATCTAACTTCAGAAATGTTGGTAGGTATAGGCCACGACTTGATTGCTTCTATCTTTGATTGATCAACGGACACACCATCTTTAGACACAACATAGCCCAAAAATACCACCTTATCCACCATAAATGAGCACTTCTCTTGCTTCCCATAGAGTTGTTGTGCTCTAAGGGTCTCAAACACTTGTTTCAAATGCACCAAATGATCCTCCATGCTTCTGCTATACACCAAGATGTCATCAGGGTATACAACCACAAATCTGCCCAAAAACGATTTTAACACTTCATTCATCAACCTCATGAAAGTGCTAGGTGCATTAGTTAGACCAAATGGCATCACCATCCATTCATACAAGCCATGCTTAGTCTTGAAAGCTGTTTTCCATTCATCACCTTCACGCATTCTGATTTGATGGTAACCACTCCTTAAATCAATTTTTGAGAACACAACAGATCCATGCAATTCATCCAACATATCATCAAGTCTAGGAATGGGAAACCTGTACTTGATGGTTATATTATTCACGGCTCTACTATCCACACACATCCTCCAAGAACCATCCTTCTTTGGTACCAACAAAACAGGAACAGCACATGGACTCAAACTTTCACGAACGTAGCCCATTTTCATGAGTTCATCAATCTGTTTTTGCAATTCCTTTGTTTCTTCCGGATTGCAACGATATGCGGCCTTATTAGGCAAAGATGCACCTGGAATAAGGTCAATTTGATGTTCAATACCACGGATTGGAGGCAAACCTGGTGGTAGTTCAGTTGGGAACACATCTTGGTACTCCTTGAGCAAATCAGCAATTGGACCTTCTTCTTGCTCAATCTCCCAAACCTTTGGATCTTCTTTTGCCACAAGCATGTAAACCACATCTACTTGGTCAAGAACTTTCTCCACCTCCCTTTCACTAGCCAACATAGTGAGATTTGGCTTCTTGACCTGTTTGTTACCCATTGATCTCACGGCGGTAGAAGACATGGGCTTTAACACAATCTTTTTACCATTGTGCCTCAACTCATATTCATTACTCCTTCCTCTATGCATCACATCCTTATCAAATTGCCAAGGACGTCCCAACAAAATGTGACAAGCATCCATGGGAATTACATCACACAAAACATCATCTTCATAAGATCCCATGGCTAAACCAACTCTAACCTGTTTTGTCACCTTCACCTTGTTTCCATCATCCAACCAATGAAGTGCATACGGTCTAGGATGGGCTGTAGTAATCAGACCCAACTTAGTCACCATCTCACTAGAAGCCACATTGGTACAACTCCCACCATCAATTATTAAACTACACAATTTGTCTCTAACCAAACATTTGGTGTGAAACAATTGGTCTCTTTGATCAACATCAGATTGTATAACATGAGTTTGGAGAGTTCTAAGTACCAAATTCGTGTCATACGCCGGTGCCTCATACTTCTCTTCCTCTTCTTCTTCAGATTCTGGTTGAACGTTGAAAGCACCACCCATTGTCTCTTCTTCTTCCAATAATTCATCACGTATTTCAACAGCCTCCCTTAATGTCACAACTCTCCTATTTGGACATGTGTTTTTGGTAATGCCCAAATCCTTGACATTTGAAACAACGAACTTTGGACAAACTGGTCTCCTTGTTTGCAATACTTATTGTTGGGGCTGGTGTGGAGCTACTAGCACCAATAGGACTAGAGGTAGGGGCTGTTTTTGTGGCAGTTTCAATTTTTGAAAATGGCTTGGTTTTGGCAGCTTCCAAGCTTGAATTCGCTCCATATCTTGTCTTCCCTTGAGTCTCCAATTTTAGACACAAATTACAAAGTGTTCCAAAATCAGTATATGGATAGAGTTCCACCGTGTGAGCAATATTGTAATTCAGGCCCCGCAGAAAACGAGCCATCTTTTGTTCTTCTATTTCTTCAATATCACCCATTAGTGCTAACTTCTCGAATTCATCAATATATTCTCCAACACCCATCTTCCCTTGCTTCAAATCAGCAATCTTCCTATAAGTGGCGATTTTATGATTAGTTGGCACATACCTCTTTCGTAGTTTTCTTTTTAAAGATTCCCAAGAAGAAATCTTCTCCTTGCCTTCACGGGTTCTCTTGGTTTTAAGCCCTTCAAACCACAATGAAGCACCTCCACTTAACTTCAGAATTGCATATTTGCAACACTTCTCATCATTTAATTCTTTGAACTCGAACATTCTTTCAATCTTCCTCTCCCAATCCAAATAACGTTCTGGATCAGTTCCACCAACAAATTCAGGAAGTTCATTAACCTTGCATTCGTCGAAAACTCGTGGTTGTCCACGTCTTGGCTGGTACCGTCCTCCATCTTCCATGCCTCTTAGGGCCTCACGAAGATTATGAAGGAAATCTGGATCATCAAAATTCTTGGTTGGCTCTGATACCACTAATGATACGAATATGGAGCACTCGTATTTCTGATTGCAGCGGAAATAAATGATTAAAACTCAATGAACTAATTTGGACAGCAAATACAGAATTTTGGGACTCTTTTAGTATTTTTGTGTGAGTGATGAAATATAACAGAATTGGAACAAGCAACAATGAAATAATGGGATAGGTATGATAGACAATCTAGACCTATAGATTGAATATCGATGAAAACAAGTTAAGACCTATTAACTTGAGTTCTATCAAGATCAGGAAAGCATCCTTCAAAAGATGATTGTGAGTGTAGCAACAACTCAAGAACACAAGGTTTCTTTGATAAAATTCGTGAATGATCTGATTACAAGTAAGAAATGGCTATATATAGCCTAAAAACGAAATGAAGGTTACAAAACCCAAAAGACTAGCAATAAACCACCATAAAACGAAAAGTAAATGCCATAAAATGGCTTATTCAAAGCAATAAAACGTTTTTTTTTGTAATAATAATGCTCCATGCATCTTCAATTCAGCTTCCAAGTCACCATGCAAACAAACTTTGCCAAATGACATGCCACATCCTCTTTCCACGTGACTAGAACCAAATCATCACTTTTAGAGTCCAAATCTGCCATATTCATATCAGTTATGGACACCTATTACTTGTAAAATGGATATCTATAGGCTATTGGTCATGGCTAGTAGTTATAATGGTTCAAGGGCCATCAGTATCAGTTATGGACATCAAGTGGTTATAATGGTTCAAGGACCATGGTTATGGGTTATGGACACCTATTACTTGTAAAATGGATATCTATAGGCTATTGGTCATGGCTAGTAGTTATAATGGTTCAAGGGCCATCAGTATCAGTTATGGACATCAAGTGGTTATAATGGTTTAAGAACCATGGTTATGGGTTATGGATACCTATTACTTGTAATTGGATATCTATAGGCTATTGGTCATGGCTAGTAGTTATAATGGTCCAAGGGCCATTGATATGAGTTATGGACATGTAGTGGTTATAATGGTTCAATGGTCTTGGTTATGGGTTATGGACACCTATTACTTGTAAAATGGATATCTATAGGCTATCGGTCATGGCTACTAGTTATAATGGTTCAAGGGCCATCAGTATCAGTTATGGACATCTAGTGGTTACAATGGTTCATGAACCATGGTTATGGGTTATCGACGCCTATTACTTGTAAAATGGATATCTGTAGGCTATTGGTCATGGCTAGTAGTTATAATGATTCAAGGGCCATCAATATCAGTTATGGACATCTAGTTGTTATAATGGTTCAAGGACCATGGTTATGGGTTATGGACACCTATTACTTGTAAACTGGATATCTATAGGCTATTGGTCATGGCTAGTAGTTATAATGGTTCAAGGGCCGTCGATATGAGTTTTTTTTGGGTAAAGGGGTTACCCTGGCTAAATATATTAATCACAAAAAGAACTACATAGGAATGTGACAGACTGTCACATTGACCTCAAGCAGAAGCTCGACGCAACAAGACAGCGTTTATGACATGCCATAAACACAGCCGAGACCAAACTAGCACTAACAACTACCAACAAAACGCTCAAACGACGCAAAAGCAAACAAACTTTAACAGAAACACTGAGCTAAACAACCGAGTATGGGATCTTCCATATAGCTAGTAGCCGTTGAACATCAACCGTCTTTCTCTTAAACTTTAACGTCATCAGTTTTAAACGGACGGTGGCAATAATCTCGTCACACAACTGCATATGTGTCTTGGACTTCTTTTTGAACAATCTTGCATTTCTCTCTAACCAAAAATAATACGTAGCAGCTCCAATCAAAATACAAGAGATAACACTTTTTGCTGACCTTCCTCTGGACATTGGGGTAAGGTAATCAATAATATCAGCAATTCTTGGTTCAATCGTGTCCATCCCCCCAAGCCATCTGATTTTAACCCAAACCTGCGAAGAATATGTACAATCAAAGAATAAATGAGAGTGGGAATCAGGAATAAGACCACATAGAGGGCACCGCAAAGAGGCAGTATCCGTATCATTGTGAACATCCCATTGTTTCAACATATCTTAAGTTTTTAGGCGTTTGTTCATAACAAGCCACATATGAAAGGCATGGTGAGGGATACAATGGGAAAACCATACAACAGGGTGCCAAGGGACCTCAACCTCCCTTGATCTAATAGAATTCCACGCTAGATAAACCGAGAAAGCCTGAGAAGACCCATTTAAGTCTAACCACACTACACAGTCCTTTTGATCTGGAACCATATGGGGGACCGGGATACTACTCATTTCCGGGAACCTAGTATACCAGTCAATTGGCCAAATCCAATTATTATGGTTATAATGGTTCAATGGCCTTGGTTATGGGTTATGGACACCTATTACTTGTAAAATGGATATCTATAGGCTATTGGTCATGGCTACAAGTTATAATGGTTCAAGGGCCATCAATATCAGTAATGAACATCAAATGGTTATAATGGTTCAAGAACCATGGTTATGGGTTATGGACACCTATTACTTGTAAAATGGATATCTATAGGCTATTAGTCATGGCTAGTAGTTATAATGGTTCAAGGGCCATCGATATGAGTTATGGACATGTAGTGGTTATAATGGTTCAATGGCCTTGGTTATGGGTTATGGACACCTATTACTTTTAAAATGGATACTATAGGCTATTGGTAATGGCTACTAGTTATAATGGTTCAAGGGCCATCATCATCAGTTATGGGCATCTAGTGGTTATAATGGTTCAAGAACCATGGTTATGGGCTATGGACACCTATTACTTGTAAAATGGATATCTGTAGGCTATTGGACATGGCTAGTAGTTATAATGGTTCAAGGGCCGTCAGTATCAGTTATGGACATCTAGTGGTTATAATGGTTGAAGGACCATGGTTATGGGTTATAGACACCTATTACTTGTAAAATGGATATCTATAGGCTATTGGTCATGGCTAGTAGTTATAATGGTTCAAGGGCCATCGGTATCAGTTATGGGCATCTAGTGGTTATAATTGTTCAAGGGCCATGGTTATGGGTTATGGACACCTATTATTTTTAATATGGATATCTATAGGCTATTAGTCATGGCTAGTAGTTATAATGGTTCAAGGGCCATCGATATGAGTTATGGATATGTAGTGGTTATAATGATTCAATGGCCTTTGTTATGGGTTATGGACACCTATTACTTGTAAAATGCATATCTATAGGATATTGCTCATGGCTAGTAGTTATAATGGTTCAAGGGCCATCGATATGAGTTATGGACATCTAGTGGTTATAATGGTCCAAGGACCATGGTTATGGGTTATGGACACCTATTACTTGTAAAATGGATATCTATAGGCTATTGGCCATGGCTAGTAGTTATAATGGTTCAAGGGCCATCAATATCAGTTATGGACATCTAGTAGTTATAATGGTTCAAGGACCATGGTTATGGGTTATGGACACCTATTACTTGTAAATTGGATATCTAGAGGCTTTTTGTTATGGCTAGTAGTTATAATGGTTGAAGGGCCATCAGTATCAGTTATGGACATCTAGTGGTTATAATGGTTCAAGAACCATGGTTATGGGTTATGGACACCTATTACTTGTAAAATGGATATATCTATAGGCTATTGGTCATGGCTAGTAGTTATAATGGTTCAAGGGCCATCAGTATCAGTTATGGACATCTAGTGGTTATAATGTTTCAAGTACCATGGTTATGGGTTATGGACACCTATTACTTGTAAAATGGATATCTTTAGGCTATTGGTCATGGCAAGTAGTTATAATGGTTCAAAGGCCATCGATATGAGTTATGGACATGCATGTAGTGGTTATAATGGTTCAATGGCCTTGGTTATGGGTTATGGACACCTATTACTTGTAAAATGGATATCTATATGCTATTGGTCATGGCTAGTAGTTATAATGGTTCAAGGGCCATCAATATCAGTTATGGACATTTAGTGGTTATAATGGGTCAAGAACCATGGTTATGGGTTATGGACACCTATTACTTGTAAATTGGATATCTAGAGGCTATTGGTCATGGCTAGTAGTTATAATGGTTGAAAGGCCATCAGTATCAGTTATGGACATCTAGTGGTTATAATGGTTCAAGAACCATGGTTATGGGTTATGGACACCTATTACTTGTAAAATGGATATCTGTAGGCTATTGGACATGGCTAGTAGTTATAATGGTTCATGGGCCATCTGTATCAGTTATGGACATCTAGTGGTTATAATGGTTCAAGGACCATGGTTATGGGTTATGGACACCTATTACTTGTAAATTGGATATCTATAGGCTATTGGTCACGGCTAGTAGTTATAATGGTTGAAGGGCCATCAGTATCAGTTATGGACATCTAGTGGTTATAATCGTTCAAGAACCATGGTTATGGGTTATGGACACCTATTACTTGTAAAATGGATATCTATTGGCTATTGTTCATGGCTAGTAGTTATAATGGTTCAAGGGCCATCAGTATCAGTTATGGACATCTAGTGGTTATAATGGTTCAAGAACCATGGTTATGGGTTATGGACACCTATTACTTGTAAAATGGATATCTATATGCTATTGGTCATGGCTAGTAGTTGTAATGGTTCAAGGGCCATCAGTATCTGTTATGGACATCTAGTGGTTATAATGGTTCAAGGACCATGGTTATGGGTTATGGACACCTATTACTTGTAAAATGGATATCTATACGATATTGGTCATGGCTAGTAGTTATAATGGTTGAAGGGCCATCAATATCAGTTCTGGAAATCTAGTAGTTATAATGGTTCAAGAACCATGGTTATGGGTTATGGACACCTATTACTTGTAAATTGGATATCTAGAGGCTTTTTGTTATGGCTAGTAGGTATAATGGTTGAAGGGCCATCAGTATCAGTTATGGACATCTAGTGGTTATAATGGTTCAAGAACCATGGTTATGGGTTATGGACACCTATTACTTGTAAAATGGATATATCTATAGGCTATTGGTCACGGCTAGTAGTTATAATGGTTGAAGGGCCATCAGTATCAGTTATGGACATCTAGTGGTTATAATCGTTCAAGAACCATGGTTATGGGTTATGGACACCTATTACTTGTAAAATGGATATCTATTGGCTATTGATCATGGCTAGTAGTTATAATGGTTTGAGGGCCATCAGTATCAGTTATGGACATCTAGTGGTTATAATGGTTCAAGAACCATGGTTATGGGTTATGGACAACTATTACTTGTAAAATGGATGTCTATATGCTATTGGTCATGGCTAGTAGTTGTAATGGTTCAAGGGCCATCAGTATCTGTTATGGACATCTAGTGGTTATAATGGTTCAAGGACCATGGTTATGGGTTATGGGCACCTATTACTTGTAAAATGGATATCTATAGGATATTGGTCATGGCTAGTAGTTATAATGGTTCAAGGGCCATCAATATCAGTTCTGGAAATCTAGTAGTTATAATGGTTCAAGAACCATGGTTATGGGTTATGGACACCTTTAACTTGTAAAATGGATATATATAGGCTATTGGTCATGGCTAGTAGTTATAATGGTTCAAGGGCCATCAGTATCAGTTATGACATCAAGTGGTTATAATGGTTCAAGGACCATGGTTATGGGTTATGGACACCCATTACTTGTAAAATGGATATCTATAGGCTATTGGTCATGGCTAGTAGTTATATTGGTTCAAGGGCCATCAATATCAGTTATGGACATCTAGTGGTTATAATGGTTCAACGACCATGGTTATGGGTTATGGACACATATTATTTATAAATTGAATATCTAGAGGCTATTGGTCATGGCTAGTAGTTATAATGGTTGAAGGGCCATCAGTATCAGTTATGGACATCTAGTGGTTATAATGGTTCAAGAACCATGGTTATGGGTTATGGACACTTATTACTTGTAAAATAGATATCTATAGGCTTTTGGTCATGGCTAGTAGTTATAATGGTTCAAGGGCCATCAGTATCAGTTATGGACATCTAGTGGATATAATGGTTCAAGAACCATGGTTATGGGTTATGGACACATATTACTTGTAAAATGGATATCTATAGGCTATTGGTCATGGCTAGTAGTTATAATGGTTGAAGGGCCATCAGTATCAGTCATGGACATCTAGTGGTTATAATGGTTCAAGGACCATGGTTATGGGTTATGGACACCTATTACTTGTAAATCGGATATCTAGAAGCTATTGGTCATGGCTAGTAGTTATAATGGTTGAAGGGCCATCAGTATCAGTTATGGACGTCTAGTGGCTATAATCGTTCAAGAACCATGGTTATGGGTTATGGACACCTATTACTTGTAATTGGATATCTATAGGCTATTGGTCATGGCTAGTAGTTATAATGGTCCAAGGGCCATTGATATGAGTTATGGACATGTAGTGGTTATAATGGTTCAATGGTCTTGGTTATGGGTTATGGACACCTATTACTTGTAAAATGGATATCTATAGGCTATCGGTCATGGCTACTAGTTATAATGGTTCAAGGGCCATCAGTATCAGTTATGGACATCTAGTGGTTACAATGGTTCATGAACCATGGTTATGGGTTATCGACGCCTATTACTTGTAAAATGGATATCTGTAGGCTATTGGTCATGGCTAGTAGTTATAATGATTCAAGGGCCATCAATATCAGTTATGGACATCTAGTTGTTATAATGGTTCAAGGACCATGGTTATGGGTTATGGACACCTATTACTTGTAAAATGGATATCTATAGGCTATTGGTCATGGCTAGTAGTTATAATGGTTCAAGGGCCGTCGATATGAGTTTTTTTGGGTATAGGGGTTACCCTGGCTAAATATATTAATCACAAAAAGAACTACATAGGAATGTGATAGACTGTCACATTGACCTCAAGCAGAAGCTCGACACAACATGACAGATTTTATGACATGCCATAAACACAGCCGAGACCAAACTAGCACTAACAACTACCAACAAAACGCTCAAACGACGCAAAAGCAAACAAACTTTAACAGAAACACTGAGCTAAACAACCGAGTCTGGGATCTTCCATATAGCTAGTAGCCGTTGAACATCAACCGTCTTTCTCTTAAACTTTAACGTCATCAGTTTTAAACGGACGGTGGCAATAATCTCGTCACACAACTGCATATGTGTCTTGGACTTCTTTCTGAACAATCTTGCATTTCTCTCTAACCAAATATAATACGTAGCAGCTCCAATCAAAATACAAGAGATAACACTTTTTGCTGACCTTCCTCTGGACATTGGGGTAAGGTAATCAATAATATCAGCAATTCTTGGTGCAATCGTGTCCATCCCCCCAAGCCATCTGATTTTAACCCAAACCTGCGAAGAATATGTACAATCAAAGAATAAATGAGAGTGGGAATCAGAAATAAGACCACATAGAGGGCACCGCAAAGAGGCAGTATCCGTATCATTGTGAACATCCCATTGTTTCAACATATCTTGAGTTTTTAGGCGTTTGTTCATAACAAGCCACATATGAAAGGCATGGTGAGGGATACAATGGGAAAACCATACAACAGGGTGCCAAGGGACCTCAACCTCCCTTGATCTAATAGAATTCCACGCTAGATAAACCGAGAAAGCCTGAGAAGACCCATTTAAGTCTAACCACACTACACAGTCCTTTTGATCTGGAACAATATGGGGGACCGGGATACTAGTCATTTCCGGGAACCTAGTATACCAGTCAATTGGCCAAATCCAATTATTATGGTTATAATGGTTCAATGGCCTCGGTTATGGGTTATGGACACCTATTACTTATAAAATGGATATCTATAGGCTATTGGTCATGACTACAAGTTATAATGGTTCAAGGGCCATCAATATCAGTAATGGACATCAAATGGTTATAATGGTTCAAGAACCATGGTTATGGGTTATGGACACGTATTACTTGTAAAATGGATATCTATAGGCTATTAGTCATGGCTAGTAGTTATAATGGTTCAAGGGCCATCGATATGAGTTATGGACATGTAGTGGTTATAATGGTTCAATGGCCTTGGTTATGGGTTATGGACACCTATTACTTTTAAAATGGATACTATAGGCTATTGGTAATGGCTACTAGTTATAATGGTTCAAGAACCATGGTTATGGGCTATGGACACCTATTACTTGTAAAATGGATATCTGTAGGCTATTCGACATGGCTAGTAGTTATAATGGTTCAAGGGCCCTCAGTATCAGTTATGGACATCTAGTGGTTATAATGGTTCAAGGACCATGGTTATGGGTTATAGACACCTATTACTTGTAAAATGGATATCTATAGGCTATTGGTCATGGCTAGTAGTTATAATGGTTCAAGGGCCATCGGTATCAGTTATGGGCATCTAGTGGTTATAATTGTTCATGGGCCATGGTTATGGGTTATGGACACCTATTACTTTTAATATGGATATCTATAGGCTATTAGTCATGGCTAGTAGTTATAATGGTTCAAGGGCCATCGATATGAGTTATGGATATGTAGTGGTTATAATGATTCAATGGCCTTTGTTATGGGTTATGGACACCTATTACTTGTAAAATGCATATCTATAGGATATTGCTCATGGCTAGTAGTTATAATGGTTCAAGGGCCATCGATATGAGTTATGGACATCTAGTGGTTATAATGGTCCAAGGACCATCAATATCAGTTATGGACATCTATTACTTGTAAATGGATATCTTTAGGCTATTGGTCATGGCAAGTAGTTATAATGGTTCAATGGCCTTGGTTATGGGTTATGGACATGCATGTAGCGGTTATAATGGTTCAATGGCCTTGGTTATGGGTTATGGACACCTATTACTTGTAAATTGGATATCTATATGCTATTGGTCATGGCTAGTAGTTATAATGGTTCAAGGGCCATCAATATCAGTTATGGACATCTAGTAGTTATAATGGTTCAAGGACCATGGTTATGGGTTATGGACACCTATTACTTGTAAATTGGATATCTAGAGGCTTTTTGTTATGGCTAGTAGTTATAATGGTTGAAGGGCCATCAGTATCAGTTATGGACATCTAGTGGTTATAATGGTTCAAGAACCATGGTTATGGGTTATGGACACCTATTACTTGTAAATGGATATCTTTAGGCTATTGGTCATGGCAAGTAGTTATAATGGTTCAATGGCCTTGGTTATGGGTTATGGACATGCATGTAGCGGTTATAATGGTTCAATGGCCTTGGTTATGGGTTATGGACACCTATTACTTGTAAATTGGATATCTATATGCTATTGGTCATGGCTAGTAGTTATAATGGTTCAAGGGCCATCAATATCAGTTATGGACATCTAGTAGTTATAATGGTTCAAGGACCATGGTTATGGGTTATGGACACCTATTACTTGTAAATTGGATATCTAGAGGCTTTTTGTTATGGCTAGTAGTTATAATGGTTGAAGGGCCATCAGTATCAGTTATGGACATCTAGTGGTTATAATGGTTCAAGAACCATGGTTATGGGTTATGGACACCTATTACTTGTAAAATGGATATATCTATAGGCTATTGGTCATGGCTAGTAGTTATAATGGTTCAAGGGCCATCAGTATCAGTTATGGACATCTAGTGGTTATAATGTTTCAAGTACCATGGTTATGGGTTATGGACACCTATTACTTGTAAATGGATATCTTTAGGCTATTGGTCATGGCAAGTAGTTATAATGGTTCAAAGGCCATCGATATGAGTTATGGACATGCATGTAGCGGTTATAATGGTTCAATGGCCTTGGTTATGGGTTATGGACACCTATTACTTGTAAAGTGGATATCTATATGCTATTGGTCATGGCTAGTAGTTATAATGGTTCAAGGGCCATCAATATCAGTTATGGACATTTAGTGGTTATAATGGGTCAAGAACCATGGTTATGGGTTATGGATACCTATTACTTGTAAATTGGATATCTAGAGGCTATTGGTCATGGCTAGTAGTTATAATGGTTGAAAGGCCATCAGTATCAGTTATGGACATCTAGTGGTTATAATGGTTCAAGAACCATGGTTATGGGTTATGGACACCTATTACTTGTAAAATGGATATCTGTAGGCTATTGGACATGGCTAGTAGTTATAATGGTTCATGGGCCATCTGTATCAGTTATGGACATCTAGTGGTTATAATGGTTCAAGGACCATGGTTATGGGTTATGGACACCTATTACTTGTAAATTGGATATCTATAGGCAATTGGTCACGGCTAGTAGTTATAATGGTTGAAGGGCCATCAGTATCAGTTATGGACATCTAGTGGTTATAATCGTTCAAGAACCATGGTTATGGGTTATGGACACCTATTACTTGTAAAATGGATATCTATTGGCTATTGGTCATGGCTAGTAGTTATAATGGTTCAAGGGCCATCGATATGAGTTATGGATATGTAGTGGTTATAATGATTCAATGGCCTTTGTTATGGGTTATGGACACCTATTCCTTGTAAAATGCATATCTATAGGATATTGCTCATGGCTAGTAGTTATAATGGTTCAAGGGCCATCGATATGAGTTATGGACATCTAGTGGTTATAATGGTCCAAGGACCATGGTTATGGGTTATGGACACCTATTACTTGTAAAATGGATATCTATACGATATTGCTCATGGCTAGTAGTTATAATGGTTCAAGGGCCATCAATATCAGTTCTGGAAATCTAGTAGTTATAATGGTTCAAGAACCATGGTTATGGGTTATGGACACCTATTACTTGTAAATTGGATATCTAGAGGCTTTTTGTTATGGCTAGTAGTTATAATGGTTGAAGGGCCATCAGTATCAGTTATGGACATCTAGTGGTTATAATGGTTCAAGAACCATGGTTATGGGTTATGGACACCTATTACTTGTAAAATGGATATATCTATAGGCTATTGGTCATGGCTAGTAGTTATAATGGTTCAAGGACCATCAGTATCAGTTATGGACATCTAGTGGTTATAATGTTTCAAGTACCATGGTTATGGGTTATGAACACCTATTACTTGTAAAATGGATATCTTTAGGCTATTGGTCATGGCAAGTAGTTATAATGGTTCAAAGGCCATCAATATGAGTTATGGACATGCATGTAGTGGTTATAATGGTTCAATGGCCTTGGTTATGGGTTATGGACACCTATTACTTGTAAAATGGATATCTATATGCTATTGGTCATGGCTAGTAGTTATAATGGTTCAAGGGCCATCAATATCAGTTATGGACATTTAGTGGTTATAATGGGTCAAGAACCATGGTTATGGGTTATGGACACCTATTACTTGTAAATTGGATATCTAGAGGCTATTGGTCATGGCTAGTAGTTATAATGGTTGAAAGGCCATCAGTATCAGTTATGGACATCTAGTGGTTATAATGGTTCAAGAACCATGGTTATGGGTTATGGACACCAATTACTTCTAAAATGGATATCCGAAGGCTATTGGACATGGCTAGTAGTTATAATGGTTCATGGGCCATCTGTATCACTTATGGACATCTAATGGTTATAATGGTTCAAGGACCATGGTTATGGGTTATGGACACCTATTACTTGTAAATTGGATATCTATAGGCTATTGGTCACGGCTAGTAGTTATAATGGTTGAAGGGCCATCAGTATCAGTTATGGACATCTAGTGGTTATAATCGTTCAAGAACCATGGTTATGGGTTATGGACACATATTACTTGTAAAATGGATATTATTGGCTATTGGTCATGGCTAGTAGTTATAATGGTTCGAGGGCCATCAGTATCAGTTACGGACATCTAGTGGTTATAATGGTTCAAGAACCATGGTTACGGGTTATGGACACCTATTACTTGTAAAATGGATGTCTATATGCTATTGGTCATGGCTAGTAGTTGTAATGGTTCAAGGGCCATCAGTATCTGTTATGGACATCTAGTGGTTATAATGGTTCAAGGACCATGGTTATGGGTTATGGACACCTATTACTTGTAAAATGGATATCTATAGGATATTGGTCATGGCTAGTAGTTATAATGGTTCAAGGGCCATCAATATCAGTTCTGGAAATCTAGTAGTTATAATGGTTCAAGAACCATGGTTATGGGTTACGGACACCTTTAACTTGTAAAATGGATATATATAGGCTATTGGTCATGGCTAGTAGTTATAATGGTTCAAGGGCCATCAGTATCAGTTATGACATCAAGTGGTTATAATGGTTCAAGGACCATGGTTATGGGTTATGGACACCCATTACTTGTAAAATGGATATCTATAGGCTATTGGTCATGGCTAGTAGTTATAATGGTTCAAGGGCCATCAATATCAGTTATGGACATCTAGTGGTTATAATGGTTCAACGACCATGGTTATGGGTTATGGACACATATTATTTATAAATTGAATATCTAGAGGCTATTGGTCATGGCTAGTAGTTATAATGGTTGAAGGGCCATCAGTATCAGTTATGGACATCTAGTGGTTATAATGGTTGAAGAACCATGGTTATGGGTTATGGACACTTATTACTTGTAAAATAGATATCTATGGGCTTTTGGTCATGGCTAGTAGTTATAATGGTTCAAGGGCCATCAGTGTCAGTTATGGACATCTAGTGGATATAATGGTTCAAGAACCATGGTTATGGGTTATGGACACATATTACTTGTAAAATGGATATCTATAGGCTATTGGTCATGGCTAGTAGTTATAATGGTTGAAGGGCCATCAGTATCTGTTATGGACATCTAGTGGTTATAATGGTTCAAGGACCATGGTTATGGGTTATGGACACCTATTACTTGTAAATCGGATATCTAGAAGCTATTGGTCATGGCTAGTAGTTATAATGGTTGAAGGGCCATCAGTATCAGTTATGGACATCTAGTGGTTATAATGGTTCAAGGACCATGGTTATGGGTTATGGACACCTATTACTTGTTAAATGGATATCTATAGGATATTGGTCATGGCTAGTAGTTATAATGGTTCAAGGGCCATCAATATCAGTTCTGGAAATCTAGTAGTTATAATGGTTCAAGAACCATGGTTATGGGTTACGGACACCTTTAACTTGTAAAATGGATATATATAGGCTATTGGTCATGGCTAGTAGTTATAATGGTTCAAGGGCCATCAGTATCAGTTATGACATCAAGTGGTTATAATGGTTCAAGGACCATGGTTATGGGTTATGGACACCCATTACTTGTAAAATGGATATCTATAGGCTATTGGTCATGGCTAGTAGTTATAATGGTTCAAGGGCCATCAATATCAGTTATGGACATCTAGTGGTTATAATGGTTCAACGACCATGGTTATGGGTTATGGACACATATTATTTATAAATTGAATATCTAGAGGCTATTGGTCATGGCTAGTAGTTATAATGGTTGAAGGGCCATCAGTATCAGTTATGGACATCTAGTGGTTATAATGGTTGAAGAACCATGGTTATGGGTTATGGACACTTATTACTTGTAAAATAGATATCTATGGGCTTTTGGTCATGGCTAGTAGTTATAATGGTTCAAGGGCCATCAGTGTCAGTTATGGACATCTAGTGGATATAATGGTTCAAGAACCATGGTTATGGGTTATGGACACATATTACTTGTAAAATGGATATCTATAGGCTATTGGTCATGGCTAGTTGTTATAATGGTTGAAGGGCCATCAGTATCAGTTATGGACATCTAGTGGTTATAATGGTTCAAGGACCATGGTTATGGGTTATGGACACCTATTACTTGTAAATCGGACATCTAGAAGCTATTGGTCATGGCTAGTAGTTATAATGGTTGAAGGGCCATCAGTATCAGTTATGGACATCTAGTGGCTATAATCGTTCAAGAACCATGGTTATGGGTTATGGACACCTATTACTTGTAAAATATATATCTATATAGGTCATGGGTAGTAGTTATAATGGTTCAAGGGCCATCGGTATCAGTTACAGACATCTAGTGGTTATAATTGTTCAAGGGCCATGGTTATGGGTTATAAACACCTATTACTCGTAAAATAGATATCTATAGGCTATTGGTCATGGCTAGTAGTTATAATGGTTCAAGGGCCATCAGTATCAGATATGGACATTTAGTGGTTATAATGGTTCAAGAACCGTGGTTATGGGTTATGGACACCTATTAGTTGTAAAATGGATATCTATAGGCTATTGGTCATGGCTAGTAGTTATAATGGTTGAAGGGCCATCAGTATCAGTTATGACATCAAGTGGTTATAATGGTTGAAGAACCATGGTTATGGGTTATGGACACTTATTACTTGTAAAATAGATATCTATGGGCTTTTGGTCATGGCTAGTAGTTATAATGGTTCAAGGGCCATCAGTGTCAGTTATGGACATCTAGTGGATATAATGGTTCAAGAACCATGGTTATGGGTTATGGACACATATTACTTGTAAAATGGATATCTATAGGCTATTGGTCATGGCTAGTAGTTATAATGGTTGAAGGGCCATCAGTATCTGTTATGGACATCTAGTGGTTATAATGGTTCAAGGACCATGGTTATGGGTTATGGACACCTATTACTTGTAAATCGGATATCTAGAAGCTATTGGTCATGGCTAGTAGTTATAATGGTTGAAGGGCCATCAGTATCAGTTATGGACATCTAGTGGTTATAATGGTTCAAGGACCATGGTTATGGGTTATGGACACCTATTACTTGTTAAATGGATATCTATAGGATATTGGTCATGGCTAGTAGTTATAATGGTTCAAGGGCCATCAATATCAGTTCTGGAAATCTAGTAGTTATAATGGTTCAAGAACCATGGTTATGGGTTACGGACACCTTTAACTTGTAAAATGGATATATATAGGCTATTGGTCATGGCTAGTAGTTATAATGGTTCAAGGGCCATCAGTATCAGTTATGACATCAAGTGGTTATAATGGTTCAAGGACCATGGTTATGGGTTATGGACACCCATTACTTGTAAAATGGATATCTATAGGCTATTGGTCATGGCTAGTAGTTATAATGGTTCAAGGGCCATCAATATCAGTTATGGACATCTAGTGGTTATAATGGTTCAACGACCATGGTTATGGGTTATGGACACATATTATTTATAAATTGAATATCTAGAGGCTATTGGTCATGGCTAGTAGTTATAATGGTTGAAGGGCCATAAGTATCAGTTATGGACATCTAGTGGTTATAATGGTTGAAGAACCATGGTTATGGGTTATGGACACTTATTACTTGTAAAATAGATATCTATGGGCTTTTGGTCATGGCTAGTAGTTATAATGGTTCAAGGGCCATCAGTGTCAGTTATGGACATCTAGTGGATATAATGGTTCAAGAACCATGGTTATGGGTTATGGACACATATTACTTGTAAAATGGATATCTATAGGCTATTGGTCATGGCTAGTTGTTATAATGGTTGAAGGGCCATCAGTATCAGTTATGGACATCTAGTGGTTATAATGGTTCAAGGACCATGGTTATGGGTTATGGACACCTATTACTTGTAAATCGGACATCTAGAAGCTATTGGTCATGGCTAGTAGTTATAATGGTTGAAGGGCCATCAGTATCAGTTATGGACATCTAGTGGCTATAATCGTTCAAGAACCATGGTTATGGGTTATGGACACCTATTACTTGTAAAATATATATCTATATAGGTCATGGGTAGTAGTTATAATGGTTCAAGGGCCATCGGTATCAGTTACAGACATCTAGTGGTTATAATTGTTCAAGGGCCATGGTTATGGGTTATAAACACCTATTACTCGTAAAATAGATATCTATAGGCTATTGGTCATGGCTAGTAGTTATAATGGTTCAAGGGCCATCAGTATCAGATATGGACATTTAGTGGTTATAATGGTTCAAGAACCGTGGTTATGGGTTATGGACACCTATTAGTTGTAAAATGGATATCTATAGGCTATTGGTCATGGCTAGTAGTTATAATGGTTGAAGGGCCATCAGTATCAGTTATGGACATCTAGTGGCTATAATCGTTCAAGAACCATGGTTATGGGTTATGGACACCTATTACTTGTAAAATAGATATTATTGGCTATTGGTCATGGCTAGTAGTTATAATGGTTCGAGGGCCATCAGTATCAGTTATGGACATCTAGTGGTTATAATGGTTCAAGAACCATGGTTACGGGTTATGGACACCTATTACTTGTAAAATGGATGTCTATATGCTAATGGTCATGGCTAGTAGTTGTAATGGTTCAAGGGCCATCAGTATCTGTTATGGACATCTAGTGGTTATAATGGTTCAAGGACCATGGTTATGGGTTATGGACACCTATTACTTGTTAAATGGATATCTATAGGATATTGGTCATGGCTAGTAGTTATAATGGTTCAAGGGCCATCAATATCAGTTCTGGACATCTAGTAGTTATAATGGTTCAAGAACCATGGTTATGGGTTATGGACACCTTTAACTTGTAAAATGGATATATATAGGCTATTGGTCATGGCTAGTAGTTATAATGGTTCAAGGGCCATCAGTATCAGTTATGACATCAAGTGGTTATAATGGTTCAAGGACCATGGTTATGGGTTATGGACACCCATTACATGTAAAATGGATATCTATAGGCTATTGGGCATGGCTAGTAGTTATAATGGTTCAAGGGCCATCAATATCAGTTATGGACATCTAGTGGTTATAATGGTTCAACGACCATGGTTATGGGTTATGGACACATATTATTTATAAATTGAATATCTAGAGGCTATTGGTCATGGCTAGTAGTTATAATGGTTGAAGGGCCATCAGTATCAGTTATGGACATCTAGTGGTTATAATGGTTGAAGAACCATGGTTATGGGTTATGGACACTTATTACTTGTAAAATAGATATCTATGGGCTTTTGGTCATGGCTAGTAGTTATAATGGTTCAAGGGCCATCAGTGTCAGTTATGGACATCTAGTGGATATAATGGTTCAAGAACCATGGTTATGGGTTATGGACACATATTACTTGTAAAATGGATATCTATAGGCTATTGGTCATGGCTAGTAGTTATAATGGTTGAAGGGCCATCAGTATCAGTTATGGACATCTAGTGGTTATAATGGTTCAAGGACCATGGTTATGGGTTATGGACACCTATTACTTGTAAATCGGATATCTAGAAGCTATTGGTCATGGCTAGTAGTTATAATGGTTGAAGGGCCATCAGTATCAGTTATGGACATCTAGTGGCTATAATCGTTCAAGAACCATGGTTATGGGTTATGGACACCTATTACTTGTAAAATATATATCTATATAGGTCATGGGTAGTAGTTATAATGGTTCAAGGGCCATCGGTATCAGTTACAGACATCTAGTGGTTATAATTGTTCAAGGGCCATGGTTATGGGTTATAAACACCTATTACTCGTAAAATAGATATCTATAGGCTATTGGTCATGGCTAGTAGTTATAATGGTTCAAGGGCCATCAGTATCAGATATGGACATTTAGTGGTTATAATGGTTCAAGAACCGTGGTTATGGGTTATGGACACCTATTAGTTGTAAAATGGATATCTATAGGCTATTGGTCATGGCTAGTAGTTATAATGGTTGAAGGGCCATCAGTATCAGTTATGGACATCTAGTGGCTATAATCGTTCAAGAACCATGGTTATGGGTTATGGACACCTATTACTTGTAAAATAGATATCTATATAGGTCATGGGTAGTAGTTATAATGGTTCAAGGGCCATCGGTATCAGTTACAGACATCTAGTGGTTATAATTGTTCAAGGGCCATGGTTATGGGTTATAAACACCTATTACTCGTAAAATATATATCTATAGGCTATTGGTCATGGCTAGTAGTTATAATGGTTCAAGGGCCATCAGTATCAGTTATGGACATTTAGTGGTTATAATGGTTCAAGAACCATGGTTATGGGTTATGGACACCTATTACTTGTAAAATGGATATCTATAGGCTATTGGTCAGGGCTAGTAGTTATAATCGTTCAAGGGCCGTCAGTATCAGTTATGGACATCTAGTGGTTATAATGGTTCAAGGCCCATGGTTATGGGTTATGGACACCCATTACTTGTAAAATCGATATTTATAGGCTATTGGTCATGGCTAGTAGTTATAATGGTTTAAGGGCCATCTGTATAAGTTATGGTAGTGGTTATAATGGTTCAAGAACCATGGTTATGGGATATGGACACCTATTACTTGTAAAATGTATATCTATATGCTATTGGTCATGGCTAGTAGTTATAATCGTTCAAGGGCCATCAGTATCAGTTATGGACATCTAGTGGTTATAATGGTTCAAGGACCATGGTTATGGGTTATGGACACCTATTACTTGTAAAATGGATATCTATAGGCTATTGGTCATGGCTAGTAGTTATAATGGTTCATGGGCCATCAGTATCAGTTATGGACATCTAGTGGTTATAATGATTCAAGGACCATGGTTATGGGTTATGGACACCTATTACTTGTAAAATAGATATCTATAGGCTATTGGTCATGGCTAGTAGTTATAATGGTTTAAGGGCCATCAGTATCAGTTATGGACATCTAGTGGTTATAATGGTTCAAGGACCACGGTTATGGGTTATGGACACCTATTACTTGTAAAATGGAGATCTATAGGCTATTGGTCATGGCTAGTAGTTATAATGGTTCAAGGGCCATCAGTATTAGTTATGGACATCTAGTGGTTATAATGGTTCAAGGACCATGTCTATGGGTTATGGACACCTATTACATGTAAATTGGATATCTAGAAGATATTGGTCATGGCTAGTAGTTATAATGGTTCATGGGCCATCAGTATCAGTTATGGACTTCTAGTGGTTATAATCGTTCAAGATCCATGGTTATGGGTTATGGACACCTATTACTTGTAAAATGGATATCTATAGGCTATTGGTCATGGCTAGTAGTTATAATGGTTCGAGGGCCATCAGTATCAGTTATGGACATCTAGTGGTTATAATGGTTCCAGAACCATGGTTATGGGTTATGGACACCTATTACTTGTAAAATGGATATCTATATGCTATTGGTCATGGCTAGTAGTCGTAATGGTTCAAGGGCCATCAGTATCTGTTTTTTTTTTTTGGGTAAAGGGGATTACCCTGGCTAAGTATATTAATCACAAAATAAGTACATAGGAATGTGACAGGCGGTCACATTGACCTCAAGCAGAAGCTTGACAAACCAAGACATAGTTTATGACATGCCATAAACAAACTACACAACCACGAGAAACCAAACAACTAACCACAAGCAAGCAACTAAAACAAAACACTAGACTATGTAACCGATTATGGGATCTTCCAGCTAGTTGGTTATAATGGTTCAAGGACCATGGTTATGGGTTATGGACACCTTTTACTTGTAAAATGGATATCTATAGGCTATTGGTCATGGCTAGTAGTTATAATGGTTCAAGGGCCATCAATGTCAGTTATGGAAATCTAGTAGTTATAATGGTTCAAGAACCATGGTTATGGGTTATGGACACCTTTAACTTGTAAAATGGATATCTATAGACTATTGGTCATGGCTAGTAGTTATAATGGTTCAAGGGCCATCAGTATCAGTTATGGACATCTAGTGGTTATAATGGTTCAAGGACCATGTTTATGGGTTATGGACACCCATTACTTGTAAAATGGATATCTATAGACTATTGGTCATGGCTAGTAGTTATAATGGTTCAAGGGCCATCAATGTCAGTTATGGAAATCTAGTAGTTATAATGGTTCAAGAACCATGGTTATGGGTTATGGACACCTTTAACTTGTAAAATGGATATCTATAGACTATTGGTCATGGCTAGTAGTTATAATGGTTCAAGGGCCATCAGTATCAGTTATGGACATCTAGTGGTTATAATGGTTCAAGGACCATGTTTATGGGTTATGGACACCCATTACTTGTAAAATGGATATCTATAGGCTATTGGTCATGGCTAGTAGTTATAATGGTTCAAGGGCCATCAATATCAGTTATGGACATCTAGTGGTTATAATGGTTCAACGACCATGGTTATGGGTTATCGACACATATTACTTGTAAATTTAATATCTAGAGGCTATTGGTCATGGCTAGTAGTTATAATGGTTGAAGGGCCATCAGTATCAGTTGTGGACATCTAGTGGTTATAATGGTTCAAGGACCATGATTATGGGTTATGGACACCTATTACTTGTAAATCGGATATCTAGAAGCTATTGGTCATGGCTAGTAGTTATAATGGTTGAAGGGCCATCAGTATCAGTTATGGACATCTAGTGGCTATAATCGTTCAAGAACCATGGTTATGGGTTATGGACACCTATTACTTGTAAAATAGATATCTATATAGGTCGTGGGTAGTAGTTATAATGGTTCAAGGGCCATCGGTATCAGTTACAGACATCTAGTGGTTATAATTGTTCAAGGGCCATGGTTATGGGTTATAAACACCTATTACTCGTAAAATAGATATCTATAGGCTATTGGTCATGGCTAGTAGTTATAATGGTTCAAGGGCCATCAGTATCAGTTATGGACATCTAGTGGTTATAATGGTTCAAGAACCATGGTTATGGGTTATGGACACCTATTACTTGTAAAATGAATATCTATAGGCTATTGGTCATGGCTAGTAGTTATAATGGTTGAAGGGCCATCAGTATCAGTTATGGACATCTTGTGGTTATAATGGTTCAAGGACCATGGTTATGGGTTATGGACACCTATTACTTGTAAATCGGATATCTAGAAGCTATTGGTCATGGCTAGTAGTTATAATGGTTGAAGGGCCATCAGTATCAGTTATGGACATCTAGTGGCTATAATCGTTCAAGAACCATGGTTATGGGTTATGGACACCTATTACTTGTAAAATAGATATCTATATAGGTCATGGGTAGTAGTTATAATTGTTCAAGGGCCATCTGTATCAGCTACAGACATCTAGTGGTTATAATTGTTCAAGGGCCATGGTTATGGGTTATAAACACCTATTACTCGTAAAATAGATATCTATAGGCTATTGGTCATGGCTAGTAGTTATAATGGTTCAAGGGCCATCAGTATCAGTTATGGACATTTAGTGGTTATAATGGTTCAAGAACCATGGTTATAGGTTATGGACAACTATTACTTGTAAAAATGGATATCTATAGGCTATTGGTCATGGCTAGTAGTTATAATGGTTGAAGGGCCATCAGTATCAGTTATGGACATCTAGTGGCTATAATCGTTCAAAACCATGGTTATGGGTTATGGACACCTATTACTTGTAAAATAGATATCTATATAGGTCATGGGTAGTAGTTATAATGGTTCAAGGGCCACCGGTATCAGTTACAGACATCTAGTGGTTATAATTGTTCAAGGGTCATGGTTATGGGTTATAAACACCTATTACTCGTAAAATATATATCTATAGGCTATTGGTCATGGCTAGTAGTTATAATGGTTCAAGGGCCATCAGTATCAGTTATGGACATTTAGTGGTTATAATGGTTCAAGAACCATGGTTATGGGTTATGGACACCTATTACTTGTAAAATGGATATCTATAGGCTATTGGTCAGGGCTAGTAGTTATAATCGTTCAAGGGCCGTCAGTATCAGTTATGGACATCTAGTGGTTATAATGGTTCAAGGCCCATGGTTATGGATTATGGACACCCATTACTTGTAAAATCGATATTTATAGGCTATTGGTCATGGCTAGTAGTTATAATGGTTTAAGGGCCATCTGTATAAGTTATGGTAGTGGTTATAATGGTTCAAGAACCATGGTTATGGGATATGGACACCTATTACTTGTAAAATGTATATCTATATGCTATTGGTCATGGCTAGTAGTTATAATCGTTCAAGGGCCATCAGTATCAGTTATGGACATCTAGTGGTTATAATGGTTCAAGGACCATGGTTATGGGTTATGGACACCTATTACTTGTAAAATGGATATCTATAGGCTATTGGTCATGGCTAGTAGTTATAATGGTTCATGGGCCATCAGTATCAGTTATGGACATCTAGTGGTTATAATGATTCAAGGACCATGGTTATGGGTTATGGACACCTATTACTTGTAAAATAGATATCTATAGGCTATTGGTCATGGCTAGTAGTTATAATGGTTTACGGGCCATCAGTATCAGTTATGGACATCTAGTGGTTATGATGGTTCAAGGACCACGGTTATGGGTTATGGACACCTATTACTTGTAAAATGGAGATCTATAGGCTATTGGTCATGGCTAGTAGTTATAATGGTTCAAGGGCCATCAGTATTAGTTATGGACATCTAGTGGTTATCATGGTTCAAGGACCATGTCTATGGGTTATGGACACCTATTACATGTAAATTGGATATCTAGAAGATATTGGTCATGGCTAGTAGTTATAATGGTTCATGGGCCATCAGTATCAGTTATGGACTTCTAGTGGTTATAATCGTTCAAGATCCATGGTTATGGGTTATGGACACCTATTACTTGTAAAATGGATATCTATAGGCTATTGGTCATGGCTAGTAGTTATAATGGTTCGAGGGCCATCAGTATCAGTTATGGACATCTAGTGGTTATAATGGTTCCAGAACCATGGTTATGGGTTATGGACACCTATTACTTGTAAAATGGATATCTATATGCTATTGGTCATGGCTAGTAGTTGTAATGGTTCAAGGGCCATCAGTATCTGTTTTTTTTTTGGGTAAAGGGGATTACCCTGGCTAAGTATATTAATCACAAAATAAGTACATAGGAATGTGACAGGTGGTCACATTGACCTCAAGCAGAAGCTTGACAAACCAAGACATAGTTTATGACATGCCATAAACAAACTACACAACCACGAGAAACCAAACAACTAACCACAAGCAAGCAACTAAAACAAAACACTAGACTATGTAACCGATTATGGGATCTGCCAGCTAGTTGGTTATAATGGTTCAAGGACCATGGTTATGGGTTATGGACACCTTTTACTTGTAAAATGGATATCTATAGGCTATTGGTCATGGCTAGTAGTTATAATGGTTCAAGGGCCATCAATGTCAGTTATGGAAATCTAGTAGTTATAATGGTTCAAGAACCATGGTTATGGGTTATGGACACCTTTAACTTTTAAAATGGATATCCATAGACTATTAGTCATGGCTAGTAGTTATAATGGTTCAAGGGCCATCGGTATCAGTTATGGACATCTAGTGGTTATAATGGTTCAAGGACCATGTTTATGGGTTATGGACACCCATTACTTGTAAAATGGATATCTATAGGCTATTGGTCATGGCTAGTAGTTATAATGGTTCAAGGGCCATCAGTATCAGTTATGGACATCTAGTGGTTATTATGGTTCAACGACCATGGTTATGGGTTATCGACACATATTACTTGTAAATTTAATATCTGGAGGCTATTGGTCATGGCTAGTAGTTATAATGGTTGAAGGGCCATCAGTATCAGTTGTGGACATCTAGTGGTTATAATGGTTCAAGGACCATGATTATGGGTTATGGACACCTATTACTTGTAAATCGGATATCTAGAAGCTATTGGTCATGGCTAGTAGTTATAATGGTTGAAGGGCCATCAGTATCAGTTATGGACATCTAGTGGCTATAATCGTTCAAGAACCATGGTTATGGGTTATGGACACCTATTACTTGTAAAATAGATATCTATATAGGTCGTGGGTAGTAGTTATAATGGTTCAAGGGCCATCGGTATCAGTTACAGACATCTAGTGGTTATAATTGTTCAAGGGCCATGGTTATGGGTTATAAACACCTATTACTCGTAAAATAGATATCTATAGGCTATTGGTCATGGCTAGTAGTTATAATGGTTCAAGGGCCATCAGTATCAGTTATGGACATCTAGTGGTTATAATGGTTCAAGAACCATGGTTATGGGTTATGGACACCTATTACTTGTAAAATGAATATCTATAGGCTATTGGTCATGGCTAGTAGTTATAATGGTTGAAGGGCCATCAGTATCAGTTATGGACATCTTGTGGTTATAATGGTTCAAGGACCATGGTTATGGGTTATGGACACCTATTACTTGTAAATCGGATATCTAGAAGCTATTGGTCATGGCTAGTAGTTATAATGGTTGAAGGGCCATCAGTATCAGTTATGGACATCTAGTGGCTATAATCGTTCAAGAACCATGGTTATGGGTTATGGACACCTATTACTTGTAAAATAGATATCTATATAGGTCATGGGTAGTAGTTATAATGGTTCAAGGGCCATCTGTATCAGCTACAGACATCTAGTGGTTATAATTGTTCAAGGGCCATGGTTATGGGTTATAAACACCTATTACTCGTAAAATAGATATCTATAGGCTATTGGTCATGGCTAGTAGTTATAATGGTTCAAGGGCCATCAGTATCAGTTATGGACATTTAGTGGTTATAATGGTTCAAGAACCATGGTTATAGGTTATGGACAACTATTACTTGTAAAATGGATATCTATAGGCTATTGGTCATGGCTAGTAGTTATAATGGTTGAAGGGCCATCAGTATCAGTTATGGACATCTAGTGGCTATAATCGTTCAAAACCATGGTTATGGGTTATGGACACCTATTACTTGTAAAATAGATATCTATATAGGTCATGGGTAGTAGTTATAATGGTTCAAGGGCCACCGGTATCAGTTACAGACATCTAGTGGTTATAATTGTCCAAGGGCCATGGTTATGGGTTATAAACACCTATTACTCGTAAAATAGATATCTATAGGCTATTGGTCATGGCTAGTAGTTATAATGGTTCAAGGGCCATCAGTATCAGTTATGGACATCTAGTGGTTATAATGGTTCAAGGACCATGATTATGGGTTATGGACACCTATTACTTGTAAATCGGATATCTAGAAGCTATTGGTCATGGCTAGTAGTTATAATGGTTGAAGGGCCATCAGTATCAGTTATGGACATCTAGTGGCTATAATCGTTCAAGAACCATGGTTATGGGTTATGGACACCTACTACTTGTAAAATAGATATCTATATAGGTCATGGGTAGTAGTTATAATGGGTCAAGGGCCATCGGTATCAGTTACAGACATCTAGTGGTTATAATTGTTCAAGGGCCATGGTTATGGGTTATAAACACCTATTACTCGTAAAATAGATATCTATAGGCTATTGGTCATGGCTAGTAGTTATAATGGTTCAAGGGCCATCAGTATCAGTTATGGACATCTAGTGGTTATAATGGTTCAAGAACCATGGTTATGGGTTATGGACACCTATTACTTGTAAAATGAATATCTATAGGCTATTGGTCATGGCTAGTAGTTATAATGGTTGAAGGGCCATCAGTATCAGTTATGGACATCTTGTGGTTATAATTGATCAAGGACCATGGTTATGGGTTATGGACACCTATTACTTGTAAATCGGATATCTAGAAGCTATTGGTCATGGCTAGTAGTTATAATGGTTGAAGGGCCATCAGTATCAGTTATGGACATCTAGTGGCTATAATCGTTCAAGAACCATGGTTATGGGTTATGGACACCTATTACTTGTAAAATAGATATCTATATAGGTCATGGGTAGTAGTTATAATGGTTCAAGGGCCATCTGTATCAGCTACAGACATCTAGTGGTTATAATTGTTCAAGGGCCATGGTTATGGGTTATAAACACCTATTACTCGTAAAATAGATATCTATAGGCTATTGGTCATGGCTAGTAGTTATAATGGTTCAAGGGCCATCAGTATCAGTTATGGACATTTAGTGGTTATAATGGTTCAAGAACCATGGTTATAGGTTATGGACAACTATTACTTGTAAAATGGATATCTATAGGCTATTGGTCATGGCTAGTAGTTATAATGGTTGAAGGGCCATCAGTATCAGTTATGGACATCTAGTGGCTATAATCGTTCAAAACCATGGTTATGGGTTATGGTCACCTATTACTTGTAAAATAGATATCTATATAGGTCATGGGTAGTAGTTATAATGGTTCAAGGGCCACCGGTATCAGTTACAGACATCTAGTGGTTATAATTGTCCAAGGGCCATGGTTATGGGTTATAAACACCTATTACTCGTAAAATAGATATCTATAGGCTATTGGTCATGGCTAGTAGTTATAATGGTTCAAGGGCCATCAGTATCAGTTATGGACATTTAGTGGTTATAATGGTTCAAGAACCATGGTTATGGGTTATGGACACCTATTACTTGTAAAATGGATATCTATAGGCTATTGGTCATGGCTAGTAGTTATAATGGTTGAAGGGCCATCAGTATCAGTTATGGACATCTAGTGGCTATAATCGTTCAAGAACCATGGTTATGGGTTATGGACACCTACTACTTGTAAAATAGATATCTATATAGGTCATGGGTAGTAGTTATAATGGGTCAAGGGCCATCGGTATCAGTTACAGACATCTAGTGGTTATAATTGTTCAAGGGCCATGGTTATGGGTTATAAACACCTATTACTCGTAAAATAGATATCTATAGGCTATTGGTCATGGCTAGTAGTTATAATGGTTCAAGGGCCATCAGTATCAGTTATGGACATTTAGTGGTTATAATGGTTCAAGAACCATGGTTATGGGTTATGGACACCCATTACTTGTAAAATCGATATTTATAGGCTATTGGTCATGGCTAGTAGTTATAATGGTTTAAGGGCCATCTGTATAAGTTATGGTAGTGGTTATAATGGTTCAAGGACCATGGTTATGGGATATGGACACCTATTACTTGTAAAATGTATATCTATATGCTATTGGTCATGGCTAGTAGTTATAATCGTTCAAGGGCCATCAGTATCAGTTATGGACATCTAGTGGTTATAATGGTTCAAGGACCATGGTTATGGGTTATGGACACCTATTACTTGTAAAATGGATATCTATAGGCTATTGGTCATGGCTAGTAGTTATAATGGTTCATGGGCCATCAGTATCAGTTATGGACATCTAGTGGTTATAATGATTCAAGGACCATGGTTATGGGTTATGGACACCTATTACTTGTAAAATAGATATCTATAGGCTATTGGTCATGGCTAGTAGTTATAATGGTTTAAGGGCCATCTGTATAAGTTATGGTAGTGGTTATAATGGTTCAAGGACCATGGTTATGGGATATGGACACCTATTACTTGTAAAATGGATATCTATAGGCTATTGGTCATGGCTAGTAGTTATAATGGTTCGAGGGCCATCAGTATAAGTTATGGTAGTGGTTATAATGGTTCAAGGACCATGGTTATGGGATATGGACACCTATTACTTGTAAAATGGATATCTATAGGCTATTGGTCATGGCTAGTAGTTATAATGGTTCGAGGGCCATCAGTATCAGTTATGGACATCTAGTTGTTATAATGGTTCAACGACCATGGTTATGGGTTATCGACACATATTACTTGTAAATTTAATATCTAGAGGCTATTGGTCATGGCTAGTAGTTATAATGGTTGAAGGGCCATCAGTATCAGTTGTGGACATCTAGTGGTTATAATGGTTCCAGAACCATGGTTATGGGTTATGGACACCTATTACTTGTAAAATGGATATCTATATGCTATTGGTCATGGCTAGTAGTTGTAATGGTTCAAGGGCCATCAATATCAGTTATGGACATCTAGTGGTTATAATGGTTCAACGACCATGGTTATGGGTTATCGACACATATTACTTGTAAATTTAATATCTAGAGGCTATTGGTCATGGCTAGTAGTTATAATGGTTGAAGGGCCATCAGTATCAGTTGTGGACATCTAGTGGTTATAATGGTTCAAGGACCATGATTATGGGTTATGGACACCTATTACAAAATAATTACATAGGAATGTGACAGGCGGTCACATTGACCTCAAGCAGAAGCTTGACAAACCAAGACATAGTTTATGACATGCCATAAACAAACTACACAACCACGAGAAACCAAACAACTAACCACAAGCAAGCAACTAAAACAAAACACTAGACTATGTAACCGATTATGGGATCTTCCAGCTAGTTGGTTATAATGGTTCAAGGACCATGGTTATGGGTTATGGACACCTTTTACTTGTAAAATGGATATCTATAGGCTATTGGTCATGGCTAGTAGTTATAATGGTTCAAGGGCCATCAATGTCAGTTATGGAAATCTAGTAGTTATAATGGTTCAAGAACCATGGTTATGGGTTATGGACACCTTTAACTTGTAAAATGGATATCTATAGACTATTGGTCATGGCTAGTAGTTATAATGGTTCAAGGGCCATCAGTATCAGTTATGGACATCTAGTGGTTATAATGGTTCAAGGACCATGTTTATGGGTTATGGACACCCATTACTTGTAAAATGGATATCTATAGGCTATTGGTCATGGCTAGTAGTTATAATGGTTCAAGGGCCATCAATATCAGTTATGGACATCTAGTGGTTATAATGGTTCAACGACCATGGTTATGGGTTATCGACACATATTACTTGTAAATTTAATATCTAGAGGCTATTGGTCATGGCTAGTAGTTATAATGGTTGAAGGGCCATCAGTATCAGTTGTGGACATCTAGTGGTTATAATGGTTCCAGAACCATGGTTATGGGTTATGGACACCTATTACTTGTAAAATGGATATCTATATGCTATTGGTCATGGCTAGTAGTTGTAATGGTTCAAGGGCCATCAATATCAGTTATGGACATCTAGTGGTTATAATGGTTCAACGACCATGGTTATGGGTTATCGACACATATTACTTGTAAATTTAATATCTAGAGGCTATTGGTCATGGCTAGTAGTTATAATGGTTGAAGGGCCATCAGTATCAGTTGTGGACATCTAGTGGTTATAATGGTTCAAGGACCATGATTATGGGTTATGGACACCTATTACAAAATAATTACATAGGAATGTGACAGGCGGTCACATTGACCTCAAGCAGAAGCTTGACAAACCAAGACATAGTTTATGACATGCCATAAACAAACTACACAACCACGAGAAACCAAACAACTAACCACAAGCAAGCAACTAAAACAAAACACTAGACTATGTAACCGATTATGGGATCTTCCAGCTAGTTGGTTATAATGGTTCAAGGACCATGGTTATGGGTTATGGACACCTTTTACTTGTAAAATGGATATCTATAGGCTATTGGTCATGGCTAGTAGTTATAATGGTTCAAGGGCCATCAATGTCAGTTATGGAAATCTAGTAGTTATAATGGTTCAAGAACCATGGTTATGGGTTATGGACACCTTTAACTTGTAAAATGGATATCTATAGACTATTGGTCATGGCTAGTAGTTATAATGGTTCAAGGGCCATCAGTATCAGTTATGGACATCTAGTGGTTATAATGGTTCAAGGACCATGTTTATGGGTTATGGACACCCATTACTTGTAAAATGGATATCTATAGGCTATTGGTCATGGCTAGTAGTTATAATGGTTCAAGGGCCATCAATATCAGTTATGGACATCTAGTGGTTATAATGGTTCAACGACCATGGTTATGGGTTATCGACACATATTACTTGTAAATTTAATATCTAGAGGCTATTGGTCATGGCTAGTAGTTATAATGGTTGAAGGGCCATCAGTATCAGTTGTGGACATCTAGTGGTTATAATGGTTCCAGAACCATGGTTATGGGTTATGGACACCTATTACTTGTAAAATGGATATCTATATGCTATTGGTCATGGCTAGTAGTTGTAATGGTTCAAGGGCCATCAATATCAGTTATGGACATCTAGTGGTTATAATGGTTCAACGACCATGGTTATGGGTTATCGACACATATTACTTGTAAATTTAATATCTAGAGGCTATTGGTCATGGCTAGTAGTTATAATGGTTGAAGGGCCATCAGTATCAGTTGTGGACATCTAGTGGTTATAATGGTTCAAGGACCATGATTATGGGTTATGGACACCTATTACAAAATAATTACATAGGAATGTGACAGGCGGTCACATTGACCTCAAGCAGAAGCTTGACAAACCAAGACATAGTTTATGACATGCCATAAACAAACTACACAACCACGAGAAACCAAACAACTAACCACAAGCAAGCAACTAAAACAAAACACTAGACTATGTAACCGATTATGGGATCTTCCAGCTAGTTGGTTATAATGGTTCAAGGACCATGGTTATGGGTTATGGACACCTTTTACTTGTAAAATGGATATCTATAGGCTATTGGTCATGGCTAGTAGTTATAATGGTTCAAGGGCCATCAATGTCAGTTATGGAAATCTAGTAGTTATAATGGTTCAAGAACCATGGTTATGGGTTATGGACACCTTTAACTTGTAAAATGGATATCTATAGACTATTGGTCATGGCTAGTAGTTATAATGGTTCAAGGGCCATCAGTATCAGTTATGGACATCTAGTGGTTATAATGGTTCAAGGACCATGTTTATGGGTTATGGACACCCATTACTTGTAAAATGGATATCTATAGGCTATTGGTCATGGCTAGTAGTTATAATGGTTCAAGGGCCATCAATATCAGTTATGGACATCTAGTGGTTATAATGGTTCAACGACCATGGTTATGGGTTATCGACACATATTACTTGTAAATTTAATATCTAGAGGCTATTGGTCATGGCTAGTAGTTATAATGGTTGAAGGGCCATCAGTATCAGTTGTGGACATCTAGTGGTTATAATGGTTCAAGGACCATGATTATGGGTTATGGACACCTATTACTTGTAAATCGGATATCTAGAAGCTATTGGTCATGGCTAGTAGTTATAATGGTTGAAGGGCCATCAGTATCAGTTATGGACATCTAGTGGCTATAATCGTTCAAGAACCATGGTTATGGGTTATGGACACCTATTACTTGTAAAATAGATATCTATATAGGTCGTGGGTAGTAGTTATAATGGTTCAAGGGCCATCGGTATCAGTTACAGACATCTAGTGGTTATAATTGTTCAAGGGCCATGGTTATGGGTTATAAACACATATTACTCGTAAAATAGATATCTATAGGCTATTGGTCATGGCTAGTAGTTATAATGGTTCAAGGGCCATCAGTATCAGTTATGGACATCTAGTGGTTATAATGGTTCAAGAACCATGGTTATGGGTTATGGACACCTATTACTTGTAAAATGGATATCTATAGGCTATTGGTCATGGCTAGTAGTTATAATGGTTGAAGGGCCATCAGTATCAGTTATGGACATCTAGTGGCTATAATCGTTCAAGAACCATGGTTATGGGTTATGGACACCTACTACTTGTAAAATAGATATCTATATAGGTCATGGGTAGTAGTTATAATGGGTCAAGGGCCATCGGTATCAGTTACAGACATCTAGTGGTTATAATTGTTCAAGGGCCATGGTTATGGGTTATAAACACCTATTACTCGTAAAATAGATATCTATAGGCTATTGGTCATGGCTAGTAGTTATAATGGTTCAAGGGCCATCAGTATCAGTTATGGACATTTAGTGGTTATAATGGTTCAAGAACCATGGTTATGGGTTATGGACACCCATTACTTGTAAAATCGATATTTATAGGCTATTGGTCATGGCTAGTAGTTATAATGGTTTAAGGGCCATCTGTATAAGTTATGGTAGTGGTTATAATGGTTCAAGGACCATGGTTATGGGATATGGACACCTATTACTTGTAAAATGTATATCTATATGCTATTGGTCATGGCTAGTAGTTATAATCGTTCAAGGGCCATCAGTATCAGTTATGGACATCTAGTGGTTATAATGGTTCAAGGACCATGGTTATGGGTTATGGACACCTATTACTTGTAAAATGGATATCTATAGGCTATTGGTCATGGCTAGTAGTTATAATGGTTCATGGGCCATCAGTATCAGTTATGGACATCTAGTGGTTATAATGATTCAAGGACCATGGTTATGGGTTATGGACACCTATTACTTGTAAAATAGATATCTATAGGCTATTGGTCATGGCTAGTAGTTATAATGGTTTAAGGGCCATCTGTATAAGTTATGGTAGTGGTTATAATGGTTCAAGGACCATGGTTATGGGATATGGACACCTATTACTTGTAAAATGGATATCTATAGGCTATTGGTCATGGCTAGTAGTTATAATGGTTCGAGGGCCATCAGTATAAGTTATGGTAGTGGTTATAATGGTTCAAGGACCATGGTTATGGGATATGGACACCTATTACTTGTAAAATGGATATCTATAGGCTATTGGTCATGACTAGTAGTTATAATGGTTCGAGGGCCATCAGTATCAGTTATGGACATCTAGTGGTTATAATGGTTCAACGACCATGGTTATGGGTTATCGACACATATTACTTGTAAATTTAATATCTAGAGGCTATTGGTCATGGCTAGTAGTTATAATGGTTGAAGGGCCATCAGTATCAGTTGTGGACATCTAGTGGTTATAATGGTTCCAGAACCATGGTTATGGGTTATGGACACCTATTACTTGTAAAATGGATATCTATATGCTATTGGTCATGGCTAGTAGTTGTAATGGTTCAAGGGCCATCAATATCAGTTATGGACATCTAGTGGTTATAATGGTTCAACGACCATGGTTATGGGTTATCGACACATATTACTTGTAAATTTAATATCTAGAGGCTATTGGTCATGGCTAGTAGTTATAATGGTTGAAGGGCCATCAGTATCAGTTGTGGACATCTAGTGGTTATAATGGTTCAAGGACCATGATTATGGGTTATGGACACCTATTACAAAATAAGTACATAGGAATGTGACAGGCGGTCACATTGACCTCAAGCAGAAGCTTGACAAACCAAGACATAGTTTATGACATGCCATAAACAAACTACACAACCACGAGAAACCAAACAACTAACCACAAGCAAGCAACTAAAACAAAACACTAGACTATGTAACCGATTATGGGATCTTCCAGCTAGTTGGTTATAATGGTTCAAGGACCATGGTTATGGGTTATGGACACCTTTTACTTGTAAAATGGATATCTATAGGCTATTGGTCATGGCTAGTAGTTATAATGGTTCAAGGGCCATCAATGTCAGTTATGGAAATCTAGTAGTTATAATGGTTCAAGAACCATGGTTATGGGTTATGGACACCTTTAACTTGTAAAATGGATATCTATAGACTATTGGTCATGGCTAGTAGTAATAATGGTTCAAGGGCCATCAGTATCAGTTATGGACATCTAGTGGTTATAATGGTTCAAGGACCATGTTTATGGGTTATGGACACCCATTACTTGTAAAATGGATATCTATAGGCTATTGGTCATGGCTAGTAGTTATAATGGTTCAAGGGCCATCAATATCAGTTATGGACATCTAGTGGTTATAATGGTTCAACGACCATGGTTATGGGTTATCGACACATATTACTTGTAAATTTAATATCTAGAGGCTATTGGTCATGGCTAGTAGTTATAATGGTTGAAGGGCCATCAGTATCAGTTGTGGACATCTAGTGGTTATAATGGTTCAAGGACCATGATTATGGGTTATGGACACCTATTACTTGTAAATCGGATATCTAGAAGCTATTGGTCATGGCTAGTAGTTATAATGGTTGAAGGGCCATCAGTATCAGTTATGGACATCTAGTGGCTATAATCGTTCAAGAACCATGGTTATGGGTTATGGACACCTATTACTTGTAAAATAGATATCTATATAGGTCGTGGGTAGTAGTTATAATGGTTCAAGGGCCATCGGTATCAGTTACAGACATCTAGTGGTTATAATTGTTCAAGGGCCATGGTTATGGGTTATAAACACCTATTACTCGTAAAATAGATATCTATAGGCTATTGGTCATGGCTAGTAGTTATAATGGTTCAAGGGCCATCAGTATCAGTTATGGACATCTAGTGGTTATAATGGTTCAAGAACCATGGTTATGGGTTATGGACAACTATTACTTGTAAAATGGATATCTATAGGCTATTGGTCATGGCTAGTAGTTATAATGGTTGAAGGGCCATCAGTATCAGTTATGGACATCTAGTGGCTATAATCGTTCAAAACCATGGTTATGGGTTATGGACACCTATTACTTGTAAAATAGATATCTATATAGGTCATGGGTAGTAGTTATAATGGTTCAAGGGCCACCGGTATCAGTTACAGACATCTAGTGGTTATAATTGTCCAAGGGCCATGGTTATGGGTTATAAACACCTATTACTCGTAAAATAGATATCTATAGGCTATTGGTCATGGCTAGTAGTTATAATGGTTCAAGGGCCATCAGTATCAGTTATGGACATTTAGTGGTTATAATAGTTCAAGAACCATGGTTATGGGTTATGGACACCTATTACTTGTAAAATGGATATCTATAGGCTATTGGTCATGGCTAGTAGTTATAATGGTTGAAGGGCCATCAGTATCAGTTATGGACATCTAGTGGCTATAATCGTTCAAGAACCATGGTTATGGGTTATGGACACCTATTACTTGTAAAATAGATATCTATATAGGTCATGGGTAGTAGTTATAATGGGTCAAGGGCCATCAGTATCAGTTACAGACATCTAGTGGTTATAATTGTTCAAGGGCCATGGTTATGGGTTATAAACACCTATTACTCGTAAAATAGATATCTATAGGCTATTGGTCATGGCTAGTAGTTATAATGGTTCAAGGGCCATCAATGTCAGTTATGGAAATCTAGTAGTTATAATGGTTCAAGAACCATGGTTATGGGTTATGGACACCTTTAACTTGTAAAATGGATATCTATAGACTATTGGTCATGGCTAGTAGTTATAATGGTTCAAGGGCCATCAGTATCAGTTATGGACATCTAGTGGTTATAATGGTTCAAGGACCATGTTTATGGGTTATGGACACCCATTACTTGTAAAATGGATATCTATAGGCTATTGGTCATGGCTAGTAGTTATAATGGTTCAAGGGCCATCAATATCAGTTATGGACATCTAGTGGTTATAATGGTTCAACGACCATGGTTATGGGTTATCGACACATATTACTTGTAAATTTAATATCTAGAGGCTATTGGTCATGGCTAGTAGTTATAATGGTTGAAGGGCCATCAGTGTCAGTTGTGGACATCTAGTGGTTATAATCGTTCAAGAACCATGGTTATGGGTTATGGACACCTATTACTTGTAAAATAGATATCTATATAGGTCGTGGGTAGTAGTTATAATGGTTCAAGGGCCATCGGTATCAGTTACAGACATCTAGTGGTTATAATTGTTCAAGGGCCATGGTTATGGGTTATAAACACCTATTACTCGTAAAATAGATATCTATAGGCTATTGGTCATGGCTAGTAGTTATAATGGTTCAAGGGCCATCAGTATCAGTTATGGACATCTAGTGGTTATAATGGTTCAAGAACCATGGTTATGGGTTATGGACAACTATTACTTGTAAAATGGATATCTATAGGCTATTGGTCATGGCTAGTAGTTATAATGGTTGAAGGGCCATCAGTATCAGTTATGGACATCTAGTGGCTATAATCGTTCAAAACCATGGTTATGGGTTATGGACACCTATTACTTGTAAAATAGATATCTATATAGGTCATGGGTAGTAGTTATAATGGTTCAAGGGCCACCGGTATCAGTTACAGACATCTAGTGGTTATAATTGTCCAAGGGCCATGGTTATGGGTTATAAACACCTATTACTCGTAAAATAGATATCTATAGGCTATTGGTCATGGCTAGTAGTTATAATGGTTCAAGGGCCATCAGTATCAGTTATGGACATTTAGTGGTTATAATAGTTCAAGAACCATGGTTATGGGTTATGGACACCTATTACTTGTAAAATGGATATCTATAGGCTATTGGTCATGGCTAGTAGTTATAATGGTTGAAGGGCCATCAGTATCAGTTATGGACATCTAGTGGCTATAATCGTTCAAGAACCATGGTTATGGGTTATGGACACCTATTACTTGTAAAATAGATATCTATATAGGTCATGGGTAGTAGTTATAATGGGTCAAGGGCCATCAGTATCAGTTACAGACATCTAGTGGTTATAATTGTTCAAGGGCCATGGTTATGGGTTATAAACACCTATTACTCGTAAAATAGATATCTATAGGCTATTGGTCATGGCTAGTAGTTATAATGGTTCAAGGGCCATCAATGTCAGTTATGGAAATCTAGTAGTTATAATGGTTCAAGAACCATGGTTATGGGTTATGGACACCTTTAACTTGTAAAATGGATATCTATAGACTATTGGTCATGGCTAGTAGTTATAATGGTTCAAGGGCCATCAGTATCAGTTATGGACATCTAGTGGTTATAATGGTTCAAGGACCATGTTTATGGGTTATGGACACCCATTACTTGTAAAATGGATATCTATAGGCTATTGGTCATGGCTAGTAGTTATAATGGTTCAAGGGCCATCAATATCAGTTATGGACATCTAGTGGTTATAATGGTTCAACGACCATGGTTATGGGTTATCGACACATATTACTTGTAAATTTAATATCTAGAGGCTATTGGTCATGGCTAGTAGTTATAATGGTTGAAGGGCCATCAGTATCAGTTGTGGACATCTAGTGGTTATAATGGTTCAAGGACCATGACTATGGGTTATGGACACCTATTACTTGTAAATTGGATATCTAGAAGCTATTGGTCATGGCTAGTAGTTATAATGGTTGAAGGGCCATCAGTATCAGTTATGGACATCTAGTGGCTATAATCGTTCAAGAACCATGGTTATGGGTTATGGACACCTATTACTTGTAAAATAGATATCTATATAGGTCGTGGGTAGTAGTTATAATGGTTCAAGGGCCATCGGTATCAGTTACAGACATCTAGTGGTTATAATTGTTCAAGGGCCATGGTTATGGGTTATAAACACCTATTACTCGTAAAATAGATATCTATAGGCTATTGGTCATAGCTAGTAGTTATAATGGTTCAAGGGCCATCAGTATCAGTTATGGACATCTAGTGGTTATAATGGTTCAAGAACCATGGTTATGGGTTATGGACACCTATTACTTGTAAAATGGATATCTATAGGCTATTGGTCATGGCTAGTAGTTATAATGGTTGAAGGGCCATCAGTATCAGTTATGGACATCTAGTGGCTATAATCGTTCAAAACCATGGTTATGGGTTATGGACACCTATTACTTGTAAAATAGATATCTATATAGGTCATGGGTAGTAGTTATAATGGTTCAAGGGCCACCGGTATCAGTTACAGACATCTAGTGGTTATAATTGTCCAAGGGCCATGGTTATGGGTTATAAACACCTATTACTCGTAAAATAGATATCTATAGGCTATTGGTCATGGCTAGTAGTTATAATGGTTCAAGGGCCATCAGTATCAGTTATGGACATTTAGTGGTTATAATGGTTCAAGAACCATGGTTATGGGTTATGGACACCTATTACTTGTAAAATGGATATCTATAGGCTATTGGTCATGGCTAGTAGTTATAATGGTTGAAGGGCCATCAGTATCAGTTATGGACATCTAGTGGCTATAATCGTTCAAGAACCATGGTTATGGGTTATGGACACCTATTACTTGTAAAATAGATATCTATATAGGTCATGGGTAGTAGTTATAATGGGTCAAGGGCCATCAGTATCAGTTACAGACATCTAGTGGTTATAATTGTTCAAGGGCCATGGTTATGGGTTATAAACACCTATTACTCGTAAAATAGATATCTGTAGGCTATTGGTCATGGCTAGTAGTTATAATGGTTCAAGGGCCATCAGTATCTGTTTTTTTTTTTTGGGTAAAGGGATTACCCTGGCTAAGTATATTAATCACAAAATAAGTACATAGGAATGTGACAGGCGGTCACATTGACCTCAAGCAGAAGCTTGACAAACCAAGACATAGTTTATGACATGCCATAAACAAACTACACAACCACGAGAAACAAAACAACTAACCACAAGCAAGCAACTAAAACAAAACACTAGACTATGTAACCGATTATGGGATCTTCCAGCTAGTTGGTTATAATGGTTCAAGGACCATGGTTATGGGTTATGGACACCTTTTACTTGTAAAATGGATATCTATAGGCTATTGGTCATGGCTAGTAGTTATAATGGTTCAAGGGCCATCAATGTCAGTTATGGAAATCTAGTAGTTATAATGGTTCAAGAACCATGGTTATGGGTTATGGACACCTTTAACTTGTAAAATGGATATCTATAGACTATTGGTCATGGCTAGTAGTTATAATGGTTCAAGGGCCATCAGTATCAGTTATGGACATCTAGTGGTTATAATGGTTCAAGGACCATGTTTATGGGTTATGGACACCCATTACTTGTAAAATGGATATCTATAGGCTATTGGTCATGGCTAGTAGTTATAATGGTTCAAGGGCCATCAATATCAGTTATGGACATCTAGTGGTTATAATGGTTCAACGACCATGGTTATGGGTTATCGACACATATTACTTGTAAATTTAATATCTAGAGGCTATTGGTCATGGCTAGTAGTTATAATGGTTGAAGGGCCATCAGTATCAGTTGTGGACATCTAGTGGTTATAATGGTTCAAGGACCATGACTATGGGTTATGGACACCTATTACTTGTAAATTGGATATCTAGAAGCTATTGGTCATGGCTAGTAGTTATAATGGTTGAAGGGCCATCAGTATCAGTTATGGACATCTAGTGGCTATAATCGTTCAAGAACCATGGTTATGGGTTATGGACACCTATTACTTGTAAAATAGATATCTATATAGGTCGTGGGTAGTAGTTATAATGGTTCAAGGGCCATCGGTATCAGTTACAGACATCTAGTGGTTATAATTGTTCAAGGGCCATGGTTATGGGTTATAAACACCTATTACTCGTAAAATAGATATCTATAGGCTATTGGTCATAGCTAGTAGTTATAATGGTTCAAGGGCCATCAGTATCAGTTATGGACATCTAGTGGTTATAATGGTTCAAGAACCATGGTTATGGGTTATGGACACCTATTACTTGTAAAATGGATATCTATAGGCTATTGGTCATGGCTAGTAGTTATAATGGTTGAAGGGCCATCAGTATCAGTTATGGGCATCTAGTGGCTATAATCGTTCAAAACCATGGTTATGGGTTATGGACACCTATTACTTGTAAAATAGATATCTATATAGGTCATGGGTAGTAGTTATAATGGTTCAAGGGCCACCGGTATCAGTTACAGACATCTAGTGGTTATAATTGTCCAAGGGCCATGGTTATGGGTTATAAACACCTATTACTCGTAAAATAGATATCTATAGGCTATTGGTCATGGCTAGTAGTTATAATGGTTCAAGGGCCATCAGTATCAGTTATGGACATTTAGTGGTTATAATGGTTCAAGAACCATGGTTATGGGTTATGGACACCTATTACTTGTAAAATGGATATCTATAGGCTATTGGTCATGGCTAGTAGTTATAATGGTTGAAGGGCCATCAGTATCAGTTATGGACATCTAGTGGCTATAATCGTTCAAGAACCATGGTTATGGGTTATGGACACCTATTACTTGTAAAATAGATATCTATATAGGTCATGGGTAGTAGTTATAATGGGTCAAGGGCCATCAGTATCAGTTACAGACATCTAGTGGTTATAATTGTTCAAGGGCCATGGTTATGGGTTATAAACACCTATTACTCGTAAAATAGATATCTATAGGCTATTGGTCATGGCTAGTAGTTATAATGGTTCAAGGGCCATCAATATCAGTTATGGACATTTAGTGGTTATAATGGTTCAAGAACCATGGTTATGGGTTATGGACACCTATTACTTGTAAAATGGATATCTATAGGCTATTGGTCAGGGCTAGTAGTTATAATCGTTCAAGGGCCGTCAGTATCAGTTATGGACATCTAGTGGTTATAATGGTTCAAGGACCATGGTTATGGGTTATGGACACCCATTACTTGTAAAATCGATATTTATAGGCTATTGGTCATGGCTAGTAGTTAAAATGGTTTAAGGGCCATCTGTATAAGTTATGGTAGTGGTTATAATGGTTCAAGGACCATGGTTATGGGATATGGACACCTATTACTTGTAAAATGTATATCTATATGCTATTGGTCATGGCTAGTAGTTATAATCGTTCAAGGGCCATCAGTATCAGTTATGGACATCTAGTGGTTATAATGGTTCAAGGACCATGGTTATGGGTTATTGACACCTATTACTTGTAAAATGGATATCTATAGGCTATTGGTCATGGCTAGTATTTATAATGGTTCATGGGCCATCAGTATCAGTTATGGACATCTAGTGGTTATAATGATTCAAGGACCATGGTTATGGGTTATGGACACCTATTACTTGTAAAATAGATATCTATAGGCTATTGGTCATGGCTAGTAGTTATAATGGTTTAAGGGCCATCTGTATAAGTTATGGTAGTGGTTATAATGGTTCAAGGACCATGGTTATGGGATATGGACACCTATTACTTGTAAAATGGATATCTATAGGCTATTGGTCATGGCTAGTAGTTATAATGGTTCGAGGGCCATCAGTATAAGTTATGGTAGTGGTTATAATGGTTCAAGGACCATGGTTATGGGATATGGACACCTATTACTTGTAAAATGGATATCTATATGCTATTGGTCATGGCTAGTAGTTATAATGGTTCGAGGGCCATCAGTATCAGTTATGGACAACTAGTGGTTATAATGGTTCCAGAACCATGGTTATGGGTTATGGACACCTATTACTTGTAAAATGGATATCTATATGCTATTGGTCATGGCTAGTAGTTGTAATGGTTCAAGGGCCATCAGTATCTGTTTTTTTTTTGGGTAAAGGGATTACCCTGGCTAAGTATATTAATCACAAAATAAGTACATAGAAATGTGACAGGCGGTCACATTGACCTCAAGCAGAAGCTTGACAAACCAAGACATAGTTTATGACATGCCATAAACAAACTACACAACCACGAGAAACCAAACAACTAACCACAAGCAAGCAACTAAAACAAAACACTAGACTATGTAACCGATTATGGGATCTTCCAGCTAGTTGGTTATAATGGTTCAAGGACCATGGTTATGGGTTATGGACACCTTTTACTTGTAAAATGGATTTCTATAGGCTATTGGTCATGGCTAGTAGTTATAATGGTTCAAGGGCCATCAATGTCAGTTATGGAAATCTAGTAGTTATAATGGTTCAAGAACCATGGTTATGGGTTATGGACACCTTTAACTTGTAAAATGGATATCTATAGACTATTGGTCATGGCTAGTAGTTATAATGGTTCAAGGGCCATCAGTATCAGTTATGGACATCTAGTGGTTATAATGGTTCAAGGACCATGTTTATGGGTTATGGACACCCATTACTTGTAAAATGGATATCTATAGGCTATTGGTCATGGCTAGTAGTTATAATGGTTCAAGGGCCATCAATATCAGTTATGGACATCTAGTGGTTATAATGGTTCAACGACCATGGTTATGGGTTATCGACACATATTACTTGTAAATTTAATATCTAGAGGCTATTGGTCATGGCTAGTAGTTATAATGGTTGAAGGGCCATCAGTATCAGTTGTGGACATCTAGTGGTTATAATGGTTCAAGGACCATGGTTATGGGTTATGGACACCTATTACTTGTAAATCGGATATCTAGAAGCTTTTGGTCATGGCTAGTAGTTATAATGGTTGAAGGGCCATCAGTATCAGTTATGGACATCTAGTGGCTATAATCGTTCAAGAACCATGGTTATGGGTTATGGACACCTATTACTTGTAAAATAGATATCTATATAGGTCGTGGGTAGTAGTTATAATGGTTCAAGGGCCATCGGTATCAGTTACAGACATCTAGTGGTTATAATTGTTCAAGGGCCATGGTTATGGGTTATAAACACCTATTACTCGTAAAATAGATATCTATAGGCTATTGGTCATGGCTAGTAGTTATAATGGTTCAAGGGCCATCAGTATCAGTTATGGACATCTAGTGGTTATAATGGTTCAAGAACCATGGTTATGGGTTATGGACACCTATTACTTGTAAAATGAATATCTATAGGCTATTGGTCATGGCTAGTAGTTATAATGGTTGAAGGACCATCAGTATCAGTTATGGACATCTTGTGGTTATAATGGTTCAAGGACCATGGTTATGGGTTATGGACACCTATTACTTGTAAATCGGATATCTAGAAGCTATTGGTCATGGCTAGTAGTTATAATGGTTGAAGGGCCATCAGTATCAGTTATGGACATCTAGTGGCTATAATCGTTCAAGAACCATGGTTATGGGTTATGGACACCTATTACTTGTAAAATAGATATCTATATAGGTCATGGGTAGTAGTTATAATGGTTCAAGGGCCATCTGTATCAGCTACAGACATCTAGTGGTTATAATTGTTCAAGGGCCATGGTTATGGGTTATAAACACCTATTACTCGTAAAATAGATATCTATAGGCTATTGGTCATGGCTAGTAGTTATAATGGTTCAAGGGCCATCAGTATCAGTTATGGACATTTAGTGGTTATAATGGTTCAAGAACCATGGTTATAGGTTATGGACACCTATTACTTGTAAAATGGATATCTATAGGCTATTGGTCATGGCTAGTAGTTATAATGGTTGAAGGGCCATCAGTATCAGTTATGGACATCTAGTGGCTATAATCGTTCAAAACCATGGTTATGGGTTATGGACACCTATTACTTGTAAAATAGATATCTATATAGGTCATGGGTAGTAGTTATAATGGTTCAAGGGCCACCGGTATCAGTTACAGACATCTAGTGGTTATAATTGTCCAAGGGCCATGGTTATGGGTTATAAACACCTATTACTCGTAAAATAGATATCTATAGGCTATTGGTCATGGCTAGTAGTTATAATGGTTCAAGGGCCATCAGTATCAGTTATGGACATTTAGTGGTTATAATGGTTCAAGAACCATGGTTATGGGTTATGGACACCTATTACTTGTAAAATGGATATCTATAGGCTATTGGTCATGGCTAGTAGTTATAATGGTTGAAGGGCCATCAGTATCAGTTATGGACATCTAGTGGCTATAATCGTTCAAGAACCATGGTTATGGGTTATGGACACCTATTACTTGTAAAATAGATATCTATATAGGTCATGGGTAGTAGTTATAATGGGTCAAGGGCCATCGGTATCAGTTACAGACATCTAGTGGTTATAATTGTTCAAGGGCCATGGTTATGGGTTATAAACACCTATTACTCGTAAAATAGATATCTATAGGCTATTGGTCATGGCTAGTAGTTATAATGGTTCAAGGGCCATCAGTATCAGTTATGGACATTTAGTGGTTATAATGGTTCAAGAACCATGGTTATGGGTTATGGACACCTATTACTTGTAAAATGGATATCTATAGGCTATTGGTCAGGGCTAGTAGTTATAATGGTTGAAGGGCCATCAGTATCAGTTATGGACATCTTGTGGTTATAATGGTTCCGGAACCATGGTTATGGGTTATGGACACCTATTACTTGTAAAATGGATATCTATATGCTATTGGTCATGGCTAGTAGTTGTAATGGTTCAAGGGCCATCAGTATCTGTTTTTTTTTTTGGGTAAAGGGATTACCCTGGCTAAGTATATTAATCACAAAATAAGTACATAGAAATGTGACAGGCGGTCACATTGACCTCAAGCAGAAGCTTGACAAACCAAGACATAGTTTATGACATGCCATAAACAAACTACACAACCACGAGAAACCAAACAACTAACCACAAGCAAGCAACTAAAACAAAACACTAGACTATGTAACCGATTATGGGATCTTCCAGCTAGTTGGTTATAATGGTTCAAGGACCATGGTTATGGGTTATGGACACCTTTTACTTGTAAAATGGATTTCTATAGGCTATTGGTCATGGCTAGTAGTTATAATGGTTCAAGGGCCATCAATGTCAGTTATGGACATCTAGTGGTTATAATGGTTCAACGACCATGGTTATGGGTTATCGACACATATTACTTGTAAATTTAATATCTAGAGGCTATTGGTCATGGCTAGTAGTTATAATGGTTGAAGGGCCATCAGTGTCAGTTGTGGACATCTAGTGGTTATAATGGTTCAAGGACCATGGTTATGGGTTATGGACACCTATTACTTGTAAATCGGATATCTAGAAGCTATTGGTCATGGCTAGTAGTTATAATGGTTGAAGGGCCATCAGTATCAGTTATGGACATCTAGTGGCTATAATCGTTCAAGAACCATGGTTATGGGTTATGGACACCTATTACTTGTAAAATAGATATCTATATAGGTCGTGGGTAGTAGTTATAATGGTTCAAGGGCCATCGGTATCAGTTACAGACATCTAGTGGTTATAATTGTTCAAGGGCCATGGTTATGGGTTATAAACACCTATTACTCGTAAAATAGATATCTATAGGCTATTGGTCATGGCTAGTAGTTATAATGGTTCAAGGGCCATCAGTATCAGTTATGGACATCTAGTGGTTATAATGGTTCAAGAACCATGGTTATGGGTTATGGACACCTATTACTTGTAAAATGAATATCTATAGGCTATTGGTCATGGCTAGTAGTTATAATGGTTGAAGGGCCATCAGTATCAGTTATGGACATCTTGTGGTTATAATGGTTCAAGGACCATGGTTATGGGTTATGGACACCTATTACTTGTAAATCGGATATCTAGAAGCTATTGGTCATGGCTAGTAGTTATAATGGTTGAAGGGCCATCAGTATCAGTTATGGACATCTAGTGGCTATAATCGTTCAAGAACCATGGTTATGGGTTATGGACACCTATTACTTGTAAAATAGATATCTATATAGGTCATGGGTAGTAGTTATAATGGTTCAAGGGCCATCTGTATCAGCTACAGACATCTAGTGGTTATAATTGTTCAAGGGCCATGGTTATGGGTTATAAACACCTATTACTCGTAAAATAGATATCTATAGGCTATTGGTCATGGCTAGTAGTTATAATGGTTCAAGGGCCATCAGTATCAGTTATGGACATTTAGTGGTTATAATGGTTCAAGAACCATGGTTATAGGTTATGGACACCTATTACTTGTAAAATGGATATCTATAGGCTATTGGTCATGGCTAGTAGTTATAATGGTTGAAGGGCCATCAGTATCAGTTATGGACATCTTGTGGTTATAATGGTTCAAGGACCATGGTTATGGGTTATGGACACCTATTACTTGTAAATCGGATATCTAGAAGCTATTGGTCATGGCTAGTAGTTATAATGGTTGAAGGGCCATCAGTATCAGTTATGGACATCTAGTGGCTATAATCGTTCAAGAACCATGGTTATGGGTTATGGACACCTATTACTTGTAAAATATATATCTATATAGGTCATGGGTAGTAGTTATAATGGTTCAAGGGCCATCTGTATCAGCTACAGACATCTAGTGGTTATAATTGTTCAAGGGCCATGGTTATGGGTTATAAACACCTATTACTCGTAAAATAGATATCTATAGGCTATTGGTCATGGCTAGTAGTTATAATGGTTCAAGGGCCATCAGTATCAGTTATGGACATTTAGTGGTTATAATGGTTCAAGAACCATGGTTATGGGTTATGGACACCTATTACTTGTAAAATGGATATCTATAGGGTATTGGTCAGGGCTAGTAGTTATAATGGTTGAAGGGCCATCAGTATCAGTTATGGACATCTTGTGGTTATAATGGTTCCAGAACCATGGTTATGGGTTATGGACACCTATTACTTGTAAAATGGATATCTATATGCTATTGGTCATGGCTAGTAGTTGTAATGGTTCAAGGGCCATCAGTATCTGTTTTTTTTTTGGGTAAAGGGATTACCCTGGCTAAGTATATTAATCACAAAATAAGTACATAGAAATGTGACAGGCGGTCACATTGACCTCAAGCAGAAGCTTGACAAACCAAGACATAGTTTATGACATGCCATAAACAAACTACACAACCACGAGAAACCAAACAACTAACCACAAGCAAGCAACTAAAACAAAACACTAGACTATGTAACCGATTATGGGATCTTCCAGCTAGTTGGTTATAATGGTTCAAGGACCATGGTTATGGGTTATGGACACCTTTTACTTGTAAAATGGATTTCTATAGGCTATTGGTCATGGCTAGTAGTTATAATGGTTCAAGGGCCATCAATGTCAGTTATGGAAATCTAGTAGTTATAATGGTTCAAGAACCATGGTTATGGGTTATGGACACCTTTAACTTGTAAAATGGATATCTATAGACTATTGGTCATGGCTAGTAGTTATAATGGTTCAAGGGCCATCAGTATCAGTTATGGACATCTAGTGGTTATAATGGTTCAACGACCATGGTTATGGGTTATCGACACATATTACTTGTAAATTTAATATCTAGAGGCTATTGGTCATGGCTAGTAGTTATAATGGTTGAAGGGCCATCAGTGTCAGTTGTGGACATCTAGTGGTTATAATGGTTCAAGGACCATGGTTATGGGTTATGGACACCTATTACTTGTAAATCGGATATCTAGAAGCTATTGGTCATGGCTAGTAGTTATAATGGTTGAAGGGCCATCAGTATCAGTTATGGACATCTAGTGGCTATAATCGTTCAAGAACCATGGTTATGGGTTATGGACACCTATTACTTGTAAAATAGATATCTATATAGGTCGTGGGTAGTAGTTATAATGGTTCAAGGGCCATCGGTATCAGTTACAGACATCTAGTGGTTATAATTGTTCAAGGGCCATGGTTATGGGTTATAAACACCTATTACTCGTAAAATAGATATCTATAGGCTATTGGTCATGGCTAGTAGTTATAATGGTTCAAGGGCCATCAGTATCAGTTATGGACATCTAGTGGTTATAATGGTTCAAGAACCATGGTTATGGGTTATGGACACCTATTACTTGTAAAATGAATATCTATAGGCTATTGGTCATGGCTAGTAGTTATAATGGTTGAAGGGCCATCAGTATCAGTTATGGACATCTTGTGGTTATAATGGTTCAAGGACCATGGTTATGGGTTATGGACACCTATTACTTGTAAATCGGATATCTAGAAGCTATTGGTCATGGCTAGTAGTTATAATGGTTGAAGGGCCATCAGTATCAGTTATGGACATCTAGTGGCTATAATCGTTCAAGAACCATGGTTATGGGTTATGGACACCTATTACTTGTAAAATAGATATCTATATAGGTCATGGGTAGTAGTTATAATGGTTCAAGGGCCATCTGTATCAGCTACAGACATCTAGTGGTTATAATTGTTCAAGGGCCATGGTTATGGGTTATAAACACCTATTACTCGTAAAATAGATATCTATAGGCTATTGGTCATGGCTAGTAGTTATAATGGTTCAAGGGCCATCAGTATCAGTTATGGACATTTAGTGGTTATAATGGTTCAAGAACCATGGTTATAGGTTATGGACACCTATTACTTGTAAAATGGATATCTATAGGCTATTGGTCATGGCTAGTAGTTATAATGGTTGAAGGGCTATCAGTATCAGTTATGGACATCTAGTGGCTATAATCGTTCAAAACCATGGTTATGGGTTATGGACACCTATTACTTGTAAAATAGATATCTATATAGGTCCTGGGTAGTAGTTATAATGGTTCAAGGGCCACCGGTATCAGTTACAGACATCTAGTGGTTATAATTGTCCAAGGGCCATGGTTATGGGTTATAAACACCTATTACTCGTAAAATAGATATCTATAGGCTATTGGTCATGGCTAGTAGTTATAATGGTTCAAGGGCCATCAGTATCAGTTATGGACATTTAGTGGTTATAATGGTTCAAGAACCATGGTTATGGGTTATGGACACCTATTACTTGTAAAATGGATATCTATAGGCTATTGGTCATGGCTAGTAGTTATAATGGTTGAAGGGCCATCAGTATCAGTTATGGACATCTAGTGGCTATAATCGTTCAAGAACCATGGTTATGGGTTATGAACACCTATTACTTGTAAAATAGATATCTATATAGGTCATGGGTAGTAGTTATAATGGGTCAAGGGCCATCGGTATCAGTTACAGACATCTAGTGGTTATAATTGTTCAAGGACCATGGTTATGGGTTATAAACACCTATTACTCGTAAAATAGATATCTATAGGCTATTGGTCATGGCTAGTAGTTATAATGGTTCAAGGGCCATCAGTATCAGTTATGGACATTTAGTGGTTATAATGGTTCAAGAACCATGGTTATGGGTTATGGACACCTATTACTTGTAAAATGGATATCTATAGGCTATTGGTCAGGGCTAGTAGTTATAATGGTTGAAGGGCCATCAGTATCAGTTATGGACATCTTGTGGTTATAATGGTTCAAGGACCATGGTTATGGGTTATGGACACCTATTACTTGTAAATCGGATATCTAGAAGCTATTGGTCATGGCTAGTAGTTATAATGGTTGAAGGGCCATCAGTATCAGTTATGGACATCTAGTGGCTATAATCGTTCAAGAACCATGGTTATGGGTTATGGACACCTATTACTTGTAAAATAGATATCTATATAGGTCATGGGTAGTAGTTATAATGGTTCAAGGGCCATCTGTATCAGCTACAGACATCTAGTGGTTATAATTGTTCAAGGGCCATGGTTATGGGTTATAAACACCTATTACTCGTAAAATAGATATCTATAGGCTATTGGTCATGGCTAGTAGTTATAATGGTTCAAGGGCCATCAGTATCAGTTATGGACATTTAGTGGTTATAATGGTTCAAGAACCATGGTTATAGGTTATGGACACCTATTACTTGTAAAATGGATATCTATAGGCTATTGGTCATGGCTAGTAGTTATAATGGTTGAAGGGCCATCAGTATCAGTTATGGACATCTAGGGGCTATAATCGTTCAAAACCATGGTTATGGGTTATGGACACCTATTACTTGTAAAATAGATATCTATATAGGTCATGGGTAGTAGTTATATTGGTTCAAGGGCCACCGGTATCAGTTACAGACATCTAGTGGTTATAATTGTCCAAGGGCCATGGTTATGGGTTATAAACACCTATTACTCGTAAAATAGAAATCTATAGGCTATTGGTCATGGCTAGTAGTTATAATGGTTCAAGGGCCATCAGTATCAGTTATGGACATTTAGTGGTTATAATGGTTCAAGAACCATGGTTATGGGTTATGGACACCTATTACTTGTAAAATGGATATCTATAGGCTATTGGTCAGGGCTAGTAGTTATAATGGTTGAAGGGCCATCAGTATCAGTTATGGACATCTTGTGGTTATAATGGTTCAAGGACCATGGTTATGGGTTATGGACACCTATTACTTGTAAATCGGATATCTAGAAGCTATTGGTCATGGCTAGTAGTTATAATGGTTGAAGGGCCATCAGTATCAGTTATGGACATCTAGTGGCTATAATCGTTCAAGAACCATGGTTATGGGTTATGGACACCTATTACTTGTAAAATAGATATCTATATAGGTCATGGGTAGTAGTTATAATGGTTCAAGGGCCATCTGTATCAGCTACAGACATCTAGTGGTTATAATTGTTCAAGGGCCATGGGTATGGGTTATAAACACCTATTACTCGTAAAATAGATATCTATAGGCTATTGGTCATGGCTAGTAGTTATAATGGTTCAAGGGCCATCAGTATCAGTTATGGACATTTAGTGGTTATAATGGTTCAAGAACCATGGTTATAGGTTATGGACACCTATTACTTGTAAAATGGATATCTATAGGCTATTGGTCATGGCTAGTAGTTATAATGGTTGAAGGGCCATCAGTATCAGTTATGGACATCTAGTGGCTATAATCGTTCAAAACCATGGTTATGGGTTATGGACACCTATTACTTGTAAAATAGATATCTATATAGGCCATGGGTAGTAGTTATAATGGTTCAAGGGCCACCGGTATCAGTTACAGACATCTAGTGGTTATAATTGTCCAAGGGCCATGGTTATGGGTTATAAACACCTATTACTCGTAAAATAGAAATCTATAGGCTATTGGTCATGGCTAGTAGTTATAATGGTTCAAGGGCCATCAGTATCAGTTATGGACATTTAGTGGTTATAATGGTTCAAGAACCATGGTTATGGGTTATGGACACCTATTACTTGTAAAATGGATATCTATAGGCTATTGGTCATGGCTAGTAGTTATAATGGTTGAAGGGCCATCAGTATCAGTTATGGACATCTAGTGGCTATAATCATTCAAGAACCATGGTTATGGGTTATGGACACCTATTACTTGTAAAATAGATATCTATATAGGTCATGGGTAGTAGTTATAATGGGTCAAGGGCCATCGGTATCAGTTACAGACATCTAGTGGTTATAATTGTTCAAGGGCCATGGTTATGGGTTATAAACACCTATTACTCGTAAAATAGATATCTATAGGCTATTGGTCATGGCTAGTAGTTATAATGGTTCAAGGGCCATCTGTATCAGTTATGGACATTTAGTGGTTATAATGGTTCAAGAACCATGGTTATGGGTTATGGACACCTATTACTTGTAAAATGGATATCTATAGGCTATTGGTCAGGGCTAGTAGTTATAATCGTTCAAGGGCCGTCAGTATCAGTTATGGACATCTAGTGGTTATAATGGTTCAAGGACCATGGTTATGGGTTATGGACACCCATTACTTGTAAAATCGATATTTATAGGCTATTGGTCATGGCTAGTAGTTATAATGGTTTAAGGGCCATCTGTATAAGTTATGGTAGTGGTTATAATGGTTCAAGGACCATGGTTATGGGATATGGACACCTATTACTTGTAAAATGTATATCTATATGCTATTGGTCATGGCTAGTAGTTATAATCGTTCAAGGGCCATCAGTATCAGTTATGGACATCTAGTGGTTATAATGGTTCAAGGACCATGGTTATGGGTTATGGACACCTATTACTTGTAAAATGGATATCTATAGGCTATTGTTCATGGCTAGTAGTTATAATGGTTCATGGGCCATCAGTATCAGTTATGGACATCTAGTGGTTATAATGATTCAAGGACCATGGTTATGGGTTATGGACACCTATTACTTGTAAAATAGATATCTATAGGCTATTGGTCATGGCTAGTAGTTATAATGGTTTAAGGGCCATCAGTATCAGTTATGGACATCTAGTGGTTATAATGGTTCAAGGACCACGGTTATGGGTTATGGACACCTATTACTTGTAAAATGGATATCTATAGGCTATTGGTCATGGCTAGTAGTTATAATGGTTCAAGGGCCATCAGTATTAGTTATGGACATCTAGTGGTTATAATGGTTCAAGGACCATGTCTATGGGTTATGGACACCTATTACTTGTAAATTGGATATCTAGAAGATATTGGTCATGGCTAGTAGTTATAATGGTTCATGGGCAATCAGTATCAGTTATGGACATCTAGTGGTTATAATCGTTCAAGATCCATGGTTATGGGTTATGGACACCTATTACTTGTAAAATGGATATCTATAGGCTATTGGTCATGGCTAGTAGTTATAATGGTTCGAGGGCCATCAGTATCAGTTATGGACATCTAGTGGTTATAATGGTTCCAGAACCATGGTTATGGGTTATGGACACCTATTACTTGTAAAATGGATATCTATATGCTATTGGTCATGGCTAGTAGTTGTAATGGTTCAAGGGCCATCAGTATCTGTTATGGACATCTAGTGGTTATAATGGTTCAAGGACCATGGTTATGGGTTATGGACACCTTTTACTTGTAAAATGGATATCTATAGGCTATTGGTCATGGCTAGTAGTTATAATGGTTCAAGGTCCATCAATGTCAGTTATGGAAATCTAGTAGTTATAATGGTTCAAGAACCATGGTTATGGGTTATGGACACCTTTAACTTGTAAAATGGATATCTATAGGCTATTGGTCATGGCTAGTAGTTATAATGGTTCAAGGGCCATCAGTATCAGTTATGGACATCTAGTGGTTATAATGGTTCAAGGACCATGTTTATGGGTTATGGACACCCATTACTTGTAAATTTAATATCTAGAGGCTATTGGTCATGGCTAGTAGTTATAATGGTTGAAGGGCCATCAGTATCAGTTGTGGACATCTAGTGGTTATAATGGTTCAAGGACCATGATTATGGGTTATGGACACCTATTACTTGTATTCGGATATCTAGAAGCTATTGGTCATGGCTAGTAGTTATAATGGTTGAAGGGCCATCAGTATCAGTTATGGACATCTAGTGGCTATAATCGTTCAAGAAGCATGGTTATGGGTTATGGACACCTATTACTTGTAAAATAGATATCTATATAGGTCATGGGTAGTAGTTATAATGGTTCAAGGGCCATCGGTATCAGTTACAGACATCTAGTGGTTATAATTGTTCAAGGGCCATGGTTATGGGTTATAAACACCTATTACTCGTAAAATATATATCTATAGGCTATTGGTCATGGCTAGAAGTTATTATGGTTCAAGGGCCATCAGTATCAGTTATGGAAATTTAGTGGTTATAATGGTTCAAGAACCATGGTTATGGGTTATGGACACCTATTACTTGTAAAATGGATATCTATAGGCTATTGGTCATGGCTAGTAGTTATAATGGTTGAAGGGCCATCAGTATCAGTTATGGACATCTAGTGGCTATAATCGTTTAAGAACCATATATAATGGGTCAAGGGCCATCGGTATTAGTTACAGACATCTAGTGGTTATAATTGTTCAAGGGCCATGGTTATGGGTTATAAACACCTATTACTCGTAAAATAGATATCTATAGGCTATTGGTCATGGCTAGTAGTTATAATGGTTCAAGGGCCATCAGTATCAGTTATGGACATTTAGTGGTTATAATGGTTCAAGAACCATGGTTATGGGTTATGGACACATATTACTTGTAAAATGGATATCTATAGGCTATTGGTCAGGGCTAGTAGTTATAATGGTTCTAGGGCCGTCAGTATCAGTTATGGAAATCTAGTGGTTATAATGGTTCAAGGACCATGGTTACGGGTTATGGACACCTATTACTTGTAAAATCGATATCTATAGGCTATTGGTCATGGCTAGTAGTTATAATGGTTTAAGGGCCATCTGTATCAGTTATGGTAGTGGTTATAATGGTTCCAGAACCATGGTTATGGGTTATGGACACCTATTACTTGTAAAATGTATATCTATATGCTATTGGTCATGGCTAGTAGTTATAATAGTTCAAGGGCCATCAGTATCAGTTATGGACATCTAGTGGTTATAATGGTTCAAGGACCATGGTTATGGGTTATGCACACCAATTACTTGTAAAATGTATATCTATAGGCTATTGGTCATGGCTAGTAGTTATAATGGTTCAAGGGCCATCAGTATCAGTTTTGGACATCTAGTGGTTATAATGATTCAAGGACCATGGTCATGGGTTATGGACACCTATTACTTGTAAAATAGATATCTATAGGCTATTGGTCATGGCTAGTAGTTATAATTGTTCAAGGGCCATCAGTATCAGTATTACTTGTAAAATGGATATCTATAGGCTATTGGTCATGGCTAGTAGTTATAATGGTCAAGGGCCATCAGTATTAGTTATGGACATCTAGTGCTTATAATGGTTCAAGGACCATGTCTATGGGTTATGGACACCTATTACTTGTAAATTGGATATCTAGAAGCTATTGGTCATGACTAGTAGTTATAATGGTTCATGGGCCATCAGTATCAGTTATGGACATCTAGTGGTTATAATCGTTCAAGATCCATGGTTATGGGTTATGGACACCTATTACTTGTAAAATGGATATCTATTGGCTATTGTTCATGGTTAGTAGTTATAATGGTTCAAGGGCCATCAGTATCAGTTATGGACAGCTAGTGGTTATAATGGTTCAAGAACCATGGTTATGGGTTATGGACACCTCTTACTTGTAAAATGGATATCTATAGGCTATTGGTCATGGCTAGTAGTTATAATGGTTGAAGGGCCATCAGTATCAGTTTCTTGGGTAAAGGGGTTACCCTGGCTAAATATATTAATCACAGAAAAAGAACTACATAGGAATGTGACCGAATGTCACATTGACCTCAAGCAGAAGCTTGAAACAACAAGACTGAGTTTATGACAGGCCAAAAACACAGCCGAGACCAAACTAGCACTAACAACTACCAACCAACGCACAAACTAGTCCAAAAACAAAAGACTATAACATAAACAAAAAGCTAAACCACCGACTCTGGGATCTTCCATATCCCTAGAAGCCGTTGCACATCAACCCTCTTTTTCTTAAACTTTAACGTCATTAGCTTTAACCGGACAGTGGTCATAATTTCATCAGACAACTGCATATGAGTTTTGGATTTCTTTCTAAACAATCTTGCATTTCTCTCTAACCGAATATAATACGTAGCACCTCCGATCAAAATACGACAGATAATACTTTTTGCTGACCTTCCTTTGGACATTGGGATAAGGTAATCAATAATATCAGCAATTCTAGGAGCAATCATGTCCATCCCCCCAAACCCTCTGATTTTAACCCAGACCTGCGAGGAGTAAGTGCACTCAAAAAATAAATGAGTATGAGAATCTGGTATAATACCACATAGACGGCACCGCAAAGAAGCAGTATCTGTATCATTGTGAACATCCCATTGATTCAACATATCTTGAGTTTTTAAGCGTTTGTTCATAACAAGCCACATATGAAAGGCATGGCGAGGGATACAATGGGAAAACCATACGACAGGGTGCCAAGTAACCTCCGCCACCTTTGATCTAATAGAATTCCAAGCTAAGTAGACCGAGAAAGCCTGAGAAGACCCATTTAGGTCTACCCACACTACACAATCCTTTCGATCTGGAATAGAATGGGGTACCGGGGTACTAGTCAATTCCGGGAACCTGGTATACCAGTCTATTGGCCAAATCCAATTATTTTCAGCAATCAGGTCCGACACCATAGCAGTGGAGGAAAACCCTGCTCTAGTAATATCCCTATGAGTAAGGAATTGAAACAGAGGACTAGCTAAGCTCCAATGATCAAACCACATGGAAGTAGATTTTCCGTCACGTATCATATGCCATCAGTATCAGTTATGGACATCTAGTGGTTATAATGGTTCAAGGACCATGGTTATGGGTTATGGACACCTATTACTTGTAAATCGGATATCTAGAAGCTATTTGTCATGGCTAGTAGTTATAATGGGTGAAGGGCCATCAGTATCAGTTATGGACATCTAGTGGCTACAATCGTTCAAGAACGATGGTTATAGGTTATGGACACCTATTACTTGTAAAATAGATATCTATATAGGTCATGGGTAGTAGTTATAATGGTTCAAGGGCCATCGGTATCAGTTACAGACATCTAGTGGTTATAAATTGTTCAAGGGCCATGGTTATGGGTTATTAACACCTATTACTCGTAAAATAGATATCTATAGGCTATTGGTCATGGCTAGTAGTTATAATGGTTCAAGGGCCATCAGTATCAGTTATGGACATTTAGTGGTTATAATGGTTCAAGAACCATGGTTATGGATTATGGACACCTATTACTTGTAAAATAGATATCTATAGGCTATTGGTCATGGCTAGTAGTTATAATGGTTGAAGGGCCATCAGTAACAGTTATGGACATCTAGTGGCTATAATCGTTCAAGAACCATGGTTATGGGTTATGGACACCTATTACTTGTAAAATAGATATCTATATAGGTCATGGGTAGTAGTTATAATGGTTCAAGGGCCATCGGTATCAGTTACAGACATCTAGTGGTTATAATTGTTCAAGGGCCATGGTTATTGGTTATAAACACCTATTACTCGTAAAATAGATATCTATAGGCTATTGGTCATGGCTAGTAGTTATAATGGTTCAAGGGCCATCAGTATCAGTTATGGACATTTAGTGGTTATAATGGTTCAAAGAACCATGGTTATGGGTTATGGACACCTATTACTTGTAAAATGGATATCTATAGGCTATTGGTCAGGGCTAGTAGTTATAATGGTTCAAGGGCCGTCAGTATCAGTTATGGACATCTAGTGGTTATAATGGTTCAAGGACCATGGTTATGGGTTATGGACACCTATTACTTGTAAAATCGATATCTATAGGCTATTGGTCATGGCTAGTAGTTATAATGGTTTAAGGGCCATCTGTATCAGTTATGGTAGTGGTTATAATGGTTCAAGAACCATGGTTATCGGTTATGGACACCTATTACTTGTAAAATGTATATCTATATGCTATTGGTCATGGCTAGTAGTTATAATCATTCAAGGGCGATCAGTATCAGTTATGGACATCTAGTGGTTATAATGGTTCAAGGACCATGGTTATGGGTTATGGACACCAATTACTTGTAAAATGGATATCTATAGGCTATTGGTCATGGCTAGTAGTTATAATGGTTCATGGGCCATCAGTATCAGTTATGGACATCTAGTGGTTATAATGATTCAAGGACCATGGTTATGGGTTATGGTCACCTATTACTTGTAAAATAGATATCTATAGGCTATTGGTCATGGCTAGTAGTTATAATGGTTTAAGGGCCATCCGTATCAGTTATGGACATCTAGTGGTTATAATGGTTCAAGGACCACGGTTATGGGTTATGGACACCTATTACTTGTAAAATGGATATCTATAGGCTATTGGTCATGGCTAGTAGTTATAATGGTTCAAGGGCCATCAGTATTAGTTATGGACATCTAGTGGTTATAATGGTTCAAGGACCATGTCTATGGGTTATGGACATATATTACTTGTAAATTGGATATCTAGAAGCTATTGGTCATGGCTAGCAGTTATAATGGTTCATGGGCCATCAGTATCAGTTATGGACATCTAGTGGTTATAATCGTTCAAGATCCATGGTTATGGGTTATGGACACCTATTACTTGTAAAATGGATATCTAAAGGCTATTGGTCATGGCCAGTAGTTATAATGGGTCGAGGGCCATCAGTATCAGTTATGGACATCTAGTGGTTATAATGGTTCAAGAACCATGGTTATGGGTTATGGACACCTATTACTTGTAAAATGGATATCTATATGCTATTGGTCATGGCTTGTAGTTGTAATGGTTCTTGGGCCATCAGTATCTGTTATGGACATTTAGTGGTTATAATGGTTCAATGGCCTTGGTTATGGGTTATGGACACCTATTACTTGTAAAATGGATATCTATAGGCTATTGGTCATGGCTACTAGTTATAATGGTTCAAGGGCCATCAATATCAGTAATGGACATCAAATGGTTATAATGGTTCAAGAACCATGGTTATGGGTTATGGACACCTATTACTTGTAAAATGGATATCTATAGGCTATTAGTCATGGCTAGTAGTTATAATGGTTCAAGGGCCATCGAAATGAGTTATGGACATGTAGTGGTTATAATGGTTCAATGGCCTTGGTTATGGGTTATGGACACCAATTACTTTTTAAATGGATACTATAGGCTATTGGTAATGGCTACTAGTTATAATGGTTCAAGGGCCATCAGTATCAGTTATGGGCATCTAGTGGTTATAATGGTTCAAGAACCATGGTTATGGGATATGGACACCTATTACTTGTAAAATGGATATCTGTAGGCTATTGGACATGGCTAGTAGTTATAATGGTTCGAGGACCATGGTTATGGGTTATGGACACCTATTACTTGTAAAATGGATATCTATAGGCTATTGGTCATGACTAGTAGTTATAATGGTTCAAGGGCCATTGGTATCAGTTATGGGCATCTAGTGGTTATAATTGTTCAAGGGCCATGGTTATGGGTTATGGACACCTATTACTTTTAATATGGATATCTATAGGCTATTAGTCATGGCTAGTAGTTATAATGGTTCAAGGGCCATCGATATGAGTTATGGATATGTAGTGGTTATAATGATTCAATGGCCTTGGTTATGGGTTATGGACACCTATTACTTGTAAAATGCATATCTATAGGATATTGCTCAAGGCTAGTAGTTATAATGGTTCAAGGGCCATCGATATGAGTTATGGACATCTAGTGGTTATAATGGTTCAAGGACCATGGTTATGGGTTATGGACACCTATTACTTGTAAAATGGATATCTATAGGCTATTGGTCATGGCTAGTAGTTATAATGGTTCAAGGGCCATCAATATCAGTTATGGACATCTAGTAGTTATAATGGTTCAAGGACCATGGTTATGGGTTATGGACACCTATTACTTGTAAATTGGATATCTAGAGGCTTTTTGTTATGGCTAGTAGTTATAATGGTTGAAGGGCCATCAGTATCAGTTATGGACATCTAGTGGTTATAATGGTTCAAGAACCATGGTTATGGGTTATGGACACCTATTCCTTGTAAAATGGATATATCTATAGGCTATTGGTCATGGCTAGTAGTTATAATGGTTCAAGGGCCATCAGTATCAGTTATGGACATCTAGTGGTTATAATGGTTCAAGTACCATGGTTATGGGTTATGGACACCTATTACTTGGAAAATGGATATCTTTAGGCTATTGGTCATGGCAAGTAGTTATAATGGTTCAAAGGCCATCGATATGAGTTATGGACATGCATGTAGTGGTTATAATGGTTCAATGGCCTTGGTTATGGGTTATTGACACCTATTACTTGTAAAATGGATATCTATATGCTATTGGTCATGGCTAGTAGTTATAATGGTTCAAGGGCCATCAGTATCAGTTATGGACATTTAGTGGTTATAATGGGTTAAGAACCATGGTTATGGGTTATGGACACCTATTACTTGTAAATTGGATATCTAGAGGCTATTGGTCATGGCTAGTAGTTATAATGGTTGAAAGGCCATCAGTATCAGTTATGGACATCTAGTGGTTATAATGGTTCAAGAACCATGGTTATGGGTTATGAACACCTATTACTTGTAAAATGGATATCTGTAGGCTATTGGACATGGCTAGTAGTTATAATGGTGCATGGGCCATCTGTATCAGTTATGGACATCTAGTGGTTATAATGGTTCAAGGACCATGGTTATGGGTTATGGACACCAATTACTTGTAAAATGGATATCTATAGGCTATTGGTCATGGCTAGTAGTTATAATGGTTCATGGGCCATCAGTATCAGTTATGGACATCTAGTGGTTATAATGATTCAAGGACCATGGTTATGGGTTATGGACACCTATTACTTGTAAAATAGATATCTATAGGCTATTGGTCATGGCTAGTAGTTATAATGGTTTAAGGGCCATCAGTATCAGTTATGGACATCTAGTGGTTATAATGGTTCAACGACCACGGTTATGGGTTATGGACACCTATTACTTGTAAAATGGATATCTATAGGCTATTGGTCATGGCTAGTAGTTATAATGTTTCAAGGGCCATCAGTATTAGTTATGGACATCTAGTGGTTATAATGGTTCAAGGACCATGTCTATGGGTTTTTTTTTTTTGGGTAAAGGGCTAAACCCGGCAAAAATAAAAACTAAAAGAAAGTACAAACGAAGATGGGTAAAAACTACCACATCTTGAACAAACCTAATTGGCCTCCCAACACATGTTTTGGGAACAAGGCCAATAACAAAAGCATAACTCTATAGCCTAGCACATTTCTATTACACAAAAACTTTAAAAAATAATCACTAGAATAATCCAAAAAACCAAATCTATCAAGAATGCGTAGGTCTTCAAAACTGGTCCGGATCTTGTATGTTTGATCTTCAATAATGATAGAGAAAAACATCCCAATTGCACACTTCATTTTCAAATTTGACTCACAAAAAGTCAACAACAGATCATTACTATGGATATTACCACCAAAACAGTTTGAACTGGAAGCAATGCAGGATGTTGACCCAGAAAAAGTCAACAACCTCATAGAATAATCATAACAGATCCATAACGTAAGCCTCAAATCATCATCATCATCAAACATGTCCCAAAAAGAGTTAAGGCACAATTTTGACTCAAAGAAAGTCAAAATTGGACCCATAATGGTATGACAAAGAATCATACCATTACAACTCAAAACAGTCCACTCCATATTTGCCCAGATTGCAATCAAAAATGTGGCCCAGTCTTCAAATCTGCTCATTAGACCCACATCCAAATTTGACTTCAGCAAAGTCAAACAGCCTCTAAAATGCAAATTGTATCCAGAGAGCATACAATCAGGAAGGTTCCAAAACCACCAGAAATTCATCACATCACATCTTTGACTAACTTTGTCCTGACTATGACCAATTCCCACATGGTTTGGAATAAAATCCCTCCTGACTTCATGCTTAAAAACACAAAACTTGTTTCTGAACATGTGCTCCTCAATCTCTAAATCAGCAACAAACAACATTCCAAATAAAAGCCATATATTATCTGCAAAAAATATAAAACAGAAACTGCAGCTCACACTTAAAATGCACAAAAAAATCAGTAAGTTACGACTTTCCTTTATGCATTGCAGCTCATAGCAGTTGTTGGTATTAAGGCCCAACGAGCCAAGATTCCTAGAAAAAATCATAAAAATCTTCAAAAAACTAGAAAAATAAACAAGAATAATCCAAGACTGCACAAAAGAGTCCATCTTCAACATATGGCTGGAAATACCCAAAATGTCCCTCTGCAGCTCTAAAATAACATAAAACCCTTGAAAATCAAGAATTTTCCAGTTGTAACTTTGATAAATACCAAAGCTATCATAATATCTCCAAAAAATTTCATAAAAATTTTGAAAAATTCCAAAAAAATACCAATAAGCCCCACATAAAATCCTAAAAAAAATGGGCAAAAGACCATAATACCCCTCTGCTGCCAAACATAACCAGGTAACTAAAACAATTTTGCAAAAATTGTTACACAATTTCCAAAAATAATCAGTCATTATCATTATGGTCAGAACAAGAAGTAAAAATTCCCTCCTTCATCAGGCTAAAATTCCAAATATCAGCAACCAACACAGATTGTTTAGATCTTCTAATATTTAACCCCATAAGTCTTAGTCTAACAGAGTTTTTGATTAGACCACAAAGATCTTCAGCAGATCTGTGCTTTCCCTGGAACATCCTCAAATTCCTTTCTTGCCATATATAGTATACAGAGGCTGCTAACACTAACCTCTGTACAATACTCCATATGGACTTACTAACAGGAATTCTTTCCAAATTCATAACCAAATAAGACCACTTATTGGGCATGAAATCCAGCCTACACATATTCTTCATAATGTCCCAAATTGTAGCTGGGTAGTCACATTCAAAGAAAAGGTGATCATGTGTATCTAATTGCAATTTGCAGAAAGTACACCTAACATCCTCCATATCCTTATCCTCCATAAGTTTATCCTGAGTTTTCAACTTCTGCAGAAAGACCAACCAAAGGATAAAAGAATGCCTAGGTATGTTCTGACTGAACCAAACCCAGTTTGACCAAAAAACAAAATCAGAACTTTCCCTCACCACATTCCAAGCTTCAGACACAGAGAAAGGGATACACCTATCATTCAACATTTTCCATAAGACTCTGTCCTGTCTGTCATTGACAATGAGGGGAGGTTGGACTTCAAAAAACATGGGGAATTTGGTAAACATGTCTATGGGTTATGGACACCTATCACTTGTAAATTGGATATCTAGAAGCTATTGGTCATGGCTAGTAGTTATAATGGTTCATGGGCCATCAGTATCAGTTATGGACATCTAGTTGTTATAATCGTTCAAGATCCATGGTTATGGGTTATGGACACCTATTACTTGTAAAATGGATATCTATTGGCTATTGTTCATGGCTAGTAGTTATAATGGTTCAAGGGCCATCAGTATCAGTTATGGACAGCTAGTGGTTATAATGGTTCAAGAACCATGGTTATGGGTTATGGACACCTATTACTTGTAAAATGGATATCTATAGGCTATTGGTCATGGCTAGTAGTTATAATGGGTCGAGGGCCATCAATATCAGTTATGGACATCTAGTGGTTATAATGGTTCAAGAGCCATGGTTATGGGTTATGGAAACCTATTACTTGTAAAATGGATAACTATATGCTATTGGTCATGGCTAGTAGTTGTAATGGTTCTTGGGCCATCAGTATCTGTTATGGACATTTAGTGGTTATAATGGTTCAATGGCCTTGGTTATGGGTTATGGACACCTATTACTTGTAAAATGGATATCTATAGGCTATTGGTCATGGCTACTAGTTATAATGGTTCAAGGGCCATCAATATCAGTAATGGACATCAAATGGTTATAATGGTTCAAGAACCATGGTTATGGGTTATGGACACCTATTACTTGTAAAATGGATATCTATAGGCTATTAGTCATGGCTAGTAGTTATAATGGTTCAAGGGCCATCGAAATGAGTTATGGACATGTAGTGGTTATAATGGTTCAATGGCCTTGGTTATGGGTTATGGACACCAATTACTTTTAAAATGGATACTATAGGCTATTGGTAATGGCTACTAGTTATAATGGTTCAAGGGCCATCAGTATCAGTTATGGGCATCTAGTGGTTATAATGGTTCAATAACCATGGTTATGGGATATGGACACCTATTACTTGTAAAATGGATATCTGTAGGCTATTGGACATGGCTAGTAGTTATAATGGTTCAAGGGCCGTCAGTATCAGTTATGGACATCTAGTGGTTATAATGGTTCAAGGACCATGGTTATGGGTTATGGACACCTATTACTTGTAAAATGGATATCTATAGGCTATTGGTCATGGCTAGTAGTTATAATGGTTCAAGGTCCATTGGTATCAGTTATGGGCATCTAGTGGTTATAATTGTTCAAGGGCCATGGTTATGGGTTATGGACACCTATTACTTTTAATATGGATATCTATAGGCTATTAGTCATGGCTAGTAGTTATAATGGTTCAAGGGCCATCGATATGAGTTATGGACATGCATGTAGTGGTTATAATGGTTCAATGGCCTTGGTTATGGGTTATGGACACCTATTACTCGTAAAATGGATATCTATATGCTATTGGTCATGGCTAGTAGTTATAATGGTTCAAGGGCCATCAGTATCAGTTATGGACATTTAGTGGTTATGATGGGTTAAGAACCATGGTTATGGGTTATGGACACCTATTACTTGTAAATTGGATATCTAGAGGCTATTGGTCATGGCTAGTAGTTATAATGGTTGAAAGGCCATCAGTATCAGTTATGGACTTCTAGTGGTTATAATGGTTCAAGAACCATGGTTATGGGTTATGGACACCTATTACTTGTAAAATGGATATGTGTAGGCTATTGGACATGGCTAGTAGTTATAATGGTTCATGGGCCATCTGTATCAGTTATGGACATCTAGTGGTTATAATGGTTCAAGGACCATGGTTATGGGTTATGGACACCAATTACTTGTAAAATGGATATCTATAGGCTATTGGTCATGGCTAGTAGTTATAATGGTTCATGGGCCATCAGTATCAGTTATGGACATCTAGTGGTTATAATGATTCAAGGACCATGGTTATGGGTTATGGACACCTATTACTTGTAAAATAGATATCTATAGGCTATTGGTCATGGCTAGTAGTTATAATGGTTTAAGGGCCATCTTTATCAGTTATGGTAGTGGTTATAATGGTTCAAGAACCATGGTTATGGGTTATGGACACCTATTACTTGTAAAATGGATATCTATAGGCTATTGGTCATTGCTAGTAGTTATAATGGTTCATGGGCCATCAGTATCAGTTATGGACATCTAGTGGTTATAATGATTCAAGGACCATGGTTATGGGTTATGGACACCTATTACTTGTAAAATAGATATCTATAGGCTATTGGTCATGGCTAGTAGTTATAATGGTTTAAGGGCCATCAGTATCAGTTATGGACATCTAGTGGTTATAATGGTTCAAGGACCACGGTTATGGGTTATGGACACCTATTACTTGTAAAATGGATATCTATAGGCTATTGGTCATGGCTAGTAGTTATAATGGTTCAAGGGCCATCAGTATTAGTTATGGACATCTAGTGGTTATAATGGTTCAAGGACCATGTCTATGGGTTATGGACACCTATTACTTGTAAATTGGATATCTAGAAGCTATTGGTCATGGCTAGTAGTTATAATGGTTCATGGGCCATCAGTATCAGTTATGGACATCTAGTGGTTATAATCGTTCAAGATCCATGGTTATGGGTTATGGACACCTATTACTTGTAAAATGGATATCTATTGGCTATTGTTCATGGCTAGTAGTTATAATGGTTCAAGGGCCATCAGTATCAGTTATGGACAGCTAGTGGTTATAATGGTTCAAGAACCATGGTTATGGGTTATGGACACCTATTACTTCTAAAATGGATATCTATAGGCTATTGGTCATGGCTAGTAGTTATAATGGGTCGAGGGCCATCAGTATCAGTTATGGACATCTAGTGGTTATAATGGTTCAAGAACCATGGTTATGGGTTATGGACACCTATTACTTGTAAAATGGATATCTATATGCTATTGGTCATGGCTAGTAGTTGTAATGGTTCAAGGGCCATCAGTATCTGTTATGGACATCTAGTGGTTATAATGGTTCAATGGCCTTGGTTATGGGTTATGGACACCTATTACTTGTAAAATGGATATCTATAGGCTATTGGTCATGGCTAGTAGTTATAATGGTTCAAGGGCCATTGGTATCAGTTATGGGCATCTAGTGGTTATAATTGTTCAAGGGCCATGGTTATGGGTTATGGACACCTATTACTTTTAATATGGATATCTATAGGCTGTTAGTCATGGCTAGTAGTTATAATGGTTCAAGGGCCATCGATATGAGTTATGGATATGTAGTGGTTATAATGATTCAATGGCCTTGGTTATAGGTTATGGACACCTATTACTTGTAAAATGCATATCTATAGGATATTGCTCTTGGCTAGTAGTTATAATGGTTCAAGGGCCATCGATATGAGTTATAATGGTTCAAGGGCCATCGATATGGGGTTATGGGTTATGGACACCTATTACTTGTAAAATGGATATCTATAGGCTATTGGTCATGGCTAGTAGTTATAATGGTTCAAGGGCCATCAATATCAGTTATGGACATCTATTAGTTATAATGGTTCAAGGACCATGGTTATGGGTTATGGACACCTATTACTTGTAAATTGGATATCTAGAGGCTTTATGTTATGGCTAGTAGTTATAATGGTTGAAGGGCCATCAGTATCAGTTATGGACATCTAGTGGTTATAATGGTTCAAGAACCATGGTTATGGGTTATGGACACCTATTCCTTGTAAAATGGATATATCTATAGGCTATTGGTCATGGCTAGTAGTTATAATGGTTCAAGGGCCATCAGTATCAGTTATGGACATCTAGTGGTTATAATGGTTCAAGTACCATGGTTATGGGTTATGGACACCTATTACTTGGAAAATGGATATCTTTAGGCTATTGGTCATGGCAAGTAGTTATAGTGGTTCAAAGGCCATCGATATGAGTTATGGACATGCATGTAGTGGTTATAATGGTTCAATGGCCTTGGTTATGGGTTATGGACACCTATTACTTGTAAAATGGATATCTATATGCTATTGGTCATGGCTAGTAGTTATAATGGTTCAAGGGCCATCAGTACCAGTTATGGACATTTAGTGGTTATAATGGGTTAAGAACCATGGTTATGGGTTATGGACACCTATTACTTGTAAATTGGATATCTAGAGGCTATTGGTCATGGCTAGTAGTTATAATGGTTGAAAGGCCATCAGTATCAGTTATGGACATCTAGTGGTTATAATGGTTCAAGAACCATGGTTATGGGTTATGGACACCTATTACTTGTAAAATGGATATCTGTAGGCTATTGGACATGGCTAGTAGTTATAATGGTTCATGGGCCATCTGTATCAGTTATGGACATCTAGTGGTTATAATGGTTCAAGGACCATGGTTATGGGTTATGGACACCAATTACTTGTAAAATGGATATCTATAGGCTATTGGTCATGGCTAGTAGTTATAATGGTTCATGGGCCATCTGTATCAGTTATGGACATCTAGTGGTTATAATTATTCAAGGACCATGGTTATGGGTTATGGGTTATGGACACCTATTACTTGTAAAATAGATATCTATAGGCTATTGGTCATGGCTAGTAGTTATAATGGTTTAAGGGCCATCTGTATCAGTTATGGTAGTGGTTATAATGGTTCAAGAACCATGGTTATGGGTTATGGACACCTATTACTTGTAAAATGTATATCTATATGCTATTGGTCATGGCTAGTAGTTATAATCATTCAAGGGCGATCAGTATTGGTTATGGACATCTAGTGGTTATAATGGTTCAAGGACCATGGTTATGGGTTATGGACACCAATTACTTGTAAAATGGATATCTATAGGCTATTGGTCATGGCTAGTAGTTATAATGGTTCATGGGCCATCAGTATCAGTTATGGACATCTAGTGGTTATAATGATTCAAGGACCATGGTTATGGGTTATGGACACCTATTAGTTGTAAAATAGATATCTATAGGCTATTGGTCATGGCCAGTAGTTATAATGGTTTAAGGGCCATCAGTATCAGTTATGGACATCTAGTGGTTATAATGTTTCAAGGGCCATCAGTATTAGTTATGGACATCTAGTGGTTATAATGGTTCAAGGACCATGTCTATGGGTTATGGACACCTATTACTTGTAATTTGGATATCTAAAAGCTATTGGTCATGGCTAGTAGTTATAATGGTTCATGGGCCATCAGTATCAGTTATGGACATCTAGTGGTTATAATCGTTCAAGATCCATGGTTATGGGTTATGGACACCTATTACTTGTAAAATGGATATCTATTGGCTATTGTTCATGGCTAGTAGTTATAATGGTTCAAGGGCCATCAGTATCAGTTATGGACAGCTAGTGGTTATAATGGTTCAATAACCATGGTTATGGGTTATGGACACCTATTACTTGTAAAATGGATATCTATAGGCTATTGGTCATGGCTAGTAGTTATAATGGGTCGAGGGCCATCAGTATCACTTATGGACATCTAGTGGTTATAATGGTTCAAGAACCATGGTTATGGGTTATGGACACCTATTACTTGTAAAATGGATATCTATATGTTATTGGTAATGGCTACTTGTTATAATGGTTCAAGGGCCATCAGTATCAGTTATGGGCATCTAGTGGTTATAATGGTTCAAGAACCATGGTTGTGGGTTATGGACACCTATTACTTGTAAAATGGATATCTGTAGGCTATTGGACATGGCTAGTAGTTATAATGGTTCAAGGGCCATCAGTATCAGTTATGGACATCTAGTGGTTATAATGATTCAAGGACCATGGTTATGGGTAACAGACACCTATTACTTGTAAATGGATATCTATAGGCTATTGGTCATGGCTAGTAGTTATAATGGTCCAAGGGCCATCGATATGAGTTATGGACATGTAGTGGTTATAATGGTTCAATGGCCTTGGTTATGGGTTATGGACACCTATTACTTGTAAAATGGATATCTATAGGCTATCGGTCATGGCTACTAGTTATAATGGTTCAAGGGCCATCAGTATCAGTTATGGACATCTAGTGGTTATAATGGTTCAAGAACCATGGTTATGGGTTATGGACACCTATTACTTGTAACATGGATATCTGTAGGCTATTGGACATGGCTAGTAGTTATAATGGTTCAAGGGCCGTCAGGATCAGTTATGGACATCCATTGGTTATAATGGTTCAAGGACCATGGTTATGGGTTATGGACAACTATTACTTGTAAAATGGATATCTATAGGCTATTGGTCATGGCTAGTAGTTATAATGGTACAAGGGCCATCGATATGAGTTATGGACATGTAGTGGTTATAATGGTTCACTAGCCTTGGTTATGGGTTATGGACACCTATTACTTGTAAAATGGATATCTATAGGCTACTGGTCATGGTTACTAGTTATAATGGTTCATGGGCCATCAGTATCAGTTATGGACATCTAGTGGTTATAATGGTTCAAGGACCATGGTTATGGGTTATGGACACCTATTACTTGTAAAATGGATATCTATAGACTATTGGTCATGGCTAGTAGTTATAATGGTTCAAGGGCTATCAGTATCAGTTATGGACATCTAGTGGTTATAATGTTCAAGGACCATGGTTATGGGTTATGGACACCTATTACTTGTAAAATTGATATCTAAAGGCTATTGGTCATGGCTAGTAGTTATAATGGTTCAAGGGCCATCGATATGAGTTATGGACATGCATGTAGTGGTTATAATGGTTCAATGGCCTTGGTTATGGGTTATGCACACCTATTACTTGTAAAATGGATATCTTTAGGCTATAGGTCATGGCTAGTTGTTATAATGGTTCAAGGGCCATCAGTATCAGTTATGGACATCTAGTGGTTATAATGGTTCAAGAACCATGGTTATGGGTTATGGACACCTATTACTTGTAAATTGGATATCTAGAGGCTATTGGTCATGGCTAGTTGTTATAATGGTTGAAGGGCCATCAGTATCACTTATGGACATCTAGTGGTTATAATGGTTCAGGGACGATTGTTATGGGTAATGGACACCTATTACTTGTAAAATGGATATCTATAGGCTATTGGTCATGGCTAGTAGTTATAATGGTTCAAGGGCCATCGATATGAGTTATGGACATGTAGTGGTTATAATGGTTCACTGGCCTTGGTTATGGGTTATGGACACCTATTACTTGTAAAATGGAATTTTATAGGCTATTGGTCATGGCTAGTAGTTATAATGGTTCAAGGGCCATCAGTATCAGTTATGGACAACTACTGGTTATAATGGTTCAAGGACCATGGTTATGGGTTATGGACACCTATTACTTGTAAAATGGATATCTATAGGCTATTGGTCATGGCTAGTAGTTATAATGGTTCAAGGGCCATCGATATGAGTTATGGAAATGTAGTGGTTATAATGGTTCACTGGCCTTGGTTATGGGTTATGGACACCTATTACTTGTAAAATGGATATCTATAGGCTACTGGTCATGGTTACTAGTTGTAATGGTTCATGGGCCATCAGTATCAGTTATGGACATCTAGTGGTTATAATGGTTCAAGAACCACGGTTTATGGGTTATGGACACCTATTACTTGTAAAATGTACATCTGTAGGCTATTGGACATGGCTAGTAGTTATAATGGTTCAAGGGCCATCAGTATCAGTCATGGACATCTAGTGGTTATATTGATTCAAGGAACATGGTTATAGGTTATGGACACCTATTACTTGTAAAATGGATATCTATAGGCTATTGGTCAAGGCTAGTAGTTATAATGGTTCAAGGGCCATCAGTGTCAGTTATGGACATCTAGTTGTTATAATGGTTCAAGGACCATGGTTATGGGTTATGGACACCTATTACTTGTAAAATGAATTTCTATAGGCTATTGGTCATGGCTAGTAGTTATAATGGTTCAAGGGCCATCAGTATCAGTTATGGACATCTAGTGGTTATAATGGTTCAAGGACCTTGATTATGGGTTACGAACACCTATTACTTGTAAAATGGATATCTATAGGCTATTGGCCATGGCTAGTAGTTATAATGGTTCAAGGGCCATCGATATGAGTTATGGACATGTAGTGGTTATAATGGTTCACTGGCCTTGGTTATGGGTTATGGACACCTATTACTTGTAAAATGGATATCTATAGGCTACTGGTCATGGTTACTAGTTATAATGGTTCATGGGCCATCAGTATCAGTTATGGACATCTACTGGTTATAATGGTTCAAGAACCATGGTTATGGGTTATGGACACCTATTACTTGTAAAATGTATATCTGTAGGCTATTGGACAAGGCTAGTAGTTATAATGGTTCAAGGGCCATCCGTATCAGTTATGGACATCTAGTGGTTATAATGATTCAAGGACCATGGTTATGGGTAACAGACACCTATTACTTGTAAATGGATATCTATAGGCTATTGGTCATGGCTTGTAGTTATAATGGTCCAAGGGCCATCGATATGAGTTGTGGACATGTAGTGGTTATAATGGTTCAATGGCCTTGGTTATGGGTTATGGACACCTATTACTTGTAAAATGGATATCTATAGGCTATCGGTCATGGCTACCAGTTATAATGGTTCGAGGGCCATCAGTATCAGTTATGGACATCTAGTGGTTATAATGGTTCAAGAACCATGGTTATGGGTTTTGGACACCTATTACTTGTAACATGGATATCTGTAGGCTATTGGACATGGCTAGTAGTTATAATGGTTCAAGGGCCGTCAGGATCAGTTATGGACATCCATTGGTTATAATGGTTCAAGGACCATGGTTATGGGTTATGGACAACTGTTACTTGTAAAATGGATATCTATAGGCTATTGGTCATGGCTAGTAGTTATAATGGTACAAGGGCCATCGATATGAGTTATGGACATGTAGTGGTTATAATGGTTCACTGGCCTTGGTTATGGGTTATGGACACCTATTACTTGTAAAATGGATATCTATAGGCTACTGGTCATGGTTACTAGTTATAATGGTTCATGGGCCATCAGTATCAGTTATGGACATCAAGTGGTTATAATGGCTCAAGAACCATCGTTATGGGTTATGGACACCTATTACTTGTAAAATGTATATCTGTAGGCTATTGGACATGGCTAGTAGTTATAATGGTTCAAGGGCCATCAGTATCAGTTATGGACATCTAGGGGTTATAATGATTCAAGGACCATGGTTATGGGTTATGGACACCTATTACTTGTTAAATGGATATCTGTAGGCCATTGGACATGGCTAGTAGTTATAATGGTTCAAGGGCCATCTGTATCAGTTATGGACATCTAGTGGTTATAATGATTCAAGGACCATGGTTATGGGTTATGGACATCTATAGGCTATTGGTCATGGCTAGTAGTTATAATGGTTGAAGGGCCATCGATATGAGTTATGAACATGTAGTGGTTATAATGGTTCACTGGCCTTGGTTATGGGTTATGGACACCTATTACTTGTAAAATGGATATCTATAGGCTACTGGTCATGGTTACTAGTTATAATGGTTCATGGGCCATCAGTATCAGTTATGGACATCTAGTGGTTATAATGGTTCAAGAACCATGGTTATGGGTTATGGACACCTATTACTTGTAAAATGTATATATGTAGGCTATTGGACATGGCTAGTAGTTATAATGGTTCAAGGGCCATCAGTATCAGTTATGGACATCTAGTAGTTATAATGATTCACGGACCATGGTTATGGGTTATGGACACCTATTACTTGTAAAATGGATATCTATAGGCTAATGGCATGGCTAGTAGTTATAATGGTTCAAGGGCCATCGATATGAGTTATGGACATGTAGTGGTTATAATGGTTCACTCGCCTTGGTTATGGGTTATGGACACCTATTACCTGTAAAATGGATATTTATAGGGTATTGGTCATGGCTAGTAGTTATAATCGTTCAGGGGCCATCAATCAGTTATGGACAACTACTGGTTATAATGGTTCAAGGACCATGGTTATGGGTTATGGACACCTATTACTTGTAAAATGGATATCTATAGGCTATTGGTCATGGCTAGTAGTTATAATGGTTCAAGGGCCATCGATATGAGTTATGGACATGTAGTGGTTATAATGGTTCACTGGCCTTGGTTATGGGTTATGGACACCTATTACTTGTAAAATGGATATCGATAGGCTACTGGTCATGGTTACTAGTTATAATGGTTCATGGGCCATCAGTATCAGTTATGCATATCTAGTGGTTATAATGGTTCAAGAACCATGGTTATGGTTATGGACACCTATTACTTGTAAAATGTATATCTGTAGGCTATTGGACATGGCTAGTAGTTATAATGGTTCAAGGGCCATCAGTATCAGTTATGGACATCTAGTGGTTATAATGATTCAAGGACCATGGTTATGGGTAACAGACACCTATTACTTGTAAATGGATGTCTATAGGCTATTGGTCATGGCTAGTAGTTATAATGGTCCAAGGTCCATCGATATGAGTTATGGACATGTAGTGGTTATAATGGTTCAATGGCCTTGGTTATGGGTTATGGACACATATTACTTGTAAAATGGATATCTATAGGCTATCGGTCATGGCTACTAGTTATAATGGTTCAAGGGCAATCAATATCAGTTATGGACATCTAGTGGTTATAATGGTTCAAGAACCATGGTTATGGGTTATGGACACCTATTACTTGTAACATGGATATATGTAGGCTATTGGACATGGCTAGTAGTTATAATGGTTCAAGGCCGTCAGGATCAGTTATGGACATCCATTGGTTATAATGGTTCAAGGACCATGGTTATGGGTTATGGACAGCTATTACTTGTAAAATGGATATCTATATGCTATTGGTCATGGCTAGTAGTTATAATGGTACAAGGGCCATCGATATGAGTTATGGACATGTAGTGGTTATAATGGTTCACTGGCCTTGGTTAATGGTTATGGACACCTATTACTTGTAAAATGGATATCTATAGGCTACTGGTCATGGTTACTAGTTATAATGGTTCATGGGCCATCAGTATCAGTTATGGACATCAAGTGGTTATAATGGCTCAAGAACCATGGTTATGGGTTATGGACACCTATTACTTGTAAAATGTATATCTGTAGGCTATTGGACATGGCTAGTAGTTATAATGGTTCAAGGGCCATCAGTATCAGTTATGGACATCTAGTGGTTATAATGATTCAAGGACCATGGTTACGGGTTATGGACACCTATTACTTGTAAAATGGATATCCGTAGGCTATTGGACATGGCTAGTAGTTATAATGGTTCATGGGCCATCAGTATCAGTTATGGACATCTAGTGGTTATAATGATTCAAGGACCATGGTTATGGGTTATGGACACCTATTACTTGTAAAATGGATATCTATAGTCTAATTGTCATGGCTAGTAGTTATAATGGTTCAAGGGCTATCGATATGAGTTATGGACATGTAGTGGTTATAATGGTTCACTGGCCTTGGTTATGGGTTATGGACAGCTATTATTTGTAAAATGGATATCTATAGGCTACTGATCATGGTTACTAGTTATAATGGTTCATGGGTCATCAGTATCAGTTATGGACATCTAGTGGTTATAATGGTTCAAGAACCATGGTTATGGGTTATGGATACCTATTACTTGTAAAATGTATATCTGTAGGCTATTGGACATGGCTTGTAGTTATAATGGTTCAAGGGCCATCAGTATCAGTTATGGACATCTATTGGTTATAATGATTCAAGGACCATGGTTATGGGTTATGGACAACTATTACTTGTAAAATTGATATCTATAGGCTATTGCCATGGCTAGTAGTTGTAATGGTTCAAGAGCCATCGATATGAGTTATGGACATATAGTGGTTATAATGGTTCACTGGCCTTGGTTATGGGTTATGGACACCTATTACCTGTAAAATGGATATTTATAGGCTATTGGTCATGGCTAGTAGTTATAATCGTTCAAGGGCCATCAATCAGTTATGGACAACTACTGGTTATAATGGTTCAAGGACCATGGTTATGGGTTATGGACACCTATTACTTGTAAAATGGATATCTATAGGCTATTGGTCATGGCTAATAGTTATAATGGTTCAAGGGCCATCGATATGAGTTATGGACATGTAGTGGTTATAATGGTTCACTGGCCTTGGTTATGGGTTATGGACACCTATTACTTGTAAAATGGATATCTATAGGCTACTGGTCATGGTTACTAGTTATAATGGTTCATGGGCCATCAGTATCAGTTAGGACATCTAGTGGTTATAATGGTTCAAGAACCATGGTTATGGGTTATGGACACCTATTACTTGTAAAATGTATATCTGTAGGCTATTGGACATGGCTAGTAGTTATAATGGTTCAAGGGCCATCAGTATCACTTATGGACATCTAGTGGTTATAATGATTCAAGGACCATGGTTATGGGTAACAGACACCTATTACTTGTAAATGGATATCTATAGGCTATTGGTCATGGCTAGTAGTTATAATGGTCCAAGGGCCATCGATATGAGTTATGGACATGTAGTGGTTATAATGGTTCAATGGCCTTGGTTATGGCTTATGGACACATATTACTTGTAAAATGGATATCTATAGGCTATCGGTCATGGCTACTAGTTATAATGGTTCAAGGGCAATCAATATCAGTTATGGACATCTAGTGGTTATAATGGTTCAAGAACCATGGTTATGGGTTATGGACACCTATTACTTGTAACATGGATATCTGTAGGCTATTGGACATGGCTAGTAGTTATAATGGTTCAAGGGCCATCAGTATCAGTTATGGACATCTAGTGGTTATAATGATTCAAGGACCATGGTTATAGGTAACAGACACCTATTACTTGTAAATGGATGTCTATAGGCTATTGGTCATGGCTAGTAGTTATAATGGTTCAAGGTCCATCGATATGAGTTATGGACATGTAGTGGTTATAATGGTTCAATAGCCTTGGTTATGGGTTATGGACACATATTACTTGTAAAATGGATATCTATAGGCTATCGGTCATTGCTACTAGTTATAATGGTTCAAGGGCAATCAATATCAGTTATGGACATCTAGTGGTTATAATGGTTCAAGAACCATGGTTATGGGTTATGGACACTTATTACTTGTAACATGGATATCTGTAGGCTATTGGACATGGCTAGTAGTTATAATGGTTCAAGGGCCGTCAGGATCAGTTATGGACATCCATTGGTTATAATGGTTCAAGAACCATGGTTAAGGGTTATGGACAGCTATTACTTGTAAAATGGATATCTATATGCAATTGGTCATGGCTAGTAGTTATAATGGTACAAGGGCCATCGATATGAGTTATGGACATGTAGTGGTTATAATGGTTCACTGGCCTTGGTTATTGGTTATGGACACCTATTACTTGTAAAATGGATATCTATAGGCTACTGGTCATGGTTACTAGTTATAATGGTTCATGGTCCATCAGTATCAGTTATGGACATCAAGTGGTTATAATGGCTCAAGAACCATGGTTATGAGTTATGGACACCTATTACTTGTAAAATGTATATCTGTAGGCTATTGGACATGGCTAGTAGTTATAATGGTTCAAGGGCCATCAGTATCAGTTATGGACATCTAGTGGTTATAATGATTCAAGGACCATGGTTATGGGTTATGGACACCTATTACTTGTAAAATGGATATCCGTAGGCTATTGGACATGGCTAGTAGTTATAATGGTTCAAGGGCCATCAGTATCAGTTATGGACATCTAGTGGTCATAATGATTCAAGGACCATGGTTATGGGTTATGGACACCTATTACTTGTAAAATGGATATCTATAGGCTAATTGGTCATGGCTAGTAGTTATAATGGTTCAAGGGCTATCGATATGAGTTTTGGACATGTAGTGGTTATAATGGTTCACTAGCCTTGGTTATTGGTTATGGACACCTATTACTTGTAAAATGGATATCTATAGGCTCTCGGTCATGGCTACTAGTTATAATGGTTCAAGGGCAATCAATATCAGTTATGGACATCTAGTGGTTATAATGGTTCAAGAACCATGGTTATGGGTTATGGACACCTATTACTTGTAACATGGATATCTGTAGCCTATTGGACATGGCTAGTAGTTATAATGGTTCAAGGGCCATCAGTATCAGTTATGGAGATCTAGTGGTTATAATGATTCAAGGACCATGGTTATGGGTTATGGACACCTATTACTTGTAAAATGGATATCTATAGGCTAATTGGTCATGGCTAGTAGTTATATTGGTTCAAGGGCTATCGATATGAGTTATGGACATGTAGTGGTTATAATGGTTCACTGGCCTTGGTTATTGGTTATGGACACCTATTACTTGTAAAATGGATATCTATAGGCTATTGGACATGGCTAGTAGTTATAATGGTTCAAGGGCCATCAGTATCAGTTATGGACATCAAGTGGTTATAATGGCTCAAGAACCATGGTTATGGGTTATGGACACCTATTACTTGTAAAATGGATATCCGTAGGCTATTGGTCATGGCTAGTAGTTATAATGGTTCAAGGGCCATCAGTATCAGTTATGGACATCTAGTGGTTATAATGATTCAAGGACCATGGTTATGGGTTATGGACACCTATTACTTGTAAAATGGATATCTATAGGCTAATTGGTCATGGCTAGTAGTTATAATGGTTCAAGGGCTATCGATATGAGTTATGGACATGTAGTGGTTATAATGGTTCACTGGCCTTGGTTATTGGTTATGGACACCTATTACTTGTAAAATGGATATCTATAGGCTACTGGTCATGGTTACTAGTTATAATGGTTCATGGGCCATCAGTATCAGTTATGGACATCAAGTGGTTATAATGGCTCAAGAACCATGGTTATGGGTTATGGACACCTATTACTTGTAAAATGTATATCTGTAGGCTATTGGACATGGCTAGTAGTTATAATGGTTCAAGGGCAATCAGTATCAGTTATGGACATCTAGTGGTTATAATGATCCAAGGACCATGGTTATGGGTTATGGACACCTATTACTTGTAAAATGGATATCCGTAGGCTATAGGACATGGCTAGTAGTTATAATGGTTCAAGGGCCATCAGTATCAGTTATGGACATCTAGTGGTTATAATGATTCAAGGACCATGGTTATGGGTTATGGACACCTATTACTTGTAAAATGGATATCTATAGGCTAATTGGTCATGGCTAGTAGTTATAATGGTTCAAGGGCTATCGATATGAGTTATGGACATGTAGTGGTTATAATGGTTCACTGGCCTTGGTTATTGGTTATGGACACCTATTACTTGTAAAATGGATATCTATAGGCTACTGGTCATGGTTACTAGTTATAATGGTTCATGGGCCATCAGTATCAGTTATGGACATCAAGTGGTTATAATGGCTCAAGAACCATGGTTATGGGTTATGGACACCTATTACTTGTAAAATGTGTATCTGTAGGCTATTGGACATGGCTAGTAGTTATAATGGTTCTAGGGCCATCAGTATCAGTTATGGACATCTAGTGGTTATAATGATTCAAGGACCATGGTTATGGGTTATGGACACCTATTACTTGTAAAATGGATATCCGTAGGCTATTGGACATAGCTAGTAGTTATAATGGTTCAAGGGCCATCAGTATCACTTATGGACATCTAGTGGTTATAATGATTCAAGGACCATGGTTATGGGTAACAGACACCTATTACTTGTAAATGGATATCTATAGGCTATTGGTCATGGCTAGTAGTTATAATGGTCCAAGGGCCATCGATATGAGTTATGGACATGTAGTGGTTATAATGGTTCAATAGCCTTGGTTAGGGCTTATGGACACATATTACTTGTAAAATGGATATCTATAGGCTATCGGTCATGGCTACTAGTTATAATGGTTCAAGGGCAATCAATATCAGTTATGGACATCTAGTGGTTATAATGGTTCAAGAACCATGGTTATGGGTTATGGACACCTATTACTTGTAACATGGATATCTGTAGGCTATTGGACATGGCTAGTAGTTATAATGGTTCAAGGGCCATCAGTATCAGTTATGGACATCTAGTGGTTATAATGATTCAATGACCATGGTTATGGGTTATGGACACCTATTACTTGTAAAATGGATATCCGTAGGCTATTGGACATGGCTAGTAGTTATAATGGTTCAAGGGCCATCAGTATCAGTTATGGACATCTAGTGGTTATAATGATTCAAGGACCATGGTTATGGGTTATGGACACCTATTACTTGTAAAATGGATATCTATAGGCTAATTGGTCATGGCTAGTAGTTATAATGGTTCAAGGGCTATCGATATGAGTTATGGACATGTAGTGGTTATAATGGTTCACTGGCCTTGGTTATTCGTTATGGACACCTATTACTTGTAAAATGGATATCGATAGGCTACTGGTCATGGTTACTAGTTATAATGGTTCATGGGCCATCAGTATCAGTTATGGACATCAAGTGGTTATAATGGCTCAAGAACCATGGTTATGGGTTATGGACACCTATTACTTGTAAAATGTATATCTGTAGGCTATTGGACATGGCTAGTAGTTATAATGGTTCAAGGGCCGTCAGGATCAGTTATGGACATCCATTGGTTATAATGGTTCAAGGACCATGGTTATGGGTTATGGACAGCTATTACTTGTAAAATGGATATCTATATGCAATTGGTCATGGCTAGTAGTTATAATGGTACCAGGGCCATCGATATGAGTTATGGACGTGTAGTGGTTATAATGGTTCACTGGCCTTGGTTATTGGTTATGGAAACCTATTACTTGTAAAATGGATATCAATAGGCTACTGGTCATGGTTACTAGTTATAATGGTTCATGGGCCATCAGTATCAGTTATGGACATCAAGTGGTTATAATGGCTCAAGAACCATGGTTATGGGTTATGGACACCTATTACTTGTAAAATGTATATCTGTAGGCTATTGGACATGGCTAGTAGTTATAATGGTTCAAGGGCCGTCAGGATCAGTTATGGACATCCATTGGTTATAATGGTTCAAGGACCATGGTTATGGGTTATGGACATCTATTACTTGTAAAATGGATATCTATATGCAATTGGTCATGGCTAGTAGTTATAATGGTACAAGGGCCATCGATATGAGTTATGGACATGTAGTGGTTATAATGGTTCACTGGCCTTGGTTATTGGTTATGGACACCTATTACTTGTAAAATGGATATCTATAGGCTACTGGTCATGGTTACTAGTTATAATGGTTCATGGGCCATCAGTGTCAGTTATGGACATCAAGTGGTTATAATGGCTCAAGAACCATGGTTATGGGTTATGGACACCTATTACTTGTAAAATATATATCTGTAGGCTATTGGACATGGCTAGTAGTTATAATGGTTCAAGGGCCATCAGTATCAGTTATGGACATCTAGTGGTTATAATGATTCAAGGACCATGGTTATGGGTTATGGACACCTATTACTTGTAAAATGGATATCCGTAGGCTATTGGACATGGCTAGTAGTTATAATGGTTCAAGGGCCATCAGTATCACTTATGGACATCTAGTGGTTATAATGATTCAAGGACCATGGTTATGGGTAACAGACACCTATTACTTGCAAATGGATATCTATAGGCTATTGGTCATGGCTAGTAGTTATAATGGTCCAAGGGCCATCGATATGAGTTATGGACATGTAGTGGTTATAATGGTTCAATAGCCTTGGTTATGGGTTATGGACACATATTACTTGTAAAATGGATATCTATAGGCTATCGGTCATGGCTACTAGTTATAATGGTTCAAGGGCAATCAATATCAGTTATGGACATCTAGTGGTTATAATGGTTCAAGAACCATGGTTATGGGTTATGGACACTTATTACTTGTAACATGGATATCTGTAGGCTATTGGACATGGCTAGTAGTTATAATGGTTCAAGGGCCGTCAGGATCAGTTATGGACATCCATTGGTTATAATGGTTCAAGAACCATGGTTAAGGGTTATGGACAGCTATTACTTGTAAAATGGATATCTATATGCAATTGGTCATGGCTAGTAGTTATAATGGTACAAGGGCCATCGATATGAGTTATGGACATGTAGTGGTTATAATGGTTCACTGGCCTTGGTTATTGGTTATGGACACCTATTACTTGTAAAATGGATATCTATAGGCTACTGGTCATGGTTACTAGTTATAATGGTTCATGGGCCATCAGTATCAGTTATGGACATCAAGTGGTTATAATGGCTCAAGAACCATGGTTATGAGTTATGGACACCTATTACTTGTAAAATGTATATCTGTAGGCTATTGGACATGGCTAGTAGTTATAATGGTTCAAGGGCCATCAGTATCAGTTATGGACATCTAGTGGTTATAATGATTCAAGGACCATGGTTATGGGTTATGGACACCTATTACCTGTAAAATGGATATCCGTAGGCTATTGGACATGGCTAGTAGTTATAATGGTTCAAGGGCCATCAGTATCAGTTATGGACATCTAGTGGTCATAATGATTCAAGGACCATGGTTATGGGTTATGGACACCTATTACTTGTAAAATGGATATCTATAGGCTAATTGGTCATGGCTAGTAGTTATAATGGTTCAAGGGCTATCGATATGAGTTTTGGACATGTAGTGGTTATAATGGTTCACTAGCCTTGGTTATTGGTTATGGACACCTATTACTTGTAAAATGGATATCTATAGGCTATCGGTCATGGCTACTAGTTATAATGGTTCAAGGGCAATCAATATCAGTTATGGACATCTAGTGGTTATAATGGTTCAAGAACCATGGTTATGGGTTATGGACACCTATTACTTGTAACATGGATATCTGTAGGCTATTGGACATGGCTAGTAGTTATAATGGTTCAAGGGCCATCAGTATCAGTTATGGACATCTAGTGGTTATAATGATTCAAGGACCATGGTTATGGGTTATGGACACCTATTACTTGTAAAATGGATATCTATAGGCTAATTGGTCATGGCTAGTAGTTATATTGGTTCAAGGGCTATCGATATGAGTTATGGACATGTAGTGGTTATAATGGTTCACTGGCCTTGGTTATTGGTTATGGACACCTATTACTTGTAAAATGGATATCTATAGGCTATTGGACATGGCTAGTAGTTATAATGGTTCAAGGGCCATCAGTATCAGTTATGGACATCAAGTGGTTATAATGGCTCAAGAACCATGGTTATGGGTTATGGACACCTATTACTTGTAAAATGGATATCCGTAGGCTATTGGTCATGGCTAGTAGTTATAATGGTTCAAGGGCCATCAGTATCAGTTATGGACATCTAGTGGTTATAATGATTCAAGGACCATGGTTATGGGTTATGGACACCTATTACTTGTAAAATGGATATCTATAGGCTAATTGGTCATGGCTAGTAGTTATAATGGTTCAAGGGCTATCGATATGAGTTATGGACATGTAGTGGTTATAATGGTTCACTGGCCTTGGTTATTGGTTATGGACACCTATTACTTGTAAAATGGATATCTATAGGCTACTGGTCATGGTTACTAGTTATAATGGTTCATGGGCCATCAGTATCAGTTATGGACATCAAGTGGTTATAATGGCTCAAGAACCATGGTTATGGGTTATGGACACCTATTACTTGTAAAATGTATATCTGTAGGCTATTGGACATGGCTAGTAGTTATAATGGTTCAAGGGCAATCAGTATCAGTTATGGACATCTAGTGGTTATAATGATTCAAGGACCATGGTTATGGGTGATGGACACCTATTACTTGTAAAATGGATATCCGTAGGCTATAGGACATGGCTAGTAGTTATAATGGTTCAAGGGCCATCAGTATCAGTTATGGACATCTAGTGGTTATAATGATTCAAGGACCATGGTTATGGGTTATGGACACCTATTACTTGTAAAATGGATATCTATAGGCTAATTGGTCATGGCTAGTAGTTATAATGGTTCAAGGGCTATCGATATGAGTTATGGACATGTAGTGGTTATAATGGTTCACTGGCCTTGGTTATTGGTTATGGACACCTATTACTTGTAAAATGGATATCTATAGGCTACTGGTCATGGTTACTAGTTATAATGGTTCATGGGCCATCAGTATCAGTTATGGACATCAAGTGGTTATAATGGCTCAAGAACCATGGTTATGGGTTATGGACACCTATTACTTGTAAAATGTATATCTGTAGGCTATTGGACATGGCTAGTAGTTATAATGGTTCTAGGGCCATCAGTATCAGTTATGGACATCTAGTGGTTATAATGATTCAAGGACCATGGTTATGGGTTATGGACACCTATTACTTGTAAAATGGATATCCGTAGGCTATTGGACATAGCTAGTAGTTATAATGGTTCAAGGGCCATCAGTATCACTTATGGACATCTAGTGGTTATAATGATTCAAGGACCATGGTTATGGGTAACAGACACCTATTACTTGTAAATGGATATCTATAGGCTATTGGTCATGGCTAGTAGTTATAATGGTCCAAGGGCCATCGATATGAGTTATGGACATGTAGTGGTTATAATGGTTCAATAGCCTTGGTTAGGGCTTATGGACACATATTACTTGTAAAATGGATATCTATAGGCTATCAGTCATGGCTACTAGTTATAATGGTTCAAGGGCAATCAATATCAGTTATGGACATCTAGTGGTTATAATGGTTCAAGAACCATGGTTATGGGTTATGGACACCTATTACTTGTAACATGGATATCTGTAGGCTATTGGACATGGCTAGTAGTTATAATGGTTCAAGGGCCATCAGTATCAGTTATGGACATCTAGTGGTTATAATGATTCAAGGACCATGGTTATGGGTAACAGACACCTATTACTTGTAAACGGATGTCTATAGGCTATTGGTCATGGCTAGTAGTTATAATGGTCCAAGGTCCATCGATATGAGTTATGGACATGTAGTGGTTATAATGGTTCAATGGCCCATGTTATGGGTTATGGACACATATTACTTGTAAAATGGATATCTATAGGCTACTGGTCATGGTTACTAGTTATAATGGTTCATGGGCCATCACTATCAGTTATGGACATCAAGTGGTTATAATGGCTCAAGAACCATGGTTATGGGTTATAGACACTTATTACTTGTAAAATGTATATCTGTAGGCTATTGGACATGGCTAGTAGTTATAATGGTTCAAGGGCCATCAGTATCAGTTATGGACATCTAGTGGTTATAATGATTCAATGACCATGGTTATGGGTTATGGACACCTATTACTTGTAAAATGGATATCCGTAGGCTATTGGACATGGCTAGTAGTTATAATGGTTCAAGGGCCATCAGTATCAGTTATGGACATCTAGTGGTTATAATGATTCAAGGACCATGGTTATGGGTTATGGACACCTATTACTTGTAAAATGGATATCTATAGGCTAATTGGTCATGGCTAGTAGTTATAATGGTTCAAGGGCTATCGATATGAGTTATGGACATGTAGTGGATATAATGGTTCACTGGCCTTGGTTATTGGTTATGGACACCTATTACTTGTAAAATGGATATCGATAGGCTACTGGTCATGGTTACTAGTTATAATGGTTCATGGGCCATCAGTATCAGTTATGGACATCAAGTGGTTATAATGGCTCAAGAACCATGGTTATGGGTTATGGACACCTATTACTTGTAAAATGTATATCTGTAGGCTATTGGACATGGCTAGTAGTTATAATGGTTCAAGGGCCGTCAGTATCACTTATGGACATCTAGTGGTTATAATGATTCAAGGACCATGGTTATGGGTAACAGACACCTATTACTTGCAAATGGATATCTATAGGCTATTGGTCATGGCTAGTAGTTATAATGGTCCAAGGGCCATCGATATGAGTTATGGACGTGTAGTGGTTATAATGGTTCAATGGCCTTGGTTAGGGCTTATGGACACATATTTACTTGTAAAATGGATATCTATAGGCTACTACTAGTTATAATGGTTCATGGGCCATCAGTATCAGTTATGGACATCTAGTGGTTATAATGGTTCAAGGACCATGGTTATGGGTTATGGACACCTATTACTTGTAACATGGATATCTGTAGGCTATTGGACATGGCTAGTAGTTATAATGGTTCAAGGGCCATCAGTATCAGTTATGGACATCTAGTGGTTATAATGATTCAAGGACCATGGTTATGGGTAACAGACACCTATTACTTGTAAATGGATGTCTATAGGCTATTGGTCATGGCTAGTAGTTATAATGGTCCAAGGTCCATCGATATGAGTTATGGACATGTAGTGGTTATAATGGTTCAATGGCCTTGGTTATGGGTTATGGACACATATTACTTGTAAAATGGATATCTATAGGCTATCGGTCATGGCTACTAGTTATAATGGTTCAAGGGCAATCAATATCAGTTATGGACATCTAGTGGTTATAATGGTTCAAGAACCATGGTTATGGGTTATGGACACCTATTACTTGTAACATGGATATCTGTAGGCTATTGGACATGGCTAGTAGTTATAATGTTTCAAGGGCCGTCAGGATCAGTTATGGACATCCATTGGTTATAATGGTTCAAGGACCATGGTTATGGGTTATGGACAGCTATTACTTAGGTCATGGTTACTAGTTATAATGGTTCATGGGCCATCAGTATCAGTTATGGACATCAAGTGGTTATAATGGCTCAAGAACCATGGTTATGGGTTATGGACACCTATTACTTGTAAAATGTATATCTGTAGGCTATTGGACATGGCTAGTAGTTATAATGGTTCAAGGGCCATCAGTATCAGTTATGGACATCTAGTGGTTATAATGATTCAAGGACCATGGTTATGGGTTATGGACACCTATTACTTGTAAAACGGATATCCGAAGGCTATTGGACATGGCTAGTAGTTATAATGGTTCAAGGGCCATCAGTATCAGTTATGGACATCTAGTGGTTATAATGATTCAAGGACCATGGTTATGGGTTATGGACACCTATTACTTGTAAAATGGATATCTATAGGCTAATTGTCATGGCTAGTAGTTATAATGGTTCAAGGGCTATCGATATGAGTTATGGACATGTAGTGGTTATAATGGTTCACTGGCCTTGGTTATGGGTTATGGACACCTATTATTTGTAAAATGGATATCTATAGGCTACTGATCATGGTTACTAGTTATAATGGTTCATGGGCCATCAGTATCAGTTATGGACATCTAGTGGTTATAATGGTTCAAGAACCATGGTTATGGGTTATGGACACCTATTACTTGTAAAATGTATATCTGTAGGCTATTGGACATGGCTAGTAGTTATAATGGTTCAAGGGCCATCAGTATCAGTTATGGACATCTAGTGGTTATAATGATTCAAGGACCATGGTTATGGGTTATGGACACCTATTACTTGTAAAATGGATATCTATAGGCTATTGCCATGGCTAGTAGTTATAATGGTTCAAGGGCCATCGATATGAGTTATGGACATGTAGTGGTTATAATGGTTCACTGGCCTTGGTTATGGGTTATGGACACCTATTACCTGTAAAATGGATATTTATAGGCTATTGGTCATGGCTAGTAGTTATAATCGTTCAAGGGCCATCAATCAGTTATGGACAACTACTGGTTATAATGGTTCAAGGACCATGGTTATGGGTTATGGACACCTATTACTTGTAAAATGGATATCTATAGGCTATTGGTCATGGCTAATAGTTATAATGGTTCTGTAACACCCTAAAATTTACAAGATTTTTAAAATTTTTGAAAATAAAATTATAATCAAAAGGTCCCATAAATAAATCTCAGATATTAATATTTAACATTTAAAACGTATTTATTGAGGAAATAGTTAAGATAAAGTAAAGTGTTTTAAAATATTAAATGATGTCCACATCAGTAATGAAAAGATACAGCGGTCAACCGTCCACCTTCTCCTTTCCTTTGCTGGTACCTGAAACAATGTGGGGGAAAGTTTGGGTCAGCTGGGGAAGCTGAGTGAATAATTCTCAAAATGCAAACAATCATAACATACAACACATGAGGGCACATCGGTGTACTCCTACTCAGAATCTACTCGATTAATTACTCAGATTTATTTCTCAGATTTTATTACTCAGATTTTAATTTATATAGCGCGCTTGTGTGATTTGGGACGAGAGATCAACCTCACCCCTCCTCACACCTCAGATAGGCATAAGCCAAAAACTCAGACGGGAGTGATCCCAAAACTCAGACGGGAATAATCCCAAAACTCAGACGGGAGGTGATCCCAGGCATATAGCCAAAAACTCAGATGTGTGTTATTATGTTTTATTATCTCTTTAACATAATTATCTCAGATGCCCTAGCAAGTAGTAGCACAGAATGACCCTGTGCCGAGCTCGGTTACCCAGGCACAATGTCTCAGATTAAAATAAATCAACAACTGCTCAGATACTCAGATAGCATGTCAAATTCAGATAACAAATCAAACTCAGATAGCGGATCAAACTCAGATAACAGCTCAAGCTCAGATAACAATTATGGTGCAAGAAATGTAACACATAAGTCATGCATGTACATCGTTAAAACTGAATACACGGTGAGAATACTCACCTCGAGAAACGTAAGCTCCAAAGAATTCCCGACAGTCAAAAGTACAGCACGTTATCACCTAGACGGTCCTAGAACCAAAAACGAAACCCTGAATTAAAATTCTACCCGAGGGCTTATTTCAGAAAACTGGCAGCACCCGTCAGTCTCACGGAAACTGCCATAACTCCTAAAAGGCTCATTAGATTTTTCCCACCTTTTTTCCACTACAACTAGACAATCAGAACTACAATTTACCGTGAGACGGTCACTGGCCAAAACAGAATCTAAGTGTCTCAAAACAGTGATGCAAGACAGACCTGCTGCACAGGTCATCTTCCTAACAGCAGCATACTAAATCGACTATAACTTTTAAACCGTAATTCGGATTGACGAGAGGGTTGCGGCGTTGAAAAGCTAACTCAGAAAACAAGGTATCAGCACGGGCCAAAAGTCCAAACAATCAATTTAAACAGGTCGAAAACTACATGGACTAGGACAGCAGAATCTGCCAAAATGTTTTTAATTTAAACCCGCCTTAGTGATCCAACCCCGGTCCATAAAACCTGGTTACTCCGTACTATAAAACCCGACATATTAATAATTCAGATTATTCGGTCTAAGATGGTTTCTAAGACCTAAGGGTGTCAAGTATTCCCGGTTGGGAACCTAGAACCCTACGGCTTCGGTTCCCTTTCGGTTATTCAATCCGATTCTCATCAACAATCAATCTATCCCGCCTCAAAAGACAATACCCAACCCGACAATACAAACCCTGGACAATTGCACTCTAATCAGGACATTTACACAATTGAATCAAAAGAATAAGGAATCGAAAACTACCGATATATTAAGGGTTCTGCTCGACTTGAAATCAATTGTTCAATGCTTTCTCCGATTCTTTCTTGGTTCCTGTTATATTACCGAAATCCATCCAAAGGCGTAACACATTCCAATCAGAAACAAAAGAAGGAAATCAGAATCGAATTAGCAAAGTTCGAACGCAAGACTAAGGCTTACCACTCGGGATTCCCTTTGATTGCTCCTACTCTCGGCGACCGCAGAAACGAACAAGACGTGCTGCTCTCGGCGATTTGTGGCACAGAAGAAGGAATCGAGAGAACCTCCTTGACAACTCACGAATGAAGAAAAATAGGAAATAGAATCGGCTGGGTTACGGCTGATTTGATTAGGCTTAATTAGCTAAAAGTTTCCTAACTCTCCCTAATGTCGACATAGTGTTGACATCCTAGCTCTTGATTAATACCGAAATGGGCTGGACTCGTGAGCCTTCCACGAAATCTCGGCCCTTACAAACTCCCAAGCCCACAATTCCGAGATATACCTTATGGCCTCAAAAGGTCCAACTCGAGTGAAACGGGTAACAACACCGACATGTACTAACAAGGTGGAAATTCGGCCCTTGGCCAAAAGGTCGGCATCCGCTTGACACAGGAATTAACACGATCTAATTTATTAACAACTCGGGAACTAAGATGTCACCGTTATAGGAGACGAAACGTCACATAATAATTATTTGAATAACCGAGGCGTCACATATAATATATAACGTCTGATAAAGACGAACCGTCTAATTACAGGTCGCCCAAATAATATAGAATTAATTATAATTAATAAATTGTGATTAAATAATTCTATTTAATTAATATAAATTTTGGGGCGTTACAACTCAACTCCACTTGAAATAGACTTCGTCCCCGAAGTCATTGCTCGGAAGAAACTCCGGGTAGTAATCTCGCGTCTCAACTCATACTCGCCAACGACACACGCCCTCAAATGGGGAAAGAAAACAAAATGATAAGGTTAAGAATGAAAAGGAAATTCATCAGGGTGACCTATGACATGCATACTCAAATGGAAAAGAAGAATAAAAACGATAAGGTTGTGAATAAAAAGAAGCTCTTCATGGTGAATTTACTTAATAGGAAATGAACTCCAGATCACGCAAGTGCTCATACAATTATCCGCCTCTAGTGGCGCAAAACGATAAGGCTAGAAGAAATAAGGTCAGGATGCTCACTATGGGTCTCAGTATGCATAGAAAATGTTGATAATGAGCATAAAATACACCACGATACTCTACTGAAGGCGTCTTCTTGCTCTCGCATCCGGATACAGTTGTTGCACTCAGCGATTAACGTTGCGTTGAATCACCGATTCGACTCCGCTTGGAAATTTACTATTGATTTGTTGACGATATCAAATGCTCCGCGTAGTACCAGGTCATCCAACCCATTTGCACAACACACTCGGATCTCTCATGACGATAACAAGTTTTTATGGAAAATTTTTCTTCCCGCACAACTCCCTCAAATGACCACTTACACATTTTAGCAACAGGTAAAAATTTCATTATCGAGAATTTCTACCAAAATGACTCGGGAGGTCCTCTACTCTATGGGTCAACAGTTGTTAAGAGCATAATAAATAATTTAGCGGTTTACACCATTATCAATTAATATAAAAAAAACCATGCACATAAATCACAAGGAATATACATATCACGCAGAATTCTCATATACTCAGGTATATAACTCCAAAATACGATCTGGGAATATAACTCAGAAGTCCCCCTCAGAAATAACTCCAAAACATATCTCAGGAGTATAACTCAAAACTGAATAACTCAGGAGCAAACTCATAAATCTTAACTCAGAAGCAAACCCAAAACTCTAACTCAGTAACAACTCATAAGGTAATAATATTTACAAGTAATAGCATTAGGTATAAATCACATTTTTACTCGTTATGGACATCTAGTGGTTATAATGGTTCAAGAACCATGGTTAAGGGTTGTGGACACCTATTACTTGTAAAATGTATATCTGTAGGCTATTGGATATGGCTAGTAGTTATAATGGTTCAAGGGCCATCAGTATCAGTCATGGACATCTAGTGGTTATAATGATTCAAGGAACATGGTTATGGGTTATGGACACCTATTACTTGTAAAATGGATATCTATAGGCTATTGGTCAAGGCTAGTAGTTATAATGGTTCAAGGGCCATCAGTGTCAGTTATGGACATCTAGTGGTTATAATTGTTCGACGACGATTGTTATGGGTAATGGACACCTATTACTTGTAAAATGGTTATCTATAGGCTATTGGTCATGGCTAGTAGTTATAATGGTCCAAGGGCCATCGATATGAGTTATGGACATGTAGTGGTTATAATGGTTCAATGGCCTTGGTTATGGGTTATGGACACCTATTACTTGTAAAATGTATATCTATAGGCTATTGGTCATGGCTAGTAGTTATAATGGTTCAAGGGCCATCAGTATCAGTTATGGACATCTAGTTGTTATAATGGTTCAAGGACCATGGTTATGGGTTATGGACACCTATTACTTGTAAAATGGATATCTATAAGCTATTGGTCATGGCTAGTAGTTAAAATGGTTCAAGGGCCATCGATATGAGTTATGGACATGTAGTGGTTATAATGGTTCACTGGCCTTGGTTATGGGTTAAGGACACCTATTACTTGTAAAATCGATATCTATAGGCTATTGGTGATGGCTATTAGTTATAATGGTTCAAGGGCCATCAGTATCAGTTATGGACATCTAGTGGTTATCATGGTTCAGGAACCATGGTTATGGGTTATGGACATCTATTACTTATAAAATGGATATCTGTAGGCTATTGGACATGGCTAGTAGTTATAATGGTTCAAGGGCCATCAGCATCAGTTATGGACATCTAGTGGTTATAATGGTTCGACGTCGATTGTTATGGGTAATGGACACCTATTACTTGTAAAATGGTTATCTATGTTGGATTTTGGTGGGTTCTAAAACGCAGCGGAAACGTAAATTTAAAAATTTAATTTAACCACCAAGATCCACCAATGACCGAATCTCTAAACCCAAATCGTGCAACAAAGAAGAGAAAGAGAACATCATACCCTCGAAGACACCCGCAAGAATAGTGATGAACTCTTAAATGGATGAAGGTCACGAAGTCGTTCCCCTCTACCGTTGATCCACACCGAGTGAGCGATTCCTTCCAAGTTGCTAACCCGACACCGAAAGAGCTCAAGAAATCTTCTTAGATTTTCGGTAACCAAACACTTGTATTTTTAGAGAGAAAAAATGAATTTCATTAACCCCTAATCAACCTCCCACATCTCTCTTATATAGATAAGAGAGCATGTGGAGGTGGGTGGAATAGCTCTACATGCATTGGACCAAAGAGTGGTCCAATAGAATTAAAGCAAGCATGTGGAGAAAAGTAGTGGCTTTCCTTCACATGCATTGGACCATTAAATGGTCCAATGAAATAAAAGCCACTTTCATTTCTCCCAACATCTTTATTTATCTCTCTTAATTTAAGTGTTATCGGAAAGGAATTCCCCCGGCGTGTGACCCGATAGGCTCGTGCATCATCGGCCATGATACCCGTACATGTGTGTCGGTGGGCACTAAATTCTGACAATTTAATCACTTATGATTAAGCTGTCACGAGTCTGGCAGTTTAATCACCAATGATTAAGTTGCCACGAATCTGACAGTTCAATCATCAATGATTAAGCTATTACAAATCTAACACTTTAATCACCAATGATTAAGGTTACGATTCTGACAGTTTAATCATCGATGATTAAGCTATTACAAATCTAACACTTTAATCACCAATGATTAAGGTTACGATTCTGACAGTTTAATCATCGATGATTAAGCTATTACAAATCTAACACTTTAATCACCAATGATTAAGGTTACGATTCTGACAGTTTAATCATCAGTGATTAAGTCACGAATTCTAACAAACTCCCACTTGCACACGACACAATGTGTTATTGGTATCACAAACAAAGAGCGGCCCTAGCTAGGCATCTTTGTCCCCAAGTCAGCATGAGTTACGTCATCCGCGATAACTACCAATCATATAAATGATGGTTCCTTTAGATAAGTGATCGGATCATCCCTTTGTACACGATATCCTTGTGAACACGAGACATGGATTAATGTCGTCATTCTCCAGATCGTTCACGATTATGTTTCTCGATCTTTTATTTAGTTGGGACCAAAATGAGTTATAATTGAACCATCTTCAATATAACTCGTGCATGGCCATGCGTTTTGGTGTCAGCGCTAAATCATCGAGGGGCCCATGGATATCTCTCTTCATTGAGGTACAAATCCTTTTGACTACATAGTCCCTACACATAAGTTATCCTTACCCAACTAAGCCCCTTATAACAGCCATTTACGAACCGCGTTAGAGCATTAATCTAAGTAAAGTAAACTTATGCTTTGGAATCTCATGAATCTCTGGTCTAAGGATGAAATGATATTATCACCCCGAGATACTTGTGACAATTTCCATGAAGTAAACTCGGGTGTGGGTCTCCAGTCACTTGAAACTCATTTCAAGCACAGGCAATTGTTGCGTCTATATCTCATAACCAACACATTGCCTCAGCCTTCATTCATTACTTACTTCCATTTAAGTATGACTGACTGTGGATGTTTAGATAAAAATCTAGGAAGTGTTTAAACATGCAAAGATGGAACACAATAAAGATTTTGAAAGTAACTGCAACACGCATATGTATAGACATATTTATACATCAATACAATCAAAATTACAATACTGCTTCATGTTCCCAAAATAAACATCAAATTCAAACTAAAACGGTACTCAAGCTAAATCACTGGCTAATCTCACACCTATTCCTCTAGTGTGAGAATCATGTATAGCCTGTGACAACGGCTTAGTAAACGGATCGGCAAGGTTCTCTTCCGATACTACTCTGCTTATGACAACATCACCACTTTCAACCTTATCTCGGATAACGTGGTATTTACGAGCAATATGCCTCGTTCTTTTGTGAGCTCTAGCTTCCTTAGCCAATGCTAACGCACCCTCATTGTCACAAAATATTTCAATGGGGTCGGCAATGCTAGGGACAACTACCAAGTCATTGATGAATTTCCACATCCACACAGCTTCTTTTGCAGCTTCGCTTGCTGCAATGTATTCTGATTCTGTCGTCGAATCAGCAACTGTGTCTTGCTTGGAGCTCCTCCAGCTCACAGCACCACCATTCAATAGGAATACATAACCTGATTGCGATCGGAAATCATCCCTATCAGTTTGGAAGCTTGCGTCTGTGTATCCAACTGCACGCAACTCTTCCATACCACCATATACCAAGAACATATCCTTCGTTCTTCGAAGATATTTCAAGATGTTCTTGACGGCTATCCAATGAGCTTCTCCAGGGTTTGATTGATATCTACTTGCCACGCTCAGTGCACATGATACATCAGGTCTGGTGCATAGCATGGCGTACATGATAGATCCAACTGCCGAGGCATAAGGGATCTTCTTCATTACGTCACGTTCCTTATCGGAACTTGGACATTGAGCCTTGCTCAAAGTCACTCCATGCAACATAGGAAGATTCCCTTTCTTGGAATCCTCCATTCTAAACCGCTTTAGAACTTTGTCAATATATGCACTTTGACTCAAACCGAGAAGCCTTTTAGATCTATCTCGATAGATCTTGATTCCCAAGATGTACGATGCATTTCCTAAGTCCTTCATGGAAAAACATTTTCCAAGAAATGTCTTGACATCGCTCAAAATTGGAATGTCGTTCCCAATGAGTAAGATGTCATCAACATATAGGACTAGGAATACAATCGCACTCCCACTAGCCCTGACGTATACACAAGGTTCATCTATGCTTTTAGAAAATCCAAATTCCTTGATTTTCTCATCAAAGCAAAGATTCCAACTTCGAGATGCTTGCTTAAGTCCATAAATGGACTTCTTAAGCTGACAGACTTTATTAGGATACTTTGGATGTACAAAACCCTCAGGTTGTCTCATATATACCTCTTCAGTAAGTTTCCCGTTAAGGAAGGCGGTTTTTACATCCATTTGCCAAATTTCATAATCATGAAAGGCGGCAATTGCCATAAGTATCCTGATAGATTTCAACATAGCCACTGGGGAAAAGGTTTCATCATAGTCAACACCATGGGTTTGAGTGAAGCCTTTAGCAACCAGTCGTGCTTTGAAAGTATCAATCTGTCCATCCATGCCGGTCTTTACTTTATAGACCCATTTACACCCCACAAGCTTACAGCTGGGTGTAGGATCAACCAGTTCCCATACTTGGTTGTCCTTCATGGATTGCATTTCGACTTCCATTGCATCTCTCCATTTGTCAGACTCTGGGCCTGCCATCGCTTCCTGGTAGGTAGAGGGTTCATCATGATCCCCTAGTAACTCGCTGCCCTCAGATATGAGAAACCCATATCTCTCTGGCTCAGTGCGAGTTCTACCAGATCTACGAAGAGACAATGGTGGAACGTCAGTTTCTACCGCATCCTCTTGATCGGTACCAACCTCTTGAGGTTGCGTGCTAGTGCCAACATTAGGTATTTCATTGGATATATCTTGAGTTTCCTCAAGATCTATATGCTTTCCACTAGGTTCATTGGATAAAAGTTCTCTTTCAAGAAATACTGCCCTTCGAGCAACAAATACCTTGTTCTCGGTAGGTTTGTAAAACAAAAATCCAAGTCCCGCTTTAGGATATCCAATGAAATAACACTTTTCTGAACGGGGTTCTAATTTGTCATCGGCCTCCCGCTTTACGTAGGCTTGACAACCCCAAACTCTAAGATAGGATAGTGGAGGTTTACTCCCATGCCATATCTCGAAAGGTGTCTTTTCTACCTTCTTTGTTGGTACGAGATTAAGAAGCTTACACGCCGTTTCTAGAGCATATCCCCAAAAACTTATGGGTATTTGGGTTCTTGCCATCATTGATCGAACCATGTCAAGTAATGTTCGATTTCTCCTCTCGGCGACTCCATTTGATTGTGGAGTCCTAGGAGGTGTTAATTGTGAGACAATCCCACAATTCTTAAGATGGTCAATAAACTCTAGATTAAGATACTCTCCGCCTCTATCAGATCGAAGTATCTTGATTGACTTGCCCAATTGGTTCTCAACTTCGTTTTGGAATGTCTTGAACACCTCAATGGTTTCTGACTTATGTTTAATCAAGTAAACATATCCAAACCTACTATAATCATCTATAAAGGTTACGAAGTATCTACAATTATTCCTTGTAAGGTGTTTAAATGGACCACACACATCAGTGTGTATAATGTCTAATAAACCCTTAGCCCTCTCACTAACACCGGTGAAGGGAGCTTTAGTCATCTTTCCCAATAAGCAAGATTCACATACATCATTTGAACCATTTTCAAATGATTCCAAGTACCCAATTGCTTGGAGCTTGGAAATGCGAGTCTTGTTTATGTGGCCAAGACGACTATGCCATAAGGATAATTTATCCAAACTATCTTTGGATGTAGAACCAATTTGCATGATTGATCTTTTGTTACTAACATGTGCATCTATCTCATATATGCCATTAACCGGTAATGCTTTAAAATAATAATCACCATTTTGATGACAATAAATTGTGCCATCATCATTAAAAGCAAACTTAAAACCGTCAATGTATAAAGCAAAATATGAAATAATATTTCTTGCCACAAGTGGCGAATAACGAACATGTTTTAACAAAATAGAGAAACTAGATCTAAAGGACAATAACACATTTCCTTTGGCTTCAACAGGGACAACTTCCTTGTTTCCCATGATGAGATCTTGTTCTCCAACCACCAACCTCTCACTTTCCCGTAGCACCTGCATTGTATTACAAATATGAGTGCCACAACCGGTATCTAAAACCCAGTTTTGCGAAGTAGAGGTTTGGTATAATTCAATCATGTACATACCTTGTTTTGAGGTACCTCCAACTCCTTTAGCCTTTAGCTTGTTGAGTTCCTCAAGATATGTTGGGCAACTACGGCGGAAATGCCCCTTTTTCCCGCAATAGAAGCAGTCCGCATCTTCCGGTGTCATGGCTTGAGGAACCTTTCTTTTTGCCATCTTCGCCGAAGTAGGCTTAGGCTTGGGCGCACCAACCTTGCCTTTACCCTTACCATGAGGGGTAGGGGTGGACTTCTTCTTCTTGGAGGCCTTACCTTCCCGAATTGCAAGGACGGGATGTGTTGGGTTGGGCTTTCTTTTGGTCATGGTAGACTCGGCGGTCTTCAACATACCATGAAGCTCCATTATGGACTTGTCCATACCATGCATATGATAGTTCATAACAAACTGTTCATATGATGTAGGAAGAGACCTAAGGATAAAATCCATGGCCAATTCCTTCCCAATGGAGAAGCGTAACTTCTCCAAGCGTTCCACGTTTGCTTTCATTCGCAACACGTGAGCGCTCACATCCCCGCCTTCGAGGAGTTTACAATCAAGCACATTCTTGAGGCACTCGTACCGCTCTAGCTTTGCTTGCTGTTGGAACATGTCCCGCAACTGTACAATAAGCTCATAAGCGTACAAATGATCCATTTGCTTTTGCAAATCGGGAGTCATAATGCTCAACATAAGACATGAAATGTCCTCATTTTCTTTCATGAGACGTTCATGAGCATCGTGTGCTGCTTGAATTGCATCATCCCCTGGTTCATCGGGAAGAGGTCCTTCAATCACGTGCATCTTTCCTTCATGGCGGAGAACAAGTTTTAATTGTCTCTCCCAATCAAGGAAATTTGCACCATTGAGCTTCTCCTTTTCAAGGAAAACTCTTAAAGAAACATTGGTGGTGGTGGTGGGGTTTGAAGATGCCATCTATTAAAATAGCAAAGTAGTTTTAGTTAGTTTGATGGGTCCTTGTAAATATATTACCCAAAACATTTATATTCAACAAGGGCTAAGAATCCGTATTTCACAATACATTATGACGGGTATGCCGCAGATAATAATGCAAAGCTATTTCCGGTGGTATCCATTGTACCATTGTAATCACCATATTGTACTAATGCCATATTGTACCAATTGTACCAATAATCATATTGTACCAATTGTACCAATTGCATTTATTTTGTACCAATTGTGACTAACAACTCTTAGCTTCTTGCGGGATCACTTGACAACCATTGTGTCAATTGGCATGTTTGATCCCTACATGCACTAACCTCAAACCAAATTTTAAATGACTCGGTTTCGCTCGACAATCATTTAAAACCTAGTTTGAAGTTTGTAAATTGACCATCTAGATTCACGATAAGCCCATAACTAAACTGGCTCGGTTTCGCTCGACAACCAACTTAATTAAGGAACTTATACACACCCTTATCTTGCTTCACAAGGCACGGCTCGGTTTCGCTCGACAACCGACCTTGCTCTACAAGACTTAAGTGGTGACACTCCAATGGATAGTGCAAGACTTACATTTTGTGAGAAATCAAATAAATCATCCAACATGATACGCGGTGAAACATTTTGACTATAATGGTTTGGCAAATGCACGACCACCAATCATACAAAATGAATCACACTCACCTTCCACACTGTCTATTCAAAATCGGCTCGGCTAATGCACGACAACCAACTTTGTCTAGCAAGATTTGGGTGGCGTCATCATTAGGATAATAAAAATGATATTCTCTAAAAACGGGTTTCTGTTTCTTTTAAACTTTGATTAATTACTTTTGTGACAAAAAAATTTTTCACCTTTTAATTAATCCCTTTTAAAATTTTGATTAATTACCTTTGTGACAAAACCATTTTTCACCTTTTAATTAATCTATTGCGAGTGATTTAATTAAACCATTTTTAATTAATCTATTTATTTATTTAACCTTGCGAAAATCTAACAACCAAGCAAATAAATAAACATCACACGCATACAACAAAATTGGTAACCATGCCCAAAGCCTATGCGTTTTTCCCGTGAGCCAACCCGGGAAAAACATGGTCAACTATGGACAAATAATGACCTTCCATGTGAGCTCCCACTAAATCCGCCGTCTCCATTAGACTTCATCGAATCCAAGGTTGCCTAGACATCACTTCATGATTCCATTTGGCTGTCTTTTGATCTTCGTTTTACAAGTACATAGAAAATATAGAAATGGCTAACAAGCCACGAAATCCTACTAACTAGTACAATTACAAATGAAAATCAATGGCATGCAAGCCATAATTAATAAATATTACATACCAAAATTAATAAATTATTAATTACAAACCATTGTGACAAAGTCACCAAATGAATAACAACCAAACACACGACAAAAGGTCAAGGGCATAATGGTTACCAATCTACTAGCTACTACAAACATGAAAGCTAAAATGGTGTGCCAACAACCATTCATAAAAATATTTTGACAAAGATTCGAAATCAAACACTCAAGGCACTAAGAATCTTTGCATGTAATAAATTACATACATCAACACAAATTTATGCATGCATGCATTTCATGCCAAAATCATGACAAGCATATAAGTGTGTGAGTCAAAATATTATGGGTTTAGCAAGGCTAAAACCCGAAATCTAAAAAATGGCAAAACCGATCCTTAAATCGTTTTTCAAGCCCGAAAATGTGCACGATTCGGTTAGAGTAGGCTCTGATACCACTGTTGGATTTTGGTGGGTTCTAAAACGCAGCGAAAACGTAAATTTAAAAATTTAATTTAACCACCAAGATCCACCAATGACCGAATCTCTAAACCCAAATCGTGAAACAAAGAAGAGAAAGAGAACATCATACCCTCGAAGACACCCGCAAGAATAGTGATGAACTCTTAAATGGATGAAGTTCACGAAGTCGTTCCCCTCTACCATTGATCCACACCGAGTGAGCGATTCCTTCCAAGTTGCTAACCCGACACCGAAAAAGCTCAAGAAATCTTCTTAGATTTTCGGTAACCAAACACTTGTATTTTTAGAGAGAAAAAACGAATTTCATTAACCCCTAATCAACCTCCCACATCTCTCTTATATAGATAAGAGAGCATGTGGAGGTGGGTGGAATAGCTCTACATGCATTGGACCAAAGAGTGGTCCAATAGAATTAAAGCAAGCATGTGGAGAAAAGTAGTGGCTTTCCTTCACATGCATTGGACCATTAAATGGTCCAATGAAATAAAAGCCACTTTCATTTCTCCCAACATATTTATTTATCTCTCTTAATTTAAGTGTTATCGGAAAGGAATTCCCCCGGCGTGTGACCCGATAGGCTCGTGCATCATCGGCCATGATACCCGTACATGTGTGTCGGTGGGCACTAAATTCTGACAATTTAATCACTTATGATTAAGCTGTCACGAGTCCGGCAGTTTAATCACCAATGATTAAGTTGCCACGAATCTGACAGTTCAATCATCAATGATTAAGCTATTACAAATCTAACACTTTAATCACCAATGATTAAGGTTACGATTCTGACAGTTTAATCATCGATGATTAAGCTATTACAAATCTAACACTTTAATCACAAATGATTAAGGTTATGATTCTGACAGTTTAATCATCGATGATTAAGCTATTACAAATCTAACACTTTAATCACCAATGATTAAGGTTACGATTCTGACAGTTTAATCATCGGTGATTAAGTCACGAATTCTAACAATCTATAGGCTATTGGTCATGGCTAGTAGTTATAATGGTTCAAGGACCATCGATATGAGTTATGGACATGTAGTGGTTATAATGGTTCACTGGCCTTGGTTATGGGTTATGGACACCTATTACTTGTAAAATTGATATCTATAGGCTACTGGTCATGGTTACTAGTTATAATGGTTCATGGGCCATCAGTATCAGTTATGGACATCTATTACTTGTAAAATGGATATCTGTAGGCTATTGGACATGGCTAGTAGTTATAATGGTTCAAGGGCCATGAGTATCAGTTATGGACATCTAGTGGTTATAATGATTCAAGGACCATGGTTATGGGTTATGGATACCTATTACTTGTAAAATGGATATCTATAGGCTATTGGTCATGGCTATTAGTTATAATGGTTCAAGGGCCATCAGTGTCAGTTATGGACATCTAGTGGTTAAAATGGTTCGACGACGATTGTTATGGGTAATGGACACCTATTACTTGTAAAATGGTTATCTATAGGCTATTGGTCATGGCTAGTAGTTATAATGGTTCAAGGACCATCGATATGAGTTATGGACATGTAGTGGTTATAATGGTTCACTGGCCTTGGTTATGGGTTATGGACACCTATTACTTGTAAAATGGATATCTAATGGCTACTGGTCATGGTTACTAGTTATAATGGTTCACGAGCCATCAGTATTAGTTATGGACATCTATTACTTGTAAAATGGATATCTGTAGGCTATAGGACATGGCTAGTAGTTATAATGGTTCAAGGGCCATCAGTATCAGTTATGGACATCTAGTGGTTATAATGATTCAAGGACCATGGTTATGGGTTATGGACACCTTTTACTTGTAAAATGGATATCTATAGGCTATTGGTCATGGCTAGTAGTTATAATGGTTCAAGGGCCATCGATATGAGTTATGTACATGTAGTGGTTATAATGGTTCACTGGCCTTGGTTATGGGTTATGGACACCTATTACTTGTAAAATGGATATTAATAGGCTATTGGTCATGGCTAGTAATTATAATGGTTCAAGGGCACCTATTACTTGTAAAATGGATATCTGTAGGCTGTTGGACATGGCTAGTAGTTATAATGGTTCAAGGGCCATCAGTATCAGTTATGGACATCTAGTGGTTATAATGATTCAAGGACCATGGTTATGGGATATGGACACATATTACTTGTAAAATGGATATCTATAGGCTATTGGTCATGGCTAGTAGTTATAATGGTTAAAGGGCCATCAGTGTCAATTATGGACATCTAGTGGTTATAAATGTTCGACGACGATTGTTATGGGTAATGGACACCTATTACTTGTAAAATGGTTATCTATAGGCTATTGGTCATGGCTAGTAGTTAAATGGTTCATGGACCATCGATATGCGTTATGGACATGTAGTGGTTATAATGGTTCACTGGCCTTGGTTATGGGTTATGGACACCTATTACTTGTAAAATGGATATCTATAGGCTACTGGTCATGATTACTAGTTATAATGGTTCATGGGCCATCAATATCCAAGATTGTGTGACAAAAGGTGCTATACTAAAACATTCATAACTTTCAGCTCGGGTGTCCGTTTCACGCCCACGAGTAACCAAAATAGCTGGTTCGTTCGTCACTGCCAAGAACAAGTTCGGCCCGAACTCTTCACTGTTCCCGGCCCGAACTTCATTTTCGGACCGAACTCCGACCTCGGCCCGAACTCCGACCTCGGCCCGAACTTCAACCTCGGCCCGAACATCATCCTCGGCCCGAACACCGAACTTCGGCCCGAACAACACTTCGGCCCGAACACCACTTCGGCCCGAACATCCCACTTCGTCCCGAACACCACTTCGGCCTGAACATCCCTCTTCAGCCCGAACTCTTCAATATCCAAGATTGTGTGACACAAGGTGCTATACAAACATTCAAAACTTTCAGCTCGGGTGTCCGTTTCATGCCCACGAGTAACCAAAATAGTTAGTTCGTTCGTCACTGCCAAGAACAAGTTCGGCCCGAACTCTTCACTGTTCCCGGCCCAAACTTCATTTTCGGCCCGAACTTCAACCTCGGCCCGAACTTCAACCTCGGCCCGAACTCCGACCTCGGCCCGAACTTCAACCTCGGCCTGATCATCATCCTCGGCCCGAACACCGAACTTCGGCCCGAAAACCACTTCGGCCCGAACACCACTTCGGCCCGAACACCACTTCGGCCCGAACATCCCACTTCGGCCAGAACACCACTTCGGCCCGAACATCCCTCTTCGGCCCGAACTCTTCAATATCCAAGATTGTGTGACAAAAGGTGCTATACTAAAACATTCATTACTTTCAGCTCGGGTGTCCGTTTCACGCACACGAGTAACCAAAATAGCTGGTTCGTTCGTCACTGCCAAGAACAAGTTCGGCCCGAACTCTTCACTTTTCCCGGCCCGAACATCATTTTCGGCCCGAACTTCAACCTCGGCCCGAACTCCGACCTCGGCCCGAACTTCAACCTCGGCCCGAACATCATCCTCAGCCCGAACACCGAACTTCGGCCTGAACACCACTTCGGCCCGAACACCACTTCGGCCCGAACATCCCACTTCGGCCCGAACACCACTTCGGCCCGAACATCCCTCTTCGGCCCGAACTCTTCAATATCCAAGATTGTGTGACAAAAGGTGCTATACTTAAACATTCATAACTTTCAGCTCGGGTGTCCGTTTCACGCCCACGAGTAACCAAAATAGCTAGTTCGTTCGTCACTGCCAAGAACAAGTTCGGCCCGACCGCTTCACTGTTCCCGACCCGAACTTCATTTTCGGCCAAAACTTCAACTTCGGCCCGAACTTCAACCTCGGCCCGAACTCCGACCTCGGCCCGAACTTCAACCTCGGCCCGAACATCATCCTCGGCCCGAACACCGAACTTCGGCCCGAACACCACTTCGGCCCGAACATCCCACTTCGGCCCGAACACCACTTCGGCTCGAACATCCCTCTTCGGCCCGAACTCTTCAATATCCAGGATTGTGTGACAAAAGGTGCTATACTAAAACATTCATAACTTTCAGCTCGGGTGTCCGTTTCACGCCCACGAGTAACCAAAATAGCTGGTTCGTTCGTCAATGCCAAGAACAAGTTCGGCCCGAACTCTTCACTATTCCCGGCCCGAACTTCATTTTCGGCCCGAACTTCAACCTCGGCCCGAACTTCAACCTAGGCCCGTACTCCGACCTCGGCCCGAACTTCAACCTCGGCCCGAACATCATCCTCGGCCCGAACGCCGAACTTCGGCCCGAACACCACTTCGGCCCGAACATCCCACTTCGGCCCGAACACCACTTCGGCCCGAACATCCCTCTTCGGCCCGAACTCTTCAATATCCAAGATTGTGTGACAAAAGGTGCTATACTAAAACATTCATAACTTTCAGCTCGGGTGTCCGTCTCACGCCCACGAGTAACCAAAATAGCTGGTTCGTTCGTCACTGCCAAGACTAAGTTCGGCCCGAACTCTTCACTGTTCCCGGCCCGAACTTTATTTTCGGCCCGAACTTCAACCTCGACCCGAACTCCGACCTCGGACCGAACTTCAACCTCGACCCGAACATCATCCTCGGCCCGAACACCGAACTTCGGCCCGAACACCACTTCGGCCCGAACATCCCACTTCGGCCCGAACACCACTTCGGCCCGAACATCCCTCTTCGGCCCGAACTCTTCAATATCCAAGATTGTGTGACAAAAGGTGCTATACTAAAACATTCATAACTTTCAGCTCGGGTGTCCGTTTCACGCCCACGAGTAACCAAAATAGCTGGTTCGTTCGTCACTGCCAAGACCAAGTTCGGCCCGAACTCTTCACTGTTCCCGGCCCGAACTTCATTTTCGGCCCGAACTTCAACCTCGGCCCGAACTTCAACCTCGGCCCGAACTCCGACCTCGGACCGAACTTCATCCTCAACCCGAACATCATCCTCGGCCCGAACACCGAACTTTGGCCCGAACACCACTTCGGCCCGAACACCACTTCGGCCCGAACATCCCACTTCGGCCCGAACACCACTTCGGCCCGAACATCCCTCTTCGGCCCGAACTCTTCAATATCCAAGATTGTGTGACAAAAGGTGCTATACTAAAACATTCATAACTTTCAGCTCGGTTGTCCGTTTCACGCCCACGAGTAACCAAAATAGCTGGTTCGTTCGTCACTGCCAAGAACAAGTTCGGCCCGAACTCTTCACTGTTCCCGGCCCGAACTTCATTTTCGGCCCGAACTTCAACCTCGGCCCGAACTCCGACCTCGGTCCGAACTTCAACCTCGACCCGAACATCATCCTCAGCCCGAACACCGAACTTCGGCTCGAACACCACTTCGGTCCGAACACCACTTCGGCCCGAACATCCCACTTCGGCCCGAACACCACTTCGGCCCGAACATCCCTCTTCGGCCCGAACTCTTCAATATCCAAGATTGTGTGACAAAAGGTGCTATACTATAACATTCATAACTTTCAGCTCAGTTGTCCGTTTCACGCCCACGAGTAACCAAAATAGCTGGTTCGTTCGTCACTGCCAAGAACAAGTTCGGCCCGAACTCTTCACTGTTCCCGGCCCGAACTTCATTTTTGGCCCGAACTTCAACCTCGGCCCGAACTCCGACCTCGGTCCGAACTTCAACCTCGACCCGAACATCATCCTCAGCCCGAACACCGAACTTCGGCTCGAACACCACTTCGGTCCGAACACCACTTCGGCCCGAACATCCCTCTTCGGCCCAAACTCTTCAATATCCAAGATTGTGTGACAAAAGGTGCTATATTAAAACATTCATAACTTTCAGCTCGGCTGTCCGTTTCACGCCCACGAGTAACCAAAATAGCTGGTTCGTTCGTCACTGTCAAGAACAAGTTCGGCCCGAACTCTTCACTGTTCCCGGCCCGAACTTCATTTTCGGCCCGAACTTCAACCTCGGCCCGAACTTCAACCTCGGCCCGTACTCCGACCTCGGCCCGAACTTCAACCTCGGCCCGAACATCATCCTCGGCCCGAACACCGAACTTCGGCCCGAACACCACTTCAGCCCGAACACCACTTCGGCCCGAACATCCCACTTCGGCCCGAACACTACTTCGGCCCGAACACCACTTCGGCCCGAACATCCCTCTTCGGCCCGAACTCTTCAATATCCAAGATTGTGTGACAAAAGGTGCTATACTAAAACATTCATAACTTTCAGCTCGGGTGTCCGTTTCACGCCCACGAGTAACCAAAATAGCTGGTTCGTTCGTCACTGCCAAGACCAAGTTCGGCCCGAACTCTTCACTGTTCCCGGCCCGAACTTCATTTTCGGCCCGAACTTCAACCTCGGCCCGAACTTCAACCTCGGCCCGAACTCCGACCTCGGACCGAACTTCAACCTCGACCCGCACATCATCCTCGGCCCGAACACCGAACTTTGGCCCGAACACCACTTCGGCCCGAACACCACTTCGGCCCGAACATCCCACTTCGGCCCGAACACCACTTCGGCCCGAACATCCCTCTTCGGCCCGAACTCTTCAATATCCAAGATTGTGTGACAAAAGGTGCTATATTAAAACATTCATAACTTTCAGCTCGGTTGTCCGTTTCATGCCCACGAGTAACCAAAATAGCTGGTTCGTTCGTCACTGTCAAGAACAAGTTCGGCCCGAACTCTTCACTGTTCCCGGCCCGAACTTTATTTTCGGCCCGAACTTCAACCTCGGCCCGAACTTCAACCTCGACCCGAACTCCGACCTCGGACCGAACTTCAACCTCGACCCGAACATCATCCTCGGCCCGAACACCGAACTTCGGCCCGAACACCACTTCGGCCCGAACATCCCACTTCGGCCCGAACACCACTTCGGCCCGAACATCCCTCTTCGGCCCGAACTCTTCAATATCCAAGATTGTGTGACAAAAGGTGCTATACTAAAACATTCATAACTTTCAGCTCGGGTGTCCGTTTCACGCCTACGAGTAACCAAAATAGCTGGTTCGTTCGTCACTGCCAAGACTAAGTTCGGCCCGAACTCTTCACTGTTCCCGGCCCGAACTTTATTTTCGGCCCGAACTTCAACCTCGGCCCGAACTTCAACCTCGACCCGAACTCCGACCTCGGACCGAACTTCAACCTCGACCCGAACATCATCCTCGGCCCGAACACCGAACTTCGGCCCGAACACCACTTCGGCCCGAACATCCCACTTCGGCCCGAACACCACTTCGGCCCGAACATCCCTCTTCGGCCCGAACTCTTCAATATCCAAGATTGTGTGACAAAAGGTGCTATACTAAAACATTCATAACTTTCAGCTCGGGTGTCCGTTTCACGCCCACGAGTAACCAAAATAGCTGGTTCGTTCGTCACTGCCAAGACCAAGTTCGGCCCGAACTCTTCACTGTTCCCGGCCCGAACTTCATTTTCGGCCCGAACTTCAACCTCGGCCCGAACTTCAACCTCAGCCCGAACTCCGACCTCGGACCGAACTTCATCCTCGACCCGAACATCATCCTCGGCCCGAACACCGAACTTTGGCCCGAACACCACTTCGGCCCGAACACCACTTCGGCCCGAACATCCCACTTCGGCCCGAACACCACTTCGGCCCGAACATCCCTCTTCGGCCCGAACTCTTCAATATCCAAGATTGTGTGACAAAAGGTGCTATACTAAAACATTCATAACTTTCAGCTCGGTTGTCCGTTTCACGCCCACGAGTAACCAAAATAGCTGGTTCGTTCGTCACTGCCAAGAACAAGTTCGGCCCGAACTCTTCACTGTTCCCGGCCCGAACTTCATTTTCGGCCCGAACTTCAACCTCGGCCCGAACTCCGACCTCGGTCCGAACTTCAACCTCGACCCGAACATCATCCTCAGCCCGAACACCGAACTTCGGCTCGAACACCACTTCGGTCCGAACACCACTTCGGCCCGAACATCCCACTTCGGCCCGAACACCACTTCGGCCCGAACATCCCTCTTCGGCCCGAACTCTTCAATATCCAAGATTGTGTGACAAAAGGTGCTATACTATAACATTCATAACTTTCAGCTCAGTTGTCCGTTTCACGCCCACGAGTAACCAAAATAGTTGGTTCGTTCGTCACTGCCAAGAACAAGTTCGGCCCGAACTCTTCACTGTTCCCGGCCCGAACTTCATTTTTGGCCCGAACTTCAACCTCGGCCCGAACTCCGACCTCGGTCCGAACTTCAACCTCGACCCGAACATCATCCTCAGCCCGAACACCGAACTTCGGCTCGAACACCACTTCGGTCCGAACACCACTTCGGCCCGAACATCCCTCTTCGGCCCAAACTCTTCAATATCCAAGATTGTGTGACAAAAGGTGCTATATTAAAACATTCATAACTTTCAGCTCGGCTGTCCGTTTCACGCCCACGAGTAACCAAAATAGCTGGTTCGTTCGTCACTGTCAAGAACAAGTTCGGCCCGAACTCTTCACTGTTCCCGGCCCGAACTTCATTTTCGGCCCGAACTTCAACCTCGGCCCGAACTTCAACCTCGGCCCGTACTCCGACCTCGGCCCGAACTTCAACCTCGGCCCGAACATCATCCTCGGCCCGAACACCGAACTTCGGCCCGAACACCACTTCAGCCCGAACACCACTTCGGCCCGAACATCCCACTTCGGCCCGAACACTACTTCGGCCCGAACACCACTTCGGCCCGAACATCCCTCTTCGGCCCGAACTCTTCAATATCCAAGATTGTGTGACAAAAGGTGCTATACTAAAACATTCATAACTTTCAGCTCGGGTGTCCGTTTCACGCCCACGAGTAACCAAAATAGCTGGTTCGTTCGTCACTGCCAAGACCAAGTTCGGCCCGAACTCTTCACTGTTCCCGGCCCGAACTTCATTTTCGGCCCGAACTTCAACCTCGGCCCGAACTTCAACCTCGGCCCGAACTCCGACCTCGGACCGAACTTCAACCTCGACCCGCACATCATCCTCGGCCCGAACACCGAACTTTGGCCCGAACACCACTTCGGCCCGAACACCACTTCGGCCCGAACATCCCACTTCGGCCCGAACACCACTTCGGCCCGAACATCCCTCTTCGGCCCGAACTCTTCAATATCCAAGATTGTGTGACAAAAGGTGCTATATTAAAACATTCATAACTTTCAGCTCGGCTGTCCGTTTCATGCCCACGAGTAACCAAAATAGCTGGTTCGTTCGTCACTGTCAAGAACAAGTTCGGCCCGAACTCTTCACTGTTCCCGCCCCGAACTTCATTTTCGGCCCGAACTTCAACCTCGGCCCGAACTTCAACCTCGGCCCGAACTCCGACCTCGGCCCGAACTTCAACCTCGGCCCGAACATCATCCTCGGCCCGAACACCACTTCGGCCTGAACACCACTTCGGCCCGAACATCCCTCTTCGGCCCGAACTCTTCAATATCCAAGATTGGGTGACAAAAGGTGCTATACTAAAACATTCATAACTTTCAGCTCGGGTGTCCGTTTCAAGCCCACGAGTAACCAAAATAGCTGGTTCGTTCGTCACTGCCTAGAACAAGTTCGGCCCGAACTCTTCACTGTTCCCGGCCCGAACTTCATTTTCAGCCCGAACTTCAACCTCGGCCCGAACTTCAACCTCGGCCCGAACTTCAACCTCGGCCCGAACATCATCCTCGGCCCGAACACCGAACTTCGGCCCGAACACCACTTCGGCCCGAACATCCCACTTCGGCCCGAACATCCCTCTTCGGCCCGAACTCTTCAATATCCAAGATTGTGTGACAAAAGGTGCTATACTAAAACATTCATAACTTTCAGCTCGGGTGTCCGTTTCACGCCCACGAGTAACCAAAATAGTTGGTTCGTTCGTCACTGCCAAGACCAAGTTCGGCCCGAACTCTTCACTGTTCCTGGCCCGAACTTCATTTTCGGCCCGAACTTCAACCTCGGCCCGAACTTCAACCTCGGCCCGAACTCCGACCTCGGACCGAACTTCAACCTCGACCCGAACATCATCCTCGGCCCGAACACCGAAATTCAGCCCGAACACCACTTCGGCCCGAACATCCCACTTCGGCCCGAACACCACTTCGGCCTGAACATCCCTCTTCGGCCCGAACTCTTCAATATCAAAGATTGTGTGACAAAAGGTGCTATACTAAAACATTCATAACTTTCAGCTCGGGTGTCCGTTTCACGCCCACGAGTAACCAAAATAGCTGGTTCGTTCGTCACTGCCAAGAACAAGTTCGGCCCGAACTCTTCACTGTTCCCGGCCCGAACTTCATTTTCGGCTCGAACTTCAACCTCGGCCCGAACTCCGACCTCGGTCCGAACTTCAACCTCGACCCGAACATCATCCTCAGCCCGAACACCACTTCGGCCCGAACACCACTTCGGCCCGAACATCCCACTTCGGCCCGAACACCACTTCGGCCCGAAAATCCCTCTTCGGCCCGAACTCTTCAATATCCAAGATTGTGTGACAAAAGGTGCAATACTAAAACATTCATAACTTTCAGCTTGGATGTCCGTTTCACGCCCACGAGTAACCAAAATAGCTGGTTCGTTCGTCACTGCCAAGAACAAGTTCGGCCCGAACTCTTCACTGTTCCCGGCCCGAACTTCATTTTTGGCCCGAACTTCAACCTCGGCCCGAACTCCGACCTCGGTCCGAACTTCAACCTCGACCCGAACATCATCCTCAGCCCGAACACCGAACTTCGGCTCGAACACCACTTCGGTCCGAACACCACTTCGGCCCGAACATCCCTCTTCGGCCCAAACTCTTCAATATCCAAGATTGTGTGACAAAAGGTGCTATATTAAAACATTCATAACTTTCAGCTCGGCTGTCCGTTTCACGCCCACGAGTAACCAAAATAGCTGGTTCGTTCGTCACTGTCAAGAACAAGTTCGGCCCGAACTCTTCACTGTTCCCGGCCCGAACTTCATTTTCGGCCCGAACTTCAACCTCGGCCCGAACTTCAACCTCGGCCCGTACTCCGACCTCGGCCCGAACTTCAACCTCGGCCCGAACATCATCCTCGGCCCGAACACCGAACTTCGGCCCGAACACCACTTCAGCCCGAACACCACTTCGGCCCGAACATCCCACTTCGGCCCGAACACTACTTCGGCCCGAACACCACTTCGGCCCGAACATCCCTCTTCGGCCCGAACTCTTCAATATCCAAGATTGTGTGACAAAAGGTGCTATACTAAAACATTCATAACTTTCAGCTCGGGTGTCCGTTTCACGCCCACGAGTAACCAAAATAGCTGGTTCGTTCGTCACTGCCAAGACCAAGTTCGGCCCGAACTCTTCACTGTTCCCGGCCCGAACTTCATTTTCGGCCCGAACTTCAACCTCGGCCCGAACTTCAACCTCGGCCCGAACTCCGACCTCGGACCGAACTTCAACCTCGACCCGCACATCATCCTCGGCCCGAACACCGAACTTTGGCCCGAACACCACTTCGGCCCGAACACCACTTCGGCCCGAACATCCCACTTCGGCCCGAACACCACTTCGGCCCGAACATCCCTCTTCGGCCCGAACTCTTCAATATCCAAGATTGTGTGACAAAAGGTGCTATATTAAAACATTCATAACTTTCAGCTCGGCTGTCCGTTTCATGCCCACGAGTAACCAAAATAGCTGGTTCGTTCGTCACTGTCAAGAACAAGTTCGGCCCGAACTCTTCACTGTTCCCGCCCCGAACTTCATTTTCGGCCCGAACTTCAACCTCGGCCCGAACTTCAACCTCGGCCCGAACTCCGACCTCGGCCCGAACTTCAACCTCGGCCCGAACATCATCCTCGGCCCGAACACCACTTCGGCCTGAACACCACTTCGGCCCGAACATCCCTCTTCGGCCCGAACTCTTCAATATCCAAGATTGGGTGACAAAAGGTGCTATACTAAAACATTCATAACTTTCAGCTCGGGTGTCCGTTTCAAGCCCACGAGTAACCAAAATAGCTGGTTCGTTCGTCACTGCCTAGAACAAGTTCGGCCCGAACTCTTCACTGTTCCCGGCCCGAACTTCATTTTCAGCCCGAACTTCAACCTCGGCCCGAACTTCAACCTCGGCCCGAACATCATCCTCGGCCCGAACACCGAACTTCGGCCCGAACACCACTTCGGCCCGAACATCCCACTTCGGCCCGAACATCCCTCTTCGGCCCGAACTCTTCAATATCCAAGATTGTGTGACAAAAGGTGCTATACTAAAACATTCATAACTTTCAGCTCGGGTGTCCGTTTCACGCCCACGAGTAACCAAAATAGTTGGTTCGTTCGTCACTGCCAAGACCAAGTTCGGCCCGAACTCTTCACTGTTCCTGGCCCGAACTTCATTTTCGGCCCGAACTTCAACCTCGGCCCGAACTTCGACCTCGGCCCGAACTCCGACCTCGGACCGAACTTCAACCTCGACCCGAACATCATCCTCGGCCCGAACACCGAAATTCAGCCCGAACACCACTTCGGCCCGAACATCCCACTTCGGCCCGAACACCACTTCGGCCTGAACATCCCTCTTCGGCCCGAACTCTTCAATATCAAAGATTGTGTGACAAAAGGTGCTATACTAAAACATTCATAACTTTCAGCTCGGGTGTCCGTTTCACGCCCACGAGTAACCAAAATAGCTGGTTCGTTCGTCACTGCCAAGAACAAGTTCGGCCCGAACTCTTCACTGTTCCCGGCCCGAACTTCATTTTCGGCTCGAACTTCAACCTCGGCCCGAACTCCGACCTCGGTCCGAACTTCAACCTCGACCCGAACATCATCCTCAGCCCGAACACCACTTCGGCCCGAACACCACTTCGGCCCGAACATCCCACTTCGGCCCGAACACCACTTCGGCCCGAAAATCCCTCTTCGGCCCGAACTCTTCAATATCCAAGATTGTGTGACAAAAGGTGCAATACTAAAACATTCATAACTTTCAGCTCGGATGTCCGTTTCACGCCCACGAGTAACCAAAATAGCTGGTTCGATCGTCACTGTCAAGAACAAGTTCGGCCCGAACTCTTCACTGTTCCCGGCCAGAACTTCATTTTCGGCCCGAACTTCAACCTCGGCCCGAACTTCAACCTCTGCCCGAACTCCGACCTCGGCCCAAACTTCAACCCGGCCCGAACATCATCCTCGGCCCGAACACCACTTCGGCCCGAACTCTTCAATATCCAAGATTGTGTGACAAAAGGTGCTATACTAAAACATTCATAACTTTCAGCTCGGGTGTCCGTTTCACGCCCACGAGTAACCAAAATAGCTGGTTCGTTCATCAATGCCAAGAACAAGTTCGGCCCGAACTCTTCACTGTTCCCGGCCCGAACTTCATTTTCGGCCCGAACTTCAACCTCGGCCCGAACTTCAACCTCGGCCCGTACTCCGACCTCGGCCCGAACTTCAACCTCGGCCCGAACATCATCCTCGGCCCGAACACCGAACTTCGGCCCGAACACCACTTCGGCCCAAACACCACTTCGGCCCGAACATCCCACTTCGGGCCGAACACCACTTCGGCCCGAACATCCCTCTTCGGCCCGAACTCTTCAATATCCAAGATTGTGTGACAAAAGGTGCTATACTAAAACATTCATAACTTTCAGCTCGGGTGTCCGTCTCACGCCCACGAGTAACCAAAATAGCTGGTTCGTTCGTCACTGCCAAGACCAAGTTCGGCCCGAACTCTTCACTGTTCCCGGCCCGAACTTCAACCTCGGCCCGAACTCCGACCTCGGACCGAACTTCAACCTCGACCCGAAAATCATCCTCGGCCCGAACACCGAACTTCGGCCCGAACACCACTTCGGCCCGAACATCCCACTTCGGCCCGAACACCACTTCGGCCCGAACATCCCTCTTCGGCCCGAACTCTTCAATATCCAAGATTGTGTGACAAAAGGTGCTATACTAAAACATTCATAACTTTCAGCTCGGGTGTCCGTTTCACGCCCACGAGTAACCAAAATAGCTAGTTCGTTCGTCAATGCCAAGAACAAGTTCGGCCCGAACGCTTCACTGTTCCCGACCCGAAATTCATTTTCGGCCCAAACTTCAACTTCGGCCCGAACTCCGACCTCGGCCCGAACTTCAACCTCGGCCCGAACATCATCCTCGGCCCGAACACCGAAATTCGGCCCGAACACCACTTCGGCCCGAACATCCCACTTCGGCCCGAACACCACTTCGGCTCGAACATCCCTCTTCGGCCCGAACTCTTCAATATCCAAGATTGTGTGACAAAAGGTGCTATACTAAAACATTCATAACTTTCAGCTCGGGTGTCCGTTTCACGCCCACGAGTAACCAAAATATCTGGTTCGTTCGTCAATGCCAAGAACAAGTTCGGCCCGAACTCTTCACTGTTCCCGGCCCGAACTTCATTTTCGGCCCGAACTTCAACCTCGGCCCGAACTTCAACCTCGGCCCGTACTCCGACCTCGGCCCGAACTTCAACCTCGGCCCGAACATCATCCTCGGCCCGAACACCGAACTTCGGCCCGAACACCACTTCGGCCTGAACATCCCTCTTCGGCCCGAACTCTTCAATATCCAAGATTGTGTGATAAAAGGTGCTATATTAAAACATTCATAACTTTCAGCTCGGCTGTCCGTTTCACGCCCACGAGTAACCAAAATAGCTGGTTCGTTCGTCACTGTCAAGAACAAGTTCGGCCCGAACTCTTCACTGTTCCCGGCCCGAACTTCATTTTCGGCCCGAACTTCAACCTCGGCCCGAACTTCAACCTCGGCCCGTACTCCGACCTCGGCCCGAACTTCAACCTCGGCCCGAACATCATCCTCGGCCCGAACACCGAACTTCGGCCCGAACACCACTTCAGCCCGAACACCACTTCGGCCCGAACACCGAACTTCGGCCCGAACACCACTTCGGCCCGAACACCACTTCGGCCCGAACATCCCACTTCGGCCCGAACACCACTTCGGCCCGAACATCCCTCTTCGGCCCGAACTCTTCAATATCCAAGATTGTGTGACAAAAGGTGCTATACTAAAACATTCATAACTTTCAGCTCAGTTGTCCGTTTCACGCCCACGAGTAACCAAAATAGCTGGTTCGTTCGTCACTGCCAAGAACAAGTTCGGCCCGAACTCTTCACTAATCCCGGCCCGAACTTCATTTTCGGCCCGAACTTCAACCTCGGCCCGAACTCCGACCTCGGTCCGAACTTCAACCTCGACCCGAACATCATCCTCAGCCCGAACACCGAACTTCGGCTCGAACACCACTTCGGCCCGAACACCACTTCGGCCCGAACATCCCACTTCGGCCCGAACACCACTTCGGCCCGAACATCCCTCTTCGGCCCGAACTCTTCAATATCCAAGATTGTGTGACAAAAGGTGCTATACTAAAACATTCATAACTTTCAGCTCGGGTGTCCGTCTCACGCCCACGAGTAACCAAAATAGCTGGTTCGTTCGTCACTGCCAAGACCAAGTTCGGCCCGAACTCTTCACTGTTCCCGGCGCGAACTTCATTTTCGGCCCGAACTTCAACCTCGGCCCGAACTTCAACCTCGACCCGAACTCCGACCTCGGACCGAACTTCAACCTCGACCCGAACATCATCCTCGGCCCGAACACCGAACTTCGGCCCGAACACCACTTCGGCCTGAACACCACTTCGGCCCGAACATCCCACTTCGGCCCGAACACCACTTCGGCCCGAACATCCCTCTTCGGCCCGAACTCTTTGTTGGAATATGCTTCACATGTATAACATATAGTTATATGGCTAGTTGTTTGTGAGCCTAAAGGGTCACACACTTAAACACTAAACACCATTATATAATTAGTGTAATTAGTGTAATTACATTAATTATTAATATATATAAGCTATGAGCTTGTCTATCATAAGTTTAATATTAAAAGTTAATATTGAAACTTTCTTGTGGGCAAACTAGAAGAAACAAAAGATAGGGACTTGTGGGCAAATAAGACTAATGATTTATGGAAATCATTAAAGGATTGTAATGGCACCATTAAGAGATATAATGGTCCATAAACTCCTTTCTTTGACCACACTTGGCCGTCCCCTCTCACACACACTTTGAAGGTGTTTTGTTTTCTCTCTTTTGCTCTCAAGACTCTAGGACTAGCATCCATTACATTGGTGTTCTTGGAAGTGTTGTGTGGACTTGCTTTAGAGGTATTCCCCATTGGAATCCTTGGTTTCGGTTGCTCACAATATCCATCCGAATTCATCATTGATCAAAGGCAACTAGGGTATGATTCTTATACCATTCTCTTTGATTTTTCTTTTAGTTTAATTGTATGATTGATATCAAGATCCTTTCATGGTGATAAATACTTTCCGCTGCGTTTTGTTAATTGTTTTAACCGAAAATCTCCATTAGTGGTATCACGAGTCATTATATTAATCATATAATTAGCTAGATTTTGTAAAAAGTGGCAAAAATCAATCGGTTTTGATGTATAAAAATCCCGATCGGAAAGAAAAAAAAAAAAACCCTACGGTTTTTTGTTTTTTTTTTTTTTTTTTTTTCGGTTTTTTTTTTAATTTAAAAGATGGGTTAAAACATGTATTTTTGGAACCCTATTGTCACTTGTTACAAAATCAAATCAAAAAGTTAATCTAGTTTATTGAATTTTTTGATTATTTGGCTTGGAATTCTTGTTTAATTATGTTTTTTGATATGGCAAAACATGTATTTTTGCCATATCCCAAGCCAAAGCCTTGTCAAATTGTTGATTGTTTGTGCAAACCGATGAAAGCCTAGACCGTTTGTGAATGAATGTGGTTGATGTTTGGTTGTTTGTTTATTTCGGGAAAAGCCGTGTTTTTTTTTGGCTTAATTGTTGTAATTTGTTTCATTTTTTTTCTTTTATTTTTGGTGCCATTTTTGGGGCAATTTGTAATGTAAAAGTAATAGAATAGATAGTATTTATTTTATCTTTTTATTGTAAATTGTTTGACAAAAATATTGAAGACTTATGAAGAAAACAACAAATTTCCGTCACAAAAGCGAGGGCTGTACGAAAACAGGTTTTCCAGAGGCATACGGACTCCTTTTTGGGCGATTCAAAAGCCCAAAATGCTTGCAAAGTCGTGGGCTACAACTTTCCAGAAGGCCGGGAAGACCAGCGAAGACTCCTTCAGTGACTTTTCGGGCTTCAAAGTCTGCTGGAATTTTCTGGCAGATTACACTTTTTCACAATTTTGGGTTCTACTTGCTCAAGAATGTCTTGGAGCAAGTGGGAGCCCATTGGGTTTATGTAGGCCCGTTTGGGTTCATGTTGGCCCGTCCCCTAGTTTGACCCTTCGGTCCGTCGTGATGACTCACGTGACCGAACCTAGGATTTCATCGGTCGAGGTTTGCACAAAATTATGTTGCATGTTTTATTCTTTGTTTGTGGTTGTTTTTCTTTTCTATTAGATACAAATAGTAAAACAAATTAAAAATGGTTTTTTGACACAAACATTAAAACATTCAAACCCTTAATCATCGATGACTACTAGTTAATCATTGATGATTAAACCTTTAATCTAAAATCGTTTTGAGATTAAACTAAGTTTAAATATGATTTGAAACTCATCACTTAATAATCGCTAAAAGTTTTTACCGTTTATTACAAGACTTATGAAGTGGTATGAATGAAGTACATGATTCATTCATATCTTAAATAAAATTTTATTAAATTAAAATTTAAACATACCTAAAATTTAAGTCACGCCGTCCAATCGGTTGTAAATCACTTGCTTCTATTTTTGAATTCACGTGAGACGTGGTTTGAATTTAAATCCGAGGTCATTATTCTCTACGGTGAGACCTAGATCTATTTTGACATGATTTCACATTGGATGACTTAATCAAGTTAACGGTGAGACCTTGACTCGAGGCGACGATGCGACAAACATGCCACTTGACCCTAGATGCTTGTTCACTAGGTGCCATGAAGTCCCATACCTCTAAGAGTTGCACTTGTAATGCAATTGTTGAACGTCACCTACCTATTGGATCTATCATCTCTAGCAGATCAACTGATGCGATGATAGAAGCTCAATGGGATCTTAGCTTTTAATTAAAATTAATTGGGTAGTTAATTTATTAAAAGAAATTATTATTAAAAATACTAATTAATGAACTTTGTAATTTTGTAGATGACTTCAAACAATCAAACCCTAACACATACCACCATTCGTTCCGTTCTCGAAAAAGAGAAACTTGATGGAACGAACTTTGTGGACTGGTCTCGTAACCTAAGGATTGTCCTTAGGGCCGAGCATAAGTACCACCATTTGGAGGAGGCGCTGCCCCCTGCCCCTGCTGCTACCGCCACTGCTGCTGTTCGTACAGCCTATACCAAAAGGTTTAACGAACAACAGGAAGTCGCCGCGCTTATGCTAGTGAGCATGATTCCCGATATTCAAAAGAATCTCGTGGACCTCACTGCATTTGATATGATGCGTGAACTAACGACCATGTATCAAAAGCAAGCCGAGCAGGAACTCTTTGACACTGTCAAAGCCTTCCACGCTTGTAAGCAGGAGGAGGGACAGTCTGTTAGCTCTTATCTCTTGAAGATGAAGAGCTACTTAGACCAAATGGAGAGGCTTGGTTACGCTATGCCGCACATCCTTGGGATTAGCTTGATTCTAACGTCCTTAAACAAGGATTTTGCACCGTTTGTCATGACTTATCATATGCATAGTATGGGGAAGACATTCGCCGAATTACATGCTATGCTGAAACAAACGGAAGAAAGCCTACCCAAGAAAACTCCGGCCCCTACTGTCCTTGCTATAAGGCAAGGAAAGATCCAAAAACCAAAACCGCAAGTAGTTGCAAAGGGCCAAGGCAAGGGAAAGCAAGTTTACAAGCCCAAGCCAAAGGTTCCCCCACCTACTCGTAAGGAGCATCCCGCTAAGGATCTTGCTTGCCATCACTGCGGTGAACCAGGCCATTGGAGGAGGAATTGTCCTGCCTACCTGGCAGAGTTGATGAAGAACAAAGCCAACAAGGTTGGCACATCAGGTATCTTCACAATAGAACTATATGCTTTCCCTAAGAAATCATGGGTATATGACACTGGTTGTGGAACTCACATTTGTAATACCATGCAGGGTCTAAGGGGAAGTAGAAAGCTAAACCATGGAGCTTTGGACTTGTACGTGGGCAATGGCAATCGTGCACCGGTCGAAGCTATAGGAAGCTATGATTTAATCCTTCCTAGTGGTTTAATTATTGTATTAGACAATTGTCACTATGCGCCTAGTATTACTAGGGGTATAGTATCGCTTTCTTGTTTGTGGAATAATGGTTTTATTCATACGTTTACGGATTATGGTATTTCAGTTTCAAAGGATAATGTTTTTTACTTTAATGCTATTCCTCGTGATGGTATCTTTGAGATTGACATGCATAATCGTATCACAAACAGTAGTTCTATTTATACATGTAGCAATAAGAAATCCAAGAAGAATTTGGATTCTACTTACCTATGGCATTGTCGCCTTTGCCATGTTAACAAGAAACGCGTTTTGAAATTACAAAAGGATGGACTTATAAAATCAGATGATTCTGAATCATTTGATAAATGTGTTTCTTGCATATCTGGTAAAATGGCGCGCAAGCCTTTCTCCCATGTAGGCGAAAGGGCCAACGATCTACTTGGACTCATACATACTGATGTATGTGGCCCTTTTAGAACTCGAACTAGGGAAGGTGCTACCTATTTCATTACTTTCACTGACGACTTTAGTCGTTATGGTTATGTTTACTTGATTAAACATAAACATGAAACCTTTGAAACGTTCAAAGCTTTCCAAAATGAAGTAGAAAATCAACTCGGCAAGAAGATAAAGGCTCTTCGTTCTGATCGAGGAGGAGAGTACATGAGCCATGAGTTCCAAGATCATCTTAAGAATTGTGGGATTGTCTCACAATTCACTCCCCCTTATACACCACAGCATAATGGTGTATCAGAGAGGAGAAATCGCACCTTGCTTGACATGGTTCGATCGATGATGAGTCCTACCACTCTGCCTCTATCTTTTTGGGGTTATGCACTCAAATCGGCTGCTCGCATACTAAATATGGTTCCCACCAAGAAGGTTGAAAAGACACCATATGAGATATGGCATGGGAAAGTCCCTAACTTGTCTTACTTGAAGGTCTGGGGTTGTGAGGCTCTCGTGAAACGAGACACGCCAAACAAACTTGAACCCAGAGCTGTCAAGTGCATCTTTATAGGATACCCTGAGGAAACGATGGGTTACTATTTCTACTACCCACCTGAGCAAAAAGTAATTATTGCTCGTTATGCTGAGTTTCTTGAGAGCAATCTCATTTCACAAGAAGCAAGTGGGAGTACCATCGACTTTGACGAGATTCCAAGCGATGAAGATGCACAACCTATTGTAGAGACTAGCGAACATCAAGATGAGGCTAAACACGAAACTGTTCCTGTTGCACCTCAAAATGATGTAATCCCTGTTCGAAGGTCCGCAAGGACACCTCATGCACCTGAACGATATGGTTTCCATGTCGATGCTGAGGAGCTGAGTTTAGGGGATCATAATGAACCCCCTAACTATCGAGCTGCATTATCAGATTCTGAATCTGACAAATGGCTTGATGCTATGAACGCGGAAATGCAATCCATGAAAGATAACCAAGTATGGACTTTGGTTGATCTTCCTCCTAACAGTAAGACTGTTGGTAGCAAGTGGCTCTTCAAGAAGAAGACCGACATGGATGGCAATGTACACACCTATAAAGCTCGATTGGTAGCAAAAGGTTATACTCAAACCTACGGGATTGACTATGATGAAACCTTCTCGCCTGTTGCCGACGTTAGAGCTATTAGGATTGTCATAGCCATAGCAGCGTACTATGACTATGAGATTTGGCAAATGGATGTTAAAACTGCTTTCTTAAATGGACATCTTGATGAAGATGTTTATATGGTTCAACCTGAGGGTTTTGTTAATCCAAAACACCCAAAGAAAGTATGTAAGCTTCAAAGGTCCATTTATGGACTAAAGCAAGCATCCAGAAGTTGGAACAAAAGATTCGATGAGGAAGTCAAATCGTTTGGCTTTACTCAGAATCCCGACGAGCCATGTGTATATGTAAGAGCTAGTGGGAGCATTGTCGTCTTTCTAATCCTATATGTCGATGACATACTACTCATAGGAAATAACATTCCAATGCTACAAGATGTAAAATCCTGGCTTGGGAAGTGCTTCGCTATGAAGGATCTTGGGGAAGCGGCATATATACTTGGTATAAAGATCTATCGAGATCGATCAAAGCGGTTAATCGGACTAAGTCAAAGTGCGTACATTGATAAGATTCTAAAACGGTTTAGAATGGATGCTTCCAAACGTGGAAGTCTCCCTATGCAACACAATGTACACTTGAGTAAGACTCAAGGACCGTCCTCACCTGATGAGATGAAACGTATGCGTGATGTCCCCTATGCCTCGGCAGTAGGATCTATCATGTATGCTGTGCGGTGCACAAGACCTGATGTAGCGTTCTCTCAGAACCTTACAAGCCGATATCAACAGAATCCAGGTGAGAGTCACTGGACTGCTGTTAAGAACATACTGAAGTATCTTAGGAATACTAAAGATATGTTTCTTGTTTATGGTGGTGAAAGTCAAGATGAACTGAACGTCACTTGTTATTCTGATGCTAGTTTTGAGACTGATAGAGATGATTCCAAATCTCAAACGGGGTATGTTTTCGTTTTGAACGGAGGCGCTGTTGATTGGAAAAGTGCAAAGCAGAGCACTATCGCTATGTCTTCTACAGAAGCTGAATACATTGCAACTACTGAAGCTGCAATGGAAGCTGTTTGGATGAGGAAATTCATTTCTGGGCTTGGTGTTGTCCCCAGTAATGAAAAACCTATGGATATGTTCTGTGATAACACAGGTGCTATCATCATTGCCAACGAACCTGGTGTTCAGAAAGGTGCCAGACATTATCGGAGGAAGCTTCACTACATTAGAGATGCGATCCTAATGGGAGATGTACGCTTGCTCAAAGTTCATACAGATGACAACTTAGCTGATCCCTTCACGAAGCCAATGTCATGTACCAAACATATTGAACATGCTAGAAGCATTGGACTTCGACCAGCTAATAGTTTCATGTAATCTGTTTTAGTATTTGGATAATGGAACATTGAGCAGTTTTTATTGGAATAAATTGATATATTTGATATGATCGTTTTTATATGAATATCTACTGTGTTCTATATTTGCATGTTTATATCCATGAATATTTACTGCGTTTTATATTCTAAATTGTCCATTGTCATAATTAATAATATGGGAATATTATTAAGACAAATCTGAGGGCATTGATGACATTATCTTAGTATGACTAAGGATGATGAAATCAAACTCACATGTTGTCCATAATGATGCACAATTGGACTGACCCAACCTATGAGAAATCACTTCATGGATTTATGTCACAAGTGAATCTCACAAAGGCTTTGTCACTTATCCTCTGACTTGAGATGCAAGTTGGTTTGTGTATGTAGAGGGGCAAACTTTGATATGGTTAAACGTTGACCTGAACAAGGCTGCTATAACAACCATTATCGGGTTTGTCATTAAGCATATGACAGACACGTGCAGTCAATAAAGAATTTGTTCCTCCACACATGTGGATTAGATACTACTGGGCCCCTCGATGATTTGAATAGATGTATGTGTGGCCACACCCAAAAGGTAATCAAGATGAATCTTGATTGGTTTTGGTAATCTACTTCAATATATAGATCGAGAAACAGAATCGTTGAAATTTTAGATTGACATTTATCCTTGTCTAAAATTCAACATAGTATCAGTAACAAAAGGATAACTGCTTGAAAAACCTTGAACAAAGATTTTATGAAACTCCTCATGTACTTCTAGGGGCATTGGCGGGTTGCTAGACTCTAACCTTTGCTTGTATAACTACTTGATGTTATCACGTGCGCAAGTGGGAGCTGTTGGAATATGCTTCACATGTATAACATATAGTTATATGGCTAGTTGTTTGTGAGCCTAAAGGGTCACACACTTAAACACTAAACACCATTATATAATTAGTGTAATTAGTGTAATTACATTAATTATTAATATATATAAGCTATGAGCTTGTCTATCATAAGTTTAATATTAAAAGTTAATATTGAAACTTTCTTGTGGGCAAACTAGAAGAAACAAAAGATAGGGACTTGTGGGCAAATAAGACTAATGATTTATGGAAATCATTAAAGGATTGTAATGGCACCATTAAGAGATATAATGGTCCATAAACTCCTTTCTTTGACCACACTTGGCCGTCCCCTCTCACACACACTTTGAAGGTGTTTTGTTTTCTCTCTTTTGCTCTCAAGACTCTAGGACTAGCATCCATTACATTGGTGTTCTTGGAAGTGTTGTGTGGACTTGCTTTAGAGGTATTCCCCATTGGAATCCTTGGTTTCGGTTGCTCACAATATCCATCCGAATTCATCATTGATCAAAGGCAACTAGGGTATGATTCTTATACCATTCTCTTTGATTTTTCTTTTAGTTTAATTGTATGATTGATATCAAGATCCTTTCATGGTGATAAATACTTTCCGCTGCGTTTTGTTAATTGTTTTAACCGAAAATCACCATTACTCTTCAATATCCAAGATTGTGTGACAAAAGGTGCTATACTAAAACATTCATAACTTTCAGCTCAGTTGTCCGTTTCACGCCCACGAGTAACCAAAATAGCTGGTTCGTTCGTCACTGCCAAGAACAAGTTCGGCCCGAACTCTTCACTGTTCCCGGCCCGAACTTCATTTTCGGTCCGAACTTCAACCTCGGCCCGAACTCCGACCTCGGTCCGAACTTCAACCTCGACCCGAACATCATCCTCAGCCCGAACATCCCACTTCGGCCCGAACACCACTTCGGTCCGAACACCACTTCGGCCCGAACATCCCTCTTCGGCCCGAACTCTTCAATATCCAAGATTGTGTGACAAAAGGTGCTATATTAAAACATTCATAACTTTCAGCTCGGCTGTCCATTTCACGCCCACGAGTAACCAAAATAGCTGGTTCGTTCGTCACTGTCAAGAACAAGTTCGGCCCGAACTCTTCACTGTTCCCGGCCCGAACTTCATTTTCGGCCCGAACTTCAACCTCGGCCCGAACTTCAACCTCGGCCCGAACTCCGACCTCGGCCCGAACTTCAACCTCGGCCCGAACATCATCCTCGGCCCGAACACCACTTCGGCCCGAACATCCCTCTTCGGCCCGAACTCTTCAATATCCAAGATTGTGTGACAAAAGGTGCTATACTAAAACATTCATAACTTTCAGCTCGGGTGTCCATTTCAAGCCCACGAGTAACCAAAATAGCTGGTTCGTTCGTCACTGCCTAGAACAAGTTCGGCCCGAACTCTTCACTGTTCCCGGCCCGAACTTCATTTTCAGCCCGAACTTCAACCTCGGCCCGAACTTCAACCTCGGCCCGAACATCATCCTCGGCCCGAACACCGAACTTCGGCCCGAACACCACTTCGACCCGAACATCCCACTTCGGCCCGAACACCACTTCGGCCCGAACATCCCTCTTCGGCCCGAACTCTTCAATATCCAAGATTGTGTGACAAAAGGTGCTATACTAAAACATTCATAACTTTCAGCTCGGGTGTCCGTTTCACGCCCACGAGTAACCAAAATAGTTGGTTCGTTCGTCACTGCCAAGACCAAGTTCGGCCCGAACTCTTCACTGTTCCTGGCCCGAACTTCATTTTCGGCCCGAACTTCAACCTCGGCCCGAACTTCAACCTCGGCCCGAACTCCGACCTCGGACCGAACTTCAACCTCGACCCGAACATCATCCTCGGCCCGAACACCGAACTTCGGCCCGAACACCACTTCGGCCCGAACATCCCACTTCGGCCCGATCACCACTTCGGCCTGAACATCCCTCTTCGGCCCGAACTCTTCAATATCCAAGATTGTGTGATAAAAGGTGCTATACTAAAACATTCATAACTTTCAGCTCGGGTGTCCGTTTCACGCCCACGAGTAACCAAAATAGCTGGTTCGTTCGTCACTGCCAAGAACAAGTTCGGCCCGAACTCTTCACTGTTCCCGGCCCGAACTTCATTTTCGGCTCGAACTTCAACCTCGGCCCAAACTCAGACCTCGGTCCGAACTTCAACCTCGACCCGAACATCATCCTCAGCCCGAACACCACTCCGGCCCGAACACCACTTCGGCCCGAACATCCCACTTCGGCCCGAACACCACTTCGGCCCGAACATCCCTCTTCGGCCCGAATTCTTCAATATCCAAGATTGTGTGACAAAAGGTGCTATACTAAAACATTCATAACTTTCAGCTCGGATGTCCGTTTCACGCCCACGAGTAACCAAAATAGCTGGTTCGATCGTCACTGTCAAGAACAAGTTCGGCCCGAACTCTTCACTGTTCCCGGCCCGAACTTCACTTTCGGCCCGAACTTCAACCTCGGCCCGAACTTCAACCTCTGCCCGAACTCCGACCTCGGCCCAAACTTCAACCCGGCCTGAACATCATCCTCGGCCCGAACACCACTTCGGCCCGAACACCTCTTCGGCCCGAACTCTTCAATATCCAAGATTGTGTGACAAAAGGTGCTATACTAAAACATTCATAACTTTCAGCTCAGTTGTCCGTTTCACGCCCACGAGTAACCAAAATAGCTGGTTCGTTCGTCACTGCCAAGAACAAGTTCGGCCCGAACTCTTCACTAATCCCGGCCCGAACTTCATTTTCGGCCCGAACTTCAACCTCGGCCCGAACTCCGACCTCGGTCCGAACTTCAACCTCGACCCGAACATCATCCTCAGCCCGAACACCGAACTTCGGCTCGAACACCACTTCGGCCCGAACACCACTTCGGCCCGAACACCACTTCGGCCCGAACACCACTTCGGCCCGAACATCCCTCTTCAGCCCGAACTCTTCAATATCCAAGATTGTGTGACAAAAGGTGCTATACTAAAACATTCATAACTTTCAGCTCGGGTGTCTGTTTCACGCCCACGAGTAACCAAAATAGCTGGTTCGTTCGTCACTGCCTAGAACATGTTCGGCCCGAACTCTTCACTGTTCCCGGCCCGAATTTATTTTCGGCCCGAACTTCATCCTCGGCCCGAACTTCAACCTCGGCCCGAACTCCGACCTCGGCCCGAACTTCAACCTCGGCCCGAACATCATCCTCGGCCCGAACACCACTTCGGCCCGAACACCACTTCGGCCCGAACATCCCTCTTCGGCCCGAACTCTTCAATATCCAAGATTGTGTGACAAAAGGTTCTATACTAAAACATTCATAACTTTCAGCTCGGGTGTCCGTTTCACGCCCACGAGTAACCAAAATAGCTGGTTCGTTCGTCACTGTCAAGAACAAGTTCGGCCCGAACTCTTCACTGTTCCCGACCCGAACTTCATTTTCGGCCCGAACTTTAACCTCGGCCCGAACTTCAACCTCGGCCCGTACTCCGACCTCGGCCCGAACTTCAACCTCGGCCCGAACATCATCCTCGGCCCGAACACCGAACTTCGGCCCGAACACCACTTCAGCCCGAACACCACTTCGGCCCGAACATCCCACTTCGGCCCGAACACTACTTCGGCCCGAACACCACTTCGGCCCGAACATCCCTCTTCGGCCCGAACTCTTCAATATCCAAGATTGTGTGACAAAAGGTGCTATACTAAAACATTCATAACTTTCAGCTCGGGTGTCCGTTTCACGCCCACGAGTAACCAAAATAGCTGGTTCGTTCGTCACTACCAAGACCAAGTTCGGCCCGAACTCTTCACTGTTCCCGGCCCGAACTTCATTTTCGGCCCGAACTTCAACCTCGGCCCGAACTTCAACCTCGGCCCGAACTTCAACCTCGGCCCGAACTCCGACCTCGGACCGAACTTCAACCTCGACCCGAACATCATCCTCGGCCCGAACACCGAACTTTGGCCCGAACACCACTTCGGCCCGAACATCCCACTTCGGCCCGAACACCACTTCGGCCCGAACATCCCTCTTCGGCCCGAACTCTTCAATATCCAAGATTGTGTGACAAAAGGTGCTATACTAAAACATTCATAACTTTCAGCTCGGTTGTCCGTTTCACGCCCACGAGTAACCAAAATAGCTGGTTCGTTCGTCACTGCCAAGAACAAGTTCGGCCCGAACTCTTCACTGTTCCCGGCCCGAACTTCATTTTCGGCCCGAACTTCAACCTCTGCCCGAACTCCGACCTCGGTCCGAACTTCAACCTCGACCCGAACATCATCCTCAGCCCGAACACCGAACTTCGGCTCGAACACCACTTCGGTCCGAACACCACTTCGGCCCGAACATCCCACTTCGGCCCGAACACCACTTCGGCCCGAACATCCCTCTTCGGCCCGAACTCTTCAATATCCAAGATTGTGTGACAAAAGGTGCTATATTAAAACATTCATAACTTTCAGCTCGGCTGTCCATTTCACGCCCACGAGTAACCAAAATAGCTGGTTCGTTCGTCACTGTCAAGAACAAGTTCGGCCCGAACTCTTCACTGTTCCCGGCCCGAACTTCATTTTCGGCCCGAACTTCAACCTCGGCCCGAACTTCAACCTCGGCCCGAACTCCGACCTCGGCCCGAACTTCAACCTCGGCCCGAACATCATCCTCGGCCCGAACACCACTTCGGCCCGAACACCACTTCGGCCCGAACATCCCTCTTCGGCCCGAACTCTTCAATATCCAAGATTGTGTGACAAAAGGTGCTATATTAAAACATTCATAACTTTCAGCTCGGGTGTCCGTTTCAAACCCACGAGTAACCAAAATAGCTGGTTCGTTCGTCACTGCCTAGAACAAGTAACTCTTCACTGTTCCCGGCCCGAACTTCATTTTCAGCCCGAACTTCAACCTCGGCCTGAACTTCAACCTCGGCCCGAACATCATCCTCGGCCCGAACACCGAACTTCGGCCCGAACACCACTTCGACCCGAACATCCCACTTCGGCCCGAACACCACTTCGGCCCGAACATCCCTCTTCGGCCCGAACTCTTCAATATCCAAGATTGTGTGACAAAAGGTGCTATACTAAAACATTCATAACTTTCAGCTCGGGTGTCCGTTTCACGCCCACGAGTAACCAAAATAGCTGGTTCGTTTGTCACTGCCAAGAACAAGTTCGGCCTGAACTCTTCACTATTCCCGGCCCGAACTTCATTTTCGGCTCGAACTTCAACCTCGGCCCGAACTCAGACCTCGGTCCGAACTTCAACCTCGACCCGAACATCATCATCAGCCCGAACACCACTTCGGCCCGAACACCACTTCGGCCCGAACATCCCACTTCGGCCCGAACACCACTTCGGCCCGAACATCCCTCTTCGGCCCGAACTCTTCAATATCCAAGATTGTGTGACAAAAGGTGCTATACTAAAACATTCATAACTTTCAGCTCGGATGTCCGTTTCACGCCCACGAGTAACCAAAATAGCTGGTTCGATCGTCACTGTCAAGAACAAGTTCGGCCCGAACTCTTCACTGTTCCCGGCCCGAACTTCATTTTCGCCCGAACTTCAACCTCGGCCCGAACTTCAACCTCTGCCCGAACTCCGACCTCGGCCCAAACTTCAACCAGGCCCGAACATCATCCTCGGCCCGAACACCACTCCGGCCCGAACACCACTTCGGCCCGAACTCTTCAATATCCAAGATTGTGTGACAAAAGGTGCTATACTAAAACATTCATAACTTTCAGCTCGGGTGTCCGTTTCAAGCCCACGAGTAACCAAAATAGCTGGTTCGTTCGTCACTTCCTAGAACAAGTTCGGCCCGAACTTCAACCTCGGCCCGAACTTCAACCTCTCCCCGAACTCCGACCTCGGCCCAAACTTCAACCCGGCCCGAACATCATCCTCGGCCCGAACACCACTTCGGCCCGAACACCACTTCGGCCCGAACATCCCTCTTCGGCCCGAACTCTTCAATATCCAAGATTGTGTGACAAAAGGTGCTATACTAAAACATTCATAACTTTCAGCTCGGGTGTCTGTTTCACGCCCACGAGTAACCAAAATAGCTGGTTCGTTCGTCACTGCCTAGAACATGTTCGGCCCGAACTCTTCACTGTTCCCGGCCCGAACTTTATTTTCGGCCCGAACTTCAACCTCGGCCTGAACTTCAACCTCGGCCCGAACTCCGACCTCGGCCCGAACTTCAACCAGGCCCGAACATCATCCTCGGCCCGAACACCACTCCGGCCCGAACACCACTTCGGCCCGAACTCTTCAATATCCAAGATTGTGTGACAAAAGGTGCTATACTAAAACATTCATAACTTTCAGCTCGGGTGTCCGTTTCAAGCCCACGAGTAACCAAAATAGCTGGTTCGTTCGTCACTTCCTAGAACAAGTTCGGCCCGAACTTCAACCTCGGCCCGAACTTCAACCTCTCCCCGAACTCCGACCTCGGCCCAAACTTCAACCCGGCCCGAACATCATCCTCGGCCCGAACACCACTTCGGCCCGAACACCACTTCGGCCCGAACATCCCTCTTCGGCCCGAACTCTTCAATATCCAAGATTGTGTGACAAAAGGTGCTATACTAAAACATTCATAACTTTCAGCTCGGGTGTCTGTTTCACGCCCACGAGTAACCAAAATAGCTGGTTCGTTCGTCACTGCCTAGAACATGTTCGGCCCGAACTCTTCACTGTTCCCGGCCCGAACTTTATTTTCGGCCCGAACTTCAACCTCGGCCCGAACTTCAACCTCGGCCCGAACTCCGACCTCAGCCCGAACTTCAACCTCGGCCCGAACATCATCCTCGGCCCGAACACCACTTCGGCCCGAACACCACTTCGACCCGAACATCCCTCTTCGGCCCGAACTCTTCAATATCCAAGATTGTGTGACAAAAGGTGCTATACTAAAACATTCATAACTTTCAGCTCGGGTGTCCGTTTCACGCCCACGAGTAACCAAAATAGCTGGTTCGTTCGTCACTGTCAAGAACAAGTTCGGCCCGAACTCTTCATTGTTCCCGGCCTGAACTTCATTTTCGGCCCGAACTTCAACCTCGGCCCGAACTTCAACCTCGGCCCGAACTCCGACCTCGGCCCGAACTTCAACCTCGGCCCGAACATCATCCTCGGCCCGAACACCACTTCGGCCGGAACACCACTTCGGCCCGAACATCCCTCTTCGGCCCGAACTCTTCAATATCCAAGATTGTGTGACAAAAGGTGCTATACTAAAACATTCATAACTTTCAGCTCGGGTGTCCGTTTCAAGCCCACGAGTAACCAAAATAGCTGGTTCGTTCGTCACTGCCTAGAACAAGTTCGGCCCGAACTTCAACCTCGGCCCGAACTTCAACCTCTGCCCGAACTCCGACCTCGTCCCAAACTTCAACCCGGCCCGAACATCATCCTCGGCCCGAACTTCAACCTTCGGCCCGAACACCACTTCGGCCCGAACATCCCTCTTCGGCCCGAACTCTTCAATATCCAAGATTGTGTGACAAAAGGTGCTATACTAAAACATTCATAATTTTCAGCTCGGGTGTCCGTTTCAAGCCCACGAGTAACCAAAATAGCTGGTTCGTTCGTCACTGCCTAGAACAAGTTCGGCCCGAACTTCAACCTAGGCCCGAACTTCAACCTCTGCCCGAACTTCGACCTCGGCCCAAACTTCAACCCGGCCCGAACATCATCCTCGGCCCGAACACCACTTCGGCCCGAACACCACTTCGGCCCGAACATCCCTCTTCGGCCCGGACTCTTCAATATCCAAGATTGTGTGACAAAAGGTGCTATACTAAAACATTCATAACTTTCAACTCGGGTGTCCGTTTCACGCCGACGAGTAACCAAAATAGCTGGTTCGTCCGTCACTGCCTAGAACATGTTCGGCCCGAACTCTTCACTGTTCCCGGCCCGAACTTTACTTTCGGCCCGAACTTCAACCTCGGCCCGAACTTCAACCTCGGCCCGAACTCCGACCTCGCCCAAACTTCAACCTCGGCCCGAACATCATCCTCGGCCCGAACACCACTTCGGCCCGAACACCACTTCGGCCCGAACATCCCTCTTCGGCCCGAACTCTTCAATATCCAAGATTGTGTGACAAAAGGTGCTATACTAAAACATTCATAACTTTCAGCTCGGGTGTCCGTTTCAAGCCCACGAGTAACCAAAATAGCTGGTTCGTTCGTCACTGCCTAGAACAAGTTCGGCCCGAACTCTTCACTGTTCCTGGCCCGAACTTCATTTTCAGCCCGAACTTCAACCTCGGCCTGAACTTCAACCTCGGCCCGAACTCTGACCTCGGCCCGAACTTCAACCTCGGCCCGAACATCATCCTCGGCCCGAACACCGAACTTCGGCCCGAACACCACTTCGGCCCGAACATCCCACTTCGGCCCGAACACCACTTCGGCCCGAACATCCCTCTTCGGCCCGAACTCTTCAATATCCAAGATTGTGTGACAAAAGGTGCTATACTAAAACATTCATAACTTTCAGCTCGGGTGTCCGTTTCAAGCCCACGAGTAACCAAAATAGCTGGTTCGTTCGTCACTGCCTAGAACAAGTTCGGCCCGAACTTCAACCTCGGCCCGAACTTCAACCTCTGCCCGAACTCCGACCTCGCCCCAAACTTCAACCCGGCCCGAACATCATCCTCGGCCCGAACTTCAACCTTCGGCCCGAACACCACTTCGGCCCGAACATCCCTCTTCGGCCCGAACTCTTCAATATCCAAGATTGTGTGACAAAAGGTGCTATACTAAAACATTCATAACTTTCAGCTCGGGTGTCCGTTTCAAGCCCACGAGTAACCAAAATAGCTGGTTCGTTCGTCACTGCCTAGAACAAGTTCGGCCCGAACTTCATCCTCGGCCCGAACTTCAACCTCTGCCCGAACTTCGACCTCGGCCCAAACTTCAACCCGGCCCGAACATCAACCTCGACCCGAACACCACTTCGGCCCGAACACCACTTCGGCCCGAATATCCCTCTTCGGCCCGAACTCTTCAATATCAAAGATTGTGTGACAAAAGGTGCTATACTAAAACATTCATAACTTTCAACTCGGGTGTCCGTTTCACGCCGACGAGTAACCAAAATAGCTGGTTCGTCCGTCACTGCCTAGAACATGTTCGGCCCGAACTCTTCACTGTTCCCGGCCCGAACTTTATTTTCGGCCCGAACTTCAACCTCGGCCCGAACTTCAACCTCGGCCCGAACTCCGACCTCGCCCGAACTTCAACCTCGGCCCGAACATCATCCTCGGCCCGAACACCACTTCGGCCCGAACACCACTTCGGCCCGAACATCCCTCTTCGGCCCGAACTCTTCAATATCCAAGATTGTGTGACAAAAGGTGCTATACTAAAACATTCATAACTTTCAGCTCGGGTGTCCGTTTCAAGCCCACGAGTAACCAAAATAGCTGGTTCGTTCGTCACTGCCTAGAACAAGTTCGGCCCGAACTCTTCACTGTTCCCGGCCCGAACTTCATTTTCAGCCCGAACTTCAACCTCGGCCTGAACTTCAACCTCGGCCCGAACTCTGACCTCGGCCCGAACTTCAACCTCGGCCCGAACATCATCCTCGGCCCGAACACCGAACTTCGGCCCGAACACCACTTCGGCCCGAACATCCCACTTCGGCCCGAACACCACTTCGGCGCGAACATCCCTCTTCGGCCCGAACTCTTCAATATCCAAGATTGTGTGACAAAAGGTGCTATACTAAAACATTCATAACTTTCAGCTCGGGTGTCCGTTTCACGCCCACGAGTAACCAAAATAGTTGGTTCGTTCGTCACTGCCAAGACCAAGTTCGGCCCGAACTCTTCACTGTTCCTGGCCCGAACTTCAACCTCGGCCCGAACTTCAACCTCGGCCCGAACTCCGACCTCGGACCGAACTTCAACCTCGACCCGAACATCATTCTCGGCCCGAACACCGAACTTCGGCCCGAACACCACTTCGGCCCGAACACCACTTCGGCCCGAACATCCCACTTCGGCCTGAACACCACTTCGGCCCGAACATCCCTCTTCGGCTCGAACTCTTCAATATCCAAGATTGTGTGAAAAAGGTGCTATACTAAAACATTCATAACTTTCAGCTCGGGTGTCCGTTTCACGCCCACGAGTAACCAAAATAACTGGTTCGTTCGTCACTGCCAAGAACAAGTTCGGCCCGAACTCTTCACTGTTCTCGGCCCGAACTTCATTTTCGGCCCGAACTTCAACCTCGGCCCGAACTTCAACCTCGGCCCGAACTCCGACCTCGGCCCGAACTTCAACCTCGGCCCGAACATCATCCTCGGCCCGAACACCGAACTTCGGCCCGAACACCACTTCGGCACAAACATCCCTCTTCGACCCGAACTCTTCAATATCCAAGATTGTGTGACAAAAGGTGCTATACTAAAACATTCATAACTTTCAGCTCGAGTGTCCGTTTCACGCCCACGAGTAACCAAAATAGCTGGTTCGTTCGTCACTGCCAAGAACAAGTTCGGCCCGAACTCAACACTGTTCCCGGCCCGAACTTCATTTTCGTCCCGAACTTCAACCTCGGCCCGAACTTCAACCTCGGCCCGAACTCCGAACTCGGCCCGAATTTCAACCTCGGCCCGAACATCATCCTCGGCCCGAACACCGAACTTTGGCCCGAACACCACTTCGGCCCGAACATCCCACTTCGCCCCGAAGACCACTTCGGCCCGAACATCCCACTTCGGCCCGAATTCTTCAATATCCAATATTGTGTGACAAAAGGTGCTATATTAAAACATTCATAACTTTCAGCTCGGGTGTCCGTTTCACGCCCACGAGTAATCAAAATAACTAGTTCGTTCGTCACTGCCAAGAACAAGTTCGGCCCGAACTCTTCACTGTTCCCGGCCCGAACTTCATTTTCGGCCCGAACTTCAACCTCAGCCCGAACTTCAACCTCGGCCCGAACTCCGACCTCGGCCCGAACTTCAACCTCGGCCCGAACACCGAACTTCGGCCCGAACACCACTTCGGCCCGAACACCACTTCGGCCCGAACACCACTTCGGCCCGAACATCCCTCTTCGGCCCGAACTCTTCAATATCCAAGATTGTGTGACAAAAGGTGCTATACTAAAACATTCATAACTTTCAGCTCGGGTGTCCGTTTCACGCCCACGAGTAACCAAAATAGCTGGTTCGTTCGTCACTGCCAAGAACAAGTTCGGCCCGAACTCTACACTGTTCCCGGCCCGAACTTCAATTTCGTCCCGAACTTCAACCTTGGCCCGAACTCCGACCTCGGCCCGAACTTCAACCTCGGCCCGAACATCATCCTCCGCCCGAACACCGAACTTCGGCCCGAACACCACTTCGGCCCGAACACCACTTCGGCCCGAACACCACTTCGGCCCGAACACCACTTCGGCCCGAACATCCCTCTTCGGCCCGAACTCTTCAATATCCAAGATTGTGTGACAAAAGGTGCTATACTAAAACATTCATAACTTTCGGCTCGAGTGTCCGTTTCACGCCCACGAGTAACCAAAATAGCTGGTTCGTTCGTCACTGCCAAGAACAAGTTCGGCCCGAACTCAACACTGTTCCCGGCCCGAACTTCATTTTCGTCCCGAACTTCAACCTCGGCCCGAACTTCAACCTCGGCCCGAACTCCGAACTCGGCCCGAATTTCAACCTCGGCCCGAACATCATCCTCGGCCCGAACACCGAACTTTGGCCCGAACACCACTTCGGCCCGAACATCCCACTTCGCCCCTAAGACCACTTCGGCCCGAACATCCCACTTCGGCCCGAATTCTTCAATATCCAATATTGTGTGACAAAAGGTGCTATATTAAAACATTCATAACTTTCAGCTCGGGTGTCCGTTTCACGCCCACGAGTAATCAAAATAACTAGTTCGTTCGTCACTGCCAAGAACAAGTTCGGCCCGAACTCTTCACTGTTCCCGGCCCGAACTTCATTTTCGGCCCGAACTTCAACCTCAGCCCGAACTTCAACCTCGGCCCGAACTCCGACCTCGGTCCGAACTTCAACCTCGGCCCGAACACCGAACTTCGGCCCGAACACCACTTCGGCCCGAACACCACTTCGGCCCGAACACCACTTCGGCCCGAACATCCCTCTTCGGCCCGAACTCTTCAATATCCAAGATTGTGTGACAAAAGGTGCTATACTAAAACATTCATAACTTTCAGCTCGGGTGTCCGTTTCACGCCCACGAGTAACCAAAATAGCTGGTTCGTTCGTCACTGCCAAGAACAAGTTCGGCCCGAACTCTACACTGTTCCCGGCCCGAACTTCAATTTCGTCCCGAACTTCAACCTTGGCCCGAACTCCGACCTCGGCCCGAACTTCAACCTCGGCCCGAACATCATCCTCCGCCCGAACACCGAACTTCGGCCGGACACCACTTCGGCCCGAACACCACTTCGGCCCGAACACCACTTCGGCCCGAACATCCCTCTTCGGCCCGAACTCTTCAATATCCAAGATTGTGTGACAAAAGGTGCTATACTAAAACATTCATAACTTTCAGCTCGGGTGTCCGTTTCACGCCCACGAGTGACCAAAATAGCTGGTTCGTTCGTCATTGCCAAGAACAAGTTCGGCCCGAACTCTTCACTGTTCCCGGCCCGAACTTCATTTTCGGACCGAACCTCAACCTCGTCCCGAACTTCAACCTCGGCCTGAACTCCGACCTCGGCCCGAACTTCAACCTCGGCCCGAACATCATCCTCGGCCCGAACACCGAACTTCGGCCCGAACACCACTTCGGCCCGAACACCACTTCGGCCCGAACATCCCACTACGGCCTGAACACAACTTCGGCCCGAACATCCCTCTTCGGCTCGAACTCTTCAATATCCAAGATTGTGTGAAAAAAGGTGCTATACTAAAACATTCATAACTTTCAGCTCGGGTGTCCGTTTCACGCCCATGAGTAACCAAAATAACTGGTTCGTTCGTCACTGCCAAGAACATGTTCGGCCCGAACTCTTCACTGTTCTCGGCCCGAACTTCATTTTCGGCCAGAACTTCAACCTCGGCCCGAACTTCAACCTCGGCCCGAACTCCGACCTCGGCCCGAACTTCAACCTCGGCCCGAACATCATCCTCGGCCCGAACACCGAACTTCGGCCCGAACACCACTTCGGCCCGAACACCACTTCGGCCCGAACATCCCTCTTCGACCCGAACTCTTCAATATCCAAGATTGTGTGACAAAAGGTGCTATACTAAAACATTCATAACTTTCAGCTCGGGTGTCCGTTTCACGCCCACGAGTAACCAAAATAGCTGGTTCGTTCGTCGCTGCCAAGAACAAGTTCGGCCCGAACTCTACACTGTTCCCGGCCCGAACTACATTTTCGTCCCGAACTTCAACCTCGGCCCGAACTCCGACCTCGGCCCGAATTTCAACCTCGGCCCGAACATCATCCTCGGCCCGAACACCGAACTTTGGCCCGAACACCACTTCGGCCCGAACATCCCACTTTGCCCCGAACACCACTTCGGCCCGAACATCCCTCTTCGCCCGAACTCTTCAATATCCAAGATTGTGTGACAAAAGGTGCTATATTAAAACATTCATAACTTTCAGCTCGGGTGTCCGTTTCACGCCCACGAGTAACCAAAATAGCTGGTTCGTTCGTCACTGCCAAGAACAAGTTCGGCCCGAACTCTTCACTGTTCTCGGCCCGAACTTCATTTTCGGCCCGAACTTCAACCTCGGCCCGAACTTCAACCTCGGCCCGAACACCGACCTCGGCCCGAACTTCAACCTCGGCCGAACATCATCCTCGGCCCGAACACCGAACTTCGGCCCGAACACCACTTCGGCCCGAACACCCCTCTTCGACCCGAACTCTTCAATATCCAAGATTGTGTGACAAAAGGTGCTATACTAAAACATTCATAACTTTCAGCTCGGGTGTCCGTTTCACGCCCACGAGTAACCAAAATAGCTGGTTCGTTCGTCACTGCCAAGAACAAGTTCGGCCCGAACTCTACACTGTTCCCGGCCCGAACTTCATTTTCGTCCCGAACTTCAACCTCGGCCCGAACTTCAACCTCGGCCCGAACTCCGACCTCGGCCCGAACTTCAACCTCGGCACGAACATCATCCTCGGCCCGAACACCGAACTTCGGCCCGAACACCACTTCGGCCCGAACACCACTTCGGCCCGAACATCCCATTTCGGCCCGAACACCACTTCGGCCCGAACATCCCTCTTCGGCCCGAATTCTTCAATATCCAAGATTGTGTGACAAAAGGTGCTATACTAAAACATTCATAACTTTCAGCTCGGGTGTCTGTTTCACGCCCACGAGTATCCAAAATAGCTGGTTCGTTCGTCACTGCCAAGAACAAGTTCGGCCCGAACTCTTCACTGTTCCCGGCCCGAACTTCATTTTCGGCCCGTACTTCAACCTCAGCCCGAAATTCAACCTCGGCCCGAACTCCGACCTCGGCCCGAACTTCAACCTCGGCCCGAACATCATCCTCGGCCCGAACACCGAACTTCGGCCCGAACACCACTTCGGCCCGAACATCCCACTTCGGCCCGAACACCACTTCGGCCCGAACATCCCTCTTCGGCCCGAACTCTTCAATATCCAAGATTGTGTGACAAAAGGTGCTATACTAAAGCATTCATAACCTTTAGCTCGGGTGTCCGTTTCACGCCCACGAGTAACCAAAATAGCTGGTTCGTTCGTCACTGCCAAGAACAAGTTCGGCCCGAACTCTTCACTGTTCCCGGCCCAAACTTCATTTTCGGCCCGAACTTCAACCTCGACCCGAACTTCTACCTCGGCCCGAAGACCGACCTCAGCCCGAACTTCAACCTCGGCCCGAACAACATCCTCGGCCCGAACACCGAACTTCGGCCCGAACACCACTTCGGTCCGAACATCCCACTTCGGCCCGAACACCACTTCGGCCCGAACATCCCTCTTCGGCCCGAACTCTTCAATATCCAAGATTGTGTGACAAAAGGTGCTATACTAAAACATTCATAACTTTCAGCTCGGGTGTCCGTTTCACGCCCACAAGTAACCAAAATAGCTGGTTCGTTCGTCACTGCCAAGAACAAGTTCGGCCCGAACTCTTCACTGTTCCCGGCCCGAACTTCATTTTCGGCCCGAACTTCAACCTCGACCCGAACTTCAACCTCGGCCCGAATCCGACCTCGGCCCGAACTTCAACCTCGGCCCGAACACCGAACTTCGGCCCGAACACCACTTCGGCCCGAACACCACTTCGGCCCGAACATCCCACTTCGGCCCGAACACCACTTCGGCCCGAACATCCCTCTTCGGCCCGAACTCTTCAATATCCAAGATTGTGTGACAAAAGGTGATATACTAAAACATTCATAACTTTTAGCTCGGTTGTCCGTTTCACGCCCACGAGTAACCAAAATAGCTGGTTCGTTCGTCACTGCCAAAAACAAGTTCGGCCCGAACTCTTCACTGTTCCCGGCCCGAACTTCATTTTCGGCCCGAACTTCAACCTCAGCCCGAAATTCAACCTCGGCCCAAACTCCGACCTCGGCCCGAACTTCAACCTCGGCCCGAACATCATCCTCGGCCCGAACACCGAACTTCGGCCCGAACACCACTTCGGCCGGAACATCCCACTTCGGCCCGAACCCGAACATCCCTCTTCGGCCCGAACTCTTCAATATCCAAGATTGTGTGACAAAAGGTGCTATACTAAAACATTAATAACTTTCAGCTCGGGTGTCCGTTTCACGCCCACGAGTAACCAAAATAGCTGGTTCGTTCGTCACTGCCAAGAACAAGTTCGGCCCGAACTCTTCACTGTTCTCGGCCCGAACTTCATTTTCGGCCCGAACTTCAACCTCGGCCCGCACTTCAACCTCGGCCCGAATCCGACCTCGGCCCGAACTTCAACCTCGGCCCTAACATGATCCTCGGCCCAAACACCGAACTTCGGCCCGAACATCCCACTTCGGCCCGAACACCACTTCGGCCCGAACATCCCTCTTCGGCCCGAACTCTTCAATATCCAAGATTGTGTGACAAAAGGTGCTATACTAAAACATTCATAACCTTCAGCTCGGGTGTCCGTTTCACGCACACGAGTAACCAAAATAGTTGGTTCGTTCGTCACTGCCAAGAACAAGTTCGACCCGAACTCTTCACTGTTCCCGGCCCGAACTTCATTTTTGGCCCGAACTTCAACCTCGACCCGAACTTCAACCTCGGCCCGAAGCCGACCTCGGCCCGAACTTCAACCTCGGCCCGAACATCATCCTCGGCCCGAACACCGAACTTCGGCCCGAACACCACTTCGGCCCGAACACCACTTCGGCCCGAACATCCCACTTCGGCCCGAACACCAATTCGGCCCGAACATCCCTCTTCGGCCCGAACTCTTCAATATCCAAGATTGTGTGACTAAATGTGCTATACTAAAACATTCATAACTTTCAGCTCGGGTGTCCGTTTCACGCCCACGAGTAACCAAAATAGCTGGTTCGTTCGTCACTGCCAAGAACAAGTTCGGCCAGAACTCTTCACTGGTCCCGGCCCGAACTTCATTTTCGGCCCGAACTTCAACCTCGGCCCGAAAATCAACCTCGGCCCGAACTCCGACCTCGGCCCGAGCTTCAACCTCGGCCCGAACACCATCCTCGGCCCGAACACCGAACTTCGGCCCGAACACCACTTCGGCCCGAACATCCCACTTCGGCCCGAACACCACTTCGGCCCGAACATCCCACTTCGGCCCGAACTCCGACCTCGGCCCGAACTTCAACCTCGGCCCGAACATCATCCTCGGCCCGAACACCGAACTTCGGCCCGAACACCACTTCGGCCCGAACATCCCACTTCGGCCCGAACACCACTTCGGCCCGAAAATCCCTCTTCGGCCCGAACTCTTCAATATCCAAGATTGTGTGACAAAAGGTGCAATACTAAAACATTCATAACTTTCAGCTCGGATGTCCGTTTCACGCCCACGAGTAACCAAAATAGCTGGTTCGATCGTCACTGTCAAGAACAAGTTCGGCCCGAACTCTTCACTGTTCCCGGCCCGAACTTCATTTTCGGCCCGAACTTCAACCTCGGCCCGAACTTCAACCTCTGCCCGAACTCCGACCTCGGCCCAAACTTCAACCCGGCCCGAACATCATCCTCGGCCCGAACACCACTTCGGCCCGAACACCACTTCGGCCCGAACTCTTCAATATCCAAGATTGTGTGACAAAAGGTGCTATACTAAAACATTCATAACTTTCAGCTCGGGTGTCCGTTTCACGCCCACGAGTAACCAAAATAGCTGGTTCGTTCATCAATGCCAAGAACAAGTTCGGCCCGAACTCTTCACTGTTCCCGGCCCGAACTTCATTTTCGGCCCGAACTTCAACCTCGGCCCGAACTTCAACCTCGGCCCGTACTCCGACCTCGGCCCGAACTTCAACCTCGGCCCGAACATCATCCTCGGCCCGAACACCGAACTTCGGCCCGAACACCACTTCGGCCCAAACACCACTTCGGCCCGAACATCCCACTTCGGGCCGAACACCACTTCGGCCCGAACATCCCTCTTCGGCCCGAACTCTTCAATATCCAAGATTGTGTGACAAAAGGTGCTATACTAAAACATTCATAACTTTCAGCTCGGGTGTCCGTCTCACGCCCACGAGTAACCAAAATAGCTGGTTCGTTCGTCACTGCCAAGACCAAGTTCGGCCCGAACTCTTCACTGTTCCCGGCCCGAACTTCAACCTCGGCCCGAACACCACTTCGGCCCGAACATCCCACTTCGGCCCGAACACCACTTCGGCCCGAACATCCCTCTTCGGCCCGAACTCTTCAATATCCAAGATTGTGTGACAAAAGGTGATATACTAAAACATTCATAACTTTTAGCTCGGTTGTCCGTTTCACGCCCACGAGTAACCAAAATAGCTGGTTCGTTCGTCACTGCCAAAAACAAGTTCGGCCCGAACTCTTCACTGTTCCCGGCCCGAACTTCATTTTCGGCCCGAACTTCAACCTCAGCCCGAAATTCAACCTCGGCCCAAACTCCGACCTCGGCCCGAACTTCAACCTCGGCCCGAACATCATCCTCGGCCCGAACACCGAACTTCGGCCCGAACACCACTTCGGCCGGAACATCCCACTTCGGCCCGAACCCGAACATCCCTCTTCGGCCCGAACTCTTCAATATCCAAGATTGTGTGACAAAAGGTGCTATACTAAAACATTAATAACTTTCAGCTCGGGTGTCCGTTTCACGCCCACGAGTAACCAAAATAGCTGGTTCGTTCGTCACTGCCAAGAACAAGTTCGGCCCGAACTCTTCACTGTTCTCGGCCCGAACTTCATTTTCGGCCCGAACTTCAACCTCGGCCCGCACTTCAACCTCGGCCCGAATCCGACCTCGGCCCGAACTTCAACCTCGGCCCTAACATGATCCTCGGCCCAAACACCGAACTTCGGCCCGAACATCCCACTTCGGCCCGAACACCACTTCGGCCCGAACATCCCTCTTCGGCCCGAACTCTTCAATATCCAAGATTGTGTGACAAAAGGTGCTATACTAAAACATTCATAACCTTCAGCTCGGGTGTCCGTTTCACGCACACGAGTAACCAAAATAGTTGGTTCGTTCGTCACTGCCAAGAACAAGTTCGACCCGAACTCTTCACTGTTCCCGGCCCGAACTTCATTTTTGGCCCGAACTTCAACCTCGACCCGAACTTCAACCTCGGCCCGAAGCCGACCTCGGCCCGAACTTCAACCTCGGCCCGAACATCATCCTCGGCCCGAACACCGAACTTCGGCCCGAACACCACTTCGGCCCGAACACCACTTCGGCCCGAACATCCCACTTCGGCCCGAACACCAATTCGGCCCGAACATCCCTCTTCGGCCCGAACTCTTCAATATCCAAGATTGTGTGACTAAATGTGCTATACTAAAACATTCATAACTTTCAGCTCGGGTGTCCGTTTCACGCCCACGAGTAACCAAAATAGCTGGTTCGTTCGTCACTGCCAAGAACAAGTTCGGCCAGAACTCTTCACTGGTCCCGGCCCGAACTTCATTTTCGGCCCGAACTTCAACCTCGGCCCGAAAATCAACCTCGGCCCGAACTCCGACCTCGGCCCGAGCTTCAACCTCGGCCCGAACACCATCCTCGGCCCGAACACCGAACTTCGGCCCGAACACCACTTCGGCCCGAACATCCCACTTCGGCCCGAACACCACTTCGGCCCGAACATCCCACTTCGGCCCGAACTCCGACCTCGGCCCGAACTTCAACCTCGGCCCGAACATCATCCTCGGCCCGAACACCGAACTTCGGCCCGAACACCACTTCGGCCCGAACATCCCACTTCGGCCCGAACACCACTTCGGCCCGAAAATCCCTCTTCGGCCCGAACTCTTCAATATCCAAGATTGTGTGACAAAAGGTGCAATACTAAAACATTCATAACTTTCAGCTCGGATGTCCGTTTCACGCCCACGAGTAACCAAAATAGCTGGTTCGATCGTCACTGTCAAGAACAAGTTCGGCCCGAACTCTTCACTGTTCCCGGCCCGAACTTCATTTTCGGCCCGAACTTCAACCTCGGCCCGAACTTCAACCTCTGCCCGAACTCCGACCTCGGCCCAAACTTCAACCCGGCCCGAACATCATCCTCGGCCCGAACACCACTTCGGCCCGAACACCACTTCGGCCCGAACTCTTCAATATCCAAGATTGTGTGACAAAAGGTGCTATACTAAAACATTCATAACTTTCAGCTCGGGTGTCCGTTTCACGCCCACGAGTAACCAAAATAGCTGGTTCGTTCATCAATGCCAAGAACAAGTTCGGCCCGAACTCTTCACTGTTCCCGGCCCGAACTTCATTTTCGGCCCGAACTTCAACCTCGGCCCGAACTTCAACCTCGGCCCGTACTCCGACCTCGGCCCGAACTTCAACCTCGGCCCGAACATCATCCTCGGCCCGAACACCGAACTTCGGCCCGAACACCACTTCGGCCCAAACACCACTTCGGCCCGAACATCCCACTTCGGGCCGAACACCACTTCGGCCCGAACATCCCTCTTCGGCCCGAACTCTTCAATATCCAAGATTGTGTGACAAAAGGTGCTATACTAAAACATTCATAACTTTCAGCTCGGGTGTCCGTCTCACGCCCACGAGTAACCAAAATAGCTGGTTCGTTCGTCACTGCCAAGACCAAGTTCGGCCCGAACTCTTCACTGTTCCCGGCCCGAACTTCAACCTCGGCCCGAACTCCGACCTCGGACCGAACTTCAACCTCGACCCGAAAATCATCCTCGGCCCGAACACCGAACTTCGGCCCGAACACCACTTCGGCCCGAACATCCCACTTCGGCCCGAACACCACTTCGGCCCGAACATCCCTCTTCGGCCCGAACTCTTCAATATCCAAGATTGTGTGACAAAAGGTGCTATACTAAAACATTCATAACTTTCAGCTCGGGTGTCCGTTTCACGCCCACGAGTAACCAAAATAGCTAGTTCGTTCGTCAATGCCAAGAACAAGTTCGGCCCGAACGCTTCACTGTTCCCGACCCGAAATTCATTTTCGGCCCAAACTTCAACTTCGGCCCGAACTCCGACCTCGGCCCGAACTTCAACCTCGGCCCGAACATCATCCTCGGCCCGAACACCGAAATTCGGCCCGAACACCACTTCGGCCCGAACATCCCACTTCGGCCCGAACACCACTTCGGCTCGAACATCCCTCTTCGGCCCGAACTCTTCAATATCCAAGATTGTGTGACAAAAGGTGCTATACTAAAACATTCATAACTTTCAGCTCGGGTGTCCGTTTCACGCCCACGAGTAACCAAAATATCTGGTTCGTTCGTCAATGCCAAGAACAAGTTCGGCCCGAACTCTTCACTGTTCCCGGCCCGAACTTCATTTTCGGCCCGAACTTCAACCTCGGCCCGAACTTCAACCTCGGCCCGTACTCCGACCTCGGCCCGAACTTCAACCTCGGCCCGAACATCATCCTCGGCCCGAACACCGAACTTCGGCCCGAACACCACTTCGGCCCGAACATCCCTCTTCGGCCCGAACTCTTCAATATCCAAGATTGTGTGATAAAAGGTGCTATATTAAAACATTCATAACTTTCAGCTCGGCTGTCCGTTTCACGCCCACGAGTAACCAAAATAGCTGGTTCGTTCGTCACTGTCAAGAACAAGTTCGGCCCGAACTCTTCACTGTTCCCGGCCCGAACTTCATTTTCGGCCCGAACTTCAACCTCGGCCCGAACTTCAACCTCGGCCCGTACTCCGACCTCGGCCCGAACTTCAACCTCGGCCCGAACATCATCCTCGGCCCGAACACCGAACTTCGGCCCGAACACCACTTCAGCCCGAACACCACTTCGGCCCGAACACCGAACTTCGGCCCGAACACCACTTCGGCCCGAACACCACTTCGGCCCGAACATCCCACTTCGGCCCGAACACCACTTCGGCCCGAACATCCCTCTTCGGCCCGAACTCTTCAATATCCAAGATTGTGTGACAAAAGGTGCTATACTAAAACATTCATTACTTTCAGCTCAGTTGTCCGTTTCACGCCCACGAGTAACCAAAATAGCAGGTTCGTTCGTCACTGCCAAGAACAAGTTCGGCCCGAACTCTTCACTAATCCCGGCCCGAACTTCATTTTCGGCCCGAACTTCAACCTCGGCCCGAACTCCGACCTCGGTCCGAACTTCAACCTCGACCCGAACATCATCCTCAGCCCGAACACCGAACTTCGGCTCGAACACCACTTCGGCCCGAACACCACTTCGGCCAGAACATCCCACTTCGGCCCGAACACCACTTCGGCCCGAACATCCCTCTTCGGCCCGAACTCTTCAATATCCAAGATTGTGTGACAAAAGGTGCTATACTAAAACATTCATAACTTTCAGCTCGGGTGTCCGTCTCACGCCCACGAGTAACCAAAATAGCTGGTTCGTTCGTCACTGCCAAGACCAAGTTCGGCCCGAACTCTTCACTGTTCCCGGCCCGAACTTCATTTTCGGCCCGAACTTCAACCTCGGCCCGAACTTCAACCTCGACCCGAACTCCGACCTCGGACCGAACTTCAACCTCGACCCGAACATCATCCTCGGCCCGAACACCGAACTTCGGCCCGAACACCACTTCGGCCTGAACACCACTTCGGCCCGAACATCCCACTTCGGCCCGAACACCACTTCGGCCCGAACATCCCTCTTCGGCCCGAACTCTTCAATATCCAAGATTGTGTGACAAAAGGTGCTATACTAAAACATTCATAACTTTCAGCTCAGTTGTCCGTTTCACGCCCACGAGTAACCAAAATAGCTGGTTCGTTCGTCACTGCCAAGAACAAGTTCGGCCCGAACTCTTCACTGTTCCCGGCCCGAACTTCATTTTCGGCCCGAACTTCAACCTCGGCCCGAACTCCGACCTCGGTCCGAACTTCAACCTCGACCCGAACATCATCCTCAGCCCGAACATCCCACTTCGGCCCGAACACCACTTCGGTCCGAACACCACTTCGGCCCGAACATCCCTCTTCGGCCCGAACTCTTCAATATCCAAGATTGTGTGACAAAAGGTGCTATATTAAAACATTCATAACTTTCAGCTCGGCTGTCCGTTTCACGCCCACGAGTAACCAAAATAGCTGGTTCGTTCGTCACTGTCAAGAACAAGTTCGGCCCGAACTCTTCACTGTTCCCGGCCCGAACTTCATTTTCGGCCCGAACTTCAACCTCGGCCCGAACTTCAACCTCGGCCCGAACTCCGACCTCGGCCCGAACTTCAACCTCGGCCCGAACATCATCCTCGGCCCGAACACCACTTCGGCCCGAACACCACTTCGGCCCGAACATCCCTCTTCGGCCCGAACTCTTCAATATCCAAGATTGTGTGACAAAAGGTGCTATACTAAAACATTCATAACTTTCAGCTCGGGTGTCCATTTCAAGCCCACGAGTAACCAAAATAGCTGGTTCGTTCGTCACTGTCAAGAACAAGTTCGGCCCGAACTCTTCACTGTTCCCGGCCCGAACTTCATTTTCGGCCCGAACTTCAACCTCGGCCCGAACTTCAACCTCGGCCCGAACTCCGACCTCGGCCCGAACTTCAACCTCGGCCCGAACATCATCCTCGGCCCGAACACCACTTCGGCCCGAACACCACTTCGGCCCGAACATCCCTCTTCGGCCCGAACTCTTCAATATCCAAGATTGTGTGACAAAAGGTGCTATACTAAAACATTCATAACTTTCAGCTCGGGTGTCCATTTCAAGCCCACGAGTAACCAAAATAGCTGGTTCGTTCGTCACTGCCTAGAACAAGTTCGGCCCGAACTCTTCACTGTTCCCGGCCCGAACTTCATTTTCAGCCCGAACTTCAACCTCGGCCCGAACTTCAACCTCGGCCCGAACATCATCCTCGGCCCGAACACCGAACTTCGGCCCGAACACCACTTCGACCCGAACATCCCACTTCGGCCCGAACACCACTTCGGCCCGAACATCCCTCTTCGGCCCGAACTCTTCAATATCCAAGATTGTGTGACAAAAGGTGCTATACTAAAACATTCATAACTTTCAGCTCGGGTGTCCGTTTCACGCCCACGAGTAACCAAAATAGTTGGTTCGTTCGTCACTGCCAAGACCAAGTTCGGCCCGAACTCTTCACTGTTCCTGGCCCGAACTTCATTTTCGGCCCGAACTTCAACCTCGGCCCGAACTTCAACCTCGGCCCGAACTCCGACCTCGGACCGAACTTCAACCTCGACCCGAACATCATCCTCGGCCCGAACACCGAACTTCGGCCCGAACACCACTTCGGCCCGAACATCCCACTTCGGCCCGAACACCACTTCGGCCTGAACATCCCTCTTCGGCCCGAACTCTTCAATATCCAAGATTGTGTGATAAAAGGTGCTATACTAAAACATTCATAACTTTTAGCTCGGGTGTCCGTTTCACGCCCACGAGTAACCAAAATAGCTGGTTCGTTCGTCACTGCCAAGAACAAGTTCGGCCCGAACTCTTCACTGTTCCCGGCCCGAACTTCATTTTCGGCTCGAACTTCAACCTCGGCCCAAACTCAGACCTCGGTCCGAACTTCAACCTCGACCCGAACATCATCCTCAGCCCGAACACCACTCCGGCCCGAACACCACTTCGGCCCGAACATCCCACTTCGGCCCGAACACCACTTCGGCCTGAACATCCCTCTTCGGCCCGAACTCTTCAATATCCAAGATTGTGTGATAAAAGGTGCTATACTAAAACATTCATAACTTTTAGCTCGGGTGTCCGTTTCACGCCCACGAGTAACCAAAATAGCTGGTTCGTTCGTCACTGCCAAGAACAAGTTCGGCCCGAACTCTTCACTGTTCCCGGCCCGAACTTCATTTTCGGCTCGAACTTCAACCTCGGCCCAAACTCAGACCTCGGTCCGAACTTCAACCTCGACCCGAACATCATCCTCAGCCCGAACACCACTCCGGCCCGAACACCACTTCGGCCCGAACATCCCACTTCGGCCCGAACACCACTTCGGCCCGAACATCCCTCTTCGGCCCGAATTCTTCAATATCCAAGATTGTGTGACAAAAGGTGCTATACTAAAACATTCATAACTTTCAGCTCGGATGTCCGTTTCACGCCCACGAGTAACCAAAATAGCTGGTTCGATCGTCACTGTCAAGAACAAGTTCGGCCCGAACTCTTCACTGTTCCCGGCCCGAACTTCACTTTCGGCCCGAACTTCAACCTCGGCCCGAACTTCAACCTCTGCCCGAACTCCGACCTCGGCCCAAACTTCAACCCGGCCTGAACATCATCCTCGGCCCGAACACCACTTCGGCCCGAACACCACTTCGGCCCGAACTCTTCAATATCCAAGATTGTGTGACAAAAGGTGCTATACTAAAACATTCATAACATTCAGCTCGGGTGTCCGTTTCAAGCCCACGAGTAACCAAAATAGCTGGTTCGTTCGTCACTGCCTAGAACAAGTTCGGCCCGAACTTCAACCTCGGCCCGAACTTCAACCTCTCCCCGAACTCCGACCTCGGCCCAAACTTCAACCCGGCCCGAACATCATCCTCGGCCCGAACACCACTTCGGCCCGAACACCACTTCGGCCCGAACATCCCTCTTCAGCCCGAACTCTTCAATATCCAAGATTGTGTGACAAAAGGTGCTATACTAAAACATTCATAACTTTCAGCTCGGGTGTCTGTTTCACGCCCACGAGTAACCAAAATAGCTGGTTCGTTTGTCACTGCCTAGAACATGTTCGGCCCGAACTCTTCACTGTTCCCGGCCCGAATTTATTTTCGGCCCGAACTTCATCCTCGGCCCGAACTTCAACCTCGGCCCGAACTCCGACCTCGGCCCGAACTTCAACCTCGGCCCGAACATCATCCTCGGCCCGAACACCACTTCGGCCCGAACACCACTTCGGCCCGAACATCCCTCTTCGGCCCGAACTCTTCAATATCCAAGATTGTGTGACAAAAGGTTCTATACTAAAACATTCATAACTTTCAGCTCGGGTGTCCGTTTCACGCCCACGAGTAACCAAAATAGCTGGTTCGTTCGTCACTGTCAAGAACAAGTTCGGCCCGAACTCTTCACTGTTCCCGACCCGAACTTCATTTTCGGCCCGAACTTTAACCTCGGCCCGAACTTCAACCTCGGCCCGTACTCCGACCTCGGCCCGAACTTCAACCTCGGCCCGAACATCATCCTCGGCCCGAACACCGAACTTCGGCCCGAACACCACTTCAGCCCGAACACCACTTCGGCCCGAACATCCCACTTCGGCCCGAACACTACTTCGGCCCGAACACCACTTCGGCCCGAACATCCCTCTTCGGCCCGAACTCTTCAATATCCAAGATTGTGTGACAAAAGGTGCTATACTAAAACATTCATAACTTTCAGCTCGGGTGTCCGTTTCACGCCCACGAGTAACCAAAATAGCTGGTTCGTTCGTCACTACCAAGACCAAGTTCGGCCCGAACTCTTCACTGTTCCCGGCCCGAACTTCATTTTCGGCCCGAACTTCAACCTCGGCCCGAACTTCAACCTCGGCCCGAACTTCAACCTCGGCCCGAACTCCGACCTCGGACCGAACTTCAACCTCGACCCGAACATCATCCTCGGCCCGAACACCGAACTTTGGCCCGAACACCACTTCGGCCCGAACATCCCACTTCGGCCCGAACACCACTTCGGCCCGAACATCCCTCTTCGGCCCGAACTCTTCAATATCCAAGATTGTGTGACAAAAGGTGCTATACTAAAACATTCATAACTTTCAGCTCGGTTGTCCGTTTCACGCCCACGAGTAACCAAAATAGCTGGTTCGTTCGTCACTGCCAAGAACAAGTTCGGCCCGAACTCTTCACTGTTCCCGGCCCGAACTTCATTTTCGGCCCGAACTTCAACCTCTGCCCGAACTCCGACCTCGGTCCGAACTTCAACCTCGACCCGAACATCATCCTCAGCCCGAACACCGAACTTCGGCTCGAACACCACATCGGTCCGAACACCACTTCGGCCCGAACATCCCACTTCGGCCCGAACACCACTTCGGCCCGAACATCCCTCTTCGGCCCGAACTCTTCAATATCCAAGATTGTGTGACAAAAGGTGCTATATTAAAACATTCATAACTTTCAGCTCGGCTGTCCATTTCACGCCCACGAGTAACCAAAATAGCTGGTTCGTTCGTCACTGTCAAGAACAAGTTCGGCCCGAACTCTTCACTGTTCCCGGCCCGAACTTCATTTTCGGCCCGAACTTCAACCTCGGCCCGAACTTCAACCTCGGCCCGAACTCCGACCTCGGCCCGAACTTCAACCTCGGCCCGAACATCATCCTCGGCCCGAACACCACTTCGGCCCGAACACCACTTCGGCCCGAACATCCCTCTTCGGCCCGAACTCTTCAATATCCAAGATTGTGTGACAAAAGGTGCTATATTAAAACATTCATAACTTTCAGCTCGGGTGTCCGTTTCAAACCCACGAGTAACCAAAATAGCTGGTTCGTTCGTCACTGCCTAGAACAAGTAACTCTTCACTGTTCCCGGCCCGAACTTCATTTTCAGCCCGAACTTCAACCTCGGCCTGAACTTCAACCTCGGCCCGAACATCATCCTCGGCCCGAACACCGAACTTCGGCCCGAACACCACTTCGACCCGAACATCCCACTTCGGCCCGAACACCACTTCGGCCCGAACATCCCTCTTCGGCCCGAACTCTTCAATATCCAAGATTGTGTGACAAAAGGTGCTATACTAAAACATTCATAACTTTCAGCTCGGGTGTCCGTTTCACGCCCACGAGTAACCAAAATAGCTGGTTCGTTTGTCACTGCCAAGAACAAGTTCGGCCTGAACTCTTCACTATTCCCGGCCCGAACTTCATTTTCGGCTCGAACTTCAACCTCGGCCCGAACTCAGACCTCGGTCCGAACTTCAACCTCGACCCGAACATCATCATCAGCCCGAACACCACTTCGGCCCGAACACCACTTCGGCCCGAACATCCCACTTCGGCCCGAACACCACTTCGGCCCGAACATCCCTCTTCGGCCCGAACTCTTCAATATCCAAGATTGTGTGACAAAAGGTGCTATACTAAAACATTCATAACTTTCAGCTCGGATGTCCGTTTCACGCCCACGAGTAACCAAAATAGCTGGTTCGATCGTCACTGTCAAGAACAAGTTCGGCCCGAACTCTTCACTTTTCCCGGCCCGAACTTCATTTTCGCCCGAACTTCAACCTCGGCCCGAACTTCAACCTCTGCCCGAACTCCGACCTCGGCCCAAACTTCAACCAGGCCCGAACATCATCCTCGGCCCGAACACCACTCCGGCCCGAACACCACTTCGGCCCGAACTCTTCAATATCCAAGATTGTGTGACAAAAGGTGCTATACTAAAACATTCATAACTTTCAGCTCGGGTGTCCGTTTCAAGCCCACGAGTAACCAAAATAGCTGGTTCGTTCGTCACTTCCTAGAACAAGTTCGGCCCGAACTTCAACCTCGGCCCGAACTTCAACCTCTCCCCGAACTCCGACCTCGGCCCAAACTTCAACCCGGCCCGAACATCATCCTCGGCCCGAACACCACTTCGGCCCGAACACCACTTCGGCCCGAACATCCCTCTTCGGCCCGAACTCTTCAATATCCAAGATTGTGTGACAAAAGGTGCTATACTAAAACATTCATAACTTTCAGCTCGGGTGTCTGTTTCACGCCCACGAGTAACCAAAATAGCTGGTTCGTTCGTCACTGCCTAGAACATGTTCGGCCCGAACTCTTCACTGTTCCCGGCCCGAACTTTATTTTCGGCCCGAACTTCAACCTCGGCCCGAACTTCAACCTCGGCCCGAACTCCGACCTCGGCCCGAACTTCAACCTCGGCCCGAACATCATCCTCGGCCCGAACACCACTTCGGCCCGAACACCACTTCGACCCGAACATCCCTCTTCGGCCCGAACTCTTCAATATCCAAGATTGTGTGACAAAAGGTGCTATACTAAAACATTCATAACTTTCAGCTCGGGTGTCCGTTTCACGCCCACGAGTAACCAAAATAGCTGGTTCGTTCGTCACTGTCAAGAACAAGTTCGGCCCGAACTCTTCATTGTTCCCGGCCTGAACTTCATTTTCGGCCCGAACTTCAACCTCGGCCCGAACTTCAACCTCGGCCCGAACTCCGACCTTGGCCCGAACTTCAACCTCGGCCCGAACATCATCCTCGGCCCGAACACCACTTCGGCCGGAACACCACTTCGGCCCGAACATCCCTCTTCGGCCCGAACTCTTCAATATCCAAGATTGTGTGACAAAAGGTGCTATACTAAAACATTCATAACTTTCAGCTCGGGTGTCCGTTTCAAGCCCACGAGTAACCAAAATAGCTGGTTCGTTCGTCACTGCCTAGAACAAGTTCGGCCCGAACTTCAACCTCGGCCCGAACTTCAACCTCTGCCCGAACTCCGACCTCGTCCCAAACTTCAACCCAGCCCGAACATCATCCTCGGCCCGAACTTCAACCTTCGGCCCGAACACCACTTCGGCCCGAACATCCCTCTTCGGCCCGAACTCTTCAATATCCAAGATTGTGTGACAAAAGGTGCTATACTAAAACATTCATAATTTTCAGCTCGGGTGTCCGTTTCAAGCCCACGAGTAACCAAAATAGCTGGTTCGTTCGTCACTGCCTAGAACAAGTTCGGCCCGAACTTCAACCTAGGCCCGAACTTCAACCTCTGCCCGAACTTCGACCTCGGCCCAAACTTCAACCCGGCCCGAACATCATCCTCGGCCCGAACACCACTTCGGCCCGAACACCACTTCGGCCCGAACATCCCTCTTCGGCCCGGACTCTTCAATATCCAAGATTGTGTGACAAAAGGTGCTATACTAAAACATTCATAACTTTCAACTCGGGTGTCCGTTTCACGCCGACGAGTAACCAAAATAGCTGGTTCGTCCGTCACTGCCTAGAACATGTTCGGCCCGAACTCTTCACTGTTCCCGGCCCGAACTTTACTTTCGGCCCGAACTTCAACCTCGGCCCGAACTTCAACCTCGGCCCGAACTCCGACCTCGCCCGAACTTCAACCTCGGCCCGAACATCATCCTCGGCCCGAACACCACTTCGGCCCGAACACCACTTCGGCCCGAACATCCCTCTTCGGCCCGAACTCTTCAATATCCAAGATTGTGTGACAAAAGGTGCTATACTAAAACATTCATAACTTTCAGCTCGGGTGTCCGTTTCAAGCCCACGAGTAACCAAAATAGCTGGTTCGTTCGTCACTGCCTAGAACAAGTTCGGCCCGAACTCTTCACTGTTCCTGGCCCGAACTTCATTTTCAGCCCGAACTTCAACCTCGGCCTGAACTTCAACCTCGGCCCGAACTCTGACCTCGGCCCGAACTTCAACCTCGGCCCGAACATCATCCTCGGCCCGAACACCGAACTTCGGCCCGAACACCACTTCGGCCCGAACATCCCACTTCGGCCCGAACACCACTTCGGCCCGAACATCCCTCTTCGGCCCGAACTCTTCAATATCCAAGATTGTGTGACAAAAGGTGCTATACTAAAACATTCATAACTTTCAGCTCGGGTGTCCGTTTCAAGCCCACGAGTAACCAAAATAGCTGGTTCGTTCGTCACTGCCTAGAACAAGTTCGGCCCGAACTTCAACCTCGGCCCGAACTTCAACCTCTGCCCGAACTCCGACCTCGCCCCAAACTTCAACCCGGCCCGAACATCATCCTCGGCCCGAACTTCAACCTTCGGCCCGAACACCACTTCGGCCCGAACATCCCTCTTCGGCCCGAACTCTTCAATATCCAAGATTGTGTGACAAAAGGTGCTATACTAAAACATTCATAACTTTCAGCTCGGGTGTCCGTTTCAAGCCCACGAGTAACCAAAATAGCTGGTTCGTTCGTCACTGCCTAGAACAAGTTCGGCCCGAACTTCATCCTCGGCCCGAACTTCAACCTCTGCCCGAACTTCGACCTCGGCCCAAACTTCAACCCGGCCCGAACATCAACCTCGGCCCGAACACCACTTCGGCCCGAACATCCCTCTTCGGCCCGAACTCTTCAATATCAAAGATTGTGTGACAAAAGGTGCTATACTAAAACATTCATAACTTTCAACTCGGGTGTCCGTTTCACGCCGACGAGTAACCAAAATAGCTGGTTCGTCCGTCACTGCCTAGAACATGTTCGGCCCGAACTCTTCACTGTTCCCGGCCCGAACTTTATTTTCGGCCCGAACTTCAACCTCGGCCCGAACTTCAACCTCGGCCCGAACTCCGACCTCGCCCGAACTTCAACCTCGGCCCGAACATCATCCTCGGCCCGAACACCACTTCGGCCCGAACACCACTTCGGCCCGAACATCCCTCTTCGGCCCGAACTCTTCAATATCCAAGATTGTGTGACAAAAGGTGCTATACTAAAACATTCATAACTTTCAGCTCGGGTGTCCGTTTCAAGCCCACGAGTAACCAAAATAGCTGGTTCGTTCGTCACTGCCTAGAACAAGTTCGGCCCGAACTCTTCACTGTTCCCGGCCCGAACTTCATTTTCAGCCCGAACTTCAACCTCGGCCTGAACTTCAACCTCGGCCCGAACTCTGACCTCGGCCCGAACTTCAACCTCGGCCCGAACATCATCCTCGGCCCGAACACCGAACTTCGGCCCGAACACCACTTCGGCCCGAACATCCCACTTCGGCCCGAACACCACTTCGGCCCGAACATCCCTCTTCGGCCCGAACTCTTCAATATCCAAGATTGTGTGACAAAAGGTGCTATACTAAAACATTCATAACTTTCAGCTCGGGTGACCGTTTCACGCCCACGAGTAACCAAAATAGTTGGTTCGTTCGTCACTGCCAAGACCAAGTTCGGCCCGAACTCTTCACTGTTCCTGGCCCGAACTTCAACCTCGGCCCGAACTTCAACCTCGGCCCGAACTCCGACCTCGGACCGAACTTCAACCTCGACCCGAACATCATTCTCGGCCCGAACACCGAACTTCGGCCCGAACACCACTTCGGCCCGAACACCACTTCGGCCCGAACATCCCACTTCGGCCTGAACACCACTTCGGCCCGAACATCCCTCTTCGGCTCGAACTCTTCAATATCCAAGATTGTGTGAAAAAGGTGCTATACTAAAACATTCATAACTTTCAGCTCGGGTGTCCGTTTCACGCCCACGAGTAACCAAAATAACTGGTTCGTTCGTCACTGCCAAGAACAAGTTCGGCCCGAACTCTTCACTGTTCTCGGCCCGAACTTCATTTTCGGCCCGAACTTCAACCTCGGCCCGAACTTCAACCTCGGCCCGAACTCCGACCTCGGCCCGAACTTCAACCTCGGCCCGAACATCATCCTCGGCCCGAACACCGAACTTCGGCCCGAACACCACTTCGGCACAAACATCCCTCTTCGACCCGAACTCTTCAATATCCAAGATTGTGTGACAAAAGGTGCTATACTAAAACATTCATAACTTTCAGCTCGAGTGTCCGTTTCACGCCCACGAGTAACCAAAATAGCTGGTTCGTTCGTCACTGCCAAGAACAAGTTCGGCCCGAACTCAACACTGTTCCCGGCCCGAACTTCATTTTCGTCCCGAACTTCAACCTCGGCCCGAACTTCAACCTCGGCCCGAACTCCGAACTCGGCCCGAATTTCAACCTCGGCCCGAACATCATCCTCGGCCCGAACACCGAACTTTGGCCCGAACACCACTTCGGCCCGAACATCCCACTTCGCCCCGAAGGCCACTTCGGCCCGAACATCCCACTTCGGCCCGAATTCTTCAATATCCAATATTGTGTGACAAAAGGTGCTATATTAAAACATTCATAACTTTCAGCTCGGGTGTCCGTTTCACGCCCACGAGTAATCAAAATAACTAGTTCGTTCGTCACTGCCAAGAACAAGTTCGGCCCGAACTCTTCACTGTTCCCGGCCCGAACTTCATTTTCGGCCCGAACTTCAACCTCAGCCCGAACTTCAACCTCGGCCCGAACTCCGACCTCGGCCCGAACTTCAACCTCGGCCCGAACACCGAACTTCGGCCCGAACACCACTTCGGCCCGAACACCACTTCGGCCCGAACACCACTTCGGCCCGAACATCCCTCTTCGGCCCGAACTCTTCAATATCCAAGATTGTGTGACAAAAGGTGCTATACTAAAACATTCATAACTTTCAGCTCGGGTGTCCGTTTCACGCCCACGAGTAACCAAAATAGCTGGTTCGTTCGTCACTGCCAAGAACAAGTTCGGCCCGAACTCTACACTGTTCCCGGCCCGAACTTCAATTTCGTCCCGAACTTCAACCTTGGCCCGAACTCCGACCTCGGCCCGAACTTCAACCTCGGCCCGAACATCATCCTCCGCCCGAACACCGAACTTCGGCCCGAACACCACTTCGGCCCGAACACCACTTCGGCCCGAACATCCCTCTTCGGCCCGAACTCTTCAATATCCAAGATTGTGTGACAAAAGGTGCTATACTAAAACATTCATAACTTTCGGCTCGAGTGTCCGTTTCACGCCCACGAGTAACCAAAATAGCTGGTTCGTTCGTCACTGCCAAGAACAAGTTCGGCCCGAACTCAACACTGTTCCCGGCCCGAACTTCATTTTCGTCCCGAACTTCAACCTCGGCCCGAACTTCAACCTCGGCCCGAACTCCGAACTCGGCCCGAATTTCAACCTCGGCCCGAACATCATCCTCGGCCCGAACACCGAACTTTGGCCCGAACACCACTTCGGCCCGAACATCCCACTTCGCCCCGAAGACCACTTCGGCCCGAACATCCCACTTCGGCCCGAATTCTTCAATATCCAATATTGTGTGACAAAAGGTGCTATATTAAAACATTCATAACTTTCAGCTCGGGTGTCCGTTTCACGCCCACGAGTAATCAAAATAACTAGTTCGTTCGTCACTGCCAAGAACAAGTTCGGCCCGAACTCTTCACTGTTCCCGGCCCGAACTTCATTTTCGGCCCGAACTTCAACCTCAGCCCGAACTTCAACCTCGGCCCGAACTCCGACCTCGGCCCGAACTTCAACCTCGGCCCGAACACCGAACTTCGGCCCGAACACCACTTCGGCCCGAACACCACTTCGGCCCGAACATCCCTCTTCGGCCCGAACTCTTCAATATCCAAGATTGTGTGACAAAAGGTGCTATACTAAAACATTCATAACTTTCAGCTCGGGTGTCCGTTTCACGCCCACGAGTAACCAAAATAGCTGGTTCGTTCGTCACTGCCAAGAACAAGTTCGGCCCGAACTCTACACTGTTCCCGGCCCGAACTTCAATTTCGTCCCGAACTTCAACCTTGGCCCGAACTCCGACCTCGGCCCGAACTTCAACCTCGGCCCGAACATCATCCTCCGCCCGAACACCGAACTTCGGCCCGAACACCACTTCGGCCCGAACACCACTTCGGCCCGAACACCACTTCGGCCCGAACATCCCTCTTCGGCCCGAACTCTTCAATATCCAAGATTGTGTGACAAAAGGTGCTATACTAAAACATTCATAACTTTCAGCTCGGGTGTCCGTTTCACGCCCACGAGTGACCAAAATAGCTGGTTCGTTCGTCATTGCCAAGAACAAGTTCGGCCCGAACTCTTCACTGTTCCCGGCCCGAACTTCATTTTCGGACCGAACCTCAACCTCGTCCCGAACTTCAACCTCGGCCTGAACTCCGACCTCGGCCCGAACTTCAACCTCGGCCCGAACATCATCCTCGGCCCGAACACCGAACTTCGGCCCGAACACCACTTCGGCCCGAACACCACTTCGGCCCGAACATCCCACTACGGCCTGAACACAACTTCGGCCCGAACATCCCTCTTCGGCTCGAACTCTTCAATATCCAAGATTGTGTGAAAAAAGGTGCTATACTAAAACATTCATAACTTTCAGCTCGGGTGTCCGTTTCACGCCCATGAGTAACCAAAATAACTGGTTCGTTCGTCACTGCCAAGAACAAGTTCGGCCCGAACTCTTCACTGTTCTCGGCCCGAACTTCATTTTCGGCCAGAACTTCAACCTCGGCCCGAACTTCAACCTCGGCCCGAACTCCGACCTCGGCCCGAACTTCAACCTCGGCCCGAACATCATCCTCGGCCCGAACACCGAACTTCGGCCCGAACACCACTTCGGCCCGAACACCACTTCGGCCCGAACATCCCTCTTCGACCCGAACTCTTCAATATCCAAGATTGTGTGACAAAAGGTGCTATACTAAAACATTCATAACTTTCAGCTCGGGTGTCCGTTTCACGCCCACGAGTAACCAAAATAGCTGGTTCGTTCGTCGCTGCCAAGAACAAGTTCGGCCCGAACTCTACACTGTTCCCGGCCCGAACTACATTTTCGTCCCGAACTTCAACCTCGGCCCGAACTCCGACCTCGGCCCGAATTTCAACCTCGGCCCGAACATCATCCTCGGCCCGAACACCGAACTTTGGCCCGAACACCACTTCGGCCCGAACATCCCACTTTGCCCCGAACACCACTTCGGCCCGAACATCCCTCTTCGCCCGAACTCTTCAATATCCAAGATTGTGTGACAAAAGGTGCTATATTAAAACATTCATAACTTTCAGCTCGGGTGTCCGTTTCACGCCCACGAGTAACCAAAATAGCTGGTTCGTTCGTCACTGCCAAGAACAAGTTCGGCCCGAACTCTTCACTGTTCTCGGCCCGAACTTCATTTTCGGCCCGAACTTCAACCTCGGCCCGAACTTCAACCTCGGCCCGAACACCGACCTCGGCCCGAACTTCAACCTCGGCCGAACATCATCCTCGGCCCGAACACCGAACTTCGGCCCGAACACCACTTCGGCCCGAACACCCCTCTTCGACCCGAACTCTTCAATATCCAAGATTGTGTGACAAAAGGTGCTATACTAAAACATTCATAACTTTCAGCTCGGGTGTCCGTTTCACGCCCACGAGTAACCAAAATAGCTGGTTCGTTCGTCACTGCCAAGAACAAGTTCGGCCCGAACTCTACACTGTTCCCGGCCCGAACTTCATTTTCGTCCCGAACTTCAACCTCGGCCCGAACTTCAACCTCGGCCCGAACTCCGACCTCGGCCCGAACTTCAACCTCGGCACGAACATCATCCTCGGCCCGAACACCGAACTTCGGCCCGAACACCACTTCGGCCCGAACACCACTTCGGCCCGAACATCCCATTTCGGCCCGAACACCCACTTCGGCCCGAACATCCCTCTTCGGCCCGAATTCTTCAATATCCAAGATTGTGTGACAAAAGGTGCTATACTAAAACATTCATAACTTTCAGCTCGGGTGTCTGTTTCACGCCCACGAGTATCCAAAATAGCTGGTTCGTTCGTCACTGCCAAGAACAAGTTCGGCCCGAACTCTTCACTGTTCCCGGCCCGAACTTCATTTTCGGCCCGTACTTCAACCTCAGCCCGAAATTCAACCTCGGCCCGAACTCCGACCTCGGCCCGAACTTCAACCTCGGCCCGAACATCATCCTCGGCCCGAACACCGAACTTCGGCCCGAACACCACTTCGGCCCGAACATCCCACTTCGGCCCGAACACCACTTCGGCCCGAACATCCCTCTTCGGCCCGAACTCTTCAATATCCAAGATTGTGTGACAAAAGGTGCTATACTAAAACATTCATAACCTTTAGCTCGGGTGTCCGTTTCACGCCCACGAGTAACCAAAATAGCTGGTTCGTTCGTCACTGCCAAGAACAAGTTCGGCCCGAACTCTTCACTGTTCCCGGCCCAAACTTCATTTTCGGCCCGAACTTCAACCTCGACCCGAACTTCTACCTCGGCCCGAAGACCGACCTCAGCCCGAACTTCAACCTCGGCCCGAACAACATCCTCGGCCCGAACACCGAACTTCGGCCCGAACACCACTTCGGTCCGAACATCCCACTTCGGCCCGAACACCACTTCGGCCCGAACATCCCTCTTCGGCCCGAACTCTTCAATATCCAAGATTGTGTGACAAAAGGTGCTATACTAAAACATTCATAACTTTCAGCTCGGGTGTCCGTTTCACGCCCACAAGTAACCAAAATAGCTGGTTCGTTCGTCACTGCCAAGAACAAGTTCGGCCCGAACTCTTCACTGTTCCCGGCCCGAACTTCATTTTCGGCCCGAACTTCAACCTCGACCCGAACTTCAACCTCGGCCCGAATCCGACCTCGGCCCGAACTTCAACCTCGGCCCGAACACCGAACTTCAGCCCGAACACCACTTCGGCCCGAACACCACTTCGGCCCGAACATCCCACTTCGGCCCGAACACCACTTCGGCCCGAACATCCCTCTTCGGCCCGAACTCTTCAATATCCAAGATTGTGTGACAAAAGGTGATATACTAAAACATTCATAACTTTTAGCTCGGTTGTCCGTTTCACGCCCACGAGTAACCAAAATAGCTGGTTCGTTCGTCACTGCCAAAAACAAGTTCGGCCCGAACTCTTCACTGTTCCCGGCCCGAACTTCATTTTCGGCCCGAACTTCAACCTCAGCCCGAAATTCAACCTCGGCCCAAACTCCGACCTCGGCCCGAACTTCAACCTCGGCCCGAACATCATCCTCGGCCCGAACACCGAACTTCGGCCCGAACACCACTTCGGCCGGAACATCCCACTTCGGCCCGAACCCGAACATCCCTCTTCGGCCCGAACTCTTCAATATCCAAGATTGTGTGACAAAAGGTGCTATACTAAAACATTAATAACTTTCAGCTCGGGTGTCCGTTTCACGCCCACGAGTAACCAAAATAGCTGGTTCGTTCGTCACTGCCAAGAACAAGTTCGGCCCGAACTCTTCACTGTTCTCGGCCCGAACTTCATTTTCGGCCCGAACTTCAACCTCGGCCCGCACTTCAACCTCGGCCCGAATCCGACCTCGGCCCGAACTTCAACCTCGGCCCTAACATGATCCTCGGCCCAAACACCGAACTTCGGCCCGAACATCCCACTTCGGCCCGAACACCACTTCGGCCCGAACATCCCTCTTCGGCCCGAACTCTTCAATATCCAAGATTGTGTGACAAAAGGTGCTATACTAAAACATTCATAACCTTCAGCTCGGGTGTCCGTTTCACGCACACGAGTAACCAAAATAGTTGGTTCGTTCGTCACTGCCAAGAACAAGTTCGACCCGAACTCTTCACTGTTCCCGGCCCGAACTTCATTTTTGGCCCGAACTTCAACCTCGACCCGAACTTCAACCTCGGCCCGAAGCCGACCTCGGCCCGAACTTCAACCTCGGCCCGAACATCATCCCCGGCCCGAACACCGAACTTCGGCCCGAACACCACTTCGGCCCGAACACCACTTCGGCCCGAACATCCCACTTCGGCCCGAACACCAATTCGGCCCGAACATCCCTCTTCGGCCCGAACTCTTCAATATCCAAGATTGTGTGACTAAATGTGCTATACTAAAACATTCATAACTTTCAGCTCGGGTGTCCGTTTCACGCCCACGAGTAACCAAAATAGCTGGTTCGTTCGTCACTGCCAAGAACAAGTTCGGCCAGAACTCTTCACTGGTCCCGGCCCGAACTTCATTTTCGGCCCGAACTTCAACCTCGGCCCGAAAATCAACCTCGGCCCGAACTCCGACCTCGGCCCGAGCTTCAACCTCGGCCCGAACACCATCCTCGGCCCGAACACCGAACTTCGGCCCGAACACCACTTCGGCCCGAACATCCCACTTCGGCCCGAACACCACTTCGGCCCGAACATCCCTCTTCGGCCCGAACTCTTCAATATCCAAGATTGTGTGACAAAAGGTGCTATACTAAAACATTCATAACTTTCAGCTCGGGTGTCCGTTTCACGCCCACGAGTAACCAAAATAGCTGGTTCGTTCGTCACTACCAAGAACAAGTTCAGCCCGAACTCTTCATTGTTCCCGACCCAAACTTCATTTTCGGCCCGAACTTCAACCTCGACCCGAACATCTACCTCGGCCCGAACTCCGACCTCGGCCCGAACTTCAACCTCGGCCCGAACAACATCCTCGGCCCGAACACCGAACTTCGGCCCGAACACCACTTCGGCCCGAACACCACTTCGGCCCGAACATCACTTCGGCCCGAACACCACTTCGGCCCGAACATCCCTCTTCGGCCCGAACTCTTCAATATCCAAGATTGTGTGACAAAAGGTGCTATACTAAAACATTCTTAACTTTCAGTTCGGGTGTCCGTTTCACGCCCACGAGTAACCAAAATAGCTGGTTCGTCACTGCCAAGAACAAGTTCGGCCCGAACTCTTCACTGTTCCCGGCCCGAACTTCATTTTCGGCCCGAACTTCAACCTCAGCCCGAAATTCAACCTCGGCCCGAACTCCGACCTCGGCCCGAACTTCAACCTCGGCCCGAACATCATCCTCGGCCCGAACACCGAACTTCGGCCCGAACACCACTTCGGCCCGAACATCCCACTTCGGCCCGAACACCACTTCGGCCCGAACATCCCTCTTCGGCCCGAACTCTTCAATATCCAAGATTGTGTGACAAAAGGTGCTATACTAAAACATTCATAACTTTCAGCTCGGGTGTCCGTTTCACGCCCACGAGTAACCAAAATAGCTGGTTCGTTCGTCACTGCCAAGAACAAGTTCGGCCCAAACTCTTCACTGTTCCCTGCCCGAACTTCATTTTCGGCCCGAACTTCAACCTCGGCCCGAATTTCAACCTCGGCCCGAACTCCGACCTCGGCCCGAACTTCAACCTCGGCCCGAACATCATCCTCGGCCCGAACACCGAACTTCGGCCCGAACACCACTTCGGCCCGAACATCCCACTTCGGCCCGAACCCGAACATCCCTCTTCGGCCCGAACTCTTCAATATCCAAGATTGTGTGACAAAAGGTGCTATACTAAAACATTCATAACTTTTAGCTCGAGTGTCCGTTTCACGCCCACGAGTAACCAAAATAGCTGGTTCGTTCGTCACTGCCAAGAACAAGTTCGGCCCGAACTCTTCACTGTTCCCGGCCCGAACTTCAACCTCGACCCGAACTTCAACCTCGGCCCGAATCCGACCTCGGCCCTAACATCATCCTCGGCCCGAACACCGAACTTCGGCCCGAACACCACTTCGGCCCGAACATCCCTCTTCGGCCCGAACTCTTCAATATCCAAGATTGTGTGACAAAAGGTGCTATACTAAAACATTCATAACTTTCAGCTCGGGTGTCCGTTTCACGCACACGAGTAACCAAAATAGCTGGTTCGTTCGTCACTGCCAAGAACAAGTTCGGCCTGAACTCTTCACTGTTCCCGACCCGAACTTCATTTTTGGCCCGAACTTCAACCTCGACCCGAACTTCAACCTCGGCCCGAATCCGACCTCGGCCCGAACTTCAACCTCGGCCCGAACATCACCCTCGGCCCGAACACCGAACTTCGGCCCGAACACCACTTCGGCCCGAACACCACTTCGGCCCGAACATCCCACTTCGGCCCGAACACCAATTCGGCCCGAACATCCCTCTTCGGCCCGAACTCTTCAATATCCAAGATTGTGTGACAAAAGGTGCTATACTAAAACATTCATAACTTTCAGCTCGGGTGTCCGTTTCACGCCCACGAGTAACCAAAATAGTTGGTTCGTTCGTCACTTCCAAGAACAAGTTCGGCCAGAACTCTTCACTGTTCCCGGCCCGAACTTCATTTTCGGCCCGAACTTCAACCTCGGCCCGAAAATCAACCTCGGCCCGAACTCCGACCTCGGCCCGAACTTCAACCTCGGCCCGAACATCATCCTCGGCCCGAACACCGAACTTCGGCCCGAACACCACTTCGCCCCGAACATCCCACTTCGGCCCGAACACCACTTCGGCCCGAACATCCCTTTTCGGCCCGAACTCTTCAATATCCAAGATTGTGTGACAAAAGGTGCTATACTAAAACATTCATAACTTTCAGCTCGGGTGTCCGTTTCACGCCCACGAGTAACCAAAATAGCTGGTTCGTTCGTCACTGCCAAGAACAAGTTCGGCCCGAACTCTTCATTGTTCCCATCCCGAACTTCATTTTAGGCCCGAACGTCAACCTCGTCACGAACTTCAACCTCGGCCCGAATCCGACCTCGGCCCGAACTTCAACCTCGGCCCGAATCCGACCTCGGCCCGAACTTCAACCTCGGCCCGAACATCATCCTCGGCCCGAACACCGAACTTCGGCCCGAACACCACTTCGGCCCGAACATCCCACTTCGGCCCGTACACCACTTCGGCCCGAACATCCCTCTTCGGCCCGAACTCTTCAATATCCAAGATTGTGTGACAAAAGGTGCTATACTAAAACATTCATAACTTTCAGCTCGGGTGTCCGTTTCACACCCACGAGTAACCAAAATAGCTGGTTCGTTCGTCATTTCCAAGAACAAGTTCGGCCCGAACTCTTCACTGTTCCCGGCCCGAACTTCATTTTCGGCCCGAACTTCAACCTCGACCCGAACTTCTACCTCGGCCCGAACACCGACCTCAGCCCGAACTTCAACCTCGGCCCGAACAACATCCTCGGCCCGAACACCGAACTTCGGCCCGAACATCCCACTTCGGCCCGAACACCACTTCGGCCCGAACATCCCTCTTCGGCCCGAACTCTTCAATATCCAAGATTGTGTGACAAAAGGTGCTATACTAAAACATTCATAACTTTCAGCTCGGGTGTCCGTTTCACGCCCACGAGTAACCAAAATAGCTGGTTCGTTCGTCACTACCAAGAACAAGTTCGGCCCGAACTCTTCATTGTTCCCGGCCCGAACTTCAACCTCGACCCGAACTTCTACCTCGGCCCGAACTCCGACCTCGGCCCGAACTTCAACCTCGGCCCGAACAACATCCTCGGCCCGAACACCGAACTTCGGCCCGAACACCACTTCGGCCCGAACACCACTTCGGCCCGAACATCCCACTTCGGCCCGAACACCACTTCGGCCCGAACATCCCTCTTCGCCCCAACTCTTCAATATCCAAGATTGTGTGACAAAAGGTGCTATACTAAAACATTCATAACTTTCAGCTCGGGTGTCCGTTTCACGCCCACGAGTAACCAAAATAGCTGGTTCGTTCGTCACTGCCAAGAACAAGTTCGGCCCGAACTCTTCACTATTCCCGGCCCGAACTTCATTTTCGGCCCGAACTTCAACCTCGACCCGAACTTCTACCTCGGCCCGAAGACCGACCTCAGCCCGAACTTCAACCTCGGCCCGAACAACATCCTCGGCCCGAACACCGAACTTCGGCCCGAACACCACTTCGGTCCGAACATCCCACTTCGGCCCGAACACCACTTCGGCCCGAACATCCCTCTTCGGCCCGAACTCTTCAATATCCAAGATTGTGTGACAAAAGGTGCTATACTAAAACATTCATAACTTTCAGCTCGGGTGTCCGTTTCACGCCCACAAGTAACCAAAATAGCTGGTTCGTTCGTCACTGCCAAGAACAAGTTCGGCCCGAACTCTTCACTGTTCCCGGCCCGAACTTCATTTTCGGCCCGAACTTCAACCTCGACCCGAACTTCAACCTCGGCCCGAATCCGACCTCGGCCCGAACTTCAACCTCGGCCCGAACACCGAACTTCGGCCCGAACACCACTTCGGCCCGAACACCACTTCGGCCCGAACATCCCACTTCGGCCCGAACACCACTTCGGCCCGAACATCCCTCTTCGGCCCGAACTCTTCAATATCCAAGATTGTGTGACAAAAGGTGATATACTAAAACATTCATAACTTTTAGCTCGGGTGTCCGTTTCACGCCCACGAGTAACCAAAATAGCTGGTTCGTTCGTCACTGCCAAAAACAAGTTCGGCCCGAACTCTTCACTGTTCCCGGCCCGAACTTCATTTTCGGCCCGAACTTCAACCTCAGCCCGAAATTCAACCTCGGCCCAAACTCCGACCTCGGCCCGAACTTCAACCTCGGCCCGAACATCATCCTCGGCCCGAACACCGAACTTCGGCCCGAACACCACTTCGGCCGGAACATCCCACTTCGGCCCGAACCCGAACATCCCTCTTCGGCCCGAACTCTTCAATATCCAAGATTGTGTGACAAAAGGTGCTATACTAAAACATTAATAACTTTCAGCTCGGGTGTCCGTTTCACGCCCACGAGTAACCAAAATAGCTGGTTCGTTCGTCACTGCCAAGAACAAGTTCGGCCCGAACTCTTCACTGTTCTCGGCCCGAACTTCATTTTCGGCCCGAACTTCAACCTCGACCCGCACTTCAACCTCGGCCCGAATCCGACCTCGGCCCGAACTTCAACCTCGGCCCTAACATGATCCTCGGCCCAAACACCGAACTTCGGCCCGAACATCCCACTTCGGCCCGAACACCACTTCGGCCCGAACATCCCTCTTCGGCCCGAACTCTTCAATATCCAAGATTGTGTGACAAAAGGTGCTATACTAAAACATTCATAACCTTCAGCTCGGGTGTCCGTTTCACGCACACGAGTAACCAAAATAGTTGGTTCGTTCGTCACTGCCAAGAACAAGTTCGACCTGAACTCTTCACTGTTCCCGGCCCGAACTTCATTTTTGGCCCGAACTTCAACCTCGACCCGAACTTCAACCTCGGCCCGAAGCCGACCTCGGCCCGAACTTCAACCTCGGCCCGAACATCATCCTCGGCCCGAACACCGAACTTCGGCCCGAACACCACTTCGGCCCGAACACCACTTCGGCCCGAACATCCCACTTCGGCCCGAACACCAATTCGGCCCGAACATCCCTCTTCGGCCCGAACTCTTCAATATCCAAGATTGTGTGACTAAATGTGCTATACTAAAACATTCATAACTTTCAGCTCGGGTGTCCGTTTCACGCCCACGAGTAACCAAAATAGCTGGTTCGTTCGTCACTGCCAAGAACAAGTTCGGCCAGAACTCTTCACTGGTCCCGGCCCGAACTTCATTTTCGGCACGAACATCAACCTCGGCCCGAAAATCAACCTCGGCCCGAACTCCGACCTCGGCCCGAGCTTCAACCTCGGCCCGAACACCATCCTCGGCCCGAACACCGAACTTCGGCCCGAACACCACTTCGGCCCGAACATCCCACTTCGGCCCGAACACCACTTCGGCCCGAACATCCCTCTTCGGCCCGAACTCTTCAATATCCAAGATTGTGTGACAAAAGGTGCTATACTAAAACATTCATAACTTTCAGCTCGGGTGTCCGTTTCACGCCCACGAGTAACCAAAATAGCTGGTTCGTTCGTCACTACCAAGAACAAGTTCAGCCCGAACTCTTCATTGTTCCCGACCCGAACTTCATTTTCGGCCCGAACTTCAACCTCGACCCGAACATCTACCTCGGCCCGAACTCCGACCTCGGCCCGAACTTCAACCTCGGCCCGAACAACATCCTCGGCCCGAACACCGAACTTCGGCCCGAACACCACTTCGGCCCGAACACCACTTCGGCCCGAACATCACTTCGGCCCGAACACCACTTCGGCCCGAACATCCCTCTTCGGCCCGAACTCTTCAATATCCAAGATTGTGTGACAAAAGGTGCTATACTAAAACATTCATAACTTTCAGTTCGGGTGTCCGTTTCACGCCCACGAGTAACCAAAATAGCTGGTTCGTCACTGCCAAGAACAAGTTCGGCCCGAACTCTTCACTGTTCCCGGCCCGAACTTCATTTTCGGCCCGAACTTCAACCTCAGCCCGAAATTCAACCTCGGCCCGAACTCCGACCTCGGCCCGAACTTCAACCTCGGCCCGAACATCATCCTCGGCCCGAACACCACTTCGGCCCGAACATCCCACTTCGGCCCGAACACCACTTCGGCCCGAACATCCCTCTTCGGCCCGAACTCTTCAATATCCAAGATTGTGTGACAAAAGGTGCTATACTAAAACATTCATAACTTTCAGCTCGGGTGTCCGTTTCACGCCCACGAGTAACCAAAATAGCTGGTTCGTTCGTCACTGCCAAGAACAAGTTCGGCCCAAACTCTTCACTGTTCCCTGCCCGAACTTCATTTTCGGCCCGAACTTCAACCTCGGCCCGAATTTCAACCTCGGCCCGAACTCCGACCTCGGCCCGAACTTCAACCTCGGCCCGAACATCATCCTCGGCCCGAACACCGAACTTCGGCCCGAACACCACTTCGGCCCGAACATCCCACTTCGGCCCGAACCCGAACATCCCTCTTCGGCCCGAACACTTCAATATCCAAGATTGTGTGACAAAAGGTGCTATACTAAAACATTCATAACTTTTAGCTCGAGTGTCCGTTTCACGCCCACGAGTAACCAAAATAGCTGGTTCGTTCGTCACGGCCCGAACTTCATTTTCGGCCCGAACTCTTCACTGTTCCCGGCCCGAACTTCATTTTCGGCCCGAACTTCAACCTCGACCCGAACTTCAACCTCGGCCCGAATCCGACCTCGGCCCTAACATCATCCTCGGCCCGAACACCGAACTTCGGCCCGAACACCACTTCGGCCCGAACATCCCTCTTCGGCCCGAACTCTTCAATATCCAATATTGTGTGACAAAAGGTGCTATACTAAAACATTCATAACTTTCAGCTCGGGTGTCCGTTTCACGCACACGAGTAACCAAAATAGCTGGTTCGTTCGTCACTGCCAAGAACAAGTTCGGCCCGAACTCTTCACTGTTCCCGACCCGAACTTCATTTTTGGCCCGAACTTCAACCTCGACCCGAACTTCAACCTCGGCCCGAATCCGACCTCGGCCCGAACTTCAACCTCGGCCCGAACATCACCCTCGACCCGAACACCGAACTTCGGCCCGAACACCACTTCGGCCCGAACACCACTTCGGCCCGAACATCCCACTTCGGCCCGAACACCAATTCGGCCCGAACATCCCTCTTCGGCCCGAACTCTTCAATATCCAAGATTGTGTGACAAAAGGTGCTATACTAAAACATTCATAACTTTCAGCTCGGGTGTCCGTTTCACGCCCACGAGTAACCAAAATAGTTGGTTCGTTCGTCACTGCCAAGAACAAGTTCGGCCAGAACTCTTCACTGTTCCCGGCCCGAACTTCATTTTCGGCCCGAACTTCAACCTCGGCCCGAAAATCAACCTCGGCCCGAACTCCGACCTCGGCCCGAACTTCAACCTCGGCCCGAACATCATCCTCGGCCCGAACACCGAACTTCGGCCCGAACACCACTTCGCCCCGAACATCCCACTTCGGCCCGAACACCACTTCGGCCCGAACATCCCTTTTCGGCCCGAACTCTTCAATATCCAAGATTGTGTGACAAAAGGTGCTATACTAAAACATTCATAACTTTCAGCTCGGGTGTCCGTTTCACGCCCACGAGTAACCAAAATAGCTGGTTCGTTCGTCACTGCCAAGAACAAGTTCGGCCCGAACTCTTCACTGTTCCCATCCCGAACTTCATTTTAGGCCCGAACGTCAACCTCGTCACGAACTTCAACCTCGGCCCGAATCCGACCTCGGCCCGAACTTCAACCTCGGCCCGAACATCATCCTCGGCCCGAACACCGAACTTCGGCCCGAACACCACTTCGGCCCGAACATCCCACTTCGGCCCGTACACCACTTCGGCCCGAACATCCCTCTTCGGCCCGAACTCTTCAATATCCAAGATTGTGTGACAAAAGGTGCTATACTAAAACATTCATAACTTTCAGCTCGGGTGTCCGTTTCACACCCACGAGTAACCAAAATAGCTGGTTCGTTCGTCATTTCCAAGAACAAGTTCGGCCCGAACTCTTCACTTATCCCGGCCCGAACTTCATTTTCGGCCCGAACTTCAACCTCGACCCGAACTTCTACCTCGGCCCGAACACCGACCTCAGCCCGAACTTCAACCTCGGCCCGAACAACATCCTCGGCCCGAACACCGAACTTCGGCCCGAACATCCCACTTCGGCCCGAACACCACTTCGGCCCGAACATCCCTCTTCGGCCCGAACTCTTCAATATCCAAGATTGTGTGACAAAAGGTGCTATACTAAAACATTCATAACTTTCAGCTCGGGTGTCCGTTTCACGCCCACGAGTAACCAAAATAGCTGGTTCGTTCGTCACTACCAAGAACAAGTTAGGCCCGAACTCTTCATTGTTTCCGGCCCGAACTTCATTTTCGGCCCGAACTTCAACCTCGACCCGAACTTCTACCTCGGCCCGAACTCCGACCTCGGCCCGAACTTCAACCTCGGCCCGAACAACATCCTCGGCCCGAACACCGAACTTCGGCCCGAACACCACTTCGGCCCGAACACCACTTCGGCCCGAACATCCCACTTCGGCCCGAACACCACTTCGGCCCGAACATCCCTCTTCGCCCCAACTCTTCAATATCCAAGATTGTGTGACAAAAGGTGCTATACTAAAACATTCATAACTTTCAGCTCGGGTGTCCGTTTCACGCCCACGAGTAACCAAAATAGCTGGTTCGTTCGTCACTGCCAAGAACAAGTTCGGCCCGAACTCTTCACTGTTCCCGGCCCGAACTTCATTTTCGGCCCGAACTTCAACCTCAGCCCGAAATTCAACCTCGGCCCGAACTCCGACCTCGGCCCGAACTTCAACCTCGGCCCGAACATCATCCTCGGCCCGAACACCGAACTTCGGCCCGAACACCACTTCGGCCCGAACATCCCACTTCGGCCCGAACACCACTTCGGCCCGAACATCCCTCTTCGGCCCGAACTCTTCAATATCCAAGATTGTGTGACAAAAGGTGCTATACTAAAACATTCATAACTTTCAGCTCGGGTGTCCGTTTCACGCCCACGAGTAACCAAAATAGCTGGTTCGTTCGTCACTACCAAGAACAAGTTCGGCCCGAACTCTTCATTGTTCCCGGCCCGAACTTCATTTTCGGCCCGAACTTCAACCTCGACCCGAACTTCTACCTCGGCCCGAACTCCGACCTCGGCCCGAACTTCAACCTCGGCCCGAACAACATCCTCGGCCCGAACACCGAACTTCGGCCCGAACACCACTTCGGCCCGAACACCACTTCGGCCCGAACATCCCACTTCGGCCCGAACATCCCTCTTCGGCCCGAACTCTTCAATATCCAAGATTGTATGACAAAAGGTGCTATACTAAAACATTCATAACTTTCAGCTCGGGTGTCCGTTTCACGCCCACGAGTAACCAAAATAGCTGGTTCGTTCGTCACTGCCAAGAACAAGTTCGGACCGAACTCTTCACTGTTCCCGGCCCGAACTTCATTTTCGGCCCGAACTTCAACCTCAGCCCGAAATTCAACCTCGGCCCGAACTCCGACCTCGGCCCGAACTTCAACCTCGGCCCGAACATCATCCTCGGCCCGAACACCGAACTTCAGCCCGAACACCACTTCGGCCCGAACATCCCACTTCGGCCCGAACACCACTTCGGCCCGAACATCCCTCTTCGGCCCGAACTCTTCAATATCCAAGATTGTGTGACAAAAGGTGCTATACTAAAACATTCATAACTTTCAGCTCGGGTGTCCGTTTCACGCCCACGAGTAACCAAAATAGCTGGTTCGTTCGTCACTGCCAGGAACAAGTTCGGCCCGAACTCTTCATTGTTCCCGGCCCGAACTTCATTTTCGGCCCGAACTTCAACCTCGGCCCGAATTTTAACCTCGGCCCGAACTCCGGCCTCGGCCCGAACTTCAACCTCGGCCCGAACATCATCCTCGGCCCGAACACCGAACTTCGGCCCGAACACCACTTCGGCCCGAACATCCCACTTCGGCCCGAACCCGAACATCCCTCTTCGGCCCGAACTCTTCAATGTCCAAGATTGTGTGACAAAAGGTGCTATACTAAAACATTCATAACTTTCAGCTCGAGTGTCCGTTTCACGCCCACGAGTAACCAAAATAGGTGGTTCGTTCGTCACTGCCAAGAACAAGTTCGGCCCGAACTCTTCACTGTTCCCGGCCCGAACTTCATTTTCGGCCCGAACTTCAAGACCCGAACTTCAACCTTGGCCCGAATCCGACCTCGGCCCGAACTTCAACCTCGGCCCTAACATCATCCTCGGCCCGAACACCGAACTTCGGCCCGAACATCCCACTTCGGCCCGAACACCACTTCGGCCCGAACATCCCTCTTCGGCCCGAACTCTTCAATATCCAAGATTGTGTGACAAAAGGTGCTATACTAAAACATTCATAACTTTTAGCTCGGGTGTCCGTTTCACGCACACGAGTAACCAAAATAGCTGGTTCGTTCGTCACTGCCAAGAACAAGTTCGGCTCGAACTCTTCACTGTTCCCGACCCGAACTTCATTTTTGGCCCGAACTTCAACCTCGACCCGAACTTCAACCTCGGCCCGAATCCGACCTCGACCCGAACATCATCCTCGGCCCGAGCACCGAACTTCGGCCCGAACACCACTTCGGCCCGAACACCACTTCGGCCCGAACATCCCACTTCGGCCCGAACCCGAACATCCCTCTTCGGCCCGAACTCTTCAATATCCAAGATTGTGTGACAAAAGGTGCTATACTAAAACATTCATAACTTTTAGCTCGAGTGTCCGTTTCACGCCCACGAGTAACCAAAATAGCTGGTTCGTTCGTCACTGCCAAGAACAAGTTCGGCCCGAACTCTTCACTGTTCCCGGCCCGAACTTCATTTTCGGCCCGAACTTCAACCTCGACCCGAACTTCAACCTCGGCCCGAATCCGACCTCGGCCCTAACATCATCCTCGGCCCGAACACCGAACTTCGGCCCGAACACCACTTCGGCCCGAACACCCCTCTTCGGCCCGAACTCTTCAATATCCAAGATTGTGTGACAAAAGGTGCTATACTAAAACATTCATAACTTTCAGCTCGGGTGTCCGTTTCACGCCCACGAGTAACCAAAATAGCTGGTTCGTTCGTCACTGCCAAGAACAAGTTCGGCCCGAACTCTTCACTGTTCCCGGCCCAAACTTCATTTTCGGCCCGAACTTCAACCTCAGCCCGAAATTCAACCTCGGCCCGAACTCCGACCTCGGCCCGAACTTCAACCTCGGCCCGAACATCATCCTCGGCCCGAACACCGAACTTCGGCCCGAACACCACTTCGGCCCGAACATCCCACTTCGGCCCGAACACCACTTCGGCCCGAACATCCCTCTTCGGCCCGAACTCTTCAATATCCAAGATTGTGTGACAAAAGGTGCTATACTAAAACATTCATAACTTTCAGCTCGGGTGTCCGTTTCACGCCCACGAGTAACCAAAATAGCTGGTTCGTTCGTCACTACCAAGAACAAGTTCGGCCCGAACTCTTCAATGTTCCCGGCCCGAACTTCATTTTCGGCCCGAACTTCAACCTCGACCCGAACTTCTACCTCGGCCCGAACTCCGACCTCGGCCCGAACTTCAACCTCGGCCCGAACAACATCCTCGGCCCGAACACCGAACTTCGGCCCGAACACCACTTCGGCCCGAACATCCCACTTCGGCCCGAACACCACTTCGGCCCGAACATCCCTCTTCGGCCCGAACTCTTCAATATCCAAGATTGTGTGACAACAGGTGCTATACTAAAACATTCATAACTTTCAGCTCGGGTGTCCGTTTCACGCCCATGAGTAACCAAAATAGCTGGTTCGTTCGTCACTGCCAAGAACAAGTTCGGCCCGAACTCTTCACTGTTCCCGGCCCGAACTTCATTTTCGGCCCGAACTTCAACCTCAGCCCGAAATTCAACCTCGGCCCGAACTCCGACCTCGGCCCGAACTTCAACCTCGGCCCGAACATCATCCTCAGCCCGAACACCGAACTTCGGCCCGAACACCACTTCGGCCCGAACATCCCACTTCGGCCCGAACACCACTTCGGCCCGAACATCCCTCTTCGGCCCGAACTCTTCAAATCCAAGATTGTGTGACAAAAGGTGCTATACTAAAACATTCATAACTTTCAGCTCGAGTGTCCGTTTCACGCCCACGAGTAACCAAAATAGCTGGTTCGTTCGTCACTGCCAGGAACAAGTTCGGCCCGAACTCTTCACTGTTCCCGGCCCGAACTTCATTTTCGGCCCGAACTTCAACCTCGACCCGAACTTCAACCTCGGCCCGAATCCGACCTCGGCCCTAACATCATCCTCGGCCCGAACACCGAACTTCGGCCCGAACACCACTTCGGCCCGAACATCCCTCTTCGGCCTGAACTCTTCAATATCCAAGATTGTGTGACAAATATACTAAAACATTCATAACTTTCAGCTCGGGTGTCCGTTTCACGCACACGAGTAACCAAAATAGCTGGTTCGTTCGTCACTGCCAAGAACAAGTTCGGCCCGAACTCTTCACTGTTCCCGACCCGAACTTCATTTTTGGCCCGAACTTCAACCTCGACCCGAACTTCAACCTCGGCCCGAACTTCAACCTCGGCCCGAACATCACCCTCGGCCCGAACACCGAACTTCGGCCCGAACACCACTTCGGCCCGAACACCACTTCGGCCCGAACATCCCACTTCGGCCCGAACACCAATTCGGCCCGAACATCCATCTTCGGCCCGAACTCTTCAATATCCAAGATTGTGTGACAAAAGGTGCTATACTAAAACATTCATAACTTTCAGCTCGGGTGTCCGTTTCACGCCCACGAGTAACCAAAATAGCTGGTTCGTTCGTCACTGCCAAGAACAAGTTCGGCCAGAACTCTTCACTGTTCCCGGCCCGAACTTCATTTTCGGCCCGAACTTCAACCTCGGCCCGAAAATCAACCTCGGCCCGAACTCCGACCTCGGCCCGAACTTCAACCTCGGCCCGAACATCATCCTCGGCCCGAACACCGAACTTCGGCCCGAACACCACTTCGCCCCGAACATCCCACTTCGGCCCGAACACCACTTCGGCCCGAACATCCCTTTTCGGCCCGAACTCTTCAATATCAAAGATTGTGTGACAAAAGGTGCTATACTAAAACATTCATAACTTTCAGCTCGGGTGTCCGTTTCACGCCCACGAGTAACCAAAATAGCTGGTTCGTTCGTCACTGCCAAGAACAAGTTCGGCCCGAACTCTTCAGTGTTCCCATCCCGAACTTCATTTTAGGCCCGAACGTCAACCTCGACACGAACTTCAACCTCGGCCCGAATCCGACCTCGGCCCGAACTTCAACCTCGGCCCGAACATCATCCTCGGCCCGAACACCGAACTTCGGCCCGAACACCACTTCGGCCCGAACATCCCACTTCGGCCCGTAAACCACTTCGGCCCGAACATCCCTCTTCGGCCCGAACTCTTCAATATCCAAGATTGTGTGACAAAAGGTGCTATACTAAAACATTCATAACTTTTAGCTCGAGTGTCCGTTTCACGCCCACGAGTAACCAAAATAGCTGGTTCGTTCGTCACTGCCAAGAACAAGTTCGGCCCGAACTCTTCACTGTTCCCGGCCCGAACTTCATTTTCGGCCCGAACTTCAACCTCGACCCGAACTTCAACCTCGGCCCGAATCCGTCCTCGGCCCTAACATCATCCTCGGCCCGAACACCGAACTTCGGCCCGAACACCACTTCGGCCCGAACATCCCTCTTCGGCCCGAACTCTTCAATATCCAAGATTGTGTGACAAAAGGTGCTATACTAAAACATTCATAACTTTCAGCTCGGGTGTCCGTTTCACGCACACGAGTAACCAAAATAGCTGGTTCGTTCGTCACTGCCAAGAACAAGTTCGGCCCGAACTCTTCACTGTTCCCGACCCGAACTTGATTTTTGGCCCGAACTTCAACCTCGACCCGAACTTCAACCTCGGCCCGAATCCGACCTCGGCCCGAACTTCAACCTCGGCCCGAACATCACCCTCCGCCCGAACACCGAACTTCGGCCCGAACACCACTTCGGCCCGAACACCACTTCGGCCCGAACATCCCACTTCGGCCCGAACACCAATTCGGCCCGAACATCCCTCTTGGGCCCGAACTCTTCAATATCCAAGATTGTGTGACAAAAGGTGCTATACTAAAACATTCATAACTTTCAGCTCGGGTGTCCGTTTCACGCCCACGAGTAACCAAAATAGCTGGTTCGTTCGTCACTGCCAAGAACAAGTTCGGCCAGAACTCTTCACTGTTCCCGGCCCGAACTTCATTTTCGGCCCGAACTTCAACCTCGGCCCGAAAATCAACCTCGGCCCGAACTCCGACCTCGGCCCGAACTTCAACCTCGGCCCGAACATCATCCTCGGCCCGAACACCGAACTTCGGCCCGAACACCACTTCGCCCCGAACATCCCACTTCGGCCCGAACACCACTTCGGCCCGAACATCCCTTTTCGGCCCGAACTCTTCAATATCCAAGATTGTGTGACAAAAGGTGCTATACTAAAACATTCATAACTTTCAGCTCGGGTGTCCGTTTCACGCCCACGAGTAACCAAAATAGCTGGTTCGTTCGTCACTGCCAAGAACAAGTTGAACTCTTCAGTGTTCCCATCCCGAACTTCATTTTAGGCCCGAACGTCAACCTCGACACGAACTTCAACCTCGGCCCGAATCCGACCTCGGCCCGAACTTCAACCTCGGCCCGAACATCATCCTCGGCCCGAACACCGAACTTCGGCCCGAACACCACTTCGGCCCGAACATCCCACTTCGGCACGTACACCACTTCGGCCCGAACATCCCTCTTCGGCCCGAACTCTTCAATATCCAAGATTGTGTGACAAATGGTGCTATACTAAAACATTCATAACTTTCAGCTCGGGTGTCCGTTTCACACCCACGAGTAACCAAAATAGCTGGTTCGTTCGTCATTGCCAAGAATAAGTTCGGCCCGAACTCTTCACTGTTCCCGGCCCGAACTTCATTTTCGGCCCGAACTTCAACCTCGACCCGAACTTCTACCTCGGCCCGAACACCGACCTCAGCCCGAACTTCAACCTCGGCCCGAACAACATCCTCGGCCCGAACACCGAACTTCGGCCCGAACATCCCACTTCGGCCCGAACACCACTTCGGCCCGAACATCCGTCTTCGGCCCGAACTCTTCAATATCCAAGATTGTGTGACAAAAGGTGCTATACTAAAACATTCATAACTTTCAGCTCGGGTGTCCGTTTCACGCCCACGAGTAACCAAAATAGCTGGTTCGTTCGTCACTACCAAGAACAAGTTCGGCCCGAACTCTTCATTGTTCCCGGCCCGAACTTCATTTTCGGCCCGAACTTCAACCTCGACCCGAACTTCTACCTCGGCCCGAACTCCGACCTCGGCCCGAACTTCAACCTCGGCCCGAACAACATCCTCGGCCCGAACACCGAACTTCGGCCCGAAAACCACTTCGGCCCGAACACCACTTCGGCCCGAACATCCCACTTCGGCCCGAACACCACTTCGGCCCGAACATCCCTCTTCGGCCCGAACTCTTCAATATCCAAGATTGTGTGACAAAAGGTGCTATACTAAAACATTCATAACTTTCAGCTCGGGTGTCCGTTTCACGCCCACGAGTAACCAAAATAGCTGGTTCATTCGTCACTACCAAGAACAAGTTCGGCCCGAACTCTTCACTGCTCCCGGCCCGAACTTCATTTTCGGCCCGAACTTCAACCTCAGCCCGAAATTCAACCTCGGCCCGAACTCCGACCTCGGCCCGAACTTCAACCTCGGCCCGAACATCATCCTCGGCCCGAACACCGAACTTCAGCCCGAACACCACTTCGGCCCGAACATCCCACTTCGGCCCGAACACCACTTCGGCCCGAACATCCCTCTTCGGCCCGAACTCTTCAATATCCAAGATTGTGTGACAAAAGGTGCTATACTAAAACATTCATAACTTTCAGCTCGGGTGTCCGTTTCACGCCCACGAGTAACCAAAATAGCTGGTTCGTTCGTCACTGCCAGGAACAAGTTCGGCCCGAACTCTTCATTGTTCCCGGCCCGAACTTCATTTTCGGCCCGAACTTCAACCTCGGCCCGAATTTCAACCTCGGCCCGAACTCCGGCCTCGGCCCGAACTTCAACCTCGGCCCGAACATCATCCTCGGCCCGAACACCGAACTTCGGCCCGAACAGCACTTCGGCCCGAACATCCCACTTCGGCCCGAACCCGAACATCCCTCTTCGGCCCGAACTCTTCAATATCCAAGATTGTGTGACAAAAGGTGCTATACTAAAACATTCATAACTTTCAGCTCGAGTGTCCGTTTCACGCCCACGAGTAACCAAAATAGCTGGTTCGTTCGTCACTGCCAAGACCAAGTTCGGCCCGAACTCTTCAATATCCAAGATTGTGTGACAAAAGGTGCTATACTAAAACATTCATAACTTTCAGCTCGGGTGTCCGTTTCACGCCCACGAGTAACCAAAATAGCTGGTTCGTTCGTCACTGCCAAGAACAAGTTCGGCCCGATCTCTTCACTGTTCCCGGCCCGAACTTCATTTTCGGCCCGAACTTCAACCTCGACCCGAACTTCAACCTCGGCCCGAATCCGACCTCGGCCCGAACTTCAACCTCGGCCCTAACATCATCCTCGGCCCGAACACCGAACTTCGGCCCGAACATCCCACTTCGGCCCGAACACCACTTCGGCCCGAACATCCCTCTTCGGCCCGAACTCTTCAATATCCAAGATTGTGTGACAAAAGGTGCTATACTAAAACATTCATAACTTTTAGCTCGGGTGTCCGTTTCACGCACACGAGTAACCAAAATAGCTGGTTCGTTCGTCACTGCCAAGAACAAGTTCGGCCCGAACTCTTCACTGTTCCCGACCCGAACTTCATTTTTGGCCCGAACTTCAACCTCGACCCGAACTTCAACCTCGGCCCGAATCCGACCTCGGCCCGAACTTCAACCTCGGCCCGAACATCATCCTCGGCCCGAACACCGAACTTCGGCCCGAACACCACTTCGGCCCGAACAGCACTTCGGCCCGAACATCCCACTTCGGCCCGAACACCAATTCGGCTCGAACATCCCTCTTCGGCCCGAACTCTTCAATATCCAAGATTGTGTGACAAAAGGTGTTATACTAAAACATTCATAACTTTCAGCTCGGGTGTCCGTTTCACGCCCACGAGTAACCAAAATAGCTAGTTCGTTCGTCACTGCCAAGAACAAGTTCGGCCAGAACTCTTCACTGTTCCCGGCCCGAACTTCATTTTCGGCCCGAACTTCAACCTCGGCCCGAAATTCAACCTCGGGCCGAACTCCGACCTCGGCCCGAACTTCAACCTCGGCCCGAACATCATCCTCGGCCCGAACACCACTTCGGCCCGAACATCCCACTTCGGCCCGAACACCACTTCAGGCCCGAACATCCCTCTTCGGCCCGAACTCTTCAATATCCAAGATTGTGTGACAAAAGGTGCTATACTAAAACATTCATAACTTTCAGCTCGGGTGTCCGTTTCACGCCCAGGAGTAACCAAAATAGATGGTTCGTTCGTCACTGCCAAGAACAAGTTCGGCCCGAACTGTTCACTGTTTCCGGCCCGAACTTCATTTTCGGCCCGAACTTCAACCTCGGCCCGAAATTCAACCTCGGCCCGAACTCCGACCTCGGCCCGAACTTCAACCTCGGCCCGAACATCATCCTCGGCCCGAACACCGAACTTCAGCCCGAACACCACTTCGGCCCGAACATCCCACTTCGGCCTGAACACCACTTCGGCCCGAACATCCCTCTTCGGCCCGAACTCTTCAATATCCAAGATTGTGTGACAAAATGTGCTATACTAAAACATTCATAACTTTCAGCTCGGGTGTCCGTTTCACGCCCACGAGTAACCAAAATAGCTGGTTCGTTCGTCACTGCCAAGAACAAGTTCGGCCCGAACTCTTCACTGTTCCCGGCCCGAACTTCATTTTCGGCCCGAACTTCAACCTCGACCCGAACTTCTACCTCGGCCCGAGCTCCGACCTCGGCCCGAACTTCAACCTCGGCCCGAACAACATCCTCGGCCCGAACACCGAACTTCGGCCCGAACACCACTTCGGCCCGAACACCACTTCGGCCCGAACATCCCACTTCGTCCCGAACACCACTTCGGCCCGAACATCCCTCTTCGGCCCGAACTCTTCAATATCCAAGATTGTGTGACAAAAGGTGCTATACTAAAACATTCATAACTTTCAGCTCGGGTGTCCGTTTCACGCCCACGAGTAACCAAAATAGCTGGTTCGTTCGTCACTGCCAAGAACAAGTTCGGCCCGAACTCTTCACTGTTCCCGGCCCGAACTTCATTTTCGGCCCGAACTTCAACCTCGGCCCGAAATTCAACCTCGGCCCGAACTCCGACCTCGGCCCGAACTTCAACCTCGGCCCGAATATCATCCTCGGCCCGAACACCGAACTTCGGCCCGAACTCCACTTCGGCCCGAACATCCCTCTTCGGCCCGAACTCTTCAATATCCAAGATTGTGTGACAAAAGGTGCTATACTAAAACATTCATAACTTTCAGCTCGGGTTTCCGTTTCACGCCCACGAGTAACCAAAATAGTTGGTTCGTTCGTCACTGCCAAGAAAAAGTTCGGCCCGAACTCTTCACTATTCCCAGCCCGAACTTCATTTTCGGCCCGAACTTCAACCTCGACCCGAACTTCTACCTCGGCCCGAACTCCGACCTCGGTCCGAACTTCAACCTCGGCCCGAACAACATCCTCGGCCCGAACACCGAACTTCGGCCAGAACACCACTTCGGCCCGAACACCACTTCGGCCGGAACATCCCACTTCGGCCCGAACACCACTTCGGCCCGAACATCCCTCTTCGGCCCGAACTCTTCAATATCCAAGATTGTGTGACAAAAAGTGCTATACTAAAACACTCATAACTTTCAGCTCGGGTGTCCGTTTCACGCCCACGAGTAACCAAAATAGCTGGTTCGTTCCTCACTGCCAAGAAAAAGTTCGGCCCGAACTCTTCACTATTCCCAGCCCGAACTTCATTTTCGGCCCGAACTTCAACCTCGGCCCGAAGAACATCCTCGGCATGAACACCGAACTTCGGCCCGAACACCACTTCGGCCCGAACACCACTTCGGCCGGAACATCCCACTTCGGCCCGAACACCACTTCGGCCCGAACATCCCTCTTCGGCCCGAACTCTTAAATATCCAAGATTGTGTGACAAAAGGTGCTATACTAAAACATTCATAACTTTCAGCTCGGGTGTCCGTTTCACGCCCACGAGTAACCAAAATAGCTGGTTCGTTCCTCACTGCCAAGAACAAGTTCGGACCGAACTCTTCACTGTTCCCGGCCCGAACTTCATTTTCGGCCCGAACTTCAACCTCGGCCCGAAATTCAACCTCGGCCCGAACTCCGACCTCGGCCCGAACTTCAACCTCGGCCCGAACATCATCCTCGAACCGAGCACCGAACTTCGGCCCGAACACCACTTCGGCCCGAACATCCCACTTCGGCCCGAACACCACTTCGGCCCGAACATCCCTCTTCGGCCCGAACTCTTCAATATCCAAGATTGTGTGACAAAAGGTGCTATACTAAAACATTCATAACTTTCAGCTCGGATGTCCGTTTCACGCCCACGAGTAAACAAAATAGCTGGTTCGTTCGTCACTGCCAAGAACAAGTTTGGCCTGAACTCTTCACTGTTCCCGGCCCGAACTTCATTTTCGGCCCGAACTTCAACCTCGGCCCGAAATTCAACCTCGGCCCAAACTCCGACCTCGGCCCGAACTTCAACCTCGGCCCGAACATCATCCTCGGCCCGAACACCGAACTTCGGCCCGAACACCACTTCGGCCCGAACATCCCACTTCGGCCCGAACACCACTTCGGCCCGAACATCCCTCTTCGGCCCGAACTCTTCAATATCCAAGATTGTGTGACAAAAGGTGCTATACTAAAACATTCATAACTCTCAGCTCGGGTGTCCGTTTCACGCCCACGAGTAACCAAAATAGCTGGTTCGTTCGTCACTGCCAAGAACAAGTTCGGCCCGAACTCTTCACTGTTCCCGGCCCGAACTTCATTTTCGGCCCGAACTTCAACCTCGGCCCGAACTTCAACCTCGGCCCAAACTCCGACCTCGGCCCGAACTTCAACCTCGGTCCGAACATCATCCTCAGCCCGAACACCGAACTTCGGCCAGAACACCACTTCGGCCCGAACACCACTTCGGCCCGAACATCCCACTTCGGCCCGAACACCACTTCGGCCCATACATCCCTCTTCGGCCCGAACTCTTCAATATCCAAGATTGTGTGACAAAAGGTGTTATACTAAAACATTCATAACTTTCAGCTCGGGTGACCGTTTCACGCCCACGACTAACCAAAATAGCTAGTTCGTTCGTCACTGCCAAGAACAAGTTCGGCCCGAACTCTTCACTGTTCCCGGCCCGAACTTCATTTTCGGCCCGAACTTCAACCTCGGCCCGAAATTCAACCTCGGCCCGAACTCCGACCTCGGCCCGAACTTCAACCTCGGCCCGAACATTATCCTCGGCCCGAACACCGAACTTCGACCCGAACACCACTTCGGCCCGAACATCCCACTTCGGCCCGAACACCACTTCGGCCCGAACATCCCTCTTCGGCCCGAACTCTTCAATATCCAAGATTGTGTGACAAAAGGTGCTATACTAAAACATTCATAACTTTCAGCTCGGGTTTCCGTTTCACGCCCACGAGTAACCAAAATAGCTGGTTCGTTCGTCACTGCCAAGAACAAGTTCGGACCGAACTCTTCACTGTTCCCGGCCCGAACTTCATTTTCGGTCCGAACTTCAACCTCGGCCCGAACTTCAACCTCGGCCCGAACTCCGACCTCGGCCCGAACTTCAACCTCGGCCCGAACATCATCCTCAGCCCGAACACCGAACTTCGGCCAGAACACCACTTCGGCCCGAACACCACTTCGGCCCGAACATCCAACTTCAGCCCGAACACCACTTCGGCTCGAACATCCCTCTTCGGCCCGAACTCTTCAATATCCTAGATTGTGTGACAAAAGGTGTTATACTAAAACATTCATAACTTTCAGCTCGGGTGTCCATTTCACGCCCACGAGTAACCAAAATAGTTGGTTCGTTCGTCACTGCCAAGAACAAGTTCGGCCCGAACTCTTCACTGTTCCCGGCCCGAACTTCATTTTCGGCCCGAACTTCAACCTCGGCCCGAAATTCAACCTCGGCCCGAACTCCGACCTCGGCCCGAACTTCAACCTTGGCCCGAACATCATCCTCGGCCCGAACACCACTTCGGCCCGAACATCCCACTTCGGCGCGAACACCACTTCGGCCCGAACATCCCTCTTCGGCCCGAACTCTTCAATATCCAAGATTGTGTGACAAAAGGTGCTATACTAAAACATTCATAACTTTCAGCTCGGGTGTCCGTTTCACGCCCACGAGTAACCAAAATAGCTGGTTCGTTCGTCACTGCCAAGAACAAGTTCGGCCCGAACTCTTCACTGTTCCCGGCCCGAACTTCATTTTCGGCCCGAACTTCAACCTCGGCCCGAAATTCAACCTCGGCCCAAACTCCGACCTCGGCCCGAACTTCAACCTCGGCCCGAACATCATCCTCGGCCCGAACACCGAACTTCGGCCCGAACACCACTTCGGCCCGAACATCCCACTGCGGCCCGAACACCACTTCGGCCCGAACATCCCTCTTCGGCCCGAACTCTTCAATATTCAAGATTGTGTGACAAAAGGTGCTATACTAAAACATTCATAACTTTCAGCTCGGGTGTCCGTTTCACGCCCACGAGTAACAATAATAGCTGGTTCGTTCGTCACTGCCAAGACCAGGTTCGGCCCGAACTCTTCAATATCCAAGATTGTGTGACAAAAGGTGCTATACTAAAACAATCATAACTTTCAGCTCGGGGGTCCGTTTCACGCCCACGAGTAACCAAAATAGCTGGTTCGTTCGTCACTGCCAAGAACAAGTTCGGACCGAACTCTTCACTGTTCCCGGCCCGAACTTGATTTTCGCTCCGAACTTCAACCTCGGCCCGAACTTCAACCTCGGCCCGAACTCCGACCTCGGCCCGAACTTCAACCTCGGCCCGAACATCATCCTCAGCCCGAAAACCGAACTTCGGCCAGAACACCACTTCGGCCCGAACACCACTTCGGCCCGAACATCCCACATCAGCCCGAACACCACTTCGGCTCGAACATCCCTCTTCGGCCCGAACTCTTCAATATCCAAGATTGTGTGACAAAAGGTGCTATACTAAAACATTCATAACTTTCAGCTCGGGTGTCCGTATCACGCCCACGAGTAACCAAAATAGTTGGTTCGTTCGTCACTGCCAAGAACAAGTTCGGCCCGAACTCTTCACTGTTCCCGGCCCGAACGTCATTTTCGGCCCGAACTTCAACCTCGGCCCGAACTCCGACCTCGGCCCGAACTTCAACGTCGGCCCGAACTTCATCCTCGGCCCGAACACCGAACTTCGGCCCGAACACCACTTCGGCCCGAACACCACTTCGGCCCGAACACCACTTCGGCCCGAACATCCCACTTCGGCCCGAACACCACTTCGGCCCGAACATCCCTCTTCGGCCCGAACTCTTCAATATCCAAGATTGTGTGACAAAAGGTGCTATACTAAAACATTTATAACTTTCAGCTCGGGTGTCCGTTTCATGCCCACGAGTAACCAAAATAGCTGGTTCTTTCGTCACTGCCAAGAACAAGTTCTGCCCGAACACTTCACTGTTCCCGGCCCGAACTTCATTTTCGGCCCGAACTTCAACCTCGGCCCGAACTTCGACCTTGGCCCGAACTTCAACCTCGGCCCGGACATCATCCTCGGCCCGAACACCGAACTTCGGCCCGAACACCACTTCAGCCCGAACACCAATTCGGACCGAACATCCCTCTTCGGCCCGAACTCTTCAATATCCAAGATTGTGTGACAAAAGGTGCTATACTAAACAATCATAACTTTCAGCTCGGGTGTCCGTTTCACGCCCACAGGTAACCAAAATAGCTGGTTCGTTCGTCACTGCCAAGAACAAGTTCGGACCGAACTCTTCACTGTTCCCGGCCCGAACTTGATTTTCGGTCCGAACTTCAACCTCGGCCCGAACTTCAACCTCGGCCCGAACTCCGACCTCGGCCCGAACTTCAACCTCGGCCCGAACATCATCCTCAGCCCGAACACCGAACTTCGGCCAGAACACCACTTCGGCCCGAACACCACTTCGGCCCGAACATCCCACTTCAGCCCGAACACCACTTCGGCTCGAACATCCCTCTTCGGCCCGAACTCTTCAATATCCAAGATTGGGTGACAAAAGGTGCTATACTAAAACATTCATAACTTTCAGCTCGGGTGTCCGTTTCACGCCCACGAGTAACCAAAATAGTTGGTTCGTTCGTCACTGCCAAGAACAAGTTCGGCCCGAACTCTTCACTGTTCTCGGCCCGAACGTCATTTTCGGCCCGAACTTCAACCTCGGCCCGAACTCCGACCTCGGCCCGAACTTCAACGTCGGCCCGAACTTCATCCTCGGCCCGAACACCGAACTTCGGCCCGAACACCACTTCGGCCCGAACATGACACTTCGGCCCGAACACCACTTCGGCCCGAACATCCCTCTTCGGCCCGAACTCTTCAATATCCAAGATTGTGTGAGAAAAGGTGCTATACTAAAACATTCATAACTTTCAGCTCGGGTGTCCGTTTCATGCCCACGAGTAACCAAAATAGCTGGTTCGTTCGTCACTGCCAAGAACAAGTTCTGCCCGAATTCTTCACTGTTCCCAGCCCGAACTTCATTTTCGGCCCGAACTTCAACCTCGGCCCGAACTCCGACCTTGGCCCGAACTTCAACCTCGGCCCGGACATCATCCTCGGCCCGAACACCGAACTTCGGCCCGAACACCACTTCAGCCCGAACACCAATTCGGACCGAACATCCCTCTTCGGCCCGAACTCTTCAATATCCAAGATTGTGTGACAAAAGGTGCTATACTAAAACATTCATAACTTTTAGCTCGGGTGTCCGTTTCACGCCCACGAGTAACCAAAATAGCTGGTTCGTTCGTCACTGCCAAGAACAAGTTCGGCCCGAACTCTTCACTGTTCCCGACCCGAACTTCATTTTCGGCCCGAACTTCAACCTCGGCCCGAACTCCGACCTCGGCCCGAACTCCGACCTCGGCCCGAATATCATCCTCGGCCCGAACATCATCCTCGGCCCGAACACCGAACTTCGGCCTGAACACCACTTCGGCCCGAACACCACTTCGGCCCGAACACCACTTCGGCCCGAACATCCCACTTCGGCCGAAACACCACTTCGGCCCGAACATCCCTCTTCGGCCCGAACTCTTCAATATCCAAGATTGTGTGACAAAAGGTGCTATACTAAAACAATCATAACTTTCAGCTCGGGTGTCCGTTTCACGCCCACGAGTAACCAAAATAGCTGGTTCGTTCGTCACTGCCAAGAACAAGTTCGGACCGAACTCTTCACTGTTCCCGGCCCGAACTTGATTTTCGGTCCGAACTTCAACCTCGGCCCGAACTTCAACCTCGGCCCGAACTCCGACCTCGGCCCGAACTTCAACCTCGGCCCGAACATCATCCTCAGCCCGAACACCGAACTTCGGCCAGAACACCACTTCGGCCCGAACACCACTTCGGCCCGAACATCCCACTTCAGCCCGAACACCACTTCGGCTCGAACATCCCTCTTCGGCCTGAACTCTTCAGTATCCAAGATTGTGTGACAAAAGGTGCTATACTAAAACATTCATAACTTTCAGCTCGGGTGTCCGTTTCACGCCCACGAGTAACCAAAATAGTTGGTTCGTTCGTCACTGCCAAGAACAAGTTCGACCCGAACTCCGACCTTGGCCCGAACTTCAACCTCGGCCCGGACATCATCCTCGGCCCGAACACCGAACTTCGGCCCGAACACCACTTCAGCCCGAACACCAATTCGGACCGAACATCCCTCTTCGGCCCGAACTCTTCAATATCCAAGATTGTGTGACAAAAGGTGCTATACTAAAACATTCATAACTTTTAGCTCGGGTGTCCGTTTCACGCCCACGAGTAACCAAAATAGCTGGTTCGTTCGTCACTGCCAAGAACAAGTTCGGCCCGAACTCTTCACTGTTCCCGACCCGAACTTCATTTTCGGCCCGAACTTCAACCTCGGCCCGAACTCCGACCTCGGCCCGAACTCCGACCTCGGCCCGAATATCATCCTCAGCCCGAACATCATCCTCGGCCCGAACACCGAACTTCGGCCGGAACACCACTTCGGCCCGAACACCACTTCGGCCCGAACACCACTTCGGCCCGAACATCCCACTTCGGCCGGAACACCACTTCGGCCCGAACATCCCTCTTCGGCCCGAACTCTTCAATATCCAAGATTGTGTGACAAAAGGTGCTATACTAAAACATTCATAACTTTCAGCTCGGGTGTCCGTTTCACGCCCACGAGTAAGTAAAATAGCTGGTTCGTTCGTCACTGCCAAGAACAAGTTCGGCCCGAACTCTTCATTGTTCCCGGCCCGAACTTCATTTTCGGCCCGAACTTCAACCTCGGCCCGAAATTCAACCTCGGCCCAAACACCGACCTCGGCCCGAACTTCAACCTCGGCCCGAACATCATCCTCGGCCCGAACACCGAACTTCGGCCCGAACACCACTTCGGCCCGAACATCCCACTTCTGCCCGAACACCACTTCGGCCGGAACATCCCTCTTCGTCCCGAACTCTTCAATATCCAAGATTGTGTGACAAAAGGTGCTATACTAAAACATTCATAACTTTCAGCTCGGGTGTCCGTTTCACGCCCACGAGTAACCAAAATAGCTGGTTCGTTCGTCACTGCCAAGAACAAGTTCGGCCCGAACTCTTCACTGTTCCCGACCCGAACTTCATTTTCGGCCCGAACTTCAACCTCGGCCCGAACTCCGACCTCGGCCCGAACTCCGACCTCGGCCCGAATATCATCCTCGGCCCGAACATCATCCTCGGCCCGAACACCGAACTTCGGCCTGAACACCACTTCGGCCCGAACACCACTTCGGCCCGAACACCACTTCGGCCCGAACATCCCACTTCGGCCGGAACACCACTTCGGCCCGAACATCCCTCTTCGGCCCGAACTCTTCAATATCCAAGATTGTGTGACAAAAGGTGCTATACTAAAACATTCATAACTTTCAGCTCGGGTGTCCGTTTCACGCCCACGAGTAACCAAAATAGCTGGTTCGTTCGTCACTGCCAAGAACAAGTTCGGACCGAACTCTTCACTGTTCCCGGCCCGAACTTGATTTTCGGTCCGAACTTCAACCTCGGCCCGAACTTCAACCTCGGCCCGAACTCCGACCTCGGCCCGAACTTCAACCTCGGCCCGAACATCATCCTCAGCCCGAACACCGAACTTCGGCCAGAACACCACTTCGGCCCGAACACCACTTCGGCCCGAACATCCCACTTCAGCCCGAACACCACTTCGGCTCGAACATCCCTCTTCGGCCCGAACTCTTCAGTATCCAAGATTGTGTGACAAAAGGTGCTATACTAAAACATTCATAACTTTCAGCTCGGGTGTCCGTTTCACGCCCACGAGTAACCAAAATAGTTGGTTCGTTCGTCACTGCCAAGAACAAGTTCGACCCGAACTCTTCACTGTTCTCGGCCCGAACGTCATTTTCGGCCCGAACTTCAACCTCGGCCCGAACTCCGACCTCGGCCCGAACTTCAACGTCGGCCCGAACTTCATCCTCGGCCCGAACACCGAACTTCGGCCCGAACACCACTTCGGCCCGAACACCACTTCGGCCCGAACATGACACTTCGGCCCGAACACCACTTCGGCCCGAACATCCCTCTTCGGCCCGAACTCTTCAATATCCAAGATTGTGTGACAAAAGGTGCTATACTAAAACATTCATAACTTTCAGCTCGGGTGTCCGTTTCATGCCCACGAGTAACCAAAATAGCTGGTTCGTTTGTCACTTCCAAGAACAAGTTCTGCCCGAACTCTTCACTGTTCCCGGCCCGAACTTCATTTTCGGCCCGAACTTCAACCTCAGCCCGAACTCCGACCTTGGCCCGAACTTCAACCTCGGCCCGGACATCATCCTCGGCCCGAACACCGAACTTCGGCCCGAACACCACTTCAGCCCGAACACCAATTCGGACCGAACATCCCTCTTCGGTCCGAACTCTTCAATATCCAAGATTGTGTGACAAAAGGTGCTATACTAAAACATTCATAACTTTTAGCTCGGGTGTCCGTTTCACGCCCACGAGTAACCAAAATAGCTGGTTCGTTCGTCACTGCCAAGAACAAGTTCGGCCCGAACTCTTCACTGTTCCCGACCCGAACTTCATTTTCGGCCTGAACTTCAACCTCGGCCCGAACTCCGACCTCGGCCCGAACTCCGAACTCGGCCTGAATATCATCCTCAGCCCGAACATCATCCTCGGCCCGAACACCGAACTTCGGCCTGAACACCACTTCGGCCCGAACACCACTTCGGCCCGAACACCACTTCGGCCCGAACATCCCACTTCGGCCGGAACACCACTTCGGCCCGAACATCCCTTTTCGGCCCGAACTCTTCAATATCCAAGATTGTGTGACAAAAGGTGCTATACTAAAACATTCATAACTTTCAGCTCGGGTGTCCGTTTCACGCCCACGAGTAAGTAAAATAGCTGGTTCGTTCGTCACTGCCAAGAACAAGTTCGGCCCGAACTCTTCATTGTTCCCGGCCCGAACTTCATTTTCGGCCCGAACTTCAACCTCGGCCCGAAATTCAACCTCGGCCCAAACACCGACCTCGGCCCGAACTTCAACCTCGGCCCGAACATCATCCTCGGCCCGAACACCGAACTTCGGCCCGAACACCACTTCGGCCCGAACATCCCACTTCTGCCCGAACACCACTTCGGCCCGAACATCCCTCTTCGTCCCGAACTCTTCAATATCCAAGATTGTGTGACAAAAGGTGCTATACTAAAACATTCATAACTTTCAGCTCGGGTGTCCGTTTCACGCCCACGAGTAACCAAAATAGCTGGTTCGTTCGTCACTGCCAAGAACAAGTTCGGCCCGAACTCTTCACTGTTCCCGACCCGAACTTCATTTTCGGCCCGAACTTCAACCTCGGCCCGAACTCCGACCTCGGCCCGAACTCCGACCTCGGCCCGAATATCATCCTCGGCCCGAACATCATCCTCGGCCCGAACACCGAACTTCGGCATGAACACCACTTCGGCCCGAACACCACTTCGGCCCGAACACCACTTCGGCCCGAACACCACTTCGGCCCGAACATCCCACTTCGGCCGGAACACCACTTCGGCCCGAACATCCCTCTTCGGCCCGAACTCTTCAATATCCAAGATTGTGTGACAAAAGGTGCTATACTAAAACATTCATAACTTTCAGCTCGGGTGTCCGTTTCACGCCCACGAGTAAGTAAAATAGCTGGTTCGTTCGTCACTGCCAAGAACAAGTTCGGCCCGAACTCTTCACTGTTCCCGGCCCGAACTTCATTTTCGGCCCGAACTTCAACCTCGGCCCGAAATTCAACCTCGGCCCAAACACCGACCTCGGCCCGAACTTCAACCTCGGCCCGAACATCATCCTCGGCCCGAACACCGAACTTCGGCCCGAACACCACTTCGGCCCGAACATCCCACTTCTGCCCGAACACCACTTCGGCCCGAACATCCCTCTTCGGCCCGAACTCTTCAATATCCAAGATTGTGTGACAAAAGGTGCTATACTAAAACATTCATAACTTTCAGCTCGGGTGTCCGTTTCACGCCCACGAGTAACCAAAATAGCTGGTTCGTTCGTCACTGCCAAGAACAAGTTCGGCCCGAACTCTTCACTGTTCCCGGCCCGAACTTCATTTTCGGCCCGAACTTCAACCTCGGCCCGAACTTCAACCTCGGCCCGAACTCCGACCTCGGCCCGAACTTCAACCTCGGCCCGAACATCATCCTCAGCCCGAACACCGAACTTCGGCCAGAACACCACTTCGGCCCGAACACCACTTCGGCCCGAACATCCCACTTCGGCCGGAACACCACTTCGGCCCGAACATCCCTCTTCGGCCCGAACTCTTCAATATCCAAGATTGTGTGACAAAAGGTGCTATACTAAAACATTCATAACTTTCAGCTCGGGTGTCCGTTTCACGCCCACGAGTAAGTAAAATAGCTGGTTCGTTCGTCACTGCCAAGAACAAGTTCGGCCCGAACTCTTCATTGTTCCCGGCCCGAACTTCATTTTCGGCCCGAACTTCAACCTCGGCCCGAAATTCAACCTCGGCCCAAACACCGACCTCGGCCCGAACTTCAACCTCGGCCCGAACATCATCCTCGGCCCGAACACCGAACTTCGGCCCGAACACCACTTCGGCCCGAACATCCCACTTCTGCCCGAACACCACTTCGGCCGGAACATCCCTCTTCGTCCCGAACTCTTCAATATCCAAGATTGTGTGACAAAAGGTGCTATACTAAAACATTCATAACTTTCAGCTCGGGTGTCCGTTTCACGCCCACGAGTAACCAAAATAGCTGGTTCGTTCGTCACTGCCAAGAACAAGTTCGGCCCGAACTCTTCACTGTTCCCGACCCGAACTTCATTTTCGGCCCGAACTTCAACCTCGGCCCGAACTCCGACCTCGGCCCGAACTCCGACCTCGGCCCGAATATCATCCTCGGCCCGAACATCATCCTCGGCCCGAACACCGAACTTCGGCCTGAACACCACTTCGGCCCGAACACCACTTCGGCCCGAACACCACTTCGGCCCGAACATCCCACTTCGGCCGGAACACCACTTCGGCCCGAACATCCCTCTTCGGCCCGAACTCTTCAATATCCAAGATTGTGTGACAAAAGGTGCTATACTAAAACATTCATAACTTTCAGCTCGGGTGTCCGTTTCACGCCCACGAGTAACCAAAATAGCTGGTTCGTTCGTCACTGCCAAGAACAAGTTCGGACCGAACTCTTCACTGTTCCCGGCCCGAACTTGATTTTCGGTCCGAACTTCAACCTCGGCCCGAACTTCAACCTCGGCCCGAACTCCGACCTCGGCCCGAACTTCAACCTCGGCCCGAACATCATCCTCAGCCCGAACACCGAACTTCGGCCAGAACACCACTTCGGCCCGAACACCACTTCGGCCCGAACATCCCACTTCAGCCCGAACACCACTTCGGCTCGAACATCCCTCTTCGGCCCGAACTCTTCAGTATCCAAGATTGTGTGACAAAAGGTGCTATACTAAAACATTCATAACTTTCAGCTCGGGTGTCCGTTTCACGCCCACGAGTAACCAAAATAGTTGGTTCGTTCGTCACTGCCAAGAACAAGTTCGACCCGAACTCTTCACTGTTCTCGGCCCGAACGTCATTTTCGGCCCGAACTTCAACCTCGGCCCGAACTCCGACCTCGGCCCGAACTTCAACGTCGGCCCGAACTTCATCCTCGGCCCGAACACCGAACTTCGGCCCGAACACCACTTCGGCCCGAACACCACTTCGGCCCGAACATGACACTTCGGCCCGAACACCACTTCGGCCCGAACATCCCTCTTCGGCCCGAACTCTTCAATATCCAAGATTGTGTGACAAAAGGTGCTATACTAAAACATTCATAACTTTCAGCTCGGGTGTCCGTTTCATGCCCACGAGTAACCAAAATAGCTGGTTCGTTTGTCACTTCCAAGAACAAGTTCTGCCCGAACTCTTCACTGTTCCCGGCCCGAACTTCATTTTCGGCCCGAACTTCAACCTCAGCCCGAACTCCGACCTTGGCCCGAACTTCAACCTCGGCCCGGACATCATCCTCGGCCCGAACACCGAACTTCGGCCCGAACACCACTTCAGCCCGAACACCAATTCGGACCGAACATCCCTCTTCGGTCCGAACTCTTCAATATCCAAGATTGTGTGACAAAAGGTGCTATACTAAAACATTCATAACTTTTAGCTCGGGTGTCCGTTTCACGCCCACGAGTAACCAAAATAGCTGGTTCGTTCGTCACTGCCAAGAACAAGTTCGGCCCGAACTCTTCACTGTTCCCGACCCGAACTTCATTTTCGGCCCGAACTTCAACCTCGGCCCGAACTCCGACCTCGGCCCGAACTCCGACCTCGGCCTGAATATCATCCTCAGCCCGAACATCATCCTCGGCCCGAACACCGAACTTCGGCCTGAACACCACTTCGGCCCGAACACCACTTCGGCCCGAACACCACTTCGGCCCGAACATCCCACTTCGGCCGGAACACCACTTCGGCCCGAACATCCCTTTTCGGCCCGAACTCTTCAATATCCAAGATTGTGTGACAAAAGGTGCTATACTAAAACATTCATAACTTTCAGCTCGGGTGTCCGTTTCACGCCCACGAGTAAGTAAAATAGCTGGTTCGTTCGTCACTGCCAAGAACAAGTTCGGCCCGAACTCTTCATTGTTCCCGGCCCGAACTTCATTTTCGGCCCGAACTTCAACCTCGGCCCGAAATTCAACCTCGGCCCAAACACCGACCTCGGCCCGAACTTCAACCTCGGCCCGAACATCATCCTCGGCCCGAACACCGAACTTCGGCCCGAACACCACTTCGGCCCGAACATCCCACTTCTGCCCGAACACCACTTCGGCCCGAACATCCCTCTTCGTCCCGAACTCTTCAATATCCAAGATTGTGTGACAAAAGGTGCTATACTAAAACATTCATAACTTTCAGCTCGGGTGTCCGTTTCACGCCCACGAGTAACCAAAATAGCTGGTTCGTTCGTCACTGCCAAGAACAAGTTCGGCCCGAACTCTTCACTGTTCCCGACCCGAACTTCATTTTCGGCCCGAACTTCAACCTCGGCCCGAACTCCGACCTCGGCCCGAACTCCGACCTCGGCCCGAATATCATCCTCGGCCCGAACATCATCCTCGGCCCGAACACCGAACTTCGGCATGAACACCACTTCGGCCCGAACACCACTTCGGCCCGAACACCACTTCGGCCCGAACACCACTTCGGCCCGAACATCCCACTTCGGCCGGAACACCACTTCGGCCCGAACATCCCTCTTCGGCCCGAACTCTTCAATATCCAAGATTGTGTGACAAAAGGTGCTATACTAAAACATTCATAACTTTCAGCTCGGGTGTCCGTTTCACGCCCACGAGTAAGTAAAATAGCTGGTTCGTTCGTCACTGCCAAGAACAAGTTCGGCCCGAACTCTTCACTGTTCCCGGCCCGAACTTCATTTTCGGCCCGAACTTCAACCTCGGCCCGAAATTCAACCTCGGCCCAAACACCGACCTCGGCCCGAACTTCAACCTCGGCCCGAACATCATCCTCGGCCCGAACACCGAACTTCGGCCCGAACACCACTTCGGCCCGAACATCCCACTTCTGCCCGAACACCACTTCGGCCCGAACATCCCTCTTCGGCCCGAACTCTTCAATATCCAAGATTGTGTGACAAAAGGTGCTATACTAAAACATTCATAACTTTCAGCTCGGGTGTCCGTTTCACGCCCACGAGTAACCAAAATAGCTGGTTCGTTCGTCACTGCCAAGAACAAGTTCGGCCCGAACTCTTCACTGTTCCCGGCCCGAACTTCATTTTCGGCCCGAACTTCAACCTCGGCCCGAACTTCAACCTCGGCCCGAACTCCGACCTCGGCCCGAACTTCAACCTCGGCCCGAACATCATCCTCAGCCCGAACACCGAACTTCGGCCAGAACACCACTTCGGCCCGAACACCACTTCGGCCCGAACATCCCACTTCGGCACGAACACCACTTCGGCCCGAACATCCCTCTTCGGCCCGAACTCCTCAATATCCAAGATTGTGTGACAAAAGGTGTTATACTAAAACATTCATAACTTTCAGCTCGGGTGTCCGTTTCACGCCCACGACTAACCAAAATAGCTAGTTCGTTCGTCACTGCCAAGAACAAGTTCGGCCCGAACTCTTCACTGTTCCCGGCCCGAACTTCATTTTCGGCCCGAACTTCAACCTCGGCCCGAAATTCAACCTCGGCCCGAACTCCGACCTCGGCCCGAACTTCAACCTCGGCCTGAACATTATCCTCGGCCCGAACACCGAACTTCGGCCCGAACACCACTTCGGCCCGAACATCCCAATTCGGCCCGAACACCACTTCGGCCCGAACATCCCTCTTCGGCCCGAACTCTTCAATATCCAAGATTGTGTGACAAAAGGTGCTATACTAAAACATTCATAACTTTCAGCTCGGGTGTCCGTTTCACGCCCACGAGTAAGTAAAATAGCTGGTTCGTTCGTCACTGCCAAGAACAAGTTCGGCCCGAACTCTTCATTGTTCCCGGCCCGAACTTCATTTTCGGCCCGAACTTCAACCTCGGCCCGAAATTCAACCTCGGCCCAAACACCGACCTCGGCCCGAACTTCAACCTCGGCCCGAACATCATCCTCGGCCCGAACACCGAACTTCGGCCCGAACACCACTTCGGCCCGAACATCCCACTTCTGCCCGAACACCACTTCGGCCCGAACGTCCCTCTTCGTCCCGAACTCTTCAATATCCAAGATTGTGTGACAAAAGGTGCTATACTAAAACATTCATAACTTTCAGCTCGGGTGTCCGTTTCACGCCCACGAGTAACCAAAATAGCTGGTTCGTTCGTCACTGCCAAGAACAAGTTCGGCCCGAACTCTTCACTGTTCCCGACCCGAACTTCATTTTCGGCCCGAACTTCAACCTCGGCCCGAACTCCGTCCTCGGCCCGAACTCCGACCTCGGCCCGAATATCATCCTCGGCCCGAACATCATTCTCGGCCCGAACACCTGTAACGCCCCAAAAATTTATATTAATTAAATAGATTTATTTAATCACAATTTATTATTTATAATTGATTCTATATTATTGGGCGACCTGTAATTAGACGGTTCGTCTTCATCAGATTTCATATATATATATGTGACGCCTCGGTTAGTCAAATTATTATTATTGTGACGCGTTAATAGTGTCGTCTACACTCCCGAGTGTTGAGTGTCGAGTCCAGACCGGCCGAAGGCCAAGGCCGGGACTCGTAACATTTTAGACAGGACACTCCTAGAATATTTAAGCCATTTCTCCTACCTACTCTACCTTGTTCGTTAATTCTAATTGGAGCACAGCCCAATTCGTTGCCTCACTTCCGGATTGGACTAAAATGAGGGAAAAGCTCACGGCCCAAGGACTACTTGCCATATTTATATTCCGTGATCACCCTAGCATACCGACATCATAATCCTCACAGCCCTCGTGCGGCAGAATCGATATTTTCTTTTTCCTCCCATATCCGTCGGACGAGTAAATCGCAATCGGAAGGCCAGTGAAGATCAATTCCCGTGGAGATCCAAGCAGAAGAAGTTCGGGTGTGGTGGTTCGGTGGTTGTTCGTCGAAAGTACCGGCGAGTTTAAGTTAGAAACCTTTATTCGGTAAGTATCTCTCCTTCTTGTTTGATAAATTCTGGATTTTTGAGGTAGCGATTTGCAGTTCATGTTGTGATGACCAACGCGGGAGAACAGGTAGCAACCGAGCAGAAGTCGATCAGATTTTTGGCAAGCTAGTTCGTGGAGTTTTTAAACTTTCGGTAATTCCTTGGCTTTCTTATTTCATTCCTATCAGTTCTTGCTACAATTAAGGTGCAAATCAGTCCGTATATAGAAATTCTAGGGCTGCTGCTGTGGATAGTTCAAGTTCAATTGTCGTGTCGTTTGTTCCGTTTTGGTTAATCGTCTTTAGTTCGTTTATTAGATTGTCATAGTCTTTGTGTATTGTTGAACCGGACTAGAATCTGTGGAGACGGGAAGTTGAGGCCGAACCTTTGATGGGGTTGGGTTGAGTTATTGTCCCACTCGTTTAGAACGAGACCCTTTAACCGAAAGGAAACCGAACCCGTAGGGTTCTTGGTTTCCAACCGGGAAATTTGTAGCATCTAAGTTTTAATTCAAGTCATTCTTTTAAGCCAAGATAACTGAGATGCGGGGGGGCTGTCGGGTAATGAATTTTAAGTGCTCGGGGTTTTCGGTGACGAGTCGGGTTGATTAAATGAGTTTAGTAAAGCAACATTTTTGGGCAGAATCTGCCCTACTGTTCGAGTCTGTTTTTAAGGTACTTAAAATAAAATTTTGGGACTTTGGCCCGTGATGAGATCTTGGTTTTTGAGTTAGCTTTCCAACGCCGCAACCCTATCGTTAATCCGAATTACGGTTTAAAAGTTATAGTCAAATTAGTAGGCTGCTGTTAGGAATTTGAGCTGTGCAGATGGTCTGTCTTACACCACTGTTTTGAGACACTTAGAGTCTGTTTTGGCCAGTGACCGTCTCACAGTAAATTGTAGTTCTGGTTGTTTTCTAGCTGTGGTTAAAATATGAGGAAAATCTAATAAACCGTCTAGGAGTTATGGCAGTTCCCGTGAGACTGACGGGGGCTGCCAGTTTTCTGAAATAAGTCCTCGGGTAGGATTTTAATTGCGGGTTTCACTTCTTGGTTTTAGGATCGCCTAGGAGATAAGTGCTATCCATCTGATTGTCGGGAACCTTTGGAGCTTGCGTTTCTCGAGGTGAGTATTCTCACCGTGTATTCAGTTTTAACGTTGTACATGCATGACTTATGTGTTACATTTATTGCACCATGATTGTTAACTGAGTTTGATTTTTTTTATCTGAGTTTGATCCGCTATCTGAGTTTGATTTGTTATCTGAGTTTGACATGCTATCTGAGTATCTGAGCAGCTGTTGATTCATTTTAATCTGAGACATTGTGCCTGGGTAACCGAGCTCGGCACAGGGTCATTCTGTGCTACTACTTGCTAGGGCAATCTGAGATAATTATGTTAAAGAGATAATAAAACATAATAACACACATCTGAGTTTTTGGCTATATGCCTGGGATCACCTCCCGTCTGAGTTTTGGGATTATTCCCGTCTGAGTTTTGGGATCACTCCCGTCTGAGTTTTGGCTTATGCCTATCTGAGGTGTGAGGAGGGTCGAGGTTGATCTCTCGTCCCAAGTCACACAAGCGCGCTATATAAATTAAAATCTGAGAAATAAAATCTGAGAAATAAATCTGAGTAATTAACTGAGTAGAATCTGATTAGGAGTACACCGATGTGCCCTCATGTGTTGTATGTTAAGATTGCTTGCATTTTGAGATATTCACTCAGCTTCTCCAGCTGACCCCTATTTTCCCACATTGTTTCAGGTACCAGCAGAGGAAAGGAGAAGGTGGACGGTTGACCGCTGTATCTTTCATTACCGATGTGGACGGCAATTAATATTTTAAAACATTTAATTTTAACTATTTCCGCATTAAATATATTTTTAAATGAAAACACTATTATTGGGATTTAATTATTCAAGTTATTGGGACCTTTTGATTATAATTTTGTTTTTAAAAGTTTTAAAAATCTTGTAAAATTTTAGGGTGTTACAAGTTGGTATCAGAGCTCTGACTTGAGGGATTTGGGTTCGCAAGGGGCGAATTCAAACTCAAGTTTGAGTTTCGAGTTTTAAAACGAGGAAAGAGTAAAATATTTTTCTGAGAAAAATTTCCACATCAAACATACAGCATGTCACGTCGACCTCTCGTTTCCTACTGCCGGTAAAATTTAAGAGCTTTTAATTATTTGAGAATTTTGTATATTCTTAGTTTTGAGGAATGACATATATGAGAATTGATGTTAGTATTTCGATTATAATTCTGATTTAATTCTGAGTATATTTCGCGACGTGGATCGCTTATCTGAGTATATTTTTCCGAGTGTAGTTTCTGAGTGCATCTCCGATATGAATGCCGAAAGTTAATGTGAGATTTTTATAATTATGAGAAATTTTAACTATAGTGTAATAAAATGGGTATTGATTTATGATGTGAAAGTAATAAATTTTAAAAGAGACTGAAGGAGTCCTTAGTATTTACCTAAGGGAGTGATAAAATAGTCATAATGAGAAATATTAAAAACATATATTTTAGAGAAAACACTTAATATAAAGAGTTATTAAAGCGGGTAAACATTGAAATGAGTAAATCAGAGATTATTAAATCAAATTGATTTAGAATAATTTTAATGAGAGGATATCAAGTGAGTAAGGAGAAATTGTTAATTCAAGAAAATGAGAAATAATTACGTTGGAGCTAAATGAGAAAATATTTAAAATCATTCGTTTTGAAAAAGAATTAAATAGAAAGAGCTATTGAAATGAGTAAATGAAAGATATTTTTATTATCAACTAATTTAAAGAATATTTTTATGATGGTCTATCAAGTGGGTAAAGTGAAAATACCGAGAACATATTTTGTTGTGTTAAAACTTCAGTTGGCTTAATCATTTTTTTTAAATGTTAAATTACCATTTGAGATTTTATTTAGTGAAACTTTTTCAGTTATTCATCAAATTTAGAATTTGTGAAATTTTTAAAATTTCGGGTGTTATAAAATCTTGGGACAATTGAAAGGGAAAATGTTTTATAAAGAGATGGAACACGAGTATTGAGAAAAAAAAAAAAAAAAAAAAAAAAAATTATGCTAGGAAATAATAAACTGAGATTTATTAAATTGAGATCAAATAAGAAAATCCTTCAATTTTTTTTCTTTATGAGATTAACGAGTTCAACGAAGAATTATTAAATTAACGCAAAGATATTGAATAAACTATATACTTTTGTTATATTAATTCATCGAGAATTTCCGAGCTAAATTAAAGATAAGCTATTCAAGTTTATCTTAAATGGTATTTATTAAAAGTGAACTAAAGGGAAACTATCATCATTAATCCGGTGGTGATCTATTCAAAACGAATTAAAAGAGTTTAGGAGCTATATTATGTTCTGAGTTTAAGTGTTGAAAACATAATAAAACACTTTTGCTGAGTGCCTTTTTCTGAGTGCCTTTTGGCTGAGTGCCTTTTGCTGAGTATACTTCTGAGTAATGGTTATGAGATTTTGAGTATGCACTGTTGAGTGCATATCTGTATTGAACAGATTTTGAAAATAAACTTTTTCTCCTGAGTGTGATTAAAATTCCTTTCTTCTGAGTGTGATTTGTTGGTGGGCTTATATGTGGGAAGTTGTGAACTTTGGGATTGACTCGTGACCAAACAAAAGCATGTGTCGAAAGTAATAGAGGGCCCCTATTACCGTACACACAGGACTTTTGGTTGGTTATGGGGGGATTTTGAAGGGAACAATGGACCAATGCTTGTTATGGTGAATTTAGTATGTGTATCCTAATTGTTTGTGTGACTACATAATTGCTTGTTTATTTTGGTAGACGATACTAGTTCCAAACTCGAGGACGAGTTTTCTCCAAGTGGAGTTGAGTAGGGGTAAAAAGGAAAAATTGTCAAGAAATAATCATCATTAATTATTAGTTATAAATATTATGAGCATGATGCTTATGCAGAGAGATTTTTTTTGGTATGAATTTAAAGTGCGAAATCTAGATACATATATTTGATTAGAAAAGTTATAAGAATAACTATAAAATGGAGTAAGTTAATTAAATTGATCCTATATGTAACTATCGAGTTTATTTAATTGATAATCGGGATTAGTGGAGGAATTAATAAACCAAGAATTTATTGGGTTGAAGGAAATTGTACAAATAAGAAGTAACAAGTACCATAATTATATGAATAATGAAATGATGAAAATTTATTAAGGAATGAGAAATTATTAATTTGTCGGATATAAGGAGAATGAGCAAACGAAATTATTTAATTGAGTAATATATTATATTTAGAATTATCAAATAATATATGTTATTATTATTAAATTATTGAATTAAGAATAATTGTGGAATCAAGTGAACGAGGAATATAATAAGTGAATTAAACAATAAAATTTTATTGAATTAACAAGATTTCTGAAAGATGGGAAGGTAGTAGATTAATGATTGATGCGTAATTTGAGTAACGAGAAATCATTATAAATAAGAGTATGAAATTTAATTGGAATTTTTAGTGGGTAACATGAAATTAATGAGTAGATATGGTCAAAATAATTAAGAGACGTTTATATTGTGTAAAATCAGTGAAACGGTTTATTAAAGGATTCATAAACTAGGTGAATGAGATAACATCTATTAAAATATTATCGAGGAACCACTGAATGTAATAGAATGGGAACCTATTAAAGAGAATTAAATGACAAGATTTTTAATTTGAGCTAGTTAAAAGGTTATCAAAATGAGTAATATACAAACCTTATGGAGTGAAGTAACGATAAATAGTTAAAGAAGAGTTATTCTGTGAACCAATAACACGGTTGAGGGAGAGTATATCATTTCAAGTATTATAAGCTGGTAAATTGAGACACGTGAGTAGTAATAAGAATGAGTAAAAATGTGATTTATACCTAATGCTATTACTTGGGAATATTATTACCCTATGAGTTGTTACTGAGTTAGAGTTTTGGGTTTACTTCTGAATTAAGATTTATAAGTTTGCTCCTGAGTTATACATTTTCGAGTTATACTCCTGAGATATGTTTGGAGTTTATTCCCGAGTGGGACTTCTGAGTTATATTTCCCGATCATATTTTGGAGTTATATATCTGAGTATATGAGAATTCTGTGTGATATGTATTCCTTGCGATTTATTTGCATGGTTTTTATATTAATTGATAATGGGGTAAACCGCTAAATTTTTTTATTATGCTGTTAACAAACTGTTGACCCATAGAGTAGAGGACCTTCCGAGTCATTTTGGTAGGAAATTATCGATAATGAAATTTTTACCTGTTGCTAAAATGTGTAAGTGGTCATTTGATGGAGTTGTGCGGGAAGAAAACTTTCTATGAAAACTTGTTATCGTCATGAGAGATCCGAGTGTGATTGTGCAAATGGTTTGGATGACCTGGTACTACGCTGAGCATCTGGTATCGTCAACAAATCAATAGTAAATTTCCAAGTGGAGTTGAATCGGTGATTCAACGCGACGTTACTCGCTGTGTGCAACAACTGTATCCGAATGCGAGAGCAAGAAGACGCCTTCAGTAGAGTATCGTGGTGTATTTTAAGCTCATTATCAACACTTTCTTTGCATACTGAGATCCATAGTGAGCATCCTGACCTTATTTCTTTTAGCCTTATCGTTTTGCGCCACTAGAGGCAGATAATTGTATGAGCACTTGCGTGGTCTGGAGTCCATTTCCTATTAAGTAAATTCACCATGAAGAGCCTCTTTCTATTCATAACTTTATCGTTTTTTTTATTCTTCCTTTCCATTTGAGTATGCATGTCGTAGGTCACCCTGATGAATTTCCTTTTCATTCTTAACCTTATCATTTTGTTTTCTTTCCCCATTTGAGGACGTGTGTCGTTGGCGAGTATGAGTTGAGACGCGAGATTACTACGTCTGAGTTTCTTCCAAGCAATGACTTCGGGGACGAAGTTTATTCCAAGTGGAGTTGAGTTGTAACGCCCCAAAAATTTATATTAATTAAATAGATTTATTTAATCACAATTTATTATTTATAATTGATTCTATATTATTGGGCGACCTGTAATTAGACGGTTCGTCTTCATCAGATTTCATATATATATATGTGACGCCTCGGTTAGTCAAATTATTATTATTGTGACGCGTTAATAGTGTCGTCTACACTCCCGAGTGTTGAGTGTCGAGTCCAGACCGGCCGAAGGCCAAGGCCGGGACTCGTAACATTTTAGACAGGACACTCCTAGAATATTTAAGCCATTTCTCCTACCTACTCTACCTTGTTCGTTAATTCTAATTGGAGCACAGCCCAATTCGTTGCCTCACTTCCGGATTGGACTAAAATGAGGGAAAAGCTCACGGCCCAAGGACTACTTGCCATATTTATATTCCGTGATCACCCTAGCATACCGACATCATAATCCTCACAGCCCTCGTGCGGCAGAATCGATATTTTCTTTTTCCTCCCATATCCGTCGGACGAGTAAATCGCAATCGGAAGGCCAGTGAAGATCAATTCCCGTGGAGATCCAAGCAGAAGAAGTTCGGGTGTGGTGGTTCGGTGGTTGTTCGTCGAAAGTACCGGCGAGTTTAAGTTAGAAACCTTTATTCGGTAAGTATCTCTCCTTCTTGTTTGATAAATTCTGGATTTTTGAGGTAGCGATTTGCAGTTCATGTTGTGATGACCAACGCGGGAGAACAGGTAGCAACCGAGCAGAAGTCGATCAGATTTTTGGCAAGCTAGTTCGTGGAGTTTTTAAACTTTCGGTAATTCCTTGGCTTTCTTATTTCATTCCTATCAGTTCTTGCTACAATTAAGGTGCAAATCAGTCCGTATATAGAAATTCTAGGGCTGCTGCTGTGGATAGTTCAAGTTCAATTGTCGTGTCGTTTGTTCCGTTTTGGTTAATCGTCTTTAGTTCGTTTATTAGATTGTCATAGTCTTTGTGTATTGTTGAACCGGACTAGAATCTGTGGAGACGGGAAGTTGAGGCCGAACCTTTGATGGGGTTGGGTTGAGTTATTGTCCCACTCGTTTAGAACGAGACCCTTTAACCGAAAGGAAACCGAACCCGTAGGGTTCTTGGTTTCCAACCGGGAAATTTGTAGCATCTAAGTTTTAATTCAAGTCATTCTTTTAAGCCAAGATAACTGAGATGCGGGGGGGCTGTCGGGTAATGAATTTTAAGTGCTCGGGGTTTTCGGTGACGAGTCGGGTTGATTAAATGAGTTTAGTAAAGCAACATTTTTGGGCAGAATCTGCCCTACTGTTCGAGTCTGTTTTTAAGGTACTTAAAATAAAATTTTGGGACTTTGGCCCGTGATGAGATCTTGGTTTTTGAGTTAGCTTTCCAACGCCGCAACCCTATCGTTAATCCGAATTACGGTTTAAAAGTTATAGTCAAATTAGTAGGCTGCTGTTAGGAATTTGAGCTGTGCAGATGGTCTGTCTTACACCACTGTTTTGAGACACTTAGAGTCTGTTTTGGCCAGTGACCGTCTCACAGTAAATTGTAGTTCTGGTTGTTTTCTAGCTGTGGTTAAAATATGAGGAAAATCTAATAAACCGTCTAGGAGTTATGCCAGTTCCCGTGAGACTGACGGGGGCTGCCAGTTTTCTGAAATAAGTCCTCGGGTAGGATTTTAATTGCGGGTTTCACTTCTTGGTTTTAGGATCGCCTAGGAGATAAGTGCTATCCATCTGATTGTCGGGAACCTTTGGAGCTTGCGTTTCTCGAGGTGAGTATTCTCACCGTGTATTCAGTTTTAACGTTGTACATGCATGACTTATGTGTTACATTTATTGCACCATGATTGTTAACTGAGTTTGATTTTTTTTATCTGAGTTTGATCCGCTATCTGAGTTTGATTTGTTATCTGAGTTTGACATGCTATCTGAGTATCTGAGCAGCTGTTGATTCATTTTAATCTGAGACATTGTGCCTGGGTAACCGAGCTCGGCACAGGGTCATTCTGTGCTACTACTTGCTAGGGCAATCTGAGATAATTATGTTAAAGAGATAATAAAACATAATAACACACATCTGAGTTTTTGGCTATATGCCTGGGATCACCTCCCGTCTGAGTTTTGGGATTATTCCCGTCTGAGTTTTGGGATCACTCCCGTCTGAGTTTTGGCTTATGCCTATCTGAGGTGTGAGGAGGGTCGAGGTTGATCTCTCGTCCCAAGTCACACAAGCGCGCTATATAAATTAAAATCTGAGAAATAAAATCTGAGAAATAAATCTGAGTAATTAACTGAGTAGAATCTGATTAGGAGTACACCGATGTGCCCTCATGTGTTGTATGTTAAGATTGCTTGCATTTTGAGATATTCACTCAGCTTCTCCAGCTGACCCCTATTTTCCCACATTGTTTCAGGTACCAGCAGAGGAAAGGAGAAGGTGGACGGTTGACCGCTGTATCTTTCATTACCGATGTGGACGGCAATTAATATTTTAAAACATTTAATTTTAACTATTTCCGCATTAAATATATTTTTAAATGAAAACACTATTATTGGGATTTAATTATTCAAGTTATTGGGACCTTTTGATTATAATTTTGTTTTTAAAAGTTTTAAAAATCTTGTAAAATTTTAGGGTGTTACAACACCGAACTTCGGCCTGAACACCACTTCGGCCCGAACACCACTTCGGCCCGAACACCACTTCGGCCCGAACATCCCACTTCGGCCGGAACACCACTTCGGCCCGAACATCCCTCTTCGGCCCGAACTCTTCAATATCCAAGATTGTGTGACAAAAGGTGCTATACTAAAACATTCATAACTTTCAGCTCGGGTGTCCGTTTCACGCCCACGAGTAAGTAAAATAGCTGGTTCGTTCGTCACTGCCAAGAACAAGTTCGGCCCGAACTCTTCACTGTTCCCGGCCCGAACTTCATTTTCGGCCCGAACTTCAACCTCGGCCCGAAATTCAACCACGGCCCAAACACCGACCTCGGCCCGAACTTCAACCTCGGCCCGAACATCATCCTCGGCCCGAACACCGAACTTCGGCCCGAACACCACTTCGGCCCGAACATCCCACTTCTGCCCGAACACCACTTCGGCCCGAACATCCCTCTTCGGCCCGAACTCTTCAATATCCAAGATTGTGTGACAAAAGGTGCTATACTAAAACATTCATAACTTTCAGCTCGGGTGTCCGTTTCACGCCCACGAGTAACCAAAATAGCTGGTTCGTTCGTCACTGCCAAGAACAAGTTCGGCCCGAACTCTTCACTGTTCCCGGCCCGAACTTCATTTTCGGCCCGAACTTCAACCTCGGCCCGAACTTCAACCTCGGCCCGAACTCCGACCTCGGCCCGAACTTCAACCTCGGCCCGAACATCATCCTCAGCCCGAACACCGAACTTCGGCCAGAACACCACTTCGGCCCGAACACCACTTCGGCCCGAACATCCCACTTCGGCACGAACACCACTTCGGCCCGAACATCCCTCTTCGGCCCGAACTCCTCAATATCCAAGATTGTGTGACAAAAGGTGTTATACTAAAACATTCATAACTTTCAGCTCGGGTGTCCGTTTCACGCCCACGACTAACCAAAATAGCTAGTTCGTTCGTAACTGCCAAGAACAAGTTCGGCCCGAACTCTTCACTGTTCCCGGCCCGAACTTCATTTTCGGCCCGAACTTCAACCTCAGCCCGAAATTCAACCTCGGCCCGAACTCCGACCTCGGCCCGAACTTCAACCTCGGCCTGAACATTATCCTCGGCCCGAACACCGAACTTCAGCCCGAACACCACTTCGGCCCGAACATCCCAATTCGGCCCGAACACCACTTCGGCCCGAACATCCCTCTTCGGCCCGAACTCTTCAATATCCAAGATTGTGTGACAAAAGGTGCTATACTAAAACATTCATAACTTTCAGCTCGGGTTTCCGTTTCACGCCCACGAGTAACCAAAATAGCTGGTTCGTTCGTCACTGCCGAGAACAAGTTCGGACCGAACTCTTCACTGTACCCGGCCCGAACTTCATTTTCGGTCCGAACTTCAACCTCGGCCCGAACTTCAACCTCGGCCCGAACTCCGACCTCGGCCCGAACTTCAACCTCGGCCCGAACATCATCCTCAGCCCGAACACCGAACTTCGGCCAGAACACCACTTCGGCCCGAACACCACTTCGGCCCGAACATCCCACTTCAGCCCGAACACCACTTCGGCTCAAACATCCCTCTTCGGCCCGAACTCTTCAATATCCAAGATTGTGTGACAAAAGGTGCTATACTAAAACATTCATAACTTTCAGCTCGGGTGTCCGTTTCACGCCCACGAGTAACCAAAATAGTTGGTTCGTTCGTCACTGCCAAGAACAAGTTCGGCCCGAACTCTTCACTTTTCCCGGCCCGAACGTCATTTTCGGCCTGAACTTCAACTTCAACCTCGGCCCGAACTCCGACCTCGGCCCGAACTTCAACGTCGGCCCGAACATCATCCTCGGCCCGAACACCGAACTTCGGCCCGAACACCACTTCGGCCCGAACATCACTTCGGCCCGAACATCCCACTTCGGCCCGAACACCACTTCGGCCCGAACATCTCTCTTCGGCCCGAACTCTTCAATATCCAAGATTGTGTGACAAAAGGTGTTATACTAAAAATTCATAACTTTCAGCTCGGGTGTCCATTTCACGCCCACGAGTAACCAAAACAGCTGGTTCGTTCGTCACTGCCAAGAACAAGTTCGGCCCGAACTCTTCACTGTTCCCGGCCCGAACTTCATTTTCGGCCCGAACTTCAACCTCGGCCCGAAATTCAACCTCGGCCCGAACTCCGACCTCGGCCCGAACTTCAACCTTGGCCCGAACATCATCCTCGGCCCGAACACCACTTCGGCCCGAACATCCCACTTCGGCGCGAACACCACTTCGGCCCGAACATCCCTCTTCGGCCCGAACTCTTCAATATCCAAGATTGTGTGACAAAAGGTGCTATACTAAAACATTCATAACTTTTAGCTCGGGTGTCCGTTTCACGCCCACGAGTAACCAAAATAGCTGGTTCGTTCGTCACTGCCAAGAACAAGTTCGGCCCGAACTCTTCACTGTTCCCGGCCCGAACTTCATTTTCGGCCCGAACTTCAACCTCGGCCCGAAATTCAACCTCGTCCCGAATTCCGACCTCGGCCCGAACATCATCCTTGGCCCGAACACCGAACTTCGGCCCGAACACCACTTCGGCCCGAACATCCCACTTCGGCCCGAACACCACTTCGGCCCGAACATCCCTCTTCGGCCCGAACTCTTCAATATCCAAGATTGTGTGACAAAAGGTGCTATACTAAAACATTCATAACTTTCAGCTCGGGTGTCCGTTTCACGCCCACGACTAACCAAAATAGCTAGTTCGTTCGTCACTGCCAAGAACAAGTTCGGCCCGAACTCTTCACTGTTCCCGGCCCGAACTTCATTTTCGGCCCGAACTTCAACCTCAGCCCGAAATTCAACCTCGGCCCGAACTCCGACCTCGGCCCGAACTTCAACCTCGGCCTGAACATTATCCTCGGCCCGAACACCGAACTTCAGCCCGAACACCACTTCGGCCCGAACATCCCAATTCGGCCCGAACACCACTTCGGCCCGAACATCCCTCTTCGGCCCGAACTCTTCAATATCCAAGATTGTGTGACAAAAGGTGCTATACTAAAACATTCATAACTTTCAGCTCGGGTTTCCGTTTCACGCCCACGAGTAACCAAAATAGCTGGTTCGTTCGTCACTGCCGAGAACAAGTTCGGACCGAACTCTTCACTGTACCCGGCCCGAACTTCATTTTCGGTCCGAACTTCAACCTCGGCCCGAACTTCAACCTCGGCCCGAACTCCGACCTCGGCCCGAACTTCAACCTCGGCCCGAACATCATCCTCAGCCCGAACACCGAACTTCGGCCAGAACACCACTTCGGCCCGAACACCACTTCGGCCCGAACATCCCACTTCGGCACGAACACCACTTCGGCCCGAACATCCCTCTTCGGCCCGAACTCTTCAATATCCAAGATTGTGTGACAAAAGGTGTTATACTAAAACATTCATAACTTTCAGCTCGGGTGTCCGTTTCACGCCCACGACTAACCAAAATAGCTAGTTCGTTCGTCACTGCCAAGAACAAGTTCGGCCCGAACTCTTCACTGTTCCCGGCCCGAACTTCATTTTCGGCCCGAACTTCAACCTCGGCCCGAAATTCAACCTCGGCCCGAACTCCGACCTCGGCCCGAACTTCAACCTCGGCCCGAACATTATCCTCGGCCCGAACACCGAACTTCGGCCCGAACACCACTTCGGCCCGAACATCCCAATTCGGCCCGAACACCACTTCGGCCCGAACATCCCTCTTCGGCCCGAACTCTTCAATATCCAAGATTGTGTGACAAAAGGTGCTATACTAAAACATTCATAACTTTCAGCTCGGGTTTCCGTTTCACGCCCACGAGTAACCAAAATAGCTGGTTCGTTCGTCACTGCCGAGAACAAGTTCGGACCGAACTCTTCACTGTTCCCGGCCCGAACTTCATTTTCGGTCCGAACTTCAACCTCGGCCCGAACTTCAACCTCGGCCCGAACTCCGACCTCGGCCCGAACTTCAACCTCGGCCCGAACATCATCCTCAGCCCGAACACCGAACTTCGGCCAGAACACCACTTCGGCCCGAACACCACTTCGGCCCGAACATCCCACTTCAGCCCGAACACCACTTCGGCTCGAACATCCCTCTTCGGCCCGAACTCTTCAATATCCAAGATTGTGTGACAAAAGGTGCTATACTAAAACATTCATAACTTTCAGCTCGGGTGTCCGTTTCACGCCCACGAGTAACCAAAATAGTTGGTTCGTTCGTCACTGCCAAGAACAAGTTCGGCCCGAACTCTTCACTTTTCCCGGCCCGAACGTCATTTTCGGCCTGAACTTCAACTTCAACCTCGGCCCGAACTCCGACCTCGGCCCGAACTTCAACGTCGGCCCGAACATCATCCTCGGCCCGAACACCGAACTTCGGCCCGAACACCACTTCGGCCCGAACATCACTTCGGCCCGAACATCCCACTTCGGCCCGAACACCACTTCGGCCCGAACATCCCTCTTCGGCCCGAACTCTTCAATATCCAAGATTGTGTGACAAAAGGTGTTATACTAAAACATTCATAACTTTCAGCTCGGGTGTCCATTTCACGCCCACGAGTAACCAAAACAGCTGGTTCGTTCGTCACTGCCAAGAACAAGTTCGGCCCGAACTATTCACTGTTCCCGGCCCGAACTTCAACCTCGGCCCGAAATTCAACCTCGGCCCGAACTCCGACCTCGGCCCGAACTTCAACCTTGGCCCGAACATCATCCTCGGCCCGAACACCACTTCGGCCCGAACATCCCACTTCGGCGCGAACACCACTTCGGCCCGAACATCCCACTTCAGCCCGAACACCACTTCGGCTCAAACATCCCTCTTCGGCCCGAACTCTTCAATATCCAAGATTGTGTGACAAAAGGTGCTATACTAAAACATTCATAACTTTCAGCTCGGGTGTCCGTTTCACGCCCACGAGTAACCAAAATAGTTGGTTCGTTCGTCACTGCCAAGAACAAGTTCGGCCCGAACTCTTCACTTTTCCCGGCCCGAACGTCATTTTCGGCCTGAACTTCAACTTCAACCTCGGCCCGAACTCCGACCTCGGCCCGAACTTCAACGTCGGCCCGAACATCATCCTCGGCCCGAACACCGAACTTCGGCCCGAACACCACTTCGGCCCGAACATCACTTCGGCCCGAACATCCCACTTCGGCCCGAACACCACTTCGGCCCGAACATCTCTCTTCGGCCCGAACTCTTCAATATCCAAGATTGTGTGACAAAAGGTGTTATACTAAAACATTCATAACTTTCAGCTCGGGTGTCCATTTCACGCCCACGAGTAACCAAAACAGCTGGTTCGTTCGTCACTGCCAAGAACAAGTTCGGCCCGAACTCTTCACTGTTCCCGGCCCGAACTTCATTTTCGGCCCGAACTTCAACCTCGGCCCGAAATTCAACCTCGGCCCGAACTCCGACCTCGGCCCGAACTTCAACCTTGGCCCGAACATCATCCTCGGCCCGAACACCACTTCGGCCCGAACATCCCACTTCGGCGCGAACACCACTTCGGCCCGAACATCCCTCTTCGGCCCGAACTCTTCAATATCCAAGATTGTGTGACAAAAGGTGCTATACTAAAACATTCATAACTTTTAGCTCGGGTGTCCGTTTCACGCCCACGAGTAACCAAAATAGCTGGTTCGTTCGTCACTGCCAAGAACAAGTTCGGCCCGAACTCTTCACTGTTCCCGGCCCGAACTTCATTTTCGGCCCGAACTTCAACCTCGGCCCGAAATTCAACCTCGTCCCGAATTCCGACCTCGGCCCGAACATCATCCTTGGCCCGAACACCGAACTTCGGCCCGAACACCACTTCGGCCCGAACATCCCACTTCGGCCCGAACACCACTTCGGCCCGAACATCCCTCTTCGGCCCGAACTCTTCAATATCCAAGATTGTGTGACAAAAGGTGCTATACTAAAACATTCATAACTTTCAGCTCGGGTGTCCGTTTCACGCCCACGAGTAACCAAAATAGCTGGTTCGTTCGTCACTGCCAAGAACAAGTTCGGCCCGAACTCTTCACTGTTCCCGGCCCGAACTTCATTTTCGGCCCGAACTTCAACCTCGGCCCGAACTTCAACCTCGGCCCGAACTCCGACCTCGGCCCGAACTTCAACCTCGGCCCGAACATCATCCTCAGCCCGAACACCGAACTTCGGCCAGAACACCACTTCGGCCCGAACACCACTTCGGCCCGAACATCCCACTTCGGCACGAACACCACTTCGGCCCGAACATCCCTCTTCGGCCCGAACTCTTCAATATCCAAGATTGTGTGACAAAAGGTGTTATACTAAAACATTCATAACTTTCAGCTCGGGTGTCCGTTTCACGCCCACGACTAACCAAAATAGCTAGTTCGTTCGTCACTGCCAAGAACAAGTTCGGCCCGAACTCTTCACTGTTCCCGGCCCGAACTTCATTTTCGGCCCGAACTTCAACCTCGGCCCGAAATTCAACCTCGGCCCGAACTCCGACCTCGGCCCGAACTTCAACCTCGGCCCGAACATTATCCTCGGCCCGAACACCGAACTTCGGCCCGAACACCACTTCGGCCCGAACATCCCAATTCGGCCCGAACACCACTTCGGCCCGAACATCCCTCTTCGGCCCGAACTCTTCAATATCCAAGATTGTGTGACAAAAGGTGCTATACTAAAACATTCATAACTTTCAGCTCGGGTGTCCGTTTCACGCCCACGAGTAACCAAAATAGCTGGTTCGTTCGTCACTGCCAAGAACAAGTTCGGCCCGAACTCTTCACTGTTCCCGGCCCGAACTTCATTTTCGGCCCGAACTTCAACCTCGGCCCGAAATTCAAACTCGGCCCGAACTCCGACCTCTGCCCGAACATCATCCTCGGCCCGAACACCGAACTTCGGCCCGAACACCACTTCGGCCCGAACATCCCACTTCGGCCCGAACACCACTTCGGCCCGAACATCCCTCTTCGGCCCGAACTCTTCAATATCCAAGATTGTGTGACAGAAGGTGCTATACTAAAACATTCATAACTTTCAGCTCGGGTGTCCGTTTCACGCCCACGAGTAACCAAAATAGCTGGTTCGTTCGTCACTGCCAAGAACAAGTTCGGCCCGAACTCTTCACTGTTCCCGGCCCGAACTTCATTTTCGGCCCTAACATCAACCTCGGCCCGAACTTCAACCTCGGCCCGAACTCCGACCTCGGCCCGAACTCCGACCTCGGCCCGAACTTAAACCTCGGCCCGAACATCATCCTCGGCCCGAACACCGAACTTCGGCCCGAACATCCCACTTCGGCCCGAACACCACTTCGGCCCGAACATCCCTCTTCGGCCCGAACTCTTCAATATCCAAGATTGTGTGACAAAAGGTGCTATACTAAAACATTTATAACTTTCAGCTCGGGTGTCCATTTCACGCCCACGAGTAACCAAAATAGTTGGTTCGTTCATCACTACCAAGAACAAGTTCGGCCCGAACTCTTCACTGTTCCCGGCCCGAACTTCATTTTCAGCCCGAACTTCAACCTCGGCCCGAACTTCAACCTCGGCCCGAATCCGACCTCGGCCCGAACTTCAACCTCGGCCCGAACATCATCCTCGGCTCGAACACCGAACTTTGGCCCGAACACCACTTCGGCCTGAACACCACTTCGGCCCGAACATCCCACTTCGGCCCGAACACCACTTCGGCCCGAACATCCCTCTTCGGCCCGAACTCTTTAATATCCAAGATTGTGTGACAAAAGGTGCTATACTAAAACATTCATAACTTTCAGGTCGGGTGTCCGTTTCACGCCCACGAGTAACCAAAATAGCTGGTTCGTTCGTCACTGCCAAGAACAAGTTCGGCCCGAACTCTTCACTGTTCCCGGCCCGAACTTCATTTTCGGACCGAACTTCAACCTCGACCCGTACTTCTACCTCGGCTCGAACATCATCCTCGGCCCGAACACCGAACTTCGGCCCGAACACCACTTCGGCCCGAACACCACTTCGGCCCGAACATACCACTTCGGCCCGAACATCCCTCTTCGGCCCGAACTCTTCAATATCCAAGATTGTGTGACAAAAGGTGCTATACTAAAACATTCATAACTTTCAGCTCGGGTGTCCGTTTCACGCCCACGAGTAACAAAAATAGCTGGTACGTTCGTCACTGCCAAGACTAAGTTCGGCCCGAACTCTTCAATATCCAAGATTGTGTGACAAAAGGTGCTATACTAAAACATTCATAACTTTCAGCTCGGGTGTCCGTTTCACGCCCACGAGTAACCAAAATAGCTGGTTCGTTCGACACTGCCAAGAACAAGTTCGGACCGAACTCTTCACTGTTCCCGGCCCGAACTTCATTTTCGGCCCGAACTCCGACCTCGGCCCGAACTTCAACCTCGGCCCGAACATCATGCTCGGCCCGAACACCGAACTTCGGCCCGAACACCACTTCGGCCCGAACATCCCACTTCGGCCCGAACACCACTTCGGCCCGAACATCCCTCTTCGGCCCGAACTCTTCAATATCCAACATTGTGTGACAAAAGGTGCTATACTAAAACATTCATAACTTTCAGCTCGGGTGTCCGTTTCACGCCCACGAGTAACCAAAATAGTTGGTTCGTTTGTCACTGCCAGGAACAAGTTCGGCCCGAACTCTTCACTGTTCCTGGCCCGAACTTCATTTTCGGCCCGAACTTCAACCTCGGCCCGAACTCCGACCTCGGCCCGAACTTCAACCTCGGCCCGGACATCATCCTCGGCCCGAACACCGAACTTCGGCCCGAACACCACTTCGGCCCGAACATCCCTCTTCGGCCCGAACTCTTCAATATCCAAGATTGTGTGACAAAAGGTGCTATACTAAAACATTCATAACTTTCAGCTCGGGTGTCCGTTTCACGCCCACGAGTAACCAAAATAGCTGGTTCGTTCGTCACTGCCAAGAACAAGTTCGGCCCGAACTCTTCACTGTTCCCGACCCGAACTTCATTTTCGGCCGAACTTCAAACTCGGCCCGAAGTTCTACCTCGGCCCGAACTCCGACCTCGGCCCGAACTCCGACCTCGGCCCGAACATCATCCTCGGCCCGAACTCCGAACTTCGGCCCGAACACCACTTCGGCCCGAACATCCCTCTTCGACCCGAACTCTTTAATATCCAAGATTGTGTGACAAAAGGTGCTATACTAAAACATTCATAACTTTCAGCTCGGGTGTCCGTTTCACGCCCACGAGTAACCAAAATAGCTTTCGTTCGTCACTGCCAAGAACAAGTTCGGCCCGAACTCTTCACTGTTCCCGGCCCGAACTTCATTTTCGGCCCGAACTTCAACCTCGACCCGTACTTCTACCTCGGCCCGAACTCCGACCTCGGCCCAAACTTCAACCTCGGCTCGAACATCATCCTCGGCCCGAACACCGAACTTCGGCCCGAACACCACTTCGGCCCGAACACCACTTCGGCCCGAACATCCCACTTCGGCCCGAACTCCTCAATATCCAAGATTGTGTGACAAAAGGTGCTGTACTAAAACATTTATAACTTTTAGCTCGGGTGTCCGTTTCACGCCCACGAGTAACAAAAATAGCGGGTTCGTTCGTCACTGCCAAGACCAAGTTCGGCCCGAACTCTTCAATATCCAAGATTGTGTGACAAAAGGTGCTATACTAAAACATTCATAACTTTCAGCTCGGGTGTCCGTTTCACGCCCACGAATAACCAAAATAGCTGGTTCGTTCGTCACTGCCAAGATTAAGTTCGGACCGAACTCTTCACTGTTCCCGGCCCGAACTTCATTTTCGGCCCGAACTTCAACCTCGGCCCGAACTTCAACCTCGGCCCGAACTCCGACCTCGGCCCGAACTTCAACCTCGGCCCGAACACCATCCTCAGCCCGAACACCGAACCTCGGCCTGAACATCATCCTCGGCCCGAACACCACTTCGGCCCTAACACCACTTCGGCCCGAACATCCCACTTCGGCCCGAACACCACTTCGGCCCGAACATCCCTCTTCGGCCCGAACTCTTCAATATCCAAGATTGTGTGACAAAAGGTGATATACTAAAACATTCATAACTTTCAGCTCGGGTGTCCGTTTCACGCCCACGAGTAACCAAAATAGCTGGTTCGTTGGTCACTGCCAAGAACAAGTTCGGCCCGAACTCTTCACTGTTCCCGACCCGAACTTCATTTTCGGCCGAACTTCAAACTCGGCCCGAACTTCTACTTCGGCCCGAACTCCGACCTCGGCCCGAACTCCGACCTTGGCCCGAACATCATCCTCGGCCCGAACACCGAACTTCGGCCCGAACACCACTTCGGCCCGAACACCACTTCGGCCCGAACATCCCTCTTCGACCCGAACTCTTTAATATCCAAGATTGTGTGACAAAAGGTGATATACTAAAACATTCATAACTTTCAACTCGGGTGTCCGTTTCACGCCCACGAGTAACCAAAATAGCTGGTTCGTTCGTCACTGCCAAGAACAAGTTCGGCCCGAACTCTTCACTGTTCCCCGCCCGAACTTCATTTTCCGCCCTAACATCAACCTCGGCCCGAACTTCAACCTCGGCCTGAACTCCGACCTCGGCCCGAACTCCGACCTCGACCCGAACTTCAACCTCGGCCCGAACATCATCCTCGGCCCGAACACCGAACTTCGGCCCGAACACCACTTCGGCCCGAACATCCCACTTCGGCCCGAACATCCCACTTCAGCCCGAACACCACTTCGGCTCGAACTTCCCTCTTCGGCCCGAACTCTTCAATATCCAAGATTGTGTGACAAAAGGTGCTATACTAAAACATTCATAACTTTCAGCTCGGGTGTCCGTTTCACGCCCACGAGTAACCAAAATAGTTGGTTCGTTCGTCACTGCCAAGAACAAGTTCGGCCCGAACTCTTCACTGTTCTCGGCCCGAACTTCATTTTCGGCCCGAACTTCAACCTCGGCCCGAACTCCGACCTCGGCCCGAACTTCAACGTCGGCCCGAACTTCATCCTCGGCCCGAACACCGAACTTCGGCCCGAACACCACTTCGGCCCGAACACCACTTCGGCCCGAACATGACACTTTGGCCCGAACACCACTTCGGCCCGAACATCCCTCTTCGGCCCGAACTCTTCAATATCCAAGATTGTGTGACAAAAGATGCTATACTAAAACATTCATAACTTTCAGCTCGGGTGTCCGTTTCATGCCCACGAGTAACCAAAATAGCTGGTTCGTTCGTCAATGCCAAGAACAAGTTCTGCCCGAACTCTTCACTGTTCCCGGCCCGAACTTCATTTTCGGCCCGAACTTCAACCTCGGCCCGAACTCCGACCTTGGCCCGAACTTCAACCTCGGCCCGGACATCATCTTCGGCCCGAACACCGAACTTCGGCCCGAACACCACTTCAGCCCGAACACCAATTCGGACCGAACATCCCTCTTCGGCTCGAACTCTTCAATATCCAAGATTGTGTGACAAAAGGTGCTATACTAAAACATTCATAACTTTTAGCTCGGGTGTCCGTTTCACGCCCACGAGTAACCAAAATAGCTGGTTCGTTCGTCACTGCCAAGAACAAGTTCTGCCCGAACTCTTCACTGTTCCTGGCCCGAACTTCATTTTCGGCCCGAACTTCAACCTCGGCCCGAACTCCGACCTCGGCCCGAACTTCAACCTCGGCCCGGACATCATCCTCGGCCCGAACACCGAACTTCGGCCCGAACACCACTTCGGCCCGAACATCCCTCTTCGGCCCGAACTCTTCAATATCCAAGATTGTGTGACAAAAGGTGCTATACTAAAACATTCATAACTTTCAGCTCGGGTGTCCGTTTCACGCCCACGAGTAACCAAAATAGCTGGTTCGTTCGTCACTGCCAAGAACAAGTTCGGCCCGAACTCTTCACTGTTCCCGACCCGAACTTCATTTTCGGCCGAACTTCAAACTCGGCCCGAACTTCTACCTCGGCCCGAACTCCGACCTCGGCCCGAACTCCGACCTCGGCCCGAACATCATCCTCGGCCCGAACTCCGAACTTCGGCCCGAACACCACTTCGGCCCGAACATCCCTCTTCGACCCGAACTCTTTAATATCCAAGATTGTGTGACAAAAGGTGCTATACTAAAACATTCATAACTTTCAGCTCGGGTGTCCGTTTCACGCCCACGAGTAACCAAAATAGCTTTCGTTCGTCACTGCCAAGAACAAGTTCGGCCCGAACTCTTCACTGTTCCCGGCCCGAACTTCATTTTCGGCCCGAACTTCAACCTCGACCCGTACTTCTACCTCGGCCCGAACTCCGACCTCGGCCCAAACTTCAACCTCGGCTCGAACATCATCCTCGGCCCGAACACCGAACTTCGGCCCGAACACCACTTCGGCCCGAACACCACTTCGGCCCGAACATCCCACTTCGGCCCGAACTCTTCAATATCCAAGATTGTGTGACAAAAGGTGCTGTACTAAAACATTTATAACTTTTAGCTCGGGTGTCCGTTTCACGCCCACGAGTAACAAAAATAGCGGGTTCGTTCGTCACTGCCAAGACCAAGTTCGGCCCGAACTCTTCAATATCCAAGATTGTGTGACAAAAGGTGCTATACTAAAACATTCATAACTTTCAGCTCGGGTGTCCGTTTCACGCCCACGAATAACCAAAATAGCTGGTTCGTTCGTCACTGCCAAGATTAAGTTCGGACCGAACTCTTCACTGTTCCCGGCCCGAACTTCATTTTCGGCCCGAACTTCAACCTCGGCCCGAACTTCAACCTCGGCCCGAACTCCGACCTCGGCCCGAACTTCAACCTCGGCCCGAACACCATCCTCAGCCCGAACACCGAACCTCGGCCTGAACATCATCCTCGGCCCGAACACCACTTCGGCCCTAACACCACTTCGGCCCGAACATCCCACTTCGGCCCGAACACCACTTCGGCCCGAACATCCCTCTTCGGCCCGAACTCTTCAATATCCAAGATTGTGTGACAAAAGGTGATATACTAAAACATTCATAACTTTCAGCTCGGGTGTCCGTTTCACGCCCACGAGTAACCAAAATAGCTGGTTCGTTGGTCACTGCCAAGAACAAGTTCGGCCCGAACTCTTCACTGTTCCCGACCCGAACTTCATTTTCGGCCGAACTTCAAACTCGGCCCGAACTTCTACTTCGGCCCGAACTCCGACCTCGGCCCGAACTCCGACCTTGGCCCGAACATCATCCTCGGCCCGAACACCGAACTTCGGCCCGAACACCACTTCGGCCCGAACACCACTTCGGCCCGAACATCCCTCTTCGACCCGAACTCTTTAATATCCAAGATTGTGTGACAAAAGGTGATATACTAAAACATTCATAACTTTCAACTCGGGTGTCCGTTTCACGCCCACGAGTAACCAAAATAGCTGGTTCGTTCGTCACTGCCAAGAACAAGTTCGGCCCGAACTCTTCACTGTTCCCCGCCCGAACTTCATTTTCCGCCCTAACATCAACCTCGGCCCGAACTTCAACCTCGGCCTGAACTCCGACCTCGGCCCGAACTCCGACCTCGACCCGAACTTCAACCTCGGCCCGAACATCATCCTCGGCCCGAACACCGAACTTCGGCCCGAACACCACTTCGGCCCGAACATCCCACTTCGGCCCGAACATCCCACTTCAGCCCGAACACCACTTCGGCTCGAACTTCCCTCTTCGGCCCGAACTCTTCAATATCCAAGATTGTGTGACAAAAGGTGCTATACTAAAACATTCATAACTTTCAGCTCGGGTGTCCGTTTCACGCCCACGAGTAACCAAAATAGTTGGTTCGTTCGTCACTGCCAAGAACAAGTTCGGCCCGAACTCTTCACTGTTCTCGGCCCGAACTTCATTTTCGGCCCGAACTTCAACCTCGGCCCGAACTCCGACCTCGTCCCGAACTTCAACGTTGGCCCGAACTTCATCCTCGGCCCGAACACCGAACTTCGGCCCGAACACCACTTCGGCCCGAACACCACTTCGGCCCGAACATGACACTTTGGCCCGAACACCACTTCGGCCCGAACATCCCTCTTCGGCCCGAACTCTTCAATATCCAAGATTGTGTGACAAAAGATGCTATACTAAAACATTCATAACTTTCAGCTCGGGTGTCCGTTTCATGCCCACGAGTAACCAAAATAGCTGGTTCGTTCGTCACTGCCAAGAACAAGTTCTGCCCGAACTCTTCACTGTTCCCGGCCCGAACTTCATTTTCGGCCCGAACTTCAACCTCGGCCCGAACTCCGACCTTGGCCCGAACTTCAACCTCGGCCCGGACATCATCTTCGGCCCGAACACCGAACTTCGTCCCGAACACCACTTCAGCCCGAACACCAATTCGGACCGAACATCCCTCTTCGGCTCGAACTCTTCAATATCCAAGATTGTGTGACAAAAGGTGCTATACTAAAACATTCATAACTTTTAGCTCGGGTGTCCGTTTCACGCCCACGAGTAACCAAAATAGCTGGTTCGTTCGTCACTGCCAAGAACAAGTTCGGCCCGAACTCTTCACTGATCCCGACCCGAACTTCATTTTCGGCCCGAACTTCAACCTCGGCCCGAACTCCGACCTCGGCCCGAACTCCGACCTCGGCCCGAATATCATCCTCGGCCCGAACATCATCCTCGGCCCGAACACCGAACTTCGGCCTGAACACCACTTCGGCCCGAACACCACTTCGGTCCGAACACCTCTTCGGCCCGAACATCCCACTTCGGCCGGAACACCACTTCGGCCCGAACATCCCTCTTCGGCCCGAAATCTTCAATATCCAAGATTGTGTGACAAAAGGTGCTATACTAAAACATTCATAACTTTCAGCTCGGGTGTCCGTTTCACGCCCACGAGTAAGTAAAATAGCTGGTTCGTTCGTCACTGCCAAGAACAAGTTCGGCCCGAACTCTTCAATATCCAAGATTGTGTGACAAAAGGTGCTATACTAAAACATTCATAACTTTTAGCTCGGGTGTCCGTTTCACGCCCACGAGTAACCAAAATAGTTGGTTCGTTCGTCACTGCCAAGAACAAGTTCGGCCCGAACTCTTCACTGTTCCCGGCCAGAACTTCATTTTCGGCCTAAACGTCAACCTCGGCCCGAACTTCAACCTCGACCCGAACTCCGACCTCGGCCCGAACTTCAACCTCGGCCCGAATATCATCCTCGGCCCGAACACCGAACTTCGGCCCGAACACCACTTTGGCCCGAACATCCCACTTCGGCCCGAACACCACTTCGGCCCGAACATCCCTCTTCGGCCCGAACTCTTCAATATCCAAGATTGTGCGACAAAAGGTGCTATATTAAAACATTCATAACTTTCCGCTCGGGTATCTGTTTCACACCCACGAGTAACCAAAATAGCTGGTTCGTTCGTCACTGCCAAGAACAAGTTCGGCCCGAACTCTTCACTGTTCCCGGCCCGAACTTCATTTTCGGCCCGAACTTCAACCTCGGCCCGAACTCCGACCTCGGCCCGAACTCCGACCTCGGCCCGAACACCACTTCGGCCCGAACATCCCTCTTCGGCCCGAACTCTTCAATATCCAAGATTGTGTGACAAAAGGTGCAATACTAAAACATTCATAACTTTCAGCTCGGGTGTCCGTTTCACGCCCACGAGTAACCAAAATAGTTGGTTCGTTCGTCACTGCCAAGAACAAGTTCGGCCCGAACTCTTCACTGTTCCCGGCCCGAACTTCATTTTCGGCCCGAACGTCAACCTCGGCCCGAACTTCAACCTCGGCCCGAACTCCGACCTCGGCCCGAACTTCAACCTCGGCCCGAACATCATCTTCGGCCCGAACACCGAACTTCGGCCCGAACACCACTTTGGCCCGAACATCCCACTTCGGCCCGAACACTACTTCGGCCCGAACATCCCTCTTCGGCTCGAACTCTTCAATATCCAAGATTGTGTGACAAAAGGTGCAATACTAAAATATTCATAACTTTCAGCTCGGGTGTCCGTTTCACGCCCACGAGTAACCAAAATAGTTGGTTCGTTCGTCACTGCCAAGAACAAGTTCGGCCCGAACTCTTCACTGTTCCCGGCCCGAACTTCATTTTCGGCCCGAACGTCAACCTCGGCCCGAACTTCAACCTCGGCCCGAACTCCGACCTCGGCCCGAACTTCAACCTCGGCCCGAACATCATCTTCGGCCCGAACACCGAACTTCGGCCCGAACACCACTTTGGCCCGAACATCCCACTTCGACCCGAACACTACTTCGGCCCGAACATCCCTCTTCGGCTCGAACTCTTCAATATCCAAGATTGTGCGACAAAAGGTGCTGTATTAAAACATTCATAATTTTCCGCTCGGGTGTCCGTTTCACGCCCACGAGTAACCAAATTAGCTGGTTCATTCGTCACTGCCAAGAACAAGTTCGGCCCGAACTCTTCACTGTTCCCGGCCCGAACTTTATTTTCGGCCCGAACTTCAATCTCGGCCCGAACTCCGACCTCGGCCCGAACTCCGACCTCGGCCCGAACTCTGACCTCGGCCCGAACATCATCCTCGGCCCGAATACCGAACTTCGGCCCGAACACCACTTCGACCCGAACACCACTTCGGCTCGAACATCCCACTTCGGCCCGAACACCACTTCGGCCCGAACACCACTTCGGCCCGAACATCCCTCTTCGGCCCGAACTCTTCAATATCCAAGATTGTGTGACAAAAGGTGCTATACTAAAACATTCATAACTTTCAGCTCGGGTGTCCGTTTCACGCCCACGAGTAACCAAAATAACTGGTTCGTTCGTCACTGCCAAGAACAAGTTCTGCCCGAACTCTTCACTGTTCCCGGCCCGAACTTCATTTTCGGCCCGAACTTCAACCTCGGCCCGAACTTGAACCTCGGCCCCCGAACTCCGACCTCGACCCGAACTTCAACCTCGGCCCGAACATCATCCTCGGCCCAAACACCGAACTTCGGCCCGAACACCACTTCGCCCCGAACACCACTTCGGCCCGAACACCACTTCGGCCCGAACATCCCTCTTCGGCCCGAACTCTTCAATATCCAAGATTGTGTGACAAAAGGTGCTATACTAAAACATTCATAACTTTCAGCTCGGGTGTCCGTTTCACGCCCACGAGTAACCAAAATAGCTGGTTCGTTCGTCACTGCCAAGAACAAGTTCGGCCCGTACTCTTCACTGTTCCCGGCCCGAACTTCATTTTCGGCCCGAACTTCAACCTCGGCCCGAAATTCAAACTCGGCCCGAACTCCGACCTCTGCCCGAACATCATCCTCGGCCCGAACACCGAACTTCGGCCCGAACACCACTTCGGCCCGAACATCCCACTTCGGCCCGAACACCACTTCGGCCCGAACATCCCTCTTCGGCCCGAACTCTTCAATATCCAAGATTGTGTGACAGAAGGTGCTATACTAAAACATTCATAACTTTCAGCTCGGGTCTCCGTTTCACGCCCACGAGTAACCAAAATAGCTGGTTCGTTCGTCACTGCCAAGAACAAGTTCGGCCCGAACTCTTCACTGTTCCCGGCCCGAACTTCATTTTCGGCCCTAACATCAACCTCGGCCCGAACTTCAACCTCGGCCCGAACTCCGACCTCGGCCCGAACTCCGACCTCGGCCCGAACTTAAACCTCGGCCCGAACATCATCCTCGGCCCGAACACCGAACTTCGGCCCGAACATCCCACTTCGGCCCGAACATCCCACTTCGGCCCGAACACCACTTCGGCCCGAACATCCCTCTTCGGCCCGAACTCTTCAATATCCAAGATTGTGTGACAAAAGGTGCTATACTAAAACATTTATAACTTTCAGCTCGGGTGTCCATTTCACGCCCACGAGTAACCAAAATAGTTGGTTCGTTCATCACTACCAAGAACAAGTTCGGCCCGAACTCTTCACTGTTCCCGGCCCGAACTTCATTTTCAGCCCGAACTTCAACCTCGGCCCGAACTTCAACCTCGGCCCGAATCCGACCTCGGCCCAAACTTCAACCTCGGCCCGAACATCATCCTCGGCTCGAACACCGAACTTTGGCCCGAACACCACTTCGGCCTGAACACCACTTCGGCCCGAACATCCCACTTCGGCCCGAACACCACTTCGGCCCGAACATCCCTCTTCGGCCCGAACTCTTTAATATCCAAGATTGTGTGACAAAAGGTGCTATACTAAAACATTCATAACTTTCAGGTCGGGTGTCCGTTTCACGCCCACGAGTAACCAAAATAGCTGGTTCGTTCGTCACTGCCAAGAACAAGTTCGGCCCGAACTCTTCACTGTTCCCGGCCCGAACTTCATTTTCGGACCGAACTTCAACCTCGACCCGTACTTCTACCTCGGCTCGAACATCATCCTCGGCCCGAACACCGAACTTCGGCCCGAACACCACTTCGGCCCGAACACCACTTCGGCCCGAACATACCACTTCGGCCCGAACATCCCTCTTCGGCCCGAACTCTTCAATATCCAAGATTGTGTGACAAAAGGTGCTATACTAAAACATTCATAACTTTCAGCTCGGGTGTCCGTTTCACGCCCACGAGTAACAAAAATAGCTGGTACGTTCGTCACTGCCAAGACTAAGTTCGGCCCGAACTCTTCAATATCCAAGATTGTGTGACAAAAGGTGCTATACTAAAACATTCATAACTTTCAGCTCGGGTGTCCGTTTCACGCCCACGAGTAACCAAAATAGCTGGTTCGTTCGACACTGCCAAGAACAAGTTCGGACCGAACTCTTCACTGTTCCCGGCCCGAACTTCATTTTCGGCCCGAACTCCGACCTCGGCCCGAACTTCAACCTCGGCCCGAACATCATGCTCGGCCCGAACACCGAACTTCGGCCCGAACACCACTTCGGCCCGAACATCCCACTTCGGCCCGAACACCACTTCGGCCCGAACATCCCTCTTCGGCCCGAACTCTTCAATATCCAACATTGTGTGACAAAAGGTGCTATACTAAAACATTCATAACTTTCAGCTCGGGTGTCCGTTTCACGCCCACGAGTAACCAAAATAGTTGGTTCGTTTGTCACTGCCAGGAACAAGTTCGGCCCGAACTCTTCACTGTTCCTGGCCCGAACTTCATTTTCGGCCCGAACTTCAACCTCGGCCCGAACTCCGACCTCGGCCCGAACTTCAACCTCGGCCCGGACATCATCCTCGGCCCGAACACCGAACTTCGGCCCGAACACCACTTCGGCCCGAACATCCCTCTTCGGCCCGAACTCTTCAATATCCAAGATTGTGTGACAAAAGGTGCTATACTAAAACATTCATAACTTTCAGCTCGGGTGTCCGTTTCACGCCCACGAGTAACCAAAATAGCTGGTTCGTTCGTCACTGCCAAGAACAAGTTCGGCCCGAACTCTTCACTGTTCCCGACCCGAACTTCATTTTCGGCCGAACTTCAAACTCGGCCCGAACTTCTACCTCGGCCCGAACTCCGACCTCGGCCCGAACTCCGACCTCGGCCCGAACATCATCCTCGGCCCGAACTCCGAACTTCGGCCCGAACACCACTTCGGCCCGAACATCCCTCTTCGACCCGAACTCTTTAATATCCAAGATTGTGTGACAAAAGGTGCTATACTAAAACATTCATAACTTTCAGCTCGGGTGTCCGTTTCACGCCCACGAGTAACCAAAATAGCTGGTTCGTTCGTCACTGCCAAGAACAAGTTCGGCCCGAACTCTTCACTGTTCCCGGCCCGAACTTCATTTTCGGCCCGAACTTCAACCTCGACCCGTACTTCTACCTCGGCCCGAACTCCGACCTCGGCCCAAACTTCAACCTCGGCTCGAACATCATCCTCGGCCCGAACACCGAACTTCGGCCCGAACACCACTTCGGCCCGAACACCACTTCGGCCCGAACATCCCACTTCGGCCCGAACTCTTCAATATCCAAGATTGTGTGACAAAAGGTGCTGTACTAAAACATTTATAACTTTTAGCTCGGGTGTCCGTTTCACGCCCACGAGTAACAAAAATAGCGGGTTCGTTCGTCACTGCCAAGACCAAGTTCGGCCCGAACTCTTCAATATCCAAGATTGTGTGACAAAAGGTGCTATACTAAAACATTCATAACTTTCAGCTCGGGTGTCCGTTTCACGCCCACGAATAACCAAAATAGCTGGTTCGTTCGTCACTGCCAAGATTAAGTTCGGACCGAACTCTTCACTGTTCCCGGCCCGAACTTCATTTTCGGCCCGAACTTCAACCTCGGCCCGAACTTCAACCTCGGCCCGAACTCCGACCTCGGCCCGAACTTCAACCTCGGCCCGAACACCATCCTCAGCCCGAACACCGAACCTCGGCCTGAACATCATCCTCGGCCCGAACACCACTTCGGCCCTAACACCACTTCGGCCCGAACATCCCACTTCGGCCCGAACACCACTTCGGCCCGAACATCCCTCTTCGGCCCGAACTCTTCAATATCCAAGATTGTGTGACAAAAGGTGATATACTAAAACATTCATAACTTTCAGCTCGGGTGTCCGTTTCACGCCCACGAGTAACCAAAATAGCTGGTTCGTTGGTCACTGCCAAGAACAAGTTCGGCCCGAACTCTTCACTGTTCCCGACCCGAACTTCATTTTCGGCCGAACTTCAAACTCGGCCCGAACTTCTACCTCGGCCCGAACTCCGACCTCGGCCCGAACTCCGACCTTGGCCCGAACATCATCCTCGGCCCGAACACCGAACTTCGGCCCGAACACCACTTCGGCCCGAACACCACTTCGGCCCGAACATCCCTCTTCGACCCGAACTCTTTAATATCCAAGATTGTGTGACAAAAGGTGATATACTAAAACATTCATAACTTTCAACTCGGGTGTCCGTTTCACGCCCACGAGTAACCAAAATAGCTGGTTCGTTCGTCACTGCCAAGAACAAGTTCGGCCCGAACTCTTCACTGTTCCCCGCCCGAACTTCATTTTCCGCCCTAACATCAACCTCGGCCCGAACTTCAACCTCGGCCTGAACTCCGACCTCGGCCCGAACTCCGACCTCGACCCGAACTTCAACCTCGGCCCGAACATCATCCTCGGCCCGAACACCGAACTTCGGCCCGAACACCATTTCGGCCCGAACATCCCACTTCAGCCCGAACATCCCACTTCGGCCCGAACACCACTTCGGCCCGAACATCCCTCTTCGGCCCGAACTCTTCAATATCCAAGATTGTGTGACAAAAGGTGTTATACTAAAACATTTATAACTTTCAGCTCGGGTGTCCGTTTCACGCCCACGAGTAACCAAAATAGCTGGTTCGTTCGTCACTACCAAGAACAAGTTCGGCCCGAACTCTTCACTGTTCCCGGCCCGAACTTCAACCTCGGCCCGAATCCGACCTCGGCCCGAACTTCAACCTCGGCCCGAACATCATCCTCGGCCCGAACACCGAACTTCGGCCCGAACACCACTTTGGCCGGAACATCCCACTTCGGCCCAAACACCACTTCGGCCCGAACATCCCTCTTCGGCCCGAACTCTTCAATATCCAAGATTGTGCGACAAAAGGTGCTATATTAAAACATTCATAACTTTACGCTCGGGTGTCCGTTTCACGCCCACGAGTAACCAAAATAGCTGGTTCGTTCGTCACTGTCAAGAACAAGTTCGGCCCGAACTCTTCACTGTTCCCGGCTCGAACTTCATTTTCGGCCCGAACTTCAACCTCGGCCAGAACTCCGACCTCGGCCCGAACTCCGACCTCGGCCCGAACTCTGACCTCGGCCCGGACATCATCCTCGGCCCGAATACCGAACTTCGGCCCGAACACCACTTCGACCCGAACACCACTTCGGCCCGAACATCCCACTTCGGCCCGATCACCACTTCGGCCCGAACATCCTTCTTCGGCCCGAACTCTTCAATATCCAAGATTGTGTGACAAAAGGTGCTATACTAAAACATTCATAACTTTCAGCTCGGGTGTCCGTTTCACGCCCACGAGTAACCAAAATAACTGATTCGTTCGTCACTGCCAAGAACAAGTTCTGCCCGAACTCTTCACTGTTCCCGGCCTGAACTTCATTTTCGGCCCGAACTTCAACCTCGGCCCGAACTTCAACCTCGGCCCGAACTCCGACCTCGGCCCGAACTTCAACTCGGCCCGAACATCATCCTCGGCCCGAACACCGATTTTCGGCCCAAACACCACTTCGGCCCGAACATCCCTCTCCGGCCCGAACTCTTCAATATCCAAGATTGTGTGACAAAAGGTGCTATACTAAAACATTCATAACTTTCAGCTCGGGTGTCCGTTTCACGCCCACGAGTAACCAAAATTGCTGGTTCGTTAGTCACTGCCAAGATCAAGTTCGGCCCGAACTCTTCACTGTTCCCGGCCCGAACTTCATTTTCGGCCCGAACTTCAACCTCAGCCCGAAATTCAACCTCGGCCCGAACTCCGACCTCGGCCCGAACATCATCCTCGGCCCGAACACCGAACTTCGGCCCGAACACCACTTCGGCCCGAACACCACTTCGGCCCAAACATCCCTCTTCGGCCCGAACTCTTCAATATCCAAGATTGTGTGACAAAAGGTGCTATACTAAAACATTCATAACTTTCAGCTCGGGTGTCCGTTTCACGCCCACGAGTAACCAAAATAGCTGGTTCGTTCGTCACTGCCAAGAACAAGTTCGGCCCGAACTCTTCACTGTTCCCGGCCCGAACTTCATTTTCGGCCCGAACTTCAACCTCGACCCGTACTTCTACCTCGGCCCGAACTCCGACCTCGGCCCGAACTTCAACCTCGGCTCAAACATCATCCTCGGCCCGAACACCGAACTTCGGCTCGAACACCACTTCGGCCGAACACCACTTCGGCCCGACCATCCCACTTCGGCCCGAACATCCCTCTTCGGCCCGAACTCTTCAATATCCAAGATTGTGTGACAAAAGGTGCTATACTAAAACATACATAACTTTCAGCTCGGGTGTCCGTTTCACGCCCACGAGTAACAAAAAATAGTGGGTTCGTTCGTCACTGCCAAGACCAAGTTCGGCCCGAACTCTTCAATATCCAAGATTGTGTGACAAAAGGTGCTATACTAAAACATTCATAACTTTCAGCTCGGGTGTCCGTTTCACGCCCACGAATAACCAAAATAGCTGGTTCGTTCGTCACTGCCAAGAACAAGTTCGGACCGAACTCTTCACTGTTCCCGGCCCGAACTTCATTTTCGGCCCGAACTTCAACCTCGGCCCGAACTTCAACCTCGGCCCGAACTCCGACCTCGGCCCGAACTTCAACCTCGGCCCGAACATCATCCTCAGCCCGAACACCGAACCTCGGACCGAACTCCGACCTCGGCCCGAACTTCAACCTCGGCTCGAACATCATCCTCGGCCCGAACACCACTTCGGCCCTAACACCACTTCGGCCCGAACATCCCACTTCGGCCCGAACACCACTTCGGCCCGAACATCCCTCTTCGGCCCGAACTCTTCAATATCCAAGATTGTGTGACAAAAGGTGATATACTAAAACATTCATAACTTTCAGCTCGGGTGTCCGTTTCACGCCCACGAGTAACCAAAATAGTTGGTTCGTTCGTCACTGCCAAGAACAAGTTCGGCCCGAACTCTTCACTGTTCCCGGCCCGAACTTCATTTTCGGCCCGAACTTCAACCTCGGCCCGAACTCCGACCTCGGCCCGAACTTCAACCTCGGCCCGAACATCATCCTCAGCCCGAACACCGAACTTCGGCCCGAACACCACTTCGGCCCGAACACCACTTCGGCCCGAACATCCCACTTCGGCCCGAACACCACTTCGGCCCGAACATCCCTCTTCGGCCCGAACTCTTCAATATCCAAGATTGTGTGACAAAAGGTGCTATACTAAAACATTCATAACTTTCAGCTCGGGTGTCCGTTTCACGCCCACGAGTAACCAAAATAGCTGGTTCGTTCGTCACTGCCAAGAACAAGCTCGGCCCGAACTCTTCACTGTTCCCGGCCCGAACTTCATTTTCGGCCCGAACGTCAACCTCGGCCCGAACGTCAACCTCGGCCCGAACTCCGACCTCGGCCCGAACTTCAACCTCGGCCCGAACATCATCCTCGGCCCGAACACCGAACTTCAGCCCGAACACCACTTCGGCCCGAACATCCCACTTCGGCCCGAACACCACTTCGGCCCGAACATCCCTCTTCGGCCCGAACTCTTCAATATCCAAGATTGTGCGACAAAATATGCTATATTAAAACATTCATAACTTTCCGGTCGGGTGTCCGTTTCACGCCCACGAGTAACCAAAATAGCTTGTTCGTTCGTCACTGCCAAGAACAAGTTCGGCCCGAACTCTTCACTGTTCCCGGTCCGAACTTCATTTTCGGCCCGAACTTCAACCTCGGCCCGAACTCCGACCTCGGCCCGAACTCCGACCTCGGCCCGAACTCTGACCCCGGCCCGAACATCATCCCCGGCCCGAATACCGAACTTCGGCCCGAACACCACTTCGACCCGAACACCACTTCGGCCCGAACATCCCACTTCGGCCCGAACACCACTTCGGCCCGACCACCACTTCGGCCAGAACATCCCTCTTCGGCCTCGAACTCTTCAATATCCAAGACTGTGTGACAAAAGGTGCTATACTAAAACATTCATAACTTTCAGCTCGGGTGTCCGTTTCACGCCCACGAGTAACCAAAATAACTGGTTCGTTCGTCACTGTCAAGAACAAGTTCTGCCCGAACTCTTCACTGTTCCCGACCCGAACTTCATTTTCGGCCCGAACTTCAACCTCGGCCCGAACTTCAACCTCGGCCCGAACTCCGACCTCGGCCCGAACTTCAACCTCGGCCCGAAGATCATCCTCGGCCCGAACACCGAACTTCGGCCCGAACACCACTTCGGCCCGAACATCCCACTTCGGCCCGAACTCTTCAATATCCAAGATTGTGTGACAAAAGGTGCTATACTAAAACATTCATAACTTTCAGCTCGGGTGTCCGTTTCACGCCCACGAGTAACCAAAATTGCTGGTTCGTTCGTCACTGCCAAGAACAAGTTCGGCCCGAACTCTTCACTGTTCCCGGTCCGAACTTCATTTTCGGCCCGAACTTCAACCTCAGCCCGAAATTCAACCTCGGCCCGAACTCCGACCTCGGCCCGAACATCATCCTCGGCCCGAACACCGAACTTCGGCCCGAACACCACTTCGGGCCGAACATCCCTCTTCGGCCCGAACTCTTCAATATCCAAGATTGTGTGACAAAAGGTGCTATACTAAAACATTCATAACTTTCAGCTCGGGTGTCCGTTTCACGCCCACGAGTAACCAAAATAGCTGGTTCGTTGGTCACTGCCAAGAACAAGTTCGGCCCGAACTCTTCACTGTTCCCGGCCCGAACTTCATTTTCGGCCCTAACATCAACCTCGGCCCGAACTTCAACCTCGGCCCGAACTCTGACCTCGGCCCGAACTTCAACCTCGGCCCGAACTCCGACCTCGGCCCGAATTTCAACCTCGGCCCGAACATCATCCTCGGCCCGAATACCGAACTTCGGCCCGAACACCACTTCGGCCCGAACATCCCACTTCGGCCCGAACACCACTTCGGCCCGAACATCCCACTTCGGCCCGAACACCACTTCGGTCCGAACATCCCTCTTCGGCCCGAACTCTTCAATATCCAAGATTGTGTGACAAAAGGTGCTATACTAAAACATTCATAACTTTCAGCTCGGGTGTCCGTTTCACGCCCACGAGTAACCAAAATAGCTGGTTCGTCCGTCACTGCCAAGAACAAGTTCGGCCCGAACTCTTCACTGTTCCCGGGCCGAACTTCATTTTCGGCCCGAACTTCAACCTCGGCCCGAACTCCGACCTCGGCCCGAACTTCAACCTCGGCCCGAATACCGAACTTCGGCCCGAACACCACTTCGGCCCGAACACCACTTCGGCCCGAACATCCCTCTTCGGCCCGAACTCTTCAATATCCAAGATTGTGCGACAAAAGGTGCTATATTAAAACATTCATAACTTTATGCTCGGGTGTCCGTTTCACGCCCACGAGTAACCAAAATAGCTGGTTCGTTCGTCACTGCCAAGAACAAGCTCGGCCCGAACTCTTCACTGTTCCCGGCCCGAACTTCATTTTCGGCCCGAACTTCAACCTCGACCCGAACTTCTACCTCGGCCCGAACTCCGACCTCGGCCCGAACTTCAACCTCGGCTCGAACATCATCCTCGGCCCGAACACCGAACTTCGGCCCGAACACCACTTCGGCCCGAACACCACTTCGGCCCGAACATCCCACTTCGGCCCGAACATCCCTCTTCGGCCCGAACTCTTCAATATCCAAGATTGTGTGACAAAAGGTGCTATACTAAAACATTCATAACTTTTAGCTCGGGTGTCCGTTTCACGCCCACGAGTAACAAAAATAGCTGGTTCGTTCGTCACTGCCAAGACCAAGTTCGGCCCGAACTCTTCACTGTTCCCGGCCCGAACTTTATTTTCGGCCCAAACATCATCCTCGGCCAGAACTCCGACCTCGGCCCGAACTCCGACCTCGGCCCGAACTCTGACCTCGGCCCGAACATCATCCCCGGCCTGAATACCAAACTTCGGCCCGAACACCACTTCGACCCGAACACCACTTCGGCCCGAACATCCCACTTCGGCCCGAACACCACTTCGGCCCGAACACCACTTCGGCCCGAACATCCGTCTTCGGCCCGAACTCTTCAATATCCAAGACTGTGTGACAAAAGGTGCTATACTAAAACATTCATAACTTTCAGCTCGGATGTCCGTTTCACGCCCACGAATAACCAAAATAACTCGTTCGTTCGTCACTGCCAAGAACAAGTTCTGCCCGAACTCTTCACTGTTCCCGGCCCGAACTTCATTTTCGGCCCGAACTTCAACCTCGGCCCGAACTTCAACCTCGGCCCGAACTCCGACCTCGGCCCGAACTTCAACCTCGGCCCGAACATCATCCTCGGCCCGAACACCGAACTTCGGCCCAAACACCACTTTGGCCCGAACATCCCACTTCGGCCCGAACTCTTCAATATCCAAGATTGTGTGACAAAAGGTGCTATACTAAAACATTCATAACTTTCAGCTCGGGTGTCCGTTTCACGCCCACGAGTAACCAAAATTGCTGGTTCGTTCGTCACTGCCAAGAACAAGTTCGGCCCGAACTCTTCACTGTTCCCGGTCCGAACTTCATTTTCGGCCCGAACTTCAACCTCAGCCTGAAATTCAACCTCGGCCCGAACTCCGACCTCGGCCCGAACATCATCCTCGGCCCGAACACCGAACTTCGGCCCGAACACCACTTCGGGCCGAACATCCCTCTTCGGCCCGAACTCTTCAATATCCAAGATTGTGTGACAAAAGGTGCTATACTAAAACATTCATAACTTTCAGCTCGGGTGTCCGTTTCACGCCCACGAGTAACCAAAATAGCTGGTTCGTTGGTCACTGCCAAGAACAAGTTCGGCCCGAACTCTTCACTGTTCCCGGCCCGAACTTCATTTTCGGCCCTAACATCAACCTCGGCCCGAACTTCAACCTCGGCCCGAACTCTGACCTCGGCCCGAACTTCAACCTCGGCCCGAACTCCGACCTCGGCCCGAATTTCAACCTCGGCCCGAACATCATCCTCGGCCCGAATACCGAACTTCGGCCCGAACACCACTTCGGCCCGAACATCCCACTTCGGCCCGAACACCACTTCGGCCCGAACATCCCACTTCGGCCCGAACACCACTTCGGTCCGAACATCCCTCTTCGGCCCGAACTCTTCAATATCCAAGATTGTGTGACAAAAGGTGCTATACTAAAACATTCATAACTTTCAGCTCGGGTGTCCGTTTCACGCCCACGAGTAACCAAAATAGCTGGTTCGTTCGTCACTGCCAAGAACAAGTTCGGCCCGAACTCTTCACTGTTCCCGGCCCGAACTTCATTTTCGGCCCGAACTTCAACCTCGGCCCGAACTCCGACCTCGGCCCGAACTTCAACCTCGGCCCGAACACCGAACTTCGGCCCGAACACCACTTCGGCCCGAACACCACTTCGGCCCGAACATCCCTCTTCGGCCCGAACTCTTCAATATCCAAGATTGTGCGACAAAAGGTGCTATATTAAAACATTCATAACTTTATGCTCGGGTGTCCGTTTCACGCCCACGAGTAACCAAAATAGCTGGTTCGTTCGTCACTGCCAAGAACAAGTTCAGCCCGAGCTCTTCACTGTTCCCGGCCCGAACTTCAACCTCGGCCAGAACTCCGACCTCGGCGCGAACTCCGACCTTGGCCCGAACTCTGACCTCGGCCCGAACATCATCCTCGGCCCGAATACCGAACTTCGGCCCGAACACCACTTCGACCCGAACACCACTTCGGCCCGAACATCCCACTTCGGCCCGAACACCACTTGGGCCCGAACATCCTTCTTCGGCCCGAACTCTTCAATATCCAAGATTGTGTGACAAAAGGTGCTATACTAAAACATTCATAACTTTCAGCTCGGGTGTCCGTTTCACGCCCACGAGTAACCAAAATAACTGGTTCGTTCGTCACTGCCAAGAACAAGTTCTGCCCGAACTCTTCACTGTTCCCGGCCCGAACTTCATTTTCGGCCCGAACTTCAACCTCGGCCCGAACTTCAACCTCGGCCCGAACTCCGACCTCGGCCCGAACTTCAACCTCGGCCCGAACATCATCCTCGGCCCGAACACCGAACTTCGGCCCAAACACCACTTCGGCCCGAACATCCCTCTTCGGCCCGAACTCTTCAATATCCAAGATTGTGTGACAAAAGGTGCTGTACTAAAACATTCATAACTTTCAGCTCGGGTGTCCGTTTCATGCCCACGAGTAACCAAAATTGCTGGTTCGTTAGTCACTGCCAAGAACAAGTTCGGCTCGAACTCTTCACTGTTACCGGCCCAAACTTCATTTTCGGCCCGAACTTCAACCTCAGCCCGAAATTCAACCTCGGCCCGAACTCCGACCTCGGCCCGAACATCATCCTCGGCTCGAACACCGAACTTCGGCCCGAACACCACTTCGGCCCGAACACCACTTCGGCCCGAACATCCCTCTTCGGCCCGAACTCTTCAATATCCAAGATTGTGTGACAAAAGCTGCTATACTAAAACATTCATAACTTTCAGCTCGGCTGTCCGTTTCACGCCCACGAGTAACCAAAATAGCTGGTTCGTTCGTCACTGCCAAGAACAAGTTCGGCCCGAACTCTTCACTGTACCCGGCCCGAACTTCATTTTCGGCCCTAACATCAACCTCGGCCCGAACTTCAACCTCGGCCCGAACTCCGACCTCGGCCCGAACTCCGACCTCGACCCGAACTTCAACCTCGGCCCGAACATCATCCTCGGCCCGAACACCGAACTTCGGCCCGAACACCACTTCGGCCCGAACATCCCACTTCGGCCCGAGCATCCCACTTCGGCCCGAACACCACTTCGGCCCGAACATCCCTCTTCGGCCCGAACTCTTCAATATCCAAGATTGTGTGACAAAAGGTGCTATACTAAAACATTTATAACTTTCAGCTCGGGTGTCCGTTTCACGCCCACGAGTTACCAAAATAGCTGGTTCGTTCGTCACTACCAAGAACAAGTTCGGCCCGAACTCTTCACTGTTCCCGGCCCGAACTTCATTTTCGGCCCGAACTTCAACCTCGGCCCGAACTTCAACCTCGGCCCAAATCCGACCTCGGCCCGAACTTCAACCTCGGCCCGAACATCATCCTCGGCTCGAACACCGAACTTCGGCCCGAACACCACTTCGGCCCGAACACCACTTCGGCCCGAACATCCCACTTCGGCCCGAACACCACTTCGGCCCGAACATCCCTCTTCGGCCCGAACTCTTCAATATCCAAGATTGTGTGACAAAAGCTGCTATACTAAAACATTCATAACTTTCAGCTCGGGTGTCCGTTTCACGCCCACGAGTAACCAAAATAGCTGGTTCGTTCGTCACTGCCAAGAACAAGCTCGGCCCGAACTCTTCACTGTTCCCGGCCCGAACTTCATTTTCGGCCCGAACTTCAACCTCGACCCGAACTTCTACCTCGGCCCGAACTCCGACCTCGGCCCGAACTTCAACCTCGGCTCGAACATCATCCTCGGCCCGAACACCGAACTTCGGCCCGAACACCACTTCGGCCGAACACCACTTCGGCCCGAACATCCCACTTCGGCCCGAACATCCCTCTTCGGCCCGAACTCTTCAATATCCAAGATTGTGTGACAAAAGGTGCTATACTAAAACATTCATAACTTTTAGCTCGGGTGTCCGTTTCACGCCCACGAGTAACAAAAATAGCTGGTTCGTTCGTCACTGCCAAGACCAAGTTCGGCCCGAACTCTTCACTGTTCCCGGCCCGAACTTTATTTTCGGCCCGAACTTCAACCTCGGCCAGAACTCCGACCTCGGCCCGAACTCTGACCTCGGCCCGAACATCATCCCCGGCCCGAATACCGAACTTCGGCCCGAACACCACTTCGACCCGAACACCACTTCGGCCCGAACATCCCACTTCGGCCCGAACACCACTTCGGCCCGAACACCACTTCGGCCCGAACATCCTTCTTCGGCCCGAACTCTTCAATATCCAAGATTGTGTGACAAAAGGTGCTATACTAAAACATTCATAACTTTCAGCTCGGGTGTCCGTTTCACGCCCACGAATAACCAAAATAACTCGTTCGTTCGTCACTGCCAAGAACAAGTTCTGCCCGAACTCTTCACTGTTCCCGGCCCGAACTTCATTTTCGGCCCGAACTTCAACCTCGGCCCGAACTTCAACCTCGGCCCGAACTCCGACCTCGGCCCGAACTTCAACCTCGGCCCGAACATCATCCTCGGCCCGAACACCGAACTTCGGCCCAAACACCACTTTGGCCCGAACATCCCTCTTCGGCCCGAACTCTTCAATATCCAAGATTGTGTGACAAAAGGTGCTATACTAAAACATTCATAACTTTCAGCTCGGGTGTCCGTTTCACGCCCACGAGTAACCAAAATTGCTGGTTCGTTCGTCACTGCCAAGAACAAGTTCGGCCCGAACTCTTCACTGTTCCCGGTCCGAACTTCATTTTCGGCCCGAACTTCAACCTCAGCCCGAAATTCAACCTCGGCCCGAACTCCGACCTCGGCCCGAACATCATCCTCGGCCCGAACATTGAACTTCGGCCCGAACACCACTTCGGCCCGAACATCCCTCTTCGGCCCGAACTCTTCAATATCCAAGATTGTGTGACAAAAGGTGCTATACTAAAACATTCATAACTTTCAGCTCGGGTGTCCGTTTCACGCCCATGAGTAACCAAAATAGCTGGTTTGTTGGTCACTGCCAAGAACAAGTTCGGCCCGAACTCTTCACTGTTCCCGGCCCGAACTTCATTTTCGGCCCTAACATCAACCTCGGCCCGAACTTCAACCTCGGCCCGAACTCCGACCTCGGCCCGAACTCCGACCTCGACCCGAACTTCAACCTCGGTCCGAACATCATCCTCGGCCCGAACACCGAACTTCGGCCCGAACACCACTTCGGCCCGAACATCCCACTTCGGCCCGAACATCCCACTTCGGCCCGAACACCACTTCGGCCCGAACATCCCACTTCGGCCCGAACACCACTTCGGCCCGAACATCCCTCTTCGGCCCGAACTCTTCAATATCTAAGATTGTGTGACAAAAGGTGCTATACTAAATATTAATAACTTTCAGCTCGGGTGTCCGTTTCACGCCCACGAGTAACCAAAATAGCTGGTTCGTTCGTCACTGCCAAGAACAAGTTCGGCCCGAACTCTTCACTGTTCCTGGCCCGAACTTAATTTTCGGCCCGAACTTCAACCTCGGCCCGAACTTCAACCTCGGCCCGAACTCCGACCTCGGCCCGAATTTCAACCTCGGCCCGAACATCATCCTCGGCCCGAATACCGAACTTCGGCCCGAACACCACTTCGGCCCGAACATCCCACTTCGGCCCGAACACCACTTCGGCCCGAACATCCCACTTCGGCCCGAACACCACTTCGGTCCGAACATCCCTCTTCGGCCCGAACTCTTCAATATCCAAGATTGTGTGACAAAAGGTGCTATACTAAAACATTCATAACTTTCAGCTCGGGTGTCCGTTTCACGCCCACGAGTAACCAAAGAAGCTGGTTCGTTCGTCACTGCCAAGAACAAGTTCGGCCCGAACTCTTAAATGTTCCCGGCCCGAACTTCATTTTCGGCCCGAACTTCAACCTCGGCCCGAACTCCGACCTCGGCCCGAACTTCAACCTCGGCCCGAACACCGAACTTCGGCCCGAACACCACTTCGGCCCGAACACCACTTCGGCCCGAACATCCCTCTTCGGCCCGAACTCTTCAATATCCAAGATTGTGTGACAAAAGGTGCTATACTAAAACATTCATAACTTTCAGCTCGGGTGTCCGTTTCACGCCCACGAGTAACCAAAATAGCTGGTTCGTTCGTCAATGCCAAGAACAAGTTCGGCCCGAACTCTTCACTGTTCACGGTCCGAACTTCATATTCGGACCGAACTTCAACCTCGGCCCGAACTCTGACCTCGGCCCGAACTTCAACCTCGGCCCAAACACCGAACTTCGGCCCAAACACCACTTCGGCCCGAACACCACTTCGGCCCGAACATCCCACTTCGGCCCGAACACCACTTCGGCCCGAACATCCCTCTTCGGCCCGAACTCTTCAATATCCAAGATTGTGTGACAAAAGGTGCTATACTAAAACATTCATAGCTTTCAGCTCGGGTGTCCGTTTCACGCCCACGAGTAACCAAAATAGCTGTTTCGTTCGTCACTGCCAAGAACAAATTCGGCCCGAACTCCTCACTGTTCCCGGCCCGAACTTTATTTTCGGCCCGAACTTCAACCTCGGCCCGAACTCCAACCTCGGCCCGAACATCATCCTCGGCCCGAACACCGAACTTCGGCCCGAACACCACTTCGGCCCGAACACCACTTCGGCCCGAACATCCCACTTCGGCCCGAACACCACTTCGGCCCGAAGATCCCTCTTCGGCCCGAACTCTTCAATATCCAAGATTGTATGACAAAAGGTGCTATACTAAAACATTCATAACTTTCAGCTCGGGTGTCCGTTTCACGCCCACGAGTAACCAAAGAAGCCGGTTCGTTCGTCAATGCCAAGAACAAGTTCGGCCCGAACTCTTAAATGTTGCCGGCCCGAACTTCATTTTCGGCCAGAACTACAACCTCGGCCCGAACTCCGACCTCGGCCCGAACTTCAACCTCGGCCCGAACACCGAACTTCGGCCCGAACACCACTTCAGCCCGAACACCACTTCGGCCCGAACATCCCTCTTCGGCCCGAACTCTTCAATATCCAAGATTGTGTGACAAAAGGTGCTATACTAAAACATTCATAACTTTCAGCTCGGGTGTCCGTTTCACGCCCACGAGTAACCAAAATAGCTGGTTCGTTCGTCAATGCCAAGAACAAGTTCGGCCCGAACTCTTCACTGTTCACGGTCCGAACTTCATTTTCGGCCCGAACTTCAACCTCGGCCCGAACTCCGACCTCGGCCCGAACTTCAACCTCGGCCCAAACACCGAACTTCGGCCCAAACACCACTTCGGCCCGAACACCACTTCGGCCCGAACATCCCACTTCGGCCCGAACACCACTTCGGCCCGAACATCCCTCTTCGGCCCGAACTCTTCAATATCCAAGATTGTGTGACAAAAGGTGTTATACTAAAACATTCATAACTTTCAGCTCGGGTGTCCATTTCACGCCCATGAGTAACCAAAATAGCTGGTTCGTTCGTCACTGCCAAGAACAAGTTCAGTCGGAACTCTTCACTGTTCCCGGCCTGAACTTCATTTTCGGCCCAACCTTCAACCTCGGCCCTAACATCATCTTCGGCCCGAACACCGAACTTCGGCCCGAACTTCAACCTCGTCCCGAACATCATCCTCGGCCCGAACACCGAACTTCGGCCCGAACACCACTTCGGCCCGAACATCCCTCTTCGGCCCGAACTCTTCAATATCCAAGATTGTGTGACAGAAGGTGCTATACTAAAACATTCATAACTTTCAGCTCGGGTGTCCGTTTCACGCCCACGAGTAACCAAAATAGCTGTTTCGTTCGTCACTGCCAAGAACAAATTCGGCCCGAACTCCTCACTGTTCCCGGCCCGAACTTTATTTTCGGCCCGAACTTCAACCTCGGCCCGAACTCCAACCTCGGCCCGAACATCATCCTCGGCCCGAACACCGAACTTCGGCCCGAACACCACTTCGGCCCGAACACCACTTCGGCCCGAACATCCCACTTCGGCCCGAACACCACTTCGGCCCGAACATCCCTCTTCGGCCCGAACTCTTCAATATCCAAGATTGTATGACAAAAGGTGCTATACTAAAACATTCATAACTTTCAGCTCGGGTGTCCGTTTCACGCCCACGAGTAACCAAAATAGCTGGTTCGTTCGTCACTGCCAAGAACAAGTTCGGCCCGAACTCTTCACTGTTCCCGGTCCGAACTTCATTTTCGGCCCGAACTTCAACCTCGGCCCAAACTCCGACCTCGGCCCGAACTTCAACCTCGGCCCGAACATCATCCTCGGCCCGAACACCGAAATTCGGCCCGAACACCACTTCGGCCCGAACACCACTTCGGCTCGAACATCCCACCTCGGCCCGAACACCACTTCGGCTCGAACATCCCTCTTCGGCCCGAACTCTTCAACGTCCAAGATTGTGTGACAAAAGGTGCTATACTAAATATTAATAACTTTCAGCTCGGGTGTCCGTTTCACGCCCACGAGTAACCAAAATAGCTGTTTCGTTCGTCACTGCCAAGAACAAGTTCGGCCCGAACTCTTCACTGTTCCTGGCGCGAACTTCATTTTCGGCCCGAACTTCAACCTCGGCCCGAACTTCAACCTCGGCCCGAACTCCGACCTCGGCCCGAATTTCAACCTCGGCCCGAACATCATCCTCGGCCCGAATACCGAACTTCGGCCCGAACATCCCACTTCGGCCCGAACACCACTTCGGCCCGAACATCCCACTTCGGCCCGAACACCACTTCGGCCCGAACATCCCTCTTCGGCCCGAACTCTTCAATATCCAAGATTGTGTGACAAAAGGTGCTATACTAAAACATTCATAACTTTCAGCTCGGGTGTCCGTTTCACGCCCACGAGTAACTAAAGAAGCTGGTTCGTTCGTCACTGCCAAGAACAAGTTCGGCCCGAACTCTTAAATGTTCCCGGCCCGAACTTCATTTTCGGCCCGAACTTCATTTTCAGCCCGAACTTCAACCTCGGCCCGAACTCCGACCTCGGCCCGAACTTCAACCTCGGCCCGAACACCGAACTTCGGCCCGAACACCACTTCGGCCCGAACACCACTTCGGCCCGAACATCCCACTTCGGCCCGAACACCACTTCGGCCCGAACATCCCTCTTCGGCCCGAACTCTTCAATATCCAAGATTGTGTGACAAAAGGTGCTATACTAAAACATTCATAACTTTCAGCTCGGGTGTCCGTTTCACGCCCACGAGTAACCAAAATAGCTGGTTCGTTCGTCAATGCCAAGAACAAGTTCGGCCCGAACTCTTCACTGTTCACGGTCCGAACTTCATTTTCGGCCCGAACTTCAACCTCGGCCCGAACTCCGACCTCGGCCCGAACTTCAACCTCGGCCCAAACACCGAACTTCGGCCCAAACACCACTTCAGCCCGAACACCACTTCAGCCCGAACATCCCACTTCGGCCCGAACACCACTTCGGCCCGAACATCCCTCTTCGGCCCGAACATCCCTCTTCGGCCCGAACACTTCAATATCCAAGATTGTGTGACAAAAGGTGTTATTCTAAAACATTCATAACATTCAGCTCGGGTGTCCGTTTCACGCCCATGAGTAACCAAAATAGCTGGTTCGTTCGTCACTGCCAAGAACAAGTTCGGTCGGAACTCTTCACTGTTCCCGGCCTGAACTTCATTTTCGGCCCAACCTTCAACCTCGGCCCTAACATCATCCTCCGCCCGAACACCAAACTTCGGCCCGAACTTCAACCTCGGCACGAACATCATCCTCGGCCCGAACACCGAACTTCGGCCCGAACACCACTTCGGCCCGAACATCCCTCTTCGGCCCGAACTCTTCAATATCCAAGATTGTATGACAAAAGGTGCTATACTAAAACATTAATAACTTTCAGCTCGGGTGTCCGTTTCACGCCCACGAGTAACCAAAATAGTTGGCTCGTTCGTCACTGCCAAGAACAAGTTCGGACCGAACTCTTCTCTGTTCCCGACCCGAACTTCATTTTCGGCCCGAACTTCAACCTCGGCGCGAACTTCAACCTCGGCCCGAACTCCGACCTCGGCCCGAACTTCAACCTCGGCCCGAACATCGAACTTCGTCCCCAACACCACTTCAGCCCGAACACCACTTCGGCCGAACATCCCACTTCGGCCCGAACACCACTTCGGCCCGAACATCCCTCTCCGGCCCGAACTCTTCAATATCCAAGATTGTGTGACAAAAGGTGCTCTACTAAAACATTCATTACTTTCAGCTCGGGTGTCCGTTTCACGCCCACGAGTAATCAAAATAGCTGGTTCGTTCGTCACTGCAAAGAACAAGTTCGGCCCGAACTCTTCACTGTTCCCGGCCCGAACTTCATTTTCGGCCCGAACTTCAACCTCGACCCGAACTTCTACCTCGGCCCGAACTTCAACCTCGGCCCGAACTTCAACCTCGGCCCGAACTCCGATCTCGGCCCGAACTTCAACCTCGGCCCGAACATCATCCTCGGCACGAACACCGAACTTCGGCCCGAACACCACTTCGGCCCGAACATCCCACTTCGGCCTGAACATCCCTCTTCGGCCCGAACTCTTCAATATCCAAGATTCTGTGACAAAAGGTGCTATACTAAAACATTCATAACTTTCAGCTCGGGTGTCCGTTTCACGCCCACGAGTAACCAAAATAGTTGGTTCGTTCGTCACTGCCAATAACAAGCTCGGCCCGAACTCTTCACTGTTCCCGGCCCGAACTTCATTTTCGGCCCGAACCTCAACCTCGGCCCGAACTTCCACCTCGGCCCGAACTCCGACCTCGGCCCGAACTTCAACCTCGGCCCGAACATCATCCTCGGCCCGAACACCGAACTTCGGCCCGAACACCACTTCGGCCCGAACATCCCACTTCGGCCCGAACACCACTTCGGCCCGAACATCCCTCTTCGGCCCGAACTCTTCAATATCCAAGATTGTGTGACAAAAGGTGCTATACTAAAATATTCATAACTTTCAGCTCGGGTGTCCGTTTCACGCCCACGAGTAACCAACATAGCTGGTTCGTTCGTCACTGCCAAGAACAAGTTCGGCCCGAACTCTTCACTGTTCCCGGCCCGAACTTCATTTTCGGCCCGAACTTCAACCTCGGCCCGAACTTCAACCTCGGCCCGAACTCCGACCTTGGCCCGAACTCCGACCTCGACCCGAACATCATCCTCGACCCGAACACCAAACTTCGGCCCGAACACCACTTCGGCCCGAACATCCCACTTCGGCCCGAACACCACTTCGGCCTGAACATCCCACTTCGGCCCGAACACCACTTCGGCCCGAACATCCCTCTTCGGCCCGAACTCTTCAATATCCAAAATTGTGTGACAAAAGGTGCTATACTAAAACATTCATTACTTTCAGCTCGGGTGTCCGTTTCACGCCCACGAGTAACCAAAATAGCTGGTTCGTTCGTCACTGCCAAGAACAAGTTCGGCCCCGACCTCTTCACTGTTCCCGGCCCGAACTTCATTTTCGGAACGAACTTCAACCTCGGCCCGAACTTCAACCTCGGCCCGAACTCCGACCTCCGCCCGAACTTCAACCTCGGCCCGAACATCATCCTCGGCCCGAACACCGAACTTCAGCCCGATCACCACTTCGGCCCGAACATCCCACTTCGGCCCGATCACCACTTCGGCCCGAACATCCCACTTCGGCCCGAACACCACTTCGGCCCGAACATCCCTCTTCGGACCGAACTCTTCAATATCCAAGATTGTGTGACAAAAGGTGCTATACTAAAACATTCATAACTTTCAGCTCGGGTGTCCGTTTCACGCCCACGAGTAACCAAAATAGCTGGTTCGTTCGTCACTGCCAAGAACAAGTTCGGCCCGAACTCTTCACTGTTCCCGGCCCGAACTTCATTTCGGCCCGAACTTCAACCTCGGCCCGAACTTCAACCTCGGCCCGAACTCCGACCTCGGCCGAATTTCAACCTCGGCCCGAACATCATCCTCGGCCCGAACACCGAACGTGGGCCCGAACACCACTTCGGCCCGAACACCATTTCGGCCCGAACACCCCACTTCGGCCCGAACACCACTTCGGCCCGAACATCCCTCTTCGGCCCGAACTCTTCAATATCTAAGATTGTGTGACAAAAGGTGGTATACTAAAACATTCATAACTTTCAGCTCGGGTGTCCGTTTCACGCCCACGTGTAACCAAAATAGCTGGTTCGTTCGTCACTGCCAAGAACGAGTTCGGCCCGAACTCTTCACTGTTCCCGGCCCGAACTTCATTTTCGGCACGAACTTCAACCTCGGCCCGAACTTCAACCTCGGCGCGAACTTCAACCTCGGCCCGAACTCCGACCTCGGCCCGAACTTCAACCACGGCCCGAACATCATCCTCGGCCCGAACACCGAACTTCGGCCCGAAAACCACTTCGGGCCGAACACCACTTCGGCCCGAACATCCCACTTCGGCCCGAACACCACTTTGGCTTGAACATCCCTCTTCGGCCCGAACTCTTCAATATCCAAGATTGTGTGATAAAAGGTGCTATACTAAAACATTCATAACTTTCAGCTCGGGTGTCCGTTTCACGCCCACGTGTAACCAAAATAGCTGGTTCGTTCGTCACTGCCAAGAACGAGTTCGGCCCGAACTCTTCACTGTTCCCGGCCCGAACTTCATTTCGGCCCGAACTTCAACCTCGGCCCAAACTCCGACCTCCGCCCGAACTTCAACCTTGGCCCGAACATCATCCTCGGCCCGAACACCGAACTTCAGCCCGATCACCACTTCGGCCCGAACATCCCACTTCGGCCCGAACACCACTTCGGCCCGAACATCCCTCTTCGACCCGAACTCTCAATATCCAAGATTGTGTGACAAAAGGTGCTATACTAAAACATTCATAACTTTCAGCTCGGGTGTCCGTTTCACGCCCACGAGTAACCAAAATAGCTGGTTCGTTCGTCACTGCCAAGAACAAGTTCGGCCCGAACTCTTCACTGTTCCCGGCCCGAACTTCATTTCGGCCCGAACTTCAACCTCGGCCTGAACTTCAACCTCGGCCCGAACTCCGACCTCGGCCCGAACTTCAACCTCGGCCCGAACATCATCCTCGGCCCAGACACCGAACGTCGGCCCGAACACCACTTCGGCCCGAACACCATTTCGGCCCGAACACCCCACTTCGGCCCGAACACCACTTCGGCATGAACATCCCTCTTCGGCCCGAACTCTTCAATATCTAAGATTGTGTGACAAAAGGTGCTATACTAAAACATTCATAACTTTCAGCTCGGGTGTCCGTTTCACGCCCACGTGTAACCAAAATAGCTGGTTCGTTCGTCACTGCCAAGAACGAGTTCGGCCCGAACTCTTCACTGTTCCCGGCCCGAACTTCATTTTCGGCACGAACTTCAACCTCGGCCCGAACTTCAACCTCGGCGCGAACTTCAACCTCGGCCCGAACTCCGACCTCGGCCCGAACTTCAACCACGGCCCGAACATCATCCTCGGCCCGAACACCGAACTTCGGCCCGAAAACCACTTCGGGCCGAACACCACTTCGGCCCGAACATCCCACTTCGGCCCGAACACCACTTTGGCTTGAACATCCCTCTTCGGCCCGAACTCTTCAATATCCAAGATTGTGTGATAAAAGGTGCTATACTAAAACATTCATAACTTTCAGCTCGGGTGTCCGTTTCACGCCCACGTGTAACCAAAATAGCTGGTTCGTTCGTCACTGCCAAGAACGAGTTCGGCCCGAACTCTTCACTGTTCCCGGCCCGAACTTCATTTCGGCCCGAACTTCAACCTCGGCCCAAACTCCGACCTCCGCCCGAACTTCAACCTCGGCCCGAACATCATCCTCGGCCCGAACACCGAACTTCAGCCCGATCACCACTTCGGCCCGAACATCCCACTTCGGCCCGAACACCACTTCGGCCCGAACATCCCTCTTCGACCCGAACTCTCAATATCCAAGATTGTGTGACAAAAGGTGCTATACTAAAACATTCATAACTTTCAGCTCGGGTGTCCGTTTCACGCCCACGAGTAACCAAAATAGCTGGTTCGTTCGTCACTGCCAAGAACAAGTTCGGCCCGAACTCTTCACTGTTCCCGGCCCGAACTTCATTTCGGCCCGAACTTCAACCTCGGCCCGAACTTCAACCTCGGCCCGAACTCCGACCTTGGCCCGAACTTCAACATCGGCCCGAACATCATCCTCGGCCCGGACACCGAACGTCGGCCCGAACACCACTTCGGCCCGAACACCATTTCGGCCCGAACACCCCACTTCGGCCCGAACACCACTTCGGCATGAACATCCCTCTTCGGCCCGAACTCTTCAATATCTAAGATTGTGTGACAAAAGGTGCTATACTAAAACATTCATAACTTTCAGCTCGGGTGTCCGTTTCACGCCCACATGTAACCAAAATAGCTGGTTCGTTCGTCACTGCCAAGAACGAGTTCGGCCCGAACTCTTCACTGTTCCCGGCCCGAACTTCATTTTCGGCCCGAACTTCAACCTCGGCCCGAACTTCAACCTCGGCCCGAACTTCAACCTCGGCCCGAACTCCGACCTCGGCCCGAATTTCAACCTCGGCCCGAACATCATCCTCGGCCCGAACACCGAACGTCGGCCCGAACACCCCACTTCGGCCCGAACACCACTTCGGCCCGAACATCCCTCTTCGGCTCGAACTCTTCAATATCTAAGATTGTGTGACAAAAGGTGCTATACTAAAACATTCATAACTTTCAGCTCGGGTGTCCGTTTCACGCCCACGTGTAACCAAAATAGCTGGTTCGTTCGTCACTGCCAAGAACGAGTTTGGCCCGAACTCTTCACTGTTCCCGGCCCGAACTTCATTTCGGCCCGAACTTCAACCTCGGCCCGAACTCCGACCTCCGCCCGAACTTCAACCTCGGCCCGAACATCATCCTCGGCCCGAACACCGAACTTCAGCCCGATCACCACTTCGGCCCGAACATCCCACTTCGCCCCGAACACCACTTCGGCCCGAACATCCCTCTTCGGCCCGAACTCTCAATATCCAAGATTGTGTGACAAAAGGTGTTGTACTAAAACATTCATAACTTTCAGCTCGGGTGTCCGTTTCACGCCCACGAGTAACCAAAATAGCTGGTTCGTTCGTCACTGCCAAGAACAAGTTCGGCCCGAACTCTTCACTGTTCCCGGCCCGAACTTCATTTCGGCCCGAACTTCAACCTCGGCCCGAACTCCGACCTCGGCCCGAACTTCAACCTCGGCCCGAACATCATCCTCGGCCCGGACACCGAACGTCGGCCCGAACACCACTTCGGCCCGAACACCATTTCGGCCCGAACACCCCACTTCGGCCCGAACACCACTTCGGCCTGAACATCCCTCTTCGGTCCGAACTCTTCAATATCTAAGATTGTGTGACAAAAGGTGCTATACTAAAACATTCATAACTTTCAGCTCGGGTGTCCGTTTCACGCCCACATGTAACCAAAATAGCTGGTTCGTTCGTCACTGCCAAGAACGAGTTCGGCCCGAACTCTTCACTGTTCCCGGCCCGAACTTCATTTTCGGCCCGAACTTCAACCTCGGCCCGAACTTCAACCTCGGCCCGAACTCCGACCTCGGCCCGAATTACAACCTCGGCCCGAACATCATCCTCGGCCCGAACACCGAACGTCGACCCGAACACCACTTCGGCCCGAACACCATTTCGGCCCGAACACCCCACTTCGGCCCGAACACCACTTCGGCCCGAACATCCCTCTTCGGCCCGAACTCTTCAATATCTAAGATTGTGTGACAAAAGGTGCTATACTAAAACATTCATAACTTTCAGCTCGGGTGTCCGTTTCACGCCCACGTGTAACCAAAATAGCTGGTTCGTTCGTCACTGCCAAGAACGAGTTCGGCCCGAACTCTTCACTGTTCCCGGCCCGAACTTCATTTTCGGCCCGAACTTCAACCTCGGCCCGAACTTCAACCTCGGCCCGAACTTCAACCTCGGCCCGAACTCCGACCTCGGCCCGAACTTCAACCACGGCCCGAACATCATCCTCGGCCCGAACATCGAACTTCGGCCCGAAAACCACTTCGGCCCGAACACCACTTCGGCCCGAACATCCCACTTCGGCCCGAACACCACTTTGGCTTGAACATCCCTCTTCGGCCCGAACTCTTCAATATCCAAGATTGTGTGATAAAAGGTGCTATACTAAAACATTCATAACTTTCAGCTCGGGTGTCCGTTTCACGACCACTTGTAACCAAAATAGCTGGTTCGTTCGTCACTGCCAAGAACGAGTTCGGCCCGAACTCTTCACTGTTCCCGGCCCGAACTTCATTTTCGGCACGAACTTCAACCTCGGCCCGAACTTCAACCTCGGCGCGAACTTCAACCTCGGCCCGAACTCCGACCTCGGCCCGAACTTCAACCACGGCCCGAACATCATCCTAGGCCCGAACACCGAACTTCGGCCCGAAAACCACTTCGGGCCGAACACCACTTCGGCCCGAACATCCCACTTCGGCCCGAACACCACTTTGGCTTGAACATCCCTCTTCGGCCCGAACTCTTCAATATCCAAGATTGTGTGATAAAAGGTGCTATACTAAAACATTCATAACTTTCAGCTCGGGTGTCCGTTTCACGCCCACGTGTAACCAAAATAGCTGGTTCGTTCGTCACTGCCAAGAACGAGTTCGGCCCGAACTCTTCACTGTTCCCGGCCCGAACTTCATTTCGGCCCGAACTTCAACCTCGGCCCAAACTCCGACCTCCGCCCGAACTTCAACCTCGGCCCGAACATCATCCTCGGCCCGAACACCGAACTTCAGCCCGATCACCACTTCGGCCCGAACATCCCACTTCGGCCCGAACACCACTTCGGCCCGAACATCCCTCTTCGACCCGAACTCTCAATATCCAAGATTGTGTGACAAAAGGTGCTATACTAAAACATTCATAACTTTCAGCTCGGGTGTCCGTTTCACGCCCACGAGTAACCAAAATAGCTGGTTCGTTCGTCACTGCCAAGAACAAGTTCGGCCCGAACTCTTCACTGTTCCCGGCCCGAACTTCATTTCGGCCCGAACTTCAACCTCGGCCTGAACTTCAACCTCGGCCCGAACTCCGACCTCGGCCCGAACTTCAACCTCGGCCCGAACATCATCCTCAGCCCAGACACCGAACGTCGGCCCGAACACCACTTCGGCCCGAACACCATTTCGGCCCGAACACCCCACTTCGGCCCGAACACCACTTCGGCATGAACATCCCTCTTCGGCCCGAACTCTTCAATATCTAAGATTGTGTGACAAAAGGTGCTATACTAAAACATTCATAACTTTCAGCTCGGGTGTCCGTTTCACGCCCACGTGTAACCAAAATAGCTGGTTCGTTCGTCACTGCCAAGAACGAGTTCGGCCCGAACTCTTCACTGTTCCCGGCCCGAACTTCATTTTCGGCACGAACTTCAACCTCGGCCCGAACTTCAACCTCGGCGCGAACTTCAACCTCGGCCCGAACTCCGACCTCGGCCCGAACTTCAACCACGGCCCGAACATCATCCTCGGCCCGAACACCGAACTTCGGCCCGAAAACCACTTCGGGCCGAACACCACTTCGGCCCGAACATCCCACTTCGGCCCGAACACCACTTTGGCTTGAACATCCCTCTTCGGCCCGAACTCTTCAATATCCAAGATTGTGTGATAAAAGGTGCTATACTAAAACATTCATAACTTTCAGCTCGGGTGTCCGTTTCACGCCCACGTGTAACCAAAATAGCTGGTTCGTTCGTCACTGCCAAGAACGAGTTCGGCCCGAACTCTTCACTGTTCCCGGCCCGAACTTCATTTCGGCCCGAACTTCAACCTCGGCCCAAACTCCGACCTCCGCCCGAACTTCAACCTCGGCCCGAACATCATCCTCGGCCCGAACACCGAACTTCAGCCCGATCACCACTTCGGCCCGAACATCCCACTTCGGCCCGAACACCACTTCGGCCCGAACATCCCTCTTCGACCCGAACTCTCAATATCCAAGATTGTGTGACAAAAGGTGCTATACTAAAACATTCATAACTTTCAGCTCGGGTGTCCGTTTCACGCCCACGAGTAACCAAAATAGCTGGTTCGTTCGTCACTGCCAAGAACAAGTTCGGCCCGAACTCTTCACTGTTCCCGGCCCGAACTTCATTTCGGCCCGAACTTCAACCTCGGCCCGAACTTCAACCTCGGCCCGAACTCCGACCTTGGCCCGAACTTCAACCTCGGCCCGAACATCATCCTCGGCCCGGACACCGAACGTCGGCCCGAACACCACTTCGGCCCGAACACCATTTCGGCCCGAACACCCCACTTCGGCCCGAACACCACTTCGGCATGAACATCCCTCTTCGGCCCGAACTCTTCAATATCTAAGATTGTGTGACAAAAGGTGCTATACTAAAACATTCATAACTTTCAGCTCGGGTGTCCGTTTCACGCCCACATGTAACCAAAATAGCTGGTTCGTTCGTCACTGCCAAGAACGAGTTCGGCCCGAACTCTTCACTGTTCCCGGCCCGAACTTCATTTTCGGCCCGAACTTCAACCTCGGCCCGAACTTCAACCTCGGCCCGAACTTCAACCTCGGCCCGAACTCCGACCTCGGCCCGAATTTCAACCTCGGCCCGAACATCATCCTCGGCCCGAACACCGAACGTCGGCCCGAACACCCCACTTCGGCCCGAACACCACTTTGGCCCGAACATCCCTCTTCGGCTCGAACTCTTCAATATCTAAGATTGTGTGACAAAAGGTGCTATACTAAAACATTCATAACTTTCAGCTCGGGTGTCCGTTTCACGCCCACGTGTAACCAAAATAGCTGGTTCGTTCGTCACTGCCAAGAACGAGTTTGGCCCGAACTCTTCACTGTTCCCGGCCCGAACTTCATTTCGGCCCGAACTTCAACCTCGGCCCGAACTCCGACCTCCGCCCGAACTTCAACCTCGGCCCGAACATCATCCTCGGCCCGAACACCGAACTTCAGCCCGATCACCACTTCGGCCCGAACATCCCACTTCGCCCCGAACACCACTTCGGCCCGAACATCCCTCTTCGGCCCGAACTCTCAATATCCAAGATTGTGTGACAAAAGGTGCTGTACTAAAACATTCATAACTTTCAGCTCGGGTGTCCGTTTCACGCCCACGAGTAACCAAAATAGCTGGTTCGTTCGTCACTGCCAAGAACAAGTTCGGCCCGAACTCTTCACTGTTCCCGGCCCGAACTTCATTTCGGCCCGAACTTCAACCTCGGCCCGAACTCCGACCTCGGCCCGAACTTCAACCTCGGCCCGAACATCATCCTCGGCCCGGACACCGAACGTCGGCCCGAACACCACTTCGGCCCGAACACCATTTCGGCCCGAACACCCCACTTCGGCCCGAACACCACTTCGGCCTGAACATCCCTCTTCGGTCTGAACTCTTCAATATCTAAGATTGTGTGACAAAAGGTGCTATACTAAAACATTCATAACTTTCAGCTCGGGTGTCCGTTTCACGCCCACATGTAACCAAAATAGCTGGTTCGTTCGTCACTGCCAAGAACGAGTTCGGCCCGAACTCTTCACTGTTCCCGGCCCGAACTTCATTTTCGGCCCGAACTTCAACCTCGGCCCGAACTTCAACCTCGGCCCGAACTCCGACCTCGGCCCGAATTACAACCTCGGCCCGAACATCATCCTCGGCCCGAACACCGAACGTCGACCCGAACACCACTTCGGCCCGAACACCATTTCGGCCCGAACACCCCACTTCGGCCCGAACACCACTTCGGCCCGAACATCCCTCTTCGGCCCGAACTCTTCAATATCTAAGATTGTGTGACAAAAGGTGCTATACTAAAACATACATAACTTTCAGCTCGGGTGTCCGTTTCACGCCCACGTGTAACCAAAATAGCTGGTTCGTTCGTCACTGCCAAGAACGAGTTCGGCCCGAACTCTTCACTGTTCCCGGCCCGAACTTCATTTTCGGCCCGAACTTCAACCTCGGCCCGAACTTCAACCTCGGCCCGAACTTCAACCTCGGCCCGAACTCCGACCTCGGCCCGAACTTCAACCACGGCCCGAACATCATCCTCGGCCCGAACATCGAACTTCGGCCCGAAAACCACTTCGGCCCGAACACCACTTCGGCCCGAACATCCCACTTCGGCCCGAACACCACTTTGGCTTGAACATCCCTCTTCGGCCCGAACTCTTCAATATCCAAGATTGTGTGATAAAAGGTGCTATACTAAAACATTCATAACTTTCAGCTCGGGTGTCCGTTTCACGACCACGTGTAACCAAAATAGCTGGTTCGTTCGTCACTGCCAAGAATGAGTTCGGCCCGAACTCTTCACTGTTCCCGGCCCGAACTTCATTTCGGCCCGAACTTCAACCTCGGCCCGAACTTCAACCTCGGCCCGAACTCCGACCTCCGCCCGAACTTCAACCTCGGCCCGAACATCATCCTCGGCCCGAACACCGAACTTCAGCCCGATCACCACTTCGGCCCGAACACCACTTCGGCCCGAACATCCCTCTTCGGCCCGAACTCTTCAATATCCAAGATTGTGTGACAAAAGGTGCTATACTAAAACATTCATAACTTTCAGCTCGGGTGTCCGTTTCACGCCCACGAGTAACCAAAATAGCTGGTTCGTTCGTCACTGCCAAGAACAAGTTCGGCCCGAACTCTTCACTGTTCCCGACCCGAACTTCATTTCGGCCCTAACTTCAACCTCGGCCCGAACTCCGACCTCGGCCCGAACTTCAACCTCGGCCCGAACATCATCCTCGGCCCGGACACCGAACGTCAGCCCGAACACCACTTCGGCCCGAACACCATTTCGGCCCGAACACCCCACTTCGGCCCGAACACCACTTCGGCCTGAACATCCCTCTTCGGCCCGAACTCTTCAATATCTAAGATTGTGTGACAAAAGGTGCTATACTAAAACATTCATAACTTTCAGCTCGGGTGTCCGTTTCACGCCCACATGTAACCAAAATAGCTGGTTCGTTCGTCACTGCCAAGAACAAGTTCGGCCCGAACTCTTCACTGTTCCCGGCCCGAACTTCATTTCGGCCCGAACTTCAACCTCGGCCCGAACTCCGACCTCGGCCCGAACTTCAACCTCGGCCCGAACATCATCCTCGACCCGGACACCGAACGTCGGCCCGAACACCACTTCGGCCCGAACACCATTTCGGCCCGAACACCCCACTTCAGCCCGAACACCACTTCGGCCTGAACATCCCTCTTCGGCCCGAACTCTTCAATATCTAAGATTGTGTGACAAAAAGTGCTATACTAAAACATTCATAACTTTCAGCTCGGGTGTCTGTTTCACGCCCACGTGTAACCAAAATAGCTGGTTCGTTCGTCACTACCAAGAACGAGTTCGGCCCGAACTCTTCACTGTTCCCGGCCCGAACTTCATTTTCGGCCCGAACTTCAACCTCGGCCCGAACTTCAACCTCGGCCCGAACTTCAACCTCGGCCCGAACTCCGACCTCGGCCCGAACTTCAACCACGGCCCGAACATCATCCTCGGCCCGAACACCGAACTTCGGCCCGAAAACCACTTCGGCCCGAACACCACTTCGGCCCGAACACCACTTCGGCCCGAACAGCACTTCGGCCCGAACATCCCACTTCGGCCCGAACACCACTTTGGCTTGAACATCCCTCTTCGGCCCGAACTCTTCAATATCCAAGATTGTGTGATAAAAGGTGCTATACTAAAACATTCATAACTTTCAGCTCGGGTGTGCGTTTCACGCCCACGTGTAACCAAAATAGCTGGTTCGTTCGTCACTGCCAAGAACGAGTTCGGCCCGAACTCTTCACTGTTCTCGACCCGAACTTCATTTTCGGCCCGAACTTCAGCCTCGGCCCGAACTTCAACCTCGGCCCGAACTCCGACCTCGGCCCGAACTTCAACCACGGCCCGAACATCATCCTCGGCCCGAACACCGAACTTCGGCCCGAAAACCACTTCGGCCCGAACACCACTTCGGCTCGAACACCACTTCGGCCCGAACACCACTTTGGCTTGAACATCCCTCTTCAGCCCGAACTCTTCAATATCAAAGATTGAGTGACAAAAGGTGCTATACTAAAATATTCATAACTTTCTGCTCGGGTGTCCGTTTCACGCCCACGAGTAACCAACATAGCCGGTTCGTTAGTCACTGCCAAGAACAAGTTCGGCCCGAACTCTTCACAGTTCCCGGCCCGAACTTCATTTTCGGCCCGAACTTAAACCTTGGCCCGAACTTCAACCTCGGCCCGAACTCCGACCTCGGCCCGAACTCCGACCTCGGCCCGAACATCAACCTCGACCCGAACACCGAACTTCGGCCCGAACATCCCACTTCGGCCCGAACACCACTTCGGCCCGAACATCCCTCTTCGGCCCGAACTCTTCAATATCCAAAATTGTGTGACAAAAGGTGCTATACTAAAACATTCATAACTTTCAGCTCGGGTGTCCGTTTCACGCCCACGAGTAACCAAAATAGTTGGTTCGTTCGTCACTGCCAAGAACAAGTTCGGCCCGACCTCTTCACTGTTCCCGGCCCGAACTTCATTTTCGGACCGAACTTCAACCTCGGCCCGAACTTCAACCTCGTTCCGAACTCCGACCTCGGCCCGAACTTCAACCTCGGCCCGAACATCATCCTCGGCCCGAACACCGAACGTCGGCCCGAACACCACTTCGGCCAAAACACCATTTCGGCCCGAACACCCCACTTCGGCCCGAACACCACTTCGGACCGAACATCCCTCTTCGGCCCGAAGTCTTCAATATCTAAGATTGTGTGACAAAAGGTGCTATACTAAAACATTCATAATTTTCAGCTCGGGTGTCCGTTTCACGCCCACGAGTAACCAAAATAGTTGGTTCGTTCGTCACTGCCAAGAACAAGTTCGGCCCGAACTCTTCACTGTTCCCGGCCCGAACTTCATTTTCGGCCCGAACTTCAACCTCGGCCCGAACTTCAACCTCGGCCCGAACTCCGACCTCGGCCCGAACTTCAACCTCGGCCCGAACATCATCCTCGGCCCGAACACCGAACTTCGGCCCGAACACCACTTCGGCCCGAACATCCCACTTCGGCCCGAACACCACTTCGGCCCGAACATCCCTCTTCGGCCCGAACTCTTCAATATCCAAGATTGTGTGATAAAAGGTGCTATACTAAAACATTCATAACTTTCAGCTCGGGTGTCCGTTTCACGCCCACGTGTAACCAAAATAGATGTTTCATTCGTCACTGCCAAGAACGAGTTCGGCCCGAACTCTTCACTGTCCCCGGCCCGAACTTCATTTTCGGCCCGAACTTCAACCTCGGCCCGAATTTCAACCTCGGCCCGAACTTCAACGTCAGCCCGAACTCCGACCTCGTCACGAACTTCAACCACGGCCCGAACATCATCCTCGGCCCGAACACCGAACTTCGGCCCGAAAACCACTTCGGCCCGAAAACCACTTCGGCCCGAACACTATTTCGGCCCGAACACCCCACTATGGCCCGAACACCACTTCGGCCCGAACATCCCTCTTGGGCCCGAACTCTTCAATATCTAAGATTGTGTGACAAAAGGTGCTATACTTAAACATTCATAATTTTCAGCTCGGGTGTCCGTTTCACGCCCACGAGTAACCAAAATAGCTGGTTCGTTCGTCACTGCCAAGAACAAGTTCGGCCCGAACTCTTCACTGTTCCCGGCCCGAACTTCATTTTCGGCCCGAACTTCAACCTCGGCCCGAACTTCAACCTCGGCCCGAACTCCGACCTCGGCCCGAACTTCAACCACGGCCCGAACATCATCCTCGGCCCGAACACCGAACTTCGGCCCGAAAACCACTTCGGCCCGAACACCACTTCGGCTCGAACACCACTTCGGCCCGAACACCACTTTGGCTTGAACATCCCTCTTCAGCCCGAACTCTTCAATATCAAAGATTGAGTGACAAAAGGTGCTATACTAAAATATTCATAACTTTCTGCTCGGGTGTCCGTTTCACGCCCACGAGTAACCAACATAGCCGGTTCGTTAGTCACTGCCAAGAACAAGTTCGGCCCGAACTCTTCACAGTTCCCGGCCCGAACTTCATTTTCGGCCCGAACTTAAACCTTGGCCCGAACTTCAACCTCGGCCCGAACTCCGACCTCGGCCCGAACTCCGACCTCGGCCCGAACATCAACCTCGACCCGAACACCGAACTTCGGCCCGAACATCCCACTTCGGCCCGAACACCACTTCGGCCCGAACATCCCTCTTCGGCCCGAACTCTTCAATATCCAAAATTGTGTGACAAAAGGTGCTATACTAAAACATTCATAACTTTCAGCTCGGGTGTCCGTTTCACGCCCACGAGTAACCAAAATAGTTGGTTCGTTCGTCACTGCCAAGAACAAGTTCGGCCCGACCTCTTCACTGTTCCCGGCCCGAACTTCATTTTCGGACCGAACTTCAACCTCGGCCCGAACTTCAACCTCGTTCCGAACTCCGACCTCGGCCCGAACTTCAACCTCGGCCCGAACATCATCCTCGGCCCGAACACCGAACGTCGGCCCGAACACCACTTCGGCCAAAACACCATTTCGGCCCGAACACCCCACTTCGGCCCGAACACCACTTCGGACCGAACATCCCTCTTCGGCCCGAAGTCTTCAATATCTAAGATTGTGTGACAAAAGGTGCTATACTAAAACATTCATAATTTTCAGCTCGGGTGTCCGTTTCACGCCCACGAGTAACCAAAATAGTTGGTTCGTTCGTCACTGCCAAGAACAAGTTCGGCCCGAACTCTTCACTGTTCCCGGCCCGAACTTCATTTTCGGCCCGAACTTCAACCTCGGCCCGAACTTCAACCTCGGCCCGAACTCCGACCTCGGCCCGAACTTCAACCTCGGCCCGAACATCATCCTCGGCCCGAACACCGAACTTCGGCCCGAACACCACTTCGGCCCGAACATCCCACTTCGGCCCGAACACCACTTCGGCCCGAACATCCCTCTTCGGCCCGAACTCTTCAATATCCAAGATTGTGTGATAAAAGGTGCTATACTAAAACATTCATAACTTTCAGCTCGGGTGTCCGTTTCACGCCCACGTGTAACCAAAATAGATGTTTCATTCGTCACTGCCAAGAACGAGTTCGGCCCGAACTCTTCACTGTCCCCGGCCCGAACTTCATTTTCGGCCCGAACTTCAACCTCGGCCCGAATTTCAACCTCGGCCCGAACTTCAACGTCAGCCCGAACTCCGACCTCGTCACGAACTTCAACCACGGCCCGAACATCATCCTCGGCCCGAACACCGAACTTCGGCCCGAAAACCACTTCGGCCCGAAAACCACTTCGGCCCGAACACTATTTCGGCCCGAACACCCCACTATGGCCCGAACACCACTTCGGCCCGAACATCCCTCTTGGGCCCGAACTCTTCAATATCTAAGATTGTGTGACAAAAGGTGCTATACTTAAACATTCATAATTTTCAGCTCGGGTGTCCGTTTCACGCCCACGAGTAACCAAAATAGCTGGTTCGTTCGTCACTGCCAAGAACAAGTTCGGCCCGAACTCTTCACTGTTCCCGGCCCGAACTTCATTTTCGGCCCGAACTTCAACCTCGGCCCGAACTTCAACCTCGGCCCGAACTCCGACCTCGGCCCGAACTTCAACCTCGGCCCGAACATCATCCTCGGCCCGAACACCGAACGTCGGCCCGAACACCACTTCGGCCCGAACACCATTTCGGACCGAACACCCCACTTCGGCCCGAACACCACTTCGGACCGAACATCCCTCTTCGGCCCGAAGTCTTCAATATCTAAGATTGTGTGACAAAAGGTGCTATACTAAAACATTCATAATTTTCAGCTCGGGTGCCCGTTTCACGCCCACGAGTAACCAAAATAGTTGGTTCGTTCGTCACTGCCAAGAACAAGTTCGGCCCGAACTCTTCACTGGTCCCGGCCCGAACTTCATTTTCGGCCCGAACTTCAACCTCGGCCCGAACTTCAACCTCGGCCCGAACTCCGACCTCGGCCCGAACTTCAACCTCGGCCCGAACATCATCCTCGGCCCGAACACCGAACTTCGGCCCGAACACCACTTCGGCCCGAACATCCCACTTCGGCCCGAACACCACTTCGGCCCGAACATCCCTCTTCGGCCCGAACTCTTCAATATCCAAGATTGTGTGATAAAAGGTGCTATACTAAAACATTCATAACTTTCAGCTCGGGTGTCCGTTTCACGCCCACGTGTAACCAAAATAGATGTTTCATTCGTCACTGCCAAGAACGAGTTCGGCCCGAACTCTTCACTGTTCCCGGCCCGAACTTCATTTTCGGCCCGAACTTCAACCTCGGCCCGAATTTCAACCTCGGCCCGAACTTCAACGTCAGCCCGAACTCCGACCTCGTCACGAACTTCAACCACGGCCCGAACATCATCCTCGGCCCGAACACCGAACTTCGGCCCGAAAACCACTTCGGCCCGAAAACCACTTCGGCCCGAACACTATTTCGGCCCGAACACCCCACTATGGCCCGAACACCACTTCGGCCCGAACATCCCTCTTGGGCCCGAACTCTTCAATATCTAAGATTGTGTGACAAAAGGTGCTATACTTAAACATTCATAATTTTCAGCTCGGGTGTCCGTTTCACGCCCACGAGTAACCAAAATAGCTGGTTCGTTCGTCACTGCCAAGAACAAGTTCGGCCCGAACTCTTCACTGTTCCCGGCCCGAACGTCATTTTCGGCCCGAACTTCAACCTCGGCCCGAACTTCAACCTCGGCCCGAACTCCGACCTCGGCCCGAACTTCAACCTCGGCCCGAACATCATCCTCGGCCCGAACACCGAACTTCGGCCCGAACACCACTTCGGCCCGAACATCCCACTTCGGCCCGAACACCACTTCGGCCCGAACATCCCTCTTCGGCCCGAACTCTTCAATATCCAAGATTGTGTGATAAAAGGTGCTATACTAAAACATTCATAACTTTCAGCTCGGGTGTCCGTTTCACGCCCACGTGTAACCAAAATAGATGTTTCATTCGTCACTGCCAAGAACGAGTTCGGCCCGAACTCTTCACTGTTCCCGGCCCGAACTTCATTTTCGGCCCGAACTTCAACCTCGGCCCGAATTTCAACCTCGGCCCGAACTTCAACGTCAGCCCGAACTCCGACCTCGTCACGAACTTCAACCACGGCCCGAACATCATCCTCGGCCCGAACACCGAACTTCGGCCCGAAAACCACTTCGGCCCGAAAACCACTTCGGCCCGAACACTATTTCGGCCCGAACACCCCACTATGGCCCGAACACCACTTCGGCCCGAACATCCCTCTTGGGCCCGAACTCTTCAATATCTAAGATTGTGTGACAAAAGGTGCTATACTTAAACATTCATAATTTTCAGCTCGGGTGTCCGTTTCACGCCCACGAGTAACCAAAATAGCTGGTTCGTTCGTCACTGCCAAGAACAAGTTCGGCCCGACCTCTTCACTGTTCCCGGCCCGAACTTCATTTCTGGACCGAACTTCAACCTCGCCACGAACTTCAACCTCGGCCCGAACTCCGACCTCGGCCCGAACTTCAACCTCGGCCCGAACATCATCCTCGGCCCGAACACCGAACTTCAGCCCGATCACCACTACGGCCCGAACATCCCACTTCGGCCCGAACACCACTTCGGCCCGAACATCCCTCTTCGGCCCGAACTCTTCAATATCTAAGATTGTGTGACAAAAGGTGCTATACTAAAACATTCATAATTTTCAGCTCGGGTGTCCGTTTCACGCCCACGAGTAACCAAAATAGCTGGTTCGTTCGTCACTGCCAAGAACAAGTTCGGCCCGAACTCTTCACTGTTCCCGGCCCGAACTTCATTTTCGGCCCGAACTTCATTTTCGGCCCGAACTTCAACCTCGGCCCGAACTCCGACCTCGGCCCGAACTCCGACCTCGGCCCGAACTCCGACCTCGGCCCGAACACCGAACTTCGGCCCGAACACCACTTCGGCCCGAACATCCCACTTCGGCCCGAACACCACTTCGGCCCGAACATCCCTCTTCGGCCCGAACTCATCAATATCCAAAATTGTGTGACAAAAGGTGCTATACTAAAACATTCATAACTTTCAGCTCGGGTGTCCGTTTCACGCCCACGAGTAACCAAAATAGCTGGTTCGTTCGTGAGTGGTAAGAACAAGTTCGGCCCGAACTCTTCACTGTTCCCGGCCCGAACTTCGTTTTCGGCCCGAACTTCAACCTCGGCCCGAACTGCAACCTCGGCCCGAACTCCGACCTCGGCCCGAACTTCAAACTCGGCCCGAACATCATCCTCGGCCCGAACACCACTTCAGCCCGATCACCACTTCGGCCCGAACATCCCACTTCGGCCCGAACACCACTTTGGCCCGAACATCCCTCTTCGGCCCGAACTCTTCAATATCCAAGATTGTGTGATAAAAGGTGCTATACTAAAACATTCATAACTTTCAGCTCGGGTGTCCGTTTCACGCCCACGTGTAACCAAAATAGCTGGTTCGTTCGTCACTGCCAAGAACGAGTTCGGCCGGAACTCTTCACTGTTCCCGGCCCGAACTTCATTTTCGGCCCGAATTTCAACCTCGGCCCGAACTTCAACCTCGGCCCGAACTTCAACCACGGCCCGAACATCATCCTCGGCCCGAACACCGAACTTCGGCCCGAAAACCACTTCGGCCCGAAAACACTTCGGCCCGAACACCATTTCGGCCCGAACACCCCACTTCGGCCCGAACACCACTTCGGCCCGAACATCCCTCTTGGGCCCGAACTCTTCAATATCTAAGATTGTGTGACAAAAGGTGCTATACTAAAACATTCATAATTTTCAGCTCGGGTGTCCGTTTCACGCCCACGAGTTCCCAAAATAGCTGGTTCGTTCGTCACTGCCAAGAACAAGTTCGGCCCGAACTCTTCACGGTTCCCGGCCCGAACTTCATTTCGGCCCGAACTTCAACCTCGGCCCGAACTTCAACCTCGGCCCTAACTCCGACCTCGGCCCGAACTCCGACCTCGGCCCGAACATCATCCTCGGCCCGAACACCGAACGTCGGCCCGAACACCACTTCGGCCCGAACACCATTTCGGCCCGAACACCCCACTTCGGCCCGAACACCACTTCGGCCCGAAAATCCCTCTTCGGCCCGAACTCTTCAATATCCAAGATTATGTGATAAAAGGTGCTATACTAAAACATTCATAACTTTCAGCTCGGGTGTCCCTTTCACGCCCACGTGTAACCAAAATAGTTGGTTCGTTCATCACTGCCAAGAACGAGTTCGGCCCGAACTCTTCACTGTTCCCGGGCCGAACTTCATTTTCGGCCCGAACTTCAACCTCGGCCCGAACTTCAACCTCGGCCCGAACTTCAACCTCGGCCCGAACTCCGACCTCGGCCCGAACTTCAACCACGGCCCGAACATCATCCTCGGCCCGAACACCGAACTTCGACCCGAAAACCACTTCGGCCCGAACACCACTTCGGCCCGAACACCACTTCGGCCCGAACATCCCACTTCGGCCCGAACACCACTTTGGCTTGAACATCCCTCTTCGGCCCGAACTCTTCAATATCCAAGATTGAGTGACAAAAGGTGCTATACTAAAATATTCATAACTTTCAGCTCGGGTGTCCGTTTCAAGCCCACGAGTAACCAACATAACTGGTTCGTTCATCACTGCCAAGAACAAGTTCGGCCCGAACTCTTCACTGTTCCCGGCCCGAACTTCATTTTCGGCCCGAACTTCAACCTCGGCCTGAACTTCAACCTCGGCCCGAACTCCGACCTCGGCCCGAACTCCGACCTCGGCCCGAACATCATCCTCGACCCGAACACCGAACTTCGGCCCGAACACCACTTCGGCCCGAACATCCCACTTCGGCCCGAACACCACTTCGGCCCGAACATCCCTCTTCGGCCCGAACTCTTCAATATCCAAAATTGTGTGACAAAAGGTGCTATACTAAAACATTCATAACTTTCAGCTCGGGTGTCCGTTTCACGCCCACGAGTAACCAAAATTGTAACACTCGTATTTTTAAAACATCGTTTAAATAATTTAAAACACATTTTCCCAATATCTGATATATTGTCCAAAATACATTTTAACAAAAACTTTAAAACTTATATCAGAGTTTACAAAAATACGGTGTCACCGAGTATATCAAAACCATAGGCAACGGGATCTACCTATTAGCTCCCGAGCTAAACATCTCTAGGCCACTTCTAGTGCAACCTTCTATCACTTCAAACCTGTACCTGAGTACATAGCCACAAAACAAACGTAGTACGTGAGACAAAATAGCCTCGTGAGATACATGGGTTTTAGACCCCAAAAATAGTCATTTCATAAATATATAAACATATATATAAACTACATAAATACCGCCTAGTCACCCTTTTGTGACTCTAGCTGCTTTGCTTTCCTAGCAAACATATCTAGTACCTAAACGTATAGGTACAAGAAGCCCAATCATATCTAGTACATAAACATGTATGTACCAGAAGCCCAACATGTCTAATACATAAACATATATGTATTAGAACCTAACATACCTAGTACCAAACATATGCGTACTAGAAGCACCAACATGTCTAATACATAAACATATATGTATTAGAACCTAACATACCTAGTACCAAACATATGCGTACTAGAAGCACCCGTGTGCTTAGTGTATAAACATATATACACTCGGTGTATAAACATATATACCACCGTCCAGTGACCGGGGGTCCCCCGCGTCACCACCATCTATCTCTTACCATAACCTAACAGTTATGACAGTCAAAGCCTTCGGCTATCATATCCAACATCAATCAAGTTAGTCATCTAATACTAACGACATATAATTAGTTCATCACAGTGTGAACGTACCTGTGTGGTCCCATGGACCCGATCATAAGCAACCACAGTTACTTTCAAAACTATTTGTTAAGAAAGACTGATACAATATCATAAGTACTTTCAAAACTATTTGCTATGTACCCAGTTTAAAAGTCTCATGTACTCACCTTAGCAAATAAGTGCTCCAACCGTATTCTTTACGTCAGTTTCCTTGCTTCACAATTCGGTCAACCTTCCAAGACCTCACCAAAAGCCTAATACAATAATCACAAGATTATCAACATCACATTCTACTACCAATGTGTCCATCTACCTCTAGATAACACTTATTAACTCATTTCCCCCAATTATGGCGATTTACCAAACCCTAGGTTTAACCAACCCGTAAGATTCTTACAAATCATAATCATACACTTGTTTCCTTTGTTAATATACCATCTATTAAGTGTATACAACATTTATTCACCATAAACCATAAACCCCAATAGTTAGGGTTTCAAACCCAACCATCAAAATACATAGATCTAGAGCTACAAAGATCAAGGAGTGAAGATATACCTTTAATCTTCAACTAGGAGTGAAATCTATCAAAGATTTGAGAAGAGATCAACCAAGATCTGCACTTGAGCTCCAAAATCGCCAAAGGAAAGAACTAGGGTTTTCTATTTTATCAAATGAGCTCCAACCCGATTTTAAAGCTGCACGTCACAAGTTCACGGCGCGAACAATAGTTCGCGTCGCTAACTTCGCGTTCTTCTCAAGTTCGCGATCGCTAAGTCGTCGCTAACTATTTCGCGACCAAATGCCAAACTCCCTGAAGACTGTTCCCGATCGTGATCCAAAGTTCGCGTCGCGAACTCCTTAGGGCAGCAGGGCTGCACTTTTTCATCTTTGTCTCAACCCGGTTTCGCCCATAACTTTCTCATACGGTGTCCAAATGACACGAAACCAATTCCTACGTTCTTTAAACGATTTATCCTTATTTATCATATTTTTATTCAATTTATTTATTTACAAATTTCGGGTCGTTACAACTTTCCACCCCTTAAAAGGATTCCGTCCTCGGAATCACTAAAATTCCCGCCTATATTCCCCCGAGCATTACGCTCTCATTTCCTTGTGGTCGCCACCAACAACATTTCTTATTCCGATTCCCGTTAACATTATGCTTCACAACATTTACTCAATCTTATCGAGCCCGAACGGTAAGAACTCAATTTAAAACCCACAATACTTAGACGGGTCAAAATTTCACAATTTGACCATAACACCGTCATTCTCTCGACCAATCCTTTCATAACAATGGTATGACACAATCATACCATTAACTAATTGATTAAAACGAATGTCAACTCTAGCCTTGACCAAGCCGATGTATCCTGACATTGGTATATCCCCACATTGTTTACCCTTTGACTTAAGCACAAAGTCAACTTTACCTTAACATTTTCCCTTCTCGTTAAAGGTTTCATAAATCCCCCTTTTCTTTATAATTTACTTTTAATTTATGATTCAACTACAGTCTTACACTCGATTCCCAATTTCAACATTGAAATCACCCAAACGGGTCAAGTCGTATAAACTGACTACAATTCAATCAACCATCTCATCAACTTTTTCACAAATACATAATCGACACATTATGCTACCAATATTCATTAGTAATTCAAAACGAGAATCAAAGTCCATCTTAGACCAATTCAACCAATCACGGGTTGACTAACGTTGACTTTTACATAATTTCACCCATACCTTTTCCAAACTAGCAATTTCCGTACACACGGCGTATCATTACCAACCTATCACTCTCAGTTCTACCCATTATTACTTTCTCATCAATCGTCCCCGTTAATCCAAGGGTCACACCTTAACATAAGGTCACAATAACATTTACCGTTTCTTGACCTTCACTTGGTCACTCATACTATCACTTAGTATTCTTTCAACCATCTTTGTATCACATCGATCAACTTAAGTTATCGGTGCTAGGCCCTCTACCGTAATACGTCTCACACCCTTATACGGTGTACTATGTCTTGGTTACCACATGGTAATTTGCTCACTAGGAGTTTCTCTTTCCTTCTATTCTATAAATCGTAGGCATCCCCTACATTTACATGATCTAAATGCAACCCGCATTTCAAGCCAAATTTTCATTTACCATAACATAATGGCAATACTCGTTAACCACATGGTTCTACATTCATCATATAAACACATAAACATATACATACATATATATATATACATATATATATCACGCCAATTCAATATAAACACCTCTATTGTGCACATATACAAACACATGTATATGTCACCAATACCATCTATACATCTCTATTGTGCACATATACAAACACATGTATATGTCACACCAATACCATCTATACATCTCTATTGTGCACATATACAAACATATGTATATGTCACACCAATACCATCTAGTATCCATTTTTTTACGTTACGTAGCTTTGCTACCTTCTCACTCGTTCAATCGCCCAATTATTCATCATGTATTCTTGCACCATTTGCATATATCACATTATCGTTTTCTTTCATATCTAACATGTTTCTCAACATGATTCCCATGACGCTACCTTTCCATCGCCCTATGCCCTTGAAGGCCATCACATAGTGCACATGCATTAAATCCCGCGGATAACTAGTAAAATCTCGTTTCACTTACACATTAACCGTCATTAATCGGTTTATTTCTTTATTACCATATTTCCAAATCCTTTTGTCACTACAGAAGTAACCATCACTCAATTCTATTAACCATAACTCGCCGGTCATCTTTGAGTCAACCAACCGACTCCGGCCTATGATTCTCGAAAATACGAATTCATTTAACCCGGAAGGTTATTCCCACGATTACTATTCACGTCATACAACTCATCTACTAATTCCCGTAAGCACCAAATTGGGCAACAATCTAACAATATGGCTATACCCACACAACACACTGGCTTGGTGCCTACTCAACCAATCCAGCACAATGGTCTTGCCAAATGCCTCTACTCTCATCGACACATAATTAATCTTGCTAATTCAATTTTTTTTATAAATAAGGTTTAACAATAACATTCATAATATTCAAAACATGGTTTTAACAAGAACATTTGGAAAGATTACAATAGTACTCGAAACTAAAGTCTTAGGGAATCATATGGTACACTGGCCTAATCATCAAATGCTACAATTACGGGCCGCCTAATTCTTAGCTCCCGAACCTGACGCCCCATCGCGCGCCTCCTCCCGTGCGAGTAGGAAGGACCGTCCTTTCACCTTTGCCGGCTCCGCCTTCTTTTGAACCGCGGACACAAGCGATCCGGTTTTCTTCTTCGGGCACACATGGCTATAATGCCCTTTCTCATGGCACGAGTAACACTCAACCTCGGCCATTGGTTTGGATCTACAATCTCGGGCCAAATGTCCCGTCTTCCCACAATCATGGCAAATCTTCGGTTCCCCTCTGCATTCGCCGGTATGACTCTTCCCACACCTCTTGCACGAGGCTATACTTCCTTGCCTAGAGAAGTTCGACGTGAACTTCCCCTTCTTAACCGTACCCGAGCCACTCTCGGCATTCCTCTTATCTCCCACATACGCCCTCTCGGCAACTTTTGCCTCGTTCACCTCTTCCACACCTCGGGCGGCACTAATGGCCTCATCCAGAGTGACCGCCCTCTTTACCTCCAACTGATAATCCCACGGTAGCCCACTAGCATACCTAACCACCCTCAACCTCTCCTCGGAGTAGGTCTTAGCAACAAACGGAAGTAATCCCGTAAATTCCCTCCTGTACTCCTCGACCGATATATCACCCTTCCTTAGGGTCACAAACTTTTCATGCATTTTCTCCAATTCCCGGTCGGGACAAAATTTCTTCCTCAACCTCGCGGTAAACTCATCCCATGACATTCTCTCTATCACCTCCCTCCCGAGGGTCTCATAAACTATGTCCCACCAGACCATAGCATCCTCTTTTAGCAATTGTGATGCATACAACACCATATCGGTTTTCTTGCACTTGCTACTTCCGATGACCCGCTCGGTCTCTCGGATCCACCTCATAGTTACCTTCGGGTCCGAACTACCCGTATATATGTTTGGCTTACAAGTCATGAATGTCTTAAAAGAACAACTATAATTTTCATCGGGCCCCGCCCTTGCATCACTACAACCACCTGTGGAGGATTTCTCCACTCGAGTGCCACCACCCCTGGTTTTCTCATCCGATCTAGCCTCGGATACACGATATCCATCCGACCTCTCACGGTCCCCAATGATGCGGTGTACTTCATCGGCCACCACTCCCTTGAGTTGTTCAATAATAGTTTGGAGGTCCGCCATGGTCACCGGAGTTCTATTAGCTCCGACCTCCGATTCACCCAACCGGTGCATCAACGGTTGACTTTCCTGTTCAACCACAACCTCAACATGAGGTGTATCCTCCTCCCGGCTCTCCGGGGCTTTCTCAATTCTTCGAGTGTTAACCATTTCTTTCGATCTCGACTATACGAAAGACATTAAACAATTAGTACCTCGTGTACGTCTCATAAGTCTCATAATACTGATTATCCATAATCACAACACTTTCATAGGTCCCCTAGGTTCAACCCTAAACTTAACATAAAGTCTCAAGGTCAACCTAATGATCTCAAGGAATTTGACATTCCTAATGCTACAGTCTAAGACTAGGATGGACATCCAACCTAATTCACTTAAACTATAGCTCTGATACCAAGTTGTAACACCCGTATTTTTAAAACATCGTTGAAATCATTTAAAACACATTTTCCCAATATCTGATATATTGTCCAAAATACAGTTTAACAAAAACTTCAAAACTTATATCAGAGTTTACAAAAATACGGTGTCACCGAGTATATCAAAACCATAGGCAATGGGATCTACCTATTAGCTCCCGAGCTAAACATCTCTAGGCCACTTCTAGTGCAACCTTCTATCACTTCAAACCTGTACCTGAGTACATAGGCACAAAACAAACGTAGTACGTGAGACAAAATAGCCTCGTGAGATACATGGGTTTTAGACCCCAATAATAGTCATTTCATAAATATATAAACATATATATAAACTACATAAATACCGCCTAGTCACCCTTTTGTGACTCTAGCTACTTTGCTTTCCTAGCAAACATATCTAGTACCTACACGTATAGGTACCAGAAGCCCAATCATATCTAGTACATAAACATATATGTCCCAGAAGCCCAACATGTCTAATACATAAACATATATGTATTAGAACCTAACATACCTAGTACCAAACATATGCGTACTAGAAGCACAAACATGTCTAATACATAAACAAATATGTATTAGAACCTAACATACCTAGTACCAAACATATGCGTACTAGAAGCACCCGTGTGCTTAGTGTATAAACATATATACACTCGGTGTATAAACATATATACCACCGTCCAGTGACCGGGGGTCCCCCGCGTCACCACCATCTATCTCTTACCATAACCTAACAGTTATGACAGTCAAAGCCTTCGGCTATCATATCCAACATCAATCAAGTTAGTCATCTAATACTAACGACATATAATTAGTTCATCACAGTGTGAACGTACCTGTGTGGTCCCATGGACCCGATCATAAGCAACCACAGTTACTTCTACATCTATGAACCCTAAGAGGTCCATACTTACTTTATACATAAGATACATTTCTTATTTATCGATAACATAATACTTTTATCCCTTCCTTGACTATAATAGACAATCATTACTAGTCACATCATATTCTTTCTCATATATATTCGTTCTTTACCTTTATTATTATATCTTACCAATAGGTACTCATTACTATCAAATCATTCCCAATTGCTTTACTAATACATATTTATTAATAAAGACTCCGTATACATTCTTTTATTCAATTACTTCATTATTATTGTTCATTAACATAGATTCCATAATTACTTGAATCTATCATAATTTACTTCAAATTCATCAATCATACTAGACACATTCTAGTATCACATTCTACATACTCTCATACATTTTAAATCACTATCTTTATCAAAATATTTGTTAAGAAAGACTGATACAATATCATAAGTACTTTCAAAACTATTTGCTATGTACCAAGTTTAAAAGTCTCATGTACTCACCTTAGCAAATAAGTGCTCCAACCGTATTCTTTACGTCAGTTTCCTTGCTTCACAACTCGGTCAACCTTCCAAGACCTCACCAAAAGCCTAATACAATAATCACAAGATTATCAACATCACATTCTACTACCAATGTGTCCATCTATCTCTAGAAAACACTTATTAACTCATTTCCCCCAATTATGGCGATTTACCAAACCCTAGGTTTAACCAACCCGTAAGATTCTTACAAATCATAATCATACACTTGTTTCCTTTGTTAATATAGCATCTATTAAGTGTATACAACATTTATTCACAATAAACCATAACCCCCAATAGTTAGGGTTTCAAACCCAACCATCAAAATACATAGATCTAGAGCTACAAAGATCAAGGAGTGAAGATATACCTTTAATCTTCAACTAGGAGTGAAATCTATCAAAGATTTGAGAAGAGATCAACCAAGATCTGCACTTGAGCTCCAAAATCGCCAAAGGAAAAAACTAGGGTTTTCTATTTCATCAAATGAGCTCCAACCCGATTTTAAAGCTGCACGTCACAAGTTCACGGTGCGAACAATAGTTCGCGTCGCTAACTTCGCGTTCTTCTCAAGTTCGCGATAGCTAAGTCGTCGCTAACTATTTCGCGACCAAATGCCAAACTCCCTGAAGACTGTTCCCGATCGTGATCCAAAGTTCGCGTCGCGAACTCCTTAGGGCAGCAGGGCTGCACTTTTTCATCTTTGTCTCGACCCGGTTTCGCCCATAACTTTCTCATACGGTGTCCGAACGACACGAAACCAATTCCTACGTTCTTTAAACGATTTATCCTTATTTATCATATTTTTATTCAATTTATTTATTTACAAATTTCGGGTCGTTACAAAAATAGCTGGTTCGTTCGTCACTGCTAAGAACAAGTTCGGCCCGAACTCTTCACTGTTCCCGGCCCGAACTTCATTTTCGGCCCGAACTTCAACCTCGGCCCGAACTGCAACCTCGGCCCGAACTCCGACCTCGTCCCGAACTTCAAACTCGGCCCGAACATCATCCTCGGCCCGAACACCACTTCAGCCCGATCACCACTTCGGCCCGAACACCACTTCGGCCCGAACATCCCTCTTCGGCCCGAACTCTTCAATATCCAAGATTGTGTGACAAAAGGTGCTATACTAAAACATTCATAACTTTCAGCTCGGGTGTCCGTTTCACGCCCACGAGTAACCAAAATAGCTGGTTCTTTCGTCACTGCCAAGAACAAGTTCGGCCCGAACTCTTCACTGTTCCGCCCGAACTTCATTTTCGGCCCGAACTTCAACCTCGACCCGAACTTCAACCTCGGCCCGAACATCATCCTAGGCCCGAACACCGAACTTCGGCCCGAACACCACTTCGACCCGAACACCACTTCGGCCCAAACATCCCACTTCGGCCCGAACACCACTTCGGCCCGAACATCCCTCTTCGGCCCGAACTCTTCAATATCCAAGATTGTGTGACAAAAGGTGCTATACTAAAACATTCATAACTTTCAGCTCGGGTGTCCATTTCACGCCCACGAGTAACCAAAGTAGCTGGTTCGTTCGTCACTGCCAAGAACAAGTTCGGCCCGAACTCTTTAATATCCAAGATTGTGTGACAAAAGGTGCTATACTAAAACATTCATAACTTTCAGCTCGGGTGTTCGTTTCACGCCCACGAGTAACCAAAATAGCTGGTTCATTCGTCACTGCCAAGAACAAGTTCGGCCCGAACTCTTCACTGTTCCCGGCCCGAACTTCAACCTCGGCCCGTACATCATCCAAGACCCGAACACCGAACTTCGGCCCGAACACCACTTCGGCCCGAACACCACTTCGGCCCGAACATCCCACTTCGGCCCGAACACCACTTCGGCCCGAACATCCCTCTTCGGCCCGAACTCTTCAATATCCAAAATTGTGTGACAAAAGGTGCTATACTAAAACATTCATAACTTTCAGCTCGGGTGTCCGTTTCACGCCCACGAGTAACCAAAATAGATGGTTCGTTCGTCACTGCCAAGAACAAGTTCGGCCCGAACTCTTCACTATTCCCAGCCCGAACTTCATTTTCGGCCCGAACTTCAACCTCGGCCCGAACTTCAACCTCGGCCCGAACTCTGACTTCGGCCCGAACTTCAACCTCGGCCCGAACACCGAACTTCGGCCCGAACACCACTTCGGCCCGAACATCCCACTTCGGCCCGAACACCACTTCGGCCCGAACATCCCACTTCGGCCCGAACACCACTTCGGCCCGAACATCCCTCTTCGGCCCGAACTCTTCAATATCCAAGATTATGTGACAAAAGGTGCTATACTAAAACATTCATAACTTTCAGCTTGGGTGTCCGTTTCACGCCCACGAGTAATCAAAATAGCTGGTTCGTTCATCACTGCCAAGAACAAGTTCAGCCCGAACTCTTCACTGTTCCCCGCCTGAACTTCAACCTCGGCCCGAACTTCAACCTCGGCCCGAACTCCGACCTCGGCCCGAACTTCAACCTCGGCCTGAACATCGTCCTCGGCCCGAACACCGAACTTCGGCCCGAACACCACTTCGGCCCGAACATCCCACTTCGGCCCGAACACCACTTCGGCCCGAACATCCCTCTTCGGCCCGAACTCTTCAATATCCAAGATTGTGTGACAAAAGGTGCTATACTAAAACATTCATAACTTTCAGCTCGGGTTTCCGTTTCACGTCCACGAGTAACCAAAATAGCTGGTTCGTTCGTCACTGCCAAGAACATGTTCGGCCCGAACTCTTCACTGTTCCCGGCCCGAACTTCATTTTCGGCGTGAACTTCAACCTCGGACCGAACTTCAACCTCGGCCCGAACATCATCCTCGGCCCGAACACCGAACTTCGGTCCGAACACCACTTCGGCCCGAACACCACTTCGGCCCGAACATCCCACTTTGGCCCGAACACCACTTCGGCCCGAACATCCCTCTTCGGCCCGAACTCTTCAATATCCAAGATTGTGTGACAAAAGGTGCTATACTAAAACATTCATAACTTTCAGCTCGGGTGTCCGTTTCACGCCCACGAGTAACCAAATTAGCTGGTTCGTTCGTAACTGCCAAGAACATGTTCTGCCCGAACTCTTCACTGTTCCCGGCCCGAACTTCATTTTCGGCCCGAACTTCAACCTCGGCCTGAAGTTCAACCTCGGCCCGAACTCCGACCTCGGCCCGAACTTCAACCTCGGCCGGAACATCATCCTCGGCCCGAACACCGAACTTCGGCCCGAACACCACTTCGGCCCGAACACCACTTCGGCCCGAACATCCCACTCCGGCCCAAACACCACTTCGGCCCGAACATCCCACTCCGGCCCAAACACCACTTCGGCCGAACAACCCTCTTCGGCCCGAACTCTTCAATATCCAAGATTGTGTGACAAAAGGTGCTATACTAAAACATTCATAACTTTCAGCTCGGGTGTCCGTTTCACGCCCACGACTAACCAAAATAGCTGGTTCGTTCGTCACTGCCAAGAACAACTTCGGCCCGAACTCTTCACTATTCCTGGCCCGAACTTCATTTTCGACCCGAACTTCAACCTCGGCCCGAACTTCAACCTCGGTCCGAAATCCGACCTCGGCCCGAACTTCAACCTCGGCCCGAACATCGTCCTCGGCCCGAACACCGAACTTCGGCCCGAACACCACTTCGGCCCGAACACCACTTCGGCCAGAACACCACTTCGGTCCGAACATCCCTCTTCGGCACGAACTCTTCAATATCCAAGATTGTGTGACAAAAGGTGCTATACTAAAACATTCATAACTTTCAGCTCGGGTGTCCGTTTCACGCCCACGAGTAACCAAAATAGCTGGTTCGTTCGTCACTGCCAAGGACAAGTTCGGCCCGAACTCTTCACTGTTCCCGGCCCGAACTTCATTTTCGGCCCGAACTTCAACCTCGGCCCGAACTTCAACCTCGGCCCGAACTCCGACCTCGGCCCGAAATTCAACCTCGGCCCGAACATCATCCTCGGCCCGAACACCGAACTTCGGCCCGAACACCACTTCGGCCCGAACACCATTTCGGCCCGAACATCCTACTTCGGTTCGAACACCACTTCAGCCCGAACATCCCTCTTCGGCCCGAACTCTTCAATATCCAAGATTGTGTGAAAAAAGGTGCTATACTAAAACATTCATAACTTTCAGCTCGGGTGTCCGTTTCACGCCCACGAGTAACCAAAATAGCTGGTTCGTTCGTCACTGCCAAGAACAAATTCGGCCCGAACTCTTCACTGTTCCCGGCCCGAACTTCATTTTCGGCCCGAACTTCAACCTCGGCCCGAACTCCGACCTCGGCCCGAACATCAACCTCGGCCCGAACATCATCCTCGGCCCGAACACCGAACTTCGGCCCGAACACCACTTCTGCCCGAACACCACTTCGGCCCGAACATCCCACTTCGGCCCGAACACCACTTCGGCCCGAACGTCCCTCTTCGGCCCGACCTCTTCAATAACCAAGATTGTGTGACAAAAGGTGCTATACTAAAACATTCATAACTTTCAGCTCGGGTGTCCGTTTCACGCCCACGAGTAACCAAATTAGCTGGTTCGTTCGTAACTGCCAAGAACATGTTCTGCCCGAACTCTTCACTGTTCCCGGCCCGAACTTCATTTTCGGCCCGAACTTCAACCTCGGCCTGAACTTCAACCTCGGCCCGAACTCCGACCTCGGCCCGAACTTCAACCTCGGCCGGAACATCATCCTCGGCCCGAACACCGAACTTCGGCCCGAACACCACTTCGGCCCGAACACCACTTCGGCCCGAACATCCCACTCCGGCCCAAACACCACTTCGGCCGAACAACCCTCTTCGGCCCGAACTCTTCAATATCCAAGATTGTGTGACAAAAGGTGCTATACTAAAACATTCATAACTTTCAGCTCGGGTGTCCGTTTCACGCCCACGACTAACCAAAATAGCTGGTTCATTCGTCACTGCCAAGAACAACTTCGGCCCGAACTCTTCACTATTCCTGGCCCGAACTTCATTTTCGACCCGAACTTCAACCTCGGCCCGAACTTCAACCTCGGTCCGAAATCCGACCTCGGCCCGAACTTCAACCTCGGCCCGAACATCGTCCTCGGCCCGAACACCGAACTTCGGCCCGAACACCACTTCGGCCCGAACACCACTTCGGCCAGAACACCACTTCGGTCCGAACATCCCTCTTCGGCCCGAACTCTTCAATATCCAAGATTGTGTGACAAAAGGTGCTATACTAAAACATTCATAACTTTCAGCTCGGGTGTCCGTTTCACGCCCACGAGTAACCAAAATAGCTGGTTCGTTCGTCACTGCCAAGGACAAGTTCGGCCCGAACTCTTCACTGTTCCCGGCCCGAACTTCATTTTCGGCCCGAACTTCAACCTCGGCCCGAACTTCAACCTCGGCCCGAACTCCGACCTCGGCCCGAAATTCAACCTCGGCCCGAACATCATCCTCGGCCCGAACACCGAACTTCGGCCCGAACACCACTTCGGCCCGAACACCATTTCGGCCCGAACATCCTACTTCGGTTCGAACACCACTTCGGCCCGAACATCCCTCTTCGGCCCGAACTCTTCAATATCCAAGATTGTGTGAAAAAAGGTGCTATACTAAAACATTCATAACTTTCAGCTCGGGTGTCCGTTTCACGCCCACGAGTAACCAAAATAGCTGGTTCGTTCGTCACTGCCAAGAACAAATTCGGCCCGAACTCTTCACTGTTCCCGGCCCGAACTTCATTTTCGGCCCGAACTTCAACCTCGGCCCGAACTCCGACCTCGGCCCGAACATCAACCTCGGCCCGAACATCATCCTCGGCCCGAACACCGAACTTCGGCCCGAACACCACTTCTGCCCGAACACCACTTCGGCCCGAACATCCCACTTCGGCCCGAACACCACTTCGGCCCGAACATCCCTCTTCGGCCCGACCTCTTCAATAACCAAGATTGTGTGAGAAAAGGTGCTATACTAAAACATTCCTAACTTTCAGCTCGGGTGTCCATTTCACGCCCACGAGTAACCAAAATAGCTGGTTCGTTCGTCACTGCCAAGAACAAGTTCGGCCCGAACTCTTCAGTGTTCCCGGCCCGAACTTCAACCTCGGCTCGAACTCCGACCTCGGCCCGAATTTCAACCTCGGCCCGAACACCAAACTTCGGCCCAAACACCACTTCGGCCCGAACACCACTTCGGCCCAAACATCCCACTTCGGCCCGAACATCCCTCTTCGGACCAAACTCTTCAATATCCAAGATTGTGTGACAAAAGGTGCTATACTAAAACATTCATAACTTTTAGCTCGGGTGTACGTTTCACGCCCACGAGTAACCTAAATAGCTGGTTCGTTCGTCACTGCCAAGAACAAGTTCGGCCCGAACTATTCACTGTTCCCGGCCCGAACTTCATTTTCGGCCCGAACCTCAACCTCGGCCTGAACTTCAACCTCGGCCCGAACTCCGACCTCGGCCCGAACTTCAACCTCGGCCGGAACATCATCCTCGGCCCGAACACCGACCTTCGGCCCGAACACCACTTCGGCCCGAACACCACTTCGGCCCGACCATCCCACTTCGGCCCAAACACCACTTCGGCCCGAACAACCCTCTTCGGCCCGAACTCTTCAATATCCAAGATTGTGTGACAAAAGGTGCAATACTAAAACCTTCATAACTTTCAGCTCGGGTGTCCGTTTCACGCCCACGACTAACCAAAATAGCTGGTTCGTTCGTCACTGCCAAGAACAACTTCGGCCCGAACTCTTCACTGTTCCCGGCCCGAACTTCATTTTCGGCTCGAACTTCAACCTCGGCCCGAACTTCAACCTCGGCCCAAAATCCGACCTCGGCCCGAACTTCAACCTCGGACCGAACATCGTCCTCGGCCCGAACACCGAACTTCGGCCCGAACACCACTTCGGCCCGAACACCACTTCGGTCCGAACATCCCTCTTCGGCCCGAACTCTTCAATATCCAAGATTGTGTGACAAAAGGTGATATACTAAATTTCAGCTCGGGTGTCCGTTTCACGCCCACTAGTAACCAAAATAGCTTGTTCGTTCGTCACTACCAAGGACAAGTTCGGCCCGAACTCTTCACTGTTCCCGGCCCGAACTTCATTTTCGGCCCGAACTTCAACCTCGGCCCGAACTTCAACCTCGGCCCGAACTCCGACCTCGGCCCGAACTTCAACCTCGGCCCGAACATCGTCCTCGGCCCGAACACCGAACTTCGGCCCGAACACCACTTCGGCCCGAACATCCCACTTCGGTCCGAACACCACTTCGGCCCGAACATCCCTCTTCGGCCCGAACTCTTCAATATCCAAGATTGTGTCACAAAAGGTGCTATACTAAAACATTCATAACTTTCATCACGGGTGTCCGTTTCACGCCCACGAGTAACCAAAATAGCTGGTTCGTTCGTCACTGCCAAGACCAAGTTCGGCCCGTCTTCACTGTTCCCGGCCCGAACTTTATTTTCGGCCCGAACTTCAACCTCGGCCCGAACTTCAACCTCGGCCCGAACTCCGACCTCGGCCCGAACATCAACCTCGGCCCGAACATCATCCCCGGCCCGAACACCGAACTTCGACCAGAACACCACTTCGGCCCGAACACCACTTCAGCCCGAACATCCCACTTCGGCCCGAACACCACTTCGGCCCGAACATCCCTCTTCGGCCCGACCTCTTCAATAACCAAGATTGTGTGACAAAAGGTGCTATACTAAAACATTCATAACTTTCAGCTCGGGTGTCCATTTCACGCCCACGAGTAACCAAAATAGCTGGTTCGTTTGTCACTGCCAAGAACAAGTTCGGCCCGAACTCTTTAGTGTTCCCGGCCCGAACTTCAACCTCGGCTCGAACTCCGACCTCGGCCCGAACTTCAACCTCGACACGAACACCGAACTTCGGCCCAAACACCACTTCGGCCCGAACACCACTTCGGCCCGAACATCCCACTTCGGCCCGAACATCCCTCTTCGGACCGAACTCTTCAATATCCAAGATTGTGTGTCAAAAGGTGATATACTAAAACATTCATAACTTTCAGCTCGGGTGTTCGTTTCACGCCCACGAGTAACCAAAATAGCTGGTTCGTTCGTCACTGCCAAGAACAAGTTCGGCCCGAACTCTTCACTGTTCCCGGCTCGAACTTCATTTTCACCCCGAACTTCAACCTCGGCCCGAACTTCAACCTCGGCCCGAACTCCGCCCTCGCCTGAACATCATCCTCGGCCCGAACACCGAACTTCGGCCCGAACACCACTTCGGTCCGAACACCACTTCGGCCCGAACATCCCACTTCGGCCCGAACACCACTTCGGCCCGAACATCCCTCTTCGGCCCGAACTCTTCAATATCCAAGATTGTGTGACCAAATGTGCTATACTAAAACATTCATAACTTTCAGCTCGGGTGTCCGTTTCACGCCCAAGAGTAACCAAAATAGCTGGTTCGTTCGTCACTGCCAAGAACAAGTTCGGCCAGAACTCTTCACTGTTCTCGGCCCGAACTTCTTTTTCGGCCCGAACTTCAACCTCGGCCCGAACTTCAACCTCGGCCCGAACTCCGACCTCGGCCCGAACTTCAACCTCGGCCCGAACATCATCCTCGGCCCGAACACCGAACTTCGGCCCGAACACCACTTCGGCCCGAACATCCCACTTCGGCCCGAACACCACTTTGGCCCGAACATCCCTCTTCGGCCCGAACTCTTCAATATCCAAGATTGTGTGACAAAAGGTGCTATACTAAAACATTCATAACTTTCAGCTCGGGTGTCCGTTTCACGCCCACGAGTAACCAAAATAGCTGGTTCGTTCGTCACTGCCAAGAACAAGTTCGGCCCGAACTCTTCACTGTTCCCGGCCCGAACTTCATTTTCGGCCCAAACTTAAACCTCGGCCCGAACTTCAACCTCGGCCCGAACTCCGACCTCGTCCCGAACTTCAACCTCGGCCCGAACATCATCCTCGGCCCGAACACCGAACTTCGGCCCGAACACCACTTCGGCTCGACCACCACTTCGGCCCGAACACCACTTTGGCCCGAACATCCCACTTCGGCCCGAACACCACTTCGGCCCGAACATCCCTCTTCGGTCCGACCTCTTCAATAACCAAGATTGTGTGACAAAAGGTGCTATACTAAAACATTCATAACTTTCTGCTCGGGTGTCCATTTCACGCCGACGAGTAACCAAAATAGCTGGTTCGTTCGTCACTCCCAAGAACAAGTTCGGCCCGAACTCTTCAGTGTTCCCGGCCCGAACTTCAACCTCGGCTCGAACTCCGACCTCGGCCCGAACATCAACCTCGGCCCGAACACCGAACTTCGGCCCAAACACCACTTCGGCCCGAACACCACTTCGGCCCGAACATCCCACTTCGGCCCGAACATCCCTCTTCGGACCGAACTCTTCAATATCCAAGATTGTGTGACAAAAGGTGCTATACTAAAACATTCATAACTTTCAGCTCGGGTGTTCGTTTCACGCCCACGAGTAACCAAAATAGCTGGTTCGTTCGTCACTGCCAAGAACAAGTTCGGCCCGAACTCTTCACTGTTCCTGGCCCGAACTTCATTTTCGGCCCGAACTTCAACCTCGGCCCGAACTTCAACCTCGGCCCGAACTCCAACCTCGGCCCGAACTCCGACCTCGGCCCGAACATCATCCTCGGCCCGAACACCGAACTTCGGCCCGAACACCGAACTTCGGCCCGAACACCACTTCGGCCCGAACATCCCACTTCGGCCCGAACACCACTTCGGCCGAACATCCCTCTTCGGCCCGAACTCTTCAATATCAAAGATTGTGTGACAAAATGTGCTATACTAAAACATTCATAACTTTCAGCTCGGGTGTCCGTTTCACGCCCTAGAGTAACCAAAATAGCTGGTTCGTTCGTCACTGCCAAGAACAAGTTCGGCCCTGCCAAGAACAAGTTCGGCCCGAACTCTTCACTGTTCTCGGCCCGAACTCTTCACTGTTCTCGGCCCGAACTCTGACCTCGGCCCGAACTTCAACCTCGGCCCGAACTTCAACCTCGGCCCGAACATCATCCGCGGCCCGAACACCGAACTTCGGCCCGAACACCACTTCGGCCCGAACACCACTTTGGCCCGAACATCCCACTTCGGCCCGAACACCACTTCGGCCCGAACATCCCTCTTTGGCCCGAACTCTTCAATATCCAAGATTGTGTGACAAAAGGTGCTATACTAAAACATTCATAACTTTCAGCTCGGGTGTCCGTTTCACGCCCACGAGTAATCAAAATAGCTGGTTCGTTCGTCACTACCAAGAACAAGTTCGGCCCGAACTCTTCACTGTTCCCGGCCCGAACTTCATTTTCGGCCCGAACTTCAACCTCGGCCCGAACTTCAACCTCGGCCCGAACTTCAACCTCGGCCCGAACTCTGACCTCGGCCCGAACTTCAACCTCGGCCCGAACATCATCCTCGGCCCGAACACCGAACTTCGGCCCGAACACCACTTCCGCCCGAACACCACTTCGGCCCGAACATCCCACTTCGGCCCGAACACCACTTCGGCCCGAACATCCCTCTTTGGCCCGAACTCTTCAATATCCAAGATTGTGTGACAAAAGGTGCTATACTAAAACATTCGTAACTTTCAGCTCGGGTGTACGTTTCACGCCCACGAGTAACCAAAATAGCTGGTTCGTTCGTCACTGCCAAGAACAAGTTCGGTCCGAACTCTTCACTGTTCCCGGCCCGAACTTCAACCTCGGCCCGAACTCCAACCTCGGCCCGAACTTCAACCTCGGCCCGAACATCGTTCTCAGCCCGAACACCGAACTTCGGCCCGAACACCACTTCGGCCCGAACATCCCACTTCGACCCGAACACCACTTCGGCCCGAACATCCCTCTTCGGCCCGAACTCTTCAATATCCAAGATTGTGTGACAAAAGGTGCTATACTAAAACATTCATAACTTTCAACTCGGGTGTCCGTTTCACGCCCACGAGTGGCCAAAATAGCTGGTTCGTTCGTCACTGCCAAGAACATGTTCGGCCCGAACTCTTCACTGTTCCCGGCCCGAACTTCATTTTCGGCGCGAACTTCAACCTAGGCCCGAACTTCAACCTCGGCCCGAACTTCAACCTCGGCCCGAACATCATCCTCGGCACGAACACCGAACTTCGGCCCGAACACCACTTCGACCCGAACACCACTTCGGCCCAAACATCCCACTTCGGCCCGAACACCACTTCGGCCCGAACATCCCTCTTCGGCCCGAACTCTTCAATATCCTAGATTGTGTGACAAAAGGTGCTATACTAAAACATTCATAACTTTCAGCTCGGGTGTCCGTTTCACGCCCACGAGTAACCAAAATAGCTGGTCGTTCGTCACTGCCAAGAACAAGTTCGGCCCGAACTCTTCAATATCCAAGATTGTGTGACAAAAGGTACTATACTAAAACATTCATAACTTTCAGCTCGGGTGTCCGTTTCACGCCCACGAGTAACCAAAATAGCTGGTTCGTTCGTCACTGCCAAGAACAAGTTCGGCCCGAACTCTTCACTGTTCCCGGCCCGAACTTCAACCTCGGCCCGAACTTCAACCTCGGCCCGAACTCCGACCTCGGCCCGAACTTCAACCTCGGCCCGAACATCATCCTCGGCCCGAACACCACTTCGGCCCGAACATCCCACTTCGGCCCAAACACCACTTCGGCCCGAACATCCCTCTTCGGCCCGAACTCTTCAATATCCAAGATTGTGTGACAAAAGGTGCTATACTAAAACATTCATAACTTTCAGCTCGGGTGTCCGTTTCACGCCCACGAGTAACCAAAATAGCTGGTTCGTTCGTCACTGCCAAGAACAAGTTCGGCCCGAACTCTTCACTGTTCCCGGCCCGAACTTCATTTTCGGCCCGAACTTCAACCTCGGCCCGAACTTCAACCTCGGCCCGAACTCCGACTTCGGCCCGAACTTCAACCTCGGCCCGAACATCATCCTCGGCCCGAACATCGAACTTCGGCCCGAACACCACTTCGGCCCGAACACCACTTCGGCCCGAACATCCCACTTCGGCCCGAACACCACTTCGGCCCGAACATCCCTCTTCGGCCCGAACTCTTCAATATCCAAGATTGTGTGACAAAAGGTGCTATACTAAAACATTCATAACTTTCAGCTCGGGTGTCCGTTTCACGCCCACGAGTAATCAAAATAGCTGGTTCGTTCGTCACTGCCAAGAACAAGTTCGGCCCGAATTTTACACTGTTCCCGGCCCGAACTTCATTTTCGGCCCGAACTTCAACCTCGGCCCGAACTTCAACCTCGGCCCGAACTCTGACCTCGGCCCGAACTTCAACCTCGGCCCGAACTTCAACCTCGGCCCGAACATCATCCGCGGCCCGAACACCGAACTTCGGCCCGAACACCACTTCGGCCCGAACACCACTTTGGCCCGAACATCCCACTTCGGCCCGAACACCACTTCGGCCCGAACATCCCTCTTTGGCCCGAACTCTTCAATATCCAAGATTGTGTGACAAAAGGTGCTATACTAAAACATTCATAACTTTCAGCTCGGGTGTCCGTTTCACGCCCACGAGTAACCAAAATAGCTGGTTCGTTCGTCACTGCCAAGAACAAGTTCAGTCCGAACTCTTCACTGTTCCCGGCCCGAACTTCAACCTCGGCCCGAACTCCGACCTCGGCCCGAACTTCAACCTCGGCCCGAACATCGTCCTCGGCCCGAACACCGAACTTCGGCCCGAACACCACTTCGGCCCGAACACCACTTCGGCCCGAACATCCCACTTCGGCCCGAACACCACTTCGGCCCGAACATCCCTCTTCGGCCCGAACTCTTCAATATCCAAGATTGTGTGACAAAAGGTGATATACTAAAACATTCATAACTTTCAGCTCGGGTGTTCGTTTCACGCCCACGAGTAACCAAAATAGCTGGTTCGTTCGTCACTGCCAAGAACAAGTTCGGCCCGAACTCTTCACTGTTCCTGGCCCGAACTTCATTTTCACCCCGAACTTCAACCTCGGCCCGAACTTCAACCTCGGCCCGAACTCCGCCCTCGCCTGAACATCATCCTCGGCCCGAACACCGAACTTCGGCCCGAACACCACTTCGGTCCGAACACCACTTCGGCCCGAACATCCCACTTCTGCCCGAACACCACTTCGGCCCGAACATCCCTCTTCGGCCCGAACTCTTCAATATCCAAGATTGTGTGACCAAATGTGCTATACTAAAACATTCATAACTTTCAGCTCGGGTGTCCGTTTCACGCCCAAGAGTAACCAAAATAGCTGGTTCGTTCGTCACTGCCAAGAACAAGTTCGGCCAGAACTCTTCACTGTTCTCGGCCCGAACTTCATTTTCGGCCCGAACTTCAACCTCGGCCCGAACTTCAACCTCGGCCCGAACTCCGACCTCGGCCCGAACTTCAACCTCGGCCCGAACATCATCCTCGGCCCGAACACCGAACTTCGGCCCGAACACCACTTCGGCCCGAACATCCCACTTCGGCCCGAACACCACTTTGGCCCGAACATCCCTCTTCGGCCCGAACTCTTCAATATCCAAGATTGTGTGACAAAAGGTGCTATACTAAAACATTCATAACTTTCAGCTCGGGTGTCCGTTTCACGCCCACGAGTAACCAAAATAGCTGGTTCGTTCGTCACTGCCAAGAACAAGTTCGGCCCGAACTCTTCACTGTTCCCGGCCCGAACTTCATTTTCGGCCCAAACTTAAACCTCGGCCCGAACTTCAACCTCGGCCCGAACTCCGACCTCGTCCCGAACTTCAACCTCGGCCCGAACATCATCCTCGGCCCGAACACCGAACTTCGGCCCGAACACCACTTCGGCTCGACCACCACTTCGGCCCGAACACCACTTTGGCCCGAACATCCCACTTCGGCCCGAACACCACTTCGGCCCGAACATCCCTCTTCGGCCCGACCTCTTCAATAACCAAGATTGTGTGACAAAAGGTGCTATACTAAAACATTCATAACTTTCTGCTCGGGTGTCCATTTCACGCCGACGAGTAACCAAAATAGCTGGTTCGTTCGTCACTCCCAAGAACAAGTTCGGCCCGAACTCTTCAGTGTTCCCGGCCCGAACTTCAACCTCGGCTCGAACTCCGACCTCGGCCCGAACTTCAACCTCGGCCCGAACACCGAACTTCGGCCCAAACACCACTTCGGCCCGAACACCACTTCGGCCCGAACATCCCACTTCGGCCCGAACATCCCTCTTCGGACCGAACTCTTCAATATCCAAGATTGTGTGACAAAAGGTGCTATACTAAAACATTCATAACTTTCAGCTCGGGTGTTCGTTTCACGCCCACGAGTAACCAAAATAGCTGGTTCGTTCGTCACTGCCAAGAACAAGTTCGGCCCGAACTCTTCACTGTTCCTGGCCCGAACTTCATTTTCGGCCCGAACTTCAACCTCGGCCCGAACTTCAACCTCGGCCCGAACTCCAACCTCGGCCCGAACTCCGACCTCGGCCCGAACATCATCCTCGGCCCGAACACCGAACTTCGGCCCGAACACCGAACTTCGGCCCGAACACCACTTCGGCCCGAACATCCCACTTCGGCCCGAACACCACTTCGGCCGAACATCCCTCTTCGGCCCGAACTCTTCAATATCAAAGATTGTGTGACAAAATGTGCTATACTAAAACATTCATAACTTTCAGCTCGGGTGTCCGTTTCACGCCCTAGAGTAACCAAAATAGCTGGTTCGTTCGTCACTGCCAAGAACAAGTTCGGCCCTGCCAAGAACAAGTTCGGCCCGAACTCTTCACTGTTCTCGGCCCGAACTCTTCACTGTTCTCGGCCCGAACTCTGACCTCGGCCCGAACTTCAACCTCGGCCCGAACTTCAACCTCGGCCCGAACATCATCCGCGGCCCGAACACCGAACTTCGGCCCGAACACCACTTCGGCCCGAACACCACTTTGGCCCGAACATCCCACTTCGGCCCGAACACCACTTCGGCCCGAACATCCCTCTTTGGCCCGAACTCTTCAATATCCAAGATTGTGTGACAAAAGGTGCTATACTAAAACATTCATAACTTTCAGCTCGGGTGTCCGTTTCACGCCCACGAGTAATCAAAATAGCTGGTTCGTTCGTCACTACCAAGAACAAGTTCGGCCCGAACTCTTCACTGTTCCCGGCCCGAACTTCATTTTCGGCCCGAACTTCAACCTCGGCCCGAACTTCAACCTCGGCCCGAACTTCAACCTCGGCCCGAACTCTGACCTCGGCCCGAACTTCAACCTCGGCCCGAACATCATCCTCGGCCCGAACACCGAACTTCGGCCCGAACACCACTTCCGCCCGAACACCACTTTGGCCCGAACATCCCACTTCGGCCCGAACACCACTTCGGCCCGAACATCCCTCTTTGGCCCGAACTCTTCAATATCCAAGATTGTGTGACAAAAGGTGCTATACTAAAACATTCATAACTTTCAGCTCGGGTGTACGTTTCACGCCCACGAGTAACCAAAATAGCTGGTTCGTTCGTCACTGCCAAGAACAAGTTCGGTCCGAACTCTTCACTGTTCCCGGCCCGAACTTCAACCTCGGCCCGAACTCCAACCTCGGCCCGAACTTCAACCTCGGCCCGAACATCGTTCTCGGCCCGAACACCGAACTTCGGCCCAAACACCACTTCGGCCCGAACACCACTTCGGCCCGAACATCCCACTTCGACCCGAACACCACTTCGGCCCGAACATCCCTCTTCGGCCCGAACTCTTCAATATCCAAGATTGTGTGACAAAAGGTGCTATACTAAAACATTCATAACTTTCAACTCGGGTGTCCGTTTCACGCCCACGAGTGGCCAAAATAGCTTGTTCGTTCGTCACTGCCAAGAACATGTTCGGCCCGAACTCTTCACTGTTCCCGGCCCGAACTTCATTTTCGGCGCGAACTTCAACCTAGGCCCGAACTTCAACCTCGGCCCGAACTTCAACCTCGGCCCGAACATCATCCTCGGCACGAACACCGAACTTCGGCCCGAACACCACTTCGACCCGAACACCACTTCGGCCCAAACATCCCACTTCGGCCCGAACACCACTTCGGCCCGAACATCCCTCTTCGGCCCGAACTCTTCAATATCCTAGATTGTGTGACAAAAGGTGCTATACTAAAACATTCATAACTTTCAGCTCGGGTGTCCGTTTCACGCCCACGAGTAACCAAAATAGCTGGTCGTTCGTCACTGCCAAGAACAAGTTCGGCCCGAACTCTTCAATATCCAAGATTGTGTGACAAAAGGTACTATACTAAAACATTCATAACTTTCAGCTCGGGTGTCCGTTTCACGCCCACGAGTAACCAAAATAGCTGGTTCGTTCGTCACTGCCAAGAACAAGTTCGGCCCGAACTCTTCACTGTTCCCGGCCCGAACTTCAACCTCGGCCCGAACTTCAACCTCGGCCCGAACTCCGACCTCGGCCCGAACTTCAACCTCGGCCCGAACATCATCCTCGGCCCGAACACCACTTCGGCCCGAACATCCCACTTCGGCCCGAACACCACTTCGGCCCGAACATCCCTCTTCGGCCCGAACTCTTCAATATCCAAGATTGTGTGACAAAAGGTGCTATACTAAAACATTCATAACTTTCAGCTCGGGTGTCCATTTCACGCCCACGAGTAACCAAAATAGCTGGTTCGTTCGTCACTGCCAAGAACAAGTTCGGCCCGAACTCTTCACTGTTCCCGGCCCGAACTTCATTTTCGGCCCGAACTTCAACCTCGGCCCGAACTTCAACCTCGGCCCGAACTCCGACTTCGGCCCGAACTTCAACCTCGGCCCGAACATCATCCTCGGCCCGAACATCGAACTTCGGCCCGAACACCACTTCGGCCCGAACACCACTTCGGCCCGAACATCCCACTTCGGCCCGAACACCACTTCGGCCCGAACATCCCTCTTCGGCCCGAACTCTTCAATATCCAAGATTGTGTGACAAAAGGTGCTATACTAAAACATTCATAACTTTCAGCTCGGGTGTCCGTTTCACGCCCACGAGTAATCAAAATAGCTGGTTCGTTCGTCACTTCCAAGAACAAGTTCGGCCCGAATTCTTCACTGTTCCCGGCCCGAACTTCATTTTCGGCCCGAACTTCAACCTCGGCCCGAACTTCAACCTCGGCCCGAACTCTGACCTCGGCCCGAACTTCAACCTCGGCCCGAACTTCAACCTCGGCCCGAACATCATCCGCGGCCCGAACACCGAACTTCGGCCCGAACACCACTTCGGCCCGAACACCACTTTGGCCCGAACATCCCACTTCGGCCCGAACACCACTTCGGCCCGAACATCCCTCTTTGGCCCGAACTCTTCAATATCCAAGATTGTGTGACAAAAGGTGCTATACTAAAACATTCATAACTTTCAGCTCGGGTGTCCGTTTCACGCCCACGAGTAACCAAAATAGCTGGTTCGTTCGTCACTGCCAAGAACAAGTTCAGTCCGAACTCTTCACTGTTCCCGGCCCGAACTTCAACCTCGGCCCGAACTCCGACCTCGGCCCGAACTTCAACCTCGGCCCGAACATCGTCCTCGGCCCGAACACCGAACTTCGGCCCGAACACCACTTCGGCCCGAACACCACTTCGGCCCGAACATCCCACTTCGGCCCGAACACCACTTCGGCCCGAACATCCCTCTTCGGCCCGAACACTTCAATATCCAAGATTGTGTACAAAAGGTGTTATACTAAAACATTCATAACTTTCAACTCGGGTGTCCGTTTCACGTCCACGAGTGGCCAAAATAGCTGGTTCGTTCGTCACTGCCAAGAACATGTTCGGCCCGAACTCTTCACTGTTCCCGGCCCGAACTTCAACCTCGGCCCGAACTTCAACCTCGGCCCGAACACTGAACTTCGGTCCGAACACCACTTCGGCCCGAACACCACTTCGGCCCGAACACCACTTCGGCCCGAACATCCCACTTCGGCCCGAACACCACTTCGGCCCGAACATCCCTCTTCGGCCCGAACTCTTCAATATCCAAGATTGTGTGACAAAAGGTGCTATAATAAAACATTCATAACTTTCAGCTCGGGTGTCCGTTTCACGCCCACGAGTAACCAAAATTGCTGGTTCGTTCGTCACTGACAAGAACAAGTTCGGCCCGAACTCTTCACTGTTCACGGCCCGAACTTCATTTTCGGCCTGAACTTCAACCTCGGCCCGAACTTCAACCTCGGCCCGAACTCCGACTTCGGCCCGAACTTCAACCTCGGCCCGAACATCATCCTCGGCCCGAACACCGAACTTCGGCCCGAACACCACTTCGGCCCGAACATCCCACTTCGGCCCGAACACCACTTCGGCCCGACAAACCCTCTTCGGCCCGAACTCTTCAATATCCAAGATTGTGTGACAAAAGGTGTTATACTAAAACATTCATAACTTTCAGCTCGGGTGTCCGTTTCACGCCCACGACTAACCAAGATAGCTGGTTCGTTCGTCACTGCCAAGAAAAACTTCGGCCCGAACTCTTCACTGTTCCCGGCCCGAACTTCATTTTCGGCCCGAACTTCAACCTCGGCCCGAAATCCGACCTCGGCCCGAACATCATCCTCGGCCCGAACACCGAATTTCGGCCCGAACACCACTTCGGCCCGAACACCACTTCGGTCCGAACATCCCTCTTCGGCCCGAACTCTTCAATATCCAAGATTGTGTGACAAAAGGTGCTATACTAAAACATTCATAAATTTCAGCTCGGGTGTCCGTTTCACGCCCACGAGTAACCAAAATAGATGGTTCGTTCGTCACTGCCAAGGACAAGTTCGGCCCGAACTCTTCACTGTTCCCGGCCCGAACTTCATTTTCGGCCCGAACTTCAACCTCGGCCCGAACTTCAACCTCGGCCCGAACTCCGACCTCGGCCCGAACTTCAACCTCGGCCCGAACACCGAACTTCGGCACGAACACCACTTCGGCCCGAACACCACTTCGGCCCGAATATCCCTCTTCGACCCGAACTCTTCAATATCCAAGATTGTGTGACAAAAGGTGCTATACTAAAACATTCATAACTTTCAGCTCGGGTGTCCGTTTCACGCCCACGAGTAACCAAAATAGCTGGTTCGTTCGTCACTGCCAAGAACAAGTTCAGCCCGAACTCTTCACTGTTCCCGGCCCGAACTTCATTTTCGGCCCGAACTTCAACCTCGGCCCGAACTTCAACCTCGGCACGAACTCCGAACTCGGCCCGAACATCAACCTCGGCTCGAACATCATCCTCCGCCCGAACACCGAACTTCGGACCGAACACCATTTCGGCCCGAACACCACTTCGGCCCGAACATCCCACTTCGCCCCGAACACCACTTCGGCCCGAACATCCCTCTTCGGCCTGAACTCTTCAATATCCAAGATTGTGTGACAAAAGGTGCTATACTAAAACATTCATAACTTTCAGCTCGGGTGTCCGTTTCACGCCTACGAGTAACCAAAATAGCTGGTTCGTTCGTCACTGCCAAGAACAATTTCGGCCCGAACTCTTCACTGTTCACGGTCCGAACTTCATTTTCGGCCCGAACTTCAACCTCGGCCCGAACTTCGACCTCGGCCCGAACTCCGACCTCGGCCCGAACTTCAACCTCGGCCCGAACTTCAACCTCGGCCCGAACTTCAACCTCGGCCCGAACTCCGACCTCGGCCCGAACTTCAACCTCGGCCCGAACATCATCCTCGGCCCGAACACCACTTCGGCCCGAACATCCCACTTCGGCCCGAACACCACTTCGGCCCGAACATCCCTCTTCGGCCCGAACTCTTCAATATCCAAGATTGTGTGACAAAAGGTGCTATACTAAAACATTCATAACTTTCAGCTCGGGTGTCCGTTTCACGCCCACGAGTAATCAAAATAGCTGGTTCGTTCGTCACTGCCAAGAACAAGTTCGGCCCGAATTCTTCACTGTTCCCGGCCCGAACTTCATTTTCGGTCCGAACTTCAACCTTGGCCCGAACTTCAACCTCGGCCCGAACTCTCACCTCGGCCCGAACTTCAACCTCGGCCCGAACTTCAACCTCGGCCCGAACATCATCCGCGGCCCGAACACAGAACTTCGGCCCGAACACCACTTCGGCCCGAACACCACTTTGGCCCGAACATCCCACTTCGGCCCGAACACCACTTCGGCCCGAACATCCCTCTTTGGCCCGAACTCTTCAATATCCAAGATTGTGTGACAAAAGGTGCTATACTAAAACATTCATAACTTTCAGCTCGGGTGTCCGTTTCACGCCCACGAGTAACCAAAATAGCTGGTTCGTTCGTCACTGCCAAGAACAAGTTCAGTCCGAACTCTTCACTGTTCCCGGCCCGAACTTCAACCTCAGCCCGAACTCCGACCTCGGCCCGAACTTCAACCTCGGCCCGAACATCGTCCTCGGCCCGAACACCGAACTTCGGCCCGAACACCACTTCGGCCCGAACACCACTTCGGCCCGAACATCCCACTTCGGCCCGAACACCACTTCGGCCCGAACATCCCTCTTCGGCCCGAACACTTCAATATCCAAGATTGTGTGACAAAAGGTGTTATACTAAAACATTCATAACTTTCAACTCGGGTGTCCGTTTCACGTCCACGAGTGGCCAAAATAGCTGGTTCGTTCGTCACTGCCAAGAACATGTTCGGCCCGAACTCTTCACTGTTCCCGGCCCGAACTTCAACCTCGGCCCGAACTTCAACCTCGGCCCGAACACTGAACTTCGGTCCGAACACCACTTCGGCCCGAACACCACTTCGGCCCGAACATCCCACTTCGGCCCGAACACCACTTCGACCCGAACATCCCTCTTCGGCCCGAACTCTTCAATATCCAAGATTGTGTGACAAAAGGTGCTATAATAAAACATTCATAACTTTCAGCTCGGGTGTCCGTTTCACGCCCACGAGTAACCAAAATAGCTGGTTCGTTCGTCACTGACAAGAACAAGTTCGGCCCGAACTCTTCACTGTTCACGGCCCGAACTTCATTTTCGGCCTGAACTTCAACCTCGGCCCGAACTTCAACCTCGGCCCGAACTCCGACTTCGGCCCGAACTTCAACCTCGGCCCGAACATCATCCTCGGCCCGAACACCGAACTTCGGCCCGAACACCACTTCGGCCCGAACATCCCACTTCGGCCCGAACACCACTTCGGCCCGAACAACCCTCTTCGGCCCGAACTCTTCAATATCCAAGATTGTGTGACAAAAGGTGTTATACTAAAACATTCATAACTTTCAGCTCGGGTGTCCGTTTCACGCCCACGACTAACCAAGATAGCTGGTTCGTTCGTCACTGCCAAGAAAAACTTCGGCCCGAACTCTTCACTGTTCCCGGCCCGAACTTCATTTTCGGCCCGAACTTCAACCTCGGCCCGAAATCCGACCTCGGCCCGAACATCATCCTCGGCCCGAACACCGAATTTCGGCCCGAACACCACTTCGGCCCGAACACCACTTCGGCCCGAACACCACTTCGGCCCGAACATCCCTCTTTGGCCCGAACTCTTCAATATCCAAGATTGTGTGACAAAAGGTGCTATACTAAAACATTCATAACTTTCAGCTCGGGTGTCCGTTTCACGCCCACGAGTAACCAAAATAGCTGGTTCGTTCGTCACTGCCAAGAACAAGTTCAGTCCGAACTCTTCACTGTTCCCGGCCCGAACTTCAACCTCGGCCCGAACTCCGACCTCGGCCCGAACTTCAACCTCGGCCCGAACATCGTCCTCGGCCCGAACACCGAACTTCGGCCCGAACACCACTTCGGCCCGAACACCACTTCGGCCCGAACATCCCACTTCGGCCCGAACACCACTTCGGCCCGAACATCCCTCTTCGGCCTGAACACTTCAATATCCAAGATTGTGTGACAAAAGGTGTTATACTAAAACATTCATAACTTTCAACTCGGGTGTCCGTTTCACGTCCACGAGTGGCCAAAATAGCTGGTTCGTTCGTCACTGCCAAGAACATGTTCGGCCCGAACTCTTCACTGTTCCCGGCCCGAACTTCAACCTCGGCCCGAACTTCAACCTCGGCCCGAACACTGAACTTCGGTCCGAACACCACTTCGGCCCGAACACCACTTCGGCCCGAACATCCCACTTCGGCCCGAACACCACTTCGGCCCGAACATCCCTCTTCGGCCCGAACTCTTCAATATCCAAGATTGTGTGACAAAAGGTGCTATAATAAAACATTCATAACTTTCAGCTCGGGTGTCCGTTTCACGCCCACGAGTAACCAAAATAGCTGGTTCGTTCGTCACTGACAAGAACAAGTTCGGCCCGAACTCTTCACTGTTCACGGCCCGAACTTCATTTTCGGCCTGAACTTCAACCTCGGCCCGAACTTCAACCTCGGCCCGAACTCCGACTTCGGCCCGAACTTCAACCTCGGCCCGAACATCATCCTCGGCCCGAACACCGAACTTCGGCCCGAACACCACTTCGGCCCGAACATCCCACTTCGGCCCGAACACCACTTCGGCCCGAACAACCCTCTTCGGCCCGAACTCTTCAATATCCAAGATTGTGTGACAAAAGGTGTTATACTAAAACATTCATAACTTTCAGCTCGGGTGTCCGTTTCACGCCCACGACTAACCAAGATAGCTGGTTCGTTCGTCACTGCCAAGAAAAACTTCGGCCCGAACTCTTCACTGTTCCCGGCCCGAACTTCATTTTCGGCCCGAACTTCAACCTCGGCCCGAAATCCGACCTCGGCCCGAACATCATCCTCGGCCCGAACACCGAATTTCGGCCCGAACACCACTTCGGCCCGAACACCACTTCGGCCCGAACACCACTTCGGTCCGAACATCCCTCTTCGGCCCGAACTCTTCAATATCCAAGTTTGTGTGACAAAAGGTGCTATACTAAAACATTCATAAATTTCAGCTCGGGTGTCCGTTTCACGCCCACGAGTAACCAAAATAGATGGTTCGTTCGTCACTGCCAAGGACAAGTTCGGCCCGAACTCTTCACTGTTCCCGGCCCGAACTTCATTTTCGGCCCGAACTTCAACCTCGGCCCGAACTTCAACCTCGGCCCGAACTCCGACCTCGGCCCGAACTTCAACCTCGGCCCGAACACCGAACTTCGGCACGAACACCACTTCGGCCCGAACACCACTTCGGCCCGAATATCCCTCTTCGACCCGAACTCTTCAATATCCAAGATTGTGTGACAAAAGGTGCTATACTAAACCATTCATAACTTTCAGCTCGGGTGTCCGTTTCACGCCCACGAGTAACCAAAATAGCTGGTTCGTTCGTCACTGCCAAGAACAAGTTCAGCCCGAACTCTTCACTGTTCCCGGCCCGAACTTCATTTTCGGCCCGAACTTCAACCTCGGCCCGAACTTCAACCTCGGCACGAACTCCGAACTCGGCCCGAACATCAACCTCGGCCCGAACATCATCCTCCGCCCGAACACCGAACTTCGGCCCGAACACCACTTCGGCCCGAACACCACTTCGGCCCGAACATCCCACTTCGCCCCGAACACCACTTCGGCCCGAACATCCCTCTTCGGCCTGAACTCTTCAATATCCAAGATTGTGTGACAAAAGGTGCTATACTAAAACATTCATAACTTTCAGCTCGGGTGTCCGTTTCACGCCTACGAGTAACCAAAATAGCTGGTTCGTTCGTCACTGCCAAGAACAATTTCGGCCCGAACTCTTCACTGTTCACGGTCCGAACTTCATTTTCGGCCCGAACTTCAACCTCGGCCCGAACTTCGACCTCGGCCCGAACTCCGACCTCGGCCCGAACTTCAACCTCGGCCCGAACATCATCCTCGGCCCGAACACCGAACTTCGGCCCGAACACCACTTCGGCCCGAACACCACTTCGGCCCGAACACCACTTCGGCCCGAACATCCCACTTCGGCCCGAACACCACTTCGGCCCGAACATCCCACTTCGGCCCGAACTCTTCAATATCCAAGATTGTGTGACAAAAGGTGCTATACTAAAACATTCATAACTTTCAGCTCGGGTGTCCGTTTCACGCCCACGAGTAACCAAAATAGCTGGTTCGTTCGTCACTGTCAAGAACAAGTTCGGCCGAACTCATCACTGTTCCCGGCCCGAACTTCATTTTCGGCCCGAACTTCAACCTCGGCCCGAATTCAGACCTCGTCCCGAACTTCAACCTCGGCCCGAACATCATCCTCGGACCGAACACCGAACTGCGGCCCGAACACTACTTCGTCCTGAACACCACTTCGGCCCGAACATCCCACTTCGGCCCGAACACCACTTCGGCCCGAACATCCCTCTTCGGCCTGAACTCTTCAATATCCAAGATTGTGTGACAAAAGGTGCTATACTAAAATATTCATAACTTTCAGCTCGGGTGTCCGTTTCACGCCCACGAGTAACCAAAATAGCTGGTTCGTTCGTCACTGCCAAGAAAAAGTTCGGCTCGAACTCTTCACTGTTCCCGGCCCGAACTTCATTTTCGGCCCGAACTTCAACCTCGGCCCGAACTCCGACCTCGGCCCGAACTTGAACCTCGGCCCGAACTGCAACCTCGGCCGGAACTCCGACCTCGGCCCGAACTTCAACCTCGGCCCGAACATCATCCTCGGCCCGAACACCACTTCGGCCTGAACACCACTTCGGCCCGAACACCACTTCGGCCCGAACATCCCTCTTCGGCCCGAACTCTTCAATATCCAAGATTGTGTGACAAAAGCTGCTATACTAAAACATTCATAACTTTCAGCTCGGGTGTCCGTTTCAAGCCCACGAGTAACCAAAATAGCTGGTTCGTTCGTCACTGCCAAGAACAAGTTCTGTCAGAACTCTTCACTGTTCCCGGCCCGAACTTCATTTTCGGCCTGAACTTCAACCTCGACCCGAACTGCAACCTCGGCCCGAACTCCGACCTCGGCCCGAACTTCAACCTCGGCCCGAACGTCGTCCTCGGCCCGAACACCGAACTTCGGCCCGAACACCACTTCGGCCCGAACACCACTTCGGCCCGAACATCCCACTTCGGCCCGAACACCACTTCGGCCCGAACATCCCTCTTCGGCCCGAACTCTTCAATATCCAAGATTGTGTGACAATAGGTGCTATACGAAAACATTCATAACTTTCAGCTCGGGTGTCCGTTTCACGCCCACGAGTAACGAAAATAGCTGGTTCGTTCGTCATTGCCAAGAACAAGTTCGGCCCGAACTCTTCACTGTTCCCGACCCGAACTTCATTTTCGGCCCGAACTTCAACCTCGGCCCGAACTTCAACCTCGGCCCAAACTCCGACCTCGGCCCGAACTTCAACCTCGGCCCAAACATCATCATCGGCCCGAACACCGAACTTCGGCCCGACCACCACTTCGGCCCGAACACCACTTCGGCCCGAACATCCCACTTCGGCCCGAACACCACTGCGGCCCGAACATCCCTCTTCGGCCCGAACTCTTCAATATCCAAGATTGTGTGACAAAAGGTGCTATACTAAAACATTCATAACTTTCAGCTCGGGTGTCCGTTTCAAGCCCACGAGTAACCAAAATAGCTGGTTCGTTCGTCACTGCCAAGAACAAGTTCGACCCGAACTCATCACTGTTCCCGGCCCGAACTTCATTTTCGGCCCAAACTTCAACCTCGGCCCGAACTTCAACCTCGGCCCGAACTCTGACCTCGGCCCGAACATCATCCTCGGCCCGAACACCGAACTTCGGCCCGAACACCACTTCAGCCTGAACACCACTTCGGCCCGAACATCCCACTTCGTCCCGAACACCACTGCGGCCCGAACATCCCTCTTCGGCCCGAACTCTTCAATATACAAGATTGTGTGACAAAAGGTGCTATACTAAAACATTCATAACTTTCAGCTCGGGTGTCCGTTTCACGCCCACGAGTAACCAAAATAGCTGGTTTGTTCGTCACTGCCAAGAACAAGTTCGGCCCGAACTCTTCACTGTTCCCGGCCCGAACTTCATTTTCGACCCGAACTTCAACCTCGGCCCGAACTCCGACCTCGGCCCGAAGTCCAACCTCGGCCCGAACTCCAACCTCGGCCCGAACATCATCCTCGGCCCGAACACCACTTCGGCCCGAACATCCCTCTTCGGCCCGAACTCTTCAATATCCAAGATTGTGTGACAAAAGGTGCTATACTAAAACATTCATAACTTTCAGCTCCGGTGTCCGTTTCACGCCCACGAGTAACCAAAATTGCTGGTTCGTTCGTCATTGCCAAGAACAAGTTCGGCCCGAACTCTTCACTGTCCCCGGCCCGAACTTCATTTTCGGCCCGAACTTCAACCTCGGCCCGAACTCCGACCTCGGCCTGAACTCCAACCTTGGCCCGAACATCATCCTCGGCCCGAACACCGAACTTCGGCCCGAACACCACTTCGGCCCGAACATCCCATTTCGGCCCGAACACCACTTCGGCCCGAACATCCCTCTTCGGCCCGAACTCTTCAATATCCAAGATTGTGTGACAAAAGGTGCTATACTAAAACATTCATAACTTTCAGCTCGGGTCTCCGTTTCACGCCCACGAGTAACCAAAATAGTTGGTTCGTTCGTCACTGCCAAGAACAAGTTCGGCCCGAACTCTTAAATGTTCCCGGCCCGAACTTCAACCTCGGCCCGAACTTCAACCTCGGCCCGAACTTCAACCTCGGTCCGAACTCCGACCTCGGCCCGAACTTCAACCTCGGCTCGAACATCATCCTCGGCCCGAACACCGAACTTCGGACCGAACACCACTTCGGCCCGAACACCACTTCGGCCCGAACATCCCACTTCGACCCGAACACCACTTCGGCCCGAACATCCCTCTTCGGCCCGAACATCCCTCTTCGGCCCGAACTCTTCAATATCCAAGATTGTGTGACAAAAGGTGCTATACTAAAACATTCATAACTTTCAGCTCGGGTGTCCGTTTCATGCCCACGAGTAACCAAAATAGCTGGTTCGTTCGTCACTGCCAAGAACAAGTTCGGCCCGAACTCTTCACTGTTCCCGGTCCGAACTTCATTTTCGGCCCGAACTTCAACCTCGGCCCGAACTTCAACCTAGGGCCGAACTTCGACCACGGCCCGAACTTCAACATCGGCCCGAACATCATCCTCGGCCCGAACACCGAACTTCGGCCCGAACACCACTTCGGCCCGAACACCACTTCGGCCCGAACATCCCACTTCGGCCCAAACACCACTTCGGCTTGAACATCCCTCTTCGGCCCGAATTCTTCAATATCCAAGATTGTGTGACAGAAGGTGCTATACTAAAACATTCATAACTTTCAGCTCGGGTGTCCGTTTCACGCCCACGAGTAACCAAAATAGCTGTTTCGTTCGTCACTGCCAAGAACAAGTTCGGCCCGAACTCTTCACTGTTCCCGGCCCGAACTTCATTTTCGGCCCGAACTTCAACCTCGGCCCGAACTCCAACCTCGGCCCGAACTCCGACCTCGGCCCGAACTTCAACCTCGGCCCGAACATCATCCTCGGCCCGAACACCGAACTTCGGCCCGAACACCACTTCGGCTCGAACACCACTTCGGCCTGAACATCCCACTTCGGCCCGAACACCACTTCGGCCCGAACATCCCTCTTCGGCCCGAACTCTTCAATATCCAAGATTGTGTGACAAAAGGTGCTATACTAAAACATTCATAACTTTCGGCTCGGGTGTCCGTTTCACGCCCACGAGTAACCAAAATAGCTGGTTCGTTCGTCACTGCCAAGAACAAGTTCGGCCCGAACTCTTCACTGTTCACGGTCCGAACTTCATTTTCGGCCCGAACTTCAACCTCGGCCCAAACTCCGACCTCGGCCCGAACTTCAACCTCGGCCCGAACATCATCCTCGGCCCGAACACCGAACTTCGGCCCGAACACCACTTCGGCCCGAACATCCCACTTCGGCCCGAACACCACTTCGGCCTGAACATCCCTTTTCGGCCCGAACTCTTCAATATGCAAGATTGTGTGACAAAAGGTGCTATACTAAAACATTCATAACTTTCAGCTCGGGTGTCCGTTTCACGCCTACGAGTAACCAAAATAGCTGGTTCGTTCGTCACTGCCAAGAACAATTTCGGCCCGAACTCTTCACTGTTCCCGGTCCGAACTTCATTTTCGGCCCGAACTTCAACCTCGGCCCGAACTTCGACCTCGGCCCGAACTCCGACCTCGGCCCGAACTTCAACCTCGGCCCGAACATCATCCTCGGCCCGAACACCGAACTTCGGCCCGAACACCACTTCGGCCCGAACACCACTTCGGCCCGAACACCACTTCGGCCCGAACACCACTTCGGCCCGAACATCCCACTTCGGCCCGAACACCACTTCGGCCCGAACATCCCACTTCGGCCCGAACTCTTCAATATCCAAGATTGTGTGACAAAAGGTGCTATACTAAAACATTCATAACTTTCAGCTCGGGTGTCCGTTTCACGCCCACGAGTAACCAAAATAGCTGGTTCGTTCGTCATTGCCAAGAACAAGTTCGGCCCGAACTCTTCACTGTTCCCGACCCGAACTTCATTTTCGGCCCGAACTTCAACCTCGGCCCGAACTTCAACCTCGGCCCGAACTCCGACCTCGGCCCGAACTTCAACCTCGGCCCAAACATCATCATCGGCCCGAACACCGAACTTCGGCCCGACCACCACTTCGGCCCGAACACAACTTCGGCCCGAACATCCCACTTCGGCCCGAACACCACTGCGGCCCGAACATCCCTCTTCGGCCGGAACTCTTCAATATCCAAGATTGTGTGACAAAAGGTGCTATACTAAAACATTCATAACTTTCAGCTCGGGTGTCCGTTTCAAGCCCACGAGTAACCAAAATAGCTGGTTCGTTCGTCACTGCCAAGAACAAGTTCGGCCCGAACTCATCACTGTTCCCGGCCCGAACTTCATTTTCGGCCCAAACTTCAACCTCGGCCCGAACTTCAACCTCGACCCGAACTCTGACCTCGGCCCGAACATCATCCTCGGCCCGAACACCGAACTTCGGCCCGAACACCGAACTTCGGCCCGAACACCACTTCGGCCCGAACATCCCACTTCGGCCCGAACACCACTTCGGCCCGAAAATCCCTCTTCGGCCCGAACTCTTCAATATCCAAGATTGCGTGACAATAGGTGCTATACTAAAACATTCATAACTTTCAGCTCGGGTGTCCGTTTCACGCCCACGAGTAACGAAAATAGCTGGTTCGTTCGTCACTGCAAAGAACAAGTTCCGGCCGAACTCTTCACTGTTCCCGGCCCGAACTTCATTTTCGGCCCGAACTTCAACCTCGGCCCGAACTTCAACCTCGGCCCGAACTCCGACCTCGGCCCGAACTTCAACCTCGGGCCGAACATCATCATCGGCCCGAACACCGAACTTCGGCCCGAACACCACTTCAGCCCGAACACCACTTCGGCCCGAACATCCCACTTCGTCCCGAACACCACTGCGGCCCGAACATCCCTCTTCGGCCCGAACTCTTCAATATACAAGATTGTGTGACAAAAGGTGCTATACTAAAACATTCATAACTTTCAGCTCGGGTGTCCGTTTCACGCCCACGAGTAACCAATATAGCTGGTTCGTTCGTCACTGCCAAGAACAAGTTCGGCCCGAACTCTTCACTGTTCCCGGCCCGAACTTCATTTTCGGCCCGAACTTCAACCTCGGCCCGAACTCCGACCTCGGCCCGAAGTCCAACCTCGGCCCGAACTCCAACCTCGGCCCGAACATCATCCTCGGCCCGAACACCACTTCGGCCCGAACATCCCTCTTCGGCCCGAACTCTTCAATATCCAAGATTGTGTGACAAAAGGTGCTATACTAAAACATTCATAACTTTCAGCTCGGGTGTCCGTTTCACGCCCACGAGTAACCAAAATAGCTGGTTCGTTCGTCATTGCCAAGAACAAGTTCGGCCCGAACTCTTCACTGTTCCCGGCCCGAACTTCATTTTCGGCCCGAACTTCAACCTCGGCCCGAACTCCGACCTCGGCCTGAACTCCAACCTCGGCCCGAACATCATCCTCGGCCCGAACACCGAACTTCGGCCCGAACACCACTTCGGCCCGAACACCACTTCGGCCCGAACATCCCATTTCGGCCCGAACACCACTTCGGCCCGAACATCCCTCTTCGGCCCGAACTCTTCAATATCCAAGATTGTGTGACAAAAGGTGCTATACTAAAACATTCATAACTTTCAGCTCGGGTCTCCGTTTCACGCCCACGAGTAACCAAAATAGTTGGTTCGTTCGTCACTGCCAAGAACAAGTTCGGCCCGAACTCTTAAATGTTCCCGGCCCGAACTTCATTTTCGGCCCGAACTTCAACCTCGGCCCGAACTTCAACCTCGGTCCGAACTCCGACCTCGGCCCGAACTTCAACCTCGGCTCGAACATCATCCTCGGCCCGAACACCGAACTTCGGACCGAACACCACTTCGGCCCGAACACCACTTCGGCCCGAACATCCCACTTCGGCCCGAACACCACTTCGGCCCGAACATCCCACTTCGGCCCGAACACCACTTCGGCCCGAACATCCCTCTTCGGCCCGAACATCCCTCTTCGGCCCGAACTCTTCAATATCCAAGATTGTGTGACAAAAGGTGCTATACTAAAACATTCATAACTTTCAGCTCGGGTGTCCGTTTCACGCCCACGAGTAACCAAAATAGCAGTTTCGTTCGTCACTGCCAAGAACAAGTTCGGCCCGAACTCTTCACTGTTCCCGGCCCGAACTTCATTTTCGGCCCGAACTCCAACCTCGGCCCGAACTCCAACCTCGGCCCGAACTCCGACCTCGGCCCGAACTTCAACCTCGGCCCGAACATCATCCTCGGCCCGAACACCGAACTTCGGCCCGAACACCACTTCGGCCCGAACACCACTTCGGCCTGAACATCCCACTTCGTCCCGAACACCACTTCGGCCCGAACATCCCTCTTCGGCCCGAACTCTTCAATATCCAAGATTGTGTGACAAAAGGTGCTATACTAAAACATTCATAACTTTCGGCTCGGGTGACCGTTTCACGCCCACGAGTAACCAAAATAGCTGGTTCGTTCGTCACTGCCAAGAACAAGTTCGGCCCGAACTCTTCACTGTTCCCGGTCCGAACTTCATTTTCGGCCCGAACTTCAACCTCGGCCCAAACTCCGACCGCGGCCCGAACTTCAACCTCGGCCCGAACATCATCCTCGGCCCGAACACCGAAATTCGGCCCGAACACCACTTCGGCCCGAACATCCCTTTTCGGCCCGAACTCTTCAATATGCAAGATTGTGTGACAAAAGGTGCTATACTAAAACATTCATAACTTTCAGCTCGGGTGTCCGTTTCACGCCCACGAGTAACCAAAAAGCTGGTTCGTTCGTCACTGCCAATAACAAGTTCGGCCCGAACTCTTCACTGTTCCCGGCCCGAACTTCATTTTCGGCCCGAACTTCAACCTCGGCCCGAACTACAACCTCGGCCAGAACTCCGACCTCGGCCCGAACTTCAACCTCGGCCCGAACATCATCCTCGGCCCGAACACCGAACTTCGTCCCGAACACCACTTCGGCCCGAACATCCCACTTCGGCCCGAACACCACTTCGGCCCGAACATCCCATTTCGGCCCGAACACCACTTCGGCCCGAAAATCCCTCTTCGGCCCGAACTCTTCAATATCCAAGATTGTGTGACAATAGGTGCTATACTAAAACATTCATAACTTTCAGCTCGGGTGTCCGTTTCACGCCCACGAGTAACCAAAATAGCTGGTTCGTTCATCACTGCCAAGAACAAGTTCGGCCCGAACTCTTCACTGTTCCAGGTCCGAACTTCATTTTCGGCCCGAACTTCAACCTCGGCCCAAACTCCGACCTCGGCCCGAACTTCAACCTCGGCCCGAACATCATCCTCGGCCCGAACACCGAACTTCGGCCCGAACACCACTTCGGCCCGAACATCCCACTTCGGCCCGAACACCACTTCGGCCCGAACATCCCTTTTCGGCCGAACTCTTCAATATGCAAGATTGTGTGACAAAAGGTGCTATACTAAAACATTCATAACTTTCAGCTCGGGTGGCCGTTTCACGCCCACGAGTAACCAAAATAGCTGGTTCGTTCGTCACTGCCAATAACAAGTTCGGCCCGAACTCTTCACTGTTCCCGGCCCGAACTTCATTTTCGGCCCGAACTTCAACCTCGGCCCGAACTGCAACCTCGGCCCGAACTCCGACCTCGGCCCGAACTTCAACCTCGGCCCGAACATCATCCTCGGCCCGAACACCGAACTTCGTCCCGAACACCACTTCGGCCCGAACACCACTTGGCCCGAACATCCCACTTCGGCCCGAACACCACTTCGGCCCGAACATCCCATTTCGGCCCGAACACCACTTCGGCCCGAAAATCCCTCTTCGGCCCGAACTCTTCAATATCCAAGATTGTGTGACAATAGGTGCTATACTAAAACATTCATAACTTTCAGCTCGGGTGTCCGTTTCACGCCCACGAGTAACCAAAATAGCTGGTTCGTTCGTCACTGCCAAGAACAAGTTCGGCCCGAACTCTTCACTGTTCCCGGTCTGAACTTCATTTTCGGCCCGAACTTCAACCTCGGCCCAAACTCCGACCTCGGACCGAACTTCAACCTCGGCCCGAACATCATCCTCGGCCCGAACACCGAACTTCGGCCCGAACACCACTTCGGCCCGAACATCCCACTTCGGCCCGAACACCACTTCGGCCCGAACATCCCTTTTCGGCCCGAACTCTTCAATATGCAAGATTGTGTGACAAAAGGTGCTATACTAAAACATTCATAACTTTCAGCTCGGGTGTCCGTTTCACGCCCACGAGTAACCAAAATAGCTGGTTCGTTCGTCACTGCCAAGAATAAGTTCGGCCCGAACTCTTCACTGTTCCCGGTCCGAACTTCATTTTCGGCCCGAACTTCAACCTCGGCCCAAACTCCGACCTCGGCCCGAACTTCAACCTCGGCCCGAACATCATCCTCGGCCCGAACACCGAACTTGGCCCGAACACCAGTTCGGCCCGAACATCCCACTTCGGCCCGAACACCACTTCGGCCCGAACATCCCTTTTCGGCCCGAACTCTTCAATATGCAAGATTGTGTGACAAAAGGTGCTATACTAAAACATTCATAACTTTCAGCTCGGGTGTCCGTTTCACGCCCACGAGTAACCAAAATAGCTGGTTCGTTCGTCACTGCCAATAACAAGTTCGGCCCGAACTCTTCACTGTTCCCGGCCCGAACTTCATTTTCGGCCCGAACTTCAACCTCGGCCCGAACTGCAACCTCGGCCCGAACTCCGACCTCGGCCCGAACTTCAACCTCGGCCCGAACATCATCCTCGGCCCGAACACCGAACTTCGGCCCGAACACCACTTCGGCCCGAACACCACTTCGGCCCGAACATCCCACTTCGGCCCGAACACCACTTCGGCCCGAACATCTCTCTTCGGCCCGAACTCTTCAATATCCAAGATTGTGTGACAATAGGTGCTATACGAAAACATTCATAACTTTCAGCTCGGGTGTCCGTTTCACGCCCACGAGAAACGAAAATAGCTGGTTCGTTCGTCATTGCCAAGAACAAGTTCGGCCCGAACTCTTCACTGTTCCCGACCCGAACTTCATTTTCGGCCCGAACTTCAACCTCGGCCCGAACTTAAACCTCGGCCCGAACTCCGACCTCGGCCCGAACTTCAACCTCGGCCCAAACATCATCAACGGCCCGAACACCGAACTTCGGCCCGACCACCACTTCGGCCCGAACACCACTTCGGCCCGAACATCCCACTTCGGCCCGAACACTACTGCGGCCCGAACATCCCTCTTCGGCCCGAACTCTTCAATATCCAAGATTGTGTGACAAAAGGAGCTATACTAAAACATTCATAACTTTCAGCTCGGGTGTCCGTTTCAAGCCCACGAGTAACCAAAATAGCTGGTTCGTTCGTCACTGTCAAGAACAAGTTCGGCCCGAACTCATCACTGTTCCCGGCCCGAACTTCATTTTCGGCCCAAACTTCAACCTCGGCCCGAACTTCAACCTCGGCCCGAACTCTGACCTCGGCCCGAACATCATCCTCGGCCCGAACACCGAACTTCGGCCCGAACACCACTTCGGCCCGAACACCACTTCGGCCCGAACATCCCACTTCGGCCCGAACATCCCACTTCGGCCCGAACACCACTTCGGCCCGAAAATCCCTCTTCGGCCCGAACTCTTCAATATCCAAGATTGTGTGACAATAGGTGCTATACTAAAACATTCATAACTTTCAGCTCGGGTGTCCGTTTCACGCCCACGAGTAACGAAAATAGCTGGTTCGTTCGTCACTGCAAAGAACAAGTTCCGCCCGAACTCTTCACTGTTCCCGACCCGAACTTCATTTTCGGCCCGAACTTCAACCTCGGCCCGAACTTCAACCTCGGCCCGAACTTCGACCTCGGCCCGAACTTCAACCTCGGGCCGAACATCATCATCGGCCCGAACACCGAACTTCGGCCCGAACACCACTTCGGCCCGAACACCACTTCGGCCCGAACACCACTTCGGCCCGAACATCCCACTTCGTCCCGAACACCACTGCGGCCCGAACATCCCTCTTCGGCCAGAACTCTTCAATATACAAGATTGTGTGACAAAAGGTGCTATACTAAAACATTCATAACTTTCAGCTCGGGTGTCCGTTTCACGCCCATGAGTAACCAATATAGCTGGTTCGTTCGTCACTGCCAAGAACAAGTTCGGCCCGAACTCTTCACTGTTCCCGGCCCGAACTTCATTTTCGGCCCGAACTTCAACCTCGGCCCGAACTCCGACCTCGGCCCGAACTCCAACCTTGGCCCGAACATCATCCTTGGCCCGAACACCACTTCGGCCCGAACATCCCTCTTCGGCCCGAACTCTTCAATATCCAAGATTGTGTGACAAAAGGTGCTATACTAAAACATTCATAACTTTCAGCTCGGGTGTCCGTTTCACGCCCACGAGTAACCAAAATAGCTGGTTCGTTCGTCATTGCCAAGAACAAGTTCGGCCCGAACACTTCACTGTTCCCGGCCCGAACTTCATTTTCGGCCCGAACTTCAACCTCGGCCCGAACTCCGACCTCGGCCTGAACTCCAACCTCGGCCCGAACATCATCCTCGGCCCGAACACCGAACTTCGGCCCGAACACCACTTCGGCCCGAACACCACTTCGGCCCGAACATCCCATTTCGGCCCGAACACCACTTCGGCCCGAACATCCCTCTTCGGCCCGAACTCTTCAATATCCAAGATTGTGTGACAAAAGGTGCTATACTAAAACATTCATAACTTTCAGCTCGGGTCTCCGTTTCACGCCCACGAGTAACCAAAATAGTTGGTTCGTTCGTCACTGCCAAGAACAAGTTCGGCCCGAACTCTTAAATGTTCCCCGAACTTCAACCTCGCCCCGAACTTCAACCTCGGTCCGAACTCCGACCTCGGCCCGAACTTCAACCTCGGCTCGAACATCATCCTCGGCCCGAACACCGAACTTCGGACCGAACACCACTTCGGCCCGAACACCACTTCGGCCCGAACATCCCACTTCGGCCCGAACACCACTTCGGCCCGAACATCCCTCTTCGGCCCGAACATCCCTCTTCGGCCCGAACTCTTCAATATCCAAGATTGTGTGACAAAAGGTGCTATACTAAAACATTCATAACTTTCAGCTCGGGTGTCCGTTTCACGCCCACGAGTAACCAAAATAGCTGGTTCGTTCGTCATTGCCAAGAACAAGTTCGGCCCGAACTCTTCACTGTTCCCGGCCCGAACTTCATTTTCGGCCCGAACTTCAACCTCGGCCCGAACTCCGACCTCGGCCTGAACTCCAACCTCGGCCCGAACATCATCCTCGGCCCGAACACCGAACTTCGGCCCGAACACCACTTCGGCCCGAACACCACTTCGGCCCGAACATCCAATTTCGGCCCGAACACCACTTCGGCCCGAACATCCCTCTTCGGCCCGAACTCTTCAATATCCAAGATTGTGTGACAAAAGGTGCTATACTAAAACATTCATAACTTTCAGCTCGGGTCTCCGTTTCACGCCCACGAGTAACCAAAATAGTTGGTTCGTTCGTCACTGCCAAGAACAAGTTCGGCCCGAACTCTTAAATGTTCCCCGAACTTCAACCTCGCCCCGAACTTCAACCTCGGTCCGAACTCCGACCTCGGCCCGAACTTCAACCTCGGCTCGAACATCATCCTCGGCCCGAACACCGAACTTCGGACCGAACACCACTTCGGCCCGAACACCACTTCGGCCCGAACATCCCACTTCGGCCCGAACACCACTTCGGCCCGAACATCCCTCTTCGGCCCGAACATCCCTCTTCGGCCCGAACTCTTCAATATCCAAGATTGTGTGACAAAAGGTGCTATACTAAAACATTCATAACTTTCAGCTCGGGTGTCCGTTTCATGCCCACGAGTAACCAAAATAGCTGGTTCGTTCGTCACTGCCAAGAACAAGTTCGGCCCGAACTCTTCACCGTTCCCGGTCCGAACTTCATTTTCGGCCCGAACTTCAACCTCGGCCCGAACTTCAACCTCGGCCCGAACTTCGACCACGGCCCGAACTTCAACATCGGCCCGAACATCATCTTCGGCCTGAACACCGAACTTCGGCCCGAACACCACTTCGGCCCGAACACCACTTCGGCCCGAACATCCCACTTCGGCCCGAACACCACTTCGGCTCGAACATCCCTCTTCGGCCCGAACTCTTCAATATCCAAGATTGTGTGACAGAAGGTGCTATACTAAAACATTCATAACTTTCAGCTCGGGTGTCCGTTTCACGCCCACGAGTAACCAAAATAGCTGTTTCGTTCGTCACTGCCAAGAACAAGTTCGGCCCGAACTCTTCACTGTTCCCGGCCCGAACTTCATTTTCGGCCCGAACTTCAACCTCGGCCCGAACTCCAACCTCGGCCCGAACTCCGACCTCGGCCCGAACTTCAACCTCGGCCCGAACATCATCCTCGGCCCGAACACCGAACTTCGGCCCGAACACCACTTCGGCCCGAACACCACTTCGGCCTGAACATCCCACTTCGGCCCGAACACCACTTCGGCCCGAACATCCCTCTTCGGCCCGAACTCTTCAATATCCAAGATTGTGTGACAAAAGGTGCTATACTAAAACATTCATAACTTTCGGCTCGGGTGTCCGTTTCACGCCCACGAGTAACCAAAATAGCTGGTTCGTTCGTCACTGCCAAGAACAAGTTCGGCCCGAACTCTTCACTGTTCCCGGTCCGAACTTCATTTTCGGCCCGAACTTCAACCTCGGCCCAAACTCCGACCTCGGCCCGAACTTCAACCTCGGCCCGAACATCATCCTCGGCCCGAACACCGAACTTCGGCCCGAACACCACTTCGGCCCGAACATCCCACTTCGGCCCGAACACCACTTCGGCCCGAACATCCCTTTTCGGCCCGAACTCTTCAATATGCAAGATTGTGTGACAAAAGGTGCTATACTAAAACATTCATAACTTTCAGCTCGGGTGTCCGTTTCACGTCCACGAGTAACCAAAATAGCTGGTTCGTTCGTCACTGCCAATAACAAGTTCGGCCCGAACTCTTCACTGTTCCCGGCCCGAACTTCATTTTCGGCCCGAACTTCAACCTCGGCCCGAACTGCAACCTCGGCCAGAACTCCGACCTCGGCCCGAACTTCAACCTCGGCCCGAACATCATCCTCGGCCCGAACACCGAACTTCGTCCCGAACACCACTTCGGCCCGAACACCACTTCGGCCCGAACATCCCACTTCGGCCCGAACACCACTTCGGCCCGAACATCCCATTTCGGCCCGAACACCACTTCGGCCCGAAAATCCCTCTTCGGCCCGAACTCTTCAATATCCAAGATTGTGTGACAATAGGTGCTATACTAAAACATTCATAACTTTCAGCTCGGGTGTCCGTTTCACGCCCACGAGTAACCAAAATAGCTGGTTCGTTCATCACTGCCAAGAACAAGTTCGGCCCGAACTCTTCACTGTTCCCGGTCCGAACTTCATTTTCGGCCCGAACTTCAACCTCGGCCCAAACTCCGACCTCGGCCCGAACTTCAACCTCGGCCCGAACATCATCCTCGGCCCGAACACCGAACTTCGGCCCGAACACCACTTCGGCCCGAACATCCCACTTCGGCCCGAACACCACTTCGGCCCGAACATCCCTTTTCGGCCCGAACTCTTCAATATGCGAGATTGTGTGACAAAAGGTGCTATACTAAAACATTCATAACTTTCAGCTCGGGTGTCCGTTTCACGTCCACGAGTAACCAAAATAGCTGGTTCGTTCGTCACTGCCAATAACAAGTTCGGCCCGAACTCTTCACTGTTCCCGGCCCGAACTTCATTTTCGGCCCGAACTTCAACCTCGGCCCGAACTGCAACCTCGGCCAGAACTCCGACCTCGGCCCGAACTTCAACCTCGGCCCGAACATCATCCTCGGCCCGAACACCGAACTTCGTCCCGAACACCACTTCGGCCCGAACACCACTTCGGCCCGAACATCCCACTTCGGCCCGAACACCACTTCGGCCCGAACATCCCATTTCGGCCCGAACACCACTTCGGCCCGAAAATCCCTCTTCGGCCCGAACTCTTCAATATCCAAGATTGTGTGACAATAGGTGCTATACTAAAACATTCATAACTTTCAGCTCGGGTGTCCGTTTCACGCCCACGAGTAACCAAAATAGCTGGTTCGTTCATCACTGCCAAGAACAAGTTCGGCCCGAACTCTTCACTGTTCCCGGTCCGAACTTCATTTTCGGCCCGAACTTCAACCTCGGCCCAAACTCCGACCTCGGCCCGAACTTCAACCTCGGCCCGAACATCATCCTCGGCCCGAACACCGAACTTCGGCCCGAACACCACTTCGGCCCGAACATCCCACTTCGGCCCGAACACCACTTCGGCCCGAACATCCCTTTTCGGCCCGAACTCTTCAATATGCGAGATTGTGTGACAAAAGGTGCTATACTAAAACATTCATAACTTTCAGCTCGGGTGTCCGTTTCACGTCCACGAGTAACCAAAATAGCTGGTTCGTTCGTCACTGCCAATAACAAGTTCGGCCCGAACTCTTCACTGTTCCCGGCCCGAACTTCATTTTCGGCCCGAACTTCAACCTCGGCCCGAACTGCAACCTCGGCCAGAACTCCGACCTCGGCCCGAACTTCAACCTCGGCCCGAACATCATCCTCGGCCCGAACACCGAACTTCGTCCCGAACACCACTTCGGCCCGAACATCCCACTTCGGCCCGAACACCACTTCGGCCCGAACATCCCATTTCGGCCCGAACACCACTTCGGCCCGAAAATCCCTCTTCGGCCCGAACTCTTCAATATCCAAGATTGTGTGACAATAGGTGCTATACTAAAACATTCATAACTTTCAGCTCGGGTGTCCGTTTCACGCCCACGAGTAACCAAAATAGCTTGTTCGTTCATCACTGCCAAGAACAAGTTCGGCCCGAACTCTTCACTGTTCCCGGTCCGAACTTCATTTTCGGCCCGAACTTCAACCTCGGCCCAAACTCCGACCTCGGCCCGAACTTCAACCTCGGCCCGAACATCATCCTCGGCCCGAACACCGAACTTCAGCCCGAACACCACTTCGCCCCGAACATCCCACTTCGGCCCGAACACCACTTCGGCCCGAACATCCCTTTTCGGCCCGAACTCTTCAATATGCAAGATTGTGTGACAAAAGGTGCTATACTAAAACATTCATAACTTTCAGCTCGGGTGTCCGTTTCACGCCCACGAGTAACCAAAATAGCTGGTTCGTTCGTCACTGCCAATAACAAGTTCGGCCCGAACTCTTCACTGTTCCCGGCCCGAACTTCATTTTCGGCCCGAACTTCAACCTCGGCCCGAACTGCAACCTCGGCCAGAACTCCGACCTCGGCCCGAACTTCAACCTCGGCCCGAACATCATCCTCGGCCCGAACACCGAACTTCGTCCCGAACACCACTTCGGCCCGAACACCACTTCGGCCCGAACATCCCACTTCGGCCCGAACACCACTTCGGCCCGAACATCCCATTTCGGCCCGAACACCACTTCGGCCCGAAAATCCCTCTTCGGCCCGAACTCTTCAATATCCAAGATTGTGTGACAATAGGTGCTATACTAAAACATTCATAACTTTCAGCTCGGGTGTCCGTTTCACGCCCACGAGTAACCAAAATAGCTGGTTCGTTCATCACTGCCAAGAACAAGTTCGGCCCGAACTCTTCACTGTTCCCGGTCCGAACTTCATTTTCGGCCCGAACTTCAACCTCGGCCCAAACTCCGACCTCGGCCCGAACTTCAACCTCGGCCCGAACATCATCCTCGGCCCGAACACCGAACTTCGGCCCGAACACCACTTCGGCCCGAACATCCCACTTCGGCCCGAACACCACTTCGGCCCGAACATCCCTTTTCGGCCCGAACTCTTCAATATGCGAGATTGTGTGACAAAAGGTGCTATACTAAAACATTCATAACTTTCAGCTCGGGTGTCCGTTTCACGCCCACGAGTAACCAAAATAGCTGGTTCGTTCGTCATTGCCAATAACAAGTTCGGCCCGAACACTTCACTGTTCCCGGCCCGAACTTCATTTTCGGCCCGAACTTCAACCTCGGCCCGAACTGCAACCTCGGCCCGAACTCCGACCTCGGCCCGAACTTCAACCTCTGCCCGAACATCATCCTCGGCCCGAACACCGAACTTCGTCCCGAACACCACTTCGGCCCGAACACCACTTTGGCCCGAACATCCCACTTCGGCCCGAACACCACTTCGGCCCGAACATCCCATTTCGGCCCGAACACCACTTCGGCCCGAAAATCCCTCTTCGGCCCGAACTCTTCAATATCCAAGATTGTGTGACAATAGGTGCTATACTAAAACATTCATAACTTTCAGCTCGGGTGTCCGTTTCACGCCCACGAGTAACCAAAATAGCTGGTTCGTTCGTCACTGCCAAGAACAAGTTCGGCCCGAACTCTTCACTGTTCCCGGTCTGAACTTCATTTTCGGCCCGAACTTCAACCTCGGCCCAAACTCCGACCTCGGCCCGAACTTCAACCTCGGCCCGAACATCATCCTCGGCCCGAACACCGAACTTCGGCCCGAACACCACTTCGGCCCGAACATCCCACTTCGGCCCGAACACCACTTCGGCCCGAACATCCCTTTTCGGCCCGAACTCTTCAATATGCAAGATTGTGTGACAAAAGGTGCTATACTAAAACATTCATAACTTTCAGCTCGGGTGTCCGTTTCACGCCCACGAGTAACCAAAATAGCTGGTTCGTTCGTCACTGCCAAGAACAAGTTCGGCCCGAACTCTTCACTGTTCCCGGTCCGAACTTCATTTTCGGCCCGAACTTCAACCTCGGCCCCAACTCCGACCTCGGCCCGAACTTCAACCTCGGCCCGAACATCATCCTCGGCCCGAACACCGAACTTGGCCCGAACCCCAGTTCGGCCCGAACATCCCACTTCGGCCCGAACACCACTTCGGCCCGAACATCCCTTTTCGGCCCGAACTCTTCAATATGCAAGATTGTGTGACAAAAGGTGCTATACTAAAACATTCATAACTTTCAGCTCGGGTGTCCGTTTCACGCCCACGAGTAACCAAAATAGCTGGTTCGTTCGTCACTGCCAATAACATGTTCGGCCCGAACTCTTCACTGTTCCCGGCCCGAACTTCATTTTCGGCCCGAACTTCAACCTCGGCCCGAACTGCAACCTCGGCCCGAACTCCGACCTCGGCCCGAACTTCAACCTCGGCCCGAACATCATCCTCGGCCCGAACACCGAACTTCGTCCCGAACACCACATCGGCCCGAACACCACTTCGGCCCGAACATCCCACTTCGGCCCGAACACCACTTCGGCCCGAACATCCCATTTCGGCCCGAACACCACGTCGGCCCGAAAATCCCTCTTCGGCCCGAACTCTTCAATATCCAAGATTGTGTGACAATAAGTGCTATACTAAAACATTCATAACTTTCAGCTCGGGTGTCCGTTTCACGCCCACGAGTAACGAAAATAGCTGGTTCGTTCGTCACTGCCAAGAACAAGTTCGGCCCGAACTCTTCACTGTTCCCGGCCCGAACTTCATTTTCGGTCCGAACTTCAACCTCGGCCCGAACTTCAACCTCGGCCCGAACTCGACCTCGGCCCGAACTTCAACCTCGGCCCGAACATCATCATCGGCCCGAACACCGAACTTCGGCCCGAACACCACTTCGGCCCGAACACCACTACGGCCCGAACATCCCACTTCGGCCCGAACACCACTGCGGCCCGAACATCCCTCTCCGGCCCGAACTCTTCAATATCCAAGATTGTGTGACAAAAGGTGCTATACTAAAACATTCATAACTTTCAGCTCGGGTGTCCGTTTCACGCCCACGAGTAACCAAAATAGCTGGTTCGTTCGTCACTGCCAAGAACAAGTTCGGCCCGAACTCTTCATTGTTCCCGGCCCGAACTTCATTTTCGGCCCGAACTTCAACCTCGGCCCGAACTTCAACCTCGGCCCGAACTCCGACCTCAGCCCGAAGTCCAACCTCGGCCCGAACTCCAACCTCGCCCCGAACATCATCCTCGGCCCGAACACCGAACTTCGGCCCGAACACCACTTCGGCCCGAACATCCCACTTCGGCCCGAACACCACTTCGGCCCGAACATCTCTCTTCGTCCCGAACTGTTCAATATCCAAGATTGTGTGACAAAAGGTGCTATACTAAAACATTCATAACTTTTAGCTCGGGTGTCCGTTTCACGCCCATGAGTAACCAAAATAGCTGGTTCGTTCGTCACTGCCAAGAACAAGTTCGGCCCGAACTCTTCACTGTTCCCGGCCCGAACTTCATTTTCGGCCCGAACTTCAACCTCAGCCCGAACTCCGACCTCGGACCGAACTCCAACCTCGGCCCGAACATCATCCTCGGCCCGAACACCGAACTTCGGCCCGAACACCACTTCGGCCCGAACACCACTTCGGCCCGAACATCCCATTTCGGCCCGAACACCACTTCGGCCCGAACATCCCTCTTCGGCCCGAACTCTTCAATATCCAAGATTGTGTGACAAAAGGTGCTATACTAAAACATTCATAACTTTCAGCTCGGGTCTCCGTTTCACGCCCACGAGTAACCAAAATAGTTGGTTCGTTCGTCACTGCGAATAACAAGTTCGGCCCGAACTCTTAAATGTTCCCGGCCCGAACTTCATTTTCGGCCCGAACTTCAACCTCGGTCCGAACTCCGACCTCGGCCCGAACTTCAACCTCGGCCCGAACATCATCCTCGACCCGAACACCGAACTTCGGCCCGAACAACACTTCGGCCCGAACACCACTTCGGCCCGAACATCCCACTTCGGCCCGAACACCACTTCGGCCCGAACATCCCTCTTCGGCCCGAACTCTTCAATATCCAAGATTGTGTGACAAAAGGTGCTATACTAAAACATTCATAACTTTCAGCTCGGGTGTCCGTTTCACGCCCACGAGTAACCAAAATAGCTGGTTCGTTCGTCACTGCCAAGAACAAGTTCGGCCCGAACTCTTCACTGTTCCCGGTCCGAACTTCATTTTCGGCCCGAACTTCAACCTCGGCCCCAACTCCGACCTCGGCCCGAACTTCAACCTCGGCCCAAACATCATCCTCGGCCCGAACACCGAACTTGGCCCGAACCCCAGTTCGGCCCGAACATCCCACTTCGGCCCGAACACCACTTCGGCCCGAACATCCCTTTTCGGCCCGAACTCTTCAATATGCAAGATTGTGTGACAAAAGGTGCTATACTAAAACATTCATAACTTTCAGCTCGGGTGTCCGTTTCACGCCCACGAGTAACCAAAATAGCTGGTTCGTTCGTCACTGCCAATAACATGTTCGGCCCGAACTCTTCACTGTTCCCGGCCCGAACTTCATTTTCGGCCCGAACTTCAACCTCGGCCCGAACTGCAACCTCGGCCCGAACTCCGACCTCGGCCCGAACTTCAACCTCGGCCCGAACATCATCCTCGGCCCGAATACCGAACTTCGTCCCGAACACCACATCGGCCCGAACACCACTTCGGCCCGAACATCCCACTTCGGCCCGAACACCACTTCGGCCCGAACATCCCATTTCGGCCCGAACACCACGTCGGCCCGAAAATCCCTCTTCGGCCCGAACTCTTCAATATCCAAGATTGTGTGACAATTAGTGCTATACTAAAACATTCATAACTTTCAGCTCGGGTGTCCGTTTCACGCCCACGAGTAACGAAAATAGCTGGTTCGTTCGTCACTGCCAAGAACAAGTTCGGCCCGAACTCTTCACTGTTCCCGGCCCGAACTTCATTTTCGGTCCGAACTTCAACCTCGGCCCGAACTTCAACCTCGGCCCGAACTCGACCTCGGCCCGAACTTCAACCTCGGCCCGAACATCATCATCGGCCCGAACACCGAACTTCGGCCCGAACACCACTTCGGCCCGAACACCACTACGGCCCGAACATCCCACTTCGGCCCGAACACCACTGCGGCCCGAACATCCCTCTTCGGCTCGAACTCTTCAATATCCAAGATTGTGTGACAAAAGGTGCTATACTAAAACATTCATAACTTTCAGCTCGGGTGTCCGTTTCACGCCCACGAGTAACCAAAATAGTTGGTTCGTTCGTCACTGCCAAGAACAAGTTCGGCCCGAACTCTTCATTGTTCCCGGCCCGAACTTCATTTTCGGCCCGAACTTCAACCTCGGCCCGAACTTCAACCTCGGCCCGAACTCCGACCTCAGCCCGAAGTCCAACCTCGGCCCGAACTCCAACCTCGCCCCGAACATCATCCTCGGCCCGAACACCGAACTTCGGCCCGAACACCACTTCGGCCCGAACATCCCACTTCGGCCCGAACACCACTTCGGCCCGAACATCTCTCTTCGTCCCGAACTGTTCAATATCCAAGATTGTGTGACAAAAGGTGCTATACTAAAACATTCATAACTTTTAGCTCGGGTGTCCGTTTCACGCCCATGAGTAACCAAAATAGCTGGTTCGTTCGTCACTGCCAAGAACAAGTTCGGCCCGAACTCTTCACTGTTCCCCGCCCGAACTTCATTTTCGGCCCGAACTTCAACCTCAGCCCGAACTCCGACCTCGGCCCGAACTCCAACCTCGGCCCGAACATCATCCTCGGCCCGAACACCGAACTTCGGCCCGAACACCACTTCGGCCCGAACACCACTTCGGCCCGAACATCCCATTTCGGCCCGAACACCACTTCGGCCCGAACATCCCTCTTCGGCCCGAACTCTTCAATATCCAAGATTGTGTGACAAAAGGTGCTATACTAAAACATTCATAACTTTCAGCTCGGGTCTCCGTTTCACGCCCACGAGTAACCAAAATAGTTGGTTCGTTCGTCACTGCGAAGAACAAGTTCGGCCCGAACTCTTAAATGTTCCCGGCCCGAACTTCATTTTCGGCCCGAACTTCAACCTCGGTCCGAACTCCGACCTCGGCCCGAACTTCAACCTCGGCCCGAACATCATCCTCGACCCGAACACCGAACTTCGGCCCGAACAACACTTCGGCCCGAACACCACTTCGGCCCGAACATCCCACTTCGGCCCGAACACCACTTCGGCCCGAACATCCCTCTTCGGCCCGAACTCTTCAATATCCAAGATTGTGTGACAAAAGGTGCTATACTAAAACATTCATAACTTTCAGCTCGGGTGTCCGTTTCACGCCCACGAGTAACCAAAATAGCTGGTTCGTTCGTCACTGCCAAGAACAAGTTCGGCCCGAACTCTTCACTGTTCCCGGCCCGAACTTCATTTTCGGCCCGAACTTCAACCTCGGCCCGAACTTCAACCTCGACCCGAACTCCGACCTCGGCCCGAACTTCAACCTCGGCCCGAACATCATCATCGGCCCGAACACCGAACTTCGGCCCGAACACCACTTCGGCCCGAACACCACCTCGGCCCGAACATCCCACTTCGGCCCGAACCCCACTGCGGCCCGAACATCCCTCTTCGGCCCGAACTCTTCAATATCCAAGATTGTGTGACAAAAGGTGCTATACTAAAACATTCATAACTTTCAGCTCGGGTGTCCGTTTCACGCCCACGAGTAACCAAAATAGCTGGTTCGTTCGTCACTGCCAACAACAAGTTCGGCCCAAATTCTTCACTGTTCCCGGCCCGAACTTCATTTTCGGCCCGAACTTCAATCTCGGCCCGAACTTCAACCTCGGCCCGAACTCCGACCTCGGCCCGAACTCCAACCTCGGCCCGAACATCATCCTCGACCCGAACACCGAACTTCGGCTCGAACACCACTTCGGCCCGAACACCACTGCGGCCCGAACATTCCACTTCGGCCCGAACACCACTTCGGCCCGAAAATCCCTCTTCGGCCCGAACTCTTCAATATCCAAGATTGTGTGACAATAGGTGCTATACTAAAACATTCATAACTTTTAGCTCGGGTGTCCGTTTCACGCCCACGAGTAACGAAACTAGCTGGTTCGTTCGTCACTGCCAAGAACAAGTTCGGCCCGAACTCTTCACTGTTCCCGGCCCGAACATCATTTTCGGCCCGAACTTCAACCTCGGCCCGCACTTCAACCTCGGCCCGAACTCCGACCTCGGCCCGAACTTCAACCTCGGCCCGAACATCATCATCGGCCCGAACACCGAACTTCGGCCCGAACACCACTTCGGCCCGAACATCCCACTTCGGCCCGAACACCACTTCGGCCCGAACATCCCACTTCGGCCCGAACATCGCTCTTCGGCCCGAACTCTTCAATATCCAAGATTGTGTGACAAAAGGTGCTATACTAAAACATTCATAACTTTCAGCTCGGGTCTCCGTTTCACGCCCACGAGTAACCAAAATAGTTGGTTCGTTCGTCACTGCCAAGAACAAGTTCGGCCCGAACTCTTAAATGTTCCCGGCCCGAACTTCATTTTCGGCCCGAACTTCAACCTCGGCCCGAACTTCAACCTCGGTCCGAACTCCGACCTCGGCCCGAACTTCAACCTCGGCCCGAACATCATCCTCGGCCCGAGCACCGAACTTCGGCCCGAACACCACTTCGGCCCGAATACCATTTCGGCCCGAACATCCCACTTCGGCCCGAACACCACTTCGGCCCGAACATCCCTCTTCGGCCAGAACATCCCTCTTTGGCCCGAACTCTTCAATATCCAAGATTGTGTGACAAAAGGTGCTATACTAAAACATTCATAACTTTCAGCTCGGGTGTCCGTTTCACGCCCACGAGTAACCAAAATAGCTGGTTCGTTCGTCACTGCCAAGAACAAGTTCGGCCCGAACTCTTCACTGTTCCCGGCCCGAACTTCATTTTCGGCCCGAACTTCCACCTCGGCCCGAACTTCAACCTCGGCCCGAATCCGACCGCGGCCCGAACTTCAACCTCGGCCCGAACATCATCCTCGGCCCGAACACCGAACTTCGGCCCGAACACCACTTCGGCCCGAACACCACTTCGGCCCGAACACCACTTCGGCCCGAAAATCCCTCTTCGGCCCGAACTCTTCAATATCCAAGATTGTGTGACAATAGGTGCTATACTAAAACATTCATAAATTTCAGCTCGGGTGTCCGTTTCACGCCCACGAGTAACTAAAATAGCTGGTTCGTTCGTCACTGCCAAGAACAAGTTCAGCCCGAACTCTTCACTGTTCCCGGCCCGAACTTCATTTTCGGCCCGAACTTCAACCTCGGCCCGAACTTCAACCTCGGCCCGAACTCCGACCTCGGCCCGAACTCCAACCTCGGCCCGAACATCATCCTCGGCCCGAATACCGAACTTCGGCCCGAACACCACTTCGGCCCGAACATCCCACTTCGGCCCGAACACCACTTCGGCCCGAAAATCCCTCTTCGGCCCGAACTCTTCAATATCCAAGATTGTGTGACAATAGGTGCTATACGAAAACATTCATAACTTTCAGCTCGGGTGTCCGTTTCACGCCCACGAGTAACGAAAATAGCTGGTTCGTTCGTCACTGCCAAGAACAAGTTCGCCCGAACTCTTCACTGTTCCCGGCCCGAACTTCATTTTCGGCCCGAACTTCAACCTCGGCCCGAACTTCAACCTCGGCCCGAACTCCGACCTCGGCCCGAACTTCAACCTCGGCCCGAACATCATCATCGGCCCGAACACCGAACTTCGGCCCGAACACCACTTCGGCCCGAACACCACTGCGGCCCGAACATCCCTCTTCGGCCCGAACTCTTCAATATCCAAGATTGTGTGACAAAAGGTGCTATACTAAAACATTCATAACTTTCAGCTCGGGTGTCCGTTTCACGCCCACGAGTAACCAAAATAGCTGGTTCGTTCGTCACTGCCAAGAACAAGTTCGGCCCGAACTCTTCACTGTTCCCGGCCCGAACTTCATTTTCGGCCTGAACTTCAACCTCGGCCCGAACTTCAACCTCGACCCGAACTCCGACCTCGGCCCGAACTTCAACCTCGGCCAGAACATCATCATCGGCCCGAACACCGAACTTCGGCCCGAACACCACTTCGGCCCGAACACCACCTCGGCCCGAACATCCCACTTCGGCCCGAACACCACTGCGGCCCGAACATCCCTCTTCGGCCCGAACTTTCAATATCCAAGATTGTGTGACAAAAGGTGCTATACTAAAATATTCATAACTTTCAGCTCGGGTGTCCGTTTCACGCCCACGAGTAACCAAAATAACTGGTTCGTTCGTCACTGCCAAGAACAAGTTCGGCCCGAATTCTTCACTGTTCCCGGCCCGAACTTCATTTTCGGCCCGAACTTCAACCTCGGCCCGAACTTCAACCTCGGCCCGAACTCCGACCTCGGCCCGAACTCCAACCTCGGCCCGAACATCATCCTCGGCCCGAACACCGAACTTCGGCCCGAACACCACTTCGGCCCGAACACCACTTCGGCCCGAACATCCCACTTCGGCCCGAACACCACTTCGGCCCGAAAATCCCTCTTCGGCCCGAACTCTTCAATATCCAAGATTTTGTGACAATAGGTGCTATACTAAAACATTCATAACTTTCAGCTCGGGTGTCCGTTTCACGCCCACGAGTAACGAAACTAGCTGGTTCGTTCGTCACTGCCAAGAACAAGTTCGGCCCGAACTCTTCACTGTTCCAGGCCCGAACTTCATTTTCGGCCCGAACTTCAACCTCGGCCCGCACTTCAACCTCGGCCCGAACTCCGACCTCGGCCCGTACTTCAACCTCGGCCCGAACATCATCATCGGCCCGAACACCGAACTTCGGCCCGAACACAACTTCGGCCCGAACATCCCACTTCGGCCCGAACACCACTTCGGCCCGAACATCCCACTTCGGCCCGAACATCCCTCTTCGGCCCGAACTCTTCAATATCCAAGATTGTGTGACAAAAGGTGCTATACTAAAACATTCATAACTTTCAGCTCGGGTCTCCGTTTCACGCCCACGAGTAACCAAAATAGTTGGTTCGTTCGTCACTGCCAAGAACAAGTTCGGCCCGAACTCTTAAATGTTCCCGGCCTGAACTTCATTTTCGGCCCGAACTTCAACCTCGGCCCGAACTTCAACCTCGGTCCGAACTCCGACCTCGGCCCGAACTTCAACCTCGGCCCGAACATCATCCTCGGCCCGAACACCGAACTTCGGCCCGAACACCACTTCGGCCCGAACACCATTTCGGCCCGAACATCCCACTTCGGCCCGAACACCACTTCGGCCCGAACATCCCTCTTCGGCCAGAACATCCCTCTTTGGCCCGAACTCTTCAATATCCAAGATTGTGTGACAAAAGGTGCTATACTAAAACATTCATAACTTTCAGCTCGGGTGTCCGTTTCACGCCCACGAGTAACCAAAATAGCTGGTTCGTTCGTCACTGCCAAGAACAAGTTCGGCCCGAACTCTTCACTGTTCCCGGCCCGAACTTCCACCTCGGCCCGAACTTCAACCTCGGCCCGAATCCGACCTAGGCCCGAACTTCAACCTCGGCCCGAACATCATCCTCGGCCCGAACACTGAACTTCGGCCCGAACACCACTTCGGCCCGAACACCACTTCGGCCCGAACATCCCACTTCGGCCCGAACACCACTTCGGCCCGAAAATCCCTCTTCGGCCCGAACTCTTCAATATCCAAGATTGTGTGACAATAGGTGCTATACTAAAACATTCATAACTTTCAGCTCGGGTGTCCGTTTCACGCCCACGAGTAACTAAAATAGCTGGTTCGTTCGTCACTGCCAAGAACAAGTTCAGCCCGAACTCTTCACTGTTCCCGGCCCGAACTTCATTTTCGGCCCGAACTTCAACCTCGGCCCGAACTTCAACCTCGGCCCGAACTCCGACCTCGGCCCGAACTCCAACCTCGGCCCGAACATCATCCTCGGCCCGAACACCGAATTTCAGCCCGAACACCACTTCGGCCCGAACATCCCACTTCGGCCCGAACACCACTTCGGCCCGAAAATCCCTCTTCGGCCCGAACTCTTCAATATCCAAGATTTTGTGACAATAGGTGCTATACGAAAACATTCATAACTTTCAGCTCGGGTGTCCGTTTCACGCCCACGAGTAACGAAAATAGCTGGTTCGTTCGTCACTGCCAAGAACAAGTTCGGCCCGAACTCTTCACTGTTCCCGGCCCGAACTTCATTTTCGGCCCGAACTTCAACCTCGGCCCGAACTTCAACCACGGCCCGAACTCCGACCTCGGCCCGAACTTCAACCTCGGCCCGAACATCATCATCGGCCCGAACACCGAACTTCAGCCCGAACACCACTTCGGCCCGAACACCACTGCGGCCCGAACATCCCTCTTCGGCCCGAACTCTTCAATATCCAAGATTGTGTGACAAAAGGTGCTATACTAAAACATTCATAACTTTCAGCTCGGGTGTCCGTTTCACGCCCACGAGTAACCAAAATAGTTGGTTCGTTCGTCACTGCCAAGAACAAGTTCGGCCCGAACTCTTCACTGTTCCCGGCCTGAACTTCACTTTCGGCCCGAACTTCAACCTCGGCCCGAACTCCGACCTCGGCCCGAAGTCCATCCTCGGCCCGAACTCCAACCTCGGCCCGAACACCACTTCGGCCCGAACATCCCACTTCGGCCCGAACATCCCTCTTCGTCCCGAACTCTTCAATATCCAAGATTGTGTGACAAAAGGTGCTATACTAAAACATTCATAACTTTCAGTTCGGCCCGAACTCTTCACTGTTCCCGGCCCGAACATCATTTTCGGCCCGAACTTCAACCTCGGCCCGCACTTCAACCTCGGCCCGAACTCCGACCTCGGCCCGAACTTCAACCTCGGCCCGAACATCATCATCGGCCCGAACACCGAACTTCGGCCCGAACACCACTTCGGCCCGAACATCCCACTTCGGCCCGAACACCACTTCGGCCCGAACATCCCACTTCGGCCCGAACATCCCTCTTCGGCCCGAACTCTTCAATATCCAAGATTGTGTGACAAAAGGTGCTATACTAAAACATTCATAACTTTCAGCTCGGGTCTCCGTTTCACGCCCACGAGTAACCAAAATAGTTGGTTCGTTCGTCACTGCCAAGAACAAGTTCGGCCCGAACTCTTAAATGTTCCCGGCCCGAACTTCATTTTCGGCCCGAACTTCAACCTCGGCCCGAACTTCAACCTCGGTCCGAACTCCGACCTCGGCCCGAACTTCAACCTCGGCCCGAACATCATCCTCGGCCCGAGCACCGAACTTCGGCCCGAACACCACTTCGGCCCGAATACCATTTCGGCCCGAACATCCCACTTCGGCCCGAACACCACTTCGGCCCGAACATCCCTCTTCGGCCAGAACATCCCTCTTTGGCCCGAACTCTTCAATATCCAAGATTGTGTGACAAAAGGTGCTATACTAAAACATTCATAACTTTCAGCTCGGGTGTCCGTTTCACGCCCACGAGTAACCAAAATAGCTGGTTCGTTCGTCACTGCCAAGAACAAGTTCGGCCCGAACTCTTCACTGTTCCCGGCCCGAACTTCATTTTCAGCCCGAACTTCCACCTCGGCCCGAACTTCAACCTCGGCCCGAATCCGACCGCGGCCTGAACTTCAACCTCGGCCCGAACATCATCCTCGGCCCGAACACCGAACTTCGGCCCGAACACCACTTCGGCCCGAACACCACTTCGGCCCGAACACCACTTCGGCCCGAAAATCCCTCTTCGGCCCGAACTCTTCAATATCCAAGATTGTGTGACAATAGGTGCTATACTAAAACATTCATAAATTTCAGCTCGGGTGTCCGTTTCACGCCCACGAGTAACTAAAATAGCTGGTTCGTTCGTCACTGCCAAGAACAAGTTCAGCCCGAACTCTTCACTGTTCCCGGCCCGAACTTCATTTTCGGCCCGAACTTCAACCTCGGCCCGAACTTCAACCTCGGCCCGAACTCCGACCTCGGCCCGAACTCCAACCTCGGCCCGAACATCATCCTCGGCCCGAATACCGAACTTCGGCCCGAACACCACTTCGGCCCGAACATCCCACTTCGGCCCGAACACCACTTCGGCCCGAAAATCCCTCTTCGGCCCGAACTCTTCAATATCCAAGATTGTGTGACAATAGGTGCTATACGAAAACATTCATAACTTTCAGCTCGGGTGTCCGTTTCACGCCCACGAGTAACGAAAATAGCTGGTTCGTTCGTCACTGCCAAGAACAAGTTCGCCCGAACTCTTCACTGTTCCCGGCCCGAACTTCATTTTCGGCCCGAACTTCAACCTCGGCCCGAACTTCAACCTCGGCCCGAACTCCGACCTCGGCCCGAACTTCAACCTCGGCCCGAACATCATCATCGGCCCGAACACCGAACTTCGGCCCGAACACCACTTCGGCCCGAACACCACTGCGGCCCGAACATCCCTCTTCGGCCCGAACTCTTCAATATCCAAGATTGTGTGACAAAAGGTGCTATACTAAAACATTCATAACTTTCAGCTCGGGTGTCCGTTTCACGCCCACGAGTAACCAAAATAGCTGGTTCGTTCGTCACTGCCAAGAACAAGTTCGGCCCGAACTCTTCACTGTTCCCGGCCCGAACTTCATTTTCGGCCTGAACTTCAACCTCGGCCCGAACTTCAACCTCGACCCGAACTCCGACCTCGGCCCGAACTTCAACCTCGGCCAGAACATCATCATCGGCCCGAACACCGAACTTCGGCCCGAACACCACTTCGGCCCGAACACCACCTCGGCCCGAACATCCCACTTCGGCCCGAACACCACTGCGGCCCGAACATCCCTCTTCGGCCCGAACTTTCAATATCCAAGATTGTGTGACAAAAGGTGCTATACTAAAATATTCATAACTTTCAGCTCGGGTGTCCGTTTCACGCCCACGAGTAACCAAAATAACTGGTTCGTTCGTCACTGCCAAGAACAAGTTCGGCCCGAATTCTTCACTGTTCCCGGCCCGAACTTCATTTTCGGCCCGAACTTCAACCTCGGCCCGAACTTCAACCTCGGCCCGAACTCCGACCTCGGCCCGAACTCCAACCTCGGCCCGAACATCATCCTCGGCCCGAACACCGAACTTCGGCCCGAACACCACTTCGGCCCGAACACCACTTCGGCCCGAACATCCCACTTCGGCCCGAACACCACTTCGGCCCGAAAATCCCTCTTCGGCCCGAACTCTTCAATATCCAAGATTTTGTGACAATAGGTGCTATACTAAAACATTCATAACTTTCAGCTCGGGTGTCCGTTTCACGCCCACGAGTAACGAAACTAGCTGGTTCGTTCGTCACTGCCAAGAACAAGTTCGGCCCGAACTCTTCACTGTTCCAGGCCCGAACTTCATTTTCGGCCCGAACTTCAACCTCGGCCCGCACTTCAACCTCGGCCCGAACTCCGACCTCGGCCCGTACTTCAACCTCGGCCCGAACATCATCATCGGCCCGAACACCGAACTTCGGCCCGAACACAACTTCGGCCCGAACATCCCACTTCGGCCCGAACACCACTTCGGCCCGAACATCCCACTTCGGCCCGAACATCCCTCTTCGGCCCGAACTCTTCAATATCCAAGATTGTGTGACAAAAGGTGCTATACTAAAACATTCATAACTTTCAGCTCGGGTCTCCGTTTCACGCCCACGAGTAACCAAAATAGTTGGTTCGTTCGTCACTGCCAAGAACAAGTTCGGCCCGAACTCTTAAATGTTCCCGGCCTGAACTTCATTTTCGGCCCGAACTTCAACCTCGGCCCGAACTTCAACCTCGGTCCGAACTCCGACCTCGGCCCGAACTTCAACCTCGGCCCGAACATCATCCTCGGCCCGAACACCGAACTTCGGCCCGAACACCACTTCGGCCCGAACACCATTTCGGCCCGAACATCCCACTTCGGCCCGAACACCACTTCGGCCCGAACATCCCTCTTCGGCCAGAACATCCCTCTTTGGCCCGAACTCTTCAATATCCAAGATTGTGTGACAAAAGGTGCTATACTAAAACATTCATAACTTTCAGCTCGGGTGTCCGTTTCACGCCCACGAGTAACCAAAATAGCTGGTTCGTTCGTCACTGCCAAGAACAAGTTCGGCCCGAACTCTTCACTGTTCCCGGCCCGAACTTCCACCTCGGCCCGAACTTCAACCTCGGCCCGAATCCGACCTAGGCCCGAACTTCAACCTCGGCCCGAACATCATCCTCGGCCCGAACACTGAACTTCGGCCCGAACACCACTTCGGCCCGAACACCACTTCGGCCCGAACATCCCACTTCGGCCCGAACACCACTTCGGCCCGAAAATCCCTCTTCGGCCCGAACTCTTCAATATCCAAGATTGTGTGACAATAGGTGCTATACTAAAACATTCATAACTTTCAGCTCGGGTGTCCGTTTCACGCCCACGAGTAACTAAAATAGCTGGTTCGTTCGTCACTGCCAAGAACAAGTTCAGCCCGAACTCTTCACTGTTCCCGGCCCGAACTTCATTTTCGGCCCGAACTTCAACCTCGGCCCGAACTTCAACCTCGGCCCGAACTCCGACCTCGGCCCGAACTCCAACCTCGGCCCGAACATCATCCTCGGCCCGAACACCGAACTTCGGCCCGAACACCACTTCGGCCCGAACATCCCACTTCGGCCCGAACACCACTTCGGCCCGAAAATCCCTCTTCGGCCCGAACTCTTCAATATCCAAGATTTTGTGACAATAGGTGCTATACGAAAACATTCAAAACTTTCAGCTCGGGTGTCCGTTTCACGCCCACGAGTAACGAAAATAGCTGGTTCGTTCGTCACTGCCAAGAACAAGTTCGGCCCGAACTCTTCACTGTTCCCGGCCCGAACTTCATTTTCGGCCCGAACTTCAACCTCGGCCCGAACTTCAACCACGGCCCGAACTCCGACCTCGGCCCGAACTTCAACCTCGGCCCGAACATCATCATCGGCCCGAACACCGAACTTCAGCCCGAACACCACTTCGGCCCGAACACCACTGCGGCCCGAACATCCCTCTTCGGACCGAACTCTTCAATATCCAAGATTGTGTGACAAAAGGTGCTATACTAAAACATTCATAACTTTCAGCTCGGGTGTCCGTTTCACGCCCACGAGTAACCAAAATAGTTGGTTCGTTCGTCACTGCCAAGAACAAGTTCGGCCCGAACTCTTCACTGTTCCCGGCCTGAACTTCACTTTCGGCCCGAACTTCAACCTCGGCCCGAACTCCGACCTCGGCCCGAAGTCCATCCTCGGCCCGAACTCCAACCTCGGCCCGAACACCACTTCGGCCCGAACATCCCACTTCGGCCCGAACATCCCTCTTCGTCCCGAACTCTTCAATATCCAAGATTGTGTGACAAAAGGTGCTATACTAAAACATTCATAACTTTCAGTTCGGCCCGAACTCTTCACTGTTCCCGGCCCGAACATCATTTTCGGCCCGAACTTCAACCTCGGCCCGCACTTCAACCTCGGCCCGAACTCCGACCTCGGCCCGAACTTCAACCTCGGCCCGAACATCATCATCGGCCCGAACACCGAACTTCGGCCCGAACACCACTTCGGCCCGAACATCCCACTTCGGCCCGAACACCACTTCGGCCCGAACATCCCACTTCGGCCCGAACATCCCTCTTCGGCCCGAACTCTTCAATATCCAAGATTGTGTGACAAAAGGTGCTATACTAAAACATTCATAACTTTCAGCTCGGGTCTCCGTTTCACGCCCACGAGTAACCAAAATAGTTGGTTCGTTCGTCACTGCCAAGAACAAGTTCGGCCCGAACTCTTAAATGTTCCCGGCCCGAACTTCATTTTCGGCCCGAACTTCAACCTCGACCCGAACTTCAACCTCGGTCCGAACTCCGACCTCGGCCCGAACTTCAACTTCGGCCCGAACATCATCCTCGGCTCGAGCACCGAACTTCGGCCCGAACACCACTTCGGCCCGAACACCATTTCGGCCCGAACATCCCACTTCGGCCCGAACACCACTTCGGCCCGAACATCCCTCTTCGGCCAGAACATCCCTCTTTTGCCCGAACTCTTCAATATCCAAGATTGTGTGACAAAAGGTGCTATACTAAAACATTCATAACTTTCAGCTCGGGTGTCTGTTTCACGCCCACGAGTAACCAAAATAGCTGGTTCGTTCGTCACTGCCAAGAACAAGTTCGGCCCGAACTCTTCACTGTTCCCGGCCCGAACTTCATTTTCGGCCCGAACTTCCACCTCGGCCCGAACTTCAACCTCGGCCCGAATCCGACCTCGGCCCGAACTTCAACCTCGGCCCGAACATCATCCTCGGCCCGAACACCGAACTTCGGCCCGTACACCACTTCGGCCCGAACACCACTTCGGCCCGAACACCACTTCGGCCCGAAAATCCCTCTTCGGCCCGAACTCTTCAATATCCAAGATTGTGTGACAATAGGTGCTATACTAAAACATTCATAACTTTCAGCTCGGGTGTCCGTTTCACGCCCACGAGTAACTAAAATAGCTGGTTCGTTCGTCACTGCCAAGAACAAGTTCAGCCCGAACTCTTCACTGTTCCCGGCCCGAACTTCATTTTCGGCCCGAACTTCAACCTCGGCCCGAACTTCAACCTCGGCCCGAACTCCGACCTCGGCCCGAACTCCAACCTCGGCCCGAACATCATCCTCGGCCCGAACACCGAACTTCGGCCCGAACACCACTTCGGTCCGAACACCACTTCGGCCCGAACATCCCACTTCGGCCCGAACACCACTTCGGCCCGAAAATCCCTCTTCGGCCCGAACTCTTCAATATCCAAGATTGTGTGACAATAGGTGCTATACGAAAACATTCATAACTTTCAGCTCGGGTGTCCGTTTCACGCCCACGAGTAACGAAAATAGCTGGTTCGTTCGTCACTGCCAAGAACAAGTTCGGCCCGAACTCTTCACTGTTCCCGGCCCGAACTTCATTTTCGGCCCGAACTTCAACCTCGGCCCGAACTTCAACCTCGGCCCGAACTCCGACCTCGGCCCGAACTTCAACCTCGGCCCGAACATCATCATCGGCCCGAACACCGAACTTCAGCCCGAACACCACTTCGGCCCGAACACCACTGCGGCCCGAACATCCCTCTTCGGCCCGAACTCTTCAATATCCAAGATTGTGTGACAAAAGGTGCTATACTAAAACATTCATAACTTTCAGCTCGGGTGTCCGTTTCACGCCCACGAGTAACCAAAATAGTTGGTTCGTTCGTCACTGCCAAGAACAAGTTCGGCCCGAACTCTTCACTGTTCCCGGCCTGAACTTCACTTTCGGCCCGAACTTCAACCTCGGCCCGAACTCCGACCTCGGCCCGAAGTCCATCCTCGGCCCGAACTCCAACCTCGGCCCGAACACCACTTCGGCCCGAACACCACTTCGGCCCGAACATCCCACTTCGGCCCGAACACCACTTCGGCCCGAACATCCCTCTTCGTCCCGAACTCTTCAATATCCAAGATTGTGTGACAAAAGGTGCTATACTAAAACATTCATAACTTTCAGTTCGGCCCGAACTCTTCACTGTTCCCGGCCCGAACATCATTTTCGTCCCGAACTTCAACCTCGGCCCGCACTTCAACCTCGGCCCGAACTCCGACCTCGGCCCGAACTTCAACCTCGGCCCGAACATCATCATCGGCCCGAACACCGAACTTCGGCCCGAACACCACTTCGGCCCGAACATCCCACTTCGGCCCGAACACCACTTCGGCCCGAACATCCCACTTCGGCCGAACACCACTTCGGTCCGAACACCACTTCGGCCCGAACATCCCACTTCGGCCCGAACACCACTTCGGCCCGAAAATCCCTCTTCGGCCCGAACTCTTCAATATCCAAGATTGTGTGACAATAGGTGCTATACGAAAACATTCATAACTTTCAGCTCGGGTGTCCGTTTCACGCCCACGAGTAACGAAAATAGCTGGTTCGTTCGTCACTGCCAAGAACAAGTTCGGCCCGAACTCTTCACTGTTCCCGGCCCGAACTTCATTTTCGGCCCGAACTTCAACCTCGGCCCGAACTTCAACCTCGGCCCGAACTCCGACCTCGGCCCGAACTTCAACCTCGGCCCGAACATCATCATCGGCCCGAACACCGAACTTCAGCCCGAACACCACTTCGGGCCGAACACCACTGCGGCCCGAACATCCCTCTTCGGCCCGAACTCTTCAATATCCAAGATTGTGTGACAAAAGGTGATATACAAAAACATTCATAACTTTCAGCTCGGGTGTCCGTTTCACGCCCACGAGTAACCAAAATAGTTGGTTCGTTCGTCACTGCCAAGAACAAGTTCGGCCCGAACTCTTCACTGTTCCCGGCGTGAACTTCACTTTCGGCCCGAACTTCAACCTCGGCCCGAACTCCGACCTCGGCCCGAAGTCCATCCTCGGCCCGAACTCCAACCTCGGCCCGAACACCACTTCGGCCCGAACACCACTTCGGCCCGAACATCCCACTTCGGCCCGAACACCACTTCGGCCCGAACATCCCTCTTCGTCCCGAACTCTTCAATATCCAAGATTGTGTGACAAAAGGTGCTATACTAAAACATTCATAACTTTCAGTTCGGCCCGAACTCTTCACTGTTCCCGGCCCGAACATCATTTTCGTCCCGAACTTCAACCTCGGCCCGCACTTCAACCTCGGCCCGAACTCCGACCTCGGCCCGAACTTCAACCTCGGCCCGAACATCATCATCGGCCCGAACACCGAACTTCGGCCCGAACACCACTTCGGCCCGAACATCCCACTTCGGCCCGAACACCACTTCGGCCCGAACATCCCACTTCGGCCCGAACATCCCTCTTCGGCCCGAACTCTTCAATATCCAAGATTGTGTGACAAAAGGTGCTATACTAAAACATTCATAACTTTCAGCTCGGGTCTCCGTTTCACGCCCACGAGTAACCAAAATAGTTGGTTCGTTCGTCACTGCCAAGAACAAGTTCGGCCCGAACTCTTAAATGTTCCCGGCCCGAACTTCATTTTCGGCCCGAACTTCAACCTCGACCCGAACTTCAACCTCGGTCCGAACTCCGACCTCGGCCCGAACTTCAACCTCGGCCCGAACTTCAACCTCGGCCCGAACACCGAACTTCAGCCCGAACACCACTTCGGCCCGAACACCACTGCGGCCCGAACATCCCTCTTCGGCCCGAACTCTTCAATATCCAAGATTGTGTGACAAAAGGTGCTATACGAAAACATTCATAACTTTCAGCTCGGGTGTCCGTTTCACGCCCACGAGTAACGAAAATAGCTGGTTCGTTCGTCACTGCCAAGAACAAGTTCGGCCCGAACTCTTCACTGTTCCCGGCCCGAACTTCATTTTCGGCCCGAACTTCAACCTCGGCCCGAACTTCAACCTCGGCCCGAACTCCGACCTCGGCCCGAACTTCAACCTCGGCCCGAACATCATCATCGGCCCGAACACCGAACTTCAGCCCGAACACCACTTCGGCCCGAACACCACTGCGGCCCGAACATCCCTCTTCGGCCCGAACTCTTCAATATCCAAGATTGTGTGACAAAAGGTGCTATACTAAAACATTCATAACTTTCAGCTCGGGTGTCCGTTTCACGCCCACGAGTAACCAAAATAGTTGGTTCGTTCGTCACTGCCAAGAACAAGTTCGGCCCGAACTCTTCACTGTTCCCGGCGTGAACTTCACTTTCGGCCCGAACTTCAACCTCGGCCCGAACTCCGACCTCGGCCCGAAGTCCATCCTCGGCCCGAACTCCAACCTCGGCCCGAACACCACTTCGGCCCGAACACCACTTCGGCCCGAACATCCCACTTCGGCCCGAACACCACTTCGGCCCGAACATCCCTCTTCGGCCCGAACTCTTCAATATCCAAGATTGTGTGACAAAAGGTGCTATACTAAAACATTCATAACTTTCAGCTCGGGTGTCCGTTTCACGCCCACGAGTAACAAAAATAGCTGGTTCGTTCGTCACTGCCAAGAACAAGTTCGGCCCAAACTCTTCACTGTTCCCGGCCCGAACTTCATTTTCGGCCCGAACTTCAACCTCGGCCCAAACTCCGACCTCGGCCCGAACTCCGACCTCGGCCCGAACTCTAACCTCGGCCCGAACATCATCCTCGGCCCGAACACTGAACTTCGGCCCGAACACCAGTTCGGCCCGAACATCCCATTTCGGCCCGAACACCACTTCGGCCCGAACATCCCTCTTCGGCCCGAACTCTTCAATATCCAAGATTGTCTGACAAAAGGTGCTATACTAAAACATTCATAACTTTCAGCTCGGGTCTCCGTTTCACGCCCACGAGTAACCAAAATTGTTGGTTCGTTCGTCACTGCCAAGAACAAGTTCGGCCCGAACTCTTAAATGTTCCCGGCCCGAACTTCATTTTCGGCCCGAACTTCAACCTCGGCCCGAACTTCAACCTCGGTCCGAACTCCGACCTCGGCCCGAACTTCAACCTCGGCCCGAACATCATCCTCGGCCCGAACACCGAACTTCGGCCCGAACACCACTTCGGCCCGAACACCACTTCGGCCCGAACATCCCACTTCGGCCCGAACATCCCACTTCGGCCCGAACACCACTTCGGCCCGAACATCCCTCTTCGGCCCGAACATCCCTCTTCGGCCCGAACTCTTCAATATCCAAGATTGTGTGACAAAAGGTGCTATACTAAAACATTCATAACTTTCAGCTCGGGTGTCCGTTTCAAGCCCACGAGTAACCAAAATAGCTGGTTCGTTCGTCACTGCCAAGAACAAGTTCGGCCCGAACTCTTCACTGTTCCCGGTCCGAACTTCATTTTCGGCCCAAACTTCAACCTCGGCCCGAACTTCAACCTCGGCCCGAACTCCGTCCACGGCCCGAACTTCAACCTCGGCCCGAACATCATCCTCGGCCCGAACACCGAATTTCGGCCCGAACACCACTACGGCCCGTACACCACTTCGGCCCGAACATCCCACTTCGGCCCGGACACCACTTCGGCTCGAACATCCCTCTTCGGCCCGAACTCTTCAATATCCAAGATTGTGTGACAGAAGGTGCTATACTAAAACATTCATAACTTTCAGCTCGGGTGTCCGTTTCAGGCCCACGAGTAACCAAAATAGATGTTTCGTTCGTCACTGCCAAGAACAAGTTCGGCCCGAACTCTTCACCGTTCCCGGCCCGAACTTCATTTTCGGCCCGAACTTCAACCTCGGCCCGAACTCCAACCGCGGCCCGAACTCCGACCTCGGCCCGAATCAACCTCGGCCCGAACATCATCCTCGGCCCGAACACCGAACTTCGGCCCGAACACCACTTCGGCCCGAACACCACTTCGGCCCGAACATCCCACTTCGGCCTGAACACCACTTTGGCCCGAACATCCCTCTTCGGCCCGAACATCCCTCTTCGGCCCGAACTCTTCAGTATCCAAGATTGTGTGACAAAAGGTGCTATACTAAAACATTCATAACTTTCAGCTCGGGGGTCCGTTTCACGCCCACGAGTATCCAAAATAGCTGGTTCGTTCGTCACTGCCAAGAACAAATTCGGCCCGAACTCTTCACTGTTCCCGGTCCGAACTTCATTTTCGGCCCGAACTTCAACCTCGGCCCAAACTCCGACCTCGACCCAAACTTCAACCTCGGCCCGAACATCATCCTCGGCCCGAATACCAAACTTCGGCCCGAACACCAATTCGGCCCGAACATCCCACTTCGGCCCGAACACCACTTCGGCCCGAACATCCCTTTTTGGCCCGAACTCTTCAATATGCAAGATTGTGTGACAAAAAGGTGCTATACTAAAACATTCATAACTTTCAGCTCGGGTGTCCGTTTCACGCCCACGAGTAACCAAAATAGATGGTTCGTTCGTCACTGCCAATAACAAGTTCGGCCCGAACACTTCACTGTTCCCGGCCCGAACTTCATTTTCGACCCGAACTTCAACCTCGGCCCGAACTTCAACCTCGGCCCGAACTCCGACCTCGGCCCGAAATTCAACCTCGTCCCGAACATCATCCTCGGCCCGAACACCGAACTTCGGCCCGAACACCACTTCGGCCCGAACACCACTTCGGCCCGAACATCCCACTTCGGCCCGAACACCACTTCGGCCCGAACATCCCTCTTCGGCCCGAACTCTTCAATATCCAAGATTGTGTGACAATAGGTGCTATACTAAAACATTCATAACTTTCAGCTCGGGTATCCGTTTCAAGCCCACGAGTAACCAAAATAGCTGGTTCGTTCGTCAATGCCAAGAACAAGTTCGGCCCGAACTCTTCACTGTTCCCGGCCCGAACTTCATTTTCGGCCCGAACTTCAACCTCGGCCCGAACTCTGACCTCGGCCCGAACTTCAACCTCGGCCCGAACATCATCATCGGCCCGAACACCGAACTTCGGCCCGAACACCACTTCGGCCCGAACATCCCACTTCGGCCCAAACACCACTGCGGCCCGAACATCCCTCTTTGGCCCGAACTCTTCAATATCCAAGATTGTGTGACAAAAGGTGCTATACTAAAACATTCATAACTTTCAGCTCGGGTGTCCGTTTCACGCCTACGAGTAACCAAAATAGCTGGTTCGTTCATCACTGCCAAGAACAAGTTCGGCCCGAACTCTTCACTGTTCCCGGCCCGAACTTCATTTTCGGCCCGAACTTCAACCTCGGCCCGAACTCCGACCTCGGCCCGAACTCCAACCTCGGCTCGAACATCATCCTCGGCCCGAACACCGAACTCAGGCCCGAACACCACTTCGGCCCGAACATCCCACTTCGGCCCGAACACCACTTCGGCCCGAACATCCCTCTTCGGCCCGAACTCTTCAATATCCAAGATTTTGTGACAAAAGATGCTATACTAAAACATTCATAACTTTCAGCTCGGGTGTCCGTTTCACGCCCACGAGTAACTAAAATAGCTGGTTCGTTCGTCACTGCCAAGAACAAGTTCAGCCCGAACTCTTCACTGTTCCCGGCCCGAACTTCATTTTCGGCCCGAACTTCAACCTCGGCCCGAACTTCAACCTCGGCCCGAACTCCGACCTCGGCCCGAACTCCAACCTCGGCCCGAACATCATCCTCGGCCCGAACACCGAACTTCGGCCCGAACACCACTTCGGCCCGAACACCACTTCGGCCCGAACATCCCACTTCGGCCCGAACACCACTTCGGCCCGAAAATCCCTCTTCGGCCCGAACTCTTCAATATCCAAGATTTTGTGACAATAGGTGCTATACGAAAACATTCATAACTTTCAGCTCGGGTGTCCGTTTCACGCCCACGAGTAACGAAAATAGCTGGTTCGTTCGTCACTGCCAAGAACAAGTTCGGCCCGAACTCTTCACTGTTCCCGGCCCGAACTTCATTTTCGGCCCGAACTTCAACCTCGGCCCGAACTTCAACCACGGCCCGAACTCCGACCTCGGCCCGAACTTCAACCTCGGCCCGAACATCATCATCGGCCCGAACACCGAACTTCAGCCCGAACACCACTTCGGCCCGAACACCACTGCGGCCCGAACATCCCTCTTCGGCCCGAACTCTTCAATATCCAAGATTGTGTGACAAAAGGTGCTATACTAAAACATTCATAACTTTCAGCTCGGGTGTCCGTTTCACGCCCACGAGTAACCAAAATAGTTGGTTCGTTCGTCACTGCCAAGAACAAGTTCGGCCCGAACTCTTCACTGTTCCCGGCCTGAACTTCACTTTCGGCCCGAACTTCAACCTCGGCCCGAACTCCGACCTCGGCCCGAAGTCCATCCTCGGCCCGAACTCCAACCTCGGCCCGAACACCACTTCGGCCCGAACATCCCACTTCGGCCCGAACATCCCTCTTCGTCCCGAACTCTTCAATATCCAAGATTGTGTGACAAAAGGTGCTATACTAAAACATTCATAACTTTCAGTTCGGCCCGAACTCTTCACTGTTCCCGGCCCGAACATCATTTTCGGCCCGAACTTCAACCTCGGCCCGCACTTCAACCTCGGCCCGAACTCCGACCTCGGCCCGAACTTCAACCTCGGCCCGAACATCATCATCGGCCCGAACACCGAACTTCGGCCCGAACACCACTTCGGCCCGAACATCCCACTTCGGCCCGAACACCACTTCGGCCCGATCATCCCACTTCGGCCCGAACATCCCTCTTCGGCCCGAACTCTTCAATATCCAAGATTGTGTGACAAAAGGTGCTATACTAAAACATTCATAACTTTCAGCTCGGGTCTCCGTTTCACGCCCACGAGTAACCAAAATAGTTGGTTCGTTCGTCACTGCCAAGAACAAGTTCGGCCCGAACTCTTAAATGTTCCCGGCCCGAACTTCATTTTCGGCCCGAACTTCAACCTCGACCCGAACTTCAACCTCGGTCCGAACTCCGACCTCGGCCCGAACTTCAACTTCGGCCCGAACATCATCCTCGGCTCGAGCACCGAACTTCGGCCCGAACACCACTTCGGCCCGAACACCATTTCGGCCCGAACATCCCACTTCGGCCCGAACACCACTTCGGCCCGAACATCCCTCTTCGGCCAGAACATCCCTCTTTGGCCCGAACTCTTCAATATCCAAGATTGTGTGACAAAAGGTGCTATACTAAAACATTCATAACTTTCAGCTCGGGTGTCCGTTTCACGCCCACGAGTAACCAAAATAGCTGGTTCGTTCGTCACTGCCAAGAACAAGTTCGGCCCGAACTCTTCACTGTTCCCGGCCCGAACTTCATTTTCGGCCCGAACTTCCACCTCGGCCCGAACTTCAACCTCGGCCCGAATCCGACCTCGGCCCGAACTTCAACCTCGGCCCGAACATCATCCTCGGCCCGAACACCGAACTTCGGCCCGTACACCACTTCGGCCCGAACACCACTTCGGCCCGAACACCACTTCGGCCCGAAAATCCCTCTTCGGCCCGAACTCTTCAATATCCAAGATTGTGTGACAATAGGTGCTATACTAAAACATTCATAACTTTCAGCTCGGGTGTCCGTTTCACGCCCACGAGTAACTAAAATAGCTGGTTCGTTCGTCACTGCCAAGAACAAGTTCAGCCCGAACTCTTCACTGTTCCCGGCCCGAACTTCATTTTCGGCCCGAACTTCAACCTCGGCCCGAACTCCGACTTCGGCCCGAACTCCAACCTCGGCCCGAACATCATCCTCGGCCCGAACACCGAACTTCGGCCCGAACACCACTTCGGTCCGAACACCACTTCGGCCCGAACATCCCACTTCGGCCCGAACACCACTTCGGCCCGAAAATCCCTCTTCGGCCCGAACTCTTCAATATCCAAGATTGTGTGACAATAGGTGCTATACGAAAACATTCATAACTTTCAGCTCGGGTGTCCGTTTCACGCCCACGAGTAACGAAAATAGCTGGTTCGTTCGTCACTGCCAAGAACAAGTTCGGCCCGAACTCTTCACTGTTCCCGGCCCTAACTTCATTTTCGGCCCGAACTTCAACCTCGGCCCGAACTTCAACCTCGGCCCGAACTCCGACCTCGGCCCGAACTTCAACCTCGGCCCGAACATCATCATCGGCCCGAACACCGAACTTCAGCCCGAACACCACTTCGGCCCGAACACCACTGCGGCCCGAACATCCCTCTTCGGCCCGAACTCTTCAATATCCAAGATTGTGTGACAAAAGGTGCTATACTAAAACATTCATAACTTTCAGCTCGGGTGTCCGTTTCACGCCCACGAGTAACCAAAATAGTTGGTTCGTTCGTCACTGCCAAGAACAAGTTCGGCCCGAACTCTTCACTGTTCCCGGCGTGAACTTCACTTTCGGCCCGAACTTCAACCTCGGCCCGAACTCCGACCTCGGCCCGAAGTCCATCCTCGGCCCGAACTCCAACCTCGGCCCGAACACCACTTCGGCCCGAACACCACTTCGGCCCGAACATCCCACTTCGGCCCGAACACCACTTCGGCCCGAACATCCCTCTTCGTCCCGAACTCTTCAATATCCAAGATTGTGTGACAAAAGGTGCTATACTAAAACATTCATAACTTTCAGTTCGGCCCGAACTCTTCACTGTTCCCGGCCCGAACATCATTTTCGTCCCGAACTTCAACCTCGGCCCGCACTTCAACCTCGGCCCGAACTCCGACCTCGGCCCGAACTTCAACCTCGGCCCGAACATCATCATCGGCCCGAACACCGAACTTCGGCCCGAACACCACTTCGGCCCGAACATCCCACTTCGGCCCGAACACCACTTCGGCCCGAACATCCCACTTCGGCCCGAACATCCCTCTTCGGCCCGAACTCTTCAATATCCAAGATTGTGTGACAAAAGGTGCTATACTAAAACATTCATAACTTTCAGCTCGGGTCTCCGTTTCACGCCCACGAGTAACGAAAATAGCTGGTTCGTTCGTCACTGCCAAGAACAAGTTCGGCCCGAACTCTTCACTGTTCCCGGCCCGAACTTCATTTTCGGCCCGAACTTCAACCTCGGCCCGAACTTCAACCTCGGCCCGAACTCCGACCTCGGCCCGAACTTCAACCTCGGCCCGAACATCATCATCGGCCCGAACACCGAACTTCAGCCCGAACACCACTTCGGCCCGAACACCACTGCGGCCCGAACATCCCTCTTCGGCCCGAACTCTTCAATATCCAAGATTGTGTGACAAAAGGTGCTATACTAAAACATTCATAACTTTCAGCTCGGGTGTCCGTTTCACGCCCACGAGTAAACAAAATAGTTGGTTCGTTCGTCACTGCCAAGAACAAGTTCGGCCCGAACTCTTCACTGTTCCCGGCGTGAACTTCACTTTCGGCCCGAACTTCAACCTCGGCCCGAACTCCGACCTCGGCCCGAAGTCCATCCTCGGCCCGAACTCCAACCTCGGCCCGAACACCACTTCGGCCCGAACACCACTTCGGCCCGAACATCCCACTTCGGCCCGAACACCACTTCGGCCCGAACATCCCTCTTCGTCCCGAACTCTTCAATATCCAAGATTGTGTGACAAAAGGTGCTATACTAAAACATTCATAACTTTCAGTTCGGCCCGAACTCTTCACTGTTCCCGGCCCGAACATCATTTTCGTCCCGAACTTCAACCTCGGCCCGCACTTCAACCTCGGCCCGAACTCCGACCTCGGCCCGAACTTCAACCTCGGCCTGAACATCATCATCGGCCCGAACACCGAACTTCGGCCCGAACACCACTTCGGCCCGAACATCCCACTTCGGCCCGAACACCACTTCGGCCCGAACATCCCACTTCGGCCCGAACATCCCTCTTCGGCCCGAACTCTTCAATATCCAAGATTGTGTGACAAAAGGTGCTATACTAAAACATTCATAACTTTCAGCTCGGGTCTCCGTTTCACGCCCACGAGTAACCAAAATAGTTGGTTCGTTCGTCACTGCCAAGAACAAGTTCGGCCCGAACTCTTAAATGTTCCCGGCCCGAACTTCATTTTCGGCCCGAACTTCAACCTCGACCCGAACTTCAACCTCGGTCCGAACTCCGACCTCGGCCCGAACTTCAACCTCGGCCCGAACATCATCCTCGGCTCGAGCACCGAACTTCGGCCCGAACACCACTTCGGCCCGAACACCATTTCGGCCCGAACATCCCACTTCGGCCCGAACTCCACTTCGGCCCGAACATCCCTCTTCGGCCAGAACATCCCTCTTTGGCCCGAACTCTTCAATATCCAAGATTGTGTGACAAAAGGTGCTATACTAAAACATTCATAACTTTCAGCTCGGGTGTCCGTTTCACGCCCACGAGTAACCAAAATAGCTGGTTCGTTCGTCACTGCCAAGAACAAGTTCGGCCCGAACTCTTCACTGTTCCCGGCCCGAACTTCATTTTCGGCCCGAACTTCCACCTCGGCCCGAACTTCAACCTCGGCCCGAATCCGACCTCGGCCCGAACTTCAACCTCGGCCCGAACATCATCCTCGGCCCGAACACCGAACTTCGGCCCGTACACCACCTCGGCCCGAACACCACTTCGGCCCGAACACCACTTCGGCCCGAAAATCCCTCTTCGGCCCGAACTCTTCAATATCCAAGATTGTGTGACAATAGGTGCTATACTAAAACATTCATAACTTTCAGCTCGGGTGTCCGTTTCACGCCCACGAGTAACTAAAATAGCTGGTTCGTTCGTCACTGCCAAGAACAAGTTCAGCCCGAACTCTTCACTGTTCCCGGCCCGAACTTCATTTTCGGCCCGAACTTCAACCTCGGCCCGAACTTCAACCTCGGCCCGAACTCCGACCTCGGCCCGAACTCCAACCTCGGCCCGAACATCATCCTCGGCCCGAACACCGAACTTCGGCCCGAACACCACTTCGGTCCGAACACCACTTCGGCCCGAACATCCCACTTCGGCCCGAACACCACTTCGGCCCGAAAATCCCTCTTCGGCCCGAACTCTTCAATATCCAAGATTGTGTGACAATAGGTGCTATACGAAAACATTCATAACTTTCAGCTCGGGTGTCCGTTTCACGCCCACGAGTAACGAAAATAGCTGGTTCGTTCGTCACTGCCAAGAACAAGTTCGGCCCGAACTCTTCACTGTTCCCGGCCCGAACTTCATTTTCGGCCCGAACTTCAACCTCGGCCCGAACTTCAACCTCGGCCCGAACTCCGACCTCGGCCTGAACTTCAACCTCGGCCCGAACATCATCATCGGCCCGAACACCGAACTTCAGCCCGAACACCACTTCGGCCCGAACACCACTGCGGCCCGAACATCCCTCTTCGGCCCGAACTCTTCAATATCCAAGATTGTGTGACAAAAGGTGCTATACTAAAACATTCATAACTTTCAGCTCGGGTGTCCGTTTCACGCCCACGAGTAACCAAAATAGTTGGTTCGTTCGTCACTGCCAAGAACAAGTTCGGCCCGAACTCTTCACTGTTCCCGGCGTGAACTTCACTTTCGGCCCGAACTTCAACCTCGGCCCGAACTCCGACCTCGGCCCGAAGTCCATCCTCGGCCCGAACTCCAACCTCGGCCCGAACACCACTTCGGCCCGAACACCACTTCGGCCCGAACATCCCACTTCGGCCCGAACACCACTTCGGCCCGAACATCCCTCTTCGGCCCGAACTCTTCAATATCCAAGATTGTGTGACAAAAGGTGCTATACTAAAACATTCATAACTTTCAGCTCGGGTGTCCGTTTCACGCCCACGAGTAACAAAAATAGCTGGTTCGTTCGTCACTGCCAAGAACAAGTTCGGCCCAAACTCTTCACTGTTCCCGGCCCGAACTTCATTTTCGGCCCGAACTTCAACCTCGGCCCAAACTCCGACCTCGGCCCGAACTCCGACCTCGGCCCGAACTCCAACCTCGGCCCGAACATCATCCTCGGCCCGAACACTGAACTTCGGCCCGAACACCAGTTCGGCCCGAACATCCCATTTCGGCCCGAACACCACTTCGGCCCGAACATCCCTCTTCGGCCCGAACTCTTCAATATCCAAGATTGTCTGACAAAAGGTGCTATACTAAAACATTCATAACTTTCAGCTCGGGTCTCCGTTTCACGCCCACGAGTAACCAAAATTGTTGGTTCGTTCGTCACTGCCAAGAACAAGTTCGGCCCGAACTCTTAAATGTTCCCGGCCCGAACTTCATTTTCGGCCCGAACTTCAACCTCGGCCCGAACTTCAACCTCGGTCCGAACTCCGACCTCGGCCCGAACTTCAACCTCGGCCCGAACATCATCCTCGGCCCGAACACCGAACTTCGGCCCGAACACCACTTCGGCCCGAACACCACTTCGGCCCGAACACCACTTCGGCCCGAACATCCCACTTCGGCCCGAACACCACTTCGGCCCGAACATCCCTCTTCGGCCCGAACATCCCTCTTCGGCCCGAACTCTTCAATATCCAAGATTGTGTGACAAAAGGTGCTATACTAAAACATTCATAACTTTCAGCTCGGGTGTCCGTTTCAAGCCCACGAGTAACCAAAATAGCTGGTTCGTTCGTCACTGCCAAGAACAAGTTCGGCCCGAACTCTTCACTGTTCCCGGTCCGAACTTCATTTTCGGCCCGAACTTCAACCTCGGCCCGAACTTCAACCTCGGCCCGAACTCCGTCCACGGCCCGAACTTCAACCTCGGCCCGAACATCATCCTCGGCCCGAACACCGAATTTCGGCCCGAACACCACTACGGCCCGTACACCACTTCGGCCCGAACATCCCACTTCGGCCCGGACACCACTTCGGCTCGAACATCCCTCTTCGACCCGAACTCTTCAATATCCAAGATTGTGTGACAGAAGGTGCTATACTAAAACATTCATAACTTTCAGCTCGGGTGTCCGTTTCAGGCCCACGAGTAACCAAAATAGATGTTTCGTTCGTCACTGCCAAGAACAAGTTCGGCCCGAACTCTTCACCGTTCCCGGCCCGAACTTCATTTTCGGCCCGAACTTCAACCTCGGCCCGAACTCCAACCGCGGCCCGAACTCCGACCTCGGCCCGAATCAACCTCGGCCCGAACATCATCCTCGGCCCGAACACCGAACTTCGGCCCGAACACCACTTCGGCCCGAACACCACTTCGGCCCGAACATCCCACTTCGGCCTGAACACCACTTTGGCCCGAACATCCCTCTTCGGCCCGAACATCCCTCTTCGGCCCGAACTCTTCAGTATCCAAGATTGTGTGACAAAAGGTGCTATACTAAAACATTCATAACTTTCAGCTCGGGGGTCCGTTTCACGCCCACGAGTATCCAAAATAGCTGGTTCGTTCGTCACTGCCAAGAACAAATTCGGCCCGAACTCTTCACTGTTCCCGGTCCGAACTTCATTTTCGGCCCGAACTTCAACCTCGGCCCAAACTCCGACCTCGACCCAAACTTCAACCTCGGCCCGAACATCATCCTCGGCCCGAATACCAAACTTCGGCCCGAACACCAATTCGGCCCGAACATCCCACTTCGGCCCGAACACCACTTCGGCCCGAACATCCCTTTTTGGCCCGAACTCTTCAATATTCAAGATTGTGTGACAAAAAGGTGCTATACTAAAACATTCATAACTTTCAGCTCGGGTGTCCGTTTCACGCCCACGAGTAACCAAAATAGATGGTTCGTTCGTCACTGCCAATAACAAGTTCGGCCCGAACACTTCACTGTTCCCGGCCCGAACTTCATTTTCGGCCCGAACTTCAACCTCGGCCCGAACTTCAACCTCGGCCCGAACTCCGACCTCGGCCCGAAATTCAACCTCGTCCCGAACATCATCCTCGGCCCGAACACCGAACTTCGGCCCGAACACCACTTCGGCCCGAACACCACTTCGGCCCGAACATCCCACTTCGGCCCGAACACCACTTCGGCCCGAACATCCCTCTTCGGCCCGAACTCTTCAATATCCAAGATTGTGTGACAATAGGTGCTATACTAAAACATTCATAACTTTCAGCTCGGGTATCCGTTTCAAGCCCACGAGTAACCAAAATAGCTGGTTCGTTCGTCAATGCCAAGAACAAGTTCGGCCCGAACTCTTCACTGTTCCCGGCCCGAACTTCATTTTCGGCCCGAACTTCAACCTCGGCCCGAACTCTGACCTCGGCCCGAACTTCAACCTCGGCCCGAACATCATCATCGGCCCGAACACCGAACTTCGGCCCGAACACCACTTCGGCCCGAACATCCCAGTTCGGCCCAAACACCACTGCGGCCCGAACATCCCTCTTTGGCCCGAACTCTTCAATATCCAAGATTGTGTAACAAAAGGTGCTATACTAAAACATTCATAACTTTCAGCTCGGGTGTCCGTTTCACGCCTACGAGTAACCAAAATAGCTGGTTCGTTCATCACTGCCAAGAACAAGTTCGGCCCGAACTCTTCACTGTTCCCGGCCCGAACTTCATTTTCGGCCCGAACTTCAACCTCGGCCCGAACTCCGACCTCGGCCCGAACTCCAACCTCGGCTCGAACATCATCCTCGGCCCGAACACCGAACTCCGGCCCGAACACCACTTCGGCCCGAACATCCCACTTCGGCCCGAACACCACTTCGGCCCGAACATCCCTCTTCGGCCCGAACTCTTCAATACCCAAGATTTTGTGACAAAAGATGCTATACTAAAACATTCATAACTTTCAGCTCGGGTGTCCGTTTCACTCCCACGAGTAACCAAAATAGCTGGTTCGTTCGTCACTGCCAAGAACAAGTTCGGCCCGAACTCTTCACTGTTCCCGGCCCGAACTTCATTTGCGGCCCGAACTCCGACCTCGGCCCGAATTCCAACCTCGGCCCGAACATCATCCTCGGCCGGAACACCGAACTTCGGCCCGAACACCACTTCGGCCCGAAAATCCCATTTCGGCCCGAACACCACTTCGGCCCGAACATCCTTCTTCGGCCCGAACTCTTCAATATCCAAGATTGTGTGACAAAAGGTGCTATACAAAAACATTCATGACTTTCAGCTCGCGTGTCCGTTTCACGCCCACGAGTAACCAAAATAGTTGGTTCGTTCGTCACTGCCAAGAACAAGTTCGGCCCGAACTCTTAAATGTTCCCGGCCCGAACTTCATTTTCGGCCCGAACTTCAACCTCGGCCCAAACTTCAACCTCAGTCCGAACTCCGACCTCGGCCCGAACTTCAACCTCGGTCCGAACATCATCGTCGGCCCGAACACCGAACTTCAGCCTGAACACCACTTCGACCCGAACACCACTTCGGCCCGAACACCACTTCGGCCCGAACATCCCTCTTCGGCCCGAACAACCCACTTCGGCCCGAACTTCAACCTCGGCCCGAACTTCAACCTCGGCCCGAACTCCGACCTCGGCCCGAACTTGAATCTCGGTCCGAACATCATCCTCGGCCCGAACACCGAACTTTGCCCGAACACCACTTCGGCCCGAACACCACTCCGGCCCGAACATCCCACTTCGGCCCGAACACCACTTCGGCTCGAACATCCCTCTTCGGCCCGAACTCTTCAATATCCAAGATTGTGTGACAGAAGGTGTTATACTAAAACATTCATAACTTTCAGCTCGGGTGTCCGTTTCACGCCCACGAGTAACCAAAATAGCTGTTTCGTTCATCACTGCCAAGAACAAGTTCGGCCCGAACTCTTCAGTGTTCCCGGCCCGAACTTCATTTTCGGCCCGAACTTCAACCTCGACTCGAACTCCAACCTCGGCCCGAACTCCGACCTCGGCCCGAACTTCATCCTCGGCCCGAACATCATCCTCGGCCCGAACACCGAACTTCGGCCCGAACACCACTTCGGCCCGAACACCACTTCGGCCCGAACATCTGACTTCGGCCCGAACACCACTTCGGCCCGAACATCCCTCTTCGGCCCGAACTTTTCAATATCCAAGATTGTGTGACAAAAGGTGCTATACAAAAACATTCATAACTTTCAGCTCGGGTGTCTGTTTCACGCCCACGAGTAACCAAAATAGCTGGTCCGTTCGTCACTGACAAGAACAAGTTCGGCCCGAACTCTTCACTGTTCCCGGTCCGAACTTCATTTTCGGCTCGAACTCCAACCTCGGCCCAAACTCCGACCTCGGCCCGAACTCCGACCTCGGCCCGAACTTCAACCTCGGCCCGAACACCGAACTTCGGCCCGAACACCGAACTTCGGCCCGAACACCACTTCGGCCCGAACATCCCACTTCGGCCCGAACACCACTTCAGCCCGAACATCCCTCTTCGGCCCGAACTCTTCAATATCCAAGATTGTGTGACAAAAGGTGCTATACTAAAACATTCATAATTTTCAGCTCGGGTGTCCGTTTCACGCCCACGAGTAACCAAAGTAGCTGGTTCGTTCGTCACTGCCAAGAACAAGTTCGGCCCGAACTCTTCACTGTTCCCGGCCCGAACTTCATTTGCGGCCCGAACTTCAACCTCGGCCCGAACTCCGACCTCGGCCCGAACTTCAACCTCGGCCCGAACATCATCCTCGGCCCGAACACCGAACTTCAGCCTGAACACCACTTCGGCCCGAACACCACTTCGGCCCGAACACCACTTCGGCCCGAACATCCCTCTTCAGCCCGAACTCTTCAATATCCAAGATTGTGTGACAAAAGGTGCTATACTAAAACATTCATAACTTTCAGCTCGGGTGTCCGTTTCACGCCCACGAGTAACCAAAATAGTTGGTTCGTTCGTCACTGCCAAGAACAAGTTCGGCCCGAACTCTTCACTGTTCCCGGTCCGAACTTCATTTTCGGCCCGAACTTCAACCTCGGCCCGAACTTCAACCTCGGCCCGAACTCCGACCTCGGCCCGAACTTCAACCTCGGCCCGAACATCATCCTCGGCCCGAACACCGAACTTTGCCCGAACACCACTTCGGCCCGAACACCACTCCGGCCCGAACATCCCACTTCGGCCCGAACACCACTTCGGCTCGAACATCCCTCTACGGCCCGAACTCTTCAATATCCAAGATTGTGTGACAGAAGGTGTTATACTAAAACACTCATAACTTTCAGCTCGGGTGTCCGTTTCACGCCCACGAGTAACCAAAATAGCTGTTTCGTTCGTCAGTGCCAAGAACAAGTTCGGCCCGAACTCTTCACTGTTCCCGGCCCGAACTTCAACCTCGGCCCGAACTCCAACCTCCGCCCGAACTCCGACCTCGGCCCGAACTCCGACCTCGGCCCGAACTTCATCCTCGGCCCGAACACCGAACTTCGGCCCGAACACCACTTCGGCCCGAACACCACTTCGGCCCGAACATCCGACTTCGGCCCGAACACCACTTCGGCCCGAACATCCGACTTCGGCCCGAACACCACTTCGGCCCGAACATCCCTCTTCGGCCCGAACATCCCTCTTCGGCCCGAACTCTTCAATATCCAAGATTGTGTGACAAAAGGTGCTATACAAAAACATTCATAACTTTCAGCTCGGGTGTCCGTTTCACGCCCACGAGTAACCAAAATAGCTGGTCCGTTCGTCACTGACAAGAACAAGTTCGGCCCGAACTCTTCATTGTTCCCGGTCCGAACTTCATTTTCGGCCCGAACTTCAACCTCGGCCCAAACTCCGACCTCGGCCCGAACTCCGACCTCGGCCCGAACTGCAACCTCGGCCCGAACATCATCCTCGGCCCGAACACCGAACTTCGGCCCGAACACCACTTCGGCCCGAACACCACTTCGGCCCGAACATCCCACTTCGGCCTGAACACCACTTCGGCCCGAACATCCCTCTTTGGCCCGAACTCTTAAATATCCAAGATTGTGTGACAAAAGGTGCTATACTAAAACATTCATAATTTTCAGCTCGGGTGTCCGTTTCACGCCCACGAGTAACCAAAATAGCTGGTTCGTTCGTCACTGCCAAGAACAAGTTCGGCCCGAACTCTTCACTGTTCCCGGCCCGAACTTCATTTGCGGCCCGAACTTCAACCTCGGCCCGAACTCCGACCTCGGCCCGAATTCCAACCTCGGCCCGAACATCATCCTCGGCCGGAACACCGAACTTCGGCCCGAACACCACTTCGGCCCGAACACCACTTCGGCCCGAAAATCCCATTTCGGACCGAACACCACTTCGGCCCGAACATCCCTCTTCGGCCCGAACTCTTCAATATCCAAGATTGTGTGACAAAAGGTGCTATACTAAAACATTCATAACTTTCAGCTCGGGTGTCCGTTTCACGCCCACGAGTAACCAAAATAGTTGGTTCGTTCGTCACTGCCAAGAACAAGTTCGGCCCGAACTCTTAAATGTTCCCGGCCCGAACTTCATTTTCGGCCCGAACTTCAACCTCGGCCCGAACATCATCCTCGGCCCGAACACCGAACTTCGGCCCGAACACCACTTCGGCCCGAACACCACTTCGGCCCGAACACCACTTCGGCCCGAACATCCCTCTTCGGCCCGAACTCTTCACTATCCAAGATTGTGTGACAAAAGGTGCTATACTAAAACATTCATAACTTTCAGCTCGGGTGTCCGTTTCACGCCCACGAGTAACCAAAATAGCTGGTTCGTTCGTCACTGCCAAGAACAAGTTCGGCCCGAACTCTTCACTGTTCCTGGTCCGAACTTCATTTTCGGCCCGAACTTCAACCTCGGCCCGAACTTCATCCTCGGCCCGAACTTCAACCTCGGCCCGAACTCCGACCTCGGCCCGAACTTCAACCTCGGCCCGAACATCAATCTCGGCCCGAACACCGAACTTCGGCCCGAACACCACTTCGGCCCGAACACCACTTCGGCCCGAACACCACTTCGGCTCGAACATCCCTCTTCGGCCCGAACTCTTCAATATCCAAGATTGTTTGACAGAAGGTGTTCTACTAAAACATTCATAACTTTCAGCTCGGGTGTCCGTTTCACGCCCACGAGTAAACAAAATAGCTGTTTTGTTCGTCACTGCCAAGAACAAGTTCGGCCCGAACTCTTCACTGTTCCCGGCCCGAACTTCATTTTCGGCCCGAACTTCAACCTCGACCCGAACTCCAACCTCGGCCCGAACTCCGACCTCGGCCCGAACTTCAACCTCGGCCCGAACATCATCCTCGGCCCGAACACCGAACTTCGGCCTGAACACCACTTCGGCCAGAACACCACTTCGGCCCGAACATCCCACTTCGGCCCGAATAGCACTTCGGCCCGAACATCCCTCTTCGGCCGGAACATCACTCTTCGGCCCGAACTCTTCAATATCCAAGATTGTGTGACAAAAGGTGCTATACAAAAACATTCATAACTTTCAGCTCGGGTGTCCGTTTCACGCCCACGAGTAACCAAAATAGCTGGTTCGTTCGTCACTGCCAAGAACAAGTTCGGCCCGAACTCTTCACTGTTCCCGGTCCGAACTTCATTTTCGGCCCGAACTTCAACCTCGGCCCAAACTCCGACCTCGGCCCGAACTTCAACCTCGGCCCGAATATCATCCTCGGCCCGAACACCGAACTTCAGCCCGAACACCACTTCGGCCCGAACATCCCTCTTCGGCCCGAACTCTTCAATATCCAAGATTGTGTGACAAAAGGTGCTATACTAAAACATTCATAACTTTCAGCTCGGGTGTCCGTTTCACGCACACGAGTAACCAAAATAGCTGTTTCGTTCGTCACTGCCAAGAACAAGTTCGGCCCGAACTCTTCACTGTTCCCGGCCCGAACTTCATTTTCGGCCCGAACTTCAACCTCGGCCCGAACTTCAACCTCGGCCCAAACTCCGACCTCGGCCCGAACTTCAACCTCGGCCCGAACATCATCCTCGGCCCGAACACCGAACTTCGGCCCGAACACCACCTCGGCCCGAACACCACTTCGGCCCGAACATCCCACTTCGTCCCGAACACCACTTCGGCCCGAACATCCCTCTTCGGCCCGAACTCTTCAATATCCAAGATTGTGTGACAAAAGGTGCTATACTAAAACATTCATAACTTTCAGCTCGGGTGTCCGTTTCACGCCCACGAGTAACCAAAGAAGCTGGTTCGTTCGTCACTGCCAAGAACAAGTTCAGCCCGAACTCTTAAATGTTCCCGGCCCAAATTCATTTTCGGCCCGAACTTCAACCTCGGCCCGAACTCCGACCTCGGCTCAAACTTCAACCTCGGCCCGAACACCTAACTTCGGCCCGAACACCACTTTGGCCCGAACATCCCACTTCTGCCCGAACACCGAACTTCGGCCTGAACACCACTTCGGCCCGAACACCACTTCGGCCCGAACACCACTTCGGCCCGAACACCACTTCGGCCCGAACATCCCTCTTCGGCCCGAACTCTTTAATATCCAAGATTGTGTGACAAAAGGTGCTATACTAAAACATTCATAACTTTCAGCTCGGGTGTCCGTTTCACCCCCACGAGTAACCAAAATAGCTGGTTCGTTCGTCACTGCCAAGAACAAGTTCGGCCCGAACTCTTCACTGTTCCCGGTCCGAACTTCATTTACGGCCCGAACTTCAACCTCGGCCCGAACTCCGACCTCGGCCCGAACTTCAACCTCGGCCCGAACACCGAACTTCGGCCCAAACACCACTTCGGCCCGAACACCACTTCGGCCCGAACATCCCACTTCGGCCCGAACACCACTTCGGCCCGATCATCCCTCTTCGGCCCGAACATCCCACTTCGGCCCGAACACCACTTCGGCCCGAACATCCCTCTTCGGCCATAACATCCCTCTTCGGCCCGAACTCTTCAATATCCAAGATTGTGTGACAAAAGGTGTTATACTAAAACATTCATAACTTTCAGCTCGGGTGTCCGTTTCACGCCCACGAGTAACCAAAATAGCTGGTTCTTTCGTCACTGCCAAGAACAAGTTCGACCCGAACTTTTCACTGTTCCTGGCCCGAACTTCATTTTCGGCCCAAACTTCAACCTCGGCCCGAACATCATCCTCGGCCCGAACACCGAACTTCGGCCCGAACTTCAACCTCGGCCCGAACATCATCCTTGGCCCGAACACCGAACTTCGGCCCGAACTTCAACCTCGGCCCGAACATCATCCTCGGCCCGAACACCGAACTTCGGCCAGAACACCACTTCGGCCCGAACATCCCTCTTCGGCGCGAACTCTTCACTGTTCCCGGCCCGAACATCATTTGCAGCCCGAACTTCAACCTCGGCCCGAACTCCGACCTCGGCCCGAATTCCAACCTCGGCCCGAACATCATCCTCGGCCGGAACACCGAACTTCGGCCCGAACACCACTTCGGCCCGAACACCACTTCGGCCCGAACACCACTTCGGCCTGAACACCACTTCGGCCCGAAAATCCCATTTCGGCCCGAACACCACTTCGGCCCGAACATCCCTCTTCGGCCCGAACTCTTCAATATCCAAGATTGTGTGACAAAAGGTGCTATACTAAAACATTCATAACTTTCAGCTCGGGTGTCCGTTTCACGCCCACGAGTAACCAAAATAGTTGGTTCGTTCGTCACTGCCAAGAACAAGTTCGGCCCGAACTTCAACCTCGGCCCGAACTTCAACCTCGGCCCGAACTCCGACCTCGGCCCGAACTTCAACCTCGGCCCGAACACCGAACTTTGCCCGAACACCACTTCGGCCCGAACACCACTCCGGCCCGAACATCCCACTTCGGCCCGAACACCACTTCGGCTCGAACATCCCTCTTCGGCCCGAACTCTTCAATATCCAAGATTGTGTGACAGAAGGTGTTATACTAAAACATTCATAACTTTCAGCTCGGGTGTCCGTTTCACGCCCACGAGTAACCAAAATAGCTGTTTCGTTCGTCACTGCCAAGAACAAGTTCGGCCCGAACTCTTCACTGTTCCCGGCCCGAACTTCATTTTCGGCCCGAACTTCAACCTCGACTCGAACTCCAACCTCGGCCCGAACTCCGACCTCGGCCCGAACTTCATCCTCGGCCCGAACATCATCCTCGGCCCGAACACCGAACTTCGGCCCGAACACCACTTCGGCCCGAACACCACTTCGGCCCGAACATCTGACTTCGGCCCGAACACCACTTCGGCCCGAACATCCCTCTTCGGCCCGAACTTTTCAATATCCAAGATTGTGTGACAAAAGGTGCTATACAAAAACATTCATAACTTTCAGCTCGGGTGTCTGTTTCACGCCCACGAGTAACCAAAATAGCTGGTCCGTTCGTCACTGACAAGAACAAGTTCGGCCCGAACTCTTCACTGTTCCCGGTCCGAACTTCATTTTCGGCTCGAACTTCAACCTCGGCCCAAACTCCGACCTCGGCCCGAACTCCGACCTCGGCCCGAACTTCAACCTCAGCCCGAACATCATCCTCGGCCCGAACACCGAACTTCGGCCCGAACACCACTTCGGCCCGAACACCACTTCGGCCCGAACATCCCACTTCGGCCCGAACACCACTTCGGCCCGAACATCCCTCTTCGGCCCGAACTCTTCAATATCCAAGATTGTGTGACAAAAGGTGCTATACTAAAACATTCATAATTTTCAGCTCGGGTGTCCGTTTCACGCCCACGAGTAACCAAAATAGCTGGTTCGTTCGTCACTGCCAAGAACAAGTTCGGCCCGAACTCTTCACTGTTCCCGGCCCGAACTTCATTTGCGGCCCGAACTTCAACCTCGGCCCGAACTCCGACCTCGGCCCGAACTTCAACCTCGGCCCGAACATCATCCTCGGCCCGAACACCGAACTTCAGCCTGAACACCACTTCGGCCCGAACACCACTTCAGCCCGAACACCACTTCGGCCCGAACATCCCTCTTCGGCCCGAACTCTTCAATATCCAAGATTGTGTGACAAAAGGTGCTATACTAAAACATTCATAACTTTCAGCTCGGTGTCCGTTTCACGCCCACGAGTAACCAAAATAGTTGGTTCGTTCGTCATTGCCAAGAACAAGTTCGGCCCGAACTCTTCACTGTTCCCGGTCCGAACTTCATTTTCGGCCCGAACTTCAACCTTGGCCCGAACTTTAACCTCGGCCCGAACTCCGACCTCGGCCCGAACTTCAACCTTGGCCCGAACATCATCCTCGGCCCGAACACCGAACTTTGCCCGAACACCACTTCGGCCCGAACACCACTCCGGCCCGAACATCCCACTTCGGCCCGAACACCACTTCGGCTCGAACATCCCTCTTCGGCCCGAACTCTTCAATATCCAAGATTGTGTGACAGAAGGTGTTATACTAAAACATTCATAACTTTCAGCTCGGGTGTCCGTTTCACGCCCACGAGTAACCAAAATAGCTGTTTCGTTCGTCAGTGCCAAGAACAAGTTCGGCCCGAACTCTTCACTGTTCCCGGCCCGAACTTCAACCTCGGCCCGAACTCCAACCTCGGCCCGAACTCCGACCTCGGCCCGAACTCCGACCTCGGCCCGAACTTCATCCTCGGCCCGAACACCGAACTTCGGCCCGAACACCACTTCGGCCCGAACACCACTTCGGCCCGAACATCCGACTTCGGCCCGAACACCACTTCGGCCCGAACATCCCTCTTCGGCCCGAACATCCCTCTTCGGCCCGAACTCTTCAATATCCAAGATTGTGTGACAAAAGGTGCTATACAAAAACATTCATAACTTTCAGCTCGGGTGTCCGTTTCACGCCCACGAGTAACCAAAATAGCTGGTCCGTTCGTCACTGACAAGAACAAGTTCGGCCCGAACTCTTCACTGTTCCCGGTCCGAACTTCATTTTCGGCCCGAACTTCAACCTCGGCCCAAACTCCGACCTCGGCCCGAACTCCGACCTCGGCCCGAACTGCAACCTCGGCCCGAACATCATCCTCGGCCCGAACACCGAACTTCGGCCCGAACACCACTTCGGCCCGAACACCACTTCGGCCCGAACATCCCACTTCGGCCTGAACACCACTTCGGCCCGAACATCCCTCTTTGGCCCGAACTCTTCAATATCCAAGATTGTGTGACAAAAGGTGCTATACTAAAACATTCATAATTTTCAGCTCGGGTGTCCGTTTCACGCCCACGAGTAACCAAAATAGCTGGTTCGTTCGTCACTGCCAAGAACAAGTTCGGCCCGAACTCTTCACTGTTCCCGGCCCGAACTTCATTTGCGGCCCGAACTTCAACCTCGGCCCGAACTCCGACCTCGGCCCGAATTCCAACCTCGGCCCGAACATCATCCTCGGCCGGAACACCGAACTTCGGCCCGAACACCACTTCGGCCCGAAAATCCCATTTCGGACCGAACACCACTTCGGCCCGAACATCCCTCTTCGGCCCGAACTCTTCAATATCCAAGATTGTGTGACAAAAGGTGCTATACTAAAACATTCATAACTTTCAGCTCGGGTGTCCGTTTCACGCCCACGAGTAACCAAAATAGTTGGTTCGTTCGTCACTGCCAAGAACAAGTTCGGCCCGAACTCTTAAATGTTCCCGGCCCGAACTTCATTTTCGGCCCGAACTTCAACCTCGGCCCGAACATCATCCTCGGCCCGAACACCGAACTTCGGCCCGAACACCACTTCGGCCCGAACACCACTTCGGCCCGAACATCCCTCTTCGGCCCGAACTCTTCACTTTCCAAGATTGTCTGACAAAAGGTGCTATACTAAAACATTCATAACTTTCAGCTCGGGTGTCCGTTTCACGCCCACGAGTAACCAAAATAGCTGGTTCGTTCGTCACTGCCAAGAACAAGTTCGGCCCGAACTCTTCACTGTTCCTGGTCCGAACTTCATTTTCGGCCCGAACTTCAACCTCGGCCCGAACTTCATCCTCGGCCCGAACTTCAACCTCGGCCCGAACTCCGACCTCGGCCCGAACTTCAACCTCGGCCCGAACATCAATCTCGGCCCGAACACCGAACTTCGGCCCGAACACCACTTCGGCCCGAACACCACTTCGGCCCGAACACCACTTCGGCTCGAACATCCCTCTTCGGCCCGAACTCTTCAATATCCAAGATTGTTTGACAGAAGGTGTTCTACTAAAACATTCATAACTTTCAGCTCGGGTGTCCGTTTCACGCCCACGAGTAACCAAAATAGCTGTTTTGTTCGTCACTGCCAAGAACAAGTTCGGCCCGAACTCTTCACTGTTCCCGGCCCGAACTTCATTTTCGGCCCGAACTTCAACCTCGACCCGAACTCCAACCTCGGCCCGAACTCCGACCTCGGCCCGAACTTCAACCTCGGCCCGAACATCATCCTCGGCCCGAACACCGAACTTCGGCCTGAACACCACTTCGGCCCGAACATCCCACTTCGGCCCGAATAGCACTTCGGCCCGAACATCCCTCTTCGGCCCGAAAATCACTCTTCGGCCCGAACTCTTCAATATCCAAGATTGTGTGACAAAAGGTGCTATACAAAAACATTCATAACTTTCAGCTCGGGTGACCGTTTCATGCCCACGAGTAACCAAAATAGCTGGTTCGTTCGTCACTGCCAAGAACAAGTTCGGCCCGAACTCTTCACTGTTCCCGGTCCGAACTTCATTTTCGGCCCGAACTTCAACCTCGGCCCAAACTCCGACCTCGGCCCGAACTTCAACCTCGGCCCGAATATCATCCTCGGCCCGAACACCGAACTTCAGCCCGAACACCACTTCGGCCCGAACATCCCTCTTCGGCCCGAACTCTTCAATATCCAAGATTGTGTGACAAAAGGTGCTATACTAAAACATTCATAACTTTCAGCTCGGGTGTCCGTTTCACGCCCACGAGTAACCAAAATAGCTGTTTCGTTCGTCACTGCCAAGAACAAGTTCGGCCCGAACTCTTCACTGTTCCCGGCCCGAACTTCATTTTCGGCCCGAACTTCAACCTCGGCCCGAACTTCAACCTCGGCCCAAACTCCGACCTCGGCCCGAACTTCAACCTCGGCCCGAACATCATCCTCGGCCCGAACACCGAACTTCGGCCCGAACACCACCTCGGCCCGAACACCACTTCGGCCCGAACATCCCACTTCGTCCCGAACACCACTTCGGCCCGAACATCCCTCTTCGGCCCGAACTCTTCAATATCCAAGATTGTGTGACAAAAGGTGCTATACTAAAACATTCATAACTTTCAGCTCGGGTGTCCGTTTCACGCCCATGAGTAACCAAAGAAGCTGGTTCGTTCGTCACTGCCAAGAACAAGTTCAGCCCGAACTCTTAAATGTTCCCGGCCCAAATTCATTTTCGGCCCGAACTTCAACCTCGGCCCGAACTCCGACCTCGGCTCAAACTTCAACCTCGGCCCGAACACCGAACTTCGGCCCGAACACCACTTTGGCCCGAACATCCCACTTCTGCCCGAACACCGAACTTCGGCCGGAACACCACTTCGGCCCGAACACCACTTCGGCCCGAACACTACTTCGGCCCGAACATCCCTCTTCGGCCCGAACTCTTTAATATCCAAGATTGTGTGACAAAAGGTGCTATACTAAAACATTCATAACTTTCAGCTCGGGTGTCCGTTTCACCCCCACGAGTAACCAAAATAGCTGGTTCGTTCGTCACTGCCAAGAACAAGTTCGGCCCGAACTCTTCACTGTTCCCGGTCCGAACTTCATTTACGGCCCGAACTTCAACCTCGGCCCGAACTCCGACCTCGGCCCGAACTTCAACCTCGGCCCGAACACCGAACTTCGGCCCAAACACCACTTCGGCCCGAACACCACTTCGGCCCGAACATCCCACTTCGGCCCGAACACCACTTCGGCCCGATCATCCCTCTTCGGCCCGAACATCCCACTTCGGCCCGAACACCACTTCGGTCCGAACATCCCTCTTCGGCCATAACATCCCTCTTCGGCCCGAACTCTTCAATATCCAAGATTGTGTGACAAAAGGTGTTATACTAAAACATTCATAACTTTCAGCTCGGGTGTCCGTTTCACGCCCACGAGTAACCAAAATAGCTGGTTCTTTCGTCACTGCCAAGAACAAGTTCGGCCCGAACTTTTCACTGTTCCTGGCCCGAACTTCATTTTCGGCCCAACTTCAACCTCGGCCCGAACATCATCCTCGGCCCGAACACCGAACTTCGGCCCGAACTTCAACCTCGGCCCGAACATCATCCATGGCCCGAACACCGAACTTCGGCCCGAACTTCAACCTCGGCCCGAACATCATCCTCGGCCCGAACACCGAACTTCGGCCCGAACACCACTTCGGCCCGAACATCCCTCTTCGGCCCGAACATCATTTACAGCCCGAACTTCAACCTCGGCCCGAACTCCGACCTCGGCCCGAATTCCAACCTCGGCCCGAACATCATCCTCGGCCGGAACACCGAACTTCGGCCCGAACACCACTTCGGCCCGAACACCACTTCGGCCCGAACACCACTTCGGCCTGAACACCACTTCGGCCCGAAAATCCCATTTCGGCCCGAACACCACTTCGGCCCGAACATCCCTCTTCGGCCCGAACTCTTCAATATCCAAGATTGTGTGACAAAAGGTGCTATACTAAAACATTCATAACTTTCAGCTCGGGTGTCCGTTTCACGCCCACGAGTAACCAAAATAGTTGGTTCGTTCGTCACTGCCAAGAACAAGTTCGGCCCGAACTCTTAAATGTACCCGGCCCGAACTTCATTTTCGGCCCGAACTTCAACCTCGGCCCGAACTTCAACCTCTGTCCGAACTCCGACCTCGGCCTGAACTTCAACCTCGGCCCGAACATCATCCTCGGCCCGAACACCGAACTTCGGCCCAAACACCACTTCGGCCCGAACACCACTTCGGCCCGAACACCACTTCGGCCTGAACACCACTTCGGCCCGAACATCCCTCTTCGGCCCGAACATTGCTCTTCGGCCCGAACTCTTCAATATCCAAGATTGTGTGACAAAAAGTGCTATACTAAAACATTCATAACTTTCAGCTCGGGTGTCCGTTTCACGCCCACGAGTAACCAAAATATCTGGTTCGTTCGTCACTGCCAAGAACAAGTTCGGCCCGAACTCTTCACTGTTCCCGGTCCGAACTTCATTTTCGGCCCGAACTTCAACCTCGGCCCGAACTTCAACCTCGGCCCGAACTCCGACCTCGGCCCGAACTCCGACCTCGGCCCGAACTTCAACCTCGGCCCGAACATCATCCTCGACCCGAACACCGAACTTCGGCCCGAACACCACTCCGGCCCGAACATCCCACTTCGGCCTGAACACCACTTCGGCTCGAACATCCCTCTTCGGCCCGAACTCTTCAATATCCAAGATTGTGTGACAGAAGGTGTTATACTAAAACATTCATAACTTTCAGCTCGGGTGTCCGTTTCACGCCCACGAGTAACCAAAATAGCTGTTTCGTTCGTCACTGCCAAGAACAAGTTCGGCCCGAACTCTTCACTGTTCCCGGCCCGAACTTCATTTCGGGCCGAACTTCAACCTCGACCCGAACTCCAACCTCGGCCCGAACTCCGACCTCGGCCCGAACTTCAACCTCGGCCCGAACATCATCCTCGGCCCGAACACCGAACTTCGACCCGAAAACCACTTCGGCCCGAACATCCCACTTCGGCCCGAACACCACTTCGGCCCGAACATCCCTCTTCGGCCCGAACTCTTCAATATCCAAGATTGTGTGACAAAAGGTGTTATACAAAAACATTCATAACTTTCAGCTCGGGTGTCCGTTTCACGCCCACGAGTAACCAAAATAGCTGATCCGTTCGTCACTGACAAGAACAAGTTTTGCCCGAACTCTTCACTGTTCCCGGTCCGAATTTCATTTTCGGCCCGAACTTCAACCTCGGCCCAAACTCCGACCTCGGCCCGAACTTCAACCTCGGCCCGAACATCATCCTCGGCCCGAACACCACTTCGGCCCGAACATCCCTCTTCGGCCCGAACTCTTCAATATCCAAGATTGTGTGACAAAAGGTGTTATACTAAAACATTCATAACTTTCAGCTCGGGTGTCCGTTTCACGCCCACGAGTAACCAAAATAGCTGTTTTGTTCGTCACTGCCAAGAACAAGTTCGGCCCGAACTCTTCAATGTTCCAGGCCCGAACTTCATTTTCGGCCCCAACTTCAACCTCGACCCGAACTCCAACCTCGGCCCGATCTCCGACCTCGGCCCGAACTTCAACCTCGGCCCGAACATCATCCTCGGCCCGAACACCGAACTTCGGCCCGAACACCACTTCGGCCCGAACACCACTTCGGCCCGAACATCTCACTTCGGCCCGAACACCACTTCGGCCCGAACATCCCTCTTCGGCCCGAACATCACTCTTCGACCCGAACTCTTCAATATCCAAGATTGTGTGACAAAAGGTGTTATACAAAAACATTCATAACTTTCAACTCGGGTGTCCGTTTCACGCCCACGAGTAACCAAAATAGCTGGTTCGTTCGTCACTGCCAAGAACAAGTTCGGCCCGAACTCTTCACTGTTCCCGGTCCAAACTTCATTTACGGCCCGAACTTCAACCTCGGCCCGAACTCCGACCTCGGCCCGAAATTCAACCTCGGGCCGAACACCGAACTTCGGCCCAAACACCACTTCGGCCCGAACACCACTTCGGCCCGAACATCCCACTTCGGACCGAACACCACTTCGGCCCGAACATCCCTCTTCGGCCCGAACATCCCACTTCGGCCCGAACACCACTTCGGCCCGAACATCCCTCTTCGGCCATAACATCCCTCTTCGGCCCGAACTCTTCAATATCCAAGATTGTGTGACAAAAGGTGCTATACTAAAACATTCATAACTTTCAGCTCGGGTGTCCGTTTCACGCCCACGAGTAACCAAAATAGCTGGTTCGTTCGTCACTGCCAAGAACAAGTTCGGCCCGAACTTTTCACTGTTCCCGGCCCGAACTTCATTTTCGGCCCAAACTTCAACCTCGGCCCGAACATCATCCTCGGCCCGAACACCGAACTTCGGCCCGAACTTCAACCTCGGCCCGAACATCATCCTCGGCCCGAACACCGAACTTCGGCCCGAACTTCAACCTCGGCCCGAACATCATCCTCGGCCCGAACACCGAACTTCGGCCCGAACACCACTTCGGCCCGAACATCCCTCTTCGGCCCGAACTCTTCACTGTTCCCGGCACGAACTTCATTTGCGGACCGAACTTCAACCTCGGCCCGAACTCCGACCTCGGCCCGAATTCCAACCTCGGCCCGAACATCATCCTCGGCCGGAACACCGAACTTCGGCCCGAACACCACTTCGGCCCGAACACCACTTCGGCCCGAACACCACTTCGGCCCGAAAATCCCATTTCGGCCCGAACACCACTTCGGCCCGAACATCCCTCTTCGGCCCGAACTCTTCAATATCCAAGATTGTGTGACAAAAGGTGCTATACTAAAACATTCATAACTTTCAGCTCGGGTGTCCGTTTCACGCCCACGAGTAACCAAAATAGTTGGTTCGTTCGTCACTGCCAAGAACAAGTTCGGCCCGAACTCTTAAATGTTCCCGGCCCGAACTTCATTTTCGGCCCGAACTTCAACCTCGGCCCGAACTTCAACCTCTGTCCGAACTCCGACCTCGGCCTGAACTTCAACCTCGGCCCGAACATCATCCTCGACCAGAACACCGAACTTCGGCCCGAACACCACTTCGGCCCGAACACCACTTCGGCCCGAACATCCCTCTTCGTCCCGAACATTGCTCTTCGGCCCGAACTCTTCAATATCCAAGATTGTGTGAGAAAAAGTGCTATACTAAAACATTCATAACTTTCAGCTCGGGTGTCCGTTTCATGCCCACGAGTAACCAAAATAGCTGGTTCGTTCGTCACTGCCAAGAACAAGTTCGGCCCGAACTCTTCACTGTTCCCGGTCCGAACTTCATTTTCGGCCCGAACTTCAACCTCGGCCCGAACTTCAACCTCGGCCCGAACTCCGACCTCGGCCCGAACTTCATCCTCGGCCCGAACATCATCCTCGGCCCGAACACCGAACTTCGGCCCGAACACCACTTCGGCCCGAACACCACTCCGGCCCGAACATCCCACTTCGGCCTGAACACCACTTCGGCTCGAACATCCCTCTTCGGCCCGAACTCTTCAATATCCAAGATTGTGTGACAGAAGGTGTTATACTAAAACATTCATAACTTTCAGCTCGGGTGTCCGTTTCATGCCCACGAGTAACCAAAATAGTTGTTTCGTTCGTCACTGCCAAGAACAAGTTCGGCCCGAACTCTTCACTGTTCCCGGCCCGAACTTCATTTTCGGCCCGAACTTCAACCTCGACCCGAACTCCAACCTCGGCCCGAACTCCGACCTCGGCCCGAACTTCAACCTCGGCCCGAACATCATCCTCGGCCCGAACACCGAACTTCGGCCCGAACACCACTTCGGCCCTAACACCACTTCGGCCCGAACATCCCACTTCGGCCCGAACACCACTTCGGCCCGAACATCCCTCTTCGGCCCGAACATCCCTCTTCGGCCCGAACTCTTCAATATCCAAGATTGTGTGACAAAAGGTGTTATACAAAAACATTCATAACTTTCACCTCGGGTGTCCGTTTCACGCCCACGAGTAACCAAAATAGCTGATCCGTTCGTCACTGACAAGAACAAGTTTGGCCCGAACTCTTCACTGTTCCCGGTCCGAACTTCATTTTCGGCCCGAACTTCAACCTCGGCCCAAACTCCGACCTCGGCCCGAACTTCAACCTCGGCACGAACATCATCCTCGGCCCGAACACCGAACTTCGGCCCGAACACCACTTCGGCCCGAACATCCCTCTTCGGCCCGAACTCTTCAATATCCAAGATTGTGTGACAAAAGGTGTTATACTAAAACATTCATAACTTTCAGCTCGGGTGTCCGTTTCACGCCCACGAGTAACCAAAATAGCTGTTTTGTTCGTCACTGCCAAGAACAAGTTCGGCCCGAACTCTTCACTGTTCCCGGCCCGAACTTCATTTTCGGCCCCAACTTCAACCTCGACCCGAACTCCAACCTCGGTCCGAACTCCGACCTCGGCCCGAACTTCAACCTCGGCCCGAACATCATCCTCGGCCCGAACACCGAACTTCGGCCCGAACACCACTTCGGCCCGAACACCACTTCGGCCCGAACATCTCACTTCGGCCCGAACACCACTTCGGCCCGAACATCCCTCTTCGGCCCGAACATCACTCTTCGACCCGAACTCTTCAATATCCAAGATTGTGTGACAAAAGGTGTTATACAAAAACATTCATAACTTTCAGCTCGGGTGTCCGTTTCACGCCCACGAGTAACCAAAATAGCTGGTTCGTTCGTCACTGCCAAGAACAAGTTCGGCCCGAACTCTTCACTGTTCCCGGTCCGAACTTCATTTTCGGCCCGAACTTCAACCTCGATCCAAACTCCGACCTCGGCCCGAACATCATCCTCGGCCCGAACACCGAACTTCGGCCCGAACACCACTTCGGCCCGAACACCACTTCGGCCCGAACATCCCTCTTCGGCCCGAACTCTTCAATATCCAAGATTGTGTGATAAAAGGTGCTATACTAAAACATTCATAACTTTCAGCTCGGGTGTCCGTTTCACGCCCACGAGTAACCAAAATAGCTGTATCGTTCGACACTGCCAAGAACAAGTTCGGCCCGAACTCTTCACTGTTCCCGGCCCGAACTTCATTTTCGGCCCGAACTTCAACCTCGGCCCGAACTTCAACCTCGGCCCAAACTCCGACCTCGGCCCGAACTTCAACCTCGGCCCGAACATCATCCTCGGCCCGAACACCGAACTTCGGCCCGAACACCACTTCGGTCCGATCACCACTTCGGCCCGAACATCCCACTTCTGCCCGAACACCACTTCGTCCCGAACATCCCTCTTCGGCCCGAACTCTTCAATATCCAAGATTGTGTGACAAAAGGTGCTATACTAAAACATTCATAACTTTCAGCTCGGGTGTCCGTTTCACGCCCACGAGTAACCAAAATAGCTGGTTCGTTCGTCACTGCCAAGAACAAGTTCGGCCCGAACTCTTCACTGTTCCCGGTCCGAACTTCATTTTCAGCCCGAACTTCAACCTCGGCCCGAACTCCGACCTCGGCCCGAACTTCAACCTCGGCCCGAACATCATCCTCGGCCCGAACACCGAACTTCGGCCCGAACACCACTTCGGCCCGAACACCACTCCGGCCCGAACATCCCACTTCGGCCTGAACACCACTTCGGCTCGAACATCCCTCTTCGGCCCGAACTCTTCAATATCCAAGATTGTGTGACAGAAGGTGTTATACTAAAACATTCATAACTTTCAGCTCGGGTGTCCGTTTCACGCCCACGAGTAACCAAAATAGCTGTTTCGTTCGTCACTGCCAAGAACAAGTTCGGCCCGAACTTTTCACTGTTCCCGGCCCGAACTTCATTTTCGGGCCGAACTTCAACCTCGACCCGAACTCCAACCTCGGCCCGAACTCCGACCTCGGCCCGAACTTCAACCTCGGCCCGAACATCATCCTCGGCCCGAACACCGAACTTCGACCCGAACACCACTTCGGCCCGAACACCACTTCGGCCCGAACATCCCACTTCGGCCCGAACACCACTTCGGCCTGAACATCCCTCTTCGGCCCGAACTCTTCAATATCCAAGATTGTGTGACAAAAGGTGTTATACAAAAACATTCATAACTTTCAGCTCGGGTGTCCGTTTCACGCCCACGAGTAACCAAAATAGCTGATCCGTTCGTCACTGACAAGAACAAGTTTGGCCCGAACTCTTCACTGTTCCCGGTCCGAAATTCATTTTCGGCCCGAACTTCAACCTCGGCCCAAACTCCGACCTCGGCCCGAACTTCAACATCGGCCCGAACATCATCCTCGGCCCGAACACCACTTCGGCCCGAACATCCCTCTTCGGCCCGAACTCTTCAATATCCAAGATTGTGTGACAAAAGGTGTTATACTAAAACATTCATAACTTTCAGCTCGGGTGTCCGTTTCACGCCCACGAGTAACCAAAATAGCTGTTTTGTTCGTCACTGCCAAGAACAAGTTCGGCCCGAACTCTTCAATGTTCCCGGCCCGAACTTCATTTTCGGCCCCAACTTCAACCTCGACCCGAACTCCAACCTCGGCCCGAACTCCGACCTCGGCCCGAACTTCAACCTCGTCCCGAACATCATCCTCGGCCCGAACACCGAACTTCGGCCCGAACACCACTTCGGCCCGAACATCCCTCTTCGGCCCGAACTCTTCACTTTTCCCGGCCCGAACATCATTTGCAGCCCGAACTTCAACCTCGGCCCGAACTCCGACCTCGGCCCGAATTCCAACCTCGGCCCGAACATCATCCTCGGCCGGAACACCGAACTTCGGCCCGAACACCACTTCGGCCCGAACACCACTTCGGCCCGAAAACCACTTCGGCCTGAACACCACTTCGGCCCGAAAATCCCATTTCGGCCCGAACACCACTTCGGCCCGAACATCCCTCTTCGGCCCGAACTCTTCAATATCCAAGATTGTGTGACAAAAGGTGCTATACTAAAACATTCATAACTTTCAGCTCGGGTGTCCGTTTCACGCCCACGAGTAACCAAAATAGTTGGTTCGTTCGTCACTGCCAAGAACAAGTTCGGCCCGAACTCTTAAATGTTCCCGGCCCGAACTTCATTTTCGGCCCGAACTTCAACCTCGGCCCGAACTTCAACCTCTGTCCGAACTCCGACCTCGGCCTGAACTTCAACCTGGGCCCGAACATCATCCTCGGCCCGAATACCGAACTTCGGCCCAAACACCACTTCGGCCCGAACACCACTTCGGCCCGAACACCACTTCGGCCCGAACACCACTTCGGCCCGAACATCCCTCTTCGGCCCGAACATTGCTCTTCGGCCCGAACTCTTCAATATCCAAGATTGTGTGACAAAAAGTGCTATACTAAAACATTCATAACTTTCTGCTCGGGTGTCCGTTTCACGCCCACGAGTAACCAAAATAGCTGGTTCTTTCGTCACTGCCAAGAACAAGTTCGGCCCGAACTTTTCACTGTTCCCGGTCCGAATGTCATTTTCGGCCCGAACTTCAACCTCGGCCCAAACTCCGACCTCGGCCCGAACTTCAACCTCGGCCCGAACATCATCCTCGGCCCGAACACCACTTCGGCCCGAACATCCCTCTTCGGCCCGAACTCTTCAATATCCAAGATTGTGTGACAAAAGGTGTTATACTAAAACATTCATAACTTTCAGCTCGGGTGTCCGTTTCACGCCCACGAGTAACCAAAATAGCTGTTTTGTTCGTCACTGCCAAGAACAAGTTCGGCCCGGACTCTTCAATGTTCCCGGCCCGAACTTCATTTTCGGCCCCAACTTCAACCTCGACCCGAACTCCAACCTCGGCCCGAACTCCGACCTCGGCCCGAACTTCAACCTCGGCCCGAACATCATCCACGGCCCGAACACCGAACTTCGGCCCGAACACCACTTCGGCCCGAACATCCCTCTTCGGCCCGAACTCTTCAATGTTCCCGGCCCGAACATCATTTGCAGCCCGAACATCATTTGCAGCCCGAACTTCAACCTCGGCCCGAACTCCGACCTCGGCCCGAATTCCAACCTCGGCCCGAACATCATCCTCGGCCGGAACACCGAACTTCGGCCCGAACACCACTTCGGCCCGAACACCACTTCGGCCCGAACACCACTTCAGCCTGAACACCACTTCGGCCCGAAAATCCCATTTCGGCCCGAACACCACTTCGGCCCGAACATCCCTCTGCGGCCCGAACTCTTCAATATCCAAGATTGTGTGACAAAAGGTGTTATACTAAAACATTCATAACTTTCAGCTCGGGTGTCCGTTTCACGCCCACGAGTAACCAAAATAGTTGGTTCGTTCGTCACTGCCAAGAACAAGTTCGGCCCGAACTCTTAAATGTTCCCGGCCCGAACTTCATTTTCGGCCCGAACTTCAACCTCGGCCCGAACTTCAACCTCTGTCCGAACTCCGACCTCGGCCTGAACTTCAACCTCGGCCCGAACATCATCCTCGGCCCGAACACCGAACTTCGGCCCAAACACCACTTCGGCCCGAACACCACTTCGGCCCGAACACCACTTCGGCCCGAACACCACTTCGGCCCGAACACCACTTCGGCCCGAACACCACTTCGGCCCGAACATCCCTCTTCGGCCTGAACATTGCTCTTCGGCCCGAACTCTTCAATATCCAAGATTGTGTGACAAAAGGTGTTATACTAAAACATTCATAACTTTCAGCTCGGGTGTCCGTTTCACGCCCCCGAGTAACCAAAATAGATGGTTCTTTCGTCACTGCCAAGAACAAGTTCGGCCCGAACTTTTCACTGTTCCCGGCCCGAACTTCATTTTCGGCCCAAACTTCAGCCTCGGCCCGAACATCATCCTCGGCCCGAACACCGAACTTCGGCCCGAACTTCAACCTCGGCCCGAACATCATCCTCGGCCCGAACACCGAACTTCGGCCCGAACTTCAACCTCGGCCCGAACATCATCCTCGGCCCGAACACCGAACTTCGGCCCGAACACCACTTCGGCCCGAACATCCCTCTTCGGCCCGAACTCTTCACTGTTCCCGGCCCGAACATCATTTGCAGCACGAACTTCAACCTCGGCCCGAACTCCGACCTCGGCCCGATTCCAACCTCGGCCCGAACATCATCCTCGGCCGGAACACCGAACTTCGGCCCGAACACCACTTCGGCCCGAACACCACTTCGGCCCGAACACCACTTCGGCCTGAACACCACTTCGGCCCGAAAATCCCATTTCGGCCCGAACACCACTTCGGCCCGAACATCCCTCTTCGGCCCGAACTCTTCAATATCCAAGATTGTGTGACAAAAGGTGCTATACTAAAACATTCATAACTTTCAGCTCGGGTGTCCGTTTCACGCCCACGAGTAACCAAAATAGTTGGTTCGTTCGTCACTGCCAAGAACAAGTTCGGCCCGAACTCTTAAATGTTCCCGGCCCGAACTTCATTTTCGGCCCGAACTTCAACCTCGGCCCGAACTTCAACCTCTGTCCGAACTCCGACCTCGGCCTGAACTTCAACCTCGGCCCGAACATCATCCTCGGCCCGAACACCGAACTTCGGCCCAAACACCACTTCGGCCCGAACACCACTTCGGCCCGAACACCACTTCGGCCCGAACACCACTTCGGCCCGAACACCACTTCGGCCCGAACATCCCTCTTCGGCCCGAACATTGCTCTTCGGCCCGAACTCTTCAATATCCAAGATTGTGTGACAAAAAGTGCTATACTAAAACATTCATAACTTTCAGCTCGGGTGTCCGTTTCACGCCCACGAGTAACCAAAATAGTTGGTTCGTTCGTCACTGCCAAGAACAAGTTCGGCCCGAACTCTTCACTGTTCCCGGTCCGAACTTCATTTTCGGCCCGAACTTCAACCTCGGCCCGAACTTCAACCTCGGCCCGAACTCCGACCTCGGCCCGAACTTCAACCTCGGCCCGAACATCATCCTCGTCCCGAACACCGAACTTCTGCCCGAACACCACTCCGGCCCGAACATCCCACTTCGGCCTGAACAACACTTCGGCTCGAACATCCCTCTTCGGCCCGAACTCTTCAATGTCCAAGATTGTGTGACAGAAGGTGTTATACTAAAACATTCATAACTTTCAGCTCGGGTGTCCGTTTCACGCCCACGAGTAACCAAAATAGCTGTTTCGTTCGTCACTGCCAAGAACAAGTTCGGCCCGAACTCTTCACTATTCCCGGCCCGAACTTCATTTTCGGGCCGAACTTCAACCTCGACCCGAACTCCAACCTCGGCCCGAACTCCGACCTCGGCCCGAACTTCAACCTCGGCCCGAACATCATCCTCGGCCCGAACACCGAACTTCGACCCGAACACCACTTCGGCCCGAACACCACTTCGGCCCGAACATCCCACTTCGGCCCGAACACCACTTCGGCCCGAACATCCCTCTTCGGCCCGAACTCTTCAATATCCAAGATTGTGTGACAAAAGGTGTTATAGAAAAACATTCATAACTTTCAGCTCGGGTGTCCGTTTCACGCCCACGAGTAACCAAAATAGCTGATCCGTTCGTCACTGACAAGAACAAGTTTGGCCCGAACTCTTCACTGTTCCCGGTCCGAATTTCATTTTCGGCCCGAACTTCAACCTCGGCCCAAACTCCGACCTCGGCCCGAACTTCAACCTCGGCCCGAACATCATCCTCGGCCCGAACACCACTTCGGCCCGAACATCCCTCTTCGGCCCGAACTCTTCAATATCCAAGATTGTGTGACAAAAGGTGTTATACTAAAACATTCATAACTTTCAGCTCGGGTGTCCGTTTCACGCCCACGAGTAACCAAAATAGCTGGTTCGTTCGTCACTGCCAAGAACAAGTTCGGCCCGAACTCTTCACTGTTCCCGGTCCGAACTTCATTTTCGGCCCGAACTTCAACCTCGATCCAAACTCCGACCTCGGCCCGAACATCATCCTCGGCCCGAACACCGAACTTCGGCCCGAACACCACTTCGGCCCGAACATCCCTCTTCGGCCCGAACTCTTCAATATCCAAGATTGTGTGACAAAAGGTGCTATACTAAAACATTCATAACTTTCAGCTCGGGTGTCCGTTTCACGCCCACGAGTAACCAAAATAGCTGTTTCGTTCGACACTGCCAAGAACAAGTTCGGCCCGAACTCTTCACTGTTCCCGGCCCGAACTTCATTTTCGGCCGGAACTTCAACCTCGGCCCGAACTTCAACCTCGGCCCAAACTCCGACCTCGGCCCGAACTTCAACCTCGGCCCGAACATCATCCTCGGCCCGAACACCGAACTTCGGCCCGAACACCACTTCGGTCCGAACACCACTTCGGCCCGAACATCCCACTTCTGCCCGAACACCACTTCGTCCCGAACATCCCTCTTCGGCCCGAACTCTTCAATATCCAAGATTGTGTGACAAAAGGTGCTATACTAAAACATTCATAACTTTCAGCTCGGGTGTCCGTTTCACGCCCACGAGTAACCAAAATAGCTGGTTCATTCGTCACTGCCAAGAACAAGTTCGGCCCGAACTCTTAAATGTTCCCGGCCCGAACTTCATTTTCGGCCCGAACTTCAACCTCGGCCCGAACTTCAACCTCTGTCCGAACTCCGACCTCGGCCTGAACTTCAACCTCGGCCCGGACATCATCCTCGGCCCGAACACCGAACTTCGGCCCAAACACCACTTCGGCCCGAACACCACTTCGGCCCGAACACCACTTCGGCCCGAACACCACTTCGGCCCGAACATCCCTCTTCGGCCCGAACATTGCTCTTCGGCCCGAACTCTTCAATATCCAAGATTGTGTGACAAAAAGTGCTATACTAAAACATTCATAACTTTCAGCTCGGGTGTCCGTTTCACGCCCACGAGTAACCAAAATAGTTGGTTCGTTCGTCACTGCCAAGAACAAGTTCGGCCCGAACTCCTCACTGTTCCCGGTCCGAACTTCATTTTCGGCCCGAACTTCAACCTCGGCCCGAACTTCAACCTCGGCCCGAACTCCGACCTCGGCCCGAACTTCAACCTCGGCCCGAACATCATCCTCGACCCGAACACCGAACTTCTGCCCGAACACCACTCCGGCCCGAACATCCCACTTCGGCCTGAACACCACTTCGGCTCGAACATCCCTCTTCGGCCCGAACTCTTCAATATCCAAGATTGTGTGACAGAAGGTGTTATACTAAAACATTCATAACTTTCAGCTCGGGTGTCCGTTTCACGCCCACGAGTAACCAAAATAGCTGTTTCGTTCGTCACTGCCAAGAACAAGTTCGGCCCGAACTCTTCACTGTTCCCGGCCCGAACTTCATTTTCGGGCCGAACTTCAACCTCGACCCGAACTCCAACCTCGGCCCGAACTCCGACCTCGGCCCGAACTTCAACCTCGGCCCGAACATCATCCTCGGCCCGAACACCGAACTTCGACCCGAACACCACTTCGGCCCGAACACCACTTCGGCCCGAACATCCCACTTCGGCCCGAACTTCAACCTCGGCACGAACATCATCCTCGGCCCGAACACCGAACTTCGGCCCGAACACCACTTCGGCCCGAACATCCCTCTTCGGCCCGAACTCTTCAATATCCAAGATTGTGTGACAAAAGGTGTTATAGAAAAACATTCATAACTTTCAGCTCGGGTGTCCGTTTCACGCCCACGAGTAACCAAAATAGCTGATCCGTTCGTCACTGACAAGAACAAGTTTGGCCCGAACTCTTCACTGTTCCCGGTCCGAATTTCATTTTCGGCCCGAACTTCAACCTCGGCCCAAACTCCGACCTCGGCCCGAACTTCAACCTCGGCCCGAACATCATCCTCGGCCCGAACACCACTTCGGCCCGAACATCCCTCTTCGGCCCGAACTCTTCAATATCCAAGATTGTGTGACAAAAGGTGTTATACTAAAACATTCATAACTTTCAGCTCGGGTGTCCGTTTCACGCCCACGAGTAACCAAAATAGCTGGTTCGTTCGTCACTGCGAAGAACAAGTTCGGCCCGAACTCTTCACTGTTCCCGGTCCGAACTTCATTTTCGGCCCGAACTTCAACCTCGATCCAAACTCCGACCTCGGCCCGAACATCATCCTCGGCCCGAACACCGAACTTCGGCCCGAACACCACTTCGGCCCGAACATCCCTCTTCGGCCCGAACTCTTCAATATCCAAGATTGTGTGACAAAAGGTGTTATACTAAAACATTCATAACTTTCAGCTCGGGTGTCCGTTTCACGCCCACGAGTAACCAAAATAGCTGTTTCGTTCGACACTGCCAAGAACAAGTTCGGCCCGAACTCTTCACTGTTCCCGGCCCGAACTTCATTTTCGGCCCGAACTTCAACCTCGGCCCGAACTTCAACCTCGGCCCAAACTCCGACCTCGGCCCGAACTTCAACCTCGGCCCGAACATCATCCTCGGCCCGAACACCGAACTTCGGCCCGAACACCACTTCGGTCCGAACACCACTTCGGCCCGAACATCCCACTTCTGCCCGAACACCACTTCGTCCCGAACATCCCTCTTCGGCCCGAACTCTTCAATATCCAAGATTGTGTGACAAAAGGTGCTATACTAAAACATTCATAACTTTCAGCTCGGGTGTCCGTTTCACGCCCACGAGTAACCAAAATAGCTGGTTCATTCGTCACTGCCAAGAACAAGTTCGGCCCAAACTCTTAAATGTTCCCGGCCCGAACTTCATTTTCGGCCCGAACTTCAACCTCGGCCCGAACTTCAACCTCTGTCCGAACTCCGACCTCGGCCTGAACTTCAACCTCGGCCCGGACATCATCCTCGGCCCGAACACCGAACTTCGGCCCAAACACCACTTCGGCCCGAACACCACTTCGGCCCGAACACCACTTCGGCCCGAACACCACTTCGGCCCGAACATCCCTCTTCGGCCCGAACATTGCTCTTCGGCCCGAACTCTTCAATATCCAAGATTGTGTGACAAAAAGTGCTATACTAAAACATTCATAACTTTCAGCTCGGGTGTCCGTTTCACGCCCACGAGTAACCAAAATAGTTGGTTCGTTCGTCACTGCCAAGAACAAGTTCGGCCCGAACTCCTCACTGTTCCCGGTCCGAACTTCATTTTCGGCCCGAACTTCAACCTCGGCCCGAACTTCAACCTCGGCCCGAACTCCGACCTCGGCCCGAACTTCAACCTCGGCCCGAACATCATCCTCGACCCGAACACCGAACTTCTGCCCGAACACCACTCCGGCCCGAACATCCCACTTCGGCCTGAACACCACTTCGGCTCGAACATCCCTCTTCGGCCCGAACTCTTCAATATCCAAGATTGTGTGACAGAAGGTGTTATACTAAAACATTCATAACTTTCAGCTCGGGTGTCCGTTTCACGCCCACGAGTAACCAAAATAGCTGTTTCGTTCGTCACTGCCAAGAACAAGTTCGGCCCGAACTCTTCACTGTTCCCGGCCCGAACTTCATTTTCGGGCCGAACTTCAACCTCGACCCGAACTCCAACCTCGGCCCGAACTCCGACCTCGGCCCGAACTTCAACCTCGGCCCGAACATCATCCTCGGCCCGAACACCGAACTTCGACCCGAACACCACTTCGGCCCGAACACCACTTCGGCCCGAACATCCCACTTCGGCCCGAACACCACTTCGGCCCGAACATCCCTCTTCGGCCCGAACTCTTCAATATCCAAGATTGTGTGACAAAAGGTGTTATAGAAAAACATTCATAACTTTCAGCTCGGGTGTCCGTTTCACGCCCACGAGTAACCAAAATAGCTGATTCGTTCGTCACTGACAAGAACAAGTTTGGCCCGAACTCTTCACTGTTCCCGGTCCGAATTTCATCTTCGGCCCGAACTTCAACCTCGGCCCAAACTCCGACCTCGGCCCGAACTTCAACCTCGGCCCGAACATCATCCTCGGCCCGAACACCACTTCGGCCCGAACATCCCTCTTTGGCCCGAACTCTTCAATATCCAAGATTGTGTGACAAAAGGTGTTATACTAAAACATTCATAACTTTCAGCTCGGGTGTCCGTTTCACGCCCACGAGTAACCAAAATAGCTGGTTCGTTCGTCACTGCCAAGAACAAGTTCGGCCCGAACTCTTCACTGTTCCCGGTCCGAACTTCATTTTCGGCCCGAACTTCAACCTCGATCCAAACTCCGACCTCGGCCCGAACATCATCCTCGGCCCGAACTTCAACCTCGGCCCGAACATCATCCTCGGCCCGAACACCGAACTTCGGCCCGAACACCACTTCGGTCCGAACACCACTTCGGCCCGAACATCCCACTTCTGCCCGAACACCACTTCGTCCCGAACATCCCTCTTCGGCCCGAACTCTTCAATATCCAAGATTGTGTGACAAAAGGTGCTATACTAAAACATTCATAACTTTCAGCTCGGGTGTCCGTTTCACGCCCACGAGTAACCAAAATAGCTGGTTCGTTCGTCACTGCCAAGAACAAGTTCGGCCCGAACTCTTCACTGTTCCCGGTCCGAACTTCATTTTCAGCCCGAACTTCAACCTCGGCCCGAACTTCAACCTCGGCCCGAACTCCGACCTCGGCCCGAACTTCAACCTCGGCCCGAACATCATCCTCGGCCCGAACACCGAACTTCGGCCCGAACACCACTTCGGCCCGAACACCACTCCGGCCCGAACATCCCACTTCGGCCTGAACACCACTTCGGCTCGAACATCCCTCTTCGGCCCGAACTCTTCAATATCCAAGATTGTGTGACAGAAGGTGTTATACTAAAACATTCATAACTTTCAGCTCGGGTGTCCGTTTCACGCCCACGAGTAACCAAAATAGCTGTTTCGTTTGTCACTTCCAAGAACAAGTTCGGCCCGAACTCTTCACTGTTCCCGGCCCGAACTTCATTTTCGGGCCGAACTTCAACCTCGACCCGAACTCCAACCTCGGCCGGAACTCCGACCTCGGCCCGAACTTCAACCTCGGCCCGAACATCATCCTCGGCCCGAACACCGAACTTCGACCCGAACACCACTTCGGCCCGAACACCACTTCGGCCCGAACATCCCACTTCGGCCCGAACACCACTTCGGCCCGAACATCCCTCTTCGGCCCGAACTCTTCAATATCCAAGATTGTGTGACAAAAGGTGTTATACAAAAACATTCATAACTTTCAGCTCGGGTGTCCGTTTCACGCCCACGAGTAACCAAAATAGCTGATCCGTTCCTCACTGACAAGAACAAGTTTGGCCCGAACTCTTCACTGTTCCCGGTCCGAATTTCATTTTCGGCCCGAACTTCAACCTCGGCCCAAACTCCGACCTCGGCCCGAACTTCAACCTCGGCCCGAACATCATCCTCGGCCCGAACACCACTTCGGCCCGAACATCCCTCTTCGGCCCGAACTCTTCAATATCCAAGATTGTGTGACAAAAGGTGTTATACTAAAACATTCATAACTTTCAGCTCGGGTGTCCGTTTCACGCCCACGAGTAACCAAAATAGCTGTTTTGTTCGTCACTGCCAAGAACAAGTTCGGCCCGAACTCTTCACTGTTCCCGGCCCGAACTTCATTTTCGGCCCCAACTTCAACCTCGACCCGAACTCCAACCTCGGCCCGAACTCCGACCTCGGCCCGAACTTCAACCTCGGCCCGAACATCATCCTCGGCCCGAACACCGAACTTCGGCCCGAACACCAATTCGGCCCGAACATCCCTCTTCGGCCCGAACTCTTCACTGTTCCCGGCCCGAACATCATTTGCAGCCCGAACTTCAACCTCGGCCCGAACTCCGACCTCGGCCCGAATTCCAACCTCGGCCCGAACATCATCCTCGGCCGGAACACCGAACTTCGGCCCGAACACCACTTCGGCCCGAACACCACTTCGGCCCGAAAACCACTTCGGCCTGAACACCACTTCGGCCCGAAAATCCCATTTCGGCCCGAACACCACTTCGGCCCGAACATCCCTCTTCGGCCCGAACTCTTCAATATCCAAGATTGTGTGACAAAAGGTGCTATACTAAAACATTCATAACTTTCAGCTCGGGTGTCCATTTCACGCCCACGAGTAACCAAAATAGTTGGTTCGTTCGTCACTGCCAAGAACAAGTTCGGCCCGAACTCTTAAATGTTCCCGGCCCGAACTTCATTTTCGGCCCGAACTTCAACCTCGGCCCGAACTTCAACCTCTGTCCGAACTCCGACCTCGGCCTGAACTTCAACCTCGGCCCGAACATCATCCTCGGCCCGAACACCGAACTTCGGCCCAAACACCACTTCGGCCCGAACACCACTTCGGCCCGAACACCACTTCGGCCCGAACACCACTTCGGCCCGAACATCCCTCTTCGGCCCGAACATTGCTCTTCGGCCCGAACTCTTCAATATCCAAGATTGTGTGACAAAAAGTGCTATACTAAAACATTCATAACTTTCTGCTCGGGTGTTCGTTTCACGCCCACGAGTAACCAAAATAGCTGGTTCTTTCGTCACTGCCAAGAACAAGTTCGGCCCGAACTTTTCACTGTTCCCGGTCCGAATGTCATTTTCGGCCCGAACTTCAACCTCGGCCCAAACTCCGACCTCGGCCCGAACTTCAACGTCGGCCCGAACATCATCCTCGGCCCGAACACCACTTCGGCCCGAACATCCCTCTTCGGCCCGAACTCTTCAATATCCAAGATTGTGTGACAAAAGGTGTTATACTAAAACATTCATAACTTTCAGCTCGGGTGTCCGTTTCACGCCCACGAGTAACCAAAATAGCTGTTTTGTTCGTCACTGCCAAGAACAAGTTCGGCCCGAACTCTTCAATGTTCCCGGCCCGAACTTCATTTTCGGCCCCAACTTCAACCTCGACCCGAACTCCAACCTCGGCCCGAACTCCGACCTCGGCCCGAACTTCAACCTCGGCCCGAACATCATCCTCGGCCCGAACACCGAACTTCGGCCCGAACACCACTTCGGCCCGAACATCCCTCTTCGGCCCGAACTCTTCATTGTTCCCGGCCCGAACATCATTTGCAGCCCGAACTTCAACCTCGGCCCGAACTCCGACCTCGGCCCGAATTCCAACCTCGGCCCGAACATCATCCTCGGCCGGAACACCGAACTTCGGCCCGAACACCACTTCGGCCCGAACACCACTTCGGCCTGAACACCACTTCGGCCCGAAAATCCCATTTCGGCCCGAACACCACTTCGGCCCGAACATCCCTCTTCGGCCCGAACTCTTCAATATCCAAGATTGTGTGACAAAAGGTGCTATACTAAAACATTCATAACTTTCAGCTCGGGTGTCCGTTTCACGCCCACGAGTAACCAAAATAGTTGGTTCGTTCGTCACTGCCAAGAACAAGTTCGGCCCGAACTCTTAAATGTTCCCGGCCCGAACTTCATTTTCGGCCCGAACTTCAACCTCGGCCCGAACTTCAACCTCTGTCCGAACTCCGACCTCGGCCTGAACTTCAACCTCGGCCCGAACATCATCCTCGGCCCGAACACCGAACTTCGGCCCAAACACCACTTCGGCCCGAACACCACTTCGGCCCGAACACCACTTCGGCCCGAACATCCCTCTTCGGCCCGAACATTGCTCTTCGGCCCGAACTCTTCAATATCCAAGATTGTGTGACAAAAGGTGTTATACTAAAACATTCATAACTTTCAGCTCGGGTGTCCGTTTCACGCCCACGAGTAACCAAAATAGCTGTTTTGTTCGTCACTGCCAAGAACAAGTTCGGCCCGAACTCTTCAATGTTCCCGGCCCGAACTTCATTTTCGGCCCCAACTTCAACCTCGACCCGAACTCCAACCTCGGCCCGAACTCCGACCTCGGCCCGAACTTCAACCTCGGCCCGAACATCATCCTCGGCCCGAACACCGAACTTCGGCCCGAACACCAATTCGGCCCGAACATCCCTCTTCGGCCCGAACTCTTCACTGTTCCCGGCCCGAACATCATTTGCAGCCCGAACTTCAACCTCGGCCCGAACTCCGACCTCGGCCCGAATTCCAACCTCGGCCCGAACATCATCCTCGGCCGGAACACCGAACTTCGGCCCGAACACCACTTCGGCCCGAACACCACTTCGGCCCGAAAACCACTTCGGCCTGAACACCACTTCGGCCCGAAAATCCCATTTCGGCCCGAACACCACTTCGGCCCGAACATCCCTCTTCGGCCCGAACTCTTCAATATCCAAGATTGTGTGACAAAAGGTGCTATACTAAAACATTCATAACTTTCAGCTCGGGTGTCCATTTCACGCCCACGAGTAACCAAAATAGTTGGTTCGTTCGTCACTGCCAAGAACAAGTTCGGCCCGAACTCTTAAATGTTCCCGGCCCGAACTTCATTTTCGGCCCGAACTTCAACCTCGGCCCGAACTTCAACCTCTGTCCGAACTCCGACCTCGGCCTGAACTTCAACCTCGGCCCGAACATCATCCTCGGCCCGAACACCGAACTTCGGCCCAAACACCACTTCGGCCCGAACACCACTTCGGCCCGAACACCACTTCGGCCCGAACACCACTTCGGCCCGAACATCCCTCTTCGGCCCGAACATTGCTCTTCGGCCCGAACTCTTCAATATCCAAGATTGTGTGACAAAAAGTGCTATACTAAAACATTCATAACTTTCTGCTCGGGTGTCCGTTTCACGCCCACGAGTAACCAAAATAGCTGGTTCTTTCGTCACTGCCAAGAACAAGTTCGGCCCGAACTTTTCACTGTTCCCGGTCCGAATGTCATTTTCGGCCCGAACTTCAACCTCGGCCCAAACTCCGACCTCGGCCCGAACTTCAACCTCGGCCCGAACATCATCCTCGGCCCGAACACCACTTCGGCCCGAACATCCCTCTTCGGCCCGAACTCTTCAATATCCAAGATTGTGTGACAAAAGGTGTTATACTAAAACATTCATAACTTTCAGCTCGGGTGTCCGTTTCACGCCCACGAGTAACCAAAATAGCTGTTTTGTTCGTCACTGCCAAGAACAAGTTCGGCCCGAACTCTTCAATGTTCCCGGCCCGAACTTCATTTTCGGCCCCAACTTCAACCTCGACCCGAACTCCAACCTCGGCCCGAACTCCGACCTCGGCCCGAACTTCAACCTCGGCCCGAACATCATCCTCGGCCCGAACACCGAACTTCGGCCCGAACACCACTTCGGCCCGAACATCCCTCTTCGGCCCGAACTCTTCACTGTTCCCGGCCCGAACATCATTTGCAGCCCGAACTTCAACCTCGGCCCGAACTCCGACCTCGGCCCGAATTCCAACCTCGGCCCGAACATCATCCTCGGCCGGAACACCGAACTTCGGCCCGAACACCACTTCGGCCCGAACACCACTTCGGCCTGAACACCACTTCGGCCCGAAAATCCCATTTCGGCCCGAACACCACTTCGGCCCGAACATCCCTCTTCGGCCCGAACTCTTCAATATCCAAGATTGTGTGACAAAAGGTGCTATACTAAAACATTCATAACTTTCAGCTCGGGTGTCCGTTTCACGCCCACGAGTAACCAAAATAGTTGGTTCGTTCGTCACTGCCAAGAACAAGTTCGGCCCGAACTCTTAAATGTTCCCGGCCCGAACTTCATTTTCGGCCCGAACTTCAACCTCGGCCCGAACTTCAACCTCTGTCCGAACTCCGACCTCGGCCTGAACTTCAACCTCAGCCCGAACATCATCCTCGGCCCGAACACCGAACTTCGGCCCAAACACCACTTCGGCCCGAACACCACTTCGGCCCGAACACCACTTCGGCCCGAACACCACTTCGGCCCGAACATCCCTCTTCGGCCCGAACATTGCTCTTCGGCCCGAACTCTTCAATATCCAAGATTGTGTGACAAAAGGTGTTATACTAAAACATTCATAACTTTCAGCTCGGGTGTCCGTTTCACGCCCACGAGTAACCAAAATAGCTGGTTCTTTCGTCACTGCCAAGAACAAGTTCGGCCCGAACTTTTCACTGTTCCCGGCCCGAACTTCATTTTCGGCCCAAACTTCAGCCTCGGCCCGAACATCATCCTCGGCCCGAACACCGAACTTCGGCCCGAACTTCAACCTCGGCCCGAACATCATCCTCGGCCCGAACACCGAACTTCGGCCCGAACTTCAACCTCGGCCCGAACATCATCCTCGGCCCGAACACCGAACTTCGGCCCGAACACCACTTCGGCCCGAACATCCCTCTTCGGCCCGAACTCTTCACTGTTCCCGGCCTGAACATCATTTGCAGCCCGAACTTCAACCTCGGCCCGAACTCCGACCTCGGCCCGAATTCCAACCTCGGCCCGAACATCATCCTCGGCCGGAACACCGAACTTCGGCCCGAACACCACTTCGGCCCGAACACCACTTCGGCCCGAACACACTTCGGCCTGAACACCACTTCGGCCCGAAAATCCCATTTCGGCCCGAACACCACTTCGGCCCGAACATCCCTCTTCGGCCCGAACTCTTCAATATCCAAGATTGTGTGACAAAAGGTGCTATACTAAAACATTCATAACTTTCAGCTCGGGTGTCCGTTTCACGCCCACGAGTAACCAAAATAGTTGGTTCGTTCGTCACTGCCAAGAACAAGTTCGGCCCGAACTCTTAAATGTTCCCGGCCCGAACTTCATTTTCGGCTCGAACTTCAACCTCGGCCCGAACTTCAACCTCTGTCCGAACTCCGACCTCGGCCTGAACTTCAACCTCGGCCCGAACATCATCCTCGGCCCGAACACCGAACTTCGGCCCAAACACCACTTCGGCCCGAACACCACTTCGGCCCGAACACCACTTCGGCCCGAACATCCCTCTTCGGCCCGAACTCTTCAATATCCAAGATTGTGTGACAAAAAGTGTTATACTAAAACATTCATAACTTTCAGCTCGGGTGTCCGTTTCACGCCCACGAGTAACCAAAATAGTTGGTTCGTTCGTCACTGCCAAGAACAAGTTCGGCCCGAACTCTTCACTGTTCCCGGTCCGAACTTCATTTTCGGCCCGAACTTCAACCTCGGCCCGAACTTCAACCTCGGCCCGAACTCCGACCTCGGCCCGAACTTCAACCTCGGCCCGAACATCATCCTCGACCCGAACACCGATCTTCGGCCCGAACACCACTCCGGCCCGAACATCCCACTTCGGCCTGAACACCACTTCGGCTCGAACATCCCTCTTCGGCCCGAACTCTTCAATATCCAAGATTGTGTGACAGAAGTTGTTATACTAAAACATTCATAACTTTCAGCTCGGGTGTCCGTTTCACGCCCACGAGTAACCAAAATAGCTGTTTCGTTCGTCACTGCCAAGAACAAGTTCGGCCCGAACTCTTCACTGTTCCCGGCCCGAACTTCATTTTCGGGCCGAACTTCAACATCGACCCGAACTCCAACCTCGGCCCGAACTCCGACCTCGGCCCGAACTTCAACCTCGGCCCGAACATCATCCTCGGCCCGAACACCGAACTTCGACCCGAACACCACTTCGGCCCGAACACCACTTCGGCCCGAACATCCCACTTCGGCCCGAACACCACTTCGGCCCGAACTGTTCAATATCCAAGATTGTGTGACAAAAGGTGTTATAGAAAAACATTCATAACTTTCAGCTCGGGTGTCCGTTTCACGCCCACGAGTAACCAAAATAGCTGATCCGTTCGTCACTGACAAGAACAAGTTTGGCCCGAACCCTTCACTGTTCCCGGTCCGAATTTCATTTTCGGCCCGAACTTCAACCTCGGCCCAAACTCCGACCTCGGCCCGAACTTCAACCTCGGCCCGAACATCATCCTCGGCCCGAACACCACTTCGGCCCGAACATCCCTCTTCGGCCCGAACTCTTCAATATCCAAGATTGTGTGACAAAAGGTGTTATACTAAAACATTCATAACTTTCAGCTCGGGTGTCCGTTTCACGCCCACGAGTAACCAAAATAGCTGTTTTGTTCGTCACTGCCAAGAACAAGTTCGGCCCGAACTCTTCAATGTTCCCGGCCCGAACTTCATTTTCGGCCCCAACTTCAACCTCGACCCGAACTCCAACCTCGGCCCGAACTCCGACCTCGGCCCGAACTTCAACCTCAGCCCGAACATCATCCTCGGCCCGAACACCGAACTTCGGCCCGAACAACACTTCGGCCCGAACACCACTTCGGCCCGAACATCTCACTTCGGCCCGAACACCACTTCGGCCCGAACATCCCTCTTCGGCCCGAACATCACTCTTCGACCCGAACTCTTCAATATCCAAGATTGTGTGACAAAAGGTGTTATACAAAAACATTCATAACTTTCAGCTCGGGTGTCCGTTTCACGCCCACGAGTTACCAAAATAGCTGGTACGTTCGTCACTGCCAAGAACAAGTTCGGCCCGAACTCTTCACTGTTCCCGGTCCAAACTTCATTTACGGCCCGAACTTCAACCTCGGCCCGAACTCCGACCTCGGCCCGAAATTCAACCTCGGCCGAACACCGAACTTCGGCCCAAACACCACTTCGGCCCGAACACCACTTCGGCCCGAACATCCCACTTCGTCCCGAACACCACTTCGGCCCGAACATCCCTCTTCGGCCCGAACATCCCACTTCGGCCCGAACACCACTTCGGCCCGAACATCCCTCTTCGGCCATAACATCCCTCTTCGGCCCGAACTCTTCAATATCCAAGATTGTGTGACAAAAGGTGCTATACTAAAACATTCATAACTTTCAGCTCGGGTGTCCGTTTCACGCCCACGAGTAACCAAAATAGCTGGTTCGTTCGTCACTGCCAAGAACAAGTTCGGCCCGAACTTTTCACTGTTCCCGGCCCGAACTTCATTTTTGGCCCAAACTTCAACCTCGGCCCGAACATCATCCTCGGCCCGAACACCGAACTTCGGCCCGAACTTAAACCTCGGCCCGAACATCATCCTCGGCCCGAACACCGAACTTCGGCCCGAACTTCAACCTCGGCCCGAATATCATCCTCGGCCCGAACACCGAACTTCGGCCCGAACACCACTTCGGCCCGAACATCCCTCTTCGGCCCGAACTCTTCACTGTTCCCGGCCCGAACTTCATTTGCGGCCCGAACTTCAACCTCGGCCCGAACTCCGACCTCGGCCCGAATTCCAACCTCGGCCCGAATATCATCCTCGGCCGGAACACCAAACTTCGGCCCGAACACCACTTCGGCCCGAACACCACTTCGGCCCGAACACCACTTCGGCCCGAACACCACTTCGGCCCGAACACCACTTCGGCCCGAACACCACTTCGGCCCGAAAATCCCATTTCGGCCCGAACACCACTTCGGCCCGAACATCCCTCTTCGGCCCGAACTCTTCAATATCCAAGATTGTGTGACAAAAGGTGTTATACTAAAACATTCATAACTTTCAGCTCGGGTGTCCGTTTCACGCCCACGAGTAACCAAAATAGTTGGTTCGTTCGTCACTGCCAAGAACAAGTTCGGCCCGAACTCTTAAATGTTCCCGGCCCGAACTTCATTTTCGGCCCGAACTTCAACCTCGGCCCGAACTTCAACCTCTGTCTGAACTCCGACCTCGGCCTGAACTTCAACCTCGGCCCGAACATCATCCTCGACCAGAACACCGAACTTCGGCCCGAACACCACTTCGGCCCGAACACCACTTCGGCCCGAACACCACTTCGGCCCGAACGCCACTTCGGCCCGAACATCCCTCTTCGGCCCGAACATTGCTCTTCGGCCCGAACTCTTCAATATCCAAGATTGTGTGACAAAAAGTGCTATACTAAAACATTCATAACTTTCAGCTCGGGTGTCCGTTTCACGCCCACGAGTAACCAAAATAGCTGATTCGTTCGTCACTGCCAAGAACAAGTTCGGCCCGAACTCTTCACTGTTCCCGGTCCGAACTTCATTTTCGGCCCGAACTTCAACCTCGGCCCGAACTTCAACCTCGGCCCGAACTCCGACCTCGGCCCGAACTTCAACCTCGGCCCGAACATCATCCTCGGCCCGAACACCGAACTTCGGCCCGAACACCACTTCGGCCCGAACACCACTCCGGCCCGAACATCCCACTTCGGCCTGAACACCACTTCGGCTCGAACATCCCTCTTCGGCCCGAACTCTTCAATATCCAAGATTGTGTGACAGAAGGTGTTATACTAAAACATTCATAACTTTCAGCTCGGGTGTCCGTTTCATGCCCACGAGTAACCAAAATAGTTGTTTCGTTCGTCACTGCCAAGAACAAGTTCGGCCCGAACTCTTCACTGTTCCCGGCCCGAACTTCATTTTCGGCCCGAACTTCAACCTCGACCCGAACTCCAACCTCGGCCCGAACTCCGACCTCGGCCCGAACTTCAACCTCGGCCCGAACATCATCCTCGGCCCGAACACCGAACTTCGGCCCGAACACCACTTCGGCCCTAACACCACTTCGGCCCGAACATCCCACTTCGGCCCGAACACCACTTCGGCCCGAACATCCCTCTTCGGCCCGAACATCCCTCTTCGGCCCAAACTCTTCAATATCCAAGATTGTGTGACAAAAGGTGTTATACAAAAACATTCATAACTTTCACCTCGGGTGTCCGTTTCACGCCCACGAGTAACCAAAAAAGCTGATCCGTTCGTCACTGACAAGAACAAGTTTGGCCCGAACTCTTCACTGTTCCCGGTCCGAACTTCATTTTCGGCCCGAACTTCAACCTCGGCCCAAACTCCGACCTCGGCCCGAACTTCAACCTCGGCCCGAACATCATCCTCGGCCCGAACACCGAACTTCGGCCCGAACACCACTTCGGCCCGAACTCTTCAATATCCAAGATTGTGTGACAAAAGGTGTTATACTAAAACATTCATAACTTTCAGCTCGGGTGTCCGTTTCACGCCCACGAGTAACCAAAATAGCTGTTTTGTTCGTCACTGCCAAGAACAAGTTCGACCCGAACTCTTCACTGTTCCCGGCCCGAACTTCATTTTCGGCCCCAACTTCAACCTCGACCCGAACTCCAACCTCGGCCCGAACTCCGACCTCGGCCCGAACTTCAACCTCGGCCCGAACATCATCCTCGGCTCGAACACCGAACTTCGGCCCGAACACCACTTCGGCCCGAACACCACTTCGGCCCGAACATCTCACTTCGGCCCGAACACCACTTCGGCCCGAACATCCCTCTTCGGCCCGAACACCACTTCGGCCCGAACTCTTCAATATCCAAGATTGTGTGACAAAAGGTGTTATACTAAAACATTCATAACTTTCAGCTCGGGTGTCCGTTTCACGCCCACGAGTAACCAAAATAGCTGTTTTGTTCGTCACTGCCAAGAACAAGTTCGACCCGAACTCTTCACTGTTCCCGGCACGAACTTCATTTTCGGCCCGAACTTCAACCTCGGCCCGAACTTCAACCAAGGCCCAAACTCCGACCTCGGCCCGAATTTCAACCTCGGCCCGAACATCATCCTCGGCCCGAACACCGAACTTCGGCCCGAACACCACTTCGGTCCGAACACCACTTCGGCCCGAACATCCCACTTCTGCCCGAACACCACTTCGTCCCGAACATCCCTCTTCGGCCCGAACTCTTCAATATCCAAGATTGTGTGACAAAAGGTGCTATACTAAAACATTCATAACTTTCAGCTCGGGTGTCCGTTTCACGCCCACGAGTAACCAAAATAGCTGGTTCGTTCGTCACTGCCAAGAACAAGTTCGGCCCGAACTCTTCACTGTTCCCGGTCCGAACTTCATTTTCAGCCCGAACTTCAACCTCGGCCCGAACTTCAACCTCGGCCCGAACTCCGACCTCGGCCCGAACTTCAACCTCGGCCCGAACATCATCCTCGGCCCGAACACCGAACTTCGGCCCGAACACCACTTCGGCCCGAACACCACTCCGGCCCGAACATCCCACTTCGGCCTGAACACCACTTCGGCTCGAACATCCCTCTTCGGCCCGAACTCTTCAATATCCAAGATTGTGTGAGAGAAGGTGTTATACTAAAACATTCATTACTTTCAGCTCGGGTGTCCGTTTCACGCCCACGAGTAACCAAAATAGCTGTTTCGTTCGTCACTGCCAAGAACAAGTTCGGCCCGAACTCTTCACTGTTCCCGGCCCGAACTTCATTTTCGGCCCGAACATCAACCTCGACTCGAACTCCAACCTCGGCCCGAACTCCGACCTCGGCCCGAACTTCAACCTCGGCCCGAACATCATCCTCGGCCCGAACACCGAACTTCGGCCCGAACACTACTTCGGCCCGAACACCACTTCGGCCCGAACATCCCACTTCGGCCCGAACACCACTTCGGCCCGAACATCCCTCTTCGGCCCGAACATCCCTCTTCGGCCCGAACATCCCTCTTCGGCCCGAACTCTTCAATATCCAAGATTGTGTGACAAAAGGTGTTATACAAAAACATTCATAACTTTCACCTCGGGTGTCCGTTTCACGCCCACGAGTAACCAAAATAGCTGATCCGTTCGTCACTGACAAGAACAAGTTTGGCCCGAACTCTTCACTGTTCCCGGTCCGAACTTCATTTTCGGCCCGAACTTCAACCTCGGCCCAAACTCCGACCTCGGCCCGAACTTCAACCTCGGCCCGAACATCATCCTCGGCCCGAACACCGAACTTCGGCCAGAACACCACTTCGGCCCGAACATCCCTCTTCGGCCCGAACTCTTCAATATCCAAGATTGTGTGACAAAAGGTGTTATACTAAAACATTCATAACTTTCAGCTCGGGTGTCCGTTTCACGCCCACGAGTAACCAAAATAGCTGTTTTGTTCGTCACTGCCAAGAACAAGTTCGGCCCGAACTCTTCACTGTTCCCGGCCCGAACTTCATTTTCGGCCCCAACTTCAACCTCGACCCGAACTCCAACCTCGGCCCGAACTCCGACCTCGGCCCGAACTTCAACCTCGGCCCGAACATCATCCTCGGCCCGAACACCGAACTTCGGCCCGAACACCACTTCGGCCCGAACACCACTTCGGCCCGAACATCTCACATCGGCCCGAACACCACTTCGGCCCGAACATCCCTCTTCGGCCCGAACATCACTCTTCGACCCGAACTCTTCAATATCCAAGATTGTGTGACAAAAGGTGTTATACAATAACATTCATAACTTTCAGCTCGGGTGTCCGTTTCACGCCCACGAGTAACCAAAATAGCTGGTTCGTTCGTCACTGCCAAGAACAAGTTCGGCCCGAACTCTTCACTGTTCCCGGTCCGAACTTCATTTTCGGCCCGAACTTCAACCTCGGCCCAAACTCCGACCTCGGCCCGAACTTCAACCTCGGCCCGAACATCATCCTCGGCCCGAACACCGAACTTCGGCCCGAACACCACTTCGGCCCGAACACCACTTCTGCCCGAACATCCCTCTTCGGCCCGAACTCTTCAATATCCAAGATTGTGTGAGAAAAGGTGTTATACTAAAACATTCATAACTTTCAGCTCGGGTGTCCGTTTCACGCCCACGAGTAACCAAAATAGCTGTCTCGTTCGACACTGCCAAGAACAAGTTCGGCCCGAACTCTTCACTGTTCCCGGCCCGAACTTCATTTTCGGCCCGAACTTCAACCTCGGCCCGAACTTCAACCTCGGCCCGAACTCCGACCTCGGCCCGAACTTCAACCTCGGCCCGAACATCATCCTCGGCCCGAACACCGAACTTCGGCCCGAACACCACTTCGGCCCGAACACCACTTCGGCCCGAACATCCCACTTCGGCCCGAACACCACTTCGGCCCGAACATCCCTCTTCGGCCCGAACATCCCTCTTTGGCCCGAACATCCCTCTTCGGCCCGAACTCTTCAATATCCAAGATTGTGTGACAAAAGGTGTTATACAAAAACATTCATAACTTTCACCTCGGGTGTCCGTTTCACGCCCACGAGTAACCAAAATAGCTGATCCGTTCGTCACTGACAAGAACAAGTTTGGCCCGAACTCTTCACTGTTCCCGGTCCGAACTTCATTTTCGGCCCGAACTTCAACCTCGGCCCAAACTCCGACCTCGGCCCGAACTTCAACCTCGGCCCGAACATCATCCTCGGCCCGAACACCGAACTTCGTCCCGAACACCACTTCGGCCCGAACATCCCTCTTCGGCCCGAACTCTTCAATATCCAAGATTGTGTGACAAAAGGTGTTATACTAAAACATTCATAACTTTCAGCTCGGGTGTCCGTTTCACGCCCACGAGTAACCAAAATAGCTGTTTTGTTCGTCACTGCCAAGAACAAGTTCGGCCCGAACTCTTCACTGTTCCCGGCCCGAACTTCATTTTCGGCCCCAACTTCAACCTCGACCCGAACTCCAACCTCGGCCCGAACTCCGACCTCGGCCCGAACTTCAACCTCGGCCCGAACATCATCCTCGGCCCGAACACCGAACTTCGGCCCGAACACCACTTCGGCCCGAACACCACTTCGGCCCGAACATCTCACATCGGCCCGAACACCACTTCGGCCCGAACATCCCTCTTCGGCCCGAACATCACTCTTCGACCCGAACTCTTCAATATCCAAGATTGTGTGACAAAAGGTGTTATACAATAACATTCATAACTTTCAGCTCGGGTGTCCGTTTCACGCCCACGAGTAACCAAAATAGCTGGTTCGTTCGTCACTGCCAAGAACAAGTTCGGCCCGAACTCTTCACTGTTCCCGGTCCGAACTTCATTTTCGGCCCGAACTTCAACCTCGGCCCAAACTCCGACCTCGGCCCGAACTTCAACCTCGGCCCGAACATCATCCTCGGCCCGAACACCGAACTTCGGCCCGAACACCACTTCGGCCCGAACACCACTTCTGCCCGAACATCCCTCTTCGGCCCGAACTCTTCAATATCCAAGATTGTGTGAGAAAAGGTGCTATACTAAAACATTCATAACTTTCAGCTCGGGTGTCCGTTTCACGCCCACGAGTAACCAAAGAAGCTGGTTCGTTCGTCACTGCCAAGAACAAGTTCGACCCGAACTCTTAAATGTTCCCGGCCCGAACTTCATTTTCGGCCCGAACTTCAACCTCGGCCCGAACTTCAACCTCGGCCCAAACTCCGACCTCGGCCCGAACTTCAACCTCGGCCCGAACTTCAACCTTGGCCCGAACATCATCCTCGGCCCGAACACCGAACTTCGGCCCGAACACCACTTCGGTCCGAACACCACTTCGGCCCGAACATCCCACTTCTGCCCGAACACCACTTCGCCCCGAACATCCCTCTTCGGCATGAACTCTTCAATATCCAAGATTGTGTGACAAAAGGTGCTATACTAAAACATTCATAACTTTCAGCTCGGGTGTCCGTTTCACGCCCACGAGTAACCAAAGAAGCTGGTTCGTTCGTCACTGCCAAGAACAAGTTCGACCCGAACTCTTAAATGTTCCCGGCCCGAACTTCATTTTCGGCCCGAACTTCAACCTCGGCCCGAACTCCGACCTCGGCCCGAACTTCAACCTCGGCCCGAACACCGAACTTCGGCCCGAACACCACTTCGGCCCGAACATCCCACTTCTGCCCGAACATCCCACTTCGGCCCGAACACCACTTCGGCCCGAACATCCCACTTCTACCCGAACATCCCACTTCGTCCCGAACACCACTTCGGCCCGAACACCACTTCGGCCCGAACATCCCACTTCGGCCCGAACACCACTTCGGCCCGAACATCCCTCTTCGGCCCGAACTCTTCAATATCCAAGATTGTGTGACAAAAGGTGATATACTAAAACATTCATAACTTTCAGCTCGGGTGTCCGTTTCACACCCACGAGTAACCAAAATAGCTGGTTCGTTCGTCACTGCCAAGAACAAGTTCGGCCCGAACTCTTCACTGTTCCCGGCCCGAACTTCATTTTCGGCCCGAACTTCAACCTCGGCCCGAACTTCAACCACGGCCCGAACTCCGACCTCGACCCGAACTTCAACCTCGGCCCGAACATCATCCTCGGCCCGAACACCGAACTTCGGCCCGAACACCACTTCGGCCCGAACATCCCTCTTCGGCCGGAACTCTTCAATATCCAAGATTGTGTGACAAAAGGTGTTGTACTAAAACATTCATAACTTTCAGCTCGGGTGTCCGTTTCACGCCCACGAGTAACCAAAATAGCTGGCTCGTTCGTCACTGCCAAGAACAAGTTCGGCCCGAACTCTTCAGTATCCATGATTGTGTGACAAAAGGTGCTATACTAAAACATTCATAACTTTCAGCTCGGGTGTCCGTTTCACGCCCACGAGTTACCAAAATAGCTGGTTCGTTCGTCACTGCCAAGAACAAGTTCGGCCCGAACTCTTCACTGTTCCCGGCCCGAACTTCATTTCGGACCGAACTTCAACCTCGGCCCGAACTTCAACCTCGGCCTGAACTCCGACCTCGGCCCGAACTCCGACTTCGGCCCGAACATCATCCTCGGCCCGAAGACCGAACTTCGGCCCGAACATCCCACTTCGGCCCGAACACCACTTCGGCCCGAAAATCCCTCATCGGCCTGAACTCTTCAATATCCAAGATTGTGTGACAAAAGGTGCTATACTAAAACATTCGTAACTTTCAGCTCGGGTGTCCGTTTCACGCCCACGAGTAACCAAAATAGCAGGTTCGTTCGTCACTGCGAAGAACAAGTTCGGCCCGAACTCTTCACTGTTCCCGGCCCGAACTTCATTTTCGGCCCGAACTACAACCTCGGCCCGAACTCTGACCTCGGCCCGAACTCCGACCTCGGCCCGAACTTCAACCTCGGCCCGAACATCATCCTCGGCCCGAACACCGAACTTCGGCCCGAACACCACTTCGGCCCGAACACCACTTCGGCCCGAACATCCCACTTCGGCCCGAACATCCCTCTTCGGCCCGAACTCTTCAATATCCAAGATTGTGTGACAAAAGGTGCTATACTAAAACATTCATAACTTTCAGCTCGGGTGTCCGTTTCACGCCCACGAGTAACCAAAATAGTTGGTTCGTTCGTCACTGCCAAGAACAAGTTCGGCCCGAACTCTTCACTGTTCCCGGTCCGAACTTCATTTTCGGCCCGAACTTCAACATCGGCCCGAACTCCGACCTCGGCACGAACTTAAACCTCGGCCCGAACACCGAACTTCGGCCCAAACACCACTTTGGCTCGAACACCACTTCGGCCCGAACATCCCACTTCGGCCCGAACACCACTTCGGCCCGAACATCCCTCTTCGGCCCGAACATCCCACTTCGGCCCGAACACCACTTCGGCCCGAACATCCCTCTTCGGCCCGAACATCCCTCTTCGGCCCGAACTCTTCAATATCCAAGATTGTGTGGCAAAAAGTGATATACTAAAACATTCATAACTTTCAGCTCGGGTGTCCGTTTCACGCCCACGAGTAACCAAAATAGCTGGTTCGTTCGTCACTGCCAAGAACAAGTTCGGCCCGAACTTTTCACTGTTCCCGGCCCGAACTTCATTTTCGGCCCAAACTTCAACCTCGGCCCGAACATCATCCTCGGCCCGAACACCGAACTTCGGCCCGAACTTCAACCTCGGCCCGAACATCATCCTCGGCCCGAACACCGAACTTCGGCCCGAACTTCAACCTCAGCCCGAACATCATCCTCGGCCCGAACACCGAACTTCGGCCCGAACACCACTTCGGCCCGAACATCCCTCTTCGGCCCGAACTCTTCAATATCCAAGATTGTGTGACAAAAGGTGCTATACTAAAACATTCATAACTTTCAGCTCGGGAGTCCGTTTCACGCCCACGAGTAACCAAAATAGCTGGTTCGTTCGTCACTGCTAAGAACAAGTTCGGACCGAACTCTTCTCTGTTTCCGGCCCGAACTTCATTTTCGGCCCGAACTTCAACCTCGGCCCGAACTTCAACCTCGGCCCGAACTCCGACCTCGGCCGAACTTCAACCTCGGCCCGAACATCATCGTCGGCCCAAACACCGAACTTCGTCCCGAACACCACTTCGGCCCGAACACCACTTCGGCCCGAACATCCCACTTCGGCCCGAACACCACTTCGGCCCGAACATCCCTCTTCGGCCCGAACTCTTCAATATCCAAGATTGTGTGACAAAAGGTGCTATACTAAAACATTCATAACTTTCAGCTCGGGTGTCCGTTTCACGCCCACGAGTAACCAAAATAGATGGTTCGTTCGTCACTGCCAAGAACAAGTTCGGCCCGAACTCTTCACTGTTCCCGGCCCGAACTTCATTTTCGGCCCGAACTTCAACCTCGGCCCGAACTTCAACCTCGGCCCGAACACCAAACTTCGTCCCGAACACCACTTCGGCCCGAACACCACTTCGGCCCGAACACCACTTCGACCCGAACATCCCTCTTCGGCCCGAACTCTTCAATATCCAAGATTGTGTGACAAAAGGTGCTATACTAAAACATTCATAACTTTCAGCTCGGGTGTCCGTTTCACGCCCATGAGTAACCAAAATAGCTGGTTCGTTCGTCACTGCCAAGAACAAGTTCGGCCCGAACTCTTCATTGTTCCCGGTCCGAACTTCATTTTCGGCCCGAACTTCAACCTCGGCCCGAACTCCGACCTCGGCCCGAACTTCAACCTCGGCCCGAACATCGAACTTCGGCCCAAACACCACTTCGGCCCGAACACCACTTCGGCCCGAACTTCCCACTTCGGCCCGAACACCACTTCGGCCCGAACATCCCTCTTCGGCCCGAACATCCCACTTCAGCCCGAACACCACTTCGGCCCGTACATCCCTCTTCGGCCCGAACATCCCTCTTCGGCCCGAACTCTTCAATATCCAAGATTGTGTGACAAAAGGTGCTATACTAAAACATTCATAACTTTCAGCTCGGGTGTCCGTTTCACGCCCACGAGTAACCAAAATAGCTGGTTCGTTCGTCACTGCCAAGAACAAGTTCGGCCCGAACTTTTCACTGTTCCCGGCCCGAACTTCATTTTCGGCCCAAACTTCAACCTCGGCCCGAACATCATCCTCGGCCCGAACACCGAACTTCGGCCCGAACTTCAACCTCGGCCCGAACATCATCCTCGGCCCGAACACCAAACTTCGGACCCAACTTCAACCTCGGCCCGAACACCGAACTTCGGCCCGAACACCACTTCGGCCCGAACATCCCTCTTCGGCCCGAACTCTTCAATATCCAAGATTGTGTGACAAAAGGAGCTATACTAAAACATTCATAACTTTCAGCTCGGGTGTCCGTTTCACGCCCACGAGTAACCAAAATAGCTGGTTCGTTCGTCACTGCCAAGAACAAGTTCGGCCCGAACTTTTCACTGTTCCCGGCCCGAACTTCATTTTCGGCCCAAACTTCAACCTCGGCCCGAACATCATCCTCGGCCCGAACACCGAACTTCGGCCCGAACTTCAACCTCGGCCCGAACATCATCCTCGGCCCAAACACCGAACTTCGTCCCGAACACCACTTCGGCCCGAACATCCCACTTCGGCCCGAACACCACTTCGGCCCGAACATCCCTCTTCGGCCCGAACTCTTCAATATCCAAGATTGTGTGACAAAAGGTGCTATACTAAAACATTCATAACTTTCAGCTCGGGTGTCCGTTTCACGCCCACGAGTAACCAAAATAGATGGTTCGTTCGTCACTGCCAAGAACAAGTTCGGCCCGAACTCTTCACTGTTCCCGGCCCGAACTTCATTTTCGGCCCGAACTTCAACCTCGGCCCGAACTCGGACCTCGACCCGAACTTCAACCTCAGCCCGAACATCATCCTTGGCCCGAACACCGAACTTCGTCCCGAACACCACTTCGGCCCGAACACCACTTCGGCCCGAACATCCCACTTCGGCCCGAACACCACATCGGCCCGAACATCCCTCTTCGGCCCGAACTCTTCAATATCCAAGATTGTGTGACAAAAGGTGCTATACTAAAACATTCATAACTTTCAGCTCGAGTGTCCGTTTCACGCCCACGAGTAACCAAAATAGATGGTTCGTTCGTCACTGCCAAGAACAAGTTCGACCCGAACTCTTTACTGTTCCCGGCTCGAACTTCATTTTCGGCCCGAACTTCATCCTCAGCCCAAACTTTAACCTCGGCCCAAACTCCGACCTCGGCCCGAACTTCAACCTCGGCCCGAACATCATCCTCGGCCCGAACACCGAACTTCGGCCCGAACACCACTTCGGCCCGAACACCACTTCAGCACGAACATCCCACTTCGGCCCGAACACCACTTCGGCCCGAACATCCCTCTTCGGCCCGAACTCTCAATATCCAAGATTGTGTGACAAAAGGTGCCATACTAAAACATTCATAACTTTCAGCTCGGGTGTCCGTTTCACGCCCACGAGTAACCAAAATAGCTGGTTCGTTCGTCACTGCCAAGAACAAGTTCGGCCCGAACTCTTCACTGTTCCTGGCCCGAACTTCATTTTCTGCCCGAACTTCAACCTCGGCCCGAACACCGACCTCGGCCCGAACTTCAACCTCGGCCCGAACATCATCCTCGACCTGAACACCGAACTTCGGCCTGAACTCCACTTCGTCCCGAACACCACTTCGGCCCGAACATCCCACTTCGGCCCGAACACCACTTCGGCCCAAACATCCCTCTTCGGCCCGAACTCTTCAATATCCAAGATTGTGTGACAAAAGGTGCTATACTAAAACATTCATAACTTTCAGCTCGGGTGTCCATTTCACGCCCACTGGTAACCAAAATAGGTGGTTCGTTCGTCACTGCCAAGAACAAGTTCGGCCCGAACTCTTCACTGTTCCCGACCCGAACTTCATTTTCGGCCCGAACTTCAACCTCGGCCCGAACTCCGACCTCGGCCCGAACTTCAACCTCGGCCCGAACATCATCCTCGGCCCGAACACCGAACTTCGGCCCGAACACCACTTCGGCCCGAACATCCCACTTCGGCCCGAACACCACTTTGGCCCGAACATCCCTCTTCGGCCCGAACTCTTCAATATCCAAGATTGTGTGACAAAAGGTGCTATATTAAAACATTCATAACTTTCAGCTCGGGTGTCCGTTTCACGCCCACGAGTAACCAAAATAGCTGGTTCATTCGTCACTGCCAAGAACAAGTTCGGCCCGAACTCTTCACTGTTCCCGGCCCGAACTTCATTTTCGGCCCGAACTTCAACCTCGGCCCGAACTCCGACCTCGGCCCGAACTCCGACCTCGGCCCGAACACCGAACTTCGGCCCGAACACCACTTCGGCCCGAACACCACTTCGGCCCGAACATCCCACTTCGGCCCGAACACCACTTCGGCCCGAACATCCCTCTTCGGCCCGAACTCTTCAATATCCAAGATTGTGTGACAAAAGGTGCTATATTAAAACATTCATAAGTTTCAGCTCGGGTGTCCGTTTCATGCCCACGAGTAACCAAAATAGCTGGTTCGTTCGTCACTGCCAAGAACAAATTCGGCCCGAACTCTCCACTGTTCCCGGCCCGAACTTCATTTTCTGCCCGAACTTCAACCTCGGCCCGAACACCGACCTCGGCCCGAACTTCAACCTCGGCCCGAACATCATCCTCGGCCCGAACACCGAACTTCGGCCCGAACACCACTTCGGCCCGAACACCACTTCGGCCCGAACATCCCACTTCGGCCCGAACACCACTTCGGCCCGAACATCCCTCTTCGGCCCGAACTCTTCAATATCCAAGATTGTGTGACAAAAGGTGCTATACTAAAACATTCATAACTTTCAGCTCGGGTGTCCGTTTCACGCCCACGAGTAACCAAAATAGCTGGTTCGTTCGTCACTGCCAAGAACAAGTTCGGCCTGAACTTTTCACTGTTCCCGGCCCGAACTTCATTTTCGGCCCGAACTTCAACCTCGGCCCGAACTCGGACCTCGGCCCCAACTTCAACCTCGGCCCGAACATCATCCTCGGCCCGAACACCGAACTTCGTCCCGAACACCACTTCGGCCCGAACATCCCACTTCAGCCCGAACACCACTTCGGCCCGAACATCCCTCTTCGGCCCGAACTCTTCAATATCCAAGATTGTGTGACAAAAGGTGCTATACTAAAACATTCATAACTTTCAGCTCGGGTGTCCGTTTCACGCCCACGAGTAACCAAAATAGTTGGTTCGTTCATCACTGCCAAGAACAAGTTCGGCCCGAACTCTTCACTGTTCCCGGTCCGAACTTCATTTTCGGCCCGAACTTCAACCTCGGCCCGAACTCCGACCTCGGCCCGGACTTCAACCTCGGCCCGAACACCGAACTTCGGCCCAAACACCACTTTGGCTCGAACACCACTTCGGCCCGAACATCCCACTTCGGCCCGAACACCACTTCGGCCCGAACATCCCTCTTCGGCCCGAACATCCCACTTCGGCCCGAACACCACTTCGGCCCGAACATCCCTCTTCGGCCCGAACATCCCTCTTCGGCCCGAACTCTTCAATATCCAAGATTGTGTGACAAAAAGTGCTATACTAAAACATTCATAACTTTCAGCTCGGGTGTCCGTTTCACGCCCACGAGTAACCAAAATAGCTGGTTCGTTCGTCACTGCCAAGAACAAGTTCGGCCCGAACTTTTCACTGTTCCCGGCCCGAACTTCATTTTCGGCCCAAACTTCAACCTCGGCCCGAACATCATCCTCGGCCCGAACACCGAACTTCGGCCCGAACTTCAACCTCGGCCCGAACATCATCCTCGGCCCGAACACCGAACTTCGGCCCGAACTTCAACCTCGGCCCGAACATCATCCTCGGCCCGAACACGAACTTCGGCCCGAACACCACTTCGGCCCGAACATCCCTCTTCGGCCCGAACTCTTCAATATCCAAGATTGTGTGACAAAAGGTGCTATACTAAAACATTCATAACTTTCAGCTCGGGAGTCCGTTTCACGCCCACGAGTAACCAAAATAGCTGGTTCGTTCGTCACTGCCGAGAACAAGTTCGGACCGAACTCTTCTCTGTTCCCGGCCCGAACTTCATTTTCGGCCCGAACTTCAACCTCGGCCCGAACTTCAACCTCGGCCCGAACTCCGACCTCGGCCGAACTTCAACCTCGGCCCGAACATCATCGTCGGCCCAAACACCGAACTTCGTCCCGAACACCACTTCGGCCGAACATCCCACTTCGGCCCGAACACCACTTCGGCCCGAACATCCCTCTTCGGCCCGAACTCTTCAATATCCAAGATTGTGTGACAAAAGGTGCTATACTAAAACATTCATAACTTTCAGCTCGGGTGTCCGTTTCACGCCCACGAGTAACCAAAATAGATGGTTCGTTCGTCACTGCCAAGAACAAGTTCGGCCCTAACTCTTCACTGTTCCCCGCCCGAACTTCATTTTCGGCCCGAACTTCAACCTCAGCCCGAACTTCAACCTCGGCCCGAACACCAAACTTCGTCCCGAACACCACTTCGGCCCGAACACCACTTCGGCCCGAACACCACTTCGACCCGAACATCCCTCTTCGGCCCGAACTCTTCAATATCCAAGATTGTGTGACAAAAGGTGCTATACTAAAACATTCATAACTTTCAGCTCGGGTGTCCGTTTCACGCCCATGAGTAACCAAAATAGCTGGTTCGTTCGTCACTGCCAAGAACAAGTTCGGCCCGAACTCTTCATTGTTCCCGGTCCGAACTTCATTTTCGGCCCGAACTTCAACCTCGGCCCGAACTCCGACCTCGGCCCGAACTTCAACCTCGGCCCGAACATCGAACTTCGGCCCAAACACCACTTCGGCCCGAACACCACTTCGGCCCGAACATCCCACTTCGGCCCGAACACCACTTCGGCCCGAACATCCCTCTTCGGCCCGAACATCCCTCTTCGGCCCGAACATCCCACTTCGGCCCGAACACCACTTCGGCCCGTACATCCCTCTTCGGCCCGAACATCCCTCTTCGGCCCGAACTCTTCAATATCCAAGATTGTGTGACAAAAGGTGCTATACTAAAACATTCATAACTTTCAGCTCGGGTGTCCGTTTCACGCCCACGAGTAACCAAAATAGCTGGTTCGTTCGTCACTGCCAAGAACAAGTTCGGCCCGAACTCTTCATTGTTCCCGGTCCGAACTTCATTTTCGGCCCGAACTTCAACCTCGGCCCGAACTCCGACCTCGGCCCGAACTTCAACCTCGGCCCGAACACCGAACTTCGGCCCAAACACCACTTCGGCCCGAACACCACTTCGGCCCGAACATCCCACTTCGGCCCGAACACCACTTCGGCCCGAACATCCCTCTTCGGCCCGAACATCCCACTTCGGCCCGAACACCACTTCGGCCCGAACTCTTCACTGTTCCCGGCCCGAACTTCATTTTCGGCCCAAACTTCAACCTCGGCCCGAACATCATCCTCGGCCCGAACACCGAACTTCGGCCCGAACTTCAACCTCGGCCCGAACATCATCCTCAGCCCGAACACCAAACTTCGGACCAAACTTCAACCTCGGCCCGAACACCGAACTTCGGCCCGAACACCACTTCGGCCCGAACATCCCTCTTCGGCCCGAACTCTTCAATATCCAAGATTGTGTGACAAAAGGTGCTATACTAAAACATTCATAACTTTCAGCTCGGGTGTCCGTTTCACGCCCACGAGTAACCAAAATAGCTGGTTCGTTCGTCACTGCCAAGAACAAGTTCGGCCCGAATTTTCACTGTTCCCGGCCCGAACTTCATTTTCGGCCCAAACTTCAACCTCGGCCCGAACATCATCCTCGGCCCGAACACCGAACTTCGGCCCGAACTTCAACCTCGGCCCGAACATCATCCTCGGCCCAAACACCGAACTTCGTCCCGAACACCACTTCGGCCCGAACATCCCACTTCGGCCCGAACACCACTTCGGCCCGAACATCCCTCTTCGGCCCGAACTCTTCAATATCCAAGATTGTGTGACAAAAGGTGCTATACTAAAACATTCATAACTTTCAGCTCGGGTGCCCGTTTCACGCCCACGAGTAACCAAAACAGATGGTTCGTTCGTCACTGCCAAAACAAGTTCGGCCCGAACTCTTCACTGTTCCCGGCCCGAACTTCATTTTCGGCCCGAACTTCAACCTCGGCCCGAACTCGGACCTCGACCCGAACTTCAACCTCAGCCCGAACATCATCCTTGGCCCGAACACCGAACTTCGTCCCGAACACCACTTCGGCCCGAACACCACTTCGGCCCGAACATCCCACTTCGGCCCGAACACCACATCGGCCCGAACATCCCTCTTCGGCCCGAACTCTTCAATATCCAAGATTGTGTGACAAAAGGTGCTATACTAAAACATTCATAACTTTCAGCTCGAGTGTCCGTTTCACGCCCACGAGTAACCAAAATAGATGGTTCGTTCGTCACTGCCAAGAACAAGTTCGACCCGAACTCTTTACTGTTCCCGGCTCGAACTTCATTTTCGGCCCGAACTTCATCCTCAGCCCAAACTTTAACCTTGGCCCAAACTCCGACCTCGGCCCGAACTTCAACCTCGGCCCGAACATCATCCTCGGCCCGAACACCGAACTTCGGCCCGAACACCACTTCGGCCCGAACACCACTTCAGCCCGAACATCCCACTTCGGCCCGAACACCACTTCGGCCCGAACATCCCTCTTCGGCCCGAACTCTTCAATATCCAAGATTGTGTGACAAAAGGTGCCATACTAAAACATTCATAACTTTCAGCTCGGGTGTCCGTTTCACGCCCACGAGTAACCAAAATAGCTGGTTCGTTCGTCACTGCCAAGAACAAGTTCGGCCCGAACTCTTCACTGTTCCTGGCCCGAACTTCATTTTCTGCCCGAACTTCAACCTCGGCCCGAACACCGACCTCGGCCCGAACTTCAACCTCGGCCCGAACATCATCCTCGACCTGAACACCGAATTCGGCCCGAACTCCACTTCGTCCCGAACACCACTTCGGCCCGAACATCCCACTTCGGCCCGAACACCACTTCGGCCCGAACATCCCTCTTCGGCCCGAACTCTTCAATATCCAAGATTGTGTGACAAAAGGTGCTATACTAAAACATTCATAACTTTCAGCTCGGGTGTCCATTTCACGCCCACTGGTAACCAAAATAGGTGGTTCGTTCGTCACTGCCAAGAACAAGTTCGGCCCGAACTCTTCACTGTTCCCGACCCGAACTTCATTTTCGGCCCGAACTTCAACCTCGGCCCGAACTCCGACCTCGGCCCGAACTTCAACCTCGGCCCGAACATCATCCTCGGCCCGAACACCGAACTTCGGCCCGAACACCACTTCGGCTCGAACATCCCACTTCGGCCCGAACACCACTTTGGCCCGAACATCCCTCTTCGGCCCGAACTCTTCAATATCCAAGATTGTGTGACAAAAGGTGATATACTAAAACATTCATAACTTTCAGCTCGGGTGTCCGTTTCACGCCCACGAGTAACCAAAATAGATGGTTCGTTCGTCACTGCCAAGAACAAGTTCGGCCCGAACTCTTCACTGTTCCCGGCCCGAACTTCATTTTCGGCCCGAACTTCAACCTCGGCCCGAACTCGGACCTCGACCCGAACTTCAACCTCGGCCCGAACATCATCCTCGGCCCGAACACCGAACTTCGTCCCGAACACCACTTCGGCCCAAACACCACTTCGGCCCGAACACCACTTCGACCCGAACATCCCTCTTCGGCCCGAAATCTTCAATATCCAAGATTGTGTGACAAAAGGTGCTATACTAAAACATTCATAACTTTCAGCTCGGGTGTCCGTTTCACGCCCACGAGTAACCAAAATAGCTGGTTCGTTCGTCACTACCAAGAACAAGTTCGGCCCGAACTCTTCATTGTTCCCGGTCCGAACTTCATTTTCGGCCCGAACTTCAACCTCGGCCCGAACTCCGACCTCGGCCCGAACTTCAACCTCGGCCCGAACACCGAACTTCGGCCCGAACACCACTTCGGCCCGAACACCACTTCGGCCCGAACATCCCACTTCGGCCCGAACACCACTTCGGCCCGAACATCCCTCTTCGGCCTGAACATCCCACTTCGGCCCGAACACCACTTCGGCCCGAACATCCCTCTTCGGCCCGAACATCCCTCTTCGGCCCGAACTCTTCAATATCCAAGATTGTGTGACAAAAGGTGCACTAAAACATTCATAACTTTCAGCTCGGGTGTCCGTTTCACGCCCACGAGTAACCAAAATAGCTGGTTCGTTCGTCACTGCCAAGAACAAGTTCGGCCCGAACTTTTCACTGTTCCCGGCCCGAACTTCATTTTCGGCCCAAACTTCAACCTCGGCCCGAACATCATCCTCGGCCCGAACACCGAACTTCGGCCCGAACTTCAACCTCGGCCCGAACATCATCCTCGGCCAGAACACCGAACTTCGGCCCGAACTTCAACCTCGGCCCGAACACCGAACTTCGGCCCGAACACCACTTCGGCCCGAACATCCCTCTTCGGCCCGAACTCTTCAATATCCAAGATTGTGTGACAAAAGGTGCTATACTAAAACATTCATAACTTTCAGCTCGGGTGTCCGTTTCACGCCCACGAGTATCCAAAATAGCTGGTTCGTTCGTCACTGCCAAGAACAAGTTCGGACCGAACTCTTCTCTGCTCCCGGCCCGAACTTCATTTTCGGCCCGAACTTCAACCTCGCCCCGAAGTTCAACCTCGGCCCGAACTCCGACCTCGGCCCGAACATCATCCTCGGCCCAAACACCGAACTTCGTCCCGAACACCACTTCAGCCCGAACACCACTTCGGCCCGAACATCCCACTTCGGCCCGAACACCACTTCGGCCCGAACATCCCTCTTCGGCCCGAACTCTTCAATATCCAAGATTGAGTGACAAAAGGTGCTATACTAAAACATTCATAACTTTCAGCTCGGGTGTCCGTTTCACGCCCACGAGTAACCAAAATAGATGGTTCGTTCGTCACTGCCAAGAACAAGTTCGGCCCGAACTCTTAACTATTCCCGGCCCGAACTTCATTTTCGGCCCGAACTTCAACCTCGGCCCGAACTCGGACCTCGACCCGAACTTCAACCTCGGCCCAAACATCATCCTCGGCCCGAACACCGAACTTCGTCCCGAACACCACTTCGGCCCGACCCACCACTTCGGCCCGAACATCCCACTTCGGCCCGAACACCACTTCGGCCCGAACATCCCTCTTCGGCCCGAACTCTTCAATATCCAAGATTGTGTGACAAAAGGTGCTATACTAAAACATTCATAACTTTCAGCTCGAGTGTCCATTTCACGCCCACGAGTAACCAAAATAGATGGTTCGTTCGTCACTGCCAAGAACAAGTTCGACCCGAACTCTTCACTGTTCCCGGCCCGAACTTCATTTTCGGCCCGAACTTCATTTTCGGCCCGAACTTCAACCTCGGCCCAAACTTTAACCTCGGCCCGAACTCCGACCTCGGCCCGAACTTCAACCTCGGCCCGAACATCATCCTCGGCCTGAACACCGAACTTCGGCCCGAACACCACTTCGGCCCGAACACCACTTCAGCCCGAACATCCCACTTCGGCCCGAACACCACTTCGGCCCGAACATCCCTCTTCGGCCCGAACTCTTCAATATCCAAGATTGTGTGACAAAAGGTGCCATACTAAAACATTCATAACTTTCAGCTCGGGTGTCCGTTTCACGCCCACGAGTAACCAAAATAGCTGGTTCGTTCGTCACTGCCAAGAACAAGTTCGGCCCGAACTCTTCACTGTTCCCGGCCCGAACTTCATTTTCTGCCCGAACTTCAACCTCGGCCCGAACACCGACCTCGGCCCGATCTTCAACCTCGGCCCGAACATCATCCTCGACCTGAACACCGAACTTCGGGCCGAACACCACTTCGTCCCGAACACCACTTCGGCCCGAACATCCCACTTCGGCCCGAACACCACTTCGGCCCAAACATCCCTCTTCAGCCCGAACTCTTCAATATCCAAGATTGTGTGACAAAAGGTGCTATACTAAAACATTCATAACTTTCAGCTCGGGTGTCCGTTTCACGCCCACTGGTAACCAAAATAGATGGTTCGTTCGTCACTGCCAAGAACAAGTTCGGCCCGAACTCTTAACTGTTCCCGACCCGAACTTCATTTTCGGCCCGAACTTTAACCTCGGCCCGAACTCTGACCTCGGCCCGAACTCCGACCTCGGCCCGAACACCGAACTTCGGCCCAAACACCACTTCGGCCCGAACACCACTTCGGCCTGAACATCGCACTTCGGCCCGAACACCACTTTGGCCCGAACATCCCTCTTCGGCCCGAACTCTTCAATATCCAAGATTGTGTGACAAAAGGTGCTATACTAAAACATTCATAACTTTCAGCTCGGGTGTCCGTTTCACGCCCACGAGTAACCAAAATAGATGGTTCGTTCGTCACTGCCAAGAACAAGTTCGGCCCGAACTCTTCACTGTTCCCGGCCCGAACTTCATTTTCGGCACGAACTTCAACCTCGGCCCGAACTCCAACCTCGGCCCGAACTCCAACCTCAGCCCGAACTTCAACCTCGGCCCGAACATCATCCTCGGCCCGAACACCGAACTTCGGCCCGAACACCACTTCGGCCCGAACACCACTTCGGCCCGAACACCACTTCGGCCCGAACATCCCACTTCGGCCCGAACAACACTTCGGCCCGAACATCCCTCTTCGGCCCGAACTCTTCAATATCCAAGATTGTGTGACAAAAGGTGCTATACTAAAACATTCATAACTTTTAGCTCGAGTGTCCGTTTCACGCCCACGAGTAACCAAAATAGATGGTTCGTTCGTCACTGCCAAGAACAAGTTCGGCCCGAACTCTTCACTGTTCCCGGCCCGAACTTCATTTTCGGCCCGAACTTCAACCTCTGCCCAAACTTCAACCTCGGCCCGAACTCCGACCTCGGCCCGAACTTCAACCTCGGCCCGAACATCATCCTCGGCCCGAACACCGAACTTCGGCCCGAACACCACTTCGGCCCGAACACCACTTCAGCCCGAACATCCCACTTCAGCCCGAACACCACTTTGGCACGAACATCCCTCTTCGGCCCGAACTCTTCAATATCCAAGATTGTGTGACAGAAGGTGTTATACTAAAACACTCATAACTTTCAGCTCGGGTGTCCGTTTCACGCCCACGAGTAACCAAAATAGCTGGTTCGTTCGTCACTGCCAAGAACAAGTTCGGCCCGAACTTTTCACTGTTCCCGGCCCGAACTTCATTTTCGGCCCAAACTTCAACCTCGGCCCGAACATCATCCTCGGCCCGAACACCGAACTTCGGCCCGAACTTCAACCTCGGCCCGAACATCATCCTCGGCCAGAACACCGAACTTCGGCCCGAACTTCAACCTCGGCCCGAACACCGAACTTCTGCCCGAACACCACTTCGGCCCGAACATCCCTCTTCGGCCCGAACTCTTCAATATCCAAGATTGTGTGACAAAAGGTGCTATACTAAAACATTCATAACTTTCAGCTCGGGTGTCCGTTTCACGCCCACGAGTATCCAAAATAGCTGGTTCGTTCGTCACTGCCAAGAACAAGTTCGGACCGAACTCTTCTCTGCTCCCGGCCCGAACTTCATTTTCGGCCCGAACTTCAACCTCGCCCCGAAGTTCAACCTCGGCCCGAACTCCGACCTCGGCCCGAACATCATCCTCGGCCCAAACACCGAACTTCGTCCCGAACACCACTTCAGCCCGAACACCACTTCGGCCCGAACATCCCACTTCGGCCCGAACACCACTTCGGCCCGAACATCCCTCTTCGGCCCGAACTCTTCAATATCCAAGATTGAGTGACAAAAGGTGCTATACTAAAACATTCATAACTTTCAGCTCGGGTGTCCGTTTCACGCCCACGAGTAACCAAAATAGATGGTTCGTTCGTCACTTCCAAGAACAAGTTCGGCCCGAACTCTTAACTATTCCCGGCCCGAACTTCATTTTCGGCCCGAACTTCAACCTCGGCCCGAACTCGGACCTCGACCCGAACTTCAACCTCGGCCCAAACATCATCCTCGGCCCGAACACCGAACTTCGTCCCGAACACCACTTCGGCCCGACCCACCACTTCGGCCCGAACATCCCACTTCGGCCCGAACACCACTTCGGCCCGAACATCCCTCTTCGGCCCGAACTCTTCAATATCCAAGATTGTGTGACAAAAGGTGCTATACTAAAACATTCATAACTTTCAGCTCGAGTGTCCGTTTCACGCCCACGAGTAACCAAAATAGATGGTTCGTTCGTCACTGCCAAGAACAAGTTCGACCCGAACTCTTCACTGTTCCCGGCCCGAACTTCATTTTCGGCCCGAACTTCATTTTCGGCCCGAACTTCAACCTCGGCCCAAACTTTAACCTCGGCCCGAACTCCGACCTCGGCCCGAACTTCAACCTCGGCCCGAACATCATCCTCGGCCTGAACACCGAACTTCGGCCCGAACACCACTTCGGCCCGAACACCACTTCAGCCCGAACATCCCACTTCGGCCCGAACACCACTTCGGCCCGAACATCCCTCTTCGGCCCGAACTCTTCAATATCCAAGATTGTGTGACAAAAGGTGCCATACTAAAACATTCATAACTTTCAGCTCGGGTGTCCGTTTCACGCCCACGAGTAACCAAAATAGCTGGTTCGTTCGTCACTGCCAAGAACAAGTTCGGCCCGAACTCTTCACTGTTCCCGGCCCGAACTTCATTTTCTGCCCGAACTTCAACCTCGGCCCGAACACCGACCTCGGCCCGAACTTCAACCTCGGCCCGAACATCATCCTCGACCTGAACACCGAACTTCGGGCCGAACACCACTTCGTCCCGAACACCACTTCGGCCCGAACATCCCACTTCGGCCCGAACACCACTTCGGCCCAAACATCCCTCTTCAGCCCGAACTCTTCAATATCCAAGATTGTGTGACAAAAGGTGCTATACTAAAACATTCATAACTTTCAGCTCGGGTGTCCGTTTCACGCCCACTGGTAACCAAAATAGATGGTTCGTTCGTCACTGCCAAGAACAAGTTCGGCCCGAACTCTTAACTGTTCCCGACCCGAACTTCATTTTCGGCCCGAACTTTAACCTCGGCCCGAACTCTGACCTCGGCCCGAACTCCGACCTCGGCCCGAACACCGAACTTCGGCCCAAACACCACTTCGGCCCGAACACCACTTCGGCCTGAACATCCCACTTCGGCCCGAACACCACTTTGGCCCGAACATCCCTCTTCGGCCCGAACTCTTCAATATCCAAGATTGTGTGACAAAAGGTGCTATACTAAAACATTCATAACTTTTAGCTCGGGTGTCCGTTTCACGCCCACGAGTAACCAAAATAGATGGTTCGTTCGTCACTGCCAAGAACAAGTTCGGCCCGAACTCTTCACTGTTCCCGGCCCGAACTTCATTTTCGGCACGAACTTCAACCTCGGCCCGAACTCCAACCTCGGCCCGAACTCCAACCTCAGCCCGAACTTCAACCTCGGCCCGAACATCATCCTCGGCCCGAACACCGAACTTCGGCCCGAACACCACTTCGGCCCGAACACCACTTCGGCCCGAACACCACTTCGGCCCGAACATCCCACTTCGGCCCGAACAACACTTCGGCCCGAACATCCCTCTTCGGCCCGAACTCTTCAATATCCAAGATTGTGTGACAAAAGGTGCTATACTAAAACATTCATAACTTTTAGCTCGAGTGTCCGTTTCACGCCCACGAGTAACCAAAATAGATGGTTCGTTCGTCACTGCCAAGAACAAGTTCGGCCCGAACTCTTCACTGTTCCCGGCCCGAACTTCATTTTCGGCCCGAACTTCAACCTCTGCCCAAACTTCAACCTCGGCCCGAACTCCGACCTCGGCCCGAACTTCAACCTCGGCCCGAACATCATCCTCGGCCCGAACACCGAACTTCGGCCCGAACACCACTTCGGCCCGAACACCACTTCAGCCCGAACATCCCACTTCAGCCCGAACACCACTTTGGCACGAACATCCCTCTTCGGCCCGAACTCTTCAATATCCAAGATTGTGTGACAAAAGGTGCCATACTAAAACATTCATAACTTTCATCTCGGGTGTCTGTTTCACGCCCACGAGTAACCAAAATAGCTGGTCCGTTCGTCACTGCCAAGAACAAGTTCGGCCCGAACTCTTCACTGTTCCCGGCCCGAACTTCGATTTCGGCCCGAACTTCAACCTCGGCCCGAACACCGACCTCGGCCCGAACTTCAACCTCGGCCCGAACATCTTCCTCGGCCTGAACACCGAACTTCGGCCCGAACACCACTTCGGCCCGAACACCACTTCGGCCCGAACATCCCACTTCGGCCCGAACACCACTTCGGCCCGAACATCCCTCTTCGGCCCGAACTCTTCAATATCGAAGATTGTGTGACAAAAGGTGCTATACTAAAACATTCATAACTTTCAGCTCGGGTGTCCGTTTCACGCCCACGAGTAACCAAAATAGATGGTTCGTTCGTCACTGCCAAGAACAAGTTCGGCCCGAACTCTTCACTGTTCCCGGCCCGAACTTTATTTTCGGCCCGAACTTCAACCTCGGCCCGAACTCCGACCTCGGCCCGAACTTCAACCTCGGCCCGAACATCATCCTCGGCCCGAACACCGAACTTCGGCCCGAACACCACTTCGGCCCGAACATCCCACTTCGGCCCGAACACCACTTTGGCCCGAACATCCCTCTTCGGCCCGAACTCTTCAATTTCCAAGATTGTGTGACAAAAGGTGCTATACTAAAACATTCATAACTTTCAGCTCGTGTGTCCGTTTCACGCCCACGAGTAACCAAAATAGATGGTTCGTTCGTCACTGCCAAGAACAAGTTCGGCCAAAACTCTTCACTGTTCCCGGCCCGAACTTCATTTTCGGCCCGAACTTCAACCTCGGACAGAACTTCAACCTCGGCCCGAACTCGGACCTCGACCCGAACTTCAACCTCGGCCCGAACATCATCCTCGGCCCGAACACCGAACTTCGTCCCGAACACCTCTTCGGCCCAAACACCATTTCGGCCCGAACATCCCACTTCGGCCCGAACACCACTTCGGCCCGAACATCCCTCTTCGGCCCGAACTCTTCAATATCCAAGATTGTGTGACAAAAGGTGCTATACTAAAACATTCATAACTTTCAGCTCGAGTGTCAGTTTCACGCCCACGAGTAACCAAAATAGATGGTTCGTTCGTCACTGCCAAGAACAGGTTCGGCCCGAACTCTTCACTGTTCCCGGCCCGAACTTCATTTTCGGCCCGAACTTCAACCTCGGCCCAAACTTCAACCTCGGCCCGAACTCCGACCTCGGCCCGAACTTCAACCTCGGCCCGAACATCATCCTTGGCCCGAACACCGAACTTCGGCCCGAACACCACTTCGGCCCGAACACCACTTCAGCCCGAACATCCCACTTCGGCCCGAACACCACTTCGGCCCGAACATCCCTCTTCGGCCCGAACTCTTCAATATCCAAGATTGTGTGACAAAAGGTGCCATACTTAAACATTCATAACTTTCAGCTCGGGTGTCCGTTTCACGCTCACGAGTAACCAAAATAGCTGGTTCGTTCGTCACTGCCAAGAACAAGTTCGGCCCGAACTCTTCACTGTTCCCGGCCCGAACTTCATTTTCGGCCCGAACTTCAACCTCGGCCCGAACACCGACCTCGACCCGAACTTCAACCTCGGCCCGAACATCATCCTCGGCCTGAACACCGAACTTCGGCCCGAACACCACTTCGGCCCGAACACCACTTCAGCCCGAACATCCCACTTCGGCCCGAACACCACTTCGGCCCGAACATCCCTCTTCGGCCCGAACTCTTCAATATCCAAGATTGTGTGACAAAAGGTGCTATACTAAAACATTCATAACTTTCAGCTCGGGTGTCCGTTTCACGCCCACGAGTAACCAAAATAGATGGTTCGTTCGTCACTGCCAAGAACAAGTTCGGCCAAAACTCTTCACTGTTCCCGGCCCGAACTTCATTTTCGGCCCGAACACCGAACTTCGGCCCGAACATCTTCCTCGGCCCGAACACCGAACTTCGGCCCGAACACCACTTCGGCCCGAACATCCCACTTCGGCCCGAACACCACTTTGGCCCGAACATCCCTCTTCGGCCCGAACTCTTCAATTTCCAAGATTGTGTGACAAAAGGTGCTATACTAAAACATTCATAACTTTCAGCTCGGGTGTCCGTTTCACGCCCACGAGTAACCAAAATAGATGGTTCGTTCGTCACTGCCAAGAACAAGTTCGGCCAAAACTCTTCACTGTTCCCGGCCCGAACTTCATTTTCGGCCCGAACTTTAACCTCGGACAGAACTTCAACCTCGGCCCGAACTCGGACCTCGACCCGAACTTCAACCTCGGCCCGAACATCATCCTCGGCCCGAACACCGAACTTCGTCCCGAACACCTCTTCGGCCCAAACACCATTTCGGCCCGAACATCCCACTTCGGCCCGAACACCACTTCGGCCCGAACATCCCTCTTCGGCCCGAACTCTTCAATATCCAAGATTGTGTGACAAAAGGTGCTATACTAAAACATTCATAACTTTCAGCTCGAGTGTCAGTTTCACGCCCACGAGTAACCAAAATAGATGGTTCGTTCGTCACTGCCAAGAACAGGTTCGGCCCGAACTCTTCACTGTTCCCGGCCCGAACTTCATTTTCGGCCCGAACTTCAACCTCGGCCCAAACTTCAACCTCGGCCCGAACTCCGACCTCGGCCCGAACTTCAACCTCGGCCCGAACATCATCCTTGGCCCGAACACCGAACTTCGGCCCGAACACCACTTCGGCCCGAACACCACTTCAGCCCGAACATCCCACTTCGGCCCGAACACCACTTCGGCCCGAACATCCCTCTTCGGCCCGAACTCTTCAATATCCAAGATTGTGTGACAAAAGGTGCCATACTTAAACATTCATAACTTTCAGCTCGGGTGTCCGTTTCACGCTCACGAGTAACCAAAATAGCTGGTTCGTTCGTCACTGCCAAGAACAAGTTCGGCCCGAACTCTTCACTGTTCCCGGCCCGAACTTCATTTTCGGCCCGAACTTCAACCTCGGCCCGAACACCGACCTCGGCCCGAACTTCAATTTCCAAGATTGTGTGACAAAAGGTGCTATACTAAAACATTCATAACTTTCAGCTCGGGTGTCCGTTTCACGCCCACGAGTAACCAAAATAGATGGTTCGTTCGTCACTGCCAAGAACAAGTTCGGCCAAAACTCTTCACTGTTCCCGGCCCGAACTTCATTTTCGGCCCGAACACCGAACTTCGGCCCGAACATCTTCCTCGGCCCGAACACCGAACTTCGGCCCGAACACCACTTCGGCCCGAACATCCCACTTCGGCCCGAACACCACTTTGGCCCGAACATCCCTCTTCGGCCCGAACTCTTCAATTTCCAAGATTGTGTGACAAAAGGTGCTATACTAAAACATTCATAACTTTCAGCTCGGGTGTCCGTTTCACGCCCACGAGTAACCAAAATAGATGGTTCGTTCGTCACTGCCAAGAACAAGTTCGGCCAAAACTCTTCACTGTTCCCGGCCCGAACTTCATTTTCGGCCCGAACTTTAACCTCGGACAGAACTTCAACCTCGGCCCGAACTCGGACCTCGACCCGAACTTCAACCTCGGCCCGAACATCATCCTCGGCCCGAACACCGAACATCGTCCCGAACACCTCTTCGGCCCAAACACCATTTCGGCCCGAACATCCCACTTCGGCCCGAACACCACTTCGGCCCGAACATCCCTCTTCGGCCCGAACTCTTCAATATCCAAGATTGTGTGACAAAAGGTGCTATACTAAAACATTCATAACTTTCAGCTCGAGTGTCAGTTTCACGCCCACGAGTAACCAAAATAGATGGTTCGTTCGTCACTGCCAAGAACAGGTTCGGCCCGAACTCTTCACTGTTCCCGGCCCGAACTTCATTTTCGGCCCGAACTTCAACCTCGGCCCAAACTTCAACCTCGGCCCGAACTCCGACCTCGGCCCGAACTTCATCCTCGGCCCGAACATCATCCTTGGCCAGAACACCGAACTTCGGCCCGAACACCACTTCGGCCCGAACACCACTTCAGCCCGAACATCCCACTTCGGCCCGAACACCACTTCGGCCCGAACATCCCTCTTCGGCCCGAACTCTTCAATATCCAAGATTGTGTGACAAAAGGTGCCATACTTAAACATTCATAACTTTCAGCTCGGGTGTCCGTTTCACGCTCACGAGTAACCAAAATAGCTGGTTCGTTCGTCACTGCCAAGAACAAGTTCGGCCCGAACTCTTCACTGTTCCCGGCCCGAACTTCATTTTCGGCCCGAACTTCAACCTCGGCCCGAACACCGACCTCGGCCCGAACTTCAACCTCGGCCCGAACATCATCCTCGGCCTGAACACCGAACTTCGGCCCGAACACCACTTCGGCCCGAACACCACTTCAGCCCGAACATCCCACTTCGGCCCGAACACCACTTCGGCCCGAACATCCCTCTTCGGCCCGAACTCTTCAATATCCAAGATTGTGTGACAAAAGGTGCTATACTAAAACAATCATAACTTTCAGCTCGGGTGTCCGTTTCACGCCCATGAGTAACCAAAATAGATGGTTCGTACGTCACTGCCAAGAACAAGTTCGGCCCGAACTCTTCACTGTTCCCGGCCCGAACTTCATTTTCGGCCCGAACTTCAACCTCGGCCCGAACTCCGACCTCGGCCCGAACTTAAACCTCGACCCGAACATTATCCTCAGCCCGAACACCGAACTTCGGCCCGAACACCACTTCGGCCCGAACATCCCACTTCGAGATCGCTCGCCCCGAGCCGGGCTCACTTGCTTTAGTCTCCCTCGGGTCGACTCGGCCAGTAGGTCCTTGTAAGGCGAGTGGAAGGAAGTGACTCGACCGATAGGTTGAGGAAGTCGAGCCGTGATAAAGGAGCGAAGGCGAGCGATTGATTTTCTCTGGGGTCACGGTTCCCCGAACACCACTTCGGCCCGAACATCCCTCTTCGGCCCGAACTCTTCAATATCCAAGATTGTGTGACAAAAGGTGCCATACTTAAACATTCATAACTTTCAGCTCGGGTGTCCGTTTCACGCTCACGAGTAACCAAAATAGCTGGTTCGTTCATCACTGCCAAGAACAAGTTCGGCCCGAACTCTTCATTGTTCCCGGCCCAAACTTCATTTTCGGCCCGAACTTCAACCTCGGCCCGAACACCGACCTCGGCCCGAACTTCAACCTCGGCCCGAACATCATCCTCGGCCTGAACACCGAACTTCGGCCCGAACACCACTTCGGCCCGAACACCACTTCAGCCCGAACATCCCACTTCGGCCCGAACACCACTTCGGCCCGAACATCCCTCTTCGGCCCGAACTCTTCAATATCCAAGATTGTGTGAAAAAAGGTGCTATACTAAAACATTCATAACTTTCAGCTCGGGTGTCCGTTTCACGCCCACGAGTAACCAAAATAGATGGTTCGTTCGTCACTACCAAGAACAAGTTCGGCACGAACTCTTCACTATTCCCGGCCCGAACTTCATTTTCGGCCCGAACTTCAACCTCGGCCCGAACTCCGACCTCGGCCCGAACTTAAACCTCGACCCGAACATTATCCTCGGCCCGAACACCGAACTTCGGCCCGAACACCACTTCAGCCCGAACATCCCACTTCGGCCCGAACACCACTTCGGCCCGAACATCCCTCTTCGGCCCGAACTCTTCAATATCCAAAATTGTGTGACAAAAGGTGCTATACTAAAACATTCATCACTTTCAGCTCGGGTGTCCGTTTCACGCCCACGAGTAACCAAAATAGCTGGTTCTTCGTCACTGCCAAGAACAAGTTCGGCCCGAACTCTTCACTGTTCCCGGCCCGAACATCATTTTCGGCCCGAACTTCAACCTCGGCCCGAACTTCAACCTCGGCCCGAACTCCGACCTAGGCCCGAACTTCAACCTCGGCCCGAACATCATCCTCGGCCTGAACAGCGAACTTCGGCCCGAACACCACTTCGGCCCGAACACCACTTCGGCCCGAACACCACTTCGGCCCGAACACCACTTCGGCCCGAACATCCCTCTTCGGCCCGAACTCTTCAATATCCAAGATGGTGTGACAAAAGGTGCTATACTAAAACATTCATAACTTTCAGCTCGGGTGTCCGTTTCACGCCCACGAGTAACCAAAATAGCTGGTTCGTTCGTCACTGCCAAGAACAAGTTCGGCCCGAACTCTTCACTGTTCCCGGCCCGAACTTCATTTTCGGCCCGAACTTCAACCTCGGCCCGAACTTCAACCTCGGCCCGAACTCCGACCTCGGTCCGAACTTCAATCACGACCCGAACATCATCCTCGGCCCGAACACGAACTTCGGCCCGAACACCACTTCGGCCCGAACATCCCACTTCGGCTCGAACACCACTTCGGCCCGAACATCCCTCTTCGGCCCGAACTCTTCAATATCCAAGATTGTGTGACAAAATGTGCTATACTAAAACATTCATAACTTTCAGCTCGGGTGTCCGTTTCACGCCCACGAGTAACCAAAATAGATGGTTCGTTCGTCACTGCCAAGAACAAGTTCGGCACGAACTCTTCACTGTTCCCGGCCCGAACTTCATTTTCGGCCCGAACTTCAACCTCGGCCCGAACTCCGACCTCGGCCCGAACTTAAACCTCGACCCGAACATTATCCTCGGCCCGAACACCAAACTTCGACCCGAACACCACTTCAGCCCGAACATCCCACTTCGGCCCGAACACCACTTCGGCCCGAACATCCCTCTTCGGCCCGAACTCTTCAATATCCAAAATTGTGTGACAAAAGGTGCTATACTAAAACATTCATCACTTTCAGCTCGGGTGTCCGTTTCACGCCCACGAGTAACCAAAATAGCTGGTTCTTCGTCACTGCCAAGAACAAGTTCGGCCCGAACTCTTCACTGTTCCCGGCCCGAACATCATTTTCGGCCCGAACTTCAACCTCGGCCCGAACTTCAACCTCGGCCCGAACTCCGACCTAAGCCCGAACTTCAACCTCGGCCCGAACATCATCCTCGGCCTGAACAGCGAACTTCGGCCCGAACACCACTTCGGCCCGAACACCACTTCGGCCCGAACATCCCTCTTCGGCCCGAACTCTTCAATATCCAAGATGGTGTGACAAAAGGTGCTATACTAAAACATTCATAACTTTCAGCTCGGGTGTCCGTTTCACGCCCACGAGTAACCAAAATAGCTGGTTCGTTCGTCACTGCCAAGAACAAGTTCGGCCCGAACTCTTCACTGTTCCCGGCCCGAACTTCATTGTCGGCCCGAACTTCAACCTCGGCCCGAACTTCAACCTCGGCCCGAACTCCGACCTCGGCCCGAACTTCAATCACGACCCGAACATCATCCTCGGCCCGAACACGAACTTCGGCCCGAACACCACTTCGGCCCGAACATCCCACTTCGGCTCGAACACCACTTCGGCCCGAACATCCCTCTTCGGCCCGAACTCTTCAATATCCAAGATTGTGTGATAAAAGGTGCTATACTAAAACATTCATAACTTTCAGCTCGGGTGTCCGTTTCACGCCCACGAGTAACCAAAATAGTTGATTCGGTCGTCACTGCAAAGAACAAGTTCGGCCCGAACTCTTCACTGTTCCCGGCACGAACTTCATTTTCGGCCCGAACTTCAACCTCGGCCCGAACTTCAACCTCGGTCCGAACTCCGACCTCGGCCCGAACTTCAACCTCAGCCCGAACATCATCCTCGGCCCGAACACCGAACTTCGGGCCGAGCACCACTTCGGCGCGAACACCACTTCAGCCCGAACATCCCACTTCGGCCCGAACACCACTTCGGCCCGAACATCCCTCTTCGGCCCGAACTCTTCAGTATCCAAGATGGTGTGACAAAAGGTGCTATACTAAAACATTCATAACTTTTAGCTCGGGTGTCCGTTTCACGCCCACGAGTAACCAAAATAGCTAGTTCGTTCCTCACTGCCAAGAACAAGTTCGACCCGAACTCTTCACTGTTCCCGGCCCGAACTTCATTTTCGGCCCGAAATTCAACCTCGGCCCGAACTTCAACCTCGACCTGAACTCCGACCTCGACCCGAACTTCAACCTCGGCCCGAACATCATCCTCGGCCCGAACACCGAACTTCGGCCCGAACACCACTTCGGCCCGAACACCACTTCGGCCCGAACATCCCACTTCGGCCCGAACACCACTTCGGCCTGAACATCCCTCTTCGGCCCGAACTCTTCAATATCCAAGATTGTGTGACAAAAGGTGATATACTAAAACATTCATAACTTTCAGCTCGGGTGTCCGTTTCACGCCCACGAGTAACCAAAATAGCTAGTTCGTTCGTCACTGCTAAGAACAAGTTCGACCCGAACTCTTCACTGTTCCCGGCCCGAACTTCATTTTTGGCCCGAAATTCAACCTCGGCCCGAACTTCAACCTCGACCCAAACTCCGACCTCGACCCGAACTTCAACCTCGGCCCGGACATCATCCTCGGCCCGAACACCGAACTTCGGCCCGAACACCACTTCGGCCTGAACACCACTTCGGCCCGAACACCACTTCGGCCCGAACATCCCACTTCGGCCCGAACACCACTTCAGCCCGAACATCCCTCTTCGGCTCGAACTCTTCAATATCCAAGATTGTGTGACAAAAGGTGCTATACTAAAACATTCATAACTTTCAGCTCGGGTGTCCGTTTCACGCCCACGAGTAACCAAAATAGATGGTTCGTTCGTCACTGCCAAGAACAAGTTCGGCCCGAACTCTTCACTGTTCCCGGCCAGAACTTCATTTTCGGCCCGAACTTCAACCTCGGCCCGAACTTCAGCCTCGGCCCGAACTCCGACCTCGGCCCGAACCTCAACCTCGGCCCGAACATCATCCTCGGCCCGAACACCGAACTTCGGCCCGAACACCACATCGGCCCGAACATCCCACTTCGGCCCGAACATCCCTCTTCGGCCCGAACTCTTCAATATCCAAGATTGTGTGACAAAAGCTGCTATACTAAAACATTCATAACTTTCTGCTCGGGTGTCCGTTTCACGCCCACGAGTAACCAAAATAGCTGGTTCATTCGTCACTACCAAGAACAAGTTCGGACCGAACTCTTCACTGTTCCCGGCCCGAACATCATTTTCGGCCCGAACTTCAACCTCGGCCCGAACTTCAACCTCGGCCCGAACTCCGACCTCGGCCCGAACTTCAACCACGGGCCGAACATCATCCTCGGCCCGAACACCGAACTTCGGCCCGAACATCCCACTTCGGCCCGAACACCACTTCGGTCCGAACATCCCTCTTCGGCCCGAACTCTTCAATATCCAAGATTGTGTGACAAAAGCTGCTATACTAAAACATTCATAACTTTCTGCTCGGGTGTTCGTTTCACGCCCACGAGTAACCAAAATAGTTGGTTCGTTCGTCACTACCAAGAACAAGTTCGGCCCGAACTCTTCACTGTTCCCGGCCCGAACTTCATTTTCGGCCCGAACTTCAACCTCGGCCCGAACTTCAACCTCGGTCCGAACTCCGACCTCGGCCCGAACTTCAACCTCAGCCCGAACATCATCCTCGGCCCGAACACCGAACTTCGGCCCAAACACCACTTCGGCCCGAACACCACTTCGGCCCGAACATCCCACTTCGGCCCGAACACCACTTCGGCCCGAACATCCCTCTTCGGCCCGAACTCTTCAATATCATAGATAGTGTGACAAAAGGTGATATACTAAAACATTCATAACTTTCAGCTCGGGTGTCCGTTTCACGCCCACGAGTAACCAAAATAGATGGTTCGTTCGTCACTGCCAAGAACAAGTTCGGCCCGAACTCTTCACTGTTCCCGGCCCGAACTTCATTTTCGGCCCGAACTTCAACCTCGGCCCGAACTTCAACCTCGGCCCGAACTCCGACCTCGGCCCGAACTTCAACCTCGGCACGAACATCATCCTCGGCCCGAACACCGAACTTCGGCCCGAACACCACATCGGCCCGAACATCCCACTTCGGCCCGAACACCACTTCGGCCCGAACATCCCTCTTCGGCCCGAACTCTTCAATATCCAAGATTGTGTGACAAAAGCTGCTACACTAAAACATTCATAACTTTATGCTCGGGTGTCCGTTTCACGCCCACGAGTAACCAAAATAGCTGGTTCGTTTGTCACTGCCAAGAACAAGTTCGGCACGAACACTTCACTATTCCCGGCCCGAACATCATTTTCGGCCCGAACTTCAACCTCGGCCCGAACTTCAACCTCGGCCCGAACTCCGACCTCGGCCCGAACTTCAACCACGGCCCGAACATCATCCTCGGCCCAAACACCGAACTTCGGCCCGAACACCACTTCGGCCCGAACATCCCACTTCGGCCCGAACACCACTTCGGCCCGAACATCCCTCTTCGGCCCGAACTCTTAAATATCCAAGATTGTGTGACAAAAGGTGCTATACTAAAACATTCATAACTTTCAGCTCGGGTGTCCGTTTCACGCCCACGAGTAACCAAAATAGCTGGTTCGGTCGTCACTGCCAAGAACAAGTTCGGCCCGAACTCTTCACTGTTCCCGGCCCGAACTTCATTTTCGGCCCGAACTTCAACCTCGGCCCGAACTTCAACCTCGGCCCGAACTCCGACCTCGGCCCGAACTTCAACCACGGCCCGAACATCATCCTCGGCCCGAACACCGAACTTCGGCCCGAACACCACTTCGGCCCGAACATCCCACTTCGGCCCGAACACCACTTCGGCCCGAACACCACTTCGGCCCGAACATCCCTCTTCGGCCCGAACTCTTCAGTATCCAAGATGGTGTGACAAAAGGTGCTATACTAAAACATTCATAACTTTCAGCTCGGGTGTCCGTTTCACGCCCACGAGTAACCAAAATAGCTAGTTCGTTCGTCACTGCCAAGAACAAGTTCGGCCCGAACTCTTCACTGTTCCCGGCCCGAACTTCATTTTCGGCCCGAAATTCAACCTCGGCCCGAACTTCAACCTCGACCCCAACTCCGACCTCGACCCGAACTTCAACCTCGGCCCGAACATCATCCTCGGCCCGAACACCGAACTTCGGCCCGAACACCACTTCGGCCCGAACACCACTTCGGCCCGAACATCCCACTTCGGCCCGAACACCACTTCGGCCCGAACATCCCTCTTCGGCCCGAACTCTTCAATATCCAAGATTGTGTGACAAAAGGTGCTATACTAAAACATTCATAACTTTCAGCTCGGGTGTCCGTTTCACGCCCACGAGTAACCAAAATAGATGGTTCGTTCGTCACTGCCAAGAACAAGTTCGGCCCGAACTCTTCACTGTTCCCGGCCCGAACTTCATTTTCGGCCCGACCTTCAACCTCGGCCCGAACTTCAGCCTCGGCCCGAACTCCGACCTCGGCCCGAACTTCAACCTCAGCCCGAACATCATCCTCGGCCCGAACACCGAACTTCGGCCCGAACACCACTTCGGCCCGAACATCCCACTTCGGCCCGAACATCCCTCTTCGGCCCGAACTCTTCAATATCCAAGATTGTGTGACAAAAGGTGCTATACTAAAACATTCATAACTTTCTGCTCAGGTGTCCGTTTCACGCCCACGAGTAACCAAAATAGCTGGTTCGTTCGTCACTGCCAAGAACAAGTTCGGCCCGAACTCTTCACTGTTCCAGGCCCGAACATCATTTTCGGCCCGAACTTCAACCTCGGCCCGAACTTCAACCTCGGCCCGAACTCCGACCTCGGCCCGAACTTCAACCACGGCCCGAACATCATCCTCGGCCCGAACATCTAACTTCGGCCCAAACACCACTTCGGCCCGAACACCACTTCGGCCTGAACATCCCACTTCGGCCCGAACACCACTTCGGCCCGAACATCCCTCTTCGGCCCGAACTCTTCAGTATCCAAGATGGTGTGACAAAAGGTGCTATACTAAAACATTCATAACTTTCAGCTCGGATGTCCGTTTCACGCCCACGAGTAACCAAAATAGCTAGTTCATTCGTCACTGCCAAGAACAAGTTCGGCCCGAACTCTTCACTATTCCCGGCCGGAACTTCATTTTCGGCCCGAAATTCAACCTCGCCCCGAACTTCAACCTCGACCCGAACTCCGACCTCGACCCGAACACCACTTCGGCCCGAACACCACTTCGGCCCGAACATCCCACTTCGGCCCGAACACCACTTCGGTCCGAACATCCCTCTTCGGCCCGAACTCTTCAATATCATAGATTGTGTGACAAAAGGTGCTATACTAAAACATTCATAACTTTCTGCTCGGGTGTCCGTTTCACGCCCACGAGTAACCAAAATAGCTGGTTCGTTCGTCACAGCCAAGAACAAGTTCGGCCCGAACACTTCACTGTTCCCGGCCCGAACATCATTTTCGGCCCGAACTTCAACCTCGGCCCGAACTCCGACCTCGGCCCGAACTTCTACCACGGCCCGAACATCATCCTCGGCCCGAACACCGAACTTCGGCCCGAACACCACATCGGCCCGAACATCCCACTTCGGCCCGAACACCACTTCGGCCCGAACATCCCTCTTCGGTCCGAACTCTTCAATATCCAAGATTGTGTGACAAAAGCTGCTATACTAAAACATTCATAACTTTCTGCTCGGGTGTCCGTTTCACGCCCACGAGTAACCAAAATAGCTGGTTCGTTCGTCACTGCCAAGAACAAGTTCGGCCCGAACACTTCACTGTTCCCGGCCCGAACATCATTTTCGGCCCGAACTTCAACCTCGGCCCGAACTTCAACCTCGGCCCGAACTCCGACCTCGGCCCGAACTTCAACCACGGCCCGAACATCATCCTCGGCCCGAACACCGAACTTCGGCCCGAACACCACTTCGGCCCGAACATCCCACTTCGGCCCGAACACCACTTCGGCCCGAACACCACTTCGGCCCGAACATCCCTCTTCGGCCCGAACTCTTCAATATCCAAGATTGTGTGACAAAAGGTGCTATACTAAAACATTCATAACTTTCAGTTCGGGTGTCCGTTTCACGCCCACGAGTAACCAAAATAGATGGTTCGTTCGTCACTGCCAAAAACAAGTTCGGCCCGAACTCTTCACTGTTCCCGGCCCGAACTTCATTTTCGGCCCGAACTTCAACCTCGGCCCGAACTCCGACCTCGGCCCGAACTTCAACCACGGCCCGAACATCATCCTCGGCCCAAACACCGAACTTCGGCCCGAACACCACTTCGGCCCGAACATCCCACTTCAGCCCGAACACCACTTCGGCCCGAACATCCCTCTTCGGCCCGAACTCTTAAATATCCAAGATTGTGTGACAAAAGGTGCTATACTAAAACATTCATAACTTTCAGCTCGGGTGTCCGTTTCACGCCCACGAGTAACCAAAATAGCTGGTTCGGTCGTCACTGCCAAGAACAAGTTCGGCCCGAACTCTTCACTGTTCCCGGCCCGAACTTCATTTTCGGCCCGAACTTCAACCTCGGCCCGAACTTCAACCTCGGCCCGAACTCCGACCTCGGCCCGAACTTCAACCTCGGCCCGAACATCATCCTCGGCCCGAACACCGAACTTCGGCCCGAACACCACTTCGGCCCGAACATCCCACTTCGGCCCGAACACCACTTCGGCCCGAACATCCCTCTTCGGCCCGAACTCTTCAGTATCCAAGATGGTGTGACAAAAGTTGCTATACTAAAACATTCATAACTTTCAGCTCGGGTGTCCGTTTCACGCCCACGAGTAACCAAAATAGCTGGTTCGTTCGTCACTGCCAAGAACAAGTTCGGCCCGAACACTTCACTGTTCCCGGCCCGAACATCATTTTCGGCCCGAACTTCAACCTCGGCCCGAACATCATTTTCGGCCCGAACTTCAACCTCGGCCCGAACTCCGACCTCGGCCCGAACTTCAACCACGGCCCGAACATCATCCTCGGCCCGAACACCGAACTTCGGCCCGAACACCACTTCGGCCCGAACATCCCACTTCAGCCCGAACACCACTTCGGCCCGAACATCCCTCTTCGGCCCGAACTCTTAAATATCCAAGATTGTGTGACAAAAGGTGCTATACTAAAACATTCATAACTTTCAGCTCGGGTGTCCGTTTCACGCCCACGAGTAACCAAAATAGCTGGTTCGGTCGTCACTGCCAAGAACAAGTTCGGCCCGAACTCTTCACTGTTCCCGGCCCGAACTTCATTTTCGGCCCGAACTTCGACCTCGGCCCGAACTCCGACCTCGGCCCGAACTTCAACCTCGGCCCGAACATCATCCTCGGCCCGAACACCGAACTTCGGCCCGAACACCACTTCGGCCCGAACATCCCACTTCGGCCCGAACACCACTTCGGCCCGAACATCCCTCTTCGGCCCGAACTCTTCAGTATCCAAGATGGTGTGACAAAAGTTGCTATACTAAAACATTCATAACTTTCAGCTCGGGTGTCCGTTTCACGCCCACGAGTAACCAAAATAGCTGGTTCGTTCGTCACTGCCAAGAACAAGTTCGGCCCGAACACTTCACTGTTCCCGGCCCGAACATCATTTTCGGCACGAACTTCAACCTCGGCCCGAACTTCAACCTCGGCCCGAACTCCGACCTCGGCCCGAACTTCAACCACGGCCCGAACATCATCCTCGGCCCGAACACCGAACTTCGGCCCGAACACCACTTCGGCCCGAACATCCCACTTCGGCCCGAACACCACTTCGGCCCGAACACCACTTCGGCCCGAACATCCCTCTTCGGCCCGAACTCTTCAATATCCAAGATTGTGTGACAAAAGGTGCTATACTAAAACATTCATAACTTTCAGTTCGGGTGTCCGTTTCACGCCCACGAGTAACCAAAATAGATGGTTCGTTCGTCACTGCCAAAAACAAGTTCGGCCCGAACTCTTCACTGTTCCCGGCCCGAACTTCATTTTCGGCCCGAACTTCAACCTCGGCCCGAACTTCAGCCTCGGCCCGAACTCCGACCTCGGCCCGAACTTCAACCTCGGCCCGAACATCATCCTCGGCCCGAACACCGAACTTCGGCCCGAACACCACATCGGCCCGAACATCCCACTTCGGCCCGAACACCACTTCAGCCCGAACATCCCTCTTCGGCCCGAACTCTTCAATATCCAAGATTGTGTGACAAAAGCTGCTATACTAAAACATTCGTAACTTTATGCTCGGGTGTCCGTTTCACGCCCACGAGTAACCAAAATAGCTGGTTCGTTCGTCACTGCCAAGAACAAGTTCGGCCCGAACACTTCACTATTCCCGGCCCGAACATCATTTTCGGCCCGAACTTCAACCTCGGCCCGAACTCCGACCTCGGCCCGAACTTCAACCACGGCCCGAACATCATCCTCGGCCCAAACACCGAACTTCGGCCCGAACACCACTTCGGCCCGAACATCCCACTTCAGCCCGAACACCACTTCGGCCCGAACATCCCTCTTCGGCCCGAACTCTTAAATATCCAAGATTGTGTGACAAAAGGTGCTATACTAAAACATTCATAACTTTCAGCTCGGGTGTCCGTTTCACGCCCACGAGTAACCAAAATAGCTGGTTCGGTCGTCACTGCCAAGAACAAGTTCGGCCCGAACTCTTCACTGTTCCCGGCCCGAACTTCATTTTCGGCCCGAACTTCAACCTCGGCCCGAACTTCAACCTCGGCCCGAACTCCGACCTCGGCCCGAACTTCAACCTCGGCCCGAACATCATCCTCGGCCCGAACACCGAACTTCGGCCCGAACACCACTTCGGCCCGAACATCCCACTTCGGCCCGAACACCACTTCGGCCCGAACATCCCTCTTCGGCCCGAACTCTTCAGTATCCAAGATGGTGTGACAAAAGTTGCTATACTAAAACATTCATAACTTTCAGCTCGGGTGTCCGTTTCACGCCCACGAGTAACCAAAATAGCTAGTTCGTTCGTCACTGCCAAGAACAAGTTCGGCCCGAACTCTTCACTGTTCCCGGCCTGAACTTTTTTTTCGGCCCGAAATTCAACCTCGGCCCGAACTTCAACCTCGACCCGAACTCCGACCTCGACCCGAACTTCAACCTCGGCCCGAACATCATCCTCGGCCCGAACACCGAACTTCGGCCCGAACACCACTTCGGCCCGAACACCACTTCGGCCCGAACACCACTTCGGCCCGAACATCCCACTTCGGCCCGAACACCACTTCGGCCCGAACATCCCTCTTCGGCCCGAACTCTTCAATATCCAAGATTGTGTGACAAAAGGTGCTATACTAAAACATTCATAACTTTCAGCTCGGGTGTCCGTTTCACGCACACGAGTAACCAAAATAGATGGTTCGTTTGTCATTGCCAAGAACAAGTTCGGCCCGAACTCTTCACTGTTCCCGGCCCGAACTTCATTTTCGGCCCGACCTTCAACCTCGGCCCGAACTTCAGCCTCGGCCCGAACTCCGACCTCGGCCCGAACTTCAACCTCGGCCGGAACATCATCCTCGGCCCGAACACCGAACTTCGGCCCGAACACCACTTCGGCCCGAACATCCCACTTCGGCCCGAACACCACTTCGGCCCGAACATCCCTCTTCGGCCCGAACTCTTCAATATCCAAGATTGTGTCACAAAAGGTGCTATACTAAAACATTCATAACTTTCTGCTCAGGTGTCCGTTTCACGCCCACGAGTAACCAAAATAGCTGGTTCGTTCGTCACTGCCAAGAACAAGTTCGGCCCGAACTCTTCACTGTTCCAGGCCCGAACATCATTTTCGGCCCGAACTTCAACCTCGGCCCGAACTTCAACCTCGGCCCGAACTCCGACCTCGGCCCGAACTTCAACCACGGCCCGAACATCATCCTCGGCCCGAACATCAAACTTCGGCCCGAACACCACTTCGGCCCGAACATCCCACTTCGGCCCGAACACCACTTCGGCCCGACCACCCCTCTTCGGCCCGAACTCTTCAATATCCAAGATTGTGTGACAAAAGGTTCTATACTAAAACATTCATAACTTTCTGCTCGGGTGTCCGTTTCACGCCCACGAGTAACCAAAATAGCTGGTTCGGTCGTCACTGCCAAGAACAAGTTCGGCCCGAACTCTTCACTGTTCCCGGCCCGAACTTCATTTTCGGCCCGAACTTCAACCTCGGCCCGAACTTCAACCTCGGCCCGAACTCCGACCTCGGCCCGAACTTCAACCTCGGCCCGAACATCATCCTCGGCCCGAACACCGAACTTCGGCCCGAACACCACTTCGACCCGAACACCACTTCGGCCCGAACATCCCACTTCGGCCCGAACACCACTTAGGCCCGAACATCCCTCTTCGGCCCGAACTCTTCAGTATCCAAGATGGTGTGACAAAAGGTGCTATACTAAAACATTCATAACTTTCAGCTCGGGTGTCTGTTTCACGCCCACGAGTAACCAAGATAGCTAGTTCGTTCGTCACTGCCAAGAAGAAGTTCGGCCCGAACTCTTCACTGTTCCCGACCCGAACTTCATTTTCGGCCCGAAATTCAACCTCGGCCCGAACTTCAACCTCGACCCGAACTCCGACCTCGACCCGAACTTCAACCTCGGCCCGAACATCATCCTCGGCCCGAACACCGAACTTCGGCCCGAACACCACTTCGGCCCGAACACCACTTCGGCCCTAACATCCCACTTCGGCCCGAACACCACTTCGGCCCGAACTTCCCTCTTCGGCCCGAACTCTTCAATATCCAAGATTGTGTGACAAAAGGTGCTATACTAAAACATTCATAACTTTCAGCTCGGGTGTCCATTTCACGCCCACGAGTAACAAAAATAGATGGTTCGTTCGTCACTGCCAAGAAAAAGTTTGGCCCGAACTCTTCACTGTTCCCGGCCCGAACTTCATTTTCGGCCCGACCCTCAACCTCGGCCCGAACTTCAGCCTCGGCCCGAACTCCGACCTCGGCACGAACTTCAACCTCGGCTCGAACATCATCCTCGGCCCGAACTCCGAACTTCGGCCCGAACACCACTTCGGCCCGAACATCCCACTTCGGCCCGAACACCACTTCGGCCCGAACATACCTCTTCGGCCCGAACTCTTCAATATCCAAGATTGTGTGACAAAAGGTGCTATACTAAAACATTCATAACTTTCTGCTCAGGTGTCCGTTTCACGCCCACGAGTAACCAAAATAGCTGGTTCGTTCGTCACTGCCAAGAACAAGTTCGGCCCGAACTCTTCACTGTTCCAGGCCCGAACATCATTTTCGGCCCGTACTTCAACCTCGGCCCGAACTTCAACCTCGGCCCGAACTCCGACCTCGGCCCGAACTTCAACCACGGCCCGAACATCATCCTCATCCCGAACACCGAACTTCGGCCCGAACACAACTTCGGCCCGAACATCCCACTTCGGCCCGAACACCACTTCGGCACGAACATCCCTCTTCGGCCCGAACTCTTCAATATCCAAGATTGTGTGACAAAAGGTGCTATACTAAAACATTCATAACTTTCAGCTCGGGTGTCCGTTTCACGCCCACGAGTAACCAAAATAGATGGTTCGTTCGTCACTGCCAAGAAAAAGTTCGGCCCGAACTCTTCACTGTTCCCGGCCCGAACTTCATTTTCGGCCCGACCCTCAACCTCGGCCCGAACTTCAGCCTCGGCCCGAACTCCGACCTCGGCCCGAACTTCAACCTCGGCTCGAACATCATCCTCGGCCCGAACTCCGAACTTCGACCCGAACACCACTTCGGCCCGAACATCCCACTTCGGCCCGAACACCACTTCGGCCCGAACATACCTCTTCGGCCCGAACTCTTCAATATCCAAGATTGTGTGACAAAAGGTGCTATACTAAAACATTCATAACTTTCTGCTCAGGTGTCCGTTTCACGCCCACGAGTAACCAAAATAGCTGGTTCGTTCGTCACTGCCAAGAACAAGTTCGTCCCGAACTCTTCACTGTTCCAGGCCCGGACATCATTTTCGGCCCGAACTTCAACCTCGGCCCGAACTTCAACCTCGGCCCGAACTCCGACCTCGGCCCGAACTTCAACCACGGCCCGAACATCATCCTCGGCCCGAACATCGAACTTCGGCCCGAACACCACTTCGGCCCGAACATCCCACTTCGGCCCGAACACCACTTCGGCCCGACCACCCCTCTTCGGCCCGAACTCTTCAATATCCAAGATTGTGTGACAAAAGGTTCTATACTAAAACATTCATAACTTTCTGCTCGGGTGTCCGTTTCACGCCCACGAGTAACCAAAATAGCTGGTTCGGTCGTCACTGCCAAGAACAAGTTCGGCCCGAACTCTTCACTGTTCCCGGCCCGAACTTCATTTTCGGCCCGAACTTCAACCTCGGCCAGAACTTCAACCTCGGCCCGAACTCCGACCTCGGCCCGAACTTCAACCTCGGCCCGAACATCATCCTCGGCCCGAACACCGAACTTCGGCCCGAACACCACTTCGGCCCGAACACCACTTCGGCCCGAACATCCCACTTCGGCCCGAACACCACTTAGGCCCGAACATCCCTCTTCGGCCCGAACTCTTCAGTATCCAAGATGGTGTGACAAAAGGTGCTATACTAAAACATTCATAACTTTCAGCTCGGGTGTCTGTTTCACGCCCACGAGTAACCAAGATAGCTAGTTCGTTCGTCACTGCCAAGAAGAAGTTCGGCCCGAACTCTTCACTGTTCCCGACCCGAACTTCATTTTCGGCCCGAAATTCAACCTCGGCCCGAACTTCAACCTCGACCCGAACTCCGACCTCGACCCGAACTTCAACCTCGGCCCGAACATCATCCTCGGCCCGAACACCGAACTTCGGCCCGAACACCACTTCGGCCCGAACACCACTTCGGCCCGAACATCCCACTTCGGCCCGAACACCACTTCGGCCCGAACATCCCTCTTCGGCCCGAACTCTTCAATATCCAAGATTGTGTGACAAAAGGTGCTATACTAAAACATTCATAACTTTCAGCTCGGGTGTCCGTTTCACGCCCACGAGTAACCAAAATAGATGGTTCGTTCGTCACTGCCAAGAAAAAGTTCGGCCCGAACTCTTCACTGTTCCCGGCCCGAACTTCATTTTCGGCCCGACCCTCAACCTCGGCCCGAACTTCAGCCTCGGCCCGAACTCCGACCTCGGCCCGAACTTCAACCTCGGCCCGAACATCATCCTCGGCCCGAACACCGAACTTCGGCCCGAACACAACTTCGGCCCGAACATCCCACTTCGGCCCGAACACCACTTCGGCCCGAACATCCCTCTTCGGCCCGAACTCTTCAATATCCAAGACTGTGTGACCAAAGGTGCTATACTAAAACATTCATAACTTTCAGCTCGGGTGTCCGTTTCACGCCCACGAGTAACCAAAATAGACGGTTCGTTCGTCACTGCCAAGAACAAGTTCGGCCCGAACTCTTCATTGTTCCCGGCCCGAACTTCATTTTCAGCCCGAACTTCAACCTCGGCCCGAACTTCAACCTCGGCCCGAACTCCGACCTCGGCCCGAAGTGCAACCTCGGCCCGAACTCCGACCTCGGCCCGAACTTCAACCTCGGCCCGAACATCATCCTCGGCCCGAACACCGAACTTCGGCCCGAACATCCCACTTCGGCCCGAACACCACTTCGGCCCGAACATCCCTCTTCGGCCCGAACTCTTCAATATCCAAGATTGTGTGACAAAAGGTGCTATAATAAAACATTCATAACTTTCTGCTCGGGTGTCCGTTTCACGCCCACGAGTAACCTAAATAGCTGGTTCGTTCGTCACTGCCAAGAACAAGTGCGGCCCGAACTCTTCACTGTTCCCGGCCCGAACATCATTTTCGGCCCGAACTTCAACCTCGGCCCGAACTTCAACCTCGGCCCGAACTACGACCTCGGCCCGAACTTCAACCACGGCCCGAACATCATCCTCGGCCCGAACACCGAACTTCGGCCCGAACACCACTTTGGCCCGAACATCCCACTTCGGCCCGAACACCACTTCGGCCCGAACATCCCTCTTCGGCCCGAACTCTTCAATATCCAAGATTGTGTGACAAAAGGTGCTATACTAAAACATTCATAACTTTCAGCTCGGGTGTCCGTTTCACGCCCACGAGTAACCAAAATAGCTGGTTCGGTCGTCACTGCCAAGAACAAGTTCGGCCCGAACTTTTCACTGTTCCCGGCCCGAACTTCATGTTCGGCCCGAACTTCAACCTCGGCCCGAACTTCAACCTCGGCCCGAACATCATCCTCGGCCCGAACACCGAACTTCGGCCCGAACACCACTTCGGCCCGAACATCCCACTTCGGCCCGAACACCACTTCGGCCCGAACATCCCTCTTCGGCCCGAACTCTTCAATATCCAAGATGGTGTGACAAAAGGTGCTATACTAAAACATTCATAACTTTCAGCTCGGGTGTCCGTTTCACGCCCACGAGTAACCAAAATAGCTAGTTCATTCGTCACTGCCAAGAACAAGTTCGGCCCGAACTCTTCACTGTTCCCGGCCCGAACTTCATTTTCGGCCCGAAATTCAACCTCGGCCCGAACTTCAACCTCGACCCGAACTCCGACCTCGACCCGAACTTCAACCTCGGCCCGAACATCATCCTCGGCCCGAACACCGAATTTCAGCCCGAACACCACTTCGGCCCGAACACCACTTCGGCCCGAACATCCCACTTCGGCCCGAACACCACTTCGGCCCGAACATCCCTCTTCGGCCCGAACTCTTCAATATCCAAGATTGTGTGACAAAAGGTGCTATACTAAAACATTCATAACTTTCAGCTCGGGTGTCCGTTTCACGCCCACGAGTAACCAAAATAGCTAGTTCGTTCGTCACTGCCAAGAACAAGTTCGGCCCGAACTCTTCACTGTTCCCGGCCCGAACTTCATTTTCGGCCCGAACTTCAACCTCGGCCCGAACTTCAGCCTCGGCCCGAACTCCGACCTCGGCCCGAACTTCAACCTCGGCCCGAACATCATCCTCGGCCCGAACACCGAACTTCGGCCCGAACACCACTTCGGCCCGAACATCCCACTTCGGCCCGAACACCACTTCGGCCCGAACATCCCTCTTCGGCTCGAACTCTTCAATATCCAAGATTGTGTGACAAAAGGTGCTATACTAAAACATTCATAACTTTCTGCTCGGGTGTCCGTTTCACGCCCACGAGTAATCAAAATAGTTGGTTCGTTCGTCACTGCCAAGAACAAGTTCGGCCCGAACTCTTCACTGTTCCAGGCCCGAACATCATTTTCGGCCCGAACTTCAACCTCGACCCGAACTTCAACCTCGGCCCGAACTCCGACCTCGGCCCGAACTTCAACCACGGCCCGAACATCATCCTCGGCCCGAACACCGAACTTCGGCCCGAACACCACTTCGGCCCGAACATCCCACTTCGGCCCGAACACCACTTCGGCCCGAACATCCCTCTTCGGCCCGAACTCTTCAATATCCAAGATTGTGTGACAAAAGGTGCTATACTAAAACATTCATAACTTTCTGCTCGGGTGTCCGTTTCACGCCCACGAGTAATCAAAATAGCTGGTTCGTTCGTCACTGCCAAGAACAAGTTCGGCCCGAACTCTTCACTGTTCCAGGCCCTAACATCATTTTCGGCCCGAACTTCAACCTCGACCCGAACTTCAACCTCGGCCCGAACTCCGACCTCGGCCCGAACTTCAACCACGGCCCGAACATCATCCTCGGCCCGAACACCGAACTTCGGCCCGAACACCACTTCGGCCCGAACATCACACTTCGGCCCGAACACCACTTCGGCCCGAACATCCCTCTTCGGCCCGAACTCTTCAATATCCAAGATTGTGTGACAAAAGGTGCTATACTAAAACATTCATAACTTTCTGCTCGGGTGTCCGTTTCACGCCCACGAGTAACCAAAATAGCTGGTTCGGTCGTCACTGCCAAGAACAAGTTCGGCCCGAACTCATCACTGTTCCCGGCCCGAACTTCATTTTCGGCCCGAACTTCAACCTCGGCCCGAACTTCAACCTCGGCCCGAACTCCGACCTCGGCCCGAACTTCAACCTCGGCCCGAACATCATCCTCGGCCCGAACACCGAACTTCGGCCCGAACACCACTTCGGCCCGAACATCCCACTTCGGCCCGAACACCACTTCGGCCCGAACATCCCTCTTCGGCCCGAACTCTTCAATATCCAAGATTGTGGGACAAAAGGCGCTATACTAAAACATTCATAACTTTCTGCTTGGGTGTCCGTTTCACACCCACGAGTAACCAAAATAGCTGGTTCGTTCGTCACTGCCAAGAACAAGTTCGGCTCGAACTCTTCACTGTTCCCGGCCCGAACATCATTTTCGGCCCGAACTTCAACCTCGACCCGAACTTCAACCTCGGCCCGAACTCCGACCTCGGCCTGAACTTCAACCACGGCCCGAACATCATCCTCGGCCCGAACACCGAACTTCGGCCCGAACACCACTTCGGCCCGAACATCCCACTTCGGCCCGAACACCACTTCGGCCCGAACATCCCTCTTCGGCCCGAACTCTTCAATATCCAAGATTGTGTGACAAAAGGTGCTATACTAAAACATTCATAACTTTCAGCTCGGGTGTCCGTTTCACGCCCACGAGTAACCAAAATAGCTAGTTCGGTCGTCACTGCCAAGAACAAGTTCGGCCCGAACTCTTCACTGTTCCCGTCCCGAACTTCATTTTCGGCCCGAACTTCAACCTCGGCCCGAACTTCAGCCTCGGCCCGAACTCCGACCTCGGCCCGAACTTCAACCTCGGCCCGAACATCATCCTCGGCCCGAACACCGAACTTCGGCCCGAACACCACTTCGGCCCGAACATCCCACTTCGGCCCGAACACCACTTCGGCCCGAACATCCCTCTTCGGCCCGAACTCTTCAATATCCAAGATTGTGTGACAAAAGGTGCTATACTAAAACATTCATAACTTTCTGCTCGGGTGTCCGTTTCACGCCCACGAGTAACCAAAATAGCTGGTTCGTTCGTCACTGCCAAGAACAAGTTCGGCTCGAACTCTTCACTGTTCCCGGCCCGAACATCATTTTCGGCCCGAACTTCAACCTCGACCCGAACTTCAACCTCGGCCCGAACTCCGACCTCGGCCTGAACTTCAACCACGGCCCGAACATCATCCTCGGCCCGAACACCGAACTTCGGCCCGAACACCACTTCGGCCCGAACATCCCACTTCGGCCCGAACACCACTTCGGCCCGAACATCCCTCTTCGGCCCGAACTCTTCAATATCCAAGTTTGTGTGACAAAAGGTGCTATACTAAAACATTCATAACTTTCAGCTCGGGTGTCCGTTTCACGCCCACGAGTAACCAAAATAGCTAGTTCGGTCGTCACTGCCAAGAACAAGTTCGGCCCGAACTCTTCACTGTTCCCGGCCCGAACTTCATTTTCGGCCCGAACTTCAACCTCGGTCCGAACTTCAGCCTCGGCCCGAACTCCGACCTCGGCCCGAACTTCAACCTCGGCCCGAACATCATCCTCGGCCCGAACACCGAACTTCGGCCCGAACACCACTTCGGCCCGAACATCCCACTTCGGCCCGAACACCACTTCGGCCCGAACATCCCTCTTCGGCCCGAACTCTTCAATATCCAAGATTGTGTGACAAAAGGTGCTATACTAAAACATTCATAACTTTCTGCTCGGGTGTCCGTTTCACGCCCACGAGTAACCAAAATAGCTGGTTCATTCGTCACTGCCAAGAACAAGTTCGGCTCGAACTCTTCACTGTTCCCGGCCCGAACATCATTTTCGGCCCGAACTTCAACCTCGACCCGAACTTCAACCTCGGCCCGAACTCCGACCTCGGCCTGAACTTCAACCACGGCCCGAACATCATCCTCGGCCCGAACACCGAACTTCGGCCCGAACACCACTTCAGCCCGAACATCCCACTTCGGCCCGAACACCACTTCGGCCCGAACATCCCTCTTCGGCCCGAACTCTTCAATATCCAAGATTGTGTGACAAAAGGTGCTATACTAAAACACTCATAACTTTCAGCTCGGGTGTCCGTTTCACGCCCACGAGTAACCAAAATAGCTAGTTCGGTCGTCACTGCCAAGAACAAGTTCGGCCCGAACTCTTCACTGTTCCCGGCCCGAACTTCATTTTCGGCCCGAACTTCAACCTCGACCCGAACTTCAGCCTCGGCCCGAACTCCGACCTCGGCCCGAACTTCAACCTCGGCCCGAACATCATCCTCGGCCCGAACACCGAACTTCGGCCCGAACACCACTTCGGCCCGAACATCCCACTTCGGCCCGAACACCACTTCGGCCCGAACATCCCTCTTCGGCCCGAACTCTTCAATATCCAAGATTGTGTGACAAAAGGTGCTATACTAAAACATTCATAACTTTCTGCTCGGGTGTCCGTTTCACGCCCACGAGTAACCAAAATAGCTGGTTCGTTCGTCACTGCCAAGAACAAGTTCGGCTCGAACTCTTCACTGTTCCCGGCCCGAACATCATTTTCGGCCCGAACTTCAACCTCGACCCGAACTTCAACCTCGGCCCGAACTCCGACCTCGGCCTGAACTTCAACCACGGCCCGAACATCATCCTCGGCCCGAACACCGAACTTCGGCCCGAACACCACTTCGGCCCGAACATCCCACTTCGGCCCGAACACCACTTCGGCCCGAACATCCCTCTTCGGCCCGAACTCTTCAATATCCAAGATTGTGTGACAAAAGGTGCTATACTAAAACATTCATAACTTTCAGCTCGGGTGTCCGTTTCACGCCCACGAGTAACCAAAATAGCTAGTTCGGTCGTCACTGCCAAGAACAAGTTCGGCCCGAACTCTTCACTGTTCCCGGCCCGAACTTCATTTTCGGCCCGAACTTCAACCTCGGCCCGAACTTCAGCCTCGGCCCGAACTCCGACCTCGGCCCGAACTTCAACCTCGGCCCGAACATCATCCTCGGCCCGAACACCGAACTTCGGCCCGAACACCACTTCGGCCCGAACATCCCACTTCGGCCCGAACACCACTTCGGCCCGAACATCCCTCTTCGGCCCGAACTCTTCAATATCCAAGATTGTGTGACAAAAGGTGCTATACTAAAACATTCATAACTTTCAGCTCGGGTGTCCGTTTCACGCCCACGAGTAACCAAAATAGCTAGTTCGGTCGTCACTGCCAAGAACAAGTTCGGCCCGAACTCTTCACTGTTCCCGGCCCGAACTTCATTTTCGGCCCGAACTTCAACCTCGGCCCGAACTTCAACCTCGGCCCGAACTCCGACCTCGGCCCGAACTTCAACCTCGGCCCGAACATCATCCTCGGCCCGAACACCGAACTTCGGCCCGAACACCACTTCGGTCCGAACACTACTTCGGCCCGATCATCCCACTTCGGCCCGAACACCACTTCGGCCCGAACATCCCTCTTCGGCCCGAACTCTTCAATATCCAAGATGGTGTGACAAAAGGTGCTATACTAAAACATTCATAACTTTCAGCTCGGGTGTCCGTTTCACGCCCACGAGTAACCAAAATAGCTAGTTCGTTCGTCACTGCTAAGAACAAGTTCGGCCCGAAATCTTCACTGTTCCCGGCCCGAACTTCATTTTCGGCCCGAAATTCAACCTCGGCCCGAACTTCAACCTCGACCCGAACTCCGACCTCGACCCGAACTTCAACCTCGGCCCGAACATCATCCTCAGCCCGAACACCGAACTTCGGCCCGAACACCACTTCGGCCCGAACACCACTTCGGCCCGAACACCACTTCGGCCCGAACATCCCACTTCGGCCCGAACACCACTTCGGCCCGAACATCCCTCTTCGGCCCGAACTCTTCAATATCCAAGATTGTGTGACAAAAGGTGCTATACTAAAACATTCATAACTTTCAGCTATGGTGTCCGTTTCACGTCCACGAGTAACCAAAATAGATGGTTCGTTCGTCACTGCCAAGAACAAGTTCGGCCCGAACTCGTCACTGTTCGCGGCCCGAACTTCATTTTCGGCCCGAACTTCAACCTCGGCCCGAACTTCAGCCTCGGCCCGAACTCCGACCTCGGCCCGAACTTCAACCACGGCCCGAACATCATCCTCGGCCCGAACACCACTTCGGCCCGAACATCCCACTTCGGCCCGAACACCACTTCGGCCCGAACATCCCTCTTCGGCCCGAACTCTTCAATATCCAAGATTCTGTGACAAAAGGTGCTATACTAAAACATTCATAACTTTCTGCTCGGGTGTCCGTTTCACGCCCTCGAGTAACCAAAATAGCTGGTTCGTTCGTCACTGCCAAGAACAAGTTCGGCTCGAACTCTTCACTGTTCCCGGCCCGAACATCATTTTCGGCCCGAACTTCAACCTCGACTCGAACTTCAACCTCGGCCCGAACTCCGACCTCGGCCCGAACTTCAACCACGGCCCGAACATCATCCTCGGCCCGAACACCGAACTTCGGCCCGAACACCACTTCGGCCCGAACACCACTTCGGCCCGAACATCCCTCTTCGGCCCGAACTCTTCAATATCCAAGATTGTGTGACAAAAGGTGCTATACTAAAACATTCATAACTTTCAGCTCGGGTGTCCGTTTCACGCCCACGAGTAACCAAAATAGCTAGTTCGGTCGTCACTGCGAAGAACAAGTTCGGCCCGAACTCTTCACTGTTCCCGGCCCGAACTTCATTTTCGGCCCGAACTTCAACCTCGGCCCGAACTTCAACCTCGGCCCGAACTCCGACCTCGGCCCGAACTTCAACCTCGGCCCGAACATCATCCTCGGCCCGAACACCGAACTTCGGCCCGAACACCACTTCGGCCCGAACATCCCACTTCGGCCCGAACACCACTTCGGCCCGAACATCCCTCTTCGGCCCGAACTCTTCAATATCCAAGATTGTGTGACAAAAGGTGCTATACTAAAACATTCATAACTTTCTGCTCGGGTGTCCGTTTCACGCCCACGAGTAACCAAAATAGCTGGTTCGTTCGTCACTTCCAAGAACAAGTTCGACCCGAACTCTTCACTGTTCCCGGCCCGAACTTCAACCTCGGCCCGAACTTCAACCTCGGCCCGAACTCCGACCTCGGTCCGAACTTCAACCTCGGCCCGAACATCATCCTCGGCCCGAACACCGAACTTCGGCCCGAACACCACTTCGGCCCGAACACCACTTCGGCCCGAACATCCCACTACGGCCCGAACACCACTTCGGCCCGAACAGCCCTCTTCGGCCCGAACTCTTCAATATCCAAGACTGTGTGACCAAAGGTGCTATACTAAAACATTCATAACTTTCAGCTCGGGTGTCCTTTCACGCCCACGAGTAACCAAAATAGATGGTTCGTTTGTCACTGCCAAGAACAAGTTCGGCCCGAACTCTTCACTGTTCCCGGCCCGAACTTCATTTTCAGCCCGAACTTCAACCTCGGCCTGAACTTCAACCTTGGCCCGAACTCCGACCTCGGCCCGAACTGCAACCTCGGCCCGAACTCCGACCTCGGCCCGAACTTCAACCTCGGCCCGAACATCATCCTCGGCCTGAACACCGAACTTCGGCCCGAACACCACTTCGGCCCGAACATCCCACTTCGGCCCGAACACCACTTCGGCCCGAACATCCCTCTTCGGCCCGAACTCTTCAATATCCAAGATTGTGTGACAAAAGGTGCTATACTAAAACATTCATAACTTTCAGCTCGGGTGTCCGTTTCACGCCCACGGGTAACCAAAATAGATGGTTCGTTCGTCACTGCCAAGAACAAGTTCGGCCCAAACTCTTGACTGTTCCCGGCCCGAACTTCAACCTCGGCCCGAACTTCAACCTTGGCCCGAACTTCAACCTCGGCCCGAACATCAACCTCGGCCCGAACACCGAACTTCGGCCCGAACACCACTTCGGCCCGAACACCACTTCGGCCCGAACATCCCACTTCTGCCCGAACACCACTTCGGCCCGAACATCCCTCTTCGGCCCGAACTCTTCAATATCCAAGATGGTGTGACAAAAGGTGCTATACTAAAACATTCATAACTTTCAGCTCGGGTGTCCGTTTCACGCCCACGAGTAACCAAAATAGCTAGTTCGTTCGTCACTGCCAAGAACAAGTTCGGCCCGAACTCTTCACTGTTCCCGGCCAGAACTTCAACCTCGGCCCGAACTCAGACCTCGGCCCGAACTTCAACCTCGGCCCGAACATCATCCTCGGCCCGAACACCGAACTTCGGCCCGAACACCACTTCGGCCCGAACACCACTTCGGCCCGAACATCCCACTTCGGCCCGAACACCACTTCGGCCCGAACATCCCTCTTCGGCCCGAACTCTTCAATATCCAAGACTGTGTGACCAAAGGTGCTATACTAAAACATTCATAACTTTCAGCTCGGGTGTCCTTTCACGCCCACGAGTAACCAAAATAGATGGTTCGTTTGTCACTGCCAAGAACAAGTTCGGCCCGAACTCTTCACTGTTCCCGGCCCGAACTTCATTTTCAGCCCGAACTTCAACCTCGGCCCGAACTTCAACCTCGGCCCGAACTCCGACCTCGGCCCGAACTGCAACCTCGGCCCGAACTCCGACCTCGGCCCGAACTTCAACCTCGGCCCGAACATCATCCTCGGCCCGAACACCGAACTTCGGCCCGAACACCACTTCGGCCCGAACATCCCACTTCGGCCCGAACACCACTTCGGCCCGAACATCCCTCTTCAGCCCGAACTCTTCAATATCCAAGATTGTGTGACAAAAGGTGCTATACTAAAACATTCATAACTTTCAGCTCGTGTGTCCGTTTCACGCCCACGAGTAACCAAAATAGATGGTTCGTTCGTCACTGCCAAGAACAAGTTCGGCCCAAACTCTTCACTGTTCCCGGCCCGAACTTCAACCTCGGCCCGAACTTCAACCTTGGCCCGAACTTCAACCTCGGCCCGAACATCATCCTCGGCCCGAACACCGAACTTCGGCCCGAACACCACTTCGGCCCGAACACCACTTCGGCCCGAACATCCCACTTCTGCCCGAACACCACTTCGGCCTGAACATCCCTCTTCGGCCCGAACTCTTCAATATCCAAGATGGTGTGACAAAAGGTGCTATACTAAAACACTCATAACTTTCAGCTCGGGTGTCCGTTTCACGCCCACGAGTAACGAAAATAGCTAGTTCGTTCGTCACTGCCAAGAACAAGTTCGGCCCGAACTCTTCCCTGTTCCCGGCCAGAACTTCAACCTCGGCCCGAACTCCGACCTCGGCCCGAACTTCAACCTCGGCCCGAACATAATCCTCGGCCCGAACATCATCCTCGGCCCGAACATCATCCTCGGCCCGAACACCACTTCGGCACGAACATCCCACTTCGGCCCGAACACCACTTCGGCCCAAACATCCCTCTTCGGCCCGAACTCTTCAATATCCAAGACTGTGTGACCAAAGGTGCTATACTAAAACATTCATAACTTTCAGCTCGAGTGTCCGTTTCACGCCCACGAGTAACCAAAATAGCTGGTTCGGTCGTCACTGCCAAGAACAAGTTCGGCCCGAACTCTTCACTGTTCCCGGCCCGAACTTCATGTTCGGCCCGAACTTCAACCTCGGCCCGAACTTCAACCTCGGCCCGAACATCATCCTCGGCCCGAACACCGAACTTCGGCCCGAACACCACTTCGGCCCGAACATCCCACTTCGGCCCGAACACCACTTCGGCCCGAACATCTCTCTTCGGCCCGAACTCTTCAATATCCAAGATGGTGTGACAAAAGGTGCTATACTAAAACATTCATAACTTTCAGCTCGGGTGTCCGTTTCACGCCCACGAGTAACCAAAATAGCTAGTTCGTTCGTCACTGCCAAGAACAAGTTCGGCCCGAACTCTTCACTGTTCCCGGCCCGAACTTCATTTTCGGCCCGAAATTCAACCTCGGCCCGAACTTCAACCTCGACCCGAACTCCGACCTCGACCCGAACTTCAACCTCGGCCCGAACATCATCCTCGGCCCGAACACCGAACTTCGGCCCGAACACCTCTTCGGCCCGAACACCTCTTCGGCCCGAACACCACTTCGGCCCGAACATCCCACTTCGGCCCGAACACCACTTCGGCCCGAACATCCCTCTTCGGCCCGAACTCTTCAATATCCAAGATTGTGTGACAAAAGGTGCTATACTAAAACATTCATAACTTTCAGCTCGGGTGTCCGTTTCACGCCCACGAGTAACCAAAATAGATGGTTCGTTCGTCACTGCCAAGAACAAGTTCGGCCCGAACTCTTCACTGTTCCCGGCCCGAACTTCATTTTCGGCCCGAACTTCAACCTCGGTCCGAACTTCAACCTCGGCCCGAACTCCGACCTCGGCCCGAACTTCAACCTCGGCCAGAACATCATCCTCGGCCCGAACACCGATCTTCGGCCCGAACAACACTTCGGCCCGAACATCCCATTTCGGCCCGAACACCACTTCGGCCCGAACATCCCTCTTCGGCCCGAACTCTTCAATATCCAAGATTGTGTGACAAAAGGTGCTATACTAAAACATTCATAACTTTCAGCTCGGGTGTCCGTTTCACGCCCACGAGTAACCAAAATAGCTAGTTCGGTCGTCACTGCGAAGAACAAGTTCGGCCCGAACTCTTCACTGTTCCCGGCCCGAACTTCATTTTCGGCCCGAACTTCAACCTCGGCCCGAACTTCAACCTCGGCCCGAACTCCGACCTCGGCCCGAACTTCAACCTCGGCCCGAACATCATCCTCGGCCCGAACACCGAACTTCGGCCCGAACACCACTTCGGCCCGAACATCCCACTTCGGCCCGAACACCACTTCGGCCCGAACATCCCTCTTCGGCCCGAACTCTTCAATATCCAAGATTGTGTGACAAAAGGTGCTATACTAAAACATTCATAACTTTCTGCTCGGGTGTCCGTTTCACGCCCACGAGTAACCAAAATAGCTGGTTCGTTCGTCACTTCCAAGAACAAGTTCGACCCGAACTCTTCACTGTTCCCGGCCCGAACTTCAACCTCGGCCCGAACTTCAACCTCGGCCCGAACTCCGACCTCGGTCCGAACTTCAACCTCGGCCCGAACATCATCCTCGGCCCGAACACCGAACTTCGGCCCGAACACCACTTCGGCCCGAACACCACTTCGGCCCGAACATCCCACTACGGCCCGAACACCACTTCGGCCCGAACAGCCCTCTTCGGCCCGAACTCTTCAATATCCAAGACTGTGTGACCAAAGGTGCTATACTAAAACATTCATAACTTTCAGCTCGGGTGTCCTTTCACGCCCACGAGTAACCAAAATAGATGGTTCGTTTGTCACTGCCAAGAACAAGTTCGGCCCGAACTCTGCACTGTTCCCGGCCCGAACTTCATTTTCAGCCCGAACTTCAACCTCGGCCTGAACTTCAACCTTGGCCCGAACTCCGACCTCGGCCCGAACTGCAACCTCGGCCCGAACTCCGACCTCGGCCCGAACTTCAACCTCGGCCCGAACATCATCCTCGGCCTGAACACCGAACTTCGGCCCGAACACCACTTCGGCCCGAACATCCCACTTCGGCCCGAACACCACTTCGGCCCGAACATCCCTCTTCGGCCCGAACTCTTCAATATCCAAGATTGTGTGACAAAAGGTGCTATACTAAAACATTCATAACTTTCAGCTCGGGTGTCCGTTTCACGCCCACGGGTAACCAAAATAGATGGTTCGTTCGTCACTGCCAAGAACAAGTTCGGCCCAAACTCTTGACTGTTCCCGGCCCGAACTTCAACCTCGGCCCGAACTTCAACCTTGGCCCGAACTTCAACCTCGGCCCGAACATCAACCTCGGCCCGAACACTGAACTTCGGCCCGAACACCACTTCGGCCCGAACACCACTTCGGCCCGAACATCCCACTTCTGCCCGAACACCACTTCGGCCCGAACATCCCTCTTCGGCCCGAACTCTTCAATATCCAAGATGGTGTGACAAAAGGTGCTATACTAAAACATTCATAACTTTCAGCTCGGGTGTCCGTTTCACGCCCACGAGTAACCAAAATAGCTAGTTCGTTCGTCACTGCCAAGAACAAGTTCGGCCCGAACTCTTCACTGTTCCCGGCCAGAACTTCAACCTCGGCCCGAACTCAGACCTCGGCCCGAACTTCAACCTCGGCCCGAACATCATCCTCGGCCCGAACACCGAACTTCGGCCCGAACACCACTTCGGCCCGAACACCACTTCGGCCCGAACATCCCACTTCGGCCCGAACACCACTTCGGCCCGAACATCCCTCTTCGGCCCGAACTCTTCAATATCCAAGACTGTGTGACCAAAGGTGCTATACTAAAACATTCATAACTTTCAGCTCGGGTGTCCTTTCACGCCCACGAGTAACCAAAATAGATGGTTCGTTTGTCACTGCCAAGAACAAGTTCGGCCCGAACTCTTCACTGTTCCCGGCCCGAACTTCATTTTCAGCCCGAACTTCAACCTCGGCCCGAACTTCAACCTCGGCCCGAACTCCGACCTCGGCCCGAACTGCAACCTCGGCCCGAACTCCGACCTCGGCCCGAACTTCAACCTCGGCCCGAACATCATCCTCGGCCCGAACACCGAACTTCGGCCCGAACACCACTTCGGCCCGAACATCCCACTTCGGCCCGAACACCACTTCGGCCCGAACATCCCTCTTCAGCCCGAACTCTTCAATATCCAAGATTGTGTGACAAAAGGTGCTATACTAAAACATTCATAACTTTCAGCTCGTGTGTCCGTTTCACGCCCACGAGTAACCAAAATAGATGGTTCGTTCGTCACTGCCAAGAACAAGTTCGGCCCAAACTCTTCACTGTTCCCGGCCCGAACTTCAACCTCGGCCCGAACTTCAACCTTGGCCCGAACTTCAACCTCGGCCCGAACATCATCCTCGGCCCGAACACCGAACTTCGGCCCGAACACCACTTCGGCCCGAACACCACTTCGGCCCGAACATCCCACTTCTGCCCGAACACCACTTCGGCCTGAACATCCCTCTTCGGCCCGAACTCTTCAATATCCAAGATGGTGTGACAAAAGGTGCTATACTAAAACACTCATAACTTTCAGCTCGGGTGTCCGTTTCACGCCCACGAGTAACGAAAATAGCTAGTTCGTTCGTCACTGCCAAGAACAAGTTCGGCCCGAACTCTTCCCTGTTCCCGGCCAGAACTTCAACCTCGGCCCGAACTCCGACCTCGGCCCGAACTTCAACCTCGGCCCGAACATAATCCTCGGCCCGAACATCATCCTCGGCCCGAACACCACTTCGGCCCGAACACCACTTCGGCACGAACATCCCACTTCGGCCCGAACACCACTTCGGCCCAAACATCCCTCTTCGGCCCGAACTCTTCAATATCCAAGACTGTGTGACCAAAGGTGCTATACTAAAACATTCATAACTTTCAGCTCGAGTGTCCGTTTCACGCCCACGAGTAACCAAAATAGCTGGTTCGGTCGTCACTGCCAAGAACAAGTTCGGCCCGAACTCTTCACTATTCCCGGCCCGAACTTCATGTTCGGCCCGAACTTCAACCTCGGCCCGAACTTCAACCTCGGCCCGAACATCATCCTCGGCCCGAACACCGAACTTCGGCCCGAACACCACTTCGGCCCGAACATCCCACTTCGGCCCGAACACCACTTCGGCCCGAACATCCCTCTTCGGCCCGAACTCTTCAATATCCAAGATGGTGTGACAAAAGGTGCTATACTAAAACATTCATAACTTTCAGCTCGGGTGTCCGTTTCACGCCCACGAGTAACCAAAATAGCTAGTTCGTTCGTCACTGCCAAGAACAAGTTCGGCCCGAACTCTTCACTGTTCCCGGCCCGAACTTCATTTTCGGCCCGAAATTCAACCTCGGCCCGAACTTCAACCTCGACCCGAACTCCGACCTCGACCCGAACTTCAACCTCGGCCCGAACATCATCCTCGGCCCGAACACCGAACTTCGGCCCGAACACCTCTTCGGCCCGAACACCTCTTCGGCCCGAACACCACTTCGGCCCGAACATCCCACTTCGGCCCGAACACCACTTCGGCCCGAACATCCCTCTTCGGCCCGAACTCTTCAATATCCAAGATTGTGTGACAAAAGGTGCTATACTAAAACATTCATAACTTTCAGCTCGGGTGTCCGTTTCACGCCCACGAGTAACCAAAATAGATGGTTCGTTCGTCACTGCCAAGAACAAGTTCGGCCCGAACTCTTCACTGTTCCCGGCCCGAACTTCATTTTCGGCCCGAACTTCAACCTCGGTCCGAACTTCAACCTCGGCCCGAACTCCGACCTCGGCCCGAACTTCAACCTCGGCCAGAACATCATCCTCGGCCCGAACACCGAACTTCGGCCCGAACAACACTTCGGCCCGAACATCCCATTTCGGCCCGAACACCACTTCGGCCTGAACATCCCTCTTCGGCCCGAACTCTTCAATATCCAAGATTGTGTGACAAAAGGTGCTATACTAAAACATTCATAACTTTCTGCTCGGGTGTCCGTTTCACGCCCACGAGTAACCAAAATAGCTGGTTCGTTCGTCACTGCCAAGAACAAGTTTGGCCCGAACTCTTCACTGTTCCCGGCCAGAACTTCAACCTCGGCCCGAACTCCGACCTCGGCCCGAACTGCAACCTCGGCCCGAACTCCGACCTCGGCCCGAACTTCAACCTCGGCCCGAACATCATCCTCGGCCCGAACACCGAACTTCGGCCCGAACACCACTTCGGCCCGAACATCCCACTTCGGCCCGAACACCACTTCGGCCCGAACATCCCACTTCGGCCCGAACACCACTTCGGCCCGAACATCCCTCTTCGGCCCGAAGTCTTCAATATCCAAGATTGTGTGACAAAAGGTGCTATACTAAAACATTCATAACTTTCAGCTCGGGTGTCCGTTTCACGCCCACGAGTAACCAAAATAGATGGTTCGTTCGTCACTGCCAAGAACAAGTTCGGCCCGAACTCTTCACTGTTCCCGGCCCGAACTTCATTTTCGGCCCGAACTTCAACCTCGGCCCGAACTTCAACCTCGGCCCGAACTCCGACCTCGGCCCGAACTTCAACCTCGGCCAGAACATCATCCTCGGCCCGAACACCGAACTTCGGCCCGAACACCACTTCGGCCCGAACATCCCATTTCGGCCCGAACACCACTTCGGCCTGAACATCCCTCTTCGGCCCGAACTCTTCAATATCCAAGATTGTGTGACAAAAGGTGCTATACTAAAACATTCATAACTTTCTGCTCGGGTGTCCGTTTCACGCCCACGAGTAACCAAAATAGCTGGTTCGTTCGTCACTGCCAAGAACAAGTTTGGCCCGAACTCTTCACTGTTCCCGGCCTGAACTTCAACCTCGGCCCGAACTCCGACCTCGGCCCGAACTGCAACCTCGGCCCGAACTCCGACCTCGGCCCGAACTTCAACCTCGGCCCGAACATCATCCTCGGCCCGAACACCGAACTTCGGCCCGAACACCACTTCGGCCCGAACATCCCACTTCGGCCCGAACACCACTTCGGCCCGAACATCCCTCTTCGGCCCGAACTCTTCAATATCCAAGATTGTGTGACAAAAGGTGCTATACTAAAACATTCATAACTTTCAGCTCGGGTGTCCGTTTCACGCCCACGAGTAACCAAAATAGATGGTTCGTTCGTCACTGCCAAGAACAAGTTCGGCCCAAACTCTTCACTGTTCCCGGCCCGAACTTCAACCTCGGCCCGAACTTCAACCTTGGCCCGAATTCTGACCTCGGCCCGAACTTCAACCTCGGCCCGAACATCATCCTCGGCCCGAACACCGAACTTCGGCCCGAACACCACTTCGGCCCGAACACCTCTTCGGCCCGAACATCCCACTTCGGCCCGAACACCACTTCGGCCCGAACATCCCTCTTCGGCCCGAACTCTTCAATATCCAAGATAGTGTGACAAAAGGTGCTATACTAAAACATTCATAACTTTCAGCTCGGGTGTCCGTTTCACGCCCACGAGTAACCAAAATAGCTAGTTCGTTCGTCACTACCAAGAACAAGTTCGGCCCGAACTCTTCACTGTTCCCGGCCCGAACTTCAACCTCGGCCCGAAATTCAACCTCGGCCCAAACTCCGACCTCGGCCCGAACTTCAACCTCGGCCCGAACATCATCCTCGGCCCGAACACCGAACTTAGGCCCGAACACCACTTCGGCCCGAACACCACTTCGGCCCGAACATCCCACTTCGGCCCGAACACCACTTCGGCCCGAACATCCCTCTTCGGCCCGAACTCTTCAATATCCAAGATTGTGTGACAAAAGGTGCTATACTAAAACATTCATAACTTTCTGCTCGGGTGTCCGTTTCACGCCCACGAGTAACCAAAATAGCTGGTTCGTTCGTCACTTCCAAGAACAAGTTCGACCCGAACTCTTCACTGTTCCCGGCCCGAACTTCAACCTCGGCCCGAACTTCAACCTCGGCCCGAACTCCGTCCTCGGCCCGAACTTCAACCTCGGCCCGAACATCATCCTCGGCCCGAACACCGAACTTCGGCCCGAACACCACTTCGGCCCGAACACCACTTCGGCCCGAACATCCCACTTCGGCCCGAACACCACTTCGGCCCGAACATCCCTCTTCGGCCCGAACTCTTCAATATCCAAGACTGTGTGACCAAAGGTGCTATACTAAAACATTCATAACTTTCAGCTCGGGTGTCCTTTCACGCCCACGAGTAACCAAAATATATGGTTCGTTTGTCACTGCCAAGAACAAGTTCGGCCCGAACTCTTCACTGTTCCCGGCCCGAACTTCATTTTCAGCCCGAACTTCAACCTCGGCCCGAACTTCAACCTCGGCCCGAACTCCGACCTCGGCCCGAACTTCAACCTCGGCCAGAACATCATCCTCGGCCCGAACACCGAACTTCGGCCCGAACACCACTTCGGCCCGAACATCCCATTTCGGCCCGAACACCACTTCGGCCTGAACATCCCTCTTCGGCCCGAACTCTTCAATATCCAAGATTGTGTGACAAAAGGTGCTATACTAAAACATTCATAACTTTCTGCTCGGGTGTCCGTTTCACGCCCACGAGTAACCAAAATAGCTGGTTCGTTCGTCACTGCCAAGAACAAGTTTGGCCCGAACTCTTCACTGTTCCCGGCCAGAACTTCAACCTCGGCCCGAACTCCGACCTCGGCCCGAACTGCAACCTCGACCCGAACTCCGACCTCGGCCCGAACTTCAACCTCGGCCCGAACATCATCCTCGGCCCGAACACCGAACTTCGGCCCGAACACCACTTCGGCCCGAACATCCCACTTCGGCCCGAACACCACTTCGGCCCGAACATCCCTCTTCGGCCCGAACTCTTCAATATCCAAGATTGTGTGACAAAAGGTGCTATACTAAAACATTCATAACTTTCAGCTCGGGTGTCCGTTTCACGCCCACGAGTAACCAAAATAGATGGTTCGTTCGTCACTGCCAAGAACAAGTTCGGCCCAAACTCTTCACTGTTCCCGGCCAGAACTTCAACCTCGGCACGAACTTCAACCTTGGCCCGAATTCTGACCTCGGCCCGAACTTCAACCTCGGCCCGAACATCATCCTCGGCCCGAACACCGAACTTCGGCCCGAACACCACTTCGGCCCGAACACCTCTTCGGCCCGAACATCCCACTTCGACCCGAACACCACTTCGGCCCGAACATCCCTCTTCGGCCCGAACTCTTCAATATCCAAGATGGTGTGACAAAAGGTGCTATACTAAAACATTCATAACTTTCAGCTCGGGTGTCCGTTTCACGCCCACGAGTAACCAAAATAGCTAGTTCGTTCGTCACTGCCAAGAACAAGTTCGGCCCGAACTCTTCACTGTTCCCGGCCCGAACTTCAACCTCGGCCCGAAATTCAACCTCGGCCCAAACTCCGACCTCGGCCCGAACTTCAACCTCGGCCCGAACATCATCCTCGGCCCGAACACCGAACTTCGGCCCGAACACCACTTCGGCCCGAACACCACTTCGGCCCGAACATCCCACTTCGGCCCGAACACCACTTCGGCCCGAACATCCCTCTTCGGCCCGAACTCTTCAATATCCAAGATTGTGTGACAAAAGGTGCTATACTAAAACATTCATAACTTTCTTCTCGGGTGACCGTTTCACGCCCACGAGTAACCAAAATAGCTGGTTCGTTCGTCACTTCCAAGAACAAGTTCGACCCGAACTCTTCACTGTTCCCGGCCCGAACTTCAACCTCGGCCCGAACTTCAACCTCGGCCCGAACTCCGTCCTCGGCCCGAACTTCAACCTCGGCCCGAACATCATCCTCGGCCCGAACACCGAACTTCGGCCCGAACACCACTTCGGCCCGAACACCACTTCGGCCCGAACATCCCTCTTCGGCCCGAACACCACTTCGGCCCGAACATCCCTCTTCGGCCCGAACTCTTCAATATCCAAGATTGTGTGACAAAAGGTGCTATACTAAAACATTCATAACTTTCTGCTCGGGTGTCCGTTTCACGCCCACGAGTAACCAAAATAGCTGGTTCGTTCGTCACTGCCAAGAACAAGTTTGGCCCGAACTCTTCACTGTTCCCGGCCAGAACTTCAACCTCGGCCCGAACTCCGACCTCGGCCCGAACTGCAACCTCGACCCGAACTCCGACCTCGGCCCGAACTTCAACCTCGGCCCGAACATCATCCTCGGCCCGAACACCGAACTTCGGCCCGAACACCACTTCGGCCCGAACATCCCACTTCGGCCCGAACACCACTTCGGCCCGAACATCCCTCTTCGGCCCGAACTCTTCAATATCCAAGATTGTGTGACAAAAGGTGCTATACTAAAACATTCATAACTTTCAGCTCGGGTGTCCGTTTCACGCCCACGAGTAACCAAAATAGATGGTTCGTTCGTCACTGCCAAGAACAAGTTCGGCCCAAACTCTTCACTGTTCCCGGCCAGAACTTCAACCTCGGCACGAACTTCAACCTTGGCCCGAATTCTGACCTCGGCCCGAACTTCAACCTCGGCCCGAACATCATCCTCGGCCCGAACACCGAACTTCGGCCCGAACACCACTTCGGCCCGAACACCTCTTCGGCCCGAACATCCCACTTCGACCCGAACACCACTTCGGCCCGAACATCCCTCTTCGGCCCGAACTCTTCAATATCCAAGATGGTGTGACAAAAGGTGCTATACTAAAACATTCATAACTTTCAGCTCGGGTGTCCGTTTCACGCCCACGAGTAACCAAAATAGCTAGTTCGTTCGTCACTGCCAAGAACAAGTTCGGCCCGAACTCTTCACTGTTCCCGGCCCGAACTTCAACCTCGGCCCGAAATTCAACCTCGGCCCAAACTCCGACCTCGGCCCGAACTTCAACCTCGGCCCGAACATCATCCTCGGCCCGAACACCGAACTTCGGCCCGAACACCACTTCGGCCCGAACACCACTTCGGCCCGAACATCCCACTTCGGCCCGAACACCACTTCGGCCCGAACATCCCTCTTCGGCCCGAACTCTTCAATATCCAAGATTGTGTGACAAAAGGTGCTATACTAAAACATTCATAACTTTCTTCTCGGGTGACCGTTTCACGCCCACGAGTAACCAAAATAGCTGGTTCGTTCGTCACTTCCAAGAACAAGTTCGACCCGAACTCTTCACTGTTCCCGGCCCGAACTTCAACCTCGGCCCGAACTTCAACCTCGGCCCGAACTCCGTCCTCGGCCCGAACTTCAACCTCGGCCCGAACATCATCCTCGGCCCGAACACCGAACTTCGGCCCGAACACCACTTCGGCCCGAACACCACTTCGGCCCGAACATCCCTCTTCGGCCCGAACACCACTTCGGCCCGAACATCCCTCTTCGGCCCGAACTCTTCAATATCCAAGACTGTGTGACCAAAGGTGCTATACTAAAACATTCATAACTTTCAGCTCGGGTGTCCTTTCACGCCCACGAGTAACCAAAATAGATGGTTCGTTTGTCACTGCCAAGAACAAGTTCGGCCCGAACTCTTCACTGTTCCCGGCCCGAACTTCATTTTCAGCCCGAACTTCAACCTCGGCCCGAACTTCAACCTCGGCCCGAACTCCGACCTCGGCCCGAACTGCACCCTCGGCCCGAACTCCGACCTCGGCCCGAACTTCAACCTCGGCCCGAACATCATCCTCGGCCCGAACACCGAACTTCGGCCCGAACACCACTTCGGCCCGAACATCCCACTTCGGCCCGAACACCACTTCTGCCCGAACATCCCTCTTCGGCACGAACTCTTCAATATCCAAGATTGTGTGACAAAAGGTGCTATACTAAAACATTCATAACTTTCAGCTCGGGTGTCTGTTTCACGCCCACGAGTAACCAAAATAGATGGTTCGTTCGTCACTACCAAGAACAAGGTCGGCCCAAACTCTTCACTGTTCCCGCCCCGAACTTCAACCTCGGCCCGAACTTCAACCTTGGCCCGAATTCTGACCTCGGACCGAACTTCAACCTCGGCCCGAACATCATCCTCGGCCCGAACACCGAACTTCGGCCCGAACACCACTTCGGCCCGAACACCACTTCGGCCCGAGCATCCCACTTCTGCCCGAACACCACTTCGGCCCGAACATCCCTCTTTGGCCCGAACTCTTCAATATCCAAGATGGTGTGACAAAAGGTGCTATACTAAAACATTCATAACTTTCAGCTCGGGTGTCCGTTTCACGCCCACGAGTAACCAAAATAGCTAGTTCGTTCGTCACTGCCAAGAACAAGTTCGGCCCGAACTCTTCACTGTTCCCGGCCAGAACTTCAACCTCGGCCCGAAATTCAACCTCGGCCCGAACTCCGACCTCGGCCCGAACTTCAACCTCGGCCCGAACATCATCCTCGGCCCGAACACCGAACTTCGGCCCGAACACCACTTCGGCCCGAAAATCCCACTTCGGCCCGAACACCACTTCGGCCCGAACATCCCTCTTCGGCCCGAACTCTTCAATATCTAAGACTGTGTGACCAAAGGTGCTATACTAAAACATTCATAACTTTCAGCTCGGGTGTCCGTTTCACGCCCACGAGTAACCAAAATAGATGGTTCGTTCGTCACTGCCAAGAACAAGTTCGGCCCGAACTCTTCACTGTTCCCGGCCCGAACTTCATTTTCAGCCCGAACTTCAATCTCGGCCCGAACTTCAACCTCGGCCCGAACTCCGACCTCGGCCCGAACTGCAACCTCGGCCCGAACTCCGACCTCGGCCCGAACTTCAACCTCGGCCCGAACATCATCCTCGGCCCGAACACCGAACTTCGGCCCGAACATCCCACTTCGGCCCGAACACCACTTCGGCCCGAACATCCCTCTTCGGCCCGAACTCTTCAATATCCAAGATTGTGTGACAAAAGGTGCTATAATAAAGCATTCATAACTTTCTGCTCGGGTGTCCGTTTCACGCCCACGAGTAACCTAAATAGCTGGTTCGTTCGTCACTGCCAAGAACAAGTTCGGCCCGAACTCTTCACTGTTCCCGGCCCGAACATCATTTTCGGCCCGAACTTCAACCTCGGCCCGAACTTCAACCTCGGCCCGAACTACGACCTCGGCCCGAACTTCAACCACGGCCCGAACATCATCCTCGGCCCGAACACCGAACTTCGGCCCGAACACCACTTCGGCCCGAACATCCCACTTCGGCCCGAACACCACTTCGGCCCGAACATCCCTCTTCGGCCCGAACTCTTCAATATCCAAGATTGTGTGACAAAAGGTGCTATACTAAAACATTCATAACTTTCAGCTCGGGTGTCCGTTTCACGCCCACGAGTAACCAAAATAGCTGGTTCGGTCGTCACTGCCAAGAACAAGTTCGGCCCGAACTCTTCACTGTTCCCGGCCCGAACTTCATGTTCGGCCCGAACTTCAACCTCGGCCCGAACTTCAACCTCGGCCCGAACTTCAACCTCGGCCCGAACATCATCCTCGGCCCGAACACCGAACTTCGGCCCGAACACCACTTCGGCCCGAACATCCCACTTCGGCCCGAACACCACTTCGGCCCGAACATCCCTCTTCGGCCCGAACTCTTCAATATCCAAGATGGTGTGACAAAAGGTGCTATACTAAAACATTCATAACTTTCAGCTCGGGTGTCCGTTTCACGCCCACGAGTAACCAAAATAGCTAGTTCATTCGTCACTGCCAAGAACAAGTTCGGCCCGAACTCTTCACTGTTCCCGGCCCGAACTTCATTTTCGGCCCGAAATTCAACCTCGGCCCGAACTTCAACCTCGACCCGAACTCCGACCTCGACCCGAACTTCAACCTCGGCCCGAACATCATCCTCGGCCCGAACACCGAATTTCGGCCCGAACACCACTTCGGCCCGAACACCACTTCGGCCCGATCATCCCACTTCGGCCCGAACACCACTTCGGCCCGAACATCCCTCTTCGGCCCGAACTCTACAATATCCAAGATTGTGTGACAAAAGGTGCTATACTAAAACATTCATAACTTTCAGCTCGGGTGTCCGTTTCACGCCCACGAGTAACCAAAATAGATGGTACGTTCGTCACTGCCAAGAACAAGTTCGGCCCGAACTCTTCACTGTTCCCGGCCCGAACTTCATTTTCGGCCCGAACTTCAACCTCGGCCCGAACTTCAACCTCGGCCCGAACTCCGACCTCGGCCCGAACTTCAACCTCGGCCAGAACATCATCGTCGGCCCGAACACCGAACTTCGGCCCGAACACCACTTCGGCCCGAACATCCCATTTCGGCCCGAACACCACTTCGGCCTGAACATCCCTCTTCGGCCCGAACTCTTCAATATCCAAGATTGTGTGACAAAAGGTGCTATACTAAAACATTCATAACTTTCTGCTCGGGTGTCCGTTTCACGCCCACGAGTAACCAAAATAGCTGGTTCGTTCGTCACTGCCAAGAACAAGTTTGGCCCGAACTCTTCACTGTTCCCGGCCAGAACTTCAACCTCGGCCCGAACTCCGACCTCGGCCCGAACTGCAACCTCGGCCCGAACTCCGACCTCGGCCCGAACTTCAACCTCGGCCCGAACATCATCCTCGGCCCGAACACCGAACTTCGGCCCGAACACCACTTCGGCCCGAACATCCCACTTCGGCCCGAACACCACTTCGGCCCGAACATCCCTCTTGGGCCCGAACTCTTCAATATCCAAGATTGTGTGACAAAAGGTGCTATACTAAAACATTCATAACTTTCAGCTCGGGTGTCCGTTTCACGCCCACGAGTAACCAAAATAGATGGTTCGTTCGTCACTGCCAAGAACAAGTTCGGCCCAAACTCTTCACTGTTCCCGGCCCGAACTTCAACCTCGGCCCGAACTTCAACCTTGGCCCGAATTCTGACCTCGGCCCGAACTTCAACCTCGGCCCGAACATCATCCTCGGCCCGAACACCGAACTTCGGCCCGAACACCACTTCGGCCCGAACACCTCTTCGGCCCGAACATCCCACTTCGGCCCGAACACCACTTCGGCCCGAACATCCCTCTTCGGCCCGAACTCTTCAATATCCAAGATGGTGTGACAAAAGGTGCTATACTAAAACATTCATAACTTTCAGCTCGGGTGTCCGTTTCACGCCCAAGAGTAACCAAAATAGCTAGTTCGTTCGTCACTGCCAATAACAAGTTCGGCCCGAACTCTTCACTGTTCCCGGCCAGAACTTCAACCTCGGCCCGAAATTCAACCTCGGCCCAAACTCCGACCTCGGCCCGAACTTCAACCTCGGCCCGAACATCATCCTCGGCCCGAACACCGAACTTCGGCCCAAACACCACTTCGGCCCGAACACCACTTCGGCCCGAACATCCCTCTTCGGCCCGAACTCTTCAATATCCAAGACTGTGTGACCAAAGGTGCTATACTAAAACATTCATAACTTTCAGCTCGGGTGTCCGTTTCACGCCCACGGGTAACCAAAATAGATGGTTCGTTCGTCACTGCCAAGAACAAGTTCGGCCCGAACTCTTCACTGTTCCCGGCCCGAACTTCATTTTCAGCCCGAACTTCAACCTCGGCCCGAACTTCAACCTCGGCCCGAACTCCGACCTCGGCCCGAACTGCAACCTCGGCCCGAACTCCGACCTCGGCCCGAACTTCAACCTCGGCCCGAACATCATCCTCGGCCCGAACACCGAACTTCGGCCCGAACACCGAACTTCGGCCCGAACACCACTTCGGCCCGAACATCCCACTTCGGCCCGAACATCCCACTTCGGCCCGAACACCACTTCGGCCCGAACATCCCTCTTCGGCCCGAACTGTTCAATATCCAAGATTGTGTGACAAAAGGTGCTATACTAAAACATTTATAACTTTTTGCTCGGGTGTCCGTTTCACGCCCACGAGTAACCAAAATAGGTGGTTCGTTCGTCACTGCCAAGAACAAGTTCGGCCCGAACTCTTCACTGTTCCTGGCCCGAACATCATTTTCGGCCCGAACTTCAACCTCGGCCCGAACTTCAACCTCGGCCCGAACTACGACCTCGGCCCGAACTTCAACCACGGCCCGAACATCATCCTCGGCCCGAACACCGAACTTCGGCCCGAACACCACTTCGGCCCGAACATCCCACTTCGGCCCGAACACCACTTCGGCCCGAACATCCCTCTTCGGCCCGAACTCTTCAATATCCAAAATTGTGTGACAAAAGGTGCTACACTAAAACATTCATAACTTTCAGCTCGGGTGTCCGTTTCACGCCCACGAGTAACCAAAATAGCTGGTTCGGTCGTCACTGCCAAGAACAAGTTCGGCCCGAACTCTTCACTGTTCCCGGCCCGAACTTCATTTTCGGCCCGAAATTCAACCTCGGCCCGAACTTCAACCTCGACCCGAACTCCGACCTCGACCCAAACTTCAACCTCGGCCCGAACATCATCCTCGGCCCGAACACCGAACTTCGGCCCGAACACCACTTCGGCCCGAACACCACTTCGGCCCGAACATCCCACTTCGGCCCGAACACCACTTCGGCCCGAACATCCCTCTTCGGCCTGAACTCTTCAATATCCAAGATTGTGTGACAAAAGGTGCTATACTAAAACATTCATAACTTTCAGCTCGGGTGTCCGTTTCACGCCCACGAGTAACCAAAATAGGTGGTTCGTTCGTCACTGCCAAGAACAAGTTCGTTCCGAACTCTTCACTGTTCCCGGCCCGAACTTCATTTTCAGCCCGAACTTCAACCTCGGCCCGAACTGCAACCTCGGCCCGAACTTCAACCTCGGCCCGAACTCCGACCTCGACCCGAACTTCAACCTCGGCCAGAATATCATCCTCGGCCCGAACACCGAACTTCGGCCCGAACACCACTTCGGTCCGAACATCCCATTTCGGCCCGAACACCACTTCGGCCTGAACATCCCTCTTCGGCCCGAACTCTTCAATATCCAAGATTGTGTGACAAAAGGTGCTATACTAAAACATTCATAACTTTCTGCTCGGGTGTCCGTTTCACGCCCACGAGTAACCAAAATAGCTGGTTCGTTCGTCACTGCCAAGAACAACTTCGGCCCGAACTCTTCACTGTTCCCGGCCCGAACATCATTTTCGGCCCGAACTTCAACCTCGGCCCGAACTTCAACCTCGGCCCGAACTCCGACCTCGGCCCGAACTTCAACCACGGCCCGAACATCATCCTCGGCCCGAACACCGAACTTCGGCCCGAACACCACTTCGGCCCGAACATCCCACTTCGGCCCGAACACCACTTCGGTCCGAACATCCCTCTTCGGCCCGAATTCTTCAATATCCAAGATTGTGTGACAAAAGGTGCTATACTAAAACATTCACAACTTTCAGCTCGGGTGTCCGTTTTACGCCCACGAGTAACAAAAATAGCTGGTTAGATCGTCACTCCCAAGAACAAGTTCGGCCCGAACTCTTCACTGTTCCCGGCCCGAACTTCATTTTCGGCCCGAACTTCAACCTCGGCCCGAACTTCAACCTCGGCCCGAACTCCGACCTCGGCCCGAACTTCAACCTCGGCCCGAACATCATCCTCGGCCCGAACACCGAACTTCGGCCCGAACACCACTTCGGCCCGAACACCACTTCGGCCCGAACATCCCACTTCGGCCCGAACACCACTTCGGCCCGAACATCCCTCTTCGGCCCGAACTCTTCAATATCCAAGAGTGTGTGACAAAAGGTTCTATACTAAAACATTCATAACTTTCAGCTCGGGTGTCCGTTTCACGCCCACGAGTAACCAAAATAGATGGTTCGTTCGTCACTGCCAAGAACAAGTTCGGCCCGAACTCTTCACTGTTCCCGGCCCGAACTTCATTTTCGGCCCGAACTTCAACCTCGGCCCGAACTTCAGCCTCGGCCCGAACTCCGACCTCGGCCCGAACTTCAACCACGGCCCGAACATCATCCTCGGCCCGAACACCGAACTTCGGCCCGAACATCCCACTTCGGCCCGAACACCACTTCGGCCCGAACATCCCTCTTCGGCCCGAACTCTTCAATATCCAAGATTGTGTGACAAAAGGTGCTATACTAAAACATTCATAACTTTCTGCTCGGGTGTCCGTTTCACGCCCACGAGTAACAAAAATAGCTGGTTCTATCGTCACTGCCAAGAACAAGTTCGGCCCGAACTCTTCACTGTTCCCGGCCCGAACTTCATTTTTGGCCCGAACTTCAACCTCGGCCCGAACTTCAACCTCGGCCCGAACTCCGACCTCGGCCCGAACTTCAACCACGGACCGAACATCATCCTCGGCCCGAACACCGAACTTCGGCCCGAACATCACTTCGGCCCGAACATCCCACTTCGGCCCGAACACCACTTCGGCCCGAACATCCCTCTTCGGCCCGAACTCTTCAATAACCAAGATTGTGTGACAAAAGGTGCCATACTAAAACATTCATAACTTTCTGCTCGGGTGTCCGTTTCACGCCCACGAGTAACCAAAATAGCTGGTTCGCTCGTCACTGCCAAGAACAAGTTCGACCCGAACTCTTCACTGTTCCCGGCCCGAACATCATTTTCGGCCCGAACTTCAACCTCGGCCCGAACTTCAACCTCGGCCCGAACTCCGACCTCGGCCCGAACTTCAACCACGGCCGGAACATCATCCTCGGCCCGAACACCGAACTTCGGCCCGAACACCACTTCGGCCCGAACACCACTTCGGCCCGAACATCCCACTTCGGCCCGAACACCACTTCGGCCCGAACATCCCTCTTCGGCCCGAACTCTTCAATATCCAAGATGGTGTGACAAAAGGTGATATACTAAAATATTCATAACTTTCAGCTCGGGTGTCCGTTTCACGCCCACGAGTAACCAAAATAGCTAGTTCGTTCGTCACTGCCAAGAACAAGTTCGGCCCGAACTCTTCACTGTTCTCGGCCCGAACTTCATTTTCGGCCCGAAATTCAACCTCGGCCCGAACTTCAACCTCGACCCGAACTCCGACCTCGACCCGAACTTCAACCTCGGCCCGAACATCATCCTCGGCCCGAACACCGAACTTCGGCCCGAACACCACTTCGGCCCGAACACAACTTCGGCCCGAACATCCCACTTCGGCCCGAACACCACTTCGGCCCGAACATCCCTCTTCGGCCCGAACTCTTCAATATCCAAGATTGTGTGACAAAAGGTGCTATACTAAAACATTCATAACTTTCAGCTCGGGTGTCCGTTTCATGCCCACGAGTAACCAAAATAGATGGTTCGTTCGTCACTGCCAAGAACAAGTTCGGCCCGAACTCTTCACTGTTCCCGGCCCGAACTTCATTTTCGGCCCGAACTTCAACCTCGGCCCGAACTTCAACCTCGGCCCGAACTCCGACCTCGGCCCGAACTTCAACCACGGCCCGAACATCATCCTCGGCCCGAACACCGAACTTCGGCCCGAACATCACTTCGGCCCGAACATCCCACTTCGGCCCGAACACCACTTCGGCCCGAACATCCCTCTTCGGCCCGAACTCTTCAATAACCAAGATTGTGTGACAAAAGGTGCCATACTAAAACATTCATAACTTTCTGCTCGGGTGTCCGTTTCACGCCCACGAGTAACCAAAATAGCTGGTTCGCTCGTCACTGCCAAGAACAAGTTCGACCCGAACTCTTCACTGTTCCCGGCCCGAACATCATTTTCGGCCCGAACTTCAACCTCGGCCCGAACTTCAACCTCGGCCCGAACTCCGACCTCGGCCCGAACTTCAACCACGGCCGGAACATCATCCTCGGCCCGAACACCGAACTTCGGCCCGAACACCACTTCGGCCCGAACACCACTTCGGCCCGAACATCCCACTTCTGCCCGAACACCACTTCGGCCCGAACATCCCTCTTCGGCCCGAACTCTTCAATATCCAAGATTGTGTGACAAAAGGTGCTATACTAAAACATTCATAACTTTCAGCTCGGGTGTCCGTTTCACGCCCACGAGTAACCAAAATAGATGGTTCGTTCGTCACTGCCAAGAACAAGTTCGGCCCGAACTCTTCACTGTTCTCGGCCCGAACTTCATTTTCGGCCCGAACTTCAACCTCGGCCCGAACTTCAGCCTCGGCCCGAACTCCGACCTCGGCCCGAACTTCAACCACGGCCCAAACATCATCCTCGGCCCGAACACCGAACTTCGGCCCGAACACCACTTCGGCCCGAACATCCCACTTCGGCCCGAACACCACTTCGGCCCGAACATCCCTCTTCGGCCCGAACTCTTCAATATCCAAGATTGTGTGACAAAAGGTGCTATACTAAAACATTCATAACTTTCAGCTCGGGTATCCGTTTCACGCCCACGAGTAACAAAAATAGCTGGTTCGATCGTCACTGCCAAGAACAAGTTCGGCCCGAACTCTTCACTGTTCCCGGCCCGAACTTCATTTTCGGCCCGAACTTCAACTTCGGCCCGAACTTCAACCTCGGCCCGAACTCCGACCTCGGCCCGAATTTCAACCTCGGCCCGAACATCATCCTCGGCCCGAACACCGAACTTCGGCCCGAACACCACTTCGGCCCGAACATCCCACTTCGGCCCGAACACCACTTCGGCCCGAACATCCCTCTTCGGCCCGAACTCTTCAATATCCAAGATGGTGTGACAAAAGGTGCTATACTAAAACATTCATAACTTTCAGCTCGGGTGTCCGTTTCACGCCCACGAGTAACCAAAATAGCTAGTTCGTTCGTCACTGCCAAGAACAAGTTCGGCCCGAACTCTTCACTGTTCCCGGCCTGAACTTCATTTTCGGCCCGAACTTCAACATCGGCCTGAACTTCAACCTCGACCCGAACTCCGACCTCGGCCCGAACTCCGACCTCGGCCCGAACATCATCCTCGGCCCGAACACCGAACTTCGGCCCGAACACCACTTCGGCCCGAACATCCCACTTCGGCCCGAACACCACTTCGGCCCGAACATCCCTCTTCGGCCCGAAGTCTTCAATATCCAAGATTGTGTGACAAAAGGTGCTATACTAAAACATTCATAACTTTCAGCTCGGGTGTCCGTTTCACGCCCACGAGTAACCAAAATAGCTGGTTCGTTCGTCACTGCCAAGAACAAGTTCGGCCCGAACTCTTCACTGTTCTCGACCCGAACTTCATTTTCGGCCCGAACTTCAACCTCGGCCCGAACTTCAACCTCGGCCCGAACTCCGACCTCGGCCCGAACTTCAACCACGGCCCGAACATCATCCTCGGCCCGAACACCGAACTTCGGCCCGAACACCACTTCGGCCCGAACATCCCACTTCGGCCCGAACACCACTTCGGCCCGAACATCCCTCTTCGGCCCGAACTCTTCAATATCCAAGATTGTGTGACAAAAGGTGCTATACTAAAACATTCATAAATTTCAGCTCGGGTGTCCGTTTCACGCCCACGAGTAACCAAAATAGCTGGTTCGGTCGTCACTGCCAAGAACAAGTTCGGCCCGAACTCTTCACTGTTCCCGGCCAGAACTTCATTTTCGGCCCGAACTTCAACCTCGGCCCGAATTTCAACCTCGGCCCGAACACCGAACTTCGGCCCGAACACCACTTCGGCCCGAACGCCACTTCGGTCCGAATATCCCACTTCAGCCCGAACACCACTTCGGCCCGAACATCCCTCTTCGGCCCGAACTCTTCAATATCCAAGATTGTGTGACAAAAGGTGCTATACTAAAACATTCATAACTTTAAGCTCGGGTGTCCGTTTCACGCCCACGAGTAACAAAAATAGATGGTTCGTTCGTCACTGCCATGAACAAGTTCGGCCCGAACTCTTCACTGTTCCCGGCCTGAACTTCATTTTCGGCCCGAACTTCAACATCGGCCCGAACTTCAACCTCGGCCCGAACTCCGACCTCGGCCCGAATTTCAACCTCGACCCGAACATCATCCTCTGCCCGAACACCGAACTTCGGCCCGAACACCACTTCGGCCCGAACACCACTTCGGCCCGAACATCCCACTTCGGCCCGAACACCACTTCGGCCCGAACATCCCTCTTCGGCCCGAACTCTTCAATATCCAAGATTGTGTGACAAAAGGTGCTATACTAAAACATTCATAACTTTCAACTCGGGTATCCGTTTCACGCCCACGAGTAACAAAAATAGTTGGTTCGATCGTCACTGCCAAGAACAAGTTCGGCCCGAACTCTTCACTGTTCCCGGCCCGAACTTCATTTTCGGCCCGAACTTCAACCTCGGCCCGAACTTCAACCTCGGCCCGAACTCCGACCTCGGCCCGAATTTCAACCTCGGCCCGAACATCATCCTCGGCCCGAACACCGAACTTCGGCCCGAACACCACTTCGGCCCGAACATCCCACTTCGGCCCGAACACCACTTCGGCCCGAAAATCCCTCTTCGGCCCGAACTCTTCAATATCCAAGATGGTGTGACAAAAGGTGCTATACTAAAACATTCATAACTTTCAGCTCGGGTGTCCGTTTCACGCCCACGAGTAACCAAAATAGCTAGTTCGTTCGTCACTGCCAAGAACAAGTTCGGCCCGAACTCTTCACTGTTCCCGGCCTGAACTTCATTTTCGGCCCGAACTTCAACATCGGCCTGAACTTCAACCTCGACCCGAACTCCGACCTCGGCCCGAACTCCGACCTCGGCCCGAACATCATCCTCGGCCCGAACACCGAACTTCGGCCCGAACACCACTTCGGCCCGAACATCCCACTTCGGCCCGAACACCACTTCGGCCCGAACATCCCTCTTCGGCCCGAAGTCTTCAATATCCAAGATTGTGTGACAAAAGGTGCTATACTAAAACATTCATAACTTTCAGCTCGGGTGTCCGTTTCACGCCCACGAGTAACCAAAATAGCTGGTTCGTTCGTCACTGCCAAGAACAAGTTCGGCCCGAACTCTTCACTGTTCTCGACCCGAACTTCATTTTCGGCCCGAACTTCAACCTCGGCCCGAACTTCAACCTCGGCCCGAACTCCGACCTCGGCCCGAACTTCAACCACGGCCCGAACATCATCCTCGGCCCGAACACCGAACTTCGGCCCGAACACCACTTCGGCCCGAACATCCCACTTCGGCCCGAACACCACTTCGGCCCGAACATCCCTCTTCGGCCCGAACTCTTCAATATCCAAGATTGTGTGACAAAAGGTGCTATACTAAAACATTCATAAATTTCAGCTCGGGTGTCCGTTTCACGCCCACGAGTAACCAAAATAGCTGGTTCGGTCGTCACTGCCAAGAACAAGTTCGGCCCGAACTCTTCACTGTTCCCGGCCAGAACTTCATTTTCGGCCCGAACTTCAACCTCGGCCCGAATTTCAACCTCGGCCCGAACACCGAACTTCGGCCCGAACACCACTTCGGCCCGAACGCCACTTCGGTCCGAATATCCCACTTCAGCCCGAACACCACTTCGGCCCGAACATCCCTCTTCGGCCCGAACTCTTCAATATCCAAGATTGTGTGACAAAAGGTGCTATACTAAAACATTCATAACTTTAAGCTCGGGTGTCCGTTTCACGCCCACGAGTAACCAAAATAGATGGTTCGTTCGTCACTGCCATGAACAAGTTCGGCCCGAACTCTTCACTGTTCCCGGCCTGAACTTCATTTTCGGCCCGAACTTCAACATCGGCCCGAACTTCAACCTCGGCCCGAACTCCGACCTCGGCCCGAATTTCAACCTCGACCCGAACATCATCCTCTGCCCGAACACCGAACTTCGGCCCGAACACCACTTCGGCCCGAACATCCCACTTCGGCCCGAACACCACTTCGGCCCGAACATCCCTCTTCGGCCCGAACTCTTCAATATCCAAGATGGTGTGACAAAAGGTGCTATACTAAAACATTCATAACTTTCAGCTCGGGTGTCCGTTTCACGCCCACGAGTAACCAAAATAGCTAGTTCGTTCGTCACTGCCAAGAACAAGTTCGGCCCGAACTCTTCACTGTTCCCGGCCTGAACTTCATTTTCGGCCCGAACTTCAACATCGGCCTGAACTTCAACCTCGACCCGAACTCCGACCTCGGCCCGAACTCCGACCTCGGCCCGAACATCATCCTCGGCCCGAACACCGAACTTCGGCCCGAACACCACTTCGGCCCGAACACCACTTCGGCCCGAACATCCCACTTCGGCCCGAACACCACTTCGGTCCGAACATCCCTCTTCGGCCCGAAGTCTTCAATATCCAAGATTGTGTGACAAAAGGTGCTATACTAAAACATTCATAACTTTCAGCTCGGGTGTCCGTTTCACGCCCACGAGTAACCAAAATAGCTGGTTCGTTCGTCACTGCCAAGAACAAGTTCGGCCCGAACTCTTCACTGTTCTCGACCCGAACTTCATTTTCGGCCCGAACTTCAACCTCGGCCCGAACTTCAACCTCGGCCCGAACTCCGACCTCGGCCCGAACTTCAACCACGGCCCGAACATCATCCTCGGCCCGAACACCGAACTTCGGCCCGAACACCACTTCGGCCCGAACATCCCACTTCGGCCCGAACACCACTTCGGCCCGAACATCCCTCTTCGGCCCGAACTCTTCAATATCCAAGATTGTGTGACAAAAGGTGCTATACTAAAACATTCATAAATTTCAGCTCGGGTGTCCGTTTCACGCCCACGAGTAACCAAAATAGCTGGTTCGGTCGTCACTGCCAAGAACAAGTTCGGCCCGAACTCTTCACTGTTCCCGGCCAGAACTTCATTTTCGGCCCGAACTTCAACCTCGGCCCGAATTTCAACCTCGGCCCGAACACCGAACTTCGGCCCGAACACCACTTCGGCCCGAACGCCACTTCGGTCCGAATATCCCACTTCAGCCCGAACACCACTTCGGCCCGAACATCCCTCTTCGGCCCGAACTCTTCAATATCCAAGATTGTGTGACAAAAGGTGCTATACTAAAACATTCATAACTTTAAGCTCGGGTGTCCGTTTCACGCCCACGAGTAACCAAAATAGATGGTTCGTTCGTCACTGCCATGAACAAGTTCGGCCCGAACTCTTCACTGTTCCCGGCCTGAACTTCATTTTCGGCCCGAACTTCAACATCGGCCCGAACTTCAACCTCGGCCCGAACTCCGACCTCGGCCCGAATTTCAACCTCGACCCGAACATCATCCTCTGCCCGAACACCGAACTTCGGCCCGAACACCACTTCGGCCCGAACATCCCACTTCGGCCCGAACACCACTTCGGCCCGAACATCCCTCTTCGGCCCGAACTCTTCAATATCCAAGATGGTGTGACAAAAGGTGCTATACTAAAACATTCATAACTTTCAGCTCGGGTGTCCGTTTCACGCCCACGAGTAACCAAAATAGCTAGTTCGTTCGTCACTGCCAAGAACAAGTTCGGCCCGAACTCTTCACTGTTCCCGGCCTGAACTTCATTTTCGGCCCGAACTTCAACATCGGCCTGAACTTCAACCTCGACCCGAACTCCGACCTCGGCCCGAACTCCGACCTCGGCCCGAACATCATCCTCGGCCCGAACACCGAACTTCGGCCCGAACACCACTTCGGCCCGAACATCCCACTTCGGCCCGAACACCACTTCGGTCCGAACATCCCTCTTCGGCCCGAAGTCTTCAATATCCAAGATTGTGTGACAAAAGGTGCTATACTAAAACATTCATAACTTTCAGCTCGGGTGTCCGTTTCACGCCCACGAGTAACCAAAATAGCTGGTTCGTTCGTCACTGCCAAGAACAAGTTCGGCCCGAACTCTTCACTGTTCTCGACCCGAACTTCATTTTCGGCCCGAACTTCAACCTCGGCCCGAACTTCAACCTCGGCCCGAACTCCGACCTCGGCCCGAACTTCAACCACGGCCCGAACATCATCCTCGGCCCGAACACCGAACTTCGGCCCGAACACCACTTCGGCCCGAACATCCCACTTCGGCCCGAACACCACTTCGGCCCGAACATCCCTCTTCGGCCCGAACTCTTCAATATCCAAGATTGTGTGACAAAAGGTGCTATACTAAAACATTCATAAATTTCAGCTCGGGTGTCCGTTTCACGCCCACGAGTAACCAAAATAGCTGGTTCGGTCGTCACTGCCAAGAACAAGTTCGGCCCGAACTCTTCACTGTTCCCGGCCAGAACTTCATTTTCGGCCCGAACTTCAACCTCGGCCCGAATTTCAACCTCGGCCCGAACACCGAACTTCGGCCCGAACACCACTTCGGCCCGAACGCCACTTCGGTCCGAATATCCCACTTCAGCCCGAACACCACTTCGGCCCGAACATCCCTCTTCGGCCCGAACTCTTCAATATCCAAGATTGTGTGACAAAAGGTGCTATACTAAAACATTCATAACTTTAAGCTCGGGTGTCCGTTTCACGCCCACGAGTAACCAAAATAGATGGTTCGTTCGTCACTGCCATGAACAAGTTCGGCCCGAACTCTTCACTGTTCCCGGCCTGAACTTCATTTTCGGCCCGAACTTCAACATCGGCCCGAACTTCAACCTCGGCCCGAACTCCGACCTCGGCCCGAACTTCAACCACGGCCCGAACATCATCCTCGGCCCGAACACCGAACTTCGGCCCGAACACCACTTCGGCCCGAACATCCCACTTCGGCCCGAACACCACTTCGGCCCGAACATCCCTCTTCGGCCCGAACTCTTCAATATCCAAGATGGTGTGACAAAAGGTGCTATACTAAAACATTCATAACTTTCAGCTCGGGTGTCCGTTTCACGCCCACGAGTAACCAAAATAGCTAGTTCGTTCGTCACTGCCAAGAACAAGTTCGGCCCGAACTCTTCACTGTTCCCGGCCTGAACTTCATTTTCGGCCCGAACTTCAACATCGGCCTGAACTTCAACCTCGACCCGAACTCCGACCTCGGCCCGAACTCCGACCTCGGCCCGAACATCATCCTCGGCCCGAACACCGAACTTCGGCCCGAACACCACTTCGGCCCGAACATCCCACTTCGGCCCGAACACCACTTCGGTCCGAACATCCCTCTTCGGCCCGAAGTCTTCAATATCCAAGATTGTGTGACAAAAGGTGCTATACTAAAACATTCATAACTTTCAGCTCGGGTGTCCGTTTCACGCCCACGAGTAACCAAAATAGCTGGTTCGTTCGTCACTGCCAAGAACAAGTTCGGCCCGAACTCTTCACTGTTCTCGACCCGAACTTCATTTTCGGCCCGAACTTCAACCTCGGCCCGAACTTCAACCTCGGCCCGAACTCCGACCTCGGCCCGAACTTCAACCACGGCCCGAACATCATCCTCGGCCCGAACACCGAACTTCGGCCCGAACACCACTTCGGCCCGAACATCCCACTTCGGCCCGAACACCACTTCGGCCCGAACATCCCTCTTCGGCCCGAACTCTTCAATATCCAAGATTGTGTGACAAAAGGTGCTATACTAAAACATTCATAAATTTCAGCTCGGGTGTCCGTTTCACGCCCACGAGTAACCAAAATAGCTGGTTCGGTCGTCACTGCCAAGAACAAGTTCGGCCCGAACTCTTCACTGTTCCCGGCCAGAACTTCATTTTCGGCCCGAACTTCAACCTCGGCCCGAATTTCAACCTCGGCCCGAACACCGAACTTCGGCCCGAACACCACTTCGGCCCGAACGCCACTTCGGTCCGAATATCCCACTTCAGCCCGAACACCACTTCGGCCCGAACATCCCTCTTCGGCCCGAACTCTTCAATATCCAAGATTGTGTGACAAAAGGTGCTATACTAAAACATTCATAACTTTAAGCTCGGGTGTCCGTTTCACGCCCACGAGTAACCAAAATAGATGGTTCGTTCGTCACTGCCATGAACAAGTTCGGCCCGAACTCTTCACTGTTCCCGGCCTGAACTTCATTTTCGGCCCGAACTTCAACATCGGCCCGAACTTCAACCTCGGCCCGAACTCCGACCTCGGCCCGAACTTCAACCACGGCCCGAACATCATCCTCGGCCCGAACACCGAACTTCGGCCCGAACACCACTTCGGCCCGAACATCCCACTTCGGCCCGAACACCACTTCGGCCCGAACATCCCTCTTCGGCCCGAACTCTTCAATATCCAAGATTGTGTGACAAAAGGTGCTATACTAAAACATTCATAAATTTCAGCTCGGGTGTCCGTTTCACGCCCACGAGTAACCAAAATAGCTGGTTCGGTCGTCACTGCCAAGAACAAGTTCGGCCCGAACTCTTCACTGTTCCCGGCCAGAACTTCATTTTCGGCCCGAACTTCAACCTCGGCCCGAATTTCAACCTCGGCCCGAACACCGAACTTCGGCCCGAACACCACTTCGGCCCGAACGCCACTTCGGTCCGAATATCCCACTTCAGCCCGAACACCACTTCGGCCCGAACATCCCTCTTCGGCCCGAACTCTTCAATATCCAAGATTGTGTGACAAAAGGTGCTATACTAAAACATTCATAACTTTAAGCTCGGGTGTCCGTTTCACGCCCACGTGTAACCAAAATAGATGGTTCGTTCGTCACTGCCATGAACAAGTTCGGCCCGAACTCTTCACTGTTCCCGGCCTGAACTTCATTTTCGGCCCGAACTTCAACATCGGCCCGAACTTCAACCTCGGCCCGAACTCCGACCTCGGCCCGAATTTCAACCTCGACCCGAACATCATCCTCTGCCCGAACACCGAACTTCGGCCCGAACACCACTTCGGCCCGAACACCACTTCGGCCCGAACATCCCACTTCGGCCCGATCACCACTTCGGCCCGAACATCCCTCTTCGGCCCGTACTCTTCAATATCCAAGATGGTGTGACAAAAGGTGCTATAATAAAACATTCATAACTTTCAGCTCGGGTGTCCGTTTCACGCCCACGAATAACCAAAATAGCTAGTTCGTTCGTCACTGCCAAGAACAAGTTCGGCCCGAACTCTTCACTGTTCCCGGCCTGAACTTCATTTTCGGCCCGAACTTCAACATCGGCCTGAACTTCAACCTCGACCCGAACTCCGACCTCGGCCCGAACTCCGACCTCGGCCCGAACATCATCCTCGGCCCGAACACCGAACTTCGGCCCGAACACCACTTCGGCCCGAACATCCCACTTCGGCCCGAACACCACTTCGGCCCGAACATCCCTCTTCGGCCCGAAGTCTTCAATATCCATGATTGTGTGACAAAAGGTGCTATACTAAAACATTCATAACTTTCAGCTCGGGTGTCCGTTTCACGCCCACGAGTAACCAAAATAGCTGGTTCGTTCGTCACTGCCAAGAACAAGTTCGGCCCGAACTCTTCACTGTTCTCGGCTCGAACTTCATTTTCGGCCCGAACTTCAACCTCGGCCCGAACTTCAACCTCGGCCCGAACTCCGACCTCGGCCCGAACTTCAACCACGGCCCGAACATCATCCTAGGCCAGAACACCGAACTTCGGCCCGAACACCACTTCGGCCCGAACATCCCACTTCGGCCCGAACACCACTTCGGCCCGAACATCCCTCTTCGGCCCGAACTCTTCAATATCCAAGATTGTGTGACAAAAGGTGCTATACTAAAACATTCATAAATTTCAGCTCGGGTGTCCGTTTCACGCCCACGAGTAACCAAAATAGCTGGTTCGGTCGTCACTGCCAAGAACAAGTTCGGCCCGAACTCTTCACAGTTCCCGGCCCGAACATCATTTTCGGCCCGAACTTCAACCTCGGCCCGAATTTCAACCTCGGCCCGAACTCCGACCTCGGCCCGAACTTCAACCTCGGCCCGAACATCATCCTCGGCCCAAACACCGAACTTCGGCCCGAACACCACTTCGGCCCGAACATCCCACTTCGGCCCGAACACCACTTCGGCCCGAACATCCCTCTTCGGCCCGAACTCTTCAATATCCAAGATGGTGTGACAAAAGGTGTTATACTAAAACATTCATAACTTTCAGCTCGGGTGTCCGTTTCATGCCCACGAGTAACCAAAATAGCTAGTTCGTTCGTCACTGCCAAGAACAAGTTCGGCCCGAACTCTTCACTGTTCCCGGCCCGAACTTCATTTTCGGCCCGAAATTCAACCTCGGCCCGAACATCATCCTCGGCCCGAACACCGAACTTCGGCCCGAACACCACTTCGGCCCGAACGCCACTTCGGTCCGAATATCCCACTTCAGCCCGAACACCACTTCGGCCCGAACATCCCTCTTCGGCCCGAACACTTCAATATCCAAGATTGTGTGACAAAAGGTGCTATACTAAAACATTCATAACTTTAAGCTCGGGTGTCCGTTTCACGCCCACGAGTAACCAAAATAGATGGTTCGTTCGTCACTGCCATGAACAAGTTCGGGCCGAACTCTTCACTGTTCCCGGCCCGAACTTCATTTTCGGCCCGAACTTCAACCTCGGCCCGAACTTCAACCTCGGCCCGAACTCCGACCTCGGCCCGAACTTCAACCTCGGCCCGAACATCATCCTCGGCCCGTACACCGAACTTCACCCCGAACACCACTTCGGCCCGAACATCCCACTTCGGCCCGAACACCACTTCGGCCCGAACATCCCTCTTCGGCCCGAACTCTTCAATATCCAAGATTGTGTGACAAAAGGTGCTATACTAAAACATTCATAACTTTCTGCTCGGGTGTCCGTTTCACGCCCACGAGTAACCAAAATAGCTGGTTCGTTCGTCACTGCCAAGAACAAGTTCGGCCCGAACTCTTCACTGTTCCCGGCCCGAACTTCATTTTCGGCCCGAACTTCAACCTCGGCCCGAACATCAACCTCGTCCCGAACTCCGACCTCGGCCCGAACTTCAACCACGGCCCGAACATCATCCTCGGCCCGAACACCGAACTTCGGCCCGAACACCACTTCGGCCCGAACATCCCACTTCGGCCCGAACACCACTTCGGCCCGAACATCCCTCTTCGGCCCGAACTCTTCAATATCCAAGATGGTGTGACAAAAGGTGCTATACTAAAACATTCATAACTTTCAGCTCGGGTGTCCGTTTCACGCCCACGAGTAACCAAAATAGCTAGTTCGTTCGTCACTGCCAAGAACAAGTTCGGCCCGAACTCTTCACTGTTCCCGGCCTGAACTTCATTTTCGGCCCGAACTTCAACATCGGCCTGAACTTCAACCTCGACCCGAACTCCGACCTCGGCCCGAACTCCGACCTCGGCCCGAACATCATCCTCGGCCCGAACACCGAACTTCGGCCCGAACACCACTTCGGCCCGAACATCCCACTTCGGCCCGAACACCACTTCGGTCCGAACATCCCTCTTCGGCCCGAAGTCTTCAATATCCAAGATTGTGTGACAAAAGGTGCTATACTAAAACATTCATAACTTTCAGCTCGGGTGTCCGTTTCACGCCCACGAGTAACCAAAATAGCTGGTTCGTTCGTCACTGCCAAGAACAAGTTCGGCCCGAACTCTTCACTGTTCTCGACCCGAACTTCATTTTCGGCCCGAACTTCAACCTCGGCCCGAACTTCAACCTCGGCCCGAACTCCGACCTCGGCCCGAACTTCAACCACGGCCCGAACATCATCCTCGGCCCGAACACCGAACTTCGGCCCGAACACCACTTCGGCCCGAACATCCCACTTCGGCCCGAACACCACTTCGGCCCGAACATCCCTCTTCGGCCCGAACTCTTCAATATCCAAGATTGGGTGACAAAAGGTGCTATACTAAAACATTCATAAATTTCAGCTCGGGTGTCCGTTTCACGCCCACGAGTAACCAAAATAGCTGGTTCGGTCGTCACTGCCAAGAACAAGTTCGGCCCGAACTCTTCACTGTTCCCGGCCAGAACTTCATTTTCGGCCCGAACTTCAACCTCGGCCCGAATTTCAACCTCGGCCCGAACACCGAACTTCGGCCCGAACACCACTTCGGCCCGAACGCCACTTCGGTCCGAATATCCCACTTCAGCCCGAACACCACTTCGGCCCGAACATCCCTCTTCGGCCCGAACTCTTCAATATCCAAGATTGTGTGACAAAAGGTGCTATACTAAAACATTCATAACTTTAAGCTCGGGTGTCCGTTTCACGCCCACGAGTAACCAAAATAGATGGTTCGTTCGTCACTGCCATGAACAAGTTCGGCCCGAACTCTTCACTGTTCCCGGCCTGAACTTCATTTTCGGCCCGAACTTCAACATCGGCCCGAACTTCAACCTCGGCCCGAACTCCGACCTCGGCCCGAACTTCAACCACGGCCCGAACATCATCCTCGGCCCGAACACCGAACTTCGGCCCGAACACCACTTCGGCCCGAACATCCCACTTCGGCCCGAACACCACTTCGGCCCGAACATCCCTCTTCGGCCCGAACTCTTCAATATCCAAGATTGTGTGACAAAAGGTGCTATACTAAAACATTCATAAATTTCAGCTCGGGTGTCCGTTTCACGCCCACGAGTAACCAAAATAGCTGGTTCGGTCGTCACTGCCAAGAACAAGTTCGGCCCGAACTCTTCACTGTTCCCGGCCAGAACTTCATTTTCGGCCCGAACTTCAACCTCGGCCCGAATTTCAACCTCGGCCCGAACACCGAACTTCGGCCCGAACACCACTTCGGCCCGAACGCCACTTCGGTCCGAATATCCCACTTCAGCCCGAACACCACTTCGGCCCGAACATCCCTCTTCGGCCCGAACTCTTCAATATCCAAGATTGTGTGACAAAAGGTGCTATACTAAAACATTCATAACTTTAAGCTCGGGTGTCCGTTTCACGCCCACGAGTAACCAAAATAGATGGTTCGTTCGTCACTGCCATGAACAAGTTCGGCCCGAACTCTTCACTGTTCCCGGCCTGAACTTCATTTTCGGCCCGAACTTCAACATCGGCCCGAACTTCAACCTCGGCCCGAACTCCGACCTCGGCCCGAATTTCAACCTCGACCCGAACATCATCCTCTGCCCGAACACCGAACTTCGGCCCGAACACCACTTCGGCCCGAACACCACTTCGGCCCGAACATCCCACTTCGGCCCGATCACCACTTCGGCCCGAACATCCCTCTTCGGCCCGTACTCTTCAATATCCAAGATGGTGTGACAAAAGGTGCTATAATAAAACATTCATAACTTTCAGCTCGGGTGTCCGTTTCACGCCCACGAATAACCAAAATAGCTAGTTCGTTCGTCACTGCCAAGAACAAGTTCGGCCCGAACTCTTCACTGTTCCCGGCCTGAACTTCATTTTCGGCCCGAACTTCAACATCGGCCTGAACTTCAACCTCGACCCGAACTCCGACCTCGGCCCGAACTCCGACCTCGGCCCGAACATCATCCTCGGCCCGAACACCGAACTTCGGCCCGAACACCACTTCGGCCCGAACATCCCACTTCGGCCCGAACACCACTTCGGCCCGAACATCCCTCTTCGGCCCGAAGTCTTCAATATCCATGATTGTGTGACAAAAGGTGCTATACTAAAACATTCATAACTTTCAGCTCGGGTGTCCGTTTCACGCCCACGAGTAACCAAAATAGCTGGTTCGTTCGTCACTGCCAAGAACAAGTTCGGCCCGAACTCTTCACTGTTCTCGGCTCGAACTTCATTTTCGGCCCGAACTTCAACCTCGGCCCGAACTTCAACCTCGGCCCGAACTCCGACCTCGGCCCGAACTTCAACCACGGCCCGAACATCATCCTCGGCCCGAACACCGAACTTCGGCCCGAACACCACTTCGGCCCGAACATCCCACTTCGGCCCGAACACCACTTCGGCCCGAACATCCCTCTTCGGCCCGAACTCTTCAATATCCAAGATTGTGTGACAAAAGGTGCTATACTAAAACATTCATAAATTTCAGCTCGGGTGTCCGTTTCACGCCCACGAGTAACCAAAATAGCTGGTTCGGTCGTCACTGCCAAGAACAAGTTCGGCCCGAACTCTTCACAGTTCCCGGCCCGAACATCATTTTCGGCCCGAACTTCAACCTCGGCCCGAATTTCAACCTCGGCCCGAACTCCGACCTCGGCCCGAACTTCAACCTCGGCCCGAACATCATCCTCGGCCCAAACACCGAACTTCGGCCCGAACACCACTTCGGCCCGAACATCCCACTTCGGCCCGAACACCACTTCGGCCCGAACATCCCTCTTCGGCCCGAACTCTTCAATATCCAAGATGGTGTGACAAAAGGTGTTATACTAAAACATTCATAACTTTCAGCTCGGGTGTCCGTTTCATGCCCACGAGTAACCAAAATAGCTAGTTCGTTCGTCACTGCCAAGAACAAGTTCGGCCCGAACTCTTCACTGTTCCCGGCCCGAACTTCATTTTCGGCCCGAAATTCAACCTCGGCCCGAACATCATCCTCAGCCCGAACACCGAACTTCGGCCCGAACACCACTTCGGCCCGAACGCCACTTCGGTCCGAATATCCCACTTCAGCCCGAACACCACTTCGGCCCGAACATCCCTCTTCGGCCCGAACACTTCAATATCCAAGATTGTGTGACAAAAGGTGCTATACTAAAACATTCATAACTTTAAGCTCGGGTGTCCGTTTCACGCCCACGAGTAACCAAAATAGATGGTTCGTTCGTCACTGCCATGAACAAGTTCGGGCCGAACTCTTCACTGTTCCCGGCCCGAACTTCATTTTCGGCCCGAACTTCAACCTCGGCCCGAACTTCAACCTCGGCCCGAACTCCGACCTCGGCCCGAACTTCAACCTCGGCCCGAACATCATCCTCGGCCCGTACACCGAACTTCACCCCGAACACCACTTCGGCCCGAACATCCCACTTCGGCCCGAACACCACTTCGGCCCGAACATCCCTCTTCGGCCCGAACTCTTCAATATCCAAGATTGTGTGACAAAAGGTGCTATACTAAAACATTCATAACTTTCTGCTCGGGTGTCCGTTTCACGCCCACGAGTAACCAAAATAGCTGGTTCGTTCGTCACTGCCAAGAACAAGTTCGGCCCGAACTCTTCACTGTTCCCGGCCCGAACTTCATTTTCGGCCCGAACTTCAACCTCGGCCCGAACATCAACCTCGTCCCGAACTCCGACCTCGGCCCGAACTTCAACCACGGCCCGAACATCATCCTCGGCCCGAACACCGAACTTCGGCCCGAACACCACTTCGGCCCGAACATCCCACTTCGGCCCGCACACCACTTCGGCCCGAACATCCCTTTTCGGCCCGAACTCTTCAATATCCACGATTGTGTGACAAAAGGTGCTATACTAAAACATTCATAACTTTCAGCTCGGGTGTCCGTTTCACGCCCACGAGTAGCAAAAATAGCTGGTTCGATCGTCACTGCCAAGAACAAGTTCGGCCCGAACTCTTCACTGTTCCCGGCCCGAACTTCATTTTCGGCCCGAACTTCAACCTCGGCCCGAATTTCAACCTCGGCCCGAACTCCGACCTCGGCCCGAACTTCAACCTCGGCCCGAACATCATCCTCGGCCCGAACACCGAACTTCGGCCCGAACACCACTTCGGCCCGAACACCACTTCGGCCCGAACATCCCACTTCGGCCCGAACACCACTTCGGCCCGAACATCCCTCTTCGGCCCGAACTCTTCAATATCCAAGATTGTGTGACAAAAGGTGCCGTACTAAAACATTCATAACTTTCTGCTCGGGTGTCCGTTTCACGCCCACGAGTAACCAAAATAGCTGGTTCGTTCGTCACTGCCAAGAACAAGTTCGGCCCGAACTCTTCACTGTTCCCGGCCCGAACTTCATTTTCGGCCCGAACTTCAACCTCGGCCCGAACTTCAACCTCGGCCCGAACTCCGACCTCGGCCCGAACTTCAACCTCGGCCCGAACATCATCCTCGTCCCGTACACCGAACTTCACCCCGAACACCACTTCGGCCCGAACATCCCACTTCGGCCCGAACACCACTTCGGCCCGAACATCCCTCTTCGGCCCGAACTCTTCAATATCCAAGATTGTGTGACAAAAGGTGCTATACTAAAACATTCATAACTTTCTGCTCGGGTGTCCGTTTCACGCCCACGAGTAACCAAAATAGCTGGTTCGTTCGTCACTGCCAAGAACAAGTTCGGCCCGAACTCTTCACTGTTCCCGGCCCGAACTTCATTTTCGGCCCGAACTTCAACCTCGGCCCGAACATCAACCTCGGCCCGAACTCCGACCTCGGCCCGAACTTCAACCACGGCCCGAACATCATCCTCGGCCCGAACACCGAACTTCGGCCCGAACACCACTTCGGCCCGAACATCCCACTTCGGCCCGCACACCACTTCGGCCCGAACATCCCTTTTCGGCCCGAACTCTTCAATATCCACGATTGTGTGACAAAAGGTGCTATACTAAAACATTCATAACTTTCAGCTCGGGTGTCCGTTTCACGCCCACGAGTAGCAAAAATAGCTGGTTCGATCGTCACTGCCAAGACCAAGTTCGGCCCGAACTCTTCACTGTTCCCGGCCCGAACTTCATTTTCGGCCCGAACTTCAACCTCGGCCCGAATTTCAACCTCGGCCCGAACTCCGACCTCGGCCCGAACTTCAACCTCGGCCCGAACATCATCCTCGGCCCGAACACCGAACTTCGGCCCGAACACCACTTCGGCCCGAACACCACTTCGGCCCGAACATCCCACTTCGGCCCGAACACCACTTCGGCCCGAACATCCCTCTTCGGCCCGAACTCTTCAATATCCAAGATTGTGTGACAAAAGGTGCCGTACTAAAACATTCATAACTTTCTGCTCGGGTGTCCGTTTCACGCCCACGAGTAACCAAAATAGCTGGTTCGTTCGTCACTGCCAAGAACAAGTTCGGCCCGAACTCTTCACTGTTCCCGGCCCGAACTTCATTTTCGGCCCGAACTTCAACCTCGGCCCGAACATCAACCTCGGCCCGAACTCCGACCTCGGCCCGAACTTCAACCACGGCCCGAACATCATCCTCGGCCCGAACACCGAACTTCGGCCCGAACACCACTTCGGCCCGAACATCCCACTTCGGCCCGCATACCACTTCGGCCCGAACATCCCTTTTCGGCACGAACTCTTCAATATCCACGATTGTGTGACAAAAGGTGCTATACTAAAACATTCATAACTTTCAGCTCGGGTGTCCGTTTCACGCCCACGAGTAGCAAAAATAGCTGGTTCGATCGTCACTGCCAAGAACAAGTTCGGCCCGAACTCTTCACTGTTCCCGGCCCGAACTTCATTTTCGGCCCGAACTTCAACCTCGGCCCGAATTTCAACCTCGGCCCGAACTCCGACCTCGGCCCGAACTTCAACCTCGGCCCGAACATCATCCTCGGCCCGAACACCGAACTTCGGCCCGAACACCACTTCGGCCCGAACGCCACTTCGGCCCGAACATCCCACTTCGGCCCGAACACCACTTCGGCCCGAACATCCCTCTTCGGCCCGAACTCTTCAATATCCAAGATTGTGTGACAAAAGGTGCCGTACTAAAACATTCATAACTTTCTGCTCGGGTGTCCGTTTCACGCCCACGAGTAACCAAAATAGCTGGTTCGCTCGTCACTGCCAAGAACAAGTTCGACCCGAACTCTTCACTGTTCCCGGCCCGAACATCATTTTCGGCCCGAACTTCAACCTCGGCCCGAACTTCAACCTCGGCCCGAACTCCGACCTCGGCCCGAACTTCAACCACGGCCCGAACATCATCCTCGGCCCGAACACCGAACTTCGGCCCGAACACCACTTCGGCCCGAACATCCCACTTCGGCCCGAACACCACTTCGGCCCGAACATCCCTCTTCGGCCCGAACTCTTCAATATCCAAGATGGTGTGACAAAAGGTGCTATACTAAAACATTCATAACTTTCAGCTCGGGTGTCCGTTTCACGCCCACGAGTAACCAAAATAGCTAGTTCGTTCGTCACTGCCAAGAACAAGTTCGGCCCGAACTCTTCACTGTTCCCGGCCTGAACTTCATTTTCGGCCCGAACTTCAACATCGGCCTGAACTTCAACCTCGACCCGAACTCCGACCTCGGCCCGAACTCCGACCTCGGCCCGAACATCATCCTCGGCCCGAACACCGAACTTCGGCCCGAACACCACTTCGGCCCGAACATCCCACTTCGGCCCGAACACCACTTCGGCCCGAACATCCCTCTTCGGCCCGAAGTCTTCAATATCCAAGATTGTGTGACAAAAGGTGCTATACTAAAACATTCATAACTTTCAGCTCGGGTGTCCGTTTCACGCCCACGAGTAACCAAAATAGCTGGTTCGTTCGTCACTGCCAAGAACAAGTTCGGCCCGAACTCTTCACTGTTCCCGGCCCGAACTTCATTTTCGGCCCGAACTTCAACCTCGGCCCGAATTTCAACCTCGGCCCGAACTCCGACCTCGGCCCGAACTTCAACCTCGGCCCGAACATCATCCTCGGCCCGAACACCGAACTTCGGCCCGAACACCACTTCGGCCCGAACGCCACTTCGGCCCGAACATCCCACTTCGGCCCGAACACCACTTCGGCCCGAACATCCCTCTTCGGCCCGAACTCTTCAATATCCAAGATTGTGTGACAAAAGGTGCCGTACTAAAACATTCATAACTTTCTGCTCGGGTGTCCGTTTCACGCCCACGAGTAACCAAAATAGCTGGTTCGCTCGTCACTGCCAAGAACAAGTTCGACCCGAACTCTTCACTGTTCCCGGCCCGAACATCATTTTCGGCCCGAACTTCAACCTCGGCCCGAACTTCAACCTCGGCCCGAACTCCGACCTCGGCCCGAACTTCAACCACGGCCCGAACATCATCCTCGGCCCGAACACCGAACTTCGGCCCGAACACCACTTCGGCCCGAACATCCCACTTCGGCCCGAACACCACTTCGGCCCGAACATCCCTCTTCGGCCCGAACTCTTCAATATCCAAGATGGTGTGACAAAAGGTGCTATACTAAAACATTCATAACTTTCAGCTCGGGTGTCCGTTTCACGCCCACGAGTAACCAAAATAGCTAGTTCGTTCGTCACTGCCAAGAACAAGTTCGGCCCGAACTCTTCACTGTTCCCGGCCTGAACTTCATTTTCGGCCCGAACTTCAACATCGGCCTGAACTTCAACCTCGACCCGAACTCCGACCTCGGCCCGAACTCCGACCTCGGCCCGAACATCATCCTCGGCCCGAACACCGAACTTCGGCCCGAACACCACTTCGGCCCGAACATCCCACTTCGGCCCGAACACCACTTCGGCCCGAACATCCCTCTTCGGCCCGAAGTCTTCAATATCCAAGATTGTGTGACAAAAGGTGCTATACTAAAACATTCATAACTTTCAGCTCGGGTGTCCGTTTCACGCCCACGAGTAACCAAAATAGCTGGTTCGTTCGTCACTGCCAAGAACAAGTTCGGCCCGAACTCTTCACTGTTCTCGGCTCGAACTTCATTTTCGGCCCGAACTTCAACCTCGGCCCGAACTTCAACCTCGGCCCGAACTCCGACCTCGGCCCGAACTTCAACCACGGCCCGAACATCATCCTTGGCCCGAACACCGAACTTCGGCCCGAACACCACTTCGGCCCGAACATCCCACTTCGGCCCGAACACCACTTCGGCCCGAACATCCCTCTTCGGCCCGAACTCTTCAATATCCAAGATTGTGTGACAAAAGGTGCTATACTAAAACATTCATAAATTTCAGCTCGGGTGTCCGTTTCACGCCCACGAGTAACCAAAATAGCTGGTTCGGTCGTCACTGCCAAGAACAAGTTCGGCCCGAACTCTTCACAGTTCCCGGCCCGAACATCATTTTCGGCCCGAACTTCAACCTCGGCCCGAATTTCAACCTCGGCCCGAACTCCGACCTCGGCCCGAACTTCAACCTCGGCCCGAACATCATCCTCGGCCCAAACACCGAACTTCGGCCCGAACACCACTTCGGCCCGAACATCCCACTTCGGCCCGAACACCACTTCGGCCCGAACATCCCTCTTCGGCCCGAACTCTTCAATATCCAAGATGGTGTGACAAAAGGTGTTATACTAAAACATTCATAACTTTCAGCTCGGGTGTCCGTTTCACGCCCACGAGTAACCAAAATAGCTAGTTCGTTCGTCACTGCCAAGAACAAGTTCGGCCCGAACTCTTCACTGTTCCCGGCCCGAACTTCATTTTCGGCCCGAAATTCAACCTCGGCCCGAACATCATCCTCGGCCCGAACACCGAACTTCGGCCCGAACACCACTTCGGCCCGAACGCCACTTCGGTCCGAATATCCCACTTCAGCCCGAACACCACTTCGGCCCGAACATCCCTCTTCGGCCCGAACACTTCAATATCCAAGATTGTGTGACAAAAGGTGCTATACTAAAACATTCATAACTTTAAGCTCGGGTGTCCGTTTCACGCCCACGAGTAACCAAAATAGATGGTTCGTTCGTCACTGCCATGAACAAGTTCGGGCCGAACTCTTCACTGTTCCCGGCCCGAACTTCATTTTCGGCCCGAACTTCAACCTCGGCCCGAACTTCAACCTCGGCCCGAACTCCGACCTCGGCCCGAACTTCAACCTCGGCCCGAACATCATCCTTGGCCCGTACACCGAACTTCACCCCGAACACCACTTCGGCCCGAACATCCCACTTCGGCCCGAACACCACTTCGGCCCGAACATCCCTCTTCGGCCCGAACTCTTCAATATCCAAGATTGTGTGACAAAAGGTGCTATACTAAAACATTCATAACTTTCTGCTCGGGTGTCCGTTTCACGCCCACGAGTAACCAAAATAGCTGGTTCGTTCGTCACTGCCAAGAACAAGTTCGGCCCGAACTCTTCACTGTTCCCGGCCCGAACTTCATTTTCGGCCCGAACTTCAACCTCGGCCCGAACATCAACCTCGGCCCGAACTCCGACCTCGGCCCGAACTTCAACCACGGCCCGAACATCATCCTCGGCCCGAACACAGAACTTCGGCCCGAACACCACTTCGGCCCGAACATCCCACTTCGGCCCGCACACCACTTCGGCCCGAACATCCCTTTTCGGCCCGAACTCTTCAATATCCACGATTGTGTGACAAAAGGTGCTATACTAAAACATTCATAACTTTCAGCTCGGGTGTCCGTTTCACGCCCACGAGTAGCAAAAATAGCTGGTTCGATCGTCACTGCCAAGAACAAGTTCGGCCCGAACTCTTCACTGTTCCCGGCCCGAACTTCATTTTCGGCCCGAACTTCAACCTCGGCCCGAATTTCAACCTCGGCCCGAACTCCGACCTCGGCCCGAACTTCAACCTCGGCCCGAACATCATCCTCGGCCCGAACACCGAACTTCGGCCCGAACACCACTTCGGCCCGAACACCACTTCGGCCCGAACATTCCACTTCGGCCCGAACACCACTTCGGCCCGAACATCCCTCTTCGGCCCGAACTCTTCAATATCCAAGATTGTGTGACAAAAGGTGCCGTACTAAAACATTCATAACTTTCTGCTCGGGTGTCCGTTTCACGCCCACGAGTAACCAAAATAGCTGGTTCGTTCGTCACTGCCAAGAACAAGTTCGGCCCGAACTCTTCACTGTTCCCGGCCCGAACTTCATTTTCGGCCCGAACTTCAACCTCGGCCCGAACATCAACCTCGGCCCGAACTCCGACCTCGGCCCGAACTTCAACCACGGCCCGAACATCATCCTCGGCCCGAACATCGAACTTCGGCCCGAACACCACTTCGGCCCGAACATCCCACTTCGGCCCGCACACCACTTCGGCCCGAACATCCCTTTTCGGCACGAACTCTTCAATATCCACGATTGTGTGACAAAAGGTGCTATACTAAAACATTCATAACTTTCAGCTCGGGTGTCCGTTTCACGCCCACGAGTAGCAAAAATAGCTGGTTCGATCGTCACTGCCAAGAACAAGTTCGGCCCGAACTCTTCACTGTTCCCGGCCCGAACTTCATTTTCGGCCCGAACTTCAACCTCGGCCCGAATTTCAACATCGGCCCGAACTCCGACCTCGGCCCGAACTTCAACCTCGGCCCGAACATCATCCTCGGCCCGAACACCGAACTTCGGCCCGAACACCACTTCGGCCCGAACGCCACTTCGGCCCGAACATCCCACTTCGGCCCGAACACCACTTCGGCCCGAACATCCCTCTTCGGCCCGAACTCTTCAATATCCAAGATTGTGTGACAAAAGGTGTCGTACTAAAACATTCATAACTTTCTGCTCGGGTGTCCGTTTCACGCCCACGAGTAACCAAAATAGCTGGTTCGCTCGTCACTGCCAAGAACAAGTTCGACCCAAACTCTTCACTGTTCCCGGCCCGAACATCATTTTCGGCCCGAACTTCAACCTCGGCCCGAACTTCAACCTCGGCCCGAACTCCGACCTCGGCCCGAACTTCAACCACGGCCCGAACATCATCCTCGGCCCGAACACCGAACTTCGGCCCGAACACCACTTCGGCCCGAACATCCCACTTCGGCCCGAACACCACTTCGGCCCGAACATCCCTCTTCGGCCCGAATTCTTCAATATCCAAGATTGTGTGACAAAAGGTGCTATACTAAAACATTCATAACTTTCAGCTCGGGTGTCCGTTTTACGCCCACGAGTAACAAAAATAGCTGGTTCGATCGTCACTGCCAAGAACAAGTTCGGCCCGAACTCTTCACTGTTCCCGGCCCGAACTTCATTTTCGGCCCGAACTTCAACCTCTCCCCGAACTTCAACCTCGGCCCGAACTCCGACCTCGGCCAAAACTTCAACCTCGGCCCGAACATCATCCTCGGCCCGAACACCGAACTTCGGCCCGAACACCACTTCGGCCCGAACACCACTTCGGCCCAAACATCCCACTTCGGCCCGAACACCACTTCGGCCCGAACATCCCTCTTCGGCCCGAACTCTTCAATATCCAAGATTGTGTGACAATAGATGCTATACTAAAACATTCATAACTTTCAGCTCGGGTGTCCGTTTCACGCCCACGAGTAACCAAAATAGATGGTTCGTTCGTCACTGCCAAGAACAAGTTCAGCCCGAACTCTTCACTGTTCTCGGCCCGAACTTCATTTTCGGCCCGAACTTCAGCCTCGGCCCGAACTCCGACCTCGGCCCGAACTTCAACCACGGCCCGAACATCATCCTCGGCCCGAACACCGAACTTCGGCCCGAACACCACTTCGGCCCGAACATCCCACTTCGGCCCGAACACCACTTCGGCCCGAACATCCCTCTTCGGCCCGAACTCTTCAATATCCAAGATTGTGTGACAAAAGGTGCTATACTAAAACATTCATAACTTTCAGCTCGGGTGTCCGTTTCACGCCCACGAGTAACAAAAATAGCTGGTTCGATCGTCACTGCCAAGAACAAGTTCGGCCCGAACTCTTCACTGTTCCCGGCCCGAACTTCATTTTCGGCCCGAACTTCAACCTCGGCCCGAACTTCAACCTCGGCCCGAACTCCGACCTCGGCCCGAATTTGAACCTCGGCCCGAACATCATCCTCGGCCCGAACACCGAACTTCGGCCCGAACACCACTTCGGCCCGAACATCCCACTTCGGCCCGAACACCACTTCGGCCCGAACATCCCTCTTCGGCCTGAACTCTTCAATATCCAAGATGGTGTGACAAAAGGTGCTATACTAAAACATTCCTAACTTTCAGCTCGGGTGTCCGTTTCACGCCCACGAGTAACCAAAATAGCTAGTTCGTTCGTCACTGCCAAGAACAAGTTCGGCCCGAACTCTTCACTGTTCCCGGCCTGAACTTCATTTTCGGCCCGAACTTCAACATCGGCCCGAACTTCAACCTCGGCCCGAACTCCGACCTCGGCCCGAATTTCAACCTCGGCCCGAACATCATCCTCTGCCCGAACACCGAACTTCGGCCCGAACACCACTTCGGCCCGAACACCACTTCGGCCCGAACATCCCACTTCGTCCCGAACACCACTTCGGCCCGAACATCCCTCTTCGGCCCGAACTCTTCAATATCCAAGATGGTGTGACAAAAGGTGCTATACTAAAACATTCATAACTTTCAGCTCGGGTGTCCGTTTCACGCCCACGAGTAACCAAAATAGCTAGTTCGTTCGTCACTGCCAAGAACAAGTTCGGCCCGAAGTCTTCACTGTTCCCGGCCTGAACTTCATTTCCGGCCCGAACTTCAACATCGGCCCGAACTTCAACCTGAACTCCGACCTCGGCCCGAACTTCAACCTCGGCACGAACATCATCCTCGGCCCGAACACCGAACTTCGGCCCGAACACCACTTCGGCCCGAACATCCCACTTCGGCCCGAACACCACTTCGGCCCGAACATCCCTCTTCGGCCGGAATTCTTCAATATCCAAGATTGTGTGACAAAAGGTGCTATACTAAAACATTCATAACTTTCAGCTCGGGTGTCCGTTTCACGCCAACGAGTAACCAAAATAGCTGGTTCGTTCGTCACTGCCAAGAACAAGTTCGGCCCGAACTCTTCACTGTTCTCGGCCCGAACTTCATTTTCGGCCCGAACTTCAACCTCGGCCCGAACTTCAACCTCGGCCCGAACTCCGACCTCGGCCCGAACTCCGACCTCGGCCCACGGCCCGAACATCATCCTCGGGCCGAACACCGAACTTCGGCCCGAACACCACTTCGGCCCGAACATCCCACTTCGGCCCGAACACCACTTCGGACCGAACATCCCTCTTCGGCCCGAACTCTTCAATATCCAAGATTGTGTGAAAAAAGGTGCTATGCTAAAACATTCATAAATTTCAGCTCGGGTGTCCGTTTCACGCCCACGAGTAACCAAAATAGCTGGTTCGGTCGTCACTGCCAAGAACAAGTTCGGCCCGAACTCTTCACTGTTCCCGGCCCGAACTTCATTTTCGGCCCGAACTTCAACCTCGGCCCGAATTTCAACCTCGGCCCGAACTCCGACCTCGGCCCGAACTTCAACCGCGGCCCGAACATCATCCTCAGCCCGAACACCGAACTTCGGCCCGAACATCACTTCAGCCCGAACACCACTTCGGCCCGAACATCCCACTTCGGCCCGAACACCACTTCGGCCCGAACATCCCTCTTCGGCCCGAACTCTTCAATATCCAAGATGGTGTGACAAAAGGTGTTATACTAAAACATTCATAACTTTCAGCTCGGGTGTCCGTTTCACGCCCACGAGTAACCAAAATAGCTAGTTCGTTCGTCACTGCCAAAAACAAGTTCGGCCCGAACTCTTCACTGTTCCCGGCCCGAACTTCATTTTCGGCCCGAAATTCAACCTCGGCCCGAACATCATCCTCGGTCCGAACACCGAACTTCGGCCCGAACACCACTTCGGCCCGAACGCCACTTCGGTCCGAATATCCCACTTCAGCCCGAACACCACTTCGGCCCGAACATCCCTCTTCGGCCCGAACTCTTCAATATCCAAGATTGTGTGACAAAAGGTGCTATACTAAAACATTCATGACTTTAAGCTCGGGTGTCCGTTTCACGCCCACGAGTAACCAAAATAGATGGTTCGTTCGTCACTGCCATGAACAAGTTCGGCCCGAACTCTTCACTGTTCCCGGCCCGAACTTCATTTTCGGCCCGAACTTCAACCTCGGCCCGAACTCCAACCTCGGCCCGAACTCCGACCTTGGCCCGAACTTCAACCTCGGCCCGAACATCATCCTCGGCCCGAACACCGAACTTCGGCCCGAACACCACTTCGGCCCGAACATCCCACTTCGGCCCGAACACCACTTCGGCCCGAACATCCCTCTTCGGCCCGAACTCTTCAATATCCAAGATTGTGTGACAAAAGGTGCCATACTAAAACATTCATAACTTTCTGCTCGGGTGTCCGTTTCACGCCCACGAGTAACCAAAATAGCTGGTTCGCTCGTCACTGCCAAGAACAAGTTCGACCCGAACTCTTCACTGTTCCCGGCCCGAACATCATTTTCGGCCCGAACTTCAACCTCGGCCCGAACTTCAACCTCGGCCCGAACTCCGACCTCGGCCCGAACTTCAACCGCGGCCCGAACATCATCCTCGGCCCGAACACCGAACTTCGGCCCGAACACCACTTCGGCCCGAACATCCCACTTCGGCCCGAACACCACTTCGGCCCGAACATCCCTCTTCGGCCCGAATTCTTCAATATCCAAGATTGTGTGACAAAAGGTGCTATACTAAAACATTCATAACTTTCAGCTCGGGTGTCCCGAACTCTTCACTGTTCCCGGCCCGAACTTCAATTTCGGCCCGAACTTCAACCTCGGCCCGAACTTCAGCCTCGGCCCGAACTCCGACCTCGGCCCGAACTTCAACCACGGCCCGAACATCATCCTCGGCCCGAACACCGAACTTCGGCCCGAACACCACTTCGGCCCGAACATCCCACTTCGGCCCGAACACCACTTCGGCCCGAACATCCCTCTTCGGCCCGAACTCTTCAATATCCAAGATTGTGTGACAAAAGGTGCTATACTAAAACATTCATAACTTTCAGCTCGGGTGTCCGTTTCACGCCCACGCGTAACAAAAATAGCTGGTTCGATCGTCACTGCCAAGAACAAGTTCGGCCCGAACTCTTCACTGTTCGCGGCCCGAACTTCATTTTCGGCCCGAACATCAACCTCGGCCCGAACTTCAACCTCGGCCCGAACTCCGACCTCGGCCCGAATTTCAACCTCGGCCCGAACATCATCCTCGGCCCGAACACCGAACTTCGGCCCGAACACCACTTCGGCCCGAACATCCCACTTCGGCCCGAACACCACTTCGGCCCGAACATCCCTCTTCGGCCCGAACTCTTCAATATCCAAGATGGTGTGACAAAAGGTGCTATACTAAAACATTCCTAACTTTCAGCTCGGGTGTCCGTTTCACGCCCACGAGTAACCAAAATAGCTAGTTCGTTCGTCACTGCCAAGAACAAGTTCGGCCCGAACTCTTCATTGTTCCCGTCCTGAACTTCATTTTCGGCCCGAACTTCAACATCGGCCCGAACTTCAACCTCGGCCCGAACTCCGACCTCGGCCCGAATTTCAACCTCGGCCCGAACATCATCCTCTGCCTGAACACCGAACTTCGGCCCGAACACCACTTCGGCCCGAACACCACTTCGGCCCGAACATCCCACTTCGGCCCGAACACCACTTCGGCCCGAACTCTTCAATATCCAAGATTGTGTGACAAAATGTGCTATACTAAAACATTCATAACTTTAAGCTCGGGTGTCCGTTTCACGCCCACGAGTAACCAAAATAGATGGTTCGTTCGTCACTGCCATGAACAAGTTCGACCCGAACTCTTCACTGTTCCCGGCCCGAACTTCATTTTCGGCCCGAACTTCAACCTCGGCCCGAACTTCAACCTAGGCCCGAACTCCGACCTCGGCCCGAACTTCAACCTCGGCCCGAACATCATCCTCGGCCCGAACACCGAACTTCGGCCCGAACACCACTTCGGCCCGAACATCCCACTTCGGCCCGAACACCACTTCGGCCCGAACATCCCTCTTCGGCCCGAACTCTCCAATATCCAAGATTGTGTGACAAAAGGTGCTATACTAAAACATTCATAACTTTCAGCTCGGGTGTCCGTTTCACGCCCACGAGTAACAAAAATAGCTGGTTCGATCGTCACTGCCAAGAACAATTCGGCCCGAATTCTTCACTGTTCGCGGCCCGAACTTCATTTTCGGCCCGAACTTCAACCTCGGCCCGAACTCCGACCTCGGCCCGAATTTCAACCTCGGCCCGAACATCATCCTCGGCCCGAACACCGAACTTCGGCCCGAACACCACTTCGGCCCGAACATCCCACTTCGGCCCGAACACCACTTCGGCCCGAACATCCCTCTTCGGCCCGAACTCTTCAATATCCAAGATGGTGTGACAAAAGGTGCTATACTAAAACATTCCTAACTTTCAGCTCGGGTGTCCGTTTCACGCCCACGAGTAACCAAAATAGCTAGTTCGTTCGTCACTGCCAAGAACAAGTTCGGCCCGAACTCTTCACTGTTCCCGTCCTGAACTTCATTTTCGGCCCGAACTTCAACATCGGCCCGAACTTCAACCTCGGCCCGAACTCCGACCTCGGCCCGAATTTCAACCTCGGCCCGAACATCATCCTCTGCCTGAACACCGAACTTCGGCCCGAACACCACTTCGGCCCGAACACCACTTCGGCCCGAACATCCCACTTCGGCCCGAACACCACTTCGGCCCGAACTCTTCAATATCCAAGATTGTGTGACAAAATGTGCTATACTAAAACATTCATAACTTTAAGCTCGGGTGTCCGTTTCACGCCCACGAGTAACCAAAATAGATGGTTCGTTCGTCACTGCCATGAACAAGTTCGGCCCGAACTCTTCACTGTTCCCGGCCCGAACTTCATTTTCGGCCCGAACTTCAACCTCGGCCCGAACTTCAACCTAGGCCCGAACTCCGACCTCGGCCCGAACTTCAACCTCGGCCCGAACATCATCCTCGGCCCGAACACCGAACTTCGGCCCGAACACCACTTCGGCCCGAACATCCCACTTCGGCCCGAACACCACTTCGGCCCGAACATCCCTCTTCGGCCCGAACTCTCCAATATCCAAGATTGTGTGACAAAAGGTGCTATACTAAAACATTCATAACTTTCAGCTCGGGTGTCCGTTTCACGCCCACGAGTAACAAAAATAGCTGGTTCGATCGTCACTGCCAAGAACAATTCGGCCCGAATTCTTCACTGTTCGCGGCCCGAACTTCATTTTCGGCCCGAACTTCAACCTCGGCCCGAACTCCGACCTCGGCCCGAATTTCAACCTCGGCCCGAACATCATCCTCGGCCCGAACACCGAACTTCGGCCCGAACACCACTTCGGCCCGAACATCCCACTTCGGCCCGAACACCACTTCGGCCCGAACATCCCTCTTCGGCCCGAACTCTTCAATATCCAAGATGGTGTGACAAAAGGTGCTATACTAAAACATTCCTAACTTTCAGCTCGGGTGTCCGTTTCACGCCCACGAGTAACCAAAATAGCTAGTTCGTTCGTCACTGCCAAGAACAAGTTCGGCCCGAACTCTTCACTGTTCCCGTCCTGAACTTCATTTTCGGCCCGAACTTCAACATCGGCCCGAACTTCAACCTAGGCCCGAACTCCGACCTCGGCCCGAACTTCAACCGCGGCCTGAACATCATCCTCGGCCCGAACACCGAACTTCGGCCCGAACACCACTTCGGCCCGAACATCACACTTCGGCCGAACACCACTTCGGCCCGAACATCCCTCTTCGGCCCAAATTCTTCAATATCCAAGATTGTGTGACAAAAGGTGCTATACTAAAACATTCATAAGTTTCAGCTCGGGTGTCCCGAACTCTTCACTGTTCCCGGCCCGAACTTCATTTTCGGCCCGAACTTCAACCTCGACCCGAACTTCAACCTCGGCCCGAACTCCGACCTCGGCCCGAACTTCAACCTCGGCCCGAACATCATCCTCGGCCCGAACACCGAACTTCGGCCCGAACACCACTTCGGCCCGAACATCCCACTTTGGCCCGAACACCACTTCGGCCCGAACATCCCTCTTCGGCCCGAACTCTTCAATATCCAAGATTGTGTGACAAAAGGTGCTATACTAAAACATTCATAACTTTAAGCTCGGGTGTCCGTTTCACGCCCACGAGTAACCAAAATAGATGGTTCGTTCGTCACTGCCAAGAACAAGTTCGGCCCGAACTCTTCACTGTTCTCGGCCCGAACTTCAATTTCGGCCCGAACTTCAACCTCGGCCCGAACTTCAGCCTCGGCCCGAACTCCGACCTCGGCCCGAACTTCAACCACGGCCCGAACATCATCCTCGGCCCGAACACCACTTCGGCCCGAACATCCCACTTCGGCCCGAACACCACTTCGGCCCGAACATCCCTCTTCGGGCCGAACTCTTCAATATCCAAGATTGTGTGACAAAAGGTGCTATACTAAAACATTCATAACTTTCAGCTCGGGTGTCCGTTTCACGCCCACGAGTAACAAAAATAGCTGGTTCGATCGTCACTGCCAAGAACAAGTTCGGCCCGAACTCTTCACTGTTCCCGGCCCGAACTTCATTTTCGGCCCGAACTTCAACCTCGGCCCGAACTTCAACCTCGGCCCGAACTCCGACCTCGGCCCGAATTTCAACCTCGGCCCGAACATCATCCTCGGCCCGAACACCGAACTTCGGCCCGAACACCACTTCGGCCCGAACATCCCACTTCGGCCCGAACACCACTTCGGCCCGAACATCCCTCTTCGGCCCGAACTCTTCAATATCCAAGATGGTGTGACAAAAGGTGCTATACTAAAACATTCCTAACTTTCAGCTCGGGTGTCCGTTTCACGCCCACGAGTAACCAAAATAGCTAGTTCGTTCGTCACTGCCAAGAACAAGTTCGGCCCGAACTCTTCACTGTTCCCGGCCGGAACTTCATTTTCGGCCCGAACTTCAACATCGGCCCGAACTTCAACCTCGGCCCGAACTCCGACCTCGGCCCGAATTTCCACCTCGGCCCGAACATCATCCTCTGCCCGAACATCGAACTTCGGCCCGAACACCACTTCGGCCCGAACACCACTTCGGCCCGAACATCCCACTTCGGCCCGAACACCACTTCGGCCCGAACTCTTCAATATCCAAGATGGTGTGACAAAAGGTGCTATACTAAAACATTCATAACTTTCAGCTCGGGTGTCCGTTTCACGCCCACGAGTAACCAAAATAGCTAGTTCGTTCGTCACTGCCAAGAACAAGTTCGGCCCGAACTCTTCACTGTTCCCGGCCCGAACTTCATTTTCGGCCCGAACTTCAACATCGGCCCGAACTTCAACCTCGGCCCGAACTCCGACCTCGGCCCGAATTTCCACCTCGGCCCGAACATCATCCTCTGCCCGAACACCGAACTTCGGCCCGAACACCACTTCGGCCCGAACATCCCACTTCGGCCCGAACACCACTTCGGCCCGAACATCCCTCTTCGGCCCGAATTCTTCAATATCCAAGATTGTGTGACAAAAGGTGCTATACTAAAACATTCTTAACTTTCAGCTCGGGTGTCCGTTTCACGCCCACGAGTAAGCAAAATAGCTAGTTCGTTCGTCACTGCCAAGAACAAGTTCGGCCCGAACTCTTCACTGTTCTCGGCCCGAACTTCATTTTCGGCCCGAACTTCAACCTCGGCCCGAACTTCAACCTCGGCCCGAACTCCGACCTCGGCCCGAACTTCAACCACGGCCCGAACATCATCCTCGGCCCGAACACCGAACTTCGGCCCGAGCACCACTTCGGCCCGAACATCCCACTTCTGCCCGAACACCACTTCGGCCCGAACATCCCTCTTCGGCCCGAACTCTTCAATATCCAAGATTGTGTGACAAAAGGTGCTATACTAAAACATTCATAAATTTCAGCTCGGGTGTCCGTTTCACGCCCACGAGTAACCAAAATAGCTGGTTCGGTCGTCACTGCCAAGAACAAGTTCGGCCCGAACTCTTCACTGTTCCCGGCCCGAACTTCATTTTCGGCCCGAACTTCAACATCGGCCCGAATTTCAACCTCGGCCCGAACTCCGACCTCGGCCCGAACTTCAACCTCGGCCCGAACATCATCCTCGGCCCGAACACCGAACTTCGGCCCGAACACCACTTCGGCCCGAACACCACTTCGGCCCGAACATCCCACTTCGGCCCGAACACCACTTCGGCCCGAACATCCCTCTTCGGCCCGAACTCTTCAATATCCAAGATGGTGTGACAAAAGGTGTTATACTAAAACATTCATAACTTTCTGCTCGGGTGTCCGTTTCACGCCCACGAGTAACCAAAATAGCTGGTTCGCTCGTCACTGCCAAGAACAAGTTCGACCCGAACTCTTCACTGTTCCCGGCCCGAACATCATTTTCGGCCCGAACTTCAACCTCGGCCCGAACTTCAACCTCGGCCCGAACTCCGACCTCGGCCCGAACTTCAACCGCGGCCCGAACATCATCCTCGGCCCGAACACCGAACTTCGGCCCGAACACCACTTCGGCCCGAACATCACACTTCGGCCCGAACACCACTTCGGCCCGAACATCCCTCTTCGGCCCGAATTCTTCAATATCCAAGATTGTGTGACAAAAGGTGCTATACTAAAACATTCATAAGTTTCAGCTCGGGTGTCCCGAACTCTTCACTGTTCCCGGCCCGAACTTCATTTTCGGCCCGAACTTCAACCTCGGCCCGAACTTCAACCTCGGCCCGAACTCCGACCTCGGCCCGAACTTCAACCTCGGCCCGAACATCATCCTCGGCCCGAACACCGAACTTCGGGCCGAACACCACTTCGGCCCGAACATCCCACTTCGGCCCGAACACCACTTCGGCCCGAACATCCCTCTTCGGCCCGAACTCTTCAATATCCAAGATTGTGTGACAAAAGGTGCTATACTAAAACATTCATAACTTTAAGCTCGGGTGTCCGTTTCACGCCCACGAGTAACAAAAATAGCTGGTTCGATCGTCACTGCCAAGAACAAGTTCGGCCCGAACTCTTCACTGTTCTTCACTGTTCTCGGCCCGAACTTCAATTTCGGCCCGAACTTCAACCTCGGCCCGAACTTCAGCCTCGGCCCGAACTCCGACCTCGGCCCGAACTTCAACCACGGCCCGAACATCATCCTCGGCCCGAACACCGAACTTCGGCCCGAACACCACTTCGGCCCGAACATCCCACTTCGGCCCGAACACCACTTCGGCCCGAACATCCCTCTTCGGCCCGAACTCTTCAATATCCAAGATTGTGTGACAAAAGGTGCTATACTAAAAATTCATAACTTTCAGCTCGGGTGTCCGTTTCACGCCCACGAGTAACAAAAATAGCTGGTTCGATCGTCACTGCCAAGAACAAGTTCGGCCCGAACTCTTCACTGTTCCCGGCCCGAACTTCATTTTCGGCCCGAACTTCAACCTCGGCCCGAACTTCAACCTCGGCCCGAACTCCGACCTCGACCCAAATTTCAACCTCGGCCCGAACATCATCCTCGGCCCGAACACCGAACTTCGGCCCGAACACCACTTCGGCCCGAACATCCCACTTCGGCCCGAACACCACTTCGGCCCGAACATCCCTCTTCGGCCCGAACTCTTCAATATCCAAGATGGTGTGACAAAAGGTGCTATACTAAAACATTCCTAACTTTCAGCTCGGGTGTCCGTTTCACGCCCACGAGTAACCAAAATAGCTAGTTCGTTCGTCACTGCCAAGAACAAGTTCGGCCCGAACTCTTCACTGTTCCCGGCCTGAACTTCATTTTCGGCCCGAACTTCAACATCGGCCCGAACTTCAACCTCGGCCCGAACTCCGACCTCGGCCCGAATTTCCACCTCGGCCCGAACATCATCCTCTGCCCGAACACCGAACTTCGGCCCGAACACCACTTCGGCCCGAACACCACTTCGGCCCGAACATCCCACTTCGGCCCGAACACCACTTCGGCCCGAACTCTTCAATATCCAAGATGGTGTGACAAAAGGTGCTATACTAAAACATTCATAACTTTCAGCTCGGGTGTCCGTTTCACGCCCACGAGTAACCAAAATAGCTAGTTCGTTCGTCACTGCCAAGAACAAGTTCGGCCCGAACTCTTCACTATTCCCGGCCCGAACTTCATTTTCGGCCCGAACTTCAACATCGGCCCGAACTTCAACCTCGGCCCGAACTCCGACCTCGGCCCGAATTTCCACCTCGGCCCGAACATCATCCTCTGCCCGAACACCGAACTTCGGCCCGAACACCACTTCGGCCCGAACATCCCACTTCGGCCCGAACACCACTTCGGCCCGAACATCCCTCTTCGGCCCGAATTCTTCAATATCCAAGATTGTGTGACAAAAGGTGCTATACTAAAACATTCTTAACTTTCAGCTCGGGTGTCCGTTTCACGCCCACGAGTAACCAAAATAGCTAGTTCGTTCGTCACTGCCAAGAACAAGTTCGGCCCGAACTCTTCACTGTTCTCGGCCCGAACTTCATTTTCGGCCCGAACTTCAACCTCGGCCCGAACTTCAACCTCGGCCCGAACTCCGACCTCGGCCCGAACTTCAACCACGGCCCGAACATCATCCTCGGCCCGAACACCGAACTTCGGCCCGAGCACCACTTCGGCCCGAACATCCCACTTCGGCCCGAACACCACTTCGGCCCGAACATCCCTCTTCGGCCCGAACTCTTCAATATCCAAGATTGTGTGACAAAAGGAGCTATACTAAAACATTCATAAATTTCAGCTCGGGTGTCCGTTTCACGCCCACGAGTAACCAAAATAGCTGGTTCGGTCGTCACTGCCAAGAACAAGTTCGGCCCGAACTCTTCACTGTTCCCGGCCCGAACTTCATTTTCGGCCCGAACTTCAACCTCGGCCCGAATTTCAACCTCGGCCCGAACTCCGACCTCGGCCCGAACTTCAACCTCGGCCCGAACATCATCCTCGGCCCGAACACCGAACTTCGGCCCGAACACCACTTCGGCCCGAACACCACTTCGGCCCGAACATCCCACTTCGGCTCGAACACCACTTCGGCCCGAACTCTTCAATATCCAAGATGGTGTGACAAAAGGTGTTATACTAAAACATTCATAACTTTCAGCTCGGGTGTCCGTTTCACGCCCACGAGTAACCAAAATAGCTAGTTCGTTCGTCACTGCCAAGAACAAGTTCGGCCCGAACTCTTCACTGTTCCCGGCCCGAACTTCATTTTCGGCCCGAAATTCAACCTCGGCCCGAACATCATCCTCGGCCCGAACACCGAACTTCGGCCCGAACACCACTTCGGCCCGAACGCCACTTCGGTCCGAATATCCCACTTCAGCCCGAACACCACTTCGGCCCGAACATCCCTCTTCGGCCCGAACTCTTCAATATCCAAGATTGTGTGACAAAAGGTGCTATACTAAAACATTCATAACTTTAAGCTCGGGTGTCCGTTTCACGCCCACGAGTAACCAAAATAGATGGTTCGTTCGTCACTGCCATGAACAAGTTCGGCCCGAACTCTTCACTGTTCCCGGCCCGAACTTCATTTTCGGCCCGAACTTCAACCTCGGCCCGAACATCAACCTCGGCCCGAACTCCGACCTCGGCCCGAACTTCAACCACGGCCCGAACATCATCCTCGGCCCGAACACCGAACTTCGGCCCGAACACCACTTCGGCCCGAACATCCCACTTCGGCCCGAACACCACTTCGGCCCGAACATCCCTTTTCGGCCCGAACTCTTCAATATCCAAGATTGTGTGACAAAAGGTGCTATAATAAAACATTCATAACTTTCAGCTCGGGTGTCCGTTTCACGCCCACGAGTAACAAAAATAGCTGGTTCGATCGTCACTGTTCCCGGCCCGAACTTCATTTTCGGCCCGAACTTCAACCTCGGCCCGAACTTCAACCTCGGCCCGAACTCCGACCTCGGCCCGAACTTCAACCTCGGCCCGAACATCATCCTCGGCCCGAATGCCGAACTTCGGCCCGAACACCACTTCGGCCCGAACACCACTTCGGCCCGAGCACCACTTCGGCCCGAACATTCCACTTCAGCCCGAACACCACTTCGGCCCGAACATCCCTCTTCGGCCCGAACTCTTCAATATTCAAGATTGTGTGACAAAAGGTGCTATACTAAAACATTCATAACTTTCAGCTCGGGTGTCCGTTTCACGCCCACGAGTAACCAAAATAGATGGTTCGTTCGTCACTGACAAGAACAAGTTCGGCCCGAACTCTTCACTGTTCCCGGCCCGAACTTCATTTTCGGCCCGAACTTCAACCTCGGCCCAAACTTCAGCCTCGGCCCGAACTCCGACCTCGGCCCGAACTTCAACCACGGCCCGAACATCATCCTCGGCCCGAACACCGAACTTCGGCCCGAACACCACTTCGGCCCGAACATCCCACTTCGGCCCGAACACCACTTCGGCCCGAACATCCCTCTTCGGCCCGAACTCTTCAATATCCAAGATTGTGTGACAAAAGGTGCTATACTAAAACATTCATAACTTTCTGCTCGGGTGTCCGTTTCACGCCTACGAGTAACCAAAATAGCTGGTTCGTTCGTCACTGCCAAGAACAAGTTCGGCCCGAACTCTTCAGTGTTCCAGGCCCGAACTTCATTTTCGGCCCGAACTTCAACCTCGGCCCGAACATCAACCTCGGCCCGAACTCCGACCTCGGCCCGAACTTCAACCACGGCCCGAACATCATCCTCGGCCCGAACACCGAACTTCGGCCCGAACACCACTTCGGCCCGAACATCCCACTTCGGCCCGAACACCACTTCGGCCCGAACATCCCTTTTCGGCCCGAACTTTTCAATATCCAAGATTGTGTGACAAAAGGTGCTATACTAAAACATTCATAACTTTCAGCTCGGGTGTCCGTTTCACGCCCACGAGTAACAAAAATAGCTGGTTCGATCGTCACTGTTCCCGGCCCGAACTTCATTTTCGGCCCGAACTTCAACCTCGGCCCGAACTTCAACCTCGGCCCGAACTCCGACCTCGGCCCGAACTTCAACCTCGGCCCGAACATCATCCTCGGCCCGAATGCCGAACTTCGGCCCGAACACCACTTCGGCCCGAACACCACTTCGGCCCGAGCACCACTTCGGCCCGAACATTCCACTTCAGCCCGAACACCACTTCGGCCCGAACATCCCTCTTCGGCCCGAACTCTTCAATATTCAAGATTGTGTGACAAAAAGGTGCTATACTAAAACATTCATAACTTTCAGCTCGGGTGTCCGTTTCACGCCCACGAGTAACCAAAATAGTTGGTTCGTTCGTCGCTGCCAAGAACAAGTTCGGCCCGAACTCTTCACTGTTCCCGGCCCGAACTTCATTTTCGGCCCGAACTTCAACCTCGGCCCAAACTTCAGCCTCGGCCCGAACTCCGACCTCGGCCCGAACTTCAACCACGGCCCGAACATCATCCTCGGCCCGAACACCGAACTTCGGCCCGAACACCACTTCGGCCCGAACATCCCACTTCGGCCCGAACACCACTTCGGCCCGAACATCCCTCTTCGGCCCGAACTCTTCAATATCCAAGATTGTGTGACAAAAGGTGCTATACTAAAACATTCATAACTTTCTGCTCGGGTGTCCGTTTCACGCCTACGAGTAACCAAAATAGCTGGTTCGTTCGTCACTGCCAAGAACAAGTTCGGCCCGAACTCTTCACTGTTCCCGGCCCGAACTTCATTTTCGGCCCGAACTTCAACCTCGGCCCGAACATCAACCTCGGCCCGAACTCCGACCTCGGCCCGAACTTCAACCACGGCCCGAACATCATCCTCGGCCCGAACACCGAACTTCGGCCCGAACACCACTTCGGCCCGAACATCCCACTTCGGCCCGAACACCACTTCGGCCCGAACATCCCTCTTCGGCCCGAACTCTTCAATATCCAAGATTGTGTGACAAAAGGTGCTATACTAAAACATTCATAAATTTCGGCTCGGGTGTCCGTTTCACGCCCACGAGTAACCAAAATAGCTGGTCCGGTCGTCACTCCCAAGAACAAGTTCGGCCCGAACTCTTCACTGTTCCCGGCCCGAACTTTATTTTCGGCCCGAACTTCAACCTCGGCCCGAATTTCAACCTCGGCCCAAACTCCGACCTCAGCACGAACGTCAACCTCAGCCCGAACATCATCCTCGGCCCGAACACCGAACTTCGGCCCGAACACCACTTCGGCCCGAACACCACTTCGGCCCGAACATCCCACTTCGGCCCGAACACCACTTCGGCCCGAACATCCCTCTTCGGCCCGAACTCTTCAATATCCAAGATGGTGTGACAAAAGGTGCTATACTAAAACACTCGTAACTTTCAGCTCGGGTGTCCGTTTCACGCCCACGAGTAACCAAAATAGCTAGTTCGTTCGTCACTGCCAAGAACAAGTTCGGCCCGAACACTTCACTGTTCCCGGCCCGAACTTCATTTTCGGCCCGAAATTCAACCTCGGCCCGAACTTCAACCTCGACCCGAACTCCGACCTTGACCCGAACTTCAACCTCGGCCCGAACATCATCCTCGGCCCGAACACCGAACTTCGGCCCGAACACCACTTCGGCCCGAACACCACTTCGGCCTGAACATCCCACTTCGGCCCGAACATCCCACTTCGACCCGAACACCACTTCGGCCCGAACATCCCTCTTCGGCCCGAACTCTTCAATATCCAAGATGGTGTGACAAAAGGTGCTATACTAAAACACTCATAACTTTCAGCTCGGGTGTCCGTTTCACGCCCACGAGTAACCAAAATAGCTAGTTCGTTCGTCACTGCCAAGAACAAGTTCGGCCCGAACTCTTCACTGTTCCCGGCCCGAACTTCATTTTCGGCCCGAAATTCAACCTCGGCCCGAACTTCAACCTCGACCCAAACTCCGACCTTGACCCGAACTTCAACCTCGGCCCGAACATCATCCTCGGCCCGAACACCGAACTTCGGCCCGAACACCACTTCGGCCCGAACACCACTTCGGCCTGAACATCCCACTTCGGCCCGAACACCACTTCGGCCCGAACACCACTTCGGCCCGAACATCCCTCTTCGGCCCGAACTCTTCAATATCCAAGATGGTGTGACAAAAGGTGCTATACTAAAACATTCATAACTTTCAGCTCGGGTGTCCGTTTCACGCCCACGAGTAACCAAAATAGCTAGTTCGTTCGTCACTGCCAAGAACAAGTTCGGCCTGAACTCTTCATTGTTCCCGGCCCGAACTTCATTTTCGGCCCGAACTTCAACCTCGGCCCGAACTCCAACCTCGACCCGAACTCCGACCTCGACCCGAACTTCAACCTCGGCCCGAACATCATCCTCGGCCCGAACACCGAACTTCGGCCCGAACACCACTTCGGCCCGAACACCACTTCGGCCCGAACACCACTTCGGCCCGAACATCCCTCTTCGGCCCGAACTCTTCAATATCTAAGATGGTGTGACTAAAGGTGCTATACTAAAACATTCATAACTTTCAGCTCGGGTGTCCGTTTCACACCCACGAGTAACCAAAATAGCTGGTTCGTTCGTCACTGCCAAGAACAAGTTCGGCCCGAACTCTTCACTGTTCTCGGCCCGAACTTCATTTTCGGCCCGAACTTCAAACTCGGCCCGAACATCAACCTCGGCCCGAACTCCGACCTCGGCCCGAACTTCAACCACGGCCCGAACATCATCCTCGGCCCGAACACCGAACTTCGGCCCGAACACCACTTCGGCCCGAACATCCCACTTCGGCCCGAACACCACTTCGGCCCGAACATCCCTCTTCGGCCCGAACTCTTCAATATCCAAGATTGTGTGAAAAAAGGTGCTATACTAAAACATTCATAAATTTCAGCTCGGGTGTCCGTTTCACGCCCACGAGTAACCAAAATAGCTGGTTCGTTCGTCACTGCCAAGAACAAGTTCGGCCCGAACTCTTCACTGTTCTCGGCCTGAACTTCATTTTCGGCCCGAACTTCAACCTCGGCCCGAACTTCAACCTCGGCCCGAACTCCGACCTCGGCCGGAACTTCAACCACGGCCCGAACATCATCCTCGGCCCGAACACCGAACTTCGGCCCGAACACCACTTCGGCCCGAACATCCCACTTCGGCCCGAACACCACTTCGGCCCGAACATCCCTCTTCGGCCCGAACTCTTCACTGTTCCCGGCCCGAACTTTATTTTCGGCCCGAACTTCAACCTCGGCCCGAATTTCAACCTCGGCCCAAACTCCGACCTCAGCCGAACTTCAACCTCGGCCCGAACATCATCCTCGGCCCGAACACCGAACTTCGGCCCGAACACCACTTCGGCCCGAACACCACTTCGGCCCGAACACCACTTCGGCCCGAACATCCCACTTCGGCCCGAACACCACTTCGGCCCGAACATCCCTCTTCGGCCCGAACTCTTCAATATCCAAGATGGTGTGACAAAAGGTGCTATACTAAAACACTCATAACTTTCAGCTCGGGTGTCCGTTTCACGCCCACGAGTAACCAAAATAGCTAGTTCGTTCGTCACTGCCAAGAACAAGTTCGGCCCGAACTCTTCACTGTTCCCGGCCCGAACTTCATTTTCGGCCCGAAATTCAACCTCGGCCCGAACTTCAACCTCGACCCGAACTCCGACCTTGACCCGAACTTCAACCTCGGCCCGAACATCATCCTCGGCCCGAACACCGAACTTCGGCCGAACACCACTTCGGCCCGAACACCACTTCGGCCTGAACATCCCACTTCGTCCCGAACACCACTTCGGCCCGAACACCACTTCCGCCCGAACATCCCTCTTCGGCCCGAACTCTTCAATATCCAAGATGGTGTGACAAAAGGTGCTATACTAAAACATTCATAACTTTCAGCTCAGGTGTCCGTTTCACGCCCACGAGTAACCAAAATAGCTAGTTCGTTCGTCACTGCCAAGAACAAGTTCGGCCTGAACTCTTCACTGTTCCCGGCCCGAACTTCATTTTCGGCCCGAACTTCAACCTCGGCCCGAACTCCAACCTCGACCCGAACTCCGACCTCGACCCGAACTTCAACCTCGGCCCGAACATCATCTTCGGCCCGAACACCGAACTTCGGCCCGAACACCACTTCGGCCCGAACACCACTTCGGCCCGAACACCACTTCGGCCCGAACATCCCTCTTCGGCCCGAACTCTTCAATATCCAAGATGGTGTGACAAAAGGTGCTATACTAAAACATTCATAACTTTCAGCTCGCGTGTCCGTTTCACGCCCACGAGTAACCAAAATAGCTGGTTCGTTCGTCACTGCCAAGAACAAGTTCGGCCCGAACTCTTCACTGTTCTCGGCCCGAACTTCATTTTTGGCCCGAACATCAACCTCGGCCCGAACTTCAACCTCGGCCCGAACTCCGACCTCGGCCCGAACTTCAACCACGGCCCGAACATCATCCTCGGCCCGAACACCGAACTTCGGCCCGAACACCACTTCGGCCCGAACATCCCACTTCGGCCCGAACACCACTTCGGCCCGAACATCCCTCTTCGGCCCGACCTCTTCAATATCCAAGATTGTGTGACAAAAGGTGCTATACTAAAGCATTCATAAATTTCGGCTCGGGTGTCCGTTTCACGCCCACGAGTAACCAAAATAGCTGGTCCGGTCGTCACTGCCAAGAACAAGTTCGGCCCGAACTCTCACTGTTCCCGGCCCGAACTTTATTTTCAGCCCGAACTTCAACCTCGCCCTGAATTTCAACCTCGGCCCGAACTCCGACCTCAGCCCGAACTTCAACCTCTGCCCGAACATCATCCTCGGCCCGAACACCGAACTTCGGCCCGAACACCACTTCGGCCCGAACACCACTTCGGCCCGAAGATCCCACTTCGGCCCGAACACCACTTCGGCCCGAACATCCCTCTTCGGCCCGAACTCTTCAATATCCAAGATGGTGTGACAAAAGGTGTTATACTAAAACACTCATAACTTTCAGCTCGGGTGTCCGTTTCACGCCCACGAGTAACCAAAATAGCTAGTTCGTTCGTCACTGCCAAGAACAAGTTCGGCCCAAACTCTTCACTGTTCCCGGCCCGAACTTCATTTTCGGCCCGAAATTCAACCTCGGCCCGAACTTCAACCTCGACCCGAACTCCGACCTTGACCCGAACTTCAACCTCGGCCCGAACATCATCCTCGGCCCGAACACCGAACTTCGGCCCGAACACCACTTCGGCCCGAACACCACTTCGGCTTGAACATCCCACTTCGGCCCGAACACCACTTCGGCCCGAACATCCCTCTTCGGCCCGAACTCTTCAATATCCAAGATGGTGTGACAAAAGGTGCTATACTAAAACATTCATAACTTTCAGCTCGGGTGTCCGTTTCACGCCCACGAGTAACCAAAATAGCTAGTTCGTTCGTCACTGCCAAAAACAAGTTCGGCCCGAACTCTTCACTGTTCCCGGTCCGAACTTCGTTTTCGGCCCGAACTTCAACCTCGGCCCGAACTTCAACCTCGACCCGAACTCCGACCTCGACCCGAACTTCAACCTCGGCCCGAACATCATCCTCGGCCCGAACACCGAACTTCGGCCCGAACACCACTTCGGCCCGAACACCACTTCGGCCCGAACATCCCTCTTCGGCCCGAACTCTTCAATATCCAAGATTGTGTGACAAAAGGTGCTATACTAAAACATTCATTACTTTCAGCTCGAGTGTCCGTTTCACGCCCACGAGTAACCAAAATAGCTGGTACGTTCGTCACTGCCAAGAACAAGTTCGTCCCGAACTCTTCACTGTTCCCGGCCCGAACTTCATTTTCGGCCCGAACTTCAACCTCGGCCCGAACTTTAACCTCGGCCCGAACTCCGACCTCGGCCCGGACTTCAACCTCGGCCCGAACATCATCCTCGACCCGAACACCGAACTTCGGCCCGAACACCACTTCGGCCCGAACACCACTTCGGCCTGAACATCCCACTTCGGCCCGAACACCACTTCGGCCCGAACATCCCTCTTCGGCCCGAACTCTTCAATATCCAAGATGGTGTGACAAAAGGTGCTATACTAAAACACTCATAACTTTCAGCTCGGGTGTCCGTTTCACGCCCACGAGTAACCAAAATAGCTAATTCGTTCGTCACTGCCAAGAACAAGTTCGGCCCGAACTCTTCACTGTTCCCGGCCCGAACTTCATTTTCGGCCCGAAATTCAACCTCGGCCCGAACTTCAACCTCGACCCGAACTCCGACCTTGACCCGAACTTCAACCTCGGCCCGAACATCATCCTCGGCCCGAACACCGAACTTCGGCCCGAACACCACTTCGGCCCGAACACCACTTCGGCCTGAACATCCCACTTCGACCCGAACACCACTTCGGCCCGAACACCACTTCGGCCCGAACATCCCTCTTCGGCCCGAACTCTTCAATATCCAAGATGGTGTGACAAAAGGTGCTATACTAAAACATTCATAACTTTCAGCTCGGGTGTCCGTTTCACGCCCACGAGTAACCAAAATAGCTAGTTCGTTCGTCACTGCCAAGAACAAGTTCGGCCTGAACTCTTCACTGTTCCCGGCCCGAACTTCATTTTCGGCCCGAACTTCAACCTCGGCCCGAACTCAAACCTCGACCCGAACTCCGACCTCGACCCGAACTTCAACCTCGGCCCGAACATCATCCTCGGCCCGAACACCGAACTTCGGCCCGAACACCACTTCGGCCCGAACACCACTTCGGCCCGAACATCCCTCTTCGGCCCGAACTCTTCAATATCCAAGATGGTGTGACTAAAGGTGCTATACTAAAACATTCATAACTTTCAGCTCGGGTGTCCGTTTCACGCCCACGAGTAACCAAAATAGTTGGTTCGTTCGTCACTGCCAAGAACAAGTTCGGCCCGAACTCTTCACTGTTCTCGGCCCGAACTTCATTTTCGGCCCGAACTTCAACCTCGGCCCGAACTTCAACCTCGACCCGAACTCCGACCTCGGCCCGAACTTCAACCACGGCCCGAACATCATCCTCGGCCCGAACACCGAACTTCGGCCCGAACACCACTTCGGCCCGAACATCCCACTTCGGCCCGAACACCACTTCGGCCCGAACATCCCTCTTCGGCCCGAACTCTTCACTGTTCCCGGCCCGAACTTTATTTTCTGCCCGAACTTCAACCTCGGCCCGAATTTCAACCTCGGCCCAAACTCTGACCTCAGCCCGAACTTCAACCTCGGCCCGAACATCATCCTCGGCCCGAACACCGAACTTCGGCCCGAACACCACTTCGGCCCGAACACCACTTCGGCCCGAACATCCCTCTTCGGCCCGAACTCTTCAATATCCAAGATGGTGTGACAAAAGGTGCTATACTAAAACACTCATAACTTTCAGCTCGGGTGTCCGTTTCACGCCCACGAGTAACCAAAATAGCTAGTTCGTTCGTCACTGCCAAGAACAAGTTCGGCCCGAACTCTTCACTGTTCCCGGCCCGAACTTCATTTTCGGCCCGAAATTCAACCTCGGCCCGAACTTCAACCTCGACCCGAACTCCGACCTTGACCCGAACTTCAACCTCGGCCCGAACATCATCCTCGGCCCGAACACCGAACTTCGGCCCGAACACCACTTCGGCCCGAACACCACTTCGGCCTGAACATCCCACTTCGGCCCGAACACCACTTCGGCCCGAACACCACTTCGGCCCGAACATCCCTCTTCGGCCCGAACTCTTCAATATCCAAGATGGTGTGACAAAAGGTGCTATACTAAAACATTCATAACTTTCAGCTCGGGTGTCCGTTTCACGCCCACGAGTAACCAAAATAGCTAGTTCGTTCGTCACTGCCAAGAACAAGTTCGGCCTGAACTCTTCACTGTTCCCGGCCCGAACTTCATTTTCGGCCCGAACTTCAACCTCGGCCCGAACTCCAACCTCGACCCGAACTCCGACCTCGACCCGAACTCCGACCTCGGCCCGAACATCATCCTCGGCCCGAACACCGAACGTCGGCCCGAACACCACTTCGGCCCGAACACCACTTCGGCCCGAACACCACTTCGGCCCGGACATCCCTCTTCGGCCCGAACTCTTCAATATCCAAGATGGTGTGACTAAAGGTGCTATACTAAAACATTCATAACTTTCAGCTCGGGTGTCCGTTTCACACCCACGAGTAACCAAAATAGCTGGTTCGTTCGTCACTGCCAAGAACAAGTTCGGCCCGAACTCTTCACTGTTCTCGGCCCGAACTTCATTTTCGGCCCGAACTTCAACCTCGGCCCGAACTTCAACCTCGGCCCGAACTCCGACCTCGGCCCGAACTTCAACCACGGCCCGAACATCATCCTCGGCCCGAACACCGAACTTCGGCCCGAACACCACTTCGGCCCGAACATCCCACTTCGGCCCGAACACCACTTCGGCCCGAACATCCCACTTCGGCCCGAACACCACTTCCGCCCGAACATCCCTCTTCGGCCCGAACTCTTCACTGTTCCCGGCCCGAACTTTATTTTCGGCCCGAACTTCAACCTCGGCCCGAATTTCAACCTCGGCCCAAACTCCGACCTCAGCCGAACTTCAACCTCGGCCCGAACATCATCCTCGGCCCGAACACCGAACTTCGGCCCGAACACCACTTCGGCCCGAACACCACTTCGGCCCGAACATCCCACTTCGGCCCGAACACCACTTCGGCCCGAACATCCCTCTTCGGCCCGAACTCTTCAATATCCAAGATGGTGTGACAAAAGGTGCTATACTAAAACACTCATAACTTTCAGCTCGGGTGTCCGTTTCACGCCCACGAGTAACCAAAATAGCTAGTTCATTCGTCACTGCCAAGAACAAGTTCGGCCCGAACTCTTCACTGTTCCCGGCCCGAACTTCATTTTCGGCCCGAAATTCAACCTCGGCCCGAACTTCAACCTCGACCCGAACTCCGACCTTGACCCGAACTTCAACCTCGGCCCGAACATCATCCTCGGCCCGAACACCGAACTTCGGCCCGAACACCACTTCGGCCCGAACACCACTTCGGCCTGAACATCCCACTTCGTCCCGAACACCACTTCGGCCCGAACACCACTTCGGCCCGAACATCCCTCTTCGGCCCGAACTCTTCAATATCCAAGATGGTGTGACAAAAGGTGCTATACTAAAACATTCATAACTTTCAGCTCGGGTGTCCGTTTCACGCCCACGAGTAACCAAAATAGCTAGTTCGTTCGTCACTGCCAATAACAAGTTCGGCCTGAACTCTTCACTGTTCCCGGCCCGAACTTCAGTTTCGGCCCGAACTTCAACCTCGGCCCGAACTCCAACCTCGACCCGAACTCCGACCTCGACCCGACCTTCAACCTCGGCCCGAACATCATCCTCGGCCCGAACACCGAACTTCGGCCCGAACACCACTTCGGCCCGAACACCACTTCGGCCCGAACATCCCTCTTCGGCCCGAACTCTTCAATATCCAAGATGGTGTGACAAAAGGTGCTATACTAAAACATTCATAACTTTCAGCTCGGGTGTCCGTTTCACGCCCACGAGTAACCAAAATAGCTGGTTCGTTCGTCACTGCCAAGAACAAGTTCGGCCCGAACTCTTCACTGTTCTCGGCCCGAACTTCATTTTCGGCCCGAACTTCAACCTCGGCCCGAACTTCAACCTCGGCCCGAACTCCGACCTCGGCCCGAACTTCAACCACGGCCCGAACATCATCCTCGGCCGGAACACCGAACTTCGGCCCGAACACCACTTCGGCCCGAACATCCCACTTCGGCCCGAACACCACTTCGGCCCGAACATCCCTCTTCGGCCCGACCTCTTCAATATCCAAGATTGTGTGACAAAAGGTGCTATACTAAAGCATTCATAAATTTCGGCTCGGGTGTCCGTTTCACGCCCACGAGTAACCAAAATAGCTGGTCCGGTCGTCACTGCCAATAACAAGTTCGGCCCGAACTCTCACTGTTCCCGGCCCGAACTTTATTTTCAGCCCGAACTTCAACCTCGGCCTGAATTTCAACCTCGGCCCGAACTCCGACCTCAGCCCGAACTTCAACCTCTGCCCGAACATCATCCTCGGCCCGAACACCGAACTTCGGCCCGAACACCACTTCGGCCCGAACACCACTTCGGCCCGAAGATCCCACTTCGGCCCGAACACCACTTCGGCCCGAACATCCCTCTTCGGCCCGAACTCTTCAATATCCAAGATGGTGTGACAAAAGGTGTTATACTAAAACACTCATAACTTTCAGCTCGGGTGTCCGTTTCACGCCCACGAGTAACCAAAATAGCTAGTTCGTTCGTCACTGCCAAGAACAAGTTCGGCCCGAACTCTTCACTGTTCCCGGCCCGAACTTCATTTTCGGCCCGAAATTCAACCTCGACCCGAACTTCAACCTCGACCCGAACTCCGACCTTGACCCGAACTTCAACCTCGGCCCGAACATCATCCTCGGCCTGAACACCGAACTTCGGCCCGAACACCACTTCGGCCCGAACACCACTTCGGCTTGAACATCCCACTTCGGCCCGAACACCACTTCGGCCCGAACATCCCTCTTCGGCCCGAACTCTTCAATATCCAAGATGGTGTGACAAAAGGTGCTATACTAAAACATTCATAACTTTCAGCTCGGGTGTCCGTTTCACGCCCACGAGTAACCAAAATAGCTAGTTCGTTCGTCACTGCCAAAAACAAGTTCGGCCCGAACTCTTCACTGTTCCCGGTCCGAACTTCGTTTTCGGCCCGAACTTCAACCTCGGCCCGAACTTCAACCTCGACCCGAACTCCGACCTCGACCCGAACTTCAACCTCGGCCCGAACATCATCCTCGGCCCGAACACCGAACTTCGGCCCGAACACCACTTCGGCCCGAACACCACTTCGGCCCGAACATCCCTCTTCGGCCCGAACTCTTCAATATCCAAGATTGTGTGACAAAAGGTGCTATACTAAAACATTCATTACTTTCAGCTCGAGTGTCCGTTTCTCGCCCACGAGTAACCAAAATAGCTGGTACGTTCGTCACTGCCAAGAACAAGTTCGTCCCGAACTCTTCACTGTTCCCGGCCCGAACTTCATTTTCGGCCCGAACTTCAACCTCGGCCCGAACTTTAACCTCGGCCCGAACTCCGACCTCGGCCCGAACTTCAACCTCGGCCCGAACATCATCCTCGACCCGAACACCGAACTTCGGCCCGAACACCACTTCGGCCCGAACACCACTTCGGCCCGAACATCCCACTTCGGCCCGAACACCACTTCGGCCCGAACATCCCTCTTCGGCCCGAACTCTTCAATATCCAAGATGGTGTGACAAAAGGTGCTATACTAAAACACTCATAACTTTCAGCTCGGGTGTCCGTTTCACGCCCACGAGTAACCAAAATAGTTAGTTCGTTCGTCACTGCCAAGAACAAGTTCGGCCCGAACTCTTCACTGTTCCCGGCCCGAACTTCATTTTCGGCCCGAAATTCAACCTCGGCCCGAACTTCAACCTCGACCCGAACTCCGACCTTGACCCGAACTTCAACCTCGGCCCGAACATCATCCTCGGCCCGAACACCGAACTTCGGCCCGAACACCACTTCGGCCCGAACACCACTTCGGCCTGAACATCCCACTTCGACCCGAACACCACTTCGGCCCGAACACCACTTCGGCCCGAACATCCCTCTTCGGCCCGAACTCTTCAATATCCAAGATGGTGTGACAAAAGGTGCTATACTAAAACATTCATAACTTTCAGCTCGGGTGTCCGTTTCACGCCCACGAGTAACCAAAATAGCTAGTTCGTTCGTCACTGCCAAGAACAAGTTCGGCCTGAACTCTTCACTGTTCCCGGCCCGAACTTCATTTTCGGCCCGAACTTCAACCTCGGCCCGAACTCCAACCTCGACCCGAACTCCGACCTCGACCCGAACTTCAACCTCGGCCCGAACATCATCCTCGGCCCGAACACCGAACTTCGGCCCGAACACCACTTCGGCCCGAACACCACTTCGGCCCGAACACCACTTCGGCCCGAACATCCCTCTTCGGCCCGAACTCTTCAATATACAAGATGGTGTGACAAAAGGTGCTATACTAAAACATTCATAACTTTCAGCTCGGGTGTCCGTTTCACGCCCACGAGTAACCAAAATAGCTGGTTCGTTCGTCACTGCCAAGAACAAGTTCGGCCCGAACTCTTCACTGTTCTCGGCCCGAACTTCATTTTCGGCCCGAACTTCAACCTCGGCCCGAACTTCAACCTCGGCCCGAACTCCGACCTCGGCCCGAACTTCAACCACGGCCCGAACATCATCCTCGGCCCGAACACCGAACTTCGGCCCGAACACCACTTCGGCCCGAACATCCCACTTCGGCCCGAACACCACTTCGGCCCGAACATCCCTCTTCGGCCCGACCTCTTCAATATCCAAGATTGTGTGACAAAAGGTGCTATACTAAAGCATTCATAAATTTCGGCTCGGGTGTCCGTTTCACGCCCACGAGTAACCAAAATAGCTGGTCCGGTCGTCACTGCCAAGAACAAGTTCGGCCCGAACTCTCACTGTTCCCGGCCCGAACTTTATTTTCAGCCCGAACTTCAACCACGGCCCGAACATCATCCTCGGCCCGAACACCGAACTTCGGCCGGAACACCACTTCGGCCCGAACATCCCACTTCGGCCCGAACACCACTTCGGCCCGAACATCCCTTTTCGGCCCGAACTCTTCAATATCCAAGATTGTGTGACAAAAGGTGCTATACTAAAACATTCATAACTTTCAGCTCGGGTGTCCGTTTCACGCCCACGAGTAACAAAAATAGCTGGTTCGATCGTCACTGTTCCCGGCCCGAACTTCATTTTCGGCCCGAACTTCAACCTCGGCCCGAACTCCGACCTCGGCCCGAACTTCAACCTCGGCCCGAACATCATCCTCGGCCCGAATGCCGAACTTCGGCCCGAACACCACTTCGGCCCGAACACCACTTCGGCCCGAGCACCACTTCGGCCCGAACATTCCACTTCAGCCTGAACACCACTTCGGCCCGAACATCCCTCTTCGGCCCGAACTCTTCAATATTCAAGATTGTGTGACAAAAGGTGCTATACTAAAACATTCATAACTTTCAGCTCGGGTGTCCGTTTCACGCCCACGAGTAACCAAAATAGATAGTTCGTTCGTCACTGCCAAGAACAAGTTCGGCCCGAACTCTTCACTGTTCCCGGCCCGAACTTCATTTTCGGCCCGAACTTCAACCTCGGCCCGAACTTCAGCCTCGGCCCGAACTCCGACCTCGGCCCGAACTTCAACCACGGCCCGAACATCATCCTCGGCCCGAACACCGAACTTCGGCCCGAACACCACTTCGGCCCGAACATCCCAATTCGGCCCGAACACCACTTCGGCCCGAACATCCCTCTTCGGCCCGAACTCTTCAATATCAAAGATTGTGTGACAAAAGGTGCTATACTAAAACATTCATAACTTTCTGCTCGGGTGTCCGTTTCACGCCCACGAGTAACCAAAATAGCTGGTTCGTTCGTCACTGCCAAGAACAAGTTCGGCCCGAACTCTTCACTGTTCCCGGCCCGAACTTCATTTTCGGCCCGAACTTCAACCTCGGCCCGAACATCAACCTCGGCCCGAACTCCGACCTCGGCCCGAACTTCAACCACGGCCCGAACATCATCCTCGGCCCGAACACCGAACTTCGGCCCGAACACCACTTCGGCCCGAACATCCCACTTCGGCCCGAACACCACTTCGGCCCGAACATCCCTTTTCGGCCCGAACTCTTCAATATCCAAGATTGTGTGACAAAAGGTGCTATACTAAAACATTCATAACTTTCAGCTCGGGTGTCCGTTTCACGCCCACGAGTAACAAAAATAGCTGGTTCGATCGTCACTGTTCACGGCCCGAACTTCATTTTCGCCCCGAACTTCAACCTCGGCCCGAACTTCAACCTCGACCCGAACTCCGACCTCGGCCCGAACTTTAACCTCGGCCCGAACATCATCCTCGACCCGAATGCCGAACTTCGGCCCGAACACCACTTCGGCCCGAACACCACTTCGGCCCGAGCACCACTTCGGCCCGAACATTCCACTTCAGCCCGAACACCACTTCGGCCCGAACATCCCTCTTCGGCCCGAACTCTTCAATATTCAAGATTGTGTGACAAAAGGTGCTATACTAAAACATTCATAACTTTCAGCTCGGGTGTCCGTTTCACGCCCACGAGTAACCAAAATAGATAGTTCGTTCGTCACTGCCAAGAACAAGTTCGGCCCGAACTCTTCACTGTTCCCGGCCCGAACTTCATTTTCGGCCCGAACTTCAACCTCGGCCCAAACTTCAGCCTCGGCCCGAACTCCGACCTCGGCCCGAACTTCAACCACGGCCCGAACATCATCCTCGGCCCGAACACCGAACTTCGGCCCGAACACCACTTCGGCCCGAACATCCCACTTCGGCCCGAACACCACTTCGGCCCGAACATCCCTCTTCGGCCCGAACTCTTCAATATCAAAGATTGTGTGACAAAAGGTGCTATACTAAAACATTCATAACTTTCTGCTCGGGTGTCCGTTTCACGCCCACGAGTAACCAAAATAGCTGGTTCGTTCGTCACTGCCAAGAACAAGTTCGGCCCGAACTCTTCACTGTTCCCGGCCCGAACTTCATTTTCGGCCCGAACTTCAACCTCGGCCCGAACATCAACCTCGGCCCGAACTCCGACCTCGGCCCGAACTTCAACCACGGCCCGAACATCATGCTCGGCCCGAACACCGAACTTCGGCCCGAACACCACTTCGGCCCGAACATCCCACTTCGGCCCGAACACCACTTCGGCTCGAACATCCCTTTTCGGCCCGAACTCTTCAATATCCAAGATTGTGTGACAAAAGGTGCTATACTAAAACATTCATAACTTTCAGCTCGGGTGTCCGTTTCACGCCCACGAGTAACAAAAATAGCTGGTTCGATCGTCACTGTTCCCGGCCCAAACTTCATTTTCGGCCCGAACTTCAACCTCGGCCCGAACTTCAACCTCGGCCCGAACTCCGACCTCGGCCCGAACTTCAACCTCGGCCCGAACATCATCCTCGGCCCGAATGCCGAACTTCGGCCCGAACACCACTTCGGCCCGAACACCACTTCGGCCCGAGCACCACTTCGGCCCGAACATTCCACTTCAGCCCGAACACCACTTCGGCCCGAACATCCCTCTTCGGCCCGAACTCTTCAATATTCAAGATTGTGTGACAAAAGGTGCTATACTAAAACATTCATAACTTTCAGCTCGGGTGTCCGTTTCACGCCCACGAGTAACCAAAATAGATGGTTCGTTCGTCACTGCCAAGAACAAGTTCGGCCCGAACTCTTCACTGTTCCCGGCCCGAACTTCATTTTCGGCCCGAACTTCAACCTCGGCCCAAACTTCAGCCTCGGCCCGAACTCCGACCTCGGCCCGAACTTCAACCACGGCCCGAACATCATCCTCGGCCCGAACACCGAACTTCGGCCCGAACACCACTTCGGCCCGAACATCCCACTTCGGCCCGAACACCACTTCGGCCCGAACATCCCTCTTCGGCCCGAACTCTTCAATATCCAAGATTGTGTGACAAAAGGTGCTATACTAAAACATTCATAAATTTCGGCTCGGGTGTCCGTTTCACGCCCACGAGTAACCAATATAGCTGGTCCGGTCGTCACTCCCAAGAACAAGTTCGGCCCGAACTCTTCACTGTTCCCGGCCCGAACTTTATTTTCGGCCCGAACTTCAACCTCGGCCCTAATTTCAACCTCGGCCCAAACTCCGACCTCAGCACGAACGTCAACCTCGGCCCGAACATCATCCTCGGCCCGAACACCGAACTTCGGCCCGAACACCACTTCGGCCCGAACACCACTTCGGCCCGAACATCCCACTTCGGCCCGAACACCACTTCGGCCCGAACATCCCTCTTCGGCCCGAACTCTTCAATATCCAAGATGGTGTGACAAAAGGTGCTATACTAAAACACTCATAACTTTCAGCTCGGGTGTCCGTTTCACGCCCACGAGTAACCAAAATAGCTAGTTCGTTCGTCACTGCCAAGAACAAGTTCGGCCCGAACACTTCACTGTTCCCGGCCTGAACTTCATTTTCGACCCGAAATTCAACCTCGGCCCGAACTTCAACCTCGACCCGAACTCCGACCTTGACCCGAACTTCAACCTCGGCCCGAACATCATCCTCGGCCCGAACACCGAACTTCGGCCCGAACACCACTTCGGCTCGAACACCACTTCGGCCTGAACATCCCACTTCGGCCCGAACACCACTTCGGCCCGAACACCACTTCGGCCCGAACATCCTTCTTCGGCCCGAACTCTTCAATATCCAAGATGGTGTGACAAAAGGTGCTATACTAAAACATTCATAACTTTCAGCTCGGGTGTCCGTTTCACGCCCACGAGTAACCAAAATAGCTAGTTCGTTCGTCACTGCCAAGAACAAGTTCGGCCTGAACTCTTCACTGTTCCCGGCCCGAACTTCATTTTCGGCCCGAACTTCAACCTCGGCCCGAACTCCAACCTCGACCCGAACTCCGACCTCGACCCGAACTTCAACCTCGGCCCGAACATCATCCTCGGCCCGAACACCGAACTTCTGCCCGAACACCACTTCGGCCCGAACACCACTTCGGCCCGAACATCCCTCTTCGGCCCGAACTCTTCAATATCCAAGATGGTGTGACTAAAGGTGCTATACTAAAACATTCATAACTTTCAGTTCGGGTGTCCGTTTCACGCCCACGAGTAACCAAAATAGCTGGTTCGTTCGTCACTGCCAAGAACAAGTTCGGCCCGAACTCTTCACTGTTCTCGGCCCGAACTTCATTTTCGGCCCGAACTTCAACCTCGGCCCGAACTTCAACCTCGGCCCGAACTCCGACCTCGGCCCGAACTTCAACCACGGCCCGAACATCATCCTCGGCCTGAACACCGAACTTCGGCCCGAACACCACTTCGGCCCGAACATCCCACTTCGGCCCGAACACCACTTCGGCCCGAACATCCCTCTTCGGCCCGACCTCTTCAATATCCAAGATTGTGTGACAAAAGGTGCTATACTAAAGCATTCATAAATTTCGGCTCGGGTGTCCGTTTCACGCCCACGAGTAACCAAAATAGCTGGTCCGGTCGTCACTCCCAAGAACAAGTTCGGCCCGAACTCTCACTGTTCCCGGCCCGAACTATATTTTCAGCCCGAACTTCAACCTCGGCCTGAATTTCAACCTCGGCCCGAACTCCGACCTCAGCCCGAACTTCAACCTCTGCCCGGACATCATCCTCGGCCCGAACACCGAACTTCGGCCCGAACACCACTTCGGCCCGAACACCACTTCGGCCCGAAGATCCCACTTCGGCCCGAACACCACTTCGGCCCGAACATCCCTCTTCGGCCCGAACTCTTCAATATCCAAGATGGTGTGAGAAAAGGTGCTATACTAAAACACTCATAACTTTCAGCTCGGGTGTCCGTTTCACGCCCACGAGTAACCAAAATAGCTAGTTCGTTCGTCACTGCCAAGAACAAGTTCGGCCCGAACTCTTCACTGTTCCCGGCCCGAACTTCAACCTCGACCCGAACTTCAACCTCGACCCGAACTCCGACCTTGACCCGAACTTCAACCTCGGCCCGAACATCATCCTCGGCCCGAACACCGAACTTCGGCCCGAACACCACTTCGGCCCGAACACCACTTCGGCTTGAACATCCCACTTCGGCCCGAACACCACTTCGGCCCGAACATCCCTCTTCGGCCCGAACTCTTCAATATCCAAGATGGTGTGACAAAAGGTGCTATACTAAAACATTCATAACTTTCAGCTCGGGTGTCCGTTTCACGCCCACGAGTAACCAAAATAGCTAGTTCGTTCGTCACTGCCAAAAACAAGTTCGGCCCGAACTCTTCACTGTTCCCGGTCCGAACTTCATTTTCGGCCCGAACTTCAACCTCGGCCCGAACTTCAACCTCGACCCGAACTCCGACCTCGACCCGAACTTCAACCTCGGCCCGAACATCATCCTCGGCCCGAACACCGAACTTCGGCCCGAACACCACTTCGGCCCGAACACCACTTCGGCCCGAACACCACTTCGGCCCGAACATCCCTCTTCGGCCCGAACTCTTCAATATCCAAGATTGTGTGACAAAAGGTGCTATACTAAAACATTCATTACTTTCAGCTCGAGTGTCCGTTTCACGCCCACGAGTAACCAAAATAGCTGGTACGTTCGTCACTGCCAAGAACAAGTTCGTCCCGAACTCTTCACTGTTCCCGGCCCGAACTTCATTTTCGGCCCGAACTTCAACCTCAGCCCGAACTTTAACCTCGGCCCGAACTCCGACCTCGGCCCGAACTTCAACCTCGGCCCGAACATCATCCTCGACCCGAACACCGAACTTCGGCCCGAACACCACTTCGGCCCGAACACCACTTCGGCCCGAACATCCCACTTCGGCCCGAACACCACTTCGGCCCGAACATCCCTCTTCGGCCCGAACTCTTCAATATCCAAGATGGTGTGACAAAAGGTGCTACACTAAAACATTCATAACTTTCAGCTCGGGTGTCCGTTTCACGCCCACGAGTAACCAAAATAGCTAGTTCGTTCGTCACTGCCAAGAACAAGTTCGGCCCGAACTCTTCACTGTTCCCGGCCCGAACTTCAACCTCGGCCCGAACTTCAACCTCGACCCGAACTCCGACCTCGACCCGAACTTCAACTTCGGCCCGAACATCATCCTCGGCTCGAACACCGAACTTCGGCCCGAACACCACTTCGGCCCGAACACCACTTCGGCCCGAACACCACTTCTGCCAAAACACCACTTCGGCCCGAACATCCCTCTTCGGCCCCAAACTCTTCAATATCCAAGATTGTGTGACAAAAGGTGCTATACTAAAACATTCATAACTTTCAGCTCGAGTGTCCGTTTCACGCCCACGAGTAACCAAAATAGCTGGTTCGTTCGTCACTGCCAAGAACAAGTTCGGCCCGAACTCTTCACTGTTCCCGGCCCGAACTTCATTTTCGGCACGAACTTCAACCTCGGCCCGAACTTTAACCTCGGCCCGAACTCCGACCTCGGCCCGAACTTCAACCTCGGCCCGAACATCATCCTCGGCCCGAACACCGAATTTCGGCCCGAACACCACTTCGGCCCGAACACCACTTCGACCCGGACATCCCACTTCGGCCCGAACACAAATTCGGCCCGAACATCCCTCTTCGGCCCGAACTCTTCAATATCCAAGATTGTGTGACAAAAGGTGCTATACGAAAACATTCATAACTTTCAGCTCGGGTGTCCGTTTCACGCCCACAAGTGACCAAAATAGCTGGTTCGTTCGTCACTGCCAAGAACAAGTTCGGCCCGAACACTTCACTGTTCCCGGCCCGAACTTCATTTTCGGCCCGAACATCAACGTCGGCCCGAACTCCGACCTCGACCCGAACTTCAACCTCGGCCCGAACATCATCCTCGGCCCGAACACCGAACTTCGGCCCGAACACCACTTCGGCCCGAACATCCCTCTTCGCCCCGAACTCTTCAATATCCAAGATTGTGTGACAAAAGGTTATATATTAAAACATTCATAACTTTCAGCTCGGGTGTCCGTTTCACGCCCAAGAGTAACCAAAATAGCTGGTTCGTTCGTCACTGCCAAGAACAAGTTCGGCCCGAACTCTTCACTGTTCCCGGCCCGAACTTCATTTTCGGCCCGAACTTCAACCTCGACCCGAACTCCGACCTCGACCCGAACTTCAACCTCGGCCCGAACATCATCCTCGGCCCGAACACCGAACTTCAGCCCGAACACCACTTCGGCCCGAACATCCCTCTTCGGCCCGAACTCTTCAATATCCAAGATGGTGTGACAAAAGGTGCTACACTAAAACATTCATAACTTTCAGCTCGGGTGTCCGTTTCACGCCCACGAGTAACCAAAATAGCTAGTTCGTTCGTCACTGCCAAGAACAAGTTCGGCCCGAACTCTTCACTGTTCCCGGCCCGAACTTCAACCTCGGCCCGAACTTCAACCTCGACCCGAACTCCGACCTCGACCCGAACTTCAACTTCGGCCCGAACATCATCCTCGGCTCGAACACCGAACTTCGGCCCGAACACCACTTCGGCCCGAACACCACTTCGGCCCGAACACCACTTCTGCCCGAACACCACTTCGGCCCGAACATCCCTCTTCGGCCCCAAACTCTTCAATATCCAAGATTGTGTGACAAAAGGTGCTATACTAAAACATTCATAACTTTCAGCTCGAGTGTCCGTTTCACGCCCACGAGTAACCAAAATAGCTGGTTCGTTCGTCACTGCCAAGAACAAGTTCGGCCCGAACTCTTCACTGTTCCCGGCCCGAACTTCATTTTCGGCACGAACTTCAACCTCGGCCCGAACTTTAACCTCGGCCCGAACTCCGACCTCGGCCCGAACTTCAACCTCGGCCCGAACATCATCCTCGGCCCGAACACCGAATTTCGGCCCGAACACCACTTCGGCCCGAACACCACTTCGACCCGGACATCCCACTTCGGCCCGAACACAAATTCGGCCCGAACATCCCTCTTCGGCCCGAACTCTTCAATATCCAAGATTGTGTGACAAAAGGTGCTATACGAAAACATTCATAACTTTCAGCTCGGGTGTCCGTTTCACGCCCACAAGTGACCAAAATAGCTGGTTCGTTCTTCACTGCCAAGAACAAGTTCGGCCCGAACACTTCACTGTTCCCGGCCCGAACTTCATTTTCGGCCCGAACATCAACGTCGGCCCGAACTCCGACCTCGACCCGAACTTCAACCTCGGCCCGAACATCATCCTCGGCCCGATCACCGAACTTCGGCCCGAACACCACTTCGGCCCGAACATCCCTCTTCGCCCCGAACTCTTCAATATCCAAGATTGTGTGACAAAAGGTTATATATTAAAACATTCATAACTTTCAGCTCGGGTGTCCGTTTCACGCCCAAGAGTAACCAAAATAGCTGGTTCGTTCGTCACTGCCAAGAACAAGTTCGGCCCGAACTCTTCACTGTTCCCGGCCCGAACTTCATTTTCGGCCCAAACTTCAACCTCGACCCGAACTCCGACCTCGACCCGAACTTCAACCTCGGCCCGAACATCATCCTCGGCCCGAACACCGAACTTCAGCCCGAACACCACTTCGGCCCGAACACCACTTCGGCCCGAACATCCCTCTTCGGCCCGAACTCTTCAATATCCAAGATTGTGTGACAAAAGGTGCTATACTAAAACATTCATTACTTTCAGCTCGAGTGTCCGTTTCACGCCCACGAGTAACCAAAATAGCTGGTACGTTCGTCACTGCCAAGAACAAGTTCGGCCCGAACTCTTCACTGTTCCCGGCCCGAACTTCATTTTCGGCCCGAACTTCAACCTCGGCCCGAACTTTAACCTCGGCCCGAACTCCGACCTCGGCCCGAACTTCAACCTCGGCCCGAATATCATCCTCGACCCGAACACCGAACTTCGGCCCGAACACCACTTCGGCCCGAACACCACTTCGGCCCGAACATCCCACTTCGGCCCGAACACCACTTCGGCCCGAACATCCCTCTTCGGCCCGAACTCTTCAATATCCAAGATGGTGTGACAAAAGGTGCTACACTAAAACATTCATAACTTTTAGCTCGGGTGTCGTTTCACGCCCACGAGTAACCAAAATAGCTAGTTCGTTCGTCACTGCCAAGAACAAGTTCGGCCCGAACTCTTCACTGTTCCCGGCCCGAACTTCGTTTTCGGCTCGAACTTCAACCTCGGCCCGAACTTCAACCTCGACCCGAACTCCGACCTCGACCCGAACTTCAACCTCGGCCCGAACATCATCCTCGGCCCGAACACCGAATTTCGGCCCGAACACCACTTCGGCCCGAACACCACTTCGGCCCGAACATCCCACTTCGGCCCGAACACCACTTCGGCCCGAACATCCCTCTTCGGCCCGAACTCTTCAATATCCAAGATGGTGTGACAAAAGGTGCTACACTAAAACATTCATAACTTTCAGCTCGGGTGTCCGTTTCACGCCCACGAGTAACCAAAATAGCTAGTTCGTTCGTCACTGCCAAGAACAAGTTCGGCCCGAACTCTTCACTGTTCCCGGCCCGAACTTCATTTTCGGCCCGAACTTCAACCTCGGCCCGAACTTCAACCTCGACCCAAACTCCGACCTCGACCCGAACTTCAACCTCGGCCCGAACATCATCCTCGGCCCGAACACCGAACTTCGGCCCGAACACCACTTCGGCCCGAACACCACTTCGGCCCGAACACCACTTCGGCCCGAACATCCCTCTTCGGCCTGAACTTTTCAATATCCAAGATTATGTGACAAAAGGTGCTATACTAAAACATTCATAACTTTCAGCTCGAGTGTCCGTTTCACGCCCACGAGTAACCAAAATAGCTGGTTCGTTCGTCAATGCCAAGAACAAGTTCGGCCCGAACTCTTCACTGTTCCCGGCCCGAACTTCATTTTCGGCCCGAACTTCAACCTCGCCCGAACTTTAACCTCGGCCCGAACTCCGACCTCGGCCCGAACTTCAACCTCGGCCCGAACATCATCCTCGGCCCGAACACCGAATTTCGGCCCGAACACCACTTCGGCCCGAACACCACTTCGGCCCGGACATCCCACTTCGGCCCGAACACCACTTCGGCCCGAACATCCCTCTTCGGCCCGAACTCTTCAATATCCAAGATTGTGTGACAAAAGGTGCTATACTAAAACATTCATAACTTTCAGCTCGGGTGTCCGTTTCACGCCCACGAGTGACCAAAATAGCTTGTTCGGTCGTCACTGCCAAGAACAAGTTCGGCCCGAACTCTTCACTGTTCCCGGCCCGAACTTCATTTTCGGCCCGAACTTCAACCTCGGCCCGAACTCCGACCTCGGCCCGAACTTCAACCTCGGCCCGAACATCATCCTCGGCCCGAACACCGAACTTCGGCCCGAACACCACTTCGGCCCGAACACCACTTCGGCCCGAACACCACTTCGGCCCGAACATCCCTCTTCGGCCCGAACTCTTCAATATCCAAGATTGTGTGACAAAAGGTGATATACTAAAACATTCATAACTTTCAGCTCGGGTGTCCGTTTCACGCCCACGAGTAACCAAAATAGCTGGTTCGTTCGTCACTGCCAAGAACAAGTTCGGCCCGAACTCTTCACTGTTCCCGGCCCGAACTTCATTTTCGGCACGAACTTCAACCTCGGCCCGATCTTCAACCTCGGCCCGAACTCCGACCTCGGCCCGAACTTCAACCTCGGCCCGAACATCATCCTCGGCCCGAACAACGAACTTCGGCCCGAACACTACTTCGGCCCGAACACAACTTCGGCCCGAACTTCCCACTTCGGCCCGAACACCACTTCGGCCCGAACATCCCTCTTCAGCCTGAACTCTTCAATATCCAAGATTGTGTGACAAAAGGTGCTATACTAAAACATTCATAACTTTCAGCTCGGGTGTCTGTTTCACGCCCACGAGTGACCAAAATAGCTGGTTCGTTCGTCACTGCCAAGAATAAGTTCGGCACGAACTCTTCACTGTTCCCGACCCGAACTTCACATTCGGCCCGAACTTCAACCTCGGCCCGAACTCCGACCTCGGCCCGAACTTCAACCTCGGCCCGAACATCATCCTCGACCCGAACATCGAACTTCGGCCTGAACACCACTTCGGCCCGAACACCACTTCGGCCCGAACATCCCACTTCGGCCCGAATACCACTTCGGCCCGAACATCCCTCTTCGGGCCGAACTCTTCAATATCCAAGATTGCGTGACAAAAGGTAATATACTAACACATTCATAACTTTCAGCTCGGGTGTCCGTTTCACGCCCACGAGTAACCAAAATAGCTGGTTCGTTCGTCACTGCCAAGAACAAGTTCGGCTCGAACTCTTCACTGTTCCCGGCCCGAACTTCATTTTCGGCACGAACTTCAACCTCGACCCGATCTTCAACCTCGGCCCGAACTCCGACCTCGGCCCGAACGCCGAACTTCGGCCCGAACACCACTTCGGCCCGAACACAACTTCGGCCCGAACATCCCACTTCGGCCCGAACACCACTTCGGCCCGAACATCCCTCTTCAGCCTGAACTCTTCAATATCCAAGATTGTGTGACAAAAGGTGATATACTAAAACATTCATAACTTTCAGCTAGGGTGTCCGTTTCACGCCCACGAGTAACCAAAATAGCTGGTTCGTTCGTCACTGCCAAGAACAAGTTCGGCCCGAACTCTTCACTGTTCCCGGCTCGAACTTCATTTTCGGCACGAACTTCAACCTCGGCCCAATCTTCAACCTCGGCCCGAACTCCGACCTCGGCCCGAACTTCAACCTCGGCTCGAACATCATCCTCGGCCCGAACACCGAACTTCGGCCCGAACACCACTTCGGCCCGAACACAACTTCGGCCCGAACATCCCACTTCGGCCCGAACATCCCTCTTCAGCCTGAACTCTTCAATATCCAAGATTGTGTGACAAAAGGTGCTATACTAAAACATTCATAACTTTCAGCTCGGGTGTCGATTTCACGCCCATGAGTGACCAAAATAGCTGGTTCGTTCGTCACTGCCAAGAATAAGTTCGGCCCGAACTCTTCACTGTTCCCGACCCGAACTTCATTTTCGGCCCGAACTTCAACCTCGGCCCGAACTTCAACCTCGGCCCGAACTCCGACCTCGGCCCGAACTTCAACCTCGGCCCGAACATCATCCTCGACCCGAACACCGAACTTCGGCCTGAACACCACTTCGGCCCGAACACCACTTCGGCCCGAACATCCCACTTCGGCCCGAACACCACTTCGGCCCGAACATCCCTCTTCGGGCCGAACTCTTCAATATCCAAGATTGCGTGACAAAAGGTAATATACTAACACATTCATAACTTTCAGCTCGGGTGTCCGTTTCACGCCCACGAGTAACCAAAATAGTTGGTTCGTTCGTCACTGCCAAGAACAAGTTCGGCCCGAACGCTTCACTGTTCCCAGCCCGAACTTCATTTTCGGCACGAACTTCAACCTCGACCCGAACTTCGACCTCGGCCCGAACTTCAACCTCGGCCCGAACATCATCCTTGGCCCGAACACCGAACTTCGGCCCGAACACCACTTCGGCCCGAACACAACTTCGGCCCGAACATCCCACTTCGGCCCGAACACCACTTCGGCCCGAACATCCCTCTTCAGCCTGAACTCTTCAATATCCAAGATTGTGTGACAAAAGATGCTATACTAAAATATTCATAACTTTCAGCTCGGGTGTCCGTTTCACGCCCACGAGTAACCAAAATAGCTGGTTCGTTCGTCACTGCCAAGAACAAGTTCGGCCCGAACTCTTCACTGTTCCCGGCCCGAACTTCATTTTCGGCCCGAACTTCAACCTCGGCCCGAACTTTAACCTCGGCCCGAACTCCGACGTCGGCCCGAACTTCAACCTCGGCCCGAACATCATCCTCGACCCGAACACCGAACTTCGGCCCGAACACCACTTCGGCCCGAACACCACTTCGGCCCGAACATCCCACTTCGGCCCGAACACCACTTCGGCCCGAACATCCCTCTTCGGCCCGAACTCTTCAATATCCAAGATGGTGTGACAAAAGGTGCTACACTAAAACATTCATAACTTTCAGCTCGGGTGTCCGTTTCACGCCCACGAGTAACCAAAATAGCTAGTTCGTTCGTCACTGCCATGAACAAGTTCGGCCCGAACTCTTCACTGTTCCCGGCCCGAACTTCATTCTCGGCCCGAACTTCAACCTCGGCCCGAACTTCAACCTCGACCCGAACATCATCCTCGACCCGAACACCGAACTTCGGCCCGAACACCACTTCGGCCCGAACACCACTTCGGCCAGGAACATCCCTCTTCGGCCCGAACTTTTCAATATCCAAGATTATGTGACAAAAGGTGCTATACTAAAACATTCATAACTTTCAGCTCGAGTGTCCGTTTCACGCCCACGAGTAACCAAAATAGCTGGTTCGTTCGTCACTGCCAAGAACAAGTTCGGCCCGAACTCTTCACTGTTCCCGGCCAGAACTTCAACCTCGCCCGAACTTTAACCTCGGCCCGAACTCCGACCTCGGCCCGAACTTCAACCTCGGCCCGAACATCATCCTCGGCCCGAACACCGAATTTCGGCCCGAACACCACTTCGGCCCGGACATCCCACTTCGGCCCGAACACCACTTCGGCCCGAACATCCCACTTCGGCCCGAACTCTTCAATATCCAAGATTGTGTGACAAAAGGTGCTATACTAAAACATTCATAACTTTCAGCTCGGGTGTCCGTTTCACGCCCACGAGTGACCAAAATAGCTGGTTCGTTCGTCATTGCCAAGAACAAGTTCGGCCCGAACTCTTCACTGTTCCCGGCCCGAACTTCATTTTCGGCCCGAACTTCAACCTCGGCCCGAACTCCGACCTCGGCCCGAACTCCGACCTCGGCCCGAACTTCAACCTCGGCCCGAACATCATCCTCGGCCCGAACACCGAACTTCGGCCCGAACACCACTTCGGCCCGAACACCACTTCGGCCCGAACATCCCTCTTCGGCCCGAACTCTTCAATATCCAAGATTGTGTGACAAAAGGTGATATACTAAAACATTCATAACTTTCAGCTCGGGTGTCCGTTTCACGCCCACGAGTGACCAAAATAGCTGGTTCGTTCGTCACTTCCAAGAATAAGTTCGGCCCGAACTCTTCACTGTTCCCGGCCCGAACTTCATTTTCGGCCCGAACTTCAACCTCGGCCCGAACTTCAACCTCGGCCCGAACTCCGACCTCGGCCCGAACTTCAACCTCGGCCCGAACATCATCCTCGGCCCGAACACCGAACTTCGGCCCGAACACCACTTCGGCCCGAACACCACTTCGGCCCGGACATCCCACTTCGGCCCGAACACCACTTCGGCCCGAACATCCCTCTTCGGCCCGAACTCTTCAATATCCAATATTGTGTGACAAAAGGTGCTATACTAAAACATTCATAACTTTCAGCTCGGGTGTCCGTTTCACGCCCACGAGTGACCAAAATAGCTGCTTCGTTCGTCACTGCCAAGAACAAGTTCGGCCCGAACTCTTCACTGTTCCCGGCCCGAACTTCATTTTCGGCCCGAACTTCAACCTCGGCCCGAACTCCGACCTCGGCCCGAACTTCAACCTCGGCCCGAACATCATCCTCGGCCCGAACACCGAACTTCGGCCCGAACACCACTTCGGCCCGAACACCACTTCGGCCCGAACACCACTTCGGCCCGAACATCCCTCTTCGGCCCGAACTCTTCAATATCCAAGATTGTGTGACAAAAGGTGATATACTAAAACATTCATAACTTTCAGCTCGGGTGTCCGTTTCACGCCCACGAGTAACCAAAATAGCTAGTTCGTTCGTCACTTCCAAGAACAAGTTCGGCCCGAACTCTTCACTGTTCCCGGCCTGAACTTCATTTTCGGCACGAACTTCAACCTCGGCCCGATCTTCAACCTCGGCCCGAACTCCGACCTCGGCCCGAACTTCAACCTCGGCCCGAACATCATCCTCGGCCCGCACACCGAACTTCAGCCCGAACACCACTTCGGCCCGAACATCATCCTCGGCCCGAACACCGAACTTCGGCCCGAACACCACTTCGGCCCGAACATCCCTCTTCGGCCCGAACTCTTCAATATCCAAGATTATGTGACAAAAGGTGCTATACTAAAACATTCATAACTTTCAGCTCGGGTGTCCGTTTCACGCCCACGAGTGACCAAAATAGCTGGTTCGTTCGTCACTTCCAAGAATAAGTTCGGCCCGAACTCTTCACTGTTCCCGGCCCGAACTTCATTTTCGGCCCGAACTTCAACCTCGGCCCGAACTTCAACCTCGGCCCGAACTCCGACCTCGGCCCGAACTTCAACCTCGGCCCGAACATCATCCTCGGCCCGAACACCGAACATCGGCCCGAACACCACTTCGGCCCGAACACCACTTCGGCCCGAACATCCCACTTCGGCCCGAACACCACTTCGGCCCGAACATTCCTCTTCGGCCCAAACTCTTCAATATCCAAGATTGCGTGACAAAAGGTGATATACTAAAACATTCATAACTTTCAGCTCGGGTGTCCGTTTCACGCCCACGAGTAACCAAAATAGCAGGTTCGTTCGTCACTGCCAAGAACAAGTTCGGCCCGAACTCTTCACTGTTCCCGGCCCGAACTACATTTTCGGCACGAACTTCAACCTCGGCCCGATCTTCAACCTCGGCCCGAACTCCGACATTTGCCCGAACTTCAACCTCGGCCCGAACACCGAACTTCGGCCCGAACACCACTTCGGCCCGAACACCACTTCGGCCCGAACATCCCACTTCGACCCGAACACCACTTCGACCCGAACATCCCTCTTCAGCCCGAACATTTCAATATCCAAGATTGTGTGACAAAAGGTGCTATACTAAAACATTCATAACTTTCAGCTCGGGTGTCCGTTTCACGCCCACGAGTGACCAAAATAGCTGGTTCGTTCGTCACTGCCAAGAATAAGTTCGGCCCGAACTCTTCACAGTTCTCGGCCCGAACTTCATTTTCGGCCCGAACTTCAACCTCGGCCCGAACTCCGACCTCGGCCCGAACTTCAACCTCGGCCCGAACATCATCCTCGGCCCGAACACCGAACTTCGGCCCGAACACCACTTCGGCCCAAACACCACTTCAGCCCGAACATCCCACTTCGGCCCGAACACCACTTCGGCCCGAACATCCCTCTTCGGCCCGAACTCTTCAATATCCAAGATTGCGTGACAAAAGGTGATATACTAAAACATTCATAACTTTCAGCTCGGGTGTCCGTTTCACGCCCACGAGTAACCTAAAAAGCTGGTTCGTTCTTCACTGCCAAGAACAAGTTCGGCCCGAACTCTTCACTGTTCCCGGCCCGAACTTCATTTTCGGCACGAACTTCAACCTCGGCCCGAACTTCAACCTCGGCCCGAACATCATCCTCGGCCCGAACACCGAACTTCGGCCCGAACACCACTTCGGCCCGAACACCACTTCGGCCCGAACATCCCACTTCGGCCCGAACACCACTTCGTCCCGAACATCCCTCTTCGGCCCGAACTCTTCAATATCCAAGATTGTGTGACAAAAGGTGATATACTAAAACATTCATAACTTTCAGCTCGGGTGTCCGTTTCACGCCCACGAGTAACCAAAATAGCTGGTTCGTTCATCACAGCCAAGAACAAGTTCGGCCCGAACTCTTCACTATTCCCGGCCTGAACTTCATTTTCGGCACGAACTTCAACCTCGGCCCGAACTCCGACCTCGGCCCGAACTTCAACCTCGGCCCGAACATCATCCTCGGCCCGAACACCGAACTTCGGCCCGAACACCACTTCGGCCCGAACATGCCACTTCGGCCCGAACACCACTTCGTCCCGAACATCCCACTTCGGTCCGAACTCTTCAATATCCAAGATTGTGTGACAATAGGTGCTATACTAAAACATTCATAAGTTTCAGCTCGGGTGTCCGTTTCACGCCCACGAGTAACCAAAAATAGCTGGTTCGTTCGTCACCGCCAAGAACAAGTTCGGCCCGAACTCTTCAATGTTCCCGGCCCGAACTTCATTTTCGGCCCGAACATCAACCTCGGCCCGAACTTCAACGTCGGCCCGAACTCCGACCTCGGCCCGAACTTCAACCTCGGCCCGAACATCATCCTCGGCCCGAACACCGAACTTCGGCTCGAACACCACTTCGGCCCGAACATCCCACTTCGGCCCCAACATCCTTCTTCGGCCCGAACTCTTCAATATCCAAGATTGTGTGACAAAAGGTGTTATACTAAAACATTCATAACTTTCAGCTCGGGTGTCCGTTTCACGCCCACGAGTAACCAAAATAGTTGGTTCGTTCGTAACTGCCAATAACAAGTTCGGCCCGAACTCTTCACTGTTCCCGGCCCGAACTTCATTTTCGGCCCGAACTTCATCCTCGCCCCGAACTTCAACCTCGGCCCGAACTCCGACCTCGGCCCGAACTCCGACCTCGGCCCGAACATCATCCTCGGCCCGAACACCGAACTTCGGCCCGAACACCACTTCGGCCCGAACACCACTTCGGCCCGAACATCCCACTTCGGCCCGAACACCACTTCGGCCCGAACATCCCTCTTCGGCCCGAACTCTTCAATATCCAAGATTGTGTGACAAAAGGTGCTATACTAAACCATTCATAACTTTCAGCTCGGGTGTCCGTTTCACGCCCACGAGTAACCAAAATAGTTGGTTCGTTCATCACTGCCAAGAATAAGTTCGGCCCGAACTCTTCACTGTTCCCGACCCGAACTTCATTTTTGGCCCGAACTTCAACCTCGGCCCGAACTCCGACCTCGGCCCGAACACCACTTCTGCCCGAACACCACTTCGGCCCGAACATCCCACTTCGCCCCGAACACCACTTCGGCCCGAACAACCCTCTTCGGGCCGAACTCTTCAATATCCAAGATTGTGTGACAATAGGTGCTATACTAAAACATTCATAACTTTCAGCTCGGGTGTCTGTTTCACGCCCACGAGTAACCAAAATAGCTGGTTCGTTCGTCACTGCCAAGAACAAGTTCAGCCCGAACTCTTCACTGTTCCCGGCCCGAACTTCATTTTCGGCCCGAACTTCAACCTCGGCCCGAACTTCAACCTCGGCCCGAACTCCGACCTCGACCCGAACTTCAACCTCGGCCCGAACATCATCCTCGGCCCGAACACCGAACTTCGGCCCGAACACCACTTCGGCCCGAACACCACTTCGGCCCGAATATACCACTTCGGCCGAACACCACTTCGGCCCGAACATCCCTCTTCGGCCCGAACTCTTTTGGGATTGTGTGACAAAAGGTGCTATACTAAAACATTCATAACTTTCAGCTCGGATGTTTGTTTCACGCCGACGAGTAATCAAAATAGCTGGTTCGTTAGTCACTGCCAAGAACAAGTTCGGCCCGAACTCTTCACTGTTCCCGGCCCGAACTTCATTTTCGGCCCGAACTTCAACCTCAGCCCGAACTCCGACCTCGGCCCGAACTTCAACCTCGACCCGAACATCATCCTCGGCCCGAACACCGAACTTCGGCCCGAACACCACTTCGGCCCGAACACCACTTCGGCCCGAACACCACTTCGGCCCGAACATCCCTCTTCGGCCCGAACTCTTCAATATCCAAGATTGTGTGACAATAGGTGCTATACTAAAACATTCATAACTTTCAGCTCGGGTGTCCGTTTCACGCCCACGAGTAACCAAAATAGCTGGTTCGTTCGTCACTGCCAAGAACAAGTTCGGCCCGAACTCTTCACTGTTCCCGGCCCGAACTTCATTTTCGGCCCGAACTTCAACCTCGGCCCGAACTCCGACCTCGGCCCGAACTTCAACCTCGGCCCGAACATCATCCTCGGCCCGAACACCAAACTTCGGCCCGAATACCACTTCAGCCCGAACACCACTTCAGCCCGAACATCCCACTTCGGCCCGAACACCACTTCGGCCCGAACATCCCTCTTCGGCCCGAACTCTTCAATATCCAAGATTATGTGACAAAAGGTGCTATACTAAAACATTCATAACTTTCAGCTCGGGTGTCCGTTTCACGCCCACGAGTAACCAAAATAGCTGGTTCGTTCATCACTGCCAAGAACAAGTTCGGCCCGAACTTTTCACTGTTCCCGACCCGAACTTCATTTTCGGCCCGAACTTCAACCTCGGCCCGAACTCCGACCTCGGCCCGAACTTCATCCTCGGCCCGAACATCATCCTCGGCCCGAACACCGAACTTCGGCCCGAACACCACTTCGGCCCGAACACAACTTCGGCCCGAACATCCCACTTCGCCCCGAACACCACTTCGGCCCGAACAACCCTCTTCGGGCCGAACTCTTCAATATCCAAGATTGTGTGACAATAGGTGCTATACTAAATATTCATAACTTTCAGCTCGGGTGTCTGTTTCACGCCCACGAGTAACAAAAATAGCTGGTTCGTTCGTCACTGCCAAGAACAAGTTCAGCCCAAACTCTTCACTGTTCCCGACCCGAACTTCATTTTTGGCCCGAACTTCAACCTCGGCCCGAACTCCGACCTCTGCCCGAACACCACTTCGGCCCGAACATCCCACTTCGCCCCGAACACCACTTCGGCCCGAACAACCCTCTTCGGGCCGAACTCTTCAATATCCAAGATTGTGTGACAATAGGTGCTATACTAAAACATTCATAACTTTCAGCTCGGGTGTCTGTTTCACGCCCACGAGTAACCAAAATAGCTGGTTCGTTCGTCACTGCCAAGAACAAGTTCAGCCCGAACTCTTCACTGTTCCCGGCCCGAACTTCATTTTCGGCCCGAACTTCAACCTCGGCCCGAACTTCAACCTCGGCCCGAACATCATCCTCGGCCCGAACACCGAACTTCGGCCCGAACACCACTTCGGCCCGAACACCACTTCGGCCCGAACATCCCACTTCGGCCCGAACACCACTTCGTCCCGAACATCCCTCTTCGGCCCGAACTCTTCAATATCCAAGATTGTGTGACAAAAGGTGATATACTAAAACATTCATAACTTTCAGCTCGGGTGTCCGTTTCACGCCCACGAGTAACCAAAATAGCTGGTTCGTTCATCACAGCCAAGAACAAGTTCGGCCCGAACTCTTCACTATTCCCGGCCTGAACTTCATTTTCGGCACGAACTTCAACCTCGGCCCGAACTCCGACCTCGGCCCGAACTTCAACCTCGGCCTGAACATCATCCTCGGCCCGAACACCGAACTTCGGCCCGAACACCACTTCGGCCCGAACATGCCACTTCGGCCCGAACACCACTTCGTCCCGAACATCCCTCTTCGGTCCGAACTCTTCAATATCCAAGATTGTGTGACAATAGGTGCTATACTAAAACATTCATAAGTTTCAGCTCGGGTGTCCGTTTCATGCCCACGAGTAACCAAAATAGCTGGTTCGTTCGTCACTGCCAAGAACAAGTTCGACCCGAACTCTTCAATGTTCCCGGCCCGAACTTCATTTTCGGCCCGAACATCAACCTCGGCCCGAACTTCAACGTCGGCCCGAACTCCGACCTCGGCCCGAACTTCAACCTCGGCCCGAACATCATCCTCGGCCCGAACACCGAACTTCGGCTCGAACACCACTTCGGCCCGAACATCCCACTTCGGCCCGAACACCACTTCGGCCCAAACATCCTTCTTCGGCCCGAACTCTTCAATATCCAAGATTGTGTGACAAAAGGTGTTATACTAAAACATTCATAACTTTCAGCTCGGGTGTCCGTTTCACGCCAACGAGTAACCAAAATAGTTGGTTCGTTCGTAACTGCCATGAACAAGTTCGGCCCGAACTCTTCACTGTTCCCGGCCCGAACTTCATTTTCGGCCCGAACTTCATCCTCGCCCCGAACTGCAACCTCGGCCCGAACTCCGACCTCGGCCCGAACTCCGACCTCGGCCCGAACATCATCCTCGGCCCGAACACCGAACTTCGGCCCGAACACCACTTCGGCCCGAACACCACTTCGGCCCGAACATCCCACTTCGGCCCGAACACCACTTCGGCCCGAACATCCCTCTTCGGCCCGAACTCTTCAATATCCAAGATTGTGTGACAAAAGGTGCTATACTAAACCATTCATAACTTTCAGCTCGGGTGTCCGTTTCACGCCCACGAGTAACCAAAATAGTTGGTTCGTTCATCACTGCCAAGAATAAGTTCGGCCCGAACTCTTCACTGTTCCCGACCCGAACTTCATTTTTGGCCCGAACTTCAACCTCGGCCCGAACTCCGACCTCGGCCCGAACACCACTTCTGCCCGAACACCACTTCGGCCCGAACATCCCACTTCGCCACGAACACCACTTCGGCCCGAACAACCCTCTTCGGGCCGAACTCTTCAATATCCAAGATTGTGTGACAATAGGTGCTATACTAAAACATTCATAACTTTCAGCTCGGGTGTCTGTTTCACGCCCACGAGTAACCAAAATAGCTGGTTCGTTCGTCACTGCCAAGAACAAGTTCAGCCCGAACTCTTCACTGTTCCCGGCCCGAACTTCATTTTCGGCCCGAACTTCAACCTCGGCCCGAACTTCAACCTCGGCCCGAACTCCGACCTCGACCTGAACTTCAACCTCGGCCCGAACATCATCCTCGGCCCGAACACCGAACTTCGGCCCGAACACCACTTCGGCCCGAACACCACTTCGGCCCGAACACCACTTCGGCCCGAATATACCACTTCGGCCGAACACCACTTCGGCCCGAACATCCCTCTTCGGCCCGAACTCTTTTGGGATTGTGTGACAAAAGGTGCTATACTAAAACATTCATAACTTTCAGCTCGGATGTTTGTTTCACGCCGACGAGTAATCAAAATAGCTGGTTCGTTAGTCACTGCCAAGAACAAGTTCGGCCCGAACTCTTCACTGTTCCCGGCCCGAACTTCATTTTCGGCCCGAACTTCAACCTCAGCCCGAACTCCGACCTCGGCCCGAACTTCAACCTCGACCCGAACATCATCCTCGGCCCGAACACCGAACTTCGGCCCGAACACCACTTCGGCCCGAACATCCCTCTTCGGCCCGAACTCTTCAATATCCAAGATTGTGTGACAATAGGTGCTATACTAAAACATTCATAACTTTCAGCTCGGGTGTCCGTTTCACGCCCACGAGTAACCAAAATAGCTGGTTCGTTCGTCACTGCCAAGAACAAGTTCGGCCCGAACTCTTCACTGTTCCCGGCCCGAACTTCAACCTCGGCCCGAACTCCGACCTCGGCCCGAACTTCAACCTCGGCCCGAACATCATCCTCGGCCCGAACACCAAACTTCGGCCCGAATACCACTTCAGCCCGAACACCACTTCAGCCCGAACATCCCACTTCGGCCCGAACACCACTTCGGCCCGAACATCCCTCTTCGGCCCGAACTCTTCAATATCCAAGATTATGTGACAAAAGGTGCTATACTAAAACATTCATAACTTTCAGCTCGGGTGTCCGTTTCACGCCCACGAGTAACCAAAATAGCTGGTTCGTTCATCACTGCCAAGAACAAGTTCGGCCCGAACTTTTCACTGTTCCCGACCCGAACTTCATTTTCGGCCCGAACTTCAACCTCGGCCCGAACTCCGACCTCGGCCCGAACTTCATCCTCGGCCCGAACATCATCCTCGGCCCGAACACCGAACTTCGGCCCGAACACCACTTCGGCCCGAACACCACTTCGGCCCGAACATCCCACTTCGCCCCGAACACCACTTCGGCCCGAACAACCCTCTTCGGGCCGAACTCTTCAATATCCAAGATTGTGTGACAATAGGTGCTATACTAAATATTCATAACTTTCAGCTCGGGTGTCTGTTTCACGCCCACGAGTAACAAAAATAGCTGGTTCGTTCGTCACTGCCAAGAACAAGTTCAGCCCAAACTCTTCACTGTTCCCGACCCGAACTTCATTTTTGGCCCGAACTTCAACCTCGGCCCGAACTCCGACCTCTGCCCGAACACCACTTCGGCCCGAACACCACTTCGGCCCGAACATCCCACTTCGCCCCGAACACCACTTCGGCCCGAACAACCCTCTTCGGGCCGAACTCTTCAATATCCAAGATTGTGTGACAATAGGTGCTATACTAAAACATTCATAACTTTCAGCTCGGGTGTCTGTTTCACGCCCACGAGTAACCAAAATAGCTGGTTCGTTCGTCACTTCCAAGAACAAGTTCAGCCCGAACTCTTCACTGTTCCCGGCCCGAACTTCATTTTCGGCCCGAACTTCAACCTCGGCCCGAACTTCAACCTCGGCCCGAACATCATCCTCGGCCCGAACACCGAACTTCGGCCCGAACACCACTTCGGCCCGAACACCACTTCGGCCCGAACATCCCACTTCGGCCCGAACACCACTTCGTCCCGAACATCCCTCTTCGGCCCGAACTCTTCAATATCCAAGATTGTGTGACAAAAGGTGATATACTAAAACATTCATAACTTTCAGCTCGGGTGTCCGTTTCACGCCCACGAGTAACCAAAATAGCTGGTTCGTTCATCACAGCCAAGAACAAGTTCGGTCCGAACTCTTCACTATTCCCGGCCTGAACTTCATTTTCGGCACGAACTTCAACCTCGGCCCGAACTCCGACCTCGGCCCGAACTTCAACCTCGGCCCGAACATCATCCTCGGCCCGAACACCGAACTTCGGCCCGAACACCACTTCGGCCCGAACATCCCACTTCGGCCCGAACACCACTTCGTCCCGAACATCCCTCTTCGGTCCGAACTCTTCAATATCCAAGATTGTGTGACAATAGGTGCTATACTAAAACATTCATAAGTTTCAGCTCGGGTGTCCGTTTCACGCCCACGAGTAACCAAAATAGCTGGTTCGTTCGTCACTGCCAAGAACAAGTTCGGCCCGAACTCTTCAATGTTCCCGGCCCGAACTTCATTTTCGGCCCGAACATCAACCTCGGCCCGAACTTCAACGTCGGCCCGAACTCCGACCTCGGCCCGAACTTCAACCTCGGCCCGAACATCATCCTCGGCCCGAACACCGAACTTCGGCTCGAACACCACTTCGGCCCGAACATCCCACTTCGGCCCGAACACCACTTCGGCCCAAACATCCTTCTTCGGCCCGAACTCTTCAATATCCAAGATTGTGTGACAAAAGGTGTTATACTAAAACATTCATAACTTTCAGCTCGGGTGTCCGTTTCACGCCCACGAGTAACCAAAATAGTTGGTTCGTTCGTAACTGCCAAGAACAAGTTCGGCCCGAACTCTTCACTGTTCCCGGCCCGAACTTCATTTTCGGCCCGAACTTCATCCTCGGCCCGAACTTCAACCTCGGCCCGAACTCCGACCTCAGCCCGAACTCCGACCTCGGCCCGAACTCCGACCTCGGCCCGAACATCATCCTCGGCCCGAACACCGAACTTCGGCCCGAACACCACTTCGGCCCGAACACCACTTCGGCCCGAACATCCCACTTCGGCCCGAACACCACTTCGGCCCGAACATCCCTCTTCGGCCCAAACTCTTCAATATCCAAGATTGTGTGACAAAAGGTGCTATACTAAAACATTCATAACTTTCAGCTCGGGTGTCCGTTTCACGCCCACGAGTAACCAAAATAGTTGGTTCGTTCATCACTGCCAAGAATAAGTTCGGCCCGAACTCTTCACTGTTCCCGACCCGAACTTCATTTTTGGCCCGAACTTCAACCTCGGCCCGAACTCCGACCTCGGCCCGAACACCACTTCTGCCCGAACACCACTTCGGCCCGAACATCCCACTTCGCCCCGAACACCACTTCGGCCCGAACAACCCTCTTCGGGCCGAACTCTTCAATATCCAAGATTGTGTGACAATAGGTGCTATACTAAAACATTCGTAACTTTCAGCTCGGGTGTCTGTTTCACGCCCACGAGTAACCAAAATAGCTGGTTCGTTCGTCACTGCCAAGAACAAGTTCAGCCCGAACTCTTCACTGTTCCCGGCCCGAACTTCATTTTCGGCCCGAACTTCAACCTCGGCCCGAACTTCAACCTCGGCCCGAACTCCGACCTCGACCCGAACTTCAACCTCGGCCCGAACATCATCCTCGGCCCGAACACCGAACTTCGGCCCGAACACCACTTCGGCCCGAACACCACTTCGGCCCGAATATACCACTTCGGCCGAACACCACTTCGGCCCGAACATCCCTCTTCGGCCCGAACTCTTTTGGGATTGTGTGACAAAAGGTGCTATACTAAAACATTCATAACTTTCAGCTCGGATGTTCGTTTCACGCCGACGAGTAATCAAAATAGCTGGTTCGTTAGTCACTGCCAATCACAAGTTCGGCCCGAACTCTTCACTGTTCCCGGCCCGAACTTCATTTTCGGCCCGAACTTCAACCTCAGCCCGAACTCCGACCTCGGCCCGAACTTCAACCTCGACCCGAACATCATCCTCGGCCCGAACACCGAACTTCGGCCCGAACACCACTTCGGCCCGAACACCACTTCGGCCCGAACACCACTTCGGCCCGAACACCACTTCGGCCCGAACATCCCTCTTCGGCCCGAACTCTTCAATATCCAAGATTGTGTGACAATAGGTGCTATACTAAAACATTCATAACTTTCAGCTCGGGTGTCCGTTTCACGCCCACGAGTAACCAAAATAGCTGGTTCGTTCGTCACTGCCAAGAACAAGTTCGGCCCGAACTCTTCACTGTTCCCGGCCCGAACTTCATTTTCGGCCCGAACTTCAACCTCGGCCCGAACTCCGACCTCGGCCCGAACTTCAACCTCGGCCCGAACATCATCCTCGGCCCGAACACCAAACTTCGGCCCGAATACCACTTCAGCCCGAACACCACTACAGCCCGAACATCCCACTTCGGCCCGAACACCACTTCGGCCCGAACATCCCTCTTCGGCCCGAACTCTTCAATATCCAAGATTATGTGACAAAAGGTGCTATACTAAAACATTCATAACTTTCAGCTCGGGTGTCCGTTTCACGCCCACGAGTAACCAAAATAGCTGGTTCGTTCATCACTGCCAAGAACAAGTTCGGCCCGAACTTTTCACTGTTCCCGACCCGAACTTCATTTTCGGCCCGAACTTCAACCTCGGCCCGAACTCCGACCTCGGCCCGAACTTCATCCTCGGCCCGAACATCATCCTCGGCCCGAACACCGAACTTCGGCCCGAACACCACTTCGGCCCGAACACCACTTCGGCCCGAACATCCCACTTCGCCCCGAACACCACTTCGGCCCGAACAACCCTCTTCGGGCCGAACTCTTCAATATCCAAGATTGTGTGACAATAGGTGCTATACTAAATATTCATAACTTTCAGCTCGGGTGTCTGTTTCACGCCCACGAGTAACAAAAATAGCTGGTTCGTTCGTCACTGCCAAGAACAAGTTCAGCCCAAACTCTTCACTGTTCCCGACCCGAACTTCATTTTTGGCCCGAACTTCAACCTCAGCCCGAACTCCGACCTCTGCCCGAACACCACTTCGGCCCGAACACCACTTCAGCCCGAACATCCCACTTCGCCCCGAACACCACTTCGGCCCGAACAACCCTCTTCGGGCCGAACTCTTCAATATCCAAGATTGTGTGACAATAGGTGCTATACTAAAACATTCATAACTTTCAGCTCGGGTGTCTGTTTCACGCCCACGAGTAACCAAAATAGCTGGTTCGTTCGTCACTGCCAAGAACAAGTTCAGCCCGAACTCTTCACTGTTCCCGGCCTGAACTTCATTTTCGGCCCGAACTTCAACCTCGGCCCGAACTTCAACCTCGGCCCGAACTCCGACCTCGACCGAACTTCAACCTCGGCCCGAACATCATCCTCGGCCCGAACACCGAACTTCGGCCCGAACACCGAACTTCGGCCCGAACACCACTTCGGCCCGAACACCACTTCGGCCCGAATATCCCACTTCGGCCGAACACCACTTCGGCCCGAACATCCCTCTTCGGCCCGAACTCTTTTGGGATTGTGTGACAAAAGGTGCTATACTAAAACATTCATAACTTTCAGCTCGGGTGTTCGTTTCACGCCGACGAGTAACCAAAATAGCAGGTCTGTTAGTCACTGCCAAGAACAAGTTCGGCCCGAACTCTTTACTGTTCCCGGCCTGAACTTCATTTTCGGCCCGAACTTCAACCTCAGCCCGAACTCCGACCTCGGCCCGAACTTCAACCTCGGCCCGAACATCATCCTCGGCCCGAACACCACTTCGGCCCGAACACCACTTCGGCCCGAAGACCACTTCGGCCTTAACATCCCTCTTCGGCCCGAACTCTTCAATATCCAAGATTGTGTGACAATAGGTGCTATACTAAAACATTCATAACTTTCAGCTCGGGTGTCCGTTTCACGCCCACGAGTAACCAAAATAGCTGGTTCGTTCGTCACTGCCAAGAACAAGTTCGGCCCGAACTCTTCACTGTTCCCGGCCCGAACTTCATTTTCGGCCCGAACTTCAACCTCGGCCCGAACTCCGACCTCGGCCCGAACTTCAACCTCGGCCCGAACATCATCCTCGGCCCGAACACCAAACTTCGGCCTGAATACCACTTCAGCCCGAACACCACTTCGGCCCGAACATCCCACTTCGGCCCGAACACCACTTCGGCCCGAACATCCCTCTTCGGCCCGAACTCTTCAATATCCAAGATTATGTGACAAAAGGTGCTATACTAAAACATTCATAACTTTCAGCTCGGGTGTCCCTTTCACGCCCACGAGTAACCAAAATAGCTGGTTCGTTCGTCACTGCCAAGAACAAGTTCGGCCCGAACTCTTCAATGTTCCCGGTCCGAACTTCATTTTCGGCCCGAACTTCAACCTCGGCCCGAACTCCGACCTCGGCCCGAACACCGAACTTCGGCCCAAACACCACTTCGCCACTTCGGCCCGAACACCACTTCGGCCCGAACATCCCTCTTCGGCCCGAACATCCCTCTTCGGCCCGAACTCTTCAATATCCAAGATTGTGTGACAAAAGGTGCTATACTAAAACATTCATAACTTTCAGCTCGGGTGTCCGTTTCACGCCCACGAGTAACCCAAATAGCTGGTTCGTTCGTCACTGCCAAAACAAGTTAGGCCCGAACTCTTCACCGTTCCCGGTCCGAACTTCATTTTCGGCCCGAACTTCAACCTCGGCCCGAACTTCAACCTCGGCCCGAACTCCGACCTCGGCCCGAACTTCAACCTCGGCCCGAACATCATCCTCGGCCCGAACACCGAACTTTGGCCCGAACACAACCTCGACCCGAACACAACCTCGGCCCGAACACCACTTCGACTCGAACATCCCTCTTCGGCCCGAACTCTTCAATATCCAAGATTGTGTGACAAAAGGTGCTATACTAAAACATTCATAACTTTCATCTCGGGTGTCCGTTTCACGCCCACGAGTAACCAAAATAGTTGTTTCGTTCGTCACTGCCAAGAACAAGTTCGGCCCGAACTCTTCACTGTTCCCGGCCCGAACTTCATTTTCTGCCCGAACTTCAACCTCGGCCCGAACTCCGACCTCGGCCCGAACTTCAACCTCGGCCCGAACATCATCCTCGGCCCCAACACCGAACTTCGGCCCGAACACCACTTCGGCCCGAACACCACTTCGGCCCGAACATCCCACTTCGGCCCGAACACCACTTCGGCCCGAACATCCCTCTTCGGCCCGAACTCTTCAATATCCAAGATTGTGTGACAATAGGTCCTATACTAAAACATTCATAACTTTCAGCTCGGGTGTCCGTTTCACGCCCACGAGTAACCAAAATAGCTGGTTCGTTCGTCACTGCCAAGAACAAGTTCGGCCCGAACTCTTCACTGTTCCCGGCCCGAACTTCATTTTCGGCCCGAACTTCAACCTCGGCCCGAACTCCGACCTCGGCCCGAACTTCAACCTCGGCCCGAACATCATCCTCGGCCCCAACACCGAACTACGGCCCGAACACCACTTCGGCCCGAACACCACTTCGGCCCGAACATCCCACTTCGGCACGAACACCACTTCGGCCCGAACATCCCTCTTCGGCCCGAACTCTTCAATATCCAAGATTGTGTGACAATAGGTGCTATACTAAAACATTCATAACTTTCAGCTCGGGTGTCCGTTTCATGCCCACGAGTAACCAAAATAGCTGGTTCGTTCGTCACTGCCAAGAACAAGTTCGGCCCGAACTCTTCACTGTTCCCGGCCCGAACTTCATTTTCGGCCCGAACTTCAACCTCGGCCCGAACTCCGACCTCGGCCCGAACTTCAACCTCGGCCCGAACATCATCCTCGGCCCGAACACCAAACTTCGGCCCGAATACCACTTCAGCCCGAACACCACTTCGGCCCGAACATCCCACTTCGGCCCGAACACCACTTCGGCCCGAACATCCCTCTTCGGCCCGAACTCTTCAATATCCAAGATTATGTGACAAAAGGTGCTATACTAAAACATTCATAACTTTCAGCTCGGGTGTCCGTTTCACGCCACGAGTAACCAAAATAGCTGGTTCGTTCGTCACTGCCAAGAACAAGTTCGGCCCGAACTCTTCAATGTTCCCGGTCCGAACTTCATTTTCGGCCCGAACTTCAACCTCGGCCCGAACTCCGACCTCGGCCCGAACACCGAACTTCGGCCCAAACACCACTTCGCCACTTCGGCCCGAACACCACTTCGGCCCGAACATCCCTCTTCGGCCCGAACATCCCTCTTCGGCCCGAACTCTTCAATATCCAAGATTGTGTGACAAAAGGTGCTATACTAAAACATTCATAACTTTCAGCTCGGGTGTCTGTTTCACGCCCACGAGTAACCCAAATAGCTGGTTCGTTCGTCACTGCCAAAAAAAGTTAGGCCCGAACTCTTCACCGTTCCCGGTCCGAACTTCATTTTCGGCCCGAACTTCAACCTCGGCCCGAACTTCAACCTCGGCCCGAACTCCGACCTCGGCCCGAACTTCAACCTCGGCCCGAACATCATCCTCGGCCCGAACACCGAACTTTGGCCCGAACACAACCTCGACCCGAACACAACCTCGGCCCGAACACCACTTCGACTCGAACATCCCTCTTCGGCCCGAACTCTTCAATATCCAAGATTGTGTGACAAAAGGTGCTATACTAAAACATTCATAACTTTCATCTCGGGTGTCCGTTTCACGCCCACGAGTAACCAAAATAGTTGTTTCGTTCGTCACTGCCAAGAACAAGTTCGGCCCGAACTCTTCACTGTTCCCGGCCCGAACTTCATTTTCGGCCCGAACTTCAACCTCGGCCCGAACTCCGACCTCGGCCCGAACTTCAACCTCGGCCCGAACATCATCCTCGGCCCCAACACCGAACTTCGGCCCGAACACCACTTCGGCCCGAACACCACTTCGGCCCGAACATCCCACTTCGGCCCGAACACCACTTCGGCCCGAACATCCCTCTTCGGCCCGAACTCTTCAATATCCAAGATTGTGTGACAATAGGTCCTATACTAAAACATTCATAACTTTCAGCTCGGGTGTCCGTTTCACGCCCACGAGTAACCAAAATAGCTGGTTCGTTCGTCACTGCCAAGAACAAGTTCGGCCCGAACTCTTCACTGTTCCCGGCCCGAACTTCATTTTCGGCCCGAACTTCAACCTCGGCCCGAACTCCGACCTCGGCCCGAACTTCAACCTCGGCCCGAACATCATCCTCGGCCCCAACACCGAACTACGGCCCGAACACCACTTCGGCCCGAACACCACTTCGGCCCGAACATCCCACTTCGGCCCGAACACCACTTCGGCCCGAACATCCCTCTTCGGCCCGAACTCTTCAATATCCAAGATTGTGTGACAATAGGTGCTATACTAAAACATTCATAACTTTCAGCTCGGGTGTCCGTTTCATGCCCACGAGTAACCAAAATAGCTGGTTCGTTCGTCACTGCCAAGAACAAGTTCGGCCCGAACTCTTCACTGTTCCCGGCCCGAACTTCATTTTCGGCCCGAACTTCAACCTCGGCCCGAACTCCGACCTCGGCCCGAACTTCAACCTCGGCCCGAACATCATCCTCGGCCCGAACACCAAACTTCGGCCCGAATACCACTTCAGCCCGAACACCACTTCGGCCCGAACATCCCACTTCGGCCCGAACACCACTTCGGCCCGAACATCCCTCTTCGGCCCGAACTCTTCAATATCCAAGATTATGTGACAAAAGGTGCTATACTAAAACATTCATAACTTTCAGCTCGGGTGTCCGTTTCACGCCACGAGTAACCAAAATAGCTGGTTCGTTCGTCACTGCCAAGAACAAGTTCGGCCCGAACTCTTCAATGTTCCCGGTCCGAACTTCATTTTCGGCCCGAACTTCAACCTCGGCCCGAACTCCGACCTCGGCCCGAACACCGAACTTCGGCCCAAACACTACTTCGCCACTTCGGCCCGAACACCACTTCGGCCCGAACATCCCTCTTCGGCCCGAACTCTTCAATATCCAAGATTGTGTGACAATAGGTGCTATACTAAAACATTCATAAGTTTCAGCTCGGGTGTCCGTTTCACGCCCACGAGTAACCAAAATAGCTGGTTCGTTCGTCACTGCCAAGAACAAGTTCGGCCCGAACTCTTCAATGTTCCCGGCCCGAACTTCATTTTCGGCCCGAACTTCAACCTCGGCCCGAACTCCGACCTCGGCCCGAACACCGAACTTCGGCCCAAACACCACTTCGCCACTTCGGCCCGAACACCACTTCGGCCCGAACATCCCTCTTCGGCCCGAACATCCCTCTTCGGCCCGAACTCTTCAATATCCAAGATTGTGTGACAATAGGTGCTATACTAAAACATTCATAAGTTTCAGCTCGGGTGTCCGTTTCACGCCCACGAGTAACCAAAATAGCTGGTTCGTTCGTCACTGCCAAGAACGAGTTCGGCCCGAACTCTTCAATGTTCCCGGTCCGAACTTCATTTTCGGCCCGAACTTCAACCTCGGCCCGAACTCCGACCTCGGCCCGAACACCGAACTTCGGCCCAAACACCACTTCGCCACTTCGGCCCTAACACCACTTCGGCCCGAACATCCCTCTTCGGCCCGAACTCTTCAATATCCAAGATTGTGTGACAAAAGGTGCAATACTAAAACATTCATAACTTTCAGCTCGGGTGTCCGTTTCACGCCCACGAGTAACCCAAATAGCTGGTTCGTTCGTCACTGCCAAAACAAGTTCGGCCCGAACTCTTCACCGTTCCCGGTCCGAACTTCATTTTCGGCCCGAACTTCAACCTCGGCCCAAACTTCAACCTCGGCCCGAACTCCGACCTCGGCCCGAACTTCAACCTCGGCCCGAACATCATCCTCGGCCCGAACACCGAACTTTGGCCCGAACACAACCTCGACCCGAACACAACCTCGGCCCGAACACCACTTCGACTCGAACATCACTCTTCGGCCCGAACTCTTCAATATCCAAGATTGTGTGACAAAAGGTGCTATACTAAAACATTCATAACTTTCAGCTCGGGTGTCCGTTTCACGCCCACGAGTAACCAAAATAGTTGTTTCGTTCGTCACTGCCAAGAACAAGTTCGGCCCGAACTCTTCACTGTTCCCGGCCCGAACTTCATTTTCGGCCCGAACTTCAACCTCGGCCCGAACTCCGACCTCGGCCCGAACTTCAACCTCGGCCTGAACATCATCCTCGGCCCCAACACCGAACTTCGGCCCGAACACCACTTCGGCCCGAACACCACTTCGGCCCGAACATCCCACTTCGGCCCGAACACCACTTCGGCCCGAACATCCCTCTTAGGCCCGAACTCTTCAATATCCAAGATTGTGTGACAATGGGTGCTATACTAAAACATTCATAACTTTCAGCTCGGGTGTCCGTTTCACGCCCACGAGTAACCAAAATAGCTGGTTCGTTCGTCACTGCCAAGAACAAGTTCGGCCCGAACTCTTCACTGTTCCCGGCCCGAACTTCATTTTCGGCCCGAACTTCAACCTCGGCCCGAACTCCGACCTCGGCCCGAACTTCAACCTCGGCCCGAACATCATCCTCGGCCCCAACACCGAACTACGGCCCGAACACCACTTCGGCCCGAACATCCCACTTCGGCCCGAACACCACTTCGGCCCGAACATCCCTCTTCGGCCCGAACTCTTCAATATCCAAGATTGTGTGACAATAGGTGCTATACTAAAACATTCATAACTTTCAGCTCGGGTGTCCGTTTCATGCCCACGAGTAACCAAAATAGCTGGTTCGTTCGTCACTGCCAAGAACAAGTTCGGCCCGAACTCTTCACTGTTCCCGGCCCGAACTTCATTTTCGGCCCGAACTTCAACCTCGGCCCGAACTCCGACCTCGGCCCGAACTTCAACCTCGGCCCGAACATCATCCTCGGCCCGAACACCAAACTTCGGCCCGAATACCACTTCAGCCCGAACACCACTTCGGCCCGAACATCCCACTTCGGCCCGAACACCACTTCGGCCCGAACATCCCTCTTCGGCCCGAACTCTTCAATATCCAAGATTATGTGACAAAAGGTGCTATACTAAAACATTCATAACTTTCAGCTCGGGTGTCCGTTTCACGCCCACGAGTAACCAAAATAGCTGGTTCGTTCGTCACTGCCAAGAACAAGTTCGGCCCGAACTCTTCAATGTTCCCGGTCCGAACTTCATTTTCGGCCCGAACTTCAACCTCGGCCCGAACTCCGACCTCGGCCCGAACACCGAACTTCGGCCCAAACACCACTTCGCCACTTCGGCCCGAACACCACTTCGGCCCGAACATCCCTCTTCGGCCCGAACATCCCTCTTCGGCCCGAACTCTTCAATATCCAAGATTGTGTGACAATAGGTGCTATACTAAAACATTCATAAGTTTCAGCTCGGGTGTCCGTTTCACGCCCACGAGTAACCAAAATAGCTGGTTCGTTCGTCACTGCCAAGAACAAGTTCGGCCCGAACTCTTCAATGTTCCCGGCCCGAACTTCATTTTCGGCCCGAACTTCAACCTCGGCCCGAACTCCGACCTCGGCCCGAACACCGAACTTCGGCCCAAACACCACTTCGCCACTTCGGCCCGAACACCACTTCGGCCCGAACATCCCTCTTCGGCCCGAACATCCCTCTTCAGCCCGAACTCTTCAATATCGAAGATTGTGTGACAATAGGTGCTATACTAAAACATTCATAAGTTTCAGCTCGGGTGTCCGTTTCACGCCCACGAGTAACCAAAATAGCTGGTTCGTTCGTCACTGCCAAGAACGAGTTCGGCCCGAACTCTTCAATGTTCCCGGTCCGAACTTCATTTTCGGCCCGAACTTCAACCTCGGCCCGAACTCCGACCTCGGCCCGAACACCGAACTTCGGCCCAAACACCACTTCGCCACTTCGGCCCGAACACCACTTCGGCCCGAACATCCCTCTTCGGCCCGAACTCTTCAATATCCAAGATTGTGTGACAAAAGGTGCTATACTAAAACATTCATAACTTTCAGCTCGGGTGTCCGTTTCACGCCCACGAGTAACCCAAATAGCTGGTTCGTTCGTCACTGCCAAAACAAGTTCGGCCCGAACTCTTCACCGTTCCCGGTCCGAACTTCATTTTCGGCCCGAACTTCAACCTCGGCCCAAACTTCAACCTCGGCCCGAACTCCGACCTCGGCCCGAACTTCAACCTCGGCCCCAACATCATCCTCGGCCCGAACACCGAACTTTGGCCCGAACACAACCTCGACCCGAACACAACCTCGGCCCGAACACCACTTTGACTCGAACATCCCTCTTCGGCCCGAACTCTTCAATATCCAAGATTGTGTGACAAAAGGTGCTATACTAAAACATTCATAACTTTCAGCTCGGGTGTCCGTTTCACGCCCACGAGTAACCAAAATAGCTGTTTCGTTCGTCACTGCCAAGAACAAGTTCGGCCCGAACTCTTCACTGTTCCCGGCCCGAACTTCATTTTCGGCCCGAACTTCAACCTCGGCCCGAACTCCGACCTCGGCCCGAACTTCAACCTCGGCCCGAACATCATCCTCGGCCCCAACACCGAACTTCGGCCCGAACACCACTTCGGCCCGAACACCAATTCGGCCCGAACATCCCACTTCGGCCCGAACACCACTTCGGCCCGAACATCCCTCTTCGGCCCGAACTCTTCAATATCCAAGATTGTGTGACAATAGGTGCTATACTAAAACATTCATAACTTTCAGCTCGGGTGTCCGTTTCACGCCCACGAGTAACCAAAATAGCTGGTTCGTTCGTCACTGCCAAGAACAAGTTCGGCCCGAACTCTTCACTGTTCCCGGCCCGAACTTCATTTTCGGCCCGAACTTCAACCTCGGCCCGAACTCCGACCTCGGCCCGAACTTCAACCTCGGCCCGAACATCATCCTCGGCCCCAACACCGAACTTCGGCCCGAACACCACTTCGGCCCGAACATCCCACTTCGGCCCGAACACCACTTCGGCCCGAACATCCCTCTTCGGCCCGAACTCTTCAATATCCAAGATTGTGTGACAATAGGTGCTATACTAAAACATTCATAACTTTCAGCTCGGGTGTCCGTTTCATGCCCACGAGTAACCAAAATAGCTGGTTCGTTCGTCACTGCCAAGAACAAGTTCGGCCCGAACTCTTCACTGTTCCCGGCCCGAACTTCATTTTCGGCCCGAACTTCAACCTCGACCCGAACTCCGACCTCGGCCCGAACTTCAACCTCGGCCCGAACATCATCCTCGGCCCGAACACCAAACTTCGGCCCGAATACCACTTCAGCCCGAACACCACTTCGGCCCGAACATCCCACTTCGGCCCGAACACCACTTCGGCCCGAACATCCCTCTTCGGCCCGAACTCTTCAATATCCAAGATTATGTGACAAAAGGTGCTATACTAAAACATTCATAACTTTCAGCTCGGGTGTCCGTTTCACGCCCACGAGTAACCAAAATAGCTGGTTCGTTCGTCACTGCCAAGAACAAGTTCGGCCCGAACTCTTCAATGTTCCCGGTCCGAACTTCATTTTCGGCCCGAACTTCAACCTCGGCCCGAACTCCGACCTCGGCCCGAACACCGAACTTCGGCCCAAACACCACTTCGCCACTTCGGCCCGAAAACCACTTCGGCCCGAACATCCCTCTTCGGCCCGAACATCCCTCTTCGTCCCGAACTCTTCAATATCCAAGATTGTGTGACAAAAGGTGCTATACTAAAACATTCATAACTTTCAGCTCGGGTGTCCGTTTCACGCCCACGAGTAACCCAAATAGCTGGTTCGTTCGTCACTGCCAAAACAAGTTCGGCCCGAACTCTTCACCGTTCCCGGTCCGAACTTCATTTTCGGCCCGAACTTCAACCTCGGCCCGAACTTCAACCTCGGCTCGAACTCTGACCTCGGCCCGAACTTCAACCTCGGCCCGAACATCATCCTCGGCCCGAACACCGAACTTTGGCCCGAACACAACCTCGACCCGAACACAACCTCGGCCCGAACACCACTTCGACTCGAACATCCCTCTTCGGCCCGAACTCTTAAATATCCAAGATTGTGTGACAAAAGGTGCTATACTAAAACATTCATAACTTTCAGCTCGGGTGTCCGTTTCACGCCCACGAGTAACCAAAATAGCTGTTTCGTTCGTCACTGCCAAGAACAAGTTCGGCCCGAACTCTTCACTGTTCCCGGCCCGAACTTCAACCTCGGCCCGAACTTCAACCTCGGCCCGAACTCCGACCTCGGCCCGAACTTCAACCTCGGCCCGAACATCATCCTCGGCCCCAACACCGAACTTCGGCCCGAACACCACTTCGGCCCGAACACCACTTCGGCCCGAACATCCCACTTCGGCCCGAACTCTTCAATATCCAAGATTGTGTGACAAAAGGTGCTATACTAAAACATTCATAACTTTCAGCTCGGGTGTCCGTTTCACGCCCACGAGTAACCAAAATAGCTGGTTCGTTCGTCACTGCCAAGAAAAATTTCGGCCCGAACTCTTCACTGTTCCCGGCCCGAACTTCATTTTCGGCCCGAACTTCAACCTCGGCCCCCGAACTCCAACCTCGGCCCGAACTTCAACCTCGGCCCAAACACCGAACTTCGGCCCGAACACCACTTCGCCTCTTCGGCCCGTACACCACTTCGGCCCGAACATCCCTCTTCGGCCCGAACTCTTCAATATCCAAGATTGTGTGACAAAAGGTGCTATACTAAAACATTCATAACTTTCAGCTCGGGTGTCCGTTTCACGCCCACGAGTAACGCAAATAGCTGGTTCGTTTGTCACTGCCAAGAACAAGTTCAGCCCGAACTCTTCACTGTTCCCAGTCCGAACTTCATTTTCGGCCCGAACTTCAACCTCAGCCCGAACTTCAACCTCGGCCCGAACTCCGACCTCGGCCCGAACTTCAACCTCGGCCCGAACATCATCCTCGGCCCGAACACCGAACTTCGGCCCGAACACCACTTCGGCCCGAACACCGAACTTTGGCCCGAACACCACTTCGGCCCGAACACAACTTCGGCCCGAACATCCCACTTCGGCCCGAACACCACTTCGGCTCTAACATCCCTCTTCGGTCCGAACTCTTCAATATCCAAGATTGTGTGACAAAAGGTGCTATACTAAAACATTCATAACTTTCAGCTCGGGTGTCCGTTTCACGCCCACGAGTAACCAAAAGAGTTGTTTCGTTCGTCACTGCCAAGAACAAGTTCGGCCCGAACTCTTCACTGTCCCGGCCCGAACCTCATTTTCGGCCCGAACTTCAACCTCGGCCCAAACTTCAACCTCGGCCCGAACTCCAACCTCGGCCCGAACTCCGACCTCGGCCCGAACTTCAACCTCGGCCCGTACTCCGACCTCGGCCCGAACTTCAACCTCGGCCCGAACATCATCCTCGGCCCGAACACCGAACTTCGGCCCGAACACCACTTCGGCCCGAACACCACTTCGGCCCGAACATCCCACTTCGGCCCGAACACCACTTCGGCCCGAACATCCCTCTTCGGCCCGAACTCTTCAATATCCAAGATTGTGTGACAAAAGGTGCTATACAAAAACATTCATAACTTTCAGCTCGAGTGTCCGTTTCACGCCCACGAGTAACCAAAATAGCTGGTTCTTTCGTCACTGCCAAGAACAAGTTCGGACCGAACTCTTCTCTGTTCCCGGCCCGAACTTCATTTTCGGCCCGAACTTCAACCTCGGCCCGAACTTCAACCTCGGCCCGAACTCCGACCTCGGCACGAACTTCAACCTCGGCCCGAACATTATCCTCGGCCCGAACACCGAACTTCGGCCCGAACACCACTTCGGCCCGAACACCACTTCGGCCCGAACACCACTTCGGCCCGAACATCCCTCTTCGGCCCGAACTCTTCACTGTTCCCGGCATGAACTTCATTTTCGGCCCGAACTTCAACCTCGGCCCGAACTTCAACCTCGGCCCGAACTCCGACCTCGGCCCAAACTTCTACCTCGGCCTGAACATTATCCTCGGCCCGAACACCGAACTTCGGCCCGAACACCACTTCGGCCCGAACATCCCACTTCGGCCCGAACACCACTTCGGCCCGAACATCCCTCTTCGGCCCGAACTCTTCAATATCCAAGATTGTGTGACAAAAGGTGCTATACAAAAACATTCATAACTTTCAGCTCGGGAGTCCGTTTCACGCCCACGAGTAACCAAAATAGCTGGTTCGTTCGTCACTGCCAAGAACAAGTTCGTCCCGAACTCTTCACTGTTCCTGGCCCGAACTTCAACCTCGGCCCGAACTCCAACCTCGGCCCGAACTCCAACCTCGGCCCGAACTTCAACCTCGGCCCGAACATCATCCTCGGCCCGAACACCGAACTTCGGCCCGAACACCACTTCGGCCCGAACATCCCACTTCGGCCCGAACACCACTTCGGCCCGAACATCCCTCTTCGGCCCGAACTCTTCAATATCCAAGATTGTGTGACAAAAGGTGCTATACAAAAACATTCATAACTTTCAGCTTGGGTGTCCGTTTCACGCCCACGAGTAACAAAAATAGCTGGTTCGTTCGTCACTGCCAAGAACAAGTTCGGCCCGAACTCTTCACTGTTCCCGGCCCGAACTTCATTTTCGGCCCGAACTTCAACCTCGGCCCGAACATCATCCTCGGCCCGAACACCGAACTTTTGCCCGAACTTCAACCTCGGCCCGAACATCATCCTCGGCCCGAACACCGAACTTCGGCCCGAACACCACTTCGGCCCGAACATCCCTCTTCGGCCCGAACTCTTCAATATCCAAGATTGTGTGACAAAAGGTGCTATACTAAAACATTCATAACTTTCAGCTCGGGTGTCCGTTTCACGCCCACGAGTAACCAAAATAGCTGGTTCGTTCGTCATTGCCAAGAACAAGTTCGGACCGAACTCTTCTCTGTTCCCGGCCCGAACTTTATTTTCGGCCCGAACTTCAACCTCGGCCCGAACTTCAACCTCGGCCCGAACTCCTACCTCGGCCCGAACTTCAACCTCGTCCCGAACATCATCCTCGGCCCGAACACCGAACTTCGGCCCGAACACCACTTCGGCCCGAACATCCCACTTCGGCCCGAACATCCCACTTCGGCCCTAACACCACTTCGGCCCGAACATCCCTCTTCGGCCCGAACTCTTCAATATCCAAGATTGTGTGACAAAAGGTGCTATACTAAAACATTCATAACTATCAGCACGTGTGTCCGTTTCACGCCCACGAGTAACCAAAATAGATGGTTTGTTCGTCACTGCCAAGAACAAGTTCGGCCCGAACTCTTCACTGTTCCCGGCCCGAACTTCAACCTCGGCCCGATCTTCAACCTCGGCCCGAACTCCGACCTCGGCCCGAACTTCAACCTCGGCCCGACCATCATCCTCGGCCCGAACACCGAACTTCGGCCCGAACACCGAACTTCGGCCCGAACACCACTTCGGCCCGTACATCCCACTTCGGCCCGAACATCCCTCTTCGGCCTGAACTCTTCAATATCCAAGATTGTGTGACAAATGGTGCTATACTAAAACATTCATAACTTTCAGCTCGGGTGTCCGTTTCACGCCCACGAGTAACCAAAATAGCTGGTTCGTTCGTCACTGCCAAGAACAAGTTCGTCCCGAACTCTTCACTGTTCCTGACCCGAACTTCAACCTCGGCCCGAACTCCAACCTCAGCCCGAACTCCAACCTCGGCCCGAACTTCAACCTCGGCCCGAACATCATCCTCGGCCCGAACACCGAACTTCGGCCCGAACACCACTTCGGCCCGAACATCCCACTTCGGCCCGAACACCACTTCGGCCCGAACATCCCTCTTCGGCCCGAACTCTTCAATATCCAAGATTGTGTGACAAAAGGTGCTATACTAAAACATTCATAACTTTCAGCACGGGTGTCCGTTTCACGCCCACGAGTAACCAAAATAGATGGTTTGTTCGTCACTGCCAAGAACAAGTTCGGCCCGAACTCTTTACTGTTCCCGGCCCGAACTTCAACCTCGGCCCGATCTTCAACCTCGGCCCGAACTCCGACCTCGGCCCGAACTTCAACCTCGGCCCGAACATCATCCTCGGCCCGAACACCGAACTTCGGCCCGAACACCACTTCGGCCCGAACTTCAACCTCGGCCCGAACTCCAACCTCGGCCCGAACTTCAACCTCGGCCCGAACTCCGACCTCGGCCCGAACTTCAACCTCGGCCCGTACTCCGACCTCGGCCCGAACTTCAACCTCGGCCCGAACATCATCCTCGGCCCGAACACCGAACTTCGGCCCGAACACCACTTCGGCCCGAACACCACTTCGGCCCGAACATCCCACTTCGGCCCGAACACCACTTCGGCCCGAACATCCCTCTTCGGCCCGAACTCTTCAATATCCAAGATTGTGTGACAAAAGGTGCTATACTAAAACATTCATAACTTTCAGCTCGGGTGTCCGTTTCACGCCCACGAGTAACCAAAATAGCTGGTTCGTTCGTCACTGCCAAGAACAAGTTCGGACCGAACTCTTCTCTGTTCCCGGCCCGATCTTCATTTTTGGCCCGAACTTCAACCTCGGCCCGAACTTCAACCTCGGCCCGAACTCCGACCTCGGCCCGAACTTCAACCTCGGCCCGAACATTATCCTCGATCCGAACACCGAACTTCGGCCAGAACACCACTTCGACCCGAACACCACTTCGGCCCGAATATCCCACTTCGGCCCGAACACCACTTCGGCCCGAACATCCCTCTTCGGCCCGAACTCTTCAATATCCAAGATTGTGTGACAAAAGGTGCTATACTAAAACATTCATAACTATCAGCACGGGTGTCCGTTTCACGCCCACGAGTAACCAAAATAGATGGTTTGTTCGTCACTGCCAAGAACAAGTTCGGCCCGAACTCTTCACTGTTCACGGCCCGAACTTCAACCTCGGCCCGATCTTCAACCTCGGCCCGAACTCCGACCTCGGCCCGAACTTCAACCTCGGCCCGAACATCATCCTCGGCCCGAACACCGAACTTCGGTCCGAACACCACTTCGGCCCGAACATCCCTCTTCGGCCCGAACTCTTCAATATCCAAGATTGTGTGACAAAAGGTGCTATACTAAAACATTCATAACTTTCAGCTCGGGTGTCCGTTTCACGCCCACGAGTAACCAAAATAGTTGGTTCGTTCGTCATTGCCAAGAACAAGTTCGGACCGAACTCTTCTCTGTTCCCGGCCCGAACTTTATTTTCGGCCCGAACTTCAACCTCGGCCCGAACTTCAACCTCGGCCCGAACTCCGACCTCGGCCCGAACTTCAACCTCGGCCCGAACATCATCCTCGGCCCGAACACCGAACTTCGGCCCGAACACCACTTCGGCCCGAACATCCCACTTCGGCCCGAACATCCCACTTCGGCCCTAACACCACTTCGGCCCGAACATCCCTCTTCGGCCTGAACTCTTCAATATCCAAGATTGTGTGACAAATGGTGCTATACTAAAACATTCATAACTTTCAGCTCGGGTGTCCGTTTCACGCCCACGAGTAACCAAAATAGCTGGTTCGTTCGTCACTGCCAAGAACAAGTTCGTCCCGAACTCTTCACTGTTCCTAGCCCGAACTTCAACCTCGGCCCGAACTCCAACCTCGGCCCGAACTCCAACCTCGGCCCGAACTTCAACCTCGGCCCGAACATCATCCTCGGCCCGAACACCGAACTTCGGCCCGAACACCACTTCGGCCCGAACATCCCACTTCGGCCCGAACACCACTTCGGCCCGAACATCCCTCTTCGGCCCGAACTCTTCAATATCCAAGATTGTGTGACAAAAGGTGCTATACTAAAACATTCATAACTTTCAGCACGGGTGTCCGTTTCACGCCCACGAGTAACCAAAATAGATGGTTTGTTCGTCACTGCCAAGAACAAGTTCGGCCCGAACTCTTTACTGTTCCCGGCCCGAACTTCAACCTCGGCCCGATCTTCAACCTCGGCCCGAACTCCGACCTCGGCCCGAACTTCAACCTCGGCCCGAACATCATCCTCGGCCCGAACACCGAACTTCGGCCCGAACACCACTTCGGCCCGAACTTCAACCTCGGCCCGAACTCCAACCTCGGCCCGAACTTCAACCTCGGCCCGAACTCCGACCTCGGCCCGAACTTCAACCTCGGCCCGTACTCCGACCTCGGCCCGAACTTCAACCTCGGCCCGAACATCATCCTCGGCCCGAACACCGAACTTCGGCCCGAACACCACTTCGGCCCGAACACCACTTCGGCCCGAACATCCCACTTCGGCCCGAACACCACTTCGGCCCGAACATCCCTCTTCGGCCCGAACTCTTCAATATCCAAGATTGTGTGACAAAAGGTGCTATACTAAAACATTCATAACTTTCAGCTCGGGTGTCCGTTTCACGCCCACGAGTAACCAAAATAGCTGGTTCGTTCGTCACTGCCAAGAACAAGTTCGGACCGAACTCTTCTCTGTTCCCGGCCCGATCTTCATTTTTGGCCCGAACTTCAACCTCGGCCCGAACTTCAACCTCGGCCCGAACTCCGACCTCGGCCCGAACTTCAACCTCGGCCCGAACATTATCCTCGATCCGAACACCGAACTTCGGCCAGAACACCACTTCGACCCGAACACCACTTCGGCCCGAATATCCCACTTCGGCCCGAACACCACTTCGGCCCGAACATCCCTCTTCGGCCCGAACTCTTCAATATCCAAGATTGTGTGACAAAAGGTGCTATACTAAAACATTCATAACTATCAGCACGGGTGTCCGTTTCACGCCCACGAGTAACCAAAATAGATGGTTTGTTCGTCACTGCCAAGAACAAGTTCGGCCCGAACTCTTCACTGTTCACGGCCCGAACTTCAACCTCGGCCCGATCTTCAACCTCGGCCCGAACTCCGACCTCGGCCCGAACTTCAACCTCGGCCCGAACATCATCCTCGGCCCGAACACCGAACTTCGGTCCGAACACCACTTCGGCCCGAACATCCCTCTTCGGCCCGAACTCTTCAATATCCAAGATTGTGTGACAAAAGGTGCTATACTAAAACATTCATAACTTTCAGCTCGGGTGTCCGTTTCACGCCCACGAGTAACCAAAATAGTTGGTTCGTTCGTCATTGCCAAGAACAAGTTCGGACCGAACTCTTCTCTGTTCCCGGCCCGAACTTTATTTTCGGCCCGAACTTCAACCTCGGCCCGAACTTCAACCTCGGCCCGAACTCCGACCTCGGCCCGAACTTCAACCTCGGCCCGAACATCATCCTCGGCCCGAACACCGAACTTCGGCCCGAACACCACTTCGGCCCGAACATCCCACTTCGGCCCGAACATCCCACTTCGGCCCTAACACCACTTCGGCCCGAACATCCCTCTTCGGCCTGAACTCTTCAATATCCAAGATTGTGTGACAAATGGTGCTATACTAAAACATTCATAACTTTCAGCTCGGGTGTCCGTTTCACGCCCACGAGTAACCAAAATAGCTGGTTCGTTCGTCACTGCCAAGAACAAGTTCGTCCCGAACTCTTCACTGTTCCTAGCCCGAACTTCAACCTCGGCCCGAACTCCAACCTCGGCCCGAACTCCAACCTCGGCCCGAACTTCAACCTCGGCCCGAACATCATCCTCGGCCCGAACACCGAACTTCGGCCCGAACACCACTTCGGCCCGAACATCCCACTTCGGCCCGAACACCACTTCGGCCCGAACATCCCTCTTCGGCCCGAACTCTTCAATATCCAAGATTGTGTGACAAAAGGTGCTATACTAAAACATTCATAACTTTCAGCACGGGTGTCCGTTTCACGCCCACGAGTAACCAAAATAGATGGTTTGTTCGTCACTGCCAAGAACATGTTCGGCCCGAACTCTTCACTGTTCCCGGCCCGAACTTCAACCTCGGCCCGATCTTCAACCTCGGCCCGAACTCCGACCTCGGCCCGAACTTCAACCTCGGCCCGAACATCATCCTCGGCCCGAACACCGAACTTCGGCCCGAACACCACTTCGGCCCGAACTTCAACCTCGGCCCGAACTCCAACCTCGGCCCGAACTTCAACCTCGGCCCGAACTCCGACCTCGGCCCAAACTTCAACCTCGGTCCGTACTCCGACCTCGGCCCGAACTTCAACCTCGGCCCGAACATCATCCTCGGCCCGAACACCGAACTTCGGCCCGAACACCACTTCGGCTCGAACACCATTTCGGCCCGAACATCCCACTTCGGCCCGAACACCACTTCAGCCCGAACATCCCTCTTCGGCCCGAACTCTTCAATATCAAAGATTGTGTGACAAAAGGTGCTATACTAAAACATTCATAACTTTCAGCTCGGGTGTCCGTTTCACGCCCACGAGTAACCAAAATAGCTGGTTCGTTCGTCACTGCCAAGAACAAGTTCGGACCGAACTCTTCTCTGTTCCCGGCCCGATCTTCATTTTCGGCCCGAACTTCAACCTCGGCCCGAACTTCAACCTCGGCCCGAACTCCGACCTCGGCCCGAACTTCAACCTCGGCCCGAACATTATCCTCGACCCGAACACCGAACTTCGGCCAGAACACCACTTCGACCCGAACACCACTTCGGCCCGAACATCCCACTTCGGCCCGAACACCACTTCGGCCCGAACATCCCTCTTCGGCCCGAACTCTTCACTTTTCCCGGCCTGAACTTCAACCTCGGCCCGAACTTCAACCTCGGCCCGAACTCCGACCTCGGCCCGAACTTCAACCTCGGCCCGAACATTATCCTCGGCCCGAACACCGAACTTCGGCCCGAACACCACTTCGGCCCGAACATCCCACTTCGGCCCGAACACCACTTCGGCCCGAACATCCCTCTTCGGCCCGAACTCTTCAATATCCAAGATTGTGTGACAAAAGGTGCTATACAAAAACATTCATAACTTTCAGCTCGGGTGTCCGTTTCACGCCCACGAGTAACCAAAATAGCTGGTTCGTTCGTCACTGCCAAGAACAAGTTCGGCCCGAACTCTTCACTGTTCCCGGCCCGAACTTCATTTTCGGCCCGAACTTCAACCTCGGCCCCAACATCATCCTCGGCCCGAACACCGAACTTTGGCCCGAACTTTAACCTCGGCCCGAACATCATCCTCGGCCCGAACACCGAACTTCGGCCCGAACACCACTTCGGCCCGAACATCCCTCTTCGGCCCGAACTCTTCAATATCCAAGATTGTGTGACAAAAGGTGTTATACTAATACATTCATAACTTTCAGCTCGGGTGTCCGTTTCATGCCCACGAGTAACCAAAATAGCTGGTTCGTTCGTCACTGCCAAGAACAAGTTCGGACCGAACTCTTCTCTGTTCCCGGCCCGAACTTCAACCTCGGCCTGAACTTCAACCTCGGCCCGAACTCCGACCTCGGCCCGAACTTTAACCTCGGCCCGAACATCATCCTCGGCCCGAACACCGAACTTCGTTCCGAACACCACTTCGGCCCGAACATCCCACTTCGGCCCGAACATCCCACTTCCGCCCGAACACCACTTCGGCCCGAACATCCCTCTTCGGCCCGAACTCTTCAATATCCAAGATTGTGTGACAAAAGGTGCTATACTAAAACATTCATAACTTTCAGCACGGGTGTCCGTTTCACGCCCACGAGTAACCAAAATAGATGGTTTGTTCGTCACTGCCAAGAACAAGTTCGGCCCGAACTCTTCACTGTTCCCGGCCCGAACTCCAACCTCGGCCCGAACTTCAACCTCGGCCCGAACTCCGACCTCGGCCCGAACTTCAACCTCGGCCCGAACATCATCCTCGGCCCGAACACCGAACTTCGGCCCGAACACCACTTCGGCCCGAACACCACTTCGGCCCGAACATCCCACTTCGGCCCGAACACCACTTCGGCCAGAACATCCCTCTTCGGCCCGAACTCTTCAATATCCAAGATTGTGTGACAAAAGATGCTATACTAAAACATTCATAACTTTCAGCTCGGGTGTCCGTTTCACGCCCACGAGTAACCAAAATAGCTGGTTCGTTCGTCACTGCCAAGAACAAGTTCGGCCCGAACTCTTCACTGTTCCCGGCCCGAACTTCATTTTCGGCCCTAACTTCAACCTCGACCCGAACATCATCCTCGGCCCGAACACCGAACTTCGGCCCGAACTTCAACCTCGGCCCGAACATCATCCTCGGCCCGAACACTAAACTTCGGCCCGAACACCACTTCGGCCCGAACATCCCTCTTCGGCCCGAACTCTTCAATATCCAAGATTGTGTGACAAAGGGTGCTATACTAAAACATTCATAACTTTCAGCTCGGGTGTCCGTTTCACGCTCACGAGTAACCAAAATAGCTGGTTCGTTCGTCACTGCCAAGAACAAGTTCGGACCGAACTCTTCTCTGTTCCCGGCCCGAACTTCATTTTCGGCCCGAACTTCAACCTCGGCCCGAACTTCAACCTCGGCCCGAACTCCGACCTCGGCCCGAACTTCAACCTCGGCCCGAACATCATCCTCGGCCCGAACACCGAACTTCGGCCCGAACACCACTTCGGCCCGAACACCACTTCGGCCCGAACATCCCACTTCGGCCCGAACACCACTTCGGCCCGAACATCCCTCTTCGGCCCGAACTCTTCAATATCCAAGATTGTGTGACAAAAGGTGCTATACTAAAACATTCATAACTTTCAGCTCGGGTGTCCGTTTCACGCCCACGAGTAACCAAAATAGCTGGTTCGTTCGTCACTGCCAAGAACAAGTTCGGCTCGAACTCTTCACTGTTCCCGGCCCGAACTTCATTTTCGGCCCGAACTTCAACCTCGGCCCGAACATCATCCTTGGCCCGAACACCGAACTTCGGCCCGAACTTCAACCTCGGCCCGAACATTATCCTCGGCCCGAGCACTAAACTTCGGCCCGAACACCACTTCGGCCCGAACATCCCTCTTTGCCCCGAAATCTTCAATATCCAAGATTGTGTGACAAATGGTGCTATACTAAAACATTCATAACTTTCAGCTAGGGTGTCCGTTTCACGCCCACGAGTAACCAAAATAGCTGGTTCGTTCGTCACTGCCAAGAACAAGTTCGGCCCGAACTCTTTACTGTTCCCGGCCCGAACTTCATTTTCGGCCCGAACTTCAACCTCGGCCCGAACTCCAACCTCGGCCCGGACTCCAACCTCGGCCCGAACTTCAACCTCGGCCCGAACATCATCCTCGGCCCGAACACCGAACTTCGGCCCGAACACCACTTCGGCCCGAACATCCCACTTCGGCCCGAACACCACTTCGGCTCGAACTCTTCAATATCCAAGATTGTGTGACAAAAGGTGCTATACTAAAACATGCATAACTTTCAGCTCGGGTGTCCGTTTCACGCCCACGAGTAACCAAAATAGCCGGTTCGTTCGTCACTGCCAAGAACAAGTTCGGCCCGAACTCTTCACTGTTCCCGGTCCGAACTTCAACCTCGGCCTGAACTCCGACCTCGGCCCGAACTTCAACCTCGGCCCGAACACCGAACTTCGGCTCGAACACCACTTCGCCACTTCGGCCCGAACACCACTTCGGCCCGAACACCACTTCGGCCCGAACATCCCTCTTCGGCCCGAACATCCCTCTTCGGCCCGAACTCTTCAATATCCAAGATTGTGTGACAAATGGTGATATACTAAAACATTCATAACTTTCAGCTCGGGTGTCCGTTTCACGCCCACGAGTAACCAAAATAGCTGTTTCGTTCGTCACTGCCAAGAACAAGTTCGGCCCGAACTCTTCACTGTTCCCGGCCCGAACTTCATTTTCTGCCCGAACTTCAACCTCGGCCCGAACTTCAACCTCGGCCCGAACTCCGACCTCGGACCGAACTTCAACCTCAGCCCGAACATCATCCTCGGCCCGAACACCGAACTTCGGCCCGAACACCACTTCGCCCCGAACACCACTTCGGCCCGAACATCCCACTTAGGCCCGAACACCACTTCGGCCCGAACATCCCTCTTCGGCCCGAACTCTTCAATATCCAAGATTGTGTGACAAAAGGTGCTATACTAAAACATTCATAACTTTCAGCTCGGGTGTCCGTTTCACGCCCACGAGTAACCAAAATAGCTGGTTCGTTCGTCACTGCCAAGAACAAGTTCGGCCCGAACTCTTCACTGTTCCCGGCCCGAACTTCATTTTCGGCCCGAACTTCAACCTCGGCCCGAACATCATCCTCGGCCCGAACACCGAACTTCGGCCCGAACTTCAACCTCGGCCCGAACATCATCCTCAGCCCGAACACTAAACTTCGGCCCGAACACCACTTCGGCCCGAACATCCCTCTTCGGCCCGAACATCCCTCTTCGGCCCGAACTCTTCAATATCCAAGATTGTGTGACAAAGGGTGCTATACTAAAACATTCATAACTTTCAGCTCGGGTGTCCGTTTCACGCCCACGAGTAACCAAAATAGCTGGTTCGTTCGTCACTGCCAAGAACAAGTTCGGACCGAACTCTTCTCTGTTCCCGGCCCGAACTTCATTTTCGGCCCGAACTTCAACCTCGGCCCGAACTTCAACCTCGGCCCGAACTCCGACCTCGGCCCGAACTTCAACCTCGGCCCGAACATCATCCTCGGCCCGAACACCGAACTTCGGCCCGAACACCACTTCGGCCCGAACACCACTTCGGCCCGAACATCCCACTTCGGCCCGAACACCACTTCGGCCCGAACATCCCTCTTCGGCCCGAACTCTTCAATATCCAAGATTGTGTGACAAAAGGTGCTATACTAAAACATTCATAACTTTCAGCTCGGGTGTCCGTTTCACGCCCACGAGTAACCAAAATTGCTGGTTCGTTCGTCACTGCCAAGAACAAGTTCGGCCCGAACTCTTCACTGTTCCCGGCCCGAACTTCATTTTCGGCCCGAACTTCAACCTCGGCCCGAACTTCAACCTGGGCCCGAACTCCAACCTGGGCCCGAACTCCAACCTCGGCCCGAACATCATCCTCGGCCCGAACAACGAACTTCGGCCCGAACATCACTTCGGCCTGAACACCACTTCGGCCCGAACATCCCACTTCGGCCCGAACACCACTTCGGCCCGAACATCCCTCTTCGGCCTTAACTCTTCAATATCCAAGATTGTGTGACAAAAGGTGCTATACTAGAACATTCATAACTTTCAGCTCGGGTGTCCGTTTCACGCCCACGAGTAACCAAAATAGTTGGTTCGTTCGTCACTGCCAAGAACAAGTTCGGCCCGAACTCTTCACTGTTCCCGGCCCGAACTTAATATTCGGCCCGAACTTCAACCTCGGCCCGAACTTCAACCTCGGCCCGAACTCCGACCTCGGCCCGAACTTCAACCTCGGCCCGAACATCATCCTCGGCCCGAACACCGAACTTCGGCCCGAACACCACTTCGCCCCGAACACCACTTCGGCCCGAACATCCCACTTAGGCCCGAACACCACTTCGGCCCGAACATCCCTCTTCGGCCCGAACTCTTCAATATCCAAGATTGTGTGACAAAAGGTGCTATACTAAAACATTCATAACTTTCAGCTCGGGTGACCGTTTCACGCCCACGAGTAACCAAAATAGCTGGTTCGTTAGTCACTGCCAAGAACAAGTTCGGCCCGAACTCTTCACTGTTCCCGGCCCGAACTTCATTTTCGGCCCGAACTTCAACCTCGGCCCGAACATCATCCTCGGCCCGAACACCGAACTTCGGCCCGAACTTCAACCTCGGCCCGAACATCATCCTCGGCCCGAACATCCCACTTCGGCCCGAACACCACTTCGGCCCGAACATCCCTCTTCGGCCCGAACTCTTCAATATCAAAGATTGTTTGACAAAAGGTGCTATACTAAAACATTCATAACTTTCAGCTCGGGTGTCCGTTTCACGCCCACGAGTAACCAAAATAGCTGGTTCGTTCGTCACTGCCAAGAACAAGTTCGGACCGAACTCTTCTCTGTTCCCGGCCCGATCTTCATTTTCGGCCCGAACTTCAACCTCGGCCCGAACTTCAACCTCGGCCCGAACTCCGACCTCGGCCCGAACTTCAACCTCGGCCCGAACATTATCCTCGACCCGAACACCGAACTTCGGCCAGAACACCACTTCGACCCGAACACCACTTCGGCCCGAACATCCCACTTCGGCCCGAACACCACTTCGGCCCGAACATCCCTCTTCGGCCCGAACTCTTCACTTTTCCCGGCCTGAACTTCAACCTCGGCCCGAACTTCAACCTCGGCCCGAACTCCGACCTCGGCCCGAACTTCAACCTCGGCCCGAACATTATCCTCGGCCCGAACACCGAACTTCGGCCCGAACACCACTTCGGCCCGAACATCCCACTTCGGCCCGAACACCACTTCGGCCCGAACATCCCTCTTCGGCCCGAACTCTTCAATATCAAAGATTGTGTGACAAAAGGTGCTATACAAAAACATTCATAACTTTCAGCTCGGGTGTCCGTTTCACGCCCACGAGTAACCAAAATAGCTGGTTCGTTCGTCACTGCCAAGAACAAGTTCGGCCCGAACTCTTCACTGTTCCCGGCCCGAACTTCATTTTCGGCCCGAACTTCAACCTCGGCCCCAACATCATCCTCGGCCCGAACACCGAACTTTGGCCCGAACTTTAACCTCGGCCCGAACATCATCCTCGGCCCGAACACCGAACTTCGGCCCGAACACCACTTCGGCCCGAACATCCCTCTTCGGCCCGAACTCTTCAATATCCAAGATTGTGTGACAAAAGGTGTTATACTAAAACATTCATAACTTTCAGCTCGGGTGTCCGTTTCACGCCCACGAGTAACCAAAATAGCTGGTTCGTTCGTCACTGCCAAGAACAAGTTCGGACCGAACTCTTCTCTGTTCCCGGCCCGAACTTCAACCTCGGCCCGAACTTCAACCTCGGCCCGAACTCCGACCTCGGCCCGAACTTCAACCTCGGCCCGAACATCATCCTCGGCCCGAACACCGAACTTCGGCCCGAACACCACTTCGGCCCGAACACCACTTCGGCCCGAACATCCCACTTCGGCCCGAACACCACTTCGGCCCGAACATCCCTCTTCGGCCCGAACTCTTCAATATCCAAGATTGTGTGACAAAAGGTGCTATACTAAAACATTCATAACTTTCAGCTCGGGTGTCCGTTTCACGCCCACGAGTAACCAAAATTGCTGGTTCGTTCGTCACTGCCAAGAACAAGTTCGGCCCGAACTCTTCACTGTTCCCGGCCCGAACTTCATTTTCGGCCCGAACTTCAACCTCGGCCCGAACTTCAACCTGGGCCCGAACTCCAACCTGGGCCCGAACTCCAACCTCGGCCCGAACATCATCCTCGGCCCGAACACCGAACTTCGGCCCGAACATCACTTCGGCCTGAACACCACTTCGGCCCGAACATCCCACTTCGGCCCGAACACCACTTCGGCCCGAACATCCCTCTTCGGCCTTAACTCTTCAATATCCAAGATTGTGTGACAAAAGGTGCTATACTAGAACATTCATAACTTTCAGCTCGGGTGTCCGTTTCACGCCCACGAGTAACCAAAATAGTTGGTTCGTTCGTCACTGCCAAGAACAAGTTCGGCCCGAACTCTTCACTGTTCCCGGCCCGAACTTAATATTCGGCCCGAACTTCAACCTCGGCCCGAACTTCAACCTCGGCCCGAACTCCGACCTCGGCCCGAACTTCAACCTCGGCCCGAACATCATCCTCGGCCCGAACACCGAACTTCGGCCCGAACACCACTTCGCCCCGAACACCACTTCGGCCCGAACATCCCACTTAGGCCCGAACACCACTTCGGCCCGAACATCCCTCTTCGGCCCGAACTCTTCAATATCCAAGATTGTGTGACAAAAGGTGCTATACTAAAACATTCATAACTTTCAGCTCGGGTGACCGTTTCACGCCCACGAGTAACCAACATAGCTGGTTCGTTAGTCACTGCCAAGAACAAGTTCGGCCCGAACTCTTCACTGTTCCCGGCCCGAACTTCATTTTCGGCCCGAACTTCAACCTCGGCCCGAACATCATCCTCGGCCCGAACACCGAACTTCGGCCCGAACTTCAACCTCGGCCCGAACATCATCCTCGGCCCGAACATCCCACTTCGGCCCGAACACCACTTCGGCCCGAACATCCCTCTTCGGCCCGAACTCTTCAATATCAAAGATTGTGTGACAAAAGGTGCTATACTAAAACATTCATAACTTTCAGCTCGGGTGTCCGTTTCACGCCCACGAGTAACCAAAATAGCTGGTTCGTTCGTCACTACCAAGAACAAGTTCGGACCGAACTCTTCTCTGTTCCCGGCCCGATCTTCATTTTCGGCCCGAACTTCAACCTCGGCCCGAACTTCAACCTCGGCCCGAACTCCGACCTCGGCCCGAACTTCAACCTCGGCCCGAACATTATCCTCGACCCGAACACCGAACTTCGGCCAGAACACCACTTCGACCCGAACACCACTTCGGCCCGAACATCCCACTTCGGCCCGAACACCACTTCGGCCCGAACATCCCTCTTCGGCCCGAACTCTTCACTTTTCCCGGCCTGAACTTCAACCTCGGCCCGAACTTCAACCTCGGCCCGAACTCCGACCTCGGCCCGAACTTCAACCTCGGCCCGAACATTATCCTCGGCCCGAACACCGAACTTCGGCCCGAACACCACTTCGGCCCGAACATCCCACTTCGGCCCGAACACCACTTCGGCCCGAACATCCCTCTTCGGCCCGAACTCTTCAATATCCAAGATTGTGTGACAAAAGGTGCTATACAAAAACATTCATAACTTTCAGCTCGGGTGTCCGTTTCACGCCCACGAGTAACCAAAATAGCTGGTTCGTTCGTCACTGCCAAGAACAAGTTCGGCCCGAACTCTTCACTGTTCCCGGCCCGAACTTCATTTTCGGCCCGAACTTCAACCTCGGCCCCAACATCATCCTCGGCCCGAACACCGAACTTTGGCCCGAACTTTAACCTCGGCCCGAACATCATCCTCGGCCCGAACACCGAACTTCGGCCCGAACACCACTTCGGCCCGAACATCCCTCTTCGGCCCGAACTCTTCAATATCCAAGATTGTGTGACAAAAGGTGCTATACTAAAACATTCATAACTTTCAGCTCGGGTGTCCGTTTCACGCCCACGAGTAACCAAAATTGCTGGTTCGTTCGTCACTGCCAAGAACAAGTTCGGCCCGAACTCTTCACTGTTCCCGGCCCGAACTTCATTTTCGGCCCGAACTTCAACCTCGGCCCGAACTTCAACCTGGGCCCGAACTCCAACCTGGGCCCGAACTCCAACCTCGGCCCGAACATCATCCTCGGCCCGAACACCGAACTTCGGCCCGAACATCACTTCGGCCTGAACACCACTTCGGCCCGAACATCCCACTTCGGCCCGAACACCACTTCGGCCCGAACATCCCTCTTCGGCCTTAACTCTTCAATATCCAAGATTGTGTGACAAAAGGTGCTATACTAGAACATTCATAACTTTCAGCTCGGGTGTCCGTTTCACGCCCACGAGTAACCAAAATAGTTGGTTCGTTCGTCACTGCCAAGAACAAGTTCGGCCCGAACTCTTCACTGTTCCCGGCCCGAACTTAATATTCGGCCCGAACTTCAACCTCGGCCCGAACTTCAACCTCGGCCCGAACTCCGACCTCGGCCCGAACTTCAACCTCGGCCCGAACATCATCCTCGGCCCGAACACCGAACTTCGGCCCGAACACCACTTCGCCCCGAACACCACTTCGGCCCGAACATCCCACTTAGGCCCGAACACCACTTCGGCCCGAACACCGAACTTCGGCCCGAACACCACTTCGGCCCGAACATCCCTCTTCGGCCCGAACTCTTCAATATCCAAGATTGTGTGACAAAAGGTGTTATACTAAAACATTCATAACTTTCAGCTCGGGTGTCCGTTTCACGCCCACGAGTAACCAAAATAGCTGGTTCGTTCGTCACTGCCAAGAACAAGTTCGGACCGAACTCTTCTCTGTTCCCGGCCCGAACTTCAACCTCGGCCTGAACTTCAACCTCGGCCCGAACTCCGACCTCGGCCCGAACTTTAACCTCGGCCCGAACATCATCCTCGGCCCGAACACCGAACTTCGGCCCGAACACCACTTCGGCCCGAACATCCCACTTCGGCCCGAACATCCCACTTCCGCCCGAACACCACTTCGGCCCGAACATCCCTCTTCGGCCCGAACTCTTCAATATCCAAGATTGTGTGACAAAAGGTGCTATACTAAAACATTCATAACTTTCAGCACGGGTGTCCGTTTCACGCCCACGAGTAACCAAAATAGATGGTTTGTTCGTCACTGCCAAGAACAAGTTCGGCCCGAACTCTTCACTGTTCCCGGCCCGAACTCCAACCTCGGCCCGAACTTCAACCTCGGCCCGAACTCCGACCTCGGCCCGAACTTCAACCTCGGCCCGAACATCATCCTCGGCCCGAACACCGAACTTCGGCCCGAACACCACTTCGGCCCGAACACCACTTCGGCCCGAACATCCCACTTCGGCCCGAACACCACTTCGGCCAGAACATCCCTCTTCGGCCCGAACTCTTCAATATCCAAGATTGTGTGACAAAAGGTGCTATACTAAAACATTCATAACTTTCAGCTCGGGTGTCCGTTTCACGCTCACGAGTAACCAAAATAGCTGGTTCGTTCGTCACTGCCAAGAACAAGTTCGGACCGAACTCTTCTCTGTTCCCGGCCCGAACTTCATTTTCGGCCCGAACTTCAACCTCGGCCCGAACTTCAACCTCGGCCCGAACTCCGACCTCGGCCCGAACTTCAACCTCGGCCCGAACATCATCCTCGGCCCGAACACCGAACTTCGGCCCGAACACCACTTCGGCCCGAACACCACTTCGGCCCGAACATCCCACTTCGGCCCGAACACCACTTCGGCCCGAACATCCCTCTTCGGCCCGAACTCTTCAATATCCAAGATTGTGTGACAAAAGGTGCTATACTAAAACATTCATAACTTTCAGCTCGGGTGTCCGTTTCACGCCCACGAGTAACCAAAATAGCTGGTTCGTTCGTCACTGCCAAGAACAAGTTCGGCTCGAACTCTTCACTGTTCCCGGCCCGAACTTCATTTTCGGCCCGAACTTCAACCTCGGCCCGAACATCATCCTTGGCCCGAACACCGAACTTCGGCCCGAACTTCAACCTCGGCCCGAACATTATCCTCGGCCCGAACACTAAACTTCGGCCCGAACACCACTTCGGCCCGAACATCCCTCTTTGGCCCGAAATCTTCAATATCCAAGATTGTGTGACAAATGGTGCTATACTAAAACATTCATAACTTTCAGCTAGGGTGTCCGTTTCACGCCCACGAGTAACCAAAATAGCTGGTTCGTTCGTCACTGCCAAGAACAAGTTCGGCCCGAACTCTTCACTGTTCCCGGCCCGAACTTCATTTTCGGCCCGAACTTCAACCTCGGCCCGAACTCCAACCTCGGCCCGGACTCCAACCTCGGCCCGAACTTCAACCTCGGCCCGAACATCATCCTCGGCCCGAACACCGAACTTCGGCCCGAACACCACTTCGGCCCGAACATCCCACTTCGGCCCGAACACCACTTCGGCTCGAACTCTTCAATATCCAAGATTGTGTGACAAAAGGTGCTATACTAAAACATGCATAACTTTCAGCTCGGGTGTCCGTTTCACGCCCACGAGTAACCAAAATAGCCGGTTCGTTCGTCACTGCCAAGAACAAGTTCGGCCCGAACTCTTCATTGTTCCCGGTCCGAACTTCAACCTCGGCCTGAACTCCGACCTCGGCCCGAACTTCAACCTCGGCCCGAACACCGAACTTCGGCTCGAACACCACTTCGCCACTTCGGCCCGGACACCACTTCGGCCCGAACACCACTTCGGCCCGAACATCCCTCTTCGGCCCGAACATCCCTCTTCGGCCCGAACTCTTCAATATCCAAGATTGTGTGACAAATGGTGATATACTAAAACATTCATAACTTTCAGCTCGGGTGTCCGTTTCACGCCCACGAGTAACCAAAATAGCTGTTTCGTTCGTCACTGCCAAGAACAAGTTCGGCCCGAACTCTTCACTGTTCCCGGCCCGAACTTCATTTTCTGCCCGAACTTCAACCTCGGCCCGAACTTCAACCTCGGCCCGAACTCCGACCTCGGACCGAACTTCAACCTCAGCCCGAACATCATCCTCGGCCCGAACACCGAACTTCGGCCCGAACACCACTTCGCCCCGAACACCACTTCGGCCCGAACATCCCACTTAGGCCCGAACACCACTTCGGCCCGAACATCCCTCTTCGGCCCGAACTCTTCAATATCCAAGATTGTGTGACAAAAGGTGCTATACTAAAACATTCATAACTTTCAGCTCGGGTGTCCGTTTCACGCCCACGAGTAACCAAAATAGCTGGTTCGTTCGTCACTGCCAAGAACAAGTTCGGCCCGAACTCTTCACTGTTCCCGGCCCGAACTTCATTTTCGGCCCGAACTTCAACCTCGGCCCGAACATCATCCTCGGCCCGAACACCGAACTTCGGCCCGAACTTCAACCTCGGCCCGAACATCATCCTCAGCCCGAACACTAAACTTCGGCCCGAACACCACTTCGGCCCGAACATCCCTCTTCGGCCCGAACATCCCTCTTCGGCCCGAACTCTTCAATATCATAGATTGTGTGACAAAGGGTGCTATACTAAAACATTCATAACTTTCAGCTCGGGTGTCCGTTTCACGCCCACGAGTAACCAAAATAGCTAGTTCGTTCGTCACTGCCAAGAACAAGTTCGGACCGAACTCTTCTCTGTTCCCGGCCCGAACTTCATTTTCGGCCCGAACTTCAACCTCGGCCCGAACTTCAACCTCGGCCCGAACTCCGACCTCGGCTCGAACTTCAACCTGGGCCCGAACATCATCCTCGACCCGAACACCGAACTTCGGCCCGAACACCACTTCGGCCCGAACACCACTTCGGCCCGAACATCCCACTTCGGCCCGAACACCACTTCGGCCCGAACATCCCTCTTCGGCCCGAACTCTTCAATATCCAAGATTGTGTGACAAAAGGTGCTATACTAAAACATTCATAACTTTCAGCTCGGGTGTCCGTTTCACGCCCACGAGTAACCAAAATTGCTGGTTCGTTCGTCACTGCCAAGAACAAGTTCGGCCCGAACTCTTCACTGTTCCCGGCCCGAACTTCATTTTCGGCCCGAACTTCAACCTCGGCCCGAACTTCAACCTGGGCCCGAACTCCAACCTGGGCCCGAACTCCAACCTCGGCCCGAACATCATCCTCGGCCCGAACACCGAACTTCGGCCCGAACATCACTTCGGCCTGAACACCACTTCGGCCCGAACATCCCACTTCGGCCCGAACACCACTTCGGCCCGAACATCCCTCTTCGGCCTTAACTCTTCAATATCCAAGATTGTGTGACAAAAGGTGCTATACTAGAACATTCATAACTTTCAGCTCGGGTGTCCGTTTCACGCCCACGAGTAACCAAAATAGTTGGTTCGTTCGTCACTGCCAAGAACAAGTTCGGCCCGAACTCTTCACTGTTCCCGGCCCGAACTTAATATTCGGCCCGAACTTCAACCTCGGCCCGAACTTCAACCTCGGCCCGAACTCCGACCTCGGCCCGAACTTCAACCTCGGCCCGAACATCATCCTCGGCCCGAACACCGAACTTCGGCCCGAACACCACTTCGCCCCGAACACCACTTCGGCCCGAACATCCCACTTAGGCCCGAACACCACTTCGGCCCGAACATCCCTCTTCGGCCCGAACTCTTCAATATCCAAGATTGTGTGACAAAAGGTGCTATACTAAAACATTCATAACTTTCAGCTCGGGTGACCGTTTCACGCCCACGAGTAACCAAAATAGCTGGTTCGTTAGTTACTGCCAAGAACAAGTTCGGCCCGAACTCTTCACTGTTCCCGGCCCGAACTTCATTTTCGGCCCGAACTTCAACCTCGGCCCGAACATCATCCTCGGCCCGAACACCGAACTTCGGCCCGAACTTCAACCTCGGCCCGAACATCATCCTCGGCCCGAACACTAAACTTCGGCCCGAACACCACTTCGGCCCGAACATCCCTCTTCGGCCCGAAATCTTCAATATCCAAGATTGTGTGACAAATGGTGCTATACTAAAACATTCATAACTTTCAGCTAGGGTGTCCGTTTCACGCCCACGAGTAACCAAAATAGCTGGTTCGTTCGTCACTGCCAAGAACAAGTTCGGCCCGAACTCTTCACTGTTCCCGGCCCGAACTTCATTTTCGGCCCGAACTTCAACCTCGGCCCGAACTCCAACCTCGGCCCGAACTTCAACCTCGGCCCGAACATCATCCTCTACCCGAACACCGAACTTCGGCCCGAACACCACTTCGGCCCGAACATCCCACTTCGGCCCGAACACCACTTCGGCTCGAACTCTTCAATATCCAAGATTGTGTGACAAAAGGTGCTATACTAAAACATGCATAACTTTCAGCTCGGGTGTCCGTTTCACGCCCACGAGTAACCAAAATAGCCGGTTCGTTCGTCACTTCCAAGAACAAGTTCGGCCCGAACTCTTCACTGTTCCCGGTCCGAACTTCAACCTCGGCCTGAACTCCGACCTCGGCCCGAACTTCAACCTCGGCCCGAACACCGAACTTCGGCTCGAACACCACTTCGCCACTTCGGCCCGAACACCACTTCGGCCCGAACACCACTTCGGCCCGAACACCACTTCGGCCCGAACATCCCTCTTCGGCCCGAACATCCCTCTTCGGCCCGAACTCTTCAATATCAAAGATTGTGTGACAAATGGTGATATACTAAAACATTCATAACTTTCAGCTCGGGTGTCCGTTTCACGCCCACGAGTAACCAAAATAGCTGTTTCGTTCGTCACTGCCAAGAACAAGTTCGGCCCGAACTCTTCACTGTTCCCGGCCCGAACTTCATTTTCTGCCCGAACTTCAACCTCGGCCCGAACTTCAACCTCGGCCCGAACTCCGACCTCGGACCGAACTTCAACCTCGGCCCGAACATCATCCTCGGCCCGAACACCGAACTTCGGCCCGAACACCACTTCGCCCCGAACACCACTTCGGCCCGAACATCCCACTTAGGCCCGAACACCACTTCGGCCCGAACATCCCTCTTCGGCCCGAACTCTTCAATATCCAAGATTGTGTGACAAAAGGTGCTATACTAAAACATTCATAACTTTCAGCTCGGGTGTCCGTTTCACGCCCACGAGTAACCAAAATAGCTAGTTCGTTCGTCACTGCCAAGAACAAGTTCGGCCCGAACTCTTCACTGTTCCCGGCCCGAACTTCATTTTCGGCCCGAACTTCAACCTCGGCCCGAACATCATCCTCGGCCCGAACACCGAACTTCGGCCCGAACTTCAACCTCGGCCCGAACATCATCCTCGGCCCGAACACTAAACTTCGGCCCGAACACCACTTCGGCCCGAACATCCCTCTTCGGCCCGAACATCCCTCTTCGGCCCGAACTCTTCAATATCCAAGATTGTGTGACAAAGGGTGCTATACTAAAACATTCATAACTTTCAGCTCGGGTGTCCGTTTCACGCCCACGAGTAACCAAAATAGTTGGTTCGTTCGTCACTGCCAAGAACAAGTTCGGACCGAACTCTTCTCTGTTCCCGGCCCGAACTTCATTTTCGGCCCGAACTTCAACCTCGGCCCGAACTTCAACCTCGGCCCGAACTCCGACCTCGGCCCGAACTTCAACCTCGGCCCGAACATCATCCTCGGCCCGAACACCGAACTTCGGCCCGAACACCACTTCGGCCCGAACACCACTTCGGCCCGAACATCCCACTTCGGCCCGAACACCACTTCGGCCCGAACATCCCTCTTCGGCCCGAACTCTTCAATATCCCAGATTGTGTGACAAAAGGTGCTATACTAAAACATTCATAACTTTCAGCTCGGGTGTCCGTTTCACGCCCACGAGTAACCAAAATTGCTGGTTCGTTCGTCACTGCCAAGAACAAGTTCGGCCCGAACTCTTCACTGTTCCCGGCCCGAACTTCATTTTCGGCCCGAACTTCAACCTCGGCCCGAACTTCAACCTCGGCCCGAACTCCGACCTCGGACCGAACTTCAACCTCGGCCCGAACATCATCCTCGGCCCGAACACCGAACTTCGGCCCGAACACCACTTCGCCCCGAACACCACTTCGGCCCGAACATCCCACTTAGGCCCGAACACCACTTCGGCCCGAACATCCCTCTTCGGCCCGAACTCTTCAATATCCAAGATTGTGTGACAAAAGGTGCTATACTAAAACATTCATAACTTTCAGCTCGGGTGTCCGTTTCACGCCCACGAGTAACCAAAATAGCTAGTTCGTTCGTCACTGCCAAGAACAAGTTCGGCCCGAACTCTTCACTGTTCCCGGCCCGAACTTCATTTTCGGCCCGAACTTCAACCTCGGCCCGAACATCATCCTCGGCCCGAACACCGAACTTCGGCCCGAACTTCAACCTCGGCCCGAACATCATCCTCGGCCCGAACACTAAACTTCGGCCCGAACACCACTTCGGCCCGAACATCCCTCTTCGGCCCGAACATCCCTCTTCGGCCCGAACTCTTCAATATCCAAGATTGTGTGACAAAGGGTGCTATACTAAAACATTCATAACTTTCAGCTCGGGTGTCCGTTTCACGCCCACGAGTAACCAAAATAGTTGGTTCGTTCGTCACTGCCAAGAACAAGTTCGGACCGAACTCTTCTCTGTTCCCGGCCCGAACTTCATTTTCGGCCCGAACTTCAACCTCGGCCCGAACTTCAACCTCGGCCCGAACTCCGACCTCGGCCCGAACTTCAACCTCGGCCCGAACATCATCCTCGGCCCGAACACCGAACTTCGGCCCGAACACCACTTCGGCCCGAACACCACTTCGGCCCGAACATCCCACTTCGGCCCGAACACCACTTCGGCCCGAACATCCCTCTTCGGCCCGAACTCTTCAATATCCCAGATTGTGTGACAAAAGGTGCTATACTAAAACATTCATAACTTTCAGCTCGGGTGTCCGTTTCACGCCCACGAGTAACCAAAATTGCTGGTTCGTTCGTCACTGCCAAGAACAAGTTCGGCCCGAACTCTTCACTGTTCCCGGCCCGAACTTCATTTTCGGCCCGAACTTCAACCTCGGCCCGAACTTCAACCTGGGCCCGAACACCGAACTTCGGCCCGAACTTCAACCTCGGCCCGAACATCATCCTCGGCCCGAACACTAAACTTCGGCCCGAACACCACTTCGGCCCGAACATCCCTCTTCGGCCCGAAATCTTCAATATCCAAGATTGTGTGACAAATGGTGCTATACTAAAACATTCATAACTTTCAGCTAGGGTGTCCGTTTCACGCCCACGAGTAACCAAAATAGCTGGTTCGTTCGTCACTGCCAAGAACAAGTTCGGCCCGAACTCTTCACTGTTCCCGGCCCGAACTTCATTTTCGGCCCGAACTTCAACCTCGGCCCGAACTCCAACCTCGGCCCGAACTCCAACCTCGGCCCGAACTTCAACCTCGGCCCGAACATCATCCTCGGCCCGAACACCGAACTTCGGCCCGAACACCACTTCGGCCCGAACATCCCACTTCGGCCCGAACACCACTTCGGCTCGAACTCTTCAATATCCAAGATTGTGTGACAAAAGGTGCTATACTAAAACATGCATAACTTTCAGCTCGGGTGTCCGTTTCACGCCCACGAGTAACCAAAATAGCCGGTTCGTTCGTCACTGCCAAGAACAAGTTCGGCCCGAACTCTTCACTGTTCCCGGTCCGAACTTCAACCTCGGCCTGAACTCCGACCTCGGCCCGAACTTCAACCTCGGCCCGAACACCGAACTTCGGCTCGAACACCACTTCGCCACTTCGGCCCGAACACCACTTCGGCCCGAACACCACTTCGGCCCGAACATCCCTCTTCGGCCCGAACATCCCTCTTCGGCCCGAACTCTTCAATATCCAAGATTGTGTGACAAATGGTGATATACTAAAACATTCATAACTTTCAGCTCGGGTGTCCGTTTCACGCCCACGAGTAACCAAAATAGCTGTTTCGTTCGTCACTGCCTTGTTTCGTTCGTCACTGCCAAGAACAAGTTCGGCCCGAACTCTTCACTGTTCCCGGCCTGAACTTCATTTTCGGCCCGAACTTCAACCTCGGCCCGAACTTCAACCTCGACCCGAACTCCGACCTCGGCCCAAACTTCAACCTCGGCCCGAACATCATCCTCGGCCCGAACACCGAACTTCGGCCCGAACACCACTTCGGCCCGAACACCACTTCGGCCCGAACACCACTTCGGCCCGAACATCCCACTTCGGCCCGAACAACACTTCGGCCCGAACATCCATCTTCGGCCCGAACTCTTCAATACCCAAGATTGTGTGACAAAAGGTGCTATACTAAAACATTCATAACTATCAGCTCGGGTGTCCGTTTCACGCCCACGAGTAACCAAAATAGCTGGTTCGTTCGTCACTGCCAAGAACAAGTTCGGCCCGAACTCTTCACTGTTCCCGGCCCGAACTTCATTTTCGGCCCGAACTTCAACCTCGGCCCGAACATCATCCTCGGCCCGAACACCGAACTTCAGCCCGAACTTCGACCTCGGCCCGAACATCATCCTCGGCCCGAACACCGAACTTCGGCCCGAACACCACTTCGGCCCGAACATCCCTCTTCGGCCCGAACTCTTCAATATCCAAGATTGTGTGACAAAAGGTGCTATACTAAAACATTCATAACTTTCAGCTCGGGTGTCCGTTTCACGCCCACGAGTAACCAAAATAGCTGGTTCGTTCGTCACTGCCAAGAACAAGTTCGGACCAAACTCTTCTCTATTCCCGGCCCGAACTTCATTTTCGGCCCGAACTTCAACCTCGGCCCGAACTTCAACCTCGGCCCGAACTCCGACCTCGGCCCGAACTTCAACCTCGGCCCGAACATCATCCTCGGCCCGAACACCGAACTTCGGCCAAAACACCACTTCGGCCCGAACACCACTTCGGCCCGAACATCCCACTTCGGCCCGAACACCACTTCGGCCCGAACATCCCTCTTCGGCCCGAACTCTTCAATATCCAAGATTGTGTGACAAAAGGTGCTATACTAAAACATGCATAACTTTCAGCTCGGGTGTCCGTTTCACGCCCACGAGTAACCAAAATAGCCGGTTCGTTCGTCACTGCCAAGAACAAGTTCGGCCCGAACTCTTCACTGTTCCCGGTCCGAACTTCAACCTCGGCCTGAACTCCGACCTCGGCCCGAACTTCAACCTCGGCCCGAACACCGAACTTCGGCTCGAACACCACTTCGCAACTTCGGCCCGAACACCACTTCGGCCCGAACACCACTTCGGCCCGAACATCCCTCTTCGGCCCGAACATCCCTCTTCGGCCCGAATATCCAAGATTGTGTGACAAAAGGTGCTATACTAAAACATTCATAACTTTCAGCTCGGGTGTCCGTTTCACGCCCACGAGTAACCAAAATAGCTGGTTCGTTCGTCACTGCCAAGAACAAGTTCGGACCAAACTCTTCTCTATTCCCGGCCCGAACTTCATTTTCGGCCCGAACTTCAACCTCGGCCCGAACTTCAACCTCGGCCCGAACTCCGACCTCGGCCCGAACTTCAACCTCGGCCCGAACATCATCCTCGGCCCGAACACCGAACTTCGGCCCGAACACCACTTCGGCCCGAACACCACTTCGGCCCGAACATCCCACTTCGGCCCGAACACCACTTCGGCCCGAACATCCCTCTTCGGCCCGAACTCTTCAATATCCAAGATTGTGTGACAAATGGTGTTATACTAAAACATTCATAACTTTCAGCTAGGGTGTCCGTTTCACGCCCACGAGTAACCAAAATAGCTGGTTCGTTCGTCACTGCCAAGAACAAGTTCGGCCCGAACTCTTCACTGTTCCCGGCCCGAACTTCATTTTCGGCCTGAACTTCAACCTCGGCCCGAACTCCAACCTCGGCCCGAACTCCAACCTCAGCCCGAACTTCAACCTCGGCCCGAACATCATCCTCGGCCCGAACACCGAACTTCGGCCCGAACACCGAACTTCGGCCCGAACACCACTTCGGCCCGAACACCCCACTTCGGCCCGAACACCACTTCGGCTCGAACTCTTCAATATCCAAGATTGGGTGACAAAAGGTGCTATACTAAAGCATTCATAACTTTCAGCTCGGGTGTCCGTTTCACGCCCACGAGTAACCAAAATAGCCGGTTCGTTCGTCACTGCCAAGAACAAGTTCGGCCCGAACACTTCATTGTTCCCGGTCCGAACTTCATTTTCGGCCCGAACTTCAACCTCGGCCCGAACTCCGACCTCGGCCCGAACTTCAACCTCGGCCCGAACTTCAACCTCGGCCCGAACACCGAACTTCGGCTCGAACACCACTTCGCCACTTCGGCCCGAACACCACTTCGGCCCGAACATCCCTCTTCGGCCCGAACTCTTCAATATCCAAGATTGTGTGACAAATGGTGCTATACTAAAACATTCATAACTTTCAGCTCGGGTGTCCGTTTCACGCCCACGAGTAACCAAAATAGCTGTTTCGTTCGTCACTGCCAAGAACAAGTTCGGCCCGAACTCTTCACTGTTCCCGGCCCGAACTTCATTTTCTGCCCGAACTTCAACCTCGGCCCGAACTTCAACCTCGGCCCGAACTCCGACCTCGGCCCGAACTTCAACCTCGGCCCGAACATCATCCTCGGCCCGAACACCGAACTTCGGCCCGAACACCACTTCAGCCCGAACACCACTTCGGCCCGAACATCCCACTTCGGCCCGAACACCACTTCGGCCCGAATATCCCTCTTCGGCCCGAACTCTTCAATATCCAAGATTGTGTGACAAAAGGTGCAATACTAAAACATTCATAACTTTCAGCTAGGGTGTCCGTTTCACGCCCACGAGTAACCAAAATAGCTGGTTCGTTCGTCACTGCCAAGAACAAGTTCGGCCCGAACTCTTCACTGTTCCCGGCCCGAACTTCATTTTCGGCCCGAATTTCAACCTCGGCCCGAACATCATCCTCGGCCCGAACACCGAACTTCGGCCGAACTTCAACCTCGGCCCGAACATCATCCTCGGCCCGAACACCACTTCGGCCCGAACATCCCTCTTCGGCCCGAACTCTTCAATATCCAAGATTGTGTGACAAATGGTGCTATACTAAAACATTCATAACTTTCAGCTCGGGTGTCCGTTTCACGCTCACGAGTAACCAAAATAGCTGGTTCGTTCGTCACTGCCAAGAACAAGTTCGGACCGAACTCTTCTCTGTTCCCGGCCCGAACTTCATTTTCGGCCCGAACTTCAACCTCGGCCCGAACTTCAACCTCGGCCCGAACTCCGACCTCGGCCCGAACTTCAACCTCGGCCCGAACATCATCCTCGGCCCGAACACCGAACTTCGGCCCGAACACCACTTCGGCCCGAACACCACTTCGGCCCGAACATCCCACTTCGGCCCGAACACCACTTCGGCCCGAACATCCCTCTTCGGCCCGAACTCTTCAATATCCAAGATTGTGTGACAAAAGGTGCTATACTAAAACATTCATAACTTTCAGCTCGGGTGTCCGTTTCACGCCCACGAGTAACAAAAATAGCTGGTTCGTTCGTCACTGCCAAGAACAAGTTCGGCTCGAACTCTTCACTGTTCCCGGCCCGAACTTCATTTTCGGCCCGAACTTCAACCTCGGCCCGAACATCATCCTTGGCCCGAACACCGAACTTCGGCCCGAACTTCAACCTCGGCCCGAACATTATCCTCGTCCCGAACACTAAACTTCGGCCCGAACACCACTTCGGCCCGAACATCCCTCTTCGGCCCGAACTCTTCAATATCCAAGATTGTGTGACAAATGGTGCTATACTAAAACATTCATAACTTTCAGCTCGGGTGTCCGTTTCACGCCCACGTGTAACCAAAATAGCTGTTTCGTTCGTCACTGCCAAGAACAAGTTCGGCCCGAACTCTTCACTGTTCCCGGCCCGAACTTCATTTTCTGCCCGAACTTCAACCTCGGCCCGAACTTCAACCTCGGCCCGAACTCCGACCTCGGACCGAACTTCAACCTCGGCCCGAACATCATCCTCGGCCCGAACACCGAACTTCGGCCCGAACACCACTTCGCCCCGAACACCACTTCGGCCCGAACATCCCACTTAGGCCCGAACACCACTTCGGCCCGAACATCCCTCTTCGGCCCGAACTCTTCAATATCCAAGATTGTGTGACAAAAGGTGCTATACTAAAACATTCATAACTTTCAGCTCGGGTGTCCGTTTCACGCCCACGAGTAACCAAAATAGCTGGTTCGTTCGTCACTGCCAAGAACAAGTTCGGCCCGAACTCTTCACTGTTCCCGGCCCGAACTTCATTTTCGGCCCGAACTTCAACCTCGGCCCGAACATCATCCTCGGCCCGAACACCGAACTTCGGCCCGAACTTCAACCTCGGCCCGAACATCATCCTCGGCCCGAACACTAAACTTCGGCCCGAACACCACTTCGGCCCGAACATCCCTCTTCGGCCCGAACATCCCTCTTCGGCCCGAACTCTTCAATATCCAAGATTGTGTGACAAAGGGTGCTATACTAAAACATTCATAACTTTCAGCTCGGGTGTCCGTTTCACGCCCACGAGTAACCAAAATAGCTGGTTCGTTCGTCACTGCCAAGAACAAGTTCGGACCGAACTCTTCTCTGTTCCCGGCCCGAACTTCATTTTCGGCCCGAACTTCAACCTCGGCCCGAACTTCAACCTCGGCCCGAACTCCGACCTCGGCCCGAACTTCAACCTCGGCCCGAACATCATCCTCGGCCCGAACACCGAACTTCAGCCCGAACACCACTTCGGCCCGAACATCCCACTTCGGCCCGAACACCACTTCGGCCCGAACACCACTTCGGCCCGAACATCACTCTTCGGCCCGGACTCTTCAATATCCAAGATTGTGTGACAAAAGGTGCTATACTAAAACATTCATAACTTTCAGCACGGGTGTCCATTTCACGGCCACGAGTAACCAAAATAGATGGTTTGTTCGTCACTGCCAAGAACAAGTTCGGCCCGAACTCTTCATTGTTCCCGGCCTGAACTTCATTTTCGGCCCGAACTTCAACCTCGACCCGATCTTCAACCTCGGCCCGAACTCCGACCTCGGCCCGAACTTCAACCTCGGCCCGAACATCATCCTCGGCCCGAACACCGAACTTCGGCCCGAACACCACTTTGGCCCGAACACCACTTCGGCCCGAACATCCCACTTCGGCCCGAACACCACTTCGGCCCGAACATCCCTCTTCGGCCCGAACACTTCAATATCCAAGATTGTGTGACAAATGGTGCTATAATAAAACATTCATAACTTTCAGCTCGGGTGTCCGTTTCACGCCCACGGGTAACCAAAATAGCTGGTTCGTTCGTCACTGCCAAGAACAAGTTCGGCCCGAACTCTTCACTGTTCCCGGCCCGAACTTCATTTTCGGCCCGAACTTCATTTTCGGCCCGAACTTCAACCTCGGCCCGAACTCCAACCTCGGCCCGAACTCCAACCTCAGCCCGAACTTCAACCTCGGCCCGAACATCATCCTCGGCCCGAACACCGAACTTCGGCCCGAACACCACTTCGGCCCGAACATCCCACTTCGGCCCGAACACCACTTCGGCCCGAACTCTTCAATATCCAAGATTGTGTGACAAAAGGCGCTATACTAAAACATTCATAACTTTCAGCTCGGGTGTCCGTTTCACGCCCACGAGTAACCAAAATAGCTGGTTCGTTCGTCACTGCCAAGAACAAGTTCGGCCCGAACTCTTCACTGTTCCCGGTCCGAACTTCATTTTCGGCCCGAACTTCAACCTCGGCCCGAACTCCGACCTCGGCCCGAACTTCAACCTCGGCCCGAACACCGAACTTCGACCCGAACACCACTTCGCCACTTCGGCCCGAACACCACTTCGGCCCGAACATCCCTCTTCGGCCTGAACATCCCTCTTCGGCCCGAACATCCCTCTTCGGCCCGAACTCTTCAATATCCAAGATTGTGTGACATTTGGGGCTATACTAAAACATTCATAACTTTCAGCTCGGGTGTCCGTTTCACGCCCACGAGTAACCAAAATAGATGTTTCGTTCGTCACTGCCAAGAACAAGTTCGGCCCGAACTCTTCACTGTTCCCGGTCCGAACTTCAACCTCGGCCCGAACTCCGATGTCGGCCCGAACTTCAACCTCGGCCCGAACATCATCCCCGGCCCGAACACCGAACTTCGGCCCGAACACCGAACTTCGGACCGAACACCACTTCGGTCCGAACACCACTTCGGCCCGAACATCCCACTTCGGCCCGAACACCATTTCGGCCCGAACATCCCTCTTCGGCCCGAACTCTTCAATATCCAAGATTGTGTGACAAAAGGTGTTATACTAAAACATTCATAACTTTCAGCTCGGGTGTCCGTTTCACGCCCACGAGTAACCAAAATAGCTGGTTCGTTCGTCACTGCCAAGAACAAGTTCGGCCCGAACTCTTCACTGTTCCCGGCCCGAACTTCATTTTCGGCCCGAACTTCAACCTCGGCCCGAACATCATCCTCGCCCCGAACACCGAACTTCGGCCCGAACTTCAACCTCGGCCCGAACATCATCAACCTCGGCCCGAACACCGAACTTCGGCCCGAACACCACTTCGGCCCGAACATCCCTCTTCGGCCCGAACATCCCTCTTCGGCCCGAACTCTTCAATATCCAAGATTGTGTGACAAAAGGTGCTATACTAAAACATTCATAACTTTCAGCTCGGGTGTCCGTTTCACGCCCACGAGTAACCAAAATAGCTGGTTCGTTCGTCACTGCCAAGAACAAGTTCGGACCGAACTCTTCTCTGTTACCGAACCGAACTTCATTTTCGGCCCGAACTTCAACCTCGGCCCGAACTTCAACCTCGGCCCGAACTCCGACCTCAGCCCGAACTTCAACCTCGGCCCGAACATCATCCTCGGCCCGAACACCGAACTTCGGCCCGAACACCACTTCGGCCCGAACACCACTTCAGCCCGAACATCCCACTTCGGCCCGAACACCACTTTGGCCCGAACTCTTCAATATCCAAGATTGTGTGACCAAAGGTGCTATACTAAAACATTCATAACTTTCAGCTCGGGTGCCCGTTTCACGCCCACGAGTAACCAAAATAGCTGGTTCGTTCGTCACTGCCAAGAACAAGTTCGGCCCGAACTCTTCACTGTTCCCGGTCCGAACTTCATTTTCGGCCCGAACTTCAACCTCGGCCCGAACTCCGACCTCGGCCCGAACTTCAACCTCGGCCCGAACACCGACGTTCGGCCCGAACACCACTTCGCCACTTCGGCCCGAACACCACTTCGGCCCGAACATCCCTCTTCGGCCTGAACATCCCTCTTCGGCCCGAACATCCCTCTTCGGCCCGAACTCTTCAATATCCAAGATTGTGTGACATTTGGGGCTATACTAAAACATTCATAACTTTCAGCTCGGGTGTCCGTTTCACGCCCACGAGTAACCAAAATAGCTGTTTTGTTCGTCACTGCCAAGAACAAGTTCGGCCCGAACTCTTCACTGTTCCCGGCCCGAACTTCATTTTCGGCCCGAACACCGAACTTCGGCCCGAACACCACTTCGGCTCGAACATCCCTCTTCGGTCCGAACTCTTCAATATCCAAGATTGTGTGACAAAAGGTGCTATACTAAAACATTCATAACTTTCAGCTCGGGTGTCCGTTTCACGCCCACGAGTAACCAAAATAGCTGGTTCGTTCGTCACTGCCAAGAACAAGTTCGGACCAAACTCTTCTCTATTCCCGGCCCGAACTTCATTTTCGGCCCGAACTTCAACCTCGGCCCGAACTTCAACCTCGGCCCGAACTCCGACCTCGGCCCGAACTTCAACCTCGGCCCGAACATCATCCTCGGCCCGAACACCGAACTTCGGCCCGAACACCACTTCGGCCCGAACACCACTTCGGCCCGAACATCCCACTTCGGCCCGAACACCACTTCGGCTCGAACATCCCTCTTCGGCCCGAACTCTTCAATATCCAAGATTGTGTGACAAATGGTGTTATACTAAAACATTCATAACTTTCAGCTAGGGTGTCCGTTTCACGCCCACGAGTAACCAAAATAGCTGGTTCGTTCGTCACTGCCAAGAACAAGTTCGGCCCGAACTCTTCACTGTTCCCGGCCCGAACTTCATTTTCGGCCTGAACTTCAACCTCGGCCCGAACTCCAACCTCGGCCCGAACTCCAACCTCAGCCCGAACTTCAACCTCGGCCCGAACATCATCCTCGGCCCGAACACCGAACTTCGGCCCGAACACCGAACTTCGGCCCGAACACCACTTCGGCCCGAACACCCCACTTCGGCCCGAACACCACTTCGGCTCGAACTCTTCAATATCCAAGATTGGGTGACAAAAGGTGCTATACTAAAGCATTCATAACTTTCAGCTCGGGTGTCCGTTTCACGCCCACGAGTAACCAAAATAGCCGGTTCGTTCGTCACTGCCAAGAACAAGTTCGGCCCGAACACTTCATTGTTCCCGGTCCGAACTTCATTTTCGGCCCGAACTTCAACCTCGGCCCGAACTCCGACCTCGGCCCGAACTTCAACCTCGGCCCGAACTTCAACCTCGGCCCGAACACCGAACTTCGGCTCGAACACCACTTCGCCACTTCGGCCCGAACACCACTTCGGCCCGAACATCCCTCTTCGGCCCGAACTCTTCAATATCCAAGATTGTGTGACAAATGGTGCTATACTAAAACATTCATAACTTTCAGCTCGGGTGTCCGTTTCACGCCCACGAGTAACCAAAATAGCTGTTTCGTTCGTCACTGCCAAGAACAAGTTCGGCCCGAACTCTTCACTGTTCCCGGCCCGAACTTCATTTTCTGCCCGAACTTCAACCTCGGCCCGAACTTCAACCTCGGCCCGAACTCCGACCTCGGCCCGAACTTCAACCTCGGCCCGAACATCATCCTCGGCCCGAACACCGAACTTCGGCCCGAACACCACTTCAGCCCGAACACCACTTCGGCCCGAACATCCCACTTCGGCCCGAACACCACTTCGGCCCGAATATCCCTCTTCGGCCCGAACTCTTCAATATCCAAGATTGTGTGACAAAAGGTGCAATACTAAAACATTCATAACTTTCAGCTAGGGTGTCCGTTTCACGCCCACGAGTAACCAAAATAGCTGGTTCGTTCGTCACTGCCAAGAACAAGTTCGGCCCGAACTCTTCACTGTTCCCGGCCCGAACTTCATTTTCGGCCCGAATTTCCATCTCGGCCCGAACATCATCCTCGGCCCGAACACCGAACTTCGGCCGAACTTCAACCTCGGCCCGAACATCATCCTCGGCCCGAACACCACTTCGGCCCGAACATCCCTCTTCGGCCCGAACTCTTCAATATCCAAGATTGTGTGACAAATGGTGCTATACTAAAACATTCATAACTTTCAGCTCGGGTGTCCGTTTCACGCTCACGAGTAACCAAAATAGCTGGTTCGTTCGTCACTGCCAAGAACAAGTTCGGACCGAACTCTTCTCTGTTCCCGGCCCGAACTTCATTTTCGGCCCGAACTTCAACCTCGGCCCGAACTTCAACCTCGGCCCGAACTCCGATCTCGGCCCGAACTTCAACCTCGGCCCGAACATCATCCTCGGCCCGAACACCGAACTTCGGCCCGAACACCACTTCGGCCCGAACACCACTTCGGCCCGAACATCCCACTTCGGCCCGAACACCACTTCGGCCCGAACATCCCTCTTCGGCCCGAACTCTTCAATATCCAAGATTGTGTGACAAAAGGTGCTATACTAAAACATTCATAACTTTCAGCTCGGGTGTCCGTTTCACGCCCACGAGTAACAAAAATAGCTGGTTCGTTCGTCACTGCCAAGAACAAGTTCGGCTCGAACTCTTCACTGTTCCCGGCCCGAACTTCATTTTCGGCCCGAACTTCAACCTCGGCCCGAACATCATCCTTGGCCCGAACACCGAACTTCGGCCCGAACTTCAACCTCGGCCCGAACATTATCCTCGTCCCGAACACTAAACTTCGGCCCGAACACCACTTCGGCCCGAACATCCCTCTTCGGCCCGAACTCTTCAATATCCAAGATTGTGTGACAAATGGTGCTATACTAAAACATTCATAACTTTCAGCTCGGGTGTCCGTTTCACGCCCACGTGTAACCAAAATAGCTGTTTCGTTCGTCACTGCCAAGAACAAGTTCGGCCCGAACTCTTCACTGTTCCCGGCCCGAACTTCATTTTCTGCCCGAACTTCAACCTCGGCCCGAACTTCAACCTCGGCCCGAACTCCGACCTCGGACCGAACTTCAACCTCGGCCCGAACATCATCCTCGGCCCGAACACCGAACTTCGGCCCGAACACCACTTCGCCCCGAACACCACTTCGGCCCGAACATCCCACTTAGGCCCGAACACCACTTCGGCCCGAACATCCCTCTTCGGCCCGAACTCTTCAATATCCAAGATTGTGTGACAAAAGGTGCTATACTAAAACATTCATAACTTTCAGCTCGGGTGTCCGTTTCACGCCCACGAGTAACCAAAATAGCTGGTTCGTTCGTCACTGCCAAGAACAAGTTCGGCCCGAACTCTTCACTGTTCCCGGCCCGAACTTCATTTTCGGCCCGAACTTCAACCTCGGCCCGAACATCATCCTCGGCCCGAACACCGAACTTCGGCCCGAACTTCAACCTCGGCCCGAACATCATCCTCGGCCCGAACACTAAACTTCGGCCCGAACACCACTTCGGCCCGAACATCCCTCTTCGGCCCGAACATCCCTCTTCGGCCCGAACTCTTCAATATCCAAGATTGTGTGACAAAGGGTGCTATACTAAAACATTCATAACTTTCAGCTCGGGTGTCCGTTTCACGCCCACGAGTAACCAAAATAGCTGGTTCGTTCGTCACTGCCAAGAACAAGTTCGGACCGAACTCTTCTCTGTTCCCGGCCCGAACTTCATTTTCGGCCCGAACTTCAACCTCGGCCCGAACTTCAACCTCGGCCCGAACTCCGACCTCGGCCCGAACTTCAACCTCGGCCCGAACATCATCCTCGGCCCGAACACCGAACTTCAGCCCGAACACCACTTCGGCCCGAACATCCCACTTCGGCCCGAACACCACTTCGGCCCGAACACCACTTCGGCCCGAACATCCCTCTTCGGCCCGGACTCTTCAATATCCAAGATTGTGTGACAAAAGGTGCTATACTAAAACATTCATAACTTTCAGCACGGGTGTCCATTTCACGGCCACGAGTAACCAAAATAGATGGTTTGTTCGTCACTGCCAAGAACAAGTTCGGCCCGAACTCTTCATTGTTCCCGGCCTGAACTTCATTTTCGGCCCGAACTTCAACCTCGACCCGATCTTCAACCTCGGCCCGAACTCCGACCTCGGCCCGAACTTCAACCTCGGCCCGAACATCATCCTCGGCCCGAACACCGAACTTCGGCCCGAACACCACTTTGGCCCGAACACCACTTCGGCCCGAACATCCCACTTCGGCCCGAACACCACTTCGGCCCGAACATCCCTCTTCGGCCCGAACACTTCAATATCCAAGATTGTGTGACAAATGGTGCTATAATAAAACATTCATAACTTTCAGCTCGGGTGTCCGTTTCACGCCCACGAGTAACCAAAATAGCTGGTTCGTTCGTCACTGCCAAGAACAAGTTCGGCCCGAACTCTTCACTGTTCCCGGCCCGAACTTCATTTTCGGCCCGAACTTCATTTTCGGCCCGAACTTCAACCTCGGCCCGAACTCCAACCTCGGCCCGAACTCCAACCTCAGCCCGAACTTCAACCTCGGCCCGAACATCATCCTCGGCCCGAACACCGAACTTCGGCCCGAACACCACTTCGGCCCGAACATCCCACTTCGGCCCGAACACCACTTCGGCCCGAACTCTTCAATATCCAAGATTGTGTGACAAAAGGCGCTATACTAAAACATTCATAACTTTCAGCTCGGGTGTCCGTTTCACGCCCACGAGTAACCAAAATAGCTGGTTCGTTCGTCACTGCCAAGAACAAGTTCGGCCCGAACTCTTCACTGTTCCCGGTCCGAACTTCATTTTCGGCCCGAACTTCAACCTCGGCCCGAACTCCGACCTCGGCCCGAACTTCAACCTCGGCCCGAACACCGAACTTCGGCCCGAACACCACTTCGCCACTTCGGCCCGAACACCACTTCGGCCCGAACATCCCTCTTCGGCCTGAACATCCCTCTTCGGCCCGAACATCCCTCTTCGGCCCGAACTCTTCAATATCCAAGATTGTGTGACATTTGGGGCTATACTAAAACATTCATAACTTTCAGCTCGGGTGTCCGTTTCACGCCCACGAGTAACCAAAATAGATGTTTCGTTCGTCACTGCCAAGAACAAGTTCGGCCCGAACTCTTCACTGTTCCCGGTCCGAACTTCAACCTCGGCCCGAACTCCGATGTCGGCCCGAACTTCAACCTCGGCCCGAACATCATCCCCGGCCCGAACACCGAACTTCGGCCCGAACACCGAACTTCGGACCGAACACCACTTCGGTCCGAACACCACTTCGGCCCGAACATCCCACTTCGGCCCGAACACCATTTCGGCCCGAACATCCCTCTTCGGCCCGAACTCTTCAATATCCAAGATTGTGTGACAAAAGGTGTTATACTAAAACATTCATAACTTTCAGCTCGGGTGTCCGTTTCACGCCCACGAGTAACCAAAATAGCTGGTTCGTTCGTCACTGCCAAGAACAAGTTCGGCCCGAACTCTTCACTGTTCCCGGCCCGAACTTCATTTTCGGCCCGAACTTCAACCTCGGCCCGAACATCATCCTCGCCCCGAACACCGAACTTCGGCCCGAACTTCAACCTCGGCCCGAACATCATCAACCTCGGCCCGAACACCGAACTTCGGCCCGAACACCACTTCGGCCCGAACATCCCTCTTCGGCCCGAACATCCCTCTTCGGCCCGAACTCTTCAATATCCAAGATTGTGTGACAAAAGGTGCTATACTAAAACATTCATAACTTTCAGCTCGGGTGTCCGTTTCACGCCCACGAGTAACCAAAATAGCTGGTTCGTTCGTCACTGCCAAGAACAAGTTCGGACCGAACTCTTCTCTGTTACCGAACCGAACTTCATTTTCGGCCCGAACTTCAACCTCGGCCCGAACTTCAACCTCGGCCCGAACTCCGACCTCAGCCCGAACTTCAACCTCGGCCCGAACATCATCCTCGGCCCGAACACCGAACTTCGGCCCGAACACCACTTCGGCCCGAACACCACTTCAGCCCGAACATCCCACTTCGGCCCGAACACCACTTTGGCCCGAACTCTTCAATATCCAAGATTGTGTGACCAAAGGTGCTATACTAAAACATTCATAACTTTCAGCTCGGGTGCCCGTTTCACGCCCACGAGTAACCAAAATAGCTGGTTCGTTCGTCACTGCCAAGAACAAGTTCGGCCCGAACTCTTCACTGTTCCCGGTCCGAACTTCATTTTCGGCCCGAACTTCAACCTCGGCCCGAACTCCGACCTCGGCCCGAACTTCAACCTCGGCCCGAACACCGACGTTCGGCCCGAACACCACTTCGCCACTTCGGCCCGAACACCACTTCGGCCCGAACATCCCTCTTCGGCCTGAACATCCCTCTTCGGCCCGAACATCCCTCTTCGGCCCGAACTTTTCAATATCCAAGATTGTGTGACATTTGGGGCTATACTAAAACATTCATAACTTTCAGCTCGGGTGTCCGTTTCACGCCCACGAGTAACCAAAATAGCTGTTTTTGTTCGTCACTGCCAAGAACAAGTTCGGCCCGAACTCTTCACTGTTCCCGGCCCGAACTTCATTTTCGGCCCGAAATTCAACCTCGGCCCGAACTCCGACGTCGGCCCGAACTTCAACCTCGGCCCGAACATCATCCCCGGCCCGAACACCGAACTTCGGCCCGAACACCACTTCGGCCCGAACACCACTTCGGCCCGAACATCCCACTTCGGCCCGAACACCATTTCGGCCCGAACATCCCTCTTCGGCCCGAACTCTTCAATATCCAAGATTGTGTGACAAAAGGTGCTATACTAAAACATTCATAACTTTCAGCTCGGGTGTCCGTTTCACGCCCACGAGTAACCAAAATAGCTGGTTCGTTCGTCATTGCCAAGAACAAGTTCGGCCCGAACTCTTCACTGTTCCCGGCCCGAACTTCATTTTCGGCCCGAACTTCAACCTCGGCCCGAACATCATCCTCGGCACGAACACCGAACTTCGGCCCGAACTTCAACCTCGGCCCGAACATCATCAACCTCGGCCCGAACACCGAACTTCGGCCCGAACACCACTTCGGCCCGAACATCCCTCTTCGGCCCGAACATCCCTCTTCGGCCCGAACTCTTCAATATCCAAGATTGTGTGACAAAAGGTGCTATACTAAAACATTCATAACTTTCAGCTCGGGTGTCCGTTTCACGCCCACGAGTAACCAAAATAGCTGGTTCGTTCGTCACTGCCAAGAACAAGTTCGGACCGAACTCTTCTCTGTTCCCGAACCGAACTTCATTTTCAGCTCGAACTTCAACCTCGGCCCGAACTCCGACCTCGGCCCGAACTTCAACCTCGGCCTGAACATCATCCTCGGCCCGAACACCGAACGTCGGCCCGAACACCACTTCGGCCCGAACACCACTTCGGCCCGAACATCCCACTTCGGCCCGAACACCACTTCGGCCCGAACTCTTCAATATCCAAGATTGTGTGACCAAAGGTGCTATACTAAAACATTCATAACTTTCAGCTCGTGTGCCCGTTTCACGCCACGAGTAACCAAAATAGCTGGTTCGTTCGTCACTGCCAAGAACAAGTTCGGCCCGAACTCTTCACTGTTCCCGGTCCGAACTTCATTTTCGGCCCGAACTTCCACCTCGGCCCGAACTCCGACCTCGGCCCGAACTTCAACCTCGGCCCTAACACCGAACTTCGGCCCGAACACCACTTCGCCACTTCGGCCCGAACACCACTTCGGCCCGAACATCCCTCTTCGGCCTGAACATCCCTCTTCGGCCCGAACATCCCTCTTCGGCCCGAACTCTTCAATATCCAAGATTGTGTGACAAATGGGGCTATACTAAAACATTCATAACTTTCAGCTCGGGTGTCCGTTTCACGCCCACGAGTAACCAAAATAGCTGTTTCGTTCGTCACTGCCAAGAACAAGTTCGACCCGAACTCTTCACTGTTCCCGGCCCGAACTTCATTTTCGGCCCGAACATCAACCTCGGCCCGAACTCCGACCTCGGCCCGAACTTCAACCTCGGCCCGAACATCATCGCCGGCCCGAACACCGAACTTCGGCCCGAACACCACTTCGGCCCGAACACCACTTCGGCCCGAACATCCCACTTCGGCCCGAACACCATTTCGGCCCGTACATCCCTCTTCGGCCCGAACTCTTCAATATCCAAGATTGTGTGACAAAAGGTGCTATACTAAAACATTCATAACTTTCAGCTCGGGTGTCCGTTTCACGCCCACGAGTAACCAAAATAGCTGGTTCGTTCGTCACTGCCAAGAATAAGTTCGGCCCGAACTCTTCACTGTTCCCGGTCCGAACTTCATTTTCGGCCCGAACTTCAACCTCGGCCCGAACTCCGACCTCGGCCCGAACTTCAACCTCGGCCCGAACACCGAACTTCGGCCCGAACACAACTTCGCCACTTCGGCCCGAACACCACTTCGGCCCGAACATCCCTCTTCGGCCTGAACATCCCTCTTCGGCCCGAACATCCCTCTTCGGCCCGAACTCTTCAATATCCAAGATTGTGTGACAAATGGGGCTATACTAAAACATTCATAACTTTCAGCTCGGGTGTCCGTTTCACGCCCACGAGTAACCAAAATAGCTGTTTCGTTCGTCACTGCCAAGAATAAGTTCGGCCCGAACTCTTCACTGTTCCCGGCCCGAACTTCATTTTCGGCCCGAACATCAACCTCGGCCCGAACTCCGACCTCGGCCCGAACTTCAACCTCGGCCCGAACATCATCCCCGGCCCGAACACCGAACTTCGGCCAGAACACCACTTCGGCCCGAACACCACTTCCGCCCGAACATCCCACTTCGGCCCGAACACCATTTCGGCCCGAACATCCCTCTTCGGCCCGAACTCTTCAATATCCAAGATTGTGTGACAAAAGGTGGAATACTAAAACATTCATAACTTTCAGCTCGGGTGTCCGTTTCACGCCCACGAGTAACCAAAATAGCTGGTTCGTTCGTCACTGCCAAGAACAAGTTCGGCCCGAACTCTTCACTGTTCCCGGCCCGAACTTCATTTTCGGCCCGAACTTCAACCTCGGCCCGAACATCATCCTCGGCCCGAACACCGAACTTCGGCCCGAACTTCAACCTCGGCCAGAACATCATCCTCGGCCCGAACACCGAACTTCGGCCCGAACACCACTTCGGCCCGAACATCCCTCTTCGGCCCGAAATCTTCAATATCCAAGATTGTGTGACAAAAGGTGCTATACTAAAATATTCATAACTTTCAGCTCGGGTGTCCGTTTCACGCCCACGAGTAACCAAAATAGCTGGTTCGTTCGTCACTGCCAAGAACAAGTTCGGACCGAACTCTTCTCTGTTCCCGAACCGAACTTCATTTTCGGCCCGAACTTCAACCTCGGCCCGAACTTCAACCTCGGCCTGAACTCCGACCTCGGCCCGAACTTCAACCTCGGCCCGAACATCATCCTCGGCCCGAACACCGAACTTCGGCCCGAACACCACTTCGGCCCGAACACCACTTCGGCCCGAACATCCCACTTCGGCCCGAACACCACTTCGGCCCGAACTCTTCAATATCCAAGATTGTGTGACCAAAGGTGCTATACTAAAACATTCATAACTTTCAGCTCGGGTGCCCGTTTCACGCCCACGAGTAACCAAAATAGCTGGTTCGTTCGTCACTTCCAAGAACAAGTTCGGCCCGAACTCTTCACTGTTCCCGGTCCGAACTTCATTTTCGGCCCGAACTTCCACCTCGGCCCGAACTCCGACCTCGGCCCGAACTTCAACCTCGGCCCTAACACCGAACTTCGGCCCGAACACCACTTCGCCACTTCGGCCCGAACACCACTTCGGCCCGAACATCCCTCTTCGGCCTGAACATCCCTCTTCGGCCCGAACATCCCTCTTCGGCCCGAACTCTTCAATATCCAAGATTGTGTGACAAATGGGGCTATACTAAAACATTCATAACTTTCAGCTCGGGTGTCCGTTTCACGCCCACGAGTAACCAAAATAGCTGTTTCGTTCGTCACTGCCAAGAACAAGTTCGACCCGAACTCTTCACTGTTCCCGGCCCGAACTTCATTTTCGGCTCGAACATCAACCTCGGCCCGAACTCCGACCTCGGCCCGAACTTCAACCTCGGCCCGAACATCATCGCCGGCCCGAACACCGAACTTCGGCCCGAACACCACTTCGGCCCGAACACCACTTCGGCCTGAACATCCCACTTCGGCCCGAACACCATTTCGGCTCGTACATCCCTCTTCGGCCCGAACTCTTCAATATCCAAGATTGTGTGACAAAAGGTGCTATACTAAAACATTCATAACTTTCAGCTCGGGTGTCCGTTTCACGCCCACGAGTAACCAAAATAGCTGGTTCGTTCGTCACTGCCAAGAACAAGTTCGGCCCGAACTCTTCACTGTTCCCGGTCCGAACTTCATTTTCGGCCCGAACTTCAACCTCGGCCCGAACTCCGACCTCGGCCCGAACTTCAACCTCGGCCCGAACACCACTTCGCCACTTCGGCCCGAACACCACTTCGGCCCGAACATCCCTCTTCGGCCTGAACATCCCTCTTCGGCCCGAACATCCCTCTTCGGCCCGAACTCTTCAATATCCAAGATTGTGTGACAAATGGGGCTATACTAAAACATTCATAACTTTCAGCTCGGGTGTCCGTTTCACGCCCACGAGTAACCAAAATAGCTGTTTCGTTCGTCACTGCCAAGAATAAGTTCGGCCCGAACTCTTCACTGTTCCCGGCCCGAACTTCATTTTCGGCCCGAACATCAACCTCGGCCCGAACTCCGACCTCGGCCCGAACTTCAACCTCGGCCCGAACATCATCCCCGGCCCGAACACCGAACTTCGGCCAGAACACCACTTCGGCCCGAACACCACTTCCGCCCGAACATCCCACTTCGGCCCGAACACCATTTCGGCCCGAACATCCCTCTTCGGCCCGAACTCTTCAATATCCAAGATTGTGTGACAAAAGGTGCTATACTAAAACATTCATAACTTTCAGCTCGGGTGTCCGTTTCACGCCCACGAGTAACCAAAATAGCTGGTTCGTTCGTCACTGCCAAGAACAAGTTCGGCCCGAACTCTTCACTGTTCCCGGCCCGAACTTCATTTTCGGCCCGAACTTCAACCTCGGCCCGAACATCATCCTCGGCCCGAACACCGAACTTCGGCCCGAACTTCAACCTCGGCCAGAACATCATCCTCGGCCCGAACACCGAACTTCGGCCCGAACACCACTTCGGCCCGAACATCCCTCTTCGGCCCGAAATCTTCAATATCCAAGATTGTGTGACAAAAGGTGCTATACTAAAACATTCATAACTTTCAGCTCGGGTGTCCGTTTCACGCCCACGAGTAACCAAAATAGCTGGTTCGTTCGTCACTGGCAAGAACAAGTTCGGACCGAACTCTTCTCTGTTCCCGAACCGAACTTCATTTTCGGCCCGAACTTCAACCTCGGCCCGAACTTCAACCTCGGCCCGAACTCCGACCTCGGCCCGAACTCCGACCTCGGCCCGAACTTCAACCTCGGCCCGAACATCATCCTCGGCCCGAACACCGAACTTCGGCCCGTACACCACTTCGGCCCGAACACCACTTCGGCCCGAACATCCCACTTCGGCCCGAACACCACTTCGGCCCGAACTCTTCAATATCCAAGATTGTGTGACCAAAGGTGCTATACTAAAACATTCATAACTTTCAGCTCGGGTGCCCGTTTCACGCCCACGAGTAACCAAAATAGCTGGTTCGTTCGTCACTGCCAAGAACAAGTTCGGCCCGAACTCTTCACTGTTCCCGGTCCGAACTTCATTTTCGGCCCGAACTTCCACCTCGGCCCGAACTCCGACCTCGGCCCGAACTTCAACCTCGGCCCTAACACCGAACTTCGGCCCGAACACCACTTCGCCACTTCGGCCCGAACACCACTTCGGCCCGAACATCCCTCTTCGGCCTGAACATCCCTCTTCGGCCCGAACATCCCTCTTCGGCCCGAACTCTTCAATATCCAAGATTGTGTGACAAATGGGGCTATACTAAAACATTCATAACTTTCAGCTCGGGTGTCCGTTTCACGCCCACGAGTAACCAAAATAGCTGTTTCGTTCGTCACTGCCAAGAACAAGTTCGACCCGAACTCTTCACTGTTCCCGGCCCGAACTTCATTTTCGGCTCGAACATCAACCTCGGCCCGAACTCCGACCTCGGCCCGAACTTCAACCTCGGCCCGAACATCATCGCCGGCCCGAACACCGAACTTCGGCCCGAACACCACTTCGGCCCGAACACCACTTCGGCCCGAACATCCCACTTCGGCCCGAACACCATTTCGGCCCGTACATCCCTCTTCGGCCCGAACTCTTCAATATCCAAGATTGTGTGACAAAAGGTGCTATACTAAAACATTCATAACTTTCAGCTCGGGTGTCCGTTTCACGCCCACGAGTAACCAAAATAGCTGGTTCGTTCGTCACTGCCAAGAACAAGTTCGGCCCGAACTCTTCACTGTTCCCGGTCCGAACTTCATTTTCGGCCCGAACTTCAACCTCGGCCCGAACTCCGACCTCGGCCCGAACTTCAACCTCGGCCCGAACACCGAACTTCGGCCCGAACACCACTTCGCCACTTCGGCCCGAACACCACTTCGGCCCGAACATCCCTCTTCGGCCTGAACATCCCTCTTCGGCCCGAACATCCCTCTTCGGCCCGAACTCTTCAATATCCAAGATTGTGTGACAAATGCGGCTACACTAAAACATTCATAACTTTCAGCTCGGGTGTCCGTTTCACGCCCACGAGTAACCAAAATAGCTGTTTCGTTCGTCACTGCCAAGAATAAGTTCGGCCCGAACTCTTCACTGTTCCCGGCCCGAACTTCAATTTCGGCCCGAACATCAACCTCGGCCCGAACTCCGACCTCGGCCCGAACTTCAACATCGGCCCGAACATCATCCCCGGCCCGAACACCGAACTTCGGCCAGAACACCACTTCGGCCCGAACACCACTTCCGCCCGAACATCCCACTTCGGCCCGAACACCATTTCGGCCCGAACATCCCTCTTCGGCCCGAACTCTTCAATATCCAAGATTGTGTGACAAAAGGTGCTATACTAAAACATTCATAACTTTCAGCTCGGGTGTCCGTTTCACGCCCACGAGTAACCAAAATAGCTGGTTCGTTCGTCACTGCCAAGAACAAGTTCGGCCCGAACTCTTCATTGTTCCCGGTCCGAACTTCATTTTCGGCCCGAACTTCAACCTCGGCCCGAACTCCGACCTCGACCCGAACTTCAACCTCGGCCCGAACACCGAACTTCGGCCCGAACACCACTTCGCCACTTCGGCCCGAACACCACTTCGGCCCGAACATCCCTCTTCGGCCTGAACATCCCTCTTCGGCCCGAACATCCCTCTTCGGCCCGAACTCTTCAATATCCAAGATTGTGTGACAAATGGGGCTATACTAAAACATTCATAACTTTCAGCTCGGGTGTCCGTTTCACGCCCACGAGTAACCAAAATAGCTGGTTCGTTCGTCACTGCCAAGAACAAGTTCGGCCCGAACTCTTCATTGTTCCCGGTCCGAACTTCATTTTCGGCCCGAACTTCAACCTCGGCCCGAAATCCGACCTCGGCCCGAACTTCAACCTCGGCCCGAACACCGAACTTCGGCCCGAACACCACTTCGCCACTTCGGCCCGAACACCACTTCGGCCCGAACATCCCTCTTCGGCCTGAACATCCCTCTTCGGCCCGAACATCCCTCTTCGGCCCGAACATCCCTCTTCGGCCCGAACTCTTCAATATCCAAGATTGTGTGACATTTGGGGCTATACTAAAACATTCATAACTTTCAGCTCGGGTGTCCGTTTCACGCCCACGAGTAACCAAAATAGCTGTTTCGTTCGTCACTGCCAAGAACAAGTTCGGCCCGAACTCTTCACTGTTCCCGGCCTGAACTTCATTTTCGGCCCGAACTTCAACCTCGGCCCGAACTCCGACGTCGGCCCGAACTTCAACCTCGGCCCGAACATCATCCCCGGCCCGAACACCGAACTTCGGCCCGAACACCGAACTTCGGCCCGAACACCACTTCGGCCCGAACACCACTTCGGCCCGAACATCCCACTTCGGCCCGAACACCATTTCGGCCCGAACATCCCTCTTCGGCCCGAACTCTTCAATATCCAAGATTGTGTGACAAAAGGTGCTATACTAAAACATTCATAACTTTCAGCTCGGGTGTCCGTTTCATGCCCACGAGTAACCAAAATAGCTTGTTCGTTCGTCACTGCCAAGAACAAGTTCGGCCCGAACTCTTCACTGTTCCTGGCCCGAACTTCATTTTCGGCCCGAACTTCAACCTCGGCCCGAACATCATCCTCGGCCCGAACACCGAACTTCGGCCCGAACTTCAACCTCGGCCCGAACATCATCAACCGCGGCCCGAACACCGAACTTCGGCCCGAACACCACTTCGGCCCGAACATCCCTCTTCGGCCCGAACTCTTCAATATCCAAGATTGTGTGACAAAAGGTGCTATACTAAAACATTCATAACTTTCAGCTCGGGTGTCCGTTTCACGCCCACGAGTAACCAAAATAGCTGGTTCGTTCGTCACTGCCAAGAACAAGTTCGGACCAAACTCTTCTCTGTTCCCGAACCGAACTTCATTTTCGGCCCGAACTTCAACCTCGGCCCGAACTTCAACCTCGGCCCGAACTCCGACCTCGGCCCGAACTTCAACCTCGGCCCGAACATCATCCTCGGCCCGAACACCGAACTTCGGCCCGAACACCACTTCGGCCCGAACACCACTTCGGCCCGAACATCCCACTTCGGCCCGAACACCACTTCGGCCCGAACTCTTCAATATCCAAGATTGTGTGACCAAAGGTGCTATACTAAAACATTCATAACTTTCAGCTCGGGTGCCCGTTTCACGCCCACGAGTAACCAAAATAGCTGGTTCGTTCGTCACTGCCAAGAACAAGTTCGGCCCGAACTCTTCACTGTTCCCGGTCCGAACTTCATTTTCGGCCCGAACTTCCACCTCGGCCCGAACTCCGACCTCGGCCCGAACTTCAACCTCGGCCCTAACACCGAACTTCGGCCCGAACACCACTTCGCCACTTCGGCCCGAACACCACTTCGGCCCGAACATCCCTCTTCGGCCTGAACATCCCTCTTCGGCCCGAACATCCCTCTTCGGCCCGAACTCTTCAATATCCAAGATTGTGTGACAAATGGGGCTACACTAAAACATTCATAACTTTCAGCTCGGGTGTCCGTTTCACGCCCACGAGTAACCAAAATAGCTGTTTCGTTCGTCACTGCCAAGAATAAGTTCGGCCCGAACTCTTCACTGTTCCCGGCCCGAACTTCATTTTCGGCCCGAACATCAACCTCGGCCCGAACTCCGACCTCGGCCCGAACTTCAACATCGGCCCGAACATCATCCCCGGCCCGAACACCGAACTTCGGCCAGAACACCACTTCGGCCCGAACACCACTTCCGCCCGAACATCCCACTTCGGCCCGAACACCATTTCGGCCCGAACATCCCTCTTCGGCCCGAACTCTTCAATATCCAAGATTGTGTGACAAAAGGTGCTATACTAAAACATTCATAACTTTCAGCTCGGGTGTCCGTTTCACGCCCACGAGTAACCAAAATAGCTGGTTCGTTCGTCACTGCCAAGAACAAGTTCGGCCCGAACTCTTCATTGTTCCCGGTCCGAACTTCATTTTCGGCCCGAACTTCAACCTCGGCCCGAACTCCGACCTCGGCCCGAACTTCAACCTCGGCCCGAACACCGAACTTCGGCCCGAACACCACTTCGCCACTTCGGCCCGAACACCACTTCGGCCCGAACATCCCTCTTCGGCCTGAACATCCCTCTTCGGCCCGAACATCCCTCTTCGGCCCGAACTCTTCAATATCCAAGATTGTGTGACAAATGGGGCTATACTAAAACATTCATAACTTTCAGCTCGGGTGTCCGTTTCACGCCCACGAGTAACCAAAATAGCTGGTTCGTTCGTCACTGCCAAGAACAAGTTCGGCCCGAACTCTTTATTGTTCCCGGTCCGAACTTCATTTTCGGCCCGAACTTCAACCTCGGCCCGAAATCCGACCTCGGCCCGAACTTCAACCTCGGCCCGAACACCGAACTTCGGCCCGAACACCACTTCGCCACTTCGGCCCGAACACCACTTCGGCCCGAACATCCCTCTTCGGCCTGAACATCCCTCTTCGGCCCGAACATCCCTCTTCGGCCCGAACTCTTCAATATCCAAGATTGTGTGACATTTGGGGCTATACTAAAACATTCATAACTTTCAGCTCGGGTGTCCGTTTCACTCCCACGAGTAACCAAAATAGCTGTTTCGTTCGTCACTGCCAAGAACAAGTTCGGCCCGAACTCTTCACTGTTCCCGGCCTGAACTTCATTTTCGGCCCGAACTTCAACCTCGGCCCGAACTCCGACGTCGGCCCGAACTTCAACCTCGGCCCGAACATCATCCCCGGCCCGAACACCGAACTTCGGCCCGAACACCGAACTTCGGCCCGAACACCACTTCGGCCCGAACACCACTTCGGCCCGAACATCCCACTTCGGCCCGAACACCATTTCGGCCCGAACATCCCTCTTCGGCCCGAACTCTTCAATATCCAAGATTGTGTGACAAAAGGTGCTATACTAAAACATTCATAACTTTCAGCTCGGGTGTCCGTTTCACGCCCACGAGTAACCAAAATAGCTTGTTCGTTCGTCACTGCCAAGAACAAGTTCGGCCCAAACTCTTCACTGTTCCTGGCCCGAACTTCATTTTCGGCCCGAACTTCAACCTCGGCCCGAACATCATCCTCGGCCCGAACACCGAACTTCGGCCCGAACTTCAACCTCGGCCCGAACATCATCAACCTCGGCCCGAACACCGAACTTCGGCCCGAACACCACTTCGGCCCGAACATCCCTCTTCGGCCCGAACTCTTCAATATCCAAGATTGTGTGACAAAAGGTGCTATACTAAAACATTCATAACTTTCAGCTCGGGTGTCCGTTTCACGCCCACGAGTAACCAAAATAGCTGGTTCGTTCGTCACTGCCAAGAACAAGTTCGGACCAAACTCTTCTCTGTTCCCGAACCGAACTTCATTTTCGGCCCGAACTTCAACCTCGGCCCGAACTTCAACCTCGGCCCGAACTCCGACCTCGGCCCGAACTTCAACCTCGGCCCGAACATCACTTCGGCCCGAACACCACTTCGGCCCGAACACCACTTCGGCCCGAACATCCCACTTCGGCCCGAACACCACTTCGGCCCGAACTCTTCAATATCCAAGATTGTGTGACCAAAGGTGCTATACTAAAACATTCATAACTTTCAGCTCGGGTGCCCGTTTCACGCCCACGAGTAACCAAAATAGCTGGTTCGTTCGTCACTGCCAAGAACAAGTTCGGCCCGAACTCTTCACTGTTCCCGGTCCGAACTTCATTTTCGGCCCGAACTTCCACCTCGGCCCGAACTCCGACCTCGGCCCGAACTTCAACCTCGGCCCTAACACCGAACTTCGGCCCGAACACCACTTCGCCACTTCGGCCCGAACACCACTTCGGCCCGAACATCCCTCTTCGGCCTGAACATCCCTCTTCGGCCCGAACATCCCTCTTCGGCCCGAACTCTTCAATATCCAAGATTGTGTGACAAATGGGGCTATACTAAAACATTCATAACTTTCAGCTCGGGTGTCCGTTTCACGCCCACGAGTAACCAAAATAGTTGTTTCGTTCGTCACTGCCAAGAACAAGTTCGACCCGAACTCTTCACTGTTCCCGGCCCGAACTTCATTTTCGGCCCGAACATCAACCTCGGCCCGAATTCCGACCTCGGCCCGAACTTCAACCTCGGCCCGAACATCATCGCCGGCCCGAACACCGAACTTCGGCCCGAACACCACTTCGGCCCGAACACCACTTCGGCCCGAACATCCCACTTCGGCCCGAACACCATTTCGGCCCGTACATCCCTCTTCGGCCCGAACTCTTCAATATCCAAGATTGTGTGACAAAAGGTGCTATACTAAAACATTCATAACTTTCAGCTCGGGTGTCCGTTTCACGCCCACGAGTAACCAAAATAGCTGGTTCGTTCGTCACTGCCAAGAACAAGTTCGGCCCGAACTCTTCACTGTTCCCGGTCCGAACTTCATTTTCGGCCCGAACTTCAACCTCGGCCCGAACTCCGACCTCGGCCTGAACTTCAACCTCGGCCCGAACACCGAACTTCGGCCCGAACACCACTTCGCCACTTCGGCCCGAACACCACTTCGGCCCGAACATCCCTCTTCGGCCTGAACATCCCTCTTCGGCCCGAACATCCCTCTTCGGCCCGAACTCTTCAATATCCAAGATTGTGTGACAAATGGGGCTATACTAAAACATTCATAACTTTCAGCTCGGGTGTCCGTTTCACGCCCACGAGTAACCAAAATAGCTGTTTCGTTCGTCACTGCCAAGAATAAGTTCGGCTCGAACTCTTCACTGTTCCCGGCCCGAACTTCATTTTCGGCCCGAACATCAACCTCGGCCCGAACTCCGACCTCGGCCCGAACTTCAACCTCGGCCCGAACATCATCCCCGGCCCGAACACCGAACTTCGGCCAGAACACCACTTCGGCCCGAACACCACTTCCGCCCGAACATCCCACTTCGGCTCGAACACCATTTCGGCCCGAACATCCCTCTTCGGCCCGAACTCTTCAATATCCAAGATTGTGTGACAAATGGGGCTACACTAAAACATTCATAACTTTCAGCTCGGGTGTCCGTTTCACGCCCACAAGTAACCAAAATAGCTGTTTCGTTCGTCACTGCCAAGAATAAGTTCGGCCCGAACTCTTCACTGTTCCCGGCCCGAACTTCATTTTCGGCCCGAACATCAACCTCGGCCCGAACTCCGACCTCGGCCCGAACTTCAACCTCGGCCCGAACATCATCCCCGGCCCGAACACCGAACTTCGGCCAGAACACCACTTCGGCCCGAACACCACTTCCGCCCGAACATCCCACTTCGGCCCGAACACCATTTCGGCCCGAACATCCCTCTTCGGCCCGAACTCTTCAATATCCAAGATTGTGTGACAAAAGGTGCTATACTAAAACATTCATAACTTTCAGCTCGGGTGTCCGTTTCACGCCCACGAGTAACCAAAATAGCTGGTTCATTCGTCACTGCCAAGAAGAAGTTCGGCCCGAACTCTTCATTGTTCCCGGTCCGAACTTCATTTTCGGCCCGAACTTCAACCTCGGCCCGAACTCCGACCTCGGCCCGAACTTCAACCTCAGCCCGAACACCGAACTTCGGCCCGAACACCACTTCGCCACTTCGGCCCGAACACCACTTCGGCCCGAACATCCCTCTTCGGCCTGAACATCCCTCTTCGGCCCGAACATCCCTCTTCGGCCCGAACTCTTCAATATCCAAGATTGTGTGACAAATGGGTCTATACTAAAACATTCATAACTTTCAGCTCGGGTGTCCGTTTCACGCCCACGAGTAACCAAAATAGCTGGTTCGTTCGTCACTGCCAAGAACAAGTTCGGCCCGAACTCTTCATTGTTCCCAGTCCGAACTTCATTTTCGGCCCGAACTTCAACCTCGGCCCGAAATCCGACCTCGGCCCGAACTTCAACCTCGGCCCGAACACCGAACTTCGGCCCGAACACCACTTCGCCACTTCGGCCCGAACACCACTTCGGCCCGAACATCCCTCTTCGGCCTGAACATCCCTCTTCGGCCCGAACATCCCTCTTCGGCCCGAACTCTTCAATATCCAAGATTGTGTGACATTTGGGGCTATACTAAAACATTCATAACTTTCAGCTCGGGTGTCCGTTTCACGCCCACGAGTAACCAAAATAGCTGTTTCGTTCGTCACTGCCAAGAACAAGTTCGGCCCGAACTCTTCACTGTTCCCGGCCTGAACTTCATTTTCGGCCCGAACTTCAACCTCGGCCCGAACTCCGACGTCGGCCCGAACTTCAACCTCGGCCCGAACATCATCCCCGGCCCGAACACCGAACTTCGGCCCGAACACCACTTCGGCCCGAACATCCCACTTCGGCCCGAACACCATTTCGGCCCGAACATCCCTCTTCGGCCCGAACTCTTCAATATCCAAGATTGTGTGACAAAAGGTGCTATACTAAAACATTCATAACTTTCAGCTCGGGTATCCGTTTCACGCCCACGAGTAACCAAAATAGCTGGTTCGTTCGTCACTGCCAAGAACAAGTTCGGCCCGAACTCTTCACTGTTCCTGGCACGAACTTCATTTTCGGCCCGAACTTCAACCTCGGCCCGAACATCATCCTCGGCCCGAACACCGAACTTCGGCCCGAACTTCAACCTCGGCCCGAACATCATCAACCTCGGCCCGAACACCGAACTTCGGCCCGAACACCACTTCGGCTCGAACATCCCTCTTCGGCCCGAACATCCCTCTTCGGCCCGAACTCTTCAATATCCAAGATTGTGTGACAAAAGGTGCTATACTAAAACATTCATAACTTTCAGCTCGGGTGTCCGTTTCACGCCCACGAGTAACCAAAATAGCTGGTTCATTCGTCACTGCCAAGAACAAGTTCGGACCAAACTCTTCTCTGTTCCCGAACCGAACTTCATTTTCGGCCCGAACTTCAACCTCGGCCCGAACTTCAACCTCGGCCCGAACTCCGACCTCGGCCCGAACTTCAACCTCGGCCCGAACATCATCCTCGGCCCGAACACCGAACTTCGGCCCGAACACCACTTCGGCCCGAACACCACTTCGGCCCGAACATCCCACTTCGGCCCGAACACCACTTCGGCCCGAACTCTTCAATATCCAAGATTGTGTGACCAAAGGTGCTATACTAAAACATTCATAACTTTCAGCTCGGGTGCCCGTTTCACGCCCACGAGTAACCAAAATAGCTGGTTCGTTCGTCACTGCCAAGAACAAGTTCGGCCCGAACTCTTCACTGTTCCCGGTCCGAACTTCATTTTCGGCCCGAACTTCCACCTCGGCCCGAACTCCGACCTCGGCCCGAACTTCAACCTCGGCCCTAACACCGAACTTCGGCCCGAACACCACTTCGCCACTTCGGCCCGAACACCACTTCGGCCCGAACATCCCTCTTCGGCCTGAACATCCCTCTTCGGCCCGAACATCCCTCTTCGGCCCGAACTCTTCAATATCCAAGATTGTGTGACAAATGGGGCTATACTAAAACATTCATAACTTTCAGCTCGGGTGTCCGTTTCACGCCCACGAGTAACCAAAATAGCTGTTTCGTTTGTCACTGCCAAGAACAAGTTCCACCCGAACTCTTCACTGTTCCCGGCCCGAACTTCATTTTCGGCCCGAACATCAACCTCGGCCCGAACTCCGACCTCGGCCCGAACTTCAACCTCGGCCCGAACATCATCGCCGGCCCGAACACCGAACTTCGGCCCGAACACCACTTCGGCCCGAACACCACTTCGGCCCGAACATCCCACTTCGGCCCGAACACCATTTCGGCCCGTACATCCCTCTTTGGCCCGAACTCTTCAATATCCAAGATTGTGTGACAAAAGGTGCTATACTAAAACATTCATAACTTTCAGCTCAGGTGTCCGTTTCACGCCCACGAGTAACCAAAATAGCTGGTTCGTTCGTCACTGCCAAGAACAAGTTCGGCCCGAACTCTTCACTGTTCCCGGTCCGAACTTCATTTTCGGCCCGAACTTCAACCTCGGCCCGAACTCCGACCTCGGCCCGAACTTCAACCTCGGCCCGAACACCGAACTTCGGCCCGAACACCACTTCGCACTTCGGCCCGAACACAACTTCGGCCCGAACATCCATCTTCGGCCTGAACATCCCTCTTCGGCCCGAACATCCCTCTTCGGCCCGAACTCTTCAATATCCAAGATTGTGTGACAAATGGGGCTATACTAAAACATTCATAACTTTCAGCTCGGGTGTCCGTTTCACGCCCACGAGTAACCAAAATAGCTGTTTTGTTCGTCACTGCCAAGAATAAGTTCGGCCCGAACTCTTCACTGTTCCCGGCCCGAACTTCATTTTCGGCCCGAACATCAACCTCGGCCCGAACTCCGACCTCGGCCCGAACTTCAACCTCGGCCCGAACATCATTCCCGGCCCGAACACCGAACTTCGGCCAGAACACCACTTCGGCCCGAACACCACTTCCGCCCGAACATCCCACTTCGGCCCGAACACCATTTCGGCCCGAACATCCCTCTACGGCCCGAACTCTTCAATATCCAAGATTGTGTGACAAAAGGTGCTATACTAAAACATTCATAACTTTTAGCTCGGGTGTCCGTTTCACGCCCACGAGTAACCAAAATAGCTGGTTCGTTCGTCACTGCCAAGAACAAGTTCGGCCCGAACTCTTCACTGTTCCCGGCCCGAACTTCATTTTCAGCCCGAACTTCAACCTCGGCCCGAACATCATCCTCGGCCCGAACACCGAACTTCGGCCCGAACTTCAACCTCGGCCCGAACATCATCCTCGGCCCGAACACCGAACTTCGGCCCGAACTCCACTTCGGCCCGAACATCCCTCTTCGGCCCGAAATCTTCAATATCCAAGATTGTGTGACAAAAGGTGCTATGCTAAAACATTCATAACTTTCAGCTCGGGTGTCCGTTTCACGCCCACGAGTAACCAAAATAGCTGGTTCGTTCGTCACTGCCAAGAACAAGTTCGGACCGAACTCTTCTCTGTTCCCGAACCGAACTTCATTTTCGGCCCAAACTTCAACCTCGGCCCGAACTTCAACCTCGGCCCGAACTCCGACCTCGACCCGAACTTCAACCTCGGCCCGAACATCATCCTCGGCCCGAACACCGAACTTCGGCCCGAACACCACTTCGGCCCGAACATCCCACTTCGGCCCGAACACCACTTCGGCCCGAACATCCCTCTTCGGCCCGAACTCTTCAATATCCAAGATTGTGTGACAAAAGGTGCTATACTAAAACATTCATAACTTTCAGCACGGGTGTCCGTTTCACGCCCACGAGTAACCGAAATAGATGGTTTGTTCGTCACTGCCAAGAACAAGTTCGGCCCGAACTCTTCACTGTTCTCGGCCCGAAGTTCATTTTCGGCCCGAACTTCAACCTCGGCCCGATCTTCAACCTCGGCCCGAACTCCGACCTCGGCCCGAACTTCAACCTCGGCCCGAACATCATCCTCGGCCCGAACACCGAACTTCGGCCCGAATACCACTTTGGCCCGAACACCACTTCGGCCCGAACATCCCACTTCGGCCCGAACACCACTTCGGCCCGAACATCCCTCTTCGGCCCGAACTCTTCAATATCCAAGATTGTGTGACAAATGGTGCTATACTAAAACATTCATAACTTTCAGCACGGGTGTCCGTTTCACGCCCACGAGTAACCGAAATAGATGGTTTGTTCGTCACTGCAAAGAACAAGTTCGGCCCGAACTCTTCACTGTTCTCGGCCCGAAGTTCATTTTCGGCCCGAACTTCAACCTCGGCCCGATCTTCAACCTCGGCCCGAACTCCGACCTCGGCCCGAACTTCAACCTCGGCCCGAACATCATCCTCGGCCCGAACACCGAACTTCGGCCCGAATACCACTTTGGCCCGAACATACCACTTCGGCCGAACATCCCACTTCGGCCCGAACACCACTTCGGCCCGAACATCCGTCTTCGGCCTGAACTCTTCAATATCCAAGATTGTGTGACAAATGGTGCTATACTAAAACATTCATAACTTTCAGCTCGGGTGTCCGTTTTACGCCCACGAGTAACCAAAATAGCTGGTTCGTTCGTCATTGCCAAGAACAAGTTCGGCCCGAACTCTTCACTGTTCTCGGCCCGAACTTCATTTTCGGCCCGAACTTCAACCTCGGCGCGAACTCCAACCTCGACCCGAACTCCAACCTCGGCCCGAACTTCAACCTCGGCCCGAACATCATCCTCGGCCCGAACACCGAACTTTGGCCGGAACACCACTTCGGCCCGAACACCACTTCGGCCCGAACTCCACTTCGGCCCGAACATCCCACTTCGGCCCGAACACCACTTCGGCCCGAACATCCCTCTTCGGCCCGAACTCCTCAATATCCAAGATTGTGTGACAAAAGGTGCTATACTAAAACATTCATAACTTTAAGCTCGGGTGTCCGTTTCACGCCCACGAGTAACCAAAATAGCTGATTCGTTCGTCACTGCCAAGAACAAGTTCGGCCCGAACTCTTCACTGTTCCCGGCCCGAACTTCATTTTCGGCCCGAACTTCAACCTCGGCCCGAACATCATCCTCGGCCCGAACACCGAACTTCGGCCCGAACTTCAACCTCGGCCCGAACATCATCCTCGGCCCGAACACCGAACAACGGCCCGAACACCACTTCGGCCCGAACACCACTTTGGCCCGAACATCCCACTTCGGCCCGAACAGCACTTCGGCCCGAACTCTTCAATATCCAAGATTGTGTGACAAAAGGTGCTATACTAAAACATTAATAACTTTCAGCTCGGGTGTCCGTTTCACGCCCACGAGTAACCAAAATAGCTGGTTCGTTCGTCACTGCCAAGAACAAGTTCGGCCCGAACTCTTCACTGTTCCCGATCCGAACTTCATTTTCGGCCCGAACTTCAACCTCGACCCGAACTCCGACCTCGGCCCGAACTTCAACCTCTGCCCGAACACCGAACTTCGGCCCGAACACCACTTCGCAACTTCGGCCCGAACACCACTTCGGCCCGAACATCCCTCTTCGGCCCGAACTCTTCAATATCCAAGATTGTGTGACAAATGGTGCTATACTAAAACATTCATAACTTTCAGCTCGGGTGTCCGTTTCACGCCCACGAGTAACCAAAATAGTTGTTTCGTTCGTCACTGCCAAGAACAAGTTCGGCCCGAACTCTTCACTGTTCCCGGCCCGAACTTCATTTTCGGCCCGAACTTCAACCTCGGCCCGAACTTCAACCTCGGCCCGAACTCTGACCTCGGCCCGAACTTCAACCTCGGCCCGAACATCATCCCCGGCCCGAACACCGAACTTCGGCCCGAATACCACTTCGGCCCGAACACCACTTCGGCCCGAACATCCCACATCGGCCCGAACACCACTTCGGCCCAAACATCCCTCTTCGTCCCGAACTCTTCAATATCCAAGATTGTGTGACAAAAGGTGCTATACTAAAACATTCATAACTTTAAGCTCGGGTGTCTGTTTCACGCCCACGATTAACCAAAATAGCTGATTCATTCGTCACTGCCAAGAACAAGTTCGGCCCGAACTCTTCACTGTTCCCGGCCCGCACTTCATTTTCGGCCCGAACTTCAACCTCGGCCCGAACATCATCCTCGGCCCGAACACCGAACTTCGGCCCGAACTTCAACCTCGGCCCGAACATCATCCTCGGCCCGAACACCGAACAACGGCCCGAACACCACTTCGGCCCGAACACCACTTCGGCCCGAACATCCCACTTCGGCCCGAACACCACTTCGGCCCGAACATCCCTCTTCGGCCCGAACTCTTCAATATCCAAGATTGTGTGACAAATGGTGCTATACTAAAACATTCATAACTTTCAGCTCGGGTGTCCGTTTCACGCCCACGAGTAACCAAAATAGCTGGTTCGTTCGTCATTGCCAAGAACAAGTTCGGCCCGAACTCTTCACTGTTCCCGGCACGAACTTCATTTTCGGCCCGAACTTCAACCTCGGCCCGAACTCCAACCTCGACCCGAACTCCAACCTCGGCCCGAACTTCAACCTTGGCCCGAACATCATCCTCGGCCCGAACACCGAACTTCGGCCCGAACACCACTTCGGCCCGAACACCATTTCGGCCCGAACATCCCACTTCGGCCCGAACACCACTTCGGCCCGAACATCCCTCTTCGGCCCGAACTCTTCAATATCCAAGATTGTGTGACAAAAGGTGCTATACTAAAACATTCATAACTTTCAGCTCGGGTGTTCGTTTCACGCCCACGAGTAACCAAAATAGCTGGTTCGTTCGTCACTGCCAAGAACAAGTTCGGCCCGAACTCTTCAATGTTCCCGGTCACAACTTCATTTTCGGCCCGAACTTCAACCTCGGCCCGAACTCCGACCTCGGCCCGAACTGCAACCTCGGCCCGAACACCGAACTTCGGCCCGAACACCACTTCGCCACTTCGGCCCGAACACCACTTCGGCCCGAACATCCCTCTTCGGCCCGAACTCTTCAATTTCCAAGATTGTGTGACAAAAGGTGTTATACTAAAACATTCATAACTTTCAGCTCGGGTGTCCGTTTCACGCCCACGAGTAACCCAAATAGCTGGTTCGTTCGTCACTGCAAGAACAAGTTCGGCCCGAACTCTTCACTGTTCCCGGTCCGAAATTCATTTTCGGCCCGAACTTCAACCGCGGGCCGAACTTCAACCTCGGCCCGAACTCCGACCTCGGCCCGAACTTCATCCTCGGCCCGAACATCATCCTCGGCCTGAACACCGACCTTTGGCCCGAACACCACTTCGGCACGAACACAACTTCGGCCCGAACACCACTTCTGCTCGAACATCCCACTTCGGCCCGAACACCACTTCTGCTCGAACATCCCTCTTCGGCCCGAACTCTTCAATATCCAAGATTTTGTGACAAAAGGTGCTATGCTAAAACATTCATAACTTTCAGCTCGGGTGTCCGTTTCACGCCCACGAGTAACCAAAATAATTGTTTCGTTCGTCACTGCCAAGAACAAGTTCGGCCCAAACTCTTCACTGTTCCAGGCCGAACTTTATTTTCGGCCCGAACTTCAACCTCGGCCCGAACTTCAACCTCGGCCCGAACTCCGACCTCGGCCCGAACTTCAACCTCGGCCCGAACATCATCCTCGGCCCGAACACCGAACTTCAGCCCGAACACCACTTCGGCCCGAACATCCCACTTCGGCCTGAACACCACTTCGGCCCAAACTCTTCAATATCCAAGATTGTGTGACAAAAGGTGCTATACTAAAACATTCATAACTTTCAGCTCGGTTTTCCGTTTCACGCCCACGAGTAACCAAAATAGCTGGTTCGTTCGTCACTGTGAAGAACAAGTTCGGCCCGAACTCTTCACTGTTCCCGTACCGAACTTCATTTTCGGGCCGAACTTCAACCTCGGCCCGAACTTCAACCTCGGCCCGAACTCCGACCTCGGCCCGAACTTCAACCTCGGCCCGAACATTATCCTCGGCCCGTGTTAAGGCAAAAATCCTTACCCCTTGTATGAATCTTAGGATAACAAAACAACCTAGACTAGCTTTGATTAATATGTAGAATAATATAGCTAAGTTTAGGTCTGATACTGAGTGATCAGTATTGGAACTCAGTATCAGTACTCAGTATCAGATAGTGATACAGAGTACAAGGACTGAGTAGAAGGACTGACTTACCATATGTAACGGACTAAGATCAAATCCCTTGATCTTAGTCATTTTCCTATCTTAGTCCTTCGGTTACTCCTTTGCTCTTTATGTAAGATCTCTATATCATTATAAATAGAGATCATCTTGCAAAGGAGAACTTACCAATTCACTTTACACTTTCATATCTTTTGTAATTGATCAGTGGTCTTGTTATTCCGCAACAAGCCAGACTTAGTGGAATTATACATTTGACTCATATCTTGTTCTTATACAATATTTGTCTTAGAGTTATAATTAACCAATCAATTAACCAACTAAACCAGGGTGTTGTGACCTAACAACTGGTATCAGAGCAGGCTAAATAAACTCTTATTTAGTCGATCTATAACCCTGGCAGCCATTCCTTATACTTATCCTTCACTTACTCCAAAATCAAAAATGTCTACCATTGTTGCACCAATTATGTCTGGAAAGGGAGTACCCATCTTTGATGGTAAAGACTTCCATCAATGGAAGCTAAAAGCTCAGTGGTATCTCGAATCCATTCATCATGAAATGCTCACTGTGCTAAATGATGGTCCTATCATCCCACAAACTGTGGAACCCGTTGCTGCTACTGATAATGCTCCTGAGAGCATAAGGACAGTTCCAAAACTGAAACACACCTGGACTGATACTGACCGTCAATTATTCAGTCTAGACTCAAGAGCAAAGGGAGTGATTAGTAATGCTGTTACCAAAGAAATACTTAATGCAATTATGAAATTGCCAACAGCAAAGGCTATGTGGGATAGCCTATCAGTCACCTATGAAGGCACAGCAAAGGTGAAGTTGCAAAGAAAAAGCAACGTGAGAAGGAAATATGAAAACTTCTTCTCAACTCCTAATGAAGACATCACCACTCTCTATAACAGGTTCAATACTCTTATCCATGATTTAATCAGTGTAGGCATTGTGAAAGAGGAAGGAGAGCTTGTTCAAAAGTTCCTGGATAGTCTTCCTCAACAATTTCTTGACATGACAAACTCTGTCAATGCTTCTAACAACATTGAGTCATACACTCTTCAAACTTTGTATGGTCTAATGTTGAATCATGAGGAGAATAATGCTGCAAGACTGATCAACTGGAAGAAAACTGACTAGTCTTCCACTGGCATGGCTCTAGTTGTGCAACAGGCCTATACTGTGACTGAGCCAGATGAACCAGAAGTTGATCTAGCTGATGCTGAGACAGAAGAGCTTGAAACTCAAATGGCTCTTATGTCTATGAAGCTGGATCAGTTGAAGAAGAAGAGGCTTGGTGTTAGCTCTTCTAATACTGACCCAAGATCAGGTCTTTGCTATAGGCGTGGAAAGCCTGGACATATTGCTGCAAATTGTCATACCAAGTCTTCTGAGACTGACCAAAATGACAAAATTGCATACCGAGCAAAGAGGTATAGAGACAAGTATGTCAAATGGAAGAACTGGAGCAAGCGCAAGAGGGCAGAAGGGAATGGAGCACCTTATGAAGCACTATACTCTGAAGCTTGGATGGATGAGGACATAAGTGATGATGAGGAAGAGATTGAGAATAAAGCCTTTATGGCTTTCACTGAAGATGATTTGAAGAGCTCCTTTGAAAAGGATATCAAAGAGGCTGAGAGGATGAGTGTTCATACTGATTGGGATTCCACTCAGTTGTACAAGGTAAGTTCCTTTCAAACTTATTCAGTGAATGAAAAAACTAAGATTTTTGAGTATATGATTGTTGATATTTAAAATTAACAATTCAAGAACTTGAAAGGGTAAATAATGAAAACTAAGATAAACTAGCAAAGTATAAAGATTTAGAACTAAATTTTTCAGATTTAAAAGACATTAACCAAAGATTAGCTGATAAAGCTCATTTACACAAACTTGAAAAAGAGAAATTTGAAAAACAGTGTAAATCTTGGGGAAATGCTTCAATAAAATTAAATAAATGTCTAATTCAACAATTCCCAGAAAATGTGAGGGCTGCACTTGGTGTTGATCCTCAATTTAAAAATAGGAACAATTTTGCTGATTTATTTGAAGAGTTTTCTATTATGAACCCTATTAATTTTGTAAAAGCTAAAACTTTATGTGAAGTTGGATGTCAAACTGAGTCAGATGATGAGGAAAATGAAATTTTAGAAAAACCTATTGGTCCCTCCATCTGCTCAAAGTGCTATACTGAGCTACAAGAACTCAGTATTGAATTTCATATAACGGAAATTTCTGATACCGAGCTCCCAATAGTTCAGTATGACACTTCTGCTGTTCCACCTTTTGAATTATTATTTAATACAACAACTTTTGAATTATATAATGATAATAAGACAACTTCTATCTCAAATGCTTCATCTAATACAGAAGTTGCAGGAATAGAAACATCATATACTGAGACATCTAAAGAACCTGTTAAAGTTGTTTCTTCAAAGCATGATAAACAAACAACAACTTCAACTAGGTCCTTAGTTGGCAGAGACAAGAAGTCTACCACTAATAATATTAGAAAGACTTCTCTGCCAAATAAAAAGAAGCAACCAGATCCTCCATCTCCTAAACCATTTAAAAACAATGTTAATACACCTATTAAAAATGACAAAACTAACATTTTAAAAACACTTGGTGATCAGGTCAAATCTTTAAGTAAATAATTTGCAAAAGTTGTTCATACTGACCTACCACAAGTGAAACGTTTTTCTAAAATACCTTATGAAAATATGTTTAGAAATAGACCTAGAAAATGTTATAGGTGTCATCATACTGGTCATAAGGGAGATGAATGCTGGACTGATCTCTCAAGTCCTAGGTACTCAGTACCAAAGAAAAGGAGAGAAACTAAGTCAGTATCACAAAAGAAAACTTCTAAAATTTCCCCCGAATTGATACTGACCTCTCCACATAAAGAGATCAAGTCAAAATATGTTTATCCCACCAAAGGTCCCATTCAAAAATGGGTTCCTAAAAAGAACTAACTCTTATTTTGTGTCTTGTGCAGGGTGACAGAAAATGGTATTTAGATAGTGGCTGCTCAAGACACATGACAGGCAGTATGGAATACCTTCTCAATTATACTCCAGAGAAGGGTCCTTCTGTTAAATTTGGAGATGACTCGGTGGGAAAGACAAGAGGTTATGGTGTGATCAAGGCAGGCAACATAACTTTTAAAAGAGTTGCCTATGTAGAGGGTCTTAAACACAATCTGCTCAGTATCAGCCAGATGTGTGATGATGACAATGAAGCTCGATTCAGGAAGGTTGCAGGAATCATCTACAATGATAAAGGCCAGCTTGTACTCATTGCTAGAAGAGAAAAAGATGTATATGTGGTCAACCTATCTGAAATAGACCCAACTATTCGAGTATGCCTGCTTTCTAAAGTCAAGCCAGAATTGCATTGGCTATGGCACAAGAAACTCTCTCACATCAACTTTAGAAATATCAACGAGCTCAGTATGAAGAAACTGGTGAGAGGGTTGCCCACTATTACTTATTCAAAACATAAGTTATGCTCAGCATGTGAAATGGGCAAGCAGAAGAAGAGTTCATTCAAGTCCAAAGTCAATCATTCCATTAATGAACCTCTTACTATGATACATATGGATGTTTTTGGCCCCATCAGTACACCATCTTTGGCCAAAAAGATCTATACTCTAGTCTTGGTTGATGAATTTTCAAGATATACTTGGGTCATCTTCCTCAAGACTAACTCAGATGCAATAACAGAAATCATTGACTTTATAAAAAGAGAGGAACTTCAAAAAGGCAACAAGGTCAAGCAACTTAGAAGTGACCATGGTACTGAGTTTAAGAACTCAGTATTAGCCAATTTCTGTGAAGAAAAAGGAATCATTCAAAACTTTTCTGCAGCCTACACACCACAACAAAATGGTGTTGTAGAAAGAAAGAATAGAACACTGATTGATGCTGCAAGAACTTTATTATGCCATGCTGGACTGGCACTGAGTTTCTGGGCTGAAGCTGTAAACTGTGCAAACTTCACTCAGAATAGAGCCACTATCGTCCAAAGACATCTGAAGACTCCATATGAGTTATACAATGGCAAGATTCCTAATGTGGAATACTTGCACATCTTTGGGAGTAAATGCTTTGTACTCAGTACAAAACAAAATCTCAACAAATTTGCTCCCAAAGCAAATGAAGGTGTGTTCATGGGCTACTCTCCACACTCTAAAGCCTTCAGAGTGTATATCATCTCAACCAAGGTGATTATAGAATCTATTCATGTTACCTTTGATGAAGATCAGAATGAGCATTCTATCTCAGCAAGTGAAGACATAAGTGGCTTAGATATTCTATGCAATCCAGAAAACTCCATTGCTGAACAGCCCAAGTTTCAACCACACTTTATTCCCAATAAGTTTAATGAAACCGATCAAGTTCAAACTCAGTATCACTCAACTGCGACTAATACTGAGGTTCCCATAACAGAGGACCTCCATACTGAGTTTCCAACTAATGATCTGAACCACTCTACCTATGCAGAAGGTGAAACATCCAACACTTCACAAGAATCCACATCAACTCTGCAAAATGAAGATGAACAGCAACCCGCGCTGTCTAATACTGACCAGAATTCCACTCAGTATCAGACACAAGACACACCAAATCAACAAGATATTGTTGATCCTATTTCAAATGCTCCTCTACGAAACAATTTAAGGGAACACAGAGATCATCCACACTCAAACATTATTGGTCCTATTGAAGAAGGTGTCCAAACAAGAAGAAAATTAGAATTTCCAACCCAAGCAACTGAAAATTTTTGTTTCTTCTCAAGTTTCCTATCTACCATTGAACCAAAGAAAGCTGATGAAGCTTTATTAGATGAAGATTGGGTAGAGGCTATGCAAGAAGAACTCACAGAGTTTGAGAGAAACAAAGTTTGGAACTTAGTACCACCTCCTACTGGCAAAACTATTATTGGTACTAAGTGGGTGTTCAGAAACAAGATGGACAAGGATGGTGTTGTCATCAGAAACAAAGCAAGGTTAGTTTCTCAAGGTTACAGGCAAGAAGAAGGCATTAACTATGATGAAACTTTTGCACCAGTTGCAAGAATTGAAGCTATTAGGTTGTATCTTGCATATGCAGCCTTTAAGAATTTCAAAGTTTATCAGATGGATGTCAAAAGTGCTTTTCTAAATGGAAAACTACAAGAAGAAGTTTATGTTAAACAACCTCCAGGTTTTGTTGATCCTAAATTTCCTAATTATGTTTTCAAGCTTGATAAAGCTCTATATGGGCTCAAACAAGCTCCAAGAGCCTGGTATGACACCCTGTCTGAGTACCTTATTGAAAATAAATTTACAAGAGGTAAAATTGATAAAACATTATTTTCAAAACGGAAAGGTTCTGACATCTTACTCATTCAGATATATGTAGATGATATTATCTTTAGCTCCACTGACAAGTCAATGTGTGACTGGTTTGCTAAGATAATGTCAACTCAGTATCAGATGAGTATGATGGGAGAACTTACTTAATTTCTTGGTTTACAAGTTGAACAAAAGCCTGATGGCACTTTTATAAATCAAAGTAAGTATGTGCATGACATGTTAAAGAAATACAAATTTGAAAATTTATCTTCCATGCACACTCCTATGGGTACTCAGGATAAGATAAGTAAGGATGAAACTGGTAAACCAGTATGTCAATCCACATACCGAGGTATGATTGGTTCCTTACTTTACTTAACTGCTAGCAGGCCTGATATCATGTTTGCAACATGTTTGTGTGCTCGGTATCAGGCTGATCCTAAAGAATCACACATGAAAGCAGTTAAGCGCATCTTTAGATATCTTACAGGTACTCCTAACCTGGATCTTTGGTATCCCAAAGACTCAAACTTTGACCTTGAAGGGTACATAGATGCAGATTTTGCAAGTTGTAGATTGGACAGAAAGAGCACAAGTGGAGGATGTCAATTCCTAGGTGGAAGACTAGTTGGTTGGTCATCCAAGAAGCAAAATTCGGTAGCAACTTCCACAGCAGAAGCGGAATATGTTGCTGCAGGAAGTTGTTGTGCTCAATTATTATGGATGCAGTATCAACTCTTAGACTATGGGTTCAACTTTCATAAGACTCCCATTCATTGTGATAGCAAGAGTGCTATTGCTATCACAGAGAACCCAGTCTATCACTCCAAAACCATGCACATTGATATCAGACACCACTTTATTCGAGATAATGTGGAAAAAGGTAAGGTTGAGGTAGATTATGTACCAACAGATGAACAATTGGCCGATGTGTTTACTAAACCTCTCCCTGAGGAAAGGTTTATGTATTTACTAGGGCAATTAGGTATGTTGAATCCTTAATTTTCCTTAATTTTCTTTAAAACTGAACGCTCAGTATCACTCCTGTTGATACTAACCACTCAGTATCACTAGTCTGTTGTCATCAAAATTTAAGATTTTTATTTTTTTTATTAATTTCAAGAGTAAATTAATTGTTTTTATATTTTTTAAAATTTTTTAAAATTAATTTTTTTAACTCAGTTTTGGGGTATGACGGCTCTTACACCGAGCTTAATCCTCATACTGCTCAACGGTAACCTTTCTTAATAGGAAAGTTACCGTTGGCAGAGGATAAGGCAGTCAAATCAGCCGTTTTTACTTCCCCATACCTTAATTATCTTTAAATCTCCTATAAATAACCGTTTTTTTTACTTCAAAAATTTTTCAACAGTTATTTCATTCTTTCATTTAAAATTCTCTCTGCGATTAACGATTTCACTCTTTCTTAGCAAGTACAAACACTTAAATCAAAATCACAGATGGAAAATTACACTTTCGTCGCTCCAGAAGTTGAATCGGAAATCAAATTCCGAAACGATGAACTGCCCAGGTTTGCAAGGAAAAACATAACGGCAAACTTCAATATTCCTCAAGCATGGGTATGCCAAGAATTCACAAACATTGTGACTTTTCTGAAGAATTGCCCAATTGCTCGTGCACTGACCTTGTCTCCTCGAGCAATTTACCCAGAAATGCTATGCGAGTTTTGGTACTCTGCTACACTCGATTCTCCAGATATGATTGCTGGGTGGGTAATTAGAGATCAAAGAAGGGCATTTGTTTCTACTGCCATCATTCGTGAAGCACTAAGACTTCCCGCCCAAGCTCAGTATGATCCATTTGTTGATAGAACAGAAGCACGCTCAGTTTTACCATTTTTGGGTCGAAGAGGAACAACGGGCACAATCAAAAGAAACGAATTTGGTCCTATGTGGGGTATTCTCATCACAACAATAATTCGATGTATGACCCACAAGACGGGTGCTTTGGACCAAATAAATGAATTTGGGATGCAAATAGTACTGTTAGGTCACAACACCCTGGTTTAGTTGGTTAATTGATTGGTTAATTATAACTCTAAGACAAATATTGTATAAGAACAAGATATGAGTCAAATGTATAATTCCACTAAGTGTGGCTTGTTGCGGAATAACAAGACCACTGATCAATTACAAAAGATATAAAAGTGTTAAGTGAATTGGTGAGTTCTCCTTTGCAAGATGATCTCTATTTATAATGATATAGAGATCTTACATAATGGGCAAAGGAGTAACCGAAGGACTAAGGTAGGAAAATGACTAAGATCAAGGGATTTGATCTTAGTGCGTTACATATGGTAACTCAGTCCTTCTACTCAGTCCTTGTACTCAGTATCACTATCTGATACTGAGTCTGATACTGAGTTCCAATACTGATCACTCAGTATCAGACCTAAACTTAGCTATATTATTCTACATATTAATCAAAGCTAGTCTAGGTTGTTTTGTTATCTTAAGATCCAAAGGGGTAAGGCTTTTTGCCTTAACAATCTCCCCCTATCTAATGATAACAAAACAATTACAAAGAGTTACTAAACAAAGTAAGCTACAGGCTGCAAAGTCTTCTTCTTTAGTCTTTGTTGGTCGACTCGAACTCGTAGAAGACTTCTTTCTTCACATGGATGAACTCTTCTCTTTTCTTCAGTTCATCTTGCCTGTTGTTTAGTACAGAAACTATCTTCTTTCTAAACCAAGCATCTTCTCTCATGGTTATCATCCATTTAAGACCCACCAAATGGCTGATATGAGCTGTTGCCAAATCTGCTTCAGTAATGAAGCACTCCCTGTCATCTGAGTCAGTATACATATATCCAGATGTTGGATATATGGTACTCTTTTGATCCTGAAAGATAAGGTTAGAGGGAACAGTATATGTGGGAATTATTCTGAAAGTATTAAGGCACTCAGGTTTGTTGTTCTTCATAGCTTCAGTCATCACCCTGAGTGCCCTGTATTCTGCAGCATAAAGAATGCCTTTTTCATAGCATATAGCAGATACAGCCCAGATTTCATCCATCATCACTTGGGCTTCAGAGGATTTTGAGGGCATCTCCTTTATCAGTCTAGCAATCTTTATCCAATCTTGAAGTCCCATATTTTGGATGTCATGGAGGAAAAACTTCATTGTAGGACTGACTGGCCCAGTGCAAGTTGCAACAATTGATCTATCAACAGTGGGTGTCAGTGTGACATCAACCACTATTGTCTCGTTAAGATGAGACAACTGTAGACTTCCAATGATCAATTGTGTGCTCAGTATATGAATTTTGCATAGCAGCAGTGGGCTAGCTATGTTGGCCATAAAAGGATATATATATATGTGAAAGATCGTGTGAGACTTTGGTCAGTATTGAGTTGGTACTGGCCAATACTTAGTCTCTATTTGGGAATGAAATATATATATATAAGTTTAAGGGCTTTTTAGAAATTCATACCTGAGACTCTGTCAGATTCCCTTCTAGCATCTGCAGAGGTCGGTGCAGGATCATGTGTTTGTTGATGTGCAGCACCAACATCTTCAATACCGACTTGTCTTTCTTGCTGAGCACCTTCCAGTGTAGTTTGCTCATATTGAATCTCCACATCAGGAGGAACATGAGGTTCCTCAATTGGTTGAGCTGTTGGAATTAGTTCTGGACCTGGAAGGTCAGCGGTGGCTGCAACTAAGCTTTGGGCTTGAAGAGATGCAGTTAATGATGGAACATTTGCAGGCTGTACCTCCTCAGATGATAAGTTTCCCATAATGATAGGAGAAAGATACCTTCTTCTTCTTTGAAGGACCAGTGGTGTGTCTTCGGAGGACTCAGTATCAAAAACTGTTTCAATATGAGGAGCATCAGGATCCTGTGCAGGTGGAGAGATATGTTGTTGAGTCGGTTCTTGAGCTTGTGGAACATCCTGCATCTCCATATCTTGACCGGCCTGTGCTCCATTACCACTATTATCATCATTATCATCATCATCATCATCATTGTCTGACTCAGTATCAGACATGTCTTCTTCATCATTTATGTGTTCTTGAACAATGGCCCACATAGAAGGACTCAGTAAAGGCTCTCCTTCTCTTGGCCTGTAAAAGAAAATCTTCTCACTAAGTGGAGGAAGATCAACCCTTGGACTGTGAAACTCATCATAAGTATGTGTGGGCATTGAGTGTTGAAAGATGAGTGATAAAAATCTGCAGAAAGGGACATTGCATTCCCTTGTGTTAGCCCAAACCAGAGCAGCTAATTCATTGAAAATGAGCCGTGCATAATCAATGTTTCTTCCATAGTACAAGGCATGTACTATTTGCATCCCAAATTCATTTATTTGGTCCAAAGCACCCGTCTTGTGGGTCATACACCGAATTATTGTTGTAATGAGAATACCCCACATAGGACCAAATTCGTTTCTTTTGATTGTGCCCGTCGTTCCTCTTCGACCCAAAAATGGTAAAACTGAGCGTGCCTCTGTTCTATCAACAAATGGATCATACTGAGCTTGGGCGGGAAGTCTCAGTGCTTCACGAATGATGGCAGTAGAAACAAATGCCCTTCTTTGATCTCTAATTACCCACCCAGCAATCATATCTGGAGAATCGAGTGTAGCAGAGTACCAAAACTCGCATAGCATTTCTGGGTAAATTGCTCGAGGAGACAAGGTCAGTGCACGAGCAATTGGGCAATTCTTCAGAAAAGTCACAATGTTTGTGAATTCTTGGCATACCCAGGCTTGAGGAATATTGAAGTTTGCTGTTATGTTGTTCCTTGCAAACCTGGGCAGTTCATCGTTTCGGAATTTGATTTCCGATTGAACTTCTGGAGCGACGAAAGTGTAATTTGCCATCTTTGATTTTGATTTAAGTGTTTGTACTTGCTAAGAAAGAGTGAAATCGTTAATCGCAGAGAGAATTTTAAATGAAAGAATGAAATAACTGTTGAAAAATATTTGAAGTAAAAAAAACGGTTATTTATAGGAGATTTAAAGATAAATAAGGTATGGGGAAGTAAAAACGGCTGATTTGAGTGCCTTATCCTCTGCCAACGGTAACTTTCCTATTAAGAAAGTTTACCGTTGAGCAGTATGAGGATTAAGGTCGGTGTAAGAGCCGTCATACCCCAATACTGAGTTAAAAACAATTAATTTTAAAAAATATAAAAACAATTAATTACCTCTTGAAATTAATAAAAAAAATAAAAATTTTAAATTTTGATGATAACAGACTAGTGATACTGAGTGGTCAGTATCAACAGGAGTGATACCGAGCGTTCAGTTTTAAAGAAAATTAAGGAAAATTAAGGATTCAAAATACCTAATTACCCTAGTAAATACATAAAACTTTCCTCAGGGAGAGGTTTAGTAAACACATCGGCCAATTATTCATCTGTTGGTACATAATCTACCTCAACCTTACCTTTTTCCACATTATCTCGAATAAAGTGGTGTCTGATATCAATGTGCTTGGTTTTGGAGTGATAGACTGGGTTCTCTGTGATAGCAATAGCACTCTTGTTATCACAATGAATGGGAGTCTTATGAAAGTTGAACCCATAGTCTAAGAGTTGATACTGCATCCATAATAATTGAGCACAACAACTTCCTGCAGCAACATATTCTGCTTCTGCTGTGGAAGTTGCTACCGAATTTTGCTTCTTGGATGACCAACCAACTAGTCTTCCACCTAGGAATTGACATCCTCCACTTGTGCTCTTTCTGTCCAATCTACAACCTGCAAAATCTGCATCTGTGTACCCTTCAAGGTCAAAGTTTGAGTCTTTGGGATACCAAAGACCCAGGTTAGGAGTGTACCTGTAAGATATCTAAAGATGCGCTTAACTGCTTTCATGTGTGATTCTTTAGGATCAGCCTGATACGGAGCACACAAACATGTTGCAAACATGATATCAGGCCTGCTAGCAGTTAAGTAAAGTAAGGAACCAATCATACCTCGGTATGTGGATTGACATACTGGTTTACCAGTTTCCTCCTTACTTATCTTATCCTGAGTACCCATAGGAGTGTGCATGGAAGATAAATTTTCAAATTTGTATTTCTTTAACATGTCATGCACATACTTACTTTGATTTATAAAAGTGCCATCAGGCTTTTGTTCAACTTGTAAACCAAGAAAGTAAGTAAGTTCTCCCATCATACTCATCTGATACTGAGTTGACATTATCTTAGCAAACCAGTCACACATTGACTTGTCAGTGGAGCCAAAGATAATATCATCTACATATATCTGAATGAGTAAGATGTCAGAACCTTTCCGTTTTGAAAATAATGTTTTATCAATTTTACCTCTTGTAAATTTATTTTCAATAAGGTACTCAGACAGGGTGTCATACCAGGCTCTTGGAGCTTGTTTGAGCCCATATAGAGCTTTATCAAGCTTGAAAACATAATTAGGAAATTTAGGATCAACAAAACCTGGAGGTTGTTTAACATAAACTTCTTCTTGTAGTTTTCCATTTAGAAAAGCACTTTTGACATCCATCTGATAAACTTTGAAATTCTTAAAGGCTGCATATGCAAGATACAACCTAATAGCTTCAATTCTTGCAACTGGTGCAAAAGTTTCATCATAGTCAATGCCTTCTTCTTGCCTGTAACCTTGAGCAACTAACCTTGCTTTGTTTCTGATGACAACACCATCCTTGTCCATCTTGTTTCTGAACACCCACTTAGTACCAATAATAGTTTTGCCAGTAGGAGGTGGTACTAAGTTCCAAACTTTGTTTCTCTCAAACTCTGTGAGTTCTTCTTGCATAGCCTCTACCCAATCTTCATCTAATAAAGCTTCATCAGCTTTCTTTGGTTCAATGGTAGATAGGAAACTTGAGAAGAAACAAAAATTTGCAGTTGCTTGGGTTGGAAATTCTAATTTTCTTCTTGTGTGGACACCTTCTTCAATAGGACCAATAATGTTTGAGTGTGGATGATCTCTGTGTTCCCTTAAATTGTTTCGTAGAGGAGCATTTGAAATAGGATCAACAATATCATGTTGATTTGGTGTGTCTTGTGTCTGATACTGAGTGGAATTCTGGTCAGTATTAGACAGCGCAGGTTGCTGTTCATCTTCATTTTGCAGAGTTGATGTGGATTCTTGTGAAGTGTTGGATGTTTCACCTTCTTCATAGGTAGAGTGGGTCAGATCATTCGTTGGAAACTCAGTATGGAGGTCCTCTATTATGGGAACCTCAGTATTAGTCGCAGTTGGGTGATACTGAGTTCGAACTTGATCAGTTTCATTAAACTTATGGGGAATAAAGTGTGGATGAAACTTGGGCTGTTCAGCAATGGAGTGTTCTGGATTGCATAGAATATCTATGCCACTTATGTCTTCACTTGCTGAGGTAGAATGCTCATTCTGATCTTCATCGAATGTGACATGAATGGATTCTACAATCATCTTGGTTGAGATGATATACACTCTGAAAGCTTTAGAGTGTGGAGAGTAGCCCATGAACACACCTTCATTTGCTTTGGGAGCAAATTTTTTGAGGTTTTGTTTTGTACTGAGTACAAAGCATTTACTCCCAAAGATGTGGAAATATTCCACATTAGGAATCTTGCCATTGTATAACTCATATGGAGTCTTCAGATGTCTTTGGACTATAGTGGCTCTATTCTGAGTGAAGTTTGCACAGTTTACAGCTTCAGCCCAGAAACTCAGTGCCAGTCCACCATGGCATAATAAAGTTCTTGCAGCTTCAATCAGTGTTCTATTCTTTCTTTCTACAACACCATTTTGTTACGGTGTGTAGGCTGCAGAGAAGTTTTGAATGATTCCTTTTTCTTCACAGAAATCGGCTAATACTGAGTTCTTAAACTCAGTACCATGGTCACTTCTAAGTTGCTTGACCTTGTTGCCTTTTTGAAGTTCCTCTCTTTTTATAAAGGCAATGATTTTTGTTGTTGCATCTGACTTAGTCTTGAGGAAGATGACCCAAGTATATCTTGAAAATTCATCAACCAAGACTAGAGTATAGATCTTTTTGGCCAAAGATGGTGTGCTGATGGGGCCAAAAAGATCCATATGTATCATAGTAAGAGGTTCATTAATGGAATGATTGACTTTTGACTTGAATGAACTCTTCTTCTGCTTGCCCATTTCACATGTTGAGCATAACTTATCTTTTGAATAAGTAATAGTGGGCAACCCTCTCGCCAGTTTCTTCATACTGAGCTCGTTGATATTTCTAAAGTTGATGTGAGAGAGTTTCTTGTGCCATAGCCAATGCAATTCTGGCATGACTTTAGAAAGCAGGCATACTCGAATAGTTGGGTCTATTTCAGATAGGTTGACCACATATACATCTTTTTCTCTTCTAGCAATGAGTACAGGCTGGCCTTTATCATTGTAGATGATTCCTGCAACCTTCCTGAATCGAGCTTCATTGTCATCATCACACATCTGGCTGATACTGAGCAGATTGTGTTTAAGACCCTCTACATAGGCAACTCTTTTAAAAGTTATGTTGCCTGCCTTGATCACACCATAACCTCTTGTCTTTCCCACTGAGTCATCTCCAAATTTAACAGAAGGACCCTTCTCTGGAGTATAATTGAGAAGGTATTCCATATTGCCTGTCATGTGTCTTGAGTAGCCACTATCTAAATACCATTTTCTGTCACCCTGCACAAGACACAAAATAAGAGTTAGTTCTTTTTAGGAACCCATTTTTGAATGGGACCTTTGGTGGGATAAACATATTTTGACTTGATCTCTTTATGTGGAGAGGTCAGTATCACTTCGGGGGAAACTTTAGAAGTTTTCTTTGGTGATACTGACTTAGTTTCTCTCCTTTTCTTTGGTACTGAGTACCTAGGACTTGAGAGATCAGTCCAGCATTCATCTCCCTTGTGACCAGTATGATGACACCTATAACATTTTCTAGGTCTATTTCTAAACATATTTTCATAAGGTATTTTAGAAAAACATTTCACTTTTGGTTGGTCAGTATGAACAAGTTTTGCAAATTGTTTACTTAAAGATTTGACCTGATCACCAAGTGTTTTTAAAATGTTAATTTTGTCATTTTTAATAGGTGTATTAACATTGTTTTTAACTGGTTTAGGAGATGTTGGATCTGGTTGCTTCTTTTTATTTGGCAGAGAAGTCTTTCTAGTATTATTAGTGGTAGACTTCTTGTCTCTGCCAACTAAGGACCTAGTTGAAGTTGTTTTTTGTTTATCATGCTTTGAAGAAACAACTTTAACAGGTTCTTTAGATGTCTCAGTATATGATGTTTCTGTTCCTGCAACTTCTGTATTAGATGAAGCATTTGAGATAGAAGTTGTCTTATTATCATTATATAATTCAAAAGTTGTTGTATTAAATAATAATTCAAAAGGTGGAACAGCAGAAGTGTCATACTGAACTATTGGGAGCTCGGTATCAGAAATTTCCGGTATATGAAATTCAATACTGAGTTCTTGTAGCTCAATATAGCACTTTGAGCAGATGGAGGGACCAATAGGTTTTTCTAAAATTTCATTTTCCTCATCATCTGACTCAGTTTGACATCCAACTTCACATAAAGTTTTAGCTTTTACAAAATTAATAGGGTTCATAGTAGAAAACTCTTCAAATAAATCAGCAAAATTGTTCCTATTTTTAAATTGAGGATCAACACCAAGTGCAGCCCTCACATTTTCTGGGAATTGTTGATTTAAACATTTATTTAATTTTATTGAAGCATTTTCCCAAGATTTACACTGTTTTTCAAATTTCTCTTTTTCAAATTTGTGTAAATGAGCTTTATCAGCTAATCTTTGGTTAATGTCTTTTAAATCTGAAAAATTTAATTCTAAATCTTTATACTTTGCTAGTTTGTCTAAGTTTTCATTATTTACCCTTTCAAGTTCTTGAATTGTTAATTTTAAAGCTTTTTCTTTTTGTACAGAAGTTTTAAGATCAACAATCATATACTCAAAAATCCTAGTTTTTTCATTCACTGAATAAGTTTGAAAGGAACTTACCTTGTACAACTGAGTGGAATCCCAATCAGTATGAACACTCATCCTCTCAGCCTCTTTGATATCCTTTTCAAAAGAGCTTTTCAAATCATCTTCAGTGAAAACCATAAAGGCTTTATTCTCAATCTCTTCTTCATCATCACTTAAGTCTTCATCCATCCAGGCTTCTGAGTAAAGTGCTTGATGAGGTGCTCCATTCCCTTCTGCCCTCTTGCCCTTGCTCCAATTCTTCAGCTTGACATATTTGTCTCTATACCTCTTTGCTCGGTATGCAATCTTGTCATTTTGGTCAGTCTCAGAAGACTTGGTATGACAATTTGCAGCAATATGTCCAGGCTTTCCACACCTATAGCAAAGACCTGATCTTGGGTCAGTATTAGAAGAGCTAACACCAAGCCTCTTCTTCTTCAACTGATCCAGCTTCATAGACATAAGAGCCATTTAAGTTTCAAGCTCTTCTGTCTCAGCATCAGCTAGATCAACTTCTGGTTCATCTGGCTCAGTCACAGTATAGGCCTGTTGCACAACTAGAGCCATGCCAGTGGAAGACTTGTCAGTTTTCTTCCAGTTGATCAGTCTAGCAGCATTATTCTCCTCATGATTCAACATTAGACCATACAAAGTTTGAAGAGTGTATGACTCAATGTTGTTAGCAGCATTGACAGAGTTTGTCATGTCAAGAAATTGTTGAGGAAGACTATCCATGAACTTTTGAACAAGCTCTCCTTCCTCTTTCACAATGCCTACACTGATTAAATCATGGATAACAGTATTGAACCTGTTATAGAGAGTGGTGATGTCTTCATTAGGAGTTGAGAAGAAGTTTTCATATTTCCTTCTCATGTTGCTTTTTCTTTGCAACTTCACCTTTGCTGTGCCTTCATAGGTGACTGATAGGCTATCCCACATAGCCTTTGCTGTTGGCAATTTCATAATTGCATTAAGTATTTCTTTGGTAACAGCATTACCAATCACTCCCTTTGCTCTTGAGTCTAGACTGAATAACTGACGGTCAGTATCAGTCCAGGTGTGTTTTAGTTTTGGAACTGTCCTTATGCTCTCAGGAGCATCATCAGTAGCAGCAACGGGTTTCACAGTTTGTGGGATGATAGGACCATCATTTAGCACAGTGAGCATTTCATGATGAATGGATTCGAGATACCACTGAGCTTTTAGCTTCCATTGATGGAAGTCTTTACCATCAAAGATGGGTACTCCCTTTCCAGACATAATTGGTGCAACAATGGTAGACATTTTTGATTTTGAAGTAAGTGAAGGATAAGTATAAGGAATGGCTGCCAGGGTTATAGATCGACTAAATAAGAGTTTATTTAGCCTGCTCTGATACCAGTTGTTAGGTCACAACACCCTGGTTTAGTTGGTTAATTGATTGGTTAATTATAACTCTAAGACAAATATTGTATAAGAACAAGATATGAGTCAAATGTATAATTCCACTAAGTGTGGCTTGTTGCGGAATAACAAGACCACTGATCAATTACAAAAGATATAAAAGTGTTAAGTGAATTGGTGAGTTCTCCTTTGCAAGATGATCTTCCTCCACTTAGTGAGAAGATTTTCTTTTACAGGCCAAGAGAAGGAGAGCCTTTACCGAGTCCTTCTATGTGGGCCATTGTTCAAGAACACATAAATGATGAAGAAGACATGTCTGATACTGAGTCAGACAATGATGATGATGATGATGATAATGATGATAATAGTGGTAATGGAGCACAGGCCGGTCAAGATATTGAGATGCAGGATGTTCCACAAGCTCAAGAACCGACTCAACAACATATCTCTCCACCTGCACAGGATCCTGATGCTCCTCATATTGAAACAGTTTTTGATACTGAGTCCTCCGAAGACACACCACTGGTCCTTCAAAGAAGAAGAAGGAATCTTTCTCCTATCATTATGGGAAACTTATCATCTGTGGAGGTGCAGCCTGCAAATGTTCCATCATTAACTGCATCTCTTCAAGTCCAAAGCTTAGTTGCAGCCACCGTTGACCTTCCAGGTCCAGAACTAATTCCAACAGCTCAACCAATTGAGGAACCTCATGTTCCTCTTGATGTGGAGATTCAATATGAGCAAACTATACTGGAAGGTGCTCAGCAAGAAAGACAAGTCGGTATTGAAGATGTTGGTGCTGCACATCAACAAACACATGATCCTGCACCGACCTCTGCAGATGCTAGAAGGGAATCTGACAGAGTCTCAGGTATGAATTTCTAAAAAGCCCTTAAACTTATATATATATATATATTTCATTCCCAAATAGAGACTAAGTATTGGCCAGTACCAACTCAATACTGAGCAAAGTCTCACACGATCTTTCACATATATATCCTTTTATGGCCAACATAGCTAGCCCACTGCTGCTATGCAAAATTCATATACTGAGCACACAATTGATCATTGTCAGTCTACAGTTGTCTCATCTTAACGAGACAATAGTGGTTGATGTCACACTAACACCCACTGGTGCTGCTTGAATCATGTCCAACTTATTTTTGAGTTGGATAGCATGATTCAAGAAATGATCACAAACCCTTAAGCCACAAAATCCAAAAATTTTCCATGGGGTTTAGCCACATTTCTGTTATCACTCTAATACCGAGTGATAAACATTGGAAATAATAAGAAGCACATCCCTGGCTTCGAATACCCAAACCCAAACCTTTTAGTAAATGTGACTTATCCTATACTGAGCTACTTAAATTTACACACTCACTTTTTCTAAAATCTTCTTACACATGCTATGCACAAGTCCACAATATTTCATCCGAAACCAGATGAAATACAGACTTCACAAACTCTGTTTATTTGATTATAGAATTAAACAACACCACAATTCTATTTGATAAACCCTTCTTTCTAACCAGTTTTATATTTTTGTTTCTTTAGCACCATCTGTGCAGGGCATTCAGGCATCACAGGCTGCAGGAGACCAAGTGACTCTGCAAGCAATCATGCAGCAAATTCTGGCCATCCAACATACTCAAAATATAATACTGGCCAGAATGGACACGATGAGTAGTGATATTGACTCAATAAAACACTCAGTCTCACTACTTCAACAACCACATCAGCCTCCACAAACTCCACCATTTTCACATGGTGACCACAATGAAGAAGAAGAAGAAGGAGAAGGAGGTGCTGGTGATACTGATGCTGCAACTGAGCCCATGCCCTCTCCTACTCTTGAAGAACCTGAAGGGGACATGGGTGGTGATACTGATCCTCTTCCCTCCCCATCAAATGATAACAAAAAGGGGGAGAAGAGACAAAGAGATACTGAGGTTGATCAAACTGAGCCATCTGCTCAGGGGGAGAAAAGAAGAAGATTGAATGAAGATCAACCTCCACAACAAGAACAACAACATCAGCAAAGCCCTCACACTGAGCCACTTCGGATTCAGTATGAGAGAAGAAGACAAAGAACTAGGTCAGCATTACAAGTTCAAGACCCACTTGAGCCATCTGCTCAGGGGGAGACTCATACTGACCAACCACAACAAGCTTATACTGAGCCACCTGCTCAAGAAGAAAATAACTTGCAAATTGTGGTCTATAGGCCTTTCATCTGGCCTATTGCTGATGATGAAGATGAAGAACATCCAGTGGCATCAGAAGAATTTTTAAACTTTGCACTGGATGAAGCAAATAAAGAAACCTCTTCATCATCATTCTCAGATGATGAAGAGCATACAAGAAAACCTATCTCACCTCAAGCTGAAGGACCTTCTAGAATTCCTAGAAGACCAATAACCAGAAGAATGACAAATGTGGTTATGTCCTCAGAATTGAGTGAAGAACAAGATCCAGCTCCTCTGATCTCAAGACCTAGGAGATCTGCTCAGTTTACTGAGGAAAAGAGTGATGCTGAGGATGAGATTGAGGCCCAGAAATTCTTCCCTGTTAAGGAAGAACCTGAATCTGAGTCTGAAGATGTTCCAAGAAGATCTCATACTGTAAGAAGAACTGGAGATGAATTACTTGAACAGTATTGGAACATTGTGGCACAAAGAACAAGATATAGGGAAACAAGGATGGGTATGCTGAGGAATAAAGCATTTCTAAATGTAAGAGACATATACTGGCTAAATGAATTTGTCAACAAAATAAAGGTCAAAACTGTTGATAGATCAATTGTTGCAACTTGCACTGGGCCAGTCAGTCCTCCAATGAAGTTTTTCCTCCATGACATCCAAAATATGGGACTTCAAGATTGGATAAAGATTGCTAGACTGATAAAGGATATGCCCTCAAAATCCTCTGAAGCCCAAGTGATGATGGATGAAATCTGGGCTGTATCTGCTATATGCTATGAAAAAGGCATTCTTTATGCATCAGAATACAGGGCACTCAGTGTGATGACTGAAGCTATGAAGAACAACAAACCTGAGTGCCTTAATACTTTCAGAATAATTCCCACATATACTGTTCCCTCTAACCTTATCTTTCAGGATCAAAAGAGTACCATATATCCAACATCTGGATATATGTATACTGACTCAGATGACAGGGAGTGCTTCATTACTGAAGCAGATTTGGCAACAGCTCCTATCAGCCATTTGGTGGGACTTAAATGGATGATAACCAAGAGAGAAGATGCTTGGTTTAGAAAGAAGATAGTTGATGTACTAAACAACAGGCAAGATGAACTAAAGAAAAGAGAAGAGTTCTTCCATGTGAAGAAAGAAGTCTTCTACGAGTTTGAGTCGATCAACAAAGACTAAAGAAGAAGACTTTGCAGCCTGTAGCTTACTTTGTTTAGTGACTCTTTGTAGTTGTTTTGTTATCATTAGATAGGGGGAAATTGTTAAGGCAAAAAGCCTTACCCCTTGTATGAATCTTAGGATAACAAAACAACCTAGACTAGCTTTGATTAATATGTAGAATAATATAGCTAAGTTTAGGTCTGATACTGAGTGATCAGTATTGGAACTCAGTATCAGTACTCAGTATCAGATAGTGATACTGAGTACAAGGACTGAGTAGAAGGACTGAGTTACCATATGTAACGGACTAAGATCAAATCCCTTGATCTTAGTCATTTTCCTATCTTAGTCCTTCGGTTACTCCTTTGCTCTTTATGTAAGATCTCTATATCATTATAAATAGAGATCATCTTGCAAAGGAGAACTTACCAATTCACTTTACACTTTCATATCTTTTGTAATTGATCAGTGGTCTTGTTATTCCGCAACAAGCCACACTTAGTCGAATTATACATTTGACTCATATCTTGTTCTTATACAATATTTGTCTTAGAGTAATAATTAACCAATCAATTAACCAACTAAACCAGGGTGTTGTGACCTAACATCCCGAACACCGAACTTCGGCCCGAACACCCCACTTCGGCCCGAACACCACTTCGGCCCGAAAATCCCTCTTCGGCCCGAACTCTTCAATATCCAAGATTTTGTGACAAAAGGTGCTATACTAAAACATTCATAACTTTCAGCTCGGGTGTCCGTTTCACGCCCACGAGTAACCAAAATAGCTGGTTCGTTCGTCACTGCCAAGAACAAGTTCGGCCCGAACTCTTCACTGTTCCCGGCCCGAACTTCATTTTCGGCCCGAACTTCAACCTCGGCCCGAACTCCAACCTCGGCCCGAACTCCAACCTCGGCCCGAACTTCAATATCGGCCCGAACATCATCCTCGGCCCGAACACCGAACTTCGGCCCGAACACCACTTCGGCCCGAACATCCCACTTCGGCCCGAACACCACTTCGGCCCGAACTCTTCAATATCCAAGATTGTGTGACAAAAGGTGCTATACTAAAACATTCATAACTTTCAGCTCGGGTGTCCGTTTCACGCCCACGAGTAACCAAAATAGCTGGTCCGTTCGTCACTGCCAAGAACAAGTTCGGCCCGAACTCTTCACTGTTCCCGGTCCGAACTTCATTTTCGGCCCGAACTTCAACCTCGGCCCGAACTCCGACCTCGGCCCGAACTTCAACCTCGGCCCGAACACCACTTCGCCTCTTCGGCCCGAACACCACTTCGGCCCGAACATCCCTCTTCGGCCCGAACATCCCTCTTCGGCCCGAACTCTTCAATATCCAAGATTGTGTGACAAAAGGTGCTATACTAAAACATTCATAACTTTCAGCTCGGGTGTGCGTTTCACGCCCACGAGTAACCCAAATAGCTGGTTCGTTTGTCACTGCCAAGAACAAGTTCGGCCCGAACTCTTCACTGTTCCCGGTCTGAACTTCATTTTCGGCCCGAACTTCAACCTCGGCCCGAACTTCAACCTCGGCCCGAACTCCGACCTCGGCCCGAACTTCAACCTCGGCCCGAACATCATCCTCGGCCCGAACACCGAACTTTGGCCCGAACACCACTTCGGCCCGAACACAACTTCGGCCCGAACATCCCACTTCGGCCCGAACATCACTTCGGCTCGAACATCCCTCTTCGGCCCGAACTCTTCAATATCCAAGATTGTGTGACAAAAGGTGCTATACTAAAACATTCATAACTTTCAGCTCGGGTGTCCGTTTCACGCCCACGAGTAACCAAAATAGCTGATTCGTTCGTCACTGCCAAGAACAAGTTCGGACCGAACTCTTCTCTGTTCCCGGCCCGAACTTCATTTTCGGCCCGAACTTCAACCTCGGCCCGAACTTCAACCTCGGCCCGAACTTCAACCTCGGCCCGAATTCAACCTCGGCCCGAACATCATCCTCGGCCCGAACACCACTTCGGCCCGAACATCCCTCTTCGGCCCGAACTCTTCAATATCCAAGATTGTGTGACAAAAGGTGTTATACTAAAACATTCATAACTTTCAGCACGGGTGTCCGTTTCACACCCACGAGTAACCAAAATAGATTGTTTGTTCGTCACTGCCAAGAACAAGTTCGGCCCGAACTCTTCACTGTTCCCGGCCCGAACTTCATTTTCGGCCCGAACTTCAACCTCGGCCCGATCTTCAACCTCGGCCCGAACTCCGACCTCGGCCCGAACTTCAACCTCGGCCCGAACATCATCCTCGGCCCGAACACTGAACTTCGGCCCGAACTCCACTTCGGCCCGAACACCACTTCGGCCCGAACATCCCACTTCGGCCCGAACACCACTTCGGCCCGAACATCCCTCTTCGGCCCGAACTCTTCAATATCCAAGATTGTGTGACAAATGGTGCTATACTAAAACATTCATAACTTTCAGCTCGGGTGTCCGTTTCACGCCCACGAGTAACCAAAATAGCTGGTTCGCTCGTCACTGCCAAGAACAAGTTCGGCCCGAACTCTTCACTGTTCCCGGCCCGAACTTCATTTTCGGCCCGAACTTCAACCTCGGCCCGAACTCCAACCTCGGCCCGAACTTCAACCTCGGCCCGAACATCATCCTCGGCCCGAACACCGAACTTCGGCCCGAACACCACTTCGGCCCGAACACCACTTCGGCCCGAACATCCCACTTCGGCCCGAACACCACTTCGGCTCGAACTCTTCAATATCCAAGAATGTGTGACAAAAGGTGCTATACTAAAACATTCATAACTTTCAGCTCGGGTGTCCGTTTCACGCCCACGAGTAACCAAAATAGCTGGTTCGTTCGTCACTGCCAAGAACAAGTTCGGCCCGAACTCTTCACTGTTCCCGGTCCGAACTTCATTTTCGGCCCGAACTTTAACCTCGGCCCGAATTCCGACCTCGGCCCGAACTTCAACCTCGGGCCGAACACCGAACTTCGGCCCGAACACCACTTCGCCACTTCGGCCCGAACACCACTTCGGCCCGAACATCCCTCTTTGGCCCGAACATCCCTCTTCGGCCCGAACATCCCTCTTCGGCCCGAACTCTTCAATATCCAAGATTGTGTGAAAAATGGTGCTATACTAAAACATTCATAACTTTCAGCTCGGGTGTCCGTTTCACGCCCACGAGTAACCAAAATAGCTGTTTCGTTCGTCACTGCCAAGAACAAGTTCGGCCCGAACTCTTCACTGTTCCCGGCCCGAACTTATTTTCGGCCCGAACTTCAACCTCGGCCCGAATTTCAACCTCGGCCCGAACTCCGACCTCGGCCCGAACTTCAACCCTCGCCCGAACATCATCCTCGGCCCGAACACCGAACTTCGGCCCGAACACCACTTCGGCCCGAACACCACTTCGGCCCGAACATCCCACTTCGGCCCGAACACCACTTCGCCCCGAACATCCCTCTTCGGCCCGAACTCTTCAATATCCAAGATTGTGTGACAAAAGGTGCTATACTAAAACATTCATAACTTTCAGCTCGGGTGTCCGTTTCACGCCCACGAGTAACCAAAATAGTTGGTTCGTTCGTCACTGCCAAGAACAAGTTCGGACCGAACTCTTCTCTGTTCCCGGCCCGAACTTCATTTTCGGACCGAATTTCAACCTCGGCCCGAACTTCAACCTCGGCCCGAATTCAACCTCGGCCCGAACATCATCCTCGGCCCGAACAACGAACTTCGGCCCGAACACCACTTCGGCCCGAACATCCCACTTCGGCCCGAACACCACTTCGGCCCGAACATCCCTCTTCGGCCCGAACTCTTCAATATCCAAGATTGTGTGACAAAAGGTGCTATACTAAAACATTCAAAACTTTCAGCACGGGTGTCCGTTTCACGCCCACGAGTAACCAAAATAGATTGTTTGTTCGTCACTGCCAAGAACAAGTTCGGCCAGAACTCTTCACTGTTCCCGCCCCGAACTTCATTTTCGGCCCGAACTTCAACCTCGGCCCGATCTTCAACCTCGGCCCGAACTCCGACCTCGGCCCGAACATCATCCTCGGCCCGAACACCGAACTTCGGCCCGAACTCCACTTCGGCCCGAACACCACTTCGGCCCGAACATCCCACTTCGGCCCGAACACCACTTCGGCCCGAACATCCCTCTTCGGCCCGAACTCTTCAATATCCAAGATTGTGTGACAAATGGTGCTATAATAAAACATTCATAACTTTCAGCTCGGGTGTCCGTTTCACGCCCACGAGTAACCAAAATAGCTGGTTCGCTCGTCACTGCCAAGAACAAGTTTGGCCCGAACTCTTCACTGTTCCCGGCCCGAACTTAATTTTCGGCCCGAACTTTAACCTCGGCCCGAACTCCAACCTCGGCCCGAACTTCAACCTCGGCCCGAACATCATCCTCGGCCCGAACACCGAACTTCGGCCCGAACACCACTTCGGCCCGAACACCACTTCGGCCCGAACATCCCACTTCGGCCCGAACACCACTTCGGCTCGAACTCTTCAATATCCAAGATTGTGTGACAAAAGGTGCTATACTAAAACATTCATAACTTTCAGCTCGGGTGTCCGTTTCACGCCCACGAGTAACCAAAATAGCTGGTTCGTTCGTCACTGCCATGAACAAGTTCGGCCCGAACTCTTCACTGTTCCCGGTCCGAACTTCATTTTCGGCCCGAACTTTAACCTCGGCCCGAACTCCGACCTCGGCCCGAACTTCAACCTCGGCCCGAACACCGAACTTCGGCCCGAACACCACTTCGCCACTTCGGCCCGAACACCACTTCGGCCCGAACATCCCTCTTTGGCCCGAACATCCCTCTTCGGCCCGAACATCCATCTTCGGCCCGAACTCTTCAATATCCAAGATTGTGTGAAAAATGGTGCTATACTAAAACATTCATAACTTTCAGCTCGGGTGTCCGTTTCACGCCCACGAGTAACCAAAATAGCTGTTTCGTTCGTCACTGCCAAGAACAAGTTCGGCCCGAACTCTTCACTGTTCCCGGTCTGAACTTCATTTTCGGCCCGAACTTTAACCTCGGCCCGAACTCCGACCTCGGCCCGAACTTCAACCTCGGCCCGAACACCGAACTTCGGCCCGAACACCACTTCGCCACTTCGGCCCGAACACCACTTCGGCCCGAACACCACTTTGGCCCGAACATCCCTCTTCGGCCCGAACATCCCTCTTCGGCCCGAACTCTTCAATATCCAAGATTGTGTGAAAAATGGTGCTATACTAAAACATTCATAACTTTCAGCTCGGGTGTCCGTTTCACGCCCACGAGTAACCAAAATAGTTGTTTCATTCGTCACTGGCAAGAACAAGTTCGGCCCGAACTCTTCACTGTTCCCGGCCCTAACTTATTTTCGGCCCGAACTTCAACCTCGGCCCGAATTTCAACCTCGGCCCGAACTCCGACCTCGGCCCGAACTTCAACCCTGGCCCGAACATCATCCTCGGCCCGAACACCGAACTTCGGCCCGAACACCACTTCAGCCCGAACACCACTTCGGCCCGAACATCCCACTTCGGCCCGAACACCACTTCGCCCCGAACATCCCCCTTCGGCCCGAACTCTTCAATATCCAAGATTGTGTGACAAAAGGTGCTATACTAAAACATTCATAACTTTCAGCTCGGGTGTCCGTTTCACGCCCACGAGTAACCAAAATAGCTGGTTCGTTCGTCACTGCCAAGAACAAGTTCGGACCGAACTCTTCTCTGTTCCCGGCCCGAACTTCATTTTCGGCCCGAATTTCAACCTCAGCCCGAACTTCAACCTCGGCCCGAATTCAACCTCGGCCCGAACATCATCCTCGGCCCGAACGCCGAACTTCGGCCCGAACACCACTTCGGCCCGAACATCCCTCTTCGGCCCGAACTCTTCAATATCCAAGATTGTGTGACAAAAGGTGCTATACTAAAACATTCATAACTTTCAGCACGGGTGTCCGTTTCACGCCCACGAGTAACCCAAATAGATTGTTTGTTCGTCACTGCCAAGAACAAGTTCGGCCCGAACTCTTCACTGTTCCCGGCCCGAACTTCATTTTCGGCCCGAACTTCAACCTCGGCCCGATCTTCAACCTCGGCCCGAACATCATCCTCGGCCCGAACACTGAACTTCGGCCCGAACTCCACTTCGGCCCGAACACCACTTCGGCCCGAACATCCCACTTCGGCCCGAACACCACTTCGGCCCGAACATCCCTCTTCGGCCCGAACTCTTCAATATCCAAGATTGTGTGACAAATGGTGCTATACTAAAACATTCATAACTTTCAGCTCGGGTGTCCGTTTCACGCCCACGAGTAACCAAAATAGCTGGTTCGCTCGTCACTGCCAAGAACAAGTTCGGCCCGAACTCTTCACTGTTCCCGGCCCGAACTTATTTTCGGCCCGAACTTCAACCTCGGCCCGAATTTCAACCTCGGCCCGAACTCCGACCTCGGCCCGAACTTCAACCCTCGCCCGAACATCATCCTCGGCCCGAACACCGAACTTCGGCCCGAACACCACTTCGGCCCGAACACCACTTCGGCCCGAACATCCCACTTCGGCCCGAACACCACTTCGCCCCGAACATCCCTCTTCGGCCCGAACTCTTCAATATCCAAGATTGTGTGACAAAAGGTGCTATACTAAAACATTCATAACTTTCAGCTCGGGTGTCCGTTTCACGCCCACGAGTAACCAAAATAGTTGGTTCGTTCGTCACTGCCAAGAACAAGTTCGGACCGAACTCTTCTCTGTTCCCGGCCCGAACTTCATTTTCGGCCCGAATTTCAACCTCGGCCCGAACTTCAACCTCGGCCCGAATTCAACCTCGGCCCGAACATCATCCTCGGCCCGAACAACGAACTTCGGCCCGAACACCACTTCGGCCCGAACATCCCACTTCGGCCCGAACACCACTTCGGCCCGAACATCCCTCTTCGGCCCGAACTCTTCAATATCCAAGATTGTGTGACAAAAGGTGCTATACTAAAACATTCATAACTTTCAGCACGGGTGTCCGTTTCACGCCCACGAGTAACCAAAATAGATTGTTTGTTCGTCACTGCCAAGAACAAGTTCGGCCAGAACTCTTCACTGTTCCCGGCCCGAACTTCATTTTCGGCCCGAACTTCAACCTCGGCCCGATCTTCAACCTCGGCCCGAACTCCGACCTCGGCCCGAACATCATCCTCGGCCCGAACACCGAACTTCAGCCCGAACTCCACTTCGGCCCGAACACCACTTCGGCCCGAACATCCCACTTCGGCCCGAACACCACTTCGGCCCGAACATCCCTCTTCGGCCCGAACTCTTCAATATCCAAGATTGTGTGACAAATGGTGCTATAATAAAACATTCATAACTTTCAGCTCGGGTGTCCGTTTCACGCCCACGAGTAACCAAAATAGCTGGTTCGCTCGTCACTGCCAAGAACAAGTTTGGCCCGAACTCTTCACTGTTCCCGGCCCGAACTTCAACCTCGGCCCGAACTCCAACCTCGGCCCGAACTTCAACCTCGGCCCGAACATCATCCTCGGCCCGAACACCGAACTTCGGCCCGAACACCACTTCGGCCCGAACACCACTTCGGCCCGAACATCCCACTTCGGCCCGAACACCACTTCGGCTCGAACTCTTCAATATCCAAGATTGTGTGACAAAAGGTGCTATACTAAAACATTCATAACTTTCAGCTCGGGTGTCCGTTTCACGCCCACGAGTAACCAAAATAGCTGGTTCGTTCGTCACTGCCATGAACAAGTTCGGCCCGAACTCTTCACTGTTCCCGGTCCGAACTTCATTTTCGGCCCGAACTTTAACCTCGGCCCGAACTCCGACCTCGGCCCGAACTTCAACCTCGGCCCGAACACCGAACTTCGGCCCGAACACCACTTCGCCACTTCGGCCCGAACACCACTTCGGCCCGAACATCCCTCTTTGGCCCGAACATCCCTCTTCGGCCCGAACATCCATCTTCGGCCCGAACTCTTCAATATCCAAGATTGTGTGAAAAATGGTGCTATACTAAAACATTCATAACTTTCAGCTCGGGTGTCCGTTTCACGCCCACGAGTAACCAAAATAGTTGTTTCGTTCGTCACTGCCAAGAACAAGTTCGGCCCGAACTCTTCACTGTTCCCGGTCTGAACTTCATTTCGGCCCGAACTTTAACCTCGGCCCGAACTCCGACCTCGGCCCGAACTTCAACCTCGGCCCGAACACCGAACTTCGGCCCGAACACCACTTCGCCACTTCGGCCCGAACACCACTTCGGCCCGAACACCACTTTGGCCCAAACATCCCTCTTCGGCCCGAACATCCCTCTTCGGCCCGAACTCTTCAATATCCAAGATTGTGTGAAAAATGGTGCTATACTAAAACATTCATAACTTTCAGCTCGGGTGTCCGTTTCACGCCCACGAGTAACCAAAATAGTTGTTTCATTCGTCACTGCCAAGAACAAGTTCGGCCCGAACTCTTCACTGTTCCCGGCCCGAACTTATTTTCGGCCCGAACTTCAACCTCGGCCCGAATTTCAACCTCGGCCCGAACTCCGACCTCGGCCCGAACTTCAACCCTGGCCCGAACATCATCCTCGGCCCGAACACCGAACTTCGGCCCGAACACCACTTCAGCCCGAACACCACTTCGGCCCGAACATCCCACCTCGGCCCGAACACCACTTCGCCCCGAACATCCCCCTTCGGCCCGAACTCTTCAATATCCAAGATTGTGTGACAAAAGGTGCTATACTAAAACATTCATAACTTTCAGCTCGGGTGTCCGTTTCACGCCCACGAGTAACCAAAATAGCTGGTTCGTTCGTCACTGCCAAGAACAAGTTCGGACCGAACTCTTCTCTGTTCCCGGCCCGAACTTCATTTTCGGCCCGAATTTCAACCTCAGCCCGAACTTCAACCTCGGCCCGAATTCAACCTCGGCCCGAACATCATCCTCGGCCCGAACGCCGAACTTCGGCCCGAACACCACTTCGACCCGAACATCCCTCTTCGGCCCGAACTCTTCAATATCCAAGATTGTGTGACAAAAGGTGCTATACTAAAACATTCATAACTTTCAGCACGGGTGTCCGTTTCACGCCCACGAGTAACCCAAATAGATTGTTTGTTCGTCACTGCCAAGAACAAGTTCGGCCCGAACTCTTCACTGTTCCCGGCCCGAACTTCATTTTCGGCCCGAACTTCAACCTCGGCCCGATATTCAACCTCGGCCCGAACATCATCCTCGGCCCGAACACTGAACTTCGGCCCGAACTCCACTTCGGCCCGAACACCACTTCGGCCCGAACATCCCACTTCGGCCCGAACACCACTTCGGCCCGAACATCCCTCTTCTGCCCGAACTCTTCAATATCCAAGATTGTGTGACAAATGGTGCTGTACTAAAACATTCATAACTTTCAGCTCGGGTGTCCGTTTCACGCCCACGAGTAACCAAAATAGCTGGTTCGCTCGTCACTGCCAAGAACAAGTTCGGCCCGAACTCTTCAGTGTTCCCGGCCCGAACTTCATTTTCGGCCCGAACTTCAACCTCGGCCCGAACTCCAACCTCGGCCCGAAATTCAACCTCGGCCCGAACATCATCCTCGGCCCGAACACTGAACTTCGGCCCGAACATCCCACTTCGGCCCGAACACCACTTCGGCCCGAACATCCCACTTCGGCCCGAACACCACTTCGGCTCGAACTCTTCAATATCCAAGATTGTGTGACAAAAGGTGCTATACTAAAACATTCATAACTTTCAGCTCGGGTGTCCGTTTCACGCCCACGAGTAACCAAAATAGCTGGTTCGTTCGTCACTGCCAAGAACAAGTTCGGCCCGAACTCTTCACAGTTCCCGGTCCGAACTTCATTTTCGGCCCGAACTTTAACCTCGGCCCGAACTCCGACCTCGGCCCGAACTTCAACCTCGGCCCGAACACCGAACTTCGGCCCGAACACCACTTCGCCACTTCGGCCCGAACACCACTTCGGCCCGAACATCCCTCTTTGGCCCGCACATCCCTCTTCGGCCCGAACATCCATCTTCGGCCCGAACTCTTCAATATCCAAGATTGTGTGAAAAATGGTGCTATACTAAAACATTCATAACTTTCAGCTCGGGTGTCCGTTTCACGCCCACGAGTAACCAAAATAGCTGTTTCGTTCGTCACTGCCAAGAACAAGTTCGGCCCGAACTCTTCACTGTTCCCGGCCCGAACTTCATTTTCGGCCCGAACTTCAACCTCGGCCCGAATTTCAACCTCGGCCCGAACTCCGACCTCGGCCCGAACTTCAACCCTGGCCCGAACATCATCCTCGACCCGAACACCGAACTTCGGCCCGATCACCACTTCGGCCCGAACACCACTTCGGCCCGAACATCCCACTTCGGCCCGAACACCACTTCGGCCCGAACATCCCTCTTCGGCCCGAACTCTTCAATATCCAAGATTGTGTGACAAAAGGTGCTATACTAAAACATTCATAACTTTCAGCTCGGGTGTCCGTTTCACGCCCACGAGTAACCAAAATAGCTGGTTCGTTCGTCACTGCCAAGAACAAGTTCGGACCGAACTCTTCTCTGTTCCCGGCCCGAACTTCATTTTCGGCCCGAACTTCAACCTCGGCCCGAACTTCAACCTCGGCCCGAATTCAACCTCGGCCCGAACATCATCCTCGGCCCGAACACCGAACTTCGGACCGAACACCACTTCGGCCCGAACATCCCACTTCGGCCCGAACACCACTTCGGCCCGAACATCCCTCTTCGGCCCGAACTCTTCAATATCCAAGATTGTGTGACAAAAGGTGCTATACTAAAACATTCATAACTTTCAGCACGGGTGTCCGTTTCACGCCCACGAGTAACCCAAATAGATTGTTTGTTCGTCACTGCCAAGAACAAGTTCGGCCCGAACTCTTCACTGTTCCCGGCCCGAACTTCATTTTCGGCCCGAACTTCAACCTCGGCCCGATCTTCAACCTCGGCCCGAACATCATCCTCGGCCCGAACACTGAACTTCGGCCCGAACTCCACTTCGGCCCGAACACCACTTCGGCCCGAACATCCCACTTCGGCCCGAACACCACTTCGGCCCGAACATCCCTCTTCGGCCCGAACTCTTCAATATCCAAGATTGTGTGACAAATGGTGCTATACTAAAACATTCATAACTTTCAGCTCGGGTGTCCGTTTCACGCCCACGAGTAACCAAAATAGCTGGTTCGCTCGTCACTGCCAAGAACAAGTTCGGCCCGAACTCTTCAGTGTTCCCGGCCCGAACTTCATTTTCGGAACGAACTTCAACCTCGGCCCGAACTCCAACCTCGGCCCGAAATTCAACCTCGGCCCGAACATCATCCTCGGCCCGAACACTGAACTTCGGCCCGAACATCCCACTTCGGCCCGAACACCACTTCGGCCCGAACATCCCACTTCGGCCCGAACACCACTTCGGCTCGAACTCTTCAATATCCAAGATTGTGTGACAAAAGGTGCTATACTAAAACATTCATAACTTTCAGCTCGGGTGTCCGTTTCACGCCCACGAGTAACCAAAATAGCTGGTTCGTTCGTCACTGCCAAGAACAAGTTCGGCCCGAACTCTTCACAGTTCCCGGTCCGAACTTCATTTTCGGCCCGAACTTTAACCTCGGCCCGAACTCCGACCTCGGCCCGAACACCGAACTTCGGCCCGAACACCACTTCGCCACTTCGGCCCGAACACCACTTCGGCCCGAACATCCCTCTTTGGCCCGCACATCCCTCTTCGGCCCGAACATCCATCTTCGGCCCGAACTCTTCAATATCCAAGATTGTGTGAAAAATGGTGCTATACTAAAACATTCATAACTTTCAGCTCGGGTGTCCGTTTCACGCCCACGAGTAACCAAAATAGCTGTTTCGTTCGTCACTGCCAAGAACAAGTTCGGCCCGAACTCTTCACTGTTCCCGGCCCGAACTTCATTTTCGGCCCGAACTTCAACCTCGGCCCGAATTTCAACCTCGGCCCGAACTCCGACCTCGGCCCGAACTTCAACCCTGGCCCGAACATCATCCTCGACCCGAACACCGAACTTCGGCCCGATCACCACTTCGGCCCGAACACCACTTCGGCCCGAACATCCCACTTCGGCCCGAACACCACTTCGGCCCGAACATCCCTCTTCGGCCCGAACTCTTCAATATCCAAGATTGTGTGACAAAAGGTGCTATACTAAAACATTCATAACTTTCAGCTCGGGTGTCCGTTTCACGCCCACGAGTAACCAAAATAGCTGGTTCGTTCGTCACTGCCAAGAACAAGTTCGGACCGAACTCTTCTCTGTTCCCGGCCCGAACTTCATTTTCGGCCCGAACTTCAACCTCGGCCCGAACTTCAACCTCGGCCCGAATTCAACCTCGGCCCGAACATCATCCTCGGCCCGAACACCGAACTTCGGACCGAACACCACTTCGGCCCGAACATCCCACTTCGGCCCGAACACCACTTCGGCCCGAACATCCCTCTTCGGCCCGAACTCTTCAATATCCAAGATTGTGTGACAAAAGGTGCTATACTAAAACATTCATAACTTTCAGCACGGGTGTCCGTTTCACGCCCACGAGTAACCAAAATAGATTGTTTGTTCGTCACTGCCAAGAACAAGTTCGGCCCGAACTCTTCACTGTTCCCGGCCCGAACTTCATTTTCGGCCCGAACTTCAACCTTGGCCCGATCTGCAACCTCGGCCCGAACTCCGACCTCGGCCTGAACTTCAACCTCGGCCCGAACATCATCCTCGGCCCGAACACCGAACTTCGGCCCGAACACCACTTCGGCCCGAACACCACTTCGGCCCGAACATCCCACTTCGGCCCGAACACCACTTCGGCCCGAACATCCCTCTTCGGCCCGAACTCTTCAATATCCAAGATTGTGTGACAAATGGTGCTATACTAAAACATTCATAACTTTCAGCTCGGGTGTCCGTTTCACGCCCACGAGTAACCAAAATAGCTGGTTCGCTCGTCACTGCCAAGAACAAGTTCGGCCCGAACTCTTCACTGTTCCCGGCCTGAACTTCATTTTCGGCCCGAACTTCAACCTAGGCCCGAACTCCAACCTCGGCCCGAACTTCAACCTCGGCCCGAACATCATCCTCGGCCCGAACACCGAACTTCGGTCCGAACACCACTTCGGCCCGATCACCACTTCGGCCCGAACATCCCACTTCGGCCCGAACACCACTTCGGCTCGAACTCTTCAATATCCAAGATTGTGTGACAAAAGGTGCTATACTAAAACATTCATAACTTTCAGCTCGGGTGTCCATTTCACGCCCACAAGTAACCAAAATAGCTGGTTCGTTCGTCACTGCCAAGAACAAGTTCGGCCCGAACTCTTCACTGTTCCCGGTCCGAACTTCATTTTCGGCCCGAACTTTAACCTCGGCCCGAACTCCGACCTCGGCCCGAACTTCAACCTCGGCCCGAACCTCGAACTTCGGCCTGAACACCACTTCGCCACTTCGGCCCGAACACCCCTTCGGCCCGAACATCCCTCTTTGTCCCGAACATCCCTCTTCGGCCCGAACATCCCTCTTCGGCCCGAACTCTTCAATATCCAAGATTGTGTGAAAATGGTGCTATACTAAAACATTCATAACTTTTAGCTCGGGTGTCCGTTTCACGCCCACGAGTAACCAAAATAGCTGTTTCGTTCGTCACTGCCAAGAACAAGTTCGGCCCGAACTCTTCACTGTTCCCGGCCCGAACTTCATTTTCGGCCCGAACTTCAACCTCGGCCCTAATTTCTACCTCGGCCCGAACTCCGACCTTGGCCCGAACTTCAACCCTGGCCCGAACATCATCCTCGGCCCGAACACCGAACTTCGGCCCGAACACCACTTCGGCCCGAACACCACTTCGACCCGAACATCCCACTTCGGCCCGAACACCACTTCGGCCCGAACATCCCTCTTCGGCCCGAACTCTTCAATATCCAAGATTGTGTGACAAAAAGTGCTATACTAAAACATTCATAACTTTCAGCTCGGGTGTCCGTTTCACGCCCACGAGTAACCAAAATAGCTGGTTCGTTCGTCACGGCCAAGAACAAGTTCGGCCCGAACTCTTTACTGTTCCCGGCCCGAACTTCATTTTCGGCCCGAACTTCAACCTCGGCCCGAACATCATCCTCGGCCCGAACACCGAACTTCGGCCCGAACTTCAACCTCGGCCCGAACATCATCCTCGGCCCGAACACCGAACTTCGGCCCGAACACCACTTCAGCCCGAACATCCCTCTTCGGCCCGAACTCTTCAATATCCAAGATTGTGTGACAAAAGGTGCTATACTAAAACATTCATAACTTTCAGCTCGGGTGTCCGTTTCACGCCCACGAGTAACCAAAATAGCTGGTTCGTTCGTCACTGCCAAGAACAAGTTCGGCCCGAACTCTTCACTGTTCCCGGCCCGAACTTCATTTTCGGCCCGAACTTCAACCTCGGCCCGAACATCATCCTCGGCCCGAACACCGAACTTCGGCCCGAACTTCAACCTCGGCCCAAACATCATCCTCGGCCCGAACACCGAACTTCGGCCCGAACACCACTTCGGCCCGAACATCCCTCTTCGGCCCGAACTCTTCAATATCCAAGATTGTGTGACAAAAGGTGCTATACTAAAACATTCATAACTTTCAGCTCGGGTGTCCATCTCACGCCCACGAGTAACCAAAATAGCTGGTTCGTTCGTCACTGCCAAGAACAAGTTCGGACCGAACTCTTCTCTGTTCCCGGCCCGAACTTCAACCTCGGCCCGAATTCAACCTCGGCCCGAACATCATCCTCGGCCCGAACACCGAACTTCGGCCCGAACACCACTTCGGCCCGAACATCATCCTCGGTCCGAACACCGAACTTCGGCCCGAACACCACTTCGGCCCGAACATCCCACTTCGGCCCGAACACCACTTCGGCCCGAACATCCCTCTTCGGCCCGAACTCTTCAATATCCAAGATTGTATGACAAATGGTGCTATACTAAAACATTCATAACTTTCAGCTCGGGTGTCCGTTTCACGCCCACGAGTAACCAAAATAGCTGGTTCGTTCGTCACTGCCAAAAACAAGTTCGGCCCGAACTCTTCACTGTTCCCGGCCCGAACTTCATTTTCGGCCCGAACTTCAACCTCGGCCCGAACTCCAACCTCGGCCCGAACTCCAACCTCGGCCCGAACTCCAACCTCGGCCCGAACTTCAACCTCGGCCCGAACACCGAACTTCGGCCCGAACACCACTTTGCCCCGAACACCACTTCGGCCCAAACATCCCACTTCGGCCCGAACACCACTTCGGCTCGAACTCTTCAATATCCAAGATTGTGTGACAAAAGGTGCTATACTAAAACATTCATAACTTTCAGCTCGGGTTTCCGTTTCACGCCCACGAGTAACCAAAATAGCCGGTTCGTTCGTCACTGCCAAGAACAAGTTCGACCCGAACTCTTCACTGTTCCCGGTCCGAACTTCATTTTCGGCCCGAACTTCAACCTCGGCCCGAACTCCGACCTCGGCCCGAACTTCAACCTCGGCCCGAACTCCGACCTCGGCCCGAACTTCAACCTCGGCCCGAACACCGAACTTCGGCCCGAACACCACTTCGCCACTTCGGCCCGAACACCACTTCGGCCCGAACATCCCTCTTCTGCCCGAACATCCCTCTTCGGCCCGAACTCTTCAATATCCAAGATTGTGTGACAAATGGTGCTATACTAAAACATTCATAACTTTCACCTCGGGTGTCCGTTTCACGCCCACGAGTAACCAAAATAGCTAGTTCGTTCGTCACTGCCAAGAACAAGTTCGAACCGAACTCTTCTTTGTTCCCGGCCCGAACTTCATGTTCAGCCCGAACTTCAACCTCGGCTCGAATTACAACCTCGGCCCGAACTCCGACCTCGGCCCGAACTTCAACCCTGGCCCGAACATCATCCTCGACCCGAACACCACTTCAGCCCGAACACCACTTCGGCCCGAACATCCCACTTCGTCCCGAACACCACTTCGGCCCGAACATCCCTCTTCGGCCCGAACTCTTCAATATCCAAGATTGTGTGACAAATGGTGCTATACTAAAACATTCATAACTTTCAGCTCGGGTGTCCGTTTCACGCCCACGAGTAACCAAAATAGCTGGTTCGTTCGTCACTGCCAAGAACAAGTTCGGCCCGAACTCTTTACTGTTCCCGGCCCGAACTTCATTTTCGGCCCGAACTTCAACCTCGGCCCGAACATCATCCTCGGCCCGAACACCGAACTTCGGCCCGAACTTCAACCTCGGCCCGAACATCATCCTCGGCCCGAACACCGAACTTCGGCCCGAACACCACTTCAGCCCGAACATCCCTCTTCGGCCCGAACTCTTCAATATCCAAGATTGTGTGACAAAAGGTGCTATACTAAAACATTCATAACTTTCAGCTCGGGTGTCCGTTTCACGCCCACGAGTAACCAAAATAGCTGGTTCGTTCGTCACTGCCAAGAACAAGTTCGGCCCGAACTCTTCACTGTTCCCGGCCCGAACTTCATTTTCGGCCCGAACTTCAACCTCGGCCCGAACACCGAACTTCGGCCCGAACTTCAACCTCGGCCCAAACATCATCCTCGGCCCGAACACCGAACTTCGGCCCGAACACCACTTCGGCCCGAACATCCCTCTTCGGCCCGAACTCTTCAATATCCAAGATTGTGTGAAAAAAGGTGCTATACTAAAACATTCATAACTTTCAGCTCGGGTGTCCATCTCACGCCCACGAGTAACCAAAATAGCTGGTTCGTTCGTCACTGCCAAGAACAAGTTCGGACCGAACTCTTCTCTGTTCCCGGCCCGAACTTCAACCTCGGCCCGAATTCAACCTCGGCCCGAACATCATCCTCGGCCCGAACACCGAACTTCGGCCCGAACACCACTTCGGCCCGAACATCATCCTCGGCCCGAACACCGAACTTCGGCCGAACACCACTTCGGCCCGAACATCCCACTTCGGCCCGAACACCACTTCGGCCCGAACATCCCTCTTCGGCCCGAACTCTTCAATATCCAAGATTGTATGACAAATGGTGCTATACTAAAACATTCATAACTTTCAGCTCGGGTGTCCGTTTCACGCCCACGAGTAACCAAAATAGCTGGTTCGTTCGTCACTGCCAAAAACAAGTTCGGCCCGAACTCTTCACTGTTCCCGGCCCGAACTTCATTTTCGGCCCGAACTTCAACCTCGGCCCGAACTCCAACCTCGGCCCGAACTCCAACCTCGGCCCGAACTCCAACCTCGGCCCGAACTTCAACCTCGGCCCGAACATCATCCTCGGCCCGAACACTTAACTTCGGCCCGAACACCACTTTGCCCCGAACACCACTTCGGCCCAAACATCCCACTTCGGCCCGAACACCACTTCGGCTCGAACTCTTCAATATCCAAGATTGTGTGACAAAAGGTGCTATACTAAAACATTCATAACTTTCAGCTCGGGTGTCCGTTTCACGCCCACGAGTAACCAAAATAGCCGGTTCGTTCGTCACTGCCAAGAACAAGTTCGACCCGAACTCTTCACTGTTCCCGGTCCGAACTTCATTTTCGGCCCGAACTTCAACCTCGGCCCGAACTCCGACCTCGGCCCGAACTTCAACCTCGGCCCGAACTCCGACCTCGGCCCGAACTTCAACCTCGGCCCGAACACCGAACTTCGGCCCGAACACCACTTCGCCACTTCGGCCCGAACACCACTTCGGCCCGAACATCCCTCTTCTGCCCGAACATCCCTCTTCGGCCCGAACTCTTCAATATCCAAGATTGTGTGACAAATGGAGCTATACTAAAACATTCATAACTTTCACCTCGGGTGTCCGTTTCACGCCCACGAGTAACCAAAATAGCTAGTTCGTTCGTCACTGCCAAGAACAAGTTCGAACCGAACTCTTCTTTTTTCCCGGCCCGAACTTCATTTTCAGCCCGAACTTCAACCTCGGCTCGAATTACAACCTCGGCCCGAACTCCGACCTCGGCCCGAACTTCAACCCTGGCCCGAACATCATCCTCGACCCGAACACCACTTCAGCCCGAACACCACTTCGGCCCGAACATCCCACTTCGGCCCGAACACCACTTCGGCCCGAACATCCCTCTTCGGCCCGAACTCTTCAATATCCAAGATTGTGTGACAAAAGGTGCTATACTAAAACATTCATAACTTTCAGCTCGGGTGTCCGTTTCACGCCCACGAGTAACCAAAATAGCTGGTTCGTTCGTCACTGCCAATAACAAGTTCGGACCGAACTCTTCTCTGTTCCCGGCCCGAACTTCATTTTCGGCCCGAACTTCAACCTCGGCCCGAACTTCAACCTCGGCCCGAATTCAACCTCGGCCCGAACATCATCCTCGGCCCGAACACCGAACTTTGGCCCGAACACCACTTCGGCCCGAACACAACTTCGGCCCGAACATCCCACTTCGGCTCGAACATCCCTCTTCGGCCCGAAATCTTCAATATCCAAGATTGTGTGACAAAAGGTGCTATACTAAAACATTCATAACTTTCAGCTCGGGTGTCCGTTTCACGCCCACGAGTAACAATATAGCTGTTTCGTTCGTCACTGCCAAGAACAAGTTCGGCCCGAACTCTTCACTGTTCCCGGCCCGAACTTCATTTTCGGCCCGAACTTCAACCTCGGCCCGAATTTCAACCTCGGCCCGAACTCCGACCTCGGCCCGAACTTCAACCCTGGCCCGAACATCATCCTCGTCCCGAACACCGAACTTCGGCCCGAACACCACTTCGGCCCGAACACCACTTCGGCCCGAACACCACTTCGGCCCGAACATCCCACTTCGGCCCGAACACCACTTCGGCCCGAACATCCCTCTTCGGCCCGAACTCTTCAATATCCAAGATTGCGTGACAAAAGGTGCTATACTAAAACATTCATAACTTTCAGCTCGGGTGTCCGTTTCACGCCCACGAGTAACCAAAATAGCTGGTTCGTTCGTCACTGCCAAGAACAAGTTCGGCCCGAACTCTTCACTGTTCCCGGCCCGAACTTCATTTTCGGCCCGAACTTCAACCTCGGCCCGAACATCATCCTCGGCCCGAACACCGAACTTCGGCCCGAACTTCAACCTCGGCCCGAACATCATCCTCGGCCCGAACACCGAACTTCGGCCCGAACACCACTTCAGCCCGAACATCCCTCTTCGGCCCGAACTCTTCAATATCCAAGATTGTGTGACAAAAGGTGCTATACTAAAACATTCATAACTTTCAGCTCGGGTGTCCGTTTCACGCCCACGAGTAACCAAAATAGCCGGTTCGTTCGTCACTGCCAAGAACAAGTTCGACCCGAACTCTTCACTGTTCCCGGTCCGAACTTCATTTTCGGCCCGAACTTCAACCTCGGCCCGAACTCCGACCTCGGCCCGAACTTCAACCTCGGCCCGAACTCCGACCTCGGCCCGAACTTCAACCTCGGCCCGAACACCGAACTTCGGCCCGAACACCACTTCGCCACTTCGGCCCGAACACCACTTCGGCCCGAACATCCCTCTTCTGCCCGAACATCCCTCTTCGGCCCGAACTCTTCAATATCCAAGATTGTGTGACAAATGGTGCTATACTAAAACATTCATAACTTTCACCTCGGGTGTCCGTTTCACGCCCACGAGTAACCAAAATAGCTAGTTCGTTCGTCACTGCCAAGAACAAGTTCGAACCGAACTCTTCTTTGTTCCCGGCCCGAACTTCATTTTCGGCCCGAACTTCAACCTCGGCTCGAATTACAACCTCGGCCCGAACTCCGACCTCGGCCCGAACTTCAACCCTGGCCCGAACATCATCCTCGACCCGAACACCACTTCAGCCCGAACACCACTTCGGCCCGAACATCCCACTTCGGCCCGAACACCACTTCGGCCCGAACATCCCTCTTCGGCCCGAACTCTTCAATATCCAAGATTGTGTGACAAAAGGTGCTATACTAAAACATTCATAACTTTCAGCTCGGGTGTCCGTTTCACGCCCACGAGTAACCAAAATAGCTGGTTCGTTCGTCACTGCCAAGAACAAGTTCGGACCGAACTCTTCTCTGTTCCCGGCCCGAACTTCATTTTCGGCCCGAACTTCAACCTCGGCCCGAACTTCAACCTCGGCCCGAATTCAACCTCGGCCCGAACATCATCCTCGGCCCGAACACCGAACTTTGGCCCGAACACCACTTCGGCCCGAACACAACTTCGGCCCGAACATCCCACTTCGGCTCGAACATCCCTCTTCGGCCCGAAATCTTCAATATCCAAGATTGTGTGACAAAAGGAGCTGTACTAAAACATTCATAACTTTCAGCTCGGGTGTCCGTTTCACGCCCACGAGTAACCAAAATAGCTGTTTCGTTCGTCACTGCCAAGAACAAGTTCGGCCCGAACTCTTCACTGTTCCCGGCCCGAACTTCATTTTCGGCCCGAACTTCAACCTCGGCCCGAATTTCAACCTCGGCCCGAACTCCGACCGCGGCCCGAACTTCAACCCTGGCCCGAACATCATCCTCGTCCCGAACACCGAACTTCGGCCCGAACACCACTTCGGCCCGAACACCACTTCGGCCCGAACACCACTTCGGCCCGAACATCCCACTTCGGCCCGAACACCACTTCGGCCCGAACATCCCTCTTCGGCCCGAACTCTTCAATATCCAAGATTGTGTGACAAAAGGTGCTATACTAAAACATTCATAACTTTCAGCTCGGGTGTCCGTTTCACGCCCACGAGTAACCAAAATAGCTGGTTCGTTCGTCACTGCCAAGAACAAGTTCGGCCCGAACTCTTCACTGTTCCCGGCCCGAACTTCATTTTCGGCCCGAACTTCAACCTCGGCCCGAACATCATCCTCGGCCCGAACACCGAACTTCGGCCCGAACTTCAACCTCGGCCCGAACATCATCCTCGGCCCGAACACCGAACTTCGGCCCGAACACCACTTCAGCCCGAACATCCCTCTTCGGCCCGAACTCTTCAATATCCAAGATTGTGTGACAAAAGGTGCTATACTAAAACATTCATAACTTTCAGCTCGGGTGTCCGTTTCACGCCCACGAGTAACCAAAATAGCCGGTTCGTTCGTCACTGCCAAGAACAAGTTCGACCCGAACTCTTCACTGTTCCCGGTCCGAACTTCATTTTCGGCCCGAACTTCAACCTCGGCCCGAACTCCGACCTCGGCCCGAACTTCAACCTCGGCCCGAACACCGAACTTCGGCCCGAACACCACTTCGCCACTTCGGCCCGAACACCACTTCGGCCCGAACATCCCTCTTCTGCCCGAACATCCCTCTTCGGCCCGAACTCTTTAATATCCAAGATTGTGTGACAAATGGTGCTATACTAAAACATTCATAACTTTCACCTCGGGTGTCCGTTTCACGCCCACGAGTAACCAAAATAGCTAGTTCGTTCGTCACTGCCAAGAACAAGTTCGAACCGAACTCTTCTTTGTTCCCGGCCCGAACTTCATTTTCGGCCCGAACTTCAACCTCGGCTCGAATTACAACCTCGGCCCGAACTCCGACCTCGGCCCGAACTTCAACCCTGGCCCGAACATCATCCTCGACCCGAACACCACTTCAGCCCGAACACCACTTCGGCCCGAACATCCCACTTCGGCCCGAACACCACTTCGGCCCGAACATCCCTCTTCGGCCCGAACTCTTCAATATCCAAGATCGTGTGACAAAAGGTGCTATACTAAAAGATTCATAACTTTCAGCTCGGGTGTCCGTTTCACGCCCACGAGTAACCAAAATAGCTGGTTCGTTCGTCACTGCCAAGAACAAGTTCGGACCGAACTCTTCTCTGTTCCCCGCCCGAACTTCATTTTCGGCCCGAACTTCAACCTCGGCCCGAACTTCAACCTCGGCCCGAATTCAACCTCGGCCCGAACATCATCCTCGGCCCGAACACCGAACTTTGGCCCGAACACCACTTCGGCCCGAACACAACTTCGGCCCGAACATCCCACTTCGGCTCGAACATCCCTCTTCGGCCCGAAATCTTCAATATCCAAGATTGTGTGACAAAAGGAGCTATACTAAAACATTCATAACTTTCAGCTCGGGTGTCCGTTTCACGCCCACGAGTAACCAAAATAGCTGTTTCGTTCGTCACTGCCAAGAACAAGTTCGTCCCGAACTCTTCACTGTTCCCGGCCCGATCTTCATTTTCGGCCCGAACTTCAACCTCGGCCCGAATTTCAACCTCGGCCCGAACTCCGACTTCGGCCCGAACTTCAACCCTGGCCCGAACATCATCCTCGGCCCGAACACCGAACTTCGGCCCGAACACCACTTCGGCCCGAACACCACTTCGACCCGAACACCACTTCGGCCCGAACATCCCACTTCGGCCCGAACACCACTTCGGCCCGAACATCCCTCTTCGGCCCGAACTCTTCAATATCCAAGATTGTGTGACAAAAGGTGCTATACTAAAACATTCATAACTTTCAGCTCGGGTGTCCGTTTCACGCCCACGAGTAACCGAAATAGCTGGTTCGTTCGTCACTGCCAAGAACAAGTTCGGCCCGAACTCTTCACTGTTCCCGGCCCGAACTTCATTTTCGGCCCGAACTTCAACCTCGGCCCGAACATCATCCTCGGCCCGAACACCGAACTTCAGCCCGAACTTCAACCTCGGCCCGAACATCATCCTCGGCCCGAACACCGAACTTCGGCCCGAACACCACTTCAGCCCGAACATCCCTCTTCGGCCCGAACTCTTCAAAATCCAAGATTGTGTGACAAAAGGTGCTATACTAAAACATTCATAACTTTCAGCTCGGGTGTCCGTTTCACGCCCACGAGTAACCAAAATAGCTGGTTCGCCCGAACTCTTCACTGTTCCCGGCCCGAACTTCATTTTCGGCCGAACTTCAACCTCGGCCCGAACATCATCCTCGGCCCGAACACCGAACTTCGGCCCGAACTTCAACCTCGGCCCGAACATCATCCTCGGCCCGAACACCGAACTTCGGCCCGAACACCACTTCGGCCCGAACATCCCTCTTCGGCCCAAACTCTTCAATATCCAAGATTGTGTGACAAAAGGTGCTATACTAAAACATTCATAACTTTCAGCTCGGGTGTCCATTTCACGCCCACGAGTAACCAAAATAGCTGGTTCGTTCGTCACTGCCAAGAACTGTTGGAATATGCTTCACGCGTATAACATATAGTTATATGGCTAGTTGTTTGTGAGCCTAAAGGGTCACACACTTAAACACTAAACACCATTATATAATTAGTGTAATTAGTGTAATTACATTAATTATTAATATATATATAAGCTATAAGCTTGTCTATCATAAGTTTAATATTAACAGTTAATATTGAAACTTTCTTGTGGGCAAACTAGAAGAAACAAAAGATAGGGACGTGTGGGCAAATAAGACTAATGATTTATGGAAATCATTAAAGGATTGTAATGGCACCATTAAGAGATATAATGGTCCATAAACTCCCTCTTGACCACACTCTTGGCCGTCCCTCTCTCTCTCTCTTTGTAGGTGTTTTGTTTTCTTTTTTGCTCTCAAGGCTCAAGGACTAGCATCCATTATTTGGTGTTCTTGCAAGTGTTGTGTGGATTTCTTTTAGAGGTATTCTTGTTGAATACTTGGTTTCAACCCATCACCAACTCCATCCGATTTCATAATAATCAAAGGCAACTAGGGTATGAATTCTTATACCATTCTCTTTGATTTTCTTTTAGTTTAATTGTATGATTGATATCAAGATCCGTTCATGGTGATTAAATCTTTCCGCTGCGTTTTGGTTCTTGTTTTAACCGAAAATCACCATTAGTGGTATCACGAGTCATTATATTAATCATATAATTAGCTAGATTTTGTGAAAAGTGGCAAAAATCAATTGTTTTTGTGTTTTTAAAATTCCGATCGGACAAAAACAAAAACCCTACGGGTTTTTTATTTTAATTTTCGGATTTTTATAAAAATGTGGGTTAAAATATGGTATTTTTGGAACCCTATTGTCACTTATTACAAAATCATATCAAAAAAAAAAAAAAAAAAATTAATCTTGTTATTGTATTTTTTTGATTATTTGGCTTGGATTTTAATTTATTAATTCCATTTTTTATGATATGGCAAAACATGTATTTTTGCCATATCCCAAGCCAAAGCCTTGTCAATTGTTGCTAGTTTGTGCAAACCGATGAAAGCCTAGACCTTTGTGAATGAATGTGTTGATTGTTTGGTTGTTTGTTATTTCGGGAAAAGCCGTGTTTTTTGGCTTAATTGTTGTAATTTGTTTAATTTTTTCTTTTATTTTTTGGTGCCATTTTTTGGGGCAATTTGTAATGTAAAAGTCATAGAATAGATTGTATTTATTTTATCTTTTTATTGTAAGTTGTTGACAAAAAATATTGAAGACCAATGAAGAAAACAACAAATTTCCGTCACAAAAGCGAGGGCTGTACGAAAACAGGTTTTCCAGAGGCATACGGACTCCTTTTTGGGCGATTCAAAAGCCTAAAATGCTTGCAAAGTCGTGGGCTACAACTTTCCAGAAGGCCGGGAAGACCAACGAAGACTCCTTCAGTGACTTTTCGGGCTTCAAAGTCTGCTGGAATTTTCTGGCAGATTACACTTTTTCACAATTTTGGGTTCTACTTGCTCAAGAATGTCTTGGAGCAAGTGGGAGCCCATTGGGTTTATGTAGGCCCGTTTGGGTTCATGTTGGCCCATCCCCTAGTTTGACCCTTCGGTCCGTCGTGATGACTCACGTGACCGAACCTAGGATTTCATCGGTCGAGGTTTGCACAAAATTTTGTTGCATGTTTATTCTTTGTTTGTGGTTGTTTTTCTTTTCTATTAGATACAAATAGTAAAACAAATTAAAAATGGTTTTTTAGACACAAACATTAGAACATTCAAACCCTTAATCATCGATGATTACTAGTTAAACATTGATGATTAAACCTTTAATCTAAAAATCGTTTTGCGATTAAACTAAGTTTAAATATGATTTGAAACTTATCACTTAATAATCGCTAAAAGTTTTTACCGTTTATTACAAGACTTATGAAGTGGTATGAATGAAGTACATGATTCATTCATATCTTAAATAAAATTTTATTAAATTAAAATTTAACATACCTAAAATATAAGTCACGCCGTCCAATCGGTTGTAAATCACTTGCTTCTATTTTTGAATTCACGTGAGACGCGGTTTGAATTTAGATCCGAGGTCATTATTCTCTACGGTGAGACCTAGATCTATTTTGACATGATTTCACATTGGATGACTTAATCAAGTTAACGGTGAGACCTTGACTCGAGGCGAAGATGCGACAAACATGCCACTTGACCCTAGATGCTTGTTCACTAGGTGCCATGAAGTCCCATACCTCTAAGAGTTGCACTTGTAATGCAATTGTTGATCGTCACCTACCTATTGGATCTATCACCTCTAGCAGATCAACTGATGCGGTGATAGAAGCTCAATGGGATCTTAGTTTTTAATTAAATTAATTGGGTAGTTAATTTATTAAAAGAAATTATTATTGAAAATACTAATTAATGAACTTTGTAATTTTGTAGATGACTTCAAACAATCAAACCCTAACACATACCACCATTCGTTCCGTTCTCGAAAAAGAGAAACTTGATGGAACGAACTTTGTGGACTGGTCTCGTAACCTAAGGATTGTCCTTAGGGCCGAGCATAAGTACCACCATTTGGAGGAGGCGCTACCCCCTGCCCCTGCTGCTACCGCCACTACTGCTGTTCGTACAGCCTATACCAAAAGGTTTAACGAACAACAGGAAGTCGCCGCGCTTATGCTAGTGAGCATGATTCCCGAGATTCAAAAGAATCTCGAGGACCTCACTGCATTTGATATGATGCGTGAACTAACGGCCATGTATCAAAAGCAAGCCGAGCAGGAACTCTTTGACACTGTCAAAGCCTTCCACGCTTGCAAGCAGGAGGAGGGACAGTCTGTTAGCTCTTATCTCTTGAAGATGAAGAGCTACTTAGACCAAATGGAGAGGCTTGGTTACGCTATGCCGCACATCCTTGGGATTAGCTTGATTCTAACGTCCCTAAACAAGGATTTTGCACCGTTTGTCATGACTTATCATATGCATAGTATGGGGAAGACATTCGCCGAATTACATGCTATGCTGAAACAAACGGAGGCAAGCCTACCCAAGAAAACTCCGGCCCCTACTGTCCTTGCTATAAGGCAAGGAAAGATCCAAAAACCAAAACCGCAAGTAGTTGCGAAGGGCCAAGGCAAGGGAAAGCAAGTTTACAAGCCCAAGCCAAAGGTTTCCCCACCTACTCGTAAGGAGCATCCCGCTAAGGATCTTGCTTGCCATCACTGCGGTGAAACAGGCCATTGGAGGAGGAATTGTCCTGCCTACCTGGCAGAGTTGATGAAGAACAAAGCCAACAAGGTTGGCACATCAGGTATCTTCACAATAGAACTATATGCTTTCCCTAAGAAATCATGGGTATATGACACTGGTTGTGGAACTCACATTTGTAATACCATGCAGGGTCTAAGGGGAAGTAGAAAGCTAAACCATGGAGCTTTGGACTTGTACGTGGGCAATGGCAATCGTGCACCGGTCGAAGCTATAGGAAGCTATGATTTAATCTTTCCTAGTGGTTTAATTATTGTATTAGACAATTGTCACTATGCGCCTAGTATTACTAGGGGTATAGTATCGCTTTCTTGTTTGTGGAATAATGGTTTTATTCATACTTTTACGGATTTTGGTATTTCAGTTTCAAAGGATAATGTTTTTTACTTTAATGCTATTCCTCGTGATGGTATCTTTGAGATTGACATGCATAATCGTATCACAAACAGTAGTTCTATTTATACATGTAGCAACAAGAAATCCAAGAAGAACTTGGATTCTACTTTCCTATGGCATTGTCGCCTTTGCCACGTTAACAAGAAACGCGTTTTGAAATTACAAAAGGATGTTAAAACTGCTTTCTTGAATGGACACCTTGATGAAGATGTCTATATGGTTCAGCCTGAGGGTTTTGTTAATACAAAACACCCAAAGAAAGTATGTAAGCTTCAAAGGTCCATTTATGGACTGAAGCAAGCATCCAGAAGTTGGAACAAAAGATTCGACGAGGAAGTCAAAACGTTTGGCTTTACTCAGAATCCCGACGAGCCATGTGTATATGTAAGAGCTAGTGGGAGCATTGTCGTCTTTCTAATCCTATATGTCGATGACATACTACTCATAGGAAATAACATTCCAATGCTACAAGATGTAAAATCCTGGCTTGGGAAGTGCTTCGCTATGAAGGATCTTGGGGAAGCGGCATATATACTTGGTATAAAGATCTACCGAGATAGATCAAAGCGGTTAATCGGACTAAGTCAAAGTGCGTACATTGATAAGATTCTAAAACGATTTAGAATGGATGCTTCCAAATGTGGAAGTCTCCATATGCAACACAATGTACACTTGAGTAAGACTCAAGGACCGTCCTCACCTGATGAGATGAAACGTATGCGTGATGTCCCCTATGCCTCGGCAGTAGGATCTATCATGTATGCTGTGCGGTGCACAAGACCTGATGTAGCGTTCTCACAGAACCTTACAAGCCGATATCAATAGAATCCAGGTGAGAGTCACTGGACTGCTGTTAAGAACATACTGAAGTATCTTAGGAATACTAAAGATATGTTTCTTGTCTATGGTGGTGAATCTCAAAATGAACTAAGCGTTACTTGTTATTCTGATGCTAGTTTTGAGACTGATAGAGATGATTCCAAATCTCAAACGGGGTATGTTTTCGTTTTGAACGGAGGCGCTGTTGATTGGAAAAGTGCGAAGTAGAGCACTATCGCCATGTCTTCTACAGAAACTGAATACATTGCAACTACTGAAGCTGCAATGGAAGCTGTTTGGATGAGGAAATTTATTTCTGGGCTTGGAGTTGTCCCCAGTAATGAAAAACCTATGGATATGTACTGTGATAACACAGGTGCTATCATCATTGCCAACGAACCCGGTGTTCAGAAAGGCGCCAGACATTATCGGAGGAAGCTTCACTACATTAGAGATGCGATCCTAATGGGAGATGTACGCTTTCTCAAAGTTCATACAGATGACAACTTAGCTGACCCCTTCACAAAGCCAATGCCATGTACCAAACATGTTGAGCATGCTAGAAACATTGGGCTTCGACCAGCTAGTAGTTTCATGTAATCTGTTTTAGTATTTGGATAATGGAACATTGAGCAGTATTTATTGGAATAAATTGATATATTTGATATGATCGTCTTTATATGAATATCTACTGTGTTCTATATTTGCATGTTTATATCCATGAACATTTACTGCGTTTTATATTCTAAATTGTCCATTGTCATAATTAATAATATGGGAATATTATTAAGACAAATCTGAGGGCATTGATGACATTATCTTAGTATGACTAAGGATGATGAAGTTAAACTCACATGTTGTTCATAATGATGCACAATTGGACTGACCCAACCTATGAGAATTCACTTCCTGGATTTATGTCACAAGTGAATCTCACAAAGGCTTTGTCACTTATCCTCTGACTTGAGATGCAAGTTGGTTTGTGTATGTAGAGGGGCAAACTTTGATGTGGTTAAACGTTGACCTGAATAAGGCTGCTATAACAACCATTATCGGGTTTGTCATGAAGCATATGACAAACACGTGCAGTCAATAAAGAATTTGTTCTTCCACACATGTGGATTAGATACTACTGGGCCCCTCGATGATTTGAATAGATGTATGTGTGGCCACACCCAAAAGGTAATCAAGATGAATCTTGATTGGTTTTGGTAATCTACTTCATTATATAGATCGAGAAACAGAATCGTTGAAATTTTAGATTGACATTAATCCTTGTCTAAAATTCAACAAAGTATCAGTAACAAAAGGATAACTGATTGAAAAAACTTTGAACAAAGATTTTATGAAACTCCTCATATAATCCTAGGGGCATTGGCGGGTTGCTAGACTCTAACCTTTGCTTGTATAACTACTTGATGTTATCACGTGCGCAAGTGGGAGCTGTTGGAATATGCTTCACGCGTATAACATATAGTTATATGGCTAGTTGTTTGTGAGCCTAAAGGGTCACACACTTAAACACTAAACACCATTATATAATTAGTGTAATTAGTGTAATTACATTAATTATTAATATATATATAAGCTATAAGCTTGTCTATCATAAGTTTAATATTAAAAGTTAATATTGAAACTTTCTTGTGGGCAAACTAGAAGAAACAAAAGATAGGGACTTGTGGGCAAATAAGACTAATGATTTATGGAAATCATTAAAGGATTGTAATGGCACCATTAAGAGATATAATGGTCCATAAACTCCCTCTTGACCACACTCTTGGCCGTCCCTCTCTCTCTCTCTTTGTAGGTGTTTTGTTTTCTTTTTTGCTCTCAAGGCTCAAGGACTAGCATCCATTATTTGGTGTTCTTGCAAGTGTTGTGTGGATTTCTTTTAGAGGTATTCTTGTTGAATACTTGGTTTCAATCCATCACCAACTCCATCCGATTTCATAATAATCAAAGGCAACTAGGGTATGAATTCTTATACCATTCTCTTTGATTTTCTTTTAGTTTAATTGTATGATTGATATCAAGATCCGTTCATGGTGATTAAATCTTTCCGCTGCGTTTTGGTTCTTGTTTTAACCGAAAATCACCATTAAGAACAAGTTCGGACCGAACACTTCTCTGTACCCGGCCCGAACTTCATTTTCGGCCCGAACTTCAACCTCGGCCCGAACTTCAACCTCGGCCCGAACTCCGACCTCGGCCCGAACTTCAACCTCGGCCCGAACATCATCCTCGGCCCGAACACCGAACTTCGGCCTGAACACCACTCGGCCCGAACATCCCACTTCGGCCCGAACACCACTTCGGCCTGAACATCCCTCTTCGGCCCGAACTCTTCAATATCCAAGATTGTGTGACAAATGGTGCTATACTAAAACATTCATAACTTTCAGCTCGGGTGTCCGTTTCACGCCCACGAGTAACCAAAATAGCTGGTTCGTTCGTCACTGCCAAGAACAAGTTCGGCCCGAACTCTTCACTGTTCCCGGCCCGAACTTCATTTTCGGCCCGAACTTCAACCTCGGCCCGAACTCCAACCTCGGCCCGAACTCCAACCTCGGCCCGAACTTCAACCTCGGCCCGAACATCATCCTCGGCCCGAACACCGAACTTTGGCCCGAACACCACTTTGCCCCGAACACCACTTCGGCCCGAACATCCCACTTCGGCCCGAACACCACTTCGGCTCGAACTCTTCAATATCCAAGATTGTGTGACAAAAGGTGCTATACTAAAACATTCATAACTTTCAGCTCGGGTGTCCGTTTCACGCCCACGAGTAACCAAAATAGCCGGTTCGTTCGTCACTGGCAAGAACAAGTTCGACCCGAACTCTTCACTGTTCCCGGTCCGAACTTCATTTTCGTCCCGAACTTCAACCTCGGCCCGAACTCCGACCTCGGCCCGAACTTCAACATCGGCCCGAACACCGAACTTCGGCCCGAACACCACTTCGCCACTTCGGCCCGAACACCACTTCGGCCCGAACATCCCTCTTCTGCCCGAACATCCCTCTTCGGCCCGAACATCCCTCTTCGGCCCGAACTCTTCAATATCCAAGATTGTGTGACAAATGGTGCTATACTAAAACATTCATAACTTTCAGCTCGGGTGTCCGTTTCACGCCCACGAGTAACCAAAATAGCAGGTTCGTTCGTCACTGCCAAGAACAAGTTCGAACCGAACTCTTCTTTGTTCCCGGCCCGAACTTCATTTTCGGCCCGAACTGCAACCTCGGCCCGAACTGCAACCTCGGCCCGAACTCCGACCTCGGCCCAAACTTCAACCTCGGCCCGAACATCATCCTCGTCCCGAACACCAAACTTCGGCCCGAACACCACTTCGGCCCGAACACCACTTCGGCCCGAACATCCCACTTCGGCCCGAACACCACTTCGGCCCGAACATCCCTCTTCGGCCCGAACTCTTCAATATCCAAGATTGTGTGACAAAAGGTGCTATACTAAAACATTCATAACTTTCAGCACGGGTGTCCGTTTCACGCCCACGAGTAACCAAAATAGATGGTTTGTTCGTCACTGCCATGAACAAGTTCGGCCCGAACTATTCACTGTTCCTGGCCCGAACTTCATTTTCGGCCCGAACTTCAACCTCGGCCCGATCTTCAACCTCGGCCCGAACTCTGACCTCGGCCCGAACTTCAACCTCGGCCCGAACATCATCCTCGGCCCGAACACCGAACTTCGGCCCGAACACCACTTTGGCCCGACCACTTCGGCCCGAACATCCCACTTCGGCCCGAACACCACTTCGGCCCGAACATCCCTCTTCTGCCCGAACATCCCTCTTCGGCCCGAACATCCCTCTTCGGCCCGAACTCTTCAATATCCAAGATTGTGTGACAAAAGGTGCTATACTAAAACATTCATAACTTTCAGCTCGGGTGTCCGTTTCACGCCCACGAGTAACCAAAATAGCTGGTTCGTTCGTCACTGCCAAGAACAAGTTCGGCCCGAACTCTTCACTGTTCCCGGCCCGAACTTCATTTTCGGCCCGAACTTCAACCTCGGCCCGAACATCATCCTCGGCCCGAACACCGAACTTCGGCCCGAACTTCAACCTCGGCCCGAACATCATCCTCGGCCCGAACACCGAACTTCGGCCCGAACACCACTTCAGCCCGAACATCCCTCTTCGGCCCGAACTCTTCAATATCCAAGATTGTGTGACAAAAGGTGCTATACTAAAACATTCATAACTTTCAGCTCGGGTGTCCGTTTCACGCCCACGAGTAACCAAAATAGCAGGTTCGTTCGTCACTGCCAAGAACAAGTTCGAACCGAACTCTTCTTTGTTCCCGGCCCGAACTTCATTTTCGGCCCGAACTGCAACCTCGGCCCGAACTGCAACCTCGGCCCGAACTCCGACCTCGGCCCAAACTTCAACCTCGGCCCGAACATCATCCTCGTCCCGAACACCAAACTTCGGCCCGAACACCACTTCGGCCCGAACACCACTTCGGCCCGAACATCCCACTTCGGCCCGAACACCACTTCGGCCCGAACATCCCTCTTCGGCCCGAACTCTTCAATATCCAAGATTGTGTGACAAAAGGTGCTATACTAAAACATTCATAACTTTCAGCACGGGTGTCCGTTTCACGCCCACGAGTAACCAAAATAGATGGTTTGTTCGTCACTGCCATGAACAAGTTCGGCCCGAACTCTTCACTGTTCCTGGCCCGAACTTCATTTTCGGCCCGAACTTCAACCTCGGCCCGATCTTCAACCTCGGCCCGAACTCTGACCTCGGCCCGAACTTCAACCTCGGCCCGAACATCATCCTCGGCCCGAACACCGAACTTCGGCCCGAACACCACTTTGGCCCGACCACTTCGGCCCGAACATCCCACTTCGGCCCGAACACCACTTCGGCCCGAACATCCCTCTTCTGCCCGAACATCCCTCTTCGGCCCGAACATCCCTCTTCGGCCCGAACTCTTCAATATCCAAGATTGTGTGACAAAAGGTGCTATACTAAAACATTCATAACTTTCAGCTCGGGTGTCCGTTTCACGCCCACGAGTAACCAAAATAGCTGTTTCGTTCGTCACTGCCAAGAACAAGCTCGGCCGGAACTCTTCACTGTTCCCGGTCCGAACTTCAACCTCGGCCCGAACTCCGACCTCGGCCCGAACTTCAACCTCGGCCCGAACACCGAACTTCGGCCCGAACACCACTTCGCCACTTCGGCCCGAACATCCCTCTTCGGCCCGAACATCCCTCTTCGGCCCGAACTCTTCAATATCCAAGATTGTGTGACAAAAGGTGCTATACTAAAACATTCATAACTTTCAGCTCGGGTGTCCATTTCACGCCCACGAGTAACCCAAATAGCTGGTTCGTTCGTCACTGCCAAGAACAAGTTCGGCCCGAAATCTTCACTGTTCCCGGTCCGAACTTCATTTTCGGCCTGAACTTCAACCTCGGCCCGAACTTCAACCTCGACCCGAACTCCGACCTCGGCCCGAACTTCAACCTTGGCCCGAACTTCAACCTCGGCCCGAACACCGAACTTTGGCCCGAACACCACTTCGGCCCGAACACAACTTCGGCCCGAACATCCCACTTCGGCTCGAACATCCCTCTTCGGCCCGAAATCTTCAATATCCAAGATTGTGTGACAAAAGGTGCTATACTAAAACATTCATAACTTTCAGCTCGGGTGTCCGTTTCACGCCCACGAGTAACCAAAATAGCTGTTTCGTTCGTCACTGCCAAGAACAAGTTCGGCCCGAACTCTTCACTGTTCCCGGCCCGAACTTCATTTTCGGCCCGAACTTCAACCTCGGCCCGAACTCGGACCTCGGCCTGAACTTCAACCTCGACCCGAACATCATCCTCGTCCCGAACACCGAACTTCGGCCCGAACACCACTTCGGCCCGAACACCACTTCGGCCCGAACATCCCACTTCGGCCCGAACACCACTTCGGCCCGAACATCCCTCTTCGGCCCGAACTCTTCAATATCCAAGATTGTGTGACAAAAGGTGCCATACTAAAACATACATAACTTTCAGCTCGGGTGTCCGTTTCACGCCCACGAGTAACCAAAATAGCTGGTTCGTTCGTCACTGCCAAGAACAAGTTCTGCCCGAACTCTTCACTGTTCCCGGCCCGAACTTCATTTTCGGCCCGAACTTCAACCTCGGCCCGAACACCGACCTCGGCCCGAACTTCAACCTCAGCCCGAACATCAACCTCGGCCTGAAAACCGAACTTCGGCCCGAACACCACTTCGGTCAGAACACCACTTCGGCCCGAACATCCCACTTCGGCCCGAACACCACTTCGGCCCGAACATCCCTCTTCGGCCCGAACATCCCTCTTCGGCCCGAACATCCCTCTTCGGCCCGAACTCTTCAATATCCAAGATTGTGTGACAAAAGGTGCTATACTAAAAAATTCATAACTTTCAGCTCGGGTGTCCATTTCACGCCCACGAGTAACCCAAATAGCTGGTTCGTTCGTCACTGCCAAGAACAAGTTCGACCCAAAATCTTCACTGTTCCCGGTCCGAACTTCATTTCCGGCCTGAACTTCAACCTCGGCCCGAACTTCAACCTCGGCCCGAACTCCGACCTCGGCACGAACTTCAACCTTGGCCCGAACTTCAACCTCGGCCCGAACACCGAACTTTGGCCCGAACAGCACTTCGGCCCGAACACAACTTCGGCCCGAACATCCCACTTCGGCTCGAACATCCCTCTTCGGCCCGAAATCTTCAATATCCAAGATTGTGTGACAAAATGTGCTATACTAAAACACTCATAACTTTCAGCTCGGGTGTCCGTTTCACGCCCACGAGTAACCAAAATAGCTGTTTCTTTCGACACTGCCAAGAACAAGTTCGGCCCGAACTCTTCACTGTTCCCGGCCCGAACTTCACTTTCGGCCCGAACTTCAACCTCGGCCCGAACTCGGACCTCGGCCCGAACTTCAACCTCGGCCCGAACATCATCCTCGACCCCGAACACCGAACTTAGGCCCGAACACCGAACTTAGGCCCGAACACCACTTCGGCCCGAACATCCCACTTCGGCCCGAACACCACTTCGGCCCGAACATCCCCCTTCGGCCCGAACTCTTCAATATCCAAGATTGTGTGACAATAGGTGCCATACTAAAACATACATAACTTTCAGCTCGGGTGTCCGTTTCACGCCCACGAGTAACCAAAATAGCTGGTTCGTTCGTCACTGCCAAGAACAAGTTCTGCCCGAACTCTTCACTGTTCCCGGCCCGAACTTCATTTTCGGCCCGAACTTCAACCTCGGCCCGAACACCGACCTCGGCCCGAACTTCAACCTCAGCCCGAACATCATCCTCGGCCCGAACACCGAACTTCGGCCCGAACACCACTTCAGCCCGAACACCACTTCGGCCCGAACATCCCACTTCGGCCCGAACACCACTTCGGCCCGAACATCCCTCTTCGGCCCGAACTCTTCAATATCCAAGATTGTGTGACAAAAGGTGCTATACTAAAACATTCATAACTTTCAGCTCGGGTGTCCATTTCACGCCCACGAGTAACCCAAATAGCTGGTTCGTTCGTCACTGCCAAGAACAAGTTCGGCCCGAAATCTTCACTGTTCCCGATCCGAACTTCATTTTCGGCCTGAACTTCAACCTCGGCCCGAACTTCAACCTCGGCCCGAACTCCGACCTCGGCCCGAACTTCAACCTTGGCCCGAACTTCAACCTCGGCCCGAACACCGAACTTTGGCCCGAACACCACTTCGGCCCGAACACAACTTCGGCCCGAACATCCCACTTCGGCTCGAACATCCCTCTTCGGCCCGAAATCTTCAATATCCAAGATTGTGTGACAAAATGTGCTATACTAAAACATTCATAACTTTCAGCTCGGGTGTCCGTTTCACGCCCACGAGTATCCAAAATAGCTGTTTCTTTCGTCACTGCCAAGAACAAGTTCGGCCCGAACTCTTCACTGTTCCCGGCCCGAACTTCACTTTCGGCCCGAACTTCAACCTCGGCCCGAACTCGGACCTCGGCCCGAACTTCAACCTCGGCCCGAACATCATCCTCGGCCCGAACACCGAACTTAGGCCCGAACACCACTTCGGCCCGAACATCCCAGTTCGGCCCGAACACCACTTCGGCCCGAACATCCCTCTTCGGCCCGAACTCTTCAATATCCAAGATTGTGTGACAAAAGGTGCCATACTAAAACATACATAACTTTCAGCTCGGGTGTCCGTTTCACGCCCACGAGTAACCAAAATAGCTGGTTCGTTCGTCACTACCAAGAACAAGTTCTGCCCGAACTCTTCACTGTTCCCGGCCCGAACTTCATTTTCGGACCGAACTTCAACCTCGGCCCGAACACCGACCTCGGCCCGAACTTCAACGTCAGCCCGAACATCATCCTCGGCCTGAAAACCGAACTTCGGCCCGAACACCACTTCGGTCAGAACACCACTTCGGCCCGAACATCCCACTTCGGCCCGAACACCACTTCGGCCCGAACATCCCTCTTCGGCCCGAACTCTTCAATATCCAAGATTGTGTGACAAAAGGTGCTATACTAAAACATTCATAACTTTCAGCTCGGGTGTCCGTTTCACGCCCACGAGTAACCAAAATAGATGGTTCGTTCGTCACTGCCAAGAACAAGTTCGGCCCGAACTCTTCACTGTTCCCGGCCCGAACTTCATTTTCGACCCGAACTTCAACCTCGGCCCGAACTTCAACCTCGGCCCGAACTCCGACCTCGGCCCGAACTTCAACCTCGGCCCGAACATCATCCTCGGCCCGAACACCGAACTTCGGCCCGAACACCACTTCGGCCCGAACATCCCAATTCGGCCCGAACACCACTTCGGCCCGAACATCCCTCTTCGGCCCGAACTCTTCAATATCCAAGATTGTGTGACAAAATGTGCTATACTAAAACATTCATAACTTTCAGCTCGGGTGTCCGTTTCACGCCCACGAGTAACCAAAATAGCTGGTTCGTTCGTCACTGCCAAGAACAAGTTCGGCCCGAACTCTTCACTGTTCCCGCCCCGAACTTCATTTTCGGCCCGAACTTCAACCTCGGCCCGAACTCCGACCTCGGCCCGAACTTCAACCTCGGCCCGAACATCATCCTCGGCCCGAACACCGAACTTCGGCCCGAAAACCACTTCGGCCCGAACACCACTTCGGCCCGAACATCCCACTTCGGCCCGAACACCACTTCGGCCCGAACATCCCTCTTCGGCCCGAACTCTTCAATATCCAAGATTGGTTGACAAAAGGTGCTATACTAAAACATCCATAACTTTCAGCTCGGGTGTTCGTTTCACGCCCACGAGTAACCAAAATAGCTGGTTCGTTCGTCACTGCCAAGAACAAGTTCGGCCCGAACTCTTCACTGTTCCCGGCCCGAACTTCATTTCGGCCCGAACTTCAACCTCGGCCTGAACTTCAACCTCGGCCCGAACTCGGACCTCGGCCCGAACTTCAACCTCGGCCCGAACATCATCCTCGGCCCGAACACCGAACTTCGGCCCGAACACCACTTCAGCCCGAACATCCCACTTCGGCCCGAACACCACTTCGGCCCGAACATCCCTCTTCGGCCGAACTCTTCAATATCCAAGATTGTGTGACAAAATTTGTTATACTAAAACATTCATAACTTTCAGCTCGAGTGTCCGTTTCACGCCCACGAGTAACCAAAATAGATGGTTCTTTCGTCACTGCCAAGAACAAGTTCGGCCCGAACTCTTCACTGTTCCCGGCCCGAACTTCATTTTCGGCCCGAACTTCATTTTCGGCCCGAACTTCAACCTCAGTCCGAACACCGACCTCGGCCCGAACTTCAACCTCGGCCCGAACATCATCCTCGGCCTGAACACCGAACTTCGGCCCGAACACCACTTCGGCCCGAACACCACTTCGGCCCGAACATCCCACTTCGGCCGGAACACCACTTCGGCCCGAACATCCCTCTTCGGCCCGAACTCTTCAATATCCAAGATTGTGTGACAAAATGTGCTATACTAAAACATTCATAACTTTCAGCTCGGGTGTCCGTTTCACGCCCACGAGTAACCAAAATAGATGGTTCTTTCGTCACTGCCAAGAACAAGTTCGGCCCGAACTCTTCACTGTTCCCGGCCCGAACTTCATTTTAGGCCCGAACTTCATTTTCGGCCCAAACTTCAACCTCGGCCCGAACTCCGACCTCGGCCCGAACTTCAACCTCGGCCCGAACATCATCCTCGGCCCGAACACCGAACTTCGGCCTGAACACCACTTCGTCCCGAACACCACTTCAGCCCGAACATCCCACTTCGGCCCGAACACCACTTCGGCCCGAACATCCCTCTTCGGCCCGAACTCTTCAATATCTAAGATTGTGTGACAAAAGGTGCTATACTAAAACATTCATAACTTTCAGCTCGGGTGTCCGTTTCACGCCCACGAGTAACCAAAATAGCTTGTTCGTTCGTCAGTGCCAAGAACAAGTTCGGCCCGAACTCTTCACTGTTCCCGGCCCGAACTTCATTTTCGGCCCGAACTTCAACCTCGGCCCGAACTTCAACCTCGGCCCGAACTCCGACCTCGGCCCGAACTTCAACCTCGGCCCGAACATCATCCTCGGCCCGAACACCGAACTTCGGCCCGAACACCACTTCGGCCCGAACACCACTTCGGCCCGAACACCACTTCGGCCCGAACACCACTTCGGCCCGAACATCCCACTTCGGCCCGAACACCACTTCGGCCCGAACATCCCTCTTCGGCCCGAACTCTTCAATATCCAAGATTGTTTGACAAAAGGTGCTATACTAAAACATTCATAACTTTCAGCTCGGGTGTCCGTTTCACGCCCACGAGAAACCAAAATAGCTGGTTCGTTCGTCACTGCCAAGAACAAGTTCGGCCCGAACTCTTCACTGTTCCCGGCCCGAACTTCATTTTCGGCCCGAACTTCAACCTCGGCCCAAACTTCAACCTCGGCCCGAACTCGGACCTCGGCCCGAACTTCAACCTCGGCCCGAACATCATCCTCGGCCCGAACACCGAACTTCGGCCCGAACACCACTTCGGCCCGAACATCCCACTTCGGCCCGAACACCACTTCGGCCCGAACATCCCTCTTCGGCCGAACTCTTCAATATCCAAGATTGTGTGACAAAAGGTGCTATACTAAAACATTCATAACTTTCAGCTCGAGTGTCCGTTTCACGCCCACGAGTAACCAAAATAGATGGTTCGTTCGTCACTGCCAAGAACAAGTTCGGCCCGAACTCTTCACTGTTCCCGGCCCGAACTTCATTTTCGGCCCGAACTTCAACCTCGGCCCAAACTTCAACCTCGGCCCGAACTCCGACCTCGGCCCGAACTTCAACCTCGGCCCGAACATCATCCTCGGCCCGAACACCGAACTTCGGCCCGAACACCACTTCGGCCCGAACACCACTTCAGCGCGAACACCACTTCGGCCCGAACACCACTTCGGCCCGAACATCCCTCTTCGGCCCGAACTCTTCAATATCCAAGATTGTGTGACAAAATGTGCTATACTAAAACATTCCTAACTTTCAGCTCGGGTGTCCGTTTCACGCCCACGAGTAACAAAATTAGCTGGTTCGTTCGTCACTGCCAAGAACAAGTTCGGCCCGAACTCTTCACTGTTCCCGCCCCGAACTTCATTTTCGGCCCGAACTTCATTTTCGGCCCGAACTTCAACCTCGGCCCGAACTTCAACCTCGGCCCGAACTCCGACCTCGGCCCGAACTTCAACCTCGGCCCGAACATCATCCTCGGCCCGAACACCGAACTTCGGCCCGAACACCACTTCGGCCCGAACACCACTTCGGCCCGAACATCCCACTTCGGCCCGAACACCACTTCGGCCCGAACATCCCTCTTCGGCCCGAACTCTTCAATATCCAAGATTGGTTGACAAAAGGTGCTATACTAAAACATTCATAACTTTCAGCTCGGGTGTCCGTTTCACGCTCACGAGTAACCAAAATAGCTGGTTCGTTCGTCACTGCCAAGAACAAGTTCGGCCCGAACTCTTCACTGTTCCCGGCCCGAACTTCATTTCGGCCCGAACTTCAACCTCGGCCTGAACTTCAACCTCGGCCAGAACTCGGACCTCGGCCCGAACTTCAACCTCGGCCCGAACATCATCCTCGGCCCGAACACGGAACTTCGGCCCGAACACCACTTCGGCCCGAACATCCCACTTCGGCCCGAACACCACTTCGGCCCGAACATCCCTCTTCGGCCGAACTCTTCAATATCCAAGATTGTGTGACAAAAGGTGTTATACTAAAACATTCATAACTTTCAGCTCGAGTGTCCGTTTCACGCCCACGAGTAACCAAAATAGATGGTTCTTTCGTCACTGCCAAGAACAAGTTCGGCCCGAACTCTTCACTGTTCCCGGCCCGAACTTCATTTTCGGCCCGAACTTCATTTTCGGCCCAAACTTCAACCTCGGCCCGAACTCCGACCTCGGCCCGAACTTCAACCTCGGCCCGAACATCATCCTCGGCCCGAACACCGAACGTCGGCCTGAACACCACTTCGTCCCGAACACCACTTCAGCCCGAACATCCCACTTCGGCCCGAACACCACTTCGGCCCGAACATCCCTCTTCGGCCCGAACTCTTCAAATCCAAGATTGTGTGACAAAAGGTGCTATACTAAAACATTCATAACTTTCAGCTCGAGTGTCCGTTTCACGCCCACGAGTAACCAAAATAGATGGTTCGTTCGTCACTGCCAAGAACAAGTTCGGCCCGAACTCTTCACTGTTCCCGGCCCGAACTTCATTTTCAGCCCGAACTTCAACCTCGGCCCAAACTTCAACCTCGGCCCGAACTCCGACCTCGGCCCGAACTTCAACCTCGGCCCGAACATCATCCTCGGCCCGAACACCGAACTTCAGCCCGAACACCACTTCGGCCCGAACACCACTTCAGCCCGAACATCCCACTTCGGCCCGAACACCACTTCGGCCCGAACATCCCTCTTCGGCCCGAACTCTTCAATATCCAAGATTGTGTGACAAAAGGTGCCATACTAAAACATACATAACTTTCAGCTCGGGTGTCCGTTTCACGCCCACGAGTAACCAAAATAGCTAGTTCGTTCGTCACTGCCAAGAACAAGTTCTACCCGAACTCTTCACTGTTCCCGGCCCGAACTTCATTTTCGGCCCGAACTTCATTTTCGGCCCGAACTTCAACCTCGGCCCGAACTCCGACCTCGGCCCGAACTCCGACCTCGGCCCGAACTTCAACCTCGGCCCGAACATCATCCTCGGCCCGAACACCGAACTTCGGCCCGAACACCACTTCGGCCCGAGCATCCCTCTTCGGCCCGAACTCTTCAATATCCAAGATTGGTTGACAAATGGTGCTATACTAAAACATTCATAACTTTCAGCTCGGGTGTCCGTTTCACGCCCACGAGTAACCAAATAGCTGGTTCGTTCGTCACTGCCAAGAACAAGTTCGGCCCGAACTCTTCACTGTTCCCGGCCCGAACTTCATTTCGGCCCGAACTTCAACCTCGGGCCGAACTGCAACCTCGGCCCGAACTCGGACCTCGGCCCGAACTTCAACCTCGGCCCGAACATCATCCTCGGCCCGAACACCGAACTTCGGCCCGAACACCACTTCGGCTCGAACATCCCACTTCGGCCCGAACACCACTTCGGCCCGAACATCCCTCTTCGGCCGAACTCTTCAATATCCAAGATTGTGTGACAAAAGGTGCTATACTAAAACATTCATAACTTTCAGCTCGAGTGTCCGTTTCACGCCCACGAGTAACCAAAATAGATGGTTCTTTCGTCACTGCCAAGAACAAGTTCGGCCCGAACTCTTCACTGTTCCCGGCCCGAACTTCATTTTCGGCCCGAACTTCATTTTCGGCCCAAACTTCAACCTCGGCCCGAACTCCGACCTCGGCCCGAACTTCAACCTCGGCCCGAACATCATCCTCGGCCCGAACACCGAACTTCGGCCTGAACACCACTTCGTCCCGAACACCACTTCAGCCCGAACATCCCACTTCGGCCCGAACACCACTTCGGCCCGAACATCCCTCTTCGGCCCGAACTCTTCAATATCTAAGATTGTGTGATAAAAGGTGCTATACTAAAACATTCATAACTTTCAGCTCGGGTGTCCGTTTCACGCCCACGAGTAACCAAAATAGCTGGTTCGTTCGTCACTGCGAAGAACAAGTTCGGCCCGAACTCTTCACTGTTCCCGGCCCGAACTTCATTTTCGGCCCGAACTTCAACCTCGGCCCGAACTTCAACCTCGGCCCGAACTCCGACCTCGGCCCGAACTCCGACCTCGGCCTGAACTTCAACCTCGGCCCGAACATCATCCTCGGCCCGAACACCGAACTTCGGCCCGAACACCACTTCGGCCCGAACATCCCTCTTCGGCCCGAACTCTTCAATATCCAGGATTGGTTGACAAATGGTGCTATACTAAAACATTCATAACTTTCAGCTCGGGTGTCCGTTTCACGCCCACGAGTAACCAAATAGCTGGTTCGTTCGTCACTGCCAAGAACAAGTTCGGCCCGAACTCTTCACTGTTCCCGGCCCGAACTTCATTTCGGCCCGAACTTCAACCTCGGGCCGAACTTCAACCTCGGCCCGAACTCGGACCTCGGCCCGAACTTCAACCTCGGCCCAAACATCATCCTCGGCCCGAACACCGAACTTCGGCCCGAACACCACTTCGGCCCGAACATCCCACTTCGGCCCGAACACCACTTCGGCCCGAACATCCCTCTTCGGCCGAACTCTTCAATATCCAAGATTGTGTGACAAAAGGTGCTATACTAAAACATTCATAACTTTCAGCTCGAGTGTCCGTTTCACGCCCACGAGTAACCAAAATAGATGGTTCTTTCGTCACTGCCAAGAACAAGTTCGGCCCGAACTCTTCACTGTTCCCGGCCCGAACTTCATTTTCGGCCCGAACTTCATTTTCGGCCCAAACTTCAACCTCGGCCCGAACTCCGACCTCGGCCCGAACTTCAACCTCGGCCCGAACATCATCCTCGGCCCGAACACCGAACTTCGGCCTGAACACCACTTCGTCCCGAACACCACTTCAGCCCGAACATCCCACTTCGGCCCGAACACCACTTCGGCCCGAACATCCCTCTTCGGCCCGAACTCTTCAATATCTAAGATTGTGTGATAAAAGGTGCTATACTAAAACATTCATAACTTTCAGCTCGGGTGTCCGTTTCACGCCCACGAGTAACCAAAATAGCTTGTTCGTTCGTCACTGCCAAGAACAAGTTCGGCCCGAACTCTTCACTGTTCCCGGCCCGAACTTCATTTTCGGCCCGAACTTCAACCTCGGCCCGAACTTCAACCTCGGCCCGAACTCCGACCTCGGCCCGAACTTCAACCTCGGCCCGAACATCATCCTCGGCCCGAACACCGAACTTCGGCCCGAACACCACTTCGGCCCGAACACCACTTCGGCCCGAACACCACTTCGGCCCGAACATCCCACTTCGGCCCGAACACCACTTCGGCCCGAACATCCCTCTTCGGCCCGAACTCTTCAATATCCAAGATTGTATGACAAAAGGTGATATACTAAAACATTCATAACTTTCAGCTCGGGTGTCCGTTTCACGCCCACGAGTAACCAAAATAGCTGGTTCGTTCGTCACTGCCAAGAACAAGTTCGGCCCGAACTCTTCACTGTTCCCGGCCCGAACTTCATTTTCGGTCCGAACTTCAACCTCGGCCCAAACTTCAACCTCGGCCCGAACTTCAACCTCGGCCCGAACATCATCCTCGGCCCGATCACCGAACTTCGGCCCGAACACCACATGCCCGAACATCCCACTTCGGCCCGAACACCACTTCGGCCCGAACATCCCTCTTCGGCCGAACTCTTCAATATCCAAGATTGTGTGACAAAAGGTGCTATACTAAAACATTCATAACTTTCAGCTCGAGTGTCCGTTTCACGCCCACGAGTAACCAAAATAGATGGTTCGTTCGTCACTTCCAAGAACAAGTTCGGCCCGAACTCTTCACTGTTCCCGGCCCGAACTTCATTTTCGGACCGAACTTCAACCTCTTCCCAAACTTCAACCTCGGCCCGAACTCCGACCTCGGCCCGAACTTCAACCTCGGCCCGAACATCATCCTCGGCCCGAACACCGAACTTCGGCCCGAACACCACTTCGGCCCGAACACCACTTCAGCCCGAACATCCCACTTCGGCCCGAACACCACTTCGGCCCGAACATCCCTCTTCGGCCCGAACTCTTCAATATCCAAGATTGTGTGACAAAAGGTGCCATACTAAAACATACATAACTTTCAGCTCGGGTGTCTGTTTCACGCCCACGAGTAACCAAAATAGCTAGTTCGTTCGTCACTGCCAAGAACAAGTTATGCCCGAACTCTTCACTGTTCCCGGCCCGAACTTCATTTTCGGCCCGAACTTCAACCTCGGCCCGAACACCGACCTCGGCCCGAACTTCAACCTCGGCCCGAACATCATCCTCGGCCCGAACACCAAACTTCGGCCCGAACACCACTTCGGCCCGAACATCCCACTTCGGCCCGAACACCACTTCGGCCCGAACATCCCTCTTCGGCCCGAACTCTTAACTGTTCCCGGCCCGAACTTCATTTTCAGCCCGAACTTCAACCTCGGCCCGAACTTCAACCTCGGCCCGAATTCCTACCTCGACCCGAATTTTAACCTCGGCCCGAACATCATCCTCTGCCCGAACACCAAACTTCGGCCCGAACACCGAACTTCGGCCCGAACACCACTTCGGCCCGAACATCCCACTTCGGCCCGATCACCACTTCGGCCCGACCATCCCTCTTCGGCCCGAACTCTTTAGTGTCCAAGATTGTGTGACAAAAGGTGCTATACTAAAACATTCATAACTTTCAGCTCGGGTGTCCGTTTCACGCCCACGAGTAACCAAAATAGCTGGTTCGTTCGTCACTCCCAAGAACAAGTTCGGCCCGAACGCTTCACTGTTCCCGGCCCGAACTTCATTTTCGGCCCGAACTTCAACCTCGGCCCGAACTTCAACCTCGGCCCGAACTCCGACCTCGGCCCGAACTTCAACCTCGGCCCGAACATCATCCTCGGCCCGAACACCGAACTTCGGCCCGAACACCACTTCGGTCCGAACACCACTTCGGTCCGAACATCCCACTTCGGCCCGAACACCACTTCGGCCCGAACATCCCTCTTCGGCCCGAACTCTTCAATATCCAAGATTGTGTGACAAAAGGTGCTATACTAAAACATTCATAACTTTCAGCTCGGGTGTCCATTTCACGCCCACGAGTAACCAAAATAGCGGTTCGTTCGTCACTGCCAAGAACAAGTTCGTCCCGAACTCTTCACTGTTCCCGGCCCGAACCTCATTTTTGGCCCGAACTTCAACCTCGGCCCGAACTCCGACCTCGGCCGGAACTTCAACCTCGGCCCGAACATCATCCTCGGCCCAAACACCGAAATTCGGCCCGAACACCACTTCGGCCCGAACATCCCACTTCGGCCCGAACACCACTTCGGCCGGAACATCCCTCTTCGGCCCGAACTCTTCAATATCAAAGATTGTGTGACAAAAGGTCATTACTAAAACATTCATAACTTTCAGCTCGGGTGTCCGTTTCACGCCCACGAGTAACCAAAATAGCAGGTTCGTTCGTCACTGCAAAGAACAAGTTCGGCCCGAACTCTTCACTGTTCCCGGCCCGAACTTCATTTTCTGCCCGAACTTCAACCTCGGCCCGAACTTCAACCTCGGCCCGAACTCCTACCTCGACCCGAATTTTAACCTCGGCCCGAACATCATCCTCTGCCCGAACACCGAACTTCGGCCCGAACACCGAACTTCGGCCCGAACACCACTTCGGCCCGAACATCCCACTTCGGCCCGAACACCACTTCGGCCCGAACATCCCTCTTCGGCCCGAACTCTTTAGTATCCAAGATTGTGTGACAAAAGGTGCTATACTAAAACATTCATAACTTTCAGCTCGGGTGTCCGTTTCACGCCCACGAGTAACCAAAATAGCTGGTTCGTTCGTCAGTACCAAGAACAAGTTCGGCCCGAACTCTACACTGTTCCCGGCCCGAACTTCATTTTCGGCCCGAACTTCAACCTCGGCCCGAACTCCGACCTCGGCCCGAACTCCGACCTCGGCCCGAACTTCAACCTCGGCCCGAACACCGAACCTCGGCCCGAACACCACTTCGGCCCGAACACCACTTCGGCCCGAACACCACTTCGGCCCGAACATCCCACTTCGGCCCGAACACCACTTCGGCCCGAACATCCCTCTTCGGCCCGAACTCTTCAATATCCAAGATTGTGTGACAAAAGGTGCCATACTAAAACATTCATAACTTTCAGCTCGGGTGTCCGTTTCACGCCCACGAGTAACCAAAATAGCTAGTTCGTTCGTCACTGCCAAGAACAAGTTATGCCCGAACTCTTCACTGTTCCCGGCCCGAACCTCATTTTCGGCCCGAACTTCAACCTCGGCCCGAACTCCGACCTCGGCCGGAACTTCAACCTCGGCCCGAACATCATCCTCGGCCCGAACACCAAACTTCGGCCCGAACACCACTTCGGCCCGAACATCCCACTTCGGCCCGAACACCACTTCGGCCCGAACATCCCTCTTCGGCCCGAACTCTTAACTGTTCCCGGCCCGAACTTCATTTTCAGCCGAACTTCAACCTCGGCCAGAACTTCAACCTCGGCCCGAATTCCTACCTCGACCCGAATTTTAACCTCGGCCCGAACATCATCCTCTGCCCGAACACCGAACTTCGGCCCGAACAACGAACTTCGGCCCGAACACCACTTCGGCCCGAACATCCCACTTCGGCCCGATCACCACTTCGGCCCGAACATCCCTCTTCGGCCCGAACTCTTCAATATCCAAGATTGTGTGACAAAAGGTGCTATACTAAAACATTCATAACTTTCGGCCACGAGTAACCAAAATAGCTGGTTCGTTCGTCACTCCCAAGAACAAGTTCGGCCCGAACGCTTCACTGTTCCCGGCCCGAACTTCATTTTCGGCCCGAACTTCAACCTCGGCCCGAACTTCAACCTCGGCCCGAACTCCTACCTCGACCCGAATTTTAACCTCGGCCCGAACATCATCCTCTGCCCGAACACCGAACTTCGGCCCGAACACCGAACTTCGGCCCGAACACCACTTCGGCCCGAACATCCCACTTCGGCCCGAACAGCACTTCGGCCCGAACATCCCTCTTCGGCCCGAACTCTTTAGTATCCAAGATTGTGTGACAAAAGGTGCTATACTAAAACATTCATAACTTTCAGCTCGGGTGTCCGTTTCACGCCCATGAGTAACCAAAATAGCTGGTTCGTTCGTCAGTACCAAGAACAAGTTCGGCCCGAACTCTTCACTGTTCCCGGCCCGAACTTCATTTTCGGCCCGAACTTCAACCTCGGCCCGAACTCCGACCTCGGCCCGAACTCCGACCTCGGCCCGAACATCATCCTCGGCCCGAACACCGAACTTCGGCCCGAACACCACTTCGGCCCGAACACCACTTCGGCCCGAACACCACTTCGGCCCGAACATCCCACTTCGGCCCGAACACCACTTCGGCCCGAACATCCCACTTCGGCCCGAACACCACTTCGGCCCGAACATCCCTCTTCGGCCCGAACTCTTCAATATCCAAGATTGTTTGACAAAAGGTGTTTTACTAAAACATTCATAACTTTCAGCTCGGGTGTCCGTTTAACGCCCACGAGTAACCAAAATAGCTGGTTCGTTCGTCACTGCCAAGAACAAGTTCGGCCCGAACTCTTCACTGTTCCCGGCCCGAACTTCATTTTCGGCCCGAACTTCAACCTCGGCCCGAACTTCAAACTCGGCCCGAACTCGGACCTCGGCCCGAACTTCAACCTCGGCCCGATCATCATCCTCGGCCCGAACACCGAACTTCGGCCCGAACACCACTTCGGCCCGAACATCCCACTTCGGCCCGAACACCACTTCGGCCCGAACATCCCTCTTCGGCATAACTCTTCAATATCCAAGATTGTGTGACAAAAGGTGCTATACTAAAACATTCATAATTTTCAGCTCGAGTGTCCGTTTCACGCCCACGAGTAACCAAAATAGATGGTTCGTTCGTCACTGCCAAGAACATGTTCAGCCCGAACTCTTCACTGTTCCCGGCCCGAACTTCATTTTCGGCCCGAACTTCAACCTCGGCCCAAACTTCAACCTCGGCCCGAACTCCGACCTCGGCCCGAACTTCAACCTCGGCCCGAACAACATCCTCGGCCCGAACACCGAACTTCGGCCCGAACACCACTTCGGCCCGATCACCACTTCAGCCCGAACATCCCACTTCGGCCCGAACACCACTTCGGCCCGAACATCCCTCTTCGGCCCGAACTCTTCAATATCCAAGATTGTGTGACAAAAGGTGCCATACTAAAACATACATAACTTTCAGCTCGGGTGTCTGTTTCACGCCCACGAGTAACCAAAATAGCTAGTTCGTTCGTCACTGCCAAGAACAAGTTATGCCCGAACTCTTCACTGTTCCCGGCCCGAACTTCATTTTCGGCCCGAACTTCAACCTCGGCCCGAACACCGACCTCGGCCCGAACTTCAACCTCGGCCCGAACATCATCCTCGGCCCGAACACCAAACTTCGGCCCGAACACCACTTCGGCCCGAACATCCCACTTCGGCCCGAACACCACTTCGGCCCGAACATCCCTCTTCGGCCCGAACTCTTAACTGTTCCCGGCCCGAACTTCATTTTCAGCCCGAACTTCAACCTCGGCCCGAACTTCAACCTCGGCCCGAATTCCTACCTCGACCCGAATTTTAACCTCGGCCCGAACATCATCCTCTGCCCGAACACCAAACTTCGGCCCGAACACCGAACTTCGGCCCGAACACCACTTCGGCCCGAACATCCCACTTCGGCCCGATCACCACTTCGGCCCGACCATCCCTCTTCGGCCCGAACTCTTTAGTGTCCAAGATTGTGTGACAAAAGGTGCTATACTAAAACATTCATAACTTTCAGCTCGGGTGTCCGTTTCACGCCCACGAGTAACCAAAATAGCTGGTTCGTTCGTCACTCCCAAGAACAAGTTCGGCCCGAACGCTTCACTGTTCCCGGCCCGAACTTCATTTTCGGCCCGAACTTCAACCTCGGCCCGAACTTCAACCTCGGCCCGAACTCCGACCTCGGCCCGAACTTCAACCTCGGCCCGAACATCATCCTCGGCCCGAACACCGAACTTCGGCCCGAACACCACTTCGGTCCGAACACCACTTCGGTCCGAACATCCCACTTCGGCCCGAACACCACTTCGGCCCGAACATCCCTCTTCGGCCCGAACTCTTCAATATCCAAGATTGTGTGACAAAAGGTGCTATACTAAAACATTCATAACTTTCAGCTCGGGTGTCCATTTCACGCCCACGAGTAACCAAAATAGCGGTTCGTTCGTCACTGCCAAGAACAAGTTCGTCCCGAACTCTTCACTGTTCCCGGCCCGAACCTCATTTTTGGCCCGAACTTCAACCTCGGCCCGAACTCCGACCTCGGCCGGAACTTCAACCTCGGCCCGAACATCATCCTCGGCCCAAACACCGAAATTCGGCCCGAACACCACTTCGGCCCGAACATCCCACTTCGGCCCGAACACCACTTCGGCCGGAACATCCCTCTTCGGCCCGAACTCTTCAATATCAAAGATTGTGTGACAAAAGGTCATTACTAAAACATTCATAACTTTCAGCTCGGGTGTCCGTTTCACGCCCACGAGTAACCAAAATAGCAGGTTCGTTCGTCACTGCAAAGAACAAGTTCGGCCCGAACTCTTCACTGTTCCCGGCCCGAACTTCATTTTCTGCCCGAACTTCAACCTCGGCCCGAACTTCAACCTCGGCCCGAACTCCTACCTCGACCCGAATTTTAACCTCGGCCCGAACATCATCCTCTGCCCGAACACCGAACTTCGGCCCGAACACCGAACTTCGGCCCGAACACCACTTCGGCCCGAACATCCCACTTCGGCCCGAACACCACTTCGGCCCGAACATCCCTCTTCGGCCCGAACTCTTTAGTATCCAAGATTGTGTGACAAAAGGTGCTATACTAAAACATTCATAACTTTCAGCTCGGGTGTCCGTTTCACGCCCACGAGTAACCAAAATAGCTGGTTCGTTCGTCAGTACCAAGAACAAGTTCGGCCCGAACTCTACACTGTTCCCGGCCCGAACTTCATTTTCGGCCCGAACTTCAACCTCGGCCCGAACTCCGACCTCGGCCCGAACTCCGACCTCGGCCCGAACTTCAACCTCGGCCCGAACACCGAACCTCGGCCCGAACACCACTTCGGCCCGAACACCACTTCGGCCCGAACACCACTTCGGCCCGAACATCCCACTTCGGCCCGAACACCACTTCGGCCCGAACATCCCTCTTCGGCCCGAACTCTTCAATATCCAAGATTGTGTGACAAAAGGTGCCATACTAAAACATTCATAACTTTCAGCTCGGGTGTCCGTTTCACGCCCACGAGTAACCAAAATAGCTAGTTCGTTCGTCACTGCCAAGAACAAGTTATGCCCGAACTCTTCACTGTTCCCGGCCCGAACCTCATTTTCGGCCCGAACTTCAACCTCGGCCCGAACTCCGACCTCGGCCGGAACTTCAACCTCGGCCCGAACATCATCCTCGGCCCGAACACCAAACTTCGGCCCGAACACCACTTCGGCCCGAACATCCCACTTCGGCCCGAACACCACTTCGGCCCGAACATCCCTCTTCGGCCCGAACTCTTAACTGTTCCCGGCCCGAACTTCATTTTCAGCCGAACTTCAACCTCGGCCAGAACTTCAACCTCGGCCCGAATTCCTACCTCGACCCGAATTTTAACCTCGGCCCGAACATCATCCTCTGCCCGAACACCGAACTTCGGCCCGAACAACGAACTTCGGCCCGAACACCACTTCGGCCCGAACATCCCACTTCGGCCCGATCACCACTTCGGCCCGAACATCCCTCTTCGGCCCGAACTCTTCAATATCCAAGATTGTGTGACAAAAGGTGCTATACTAAAACATTCATAACTTTCGGCCACGAGTAACCAAAATAGCTGGTTCGTTCGTCACTCCCAAGAACAAGTTCGGCCCGAACGCTTCACTGTTCCCGGCCCGAACTTCATTTTCGGCCCGAACTTCAACCTCGGCCCGAACTTCAACCTCGGCCCGAACTCCTACCTCGACCCGAATTTTAACCTCGGCCCGAACATCATCCTCTGCCCGAACACCGAACTTCGGCCCGAACACCGAACTTCGGCCCGAACACCACTTCGGCCCGAACATCCCACTTCGGCCCGAACAGCACTTCGGCCCGAACATCCCTCTTCGGCCCGAACTCTTTAGTATCCAAGATTGTGTGACAAAAGGTGCTATACTAAAACATTCATAACTTTCAGCTCGGGTGTCCGTTTCACGCCCATGAGTAACCAAAATAGCTGGTTCGTTCGTCAGTACCAAGAACAAGTTCGGCCCGAACTCTTCACTGTTCCCGGCCCGAACTTCATTTTCGGCCCGAACTTCAACCTCGGCCCGAACTCCGACCTCGGCCCGAACTCCGACCTCGGCCCGAACATCATCCTCGGCCCGAACACCGAACTTCGGCCCGAACACCACTTCGGCCCGAACACCACTTCGGCCCGAACACCACTTCGGCCCGAACATCCCACTTCGGCCCGAACACCACTTCGGCCCGAACATCCCACTTCGGCCCGAACACCACTTCGGCCCGAACATCCCTCTTCGGCCCGAACTCTTCAATATCCAAGATTGTTTGACAAAAGGTGTTTTACTAAAACATTCATAACTTTCAGCTCGGGTGTCCGTTTAACGCCCACGAGTAACCAAAATAGCTGGTTCGTTCGTCACTGCCAAGAACAAGTTCGGCCCGAACTCTTCACTGTTCCCGGCCCGAACTTCATTTTCGGCCCGAACTTCAACCTCGGCCCGAACTTCAAACTCGGCCCGAACTCGGACCTCGGCCCGAACTTCAACCTCGGCCCGATCATCATCCTCGGCCCGAACACCGAACTTCGGCCCGAACACCACTTCGGCCCGAACATCCCACTTCGGCCCGAACACCACTTCGGCCCGAACATCCCTCTTCGGCATAACTCTTCAATATCCAAGATTGTGTGACAAAAGGTGCTATACTAAAACATTCATAATTTTCAGCTCGAGTGTCCGTTTCACGCCCACGAGTAACCAAAATAGATGGTTCGTTCGTCACTGCCAAGAACATGTTCAGCCCGAACTCTTCACTGTTCCCGGCCCGAACTTCATTTTCGGCCCGAACTTCAACCTCGGCCCAAACTTCAACCTCGGCCCGAACTCCGACCTCGGCCCGAACTTCAACCTCGGCCCGAACAACATCCTCGGCCCGAACACCGAACTTCGGCCCGAACACCACTTCGGCCCGATCACCACTTCAGCCCGAACATCCCACTTCGGCCCGAACACCACTTCGGCCCGAACATCCCTCTTCGGCCCGAACTCTTCAATATCCAAGATTGTGTGACAAAAGGTGTAATGGTGATTTTCGGTTAAAACAAGAACCAAAACGCAGCGGAAAGATTTAATCACCATGAACGGATCTTGATATCAATCATACAATTAAACTAAAAGAAAATCAAAGAGAATGGTATAAGAATTCATACCCTAGTTGCCTTTGATTATTATGAAATCGGATGGAGTTGGTGATGGATTGAAACCAAGTATTCAACAAGAATACCTCTAAAAGAAATCCACACAACACTTGCAAGAACACCAAATAATGGATGCTAGTCCTTGAGCCTTGAGAGCAAAAAAGAAAACAAAACACCTACAAAGAGAGAGAGAGAGGGACGGCCAAGAGTATGGTCAAGAGGGAGTTTATGGACCATTATATCTCTTAATGGTGCCATTACAATCCTTTAATGATTTCCATAAATCATTAGTCTTATTTGCCCACAAGTCCCTATCTTTTGTTTCTTCTAGTTTGCCCACAAGAAAGTTTCAATATTAACTTTTAATATTAAACTTATGATAGACAAGCTTATAGCTTATATATATATTAATAATTAATGTAATTACACTAATTATATAATGGTGTTTAGTGTTTAAGTGTGTGACCCTTTAGGCTCACAAACAACTAGCCATATAACTATATGTTATACGCGTGAAGCATATTCCAACAGCTCCCACTTGCGCACGTGATAACATCAAGTAGTTATACAAGCAAAGGTTAGAGTCTAGCAACCCGCCAATGCCCCTAGGAGTATATGAGGAGTTTCATAAAATCTTTGTTCAAAGTTTTTTCAATCAGTTATCCTTTTGTTACTGATACTTTGTTGAATTTTAGACAAGGATTAATGTCAATCTAAAATTTCAACGATTCTGTTTCTCGATCTATATAATGAAGTAGATTACCAAAACCAATCAAGATTCATCTTGATTACCTTTTGGGTGTGGCCACACATACATCTATTCAAATCATCGAGGGGCCCAGTAGTATCTAATCCACATGTGTGGAGGAACAAATTCTTTATTGACTGCACGTGTTTGTCATATGCTTCATGACAAACCCGATAATGGTTGTTATAGCAGCTTTATTCAGGTCAACGTTTAACCACATCAAAGTTTGCCCCTCTACATACACAAACCAACTTGCATCTCAAGTCAGAGGATAAGTGACAAAGCCTTTGTGAGATTCACTTGTGACATAAATCCAGGAAGTGAATTCTCATAGGTTGGGTCAGTCCAATTGTGCATCATTATGAACAACATGTGAGTTTAACTTCATCATCCTTAGTCATACTAAGATAATGTCATCAATGCCCTCAGATTTGTCTTAATAATATTCCCAGATTATTAATTATGACAATGGACAATTTAGAATATAAAACGCAGTAAATGTTCATGGATATAAACATGCAAATATAGAACACAGTAGATATTCATATAAAGACGATCATATCAAATATATCAATTTATTCCAATAAATACTGCTCAATGTTCCATTATCCAAATACTAAAACAGATTACATGAAACTACTAGCTGGTCGAAGCCCAATGTTTCTAGCATGCTCAACATGTTTGGTACATGGAATTGGCTTTGTGAAGGGGTCAGCTAAGTTGTCATCTGTATGAACTTTGAGCAAGCGTACATCTCCCATTAGGATCGCATCTCTAATGTAGTGAAGCTTCCTCCGATAATGTCTGGCGCCTTTCTGAAAACCGGGTTCGTTGGCAATGATGATAGCACCTGTGTTATCACAGTACATATCCATAGGTTTTTCATTACTGGGGACAACTCCAAGCCCAGAAATAAATTTCCTCATCCAAACAGCTTCCATTGCAGCTTCAGTAGTTGCAATGTATTCAGCTTCTGTAGAAGACATGGCGATAGTGCTCTACTTCGCACTTTTCCAATCAACAGCGCCTCCATTCAAAACGAAAACATACCCCGTTTGAGATTTGGAATCATCTCTATCAGTCTCAAAACTAGCATCAGAATAACAAGTAACGCTTAGTTCATTTTGAGATTCACCACCATAGACAAGAAACATATCTTTAGTATTCCTAAGATACTTCAGTATGTTCTTAACAGCATACCAGTGACTCTCACCTGGATTCTGTTGATATCGGCTTGTAAGGTTCTGTGAGAACGCTAATCAGGTCTTGTGCACCGCACAGCATACATGATAGATCCTACTGCCGAGGCATAGGGGACATCACGCATACATTTCATCTCAACAGGTGAGGACGGTCCTTGAGTCTTACTCAAGTGTACATTGTGTTGCATAGGGAGACTTCCACGTTTGGAAGCATCCATTCTAAATCGTTTTAGAATCTTATCAATGTACGCACTTTGACTTAGTCCGATTAACCGCATTGATCTATCTCGGTAGATCTTTATACCAAGTATATATGCCGCTTCCCCAAGATCCTTCATAGCGAAGCACTTCCCAAGCCAGGATTTTACATCTTGTAGCATTGGAATGTTATTTCCTATGAGTAGTATGTCATCGACATATAGGATTAGAAAGACGACAATGCTCCCACTAGCTCTTACATATACACATGGCTCGTCGGGATTCTGAGTAAAGCCAAACGTTTTGACTTCCTCGTCGAATCTTTTGTTCCAACTTCTGGATGCTTGCTTCAGTCCATAAATGGACCTTTGAAGCTTACATACTTTCTTTGGGTGTTTTGTATTAACAAAACCCTCAGGCTGAACCATATAGACATCTTCATCAAGGTGTCCATTCAAGAAAGCAGTTTTAACATCCATTTGCCAAATCTCATAGTCATAGTACGCTGCTATGGCTATGACAATCCTAATAGCTCTAACGTCGGCAACAGGCGAGATGGTTTCATCATAGTCAATCCCGTAGGTTTGAGTGTAACCTTTTGCTACCAATCGAGCTTTATAGGTGTGTACATTTCCATCCATGTCGGTCTTCTTCTTGAAGATCCACTTGCTACCAACAGTCTTACTGTTAGGAGGAAGATCAACCAAAGTCCATACTTGGTTATCTTTCATGGATTGCATTTCCGCGTTCATAGCATCAAGCCATTTGTCAGATTCAGAATCTGCTAATGCAGCTCGATAGTTAGGGGGTTCATTATGATCCCCTAAACTCAGCTCCTCAGCATCGATTTGGAAACCATATCGTTCAGGTGCATGAGGTGTCCTTGCGGACCTTCGAACGGGGACCTCATCATTTTGAGGTGCGACAGGAACAGTTTCATGTTCAACCTCATCTTGATGTTCGCTAGTATCTACAATAGGTTGTGCATCTTCATCGCTTGGAATCTCGTCAAAGTCGATGGTACTCCCACTTGCTTCTTGTGAAATGAGATTGCTCTCAAGAAACTCAGCATAACGAGCAATAATTACTTTTTGCTCAGGTGGGTAGTAGAAATAGTAACCCATCGTTTCCTCAGTGTATCCTATAAAGATGCACTTGACAGCTCTGGGTTCAAGTTTGTTTGGCGTGTCGCGTTTCACGAGAGCCTCACAACCCCAGACCTTCAAGTAAGACAAGTTAGGGACTTTCCCATGCCATATCTCATATGGTGTCTTTTCAACCTTCTTGGTGGGAACCATATTCAGTATGCGAGCAGCCGATTTGAGTGCATAACCCCAAAAGGATAGAGGCAGAGTTGTAGGACTCATCATCGATCGGACCATGTCAAGCAAGGTGCGATTTCTCCTCTCCGATACACCATTATGCTGTGGTGTATAAGGGGGAGTGAATTGTGAGACAATCCCACAATTCTTAAGATGGTCTTGAAACTCATGGCTCATGTACTCTCCTCCTCGATCAGAACGAAGAGCCTTTATCTTCTTGCCGAGTTGATTTTCTACTTCATTTTGGAAAGCTTTGAACGTTTCAAAGGTTTCATGTTTATGTTTAATCAAGTAAACATAACCATAACGACTAAAGTCGTCCGTGAAAGTAATGAAGCAGGTAGCACCTTCCCTAGTTCGAGTTCTAAAAGGGCCACATACATCAGTATGTATGAGTCCAAGTAGATCATTGGCTCTTTCGCCTACATGGGAGAAAGGCTTGCGCGCCATTTTACCAGATATACAAGAAACACATTTATCAAATGATTCAGAATCATCTGATTTTATAAGTCCATCCTTTTGTAATTTCAAAACGCGTTTCTTGTTAACGTGGCAAAGGCGACAATGCCATAGGAAAGTAGAATCCAAGTTCTTCTTGGATTTCTTGTTGCTACATGTATAAATAGAACTACTGTTTGTGATACGATTATGCATGTCAATCTCAAAGATACCATCACGAGGAATAGCATTAAAGTAAAAAACATTATCCTTTGAAACTGAAATACCAAAATCCGTAAAAGTATGAATAAAACCATTATTCCACAAACAAGAAAGCGATACTATACCCCTAGTAATACTAGGCGCATAGTGACAATTGTCTAATACAATAATTAAACCACTAGGAAGGATTAAATCATAGCTTCCTATAGCTTCGACCGGTGCACGATTGCCATTGCCCACGTACAAGTCCAAAGCTCCATGGTTTAGCTTTCTACTTCCCCTTAGACCCTGCATGGTATTACAAATGTGAGTTCCACAACCAGTGTCATATACCCATGATTTCTTAGGGAAAGCATATAGTTCTATTGTGAAGATACCTGATGTGCCAACCTTGTTGGCTTTGTTCTTTATCAACTCTGCCAGGTAGGCAGGACAATTCCTCCTCCAATGGCCTGTTTCACCGCAGTGATGGCAAGCAAGATCCTTAGCGGGATGCTCCTTACGAGTAGGTGGGGAAACCTTTGGCTTGGGCTTGTAAACTTGCTTTCCCTTGCCTTGGCCCTTCGCAACTACTTGCGGTTTTGGTTTTTGGATCTTTCCTTGCCTTATAGCAAGGACAGTAGGGGCCGGAGTTTTCTTGGGTAGGCTTGCCTCCGTTTGTTTCAGCATAGCATGTAATTCGGCGAATGCCTTCCCCATACTATGCATATGATAAGTCATGACAAACGGTGCAAAATCCTTGTTTAGGGACGTTAGAATCAAGCTAATCCCAAGGATGTGCGGCATAGCGTAACCAAGCTTCTCCATTTGGTCTAAGTAGCTCTTCATCTTCAAGAGATAAGAGCTAACAGACTGTCCCTCCTCCTGCTTGCAAGCGTGGAAGGCTTTGACAGTGTCAAAGAGTTCCTGCTCGGCTTGCTTTGGATACATGGCCGTTAGTTCACGCATCATATCAAATGCAGTGAGGTCCTCGAGATTCTTTTGAATCTCGGGAATCATGCTCACTAGCATAAGCGCGGCGACTTCCTGTTGTTCGTTAAACCTTTTGGTATAGGCTGTACGAACAGCAGTAGTGGCGGTAGCAGCAGGGGCAGGGGGTAGCGCCTCCTCCAAATGGTGGTACTTATGCTCGGCCCTAAGGACAATCCTTAGGTTACGAGACCAGTCCACAAAGTTCGTTCCATCAAGTTTCTCTTTTTCGAGAACGGAACGAATGGTGGTATGTGTTAGGGTTTGATTGTTTGAAGTCATCTACAAAATTACAAAGTTCATTAATTAGTATTTTCAATAATAATTTCTTTTAATAAATTAACTACCCAATTAATTTAATTAAAAACTAAGATCCCATTGAGCTTCTATCACCGCATCAGTTGATCTTCTAGAGGTGATAGATCCAATAGGTAGGTGACGATCAACAATTGCATTACAAGTGCAACTCTTAGAGGTATGGGACTTCATGGCACCTAGTGAACAAGCATCTAGGGTCAAGTGGCATGTTTGTCGCATCTTCGCCTCGAGTCAAGGTCTCACCGTTAACTTGATTAAGTCATCCAATGTGAAATCATGTCAAAATAGATCTAGGTCTCACCGTAGAGAATAATGACCTCGGATCTAAATTCAAACCACGTCTCACGTGAATTCAAAAATAGAAGCAAGTGATTTACAACCGATTGGACGGCGTGACTTAAATTTTAGGTATGTTAAATTTTAATTTAATAAAATTTTATTTAAGATATGAATGAATCATGTACTTCATTCATACCACTTCATAAGTCTTGTAATAAACGGTAAAAACTTTTAGCGATTATTAAGTGATAAGTTTCAAATCATATTTAAACTTAGTTTTAATCTCAAAACGATTTTTAGATTAAAGGTTTAATCATCAATGTTTAACTAGTAATCATCGATGATTAAGGGTTTGAATGTTCTAATGTTTGTGTCTAAAAACCATTTTTAATTTGTTTTACTATTTGTATCTAATAGAAAAGAAAAACAACCACAAACAAAGAATAAACATGCAACAAAATTTTGTGCAAACCTCGACCGATGAAATCCTAGGTTCGGTCACGTGAGTCATCACGACGGACCGAAGGGTCAAACTAGGGGACGGGCCAACTTGAACCCAAACGGGCCTACATAAACCCAATGGGCTCCCACTTGCTACAAGACATTCTTGAGCAAGTAGAACCCAAAATTGTGAAAAAGTGTAATCTGCCAGAAAATTCCAGCAGACTTTGAAGCCCGAAAAGTCACTGAAGGAGTCTTCGTTGGTCTTCCCGGCTTTCTGGAAAGTTGTAGCCCACGACTTTGCAAGCATTTTAGGCTTTTGAATCGCCCAAAAAGGAGTCCGTATGCCTCTGGAAAACCTGTTGTCGTACAGCCCTCGCTTTTGTGACGGAAATTTGTTGTTTTCTTCATTGGTCTTCAATATTTTTTGTCAACAACTTACAATAAAAAGATAAAATAAATACAATCTATTCTATGACTTTTACATTACAAATTGCCCCAAAAAATGGCACCAAAAAATAAAAGAAAAAATTAAACAAATTACAACAATTAAGCCAAAAAACACGGCTTTTCCCGAAATAACAAACAACCAAACAATCAACACATTCATTCACAAAGGTCTAGGCTTGCATCGGTTTGCACAAACTAGCAACAATTGACAAGGCTTTGGCTTGGGATATGACAAAAATAAATGTTTTGCCATATCATAAAAAATGGAATTAATAAATTAAAATCCAAGCCAAATAATCAAAAAAATACAATAACAAGATTAAATTTTTTTTTTTTTTTTGATATGATTTTGTAATAAGTGACAATAGGGTTCCAAAAATACCATATTTTAACCCACATTTTTATAAAAATCTGAAAATTAAAATAAAAAACCCGTAGGGTTTTTGTTTTTGTCCGATCGGAATTTTAAAAACACAAAAACAATTGATTTTTGCCACTTTTCACAAAATCTAGCTAATTATATGATTAATATAATGACTCGTGATACCACTAATGGTGATTTTCGGTTAAAACAAGAACCAAAACGCAGCGGAAAGATTTAATCACCATGAACGGATCTTGATATCAATCATACAATTAAACTAAAAGAAAATCAAAGAGAATGGTATAAGAATTCATACCCTAGTTGCCTTTGATTATTATGAAATCGGATGGAGTTGGTGATGGATTGAAACCAAGTATTCAACAAGAATACCTCTAAAAGAAATCCACACAACACTTGCAAGAACACCAAATAATGGATGCTAGTCCTTGAGCCTTGAGAGCAAAAAAGAAAACAAAACACCTACAAAGAGAGAGAGAGAGGGACGGCCAAGAGTATGGTCAAGAGGGAGTTTATGGACCATTATATCTCTTAATGGTGCCATTACAATCCTTTAATGATTTCCATAAATCATTAGTCTTATTTGCCCACAAGTCCCTATCTTTTGTTTCTTCTAGTTTGCCCACAAGAAAGTTTCAATATTAACTTTTAATATTAAACTTATGATAGACATGCTTATAGCTTATATATATATATTAATAATTAATGTAATTACACTAATTACACTAATTATATAATGGTGTTTAGTGTTTAAGTGTGTGACCCTTTAGGCTCACAAACAACTAGCCATATAACTATATGTTATACGCGTGAAGCATATTCCAACAAGGTGCCATACTAAAACATACATAACTTTCAGCTCGGGTGTCCGTTTCACGCCCACGAGTAACCAAAATAGCTAGTTCGTTCGTCACTGCCAAGAACAAGTTCTGCCCGAACTCTTCACTGTTCCCGGCCCGAACTTCATTTTCGACCCGAACTTCAACCTCGGCCCGAACACCGACCTCGGCCCGAACTTCAACCTCGGCCCGAACATCAACCTCGGCCCGAACACCAAACTTCGGCCCGAACACCACTTCGGCCCGAACATCCCACTTCGGCCCGAACACCACTTCGGCCCGAACATCCCTCTTCGGCCCGAACTCTTCACTGTTCCCGGCCCGAACTTCATTTTCAGCCCGAACTTCAACCTCGGCCCGAACTTCAACCTCGGCCCGAACTCCTACCTCGACCCGAATTTTAACCTCGGCCCGAACATCATCCTCTGCCCGAACACCGAACTTCGGCCCGAACACCGAACTTCGGCCCGAACACCACTTCGGCCCGAACATCCCACTTCGGCCCGAACACCACTTCGGCCCGAACATCCCTCTTCGGCCCGAACTCTTTAGTATCCAAGATTGTGTGACAAAAGGTGCTATACTAAAACATTCATAACTTTCAGCTCGGGTGTCTGTTTCACGCCCACGAGTAACCAAAATAGTTGGTTCGTACGTCACTGCCTAGAACAAGTTCGGCCCGAACTCTTCACTGTTCCCGGCCCGAACTTCATTTTCGGCCCGAACTTCAACCTCGGCCCGAACTCCGACCTCGGCCCGAACTCCGACCTCGGCCCGAACATCATCCTCGGCCCGAACACCGAACTTCGGCCCGAACACCACTTCGGCCCGAACACCACTTCGGCCCGAACACCACTTCGGCCCGAACATCCCACTTCGGCCCGAACACCACTTCGGCCCGAACATCCCACTTCGGCCCGAACACCACTTCGGCCCGAACATCCCTCTTCGGCCCGAACTCTTCAATATCCAAGATTGTTTGACAAAAGGTGTTATACTAAAACATTCATAACTTTCAGCTCGGGTGTCCGTTTAACGCCCACGAGTAACCAAAATAGCTGGTTCGTTCGTCACTGCCAATAACAAGTTCGGCCCGAACTCTTCACTGTTCCCGGCCCGAACTTCATTTTCGGCCCGAACTTCAACCTCGGCCCGAACTCCGACCTCGGCCCGAACTCCGACCTCGGCCCGAACATCATCCTCGGCCCGAACACCGAACTTCGGCCCGAACACCACTTCGGCCCGAACACCACTTCGGCCCGAACACCACTTCGGCCCGAACATCCCACTTCGGCCCGAACACCACTTCGGCCCGAACATCCCACTTCGGCCCGAACACCACTTCGGCCCGAACATCCCTCTTCGGCCCGAACTCTTCAATATCCAAGATTGTTTGACAAAAGGTGTTATACTAAAACATTCATAACTTTCAGCTCGGGTGTCCGTTTAACGCCCACGAGTAACCAAAATAGCTGGTTCGTTCGTCACTGCCAAGAACAAGTTCGGCCCGAACTCTTCACTGTTCCCGGCCCGAACTTCATTTTCGGCCCGAACTTCAACCTCGGCCCGAACTTCAAACTCGGCCCGAACTCGGACCTCGGCCGAACTTCAACCTCGGCCCGAACATCATCCTCGGCCCGAACACCGAACTTCGGCCCGAACACTACTTCGGCCCGAACATCCCACTTCGGCCCGAACACCACTTCGGCCCGAACATCCCTCTTCGGCCGAACTCTTCAATATCCAAGATTGTGTGACAAAAGGTGCTATACTAAAACATTCATAATTTTCAGCTCGAGTGTCCGTTTCACGCCCACGAGTAACCAAAATAGATGGTTCGTTCGTCACTGCCAAGAACAAGTTCAGCCCGAACTCTTCACTGTTCCCGGCCCGAACTTCATTTTCGGCCCGAACTTCAACCTCGGCCCAAACTTCAACCTCGGCCCGAACTCCGACCTCGGCCCGAACTCTGACCTCGGCCCGAACTTCAACCTCGGCCCGAACACCGAACTTCGGCCCGAACACCACTTCGGCCCGATCACCACTTCAGCCCGAACATCCCACTTCGGCCCGAACACCACTTCGGCCCGAACATCCCTCTTCGGCCCGAACTCTTCAATATCCAAGATTGTGTGACAAAAGGTGCCATACTAAAACATACATAACTTTCAGCTCGGGTTTCCGTTTCACGCCCACGAGTAACCAAAATAGCTAGTTCGTTCGTCACTGCCAAGAACAAGTTCTGCCCGAACTCTTCACTGTTCCCGGCCCGAACTTCATTTTCGGCCCGAACTTCAACCTCGGCCCGAACACCGACCTCGGCCCGAACATCAACCTCGGCCCGAACACCAAACTTCGACCCGAACACCACTTCGGCCCGAACATCCCACTTCGGCCCGAACACCACTTCGGCCCGAACATCCCTCTTCGGCCCGAACTCTTCACTGTTCCCGGCCCGAACTTCATTTTCAGCCCAAACTTCAACCTCGGCCCGAACTTCAACCTCGGCCCGAACTCCTACCTCGACCCGAATTTTAACCTCGGCCCGAACATCATCCTCTGCCCGAACACCGAACTTCGGCCCGAACACCACTTCGGCCCGAACATCCCACTTCGGCCCGAACACCACTTCGGCCCGAACATCCCTCTTCGGCCCGAACTCTTTAGTATCCAAGATTGTGTGACAGAAGGTGCTATACTAAAACATTCATAACTTTCAGCTCGGGTGTCTGTTTCACGCCCACGAGTAACCAAAATAGTTGGTTCGTACGTCACTGCCTAGAACAAGTTCGGCCCGAACTCTTCAATGTTCCCGGCCCGAACTTCATTTTCGGCCCGAACTTCAACCTCGGCCCGAACTTCAACCTCGGCCCGAACTCCGACCTCGGCCCGAACTTCACCCTCGGCCCGAACATCATCCTCGGCCCGAACACCGAACTTCGGCCCGAACACCACTTCGGCCCGAACACCACTTCGTCCCGAACATCCCACTTCGGCCCGAACACCACTTCGGCCCGAACACCACTTCGGCCCGAACATCCCTCTTCGGCCCGATCTCTTCAATATCCAAGATTGTGTGACAAAAGGTGCTATACTAAAACATTCATAACTTTCAGCTCGGGTGTCCGTTTCACGCCCACGAGTAACCAAAATAGATGGTTCGTTCGTCACTCCCAAGAACAAGTTCGGCCCGAACGCTTCACTGTTCCCGGCCCGAACTTCATTTTCGGCCCGAACTTCAACCTCGGCCCGAACTTCAACCTCGGCCCGAACTCCGACCTCGGCCCGAACTTCAACCTCGGCCCGAACATCATCCTCGGCCCGAACACCGAACTTCGGCCCGAACACTACTTCGGCCCGAACATCCCACTTCGGCCCGAACACCACTTCGGCCCGAACATCCCTCTTCGGCCGAACTCTTCAATATCCAAGATTGTGTGACAAAAGGTGCTATACTAAAACATTCATAATTTTCAGCTCGAGTGTCCGTTTCACGCCCACGAGTAACCAAAATAGATGGTTCGTTCGTCACTGCCAAGAACAAGTTCAGCCCGAACTCTTCACTGTTCCCGGCCCGAACTTCATTTTCGGCCCGAACTTCAACCTCGGCCCAAACTTCAACCTCGGCCCGAACTCCGACCTCGGCCCGAACTTCAACCTCGGCCCGAACAACATCCTCGGCCCGAACACCGAACTTCGGCCCGAACACCACTTCGGCCCGATCACCACTTCAGCCCGAACATCCCACTTCGGCCCGAACACCACTTCGGCCCGAACATCCCTCTTCGGCCCGAACTCTTCAATATCCAAGATTGTGTGACAAAAGGTGTCATACTAAAACATACATAACTTTCAGCTCGGGTGTCCGTTTCACGCCCACGAGTAACCAAAATACCTAGTTCGTTCGTCACTGCCAAGAACAAGTTCTGCCCGAACTCTTCACTGTTCCCGGCCCGAACTTCATTTTCGGCCCGAACTTCAACCTCGGCCCGAACACCGACCTCGGCCCGAACTTCAACCTCGGCCCGAACATCAACCTCGGCCCGAACACCAAACTTCGACCCGAACACCACTTCGGCCCGAACATCCCACTTCGGCCCGAACACCACTTCGGCCCGAACATCCCTCTTCGGCCCGAACTCTTCACTGTTCCCGGCCCGAACTTCATTTTCAGCCCAAACTTCAACCTCGGCCCGAACTTCAACCTCGGCCCGAACTCCTACCTCGACCCGAATTTTAACCTCGGCCCGAACATCATCCTCTGCCCGAACACCGAACTTCGGCCCGAACACCGAACTTCGGCCCGAACACCACTTCGGCCCGAACACCACTTCGGCCCGAACATCCCACTTCGGCCCGAACACCACTTCGGCCCGAACATCCCTCTTCGGCCCGAACTCTTTAGTATCCAAGATTGTGTGACAGAAGGTGCTATACTAAAACATTCATAACTTTCAGCTCGGGTGTCTGTTTCACGCCCACGAGTAACCAAAATAGTTGGTTCGTACGTCACTGCCTAGAACAAGTTCGGCCCGAACTCTTCAATGTTCCCGGCCCGAACTTCATTTTCGGCCCGAACTTCAACCTCGGCCCGAACTTCAACCTCGGCCCGAACTCCGACCTCGGCCCGAACTTCACCCTCGGCCCGAACATCATCCTCGGCCCGAACACCGAACTTCGGCCCGAACACCACTTCGGCCCGAACACCACTTCGTCCCGAACATCCCACTTCGGCCCGAACACCACTTCGGCCCGAACACCACTTCGGCCCGAACATCCCTCTTCGGCCCGATCTCTTCAATATCCAAGATTGTGTGACAAAAGGTGCTATACTAAAACATTCATAACTTTCAGCTCGGGTGTCCGTTTCACGCCCACGAGTAACCAAAATAGATGGTTCGTTCGTCACTCCCAAGAACAAGTTCGGCCCGAACGCTTCACTGTTCCCGGCCCGAACTTCATTTTCGGCCCGAACTTCAACCTCGGCCCGAACTTCAACCTCGGCCCGAACTCCGACCTCGGCCCGAACTTCAACCTCGGCCCGAACATCATCCTCGGCCCGAACACCGAACTTCGGCCCGAACACCACTTCGGTCCGAACACCAATTCGGTCCGAACATCCCACTTCGGCCCGAACACCACTTCGGCCCGAACATCCCTCTTCGGCCCGAACTCTTCAATATCCAAGATTGTGTGACAAAAGGTGCTATACTAAAACATTCATAACTTTCAGCTCGGGTGTCCGTTTCACGCCCACGAGTAACCAAAATAGCGGTTCGTTCATCACTGCCAAGAACAAGTTCGTCCCGAACTCTTCACTGTTCCCGGCCCGAACCTCATTTTCGGCCCAAACTTCAACCTCGGCCCGAACTCCGACCTCGGCCGGAACTTCAACCTCGGCCCGAACATCATCCTCGGCCCGAACACCGAACTTCGGCCCGAACACCACTTCGGCCCGAACATCCCACTTCGGCCCGAACACCACTTCGGCCCGAACATCCCTCTTCGGCCCGAACTCTTCAATATCAAAGATTGTGTGACAAAAGGTCATTACTAAAACATTCATAACTTTCAGCTCGGGTGTCCGTTTCACGCCCACGAGTAACCAAAATAGCAGGTTCGTTCGTCACTGCAAAGAACAAGTTCGGCCCGAACTCTTCACTGTTCCCGGCCCGAACTTCATTTTCAGCCTGAACTTCAACCTCGGCCCGAACTTCAACCTCGGCCCGAACTCCTACCTCGACCCGAATTTTAACCTCGGCCCGAACATCATCCTCTGCCCGAACACCGAACTTCAGCCCGAACACCGAACTTCGGCCCGAACACCACTTCGGCCCGAACATCCCACTTCGGCCCGAACACCACTTCGGCCCGAACATCCCTCTTCGGCCCGAACTCTTTAGTATCCAAGATTGTGTGACAAAAGGTGCTATACTAAAACATTCATAACTTTCAGCTCGGGTGTCCGTTTCACGCCCACGAGTAACCAAAATAGCTGGTTCGTTCGTGAGTACCAAGAACAAGTTCGGCCCGAACTCTTCACTGTTCTCGGCCCGAACTTCATTTTCGGCCCGAACTTCCACCTCGGCCCGAACTCCGACCTCGGCCCGAACTTCAACCTCGGCCCGAACAACATCCTCGACCCGAACACCGAACTTCGGCCCGAACAACACTTCGGCCCGAACACCACTTCGGCCCGAACACCACTTCGGCCCGAACATCCCACTTCGGCCCGAACATCCCTCTTCGGCCCGAACTCTTCAATATCCAAGATTGTTTGACAAAAGGTGTTATACTAAAACATTCATAACTTTCAGCTCGGGTGTCCGTTTAACGCCCACGAGTAACCAAAATAGCTGGTTCGTTCGTCACTGCCAAGAACAAGTTCGGCCCGAACTCTTCACTGTTCCCGGCCCGAACTTCATTTTCGGCCCGAACTTCAACCTCGGCCCGAACTTCAAACTCGGCCCGAACTCGGACCTCGGCCGAACTTCAACCTCGGCCCGAACATCATCCTCGGCCCGAACACCGAACTTCGGCCCGAACACTACTTCGGCCCGAACATCCCACTTCGGCCCGAACACCACTTCGGCCCGAACATCCCTCTTCGGCCGAACTCTTCAATATCCAAGATTGTGTGACAAAAGGTGCTATACTAAAACATTCATAATATTCAGCTCGAGTGTCCGTTTCACGCCCACGAGTAACCAAAATAGATGGTTCGTTCGTCACTGCCAAGAACAAGTTCAGCCCGAACTCTTCACTGTTCCCGGCCCGAACTTCATTTTCGGCCCGAACTTCAACCTCGGCCCAAACTTCAACCTCGGCCCGAACTCCGACCTCGGCCCGAACTTCAACCTCGGCCCGAACAACATCCTCGACCCGAACACCGAACTTCGGCCCGAACACCACTTCGGCCCGATCACCACTTCAGCCCGAACATCCCAATTCGGCCCGAACACCACTTCGGCCCGAACATCCCTCTTCGGCCCGAACTCTTCAATATCCAAGATTGTGTGACAAAAGGTGCCATACTAAAACATACATAACTTTCAGCTCGGGTGTCCGTTTCACGCCCACGAGTAACCAAAATAGCTAGTTCGTTCGTCACTGCCAAGAACAAGTTCTGCCCGAACTCTTCACTGTTCCCGGCCCGAACTTCATTTTCGGCCCGAACTTCAACCTCGGCCCGAACACCGACCTCGGCCCGAACTTCAACCTCGGCCCGAACATCAACCTCGGCCCGAACACCAAACTTCGACCCGAACACCACTTCGGCCCGAACATCCCACTTCGGCCCGAACACCACTTCGGCCCGAACATCCCTCTTCGGCCCGAACTCTTCACTGTTCCCGGCCCGAACTTCATTTTCAGCCCAAACTTCAACCTCGGCCCGAACTTCAACCTCGGCCCGAACTCCTACCTCGACCCGAATTTTAACCTCGGCCCGAACATCATCCTCTGCCCGAACACCGAACTTCGGCCCGAACACCGAACTTCGGCCCGAACACCACTTCGGCCCGAACACCACTTCGGCCCGAACATCCCACTTCGGCCCGAACACCACTTCGGCCCGAACATCCCTCTTCGGCCCGAACTCTTTAGTATCCAAGATTGTGTGACAGAAGGTGCTATACTAAAACATTCATAACTTTCAGCTCGGGTGTCTGTTTCACGCCCACGAGTAACCAAAATAGTTGGTTCGTACGTCACTGCCTAGAACAAGTTCGGCCCGAACTCTTCAATGTTCCCGGCCCGAACTTCATTTTCGGCCCGAACTTCAACCTCGGCCCGAACTTCAACCTCGGCCCGAACTCCGACCTCGGCCCGAACTTCACCCTCGGCCCGAACATCATCCTCGGCCCGAACACCGAACTTCGGCCCGAACACCACTTCGGCCCGAACACCACTTCGTCCCGAACATCCCACTTCGGCCCGAACACCACTTCGGCCCGAACACCACTTCGGCCCGAACATCCCTCTTCGGCCCGATCTCTTCAATATCCAAGATTGTGTGACAAAAGGTGCTATACTAAAACATTCATAACTTTCAGCTCGGGTGTCCGTTTCACGCCCACGAGTAACCAAAATAGATGGTTCGTTCGTCACTCCCAAGAACAAGTTCGGCCCGAACGCTTCACTGTTCCCGGCCCGAACTTCATTTTCGGCCCGAACTTCAACCTCGGCCCGAACTTCAACCTCGGCCCGAACTCCGACCTCGGCCCGAACTTCAACCTCGGCCCGAACATCATCCTCGGCCCGAACACCGAACTTCGGCCCGAACACCACTTCGGTCCGAACACCAATTCGGTCCGAACATCCCACTTCGGCCCGAACACCACTTCGGCCCGAACATCCCTCTTCGGCCCGAACTCTTCAATATCCAAGATTGTGTGACAAAAGGTGCTATACTAAAACATTCATAACTTTCAGCTCGGGTGTCCGTTTCACGCCCACGATTAACCAAAATAGCGGTTCGTTCATCACTGCCAAGAACAAGTTCGTCCCGAACTCTTCACTGTTCCCGGCCCGAACCTCATTTTCGGCCCAAACTTCAACCTCGGCCCGAACTCCGACCTCGGCCGGAACTTCAACCTCGGCCCGAACATCATCCTCGGCCCGAACACCGAACTTCGGCCCGAACACCACTTCGGCCCGAACATCCCACTTCGGCCCGAACACCACTTCGGCCCGAACATCCCTCTTCGGCCCGAACTCTTCAATATCAAAGATTGTGTGACAAAAGGTCATTACTAAAACATTCATAACTTTCAGCTCGGGTGTCCGTTTCACGCCCACGAGAAACCAAAATAGCAGGTTCGTTCGTCACTGCAAAGAACAAGTTCGGCCCGAACTCTTCACTGTTCCCGGCCCGAACTTCATTTTCAGCCTGAACTTCAACCTCGGCCCGAACTTCAACCTCGGCCCGAACTCCTACCTCGACCCGAATTTTAACCTCGGCCCGAACATCATCCTCTGCCCGAACACCGAACTTCAGCCCGAACACCGAACTTCGGCCCGAACACCACTTCGGCCCGAACATCCCACTTCGGCCCGAACACCACTTCGGCCCGAACATCCCTCTTCGGCCCGAACTCTTTAGTATCCAAGATTGTGTGACAAAAGGTGCTATACTAAAACATTCATAACTTTCAGCTCGGGTGTCCGTTTCACGCCCACGAGTAACCAAAATAGCTGGTTCGTTCGTGAGTACCAAGAACAAGTTCGGCCCGAACTCTTCACTGTTCTCGGCCCGAACTTCATTTTCGGCCCGAACTTCCACCTCGGCCCGAACTCCGACCTCGGCCCGAACTTCAACCTCGGCCCGAACAACATCCTCGACCCGAACACCGAACTTCGGCCCGAACAACACTTCGGCCCGAACACCACTTCGGCCCGAACACCACTTCGGCCCGAACATCCCACTTCGGCCCGAACACCACTTCGGCCCGAACATCCCTCTTCGGCCCGAACTCTTCAATATCCAAGATTGTTTGACAAAAGGTGTTATACTAAAACATTCATAACTTTCAGCTCGGGTGTCCGTTTAACGCCCACGAGTAACCAAAATAGCTGGTTCGTTCGTCACTGCCAAGAACAAGTTCGGCCCGAACTCTTCACTGTTCCCGGCCCGAACTTCATTTTCGGCCCGAACTTCAACCTCGGCCCGAACTTCAAACTCGGCCCGAACTCGGACCTCGGCCGAACTTCAACCTCGGCCCGAACATCATCCTCGGCCCGAACACCGAACTTCGGCCCGAACACTACTTCGGCCCGAACATCCCACTTCGGCCCGAACACCACTTCGGCCCGAACATCCCTCTTCGGCCGAACTCTTCAATATCCAAGATTGTGTGACAAAAGGTGCTATACTAAAACATTCATAATATTCAGCTCGAGTGTCCGTTTCACGCCCACGAGTAACCAAAATAGATGGTTCGTTCGTCACTGCCAAGAACAAGTTCAGCCCGAACTCTTCACTGTTCCCGGCCCGAACTTCATTTTCGGCCCGAACTTCAACCTCGGCCCAAACTTCAACCTCGGCCCGAACTCCGACCTCGGCCCGAACTTCAACCTCGGCCCGAACAACATCCTCGACCCGAACACCGAACTTCGGCCCGAACACCACTTCGGCCCGATCACCACTTCAGCCCGAACATCCCACTTCGGCCCGAACACCACTTCGGCCCGAACATCCCTCTTCGGCCCGAACTCTTCAATATCCAAGATTGTGTGACAAAAGGTGCCATACTAAAACATACATAACTTTCAGCTCGGGTGTCCGTTTCACGCCCACGAGTAACCAAAATAGCTAGTTCGTTCGTCACTGCCAAGAACAAGTTCTGCCCGAACTCTTCACTGTTCCCGGCCCGAACTTCATTTTCGGCCCGAACTTCAACCTCGGCCCGAACACCGACCTCGGCCCGAACTTCAACCTCGGCCCGAACATCAACCTCGGCCCGAACACCAAACTTCGACCCGAACACCACTTCGGCCCGAACATCCCACTTCGGCCCGAACACCACTTCGGCCCGAACATCCCTCTTCGGCCCGAACTCTTCACAGTTCCCGGCCCGAACTTCATTTTCAGCCCAAACTTCAACCTCGGCCCGAACTTCAACCTCGGCCCGAACTCCTACCTCGACCCGAATTTTAACCTCGGCCCGAACATCATCCTCTGCCCGAACACCGAACTTCGGCCCGAACACCGAACTTCGGCCCGAACACCACTTCGGCCCGAACATCCCACTTCGGCCCGAACACCACTTCGGCCCGAACATCCCTCTTCGGCCCGAACTCTTTAGTATCCAAGATTGTGTGACAGAAGGTGCTATACTAAAACATTCATAACTTTCAGCTCGGGTGTCTGTTTCACGCCCACGAGTAACCAAAATAGTTGGTTCGTACGTCACTGCCTAGAACAAGTTCGGCCCGAACTCTTCAATGTTCCCGGCCCGAACTTCATTTTCGGCCCGAACTTCAACCTCGGCCCGAACTTCAACCTCGGCCCGAACTCCGACCTCGGCCCGAACTTCACCCTCGGCCCGAACATCATCCTCGGCCCGAACACCGAACTTCGGCCCGAACACCACTTCGGCCCGAACACCACTTCGGCCCGAACACCCCACTTCGGCCCGAACACCACTTCGGCCCGAACACCACTTCGGCCCGAACATCCCTCTTCGGCCCGATCTCTTCAATATCCAAGATTGTGTGACAAAAGGTGCTATACTAAAACATTCATAACTTTCAGCTCGGGTGTCCGTTTCACGCCCACGAGTAACCAAAATAGATGGTTCGTTCGTCACTCCCAAGAACAAGTTCGGCCCGAACGCTTCACTGTTCCCGGCCCGAACTTCATTTTCGGCCCGAACTTCAACCTCGGCCCGAACTTCAACCTCGGCCCGAACTCCGACCTCGGCCCGAACTTCAACCTCGGCCCGAACATCATCCTCGGCCCGAACACCGAACTTCGGCCCGAACACCACTTCGGTCCGAACACCACTTCGGTCCGAACATCCCACTTCGGCCCGAACACCACTTCGGCCCGAACATCCCTCTTCGGCCCGAACTCTTCAATATCCAAGATTGTGTGACAAAAGGTGCTATACTAAAACATTCATAACTTTCAGCTCGGGTGTCCGTTTCACGCCCACGAGTAACCAAAATAGCGGTTCGTTCGTCACTGCCAAGAACAAGTTCGTCCCGAACTCTTCACTGTTCCCGGCCCGAACCTCATTTTCGGCCCAAACTTCAACCTCGGCCCGAACTCCGACCTCGGCCGGAACTTCAACCTCGGCCCGAACATCATCCTCGGCCCGAACACCGAACTTCGGCCCGAACACCACTTCGGCCCGAACATCCCACTTCGGCCCGAACACCACTTCGGCCCGAACATCCCTCTTCGGCCCGAACTCTTCAATATCAAAGATTGTGTGACAAAAGGTCATTACTAAAACATTCATAACTTTCAGCTCGGGTGTCCGTTTCACGCCCACGAGTAACCAAAATAGCAGGTTCGTTCGTCACTGCAAAGAACAAGTTCGGCCCGAACTCTTCACTGTTCCCGGCCCGAACTTCATTTTCAGCCTGAACTTCAACCTCGGCCCGAACTTCAACCTCGGCCCGAACTCCTACCTCGACCCGAATTTTAACCTCGGCCCGAACATCATCCTCTGCCCGAACACCGAACTTCAGCCCGAACACCGAACTTCGGCCCGAACACCACTACGGCCCGAACATCCCACTTCGGCCCGAACACCACTTCGGCCCGAACATCCCTCTTCGGCCCGAACTCTTTAGTATCCAAGATTGTGTGACAAAAGGTGCTATACTAAAACATTCATAACTTTCAGCTCGGGTGTCCGTTTCACGCCCACGAGTAACCAAAATAGCTGGTTCGTTCGTCAGTACCAAGAACAAGTTCGGCCCGAACTCTTCACTGTTCCCGGCCCGAACTTCATTTTCGGCCCGAACTTCCACCTCGGCCCGAACTCCGACCTCGGCCCGAACTTCAACCTCGGCCCGAACAACATCCTCGACCCGAACACCGAACTTCGGCCCGAACACCACTTCGGCCCGAACACCACTTCGGCCCGAACACCACTTCGGCCCGAACATCCCACTTCGGCCCGAACACCACTTCGGCCCGAACATCCCTCTTCGGCCCGAACTCTTCAATATCCAAGATTGTTTGACCAAAGGTGTTATACTAAAACATTCATAACTTTCAGCTCGGGTGTTCGTTTCACGCCCACGAGTAACCAAAATAGATGGTTCGTTCGTCACTGCCAAGAACAAGTTCGGCCCGAACTCTTCACTGTTCCCGGCCCGAACTTCATTTTCGGCCCGAACTTCAACCTCGGCCCGAACTTCAACCTTGGCCCGAACTCGGACCTCGGCCCGAACTTCAACCTCGGCCCGAACATCATCCTCGGCCCGAACACCGAACTTCGGCCCGAACACAACTTCGGCCCGAACATCCCACTTCGGCCCGAACACCACTTCGGCCCGAACATCCCTCTTCGGCCGAACTCTTCAATATCCAAGATTGTGTGACAAAAGGTGCTATACTAAAACATTCATAACTTTCAGCTCGAGTGTCCGTTTCACGCCCACGAGTAACCAAAATAGATGGTTCGTTCGTCACTGCCAAGAACAAGTTCGGCCCGAACTCTTCACTGTTCCTGGCCCGAACTTCATTTTCGGCCCGAACTTCAACCTCGGCCCAAACTTCAACCTCGGCCCGAACTCCGACCTCGGCCCGAACTTCAACCTCGGCCCGAACATCATCCTCGGCCCGAACACCGAACTTCGGCCCGAACACCACTTCGGCCCGAACACCACTTCAGCCCGAACATCCCACTTCGGCCCGAACACCACTTCGGCCCGAACATCCCTCTTCGGCCCGAACTCTTCAATATCCAAGATTGTGTGACAAAAGGTGCCATACTAAAACATACATAACTTTCAGCTCGGGTGTCCGTTTCACGCCCACGAGTAACCAAAATAGCTGGTTCGTTCGTCACTGCCAAGATCAAGTTCTGCCCGAACTCTTCACTGTTCCCGGCCCGAACTTCATTTTCGGCCCGAACTTCAACCTCGGCCCGAACACCGACCTCGGCCCGAACTTCAACCTCGGCCCGAACATCATCCTCGGCTCAAGGCTCAACGCTCAAGGCTCAACGCTCAAGGCTCAAGGCTAAAGGCTCAAGGCTCAAGGCTCAAGGCTCAAGGCTCAAGGCTCAAGGTCAAGGCTCAAGTCACTGCTCAAGGGTCAAGGCTCAAAACTCAAGGCTCAAGGTCAACACCCAAGGGTCAAGGGTCAAGGGTCAAGGCTCATGTCTCAAGGCTCAAGGCTCAAGGGTCAAGGCTCAAGTTCTCAAGGCTCAAGGGTCAAGGCTCAAGGCTGAAGGCTCAAGGCTCGAGGCTCAAGGCTCAAGGCTCAAGGCACATGGCTCGAGGCTCAAGGCTCAAGTTCTCAAGGCTCAAGGGTCAAGGCTCAAGTTCTCAAGGCTCAAGGGTCAAGGCTCAAGGCTGAAGGCTCAAGGCTCGAGGCTCAAGGCTGAAGGCTGGAGGCTCAAGGCTGAAGGCTGAAGGCTCAAGTCCCAATGCTCAAGGCTCCACACTCAAGGCTCAAGGCTCCAGGCTCAAAGCTCCAGGCTCCAGGCTCAAGGCTCCAGGCTCAAGGCTCGAGGCTTAAGGCTCAAGGCTCGAGGCTCAAGGCTCAAGGCTCGAGGCTCGAGGCTCGAGGCTCGAGGCTCGAGGTTCGAGGCTCGAGGCTCGAGGCTTCAGGCACAAGGCTCGAGGCGCAAGGCTCAAGAGTCAAGGCTCGAGTCTCATGTTTTAAGGCTCAAAGCTCAAGGCTCAATGCTCAAGGCTCAAGGCTCAAGTCTCAAGTCTCAAGGCTCAAGGCTCAAGGCTCAAGGCTCAAGGCTCAAGGCTCACGACTCAAGGTTCAAGGCTCAACGCTCAAGGCTCAATGCTCAAGGCTCAACGCTCAGGGCTCGAAGCTCCAGAGTCAAGTCTCAGGGCTCAAGGCTCAAGGCTCAAGGCTCAAGGCTCAAGGCTCAAGGCTCAAGGCTCAAGGCTCAAGGCTCAGGGCTCAAGGATCAAGGATCAAGGCTCAAGTCATGGCTCAAGGGTCAGGACTCAAGTCTAAAGGCTTAAGGCTCAAGGCTCAAGGCTCAAGGCTCAAGGCTCAAGGCTCAACGCTCAAGGCTCAAGGATCAAGGCTCAAGTCACGGCTCAATGGTCAGGACTCAAGCCAAAAGGCATAAGGCTCTCAAGGCTCAAGGCTCAAGGATCAAGGCTCAAGGCTCAAGGCTCAAGGCTCAAAGCTCAAGGCTCAAGGCTCAAGGCTCAAGGCTCAAGGCTCAAGGCTCAAGGCTCAAGGCTCAAGGCTCAAGGTAGAGGCTCAAGTCACAGCTCAAGGGTCAAGGCTCAAAACTCAAGGCTCAAAGCTCAACACCCAAGGGTCAAGGGTCAAGGGTCAAGGCTCATGTCTCAAGGCTCAAGGCTCAAGGGTCAAGGCTCAAGTTCTCAAGGCTCAAGGGTCAAGGCTCAAGGCTGAAGGCTCAAGGCTCGAGGCTCAAGGCTCAAGGCTCAAGGCACATGGCTCGAGGCTCAAGGCTCAAGTTCTCAAGGCTCAAGGGTCAAGGCTCAAGTTCTCAAGGCTCAAGGGTCAAGGCTCAAGGCTGAAGGCTCAAGGCTCGAGGCTCAAGGCTCAGGGCTGAAGGCTCAAGGCTCGAGGCTCAAGGCTCAAGTCCCAATGCTCAAGGCTCAACACTAAAGGCTCAAGGCTCCAGGCTCAAAGCTCCAGGCTCCAGGCTCAAGGCTCCAGGCTCAAGGCTCGAGGCTTAAGCCTCAAGGCTCGAGGCTCAAGGCTCAAGGCTCGAGGCTCGAGGCTCGAGGCTCGAGGTTCGAGGCTCGAGGCTCGAGGCTTCAGGCACAAGGCTCGAGGCGCAAGGCTCAAGAGTCAAGGCTCGAGTCTCATGTTTTAAGGCTCAAAGCTCAAGGCTCAATGCTCAAGGCTCAAGTCTCAAGGCTCAAGGCTCAAGGCTCAAGGCTCAAGGCTCAAGGCTCAAGGCTCACGACTCAAGGCTCAAGGCTCAACGCTCAAGGCTCAATGCTCAAGGCTCAACGCTCAGGGCTCGAAGCTCCAGAGTCAAGTCTCAGGGCTCAAGGCTCAAGGCTCAAGGCTCAAGGCTCAAGGCTCAAGGCTCAAGGCTCAAGGCTCAAGGCTCAAGGATCAAGGATCAAGGCTCAAGTCATGGCTCAAGGGTCAGGACTCAAGTCCAAAGGCTTAAGGCTCAAGGCTCAAGGCTCAAGGCTCAAGGATCAAGGCTCAAGTCACGGCTCAATGGTCAGGACTCAAGCCAAAAGGCATAAGGCTCAAGGCTCAAGGCTCAAGGCTCAAGGATCAAGGCTCAAGGCTCAAGGCTCAAAGCTCAAGGCTCAAGGCTCAAGGCTCAAGGCTCAAGGCTCAAGGCTCAAGGCTCAAGGCTCAAGGCTCAAGGTAGAGGCTCAAGTCACTGCTCAAGGGTCAAGGCTCAAAACTCAAGGCTCAAGGCTCAACACCCAAGGGTCAAGGGTCAAGGGTCAAGGCTCATGTCTCAAGGCTCAAGGCTCAAGGGTCAAGGCTCAAGTTCTCAAGGCTCAAGGGTCAAGGCTCAAGGCTGAAGGCTCAAGGCTCGAGGCTCAAGGCTCAAGGCTCATGGCTCGAGGCTCAAGGCTCAAGTTCTCAAGGCTCAAGGGTCAAGGCTCAAGTTCTCAAGGCTCAAGGGTCAAGGCTCAAGGCTGAAGGCTCAAGGCTCAAGGCTCAAGGCTCAAGGCTGAAGGCTCAAGGCTCGAGGCTCAAGGCTCAAGTCCCAATGCTCAAGGCTCAACACTCAAGGCTCAAGGCTCCAGGCTCAAAGCTCCAGGCTCCAGGCTCAAGGCTCCAGGCTCAAGGCTCGAGGCTTAAGGCTCAAGGCTCGAGGCTCAAGGCTCAAGGCTCGAGGCTCGAGGATCGAGGCTCGAGGTTCGAGGCTCGAGGCTCGAGGCTTCAGGCACAAGGCTCGAGGCGTAAGGCTCAAGAGTCAAGGCTCGAGTCTCATGTTTTAAGGCTCAAAGCTCAAGGCTCAATGCTCAAGGCTCAAGGCTCCAGTCTCCAGGCTCAAGGCTCAAGGCTCAAGACTCAAGGCTCAAGGCTCACGACTCAAGGCTCAAGGGTCAACGCTCAACGCTCAAGGCTCAATGCTCAAGGCTCAACGCTCAGGGCTCGAAGCTCCAGGGTCAAGTCTCAGGGCTCAAGGCTCATGGCTCAAGGCTCAAGGTTCAAGGTTCAAGGCTCAAGGCTTAAGGCTCAAGGCTCCAGGTTCAAGGCAAAAGGCAAAATGCTCAAGGATCAAGGCTCAAGGCTCAAGGTTCAAGGCTAAAGGGTCAAGGGTCAAGGCTCAAGGCTCGAGGCTCGAGGCTCGAGGCTCGAGGATCAAGGCTCATGGCTCAAGGCTTAAGGCTCAAGGCTCAAGGCTCAAGGCTGAAGGCTCAAGTCACGGCTCAAGGCTCAAGGCTCAAGGCTCAAGGCTCAAGGCTCAAGGCTCACAGCTCAAGGCTCAAGGCTCAAGGCTTAAGGCTCAAGGTTCAAGGAAAAAGGCTCAAGGCTCAAGGCTCAAGGCTCAATGCTCAAGGCTCAAGGCTCAAGGCTCAAGGCTCAAGGCTCAAGGCTCAAGGCTCAAGGCTCAAGGCTTAAGGCTCAAGGTTCAAGGAAAAAGGCTCAAGGCTCAGGGCTCAATGCTCAAGGCTCAACACCCAAGGGTCAAGGGTCAAGGGTCAAGGCTCATGTCTCAAGGCTCATGGCTCAAGGGTCAAGGATCAAGTTCTCAAGGCTCAAGGGTCAAGGCTCAAGGCTGAAGGCTCAAGGCTCGAGGCTCAAGGCTCAAGGCTCAAGGCTCAAGGCTCATGGCTCAAGGCTCAAGGCTCAAGGCTCACGACTCAAGGCTCAAGGCTCAACGCTCAAGGCTCAACGCTCAGGGCTCGAAGCTCCAGGGTCAAGTCTCAGGGCTCAAGGCTCAAGGCTCAAGGCTCAAGGTTCATGGTTCAAGGCTCAAGGCTCAAGGCTTAAGGCTCAAGGCTCCAGGTTCAAGGCAAAAGGCAAAATGCTCAAGGATCAAGGCTCAAGGCTCAAGGCTCAAGGTTCAAGGCTAAAGGGTCAAGGCTCAAGGCTCGAGGCTCGAGGCTCGCGGCTCGAGGCTCGAGGCTCGAGGCTCGAGGCTCAAGGCTCATGGATCAAGGCTCAAGGCTCAAGGCTCAAGGGCTCAAGCCACGGCTCAAGGCTCAAGGCTCAAGGCTCAAGGCTCAAAGCTCAAGGCTCAAGGCTCAAGGCTTAAGGCTCAAAGTTCAAGGAAAAAGGCTCAAGGCTCAAGGCTCAAGGCTCAAAGCTCAAGGCTCAAGGCTAAGGCTCAAGGCTCGAGGCTCAAGGCTCAAGGCTCAAGGCTCAAGGCTCGAGGTTCGAGCCTCAAGGCTCAAGGCTCGAGGCTCCAGGCTCAAGGCTCAAGGTCAAGGCTCAAGTCACTGCTCAAGGGTCAAGGCTCAAAACTCAAGGCTCAAGGCTCAACACCCAAGGGTCAAGGGTCAAGGGTCAAGGCTCATGTCTCAAGGCTCAAGTCTCAAAGGTCAAGGCTCAAGTTCTCAAGGCTCAAGGGTCAAGTCTCAAGGCTGAAGGCTCAAGGCTCGAGGCTCAAGGCTCAAGGCTCAAGGCTCAAGGCACAAGGCTCGAGGCTCAAGGCTCGAGGCTCAAGGCTCAAGGCTCAAGGCTCAAGGCACAAGGCTCGAGGCTCAAGGCTCAAGTTCTCAAGGCTCAAGGGTCAAGGCTCAAGTTCTCAAGGCTCAAGGGTCAAGGCTCAAGGCTGAAGGCTCAAGGCTCGAGGCTCAAGGCTCAAGGCTATAGGCTCAAGGCTCGAGGCTGAAGGCTCAAGTCCTAATGCTCAAGGCTCAACACTCAAGGCTCAAGGCTCCAGGCTCAAAGCTCCAGGCTCCAGGCTCAAGGCTCCAGGCTCAAGGCTCAAGGCTCGAGGCTCAAGGCTCAAGGCTCGAGGCTCGAGGCTCGAGGTTCGAGGCTCGAGGCTCGAGGCTTCAGGCACAAGGCTCGAGGTGCAAGGCTCAAGAGTCAAGGCTCGAGTCTCATGTTTTAAGGCTCAAAGCTCAAGGCTCAATGCTCAAGGCTCAAGGCTCAAGTCTCAAGGCTCAAGGCTCAAGGCTCAAGGCTCAAGGCTCAAGGCTCACGACTCAAGGCTCAAGGCTCAACGCTCAAGGCTCAAGGCTCAACGCTCAGGGCTCAAAGTTCCAGGGTCAAGTCTCAGGGCTCAAGGCTCAAGGCTCAAGGTTCAAGGTTCAAGGCTTAAGGCTCAAGGCTCCAGGTTCAAGGCAAAAGGCAAAATGCTCAAGGATCAAGGCTCAAGGCTCAAGGTTCAAGGCTAAAGGGTCAAGGCTCAAGGCTCAAGGCTCGAGGCTCGAGGCTCGAGGCTCGAGGCTCAAGGCTCATGGCTCAAGGCTTAAGGCTCAAGGCTCAAGGCTCAAGGCTCAAGGCTTAAGGCTCAAGTCACGGCTCAAGGCTCAAGGCTCAAGGCTCATGGCTCACAGCTCAAGGCTCAAGGCTCAAGGCTTAAGGCTCAAGGTTCAAGGAAAAAGGCTCAAGGCTCAAGGCTCAAGGCTCAATGCTCAAGGCTCAAGGCTCAAGGCTCAAGGCTCAAGGCTCAAGGCTCAAGGCTCAAGGCTCAAGGCTCAAGGCTTAAGGCTCAAGGTTCAAGGAAAAAGGCTCCAGGCTCAAGGCTCAAGGCTCAATGCTCAAGGCTCAACACCCAAGGGTCAAGGGTCTAGGGTCAAGGCTCATGTCTCAAGGCTCATGGCTCAAGGGTCAAGGATCAAGTTCTCAAGGCTCAAGGGTCAAGGCTCAAGGCTGAAGGCTCAAGGCTCGAGGCTCAAGGCTCGAGGCTCAAGGCTCAAGGCTCCAGGCTCATGGCTCAAGGCTCAAGGCTCAAGGCTCACGACTCAAGGCTCAACGCTCAACGCTCAAGGCTCAACGCTCAAGGCTCAACGCTCAGGGCTCGAAGCTCCAGGGTCAAGTCTCAGGGCTCAAGGCTCAAGGCTCAAGGCTCAAGGTTCATGGTTCAAGGCTCAAGGCTCAAGGCTTAAGGCTCAAGGCTCCAGGTTCAAGGAAAAAGGCAAAATGCTCAAGGATCAAGGCTCAAGGCTCAAGGCTCAAGGTTCAAGGCTAAAGGGTCAAGGCTCAAGGCTCAAGGCTCGAGGCTCGAGGCTCGAGGCTCAAGGCTCATGGCTCAAGGCTAAAGGCTCAAGGCTCAAGGCTCAAGGCTCAAGGCTCAAGTCACGGCTCAAGGCTCAAGGCTTAAGGCTCAAGGCTCAAGGCTCAAAGCTCAAGGCTCAAGGCTCAAGGATGAAGGCTCAAGGCTCAAGGCTCAAGGCTCAAGGCTCAAGGCTCAAGGCTCAAGGCTCAAGGTCAAGGCTCAAGTCACTGCTCAAGGGTCAAGGCTCAAAACTCAAGGCTCAAGGCTCAACACCCAACGGTCAAGGGTCAAGGGTCAAGGCTCATGTCACAAGGCTCAAGGCTCAAGGGTCAAGGCTCAAGTTCTCAAGGCTCAAGGGTCAAGGCTCAAGGCTGAAGGCTCAAGGCTCGAGGCTCAAGGCTCAAGGCTCAAGGCTCAAGGCACATGGCTCGAGGCTCAAGGCTCAAGTTCTCAAGGCTCAAGGGTCAAGGCTCAAGTTCTCAAGGCTCAAGGGTCAAGGCTCAAGGCTGAAGGCTCAAGGCTCGAGGCTCAAGGCTGAAGGCTCAAGGCTCGAGGCTCAAGGCTCAAGTCCCAATGCTCAAGGCTCAACACTCAAGGCTCAAGGCTCCAGGCTCAAAGCTCCAGGCTCCAGGCTCAAGGCTCGAGGCTTAAGGCTCGAGGCTCGAGGCTCGAGGCTCAAGGCTCGAGGCTCGAGGCTCGAGGCTCGAGGTTCGAGGCTCGAGGCTCGAGGCTTCAGGCACAAGGCTCGAGGCGCAAGGCTCGAGGCGCAAGGCTCAAGAGTCAAGGCTCGAGTCTCATGTTTTAAGGCTCAAAGCTCAAGGCTCAATGCTCAAGGCTCAAGGCTCAAGGCTCAAGTCTCAAGGCTCAAGGCTCAAGGCTCAAGGCTCAAGGCTCAAGGCTCAAGGCTCAAGGCTCAAGGCTCAAGGCTCAAGGCTCTCGACTCAAGGCTCAAGGCTCAACGCTCAAGGCTCAATGCTCAAGGCTCAACGCTCAGGGCTCGAAGCTCCAGGGTCAAGTCTCAGGGCTCAAGGCTCAAGGCTCAAGGCTCAAGGTTCAAGGTTCAAGGCTCAAGGCTTAAGGCTCAAGGCTCCAGGTTCAAGGCAAAAGGCAAAATGCTCAAGGATCAAGGCTCAAGGCTCAAGGTTCAGGGCTAAAGGGTCAAGGCTCAAGGCTCGAGGCTCGAGGATCAAGGCTCATGGCTCAAGGCTTAAGGCTCAAGGCTCAAGGCTCAAGGCTCAAGGCTGAAGGCTCAAGTCACGGCTCAAGGCTCAAGGCTCAAGGCTCAAGGCTCACAGCTTAAGGCTCAAGGCTCAAGGCTTAAGGCTCAAGGTTCAAGGAAAAAGGCTCAAGGCTCAAGGCTCAATGCTCAAGGCTCAAGGCTCAAGGCTCAAGGCTCAAGGCTCAAGGCTCAAGGCTCAAGGCTCAAGGCTCAAAGCTCAAGGCTCAAGGCTCAAGGCTCAAGGCTTAAGGCTCAAGGTTCAAGGAAAAAGGCTCAAGGCTCAAGGCTCGAGGCTCAATTCTCAAGGCTCAACACCCAAGGGTCAAGGGTCAAGGGTCAAGGCTCATGTATCAAGGCTAATGGCTCAAGCGTCAAGGATCTAGTTCTCAAGGCTCAAGGGTCCAGGCTCAAGGCTCAAGGCTCACGACTCAAGGCTCAAGGCTCAACGCTCAAGGCTCAACGCTCAAGGCTCAACGCTCAGGGCTCGAAGCTCCAGGGTCAGGTCTCAGGGCTCAAGGCTCAAGGCTCAAGGTTCATGGTTCAAGGCTCAAGGCTCAAGGCTCCAGGTTCAAGGCAAAAGGCAAAATGCTCAAGGATCAAGGCTCAAGGCTCAAGGCTCAAGGCTTAAGGCTCAAGTCACGGCTCAAGGCTCAAGGCTCGAGGCTCGAGGCTCAAGGCTCATGGATCAAGGCTAAAGGCTCAAGGCTCAAGGCTCAAGGGCTCAAGCCACGGCTCAAGGCTCAAGGCTTAAGGCTTAAGGCTCAAGGCTCAAAGCTCAAGGCTCAAGGCTCCAGGCTTAAGGCTCAAGGTTCAAGGAAAAAGGCTCAAGGCTCAAGGCTCAAGGCTCAAAGCTCAAGGCTCAAGGCTCAAGGCTCGAGGCTCAAGGCTCAAGGCTCAAGGCTCAAGGCTCGAGGCTTGAGGCTCAAGGCTCAAGGCTCAAGGCTCCAGGCTCAAGGCTCAAGGTCAACGCTCAAGTCACTGCTCAAGGGTCAAGGCTCAAAACTCAAGGCTCAAGGCTCAACACCCAAGGGTCAAGGGTCAAGGCTCATGTCTCACGGCTCAAGGCTCAAGGCTCAAGTTCTCAAGGCTCAAGGGTCAAGTCTCAAGGCTGAAGGCTCAAGGCTCAAGGCACAAGGCTCGAGGCTCAAGGCTCAAGTTCTCAAGGCTCAAGGGTCAAGGCTCAAGTTCTCAAGGCTCAAGGGTCAAGGCTCAAGGCTGAAGGCTCAAGGCTCGAGGCTCAAGGCTCAAGGCTATAGGCTCAAGGCTCGAGGCTCAAGGCTCAAGTCCTAATGCTCAAGGCTCAACACTCAAGGCTCAAGGCTCCAGGCTCAAAGCTCCAGGCTCCAGGCTCAAGGCTCCAGGCTCAAGGTTCGAGGCTTAAGGCTCAAGGCTCGAGGCTCAAGGCTCAAGGCTCGAGGCTCGAGGCTCGAGGCTCGAGGTTCGAGGTTCGAGGCTCGAAGCTCGAGGCTCGAGGCTCGAGGTTCGAGGCTCGAGGCTCGAGGCTTCAGGCACAAGGCTCGAGGTGCAAGGCTCAAGAGTCAAGGCTCGCGTCTCATGTTTTAAGGCTCAAAGCTCAAGGCTCAATGCTCAAGGCTCAAGTCTCAAGTCTCAAGGCTCCAGGCTCAAGGCTCAAGGCTCAAGGCTCACGACTCAAGGCTCAAGGCTCAACGCTCAAGGCTCAATGCTCAAGGCTCAACGCTCAGGGCTCGAAGCTCCAGGGTCAAGTCTCAGGGCTCAAGGCTCAAGGCTCAAGGCTCAAGGCTCAAGGCTCAAGGTTCAAGGTTCAAGGCTCAAGGCTTAAGGCTCAAGGCTCCAGGTTCAAGGCAAAAGGCAAAATGCTCAAGGATCAAGGCTCAAGGCTCAAGGTTCAAGGCTAAAGGGTCAAGGGTCAAGGCTCAAGGCTCGAGGCTCGAGGCTCGAAGCTCGAGGCTCGAGGCTCAAGGCTCATGGCTCAAGGCTTAAGGCTCAAGGCTCAAGGCTTAAGGCTCAAGTCACGGCTCAAGGCTCAAGGCTCAAGGCTCAAGGCTCACAGCTCAAGGCTCAAGGCTCAAGGCTCAAGGCTTAAGGCTCAAGGTTCAAGGAAAAAGGCTCAAGGCTCAAGGCTCAAGGCTCAATGCTCAAGGCTCAAGGCTCAAGGCTCAAGGCTCAAAGCTCAAGGCTCAAGGCTCAAGGCTTAAGGCTCAAGGTTCAAGGAAAAAGGCTCAAGGCTCAAGGCTCAAGGCTCAATGCTCAAGGCTCAACACCCAAGGGTCAAGGGTCAAGGGTCAAGGCTCATGTCTCAAGGCTCATGGCTCAAGGGTCAAGGATCAAGTTCTCAAGGCTCAAGGGTCAAGGCTCAAGGCTGAAGGCTCAAGGCTCAAGGCTCGAGGCTCGAGGCTCAAGGCTCATGGCTCATGGCTCAAGGCTCAAGGCTCAAGGCTCACGACTCAAGGCTCAACACTCAACGCTCAGGGCTCAACGCTCAAGGCTCAACGCTCAGGGCTCGAAGCTCCAGGGTCACGTCTCAGGGCTCAAGGCTCAAGGCTCAAGGCTTAAGGTTCAAGGCTCAAGGCTCAAGGAAAAAGGCAAAAGGCTCCAGGTTCAAGGAAAAAGGCAAAATGCTCAAGGATCAAGGCTCAAGGCTCAAGGCTAAAGGCTCAAGGCTCAAGGCTCAAGGCTCGAGGCTCGAGGCTCAAGGCTCCTGGCTCGAGGCTCGAGGCTCAAGGCTCAAGGCTCACGTCACGGCTCAAGGCTCAAGGCTTAAGGCTCAAGGCTCAAGGCTCAAAGCTCAAGGCTCAAGGCTCAAGGCTTAAGGCTCAAGGTTCAAGGAAAAAGGCTCAAGGCTCAAGGCTCAAGGCTCAATGCTCAAGGCTCAAGGCTCAAGGCTCAAGGCTCAAGGCTCAAGGCTCAAGGCTCAAGGCTCAAGGCTCAAAGGCTTAAGGCTCAAGGTTCAAGGAAAAAGGCTCAAGGCTCAAGGCTCAAGGCTCAATGCTCAAGGCTCAAGGCTCAAGGCTCAAGGCTCAAGGCTCAAGGCTCAAGGCTCAAGGCTCAAGGCTCAAGGCTCAAAGCTCAAGGCTCAAGGCTCAAGGCTCGAGGCTCGAGGCTCCAGGCTCGAGGCTTGAGGCTCAAGGCTCGAGGCTCGAGGCTCGAGGCTCGAGGCTCGAGGCTCGAGGCTCGAGGCTCGAGGCTCAAGGCTCCTGGCTCGAGGCTCGAGGCTCAAGGCTCAAGGCTCACGTCACGGCTCAAGGCTCAAGGCTTAAGGCTCAAGGCTCAAGGCTCAAAGCTCAAGGCTCAAGGCTCAAGGCTTAAGGCTCAAGGTTCAAGGAAAAAGGCTCAAGGCTCAAGGCTCAAGGCTCAATGCTCAAGGCTCAAGGCTCAAGGCTCAAGGCTCAAGGCTCAAGGCTCAAAGCTCAAGGCTCAAGGCTCAAGGCTCGAGGCTCAAGGCTCAAGGCTCGAGGCTTGAGGCTCAAGGCTCGAGGCTCGAGGCTCGAGGCTCGAGGCTCGAAGCTCGAGGCTCAAAGCTCAAGGCTCAAGGCTCAAGTCACGGCTCAAGGCTCAAGGCTCAAGTCACGGCTCAAGGCTCAAGGCTCAAGTCTCAAGGCTCAAGGCTCAAGGCTCAAGGCTCAAGGCTCACGACTCAAGGCTCAAGGCTCAACGCTCAAGGCTCAAGGCTCAATGCTCAAGGCTCAACGCTCAGGGCTCGAAGCTCAAGGCTCAAGGCTCAAGGCTCAAGGTTCAAGGTTCAAGGCTCAAGGCTTAAGGCTCAAGGCTCCAGGTTCAAGGCAAAATGCTCAAGGATCAAGGCTCAAGGCTCAAGGTTCAAGGCTAAATGGTCAAGGGTCAAGGCTCAAGGCTCGAGGCTTGAGGCTCGAGGCTCAAGGCTCATGGCTCAAGGCTTAAGGCTCAAGGCTCAAGGCTCAAGGCTTAAGGCTCAAGTCACGGCTCAAGGCTCAAGGCTCAAGGCTCACAGCTCAAGGCTCAAGGCTCAAGGCTTAAGGCTCAAGGTTCAAGGAAAAAGGCTCAAGGCTCAAGGCTCAAGGCTCAATGCTCAAGGCTCAAGGCTCAAGGCTCAAGGCTCAAAGCTCAAGGCTCAAGGCTCAAGGCTTAAGGCTCAAGGTTCAAGGAAAAAGGCTCAAGGCTCAAGGCTCAAGGCTCAATGCTCAAGGCTCAACACCCAAGGGTCAAGGGTCAAGGGTCAAGGCTCAAGGCTCAAGGCTGAAGGGTCAAGGCTCGAGGCTCAAGGCTCGAGGCTCAAGGCTCAAGGGTCAAGGCTCATGGCTCAAGGCTCAAGGCTCAAGGCTCACGACTCAAGGCTCAACGCTCAAGGCTCAACGCTCAAGGCTCAACGCTCAGGGCTCGAAGCTCCAGGGTCAAGTCTCAGGGCTCAAGGCTCAAGGCTCAAGGTTCATGGTTCAAGGCTCAAGGCTTAAGGCTCAAGGCTCCAGGTTCAAGGAAAAAGGCAAAATGCTCAAGGATCAAGGCTCAAGGCTCAATGCTCAAGGTTCAAGGCTAAAGGGTCAAGGCTAAAGTGTCAAGGCTCAAGGCTCAAGGCTCAAGGCTCAAGGCTCAAGGTTCAAGGTTCAAGGCTCAAGGCTTAAGGCTCAAGGCTCCAGGTTCAAGGCAAAAGGCAAAATGCTCAAGGATCAAGGCTCAAGGCTCAAGGTTCAAGGCTAAAGGGTCAAGGGTCAAGGCTCAAGGCTCGAGGCTCGAGGCTCGAAGCTCGAGGCTCGAGGCTCAAGGCTCATGGCTCAAGGCTTAAGGCTCAAGGCTCAAGGCTTAAGGCTCAAGTCACGGCTCAAGGCTCAAGGCTCAAGGCTCAAGGCTCACAGCTCAAGGCTCAAGGCTCAAGGCTTAAGGCTCAAGGTTCAAGGAAAAAGGCTCAAGGCTCAAGGCTCAAGGCTCAATGCTCAAGGCTCAAGGCTCAAGGCTCAAGGCTCAAAGCTCAAGGCTCAAGGCTCAAGGCTTAAGGCTCAAGGTTCAAGGAAAAAGGCTCAAGGCTCAAGGCTCAAGGCTCAATGCTCAAGGCTCAACACCCAAGGGTCAAGGGTCAAGGGTCAAGGCTCATGTCTCAAGGCTCATGGCTCAAGGGTCAAGGATCAAGTTCTCAAGGCTCAAGGGTCAAGGCTCAAGGCTGAAGGCTCAAGGCTCAAGGCTCGAGGCTCGAGGCTCAAGGCTCATGGCTCATGGCTCAAGGCTCAAGGCTCAAGGCTCACGACTCAAGGCTCAACACTCAACGCTCAGGGCTCAACGCTCAAGGCTCAACGCTCAGGGCTCGAAGCTCCAGGGTCACGTCTCAGGGCTCAAGGCTCAAGGCTCAAGGCTTAAGGTTCAAGGCTCAAGGCTCAAGGAAAAAGGCAAAAGGCTCCAGGTTCAAGGAAAAAGGCAAAATGCTCAAGGATCAAGGCTCAAGGCTCAAGGCTAAAGGCTCAAGGCTCAAGGCTCATGGCTCGAGGCTCGAGGCTCGAGGCTCAAGGCTCCTGGCTCGAGGCTCGAGGCTCAAGGCTCAAGGCTCACGTCACGGCTCAAGGCTCAAGGCTTAAGGCTCAAGGCTCAAGGCTCAAAGCTCAAGGCTCAAGGCTCAAGGCTTAAGGCTCAAGGTTCAAGGAAAAAGGCTCAAGGCTCAAGGCTCAAGGCTCAATGCTCAAGGCTCAAGGCTCAAGGCTCAAGGCTCAAGGCTCAAGGCTCAAGGCTCAAGGCTCAAGGCTCAAAGCTCAAGGCTCAAGGCTCAAGGCTCGAGGCTCAAGGCTCAAGGCTCGAGGCTTGAGGCTCAAGGCTCGAGGCTCGAGGCTCGAGGCTCGAAGCTCGAGGCTCAAAGCTCAAGGCTCAAGGCTCAAGTCACGGCTCAAGGCTCAAGGCTCAAGGCTCAAGTCACGGCTCAAGGCTCAAGGCTCAAGTCTCAAGGCTCAAGGCTCAAGGCTCAAGGCTCAAGGCTCAAGGCTCACGACTCAAGGCTCAAGGCTCAACGCTCAAGGCTCAAGGCTCAATGCTCAAGGCTCAACGCTCAGGGCTCGAAGCTCAAGGCTCAAGGCTCAAGGCTCAAGGTTCAAGGTTCAAGGCTCAAGGCTTAAGGCTCAAGGCTCCAGGTTCAAGGCAAAATGCTCAAGGATCAAGGCTCAAGGCTCAAGGTTCAAGGCTAAATGGTCAAGGGTCAAGGCTCAAGGCTCGAGGCTTGAGGCTCGAGGCTCAAGGCTCATGGCTCAAGGCTTAAGGCTCAAGGCTCAAGGCTCAAGGCTTAAGGCTCAAGTCACGGCTCAAGGCTCAAGGCTCAAGGCTCAAGGCTCACAGCTCAAGGCTCAAGGCTCAAGGCTTAAGGCTCAAGGTTCAAGGAAAAAGGCTCAAGGCTCAAGGCTCAATGCTCAAGGCTCAAGGCTCAAGGCTCAAGGCTCAAAGCTCAAGGCTCAAGGCTCAAGGCTTAAGGCTCAAGGTTCAAGGAAAAAGGCTCAAGGCTCAAGGCTCAAGGCTCAATGCTCAAGGCTCAACACCCAAGGGTCAAGGGTCAAGGGTCAAGGCTCAAGGCTCAAGGCTGAAGGGTCAAGGCTCGAGGCTCAAGGCTCGAGGCTCAAGGCTCAAGGGTCAAGGCTCATGGCTCAAGGCTCAAGGCTCAAGGCTCACGACTCAAGGCTCAACGCTCAAGGCTCAACGCTCAAGGCTCAACGCTCAGGGCTCGAAGCTCCAGGGTCAAGTCTCAGGGCTCAAGGCTCAAGGCTCAAGGCTCAAGGTTCATGGTTCAAGGCTCAAGGCTTAAGGCTCAAGGCTCCAGGTTCAAGGAAAAAGGCAAAATGCTCAAGGATCAAGGCTCAAGGCTCAATGCTCAAGGTTCAAGGCTAAAGGGTCAAGGCTCAAGGCTCAAGGCTCGAGGCTCGAGGCTCGAGGCTCAAGGCTCATGGCTCAAGGCTAAAGGCTCAAGGCTCAAGGCTCAAGGCTTAAGGCTCAAGGCTCAAGGCTCAAAGCTCAAGGAAAAAGGCTCAAGGCTCATGGCTCAAGGCTCAATGCTCAAGGCTCAAGGCTCAAGGCTCAAGGCTCAAGGCTCAAGGCTCAAAGCTCAAGGCTCAAGGCTCAAGGCTCGAGGCTCAAGGCTCAAGGCTCAAGGCTCGAGGCTCAAGGCTCGAGGCTCGAGGCTCGAGGCTCGAGGCTCGAGGCTCGAGGCTCGAGGCTCAAAGCTCAAGGCTCAAGGCTCAAGTCACGGCTCAAGGCTCAAGGCTCCAGGCTCAAGGCTCAAGGCTCAAAGCTCAAGGCTCAAGGCTCAAGGTTTAAGCTCAAGGTTCAAGGAAAAAAGCTCAAGGCTCAAGGCTCAAGGCTCAAGGATCAAGGCTCAAGGCTCAAGGCTCAAGGCTCAAGGCTCAAGGCTCAAGGCTAAAGGGTCAAGGGTCAAGGCTCAAGGCTCAAGGCTCAAGTCTCAAGGCTCAATGGTCAAGGCTCAAGGCTCAAGGCTCAAGGCTCAAGGCTCAAGGCTCAAGGCTCAAGGATCAAGGCTCAAGTCATGGCTCAAGGGTCAGGACTCAAGTCCAAAGGCTTTAGGCTCAAGGCTCAAGGCTCAAGGTTCAAGGCTCAAGGCTCAAAGCTCAAGGCTCAAGGATCAAGGCTTAAGTCACGGCTCAAGGGTCAGGACTCAAGCCAAAAGGCATAAGGCTCAAGGCTCAAGGCTCAAGGCTCAAGGCTCAAGGCTCAAGGCTCAAGGATCAAGGCTCAAGGCTCAAGGCTCAAGGAAAAAGGCTCAAGGCTCAAGGCTCAAGGCTCAAGTCACTGCTCAAGGGTCAAGGCTCAAAACTCAAGGCTCAACACCCAAGGGTCAAGGGTCAAGGCTCATGTCTCAAGGATCAAGGGTCAAGGGTCAAGGCTCAAGTTCTCAAGGGTCAAGGGTCAAGGCTCAAGGCTGAAGGCTCAAGGGTCAAGGCTCAAGGCTGAAGGCTCAAGGCTCGAGGCTCCAGGCTCAAGGCTCAAGGCTCAAGGGTCAAGGCTCAAGGCTCAAGGCTCAAGGGTCAAGGCTCAAGGCTCAAGGCTCAAGGCTCAAGGCTCAAGGCTCAAGGCTTAAGGCTCAAGGCTCAAGGAAAAAGGCTCAAAGCTCAAGGCTCAATGCTCAAGGCTCAAGGCACAAGGCTCAAGGCTCAAGGCTCAAGGCTCAAGGCTCAAGGCTCAAAGCTCAAGGCTCAAGGCTCAAGGCTCAAGGCTCAAAGCTCAAGGCTCAAGGCTCAAGGCTCAAGGCTTAAGGCTTAAGGTTCAAGGAAAAAGGCTCAAGGCTCAAGGCTTAAGGCTCAAGGTTCAAGGAAAAAGGCTCAAGGCTCAAGGCTCAAGGCTCAAGGCTCAAGGTTCAAGGTTCAAGGCTCAAGGCTCAAGGCTCAAGGCTCAAGGCTCAAGTCACTGCTCAAGGGTCAAGGCTCAAAACTCAAGGCTCAAGGCTCAACACCCAAGGGTCAAGGGTCAAGGGTCATGTCTCAAGGCTCAAGGCTCAAGGCTCAAGTTCTCAAGGCTCAAGGGTCAAGGCTCAAGGCTGAAGGCTGAAGGCTCAAGGCTCTAGGCTCAAGGCTCAAGGCTCAAGGCTCACGACTCAAGGCTCAAGGCTCAACGCCCAAGGCTCAACGCTCAAGGCTGAACGCTCAGGGCTCGAAGCTCCAGGGTCAAGTCTCAGGGCTCAAGGCTCAAGGCTCAAGGCTCAAGGTTCAAGGTTCAAGGCTCAAGGCTTAAGGCTAGAGGCTCCAGGTTCAAGGTAAAAGGGAAAATGCTCAAGGATCAAGGCTCAAGGCTCAAGGCTCAAGGCTGAAAGCTCAAGGCTCAAGGATCAAGGCTCAAGTCACGGCTCAAGGGTCAGGACTCAAGCCAAAAGGCATAAGGCTCAAGGCTCAAGGCTCAAGGCTCAAGGCTCAAGGCTCAAGGCTCAAGGCTCAAGGCTCAAGGCTCAAGGCTCAAGGCTCAAGGCTCAAGGCTCAAGGCTCAAGGCTCAAGGCTCAAGTCACTGCTCAAGTGTCAAGGCTCAAAACTCAAGGCTCAAGGCTCAACACCCAAGGGTCAAGGGTCAAGGGTCAAGGCTCATGTCTCAAGGCTCAAGGCTCAAGGGTCAAGGCTCGAGTTCTCAAGGCTCAAGGGTCAAGGCTGAAGGCTGAAGGCTCAAGGCTCGAGGCTCCAGGCTCAAGGCTCAGGGCTCAAGGCTCAAGGCTCACGACTCAAGGCTCAAGGCTCAAGGCTCAAGGCTCACGACTCAAGGCTCAAGGCTCAACGCTCAAGGCTCAACGACTCAAGGCTCAACGACTCAAGGCTCAAGGCTTAAGGCTCAAGGTTCAAGGAAAAAGGCTCAAGGCTCAAGGGTCAAGGCTCAAGGCTCAATGCTCAAGGCTCAAGGCTCAAGGCTCAAGGCTCAAGGCTAAAGGGTCAAGGGTCAAGGCTCAAGGGTCAAGGCTCAAGGCTCAATGGTCAAGGCTCAAGGCTCAAGGCTCAAGGATCAAGGCTCAAGGCTCAAGGCTCAAGGCTCAAGGATCAAGGCTCAAGTCATGGCTTAAGGGTCAAGGCTCAAGGCTCAAGGCTCAAGTCACTGCTCAAGGGTCAAGGCTCAAAACTCAAGGCTCAAGGCTCAACACCCATGGGTCAAGGGTCAAGGTCAAGGCTCATGTCTCAAGGCTCAAGGCTCAAGGGTCAAGGCTCAAGTTCTCAAGGCTCAAGGGTCAAGGCTCAAGGCTGAAGGCTCAAGGCTCAGGGCTCAAGGCTCAAGGCTCAAGGCTCAAGGCTCACGACTCAAGGCTCAAGGCTCAACGCTGAAGGCTCAACGTTCAAGGCTCAACGCTCAGGGCTCGAAGCTCCAGGGTCAAGTCTCAGGGCTCATGGCTCAAGGCTCAAGGCTCAAGGTTCAAGGTTCAAGGCTCAAGGCTAAAGGCTCAAGGCTCAAGGCTCAAGGTTCAAGGCTCAAGGCTTAAGGCTCAAAGCTCAAGGCTCAAGGCTCAAGGCTCAAGGATCAAGGCTAAAGGGTCAAGGGTCAAGGCTCGAGGCTCAAGTCACGGCTCAAGGCTCAAGGCTCAAGGCTCAAAGCTCAAGGCTCAAGGCTCAAGGCTGAAGGCTCAAGGTTCAAGGAAAAAGGCTCAAGGCTCAAGGCTCAATGCTCAAGGCTCAAGGCACAAGGCTCAAGGCTCAAGGCTCAAGGCTCAAGGCTCAAGGCTCAAGGCTCAAGGTTCAAAGCTCAAGGCTCAAGGCTCAAGGCTCAAGGCTCAAGGCTCAAGGATCAAGGCTCAAGTCATGGCTCAAGGGTCAGGACTAGAGTCAAAAGGCTTAAGGCTCAAGGCTCAAGGCTCAAGGCTCAAGGCTCAAGGCTCAAGGCTTAAGGCTCAAGGTTCAAGGAAAAAGGCTCAAGGCTCAAGGCTCAAGGCTCAAGGCTCAAGGCTCAAGGCTCAAGGTTCAAGGCTAAAGGGTCAAGGACCGAGGCTCAAGGCTCGAGGCTTGAGGCTCGAGGCTCGAGGCTCAAGGCTCAAGGCTCCAGGCTCAAGGCTCAAGGCTCTAGGCTCAAGGCTCAATGCTCAAGGCTCAAGGCTCAAGGCTCAAGTCATGGCTCAAGGGTCAGGACTCAAGTCAAAAGGCTTAAGGCTCCAGGCTCAAGGCTCAAGGCGCAAGGCTCAAGGCTCAAGGCTCAAGGCTCAAGGCTCAAGGCTCAAGGCTCAAGGCTCAAGGCTCAAGGCTTAAGGGTCAAGGGCCGAGGCTCAAGGCTCGAGGCTCGAGGCTTGAGGCTCGAGGCTCAAGGCTCAAGGCTCAAGGCTCAAGGCTCCAGGCTCAAGGCTCAAGGCTCTAGGCTCAAGGCTCAATGCTCAAGGCTCAAGGCTCAAGGCTCAAGGCTCAAGGTTAAAGGTTCATGGAAAAAGGCTCAAGGCTCAAGGCTCAAGTCACGGCTCAAGGCTCAAGGCTCAAGGCTCAAAGCTCAAGGCTCAAGGCTCAAGGCTTAAGGCTCAAGGTTCAAGGGAAAAAGCTCAAGGCTCAAGGCTCAAGGCTCAATGCTCAAGGCTCAACACCCAAGGGTCAAGGGTCAAGGGTCAAGGCTCAAGGCTCGAGGCTCAAGGCTCAAGGCTCAAGGCTCAAGGCTCAAGGGTCAAGGGTCGAGGCTCAAGGCTCGAGGCTTGAGGCTCGAGGCTCGAGGCTCAAGGCTCAAGGCTCAAGGCTCCATGCTCAAGGCTCTAGGCTCAAGGCTCCATGCTCAAGGCTCAAGGCTCAAGGCTTAAGGCTCAAGGTTAAAGGTTCATGGAAAAAGGCTCAAGGTTCAAGGCTCAAGGCTCAAGGCTCAAGTCACGGCTCAAGGCTCAAGGCTCAAGGCTCAAAGTTCAAGGCTCAAGGCTCAAGGCTTAAGGCTCAAGGTTCAAGGAAAAAAGCTCAAGGCTCAAGGCTCAAGGCTCAATGCTCAAGGCTCAAGGCTCAAGGCTCAAGGCTCAAGGCTCAAGGCTCAAGGCTCAAGGCTCAAGCCTCCAGGCTCAAGGCTCAAGGCTCAAGGCTCAAGGCTCAAGGCTCAAGGATCAAGGATCAAGGCTTAAGTCATGGCTCAAGGGTCAGGACTCAAGTCAAAAGGCTCAAGGCTCAAGGCTCAAGGCTCAAGGCTCAAGGCTCAAGGCTCAAGGCTCAAGGCTCAAGGCTCAAGGCTCAAGGCTCAAGGCTCAAGGCTCAAGGCTCAAGTCTCGAGGCTTAAGGCTCAAGGTTCAAGGAAAAAGGCTCAAGGCTCAAGGCTCAAGGCTCTAGGCTCAAGGCTCAAAGATCAAGGCTACAGGGTCAATGGTCGAGGGTCGAGGCTCGAGGGTCGAGGCTCGAGGCTCAAGGCTCAAGGCTCCAGGCTCCAGGCTCAAGGCTCAAGGCTAAAGGCTCAAGGCTCAAGGATCAAGGCTCAAGGCTCAAGGCTCAAGGCTCAAGGTTTAAGGTTCATGGAAAAAGGCTCAAGGCTCAAGGGTCAAGGCTCAAGTCACGGCTCAAGGCTCAAGGCTCAAAAGTCAAGGCTCAAGGCTCAACACTCAAGGCTCAAGGCTCAAAGCTCAAGGCTCAAGGCTCAAGGCTTAAGGCTCAAGGTTCAAGGAAAAAAGCTCAAGGCTCAAGGCTCAAGGCTCAATGCTCAAGGCTCAAGGCTCAAGGCTCAAGGCTCAAGGCTCAAGACTCAAGGCTCAAGGCTCAAGGATCAAGGATCAAGGCTCAAGTCATGGCTCAAGGGTCATGACTCATGTCAGAAGGCTCAAGGCTCAAGGCTCAAGGCTCAAGGCTCAAGTCTCAAGGCTTAAGGCTCAAGGTTCAAGGAAAAAGGTTCAAGGCTCAAGGCTCAAGGCTCTAGGCTCAAGGCTCTAGGCTCAAGGCTCAAAGTTCAAGGCTAAAGGGTCAAGGGTCGAGGGTCGAGGCTTGAGGGTCGAGGCTCGAGGGTCGAGGCTCGAGGGTCGAGGCTCGAGGGTCGAGGCTCGAGGCTCCAGGCTCCAGGCTCAAGGCTCCAGGCTCAAGGCTCAAGGCTCAAGGCTAAAGGCTCAAGGATCAAGGATCAAGGCTCAAGGTTTAAGGTTCATGGAAAAAGGCTCAAGTCTCAAGGGTCAAGGCTCAAGTCACGGCTCAAGGCTCAAGGCTCAAAAGTCAAGGCTCAAGGCTCAGCACTCAAGGTTCAAGGGTCAAGGGTCAAGGCTCATGTCTCAAGGCTCAAGGCTCAAGGCTCAAGGCTCAAGGTCAAGGCTCAAGGCTCAAGGCTCAAGTCTCAAGGCTCAAGGCTCAAGGCTCAAGGGTCAAGGGTCAAGGGTCAAGGGTCAAGGCTCGAGGCTCGAGGCTCGAGGCTCGAGGCTCGAGGCTCGAGGCTCAAGAATCAAGGCTCAAGGCTCAAGGCTCAAGGCTCAAGGCTCAAGGCTCAAGGCTCAAGGATCAAGGCTCAAGTCACGGCTCAAGGGTCAGGACTCAAGGCAAAAGGCTGAAGGCTCAAGGCTCAAGGCTCGAGGCTTGAGGCTCAAAGGCTCGAGGCTTGAGGCTTGAGGCTCAAAGCTCAAGGCTCAAGGCTCAAGGCTTAAGGCTCAAGGTTCAAGGAAAAAGGCTCAAGGGTCAAGGGTCAAGGCTCAAAGCTCAAGGCTCAAGGCTCAAGGTTCAAGGCTCAAGGCTCAAGGCTCAAGGCTCAAGGCTCAAGGCTCAAGGCTCAAGGCTCAAGGCTCAAGGCTCAAGGATCAAGGATCAAGGCTTAAGTCATGGCTCAAGGGTCAGGACTCAAGTCAAAAGGCTCAAGGCTCAAGGCTCAAGGCTCAAGGCTCAAGGCTCAAGTCTCAAGGCTTAAGGCTCAAGGTTCAAGGAAAAAGGCTCAAGGCTCAAGGCTCAAGGCTCAAGGCTCTAGGATCAAGGCCCAAAGTTCAAGGCTAAAGGGTCAAGGGTCGAGGGTCGAGGCTCGAGGGTCGAGGCTCGAGGGTCGACGCTCGAGGGTCGAGGCTCGAGGCTCAAGGCTCAAGGCCAAGGCTCCAGGCTCCAGGCTCAAGGCTCAAGGCTCAAGGCTCAAGGATCAAGGCTCAAGGCTCAAGGCTCAAGGTTTAAGGTTCATGGAAAAAGGCTCAAGGCTCAAGGGTCAAGGCTCAAGTCACGGCTCAAGGCTCAAGGCTCAAAAGTCAAGGCTCAAGGCTCAACACTCAAGGCTCAAGGCTCAAAGCTCAAGGCTCAAGGCTCAAGGCTCAAGGCTTAAGGCTCAAGGTTCAAGGAAAAAAGCTCAAGGCTCAAGGCTCAATGCTCAAGGCTCAAGGCTCAAGGCTCAAGGCTCAAGGATCAAGGCTCAAGTCATGGCTCAAGGGTCAGGACTCAAGTCAGAAGGCTCAAGGCTCAAGGCTCAAGGCTTAAGGCTCAAGGTTCAAGGAAAAAGGCTCAAGGCTCAAGGCTCAAGGCTCTAGTCTCAAGGCTCAAAGTTCAAGGCTAAAGGGTCAAGGGTCGAGGGTCGAGGCTGGAGGGTCGAGGCTCGAGGGTCGAGGCTCGAGGCTCCAGGCTCCAGGCTCAAGGCTCAAGGCTCAAGGCTCAAGGCTCAAGGATCAAGGCTCAAGGCTCAAGGTTTAAGGTTCATGGAAAAAGGCTCAAGGCTCAAGGGTCAAGGCTCAAGTCACGGCTCCAGGCTCAAGGCTCAAAAGTCAAGTCTCAAGGCTCAGCACTCAAGGTTCAAGGGTCAAGGGTCAAGCCTCATGTCTCAAGGCTCAAGGCTCCAGGCTCAAGGCTCAAGGCTTAAGGCTCAAGGCTCAAGGCTCAAGTCTCAAGGCTCAAGGCTCAAGGATCAAGGCTCAAGGGTCAAGGGTCAAGGGTCAAGGGTCAAGGCTCGAGGCTCGAGGCTCGAGGCTCAAGAATCAAGGCTCAAGGCACAAGGCTCAAAGCTCAAGGCTCATGGATCAAGGCACAAGTCACGGCTCAAGGGTCAGGACTCAAGGCAAAAGGCTGAAGGCTGAAGGCTCAAGGCTCAAGGCTCAAGGCTCAAGGCTTAAGGCTCGAGGCTCAAAGCTCAAGGCTCAAGGCTTAAGGCTCAAGGTTCAAGGAAAAAGGCTCAAGGGTCAAGGGTCAAGGGTCAAGGCTCAAGGCTCAAGGCTCAAGGCTCAAGGTTCAAGGCTAAAGGGTCAAGGGTCGAGGCTCGACGCTCGAGGCTCGAGGCTCGAGGCTCGAGGCTCAAGGCTCACGACTCAAGGCTCAAGGCTCAACGCTCAAGGCTCAACGCTCAGGGCGCAACGCTCCAGGGTCAATTCTCAGGGCTCAAGGCTCAAGGTTCAAGGCTCAAGGCTTAAGGCTCAAGGATCCAGGTTCAAGGCAAAAGGCAAAATGCTCAAGGATCAAGGCTCAAGGCTCAAGGCTCAAGGTTCAAGGCTAAAGGGTCAAGGGTCAAGGCTCAAGGCTCGAGGCTCGAGGCTCCAGGCTCCAGGCTCATGGCTCAAGGCTAAAGGCTCAAGGCTCAAGGCTCAAGTTACGGCTCAATGCTCAAGGCTCAAGGCTCAAGGCTCAAAGCTCAAGGCTCAAGGCTCAAGGCTCAAGGCTTAAGGCTCAAGGTTCAAGGAAAAAGGCTCAAGTCTCAAGGCTCAAGGCTCAAGGGTCAAGGCTCAAGGCTCAAGGCTCAAGGATCAAGGATCAAGGCTCAAGTCATGGCTCAAGGGTCAGGACTCAAGTCAAAAGGCTTAAGGCTCAAGGCTCAAGGCTCAAGGCTTAAGGCTCAAGGCTCAAGGCTCAAGGCTCAAGGCTCAAGGTTCAAGGAAAACGGCTCAAGGCTCAAGGCTCCAGGCTCAAGGCTCAAGGCTCAAGGCTCAAGGCTCAAGGATTAAGGATCAAGGTTCAAGGAAAAAGGCTCAAGGCTCAAGGCTCAAGGCTCAAGGCTCAAGGCTCTAGGCTCAAGGCTCAATGCTCAAGGCTCAAGGGTCAAGGGTCAAGGCTCAAGGGTCAAGGCTCAAGGCTCAAGGCTCAAGGCTCAAGGCTCAAGGCTTAAGGCTCAAGGTTAAAGGTTCATGGAAAAAGGGTCAAGGCTCAAGGCTCAAGGCTCAAGTCACAGCTCAAGGCTCAAGGCTCAAAGCTCAAGGCTCAAGGCTCAAGGCTTAAGGCTCAAGGTTCAAGGAAAAAAGCTCAAGGCTCAAGGCTCAAAGCTTGATGCTCAAGGCTCAAGGCTCAAGGCTCAAGGCTCAAGGCTCATGACTCAAGGCTCAAGGCTCAACGCTCAAGGCTCACCGCTCAGGGCTCAACGCTCTAGGGTCAATTCTCAGGGCTCAAGGCTCAAGGTTCAAGGCTCAAGGCTTAAGGCTCAAGGATCCAGGTTCAAGGCAAAAGGCAAAATGCTCAAGGATCAAGGCTCAAGGCTCAAGGCTCAAGGTTCAAGGCTAAAGGGTCAAGGGTCAAGGCTCAAGGCTCGAGGCTCGAGGCTCGAGGCTCGAGGCTCAAGGCTCAAGGCTCAAGGCTAAAGGCTCAAGGCTCAAGGCTCAAGGCTCAAGTTACGGTTCAAGGCTCAATTCTCAAGGCTCAAGGCTCAAAGCTCAAGGCTCAAGGCTCAAGGCTTAAGGCTCAAGGCTCAAGGCTCAAGGATCAAGGCTCAAGGCTCAAGGTTTTAGGTTCATGGAAAAAAGGCTCAAGGCTCAAGGGTCAAGGCTCAAGTCACGGCTCAAGGCTCAAGGCTCAAAAGTCAAGGCTCGAGGCTCAACACTCAAGGCTCAAGGCTCAAAGCTCAAGGCTCAAGGCTTAAGGCTCAAGGTTCAAGGAAAAAAGCTCCAGGCTCAAGGCTCAAGGCTCAATGCTCAAGGCTCAAGGCTCAAGGCTCAAGGATCAAGGATCAAGGCTCAAATCATGGCTCAAGGGTCAGGACTCAAGTCAGAAGGCTCAAGGCTCAAGGCTCAAGGCTCAAGTCTCAAGGCTTAAGGCTCAAGGTTCAAGGAAAAAGGCTCAAGGCTCAAGGCTCAAGGCTCAAGGCTATAGGCTCAAGGCTCAAAGTTCAAGGCTAAAGGGTCAAGGGTCGAGGCTTGAGGGTCGAGGCTCGAGGGTCGAGGCTCGAGGCTCGAGGGTCGAGGCTCGAGGGTCGAGGCTCGAGGGTCGAGGCTCGAGGCTCCAGGCTCCAGGCTCAAGGCTCCAGGCTCAAGGCTCAAGGCTCAAGGCTTAAGGATCAAGGCTCAAGGCTCAAGGCTCAAGGTTTAAGGTTCATGGAAAAAGGCTCAAGGCTCAAGGGTCAAGGCTCAAGTCACGGCTCAAGGCTCAAGGCTCAAAAGTCAAGGCTCAAGGCTCAGCACTCAAGGTTCAAGGGCCAAGGGTTAAGGCTCAAGGCTCAAGGCTCAAGGCTCAAGGCTCAAGGCTCAAGGCTCAAGGCTCAAGTCTCAAGTCTCAAGGCTCAAGGCTCAAGGCTCAAGGCTCAAGGGTCAAGGGTCAAGGGTCAAGGGTCAAGGGTCAAGGCTCGAGGCTCGAGGCTCGAGGCTCAAGAATCAAGGCTCAAGGCTCAAGGCTCAAGGCTCAAGGCTCAAGGATCAAGGCTCAAGTCACGGCTCAAGGGTCAGGAGTCAAGGCAAAAGGCTGAAGGCTCAAGGCTCAAGGCTCAAGGCTCAAGGCTCAAGGCTCAAGGCTCAAGGCTCAAAGCTTAAGGCTCAAGGCTTAAGGCTCAAGGTTCAAGGAAAAAGGCTCAAGGGTCAAGGGTCAAGGCTCAAGGCTCAAGGCTCAAGGCTCAAGGCTCAAGGTTCAAGGCTAAAGGGTCAAGGGTCGAGGCTCGACGCTCGAGGCTCGAGGCTCGAGGGTCGAGGCTCAAGGCTCACGACTCAAGGCTCAAGGCTCAACGCTCAAGGCTCAACGCTCAGGGCTCAACGCTCCAGGGTCAATTCTCAGGGCTCAAGGCTCAAGGTTCAAGGCTCAAGGCTTAAGGCTCAAGGATCCAGGTTCAAGGCAAAAGGCAAAATGCTCAAGGATCAAGGCTCAAGGTTCAAGGCTAAAGGGTCAAGGGTCAAGGCTCAAGGCTCGAGGCTCGAGGCTCGAGGCTCCAGGCTCATGGCTCAAGGCTACAGGCTCAAGGCTCAAGGCTCAAGGCTCAAGTTACGGCTCAATGCTCAAGGCTCAAGGCTCAAAGATCAAGGCTCAAGGCTCAAGGCTTAAGGCTCAAGGTTCAAGGAAAAAGGCTCAAGGCTCAAGGCTCAAGGCTCAAGGCTCAAGGCTCAAGGCTCAAGGCTCAAGGCTCAAGGCTCAAGGCTCAAGGCTCAAGGATCAAGGCTCAAGTCATGGCTCAAGGGTCAGGACTCAAGTCAAAAGGCTTAAGGCTCAAGGCTCAAGGCTCAAGGCTCAAGGCTCAAGGCTCAATGCTCAAGGCTCAAGGCTCAAGGCTCAAGGCTCAAGGCTCAAGGTTCAAGGAAAAAGGCTCAAGGCTCAAGGCTCAAGGCTCAAGGCTCAAGGCTCAAGGATTAAGGCTCAAGGTTCAAGGAAAATGGCTCAAGGCTCAAGGCTCAAGGCTCTAGGCTCAAGGCTCAATGCTCAATGCTCAAGGCTCAAGGCTCAAGGCTCAAGGCTCAAGGCTCAAGGCTCAAGGCTCAAGGCTTAAGGCTCAAGGTTAAAGGTTCATGGAAAAAGGCTCAAGGCTCAAGGCTCAAGTCACGGCTCAAGGCTCAAGGCTCAAGGCTCAAGGCTCAAGGCTCAAAGCTCAAGGCTCAAGGCTCAAGGCTTAAGTCTCAAGGTTCAAGGAAAAAAGCTCAAGGCTCAAGGCTCAAGGCTCAATGCTCAAGGCTCAAGGCTCAAGGCTCAAGGCTCAAGGCTCAAGGCTCACGACTCAAGGCTCAAGGCTCAACGCTCAGGGCTCAACGCTCCAGGGTCAATTCTCAGGGCTCAAGGATCAAGGTTCAAGGCTCAAGGCTTAAGGCTCAAGGATCCAGGTTCAAGGCAAAAGGCAAAATGCTCAAGGATCAAGGCTCAAGGCTCAAGGTTCAAGGCTAAAGGGTCAAGGGTCAAGGCTCAAGGCTCAAGGCTCGAGGCTCGAGGCTCGAGGCTCAAGGCTCATGGCTCAAGGCTAAAGGCTCAAGGCTCAAGGCTCAAGGCTCAAGTTACGGCTCAAAGCTCAATGCTCAAGACTCAAGGCTCAAGGCTCAAAGCTCAAGGCTCAAGGCTCAAGGCTCAAGGAAAAAGGAAAAAGGCTCAAGGCTCAAGGCTCAAGGAAAAAGGCTCAAGGCTCAAGGCTCAAGGCTCAAGGCTCAAGGCTCAAGGATCAAGGATCAAGGCTCAAGTCATGGCTCAAGGGTCAGGACTCAAGTCAAAAGGCTTAAGGCTCAAGGCTCAAGGCTCAAGGCTCAAGGCTCAACACTCAAGGCTCAAGGCTCAAAGCTCAAGGCTCAAGGCTCAAGGCTTAAGGCTCAAGGTTCAAGGAAAAAAGCTCAAGGCTCAAGGCTCAAGGCTCAATGCTCAAGGCTCAAGGCTCAAGGCTCAAGGCTCAAGACTCAAGGCTCAAGGCTCAAGGCTCAAGGCTCAAGGATCAAGGATCAAGGCTCAAGTCATGGCTCAAGGGTCAGGACTCATGTCAGAAGGCTCAAGGCTCAAGGCTCAAGGCTCAAGGCTCAAGTCACAAGGCTTAAGGCTCAAGGTTCAAGGAAAAAGGCTCAAGGCTCAAGGCTCTAGGCTCAAGGCTCTAGGCTCAAGGCTCAAAGTTCAAGGCTAAAGGGTCAAGGGTCGAGGGTCGAGGCTTGAGGGTCGAGGCTCGAGGGTCGAGGCTCGAGGGTCGAGGCTCGAGGCTCCAGGCTCCAGGCTCAAGGCTCCAGGCTCAAGGCTCAAGGCTCAAGGCTCAAGGCTCAAGGATCAAGGATCAAGGCTCAAGGCTCAAGGCTCAAGGTTTAAGGTTCATGGAAAAAGGCTCAAGGCTCAAGGGTCAAGGCTCAAGTCACGGCTCAAGGCTCAAGGCTCAAAAGTCAAGGCTCAAGGCTCAGCACTCAAGGTTCAAGGGTCAAGGGTCAAGGCTCATGTCTCAAGGCTCAAGGCTCAAGGCTCAAGGGTCAAGGGCAAGGCTCAAGGCTCAAGGCTCAAGGCTCAAGTCTCAAGGCTCAAGGCTCAAGGCTCAAGGGTCAAGGGTCAAGGGTCAAGGCTCGAGGCTCGAGGCTCGAGGCTCAAGAATCAAGGCTCAAGGCTCAAGGCTCAAGGCTCAAGGCTCAAGGCTCAAGGATCAAGGCTCAAGTCACGGCTCAAGGGTCAGGACTCAAGGCAAAAGGCTGAAGGCTCAAGGCTGAAGGCTCAAGGCTCAAGGCTCAAGGCTCAAGGCTCAAGGCTCAAGGCTCAAGGCTCGAGGCTCGAGGCTCAAAGCTCAAGGCTCAAGGCTCAAGGCTCAAGGCTCAAGGCTCAAGGTTTAAGGTTCATGGAAAAAGGCTCAAGGCTCAAGGGTCAAGGCTCAAGTCACGGCTCAAGGCTCAAAAGTCAAGGCTCAAGGCTCAACACTCAAGGCTCAACGCTCAAAGCTCAAGGCTCAAGGCTCAAGGCTTAAGGCTCAAGGTTCAAGGAAAAAAGCTCAAGGCTCAAGGCTCAAGGCTCAATGCTCAAGGCTCAAGGCTCAAGGCTCAAGGCTCAAGGCTCAAGGCTCAAGGCTCAAGGCTCAAGGATCAAGTCATGGCTCAAGGGTCAGGACTCAAGTCAGAAGGCTCAAGGCTCAAGGCTCAAGGCTTAAGGCTCAAGGTTCAAGGAAAAAGGCTCCAGGCTCAAGGCTCAAGGCTCAAGGCTCTAGGCTCAAGGCTCAAAGTTCAAGGCTAAAGGGTCAAGGGTCGAGGGTCGAGGCTTGAGGGTCGAGGCTCGAGGGTCGAGGCTCGAGGCTCGAGGCTCCAGGCTCAAGGCTCCAGGCTCAAGGCTCAAGGCTCAAGGCTCAAGGCTCAAGGCTCAAGGCTCAAGGATCAAGGCTCAAGGCTCAAGGCTCAAGGTTTAAGGTTCATGGAAAAAGGCTCAAGGCTCAAGGGTCAAGGCTCAAGTCACGGCTCCAGGCTCAAGGCTCAAAAGTCAAGGCTCAAGGCTCAGCACTCAAGGTTCAAGGGTCAAGGGTCAAGCCTCATGTCTCAAGGCTCAAGGCTCAAGGCTCAAGGCTCAAGGCTTAAGGCTCAAGGCTCAAGGCTCAAGTCTCAAGGCTCAAGGCTCAAGGATCAAGGCTCAAGGGTCAAGGGTCAAGGGTCAAGGCTCGAGGCTCGAGGCTCAAGAATCAAGGCTCAAGGCTCAAGGCTCAAGGCTCAAGGCTCATGGATCAAGGCTCAAGTCACGGCTCAAGGGTCAGGACTCAAGGCAAAAGGCTGAAGGCTCAAGGCTCAAGGCTCAAGGATCAAGGCTCAAGGCTCAAGGCTCAAGGCTCGAGGCTCAAAGCTCAAGGCTCAAGGCTTAAGGCTCAAGGTTCAAGGAAAAAGGCTCAAGGGTCAAGGGTCAAGGCTCAAGGCTCAAGGCTCAAGGCTCAAGGTTCAAGGCTAAAGGGTCAAGGGTCGAGGCTCGACGCTCGAGGCTCGAGGCTCGAGGCTCGAGGCTCAAGGCTCACGACTCAAGGCTCAAGGCTCAACGCTCAAGGCTCAACGCTCAGGGTGCAACGCTCCAGGGTCAATTCTCAATCCAGGTTCAAGGCAAAAGGCAAAATGCTCAAGGATCAAGGCTCAAGGCTCAAGGCTCAAGGTTCAAGGCTAAAGGGTCAAGGGTCAAGGCTCAAGGCTCGAGGCTCGAGGCTCGAGGCTCCAGGCTCATGGCTCAAGGCTCAAGGCTCAAGGCTCAAGTTACGGCTCAATGCTCAAGGCTCAAGGCTCAAGGCTCAAGGCTCAAAGCTCAAGGCTCAAGGCTCAAGGCTTAAGGCTCAAGGTTCAAGGAAAAAGGCTCAAGTCTCAAGGCTCAAGGCTCAAGGCTCAAGGCTCAAGGCTCAAGGCTCAAGGCTCAAGGCTCAAGGCTCAAGGCTCAAGGCTCAAGGATCAAGGCTCAAGTCATGGCTCAAGGGTCAGGACTCAAGTCAAAAGGCTTAAGGCTCAAGGCTCATGGCTCAAGGCTTAAGGCTCAAGGCTCAAGGCTCAAGGCTCAAGGTTCAAGGAAAACGGCTCAAGGCTCAAGGCTCAAGGCTCCAGGCTCAAGGCTCAAGTCACGGCTCAAGGGTCAGGACTCAAGGCAAAAGGCTGAAGGCTCAAGGCTCAAGGCTCAAGGCTCAAGGCTCAAGGCTCAAGGCTCAAGGCTCAAGGCTCGAGGCTCGAGGCTCAAAGCTCAAGGCTCAAGGCTCAAGGCTCAAGGCTCAAGGCTCAAGGTTCAAGGAAAAAGGCTCAAGGGTCAAGGGTCAAGGCTCAAGGCTCAAGGCTCAAGGCTCAAGGCTCAAGGCTCAAGGCTCAAGGCCCAAGGCTCAAGGCTCAAGGCTCAAGGATCAAGGATCAAGGCTTAAGTCATGGCTCAAGGGTCAGGACTCAAGTCAAAAGGCTCAAGGCTCAAGGCTCAAGGCTCAAGTCTCAAGGCTTAAGGCTCAAGGTTCAAGGAAAAAGGCTCAAGGCTCAAGGCTCAAGGCTCTAGGCTCAAGGCTAAAAGTTCAAGGCTAAAGGGTCAAGGGTCGAGGCTCGAGGGTCGAGGCTCGAGGGTCGAGGCTCGAGGGTCGAGGCTCGAGGCTCAAGGCTCAAGGCTCCAGGCTCCAGGCTCAAGGCTCAAGGCTCAAGGCTCAAGGCTCAAGGATCAAGGCTCAAGGCTCAAGGTTTAAGGTTCATGGAAAAAGGCTCAAGGCTCAAGGGTCAAGGCTCAAGTCACGGCTCAAGGCTCAAAAGTCAAGGCTCAAGGCTCAACACTCAAGGCTCAACGCTCAAAGCTAAAGGCTCAAGGCTCAAGGCTTAAGGCTCAAGGTTCAAGGAAAAAAGCTCAAGGCTCAAGGCTCAAGGCTCAATGCTCAAGGCTCAAGGCTCAAGGCTCAAGGCTCAAGGCTCAAGGCTCAAGGCTCAAGGCTCAAGGCTCAAGGTTTAAGGTTCATGGAAAAAGGCTCAAGGCTCAAGGGTCAAGGCTCAAGTCACGGCTCCAGGCTCAAGGCTCAAAAGTCAAGGCTCAAGGCTCAGCACTCAAGGTTCAAGGGTCAAGGGTCAAGCCTCATGTCTCAAGGCTCAAGGCTCAAGGCTCAAGGCTCAAGGCTTAAGGCTCAAGGCTCAAGGCTCAAGTCTCAAGGCTCAAGGCTCAAGGATCAAGGCTCAAGGGTCAAGGGTCAAGGGTCAAGGCTCGAGGCTCGAGGCTCAAGAATCAAGGCTCAAGGCTCAAGGCTCAAGGCTCAAGGCTCATGGATCAAGGCTCAAGTCACGGCTCAAGGGTCAGGACTCAAGGCAAAAGGCTGAAGGCTCAAGGCTCAAGGCTCAAGGATCAAGGCTCAAGGCTCAAGGTTCAAGGCTCGAGGCTCAAAGCTCAAGGCTCAAGGCTTAAGGCTCAAGGTTCAAGGAAAAAGGCTCAAGGGTCAAGGGTCAAGGCTCAAGGCTCAAGGCTCAAGGCTCAAGGCTCAAGGTTCAAGGCTAAAGGGTCAAGGGTCGAGGCTCGACGCTCGAGGCTCGAGGCTCGAGGCTCGAGGCTCAAGGCTCACGACTCAAGGCTCAAGGCTCAACGCTCAAGGCTCAACGCTCAGGGTGCAACGCTCCAGGGTCAATTCTCAATCCAGGTTCAAGGCAAAAGGCAAAATGCTCAAGGATCAAGGCTCAAGGCTCAAGGCTCAAGGTTCAAGGCTAAAGGGTCAAGGGTCAAGGCTCAAGGCTCGAGGCTCGAGGCTCGAGGCTCCAGGCTCATGGCTCAAGGCTCAAGGCTCAAGGCTCAAGTTACGGCTCAATGCTCAAGGCTCAAGGCTCAAGGCTCAAGGCTCAAAGCTCAAGGCTCAAGGCTCAAGGCTTAAGGCTCAAGGTTCAAGGAAAAAGGCTCAAGTCTCAAGGCTCAAGGCTCAAGGCTCAAGGCTCAAGGCTCAAGGGTCAAGGCTCAAGGCTCAAGGCTCAAGGATCAAGGCTCAAGTCATGGCTCAAGGGTCAGGACTCAAGTCAAAAGGCTTAAGGCTCAAGGCTCATGGCTCAAGGCTTAAGGCTCAAGGCTCAAGGCTCAAGGCTCAAGGTTCAAGGAAAACGGCTCAAGGCTCAAGGCTCAAGGCTCCAGGCTCAAGGCTCAAGTCACGGCTCAAGGGTCAGGACTCAAGGCAAAAGGCTGAAGGCTCAAGGCTCAAGGCTCAAGGCTCAAGGCTCAAGGCTCAAGGCTCAAGGCTCAAGGCTCGAGGCTCGAGGCTCAAAGCTCAAGGCTCAAGGCTCAAGGCTCAAGGCTCAAGGTTCAAGGAAAAAGGCTCAAGGGTCAAGGCTCAAGGCTCAAGGCTCAAGGCTCAAGGCTCAAGGCTCAAGGCTCAAGGCTCAAGGCTCAAGGCTCAAGGCCCAAGGCTCAAGGCTCAAGGCTCAAGGATCAAGGATCAAGGCTTAAGTCATGGCTCAAGGGTCAGGACTCAAGTCAAAAGGCTCAAGGCTCAAGGCTCAAGGCTTAAGTCTCAAGGCTTAAGGCTCAAGGTTCAAGGAAAAAGGCTCAAGGCTCAAGGCTCAAGGCTCTAGGCTCAAGGCTAAAAGTTCAAGGCTAAAGGGTCAAGGGTCGAGGCTCGAGGGTCGAGGCTCGAGGGTCGAGGCTCGAGGGTCGAGGCTCGAGGCTCAAGGCTCAAGGCTCCAGGCTCCAGGCTCAAGGCTCAAGGCTCAAGGCTCAAGGCTCAAGGATCAAGGCTCAAGGCTCAAGGTTTAAGGTTCATGGAAAAAGGCTCAAGGCTCAAGGGTCAAGGCTCAAGTCACGGCTCAAGGCTCAAAAGTCAAGGCTCAAGGCTCAACACTCAAGGCTCAACGCTCAAAGCTCAAGGCTCAAGGCTCAAGGCTTAAGGCTCAAGGTTCAAGGAAAAAAGCTCAAGGCTCAAGGCTCAAGGCTCAATGCTCAAGGCTCAAGGCTCAAGGCTCAAGGCTCAAGGCTCAAGGCTCAAGGCTCAAGGCTCAAGGATCAAGTCATGGCTCAAGGGTCAGGACTCAAGTCAGAAGGCTCAAGGCTCAAGGCTCAAGGCTTAAGGCTCAAGGTTCAAGGAAAAAGGCTCCAGGCTCAAGGCTCAAGGCTCAAGGCTCTAGGCTCAAGGCTCAAAGTTCAAGGCTAAAGGGTCAAGGGTCGAGGGTCGAGGCTTGAGGGTCGAGGCTCGAGGGTCGAGGCTCGAGGCTCGAGGCTCCAGGCTCAAGGCTCCAGGCTCAAGGCTCAAGGCTCAAGGCTCAAGGCTCAAGGCTCAAGGATCAAGGCTCAAGGCTCAAGGCTCAAGGTTTAAGGTTCATGGAAAAAGGCTCAAGGCTCAAGGGTCAAGGCTCAAGTCACGGCTCCAGGCTCAAGGCTCAAAAGTCAAGGCTCAAGGCTCAGCACTCAAGGTTCAAGGGTCAAGGGTCAAGCCTCATGTCTCAAGGCTCAAGGCTCAAGGCTCAAGGCTCAAGGCTTAAGGCTCAAGGCTCAAGGCTCAAGTCTCAAGGCTCAAGGCTCAAGGATCAAGGCTCAAGGGTCAAGGGTCAAGGGTCAAGGCTCGAGGCTCGAGGCTCAAGAATCAAGGCTCAAGGCTCAAGGCTCAAGGCTCAAGGCTCATGGATCAAGGCTCAAGTCACGGCTCAAGGGTCAGGACTCAAGGCAAAAGGCTGAAGGCTCAAGGCTCAAGGCTCAAGGATCAAGGCTCAAGGCTCAAGGCTCAAGGCTCGAGGCTCAAAGCTCAAGGCTCAAGGCTTAAGGCTCAAGGTTCAAGGAAAAAGGCTCAAGGGTCAAGGGTCAAGGCTCAAGGCTCAAGGCTCAAGGCTCAAGGTTCAAGGCTAAAGGGTCAAGGGTCGAGGCTCGACGCTCGAGGCTCGAGGCTCGAGGCTCGAGGCTCAAGGCTCACGACTCAATGCCCAAGGCTCAACGCTCAAGGCTCAACGCTCAGGGTGCAACGCTCCAGGGTCAATTCTCAATCCAGGTTCAAGGCAAAAGGCAAAATGCTCAAGGATCAAGGCTCAAGGCTCAAGGCTCAAGGTTCAAGGCTAAAGGGTCAAGGGTCAAGGCTCAAGGCTCGAGGCTCGAGGATCGAGGCTCCAGGCTCATGGCTCAAGGCTCAAGGCTCAAGGCTCAAGTTACGGCTCAATGCTCAAGGCTCAAGGCTCAAAGCTCAAGGCTCAAGGCTCAAGGCTTAAGGCTCAAGGTTCAAGGAAAAAGGCTCAAGTCTCAAGGCTCAAGGCTCAAGGCTCAAGGCTCAAGGCTCAAGGCTCAAGGGTCAAGGCTCAAGGCTCAAGGCTCAAGGCTCAAGGATCAAGGCTCAAGTCATGGCTCAAGGGTCAGGACTCAAGTCAAAAGGCTTAAGGCTCAAGGCTCAAGGCTCAAGGCTTAAGGCTCAAGGCTCAAGGCTCAAGGCTCAAGGTTCAAGGAAAACGGCTCAAGGCTCAAGGCTCAAGGCTCCAGGCTCAAGGCTCAAGGCTCAAGGCTCAAGGCTCAAGGATTAAGGCTCAAGGTTCAAGGAAAAAGGCTCAAGGCTCAAGGCTCAAGGCTCAAGGCTCTAGGCTTAAGGCTCAAGGCTCAAGGCTCAAGGCTCAAGGCTTAAGGCTCAAGGCTCAAGGCTCAAGGCTCAAGGCTCAAGGCTTAAGGCTCAAGGTTAAAGGTTCATGGAAAAAGGCTCAAGGCTCAAGGCTCAAGGCTCAAGTCACAGCTCAAGGCTCAAGGCTCAAGGCTCAAAGCTCAAGGCTCAAGGCTCAAGGTTCAAGGAAAAAAGCTCAAGGCACAAGGCTCAAAGCTTAATGCTCAAGGCTCAAGGCTCAAGGCTCAAGGCTCACGACTCAAGGCTCAAGGCTCAACGCTCAAGGCTCACCGCTCAGGGCTCAACGCTCCAGGGTCAATTCTCAGGGCTCAAGGCTCAAGGTTCAAGGCTCAAGGCTTAAGGCTCAAGGATCCAGGTTCAAGGCAAAAGGCAAAATGCTCAAGGATCAAGGCTCAAGGCTCAAGGCTCAAGGCTCAAGGTTCAAGGCTAAAGGGTCAAGGGTCAAGGCTCAAGGCTCGAGGATCGAGGCTCGAGGCTCAAGGCTCAAGGCTAAAGGCTCAAGGCTCAAGGCTCAAGTTACGGCTCAAGGCTCAATTCTCAAGGCTCAAGGCTCAAAGCTCAAGGCTCAAGGCTCAAGGCTTAAGGCTCAAGGCTCAAGGCTCGAGGATCAAGGCTCAAGGCTCAAGGTTTAAGGTTCATGGAAAAAAGGCTCAAGGCTCAAGGGTCAAGGCTCAAGTCACGGCTCAAGGCTCAAGGCTCAAAAGTCAAGGCTCAAGGCTCAACACTCAAGGCTCAAGGCTCAAAGCTCAAGGCTCAAGGCTCAAGGCTTAAGGCTCAAGGTTCAAGGAAAAAAGCTCCAGGCTCAAGGCTCAAGGCTCAATGCTCAAGGCTCAAGGCTCAAGGCTCAAGGCTCAAGGCTCAAGGCTCAAGGCTCAAGGATCAAGGATAAAGGCTCAAGTCATGGCTCAAGGGTCAGGACTCAAGTCAGAAGGCTCAAGGCTCAAGGCTCAAGGCTCAAGTCTCAAGGCTTAAGGCTCAAGGTTCAAGGAAAAAGGCTCAAGGCTCAAGGCTCAAGGCTCAAGGCTATAGGCTCAAGGCTCAAAGTTCAAGGCTAAAGGGTCAAGGGTCGAGGGTCGAGGCTTGAGGGTCGAGGCTCGAGGGTCGAGGCTCGAGGGTCGAGGCTCGAGGGTCGAGGCTCGAGGCTCCAGGCTCCAGGCTCAAGGCTCAAGGCTCAAGGCTCAAGGATCAAGGCTCAAGGCTCAAGGTTTAAGGTTCATGGAAAAAGGCTCAAGGCTCAAGGGTCAAGGCTCAAGTCACGGCTCAAGGCTCAAGGCTCAAAAGTCAAGGCTCAAGGCTCGGCACTCAAGGTTTAAAGGCCAAGGGTTAAGGCTCATGTCTCAAGGCTCAAGGCTCAAGGCTCAAGGCTCAAGGCTCAAGGCTCAAGGCTCAAGTCTCAAGGCTCAAGGCTCAAGGCTCAAGGCTCAAGGCTCAAGGCTCAAGGCTCAAGGCTCAAGGGTCAAGGGTCAAGGGTCAAGGGTCAAGGGTCAAGGCTCGAGGCTCGAGGCTCGAAGCTCAAGAATCAAGGCTCAAGGCTCAAGGCTCGAGGCTCAAGGATCAAGGCTCAAGTCACGGCTCAAGGGTCAGGAGTCAAGGCAAAAGGCTGAAGGCTGAAGGCTCAAGGCTGAAGGCTCAAGGCTGAAGGCTCAAGGCTCAAAGCTCAAGGCTCAAGGGTCAAGGGTCGAGGCTCGACGCTCGAGGTTCGAGGGTCGAGGCTCAAGGCTCACGACTCAAGGCTCAAGGCTCAACGCTCAAGGCTCAACGCTCAGGGCTCAACGCTCCAGGGTCAATTCTCAGGGCTCATGGCTCAAGGTTCAAGGCTCAAGGCTTAAGGCTCAAGGATCCAGGTTCAAGGCAAAAGGCAAAATGCTCAAGGATCAAGGCTCAAGGCTCAAGGCTCAAGGTTCAAGGCTAAAGGGTCAAGGGTCAAGGGTCAAGGCTCAAGGCTCGAGGCTCGAGGCTCGAGGCTCCAAGCTCATGGCTCAAGGCTAAAGGCTCAAGGCTCAAGGCTCATGGCTCAAGGCTCAAGGCTCAAGTTACGGCTCAATGCTCAAGGCTCAAGGCTCAAAGCTCAAGGCTCAAGGCTCAAGGCTTAAGGCTCAAGGTTCAAGGAAAAAGGCTCAAGGCTCAAGGCTCAAGGCTCAAGGCTCAAGGCTCAAGGCTCAAGGCTCAAGGCTCAAGGCTCAAGGATCAAAGCTCAAGTCATGGCTCAAGGGTCAGGACTCAAGTCAAAAGGCTTAAGGCTCAAGGCTCAAGGCTCAAGGCTTAAGGCTCAAGGCTCAAGGCTCAAGGCTCAAGGCTCAAGGTTCAAGGAAAAAGGCTCAAGGCTCAAGGCTCAAGGCTCAAGGCTCAAGGCTCAAGGCTCAAGGATTAAGGCTCAAGGTTCAAGGAAAAAGGCTCAAGGCTCAAGGCTCAAGGCTCTAGGCTCAAGGCTCAAGGCTCAATGCTCAATGCTCAAGGCTCAAGGCTCAAGGCTCAAGGCTCAAGGCTCAAGGCTCAAGGCTCAAGGCTCAAGGCTTAAGGCTCAAGGTTAAAGGTTCATGGAAAAAGGCTCAAGGCTCAAGGCTCAAGGCTCAAGTCACGGCTCAAGGCTCAAGGCTCAAGGCTCAAAGCTCAAGGCTCAAGGCTTAAGGCTCAAGGTTCAAGGAAAAAAGCTCAAGGCTCAAGGCTCAAGGCTCAATGCTCAAGGCTCAAGGCTCAAGGCTCAAGGCTCACGACTCAAGGCTCAAGGCTCAACGCTCAAGGCTCAACGCTCAGGGCTCAACGCTCCAGGGTCAATTCTCAGGGCTCAAGGATCAAGGTTCAAGGCTCAAGGCTTAAGGCTCAAGGATCCAGGTTCAAGGCAAAAGGCAAAATGCTCAAGGATCAAGGCTCAAGGCTCAAGGCTCAAGGTTCAAGGCTAAAGGGTCAAGGGTCAAGGCTCAAGGCTCGAGGCTTGAGGCTCGAGGCTCAAGGCTCATGGCTCAAGGCTAAAGGCTCAAGGCTCAACTCTCAAGGCTCAAGTTACGGCTCAAGGCTCAATGCTCAAGGCTCAAGGCTCCAGGCTCAAAGCTCAAGGCTCAAGGCTCAAGGCTCAAGGTTCAAGGAAAAAGGCTCAAGGCTCAAGGCTCAAGGCTCAAGGCTCAAGGCTCAAGGCTCAAGGCTCAAGGCTCAAGGATCAAGGATCAAGGCTCAAGTCATGGCTCAAGGGTCAGGACTCAAGTCAAAAGGCTTAAGGCTCAAGGCTCAAGGCTCAAGGCTCAAGGCTCAAGGCTCAAGGCTCAAGGATTAAGGCTCAAGGTTCAAGGAAAAAGGCTCAAGGCTCAAGGCTCAAGGCTCAAGGCTCAAGGCTCAAGGCTCTAGGCTCAAGGCTCAATGCTCAAGGCTCAAGGCTCAAGGCTCCAGGCTCAAGGCTCAAGGCTCTAGGCTCAAGGCTCAATGCTCAAGGCTCAAGGCTCAAGGCTCAAGGCTCAAGGTTCAAGGCTTAAGGCTCAAGGTTAAAGGTTCATGGAAAAAGGCTCAAGGCTCAAGGCTCAAGGCTCAAGGCTCAAGTCACGGCTCAAGGCTCAAGGCTCAAGGCTTAAGGCTCAAGGTTCAAGGAAAAAAGCTCAAGGCTCAAGGCTCAAGGCTCAATGCTCAAGGCTCAAGGCTCAAGGCTCAAGGCTCAAGTCACGGCTCAAGGCTCAAGGCTCAAGGCTCAAGGCTCAAGGCTCAAGGCTCAAGTCTCAAGGCTTAAGGCTCAAGGTTCAAGGAAAAAGGCTCAAGGCTCAAAGCTTTAGGCTCAAGGCTCAAAGCTCTAGGCTAAAGGGTCAAGGGTCGAGGGTCGAGGCTTGAGGGTCGAGGCTCGAGGGTCGAGGCTCGAGGGTCGAGGCTTGAGGGTCGAGGCTCGAGGCTCAAGGCTCCAGGCTCAAGGCTCAAGGCTCAAGGCTCAAGGCTCAAGGATCAAGGCTCAAGGCTCAAGGTTTAAGGTTCATGGAAAAAGGCTCAAGGCTTAAGGGTCAATGCTCAAGTCACGGCTCAAGGCTCAAGGCTCAAAAGTCAAGGCTCAAGGCTCAGCACTCAAGGGTCAAGGGTCAAGGCTCATGTCTCAAGGCTCAAGGGTCAAGGCTCAAGGCTCAAGGCTCAAGGCTCAAGGCTCAAGGCTCAAGACTCAAGGCTCAAGGCTCAAGGCTCAAGGCTCAAGGGTCAAGGGTCAAGGGTCAAGGGTCAAGGGTCAAGGGTCAAGGGTCAAGGGTCAAGGGTCAAGGGTCAAGGCTCAAGGCTCGAGGCTCGAGGCTCGAGGCTCAAGAATCAAGGCTCAAGGCTCAAGGCTCAAGGCTCAAGGCTCAAGGCTCAAGGCTCAAGGCTCAAGGCTCAAGGCTCAAGGCTCAAGGCTCAAGGCTCAAGGCTCAAGGCTCAAGGCTCAAGGCTCAAGGTTCAAGGAAAAAGGCTCAAGGGTCAAGGCTCAAGGCTCAAGGCTCAAGGATCAAGGCTCAAGGTTCAAGGCTAAAGGGTCGAGGCTCGAGGCTCGAGGCTCGAGGGTCGAGGGTCGAGGCTCAAGGCTCACGACTCAACGCTCAAGGCTCAACGCTCAGGGCTCAACGCTCCAGGGTCAATTCTCAGGGCTCAAGGCTCAAGGTTCAAGGCTCAAGGCTTAAGGTTCAAGGATCCAGGTTCAAGGCAAAAGGCAAAATGCTCAAGGATCAAGGCTCAAGGCTCAAGGCTCAAGGTTCAAGGCTAAATTGTCAAGGGTCAAGGGTCAAGGCTCGAGGATCGAGGCTCGAGGCTCGAGGCTCGAGGCTCAAGGATCATGGCTCAAGGCTAAAGGGTCAAGGCTCAAGGCTCAAGTTACGGCTCACGGCTCAAGGCTCAAGGCTCAAGGCTCAAAGCTCAAGGCTCAAGGCTCAAGGCTCAAGGCTTAAGGCTCAAGGTTCAAGGAAAAAGGCTCAAGGCTCAAGGTTCAAGGAAAAAGGCTCAAGGCTCAAGGTTCAAGGCTCAAGGTTCAAGGAAAAAGGCTCAAGGCTCAAGGCTCAAGGCTCAAGGCTCAAGGCTCAAGGCTCAAGGCTCAAGGCTCAAGGCTCAAGGATCAAGGCTCAAGGCTCAAGGCTCAAGGCTCAAGGATCAAGGATCAAGGCTCAAGTCATGGCTCAAGGGTCAGGACATAAGTCAAAAGGCTTAAGGCTCAAGGCTCAAGGCTCAAGTTTCAAGGCTCAAGGCTCAATGCTCAAGGCTCAAGGCTCAAGGCTCAAGGCTCAAGGCTCACGACTCAACGCTCAAGGCTCAACGCTCAGGGCTCAACGCTCCAGGGTCAATTCTCAGGGCTCAAGGCTCAAGGTTCAAGGCTCAAGGCTTAAGGCTCAAGGATCCAGGTTCAAGGCAAAAGGCAAAATGCTCAAGGATCAAGGCTCAAGGCTCAAGGCTCAAGGTTCAAGGCTAAATTGTCAAGGGTCAAGGCTCAAGGCTCGAGGATCGAGGCTCGAGGCTCGAGGCTCAAGGATCATGGCTCAAGGCTAAAGGGTCAAGGCTCAAGGCTCAAGTTACGGCTCACGGCTCAAGGCTCAAGGCTCAAGGCTCAAAGCTCAAGGCTCAAGGCTCAAGGCTCAAGGCTCAAGGCTCAAGGCTTAAGGCTCAAGGTTCAAGGAAAAAGGCTCAAGGCTCAAGGTTCAAGGAAAAAGGCTCAAGGCTCAAGGTTCAAGGCTAAAGGGTCAAGGGTCAAGGCTCAAGGCTCGAGGCTCGAGGCTCGAGGCTCAAGGCTCATGGCTCAAGGCTAAAGGCTCAAGGCTCAAGGCTCAAGGCTCAAGTTACGGCTCAAGGCTCAATGCTCAAGGCTCAAGGCTCAAGGCTCAAAGCTCAAGGCTCAAGGCTTAAGGCTCAAGGTTCAAGGAAAAAGGCTCAAGGCTCAAGGCTCAAGGCTCAAGGCTCAAAGCTCAAGGCTCAAGGCTCAAGGCTCAAGGCTCAAGGCTCAAGGATCAAGGATCAAGGCTCAAGTCATGGCTCAAGGGTCAGGACACAAGTCAAAAGGCTTAAGGCTCAAGGCTCAAGGCTCAAGGCTCAAGGCTCAATGCTCAAGGCTCAAGGCTCAAGGCTCAAGGCTCAAGGCTCAAGGCTCAAGGCTCAAGGCTCAAGGCTCAAGGAAAAAGGCTCAAGGCTCAAGGCTCAAGGCTCAAGGCTCAAGGCTCAAGGCTCAAGGCTCAAGGCTCAAGGCTCAAGGCTCAAGGTTCTAGGCTCAAGGCTCAATGCTCAAGGCTCAAGGCTCCAGGCTCATGGCTCAAGGCTCTAGGCTCAAGGCTCAATGCTCAAGGCTCAAGGCTCAAGGCTCAAGGCTCAAGGTTCAAGGCTTAAGGCTCAAGGTTAAAGGTTCATGGAAAAAGGCTCAAGGCTCAAGGCTCAAGGCTCAAGTCACGGCTCAAGGCTCAAGGCTCAAGGCTCAAGGCTTAAGGCTCAAGGTTCAAGGAAAAAAGCTCAAGGCTCAAGGCTCAAGGCTCAATGCTCAAGGCTCAAGGCTCAAGGCTCAAGGCTCAAGGCTCAAGTCACGGCTCAAGGCTCAAGGCTCAAGGCTCAAGGCTCAAGGCTCAAGTCTCAAGGCTCAAGGCTTAAGGCTCAAGGTTCAAGGAAAAAGGCTCAAGGCTCTAGGCTGAAGGCTCAAAGTTCAAGGCTAAAGGGTCAAGGGTCGAGGGTCGAGGCTTGAGGGTCGAGGCTCGAGGGTCGAGGCTCGAGGGTCGAGGCTTGAGGGTCGAGGCTCGAGGCTCGAGGCTCAAGGCTCCAGGCTCAAGGCTCAAGGCTCAAGGCTCAAGGCTCAAGGCTCAAGGCTCAAGGCTCAAGGCTCAAGGTTCAAGGATCAAGGCTCAAGGCTCAAGGCTCAAGGTTTAAGGTTCATGGAAAAAGGCTCAAGGGTCAATGCTCAAGTCACGGGTCATGGCTCAAGGCTCAAAAGTCAAGGCTCAAGGCTCGGCACTCAAGGGTCAAGGGTCAAGGCTCATGTCTCAAGGCTCAAGGCTCAAGGCCCAAGGCTCAAGGCTCAAGGCTCAAGGCTCAAGACTCAAGGCTCAAGGGTCAAGGCTCAAGGCTCAAGGGTCAAGGGTGAAGGGTCAAGGCTCAAGGCTCAAGGCTCGAGGCTCGAGGCTCGAGGCTCGAGGCTCGAGGCTCGAGGCTCAAGAATCAAGGCTCAAGGCTCAAGGCTTAAGGCTCCAGGCCCAAGGCTCAAAGCTCAAGGCTCAAGGCTCAAGGCTCAAGGCTCAAGGCTCGAGGCTCGAGGCTCGAGGCTCAAGGCTCAAGGGTCAAGGCTCAAGGCTCAAGGCTCAAGGCTCAAGGCTCAAGGGTCAAGGCTCAAGGTTCAAGGCTAAATGGTCGAGGCTCGAGGCTCGAGGGTCGAGGCTCAAGGCTCACGACTCAAGGCTCAAGGCTCAACGCTCAAGGCTCAACGCTCAGGGCTCAACGCTCCAGGGTCAATTCTCAGGGCTCAAGGCTCAAGGTTCAAGGCTTAAGGCTCAAGGATCCAGGTTCAAGGCAAAAGGCAAAATGCTCAAGGATCAAGGCTCAAAGCTCAAGGCTCAAGGTTCAAGGCTAAAGGGTCAAGGGTCAAGGGTCAAGGCTCGAGGCTCGAGGCTCAAGGCTCAAGGCTCATGGCTCAAGGCTAAAGGCTCAAGGCTCAAGGCTCAAGGCTCAAGGCTCAATGCTCAAGGCTCAAGGCTCAAGGCTAAAAGCTCAAGGCTCGAGGCTCAAGGCTTAAGGCTCAAGGTTCAATGAAAAAGGATCAAGGCTCAAGGCTCAAGGCTCAATGCTCAAGGCTCAAGGCTCAAGGCTCAAGGCTCAAGGCTCAAGGCTCAAGGCTCAAGGCTCAAGGCTTAAGGCTCAAGGCTCAAGGAAAAAGGCTCAAGGCTCAAGGCTCAAGGCTCAAGGCTCAAGGCTCAAGGCTCAAGGTTCTAGGCTCAAGGCTCAATGCTCAAGGCTCAAGGCTCCAGGCTCATGGCTCAAGGCTCTAGGCTCAAGGCTCAATGCTCAAGGCTCAAGGCTCAAGGCTCAAGGCTCAAGGCTCAAGGTTCAAGGCTTAAGGCTCAAGGTTAAAGGTTCATGGAAAAAGGCTCAAGGCTCAAGGCTCAAGTCACGGCTCAAGGCTCAAGGCTCAAGGCTCAAGGCTCAAGGCTTAAGGCTCAAGGTTCAAGGAAAAAAGCTCAAGGCTCAAGGCTCAAGGCTCAATGCTCAAGGCTCAAGGCTCAAGGCTCAAGGCTCAAGTCTCAAGGCTTAAGGCTCAAGGTTCAAGGAAAAAGGCTCAAGGCTCAAGGCTCTAGGCTCAAGGCTCAAAGTTCAAGGCTAAAGGGTCAAGGGTCGAGGGTCGAGGCTTGAGGGTCGAGGCTCGAGGGTCGAGGCTCGAGGGTCGAGGCTTGAGGGTCGAGGCTCGAGGCTCGAGGCTCAAGGCTCCAGGCTCAAGGCTCAAGGCTCAAGGCTCAAGGCTCAAGGCTCAAGGCTCAAGGCTCAAGGCTCAAGGCTCAAGGCTCAAGGCTCAAGGCTCAAGGCTCAAGGCTCAAAGCTCAAGGCTCAAGGCTCAAGGCTAAAGGCTCAAGGCTCAAGGCTCAAGGCTCAAGGCTCAAGGCTCAATGCTCAAGGCTCAAGGCTCAAGGCTCAAAGCTCAAGGCTCAAGGCTCAAGGCTTAAGGCTCAAGGTTCAAGGAAAAAGGATCAAGGCTCAAGGCTCAAGGCTCAAGGATCAAGGATCAAGGCTCAAGTCATGGCTCAAGGGTCAGGACTCAAGTCAAAAGGCTTAAGGCTCAAGGCCCAAGGCTCAAGGCTCAAGGCTCAAGGCTCAAGGATCAAGGCTCAAGGTTCAAAGAAAAAGGCTCAAGGCTCAAGGGTCAAGGCTCAAGGCTCAAGGCTCAAGGCTCAAGGCTCAAGGGTCAAGGCTCAAGGCTCAAGGCTCAAGGCTTAAGGATTAAGGCTCAAGGTTCAAGGAAAAAGGCTCAAGGCTCAAGGCTCAAGGCTCAAGGCTCAAGGCTCTAGGCTCAAGGCTCAATGCTCAAGGCTCAAGGCTCAAGGCTCCAGGCTCAAGGCTCAAGGCTCTAGGCTCAAGGCTCAAGGCTCAAGGCTCAAGGCTTAAGGCTCAAGGTTAAAGGTTCATGGAAAAAGGCTCAAGGCTCAAGGCTCAAGGCTCAAGTCACGGCTCAAGGCTCAAGGCTCAAAGCTCAAGGCTCAAGGTTCAAGGAAAAAAGCTCAAGGCTCAAGGCTCAAGGCTCAATGCTCAAGGCTCAAGGCTCAAGGCTCAAGGCTCAAGGCTCAAGGCTCAAGGCTCAAGGCTCAAGGCTCAAGGCTCAAGGCTCACGGCTCAAGGCTCAAGGCTCAAGGCTCAAGGCTCAAGGCTCAAGGTTCAAGGTTAAAGGATCAAGGGTCGAGGCTCAAGGCTCGAGGCTTCAGGCTCGAGGCTCGAGGCTCAAGGCTCAAGGCTCGAGGCTCCAGGCTCAAGGCTCAAGGCTCTAGGCTCTAGGCTCAAGGCTCAATGCTCAAGGCTCAAGGCTCAAGGCTCAAGGCTCAAGGCTCAAGGCTTAAGGCTCAAGGTTAAAGGTTCATGGAAAAAGGATCAAGGCTCAACGCTCAAGGCTCAAGTCACGGCTCAAGGCTCAAGGCTCAAGGCTCAAGGCTCAAGGCTCAAGGCTCAAGGCTCAAGGCTCAAGTTATGGCTCAAGGCTCAATGCTCAAGGCTCAAGGCTCAAGGCTCAAAGCTCAAGGCTCAAGGCTTAAGGCTCAAGGTTCAAGGAAAAAGGCTCAAGGCTCAAGGCTCAAGGCTCAAGGCTCAAGGCTCAAGGCTCAAGGCTCAAGGCTCAAGGCTCAAGGCTCAAGGCTCAAGGATCAAGGATCAAGGCTCAAGTCATGGCTCAAGGGTCATGACTCAAGTCAAAAGGCTTAAGGCTCATGGCTCAAGGCTCAAGGCTCAAGGCTCAAGGCTCAAGGCTCAAGGCTCAAGGCTCAAGGCTCAAGGCTCAAGGCTCAAGGAAAAAGGCTCAAGGCTCAAGGCTCAAGGCTCAAGGCTCAAGGCTCAAGGCTCAAGGCTCAAGGCTCAAGGATTAAGGCTCAAGGTTCAAGGAAAAAGGCTCAAGGCTCAAGGCTCAAGGCTCAAGTGTCAAGGCTCAAGGCTTAAGGCTCAAGGTGAAAGGTTCATGGAAAAAGGCTCAAGGCTCAAGGCTCAAGTCACGGCTCAAGTCTCAAGGCTCAAGGCTCAAATCTCAAGGCTCAAGGCTTAAGGTTCAAGGTTCAAGGAAAAAAGCTCAAGGCTCAAGGCTCAAGGCTCAATGCTCAAGGCTCAAGGCTCAAGGCTCACGACTCAAGGCTCGAGGCTCAACGCTCAAGGCTCAACGCTCAGGGCTCAGCGCTCCTGGGTCAATTCTCAGGGCTCAAGGCTCAAGGTTCAAGGCTTAAGGCTCAAGGATCCAGGTTCAAGGCAAAAGGCAAAATGCTCAAGGATCAAGGCTCAAAGCTCAAGGCTCAAGGTTCAAGGCTAAAGGGTCAAGGGTCAAGGGTCAAGGCTCGAGGCTCGAGGCTCAAGGCTCAAGGCTCATGGCTCAAGGCTAAAGGCTCAAGGCTCAAGGCTCAAGGCTCAAGGCTCAAGGCTCAAGGCTCAAGGCTCAAGGCTCAATGCTCAAGGCTCAAGGCTCAAGGCTCAAAGCTCAAGGCTCAAGGCTCAAGGCTTAAGGCTCAAGGTTCAAGGAAAAAGGATCAAGGCTCAAGGCTCAAGGCTCAAGGCTCAAGGATCAAGGATCAAGGCTCAAGTCATGGCTCAAGGGTCAGGACTCAAGTCAAAAGGCTTAAGGCTCAAGGCTCAAGGCTCAAGGCTCAAGGCTCAAGGCTCAAGGTTCAAAGAAAAAGGCTCAAGGCTCAAGGCTCAAGGCTCAAGGCTCAAGGCTCAAGGCTCAAGGCTCAAGGCTCAAGGCTCAAGGCTCAAGGCTCAAGGCTTAAGGATTAAGGCTCAAGGTTCAAGGAAAAAGGCTCAAGGCTCAAGGCTCAAGGCTCAAGGCTCTAGGCTCAAGGCTCAATGCTCAAGGCTCAAGGCTCAAGGCTCCAGGCTCAAGGCTCAAGGCTCAAGGCTCTCGGCTCAAGGCTCAAGGCTCAAGGCTCAAGGCTTAAGGCTCAAGGTTAAAGGTTCATGGAAAAAGGCTCAAGGCTCAAGGCTCAAGGCTCAAGTCACGGCTCAAGGCTCAAGTCACGGCTCAAGGCTCAAGGCTCAAAGCTCAAGGCTCAAGGTTCAAGGAAAAAAGCTCAAGGCTCAAGGCTCAAGGCTCAATGCTCAAGGCTCAAGGCTCAAGGCTCAAGGCTCAAGGCTCAAGGCTCAAGGCTCAAGGCTCAAGGCTCACGGCTCAAGGCTCAAGGCTCAAGGCTCAAGGCTCAAGGCTCAAGGTTCAAGGTTAAAGGGTCAAGGGTCGAGGCTCAAGGCTCGAGGCTCGAGGCTCAAGGCTCGAGGCTCCAGGCTCAAGGATCTAGGCTCAAGGCTCAAGGCTCAATGCTCAAGGCTCAAGGCTCAAGGCTCAAGGCTCAAGGCTCAAGGCTCAAGGCTCAAGGTTAAAGGTTCATGGAAAAAGGCTCAAGGCTCAACGCTCAAGGCTCAAGTCACGGCTCAAGGCTCAAGGCTCAAGGCTCAAGGCTCAAAGCTCAATGCTCAAGGCTCAAGGCTTAAGGCTCAAGGTTCAAGGAAAAAAGCTCAAGGCTCAAGGCTCAAGGCTCAAGGCTCAAGGCTCAAGGCTCAAGGCTCAAGGCTCAAGGCTCAAGGCTCAAGGCTCAAGGCTCAAGGCTCAAGGCTCAAGGCTCAAGGCTCAAGGATCAAGGCTCAAGGATCAAGGATCAAGGCTCAAGTCATGGCTCAAGGGTCAGGACTCAAGTCAAAAGGCTCAAGGCTCAAGGCTCAAGGCTCAAGTCTCAAGGCTCAAAGTTCAAGGCTAAAGGGTCAAGGGTCGAGGGTCGAGGCTCGAGGGTCGAGGCTCGAGGGTCGAGGCTCGAGGGTCGAGGCTCGAGGCTCGAGGCTCCAGGCTCAAGCCTCAAGGCTCAAGGCTCAAGGCTCAAGGCTCAAGGCTCAAGGATCAAGGCTCAAGGCTCAAGGTTTAAGGTTCGTGGAAAAAGGCTCAAGGCTCAAGGGTCAAGGCTCAAGTCACGGCTCAAGGCTCAAGGCTCAAAAGTCAAGGCTCAAGGCTCAAGGCTCAAAGCTCAAGGATCAAAGCTCAAGGCTCAAGGCTTAAGGCTCAAGGTTCAAGGAAAGAAGCTCAAGGCTCAAGGCTCAAGGCTCAATGCTCAAGGCTCAAGGCTCAAGACTCAAGGCTCAAGGCTCAAGGCTCAAGGCTCAAGGCTCAAGGCTCAAGGCTCAAGGCTCAAGGCTCAAGGCTCAAGGCTCAAGGCTCAAGGCTCAAGGGTCAGGACTCAAGTCAAAAGGCTCAAGGCTCAAGGCTCAAGGCTCAAGGCTCAAGGCTCAAGGCTCAAGGCTCAAGGCTCAAGGCTCAAGTCTCAAGGCTTAAGGCTCAAGGTTCAAGGAAAAAGGCTCAAGGCTCAAGGCTCAAGGCTCTAGGCTCAAGGCTCAAACTTCAAGGCTAAAGGGTCAAGGGTCGAGGGTTGAGGCTCGAGGGTCGAGGCTCGAGGCTCGAGGCTCCAGGCTCAAGGCCCCAGGCTCAAGGCTCAAGGCTCAAGTCTCAAGGATCAAGGCTCAAGGCTCAAGGCTCAAGGTTTAAGGTTCGTGGAAAAAGGCTCAAGGCTCAAGGGTCAATGCTCAAGTCATGGCTCAAGGCTCAAGGCTCAAAAGTCAAGGCTCAAGGCTCAAGGCTCAAAGCTCAAGGCTCGAAGCTCAAGGCTCAAGGCTCAAGGCTTAAGGCTCAAGGTTCAAGGAAAAAAGCTCAAGGCTCAAGGCTCAAGGATCAATGCTCAAGGCTCAAGGCTCAAGGCTCAAGGCTCAAGGCTCAAGGCTCAAGGCTCAAGGCTCAAGGCTCAAGGCTCAAGGCTCAAGGCTCAAGGCTCAAGGCTCAAGGTTCTAGGCTCAAGGCTCAATGCTCAAGGCTCAAGGCTCCAGGCTCATGGCTCAAGGCTCTAGGCTCAAGGCTCAATGCTCAAGGCTCAAGGCTCAAGGCTCAAGGCTCAAGGTTCAAGGCTTAAGGCTCAAGGTTAAAGGTTCATGGAAAAAGGCTCAAGGCTCAAGGCTCAAGGCTCAAGTCACGGCTCAAGGCTCAAGGCTCAAGGCTTAAGGCTCAAGGTTCAAGGAAAAAAGCTCAAGGCTCAAGGCTCAAGGCTCAATGCTCAAGGCTCAAGGCTCAAGGCTCAAGGCTCAAGGCTCAAGTCACGGCTCAAGGCTCAAGGCTCAAGGCTCAAGGCTCAAGGCTCAAGGCTCAAGTCTCAAGGCTTAAGGCTCAAGGTTCAAGGAAAAAGGCTCAAGGCTCAAGGCTCTAGGCTGAAGGCTCAAAGTTCGAGGCTAAAGGGTCAAGGGTCGAGGGTCGAGGCTTGAGGGTCGAGGCTCGAGGGTCGAGGCTCGAGGGTCGAGGCTTGAGGGTCGAGGCTCGAGGCTCGAGGCTCGAGGCTCCAGGCTCAAGGCTCAAGGCTCAAGGCTCAAGGCTCAAGGCTCAAGGCTCAAGGCTCAAGGCTCAAGGCTCAAGGCTCAAGGCTCAAGGATCAAGGCTCAAGGCTCAAGGCTCAAGGTTTAAGGTTCATGGAAAAAGGCTCAAGGCTCAAGGGTCAATGCTCAAGTCACGGGTCATGGCTCAAGGCTCAAAAGTCAAGGCTCAAGGCTCGGCACTCAAGGGTCAAGGGTCAAGGCTCATGTCTCAAGGCTCAAGGCTCAAGGCCCAAGGCTCAAGGCTCAAGGCTCAAGGCTCAAGGCTCAAGACTCAAGGCTCAAGGCTCAAGGCTCAAGGGTCAAGGCTCAAGGCTCAAGGGTCAAGGGTGAAGGGTCAAGGCTCAAGGCTCAAGGCTCAAGGCTCGAGGCTCGAGGCTCGAGGCTCGAGGCTCGAGGCTCGAGGCTCAAGAATCAAGGCTCAAGGTTCAAGGCTCAAGGCTCAAGGCTCAAGGCTCCAGGCCCAAGGCTCAAAGCTCAAGGCTCAAGGCTCAAGGCTCAAGGCTCAAGGCTCGAGGCTCGAGGCTCGAGGCTCAAGGGTCAAGGCTCAAGGCTCAAGGCTCAAGGCTCAAGGCTCAAGGGTCAAGGCTCAAGGTTCAAGGCTAAATGGTCGAGGCTCGAGGCTCGAGGGTCGAGGCTCAAGGCTCACGACTCAAGGCTCAAGGCTCAACGCTCAAGGCTCAACGCTCAGGGCTCAACGCTCCAGGGTCAATTCTCAGGGCTCAAGGCTCAAGGTTCAAGGCTTAAGGCTCAAGGATCCAGGTTCAAGGCAAAAGGCAAAATGCTCAAGGATCAAGGCTCAAAGCTCAAGGCTCAAGGTTCAAGGCTAAAGGGTCAAGGGTCAAGGGTCAAGGCTCGAGGCTCGAGGCTCGAGGCTCAAGGCTCAAGGCTCATGGCTCAAGGCTAAAGGCTCAAGGCTCAAGGCTCAATGCTCAAGGCTCAAGGCTCAAGGCTAAAAGCTCAAGGCTCGAGGCTCAAGGCTTAAGGCTCAAGGTTCAAGGAAAAAGGATCAAGGCTCAAGGCTCAAGGCTCAAGGCTCAATGCTCAAGGCTCAAGGCTCAAGGCTCAAGGCTCAAGGCTCAAGGCTCAAGGCTTAAGGCTCAAGGCTCAAGGAAAAAGGCTCAAGGCTCAAGGCTCAAGGCTCAAGGCTCAAGGCTCAAGGCTCAAGGTTCTAGGCTCAAGGCTCAATGCTCAAGGCTCAAGGCTCCAGGCTCATGGCTCAAGGCTCTAGGCTCAAGGCTCAATGCTCAAGGCTCAAGGCTCAAGGCTCAAGGCTCAAGGTTCAAGGCTTAAGGCTCAAGGTTAAAGGTTCATGGAAAAAGGCTCAAGGCTCAAGGCTCAAGTCACGGCTCAAGGCTCAAGGCTCAAGGCTCAAGGCTCAAGGCTTAAGGCTCAAGGTTCAAGGAAAAAAGCTCAAGGCTCAAGGCTCAAGGCTCAATGCTCAAGGCTCAAGGCTCAAGGCTCAAGGCTCAAGTCACGGCTCAAGGCTCAAGGCTCAAGGCTCAAGGCTCAAGGCTCAAGTCTCAAGGCTTAAGGCTCAAGGTTCAAGGAAAAAGGCTCAAGGCTCAAGGCTCTAGGCTCAAGGCTCAAAGTTCAAGGCTAAAGGGTCAAGGGTCGAGGGTCGAGGCTTGAGGGTCGAGGCTCGAGGGTCGAGGCTCGAGGGTCGAGGCTTGAGGGTCGAGGCTCGAGGCTCGAGGCTCAAGGCTCCAGGCTCAAGGCTCAAGGCTCAAGGCTCAAGGCTCAAGGCTCAAGGCTCAAGGCTCAAGGCTCAAGGCTCAAGGCTCAAGGCTCAAGGCTCAAGGCTCAAGGATCAAGGCTCAAGGCTCAAGGCTCAAGGTTTAAGGTTCATGGAAAAAGGCTCAAGGCTCAAGGGTCAATGCTCAAGTCACGGGTCATGGCTCAAGGCTCAAAAGTCAAGGCTCAAGGCTCAGCACTCAAGGGTCAAGGGTCAAGGGTCAAGGCTCATGTCTCAAGGCTCAAGGCTCAAGGCCCAAGGCTTAAGGCTCAAGGCTCAAGGCTCAAGGCTCAAGACTCAAGGCTCAAGGCTCAAGGCTCAAGGGTCAAGGCTCAAGGCTCAAGGGTCAAGGGTGAAGGGTCAAGGCTCAAGGCTCAAGGCTCGAGGCTCGAGGCTCGAGGCTCGAGGCTCGAGGCTCAAGAATCAAGGCTCAAGGATCAAGGCTCAAGGCTCAAGGCTCAAGGCTCAAGGCTCCAGGCCCAAGGCTCAAAGCTCAAGGCTCAAGGCTCAAGGCTCAAGGCTCAACGCTCGAGGCTCGAGGCTCGAGGCTCAAGGCTCAAGGGTCAAGGCTCAAGGCTCAAGGCTCAAGGCTCAAGGCTCAAGGGTCAAGGCTCAAGGTTCAAGGCTAAATGGTCGAGGCTCGAGGCTCGAGGGTCGAGGCTCAAGGCTCACGACTCAAGGCTCAAGGCTCAACGCTCAAGGCTCAACGCTCAGGGCTCAACGCTCCAGGGTCAATTCTCAGGGCTCAAGGCTCAAGGTTCAAGGCTCAAGGCTTAAGGCTCAAGGATCCAGGTTCAAGGCAAAAGGCAAAATGCTCAAGGATCAAGGCTCAAGGCACAAGGCTCAAGGTTCAAGGCTAAAGGGTCAAGGGTCAAGGCTCAAGGCTCGAGGCTCAAGGCTCGAGGCTCATGGCTCAAGGCTAAAGGCTCAAGGCTCAAGGCTCAAGGCTCAAGGCTCAAGTTACGGCTCAAGGCTCAATGCTCAAGGCTCAAGGCTCAAGGCTCAAGGCTCAAGGCTCAAGGCTCAAGGTTCAAGGAAAAAGGCTCAAGGCTCAAGGCTCAAGGCTCAAGGCTCAAGGCTCAAGGCTCAAGGCTCAAGGCTCAAGGATCAAGGATCAAGGCTCAAGTCATGGCTCAAGGGTCAGGACTCAAGTCAAAAGGCTTAAGGCTCAAGGCTCAAGGCTCAAGGCTCAAGGCTCAAGGCTCAAGGCTCAAGGCTCAAGGCTCAAGGCTCAAGGCTCAAGGCTCAAGGCTCAAGGCTCAAGGCTCAAGGCTCAAGGCTCAAGGCTCAAGGCTCAAGGCTCAAAGAAAAAGGCTCAAGGCTCAAGGCTCAAGGCTCAAGGCTCAAGGCTCAAGGCTCAAGGCTCAAGGCTCAAGGCTCAAGGCTCAAGGCTCAAGGATTAAGGCTCAAGGTTCAAGGAAAAAGGCTCAAGGCTCAAGGCTCAAGGCTCTAGGCTCAAGGCTCAAGGCTCAATACTCATGGCTCAAGGCTCAAGGCTCAAGTGTCAAGGCTCAATGCTTAAGGCTCAAGGTGAAAGGTTCATGGAAAAAGGCTCAAGGCTCATGGCTCAAGTCACGGCTCAAGTCTCAAGGCTCAAGGCTCAAATCTCAAGGCTCAAGGCTTAAGGTTCAAGGTTCAAGGAAAAAAGCTCAAGGCTCAAGGCTCAAGGCTCAATGCTCAAGGCTCAAGGCTCAATGCTCACGACTCAAGGCTCAAGGCTCAACGCTCAAGGCTCAACGCTCAGGGCTCAGCGCTCCAGGGTCAATTCTCAGGGCTCAAGGCTCAAGGTTCAAGGCTTAAGGCTCAAGGATCCAGGTTCAAGGCAAAAGGCAAAATGCTCAAGGATCAAGGCTCAAAGCTCAAGGCTCAAGGTTCAAGGCTAGAGGGTCAAGGGTCAAGGGTCAAGGCTCGAGGCTCGAGGCTCAAGGCTCAAGGCTCATGGCTCAAGGCTAAAGGCTCAAGGCTCAAGGCTCAAGGCTCAAGGCTCAATGCTCAAGGCTCAAGGCTCAAGGCTCAAAGCTCAAGGCTCAAGGCTCAAGGCTTAAGGCTCAAGGTTCAAGGAAAAAGGATCAAGGCTCAAGGCTCAAGGCTCAAGGATCAAGGATCAAGGCTCAAGTCATGGCTCAAGGGTCAGGACTCAAGCCAAAAGGCTTAAGGCTCAAGGCCCAAGGCTCAAGGCTCAAGGCTCAAGGCTCAAGGATCAAGGCTCAAGGTTCAAAGAAAAAGGCTCAAGGCTCAAGGGTCAAGGCTCAAGGCTCAAGGCTCAAGGCTCAAGGCTCAAGGGTCAAGGCTCAAGGCTCAAGGCTCAAGGCTCAAGGCTTAAGGATTAAGGCTCAAGGTTCAAGGAAAAAGGCTCAAGGCTCAAGGCTCAAGGCTGAAGGCTCTAGGCTCAAGGCTCAATGCTCAAGGCTCAAGGCTCAAGGCTCCAGGCTCAAGGCTCAAGGCTCTAGGCTCAAGGCTCAAGGCTCAAGGCTCAAGGCTTAAGGCTCAAGGTTAAAGGTTCATGGAAAAAGGCTCAAGGCTCAAGGCTCAAGGCTCAAGTCAAGGCTCAAGGCTCAAGGCTCAAAGCTCAAGGCTCAAGGTTCAAGGAAAAAAGCTCAAGGCTCAAGGCTCAAGGCTCAATGCTCAAGGCTCAAGGCTCAAGGCTCAAGGCTCAAGGCTCAAGGCTCAAGGCTCAAGGCTCAAGGCTCACGGCTCAAGGCTCAAGGCTCAAGGCTCAAGGCTCAAGGCTCAAGGTTCAAGGTTAAAGGATCAAGGGTCGAGGCTCAAGGCTCGAGGCTTCAGGCTCGAGGCTCGAGGCTCAAGGCTCAAGGCTCGAGGCTCCAGGCTCAAGGCTCAAGGCTCTAGGCTCAAGGCTCAATGCTCAAGGCTCAAGGCTCAAGGCTCAAGGCTCAAGGCTCAAGGCTTAAGGCTCAAGGTTAAAGGTTCATGGAAAAAGGCTCAAGGCTCAACGCTCAAGGCTCAAGTCACGGCTCAAGGCTCAAGGCTCAAGGCTCAAGTTACGGCTCAAGGCTCAATGCTCAAGGCTCAAGGCTCAAGGCTCAAAGCTCAAGGCTCAAGGCTTAAGGCTCAAGGTTCAAGGAAAAAGGCTCAAGGCTCAAGGCTCAAGGCTCAAGGCTCAAGGCTCAAGGCTCAAGGCTCAAGGCTCAAGGCTCAAGGCTCAAGGCTCAAGGCTCAAGGCTCAAGGCTCAAGGCTCAAGGCTCAAGGCTCAAGGCTCAAGGATCAAGGATCAAGGCTCAAGTCATGGCTCAAGGGTCATGACTCAAGTCAAAAGGCTTAAGGCTCATGGCTCAAGGCTCAAGGCTCAAGGCTCAAGGCTCAAGGCTCAAGGCTCAAGGCTCAAGGAAAAATGCTCAAGGCTCAAGGCTCAAGGCTCAAGGCTCAAGGCTCAAGGCTCAAGGCTCAAGGATTAAGGCTCAAGGTTCAAGGAAAAAGGCTCAAGGCTCAAGGCTCTAGGCTCAAGGCTCAAGGCTCAATACTCATGGCTCAAGGCTCAAGGCTCAAGTGTCAAGGCTCAAGGCTTAAGGCTCAAGGTGAAAGGTTCATGGAAAAAGGCTCAAGGCTCAAGGCTCAAGTCACGGCTCAAGTCTCAAGGCTCAAGGCTCAAATCTCAAGGCTCAAGGCTTAAGGTTCAAGGTTCAAGGAAAAAAGCTCAAGGCTCAAGGCTCAAGGCTCAATGCTCAAGGCTCAAGGCTCAAGGCTCACGACTCAAGGCTCGAGGCTCAACGCTCAAGGCTCAACGCTCAGGGCTCAGCGCTCCTGGGTCAATTCTCAGGGCTCAAGGCTCAAGGCTCAAGGTTCAAGGCTTAAGGCTCAAGGATCCAGGTTCAAGGCAAAAGGCAAAATGCTCAAGGATCAAGGCTCAAAGCTCAAGGCTCAAGGTTCAAGGCTAAAGGGTCAAGGGTCAAGGGTCAAGGCTCGAGGCTCGAGGCTCAAGGCTCAAGGCTCATGGCTCAAGGCTAAAGGCTCAAGGCTCAAGGCTCAAGGCTCAAGGCTCAATGCTCAAGGCTCAAGGCTCAAGGCTCAAAGCTCAAGGCTCAAGGCTCAAGGCTTAAGGCTCAAGGTTCAAGGAAAAAGGATCAAGGCTCAAGGCTCAAGGCTCAAGGCTCAAGGATCAAGGATCAAGGCTCAAGTCATGGCTCAAGGGTCAGGACTCAAGTCAAAAGGCTTAAGGCTCAAGGCTAAAGGCTCAAGGCTCAAGGCTCAAGGCTCAAGGTTCAAAGAAAAAGGCTCAAGGCTCAAGGCTCAAGGCTCAAGGCTCAAGGCTCAAGGCTCAAGGCTCAAGGCTCAAGGCTCAAGGCTCAAGGCTTAAGGATTAAGGCTCAAGGTTCAAGGAAAAAGGCTCAAGGCTCAAGGCTCAAGGCTCAAGGCTCAAGGCTCTAGGCTCAAGGCTCAATGCTCAAGGCTCAAGGCTCAAGGCTCCAGGCTCAAGGCTCAAGGCTCAAGGCTCTCGGCTCAAGGCTCAAGGCTCAAGGCTCAAGGCTTAAGGCTCAAGGTTAAAGGTTCATGGAAAAAGGCTCAAGGCTCAAGGCTCAAGGCTCAAGTCACGGCTCAAGGCTCAAGGCTCAAAGCTCAAGGCTCAAGGTTCAAGGAAAAAAGCTCAAGGCTCAAGGCTCAAGGCTCAATGCTCAAGGCTCAAGGCTCAAGGCTCAAGGCTCAAGGCTCAAGGCTCAAGGCTCAAGGCTCAAGGCTCACGGCTCAAGGCTCAAGGCTCAAGGCTCAAGGCTCAAGGCTCAAGGTTCAAGGTTAAAGGGTCAAGGGTCGAGGCTCAAGGCTCGAGGCTCGAGGCTCAAGGCTCGAGGCTCCAGGCTCAAGGATCTAGGCTCAAGGATCAAGGCTCAAGGCTCAAGGCTCAAGGCTCAAGGCTCAAGGCTCAAGGCTCAAGGTTAAAGGTTCATGGAAAAAGGCTCAAGGCTCAACGCTCAAGGCTCAAGTCACGGCTCAAGGCTCAAGGCTCAAGGCTCAAGGCTCAAAGCTCAATGCTCAAGGCTCAAGGCTTAAGGCTCAAGGTTCAAGGAAAAAAGCTCAAGGCTCAAGGCTCAAGGCTCAAGGCTCAAGGCTCAAGGCTCAAGGCTCAAGGCTCAAGGCTCAAGGCTCAAGGCTCAAGGCTCAAGGCTCAAGGCTCAAGGCTCAAGGATCAAGGCTCAAGGATCAAGGATCAAGGCTCAAGTCATGGCTCAAGGGTCAGGACTCAAGTCAAAAGGCTCAAGGCTCAAGGCTCAAGGCTCAAGGCTCAAGGCTCAAGTCTCAAGGCTTAAGGCTCAAGGTTCAAGGACAAAGGCTCAAGGCTCAAGGCTCAAGGCTCAAGGCTCAAGGCTCAAGTCTCAAGGCTCAAAGTTCAAGGCTAAAGGGTCAAGGGTCGAGGGTCGAGGCTCGAGGGTCGAGGCTCGAGGGTCGAGGCTCGAGGGTCGAGGCTCGAGGGTCGAGGCTCGAGGCTCGAGGCTCCAGGCTCAAGCCTCAAGGCTCAAGGCTCAAGGCTCAAGGCTCAAGGCTCAAGGATCAAGGCTCAAGGCTCAAGGTTTAAGGTTCGTGGAAAAAGGCTCAAGGCTCAAGGGTCAAGGCTCAAGTCACGGCTCAAGGCTCAAGGCTCAAAAGTCAAGGCTCAAGGCTCAAGGCTCAAAGCTCAAGGATCAAAGCTCAAGGCTCAAGGCTTAAGGCTCAAGGTTCAAGGAAAGAAGCTCAAGGCTCAAGGCTCAAGGCTCAATGCTCAAGGCTCAAGGCTCAAGGCTCAAGGCTCAAGGCTCAAGGCTCAAGGCTCAAGGCTCAAGGCTCAAGGCTCAAGGCTCAAGGCTCAAGGCTCAAGGCTCAAGGCTCAAGGCTCAAGGCTCAAGGCTCAAGGGTCAGGACTCACGTCAAAAGGCTCAAGGCTCAAGGCTCAAGGCTCAAGGCTCAAGGCTCAAGGCTCAAGGCTCAAGTCTCAAGGCTTAAGGCTCAAGGTTCAAGGAAAAAGGCTCAAGGCTCAAGGCTCAAGGCTCTAGGCTCAAGGCTCAAACTTCAAGGCTAAAGGGTCAAGGGTCGAGGGTTGAGGCTCGAGGGTCGAGGCTCGAGGCTCGAGGCTCCAGGCTCAAGGCCCCAGGCTCAAGGCTCAAGGCTCAAGTCTCAAGGATCAAGGCTCAAGGCTCAAGGCTCAAGGTTTAAGGTTCGTGGAAAAAGGCTCAAGGCTCAAGGGTCAATGCTCAAGTCATGGCTCAAGGCTCAAGGCTCAAAAGTCAAGGCTCAAGGCTCAAGGCTCAAAGCTCCAGGCTCGAAGCTCAAGGCTCAAGGCTCAAGGCTTAAGGCTCAAGGTTCAAGGAAAAAAGCTCAAGGCTCAAGGCTCAAGGATCAATGCTCAAGGCTCAAGGCTCAAGGCTCAAGGCTCAAGGCTCAAGGCTCAAGGCTCAAGGCTCAAGGCTCAAGGCTCAAGGCTCAAGGCTCAAGGCTCAAGGGTCAGGACTAAAGTCAAAAGGCTCAAGGCTCAAGGCTCAAGGCTCAAGGCTCAAGTCTCAAGGCTTAAGGCTCAAGGTTCAAGGAAAAAGGCTCAAGGCTCAAGGCTCAAGGCTCAAGGCTCTAGGCTCAAGGCTCAAACGTCAAGGCTAAAGGGTCAAGGGTCGAGGGTCGAGGCTTGAGGGTCGAGGCTCGAGGCTCGAGGCTCCAGGCTCAAGGATCAAGGCTCAAGGCTCAAGGCCTAAGGTTTAAGGTTCATGGAAAAAGGCTCAAGGCTCAAAGGTCAAGGCTCAAGTCACGGCTCAAGGCTCAAGGCTCAAAAGTCAAGGCTCAAGGCTCAACACTCAAGGGTCAAGTGTCAAGGGTCAAGGCTCATGTCTCAAGGCTCAAGGCTCAAGGCTCAAGGCTCAAGGGTCAAGGGTCAAGGCTCAAGGCTCAAGGCTCAAGGGTCAAGGCTCAAGGGTCAAGGGTCAAGGATTAAGGCTCAAGGTTCAAGGAAAAAGGCTCAAGGCTCAAGGCTCAAGGCTCAAGGCTCTAGGCTCAAGGCTCAATGCTCAAGGCTCAAGGCTCAAGGCTCCAGGCTCAAGGCTCAAGGCTCTAGGCACAAGGCTCAATGCTCAAGGCTCAAGGCTCAAGGCTCAAGGCTCAAGGCTCAAGGCTCAAGGCTTAAGGCTCAAGGTTAAAGGTTCATGGAAAAAGGCTCAAGGCTCAAGGCTCAAGTCACGTCTCAAGGCTCAAGGCTCAAGGCTCAAGGCTCAAAGCTCAAGGCTCAAGGCTCAAGGCTTAAGGCTCAAGGTTCAAGGAAAAAGGCTCAAGGCTCAAGGCTCAAGGCTCAATGCTCAAGTCTCAAGGCTCAAGGCACAAGGCTCAAGTCACGGCTCCAGGCTCAAGGCTCAAGGCTCAAGTCTCAAGGCTTAAGGCTCAAGGTTCAAGGAAAAAGGCTCAAGGCTCAAGGCTCAAGGCTCAAGGCTCTAGGCTCAAGGCTCAAAGTTCAAGGCTAAAGGGTCAAGGGTCGAGGGTCGAGGCTTGAGGGTCGAGGCTCGAGGGTCGAGGCTCGAGGCTCGAGGCTCGAGGCTCAAGGCTCCAGGCTCAAGGCTCAAGGCTCAAGGCTCAAGGCTCAAGGATCAAGGCTCAAGGCTCAAGGTTTAAGGTTCATGGAAAAAGGCTCAAGGCTCAAGGTCAAGGCTCAAGTCACGGCTCAAGGCTCAAGGCTCAAAAGTCAAGGCTCAAGGCTCAGCACTCAAGTGTCAAGGGTCAAGGGTCAAGGCTCATGTCTCAAGGCTCAAGGCTCAAGGCTCAAGGCTCAAGGCTCAAGGCACAAGGCTCAAGGCTCAAGGCTCAAGGCTCAAGGCTCAAGGCTCAAGGCTCAAGTCTCAAGGCTCAAGGCTCAAGGCTCAAGGGTCAAGGGCAAGGGTCAAGGGTCAAGGCTCGAGGCTCAAGGCTCGAGGCTCGAGGCTCAAGGCTCAAGGCTCAAGGCTCCAGGCTCAAGGCTCAAGGCTCAAGGCTCAAGTCTCTAGGCTTAAGGCTCAAGGTTCAAGGAAAAAGGCTCAAGGCTCAAGTCTCAAGGCTCAAGGCTCAAGGCTCAAAGTTCAAGGCTCAAAGTTCAAGGGTCGAGGGTCGAGGGTCGAGGCTTGAGGGTCGAGGCTCGAGGGTCGAGGCTTGAGGGTCGAGGCTCGAGGGTCGGGGCTCGAGGCTCGAGGCTCCAGGCTCAAGGCTCCAGGCTCAAGGCTCAAGGCTCAAGGCTCAAGGCTCAAGGCTCAAGGCTCAAGGATCAAGGCTCAAGGCTCAAGGCTCAAGGTTTAAGGTTCATGGAAAAAGGCTCAAGGCTCAAGGGTCAAGGCTCAAGTCACGGCACAAGGCTCAAGGCTCAAAAGTCAAGGCTCAAGGCTCAAGGCTCAAAGCTCAAGGCTCAAAGCTCAAGGCTCAAGGCTCAAGGCTTGAGGCTCAAGGTTCAAGGAAAAAAGCTCAACGCTCAAGGCTCAAGGCTCAATGCTCAAGGCTCAAGGCTCAAGGCTCAAGGCTCAAGGCTCAAGGCTCAAGGCTCAAGGCTCAAGGCTCAAGGCTCAAGGGTCAGGACTCAAGTCAAAAGGCTCAAGGCTCAAGGCTCAAGGCTCAAGGCTCAAGGCTCAAGGCTCAAGGCTCAAGGCTCAAGGCTCAAGGCTCAAGGCTCAAGGCTCAAGTCTCAAGGCTTAAGGCTCAAGGTTCAAGGAAAAAGGCTCAAGGCTCAAGGCTCAAGGCTCAAGGCTCAAGGCTCTAGGCTCAAGGCTCAAACTTCAAGGCTAAAGGGTCAAGGGTCGAGGGTCGAGGCTTGAGGGTCGAGGCTCGAGGCTCGAGGCTCCAGGCTCAAGGATCAAGGCTCAAGGCTCAAGGCCCAAGGTTTAAGGTTCATGGAAAAAGGCTCAAGGCTCAAGGGTCAAGGCTCAAGTCACGGCTCAAGGCTCAAGGCTCAAAAGTCAAGGCTCAAGGCTCAACACTCAAGGGTCAAGTGTCAAGGGTCAAGGCTCATGTCTCAAGGCTCAAGGCTCAAGGCTCAAGGCTCAAGGATCAAGGGTCAAGGGTCAAGGCTCAAGGCTCAAGGCTCAAGGGTCAAGGGTCAAGGGTCAAGGCTCGAGGCTCGAGCCTCGAGGCTCGAGGCTCAAGAATCAAGGCTCAAGGCTCAAGGCTCAAGGCTCAAGGATTAAGGCTCAAGGTTCAAGGAAAAAGGCTCAAGGCTCAAGGCTCAAGGCTCAAGGCTCTAGGCTCAAGGCTCAATGCTCAAGGCTCAAGGCTCAAGGCTCCAGGCTCAAGGCTCAAGGCTCTAGGCTCAAGGCTCAATGCTCAAGGCTCAAGGCTCAAGGCTCAAGGCTCAAGGCTCAAGGCTTAAGGCTCAAGGTTAAAGGTTCATGGAAAAAGGCTCAAGGCTCAAGGCTCAAGGCTCAAGGCTCAAGTCACGTCTCAAGGCTCAAGGCTCAAGGCTCAAGGCTCAAAGCTCAAGGCTCAAGGCTCAAGGCTTAAGGCTCAAGGTTCAAGGAAAAAGGCTCAAGGCTCAAGGCTCAAGGCTCAATGCTCAAGGCTCAAGGCTCAAGGCACAAGGCTCAAGTCACGGCTCCAGGCTCAAGGCTCAAGGCTCAAGTCTCAAGGCTTAAGGCTCAAGGTTCAAGGAAAAAGGCTCAAGGCTCAAGGCTCAAGGCTCAAGGCTCTAGGCTCAAGGCTCAAAGTTCAAGGCTAAAGGGTCAAGGGTCGAGGGTCGAGGCTTGAGGGTCGAGGCTCGAGGGTCGAGGCTCGAGGCTCGAGGCTCGAGGCTCAAGGCTCCAGGCTCAAGGCTCAAGGCTCAAGGCTCAAGGCTCAAGGATCAAGGCTCAAGGCTCAAGGCTCAAGGTTTAAGGTTCATGGAAAAAGGCTCAAGGCTCAAGGTCAAGGCTCAAGTCACGGCTCAAGGCTCAAGGCTCAAAAGTCAAGGCTCAAGGCTCAGCACTCAAGTGTCAAGGGTCAAGGGTCAAGGCTCATGTCTCAAGGCTCAAGGCTCAAGGCTCAAGGCTCAAGGCTCAACGCTCAAGGCTCAAGGCTCAAGGCTCAAGGCTCAAGGCTCAAGGCTCAAGTCTCAAGGCTCAAGGCTCAAGGCTCAAGGCTCAAGGGTCAAGGGCAAGGGTCAAGGGTCAAGGCTCGAGGCTCAAGGCTCGAGGCTCGAGGCTCAAGGCTCAAGGCTCAAGGCTCAAGGCTCAAGGCTCAAGGCTCAAGGCTCAAGTCTCTAGGCTTAAGGCTCAAGGTTCAAGGAAAAAGGCTCAAGGCTCAAGTCTCAAGGCTCAAGGCTCAAGGCTCAAAGTTCAAGGCTCAAAGTTCAAGGGTCGAGGGTCGAGGGTCGAGGCTTGAGGGTCGAGGCTCGAGGGTCGAGGCTTGAGGGTCGAGGCTCGAGGGTCGGGGCTCGAGGCTCGAGGCTCCAGGCTCAAGGCTCCAGGCTCAAGGCTCAAGGCTCAAGGCTCAAGGCTCAAGGCTCAAGGATCAAGGCTCAAGGCTCAAGGCTCAAGGTTTAAGGTTCATGGAAAAAGGCTCAAGGCTCAAGGGTCAAGGCTCAAGTCACGGCACAAGGCTCAAGGCTTAAAAGTCAAGGCTCAAGGCTCAAGGCTCAAAGCTCAAGGCTCAAAGCTCAAGGCTCAAGGCTCAAGGCTTAAGGCTCAAGGTTCAAGGAAAAAAGCTCAACGCTCAAGGCTCGAGGCTCAATGCTCAAGGCTCAAGGCTCAAGGCTCAAGGCTCAAGGCTCAAGGCTCAAGGCTCAAGGCTCAAGGCTCAAGGCTCAAGGCTCAAGGCTCAAGGGTCAGGGCTCAAGTCAAAAGGCTCAAGGCTCAAGGCTCAAGGCTCAAGGCTCAAGGCTCAAGGCTCAAGGCTCAAGGCTTAAGGCTCAAGGTTCAAGGAAAAAGGCTCAAGGCTCAAGGCTCAAGGCTCAAGGCTCAAGGCTCAAGGCTCAAGGCTCTAGGCTCAAGGCTCAAACTTCAAGGCTAAAGGGTCAAGGGTCGAGGGTCGAGGCTTGAGCGTCGAGGCTCGAGGGTCGAGGCTCGAGGCTCGAGGCTCCAGGCTCAAGGATCAAGGCTCAAGGCTCAAGGCCCAAGGTTTAAGGTTCATGGAAAAAGGCTCAAGGCTCAAGGGTCAAGGCTCAAGTCACGGCTCAAGGCTCAAGGCTCAAAAGTCAAGGCTCAAGGCTCAACACTCAAGGGTCAAGTGTCAAGGGTCAAGGCTCAAGGCTCAAGGCTCAAGGGTCAAGGCTCAAGGCTCAAGGCTCAAGGCTCGAGGCTCGAGGCTCGAGGCTCAAGAATCAAGGCTCAAGGCTCAAGGCTCAAGGCTCAAGGCTCAAGGCTCAAGGCTCAAGGATTAAGGCTCAAGGTTCAAGGAAAAAGGCTCAAGGCTCAAGGCTCAAGGCTCAAGGCTCTAGGCTCAAGGCTCAATGCTCAAGGCTCAAGGCTCAAGGCTCCAGGCTCAAGGCTCAAGGCTCTAGGCTCAAGGCTCAAGGCTCAATGCTCAAGGCTCAAGGCTCAAGGCTCAAGGCTTAAGGCTCAAGGCTTAAGGCTCAAGGTTAAAGGTTCATGGAAAAAGGCTCAAGGCTCAAGGCTCAAGGCTCAAGGCTCAAGTCACGGCTCAAGGCTCAAGGCTCAAGGCTCGAGGCTCAAAGCTCAAGGCTCAAGGCTCAAGGCTTAAGGCTCAAGGTTCAAGGAAAAAAGCTCAAGGCTCAAGGCTCAAGGCTCAATGCTCAATTCTCAAGGCTCAAGGCACAAGGCTCAAGTCTCAAGTCACGGCTCAAGGCTCAAGGCTCAAGGCTCTAGGCTCAAGGCTCTAGGCTCAAGGCTCAAAGTTCAAGGCTAAAGGGTCAAGGTTCGAGGGTCGAGGCTTGAGGGTCGAGGCTCGAGGCTCGAGGCTCCAGGCTCAAGGCTCCAGGCTCAAGGCTCAAGGCTCAAGGCTCAAGGATCAAGGCTCAAGGCTCAAGGTTTAAGGTTCATGGAAAAAGGCTCAAGGCTCAAGGTCAAGGCTCAAGTCACGACTCAAGGCTCAAGGCTCAAAAGTCAAGGCTCAAGGCTCAGCACTCAAGTGTCAAGGGTCAAGGGTCAAGGCTCATGTCTCAAGGCTCAAGGCTCAAGGCTCAAGGCTCAAGGCTCAAGGCTCAAGGCTCAAGGCTCAAGGCTCAAGTCTCAAGGCTCAAGGCTCAAGGGTCAAGGGTCAAGGGTCAAGGGTCAAGGCTCGAGGCTCGAGGCTCGAGGCTCAAGAATCAAGGCTCAAGGCTCAAGGCTCAAAGCTCAAGGCTCAAGGCTCAAGGCTCAAGGCTCAAGGGTCAAGGCTCAAGGGTCAAGGGTCAAGGCTCAAGGCTCGAGGCTCGAGGCTTAAGAATCAAGGCTCAAGGCTCAAGGCAAAAGGCTGAAGGCTTAAGGCTCAAGGCTCAAGGCTCAAGGCTCAAGGCTCAAGGCTCAAGGCTCAAGGCTCAAGGCTCAAGGCTCAAGGTTCAAGGAAAAAGGCTCAAGGGTCAAGGGTCAAGGGTCAAGGCTCAAGGCTCAAGGCTCAAGGCTCAAGGCTCAAGGTTCAAGGCTAAAGGATCAAGGGTCGAGGCTCGAGGCTCGAGGCCCGAGGCTCGAGGCTCGAGGCTCAAGGCTCACGACTCAAGGCTCAAGGCTCAACGCTCAAGGCTCAACGCTCAGGGCTCAACGCTCCAGGGTCAATTCTCAGGGCTCAAGGCTCAAGGTTCAAGGCTCAAGGCTTAAGGCTCAAGGATCCAGGTTCAAGGCAAAAGGCAAAATGCTCAAGGATCAAGGCTCAAGGCTCAAGGCTCAAGGCTCAAGGTTCAAGGCTAAATTGTCAAGGGTCAAGGCTCAAGGCTCGAGGATCGAGGCTCGAGGCTCGAGGCTCAAGGATCATGGCTCAAGGCTAAAGGGTCAAGGCTCAAGGCTCAAGTTACGGCTCACGGCTCAAGGCTCAAGGCTCAAGGCTCAAGGCTCAAGGCTCAAAGCTCAAGGCTCAAAGCTCAAGGCTCAAGGCTTAAGGCTCAAGGTTCAAGGAAAAAGGCTCAAGGCTCAAGTCTCAAGGCTCAAGGATCAAGGCTCAAGGCTCAAGGCTCAAGGCTCAAGGATCAAGGATCAAGGCTCAAGTCATGGCTCAAGGGTCAGGACTCAAGTCAAAAGGCTTAAGGCTCAAGGCTCAAGGCTCAAGGCTCAAGGCTCAAGGCTCAAGGCTCAAGGCTCAAGGCTCAAGGAAAAAGGCTCAAGGCTCAAGGCTCAAGGCTCAAGGCTCAAAGCTCAAGGCTCAAGGCTCAAGGCTTAAGGCTCAAGGCTCAAGGCTCAAGGGTCAAGGGTCAAGGGTCAAGGCTCAAGGCTCGAGGCTCGAGGTTCAAGGCTCAAGGCTCAAGTCACGGCTCAAGGGTCAGGACTCAAGGCAAAAGGCTGAAGGCTAAAGGCTCAAGGCTCAAGGCTCAAGGCTCAAGGCTCAAGGCTCAAGCCTCAAGCCTCCAAGCTCAAGGCTCAAGGCTCAAGGCTTAAGGCTCAAGGTTCAAGGAAAAAGGCTCAAGGGTCAAGGGTCAAGGCTCAAGGCTCAAGGCTCAAGGCTCAAGGTTCAAGGCTAAAGGGTCAAGGGTCGAGGCTCGAGGCTCTAGGCTCGAGGCTCAAGGATCATGGCTCAAGGCTAAAGGCTCAAGGCTCAAGGCTCAAGTTACGGCTCAAGGCTCAAGGCTCAATGCTCAATGCTCAAGGCTCAAGGCTCAAAGCTCAAGGCTCTAGGCTTAAGGCTCAAGGTTCAAGGCTCAAGGCTCAAGGCTCAAGGCTCAAGGCTCAAGGCTCAAGGCTCAAGGCTCAAGGCTCAAGGCTCAAGGCTCAAGGCTCAAGGCTCAAGGCTCAAGGCTCAAGGCTCAAGGTTTAAGGCTCAAGGCTCAAGGCTACAGGCTCAAGGCTCAAGGTTTAAGGCTCAAGGTTCATTGAAAAAGGCTTAAGACTCAAGGCTCAAGGCTCTAGGCTCAAGGCTCAAAGTTCAAGGCTAAAGGGTCAATGGTCGAGGCTCGAGGGTCGAGGCTCGAGGGTCGAGGCTCGAGGCTCCAGGCTCAAGGCTCAAGGCTCAAGGCTCAAGACTCAAGGCTCAAGGTTCATGGAAAAAGGCTCAAGGCTCAAGGCTCAAGGGTCAAGGCTCAAGTCACGGCTCAAGGCTCAAGGCTCAAGGCTCAAGGCTCAAGGGTCGAGGCTCGAGGCTCCAGGCTCAAGGCTCAAGGCTCAAGGCTCAAGGCTCAAGGCTCAAGGTTTAAGGTTCATGGAAAAAGGCTCAAGGCTCAAGGTTCAAGGGTCAAGGCTCAAAAGTCAAGGCTCAAGGCTCAACACTCAAGGGTCAAGGGTCAAGGGTCAAGGGTCAAGGGTCAAGGCTCATGTCTCAAGGCTCAAGGCTCAAGGCTCAAGGCTCAAGGCTCAAGGGTCAAAGGTCAAGGGTCAAGGCTCAAGGTTCGAGGCTCGAGGCTCGAGGCTCGAGGCTCGAGGCTCGAGGCTCAAGGCTCAAGACTCAAGGCTCAAGGCTCAAGGCTCAAGGCTCAAGGCTCAAGGTTCAAGGCTCAAGGATCAAGGATCAAGGCTCAAGTCACGGCTCAAGGGTCAGGACTCAAGGCAAAAGGCTGAAGGCTCAAGGCTCAAGGCTCAAGGCTCAAGGCTCAAGACTCCTCAAGGCTCAAGGCTCAGGGCTCGAGGCTCAAGGCTCCAAGGCTCCAAGGCTCGAGGCTCAAGGCTCCAGGGTCAAGGCTCAAGGCTCAAGGCTCCAGGCTCCAGGCTCAAGGCTCAAGGCTCAAGATTCAAGGCTTTAGGCTCATGGGTCACGGCTCAAGTGTCAGGAGTCAAAAGTGAAGGCTCAAGGCTCAAGTCATGGCTCAAGGATCATGGCTCAAGGCTCAAGGCTCAAGGCTCTAGGCTCAAGGCTCATGGCTCAAGGCTAAAGGGTCAAGGGTCAAGGGTCAAGGCTCGAGGCTCGAGGCTCGAGGCTCGAGGCTCGAGGCTCGAGGCTCAAGGCTCCAGGCACAAGTCACGGCTCAAGGGTCAAGTCTCAAAAGTCAAGGCTCAAGACTCAACACTCAAGGGTCAAGGGTCAAGGATTAAGGCTCATGTCTCAAGGCTCAAGGCTCAAGGCTCAAGGCTCAAGGCTCAAGGCTCAATGCTCAAGGCTCAAGGCTCAAGGCTCAAGGCTCAAGGTTCAAGGAAAAAGGGTCAAGGCTCAAGGCTCAAAGCTCAAGGCTCAAGGCAAAAGGGTCAAGGGTCAAGGGTCAAGGCTCGAGGCTCAAGGCTCGAGGCTCAAGGCTCGAGGCTCAAGGCTCAAGGCTCAAGGCTCAAGGCTCAAAGCTCAAGGCTCAAGGCTCAAGGCTCAAGGCTCAAAGCTCAAGACTCAAGGCTCAAGGCTCAAGGCTCAAGGCTCAAGGCTCAAGGCTCAAGGCTCAAGGCTCAAGGCTCAAGGCTCAAGGCTCAAGGCTCAAGGCTCAAGGCTCAAGGCTCAAGGCTCAAGGCTCAAGGCTCAAGGCTCAAGCCTCAAGGCTCCTCAAGGCTCAAGGCTCAGGGCTCGAGGCTCAAGGCTCAAGGCTCAAGGCTCAATGCTCAAGGCTCAAGGCTCAAGGCTCAAGGCTCAAGGTTCAAGGAAAAAGGGTCAAGGCTCAAGGCTCAAAGCTCAAGGCTCAAGGCAAAAGGGTCAAGGGTCAAGGGTCAAGGCTCGAGGCTCAAGGCTCAAGGCTCAAGGCTCAAAGCTCAAGACTCAAGGCTCAAGGCTCAAGGCTCAAGGCTCAAGGCTCAAGGCTCAAGGCTCAAGGCTCAAGGCTCAAGGCTCAAGGCTCAAGGCTCAAGGCTCAAGGCTCAAGGCTCAAGGCTCAAGGCTCAAGGCTCAAGGCTCAAGGCTCAAGCCTCAAGGCTCCTCAAGGCTCAAGGCTCAGGGCTCGAGGCTCAAGGCTCAAGGCTCCAAGGCTCGAGGCTCAAGGCTCCAGGGTCAAGGCTCAAGGCTCCAGGCTCCAGGCTCAAGGCTCAAGGCTCAAGATTCAAGGCTTTAGGCTCAAGGGTCACGACTCAAGTGTCAAGAGTCAAAAGTGAAGGCTCAAGGCTCAAGTCACGGCTCAAGGATCAAGGCTCAAGGCTCAAGGCTCGAGGCTCGAGGCTCGAGGCTTGAGGCTCGAGGCTCAATGCTCAAGGCTCAATGCTCAAGGCTCAAGGCTCAACGCTCAAGGCTCAAGGCTCAAGGCTCAAGGCTCAAGGCTCAAGGCTCAAGGCTCAAGGCTCAAGGCTCAAGGCTCCAGGCATAAAGATCAAGGCTCCAGGCTCAAGGCTCAAGGCTCAAGGCTCAAGGCTCAAGGCTCAAGGCTTAAGGCTCAAGGTTCAAGGAAAAAGGCTCAAGGGTCAAGGATCAAGGCTCAGGGCTAAAGGGTCAAGGGTCAAGGCTCAAGGCTGGAGGCTCGAGGCTCGAGGCTCGAGGCTCGAGGCTCAAGGCTCAAGGCTCCAGGCTCAAGTCACGGCTCAAGGGTCAAGGCTCAAAAGTCAAGGCTCAAGACTCAACACTCAAGGGTCAAGGGTCAAGGATTAAGGCTCATGTCTCAAGGCTCAAGGCTCAAGGCTCAAGGCTCAAGGCTCAAGGCTCAAGGCTCAAGGCTCAAGGCTCAAGGCTCAAGGCTCAAGGCTCAAGGCTCAAGGCTCAAGGCTCAAGGCTCAAGGCTCAAGGCTCAAGGCTCAAGGCTCAAGGCTCAAGGCTCAAGGCTCAAGGCTCAAGGCTCAAGGCTCAAGCCTCAAGGCTCCTCAAGGCTCAAGGCTCAGGGCTCGAGGCTCAAGGCTCAAGGCTCAAGGCTCAATGCTCAAGGCTCAAGGCTCAAGGCTCAAGGCTCAAGGTTCAAGGAAAAAGGGTCAAGGCTCAAGGCTCAAAGCTCAAGGCTCAAGGCAAAAGGGTCAAGGGTCAAGGGTCAAGGCTCGAGGCTCAAGGCTCGAGGCTCAAGGCTCGAGGCTCAAGGCTCAAGGCTCAAGGCTCAAGGCTCAAAGCTCAAGGCTCAAGGCTCAAGGCTCAAGGCTCAAGGCTCAAAGCTCAAGACTCAAGGCTCAAGGCTCAAGGCTCAAGGCTCAAGGCTCAAGGCTCAAGGCTCAAGGCTCAAGGCTCAAGGCTCAAGGCTCAAGGCTCAAGGCTCAAGGCTCAAGGCTCAAGGCTCAAGGCTCAAGGCTCAAGGCTCAAGGCTCAAGCCTCAAGGCTCCTCAAGGCTCAAGGCTCAGGGCTCGAGGCTCAAGGCTCAAGGCTCCAAGGCTCGAGGCTCAAGGCTCCAGGGTCAAGGCTCAAGGCTCCAGGCTCCAGGCTCAAGGCTCAAGGCTCAAGATTCAAGGCTTTAGGCTCAAGGGTCACGACTCAAGTGTCAAGAGTCAAAAGTGAAGGCTCAAGGCTCAAGTCACGGCTCAAGGATCAAGGCTCAAGGCTCAAGGCTCGAGGCTCGAGGCTCGAGGCTTGAGGCTCGAGGCTCAATGCTCAAGGCTCAATGCTCAAGGCTCAAGGCTCAACGCTCAAGGCTCAAGGCTCAAGGCTCAAGGCTCAAGGCTCAAGGCTCAAGGCTCAAGGCTCAAGGCTCCAGGCATAAAGATCAAGGCTCCAGGCTCAAGGCTCAAGGCTCAAGGCTCAAGGCTCAAGGCTCAAGGCTTAAGGCTCAAGGTTCAAGGAAAAAGGCTCAAGGGTCAAGGATCAAGGCTCAGGGCTAAAGGGTCAAGGGTCAAGGCTCAAGGCTGGAGGCTCGAGGCTCGAGGCTCGAGGCTCGAGGCTCAAGGCTCAAGGCTCCAGGCTCAAGTCACGGCTCAAGGGTCAAGGCTCAAAAGTCAAGGCTCAAGACTCAACACTCAAGGGTCAAGGGTCAAGGATTAAGGCTCATGTCTCAAGGCTCAAGGCTCAAGGCTCAAGGCTCAACGCTCAACGCTCAAGGCTCAAGGCTCAAGGCTCAAGGCTCAAGGCTCAAGGCTCAAGGCTAAAGGGTTAAGGGTCAAGGGTCAAGGCTCAAGGCTCAAGGCTCGAGGCTCGAGGCTCAAGGCTCAAGGCTCAAGGCTCCAGGCTCAAGGCTCAAGGCTCAAGGCTCAAGGCCCAAGGCTCAAGGCTCAAGGCTCAAGGATCAAGGATCAAGGCTCAAGTCACGGCTCAAGGGTCAGGACTCAAGGCAAAAGGCTCAAGGCTCAAGGCTCAAGGCTCAAGGCTCAAGACTCAAGGCTCCTCAAGGCTCAAGGCTCAGGGCTCGAGGCTCAAGGCTCCAAGCTCCAAGGCTCGAGGCTCCAGGGTCAAGGCTCAAGGCTCAAGGCTCCCGGCTTTAGGCTCAAGGGTCACGGCTCAAGTGTCAAGAGTCAAAAGTGAAGGCTCAAGGCTCAAGTCACGGCTCAAGGATCAAGGCTCAAGGCTCAAGGCTCAAGGCTCAAGGCTCTAGGCTCAAGGCTCATGGCTCAAGGCTAAAGGGTCAAGGGTCAAGGCTCAAGGCTCGAGGCTCGAGGCTCAAGGCACAAGTCACGGCTCAAGGGTCAAGGCTCAAAAGTCAAGGCTCAAGACTCAACACTCAAGGGTCAAGGGTCAAGGATTAAGGCTCATGTCTTAAGGCTCAAGGCTCAAGGCTCAATTCTCAAGGCTCAAGGCTCAAGGCTCAAGGCTCAAGGCTCAAGGCTCAAGGCTCAAGGCTCAACGCTCAAGGCTCAAGGCTCAAGGTTCAAGGAAAAAGGGTCAAGGCTCCAGGCTCAAAGCTCAAGGCTCAAGGCAAAAGGGTCAATGGTCAAGGCTCAAGGCTCGAGGCTCAAGGCTTGAGGCTCAAGGCTCAAGGCTCAAGGCTCAAGGCTCAAGGCTCAAAGCTCAAGGCTCAAGGCTCAAGGCTCAAGGCTCAAAGCTCAAGGCTCAAGGCTCAAGGCTCAAAGCTCAAGGCTCAAGGCTCAAGGCTCAAGGCTCAAAGCTCAAGGTTCAAGGCTCAAGGCTCAAGGCTCCAGGCTCCAGGCTCCAGGCTCAAGGCTCAAGGCTCAAGCTTCAAGGAAAAAGGCTCAAGGCTCAAGGCTCAAGGCTCAAGGCTCAAGGCTCAAGGCTTAAGGCTCAAGGTTCAAGGAAAAAGGCTCAAGGGTCAAGGGTCAAGGGTTAAGGCTCAAGGCTCAAGGCTCAAGGCTCAAGGCTCAAGGTTCAAGGCTAAAGGATCAAGGGTCGAGGCTCGAGGCTCGAGGCCCGAGGGTCGAGGCTCGAGGCTCGAGGCCCGAGGCTCGAGGCTCGAGGCTCGAGGCTCAAGGCTCACGACTCAAGGCTCAAGGCTCAACGTTCAAGGCTCAACGCTCAGGGCTCAACGCTCCAGGGTCAATTCTCAGGGCTCAAGGCTCAAGGTTCAAGGCTCAAGGCTTAAGGCTCAAGGATCCAGGTTCAAGGCAAAAGGCAAAATGCTCAACGATCAAGGCTCAAGGCTCAAGGCTCAAGGTTCAAGGCTAAAGGGTCAAGGGTCAAGGGTCAAGGCTCAAGGCTCGAGGATCGAGGCTCGAGGCTCGAGGCTCGAGGCTAAAGGCTCATGGCTCAAGGCTAAAGGGTCAAGGCTCAAGGCTCAAGTTACGGCTCACGGCTCAAGGCTCAAGGCTCAAGGCTCAAGGCTCAAGGCTCAAAGCTCAAGGCTCAAGGCTCAAGGCTCAAGGCTCAAGGCTTAAGGCTCAAGGTTCAAGGAAAAAGGCTCAAGGCTCAAGTCTCAAGGCTCAAGGTTCAAGGCTCAAGGCTCAAGGCTCAAGGCTCAAGGCTCAAGGCTCAAGGCTCAAGGCCCAAGGCTCAAGGTTCAAGGCTCAAGGATCAAGGATCAAGGCTCAAGTCACGGCTCAAGGGTCAGGACTCAAGGCAAAAGGCTCAAGGCTCAAGGCTCAAGGCTCAAGGCTCAAGGCTCAAGACTCAAGGCTCCTCAAGGCTCAAGGCTCAGGGCTCGAGGCTCAAGGCTCCAAGCTCCAAGGCTCGAGGCTCCAGGGTCAAGGCTCAAGGCTCAAGGCTCCCGGCTTTAGGCTCAAGGGTCACGGCTCAAGTGTCAAGAGTCAAAAGTGAAGGCTCAAGGCTCAAGTCACGGCTCAAGGATCAAGGCTCAAGGCTCAAGGCTCAAGGCTCTAGGCTCAAGGCTCATGGCTCAAGGCTAAAGGGTCAAGGGTCAAGGCTCAAGGCTCGAGGCTCGAGGCTCAAGGCACAAGTCACGGCTCAAGGGTCAAGGCTCAAAAGTCAAGGCTCAAGACTCAACACTCAAGGGTCAAGGGTCAAGGATTAAGGCTCATGTCTTAAGGCTCAAGGCTCAAGGCTCAATTCTCAACGCTCAAGGCTCAAGGCTCAAGGCTCAAGGCTCAAGGCTCAAGGCTCAACGCTCAAGGCTCAAGGCTCAAGGTTCAAGGAAAAAGGGTCAAGGCTCCAGGCTCAAAGCTCAAGGCTCAAGGCAAAAGGGTCAATGGTCAAGGCTCAAGGCTCGAGGCTCAAGGCTCAAGGCTCAAGGCTCAAGGCTCAAGGCTCAAAGCTCAAGGCTCAAGGCTCAAGGCTCAAGGCTCAAAGCTCAAGGCTCAAGGCTCAAGGCTCAAAGCTCAAGGCTCAAGGCTCAAGGCTCAAGGCTCAAGGCTCAAAGCTCAAGGTTCAAGGCTCAAGGCTCAAGGCTCCAGGCTCCAGGCTCCAGGCTCAAGGCTCAAGGCTCAAGATTCAAGGAAAAAGGCTCAAGGCTCAAGGCTCAAGGCTCAAGGCTCAAGGCTCAAGGCTTAAGGCTCAAGGTTCAAGGAAAAAGGCTCAAGGGTCAAGGGTCAAGGGTTAAGGCTCAAGGCTCAAGGCTCAAGGCTCAAGGCTCAAGGTTCAAGGCTAAAGGATCAAGGGTCGAGGCTCGAGGCTCGAGGCCCGAGGGTCGAGGCTCGAGGCTCGAGGCCCGAGGCTCGAGGCTCGAGGCTCAAGGCTCACGACTCAAGGCTCAAGGCTCAACGCTCAACGCTCAACGCTCAGGGCTCAACGCTCCAGGGTCAATTCTCAGGGCTCAAGGCTCAAGGTTCAAGGCTCAAGGCTTAAGGCTCAAGGATCCAGGTTCAAGGCAAAAGGCAAAATGCTCAACGATCAAGGCTCAAGGCTCAAGGCTCAAGGTTCAAGGCTAAAGGGTCAAGGGTCAAGGGTCAAGGCTCAAGGCTCGAGGATCGAGGCTCGAGGCTCAAGGCTCAAGGCTCAAGGCTCAAGGCTCAAGGCTTAAGGCTCAAGGTTCAAGGAAAAAGGCTCAAGGCTCAAGTCTCAAGGCTCAAGGTTCAAGGCTCAAGGCTCAAGGCTCAAGGCTCAAGGCTCAAGGCTCAAGGATCAAGGATCAAGGCTCAAGTCATGGCTCAAGGGTCAGGACTCAAGTCAAAAGGCTTAAGGCTCAAGGCTCAAGGCTCAAGGCTCAAGGCTCAAGGCTCAAGGCTCAAGGCTCAAGGCTCAAGGCTCAAGGCTCAAGGCTCAAGGCTCAAGGAAAAAGGCTCAAGGCTCAAGGCTCAAGGCTCAAGGCTCAAGGCTCAAAGCTCAAGGCTCAAGGCTCAAGGCTCAAGGCTTAAGGCTCAAGGCTCAAGGCTCAAGGCTCGAGGCTCGAGGTTCAAGGCTCAAGGATCAAGGATCAAGGCTCAAGTCACGGCTCAAGGGTCAGGACTCAAGGCAAAAGGCTGAAGGCTCAAGGCTCAAGGCTCAAGGCTCAAGGCTCAAGGCTCAAGGCTCAAGCCTCAAAGCTCAAGGCTCAAGTCTCCAGGCTTAAGGCTCAAGGTTCAAGGAAAAAGGCTCAAGGGTCAAGGGTCAAGGCTCAAGGCTCAAGGCTCAAGGCTCAAGGCTCAAGGTTCAAGGCTAAAGGGTCAAGGGTCGAGGCTCGAGGCTCTAGGCTCGAGGCTCAAGGCTCATGGCTCAAGGCTAAAGGCTCAAGGCTCAAGGCTCAAGTTACGGCTCAAGGCTCAAGGCTCAATGCTCAATGCTCAAGGCTCAAGGCTCAAAGCTCAAGGCTCAAGGCTCTAGGCTCTAGGCTCAAGGCTCAAGGCTCAAGGCTCAAGGCTCAAGGCTCAAGGCTCAAGGCTCAAGGCTCAAGGCTCAAGGCTCAAGGCTCAAGGCTCAAGGCTCAAGGCTCAAGGCTCAAGGCTCAAGGCTTAAGGCTCAAGGTTCATTGAAAAAGGCTTAAGACTCAACGCTCAAGGCTCTAGGCTCAAGGCTCAAAGTTCAAGGCTAAAGGGTCAATGGTCGAGGCTCGAGGCTCGAGGGTCGAGGCTCGAGGGTCGAGGGTCGAGGGTCGAGGCTCGAGGCTCCAGGCTCAAGGCTCAAGGCTCAAGGCTCAAGGTTCATGGAAAAAGGCTCAAGGCTCAAGGCTCAAGGGTCAAGGCTCAAGTCACGGCTCAAGGCTCAAGGCTCAAGGCTCAAGGGTCGAGGCTCCAGGCTCCAGGCTCAAGGCTCAAGGCTCAAGGCTCAAGGCTCAAGGCTCAAGGTTTAAGGTTCATGGAAAAAGGCTCAAGGCTCAAGGTTCAAGGGTCAAGGCTCAAAAGTCAAGGCTCAAGGCTCAACACTCAAGGGTCAAGGGTCAAGGGTCAAGGGTCAAGGCTCATGTCTCAAGGCTCAAGGCTCAAGGCTCAAGGCTCAAGGCTCAAGGCTCAAGGCTCAAGGCTCAAGGCTAAAGGGTCAAGGGTCAAGGGTCAAGCCTCGAGGCTCGAGGCTCGAGGCTCAAGGCTCAAGACTCAAGGATCAAGGCTCAAGGCTCAAGGCTCAAGGCTCAAGGTTCAAGGTTCAAGGCTCAAGGGTCAAGGATCAAGGCTCAAGTCACGGCTCAAGGGTCAGGACTCAAGGCAAAAGGCTGAAGGCTGAAGGCTGAAGGCTCAAGGCTCAAGGCTCAAGGCTCAAGACTCAAGGCTCAGGGCTCGAGGCTCAAGGCTCCAAGGCTCCAAGGCTCGAGGCTCAAGGCTCAAGGCTCAAGCCTCCAGGCTCCAGGCTCAAGGCTCAAGGCTCAAGATTCAAGGCTTTAGGCTCATGGGTCACGGCTCAAGTGTCAGGAGTCAAAAGTGAAGGCTCAAGGCTCAAGTCATGGCTCAAGGATCATGGCTCAAGGCTCAAGGCTCAAGGCTCTAGGCTCAAGGCTCATGGCTCTAGGCTAAAGGGTCAAGGGTCAAGGCTCAAGGCTCGAGGCTCGAGGCTCGAGGATCGAGGCTCGAGGCTCAAGGCTCCAGGCACAAGTCACGGCTCAAGGGTCAAGGCTCAAAAGTCAAGGCTCAAGACTCAACACTCAAGGGTCAAGGGTCAAGGATTAAGGCTCATGTCTCAAGGCTCAAGACTCAAGGCTCAAGGCTCAAGGCTCAAGGCTCAATGCTCAAGGCTCAAGGCTCAAGGCTCAAGGTTCAAGGAAAAAGGGTCAAGGCTCAAGGCTCAAAGCTCAAGGCTCAAGGCAAAAGGGTCAAGGGTCAAGGCTCAAGGCTCGAGGCTCAAGGCTCGAGGCTCAAGGCTCAAGGCTCAAGGCTCAAAGCTCAAGGCTCAAGGCTCAAGGCTCAAGGCTCAAAGCTCAAGACTCAAGGCTCAAGGCTCAAGGCTCAAGGCTCAAGGCTCAAAGCTCAAGGCTCAAGGCTCAAGGCTCAAGGCTCAAGGCTCAAGGCTCAAGGCTCAAGGCTCAAGGCTCAAGGCTCAAGGCTCAAGGCTCAAGCCTCAAGGCTCCTCAAGGCTCAAGGCTCAGGGCTCGAGGCTCAAGGCTCAAGGCTCCAAGGCTCGAGGCTCAAGGCTCCAGGGTCAAGGCTCAAGGCTCAAGGCTCCAGGCTCCAGGCTCAAGGCTCAAGGCTCAAGATTCAAGGCTTTAGGCTCAAGGGTCACGACTCAAGTGTCAAGAGTCAAAAGTGAAGGCTCAAGGCTCAAGTCACGGCTCAAGGATCAAGGCTCAAGGCTCAAGGCTCGAGGCTCGAGGCTCGAGGCTCAAGGCTCAATGCTCAAGGCTCAATGCTCAAGGCTCAAGGCTCAACGCTCAAGGCTCAAGGCTCAAGGCTCAAGGCTCAAGGCTCAAGGCTCAAGGCTCAAGGCTCAAGGCTCAAGGCTCAAGGCTCCAGGCATAAAGATCAAGGCTCCAGGCTCAAGGCTCAAGGCTCAAGGCTCAAGGCTCAAGGCTCAAGGCTTAAGGCTCAAGGTTCAAGGAAAAAGGCTCAAGGGTCAAGGATCAAGGCTCAAGGCTCTAGGCTCAAGGCTCAAGGCTCAGGGCTAAAGGGTCAAGGGTCAAGGCTCAAGGCTGGAGGCTCGAGGCTGGAGGCTCGAGGCTCAAGGCTCAAGGCTCCAGGCTCTAGGCTCCAGGCTCAAGTCACGGCTCAAGGGTCAAGGCTCAAAAGTCAAGGCTCAAGACTCAACACTCAAGGGTCAAGGGTCAAGGATTAAGGCTCATGTCTCAAGGCTCAAGGCTCAAGGCTCAAGGCTCAACGCTCAAGGCTCAAGGCTCAAGGCTCAAGGCTCAAGGCTCAAGGCTCAAGGCTCAAGGCTCAAGGCTAAAGGGTTAAGGGTCAAGGGTCAAGGCTCAAGGCTCAAGGCTCGAGGCTCGAGGCTCAAGGCTCAAGGCTCCAGGGGTCAAGGCTCAAGGCTCAAGGCTCAAGGCCCAAGGCTCAAGGTTCAAGGCTCAAGGATCAAGGATCAAGGCTCAAGTCACGGCTCAAGGGTCAGGACTCAAGGCAAAAGGCTCAAGGCTCAAGGCTCAAGGCTCAAGGCTCAAGGCTCAAGGCTCAAGGCTCAAGACTCAAGGCTCCTCAAGGCTCAAGGCTCAGGGCTCGAGGCTCAAGGCTCCAAGCTCCAAGGCTCGAGGCTCCAGGGTCAAGGCTCAAGGCTCAAGGCTCCCGGCTTTAGGCTCAAGGGTCACGGCTCAAGTGTCAAGAGTCAAAAGTGAAGGCTCAAGGCTCAAGTCACGGCTCAAGGATCAAGGCTCAAGGCTCAAGGCTCAAGGCTCTAGGCTCAAGGCTCATGGCTCAAGGCTAAAGGGTCAAGGGTCAAGGCTCAAGGCTCGAGGCTCGAGGCTCAAGGCACAAGTCACGGCTCAAGGGTCAAGGCTCAAAAGTCAAGGCTCAAGACTCAACACTCAAGGGTCAAGGGTCAAGGATTAAGGCTCATGTCTCAAGGCTCAAGGCTCAAGGCTCAATTCTCAACGCTCAAGGCTCAAGGCTCAAGGCTCAACGCTCAAGGCTCAAGGCTCAAGGTTCAAGGAAAAAGGGTCAAGGCTCCAGGCTCAAAGCACAAGGCTCAAGGCAAAAGGGTCAAGGGTCAAGGCTCAAGGCTCGAGGCTCAAGGCTTGAGGCTCAAGGCTCAAGGCTCAAGGCTCAAGGCTCAAGGCTCAAGGCTCAAGGCTCAAAGCTCAAGGCTCAAGGCTCAAGGCTCAAGGCTCAAGGCTCAAGGCTCAAGGCTCAAAGCTCAAGGTTCAAGGCTCAAGGCTCCAGGCTCCAGGCTCAAGGCTCAAGGCTCAAGATTCAAGGCTTTAGGCTCAAGGGTCACGACTCAAGTGTCAAGAGTCAAAAGTGAAGGCTCAAGGCTCAAGTCACGGCTCAAGGATCAAGGCTCAAGGCTCAAGGCTCGAGGCTCGAGGCTCGAGGCTCGATGCTCAAGGCTCAAGGCTCAAGGCTCAACGCTCAAGGCTCAACGCTCAAGGCTCAAGGCTCAAGGCTCAAGGCTCAAGGCTCAAGGCTCCAGGCATAAAGATCAAGGCTCAAGGCTCAAGGCTCAAGGCTCAAGGCTCAAGGCTCAAGGCTCAAGGCTCAAGGCTTAAGGCTCAAGGTTCAAGGAAAAAGGCTCAAGGGTCAAGGATCAAGGCTCAAGGCTCAAGGCTCTAGGCTCAAGGCTCAAGGCTCAGGGCTAAAGGGTCAAGGGTCAAGGCTCAAGGCTGGAGGCTCGAGGCTCGAGGCTCGAGGCTCGAGGCTCAAGGCTCAAGGCTCCAGGCTCAAGGCTCCAGGCTCAAGTCACGGCTCAAGGGTCAAGGCTCAAAAGTCAAGGCTCAAGACTCAACACTCAAGGGTCAAGGGTCAAGGATTAAGGCTCATGTCTCAAGGCTCAAGGCTCAAGGCTCAAGGCTCAAGGCTCAAGGCTCAAGGCTCAAGGCTCAAGGCTCAAGGCTCAAGGCTAAAGGGTTAAGGGTCAAGGGTCAAGGGTCAAGGGTCAAGGGTCAAGGCTCGAGGCTCGAGGCTCGAGGCTCGAGGCTCGAGGCTCAAGGCTCAAGGCCCAAGGCTCAAGGTTCAAGGCTCAAGGATCAAGGATCAAGGCTCAAGTCACGGCTCAAGGGTCAGGACTCAAGGCAAAAGGCTCAAGGCTCAAGGCTCAAGGCTCAAGGCTCAAGGCTCAAGGCTCAAGGCTCAAGGCTCAAGGCTCAAGACTCAAGGCTCCTCAAGGCTCAAGGCTCAGGGCTCGAGGCTCAAGGCTCCAAGCTCCAAGGCTCGAGGCTCCAGGGTCAAGGCTCAAGGCTCCCGGCTTTAGGCTCAAGGGTCACGGCTCAAGTGTCAAGAGTCAAAAGTGAAGGCTCAAGGCTCAAGTCACGGCTCAAGGATCAAGGCTCAAGGCTCAAGGCTCAAGGATCTAGGCTCAGGCTCATGGCTCAAGGGTCAAGGGTCAAGGCTCGAGGCTCGAGGCTCGAGGCACAAGTCACGGCTCAAGGGTCAAGGCTCAAAAGTCAAGGCTCAAGACTCAACACTCAAGGGTCAAGGGTCAAGGATTAAGGCTCAAGTCTCAAGGCTCAAGGCTCAAGGCTCAATTCTCAACGCTCAAGGCTCAAGGCTCAAGGCTCAAGGCTCAACGCTCAAGGCTCAAGGCTCAAGGTTCAAGGAAAAAGGGTCAAGGCTCCAGGCTCAAAGCTCAAGGCTCAAGGCAAAAGGGTCAAGGGTCAAGGCTCAAGGCTCGAGGCTCAAGGCTTGAGGCTCAAGGCTCAAGGCTCAAGGCTCAAAGCTCAAGGCTCAAGGCTCAAGGCTCAAAGCTCAAGGCTCAAGGCTCAAGGCTCAAGGCTCAAAGCTCAAGGTTCAAGGCTCAAGGCTCAAGGCTCAAGGCTCAAGGCTCAAGGAAAAAGGCTCAAGGCTCAAGGCTCAAGGCTCAAGGCTCAAGACTCAAGACTCAAGGCTCCTCAAGGCTCAAGGCTCAGGGCTCAAGGCTCAAGGCTCCTCAAGGCTCAAGGCTCAGGTCTCGAGGCTCAAGGCTCAAGGCTACAAGGCTCGAGGCTCAAGGCTCCAGGGTCAAGGCTCAAGGCTCAAGGCTCCAGGCTCCAGGCTCAAGGCTCAAGGCTCAAGATTCAAGGCTTTAGGCTCAAGGGTCACGGCTCAAGTGTCAAGAGTCAAAAGTGAAGGCTCAAGGCTCAAGTCACGGCTCAAGGATCAAGGCTCAAGGCTCGAGGCTCGAGGCTCGAGGCTCCAGGCTCCAGGCTCCAGGCTCAAGGCTCAAGGCTCAAGGCTCGAGGCATAAAGCTCAAGGCTCAAGGCTAAAGGCTCAAGGCTCAAGGTTCAAGGCTCAAGGCTCAAGGCTCAAGGCTCAAGGCTTAAGGCTCAAGGTTCAAGGAAAAAGGCTCAAGGGTCAAGGCTCAAGGCTCAAGGCTCAAGGCTCAAGGCTCTAGGCTCAAGGCTCAAGGCTCAGGGCTAAAGGGTCAAGGGTCAAAGCTCAAGGCTCGAGGCTCGAGGCTCGAGGCTTGAGGCTCGAGGTTCGAGGCTCGAGGCTCAAGGCTCAAGGCTCAAGGTTCAAGGAAAAAGGCTCAAGGCTCAAGGCTCAAAGCTCAAGGCTCAAGGCTAAAGGGTCAAGGGTCAAGGCTCAAGGCTCGAGGCTCTCAAGGCTCAAGGCTCAAGGCTCAAGGCTCAAAGCTCAAGACTCAAGGCTCAAGGCTCAAGGCTCAAGGCTCAAGGCTCAAGGCTCAACGCTCAACGCTCAACGCTCAAGGCTCAAGGCTCAAGGCTCAAGGCTCAAGGCTCAAAGCTCAAGGCTCAAGGCTCAAGGTTCAAGGAAAAAGGCTCAAGGCTCAAGGCTCAAGGCTCAATGCTCGAGGCTCGAGGATCGAGGCTCGAGGCTCCAGGATCCAGGCTCAAGGCTCAAGGCTCAAGGCTCCAGGCTCAAGGCTCAAGGCTCAAGGCTCAAGGCATAAAGCTCAAGGCTCAAGGCTCAAGGCTCAAGTCTCAAGCCTCAAGGCTCGAGGCTCGAGGCTCGAGGCTCGAGGATCGAGGCTCGAGTCACGGCTCAAGGCTCAAGGCTCAAGGCTCCAGGCTCAAGTCACGGCTCAAGGGTCAAGGCTCAAAAGTCAAGGCTCAAGACTCAACACTCAAGGGTCAAGGGTCAAGGATTAAGGCTCATGTCTCAAGGCTCAAGGCTCAAGGCTCAAGGCTCAAGGCTCAAAGGCTCAAGGCTCAAGGCTCAAGGCTCAAGGCTCAAGGCTCAAGGCTCAAGGCTCAAGGCTCAAGGCTCAAGGCTCAAGGCTCAAGGCTCAAGGCTCAAGGCTCAAGGCTCAAGGCTCAAGGCTCAAGGCTCAAGGCTCAAGGCTCAAGGCTCAAGGCTCAAGGAAAAAGGCTCAAGGCTCAAGGCTCAAAGCTCAAGACTCAAGGCTAAAGGGTCAAGGGTCAAGGGTCAAGGCTCAAAAGTCAAGGCTCAAGACTCAACACTCAAGGGTCAAGGGTCAAGGATTAAGGCTCATGTCTCAAGGCTCAAGGCTCTAGGCTCAAGGCTCAAGGCTCAAAGGCTCAAGGCTCAAGGCTCAAGGCTCAAGGCTCAAGGCTCAAGGCTCAAGGCTCAAGGCTCAAGGCTCAAGGCTCAAGGAAAAAGGCTCAAGGCTCAAGGCTCAAAGCTCAAGGCTCAAGGCTAAAGGGTCAAGGGTCAAGGGTCAAGGCTCAAAGCTCAAGGCTCAAGGCTCAAGGCTCAGGGCTAAAGGGTCAAGGGTCAAAGCTCAAGGCTCGAGGCTCGAGGCTCGAGGCTTGAGGCTCGAGGTTCGAGGCTCGAGGCTCCAGGCTCCAGGCTCAAGGCTCAAGGCTCGAGGCATAAAGCTCAAGGCTCAAGGCTAAAGGCTCAAGGCTCAAGGTTCAAGGCTCAAGGCTCAAGGCTCAAGGCTTAAGGCTCAAGGTTCAAGGAAAAAGGCTCAAGGGTCAAGGCTCAAGGCTCAAGGCTCAAGGCTCAAGGCTCAAGGCTCTAGGCTCAAGGCTCAAGGCTCAGGGCTAAAGGGTCAAGGGTCAAAGCTCAAGGCTCGAGGCTCGAGGCTCGAGGCTTGAGGCTCGAGGTTCGAGGCTCGAGGCTCCAGGCTCAAGGCTCAAGGTTCAAGGAAAAAGGCTCAAGGCTCAAGGCTCAAAGCTCAAGGCTCAAGGCTAAAGGGTCAAGGGTCAAGGCTCAAGGCTCGAGGCTCAAGGCTCAAGGCTCAAGGCTCAAGGCTCAAAGCTCAAGACTCAAGGCTCAAGGCTCAAGGCTCAAGGCTCAAGGCTCAACGCTCAACGCTCAACGCTCAACGCTCAAGGCTCAAGGCTCAAGGCTCAAGGCTCAAAGCTCAAGGCTCAAGGCTCAAGGTTCAAGGAAAAAGGCTCAAGGCTCAAGGCTCAAGGCTCAAGGCTCAATGCTCGAGGCTCGAGGATCGAGGCTCGAGGATCCAGGCTCAAGGCTCAAGGCTCAAGGCTCCAGGCTCAAGGCTCAAGGCTCAAGGCATAAAGCTCAAGGCTCAAGGCTCAAGGCTCAAGTCTCAAGCCTCAAGGCTCGAGGCTCGAGGCTCGAGGCTCGAGGATCGAGGCTCGAGTCACGGCTCAAGGCTCAAGGCTCAAGGCTCCAGGCTCAAGACACGGCTCAAGGGTCAAGGCTCAAAAGTCAAGGCTCAAGACTCAACACTCAAGGGTCAAGGGTCAAGGATTAAGGCTCATGTCTCAAGGCTCAAGGCTCAAGGCTCAAGCCTCAAGGCTCAAGGCTCAAAGGCTCAAGGCTCAAGGCTCAAGGCTCAAGGCTCAAGGCTCAAGGCTCAAGGCTCAAGGCTCAAGGAAAAAGGCTCAAGGCTCAAAGCTCAAGGCTCAAGGCTAAAGGGTCAAGGGTCAAGGCTCAAGGCTCAAAGGTCAAGGCTCAAGACTCAACACTCAAGGGTCAAGGGTCAAGGATTAAGGCTCATGTCTCAAGGCTCAAGGCTCAAGGCTCAAGGCTCAAGGCTCAAAGGCTCAAGGCTCAAGGCTCAAGGCTCAAGGCTCAAGGCTCAAGGCTCAAGGCTCAAGGCTCAAGGCTCAAGGAAAAAGGCTCAAGGCTCAAGGCTCAAAGCTCAAGGCTCAAGGCTAAAGGGTCAAGGGTCAAGGGTCAAGGCTCAAAGCTCAAGGTTCAAGGCTCGAGGCTCGAGGCTCGAGGCTCCAGGCTCCAGGCTCAAGGCTCAAGGCTCAAGGCTCGAGGCATAAAGCTCAAGGCTCAAGGCTAAAGGCTCAAGGCTCAAGGTTCAAGGCTCAAGGCTCAAGGCTCAAGGCTTAAGGCTCAAGGTTCAAGGAAAAAGGCTCAAGGGTCAAGGCTCAAGGCTCAAGGCTCAAGGCTCTAGGCTCAAGGCTCAAGGCTCAGGGCTAAAGGGTCAAGGGTCAAAGCTCAAGGCTCGAGGCTCGAGGCTCGAGGCTTGAGGCTCGAGGTTCGAGGCTCGAGGCTCCAGGCTCAAGGCTCAAGGTTCAAGGAAAAAGGCTCAAGGCTCAAGGCTCAAAGCTCAAGGCTCAAGGCTAAAGGGTCAAGGGTCAAGGCTCAAGGCTCGAGGCTCAAGGCTCAAGGCTCAAGGCTCAAGGCTCAAAGCTCAAGACTCAAGGCTCAAGGCTCAAGGCTCAAGGCTCAAGGCTCAAGGCTCAAGGCTCAAGGCTCAAGGCTCAACGCTCAACGCTCAAGGCTCAAGGCTCAAGGCTCAAGGCTCCAGGCTCAAGGCTCAAGGCTCAAGGCTCAAGGCATAAAGCTCAAGGCTCAAGGCTCAAGGCTCAAGTCTCAAGCCTCAAGGCTCGAGGCTCGAGGCTCGAGGCTCGAGGATCGAGGATCGAGGCTCGAGTCACGGCTCAAGGCTCAAGGCTCCAGGCTCAAGACACGGCTCAAGGGTCAAGGCTCAAAAGTCAAGGCTCAAGACTCAACACTCAAGGGTCAAGGGTCAAGGATTAAGGCTCATGTCTCAAGGCTCAAGGCTCAAGGCTCAAGGCTCAATGCTCAAGGCTCAAGGCTCAAGGCTCAAGGCTCAAGGCTCAAGGCTCAAGGCTCAAGGAAAAAGGCTCAAGGCTCAAGGCTCAAGGCTCAAGGCTCAAGGCTCAAGGCTCAAGGCTCAAGGAAAAAGGCTCAAGGCTCAAGGCTCAAAGCTCAAGGCTCAAGGCTAAAGGGTCAAGGGTCAAGGGTCAAGGCTCAAAAGTCAAGGCTCAAGACTCAACACTCAAGGGTCAAGGGTCAAGGATTAAGGCTCATGTCTCAAGGCTCAAGGCACAAGGCTCAAGGCTCAAGGCTCAAAGGCTCAAGGCTCAAGGCTCAAGGCTCAAGGCTCAAGGCTCAAGGCTCAAGGAAAAAGGCTCAAGGCTCAAGGCTCAAAGCTCAAGGCTCAAGGCTAAAGGGTCAAGGGTCAAGGGTCAAGGCTCAAAGCTCAAGGTTCAAGGCTCGAGGCTCGAGGCTCGAGGCTCCAGGCTCCAGGCTCAAGGCTCAAGGCTCAAGGCTCGAGGCATAAAGCTCAAGGCTCAAGGCTAAAGGCTCAAGGCTCAAGGTTCAAGGCTCAAGGCTCAAGGCTCAAGGCTTAAGGCTCAAGGTTCAAGGAAAAAGGCTCAAGGGTCAAGGCTCAAGGCTCAAGGCTCAAGGCTCTAGGCTCAAGGCTCAAGGCTCAGGGCTAAAGGGTCAAGGGTCAAAGCTCAAGGCTCGAGGCTCGAGGCTCGAGGCTTGAGGCTCGAGGTTCGAGGCTCGAGGCTCCAGGCTCAAGGCTCAAGGTTCAAGGAAAAAGGCTCAAGGCTCAAGGCTCAAAGCTCAAGGCTCAAGGCTAAAGGGTCAAGGGTCAAGGCTCAAGGCTCGAGGCTCAAGGCTCAAGGCTCAAGGCTCAAGGCTCAAGGCTCAAAGCTCAAGACTCAAGGCTCAAGGCTCAAGGCTCAAGGCTCAAGGCTCAAGGCTCAAGGCTCAACGCTCAAGGCTCAAGGCTCAAGGCTCAAGGCTCAAGGCTCAAGGCTCAAAGCTCAAGGCTCAAGGCTCAAGGTTCAAGGAAAAAGGCTCAAGGCTCAAGGCTCAAGGCTCAAGGCTCAATGCTCGAGGCTTGAGGATCGAGGCTCGAGGCTCCAGGATCCAGGCTCAAGGCTCAAGGCTCCAGGCTCCAGGCTCAAGGCTCAAGGCTCAAGGCATAAAGCTCAAGGCTCAAGGCTCAAGGCTCAAGTCTCAAGCCTCAAGGCTCGAGGCTCGAGGCTCGAGGCTCGAGGATCGAGGCTCGAGTCACGGCTCAAGGCTCAAGGCTCAAGGCTCCAGGCTCAAGACACGGCTCAAGGGTCAAGGCTCAAAAGTCAAGGCTCAAGACTCAACACTCAAGGGTCAAGGGTCAAGGATTAAGGCTCATGTCTCAAGGCTCAAGGCTCAAGGCTCAAGGCTCAAGGCTCAAGGCTCAAGGCTCAAAGGCTCAAGGCTCAAGGCTCAAGGCTCAAGGCTCAAGGCTCAAGGCTCAAGGCTCAAGGCTCAAGGCTCAAGGAAAAAGGCTCAAGGCTCAAGGCTCAAAGCTCAAGGCTCAAGGCTAAAGGGTCAAGGGTCAAGGGTCAAGGCTCGAGGCTCAAGGCTCAAGGCTCAAGGCTCAAGGCATAAAGCTCAAGGCTCAAGGCTCCAGCCTCAAGGCTCAAGGCTCAAGGCTCAAGGATCAGGGCTCGAGGCTCAAGGCTCCAGGGTCAAGGCTCAAGGCTCAAGGCTCAAGGCTCAAGGCTTAAGGCTCAAGGCTCAAGGCTCAAGGCTCAAGGCTTAAGGCTCAAGGCTCAAGGCTCTAGGCTCAAGGCTCAAGGCTCAGGGCTAAAGGGTCAAGGGTCAAAGCTCAAGGCTCAAGGCTCGAGGCTCGAGGCTCGAGGCTCGAGGCTCGAGGCTCGAGGCTCGAGGCTCAAGGCTCAAGGCTTGAGGCTCGGGGATCGAGGCTCGAGGCTCGAGGCTCCAGGATCCAGGCTCAAGGCTCAAGGCTCAAGGCTAAAGGCTCAAGGCATAAAGCTCAAGGCTCAAGGCTCAAGGCTCAAGGCTCAAGGCTCAAGGCTCAAGGCTCAAGGCTCAAGGCTCAAGCCTCAAGGATCAGGGCTCGAGGCTCAAGGCTCCAGGGTCAAGGCTCAAGGCTCAAGGCTCAAGGCTTAAGGCTCAAGGCTCAAGGCTCAAGGCTTAAGGCTCAAGGTTCAAGGAAAAAGGCTCAAGGCTCAAGGCTCAAGGCTCTAGGCTCTAGGCTCAAGGCTCAAGGCTCAGGGCTAAAGGGTCAAGGGTCAAAGCTCAAGGCTCGAGGCTCGAGGCTCGAGGCTGGAGGCTCGAGGCTCGAGGCTCAAGGCTCAAGGCTCCAGGCTCAAGGCTCCTGGCTCAAGTCACGGCTCAAGGGTCAAGGCTCAAAAGTCAAGGCTCAAGACTCAACACTCAAGGGTCAAGGGTCAAGGATTAAGGCTCATGTCTCAAGGCTCAAGGCTCAAGGCTCAAAGCTCAAGGCTCAACGCTCAAGGCTCAAGGCTCAAGGCTCAAGGCTCAAAGGCTCAAGGCTCAAGGCTCAAGGCTCAAGGCTCAAGGCTCAAGGCTCAAGGCTCAAGGCTCAAGGCTCAAGGCTCAAGGCTCAAGGTTCAAGGAAAAAGGCTCAAGGCTCAAGGCTCAAGGCTCAAGGCTCAAGGCTAAAGGCTCAAGGCTCGAGGCTCAAGGCTCGAGGCTCAAGGCTCAAGGCTCAAGGCTCAAGGCTCAAGGCTCAAGGCTCAAGGCTCAAGGCTCAAGGCTCAAGGCTCAAGGCTCAAGGCTCAAGGCTCAAGGCTCAAGGCTCAAGGCTCAAGGCTCAAGGCTCAAGGCTCAAGGCTCAAGGCTCAAGGCTCAAGGCTCAAGGTTCAAGGAAAAAGGCTCAAGGCTCAAGGCTCAACGCTCAAGGCTCAAGGCTCGAGGCTCGGGGATCGAGGCTCGAGGCTCCAGGATCCAGGCTCAAGGCTCAAGGCTCAAAGGGTCAATGGTCAAGGGTCAAGGCTCAAGGCTCGAGGCTCGAGGCTCAAGGCTCAAGGCTCCAGGCTCAAGGCTCAAGGCTCAAGGCTCAAGGCTCAAGGCTCAAGGGTCAAGGCTCCAGGCTCAAGGCTCCAGGCTCAAGGCTCAAGGCTCAAGGCTCAAGGCTCAAGGCTCAAGGCTCCAGGCTCAAGGCTCAAGGCTCAAGGCTCAAGGCTCAAAGCTCAAAGCTCAAGGCTCAAGGCTCAAGGCTCAAGGCTCAAGGCTCAAAGCTCAAGGCTCAAGGCTCAAGGTTCAAGGAAAAAGGCTCAAGGCTCAAGGCTCAAGGCTCAAGGCTCGAGGCTCGGGGATCGAGGCTCGAGGCTCGAGGCTCCAGGATCCAGGCTCAAGGCTCAAGGTTTCAGGTTCAAGGTTCAAGGAAAAAGGCTCAAGGCTCAAGGCTCAAAGCTCAAGGCTCAAGGCTAAAGGGTCAAGGGTCAAGGCTCAAGGCTCGAGGCTCAAGGCTCAAGGCTCAAGGCTCAAAGCTCAAGACTCAAGGCTCAAGGCTCAAGGCTCAAGGCTCAAGGCTCAAGGCTCAACGCTCAACGCTCAACGCTCAACGCTCAAGGCTCAAGGCTCAAGGCTCAAGGCTCAAAGCTCAAGGCTCAAGGCTCAAGGTTCAAGGAAAAAGGCTCAAGGCTCAAGGCTCAAGGCTCAAGGCTCAATGCTCGAGGCTCGAGGATCGAGGCTCGAGGCTCCAGGATCCAGGCTCAAGGCTCAAGGCTCCAGGCTCAAGGCTCAAGGCTCAAGGCTCAAGGCATAAAGCTCAAGGCTCAAGGCTCAAGGCTCAAGTCTCAAGCCTCAAGGCTCGAGGCTCGAGGCTCGAGGCTCGAGGATCGAGGCTCGAGTCACGGCTCAAGGCTCAACGCTCAAGGCTCTAGGCTCAAGTCACGGCTCAAGGGTCAAGGCTCAAAAGTCAAGGCTCAAGACTCAACACTCAAGGGTCAAGGGTCAAGGATTAAGGCTCATGTCTCAAGGCTCAAGGCTCAAGGCTCAAGGCTCAAGGCTCAAAGGCTCAAGGCTCAAGGCTCAAGGCTCAAGGCTCAAGGCTCAAGGCTCAAGGCTCAAGGCTCAAGGCTCAAGGCTCAAGGCTCAAGGCTCAAGGAAAAAGGCTCAAGGCTCAAGGCTCAAAGCTCAAGGCTCAAGGCTAAAGGGTCAAGGGTCAAGGGTCAAGGCTCGAGGCTCAAGGCTCAAGGCTCAAGGCTCAAGGCTCAAGGCTCAAGGCTCAAGGCTCAAGGCTCAAGGCTCAAGGCACAAGGCTCAAGGCTCAAGGCTCAAGGCTCAAGGCTCAAGGCTCAAGGCTCAAGGCTCAAGGCTCAAGGCTCAAGGCTCAAGCCTCAAGGATCAGGGCTCGAGGCTCAAGGCTCCAGGGTCAAGGCTCCAGGGTCAAGGCTCAAGGCTCAAGGCTGAAGGCTCAAGGCTCAAGGCTCAAGGCTCAAGGCTTAAGGCTCAAGGCTCAAGGCTCAAGGCTCAAGGCTCTAGGCTCAAGGCTCAAGGCTCAGGGCTAAAGGGTCAAGGGTCAAAGCTCAAGGCTCGAGGCTCGAGGCTCGAGGCTCGAGGCTCGAGGCTCATGGCTCAAGGCTCGAGGCTCGGGGATCGAGGCTCGAGGCTCGAGGCTCCAGGATCCAGGCTCAAGGCTCAAGGCTCAAGGCTAAAGGCTCAAGGCTCAAGGCTCAAGGCTCAAGGCTCTAGGCTCTAGGCTCAAGGCTCAAGGCTCAAGGCTCAAGGCTCAAGGCTCAAGGCTCAAGGCTCAAGCCTCAAGGATCAGGGCTCGAGGCTCAAGGCTCCAGGGTCAAGGCTCAAGGCTCAAGGCTCAAGGCTCAAGGCTTAAGGCTCAAGGCTCAAGGCTCAAGGCTTAAGGCTCAGGGTTCAAGGAAAAAGGCTCAAGGGTCAAGGCTCAAGGCTCAAGGCTCTAGGCTCTAGGCTCAAGGCTCAAGGCTCAGGGCTAAAGGGTCAAGGGTCAAAGCTCAAGGCTCGAGGCTCGAGGCTCAAGGCTCAAGGCTCCAGGCTCAAGGCTCCTGGCTCAAGTCACGGCTCAAGGGTCAAGGCTCAAAAGTCAAGGCTCAAGACTCAACACTCAAGGGTCAAGGGTCAAGGATTAAGGCTCATGTCTCAAGGCTCAAGGCTCAAGGCTCAAAGCTCAAGGGTCAAGGCTCAAGGCTCAAGGCTCAAGGCTCAAGGCTCAAAGGCTCAAGGCTCAAGGCTCAAGGCTCAAGGCTCAAGGCTCAAGGCTCAAGGCTCAAGGCTCAAGGCTCAAGGCTCAAGGCTCAAGGCTCAAGGCTCAAGGAAAAAGGCTCAAGGCTCAAGGCTCAAAGCTCAAGGCTCAAGGCTAAAGGGTCAAGGGTCAAGGCTCAAGGCTCGAGGCTCAAGGCTCGAGGCTCAAGGCTCAAGGCTCAAGGCTCAAGGCTCAAGGCTCAAGGCTCAAGGCTCAAGGCTCAAGGCTCAAGGCTCAAAGCTCAAGGCTCAAGGCTCAAGGCTCAAGGCTCAAGGCTCAAAGATCAAGGCTCAAGGCTCAAGGTTCAAGGAAAAAGGCTCAAGGCTCAAGGCTCAACGCTCAAGGCTCAAGGCTCGAGGCTCGGGGATCGAGGCTCGAGGCTCGAGGCTCCAGGATCCAGGCTCAAGGGTCAAGGCTCAAAGGGTCAAGGCTCAAGGCTCAAGGCTCGAGGCTCGAGGCTCAAGGCTCAAGGCTCCAGGGTCAAGGCTCAAGGCTCAAGGCTCAAGGCTCAAGGGTCAAGGCTCCAGGCTCAAGGCTCCAGGCTCAAGGCTCAAGGCTCAAGGCTCAAGGCTCAAGGCTCCAGGCTCAAGGCTCAAGGCTCAAGGCTCAAGGCTCAACGCTCAAAGCTCAAGGCTCAAGGCTCAAGGCTCAAGGCTCAAAGCTCAAGGCTCAAGGCTCAAGGTTCAAGGAAAAAGGCTCAAGGCTCAAGGCTCAAGGCTCGAGGCTCGGGGATCGAGGCTCGAGGCTCGAGGCTCCAGGATCCAGGCTCAAGGCTCAAGGCTTAAGGCTCAAGGCTCAAGGCATAAAGCTCAAGGCTCAAGGCTCAAGGCTCAAGGCTCAAGGCTCAAGGCTCAAGGCTCAAGGCTCAAGGCTCAAGGCTCAAGGCTCAAGGCTCAAGGCTCAAGGCTCAAGCCTCAAGCCTCAAGGATCAGGGCTCGAGGCTCAAGGCTACAGGGTCAAGGCTCAAGGCTCAAGGCTCAAGGCTCAAGGCTCAAGGCTTAAGGCTCAAGGCTCAAGGCTCAAGGCTCAAGGCTTAAGGCTCAAGGTTTAAGGAAAAAGGCTCAAGGGTCAAGGCTCAAGGCTCAGGGCTAAAGGGTCAAGGGTCAAGGGTCAAAGCTCAAGGCTCGAGGCTCGAGGCTCGAGGCTCGAGGCTCAAGGCTCAAGGCTCCAGGCTCAAGGCTCCTGGCTCAAGTCACGGCTCAAGGGTCAAGGCTCAAAAGTCAAGGCTCAAGACTCAACACTCAAGGGTCAAGGGTCAAGGATTAAGGCTCATGTCTCAAGGCTCAAGGCTCAAGGCTCAAAGCTCAAGGCTCAAGGCTCAAGGCTCAAGGCTCAAGGCTCAAGGCTCAAGGCTCAAGGCTCAAGGCTCAAAGGCTCAAGGCTCAAGGCTCAAGGCTCAAGGCTCAAGGCTCAAGGCTCAAGGCTCAAGGCTCAAGGCTCAAGGCTCCAGGCTCAACGCTCAAGGTTCAAGGAAAAAGGCTCAAGGCTCAAGGCTCAAAGCTCAAGGCTCAAGGCTAAAGGGTCAAGGGTCAAGGCTCAAGGCTCGAGGCTCGAGGCTCAAGGCTCAAGGCTCAAGGCTCACGGCTCAAGGCTCCAGGCTCAAAGCTCAAGGCTCAAGGCTCAAGGCTCAAGGCTCAAGGCTCAAAGCTCAAGGCTCAAGGCTCAAGGCTCAAGGCTCAAGGCTCAAAGCTCAAGGCTCAAGGCTCAAGGTTCAAGGAAAAAGGCTCAAGGCTCAAGGCTCAAGGCTCGAGGATCGAGGCTCGAGGGTCGAGGCTCCAGGATCCAGGCTCAAGCTCAAGGCTCAAGGCTCAAGGCTCAAGGCTCAAGGCTCAAGGCTCACGGCTCAAGGCTCCAGGCTCAAAGCTCAAGGCTCAAGGCTCAAGGCTCAAGGCTCAAAGCTCAAGGCTCAAGGCTCAAGGCTCAAGGCTCAAGGCTCAAGGCTCAAGGCTCAAGGCTCAAAGCTCAAGGCTCAAGGCTCAAGGTTCAAGGAAAAAGGCTCAAGGCTCAAGGCTCAAGGCTCAAGGCTCGAGGATCGAGGCTCGAGGGTCGAGGCTCCAGGATCCAGGCTCAAGCTCAAGGCTCAAGGCTCAAGGCTCAAGGCTCAAGGCTCAAGGCTCAAGGCATAAAGCTCAAGGCTCAAGGCTCAAGGCTCCAGGCTCGAGGCTCCAGGCTCGAGACACAAGGCTCAAGGCGCAAGGGTCAAGAGTCAAGGTTCAAGGCGCAAGGGTCAAGAGTCAAGGCTCAAGTCTCATGTTTTTAGGCTCAAGGCTCAAGGCTAGAGGATCAAGGCTCAAGGCTCAAAGCTCAAGGCTAGAGGATCAAGGCTCAAGGCTCAAGGCTCAAGGCTCAAGGCTCAAGGCTTAAGGTTCCAGGCTCCAGGCTCCAGGCTCGAGGCTCCAGGCTCGAGGCTCGAGGCTCCAGGCTCAAGGCTCCAGGCTCCAGGCTCCAGGCTCAAGGCTCAAGGCTCAAGGCTCAAGGCTCAAGGCTCGAGGCTCGAGGCTCGAGGCTCGAGGCTCCAGGTGATACGAATATGGAGCACTCGTATTTCTGATTGCAGCGGAAATAAATGATTAAAACTCAATGAACTAATTTGGACAGCAAATACAGAATTTTGGGACTCTTTTAGTATTTTTTTGTGAGTGATGAAATATAACAGAATTGGAACAAGCAACAATGAAATAATGGGATAGGTTTGATAGACAATCTAGACCTATAGATTGAATATCGATGAAAACAAGTTAAGACCTATTAACTTGAGTTCTATCAAGATCAGGAAAGCATCCTTCAAAAGATGATTGTGAGTGTAGCAACAACTCAAGAACACAAGGTTTCTTTGATAAAATTCGTGAATGATCTGATTACAAGTAAGAAATGGCTATATATAGCCTAAAAACGAAATGAAGGTTACAAAACCCAAAAGACTAGCAATAAACCACCATAAAACGAAAAGTAAATGCCATAAAATGGCTTATTCAAAGCAGTAAAACGTTTTTTTTTGTAATAATAATGCTCCATGCATCTTCAATTCAGCTTCCAAGTCACCATGCAAACAAACTTTGCCAAATGACATGCCACATCCTCTTTCCACGTGACTAGAACCAAATCATCACTTTTAGAGTCCAAATCTGCCATATTCATATCATTCCCTCCCACTTGAAAAGGAATTGACCTCAATTCTGCTAAGCCATCATCATCAAAGTAGGGTGAAAGGTCTCCCACGTTAAAGGTAGCATGAACCCCATAATCTCCCGGTAACTCCACCTTGTATGCATTATCATTCACACGTGCAATGATCTTGTAAGGACCTTCCGCTCTTGGCATCAACTTGTTCTTCCTTTTACTAGGAAAACGTTCTTTCCTCATGTGCAACCAAACCAAATCACCTTCATTAAACACTCTTGGCTTCCTATTCTTGTTGAACTTTTGCTTGTAAGCTGCATTAACGGATTCAATTCTGTCACGAACTTGATTGTGCAACTTCATCATGGACTTCAACTTAGCTTCAGCATCTTTATGAACCAACTCCTCCTTTGGCAATGGAATCAAATCTAAAGGCATGTAAGGATTCACCCCATAAACAACTTCAAATGGAGAATGACCAGTAGCATGAGTAGGAGAACGATTATAAGCAAATTCCGCATGTGCAAGTTTAACATCCCAATCCTTTTGTGTCTTGCTGACCAAGCCCCTCAACAATGTACCCAAGGTTCTATTAGTGACTTCTGTTTGCCCATCTGTTTGTGGATGATGGGATGTACTAAACAGTAACTTAGTACCAACTTTCTTCCACAAAGTGTTCCAAAAATAGCTCAAAAATTTGGAATCCCGATCAGAAACAATTGTTTTTGGAATGCCATGCAAACGAACAATCTCCTTGTAGTACAAATCAGCAACATTACTAGCATCATCCGTCTTGTGGCATGCAACAAAGTGAGCCATCTTTGAGAATCTGTCCACCACCACCATGATAGCATCCTTACCCCTTTGAGTACGAGGTAAAGCAACTATGAAATCCATAGACACATCTTCCCATGGACGAACGGGAACTGGTAAAGGAGCATACAAACCAGGCTTGAAAGAACTTTTAGCCATATGACATGTCACACACTTGCTCACAATGTTGGTCACATCACCCAACATTTTAGGCCAAAAGAAATGTTCCTTCAACACCTCCAAAGTCTTTGCAATTCCAAAATGGCCAGCCAATCATCCACCATGAGCCTCACGAACTAGTAACTCCCGGATTGCATGTTTTGGAACGCAAAGGCGATTGCCTTTGAAGAGAAAGCCATCTTGCACCATGAACTCACCATTGGGGCCACCTGCACATTTTAAAAACACATCTCCAAAATCCACATCAGATTCATAATAACTCTTCAAGGTCTCAAATCCCAGCAAACGAACATCCAAAGTTGCCAACAAAGTATAACGCCTTGAAAGTGCATCAGCCACCACATTGCTTTTACCATCCTTAAACTTTGATGAAAAGTGAAAAGATTGTAAAAACTCCACCCATTTGGCATGTCTTGTGCTCAACTTCTGCTGCCCATTAATGTATTTCAAGGATTCATGATCTGAATGCACAATGAAATGATTTGCACGCAAATAATGACTCCAATGATCCAATGCACGAACAATAGCATAAAACTCCTTATCATATGTGCAATAATTCAGCCTTGCGCCACCCAACTTTTCAGAAAAATAAGCCATAGGACGTTTAGCTTGAATCAGAACAGCACCAATACCAACTCCACTTGCATCACACTCAACTTCAAAAGGTTGAGAGAAATCTGGAAGAGCCAAAACAGGAGCATTACACAACAGCTCTTTAATCTTCTCAAATGCCTTTTGGGCATCATTCCCCCATACAAAACCTCCTTTCTTCAAACAGCTCGTTATTGGACTTGTAATGGAACTGAAATCACGTATGAACCTCCTATAGAATGAAGCAAGACCATGGAATGATCTAACTTCAGAAATGTTGGTAGGTATAGGCCACGACTTGATTGCTTCTATCTTTGATTGATCAACGGACACACCATCTTTAGACACAACATAGCCCAAAAATACCACCTTATCCACCATAAATGAGCACTTCTCTTGCTTCCCATAGAGTTGTTGTGCTCTAAGGGTCTCAAACACTTGTTTCAAATGCACCAAATGATCCTCCATGCTTCTGCTATACACCAAGATGTCATCAAGGTATACAACCACAAATCTGCCCAAAAACGATTTTAACACTTCATTCATCAACCTCATGAAAGTGCTAGGTGCATTAGTTAGACCAAATGGCATCACCATCCATTCATACAAGCCATGCTTAGTCTTGAAAGCTGTTTTCCATTCATCACCTTCACGCATTCTGATTTGATGGTAACCACTCCTTAAATCAATTTTTGAGAACACAACAGATCCATGCAATTCATCCAACATATCATCAAGTCTAGGAATGGGAAACCTGTACTTGATGGTTATATTATTCACGGCTCTACTATCCACACACATCATCCAAGAACCATCCTTCTTTGGTACCAACAAAACAGGAACAGCACATGGACTCAAACTTTCACGAACGTAGCCCATTTTCATGAGTTCATCAATCTGTTTTTGCAATTCCTTTGTTTCTTCCGGATTGCAACGATATGCGGCCTTATTAGGCAAAGATGCACCTGGAATAAGGTCAATTTGATGTTCAATACCACGGATTGGAGGCAAACCTGGTGGTAGTTCAGTTGGGAACACATCTTGGTACTCCTTGAGCAAATCAGCAATTGGACCTTCTTCTTGCTCAATCTCCCCAACCTTTGGATCTTCTTTTGCCACAAGCATGTAAACCACATCTCCTTGGTCAAGAACTTTCTCCACCTCCCTTTCACTAGCCAACATAGTGAGATTTGGCTTCTTGACCTGTTTGTTACCCATTGATCTCACGGCGGTAGAAGACATGGGCTTTAACACAATCTTTTTACCATTGTGCCTCAACTCATATTCATTACTCCTTCCTCTATGCATCACATCCTTATCAAATTGCCAAGGACGTCCCAACAAAATGTGACAAGCATCCATGGGAATTACATCACACAAAACATCATCTTCATAAGATCCCATGGCTAAACCAACTCTAACCTGTTTTGTCACCTTCACCTTGTTTCCATCATCCAACCAATGAAGTGCATACGGTCTAGGATGGGCTGTAGTAATCAGACCCAACTTAGTCACCATCTCACTAGAAGCCACATTGGTACAACTCCCACCATCAATTATTAAACTACACAATTTGTCTCTAACCAAACATTTGGTGTGAAACAATTGGTCTCTTTGATCAACATCAGATTGTATAACATGAGTTTGGAGAGTTCTAAGTACCAAATTCGTGTCATACGCCGGTGCCTCATACTTCTCTTCCTCTTCTTCTTCAGATTCTGGTTGAACGTTGAAAGCACCACCCATTGTCTCTTCTTCTTCCAATAATTCATCACGTATTTCAACAGCCTCCCTTAATGTCACAACTCTCCTATTTGGACATGTGTTTTGGTAATGCCCAAATCCTTGACATTTGAAACAACGAACTTTGGACAAACTGGTCTCCTTGTTTGCAACACTTATTGTTGGGGCTGGTGTGGAGCTACTAGCACCAATAGGACTAGAGGTAGGGGCTGTTTTTGTGGCAGTTTCAATTTTTGAAAATGGCTTGGTTTTGGCAGCTTCCAAGCTTGAATTCGCTCCATATCTTGTCTTCCCTTGAGTCTCCAATTTTAGACACAAATTACAAAGTGTTCCAAAATCAGTATATGGATAGAGTTCCACCGTGTGAGCAATATTGTAATTCAGGCCCCGCAGAAAACGAGCCATCTTTTGTTCTTCTATTTCTTCAATATCACCCATTAGTGCTAACTTCTCGAATTCATCAATATATTCTCCAACACCCATCTTCCCTTGCTTCAAATCAGCAATCTTCCTATAAGTGGCGATTTTATGATTAGTTGGCACATACCTCTTTCGTAGTTTTCTTTTTAAAGATTCCCAAGAAGAAATCTTCTCCTTGCCTTCACGGGTTCTCTTGGTTTTAAGCCCTTCAAACCACAATGAAGCACCTCCACTTAACTTCAGAATTGCATATTTGCAACACTTCTCATCATTTAATTCTTTGAACTCGAACATTCTTTCAATCTTCCTCTCCCAATCCAAATAACGTTCTGGATCAGTTCCACCAACAAATTCAGGAAGTTCATTAACCTTGCATTCGTCGAAAACTCGTGGTTGTCCACGTCTTGGCTGGTACCGTCCTCCATCTTCCATGCCTCTTAGGGCCTCACGAAGATTATGAAGGAAATCTGGATCATCAAAATTCATGGTTGGCTCTGATACCACTAATGATACGAATATGGAGCACTCGTATTTCTGATTACAGCGGAAATAAATGATTAAAACTCAATGAACTAATTTGGACATCAAATACAGAATTTTGGGACACTTTTAGTATTTTTGTGTGAGTGATGAAATATAACAGAATTGGAACAAGCAACAATGAAATAATGGGATAGGTTTGATAGACAATCTAGACCTATAGATTGAATATCGATGAAAACAAGTTAAGACCTATTAACTTGAGTTCAATCAAGATCAGGAAAGCATCCTTCAAAAGATGATTGTGAGTGTAGCAACAACTCAAGAACACAAGGTTTCTTTGATAAAATTCGTGAATGATCTGATTAAAAGTAAGAAATGGCTATATATAGCCTAAAAACGAAATGAAGGTTACAAAACCCAAAAGACTAGCAATAAACCACCATAAAACGAAAAGTAAATGCCATAAAATGGCTTATTCAAAGCAATAAAACGTTTTTTTTTGTAATAATAATGCTCCATGCATCTTCAATTCAGCTTCCAAGTCACCATGTAAACAAACTTTGCCAAATGACATGCCACATCCTCTTTCCACGTGACTAGAACCAAATCATCACTTTTAGAGTCCAAATCTGCCATATTCATATCACCAGGCTCAAGGCTCCAGGCTCGAGGCTCCAGGCTCGAGGCTCAAGGCTCAAGGCTCAAGGCTCAAGGCTCAAGGCTAAAGGCTCAACGCTCAAGGCTCATGGCTCATGGCTCAAGGCTTAAGGCTAGAGGATCAAGGCTCAAGCCCAAGGCTCAAGGCTCTAGGCTCAAGGCTCAATGCTAGAGGATCAAGGATCAAGGCACAAGGCACAAGGCTCAAGGCTAGAGGATCAAGGCTCAAGGCTCAAGGGTCAAGGGTAGAGGCTAAAGGCTCAAGGCTCAAGGCTCAAGGTTCAAGGATCAAGGCGCAAGGGTAAAGAGTCAAGGCTTAAGTCTCATGTTTTAAGGCTCGAGGCTCATGTTTTAAGGCTCAAGGCTCATGTTTTAAGGCTCAGGTCTCATGTTTAAGGCTCAAGGCTCAAGGCTCAAGGCTCAAGGCTCGAGGCTCGAGGCTCGAGGCTCGAGGCTCAAAGGCTCCAGGCTCAAGGCTCCAGGCTCAAGGCTCAAGGCTCAACGGTCAATGCTCAACGCTCGAGGCTCGAGGCTCAAGGCTCAAGGCTCAAGGCTCAAGGCTCAAGGCTCAAGGCTCAAGGCTCAAGGCTCAAGGCTCAAGGCTCGAGGCTCGAGGCTCAAGGCTCAAGGCTCAAGGCTCAAGGCTCAAGGCTCAAGGCTAGAGGATCATGGCTCAAGTCTCATGTTTTAAGGCTCAAGGCTCATGTTTTAAGGCTCAAGTCTCATGTTTAAGGCTCAAGGCTCAAGGCTCAAGGCTCGAGGCTCGAGGCTCAAGGCTTAAGGCTAGAGGATCAAGGCTCAAGCTCAAGGCTCAAGGCTCTAGGCTCAAGGCTCAATGCTAGAGGATCAAGGATCAAGGCACAAGGCACAAGGCTCAAGGCTAGAGGATCAAGGCTCAAGGCTCAAGGGTCAAGGGTAGAGGCTAAAGGCTCAAGGCTCAAGGTTCAAGGATCAAGGCGCAAGGGTAAAGAGTCAAGGCTTAAGTCTCATGTTTTAAGGCTCGAGGCTCATGTTTTAAGGCTCAAGGCTCATGTTTTAAGGCTCAAGTCTCATGTTTAAGGCTCAAGGCTCAAGGCTCAAGGCTCAAGGCTCAAGGCTCGAGGCTCGAGGCTCGAGGCTCGAGGCTCGAGGCTCGAGGCTCGAGGCTCAAAGGCTCCAGGCTCAAGGCTCCAGGCTCAAGGCTCAACGGTCAATGCTCAACGCTCGAGGCTCGAGGCTCAAGGCTCAAGGCTGAAGGCTCAAGGCTCAAGGCGCAAGGCTCAAGGCTCAAGGCTCAAGGCTCAAGGCTAGAGGATCATGGCTCAAGTCTCATGTTTTAAGGCTCAAGGCTCATGTTTTAAGGCTCAAGTCTCATGTTTAAGGCTCAAGGCTCAAGGCTCAAGGCTCGAGGCTCGAGGCTCAAAGACTCCAGGCTAAAGGCTCCAGGCTCAAGGCTCAAGGCTCAACGGTCAATGCTCAACGCTCGAGGCTCGAGGCTCGAGGCTCAAGGCTCAAGGCTCAAGGCTCAAGGCTCAAGGCTCAAGGCTCAAGGCTCAAGGCTCAAGGCTTAAGGCTCATGGCTCAAGGCTCAAGGCTCAAGGCTCATGGCACAAGGCTCAAGGCTCAAGGCTCAAGGCTAGAGGATCATGGCTCAAGTCTCATGTTTTAAGGCTCAAGCTCATGGATCAAGGCTTAAGGCTCAATGCTAGAGGATCAAGGCTCAAGGCTCAAGGCACAAGGGCTCAAGGCTAGAGGATCAACGCTCAAGGCTCAAGGCTTAAGGGTCAAGGGTCAAGGGTAGAGGCTAAAGGCTCAAGGCCCAAGGCTCAAGGATCAAGGCGCAAGGGTAAAGAGTCAAGGCTCAAGTCTCATGTTTTAAGGCTCAAGGATCAAAGCTCAAGGCTCAAGGCTCAAGGCTCAAGGCTCAAGGCTCAAGGCTCAAGGCTCAAGGCACAACCCTCAAGGCTCAAGACACAAGGCTCAACGCTCAAGACGCAAGGATCATGGCTCAAGGCTCAAGGCTGAAGGCTCAAGGCTGAAGGCTGAAGGTTCAAGGCTCAAGGCTCAAGGCTCAAGACGCAAGGATCAAGGCTGAAGACGCAAGGCTCAAGGCTGAAGTCTCAAGGCTCAAGGGTCAAGGCTCAAGGCTCAAGGCTCGAGGCTCGAGGCTCCAGGCTCGAGGCTCGAGGCTCCAGGCTCGAGGCTCCAGGCTCAAGGCTCAAGGCTCAAGGCTCAAGGCTCAAGTCTCAAGGCTAAAGGCTCAAGGCTCGAGGCTCAAGGCTCATGGATCATGGCTCAAGGCTCCAGGCTCAAGGCTCATGGCTCAAGGCTCAACACGCAAGGCGCAAGGGTCAAGAGTCAAGGCTCAAGTCTCATGTTTTTAGGCTCAAGGCTCATGGCTCAAGGCTCAAGGCTCATGGCTCAAGGCTCAAGGCTCAAAGCGCAAGGCTCAAGGCTGGAGGATCAACGCTCAAGGCTCAAGGCTCAAGGCTCAAGGCTCAAGGCTCAAGGCTAAAGGCTCAAGGCTCAAGGCTTAAGGATCAAGGCTCAAGGCTCATGGCACAAGGCTCAAGGCTCAAGGCTCAAGGCTAGAGGATCATGGCTCAAGTCTCATGTTTTAAGGCTCAAGCTCATGGATCAAGGCTTAAGGCTCAATGCTAGAGGATCAAGGCTCAAGGCTCAAGGCACAAGGCTCAAGGCTAGAGGATCAACGCTCAAGGCTCAAGGCTTAAGGGTCAAGGGTCAAGGGTAGAGGCTAAAGGCTCAAGGCCCAAGGCTCAAGGATCAAGGCGCAAGGGTAAAGAGTCAAGGCTCAAGTCTCATGTTTTAAGGCTCAAGGATCAAAGCTCAAGGCTCAAGGCTCAAGGCTCAAGGCTCAAGGCTCAAGGCACAACCCTCAAGGCTCAAGACACAAGGCTCAACGCTCAAGACGCAAGGATCATGGCTCAAGGCTCAAGGCTGAAGGCTCAAGGCTGAAGGCTGAAGGTTCAAGGCTCAAGGCTCAAGGCTCAAGGCTCAAGACGCAAGGATCAAGGCTCAAGACGCAAGGCTCAAGGCTGAAGTCTCAAGGCTCAAGGGTCAAGGCTCAAGGCTCAAGGCTCGAGGCTCGAGGCTCCAGGCTCGAGGCTCGAGGCTCCAGGCTCGAGGCTCCAGGCTCAAGGCTCAAGGCTCAAGGCTCAAGTCTCAAGGCTCAAGGCTCAAGGCTCGAGGCTCAAGGCTCATGGATCATGGCTCAAGGCTCCAGGCTCAAGGCTCATGGCTCAAGGCTCAACACGCATGGCGCAAGTGTCAAGAGTCAAGGCTCAAGTCTCATGTTTTTAGGCTCAAGGCTCATGGCTCAAGGCTCAAGGCTCATGGCTCAAGGCTCAAGGCTCAAAGCGCAAGGCTCAAGGCTGGAGGATCAACGCTCAAGGCTCAAGGCTCAAGGCTCAAGGCTCAAGGCCAAAGGCTCAAGGCTCAAGGCTTAAGGATCAAGGCTCAAGGCTCATGGCACAAGGCTCAAGGCTCAAGGCTCAAGGCTAGAGGATCATGGCTTAAGTCTCATGTTTTAAGGCTCAAGCTCATGGCTCAAGGCTTAAGGCTCAATGCTAGAGGATCAAGGCTCAAGGCTCAATGCACAAGGCTCAAGGCTAGAGGATCAAGGCTCAAGGCTCAAGGCTTAAGGGTCAAGGGTCAAGGGTAGAGGCTAAAGGCTCAAGGCCCAAGACTCAAGGATCAAGGCGCAAGGGTAAAGAGTCAAGGCTCAAGTCTCATGTTTTAAGGCTCAAGGATCAAAGCTCAAGGCTCAAGGCTCAAGGCTCAAGGCTCAAGGCTCAAGGCTCAAGGCTCAAGGCTCAACCCACAAGGCTCAAGACTCAAGGCTCAACGCTAAAGGCTCAAGACGCAAGGATCATGGCTCAAGGCTCAAGACGCAAGGATCAACGCTCAAGGCTGAAGGCTCAAGGCTCAAGGCTGAAGGCTCAAGGCTCAAGACTTATGGCTCAAGGCTCAAGACGCAAGGCTCAAGGCTGAAGTCTCAAGGATCAAGTCTCAAGGGTCAAGGCTCAAGGCTCAAGGCTCAAGACTCGAGGCTCGAGGCTCCAGGCTCGAGGCTCCAGGCTCGAGGCTCGAGGCTCGAGGCTCAAGGCTCAAGGCTCAAGGCTCAAGGCTCAAGGCTCAAGGCTCAAGGCCCAAGGCTCAAGGCTCAAGGCTCAAGGCTCGAGGCTCAAGGCTCATGGCTCATGGCTCAAGGCTCCAGGCTCAAGGCTCATGGCTCAAGGCTCAACACGTAAGGCGCAAGGGTCAAGAGTCAAGGCTCAAGGCTCAAGGCTCAAGGCTCAAGGCTCAAGGCTCAAGGCTCAAGGCTCAAGGCTCGAGGCTCGAGGCTCAAGGCTCAAGGCTCAAGGCTCAAGGCTCAAGGCCCAAGGCTCAAGGCTTAAGGCTCAAGGCTCAAGGCTCGAGGCTCAAGGCTCAAGGCTCAAGGCTCAAGGCTCAAGGCTCAAGGCTCAAGGCTCAAGGCTTAAGTCTCAAGGATGAAGGCTCAAGGCTCATGGCACAAGGCGCAAGGCTCAAGGCTCAAGGATCATGGCTTAAGTCTCATGTTTTAAGGCTCAAGCTCATGGCTCAAGGCTTAAGGCTCAAGGCTCAATTCTAGAGGATCAAGGCTCAAGGCTCAAGGCACAAGGCTCAAGGCTAGAGGATCAAGGCTCAAGGCTCAAGGCTTAAGGGTCAAGGGTCAAGGGTAGAGGCTAAAGGCTTAAGGCCCAAGGCTCAAGGATCAAGGCGCAAGGGTAAAGAGTCAAGGCTCAAGTCTCATGTTTTAAGGCTCAAGGGTCAAAGCTCAAGGCTCAAGGCTCAAGGCTCAAGGCTCAAGGCTCAAGGCTCAAGGCTCAAGGCTCAAGGCTCAAGGCTCAAGGCTCAAGGCTCAAGGCTCAAGGCTCAAGGCTCAAGACTCAAGGCTCAACGCTTAAGGCGCAAGGCTCAAGGCTCAAGGATCAAGGATCAAGGCTCAAGGCTCAAGGCTCCAGGCTCCAGGCTCCAGGCTCGAGGATCAAGGGTCGAGGCTCAAGGGTCGAGGCTCGAGGCTCCAGGCTTCAGGCTCAAGGCTCACGGCGCAAGGCTCAAGAGTCAAGGCTCAAGTCTCATGTTTTAAGGCTCAAGGCTCAAGGCTCAATGCTCAAGGCTCAAGGCTCAAGTCTCAAGGCTCAAGGCTCAAGGCTCAAGGCTCAAGGCACAAGGCTCAAGGCTCAAGGCTCAAGGCTCAAGGCTCAAGACTCAAGGCTCAACGCTCAAGGCGCAAGACTCAAGGCTCAAGGATCAAGGATCAAGGCTCAAGGCTCCAGGCTCCAGGCTCCAGGCTCGAGGCTCAAGGGTCGAGGCTCAAGGCTCGAGGCTCGAGGCTCCAGGCTCGAGGCTCGAGGCTCAAAGGCTCCAGGCTCAAGGCTCAACGCTCAACACTCAACGCTCAACGCTCGAGGCACGAGGCTCAAGGCTCAAGGCTCAAGGCTCAAGGCTCAAGGCTTCAGGCTCAAGGATCCAGGCTCAAGGCTTAAGGCTCAAGGCTCAAGGCTCAACGCTCAACACTCAAGGCTCGAGGCTCAAGGCTCCAGGCTCGAGGCTCAAGGCTCCAGGCTCGAGGCTCAAGGCTCGAGGCTCGAGGCTCGAGGCTCACAGCGCAAGGCTCAAGAGTCAAGGCTCAAGTCTCATGTTTTAAGGCTCAAGGCTCAAGGCTCAAGGCTCAAGTCTCAAGGCTCAAGGCTCAACGCTCAACGCTCAAGGCTCAACGCTCAAGGCTCAAGGCTCAAGACTCGAGGATCAACGCTCAAGGCGCAAGGCTCAAGGCTCAAGGATCAAGGCTCAAGGCTCAAGGCTCAAGTCTCAAGGCTCAAGGCTCAAGGCTCAAGGCTCAAGGCTCAAGGCTCAAGGCTCAAGGCTCAACGCTCAAGGCTCAACGCTCAAGGCTCAACGCTCAAGACTCAAGGATCAACGCTCAAGGCGCAAGGCTTAAGGCTCAAGGATCAAGGCTCAAGGCTCCAGGCTCAAGGCTCAAGGCTCGAGGCTCGAGGCTCAAGGCTCAAGGCTCCAGGCTCGAGGCTCAAGGCTCAAGGCTCAAGGCTCGAGGCTCGAGACTCAAGGCTCGAGGCTCAAGGCTCGAGGCTCGAGGCTCCAGGATTGAGGCTCGAGGCTCAAGGCTCCAGGATCAAGGCTCAAGGCTCAAGACGCAAGGATCAACGCTCAAGGCTGAAGGTTCAAGGTTCAAGGCTCAAGGCTCAAGGCTGAAGGCTCAAGGCTCAAGGCTCATGGCTCAAGCCTCCAGATGCAAGGCTCAAGGCTGAAGTCTCAAGGCTCAAGGCTCAAGGCTCAAGGCTCAAGGCTCAAGGCTCAAGACTCAAGGCTCGAGGCTCCAGGCTTGAGGCTCGAGGCTCAAGGCTCAAGGCTCAAGGCGCAAGGCTAAAGGCTCAAGGCTCAAGGCTCGAGGCTCGAGGCTCAAGGCTCGAGGCTCAAGGCTCATGGCTCATGGCTCATGGCTCAAGGCTCCAGGCTCCAGGCTCCAGGCTCCAGGCTCCAGGGTCCAGGCTCAAAGGCTCCAGGCTCCAGGGTCCAGGCTCAAGGCTCAAGGCTCAAGGCTCAAGGCTCAAGGCTCAAGGCTCAAGGCTCAAGGCTCAATGCTCAAGGCTCGAGGCTCAAGGCTCCAGGCTCGAGGCTCAAGGCTCGAGGCTCGAGGCTCGAGGCTTCAGGCTCAAGGCTCACGGCGCAAGGCTCAAGAGTCAAGGCTCAAGTCTCATGGTTTAAGGCTCAAGGCTCAAGGCTCAATGCTCAAGGCTCAAGGTTCAAGTCTCAAGTCTCAAGGCTCAAGGCTCAAGGCTCAAGGCTCAAGGCTCAAGGCTCAAGGCTCAAGGCTCAAGGCTCAAGGCTCAAGGCTCAAGGCTCAAGGCTCAAGGCTCAAGGCTCAAGGCTCAAGTCTCAAGGCTCAAGGCTCAAGGCTCAACGCTCAAGGCTCAAGGCTCAAGACTCAAGGCTCAACGCTCAAGGCGCAAGGCTCAAGGCTTAAGGATCAAGGCTCAAGGCTCAAGGCTCCAGGCTCCAGGCTCCAGGCTCGAGGCTCAAGGGTCGAGGCTCAAGGCTCGAGGCTCGAGGCTCCAGTCTCGAGGCTCGAGGCTCAAAGGCTCCAGGCTCAAGGCTCAACGCTCAACGCTCAACACTCAACGCTCAACGCTCGAGGCTCGAGGCTCAAGGCTCAAGGCTCAAGGCTCAAGGCTCAAGGCTCAAGGCTCAAGGCTCAAGGCTCAAGGCTCCAGGCTCAAGGCTCAAGGCTCAAGGCTCAAGTCTCAAGGCTCTAGGCTCAAGGCTCAAGGCTCAACGCTCAAGGCTCAACGCTCAATGCTCAAGGCTCGAGGCTCAAGGCTCCAGGCTCGAGGCTCAAGGCTCGAGGCTCACGGCGCAAGGCTCAAGAGTCAAGGCTCAAGTCTCATGTTTTAAGGCTCAAGGCTCAAGGCTCAAGGCTCAAGGCTCAAGTCTCAAGGCTCAAGGCTCAAGGCTCAAGGCTCAAGGCTCAAGGCTCAAGGCTCAAGGCTCAAGGCTCAAGGCTCAAGGCTCAAGGCTCAAGGCTCAAGGCTCAAGGCTCAACGCTCAAGGCTCAAGGCTCAAGACTCAAGGATCAACGCTCAAGGTGCAAGGCTCAAGGCTCAAGGATCAAGGCTCAAGGCTCAAGGCTCAAGTCTCAAGGCTCAAGGCTCAAGGCTCAAGGCTCAAGGCTCAAGGCTCAAGGCTCAACGCTCAAGGCTCAACGCTCAAGGCTCAACGCTCAAGGCTCAACGCTCAAGACTCAAGGATCAACGCTCAAGGCGCAAGCCTTAAGGCTCAAGGATCAAGGCTCAAGGCTCAAGGCTCAAGTCTCAAGGCTCAAGGCTCGAGGCTCGAGGCTCAAGGCTCAAGGCTCCAGGCTCGAGGCTCAAGGCTCAAGGCTCCAGGCTCCAGGCTCAAGGCTCCAGGCTCGAGGCTCCACGCTCGAGGCTCCAGGCTCAAGGCTCCAGGCTCCAGGCTCCAGGCTCAAAGGCTCAAGGCTCAAGGCTCAAGGCTCAAGGCTCAACGCTCAACGCTCAACGCTCAAGGCTCAATGCTCAAGGCTCGAGTCTCCAGGCTCGAGGCACGAGGCTCAAGGCTCGAGGCTCAAGGCTCGAGGCTCGAGGCTCAAGGCTCGAGGCTCGAGGCTCAAGGCTCAAGGCTTCAGGCTCAAGGCTCAAGGCGCAAGGCTCAAGAGTCAAGGCTCAAGTCTCATGTTTTAAGGCTCAAGGCTCGAGGCTCAATGCTCAAGGCTCAAGGCTCAAGGCTCAAGGCTCAAGGCTCAAGGCTGAAGGCTCAAGGCTCAATGCTCAAGGCTCGAGGCTCAAGGCTCCAGGCTCCAGGCTCCAGGCTCAAGGCTCGAGGCTCGAGGCTCGAGGCTTCAGGCTCAAGGCTCACTGCGCAAGGCTCAAGAGTCAAGGCTCAAGTCTCATGTTTTAAGGCTCAAGGCTCAAGGCTCAATGCTCAAGGCTCAAGGCTCAAGTCTCAAGGCTCAAGGCTCAAGGCTCAAGGCTCAAGGCTCAATGCTCAAGGCTCAAGGCTCAAGGCTCAAGGCTCAAGGCTCAACGCTCAAGGCTCAACGCTCAAGACTCAAGGCTCAACGCTCAAGGCGCAAGGCTCAAGGCTCAAGGATCAAGGCTCAAGGCTCAAGGCTCCAGGCTCCAGGCTCCAGGCTCGAGGCTCGAGGCTCGAGGCTCAAGGGTCGAGGCTCAAGGCTCGAGGCTCGAGGCTCGAGGCTCAAAGGCTCAAAGGCTCCAGGCTCAAGGCTCCAGGCTCAAGGCTCAAGGCTCAACGCTCGAGGCTCGAGGCTCAAGGCTCAAGGCTCAAGGCTCAAGGCGCAAGGCTCTAGGTTCAAGGCTCAAGGCTCTAGGCTCGAGGCTCAAGGCTCGAGACTCAAGGCTCGAGGCTCGAGGCTCCAGGCTCCAGGCTCCAGGCTCAAGGCTCCAGACTCCAGGCTCAAGGCTCGAGGCTCAAGGCTCAAGGCTCAATGCTCAAGGCTCAATGCTCAAGGCTCAAGGCTCGAGGCTCAACGCTCAAGGCGCAAGGCTCAAGGCTCAATGGTCAAGGCTCGAGGCTCAAGGCTCCAGGCTCGAGGCTCAAGGCTCGAGGCTTCAGGCTCAAGGCTCCAGGCGCACGGGTCAAGAGTCAAGGCTCAAGTCTCATGTTTTAAGGCTCAAGGCTCAATGCTCAAGGCTCAAGGCTCAAGTCTCAAGGCTCAAGGCTCCAGGCTCAAGGCTCGAGGCTCAAGGCTCCTGGCTCGAGGCTCCAGGCTCGAGGCTCCAGGCTCCAGGCTCCTGGCTCAAAGGCTCAAGGCTCAATGCTCAAGGCTCGAGGCTCGAGGCTCCAGGCTCCAGGCTCGAGGGTCGAGGCTCAAGGCTCGAGGCTCGAGGCTCGAGGCTCGAGGCTTCAGGTTCAAGGCTCAAGGCGCAAGGCTCAAGAGTCAAGGCTCAAGTCTCATGTTTTAAGGCTCAAGGCTCAAGGCTCAATGCTCAAGGCTCAAGGCTCAAGTCTCAAGGCTTAAGGCTCAAGGCTCAAGACGCAAGGCTCAAGGCGCAAGCGTCAAGAGTCAAGGCTCAAGGCTCACGGCTCAAGGCTCAAGGCTCAAGGCTCAAGGCTCAACGCTCAAGGCTCAAGACTCAAGGCTCAACGCCCAAGGAGCAAGGCTCAAGACTCAAGGATCAAGGAACAAGGCTCAACGCTCAAGGCTCATGGCTCAAGGCTCAAGACGCAAGGTTCAAGGCGCAAGCGTCAAGAGTCAAGGCTCAAGGCTCATGGCTCAAGGCTCAAGGCTCAAGGCTCAAGGCTCAAGGCTCAAGGCTCAAGGCTCAAGGCTCAAGGCTCAAGGCTCAAGGCTCAAGGCTCAAGGCTCCAGGCTCAAGGCTCATGGCTCAAGGCTCAACACGCAAGGCGCAAGGGTCAAGAGTCAAGGCTCAAGTCTCATGTTTTTAGGCTCAAGGCTCAAGGCTCAAGGCTCAACGCTCAAGGCTCAAGGCTCAACGCTCAAGGCTCAAGACTCAAGGCGCAACGCCCAAGGCGCAAGGCTCAAGGCTCAAGGATCAAGGAACAAGGCTCAAGGCTCAAGGCTCAAGACTCAAGGCTCAAGGCTCAAGGCTCAAGGCTCAAGGCTCAAGACGCAAGGCTCAAGGCGCAAGCGTCAAGAGTCACGGCTCAAGGCTCACGGCTCAAGGCTCAAGTTTTAAGGCTCAAGTCTCATGATTAAGGCTCAAGGCTCAAGGCTCGAGGCTCGAGGCACGAGGCTCAAAGGCTCTAGGCTCAAGGCTCCAGACTCAAGGCTCAACGCTCAACGCTCGAGGCTCGAGGCTCAAGGCTCAAGGCTCAAGGCTCAAGGCTCAAGGCTCAACGCTCGAGGCTCAAGGCTCAAGGCTCCAGGCTCGAGGCTCGAGGCTCAAGGCTCAAGGCTTAAGGCTCAAGGATCAAGGCTCAAGGCTCATGGCACAAGGCTCAAGGCTCAAGGCTCAAGGCTGGAGGATCATGGCTCAAGTCTCATGTGTTAAGGCTCAAGCTCATGGCTCAAGGCTTAAGGCTCAAGGCTCAATGCTAGAGGATCAAGGCTCAAGGCTCAAGGCACAAGGCTCAAGGCACAAGGCTCAAGGCTAGAGGATCAAGGCTCAAGGCTTAAGGCTTAAGGGTCAAGGGTCAAGGGTAGAGGCTAAAGGCTCAAGGATCAAGGCTCAAGGATCAAGGATAAAGAGTCAAGGCTCAAGTCTCATGTTTTAAGGCTCAAGGATCAAAGCTCAAGGCTCAAGGCTCAAGGCTCAAGGCTCAAAGCTCAAAGCTCAACCCTCAAGGCTGAAGACTCAAGGCTGTTAAGGCAAAAAGCCTTACCCCTTTGGATCTTAAGATAACAAAACAACCTAGACTAGCTTTGATTAATATGTAGAATAAAATAGCTAAGTTTAGGACTGATACTGAGTGACCAGTATTGGAACTCAGTATCAGTACTCAGTATCAGATAGAAGGACTGAGTTACACTTGTTATGTAACAGACTAAGATCAAATCCCTTGATCTTAGTCATTTTCCTAGTTTAGTCCTTCGGTTACTCCTTTGCCCATTATGTAAGATCTCTATATCATTATGTTGAACCATGAAGAGAATACTGCTTCAAGACTGATCAACTGGAAGAAAACTGATCAATCTTCAAATGGAATGGCTCTCATTGTGCAACAAGCATATACTGTGACTGAACCTGATGAACCAGTCATTGATCTTGCTGATGCTGAGGCAGAAGAGCTTGAGACTTATGGCTCTTATGTCTATGAAGCTGGATCAGTTGAAAAAGAAGAGGCTTGGTGTTAGCTCTTCTAATACTGACTCAAGATCAGGTCTTTGCTATAGGTGTGGAAAACCTGGACATATTTCTGCAAATTGTCATACCAAGTCTTCTGAGACTGATCAGAATGACAAGATTGCCTACCGAGCTAAGAGGTATAGAGACAAGTATGTCAAACTGAAGAATTGGAGCAAGGGCAAGAGGGCAGAAGGGAATGGAGCACCTCATCAAGCACTGTACTCTGAAGCTTGGATGGATGAGGACATAAGTGATGATGAGGAAGAGATTGAGAATAAAGCCTTTATGGCTTTCACTGAAGATGACTTGAAGAGCTCCTTTGAAAAGGATATCAAAGAGGCTGAGAGGATGAGTGTTCATACTGATTGGGATTCCACTCAGTTGTACAAGGTGAGTTCCTTTCAAACTTATTCAGTGAATGAAAAAACTAAGATTTTTGAGTATATGATTGTTGATCTTAAAACTTCTGTACAAAAAGAAAAAGCTTTAAAATTAACAATTCAAGAACTTGAAAGGGTAAATAATGAAAACTTAGATAAATTAGCAAAGTATAAAGATTTGGAACTAAACCTTTCAGATTTAAAGGACATTAACCAAATATTAGCTGATAAAGCTCACTTACACAAACTTGAAAAAGAAAAATATGAAAAACAGTGTAAATCTTGGGGAAATGCTTCAATAAAATTAAATAAATGTTTAAATCAACAATTCCCAGAAAATGTGAGGGCTGCACTTGGTGTTGATCCTCAATTTAAAAATAGGAAAAATTTTGCTGATTTATTTGAAGAATTTTCTAATATGAACCCTACTAAATTTATAAAAGCTAAAACTTTTTGTGAAGTTGGATGTCAAACCGAGTCAGATGATGAGGAAAATGAAATTTTAGAAAAACCTATTGGTCCCTCCATCTGTTCAAAGTGCTATACTGAGCTACAAGAACTAAGTATTGAATTTTCTATAAAGTAAATTTCTGATACTGAGCTCCCAATAGATCAGTATGACACTTCTGGTGTTACACCTTTTGAATTATTATTCAATACAACAACTTTTGAATTATATAATGATAATAAGACAACTTCTATCTCAAATGTTTCATCTAATACAGAAGTTGCAGGAACAGGAACATCATATACTGAGACATCTAAAGAACATGTTAAAGTTGTTTCCTTAAAACATGATAAACAAAAAAACAAATTTAACTAAGTTCTTAGTTGGCAGAGACAAGAAGTCTAACACTAATAATATTAGAAAGACTTCTCTGCAAAATAAAAAGCAGCAACCAGATCCTCCACCCTTTAAACTAGTTACAAACAATGTTAAAACATCTATTAAAAATGATAAAAATAACATTTTAAAAACACTTGGTGATCAGATCAAATCTTTAAGTAAAAAATTTGCAAAACCTACTCATACTGATCTACCAAAAGTGCAACATTTTTCTAAAATACCTTATGAAAATATGTTTAGAAATAGACCTAGAAAATGTTATAGGTGTCATCATACTGGTCATAAGGGAGATGAATGCTGGACTGATCTCTCAAGTCCTAGGTACTCAGTACCAAAGAGAAGGAGAGAAACTAAGTCAGTATCACCAAAGAAAAATTCTAAAGTTTCCCAAATAAAGAGATCAAGTCAAAATATGTTTTTCCCACCAAAGGTCCCATTCAAAAATCGGTTCCTAAAAAGAACTAATTCTTATTTTGTGTCTTGTGCAGGGTGACAGAAAATGGTATTTAGATAGTGGCTGCTCAAGACACATGACAGGCAGTATGGAGTACCTTCTCAATTATACTCCAGAGAAGGGTCCTTCTGTTAAGTTTGGAGATGACTCGGTGGGAAAGACAAGAGGTTATGGTGTGATCAAGGCAGGCAACATAACTTTTAAAAGAGTTGCCTATGTAGAGGGTCTTAAACACAATCTACTCAGTATCAAAAGAGTGTCATCTATCACCAGGTTTTGTTGATCCTAAATTTCCTAATTATGTTTTCAAGCTTGATAAAGCTCTATATGGGCTCAAACAAGCTCCAAGAGCCTGGTATGATACCTTGTCTGAGTACCTTATTGAAAATAAATTTACAAGAGGTAAAATTGATAAAACACTATTTTCAAGAAGGAAAGGTACTGACATCTTACTCATTCAGATATATGTAGATGATATTATCTTTGGCTCAACTGACAAGTCAATGTGTGACTGGTTTGCTAAGATAATGTCAACTCAGTATCAGATGAGTATGATGGGAGAACTTACTTACTTTCTGGGTTTACAAGTTGAACAAAAGCCTGATGGCACTTTTATAAATTAAAGTAAGTATGTGCATGACATGTTAAAGAAATACAAATTTGAAAACTTATCTTCCATGCATACTCCTATGGGTACTCAGGATAAAATAAGTAAGAATGAAACTGGTAAACCAGTTTGTCAATCCACATACCGAGGTATGATTGGTTCCTTACTTTACTTAACTGCTAGCAGGCCTGATATCATGTTTGCAACATGTTTATGTGCTCGGTATCAGGCTGATCCTAAAGAATCACACATGAAAGCAGTTAAGCGCATCTTTAGATATCTTACATGTACTCCTAACCTGGGTGTTTGGTATCCCAAAGATTCAAACTTTGCCCTTGAAGGGTACACAGATGCAGATTTTGCAGGTTGTAGATTGGATAGAAAAAGCACAAGTGGAGGATGTCAATTCCTAGGTGGAAGACTTGTAGGTTGGTCATCCAAGAAGAAAAATTCAGTAGCAACTTCTACAGCAGAAGCAAAGTATGTTGCTGCAGGAAGTTGTTGAGCTCAATTATTATGGATGCAGTATCAACTATTGGACTACGGGTTCAACTTTACAAAGACTCCAATTCATTGTGATAACAAGAGTGCTATTGCTATCACATAGAACCCAGTCTATCACTCCAAAACAAAGCACATTGATATCAGACACCACTTTATTAGAGATAATGTGGAAAAAGGTAAAGTTGAGGTAGATTATGTACCAACAGATGAACAATTGGCCGATGTCTTTACTAAACCTCTTCCTGAGGAAAGGTTTATGTATTTACTAGGGCAATTAGGTATGCTGAATCCTTGATCTTTCTTAATTTTCTTTAAAACTGAGCGCTCAGTATTACTCCTGTTGATATTGACCACTCAGTATCACTAGTCTGTTATCATCAAAATTTACATTTTAAATTTTTTATTAATTTCAAAAGTAAATTAATTGTTTTTATATTTTTAAATTTTTTTTTAAATTAATTTTTTTTAACTCGGTATTGGAGTAGACGGCGTTTACACTGAGCTTAACCCTCATACGGCCCAACGGTAACCTTTCTTAATAGGAAAGTTACCGTTTGCACAGGATAAGGCAGTCAAATCAGCCGGTTTAACTTCCCAATACCTTAATTATCTGTCAATCACTTATAAATAACCGTTGTTTTTTACTTCAAATTTTTTTTAACTGCTATTTCTTTCTTTCATTTTAAATTCTCTCTGCGATTAACGATTTCACTTTCTATTAGCAAGCAAACACTTTTAAATCAAAATCACAGATGGCGAATTACACTTTCGTTGCTCCAGAAGTTGAATCGGAAATCAAATTCCGAAATGATGAAGTACCCAGGTTTGCGAGGACCAACATCGCCGCAAATTTCACTATTCCTCAAGCCTGGGTATGCCAAGAATTCACAAACATTGTGACTTTTATGAAGCATTGCCCAATTTCTCATGCTCTGACCTTGTCTCCTCGAGCAATTTACCCAGAAATGTTATGCGAGTTTTGGTACTCTGCCACACTCGATTCTCCAGATATGATTGCTGGGTGGGTAATTAGGGATCAAAGAAGAGCATTTGTTTCTACTGCCATCATTCGTGAAACACTGAGGCTACCAGCACAAGCTCAGTATGACCCATTCGTTGATAGATCAGAGGCACACTCCGTATTGCCATTTTTGGGTCGAAGAGGAACAACGGGAATAATCAAAAGAAACGAATTTGGTCCAATGTGGGGTATTCTCATTACAACAATAATTCGGTGCATGACTCACAAGACGGGTGCTTTGGACCAAATAAATGAATTTGGGATGCAAATAGTACATGCTCTGTACTATGGAAGAAACATTGATTATGCTCGGCTCATTTTCAATGAATTAGCTACTTTGGTTCGGGCTAACACAAGGGAATGTAATGTCCCTTTCTGCAGATTTTTATCACTCATCTTTCAACACTCAATGCCCACACATTCTTATGATGAGTTTCACAGTCCAAGGGTTGATCTTCCTCCTCTTAGTGAGAAGATCTTCTTTTACAGGCCAAGACAAGGAGAGACTCTACTGAGTCCTTATATGTGGGCCATTGTTCAAGAACACATCAATGAGGAAGCAGATATGTCTGATACTGAATCAGACAATGATGATGATGATGATGATGATAATGATGATAATAGTGGTAATGGAGGACATGCTGGCCAAGATGTTGAGATGCAGGATGTGCAGGATGTTCCACAGGTTCAAGAACCGACTCAACAACATATGTCTCATACTGAGTCGATCGAAGCCACATAACTTGTACTAAGAAGAAGAAGAAGAAGAAATCTCTCTCCAGTCGTCATGGGAGTGTTATCATCTGAGGAGGTGCAGCTTGCAAATGTTCCATCATTAACTGCATCTCTTCAAGAACAAAATCTTGTTGCAGCTACCGCTGACCTTCCAGGCCAAGAACCAACTCAAACTGCTCAACCAATTGAGGAACCTCATGATCCTCTTGATGTGGAAATTCTATATGAGCAAACTACACTGGAAGGTGCTCAGCATGAACAGAGGGTCGGTATTGAAGATGTTGGTACTGCACATCCACAATCACATGATCCTGCACCGACCTCTGCCGATGCTAGAAGGGAATCTGACAGAGTCTCAGGTATGAATTTCTAAAAAGCCTTTAAACTTCTATATATATATATTTCATTCCCAAATAGAGACTAAGTATTGGCCAGTACCAACTCAATACTGACCAAAGTCTCAAACGATCTTTCAAATATATATCCTTTTATGGCCAACATAGCTAGCCCACTGCTGCTATGCAAAATTCATATACTGAGCACTTCCACTTGATCATTGCCAGTCTACAGTTGTCTCAACATTTAAAGAGACAATGGTGGTTGATGTCACACTGACACCCACTGGTGCTGCTTGAATTATGTCCAACTTATTTTTGAGTTGGGTAGCATATTTCAAGAAATGATCAACAAAACCCTTAAGCCACAAAATCCAAAAATTTTCCATGGGGTTTAGCCACATTTCTGTTATCACTCTAATACTGAGTGATAAACATTGAAAATAAAAAGAAGCACATCACAGGCTTCGAATTCCCAAACCCAAACCTTTTAGTAAATGTGACTTATCCTATACTGAGCTACTTAAATTAACACACATACTTTTACTAAAAACTTCTTACACATACTATGCACAAGTCCACAATATTTCATCATAAACCAGATGAAATACAGACTTCACAAATTCTGTTTATATGATTATAGAGTTAAACAACACCACAATTGTATTTAATAAACCTTACTTTCTAACCAGTTTCATATTTTTGTTTCTTTAGCACCATCTGTGCAGGGTATTCCAGCATCACAGGCTGCAGGAGAACAAGTGACTCTGCAAGCAATCATGCAGCATATTCTGGCCATTCAACACACTCAGAATACAATCTTGGCCAGAATGGACACTATGAGTAAGGACATTGACTCCATCAAACAGTCAGTCTCACTACTCCAACAACAACATAAGCCTCCATCCCCTCCACCATCTTCCCATGGTGGCCATAATGAAGAAGGAGAAGGAGATGATGATCCTGAGCAAAGGCAATCACCCTCCCATGCCAATACTGAGGGTGATACTGAAGCTACAACTGATCCCATGCCATCCCCTACCATTGAAGAACCACAAGGGGACATGGGTGGTGATACTGATCCTCTTCCCTCCCCATCCAATGATAACAATAAGGGGGAGAAGAGACTAAGAGATACTGAGGTTGATCAACCTGAGCCATCTGCTCAGGGGGAGAAAAGACGAAGATTGAATGAAGACCAACCTCCACAACAAGAACAACAACATCAGCCAAGCCCTCATACTGAGCCAATTCAGATTCAGTATGAGAGAAGAAGACAAAGAACTAGGTCAGCATCACAAGTTCAAGACCCACTTGAGCCATCTGCTCAGGGGGAGACTCACACTGACCAACCACAGCAAGCTTATACTGAGCCACCTGTTCTAGAAGAAAATAACTTCCAAATTGTGGTATATAGGCCTTTCATCTGGCCTATTGCTGATGATGAAGATGAAGAACCAGATTTAGTGAACTATGCACTAAATCTGGTAGAACAAGAAAGTTCTTCATCATCATCCTCGGATGATGAAGAACCAGAAAATCTGGTGATTAGAAGAAGGAGTTCCTTATCAAGAAGACCCATCAATGCAGTTCTCACTTCTTCAAAATCAAGTGAGGAATCTGCTCCTTTGGTAACAAGACAAAGAAGACCTGTTCACACATTGGACAGTGATACCGAGCAGGGTCCAAGACTGACTTTTCAACAACTCTGTGCAGAACAAGAAAGATTTTTATATTAGCAAGAGTTGGGAATCAAAGCTGAACCAGAATCTGACCCAGATATTGATACTCCTGGTCCTTCACATAGAATCTCAAGAAAGGGTCCAGACCATATTCAACATTATTGGAATATGGTTGCTGTTAGGACTCAGTATAAGGAGGAAAGGAAGGAGTTCTTGAGGACCAAAACATTTCCAAATATAAGGGGGATACATTGGTTGAATCTGGATGTCAATAAAGTAAAAGTGAAGCTCAAAGAAGGAAGAATCACTATCACTTGTACTGGCTTAACCAGTCCTCCCATGAAGATGTTTATTCATGATATTCAAAGAATTGGTCTTCAAGACTGGGTGAGGATCACAAGAGTGATCAAAGAGCTTCCAAAGAAATCAACTTATGATCAAATAGTCTTGGATGAGATCTGTGCAGTAGCTGCAGTATGTTATGAGAAGGACTTGCTTCATGAAATAGAGTATAGAACACTCAGTGTGATGACTGAAGCTTACTCAAACAACAGACCAGAATGCCTTCATACATACAAGTATCTTACTAAGTACCCTCTTCCTCCTAACCTTGTTTTTCAGGATCAAAAGAGTGTCATATATCCAACCTCTAGATATATGTATGCTGACTCAGAGGATAGAGAGTGCTTCATTTCTGAAGAAGATCTACCAAGAGCTCAAATCAGTCACCTTGTTGGACTGAAATGGATTATCACTAAGAAAGAAGACTCTTGGTTCAGAAAGAAGATTGTTGCAGTTCTAAATTGTAGAAAGGATGAACTCAAGAGCAGAGAAGAGTTTGTCCACATCAATCAAGAAGTCTTCTATGAGAATGAAGCCATCAACATCAGATGAAGAAGAAGAGTTCACTACCTATGCTGTTGTATTTTTGTTATCTCTTTGTAATTGTTTTGTTATCATTAGATAGGGGGAGATTGTTAAGGCAAAAAGCCTTACCCCTTTGGATCTTAAGATAACAAAACAACCTAGACTAGCTTTGATTAATATGTAGAATAAAATAGTTAAGTTTAGGACTGATACTGGGTGACCAGTATTGGAACTCAGTATCAGTACTCAGTATCAGATAGTGATACTGAGCAGAAGGACTGAGTTACACTTGTTATGTAACAGACTAAGATCAAATCCCTTGATCTTAGTCATTTTCCAAGTTTAGTCCTTCGGTTACTCCTTTGCCCATTATGTAAGATCTCTATATCATTATAAATAGAGATCATCTTGCACAGGAGAACTTACCAATTCACTTTACACTTTCATACCTTTTTGTAATTGATCAGTGGTCTTGTTATTCCGCAACAAGCCACACTTAGTGGAATTATACATTTGACTCATATCTTGTTCTTATACAATATTTTTCTTAAAGTTATAATTATCCAATCAATTAACCATCTAACCAGGGTGTTGTGACCTAACAAAGGCTCAACGCTCAATGCTCAAGACGCAAGGATCAACTCTCAAGGCTCAAGGCTGAAGGCTCAAGGCTCAAGGCTCAAGGCTGAAGGCTGAAGGCTCAAGGCTCAAGGCTCAAAGCTCATGGCTCAAGGCTCAAGACGCAAGGATCAACGTTCAAGGCTCAAGTCTGAAGGCTCAAGGCTCAAGGTTCAAGGCTGAAGGCTCAAGGCTCATGGCTCAAGGCTCAAGACGCAAGGCTCAAGGCTGAAGTCTCAAGGCTCAAGGCCCAAGGGTCAAGGCTCAAGGCTCCAGACTCGAGGCTCGAGGCACAAGGCTCGAGGCTCAAGGCTCGAGGCTCGAGGCTCGAGGCTCCAGGCTCAAGGCTCAAGGCTCAAGGCTCAAGGCTCAAGGCTCAAGGCTCAAGGCTCAAGGCTCGAGGCTCGAGGCTCAAGGCTCATGGCTCATGGCTCCAGGCTCAAGGCTCAATGCTCAACGCTCAAGGCTCAAGGCTCAAGGCTCAAGGCTCAAGGCTCAAGGCTCAAGGCACAAGGCTCCAGGCTCGAGGTTCAAGGTTCAAGGCTCGAGGCTCCAGGCTCGAGGCTCGAGGCTCCAGGATCGAGGCTCGAGGCTCAAGGCTCAAGTCTCAAGGCTCAAGGCTCAAGTCTCAAGGCTCAAGGCTCAAGGCTCAAGGCTCAAGGCTAAAGGCTCAACGCTCGAGGCTCAAGGCTCATGGCTCATGGCTCAAGGCTCCAGGCTCATGGCTCAAGGCTCAACACGCAAGGCGCAAGGGTCAAGAGTCAAGGCTCAAGTCTCATGTTTTTAGGCTCAAGGCTCATGGCTCAAGGCTCAAGGCTCATGGCTCAAGGCTCAAGGCTAGAAGATAAAGGCTCAAGGCTCAAAGCGCAAGGCTCAAGGCTGGAGGATCAACGCTCAAGGCTCAAGGCTCAAGGCTCAAGGCTCAAGGCTCAAGGCTCAAGACTCAAGGCTCAAGGCTCCAGGCTCCAGGCTCCAGGCTCAAGGCCCAAGGCTCCAGGCTCAAGGCTCCAGGCTCCAGGCTCAAGGCTCCAGGCTCAAGGCTCAAGGCTCAAGGCTCAAGGCTCAAGGCTCCAGGCTCAAGGCTCGAGGCTCGAGGCTCAAGGCTCGAGGCTCGAGGCTCGAGGCTCGAGGCTCCAGGCTCAAGGCTCCAGGCTCAAGGCTCAAGGCTCAAGGCTCAAGGCTCAAGGCTCAAGGCTCAAGGCTCAAGGCTCAAGTTTTAAGGCTCAAGTCTCATGTTTAAGGCTCAAGGCTCAAGGCTCGAGGCTCGAGGCTCGAGGCACGATGCTCAAAGGCTCCAGGCTCAAGGCTCCAGGCTCAAGGCTCAACGCTCAACGCTCGACGCTCGACGCTCGAGGCTCGAGGCTCGACGCTCGAGGCTCAAGGCTCAAGGCTCAAGGCTCAAGGCTCAAGGCTCAAGGCTCAAGGCTCAAGGCTCAAGGCTCAAGGCTCAAGGCTCAAGGCTCAAGGCTCAAGGCTCAAGGCTCAAGGCTCAAGGCTCAAGGCTCAAGGCTCCAGGCTCGAGGCTCGAGGCTCAAGGCTCAAGGATCAAGGCTCATGGCACAAGGCTCAAGGCTCAAGGCTAGAGGATCATGGCTCAAGTCTCATGTTTTAAGGCTCAAGCTCATGGCTCAAGGCTTAAGGCTCAATGCTAGAGGATCAAGGCTCAAGGCTCAAGGCACAAGGCTCAAGGCACAAGGCTCAAGGCTAGAGGATCAAGGCTCAAGGCTCAAGGCTTAAGGGTCAAGGGTCAAGGGTCAAGGGTAGAGGCTAAAGGCTCAAGGCTCAAGGATCAAGGGTAAAGAGAAAGGCTCAAGTCTCATGTTTTAAGGCTCAAGGATCAAAGCTCAAGGCTCAAGGCTCAAGGCTCAAGGCTCAAGGCTCAAGGCTCAAGGCTCAAGGCTCAAGGCTCAAGGCTCAAGGCTCAAGGCTCAAGGCTCAAGGCACAAGGCTCATGGCTCAAGGATCAAGGCTCAAGGCTCAAGGCTCAAGGCTCAAGGCTCAACGCTCAAGGCTCAAGGCTCAATGCTCAATGCTCAAGGCTCGAGGCTCAAGGCTCGAGGCTCGAGGCTCGAGGCTCGAGGCTTCAGGCTCAAGGCTCCCGGCGCAAGGCTCAAGAGTCAAGGCTCAAGTCTCATGTCTTAAGGCTCAAGGCTCAATGCTCAAGGCTCAAGGCTCAATTCTCAAGGCTCAAGGCTCAAGGCTCAAGGCTCAAGGCTCAAGGCTCAAGGCTCAAGGCTCAAGGCTCAAGGCTCAAGGATCAATGCTCAAGGCTCAAGGCTCAACGCTCAAGGCTGAAGGCTCAAGACTCAAGGCTCAAGGCTCAAGGCGCAAGGCTCAACGCTCAAGGCACAAGGCTCAAGGCTCAAGGCTCAAGGCTCCAGGCTCCAGGCTCGAGGATCAAGGCTCAAGGCTCAAGGCTCAAGGCTCAAGGCTCAACGCTCAAGGCTCAATGCTCAAGGCTCGAGGCTCAAGGCTCCAGGCTCCAGGCTCCAGTCTCGAGGCTCGAGGCTCGAGGCTCGAGGCTTCAGGCTCAAGGCTCACGGTGCAAGGCTCAAGAGTCAAGGCTCAAGTCTCATGTTTTAAGGCTCAAGGCTCAAGGCTCAATGCTCAAGGCTCAAGGCTCAATTCTCAAGGCTCAAGGCTCAAGGCTCAAGGCTCAATGCTCAAGGCTCAAGGCTCAACGCTCAAGGCTCAAGGCTCAAGACTCAAGGCTCAACGCTCAAGGCGCAAGGCTCAAGGCTCAAGGCTCAAGGCTGAAGGTTCAAGGCTCCAGGCTCGAGGCTCGAGGCTCGAGGCTCGAGGCTCAAGGCTCAAGGCTCAACGCGTAAGGCTCAAGAGTCAAGGCTCAAGTCTCATGTTTTAAGGCTCAAGGCTCAAGGCTCAATGCTCAAGGCTCAAGGCTCAAGTCTCAAGGCTCAAGGCTCAAGGCTCAAGGCTCAAGGCTCAACGGTAAAGGCTCAAGGCTCAAGGCTCAATGCTCAAGGCTCAATGCTCAAGGCTCGAGGCTCAAGGCTCCAGGCTCGAGGCTCCAGGCTCGAGGCTCGAGGCTCGAGGCTGCAGGCTCAAGGCTCACGGCGCAAGGCTCAAGAGTCAAGGCTCAAGTCTCATGTGTTAAGGCTCAAGGCTCAATGCTCAAGGCTCAAGGCTCAAGGCTCAAGGCTCAAGGGTCAATGCTCAAGGCTCAAGGCTGAACGCTCAAGGCTCAAGGCTCAAGACTCAAGGCTCAACGCTCAAGGCGCAAGGGTCAAGGCTCAAGGATCAAGGCTCTAATGGTGATTTTCGGTTATAACAATTAACAAAACGCAGCGGAAAGTATTTATCACCATGAACGGATCTTGATATCAATCATACAATTAAACTATAAGAAAATCAAAGAGAATGGTATAAGAATTCATACCCTAGTTGCCTTTGATTATTGTGTATTCGGATGGATTTGTGATGGATTGAAACCAAGTATTCAATTAGAATACCTCTAAAAGAAAGTCCACACAACACAATCAAGAACACCAAAGGAGGATGCTAGTCCTTGATTCTTGAGAGCAAAAGAAAACAAAAAAAAAACACCTACAAGTGTTAGAGAGAGAGCACGGCCAAATGGGTGGTCAAGTGTGAGTTTATGGAGCCATTCAACACTCTTAATGGTGCCATAAAGTCCCATCAATGATTTCCATAAACCATTGTTCCATTTGCACTTTAGTCCCTAGTCATTTGTTTCTTCCATTTTGCTCACAATAAAGTTTCAATATTAACAATTAATATTAAACTTATTATACACAAGCTTATAGCTTATATATTAATAATTAATGTAATTACACTAATTATATAATGGTGTTTAGTGTTTAAGTGTGTGACCTTTTAGGCTCACAAACAACTAGCCATATAACTATATGTTATACGCGTGAAGCATATTCCAACAGCTCCCACTTGCGCACGTGATAACATCAAGTAGTTATACAAGCAAAGGTTAGAGTCTAGCAACCCGCCAATGCCCCTAGAAGTACATGAGGAGTTTCATAAAATCTTTGTTCAAAGTTTTCGAGCAGTTATCCTTTTGTTACTGATACTATGTTGAATTTTAGACAAGGATAAATGTCAATCTAAAATTTCAACGATTCTGTTTCTCGATCTATATATTGAAGTAGATTACCAAAACCAATCAAGATTCATCTTGATTACCTTTTGGGTGTGGCCACACATACATCTATTCAAATCATCGAGGGGCCCAGTAGTGTCTAATCCACATGCGTGGAGGAACAAATTCTTTGTTGACTGCACATGTCTGTCATATGCTTAATGACAAACCCGATAATGGTTGTTATAGCAGCCTTATTCAGGTCAGCATTTAACCATATCAAAGTTTGCCCCTCTACATACACAAACCAACTTGCATCTCAAGTCAGAGGATAAGTGACAAAGCCTTTGTGAGATTCACTTGTGACATAAATCCAGGAAATGATTTCTCATAGGTTTGGGTCAGTCCAATCGTGCATCGTTATGAACGACATGTGAGTTTGATTTCATCATCCTTAGTCATACTAAGATAATGTCATCAATGCCCTCAGATTTTCCTTAATAATATTCCCATATTATCAATATGACAATGGACAATTTAGAATATAAAACACAGTAAATATTCAAGGATATAAACATGCAAATATAGAACACAGTAGATATTCATATAAAAACGATCATATCAAATATATCAATTTATTCCAATATAAACTGCTCACAGTTCCATTATCAAAATACTAAAACAGATTTACATGAAACTACTAGCTTGTCGAAGTCCAATGTTCCATTCATATTCAAGATGTTTGGTACAAGACATTGAGTTCGATAAAGCGTCAGCTAGTTAGTTATCTGTTTGAACTTTAAGTGTACGAATTTCACATATCTCGATAAATCATTCGAATGTAGTGAACCTTCGTAAATAGGATCTAACGTTATCACGACCTATTTCAAAACCAACACAAGTATAGCAAGTGTACTTAGTTTCAGTTCAGTATCTCCACCATGACCAAGAAACATATCTCCAGTACTTTAAAATACTTCAATGTGTTCTTAACAGCAATCCAGTGACCTCTCATGAATTCTGTTGGTATTTTCTAGTAAGGTCCCCTAAGGAAGTTACATTTGGCCTAGTGCTCCTTACAGCGTACATGATGAATGCAATAGCCGATTCATAGGGGATTACATTCATCCGCTTCACCACATCAGGCGTGGAAGGTCCTTGAGTCTCACTCATGGCATACGAGGAATTCCTCGTTTGGGAGTACCACTCTAAACCATTTAGAATTTTGTCAATGTAAGCACTTTGACTTAAACCAATTAACCGCTTTGATCTATCATTATAGATCTTTACTTCAAGTATGTATGTCGTGTCCCTACAATCCATCATGTCGAAACATTTTCCAAGCCAGGATTTTCATCTTGTAGCATGGTATATTGTTTCACATGAGTGACATGTCATCAACATGTATGACTTGAGAAACGACAACGCTCCCACTAGCTTTCATAAATACACATACTCAGTTTGGGTTTTAGGTGAAACAAATGTTTTGATTTCATCATCAACCAAATTTCATAGTCATAGTACACTACTTTGGCTATAAGAATCCTAATGTCTTTAGTAATAGGCGAGAAGGTTTCATCATTGTCAATCCAGTAGGATTGAGTGTAACCTTTTGCTACTATGAGAGATTTATAGGTGTGTATATTTTCATCCATGTCAACAGTCTTACTGTTTTGAGAAAGATCAACTAAGTTCAAAACTTGATTGTCTCTCATGGATTTTATTTTCGCATTCATATCTTCAAGTCATTTTTCGAATTCAAAATTCGATAATGCAACTTGATAGTTAGGGGGTTCATAATGATCCTCGAAACTTGCTCCTCAGCATCGACATAAATCTATATCGTTCAGGTGCATGAAGTGTCCTTGCGGATCTATGAATGGGAACAACATCATCCTGTGGTCCAACATCTATATGTCCAGCCTCAGAATGATATTTGCTAGTGTTACCAGAAGGTTGTGTATCTTCACTTAGAATCTTGTCAAAGTCTATAGTGCTCCCACTTGCTTTGTGAAATGAGACTGTTCTCAAGAAACTCAGCATACCGAGTAACAACCATTTGTTCTCAGTTGGGAAGTAAAATAGTAATCGAAGATATACTTGATAGATATGAGCTCAAGTTTGTTCGGCATGTCTCGTTCCACGAGATCCTCACAACCCCAGATCCTCAAGTAAGACAAATTAGGGACTTTCCCACGCCATATCTCATATGGTGTCTTTTTAACCTTTTGGTCGGAACCATATCAAGTATTCGAGCAGCAGACTTCAGTGCATGCCCCTCAAAAGGATAGTGTAAGAGTAGTAGGACTCATCATAGATCGCACCATGTCATACAGGGTCCGATATCTCCTTCCAGACGCACCATTATCTTGTGGAGTGTATGAAAGAGTGAATTGTGAGACAATCTCACGATGTGAGGGATGATCCGGAAACTCTTGACTCATGTACTTTCATCCTTAATCAGGACTGAAAGCCTGAGTTGTCTTGCTAAGTTGATTTTCTACTTTTACTTTAGAAAGCTTTGAACGTTTCAAAGATTTCATGTTTATGTCTAATCAAGTAAACATAACCATAGCGACTGATATCATTAAAGCTTCCATGTTGATGTTTTAATCAAGTAAACATAACCACATCGAATGATATCATCAGTGAAAGTAGGTGGCACCTTCCCTAGTCTTAGTTCTAAAAGGGCCACATACATCGGTATGTATGAGTCCAAGTAGATTTGTAGCTCTTTCGCCAACTTGGGAGAAAAGCTTTCTTGTTATCTTTCCACAATATACAAGAGAGGCATTTTAAATGATTCATAATCATTTGTAAAGAAGCCCGTCGAGTTTTAGTATCAAAACGCGTTTCTTGTTTATGTGGAAAAGATGACGATGCTCTAGGTAAGTAGAATCCAAACCAATTTCGATTCTTGAGTGCTACATTTGTATACAGAACTATCGTTTGAATTAGGATCATGCATATCAATTTCAAACATACTATTACAAGGAATAGTTATAAAAAAATGTTATTTTTCATAAAACAAAATATCATAATCCATTATTCAACAAACGATAAAGCTAAACAATGCATAATTGACAATTGTTCAAAACAATAATTAACGCATTAGGAAGGATAAGATCACAGCTTCCATTCATTTAGCTTTCTACTTCACATTCAATCTTGCACATTTGTGTAAATGTGAGTTCCACAACTAGTGTCATACACTCAAGATTTATCACGAAAAGTATAGAGTTCTATAATGAAGATACCTAATGTGCTAACTAGAACACATTTGTCCTTCATCAACTCTGCCAAGTAGGCAGGACAATTCCTCCTTCAATGGCCAGTTTCATCGCAATGATGGAAAGAAATATCCTTTGCAGGGTGCTCCTTTTTAGCAGGTGGGGGAATCGTAGGTTTGGAAAAGTAAACTAGCTTACCCTTACCTAGACTCTTGCCTTGTGCTTGCGGTTTACCTTCCCTGATTGCAAGAAATGTATTGGGTAACCCTTGCTCAACTAGTTTTACCATAGCATGTTCAACGATTGTCTTCCCCATGCTATGTACTTTTAAAACACTTTTCAAACTGGTCATAGTCCTTGGATAGTGAGGTAAGAATCAAGCTCATTCCAAGAACTTGTGGTAAGGGGTAACCAAGACGTTCCATTGGATCAAGATAGCATTGCATATTCAAGATGTAAGTGCTAACTGATTGGCCGTCCTCCTGATTGCAAGCATGGAATGCTTTAACTGTTTTGAACAGTTCAAGTTCTGCCTTTTGTTGAAATATCATTTTCAACTCGCTTATCATGTCATATGCTGTGAGTTCCTCGAAGTACTTTCGAATCTCGCGGTTCATGCTCACAAGCATATGAGTAGCAACTTCTTGGTGTTCGTTAAACGTTTCGGTAAAGGCTTGACGAACAGCAGCAGAATCACTGACAGGAGGTGCCTCAGGTAAGGCCTCTTATAGGTGTATCAACTTTCTCATCTCTAAGGACAATCCTTAGAATTCGATATCAGAAGATAAAGTTGATATTAGTCAGTTTCAGTTTTCAAGAACTGATTTTTGAGTGGAGATACTTAGGTTTTGATGTTGTTGTTATCTGTATAACAACCAAAGTTCAAAAAATAGTATTTTCAATAATAATTTCTTTTAATCAATTAACTACCCAATTAATTTTAATTAAAAGCTAAGATCCCATTGAGCTTCTATCACCGCATCAGTTGATCTGCTAGAGGTGTTAGATCCAATAGGTAGGTGACGATCAACAATTGCATTACAAGTGCAACTCTTAGAGGTATGGGACTTCATGGCACCTAGTGAACACGCATCTAGGGTCAAGTGGCATGTTTGTCGCATCGTCGCCTCGAGTCAAGGTCTCACCGTTAACTCGATTAAGTCATCCAATGTGAAATCATGTCAAAATAGCTCTAGGTCTCACGCGTAGAGAATAATAACCTCGGATCTAGATTCAAACCACGTCTCACGTGAATTCAAAAATAGAAGCAAGTGATTTACAACCGATTGGACGGCGTGACTTAAATTTTAGGTATGTTAAATTTTAATTAATAAAATTTTATTAAGATATGAATGAATCATGTACTTCATTCATATCACTTCATAAGTCGTTTAATAAACGGTAAAAACATTTAACGATTATTAAGGTTTAAGTTTCAAATCGTATTTAAACTTAGTTTAATCTCAAAACAATTTTAGATTAAAGGTTTAATAATCAATGATTAACGATTATTTTAAGTTTCAAATCATATTTAAACTTAGTTTAATATCAAAACAAGTTTAGATTAAAGGTTTAATCATCAATGATTAACTAGTAATTATCGATAATTAAATGTTTGGATGTTTTAATGTTTGTGTCAAAAAACCGTTTTTAATTTGTTTTATTTACTTGTATCTAATAGGAAAAGAAAACAACCACAAACATAAATAAAACATGCAACAAAATTTTGTGCAAATCTCGACCGATGAAATCCTAGGTTCGGTCACGTGAGTCATCACGACGGACCGAAGGGTCAAACTAGGGGACGGGCCAACATGAACCCAAACGGGCCTACATAAACCCAATGGGCTCCCACTTGCTCCAAGACATTCTTGAGCAAGTAGAACCCAAAATTGTGAAAAAGTGTAATCTACCAGAAAATTCCAGCAGACTTTGAAGCCCGAAAAGTCACTGAAGGAATCTTCGTTGGTCTTCCCGGCCTTCTGGAAAGTTGTAGCCCACGACTTTGCAAGCATTTTAGGCTTTTGAATCGCCCAAAACGGAGTCCGTATGCCTCTGGAAAACCTGTTTTCGTACAGCCCTCGCTTTTGTGACGGAAATTTGTTGTTTTCTTCATTAGTCTTCAATATTTTTTGTCAACAATTTACAATAAAAAGATAAAATAAATACAATCTATTCTATTACTTTTACATTACAAATTGCCCCAAAAATGGCACCAAAATAAAAGAAAATTAAATGAAACAAATTACAACAATTAAGCCAAAAAAAAAAACAAGGCTTTTCCCAAACAACCAAACATCAACCACATTCATTCACAAATGGTCTAGGCTTTCATCGGTTTGCACAAACAAGCAACAATTGACAAGACTTTGGCTTGGGATATGGCAAAAATACATGTTTTGCCATATCAACAAAATGGAAGTAAAAATTAAATTCCAAGCCAAATAATCAAAAAAACAATAACAAGATTAATTTTTTGACATGATTTTGTAACAAGTGACAATAGGGTTCCAAAAATACCATATTTTAACCCATATTTTTATAAAAATCCGAAAATTAAATTAAAAAACCCGTAGGGTTTTTGTGTTTGGTCCGATCGGAATTTTAAAAACACAAAAAAAATTGGTTTTTGCCACTTTTCACAAAATCTAGCTAATTATATGATTAATATAATGACTCGTGATACCACTAATGGTGATTTTCGGTTAAAACAATTAACAAAACGCAGCGGAAAGTATTTATCACCATGAACGGATCTTGATATCAATCATACAATTAAACTATAAGAAAATCAAAGAGAATGGTATAAGAATTCATACCCTAGTTGCCTTTGATTATTGTGTATTCGGATGGATTTGTGATGGATTGAAACCAAGTATTCAATTAGAATACCTCTAAAAGAAAGTCCACACAACACAATCAAGAACACCAAAGGAGGATGCTAGTCCTTGATTCTTGAGAGCAAAAGAAAACAAAAAAAAACACCTACAAGTGTTAGAGAGAGAGCACGGCCAAATGGGTGGTCAAGTGTGAGTTTATGGAGCCATTCAACACTCTTAATGGTGTCATAAAGACCCATCAATGATTTCCATAAACCATTGTTCCATTTGCACTTTAGTCCCTAGTCATTTGTTTCTTCCATTTTGCTCACAATAAAGTTTCAATATTAACAATTAATATTAAACTTATTATACACAAGCTTATAGCTTATATATTAATAATTAATGTAATTACACTAATTATATAATGGTGTTTAGTGTTTAAGTGTGTGACCTTTTAGGCTCACACACAACTAGCCATATAACTATATGTTATACGCGTGAAGCATATTCCAACAGGCTCAAGGCTCGAGGCTCGAGGCTCGAGGCTCGAGGCTCGAGGCTCGAGGCTCCAGGCTCCAAGGCTCAAGGCTCAAGGCTCAAGGCTCAAGGCTCGAGGCTCAAGGCTCGAGGCTCAACGCTCAAGGCTCAAGGCTCAATGCTCAAGGCTCGAGGCTCAAGGCTCCAGGCTCGAGGCTCGAGGCTCGAGGCTCGAGGCTCCAGGCTCGAGGCTCGAGGCTCCAGGCTCGAGGCTCGAGGCTCGAGGCTCGAGGCTTTAGGCTCAAGGCTCAAGGCTCAACGCTCGAGGCTCGAGCCTCAAGGCTCAAGGATCAAGGCTCAAGGCTCATGGCACAAGGCTCAAGGCTCAAGGCTCAAGGATAGAGGATCATGGCTCAAGTCTCATGTTTTAAGGCTCAAGCTCATGGCTCAAGGCTTAAGGCTCAATGCTAGAGGATCAAGGCTCAAGGCTCAAGGCACAAGGCTCAAGGCACAAGGCTCAAGGCTAGAGGATCAAGGCTCAAGGCTCAAGGCTTAAGGGTCAAGGGTCAAGGGTCAAGGGTAGAGGCTAAAGGCTCAAGGCTCAAGGATCAAGGGTAAAGACAAAGGCTCAAGTCTCATGTTTTAAGGCTCAAGGATCAAAGCTCAAGGCTCAAGGCTCAAGGCTCAAGGCTGAAGGCTCAAGGCTGAAGGCTGAAGGCTCAAGGCTCAAGGCTCAAGGCTCAAGGCTCAAGGCTCAAGGCTCAAGGCGCAAGGCTCATGGCTCAAGGATCAAGGCTCAAGGCTCAAGGCTCAAGGCTCAAGGCTAAACGCTCAAGGCTCAAGGCTCAATGCTCAAGGCTCGAGGCTCAAGGCTCGAGGCTCGAGGCTCGAGGCTCGAGGCTTCAGGCTCAAGGATCCCGGCGCAAGGCTCAAGAGTCAAGGCTCAAGTCTCATGTTTTAAGGCTCAAGGCTCAATGCTCAAGGCTCAAGGCTCAATTCTCAAGGCTCAAGGCTCAAGGCTCAAGGCTCAAGGCTCAAGGCTCAATGCTCAAGGCTCAAGGCTCAACGCTCAAGGCTGACGGCTCAAGACTCAAGGCTCAAGGCTCAAGGCGCAAGGCTCAACGCTCAAGGCACAAGGCTCAAGGCTCAAGGCTCAAGGCTCCAGGCTCCAGGCTCGAGGATCCAGGCTCAAGGCTCAAGGCTCAAGGCTCAAGGCTCAACGCTCAAGGCTCAATGCTCAAGGCTCGAGGCTCAAGGCTCCAGGCTCCAGGCTCCAGTCTCGAGGCTCGAGGCTCGAGGCTCGAGGCTTCAGGCTCAAGGCTCACGGTGCAAGGCTCAAGAGTCAAGGCTCAAGTCTCATGTTTTAAGGCTCAAGGCTCAAGGCTCAATGCTCAAGGCTCAAGGCTCAATTCTCAAGGCTCAAGGCTCAAGGCTCAAGGCTCAATGCTCAAGGCTCAAGGCTCAACGCTCAAGGCTCAAGGCTCAAGACTCAAGGCTCAAGGCGCAAGGCTCAAGGCTCAAGGATAAAGGCTCAAGGCTCAAGGCTCAAGGCTGAAGGTTCAAGGCTCCAGGCTCCAGGCTCGAGGCTCGAGGCTCGAGGCTCAAGGCTCAAGGCTCAACGCGCAAGGCTCAAGAGTCAAGGCTCAAGTCTCATGTTTTAAGGCTCAAGGCTCAAGGCTCAATGCTCAAGGCTCAAGGCTCAAGTCTCAAGGCTCAAGGCTCAAGGCTCAACGCTAAAAGCTCAAGGCTCAATGCTCAAGGCTCAATGCTCAAGGCTCGAGGCTCAAGGCTCGAGGCTCGAGGCTCCAGGCTCGAGGCTCGAGGCTGCAGGCTCAAGGCTCACGGCGCAAGGCTCAAGAGTCAAGGCTCAAGTCTCATGTGTTAAGGCTCAAGGCTCAAGGCTCAAGGCTCAAGGCTCAAGGCTCAAGGCTCAAGGCTCAAGGCTCAACGCGCAAGGGTCAAGGCTCAAGGATCAAGGCTCAAGGCTCGAGGCTCGAGGCTCGAGGCTCGAGGCTCCAGGCTCGAGGCTCCAGGCTCAAAGGCTCAAGGCTCAAGGCTCAAGGCTCAAGGCTCGAGGCTCAAGGCTCAAGGCTCAAGGCTCAAGGCTCGAGGCTCAACGCTCAAGGCTCAAGGCTCAACGCTCAAGGCTCGAGGCTCCAGGCTCAAGGCTCAACGCTCAAGGCTCGAGGCTCAAGGCTCAAGGCTCAAGGCTCAAGGCTCGAGGCTCAACGCTCAAGGCTCAAGGCTCAACGCTCAAGGCTCAAGGCTCAACGCTCCAGGCTCGAGGCTCGAGGCTCGAGGCTCCAGGCTCGAGGCTCGAGGCTCCAGGCTCGAGCCTCGAGGCTCGAGGCTCGAGGCTCCAGGCTCGAGTCTCGAGGCTCGAGGCTCGAGGCTTCAGGCTCAAGGCTCAAGGCTCAACGCTCAACGCTCAAGGCTCAAGGCTCGAAGCTCAACGCTCAAGGCGCAAGGCTCAAGGCTCAATGGTCAAGGCTCGAGGCTCAAGGCTCCAGGCTCGAGGCTCAAGGCTCGAGGCTCGAGGCTCGAGGCTCGAGGCTCGAGGCTCCAGGCTCGAGGCTCGAGGCTTCAGGCTCAAGGCTCAAGGCGCAAGGGTCAAGAGTCAAGGCTCAAGTCTCATGTTTTAAGGCTCAAGGCTCAAGTCTCAATGCTCAAGGCTCAAGGCTCAAGTCTCAAGGCTCAAGGCTCAAGGCTCAAGGCTCAAGGCTCAAGGCTCCAGGCTCGAGGCTCAAGGCTCGAGGCTCAAGGCTCCAGGCTCCAGGCTCCAGGCTCGAGGCTCCAGGCTTGAGGCTCAAGGCTCAAGGATCCAGGCTCCAGGCTCCAGGCTCAAAGGCTCAAGGCTCAAGGCTCAAGGCTGAACGCTCAAGGCTTAAGGCTCAATGCTCAAGGCTCGAGGCTCAAGGCTCCAGGCTCGAGGCTCAATGCTGGAGGCTCAAGGCTCGAGGCTTCAGGCTCAAGGCTCAAGGCGCAAGGCTCAAGAGTCAAGGCTCAAGTCTCATGTTTTAAGGCTCAAGGCTCAAGGCTCAACGCTCAAGGCTCAAGGCTCAAGTCTCAAGGCTCAAGGCTCAAGGCTCAAGGCTCAAGTCTCAAGGCTCAAGGCTCAAGGCTCAAGGCTCAAGGATCAATGCTCAAGGCTCGAGGCTCGAGGCTCGAGGCTCGAGGCTCGAGGCTCACGGCGCAAGAGTCAAGGCTCAACTCTCATGTTTTAAGGCTCAAGGCTCAAGGCTCAATGCTCAAGGCTCAAGGCTCAAGTCTCAAGGGTCAAGGCTCAAGGCTCAAGGCTCAAGGCTCAAGGCTCAAGGCTCAAGGCTCAAGGCTCAAGGCTCAAGGCTCAAGGCTCAAGGCTCAAGGCTCAAGGCTCAAGGCTCAAGGCTCAAGGCTCAAGGCTCAAGTTTTAAGGCTCAAGTCTCATGTTTAAAGCTCAAGGCTCGAGGCTCGAGGCACGAGGCTCTAAGGCTCCAGGCTCAAGGCTCCAGGCTCAAGGCTCAAGGCTCAACGCTCGAGGCTCGAGGCTCAAGGCTCAAGGCTCGAGGCTCAAGGCTCAAGGCTCAAGGCTCAAGGCTCAAGGCTCGAGGCTCGAGGCTCGAGGCTCGAGGCTCGAGGCTCGAGGCTCGAGGCTCGAGGCTCGAGGCTTCAGGCTCAAGGCTCAAGGCGCAAGGGTCAAGAGTCAAGGCTCAAGTCTCATGTTTTAAGGCTCAAGGCTCAAGTCTCAATGCTCAAGGCTCAAGGCTCAAGTCTCAAGGCTCAAGGCTCAAGGCTCAAGGCTCAAGGCTCAAGGCTCCAGGCTCGAGGCTCAAGGCTCGAGGCTCAAGGCTCGAGGCTCGAGGCTCCAGACTCCAGGCTTGAGGCTCAAGGCTCAAGGATCCAGGCTCCAGGCTCCAGGCTCAAAGGCTCAAGGCTCAAGGCTCAAGGCTCAAGGCTCAACGCTCAAGGCTCAAGGCTCAATGCTCAAGGCTCGAGGCTCAAGGCTCCAGGCTCGAGGCTCAAGGCTGGAGGCTCAAGGCTCGAGGCTTCAGGCTCAAGGCTCAAGGCGCAAGGCTCAAGAGTCAAGGCTCAAGTCTCATGTTTTAAGGCTCAAGGCTCAAGGCTCAACGCTCAAGGCTCAAGGCTCAAGTCTCAAGGCTCAAGGCTCAAGGCTCAAGGCTCAAGTCTCAAGGCTCAAGGCTCAAGGCTCAAGGCTCAAGGCTCAAGGATCAATGCTCGAGGCTCGAGGCTCGAGGCTCGAGGCTCGAGGCTCGAGGCTCGAGGCTCACGGCGCAAGGCTCAAGAGTCAAGGCTCAACTCTCATGTTTTAAGGCTCAAGGCTCAAGGCTCAATGCTCAAGGCTCAAGGCTCAAGTCTCAAGGGTCAAGGCTCAAGGCTCAAGGCTCAAGGCTCCAGGCTCAAGGCTCAATGCTCAAGGCTCAAGGCTCAAGGCTCAAGGCTCAAGGCTCAAGGCTCAAGCCTCAAGGCTCAAGGCTCAAGGCTCAAGGCTCAAGTTTTAAGGCTCAAGTCTCATGTTTAAAGCTCAAGGCTCGAGGCTCGAGGCACGAGGCTCTAAGGCTCCAGGCTCAAGGCTCCAGGCTCAAGGCTCAAGGCTCAAGGCTCAACGCTCGAGGCTCGAGGCTCAAGGCTCAAGGCTCAAGGCTCAAGGCTCAAGGCTCAAGGCTCAAGGCTCAAGGCTCAAGGCTCAAGGCTCAAGGCTCAAGGCTTAAGGCTCAAGGATCAAGGCTCAAGGCTCATGGCACAAGGCTCAAGGCTCAAGGCTAGAAGATCATGGCTCAAGTCTCATGTTTTAAGGCTCAAGCTCATGGCTCAAGGCTTAAGGCTCAAGGCTCAATGCTAGAGGATCAAGGCTCAAGGCTCAAGGCACAAGGCTCAAGGCATAAGGCTCAAGGCTAGAGGATCAAGGCTCAAGGCTCAAGGGTTAAGGGTCAAGGGTCAAGGGTAAAGAGTCAAGGCTCAAGTCTCATGTTTTAAGGCTCAAGGATCAAAGCTCAAGGCTTAAGGCTCAAGGATCATGGGTAAAGAGTCAAGGCTCAAGTCTCATGTTTTAAGGCTCAAGGATCAAAGCTCAAGGCTCAAGGCACAAGGCTCAAGGCTCAAGGTTCAAGGCTCGAGCTCAAGGCTCAAGGCTCAAGGCTCAAGGCTCAAGGCTCAAGGCTCAAGGCTCAAGGCTCAAGGCTCAAGGCTCAAGCCTCAAGGCTCAACGCTCAAGGCGCAAGGCTCAAGGATCAAGGCTCAAGGCTCAAGGCTCAACGCTCAACGCTCAAGGCTCAATGCTCAAGGCTCGAGGCTCAAGGCTCAAGGCTCAATGCTCAAGGCTCGAGGCTCAAGGCTCCAGGCTCGAGGCTCCAGGCTCGAGGCTCGAGGCTAGAGGCTCGAGGCTCGAGGCTTCAGGCTCAAGGCTCACGGCGCAAGGCTCAAGAGTCAAGGCTCAAGTCTCATGTTTGAAGGCTCAAGGCTCAAGGCTCAAGGCTCAATGCTCAAGGCTCAAGGATCAAGTCTCAAGGCTCAAGGCTCAAGGCTCAAGGCTCAATGCTCAAGGCTCAAGGCTCAACGATCAACGCTCAAGGATCAAGGCTCAAGGCTCAACGCTCAAGGCGCAAGGCTCAAGGCACAAGGATCAAGGCTCAAGGCTCAAGGCTCCAAGCTCCAGGCTCGAGGCTCGAGGCTCGAGGCTCAAGGCTCAACGCACAAGGCTCAAGAGTCAAGGCTCAAGTCTCATGTTTTAAGGCTCAACGCTCAATGCTCAAGGCTCAAGGCTCAAGTCTCAAGGCTCAAGGCTCAAGGCTCAAGGCTCAAGGCTCAAGGCTCAAGGCTCAATGCTCCAGGCTCGAGGCTCGAGGCTCGAGGCTCGAGCCTTCAGGCTCAAAGCTCACGGCGCAAGGCTCAAGAGTCAAGGCTCAAGTCTCATGTTTTAAGGCTCAAGGCTCAAGGCTCAAGTCTCAAGGCTCAAGGCTCAAGGCTCAAGGCTCAAGGCTCAAGGCTCAAGGCTCAAGGCTCAAGGCTCAAGGCTCAAGGCTCAAGGCTCAACGCTCCAGGCTCAAGGCTCAACGCTCAACGCTCAACGCTCAAGGCTCAATGCTCAAGGCTCAAGACTCAACGCTCAAGGTGCAAGGCTCAAGGCTCAAGGATCAAGGAACAAGGTTCAAGGCTCAAGGCTCATGGCTCAAGGGTCAAGACGCAAGGTTCAAGGCGCAAGCGTCAAGAGTCAAGGCTCAAGGGTCATGGCTCAAGGCTCAAGGCTCAAGGCTCGAGGCTCGAGGCTCAAGGATCAAGGATCAAGGCTCAAGGCTCAAGGCTCAAGGCTCAAGGCTCAAGGCTCAAGGCTCAAGGCTCTAGGCTCAAGGCTCAAGGCTCAAGGCTCCAGGCTCAAGGCTCATGGCTCAAGGCTCAACAAGCAAGGCGCAAGGGTCAAGAGTCAAGGCTCAAGTCTCATGTTTTTAGGCTCAAGGCTCAAGGCTCAACGCTCAAGGTTCAAGGCTCAAGGTTCAACGCTTAAGGCTCAAGACTCAAGGCTCAACGCTCAAGGCTCAAGGCGCAACGCTCAAGGCTCAAGGCTCAAGGCGCAACGCTCAAGGCTCAAGGCTCAAGGAACATGGCTCAACTCTCAAGGCTATATGCTCAAGGCTCCAGGCTCAAGGCTCTAGGCTCAAGGCTCAAGGCTCCAGGCTCCAGGCTCAAGGCTCGAGGCTCAAGGCTCGAGGCTCGAGGCTCGAGGCTCCAGGCTCCAGGTTACAGGCTCCAGGCTCAAGGCTCAAGGCTCAAGGCTCAAGGCTCAATGCTCAACACTCAAGGCTTAAGGCTCCAGGCTCCAGGCTCAAGGCTCCAGGCTCCAGGCTCAAAGGCTCAAGGATCAAGGCTCAAGGCTCAACGCTCAAGGCTCAACGCTCAAGGCTCGAGGCTCGAGGCTCGAGGCTCGAGGCTCGAAGCTTCAGGCTCAAGGCTCTAGGCGCAAGGCTCAAGAGTCAAGGCTCAAGTCTCATGTTTTAAGGCTCAAGGCTCAATGCTCAAGGCTCAAGTCTCAAGGCTCAAGGCTCAAGGCTCAAGGCTCAAGGCTCAAGGCTCAAGGCTCAAGGCTCAAGGCTCAAGGCTCCAGGCTCAAGGCTCAAGGCTCAAGGCTCAAGGCTCAAGGCTCAACGCTCAAGGCTCAACGCTCCAGGCTCAAGGCTCAACGCTCAACGCTCAAGGCTCAAGGCTCAAGGCTCAAGGCTCAAGACTCAAGGCTCAACGCTCAAGGCGCAAGGCTCAAGGCTCAAGGATCAAGGAACAAGGCTCAAGGCTCAAGGCTCAAGGCTCATGGCTCAAGGCTCAAGACGCAAGGTTCAAGGCGCAAGCGTCAAGAGTCAAGGCTCAAGGGTCATGGCTCAAGGCTCAAGGCTCAAGGCTCCAGGTTCAAGGCTCAAGGCTCAAGGCTCAAGGCTCAAGGCTCAAGGCTCAAGGCTCAAGGCTCGAGGCTCGAGGCTCCAGGCTCAAGGCTCAAGGCTCCAGCCTCAACGCTCAAGGCTCAAGGCTCAACGCTCAAGGCTCAAGACTCAAGGCTCAACGCTCAAGGCGCAAGGCTCAAGGCTCAAGGCTCAAGGATCAAGGAACATGGCTAAAGGCTCAAGGCTCAAGGCTCAAGGCTCAAGACGCAAGGCTCAAGGCGCAAGCGTCAAGAGTCAAGGCTCAAGGCTCATGGCTCAAGGCTCAAGGCTCAAGGCTCAAGGCTCAAGGCTCAAGGCTCAAGGCTCAAGGATCAAGGCTCAAGGCTCAAGGCTCAAGGCTCAAGGCTCAAGGCTCAAGGCTCAAGTCTCAAGGCTCCAGGCTCCAGGCTCAAGGCTCATGGCTCAAGGCTCAACACGCGAGGCGCAAGGATCAAGAGTCAAGGCTCAAGTCTCATGTTTTTAGGCTCAAGGCTCATGGCTCAAGGCTCAAGGCTAGAGGATAAAGGCTCAAGGCTCAAAGTGCAAGGCTCAAGGCTGGAGGATCAAGGCTCAGGTCTCAAGGCTCAAGGCTCAAGGATCAAGGCTCAAGACTCAACGCTCAAGGCGCAAGGCTCAAGGCTCAAGGATCAAGGAACAAGGCTCAAGGCTCAAGGCTCATGGCTCAAGGCTCAAGGCTCAAGGCTCAAGGCTCAAGGCGCAACGCTCAAGGCTCAAGGCTCAAGGCGCAACGCTCAAGGCTCAAGGCTCAAGGAACATGGCTCAACGCTCAAGGCTCAAGGCTATATGCTCAAGGCTCCAGGCTCAAGGCTTTAGGCTCAAGGCTCAAGGCTCCAGGCTCCAGGCTCAAGGCTCGAGGCTCAAGGCTCGAGGCTCGAGGCTCGAGGCTCCAGGCTCCAGGTTACAGGCTCCAGGCTCAAGGCTCAAGGCTCAAGGCTCAAGGCTCAATGCTCAACACTCAAGGCTTAAGGCTCCAGGCTCCAGGCTCAAGGCTCCAGGCTCCAGGCTCAAAGGCTCAAGGATCAAGGCTCAAGGCTCAACGCTCAAGGCTCGAGGCTCGAGGCTCGAGGCTCGAGGCTCGAGGCTCGAGGCTCGAGGCTTCAGGCTCAAGGCTCTAGGCGCAAGGCTCAAGAGTCAAGGCTCAAGTCTCATGTTTTAAGGCTCAAGGCTCAAGGCTCAATGCTCAAGGCTCAAGTCTCAAGGCTCAAGGCTCAAGGCTCAAGGCTCAAGGCTCAAGGCTCAAGGCTCAAGGCTCAAGGCTCAAGGCTCAAGGCTCAAGGCTCAAGGCTCAAGGCTCAAGGCTCAAGGCTCAAGGCTCAAGGCTCAAGGCTCAAGGCTCAACGCTCAAGGCTCAACGCTCCAGGCTCAAGGCTCAACGCTCAACGCTCAAGGCTCAAGGCTCAAGGCTCAAGACTCAAGGCTCAACGCTCAAGGCGCAAGGCTCAAGGCTCAAGGATCAAGGAACAAGGCTCAAGGCTCAAGGCTCAAGGCTCATGGCTCAAGGCTCAAGACGCAAGGTTCAAGGCGCAAGCGTCAAGAGTCAAGGCTCAAGGGTCATGGCTCAAGGCTCAAGGCTCAAGGCTCCAGGTTCAAGGCTCAAGGCTCAAGGCTCAAGGCTCAAGGCTCAAGGCTCAAGGCTCGAGGCTCGAGGCTCGAGGCTCCAGGCTCAAGGCTCAAGGCTCCAGCCTCAACGCTCAAAGCTCAAGGCTCAACGCTCAAGGCTCAAGACTCAAGGCTCAACGCTCAAGGCGCAAGGCTCAAGGCTCAAGGCTCAAGGATCAAGGAACATGGCTAAAGGCTCAAGGCTCAAGGCTCAAGGCTCAAGACGCAAGGCTCAAGGCGCAAGAGTCAAGAGTCAAGGCTCAAGGCTCATGGCTCAAGGCTCAAGGCTCAAGGCTCAAGGCTCAAGGCTCAACGCTCAAGGCTCAAGGATCAAGGCTCAAGGCTCAAGGCTCAAGGCTCAAGGCTCAAGGCTCAAGGCTCAAGGCTCAAGGCTCAAGTCTCAAGGCTCCAGGCTCCAGGCTCAAGGCTCATGGCTCAAGGCTCAACACGCGAGGCGCAAGGATCAAGAGTCAAGGCTCAAGTCTCATGTTTTTAGGCTCAAGGCTCATGGCTCAAGGCTCAAGGCTAGAGGATAAAGGCTCAAGGCTCAAAGCGCAAGGCTCAAGGCTGGAGGATCAAGGCTCAGGTCTCAAGGCTCAAGGCTCAAGGATCAAGGCTCAAGACTCAACGCTCAAGGCGCAAGGCTCAAGGCTCAAGGATCAAGGAACAAGGCTCAAGGCTCAAGGCTCATGGGTCAAGGCTCAAGACGCAAGGTTCAAGGCGCAAGCGTCAAGAGTCAAGGCTCAAGGGTCATGGCTCAAGGCTCAAGGCTCAAGGCTCAAGGCTCAAGGCTCAAGGCTCAAGGCTCAAGGCTCAAGGCTCAAGGCTCAAGGATCAAGGCTCAAGGCTCCAGGCTCAAGGCTCATGGCTCAAGGCTCAACACGCAAGGCGCAAGGGTCAAGAGTCAAGGCTCAAGTCTCATGTTTTTAGGCTCAAGGATCAAGGCTCAAGGCTCAACGCTCAACGCTCAAGGCTCAAGGTTCAACGCTCAAGGCTCAAGACTCAAGGCTCAACGCTCAAGGCTCAAGGCGCCACGCTAAAGGCTCAAGGCTCAAGGAACATGGCTCAACGCTCAACGCTCAAGGCTCAATGCTCAAGGCTCCAGGCTCAAGGATTTAGGCTCAAGGCTCAAGGCTCCAGGCTCCAGGCTCAAGGCTCGAGGCTCAAGGCTCGAGGCTCGAGGCTCGAGGCTCCAGGCTCCAGGTTCCAGGCTCCAGGCTCAAACGCTCAAGGCTCAAGGCTCAAGCCTCAAGGCTCAATGCTCAACACTCAAGGCTTAAGGCTCCAGGCTCGAGGCTCCAGGCTCAAGGCTCCATGCTCCAGGCTCCAGGCTCAAGACGCAAGGTTCAAGGCGCAAGCGTCAAGAGTCAAGGCTCAAGGGTCATGGCTCAAGGCTCAAGGCTCAAGGCTCAAGGCTCAAGGCTCAAGGATCAAGGCTCAAGGCTCAAGGCTCAAGGCTCAAGGCTCAAGGCTCAACGCTCAAGGCTCAACGCTCGACGCTCGAGGCTCGAGGCTCGAGGCTCGAGGCTCTAGGCGCAAGGCTCAATGCTCAAGGCTCCAGGCTCAATGCTCAAGACTCCAGGCTCAAGGCTTTAGGCTCAAGGCTCAAGGCTCAAGGCTCGAGGCTCGAGGCTCGAGGCTCGAGGCTCGAGGCTTGAGGCTCCAGGTTCCAGGCTCAAAGGCTCAAAGGCTCAAGGCTCAAGCCTCAAGGCTCAATGCTCAATGCTCAAGGCTCAAGGCTCCAGGCTCGAGGCTCCAGGCTCAAGGCTCCAGGCTCCAGGCTCAAGGCTCAAGACGCAAGGTTCAAGGCGCAAGCGTCAAGAGTCAAGGCTCAAGGGTCATGGCTCAAGGCTCAAGGCTCAAGGATCAAGGCTCAAGGCTCAAGGCTCAAGGCTCAAGGCTCAAGGCTCAAGTCTCAATGCTCAAGGCTCGAGGCTCGAGGCTCGAGGCTCAAGGCTCGAGGCTCAAGGCTCGAGGCTTCAGGGTCAAGGCTCTAGGCGCAAGGCTCAAGAGTCAAGGCTCAAGTCTCATGTGTTAAGGCTCAAGGCTCAAGGCTCAATGCTCAAGGCTCAAGGCTCCAGTCTCAAGGCTCAAGGCTCAAGGCTCAAGGCTCAAGGCTCAAGGCTCAAGGCTCAAGTCTCAAGGCTCAACGCTCAAGGCTCAACGCTCCAGGCTCAAGGCTCAACGCTCAACGCTCAAGGCTCAAGGCTCAAGGCTCAATGCTCAAGGCTCAACGCTCAAGGCGCAAGGCTCAAGGCTCAAGGATCAAGGAACAAGGATCAAGGCTCAAGGCTCAAGGCTCATGGCTCAAGGCTCAAGACGCAAGGTTCAAGGCGCAAGCGTCAAGAGTCAAGGCTCAAGGGTCATGGCTCAAGGCTCAAGGCTCAAGGCTCAAGGCTCAAGGATCAAGGCTCAAGGCTCAAGACTCAAGGCTCAAGGCTCAAGGCTCAAGGCTCAAGGCTCAAGGCTCAAGGCTCAAGTCTCAGGGCTAAAGGCTCAAGGCTCAAGGCTCAAGGCTCCAGGCTCAAGGCTCATGGCTCAAGGCTCAACACGCAAGGCGCAAGGGTCAAGAGTCAAGGCTCAAGTCTCATGTTTTTAGGCTCAAGGCTCAAGGCTCAAGGCTCAACGCTCAAGGCTCAAGGCTCAAAGCTCAAGGCTCAAGGCTCAAGGATCAAGGAACAAGGCTCAAGGCTCAAGGCGCAAGCGTCAAGAGTCAAGGCTCAAGGCTCAAGGCTCAAGGCTCAAGGCTCAAGGCTCAAGGCTCAAGGCTCAAGGCTCAAGGCTCAAGGCTCAAGGCTCAAGGCTCAAGTCTCAAGGCTCCAGGCTCAAGGCTCAACGCTCCAGGCTCAAGGCTCAACGCTCAACGCTCAAGGCTCAAGGCTCAAGGCTCAATGCTCAAGGCTCAACGCTCAAGGCGCAAGGCTCAAGGCTCAAGGATCAAGGAACAAGGCTCAAGGCTCAAGGCTCATGGCTCAAGGCTCAAGACGCAAGGTTCAAGGCGCAAGCGTAGAGAGTCAAGGCTCAAGGGTCATGGCTCAAGGCTCAAGGCTCAAGGCTCAAGGCTCAAGGCTCAAGGCTCAAGGCTCAAGACTCAAGGCTCAAGGCTCAAGGCTCAAGGCTCAAGGCTCAAGGCTCAAGGCTCAAGGCTCAAGGCTCAAGTCTCAAGGCTAAAGGCTCAAGGCTCAAGGCTCAAGGCTCCAGGCTCAAGGCTCATGGCTCAAGGCTCAACATGCAAGGCGCAAGGGTCAAGAGTCAAGGCTCAAGTCTCATGTTTTTAGGCTCAAGGCTCAAGGCTCAAGGCTCAACGCTCAAGGCTCAAGGCTCAAAGCTCAAGGCTCAAGACTCAAGGCTCACGCTCAACGCTCAAGGCTCAACGCTCAAGGCTCAAGGCTCAAGGATCAAGGAACAAGGCTCAAGGCTCAAGGCGCAAGCGTCAAGAGTCAAGAGTCAAGGCTCAAGGCTCAAGGCTCAAGGCTCAAGGCTCAAGGCTCAAGGCTCAAGGCTCAAGGCTCAAGGCTCAAGGCTCAAGGCTCAAGGCTCAAGGCTCAAGTCTCAAGGCTCCAGGCTCCAGGCTCAAGGCTCAAGGCTCATGGCTCAAGGCTCAACACGTGAGGCGCAAGGGTTAAGAGTCAAGGCTCAAGTCTCATGTTTTTAGGCTCAAGGCTCATGGCTCAAGGCTCAAGGCTATAGGATAAAGGCTCAAGGCTCAAAGCGCAAGGCTCAAGGCCGGAGGATCAAGGCTCGAGTCTCAAGGCTCAAGGCTCAAGGCTCAAGGCTCCAGGCTCAACGCTCAAGGCTCAAGGCTCAACGCTCAAGGCTCAAGACTCAAGGTTCAACGCTCAAGGCTCAAGGTGCAACGTTCAAGGCTCAAGGCTCAAGGAACAAGGCTCAAGGCTCAAGTATCAAGGCTCAAGGCTCCAGGCTCAAGGCTCATGGCTCAAGGCTCAACATGCGAGGCGCAAGGGTCAAGAGTCAAGGCTCAAGTCTCATGTTTTTAGGCTCAAGGCTCATGGCTCAAGGCTCAAGGCTAGAGGATAAAGGCTCAAGGCTCAAAGCGCAAGGCTCAAGGCTGGAGGATCAAGGCTCGAGTCTCAAGGCTCAAGGCTCAAGGCTCAAGGCTCAACGCTCAAGGCTCAAGGCTCAACGCTCAAGGCTCAAGACTCAAGGCTCAACGCTCAAGGCTCAAGGTGCAACGCTCAAGGCTCAAGGCTCAAGGCTCAAGGAACAAGGCTCAAGGCTCAAGGCTCAAGGCTCATGGCTCAAGGCTCAAGACGCAAGGCTCAAGGCGCAAGGGTCAAGAGTCAAGGCACAAGGCTCCAGGCTCAAGGCTCATGGCTCAAGGCTCAACACGCAAGGCGCAAGGGTCAAGATTCAAGGCTCAAGTCTCATGTTTTTAGGCTCAAGGCTCAAGGCTCAAGGCTCAACGCTCAAGGCTCAACGCTCAACGAACGCTCAAGGCGCAACGCTCAAGGCGCAAGGCTCAAGGCTCAAGGATCAAGGAACAAGGCTAAAGGCTCAAGGCTCAAGGCTCAAGGCTCAAGACGCAAGGCTCAAGGCGCAAGCGTCAAGAGTAAAGGCTCATGGCTCAAGGCTCAAGGCTCAAGGCTCAAGGCTCAAGGCTCAAGGCTCAAGGCTCATGGCTCAAGGCTCAACACGCGAGGCGCAAGGGTCAAGAGTCAAGGCTCAAGTCTCATGTTTTTAGGCTCAAGGCTCATGGCTCAAGGCTCAAGGCTAGAGGATAAAGGCTCAAGGCTCAAAGCGCAAGGCTCAAGGCTGGAGGATCAAGGCTCGAGTCTCAAGGCTCAAGACTCAAGGCTCAAGGCTCAACGCTCAAGGCTCAAGGCTCAACGCTCAAGGCTCAAGACTCAAGGCTCAACGCTCAAGGCTCAAGGTGCAACGCTCAAGGCTCAAGGCTCAAGGAACAAGGCTCAAGGCTCAAGGCTCAAGGCTCATGGCTCAAGGCTCAAGACGCAAGGCTCAAGGCGCAAGGGTCAAGAGTCAAGGCACAAGGCTCCAGGCTCAAGGCTCATGGCTCAAGGCTCAACACGCAAGGCGCAAGGGTCAAGATTCAAGGCTCAAGTCTCATGTTTTTAGGCTCAAGGCTCAAGGCTCAACGCTCAAGGCTCAACGCTCAACGCTCAAGGAACGCTCAAGGCGCAACGCTCAAGGCGCAAGGCTCAAGGCTCAAGGATCAAGGAACAAGGCTAAAGGCTCAAGGCTCAAGGCTCAAGGCTCAAGACGCAAGGCTCAAGGCGCAAGCGTCAAGAGTAAAGGCTCATGGCTCAAGGCTCAAGGCTCAAGGCTCAAGGCTCAAGGCTCATGGCTCAAGGCTCAACACGCAAGGCGCAAGGGTCAAGAGTCAAGGCTCAAATATCATGTTTTTAGGCTCAAGGCTCATGGCTCAAGGCTCAAGGCTAGAGGATAAAGACTCAAGGCTCAAAGCGCAAGGCTTAAGGCTCAAGTCTCATGTTTTAAGGCTCAAGGCTCAAGGCTCAAGGCTCAAGTCTCAAGGCTCAAGGCTCAAGGCTCAAGGCTCAAGGCTCAAGGCTCAACGCTCAAGGCTCAACGCTCAAGGCTCAAGGCTCAAGGCTCAACGCTCCAGGCTCAAGGCTCAAGGCTCAAGGCTCAACGCTCAAGGCTCAAGACTCAACGCTCAAGGCGCAAGGCTCAAGGATCAAGGAACAAGGCTCAAGGCTCAAGGCTCATGGCTCAAGGCTCAAGACGCAAGGTTCAAGGCGCAAGCGTCAAGAGTCAAGGCTCAAGGGTCATGGCTCAAGGCTCAAGGCTCAAGGCTCAAGGATCAAGGCTCAAGGCTCAAGGCTCAAGGCTCAAGGCTCAAGGCTCTAGGCTCAAGGCTCAAGGCTCAAGGCTCAAGGCTCCAGGCTCAAGGCTCATGGCTCAAGGCTCAACACGCAAGGCGCAAGGGTCAAGAGTCAAGGCTCAAGTCTCATGTTTTTAGGCTCAAGGCTCAAGGCTCAAGGCTCAACGCTCATGGCTCAAGGCTCAAAGCTCAAGGCTCAAGACTCAAGGCTCACGCTCAACGCTCAAGGCTCAAGGCTCAAGGATCAAGGAACAAGGCTCAAGGCTCAAGGCGCAAGCGTCAAGAGTCAAGGCTCAAGGCTCATGGCTCAAGGCTCAAGGCTCAAGGCTCAAGGCTCTAGGCTCAAGGCTCAAGGCTCTAGGCTCTAGGCTCAAGGCTCAAGGCTCAAGGCTCAAGTCTCAAGGCTCCAGGCTCCAGGCTCAAGGCTCATGGCTCAAGGCTCAACACGTGAGGCGCAAGGGTCAAGAGTCAAGGCTCAAGTCTCATGTTTTTAGACTCAAGGCTCATGGCTCAAGGCTCAAGGCTAGAGGATAAAGGCTCAAGGCTCAAAGCGCAAGGCTCAAGGCTGGAGGATCAAGGCTCGAGTCTCAAGGCTCAAGGCTCAAGGCTCAACGCTCAAGGCTCAAGGCTCAACGCTCAAGGCTCAAGACTCAAGGCTCAACGCTCAAGGCTCAAGGTGCAACGCTCAAGGCTCAAGGCTCAAGGAACAAGGCTCAAGTCTCAAGGCTCCAGGCTCCAGGCTCAAGGCTCATGGCTCAAGGCTCAACACGCGAGGCGCAAGGGTCAAGAGTCAAGGCTCAAGTCTCATGTTTTTAGGCTCAAGGCTCATGGCTCAAGGCTCAAGGCTAGAGGATAAAGGCTCAAGGCTCAAAGCGCAAGGCTCAAAGCTGGAGGATCAAGGCTCGAGTCTCAAGGCTCAAGGCTCAACGCTCAAGGCTCAAGGTTCAACGCTCAAGGCTCAAGACTCAAGGCTCAACGCTCAAGGCTCAAGGCGCAACGCTAAAGGCTCAAGGCTCAAGGAACATGGCTCAACGCTCAACGCTCAAGGCTCAAGGCTCAATGCTCAAGGCTCCAGGCTCAAGGATTTAGGCTCAAGGCTCAAGGCTCCAGGCTCGAGGCTCAAGGCTCGAGGCTCAAGGCTCGAGGTTCGAGGCTCGAGGCTCGAGGCTCCAGGCTCCAGGTTCCAGGCTCCAGGCTCAAAGGCTCAAGGCTCAAGGCTCAAGCCTCAAGGCTCAATGCTCAACACTCAAGGCTTAAGGCTCCAGGCTCAAGGCTCGAGGCTCGAGGCTCCAGGCTCAAGGCTCCAGGCTCCAGGCTCCAGGCTCAAGACGCAAGGTTCAAGGCGCAAGCGTCAAGAGTCAAGGGTCATGGCTCAAGGCTCAAGGCTCAAGGCTCAAGGCTCAAGGATCAAGGCACAAGGCTCAAGGCTCAAGGCTCAAGGCTCAAGGCTCAATGCTCAAGGCTCAACGCTCGAGGCTCGAGGCTCGAGGCTCGAGGCTTCAGGCTCAAGGCTCTAGGCGCAAGGCTCAATGCTCAAGGCTCCAGGCTCAATGCTCAAGGCTCCAGGCTCAAGGCTTTAGGCTCAAGGCTCAAGGCTCCAGGCTCGAGGCTCAACGCTCGAGGCTCGAGACTCGAGGCTTGAGGCTCCAGGTTCCAGGCTCCAGGCTCAAAGGCTCAAGGCTCAAGCCTCAAGGCTCAATGCTCAACACTCAAGGCTTAAGGCTCCAGGCTCGAGGCTCCAGGCTCAAGGCTCCAGGCTCCAGGCTCAAGGCTCAAGACGCAAGGTTCAAGGCGCAAGCGTCAAGAGTCAAGGCTCAAGGGTCATGGCTCAAGGCTCAAGGCTCAAGGCTCAAGGCTCAAGGCTCAAGGCTCAAGGCTCAAGGCTCAAGGCTCAAGGCTCAAGGCTCAAGGCTCAAGGCTCAAGGCTCAAGGCTCAAGGCTCAAGGCTCAAGGCTCGAGGCTCAAGGCTCGAGGCTCAAGGCTCGAGGCTTCAGGCTCAAGGCTCTAGGCGCAAGGCTCAAGAGTCAAGGCTCAAGTCTCATGTTTTAAGGCTCAAGGCTCAAGGCTCAATGCTCCAGGCTCAAGGCTCAAGTCTCAAGGCTCAAGGCTCAAGGCTCAAGGCTCAAGGCTCAAGGCTCAAGGCTCAAGGCTCAAGGCTCAAGGCTCAAGGCTCAAGGCTCAAGGCTCAAGGCTCAAGGCTCAAGGCTCAAGGCTCAAGGCTCAACGCTCAAGGCTCAACGCTCCAGGCTCAAGGCTCAACGCTCAAGGCTCAAGGCTCAAGGCTCAAGGCTCAAGGCTCAATGCTCAAGGCTCAACGCTCAAGGCGCAAGGCTCAAGGCTCAAGGATCAAGGAACAAGGCTCAAGGCTCAAGGCTCAAGGCTCATGGCTCAAGGCTCAAGACGCAAGGTTCAAGGCGCAAGCGTCAAGAGTCAAGGCTCAAGGGTCATGGCTCAAGGCTCAAGGCTCAAGGCTCAAGGCTCAAGGATCAAGGCTCAAGGCTCAAGGCTCAAGGCTCAAGGCTCAAGGCTCAAGGCTCAAGGCTCAAGGCTCAAGGCTCAAGTCTCAAGGCTAAAGGCTCAAGGCTCAAGGCTCAAGGCTCCAGGCTCAAGGCTCATGGCTCAAGGCTCAACACGCAAGGCGCAAGGGTCAAGAGTCAAGGCTCAAGTCTCATGTTTTTAGGCTCAAGGCTCAAGGCTCAAGGCTCAAGGCTCAAGGCTCAAGGCTCAAGGCTCAAGGCTCAAAGCTCAAGGCTCAAGACTCAAGGCTCACGCTCAACGCTCAAGGCTCAACGCTCAAGGCTCAAGGCTCAAGGATCAAGGAACAAGGCTCAAGGCTCAAGGCGCAAGCGTCAAGAGTCAAGGCTCAAGGCTCAAGGCTCAAGGCTCAAGGCTCAAGGCTCAAGGCTCAAGGCTCAAGGCTCAAGGCTCAAGGCTCAAGGCTCAAGTCTCAAGGCTCCAGGCTCCAGGCTCAAGGCTCATGGCTCAAGGCTCAACATGTGAGGCGCAAGGGTCAAGAGTCAAGGCTCAAGTCTCATGTTTTTAGGCTCAAGGCTCATGGCTCAAGGCTCAAGGCTAGAGGATAAAGGCTCAAGGCTCAAAGCGCAAGGCTCAAGGCTGGAGGATCAAGGCTCGAGTCTCAAGGCTCAAGGCTCAAGGCTCAAGGCTCAAGGCTCCAGGCTCAACGCTCAAGGCTCAAGGCTCAACGCTCAAGGCTCAAGACTCAAGGCTCAACGCTCAAGGCTCAAGGTGCAACGTTCAAGGCTCAAGGCTCAAGGAACAAGGCTCAAGGCTCAAGTCTCAAGGCTCCAGGCTCCAGGCTCAAGGCTCATGGCTCAAGGCTCAACACGCGAGGCGCAAGGGTCAAGAGTCAAGGCTCAAGTCTCATGTTTTTAGGCTCAAGGCTCATGGCTCAAGGCTCAAGGCTAGAGGATAAAGGCTCAAGGCTCAAAGCGCAAGGCTCAAGGCTGGAGGATCAAGGCTCGAGTCTCGAGGCTCAAGGCTCAAGGCTCAAGGCTCAAGGCTCAACGCCCAAGGCTCAAGGCTCAACGCTCAAGGCTCAAGACTCAAGGCTCAACGCTCAAGGCTCAAGGTGCAACGCTCAAGGCTCAAGGCTCAAGGAACAAGGCTCAAGGCTCAAGGCTCAAGGCTCATGGCTCAAGGCTCAAGACGCAAGGCTCAAGGCGCAAGGGTCAAGAGTCAAGGCACAAGGCTCCAGGCTCAAGGCTCATGGCTCAAGGCTCAACACGCAAGGCGCAAGGGTCAATATTCAAGGCTCAAGTCTCATGTTTTTAGGCTCAAGGCTCAAGGCTCAACGCTCAAGGCTCAACGCTCAACGCTCAAGGAACGCTCAAGGCGCAACGCTCAAGGCGCAAGGCTCAAGGCTCAAGGATCAAGGAACAAGGCTAAAGGCTCAAGGCTCAAGGCTCAAGGCTCAAGGCTCAAGGCTCAAGGCTCAAGGCTCAAGGCTCAAGGCTCAAGGCTCAAGGCTCATGGCTCAAGGCTCAACACGCAAGGCGCAAGGGTAAAGAGTCAAGGCTTAAATATCATGTTTTTAGGCTCAAGGCTCATGGCTCAAGGATCAAGGCTAGAGGATAAAGGCTCAAGGCTCAAAGCGAAAGGCTTAAGGCTCAAGTCTCATGTTTTAAGGCTCAAGGCTCAAGGCTCAAGGCTCAAGTCTCAAGGCTCAAGGCTCAAGGCTCAAGGCTCAAGGCTCAAGGCTCAAGGCTCAACGCTCAAGGCTCAAGGCTCAAGGCTCAACGCTCCAGGCTCAAGGCTCAAGGCTCAACGCTCAAGGCTCAAGGCTCAACGCTCAAGGCTCAAGACTCAACGCTCAAGGCGCAAGGCTCAAGGATCAAGGAACAAGGCTCAAGGCTCAAGGCTCATGGCTCAAGGCTCAAGGCTCAAGGCACAAGGCTCATGGCTCAAGGCTCAACACGCAAGGCGCAAGGGTCAAGAGTCAAGGCTCAAATATCATGTTTTTAGGCTCAAGGCTCATGGCTCAAGGCTCAAGGCTAGAGGATAAAGGCTCAAGGCTCAAAGCGCAAGGCTTAAGGCTCAAGTCTCATGTTTTAAGGCTCAAGGCTCAAGGCTCAAGGCTCAAGTCTCAAGGCTCAAGGCTCAAGGCTCAAGGCTCAAGGCTCAAGGCTCAAGGCTCAACGCTCAAGGCTCAACGCTCAAGGCTCAAGGCTCAAGGCTCGACGCTCCAGGCTCAAGGCTCAAGGCTCAACGCTCAAGGCTCAAGGCTCAACGCTCAAGGCTCAAGACTCAACGCTCAAGGCGCAAGGCTCAAGGATCAAGGAACAAGGCTCAAGGCTCAAGGCTCATGGCTCAAGGCTCAAGACGCAAGGTTCAAGGCGCAAGCGTCAAGAGTCAAGGCTCAAGGGTCATGGCTCAAGGCTCAAGGCTCAAGGCTCAAGGATCAAGGCTTAAGGCTCAAGGCTCAAGGCTCAAGGCTCTAGGCTCAAGGCTCAAGGCTCAAGGCTCAAGGCTCCAGGCTCAAGGCTCATGGCTCAAGGCTCAACACGCAAGGCGCAAGGGTCAAGAGTCAAGAGTCAAGGCTCAAATATCATGTTTTTAGGCTCAAGGCTCATGGCTCAAGGCTCAAGGCTAGAGGATAAAGGCTCAAGGCTCAAAGCGCAAGGCTTAAGGCTCAAGTCTCATGTTTTAAGGCTCAAGGCTCAAGGCTCATGGCTCAAGGCTCAAGGCTCAAGGCTCAAGGCTCAAGGCTCAAGGCTCAAGGCTCAAGGCTCAAGGCTCAAGGCTCAAGGCTCAGGGCTCAAGGCTCAAGGCTCAAGGCTCAAGGCTCAAGGCTCAAGTCTCAAGGCTCCAGGCTCCAGGCTCAAGGCTCATGGCTCAAGGCTCAACACATGAGGCGCAAGGGTCAAGAGTCAAGGCTCAAGTCTCATGTTTTTAGGCTCAAGGCTCATGGCTCAAGGCTCAAGGCTAGAGGATAAAGGCTCAAGGCTCAAAGCGCAAGGCTCAAGGCTCAAGGCTGGAGGATCAAGGCTCGAGTCTCCAGGCTCAAGGCTCAAGGCTCAAGGCTCAACGCTCAAGGCTCAAGGCTCAACGCTCAAGGCTCAAGACTCAAGGCTCAACGCTCAAGGCTCAAGGTGCAACGCTCAAGGCTCAAGGCTCAAGGAACAAGGCTCAAGGCTCAAGTCTCAAGGCTCCAGGCTCCAGGCTCAAGGCTCATGGCTCAAGGCTCAACACGCGAGGCGCAAGGGTCAAGAGTCAAGGCTCAAGTCTCATGTTTTTAGGCTCAAGGCTCATGGCTCAAGGCTCAAGGCTAGAGGATAAAGGCTCAAGGCTCAAAGCGCAAGGCTCAAGGCTGGAGGATCAAGGCTCGAGTCTCAAGGCTCAAGGCTCAAGGCTCAAGGCTCAAGGCTCAAGGCTCAAGGCTCAAGGCTCAACGCTCAAGGCTCAAGGCTCAAGGCTCAACGCTCAAGGCTCAAGACTCAAAGCTCAACGCTCAAGGCTCAAGGTACAACGCTCAAGGCTCAAGGCTCAAGGAACAAGGCTCAAGGCTCAAGTCTCAAGGCTCCAGGCTCCAGGCTCAAGGCTCATGGCTCAAGGCTCAACACGCGAGGCGCAAGGGTTAAGAGTCAAGGCTCAAGTCTCATGTTTTTAGGCTCAAGGCTCATGGCTCAAGGCTCAAGGCTAGAGGATAAAGGCTCAAGGCTCAAAGCGCAAGGCTCAAGGCTGGAGGATCAAGGCTCGAGTCTCAAGGCTCAAGGCTCAAGGCTCAAGGCTCAACGCTCAAGGCTCAAGGCTCAACGCTCAAGGCTCAAGACTCAAGGCTCAACGCTCAAGGCTCAAGGTGCAACGCTCAAGGCTCAAGGCTCAAGGACCAAGGCTCAAGGCTCAAGGCTCATGGCTCAAGGCTCAAGGCTCAAGACGCAAGGCTCAAGGCGCAAGGGTCAAGAGTCAAGGCACAAGGCTCCAGGCTCCAGGCTCAAGGCTCATGGCTCAAGGCTCAACACGCAAGGCGCAAGGGTCAAGATTCAAGGCTCAAGTCTCATGTTTTTAGGCTCAAGGCTCAAGGCTCAACGCTCAAGGCTCAACGCTCAACGCTCAAGGAACACTCAAGGCGCAAGGCTCAAGGCTTAAGGATCAAGGAACAAGGCTAAAGGCTCAAGGCTCAAGGCTCAAGGCTCAAGACGCAAGGCTCAAGGCGCAAGCGTCAAGAGTAAAGGCTCATGGCTCAAGGCTCAAGGCTCAAGGCTCAAGGCTCCAGGCTCCAGGCTCAAGGCTCATGGCTCAAGGCTCAACACGCAAGGCGCAAGGGTCAAGAGTCAAGGCTCAAATATCATGTTTTTAGGCTCAAGGCTCATGGCTCAAGGCTCAAGGCTAGAGGATAAAGGCTCAAGGCTCAAAGCGCAAGGCTCAAGGCTCAAGTCTCATGTTTTAAGGCTCAAGGATCAAGGCTCAAGGCTCAAGTCTCAAGGCTCAAGGCTCAAGGCTCAAGGCTCAAGGCTCAAGGCTCAAGGCTCAACGCTCAAGGCTCAACGCTCAAGGCTCAAGGCTCAAGGCTCAACGCTCCAGGCTCAAGGCTCAAGGCTCAACGCTCAAGGCTCAAGGCTCAACGCTCAAGGCTCAAGACTCAACGCTCAAGGCGCAAGGCTCAAGGATCAAGGAACAAGGCTCAAGGCTCAAGGCTCATGGCTCAAGGCTCAAGACGCAAGGTTCAAGGCGCAAGCGTCAAGAGTCAAGGCTCAAGGGTCATGGCTCAAGGCTCAAGGCTCAAGGATCAAGGCTCAAGGCTCAAGGCTCAAGGCTCAAGGCTCAAGGCTCAAGGCTCTAGGCTCAAGGCTCAAGGCTCAAGGCTCAAGGCTCATGGCTCAAGGCTCAACACGCAAGGCGCAACGGTCAAGAGTCAAGGCTCAAATCTCATGTTTTTAGGCTCAAGGCTCACGGCTCAAGGCTCAACGCTCAAGGCTCAAGGCTCAAAGCTCAAGGCTCAAGACTCAAGGCTCACGCTCAACGCTCAAGGCTCAAGGCTCAAGGATCAAGGAACAAGGCTCAAGGCTCAAGGCGCAAGCGTCAAGAGTCAAGGCTCAAGGCTCATGGCTCAAGGCTCAAGGCTCAAGGCACAAGGCTCAAGGCTCAAGGCTCAAGGCTCAAGGCTCAAGGCTTAAGGCTCAAGGCTCAAGGCTCAAGGCTCAAGGCTCAAGGCTCAAGTCTCAAGGCTCCAGGCTCCAGGCTCAAGGCTCATGGCTCAAGGCTCAACACGTGAGGCGCAAGGGTCAATAGTCAAGGCTCAAGTCTCATGTTTTTAGGCTCAAGGCTCATGGCTCAAGGCTCAAGGCTAGAGGATAAAGGCTCAAGGCTCAAAGCGCAAGGCTCAAGGCTGGAGGATCAAGGCTCGAGTCTCAAGGCTCAAGGCTCAAGGCTCAAGGCTCAAGGCTCAAGGCTCAACGCTCAAGGCTCAACGCTCAAGGCTCAAGGCTCAACGCTCAAGGCTCAAGACTCAAGGCTCAACGCTCAAGGCTCAAGGTGCAACGCTCAAGGCTCAAGGCTCAAGGCTCAAGTCTCATGTTTTAAGGCTCAAGGATCAAGGCTCAAGGCTCAAGGCTCAAGGCTCAAGGCTCAAGGCTCAAGGCTCAACGCTCAAGGCTCAACGCTCAAGGCTCAAGGCTCAAGGCTCAACGCTCCAGGCTCAAGGCTCAAGGCTCAAGGCTCAAGGCTCAAGGCTCAACGCTCAAGGCTCAAGACTCAACGCTCAAGGCGCAAGGCTCAAGGATCAAGGAACAAGGCTCAAGGCTCAAGGCTCATGGCTCAAGGCTCAAGACGCAAGGTTCAAGGCGCAAGCGTCAAGAGTCAAGGCTCAAGGGTCATGGCTCAAGGCTCAAGGCTCAAGGATCAAGGCTCAAGGCTCAAGGCTCAAGGCTCAAGGCTCAAGGCTCAAGGCTCTAGGCTCAAGGCTCAAGGCTCAAGGCTCAAGGCTCAAGGCTCATGGCTCAAGGCTCAACACGCAAGGCGCAACGGTCAAGAGTCAAGGCTCAAATCTCATGTTTTTAGGCTCAAGGCTCAAGGCTCAAGGCTCAACGCTCAAGGCTCAAGGCTCAAAGCTCAAGGCTCAAGACTCAAGGCTCACGCTCAACGCTCAAGGCTCAAGGCTCAAGGATCAAGGAACAAGGCTCAAGGCTCAAGGCGCAAGCGTCAAGAGTCAAGGCTCAAGGCTCATGGCTCAAGGCTCAAGGCTCAAGGCACAAGGCTCAAGGCTCAAGGCTCAAGGCTCAAGGCTCAAGGCTCAAGGCTTAAGGCTCAAGGCTCAAGGCTCAAGGCTCAAGGCTCAAGGCTCAAGTCTCAAGGCTCCAGGCTCCAGGCTCAAGGCTCATGGCTCAAGGCTCAACACGTGAGGCGCAAGGGTCAATAGTCAAGGCTCAAGTCTCATGTTTTTAGGCTCAAGGCTCATGGCTCAAGGCTCAAGGCTAGAGGATAAAGGCTCAAGGCTCAAAGCGCAAGGCTCAAGGCTGGAGGATCAAGGCTCGAGTCTCAAGGCTCAAGGCTCAAGGCTCAAGGCTCAAGGCTCACGGCTCAAGGCTCAACGCTCAAGGATCAAGGCTCAACGCTCAAGGCTCAAGACTCAAGGCTCAACGCTCAAGGCTCAAGGTGCAACGCTCAAGGCTCAAGGCTCAAGGAACAAGGCTCAAGGCTCAAGTCTCAAGGCTCCAGGCTCCAGGCTCAAGGCTCATGGCTCAAGGCTCAACACGCGAGGCGCAAGGGTCAAGAGTCAAGGCTTAAGTCTCATGTTTTTAGGCTCAAGGCTCATGGCTCAAGGCTCAAGGCTAGAGGATAAAGGCTCAAGGCTCAAAGCGCAAGGCTCAAGGATGGAGGATCAAGGCTCAAGGCTCAAGGCTCAAGGCTCAAGGCTCAAGGCTCAAGGCTCAAGGCTCAACACTCAAGGCCCAAGGCTCAACGCTCAAGGCTCAAGACTCAAGGCTCAACGCTCAAGGCTCAAGGTGCAACGCTCAAGGCTCAAGGCTCAAGGAACAAGGCTCAAGGCTCAAGGCTCAAGGCTCAAGGCTTATGGCTCAAGGCTCAAGACGCAAGGCTCAAGGCGCAAGGGTCAAGAGTCAAGGCACAAGGCTCCAGGCTCCAGGCTCAAGGCTCATGGCTCAAGGCTCAACACGCAAGGCGCAAGGGTCAAGATTCAAGGCTCAAGTCTCATGTTTTTAGGCTCAAGGCTCAACGCTCAAGGAACGCTCAAGGGGCAACGCTCAAGGCGCAAGGCTCAAGGCTCAAGGATCAAGGAACAAGGCTAAAGGCTCAAGGCTCAAGGCTCAAGGCTCAAGACACAAGGCTCAAGGCGCAAGCGTCAAGAGTAAAGGCTCATGGCTCAAGGCTCAAGGCTCAAGGCTCAAGGCTCAAGGCTCAAGGCTCAAGGCTCAAGGCTCAAGGCTCAAGGCTCAAGGCTCAAGGCTCCAGGCTCCAGGCTCAAGGCTCATGGCTCAAGGTTCAACACGCAAGGCGCAAGGGTCAAGAGTCAAGGCTCAAATATCATGTTTTTAGGCTCAAGGCTCATGGCTCAAGGCTCAAGGCTAGAGGATAAAGGCTCAAGGCTCAAAGCGCAAGGCTCAAGGCTCAGGTCTCATGTTTGAAGGCTCAAGGCTCAAGGCTCAAGGCTCAAGGCTCAAGTCTCAAGTCTCAAGGCTCAAGGCTCAAGGCTCAAGGCTCAAGGCTCAAGGCTCAAGGCTCAAGGCTCAAGGCTCAACGCTCAAGGCTCAAGGCTCAAGGCTCAACGCTCCAGGCTCAAGGCTCAAGGCTCAACGCTCAAGGCTCAAGGCTCAACGCTCAAGGCTCAAGACTCAACGCTCAAGGCGCAAGGCTCAAGGATCAAGGATCAAGGCTCAAGGCTCAAGGCTCATGGCTTAAGGCTCAAGACGCAAGGTTCAAGGCGCAAGCGTCAAGAGTCAAGGCTCAAGGGTCATGGCTCAAGGCTCAAGGCTCAAGGATCAAGGCTCAAGGCTCAAGGCTCAAGGCTCAAGGCTCAAGGCTCTAGGCTCAAGGCTCAAGGCTCAAGGCTCAAGGCTCAAGGCTCAAGGCTCAAGGCTCATGGCTCAAGGCTCAACACGCAAGGCGCAACGGTCAAGAGTCAAGGCTCAAATCTCATGTTTTTAGGCTCAAGGCTCAAGGCTCAAGGCTCAACGCTCAAGGCTCAAGGCTCAAAGCTCAAGGCTCAAGACTCAAGGCTCACGCTCAACGCTCAAGGCTCAAGGCTCAAGGATCAAGGAACAAGGCTCAAGGCTCAAGGCTCAAGGCTCATGGCTCAAGGCTCAAGGCTCATGGCTCAAGGCTCAAGGCTCAAGGCTCAAGGCTCAAGGCTCAAGGCTCAAGGCTCAAGGCTTAAGGCTCAAGGCTCAAGGCTCAAGGCTCAAGGCTCAAGTCTCAAGGCTCCAGGCTCAAGGCTCATGGCTCAAGGCTCAACACGTGAGGCGCAAGGGTCAAGAGTCAAGGCTCAAGTCTCATGTTTTTAGGCTCAAGGCTCATGGCTCAAGGCTCAAGGCTAGAGGATAAAGGCTCAAGGCTCAAAGCGCAAGGCTCAAGGCTGGAGGATCAAGGCTCGAGTCTCAAGGCTCAAGGCTCAAGGCTCAAGGCTCAAGGCTCAAGGCTCAACGCTCAAGGCTCAAGGCTCAACGCTCAAGGCTCAAGACTCAAGGCTCAACGCTCAAGGCTCAAGGTGCAACGCTCAAGGCTCAAGGCTCAAGGAACAAGGCTCAAGGCTCAAGTCTCAAGGCTCCAGGCTCCAGGCTCAAGGCTCATGGCTCAAGGCTCAACACGCGAGGCGCAAGGGTCAAGAGTCAAGGCTCAAGTCTCATGTTTTTAGGCTCAAGGCTCATGGCTCAAGGCTCAAGGCTAGAGGATAAAGGCTCAAGGCTCAAAGCGCAAGGCTCAAGGCTGGAGGATCAAGGCTCAAGGCTCAAGGCTCAAGGCTCAAGGCTCAAGGCTCAAGGCTCAAGGCTCAAGGCTCAACGCTCAACGCTCAAGGCCCAAGGCTCAACGCTCAAGGCTCAAGACTCAAGGCTCAACGCTCAAGGCTCAAGGTGCAACGCTCAAGGCTCAAGGCTCAAGGAACAAGGCTCAAGGCTCAAGGCTCAAGGCTTATGGCTCAAGGCTTAAGACGCAAGGCTCAAGGCGCAAGGGTCAAGAGTCAAGGCACAAGGCTCCAGGCTCCAGGCTCAAGGCTCATGGCTCAAGGCTCAACACGCAAGGCGCAAGGGTCAAAATTCAAGGCTCAAGTCTCATGTTTTTAGGCTCAAGGCTCAAGGCTCAAGGCTCAAGGCTCAAGGCTCAAGGCTCAAGGCTCAAGGCTCAAGGCTCCAGGCTCCAGGCTCAAGGCTCATGGCTCAAGGCTCAACACGCAAGGCGCAAGGGTCAAGAGTCAAGGCTCAAGGCTCAAAGCGCAAGGCTAGAGGATAAAGGCTCAAGGCTCAAAGCGCAAGGCTCAAGGCTCAAGTCTCATGTTTGAAGGCTCAAGGCTCAAGGCTCAAGGCTCAAGGCTCAAGTCTCAAGTCTCAAGGCTCAAGGCTCAAGGCTCAAGGCTCAAGGCTCAAGGCTCAAGGCTCAAGGCTCAAGGCTCAACGCTCAAGGCTCAAGGCTCAAGGCTCAACGCTCCAGGCTCAAGGCTCAAGGCTCAACGCTCAAGGCTCAAGGCTCAACACTCAAGGCTCAAGACTCAACGCTCAAGGCGCAAGGCTCAAGGATCAAGGAACAAGGCTCAAGGCTCAAGGCTCATGGCTCAAGGCTCAAGACGCAAGGTTCAAGGCGCAAGCGTCAAGAGTCAAGGCTCAAGGGTCATGGCTCAAGGCTCAAGGCTCAAGGCTCAAGGATCAAGGCTCAAGGCTCAAGGCTCAAGGCTCAAGGCTCAAAGCTCTAGGCTCAAGGCTCAAGGCTCAAGGCTCAAGGCTCCAGGCTCAAGGCTCATGGCTCAAGGCTCAACACGCAAGGCGCAAGGGTCAAGAGTCAAGGCTCAAGTCTCATGTTTTTAGGCTCAAGGCTCAAGTCTCAACGCTCAAGGCTCAAGGTTCAACGCTCAAGGCTCAAGACTCAAGGCTCAACGCTCAAGGCTCAAGGCGCAACGCTCAAGGCTCAAGGCTCAAGGAACATGGCTCAACGCTCAACGCTCAAGGCTCAAGGCTCAAGGCTCAAGGCTCAAGGCTCCAGGCTCAAGGCTTTAGGCTCAAGGCTCAAGGCTCCAGGCTCAAGGCTCGAGGCTCGAGGCTCAAGGCTCGAGGCTCGAGGCTCCAGGCTCCAGGTTCCAGGCTCAAGGCTCAAAGGCTCAAGGCTCAAGGCTCAAGGCTCAATGCTCAACACTCAAGGCTTAAGGCTCCAGGCTCCAGGCTCCAGGCTCAAGGCTCCAGGCTCCATGCTCAAAGGCTCAAGGCTCAAGGCTCAAGGCTCAACGCTCAAGGCTCAACGCTCAAGGCTCCAGGCTCAAGGCTCAAGGCTCAAGGCTCAAGGCTCAAGGCTCAAGGCTCAAGGCTCAAGGCTCAAGGCTTAAGGCTCAAGGCTCAAGGCTCAAGGCTCAACGCTCAAGGCTCAAGGCTCAAGGCTCCAGGCTCAAGGCTTTAGGCTCAAGGCTCAAGGCTCCAGGCTCCAGGCTCAAGGCTCGAGGCTCAAGGCTCAAGGCTCGAGGCTCCAGGTTCCAGGCTCAAGGCTCAAAGGCTCAAGGCTCAAGGCTCAAGGCTCAATGCTCAACACTCAAGGCTTAAGGCTCCAGGCTCCAGGCTCCAGGCTCAAGGCTCCAGGCTCCATGCTCAAAGGCTCAAGGCTCAAGGCTCAAGGCTCAACGCTCAAGGCTCAACGCTCAAGGCTCCAGGCTCAAGGCTCAAGGCTCAATGCTCAAGGCTCTCAAGGCTCAAGGCTCAAGGCTCAAGGCTCAACGCTCAAGGCTCAACGCTCAAGGCTCAACGCTCCAGGCTTAAGGCTCAAGGCTCAAGGCTCAAGGCTCAAGGCTCCAGGCTTAAGGCTCATGGCTCAAGGCTCAACACGCAAGGCGCAAGGGTCAAGAGTCAAGGCTCAAGTCTCATGTTTTTAGGCTCAAGGCTCAAGGCTCAACGCTCAACGCTCAAGGCTCAAGGCTCAACGCTCAAGGCTCAAGACTCAAGGCTCAACGCTCAAGGCGCAAGGCTCAAGGATCAAGGAACAAGGCTCAAGGCTCAAGGCTCAAGACCCAAGACGCAAGGCTCAAGGCGCAAGCGTCAAGAGTCAAGGCTCATGGCTCATGGCTCAAGGCTCAAGGCTCAAGGCTCAAGGCTCAAAGCGCAAGGCTCAAGTCTCAAGCTTCAAGGCTCAAGGCTCAAGGCTCAAGGCTCAACGCTCAAGGCTCAAGGGTCAACGCTCAAGGCTCAACGCTCAAGGCTCAACGCTCAACGCTCAACGCTCAAGACTCAAGGCTCAACGCTCAAGGCTCAAGGTGCAACGCTCAAGGCTCAAGGCTCAAGGAACAAGGCTCAAGGCTCAAGGCTCATGGCTCAAGGCTCAAGACGCAAGGCTCAAGGCGCAAGGGTCAAGAGTCAAGGCTCAAGGCTCCAGGCTCAAGGCTCATGGCTCAAGGCTCAACACGCAAGGCGCAGGGGTCAAGAGTCAAGGCTCAAGTCTCATGTTTTTAGGCTCAAGGCTCAAGGCTAAACGCTCAACGCTCAAGGCTCAAGACTCAAGGCTCAACACTCAAGGCGCAAGGCTCAAGGCTCAAGGATCAAGGCTCAAGGCTCAAGGCTCAAGATGCAAGGCTCAAGGCGCAAGCGTCAAGAGTCAAGGCTCAAGGCTCATGGCTCAAGGCTCAAGGCTCAAGGCTCAAGGCTCAAGGCTCAAGGCTCAAGGCTCAAGGCTCAAGGCTCAAGGCTCAAGGCTCAAGGCTCAAGGCTCAAGGCTCAAGGCTCAAGGCTCAAGGCTCAAGGCTCAACGCACAAGGCTCAAGGCTCAACGCTCAAGGCTCAAGGCTCAACGCTCCAGGCTCAAGGCTCAAGGCTCAAGGCTCAACGCTCAAGGCTCAAGGCTCAACGCTCAAGGCTCATGACTCAAGGCTCAACGCTCAAGGCGCAAGGCTCAAGGCTCAAGGATCAAGGAACAAGGCTCAAGGCTCAAGGCTCATGGCTCATGGCTCAAGGCTCAAGACGCAAGGTTCAAGGCGCAAGCGTCAAGAGTCAAGGCTCATGGCTCAAGGCTCAACACGCAAGGCGCAAGGGTCAAGAATCAAGGCTCAAGTCTCATGTTTTTAGGCTCAAGGCTCAACGCTCAAGGCTCAAGGCTCAACGCTCAAGGCTCAAGTCTCAAGGCTCAAGGCTCAACGCTCAAGGCGCAAGGCTCAAGGCTCAAGGATCAAGGAACAAGGCTCAAGGCTCAAGGCGCAAGCGTCAAGAGTCAAGGCTCAAGGCTCATGGCTCAAGGCTCAAGGATCAAGGCTCAAGGCTCAAGGCTCAAGGCTCCAGCCTCCAGGCTCAAGGCTCATGGCACAAGGCTCAACACGCGAGGCGCAAGGGTCAAGAGTCAAGGCTCAAGTCTCATGTTTTTAGGCTCAAGGCTCATGGCTCAAGGCTCAAGGCTCAAGGCTCAAAGCGCAAGGCTCAAGGCTGGAGGATCAAGGCTCAAGTCTCAAGGCTCAAGGCTCAAGGATGGAGGCCTGAGGCTCAAGGCTCGAGGCTCAAGGCTTAAGGCTCAAGGCTCAAGGCTCGAGGCTCCAGGCTCAAGGCTCAAGGCTCCAGGCTCGAGGCTCAAGGCTCCAGGCTCCAGGCTCCAGGCTCTAGGCTCCAGGCTCAAGGCTCCAGGCTCAAGGCTCAAGGCGCAAGGCTCAAGGCTCAAGGATCAAGGCTCAAGGCTCAAGGCTCAAGATGCAAGGCTCAAGGCGCAAGCGTCAAGAGTCAAGGCTCAAGGCTCATGGCTCAAGGCTCAAGGCTCAAGGCTCAAGGCTCAAGGCTCAAGGCTCAAGGCTCAAGGCTCAAGGCTCAAGGCTCAAGGCTCAAGGCTCAACGCACAAGGCTCAAGGCTCAACGCTCAAGGCTCAAGGCTCAACGCTCCAGGCTCAAGGCTCAAGGCTCAAGGCTCAACGCTCAAGGCTCAAGGCTCAACGCTCAAGGCTCATGACTCAAGGCTCAAAGCTCAAGGCGCAAGGCTCAAGGCTCAAGGATCAAGGAACAAGGCTCAAGGCTCAAGGCTCAAGATTCATGGCTCATGGCTCAAGGCTCAAGACGCAAGGTTCAAGGCGCAAGCGTCAAGAGTCAAGGCTCATGGCTCAAGGCTCAACACGCAAGGCGCAAGGGTCAAGAGTCAAGGCTCAAGTCTCATGTTTTTAGGCTCAAGGCTCAAGGCTCAAGGCTCAACGCTCAAGGCTCAAGGCTCAACGCTCAAGGCTCAAGTCTCAAGGCTTAACGCTCAAGGCGCAAGGCTCAAGGCTCAAGGATCAAGGAACAAGGCTCAAGGCTCAAGGCCCAAGACGCAAGGCTCAAGGCGCAAGCGTCAAGAGTCAAGGCTCAAGGCTCATGGCTCAAGGCTCAAGGATCAAGGCTCAAGGCTCAAGGCTCAAGGCTCAAGGCTCCAGCCTCCAGGCTCAAGGCTCATGGCACAAGGCTCAACACGCGAGGCGCAAGGGTCAAGAGTCAAGGCTCAAGTCTCATGTTTTTAGGCTCAAGGCTCATGGCTCAAGGCTCAAGGCTCAAGGCTCAAAGCGTAAGGCTCAAGGCTGGAGGATCAAGGCTCAAGTCTGAAGGCTCAAGGCTCAAGGCTCAAGGATGGAGGCCTGAGGCTCAAGGCTCGAGGCTCAAGGCTTAAGGCTCAAGGCTCAAGGCTCGAGGCTCCAGGCTCAAGGCTCAAGGCTCCAGGCTCGAGGCTCAAGGCTCCAGGCTCCAGGCTCCAGGCTCTAGGCTCCAGGCTCAAGGCTCCAGGCTCAAGGCTCAAGGCTCAAGGCTCAAGGCTCAAGGCTCAAGGCTCAAGGCTCAAGGTTCAAGGCTCAAGGCTCAAGGCTCAACGCTCAAGGCTCAACGCTCAACGCTCAAGACTCAAGGCTCAACGCTCAAGGCTCAAGGTGCAACGCTCAAGGCTCAAGGCTCAAGGAACATGGCTCAAGGCTCATGGCTCAAGGCTCAAGACGCAAGGCTCAAGGCGCAAGTGTCAAGAGTCAAGGCTCAAGGCTCCAGGCTCAAGGCTCATGGCTTAAGGCTCAACACGCAAGGCGCAAGGGTCTAGAGTCAAGGCTCAAGTCTCATGTTTTTAGGCTCAAGGCTCAAGGCTGAAGGCTGAAGGCTCAACACGCGAGGCGCAAGGGTCAAGAGTCAAGGCTCAAGTCTCATGTTTTTAGGCTCAAGGCTCATGGCTCAAGGCTCAAGGCTCAAGGCTCAAGGCTCAAAGCGCAAGGCTCAAGGCTGGAGGATCAAGGCTCAAGTCTCAAGGCTCAAGGCTCAAGGCTCAAGGCTCAAGGCTCAAGGATGGAGGCCTGAGGCTCAAGGCTCGAGGCTCAAGGCTTAAGGCTCAAGGCTCAAGGCTCGAGGCTCAAGGCTCAAGGCTCGAGGCTCCAGGCTCGAGGCTCAAGGCTCCAGGCTCCAGGCTCTAGGCTCCAGGCTCAAGGCTCCAGGCTCAAGGCTCAAGGCTCAAGGCTCAAGGCTCAAGGCTCAAGGCTCAAGGTTCAAGGCTCAAGGCTCAAGGCTCAACGCTCAAGGCTCAACGCTCAACGCTCAAGACTCAAGGCTCAACGCTCAAGGCTCAAGGTGCAACGCTCAAGGCTCAAGGCTCAAGGAACAAGGCTCAAAGCTCATGGCTCAAGGCTCAAGACGCAAGGCTCAAGGCGCAAGTGTCAAGAGTCAAGGCTCAAGGCTCCAGGCTCAAGGCTCATGGCTTAAGGCTCAACACGCAAGGCGCAAGGGTCTAGAGTCAAGGCTCAAGTCTCATGTTTTTAGGCTCAAGGCTCAAGGCTGAAGGCTGAAGGCTCAACGCTCAAGGATCAACGCTCAACGCTCAAGGCAGAAGACTCAAGGCTCAACGCTCAAGGCGCAAGGCTCAAGGCTCAAGGATCAAGGAACAAGGCTGAAGGCTCAAGGCTCAAGGCTCAAGACGCAAGGCTCAAGGCGCAAGCGTCACGAGTCAAGGCTCAAGGCTCATGGCTCAAGGCTCAAGGCTCAAGGCTCAAGGCTCAAGGCTCAAGGCTCAAGGCTCAAGGCTCAAGGCTCAAGGCTCAAGGCTCAAGGCTCAAGGCTCAAGGTTCAAGGCTCAAGGCTCAAGGCTCAACGCTCAAGGGTCAACGCTCAACGCTCAAGACTCAAGGCTCAACGCTCAAGGCTCAAGGTGCAACGCTCAAGGCTCAAGGCTCAAGGAACATGGCTCAAGGCTCATGGCTCAAGGCTCAAGACGCAAGGCTCAAGGCGCAAGTGTCAAGAGTCAAGGCTCAAGGCTCCAGGCTCAAGGCTCATGGCTTAAGGCTCAACACGCAAGGCGCAAGGGTCTAGAGTCAAGGCTCAAGTCTCATGTTTTTAGGCTCAAGGCTCATGGCTCAAGGCTCAAGGCTCAAGGCTCAAGGCTCAAAGCGCAAGGCTCAAGGCTGGAGGATCAAGGCTCAAGTCTCAAGGCTCAAGGCTCAAGGCTCAAGGCTCAATGCTCAAGGATGGAGGCCTGAGGCTCAAGGCTCGAGGCTCAAGGCTTAAGGCTCCAGGCTCAAGGCTCGAGGCTCAAGGCTCAAGGCTCGAGGCTCCAGGCTCGAGGCTCAAGGCTCCAGGCTCCAGGCTCCAGGCTCTAGGCTCCAGGCTCAAGGCTCCAGGCTCAAGGCTCAAGGCTCAAGGCTCAAGGCTCAAGGCTCAAGGCTCAAGGTTCAAGGCTCAAGGCTCAAGGCTCAACGCTCAAGGCTCAACGCTCAACGCTCAAGACTCAAGGCTCAACGCTCAAGGCTCAAGGTGCAACGCTCAAGGCTCAAGGCTCAAGGAACAAGGCTCAAAGCTCATGGCTCAAGGCTCAAGACGCAAGGCTCAAGGCGCAAGTGTCAAGAGTCAAGGCTCAAGGCTCCAGGCTCAAGGCTCATGGCTTAAGGCTCAACACGCAAGGCGCAAGGGTCTAGAGTCAAGGCTCAAGTCTCATGTTTTTAGGCTCAAGGCTCAAGGCTGAAGGCTGAAGGCTCAACGCTCAAGGCTCAACGCTCAACGCTCAAGGCAGAAGACTCAAGGCTCAACGCTCAAGGCGCAAGGCTCAAGGCTCAAGGATCAAGGAACAAGGCTGAAGGCTCAAGGTTCAAGGCTCAAGACGCAAGGCTCAAGGCGCAAGCGTCACGAGTCAAGGCTCAAGGCTCATGGCTCAAGGCTCAAGGCTCAAGGCTCAAGGCTCAAGGCTCAAGGCTCAAGGCTCAAGGCTCAAGGCTCAAGGCTCAAGGCTCAAGGCTCAAGGCTCAAGGCTCAAGACTCAAGGCTCAACGCTCAAGGCTCAAGTCTCAACGCTCAAGGCTCAACGCTCAAGGCTCCAGGCTCAAGGCTCAAGGCTCAACGCTCAAGGCTCAAGGCTCAACGCTCAAGGCTCAAGACTCAAGGCCCAACGCTCAAGGCGCAAGGCTCAAGGCTCAAGGATCAAGGAACAAGGCTCAAGGCTCAAGGCTCATGGCTCAAGGCTCAAGACGAAAGGTTCAAGGCGCAAGCGTCAAGAGTCAAGGCTCAAGGGTCATGGCTCAAGGCTCAACGCTCAAGGCTCGAGGCTCAAGGCACAAGGATCAAGGCTCAAGGCTCAAGGCTCAAGGCTCAAGGCTCAAGGCTCAAGGCTCAAGGCTCAAGGCTCAAGGCTCAAGGTTCAAGGCTCCAGGCTCAAGGCTCATGGCTCAAGGCTCAACACGCAAGGCGCAAGGGTCAAGAGTCAAGGCTCAAGTCTAATGTCTTTAGGCTCAAGGCTCAAGGCTCAACGCTCAACGCTCAAGGCTCAAGGCTCAACGCTCAAGGCTCAAGACTCAAGGCTCAACGCTCAAGGCTCAAGGCGCAACGCTCAAGGCTCAAGGCTCAAGGAACATGGCTCAACGCTCAAGGCTCAAGGCTCAATGCTCAAGGCTCCAGGCTCAAGGCTCCAGGCTCAAGGCTCAAGGCTCCAGGCTCCAGGCTCAAGGCTCGAGGCTCGAGGCTCCAGGCTCCAGGCTCGAGGCTCCAGGCTCCAGGCTCAAGGCTCAAGGCTCAAGGCTCAAGGCTCAATGCTCAACGCTCAAGGCTTAAGGCTCCAGGCTCCAGGCTCCAGGCTCCAGGCTCAAGGCTCCAGGCTCCAGGCTCAAAGGCTCAAGGCTCAAGGCTCTAGGCTCAAGGCTCAAGGCTGAACGCTCAACGCTCAAGGCTCAACGCTCAAGGCTCGAGGCTCGAGGCTCGAGGCTTGAGGCTCGAGGCTTCAGGCTCAAGGCTCAAGGCGCAAGGCTCAAGAGTCAAGGCTCAAGTCTCATGTTTTAAGGCTCAAGGCTCAATGCTCAAGGCTCAAGGCTCAAGTCTCAAGGCTCAAGGCTCAAGGCTCAAGGCTCAAGGCTCAAGGCTCCAGCCTCCAGGCTCAAGGCTCATGGCACAAGGCTCAACACGCGAGGCGCAAGGGTCAAGAGTCAAGGCTCAAGTCTCATGTTTTTAGGCTCAAGGCTCATGGCTCAAGGCTCAAGGCTCAAGGCTCAAAGCGCAAGGCTCAAGGCTGGAGGATCAAGGCTCAAGTCTCAAGGCTCAAGGCTCAAGGGTCAAGGCTCAAGGCTCAAGGGTCAAGGCTCAAGGCTCAAGGCGCAAGGCTCAAGGCTCAAGGATCAAGGAACAAGGCTGAAGGCTCAAGGCTCGAGGCTCAAGGCTTAAGGCTCAAGGCTCAAGGCTCAAGGCTCATGGCTCAAGGCTCAAGACGCAAGGCTCAAGGCGCAAGTGTCAAGAGTCAAGGCTCAAGGTTCCAGGCTCAACGCTCATGGCTTAAGGCTCAACACGCAAGGCGCAAGGGTCAAGAGTCAAGGCTCAAGTCTCATGTTTTTAGGCTCAAGGCTCAAGGCTGAAGGCTGAAGGCTCAACGCTCAAGGCTCAACGCTCAACGCTCAAGGCACAAGACTCAAGGCTCAACGCTCAAGGCGCAAGGCTCAAGGCTCAAGGATCAAGGAACAAGGCTGAAGGCTCAAGGCTCAAGGCTCAAGACGCAAGGCTCAAGGCGCAAGCGTCAAGAGTCAAGGCTCAAGGCTCATGGCTCAAGGCTCAAGGCTCAAGGCTCAAGGCTCAAGGCTCAAGGCTCAAGGCTCAAGGCTCAAGGCTCAAGGCTCAAGGCTCAAGGCTCAAGGCTCAAGGCTCAAGGCTCAAGGCTCAAGGCTCAAGGCTCAAGGCTCAAGACTCAAGGCTCAAGGCTCAAGGCTCAAGGCTCAAGGCTCAAGGCTCAAGGCTCAACGCTCAAGGCTCAACGCTCAAGGCTCAACGCTCAAGGCTCCAGGCTCAAGGCTCAAGGCTCAACGCTCAAGGCTCAAGGCTCAACGCTCAAGGCTCAAGACTCAAGGCTCAACGCTCAAGGCGCAAGGCTCAAGGCTCAAGGATCAAGGAACAAGGTTCAAGGCTCAAGGCTCAAGGCTCATGGCTCAAGGCTCAAGACGCAAGGTTCAAGGCGCAAGCGTCAAGAGTCAAGGCTCAAGGGTCATGGCTCAAGGCTCAAGGCTCGAGGCTCAAGGCTCAAGGATCAAGGCTCAAGGCTCAAGGCTCAAGGCTCAAGGCTCAAGGCTCAAGGCTCAAGGCTCAAGGCTCAAGGCTCAAGGCTCAAGGCTCAAGGCTCAAGGCTCAAGGCTCATGGCTCAAGGCTCAACACGCAAGGCGCAAGGGTCAAGAGTCAAGGCTCAAGTCTCATGTTTTTAGGCTCAAGGCTCAACGCTCAACGCTCAACGCTCAACGCTCAACGCTCAAGGCTCAAGACTCAAGGCTCAACGCTCAAGGCTCAAGGCGCAACGCTCAAGGCTCAAGGCTCAAGGAACATGGCTCAACGCTCAAGGCTCAAGGCTCAATGCTCAAGGCTCCAGGCTCAAGGCTCCAGGCTCAAGGCTCAAGGCTCAAGGCTCAAGGCTCAAGGCTCCAGGCTTCAGGCTCAAGGCTCGAGGCTCAAGGCTCGAGGCTCCAGGCTCGAGGCTCCAGGCTCCAGGCTCAAGGCTCAAGGCTCAAGGCTCAAGGGTCAATGCTCAACGCTCAAGGCTTAAGGCTCCAGGCTCCAGGCTCCAGGCTCAAGGCTCCATGCTCCAGGCTCAAAGGCTCAGGGCTCAAGGCTCAAGGCTCAAGGCTGAACGCTCAACGCTCAAGGCTCAACGCTCAAGGCTCGAGGCTCGAGGCTTGAGGCTCGAGGCTCGAGGCTCGAGGCTCGAGGCTTCAGGCTCAAGGCTCAAGGCGCAAGGCTCAAGAGTCAAGGCTCAAGTCTCATGTTTTAAGGCTCAAGGCTCAATGCTCAATGCTCAAGGCTCAAGGCTCAAGTCTCAAGGCTCAAGGCTCAAGGCTCAAGGCTCAAGGCTCAACGCTCAAGGCTCAACGCTCCAGGCTCAAGGCTCAACGCTCAAGGCTCAAGACTCAAGGCTCAACGCTCAAGGCTCAAGGCGCAACGCTCAAGGCTCAAGGAACAAGGCTCAAGGCTCAAGGCTCATGGCTCAAGGCTCAAGACGCAAGGTTCAAGGCGCAAGCGTCAAGAGTCAAGGCTCAAGGGTCATGGCTCAAGGCTCAAGGCTCAAGGCTCAAGGCTCAAGGCTCAAGGCTCAAGGCTCAAGGCTCAAGGCTCAAGGCTCAAGGCTCAAGGCTCAAGGCTCAAGGCTCAAGGCTCAAGGCACAAGGCTCAAGGCTCAAGGCTCAAGGCTCCAGGCTCAAGGCTCAAGGCTCAAGGCTCAACACGCAAGGCGCAAGGGTCAAGAGTCAAGGCTCAAGTCTCATGTTTTTAAGCTCAAGGATCAAGGCTCAAGGCTCAAGGCTCAACGCTCAAGGCTCAAGGCTCAACGCTCAAGGCTCAAGAATCAAGGCTCAACGCTCAAGGCGCAAGGCTCAAGGATCAAGGAACAAGGCTCAAGGCTCAAGGCCCAAGATGCAAGGCTCAAGGCGCAAGCGTCAAGAGTCAAGGCTCAAGGCTCAAGGCTCAAGGCTCAAGGCTCAAGGCTCAAGGCTCAAGGCTCAAGGCTCAAGGCTCAAGGCTCAAGGCACAAGGCTCAACACGCGAGGCGCAAGGGTCAAGAGTCAAGGCTCAAGTCTCATGTGTTTAGGCTCAAGGCTCATGGCTTAAGGCTCAAGGCTCAAGGCTCAAAGCGCATGGCTCAAGGCTGGAGGATCAAGGCTCAAGTCTCAAGGTTCAAGGCTCAAGGCTCAAGGGTCAAGGCTCAAGGCTCAAGGCTCAAGGCTCAAGGATGGAGGCTCGAGGCTCAAGGCTCAAGGCTCAAGGGTCAAGGCTCAAGGCTCAAGGCTCAAGGCTCAAGGCTCAAGGCTCAAGGCTCAAGGCTCCAGGCTCGAGGCTCAAGGCTCAAGGCTCCAGGCTCTAGGCTCCAGGCTCAAGGCTCAAGGCTCAAGGCTCAAGGCTCAAGGCTCAACGCTCAAGGCTCAACGCTCAACGCTCAACGCTCAACGCTCAAGACTCAAGGCTCAACGCTCAAGGCTCAAGGTGCAACGCTCAAGGCTCAAGGCTCAAGGAACAAGGCTCAAGGCTCAAGGCTCAAGGCTCATGGCTCAAGGCTCAAGACGCAAGGCTCAAGGCGCAAGGGTCAAGAGTCAAGGCTCATGGCTCCAGGCTCAAGGCTCATGGCTCAAGGCTCAACACGCAAGGCGCAAGGGTCAAGAGTCAAGGCTCAAGTCTCATGTTTTTAGGCTCAAGGCTCAAGGCTCAAGGCTCAAGGCTCAAGGCTCAAGGCTCAACGCTCAAGGCTCAATGCTCAACGCTCAAGGCTCAAGACTCAAGGCTCAATGCTCAAGGCGCAAGGCTCAAGGCTCGAGGCTCAAGGCACAAGGATCAAGGCTCAAGGCTCAAGGCTCAAGGCTCAAGGCTCAAGGCTCAAGGCTCAAGGCTCAAGGCTCAAGGCTCAAGGTTCAAGGCTCCAGGCTCAAGGCTCATGGCTCAAGGCTCAACACGCAAGGCGCAAGGGTCAAGTGTCAAGGCTCAAGTCTCATGTCTTTAGGCTCAAGGCTCAAGGCTCAACGCTCAACGCTCAAGGCTCAAGGCTCAACGCTCAAGGCTCCAGACTCAAGGCTCAACGCTCAAGGCTCAAGGCGCAACGCTCAAGGCTCAAGGCTCAAGGAACATGGCTCAACGCTCAAGGCTCAAGGCTCAATGCTCAAGGCTCCAGGCTCAAGGCTCCAGGCTCAAGGCTCGAGGCTCGAGGCTCCAGGCTCAAGGCTCGAGGCTCCAGGCTCCAGGCTCCAGGCTCGAGGCTCCAGGCTCCAGGCTCCAGGCTCAAGGCTCAATGCTCAACGCTCAAGGCTCAAGGCTCCAGGCTCCAGGCTCCAGGCTCCAGGCTCCAGGCTCCAGGCTCAAGGCTCCAGGCTCCAGGCTCAAAGGCTCAAGGCTCAAGGCTCTAGGCTCAAGGCTCAAGGCTGAACGCTCAACGCTCAAGGCTCAACGCTCAAGGCTCGAGGCTCGAGGCTCGAGGCTTGAGGCTCGAGGCTCGAGGCTTCAGGCTCAAGGCTCAAGGCGCAAGGCTCAAGAGTCAAGGCTCAATGCTCAAGGCGCAACGCTCAAGGCTCAAGGCTCAAGGAACATGGCTCAACGCTCAAGGCTCAAGGCTCAATGCTCAAGGCTCCAGGCTCAAGGCTCCAGGCTCAAGGCTCAAGGCTCCAGGCTCCAGGCTCAAGGCTCGAGGCTCGAGGCTCCAGGCTCCAGGCTCGAGGCTCCAGGCTCCAGGCTCAAGGCTCAAGGCTCAAGGCTCAAGGCTCAATGCTCAACGCTCAAGGCTTAAGGCTCCAGGCTCCAGGCTCCAGGCTCCAGGCTCAAGGCTCCAGGCTCCAGGCTCAAAGGCTCAAGGCTCAAGGCTCTAGGCTCAAGGCTCAAGGCTGAACGCTCAACGCTCAAGGCTCAACGCTCAAGGCTCGAGGCTCGAGGCTCGAGGCTTGAGGCTCGAGGCTTCAGGCTCAAGGCTCAAGGCGCAAGGCTCAAGAGTCAAGGCTCAAGTCTCATGTTTTAAGGCTCAAGGCTCAATGCTCAAGGCTCAAGGCTCAAGTCTCAAGGCTCAAGGCTCAAGGCTCAAGGCTCAAGGCTCAAGGCTCCAGCCTCCAGGCTCAAGGCTCATGGCACAAGGCTCAACACGCGAGGCGCAAGGGTCAAGAGTCAAGGCTCAAGTCTCATGTTTTTAGGCTCAAGGCTCATGGCTCAAGGCTCAAGGCTCAAGGCTCAAAGCGCAAGGCTCAAGGCTGGAGGATCAAGGCTCAAGTCTCAAGGCTCAAGGCTCAAGGGTCAAGGCTCAAGGCTTAAGGGTCAAGGCTCAAGGCTCAAGGCGCAAGGCTCAAGGCTCAAGGATCAAGGAACAAGGCTGAAGGCTCAAGGCTCGAGGCTCAAGGCTTAAGGCTCAAGGCTCAAGGCTCAAGGCTCATGGCTCAAGGCTCAAGACGCAAGGCTCAAGGCGCAAGTGTCAAGAGTCAAGGCTCAAGGTTCCAGGCTCAACGCTCATGGCTTAAGGCTCAACACGCAAGGCGCAAGGGTCAAGAGTCAAGGCTCAAGTCTCATGTTTTTAGGCTCAAGGCTCAAGGCTGAAGGCTGAAGGCTCAACGCTCAAGGCTCAACGCTCAACGCTCAAGGCACAAGACTCAAGGCTCAACGCTCAAGGCGCAAGGCTCAAGGCTCAAGGATCAAGGAACAAGGCTGAAGGCTCAAGGCTCAAGGCTCAAGACGCAAGGCTCAAGGCGCAAGCGTCAAGAGTCAAGGCTCAAGGCTCATGGCTCAAGGCTCAAGGCTCAAGGCTCAAGGCTCAAGGCTCAAGGCTCAAGGCTCAAGGCTCAAGGCTCAAGGCTCAAGGCTCAAGGCTCAAGGCTCAAGGCTCAAGGCTCAAGGCTCAAGACTCAAGGCTCAAGGCTCAAGGCTCAAGGCTCAAGGCTCAAGGCTCAAGGCTCAACGCTCAAGGCTCAACGCTCAAGGCTCAACGCTCAAGGCTCCAGGCTCAAGGCTCAAGGCTCAACGCTCAAGGCTCAAGGCTCAACGCTCAAGGCTCAAGACTCAAGGCTCAACGCTCAAGGCGCAAGGCTCAAGGCTCAAGGATCAAGGAACAAGGTTCAAGGCTCAAGGCTCAAGGCTCATGGCTCAAGGCTCAAGACGCAAGGTTCAAGGCGCAAGCGTCAAGAGTCAAGGCTCAAGGGTCATGGCTCAAGGCTCAAGGCTCGAGGCTCAAGGCTCAAGGATCAAGGCTCAAGGCTCAAGGCTCAAGGCTCAAGGCTCAAGGCTCAAGGCTCAAGGCTCAAGGCTCAAGGCTCAAGGCTCAAGGCTCAAGGCTCAAGGCTCATGGCTCAAGGCTCAACACGCAAGGCGCAAGGGTCAAGAGTCAAGGCTCAAGTCTCATGTTTTTAGGCTCAAGGCTCAAGGCTCAACGCTCAACGCTCAACGCTCAACGCTCAAGGCTCAAGACTCAAGGCTCAACGCTCAAGGCTCAAGGCGCAACGCTCAAGGCTCAAGGCTCAAGGAACATGGCTCAACGCTCAAGGCTCAAGGCTCAATGCTCAAGGCTCCAGGCTCAAGGCTCCAGGCTCAAGGCTCAAGGCTCAAGGCTCAAGGCTCAAGGCTCCAGGCTTCAGGCTCAAGGCTCGAGGCTCAAGGCTCGAGGCTCCAGGCTCGAGGCTCCAGGCTCCAGGCTCAAGGCTCAAGGCTCAAGGCTCAAGGGTCAATGCTCAACGCTCAAGGCTTAAGGCTCCAGGCTCCAGGCTCCAGGCTCAAGGCTCCATGCTCCAGGCTCAAAGGCTCAGGGCTCAAGGCTCAAGGCTCAAGGCTGAACGCTCAACGCTCAAGGCTCAACGCTCAAGGCTCGAGGCTCGAGGCTTGAGGCTCGAGGCTCGAGGCTCGAGGCTCGAGGCTTCAGGCTCAAGGCTCAAGGCGCAAGGCTCAAGAGTCAAGGCTCAAGTCTCATGTTTTAAGGCTCAAGGCTCAATGCTCAATGCTCAAGGCTCAAGGCTCAAGTCTCAAGGCTCAAGGCTCAAGGCTCAAGGCTCAAGGCTCAACGCTCAAGGCTCAACGCTCCAGGCTCAAGGCTCAACGCTCAAGGCTCAAGACTCAAGGCTCAACGCTCAAGGCTCAAGGCGCAACGCTCAAGGCTCAAGGAACAAGGCTCAAGGCTCAAGGCTCATGGCTCAAGGCTCAAGACGCAAGGTTCAAGGCGCAAGCGTCAAGAGTCAAGGCTCAAGGGTCATGGCTCAAGGCTCAAGGCTCAAGGCTCAAGGCTCAAGGCTCAAGGCTCAAGGCTCAAGGCTAAAGGCTCAAGGCTCAAGGCTCAAGGCTCAAGGCTCAAGGCTCAAGGCACAAGGCTCAAGGCTCAAGGCTCAAGGCTCCAGGCTCAAGGCTCAAGGCTCAAGGCTCAACACGCAAGGCGCAAGGGTCAAGAGTCAAGGCTCAAGTCTCATGTTTTTAAGCTCAAGGATCAAGGCTCAAGGCTCAAGGCTCAACGCTCAAGGCTCAAGGCTCAACGCTCAAGGCTCAAGAATCAAGGCTCAACGCTCAAGGCGCAAGGCTCAAGGATCAAGGAACAAGGCTCAAGGCTCAAGGCCCAAGATGCAAGGCTCAAGGCGCAAGCGTCAAGAGTCAAGGCTCAAGGCTCATGGCTCAAGGCTCATGGCTCAAGGCTCAAGGCTCAAGGCTCAAGGCTCAAGGCTCAAGGCTCAAGGCTCAAGGCTCAAGGCTCAAGGCTCAAGGCTCAAGGCTCAAGGCACAAGGCTCAACACGCGAGGCGCAAGGGTCAAGAGTCAAGGCTCAAGTCTCATGTGTTTAGGCTCAAGGCTCATGGCTTAAGGCTCAAGGCTCAAGGCTCAAAGCGCATGGCTCAAGGCTGGAGGATCAAGGCTCAAGTCTCAAGGTTCAAGGCTCAAGGCTCAAGGGTCAAGGCTCAAGGCTCAAGGCTCAAGGCTCAAGGATGGAGGCTCGAGGCTCAAGGCTCAAGGCTCAAGGGTCAAGGCTCAAGGCTCAAGGCTCAAGGCTCAAGGCTCAAGGCTCAAGGCTCAAGGCTCAAGGCTCAAGGCTCAAGGCTCAAGGCTCAAGGCTCATGGCTCAAGGCTCAAGACTCAAGGCTCAAGGCGCAAGGGTCAAGACGCAAGGGTCAAGAGTCAAGGCTCATGGCTCCAGGCTCAAGGCTCATGGCTCAAGGCTCAACACGCAAGGCGCAAGGGTCAAGAGTCAAGGCTCAAGTCTCATGTTTTTAGGCTCAAGGCTCAAGGCTCAAGGCTCAAGGCTCAAGGCTCAAGGCTCAACGCTCAAGGCTCAATGCTCAACGCTCAAGGCTCAAGACTCAAGGCTCAATGCTCAAGGCGCAAGGCTCAAGGCTCGAGGCTCAAGGCACAAGGATCAAGGCTCAAGGCTCAAGGCTCAAGGCTCAAGGCTCAAGGCTCAAGGCTCAAGGCTCAAGGCTCAAGGCTCAAGGTTCAAGGCTCCAGGCTCAAGGCTCATGGCTCAAGGCTCAACACGCAAGGCGCAAGGGTCAAGTGTCAAGGCTCAAGTCTCATGTCTTTAGGCTCAAGGCTCAAGGCTCAACGCTCAACGCTCAAGGCTCAAGGCTCAACGCTCAAGGCTCCAGACTCAAGGCTCAACGCTCAAGGCTCAAGGCGCAACGCTCAAGGCTCAAGGCTCAAGGAACATGGCTCAACGCTCAAGGCTCAAGGCTCAATGCTCAAGGCTCCAGGCTCAAGGCTCCAGGCTCAAGGCTCGAGGCTCGAGGCTCCAGGCTCAAGGCTCGAGGCTCCAGGCTCCAGGCTCCAGGCTCGAGGCTCCAGGCTCCAGGCTCCAGGCTCAAGGCTCAATGCTCAACGCTCAAGGCTCAAGGCTCCAGGCTCCAGGCTCCAGGCTCCAGGCTCCAGGCTCCAGGCTCAAGGCTCCAGGCTCCAGGCTCAAAGGCTCAAGGCTCAAGGCTCTAGGCTCAAGGCTCAAGGCTGAACGCTCAACGCTCAAGGCTCAACGCTCAAGGCTCGAGGCTCGAGGCTCGAGGCTTGAGGCTCGAGGCTCGAGGCTTCAGGCTCAAGGCTCAAGGCGCAAGGCTCAAGAGTCAAGGCTCAAGTCTCATGTTTTAAGGCTCAAGGCTCAATGCTCAAGGCTCAAGGCTCAAGTCTCAAGGCTCAAGGCTCAAGGCTCAAGGCTCAAGGCTCAAGGCTCCAGCCTCCAGGCTCAAGGCTCATGGCACAAGGCTCAACACGCGAGGCGCAAGGGTCAAGAGTCAAGGCTCAAGTCTCATGTTTTTAGGCTCAAGGCTCATGGCTCAAGGCTCAAGGCTCAAGGCTCAAAGCGCAAGGCTCAAGGCTGGAGGATCAAGGCTCAAGTCTTAAGGCTCAAGGCTCAAGGCTGGAGGCTCAAGGCTCAAGGCTCAAGACGCAAGGCTCAAGGCGCAAGCGTCAAGCGTCAAGGCTCGAGGCTCATGGCTCAAGGCTCATAGCTCAAGGCTCAAGGCTCCAGGCTCCAGGCTTAAGGCTCATGGCTCAAGGCTCAACACGCAAGGCGCAAGGGTCAAGAGTCAAGGCTCAAGTCTCATGTTTTTAGGCTCAAGGCTCATGGCTCAAGGCTCAAGGCTAGAGGATAAAGGCTCAAGGCTCAAAGCGCAAGGCTCAAGGCTGGAGGATCAAGGCTCAAGGCTCAAGGCTCAAGGCTCAAGGCTCCAGGCTCGAGGCTCAAGGCTCAAGGCTCAAGGCTCAAGGCTGGAGGCTGGAGGCTGGAGGCTCAAGGCTCAAGGCTCAAGGCTCAAGGCTCAAGGCTCCAGGCTCGAGGCTCAAGGCTCCAGGCTCCAGGCTCCAGGCTCAAGGCTCAAGGCTCAAGGCTCAAGGCTCAAGGCTCAAGGCTCAACGCTCAAGGCTCAAGTCTCAAGGCTCAACGCTCAAGGCTCAAGGCGCAACGCTCAAGGCTCAAGGCTCAAGGAACAAGGCTCAAGGCTCAAGGCTCATGGCTCAAGGCTCAAGACGCAAGGCTCAAGGCGCAAGGGTCAAGAGTCAAGGCTCAAGACTCATGGCTCAAGGCTCAAGGCTCAAGGCTCAAGGCTCAAGGCTCAAGGCTCGAGGCTCAAGGCTCGAGGCTCAAGGCTCGAGGCTCAAGGCTCGAGGCTCAAGGCTCGAGGCTCAAGGCTCGAGGCTCAAGGCTCGAGGCTCGAGGCTCGAGGCTCGAGGCTCAAGGCTCAAGGCTCAAGCTCAAGGCTCAACACTCAAGGCTCAAGGCTCCAGGCTCAAAGCTCCAGGCTCCAGGCTCAAGGCTCGAGGCTCAAGGCTCGAGGCTCAAGGCTCAAGGCTCGAGGCTCAAGGCGCAAGGCTCAAGAGTCAAGGCTCGAGTCTTAAGGCTCGAGGCTCAAGGCTCGAGGCTCGAGGCTCAAGGCTCCAGGTTCAACGCTCAAGGCTCAAGCTCAATTCTCAAGGCTCAACACTCAAGGCTCAAGGCTCCAGCCTCAAAGCTCTAGGCTCAAGGCTCGAGGCTCAAGGCTCAAGGCTCATGGCTCAAGGCTCAAGGCTAAAGGGTCAAGGCTCAAGGCTCAAGGCTCAAGGCTCAAGGCTCAAGGCTCGAGGCTCAAGGCTCAAGGCTCCAGGCTTTAGGCTCCAGGCTCAAGGCTCAAGGCTCAAGGCTCATGGCTCAAGGCTCAAGGCTCAACGCTCAAGGCTCAACGCTCAAGGCTCAACGCTCAACGCTCAACGCTCAAGGCTCAACGCTCAAGGCTCAAGGTGCAACGCTCAAGGCTCAAGGCTCAAGGAACAAGGCTCAAGGCTCAAGGCTCAAGGCTCAAGGCTCATGGCTCAAGGCTCAACACGCAAGGCTCAAGGCGCAAGGGTCAAGAGTCAAGGCTCAAGGCTCCAGGCTCAAGGCTCATGGCTCAAGGCTCAACACGCAAGGCGCAAGGGTCAAGAGTCAAGGCTCAAGTCTCATGTTTTTAGGCTCAAGGCTCAAGGCTCAAGGCTAAAGGCTCAACGCTCAAGGCTCAATGCTCAACGCTCAAGGCTCAAGACTCAAGGCTCAACGCTCAAGGCGCAAGGCTCAAGGCTCAAGGATCAAGGAACAAGGCTCAAGGCTCAAGGCTCAAGACGCAAGGCTCAAGGCGCAAGCGTCAAGAGTCAAGGCTCAAGGCTCATGGCTCAAGGCTCAAGGCTCAAGGCTCATAGCTCAAGGCTCAAGGCTCCAGGCTTAAGGCTCATGGCTCAAGGCTCAACACGCAAGGCGCAAGGGTCAAGAGTCAAGGCTCAAGTCTCATGTTTTTAGGCTCAAGGCTCATGGCTCAAGGCTCAAGGCTAGAGGATAAAGGCTCAAGGCTCAAAGCGCAAGGCTCAAGGCTGGAGGATCAAGGCTCAAGGCTCAAGGCTCAAAGCTCAAGGCTCAAGGCTCAAGGCTCAAGGCTCAAGGCTGGAGGCTGGAGGCTGGAGGCTGGAGGCTCAAGGCTCAAGGCTCAAGGCTCAAGGCTCAAGGCTCAAGGCTCCAGGCTCGAGGCTCAAGGCTCCAGGCTCCAGGCTCCAGGCTCAAGGCTCAAGGCTCAAGGCTCAAGGCTCAAGGCTCAAGGCTCAAGGCTCAAGGCTCAAGGCTCAAGGCTCAAGGCTCAAGGCTCAACGCTCAAGGCTCAAGTCTCAAGGCTCAACGCTCAAGGCTCAAGGCGCAACGCTCAAGGCTCAAGGCTCAAGGAACAAGGCTCAAGGCTCAAGGCTCATGGCTCAAGGCTCAAGACGCAAGGCTCAAGGCGCAAGGGTCAAGAGTCAAGGCTCAAGACTCATGGCTCAAGGCTCAAGGCTCAAGGCTCAAGGCTCAAGGCTCAAGGCTCAAGGCTCAAGGCTCGAGGCTCAAGGCTCGAGGCTCAAGGCTCGAGGCTCAAGGCTCGAGGCTCGAGGCTCGAGGCTCAAAGGCTCAAGGCTCAAGGCTCAAGGCTCAAGGCTCAAGCTCAAGGCTCAACACTCAAGGCTCAAGGCTCCAGGCTCAAAGCTACAGGCTCCAGGCTCAAGGCTCGAGGCTCAAGGCTCGAGGCTCAAGGCGCAAGGCTCAAGAGTCAAGGCTCGAGTCTTAAGGCTCGAGGCTCAAGGCTCGAGGCTCGAGGCTCAAGGCTCCAGGTTCAACGCTCAAGGCTCAAGCTCAATGCTCAAGGCTCAACACTCAAGGCTCAAGGCTCTAGCCTCAAAGCTCCAGGCTCCAGGCTCAAGGCTCGAGGCTCAAGGCTCAAGGCTCATGGCTCAAGGCTCAAGACGCAAGGCTCAAGGCGCAAGGGTCAAGAGTCAAGGCTCAAGGCTCATGGCTCAAGGCTCATGGCTCGAGGCTGAAGGCTCAAGGCTCAAGGCTGAAGGCTCAAGGCTCAAGGCTCAAGGCTCAAGGCTCAAGGCTCGAGGCTCAAGGCTCGAGGCTCAAGGCTCGAGGCTCAAGGCTCGAGGCTCGAGGCTCAAGGCTCGAGGCTCAAGGCTCGAGGCTCGAGGCTCGAGGCTCAAAGGCTCGAGGCTCAAGGCTCAACGCTCCAGGCTCAAGCTCAAGGCTCAAGGCTCAACACTCAAGGCTCAAGGCTCCAGGCTCAAAGCTCCAGGCTCTAGGCTCAAAGCTCGAGGCTCAAGGCTCAAGGCGCAAGGCTCAAGAGTCAAGGCTCGAGTCTCATGTTTTAAGGCTCAAGGCTCAAGTCTCAAGGCTCAATGCTCAAGGCTCAAGGCTCAAGGCTCAAGGCTCAAGGTTCAAGGCTCGAGGCTCGAGGTTCGAGGCTCGAGGCTCGAGGCTCGAGGCTCGAGGCTCGAGGCTCAAGGCTCAAAGGCTCAAGGCTCAAGGCTCGAGGCTCGAGGCTCGAGGCTCGAGGCTCGAGGCTCGAGGCTCGAGGCTCGAGGCTCCAGGCTCCAGGCTCCAGGCTCCAGGCTCAAGGCTCAAGGCTCAAGGCTCAAGGCTCGAGGCTCGAGGCTCGAGGCTCGAGCCGCAAGGCTCCAGGCGCAAGGCTCCAGGCTCAAGGCTCAAGGCTCCAGGCTCAAGGCTCAAGGCTCAAGGCTCAAGGCTCAAGGCTCCAGGCTCGAGGCTCGAGGCTCGAGGCTCGAGGCGCAAGGCTCCAGGCGTAAGGCTCCAGGCTCCAGGCAAAAGGCTCCAGGCTCAAGGCTCAAGGCTCAAGTCTCGAGGCTCGAGGCTCGAGGCGCAAGGCTCCAGGCGCAAGGCTCCAGGCTCAAGGCTCAAGGCTCCAGGCTCCAGGCCCAAGGCTCAAGGCTCAAGGCTCCAGGCTCAAGGCTCAAGGCTCAAGGCTCAAGGCTCAAGGCTCAAGGCTCAAGGCTCAAGGCTCAAGGCTCAAGGCTCAAGGCTCAAGGCTCAAGGCTCAACGCTCAACGCTCAACGCTCAAGGCTCAATGCTCAAGGCTCAACGCTCAAGGCTCAAGGCGAAACGCTCAAGGCTCAAGGCTCAAGGAACAAGGCTCAAGGCTCAAGGCTCAAGGCTCAAGGCTCATGGCTCAAGGCTCAAGACGCAAGGCTCAAGGCGCAAGGGTCAAGAGTCAAGGCTCATGGCTCAAGGCTCAAGGCTCAAGGCTTAAGGCTCAAGGCTCAAGGCTCAAGGCTCGAGGCTCAAGGCTCGAGGCTCAAGGATCGAGGCTCAAGGCTCGAGGCTCAAGGCTCGAGGCTCAAGGCTCGAGGCTCGAGGCTCAAGGCTCCAGGTCAATGCTCAAGGCTCAACACTCAAGGCTCAAGGCTCCAGCCTCAAAGCTCCAGGCTCCAGGCTCAAGGCTCGAGGCTCAAGGCTCGAGGCTCAAGGCTCAAGGCCCGAGGCTCAAGGCTCGAGGCTCAAGGCTCGAGGCACGAGATTCGAGGCTCGAGGCTTCAGGCACAAGGCTCAAGGCGCAAGGCGCAAGGCTCAAGAGTCAAGGCTCGAGTCTCATGTTTTAAGGCTCAAGGCTCAGTGCTCAAGGCTCAAGGCTCAAGTCTCAAGGCTCACTGCTCAAGGCTCAAGGCTCAAGGCTCAAGGCTCAAGGCTCAAGGCTCAAGGCTCAAGGCTCGAGGCTCAAGGCTCGAGGCTCAAAGCTCAAGGCTCAAGGCTCAAGGCTCAAGGCTCAAGGCTCGAGGCTCAAGGCTCGAGGCTCAAGGCTCTAGGCTCGAGGCTCGAGGCTCAAGGCTCAATGCTCAAGGCTCAAGGCTCAAGGCTCAAGGCTCCAGGCTCGAGGCTCGAGGCTCAAGGCTCGAGGCTCGAGGCTCCAGGCTCAAGGCTCCAGGCTCAAGGCTCAAGGCTCAAGGCTCAAGGCCTAAGGCTCAAGGCTCAAGGCTCAAGGCTCAACGCTCAACGCTCAAGGCTCAACGCTCAACGCTCAAGGCTCAAGACTCAAGGCTCAACGCTCAAGGCTCAAGGCGCAACGCTCAAGGCTCAAGGCTCAAGGAACAAGGCTCAAGGCTCAAGGCTCATGGCTCAAGGCTCAAGACGCAAGGCTCAAGGCGCAAGGGTCAAGAGTCAAGGCTCAAGGCTCATGGCTCAAGGCTCAAGGCTTAAGGTTCATGGCTCAAGGCTCAAGGCTCGAGGCTCAAGGCTCGAGGCTCAAGGCTCGAGGCTCGAGGCTCAAGGCTCGAGGCTCAAGGCTCGAGGCTCCAGGCTCCAGGCTCAAAGGCTCAAGGCTCAAGGCTCCACGCTCAACGCTCAAGGCTCAAGCTCAATGCTCAAGGCTCAACACTCAAGGCTCAAGGCTCCAGACTCAAAGCTCCAGGCTCAAGGCTCCAGGCTCAAGGCTCAAGGCTCGAGGCTCATGGCTCGAGGCTCAAGGCTCAAGGCTCGAGGCTCAAGGCTCGAGGCTCTAGGTTCGAGGCTCGAGGCTCGAGGTTCGAGGCTCGAGGCTCGAGGCTTCAGGAACAAGGCTCAAGGCGCAAGGCTCAAGAGTGAAGGCTCGAGTCTCATGTTTGAAGGCTCAAGGCTCAAGGCTCAATGCTCCAGGCTCAAGGCTCAAGTCTCAAGGCTCAAGGCTCAAGGCTCAAGGCTCAAGGCTCAAGGCTCGAGGCTCGAGGGTCGAGGGTCGAGGCTCCAGGCTCGAGGCTCCAGGCTCAAAGGCTCAAGGCTCCAGGCTCAAGGCTCAAGGCTCGAGGCTCGAGGCTCCAGGCTCGAGGCTCCAGGCGCAAGGCTCCAGGCTCAAGGCTCAAGGCTCCAGGCTCAAGGCTCAAGGCTCGAGGCTCAAGGCTCGAGGCTCCAGGCTCCAGGCTCCAGGCTCCAGGCTCAAGGCTCCAGGCTCCAGGCTCCAGGCTCCAGGCTCCAGGCTCTAAGCTCTAAGCTCCAGGCTCCAGGCTCAATGCTCAAGGCTCAAGGCTCAAGGCTCAAGGCTCAAGGCTCAAGGCTCAAGGCTCAAGGCTCAACGCTCAATGCTCAAGGCTCAACACTCAACGCTCAAGGCTCAAGACTGAAGGCTCAACGCTCAAGGCTCAAGGCGCAACGCTCAAGGCTCAAGGCTCAAGGAACAAGGCTCAAGGCTCAAGGCTCATGGCTCAAGGCTCAAGACGCAAGGCTCAAGGCGCAAGGGTCAAGAGTCAAGGCTCAAGGCTCATGGCTCAAGGCTCAAGGCTCAAGGCTTAAGGCTCAAGGTTCAAGGTTCCAGGCTCAAGGCTCAAGGCTCGAGGCTCAAGGGTCGAGGCTCAAGGCTCCAGGCTCCAGGCTCGAGGCTCCAGGCTCCAGGCTCCAGGCTCCAGGCTCAAAGGCTCAAGGCTCAAGGCTCAACGCTCAAGGCTCAAGCTGAATGCTCAAGGCTCAACACTCAAGGCTCAAGGCTCCAGGCTCAAAGCTCCAGGCTCCAGGCTCAAGGCTCCAGGCTCAAGGCTCGAGGCTTCAGGCTCGAGGCTCAAGGCTCGAGGCTCAAGGCTCAAGGCTCGAGGCTCAAGGCTCGAGGCTCGAGGCTCGAGGTTCGAGGCTCGAGGCTCGAGGGTTCAGGCACAAGGCTCAAGGTGAAGGCTCAAGAGTCAAGGCTCGAGCCTCATGTTTGAAGGCTCAAGGCTCAAGGCTCAATCCTTCAGGCTCAAGGCTCAAGTCTCAAGGCTCAAGGCTCAAGGCTCAAGGCTCAAGGCTCAAGGCTCGAGGCTCAAGGCTCAAGGCTCAAGGCTCAAGGCTCAAGGCTCAAGGCTCAAGGCTCAAGGCTCCAGGCTCCAGGCTCCAGGCTCCAGGCTCTAGGCTCCAGGCTCAAGGCTCCAGGCTCAAGGCTCAAGGCTCAAGGCTCAAGGCTCAAGGCTCAAGGCTCAAGGCTCAAGGCTCAAGGCTCAAGGCTCAAGGCTCAAGGCTCAAGGCTCAAGGCTCAAGACTCAAGGCTCAACACTCAAGCCTCAAGGCGCAACGCTCAAGGCTCAAGGCTCAAGGAACAAGGCTCAAGGCTCATGGCTCAAGGCTCAAGACGCAAGGCTCAAGGCGCAAGGGTCAAGAGTCAAGAGTCAAGGCTCATGGGTCAAGGCTCAATGCTCAAGGCTTAAGGCTCAAGGTTCAAGGCTCAAGGCTCAAGGCTCAAGGCTCGAGGCTCGAGGCTCCAGGCTCGAGGCTCCAGGCTCGAGGCTCGAGGCTCAAGGCTCAAGGGTCAACGCTCAACGCTCAAGGCTCAACACTCAAGGCTCAAGGCTCCAGGCTCAAAGCTCCAGGCTCCAGGCTCCAGGCTCAAGGCTCCAGGCTCAAGGCTCGAGGCTCGAGGCTCGAGGCTCGAGGCTCGAGGCTCGAGGGTTCAGGCACAAGGCTTAAGGCGCAAGGCTCAAGAGTCAAGGCTCGAGTCTCATGTTTGAAGGCTCAAGGCTCAAGTCTCCAGGCTCAAGGCTCAAGGCTCAAGGCTCAAGGCTCAACGCTCAAGGCTCAAGGCTCAAGGCTCAAGGCTCGAGGCTCGAGGCTTAAGGCTCGAGGCTCGAGGCTCGAGGGTCGAGGCTCAAGTCTCAAGGCTCAAGGTTCAAGGCTCAAGGCTTAAGGCTCAAGGCTCAAGGCTCAAGGCTTAAGGCTCGAGGATCCAGGCGCAAGGCTCCAGGCTCAAGGCTCAAGGCTGAAGGCTCAAGGCTCAGGGCTCAAGGCTCAAGCCTCAAGGCTCAAGGCTCAAGGCTCAAGGCTCAAGGCTCAAGGCTCAAGGCTCAAGGCTCAAGGCTCCAGGCTCGAGGCTCGAGGCTCGAGGCTCCAGGCTCCAGGCTCCAGGCTCAAGGCTCAGGGCTCAAGGCTCAAGGCTCAAGGTTCAAGGCTGAAGGCTCAAGGCTCAAGGCTCAAGGCTCAAGGCTCAAGGCTCAAGGCTCAAGGCTCAACGCTCAACGCTCAAGGCTCAAGGCTCAAGTCTTAATCCTTCAGGCTCAAGTCTCAAGGCTCAAGGCTCAAGGCTCAAGGCTCAAGGCTCGAGGCTCAAGGCTCAAGGCTCAAGGCTCAAGGCTCAAGGCTCCAGGCTCGAGGCTCGAGGCTCAAGGCTCCAGGCTCCAGGCTCCAGGCTCCAGGCTCAAGGCTCCAGGCTCAAGGCTCAAGGCTCAAGGCTCAAGGCTCAAGGCTCAAGGCTCAAGGCTCAAGGCTCAAGGCTCAAGGCTCAAGGCTCAAGGCTCAAGGCTCAACGCTCAACGCTCAAGGCTCAAGACTCAAGGCTCAACGCTCAAGGCTCAAGGCGCAACGCTCAAGGCTCAAGGCTAAAGGAACAAGGCTCAAGGCTCATGGCTCAAGGCTCAAGACGCAAGGCTCAAGGCGCAAGGGTCAAGAGTCAAGGCTCAAGGCTCATGGGTCAAGGCTCAAGGCTCAAGGCTTAAGGCTCAAGGCTCAAGGCTCAAGGCTCGAGGCTCGAGGCTCCAGGCTCGAGGCTCCAGGCTCGAGGCTCGAGGCTCCAGGCTCAAGGCTCAAGGGTCAACGCTCAACGCTCAAGGCTCAACACTCAAGGCTCAAGGCTCCAGGCTCAAAGCTCCAGGCTCCAGGCTCAAGGCTCCAGGCTCAAGGCTCGAGGCTCGAGGCTCGAGGCTCGAGGGTTCAGGCACAAGGCTCAAGGCGCAAGGCTCAAGAGTCAAGGCTCGAGTCTCATGTTTGAAGGCTCAAGGCTCAAGTCTCCAGGCTCAAGGCTCAAGGCTCAAGGCTCAAGGCTCAACGCTCAAGGCTCAAGGCTCAAGGCTCAAGGCTCAAGGCTCGAGGCTCGAGGCTTAAGGCTCGAGGCTCGAGGGTTGAGGGTCGAGGCTCAAGTCTCAAGGCTCAAGGTTCAAGGCTCAAGGCTTAAGGCTCAAGGCTCAAGGCTCAAGGCTTAAGGCTCGGGGCTCCAGGCTCGAGGATCCAGGCGCAAGGCTCCAGGCTCAAGGCTCAAGGCTGAAGGCTGAAGGCTCAAGGCTCAGGGCTCAAGGCTCAAGCCTCAAGGCTCAAGGCTCAAGGCTCAAGGCTCAATGCTCAAGGCTCAAGGCTCCAGGCTCAGGGCTCAAGGCTCAAGGATCGAGGCTCGAGGCTCCAGGCTCAAGGCTCAAGGCTCCAGGCTAAAGGCTCAAGGCTCAAGGCTCAAGGCTCAAGGCTCAAGGCTCAAGGCGCAAGGCTCAAGGCGCAAGGGTCAAGAGTCAAGGCTCAAAGCTCATGGCTCAAGGCTCAAGGCTCAAGGCTTAAGGCTCAAGGCTCAAGGCTCAAGGCTCGAGGCTCAAGGTTCGAGGCTCAAGGCTCGAGGATCAAGGCTCAAAGCTCCAGGCTCCAGGCTCAAAGCTCCAGGCTCCAGGCTCAAGGCTCCAGGCTCAAGGCTCGAGGCTCAAGGCTCAAGGCTCGAGGGTCAAGGCTCATGTCTCAAGGCTCAAGGCTCAAGGCTCAACACTCAAGGGTCAAGGGTCAAGGGTCAAGGGTCAAGGCTCATGCCTCAAGGCTCAAGGCTCAAGGCTTAAGGCTCAAGGCTCAAGTCTCATGGGTCAAGGGTCAAGGCTCGAGGCTCGAGGCTCGAGGCTCAAGGCTCCAGGCTCAAGGCTCAAGGCTCAAGGCTCAAGGCTCAAGGCTCAAGGCTCAAGGCTCAAGGGTCAAGGGTCAAGGCTCAAGGCTCAAGGTGCAATGCTCAAGGCTCAAGGCTCAAGGCTCAAGGCGCAATGCTCAAGGCTCAAGGCTCAAGGAACAAGGCTCAAGGCTCATGGCTCAAGGCTCAAGACGCAGGGCTCAAGGCGCAATGGTCAAGAGTCAAGGCTCAAGGCTCATGGCTCAAGGCTCAAGGCTCAAGGCTTAAGGCTCAAGGCTCAAGGCTCAAGGCTCAAGGCTCAAGGCTCAAGGATCAAGGCTCGAGGCACGAGGCTCAAGGCTCAAGGCTCGAGGCTCGAGGCTCGAGGCACAAGGCTCGAGGCTCGAGGCTCCAGGCTCAAAGGCTCAAGGCTCGAGGCTCAAGGCGCAAGGCTCAACGCTCAACGCTCAAGGCTCAAGCTCAATGCTCAAGGCTCAACACTCAAGGCTCAAGGCTCCAGGCTCAAAGCTCCAGGCTCCAGGCTCAAGGCTCCAGGCTCAAGGCTCCAGGCTCAAGGCTCAAGGCTCAAGGCTCGAGGCTCAAGGCTCGAGGCTCGAGGCTCGAGGCTCGAGGCTCGAGGCTCGAGGCTCCAGGCGCGAGGCTCCAGGCTCCAGGCTCAAGGCTCAAGGCTCAAGGCTCAAGGCTCAAGGCGCAAGGATCGAGGCTCGAGGCTCCAGGCTCAAGGCTCAAGGCTCCAGGCTCAACGCTCAAGGCTCAACGCTCAAGGCTCAAGACTCAAGGCTCAACGCTCAAGGCGAAAGGCTCAAGGCTCAAGGATCAAGGAACAAGGCTCAAGGCTTAAGGCTCAAGGCTCAAGGCTCAAGGCTCAAGACGCAAGGCTCAAGGCGCAAGCGTCAAGAGTCAAGGCTCAAGGCTCATGGCTCAAGGCTCAAGGCTCAAGGCTCAAGGCTCAAGGATCAAGGATCAAGGCTCAAGGCTCAAGGCTCAAGGCTCAAGGCTCAAGGCTCAAGGCTCAAGGCTCAAGGCTCCAGGCTCCAGGCTCAAGGCTCATGGCTCAAGGCTCAAGGCTAGAGGATAAAGGCTCAAGGCTCAAAGCGCAAGGCTCAAGGCAAGGCTCAAGCGTCAAGAGTCAAGGCTCATGGCTAAAGGCTCAAGGCTCAAGGCTCAACGCTCAAGGCTCAACGCTCCAGGCTCAACGCTCAACGCTCAACGCTCAAGGCTCAATGCTCAAGGCTCAAGACTCAAGGCTCAACGCTCAAGGCGCAAGGCTCAAGGCTCAAGGATCAAGGAACAAGGCTCAACGCTCAAGGCTCATGGCTCAAGGCTCAAGACGCAAGGTTCAAGGCGCAAGCGTCAAGAGTCAAGGCTCAAGGGTCATGGCTCAAGGCTCAAGGCTCAAGGCTCAAGGCTCAAGGCTCTAGTCTCAAGGCTCAAGACTCAAGGCTCAAGGCTCCAGGCTCAAGGCTCATGGCTCAAGGCTCAACACGCAAGGCGCAAGGGTCAAGAGTCAAGGCTCAAGTCTCATCTTTTTAGGCTCAAGGCTCAAGGCTCAACGCTCAAGGCTCAAGGCTCAACGCTCAAGGCTCAAGACTCAAGGCTCAACGCTCAAGGCGCAAGGCTCAAGGCTCAAGGATCAAGGAACAAGGCTCAAGGCTCATGGCTCAAGGCTCAAGACGCAGGGCTCAAGGCGCAATGGTCAAGAGTCAAGGCTCAAGGCTCATGGCTCAAGGCTCAAGGCTCAAGGCTTAAGGCTCAAGGCTCAAGGCTCAAGGCTCAAGGCTCAAGGCTCAAGGATCAAGGCTCGAGGCACGAGGCTCAAGGCTCAAGGCTCGAGGCTCGAGGCTCGAGGCACAAGGCTCGAGGCTCGAGGCTCCAGGCTCAAAGGCTCAAGGCTCGAGGCTCAAGGCGCAAGGCTCAACGCTCAACGCTCAAGGCTCAAGCTCAATGCTCAAGGCTCAACACTCAAGGCTCAAGGCTCCAGGCTCAAAGCTCCAGGCTCCAGGCTCAAGGCTCCAGGCTCAAGGCTCCAGGCTCAAGGCTCAAGGCTCAAGGCTCGAGGCTCAAGGCTCGAGGCTCGAGGCTCGAGGCTCGAGGCTCGAGGCTCGAGGCTCCAGGCGCGAGGCTCCAGGCTCCAGGCTCAAGGCTCAAGGCTCAAGGCTCAAGGCTCAAGGCGCAAGGATCGAGGCTCGAGGCTCCAGGCTCAAGGCTCAAGGCTCCAGGCTCAACGCTCAAGGCTCAACGCTCAAGGCTCAAGACTCAAGGCTCAACGCTCAAGGCGAAAGGCTCAAGGCTCAAGGATCAAGGAACAAGGCTCAAGGCTTAAGGCTCAAGGCTCAAGGCTCAAGGCTCAAGACGCAAGGCTCAAGGCGCAAGCGTCAAGAGTCAAGGCTCAAGGCTCATGGCTCAAGGCTCAAGGCTCAAGGCTCAAGGCTCAAGGATCAAGGATCAAGGCTCAAGGCTCAAGGCTCAAGGCTCAAGGCTCAAGGCTCAAGGCTCAAGGCTCAAGGCTCCAGGCTCCAGGCTCAAGGCTCATGGCTCAAGGCTCAAGGCTAGAGGATAAAGGCTCAAGGCTCAAAGCGCAAGGCTCAAGGCAAGGCTCAAGCGTCAAGAGTCAAGGCTCATGGCTAAAGGCTCAAGGCTCAAGGCTCAACGCTCAAGGCTCAACGCTCCAGGCTCAACGCTCAACGCTCAACGCTCAAGGCTCAATGCTCAAGGCTCAAGACTCAAGGCTCAACGCTCAAGGCGCAAGGCTCAAGGCTCAAGGATCAAGGAACAAGGCTCAACGCTCAAGGCTCATGGCTCAAGGCTCAAGACGCAAGGTTCAAGGCGCAAGCGTCAAGAGTCAAGGCTCAAGGGTCATGGCTCAAGGCTCAAGGCTCAAGGCTCAAGGCTCAAGGCTCTAGTCTCAAGGCTCAAGACTCAAGGCTCAAGGCTCCAGGCTCAAGGCTCATGGCTCAAGGCTCAACACGCAAGGCGCAAGGGTCAAGAGTCAAGGCTCAAGTCTCATCTTTTTAGGCTCAAGGCTCAAGGCTCAACGCTCAAGGCTCAAGGCTCAACGCTCAAGGCTCAAGACTCAAGGCTCAACGCTCAAGGCGCAAGGCTCAAGGCTCAAGGATCAAGGAACAAGGCTCAAGGCTCAAGGCCCAAGACGCAAGGCTTAAGGCGCAAGCGTCAAGAGTCAAGGCTCAAGGCTCATGGCTCATGGCTCATGGCTCAAGGCTCAACGCTCAAGGCTCAAGGCTCAAGGCTCAAGGCTCAAGGCTCAAGGATCAAGGCTCAAGGCTCAAGGCTCAAGGCTCAACGCTCAAGGCTCAAGGCTCAAGGCTCAAGGCTCAAGGCTTCAGGCTCCAGGCTCAAGGCTCATGGCACAAGGCTCAACACGCGAGGCGCAAGGGTCAAGAGTCAAGGCTCAAGTCTCATGTTTTTAGGCTCAAGGATCATGGCTCAAGGCTCAAGGCTCAAGGCTCAAAGCGCAAGGCTCAAGGCTGGAGGAACAAGGCTCAAGTCTCAAGGTTCAAGGCTCAAGGCTCAAGGCTCAAGGCTCAAGGCTCAAGGCTCAAGGCTCAAGGTTTAAGGCTCAAGGCTCAAGGCTCAAGGCTCCAGGCTCAAGGCTCATGTCTCAAGGCTCAACACGCAAGGCGCAAGGGTCAAGAGTCAAGGCTCAAGTCTCATGTTTTTAGGCTCAAGGCTCAAGGCTCAAGGCTCAACGCTCAAGGCTCAAGTCTCATGTTTTTAGGCTCAAGGCTCAAGGCTCAAGGCTCAACGCTCAAGGCTCAAGGCTCAACACTCAAGGCTCAAGACTCAAGGCTCAACGCTCAAGGCGCAAGGCTCAAGGCTCAAGGATCAAGGAACAAGGCTAGAGGCTCAAGGCTCAAGGCCCAAGACGCAAGGCTCAAGGCGCAAGCGTCAAGAGTCAAGGCTCAAGGCTCAAGGCTCAAGGCTCAAGGATCAAGGCTCAAGGCTCAAGGCTCAAGGCTCAAGGCTCAAGGCTCAAGGCTCAAGGCTCAAGGCTCCATGCTCCAGGCTCAAGGCTCATGGCACAAGGCTCAACACGGGAGGCGCAAGGGTCAAGAGTCAAGGCTCAAGTCTCATGTTTTTAGGCTCAAGGCTCATGGCTCAAGGCTCAAGGCTCAAAGCGCAAGGCTCAAGGCTGGAGGATCAAGGCTCAAGTCTCAAGGTTCAAGGCTCAAGGCTCAAGGCTCAAGGCTCAAGGCTCAAGGCTCAAGGCTCAAGGCTCAAGGCTCAAGGCTCAAGGCTCAAGGCTCAAGGATCAAGGTTCAAGGCTCAAGGCTCAAGGCTCAAGGCTCAAGGCTCAAGGCTCCAGGCTCCAGGCTCAAGGCTCATGGCTCAAGGCTCAACACGCAAGGCGCAAGGGTCAAGAGTCAAGGCTCAAGTCTCATGTTTTTAGGCTCAAGGCTCATGGCTCAAGGCTCAACGCTAGAGGATAAAGGCTCAAGGCTCAAAGCGCAAGGCTCAAGGCTGGAGGATCAAAGCTCAAGGCTCAAGGCTCAAGGCTCAAGGCTCAAGGCTCAAGACGCAAGGCTCAAGGCGCAAGGGTCAAGAGTCAAGGCTCAAGGCTCATGGCTCAAGGCTCATGGCTCAAGGCTCGAGGCTCAAGGCTCGAGGCTCAAGGCTCGAGGCTCAAGGCTCGAGGCTCAAGGATCGAGGCTCAAGGCTCGAGGCTCGAGGCTCGAGGCTCGAGGCTCAAAGGCTCAAGGCTCAAGGCTCAACGCTCAACGCTCAAGGCTCAAGCTCAATGCTCAAGCCTCAACACTCAAGGCTCAAGGCTCCAGGCTCAAAGCTCCAGGCTCCAGGCTTAAGGCTCCAGGCTCAAGGCTCGAGGCTCAAGGCTCAAGGCTCGAGGCTCAAGGCTCAAGGCTCGAGGCTCAAGGCTCGAGGCTCGAGGCTCGAGGCTCGAGGCTCGAGGCTCGAGGCTTCAGGCACAAGGCTCAAGAGTCAAGGCTCGAGTCTCATCTTTTAAGGCTCAAGGCTCAAGGCTCAAGGCTCAAGGCTCAATGCTCAAGGCTCAAGGATCAAGTCTCAAGGCTCAATGCTCAAGGCTCAAGGCTGACGGCTCAAGGCTCAAGGCTCAAGGCTCAAGGCTCAAGGATGCAGGCTTGAGGCTCCAGCTCAAGGCTCAAGGCTCAAGGCTCAAGGCTCAAGGCTCAAGGCTCAAGGCTCAAGGCTCAAGGCTCAAGGCTCAAAGCTCAAGGCTCGAGGCTCCAGGCTCGAGGCTCAAGGCTCCAGGCTCCAGGCTCCAGGCTCAAGGCTCAAGGCTCAAGGCTCAAGGCTCAAGGCTCAAGGCTCAACGCTCAACGCTCAAGGCTCAACGCTCAACGCTCAAGGCTCAAGGCACAACACTCAAGGCTCAAGGCTCAAGGAACAAGGCTCAAGGCTCAAGGCTCATGGCTCAAGGCTCAAGACGCAAGGCTCAAGGCGCAAGGGTCAAGAGTCAAGGCTCAAGGCTCATGGCTCAAGGCTCAAGGCTTAAGGCTCAAGGCTCAAGGCTCAAGGCTCAAGGCTCGAGGCTCAAGGCTCGAGGCACAAGGCTCGAGGCTCAAGGCTCGAGGCTCAAGGCCCGAGGCTCAAGGCTCGAGGCTCCAGGCTCGAGGCTCCAGGCTCCAGGTTCAAAGGCTCTAGGCTCAACGCTCAAGGCTCAAGCTCAATGCTCAAGGCTCAACACTCAAGGCTCAACACTCAAGGCTCAAGGCTCCAGGCTCAAAGCTCCAGGCTCCAGGCTCCAGGCTCCAGGCTCCAGGCTCGAGGCTCAAGGCTCGAGGCTCAAGGCTCGAGGCTCGAGGCTCGATGCTCGAGGCTCGAGGCTCGAGGCTCGATGCTCGAGGCTCGAGGCTCGAGGCTCGAGGCTCGAGGCTCGAGGCTCGAGGTTCGAGGCTCGAGGCTCGAGGCTTCAGGCACAAGGCGCAAGGCTCAAGAGTCAAGGCTCGAGTTTCATGTTTGAAGGCTCAAGGCTCAATTGTCGAGGCTCAAGGCTCAAGGCTCAATTGTCGAGGCTCAAGGATCAAGTCACAAGGCTCAAGGCTCAAGGCTCAAGGCTCAAGGCTCGAGGGTTAAGGCTCGAGACTCGAGGCTCGAGGCTCGAGGCTCCAGGCTCCAGGCTCCAGGATCAAGGCTCAAGGCTCAAGGCTCCAGGCTCGAGGCTCCAGGCTCAAGGCTCAAGGCTCCAGGCTCAAGGCTCAAGGCTCAAGGCTCAAGGCTCAAGGCTCAAGGCTCAAGGCTCAAGGCTCCAGGCTCGAGGCTCAAGGGTCAAGGCTCCAGGCTCCAGGCTCTAGGCTCCAGGATCAAGGCTCAAGGCTCGAGGCTCAAGGCTCGAGGCTCAAGACTCAAGGCTCAAGACTCAAGGCTCGAGGCTCCAGGCTCGAGGCTCCAGGCTCCAGGCTCCAGGCTCAAAGGCTCAAGGCTCAACGCTCAACGCTCAACGCTCAACGCTCAAGGCTCAAGCTCAATGCTCAAGGCTCAACACTCAAGGCTCAAGGCTCCAGGCTCAAAGCCCCAGGCTCGAGGCTCAAGGCTCCAGGCACAAGGCTCGAGGCTCAAGGCTCGAGGCTCAAGGCTCGAGGCTCAAGGCTCGAGGCTCAAGGCTCGAGGCCCGAGGTTCGAGGCTCGAGGCTCGAAGCTTCAGGCACAAGGCTCAAGGCGCAAGGCTCAAGAGTCAAGGCTTGAGTCTCATGTTTGAAGGCTCAAGGCTCAAGGCTCAATGCTCCAGGCTCAAGGCTCAAGTCTCAAGGCTCAAGGCTCAACGCTCAAGGCTCAAGGCTCAAGGCTCAAGGCTCAAGGCTCAAGGCTCAAGGCTCAAGGCTCGAGGCTTAAGGCTCGAGGCTCGAGGGTCGAGGCTCGAGGCTCGAGGGTCGAGGCTCCAGTCTCAAGGCTCAAGGTTCAAGGCTCAAGGCTTAAGGCACAAGGCTCAAGGCTCAAGGCTTAAGGCTCGAGGCTCCAGGCTCGAGGATCCAGGCGCAAGGCTCCGGGCTCAAGGCTCAAGGCTCAAGGCTCAAGGCTCAAGGCTCAAGGCTCAAGGCTCAAGGCTCAAGGCTCAAGGCTCAATGCTCAAGGCTCAAGGCGCAAGGCTCAAGGCTCAAGGATCGAGGCTCGAGGCTCGAGGCTGAAGGATCGAGGCTCGAGGCTCGAGGCTCCAGGCTCATGGCTCAAGGCTCAAGGCTCAAGGCTTAAGGCTCAAGGCTCAAGGCTCAAGGCTCGAGGCTCAAGGCTCGAGGCTCCAGGCTCGAGGATCAAGGCTCGAGGCTCGAGGCTCGAGGATCGAGGCTCGAGGCTCCAGGATCAAAGGCTCAAGGCTCCAGGCTCAACGCTCAAAGCTCAAGTCTCAAGCTCAATCCTCAAGGCTCAACACTCAAGGCTCAAGGCTCCAGGCTCAAAGCTCCAGGCTCCAGGCTCAAGGCTCCAGGCTCAAGGCTCGAGGCTCAAGGCTCGAGGCTCGAGGGTCAAGGCTCATGTCTCAAGGCTCAAGGCACAAGGCTCAACACTCAAGGTTCAAGGGTCAAGGGTCAAGGCTCATGTCTCAAGGCTCAAGGCTCAAGTCTCAAGGGTCAAGGGTCGAGGCTCGAGGCTCGAGCCTCGAGGCTCGAGGCTCAAGGCTCAAGGCTCACGTCTCAAGGCTCAAGGCTCAAGGCTCAAGGGTCAAGGCTCAAGGCTCAAGGCGCAACGCTCAAGGCTCAAGGCTCGAGGCTTAAGGCTCGAGGCTCGAGGGTCGAGGCTCGAGGCTCGAGGGTCGAGGCTCCAGTCTCAAGGCTCAAGGTTCAAGGCTCAAGGCTTAAGGCACAAGGCTCAAGGCTCAAGGCTTAAGGCTCGAGGCTCCAGGCTCGAGGATCCAGGCGCAAGGCTCCGGGCTCAAGGCTCAAGGCTCAAGGCTCAAGGCTCAAGGCTCAAGGCTCAAGGCTCAAGGCTCAATGCTCAAGGCTCAAGGCGCAAGGCTCAAGGCTCAAGGATCGAGGCTCGAGGCTCGAGGCTGAAGGATCGAGGCTCGAGGCTCGAGGCTCCAGGCTCATGGCTCAAGGCTCAAGGCTCAAGGCTTAAGGCTCAAGGCTCAAGGCTCAAGGCTCGAGGCTCAAGGCTCGAGGCTCCAGGCTCGAGGATCAAGGCTCGAGGCTCGAGGCTCGAGGATCGAGGCTCGAGGCTCCAGGATCAAAGGCTCAAGGCTCCAGGCTCAACGCTCAAAGCTCAAGTCTCAAGCTCAATCCTCAAGGCTCAACACTCAAGGCTCAAGGCTCCAGGCTCAAAGCTCCAGGCTCCAGGCTCAAGGCTCCAGGCTCAAGGCTCGAGGCTCAAGGCTCGAGGCTCGAGGGTCAAGGCTCATGTCTCAAGGCTCAAGGCACAAGGCTCAACACTCAAGGTTCAAGGGTCAAGGGTCAAGGCTCATGTCTCAAGGCTCAAGGCTCAAGTCTCAAGGGTCAAGGGTCGAGGCTCGAGGCTCGAGCCTCGAGGCTCGAGGCTCAAGGCTCAAGGCTCACGTCTCAAGGCTCAAGGCTCAAGGCTCAAGGGTCAAGGCTCAAGGCTCAAGGCGCAACGCTCAAGGCTCAAGGCTCAAGGAAAAAGGCTCAAGGCTCAATGCTCATGGCTCAAGGCTCAAGACGCAAGGCTCAAGGCGCAAGGGTCAAGAGTCAAGGCTCAAGGCTCATGGCTCAAGGCTCAAGGCTCAAGGCTCAAGGCTCAAGGCTCAAGGCTCAAGGCTCAAGGCTCAAGGCACAAGGCTCAACACTCAAGGTTCAAGGGTCAAGGGTCAAGGCTCATGTCTCAAGGCTCAAGGCTCAAGTCTCAAGGGTCAAGGGTCAAGGCTCGAGGCTCGAGCCTCGAGGATCGAGGCTCAAGGCTCAAGTCTCAAGGCTCAAGGCTGAAGGCTCAAGGCTCAAGGGTCAAGGCTCAAGGCTCAAGGCGCAACGCTCAAGGCTCAAGGCTCAAGGAAAAAGGCTCAAGGCTCAAGGCTCAAGGCTCATGGCTCAAGGCTCAAGACGCAAGGGTCAAGAGTCAAGGCTCAAGGCTCATGGCTCGAGGCTCAAGGCTCGAGGCTCGAGGCTCGAGGCTCCAGGCTCGAGGCTCCAGGCTCAACGCTCAACGCTCAAGGCTCAACGCTCAACGCTCAACGCTCAAGGCTCAAGCTCAATGCTCAAGGCTCAACACTCACGGCTCAAGGCTCCAAGCTCAAAGCTCCAGGCTCCAGGCTCAAGGCTCAAGGCTCCAGGCTCAAGGCTCGAGGCTCAAGGCTCAAGGCTCGAGGCTCCATGCTCAAGGCTCGAGGCTCAAGGCTCTAGGCTCGAGGCTCGAAGTTCAAGGCTCGAGGCTTGAGGCTTCAGGCACAAGGCTCCAGGCGCAAGGCTCAAACGTCAAGGCTCGAGTCTCATGTTTTAAGGCTCAAGGCTCAAGGCTCAATGCTCAAGGCTCAAGGCTCAAGTCTCAAGGCTCAAGGCTCAAGGCTCAAGGCTCAAGGCTCGAGGGCTCGAGGCTCAAGGCTCCAAGCTCGAGTCTCGAGTCTCGAGGCTCGAGGCTCGAGTGTCCAGGCTCAAAGGCTCAAGGCTCCAGGCTCAAGGCTCGAAGCTCGAGGCTCGAGGCTCGAGGCTCGAGGCTCGAGGCTCCAGGCTCCAGGCTCAAGGCTCCAGGCTCCAGGCTCAAGGCTCAAGGCTCAAGGCTCAAGGCTCAAGGCTCAAGGCTCAAGGCTCAAGGCTCAAGGCTCAAGGCTCAAGGCTCAAGGCTCAAGGCTCAAGGCTCAAGGCTCAATGCTCAATGCTTAAGGCTCAAGGCTCAAGGCTCGAGGATCGAGGCTCGAGGCTCGAGGCTCAAGGCTCAAGGCTCCAGGCTCAAGACTCAAGACTTAAGGCTCAACGCTCAAGGCGCAAGGCTCAAGGCTCAAGGATCAAGGCTCAAGCCTCAAGGCTCAAGGCTCAAGGCTCAAGGCTCAAGGCGCAAGCGTCAAGAGTCAAGGCTCAAGGCTCATGGCTCAAGGCTCAAGGCTCAAGGCTCAAGGCTCAAGGCTCAAGGATCAAGGCTCAAGGCTTAAGGCTCAAGGCTCAAGGCTCAAGGCTCAAGGCTCCAGGCTCAAGGCTCATGGCTAAAGGCTCAAGGCTAGAGGATAAAGGCTCAAGGCTCAAAGCGCAAGGCTCAAGGCTGGAGGATCAAGGCTCAAGTCTCAAGGCTCAAGGCTCAAGGATCAAGGCTCAAGGCTCAAGGCTCAAGGCTCAAGGATGGAGGCTCAAGGCTCAAGGCTCAAGGCTCAAGGCTCAAGGCTCAAGGCTCAAGGCTCAAGGCTCAAGGCTCAATGCTCAAGGCTCAAGGCTCAAGGCTAAAGGCTCAAGGCTTAAGGCTCCAGGCTCCAGGCTCCAAGCTCAAGGCTCATGGCTCAAGGCTCAACACGCAAGGCGCAAGGGTCAAGAGTCAAGGCTCAAGTCTCATGTTTTTAGGCTCAAGGCTCATGGCTCAAGGCTCAAGGCTAGAGGATAAAGGCTCAAGGCTCAAAGCGCAACGCTCAAGGCTGGAGGATCAAGGCTCAAGGCTCAAGGCTCAAGGCTCAAGGCTCAAGGCTCAAGCCTCAAGGCTCAAGGCTCAAGGCTCAAGGCTCAAGGCTCAAGGATGGAGGCTTGAGGCTCAAGGCTCAAGTCTCAAGGCTCAAGGCTCAAGGCTCAAGGCTCAAGGCTCCAGGCTCGAGGCTCGAGGCTCCAGGCTCCAGGCTCTAGGCTCCAGGCTCAAGGCTCCAGGCTCCAGGCTCAAGGGTCAAGGCTCAAGGCTCAAGGCTCAATGCTTAAGGCTCAAGGCTCAAGGCTCAAGGCTCAAGGCTCAAGGCTACAGGCTCGAGTCTCGAGTCTCGAGGCTCGAGGCTCGAGTGTCCAGGCTCAAAAGCTCAAGGCTCAAGGCTCGAGGCTCGAGGCTCGAAGCTCGAGGCTCGAGGCTCCAGGCTCCAGGCTCCAGGCTCAAGGCTCAAGGCTCAAGGCTCAAGGCTCAAGGCTCAATGCTCAATGCTTAAGGCTCAAGGCTCAAGGCTCGAGGCTCAAGGATCGAGGCTCGAGGCTCCAGGCTCCAGGCTCAAGGCTCAAGGCTCAAGGCTCAAGGCTCAAGACTCAAGGCTCAACGCTCAAGGCGCAAGGCGCAAGGCTCAAGGATCAACGAACAAGGCTCAAGCCTCAAGGCTCAAGGCTCAAGGCTCAAGGCTCAAGGCTCAAGACGCAAGGCTCAAGGCGCAAGCGTCAAGAGTCAAGGCTCAAGGCTCAAGGCTCAAGGCTCAAGGCTCAAGGCTCAAGGCTCAAGGCTCAAGGATCAAGGCTCAAGGCTTAAGGCTCAAGGCTCAAGGCTCAAGGCTCAAGGCTCAAGGCTCAAGGCTCAAGGCTCAAGGCTCCAGGCTCAAGGCTCATGGCTCAAGGCTCAAGGCTAGAGGATAAAGGCTCAAGGCTCAAAGCGCAAGGCTCAAGGCTGGAGGATCAAGGCTCAAGTCTCAAGGCTCAAGGCTCAAGGATCAAGGCTCAAGGCTCAAGGCTCAAGGCTCAAGGCTCAAGGCTCAAGGATGGAGGCTCAAGGCTCAAGGCTCAAGGCTCAAGGCTCAAGGCTCAAGGCTCAAGGCTCAAGTCTCAATGCTCAAGGCTCAAGGCTCAAGGCTCAAGGCTAAAGGCTCAAGGCTTAAGGCTCCAGGCTCCAAGCTCAAGGCTCATGGCTCAAGGCTCAACACGCAAGGCGCAAGGGTCAAGAGTCAAGGCTCAAGTCTCATGTTTTTAGGCTCAAGGCTCATGGCTCAAGGCTCAAGGCTAGAGGATAAAGGCTCAAGGCTCAAAGCGCAACGCTCAAGGCTGGAGGATCAAGGCTCAAGGCTCAAGGCTCAAGGCTCAAGGCTCAAGGCTCAAGCCTCAAGGCTCAAGGCTTGAGGCTCAAGGCTCAAGTCTCAAGGCTCAAGGCTCAAGGCTCAAGGCTCAAGGATGGAGGCTTGAGGCTCAAGGCTCAAGGCTCAAGGCTCCAGGCTCCAGGCTCGAGGCTCCAGGTTCCAGGCTCTAGGCTCCAGCTCAAGGCTCCATGCTCAAGGCTCAAGGCTCAAGGCTCAAGGCTCAAGGCTCAAGGCTCAAGGCTCAAGGATGGAGGCTTGAGGCTCAAGGCTCAAGTCTCAAGGCTCAAGGCTCAAGGCTCAAGGCTCAAGGATGGAGGCTTGAGGCTCAAGGCTCAAGGCTCAAGGCTCCAGGCTCGAGGCTCGAGGCTCGAGGCTCGAGGCTCTAGGCTCCAGGCTCAAGGCTCCAGGCTCAAGGCTCAAGGCTCAAGGCTCAAGGCTCAAGGCTCAAGGCTCAAGGCTCAAGGCTCAAGGCTCAAGGCTCAAGGTTCAAGGCTCAAGGCTCATGGCTCAAGGCTCAAGGCTCAAGGCTCAAGGCTCGAGGCTCAACGCTCAAGGCTCAAGGCTCAACGCTCAAGGCTCAAGGCTCAACGCTCAAGGCTCAAGGCTCAACGCTCCAGGCTCAAGCCTCAAGGCTCAACGCTCAAGGCTCAAGGCGCAACGCTCAAGGCTCAAGGCTCAAGGCACAAGGCTCAAGGCTCAAGGCTCAAGGCTCAAGGCTCATGGCTCAAGGCTCAAGACGCAAGGCTCAAGGCGCAAGGGTCAAGAGTCAAGGCTCAAGGCTCATGGCTCAAGGCTCAAGGGTCAAGGCTCAAGGCTCAATGCTCGAGGCTCAAGGCTTGAGGCTCGAGGCTCAAGGCTCGAGGCTCAAGGCTCGAGGCTCCAGGCTCAAAGGCTCAAGGCTCAAGGCTCAAGGCTCAACGCTCAACGCTCAAGGCTCAAGCTCAATGCTCAAGGCTCAACACTCAAGGCTCAAGGTTCCAGGCTCAAGGCTCGAGGCTCAAGGCTCAAGGCTCGAGGCTCAAGGCTTCAGGCTCGAGGCTCGAGGCTCGAGGCTCGAGGCTCGAGGCTTCAGGCACAAGGCTCGAGGCGCAAGGCTCAAGAGTCAAGGCTCGAGTCTCATGTTTTAAGGCTCAAGGCTCAATGCTCAAGGCTCAAGGCTCAAGTCTCAAGGCTCAAGGCTCAAGGCTCAAGGCTCAAGGCTCAAGGCTCAAGGCTCCAGGCTCAAAGCTCAAGGCTCAAGGCTCAATGATCGAGGCTTAAGCCTCGAGGCTCGAGGCTCGAGGCTCGAGGCTCCAGGCTCCAGGCTCAAAGGCTCAAGGCTCAAGGCGCTAGGTTCAAGGCTCGAGGTTCGAGGCTCGAGGCTCGAGGCTCAAGGCTCAAGGCTCAAGGCTCAATGCTCAAGGCTCAAGGCTCAAGGCTCACGGATCGAGGCTCCAGGCTCGAGGCTCAAGGCTCGAGGCTCAAGGCTCAAGGCTCAAGGCTAAAGGCTAAAGGCTAAAGGCTCAAGGCTCAAGGCTCAAGCCTCAAGGCTCAAGGCTCAAGGCTCAAGGCTCAAGGCTCAAGGCTCAAGGCTCAAGGCTCAAGGCTCAAGGCTCAAGGCTCAAGGCTCAAGGCTCAAGGCTCAACGCTCAACGCTCAAGGCTCAAGGCTCAAGACGCAAGGCTCAAGATGCAAGGCTCAAGGCGCAAGGGTCAAGAGTCATGGCTCAAGGCTCAAGGCTCAAGGCTCGAGGCTCAAGGCTCGAGGCTCAAGGCTCGAGGCTCAAGGCTCGAGGCTCGAGGCTCAAGGCTCGAGGCTCGAGGCTCGAGGCTCAAGGCTCGAGGCTCGAGGCTCGAGGCTCAAAGGCTCAAGGCTCAACGCTCAACGCTCAACGCTCAACTCTCAAGCTCAATGCTCAAGGCTCAACACTCAAGGCTCAAGGCTCCAGGCTCAAAGCTCCAGGCTCAAGGATCAAGGATCAAGGAACAAGGCTCAAGGCTCAAGGCTCAAGGCTCAAGGCTCAAGGCTCAAGACTCAAGACGCAAGGCTCAAGGCGCAAGCGTCAAGAGTCAAGGCTCAAGGCTCATGGCTCAAGGCTCAAGGCTCAAGGATCAAGGCTCAAGGCTCAAGGCTCAAGGCTCAAGGCTCAAGGCTCAAGGCTCAAGGATCAAGGCTCAAGGCTCAAGGCTCAAGGCTCAAGGATCAAGGCTCAAGGCTCAAGGCTCAAGGCTCAAGGCTCAAGGCTCAAGGCTCAAGGCTCCAGGCTCCAGGCTCAAGGCTCATGGCTCAAGGCTCAACACGCAAGGCGCAAGGGTCAAGAGTCAAGGCTCAAGTCTCATGTTTTTAGGCTCAAGGCTCATGGCTCAAGGCTCAAGGCTAGAGGATAAAGGCTCAAGGCTCAAAGCGCAAGGCTCAAGGCTGGAGGATCAAGACTCAAGGGTCAAGGCTCAAGGCTCAAGGCTCAAGGCTCAAGGCTCAAGGATGGAGGCTTGAGGCTCAAGGCTCAAGGTTCAAGGCTCAAGGCTCAAGGCTCATGGCTCAAGGCTCAAGGCTCCATGCTCGAGGCTCAAGGCTCAAGGCTCCAGGCTCCAGGCTCCAGGCTCCAGGCTCCAGGCTCCAGGCTCAAGGCTCCAGGCTCAAGGCTCAAGGCTCAAGGCTCAAGGCTCAACGCTCAAGGCTCAAGGCTCAACGCTCAACGCTCAAGCCTCAAGGCTCAATGCACAAGGCTCAAGGCTCAAGGCTCAAGGCTCAAGACGCAAGGCTCAAGGCGCAAGGGTCAAGAGTCAAGGCTCAAGGCTCATGGCTCTAGGCTCAAGGCTCAAGGCTCAAGGCTCAAGGCTCAAGGCTCAAGGCTCAAGGCTCGAGGCTCGAGGCTCAAGGCTCGAGGCTCAAGGCTCTAGGCTAGAGGCTCAAGGCTCAAGGCTCAAGGCTCGAGGCTCAAGGCTCGAGGCTCGAGGCTCAAAGGCTCAAGGCTCAAGGCTCAAGGCTCAAGGCTCAAGGCTCAAGGCTCAAGGCTCAAGGCTCAACGCTCAACGCTCAAGGCTCAAGCTCAATGCTCAAGGCTCAACACTCAAGGCTCAAGGCTCCAGGCTCCAGACTTAAGGCTCGAGGCTCAAGGCTCAAGGCTCGAGGCTCAAGGCTCAAGGCACTAGGCTCGAGGCTCAAGGATCGAGGCTCGAGGCTCGAGGTTCGAGGCTCGAGGCTCGAGGCTTCAGGCACAAGGCTCAAGGCACAATGCTCAAGAGTCAAGGCTCGAGTGTCATGTTTTAAGGCTCAAGGCTCAATGCTCAAGGCTCATGGCATAAGTCTCAAAGGCTCAAGGCTCGAGGCTCCAGGCTCGAGGCTCGAGGCTCGAGGCTCCAGGCGCAAGGCTCGAGGCTCAAGGCTCAAGGCTCCAGGCTCAAGGCTCAAGGCTCAAGGCTCAAGGCTCAAGGCTCAAGGCTCAAGGCTCAAGGCTCAAGGCTCAAGGCTCAAGGCTTGAGGCTCAAGGCTCGAGGCTCGAGGCTCTAGGCTAGAGGCTCAAGGCTCAAGGCTCAAGGCTCGAGGCTCAAGGCTCGAGGCTCGAGGCTCAAAGGCTCAAGGCTCAAGGCTCAAGGCTCAAGGCTCAACGCTCAACGCTCAAGGCTCAAGCTCAATGCTCAAGGCTCAACACTCAAGGCTCAAGGCTCCAGGCTCCAGACTTAAGGCTCGAGGCTCAAGGCTCAAGGCTCGAGGCTCGAGGCTCAAGGCACTAGGCTCGAGGCTCAAGGATCGAGGCTCGAGGCTCGAGGTTCGAGGCTCGAGGCTCGAGGCTTCAGGCACAAGACTCAAGGCGCAAGGCTCAAGAGTCAAGGCTCGAGTCTCATGTTTTAAGGCTCAAGGCTCAATGCTCAAGGCTCATGGCATAAGTCTCAAGGGTCAAGGCTCAAGGCTCAAGACTCGAGGCTGAAGGCTCGAGGCTCGAGGGTCGAGGCTCAAGGATCGAGGCTCGAGGCTCGGGATCGAGGCTCCAGGCTCGAGGCTCGAGGCTCGAGGCTCGAGGCTCGAGGCTCGAGGCTCGAGGCTCCAGGCTCAAAGGCTCCAGGCTCAAGGCTCGAGGCTCGAGGCTCAAGGATCGAGGCTCGAGGCTCGGGATCGAGGCTCCAGGCTCGAGGCTCGAGGCTCGAGGCTCGAGGCTCGAGGCTCCAGGCTCAAAGGCTCCAGGCTCAAGGCTCGAGGCTCGAGGCTCCAGGCGCAAGGCTCCAGGCTCAAGGCTCAAGGCTCAAGGCTCAAGGCTCAAGGCTCAAGGATCAAGGCTCAAGGCTCAAGGGTCAAGGCTCAAGGCTCAAGGCTCAAGGCTCCAGGCTCCAGGCTCCAAGCTCAAGGCTCATGGCTCAAGGCTCAACACGCAAGGCGCAAGGGTCAAGAGTCAAGGCTCAAGTCTCATGGCTCAAGTCTCATGGCTCAAGGCTCATGGCTCAAGGCTCAAGGCTAGAGGATAAAGGCTCAAGGCTCAAAGCGCAAGGCTCAAGGCTGGAGGATCAAGGCTCAAGGCTCAAGGCTCAAGGCTCAAGCCTCAAGGCTCAAGGCTCAAGGCTCAAGGATGGAGGCTCAAGGCTCAAGGCTCAAGGCTCAAGGCTCAAGGCTCAAGGCTCAAGGCTCAAGGCTCAAGGATGGAGGCTTGAGGCTCCAGGCTCAAGGCTCAAGGCTCAAGGCTCAAGGCTCCAGGCTCGAGGCTCGAGGCTCCAGGCTCCAGGCTCCAGGCTCTAGGCTCCAGGCTCAAGGCTCAAGGCTCAAGGCTGGCTCAAGGCTCAAGGCTCAAGGCTCAAGGCTCAAGGTTCAAGGCTCAAGGCTCAAGGCTCAAGGCTCAAGGCTCAAGGCTCAAGGCTCAAGGCTCAACGCTCAACGCTCAAGGATCAAGGCTCAACGCTCAAGGCTCAAGGCTCAACGCTCAAGGCTCAAGCCTCCAGGCTCAACGCTCAAGGCTCAAGGCGCAACGCTCAAGGCTCAAGGCTCAAGGCACAATGCTCAAGGCTCAAGGCTCAAGGCTCATGGCTCAAGGCTCAAGACGCAAGGCTCAAGGCGCAAGGGTCAAGAGTCAAGGCTCCAGGCTCAAGGCTCAAGGCTCAAGGCTGGCTCAAGGCTCAAGGCTCAAGGCTCAAGGCTCAAGGCTCAAGGCTCAAGGCTCAAGGCTCAAGGCTCAAGGCTCAAGGCTCAAGGCTCAAGGCTCAAGGCTCAAGGCTCAACGCTCAACGCTCAACGCTCAAGGCTCAAGGCTCAACGCTCAAGGCTCAAGGCTCAAGGCTCAAGCCTCCAGGCTCAACGCTCAAGGCTCAAGGCGCAACGCTCAAGGCTCAAGGCTCAAGGCACAAGGCTCAAGGCTCAAGGCTCAAGGCTCATGGCTCAAGGCTCAAGACGCGAGGCTCAAGGCGCAAGGGTCAAGAGTCAAGGCTCAAGGCTCAAGGCTCAAGGCTCAAGGCTCAAGGCTCAAGGCTCAAGGCTCAAGGCTCAAGGCTCAATGCTCGAGGCTCAAGGCTCAAGGCTCGAGGCTCAAGGCTTCAGGCTCGAGGCTCGAGGCTCGAGGCTCGAGGCTCGAGGCTCGAGGCTCGAGGCTCGAGGCTCGAGGCTCGAGGCTCGAGGCTCGAGGCTTCAGGCACAAGGCTCGAGGCGCAAGGCTCAAGAGTCAAGGCTCGAGTCTCATGTTTTAAGGCTCAAGGCTCAAGGCTCAATGCTCAAGGCTCAAGTCTCAAGGCTCAAGGCTCAAGGCTCAAGGCTCAAGGCTCAAGGCTCAAGGCTCAAGGTTCAAGGATCGAGGCTTAAGGCTCGGTCTCCAGGCTCCAGGCTCCAGGCTCAAAGGCTCGAGGCTCGAGGCTCGAGGCTCGAGGCTCGAGGCTCGAGGCTCAAGGCTCAAGGCTCCAGGCTCAAGGCTCAAGGCGCAAGGTTCAAGGCTCAAGGCTCAAGGCTCAAGGCTCAAGGCTCAAGGCTCAATGCTCAAGGCTCAAGGCTCAAGGCTCAAGGCTCAAGGCTCAAGGGTCAAGGCTCACGGCTCGAGGCTCCAGGCTCAAGGCTCGAGGCTCGAGGCTCCAGGCTCCAGGCTCCAGGCTCCAGGCTCCAGGCTCCAGGCTCAAGGCTCAAGGCTCAAGGCTCAAGGCTCAAGGCTCAAGGCTCAAGGCTCAAGGCTCAAGGCTCAAGGCTCACGGCTCAAGGCTCCAGGCTCAAGGCTCCAGGCTCCAGGCTCAAGGCTCCAGCCTCAAGGCTCAAGGCTCAAGGCTCGAGGCTCAAGGCTCGAGGCTCCAGGCTCGAGGCTTTAGGCGCAAGGCTCCAGGCTCCAGGCTCCAGGCTCAAGGCTCAAGGCTCAAGGCTCAAGGCTCAAGGCTCGAGGCTCGAGGATCAAGGCTCGAGGCTCCAGGCTCAAGGCTCAAGGCTCAAGGCTCAAGGCTCAAGGCTCAAGGCTCAAGGCTCAAGGCTCAAGGCTCAAGGCTCATGGCTCAAGGCTCAAGACGCAAGGCTCAAGGCGCAAGGGTCAAGAGTCAAGGCTCAAGGCTCATTGCTCAAGGCTCATGGCTTAAGGCTCAAGGCTCAAGGCTCAAGGCTCGAGGCTCGAGGCTCAAGGATCGAGGCTCAAGGCTCGAGGCTCAAGGCTCGAGGCTCGAGGCTCAAGGCTCGAGGATCGAGGCTCCAGGCTCAAAGGCTCAAGGCTCAAGGCTAAAGGCTTAACGCTCAAGGCTCAAGCTCAATGCTGAAGGCTCAACACTCAAGGCTCAAGGCTCCAGGCTCAAAGCTCCAGGCTCCAGGCTCAAGGCTCCAGGCTCGAGGCTCAAGGCTCCAGGCTCCAGGCTCAAGGCTCCAGGCTCGAGGCTCCAGGCTCAAGGCTCAAGGCTCAAGGCTCGAGGCTCAAGGCTCGAGGCTCCAGGCTCGAGGCTCCAGGCGCAAGGCTCCAGGCTCCAGGCTCCAGGCTCAAGGCTCAAGGCTCCAGGCTCAAGGCTCAAGGCTCAAGGCTCAAGGCTCAAGGCTCAAGGCTCAAGGCTCAAGGCTCAAGGCTCAAGGCTCAAGGCTCGAGGATCAAGGCTCAAGGCTCAAGGCTCAAGGCTCAAGGCTCAAGGCTCAAGGATGGAGGCTTGAGGCTCAAGGCTCAAGTCTCAAGGCTCAAGGCTCAAGGCTCAAGGCTCAAGGCTCCAGGCTCGAGGCTCGAGGCTCCAGGCTCAAGGCTCCAGGCTCCAGGCTCAAGGGTCAAGGCTCAAGGCTCAAGGCTCAATGCTTAAGGCTCAAGGCTCAAGGCTCAAGGCTCAAGGCTCAAGGCTCAAGGCTCAAGGCTCATGGCTCAAGGCTCAAGACGCAAGGCTCAAGGCGCAAGGGTCAAGAGTCAAGGCTCAAGGCTCATTGCTCAAGGCTCATGGCTTAAGGCTCAAGGCTCAAGGCTCAAGGCTCGAGGCTCGAGGCTCAAGGATCGAGGCTCAAGGCTCGAGGCTCAAGGCTCGAGGCTCGAGGCTCAAGGCTCGAGGATCGAGGCTCCAGGCTCAAAGGCTCAAGGCTCAAGGCTAAAGGCTTAACGCTCAAGGCTCAAGCTCAATGCTGAAGGCTCAACACTCAAGGCTCAAGGCTCCAGGCTCAAAGCTCCAGGCTCCAGGCTCAAGGCTCCAGGCTCGAGGCTCAAGGCTGCAGGCTCCAGGCTCAAGGCTCCAGGCTCGAGGCTCCAGGCTCAAGGCTCAAGGCTCAAGGCTCGAGGCTCAAGGCTCGAGGCTCCAGGCTCGAGGCTCCAGGCGCAAGGCTCCAGGCTCCAGGCTCCAGGCTCAAGGCTCAAGGCTCAAGGCTCCAGGCTCGAGGCTCGAGGCTCCAGGCTCCAGGCTCTAGGCTCCAGGCTCAAGGCTCCAGGCTCCAGGCTCAAGGGTCAAGGGTCAAGGCTCAAGGCTCAATGCTTAAGGCTCAAGGCTCAAGGCTCAAGGCTCAAGGCTCAAGGCTCAAGGCTCGAGTCTCGAGTCTCGAGGCTCGAGGCTCGAGTGTCCAGGCTCAAAAGCTCAAGGCTCAAGGCTCGAGGCTCGAGGCTCGAAGCTCGAGGCTCGAGGCTCGAGGCTCCAGGCTCCAAGCTCAAGGCTCAAGGCTCAAGGCTCAAGGCTCAAGGCTCAAGGCTCAATGCTCAATGCTTAAGGCTCAAGGCTCAAGGCTCGAGGCTCAAGGATCGAGGCTCGAGGCTCCAGGCTCCAGGCTCAAGGCTCAAGGCTCAAGGCTCAAGGCTCAAGACTCAAGGCTCAACGCTCAAGGCGCAAGGCGCAAGGCTCAAGGATCAAAGAACAAGGCTCAAGCCTCAAGGCTCAAGGCTCAAGGCTCAAGGCTCAAGACGCAAGGCTCAAGGCGCAAGCGTCAAGAGTCAAGGCTCAAGGCTCAAGGCTCAAGGCTCAAGGCTCAAGGCTCAAGGCTCAAGGCTCAAGGATCAAGGCTCAAGGCTTAAGGCTCAAGGCTCAAGGCTCAAGGCTCAAGGCTCAAGGCTCAAGGCTCAAGGCTCAAGGCTCAAGGCTCCAGGCTCAAGGCTCATGGCTCAAGGCTCAAGGCTAGAGGATAAAGGCTCAAGGCTCAAAGCGCAAGGCTCAAGGCTGGAGGATCAAGGCTCAAGTCTCAAGGCTCAAGGCTCAAGGATCAAGGCTCAAGGCTCAAGGCTCAAGGCTCAAGGCTCAAGGATGGAGGCTCAAGGCTCAAGGCTCAAGGCTCAAGGCTCAAGGCTCAAGGCTCAATGCTCAAGGCTCAAGGCTCAAGGCTCAAAGCTAAAGGCTCAAGGCTTAAGGCTCCAGGCTCCAAGCTCAAGGCTCATGGCTCAAGGCTCAACACGCAAGGCGCAAGGGTCAAGAGTCAAGGCTCAAGTCTCATGTTTTTAGGCTCAAGGCTGATGGCTCAAGGCTCAAGGCTAGAGGATAAAGGCTCAAGGCTCAAAGCGCAACGCTCAAGGCTGGAGGATCAAGGCTCAAGGCTCAAGGCTCAAGGCTCAAGGCTCAAGCCTCAAGGCTCAAGGCTTGAGGCTCAAGGCTCAAGTCTCAAGGCTCAAGGCTCAAGGCTCAAGGCTCAAGGATGGAGGCTTGAGGCTCAAGGCTCAAGGCTCAAGGCTCCAGGCTCGAGGCTCGAGGCTCCAGGTTCCAGGCTCTAGGCTCCAGCTCAAGGCTCCATGCTCAAGGCTCAAGGCTCAAGGCTCAAGGCTCAAGGCTTAAGGCTCAAGGCTCAAGGATGGAGGCTTGAGGCTCAAGGCTCAAGTCTCAAGGCTCAAGGCTCAAGGCTCAAGGCTCAAGGATGGAGGCTTGAGGCTCAAGGCTCAAGGCTCAAGGCTCCAGGCTCGAGGATCGAGGCTCGAGGCTCGAGGCTCTAGGCTCCAGGCTCAAGGCTCCAGGCTCAAGGCTCAAGGCTCAAGGCTCAAGGCTCAAGGCTCAAGGCTCAAGGCTCAAGGCTCAAGGCTCAAGGTTCAAGGCTCAAGGCTCAAGGCTCAAGGCTCAAGGCTCAAGGCTCAAGGCTCGAGGCTCAACGCTCAAGGCTCAAGGCTCAACGCTCAAGGCTCAAGGCTCAACGCTCAAGGCTCAAGGCTCAACGCTCCAGGCTCAAGCCTCAAGGCTCAACGCTCAAGGCTCAAGGCGCAACGCTCAAGGCTCAAGGCTCAAGGCACAAGGCTCAAGGCTCAAGGCTCAAGGCTCAAGGCTCATGGCTCAAGGCTCAAGACGCAAGGCTCAAGGCGCAAGGGTCAAGAGTCAAGGCTCAAGGCTCATGGCTCAAGGCTCAAGGGTCAAGGCTCAAGGCTCAATGCTCGAGGCTCAAGGCTTGAGGCTCGAGGCTCAAGGCTCGAGGCTCAAGGCTCGAGGCTCCAGGCTCAAAGGCTCAAGGCTCAAGGCTCAAGGCTCAACGCTCAACGCTCAAGGCTCAAGCTCAATGCTCAAGGCTCAACACTCAAGGCTCAAGGGTCCAGGCTCAAGGCTCGAGGCTCAAGGCTCAAGGCTCGAGGCTCAAGGCTTCAGGCTCGAGGCTCGAGGCTCGAGGCTCGAGGCTTCAGGCACAAGGCTCGAGGCGCAAGGCTCAAGAGTCAAGGCTCGAGTCTCATGTTTTAAGGCTCAAGGCTCAATGCTCAAGGCTCAAGGCTCAAGTCTCAAGGCTCAAGGCTCAAGGCTCAAGGCTCAAGGCTCAAGGCTCAAGGCTCCAGGCTCAAAGCTCAAGGCTCAAGGCTCAATGATCGAGGCTTAAGGCTCGAGGCTCGAGGCTCGAGGCTCGAGGCTCCAGGCTCCAGGCTCAAAGGCTCAAGGCTCAAGGCGCTAGGTTCAAGGCTCGAGGTTCGAGGCTCGAGGCTCGAGGCTCAAGGCTCAAGGCTCAAGGCTCAATGCTCAAGGCTCAAGGCTCAAGGCTCACGGATCGAGGCTCCAGGCTCGAGGCTCAAGGCTCGAGGCTCAAGGCTCAAGGCTAAAGGCTAAAGGCTAAAGGCTCAAGGCTCAAGGCTCAAGCCTCAAGGCTCAAGGCTCAAGGCTCAAGGCTCAAGGCTCAAGGCTCAAGGCTCAAGGCTCAAGGCTCAAGGCTCAAGGCTCAAGGCTCAAGGCTCAAGGCTCAACGCTCAACGCTCAAGGCTCAAGGCTCAAGACGCAAGGCTCAAGATGCAAGGCTCAAGGCGCAAGGGTCAAGAGTCATGGCTCAAGGCTCAAGGCTCAAGGCTCGAGGCTCAAGGCTCGAGGCTCAAGGCTCGAGGCTCAAGGCTCGAGGCTCGAGGCTCGAGGCTCAAGGCTCGAGGCTCGAGGCTCGAGGCTCAAAGGCTCAAGGCTCAACGCTCAACGCTCAACGCTCAACTCTCAAGCTCAATGCTCAAGGCTCAACACTCAAGGCTCAAGGCTCCAGGCTCAAAGCTCCAGGCTCAAGGATCAAGGATCAAGGAACAAGGCTCAAGGCTCAAGGCTCAAGGCTCAAGGCTCAAGGCTCAAGACTCAAGACGCAAGGCTCAAGGCGCAAGCGTCAAGAGTCAAGGCTCAAGGCTCATGGCTCAAGGCTCAAGGCTCAAGGATCAAGGCTCAAGGCTCAAGGCTCAAGGCTCAAGGCTCAAGGCTCAAGGATCAAGGCTCAAGGCTCAAGGCTCAAGGCTCAAGGATCAAGGCTCAAGGCTCAAGGCTCAAGGCTCAAGGCTCAAGGCTCAAGGCTCAAGGCTCCAGGCTCCAGGCTCAAGGCTCATGGCTCAAGGCTCAACACGCAAGGCGCAAGGGTCAAAGTCAAGGCTCAAGTCTCATGTTTTTAGGCTCAAGGCTCATGGCTCAAGGCTCAAGGCTAGAGGATAAAGGCTCAAGGCTCAAAGCGCAAGGCTCAAGGCTGGAGGATCAAGACTCAAGGGTCAAGGCTCAAGGCTCAAGGCTCAAGGCTCAAGGCTCAAGGATGGAGGCTTGAGGCTCAAGGCTCAAGGTTCAAGGCTCAAGGCTCAAGGCTCATGGCTCAAGGCTCAAGGCTCCAGGCTCGAGGCTCAAGGCTCAAGGCTCCAGGCTCCAGGCTCCAGGCTCCAGGCTCCAGGCTCAAGGCTCCAGGCTCAAGGCTCAAGGCTCAAGGCTCAACGCTCAAGGCTCAAGGCTCAACGCTCAACGCTCAAGCCTCAAGGCTCAAGGCACAAGGCTCAAGGCTCAAGGCTCAAGGCTCAAGACGCAAGGCTCAAGGCGCAAGGGTCAAGAGTCAAGGCTCAAGGCTCATGGCTCTAGGCTCAAGGCTCAAGGCTCAAGGCTCAAGGCTCAAGGCTCAAGGCTCGAGGCTCGAGGCTCAAGGCTCGAGGCTCAAGGCTCTAGGCTAGAGGCTCAAGGCTCAAGGCTCAAGGCTCGAGGCTCAAGGCTCGAGGCTCGAGGCTCAAAGGCTCAAGGCTCAAGGCTCAAGGCTCAAGGCTCAAGGCTCAAGGCTCAACGCTCAACGCTCAAGGCTCAAGCTCAATGCTCAAGGCTCAACACTCAAGGCTCAAGGCTCCAGGCTCCAGACTTAAGGCTCGAGGCTCAAGGCTCAAGGCTCGAGGCTCAAGGCTCAAGGCACTAGGCTCGAGGCTCAAGGATCGAGGCTCGAGGCTCGAGGTTCGAGGCTCGAGGCTCGAGGCTTCAGGCACAAGGCTCAAGGCACAATGCTCAAGAGTCAAGGCTCGAGTGTCATGTTTTAAGGCTCAAGGCTCAATGCTCAAGGCTCATGGCATAAGTCTCAAAGGCTCAAGGCTCGAGGCTCCAGGCTCGAGGCTCCAGGCTCGAGGCTCCAGGCGCAAGGCTCGAGGCTCAAGGCTCAAGGCTCCAGGCTCAAGGCTCAAGGCTCAAGGCTCAAGGCTCAAGGCTCAAGGCTCAAGGCTCAAGGCTCAAGGCTCAAGGCTCAAGGCTCAAGGCTTGAGGCTCAAGGCTCGAGGCTCGAGGCTCTAGGCTAGAGGCTCAAGGCTCAAGGCTCAAGGCTCGAGGCTCAAGGCTCGAGGCTCGAGGCTCAAAGGCTCAAGGCTCAAGGCTCAAGGCTCAAGGCTCAACGCTCAACGCTCAAGGCTCAAGCTCAATGCTCAAGGCTCAACACTCAAGGCTCAAGGCTCCAGGCTCCAGACTTAAGGCTCGAGGCTCAAGGCTCAAGGCTCGAGGCTCGAGGCTCAAGGCACTAGGCTCGAGGCTCAAGGATCGAGGCTCGAGGCTCGAGGTTCGAGGCTCGAGGCTCGAGGCTTCAGGCACAAGGCTCAAGGCGCAAGGCTCAAGAGTCAAGGCTCGAGTCTCATGTTTTAAGGCTCAAGGCTCAATGCTCAAGGCTCATGGCATAAGTCTCAAGGGTCAAGGCTCAAGGCTCAAGACTCGAGGCTGAAGGCTCGAGGCTCGAGGGTCGAGGCTCAAGGATCGAGGCTCGAGGCTCGGGATCGAGGCTCCAGGCTCGAGGCTCGAGGCTCGAGGCTCGAGGCTCGAGGCTCGAGGCTCCAGGCTCAAAGGCTCCAGGCTCAAGGCTCGAGGCTCGAGGCTCAAGGATCGAGGCTCGAGGCTCGGGATCGAGGCTCCAGGCTCGAGGCTCGAGGCTCGAGGCTCGAGGCTCGAGGCTCCAGGCTCAAAGGCTCCAGGCTCAAGGCTCCAGGCTCGAGGCTCCAGGCGCAAGGCTCCAGGCTCAAGGCTCAAGGCTCAAGGCTCAAGGCTCAAGGATCAAGGCTCAAGGCTCAAGGGTCAAGGCTCAAGGCTCAAGGCTCAAGGCTCCAGGCTCCAGGCTCCAAGCTCAAGGCTCATGGCTCAAGGCTCAACACGAAAGGCGCAAGGGTCAAGAGTCAAGGCTCAAGTCTCATGGCTCAAGTCTCATGGCTCAAGGCTCATGGCTAAAGGCTCAAGGCTAGAGGATAAAGGCTCAAGGCTCAAAGCGCAAGGCTCAAGGCTGGAGGATCAAGGCTCAAGGCTCAAGGCTCAAGGCTCAAGGCTCAAGGCTCAAGCCTCAAGGCTCAAGGCTCAAGGCTCAAGGATGGAGGCTCAAGGCTCAAGGATCAAGGCTCAAGGCTCAAGGCTCAAGGCTCAAGGCTCAAGGCTCAAGGATGGAGGCTTGAGGCTCAAGGCTCAAGGCTCAAGGCTCAAGGCTCAAGGCTCCAGGCTCGAGGCTCGAGGCTCCAGGCTCAAGGCTCAAGGCTCAAGGCTCAAGGCTCAAGGTTCAAGGCTCAAGGCTCAAGGCTCAAGGCTCAAGGCTCAAGGCTCAACGCTCAAGGCTCAACGCTCAACGCTCAAGGATCAAGGCTCAACGCTCAAGGCTCAAGGCTCAACGCTCAAGGCTCAAGCCTCCAGGCTCAACGCTCAAGGCTCAAGGCGCAACGCTCAAGGCTCAAGGCTCAAGGCACAATGCTCAAGGCTCAAGGCTCAAGGCTCATGGCTCAAGGCTCAAGACGCAAGGCTCAAGGCGCAAGGGTCAAGAGTCAAGGCTCCAGGCTCAAGGCTCAAGGCTCAAGGCTGGCTCAAGGCTCAAGGCTCAAGGCTCAAGGCTCAAGGCTCAAGGCTCAAGGCTCAAGGCTCAAGGCTCAAGGCTCAAGGCTCAAGGCTCAAGGCTCAAGGCTCAAGGCTCAAGGCTCAAGGCTCAAGGCTCAAGGCTCAACGCTCAACGCTCAAGGCTCAAGGCTCAACGCTCAAGGCTCAAGGCTCAAGGCTCAAGCCTCCAGGCTCAACGCTCAAGGCTCAAGGCGCAACGCTCAAGGCTCAAGGCTCAAGGCACAAGGCTCAAGGCTCAAGGCTCATGGCTCAAGGCTCAAGACGCGAGGCTCAAGGCGCAAGGGTCAAGAGTCAAGGCTCAAGGCTCAAGGCTCAAGGCTCAATGCTCGAGGCTCAAGGCTCAAGGCTCGAGGCTCAAGGCTTCAGGCTCGAGGCTCGAGGCTCGAGGCTCGAGGCTCGAGGCTCGAGGCTCGAGGCTCGAGGCTCGAGGCTCGAGGCTTCAGGCACAAGGCTCGAGGCGCAAGGCTCAAGAGTCAAGGCTCGAGTCTCATGTTTTAAGGCTCAAGGCTCAAGGCTCAATGCTCAAGGCTCAAGTCTCAAGGCTCAAGGCTCAAGGCTCAAGGCTCAAGGCTCAAGGCTCAAGGCTCAAGGTTCAAGGATCGAGGCTTAAGGCTCGGTCTCCAGGCTCCAGGCTCAAAGGCTCGAGGCTCGAGGCTCGAGGCTCGAGGCTCGAGGCTCGAGGCTCAAGGCTCAAGGCTCCAGGCTCAAGGCTCAAGGCGCAAGGTTCAAGGCTCAAGGCTCAAGGCTCAAGGCTCAAGGCTCAAGGCTCAATGCTCAAGGCTCAAGGCTCAAGGCTCAAGGCTCAAGGCTCAAGGGTCAAGGCTCACGGCTCGAGGCTCCAGGCTCGAGGCTCGAGGCTCGAGGCTCCAGGCTCCAGGCTCCAGGCTCAAGGCTCAAGGCTCAAGGCTCAAGGCTCAAGGCTCAAGGCTCAAGGCTCAAGGCTCAAGGCTCACGGCTCAAGGCTCCAGGCTCAAGGCTCCAGGCTCCAGCCTCAAGGCTCCAGCCTCAAGGCTCAAGGCTCAAGGCTCGAGGCTCAAGGCTCGAGGCTCCAGGCTCGAGGCTTTAGGTGCAAGGCTCCAGGCTCCAGGCTCCAGGCTCAAGTCTCAAGGCTCAAGGCTCAAGGCTCAAGGCTCGAGGCTCGAGGATCAAGGCTCGAGGCTCCAGGCTCAAGGCTCAAGGCTCAAGGCTCAAGGCTCAAGGCTCAAGGCTCAAGGCTCAAGGCTCATGGCTCAAGGCTCAAGACGCAAGGCTCAAGGCGCAAGGGTCAAGAGTCAAGGCTCAAGGCTCATTGCTCAAGGCTCATGGCTTAAGGCTCAAGGCTCAAGGCTCAAGGCTCGAGGCTCGAGGCTCAAGGATCGAGGCTCAAGGCTCGAGGCTCAAGGCTCGAGGCTCGAGGCTCAAGGCTCGAGGATCGAGGCTCCAGGCTCAAAGGCTCAAGGCTCAAGGCTAAAGGCTTAACGCTCAAGGCTCAAGCTCAATGCTGAAGGCTCAACACTCAAGGCTCAAGGCTCCAGGCTCAAGGCTCCAGGCTCCAGGCTCAAGGCTCCAGGCTCGAGGCTCAAGGCTCCAGGCTCCAGGCTCAAGGCTCCAGGCTCGAGGCTCCAGGCTCAAGGCTCAAGGCTCAAGGCTCGAGGCTCAAGGCTCGAGGCTCCAGGCTCGAGGCTCCAGGCGCAAGGCTCCAGGCTCCAGGCTCCAGGCTCAAGGCTCAAGGCTCAAGGGTCAAGGCTCAAGGCTCAAGGGTCAAGGCTCAAGGCTCAAGGCTCAAGGCTCAAGGCTCAAGGCTCAAGGCTCAAGGCTCGAGGATCAAGGCTCGAGGCTCCAGGCTCAAGGCTCAAGGCTCAACGCTCAAGGCTCAAGGCTCAAGGCTCAAGGCTCAAGGCTCAAGGCTCAAGGCTCATGGCTCAAGGCTCAAGACGCAAGGCTCAAGGCGCAAGGGTCAAGAGTCAAGGCTCAAGGCTCATTTTCTCAAGGCTCATGGCTAAAGGCTTAAGGCTCAAGGCTCAAGGCTCAAGGCTCGAGGCTCAAGGCTCGAGGCTCAAGGATCGAGGCTCCAGGCTCGAGGCTCGAGGCTCGAGGCTCGAGGCTCGAGGCTCGAGGCTCGAGGCTCAAGGCTCGAGGATCGAGGCTCCAGGCTCAAAGGCTCAAGGCTCAACGCTCAAGGCTCAAGCTCAATGCTGAAGGCTCAACACTCAAGGCTCAAGGCTCCAGGCTCAAAGCTCCAGGCTCCAGGCTCAAGGCTCCAGGCTCGAGGCTCAAGGCTCGAGGCTCAAGGCTCAAGGCTCAAGGCTCAAGGGTCAAGGGTCAAGGCTCATGTCTCAAGGCTCAAGGCTCAAGGCTCAACACTCAAGGGACAAGGGTCAAGGGTCAAGGCTCATGTCTCAAGGCTCAAGGCTCAAGGCTCAAGTCTCAAGGGTCAGGGGTCAAGGGTCAAGGGTCAAGGCTCAACGCTCAAGGCTCAAGGCTCAAGGCTCAAGGCTCGAGGCTCGAGGCTCGAGGGTCAAGGGTAAAGGGTTAATGGTCAAGGCTCAAGGCTGAACACTCATGGGTCAAGGGTCAAGGCTCAATGCTCAAGTCTCAAGGCTGAACACTCATGGGTCAAGGCTCAAGGCTCAAGGCTCAAGTCTCAAGGCTCAAGGTTCAAGGCTCAAGGCTTAAGGCTCAAGGCTCAAGGCTCAAGGCTCAAGGCTCAAGGGTCAAGGCTCAAGGCTCAAGGGTCAAGCCTTAAGGCTCAGGGCTCAAGGCTCAAAGCTCAAGGCTCAAGGCTCAAGGCTCAAGGCTCAAGGCTCAAGGGTCAAGGCTCAAGGCTCAAGGCTGAACACTCATGGGTCAAGGGTCAAGGGTCAAGGCTCAAGTCTCAAGGCTCAAGGTTCAAGGCTCAAGGCTTAAGGCTCAAGCCTCAAGGTTCAAGGCTCGAGGCTCGAGGCTCAAGGTTTAAGGCCCAAGGCTCAAGGCTCAAGGGTCAAGGCTCAAGGCTCAAGGCTCAAGGATCTAGGCTCAAGGCTCAAGGCTCAAGGCTCCAGGCTCAAGGCTCAAGGCTCAAGGCTCAAGGCTCAAGGCTCAAGGTTCAAGGCTCAAGACTCATGGCTCAAGGCAAAAGGGTCAAGGTTAAAGGCTCAAGGCTTAAGGCTCAAGGCTCAAGGCTCAAGTAACTGCTCAAGGGTCAAGGCTTAAAACTCAAGGCTCAACGCTCAAATATGAAGGGCTCAAGGCAAAAGGCTCAAGGCTCAAGTCTTAAGGCTCAAGGCTCAAGGCTCAAGGCACAACGCTCAAGGCTCAACGGTCAAGGTTCAAGGGTCAAGGCTCAAAAGTCAAGGCTCAACGCTCAAATATGAAGGGCTCAAGGCAAAAGGCTCAAGGCTCAAGGCTTAAGGCTCAAAGTTAAGCCTCAAGGCTCAACGCTCACGAATCAAGGATCACGGCTCAAAGCTCAAGGCACAAGGCTCAAGGCTCAAGGGTCATGGCTCAAGGTTCAAAACAAAGGTCAAGGTTCAAGGCTCAAGGCTCCAGGCTTAAGGCTCCAGGCTCAAGGGTGAAGGGTCAAGGCTCAAGGCTCATAGTGCTCGAGGCTCAAGGCTCAAGGGTCACGGATCAAGGCTCAAAAGTCAAAGGTCAAGGTTCAAGGCTCAAGGATCAAGGCTTAAGGCTCAAGGCTCAAGGCTCAAGGCTCAAGGCTCATGGCTCAAGGCTCTCAGTGCTCGAGGCTCAAGGCTCAAGGCTCAAGGCTCAAGCCTCAAGGCTCAAGGCTCAAGGCTCAAGGATGGAGGCTCAAGGCTCAAGGATCAAGGCTCAAGGCTCAAGGCTCAAGGCTCAAGGCTCAAGGCTCAAGGATGGAGGCTTGAGGCTCAAGGCTCAAGGCTCAAGGCTCAAGGCTCAAGGCTCCAGGCTCGAGGCTCGAGGCTCCAGGCTCCAGGCTCCAGGCTCTAGGCTCCAGGCTCAAGGCTCAAGGCTCAAGGCTGGCTCAAGGCTCAAGGCTCAAGGCTCAAGGCTCAAGGCTCAAGGTTCAAGGCTCAAGGCTCAAGGCTCAAGGCTCAAGGCTCAAGGCTCAAGGCTCAAGGCTCAACGCTCAACGCTCAAGGATCAAGGCTCAACGCTCAAGGCTCAAGGCTCAACGCTCAAGGCTCAAGCCTCCAGGCTCAACGCTCAAGGCTCAAGGCGCAACGCTCAAGGCTCAAGGCTCAAGGCACAATGCTCAAGGCTCAAGGCTCAAGGCTCATGGCTCAAGGCTCAAGACGCAAGGCTCAAGGCGCAAGGGTCAAGAGTCAAGGCTCCAGGCTCAAGGCTCAAGGCTCAAGGCTGGCTCAAGGCTCAAGGCTCAAGGCTCAAGGCTCAAGGCTCAAGGCTCAAGGCTCAAGGCTCAAGGCTCAAGGCTCAAGGCTCAAGGCTCAAGGCTCAAGGCTCAAGGCTCAAGGCTCAAGGCTCAAGGCTCAACGCTCAACGCTCAAGGCTCAAGGCTCAACGCTCAAGGCTCAAGGCTCAAGGCTCAAGCCTCCAGGCTCAACGCTCAAGGCTCAAGGCGCAACGCTCAAGGCTCAAGGCTCAAGGCACAAGGCTCAAGGCTCAAGGCTCAAGGCTCATGGCTCAAGGCTCAAGACGCGAGGCTCAAGGCGCAAGGGTCAGGAGTCAAGGCTCAAGGCTCAAGGCTCAAGGCTCAAGGCTCAAGGCTCAAGGCTCAAGGCTCAAGGCTCAAGGCTCAATGCTCGAGGCTCAAGGCTCAAGGCTCGAGGCTCAAGGCTTCAGGCTCGAGGCTCGAGGCTCGAGGCTCGAGGCTCGAGGCTCGAGGCTCGAGGCTCGAGGCTCGAGGCTCGAGGCTTCAGGCACAAGGCTCGAGGCGCAAGGCTCAAGAGTCAAGGCTCGAGTCTCATGTTTTAAGGCTACAGGCTCAAGGCTCAATGCTCAAGGCTCAAGTCTCAAGGCTCAAGGCTCAAGGCTCAAGGCTCAAGGCTCAAGGCTCAAGGCTCAAGGCTCAAGGCTCAAGGTTCAAGGATCGAGGCTTAAGGCTCGGTCTCCAGGCTCCAGGCTCCAGGCTCAAAGGCTCGAGGCTCGAGGCTCGAGGCTCGAGGCTCGAGGCTCAAGGCTCAAGGCTCAAGGCTCCAGGCTCAAGGCGCAAGGCGCAAGGTTCAAGGCTCAAGGCTCAAGGCTCAAGGCTCAAGGCTCAATGCTCAAGGCTCAAGGCTCAAGGCTCAAGGCTCAATGCTCAAGGCTCAAGGGTCAAGGCTCACGGCTCGAGGCTCCAGGCTCAAGGCTCGAGGCTCGAGGCTCGAGGCTCCAGGCTCCAGGCTCCAGGCTCCAGGCTCAAGGCTCAAGGCTCAAGGCTCAAGGCTCAAGGCTCAAGGCTCAAGGCTCAAGGCTCAAGGCTCAAGGCTCACGGCTCAAGGCTCCAGGCTCAAGGCTCCAGGCTCCAGCCTCAAGGCTCCAGCCTCCAGGCTCAAGGCTCAAGGCTCGAGGCTCAAGGCTCGAGGCTCCAGGCTCGAGGCTTTAGGCGCAAGGCTCCAGGCTCCAGGCTCCAGGCTCAAGGCTCAAGGCTCAAGGCTCAAGGCTCAAGGCTCGAGGCTCGAGGATCAAGGCTCGAGGCTCCAGGCTCAAGGCTCAAGGCTCAAGGCTCAAGGCTCAAGGCTCAAGGCTCAAGGCTCAAGGCTCAAGGCTCATGGCTCAAGGCTCAAGTCGCAAGGCTCAAGGCGCAAGGGTCAAGAGTCAAGGCTCAAGGCTCATTGCTCAAGGCTCATGGCTTAAGGCTCAAGGCTCAAGGCTCAAGGCTCGAGGCTCGAGGCTCAAGGATCGAGGCTCAAGGCTCGAGGCTCAAGGCTCGAGGCTCGAGGCTCAAGGCTCGAGGATCGAGGCTCCAGGCTCAAAGGCTCAAGGCTCAAGGCTAAAGGCTTAACGCTCAAGGCTCAAGCTCAATGCTGAAGGCTCAACACTCAAGGCTCAAGGCTCCAGGCTCAAAGCTCCAGGCTCCAGGCTCAAGGCTCCAGGCTCGAGGCTCAAGGCTCCAGGCTCCAGGCTCAAGGCTCCAGGCTCGAGGCTCCAGGCTCAAGGCTCCAGGCTCAAGGCTCCAGGCTCAAGGCTCGAGGCTCCAGGCTCGAGGCTCCAGGCGCAAGGCTCCAGGCTCCAGGCTCCAGGCTCAAGGCTCAAGGCTCCAGGCTCAAGGCTCAAGGCTCAAGGGTCAAGGCTCAAGGCTCAAGGCTCAAGGCTCAAGGCTCAAGGCTCAAGGCTCAAGGCTCAAGGCTCGAGGATCAAGGCTCGAGGCTCCAGGCTCAAGGCTCAAGGCTCAAGGCTCAAGGCTCAAGGCTCAAGGCTCAAGGCTCAAGGCTCAAGGCTCATGGCTCAAGGCTCAAGACGCAAGGCTCAAGGCGCAAGGGTCAAGAGTCAAGGCTCAAGGCTCATTTTCTCAAGGCTCATGGCTAAAGGCTTAAGGCTCAAGGCTCAAGGCTCAAGGCTCGAGGCTCAAGGCTCGAGGCTCAAGGATCGAGGCTCAAGGCTCGAGGCTCGAGGCTCGAGGCTCGAGGCTCAAGGCTCGAGGATCGAGGCTCCAGGCTCAAAGGCTCAAGGCTCAACGCTCAAGGCTCAAGCTCAATGCTGAAGGCTCAACACTCAAGGCTCAAGGCTCCAGGCTCAAAGCTCCAGGCTCCAGGCTCAAGGCTCCAGGCTCGAGGCTCAAGGCTCGAGGCTCAAGGCTCGAGGCTCAAGGCTCAAGGCTCAAGGCTCAAGGGTCAAGGGTCAAGGCTCATGTCTCAAGGCTCAAGGCTCAAGGCTCAACACTCAAGGGACAAGGGTCAAGGGTCAAGGCTCATGTCTCAAGGCTCAAGGCTCAAGGCTCAAGTCTCAAGGGTCAGGGGTCAAGGGTCAAGGGTCAAGGCTCAAGGCTCAAGGCTCAAGGCTCAAGGCTCAAGGCTCGAGGCTCGAGGCTCGAGGGTCAAGGGTAAAGGGTTAATGGTCAAGGCTCAAGGCTGAACACTCATGGGTCAAGGGTCAAGGCTCAATGCTCAAGTCTCAAGGCTGAACACTCATGGGTCAAGGCTCAAGGCTCAAGGCTCAAGTCTCACGGCTCAAGGTTCAAGGCTCAAGGCTTAAGGCTCAAGGCTCAAGGCTCAAGGCTCAAGGCTCAAGGGTCAAGGCTCAAGGCTCAAGGGTCAAGCCTTAAGGCTCAGGGCTCAAGGCTCAAAGCTCAAGGCTCAAGGCTCAAGGCTCAAGGCTCAAGGGTCAAGGCTCAAGGCTCAAGGCTGAACACTCATGGGTCAAGGGTCAAGGGTCAAGGCTCAAGTCTCAAGGCTCAAGGTTCAAGGCTCAAGGCTTAAGGCTCAAGCCTCAAGGTTCAAGGCTCGAGGCTCGAGGCTCAAGGTTTAAGGCCCAAGGCTCAAGGCTCAAGGGTCAAGGCTCAAGGCTCAAGGCTCAAGGATCTAGGCTCAAGGCTCAAGGCTCAAGGCTCCAGGCTCAAGGCTCAAGGCTCAAGGCTCAAGGCTCAAGGCTCAAGGTTCAAGGCTCAAGACTCATGGCTCAAGGCAAAAGGGTCAAGGTTAAAGGCTCAAGGCTTAAGGCTCAAGGCTCAAGGCTCAAGTAACTGCTCAAGGGTCAAGGCTTAAAACTCAAGGCTCAACGCTCAAATATGAAGGGCTCAAGGCAAAAGGCTCAAGGCTCAAGTCTTAAGGCTCAAAGTCAAGGTTCAAGGCTTAAGGCTCAAGGCTCAAGGCTCAAGGCACAACGCTCAAGGCTCAACGGTCAAGGTTCAAGGGTCAAGGCTCAAAAGTCAAGGCTCAACGCTCAAATATGAAGGGCTCAAGGCAAAAGGCTCAAGGCTCAAGGCTTAAGGCTCAAAGTTAAGCCTCAAGGCTCAACGCTCACGAATCAAGGATCACGGCTCAAAGCTCAAGGCACAAGGCTCAAGGCTCAAGGGTCATGGCTCAAGGTTCAAAACAAAGGTCAAGGTTCAAGGCTCAAGGCTCCAGGCTTAAGGCTCCAGGCTCAAGGGTGAAGGGTCAAGGCTCAAGGCTCATAGTGCTCGAGGCTCAAGGCTCAAGGGTCACGGATCAAGGCTCAAAAGTCAAAGGTCAAGGTTCAAGGCTCAAGGATCAAGGCTTAAGGCTCAAGGCTCAAGGCTCAAGGCTCAAGGCTCATGGCTCAAGGCTCTCAGTGCTCGAGGCTCAAGGCTCAAGGCAAAAGGCTCAAGGCTCAAGGCTCAATGCTCAAGGCTCAAGGCTCAAGGCTCAAGGCTCAAGGCTCAAGGTTCAAGGTTCAAGGTTCAAGGCTCAAGGCTCAACGCTCCAGGCTCAAGGCTCAAGGCTCAAGGCTCAAGGCTCCAGGCTCAAGGCTCAAGTCTCAAGGCAAAAGGCTCAAGGTTAAAGGCTCAAGGCTTAAGGCTCAAGGCTCAAGGCTCAAGTCACTGCTCAAGGGTCAAGGTTCAAAAGTCAAGGCTCAACGCTCAAATATGAAGGGCTTAAGGCTCAAGGCTCAAGGCTCAAGGCTCAAAGTCAAGCCTCAAGGCTCAATGCTCAAGGCTCAAGGCTCAACGCTCAACGTTCAAGGCTCAAGGCTCAACGGTTAAGGATCGAGGCTCAAGGCTCAAGGCTCAAGGCTAAAGGCTCAACGCTCAAGGCTCAAGGCTCAAGCCTCCAGGCTCAAGGCTCAAGGCTCAACTCATGGCTAAAGGTTCACGGCTCAAAAGTCAAGGCTCAAGGCTCAACAGTCAAGGGTGAAGGGTTAAGGCTCAAGGCTCAAGGCTCAAGGCTCAAGGCTCAAGGCTCAAGGCTCAAGGCTCAAGGCTCAAGGCTAAAGGCTCAAGGCTTAAGGCTCAAGGCTCAAGGCTCAAGTCACTGCTCAAGGGTCAAGGTTCAAAAGTCAAGGCTCAACGCTCAAATATGAAGGGCTCAAGGAGAAAGGCTCAAGGCTCAATGCTCAAGGCTCAAGGCTCAAGGCTCAAGGCTCAAGGCTCAAGTCTCAAAGTCAAGCCTTAAGGCTCAATGCTCAAGGCTCAAGGCTCAACGCTCAACGCTCAAGGCTCAACGTTTAAGGATCAAGGCTCAAGGCTCAAGGCTCAAGGGACAAGGCTCAATGCTCAAGGCTCAAGTCTCAAGGCTCAAGGCTCAAGGCTCAAGGCTAAAGGCTAAAGGCTCAAGGCTCAAAGCTCAAGGCTCAAGGCTCGAGGGTCAAGGGTCAAGGCTCAAGGCTCAAGGCTGAACACTCATGGGTCAAGAGTCAAGGGTCAAGGCTCAAGGCTCATGGCTCGAGGCTCATAGTGCTCGAGGCTCAAGGCTCAAGGCTTAGGGCTCGAGGCTCAAGGGTCAAGGGTCAAGGCTCAAGGCTCATGGCTCGAGGCTTATAGTGCTCGAGGCACAAGGCTCAAGGGTCACGGCTCAAGGCTCAAAAGTCAAAGGTCAAGGTTCAAGGCTCAAGGATCAAGGCTTAAAGCTCAAGGGTCAAGGATCAAGGGTCAAGGCTCATAGCTCAAGGCTCTCAGTGCTCGAGGCTCAAGGCTCAAGGCAAAAGGCTCAAGGCTCAAGGCTCAAGGCTCAAGGCTCAAGGCTCAAGGTTCAAGGTTCAAGGCTCAAGGCTCAACGCTCCAGGCTCAAGTCTCAAGGCTCAAGGCTCAAGGCTCAAAGCTTAAGGCTAAAGGCTCAAGGCTCAAGGCTCAAGGCTCAAGGCAAAAGGCTCAAGGCTAAAGGCTCAAGGCTCAAGGCTCAAGGCTTAAGGCTCAAGGCTCAAGGCTCAAGTCACTGCTCAAGGGTCAAGGTTCAAAAATCAAGGCTCAACGCTCAAATAAGAAGGGCTCGAGGAGAAAGGCTCAAAGCTCAAGGCTCTAGGCTCAAGGCTCAAGGCTCAACGCTCAACGCTCAAGGCTCAAGGCTCAACGTTCAAGGCTCAAGGCTCAAGGCTCAAGGCTCAAAGCTCAAGGCTCAAGGCTCAAGGCACAAGTCACGGCTAAAGGTTCAAGGCTCAAAAGTCAAGGCTCAAGGCTCAACACTCAAGGGTGAAGGGTGAAGGCTCAAGGCTCAAGTCTCAAGGCTCAAGGCTCAAGGTTCAAGGCTCAAGGCTCATGGCTCATGGCTCAAGGCTCAAGGCTCAAGGCTCAAGGCTCAAGGCTCAAGGCTCAAGGCTCAAGGCTCAAGGCTCAAGGCTCGAGGCTCAAGGCTCGAGCCTCAAGGCTCAAGGCTCCAGGCTCGAGGCTCAAGACTCGAGGCTCAAGGGTCAAGGCTCAAGGCTCAAGGCTCAAGGCTCCAGGCTCAAGGCTCAAGGCTCAAGGCTACAGGCTCAAGGCTCAAGGCTCAAGGCTCAAGGCTCAAGGCTCAAGGCTCAAGGCTCAAGGTTCAAGGCTCAAGGCAAAAGGCTCAAGGCTAAAGGCTCAAGTCACGGCTCAAGGGTCAAGGCACAAAAGTCAAGGCTCAACGCTCAAATATGAAGGGCTCAAGGCAAAAGGCTCAAGGCTCAAGGCTCAAGGCTTAAGGCTGAAAGTCAAGGCTCAAGGCTCAAGTCTCAAGGCTCAAGGCTCAAGGCTCAGGGCTTAAGGCTCAAGGGTCATAGCTCAAGGGTCAAAACAAAGGTCAGGGTTCAAGGTTCAAGGTTCAAGGCTCAAGGCTTAAGGCTCGAGGCTCAAGGGTCAAGGGTCAAGGCTCATGGTTCAAGGATCACAGAGCTCGAGGCTCAAGGCTCAAGGCAAAAGGCTCAAGGCTCAAGGTTCAAGGTTCAAGGTAAAAGGCTCAAGGCTCAAGGCTCAAGTCACGGCTCAAGGCTCAGGGATTAAGGCTAAAGGGTCAAGGGTCAAGGGTCAAGGCTCATGGCTTAATGCTCTCAGTGATCGAGGCTCAAGGCTCATGGCAAAAGGCTCAAGGCTCAAGGCTCAAGGCTCAAGGCTCAAGGCTCAAGGCTCAAGGATCAAGGCTCAAGGCTCAAGGCTCAAGGCTCAAGGCTCAAGGCTCAAGGCTCAAGGCTCAAGGCTCAAGGCTCAAGGCAAAAGGCTCAAGGCTAAAGGCTCAAGGCTTAAGGCTCAAGGCTCAAGGCTCAAGTCACGGCTCAAGGGTCAAGGCTCAAAAGTCAAGGCTCAACGCTCAAATATGAAGGGCTCAAGGCAAAAGGCTCAAGGCTCAAGGCTCAAGGCTCAAGGCTTAAGGCTGAAAGTCAAGGCTCAAGGCTCAAGGGTCAAGGGTCAAGGCTCAAGGCTCAAGGCTTAAGGCTCAAGGGTCATGGCTCAAGGGTCAAAACAAAGATCAGGGTTCAAGATTGAAGGCTCAAGGCTTAAGGCTCGAGGCTCAAGGGTCAAGGGACAAGGGTCAAGGCTCATGGCTCAAGGATCACATAGCTCGAGGCTCAAGGCTCAAGGCAAAAGGCTCAAGGCTTAAGGTTCAAGGTAAAAGGCTCAAGGCTCAAGGCTCAAGTCACGGCTCAAGGCTCAAGGCTTAAGGCTTAAGGCTCAAGGCTCAAGGGTCAAGGGTCAAGGGTCAAGGCTCATGGCTTAAGGCTCTCAGTGCTCGAGGCTCAAGGCTCAAGGCAAAAGGCTCAAGGCTCAAGGTTCAAGGTTCAAGGTAAAAGGCTCAAGGCTCAAGTCACGGCTCAAGGGTCAAGGCTCAAAAGTCAAGGCCCATGGCTCAACACTCAAGGGTCAAGGTTTAAGTCTCAAGGCTCAAGGCTCAAGGCTCAAGGCTCAAGGCTCAAGGTTCAAGGCTCAAGGCTCAAGGAAAAAGGCGCAAGGCTAAAGGCTCAAGGCTTAAGGCTCAAGGGTCAAGGCTCAAAAGTCAAGGCTCAACGCTCAAATATGAAGGGTTCAAGGCAAAAGGCTCAAGGCTCAAGGCTGAAAGTCAAGGCTCAAGGGTCAAGGGTCAAGGCTCAAGGCTTAAGGCTCAAGGGTCATGGCTCAAGGGTCAAAACAAAAGTCAGGGTTCAAGGTTGAAGGCTCAAGGCTCAAGGCTCAAAGCTCAAGGCTTAAGGCTCGAGGCTCAAGGGTCAAGGGTCAAGGCTCATGGCTCAAGGATCACAGAGCTCGAGGCTCAAGGCTCAAGGCAAAAGGCTCAAGGCTCAAGGTTCAAGGTTCAAGGTAAAAGGCTCAAGGCTCAAGGCTCAAGTCACGGCTCAAGGCTCAAGGCTCAAGGCTTAAGGCTCAAGGCTCAAGGTTCAAGGGTCAAGGCTCATGGCTCAAGGCTCTCAGTGCTCGAGGCTCAAGGCTCAAGGCAAAAGGGTCAAAGCTCAAGGTTCAAGGTTCAAGGTAAAAGGCCCAAGGCTCAAGTCTCAAGGCTCAAGGCTCAAGTCACGGCTCAACGGTCAAGGCTCAAAAGTCAAGGCTCAAGGCTCAACACTCAAGGGTCAAGGCTCAAGGCTCAAGGCTCAAGGATCAAGGCTCAAGGCTCAAGGCTCGAGGCTCGAGGCTCGAGGCTCAAGACTCAAGGCTCAAGGCTCAAGGCTCAAGGCTCAAGGCTCAAGGCTAATGGCTAAAGGCTCAAGGCTCAAGGCTCAAGGCTTAAGGCTCAACGTCAAGGCTCAAGGCTCAAGGCTCAAGGCTCAAGGTTCAAGGTTCAAGGTAAAAGGCTCAAGGCTCAAGTCACGGCTCAAGGGTCAAGGCTCAAAAGTCAAGGCTCAAGGTTCAACACTCAAGGGTCAAGGGTCAAGGCTCAAGGCTCAAGGCTCAAGGCTGAAGGCTCAAGGCTCGAGGCTCAAGGCTCATGGCTCAAGGCTCAAGGCTCCAGGCTCCAGGCTCAAGGCTCAAGGCTCAAGGCTCAAGGCTCAAGGCTCAAGGCTCAAGGCTCAAGGCTCAAGGCTCAAGGCTCAAGGCTCAAGGCTCAAGGCTCAAGTTTCAAGGGTCAAGGCTCAAGGCTCAAGTCACGGCTCAAGGGTCAAGGCTCAAAAGTCAAGGCTCATGGCTCAAGGCTCTCAGTGCTCGAGGCTCAAGGCTCAAGGCAAAAGGCTCAAGGCTCAAGGTTCAAGGTTCAAGGTAAAAGGCTCAAGGCTCAAGGCTCAAGTCACGGCTCAAGGGTCAAGGCTCAAAAGTCAAGGCTCAAGGTTCAACACTCAAGGGTCAAGGGTCAAGGCTCAAGGCTCATGTCTCAAGGCTCAAGGCTTAAGGCTTAAGGCTCAAGGCTCGAGGCTCAAGGCTCATGGCTCAAGGCTCAAGGCTCCAGGCTCTAGGCTCAAGGCTCAAGGCTCAAGGCTCAAGGCTTAAGGCTCAAGGCTCAAGGCTCAAGGCTCAAGGCTCAAGGCTCAAGGCTCAAGGCTCAAGGCTCAAGTTTCAAGGGTCAAGGCTCAAGGCTCAAGGCTCAAGGCTCAAGGCTCAAGGCTCAAGGCTCAAGGCTCAAGGCTCAAGGCTCAAGGCTCAAGGCTCAAGGCTCAAGGATCAAGGCTCAAGGCTCAAGGCTCAAGGCTCAAGGCTCAAGTTTCAAGGGTCAAGGCTCAAGGCTCAAGGCTCAAGGCTCAAGGCTCAAGGCTCAAGGCTCAAGGCTTAAGGCTCAAGGTTCAAGGAAAAAGGCTCAAGGCTCAAGTCACGGCTCAAGGGTCATGGCTCAAAAGTCAAGGCTCAACGCTCAAATATGAGGGGCTCAAGGCAAAAGGCTCAAGGCTCAAGGATCAAGGCTTAAGGCTGAAAGTCAAGGCTCAAGGCTCAAGGGTCAAGGGTGTAACGACCGGGCCAAGAAATCCCACCAATCAAAACGAACAACTTTCTAATAACTATCTAATTACAATTAACCATTCTAAACAGATAACAATTATACAAAATACAATAAACGAGCCAAGATCTCACTACCAACAAAGACTATGGATACAAACCAGCTAACTACAAAAAATTTATCAATACAAAACTACCCAACTCCCACATACCTAAATATACGCCCGGAGTATAACTTCTAAACCTCCGATCAACTTCAAGATCCTATATGCTTACTCTTATCTTTTCCTGTAAAAAGTTAGTCCACTAAACGGGTAAGCTACAACGAGCTTAGTGAGTTCATAAAGTACAAAATAATACTAGCATTATATACAAAACAAAGAAGTAATAACATATAAAATGGTATAAAACTATTTAAGTAATTCATATTATAGCAAGTACACATCAAAGCATAACTGACCGAGAAGCTTTACAACTTAACATGAGATTTACCGAGAATCCGTCATAGCCGAGTATCAACACTTATCCGGGATCAACAAGAATCACTGAATGACTGACATTGAGAATACAACTATATCGCAAGAATCAACAAGAGTTTGCAAGATAATAAACACAATTGAGAACCAATCACCGAATCAACACTCCACGAGAATCATCACTTAACCACCAGAACCGATAGACAAAAGGCAAAAGGCTCAAGGCTCAAGGTTCAAGGTTCAAGGTAAAAGGCTCAAGGCTCAAGGCTCAAGTCACGGCTCAAGGCTCAAGGCTCAAGGCTTAAGGCTCAAGGCTCAAGGTTCAAGGGTCAAGGCTCATGGCTCAAGGCTCTCAGTGCTCGAGGCTCAAGGCTCAAGGCAAAAGGGTCAAAGCTCAAGGTTCAAGGTTCAAGGTAAAAGGCCCAAGGCTCAAGTCTCAAGGCTCAAGGCTCAAGTCACGGCTCAACGGTCAAGGCTCAAAAGTCAAGGCTCAAGGCTCAACACTCAAGGGTCAAGGCTCAAGGCTCAAGGCTCAAGGATCAAGGCTCAAGGCTCAAGGCTCGAGGCTCGAGGCTCAAGACTCAAGGCTCAAGGCTCAAGGCTCAAGGCTCAAGGCTCAAGGCTAATGGCTAAAGGCTCAAGGCTCAAGGCTCAAGGCTTAAGGCTCAACGTCAAGGCTCAAGACTCAAGGCTCAAGGCTCAAGGTTCAAGGTTCAAGGTAAAAGGCTCAAGGCTCAAGTCACGGCTCAAGGGTCAAGGCTCAAAAGTCAAGGCTCAAGGTTCAACACTCAAGGGTCAAGGGTCAAGGCTCAAGGCTCATGTCTCAAGGCTCAAGGCTCAAGGCTCAAGGCTCGAGGCTCGAGGCTCAAGGCTCATGGCTCAAGGCTCAAGGCTCCAGGATCCAGGCTCAAGGCTCAAGGCTCAAGGCTCAAGGCTCAAGGCTCAAGGCTCAAGGCTCAAGGCTCAAGGCTCAAGGCTCAAGGCTCAAGGCTCAAGGCTCAAGGCTCAAGGCTCAAGTTTCAAGGGTCAAGGCTCAAGGCTCAAGGCTCAAGTCACGGCTCAAGGGTCAAGGCTCAAAAGTCAAGGCTCATGGCTCAAGGCTCTCAGTGCTCGAGGCTCAAGGCTCAAGGCAAAAGGCTCAAGGCTCAAGGTTCAAGGTTCAAGGTAAAAGGCTCAAGGCTCAAGGCTCAAGTCACGGCTCAAGGGTCAAGGCTCAAAAGTCAAGGCTCAAGGTTCAACACTCAAGGGTCAAGGGTCAAGGCTCAAGGCTCATGTCTCAAGGCTCAAGGCTTAAGGCTTAAGGCTCAAGGCTCGAGGCTCAAGGCTCATGGCTCAAGGCTCAAGGCTCCAGGCTCTAGGCTCAAGGCTCAAGGCTCAAGGCTCAAGGCTTAAGGCTCAAGGCTCAAGGCTCAAGGCTCAAGGCTCAAGGCTCAAGGCTCAAGTTTCAAGGGTCAAGGCTCAAGGCTCAAGGCTCAAGGCTCAAGGCTCAAGGCTCAAGGCTCAAGGCTCAAGGCTCAAGGCTCAAGGCTCAAGGCTCAAGGATCAAGGCTCAAGGCTCAAGGCTCAAGTTTCAAGGGTCAAGGCTCAAGGCTCAAGGCTCAAGGCTCAAGGCTCAAGGCTCAAGGCTCAAGGCTCAAGGCTCAAGGCTTAAGGCTCAAGGTTCAAGGAAAAAGGCTCAAGGCTCAAGTCACGGCTCAAGGGTCATGGCTCAAAAGTCAAGGCTCAACGCTCAAATATGAGGGGCTCAAGGCAAAAGGCTCAAGGCTCAAGGATCAAGGCTTAAGGCTGAAAGTCAAGGCTCAAGGCTCAAGGGTCAAGGGTGTAACGACCGGGCCAAGAAATCCCACCAATCAAAACGAACAACTTTCTAATAACTATCTAATTACAATTAACCATTCTAAACAGATAACAATTATACAAAATACAATAAACGAGCCAAGATCTCACTACCAACAAAGACTATGGATACAAACCAGCTAACTACTAAAAATTTATCAATACAAAACTACCCAACTCCCACATACCTAAATATACGCCCGGAGTATAACTTCTAAACCTCCGATCAACTTCAAGATCCTATATGCTTACTCTTATCTTTTCCTGTAAAAAGTTAGTCCACTAAACGGGTAAGCTACAACGAGCTTAGTGAGTTCATAAAGTACAAAATAATACTAGCATTATATACAAAACAAAGAAGTAATAACATATAAAATGGTATAAAACTATTTAAGTAATTCATATTATAGCAAGTACACATCAAAGCATAACTGACCGAGAAGCTTTACAACTTAATATGAGATTTACCGAGAATCCGTCATAGCCGAGTATCAACAAGAATCACTGAATGACTGACATTGAGAATACAACTATATCGCAAGAATCAACAAGAGTTTGCAAGATAATAAACACAATTGAGAACCAATCACCGAATCAACACTCCACGAGAATCATCACTTAACCACCAGAACCGATAGACAATACCGCATCATGAACCAATGAGATCTCAATACCATCCAAACGAATCAAAGTGCGTCATTCCCCCTTAGGCCATTAGGGAATGAGGCCGATGAAGGTGATCAAGGCACTCCTAACCGAGTCCATGATCCAGCTTCACCACCACGGTCCATACCACTCCTCCACCAGGTACTCCCGCGTCCACCGCTCAACATATTACACAAAGTAATACTCAAGCCGCCGTGGGTCCTCACGAAACGAAATTATCTCTCAAGGAAATCGTACGGGTAACTCATATTCGATATCAAACGAAACAATAACAACGATGACTCCACGAGACCGGAACAATAGGATTATCACAACCCGAATCAATAAAAATGCATCTCATACTAGAGCAATCCAACCGAGACGTAACACAAGGAATTTGTACGACATGAATCGATATCAAGTGAGACACTTCAAGGATATTCCATCAATCAAGACATCTATCAAAAGATTATATACAAGACATACTACGAATAATCACTATATTCTTACAAGTCAATACACATAGCAAAAGTCTATTAATGAGTCAAACTTCATTTAATCATATTACAGTCAAATCACTAGAATTACCAATTCAATGTTCTAGGCATCGCATATGTGATAATAATAAACCAAATAACAATTAAGCACGTAGCATTTAAATATATAACTACTAGTATACAGTTGTACATAGATGAACTCACCTGGGATTAAGCAATTGCCAACACAAGCTAAGAACTTCTTTAATCAAAGTCCCAAAGTCACCGGTCAATGAAGTCACCACAATCTCCCAATTGATTACCTATCACAATTATACACATCTCAACAACAATTCTAAACCATAATCATATCTAGGATAAACCTTAGTCATCAATTTCCCTAATTTGGTGATGAACCAAAACCCTAGATCACCAATTACTCATACTTGCACATGATCACATACTAACTACAATCCTCATAGCTAAATACTCAGTTACACTAGAGTACCATCTAAATTTTCAGATTATAACTCAACTTTCAACTAGGATTCTTGACCTAACAACTAAATATCTCAATTTCTACTCTTGCATGATGTTAGGGATGAAGAAATACCTTGGTTATCAACACAATTGATGAAAATCCTTTGATTTCTAGCCAAAATCTGCCCAAGATCACCATCTTTCGCTCAAAATTGCCCACACCCGACTAGAGAAAGTTCTGGAGAGAGTTTTTGCTGAAATGGGGAAAAATCCCGATTTTAAGCCTAATCTGCAAAAGATAGCGCCGCTATCTGCCCAAGATAGCGCCGCTATCTCGACCCCGCGCTAAATAGCGCCGCTATTTCCAGGGATAGCGCCACTATCTCTAAATTTTTCGCGTTTCCCCCTTAGCTATTTCGAGTTGCTGTCCCCTTTTACACAAGATAGCGTCGCTATCTCTAAGATAGCGCCGCTATCTTCCAAAATACTGCAATTTCACATTTTTCTTCCTTTTTGACCTATGCCACTTATCCAAATACCGAAAATACAGATTTTTGACCAACACTTTCAACCAACGTAACCTAACAACTCGTCATTTACCACCTATAATTAACTTAACAATTAAAATACTCAAAATTAGAACACGTATGTTACAATTACCTCCTCCTTTTGAGAATTTCGTCCCGAAATTAGGTTGACTTGAATGAAATAGAATTCCTTGATTTTATCATCTTTTCTTTCCTCAATTACCATTCCATCTATGAACATTTCATTCTTTTGTTTTCCCTCTTGACAAACACTAGCTACATATTCCAATTTCTTAGCACATTTGACCTAGGTCCAAAAGAACCGTTTTGCCAAATATATCTACATTATTAACAATAAACATATGAAATACCTTCAATCAACAAATACCTTCCATATTAATCGATCACTCAAACAAGTCAAAAATTCATATGAATTGCAATTCTTTAATTCATACCATGGTCAAAATCAGACACTTATTTTATATGTAAAACCAAGACTACCTTCATTGACCAATTCACATTTAACCAAATTATTACTCAAACGGGTCAAAACCATACTATTTCAAAATTTAATATGTAACGAGTTACATTTTAGCCATACCAATACGCATATAATGACAGATTCATGTTTAACCGTTCCTTCCTTAAAACAGGCCAAATTCTTAATATTATTATCATTAAAAAAATTAACAGTTAACTTAACAAATATGGTATTCATTAATTACATACCTCTTTCAATTTCTTCATATTCTTAATCATATTGACTTTGACTTCAGTCAATATCAGTCAAAGGAGCCATTTCATCGAGTGTATTCAAACTCCCCTTCCATTCTTTTCTAGGTAAAAATCGATCTCCCATGACAATTCCCTAGGACTAATTCCAATTACGCCACCGGTATCCATACTTTTCATTCATTACATGAGATTAGTCGGCATTCCTTTAACTAAATTTCATCACATGATCCATTGCTTCAGACTCTTACCCTGCATTAAACTCATTTCAATCTTTTGACATTGTTAAACTATTCATTAATATTAAAGTAAACCGCAATCTATAAATTCGTCTCGGTTAGTAGTTAACCATTTGTCATGCCTGAATTGATAACTACATTACAAGGCTTAGATACAAAATACAGTTCCTTCATAATTCTTACTTATAAACATATTCATTAACCTTGAATCTTGTGCTATTTCTAGTACATTACCAATTTTAAATATCCATAACCGATTACTACACACTTCCCCACTATCAATAACTTTGTTCCCAAACTATTCCTCAGACCAGGTCAAATTTTATGTCATTTAACAAATTCTCAATTCATATTATTCCCAAAGTCAAAGTTGGATCTCATATACATGGTCAAAACTTCATACCATAACCAATTACTTGTTCTATATTCATAGCCAATACTTTATATTGATTCAAGTTCAATATTTAACTAATTATTTCGCAATTGAATCCAAATGCATGATACTGAAATTTATGTTAAACTAATTGCATTATAACCACCTCAATATCCACATTATATTCAGTTCATACTAATTAAGTTCCAGTTTAGTCAACATCTACTAACATGATCAAAATCCAACCTCATATTATGATTACTCTTATCATAGTTCCTAGCTCATCCAAGTTCCACGCTTCAACATTCTTTTAGTTTTATTATTCTCGGGTTTCAAGTTTTACTCATAGCCTAACTAACTCGTCGAGGGTATCAATATCATCTCCGTATACAATATCCATTCTACATCACTAACGCATTTATAGGAAAAGAATTACCACTTACAAGAACCAATTTATTCATTAATTCACCATTCTATTTTCACCCTACACTTGGGTTATTCCCTTTCAACCAAATTTCGGTCCATCTTTTCTAAAACACATAAGGTTGTCTATATACTTCATTACCTAATCCGTTCCAATAATAATGTTTAAACTTGACAAATTCTATGAACCCTAGATCAATATAGAATTTGTGGTCATTAATTTCCAATACTTAAATCCTCATATCCTTTGTGACAATTAAAGTTTCACTTTTCATAACATCAATATATATAACAGATTCATTATCGGATAAGAAAACCATATTAAAGATCAAACGAATCTAGTAACACACAATAAATCAGATTCTTCATAATCAAACAATCTACAAACGATTAGAGTATTAACAAGAAATGTACCAATTTTGACGTTAGCATCCTCGTAAGCTTCCTCAGAGGTATTTGAACACACAACCTCTTGCCTTAGGAACCTCCTCCTTTCGCTTAGAGTACCCGTCACAAAATACTGATGAACCAAAGTTTCATTTTCGGCGACTTGTTAGAAAGAGTAGAGTATTGACACTTTCGATATCCCAACTTTCCGTAAGACTAATAATTACATCCTTGTACGGACAGCTAAACCTTTTATGTCCGTTTTCACCACAACCCTAACACTTCAAGGTTCTTGATAATTCTCACATCGTCCATTATAATTTCTACTACAATGTCGACGTTTACAGGTTGCACCCGACTACAAAATTATCAAAGTTATACACATAATATATTATTTCACATAGACCTTACTTATACCTGTTTCGAAAAGAACTGACACTGAACTGCGGGGGAAATTGAATTGTTTCATTTTATAACGTTTTGGTTCAGGAATCAACACTCTACTTGGGTTCAAATCATACTCACCCTTCCGAACATATTCAACAACTTTCGCGACAAAGGAATATCATATTTGCTAGCACAATTTTAATTTTCATATCTAAACCTTCCACAAGCACTTACACTTTCTTTACTCCATTTTGGGATGAATTTTTGTGGCAAATTGTGCCTCCGGATTAAACACCATTTAATATTCGTCTACCAACATTGTTCCTAATCTAATTTCCAAGAATTCTTTCTCAATCCTTGTTCTCATTTCACTAGAACTATATTGATCAACAAAATGAACTATAAACGATTACCAAATCATATGATCCTCTTCTTCCTCGCTTAATATTTTATACAAACTATTAATCAGGTCAACGCCTTTCCTGAAAGCCTAGCGATCACATAACATGTTGATCTTCCCCGTGGACATGAGATACATAGAATACCTTGTCTGTGTTTTCAATACTCAACGCCTCCACAGGATCAGGCACACCCGTAAATTCGATTGCTCCACTACTACGAAAGGTTTTAAAGGATACTGCCCCAGATTTCTTACTTAAAGATTCAATCACCACATTAGCCTTCAACTTACTTTTCTCTCATTTTCTAAGTTATTCAAACATAGAACGAACCGTATTAACAATTCTACTCATTAATCTCTCTTCACAACAAACACTTGTTCCTCTTCCATTTAAGAAAGTTGTTTCATGCCTCAAGATAAGCATAAAATTCCTCTTATTCAGAAACCCCATGATCACATTTACCACTTATTTGATCCATGATTTACCGAAATTTAAGTCCACACAAGTATATCATTAATCATACCATTTCCTATTGTTAACACTTTGCCCATTTTCTAGACTTAAACCTATGGTTTGTATCCATCCTAAACCCATAATCCATACACTTACACCATCAACACCTAAGTTTGAGTCTAAGCACCGCAATGATACCTAGTTCACTCAAACTAATGCTCTGATACCATATTGTAACGACCGGGCCAAGAAATCCCACCAATCAAAACGAACAACTTTCTAATAACTATCTAATTACAATTAACCATTCTAAACAGATAACAACTATACAAAATACAATAAACGAGCCAAGATCTCACTACCAACAAAGACTATGGATACAAACCAGCTAACTACAAAAAATTTATCAATACAAAACTACCCAACTCCCACATACCTAAATATACGCCCGGAGTATAACTTCTAAACCTCCGATCAACTTCAAGATCCTATATGCTTACTCTTATCTTTTCCTGTAAAAAGTTAGTCCACTAAACGGGTAAGCTACAACGAGCTTAGTGAGTTCATAAAGTACAAAATAATACTAGCATTATATACAAAACAAAGAAGTAATAACATATAAAATGGTATAAAACTATTTAAGTAATTCATATTATAGCAAGTACACATCAAAGCATAACTGACCGAGAAGCTTTACAACTTAACATGAGATTTACCGAGAATCCGTCATAGCCGAGTATCAACACTTATCCGGGATCAACAAGAATCACTGAATGACTGACATTGAGAATACAACTATATCGCAAGAATCAACAAGAGTTTGCAAGATAATAAACACAATTGAGAACCAATCACCGAATCAACACTCCACGAGAATCATCACTTAACCACCGGAACCGATAGACAATACCGCATCATGAACCAATGAGATCTCAATACCATCCAAACGAATCAAAGTGCGTCATTCCCCCTTAGGCCATTAGGGAATGAGGCCGATGAAGGTGATCAAGGCACCCCTAACCGAGTCCATGATCCAGCTTCACCACCACGGTCCATACCACTCCTCCGCCAGGTACTCCCGCGTCCACCGCTCAACATATTACACAAAGTAATACTCAAGCCGCCGTGGGTCCTCACGAAACGAAATTATCTCTCAAGGAATTCGTACGGGTAACTCATATTCGATATCAAACGAAACAATAACAACGATGACTCCACGAGACCGGAACAATAGGATTATCACAACCCGAATCAATAAAAATGCATCTCATACTAGAGCAATCCAACCGAGACGTAACACAAGGAATTTATACGACATGAATCGATATCAAGTGAGACACTTCAAGGATATTCCATCAATCAAGACATCTATCAAAAGATTATATACAAGGCATACTACGAATAATCACTATATTCTTACAAGTCAATACACATAGCAAAAGTCTATTAATGAGTCAAACTTCATTTAATCATATTACAGTCAAATCACTAGAATTACCAATTCAATGTTCTAGGCATCGCATATGTGATAATAATAAACCAAATAACAATTAAACACGTAGCATTTAAATATATAACTACTAGTATACAGTTGTACATAGATGAACTCACCTGGGATTAAGCAATTGCCAACACAAGCTAATAACTTCTTTAATCAAAGTCCCAAAGTCACCGGTCAATGAAGTCACCACAATCTCCCAATTGATTACCTATCACAATTATACACATCTCAACAACAATTCTAAACCATAATCATATCTAGGATAAACCTTAGTCATCAATTTCCCTAATTTGGTGATGAACCAAAACCCTAGATCACCAATTACTCATACTTGCACATGATCACATACTAACTACAATCCTCATAGCTAAATACTCAGTTACACTAGAGTACCATCTAAATTTTCAGATTATAACTCAACTTTCAACTAGGATTCTTGACCTAACAACTAAATATCTCAATTTCTACTCTTGCATGATGTTAGGGATGAAGAAATACCTTGGTTATCAACACAATTGATGAAAATCCTTTGATTTCTAGCCAAAATCTGCCCAAGATCACCATCTTTCGCTCAAAATCGCCCACACCCGACTAGAGAAAGTTCTGGAGAGAGTTTTTGCTGAAATGGGGAAAAATCCCGATTTTATGCCTAATCTGCACAAGATAGCGCCGCTATCTGCCCAAGATAGCGCCGCTATCTCGACCCCGCGCTAAATAGCGCCGCTATTTCCAGGGATAGCGCCGCTATCTCTAAATTTTTCGCGTTTCCCCCTTAGCTATTTCGAGTTGCTGTCCCCTTTTACACAAGATAGCGCCGCTATCTCTAAGATAGCGCCGCTATCTTCCAAAATACTGCAATTTCACATTTTTCTTCCTTTTTGACCCATGCCACTTATCCAAATACCGAAAATACAGATTTTTGACCAACACTTTCAACCAACGTAACCTAACAACTCGTCATTTACCACCTATAATTAACTTAAAAATTAAAATACTCAAAATTAGAACACGTATGTTACAATTACCTCCTCCTTTTGAGAATTTCGTCCCGAAATTAGGTTGACTTGAATGAAATAGAATTCCTTGATTTTATCATCTTTTCTTTCCTCAATTACCATTCCATCTATGAACATTTCATTCTTTTGTTTTCCCTCTTGACAAACACTAGCTACATATTCCAATTTCTTAGCACATTTGACCTAGGTCCAAAAGAACCGTTTTGCCAAATATATCTACATTATTAACAATAAACATATGAAATACCTTCAATCAACAAATAGCTTCCATATTACTCGATCACTCAAACAAGTCAAAAATTCATATGAATTGTAATTCTTTAATTCATACCATGGTCAAAATCAGACACTTATTTTATATGTAAAACCAAGACTACCTTCATTGACCAATTCACATTTAACCAAATTATTACTCAAACGGGTCAAAACCATACTATTTCAAAATTTAATATGTAACGAGTTACATTTTAGCCATACCAATACGCATATAATGACAAATTCATGTTTAACCGTTCCTTCCTTAAAACAGGCCAAATTCTTAATATTATTATCATTAAAAAAATTAACAATTAACTTAACAAATATGGTATTCATTAATTACATACCTCTTTCAATTTCTTCATATTCTTAATCATATTGACTTTGACTTCAGTCAATATCAGTCAAAGGAGCCATTTCATCGAGTGTATTCAAACTCCCCTTGCATTCTTTTCTAGGTAAAAATCGATCTCCCATGACAATTCCCTAGGACTAATTCCAATTACGCCACCGGTATCCATACTTTTCATTCATTACATGAGATTAGTCGGCATTTCTTTAACTAAATTTCATCACATGATCCTTTGCTTCAGACTCTTACCCTGCATTAAACTCATTTCAATCTTTTGACATTGTTAAACTATTCATTAATATTAAAGTAAACCGCAATCTATAAAGTCATCTCGGTTAGTAGTTAACCATTTGTCATGCCTAAATTGATAACTACATTACAAGGCTTAGATACAAAATACAGTTCCTTCATAATTCTTACTTATAAACATATTCATTAACCTTGAATCTTGTGCTATTTCTAGTACATTACCAATTTTAAATATCCATAACCGATTACTACACACTTCCCCACTATCAATAACTTTGTTCCCAAACTATTCCTCAGACCAGGTCAAATTTTATGTCATTTAACAAATTCTCAATTCATATTATTCCCAAAGTCAAAGTTTGATCTCATATACATGGTCAAAACTTCATACCATAACCAATTACTTGTTCTATATTCATAGCCAATACTTTATAGTGATTCAAGTTCAATATTTAACTAATTATTTCGCAATTGAATCCAAATGCATGATACTGAAGTTTATGTTAACCTAATTGCATTATAACCACCTCAATATCCACATTATATTCAGTTCATACTAATTAAGTTCCAGTTTAGTCAACATCTACTAACATGATCAAAATCCAACCTCATATTATGATTAATCTTATCATAGTTCCTAGCTCATCCAAGTTCCACGCTTCAACATTCTTTTAGTTTTATTATTCTCGGGTTTCAAGTTTTACTCATAGCCTAACTAACTCGTCGAGGGTATCAATATCATCTCCGTATACAATATCCATTCTACATCACTAACGCATTTATAGGAAAAGAATTACCACTTACAAGAACCAATTTATTCATTAATTCACCATTCTATTTTCACCCTACACTTGGGTTATTCCCTTTCAACCAAATTTCGGTCCATCTTTTCTAAAACACATAAGGTTGTCTATATACTTCATTACCTAATCCGTTCCAATAATAATGTTTAAACTTGACAAATTCTATGAACCCTAGATCAATATAGAATTTGTGGTCATTAATTTCCAATACTTAAATCCTCATATCCTTTGTGACCATTAAAGTTTCACTTTTCATAACATCAATATATATAACAGATTCATTATCGGATAAGAAAACCATATTAAAGATCAAACGAATCTAGTAACACACAATAAATCAGATTCTTCATAATCAAACAATCTACAAACGATTAGAGTATTAACAAGAAATGTACCAATTTTGACGTTAGCATCCTCGTAAGCTTCCTCAGAGGTATTTGAACACACAACCTCTTGCCTTAGGAACCTCCTCCTTTCGCTTAGAGTACCCGTCACAAAATACTGATGAACCAAAGTTTCATTTTCGGCGACTTGTTAGAAAGAGTAGAGTATTGACACTTTCGGTATCCCAACTTTCTGTAAGACTAATAATTACATCCTTGTACGGACAGCTAAACCTTTTATGTCCGTTTTCACCACAACCCTAACACTTCAAGGTTCTTGATAATTCTCACATCGTCCATTATAATTTCTACTACAATGTCGACGTTTACAGGTTGCACCCGACTACAAAATTATCAAAGTTATACACATAATATATTATTTCACATAGACCTTACTTATACCTGTTTCGAAAAGAACTGACACTGAACTGCGGGGGAAATTGAATTGTTTCATTTTATAACGTTTTGGTTCAGGAATCAACACTCTACTTGGGTTCAAATCATACTCACCCTTCCGAACATATTCAACAACTTTCGCGACAAAGGAATATCATATTTGCTAGCACAATTTTAATTTTCATATCTAAACCTTCCACAAGCACTTACACTTTCTTTACTCCATTTTGGGATGAATTTTTGTGGCAAATTGTGCCTCCGGATTAAACACCGTTTAATATTCGTCTAACAACATTGTTCCTAATCTAATTTCCAAGAATTCTTTCTCAATCCTTGTTCTCATTTCACTAGAACTATATTGATCAAGAAAATGAACTATAAACGATTACCAAATCATATGATCCTCTTCTTCCTCGCTTAATATTTTATACAAACTATTAATCAGGTCAACGCCTTTCCTGAAAGCCTAGCGGTCACATAACATGTTGATCTTCCCCGTGGACATGAGATACATAGAATACCTTGTCTGTGTTTTCAATACTCAACACCTCCACAGGATCAGGCACACCCGTAAATTCGATTGCTCCACTACTACGAAAGGTTTTAAAGGATACTGCCCCAGATTTCTTACTTAAAGATTCAATCACCACATTAGCCTTCAACTTACTTTTCTCTCATTTTCTAAGTTATTCAAACATAGAACGAACCGTATTAACAATTCTACTCATCAATCTCTCTTCACAACAAACAATTGTTCCTCTTCCATTTAACAAAGTTGTTTCATGCCTCAAGATAAGCATAAAATTCCTCTTATTCGCGTTTCCCCCTTAGCTATTTCGAGTTGCTGTCCCCTTTTACACAAGATAGCGCCGCTATCTCTAAAATAGCGCCGCTATCTTCCAAAATACTGCAATTTCACATTTTTCTTCCTTTTTGACCTATGCCACTTATCCAAATACCGAAAATACAGATTTTTGACCAACACTTTCAACCAACGTAACCTAACAACTCGTCATTTACCACCTATAATTAACTTAACAATTAAAATACTCAAAATTAGAACACCCGAAAATACAGATTTTTGACCAACACTTTCAACCAACGTAACCTAACAACTCGTCATTTACCACCTATAATTAACTTAACAATTAAAATACTCAAAATTAGAACACGTATGTTACAAAGGGTCAAGGCTCAAGGTTCAAGGCTCAAGGCTCAAGGGTCATGGCTCAAGGGTCAAAAAAAGGTCAGGGTTCAAGGTTCAAGGCTCAAGGCTCAAGGCTTAAGGCTCGAGGCTCAAGGGTCAAGGGTCAAGGCTCATGGCTCAAGGATCACAGAGCTCGAGGCTCAAGGCTCAAGGCAAAAGGCTCAAGGCTCAAGGTTCAAGGTTCAAGGTAAAAGGCTCAAGGCTCAAGGCTCAAGTCACGGCTCAAGGCTCAAGGCTTAAGGCTCAAGGCTCAAGGGTCAAGGCTCATGGCTCAAGGCTCTCAGTGCTCGAGGCTCAAGGCTCAAGGCAAAAGGCTCAAGGCTCAAGGTTCAAGGTTCAAGGTAAAAGGCTTAAGGCTCAAGTCTCAAGGCTCAAGGCTCAAGTCACGGGTCAAGGGTCAAGGCCCAAAAGTCAAGGCTCAAGGCTCAACACTCAAGGGTCAAGGCTCAAGGCTCAAGGCTCAAGGCTCAAGGCTCAAGGCTCAAGGGTAAAGGCTCAAGGATCAAGGCTCAAGGCTCAAGGCTCAAGGCTCAAGGCAAAAGGCTAAAGGCTCAAGGCTCAAGGCTTAAGGCTCAACGTCAAGGCTCAAGTCTCAAGGCTAAAGCTCACGGCTCAAGGCTCAAGGCTCAAGGCTCAAGGCTCAAGGCTCAAGGCTCGAGGCTCGAGGCTCGAGGCTCGAGGCTCAAGGCTCAAGGCTCAAGGCTCAAGGCTTAAGGCTCGAGGCTCAAGGGTCAAGGGTCAAGGGTCAAGGCTCATGGCTCAAGGCTCAAGGCTCAAGGCTCAAGGGTAATGGCTCAAAGGTTAAATGTCAAAGGTCAAGGTTCAAGGCTCAAGGGTCAAGGCTTAAGGCTCAAGGCTTAAGGCTCAAGGCTCAAGGCTCAAGTCACTGCTCAAGGGTCAAGGTTCAAAAGTCAAGGCTCAACGCTCAAATATGAAGGGCTCAAGGAGAAAGGCTCAAGGCTCAAGGCTTAAGGCTCAAAGTCAAGCCTCAAGGCTCAAGACTCAAGGCTCAACGCTCAACGCTCAAGGCTCAAGGCTCAACGTTCAAGGCTCAAGGCTCAATGCTCAAGGCTCAAGGCTCAAGGCTCAAGTCTCAAGGCTCAAGGCTCAAGGCTCAAGGCTCAAGTCACGGCTCAAGGTTCAAGGCTCAAAAGTCAAGGCTCAAGGCTCAACACTCAAGGGTGAAGGGTTAAGGCTCAAGGCTCAAGTCTCAAGGCTCAAGGCTCAAGGCACAAGGCTCAAGGCTCAAGGCTCAAGGCTCAAGGCTCAAGGCTCAAGGCTCAAGGCTCAAGGCTCAAGGCTCAAGGCTCAAAGCTCAAGGCTCAAGTCTCAAGGCTCAAGTCTCAAGGCTCAAGGATCAAGGATCAAGGCTCAAGGCTCAAGGCTCAAGGATCAAGGCTCAAGGCTCAAGGCTAGAGGCTCAAGGCTCGAGGCTCGAGGCTCAAGGCTCGAGGCTCCAGGCTCGAGGCTCCAGGCTCGAGGCTCAAGGCTCAAGGCTCAAGACTCCAGGCTCAAGGCCCAAGGTTTAAGGCTCAAAGTCAAGGCTCAAGGCTCAAGGCTCAAGGCTCAAGGCTCAAGGTTCAAGGCTCAACGCTCAATGCTCAAGGCTCAAGGCTCAACGTTCAAGGCTCAACCCTCAACGCTCAACGCTCAAGGCTCAACGCTCAATGTTCAAGGCTCAAGGCTCAAGGCTCAAGGCTCAAGGCTCAAGGCTCAAGTCTCAAGGCTCAAATCACGGCTCATGGGTCAAGGCTCAAAAGTCAAGGCTCAACACTCAAGGTTCAAGGCTCAAGACTCAAGGCTCAAGGCTCGAGGCTCAAGGCTCAAGGCTCGAGGCTCGAGGCTCAAGGCTCAAGGCTCAAGGCTCAAGTCACGGCTCAAGGTTCAAGGCTCAAAAGTCAAGGCTCAAGGCTCAACACTCAAGGGTGAAGGGTTAAGGCTAAAGGCTCAAGTCTCAAGGTTCAAGGCTCTAGGCTCAAGGCTCAAGGCTCAAGGCTCAAGGCTCAAGGCAAAAGGCTAAAGGCTCAAGGCTCAAGGCTCAAGGCTTATGGCTCAAGGCTCAAGGCTCAAGGCTCAAGGCTCAAGGCAAAAGGCTAAAGGCTCAAGGCTCAAGGCTCAAGGCTCAAGGCTCGAGGGTTAAGGGTCAAGGGTCAAGGGTGAACACTCATGGGTCAAGGGTCAAGCTCAAGTCTCAAGGCTGAACACTCATGGGTCAAGGGTCAGGGGTCAAGGGTCAAGGGTCAAGGCTCAAGGTTCAAAACTCAATTCCCAAGGCTCAAGGCTCAAGGCTCAAGGCTCAAGGGTCAAGGCTCAAGGCTCAAGGCTCAAAGCTCAAGGCTCAAGGCTCAAGTCTCAAGGCTCAAGGCTCAAGGCTCCAGGCTCAAGGCTCAAGGCTCAGGGCTCAAGGCTCAAGGGTCAAGGCTCAAGGTTCAAGGCTCAAGGCTGAACACTCATGGGTCAAGGGTCAAGGGTTAAGGCTCAAGTCTCAAGGCTCAAGGTTCAAGGCTCAAGGCTTAAGGCTCAAGCCTCAAGGTTCAAGGCTCGAGGCTCGAGGCTCGAGGCTCGAGGCTCAAGGTTTAAGGCTCAAGGCTCATGACTCAAGGCTCAAGGCTCAGGCCTCAAGGCTCAAGGCTCAAGTCTCAAGGCTTAAGGCTCAAGGCTCAAGACTCAAGGCTTAAGGATCAAGGATCAAGGCTAAAGGGTCAAGGCCCAAGGCCCAAGGCTCAAGGCTCAAGGCTCAAGGCTCAAGGCTCAAGGCTCAAGGCTCAAGGTTCAAGGCTCAAGACTCAAGGCTCAAGGCAAAAGGGTCAAGGTTAAAGGCTCAAGGCTTAAGGCTCAAGGCTCAAGTCACGGCTCAAGGGTCAAGGCTCAAAAGTCAAGGCTCAACGCTCAAATATGAAGGGCTCAAGGCAAAAGGCTCAAGGCTCAAGGCTCAAGGCTCAAGGCTCAACGCTCAAGGCTCAACGCTCAAGGCTCAAGGCACAACGCTCAAGGCTCAACGGTCAAGGTTCAAGGGTCAAGGCTCAAAAGTCAAGGCTCAACTCTCAAATATGAAGGGCTCAAGGCAAAAGCTCAAGGCTCAAGGCTCAAGGCTCAAGGCTCAAGGCTCAAGGCTCAAGGCTCAAGGCTCAAGGCTCAAGGGTCATGGTTCAAGGTTCAAAACAAAGGTCAAGGTTCAAGGCTCAAGGCTCCAGGCTTAAGGCTCCAGGCTCAAGGGTCAAGGGTCAAGTCTCATGGCTCAAGGCTCATAGTGCTCGAGGCTCAAGGCTCAAGAGTCACGGCTCAAGGCTCAAAAGTCAAAGGTCAAGGTTCAAGGCTCAAGGATCAATGCTTAAGGCTCAAGGCTCAAGGCTCAAGGCTCATGGCTCAAGGGTCTCAGTGGTCGAGGCTCAAGGCAAAAGGCTCAAGGCTCAAGGCTCAAGGTTCAAGGTTGAAGGCTCAAGGCTCAACGCTCCAGGCTCAAGGCTCAAGGCTCAAGGCTCAAGGCTCAAGGCTCAAGGATCAAGGCTCAAGGCTCAAGGCTCAAGGCTCAAGGCTCAAGGCTCAAGGCTCAAGGCTCAAGGCAAAAGGCTAAAGGCTCAAGGCTCAAGGCTCAAGGCTCGAGGGTTAAGGGTCAAGGGTCAAGGGTGAAGGCTGAACACTCATGGGTCAAGGGTCAAGGGTCAAGCTCAAGTCTCAAGGCTGAACACTCATGGGTCAAGGGTCAGGGGTCAAGGGTCAAGGGTCAAGGATCAAGGTTCAAAACTCAAGGCTCAAGGCTCAAGGCTCAAGGCTCAAGGCTCAAGGCTCAAGGCTCAAGGCTCAAGGCTCAAGGCTCAAGGCTCAAGGCTCAAAGCTCAAGGCTCAAGGCTCAAGGCTCAAGGCTCAAGGCTCAAGGCTCAAGGCTCAAGGCTCAAGGCTCAAGGCTCAAGGCTCAAGGCTCAAGGCTCAAGGCTGAACACTCATGGGTCAAGGGTCAAGGGTCAAGGCTCAAATCTCAAGGCTCAAGGTTCAAGGCTCCAGGCTTAAGGCTCAAGCCTCAAGGTTCAAGGCTCGAGGCTCGAGGCTCAAGGCTCGAGACTCGAGGCTCAAGGTTTAAGGCTCAAGGCTCACGACTCAAGGCTCAAGGCTCAGGCCTCAAGGCTCAAGGCTCAAGGCTTAAGGCTCAAGGCTCAAGACTCCAGGCTTAAGGATCAAGGCTCAAGGCTCAAGGCCCAAGGCCCAAGGCTCAAGGCTCAAGGCTCAAGGGTCGAGGCTCAAGGCTCAAGGCTCAAAACTTAAGGCTCAAGGCTCAAGGCTCAAGGCTCAAGGCTCAAGGCTCAAGGCTCAAGGCTCAAGGCTCAAGGCTCAAGGCTCAAGGCAAAAGGGTCAAGGTTAAAGGCTCAAGGCTCAAGTCACGGCTCAAGGGTGAAAGCTCAAAAGTCAAGGCTCAACGCTCAAATATGAAGGGCTCAAGGCAAAAGGCTCAAGTCTCAAGGCTTAAGGCTCAAAGTCCAGGCTCAAGGCTCAACGCTCAAGGCTCAAGTCACAACGCTCAAGGCTCAACGGTCAAGGTTCAAGGGTCAAGGCTCAAAAGTCAAGGCTCAACGCTCAAATATGAAGGGCTCAAGGCAAAAGGCTCAAGGCTCAAGGCTCAAGGCTTAAGGCTCAAAGTTAAGCCTCAAGGCTCAAGGCTCACGACTCAAGGCTCAAGGCTCAAGGGTCATGGCTCAAGGTTCAAAACAAAGGTCAAGGTTCAAGGCTCAAGGCTCCAGGCTTAAGGCTCGAGGCTCATGGCTCAACCCTCATAGTGCTCGAGGCTCGAGGCTCAAGGGTCACGGCTCAAGGCTCAAAAGTCAAAGGTCAAGGTTCAAGGCTCAAGGATCAAGGCTTAAGGCTCAAGGGTCAAGGCTCAAGGGTAAAGGCTCATGGCTCAAGGCTCTCAGTGCTCGAGGCTCAAGGCTCAAGGCTCTCAGTGCTCGAGGCTCAAGGCTCAAGGCAAAAGGCTTAAGGCTCAATGCTCAAGGCTCAAGGCTCCAGGCTCAAGGCTCAAGGCTCAAGGCTCAAAGCTCAAGGCTTAAGGCTCAAGGCTCAAGGCTCAAGGCTCAAGGTTCAAGGCTCAAGGCTCAAGGCAAAAGGCTCAAGGCTAAAGGCTCAAGGCTCAAGGCTCAAGTCACGGCTCAAGGGTCATGGCTCAAAAGTCAAGGCTCAACGCTCAAATATGAGGGGCTCAAGGCAAAAGGCTCAAGGCTCAAGGCTCAAGGCTTAAGGCTGAAAGTCAAGGCTCAAGGCTCAAGGGTCAAGGGTCAAGGCTCAAGGTTCAAGGCTCAAGGCTCAAGGGTCATGGCTCAAGGGTCAAAAAAAGGTCAGGGTTCAAGGTTCAAGGGTCAAGGCTCAAGGCTTAAGGCTCGAGGCTCAAGGGTCAAAGGTCAAGGCTCATGGCTCAAGGATCACAGAGCTCGAGGCTCAAGGCTCAAGGCAAAAGGTGTTGGATTTTGGTGGGTTCAAAAACGCAGCGGAAACGGAAATTTAAAATAAATTTAACCACCAAGATCCACCAATGACCGAATCTCTAAACCCAAATCATGCAACAAAAGGAGAAAGAGAACATCATACCCTCGAAGACACCCGCAAGAATAGTGATGAACTCTTGAAAGGATGAAGGTCACGTAGTCGTTCCCCTCTACCGTTGATCCACACCGAGTAAGTGATTCCTTCCAAGTTGCTAACCCGACACCGAAATGCTCAAGAATCCTTCTTAGAATTTCGGTGAACTAAACACTTGTATTTTAGAGAGAGAACCGATTTTCATTAGTCCATCATCAACCTCCCACATCTCTCTTATATAGATAAGAGAGCATGTGGAGGTGGGTGGAAAAGCTCTACATGCATTGGACCAAAGAGTGGTCCAATAGAATTAAAGCAAGCATGTGGAGAAAAGTAGTGGCTTTCCTTTACATGCATTGGACCATTAAATGGTCCAATGAAATAAAAGCCACTTTTATTTCTCCCAACATCTTTATTTATCTCTCTTAATTTAAGTGTTATCGGAAAGGAATTCCCCCGGCGTGTGACCCGATAGGCTCGTGCATCATCGGCCATGATACCCGTACATGTGTGTCGGTGGGCACTAAATTCTGACAATTTAATCACTTATGATTAAGCTGTCACGAGTCCGGCAGTTTAATCACCAATGATTAAGTTGCCACGAATCTGACAGTTCAATCATCAATGATTAAGCTATTACAAATCTAACACTTTAATCACCAATGATTAAGGTTACGATTCTGACAGTTTAATCATCGGTGATTAAGTCACGAATTCTAACAAACTCCCACTTGCACACGACACAACGTGTTATTGGTATCACAAACAAAGAGCGGCCTTAGCTAGGCATCTTTGTCCCCAAGTCAGCATGAGTTACGTCATCCTCGACAACTACCAATCATATAAATAATGGTTCCTTTAGATAAGTGATCGTATCATCCCTTTGTACGCGATATCCTAGTGAACACGAGACATGGATTAATGTCGTCATTCTCCAGATCGTTCACGATTATGTTTCTCGATCTTTTATTTAGTGGTGACCAAAATGAGTTGTAATTGAACTATTTTCAATATAACTCGAGCATGGCCATGCTTTTAGGTGTCAGCGCTAAATCATCGAGGGGCCCATGGATATCTCTCTTCATTGAGGTACAAATCCTTTTGACTACATAGTCCCTACACATAAGTCATCCTTACCCAACTAAGCCCCTTATAACAGCCATTTACGAACCGCGTTAGAGCATTAATCTAAGTAAAGTAAACTTATGCTTTGGAATCTCATGAATCTCTGGTCTAAGGATGAAATCATATTATCATCCCGAGATACTTGTGACAATTTCCATGAAGAAAACTCGGGTGTGGGTCTCCAGTCACTTGAAACTCATTTCAAGCACAGGCAATTGTTGCGTCTATATCTCATAACCAACACATTGCCTCAGCCTTCATTCATTACTTACTTCCATTTAAGTATGACTGACTGTGGATGTTTAGATAAAAATCTAGGAAGTGTTTAAACATGCAAAGATGGAACACAATAAAGATTTTGAAAGTAACTGCAACACGCATATGTATAGACATATTTATACATCAATACAATCAAAATTACAATACTGTTTCATGTTCCCAAAATAAACATCAAATTCAAACTAAAACAGTACTCAAGCTAAATCACTGGCTAATCTCACACCTATTCCTCTAGTGTGAGAATCATGTATAGCCTGTGACAACGGCTTAGTAAACGGATCGGCAAGGTTCTCTTCCGATACTACTCTGCTTATGACAACGTCACCACATTCAATCTTATCTCGAATAACGTGGTATTTACGAGCAATATGCCTCGTTCTTTTGTGAGCTCTAGGTTCCTTAGCCAAAGCCACTGCACCCTCATTGTCACAAAATATTTCAATGGGGTCAGCGATGCTTGGAACCACTACCAAGTCATTGATGAATTTCTTCATCCACACAGCTTCTTTTGCAGCTTCGCTTGCTGCAATGTATTCTGATTCTGTCGTCGAATCAGCAACTGTGTCTTGCTTGGAGCTCCTCCAACTCACAGCACCACCATTCAATAGGAATACATAACCCGATTGCGATCGGAAATCATCCCTATCAGTTTGGAAGCTTGCGTCTGTGTATCCAACTACACGCAACTCTTCCATACCACCATATACCAAGAACATATCCTTCGTTCTTCGAAGATATTTCAAGATGTTCTTGACGGCAATCCAATGAGCTTCTCCGGGGTTTGCCTGATATCTACTTGTCACGCTCAACGCACAAGATACATCAGGTCTTGTGCATAGCATGGCGTACATGATAGATACAACTGCCGAAGCATAAGGGATCTTCTTCATTACGTCACGTTCCTTATCGGAACTTGGACATTGAGCCTTGCTCAAAGTCACTCCATGCAACATAGGAAGATTCCCTTTCTTGGAATCCTCCATTCTAAACCGTTTTAGAACTTTGTCAATATATGCACTTTGACTCAAACCGAGAAGCCTTTTAGATCTATCTCGATAGATCTTGATTCCCAAGATGTACGATGCATTTCCTAAGTCCTTCATGGAGAAACATTTTCCAAGAAATGTCTTGACATCGCTCAAAATTGGAATGTCATTCCCAATGAGTAAGATGTCATCAACATATAGGACTAGGAATACAATCGCGCTCCCACTAGCCCTGACGTATACACAAGGTTCATCTATGCTTTTAGAAAATCCAAATTCCTTGATTTTCTCATCAAAGCAAAGATTCCAACTTCGAGATGCTTGCTTAAGTCCATAAATGGACTTCTTAAGCTGACAGACTTTATTAGGATATTTTGGATGTACAAAACCCTCAGGTTGTCTCATATATACCTCTTCAGTAAGCTTCCCGTTAAGGAAGGCGGTTTTTACTTCCATTTGCCAAATTTCATAATCATGAAAGGCGGCAATTGCCATAAGTATCCTGATAGATTTCAACATAGCCACTGGGGAAAAGGTTTCATCATAGTCAACACCATGGGTTTGAGTGAAGCCTTTAGCAACCAGTCGTGCTTTGAAAGTATCAATCTGTCCATCCATGCCGGTCTTTACTTTATAGACCCATTTACACCCCACAAGCTTACAGCTGGGTGTAGGATCAACCAGTTCCCATACTTGGTTGTCCTTCATGGATTGCATTTCGACTTCCATTGCATCTCTCCATTTGTCAGACTCTGGGCCTGCCATCGCTTCCTGGTAGGTAGAGGGTTCATCATGATCCCCTAGTAACTCGCTGCCCTCAGATATGAGAAACCCATATCTCTCTGGCTCAGTGCGAGTTCTACCAGATCTACGAAGAGACAATGGTGGAACGTCAGTTTCTACCGCATCCTCTTGATCGGTACCAACCTCTTGAGGTTGTGTGCTAGTGCCAACATTAGGTAGTTCATTGGATATATCTTGAGTTTCCTCAAGATCTATATGCTTTCCACTAGGTTCATTGGATAAAAGTTCTCTTTCAAGAAATACTGCCCTTCGAGCAACAAATACCTTGTTCTCGGTAGGTTTGTAAAACAAATATCCAAGTCCCGCTTTAGGATATCCAATGAAATAACACTTTTCTGAACGGGGTTCTAATTTGTCATCGGCCTCCCGCTTTACGTAGGCTTGACAACCCCAAACTCTAAGATAGGATAGTGGAGGTTGACTCCCATGCCATATCTCGAAAGGTGTCTTTTCTACCTTCTTTGTTGGTACGAGATTAAGAAGCTTACACGCCGTTTCTAGAGCATATCCCCAAAAACTTATGGGTATTTGGGTTCTTGCCATCATTGATCGAACCATGTCAAGTAATGTTCGATTTCTCCTCTCGGCGACTCCATTCAATTGTGGAGTCCTAGGAGGTGTTAATTGTGAGACAATCCCACAATTCTTAAGATGGTCAATAAACTCTAGATTAAGATACTCTCCGCCTCTATCAGATCGAAGTATCTTGATTGACTTGCCCAATTGGTTCTCAACTTCGTTTTGGAATATCTTGAAGACCTCAATGGTTTCTGACTTATGTTTAATCAAGTAAACATATCCAAACCTACTATAATCATCTATAAAGGTTACGAAGTATCTACAATTATTCCTTGTAAGGTGTTTAAATGGACCACACACATCGGTGTGTACAATGTCTAATAAACCCTTAGCCCTCTCACATACACCGGTGAAGGGAGCTTTAGTCATCTTTCCTAATAAGCAAGATTCACATACATCATTTGAACCATTTTCAAACGATTCCAAGTACCCAATTGCTTGGAGCTTGGAGATGCGAGTCTTGTTTATATGGCCAAGGCGACTATGCCATAAGGATAATTTATCCAAATTATCTTTGGATGTAGAACCAATTTGCATGATTGATCTTTTGTTACTAACATGTGCATCTATCTCATATATGCCATTAACCGGTAATGCTTTAAAATAATAATCACCAATTTTATGACAAGAAATTGTGCCATCATTATTAAAAGCAAACTTAAAACCGTCAATGTATAAAGCATAACATGAAATAATATTTCTTGCCACAAGCGGCGAATAACGAACATGTTTTAACAAAATTGAGAAACTAGATCTAAAGGACAATAACACATTTCCTTTGGCTTCAACCGAGACAACATCCTTGTTTCCCATGATAAGATCTTGTTCTCCAACCATCAACCTCTCACTTTCCCGTAGCACCTGTATTGTATTACAAATATGAGTGCCACAACCGGTATCTAAAACCCAGTTTTGTGAAGTAGAGGTTTGGTATAATTCAATCATGTACATACCTTGTTTTGAGGTACCTCAAACTCCTTTAGCTTTTAGCTTGTTGATTTCCTCAAGGTATGTTGGGCAACTACGACGGAAATGCCCCTTTTTCCCGCAATAGAAGCAGTCCGCATCTTCCGGTGTCATGGCTTGAGGAACCTTTCCTTTTGCCATCTTCGCCGAAGTTGGCTTAGGCTTGGGCGCACCAACCTTGCCTTTACCCTTACCTTGCTGTAGGGGTGGACTTCTTCTTCTTGGAGACCTTTCCTTCTCGAATTGCAAGGACGGGATGTGTTGGGTTGGGCTTTCTTTTGGTCATGGTAGACTCGGCGGTCTTCAACATACCATGAAGCTCCATTATGGACTTGTCCATACCATGCATATGATAGTTCATAACAAACTGTTCATATGATGTAGGAAGAGACCTAAGGATAAAATCCACGGCCAATTCCTTCCCAATGGAGAAGCCTAACTTCTCCAGGCGTTCCACGTTTGCTTTCATATGCAACACGTGAGCGCTCACATCCCCGCCTTCTAGGAGTTTACGATCAAGCACGTTCTTAAGGCACTCGTACCGCTCTAGCTTTGCTTGTTGTTGGAACATGTCCCGCAACTGCACAATAAGCTCGTAAGCGTACAAATGATCCATTTGCTTTTGCAAATCAGGAGTCATTGTGCTCAACATTAAACATGTAACGTCCTCACATTCTTTCGTGAGACGTTCATGAGCATCGTGTGCTGCTTGAATCGCATCCTCCCCTGGTTCATCGGGAAGAGGTCCTTCAATCAAGTGCATCTTTCCTTCATGGCGGAGAACAAGTTTTAGTTGTCTCTCCCAATCAAGGAAGTTTGCACCATTGAGTTTCTCCTTTTCAAGGAAAACTCTTAAAGAAACATTGGTGGTGGTGGTGGGGTTTGAAGATGCCATCTAAAAAATAGCAAAGTAGTTTTAGTTAGTTTGATGGGTCCTTGTAAATATATTACTCAAAACTTTTATATTTAACAAGGGCTAAGAATCCGTATTTCACAATACATTATGACGGGTATGCCGCGGATCACAATGTAAAGCTATTTCCGGTGGTATCCATTGTACCATTGTAATCACCATATTGTACTAATGCCATATTGTACTAATTGTACCAATAATCATATTGTACCAATTGTACCAATTGCATTTATTTTGTACCAATTGTGACTTACAACTCTTAGCTTCTTGCGGGATCACTTGACAACCATTGTGTCAATTGGCATGTTTGATCCCTTCATGCACTAACCTCAAACCAAACTTTAAATGACTCGGTTTCGCTCGACAATCATTTAAAATCTAGTTTGAAGTTTGTAAATCGACCATCTAGATCCACGATAAGCCCATAACTAAATTGGCTCGGTTTCGCTCGACAACCAACTTAATTAAGGAACTTATACTCACCCTTATCTTGCTTCACAAGGCACGGCTCGGTTTCGCTCGACAACCGACCTTGCTCCACAAGACTTAAGTGGTGACACTCCAATGGATAGTGCAAGACTTACATTTTGTGAGAAATCAAATAAATCATCCAACATGATACGCGGTGAAACATTTTGACTATAATGGTTCGGCTAATGCACGACAACCAACTTTGTCTAGCAAGATTTGGGTGGCGTCATCATTAGGATAATAAAAATGATATTCTCAAAACGGGTTTTTGTTTTCTTTTAAAGTCTTGATTAATTACTTTTGTGACAAAAACATTTTTCACCTTTTAATTAATCTATAGCGAGTGATTTAATTAAACCATTTTTAATTAATTTAATTTATTTATTTAACATTGCGAAAATCAAACAACCAAGCAAATAAATAAACATCACACGCATACAACAAAATTGGTAACCATGCCCAAAGCCTATGCGTTTTTCCCGTGAGCCAACCCGGGAAAAACAAGGTCAACTATGGACAAATAATGACCTTCCATGTGAGCTCCCACTAAATCCGCCGTCTCCATTAGACTTCATCGAATCCAAGGTTGCCTAGACATCACTTCATGATTCCATTTGGTTGTCTTTTGATCTTCGTTTTACAAGTACATAGAAAATATAGAAATGGCTAGCAAGCCACGAAATCCTACTAACTAGTACAAATACAAATGAAAATCAATGGCATGCAAGCCATAATTAATAAATATTACATACCAAAATTAATAGATTATTAATTACAAACCATTGTGACAAAGTCACCAAATGAATAACAACCAAACACACGGCACAAGGTCAAGGGCATGATGGTTACCAATCTACTAGCTACTACATACATGAAAGCTAAAATGGTGTGCCAACAACCATTCTCAAAAAATATTTTGACAAAGATTCGAAATCAAACACTCAAGGCACAAAGAATCTTTGTAAGCAATAAAGTACATACATCTACACAAATATATGCATGCATGCATTTCATGCCAAAATCATGACAAGCATATAAGTGTGTGAGTCAAAATATTACGGGTTTAACAAAGATGTACTCTAAGAGCACATGCATGGTTAAAAAACCCGAAATCTAAAAAATGGCAAAACAGATCCGCAAATCGTTTTCAAGCCCGAAATGTGCACGAATCGGTTAGAGTAGGCTCTGATACCACTGTTGGATTTTGGTGGGTTCAAAAACGCAGCGGAAACGGAAATTTAAAATAAATTTAACCACCAAGATCCACCAATGACCGAATCTCTAAACCCAAATCATGCAACAAAAGGAGAAAGAGAACATCATACCCTCGAAGACACCCGCAAGAATAGTGATGAACTCTTGAAAGGATGAAGGTCACGTAGTCGTTCCCCTCTACCGTTGATCCACACCGAGTAAGTGATTCCTTCCAAGTTGCTAACCCGACACCGAAATGCTCAAGAATCCTTCTTAGAATTTCGGTGAACTAAACACTTGTATTTTAGAGAGAGAACCGATTTTCATTAGTCCATCATCAACCTCCCACATCTCTCTTATATAGATAAGAGAGCATGTGGAGGTGGGTGGAAAAGCTCTACATGCATTGGACCAAAGAGTGGTCCAATAGAATTAAAGCAAGCATGTGGAGAAAAGTAGTGGCTTTCCTTTACATGCATTGGACCATTAAATGGTCCAATGAAATAAAAGCCACTTTTATTTCTCCCAACATCTTTATTTATCTCTCTTAATTTAAGTGTTATCGGAAAGGAATTCCCCCGGCGTGTGACCCGATAGGCTCGTGCATCATCGGCCATGATACACGTACATGTGTGTCGGTGGGCACTAAATTCTGACAATTTAATCACTTATGATTAAGCTGTCACGAGTCCGGCAGTTTAATCACCAATGATTAAGTTGCCACGAATCTGACAGTTCAATCATCAATGATTAAGCTATTACAAATCTAACACTTTAATCACCAATGATTAAGGTTACGATTCTGACAGTTTAATCATCGGTGATTAAGTCACGAATTCTAACAAACTCCCACTTGCACACGACACAACGTGTTATTGGTATCACAAACAAAGAGCGGCCTTAGCTAGGCATCTTTGTCCCCAAGTCAGCATGAGTTACGTCATCCTCGACAACTACCAATCATATAAATGATGGTTCCTTTAGATAAGTGATCGTATCATCCCTTTGTACGCGATATCCTAGTGAACACGAGACATGGATTAATGTCGTCATTCTCCAGATCGTTCACGATTATGTTTCTCGATCTTTTATTTAGTGGTGACCAAAATGAGTTGTAATTGAACTATTTTCAATATAACTCGAGCATGGCCATGCTATTAGGTGTCAGCGCTAAATCATCGAGGGGCCCATGGATATCTCTCTTCATTGAGGTACAAATCCTTTTGACTACATAGTCCCTACACGACTCAAGGGTCAAGGCCCAAAAGTCAAGGCTCAAGGCTCAACACTCAAGGGTCAAGGCTCAAGGCTCAAGGCTCAAGGCTCAAAGCTCAAGGCTCAAGGCTCAAGGCTCAAGGCTCAAGGCTCAAGGCTCAAGGCTCAAGGCTCAAGGCTCAAGGCTCAAGGCTCAAGGCTCAAGGCTCAAGGCTCAAGGCTCAAGGCTCAAGGCTTAAGGCTCAACGTCAAGGCTCAAGTCTCAAGGCTCAAGGCTCAAGGCTCAAGGCTCAAGGCTCAAGGCTCAAGGCTCAAAGTCAAGCCTCAAGGCTCAAGGCTCAAGGCTCAAGGCTCAACGCTCAACGCTCAAGGCTCAAGGCTCAACGTTCAAGGCTCAAGGCTCAATGCTCAAGGCTCAAGGCTCAAGGCTCAAGGCTCAAGGCTCAAGGCTCAAGGCTCAAGGCTCAAGGCTCAAGGCTCAAGGCTCAAGTCACGGCTCAAGGTTCAAGGCTCAAAAGTCAAGGCTCAAGGCTCAACACTCAAGGGTGAAGGGTTAAGGCTCAAGGCTCAAGTCTCAAGGCTCAAGGCTCAAGGCACAAGGCTCAAGGCTCAAGGCTCAAGGCTCAAGGCTCAAGGCTCAAGGCTCCAGGCTCAAGGCTCAAGGCTCAAGGCTCAAAGCTCAAGGCTCAAGTCTCAAGGCTCAAGTCTCAAGGCTCAAGGCTCAAGGTTCAAGGCTCAAGGCTCAAGGCTCAAGGCTCAAGGCTCAAGGCTCGAGGCTCAAGGCTCGAGGCTCGAGGCTCAAGGCTCGAGGCTCAAGGCTCGAGGCTCAAGGCTCGAGGCTCAAGGCTCAAGGCTCAAGACTCCAGGCTCAAGGCCCAAGGCTTAAGGCTCAAAGTCAAGGCTCAAGGCTCAAGGTTCAAGGCTCAACGCTCAATGCTCAAGGCTCAAGGCTCAACGTTCAAGGCTCAACGCTCAACGCTCAACGCTCAACGCTCAATGTTCAAGGCTCAAGGGTCAAGGCTCAAGGCTCAAGTCTCAAGGCTCAAATCACGGCTCATGGGTCAAGGCTCAAAAGTCAAGGCTCAACACTCAAGGTTCAAGGCTCAAGACTCAAGGCTCGAGGCTCGAGGCTCAAGGCTCAAGGCTCGAGGCTCGAGGCTCAAGGCTCAAGGCTCAAGGCTCAAGGCTCAAGGCTCAAGTCACGGCTCAAGGTTCAAGGCTCAAAAGTCAAGGCTCAAGGCTCAACACTCAAGGGTGAAGGGTTAAGGCTCAAGGCTCAAGTCTCAAGGCTCAAGGCTCAAGGCTCAAGGCTCAAGGCTCAAGGCTCAAGGCTCAAGGCTCAAGGCTCAAGGCTCAAGGCTTAAGGCTAAAGGCTCAAAGCTCAAGGCTCAAGTCTCAAGGCTCAGGTCTCAAGGCTCAAGGATCAAGGCTCAAGGCTCAAGGCTCAAGGATCAAGGATCAAGGCTCAAGGCTCAAGGCTCAAGGCTCGAGGCTCGAGGCTCAAGGCTCAAGGCTCAAGGCTCGAGGCTCAAGGCTCGAGGCTCGAGGCTCAAGGCTCGAGGCTCAAGACTCCAGGCTCAAGGCCCAAGGCTTAAGGCTCAAAGTCAAGGCTCAAGGCTCAAGGTTCAAGGCTCAACGCTCAATGCTCAAGGCTCAAGGCTCAACGTTCAAGGCTCAACGCTCAACGCTCAACGCTCAACGCTCAATGTTCAAGGCTCAAGGCTCAAGGCTCAAGGCTCAAGTCTCACGGCTCAAATCACGGCTCATGGGTCAAGGCTCAAAAGTCAAGGCTCAACACTCAAGGTTCAAGGCTCAAGGCTCAAGGCTCAAGGCTCAAGGCTCGAGGCTCAAGGCTCAAGGCTCGAGGCTCGAGGCTCAAGGCTCAAGGCTCCAGGCTCAAGGCTCAAGCCACGGCTCAAGGTTCAAGGCTCAAAAGTCAAGGCTCAAGGCTCAACACTCAAGGGTGAAGGGTTAAGGCTCAAGGCTCAAGGCTCAAGGCTCAAGGCTCAAGGCTCAAGGTTCAAGGTTCAAGGCTCAAGGCTCAAGGCTCGAGGCTCAAGGCTCAAGGCTCAAGGCTCAAGGCTCAAGGCTCAAGGCTCCAGGCTCATGGCTCAAGGCTCAAGTCTCAAGGCTCAAGGCTCAAGGCTCAAGGCTCAAGGCTCAAGGCTCAAGGATCAAGGATCAAGGCTCAAGGCTCAAGGCTCAAGGCTCAAGGCTCAACGCTCAAGGCTCGAGGCTCAAGGCTCGAGGCTCAAGGCTCGAGGCTCAAGGCTGGAGGCTCAAGGCTCGAGGCTCAAGGCTCGAGGCTCAAAGCTCAAGGCTCGAGGCTCCAGACTCAAGGCGAAAGGCTCAAGGCTCAAGGCTCAAGGCTCAAGGCTCAAGGCCTCAGGCTCAAAGTCTAGCCTCAAGGCTCAAGATTCAAGGCTCAAGGCTCAACGCTCAACTCTCAACGCTCAAGGCTCAACGCTCAAGGCTCAACGCTCAAGGCTCAACGCTCAACGCTAAACGCTTAACGCTCAAGGCTCAAGGCTCAATGTTCAAGGCTCAAGGCTCAAGGCTCAAGGCTCAAGTCTCAAGGCTCAAATCATGGCGCAAGGGTCAAGGCTCAAAAGTCAAGGCTCCGCACTCATGGGTGAAGGGTCAAGGCTCAAGGCTCAAGTCTCAAGGCTCAAGGCTCAAGGCTCTAGGTTCAAGGCACAAGGCTCAAGGATCAATGCTCGAGGCTCAAGGCTCGAGGCTCGAGGCTTCAGGCTCAAGGCTCAAGGCGCAAGGCTCAAGAGGCAAGGCTCAAGTCTCATGTTTTAAGGCTCAAGGCTCAAGTGTCAATGCTCAAGTCTCTAGGCTCAAGTCACAAGGCTCAAGGCTCAAGGCTCAAGGCTCCAGGCTCGAGTCTCAAGGCGCAAGGCTCCAGGCTCCTGGCTCAAGGCTCGAGGCTCAAGGCTCAAGGCTCACGGCTCAAGGCTCAAGGCTCAATGCTCAAGGATCAAGGCTCAAGGCTCAACGCTCAAGGCTCAACGCTTAAGGCTCAAGGCTCAACGCTCAAGGCTCAAGGCTCAAGGCTCAACGCTCAATGCTCAAGGCTCAACGCTCAAGGCTCAACACTCAAGGCTCAACGCTTAAGGCGCAACGCTCAAGGCTCAAGGCTCAAGGAACAAGGCTCATGGCTCATGGCTCAAGGCTCCAGGCTCAAGGCTCAAGGCTCCAGGCTCAAGGCTCGAGGCTCGAGGCTCGAGGCTCCAGGGTCGAGGCTCCAGGCTCCAGGCTCCAGGCTCCAAGGCTAAAGGCTCCAGGCTCAAGGCTCAACGCTCAAGGCTCAAGGCTCAACACTCAAGGCTCAAGGCTCAAGGCTTAAGGCTCCAGGCTCCAGGCTCAAGGCTCAGGCTCGAGGCTCAAGGCTCGAGGCTCGAGGCTCGAGGTTTGAGGCTCGAGGTTCGAGGATCGAGGCTCGAGGCTCGAGGCTTCAGGCGCAAGGCTCAAGGCGCAAGGATCAAGAGGCAAGGCTCAAGTCTCATGTTTTAAGGCTCAAGGCTCAAGGGTCAATGCTCAAGGCTCTAGGCTCAAGTCTCAAGGCTCAAGGCTCAAGGCTCAAGGCACAAGGCTCAAGGCTCAAGGCTCAAGGCTCAAGGCTCATGGCTCAACTGTCAAGGCTGAATGCTCAAGGCTCAACGCTCAAGGCTCAAGGCTCAACGCTCAAGGCGCAAGGCTCAAGGCTCAAGGCTCAAGGAACAAGGCTCAAGGCTCATGGCTCAAGGCTCAAGACGCAAGGCTCAAGGCGCAAGGCTCAAGGCTCAAGGCTCAAGTCTCAAGGCTCAAATCACGGCGCAAGGGTCAAGGCTCAAAAGTCAAGGCTCAGCACTCATGGGTGAAGGGTCAAGGCTCAAGGCTCAAGGCTCAAGTCTCAAGGCTCAAGGCTCAAGGCTCTAGGTTCAAGGCACAAGGCTCAAGGCTCAATGCTCGAGGCTCAAGGCTCGAGGCTCGAGGCTTCAGGCTCAAGGCTCAAGGCGCAAGGCTCAAGAGGCAAGGCTCAAGTCTCATGTTTTAAGGCTCAAGGCTCATGTTTTAAGGCTCAAGGCTCAAGGGTCAATGCTCAAGGCTCTAGGCTCAAGTCTCAAGGCTCAAGGCTCAAGGCTCCAGGCTCGAGTCTCAAGGCGCAAGGCTCCAGGCTCCTGGCTCAAGGCTCGAGGCTCAAGGCTCAAGGCTCAAGGCTCAAGGCTCAAGGCTCAAGGCTCAAGGCTCAATGCTCAATGCTCAAGGCTCAAGGCTCAACGCTCAAGGCTCAACGCTTAAGGCTCAAGGCTCAACGCTCAAGGCTCAAGGCTCAACGCTCAACGCTCAATGCTCAAGGCTCAACGCTCAAGGCTCAACACTCAAGGCTCAACGCTCAAGGCTCAAGGCGCAACGCTCAAGGCTCAAGGCTCAAGGAACAAGGCTCATGGCTCATGGCTCAAGGCTCCAGGCTCAAGGCTCAAGGCTCCAGGCTCAAGGCTCGAGGCTTGAGGCTCGAGGCTCCAGGCTCCAGGCTCGAGGCTCCAGGCTCCAGGCTCCAGGCTCCAAGGCTAAAGGCTAAAGGCTCCGGGCTCAAGGCTCAACGCTCAAGGCTCAAGGCTCAACACTCAAGGCTCAAGGCTCAAGGCTTAAGGCTCCAGGCTCCAGGCTCAAGGCTCAGGCTCGAGGCTCAAGGCTCGAGGCTCGAGGCTCGAGGCTCGAGGCTCGAGGCTCGAGGCTCGAGGTTTGAGGCTCGAGGTTCGAGGATCGAGGCTCGAGGCTCGAGGCTTCAGGCGCAAGGCTCAAGGCGCAAGGATCAAGAGGCAAGGCTCAAGTCTCATGTTTTAAGGCTCAAGGCTCAAGGGTCAATGCTCAAGGCTCTAGGCTCAAGTCTCAAGGCTCAAGGCTCAAGGCTCAAGGCTCAAGGCACAAGGCTCAAGGCTCAAGGCTCAAGGCTCAAGGCTCAAGGCTCAAGGCTCAAGGCTCATGGCTCAACTCTCAAGGCTGAATGCTCAAGGCTCAACGCTCAAGGCTCAAGACTCAAGGCTCAACGCTCAAGGCGCAAGGCTCAAGGCTCAAGGCTCAAGGCTCAAGGAACAAGGCTCAAGGCTCATGGCTCAAGGCTCAAGACGCAAGGCTCAAGGCGCAAGGCTCAAGGCTCAAGGCTCAAGGCTCAAGGCTCAAGGCTCAAGGCTCAAGGCTCAAGGCTCAAGGCCCAGGGCTCAAGGCTCAAGGCTCCAGGCTCAAGGCTCCAGGCTCAAGGCTCGAGGCTCCAGGATCGAGGCTCGAGGCTCCAGGCTCAAAGGCTCCATGCTCAAGGCTAAAGGTTCAAGGCTCAACGCTCAAGGCTCAAGGCTCAAGGCTCCAAGCTCGAGTCTCAAGGCGCAAGGCTCCAGTCTCCAGGATCAAGGCTCAAGGCTCAAGGCTCAAGGCTCAAGGCTCAAGGCTCAAGGCTCATGGCTCAAGGCTCAACACGCAAGGCGCAAGGGTCAAGAGCCAAGGCTCAAGTCTCATGTTTTTAGGCTCAAGGCTCATGGCTCAAGGCTAGAGGATAAAGTCTCAAGGCTCAAAGCGCAAGGCTCAAGGCTGGAGGATCAACGCTCAACGCTCAAGGTTCCAGGCTCAAGGCTCAAGGCTCAAGGCTCAAGGCTCAAGGATCGAGGATCGAGGCTCGAGGCTCAAGAATCAAGGCTCAAGGCTCCAGGATCAAGGCTCAAGGCTCAAGGCTCAAGGCTCAAGGCTCGAGGCTCGAGGCTCCAGGATCGAGGCTACAGGCACAAGGCTCCAGGCTTCAGGCTCCAGGCTCCAGGCCCCAGGCTCCAGGCTCAAGGCTCCAGGCTCCAGGCTCAAGGCTCCAGGCTCAAGGCTCCAGGCTCAAGGCTCCAGGCTCAAGGCTCCGGGCTCCGGGCTCAAGGCTCAAGGCTCAAGGCTCAAGGCTCCAGGCTCAAGGCTCAAGGCTCAAGGCTTAAAGCTCAAGGCTCAAGGCTCAAGGCTCAAGGCTCAAGGCTCAAGGCTCAAGGCTCAAGGCGCAAGGCGCAAGGCGCAAGGCGCAAGGCTCAAGGCTCAAGGCTCAAGGCTCAAGGCTCAAGGCTCAAGGCACGAGGCTCAAGGCTCCGGGCTCCGGGCTCAAGGCTCAAGGCTCAAGGCTCCAGGCTCAAGGCTCAAGGCTCAAGGCTTAAGGCTCAAGGCTCAAGGCGCAAGGCGCAAGGCTCAAGGCTCAAGGCTCAAGGCTCAAGGCTCAAGGCTCAAGGCTCAAGGCTCAAGGCTCAAGGCTCAAGGCTCAAGGCTCAAGGCTCAAGGCTCATCGCTCAAGGCTTAAGGCTCAACGCTCAAGGCTCAAGCCTCCAGGCTCAACGCTCAAGGCTCAAGGCGCAACGCTCAAGGCTCAAGGAAGAAGGCTCATGGCTCAAGGCTCAAGACGCAAGGCTCAAGGGGCAAGGGTCAAGAGTCAAGGCTCAAGGCTCATGGCTCAAGGCTCAAGGCTCAAGGCTCAAGGCTCAAGGCTCTAGGCTCGAGGCTCAAGGCTCGAGGCTCGAGGCTCAAGGCTCAAGGCTCCAGGCTTCAGGCTCCAGGCTCAAAGGCTCAAGGCTCAAGGCTCACGGCTCAAGGCTCAACGCTCAACGCTCAAGGGTCAAGGGTCAAGGCTCAAGGCTTAACACTCAAGGCTCAAGGCTCCAGGCTCGAGGCTCAAGGCTCCAGGGTAGAGGCTCAAGGCTCGAGGGTAGAGGCTCAAGGCTCGAGGCTCGAGGCTCGAGGTTCGAGGCTCAAGGCTCGAGGCTTCAGGCTCAAGGTGCAAGGCTCAAGTGTCATGGCTCAAGTCTCATGTTTTAAGGCTCAAGGCTCAATGCTCAAGGCTCAAGGCTCAAGGCTAAAGGCTCAAGGCTCGAGGCTCGAGGCTCGAGGCGCGAGGCTCAAGGCTCAAGTCTCAAGGCTCGAGGCTCAAGGCTCCAGGCTCCAGGCTCAAGGCTCAAGGCTCAAGGCTCAAGGCTCCAGGCTCAAGGCTCAAGGCTAAAGGTCAAAGCTCAAGGCTCAAGACTCAAGGTTCAAGGCTCAACGCTCAACGCTCAAGGGTCAACGCTCAAGGGTCAAGGGTCAAGGCTCAAGGCTCAAGGCTCCATGCTCAAGGATCAAGGGTCAAGGCTCAGGGGTCAAGGCTCAGGGCTCAAGGCTCAAGGAACAAGGTTCAAGGCTCAAGGCTTAAGGCACATGCCTTAAGGGTCAAGGCTCAAGGGTCAAGGCTCAAGGCTAAAGGATTAAGAATCAAGGCTCAAGGCTCAAGGAACAAGGTTCAAGGCTCAAGGTTTAAGGCACATGCCTTAAGGCTCAAGGATCAAGAATCAAGGCTCAAGGCTCAAGGATCAAGGTTCAAGGCTCAACGCACAAGTCTCAATGCTCAACGCTCAACGCTCAACACTCAAGGCTCAGGCTCAAGGCACAAAGCTCAAGGCTCAAAACTCAAGTATCAAGGCTCAAGGCTCAAGGCGCAAGGGTCAAGACGCAAGGCTGAAGGCTCAAGGTTCAAGGCTCAAGGCTCAAGGCTCAAGGCTCAAGGCTCAACGCTCAATGTTCACTTCGCAACGCTCAAGGCTCAAGGTACAAGGCTCAACCCTCAAGGCTCAAGGCTCAAGGCTCAAGGCTCAACGCTCAACGCTCAAGGCTCAAGGCTCAACGCTCAAGGCTCATGGAATAAGGCTCAAGGCTCAAGGCTCAAGGCTCAAGGCTCAAGGCTGAAGGCTCAAGGCTCAAGGCTCATGCCTCAAGGGTCAAGACGCAAGGCTCAAGGCGCAAGGGTCAAGAGTCAAGGCTCAAGTCTCATGTTTTTAGGCTCAAGGCTCATGGCTCAAGGCTCAAGGCTAGAGGATCAAGGATCAAGGCTCCAAGCGCAAGGCTCAAGGCTAGAGGATCAAGGCTCCAGGCACAAGGCTCAAGGCTCAAGGCTCAAGGCTCAAGGCTCAAGGCTCAAGGTTCAAGGCTCAAGGCTCAAGGCTCAAGGCTCAAGGCTCAAGGCTCAAGGCTCAAGGCTCAACGCTCAAGGCTCAAGGCTCAAGGCTCAAGGCTCATGGCTAAAGGCTCAAGGCTCAAGGCTCGAGGCTCGAGGCTCCAGGCTCCAGGCTCAAAGGCTCAAGGCTCAAGGCTCCAGTCTCAAGGCTCAAGGCTCAAGGCTTAATGCTCAAGGCTCAAGGCGTAAGGGTCAAGGCGCAAGGCTCAAGGCTCAAGGCTCAAGACTCAAGGGGCAAGGGTCAAGGGGCAAGGGTCCAGAGTCAAGTTTCAAGGCTCATGGGTCAAGGCTCAAGGCTCAAGGCTCAAGGCTCAAGGCTAGAGGATTAAGGCTCAAGGTTCAAGGCGCAAGGCTCAATGTTAAAGCACAAGGCGCAAGGCGCAAGGGCAAGAATCAAGGGTCAAGGCTCAAGGCTCAAGGCTCAAGGCACAAGGGTCAAGGCTCAAGGCTCAAGACTCAAGGCTCGAGGCTCGAGGCTCGAGGCGCAAGGCTCAAGGCTCAAGGCTAGAGGCTCAAGGCTCAAGGCTCAAGGCTCAAGGCTCAAGGCTCAAGCCTCCAGCCTCAAGGCTCAAAGCTCAAGGCTCCAGGCTCAAGGCTCAAGGCTCAAGGCTCAAGGCTAAATGATCCAGGCTCGAGGCTCAAGGCTCAAGGCTCGAGGCTCAAGGCTCAAGGCTCAAGGATCAAGGCTCGACGCTCATAGCTCAAGACTCAAGGCTCAACGCTCAAGGCTCAAGGCTCAAGGCGCAAGGCTCAAGGCGCAAGGCTCAAGGCGCAAGGCTCAAGGCTCAAGGAACAAGGCTCATGGCTCAAGGCTCATGGCTAAAGACTCAAGACGCAAGGCTCAAGGCGCAAGGGTCAAGGCTAGAGGATCAAGGCTCAAGGCTCAAAGTGCAAGGCTCAAGGCTCAAAGCGCAAGGCTCAAGGCTAGAGGATCAAGGCTCAAGGCTTAAGGCTCAAGGCTCAAGGCTTAAGGCTCAAGGTGCAAGGCTCAATGTTAAAGCACAAGGCGCAAGGCGCAAGGGCAAGAATCAAGGGTCAAGGCTCAAGGCTCAAGGGTCAAGGCACAAGGGTCAAGGCTCAAGGCTCAAGACTCAAGGCTCAAGGCTCGAGGCTCGAGGCGCAAGGCTCAAGGCTCAAGGCTAAAGGCTCAAGGCTAGAGGCTCAAGGCTCAAGGCTCAAGGCTCAAGGCTAAATGATCCAGGCTCCAGGCTCAAGGCTCGAGGCTCGAGGCTCAAGGCTCAAGGCTCAAGGCTCAAGGCTCAAGGCTCAAGGCTCAAGGCTCAAGGCTCAAGGCTCGAGGATCAAGGCTCCTGGATCGAGGCTCCAAGTTCAAAGGCTCAAGGCTACAGGCTAAAGGCTCGAGGCTCAAGGCCCAAGGCTCAAGGCTTAAGGCACAACGCTCAAGGGTCAAGGGTCAAGGGTCAAGGGAGAAGCCTCAAGAGTCAAGGCTCAAGGGTCAAGACTCAAGGGTCAAGACTCAAGGGTCAAGACTCAAGGGTCAAGACTCAAGGGTCAAGACTAGAGGCTCGAGGCTCAAGGCTCAAGATTCAAGGATCAACGCTCAAGGCTCAAGGAACAAGGCTCAAGGCTCAAGGCTCAAGGCTCAAGGCTCAAGGCTCAAGGCTCAAGGCTCAAGGCTCATGGCTCAAGGCTAGAGGATCAAGGGTCAACGCTCAAAGCGCAAGGCTCAAGGCTAGAGGATCAAGGCTCAAGGCTCAAGGCTCAAGCCACAAGCCTCAAGGCTCCAGGCTCCAGCCACAAGCCTCAAGGCTCAAGGCTCAAGGCTTAAGGCTCCAGGCTCAAGGCTCCAGGCTCAAGGCTCAAAGCTCAAGGCTCATAGCTCAAGGCTCAAAACTCAAGGCTCAAGGCTAGAGGATCAAGGCTCAAGTCTCATGTTTTAAGGCTCAAGCTCATGGCTCAAGGCTCATGGCTCAATGCTAAAGGATCAAGGCTCAAGGCTCAAGGCACAAGGCTCAATGCTAGAGGATCAAGGCTCAAGGCTCAATGGTCAAGGGTAGAGGCTCAAGGCTCAAGGTATAAGGATCAAGGCGCAAGGATAAAGAGTCAAGGCTCAAGTCTCATGTTTTAAGGCTCAAGGCTCAAGGATCAAAGCTCAAGGCTCAAGGCTCAAGGCTCAAGGCTCAAGGCTCAAGGCTCAAGGCTCAAGGCTCAAGGCTCGAGGCGCAAGGCTCAAGGCTCAAGGCTAGAGGCTGGAGGCTCAAGGCTCCAGGCTCAAGGCTCCGGGCTCAAGGCTCCAGGCTCAAGGCTCAAGGCTCAGGGCTCAAGGCTCAAGGCGCAGGACTCAAGGCTCAAGGCTCAAGGCTCAAGGCTCAAGGCTCAAGGCTCAAGGCTCAAGGCTCAAGGCTCAAGGCTCCAGGCTAAATGATCCAGGCTCAAGGCTCAAGGCTCAAGGCTCGAGGCTCAAGGCTCGAGGCTCGAGGCTCAAGGCTTAATGCTCAAGGCTCAAGGCGCAAGGGTCAAGGCGCAAGGCTCAAGGCTCAAGGCTCAAGACTCAAGGGGCAAGGGTCAAGGGGCAAGGGTCCAGAGTCAAGTTTCAAGACTCATGGGTCAAGGCTCAAGGCTCAAGGCTAGAGGATCAAGGCTGAAGGTTCAAGGCGCAAGGCTCAATGTTAAAGCACAAGGCGCAAGGCGCAAGGGCAAGAATCAAGGGTCAAGGCTCAAGGGTCAAGGCTCAAGGCTCAAGGGTCAAGGCTCAAGGCTCAAGGCTCAAGGCTCAAGACTCAAGGCTCGAGGCTCGAGGCGCAAGGCTCAAGGCTCAAGGCTAGAGGCTCAAGGCTCAAGGCTCCAGGCTCCAGGCTCAAGGCTCAAGGCTCAAGGCTCCAGGCTCAAGGCTCAAGGCTCAACCCTCAAGCCTCAAGGCTCCAGGCTCAAGGCTCAAGGCTCAAGGCTCAAGGCTCAAGGCTCAAGGCTCGAGGCTAAATGATCCAGGCTCAAGGCTCAAGGCTCAAGGCTCGAGGCTCAAGACTCAAGGCTCAAGGCTCAAGGCTCAACGCTCATAGCTCAAGACTCAAGGCTCAACGCTCAAGGCTCAACGCTCAAGGCTCAAGCCGCAAGGCTCAAGGAACAAGGCTCATGGCTCAAGGCTCATGGCTAAAGACTCAAGACGCAAGGGTCAAGGCGCAAGGGTCAAGGATAGAGGATCAAGGTTCAAGGCTCAAAGCGCAAGGCTCAAGGCTAGAGGATCAAGGCTCAAGGCTTAAGGCTCAAGGCTCAAGGCTTAAGGCTCAAGGCTCATGGCTCAAGGCTCAAGGCTCAAGGCTCAAGGCTCAAGGCTCAAGGCTCGAGGCTCGAGGCTCAAGGCTCGAGGCTCAAGGCTCAAGGCTCCAGGCTCGAGGCTCCAGGATCCAGGCTCAAAGGCTCAAGGCTCAAGGCTCAAGGCTTAATGCTCAAGGCTCAAGGCGCAAGGGTTAAGGCGCAAGGCTCAAGGCTCAAGGCTCAAGGCTCAAGGCTCAAGGCTAAAGACTCAAGGGGCAAGGGTCATGGGGCAAGGGTCCAGAGTCAAGTTTCAAGGCTCATGGGTCAAGGCTCAAGGCTCAAGGCTAGAGGATCAAGGCTCAAGGTTCAAGGCGCAAAGCTCAATGTTAAAGCACAAGGCGCAAGGCGCAAGGGCAAGAATCAAGGGACAAGGCTTAGGGTCAAGGCTCAAGGCTCAAGGGTCAAGGCTTAAGGCTCAAGGCTCAAGGGTCAAGGCTCAAGGCTCAAGGCTCAAGGGTCAAGGCTCAAGACTCAAGGCTCAAGGCTCGAGGCTCGAGGCGCAAGGCTCAAGGCTCAAGGCTAGAGGCTCAAGGCTCAAGGCTCCAGGCACAAGGCTCAAGGCTCAAGGCTCAAGGCTCAAGGCTCCAGGCTCAAGGCTCAAGCCTCAAGCCTCAAGGCTCCAGGCCCTAGGCTCAAGGCTCAAGGCTCAAGGCTCAAGGCTCAAGGCTCAAGGCTCAAGGCTCAAGGCTCAAGGCTAAATGATCCAGGCTCAAGGCTCAAGGCTCAAGGCTCGAGGCTCAAGGCTCAAGGCTCAAGGCTCAAGGCTCAAGGCTCAAGGCTCAAGGCTCAAGGCTCAAGGCTCAACGCTCATAGCTCAAGACTCAAGGCTCAACGCTCAAGGCTCAAGGCGCAAGGCTCAAGGAACAAGGATCATGGCTCAAGGATCATGGCTAAAGACTCAAAGCGCAAGGCTCAAGGCTAGAGGATCAAGGCTCAAGGCTTAAGGCTCAAGGCTCAAGGCTTAAGGCTCAAGGATCAAGGATCAAGGCTCAAGGCTCAAGGCTCAAGTCTCGAGGCTCAAGGCTCCAGGCTCATGGCTCGAGGCTCCAGGCTCGAGGCTCAAGGCTCGAGGCTCGAGGCTCGAGGCTCGAGGCTCAAGGCTCGAGGCTCGAGGCTCAAGGCTCCAGGCTCAAAGGCTCAAGGCTCAACGCTCAAGGCTCAAGGCTCTAGGCTTAACACTCAAGGCTCAAGGCGCAAGGCTAAAGGCTCAAGGCTCAAGACTCAAGGCTCAAGGCTCGAGGCTCAAGACTCCAGGCTCCAGGCACAAAGGCTCCAGGCTCAAGGCTCAAGGCTAAGGCTCAAGGCTCATGGCTCATGGCTCGAGGCTCCAAGTTCAAAGGCTCAAGGCTCCAGGCTCAAGGCTCGAGGCTCAAGGCCCAAGGCTCAAGGCTCAAGGCACAACGCTCAAGGGTCAAGGGTCAAGGCTCAAGGGAGAAGGCTCAAGGGTCAAGGCTCAAGGGTCAAGGCTCAAGGCTCAAGGCTCAAGGATCAACGCTCATAGCTCAAGACTCAAGGCTCAACGCTCAAGGCTCAAGGCACAAGGCTGAAGGCTCAAGAAACAAGGCTCAAGGCTCAAGGCTCATGGCTAAAGGCTCAAGACGCAAGGCTCAAGGTGCAAGGGTCAAGGCTAGAGGATCAAGGCTCAGGGCTTAAGGCTCAAGGCTCAAGGCTTAAGGCTCAAGGCTCACGGCTCAAGGCTCAACGCTCATAGCTCAAGACTCAAGGCTCAACGCTCAAGGCTCAAGGCGCAAGGCTCAAGGCTCAAGGAACAAGGATCATGTCTCAAGGATCATGGCTAAAGACTCAAAGCGCAAGGCTCAAGGCTAGAAGATCAAGGCTCAAGGCTTAAGGCTCAAGGCTCAAGGCTTAAGGCTCAAGGCTCATGGCTCAACGCTCAAGGATCAAGGATCAAGGCTCAAGGCTCAAGGCTCAAGGCTCAAGGCTCAAGTCTCGAGGCTCAAGGCTCGAGGCTCATGGCTCGAGGCTCCAGGCTCGAGGCTCAAGGCTCAAGGCTCAAGGCTCAAGGGTCCAGGCTCAAGGCTCAAGGCTCAAGGCTCAAGGCTCAAGGCTCAAGGCTCCAGGCTCAAGGCTCAAGGCTCAAGCCTCCAGCCTCAAGGCTCAAGGCTCTAGGCTCAAGGTTCAAGGCTCAAGGCTCCAGGCCCAAGGCTCAAGGCTCAAGGCTCAAGGCTCAAGGCTAAATGATCCAGGCTCAAGGCTCAAGGCTCAAGGCTCGAGGCTCGAGGCTCAAGGCTCAAGGCTCAAGGCTCAAGGCTCAACGCTCATAGCTCAAGACTCAAGGCTCAAGGCTCAAGGCGCAAGGCTCAAGGCTCAAGGAACAAGGATCATGGCTCAAGGATCATGGCTAAAGACTCAAAGCGCAAGGCTCAAGGCTAGAGGATCAAGGCTCAAGGCTTAAGGCTCAAGGCTCAAGGCTTAAGGCTCAAGGCTCATGGCTCAACGCTCAAGGATCAAGGATCAAGGCTCAAGGCTCAAGGCTCAAGGCTCAAGTCTCGAGGCTCAAGGCTCCAGGCTCATGGCTCGAGGCTCCAGGCTCGAGGCTCAAGGCTCCAGGCTCGAGGCTCAAGGCTCGAGGCTCAAGGCTCGAGGCTCGAGGCTCAAGGCTCGAGGCTCAAGGCTCCAGGCTCAAAGGCTCAAGGCTCAACGGTCAAGGCTCAAGGCTCTAGGCTTAACACTCAAGGCTCAAGGCGCAAGGCTAAAGGCTCAAGGCTCAAGACTCAAGGCTCAAGGCTCGAGGCTCAAGACTCCAGGCTCCAGGCACAAAGGCTCAAGGCTCAAGGCTCAAGGCTCAAGGCTCAAGGCTCAAGGCTAAGGCTCAAGGCTCATGGCTCATGGCTCGAGGCTCCAGGATCAAGGGTCCCTCAAGGCTCAAGGCTCGAGGCTCAAGGCTCCTGGCTCGAGGCTCCAAGTTCAAAGGCTCCAGGCTCAAGGCTCGAGGCTCAAGGCCCAAGGCTCAAGGCTCGAGGCACAACGCTCAAGGGTCAAGGGTCAAGGCTCAAGGGTCAAGGCTCAAGGGTCAAGGCTCAAGGCTCAAGGCTCAACGCTCAACGCTCATAGCTCAAGACTCAAGGCTCAACGCTCAAGGCTCAAGGCGCAAGGCTGAAGGCTCAAGAAACAAGGCTCAAGGCTCAAGGCTCATGGCTAAAGGCTCAAGACGCAAGGCTCAAGGTGCAAGGGTCAAGGCTAGAGGATCAAGGCTCAAGGCTTAAGGCTCAAGGCTCAAGGCTTAAGGCTCAAGGCTCACGGCTCAAGGCTCAATGCTCATAGCTCAAGACTCAAGGCTCAACTCTCAAGGCTCAAGGCGCAAGGCTCAAGGCTCAAGGAACAAGGATCATGGCTCAAGGATCATGGCTAAAGACTCAAAGCGCAAGGCTCAAGGCTAGAGGATCAAGGCTCAAGGCTTAAGGCTCAAGGCTCAAGGGCTCAAGGCTCAAGTCTCGATGCTCAAGGCTCCAGGCTCATGGCTCGAGGCTCTAGGCTCGAGGCTCAAGGCTCGAGGCTCGAGGCTCAAGGCTCGAGGCTCGAGGCTCAAGGCTCGAGGCTCAAGGCTCCAGGCTCAAAGGCTCAAGGCTCAACGATCAAGGCTCAAGGCTCTAGGCTTAACACTCAAGGCTCAAGGCGCAAGGCTAAAGGCTCAAGGCTCAAGACTCAAGGCTCAAGGCTCGAGGCTCAAGACTCCAGGCTCCAGGCACAAAGGCTCCAGGCTCAAGGCTCAAGGCTCAAGGCTCAAGGCTAAGGCTCAAGGCTCATGGCTCGTGGCTCCAGGATCAAGGGTCCAGGCTCAAGGCTCAAGGCTCGAGGCTCAAGGCTCCTGGCTCGAGGCTCCAAGTTCAAAGGCTCAACGCTCCAGGCTCAAGGCTCGAGGCTCAAGGCCCAAGGCTCAAGGCTCAAGGCACAACGCTCAAGGGTCAAGGGTCAAGGCTCAAGGCTCAAGGCTCAAGGGTCAAGGCTCAAGGGTCAAGGCTCAAGGCTCAAGGCTCAACGCTCAACGCTCATAGCTCAAGACTCAAGGCTCAACGCTCAAGGCTCAAGGCGCAAGGCTGAAGGCTCAAGAAACAAGGATCAAGGCTCAAGGCTCATGGCTAAAGGCTCAAGACGTAAGGCTCAAGGTGCAAGGGTCAAGGCTAGAGGATCAAGGCTCAAGGCTTAAGGCTCAAGGCTCAAGGCTTAAGGCTCAAGGCTCACGGCTCAAGGCTCACGGCTCAAAGCTCATGGCTAAAGGCTCAAGACACAAGGCTCGAGGCTCCAGGCTCAAGGCTCGAGGCTCGAGGCTCAAGGCTCGAGGCACCAGGCTCGAGGCTCGAGGCTCGAGGCTCAAGGCTCAAGGCTCCAGGCTCAAAGGCTCAAGGCTCAACGCTCAAGGCTCAAGGCTCTAGGCTTAACACTCAAGGCTCAAGGCGCAAGGCTAAAGGCTCAAGGCTCAAGACTCAAGGCTCAAGGCTCGAGGCTCAAGACTCCAGGCTCCAGGCACAAAGGCTCCAGGCTCAAGGCTCAAGGCTAAGGCTCAAGGCTCATGGCTCATGGCTCGTGGCTCCAGGATCAAGGGTCCAGGCTCAAGGCTCAAGGCTCGAGGCTCAAGGCTCCTGGCTCGAGGCTCCAAGTTCAAAGGCTCAACGCTCCAGGCTCAAGGCTCGAGGCTCAAGGCCCAAGGCTCAAGGCTCAAGGCACAACGCTCAAGAATCAAGGGTCAAGGCTCAAGGCTCAAGGCTCAAGGGTCAAGGCTCAAGGGTCAAGGCTCAAGGCTCAAGGCTCAACGCTCAACGCTCATAGCTCAAGACTCAAGGCTCAACGCTCAAGGCTCAAGGCGCAAGGCTGAAGGCTCAAGAAACAAGGATCAAGGCTCAAGGCTCATGGCTAAAGGCTCAAGACGTAAGGCTCAAGGTGCAAGGGTCAAGGCTAGAGGATCAAGGCTCAAGGCTTAAGGCTCAAGGCTCAAGGCTTAAGGCTCAAGGCTCAGGGCTCAAGGCTCACGGCTCAAAGCTCATGGCTAAAGGCTCAAGACACAAGGCTCGAGGCTCCAGGCTCAAGGCTCGAGGCTCAAGGCTCGAGGCACCAGGCTCGAGGCTCGAGGCTCGAGGCTCAAGGCTCAAGGCTCCTGGCTCAAAGGCTCCAGGCTCAACGCTCAAGGCTCAACGCTCAAGGCTCAACGCTTAATGCTCAAGGCTCAAGGCTCAAGGGTCAACACTCAAGGCTCAAGGCGCAAGGCTAAAGGCTCAAGACTCAAGGCTTGAGGCTCGAGGCTCAAGACTCCAGGCTCCAGACACGAAGGCTCCAGGCTCAAGGCTCAAGGCTAAGGCTCAAGGCTCAAGGCTAAGGCTCAAGGCTCATGGCTCATGGCTCGAGGCTCCAGGATCAAGGGTCCAGGCTCAAGGCTCGAGGCTCGAGGCTCAAGGCTCCTGGCTCGAGGCTCCAAGTTCAAAGGCTCAAGGCTCCAGGCTCCAGGCGCAAGGGTCAAGGCTAGAGGATCAAGGCTCAAGGCTCAACGCGTAAGGCTCAAAGCTAGAGGATCAAGGCTCAAGGCTTAAGGCTCAAGGCTCATGGCTCACGGCTCAAGGCTCAAGGCTCCAGGCTCAAGGCTCAAGGCTCAAGGCTCAAGGCTCAAGTCTCAAGGCTCAAGGCTCAAGGCTCAAGTCTCGAGGCTCAAGGCTCCAGGTTTAAGGCTCGAGGCTCAAGGCTCAAGGCTCGAGGCTCCAGGCTCAAGGCTCCACGCTCAAAGGCTCAAGGCTCAACGCTCAACGCTCAAGGCTCAACGCTCAAGGCTCAAGGCTCCACCATCAAGGCTCAAGGCGCAAGGCTAAAGGCTCAAGGCTCAAGACTCAAGGCTCGAGGCTCGAGGCTCAAGACTCCAGGCTCCAGGCACAAAGGCTCCAGGCTCAAGGCTCAAGGCTCGAGGCTAAGGCTCAAGGCTCATGGCTCATGGCTCAAGGCTCATGGCTCATGGCTCGAGGCTCCAGGATCAAGGGTCCAGGCTCAAGGCTCAAGGCTCGAGGCTCGAGGCTCCAGGCTCAAGGCTCCTGGCTTGAGGCTCCAAGTTCAAAGGCTCAAGGCTCCAGGCTCAAGGCTCCAGGCTCAAGGCTCAAGGCTCAACGCTTATAGCTCAAGACTCCAGGCTCAACGCTCAAGGCTCAAGGCGCAAGGCTGAAGGCTCAAGGAAGAAGGCTCAAGGCTCAAGGCTCATGGCTAAAGGCTCAAGACGCAAGGCTCAAGGCGCAAGGGTCAATGCTAGAAGATCAAGGCTTTAGGCTCAAAGCGCAAGATTCAAGGCTAGAGGATCAAGGCTCAAGGCTCAAGGCTTAAGGCTCAAGGCTCACGGCTCAAGGCTCAAGGCTGAAGGGACAAGGCTCAAGGCTCAAGGCCCAAGGCTCAAGGCTCAAGGCTCAAGGCTCAAGTCTCGAGGCTCAAGGCTCCAGGCTCAAGGCTCAACGCTCAAGGCTCAACACTCGAGGCTCAAGGCTCAACGCTCAAGGCTCAAGGCTCAAGGCTCAACACTCAAGGTTCAAGGCGCAAGGCTAAAGGCTCAAGGCTCAAGACTCAAGGCTCGAGGCTCGAGGCTCAAGACTCCAGGCTCCAGGCATAAACGCTCCAGGCTCAAGGCTCAAGGCTAAGGCTCAAGGCTCATGGCTCATGGCTCGAGGCTCCAGGATCAAGGGTCCAGGCTCAAAGCTCAAGGCTCGAGGCTCAAGGCTCGTAGCTTGAGGCTCCAAGTTCAATGGCTTAAGGCTCCAGGCTCAAGGCTCGAGGCTCAAGGCTCAAGGCTCAAGGCTCAAGGCTCAAGGCACAACGCTCAAGGGTCAAGGGTCAAGGCTCAAGGGACAAGGCTCAAGGGTCAAGGCTCAAGGCTCAAGGGTCAAGACTCAAGGGTCAAGGCTAGAGGCTCGAGGCTCAAGGCTCAAGACTCAAGGATCAACGCTCAAGGCTCAAGGCTCAAGGCTAGAGGCTCAAGGCTCAAGGCTCAAGGCTCAAGGCTCAAGGCTCAAGAAAGGCTCAAGGCTCAAGGCTTAAAGCTCATGGCTCAAGGCTCAAGACGCAAGGCTCAAGGCGCAAGGGTCAAGAGTCAAGGCTCAAGTCTCATGGCTCAAGGCTAGAGGATCAATGCTGAAGGCTCAAAGCTCAGGGCTCAAGGCTAGAGGATCAAGGGTCAAGGCTCAAAGCGCAAGGCTCAAGGCTAGAGGATCATGTCTCAAGGCTCAAGGCTCAAGGCTCTAGGCTCATGGCTCAACGCTCAAGGCTCAAGCCTCAAGGCTCAAGGCTCAAGCCTCAAGCCTCAAGGCTCCAGCCACAAGCCTCAAGGCTCAAGGCTTCAGCCTCAAGCCTCAAGGATCAAGGCTCAAGGCTCCAGGCTCAAGGCTCCAGGCTCCAGCCTCAAGCCTCCAGCCTCAAGGCTCATGGCTCAAGGCTCAAAACTCAAGGCTTAAGGCTAGAGGATCAAGGCTCAAGTCTCATGTTTTAAGGCTCAAGCTCATGGCTCAAGGCTCAAGGCTCAAGGCTCAATGCTAAAGGATCAAGGCTCAAGGCTCAAGGCTCAAGGCACAAGGCTCAATGCTAGAGGATCAAGGCTCAAGGCTCAAGGCTCAAGGGTCAAGGGTAGAGGCTCAAGGCACAAGGCATAAGGATCAAGGCGTAAGGGTAAAGAGTCAAGGCTCAAGTCTCATGTTTTAAGGCTCCAGGCTTCAGGCTCAAGGCTCAAGGCTCAAGGCTCAAGGCTCAAGGCTCAAGGCTCAAGGCTCAAGGATCAAGGCTCAAGGCTCAAGGCTCAACGCTCATAGCTCATAGCTCAAGACTCAAGGCTCAACGCTCAACGCTCAACGCTCAAGGCGCAAGGCTCAAGGCTCAAGGGTCAAGGAACAAGGCTCAAGGCTCATGGCTCAAGGCTCAAGACGCAATGCTCAAGGCGCAAGGGTCAAGAGTCAAGGCTCAAGTGTCATGTTTTTAGGCTCAAGGCTCATGGCTCCAGGCTCAAGGCTAGAGGATCAAGGCTCAAGGCTCAAAGCGCAAGGCTCAAGGCTAGAGGATCAAGGCTCAAGGCTCAAGGCACAAGGCTCAAGGCTAGAGGATCAAGGCTCAAGACTCATGGGTCAAGGGTAGAGGCTCAAGGCTCAAGGCATAAGGATCAAGGCGCAAGGGTAAAGAGTCAAGGCTCAAGTCTCATGTTTTAAGGCTCCAGGCTCAAGGCTCAAGGCTCAAGACTCAAGGCTCAAGGCTCAAGGCTCAAGGCTCAAGGATCAAGGCTCAACACTCAACGCTCAACGCTCATGTCTCAAGACACAAGGCTCAATGCTCAACGCTCAAGGCGCAAGGCTCAAGGGTCAAGGGTCAAGGAACAAGGCTCAAGGCTCAAGGCTCATGGCTCAAGGCTCAAGACGCAAGGCTCAAGGCGCAAGGGTCAAGAGTCAAGGCTCAAGTGTCATGTTTTTAGGCTTAAGGCCCATGGCTCCAGGCTCAAGGCTCAAGGCTAGAGGATCATGGCTCAACGCTCAAAGCGCAAGGCTCAAGGCTAGACGATCAAGGCTCAAGGCTCAAGGCTCAAGGCTCGAGGTTCAACGCTCCAGGCTCAAGGCTCGAGGCTCAGGGCTCAAGGTTCAAGGCTCAAGGCTCAGGCTCAAGGCTTAAGGCTTAAGGCTCAAGGCTCAAGGCTCAAGGCTCAAGGCTCAAGGCCCAAGGCTCAAGGCTCAAGGATTCAGGCTCAAGGCTCCAGGCTCGAGGCTCAAGGCTCCAGGCTCCAGGCTCAAGACTCAAGGCTCAAAGGCTCAAGGCTCAAGGCTCAAGGCTCAATATGAGTTATGGAGCTGCATGTAGTGGTTATAATGGTTCAATGGCCTTGGTTATGGGTTATGCACACCTATTACTTGTAAAATGGATATCTATAGGCTATTGGTCATGGCTAGTAGTTATAATGGTTCAAGGGCCACCAGTATCAGTTATGGACATCTAGTGGTTATAATGGTTCAAGGACCATGGTTATGGGTTATGGACACCTATTACTTGTAAAATGGATATTAATAGGCTATTGGTCATGGCTAGTTGTTATAATGGTTCAAGGGCCATCGGTATCAGTTATGGATGTCTAGTGGTTATATTTTTTCAAGGGCCATGGTTATGGGTTATGGACACCTATTACTTGTAAAATGGATATCTATAGGCTATTGGTCATGGCTAGTAGTTATAATGGTTCAAGGGCCATCGATATGAGTTATGGACTTGCATGTAGTGGATATAATGGTTCAATGGCCTTGGTTACGGGTTATGTACACCTATTACTTGTAAAATGGATATCTATAGGCTATTGGTCATCGCTAGTAGTTATAATGGTTTAAGGGACATGAGTATTAGTTATGGACATCTAGTGGTTATAATGTTCAAGGACCATTGTTATGGGTTATGGACACCTATTACTTGTAAAATGGATAAATATAGGCTATTGGTCATGGCCAGTAGTAATAATGGTTCAAGGGCCATCGATATGAGTTATGGACATGCATGTAGTCGTTATAATGGTTCAATGGCCTTGGTTATGGGTTATGCACACCTATTACTTGTAAAATGGATATCTATAGGCTATTGGTCATGGCTAGTAGTTATAATGGTTCAATGGCCATCGATATGAGTTATGGACATGCATGTAGTGGTTATAATGGTTCAATGGCCTTGGTTATGGGTTATGCACACCTATTACTTGTAAAATGGATATCTATAGGCTATTGGCCATTGGTAGTAGTTATAATGGTTCAAGGGTCATCAATATCAGTTATGGACATCTAGTGGTTATAATGGTTCAAGGACCATGGTTATGGGTTATGGACACATATTACTTGTAAAATGGATATCTATAATAGGTCATGGCTTGTAGTTATAATGGTTCAAGGGGCATCAGTATCAGTTATGAACATCTAGTGGTTATAATGGTTCAATGGCCTTGGTTATGGGTTATACACACCTATTACTATAAAATGGATATCTATAGGCTATTGGTCATGGCTAGTAGTTATAATGGTTCAAGGGCCATCAGTATCAGTTATGGACATCTAGTGGTTATAATGGTTCAAGGACCATGGTTATGGGTTATGGACACCTATTACTTGTAAAATGGATATCTATATAGGTCAAGGCTAGTAGTTATAATGGTTCAAGGGCCATCGGTATCAGTTATCGATATCTAGTGGTTATATTTGTTCAAGGGCCATGGTTATGGGTTATGGACACCTATTAATGGTTAAAGGGCCATCAGTATCAGCTATGGACATCTAGTGGTTATAATGTTCAAGGACCATGGTTATGGGTTATGGACACCTATTACTTGTAAAATCGATATCTATAGGCTATTGGTCATGGCTAGTAGTTATAATGGTTCAAGGGCCATCGATATGAGTTATGGACATGCATGTAGTGGTTATAATGGTTCAATGGCCTTTGTTATGGGTTATGCACACCTATTACTTCTAAAATGGATATCTATAGGCTATTGGTCATGGCTAGTAGTTATAATGGTTCAAGGGCCATCAGTATCAGTTATGGACATCTAGTGGTTATAAGGTTCAAGGACCATGGTTATGGGTTATGGACACCTATTACTTGTAAAATGGATATCTATAAGCTATTGGTCATGGCTAGTAGTTGTAATGGTTCAAAGGCCACCATCAGTTATGGACATCTAGTGGTTATAATGTTCAAGTACCATGGTTATGGGTCATGGACACCTATTACTTGTAAAATGGATATCTATAGGCTATTGGTCATGGCTAGTAGTTATAATGGTTCAAGGGCCATCGATATGAGTTATGGACATGCATGTAGTGGTTATACTGGTTCAATGGCCTTGGTTATGGGTTATGCACACCTATTACTTGTAAAATGGATATCTATACGCTATTGGTCATGGCTAGTAGTTATAATGGTTCAAGGGCCATCAGGGTCAGTTATGGACATCCAGTGGTTATAATGGTTCAAGGACCATGGTTATGGGTTATGGACACCTATTACTTGTAAAATGGATATCTATAGGCTATTGGTCATGGCTAGTAGTTATAATGGTTCAAGGGCCATCAGTATCAGTTATGGACATCTAGTGGTTATAATGGTTCAAGGACCATGGTTATGGGTTATGGACACCTATTACTTTTAAAATGGATATCTATCCGCTATTGGTCATGGCTAGTAGTTATAATGGTTCAAGGGCCATCCAGTTATGGAAATCTAGTAGTTATAATGTTCAAGGACCATGGTTATGGTTTATGGACACCTATTACTTGTAAAATGGATATCTATAGGCTATTGGTCATGGCTAGTAGTTATAATGGTTCAAGAGGCATCGATATGAGTTATGGACATGCATGTAGTGGTTATAACGGTTCAATGGCCTTGGTTATGGGTTATGCACACCTATTACTTGTAAAATGTATATCTATAGGCTATTAGTCATGGCTAGTAGTTATAATGGTTCAAGGGCCATGAGTACCGATTATGGACATCTAGTGGTTGTAATGGTTCAAGGACCATGGTTATGGGTTATGGACACCTATTACTTGTAAAATGGATATCTATAGGCTATTGGTCATGGCTAGTAGTTATAATGGTTCAAGGGCCATCAGTATCAGTTATGGACATCTAGTGGTTATAATGGTTCAAGGACCATGGTTATGGGTTATGGACACCTATTACTTTTAAAATGGATATCTATAAGCTATTGGTCATGGCTAGTAGTTATAATGGTTCAATGGCCATCCAGTTAGGGAAATCTAGTAGTTATAATGTTCAAGGACCATGGTTATGGGTTATGGACACCTATTACTTGTAAAATGGAAATCTATAGGCTATTGGTCATGGTTAGTAGTTATATTGGTTTAAGGGACATCAATATCATTTATGGACATCTAGTGGTTATAATGTTCAAGGACCATTGTTATGGGTTATGGACACCTATTACTTGTAAAATGGATAACTATAGGCTATTGGTCATGGCTAGTAGTTATAATTGTTCAAGGGCCATCGATATGAGTTATGGACATGCATGTAGTGGTTATAATGGTTCAATGGCCTTGGTTATGGGTTATGCACACCTATTACTTGTAAAATGGATATCTATACGCTATTGGTCATGGCTAGTAGTTATAATGGTTCAAGGGCCATCAGGGTCAGTTATGGACATCTAGTGGTTATAATGGTTCAAGGACCATGGTTATGGGTTATGGACACCTATTACTTGTGAAATGGATATCTATAGGCTATTGGTCATGGCTAGTAGTTATAATGGTTCAAGGGCCATCAGTATCAGTTATGGACATCTAGTGGTTATAATGGCTCAAGGACCATGGTTATGGGTTATGGACACCTATTACTTTTAAAATGGATATCTATAAGCTATTGGTCATGGCTAGTAGTTATAATGGTTCAAGGGCCATCAGTATCAGTTATGGACATCTAGTGGTTATAATGGCTCAAGGACCATGGTTATGGGTTATGGACACCTATTACTTTTAAAATGGATATCTATAAGCTATTGGTCATGGCTAGTAGTTATAATGGTTCAAGGGCCATCAGGGTCAGTTATGGACATCTAGTGGTTATAATGGTTCAAGGACCATGGTTATGGGTTATGGACACCTATTACTTGTGAAATGGATATCTATAGGCTATTGGTCATGGCTAGTAGTTATAATGGTTCAAGGGCCATCAGTATCAGTTATGGACATCTAGTGTTTATAATGGTTCAAGAACCATGGTTATGGGTTATGGACACCTATTACTTGTAAAATGGAAATCTATAGGCTATTGGTCATGGTTAGTAGTTATATTGGTTTAAGGGACATCAATATCATTTATGGACATCTAGTGGTTATAATGTTCAAGGACCATTGTTATGGGTTATGGACACCTATTACTTGTAAAATGGATAACTATAGGCTATTGGTCATGGCTAGTAGTTATAATTGTTCAAGGGCCATCGATATGAGTTATGGACATGCATGTAGTGGTTATAATGGTTCAATGGCCTTGGTTATGGGTTATGCACACCTATTACTTGTAAAATGGATATCTATACGCTATTGGTCATGGCTAGTAGTTATAATGGTTCAAGGGCCATCAGGGTCAGTTATGGACATCTAGTGGTTATAATGGTTCAAGGACCATGGTTATGGGTTATGGACACCTATTACTTGTGAAATGGATATCTATAGGCTATTGGTCATGGCTAGTAGTTATAATGGTTCAAGGGCCATCAGTATCAGTTATGGACATCTAGTGGTTATAATGGCTCAAGGACCATGGTTATGGGTTATGGACACCTATTACTTTTAAAATGGATATCTATAAGCTATTGGTCATGGCTAGTAGTTATAATGGTTCAAGGGCCATCCAGTTAGGGAAATCTAGTAGTTATAATGTTCAAGGACCATGGTTATGGTTTATGGACACCTATTACTTGTAAAATGGATATTTATAGGCTATTGGTCATGGCTAGTAGTTATAATGGTTCAAGAGGCATCGATATGAGTTATGGACATGCATGTAGTGCTTATAACGGTTCAATGGCCTTGGTTATGGGTTATGCACACCTATTACTTGTAAAATGGATATCTATAGGCTATTAGTCATGGCTAGTAGTTATAATGGTTCAAGGGCCATCAGCATCGATTATGGACATCTAGTGGTTGTAATGGTTCAAGGACCATGGTTATGGGTTATGGACACCTATTACTTGTAAAATAGATATCTATAGGCTATTGGTCATGGCTAGTAGTTATAATGGTTCAAGGACCATCGGTATTAGTTATGAACATCTAGTGGTTATAATGGTTCAAGGACCATGGTTATGGGTTATGGACACCTATTACTTGTAGAATGGATAGCTATATAGGTCATGGCTAGTAGTTATAACGGTTCAAGGGCCATCGGTATCAGTTATGGACATCTAGTGGTTATAATTGTTCAAGGGCCATGGTTATGGGTTATGGACACCTATTACTTGTAAAATGGATATATATAGGCTATTGGTCATGGCTAGTAGTTATAATGGTTCAAGGGCCATCGATATGAGTTATGGACATGCATGTAGTGGTTATAATGGTTCAATGGCCTTGGTTATGGGTTATGCACAACTATTACTTGTAAAAGGGATATCTATAGGCTATTAGTCATGGCTAGTAGTTATAATGGTTCAAGGGCCATCAGTATCGATTATGGACATCTAGTGGTTGTAATGGTTCAAGGACCATGGTTATGGGTTATGGACACCTATTACTTGTAAAATGGATATCTATAGGCTATTGGTCATGGCTAGTAGTTATAATGGTTCAAGGGCCATCGATATGAGTTATGGACATGCATGTAGTGGTTATACTGGTTCAATGGCCTTGGTTATGGGTTATGCACACCTATTACTTGTAAAATGGATATCTATACGCTATTGGTCATGGCTAGTAGTTATAATGGTTCAAGGGCCATCAGGGTCAGTTATGGACATCCAGTGGTTATAATGGTTCAAGGACCATGGTTATGGGTTATGGACACCTATTACTTGTAAAATGGATATCTATAGGCTATTGGTCATGGCTAGTAGTTATAATGGTTCAAGGGCCATCAGTATCAGTTATGGACATCTAGTGGTTATAATGGTTCAAGGACCATGGTTATGGGTTATGGACACCTATTACTTTTAAAATGGATATCTATCCGCTATTGGTCATGGCTAGTAGTTATAATGGTTCAAGGGCCATCCAGTTATGGAAATCTAGTAGTTATAATGTTCAAGGACCATGGTTATGGTTTATGGACACCTATTACTTGTAAAATGGATATCTATAGGCTATTGGTCATGGCTAGTAGTTATAATGGTTCAAGAGGCATCGATATGAGTTATGGACATGCATGTAGTGGTTATAACGGTTCAATGGCCTTGGTTATGGGTTATGCACACCTATTACTTGTAAAATGTATATCTATAGGCTATTAGTCATGGCTAGTAGTTATAATGGTTCAAGGGCCATGAGTACCGATTATGGACATCTAGTGGTTGTAATGGTTCAAGGACCATGGTTATGGGTTATGGACACCTATTACTTGTAAAATGGATATCTATAGGCTATTGGTCATGGCTAGTAGTTATAATGGTTCAAGGGCCATCAGTATCAGTTATGGCATCTAGTGGTTATAATGGTTCAAGGACCATGGTTATGCGTTATGGACACCTATTACTTTTAAAATGGATATCTATAAGCTATTGGTCATGGCTAGTAGTTATAATGGTTCAATGGCCATCCAGTTAGGGAAATCTAGTAGTTATAATGTTCAAGGACCATGGTTATGGGTTATGGACACCTATTACTTGTAAAATGGAAATCTATAGGCTATTGGTCATGGTTAGTAGTTATATTGGTTTAAGGGACATCAATATCATTTATGGACATCTAGTGGTTATAATGTTCAAGGACCATTGTTATGGGTTATGGACACCTATTACTTGTAAAATGGATAACTATAGGCTATTGGTCATGGCTAGTAGTTATAATGGTTCAAGGGCCATCGATATGAGTTATGGACATGCATGTAGTGGTTATAATGGTTCAATGGCCTTGGTTATGGGTTATGCACACCTATTACTTGTAAAATGGATATCTATACGCTATTGGTCATGGCTAGTAGTTATAATGGTTCAAGGGCCATCAGGGTCAGTTATGGACATCTAGTGGTTATAATGGTTCAAGGACCATGGTTATGGGTTATGGACACCTATTACTTGTGAAATGGATATCTATAGGCTATTGGTCATGGCTAGTAGTTATAATGGTTCAAGGGCCATCAGTATCAGTTATGGATATCTAGTGGTTATAATGGCTCAAGGACCATGGTTATGGGTTATGGACACCTATTACTTTTAAAATGGATATCTATAAGCTATTGGTCATGGCTAGTAGTTATAATGGTTCAAGGGCCATCCAGTTAGGGAAATCTAGTAGTTATAATGTTCAAGGACCATGGTTATGGTTTATGGACACCTATTACTTGTAAAATGGATATTTATAGGCTATTGGTCATGGCTAGTAGTTATAATGGTTCAAGAGGCATCGATATGAGTTATGGACATGCATGTAGTGCTTATAACGGTTCAATGGCCTTGGTTATGGGTTATGCACACCTATTACTTGTAAAATGGATATCTATAGGCTATTAGTCATGGCTAGTAGTTATAATGGTTCAAGGGCCATCAGCATCGATTATGGACATCTAGTGGTTGTAATGGTTCAAGGACCATGGTTATGGGTTATGGACACCTATTGCTTGTAAAATAGATATCTATAGGCTATTGGTCATGGCTAGTAGTTATAATGGTTCAAGGGCCATCGATATGAGTTATGGACATGCATGTAGTGGTTATACTGGTTCAATGGCCTTGGTTATGGGTTATGCACACCTATTACTTGTAAAATGGATATCTATACGCTATTGGTCATGGCTAGTAGTTATAATGGTTCAAGGGCCATCAGGGTCAGTTATGGACATCCAGTGGTTATAATGGTTCAAGGACCATGGTTATGGGTTATGGACACCTATTACTTGTAAAATGGATATCTATAGGCTATTGGTCATGGCTAGTAGTTATAATGGTTCAAGGGCCATCAGTATCAGTTATGGACATCTAGTGGTTATAATGGTTCAAGGACCATGGTTATGGGTTATGGACACCTATTACTTTTAAAATGGATATCTATCCGCTATTGGTCATGGCTAGTAGTTATAATGGTTCAAGGGCCATCCAGTTATGGAAATCTAGTAGTTATAATGTTCAAGGACCATGGTTATGGGTTATGGACACCTATTACTTGTAAAATGGAAATCTATAGGCTATTGGTCATGGTTAGTAGTTATATTGGTTTAAGGGACATCGATATCATTTATGGACATCTAGTGGTTATAATGTTCAAGGACCATTGTTATGGGTTATGGACACCTATTACTTGTAAAATGGATAACTATAGGCTATTGGTCATGGCTAGTAGTTATAATTGTTCAAGGGCCATCGATATGAGTTATGGACATGCATGTAGTGGTTATAATGGTTCAATGGCCTTGGTTATGGGTTATGCACACCTATTACTTGTAAAATGGATATCTATACGCTATTGGTCATGGCTAGTAGTTATAATGGTTCAAGGGCCATCAGGGTCAGTTATGGACATCTAGTGGTTATAATGGTTCAAGGACCATGGTTATGGGTTATGGACACCTATTACTTGTGAAATGGATATCTATAGGCTATTGGTCATGGCTAGTAGTTATAATGGTTCAAGGGCCATCAGTATCAGTTATGGACATCTAGTGGTTATAATGGCTCAAGGACCATGGTTATGGGTTATGGACACCTATTACTTTTAAAATGGATATCTATAAGCTATTGGTCATGGCTAGTAGTTATAATGGTTCAAGGGCCATCCAGTTAGGGAAATCTAGTAGTTATAATGTTCAAGGACCATGGTTATGGTTTATGGACACCTATTACTTGTAAAATGGATATTTATAGGCTATTGGTCATGGCTAGTAGTTATAATGGTTCAAGAGGCATCGATATGAGTTATGGACATGCATGTAGTGCTTATAACGGTTCAATGGCCTTGGTTATGGGTTATGCACACCTATTACTTGTAAAATGGATATCTATAGGCTATTAGTCATGGCTAGTAGTTATAATGGTTCAAGGGCCATCAGCATCGATTATGGACATCTAGTGGTTGTAATGGTTCAAGGACCATGGTTATGGGTTATGGACACCTATTACTTGTAAAATAGATATCTATAGGCTATTGGTCATGGCTAGTAGTTATAATGGTTCAAGGACCATCGGTATTAGTTATGAACATCTAGTGGTTATAATGGTTCAAGGACCATGGTTATGGGTTATGGACACCTATTACTTGTAGAATGGATAGCTATATAGGTCATGGCTAGTAGTTATAACGGTTCAAGGGCCATCGGTATCAGTTATGGACATCTAGTGGTTATAATTGTTCAAGGGCCATGGTTATGGGTTATGGACACCTATTACTTGTAAAATGGATATATATAGGCTATTGGTCATGGCTAGTAGTTATAATGGTTCAAGGGCCATCGATATGAGTTATGGACATGCATGTAGTGGTTATAATGGTTCAATGGCCTTGGTTATGGGTTATGCACAACTATTACTTGTAAAAGGGATATCTATAGGCTATTAGTCATGGCTAGTAGTTATAATGGTTCAAGGGCCATCAGTATCGATTATGGACATCTAGTGGTTGTAATGGTTCAAGGACCATGGTTATGGGTTATGGACACCTATTACTTGTAAAATGGATATCTATAGGCTATTGGTCATGGCTAGTAGTTATAATGGTTCAAGGGCCATCGATATGAGTTATGGACATGCATGTAGTGGTTATACTGGTTCAATGGCCTTGGTTATGGGTTATGCACACCTATTACTTGTAAAATGGATATCTATACGCTATTGGTCATGGCTAGTAGTTATAATGGTTCAAGGGCCATCAGGGTCAGTTATGGACATCCAGTGGTTATAATGGTTCAAGGACCATGGTTATGGGTTATGGACACCTATTACTTGTAAAATGGATATCTATAGGCTATTGGTCATGGCTAGTAGTTATAATGGTTCAAGGGCACTCAGTATCAGTTATGGACATCTAGTGGTTATAATGGTTCAAGGACCATGGTTATGGGTTATGGACACCTATTACTTTTAAAATGGATATCTATCCGCTATTGGTCATGGCTAGTAGTTATAATGGTTCAAGGGCCATCCAGTTATGGAAATCTAGTAGTTATAATGTTCAAGGACCATGGTTATGGTTTATGGACGCCTATTACTTGTAAAATGGATATCTATAGGCTATTGGTCATGGCTAGTAGTTATAATGGTTCAAGAGGCATCGATATGAGTTATGGACATGCATGTAGTGGTTATAACGGTTCAATGGCCTTGGTTATGGGTTATGCACACCTATTACTTGTAAAATGTATATCTATAGGCTATTAGTCATGGCTAGTAGTTATAATGGTTCAAGGGCCATGAGTACCGATTATGGACATCTAGTGGTTGTAATGGTTCAAGGACCATGGTTATGGGTTATGGACACCTATTACTTGTAAAATGGATATCTATAGGCTATTGGTCATGGCTAGTAGTTATAATGGTTCAAGGGCCATCAGTATCAGTTATGGACATCTAGTGGTTATAATGGTTCAAGGACCATGGTTATGCGTTATGGACACCTATTACTTTTAAAATGGATATCTATAAGCTATTGGTCATGGCTAGTAGTTATAATTGTTCAATGGCCATCCAGTTAGGGAAATCTAGTAGTTATAATGTTCAAGGACCATGGTTATGGGTTATGGACACCTATTACATGTAAAATGGAAATCTATAGGCTATTGGTCATGGTTAGTAGTTATATTGGTTTAAGGGACATCAATATCATTTATGGACATCTAGTGGTTATAATGTTCAAGGACCATTGTTATGGGTTATGGACACCTATTACTTGTAAAATGGATAACTATAGGCTATTGGTCATGGCTAGTAGTTATAATGGTTCAAGGGCCATCGATATGAGTTATGGACATGCATGTAGTGGTTATAATGGTTCAATGGCCTTGGTTATGGGTTATGCACACCTATTACTTGTAAAATGGATATCTATACGCTATTGGTCATGGCTAGTAGTTATAATGGTTCAAGGGCCATCAGGGTCAGTTATGGACATCTAGTGGTTATAATGGTTCAAGGACCATGGTTATGGGTTATGGACACCTATTACTTGTGAAATGGATATCTATAGGCTATTGGTCATGGCTAGTAGTTATAATGGTTCAAGGGCCATCAGTATCAGTTATGGACATCTAGTGGTTATAATGGCTCAAGGACCATGGTTATGGGTTATGGACACCTATTACTTTTAAAATGGATATCTATAAGCTATTGGTCATGGCTAGTAGTTATAATGGTTCAAGGGCCATCCAGTTAGGGAAATCTAGTAGTTATAATGTTCAAGGACCATGGTTATGGTTTATGGACACCTATTACTTGTAAAATGGATATTTATAGGCTATTGGTCATGGCTAGTAGTTATAATGGTTCAAGAGGCATCGATATGAGTTATGGACATGCATGTAGTGCTTATAACGGTTCAATGGCCTTGGTTATGGGTTATGCACACCTATTACTTGTAAAATGGATATCTATAGGCTATTAGTCATGGCTAGTAGTTATAATGGTTCAAGGGCCATCAGCATCGATTATGGACATCTAGTGGTTGTAATGGTTCAAGGACCATGGTTATGGGTTATGGACACCTATTACTTGTAAAATAGATATCTACAGGCTATTGGTCATGGCTAGTAGTTATAATGGTTCAAGGACCATCGGTATTAGTTATGAACATCTAGTGGTTATAATGGTTCAAGGACCATGGTTATGGGTTATGGACACCTATTACTTGTAGAATGGATAGCTATATAGGTCATGGCTAGTAGTTATAACGGTTCAAGGGCCATCGGTATCAGTTATGGACATCTAGTGGTTATAATTGTTCAAGGGCCATGGTTATGGGTTATGGACACCTATTACTTGTAAAATGGATATATATAGGCTATTGGTCATGGCTAGTAGTTATAATGGTTCAAGGGCCATCGATATGAGTTATGGACATGCATGTAGTGGTTATAATGGTTCAATGGCCTTGGTTATGGGTTATGCACAACTATTACTTGTAAAATGGATATCTATAGGCTATTAGTCATGGCTAGTAGTTATAATGGTTCAAGGGCCATCAGTATCGATTATGGACATCTAGTGGTTGTAATGGTTCAAGGACCATGGTTATGGGTTATGGACACCTATTACTTGTAAAATGGATATCTATAGGCTATTGGTCATGGCTAGTAGTTATAATGGTTCAAGGGCCATCGATATGAGTTATGGACATGCATGTAGTGGTTATACTGGTTCAATGGCCTTGGTTATGGGTTATGCACACCTATTACTTGTAAAATGGATATCTATACGCTATTGGTCATGGCTAGTAGTTATAATGGTTCAAGGGCCATCAGGGTCAGTTATGGACATCCAGTGGTTATAATGGTTCAAGGACCATGGTTATGGGTTATGGACACCTATTACTTGTAAAATGGATATCTATAGGCTATTGGTCATGGCTAGTAGTTATAATGGTTCAAGGGCCATCAGTATCAGTTATGGACATCTAGTGGTTATAATGGTTCAAGGACCATGGTTATGGGTTATGGACACCTATTACTTTTAAAATGGATATCTATCCGCTATTGGTCATGGCTAGTAGTTATAATGGTTCAAGGGCCATCCAGTTATGGAAATCTAGTAGTTATAATGTTCAAGGACCATGGTTATGGTTTATGGACGCCTATTACTTGTAAAATGGATATCTATAGGCTATTGGTCATGGCTAGTAGTTATAATGGTTCAAGAGGCATCGATATGAGTTATGGACATGCATGTAGTGGTTATAACGGTTCAATGGCCTTGGTTATGGGTTATGCACACCTATTACTTGTAAAATGTATATCTATAGGCTATTAGTCATGGCTAGTAGTTATAATGGTTCAAGGGCCATGAGTACCGATTATGGACATCTAGTGGTTGTAATGGTTCAAGGACCATGGTTATGGGTTATGGACACCTATTACTTGTAAAATGGATATCTATAGGCTATTGGTCATGGCTAGTAGTTATAATGGTTCAAGGGCCATCAGTATCAGTTATGGACATCTAGTGGTTATAATGGTTCAAGGACCATGGTTATGCGTTATGGACACCTATTACTTTTAAAATGGATATCTATAAGCTATTGGTCATGGCTAGTAGTTATAATTGTTCAATGGCCATCCAGTTAGGGAAATCTAGTAGTTATAATGTTCAAGGACCATGGTTATGGGTTATGGACACCTATTACATGTAAAATGGAAATCTATAGGCTATTGGTCATGGTTAGTAGTTATATTGGTTTAAGGGACATCAATATCATTTATGGACATCTAGTGGTTATAATGTTCAAGGACCATTGTTATGGGTTATGGACACCTATTACTTGTAAAATGGATAACTATAGGCTATTGGTCATGGCTAGTAGTTATAATGGTTCAAGGGCCATCGATATGAGTTATGGACATGCATGTAGTGGTTATAATGGTTCAATGGCCTTGGTTATGGGTTATGCACACCTATTACTTGTAAAATGGATATCTATACGCTATTGGTCATGGCTAGTAGTTATAATGGTTCAAGGGCCATCAGGGTCAGTTATGGACATCTAGTGGTTATAATGGTTCAAGGACCATGGTTATGGGTTATGGACACCTATTACTTGTGAAATGGATATCTATAGGCTATTGGTCATGGTAGTAGTTATAATGGTTCAAGGGCCATCAGTATCAGTTATGGACATCTAGTGGTTATAATGGCTCAAGGACCATGGTTATGGGTTATGGACACCTATTACTTTTAAAATGGATATCTATAAGCTATTGGTCATGGCTAGTAGTTATAATGGTTCAAGGGCCATCCAGTTAGGGAAATCTAGTAGTTATAATGTTCAAGGACCATGGTTATGGTTTATGGACACCTATTACTTGTAAAATGGATATTTATAGGCTATTGGTCATGGCTAGTAGTTATAATGGTTCAAGAGGCATCGATATGAGTTATGGACATGCATGTAGTGCTTATAACGGTTCAATGGCCTTGGTTATGGGTTATGCACACCTATTACTTGTAAAATGGATATCTATAGGCTATTAGTCATGGCTAGTAGTTATAATGGTTCAAGGGCCATCAGCATCGATTATGGACATCTAGTGGTTGTAATGGTTCAAGGACCATGGTTATGGGTTATGGACACCTATTACTTGTAAAATAGATATCTATAGGCTATTGGTCATGGCTAGTAGTTATAATGGTTCAAGGACCATCGGTATTAGTTATGAACATCTAGTGGTTATAATGGTTCAAGGACCATGGTTATGGGTTATGGACACCTATTACTTGTAGAATGGATAGCTATATAGGTCATGGCTAGTAGTTATAACGGTTCAAGGGCCATCGGTATCAGTTATGGACATCTAGTGGTTATAATTGTTCAAGGGCCATGGTTATGGGTTATGGACACCTATTACTTGTAAAATGGATATATATAGGCTATTGGTCATGGCTAGTAGTTATAATGGTTCAAGGGCCATCGATATGAGTTATGGACATGCATGTAGTGGTTATAATGGTTCAATGGCCTTGGTTATGGGTTATGCACAACTATTACTTGTAAAAGGGATATCTATAGGCTATTAGTCATGGCTAGTAGTTATAATGGTTCAAGGGCCATCAGTATCGATTATGGACATCTAGTGGTTGTAATGGTTCAAGGACCATGGTTATGGGTTATGGACACCTATTACTTGTAAAATGGATATCTATAGGCTATTGGTCATGGCTAGTAGTTATAGTGGTTCAAGGGCCATCAGTATCAGATATGGACATCTAGTGGTTATAATGGTTCAAGGACCATGGTTATGGGTTATGGACACCTATTACTTGTAAAATGAATATCTATAAGCTATTGGTCATGGCTGGTAGTTATAATGGTTCAAGGGCCATCCGTATTACTTACGGACATCTAGTGGTTATAATGGTTCAAGGACCATGGTTATGGGTTATGGGCATCTATTATATGTAAAATGAATATCTATAGGCTATTGGTCATGGCTAGTAGTTATAATGGTTCAAGGACCATCGGTATTAGTTATGAACATCTAGTGGTTATAATGGTTCAAGGACCATGGTTATGGGTTATGGACACCTATTACTTGTAGAATGGATAGCTATATAGGTCATGGCTAGTAGTTATAACGGTTCAAGGGCCATCGGTATCAGTTATGGACATCTAGTGGTTATAATTGTTCAAGGGCCATGGTTATGGGTTATGGACACCTATTACTTGTAAAATGGATATCTATTGGCTATTGGTCATGGCTAGTAGTTATAATGGTTTAAGGGTCATCAGTATCAGTTATGGACATCCAGTGGTTATAATGTTCAAGGACCATGTTTATGGGTTATGGACACCTATTACTTGTAAAATGGATATCTATAGGCTATTGGTCATGGCTAGTAGTTATAATGGTTCAAGGACCATCGATATGAGTTATGGACATGCATGTAGTGGTTATAATGGTTCAATGGCCTTGGTTATGGGTTATGGACATCTATTACTTGTAAAATGGATATCTATAGGCTATTGGTCATGGTTAGTAGTTACAATGGTTCAAGGGCCATCAATATCAGTTATGGACATCTAGTGGTTATAATGGTTCAAGGACCATGGTTATGGGTTATGGACACCTATTACTTGTAAAATGGATATCTATAGGCTATTGGTCATGGCTAGTAGTTATAATGGTTCAAGGGGCATCAGTATCAGTTATGAACATCTAGTGTTTATAATGGTTCAAGGACCATGGTTATGGGTTATGGACACCTATTACTTGTAAAATGGATATCTATAGGCTACTGGTCATGGCTAGTAGTTATAATGGTTCACGCGCCATCAGTATCAGTTATGGACATCTAGTGGTTATAATGTTTTTTTTTTTTTGGGTAAAGGGATTACCCTGGATAACTATTTTAATCACAAAAAGAACTACAAAGGAATGTGACAGACAGTCACATTGACCTCAAGCAGAAGCTTGACACAACAAAACAGAGTTTATGATATGCCATAAAAAAAGCTAAGACCAACAAGCACTAGCAACTATGTCACAGGACCAACCAAACGCTCAAAAGAAGCAAAAGCAGACAACTTAAACAAAAAACACTGAGCTAAACAACCGAGACTGGGATCTTCCAGCTAGCTAGCAGTCGTTGAACATCAACCGTGTTTCTCTTAAACTTTAACGTCATCAGTATTAACCGAACGGTGGCAATTATCTCGTCACATAACTGCATATGCGTCTTGGACTTCTTTTTGAACAATCTTGCATTTCTTTCTAACCAAATATAATATGTAGTAGCTCCAATCAATATACGAGAGATAACACTTTTTGCTGACCTTCCTCTGGACATTGGAGTAAGGTAATCAATAATATCAGCAAGTCTTGGTGCAATCGTGTCCATCCCCCCAAGCAATCTGATATTAACCCAAACCTGCGAAGAATTTGTACAATCAAAAAATAGATAAGAGTGGGAATCAGGAACAAGACCACATAGAGGGCACCGCAAAGAGGCAGTATCCGTATCATGGTGAACATCCCATTGTTTCAACAAATTTTGTTTTTTTAAGCGGGTGTTCATTACAAGCCACATATGAAAAGCATGGTGAGGGATACAATGGGGAAACCATACAACAGATTGCCAAGGGACCTCAACCTCCCTTGATCTAATAGAATTCCAAGCTAGATAAACCGAGAAAGCATGAGAAGACCCATTTAAGTCTAACCAAACTACACAGTCCTTTTGATCTGGAACAAGTTGGGGGACCGGGATACTAGTAATTTCCGGGAACCTAGCATACCAGTCATTTGGCCAAATCCAAATATTATCAGCAATCAGGTCCGACACCACATCAAGGGAGGAAAACCCAGCTCTAGTAATATCCCTATAAGTAAGGAATTGAAAAAATGGACTAGCCATGCTTCATTTATCAAACCAAATGGAAATAGATTTTCCGTCACGTATCGTATGCCATATAAAAGGTCTAACTTTGTTTCTTAATTGGAGCAACTTCCTCCAAGACCAGCTCATAGAACCCGTGCTGGGAGTATCCCAAAAACTTCTACCCCGCAGCTTATAAGAATGAATCCATTGGACCCATAACGACTCTTTATTTGACACTATACTCCAGATATGGTATGCCATGAGGGCAGCATTAAAATCTATGATACGACGGATACCGAGTCCCCCTTCAGATTTTGGTTTGCAAACTACCTCCTAAGAGACTTTGGCTTTACCCTTCTTCATTTCGCCTTGACACCACAGAAACCCCCGCATTAATTGCTCGAGCTCATGAATGATACGGGTTGGAAGGGTAAAAACCGAAGCCCAATAAATATGTAAATTAGATAAAACTGAAATAATCAATTGGAGATGACCCGCAAAGGAAAGGTATTTATTCTTCCAATCATTTATGCGATTCTGCATCTTTTCTATCAGGACTTTACAATCTCTGAATAATAATCTAGTAGATATCAGAGGCACTCCGAGGTATTTAACCGGGAGACTTCCTTCCTCAAAAGGCATTAAATGAAGAATTGCAGCTCGGGTAGTGGCCGGAACGTTACAGAAAAACACCGTAGTCATAGGAATGCTAGGGACAAGCCCCGAGACTTCTTTAAACTCATTCAAAGCATCAAAAATCAGAGTAGCAGAAATCAAGTTACCTCGCGCAAAGAGGAACAGATCATCAGCAAAACACAGGTTGACAATCTTTTGTTTCTCACAGCCTTTGTGATATTGAAAATCCGTGCTAGAGGTAACTTTGCGTTTGATAATAAGAGAAAGTACCTCCATGACAAGAGTAAAAAGGTATGGAGACATTGGGTCACCCTGTCTCAAGCCTCTTTTACCCCGAAACCAGCCATGGACCTCTCCATTTATACAAATGGAAAATGAAGGAGATGTAACACATTCCAAAATCCACATGATCATTTTAGGAGGAAAACCAAAGCCAACTAAGATAGAGTGTAGAAACTCCCAATCAACAATATCATAAGCTTTCTGGATATCAATTTTAAACGCACATCTAGGGGGACCAGATTGCCTATGATAATTATGCATTAATTCTTGTGTGAGAAGAATGTTATCTGAAATTCGTCTTCCAGGAATGAAAGCTGATTGATTAATGCCAACAATATCACCAAGAACATCAGTGATACGATTAGTAAATATTTTGCTGATACACTTGTAAATTACATTGCAGCAGGATATGGGACGGAAATCAGTCATCTTTGATGGAGTTGGGATCTTTGGAATCATAGCCAAAATAGTATGGTTAATTTCTTTTAGTAACTTGCCGTTTGAAAAAAATTCCCGAACCGCACAATACATTTCCTCTCCAATAATGTCCCAAGATTTTTAAAGAAAGCAGCTGTGAAGCCATCAGGACCAGGGGCTTTATCATTGCCAATAGTGTTCTGAAACAGCTCATGGGTATCAAGGGAAGTCACCTGGCCTGCAACTCCAAGGAAATTTTGGTAGTGTTTAACAAAAATTGGAGCGATTTCATTACCTTCATGCATAGTAGTGCCCGCAAAAATGGCATCTATACAATTCCTGTGGCATCTACTCTTGACCACGTTGTGGAAGTAAGCAGAATTGGAGTCCCCAACTCTTAACCATTCAGTTCTAGATTTTTGTTTAAGGAATCGTTCCTCATTTAAACCGCGGCCTTATAAGCAAGAAGATAATGGGCTTCTTCTTCACGAAGCTTAGGACAGTGGGGATTCTTATCAAGAGCAGATTGTATTTCATCCAGTTCTACCCGAAGGAATTTTACTTTGGAGTGTAAATTACCTTGGTCCTTTAAGAGCTTTCGCAAAGGTGGTTTCATAGCTTTTAGATGTTTTACCACACGATACATTGCACAACCTGTGATTCTCTCCGACCAAGCCACAGCAACAATATCACGAAAATCAGGTTTGTCTGCTAGAAAGTTAAAAAAATTAAAAGGCTTGGGTTTGAATTTCATAACATTCGGGATTTTCAAGATACAAGGGGTGTGATCAGATATACGATATGGTTGGAAAATGCCAATAGAGTCCGGGAAGATATCAATGAAATCTTGATTCCCCATAATTCGATCAATTTTCTTTAATATACCATCTGGTCCCTGCGGTTTTTGGTTCGAAGTAAAATGAAGGCCCGTACTATTTATATCCATAACAGCCATATCATTTACACACTCTTGGAATTCCCGCATAGCAATATGAGGTTGATACCCACCACATGAGTGGTCTTCTAATTTCAGGGCTGCATTAAAATCACCAAGAATAGCCCATGGTTTATTCGACATAAGCTGGCTATGTCCCACTAGATTATGCCATAAGACCCTTCTGTCAATGTATGAAGTAGCAGCATACACAAAAGAACAAAAGAAAGACTTTCTATCAGATTTAGTAACTACTTGAACATGTATAACCTGGTTTGTTTGAGCTAGGTGTCACACCCCGCCAAAAATGAGTTTTACCTCATTTAAAATGTTTTGCGGAAGAACGAGGGTGTAACGTTCATGACAACATAGCAAAAATTAAGTAAACAAACAACCACGCAATAACGAAAAATATAAGATTGTTTCACTTTCCAAAAGTATAAAGTTTCCAAATATAGTATGTTTCCTAAAATAGAAATTGTTTTGAAATGAAATTATTGTTCGTAAACTTAATGTTTTAATCATGGCTCACGACAATCCCAATGCTCATATCCTCAAATCCACTGCACCTAATTACCTGGAAAACATAAATAGTAAAAGGGTCAACAATAATGTTGACTGATCCACAGGGTTAAAGTAAAAGTAAAAGTAAAGTAAAGTAAAGCGTTTTGCTACTCAAAATGTTTGTTGTGAAAATGGTTTATGACTGAAAAGTATAAAGTTCAACACTCATCTGATATGAGTAGTAAGTATGAAATGTTTAGTGTAGTTGTAGAATATCTACAACTGCGTGTTATGTTTATGAAAAGGTGTTGAACAAATTGTTATGTTTGACATCGCATGAACTGTTATCCCCAATAGGTAGCTAGTCTATTGAGTTAATATACCAACCCCTAAGTCCACAATCAACACTTCAACTCCATTATGTTATCGTTCTTTTATGGATATACACTCCCGGAGATGTCTTGGATAAACCAAGTAATGATCTAACGTTCGATGGGAGGATGAGTGTCAGCCAATAGTACTATCTGCATATCCATGGTCTAGATCCACTAGCCAATGATTGCTGGCAAACCTTAGTCCGGTATAATAATTGTTTGACATGCCAACGCGATAATGAAAATGTAAATGTTGTACAGTCATAGTAAAACAGTAGCAGTTGTTTATGTTTTCCACCCCAAAGTTTATAAAACAGTAAAAGTAGTAAAAGGGGTCTGTGGACTCACCTGGCAAAGCTTAGCAACACAGTACTTAGGACAGAGGAATCCTTCAGAGACTCCTAGCTTCCTAAACGAAATAACTTACTAATTAGACTAAGCTAATATAGGCGATTCTAGTTATATTATAAGTTAAATGATATGCAATTAATGTTATGGTTTATGTTTTGTGACATCGAATGAACCTGGCTCATTGGGCCTTAATTGGCCGAAAAGAAATGAAATGAAATGGGCTTCGAAATGAAATGAAATGAAATGGGCTTTTAGGCTTATTGGGCCTAGATTGGGCCTATTAGGCCACTAGGATGGGCCACTTGGGCCTCTTATTGGGCTTAGGTCCAATTAGATTGGGCCATGGATTGGGCTTTGGTCCAAATGGGCTTGTATACTAATGGGCCAACTAAAGTTTGGGCCCGATGGACCAAGATAGATCGATATGGGCCAAGTACGGGCCTTGGCCCGATTGGGTATTTGGGTTTGGGTCCATGGTTTGGGTCAAGTACCGGCCTTGATCCGGTTTGACTTATGGGTCAACATTGGTCAATCCTAGAAGTCAACATAGGTCGAAATAGTCAACAAAAGTCAACTTAGGAACTCTAGATTTCGGCTAGGGTTTAGGCTAAGATACAATTCGGTCAACCAAGGTCAACCACGGTCAATCTAGGTCAAACTAGGCTCGGTTTGATGGTAATTCGGTTAGGTTGGCCGGCTAGGCCGAAACCCTAAGGGTTTGGTTCTAGTTTGGTCTAGATTGAGTCTAGGTCCGGTTTAGTGTGTCTAGATCGGTTATAGTTCGAATCTAGGGTTCTAGTTCTAGGGTTGTACATGTCAAGGTTCGAGATCTAGGATTATAGGCAAACAAATCAAACGGTTTAGGAACTTAACAATCATACGAGCAAAACAAATCACTCAATCGACTAAACAATAAATCCTTTGACATGCATGCAAGCATGCACGTCGGGATCAAGATCAAGCAAGTGCCGAAACCTCTTGGCCTTTGGCCTAGGTCTCGGGTTCGAGTAATAGGACCGAATCAAGGAAGCAAATAACAAAGAAAGTTCGAGTTTCAAACCTTGCGATCGAAAATCAAGAAGAACCGAATAGGGGTGCTCGGGTTTGTGGCTTGCAGTCGACGAAGATGATGATGATGGTGATGAATTCGACGGCACAAGGGAGCAAGGAAGGAAAATTAGGGTTTTGGGGTTATGTGTGGTATTTATATGGAGGTAAAAGTTAGAGTTTGAATCCAACAAGGACTCATTCAAAGATAATGGATAGAAGTTCAAGTATTAAGATAAGATCAACACAAGTTTACTTACACCCCAAAGGGGGTTTGGCCGTGTGGAGATGGTCACGAGCAAGTGCATGGCCGGCCACTTAGGTGGTCGGTCATGGTTCGATGCACTCGAGTCACTTTTATTTAATACGTTACGTTTATTGTTTTATCGAGAAAGTTATGATTTTAGAAATGTTTTAGCTCAAAAGTGTCACCATAAGTAAATAAAAATGTTGTGTTGACTAAAATGGTCAAACACTAATGCATGGTGTAAAATTATATAAGTTGGTCGTGTGTTAGGATGCCAGAAATAGAAATGTCTGAAAATAGAAACTTTCTAAATAAGGAAAGTTCTAGAAATGAAATGAAGTTACATACCAGAAATATCGAGTTGTCACACTAGGGTCATAACATCTAACATCCTCTCATCCCATCCAAGGATTATGCGGGTACCTTTATCACACAAATGCCCATTCGAGGTCCATTTCCAACTTGCACACACTTTCTTACAAACATCATAAACATCCACAACATTCACATGAGATTCCAGAATTGCACAAATACTAAGGTTGTTATCTAGTACTATTTGACGAACCTCTTCTTGTTTAGGGGAACGGTTCAAACCCCTGATATTCCAGGAAGCAAGACTAAACATTAAGACCATGCGTATAGGGGGTGCTTGCCCCCTTGTTTTTAGAAGTTCCCGCCAAAAAACTTGATGTATCGTTAGTCTTGCCTTCCACTTCATCAACTTCATCCTCCTGGTCACTTAACGAATCAAACCCATTTGAGGTAGGAATATTTGCATATGTATTCGTCTTATGAAAAACAGTAGGTTTAGCCTGATGTTGAGAGTTCCCAACATCACCTACACTATTACTGCTTTCATTTGTTTGTTGGCCGACAATAGGTGTAACATGGTATATATGAGTACCATTTACACTATTCCTGTCCGCCTTTCCATAATCAAAGATGATATTATCCGCGACCTCATTGCGATCAATAGGTGTAGCATTCTCTACACTATTACTGGTCGCACATTTATTCCCAATATCTCTTTTCTTATGGACATCTTCACAAACAATAGGTGTAACATAATGGTTATCATTATCTACACTATTATTGTCTGTATTCGGAAGTTTAGCGCTTCCAGCCACTTCTGAATCAGTCTTTGTGCTCCCTTTTGGTCTATACTGAAAATTAGATTGAGGTTTAATGTGTTGCCTGCGGTTTTTGTTTCCCACGACCTGGTACCCATCATTATCTTGTTCAACTTCCTTCTCTTTGGGTTTGATGTTTTTAGGGCAGCAGTCAATATTATGACCAAATATTTTGCATATTGAACATCTTGGAGGTTTCCATTCATATTCAAGACTAATCACTTCTTTAGAGTAATCAGATCCTTCAAGGGACGGGATAGCCACTAGCAGTGTGGACCTAAGTTCATCTGAATAGTTGATTTCAATGAGAGCTCTAGCAAAGTTATTTCTACCCCAGGATTCCGAACATATAGTACTTGTGTAGGCATCCAACATTTTTGGTGTGCCAATCTTTGATGCAATCATACTAAGACCATCACCTGTAAAAGCAGCCATTGGAACATCGTGGAATTTAACCCAAATCGGAACTTTAGTAAGGTCTTCCTTTGTTAAGGTGGTATTTGGAGTCCATTTTTTTAAAATTATAGGGTTATTCCTAATCATCCAAGGGCCATTTTCCAAAACATCTTCCAAACCTTTGTGTGAGTCAAATTTAAAGAAGAAGAACCCTTTTGCATTCATCATCACCCGATTGAGTCCAAATTTGGACCATACATTCTTGACATAGTACTCTACAATCGGGAAGGCAATCCTTTTCCCTAAAAAATAACCATACATGGTGTTTGAGAACCGACTTGCAACTTCCTTCACAGAGTCTATTGGTATCATAACATCTACATCATCATTAGACTTCACAGATTCAAGCTTACGAAAATTCACCTTCGGTAAAGCAGTTGTCTTGTTTATGACCGATGCATAGGATGGTTTAGGCTGAGTTTCATTAAAAACCGCAGCTGGTTGGGGTTCTATAAAAACAACATCAGAGTGTATCTCAATCACGGGAGTAGCGGGAGGTGTTGGGGTAGATTTCGAGTCAATACCAGCCTGAACTGGAATTACATCTGGCCGACCCATAAGACTCACCGGTTGGCCACGCATTGGATTACAGGGTTGAAGAACTTTCCCACTTTTTTTTTGGGTAAGGGATCACCCAGGCTAATTATATTAAATACCAACACAATGTACAAAAGGAATGTGGCAGAAAACCACATTACTGCAAGCAAAATGGACACCTATTACTTTTAAAATGGATATCTATAGCTATTGGTCATAGCTAGTAGTTATAATGGTTCAAGGGCCATCGGTATCAGTTATGGACATCTAGTGGTTATAATTGTTCAAGGGCCATGGTTATGGGTTATGGACACCTATTACTTGTAAAATGGATATCTATAGGCTATTGGTCATGGCTAGTAGTTATAATGGTTCAACGGCCATCAGTATCAGTTATGGACATCTAGTGGTTATATTGGTTCAGGGACGATTGTTATGGGTAATGGTCACCTATTACTTTTAAAAAGGATGTCTATAGGCTATTGGTCATGGCTAGTAGTTATAATGGTTCAAGGACCATCAGTATCACTTATGGACATCTAGTGCTTATAATGTTCAAGGACCATGGTTATGGGTTATGGACATCTGTTAGTTTTAAAATGGAAATCTATAGGCTATTGGTCATGGCAAGTAGTTATAATGGTTCAAGGGCCATCGATATGAGTTATGGACATGCATGTAGTGGTTATAATGGTTCAATGGCCTTGGTATGGGTTATGGACACCTATTACTTGTAAAGTGGATATCTATATGCTATTGGTCATGGCTAGTAGTTATAATGGTTCAAGGGCCATCAGTATCAGTTATGGACATCTAGTGGTTATAATGGTTCAAGGACCATGGTTGTGGGTTATGGACACCTATTACTTGTAAAATGAATATCTATAGGCTATTGGTCATGGCTAGTAGTTATAATGGTTCAAGGGCCAATAGTATCAGCTATGGATATCTAGTGGTTATAATGGTTCAAGGACCATGGTTATGGGTTATGGACACCTATTACTTGTAAATTGGTTATCTTGAGGCTATTGGTCATGGCTAGTAGTTAAAACGGTTCAGGGGCCATCAGTGTCAGTTATGGACATCTAGTGGTTATAATGGTTCAGGGACGATTGTTATGGGTAATGGACACATATTACTTGTAAAATGGATATCTATAGGCTATTGGTCATGGCTAGTAGTTTTAATGGTTCAAGGGCCATCAGTATCAGCTATGGACATCTAGTGGTTATAATGGTTCATGGACCGTTGTTATGGGTTATGGACACCTATTACTTGTAAAATGAATAACTATAGGCTATTGGTCATGGCTAGTAGTTATAATGGTTCAAGGGCCATCAGTATCATTTATGGACATCTAGTCGTTATAATGGTTAAAGGACCATGGTTATGGGTTATGGACACATATTACTTGTAAAATGAATATCTATAGGCAATTGGTCATCGCTAGTAGTTATAATGGTTCAAGGGCCATCAGTATCAATTATGGACATTTAGTGGTTATAATGGTTCAAGGACCATGGTTTTGGGTTATGGACACCTATTACTTGTAAAATGTTTATCTATAGGCTATTGGTCATGGCTAGTAGTTGTAATGGTTCAAGGGCCATCACTATCAGTTATGGACATCTAGTAGTTATAATGGTTCAAGGTCCATGGTTATGGGTTATGGACATCTATTACTTGTAAAAAGGATATCTATATGCTATTGGTCATGGCTAGTAGTTGTAATGGTTCAAGGGCCATCAGTATCTGTTATGGACATCTAGTGGTTATAATGGTTCAAGGACCATGGTTATGGGTTATGGACACCTATTACTTGTAAAATGGATATTTATAGGCTATTGGTCATGGCTAGTAGTTATAATGGTTCAAGGGCCATCAATTTCAGTTATGGACATCTAGTGGTTATAATGGTTCAAGAACCAGGGTTATGGGTTATGGACACCTTTAACTTGTAAAATGGATATCTATAGGCTATTGGTCATGGCTAGTAGTTATAATGGATGAAGGGCCATCAGTATCAGTTATGGACATCTAGTGGTTATAATGGTTCAAGAACCATGGTTATGGGTTATGGACACTTATTACTTGTAAAATAGATATCTATAGGCTATTGGTCATGGCTAGTAGTTATAATGGTTCAAGGGCCATAAGTATCACTTATGGACATCTAGTGGTTATAATGGTTCAAGAACCATGGTTATGGGTTATGGACACCTATTACATGTAAAATGGATATCAATAGGCTATTGGTCATGGCTAGAAGTTATAATGGTTGAAGGGCCATCAGTATCAGTTATGGACATCTAGTGGTTATAATGGTTCAAGGACCATGGTTATGGGTTATGGACACTTATTACTTGTATATCGGATATCTAGAAGCTATTGGTCATGGCTAGTAGTTATAATGGTTAAAGGGCCATCAGTATCAGTTATGGACATCTAATGGCTATAATCGTTCAAGAACCATGGTTATGGGTTATGGACACCTATTACTTGTAAAACAGATATCTATATATGTCATGGGTAGTAGTTATAATGGTTCAAGGGCCATCGGTATCAGTTACAGACATCTAGTGGTTATAATTGTTCAAGGGCCATGGTTATGGGTTATAAACACCTATTACTCGTAAAATAGATATCTATAGGCTATTGGTCATGGCTAGTAGTTATAATGGTTCAAGGGCCATCAGTATCAGTTATGGACATTTAGTGGTTATAATGGTTCAAGAACCATGGTTATGGGTTATGGACACCTATTACTTGTAAAATGGATATCTATAGGCTATTGGTCATGGCTAGTAGTTATTATGGTTGAAGGGCCATCAGTATCAGTTATGGACATGTAGTGGCTATAATCGTTCAAGAACCATGGTTATGGGTTATGGACACCTATTACTTGTAAAATAGATATCTATATAGGTCATGGGTAGTAGTTATAATGGTTCAAGGGACATCGGTATCAGTTACAGACATCTAGTGGTTATAATTGTTCAAGGGCCATTGTTATGGGTTATAAACACCTATTACTCGTAAAATAGATATCTATAGGCTATTGGTCATGGCTAGTAGTTATAATGGTTCACGGGCTATGAGTATCAGTTATGGACATTTAGTGGTTATAATGGTTCAAGAACCATGGGTATGGGTTATGGACACCTATTACTTGTAAAACGGATATCTATAGGCTATTGCTCAGGGCTAGTAGTTATAATGGTTCAAGGGCCGTCAGTATCAGTTATGGACATCTAGTGGTTATAATGGTTCAAGGACCATGATTATGGGTTATGGACACCTATTACTTGTAAAATCGATATCTATAGGCTATTGGTCATGGCTAGTAGTTATAATGGTTTAAGGGCCATCTGTATCAGTTATGGTAGTGGTTATAATGGTTCAAGAACCATGGTTATGGGTTATGGACACCTATTACTTGTAAAATGTATATCTATATGCTATTGGTCATGGATAGTAGTTATAATGGTTCAAGGGCCATCAGTATCAATTATGGACATCTAGTGGTAATAATGGTTCAAGGACCTTGGTTATGGGTTATGGACACCTATTACTTGTAAAATGGATATCTATAGGCTATTGGTCATGGCTAGTAGTTATAATGGTTCATGGGCCATCAGTATCATTTATGGACATCTAGTGGTTATAATGATTCAAGGACCATGGTTATGGGTTATGTATACCTATTACTTGTAAAATGGATATCTATAGGCTATTGGTCATGGCTAGTAGTTATAATGGTTCAAGGGCCATCAGTATTAGTTATGGACATCTAGTGGTTATAATGGTTCAAGGACCATGGTTATGGGTTATGGACACCTATTACTTGTAAATTGGATATCTAGAAGCTATTGGTCATGGCTCTTAGTTATAATGGTTGAAGGGCCATCAGTATCAGTTATGGACATGCATGTAGTGGTTATAATGGTTCAATGGCCTTGGTATGGGTTATGGACACCTATTACTTGTAAAATGGATATCTATATGCTATTGGTCATGGCTAGTAGTTATAATGGTTCAAGGGCCATCAGTATCAGTTATGGACATCTAGTGGTTATAATGGTTCAAGGACCATGGTTGTGGGTTATGGACACCTATTACTTGTAAAATGGATATCTATAGGCTATTGGTCATGGCTAGTAGTTATAATGGTTCAAGGGCCAATAGTATCAGCTATGGCAATCTAGTGGTTATAATGGTTCAAGGACCATGGTTATGGGTTATGGACACCTATTACTTGTAAATTGGATATCTTGAGGCTATTGGTCATGGCTAGTAGTTTTATAATGGTTCAAGGGCCATCAGTATCAGTTATGGACATCTAGTGGTTAAAATGGTTCAAGGACCGTGGTTATGGGTTATGGACACCCATTACTTGTAAAATGGATATCTATAGGCTATTGGTCATGGCTAGTAGTTATAATGGTTCAAGGGCCATCAATATCAGTTCTGGAAATCTAGTAGTTATAATGGTTCAAGAACCATGGTTATGGGTTATGAACACCTTTAACTTGTAAAATGGATATCTATAGGCTATTGGTCATGGCTAGTAGTTTTATAATGGTTCAAGGGCCATCAGTATCAGTTATGGACATCTAGTGGTTAAAATGGTTCAAGGACCGTGGTTATGGGTTATGGACACCCATTACTTGTAAAATGGATATCTATAGGCTATTGGTCATGGCTAGTAGTTATAATGGTTCAAGGGCCATCAGTATTAGTTATGGACATCTAGTGGTTATAATGGTTCAAGGACCATGGCTATGGGTTATGGACACCTATTACTTGTAAATTGGATATCTAGAAGCTATTGGTCATGGCTCGTAGTTATAATGGTTGAAGGGCCATCAGTATCAGTTATGGACATGCATGTAGTGGTTATAATGGTTCAATGGCCTTGGTATGGGTTATGGACACCTATTACTTGTAAAATGGATATCTATATGCTATTGGTCATGGCTAGTAGTTATAATGGTTCAAGGGCCATCAGTATCAGTTATGGACATCTAGTGGTTATAATGGTTCAAGGACCATGGTTGTGGGTTATGGACACCTATTACTTGTAAAATGGATATCTATAGGCTATTGGTCATGGCTAGTAGTTATAATGGTTCAAGGGCCAATAGTATCAGCTATGGAAATCTAGTGGTTATAATGGTTCAAGGACCATGGTTATGGGTTATGGACACCTATTACTTGTAAATTGGATATCTTGAGGCTATTGGTCATGGCTAGTAGTTTTATAATGGTTCAAGGGCCATCAGTATCAGTTATGGACATCTAGTGGTTAAAATGGTTCAAGGACCGTGGTTATGGGTTATGGACACCCATTACTTGTAAAATGGATATCTATAGGCTATTGGTCATGGCTAGTAGTTATAATGGTTCAAGGGCCATCAATATCAGTTCTGGAAATCTAGTAGTTATAATGGTTCAAGAACCATGGTTATGGGTTATGGACACCTTTAACTTGTAAAATGGATATCTATAGGCTATTGGTCATGGCTAGTAGTTTTATAATGGTTCAAGGGCCATCAGTATCAGTTATGGACATCTAGTGGTTAAAATGGTTCAAGGACCGTGGTTATGGGTTATGGACACCCATTACTTGTAAAATGGATATCTATAGGCTATTGGTCATGGCTAGTAGTTATAATGGTTCAAGGGCCATCAGTATCAGTTATGGACATCTAGTGGTTATAATGGTTCAAGGACCATGGTTATGGGTTATGGACACCTATTACTTGTAAAATGGATATCTATAGGCTATTGGTCATGGCTAGTAGTTATAATGGTTCATGGGCCATCAGTATTAGTTATGGACATCTAGTGGTTATAATGATTCAAGGACCATGGTTATGGGTTATGGACACCTATTACTTGTAAAATGGATATCTATAGGCTATCGGTCATGGCTAGTAGTTATAATGGTTCAAGGGCCATCAGTATTAGTTATGGACATCTAGTGGTTATAATGGTTCAAGGACCATGGCTATGGGTTATGGACACCTATTACTTGTAAATTGGATATCTAGAAGCTATTGGTCATGGCTCGTAATTATAATGTTTGAAGGGCCATCAGTATCAGTTATGGACATCTAATGGTTATAATCGTTCAAGATCCATGGTTATGGGTTATGGACACCTATTACTTGTAAAATGGATATCTATTGGCTATTGGTCATGGCTAGTAGTTATAATGGTTCAAGGGCCAATAGTATCAGCTATGGAAATCTAGTGGTTATAATGGTTCAAGGACCATGGTTATGGGTTATGGACACCTATTACTTGTAAATTGGATATCTTGAGGCTATTGGTCATGGCTAGTAGTTAAAACGGTTCAGGGGCCATCAGTGTCAGTTATGGACATCTAGTGGTTATAATGGTTCAGGGACGATTGTTATGGGTAATGGACACATATTACTTGTAAAATGGATATCTATAGGCTATTGGTCATGGCTAGTAGTTTTAATGGTTCAAGGGCAATCAGTATTAGTTATGGACATTTAGTGGTTATAATGTCAAGGACCATGGCTATGGGTTATGGACACCTATTACTTGTAAATTGGATATCTAGAAGCTATTGGTCATGGCTCGTAGTTATAATGGTTGAAGGGCCATCAGTATCAGTTATGGACATGCATGTAGTGGTTATAATGGTTCAATGGCCTTGGTATGGGTTATGGACACCTATTACTTGTAAAATGGATATCTATATGCTATTGGTCATGGCTAGTAGTTATAATGGTTCAAGGGCCATCAGTATCAGTTATGGACATCTAGTGGTTATAATGGTTTAAGGACCATGGTTGTGGGTTATGGACACCTATTACTTGTAAAATGGATATCTATAGGCTATTGGTCATGGCTAGTAGTTATAATGGTTCAAGGGCCAATAGTATCAGCTATGGAAATCTAGTGGTTATAATGGTTCAAGGACCATGGTTATGGGTTATGGACACCTATTACTTGTAAATTGGATATCTTGAGGCTATTGGTCATGGCTAGTAGTTTTATAATGGTTCAAGGGCCATCAGTATCAGTTATGGACATCTAGTGGTTAAAATGGTTCAAGGACCGTGGTTATGGGTTATTGACACCCATTACTTGTAAAATGGATATCTATAGGCTATTGGTCATGGCTAGTAGTTATAATGGTTCAAGGGCCATCAATATCAGTTCTGGAAATCTAGTAGTTATAATGGTTCAAGAACCATGGTTATGGGTTATGGACACCTTTAACTTGTAAAATGGATATCTATAGGCTATTGGTCATGGCTAGTAGTTTTATAATGGTTCAAGGGCCATCAGTATCAGTTATGGACATCTAGTGGTTAAAATGGTTCAAGGACCGTGGTTATGGGTTATGGACACCCATTACTTGTAAAATGGATATCTATAGGCTATTGGTCATGGCTAGTAGTTATAATGGTTCAAGGGCCATCAGTATCAGTTATGGACATCTAGTGGTTATAATGGTTCAAGGACCATGGTTATGGGTTATGGACACCTATTACTTGTAAAATGGATATCTATAGGCTATTGGTCATGGCTAGTAGTTATAATGGTTCATGGGCCATCAGTATTAGTTATGGACATCTAGTGGTTATAATGATTCAAGGACCATGGTTATGGGTTATGGACACCTATTACTTGTAAAATGGATATCTATAGGCTATCGGTCATGGCTAGTAGTTATAATGGTTCAAGGGCCATCAGTATTAGTTATGGACATCTAGTGGTTATAATGGTTCAAGGACCATGGCTATGGGTTATGGACACCTATTACTTGTAAATTGGATATCTAGAAGCTATTGGTCATGGCTCGTAATTATAATGTTTGAAGGGCCATCAGTATCAGTTATGGACATCTAATGGTTATAATCGTTCAAGATCCATGGTTATGGGTCATGGACACCTATTACTTGTAAAATGGATATCTATTGGCTATTGGTCATGGCTAGTAGTTATAATGGTTCAAGGGCCAATAGTATCAGCTATGGAAATCTAGTGGTTATAATGGTTCAAGGACCATGGTTATGGGTTATGGACACCTATTACTTGTAAATTGGATATCTTGAGGCTATTGGTCATGGCTAGTAGTTAAAACGGTTCAGGGGCCATCAGTGTCAGTTATGGACATCTAGTGGTTATAATGGTTCAGGGACGATTGTTATGGGTAATGGACACATATTACTTGTAAAATGGATATCTATAGGCTATTGGTCATGGCTAGTAGTTTTAATGGTTCAAGGGCCATCAGTATCAGCTATGGACATCTAGTGGTTATAATGGTTCATGGACCATGGTTATGGGCTATGGACACCTATTACTTGTAAAATGAATAACTATAGGCTATTGGTCATGGCTAGTAGTTATAATGGTTCAAGGGCCATCAGTATCATTTATGGACATCTAGTCGTTATAATGGTTAAAGGACCATGGTTATGGGTTATGGACACATATTACTTGTAAAATGAATATCTATAGGCAATTCATCATCGCTAGTAGTTATAATGGTTCAAGGGCCATCAGTATCAATTATGGACATTTAGTGGTTATAATGGTTCAAGGACCATGGTTTTGGGTTATGGACACCTATTACTTGTAAAATGGATATCTATAGGCTATTGGTCATGGCTAGTAGTTGTAATGGTTCAAGGGCCATCACTATCAGTTATGGACATCTAGTAGTTATAATGGTTCAAGGACCATGGTTATGGGTTATGGACACCTATTACTTGTAAAATGGATATCTATAGGCTATTGGTCATGGCTAGTAGTTGTAATGGTTCAAGGGCCATCACTATCAGTTATGGACATCTAGTAGTTATAATGGTTCAAGGACCATGGTTATGGGTTATGGACACCTATTACTTGTAAAATGGATATCTATAGGCTATTGGTCATGGCTAGTAGTTGTAATGGTTCAAGGGCCATCACTATCATTTATGGACATCTAGTAGTTATAATGGTTCAAGGACCATGGTTATGGGTTATGGACACCTATTACTTGTAAAATGGATATCTATATGCTATTGGTCATGGCTAGTAGTTGTAATGGTTCAAGGGCCATCAGTATCTGTTATGGACATCTAGTGGTTATAATGGTTCAAGGACCATGGTTATGGGTTATGGACACCTATTACTTGTAAAATGGATATCTATAGGCTATTGGTCATAGCTAGTAGTTATAATGGTTCAAGGGCCATCAATTTCAGTTACGGACATCTAGTGGTTATAATGGTTCAAGAACCATGGTTATGGGTTATTGACACCTTTAACTTGTAAAATGGATATCTATAGGCTATTGGTCATGGCTAGTAGTTATAATGGATGAAGGGCCATCAGTATCAGTTATGGACATCTAGTGGTTATAATGGTTCAAGAACCATGGTTATAGGTTATGGACACTTATTACTTGTAAAATAGATATTTATAGGCTATTGGTCATGGCTAGTAGTTATAATGGTTCAAGGGCCATCAGTATCAGTTATGGACATCTAGTGTTTATAATGGTTCAAGAACCATGGTTATGGGTTATGGACACCTATTACTTGTAAAATGGATATCTATAGGCTATTGGTCATAGCTTGTAGTTATAATGGTTGAAGGGCCATCAGTATCAGTTATGGACATCTAGTGGTTATAATTGTTCAAGGACCATGGTTATGGGTTATGGACACCTATTACTTGTATATCGGATATCTATAGGCTATTGGTCAAGGCTAGTAGTTATAATGGTTGAATGGCCATCAGTATCAGTTATGGACATCTAGTGGCTATAATCGTTCAAGAACCATGGTTATGGGTTATGGACACCTATTACTTGTAAAATAGATATCTATTGGCTATTGTTCATGGCTAGAAGTTATAATGGTCCAAGAACCATGGTTATGGGTTATGGACACCTATTACTTGTAAAATGAATATCTATAGGCTATTGGTCATGGCTAGTAGTTATAATGGTTTAAGGGCCATCTGTATCAGTTATGGTAGTGGTTTTAATGGTTCAAGAACCATGGTTATGGGTTATGGACACCTATTACTTGTAAAATGTATATCTATATGCTATTGGTCATGGCTAGTAGTTATAATGGTTTAAGGGCCATCAGTATCAGTTATGGACATCTAGTGGTTATAATGGTTCAAGGACCATGGTTATGGGTTATGGACACCTATTACTTGTAAAATGGATATCTATAGGCTATTGGTCATGGCTAGTAGTTATAATGGTTCATGGGCCATCAGTATCAGTTATGGACATCTAGTGGTTATAATGATTCAAGGACCATGGTTATGGGTTATGGACACCTATTACTTGTAAAATGGATATCTATAGGCTATTGGTCATGGCTAGTAGTTATAATGGTTCAAGGGCCATCAGTATTAGTTATGGACATCTAGTGGTTATAATGTCAAGGACCATGGCTATGGGTTATGGACACCTATTACTTGTAAATTGGATATCTAGAAGCTATTGGTCATGGCTAGTAATTATAATGGTTGAAGGGCCATCAGTATCAGTTATGGACATCTAGTGCTTATAATCATTCAAGATCCATGGTTATGGGTTATGGGCACCTATTACTTGTAAAATGGATATGTATTGGCTATTGTTCATGGCTAGAAGTTATAATGGTTCAAGGGCCATCAGTATCAGTTATGGACAACTAGTGGTTATAATGGTTCAAGAACCATGGTTATGGGTTATGGACACCTATTACTTGTAAAATGAATATCTATAGGCTATTGGTCATGGCTAGTAGTTATAATGGTTCAAGGGCCATCAATATCAGTTCTGGAAATCTAGTAGTTATAATGGTTCAAGAACCATGGTTATGGGTTTTGGACACCTTTAACTTGTAAAATGGATATCTATAGGCTATTGGTCATGGCTAGTAGTTTTATAATGGTTCAAGGGCCATTAGTATCAGTTATGGACATCTAGTGGTTAAAATGGTTCAAGGACCATGGTTATGGGTTATGGACACCCATTACTTGTAAAATGGATATCTATAGGCTATTGGTCATGGCTAGTAGTTATAATGGTTCAAGGGCCATCAATATCAGTTATGGACATCTAGTGGTTATAATGGTTCAACGACCATGGCTATGGGTTTTGGACACATATTACTTGTAAATTGAATATCTAGAGGCTATTGGTCATGGCTAGTAGTTATAATGGTTGAAGGGCCATCAGTATCAGTTATGGACATCTAGTGGTTATAATGGTTCAATGATCATGGTTATGGGTTATGGACACTTATTACTTGTAAAATAGATATCAATAGGCTATTTGTCATGGCTAGTAGTTATAATGGTTCAAGGGCCATCAGTATCAGTTATGGACATCTAGTGGTTATAATGGTTAAAGAACCATGGTTATGGGTTATGGACACTTATTACTTGTAAAATAGATATCAATAGGCTATTGGTCATGGCTAGTAGTTATAATGGTTCAAGGGCCATCAGTATCAGTTATGGACATCTAGTGGTTATAATGGTTCAAGGACCATGGTTATGGGTTATGGACACCCATTACTTGTAAAATGGATATCTATAGGCTATTGGTCATGGCTAGTAGTTATAATGGTTCAAGGGCCATCAATATCAGTTATGGACATCTAGTGGTTATAATGGTTCAACGACCATGGCTATGGGTTATGGACACATATTACTCGTAAATTGAATATCTAGAGGCTATTGGTCATGGCTAGTAGTTATAATGGTTCAAGGGCGAGCAGTATCAGTTATGGACATCTAGTGGCTATAATCGTTCAAGAACCATGGTTATGGGTTATGGACACCTATTACTTGTAAAATAGATATCTATATTGGTAGTAGTTATAATGGTTCAAGGGACATCGGTATCAGTTACAGACATCTAGTGGTAATAATTGTTCAAGGGCCATGGTTATGGGTTATAAACACCTATTACTCGTAAAATAGATATCTATAGGCTATTGGTCATGGGTAGTAGTTATAATGGTTCAAGGGCCATCGCTATCAGTTACAGACATCTAGTGGTTATAATTGTTCAAGGGCCATGGTTATGGGTTATAAACCCCTATTACTCGTAAAATAGATATCTATAGGCTATTGGTCATGGCTAGTAGTTATAATGGTTCAAGGGCCATCAGTATCAGTTATGGACATTTAGTGGTTATAATGGTTTAAGAACCATGGTTATGGGTTATGGACACCTATTACTTGTAAAATGTATATCTATATGCTATTGGTCATGGCTAGTAGTTATAATGGTTCAAGGGCCATCAGTATCAGTTATGTACATTTAGTGGTTATAATGGTTCAAGAACCATGGTTATGGGTTATGGACACCTATTACTTGTAAAATGGATATCTATAGGCTATTGGTCATGGCTAGTAGTTTTATAATGGTTCAAGGGCCATCAGTATCAGTTATGGACATCTAGTGGTTAAAATGGTTCAAGGATCGTGGTTATGGGTTATGGACACCCATTACTTGTAAAATGGATATCTATAGGCTATTGGTCATGGCTAGTAGTTATAATGGTTCAAGGGCCATCAGTATCAGTTATGGACATCTAGTGGTTATAATGGTTCAAGGACCATGGTTATGGGTTATGGACACCTATTACTTGTAAAATGGATATCAATAGGCTATTGGTCATGGCTAGTAGTTATAATGGTTCATGGGCCATCAGTATTAGTTATGGACATCTAGTGGTTATAATGATTCAAGGACCATGGTTATGGGTTATGGACACCTATTACTTGTAAAATGGATATCTATAGGCTATTGGTCATGGCTAGTAGTTATAATGGTTCAAGGGCCATCAGTATTAGTTATAGACATCTAGTGGTTATAATGGTTCAAGGACCATGGCTATGGGTTATGGACACCTATTACTTGTAAATTGGATATCTAGAAGCTATTGGTCATGGCTAGTAATTATAATGTTTGAAGGGCCATCAGTATCAGTTATGGACATCTAATGGTTATAATCGTTCAAGATCCATGGTTATGGGTTATGGACACCTATTACTTGTAAAATGGATATCTATTGGCTATTGGTCATGGCTAGCAGTTATAATGGTTCAAGGGCCAATAGTATCAGCTATGGAAATCTAGTGGTTATAATGGTTCAAGGACCATGGTTATGGGTTATGGACACCTATTACTTGTAAATTGGATATCTTGAGGCTATTGGTCATGGCTAGTAGTTAAAACGGTTCAGGGGCCATCAGTGTCTGTTATGGACATCTAGTGGTTATAATGGTTCAGGGACGATTGTTATGGGTAATGGACACATATTACTTGTAAAATGGATATCTATAGGCTATTGGTCATGGCTAGTAGTTTTAATGGTTCAAGGGCCATCAGTATCAGCTATGGACATCTAGTGGTTATAATGGTTCATGGTCCATGGTTATGGGCTATGGACACCTATTACTTGTAAAATGATTAACTATAGGCTATTGGTCATGGCTAGTAGTTATAATGGTTCAAGGGCCATCAGTATCATTTATGGACATCTAGTCGTTATAATGGTTAAAGGACCATGGTTATGGGTTATGGACACATATTACTTGTAAAATGAATATCTATAGGCAATTCGTCATCGCTAGTAGTTATAATGGTTCAAGGGCCATCAGTATCAATTATGGACATTTAGTGGTTATAATGGTTCAAGGACCATGGTTTTGGGTTATGGACACCTATTACTTGTAAAATGGATATCTATAGGCTATTGGTCATGGCTAGTAGTTATAATGGTTCATGGGCCATCAGTATCAGTTATGGACATCTAGTGGTTATAATGATTCAAGGACCATGGTTATGGGTTATGGACACCTATTACTTGTAAAATGGATATCTATAGGCTATTGGTCATGGCTAGTAGTTATAATGGTTCAAGGGCCATCAGTATTAGTTATGGACATCTAGTGGTTATAATGTCAAGGACCATGGCTATGGGTTATGGACACCTATTACTTGTAAATTGGATATCTAGAAGCTATTGGTCATGGCTAGTAATTATAATGGTTGAAGGGCCATCAGTATCAGTTATGGACATCTAGTGCTTATAATCATTCAAGATCCATGGTTATGGGTTATGGGCACCTATTACTTGTAAAATGGATATGTATTGGCTATTGTTCATGGCTAGAAGTTATAATGGTTCAAGGGCCATCAGTATCAGTTATGGACAACTAGTGGTTATAATGGTTCAAGAACCATGGTTATGGGTTATGGACACCTATTACTTGTAAAATGAATATCTATAGGCTATTGGTCATGGCTAGTAGTTATAATGGTTCAAGGGCCATCAATATCAGTTCTGGAAATCTAGTAGTTATAATGGTTCAAGAACCATGGTTATGGGTTTTGGACACCTTTAACTTGTAAAATGGATATCTATAGGCTATTGGTCATGGCTAGTAGTTTTATAATGGTTCAAGGGCCATTAGTATCAGTTATGGACATCTAGTGGTTAAAATGGTTCAAGGACCATGGTTATGGGTTATGGACACCCATTACTTGTAAAATGGATATCTATAGGCTATTGGTCATGGCTAGTAGTTATAATGGTTCAAGGGCCATCAATATCAGTTATGGACATCTAGTGGTTATAATGGTTCAACGACCATGGCTATGGGTTTTGGACACATATTACTTGTAAATTGAATATCTAGAGGCTATTGGTCATGGCTAGTAGTTATAATGGTTGAAGGGCCATCAGTATCAGTTATGGACATCTAGTGGTTATAATGGTTCAATGATCATGGTTATGGGTTATGGACACTTATTACTTGTAAAATAGATATCAATAGGCTATTTGTCATGGCTAGTAGTTATAATGGTTCAAGGGCCATCAGTATCAGTTATGGACATCTAGTGGTTATAATGGTTAAAGAACCATGGTTATGGGTTATGGACACTTATTACTTGTAAAATAGATATCAATAGGCTATTGGTCATGGCTAGTAGTTATAATGGTTCAAGGGCCATCAGTATCAGTTATGGACATCTAGTGGTTATAATGATTCAAGGACCATGGTTATGGGTTATGGACACCTATTACTTGTAAAATGGATATCTATAGGCTATTGGTCATGGCTAGTAGTTATAATGGTTCAAGGGCCATCAGTATCAGTTATGGACATCTAGTGGTTAAAATGGTTCAAGGACCATGGTTATGGGTTATGGACACCCATTACTTGTAAAATGGATATCTATAGGCTATTGGTCATGGCTAGTAGTTATAATGGTTCAAGGGCCATCAATATCAGTTATGGACATCTAGTGGTTATAATGGTTCAACGACCATGGCTATGGGTTATGGACACATATTACTCGTAAATTGAATATCTAGAGGCTATTGGTCATGGCTAGTAGTTATAATGGTTCAAGGGCGAGCAGTATCAGTTATGGACATCTAGTGGCTATAATCGTTCAAGAACCATGGTTATGGGTTATGGACACCTATTACTTGTAAAATAGATATCTATATTGGTAGTAGTTATAATGGTTCAAGGGACATCGGTATCAGTTACAGACATCTAGTGGTAATAATTGTTCAAGGGCCATGGTTATGGGTTATAAACACCTATTACTCGTAAAATAGATATCTATAGGCTATTGGTCATGGGTAGTAGTTATAATGGTTCAAGGGCCATCGCTATCAGTTACAGACATCTAGTGGTTATAATTGTTCAAGGGCCATGGTTATGGGTTATAAACCCCTATTACTCGTAAAATAGATATCTATAGGCTATTGGTCATGGCTAGTAGTTATAATGGTTCAAGGGCCATCAGTATCAGTTATGGACATTTAGTGGTTATAATGGTTTAAGAACCATGGTTATGGGTTATGGACACCTATTACTTGTAAAATGTATATCTATATGCTATTGGTCATGGCTAGTAGTTATAATGGTTCAAGGGCCATCAGTATCAGTTATGTACATTTAGTGGTTATAATGGTTCAAGAACCATGGTTATGGGTTATGGACACCTATTACTTGTAAAATGGATATCTATAGGCTATTGGTCATGGCTAGTAGTTTTATAATGGTTCAAGGGCCATCAGTATCAGTTATGGACATCTAGTGGTTAAAATGGTTCAAGGAGCGTGGTTATGGGTTATGGACACCCATTACTTGTAAAATGGATATCTATAGGCTATTGGTCATGGCTAGTAGTTATAATGGTTCAAGGGCCATCAGTATCAGTTATGGACATCTAGTGGTTATAATGGTTCAAGGACCATGGTTATGGGTTATGGACACCTATTACTTGTAAAATGGATATCAATAGGCTATTGGTCATGGCTAGTAGTTATAATGGTTCATGGGCCATCAGTATTAGTTATGGACATCTAGTGGTTATAATGATTCAAGGACCATGGTTATGGGTTATGGACACCTATTACTTGTAAAATGGATATCTATAGGCTATTGGTCATGGCTAGTAGTTATAATGGTTCAAGGGCCATCAGTATTAGTTATAGACATCTAGTGGTTATAATGGTTCAAGGACCATGGCTATGGGTTATGGACACCTATTACTTGTAAATTGGATATCTAGAAGCTATTGGTCATGGCTAGTAATTATAATGTTTGAAGGGCCATCAGTATCAGTTATGGACATCTAATGGTTATAATCGTTCAAGATCCATGGTTATGGGTTATGGACACCTATTACTTGTAAAATGGATATCTATTGGCTATTGGTCATGGCTAGCAGTTATAATGGTTCAAGGGCCAATAGTATCAGCTATGGAAATCTAGTGGTTATAATGGTTCAAGGACCATGGTTATGGGTTATGGACACCTATTACTTGTAAATTGGATATCTTGAGGCTATTGGTCATGGCTAGTAGTTAAAACGGTTCAGGGGCCATCAGTGTCTGTTATGGACATCTAGTGGTTATAATGGTTCAGGGACGATTGTTATGGGTAATGGACACATATTACTTGTAAAATGGATATCTATAGGCTATTGGTCATGGCTAGTAGTTTTAATGGTTCAAGGGCCATCAGTATCAGCTATGGACATCTAGTGGTTATAATGGTTCATGGACCATGGTTATGGGCTATGGACACCTATTACTTGTAAAATGATTAACTATAGGCTATTGGTCATGGCTAGTAGTTATAATGGTTCAAGGGCCATCAGTATCATTTATGGACATCTAGTCGTTATAATGGTTAAAGGACCATGGTTATGGGTTATGGACACATATTACTTGTAAAATGAATATCTATAGGCAATTCGTCATCGCTAGTAGTTATAATGGTTCAAGGGCCATCAGTATCAATTATGGACATTTAGTGGTTATAATGGTTCAAGGACCATGGTTTTGGGTTATGGACACCTATTACTTGTAAAATGGATATCTATAGGCTATTGGTCATGGCTAGTAGTTGTAATGGTTCAAGGGCCATCACTATCAGTTATGGACATCTAGTAGTTATAATGGTTCAAGGACCATGGTTATGGGTTATGGACACCTATTACTTGTAAAATGGATATCTATAGGCTATTGGTCATGGCTAGTAGTTGTAATGGTTCAAGGGCCATCACTATCAGTTATGGACATCTAGTAGTTATAATGGTTCAAGGACCATGGTTATGGGTTATGGACACCTATTACTTGTAAAATGGATATCTATAGGCTATTGGTCATGGCTAGTAGTTATAATGGTTCAAGGGCCATCAGTATCAGTTATGGACATCTAGTGGTTAAAATGGTTCAAGGACCATGGTTATGGGTTATGGACACCTATTACTTGTAAAATGGATATCTATAGGCTATTGGTCATGGCTAGTAGTTATAATGGTTCAAGGGCCATCAGTATCAGTTATGGACATCTAGTGGTTAAAATGGTTCAAGGACCATGGTTATGGGTTATGGACACCCATTACTTGTAAAATGGATATCTATAGGCTATTGGTCATGGCTAGTAGTTATAATGGTTCAAGGGCCATCAATATCAGTTATGGACATCTAGTGGTTATAATGGTTCAACGACCATGGCTATGGGTTATGGACACATATTACTCGTAAATTGAATATCTAGAGGCTATTGGTCATGGCTAGTAGTTATAATGGTTCAAGGGCGAGCAGTATCAGTTATGGACATCTAGTGGCTATAATCGTTCAAGAACCATGGTTATGGGTTATGGACACCTATTACTTGTAAAATAGATATCTATATTGGTAGTAGTTATAATGGTTCAAGGGACATCGGTATCAGTTACAGACATCTAGTGGTAATAATTGTTCAAGGGCCATGGTTATGGGTTATAAACACCTATTACTCGTAAAATAGATATCTATAGGCTATTGGTCATGGGTAGTAGTTATAATGGTTCAAGGGCCATCGCTATCAGTTACAGACATCTAGTGGTTATAATTGTTCAAGGGCCATGGTTATGGGTTATAAACCCCTATTACTCGTAAAATAGATATCTATAGGCTATTGGTCATGGCTAGTAGTTATAATGGTTCAAGGGCCATCAGTATCAGTTATGGACATTTAGTGGTTATAATGGTTTAAGAACCATGGTTATGGGTTATGGACACCTATTACTTGTAAAATGTATATCTATATGCTATTGGTCATGGCTAGTAGTTATAATGGTTCAAGGGCCATCAGTATCAGTTATGTACATTTAGTGGTTATAATGGTTCAAGAACCATGGTTATGGGTTATGGACACCTATTACTTGTAAAATGGATATCTATAGGCTATTGGTCATGGCTAGTAGTTTTATAATGGTTCAAGGGCCATCAGTATCAGTTATGGACATCTAGTGGTTAAAATGGTTCAAGGAGCGTGGTTATGGGTTATGGACACCCATTACTTGTAAAATGGATATCTATAGGCTATTGGTCATGGCTAGTAGTTATAATGGTTCAAGGGCCATCAGTATCAGTTATGGACATCTAGTGGTTATAATGGTTCAAGGACCATGGTTATGGGTTATGGACACCTATTACTTGTAAAATGGATATCAATAGGCTATTGGTCATGGCTAGTAGTTATAATGGTTCATGGGCCATCAGTATTAGTTATGGACATCTAGTGGTTATAATGATTCAAGGACCATGGTTATGGGTTATGGACACCTATTACTTGTAAAATGGATATCTATAGGCTATTGGTCATGGCTAGTAGTTATAATGGTTCAAGGGCCATCAGTATTAGTTATAGACATCTAGTGGTTATAATGGTTCAAGGACCATGGCTATGGGTTATGGACACCTATTACTTGTAAATTGGATATCTAGAAGCTATTGGTCATGGCTAGTAATTATAATGTTTGAAGGGCCATCAGTATCAGTTATGGACATCTAATGGTTATAATCGTTCAAGATCCATGGTTATGGGTTATGGACACCTATTACTTGTAAAATGGATATCTATTGGCTATTGGTCATGGCTAGCAGTTATAATGGTTCAAGGGCCAATAGTATCAGCTATGGAAATCTAGTGGTTATAATGGTTCAAGGACCATGGTTATGGGTTATGGACACCTATTACTTGTAAATTGGATATCTTGAGGCTATTGGTCATGGCTAGTAGTTAAAACGGTTCAGGGGCCATCAGTGTCTGTTATGGACATCTAGTGGTTATAATGGTTCAGGGACGATTGTTATGGGTAATGGACACATATTACTTGTAAAATGGATATCTATAGGCTATTGGTCATGGCTAGTAGTTTTAATGGTTCAAGGGCCATCAGTATCAGCTATGGACATCTAGTGGTTATAATGGTTCATGGACCATGGTTATGGGCTATGGACACCTATTACTTGTAAAATGATTAACTATAGGCTATTGGTCATGGCTAGTAGTTATAATGGTTCAAGGGCCATCAGTATCATTTATGGACATCTAGTCGTTATAATGGTTAAAGGACCATGGTTATGGGTTATGGACACATATTACTTGTAAAATGAATATCTATAGGCAATTCGTCATCGCTATTAGTTATAATGGTTCAAGGGCCATCAGTATCAATTATGGACATTTAGTGGTTATAATGGTTCAAGGACCATGGTTTTGGGTTATGGACACCTATTACTTGTAAAATGGATATCTATAGGCTATTGGTCATGGCTAGTAGTTGTAATGGTTCAAGGGCCATCACTATCAGTTATGGACATCTAGTAGTTATAATGGTTCAAGGACCATGGTTATGGGTTATGGACACCTATTACTTGTAAAATGGATATCTATAGGCTATTGGTCATGGCTAGTAGTTGTAATGGTTCAAGGGCCATCACTATCAGTTATGGACATCTAGTAGTTATAATGGTTCAAGGACCATGGTTATGGGTTATGGACACCTATTACTTGTAAAATGGATATCTATATGCTATTGGTCATGGCTAGTAGTTGTAATGGTTCAAGGGCCATCAGTATCTGTTATGGACATCTAGTGGTTATAATGGTTCAAGGACCATGGTTATGGGTTATGGACACCTATTACTTGTAAAATGGATATCTATAGGCTATTGGTCATGGCTAGTAGTTATAATGGTTCAAGGGCCATCAATTTCAGTTACGGACATCTAGTGGTTATAATGGTTCAAGAACCATGGTTATGGGTTATTGACACCTTTAACTTGTAAAATAGATATCAATAGGCTATTTGTCATGGCTAGTAGTTATAATGGTTCAAGGGCCATCAGTATCAGTTATGGACATCTAGTGGTTATAATGGTTAAAGAACCATGGTTATGGGTTATGGACACTTATTACTTGTAAAATAGATATCAATAGGCTATTGGTCATGGCTAGTAGTTATAATGGTTCAAGGGCCATCAGTATCAGTTATGGACATCTAGTGGTTATAATGATTCAAGGACCATGGTTATGGGTTATGGACACCTATTACTTGTAAAATGGATATCTATAGGCTATTGGTCATGGCTAGTAGTTATAATGGTTCAAGGGCCATCAGTATCAGTTATGGACATCTAGTGGTTAAAATGGTTCAAGGACCATGGTTATGGGTTATGGACACCCATTACTTGTAAAATGGATATCTATAGGCTATTGGTCATGGCTAGTAGTTATAATGGTTCAAGGGCCATCAATATCAGTTATGGACATCTAGTGGTTATAATGGTTCAACGACCATGGCTATGGGTTATGGACACATATTACTCGTAAATTGAATATCTAGAGGCTATTGGTCATGGCTAGTAGTTATAATGGTTCAAGGGCGAGCAGTATCAGTTATGGACATCTAGTGGCTATAATCGTTCAAGAACCATGGTTATGGGTTATGGACACCTATTACTTGTAAAATAGATATCTATATTGGTAGTAGTTATAATGGTTCAAGGGACATCGGTATCAGTTACAGACATCTAGTGGTAATAATTGTTCAAGGGCCATGGTTATGGGTTATAAACACCTATTACTCGTAAAATAGATATCTATAGGCTATTGGTCATGGGTAGTAGTTATAATGGTTCAAGGGCCAACGCTATCAGTTACAGACATCTAGTGGTTATAATTGTTCAAGGGCCATGGTTATGGGTTATAAACCCCTATTACTCGTAAAATAGATATCTATAGGCTATTGGTCATGGCTAGTAGTTATAATGGTTCAAGGGCCATCAGTATCAGTTATGGACATTTAGTGGTTATAATGGTTCAAGAACCATGGTTATGGGTTATGGACACCTATTACTTGTAAAATGTATATCTATATGCTATTGGTCATGGCTAGTAGTTATAATGGTTCAAGGGCCATCAGTATCAGTTATGTACATTTAGTGGTTATAATGGTTCAAGAACCATGGTTATGGGTTATGGACACCTATTACTTGTAAAATGGATATCTATAGGCTATTGGTCATGGCTAGTAGTTTTATAATGGTTCAAGGGCCATTAGTATCAGTTATGGACATCTAGTGGTTAAAATGGTTCAAGGAGCGTGGTTATGGGTTATGGACACCCATTACTTGTAAAATGGATATCTATAGGCTATTGGTCATGGCTAGTAGTTATAATGGTTCAAGGGCCATCAGTATCAGTTATGGACATCTAGTGGTTATAATGGTTCAAGGACCATGGTTATGGGTTATGGACACCTATTACTTGTAAAATGGATATCAATAGGCTATTGGTCATGGCTAGTAGTTATAATGGTTCATGGGCCATCAGTATTAGTTATGGACATCTAGTGGTTATAATGATTCAAGGACCATGGTTATGGGTTATGGACACCTATTACTTGTAAAATGGATATCTATAGGCTATCGGTCATGGCTAGTAGTTATAATGGTTCAAGGGCCATCAGTATTAGTTATAGACATCTAGTGGTTATAATGGTTCAAGGACCATGGCTATGGGTTATGGACACCTATTACTTGTAAATTGGATATCTAGAAGCTATTGGTCATGGCTAGTAATTATAATGTTTGAAGGGCCATCAGTATCAGTTATGGACATCTAATGGTTATAATCGTTCAAGATCCATGGTTATGGGTTATGGACACCTATTACTTGTAAAATGGATATCTATTGGCTATTGGTCATGGCTAGCAGTTATAATGGTTCAAGGGCCAATAGTATCAGCTATGGAAATCTAGTGGTTATAATGGTTCAAGGACCATGGTTATGGGTTATGGACACCTATTACTTGTAAATTGGATATCTTGAGGCTATTGGTCATGGCTAGTAGTTAAAACGGTTCAGGGGCCATCAGTGTCTGTTATGGACATCTAGTGGTTATAATGGTTCAGGGACGATTGTTATGGGTAATGGACACATATTACTTGTAAAATGGATATCTATAGGCTATTGGTCATGGCTAGTAGTTTTAATGGTTCAAGGGCCATCAGTATCAGCTATGGACATCTAGTGGTTATAATGGTTCATGGACCATGGTTATGGGCTATGGACACCTATTACTTGTAAAATGATTAACTATAGGCTATTGGTCATGGCTAGTAGTTATAATGGTTCAAGGGCCATCAGTATCATTTATGGACATCTAGTCGTTATAATGGTTAAAGGACCATGGTTATGGGTTATGGACACATATTACTTGTAAAATGAATATCTATAGGCAATTCGTCATCGCTAGTAGTTATAATGGTTCAAGGGCCATCAGTATCAATTATGGACATTTAGTGGTTATAATGGTTCAAGGACCATGGTTTTGGGTTATGGACACCTATTACTTGTAAAATGGATATCTATAGGCTATTGGTCATGGCTAGTAGTTGTAATGGTTCAAGGGCCATCACTATCAGTTATGGACATCTAGTAGTTATAATGGTTCAAGGACCATGGTTATGGGTTATGGACACCTATTACTTGTAAAATGGATATCTATAGGCTATTGGTCATGGCTAGTAGTTGTAATGGTTCAAGGGCCATCACTATCAGTTATGGACATCTAGTAGTTATAATGGTTCAAGGACCATGGTTATGGGTTATGGACACCTATTACTTGTAAAATGGATATCTATATGCTATTGGTCATGGCTAGTAGTTGTAATGGTTCAAGGGCCATCAGTATCTGTTATGGACATCTAGTGGTTATAATGGTTCAAGGACCATGGTTATGGGTTATGGACACCTATTACTTGTAAAATGGATATCTATAGGCTATTGGTCATAGCTAGTAGTTATAATGGTTCAAGGGCCATCAATTTCAGTTACGGACATCTAGTGGTTATAATGGTTCAAGAACCATGGTTATGGGTTATTGACACCTTTAACTTGTAAAATGGATATCTATAGGCTATTGGTCATGGCTAGTAGTTATAATGGATGAAGGGCCATCAGTATCAGTTATGGACATCTAGTGGTTATAATGGTTCAACAACCATGGTTATGGGTTATGGACACTTATTACTTGTAAAATAGATATTTATAGGCTATTGGTCATGGCTAGTAGTTATAATGGTTCAAGGGCCATCAGTATCAGTTATGGACATCTAGTGTTTATAATGGTTCAAGAACCATGGTTATGGGTTATGGACACCTATTACTTGTAAAATGGATATCTATAGGCTATTGGTCATAGCTAGTAGTTATAATGGTTGAAGGGCCATCAATATCAGTTATGGACATCTAGTGGTTATAATTGTTCAAGGACCATGGTTATGGGTTATGGACACCTATTACTTGTATATCGGATATCTATAGGCTATTGGTCAAGGCTAGTAGTTATAATGGTTGAATGGCCATCAGTATCAGTTATGGACATCTAGTGGCTATAATCGTTCAAGAACCATGGTTATGGGTTATGGACACCTATTACTTGTAAAATAGATATCTATTGGCTATTGTTCATGGCTAGAAGTTATAATGGTTCAAGAACCATGGTTATGGGTTATGGACACCTATTACTTGTAAAATGAATATCTATAGGCTATTGGTCATGGCTAGTAGTTATAATGGTTTAAGGGCCATCTGTATCAGTTATGGTAGTGGTTTTAATGGTTCAAGAACCATGGTTATGGGTTATGGACACCTATTACTTGTAAAATGTATATCTATATGCTATTGGTCATGGCTAGTAGTTATAATGGTTCAAGGGCCATCAGTATCAGTTATGGACATCTAGTGGTTATAATGGTTCAAGGACCATGGTTATGGGTTATGGACACCTATTACTTGTAAAATGGATATCTATAGGCTATTGGTCATGGCTAGTAGTTATAATGGTTCATGGGCCATCAGTATCAGTTATGGACATCTAGTGGTTATAATGATTCAAGGACCATGGTTATGGGTTATGGACACCTATTACTTGTAAAATGGATATCTATAGGCTATTGGTCATGGCTAGTAGTTATAATGGTTCAAGGGCAATCAGTATTAGTTATGGACATTTAGTGGTTATAATGTCAAGGACCATGGCTATGGGTTATGGACACCTATTACTTGTAAATTGGATATCTAGAAGCTATTGGTCATGGATAGTAATTATAATGGTTGAAGGGCCATCAGTATCAGTTATGGACATCTAGTGCTTATAATCATTCAAGATCCATGGTTATGGGTTATGGGAACCTATTACTTGTAAAATGGATATGTATTGGCTATTGTTCATGGCTAGAAGTTATAATGGTTCAAGGGCCATCAGTATCAGTTATGGACAACTAGTGGTTATAATGGTTCAAGAACCATGGTTATGGGTTATGGACACCTATTACTTGTAAAATGAATATCTATAGGTCATGGCTAGTAGTTATAATGGTTCAAGGGCCATCAGTATCAGTTATGGACATCTAGTGGTTAAAATGGTTCAAGGACCATGGTTATGGGTTATGGACACCCATTACTTGTAAAATGGATATCTATAGGCTATTGGTCATGGCTAGTAGTTATAATGGTTCAAGGGCCATCAATATCAGTTATGGACATCTAGTGGTTATAATGGTTCAACGACCATGGCTATGGGTTATGGACACATATTACTCGTAAATTGAATATCTAGAGGCTATTGGTCATGGCTAGTAGTTATAATGGTTCAAGGGCGAGCAGTATCAGTTATGGACATCTAGTGGCTATAATCGTTCAAGAACCATGGTTATGGGTTATGGACACCTATTACTTGTAAAATAGATATCTATATTGGTAGTAGTTATAATGGTTCAAAGGACATCGGTATCAGTTACAGACATCTAGTGGTAATAATTGTTCAAGGGCCATGGTTATGGGTTATAAACACCTATTACTCGTAAAATAGATATCTATAGGCTATTGGTCATGGGTAGTAGTTATAATGGTTCAAGGGCCATCGCTATCAGTTACAGAGATCTAGTGGTTATAATTGTTCAAGGGCCATGGTTATGGGTTATAAACCCCTATTACTCGTAAAATAGATATCTATAGGCTATTGGTCATGGCTAGTAGTTATAATGGTTCAAGGGCCATCAGTATCAGTTATGGACATTTAGTGGTTATAATGGTTCAAGAACCATGGTTATGGGTTATGGACACCTATTACTTGTAAAATGTATATCTATATGCTATTGGTCATGGCTAGTAGTTATAATGGTTCAAGGGCCATCAGTATCAGTTATGTACATTTAGTGGTTATAATGGTTCAAGAACCATGGTTATGGGTTATGGACACCTATTACTTGTAAAATGGATATCTATAGGCTATTGGTCATGGCTAGTAGTTTTATAATGGTTCAAGGGCCATTAGTATCAGTTATGGACATCTAGTGGTTAAAATGGTCCAAGGAGCGTGGTTATGGGTTATGGACACCCATTACTTGTAAAATGGATATCTATAGGCTATTGGTCATGGCTAGTAGTTATAATGGTTCAAGGGCCATCAGTATCAGTTATGGACATCTAGTGGTTATAATGGTTCAAGGACCATGGTTATGGGTTATGGACACCTATTACTTGTAAAATGGATATCAATAGGCTATTGGTCATGGCTAGTAGTTATAATGGTTCATGGGCCATCAGTATTAGTTATGGACATCTAGTGGTTATAATGATTCAAGGACCATGGTTATGGGTTATGGACACCTATTACTTGTAAAATGGATATCTATAGGCTATCGGTCATGGCTAGTAGTTATAATGGTTCAAGGGCCATCAGTATTAGTTATAGACATCTAGTGGTTATAATGGTTCAAGGACCATGGCTATGGGTTATGGACACCTATTACTTGTAAATTGGATATCTAGAAGCTATTGGTCATGGCTAGTAATTATAATGTTTGAAGGGCCATCAGTATCAGTTATGGACATCTAATGGTTATAATCGTTCAAGATCCATGGTTATGGGTTATGGACACCTATTACTTGTAAAATGGATATCTATTGGCTATTGGTCATGGCTAGCAGTTATAATGGTTCAAGGGCCAATAGTATCAGCTATGGAAATCTAGTGGTTATAATGGTTCAAGGACCATGGTTATGGGTTATGGACACCTATTACTTGTAAATTGGATATCTTGAGGCTATTGGTCATGGCTAGTAGTTAAAACGGTTCAGGGGCCATCAGTGTCTGTTATGGACATCTAGTGGTTATAATGGTTCAGGGACGATTGTTATGGGTAATGGACACATATTACTTGTAAAATGGATATCTATAGGCTATTGGTCATGGCTAGTAGTTTTAATGGTTCAAGGGCCATCAGTATCAGCTATGGACATCTAGTGGTTATAATGGTTCATGGACCATGGTTATGGGCTATGGACACCTATTACTTGTAAAATGATTAACTATAGGCTATTGGTCATGGCTAGTAGTTATAATGGTTCAAGGGCCATCAGTATCATTTATGGACATCTAGTCGTTATAATGGTTAAAGGACCATGGTTATGGGTTATGGACACATATTACTTGTAAAATGAATATCTATAGGCAATTCGTCATCGCTAGTAGTTATAATGGTTCAAGGGCCATCAGTATCAATTATGGACATTTAGTGGTTATAATGGTTCAAGGACCATGGTTTTGGGTTATGGACACCTATTACTTGTAAAATGGATATCTATAGGCTATTGGTCATGGCTAGTAGTTGTAATGGTTCAAGGGCCATCACTATCAGTTATGGACATCTAGTAGTTATAATGGTTCAAGGACCATGGTTATGGGTTATGGACACCTATTACTTGTAAAATGGATATCTATAGGCTATTGGTCATGGCTAGTAGTTGTAATGGTTCAAGGGCCATCACTATCAGTTATGGACATCTAGTAGTTATAATGGTTCAAGGACCATGGTTATGGGTTATGGACACCTATTACTTGTAAAATGGATATCTATATGCTATTGGTCATGGCTAGTAGTTGTAATGGTTCAAGGGCCATCAGTATCTGTTATGGACATCTAGTGGTTATAATGGTTCAAGGACCATGGTTATGGGTTATGGACACCTATTACTTGTAAAATGGATATCTATAGGCTATTGGTCATAGCTAGTAGTTATAATGGTTCAAGGGCCATCAATTTCAGTTACGGACATCTAGTGGTTATAATGGTTCAAGTACCATGGTTATGGGTTATTGACACCTTTAACTTGTAAAATGGATATCTATAGGCTATTGGTCATGGCTAGTAGTTATAATGGATGAAGGGCCATCAGTATCAGTTATGGACATCTAGTGGTTATAATGGTTCAACAACCATGGTTATGGGTTATGGACACTTATTACTTGTAAAATAGATATTTATAGGCTATTGGTCATGGCTAGTAGTTATAATGGTTCAAGGGCCATCAGTATCAGTTATGGACATCTAGTGTTTATAATGGTTCAAGAACCATGGTTATGGGTTATGGACACCTATTACTTGTAAAATGGATATCTATAGGCTATTGGTCATAGCTAGTAGTTATAATGGTTGAAGGGCCATCAATATCAGTTATGGACATCTAGTGGTTATAATTGTTCAAGGACCATGGTTATGGGTTATGGACACCTATTACTTGTATATCGGATATCTATAGGCTATTGGTCAAGGCTAGTAGTTATAATGGTTGAATGGCCATCAGTATCAGTTATGGACATCTAGTGGCTATAATCGTTCAAGAACCATGGTTATGGGTTATGGACACCTATTACTTGTAAAATAGATATCTATTGGCTATTGTTCATGGCTAGAAGTTATAATGGTTCAAGAACCATGGTTATGGGTTATGGACACCTATTACTTGTAAAATGTATATATATATGCTATTGGTCATGGCTAGTAGTTATAATGGTTCAAGGGCCATCAGTATCAGTTATGGACATCTAGTGGTTATAATGGTTCAAGGACCATGGTTATGGGTTATGGACACCTATTACTTGTAAAATGGATATCTATAGGCTATTGGTCATGGCTAGTAGTTATAATGGTTCATGGGCCATCAGTATCAGTTATGGACATCTAGTGGTTATAATGATTCAAGGACCATGGTTATGGGTTATGGACACCTATTACTTGTAAAATGGATATCTATAGGCTATTGGTCATGGCTAGTAGTTATAATGGTTCAAGGGCAATCAGTATTAGTTATGGACATTTAGTGGTTATAATGTCAAGGACCATGGCTATGGGTTATGGACACCTATTACTTGTAAATTGGATATCTAGAAGCTATTGGTCATGGATAGTAATTATAATGGTTGAAGGGCCATCAGTATCAGTTATGGACATCTATTGCTTATAATCATTCAAGATCCATGGTTATGGGTTATGGGAACCTATTACTTGTAAAATGGATATGTATTGGCTATTGTTCATGGCTAGAAGTTATAATGGTTCAAGGGCCATTAGTATCAGTTATGGACATCTAGTGGTTAAAATGGTTCAAGGACCATGGTTATGGGTTATGGACACCCATTACTTGTAAAATGGATATCTATAGGCTATTGGTCATGGCTAGTAGTTATAATGGTTCAAGGGCCATCAATATCAGTTATGGACATCTAGTGGTTATAATTGTTCAAGGACCATGGTTATGGGTTATGGACACCTATTACTTGTATATCGGATATCTATAGGCTATTGGTCAAGGCTAGTAGTTATAATGGTTGAATGGCCATCAGTATCAGTTATGGACATCTAGTGGCTATAATCGTTCAAGAACCATGGTTATGGGTTATGGACACCTATTACTTGTAAAATAGATATCTATTGGCTATTGTTCATGGCTAGAAGTTATAATGGTTCAAGAACCATGGTTATGGGTTATGGACACCTATTACTTGTAAAATGTATATATATATGCTATTGGTCATGGCTAGTAGTTATAATGGTTCAAGGGCCATCAGTATCAGTTATGGACATCTAGTGGTTATAATGGTTCAAGGACCATGGTTATGGGTTATGGACACCTATTACTTGTAAAATGGATATCTATAGGCTATTGGTCATGGCTAGTAGTTATAATGGTTCATGGGCCATCAGTATCAGTTATGGACATCTAGTGGTTATAATGATTCAAGGACCATGGTTATGGGTTATGGACACCTATTACTTGTAAAATGGATATCTATAGGCTATTGGTCATGGCTAGTAGTTATAATGGTTCAAGGGCAATCAGTATTAGTTATGGACATTTAGTGGTTATAATGTCAAGGACCATGGCTATGGGTTATGGACACCTATTACTTGTAAATTGGATATCTAGAAGCTATTGGTCATGGATAGTAATTATAATGGTTGAAGGGCCATCAGTATCAGTTATGGACATCTATTGCTTATAATCATTCAAGATCCATGGTTATGGGTTATGGGAACCTATTACTTGTAAAATGGATATGTATTGGCTATTGTTCATGGCTAGAAGTTATAATGGTTCAAGGGCCATTAGTATCAGTTATGGACATCTAGTGGTTAAAATGGTTCAAGGACCATGGTTATGGGTTATGGACACCCATTACTTGTAAAATGGATATCTATAGGCTATTGGTCATGGCTAGTAGTTATAATGGTTCAAGGGCCATCAATATCAGTTATGGACATCTAGTGGTTATAATGGTTCAACGACCATGGCTATGGGTTTTGGACACATATTACTTGTAAATTGAATATCTAGAGGCTATTGGTCATGGCTAGTAGTTATAATGGTTGAAGGGCCATCAGTATCAGCTATGGACATCTAGTGGTTATAATGGTTCAATGATCATGGTTATGGGTTATGGACACTTATTACTTGTAAAATAGATATCAATAGGCTATTTGTCATGGCTAGTAGTTATAATGGTTCAAGGGCCATCAGTATCAGTTATGGACATCTAGTGTTTATAATGGTTAAAGAACCATGGTTATGGGTTATGGACACTTATTACTTGTAAAATAGATATCAATAGGCTATTGGTCATGGCTAGTAGTTATAATGGTTCAAGGGCCATCAGTATCAGTTATGGACATCTAGTGGTTATAATGATTCAAGGACCATGGTTATGGGTTATGGACACCTATTACTTGTAAAATGGATATCTATAGGCTATTGGTCATGGCTAGTAGTTATAATGGTTCAAGGGCCATCAGTATCAGTTATGGACATCTATTGGTTAAAATGGTTCAAGGACCATGGTTATGGGTTATGGACACCCATTACTTGTAAAATGGATATCTATAGGCTATTGGTCATGGCTAGTAGTTATAATGGTTCAAGGGCCATCAATATCAGTTATGGACATCTAGTGGTTATAATGGTTCAACGACCATGGCTATGGGTTATGGAGACATATTACTCGTAAATTGAATATCTAGAGGCTATTGGTCATGGCTAGTAGTTATAATGGTTCAAGGGCGAGCAGTATCAGTTATGGACATCTAGTGGCTATAATCGTTCAAGAACCATGGTTATGGGTTATGGACACCTATTACTTGTAAAATAGATATCTATATTGGTAGTAGTTATAATGGTTCAAGGGACATCGGTATCAGTTACAGACATCTAGTGGTAATAATTGTTCAAGGGCCATGGTTATGGGTTATAAACACCTATTACTCGTAAAATAGATATCTATAGGCTATTGGTCATGGGTAGTAGTTATAATGGTTCAAGGGCCATCGCTATCAGTTACAGACATCTAGTGGTTATAATTGTTCAAGGGCCATGGTTATGGGTTATAAACCCCTATTACTCGTAAAATAGATATCTATAGGCTATTGGTCATGGCTAGTAGTTATAATGGTTCAAGGGCCATCAGTATCAGTTATGGACATTTAGTGGTTATAATGGTTCAAGAACCATGGTTATGGGTTATGGACACCTATTACTTGTAAAATGTATATCTATATGCTATTGGTCATGGCTAGTAGTTATAATGGTTCAAGGGCCATCAGTATCAGTTATGTACATTTAGTGGTTATAATAGTTCAAGAACCATGGTTATGGGTTATGGACACCTATTACTTGCAAAATGGGTATCTATAGGCTATTGGTCATGGCTAGTAGTTTTATAATGGTTCAAGGGCCATCAGTATCAGTTATGGACATCTAGTGGTTAAAATGGTTCAAGGACCGTGGTTATGGGTTATGGACACCCATTACTTGTAAAATGGATATCTATAGGCTATTGGTCATGGCTAGTAGTTATAATGGTTCAAGGGCCATCAGTATCAGTTATGGACATCTAGTGGTTATAATGGTTCAAGGACCATGGTTATGGGTTATGGACACCTATTACTTGTAAAATGGATATCTATAGGCTATTGGTCATGGCTAGTAGTTATAATGGTTCATGGGCCATCAGTATTAATTATGGACATCTAGTGGTTATAATGATTCAAGGACCATGGTTATGGGTTATGGACACCTATTACTTGTAAAATGGATATCTATAGGCTATCGGTCATGGCTAGTAGTTATAATGGTTCAAGGGCCATCAGTATTAGTTATGGACATCTAGTGGTTATAATGGTTCAAGGACCATGGCTATGGGTTATGGACACCTATTACTTGTAAATTGGATATCTAGAAGCTATTGGTCATGGCTAGTAGTTATAATGGTTGAAGGGCCATCAGTATCAGTTATGGACATCTAATGGTTATAATCGTTCAAGATCCATGGTTATGGGTTATGGACACCTATTACTTGTAAAATGGATATCTATTGGCTATTGGTCATGGCTAGTAGTTATAATGGTTCAAGGGCCAATAGTATCAGCTATGGAAATCTAGTGGTTATAATGGTTCAAGGACCATGGTTATGGGTTATGGACACCTATTACTTGTAAATTGGATATCTTGAGGCTATTGGTCATGGCTAGTAGTTAAAACGATTCAGGGGCCATCAGTGTCTGTTATGGACATCTAGTGGTTATAATGGTTCAGGGACGATTGTTATGGGTAATGGACACATATTACTTGTAAAATGGATATCTATAGGCTATTGGTCATGGCTAGTAGTTTTAATGGTTCAAGGGCCATCAGTATCAGCTATGGACATCTAGTGGTTATAATGGTTCATGGACCATGGTTATGGGCTATGGACACCTATTACTTGTAAAATGAATAACTATAGGCTATTGGTCATGGCTAGTAGTTATAATGGTTCAAGGGCCATCAGTATCATTTATGGACATCTAGTCGTTATAATGGTTAAAGGACCATGGTTATGGGTTATGGACACATATTACTTGTAAAATGAATATCTATAGGCAATTCGTCATCGCTAGTAGTTATAATGGTTCAAGGGCCATCAGTATCAATTATGGACATTTAGTGGTTATAATGGTTCAAGAACCATGGTTTTGGGTTATGGACACCTATTACTTGTAAAATGGATATCTATAGGCTATTGGTCATGGCTAGTAGTTGTAATGGTTCAAGGGCCATCACTATCAGTTATGTACATCTAGTAGTTATAATGGTTCAAGGACCATGGTTATGGGTTATGGACACCTATTACTTGTAAAATGGATATCTATAGGCTATTGGTCATGGCTAGTAGTTTTATAATGGTTCAAGGGCCATCACTATCAGTTATGGACATCTAGTGGTTAAAATGGTTCAAGGACCGTGGTTATGGGTTATGGACACCCATTACTTGTAAAATGGATATCTATAGGCTATTGGTCATGGCTAGTAGTTATAATGGTTCAAGGGCCATCAGTATCAGTTATGGACATCTAGTGGTTATAATGGTTCAAGGACCATGGTTATGGGTTATGGACACCTATTACTTGTAAAATGGATATCTATAGGCTATTGGTCATGGCTAGTAGTTATAATGGTTCATGGGCCATCAGTATTAATTACGGACATCTAGTGGTTATAATGATTCAAGGACCATGGTTATGGGTTATGGACACCTATTACTTGTAAAATGGATATCTATAGGCTATCGGTCATGGCTAGTAGTTATAATGGTTCAAGGGCCATCAATATCAGTTATGGACATCTAGTGGTTATAATTGTTCAAGGACCATGGTTATGGGTTATGGACACCTATTACTTGTAAAATAGATATTTATAGGCTATTGGTCATGGCTAGTAGTTATAATGGTTCAAGGGCCATCAGTATCAGTTATGGACATCTAGTGTTTATAATGGTTCAAGAACCATGGTTATGGGTTATGGACACCTATTACTTGTAAAATGGATATCTATAGGCTATTGGTCATAGCTAGTAGTTATAATGGTTGAAGGGCCATCAGTATCAGTTATGGACATCTAGTGGTTATAATTGTTCAAGGACCATGGTTATGGGTTATGGACACCTATTACTTGTATATCGGATATCTATAGGCTATTGGTCAAGGCTAGTAGTTATAATGGTTGAATGGCCATCAGTATCAGTTATGGACATCTAGTGGCTATAATCGTTCAAGAACCATGGTTATGGGTTATGGACACCTATTACTTGTAAAATAGATATCTATTGGCTATTGTTCATGGCTAGAAGTTATAATGGTTCAAGAACCATGGTTATGGGTTATGGACACCTATTACTTGTAAAATGAATATCTATAGGCTATTGGTCATGGCTAGTAGTTATAATGGTTTAAGGGCCATCTGTATCAGTTATGGTAGTGGTTTTAATGGTTCAAGAACCATGGTTATGGGTTATGGACACCTATTACTTGTAAAATGTATATCTATATGCTATTGGTCATGGCTAGTAGTTATAATGGTTCAAGGGCCATCAGTATCAGTTATGGACATCTAGTGGTTATAATGGTTCAAGGACCATGGTTATGGGTTATGGACACCTATTACTTGTAAAATGGATATCTATAGGCTATTGGTCATGGCTAGTAGTTATAATGGTTCATGGGCCATCAGTATCAGTTATGGACATCTAGTGGTTATAATGATTCAAAGACCATGGTTATGGGTTATGGACACCTATTACTTGTAAAATGGATATCTATAGGCTATTGGTCATGGCTAGTAGTTATAATGGTTCAAGGGCCATCAGTATTAGTTATGGACATCTAGTGGTTATAATGTCAAGGACCATGGCTATGGGTTATGGACACCTATTACTTGTAAATTGGATATCTAGAAGCTATTGGTCATGGCTAGTAATTATAATGGTTGAAGGGCCATCAGTATCAGTTATGGACATCTAGTGCTTATAATCATTCAAGATCCATGGTTATGGGTTATGGGCACCTATTACTTGTAAAATGGATATGTATTGGCTATTGTTCATGGCTAGAAGTTATAATGGTTCTAGGGCCATCAGTATCAGTTATGGACAACTAGTGGTTATAATGGTTCAAGAACCATGGTTATGGGTTATGGACACCTATTACTTGTAAAATGAATATCTATAGGCTATTGGTCATGGCTAGTAATTATAATGGTTCAAGGGCCATCAATATCAGTTCTGGAAATCTAGTAGTTATAATGGTTCAAGAACCATGGTTATGGGTTTTGGACACCTTTAACTTGTAAAATGGATATCTATAGGCTATTGGTCATGGCTAGTAGTTTTATAATGGTTCAAGGGCCATTAGTATCAGTTATGGACATCTAGTGGTTAAAATGGTTCAAGGACCATGGTTATGGGTTATGGACACCCATTACTTGTAAAATGGATATCTATAGGCTATTGGTCATGGCTAGTAGTTATAATGGTTCAAGGGCCATCAGTATCAGTTATGGACATCTAGTGGTTATAATGGTTCAACGACCATGGCTATGGGTTTTGGACACATATTACTTGTAAATTGAATATCTAGAGGCTATTGGTCATGGCTAGTAGTTATAATGGTTGAAGGGCCATCAGTATCAGTTATGGACATCTAGTGGTTATAATGGTTCAATGATCATGGTTATGGGTTATGGACACTTATTACTTGTAAAATAGATATCAATAGGCTATTTGTCATGGCTAGTAGTTATAATGGTTCAAGGGCCATCAGTATCAGTTATGGACATCTAGTGGTTATAATGGTTAAAGAACCATGGTTATGGGTTATGGACACTTATTACTTGTAAAATAGATATCAATAGGCTATTGGTCATGGCTAGTAGTTATAATGGTTCAATGGCCATCAGTATCAGTTATGGACATCTAGTGGTTATAATGATTCAAGGACCATGGTTATGGACACCTATTACTTGTAAAATGGATATCTATAGGCTATTGGTCATGGCTAGTAGTTATAATGGTTCAAGGGCCATCAGTATCAGTTATGGACATCTAGTGGTTAAAATGGTTCAAGGACCATGGTTATGGGTTATGGACACCCATTACTTGTAAAATGGATATCTATAGGCTATTGGTCATGGCTAGTAGTTATAATGGTTCAAGGGCCATCAATATCAGTTATGGACATCTAGTGGTTATAATGGTTCAACGACCATGGCTATGGGTTATGGACACATATTACTCGTAAATTGAATATCTAGAGGCTATTGGTCATGGCTAGTAGTTATAATGGTTCAAGGGCGAGCAGTATCAGTTATGGACATCTAGCGGCTATAATCGTTCAAGAACCATGGTTATGGGTTATGGACACCTATTACTTGTAAAATAGATATCTATATTGGTAGTAGTTATAATGGTTCAAGGGACATCGGTATCAGTTACAGACATCTAGTGGTAATAATTGTTCAAGGGCCATGGTTATGGGTTATAAACACCTATTACTCGTAAAATAGATATCTATAGGCTATTGGTCATGGGTAGTAGTTATAATGGTTCAAGGGCCATCGCTATCAGTTACAGACATCTAGTGGTTATAATTGTTCAAGGGCCATGGTTATGGGTTATAAACCCCTATTACTCGTAAAATAGATATCTATAGGCTATTGGTCATGGCTAGTAGTTATAATGGTTCAAGGGCCATCAGTATCAGTTATGGACATTTAGTGGTTATAATGGTTCAAGAACCATGGTTATGGGTTATGGACACCTATTACTTGTAAAATGTATATCTATATGCTATTGGTCATGGCTAGTAGTTATAATGGTTCAAGGGCCATCAGTATCAGTTATGTACATTTAGTGGTTATAATGGTTCAAGAACCATGGTTATGGGTTATGGACACCTATTACTTGTAAAATGTATATCTATATGCTATTGGTCATGGCTAGTAGTTATAATGGTTCATGGGCCATCAGTATCAGTTATGGACATCTAGTGGTTATAATGATTCAAGGACCATGGTTATGGGTTATGGACACCTATTACTTGTAAAATGGATATCTATAGGCTATTGGTGATGGCTAGTAGTTATAATGGTTCAAGGGCCATCAGTATCAGTTATGGACATCTAGTGGTTATAATGGTTCAGTGACAATTGTTATGGGTAATGGACACCTATTACTTTTAAAATGGATATCTATAGGCTATTGGTCATGGCTAGTAGTTATAATGGTTCGAGGGCCATCGATATGAGTTATGGACATGTAGTGGTTATAATGGTTCAATGGCCTTGGTTATGGGTTATGGACACCTATTACACTTAAAATGTATATATATATAGGCTATTGGTCATGGCTAGTAGTTATAATGGTTCAAGGGCCATCAGTATCAGTTATGGACATCTAGTGGTTATAATGGGTCAAGAACCATGGTTATGGGTTATGGACACCTATTACTTGTAAAATGGATATCTGTAGCCTATTGGACATGGCTAGTAGTTACAATGGTTCAAGGGCCATCAGTATAAGTTATGGACATCTAGTAGTTATAATGGTTCAAGAACCATGGTTATGGGTTATTTTTTTTTGATAAAGGGCTAAGCCCGGCAAACATTAAGACATCAAAAAGAAAAGTTATTTACAAGACAAAGATGGGTAAAAATACCACATCTTGAAAATAACTACTTGGCCTCCCAAAACATGCTTTGGGAATAAGACCAACAAAAGAAACATAACACTATAACCTATCACATTTGAAATGCTAAAAACCATAGGTCTACAAAAAATAGTATCATCCGGATGGCTAAACTTATCAAAATTGCCAATAGCTTCTAAGATTGCCTTCCTTCCACCAAAAGCATCTTCATTAGCCTTCAAGAACCTATCATAATCCGGATCCAAAGTTGACCACCACAAAGTCAAAATTGCCAAACAATGCTCAAAACTATGGGCATTTCCATCAAAACAGTTTGACTTGAAGGAAATGCAGAATGTTGACTCAGTGAAAGTAAACATCCTCATAGTATCTTCAAAAATGTAATCCCAAGAACACTTCACGGCATTTGACCCATGAAAAGTCAAACACCCCTTCAAAACATCACCACTGTTATAAAGCACCACCTTTGACCAAATAATCCTTAAACCCATAACAGCCTTTGACCACAGAAAAGTCAAATACAACAAAATCCAGTTTTTAAGCAGATTGGTCCACGGATTAAGACACAATTTTGACTTAATGAAAATCAAAATTGCATCCATAATGGCATAACAATGTGTCAAGCCATTACAATCACTAGCAACAATTTCAGTAAATAAACCAAAACAGGCCCAGTCAAAAGCCCTGATTAAGAAACTGTACCAAAACATAAAGTAACTAGTTGACTTTAAAAAAAGTCAGACCTGCAGTTTTCCATTTTCCAAGCTTAGACCACCAAATCCAAGGCTTCCAAACATTAACAATCTGCATCAAGCATGGAGAACTAAAAACCCTAAGAAAATTGGTCATATCACATCTTTGACCGAAATTGTCCTGACTATGACCAATATCTTTGATTAGGTTTACAGTCCACCATATACCACTATTGACTCTGCATTCCAACCAACTACTCAGCTGCCCATAAATCCTCCTCACAGCAGCCTTGAAGCCACCATAATCTGAGAAAACTTTATAATGGTTCAAGGGCCATCAGTATCAATTATGGACATTTAGTGGTTATAATGGTTCAAGGACCATGGTTATGGGTTATGGACACCTATTACTTGTAAAATGGATATCTATAGGGCTGAACGTGCAATGTCTCACATAGTAAGCAGCTGATTCAACGGGCTAACCAAACACCAGTTATCAAACCATACAGAGGTAGTTTTACCATCATGAATTTTGTTCCAAATAAAGGGCCGAATACTGCTTCTAATTTGGATTAACTTCCGCCATCCCCATGAAACATATCCCGTACATGGGACTTCCCAAAAGCTTCGTCCCGCGAGCGTATAAGAGTGGATCCATTTGACCCATAACGACTCTTTATTTGTCACAATAGACCAGATATGAGTAGCCATAAGGGAAACATTAAAGTCATGAATTCTTCGAATACCAAGCCCCCCCTTCATTTTTCGGCTTACACACCAACTCCCAAGCGACTTTTGCCTTCCCCTTTTTCATCTCCCCCTGGCACCATAAAAAACCCCGCATCAATTGTTCAAGATCATGAACAATACGAGAAGGGAGAATAAAAACCGACGCCCAATAGATATGCAAGGAAGATAAGACAGATATAATTAATTGAACTCTCCCCGCAAACGAGAGGAACTTGTTCTTCCAATCAGCAATCCTCATCTGCAACTTTTCAACGAGAACCTTACAGTCTCTATAAACTAACCTAGTCGAAATGAGCGGGACTCCAAGATACTTGACTGGTAGCGTACCTTCAGCAAAAGGCATAATCTGAAGAATATCGTGACGTATTGAAGGTGGGACATTGCAGAAGAATATTGTACTCTTAGGAATACTTGGCACTAACCCCGAGACCTCCTTAAACTCATTCAAGGAATCCAAAATCAAGTTAGTTGAGCTGACATTCCCTCGTGCAAACAGAAATAAATCATCTGCAAAACAAAGGGTAATAATCTTTTCTTGCTCACAACGAAAGTGATACTGAAAATCCTCACTTTCCCGCACTCTACGTTGTAGAATAAGAGATAACACTTCCATAACAAGAGTGAAAAGATAAGGAGACATAGGATCGCCTTGTCTCAACCCCCTTTTGCCCTTGAACCAGCCATGGATATCACCATTAATAGCGACAGAGAATGAAGGGGTGGTAATACATTCCATGATCCAAGTGACCATTCTCAAAGGAAACCCGAAACCTAGTAAAATATTGTGAAGAAACTCCCAGTCAACCGTATCATAAGCTTTCTGGATATCAACTTTAAACGCACACCGGGGATGGCCATTTTGCAGATGATAGTTATGCATAAGCTCCTGAGTCAATAAAATATTGTCTGATATTCTTCGGCCCGGTATAAAGGCCGATTGGTTAATACCCACAATATCACCTATGACATCTTTAATTCGGTTAGTGATAACCTTGCTAATACATTTATATAAGACATTACAGCAAGAAATAGGGCGGTATTCCGTAACTCTAGAAGGAGTAGCAACCTTTGGAATAAGAGCAAGGATAGTATAATTAACTTCTTTAAGAAGCTTACCAGACATAAAAAATTCACGAACAGCACTACATACATCATTACCAACGATATCCCAAGCCTTCTTAAAAAATGCAGAAGTATAACCATCTGGCCCCGGGGCTTTATCATCACCAATAGAGAACATTGCATCTTTTATTTCCGCATCCATAATTTCCCGCACCATAAAATCAGCCTTATTAGGCTCTATAGTGTTAGTAAACAGATCATGCAACACAAGAGGGTTCGTTGGACCCGCAATACCAAGGAAATTCTCATAGTAACCAGTAAAAACATGAGCAACATCCTTACCTTCTCGCAAGACATCGTCACCATCAAATATGGCATCAATACGACTTCTATCGCATCCGCTCTTCAAGGAATTGTGAAAAAACGCCGAGTTGGAATCACCAACCCGAAGCCACTCCACCTTAAATTTCTGTTTTAGAAACCTTTCCTCATCCAAGACCGCATCCTTAAAAGCTTGCAAATAGGTTGCTTCTTCCTCCCTAAGCTCTATACAATGCGGGTTTTTATCTAGAGCACGTTGGATCTCATCTAGCTCCAAACGAAGATTCTGAACTTTTGTATGTATATTACCTTGCTCCTTTAATAAAATCCGCAGTGGGGACTTAAGAAGCTTCAATCTTTTAACCACTCTGAACATTGCATAACATGTTACTTCTGAAGACCATCCCGACTTCACAATATCATGGAAGCCTTTTTTGTGAGCTAAAAAATTGAAGATTTTAAAGGGCTTGCGTTTCGACTTACATAAGTCAGGGATACAAAGAATGCAAGGGGAATGATCAGAAATATGATAAGGCTGAAATATCGCAACTGAACCAAGATATAAGTCAATGAAGTGCTGGTTTCCCATAATACGGTCTATCTTTTTCAAAGTCCCAGAAGAACCATTCGGTTTTTGGGTCCATGTAAACTGAAGACCCGTACTATTAATATCCATAACTTCCATTTTATTCACACAGTCTTGGAATTCACGCATAGAAATATTGGGCTGATACCCTCCACAAGAATGATCTTCAACATTCAAAGAGGAATTAAAATCCCCAAGTAAAACCCATGGTTTATTCGCCATAATGTAGCTATGACCAGCCAAATTATCCCACAAGGGCCGCCTATCAATATAGTAGTTTGCAGCATACACAAAAGTGCAGAAGAAGGATTTCCGATCAGCTTTAAGGACAATTTGTATATGCATCACCTGCGGGGTTTGCGCTAACACCATGACATCTAACATGTCATTATTCCAACCTATAATAATCCGGGATCCTTTATCACAAATATTACCATTAGATGTCCACTTCCAGTTGTAACATACTTTTTTACAAACATCATAAACTCCCGACACCTCAACATGAGACTCAAGAATAGCACACAGACTCAAGTTATTTTCTAAGATAACTTGACGAACCTCTTTTTGTTTAGGGGAGCGATTCAACCCCCTAATATTCCAAGAAGCTAGACTAAACATTAAAGACATCGCCAGAGGGAGTGCTTGCCCCCTTAATTTTTTGCCCGGACCAGCTGACATAAACTTCGATGTTTCAGTGTGTAGTTCTTCAACTTCATCATCGTCTTCTTCGGTATCATTAAATGCATCAAACCCGTTTGAAGTTGAGATATTTGGGTGATATTTCTGCCCAACTATTGGTTCCTTTTGATAAACAGTAGGTTTAGCCAGCGGTATGTTACCAGCAGCTCCACTATTACTATTTATCTGATTTCTAACATTCTGCCCGTCTCGGCCAACAATAGGTGAAGCATGCTGTATTTTAACACCATCTACACTATTATTGTTTGCCCTAATATAGTCGGGATACGAAGTTTCTGCATAACCAGTAGGTGCAACATAATTGGGGCAAACCCCAGCCTTATCTACACTATTACTAGTTGTGCCAACAGTAGGTGGAGTATAATGATTAACATTATCAACACTATTACTGTTTGCCAAACTCGAATCCGGACCAGTTTCTGAGATCACACCATTCGGCTTGCTTTGAGCTTGCTGTTTTGGACCACCTTGATTGGTACTTTTTGGCCGATACTGAAAATTTGATGAAGGTTTCACATTATGCTTACGATTTTTATGTTTTACAGCTTGAAATCCATCATCATTTGCTTGATATTCGACTTCTTTGGGCTTTATATTTTTTATGCAAGTACCCTTAGTGTGGCCAAATAATTTGCACAACGAACATCTTGGGGGCTTCCATTCATATTACAAACGAACTACTTCCTTAGAGAAACCCGACCCCTCGATTGAAGGGATTGCAATAGCTAATGATTCCCTGATATCATCTGCGGCATTTATCTCTATTAGAGCTCTTGCAAAGTTGTGTTTACCCAATGATTCTATGGACACCTATTACTTGTAAAATGGATATCTATAGGCTATTGGTCATGGCTAGTAGTTATAATGGTTCAAGGGCCATCAGTATCAGTTATGGACATCAAGAGGTTATAGTGGTTCAAGAACCATGGTTATGGTTTATGGACACCTATTACTTGTAAAATGGATATCTATAGGCTATTGGTCATGGCTAGTAGTTATAATGGTTCAAGGGCCATCAGTATCAGTTATGGACATCAAGAGGTTATAGTGGTTCAAGAACCATGGTTATGGTTTATGGACACCTATTACTTGTAAAATGGATATCTATAGGCCATCGGTCATGGCTACTAGTTATAATGGTTCATGGGCCATCAGTATCAGTTATGGACATCTAGTGGTTATAATGGTTCATGAACCATGGTTATGGGTTATCGACACCTAATACTTGTAAAATGGATAACTGTAGGCTATTGGTCATGGCTAGTAGTTATAATGATTCAAGGGCCATCAATATCAGTTATGGATATCTAGTTGTTATAATGGTTCAAGGACCATGGTTATGGGTTATGGAAACCTATTACTTGTAAAATGGATATCTATAGGCTAATGGTCATGGCTAGAAGTTATAATGGTTCAAGGGCCATCGATATGCGTTATGGACATGTACTGGTTATTATGGTTCAATGTCCTTGGTTATGGGTTATGGACACCTATTACTTGTAAAATGGATATCTATAGGCTATTGGTCATGGCTATTTACTTGTAAAATGGATATCTATAGGCTATTAGTCATGGCTAGAAGTTATAATGGTTCAAGGGCCATCGGTATCAGTTATGGGCATCTAGTGGTTATAATCGTTCAAGGGTCGTGGTTATGGGTTATGGACACCTATTACTTTTAAAATGGATATCTATAGGCTACTGGTCATTGCTAGTATCTATAACGGTTCAAGGGCCATCAGTATCAGTTATGGGCATCTAGTGGTTATAATATTTCAAGGGCCGTGGTTATGGGTTATGGACACCTATTACTTTTAAAATGGATATCTATAGGTTACTGGTCATTGCTAGTAGTTGTAATGGTTCAAGGGCCATCAGTATCAGTTATGGACATCTAGTGGTTATAATGGTTCAAGGACCATGGTTATGGGTTATGGACACCTATTACTTGTAAAATGGAAATCTATAGGCTATTAGTCATGGCTAGTAGTTATAATGGTTCAAGGGCCATCAGTATCAGTTATGGACATCAAGTGGTTATAGTGGTTCAAGAACCATGGTTATGGGTTATGGACACCTGTTACTTGTAAAATGGATATCTATAGGCTATTGGTCATGGCTAGTAGTTATAATGGTTCAAGGGCCATCAGTATCAGTTAAGGACATCTAGTTGTTATAATGGTTTAAGGACCATGGTTATGGGTTATGGACACATATTACTTGTAAATGGATATCTATAGGCTATTGGTCATGGCTAGTAGTTATAAGGTTCAAGGGCCATCAGTATCAGTTATGGACATCTAGTGGTTATAATGGTTCAAGAACCATGGTTATGGGTTATGGACACCTATTACTTGTAAAATGGATATCTATAGGCTATTGGTCATGGCTAGTAGTTATAATGGTTCAAGGGCCATCAGTATCAGTTATGGACATCTAGTGGTTATAATGGTTCAAGGACCATGGTTATGGGTTGCACACACCTATTACTTGTAAAATGAATATCTATAGGCTATTGCTCATGGCTAGTAGTTATAATGGTTCAAGGGCCATCGATATGAGTTATAGACATCTAGTGGTTATAATGGTTCAAGGACCATGGTTATGGGTTACGGACACGTATTACTTTTAAAATGGATATCTGTAGGCTATTGTTCTTGTCTAGAAGTTATAATGGTTCAAGGACCATGGTTATGGGTTATGGACACCTATTACTTTTAAAATGGATATCTATAGGCTACTGGTCATTGCTAGTAGTTATAACGGTTCAAGCGCCATCATTATCAGTTATGGACATCTAGTGGTTGTAATGGTTCAAGGACCATGGTTATGGGTTATGCACATCTATTACTTGTAAAATGCATATCTATAGGCTATTGCGCAAGGCTAGTAGTTATAATGGTTCAAGGGCCATCAGTATCAGTTATGGACATCAAATGGTTATAATGGTTCAAGGACCATGGTTATGGGTTATGGACACCTATTACATGTAAAATGGATATCTATAGGCTATTGGTCATGGCTAGTAGTTATAATGGTTCAAGGGCCATCAGTATAAGTTATGGACATCAAGTGGTTATAGTGGTTGAAGAACCATGGTTATGGTTTATGGACACCTATTACTTGTAAAATGGATATCTATAGGTTATTGGTCATGGCTAGTAGTTATAATGGTCCGAGGGCCATAGATATGAGTTATGGACATGTAGTGGTTATAATGGTTCAATGGCCTTGGTTATAGGTTATGGACACCTATTACTGGTAAAATGGATATCTATAGGCCATCGGTCATGGCTACTAGCTATAATGGTTTATGGGCCATCAGTATCAGTTATGAACATCTAGTGGTTATAATGGTCCATGAACCATGGTTATGGGTTATCGACACCTATTACTTGTAAAATGGATATCTGTAGGCTATTGGTCATGGCTAGTAGTTATAATGATTCAAGGGCCATCAATATCAGTTATGGACATCTAGTTGTTATAATGGTTCAAGGACCATGGTTATGGGTTATGGACACCTATTACTTGTAAAATGGATATCTATAGGCTATTGGTCATGGCTAGAAGTTATAATGGTTCAAGGGCCATCGATATGAGTTATGGACATGTACTGGTTATTATGGTTCAATGGCCTTGGTTATGGGTTATGGACACCTGTTGCTTGTAAAATGGATATCTATAGGCTATTGGTCATGGCTAATTACTTGTAAAATGGATATCTATAGGCTATTAGTCATGGCTAGAAGTTATAATGGTTCATGGCCCATCAGTATCAGTTATGGGCATCTAGTGGTTATAATTTTTCATGGGTCGTGGTTATGGGTTATGGACACCTATTACTTTTAAAATGGATATCTATAGGCTACTGGTCATTGCTAATAGTTATAACGGTTCAAGAGCCATCAGTATCAGTTATGGGCATCTAGTGGTTATAATATTTCAAGGGTCGTGGTTATGGGTTATGGACACCTATTACTTTTAAAATGGATATCTATAGGCTACTGGTCATTGCTAGTAGTTATAATGGTTCAATGGCCATCAGTATCAGTTATGGAGATCTAGTGGTTATAGTGGTTCAAGAAACATGGTTATGGGTTATGGACACCTATTACTTGTAAAATGGATATCTATAGGCTATTGGTCATGGCTAGTAGTTATAATGGTCCAAGGCCCATTGATATGAGTTATGGACATGTAGTGGTTATAATGGTTCAATGGCCTTGGTTATGGGTTATGGACACCTATTACTTGTAAAAAGGGTATCTATAGGCTATCGGTCATGGCTACTAGTTATAATGGTTCATGGGCCATCAGTATCAGTTATGGACATCTAGTGTTTATAATGGTTCATGAACCATGGTTATGGGTTATGGACACCTATTACTTGTAAATGGATATCTATAGGCTATTGGTCATGGCTAGTAGTTATAAGGTTCAAGGGCCATCAGTATCAGTTATGGACATCTAGTGGTTATAATGGTTCAAGAACCATGGTTATGGGTTATGGACACCTATTACTTGTAAAATGGATATCTATAGGCTATTGGTCATGTCTAGTAGTTATAATGGTTCAAGGGCCATCGGTATCAGTTATGGGCATCTAGTGGTTATAATTGTTCAAGGGCCATGGTTATGGGTTATGGACACCTATTACTTTTAATATGGATATCTATAGGCTATTAGTCATGGCTAGTAGTTATAATGGTTCAAGGGCCATCTATTTGAGTTATGGACATCTAGTGGTTATAATGGTTCAAGAACCATGGTTATGGGTTATGGGCACCTATTACTTGTAAAATGGATATATGTAGGCTATTGGTCATGGCTAGTAGTTATAATGGTTCAAGGGCCATCAGTATCAGTTATGGACATCAAGTGGTTATAGTGGTTCAAGAACCATGGTTATGGGTTATGGACACCTATTACTTGTAAAATCGATATATATAGGCTATTGGTCATGGCTAGTAGTTATAATGGTTCAAGGGCCATCGATATGAGTTATGGACATCTAGTGGTTATAATGGTTCAAGGACCATGGTTATGTGTTACGCACACCTATTACTTGTAAAATGAATATCTATAGGCTATTGCTCATGGCTAGTAGTTATAATGGTTCAAGGGCCATCGATATGAGTTATAGACATCTAGTGGTTATAATGGTTCAAGGACCATGGTTATGGGTTACGGACACCTATTACTTGTAGAATGGATATCTGGAGGCTATTGGTCATGTCTAGGAGTTATAATGGTTCAAGGACCATGGTTATGGGTTATGGACACCTATTACTTTTAAAATGGATATCTATAGGCTACTGGTCATTGCTAGTAGTTATAATGGTTCAAGGGCCATCATTATCAGTTATGGACATCTAGTGGTTGTAATGGTTCAAGAACCATGGTTATGGGTTATGCACATCTATTACTTGTAAAATGCATATCTATAGGCTATTGCGCAAGGCTAGTAGTTATAATGGTTCAAGGGCCATCAATATCAGTTATGGACATCAAATGGTTATAATGGTTCAAGGACCATGGTTATGGGTTATGGACACCTATTACATGTAAAATGGATATCTATAGGCTATTGGTCATGGCTAGTAGTTATAATGGTTCAAGGGCCATCAGTATAAGTTATGGACATCAAGTGGTTATAGTGGTTGAAGAACCATGGTTATGGTTTATGGACACCTGTTACTTGTAAAATGGATATCTATAGGTTATTGGTCATGGCTAGTAGTTATAATGGTCCGAGGGCCATAGATATGAGTTATGGACATGTAGTGGTTATAATGGTTCAATGGCCTTGGTTATAGGTTATGGACACCTATTACTGGTAAAATGGATATCTATAGGCCATCGGTCATGGCTACTAGCTATAATGGTTTATGGGCCATCAGTATCAGTTATGAACATCTAATGGTTATAATGGTCCATGAACCATGGTTATGGGTTATCGACACCTATTACTTGTAAAATGGATATCTGTAGGCTATTGGTCATGGCTAGTAGTTATAATGATTCAAGGGCCATCAATATCAGTTATGGACATCTAGTTGTTATAATGGTTCAAGGACCATGGTTATGGGTTATGGACACCTATTACTTGTAAAATGGATATCTATAGGCTATTGGTCATGGCTAGAAGTTATAATGGTTCAAGGGCCATCGATATGAGTTATGGACATGTACTGGTTATTATGGTTCAATGGCCTTGGTTATGGGTTATGGACACCTGTTGCTTGTAAAATGGATATCTATAGGCTATTGGTCATGGCTAATTACTTGTAAAATGGATATCTATAGGCTATTAGTCATGGCTAGAAGTTATAATGGTTCAAGGCCCATCAGTATCAGTTATGGGCATCTAGTGGTTATAATTTTTCATGGGTCGTGGTTATGGGTTATGGACACCTATTACTTTTAAAATGGATATCTATAGGCTACTGGTCATTGCTAATAGTTATAACGGTTCAAGAGCCATCAGTATCAGTTATGGGCATCTAGTGGTTATAATATTTCAAGGGTCGTGGTTATGGGTTATGGACACCTATTACTTTTAAAATGGATATCTATAGGCTACTGGTCATTGCTAGTAGTTATAATGGTTCAATGGCCATCAGTATCAGTTATGGAGATCTAGTGGTTATAGTGGTTCAAGAAACATGGTTATGGGTTATGGACACCTATTACTTGTAAAATGGATATCTATAGGCTATTGGTCATGGCTAGTAGTTATAATGGTCCAAGGCCCATTGATATGAGTTATGGACATGTAGTGGTTATAATGGTTCAATGGCCTTGGTTATGGGTTATGGACACCTATTACTTGTAAAAAGGGTATCTATAGGCTATCGGTCATGGCTACTAGTTATAATGGTTCATGGGCCATCAGTATCAGTTATGGACATCTAGTGTTTATAATGGTTCATGAACCATGGTTATGGGTTATGGACACCTATTACTTGTAAATGGATATCTATAGGCTATTGGTCATGGCTAGTAGTTATAAGGTTCAAGGGCCATCAGTATCAGTTATGGACATCTAGTGGTTATAATGGTTCAAGAACCATGGTTATGGGTTATGGACACCTATTACTTGTAAAATGGATATCTATAGGCTATTGGTCATGTCTAGTAGTTATAATGGTTCAAGGGCCATCGGTATCAGTTATGGGCATCTAGTGGTTATAATTGTTCAAGGGCCATGGTTATGGGTTATGGACACCTATTACTTTTAATATGGATATCTATAGGCTATTAGTCATGGCTAGTAGTTATAATGGTTCAAGGGCCATCTATTTGAGTTATGGACATCTAGTGGTTATAATGGTTCAAGAACCATGGTTATGGGTTATGGGCACCTATTACTTGTAAAATGGATATATGTAGGCTATTGGTCATGGCTAGTAGTTATAATGGTTCAAGGGCCATCAGTATCAGTTATGGACATCAAGTGGTTATAGTGGTTCAAGAACCATGGTTATGGGTTATGGACACCTATTACCTGTAAAATCGATATATATAGGCTATTGGTCATGGCTAGTAGTTATAATGGTTCAAGGGCCATCGATATGAGTTATGGACATCTAGTGGTTATAATGGTTCAAGGACCATGGTTATGTGTTACGCACACCTATTACTTGTAAAATGAATATCTATAGGCTATTGCTCATGGCTAGTAGTTATAATGGTTCAATGGCCATCGATATGAGTTATAGACATCTAGTGGTTATAATGGTTCAAGGACCATGGTTATGGGTTACGGACACCTATTACTTGTAGAATGGATATCTGGAGGCTATTGGTCATGTCTAGGAGTTATAATGGTTCAAGGACCATGGTTATGGGTTATGGACACCTATTACTTTTAAAATGGATATCTATAGGCTACTGGTCATTGCTAGTAGTTATAATGGTTCAAGGGCCATCATTATCAGTTATGGACATCTAGTGGTTGTAATGGTTCAAGGACCATGGTTATGAGTTATGCACATCTATTACTTGTAAAATGCATATCTATAGGCTATTGCGCATGGCTAGTAGTTATAATGGTTCAAGGGCCATCAGTATCAGTTATGGACATCAAATGGTTATAATGGTTCAAGGACCATGGTTATGGGTTATGGACACCTATTACATGTAAAATGGATATCTATAGGCTATTGGTCATGGCTAGTAGTTATAATGGTTCAAGGGCCATCAGTATAAGTTATGGACATCAAGTGGTTATAGTGGTTCAAGAACCATGGTTATGGTTTATGGACACCTATTACTTGTAAAATGGATATCTATAGGTTATTGGTCATGGCTAGTAGTTATAATGGTCCAAGGGCCATAGATATGAGTTATGGACATGTAGTGGTTATAATGGTTCAATGGCCTTGGTTATGGGTTATGGACACCTATTACTGGTAAAATGGATATCTATAGGCCATCGGTCATGGCTACTAGTTATAATGGTTCATGGGCCATCAGTATCAGTTATGAACATCTAGTGGTTATAATGGTTCATGAACCATGGTTATGGGTTATCGACACCTATTACTTGTAAAATGGATATCTGTAGGCTATTGGTCATGGCTAGTAGTTATAATGATTCAAGGGCCGTCAATATCAGTTATGGACATCTAGTTGTTATAATGGTTCAAGGACCATGGTTATGGGTTATGGACACCTATTACTTGTAAAATGGATATCTATAGGCTATTGGTCATGGCTAGAAGTTATAATGGTTCAAGGGCCATCGATATGAGTTATGGACATGTACTGGTTATTATGGTTCAATGGCCTTGGTTATGGGTTATGGACACCTGTTGCTTGTAAAATGGATATTTATAGGCTATTGGTCATGGCTAATTACTTGTAAAATGGATATCTATAGGCTATTAGTCATGGCTAGAAGTTATAATGGTTCAAGGCCCATCAGTATCAGTTATGGGCATCTAGTGGTTATAATTTTTCATGGTTCGTGGTTATGGGTTATGGACACCTATTACTTTTAAAATGGATATCTATAGGCTACTGGTCATTGCTAATAGTTATAACGGTTCAAGGGCCATCAGTATCAGTTATGGGCATCTAGTGGTTATAATATTTCAAGGGTCGTGGTTATGGGTTATGGACACCTATTACTTTTAAAATGGATATCTATAGGCTACTGGTCATTGCTAGTAGTTATAATGGTTCAATGGCCATCAGTATCAGTTATGGACATCTAGTGGTTATAGTGGTTCAAGAAACATGGTTATGGGTTATGGACACCTATTACTTGTAAAATGGATATCTATAGGCTATTGGTCATGGCTAGTAGTTATAATGGTCTTGGGCCATTGATATGAGTTATGGACATGTAGTGGTTATAATGGTTCAATGGCCTTGGTTATGGGTTATGGCAACCTATTACTTGTGAAATGGATATCTATAGGCTATCGGTCATGGCTACTAGTTATAATGGTTCATGGGCCATCAGTATCAGTTATGGACATCTAGTGGTTATAATGGTTCATGAACCATGGTTATGGGTTATCGACACCTATTACTTGTAAAATGGATATCTGTAGGCTATTGGTCATGGCTAGTAGTTATAATGATTCAAGGGCCATCAATATCAGTTATGGACATCTAGTTGTTATAATGGTTCAAGGACCATGGTTATGGGTTATGGACACCTATTACTTGTAAAATGGATATCTATAGGCTATCGGTCATGGCTACTAGTTATAATGGTCAAGGGCCATCAGTATTAGTTATGGACATCTAGTGGTTATAATGGTTCCAGAACCATGGTTATGGGTTATGGACACCTATTACTTGTAAAATGGATATCTGTAGGCTATTGGTCATGGCTAGTAGTTATAATGGTTCAAGGGCCATCAGTATCAGTTAAGGACATCTAGTTGTTATAATGGTTTAAGGACCATGGTTATGGGTTATGGACACCTATTACTTGTAAATGGATATCTATAGGCTATTGGTCATGGCTAGTAGTTATAAGGTTCAAGGGCCATCAGTATCAGTTATGGACATCTAGTGGTTATAATGGTTCAAGGACCATGGTTATGGGTTGCACACACCTATTACTTGTAAAATGAATATCTATAGGCTATTGCTCATGGCTAGTAGTTATAATGGTTCAAGGGCCATCGATATGAGTTATAGACATCTAGTGGTTATAATGGTTCAAGGACCATGGTTATGGGTTACGGACACCTATTACTTTTAAAATGGATATCTGTAGGCTATTGTTCATGTCTAGAAGTTATAATGGTTCAAGGACCATGGTTATGGGTTATGGACACCTATTACTTTTAAAATGGATATCTATAGGCTACTGGTCATTGCTAGTAGTTATAACGGTTCAAGCGCCATCATTATCAGTTATGGACATCTAGTGGTTGTAATGGTTCAAGGACCATGGTTATGGGTTTTGCACATCTATTACTTGTAAAATGCATATCTATAGGCTATTGCGCAAGGCTAGTAGTTATAATGGTTCAAGGGCCATCAGTATCAGTTATGGACATCAAATGGTTATAATGGTTCAAGGACCATGGTTATGGGTTATGGACACCTATTACATGTAAAATGGATATCTATAGGCTATTGGTCATGGCTAGTAGTTATAATGGTTCAAGGGCCATCAGTATAAGTTATGGACATCAAGTGGTTATAGTGGTTCAAGAACCATGGTTATGGTTTATGGACACCTATTACTTGTAAAATGGATATCTATAGGTTAATTGTCATGGCTAGTAGTTATAATGGTCCAAGGGCCATAGATATGAGTTATGGACATGTAGTGGTTATAATGGTTCAATGGCCTTGGTTATGGGTTATGGACACCTATTACTGGTAAAATGGATATCTATAGGCCATCGGTCATGGCTACTAGTTATAATGGTTCATGGGCCATCAGTATCAGTTATGAACATCTAGTGGTTATAATGGTTCATGAACCATGGTTATGGGTTATCGACACCTATTACTTGTAAAATGGATATCTGTAGGCTATTGGTCATGGCTAGTAGTTATAATGATTCAAGGGCCATCAATATCAGTTATGGACATCTAGTTGTTATAATGGTTCAAGGACCATGGTTATGGGTTATGGACACCTATTACTTGTAAAATGGATATCTATAGGCTATTGGTCATGGCTAGAAGTTATAATGGTTCAAGGGCCATCGATATGAGTTATGGACATGTACTGGTTATTATGGTTCAATGGCCTTGGTTATGGGTTATGGACACCTGTTGCTTGTAAAATGGATATCTATAGGCTATTGGTCATGGCTAATTACTTGTAAAATGGATATCTATAGGCTATTAGTCATGGCTAGAAGTTATAATGGTTCAAGGCCCATCAGTATCAGTTATGGGCATCTAGTGGTTATAATTTTTCATGGGTCGTGGTTATGGGTTATGGACACCTATTACTTTTAAAATGGATATCTATAGGCTACTGGTCATTGCTAATAGTTATAATGGTTCAAGGGCCATCAGTATCAGTTATGGGCATCTAGTGGTTATAATATTTCAAGGGTCGTGGTTATGGGTTATGGACACCTATTACTTTTAAAATGGATATCTATAGGCTACTGGTCATTGCTAGTAGTTACAATGGTTCAATGGCCATCAGTATCAGTTATGGACATCTAGTGGTTATAGTGGTTCAAGAAACATGGTTATGGGTTATGGACACCTATTACTTGTAAAATGGATATCTATAGGCTATTGGTCATGGCTAGTAGTTATAATGGTCTTGGGCCATTGATATGAGTTATGGCATTGTAGTGGTTATAATGGTTCAATGGCCTTGGTTATGGGTTATGGCAACCTATTACTTGTAAAATGGATATCTATAGGCTATCGGTCATGGCTACTAGTTATAATGGTTCATGGGCCATCAGTATCAGTTATGGACATCTAGTGGTTATAATGGTTCATGAACCATGGTTATGGGTTATCGACACCTATTACTTGTAAAATGGATATCTGTAGGCTATTGGTCATGGCTAGTAGTTATAATGATTCAAGGGCCATCAATATCAGTTATGGACATCTAGTTGTTATAATGGTTCAAGGACCATGGTTATGGGTTATGGACACCTATTACTTGTAAAATGGATATCTATAGGCTATCGGTCATGGCTACTAGTTATAATGGTCAAGGGCCATCAGTATTAGTTATGGACATCTAGTGGTTATAATGGTTCCAGAACGATGGTTATGGGTTATGGTCACCTATTACTTGTAAAATGGATATCTGTAGGCTATTGGTCATGGCTAGTAGTTATAATGGTTCAAGGGCCATCAGTATCAGTTAAGGACATCTAGTTGTTATAATGGTTTAAGGACCATGGTTATGGGTTATGGACACCTATTACTTGTAAATGGATATCTATAGGCTATTGGTCATGGCTAGTAGTTATAAGGTTCAAGGGCCATCAGTATCAGTTATGGACATCTAGTGGTTATAAATGGTTCAAGGACCATGGTTATGGGTTGCACACACCTATTACTTGTAAAATGAATATCTATAGGCTATTGCTCATGGCTAGTAGTTATAATGGTTCAAGGGCCATCGATATGAGTTATAGACATCTAGTGGTTATAATGGTTCAAGGACCATGGTTATGGGTTACGGACACCTATTACTTTTAAAATGGATATCTGTAGGCTATTGTTCATGTCTAGAAGTTATAATGGTTCAAGGACCATGGTTATGGGTTATGGACACCTATTACTTTTAAAATGGATATCTATAGGCTACTGGTCATTGCTAGTAGTTATAACGGTTCAAGCGCCATCATTATCAGTTATGGACATCTAGTGGTTGTAATGGTTCAAGGACCATGGTTATGGGTTATGCACATCTATTACTTGTAAAATGCATATCTATAGGCTATTGCGCAAGGCTAGTAGTTATAATGGTTCAAGGGCCATCAGTATCAGTTATGGACATCAAATGGTTATAATGGTTCAAGGACCATGGTTATGGGTTATGGACACCTATTACATGTAAAATGGATATCTATAGGCTATTGGTCATGGCTAGTAGTTATAATGGTTCAAGGGCCATCAGTATAAGTTATGGACATCAAGTGGTTATAGTGGTTCAAGAACCATGGTTATGGTTTATGGACACCTATTACTTGTAAAATGGATATCTATAGGTTATTGGTCATGGCTAGTAGTTATAATGGTCCAAGGGCCATAGATATGAGTTATGGACATGTAGTGGTTATAATGGTTCAATGGCCTTGGTTATGGGTTATGGACACCTATTACTGGTAAAATGGATATCTATAGGCCATCGGTCATGGCTACTAGTTATAATGGTTCATGGGCCATCAGTATCAGTTATGAACATCTAGTGGTTATAATGGTTCATGAACCATGGTTATGGGTTATTGACACCTATTACTTGTAAAATGGATATCTGTAGGCTATTGGTCATGGCTAGTAGTTATAATGATTCAAGGGCCATCAATATCAGTTATGGAGATCTAGTTGTTATAATGGTTCAAGGACCATGGTTATGGGTTATGGACACCTATTACTTGTAAAATGGACATCTATAGGCTATTGGTCATGGCTATAAGTTATAATGGTTCAAGGGCCATCGATATGAGTTATGGACATGTACTGGTTATTATGGTTCAATGGCCTTGGTTATGGGTTATGGACACCTGTTGCTTGTAAAATGGATATCTATAGGCTATTGGTCATGGCTAATTACTTGTAAAATGGATATCTATAGGCTATTAGTCATGGCTAGAAGTTATAATGGTTCAAGGCCCATCAGTATCAGTTATGGGCATCTAGTGGTTATAATTTTTCATGGGTCGTGGTAATGGGTTATGGACACCTATTACTTTTAAAATGGATATCTATAGGCTACTGGTCATTGCTAATAGTTATAACGGTTCAAGGGCCATCAGTATCAGTTATGGGCATCTAGTGGTTATAATATTTCAAGGGTCGTGGTTATGGGTTATGGACACCTATTACTTTTAAAATGGATATCTATAGGCTACTGGTCATTGCTAGTAGTTATAATGGTTCAATGGCCATCAGTATCAGTTATGGACATCTAGTGGTTATAGTGGTTCAAGAAACATGGTTATGGGTTATGGACACCTATTACTTGTAAAATGGATATCTATAGGCTATTGGTCATGGCTAGTAGTTATAATGGTCCAAGGGCCATTGATATGAGTTATGGACATGTATTGGTTATAATGGTTCAATGGCCTTGGTTATGGGTTATGGACACCTATTACTTGTAAAAAGGGTATCTATAGGCTATCGGTCATGGCTACTAGTTATAATGGTTCATGGGCCATCAGTATCAGTTATGGACATCAAGTGTTTATAATGGTTCATGAACCATGGTTATGGGTTATGGACACCTATTACTTGTAAATGGATATCTATAGGCTATTGGTCATGGCTAGTAGTTATAAGGTTCAAGGGCCATCAGTATCAGTTATGGACATCTAGTGGTTATAATGGTTCAAGAACCATGGTTATGGGTTATGGACACCTATTACTTGTAAAATGGATATCTATAGGCTATTGGTCATGGCTAGTAGTTATAATGGTTCAAGGGCCATCGGTATCAGTTATGGGCATCTAGTGGTTATAATTGTTCAAGGGCCATGGTTATGGGTTATGGACACCTATTACTTTTAATATGGATATCTATAGGCTATTAGTCATGGCTAGTAGTTATAATGGTTCAAGGGCCATCTATTTGAGTTATGGACATCTAGTGGTTATAATGGTTCAAGAACCATGGTTATGGGTTATGGGCACCTATTACTTGTAAAATGGATATATGTAGGCTATCGGTCATGGCTAGTAGTTATAATGGTTCAAGGGCCATCAGTATCAGTTATGGACATCAAGTGGTTATAGTGGTTCAAGAACCATGGTTATGGGTTATGGACACCTATTACTTGTAAAATCGATATATATAGGCTATTGGTCATGGCTAGTAGTTATAATGGTTCAAGGGCCATCGATATGAGTTATGGACATCTAGTGGTTATAATGGTTCAAGGACCATGGTTATGTGTTACGCACACCTATTACTTGTAAAATGAATATCTATAGGCTATTGCTCATGGCTAGTAGTTATAATGGTTCAAGGGCCATCGATATGAGTTATAGACATCTAGTGGTTATAATGGTTCAAGGACCATGGTTATGGGTTACGGACACCTATTACTTTTAAAATGGATATCTGTAGGCTATTGTTCATGTCTAGAAGTTATAATGGTTCGAGGACCATGGTTATGGGTTATGGACACCTATTACTTTTAAAATGGATATCTATAGGCTACTGGTCATTGCTAGTAGTTATAACGGTTCAAGCGCCATCATTATCAGTTATGGACATCTAGTGGTTGTAATGGTTCAAGGACCATGGTTATGGGTTATGCACATCTATTACTTGTAAAATGCATATCTATAGGCTATTGCGCAAGGCTAGTAGTTATAATGGTTCAAGGGCCATCAGTATCAGTTATGGACATCAAATGGTTATAATGGTTCAAGGACCATGGTTATGGGTTATGGACACCTATTACATGTAAAATGGATATCTATAGGCTATTGGTCATGGCTAGTAGTTATAATGGTTCAAGGGCCATCAGTATAAGTTATGGACATCAAGTGGTTATAGTGGTTCAAGAACCATGGTTATGGTTTATGGACACCTATTACTTGTAAAATGGATATCTATAGGTTATTGGTCATGGCTAGTAGTTATAATGGTCCAAGGGCCATAGATATGAGTTATGGACATGTAGTGGTTATAATGGTTCAATGGCCTTGGTTATGGGTTATGGACACCTATTACTGGTAAAATGGATATCTATAGGCCATCGGTCATGGCTACTAGTTATAATGGTTCATGGGCCATCAGTATCAGTTATGAACATCTAGTGGTTATAATGGTTCATGAACCATGGTTATGGGTTATCGACACCTATTACTTGTAAAATGGATATCTGTAGGCTATTGGTCATGGCTAGTAGTTATAATGATTCAAGGGCCATCAATATCAGTTATGGACATCTAGTTGTTATAATGGTTCAAGGACCATGGTTATGGGTTATGGACACCTATTACTTGTAAAATGGATATCTATAGGCTATTGGTCATGGCTAGAAGTTATAATGGTTCAAGGGCCATCGATATGAGTTATGGACATGTACTGGTTATTATGGTTCAATGGCCTTGGTTATGGGTTATTTTTTTTTTTTTTTGATAAAGGCCTATGCCCGGCAAAAATTATATCAACAAAAGAAAGTTATTTACAAACACAGAAGGGTAAAAACTACCACATCTTGAAAATAACTACTTGGCCACCCAAAACATGCTTTGGGAATAAGACCAACAAAAGACGCATAACTCTATAACCAATGTCTAAACCTAATATAGGTATACCAAAAAAATTAAGATTATAAAGAAATCTTTTAACATCAAAAAACAAAACACCTAAGACATTCTTAAGCCTCCATATCTCAGCATTAGTATCCAAATTGCACTTAAAATGAACTTTTGTCTTCAACTTGTTCACTTTGATCTTAGTCTTCAAAATGCCATTGTAATTCGAGAATAAGATTGACCACCAAAAAGTCAAAATAGTCAACATAGCCTCAAAACTATGGACATTCCCACCAAAACAGTTTGAAATGATGAAAATGCAGAATGTTGACTCAGTGTAAGTCAACATTCTCATAGTATCTCCTTTGAAGTGAACCAAAGAACACTTCATAAATTTTGACCCGAGAAAAGTCAAAATCCTCTTCAAATTATCATCACAGCCGAAACTCATCACCTTAGACCATAAATACCATAAACCCTCACAAGCCTTTGACCAACAGAAAGTCAAAATCCACAAATTCCAGATTTTATACAATTTGACCCACGGATTAAGACCCAACTTTGACTCAGTGAAAGTCAAAATTGCATCCATAATAGTATAACAATGTATTATACCACTACAATCCTTAGCAATACTTGCAACCTTTTTATCAAAACAGATCAAATCAAAATACATAAGGTTGAACTTGTACCATAAAATAAGCATGTCGTTGACTTCAGAAAAGTCAACCCTGCAGTTTTGCACTTCCTCATGTATTGCTTAAGCCACCATTTGCAAGTTTCAAGCACTTTATCAACCTGCAACAACAAGTATGGAGGATTAATAACCCTTTGGGGGCTAGCCACATCACATCTTTGACCGAAATTGTCCTGACTATGACCAACCCCTTTAATTAGGGTTATAATCCACCATTTCCACTTCAAAATCCTGCATTTAAAATGCCTGCACAACTGCCCAAAGAGCTCCAAAACAGCAGCCTTGAAGCATCCATGACTAGAGCAAATAATCTCCAAAATCCAAATGCTAAAAAATTGACCTGCAAAATACACAACAAAAGAACTGCAGCTCACATTTGGATTGCACAAAATCAAGTAATTACGACTTCCCTTTATACAATGCAGCCCATAGTAGTTGTTGGTATAAAGGCCCAACGGGCCAGATCTTCTAAAAAAATCCAAAAAAATCACCAAAACTCTTGAAAAATATAAAAATATGTTCCAAGCCTGCACAAAGAGTTTCATCTTCAATATATGGCTGTTAATACCCATAATGCCCCTCTGCAGCTCTAAAACAGCATAAATCACTTGACAATCAAGAAATTTCATGCTGCCACTTTGAAATATACTAGACCCATTATCAGGGTACCAAAAAAATCCAAAAAAAATATGGAAAATTCCAGAAAAATAATAATAATCTCCAGAAAAAATCTCAAAAAAACTGGATAAAATCCAAAGAAAACCCCATAATAACTGAGTTACATCCCTATGCAATTTTCCTATAAACATCTTCAAAATATTATTATTCATGATCATGGTCAGTAAAGCTAGTAAAACCACCATCCTCAACCAATCCAAAACTCCATAAATCAGCAGCCATACAAGTTTGCCTTGACTTCCTTATATTGAGCCCAATCAATCTAAGTCTAACAGAATTAATGATCAACTTACAAACATCATCCACAGATCTATGCTTAGAATGAAAAAGTCTCATATTTCTTTCCTGCCAAATATAATAAACTGTAGAAGCTAAAACCAGTCTTTGAATGACACTCCAGATTGACTTACTAACTGGTATTCTTTCCAAATTCATCACCAAGTAAGACCATTTATTTGGGACAAAATCTAATCTGCACATATGCTTCATTATATCCCAAACAGTAGAGGAGAAATTGCATTCAAAGAATAAATGGTCATGGGTGTCCAACTCCAGCTTACAAAAAGCACATCTAACATCAATTCCATCACCAACACCCCACATTTTATCCTGAGTCTTGAGTTTTTCCAAAAAAACTAGCCATAAAATGAAAGCATGTCTAGGTATATTTTGACTAAACCAGACCCATTTTGACCAGAATACAGGTTCCTTATCCACACAATCAACTCTACTAGCATCAGAAACTGAGAAAGGAACACATTTCCCTTTACAGTCTTTCCATAAAACTCTATCATTAATAGTATTACAGATTAAAGGAGGGACTAAATTAAAAATCATGGGAAATTTACTAACCCAATCAATTGGAATCTTCCACTCCCCATTAGCAACAATATCAGACACCTTATAGTCAATACCCAACCCTGCCTCATAAATATTCCTATATGTAATAAAATTACATAAAGGGCCAACTTGATGCCAGTTGTCAAACCACGCAGAGGTTTTTTGACCATCACCAATTCTGTAGACAATTCTGTCCCTAATACCATTCCTGCACTTAAGAATTCCCCTCCAGCTCCAACAAACATTGGAAGGAGAAGGCAGGGACAAAAAATTTCTGTCTTTTAACCTGGTCCTATTCAGCCAGCTGACCCATAAAGAGTCCTTGTTACTAACAACATTCCAGACATGCTTAGTCATAAGGGAAACATTCCAAGAATGCAAAAGTTTAATCCCTATACCACCATGACTTTTGGGCAAACACAAGTCTTCCCATTTAACCTTAGCCCTTCCCCTCTTTAAATCACCATAACACCAAAGAAAACCCCTTAAAAGTCTTTCAATATCATTAGAAATAGCTTTAGGAAGAATAAAAAAAGAAGCCCAATAAACTTGCATAGAGCTCAAAACAGACTTGATCAATTGTAATCTTCCAGCAAACGATAAAGATTTATTCTTCCAATCCAAAAGCCTTCTCTTCACTTTATCAACAAGGCTGCTACAATCTTTAACATGGAGCCTAGTGGATATTAAAGGGACTCCCAAATACCTAACAGGTAAACTACCCACAGTAAAAGGGAGAATCCCAGAAATATTACTCCTAGTATGCACTTTCACATTCCCAAAGAAAACTGAACTCTTACTTAAACTAGGAATCAGGCCAGAAACACCTCTAAATTCATCCAAGGCCTTCTTAATAACAGAGACAGACCTACTATCACCATTACAAAACAGTAATAGGTCATCAGCAAAGCAAAGGTGAGTAATTTTAAGATCATCACATTTCCAATGATATTTAAAACCACCATCCTCAACAATCTTCCTCTTAAGAATTAAATTCAAACCTTCCATAACAAGGGTAAACAGGTAAGGAGACATGGGGTCACCCTGTCTCAACCCTCTCTTACCCTTAAAAAACCCATTATAATCCCCATTCACATTCACCATAAAGGAAGTTGAGGAAATACATTCCATAATTAAATGAATAAACCAAGGATTAAACCCAAATAAACCAAGAATGTTCCTCAAAAACTCCCATTCAACTGTGTCATAAGCTTTCTGGATATCCACCTTAAAAGCACACTTAGGTGGACCTTTGTCACGGTGATAGTCCCTCAATAATTCCTGGGATAACAAAATGTTATCACTTATTTGCCTCCCAGGAATGAAAGCACTTTGATTGTCATCAACTAAATCATCCAACACCACCTTTATCCTGTTGGTAATTATTTTACTAATAATCTTGTAAACCACATTGCAACAAGCAATGGGTCTAAAATCAGCCACTTTAACTGGGGAATTGACTTTGGGAACAAGGGCAATACCAGTGGCATTAACTTCTTTCAACAACTTTCCAGAAATGAAAAACTGTCTAACAGCCTTACAAATATCATCACCAATAACACTCCAAGCAGCTTTATAAAACTTAGAAGAAAAGCCATCAGGGCCTGGAGCTTTGTCATCAGAAATATCAAATAAGGCAGTCTTCACCTCATCATCAGAAACAGCCCTGTTCATGTGATTAGAGCTATAATCTGATAATCTTTTAATATTGAGACTGGCAGGGTCATTAATAGGACTGATGGTAGCAGAAGTACCCAAAGTGCTTTCAAAATACTTAACAAATTGATCTGCAACCTCATGCCCATGAAAAACATTTCCATTCATATCCTCCACCATCATAATTCTATTTCTGCTCATTCTTCCCTTAACAGCTTTGTGAAAGAACTTAGTATTATTATCACCTTCCCTAAGCCACTCAACTTTTGACTTTTGCTTCAAAAACAGCTCCTCATCAATCATAGCCTCATTATAAGCCTTCAAACATTTAACCTCCTCATCCCTCATATTCTTGTCATCAGGATTACTGACCATCTCAGCCTGCACCTTCTCCAAATTTACTTTTAAGTCACAAACTTTTTTGTGAATATGCCCATTATTTTTTAAAAGAGCCCTCACAGGTTTCTTCAAAGCTTTCAAATTAGAAACCACTTTGTACATTTCAAAACCTGTCAAATCCTTATTCCAACATCTTTTAACCATAGGCAAAAATTCCTTCTTCTTAGCAACAAAATTAGGGAACTTAAAAGGTTTAGGTTTAGCCCTAACAAAAGAAGGTATATTTAAAATACACGGGCTGTGATCAGAAGATAAAAAGGGTAAAAACTGGACAAAAGAATTATTAAAATCCTTAAGAAAATCCATATTCCCCATAACTCTATCCAACTTCTTCAATAAACTGTCATCCCTATTAGGACTCTTCTTCCATGTGAATTTAAGACCAGAAGAACTTAAATCATCAACCTGAATATCAGCCACACATTCAGAAAAGTCAACCATACTACTATTCATTCTAGAGGAACCAGAGGAAGCCTCATTAGGGTTTAATATGGAGTTAAAATCTCCCATTAAAACCCAAGCTTTGTCTTTAACAGTTGGGCTAAAAATTCGAAGATTATTCCATAACTGAGGTCTAAACTGTTTCCTGTGATGACCATAAACAAAAGAGCAGTAATAACTAGGACCCCTAATAACAGGTTTAACAAAACAGTGAATGGCCTGCGGATGCTGATCAATCACCATAATATCAACAACATTAGGATCCCAAGCAATTACAATTCGAGTCACACCAGTACATAAGTCAGAATTGGAAACCCAACTCCAATTGCCAAACACTCTATTACAAACCCATGCTAGATTTTTCTTTTTAACATGAGTTTCAATAATAGCACAAATACTCAAACTTTCATCTCTAATTAATTGAGCAACCTCATTTTGGCTAACAGCTTTATTGAGGCCTCTAACATTCCAAATAGCAGATTTCATCATCATTAAACAGGTTTTGAGGTTGATGCTACATCACAACTCAGGTTCTTTTTAACTGGAACAGTACTATCAACTTTCATACCTTGATTAATACCATTAGTATCTGAACCAACATCATCAAAAACAAGATCAGGATCCATACCATGTACAGCACAATTATCCTTAAACAAATCAACCTGCCCAGTTGACCAACCTTTTAAAATTTCCAAATCCGGTATCTTTTTAGCAAATAAAAATTTCATAACATCTTCCCTTTGATAATCATAAACATGGTACTTCTCATCCCAACCATCATCAAAGTCCTCTTCATCCTCATTCAAAACTTCAAATTTGTTAGAGGTCACAACAGGATCAATCTCATCTTTTAAAATCTCAACACTCTTTACCAATTTATCTTTTTTAGGAGCAATTGTGGCTTTCGAAATGGCCACTGGTTTTTCAATATTAACAGGATTACCCTTCATCTCAGAATTATTATTCTTCACAGCATATCTCATATTACCCCAAATTTTAGGACCTTGAATCCTATTATTATTATTACCCCTGTTTTGATTATTTTCATGATTTCTAACATTCTGGTTATTAGCACTGCCCTGCCCCTGATTCAATCTAGTGAACACACTTCGTCTGGGCTGTTGATTCTGGTTTTGATAACGAGAGGTCACAACTTTATTAACAACTTTGTTTCTTTTCCCAACTGTTTGGAATCCCTCATCATTACAGTTTTGGCCATCAACCTGTTCACCATCATTATTACTACCAGTTTTAGCCAGTATCTCAACTTCAGTCCTTGGCCTAACTTTACAGGCATTGTGGGAGTGACCAAACACCTTACAATGGGTACACACAGGAGGTTTCCAGTTGTAAGAAACTTCCAAAGACACAACTTTTCCTGGATTAGGGCCAGAGTTAGGGTAAACTAACTCAACATCATCAGGGAGTTCATCACAAGCATCAACCTCCACAAGAACCCGAGCATAACCCATTCTGCCAGAATTGCTTAAACATCTTTCTTTTGTCATCTTATCCATGATCAATGGTCTTCCCACTCCACTAGCTATTTTACCAATACCATGGCCATACCATAATTCAATTGGTAAATCATGAATACAAATCCATATAGAGACTTTAGAAGGTTCTATTTTTTGTAAGCAAATTCCAGGTTCCCATTTATTTACAACTAAAGGCACATTATCAACAAGCCAAATTCCATTTTCCAACACTGCATTTAGACCTTCTTCACTTTTAAATTTGAAGAAATAAATTCCAGCTCCATTTTTAGTAACTTCCAAGAAATCATAAGCTCTCCACATTCTTTTAAGACTGGCATTGACTTTAATGAAGTCCATTGAAGTGCCTACAAAATGGCCATAAAGCATAAGTGATAACTTAGCTTTTTTAAATTTAAAATCCTCATCAATCATAATAATCTGCTTCTTTCCATTATCAATCCTAACTGGAGGAACATAATTCATTTGAAAATCAACTCTTTCATTGTCCTGTTTTATCATTTCAGCAAGAGTTAGGCCTCCAGTTTTGGTTTTCTGCCAGGCATTTGGCATAGAAGAAATCTTGGGAATCTGCCCATTATTAGACAGATTAGAAGGTTTACTAGAATCAAACTGTCGACCTGGGGAATCATCAACAGTGTTGACTTTAGCATTCCCAGTTCTGTCCTCCATTTCAATATCAGTATGATCATCACTCTCATTGCCAGAAATACTATAACCAGAATTTAAAGCATCAATAACTGCATTACCAATTACAACAGTGTTATTTCCTGGGGATTTTACAAAGTTATCAGCCTTCTCCAAACTTAACCCAGGATCACCTGTTATAGGGTAATGAACTGTATTAGTCTCAACCTGGCAAGCAACTGGACTTACAACAGCATTACAGGTTGTCATGACTGTGCTACCTATTACATCATTGCTAGAGGCTAAAAAATGATGGTTCAACCCCTCCACATCACTTCCAACCTCAGCATGAGTAGGGTAACAAACTGCACTACCAAACTGATCTATCTCATTCATATAAACATCTTCTGTTTCTGAATCATCAGAGTTCTCTTCTTCTAAAACAGCAGTCTTAGAACTCTTGAACTTCTGCTCCACCATCTTTCTCTTCTTATCAACAGAAATATCCATCCCCACAATACTAGCTTGCTCAACAGATTCAAGGACCTGAGCCCTAACCTGTTTTCGAATTTGTGCAGGGGAGATATGATGACAATTAGGAGTAGAGACATTTATAAAACTCTGTGAAGGTGTAACAGCTCCAGCTTCACTCTCTTTACTAGCCACTGGATTATAAGAGGAAACAATCTTCTTAAAACTTCTACTCTTGGATGATAAACAAGTAACAATTTGAGAAGCTTCACTCTCTTCAATTAAACCCAAGCTAACCATCTTATCAAACAGCTTCTTCTTGATTGCTTTCTTAATAATATGAATTCTTCTAACAGTTTCCGGATCATCATAGACTATGTTCATATCCTCCCCAACTTTACTAAGAACATGACGAACTGAAGAAACAATTTTCCCCATTTCTGCATTCATATTATAACTCGGTTGAAGCTTCTTCTCCACTTCAACAACAGGAACACCCTTCTGCAATCCCACAACAGAACAATCCACACCCATCAGAGGTCCATCAGATCTCTTCAAAATGTGAGTGACAGTGGGAACACCAGAATCCAATCCAATAGTTCTATCACTACAATTTGCTTTGGAAGCAGCAATTGGGACAGGATTATCACTTCCCATGCCTTTTCGACCAGCTTGCACCATTTCCGAACCTTCATTCAAGCTTGGCATACGAAGAACATTTCGTCGAACACCAGTGACTGTCAATTTCATAGGTTGCGAGCCCTGCACCACCGACCCCTTCATACCAACACTCCTTCCTTCTTTCCAACCCGAACCATGCCCTCCTTCTACCTCTAATCGGCCAGAAACCTTCAAATCAGTAGGGGCCATTTCTGACAGCAAACCTGTCAGTGAGCTGGATTCTCGATTCATCACCACCGGCCTATCCGGTGGATGATCAGGCTCGGTCATTGCCTTAAGCCTTCAAAATCGAGCTTCCCTACCAAATAACACTAAATTCCAACGGGCAGATTCGCCGGAATCACAAAACCGCCGGTAACACACACTAAATCGCACCTTTAACTGTGTGAAACGAGAGATCGTTATGGGTTATTGGTTATGGACACCTGTTGCTTGTAAAATGGATATCTATAGGCTATTGGTCATGGCTAATTACTTGTAAAATGGATATCTATAGGCTATTAGTCATGGCTAGAAGTTATGATGGTTCAAGGCCCATCAGTATCAGTTATGGGCATCTAGTGGTTATAATTTTTCATTGGTCGTGGTTATGGGTTATGGACACCTATTACTTTTAAAATGGATATCTATAGGCTACTGGTCATTGCTAATAGTTATAACGGTTCAAGGGCCATCAGTATCAGTTATGGGCATCTAGTGGTTATAATATTTCAAGGGTCGTGGTTATGGGTTATGGACACCTACTACTTTTAAAATGGATATCTATAGGCTACTGGTCATTGCTAGTAGTTATAATGGTTCAATGGCCATCAGTATCAGTTATGGACATCTAGTGGTTATAGTGGTTCAAGAAACATGGTTATGGGTTATGGACACCTATTACTTGTAAAATGGATATCTATAGGCTATTGGTCATGGCTAGTAGTTATAATGGTCCAAGGGCCATTGATATGAGTTATGGACAAGTAGTGGTTATAATGGTTCAATGGCCTTGGTTATGGGTTATGGACACCTATTACTTGTAAAAAGGGTATCTATAGGCTATCGGTCATGGCTACTAGTTATAATGGTTCATGGGCCATCAGTATCAGTTATGGACATCTAGTGTTTATAATGGTTCATGAACAATGGTTATGGGTTATGGACACCTATTACTTGTAAATGGATATCTATAGGCTATTGGTCATGGCTAGTAGTTATAAGGTTCAAGGGCCATCAGTATCAGTTATGGACATCTAGTGGTTATAATGTTCAAGAACCATGGTTATGGGTTATGGACACCTATTACTTGTAAAATGGATATCTATAGGCTATTGGTCATGGCTAGTAGTTATAATGGTTTAAGGGCCATCGGTATCAGTTATGGGCATCTAGTGGTTATAATTGTTCAAGGGCCATGGTTATGGGTTATGGACACCTATTACTTTTAATATGGATATCTATAGGCTATTAGTCATGGCTAGTAGTTATAATGGTTCAAGGGCCATCTATTTGAGTTATGGACATCTAGTGGTTATAATGGTTCAAGAACCATGGTTATGGGTTATGGGCACCTATTACTTGTAAAATGGATATATGTAGGCTATCGGTCATGGCTAGTTGTTATAATGGTTCAAGGGCCATCAGTATCAGTTATGGACATCAAGTGGTTATAGTGGTTCAAGAACCATGGTTATGGGTTATGGACACCTATTACTTGTAAAATCGATATATATAGGCTATTGGTCATGGCTAGTAGTTATAATGGTTCAAGGGCCATCGATATGAGTTATGGACATCTAGTGGTTATAATGGTTCAAGGACCATGGTTATGTGTTACGCACACCTATTACTTGTAAAATGAATATCTATAGGCTATTGCTCATGGCTAGTAGTTATAATGGTTCAAGGGCCATCGATATGAGTTATAGACATCTAGTGGTTATAATGGTTCAAGGACCATGGTTATGGGTTACGGACACCTATTACTTGTAAAATGGATATCTGGAGGCTATTGGTCATGTCTAGAAGTTATAATGGTTCAAGGACCATGGTTATGGGTTATGGACACCTATTACTTGTAAAATGAATATCTGGAGGCTATTGGTCATGTCTAGAAGTTATAATGGTTCAAGGGCCATCGATATGAGTTATAGACATCTAGTGGTTATAATGGTTCAAGGACCATGGTTATGGGTTACGGACACCTATTACTTGTAAAATGGATATCTGGAGGCTATTAGTCATGGTTACTAGTTATAATGGTTCAAGGGCCATCAGTATCAGTTATGGACATCTAGTGGTTATAATGGTTCAAGAACCATGGTTATGGGTTATGGACACCTATGAATTGTAAAATGTATATCTGTAGGCTATTGGACATGGCTATTAGTTATAATGGTTCAAGGGCCATCAGTATCAGTTATGGACATCTAGTGGTTATAATGATTCAAGGACCATGGTTATGGGTTATGGACACCTATTACTTGTAAAATGGATATCTATAGGCTATTGGTCATGGCTAGTAGTTATAATGGTTCAAGGGCCATCAGTATCAGTTATGGGCATCTAGTGGTTATAATGGTTCAAGAACCATGGTTATGGGTTATGGACACCTATTACTCGTAAAATGGATATTTATAGGCTATCTGTCATGGCTAGTAGTTATAATGGTTCAAGGGCCATCAGTATAAGTTATGGACATCTAGTGGTTATAATCGTTCAAGGACCATGGTTATGGGTTATGGACACGTATTACTTGTAAAATGAATAGCTATAGGCTATTGGTCATGGCTAGTAGTTATAATGGTTCAAGGGCCATCAGTATCAGTTATGGACATCTAGTTGTTATAATGGTTCAAGGACCATGGTTATGGGTTATGGACACCTATTACTTGTAAAATGAATTTCTATAGGCTATTGGTCATGGCTAGTAGTTATAATGGTTCAAGGGCCATCAGTATCAGTTATGGACATCTAGTGGTTATAATGGTTCAAGGACCTTGGTTATGGGTTACAGACACCTATTACTTGTAAAATAGATATCTATATAGGTCATGGGTAGTAGTTATAATGGTTCAAGGGCCATCGGTATCAGTTACAGACATCTAGTGGTTATAATTGTTCAAGGGCCATGGTTATGGGTTATAAACACCTATTACTTGTAAAATAGATATCTATAGGCTATTGGTCATGGCTAGTAGTTATAATGGTTCAAGGGCTATCAGTATCAGTTATGGACATCTAGTGGTTATAATGTTCAAGGACCATGGTTATGGGTTATGGACACCTATTACTTGTAAAATTGATATCTAAAGGCTATTGCTCATGGCTAGTAGTTATAATGGTTCAAGGGCCATCGATATGAGTTATGGACATGCATGTAGTGGTTATAATGGTTCAATGGCCTTGGTTATGGGTTATGCACACCTACTACAAATGGATATCTTTAGACTATAGGTCATGGCTAGTTGTTATAATGGTTCAAGGGCCATCAGTATCAGTTATGGACATCTATTGGTTATAATGGTTCAAGAACCATGGTTATGGGTTATGGACATCTATTACTTGTAAATTGGATATCTAGAGGCTATTGGTCATGGCTAGTAGTTATAATGGTTCAAGGGCCATCAGTATCAGTCATGGACATCTAGTGGTTATAATGGTTCAAGAACCATGGTTATGGGTTATGGACACCTATTACTTGTAAAATGAATTTCTATAGGCTATTGGTCATGGCTAGTAGTTATAATGGTTCAAGGGCCATCAGTATCAGTTATGGACATCTAGTGGTTATAATGGTTCAAGGACCTTGGTTATGGGTTACAGACACCTATTACTTGTAAAATAGATATCTATATAGGTCATGGGTAGTAGTTATAATGGTTCAAGGGCCATCGGTATCAGTTACAGACATCTAGTGGTTATAATTGTTCAAGGGCCATGGTTATGGGTTATAAACACCTATTACTTGTAAAATAGATATCTATAGGCTATTGGTCATGGCTAGTAGTTATAATGGTTCAAGGGCTATCAGTATCAGTTATGGACATCTAGTGGTTATAATGTTCAAGGACCATGGTTATGGGTTATGGACACCTATTACTTGTAAAATTGATATCTAAAGGCTATTGGTCATGGCTAGTAGTTATAATGGTTCAAGGGCCATCGATATGAGTTATGGACATGCATGTAGTGGTTATATTGGTTCAATGGCCTTGGTTATGGGTTATGCACACCTACTACAAATGGATATCTTTAGACTATAGGTCATGGCTAGTTGTTATAATGGTTCAAGGGCCATCAGTATCAGTTATGGACATCTAGTGGTTATGATGGTTCAAGAACCATGGTTATGGGTTATGGACATCTATTACTTGTAAATTGGATATCTAGAGGCTATTGGTCATGGCTAGTAGTTATAATGGTTCAAGGGCCATCAGTATCAGTCATGGACATCTAGTGGTTATAATGGTTCAAGAACCATGGTTATGGGTTATGGACATCTATTACTTGTAAATTGGATATCTAGAGGCTATTGGTCATGGCTAGTAGTTATAATGGTTGAAGGACCATCAGTATCAGTTATGGACATCTAGTGGTTATAATGGTTCAAGAACCATGGTTATGGGTTATGGATACCTATTACTTGTAAAATGGATATCTGTAGGCTATTGGACATGGCTAGTAGTTATAATGGTTCATGGGCCATCAGTATCAGTTATGGACATCTAGTGGTTATAATGATTCAAGGACCATGGTTATGGGTTATGGACACCTATTACTTGTAAAATGGATATCTATAGGCTATTGGTCATGGCTAGTAGTTATAATGGTTCAAGGGCCATCAGTATCAGTTATGGACATCTAGTGGTTATAATGGTTCAGGGACGATGGTTATGGGTTATGGACATCTATTACTTGTAAATTGGATATCTAGAGGCTATTGGTCATGGCTAGTAGTTATAATGGTTCAAGGGCCATCAGTATCAGTCATGGACATCTAGTGGTTATAATGGTTCAAGAACCATGGTTATGGGTTATGGACATCTATTACTTGTAAATTGGATATCTAGAGGCTATTGGTCATGGCTAGTAGTTATAATGGTTGAAGGACCATCAGTATCAGTTATGGACATCTAGTGGTTATAATGGTTCAAGAACCATGGTTATGGGTTATGGATACCTATTACTTGTAAAATGGATATCTGTAGGCTATTGGACATGGCTAGTAGTTATAATGGTTCATGGGCCGTCAGTATCAGTTATGGACATCTAGTGGTTATAATGATTCAAGGACCATGGTTATGGGTTATGCACACCTATTACTTGTAAAATGGATATCTTTAGGCTATAGGTCTTGGCTAGTTGTTATAATGGTTCAAGGGCCATCAGTATCAGTTATGGACATCTAGTGGTTATAATGGTTCAAGAACCATGGTTATGGGTTATGGACATCTATTACTTGTAAATTGGATATCTAGAGGCTATTGGTCATGGCTAGTAGTTATAATGGTTGAAGGACCATCAGTATCAGTTATGGACATCTAGTGGTTATAATGGTTCAAGAACCATGGTTATGGGTTATGGATACCTATTACTTGTAAAATGGATATCTGTAGGCTATTGGACATGGCTAGTAGTTATAAAGGTTCATGGGCCATCAGTATCAGTTATGGACATCTAGTGGTTATAATGATTCAAGGACCATGGTTATGGGTTATGCACACCTATTACTTGTAAAATGGATATCTTTAGGCTATAGGTCTTGGCTAGTTGTTATAATGGTTCAAGGGCCATCAGTATCAGTTATGGACATCTAGTGGTTATAATGGTTCAAGAACCATGGTTATGGGTTATGGACATCTATTACTTGTAAATTGGATATCTAGAGGCTATTGGTCATGGCTAGTAGTTATAATGGTTGAAGGACCATCAGTATCAGTTATGGACATCTAGTGGTTATAATGGTTCAAGAACCATGGTTATGGGTTATGGATACCTATTACTTGTAAAATGATATCTGTAGGCTATTGGACATGGCTAGTAGTTATAATGGTTCATGGGCCATCAGTATCAGTTATGGACATCTAGTGGTTATAATGATTCAAGGACCATGGTTATGGGTTATGGACACCTATTACTTGTAAAATGGATATCTATAGGCTATTGGTCATGGCTAGTAGTTATAATGGTTCAAGGGCCATCAGTATTAGTTATGGACATCTAGTGGTTATAATGTCAAGGACCATGGCTATGGGTTATGGAGACCTATTACTTGTAAATTGGATATCTAGAAGCTATTGGTCATGGCTAGTAATTATAATGGTTGAAGGGCCATCAGTATCAGTTATGGACATCTAGTGCTTATAATCATTCAAGATCCATGGTTATGGGTTATGGGCACCTATTACTTGTAAAATGGATATGTATTGGCTATTGTTCATGGCTAGAAGTTATAATGGTTCAAGGGCCATCAGTATCAGTTATGGACAACTAGTGGTTATAATGGTTCAAGAACCATGGTTATGGGTTATGGACACCTATTACTTGTAAAATGAATATCTATAGGCTATTGGTCATGGCTAGTAGTTATAATGGTTCAAGGGCCATCAATATCAGTTCTGGAAATCTAGTAGTTATAATGGTTCAAGAACCATGGTTATGGGTTTTGGACACCTTTAACTTGTAAAATGGATATCTATAGGCTATTGGTCATGGCTAGTAGTTTTATAATGGTTCAAGGGCCATTAGTATCAGTTATGGACATCTAGTGGTTAAAATGGTTCAAGGACCATGGTTATGGGTTATGGACACCCATTACTTGTAAAATGGATATCTATAGGCTATTGGTCATGGCTAGTAGTTATAATGGTTCAAGGGCCATCAATATCAGTTATGGACATCTAGTGGTTATAATGGTTCAACGACCATGGCTATGGGTTTTGGACACATATTACTTGTAAATTGAATATCTAGAGGCTATTGGTCATGGCTAGTAGTTATAATGGTTGAAGGGCCATCAGTATCAGTTATGGACATCTAGTGGTTATAATGGTTCAATGATCATGGTTATGGGTTATGGACACTTATTACTTGTAAAATAGATATCAATAGGCTATTTGTCATGGCTAGTAGTTATAATGGTTCAAGGGCCATCAGTATCAGTTATGGACATCTAGTGGTTATAATGGTTAAAGAACCATGGTTATGGGTTATGGACACTTATTACTTGTAAAATAGATATCAATAGGCTATTGGTCATGGCTAGTAGTTATAATGGTTCAAGGGCCATCAGTATCAGTTATGGACATCTAGTGGTTATAATGATTCAAGGACCATGGTTATGGACACCTATTACTTGTAAAATGGATATCTATAGGCTATTGGTCATGGCTAGTAGTTATAATGGTTCAAGGGCCATCAGTATCAGTTATGGACATCTAGTGGTTAAAATGGTTCAAGGACCATGGTTATGGGTTATGGACACCCATTACTTGTAAAATGGATATCTATACGCTATTGGTCATGGCTAGTAGTTATAATGGTTCAAGGGCCATCAATATCAGTTATGGACATCTAGTGGTTATAATGGTTCAAAAACCATGGCTATGGGTTATGGACACATATTACTCGTAAATTGAATATCTAGAGGCTATTGGTCATGGCTAGTAGTTATAATGGTTCAAGGGCGAGCAGTATCAGTTATGGACATCTAGTGGCTATAATCGTTCAAGAACCATGGTTATGGGTTATGGACACCTATTACTTGTAAAATAGATATCTATATTGGTAGTAGTTATAATGGTTCAAGGGACATCGGTATCAGTTACAGACATCTAGTGGTAATAATTTTTCAAGGGCCATGGTTATGGGTTATAAACACCTATTACTCGTAAAATAGATATCTATAGGCTATTGGTCATGGGTAGTCGTTATAATGGTTCAAGGGCCATCGCTATCAGTTACAGACATCTAGTGGTTATAATTGTTCAAGGGCCATGGTTATGGGTTATAAACCCCTATTACTCGTAAAATAGATATCTATAGGCTATTGGTCATGGCTAGTAGTTATAATGGTTCAAGGGCCATCAGTATCAGTTATGGACATTTAGTGGTTATAATGGTTCAAGAACCATGGTTATGGGTTATGGACACCTATTACTTGTAAAATGTATATCTATATGCTATTGGTCATGGCTAGTAGTTATAATGGTTCAAGGGCCATCAGTATCAGTTATGTACATTTAGTGGTTATAATGGTTCAAGAACCATGGTTATGGGTTATGGACACCTATTACTTGTAAAATGTATATCTATATGCTATTGGTCATGGCTAGTAGTTATAATGGTTCAAGGGCCATCAGTATCAGTTATGGACATCTAGTGGTTATAATGGTTCAAGGACCATGGTTATGGGTTATGGACACCTATTACTTGAAAAATGGATATCTATAGGCTATTGGTCATGGCTAGGAGTTATAATGGTTCATGGGCCATCAGTATTAGTTATGGAAATCTAGTGGTTATAATGATTCAAGGACCATGGTTACGGGTTATGGACACCTATTACTTGTAAAATAAATATCTATAGGCTATTGGTCATGGCTAGTAGTTATAATGGTTCAAGGGCCATTAGTATCAGTTATGGACATCTAGTTGTTATAATGGTTCAAGAACCATGGTTATGGGTTATGGACACCTATTACTTGTAAAATGGATATCTGTAGGCTATTGGACATGGCTAGTAGTTATAATGGTTCATGGGCCATCAGTATCAGTTATGGACATCTAGTGGTTATAATGATTCAAGGACCATGGTTATGGGTTATGGACACCTATTACTTGTAAAATGGATATCTATAGGCTATTGTTGATGGCTAGTAGTTATAATGGTTCAAGGGCCATCAGTATCAGTTATGGACATCTAGTGGTTATAATGGTTCAGTGACAATTGTTATGGGTAATGGACACCTATTACTTTTAAAATGGATATCTATAGGCTATTGGTCATGGCTAGTAGTTATAATGGTTCAAGGGCCATCGATATGAGTTATGGACATGTAGTGGTTATAATGGTTCAATGGCCTTGGTTATGGGTTATGGACACCTATTACTTGTAAAATGTATATATATATATAGGCTATTGGTCATGGCTAGTAGTTATAATGGTTCAAGGGCCATCAGTATCAGTTATGGACATCTAGTGGTTATAATGGGTCAAGAACCATGGTTATGGGTTATGGACACCTATTACTTGTAAAATGGATATCTGTAGCCTATTGGACATGGCTAGTAGTTACAATGGTTCAAGGGCCATCAATATAAGTTATGGACATCTAGTAGTTATAATGGTTCAAGAACCATGGTTATGGGTTATTTTTTTTGATAAAGGGCTAAGCCCGGCAAACATTAAGACATCAAAAAGAAAAGTTATTTACAAGACAAAGATGGGTAAAAATACCACATCTTGAAAATAACTACTTGGCCTCCCAAAACATGCTTTGGGAATAAGACCAACAAAAGAAACATAACACTATAACCTATCACATTTGAAATGCTAAAAACCATAGGTCTACAAAAAATAGTATCATCCGGATGGCTAAACTTATCAAAATTGCCAATAGCTTCTAAGATTGCCTTCCTTCCACCAAAAGCATCTTCATTAGCCTTCAAGAACCTATCATAATCCGGATCCAAAGTTGACCACCACAAAGTCAAAATTGCCAAACAATGCTCAAAACTATGGGCATTTCCATCAAAACAGTTTGACTTGAAGGAAATGCAGAATGTTGACTCAGTGAAAGTAAACATCCTCATAGTATCTTCAAAAATGTAATCCCAAGAACACTTCACGACATTTGACCCATGAAAAGTCAAACACCCCTTCAAAACATCACCACTGTTATAAAGCACCACCTTTGACCAAATAATCCTTAAACCCATAACAGCCTTTGACCACAGAAAAGTCCAATACAACAAAATCCAGTTTTTAAGCAGATTGGTCCACGGATTAAGACACAATTTTGACTTAATGAAAATCAAAATTGCATCCATAATGGCATAACAATGTGTCAAGCCATTACAATCACTAGCAACAATTACAGTAATTAAACCAAAACAGGCCCAGTCAAAAGCCCTGATTAAGAAACTGTACCAAAACATAAAGTAACTAGTTGACTTTAAAAAAAGTCAGACCTGCAGTTTTCCATTTTCCAAGCTTAGACCACCAAATCCAAGGCTTCCAAACATTAACAATCTGCATCAAGCATGGAGAACTAAAAACCCTAAGAAAATTGGTCATATCACATCTTTGACCGAAATTGTCCTGACTATGACCAATATCTTTGATTAGGTTTACAGTCCACCATATACCACTATTGACTCTGCATTCCAACCAACTACTCAGCTGCCCATAAATCCTCCTCACAGCAGCCTTGAAGCCACCATAATCTGAGAAAACTTTATAATGGTTCAAGGGCCATCAGTATCAATTATGGACATTTAGTGGTTATAATGGTTCAAGGACCATGGTTATGGGTTATGGACACCTATTACTTGTAAAATGGATATCTATAGGGCTGAACGTGCAATGTCTCACATAGTAAGCAGCTGATTCAACGGGCTAACCAAACACCAGTTATCAAACCATACAGAGGTAGTTTTACCATCATGAATTTTGTTCCAAATAAAGGGCCGAATACTGCTTCTAATTTGGATTTACTTCCGCCATCCCCATGAAACATATCCCGTACATGGGACTTCCCAAAAGCTTCGTCCCGCGAGCGTATAAGAGTGGATCCATTTGACCCATAACGACTCTTTATTTGTCACAATAGACCAGATATGAGTAGCCATAAGGGAAACATTAAAGTCATGAATTCTTCGAATACCAAGCCCCCCTTCATTTTTCGGCTTACACACCAACTCCCAAGCGACTTTTGCCTTCCCCTTTTTCATCTCCCCCTGGCACCATAAAAAACCCCGCATCAATTGTTCAAGATCATGAACAATACGAGAAGGGAGAATAAAAACCGACGCCCAATAGATATGCAAGGAAGATAAGACAGATATAATTAATTGAACTCTCCCCGCAAACGAGAGGAACTTGTTCTTCCAATCAGCAATCCTCATCTGCAACTTTTCAACGAGAACCTTACAGTCTCTATAAACTAACCTAGTCGAAATGAGCGGGACTCCAAGATACTTGACTGGTAGCGTACCTTCAGCAAAAGGCATAATCTGAAGAATATCGTGACGTATTGAAGGCGGGACATTGCAGAAGAATATTGTACTCTTAGGAATACTTGGCACTAACCCCGAGACCTCCTTAAACTCATTCAAGGAATCCAAAATCAAGTTAGTTGAGCTGACATTCCCTCGTGCAAACAGAAATAAATCATCTGCAAAACAAAGGTTAATAATCTTTTCTTGCTCACAACGAAAGTGATACTGAAAATCCTCACTTTCCCGCACTCTACGTTGTAGAATAAGAGATAACACTTCCATAACAAGAGTGAAAAGATAAGGAGACATAGGATCGCCTTGTCTCAACCCCCTTTTGCCCTTGAACCAGCCATGGATATCACCATTAATAGCGACAGAGAATGAAGGGGTGGTAATACATTCCATGATCCAAGTGACCATTCTCAAAGGAAACCCGAAACCTAGTAAAATATTATGAAGAAACTCCCAGTCAACCGTATCATAAGCTTTCTGGATATCAACTTTAAACGCACACCGGGGATGGCCATTTTGCAGATGATAGTTATGCATAAGCTCCTGAGTCAATAAAATATTGTCTGATATTCTTCGGCCCGGGATAAAGGCCGATTGGTTAATACCCACAATATCACCTATGACATCTTTAATTCGGTTAGTGATAACCTTGCTAATACATTTATATAAGACATTACAGCAAGAAATAGGGCGGTATTCCGTAACTCTAGAAGGAGTAACAACCTTTGGAATAAGAGCAAGGATAGTATAATTAACTTCTTTAAGAAGCTTACCAGACATAAAAAATTCACGAACAGCACTACATACATCATTACCAACGATATCCCAAGCCTTCTTAAAAAATGCAGAAGTATAACCATCTGGCCCCGGGGCTTTATCATCACCAATAGAGAACATTGCATCTTTTATTTCCGCATCCATAATTTCCCGCACCATAAAATCAGCCTTATTAGGCTCTATAGTGTTAGTAAACAGATCATGCAACACAAGAGGGTTCGTTGGACCCGCAATACCAAGGAAATTCTCATAGTAACCAGTAAAAACATGAGCAACATCCTTACCTTCTCGCAAGACATCGTCACCATCAAATATGGCATCAATACGACTTCTATCGCATCTGCTCTTCAAGGAATTGTGAAAAAACGCCGAGTTGGAATCACCAACCCGAAGCCACTCCACCTTGGATTTCTGTTTTAGAAACCTTTCCTCATCCAAGACCGCATCCTTAAAAGCTTGCAAATAGGTTGCTTCTTCCTCCCTAAGCTCTATACAATGCGGGTTTTTATCTAGAGCACGTTGGATCTCATCTAGCTCCAAACGAAGATTCTGAACTTTTGTATGTATATTACCTTGCTCCTTTAATAAAATCCGCAGTGGGGACTTAAGAAGCTTCAATCTTTTAACCACTCTGAACATTGCATAACATGTTACTTCTGAAGACCATCCCGACTTCACAATATCATGGAAGCCTTTTTTGTGAGCTAAAAAATTGAAGATTTTAAAGGGCTTGCGTTTCGACTTACATAAGTCAGGGATACAAAGAATGCAAGGGGAATGATCAGAAATATGATAAGGCTGAAATATCGCAACTGAACCAAGATATAAGTCAATGAAGTGCTGGTTTCCCATAATACGGTCTATCTTTTTCAAAGTCCCAGAAGAACCATTCGGTTTTTGGGTCCATGTAAACTGAAGACCCGTACTATTAATATCCATAACTTCCATTTTATTCACACAGTCTTGGAATTCACGCATAGAAATATTGGGCTGATACCCTCCACAAGAATGATCTTCAACATTCAAAGAGGAATTAAAATCCCCAAGTAAAACCCATGGTTTATTCGCCATAATGTAGCTATGACCAGCCAAATTATCCCACAAGGGCCGCCTATCAATATAGTAGTTTGCAGCATACACAAAAGTGCAGAAGAAGGATTTCCGATCAGCTTTAAGGACAATTTGTATATGCATCACCTGCGGGGTTTGCGCTAACACCATGACATCTAACATGTCATTATTCCAACCTATAATAATCCGGGATCCTTTATCACAAATATTACCATTAGATGTCCACTTCCAGTTGTAACATACTTTTTTACAAACATCATAAACTCCCGACACCTCAACATGAGACTCAAGAATAGCACACAGACTCAAGTTATTTTCTAAGATAACTTGACGAACCTCTTTTTGTTTAGGGGAGCGATTCAACCCCCTAATATTCCAAGAAGCTAGACTAAACATTAAAGACATCGCCAGAGGGAGTGCTTGCCCCCTTAATTTTTTGCCCGGACCAGCTGACATAAACTTCGATGTTTCAGTGTGTAGTTCTTCAACTTCATCATCGTCTTCTTCTGTATCATTAAATGCATCAAACCCGTTTGAAGTTGAGATATTTGGGTGATATTTCTGCCCAACTATTGGTTCCTTTTGATAAACAGTAGGTTTAGCCAGCGGTATGTTACCAGCAGCTCCACTATTACTATTTATCTGATTTCTAACATTCTGCCCGTCTCGGCCAACAATAGGTGAAGCATGCTGTATTTTAACACCATCTACACTATTATTGTTTGCCCTAATATAGTCGGGATACGAAGTTTCTGCATAACCAGTAGGTGCAACATAATTGGGGCAAACCCCAGCCTTATCTACACTATTACTAGTTGTGCCAACAGTAGGTGGAGTATAATGATTAACATTATCAACACTATTACTGTTTGCCAAACTCGAATCCGGACCAGTTTCTGAGATCACACCATTCGGCTTGCTTTGAGCTTGCTGTTTTGGACCACCTTGATTGGTACTTTTTGGCCGATACTGAAAATTTGATGAAGGTTTCACATTATGCTTACGATTTTTATGTTTTACAGCTTGAAATCCATCATCATTTGCTTGAGATTCGACTTCTTTGGGCTTTATATTTTTTATGCAAGTACCCTTAGTGTGGCCAAATAATTTGCACAACGAACATCTTGGGGGCTTCCATTCATATTACAAACGAACTACTTCCTTAGAGAAACCCGACCCCTCGATTGAAGGGATTGCAATAGCTAATGATTCCGTGATATCATCTGCCATTTATCTCTATTAGAGCTCTTGCAAATTTGTGTTTACCCAATGATTCTATGGACACCTATTACTTGTAAAATGGATATCTATAGGCTATTGGTCATGGCTAGTAGTTATAATGGTTCAAGGGCCATCAGTATCAGTTATGGACATCAATTGGTTATAGTGGTTCAAGAACCATGGTTATGGTTTATGGACACCTATTACTTGTAAAATGGATATCTATAGGCCATCGGTCATGGCTACTAGTTATAATGGTTCATGGGCCATCAGTATCAGTTATGGACATCTAGTGGTTATAATGGTTCATGAACCATGGTTATGGGTTATCGACACCTAATACTTGTAAAATGGATAACTGTAGGCTATTGGTCATGGCTAGTAGTTATAATGATTCAAGGGCCATCAATATCAGTTATGGACATCTAGTTGTTATAATGGTTCAAGGACCATGGTTATGGGTTATGGAAACCTATTACTTGTAAAATGGATATCTATAGGCTAATGGTCATGGCTAGAAGTTATAATGGTTCAAGGGCCATCGATATGCGTTATGGACATGTACTGGTTATTATGGTTCAATGTCCTTGGTTATGGGTTATGGACACCTATTACTTGTAAAATGGATATCTATAGGCTATTGGTCATGGCTATTTACTTGTAAAATGGATATCTATAGGCTATTAGTCATGGCTAGAAGTTATAATGGTTCAAGGGCCATCGGTATCAGTTATGGGCATCTAGTGGTTATAATTGTTCAAGGGTCGTGGTTATGGGTTATGGACACCTATTACTTTTAAAATGGATATCTATAGGCTACTGGTCATTGCTAGTAGCTATAACGGTTCAAGGGCCATCAGTATCAGTTATGGGCATCTAGTGGTTATAATATTTCAAGGGCCGTGGTTATGGGTTATGGACACCTATTACTTTTAAAATGGATATCTATAGGTTACTGGTCATTGCTAGTAGTTGTAATGGTTCAAGGGCCATCAGTATCAGTTATGGACATCTAGTGGTTATAATGGTTCAAGGACCATGGTTATGGGTTATGGACACCTATTACTTGTAAAATGGAAATCTATAGGCTATTAGTCATGGCTAGTAGTTATAATGGTTCAAGGGCCATCAGTATCAGGTATGGACATCAAGTGGTTATAGTGGTTCAAGAACCATGGTTATGGGTTATGGACACCTATTACTTGTAAAATGGATATCTATAGGCTATTGGTCATGGCTAGTAGTTATAATGGTCTTGGGCCATTGATATGAGTTATGGACATGTAGTGGTTATAATGGTTCAATGGCCTTGGTTATGGGTTATGGACACCTATTACTTGTAAAATGGATATCTATAGGCTATCAGTCATGGCTACTAGTTATAATGGTTCATGGGCCATCAGTATCAGTTATGGACATCTAGTGGTTATAATGGTTCATGAACCATGGTTATGGGTTATCGACACCTATTACTTGTAAAATGGATATCTGTAGGCTATTGGTCATGGCTAGTAGTTATAATGATTCAAGGGCCATCAATATCAGTTATGGACATCTAGTTGTTATAATGGTTCAAGGACCATGGTTATGGGTTATGGACACCTATTACTTGTAAAATGGATATCTATAGGCTATCGGTCATGGCTAGTAGTTATAATGGTCAAGGGCCATCAGTATTAGTTATGGACATCTAGTGGTTATAATGGTTCCAGAACCATGGTTATGGGTTATGGACACCTATTACTTGTAAAATGGATATCTGTAGGCTATTGGTCATGGCTAGTAGTTATAATGGTTCAAGGGCCATCAGTATCAGTTAAGGACATCTAGTTGTTATAATGGTTTAAGGACCATGGTTATGGGTTATGGACACCTATTACTTGTAAATGGATATCTATAGGCTATTGGTCATGGCTAGTAGTTATAAGGTTCAAGGGCCATCAGTATCAGTTATGGACATCTAGTGGTTATAATGGTTCAAGAACCATGGTTATGGGTTATGGACACCTATTACTTGTAAAATGGATATCTATAGGCTATTGGTCATGGCTAGTAGTTATAATGGTTCAAGGGCCATCAGTATCAGTTATGGACATCTAGTGGTTATAATGGTTCAAGGACCATGGTTATGGGTTGCACACACCTATTACTTGTAAAATGAATATCTATAGGCTATTGCTCATGGCTAGTAGTTATAATGGTTCAAGGGCCATCGATATGAGTTATAGACATCTAGTGGTTATAATGGTTCAAGGACCATGGTTATGGGTTACGGACACGTATTACTTTTAAAATGGATATCTGTAGGCTATTGTTCATGTCTAGAAGTTATAATGGTTCAAGGACCATGGTTATGGGTTATGGACACCTATTACTTTTAAAATGGATATCTATAGGCTACTGGTCATTGCTAGTAGTTATAACGGTTCAAGCGCCATCATTATCAGTTATGGACATCTAGTGGTTGTAATGGTTCAAGGACCATGGTTATGGGTTATGCACATCTATTACTTGTAAAATGCATATCTATAGGCTATTGCGCAAGGCTAGTAGTTATAATGGTTCAAGGGCCATCAGTATCAGTTATGGACATCAAATGGTTATAATGGTTCAAGGACCATGGTTATGGGTTATGGACACCTATTACATGTAAAATGGATATCTATAGGCTATTGGTCATGGCTAGTAGTTATAATGGTTCAAGGGCCATCAGTATAAGTTATGGACATCAAGTGGTTATAGTGGTTCAAGAACCATGGTTATGGTTTATGGACACCTATTACTTGTAAAATGGATATCTATAGGTTATTGGTCATGGCTAGTAGTTATAATGGTCCAAGGGCCATAGATATGAGTTATGGACATGTAGTGGTTATAATGGTTCAATGGCCTTGGTTATGGGTTATGGACACCTATTACTGGTAAAATGGATATCTATAGGCCATCGGTCATGGCTACTAGTTATAATGGTTCATGGGCCATCAGTATCAGTTATGAACATCTAGTGGTTATAATGGTTCATGAACCATGGTTATGGGTTATCGACACCTATTACTTGAAAAATGGATATCTGTAGGCTATTGGTCATGGCTAGTAGTTATAATGATTCAAGGGCCATCAATATCAGTTATGGACATCTAGTTGTTATAATGGTTCAAGGACCATGGTTATGGGTTATGGACACCTATTACTTGTAAAATGGATATCTATAGGTTATTGGTCATGGCTAGAAGTTATAATGGTTCAAGGGCCATCGATATGAGTTATGGACATGTACTGGTTATTATGGTTCAATGGCCTTGGTTATGGGTTATGGACACCTGTTGCTTGTAAAATGGATATCTATAGGCTATTGGTCATGGCTAATTACTTGTAAAATGGATATCTATAGGCTATTAGTCATGGCTAGAAGTTATAATGGTTCAAGGCCCATCAGTATCAGTTATGGGCATCTAGTGGTTATAATTTTTCATGGGTCGTGGTTATGGGTTATGGACACCTATTACTTTTAAAATGGATATCTATAGGCTACTGGTCATTGCTAATAGTTATAACGGTTCAAGGGCCATCAGTATCAGTTATGGGCATCTAGTGGTTATAATATTTCAAGGGTCGTGGTTATGGGTTATGGACACCTATTACTTTTAAAATGGATATCTATAGGCTACTGGTCATTGCTAGTAGTTATAATGGTTCAATGGCCATCAGTATCAGTTATGGACATCTAGTGGTTATAGTGGTTCAAGAAAAATGGTTATGGGTTATGGACACCTATTACTTGTAAAATGGATATCTATAGGCTGTTGGTCATGGCTAGTAGTTATAATGGTCTTGGGCCATTGATATGAGTTATGGACATGTAGTGGTTTATAATGGTTCAATGGCCTTGGTTATGGGTTATGGACACCTATTACTTGTAAAATGGATATCTATAGGCTATCGGTCATGGCTACTAGTTATAATGGTTCATGGGCCATCAGTATCAGTTATGGACATCTAGTGGTTATAATGGTTCATGAACCATGGTTATGGGTTATCGACACCTATTACTTGTAAAATGGATATCTGTAGGCTATTGGTCATGGCTAGTAGTTATAATGATTCAAGGGCCATCAATATCAGTTATGGACATCTAGTTGTTATAATGGTTCAAGGACCATGGTTATGGGTTATGGACACCTATTACTTGTAAAATGGATATCTATAGGCTATCGGTCATGGCTACTAGTTATAATGGTCAAGGGCCATCAGTATTAGTTATGGACATCTAGTGGTTATAATGGTTCCAGAGCCATGGTTATGGGTTATGGACACCTATTACTTGTAAAATGGATATCTATAGGCCATCGGTCATGGCTACTAGTTATAATGGTTCATGGGCCATCAGTATCAGTTATGGACATCTAGTGGTTATAATGGTTCATGAACCATGGTTATGGGTTATCGACACCTAATACTTGTAAAATGGATAACTGTAGGCTATTGGTCATGGCTAGTAGTTATAATGATTCAAGGGCCATCAATATCAGTTATGGACATCTAGTTGTTATAATGGTTCAAGGACCATGGTTATGGGTTATGGACACCTATTACTTGTAAAATGGATATCTATAGGCTATTGGTCATGGCTATTTACTTGTAAAATGGATATCTATAGGCTATTAGTCATGGCTAGAAGTTATAATGGTTCAAGGGCCATCGGTATCAGTTATGGGCATCTAGTGGTTATAATTGTTCAAGGGTCGTGGTTATGGGTTATGGACACCTATTACTTTTAAAATGGATATCTATAGGCTACTGGTCATTGCTAGTAGCTATAACGGTTCAAGGGCCATCAGTATCAGTTATGGGCATCTAGTGGTTATAATATTTCAAGGGCCGTGGTTATGGGTTATGGACACCTATTACTTTTAAAATGGATATCTATAGGTTACTGGTCATTGCTAGTAGTTGTAATGGTTCAAGGGCCATCAGTATTAGTTATGGACATCTAGTGGTTATAATGGTTCAAGGACCATGGTTATGGGTTATGGACACCTATTACTTGTAAAATGGAAATCTATAGGCTATTAGTCATGGATAGTAGTTATAATGGTTCAAGGGCCATCAGTATCAGTTATGGACATCAAGTGGTTATAGTGGTTCAAGAACCATGGTTATGGGTTATGGACACCTATTACTTGTAAAATGGATATCTATAGGCTATTGGTCATGGCTAGTAGTTATAATGGTCTTGGGCCATCAGTATTAGTTATGGACATCTAGTGGTTATAATGGTTCCAGAACCATGGTTATGGGTTATGGACACCTATTACTTGTAAAATGGATATCTGTAGGCTATTGGTCATGGCAAGTAGTTATAATGGTTCAAGGGCCATCAGTATCAGTTAAGGACATCTAGTTGTTATAATGGTTTAAGGACCATGGTTATGGGTTATGGACACCTATTACTTGTAAATGGATATCTATAGGCTATTGGTCATGGCTAGTAGTTATAAGGTTCAAGGGCCATCAGTATCAGTTATGGACATCTAGTGGTTATAATGGTTCAAGAACCATGGTTATGGGTTATGGACACCTATTACTTGTAAAATGGATATCTATAGGCTATTGGTCATGGCTAGTAGTTATAATGGTTCAAGGGCCATCAGTATCAGTTATGGACATCTAGTGGTTATAATGGTTCAAGGACCATGGTTATGGGTTGCACACACCTATTACTTGTAAAATGAATATCTATAGGCTATTGCTCATGGCTAGTAGTTATAATGGTTCAAGGGCCATCGATATGAGTTATAGACATCTAGTGGTTATAATGGTTCAAGGACCATGGTTATGGGTTACGGACACGTATTACTTTTAAAATGGATATCTGTAGGCTATTGTTCATGTCTAGAAGTTATAATGGTTCAAGGACCATGGTTATGGGTTATGGACACCTATTACTTTTAAAATGGATATCTATAGGCTACTGGTCATTGCTAGTAGTTATAACGGTTCAAGCGCCATCATTATCAGTTATGGACATCTAGTGGTTGTAATGGTTCAAGGACCATGGTTATGGGTTATGCACATCAATTACTTGTAAAATGCATATCTATAGGCTATTGCGCAAGGCTAGTAGTTATAATGGTTCAAGGGCCATCAGTATCAGTTATGGACATCAAATGGTTATAATGGTTCAAGGACCATGGTTATGGGTTATGGACACCTATTACATGTAAAATGGATATCTATAGGCTATTGGTCATGGCTAGTAGTTATAATGGTTCAAGGGCCATCATTATAAGTTATGGACATCAAGTGGTTATAGTGGTTCAAGAACCATGGTTATGGTTTATGGACACCTATTACTTGTAAAATGGATATCTATAGGTTATTGGTCATGGCTAGTAGTTATAATGGTCCAAGGGCCATAGATATGAGTTATGGACATGTAGTGGTTATAATGGTTTAATGGCCTTGGTTATGGGTTATGGACACCTATTACTGGTAAAATGGATATCTATAGGCCATCGGTCATGGCTACTAGTTATAATGGTTCATGGGCCATCAGTATCAGTTATGAACATCTAGTGGTTATAATGGTTCATGAACCATGGTTATGGGTTATCGACACCTATTACTTGTAAAATGGATATCTGTAGGCTATTGGTCATGGCTAGTAGTTATAATGATTCAAGGGCCATCAATATCAGTTATGGACATCTAGTTGTTATAATGGTTCAAGGACCATGGTTATGGGTTATGGACACCTATTACTTGTAAAATGGATATCTATAGGCTATTGGTCATGGCTAGAAGTTATAATGGTTCAAGGGCCATCGATATGAGTTATGGACATGTACTGGTTATTATGGTTCAATGGCCTTGGTTATGGGTTATGGACACCTGTTGCTTGTAAAATGGATATCTATAGGCTATTGGTCATGGCTAATTACTTGTAAAATGGATATCTATAGGCTATTAGTCATGGCTAGAAGTTATAATGGTTCAAGGCCCATCAGTATCAGTTATGGGCATCTAGTGGTTATAATTTTTCATGGGTCGTGGTTATGGGTTATGGATACCTATTACTTTTAAAATGGATATCTATAGGCTACTGGTCATTGCTAATAGTTATAACGGTTCAAGGGCCATCAGTATAAGTTATGGGCATCTAGTGGTTATAATATTTCAAGGGTCGTGGTTATGGGTTATGGACACCTATTACTTTTAAAATGGATATCTATAGGCTACTGGTCATTGCTAGTAGTTATAATGGTTCAATGGCCATCAGTATCAGTTATGGACATCTAGTGGTTATAGTGGTTCAAGAAACATGGTTATGGGTTATGGACACCTATTACTTGTAAAATGGATATCTATAGGCTATTGGTCATGGCTAGTAGTTATAATGGTCCAAGGGCCATTGATATGAGTTATGGACATGTAGTGGTTATAATGGTTCAATGGCCTTGGTTATGGGTTATGGACACCTATTACTTGTAAAAAGGGTATCTATAGGCTATCGGTCATGGCTACTAGTTATAATGGTTCATGGGCCATCAGTATCAGTTATGGACATCTAGTGTTTATAATGGTTCATGAACCATGATTATGGGTTATGGACACCTATTACTTTTAAATGGATATCTATAGGCTATTGGTCATGACTAGTAGTTATAAGGTTCAAGGGCCATCAGTATCTGTTATGGACATCTAGTGGTTATAATGGTTCAAGAACCATGGTTATGGGTTATGGACACCTATTACTTGTAAATGGATATCTATAGGCTATTGGTCATGACTAGTAGTTATAAGGTTCAAGGGCCATCAGTATCTGTTATGGACATCTAGTGGTTATAATGGTTCAAGAACCATGGTTATGGGTTATGGGCACCTATTACTTGTAAAATGGATATATGTAGGCTATCGGTCATGGCTAGTAGTTATAATGGTTCAAGGGCCATCAGTATCAGTTATGGACATCAAGTGGTTAGAGTGGTTCAAGAACCATGGTTATGGGTTATGGACACCTATTACTTGTAAAATCGATATATATAGGCTATTGGTCATGGCTAGTAGTTATAATGGTTCAAGGGCCATCGATATGAGTTATGGACATCTAGTGGTTATAATGGTTCAAGGACCATGGTTATGTGTTACGCACACCTATTACTTGTAAAATGAATATCTATAGGCTATTGCTCATGGCTAGTAGTTATAATGGTTCAAGGGCCATCGATATGAGTTATAGACATCTAGTGGTTATAATGGTTCAAGGACCATGGTTATGGGTTACGGACACCTATTACTTGTAAAATGGATATCTGGAGGCTATTGGTCATGTCTAGAAGTTATAGTGGTTCAAGGACCATGGTTATGGGTTATGGACACCTATTACTTTTAAAATGGATATCTATAGGCTACTGGTCATTGCTAGCAGTTATAACGGTTCAAGGGCCATCATTATTAGTTATGGACATCTAGTGGTTGTAATGGTTCAAGGACCATGGTTATGGGTTATGCACATCTATTACTCGTAAAATGCATATCTATAGGCTATTGCGCATGGCTAGTAGTTATAATGGTTCAAGGGCCATCAGTATCAGTTATGGACATCAAATGGTTATAATGGTTCAAGGACCATGGTTATGGGTTATGGACACCTATTACTTGTAAAATTGATATCTATAGGCTATTGGTCATGGCTAGTAGTTATAATGGTTCAAGGGCCATCAGTATAAGTTATGGACATCAAGTGGTTATAGTGGTTCAAGAACCATGGTTATGGTCTATGGACACCTATTACTTGTAAAATGGATATCTATAGGCTATTGGTCATGGCTAGTAGTTATAATGGTCCAAGGGCCATATATATGAGTTATGGACATGTAGTGGTTATAATGGTTCAATGGCCTTGGTTATGGGTTATGGACACCTATTACTGGTAAAATGGATATCTATAGGCCATCGGTCATGGCTACTAGTTATAATGGTTCATGGGCCATCAGTATCAGTTATGAACATCTAGTGGTTATAATGGTTCATGAACCATGGTTATGGGTTATCGACACCTATTACTTGTAAAATGGATATCTGTAGGCTATTGGTCATGGCTAGTAGTTATAATGATTCAAGGGCCATCAATATCAGTTATGGACATCTAGTTGTTATAATGGTTCAAGGACCATGGTTATGGGTGATGGACACCTATTACTTGTAAAATGGATATCTATAGGCTATTGGTCATGGCTAGAAGTTATAATGGTTCAAGGGCCATCGATATGAGTTATGGACATGTACTGGTTATTATGGTTCAATGGCCTTGGTTATGGGTTATGGACAGCTATTGCTTGTAAAATGGATATCTATAGGCTATTGGTCATGGCTAATTACTTGTAAAATGGATATCTATAGGCTATTAGTCATGGCTAGAAGTTATAATAGTTCAAGGGCCATCGGTATCAGTTATGGGCATCTAGTGGTTATAATTGTTCATGGGTCGTGGTTATGGGTTATGGACACCTATTACTTTTAAAATGGATATCTATAGGTTACTGGTCATTGCTAATAGTTATAACGGTTCAAGGGCCATCAGTATCAGTTATGGGCATCTAGTGGTTTTAATATTTCAAGGGTCGTGGTTATGGGTTATGGACACCTATTACTTTTAAAATGGATATCTATAGGCTACTGGTCATTGCTAGTAGTTATAATGGTTCAATGGCCATCAGTATCAATTATGGACATCTAGTGGTTATAGTGGTTCAAGAACCATGGTTATGGGTTATGGACACCTATTACTTGTAAAATGGATATCTATAGGCTATTGGTCATGGCTAGTAGTTATAATGGTCCAAGGGCCATTGATATGAGTTATGGACATGTAGTGGTTATAATGGTTCATTGGCCTTGGTTATGGGTTATGGACACCTATTACTTGTAAAAAGGGTATCTATAGGCTATTGGTCATGGCTACTAATTATAATGGTTCATGGGCCATCAGTATCAGTTATGGACAGCTAGTGTTTATAATGGTTCATGAACCATGGTTATGGGTTATCGACACCTATTACTTGTAAAATGGATATCTGTAGGCTATTGGTCATGGCTAGTAGTTATAATGATTCAAGGGCCATCAATATCAGTTATGGACATCTAGTTGTTATAATGGTTCAAGGACCATGGTTATGGGTTATGGACACCTATTACTTGTAAAATGGATATCTATAGGCTATCGGTCGTGGCTACTAGTTATAATGGTTCAAGGGCCATCAGTATCAGTTATGGACATCTAGTGGTTATAATGGTTCAAGAACCATGGTTATGGGTTATGGACACCTATTACTTGTAAAATGGATATCTATAGGCTATTGGTCATGGCTAGAAGTTATAATGGTTCAAGGGCCATCGATATGAGTTATGGACATGTACTGGTTATTATGGTTCAATGGCCTTGGTTATGGGTTATGGACACCTGTTGCTTGTAAAATGGATATCTATAGGCTATTGGTCATGGCTAATTACTTGTAAAATGGATATCTATAGGCTATTAGTCATGGCTAGAAGTTATAATGGTTCAAGGGCCATCAGTATCAGTTATGGGCATCTAGTGGTTATAATTTTTCATGGGTCGTGGTTATTGGTTATGGACACCTATTACTTTTAAAATGGATATCTATAGGTTACTGGTCATTGCTAATAGTTATAACGGTGCAAGGGCCATCAATATCAGTTATGGGCATCTAGTGGTTATAATATTTCAAGGGTCGTGGTTATGGGTTATGGACACCTATTACTTTTAAAATGGATATCTATAGGCTACTGGTCATTGCTAGTAGTTATAATGGTTCAATGGCCATCAGTATCAGTTATGGACATCTAGTGGTTATAGTGGTTCAAGAACCATGGTTATGGGTTATGGACACCTATTACTTGTAAAATGGATATCTATAGGCTACTGGTCATGGCTAGTAGTTATAATGGTCCAAGGGCCATTGATATGAGTTATGAACATGTAGTGGTTATAATGGTTCAATGGCCTTGGTTATGGGTTATGGACACCTATTACTTGTAAAAAGGGTATCTATAGGCTATTGGTCATGGCTACTAGTTATAATGGTTCATGGGCCATCAGTATCAGTTATGGACATCTAGTGTTTATAATGGTTCATGAACCATGGTTATGGGTTATCGACACCTACTACTTGTAAAATCGATATCTGTAGGCTATTGGTCATGGCTAGTAGTTATAATGATTCAAGGGCCATCAATATCAGTTATGGACATCTAGTTGTTATAATGGTTCAAGGACCATGGTTATGGGTTATGGACACCTATTACTTGTAAAATGGATATCTATAGGCTATCGGTCGTGGCTACTAGTTATAATGGTTCAAGGGCCATCAGTATCAGTTATGGACATCTAGTGGTTATAATGGTTCAAGAACCATGGTTATGGGTTATGGACACCTATTACTTGTAAAATGGATATCTATAGGCTATTGGTCATGGCTAGAAGTTATAATGGTTCAAGGGCCATCGGTATGAGTTATGGATATGTACTGGTTATTATGGTTCAATGGCCTTGGTTATGGGTTATGGACACCTGTTGCTTGTAAAATGGATAACTATAGGCTATTGGTCATGGCTAATTACTTGTAAAATGGATATCTATAGGCTATTAGTCATGGCTAGAAGTTATAATGGTTCAAGGGCCATCAGTATCAGTTATGGGCATCTAGTGGTTATAATTTTTCATGGGTCGTGGTTATGGGTTATGGACACCTATTACTTTTAAAATGGATATCTATAGGCTACTGGTCATTGCTAATAGTTATAACGGTTCAAGGGCCATCAGTATCAGTTATGGGCATCTAGTGGTTATAATATTTCAAGGGTCGTGGTTATGGGTTATGGACACCTATTACTTTTAAAATGGATATCTATAGGCTACTGGTCATTTCTAGTAGTTATAATGGTTCAATGGCCATCAGTATCAGTTATGGACATCTAGTGGTTATAGTGGTTCAAGAACCATGGTTATGGGTTATGGACACCTATTACTTGTAAAATGGATATCTATAGGCTATTGGACATGGCTAGTAGTTATAATGGTCCAAGGGCCATTGATATGAGTTATGGACATGTAGTGGTTATAATGGTTCAATGGCCTTGGTTATGGGTTATGGACACCTATTACTTGTAAAAAGGGTATCTATAGGCTATCGGTCATGGCTACTAGTTATAATGGTTCATGGGCCATCAGTATCAGTTATGGACATCTAGTGTTTATAATGGTTCATGAACCATGGTTATGGGTTATGGACACCTATTACTTGTAAAATGGATATCTATAGGCTATTGGTCATGGCTAGTAGTTATAATGGTTCAAGGGCCATCGGTATCAGTTATGGGCATCTAGTGGTTATAATTGTTCAAGGGCCATGGTTATGGGTTATGGACACCTATAACTTTTAATATGGATATCTATAGGCTATTAGTCATGGCTAGTAGTTATAATGGTGCAAGGGCCATCTATATGAGTTATGGACATCTAGTGGTTATAATGGTTCAAGAACCATGGTTATGGGTTATGGGCACCTATTACTTGTAAAATGGATATATGTAGGCTATTGGTCATGGCTAGTAGTTTTAATGGTTCAAGGGCCATCAGTATCAGTTATGGACATCAAGTGGTTATAGTGGTTCAAGAACCATGGTTATGGGTTCTGGATACCTATTACTTGTAAAATCGATATATATAGGCTATTGCTCATGGCTAGTAGTTATAATGGTTCAAGGGCCATCGATATGAGTTATGGACATCTAGTGGTTATAATGGTTCAAGGACCATGGTTATGTGTTACGCACACCTATTACTTGTAAAATGAATATCTATAGGCTATTGCTCATGGCTAGTAGTTATAATGGTTCAAGGGCCATCGATATGAGTTATAGACATCTAGTGGTTATAATGGTTCAAGGACCATGGTTATGGGTTACGGACACCTATTACTTGTAAAATGGATATCTGGAGGCTATTGGTCATGTCTAGAAGTTATAATGGTTCAAGGACCATGGTTATGGGTTATGGACACCTATTACTTTTAAAATTGATATCTATAGGCTACTGGTCATTGCTAGTAGTTATAACGGTTCAAGGGCCATCATTATCAGTTATGGACATCTAGTGGTTGTAATGGTTCAAGGACCATGGTTATGGGTTATGCACATCTATTACTTGTAAAATGCATATCTATAGGCTATTGCGCATGGCTAGTAGTTATAATGGTTCAAGGGCCATCAGTATCAGTTATGGACATCAAATGGTTATAATGGTTCAAGGACCATGGTTATGGGTTATGGACACCTATTACTTGTAAAATGGATATCTATAGGCTATTGGTCATGGCTAGTAGTTATAATGGTTCAAGGGCCATCAGTATAAGTTATGGACATCAAGTGGTTATAGTGGTTCAAGAACCATGGTTATGGTTTATGGACACCTATTACTTGTAAAATGGATATCTATAGGCTATTGCTCATGGCTAGTAGTTATAATGGTCCAAGGGCCATAGATATGAGTTATGGACATGTAGTGGTTATAATGGTTCAATGGCCTTGGTTATGGGTTATGGACACCTATTACTGGTAAAATGGATATCTATAGGCCATCGGTCATGGCTACTAGTTATAATGGTTCATGGGCCATCAGTGTCAGTAACATCTAGTGGTTATAATGGTTCATGAACCATGGTTATGGGTTATCGACACCTATTACTTGTAAAATGGATATCTGTAGGCTATTGGTCATGGCTAGTAGTTATAATGCTTCAAGGGCCATCAATATCAGTTATGGACATCTAGTTGTTATAATGGTTCAAGGACCATGGTTATGGGTTATGGACACCTATTACTTGTAAAATGGATATCTATAGGCTATTGGTCATGGCTAGAAGTTATAATGGTTCAAGGGCCATCGATATGAGTTATGGACATGTACTGGTTATTATGGTTCAATGGCCTTGGTTATGGGTTATGGACACCTGTTGCTTGTAAAATGGATATCTATAGGCTATTGGTCATGGCTAATTACTTGTAAAATGGATATCTATAGGCTATTAGTCATGGCTAGAAGTTATAATGGTTCAAGGGCCATCGGTATCAGTTATGGGCATCTAGTGGTTATAATTGTTCATGGGTCGTGGTTATGGGTTATGGACACCTATTACTTTTAAAATGGATATCTATAGGTTACTGGTCATTGCTAATAGTTATAACGGTTCAAGGGCCATCAGTATCAGTTATGGGCATCTAGTGGTTATAATATTTCAAGGGTCGTGGTTATGGGTTATGGACACCTATTACTTTTAAAATGGATATCTATAGGCTACTGGTCATTGCTAGTAGTTATAATGGTTCAATGGCCATCAGTATCAGTTATGGACATCTAGTGGTTATAGTGGTTCAAGAACCATGGTTATGGGTTATGGACACCTATATTACTTGTAAAATGGATATCTATAGGCTATTGGTCATGGCTAGTAGTTATAATGGTCCAAGGGCCATTGATATGAGTTATGGACATGTAGTGGTTATAATGGTTCAATGGCCTTGGTTATGGGTTATGGACACCTATTACTTGTAAAAAGGGTATCTATAGGCTATCGGTCATGGCTACTAGTCTAATGGTTCATGGGCCATCAGTATCAGTTATGGACATCTAGTGTTTATAATGGTTCATGAACCATGGTTATGGGTTATCGACACCTATTACTTGTAAAATGGATATCTGTAGGCTATTGGTCATGGCTAGTAGTTATAATGATTCAAGGGCCATCAATATCAGTTATGGACATCTAGTTGTTATAATGGTTCAAAGACCATGGTTATGGGTTATGGACACCTATTACTTGTAAAATGGATATCTATAGGCTATCGGTCGTGGCTACTAGTTATAATGGTTCAAGGGCCATCAGTATCAGTTATGGACATCTAGTGGTTATAATGGTTCAAGAACCATGGTTATGGGTTAAGGACACCTATTACTTGTAAAATGGATATCTGTAGGCTATTGGTCATGGCTAGTAGTTATAATGGTCCAAGGGCCATTGATATGAGTTATGGACATGTAGTGGTTATAATGGTTCAATGGCCTTGGTTATGGGTTATGGACACCTATTACTTGTAAAAAGGGTATCTATAGGCTATCGGTCATGGCTACTAGTTATAATGGTTCATGGGCCATCAGTATCAGTTATGGACATCTAGTGTTTATAATGGTTCATGAACCATGGTTATGGGTTATCGACACCTATTACTTGTAAAATGGATATCTGTAGGCTATTGGTCATGGCTAGTAGTTATAATGATTCAAGGGCCATCAATATCAGTTATGGACATCTAGTTGTTATAATGGTTCAAGGACCATGGTTATGGGTTATGAACACCTATTACTTGTAAATTGGATATCTATAGGCTATCGGTCGTGGCTAGTAGTTATAATGGTCCAAGGGCCATTGATATGAGTTATGGACATGTAGTGGTTATAATGGTTCAATGGCCTTGGTTATGGGTTATGGACACCTATTACTTGTAAAAAGGGTATCTATAGGCTATTGGTCATGGCTACTAGTTATAATGGTTCATGGGCCATCAGTATCAGTTATGGACATCTAGTGTTTATAATGGTTCATGAACCATGGTTATGGGTTATGGACACCTATTACTTGTAAATGGATATCTATAGGCTATTGGTCATGGCTAGTAGTTATAAGGTTCAAGGGCCATCAGTATCAGTTATGGACATCTAGTGGTTATAATGGTTCAAGAACCATGGTTATGGGTTATCGACACATATTACTTGTAAAATGGATATCTATAGGCTATTGGTCATGGCTAGTAGTTATAATGGTTCAAGGGCCATCGGTATCAGTTATGGGCATCTAGTTATTATAATTGTTCAAGGGCCATGGTTATGGGTTATGGACACCTATTACTTTTAATATGGATATCTATAGGCTATTAGTCATGGCTAGTAGTTATAATGGTTCAAGGGCCATCTATATGAGTTATGGACATCTAGTGGTTATAATGGTTCAAGAACCACGGTTATGGGTTATGGGCACCTAATACTTGTAAAATGGATATATATAGGCTATTGGTCATGGCTAGTAGTTATAATGGTTCAAGGGCCATCAGTATCAGTTATGGACATCAAGTGGTTATAGTGGTTCAAGAACCATGGTTATGGGTTATGGACACCTATTACTTGTAAAATCGATATATATAGGCTATTGGTCATGGCTAGTAGTTATAATGGTTCAAGGGCCATCGATATGAGTTATGGACATCTAGTGGTTATAATGGTTCAAGGACCATGGTTATGTGTTACGCACACCTATTACTTGTAAAATGAATATCTATAGGCTATTGCTCATGGCTAGTAGTTATAATGGTTCAAGGGCCATCGATATGATTTATAGACATCTAGTGGTTATAATGTTTCAAGGACCATGGTTATGGGTTACGGACACCTATTACTTGTAAAATGGATATCTGGAGGCTATTGGTCATGTCTAGAAGTTATAATGGTTCAAGGACCATGGTTATGGGTTATGGACACCTATTACTTTTAAAATGGATATCTATAGGCTACTGGTCATTGCTAGTAGTTATAACGTTTCAAGGGCCATCATTATCAGTTATGGACATCTAGTGGTTGCAATGGTTCAAGGACCATGGTTATGGGTTATGCACATCTATTACTTTTAAAATGGATATCTATAGGTTACTGGTCATTGCTAATAGTTATAACTGTTCAAGGGCCATCAGTATCAGTTATGGGCATCTAGTGGTTATAATATTTCAAGGGTCGTGGTTATGGGTTATGGACACCTATTACTTTTAATATGGATATCTATAGGCTATTAGTCATGGCTAGTAGTTATAATGGTTCAAGGGCCATCTATATGAGTTATGGACATCTAGTGGTTATAATGGTTCAAGAACCATGGTTATGGGTTATGGGCACCTATTACTTGTAAAATGAATATATGTAGGCTATTGGTCATGGCTAGTAGTTATAATGGTTCAAGGGCCATCAGTATCAGTTATGGACATCAAGTGGTTATAGTGGTTCAAGAACCATGGTTATGGGTTATGGACACCTATTACTTGTAAAATCGATATATATGGGCTATTGGTCATGGCTAGTAGTTATAATGGTTCAAGGGCCATCGATATGAGTTATGGACATCTAGTGGTTATAATGGTTCAAGGACCATGGTTATGTGTTACGCACACCTATTACTTGTAAAATGATTATCTATAGGCTATTGCTCATGGCTAGTAGTTATAATGGTTCAAGGGCCATCGATATGAGTTATAGACATCTAGTGGTTATAATGGTTCAAGGACCATGGTTATGGGTTACGGACACCTATTACTTGTAAAATGGATATCTGGAGGCTATTGGTCATGGCTAGTAGTTGTAATGGTTCAAGGGCCATCAGTATAAGTTATGGACATCAAGTGGTTATAGTGGTTCAAGAACCATGGTTATGGTTTATGGACACCTATTACTTGTAAAATGGATATCTATAGGCTATTGGTCATGGCTAGTAGTTATAATGGTTCAAGGGCCATAAGTATAAGTTATGGACATCAAGTGGTTATAGTGGTTCAAGAACCATGGTTATGGTTTATGGACACCTATTACTTGTAAAATGGATATCTATAGGCTATTGGTCATGGCTAGTAGTTATAATGGTCCAAGGGCCATAGATATGAGTTATGGACATGTAGTGGTTATAATGGTTCAATGGCCTTGGTTATGGGTTATGGACACCTATTACTGGTAAAATGGATATCTATAGGCCATCGGTCATGGCTACTAGTTATAATGGTTCATGGGCCATCAGTATCAGTTATGAACATCTAGTGGTTATATGGTTCATGAACCATGGTTATGGGTTATCGACACCTATTACTTGTAAAATGGATATCTGTAGGCTATTGGTCATGGCTAGTAGTTATAATGATTCAAGGGCCATCAGTATCAGTTATGGACATCAAGTGGTTATAGTGGTTCAAGAACCATGGTTATGGGTTATGGACACCTATTACTTGTAAAATCGATATATATAGGCTATTGGTCATGGCTAGTAGTTATAATGGTTCAAGGGCCATCGATATGAGTTATGGACATCTAGTGGTTATAATGGTTCAAGGACCATGGTTATGTGTTACGCACACCTATTACTGGTAAAATGGATATCTATAGGCCATCGGTCATGGCTACTAGTTATAATGGTTCATGGGCCATCAGTGTCAGTAACATCTAGTGGTTATAATGGTTCATGAACCATGGTTATGGGTTATCGACACCTATTACTTGTAAAATGGATATCTGTAGGCTATTGGTCATGGCTAGTAGTTATAATGCTTCAAGGGCCATCAATATCAGTTATGGACATCTAGTTGTTATAATGGTTCAAGGACCATGGTTATGGGTTATGGACACCTATTACTTGTAAAATGGATATCTATAGGCTATTGGTCATGGCTAGAAGTTATAATGGTTCAAGGGCCATCGATATGAGTTATGGACATGTACTGGTTATTATGGTTCAATGGCCTTGGTTATGGGTTATGGACACCTGTTGCTTGTAAAATGGATATCTATAGGCTATTGGTCATGGCTAATTACTTGTAAAATGGATATCTATAGGCTATTAGTCATGGCTAGAAGTTATAATGGTTCAAGGGCCATCGGTATCAGTTATGGGCATCTAGTGGTTATAATTGTTCATGGGTCGTGGTTATGGGTTATGGACACCTATTACTTTTAAAATGGATATCTATAGGTTACTGGTCATTGCTAATAGTTATAACGGTTCAAGGGCCATCAGTATCAGTTATGGGCATCTAGTGGTTATAATATTTCAAGGGTCGTGGTTATGGGTTATGGACACCTATTACTTTTAAAATGGATATCTATAGGCTACTGGTCATTGCTAGTAGTTATAATGGTTCAATGGCCATCAGTATCAGTTATGGACATCTAGTGGTTATAGTGGTTCAAGAACCATGGTTATGGGTTATGGACACCTATATTACTTGTAAAATGGATATCTATAGGCTATTGGTCATGGCTAGTAGTTATAATGGTCCAAGGGCCATTGATATGAGTTATGGACATGTAGTGGTTATAATGGTTCAATGGCCTTGGTTATGGGTTATGGACACCTATTACTTGTAAAAAGGGTATCTATAGGCTATCGGTCATGGCTACTAGTCTAATGGTTCATGGGCCATCAGTATCAGTTATGGACATCTAGTGTTTATAATGGTTCATGAACCATGGTTATGGGTTATCGACACCTATTACTTGTAAAATGGATATCTGTAGGCTATTGGTCATGGCTAGTAGTTATAATGATTCAAGGGCCATCAATATCAGTTATGGACATCTAGTTGTTATAATGGTTCAAAGACCATGGTTATGGGTTATGGACACCTATTACTTGTAAAATGGATATCTATAGGCTATCGGTCGTGGCTACTAGTTATAATGGTTCAAGGGCCATCAGTATCAGTTATGGACATCTAGTGGTTATAATGGTTCAAGAACCATGGTTATGGGTTATGGACACCTATTACTTGTAAAATGGATATCTGTAGGCTATTGGTCATGGCTAGTAGTTATAATGGTCCAAGGGCCATTGATATGAGTTATGGACATGTAGTGGTTATAATGGTTCAATGGCCTTGGTTATGGGTTATGGACACCTATTACTTGTAAAAAGGGTATCTATAGGCTATCGGTCATGGCTACTAGTTATAATGGTTCATGGGCCATCAGTATCAGTTATGGACATCTAGTGTTTATAATGGTTCATGAACCATGGTTATGGGTTATCGACACCTATTACTTGTAAAATGGATATCTGTAGGCTATTGGTCATGGCTAGTAGTTATAATGATTCAAGGGCCATCAATATCAGTTATGGACACCTAGTTGTTATAATGGTTCAAGGACCATGGTTATGGGTTATGAACACCTATTACTTGTAAATTGGATATCTATAGGCTATCGGTCGTGGCTAGTAGTTATAATGGTCCAAGGGCCATTGATATGAGTTATGGACATGTAGTGGTTATAATGGTTCAATGGCCTTGGTTATGGGTTATGGACACCTATTACTTGTAAAAAGGGTATCTATAGGCTATTGGTCATGGCTACTAGTTATAATGGTTCATGGGCCATCAGTATCAGTTATGGACATCTAGTGTTTATAATGGTTCATGAACCATGGTTATGGGTTATGGACACCTATTACTTGTAAATGGATATCTATAGGCTATTGGTCATGGCTAGTAGTTATAAGGTTCAAGGGCCATCAGTATCAGTTATGGACATCTAGTGGTTATAATGGTTCAAGAACCATGGTTATGGGTTATCGACACATATTACTTGTAAAATGGATATCTATAGGCTATTGGTCATGGCTAGTAGTTATAATGGTTCAAGGGCCATCGGTATCAGTTATGGGCATCTAGTTATTATAATTGTTCAAGGGCCATGGTTATGGGTTATGGACACCTATTACTTTTAATATGGATATCTATAGGCTATTAGTCATGGCTAGTAGTTATAATGGTTCAAGGGCCATCTATATGAGTTATGGACATCTAGTGGTTATAATGGTTCAAGAACCATGGTTATGGGTTATGGGCACCTATTACTTGTAAAATGAATATATGTAGGCTATTGGTCATGGCTAGTAGTTATAATGGTTCAAGGGCCATCAGTATCAGTTATGGACATCAAGTGGTTATAGTGGTTCAAGAACCATGGTTATGGGTTATGGACACCTATTACTTGTAAAATCGATATATATGGGCTATTGGTCATGGCTAGTAGTTATAATGGTTCAAGGGCCATCGATATGAGTTATGGACATCTAGTGGTTATAATGGTTCAAGGACCATGGTTATGTGTTACGCACACCTATTACTTGTAAAATGAATATCTATAGGCTATTGCTCATGGCTAGTAGTTATAATGGTTCAAGGGCCATCGATATGAGTTATAGACATCTAGTGGTTATAATGGTTCAAGGACCATGGTTATGGGTTACGGACACCTATTACTTGTAAAATGGATATCTGGAGGCTATTGGTCATGGCTAGTAGTTGTAATGGTTCAAGGGCCATCAGTATAAGTTATGGACATCAAGTGGTTATAGTGGTTCAAGAACCATGGTTATGGTTTATGGACACCTATTACTTGTAAAATGGATATCTATAGGCTATTGGTCATGGCTAGTAGTTATAATGGTTCAAGGGCCATCGATATGAGTTATAGACATCTAGTGGTTATAATGGTCTTGGGCCATCAGTATTAGTTATGGACATCTAGTGGTTATAATGGTTCCAGAACCATGGTTATGGGTTATGGACACCTATTACTTGTAAAATGGATATCTGTAGGCTATTGGTCATGGCAAGTAGTTATAATGGTTCAAGGGCCATCAGTATCAGTTAAGGACATCTAGTTGTTATAATGGTTTAAGGACCATGGTTATGGGTTATGGACACCTATTACTTGTAAATGGATATCTATAGGCTATTGGTCATGGCTAGTAGTTATAAGGTTCAAGGGCCATCAGTATCAGTTATGGACATCTAGTGGTTATAATGGTTCAAGAACCATGGTTATGGGTTATGGACACCTATTACTTGTAAAATGGATATCTATAGGCTATTGGTCATGGCTAGTAGTTATAATGGTTCAAGGGCCATCAGTATCAGTTATGGACATCTAGTGGTTATAATGGTTCAAGGACCATGGTTATGGGTTGCACACACCTATTACTTGTAAAATGAATATCTATAGGCTATTGCTCATGGCTAGTAGTTATAATGGTTCAAGGGCCATCGATATGAGTTATAGACATCTAGTGGTTATAATGGTTCAAGGACCATGGTTATGGGTTACGGACACGTATTACTTTTAAAATGGATATCTGTAGGCTATTGTTCATGTCTAGAAGTTATAATGGTTCAAGGACCATGGTTATGGGTTATGGACACCTATTACTTTTAAAATGGATATCTATAGGCTACTGGTCATTGCTAGTAGTTATAACGGTTCAAGCGCCATCATTATCAGTTATGGACATCTAGTGGTTGTAATGGTTCAAGGACCATGGTTATGGGTTATGCACATCAATTACTTGTAAAATGCATATCTATAGGCTATTGCGCAAGGCTAGTAGTTATAATGGTTCAAGGGCCATCAGTATCAGTTATGGACATCAAATGGTTATAATGGTTCAAGGACCATGGTTATGGGTTATGGACACCTATTACATGTAAAATGGATATCTATAGGCTATTGGTCATGGCTAGTAGTTATAATGGTTCAAGGGCCATCATTATAAGTTATGGACATCAAGTGGTTATAGTGGTTCAAGAACCATGGTTATGGTTTATGGACACCTATTACTTGTAAAATGGATATCTATAGGTTATTGGTCATGGCTAGTAGTTATAATGGTCCAAGGGCCATAGATATGAGTTATGGACATGTAGTGGTTATAATGGTTTAATGGCCTTGGTTATGGGTTATGGACACCTATTACTGGTAAAATGGATATCTATAGGCCATCGGTCATGGCTACTAGTTATAATGGTTCATGGGCCATCAGTATCAGTTATGAACATCTAGTGGTTATAATGGTTCATGAACCATGGTTATGGGTTATCGACACCTATTACTTGTAAAATGGATATCTGTAGGCTATTGGTCATGGCTAGTAGTTATAATGATTCAAGGGCCATCAATATCAGTTATGGACATCTAGTTGTTATAATGGTTCAAGGACCATGGTTATGGGTTATGGACACCTATTACTTGTAAAATGGATATCTATAGGCTATTGGTCATGGCTAGAAGTTATAATGGTTCAAGGGCCATCGATATGAGTTATGGACATGTACTGGTTATTATGGTTCAATGGCCTTGGTTATGGGTTATGGACACCTGTTGCTTGTAAAATGGATATCTATAGGCTATTGGTCATGGCTAATTACTTGTAAAATGGATATCTATAGGCTATTAGTCATGGCTAGAAGTTATAATGGTTCAAGGCCCATCAGTATCAGTTATGGGCATCTAGTGGTTATAATTTTTCATGGGTCGTGGTTATGGGTTATGGATACCTATTACTTTTAAAATGGATATCTATAGGCTACTGGTCATTGCTAATAGTTATAACGGTTCAAGGGCCATCAGTATAAGTTATGGGCATCTAGTGGTTATAATATTTCAAGGGTCGTGGTTATGGGTTATGGACACCTATTACTTTTAAAATGGATATCTATAGGCTACTGGTCATTGCTAGTAGTTATAATGGTTCAATGGCCATCAGTATCAGTTATGGACATCTAGTGGTTATAGTGGTTCAAGAAACATGGTTATGGGTTATGGACACCTATTACTTGTAAAATGGATATCTATAGGCTATTGGTCATGGCTAGTAGTTATAATGGTCCAAGGGCCATTGATATGAGTTATGGACATGTAGTGGTTATAATGGTTCAATGGCCTTGGTTATGGGTTATGGACACCTATTACTTGTAAAAAGGGTATCTATAGGCTATCGGTCATGGCTACTAGTTATAATGGTTCATGGGCCATCAGTATCAGTTATGGACATCTAGTGTTTATAATGGTTCATGAACCATGATTATGGGTTATGGACACCTATTACTTTTAAATGGATATCTATAGGCTATTGGTCATGACTAGTAGTTATAAGGTTCAAGGGCCATCAGTATCTGTTATGGACATCTAGTGGTTATAATGGTTCAAGAACCATGGTTATGGGTTATGGACACCTATTACTTGTAAATGGATATCTATAGGCTATTGGTCATGACTAGTAGTTATAAGGTTCAAGGGCCATCAGTATCTGTTATGGACATCTAGTGGTTATAATGGTTCAAGAACCATGGTTATGGGTTATGGGCACCTATTACTTGTAAAATGGATATATGTAGGCTATCGGTCATGGCTAGTAGTTATAATGGTTCAAGGGCCATCAGTATCAGTTATGGACATCAAGTGGTTAGAGTGGTTCAAGAACCATGGTTATGGGTTATGGACACCTATTACTTGTAAAATCGATATATATAGGCTATTGGTCATGGCTAGTAGTTATAATGGTTCAAGGGCCATCGATATGAGTTATGGACATCTAGTGGTTATAATGGTTCAAGGACCATGGTTATGTGTTACGCACACCTATTACTTGTAAAATGAATATCTATAGGCTATTGCTCATGGCTAGTAGTTATAATGGTTCAAGGGCCATCGATATGAGTTATAGACATCTAGTGGTTATAATGGTTCAAGGACCATGGTTATGGGTTACGGACACCTATTACTTGTAAAATGGATATCTGGAGGCTATTGGTCATGTCTAGAAGTTATAGTGGTTCAAGGACCATGGTTATGGGTTATGGACACCTATTACTTTTAAAATGGATATCTATAGGCTACTGGTCATTGCTAGCAGTTATAACGGTTCAAGGGCCATCATTATTAGTTATGGACATCTAGTGGTTGTAATGGTTCAAGGACCATGGTTATGGGTTATGCACATCTATTACTCGTAAAATGCATATCTATAGGCTATTGCGCATGGCTAGTAGTTATAATGGTTCAAGGGCCATCAGTATCAGTTATGGACATCAAATGGTTATAATGGTTCAAGGACCATGGTTATGGGTTATGGACACCTATTACTTGTAAAATTGATATCTATAGGCTATTGGTCATGGCTAGTAGTTATAATGGTTCAAGGGCCATCAGTATAAGTTATGGACATCAAGTGGTTATAGTGGTTCAAGAACCATGGTTATGGTCTATGGACACCTATTACTTGTAAAATGGATATCTATAGGCTATTGGTCATGGCTAGTAGTTATAATGGTCCAAGGGCCATATATATGAGTTATGGACATGTAGTGGTTATAATGGTTCAATGGCCTTGGTTATGGGTTATGGACACCTATTACTGGTAAAATGGATATCTATAGGCCATCGGTCATGGCTACTAGTTATAATGGTTCATGGGCCATCAGTATCAGTTATGAACATCTAGTGGTTATAATGGTTCATGAACCATGGTTATGGGTTATCGACACCTATTACTTGTAAAATGGATATCTGTAGGCTATTGGTCATGGCTAGTAGTTATAATGATTCAAGGGCCATCAATATCAGTTATGGACATCTAGTTGTTATAATGGTTCAAGGACCATGGTTATGGGTGATGGACACCTATTACTTGTAAAATGGATATCTATAGGCTATTGGTCATGGCTAGAAGTTATAATGGTTCAAGGGCCATCGATATGAGTTATGGACATGTACTGGTTATTATGGTTCAATGGCCTTGGTTATGGGTTATGGACAGCTATTGCTTGTAAAATGGATATCTATAGGCTATTGGTCATGGCTAATTACTTGTAAAATGGATATCTATAGGCTATTAGTCATGGCTAGAAGTTATAATAGTTCAAGGGCCATCGGTATCAGTTATGGGCATCTAGTGGTTATAATTGTTCATGGGTCGTGGTTATGGGTTATGGACACCTATTACTTTTAAAATGGATATCTATAGGTTACTGGTCATTGCTAATAGTTATAACGGTTCAAGGGCCATCAGTATCAGTTATGGGCATCTAGTGGTTTTAATATTTCAAGGGTCGTGGTTATGGGTTATGGACACCTATTACTTTTAAAATGGATATCTATAGGCTACTGGTCATTGCTAGTAGTTATAATGGTTCAATGGCCATCAGTATCAATTATGGACATCTAGTGGTTATAGTGGTTCAAGAACCATGGTTATGGGTTATGGACACCTATTACTTGTAAAATGGATATCTATAGGCTATTGGTCATGGCTAGTAGTTATAATGGTCCAAGGGCCATTGATATGAGTTATGGACATGTAGTGGTTATAATGGTTCAATGGCCTTGGTTATGGGTTATGGACACCTATTACTTGTAAAAAGGGTATCTATAGGCTATTGGTCATGGCTACTAATTATAATGGTTCATGGGCCATCAGTATCAGTTATGGACAGCTAGTGTTTATAATGGTTCATGAACCATGGTTATGGGTTATCGACACCTATTACTTGTAAAATGGATATCTGTAGGCTATTGGTCATGGCTAGTAGTTATAATGATTCAAGGGCCATCAATATCAGTTATGGACATCTAGTTGTTATAATGGTTCAAGGACCATGGTTATGGGTTATGGACACCTATTACTTGTAAAATGGATATCTATAGGCTATCGGTCGTGGCTACTAGTTATAATGGTTCAAGGGCCATCAGTATCAGTTATGGACATCTAGTGGTTATAATGGTTCAAGAACCATGGTTATGGGTTATGGACACCTATTACTTGTAAAATGGATATCTATAGGCTATTGGTCATGGCTAGAAGTTATAATGGTTCAAGGGCCATCGATATGAGTTATGGACATGTACTGGTTATTATGGTTCAATGGCCTTGGTTATGGGTTATGGACACCTGTTGCTTGTAAAATGGATATCTATAGGCTATTGGTCATGGCTAATTACTTGTAAAATGGATATCTATAGGCTATTAGTCATGGCTAGAAGTTATAATGGTTCAAGGGCCATCAGTATCAGTTATGGGCATCTAGTGGTTATAATTTTTCATGGGTCGTGGTTATTGGTTATGGACACCTATTACTTTTAAAATGGATATCTATAGGTTACTGGTCATTGCTAATAGTTATAACGGTGCAAGGGCCATCAATATCAGTTATGGGCATCTAGTGGTTATAATATTTCAAGGGTCGTGGTTATGGGTTATGGACACCTATTACTTTTAAAATGGATATCTATAGGCTACTGGTCATTGCTAGTAGTTATAATGGTTCAATGGCCATCAGTATCAGTTATGGACATCTAGTGGTTATAGTGGTTCAAGAACCATGGTTATGGGTTATGGACACCTATTACTTGTAAAATGGATATCTATAGGCTACTGGTCATGGCTAGTAGTTATAATGGTCCAAGGGCCATTGATATGAGTTATGAACATGTAGTGGTTATAATGGTTCAATGGCCTTGGTTATGGGTTATGGACACCTATTACTTGTAAAAAGGGTATCTATAGGCTATTGGTCATGGCTACTAGTTATAATGGTTCATGGGCCATCAGTATCAGTTATGGACATCTAGTGTTTATAATGGTTCATGAACCATGGTTATGGGTTATCGACACCTACTACTTGTAAAATCGATATCTGTAGGCTATTGGTCATGGCTAGTAGTTATAATGATTCAAGGGCCATCAATATCAGTTATGGACATCTAGTTGTTATAATGGTTCAAGGACCATGGTTATGGGTTATGGACACCTATTACTTGTAAAATGGATATCTATAGGCTATCGGTCGTGGCTACTAGTTATAATGGTTCAAGGGCCATCAGTATCAGTTATGGACATCTAGTGGTTATAATGGTTCAAGAACCATGGTTATGGGTTATGGACACCTATTACTTGTAAAATGGATATCTATAGGCTATTGGTCATGGCTAGAAGTTATAATGGTTCAAGGGCCATCGGTATGAGTTATGGATATGTACTGGTTATTATGGTTCAATGGCCTTGGTTATGGGTTATGGACACCTGTTGCTTGTAAAATGGATAACTATAGGCTATTGGTCATGGCTAATTACTTGTAAAATGGATATCTATAGGCTATTAGTCATGGCTAGAAGTTATAATGGTTCAAGGGCCATCAGTATCAGTTATGGGCATCTAGTGGTTATAATTTTTCATGGGTCGTGGTTATGGGTTATGGACACCTATTACTTTTAAAATGGATATCTATAGGCTACTGGTCATTGCTAATAGTTATAACGGTTCAAGGGCCATCAGTATCAGTTATGGGCATCTAGTGGTTATAATATTTCAAGGGTCGTGGTTATGGGTTATGGACACCTATTACTTTTAAAATGGATATCTATAGGCTACTGGTCATTTCTAGTAGTTATAATGGTTCAATGGCCATCAGTATCAGTTATGGACATCTAGTGGTTATAGTGGTTCAAGAACCATGGTTATGGGTTATGGACACCTATTACTTGTAAAATGGATATCTATAGGCTATTGGACATGGCTAGTAGTTATAATGGTCCAAGGGCCATTGATATGAGTTATGGACATGTAGTGGTTATAATGGTTCAATGGCCTTGGTTATGGGTTATGGACACCTATTACTTGTAAAAAGGGTATCTATAGGCTATCGGTCATGGCTACTAGTTATAATGGTTCATGGGCCATCAGTATCAGTTATGGACATCTAGTGTTTATAATGGTTCATGAACCATGGTTATGGGTTATGGACACCTATTACTTGTAAAATGGATATCTATAGGCTATTGGTCATGGCTAGTAGTTATAATGGTTCAAGGGCCATCGGTATCAGTTATGGGCATCTAGTGGTTATAATTGTTCAAGGGCCATGGTTATGGGTTATGGACACCTATAACTTTTAATATGGATATCTATAGGCTATTAGTCATGGCTAGTAGTTATAATGGTGCAAGGGCCATCTATATGAGTTATGGACATCTAGTGGTTATAATGGTTCAAGAACCATGGTTATGGGTTATGGGCACCTATTACTTGTAAAATGGATATATGTAGGCTATTGGTCATGGCTAGTAGTTTTAATGGTTCAAGGGCCATCAGTATCAGTTATGGACATCAAGTGGTTATAGTGGTTCAAGAACCATGGTTATGGGTTCTGGATACCTATTACTTGTAAAATCGATATATATAGGCTATTGGTCATGGCTAGTAGTTATAATGGTTCAAGGGCCATCGATATGAGTTATGGACATCTAGTGGTTATAATGGTTCAAGGACCATGGTTATGTGTTACGCACACCTATTACTTGTAAAATGAATATCTATAGGCTATTGCTCATGGCTAGTAGTTATAATGGTTCAAGGGCCATCGATATGAGTTATAGACATCTAGTGGTTATAATGGTTCAAGGACCATGGTTATGGGTTACGGACACCTATTACTTGTAAAATGGATATCTGGAGGCTATTGGTCATGTCTAGAAGTTATAATGGTTCAAGGACCATGGTTATGGGTTATGGACACCTATTACTTTTAAAATTGATATCTATAGGCTACTGGTCATTGCTAGTAGTTATAACGGTTCAAGGGCCATCATTATCAGTTATGGACATCTAGTGGTTGTAATGGTTCAAGGACCATGGTTATGGGTTATGCACATCTATTACTTGTAAAATGCATATCTATAGGCTATTGCGCATGGCTAGTAGTTATAATGGTTCAAGGGCCATCAGTATCAGTTATGGACATCAAATGGTTATAATGGTTCAAGGACCATGGTTATGGGTTATGGACACCTATTACTTGTAAAATGGATATCTATAGGCTATTGGTCATGGCTAGTAGTTATAATGGTTCAAGGGCCATCAGTATAAGTTATGGACATCAAGTGGTTATAGTGGTTCAAGAACCATGGTTATGGTTTATGGACACCTATTACTTGTAAAATGGATATCTATAGGCTATTGCTCATGGCTAGTAGTTATAATGGTCCAAGGGCCATAGATATGAGTTATGGACATGTAGTGGTTATAATGGTTCAATGGCCTTGGTTATGGGTTATGGACACCTATTACTGGTAAAATGGATATCTATAGGCCATCGGTCATGGCTACTAGTTATAATGGTTCATGGGCCATCAGTGTCAGTAACATCTAGTGGTTATAATGGTTCATGAACCATGGTTATGGGTTATCGACACCTATTACTTGTAAAATGGATATCTGTAGGCTATTGGTCATGGCTAGTAGTTATAATGCTTCAAGGGCCATCAATATCAGTTATGGACATCTAGTTGTTATAATGGTTCAAGGACCATGGTTATGGGTTATGGACACCTATTACTTGTAAAATGGATATCTATAGGCTATTGGTCATGGCTAGAAGTTATAATGGTTCAAGGGCCATCGATATGAGTTATGGACATGTACTGGTTATTATGGTTCAATGGCCTTGGTTATGGGTTATGGACACCTGTTGCTTGTAAAATGGATATCTATAGGCTATTGGTCATGGCTAATTACTTGTAAAATGGATATCTATAGGCTATTAGTCATGGCTAGAAGTTATAATGGTTCAAGGGCCATCGGTATCAGTTATGGGCATCTAGTGGTTATAATTGTTCATGGGTCGTGGTTATGGGTTATGGACACCTATTACTTTTAAAATGGATATCTATAGGTTACTGGTCATTGCTAATAGTTATAACGGTTCAAGGGCCATCAGTATCAGTTATGGGCATCTAGTGGTTATAATATTTCAAGGGTCGTGGTTATGGGTTATGGACACCTATTACTTTTAAAATGGATATCTATAGGCTACTGGTCATTGCTAGTAGTTATAATGGTTCAATGGCCATCAGTATCAGTTATGGACATCTAGTGGTTATAGTGGTTCAAGAACCATGGTTATGGGTTATGGACACCTATATTACTTGTAAAATGGATATCTATAGGCTATTGGTCATGGCTAGTAGTTATAATGGTCCAAGGGCCATTGATATGAGTTATGGACATGTAGTGGTTATAATGGTTCAATGGCCTTGGTTATGGGTTATGGACACCTATTACTTGTAAAAAGGGTATCTATAGGCTATCGGTCATGGCTACTAGTCTAATGGTTCATGGGCCATCAGTATCAGTTATGGACATCTAGTGTTTATAATGGTTCATGAACCATGGTTATGGGTTATCGACACCTATTACTTGTAAAATGGATATCTGTAGGCTATTGGTCATGGCTAGTAGTTATAATGATTCAAGGGCCATCAATATCAGTTATGGACATCTAGTTGTTATAATGGTTCAAAGACCATGGTTATGGGTTATGGACACCTATTACTTGTAAAATGGATATCTATAGGCTATCGGTCGTGGCTACTAGTTATAATGGTTCAAGGGCCATCAGTATCAGTTATGGACATCTAGTGGTTATAATGGTTCAAGAACCATGGTTATGGGTTAAGGACACCTATTACTTGTAAAATGGATATCTGTAGGCTATTGGTCATGGCTAGTAGTTATAATGGTCCAAGGGCCATTGATATGAGTTATGGACATGTAGTGGTTATAATGGTTCAATGGCCTTGGTTATGGGTTATGGACACCTATTACTTGTAAAAAGGGTATCTATAGGCTATCGGTCATGGCTACTAGTTATAATGGTTCATGGGCCATCAGTATCAGTTATGGACATCTAGTGTTTATAATGGTTCATGAACCATGGTTATGGGTTATCGACACCTATTACTTGTAAAATGGATATCTGTAGGCTATTGGTCATGGCTAGTAGTTATAATGATTCAAGGGCCATCAATATCAGTTATGGACATCTAGTTGTTATAATGGTTCAAGGACCATGGTTATGGGTTATGAACACCTATTACTTGTAAATTGGATATCTATAGGCTATCGGTCGTGGCTAGTAGTTATAATGGTCCAAGGGCCATTGATATGAGTTATGGACATGTAGTGGTTATAATGGTTCAATGGCCTTGGTTATGGGTTATGGACACCTATTACTTGTAAAAAGGGTATCTATAGGCTATTGGTCATGGCTACTAGTTATAATGGTTCATGGGCCATCAGTATCAGTTATGGACATCTAGTGTTTATAATGGTTCATGAACCATGGTTATGGGTTATGGACACCTATTACTTGTAAATGGATATCTATAGGCTATTGGTCATGGCTAGTAGTTATAAGGTTCAAGGGCCATCAGTATCAGTTATGGACATCTAGTGGTTATAATGGTTCAAGAACCATGGTTATGGGTTATCGACACATATTACTTGTAAAATGGATATCTATAGGCTATTGGTCATGGCTAGTAGTTATAATGGTTCAAGGGCCATCGGTATCAGTTATGGGCATCTAGTTATTATAATTGTTCAAGGGCCATGGTTATGGGTTATGGACACCTATTACTTTTAATATGGATATCTATAGGCTATTAGTCATGGCTAGTAGTTATAATGGTTCAAGGGCCATCTATATGAGTTATGGACATCTAGTGGTTATAATGGTTCAAGAACCACGGTTATGGGTTATGGGCACCTAATACTTGTAAAATGGATATATATAGGCTATTGGTCATGGCTAGTAGTTATAATGGTTCAAGGGCCATCAGTATCAGTTATGGACATCAAGTGGTTATAGTGGTTCAAGAACCATGGTTATGGGTTATGGACACCTATTACTTGTAAAATCGATATATATAGGCTATTGGTCATGGCTAGTAGTTATAATGGTTCAAGGGCCATCGATATGAGTTATGGACATCTAGTGGTTATAATGGTTCAAGGACCATGGTTATGTGTTACGCACACCTATTACTTGTAAAATGAATATCTATAGGCTATTGCTCATGGCTAGTAGTTATAATGGTTCAAGGGCCATCGATATGATTTATAGACATCTAGTGGTTATAATGTTTCAAGGACCATGGTTATGGGTTACGGACACCTATTACTTGTAAAATGGATATCTGGAGGCTATTGGTCATGTCTAGAAGTTATAATGGTTCAAGGACCATGGTTATGGGTTATGGACACCTATTACTTTTAAAATGGATATCTATAGGCTACTGGTCATTGCTAGTAGTTATAACGTTTCAAGGGCCATCATTATCAGTTATGGACATCTAGTGGTTGCAATGGTTCAAGGACCATGGTTATGGGTTATGCACATCTATTACTTTTAAAATGGATATCTATAGGTTACTGGTCATTGCTAATAGTTATAACTGTTCAAGGGCCATCAGTATCAGTTATGGGCATCTAGTGGTTATAATATTTCAAGGGTCGTGGTTATGGGTTATGGACACCTATTACTTTTAATATGGATATCTATAGGCTATTAGTCATGGCTAGTAGTTATAATGGTTCAAGGGCCATCTATATGAGTTATGGACATCTAGTGGTTATAATGGTTCAAGAACCATGGTTATGGGTTATGGGCACCTATTACTTGTAAAATGAATATATGTAGGCTATTGGTCATGGCTAGTAGTTATAATGGTTCAAGGGCCATCAGTATCAGTTATGGACATCAAGTGGTTATAGTGGTTCAAGAACCATGGTTATGGGTTATGGACACCTATTACTTGTAAAATCGATATATATGGGCTATTGGTCATGGCTAGTAGTTATAATGGTTCAAGGGCCATCGATATGAGTTATGGACATCTAGTGGTTATAATGGTTCAAGGACCATGGTTATGTGTTACGCACACCTATTACTTGTAAAATGATTATCTATAGGCTATTGCTCATGGCTAGTAGTTATAATGGTTCAAGGGCCATCGATATGAGTTATAGACATCTAGTGGTTATAATGGTTCAAGGACCATGGTTATGGGTTACGGACACCTATTACTTGTAAAATGGATATCTGGAGGCTATTGGTCATGGCTAGTAGTTGTAATGGTTCAAGGGCCATCAGTATAAGTTATGGACATCAAGTGGTTATAGTGGTTCAAGAACCATGGTTATGGTTTATGGACACCTATTACTTGTAAAATGGATATCTATAGGCTATTGGTCATGGCTAGTAGTTATAATGGTTCAAGGGCCATAAGTATAAGTTATGGACATCAAGTGGTTATAGTGGTTCAAGAACCATGGTTATGGTTTATGGACACCTATTACTTGTAAAATGGATATCTATAGGCTATTGGTCATGGCTAGTAGTTATAATGGTCCAAGGGCCATAGATATGAGTTATGGACATGTAGTGGTTATAATGGTTCAATGGCCTTGGTTATGGGTTATGGACACCTATTACTGGTAAAATGGATATCTATAGGCCATCGGTCATGGCTACTAGTTATAATGGTTCATGGGCCATCAGTATCAGTTATGAACATCTAGTGGTTATATGGTTCATGAACCATGGTTATGGGTTATCGACACCTATTACTTGTAAAATGGATATCTGTAGGCTATTGGTCATGGCTAGTAGTTATAATGATTCAAGGGCCATCAGTATCAGTTATGGACATCAAGTGGTTATAGTGGTTCAAGAACCATGGTTATGGGTTATGGACACCTATTACTTGTAAAATCGATATATATAGGCTATTGGTCATGGCTAGTAGTTATAATGGTTCAAGGGCCATCGATATGAGTTATGGACATCTAGTGGTTATAATGGTTCAAGGACCATGGTTATGTGTTACGCACACCTATTACTGGTAAAATGGATATCTATAGGCCATCGGTCATGGCTACTAGTTATAATGGTTCATGGGCCATCAGTGTCAGTAACATCTAGTGGTTATAATGGTTCATGAACCATGGTTATGGGTTATCGACACCTATTACTTGTAAAATGGATATCTGTAGGCTATTGGTCATGGCTAGTAGTTATAATGCTTCAAGGGCCATCAATATCAGTTATGGACATCTAGTTGTTATAATGGTTCAAGGACCATGGTTATGGGTTATGGACACCTATTACTTGTAAAATGGATATCTATAGGCTATTGGTCATGGCTAGAAGTTATAATGGTTCAAGGGCCATCGATATGAGTTATGGACATGTACTGGTTATTATGGTTCAATGGCCTTGGTTATGGGTTATGGACACCTGTTGCTTGTAAAATGGATATCTATAGGCTATTGGTCATGGCTAATTACTTGTAAAATGGATATCTATAGGCTATTAGTCATGGCTAGAAGTTATAATGGTTCAAGGGCCATCGGTATCAGTTATGGGCATCTAGTGGTTATAATTGTTCATGGGTCGTGGTTATGGGTTATGGACACCTATTACTTTTAAAATGGATATCTATAGGTTACTGGTCATTGCTAATAGTTATAACGGTTCAAGGGCCATCAGTATCAGTTATGGGCATCTAGTGGTTATAATATTTCAAGGGTCGTGGTTATGGGTTATGGACACCTATTACTTTTAAAATGGATATCTATAGGCTACTGGTCATTGCTAGTAGTTATAATGGTTCAATGGCCATCAGTATCAGTTATGGACATCTAGTGGTTATAGTGGTTCAAGAACCATGGTTATGGGTTATGGACACCTATATTACTTGTAAAATGGATATCTATAGGCTATTGGTCATGGCTAGTAGTTATAATGGTCCAAGGGCCATTGATATGAGTTATGGACATGTAGTGGTTATAATGGTTCAATGGCCTTGGTTATGGGTTATGGACACCTATTACTTGTAAAAAGGGTATCTATAGGCTATCGGTCATGGCTACTAGTCTAATGGTTCATGGGCCATCAGTATCAGTTATGGACATCTAGTGTTTATAATGGTTCATGAACCATGGTTATGGGTTATCGACACCTATTACTTGTAAAATGGATATCTGTAGGCTATTGGTCATGGCTAGTAGTTATAATGATTCAAGGGCCATCAATATCAGTTATGGACATCTAGTTGTTATAATGGTTCAAAGACCATGGTTATGGGTTATGGACACCTATTACTTGTAAAATGGATATCTATAGGCTATCGGTCGTGGCTACTAGTTATAATGGTTCAAGGGCCATCAGTATCAGTTATGGACATCTAGTGGTTATAATGGTTCAAGAACCATGGTTATGGGTTATGGACACCTATTACTTGTAAAATGGATATCTGTAGGCTATTGGTCATGGCTAGTAGTTATAATGGTCCAAGGGCCATTGATATGAGTTATGGACATGTAGTGGTTATAATGGTTCAATGGCCTTGGTTATGGGTTATGGACACCTATTACTTGTAAAAAGGGTATCTATAGGCTATCGGTCATGGCTACTAGTTATAATGGTTCATGGGCCATCAGTATCAGTTATGGACATCTAGTGTTTATAATGGTTCATGAACCATGGTTATGGGTTATCGACACCTATTACTTGTAAAATGGATATCTGTAGGCTATTGGTCATGGCTAGTAGTTATAATGATTCAAGGGCCATCAATATCAGTTATGGACACCTAGTTGTTATAATGGTTCAAGGACCATGGTTATGGGTTATGAACACCTATTACTTGTAAATTGGATATCTATAGGCTATCGGTCGTGGCTAGTAGTTATAATGGTCCAAGGGCCATTGATATGAGTTATGGACATGTAGTGGTTATAATGGTTCAATGGCCTTGGTTATGGGTTATGGACACCTATTACTTGTAAAAAGGGTATCTATAGGCTATTGGTCATGGCTACTAGTTATAATGGTTCATGGGCCATCAGTATCAGTTATGGACATCTAGTGTTTATAATGGTTCATGAACCATGGTTATGGGTTATGGACACCTATTACTTGTAAATGGATATCTATAGGCTATTGGTCATGGCTAGTAGTTATAAGGTTCAAGGGCCATCAGTATCAGTTATGGACATCTAGTGGTTATAATGGTTCAAGAACCATGGTTATGGGTTATCGACACATATTACTTGTAAAATGGATATCTATAGGCTATTGGTCATGGCTAGTAGTTATAATGGTTCAAGGGCCATCGGTATCAGTTATGGGCATCTAGTTATTATAATTGTTCAAGGGCCATGGTTATGGGTTATGGACACCTATTACTTTTAATATGGATATCTATAGGCTATTAGTCATGGCTAGTAGTTATAATGGTTCAAGGGCCATCTATATGAGTTATGGACATCTAGTGGTTATAATGGTTCAAGAACCATGGTTATGGGTTATGGGCACCTATTACTTGTAAAATGAATATATGTAGGCTATTGGTCATGGCTAGTAGTTATAATGGTTCAAGGGCCATCAGTATCAGTTATGGACATCAAGTGGTTATAGTGGTTCAAGAACCATGGTTATGGGTTATGGACACCTATTACTTGTAAAATCGATATATATGGGCTATTGGTCATGGCTAGTAGTTATAATGGTTCAAGGGCCATCGATATGAGTTATGGACATCTAGTGGTTATAATGGTTCAAGGACCATGGTTATGTGTTACGCACACCTATTACTTGTAAAATGAATATCTATAGGCTATTGCTCATGGCTAGTAGTTATAATGGTTCAAGGGCCATCGATATGAGTTATAGACATCTAGTGGTTATAATGGTTCAAGGACCATGGTTATGGGTTACGGACACCTATTACTTGTAAAATGGATATCTGGAGGCTATTGGTCATGGCTAGTAGTTGTAATGGTTCAAGGGCCATCAGTATAAGTTATGGACATCAAGTGGTTATAGTGGTTCAAGAACCATGGTTATGGTTTATGGACACCTATTACTTGTAAAATGGATATCTATAGGCTATTGGTCATGGCTAGTAGTTATAATGGTTCAAGGGCCATCAGTATAAGTTATGGACATCAAGTGGTTATAGTGGTTCAAGAACCATGGTTATGGTTTATGGACACCTATTACTTGTAAAATGGATATCTATAGGCTATTGGTCATGGCTAGTAGTTATAATGGTCCAAGGGCCATAGATATGAGTTATGGACATGTAGTGGTTATAATGGTTCAATGGCCTTGGTTATGGGTTATGGACACCTATTACTGGTAAAATGGATATCTATAGGCCATCGGTCATGGCTACTAGTTATAATGGTTCATGGGCCATCAGTATCAGTTATGAACATCTAGTGGTTATATGGTTCATGAACCATGGTTATGGGTTATCGACACCTATTACTTGTAAAATGGATATCTGTAGGCTATTGGTCATGGCTAGTAGTTATAATGATTCAAGGGCCATCAGTATCAGTTATGGACATCAAGTGGTTATAGTGGTTCAAGAACCATGGTTATGGGTTATGGACACCTATTACTTGTAAAATCGATATATATAGGCTATTGGTCATGGCTAGTAGTTATAATGGTTCAAGGGCCATCGATATGAGTTATGGACATCTAGTGGTTATAATGGTTCAAGGACCATGGTTATGTGTTACGCACACCTATTACTTGTAAAATGAATATCTATAGGCTATTGCTCATGGCTAGTAGTTATAATGGTTCAAGGGCCATCGATATGAGTTATAGACATCTAGTGGTTATAATGGTTCAAGGACCATGGTTATGGGTTACGGACACCTATTACTTGTAAAATGGATATCTGGAGGCTATTGGTCATGTCTAGAAGTTATAATGGTTCAAGGACCATGGTTATGGGTTATGGACACCTATTACTTTTAAAATGGATATCTATAGGCTACTGGTCATTGCTAGTAGTTATAACGGTTCAAGGGCCATCATTATCAGTTATGGACAACTAGTGGTTGTAATGGTTCAAGGACCATGGTTATGGGTTATGCACATCTATTACTTGTAAAATGCATATCTTTAGGCTATTGCGCATGGCTAGTAGTTATAATGGTTCAAGGGCCATCAGTATAAGTTATGGACATCAAGTGGTTATAGTGGTTCAAGAACCATGGTTATGGTTTATGGACACCTATTACTTGTAAAATGGATATCTATAGGCTATTGGTCATGGCTAGTAGTTATAATGGTCCAAGGGCCATAGATATGAGTTATGGACATGTAGTGGTTATAATGGTTCAATGGCCTTGGTTATGGGTTATGGACACCTATTACTGGTAAAATGGATATCTATAGGCCATCGGTCATGGCTACTAGTTATAATGGTTCATGGGCCATCAGTATCAGTTATGAACATCTAGTGGTTATAATGGTTCATGAACCATGGTTATGGGTTATCGACACCTATTACTTGTAAAATGGATATCTGTAGGCTATTGGTCATGGCTAGTAGTTATAATGATTCAAGGGCCATCAATATCAGTTATGGACATCTAGTTGTTATAATGGTTCAAGGACCATGGTTATGGGTTATGAACACCTATTACTTGTAAAATGGATATCTATAGGCTATTGGTCATGGCTAGAAGTTATAATGGTTCAAGGGCCATCGATATGAGTTATGGACATGTACTGGTTATTATGGTTCAATGGCCTTGGTTATGGGTTATGGACACCCGTTGCTTGTAAAATGGATATCTATAGGCTATTGGTCATGGCTAATTACTTGTAAAATGGATATCTATAGGCTATTAGTCATGGCTAGAAGTTATAATGGTTCAAGGGCCATCGGTATTAGTTATGGGCATCTAGTGGTTGTAATTGTTCATGGGTCGTGGTTATGGGTTATGGACACCTATTACTTTTAAAATGGATATCTATAGGTTACTGGTCATTGCTAATAGTTATAACGGTTCAAGGGCCATCAGTATCAGTTATGGGCATCTAGTGGTTATAATATTTCAAGGGTCGTGGTTATGGGTTATGGACACCTATTACTTTTAAAATGGATATCTATAGGCTACTGGTCATTGCTAGTAGTTATAATGGTTCAATGGCCATCAGTATTAGTTATGGACATCTAGTGGTTATAGTGGTTCAAGAAGCATGGTTATGGGTTATGGACACCTATTACTTGTAAAATGGATATCTATAGGGTATTGGTCATGGCTAGTAGTTATAATGGTCCAAGGGCCATTGATATGAGTTATGGACATGTAGTGGTTATAATGGTTCAATGGCCTTGGTTATGGGTTATGGACACCTATTACTTGTAAAAAGGGTATCTATAGGCTATCGGTCATGGCTACTAGTCTAATGGTTCATGGGCCATCAGTATCAGTTATGGACATCTAGTGTTTATAATGGTTCATGAACCATGGTTATGGGTTATCGACACCTATTACTTGTAAAATGGATATCTGTAGGCTTTTGGTCATGGCTAGTAGTTATAATGATTCAAGGGCCATCAATATCAGTTATGGACATCTAGTTGTTATAATGGTTCAAAGACCATGGTTATGGGTTATGGACACCTATTACTTGTAAAATGGATATCTATAGGCTATCGGTCGTGGCTACTAGTTATAATGGTTCAAGGGCCATCAGTATCAGTTATGGACATCTAGTGGTTATAATGGTTCAAGAACCATGGTTATGGGTTATGGACACCTATTACTTGTAAAATGGATATCTGTAGGCTATTGGTCATGGCTAGTAGTTATAATTGTCCAAGGGCCATTGATATGAGTTATGGACATGTAGTGGTTATAATGGTTCAATGGCCTTGGTTATGGGTTATGGACACCTATTACTTGTAAAAAGGGTATCTATAGGCTATCGGTCATGGCTACTAGTTATAATGGTTCATGGGCCATCAGTATCAGTTATGGACATCTAGTGTTTATAATGGTTCATGAACCATGGTTATGGGTTATCGACACCTATTACTTGTAAAATGGATATATGTAGGCTATTGGTCATGGCTAGTAGTTATAATGATTCAAGGGCCATCAATATCAGTTATGGACATCTAGTTGTTATAATGGTTCAAGGACCATGGTTATGGGTTATGGACACCTATTACTTGTAAATTGGATATCTATAGGCTATCGGTCGTGGCTAGTAGTTATAATGGTCCAAGGGCCATTGATATGAGTTATGGACATGTAGTGGTTATAATGGTTCAATGGCCTTGGTTATGGGTTATGGACACCTATTACTTGTAAAAAGGGTATCTATAGGCTATCGGTCATGGCTACTAGTTATAATGGTTCATGGGCCATCAGTATCAGTTATGGACATCTAGTGTTTATAATGGTTCATGAACCATGGTTATGGGTTATGGACACCTATTACTTGTAAATGGATATCTATAGGCTATTGGTCATGGCTAGTAGTTATAAGGTTCAAGGGCCATCAGTATCAGTTATGGACATCTAGTGGTTATAATGGTTCAAGAACCATGGTTATGGGTTATGGACACCTATTACTTGTAAAATGGATATCTATAGGCTATTGGTCATGGCTAGTAGTTATAATGGTTCAAGGGCCATCGGTATCAGTTATGGGCATCTAGTGGTTATAATTGTTCAAGGGCCATGGTTATGGGTTATGGACACCTATTACTTTTAATATGGATATCTATAGGCTATTAGTCATGGCTAGTAGTTATAATGGTTCAAGGGCCATCTATATGAGTTATGGACATCTAGTGGTTATAATGGTTCAAGAACCATGGTTACGGGTTATGGGCACCTATTACTTGTAAAATGGATATATGTAGGCTATTGGTCATGGCTAGTAGTTATAATGGTTCAAGGGCCATCAGTATCAGTTATGGACATCAAGTGGTTATAGTGGTTCAAGAACCATGGTTATGGGTTATGGACACCTATTACTTGTAAAATCGATATATATATATAGGCTATTGGTCATGGCTAGTAGTTATAATGGTTCAAGGGCCATCGATATGAGTTATGGACATCTAGTGGTTATAATGGTTCAAGGACCATGGTTATGTGTTACGCACACCTATTACTTGTAAAATGAATATATATAGGCTATTGCTCATGGCTAGTAGTTATAATGGTTCAAGGGTCATCGACATGAGTTATAGACATCTAGTGGTTATAATGGTTCAAGGACCATGGTTATGGGTTACGGACACCTATTACTTGTAAAATGGATATCTGGAGGCTATTGGTCATGTCTAGAAGTTATAATGGTTCAAGGACCATGGTTATGGGTTATGGACACCTATTACTTTTATAATGGATATCTATAGGCTACTGGTCATTGCTAGTAGTTATAACGGTTCAAGGGCCATCATTATCAGTTATGGACATCTAGTGGTTGTAATGGTTCAAGGACCATGGTTATGGGTTATGCACATCTATTACTTGTAAAATGCATATCTATAGGCTATTGTGCATGGCTAGTAGTTATAATGGTTCAAGGGCCATCAGTATCAGTTATGGACATCAAATGGTTATAATGGTTCAAGGACCATGGTTATGGGTTACGGACACCTATTACTTGTAAAATGGATATCTATAGGCTATTGGTCATGGCTAGTAGTTATAATGGTTCAAGGGCCATCAGTATAAGTTATGGACATCAAGTGGTTATAGTGGTTCAAGAACCATGGTTATGGGTTATGGACACCTATTACTTGTAAAATGGATATCTATAGGGTATTGGTCATGGCTAGTAGTTATAATGGTCCAAGGGCCATTGATATGAGTTATGGACATGTAGTGGTTATAATGGTTCAATGGCCTTGGTTATGGGTTATGGACACCTATTACTTGTAAAAAGGGTATCTATAGGCTATCGGTCATGGCTACTAGTCTAATGGTTCATGGGCCATCAGTATCAGTTATGGACATCTAGTGTTTATAATGGTTCATGAACCATGGTTATGGGTTATCGACACCTATTACTTGTAAAATGGATATCTGTAGGCTTTTGGTCATGGCTAGTAGTTATAATGATTCAAGGGCCATCAATATCAGTTATGGACATCTAGTTGTTATAATGGTTCAAAGACCATGGTTATGGGTTATGGACACCTATTACTTGTAAAATGGATATCTATAGGCTATCGGTCGTGGCTACTAGTTATAATGGTTCAAGGGCCATCAGTATCAGTTATGGACATCTAGTGGTTATAATGGTTCAAGAACCATGGTTATGGGTTATGGACACCTATTAGTTGTAAAATGGATATCTGTAGGCTATTGGTCATGGCTAGTAGTTATAATTGTCCAAGGGCCATTGATATGAGTTATGGACATGTAGTGGTTATAATGGTTTAATGGCCTTGGTTATGGGTTATGGACACCTATTACTTGTAAAAAGGGTATCTATAGGCTATCGGTCATGGCTACTAGTTATAATGGTTCATGGACCATCAGTATCAGTTATGGACATCTAGTGTTTATAATGGTTCATGAACCATGGTTATGGGTTATCGACACCTATTACTTGTAAAATGGATATATGTAGGCTATTGGTCATGGCTAGTAGTTATAATGATTCAAGGGCCATCAATATCAGTTATGGACATCTAGTTGTTATAATGGTTCAAGGACCATGGTTATGGGTTATGGACACCTATTACTTGTAAATTGGATATCTATAGGCTATCGGTCGTGGCTAGTAGTTATAATGGTCCAAGGGCCATTGATATGAGTTATGGACATGTAGTGGTTATAATGGTTCAATGGCCTTGGTTATGGGTTATGGACACCTATTACTTGTAAAAAGGGTATCTATAGGCTATCGGTCATGGCTACTAGTTATAATGGTTCATGGGCCATCAGTATCAGTTATGGACATCTAGTGTTTATAATGGTTCATGAACCATGGTTATGGGTTATGGACACCTATTACTTGTAAATGGATATCTATAGGCTATTGGTCATGGCTAGTAGTTATAAGGTTCAAGGGCCATCAGTATCAGTTATGGACATCTAGTGGTTATAATGGTTCAAGAACCATGGTTATGGGTTATGGACACCTATTACTTGTAAAATGGATATCTATAGGCTATTGGTCATGGCTAGTAGTTATAATGGTTCAAGGGCCATCGGTATCAGTTATGGGCATCTAGTGGTTATAATTGTTCAAGGGCCATGGTTATGGGTTATGGACACCTATTACTTTTAATATGGATATCTATAGGCTATTAGTCATGGCTAGTAGTTATAATGGTTCAAGGGCCATCTATATGAGTTATGGACATCTAGTGGTTATAATGGTTCAAGAACCATGGTTACGGGTTATGGGCACCTATTACTTGTAAAATGGATATATGTAGGCTATTGGTCATGGCTAGTAGTTATAATGGTTCAAGGGCCATCAGTATCAGTTATGGACATCAAGTGGTTATAGTGGTTCAAGAACCATGGTTATGGGTTATGGACACCTATTACTTGTAAAATCGATATATATATATAGGCTATTGGTCATGGCTAGTAGTTATAATGGTTCAAGGGCCATCGATATGAGTTATGGACATCTAGTGGTTATAATGGTTCAAGGACCATGGTTATGTGTTACGCACACCTATTACTTGTAAAATGAATATATATAGGCTATTGCTCATGGCTAGTAGTTATAATGGTTCAAGGGTCATCGACATGAGTTATAGACATCTAGTGGTTATAATGGTTCAAGGACCATGGTTATGGGTTACGGACACCTATTACTTGTAAAATGGATATCTGGAGGCTATTGGTCATGTCTAGAAGTTATAATGGTTCAAGGACCATGGTTATGGGTTATGGACACCTATTACTTTTAAAATGGATATCTATAGGCTACTGGTCATTGCTAGTAGTTATAACGGTTCAAGGGCCATCATTATCAGTTATGGACATCTAGTGGTTGTAATGGTTCAAGGACCATGGTTATGGGTTATGCACATCTATTACTTGTAAAATGCATATCTATAGGCTATTGTGCATGGCTAGTAGTTATAATGGTTCAAGGGCCATCAGTATCAGTTATGGACATCAAATGGTTATAATGGTTCAAGGACCATGGTTATGGGTTACGGACACCTATTACTTGTAAAATGGATATCTATAGGCTATTGGTCATGGCTAGTAGTTATAATGGTTCAAGGGCCATCAGTATAAGTTATGGACATCAAGTGGTTATAGTGGTTCAAGAACCATGGTTATGGTTTATGGACACCTATTACTTGTAAAATGGATATCTATTGGTCATGGCTAGTAGTTATAATAGTCCAAGGGCCATAGATATGAGTTATGGACATGTAGTGGTTATAATTGTTCAATGGCCTGGGTTATGGGTTATGGACACCTATTACTGGTAAAATGGATATCTATAGGCCATCGGTCATGGCTACTAGTTTTAATGGTTCATGGGCCATCAGTATCAGTTATGAACATCTAGTGGTTATAATGGTTCATGAACCATGGTTATGGGTTATCGACACCTATTACTTGTAAAATGGATATCTGTAGGCTATTGGTCATGGCTAGTAGTTATAATGATTCAAGGGCCATCAATATCAGTTATGGACATCTAGTTGTTATAATGGTTCAAGGACCATGGTTATGGGTTATGGACACCTATTACTTGTAAAATGGATATCTATAGGCTATTGGTCATGGCTAGAAGTTATAATGGTTCAAGGGCCATCGATATGAGTTATGGACATGTACTGGTTATTATGGTTCAATGGCCTTGGTTATGGGTTATGGACACCTGTTGCTTGTAAAATGGATATCTATAGGCTATTGGTCATGGCTAATTACTTGTAAAATGGATATCTATAGGCTATTAGTCATGGCTAGAAGTTATAATGGTTCAAGGGCCATCGGTATCAGTTATGGGCATCTAGTGGTTGTAATTGTTCATGGGTCGTGGTTATGGGTTATGGACACCTATTACTTTTAAAATGGATATCTATAGGTTACTGGTCATTGCTAATAGTTATAACGGTTCAAGGGCCATCAGTATCAGTTATGGGCATCTAGTGGTTATAATATTTCAAGGGTCGTGGTTATGGGTTATGGACACCTATTACTTTTAAAATGGATATCTATAGGCTACTGGTCATTGCTAGTAGTTATAATGGTTCAATGGCCATCAGTATCAGTTATGGACATCTAGTGGTTATAGTGGTTCAAGAAGCATGGTTATGGGTTATGGACACCTATTACTTGTAAAATGGATATCTATAGACTATTGGTCATGGCTAGTAGTTATAATGGTCCAAGGGCCATTGATATGAGTTATGGACATGTAGTGGTTATAATGGTTCAATGGCCTTGGTTATGGGTTATGGACACCTATTACTTGTAAAAAGGGTATCTATAGGCTATCGGTCATGGCTACTAGTCTAATGGTTCATGGGCCATCAGTATCAGTTATGGACATCTAGTGTTTATAATGGTTCATGAACCATGGTTATGGGTTATCGACACCTATTACTTGTAAAATGGATATCTGTAGGCTTTTGGTCATGGCTAGTAGTTATAATGATTCAAGGGCCATCAATATCAGTTATGGACATCTAGTTGTTATAATGGTTCAAAGATCATGGTTATGGGTTATGGACACCTATTACTTGTAAAATGGATATCTATAGGCTATCGGTCGTGGCTACTAGTTATAATGGTTCAAGGGCCATCAGTATCAGTTATGGACATCTAGTGGTTATAATGGTTCAAGAACCATGGTTATGGGTTATGGACACCTATTACTTGTAAAATGGATGTCTGTAGGCTATTGGTCATGGCTAGTAGTTATAATTGTCCAAGGGCCATTGATATGAGTTATGGACATGTAGTGGTTATAATGGTTCAATGGCCTTGGTTATGGGTTATGGACACCTATTACTTGTAAAAAGGGTATCTATAGGCTATCGGTCATGGCTACTAGTTATAATGGATCATGGGCCATCAGTATCAGTTATGGACATCTAGTGTTTATAATGGTTCATGAACCATGGTTATGGGTTATCGACACCTATTACTTGTAAAATGGATATCTGTAGGCTATTGGTCATGGCTAGTAGTTATAATGATTCAAGGGCCATCAATATCAGTTATGGACATCTAGTTGTTATAATGGTTCAAGGACCATGGTTATGGGTTATGGACACCTATTACTTGTAAATTGGATATCTATAGGCTATCGGTCGTGGCTAGTAGTTATAATGGTCCAAGGGCCATTGATATGAGTTATGGACATGTAGTGGTTATAATGGTTCAATGGCCTTGGTTATGGGTTATGGACACCTATTACTTGTAAAAAGGGTATCTATAGGCTATCGGTCATGGCTACTAGTTATAATGGTTCATGGGCCATCAGTATCAGTTATGGACATCTAGTGTTTATAATGGTTCATGAACCATGGTTATGGGTTATGGACACCTATTACTTGTAAATGGATATCTATGGGCTATTGGTCATGGCTAGTAGTTATAAGGTTCAAGGGCCATCAGTTTCAGTTATGGACATCTAGTGGTTATAATGGTTCAAGAAACATGGTTATGGGTTATGGACACCTATTACTTGTAAAATGGATATCTATAGGCTATTGGTCATGGCTAGTAGTTATAATGGTTCAAGGGCCATCGGTATCAGTTATGGGCATCTAGTGGTTATAATTGTTCAAGGGCCATGGTTATGGGTTATGGACACCTATTACTTTTAATATGGATATCTATAGGCTATTAGTCATGGCTAGTAGTTATAATGGTTCAAGGGCCATCTATATGAGTTATGGACATCTAGTGGTTATAATGGTTCAAGAACCATGGTTACGGGTTATGGGCACCTATTACTTGTAAAATGGATATATGTAGGCTATTGGTCATGGCTAGTAGTTATAATGGTTCAAGGGCCATCAGTATCAGTTATGGACATCAAGTGGTTATAGTGGTTCAAGAACCATGGTTATGGGTTATGGACACCTATTACTTGTAAAATCGATATATATAGGCTATTGGTCATGGCTAGTAGTTATAATGGTTCAAGGGCCATCGATATGAGTTATGGACATCTAGTGGTTATAATGGTTCAAGGACCATGGTTATGTGTTACGCACACCTATTACTTGTAAAATGAATATGTATAGGCTATTGCTCATGGCTAGTAGTTATAATGGTTCAAGGGTCATCGACATGAGTTATAGACATCTAGTGGTTATAATGGTTCAAGGACCATGGTTATGGGTTACGGACACCTATTACTTGTAAAATGGATATCTGGAGGCTATTGGTCATGTCTAGAAGTTATAATGGTTCAAGGACCATGGTTATGGGTTATGGACACCTATTACTTTTAAAATGGATATCTATAGGCTACTGGTCATTGCCAGTAGTTATAACGGTTCAAGGGCCATCATTATCAGTTATGGACATCTAGTGGTTGTAATGGTTCAAGGACCATGGTTATGGGTTATGCACATCTATTACTTGTAAAATGCATATCTATAGGCTATTGCGCATGGCTAGTAGTTATAATGGTTCAAGGGCCATCAGTATCAGTTATGGACATCAAATGGTTATAATGGTTCAAGGACCATGGTTATGGGTTACGGACACCTATTACTTGTAAAATGGATATCTATAGGCTATTGGTCATGGCTAGTAGTTATAATGGTTCAAGGGCCATCAGTATAAGTTATGGACATCAAGTGGTTATAGTGGTTCAAGAACCATGGTTATGGTTTATGGACACCTATTACTTGTAAAATGGATATCTATTGGTCATGGCTAGTAGTTATAATAGTCCAAGGGCCATAGATATGAGTTATGGACATGTAGTGGTTATAATGGTTCAATGGCCTTGGTTATGGGTTATGGACACCTATTACTGGTAAAATGGATATCTATAGGCCATCGGTCATGGCTACTAGTTTTAATGGTTCATGGGCCATCAGTATCAGTTATGAACATCTAGTGGTTATAATGGTTCATGAACCATGGTTATGGGTTATCGACACCTATTACTTGTAAAATGGATATCTGTAGGCTATTGGTCATGGCTAGTAGTTATAATGATTCAAGGGCCATCAATATCAGTTATGGACATCTAGTTGTTATAACGGTTCAAGGACCATGGTTATGGGTTATGGACACCTATTACTTGTAAAATGGATATCTATAGGCTATTGGTCATGGCTAGAAGTTATAATGGTTCAAGGGCCATCGATATGAGTTATGGACATGTACTGGTTATTATGGTTCAATGGCCTTGGTTATGGGTTATGGACACCCGTTGCTTGTAAAATGGATATCTATAGGCTATTGGTCATGGCTAATTACTTGTAAAATGGATATCTATAGGCTATTAGTCATGGCTAGAAGTTATAATGGTTCAAGGGCCATCGGTATCAGTTATGGGCATCTAGTGGTTGTAATTGTTCATGGGTCGTGGTTATGGGTTATGGACACCTATTACTTTTAAAATGGATATCTATAGGTTACTGGTCATTGCTAATAGTTATAACGGTTCAAGGGCCATCAGTATCAGTTATGGGCATCTAGTGGTTATAATATTTCAAGGGTCGTGGTTATGGGTTATGGACACCTATTACTTTTAAAATGGATATCTATAGGCTACTGGTCATTGCTAGTAGTTATAATGGTTCAATGGCCATCAGTATCAGTTATGGACATCTAGTGGTTATAGTGGTTCAAGAAGCATGGTTATGGGTTATGGACACCTATTACTTGTAAAATGGATATCTATAGGCTATTGGTCATGGCTAGTAGTTATAATGGTCCAAGGGCCATTGATATGAGTTATGGACATGTAGTGGTTATAATGGTTCAATGGCCTTGGTTATGGGTTATGGACACCTATTACTTGTAAAAAGGGTATCTATAGGCTATCGGTCATGGCTACTAGTCTAATGGTTCATGGGCCATCAGTATCAGTTATGGACATCTAGTGTTTATAATGGTTCATGAACCATGGTTATGGGTTATCGACACCTATTACTTGTAAAATGGATATCTGTAGGCTTTTGGTCATGGCTAGTAGTTATAATGATTCAAGGGCCATCAATATCAGTTATGGACATCTAGTTGTTATAATGGTTCAAAGACCATGGTTTTGGGTTATGGACACCTATTACTTGTAAAATGGATATCTATAGGCTATCGGTCGTGGCTACTAGTTATAATGGTTCAAGGGCCATCAGTATCAGTTATGGACATCTAGTGGTTATAATGGTTCAAGAACCATGGTTATGGGTTATGGACACCTATTACTTGTAAAATGGATATCTGTAGGCTATTGGTCATGGCTAGTAGTTATAATTGTCCAAGGGCCATTGATATGAGTTATGGACATGTAGTGGTTATAATGGTTCAATGGCCTTGGTTATGGGTTATGGACACCTATTACTTGTAAAAAGGGTATCTATAGGCTATCGGTCATGGCTACTAGTTATAATGGTTCATGGGCCATCAGTATCAGTTATGGACATCTAGTGTTTATAATGGTTCATGAACCATGGTTATGGGTTATCGACACCTGTTACTTGTAAAATGGATATCTGTAGGCTATTGGTCATGGCTAGTAGTTATAATGATTCAAGGGCCATCAATATCAGTTATGGACATCTAGTTGTTATAATGGTTCAAGGACCATGGTTATGGGTTATGGACACCTATTACTTGTAAATTGGATATCTATAGGCTATCGGTCGTGGCTAGTAGTTATAATGGTCCAAGGGCCATTGATATGAGTTATGGACATGTAGTGGTTATAATGGTTCAATGGCCTTGGTTATGGGTTATGGACACCTATTACTTGTAAAAAGGGTATCTATAGGCTATCGGTCATGGCTACTAGTTATAATGGTTCATGGGCCATCAGTATCAGTTATGGACATCTAGTGTTTATAATGGTTCATGAACCATGGTTATGGGTTATGGACACCTATTACTTGTAAATGGATATCTATAGGCTATTGGTCATGGCTAGTAGTTATAAGGTTCAAGGGCCATCAGTATCAGTTATGGACATCTAGTGGTTATAATGGTTCAAGAACCATGGTTATGGGTTATGGACACCTATTACTTGTAAAATGGATATCTATAGGCTATTGGTCATGGCTAGTAGTTATAATGGTTCAAGGGCCATCGGTATCAGTTATGGGCATCTAGTGGTTATAATTGTTCAAGGGCCATGGTTATGGGTTATGGACACCTATTACTTTTAATATGGATATCTATAGGCTATTAGTCATGTCTAGTGGTTATAATGGTTCAAGAACCATGGTTACGGGTTATGGGCACCTATTACTTGTAAAATGGATATATGTAGGCTATTGGTCATGGCTAGTAGTTATAATGGTTCAAGGGCCATCAGTATCAGTTATGGACATCAAGTGGTTATAGTGGTTCAAGAACCATGGTTATGGGTTATGGACACCTATTACTTGTAAAATCGATATATATATATAGGCTATTGGCCATGGCTAGTAGTTATAATGGTTCAAGGGCCATCGATATGAGTTATGGACATCTAGTGGTTATAATGGTTCAAGGACCATGGTTATGTGTTACGCACACCTATTACTTGTAAAATGAATATATATAGGCTATTGCTCATGGCTAGTAGTTATAATGGTTCAAGGGTCATCGACATGAGTTATAGACATCTAGTGGTTATAATGGTTCAAGGACCATGGTTATGGGTTACGGACACCTATTACTTGTAAAATGGATATCTGGAGGCTATTGGTCATGTCTAGAAGTTATAATGGTTCAAGGACCATGGTTATGGGTTATGGACACCTATTACTTTTAAAATGGATATCTATAGGCTACTGGTCATTGCTAGTAGTTATAACGGTTCAAGGGCCATCATTATCAGTTATGGACATCTAGTGGTTGTAATGGTTCAAGGACCATGGTTATGGGTTATGCACATCTATTACTTGTAAAATGCATATCTATAGGCTATTGCGCATGGCTAGTAGTTATAATGGTTCAAGGGCCATCAGTATCAGTTATGGACATCAAATGGTTATAATGGTTCAAGGACCATGGTTATGGGTTACGGACACCTATTACTTGTAAAATGGATATCTATAGGCTATTGGTCATGGCTAGTAGTTATAATGGTTCAAGGGCCATCAGTATAAGTTATGGACATCAAGTGGTTATAGTGGTTCAAGAACCATGGTTATGGTTTATGGACACCTATTACTTGTAAAATGGATATCTATTGGTCATGGCTAGTAGTTATAATAGTCCAAGGGCCATAGATATGAGTTATGGACATGTAGTGGTTATAATGGTTCAATGGCCTTGGTTATGGGTTATGGACACCTATTACTGGTAAAATGGATATCTATAGGCCATCGGTCATGGCTACTAGTTTTAATGGTTCATGGGCCATCAGTATCAGTTATGAACATCTAGTGGTTATAATGGTTCATGAACCATGGTTATGGGTTATCGACACCTATTACTTGTAAAATGGATATATGTAGGCTATTGGTCATGGCTAGTAGTTATAATGATTCAAGGGCCATCAATATCAGTTATGGACATCTAGTTGTTATAATGGTTCAAGGACCATGGTTATGGGTTATGGACACCTATTACTTGTAAAATGGATATCTATAGGCTATTGGTCATGGCTAGTAGTTATAATGGTTCAAGGGCCATCGATATGAGTTATGGAAATGTACTGGTTATTATGGTTCAATGGCCTTGGTTATGGGTTATGGACACCTGTTGCTTGTAAAATGGATATCTATAGGCTATTGGTCATGGCTAATTACTTGTAAAATGGATATCTATAGGCTATTAGTCATGGCTAGAAGTTATAATGGTTCAAGGGCCATCGGTATCAGTTATGGGCATCTAGTGGTTTTAATTGTTCATGTGTCGTGGTTATGGGTTATGGACACCTATTACTTTTAAAATGGATATCTATAGGTTACTGGTCATTGCTAATAGTTATAACGGTTCAAGGGCCATCAGTATCAGTTTTGGGCATCTAGTGGTTATAATATTTCAAGGGTCGTGGTTATGGGTTATGGACACCTATTACTTTTAAAATGGATATCTATAGGCTACTGGTCATTGCTAGTAGTTGTAATGGTTCAATGGCCATCAGTATCAGTTATGGACATCTAGTGGTTATAGTGGTTCAAGAACCATGGTTATGGGTTATGGACACCTATTACTTGTAAAATGGATATCTATAGTCTATTGGTCATGGCTAGTAGTTATAATGGTCCAAGGGCCATTGATATGAGTTATGGACATGTAGTGGTTATAATGGTTCAATGGCCTTGGTTATGGGTTATGGACACCTATTACTTGTAAAAAGGGTATCTATAGGCTATCGGTTATGGCTACTAGTTATAATGGTTAATGGGCCATCAGTATCAGTTATGGAAATCTAGTGTTTATAATGGTTCATGAACCATGGTTATGGGTTATCGACACCTATTACTTCTAAAATGGATATCTGTACGCTATTGGTCATGGCTAGTAGTTATAATGATTCAAGGGCCATCAATATCAGTTATGGACATCTAGTTGTTATAATGGTTCAAGGACCATGGTTATGGGTTATGGACACCTATTACTTGTAAAATGGATATCTATAGGCTATCGGTCGTGGCTACTAGTTATAATGGTTCAAGGGCCATCAGTATCAGTTACGGACATCTAGTGGTTATAATGGTTCAAGAACCATGGTTATGGGTTATGGACACCTATTACTTGTAAAATGGATATCTGTAGGCTATTGGTCATGGCTAGTAGTTATAATGGTCCAAGGGCCATTGATATGAGTTATGGACATGTAGTGGTTATAATGGTTCAATGGCCTTGGTTATGGGTTATGGACACCTATTACTTGTAAAAGGGGTATCTATAGGCTATCGGTCATGGCTACTAGTTATAATGGTTCATGGGCCATCACTATCAGTTATGGACATCTAGTGTTTATAATGGTTCATGAACCATGGTTATGGGTTATCGACACCTATTACTTGTAAAATGGATATCTGTAGGCTATTGGTCATGGCTAGTAGTTATAATGATTCAAGCGCCATCAATATCAGTTATGGACATCTAGTTGTTATAATGGTTCAAGGACCATGGTTACGGGTTATGGACACCTATTACTTGTAAATTGGATATCTATAGGCTATCGGTCGTGGCTACTAGTTATAATGGTTCAAGGGCCATCAGTATCAGTTATGGACATCTAGTGGTTATAATGGTTTAAGGACCACGGTTATGGGTTATGGACACCTATTACTTGTAAATGGATATCTATAGGCTATTGGTCATGGCTAGTAGTTATAATGGTCCAAGGGCCATCGATATGAGTTATGGACATGTAGTGGTTATAATGGTACAATGGCCTTGGTTATGTGTTACGGACACCTATTACTTGAAAAATGGATACTATAGGCTATTGGTAACGGCTACTAGTTATAATGGTTCAAGGGCCATCAGTATCAGTTATGGGCATCTAGTGGTTATAATGGTTCAAGAACCATGGTTATGGGTTATGGACACCTATTACTTGTAAAATGGATATCTGTAGGCTATTGGACATGGCTAGTAGTTATAATGGTTCAAGGGCCGTCAGTATCAGTTATGGACATCTAGTGGTTATAATGGTTCAAGGACTATGGTTATGGGTTATGGACACCTATTACTTGTGAAATGGATATCTATACGCTATTGGTCATGGCTAGTAGTTATAATGGTCCAAGGGCCATCGGTATCATTTATGGGCATCTAGTGGTTATAATTGTTCAAGGGCCATGGTTATGGGTTATAGACACCTATTACTTTTAATATGGATATCTATAGGCTATTAGTCATGGCTAGTAGTTATAATGGTTCAAGGGCCATCTATATGAGTTATGGGCATCTAGTGGTTATAATGGTTCAAGACCATGGTTATGGGTTATGGACACCTATTACTTGTAAAATGGATATCTGTAGGCTATTGGTCATGGCTAGTAGTTATAATGGTTCAAGGGCCATCGATATCAGTTATGGGCATCTAGTGGTTATAATTGTTCAAGGACTGTGGTTATGGGTTATGGACACCTATTACTTTTAAAATGGATATTTATAGGCTACTAGTCATTGCTAGTAGTTATAATGGTTCAAGTGCCATCAGTAACAGTTATGGACATCTAGTGGTTATAATGGTAAAAGGACCATGGTTATGGGTTATGGACACATATTACTTGAAAAATGCATATCTATAGGCTATTAGTCATGGCTAGTAGTTATAATGGTTCAAGGGCCATCGATATGAGTTATGGACACGTAGTGGTTATAATGGTTCAATGGCCTTGGTTATGGGTTATGGACACCTATTACTTGTAAAATGGATATCTATAGGCTATCGGTCATGGCTACTAGTTATAATGGTTCAAGGCCATCAGTATCAGTTATGGACATCTAGTGGTTATAATGGTTCAAGAACCATGGGTATGGGTTATGGACACCTATTACTTGTAAAATGGATATCTGTAGGCTATTGGTCATGGCTAGTAGTTATAATGGTTCAAGGGCCATCAGTATCAGTTATGGACATCTAGTTGTTATGATGGTTTAAGGACCATGGTTATGGGTTATGGACACCTATTACTTGTAAAATGGATATCTATAGGCTATTGGTCATGGCTAGTAGTTATAATGGTTCAAGGGCCATCGGTATCAGTTATGGACATGTAGTAGTTATAATGGTTCAATGGCCTTGGTTATGGGTTATAGACACCTATTACTTGTAAAATGGATATCTATAGGCTATCGGTCATGGCTACTAGTTATAATGGTTCATGGGCCATCAGTATCGTTATGGACATCTAGTGGTTATAATGGTTCATGAACCATGGTTATGGGTTATCGACACCTATTACTTGTAAAATGGATATCTGTAGGCTATTGGTCATGGCTAGTAGTTATAATGATTCAAGGGCCATCAATATCAGTCATGGACATCTAGTTGTTATAATGGTTCAAGGACCATGGTTATGGGTTATGGACACCTATTACTTGTAAAATGGATATCTATAGGCTATCAGTCATGGCTACTAGTTATAATGGTTCAAGGGCCATCAGTATCATTTATGGACATCTAGTGGTTATAAAGGTTCAAGAACCATGGTTATGGGTTAAGGACACCTATTACTTGTAAAAAGGATATCTGTAGGCTATTGGTCATGGCTAGTTGTTATAATGGTCCAAGGGCCATTGATATGAGTTATGGACATGTAGTGGTTATAATGGTTCAATGGCCTTGGTTATGGGTTACGGACACCTATTACTTGTAAAAGGGTATCTATAGGCTATCGGTCATGGCTACTAGTTATAATGGTTCATGGGCCATCAGTATCAGTTATGGACATCTAGTGTTTATAATGGTTCATGAACCATGGTTATGGGTTATCGACACCTATTACTTGTAAAATGGATATCTGTAGGCTATTGGTCATGGCTAGTAGTTATAATGATTCAAGGGCCATCAATATCAGTTATGGACATCTAGTTGTTATAATGGTTCAAGGACCATGGTTATGGGATATGGACACCTATTACTTGTAAAATGGATATCTATAAGCTATTGGTCATGGCTAGAAGTTATAATGGTTCAAGGGCCATCAGTATCAGTTATGGACATCTAGTGGTTATAATGGTTTAAGGACCACGGTTATGGGTTATGGACACCTATTACTTGTAAATGGATATCTATAGGCTATTGGTCATGGCTAGTAGTTATAATGGTCCAAGGGCCATCGATATGAGTTATGGACATGTAGTGGTTATAATGGTTCAATGGCCTTGGTTATGTGTTACGGACACCTATTACTTGAAAAATGGATACTATAGGCTATTGGTAACGGCTACTAGTTATAATGGTTCAAGGGCCATCAGTATCAGTTATGGGCATCTAGTGGTTATAATGGTTCAAGAACCATGGTTATGGGTTATGGACACCTATTACTTGTAAAATGGATATCTGTAGGCTATTGGACATGGCTAGTAGTTATAATGGTTCAAGGGCCGTCAGTATCAGTTATGGACATCTAGTTGTTATAATGGTTCAAGGACTATGGTTATGGGTTATGGACACCTATTACTTGTGAAATGGATATCTATAGGCTATTGGTCATGGCTAGTAGTTATAATGGTCCAAGGGCCATCGGTATCATTTATGGGCATCTAGTGGTTATAATTGTTCAAGGGCCATGGTTATGGGTTATTGACACCTATTACTTTTAATATGGATATCTATAGGCTATTAGTCATGGCTAGTAGTTATAATGGTTCAAGGGCCATCTATATGAGTTATGGACATCTAGTGGTTATAATGGTTCAAGACCATGGTTATGGGTTATGGACACCTATTACTTGTAAAATGGATATCTGTAGGCTATTGGTCATGGCTAGTAGTTATAATGGTTCAAGGGCCATCGATATCAGTTATGGGCATCTAGTGGTTATAATTGTTCAAGGACCGTGGTTATGGGTTATGGACACCTATTACTTTTAAAATGGATATTTATAGGCTACTAGTCATTGCTAGTAGTTATAATGGTTCAAGTGCCATCAGTAACAGTTATGGACATCTAGTGGTTATAATGGTAAAAGGACCATGGTTATGGGTTATGGACACATATTACTTGAAAAATGGATATCTATAGGCTATTAGTCATGGCTAGTAGTTATAATGGTTCAAGGGCCATCGATATGAGTTATGGACATGTAGTGGTTATAATGGTTCAATGGCCTTGGTTAAGGGTTATGGACACCTATTACTTGTAAAATGGATATCTATAGGCTATCGGTCATGGCTACTAGTTATAATGGTTCAAGGCCATCAGTATCAGTTATGGACATCTAGTGGTTATAATGGTTCAAGAACCATGGGTATGGGTTATGGACACATATTACTTGTAAAATGGATATCTGTAGGCTATTGGTCATGGCTAGTAGTTATAATGGTTCAAGGGCCATCAGTATCAGTTATGGACATCTAGTTGTTATGATGGTTTAAGGACCATGGTTATGGGTTATGGACACCTATTACTTGTAAAATGGATATCTATAGGCTATTGGTCATGGCTAGTAGTTATAATGGTTCAAGGGCCATCGGTATCAGTTATGGACATGTAGTAGTTATAATGGTTCAATGGCCTTGGTTATGGGTTATAGACACCTATTACTTGTAAAATGGATATCTATAGGCTATCGGTCATGGCTACTAGTTATAATGGTTCATGGGCCATCAGTATCGTTATGGACATCTAGTGGTTATAATGGTTCATGAACCATGGTTATGGGTTATCGACACCTATTACTTGTAAAATGGATATCTGTAGGCTATTGGTCATGGCTAGTAGTTATAATGATTCAAGGGCCATCAATATCAGTCATGGACATCTAGTTGTTATAATGGTTCAAGGACCATGGTTATGGGTTATGGACACCTATTACTTGTAAAATGGATATCTATAGGCTATCAGTCATGGCTACTAGTTATAATGGTTCAAGGGCCATCAGTATCATTTATGGACATCTAGTGGTTATAAAGGTTCAAGAACCATGGTTATGGGTTAAGGACACCTATTACTTGTAAAAAGGATATCTGTAGGCTATTGGTCATGGCTAGTAGTTATAATGGTCCAAGGGCCATTGATATGAGTTATGGACATGTAGTGGTTATAATGGTTCAATGGCCTTGGTTATGGGTTACGGACACCTATTACTTGTAAAAGGGTATCTATAGGCTATCGGTCATGGCTACTAGTTATAATGGTTCATGGGCCATCAGTATCAGTTATGGACATCTAGTGTTTATAATGGTTCATGAACCATGGTTATGGGTTATCGACACCTATTACTTGTAAAATGGATATCTGTAGGCTATTGGTCATGGCTAGTAGTTATAATGATTCAAGGGCCATCAATATCAGTTATGGACATCTAGTTGTTATAATGGTTCAAGGACCATGGTTATGGGATATGGACACCTATTACTTGTAAAATGGATATCTATAGGCTATTGGTCATGGCTAGAAGTTATAATGGTTCAAGGGCCATTGATATGAGTTATGGACATGTAGTGGTTATAATGGTTCAATGGCCTTGGTTATGGGTTATGGACACCTATTACTTGTAAAATGGATATCTATAGGCTATCGGTCATGGCTACTAGTTATAATGGTTCAAGGCCATCAGTATAGGTTATGGACATCTAGTGGTTATAATGGTTCAAGAACCATGGTTATGGGTTATGGACACCTATTACTTGTAAAATGGATATCTGTAGGCTATTGGTCATGGCTAGTAGTTATAATGGTGCAAGGGCCATCAGTATCAGTTATGGACATCTAGTTGTTATAATGGTTTAAGGACCATGGTTATGGGTTATGGACACCTATTACTTGTAAAATGGATATCTATAGGCTATTGGTCATGGCTAGTAGTTATAATGGTTCAAGGGCCATCGGTATCAGTTATGGACATGTAGTAGTTATAATGGTTCAATGGCCTTGGTTATGGGTTATAGACACCTATTACTTTTAATATGGATATCTATAGGCTATTAGTCATGGCTAGTAGTTATAATGGTTCGAGGGCCATCTATATGAGTTATGGACATCTAGTGGTTATAATGGTTCAAGACCATGGTTATGGGTTATGGACACCTATTACTTGTAAAATGGATATTTGTAGGCTATTGGTCATGGCTAGTAGTTATAATGGTTCAAGGGCCATCGATATCAGTTATGGGCATCTAGTGGTTATAATTGTTCAAGGACCGTGGTTATGGGTTATGGACACCTATTACTTTTAAAATGGATATTTATAGGCTACTAGTCATTGCTAGTAGTTATAATGGTTCAAGTGCCATCAGTAACAGTTATGGACATCTAGTGGTTATAATGGTAAAAGGACCATGGTTATGGGTTATGGACACATATTACTTGAAAAATGGATATCTATAGGCTATTAGTCATGGCTAGTAGTTATAATGGTTCAAGGGCCATCGATATGAGTTATGGACATGTAGTGGTTATAATGGTTCAATGGCCTTGGTTATGGGTTATGGACACCTATTACTTGTAAAATGGATATCTATAGGCTATCGGTCATGGCTACTAGTTATAATGGTTCAAGGCCATCAGTATCAGTTATGGACATCTAGTGGTTATAATGGTTCAAGAACCATGGGTATGGGTTATGGACACCTATTACTTGTAAAATGGATATCTGTAGGCTATTGGTCATGGCTAGTAGTTATAATGGTTCAAGGGCCATCAGTATCAGTTATGGACATCTAGTTGTTATGATGGTTTAAGGACCATGGTTATGGGTTATGGACACCTATTACTTGTAAAATGGATATCTATAGGCTATTGGTCATGGCTAGTAGTTATAATGGTTCAAGGGCCATCGGTATCAGTTATGGACATGTAGTAGTTATAATGGTTCAATGGCCTTGGTTATGGGTTATAGACACCTATTACTTGTAAAATGGATATCTATAGGCTATCGGTCATGGCTACTAGTTATAATGGTTCATGGGCCATCAGTATCGTTATGGACATCTAGTGGTTATAATGGTTCATGAACCATGGTTATGGGTTATCGACACCTATTACTTGTAAAATGGATATCTGTAGGCTATTGGTCATGGCTAGTAGTTATAATGATTCAAGGGCCATCAATATCAGTCATGGACATCTAGTTGTTATAATGGTTCAAGGACCATGGTTATGGGTTATGGACACCTATTACTTGTAAAATGGATATCTATAGGCTATCAGTCATGGCTACTAGTTATAATGGTTCAAGGGCCATCAGTATCATTTATGGACATCTAGTGGTTATAAAGGTTCAAGAACCATGGTTATGGGTTAAGGACACCTATTACTTGTAAAAAGGATATCTGTAGGCTATTGGTCATGGCTAGTAGTTATAATGGTCCAAGGGCCATTGATATGAGTTATGGACATGTAGTGGTTATAATGGTTCAATGGCCTTGGTTATGGGTTACGGACACCTATTACTTGTAAAAGGGTGACTATAGGCTATCGGTCATGGCTACTAGTTATAATGGTTCATGGGCCATCAGTATCAGTTATGGACATCTAGTGTTTATAATGGTTCATGAACCATGGTTATGGGTTATCGACACCTATTACTTGTAAAATGGATATCTGTAGGCTATTGGTCATGGCTAGTAGTTATAATGATTCAAGGGCCATCAATATCAGTTATGGACATCTAGTTGTTATAATGGTTCAAGGACCATGGTTATGGGATATGGACACCTATTACTTGTAAAATGGATATCTATAGGCTATTGGTCATGGCTAGAAGTTATAATGGTTCAAGGGCCATTGATATGAGTTATGGACATGTAGTGGTTATAATGGTTCAATGGCCTTGGTTATGGGTTATGGACACCTATTACTTGTAAAATGGATATCTATAGGCTATCGGTCATGGCTACTAGTTATAATGGTTCAAGGCCATCAGTATCAGTTATGGACATCTAGTGGTTATAATGGTTCAAGAACCATGGTTATGGGTTATGGACACCTATTACTTGTAAAATGGATATCTGTAGGCTATTGGTCATGGCTAGTAGTTATAATGGTGCAAGGGCCATCAGTATCAGTTATGGACATCTAGTTGTTATAATGGTTTAAGGACCATGGTTATGGGTTATGGACACCTATTACTTGTAAAATGGATATCTATAGGCTATTGGTCATGGCTAGTAGTTATAATGGTTCAAGGGCCATCGGTATCAGTTATGGACATGTAGTAGTTATAATGGTTCAATGGCCTTGGTTATGGGTTATAGACACCTATTACTTGTAAAATGGATATCTATAGGCTATCGGTCATGGCTACTAGTTATAATGGTTCATGGGCCATCAGTATCGTTATGGACATCTAGTGGTTATAATGGTTCATGAACCATGGTTATGGGTTATGGACACCTATTACTTGTAAAATGGATATCTGTAGGCTATTGGACATGGCTAGTAGTTATAATGATTCAAGGGCCATCAATATCAGTTATGGACATCTAGTTGTTATAATGGTTCAAGGACCATGGTTATGGGTTATGGACACATATTACTTGAAAAATGGATATCTATAGGCTATTAGTCATGGCTAGTAGTTATAATGGTTCAAGGGCCATCGATATGAGTTATGGACATGTAGTGGTTATAATGGTTCAATGGCCTTGGTTATGGGTTATGGACACCTATTACTTGTAAAATGGATATCTATAGGCTATCGGTCATGGCTACTAGTTATAATGGTTCAAGGCCATCAGTATCAGTTATGGACATCTAGTGGTTATAATGGTTCAAGAACCATGGTTATGGGTTATGGACACCTATTACTTGTAAAATGGATATCTGTAGGCTATTGGTCATGGCTAGTAGTTATAATGGTTCAAGGGCCATCAGTATCAGTTATGGGCATCTAGTTGTTATAATGGTTTAAGGACCATGGTTATGGGTTATGGACACCTATTACTTGTAAAATGGATATCTATAGGCTATTGGTCATGGCTAGTAGTTATAATGGTTCAAGGGCCATCGGTATCAGTTATGGACATGTAGTAGTTATAATGGTTCAATGGCCTTGGTTATGGGTTATAGACACCTATTACTTGTAAAATGGATATCTATAGGCTATCGGTCATGGCTACTAGTTATAATGGTTCATGGGCCATCAGTATCGTTATGGACATCTAGTGGTTATAATGGTTCATGAACCATGGTTATGGGTTATGGACACCTATTACTTGTAAAATGGATATCTGTAGGCTATTGGACATGGCTAGTAGTTATAATGATTCAAGGGCCATCAATATCAGTTATGGACATCTAGTTGTTATAATGGTTCAAGGACCATGGTTATGGGTTATGGACACCTATTACTTGTAAAATGGATATCTATAGGCTATCAGTCATGGCTACTAGTTATAATGGTTCAAGGGCCATCAGTATCATTTATGGACATCTAGTGGTTATAAAGGTTCAAGAACCATGGTTATGGGTTAAGGACACCTATTACTTGTAAAATGGATATCTGTAGGCTATTGGTCATGGCTAGTAGTTATAATGGTCCAAGGGCCATTGATATGAGTTATGGACATGTAGTGGTTATAATGGTTCAATGGCCTTGGTTATGGGTTACGGACACCTATTACTTGTAAAAGGGTATCTATAGGCTATCGGTCATGGCTACTAGTTATAATGGTTCATGGGCCATCAGTATCAGTTATGGACATCTAGTGTTTATAATGGTTCATGAACCATGGTTATGGGTTATCGACACCTATTACTTGTAAAATGGATATCTGTAGGCTATTGGTCATGGCTAGTAGTTATAATGATTCAAGGGCCATCAATATCAGTTAGGGACATCTAGTTTTTATAATGGTTCAAGGACCATGGTTATGGGTTATGGACACCTATTACTTGTAAATTGGATATCTATAGGCTATCGGTCGTGGCTACTAGTTATAATGGTTCAAGGGCCATCAGTATCAGTTATGGACATCTAGTGGTTATAATGGTTCAAGAACCATGGTTATGGGTTATGGACACCTATTACTTGTAAAATGGATATCTGTAGGCTATTGGACATGGCTAGTAGTTATAATGGTTCAAGGGCCGTCAGTATCAGTTATGGACATCTAGTGGTTATAATGGTTCAAGGACTATGGTTATGGGTTATGGACACCTATTACTTGTGAAATGGATATCTATAGGCTATTGGTCATGGCTAGTAGTTATAATGGTCCAAGGGCCATCGGTATCAGTTATGGGCATCTAGTGGTTATAATTGTTCAAGGGCCATGGTTATGGGTTATGGACACCTATTACTTTTAATATGGATATCTATAGGCTATTAGTCATGGCTAGTAGTTATAATGGTTCAAGGGCCATCTATATGAGTTATGGACATCTAGTGGTTATAATGGTTCAAGACCATGGTTATGGGTTATGGACACCTATTACTTGTAAAATGGATATATGTAGGCTATTGGTCATGGCTAGTAGTTATAATGGTTCAAGGGCCATCGATATCAGTTATGGGCATCTAGTGGTTATAATTGTTCAAGGACCGTGGTTATGGGTTATGGACACCTATTACTTTTAAAATGGATATCTATAGGCTATTAGTCATGGCTAGTAGTTATAATGGTTCAAGGGCCATCTATATGAGTTATGGACATCTAGTGGTTATAATGGTTCAAGACCATGGTTATGGGTTATGGACACCTATTACTTGTAAAATGGATATCTGTAGGCTATTGGTCATGGCTAGTAGTTATAATGGTTCAAGGGCCATCGATATCAGTTATGGGCATCTAGTGGTTATAATTGTTCAAGGACCGTGGTTATGGGTTATGGACACCTATTACTTTTAAAATGGATATTTATAGGCTACTAGTCATTGCTAGTAGTTATAATGGTTCAAGTGCCATCAGTAACAGTTATGGACATCTAGTGGTTATAATGGTAAAAGGACCATGGTTATGGGTTATGGACACATATTACTTGAAAAATGGATATCTATAGGCTATTAGTCATGGCTAGTAGTTATAATGGTTCAAGGGCCATCGATATGAGTTATGGACATGTAGTGGTTATAATGGTTCAATGGCCTTGGTTATGGGTTATGGACACCTATTACTTGTAAAATGGATATCTATAGGTTATCGGTCATGGCTACTAGTTATAATGGTTCAAGGCCATCAGTATCAGTTATGGACATCTAGTGGTTATAATGGTTCAAGAACCATGGTTATGGGTTATGGACACCTATTACTTGTAAAATGGATATCTGTAGGCTATTGGTCATGGCTAGTAGTTATAATGGTTCAAGGGCCATCAGTATCAGTTATGGACATCTAGTTGTTATAATGGTTTAAGGACCATGGTTATGGGTTATGGACACCTATTACTTGTAAAATGGATATCTATAGGCTATTGGTCATGGCTAGTAGTTATAATGGTTCAAGGGCCATCGGTATCAGTTATGGACATGTAGTAGTTATAATGGTTCAATGGCCTTGGTTATGGGTTATAGACACCTATTACTTGTAAAATGGATATCTATAGGCTATCGGTCATGGCTACTAGTTATAATGGTTCATGGGCCATCAGTATCGTTATGGACATCTAGTGGTTATAATGGTTCATGAACCATGGTTATGGGTTATCGACACCTATTACTTGTAAAATGGATATCTGTAGGCTATTGGTCATGGCTAGTAGTTATAATGATTCAAGGGCCATCAATATCAGTTATGGACATCTAGTTGTTATAATGGTTCAAGGACCATGGTTATGGGTTATGGACACTTATTACTTGTAAAATGGATATCTATAGGCTATCAGTCATGGCTACTAGTTATAATGGTTCAAGGGCCATCAGTATCATTTATGGACATCTAGTGGTTTATAAAGGTTCAAGAACCATGGTTATGGGTTAAGGACACCTATTACTTGTAAAATAGATATCTGTAGGCTATTGGTCATGGCTAGTAGTTATAATGGTCCAAGGGCCATTGATATGAGTTATGGACATGTAGTGGTTATAATGGTTCAATGGCCTTGGTTATGGGTTACGGACACCTATTACTTGTAAAAGGGTATCTATAGGCTATCGGTCATGGCTACTAGTTATAATGGTTCATGGGCCATCAGTATCAGTTATGGACATCTAGTGTTTATAATGGTTCATGAACCATGGTTATGGGTTATCGACACCTATTACTTGTAAAATGGATATCTGTAGGCTATTGGTCATGGCTAGTAGTTATAATGATTCAAGGGCCATCAATATCAGTTATGGACATCTAGTTGTTATAATGGTTCAAGGACCATGGTTATGGGTTATGGACACCTATTACTTGTAAATTGGATATCTATAGGCTATCGGTCGTGGCTACTAGTTATAATGGTTCAAGGGCCATCAGTATCAGTTATGGACATCTAGTGGTTATAATGGTTCAAGAACCATGGTTATGGGTTATGGACACCTATTACTTGTAAAATAGATATCTGTAGGCTATTGGACATGGCTAGTAGTTATAATGGTTCAAGGGCCGTCAGTATCAGTTATGGACATCTAGTGGTTATAATGGTTCAAGGACCATGGTTATGGGTTATGGACACCTATTACTTGTAAATTGGATATCTATAGGCTATCGGTCGTGGCTACTAGTTATAATGGTTCAAGGGCCATCAATATCAGTTATGGACATCTAGTGGTTATAATGGTTCAAGAACCATGGTTATGGGTTATGGACACCTATTACTTGTAAAATGGATATCTGTAGGCTATTGGACATGGCTAGTAGTTATAATGGTTCAAGGGCCGTCAGTATCAGTTATGGACATCTAGTGGTTATAATGGTTCAAGGACTATGGTTATGGGTTATGGACACCTATTACTTGTGAAATGGATATCTATAGGCTATTGGTCATGGCTAGTAGTTATAATGGTCCAAGGGCCATCGGTATCAGTTATGGGCATCTAGTGGTTATAATTGTTCAAGGGCCATGGTTATGGGTTATAGACACCTATTACTTTTAATATGGATATCTATAGGCTATTAGTCATGGCTAGTAGTTATAATGGTTCAAGGGCCATCTATATGAGTTATGGACATCTAGTGGTTATAATGTTTCAAGACCATGGTTATGGGTTATGGACACCTATTACTTGTAAAATGGATATCTGTAGGCTATTGGTCATGGCTTGTAGTTATAATGGTTCAAGGGCCATCGATATCAGTTATGGGCATCTAGTGGTTATAATTGTTCAAGGACCGTGGTTATGGGTTATGGACACCTATTACTTTTAAAATGGATATTTATAGGCTACTAGTCATTGCTAGTAGTTATAATGGTTCAAGTGCCATCAGTAACAGTTATGGACATCTAGTGGTTATAATGGTAAAAGGACCATGGTTATGGGTTATGGACACATATTACTTGAAAAATGGATATCTATAGGCTATTAGTCATGGCTAGTAGTTATAATGGTTCAAGGGCCATCGATATGAGTTATGGACATGTAGTGGTTATAATGGTTCAATGGCCTTGGTTATGGGTTATGGACACCTATTACTTGTAAAATGGATATCTATAGGCTATCGGTCCTGGCTACTAGTTATAATGGTTCAAGGCCATCAGTATCAGTTATGGACATCTAGTGGTTATAATGGTTCAAGAACCATGGTTATGGGTTATGGACACTTATTACTTGTAAAATGGATATCTGTAGGCTATTGGTCATGGCTAGTAGTTATAATGGTTCAAGGGCCATCAGTATCAGTTATGGACATCTAGTTGTTATAATGGTTTAAGGACCATGGTTATGGGTTATGGACACCTATTACTTGTAAAATGGATATCTATAGGCTATTGGTCATGGGTAGTAGTTATAATGGTTCAAGGGCCATCGGTATCAGTTATGGACATGTAGTAGTTATAATGGTTCAATGGCCTTGGTTATGGGTTATAGACACCTATTACTTGTAAAATGGATATCTATAGGCTATCGGTCATGGCTACTAGTTATAATGGTTCATGGGCCATCAGTATCGTTATGGACATCTAGTGGTTATAATGGTTCATGAACCATGGTTATGGGTTATCGACACCTATTACTTGTAAAATGGATATCTGTAGGCTATTGGTCATGGCTAGTAGTTATAATGATTCAAGGGCCATCAATATCAGTTATGGACATCTAGTTGTTATAATGGTTCAAGGACCATGGTTATGGGTTATGGACACCTATTACTTGTAAAATGGATATCTATAGGCTATCAGTCATGGCTACTAGTTATAATGGTTCAAGGGCCATCAGTATCATTTATGGACATCTAGTGGTTATAAAGGTTCAAGAACCATGGTTATGGGTTAAGGACACCTATTACTTGTAAAATGGATATCTGTAGGCTATTGGTCATGGCTAGTACTTATAATGGTCCAAGGGCCATTGATATGAGTTATGGACATGTAGTGGTTATAATGGTTCAATGGCCTTGGTTATGGGTTACGGACACCTATTACTTGTAAAAGGGTATCTATAGGCTATCGGTCATGGCTACTAGTTATAATGGTTCATGGGCCATCAGTATCAGTTATGGACATCTAGTGTTTATAATGGTTCATGAACCATGGTTATGGGTTATCGACACCTATTACTTGTAAAATGGATATCTGTAGGCTATTGGACATGGCTAGTAGTTATAATGGTTCAAGGGCCGTCAGTATCAGTTATGGACATCTAGTGGTTATAATGGTTCAAGGACTATGGTTATGGGTTATGGACACCTATTACTTGTGAAATGGATATCTATAGGCTATTGGTCATGGCTAGTAGTTATAATGGTCCAAGGGCCATCGGTATCAGTTATGGGCATCTAGTGGTTATAATTGTTCAAGGGCCATGGTTATGGGTTATAGACACCTATTACTTTTAATATGGATATCTATAGGCTATTAGTCATGGCTAGTAGTTATAATGGTTCAAGGGCCATCTATATGAGTTATGGACATCTAGTGGTTATAATGGTTCAAGACCATGGTTATGGGTTATGGACACCTATTACTTGTAAAATGGATATCTGTAGGCTATTGGTCATGGCTAGTAGTTATAATGATTCAAGGGCCATCAATATCAGTTATGGACATCTAGTTGTTATAATGGTTCAAGGACCATGGTTATGGGTTATGGACACCTATTACTTGTAAATTGGATATCTATAGGCTATCGGTCGTGGCTACTAGTTATAATGGTTCAAGGGCCATCAGTATCAGTTATGGACATCTAGTGGTTATAATGGTTCAAGAACCATGGTTATGGGTTATGGACACCTATTACTTGTAAAATGGATATCTGTAGGCTATTGGACATGGCTAGTAGTTATAATGGTTCAAGGGCCGTCAGTATCAGTTATGGACATCTAGTGGTTATAATGGTTCAAGGACTATGGTTATGGGTTATGGACACCTATTACTTGTGAAATGGATATCTATAGGCTATTGGTCATGGCTAGTAGTTATAATGGTCCAAGGGCCATCGGTATCAGTTATGGGCATCTAGTGGTTATAATTGTTCAAGGGCCATGGTTATGGGTTATAGACACCTATTACTTTTAATATGGATATCTATAGGCTATTAGTCATGGCTAGTAGTTATAATGGTTCAAGGGCCATCTATATGAGTTATGGACATCTAGTGGTTATAATGGTTCAAGACCATGGTTATGGGTTATGGACACCTATTACTTGTAAAATGGATATCTGTAGGCTATTGGTCATGGCTAGTAGTTATAATGGTTCAAGGGCCATCGATATCAGTTATGGGCATCTAGTGGTTATAATTGTTCAAGGACCGTGGTTATGGGTTATGGACACCTATTACTTTTAAAATGGATATTTATAGGCTACTAGTCATTGCTAGTAGTTATAATGGTTCAAGTGCCATCAGTAATAGTTATGGACATCTAGTGGTTATAATGGTAAAAGGACCATGGTTATGGGTTATGGACACATATTACTTGAAAAATGGATATCTATAGGCTATTAGTCATGGCTAGTAGTTATAATGGTTCAAAGGCCATCGGTATCAGTTATGGACATGTAGTAGTTATAATGGTTCAATGGCCTTGGTTATGGGTTATAGACACCTATTACTTGTAAAATGGATATCTATAGGCTATCGGTCATGGCTACTAGTTATAATGGTTCATGGGCCATCAGTATCGTTATGGACATCTAGTGGTTATAATGGTTCATGAACCATGGTTATGGGTTATCGACACCTATTACTTGTAAAATGGATATCTGTAGGCTATTGGTCATGGCTAGTAGTTATAATGATTCAAGGGCCATCAATATCAGTTATGGACATCTAGTTGTTATAATGGTTCAAGGACCATGGTTATGGGTTATGGACACTTATTACTTGTAAAATGGATATCTATAGGCTATCAGTCATGGCTACTAGTTATAATGGTTCAAGGGCCATCAGTATCATTTATGGACATCTAGTGGTTATAAAGGTTCAAGAACCATGGTTATGGGTTAAGGACACCTATTACTTGTAAAATAGATATCTGTAGGCTATTGGTCATGGCTAGTAGTTATAATGGTCCAAGGGCCATTGATATGAGTTATGGACATGTAGTGGTTATAATGGTTCAATGGCCTTGGTTATGGGTTACGGACACCTATTACTTGTAAAAGGGTATCTATAGGCTATCGGTCATGGCTACTAGTTATAATGGTTCATGGGCCATCAGTATCAGTTATGGACATCTAGTGTTTATAATGGTTCATGAACCATGGTTATGGGTTATCGACACCTATTACTTGTAAAATGGATATCTGTAGGCTATTGGTCATGGCTAGTAGTTATAATGATTCAAGGGCCATCAATATCAGTTATGGACATCTAGTTGTTATAATGGTTCAAGGACCATGGTTATGGGTTATGGACACCTATTACTTGTAAATTGGATATCTATAGGCTATCGGTCGTGGCTACTAGTTATAATGGTTCAAGGGCCATCAGTATCAGTTATGGACATCTAGTGGTTATAATGGTTCAAGAACCATGGTTATGGGTTATGGACACCTATTACTTGTAAAATGGATATCTGTAGGCTATTGGACATGGCTAGTAGTTATAATGGTTCAAGGGCCGTCAGTATCAGTTATGGACATCTAGTGGTTATAATGGTTCAAGGACTATGGTTATGGGTTATGGACACCTATTACTTGTGAAATGGATATCTATAGGCTATTGGTCATGGCTAGTAGTTTTAATGGTCCAAGGGCCATCGGTATCAGTTATGGGCATCTAGTGGTTATAATTGTTCAAGGGCCATGGTTATGGGTTATAGACACCTATTACTTTTAATATGGATATCTATAGGCTATTAGTCATGGCTAGTAGTTATAATGGTTCAAGGGCCATCTATATGAGTTATGGACATCTAGTGGTTATAATGGTTCAAGACCATGGTTATGGGTTATGGACACCTATTACTTGTAAAATGGATATCTGTAGGCTATTGGTCATGGCTAGTAGTTATAATGGTTCAAGGGCCATCGATATCAGTTATGGGCATCTAGTGGTTATAATTGTTCAAGGACCGTGGTTATGGGTTATGGACACCTATTACTTTTAAAATGGATATTTATAGGCTACTAGTCATTGCTAGTAGTTATAATGGTTCAAGTGCCATCAGTAACAGTTATGGACATCTAGTGGTTATAATGGTAAAAGGACCATGGTTATGGGTTATGGACACATATTACTTGAAAAATGGATATCTATAGGCTATTAGTCATGGCTAGTAGTTATAATGGTTCAAGGGCCATCGATATGAGTTATGGACATGTAGTGGTTATAATGGTTCAATGGCCTTGGTTATGGGTTATGGACACCTATTACTTGTAAAATGGATATCTATAGGCTATTGGTCATGGCTACTAGTTATAATGGTTCAAGGCCATCAGTATCAGTTATGGACATCTAGTGGTTATAATGGTTCAAGAACCATGGTTATGGGTTATGGACACCTATTACTTGTAAAATGGATATCTGTAGGCTATTGGTCATGGCTAGTAGTTATAATGGTTCAAGGGCCATCAGTATCAGTTATGGACATCTAGTTGTTATAATGGTTTAAGGACCATGGTTATGGGTTATGGACACCTATTACTTGTAAAATGGATATCTATAGGCTATTGGTCAAGGCTAGTAGTTATAATGGTTCAAGGGCCATCGGTATCAGTTATGGACATGTAGTAGTTATAATGGTTCAATGGCCTTGGTTATGGGTTATAGACACCTATTACTTGTAAAATGGATATCTATAGGCTATCGGTCATGGCTACTAGTTATAATGGTTCATGGGCCATCAGTATCGTTATGGACATCTAGTGGTTATAATGGTTCAAGAACCATGGTTATGGGTTATGGACACCTATTACTTGTAAAATGGATATCTGTAGGCTATTGGTCATGGCTAGTAGTTATAATGATTCAAGGGCCATCAATATCAGTTATGGACATCTAGTTGTTATAATGGTTCAAGGACCATGGTTATGGGTTATGGACACTTATTACTTGTAAAATGGATATCTATAGGCTATCAGTCATGGCTACTAGTTATAATGGTTCAAGGGCCATCAGTATCATTTATGGACATCTAGTGGTTATAAAGGTTCAAGAACCATGGTTATGGGTTAAGGACACCTATTACTTGTAAAATAGATATCTGTAGGCTATTGGTCATGGCTAGTAGTTATAATGGTCCAAGGGCCATTGATATGAGTTATGGACATGTAGTGGTTATAATGGTTCAATGGCCTTGGTTATGGGTTACGGACACCTATTACTTGTAAAAGGGTATCTATAGGCTATCGGTCATGGCTACTAGTTATAATGATTCATGGGCCATCAGTATCAGTTATGGACATCTAGTGTTTATAATGGTTCATGAACCATGGTTATGGGTTATCGACACCTATTACTTGTAAAATGGATATCTGTAGGCTATTGGACATGGCTAGTAGTTATAATGATTCAAGGGCCATCAATATCAGTTATGGACATCTAGTTGTTATAATGGTTCAAGGACCATGGTTATGGGTTATGGACACCTATTACTTGTAAATTGGATATCTATAGGCTATCGGTCGTGGCTACTAGTTATAATGGTTCAAGGGCCATCAGTATCAGTTATGGACATCTAGTGGTTATAATGGTTCAAGAACCATGGTTATGGGTTATGGACACCTATTACTTGTAAAATGGATATCTGTAGGCTATTGGTCATGGCTAGTAGTTATAATGGTTCAAGGGCCATCAGTATCAGTTATGGACATCTAGTTGATATAATGGTTTAAGGACCACGGTTATGGGTTATGGACACCTATTACTTGTAAATGGATATCTATAGGCTATTGGTCATGGCTAGTAGTTATAATGGTCCAAGGGCCATCGATATGAGTTATGGACATGTAGTGGTTATAATGGTTCAATGGCCTTGGTTATGTGTTACGGACACCTATTACTTGAAAAATCGATACTATAGGCTATTGGTAACGGCTACTAGTTATAATGGTTCAAGGGCCATCAGTATCAGTTATGGGCATCTAGTGGTTATAATGGTTCAAGAACCATGGTTATGGGTTATGGACACCTATTACTTGTAAAATGGATATCTGTATGCTATTGGACATGGCTAGTAGTTATAATGGTTCAAGGGCCGTCAGTATCATTTATGGACATCTAGTGTTTATAATGGTTCATGAACCATGGTTATGGGTTATCACCACCTATTACTTGTAAAATGGATATCTGTAGGCTATTGGTCATGGCTAGTAGTTATAATGATTCAAGGGCCATCAATATCAGTTATGGACATCTAGTTGTTATAATGGTTCAAGGACCATGGTTATGGGTTATGGACACCTATTACTTGTAAAATGGATATCTATAGGCTATCAGTCATGGCTACTAGTTATAATGGTTCAAGGGCCATCAGTATCATTTATGGACATCTAGTGGTTATAAAGGTTCAAGAACCATGGTTATGGGTTAAGGACACCTATTACTTGTAAAATAGATATCTGTAGGCTATTGGTCATGGCTAGTAGTTATAATGGTCCAAGGGCCATTGATATGAGTTATGGACATGTAGTGGTTATAATGGTTCAATGGCCTTGGTTATGGGTTACGGACACCTATTACTTGTAAAAGGGTATCTATAGGCTATCGGTCATGGCTACTAGTTATAATGGTTCATGGGCCATCAGTATCAGTTATGGACATCTAGTGTTTATAATGGTTCATGAACCATGGTTATGGGTTATCGACACCTATTACTTGTAAAATGGATATCTGTAGGCTATTGGTCATGGCTAGTAGTTATAATGATTCAAGGGCCATCAATATCAGTTATGGACATCTAGTTGTTATAATGGTTCAAGGACCATGGTTATGGGTTATGGACACCTATTACTTGTAAATTGGATATCTATAGGCTATCGGTCGTGGCTACTAGTTATAATGGTTCAAGGGCCATCAGTATCAGTTATGGACATCTAGTGGTTATAATGGTTCAAGAACCATGGTTATGGGTTATGGACACCTATTACTCGTAAAATGGATATCTGTAGGCTATTGGTCATGGCTAGTAGTTATAATGGTTCAAGGGCCATCAGTATCAGTTATGGACATCTAGTTGTTATAATGGTTTAACGACCACGGTTATGGGTTATGGACACCTATTACTTGTAAATGGATATCTATAGGCTATTGGTCATGGCTAGTAGTTATAATGGTCCAAGGGCCATCGGTATCAGTTATGGGCATCTAGTGGTTATAATTGTTCAAGGGCCATGGTTATGGGTTATGGACACCTATTACTTTTAATATGGATATCTATAGGCTATTAGTCATGGCTAGTAGTTATAATGGTTCAAGGGCCATCTATATGAGTTATGGACATCTAGTGGTTATAATGGTTCAAGACCATGGTTATGGGTTATGGACATCTATTACTTGTAAAATGGATATCTGTAGGCTATTGGTCATGGCTAGTAGTTATAATGGTTCAAGGGCCATCGATATCAGTTATGGGCATCTAGTGGTTATAATTGTTCAAGGACCGTGGTTATGGGTTATGGACACCTATTACTTTTAAAATGGATATTTATAGGCTACTAGTCATTGCTAGTAGTTATAATGGTTCAAGGGCCATCAGTAACAGTTATGGACATCTAGTGGTTATAATGGTAAAAGGACCATGGTTATGGGTTATGGACACATATTACTTGAAAAATGAATATCTATAGGCTATTAGTCATGGCTAGTAGTTATAATAGTTCAAGGGCCATCGATATGAGTTATGGACATGTAGTGGTTATAATGGTTCAATGGCCTTGGTTATGGGTTATGGACACCTATTACTTGTAAAATGGATATCTATAGGCTATCGGTCATGGCTACTAGTTATAATGGTTCAAGGCCATCAGTATCAGTTATGGACATCTAGTGGTTATAATGGTTCAAGAACCATGGTTATGGGTTATGGACACCTATTACTTGTAAAATGGATATCTGTAGGCTATTGGTCATGGCTAGTAGTTATAATGGTTCAAGGGCCATCAGTATCAGTTATGGACATCTAGTTGTTACAATGGTTTAAGGACCATGGTTATGGGTTATGGACACCTATTACTTGTAAAATCGATATCTATAGGCTATTGGTCATGGCTATTAGTTATAATGGTTCAAGGGCCATCGGTATCAGTTATGGACATGTAGTAGTTATAATGGTTCAATGGCCTTGGTTATGGGTTATAGACACCTATTACTTGTAAAATGGATATCTATAGGCTATCGGTCATGGCTACTAGTTATAATGGTTCATGGGCCATCAGTATCGTTATGGACATCTAGTTGTTATAATGGTTCATGAACAATGGTTATGGGTTATCGACACCTATTACTTGTAAAATGGATATCTGTAGGCTATTGGTCATGGCTAGTAGTTATAATAATTCAAGGGCCATCAATATCAGTTATGGACATCTAGTTGTTATAATGGTTCAAGGACCATGGTTATGGGTTATGGACACCTATTACTTGTAAAATGGATATCTATATGCTATCGGTCATGGCTACTAGTTATAATGGTTCAAGGGCCATCAGTATCATTTATGGACATCTAGTGGTTATAAAGGTTCAAGAACCATGGTTATGGGTTAAGGACACCTATTACTTGTAAAATGGATATCTGTAGGCTATTGGTCATGGCTAGTAGTTATAATGGTTCAAGGGCCATCAGTATCAGTTAAGGACATCTAGTTGTTATAATGGTTTAAGGACCATGGTTATGGGTTATGGACACCTATTACTTGTAAATGGATATCTATAGGCTATTGGTCATGGCTAGTAGTTATAAGGTTCAAGGGCCATCAGTATCAGTTATGGACATCTAGTGGTTATAATGGTTCAAGAACCATGGTTATGGGTTATGGACACCTATTACTTGTAAAATGGATATCTATAGGCTATTGGTCATGGCTAGTAGTTATAATGGTTCAAGGGCCATCGGTATCAGTTATGGGCATCTAGTGGTTATAATTGTTCAAGGGCCATGGTTATGGGTTATGGACACCTATTACTTTTAATATGGATATCTATAGGCTATTAGTCATGGCTAGTAGTTACAATGGTTCAAGGGCCATCTATATGAGTTATGGACATCTAGTGGTTATAATGGTTCAAGAACCATGGTTATGGGTTATGGACACCTATTACTTGTAAAATGGATATATGTAGGCTATTGGTTATGGCTAGTAGTTATAATGGTTCAAGGGCCATAAGTATTAGTTATGGACATCAAGTGGTATAATGGTTCAAGAACCATGGTTATGGGTTATGGACAGCTATTACTTGTAAAATCGATATATATAGGCTATTGGTCATGGCTAGTAGTTATAATGGTTCAAGGGCCATCGATATGAGTTATGGACATCTAGTGGTTATAATGGTTCAAGGACCATGGTTATGGGTTACGCACACCTATTACTTGTAAAATGAATATCTATAGGCTATTGCTCATGGCTAGTAGTTATAATGGTTCAAGGGCCATCGATATGAGTTATAGACATCTAGTGGTTATAATGGTTCAAGGACCATGGTTATGGGTTACGGACACCTATTAGTTGTAAAATGGATATCTGTAGGCTATTGGTCATGTCTAGAAGTTATAATGGTTCAAGGACCATGGTTATGGGTTATGGACACCTATTACTTTTAAAATGGATATCTATAGGCTACTGGTCATTGCTAGTAGTTATAACGGTTCAAGGGCCATCATTATCAGTTATGGACATCTAGTGGTTGTAATGGTTCAAGGACCATGGTTATGGGTTATGCACATCTATTGCTTGTAAAATGCATATCTAGAGGCTATTGCGCATGGCTAGTAGTTATAATGGTTCAAGGGCCATCAGTATCAGTTATGGACATCAAATGGTTATAATGGTTCAAGGACCATGGTTATGGGTTATGGACACCTATTACTTGTAAAATGGATATCTATAGGCTATTGGTCATGGCTAGTAGTTATAATGGTTCAAGGGCCATCAGTATAAGTTATGGACATCAAGTGGTTATAGTGGTTCAAGAACCATGGTTATGGTTTATGGACACCTATTACTTGTAAAATGGATATCTATAGGCTATTATTCATGGCTACTAGTTATAATGGTTCATGGGCCATCAGTATCAGTTATGGACATCTAGTGGTTATAATGGTTCATGAACCATGGTTATGGGTTATCGACACCTATTACTTGTAAAATGGATATCTGTAGGCTATTGGTCATGGCTAGTAGTTATAATGATTCAAGGGCCATCAATATCAGTTATGGACATATAGTTGTTATAATGGTTCAAGGACCATGGTTATGGGTTATGGACACCTATTACTTGTAAAATGGATATCTATAGGCTATAGGTCATGGCTACTAGTTATAATGGTTCAAGGGCCATCTATATCAGTTATGGACATCTAGTGGTTATAAAGGTTCAAGAACCATGGTTATGGGTTAAGGACACCTATTAATTGTAAAATGGATATCTGTAGGCTATTGGTCATGGCTAGTAGTTATAATGGTTCAAGGGCCATCAGTATCAGTTATGGACATCTAGTTGTTATAATGGTTTAAGGACCATGGTTATGGGTTATGGACACCTATTACTTGTAAATGGATATCTATAGGCTATTGGTCATGGCTAGTAGTTATAATGGTCCAAGGGCCATTGATATGAGTTATGGACATGTAGTGGTTATAATGGTTCCATGGCCTTGGTTATGGGTTACGGACACCTATTACTTGTAAAATGGATACTATAGGTTATTGGTAACGGCTACTAGTTATAATGGTTCAAGGGCCATCAGTATCAGTTATGGGCATCTAGTGGTTATAATGGTTCAAGAACCATGGTTATGGGTTATGGACACCTATTACTTGTAAATTGGATATCTGTAGGCTATTGGACATGGCTAGTAGTTGTAATGGTTCAAGGGCCGTCAGTATCAGTTATGGACATCTAATGGTTATAATGGTTCAAGGACCATGGTTATGGGTTATGGACACCTATTACTTTTAAAATGGATATCTATAGGCTACTGGTCATGGCTAGTAGTTATAATGGTTCAAGTGCCATCGGTATCAGTTATGGGCATCTAGTGGTTATAATTGTTCAAGGGCCATGGTTATGGGTTATGGACACCTATTACTTTTAATATGGATATCTATAGGCTATTAGTCATGGCTAGTAGTTATAATGGTTCAAGGGCCATCTATATGAGTTATGGACATCTTGTGGTTATATTGGTTCAAGACCATGGTTATGGGTTATGGACACCTATTACTTGTAAAATGGATATCTATAGGCTATCGGTCATGGCTACTAGTTATAATGGTTCAAGGCCATCAGTATCAGTTATGGACATCTAGTGGTTATAATGGTTCAGAACCATGGTTATGGGTTAAGGACACCTATTACTTGTAAAATGGATATCTATAGGCTATTGGTCATGGCTAGTAGTTATAATGGTTCAAGGGCCATCGGTATCAGTTATGGGCATCTAGTGGTTATAATTGTTCAAGGGCCATGGTTATGGGTTATGGACACCTATTACTTTTAATATGAATATCTATAGGCTATTAGTCATGGCTAGTAGTTATAATGGTTCAAGGGCCATCTATATGAGTTATGGACATCTTGTGGTTATATTGGTTCAAGACCATGGTTATGGGTTATGGACACCTATTACTTGTAAAATGGATATCTATAGGCTATTGGTCATGGCTAGTAGTTATAATGGTCCAAGGGCCATCGGTATCAGTTATGGGCATCTAGTGGTTATAATTGTTCAAGGGCCATGGTTATGGGTTATGGACACCTATTACTTTTAATATGGATATCTATAGGCTATTAGTCATGGCTAGTAGTTATAATGGTTCAAGGGCCATCTATATGAGTTATGGACATCTAGTGGTTATAATGGTTCAAGACCATGGTTATGGGTTATGGACACCTATTACTTGTAAAATGGATATCTGTAGGCTATTGGTCATGGCTAGTAGTTATAATGGTTCAAGGGCCATCGATATCAGTTATGGGCATCTAGTGGTTATAATTGTTCAAGGACCGTGGTTATGGGTTATGGACACCTATTACTTTTAAAATGGATATTTATAGGCTACTAGTCATTGCTAGTAGTTATAATAGTTCAAGGGCCATCAGTAACAGTTATGGACATCTAGTGGTTATAATGGTAAAAGGACCATGGTTATGGGTTATGGACACATATTACTTGAAAAATGGATATCTATAGGCTATTAGTCATGGCTAGTAGTTATAATGGTTCAAGGGCCATCGATATGAGTTATGGACATGTAGTGGTTATAATGGTTCAATGGCCTTGGTTATGGGTTATGGACACCTATTACTTGTAAAATGGATATCTATAGGCTATCGGTCATGGCTACTAGTTATAATGGTTCAAGGCCATCAGTATCAGTTATGGACATCTAGTGGTTATAATGGTTCAGAACCATGGTTATGGGTTAAGGACACCTATTACTTGTAAAATGGATATCTATAGGCTATTGGTCATGGCTAGTAGTTATAATGGTTCAAGGGCCATCGGTATCAGTTATGGGCATCTAGTGGTTATAATTGTTCAAGGGCCATGGTTATGGGTTATGGACACCTATTACTTTTAATATGAATATCTATAGGCTATTAGTCATGGCTAGTAGTTATAATGGTTCAAGGGCCATCTATATGAGTTATGGACATCTTGTGGTTATATTGGTTTAAGGACCATCTAGTTGTTATAATGGTTTAAGGACCATGGTTATGGGTTATGGACACCTATTACTTGTAAAATGGATATCTATAGGCTATTGGTCATGGCTATTAGTTATAATGGTTCAAGGGCCATCGGTATCAGTTATGGACATGTGGTCGTTATAATGGTTCAATGGCCTTGGTTATGGGTTATAGACACCTATTACTTGTAAAATGGATATCTATAGGCTATCGGTCATGGCTACTAGTTATAATGGTTCATGGGCCATCAGTATCGTTATGGACATCTAGTTGTTATAATGGTTCATGAACCATGGTTATGGGTTATCGACACCTATTACTTGTAAAATGGATATATGTAGGCTATTGGTCATGGCTAGTAGTTATAATGATTCAAGGGCCATCAATATCAGTTATGGACATCTAGTTGTTATAATGGTTCAAGGACCATGGTTATGGGTTATGGACACCTATTACTTGTAAAATGGATATCTATAGGCTATAGGTCATGGCTACTAGTTATAATGGTTCAAGGGCCATCAATATCAGTTATGGACATCTAGTGGTTATAAAGGTTGAAGAACCATGGTTATGGGTTAAGGACACCTATTACTTGTAAAATGGATATCTGTAGGCTATTGGTCATGGCTAGTAGTTATAATGGTTCAAGGGCCATCAGTATCAGTTATGGACATCTAGTTGTTATAATGGTTTAAGGACCATGGTTATGGGTTATGGACACCTATTACTTGTAAATGGATATCTATAGGCTATTGGTCTTGGCTAGTAGTTATAATGGTCCAAGGGCCATTGATATGAGTTATGGACATGTAGTGGTTATAAAGGTTCAATGGCCTTGGTTATGGGTTACGGACACCTATTACTTGTAAAATGGATACTATAGGCTATTGGTAACGGCTACTAGTTATAATGGTTCAAGAGCCATCAGTATCAGTTATGGGCATCTAGTGGTTATAATGGTTCAAGAACCATGGTTATGGGTTATGGACACCTATTACTTGTAAATTGGATATCTGTAGGCTATTGGACATGGCTAGTAGTTGTAATGGTTCAAGGGCCGTCAGTATCAGTTATGGACATCTAATGGTTATAATGGTTCAAGGACCATGGTTATGGGTTATGGACACCTATTACTTGTAAAATGGATATCTATAGGCTATTGGTCATGGCTAGTAGTTATAATGGTTCAAGGGCCATCGATATCAGTTATGGGCATCTAGTGGTTATAATTGTTCAAGGACCGTGGTTATGGGTTATGGACACCTATTTCTTTTAAAATGGATATTTATAGGCTACTGGTCATTGCTAGTAGTTATAATGGTTCAAGGGCCATCAGTAACAGTTATGGATATCTAGTGGTTATAATGGTAAAAGGACCATGGTTATGGGTTATGGACACCTCTTACTTGAAAAATGGATATCTATAGGCTATTAGTCATGGCTAGTAGTTATAATGGTTCAAGGGCCATCGATATGAGTTATGGACATGTAGTGGTTATAATGGTTCAATGGCCTTGGTTATGGGTTATGGACACCTATTACTTGTAAAATGGATATCTATAGGCTATCGGTCATGGCTACTAGTTATAATGGTTCAAGGCCATCAGTATCAGTTATGGACATCTAGTGGTTATAATGGTTCAAGAACCATGGTTATGGGTTAAGGACACCTATTACTTGTAAAATGGATATCTATAGGCTATTGGTCATGGCTAGTAGTTATAATGGTTCAAGGGCCATCGGTATCAGTTATGGGCATCTAGTGGTTATAATTGTTCAAGGGCCATGGTTATGGGTTATGGACACCTATTACTTTTAATATGGATATCTATAGGCTATTAGTCATGGCTAGTAGTTATAATGGTTCAAGGGCCATCTATATGAGTTATGGACATCTTGTGGTTATATTGGTTCAAGACCATGGTTATGGGTTATGGACACCTATTACTTGTAAAATGGATATCTATAGGCTATTGGTCATGGCTAGTAGTTATAATGGTCCAAGGGCCATCGGTATCAGTTATGGGCATCTAGTGGTTATAATTGTTCAAGGGCCATGGTTATGGGTTATGGACACCTATTACTTTTAATATGGATATCTATAGGCTATTAGTCATGGCTAGTAGTTATAATGGTTCAAGGGCCATCTATATGAGTTATGGACATCTAGTGGTTATAATGGTTCAAGACCATGGTTATGGGTTATGGACACCTCTTACTTGTAAAATGGATATCTGTAGGCTATTGGTCATGGCTAGTAGTTATAATGGTTCAAGGGCCATCGATATCAGTTATGGGCATCTAGTGGTTATAATTGTTCAAGGACCGTGGTTATGGGTTATGGACACCTATTACTTTTAAAATGGATATTTATAGGCTACTAGTCATTGCTAGTAGTTATAATGGTTCAAGGGCCATCAGTAACAGTTATGGACATCTAGTGGTTATAATGGTAAAAGGACCATGGTTATGGGTTATGGACACATATTATTTGAAAAATGGATATCTAGAGGCTATTAGTCATGGCTAGTAGTTATAATGGTTCAAGGGCCATCGATATGAGTTATGGACATGTAGTGGTTATAATGGTTCAATGGCCTTGGTTATGGGTTATGGACACCTATTACTTGTAAAATGGATATCTATAGGCTATCGGTCATGGCTACTAGTTATAATGGTTCAAGGCCATCAGTATCAGTTATGGACATCTAGTGGTTATAATGGTTCAAGAACCATGGTTATGGGTTATGGACACCTATTACTTGTAAAATGGATATCTGTAGGCTATTGGTCATGGCTAGTAGTTATAATGGTTCAAGGGCCATCAGTATCAGTTATGGACATCTAGTTGTTATAATGGTTTAAGGACCATGGTTATGGGTTATGGACACCTATTACTTGTAAAATGGATATCTATAGGCTATTGGTCATGGCTATTAGTTATAATGGTTCAAGGGCTATCGGTATCAGTTATGGACATGTAGTAGTTATAATGGTTCAATGGCCTTGGTTATGGGTTATAGACACCTATTACTTGTAAAATGGATATCTATAGGCTATCGGTCATGGCTACTAGTTATAATGGTTCATGGGCCATCAGTATCGTTATGGACATCTAGTTGTTATAATGGTTCATGAACCATGGTTATGGGTTATCGACACCTATTACTTGTAAAATGGATATCTGTAGGCTATTGGTCATGGCTAGTAGTTATAATGATTCAAGGGCCATCAATATCAGTTATGGACATCTAGTTGTTATAATGGTTCAAGGACCATGGTTATGGGTTATGGACACCTATTACTTGTAAAATGGATATCTATAGGCTATCGGTCATGGCTACTAGTTATAATGGTTCAAGGGCCATCAGTATCATTTATGGACATCTAGTGGTTATAAAGGTTCAAGAACCATGGTTATGGGTTAAGGACACCTATTACTTGTAAAATGGATATCTGTAGGCTATTGGTCATGGCTAGTAGTTATAATGGTTCAAGGGCCATCAGTATCAGTTAAGGACATCTAGTTGTTATAATGGTTTAAGGACCATGGTTATGGGTTATGGACACCTATTACTTGTAAATGGATATCTATAGGCTATTGGTCATGGCTAGTAGTTATAAGGTTCAAGGGCCCTCCGTATCAGTTATGGACATCTAGTGGTTATAATGGTTCAAGAACCATGGTTATGGGTTATGGACACCTATTACTTGTAAAATGGATATCTATAGGCTATTGGTCATGGCTAGTAGTTATAATGGTTCAAGGGCCATCGGTATCAGTTATGGGCATCTAGTGGTTATAATGGTTCAAGGACCATGGTTATGGGTTATGGACACCTATTACTTGTAAAATGGATATCTATAGGCTATCGGTCATGGCTACTAGTTATAATGGTTCAAGGGCCATCAGTATCATTTATGGACATCTAGTGGTTATAAAGGTTCAAGAACCATGGTTATGGGTTAAGGACACCTATTACTTGTAAAATGGATATCTGTAGGCTATTGGTCATGGCTAGTAGTTATAATGGTTCAAGGGCCATCAGTATCAGTTAAGGACATCTAGTTGTTATAATGGTTTAAGGACCATGGTTATGGGTTATGGACACCTATTACTTGTAAATGGATATCTATAGGCTATTGGTCATGGCTAGTAGTTATAAGGTTCAAGGGCCATCGGTATCAGTTATGGGCATCTAGTGGTTATAATTGTTCAAGGGCCATGGTTATGGGTTATGGACACCTATTACTTTTAATATGGATATCTATAGGCTATTAGTCATGGCTAGTAGTTACAATGGTTCAAGGGCCATCTATATGAGTTATGGACATCTAGTGGTTATAATGGTTCAAGAACCATGGTTATGGGTTATGGACACCTATTACTTGTAAAATGGATATATGTAGGCTATTGGTTATGGCTAGTAGTTATAATGGTTCAAGGGCCATAAGTATTAGTTATGGACATCAAGTGGTATAATGGTTCAAGAACCATGGTTATGGGTTATGGACAGCTATTACTTGTAAAATCGATATATATATAGGCTATTGGTCATGGCTAGTAGTTATAATGGTTCAAGGGCCATCGATATGAGTTATGGACATCTAGTGGTTATAATGGTTCAAGGACCATGGTTATGGGTTACGCACACCTATTACTTGTAAAATGAATATCTATAGGCTATTGCTCATGGCTAGTAGTTATAATGGTTCAAGGGCCATCGATATGAGTTATAGACATCTAGTGGTTATAATGGTTCAAGGACCATGGTTATGGGTTACGGACACCTATTAGTTGTAAAATGGATATCTGTAGGCTATTGGTCATGTCTAGAAGTTATAATGGTTCAAGGACCATGGTTATGGGTTATGGACACCTATTACTTTTAAAATGGATATCTATAGGCTACTGGTCATTGCTAGTAGTTATAACGGTTCAAGGGCCATCATTATCAGTTATGGACATCTAGTGGTTGTAATGGTTCAAGGACCATGGTTATGGGTTATGCACATCTATTGCTTGTAAAATGCATATCTAGAGCCTATTGCGCATGGCTAGTAGTTATAATGGTTCAAGGGCCATCAGTATCAGTTATGGACATCAAATGGTTATAATGGTTCAAGGACCATGGTTATGGGTTACGCACACCTATTACTTGTAAAATGAATATCTATAGGCTATTGCTCATGGCTAGTAGTTATAATGGTTCAAGGGCCATCGATATGAGTTATAGACATCTAGTGGTTATAATGGTTCAAGGACCATGGTTATGGGTTACGGACACCTATTAGTTGTAAAATGGATATCTGTAGGCTATTGGTCATGTCTAGAAGTTATAATGGTTCAAGGACCATGGTTATGGGTTATGGACACCTATTACTTTTAAAATGGATATCTATAGGCTACTGGTCATTGCTAGTAGTTATAACGGTTCAAGGGCCATCATTATCAGTTATGGACATCTAGTGGTTGTAATGGTTCAAGGACCATGGTTATGGGTTATGCACATCTATTGCTTGTAAAATGCATATCTAGAGGCTATTGCGCATGGCTAGTAGTTATAATGGTTCAAGGGCCATCAGTATCAGTTATGGACATCAAATGGTTATAATGGTTCAAGGACCATGGTTATGGGTTATGGACACCTATTACTTGTAAAATGGATATCTATAGGCTATTGGTCATGGCTAGTAGTTATAATGGTTCAAGGGCCATCAGTATAAGTTATGGACATCAAGTGGTTATAGTGGTTCAAGAACCATGGTTATGGTTTATGGACACCTATTACTTGTAAAATGGATATCTATAGGCTATTGTTCATGGCTACTAGTTATAATGGTTCATGGGCCATCAGTATCAGTTATGGACATCTAGTGGTTATAATGGTTCATGAACCATGGTTATGGGTTATCGACACCTATTACTTGTAAAATGGATATCTATAGGCTATTGGTCATGGCTAGTAGTTATAATGGTTCAAGGGCCATCGGTATCAGTTATGGGCATCTAGTGGTTATAATTGTTCAAGGGCCATAGTTATGGGTTATGGACACCTATTACTTTTAATATGGATATCTATAGGCTATTAGTCATGGCTAGTAGTTATAATGGTTCAAGGGCCATCTATATGAGTTATGGACATCTTGTGGTTATATTGGTTCAAGACCATGGTTATGGGTTATGGACACCTATTACTTGTAAAATGGATATCTATAGGCTATTGGTCATGGCTAGTAGTTATAATGGTCCAAGGGCCATCGGTATCAGTTTTTTTTTGGGTAAAGGGTTCACCCTGGCTAAAATATATTAATCACAAAAAGAACTACATAGGAATGTGACTGAACGCCACATTGACCTCAAGCAAAAGCTCGACACAACAAAGACAAAGTTTATGACATGCCATAAACAAAGCTAAGACCAAAACTATAACTAGCAAAACAGACTATCGCTCACAAGAAAACACAAACACAAAACATCCCACCGAACTAAACAATCGTGTCCGGGATCTTCCAAATGTCAAGCATCCACTTAACACCAACTGTCTTCTTCTTAAACTTCAAGGTCATCAGTTTTAATCGAACAGTAGCAATAATTTCATCACACAACTGATTGTGCGATTTATACTTCTTTCTAAACAACCTAGCATTTCGCTCTAACCAAATGTAATATGTAGTGGCTCCAAGTAAGATACGGGAAACAACACTCTTAGCCGATCTACCTTTGGACATTGGAGTAATGTAATCAGTTATAGCAGCAAAAATAGGAGCAATGTTGTCCATCCCCCCAAGCAATCTGATTTTTAACCACACCTGCGAAGAGTATAAACATTCAAAGAAAAGGTGGGCATGAGAATCAGGCACAAGATTACACAGAGGACACCGAAAAGAATCAATATCCGTGTCATGGGGAACATCCCACTGATTCAGCATATCTTGGGTTTTTAAACGGTTGTTCATAACAAGCCACATATGAAACGCATGCCGAGGAACACAATGAGAAAACCACACAACGTTATACCAAGAGACTTCAATCTCCCTAGATCTGATAGAGTTCCAAGCTAGATTAACCGAGAAAGGCTGAAAGGACCCATTTAAATCAGACCATACTACCAAGTCCTTTTGATCCGTGACCAGCGGGGGAACTGGAGCATTAGTAATCTCATGGAACCTTGTGTACCAATCAGAAGGCCACATCCAACTATTATTAGAAATAACATCAGACACCATATCCTGAGCAGTAAAACCACCTCGGGTAATATCTCTATGGGTTAGGAACTGAAATAATGGACAAGCCATACTCCACTTATCAAACCAAATAGAAGTAGATTTCCCATCACGGATAACATGCCAAATAAATGGTCTAATAATTCTTCTCAACTGAAGAAGCTTCCTCCAAGACCAGCTCATGGAACCTGTATACGGGACATCCCAGAAACTTCTACCCCGCAACTTGTAGGAATGAATCCATTGAACCCAAAAGGACTCCTTATTACCATCGGTATCAGTTATGGGCATCTAGTGGTTATAATTGTTCAAGGGCCATGGTTATGGGTTATGGACACCTATAACTTTTAATATGGATATCTATAGGCTATTAGTCATGGCTAGTAGTTATAATGGTTCAAGGGCCATCTATATGAGTTATGGACATCTAGTGGTTATAATGGTTCAAGACCATGGTTATGGGTTATGGACACCTATTACTTGTAAAATGGATATCTGTAGGCTATTGGTCATGGCTAGTAGTTATAATGGTTCAAGGGCCATCGATATCAGTTATGGGCATCTAGTGGTTATAATTGTTCAAGGACCGTGGTTATGGGTTATGGACACCTATTACTTTTAAAATGGATATTTATAGGCTACTAGTCATTGCTAGTAGTTATAATGGTTCAAGGGCCATCAGTAACAGTTATGGACATCTAGTGGTTATAATGGTAAAAGGACCATGGTTATGGGTTATGGACACATATTACTTGAAAAATGGATATCTAGAGGCTATTAGTCATGGCTAGTAGTTATAATGGTTCAAGGGCCATCGATATGAGTTATGGACATGTAGTGGTTATAATGGTTCAATGGCCTTGGTTATGGGTTATGGACACCTATTACTTGTAAAATGGATATCTATAGGCTATCGGTCATGGCTACTAGTTATAATGGTTCAAGGCCATCAGTATCAGTTATGGACATCTAGTGGTTATAATGGTTCAAGAACCATGGTTATGGGTTATGGACACCTATTACTTGTAAAATGGATATCTGTAGGCTATTGGTCATGGCTAGTAGTTATAATGGTTCAAGGGCCATCAGTATCAGTTATGGACATCTAGTTGTTATAATGGTTTAAGGACCATGGTTATGGGTTATGGACACCTATTACTTGTAAAATGGATATCTATAGGCTATTGGTCATGGCTATTAGTTATAATGGTTCAAGGGCCATCGGTATCAGTTATGGACATGTAGTAGTTATAATGGTTCAATGGCCTTGGTTATGGGTTATAGACACCTATTACTTGTAAAATGGATATCTATAGGCTATCGGTCATGGCTACTAGTTATAATGGTTCATGGGCCATCAGTATCGTTATGGACATCTAGTTGTTATAATGGTTCATGAACCATGGTTATGGGTTATCGACACCTATTACTTGTAAAATGGATATCTGTAGGCTATTGGTCATGGCTAGTAGTTATAATGATTCAAGGGCCATCAATATCAGTTATGGACATCTAGTTGTTATAATGGTTCAAGGGCCACCAGTATCAGTTATGGACATCAAATGGTTATAATGGTTCAAGGACCATGGTTATGGGTTATGGACACCTATTACTTGTAAAATGGATATCTATAGGCTATTGGTCATGGCTAGTAGTTATAATGGTTCAAGGGCCATCAGTATAAGTTATGGACATCAAGTGGTTATAGTGGTTCAAGAACCATGGTTATGGTTTATGGACACCTATTACTTGTAAAATGGATATCTATAGGCTATTGTTCATGGCTACTAGTTATAATGGTTCATGGGCCATCAGTATCAGTTATGGACATCTAGTGGTTATAATGGTTCATGAACCATGGTTATGGGTTATCGACACCTATTACTTGTAAAATGGATATCTATAGGCTATTGGTCATGGCTAGTAGTTATAATGGTTCAAGGGCCATCGGTATCAGTTATGGGCATCTATTGGTTATAATTGTTCAAGGGCCATGGTTATGGGTTATGGACACCTATTACTTTTAATATGGATATCTATAGGCTATTAGTCATGGCTAGTAGTTATAATGGTTCAAGGGCCATCTATATGAGTTATGGACATCTTGTGGTTATATTGGTTCAAGACCATGGTTATGGGTTATGGACACCTATTACTTGTAAAATGGATATCTATAGGCTATTGGTCATGGCAAGTAGTTATAATGGTCCAAGGGCCATCGGTATCAGTTATGGGCATCTAGTGGTTATAATTGTTCAAGGGCCATGGTTATGGGTTATGGACACCTATTACTTTTAATATGGATATCTATAGGCTATTAGTCATGGCTAGTAGTTAGAATGGTTCAAGGGCCATCTATATGAGTTATGGACATCTAGTGGTTATAATGGTTCAAGACCATGGTTATGGGTTATGGACACCTATTACTTGTAAAATGGATATCTGTAGGCTATTGGTCATGGCTAGTAGTTATAATGGTTCAAGGGCCATCGATATCAGTTATGGGCATCTAGTGGTTATAATTGTTCAAGGACCGTGGTTATGGGTTATGGACACCTATTACTTTTAAAATGGATATTTATAGGCTACTAGTCATTGCTAGTAGTTATAATGGTTCAAGGGCCATCAGTAACAGTTATGGACATCTAGTGGTTATAATGGTAAAAGGACCATGGTTATGGGTTATGGACACATATTACTTGAAAAATGGATATCTAGAGGCTATTAGTCATGGCTAGTAGTTATAATGGTTCAAGGGCCATCGATATGAGTTATGGACATGTAGTGGTTATAATGGTTCAATGGCCTTGGTTATGGGTTATGGACACCTATTACTTGTAAAATGGATATCTATAGGCTATCGGTCATGGCTACTAGTTATAATGGTTCAAGGCCATCAGTATCAGTTATGGACATCTAGTGGTTATAATGGTTCAAGAACCATGGTTATGGGTTATGGACACCTATTACTTGTAAAATGGATATCTGTAGGCTATTGGTCATGGCTAGTAGTTATAATGGTTCAAGGGCCATCAGTATCAGTTATGGACATCTAGTTGTTATAATGGTAAAAGGACCATGGTTATGGGTTATGGACACATATTACTTGAAAAATGGATATCTAGAGGCTATTAGTCATGGCTAGTAGTTATAATGGTTCAAGGGCCATCGATATGAGTTATGGACATGTAGTGGTTATAATGGTTCAATGGCCTTGGTTATGGGTTATGGACACCTATTACTTGTAAAATGGATATCTATAGGCTATCGGTCATGGCTACTAGTTATAATGGTTCATGGGCCATCAGTATCGTTATGGACATCTAGTTGTTATAATGGTTCATGAACCATGGTTATGGGTTATCGACACCTATTACTTGTAAAATGGATATCTGTAGGCTATTGGTCATGGCTAGTAGTTATAATGATTCAAGGGCCATCAATATCAGTTATGGACATCTAGTTGTTATAATGGTTCAAGGACCATGGTTATGGGTTATGGACACCTATTACTTGTAAAATGGATATCTATAGGCTATCGGTCATGGCTACTAGTTTTAATGGTTCAAGGGCCATCAGTATCATTTATGGACATCTAGTGGTTATAAAGGTTCAAGAACCATGGTTATGGGTTAAGGACACCTATTACTTGTAAAATGGATATCTGTAGGCTATTGGTCATGGCTAGTAGTTATAATGGTTCAAGTGCCATCAGTATCAGTTAAGGACATCTAGTTGTTATAATGGTTTAAGGACCATGGTTATGGGTTATGGACACCTATTACTTGTAAATGGATATCTATAGGCTATTGGTCATGGCTAGTAGTTATAAGGTTCAAGGGCCCTCAGTATCAGTTATGGACATCTAGTGGTTATAATGGTTCAAGAACCATGGTTATGGGTTATGGACACCTATTACTTGTAAAATGGATATCTATAGGCTATTGGTCATGGCTAGTAGTTATAATGGTTCAAGGGCCATCGGTATCAGTTATGGGCATCTAGTGGTTATAATGGTTCAAGGACCATGGTTATGGGTTATGGACACCTATTACTTGTAAAATGGATATCTATAGGCTATCGGTCATGGCTACTAGTTATAATGGTTCAAGGGCCATCAGTAACATTTATGGACATCTAGTGGATATAAAGGTTCAAGAACCATGGTTATGGGTTAAGGACACCTATTACTTGTAAAATGGATATCTGTAGGCTATTGGTCATGGCTAGTAGTTATAATGGTTCAAGGGCCAACAGTATCAGTTAAGGACATCTAGTTGTTATATTGGTTTAAGGACCATGGTTATGGGTTATGGACACCTATTACTTGTAAATGGATATCTATAGGCTATTGGTCATGGCTAGTAGTTATAAGGTTCAAGGGCCATCAGTATCAGTTATGGACATCTAGTGGTTATAATGGTTCAAGAACCATGGTTATGGGTTATGGACACCTATTACTTGTAAAATGGATATCTATAGGCTATTGGTCATGGCTAGTAGTTATAATGGTTCAAGGGCCATCGGTATCAGTTATGGGCATCTAGTGGTTATAATTGTTCAAGGGCCATGGTTATGGGTTATGGACACCTATTACTTTTAATATGGATATCTATAGGCTATTAGTCATGGCTAGTAGTTACAATGGTTCAAGGGCCATCTATATGAGTTATGGACATCTAGTGGTTATAATGGTTCAAGAACCATGGTTATGGGTTATGGACACCTATTACTTGTAAAATGGATATATGTAGGCTATTGGTTATGGCTAGTAGTTATAATGGTTCAAGGGCCATAAGTATTAGTTATGGACATCAAGTGGTATAATGGTTCAAGAACCATGGTTATGGGTTATGGACAGCTATTACTTGTAAAATCGATATATATAGGCTATTGGTCATGGCTAGTAGTTATAATGGTTCAAGGGCCATCGATATGAGTTATGGACATCTAGTGGTTATAATGGTTCAAGGACCATGGTTATGGGTTACGCACACCTATTACTTGTAAAATGAATATCTATAGGCTATTGCTCATGGCTAGTAGTTATAATGGTTCAAGGGCCATCGATATGAGTTATAGACATCTAGTGGTTATAATGGTTCAAGGACCATGGTTATGGGTTACGGACACCTATTAGTTGTAAAATGGATATCTGTAGGCTATTGGTCATGTCTACTAGTTATAATGGTTCAAGGCCATCAGTATCAGTTATGGACATCTAGTGGTTATAATGGTTCAAGAACCATGGTTATGGGTTATGGACACCTATTACTTGTAAAATGGATATCTGTAGGCTATTGGTCATGGCTAGTAGTTATAATGGTTCAAGGGCCATCAGTATCAATTATGGACATCTAGTTGTTATAATGGTTTAAGGACCATGGTTATGGGTTATGGACACCTATTACTTGTAAAATGGATATCGTAGTTATAATGGTTCAAGGGCCATCGGTATCAGTTATGGACATGTAGTAGTTATAATGGTTCAATGGCCTTGGTTATGGGTTATAGACACCTATTACTTGTAAAATGGATATCTATAGGCTATCGGTCATGGATACTAGTTATAATGGTTCATGGGCCATCAGTATCGTTATGGACATCTAGTGGTTATAATGGTTCATGAACCATGGTTATGGGTTAGCGACACCTATTACTTGTAAAATGGATATCTGTAGGCTATTGGTCATGGCTAGTAGTTATAATGATTCAAGGGCCATCAATATCAGTTATGGACATATAGTTGTTATAATGGTTCAAGGACCATGGTTATGGGTTATGGACACCTATTACTTGTAAAATGGATATCTATAGGCTATAGGTCATGGCTACTAGTTATAATGGTTCAAGGGCCATCAATATCAGTTATGGACATCTAGTGGTTATAAAGGTTCAAGAACCATGGTTATGGGTTAAGGACACCTATTACTTGTAAAATGGATATCTGTAGGCTATTGGTCATGGCTAGTAGTTATAATGGTTCAAGGGCCATCAGTATCAGTTATGGACATCTAGTTGTTATAATGGTTCAAGAACCATGGTTATGGGTTATGGACACCTATTACTTGTAAAATGGATATCTGTAGGCTATTGGTCATGGCTAGTAGTTATAATGGTCCAAGGGCCATTGATATGAGTTATGGACATGTAGTGGTTATAATGGTTCAATGGCCTTGGTTATGGGTTACGGACACCTATTACTTGTAAAATGGATACTATAGGCTATTGGTAACGGCTACTAGTTATAATGGTTCAAGGGCCATCAGTATCAGTTATGGGCATCTAGTGGTTATAATGGTTCAAGAACCATGGTTATGGGTTATGGACACCTATTACTTGTAAATTGGATATCTGTAGGCTATTGGACATGGCTACTAGTTGTAATGGTTCAAGGGCCGTCAGTATCAGTTATGGACATCTAATGGTTATAATGGTTCAAGGACCATGGTTATGGGTTATGGACACCTATTACTTGTAAAATGCATATCTATAGGCTATTGGTCATGGCTAGTAGTTATAATGGTTCAAGGGCCATCGGTATCAGTTATGGGCATCTAGTGGTTATAATTGTTCAAGGGCCATGGTTATGGGTTATGGACACCTATTACTTTTAATATGGATATCTATAGGCTATTAGTCATGGCTAGTAGTTATAATGGTTCAAGGGCCATCTATATGAGTTATGGACATCTTGTGGTTATATTGGTTCAAGACCATGGTTATGGGTTATGGACACCTATTACTTGTAAAATGGATATCTGTAGGCTATTGGTCATGGCTAGTAGTTATAATGGTTCAAGGGCCATCGATATCAGTTATGGGCATCTAGTGGTTATAATTGTTCAAGGACCGTGGTTATGGGTTATGGACACCTATTACTTTTAAAATGGATATTTATAGGCTACTGGTCATTGCTAGTAGTTATAATGGTTCAAGGGCCATCAGTAACAGTTATGGACATCTAGTGGTTATAATGGTAAAAGGACCATGGTTATGGGTTATGGACACCTCTTACTTGAAAAATGGATATCTATAGGCTATTAGTCATGGCTAGTAGTTATAATGGTTCAAGGGCCATCGATATGAGTTATGGACATGTAGTGGTTATAATGGTTCAATGGCCTTGGTTATGGTTTATGGACACCTATTACTTGTAAAATGGATATCTATAGGCTATCGGTCATGGCTACTAGTAATAATGGTTCAAGGCCATCAGTATCAGTTATGGACATCTAGCGGTTATAATGGTTCAAGAACCATGGTTATGGGTTATGGACACCTATTACTTGTAAAATGGATATCTGTAGGCTATTGGTCATGGCTAGTAGTTATAATGGTTCAAGGGCCATCAGTATCAATTATGGACATCTAGTTGTTATAATGGTTTAAGGACCATGGTTATGGGTTATGGACACCTATTACTTGTAAAATGGATATCGTAGTTATAATGGTTCAAGGGCCATCGGTATCAGTTATGGACATGTAGTAGTTATAATGGTTCAATGGCCTTGGTTATGGGTTATAGACACCTATTACTTGTAAAATGGATATCTATAGGCTATCGGTCAAGGATACTAGTTATAATGGTTCATGGGCCATCAGTATCGTTATGGACATCTAGTGGTTATAATGGTTCATGAACCATGGTTATGGGTTAGCGACACCTATTACTTGTAAAATGGATATCTGTAGGCTATCGGTCATGGCTAGTAGTTATAATGATTCAAGGGCCATCAATATCAGTTATGGACATCTAGTTGTTATAATGCTTCAAGGACCATGGTTATGGGTTATGGACACCTATTACTTGTAAAATGGATATCTATAGGCTATCGGTCATGGCTACTAGTTATAATGGTTCAAGGGCCATCAGTATCATTTATGGACATCTAGTGGTTATAAAGGTTCAAGAACCATGGTTATGGGTTAAGAACACCTATTACTTGTAAAATGGATATCTGTAGGCTATTGGTCATGGCTAGTAGTTATAATGGTTCAAGGGCCATCAGTATCAGTTAAGGACATCTAGTTGTTATAATGGTTTAAGGACCATGGTTATGGGTTATGGACACCTATTACTTGTAAATGAATATCTATAGGCTATTGGACATGGCTAGTAGTTGTAATGGTTCAAGGGCCGTCAGTATCAGTTATGGACATCTAATGGTTATAATGGTTCAAGGACCATGGTTATGGGTTATGGACACCTATTACTTGTAAAATGGATATCTATAGGCTATTGGTCATGGCTAGTAGTTATAATGGTTCAAGGGCCATCGGTATCAGTTATGGGCATCTAGTAGTTATAATTGTTCAAGGGGCATGGTTATGGGTTATGGACACCTATTACTTTTAATATGGATATCTATAGGCTATTAGTCATGGCTAGTAGTTATAATGGTTCAAGGGCCTTCTATATGAGTTATGGACATCTAGTGGTTATATTGGTTCAAGACCATGGTTATGGGTTATGGACACCTATTACTTGTAAAATGGATATCTGTAGGCTATTGGTCATGGCTAGTAGTTATAATGGTTCAAGGGCCATCGATATCAGTTATGGGCATCTAGTGGTTATAATTGTTCAAGGACCGTGGTTATGGGTTATGGACACCTATTACTTTTAAAATGGATATTTATAGGCTACTGGTCATTGCTAGTAGTTATAATGGTTCAAGGGCCATCAGTAACAGTTATGGACATCTAGTGGTTATAATGGTAAAAGGACCATGGTTATGGTTTATGGACACCTCTTACTTGAAAAATGGATATCTATAGGCTATTAGTCATGGCTAGTAGTTATAATGGTTCAAGGGCCATCGATATGAGTTATGGACATGTAGTGGTTATAATGGTTCAATGGCCTTGGTTATGGGTTATGGACACCTATCACTTGTAAAATGGATATCTATAGGCGATCGGTCATGGCTACTAGTTATAATGGTTCAAGGCCATCAGTATCAGTTATGGACATCTAGTGGTTATAATGGTTCAAGAACCATGGTTATGGGTTATGGACACCTATTACTTGTAAAATGGATATCTGTAGGCTATTGGTCATGGCTAGTAGTTATAATGGTTCAAGGGCAATCAGTATCAGTTATGGACATCTAGTTGTTATAATGGTTTAAGGACCATGGTTATGGGTTATGGACACCTATTACTTGTAAAATGGATATCGTAGTTATAATGGTTCAAGGGCCATCAGTATCAGTTATGGACATGTAGTAGTTATAATGGTTCAATGGCCTGGGTTATGGGTTATAGACACCTATTACTTGTAAAATGGATATCTATAGGCTATCGGTCATGGCTACTAGTTATAATGGTTCATGGGCAATCAGTATCGTTATGGACATCTAGTGGTTATAATGGTTCATGAACCATGGTTATGGGTTAGCGACACCTATTACTTGTAAAATGGATATCTGTAGGCTATTGGTCATGGCTAGTAGTTATAATGATTCAAGGGCCATCAATATCAGTTATGGACATCTAGTTGTTATAATGGTTCAAGGACCATGGTTATGGGTTATGGACACCTATTACTTGTAAATGGATATCTATAGGCTATTGGTCATGGCTAGTAGTTATAAGATTCAAGGGCCCTCAGTATCAGTTATGGACATCTAGTGGTTATAATGGTTCAAGAACCATGGTTATGGGTTATGGACACCTATTACTTGTAAAATGGATATCTATAGGCTATTGGTCATGGCTAGTAGTTATAATGGTTCAAGGGCCATCGGTATCAGTTATGGGCATCTAGTGGTTATAATGGTTCAAGGACCATGGTTATGGGTTATGGACACCTATTACTTGTAAATGGATATCTATAGGCTATTGGTCATGGCTAGTAGTTATAAGATTCAAGGGCCCTCAGTATCAGTTATGGACATCTAGGGGTTATAATGGTTCAAGAACCATGGTTATGGGTTATGGACACCTATTACTTGTAAAATGGATATCTATAGGCTATTGGTCATGGCTAGTAGTTATAATGGTTCAAGGGCCATCGGTATCAGTTATGGGCATCTAGTAGTTATAATTGTTCAAGGGGCATGGTTATGGGTTATGGACACCTATTACTTTTAATATGGATATCTATAGGCTATTAGTCATGGCTAGTAGTTATAATGGTTCAAGGGCCTTCTATATGAGTTATGGACATCTAGTGGTTATATTGGTTCAAGACCATGGTTATGGGTTATGGACACCTATTACTTGTAAAATGGATATCTGTAGGCTATTGGTCATGGCTAGTAGTTATAATGGTTCAAGGGCCATCGATATCAGTTATGGGCATCTAGTGGTTATAATTGTTCAAGGACCGTGGTTATGGGTTATGGACACCTATTACTTTTAAAATGGATATTTATAGGCTACTGGTCATTGCTAGTAGTTATAATGGTTCAAGGGCCATCAGTAACAGTTATGGACATCTAGTGGTTATAATGGTAAAAGGACCATGGTTATGGTTTATGGACACCTCTTACTTGAAAAATGGATATCTATAGGCTATTAGTCATGGCTAGTAGTTATAATGGTTCAAGGGCCATCGATATGAGTTATGGACATGTAGTGGTTATAATGGTTCAATGGCCTTGGTTATGGGTTATGGACACCTATCACTTGTAAAATGGATATCTATAGGCGATCGGTCATGGCTACTAGTTATAATGGTTCAAGGCCATCAGTATCAGTTATGGACATCTAGTGGTTATAATGGTTCAAGAACCATGGTTATGGGTTATGGACACCTATTACTTGTAAAATGGATATCTGTAGGCTATTGGTCATGGCTAGTAGTTATAATGGTTCAAGGGCAATCAGTATCAGTTATGGACATCTAGTTGTTATAATGGTTTAAGGACCATGGTTATGGGTTATGGACACCTATTACTTGTAAAATGGATATCGTAGTTATAATGGTTCAAGGGCCATCAGTATCAGTTATGGACATGTAGTAGTTATAATGGTTCAATGGCCTTGGTTATGGGTTATAGACACCTATTACTTGTAAAATGGATATCTATAGGCTATCGGTCATGGCTACTAGTTATAATGGTTCATGGGCAATCAGTATCGTTATGGACATCTAGTGGTTATAATGGTTCATGAACCATGGTTATGGGTTAGCGACACCTATTACTTGTAAAATGGATATCTGTAGGCTATTGGTCATGGCTAGTAGTTATAATGATTCAAGGGCCATCAATATCAGTTATGGACATCTAGTTGTTATAATGGTTCAAGGACCATGGTTATGGGTTATGGACACCTATTACTTGTAAATGGATATCTATAGGCTATTGGTCATGGCTAGTAGTTATAAGATTCAAGGGCCCTCAGTATCAGTTATGGACATCTAGTGGTTATAATGGTTCAAGAACCATGGTTATGGGTTATGGACACCTATTACTTGTAAAATGGATATCTATAGGCTATTGGTCATGGCTAGTAGTTATAATGGTTCAAGGGCCATCGGTATCAGTTATGGGCATCTAGTGGTTATAATGGTTCAAGGACCATGGTTATGGGTTATGGACACCTATTACTTGTAAAATGGATATCTATAGGCTATTGGTCATGGCTAGTAGTTATAAGGTTCAAGGGCCATCAGTATCAGTTATGGACATCTAGTGGTTATAATGGTTCAAGAACCATGGTTATGGGTTATGGACACCTATTACTTGTAAAATGGATATCTATAGGCTATTGGTCATGGCTAGTAGTTATAATGGTTCAAGGGCCATCGGTATCAGTTATGGGCATCTAGTGGTTATAATTGTTCAAGGGCCATGGTTATGGGTTATGGACACCTATTACTTTTAATATGGATATCTATAGGCTATTAGTCATGGCTAGTAGTTATAATGGTTCAAGGGCCATCTATATGAGTTATGGACATCTAGTGGTTATAATGGTTCAAGAACCATGGTTATGGGTTATGGACACCTATTACTTGTAAAATGGATATCTTTAGGCTATTGGTCATGGCTAGTAGTTATAATGGTTCAAGGGCCATCGGTATCAGTTATGGGCATCTAGTGGTTATAATTGTTCAAGGGCCATGGTTATGGGTTATGGACACCTATTACTTTTAATATGGATATCTATAGGCTATTAGTCATGGCTAGTAGTTATAATGGTTCAAGGGCCATCTATATGGTTTTTTTTGGGTAAAGGGGATTACCCTGGCTAAGTATATTACTCACAAAAAGTACATAGGAATGTGACAGGCGGTCACATTGACCTCAAGCAGAAGCTTGACCAACCAAGACATGGGTTAAGACATGCCATAACCAAAACTACACAACCACGACAAACCAAACAACTAACCAAAAACAAGCAACTAAAACAAACACTGATCTATGTAAACGGGTCTGGGATCTTCCAGCTAGTTAACAGCCGTTGGATGTCAACCGTCTTCTTCTTGAACTTTAATGTCATCAGTTTTAACCGGACGGTGGCAATAATCTCATCACATAATTGCATATGCGTCTTGGACTTCTTCCTGAACAATCTAGCATTTCTCTCTAACCAGATATAATATGTAGTAGCTCCAACCATTATACGAGAGATAACACTTTTTGCTGATCTTCCTCTAGACAATGGGGTGAGGTAATCAATGATATCAGCCAATCTAGGAGCAATCATGTCCATCCCCCCAAGCAATCTGATTTTAACCCAAACCTGCAAGGAGTATGTGCATTCAAAAAATAGGTGAGGGTGGGAGTCTTGCACAAGACCACAAAGAGGGCACCGTAAAGAGGCAATATCCGTATCATGGTGGATATCCCATTGTTTCAACATATCTTGTGTTTTTAAGCGGTTGTTCATAACTAGCCACATATGAAAAGCATGTCTAGGGATACAATGGGGGAACCAAACGACATCTTTCCAAGGGACCTCAACCTCCCTTGAACGGATAGAATTCCAGGCTAGGTAGACCGAGAAAGACTGGGAAGACCCATTGAGGTCCAACCAACCTACCTCGTCCTTATGATCTGGAATAATTTGAGGTACCGGGATACTAGTAATTTCCGGAAACCTAGCATACCAATCAGTTGGCCAAGTCCAATTATTATCATTAATCAAATCCGACACCATATCAAGGGGGGAAAACCCAGCTCTAGTGATATCTCTGTGAGTGAGGAATTGAAAGATTGGACTAGTCATGCTCCATTTGTCAAACCAAACGGAAGTAGATTTCCCATCACGAATCGTATGCCATATAAAAGGCCTAACTTTGTTTCTTAATTGGAGCAACTTCCTCCAAGACCAGCTCATAGAACCCATAATGGGAATGTCCCAAAAACTTCTACCCCGCAACTTATACGAATGAATCCATTTGACCCATAACGACTCCTTGTTAGTCACTATACTCCAGATATGGTAAGTCATTAGGGCAGCATTAAAGTCTTTTATACGACGAATACCAAGACCGCCTTCAGATTTTGGTTTGCACACTACCTCCCAAGAGACTTTTGCTTTACCCTTCTTCATTTCGCCTTGACACCATAGAAACCCTCGCATTAGTTGCTCGAGCTCATGAGTAATACGGGTTGGAAGAGTAAAAACTGAAGCCCAATAGATATGTAAATTAGAAAGCACTGAAATTATCAGTTGAAGCCGCCCCGCAAAAGATAGGAATTTATTCTTCCAATCATTTATGCGATTCCGCATCTTTTCTATCAGGCCTTTACAGTCACGAAAAAGTAATCTTGTAGAGATCAAAGGCACTCCAAGATATTTAACCGGGAGACTTCCTTCCTCAAAAGGCATTGAAAGGAGAATTGCATCACGGGTAGCTGTGGGGACATTACAGAAAAACACCGTACTTTTAGGAATGCTAGGAACCAGCCCGGATACTTCTTTAAACTCATTCAACGCATCCAAAATCAGATTAGCAGAATTCAGATTACCTCGCGAAAAAATGAAAAGGTCATCAGCAAAACATAGGTTAACAATCTTTTGTTTCTCACAGCCTTTGTGATAACCAAAATCCGTGCTTGAAGTAACTCTACGTTTGATAATAAGAGAAAGAACCTCCATAACAAGAGTAAAAAGGTACGGTGACATGGGGTCACCCTGTCTCAAGCCTCTTTTACCCCTAAACCAGCCATGGACCTCTCCATTTATACAAATGGAAAAAGAGGGAGAAGTGACACACTCCAAAATCCACATGATCATTTTAGTAGGAAAACCAAAACCAATTAAGATAGAGTGTAGAAACTTCCAGTCAACAGTATCATAAGCTTTCTGGATATCAATTTTGAAAGCACATCGAGGGGGACCAGAATTTCTATGATAATTATGCAAAAGTTCTTGTGTGAGGAGTATGTTATCTGAAATTCGTCTACCAGGAATGAATGCTGATTGATTTACGCCCACAATATCACTAAGGACATCAGTGATGCGATTTGTAAGAATTTTGCTGATACACTTATAAATTACATTGCAGCATGAAATTGGCCTAAAATCAGTCGTCTTTGAAGGGGTTGGGATCTTTGGAATCATAGCTAGAATCGTATGATTTATTTCTTTTAGTAGCTTGCCGTTTGCAAAAAATTCCCGAACCGCACAACACACTTCCTCACCAATAATGTCCCAAGACTTTTTAAAGAAACCAGCTGTGAAGCCATCAGGACCCGGGGCTTTGTCATTGCCAATAGAAAAAAGAGACTTTTTAATTTCAGAATTGCTTACATCCCTAACCATAAAATCAGCCTTTTGGCTATTAATAGTGTTGTGAAACAGCTCCTGAGTATCAAGGGTGGACACTTGGCCCGCAATTCCAAGGAAAGTTTGGTAATGATTAACAAAAATTGGAACGATTTCCTTACCTTCATGCATAGTAGTGCCCTCGAAAATAGCATCTATACGATTTCTGTGGCATCTACCCTTGACCACATTGTGGAAATAAGCTGAATTAGAGTCCCCAACTCGTAACCATTCAATTTTAGATTTTTGTTTAAGGAAACGTTCCTCATCTAAAACCGCGGCCTTATACGCAAGAAGATAATGGGCTTCCTCTTCCCGAAGCTTAGGACAGTGTGGGTTTTGATCAAGGGCTGATTGAACTTCATCGAGCTCAACCCGAAGGAATTTTACTTTGGAGTGTAGATTACCTTGGTCCTTTAAGAGCCTTCGCAAAGGGGGTTTCATAGCTTTTAGGTGTTTTACCACCCGATACATAGCACAACCTGTGATTCTCTCCGACCAAGCCCCACCAACAATATTACGAAATTCAGGTTTGTCTGCAAGAAAATTAAAAAATTTAAAGGGCTTGGGTTTGAACTTCATAACATTCGGGATTTTCAAGATACAAGGGGTGTGATCGGAAATACGATATGGCTGGAAAATGCCAATAGAGTCCGGGAATAAGTCAATGAAAACTTGATTCCCCATAATTCGATCAATCTTCTTTAAAATACCATCTAACCCTGCGGTTTTTGGTTCCAAGTAAAGTGAAGGCCCGTACTATTAATATCCATAACAGCCATATCATAGACACACTCTTGGAATTCCCGCATAGCAATATGAGGTTGGTACCCACCACATGAGTGATCTTCTAGATTCAGGGCTGCATTAAAGTCACCAAGAATAGCCCAAGGTTTATTCAACATAAGCTGGCTATGCCCCACTAGATTTTGCCATAAACTCCTCCTTTCTATGTATGAGGTGGCAGCATACACGAAAGAACAAAAGAAAGACTTTCTATCAGATTTAGTAACCACTTGCACATGTATAACCTGGTTTGTTTGAGCTAGAGTCATAACATCTAACACCCTTTCATCCCAACCAAGAATAATACGGGTACCTTTATCACACAAAGACCCATTAGAGGTCCAATTCCAACTTGCACAAACTTTCTTACACACATCATAAACATCCGCAACATTTACATGAGATTCTAGAATTGCACAAATACTAAGATTGTTATCAAGTACTATTTGACGAACCTCGTCTTGTTTAGGGGGCTGGTTCAAACCCCTAATATTCCAAGAAGCGAGACTAAACATTAAGACCATGTGAATAGGGAGTGCTTGCCCCCTTGTTTTTAGCATTAGCCGCCAAAAAATTTGTAGTATCATTTGTGTTTTCTTCCACTTCATCTTCTTCATCCTCCATATCACTTAACGAATCAAACCCATTTGAGGTAGGAATATTAGCATAGGTGTTCAATTTATGAAAAACAGTAGGTTTAGCCTGATGTTGAGAACTCCCAACATCACCTATACTATTACTGCTCCCCTTTGCTTTTTGGCCAACAATAGGTGTAACATGGTGTTTATGATTACCATTTACACTATTACTGTTAGCCTTTCCATAATCAAAGAGCATAGTATCCGGGACCTCATTGCGATCAATAGGTGTAGCATTCTCTACACTATTACTGGTCGCACTTTTATTCCCACTATCTCTCTTCTTATGGACACCTTCACAACCAATAGGTGCAGCATAATGGTTATCATTATCTACACTATTACTGGTTGTGTTCGGTATTTTAGCATTAACAGCCCCTTCCAAATCAGATTTTGAGCTCCCCTTTGGTCTATACTGAAAATTAGATCGAGTTTTAAAACGTTTTTTGTTCCCCACTAGCTGGTATCCATCATCATCTTGTTCAACTTCCCTTTCTTTGGGTTTAACGTTTTTAGGACAGCCCTCAATATTATGACCAAAAATTTTGCATATTGAACACCTCGGAGGTTTCCATTCGTATTCAATACTAATAACTTCCTTCGAATAATCAGATCCTTCAAGGGAAGGGATTGCCACAGACAACGAGGATCTAAGGTCATCTTTAGAGCTGACTTCAATGAGGGCTCTAGCAAAATTACTTCTACCCCAAGATTCCGAGCAGATTGTACTTGTGTAGGCATCCAACATTTTTGGTGTGCCAATCTTTGTAGCAATGATACTAAGACCATCAGCTGTAAACGCAGCCAATGGGACATCATGGAATTTCACCCAGATCGGAACTTTAGTAAGATCTTCCTTTGTTAGAGTGGTATTTGGAGTCCACTCATTTAAGATAATGGGGTTGTTTCGGATCATCCAAGGACCATGTTCCAACACATCTTCTAATCCTTTGTGGGAGTCAAATTTGAAAAAGAAGAAACCTTTTGCATTCATCATTACCCGATTGAGACCAAACTTTGTCCAAACGTTTTTTACATAATACTCAACAATCGGGAAGGCAATCCGTTTGCCTAAGAAGTAACCATAAAGGGTATTCGAGAACCTGTTTGCAACTTCCTTAACTGATTCTATTGGTATCATGACATCTACATCATCATTTGACTTTTCAGAGACAAGTTTACGAAAATTAACCTTAGAAACATCAGTATTCTTGTTTATTACTGCAGCATAGGATGGTTTAGGTTGGGGTTCATTAGAGACAACAGCTGATTGATTGGACACAACCGCAAAACTTGGTTTAGGTTGCGAATCATTGGACACAACAGCTGATTTAGGTTTTTTAGTACCAACATCCGAGGGGCATTCACTTACATTACTTGTAGTAGGACCTGTATTAGACACCAAGTCTCCATCATGAGTTGTGGATCGTACCACAGAATCCACCGGGTTACCACGCACATCATTACGGGACTTTAGAGTATTCCCGTTCTTGCCAATAATCTTGCCATCTATGTTTTTCAATTTTGCAGCAAAGTTTGATGGTTTTTGACCCGTATCGTTAGCAGCAGGGGCCATTACACACAACAAGATCAAAGCATGCAGCCAAGAACACCTAGCTGCAGCCTTAATAAAGATTTACCAAATCGTAGCACTGAAATATAATAATAATGCAGCCGATAATCAATATCTTTAGAAGGAAACAAATCGCAGCAATAAACAATACTTTCAATCTAGATCGATGAAAGAAGGAAACCCGTGTAACCAAATCACTGCAATAATGTTAATGAACCACCGAAAATTCTCGAACCAAATAACACAAAGATCAATAAAGATCACCAATCACACGATTCCAGAAACGTAGAAACGTAATTGAAGTATGAAGAAACCAAAAACAGATCGGAAAACTTCTAACCTTTGAAACAATACGAATGTAGGGTTCTAGTAATTGCGCAAAAAGAAAGAAGGTAAATCTGATAATCACACTGAAATCAAAACAATTGTAGTAGTCAACGGGATGATTACAACGTAGAACGAAGAAATCAAATGAAACTAGGGAAGAAACGTTGAAAACCAGCCGGCGAAAAAACCAATCCCATCTATATGGTTATGGACATCTAGTGGTTATAATGGTTCAAGAACCATGGTTATGGGTTATGGACACCTATTACTTGTAAAATGGATATTTGTAGGCTATTGGTTATGGCTAGTAGTTATAATGGTTCAAGGGCCATAAGTATCAGTTATGGACATCAAGTGGTATAATGGTTCAAGAACCATGGTTATGGTTTATGGACAGATATTACTTGTAAAATCGATATATATATAGGCTATTGGTCATGGCTAGTAGTTATAATGGTTCAAGGGCCATCGATATGAGTTATGGACATCTAGTGGTTATAATGGTTCAAGGACCATGGTTATGGGTTACGCACACCTATTACTTGTAAAATGAATATCTATAGGCTATTGCTCATGGCTAGTAGTTATAATGGTTCAAGGGCCATCGATATGAGTTATAGACATCTAGTGGTTATAATGGTTCAAGGACCATGGTTATGGGTTACGGACACCTATTAGTTGTAAAATGGATATCTGTAGGCTATTGGTCATGTCTAGAAGTTATAATGGTTCAAGGACCATGGTTATGGGTTATGGACACCTATTACTTTTAAAATGGATATCTATAGGCTACTGGTCATTGCTAGTAGTTATAACGGTTCAAGGGCCATCATTATCAGTTATGGACATCTAGTGGTTGTAATGGTTCAAGGACCATGGTTATGGGTTATGCACATCTATTGCTTGTAAAATGCATATCTATAGGCTATTGCGCATGGCTAGTAGTTATAATGGTTCAAGGGCCATCAGTATCAGTTATGGACATCAAATGGTTATAATGGTTCAAGGACCATGGTTATGGGTTATGGACACCTATTACTTGTAAAATGGATATCTATAGGCTATTGGTCATGGCTAGTAGTTATAATGGTTCAAGGGCCATCAGTATAAGTTATGGACATCAAGTGGTTATAGTTGTTCAAGAACCATGGTTATGGTTTATGGACACCTATTACTTGTAAAATGGATATCTATAGGCTATTGGTCATGGCTACTAGTTATAATGGTTCATGGGCCATCAGTATCAGTTATGGACATCTAGTGGTTATAATGGTTCATGAACCATGGTTATGGGTTATCGACACCTATTACTTGTAAAATGGATATCTGTAGGCTATTGGTCATGGCTAGTAGTTATATTGATTCAAGGGCCATCAATATCAGTTATGGACATATAGTTGTTATAATGGTTCAAGGACCATGGTTATGGGTTATGGACACCTATTACTTGTAAAATGGATATCTATAGGCTATCGGTCATGGCTACTAGTTATATTGGTTCAAGGGCCATCAATATCAGTTATGGACATCTAGTGGTTATAAAGGTTCAAGAACCTTGGTTATGGGTTAAGGACACCTATTACTTGTAAAATGGATATCTGTAGGCTATTGGTCATGGCTAGTAGTTATAATGGTTCAAGGGCCATCAGTATCAGTTAAGGACATCTAGTTGTTATAATGGTTTAAGGACCATGGTTATGGGTTATGGACACCTATTACTTGTAAATGGATATCTATAGGCTATTGGTCATGGCTAGCAGTTATAATGGTTCAAGGCCATCAGTATCAGTTATGGACATCTAGTGGTTATAATGGTTCAAGAACCATGGTTATGGGTTAAGGACACCTATTACTTGTAAAATGGATATCTGTAGGCTATTGGTCATGGCTAGTAGTTATAATGGTTCAAGGGCCATCAGTATCAGTTAAGGACATCTAGTTGTTATAATGGTTTAAGGACCATGGTTATGGGTTATGGACACCTATTACTTGTAAATGGATATCTATAGGCTATTGGTCATGGCTAGTAGTTATAAGGTTCAAGGGCCATCAGTATCAGTTATGGACATCTAGTGGTTATAATGGTTCAAGAACCATGGTTATGGGTTATGGACACCTATTACTTGTAAAATGGATATCTATAGGCTATTGGTCATGGCTAGTAGTTATAATGGTTCAAGGGCCATCGGTATCAGTTATGGGCATCTAGTGGTTATAATTGTTCAAGGGCCATGGTTATGGGTTATGGACACCTATTACTTTTAATATGGATATCTATAGGCTATTAGTCATGGCTAGTAGTTATAATGGTTCAAGGGCCATCTATATGAGTTATGGACATCTAGTGGTTATAATGGTTCAAGAACCATGGTTATGGGTTATGGACACCTATTACTTGTAAAATGGATATATGTAGGCTATTGGTTATGGCTAGTAGTTATAATGGTGCAAGGGCCATAAGTATCAGTTATGGACATCAAGTGGTATAATGGTTCAAGAACCATGGTTATGGGTTATGGACAACTATTACTTGTAAAATCGATATTTATAGGCTATTGGTCATGGCTAGTAGTTATAATGGTTCAAGGGCCATCGATATGAGTTATGGACATCTAGTGGTTATAATGGTTCAAGGACCATGGTTATGGGTTACGCACACCTATTACTTGTAAAATGAATATCTATAGGCTATTGCTCATGGCTAGTAGTTATAATGGTTCAAGGGCCATCAATATGAGTTATAGACATCTAGTGGTTATAATGGTTCAAGGACCATGGTTATGGGTTACAGACACCTATTAGTTGTAAAATGGATATCTGTAGGCTATTGGTCATGGCTAGAAGTTATAATGGTTCAAGGACCATGGTTATGGGTTATGGACACCTATTACTTTTAAAATGGATATCTATAGGCTACTGGTCATTGCTAGTAGTTATAACGGTTCAAGGGCCATCATTATCAGTTATGGACATCTAGTGGTTGTAATGGTTCAAGGACCATGGTTATGGGTTATGCACATCTATTGCTTGTAAAATGCATATCTATAGGCTATTGCGCATGGCTAGTAGTTATAATGGTTCAAGGGCCATCAGTATCAGTTATGGACATCAAATGGTTATAATGGTTCAAGGACCATGGTTATGGGTTATGGACACCTATTACTTGTAAAATGGATATCTATAGGCTATTGGTCATGGCTAGTAGTTATAATGGTTCAAGGGCCATCAGTATAAGTTATGGACATCAAGTGGTTATAGTGGTTCAAGAACCATGGTTATGGTTTATGGACACCTATTACTTGTAAAATGGATATCTATAGGCTATTGGTCGTGGCTACTAGTTATAATGGTTCATGGGCCATCAGTATCAGTTATGGACATCTAGTGGTTATAATGGTTCATGAACCATGGTTATGGGTTATCGACACCTATTACTTGTAAAATGGATATCTGTAGGCTATTGGTCATGGCTAGTAGTTATAATGATTCAAGGGCCATCAATATCAGTTATGGACATATAGTTGTTATAATGGTTCAAGGACCATGGTTATGGGTTATGGACACCTATTACTTGTAAAATGGATATCTATAGGCTATCGGTCATTTTTTTTTTTTTTTTTTTTTTTGTTAAAGGGCTATGCCGGGCAAAAACTATATCAACAAAGAAAAGTTATTTACAAACAAAGATGGGTAAAATTACCACATCTTGAAAAACTATTTGGCCTCCCAAAACATGCTTTGGGAATAAGACCAACAAAATAAGCATAACTCTATAGCCAATGACTAAACCTAATCTAGGTATACCAAAACCTCTAAGATTATAAAAAAATCTTTTTCCATCGAAAAACAAAAAATCAAAAGTCTCTTTAATGTTCCAAACATCAGCTCTAGCAATCAAATTGCACTTGTGATTAGGCTCGATCTTCAACTTGTGTATTTTGCCCTTAACACAATCCATGCTCATATCAATCTTCACACCATTTCCATCATAAACCGGATTAAGGCTTGATTTTGACCCAATGAAGGTCAAAACTAAACCCATAATGCCATAACAATATTTTATAACATTACAATCCAAAAGCCTCAAGTCTTCCTTTAACCCGAGCAGAGTCAACATCCAATTCAAACATCCATAACACTTTGACCATCTACATTTAATCTTTCCCAATATTGACCCGATGATAGTCAAGATAACAAAATTATAAAATCTATGAACATTACCTAAATAACAATGTATTATATAGGCAATGCAGAATTTTGACTCGGTGTAAGTCAGAATCCTCATAGAAAAGCACTTCAACCCAAATTGACCTTCACTGACTTTTATAAAGTCAACAGTAACCCAGTCTTCAATCCCGATCCTTAAATCCATCTTCAATTTTGACTTTGAAAAGGTCAACCAACCTTTAAAACCATTGCCAAATTGCAACAAACATGGTAGATTAATAACCCTTAGGAAATTGGTCATATCACATCTTTGACCGAAATTGTCCTGACTATGACCAAAATCTTTAATAAGGGTTATAATCCACCATTTTCCACTCCAGATTCTGCACTTTAAACGCCTGCCCCAATGCCTAACTATCTTCAAAACAACAACTATGAAGCATCCATAATTATGGCAGATAGCACCCAACTTCCAAATGGTAAAATTTTGACCTGCAAAACATATAAGAAAAAAACTGCAGCTCACACTTAAAACGCACAAAAAAATCATTAATTTACGACTTTCCTTTATGCGGTGCAGCTCATAGCAGTTGTTGGTATAAAGGCCCAACGGGCCAAAAATTCCAGAAAGATTTCTAAAAATCTCCAAAATTCCAGAAGAATATAAAAAAATACTCCAAACCTGCTCAATGAAATCCATCTTCAAAAAATGCCTGATAATACCCAAACTACCCTTACCAGTGCACAGGCAGCCCCAAATAATTCTGAAGAAATCCATAAAACTCCCAACAAACTCATTCCAGTTATCTCTTATCATGATCAGCATAATTGGAAGATTCTCCATTTTCATCACCATGCATCAAACTAAAATTCCAGATTTCGGCTGCAAGAGTAGACTGCTTTGATTTTCTGATATTTAAACCCAACAATCTCAATCTGACATTATTAATAATAATACTGCACAGATCTTCCACACTTCTATGCTTGCTTTGAAAAATTCTCAGATTCCTTTCCTGCCAGAGAAAGTACACCGTAGCACCAAGGACAAGTCTTTTGATAATGCTCCAAACCGATTTGTTAATAGGGATTCTTTCAAGGTATAGGATTAAATAAGACCATTTATCAGGAAAATGGTCCATCCTGGACCTGCTCTTCATGATATCCCAGACCGTTTTAGAATAATCACACTCAAAAAACAGATGGTCATGTGAATCCAATTGCAGATTACAAAAAGTACATCTCAAATCATCTTTTTCATAATCAATCTGAAATTTATCTTGAGTTTTCAACTTTCCCAACATAGCAAGCCATAAAATGAATGCATGCCTTGGGATGTTTTGGCTGTACCAGACCCAATTAGCCCAACCAACCTCCTGTCCAGTTTCTCTTAAATCATACCAAGCATCAGAAACAGAAAAAGGGTTACATTTACCTTTAGCAGATTTCCAACAAACTTTATCCTGCAAATCATCTCTCAAATCAGGAGGATCATTATTGAAAATCCAATCAAACTTCTGCAACCACAAATCCGGAACCCTCCAATTCCCATTTTCAACAATATCATGAACAGAAACATCTTGGGAGAATCCAGCCTCATATATTTCCCTATTAGAAATAAAGAAACATAAAGGGCCAATAGAATGCCAATTATCATACCAAGCAGAAGTGTCCCTACCATTTCCAACTTTATAAAAGAAGAAATTCCTAACAGTGTTTCTGTTTTTTAGAATGTTCCTCCAGCTCCAACACATACTGTTAGGAATAGGTAAAGACCAAAAATTTCTATTCTTTAGCCTTATTTCATTAACCCATTTCACCCATAAAGAATCCTTCTTACTGATTATATTCCAAGTATGTTTACTCATAAGAGTAATATTCCAAGAATGTAACAATCTAAGGCCCAGACCACCATGACATTTGGGGATACAAATTCTATCCCACCTGACCTTAGCTTTACCTCTTTGATACTCCCCATGACACCATAAAAAACCTCTACTCAGTCTCTCAATATCTTTAGAGATAGCTTTAGGGAGTATAAAAACAGAAGACCAATACATCTGCATTGAGCCCAACACAGATTGTATCAATTGCAATCTGCCTGCAAACGACAAGGATTTGTTCCTCCAATCCCACAATCTCTTCTTAACTTTATCAACCAAGATGCTACAATCCTTCACATAAAGCCTTGAAGACAAAAGGGGGACTCCTAAATACTTCACAGGTAAAGAACCTATTTTAAAAGGCAGGATGTTAGATATGGCAGATCTAGTAGCCGGTTTCACATTACCAAAGAACACTGTACTTTTGTCCATATTAGGCTTCAAACCCGAAATGGAGCAAAATTCTTCCAAAGCATTTTTAATAATCCTCACAGAGCCAGAATCACCATTGCTAAATATTAACAAATCATCAGCAAAGCACAAGTGAGTAATTTTCAGATTCTTACAATTCCAATGGTATTTAAACCCATCCTCATTAGCAATTTTCCTCTTGAGAATGAGATTCAAGACCTCCATCACCAAGGTGAAAAGGTAAGGGGACATAGGATCCCCTTGCCTAAGACCTCTCTTGCCTTTAAAAAAACCATGATACTCCCCATTCAGATTAATCATAAAAGAAGTGGTAGTTATACACTCCATGATTAATTGAACCATCCACGGGTGAAAACCATAGCAACTCAAAATGTTTTTCAAAAAACCCCATTCAACAGAGTCATAAGCTTTTTGAATATCCACTTTAAAGGCACATTTAGGGGGACCACTGCTTCTATGATAATTCCTCAATAACTCTTGAGAGAGTAAAATATTATCACTGATTTGTCTACCCGAAATGAAAGCACTTTGGTTTTCATCAACTAAACCATCCAAAGCAGATTTAATTCTGTTAGTAATCACTTTACTTATGCATTTATAAAGAACATTGCAACAAGCAATCGGTCTAAAATCAGCAACACTTCTAGGATCTTTACTTTTTGGGACCAAAGCAATACTAGTGGCATTGACTTCCTTTAACAGTTTCCCGGTAGAGAAAAACTGTTGAACAGCCCTACAAATATCACTGCCCACTATATCCCAAGAAGCCTTAAAAAATTTGGATGAAAAACCATCAGGCCCAGGAGCTTTATCATCACAAATATCAAAAATAGCATCTTTGACCTCATCCATACTAACTGGCCTAATCATATAAGAAGCAGAATTCTCAGTTAATTTTCTGGTAAATAAATCATTTGAATCCGTAATTGGACTAGTATTAGAGGAAGAACCCAAAATTTTCCTAAAATGGTTGACAAACTGATCTGCCACTCTTTCACCATGATAAACAACTCCATCCAAATCAGAAATCATAACAATTCTGTTTCGACAAGCTTTCCCTTTAACTGTTTTGTGAAAAAATTTCGTATTTTGATCCCCCTCTTTTAACCATTCAATTTTGGCCTTCTGTTTTAAGAATATTTCCTCATCAATCATGGCTTCATTGTAATTTTTCAAACATATAACCTCCTTATCCCTTAGGTCTTTATCATGAGGATTGAGAACCATTGCAGTTTGGACGGATTCTAAATCAGTCCTCAAATTAACAACTTTCTCATGCAAATTACCCTGCTTGAACATTAAATCTCTCATAGGTTTCTTTAAATTTTTAAGATTGGATACAACCTTAAACAATTCAACACCATGCAGATCTTTGTTCCAATTATGTTTGACCACAGAAATAAAATCTTTTTCCCTGGTCAACACATTTGAAAACTTGAAGGATTTAGGTTTACCTCTCTTAAAATTGGGAATAGACATAACACCTGGGCTGTGATCCGAGGATAAAAAAGGGAGAAATTGCACATAGGAATTAGGAAAATCATTAAGAAATTCATAATTACCCATAATTCTGTCAAGCTTCTTCAATAAACTGTCCTCCTTATTTGGGCTCTTTTTCCAAGTGTACTTAAGCCCAGAAAAACAGAGATCTTCAACTTGAATTTCAGCAATACATTCTGCAAACTCAGTCATGCTTCTCGTCATGGCAGAGGATCCTTTGGACAATTCATCCGGATCTAAAGCAGAATTAAAATCACCTAGAACAACCCACGGTTTATTACCAACAGTTGGACAAAAAGCTTGCAAATTCCTCCAAGCTTGGGGTCTAAACTGACTTCTATGATAAGCATAAGTAAAAGAACAATAAAAACTTTTTCCCCCAACAACAGGATTGATATGACAATTCATGACTTGTGGATGTTGGTCCATAACCATGATATTCACCAAGTTCGGGTTCCAAGCTATAATTATTCTAGTACCACCCGTACAACAATTAGAATTGGAAACCCAATCCCACGAACCAAACACCTTACTACAAACCCAAGCCAAATTTTTTTCTTAACATGGGATTCTAGAATAGCACAAATTCCAATACCTTCATCCTTTAAAAGTTGAGATACCTCATCCTGAGCAGAAGCCTTATTCAGGCCCCTTACATTCCAAAACATGGTTTTAAACATCATTAAAACCCTTTGAGGATGAAGCTCCCACACCACTCTGTTTTTTACCAAATTCAACATCATCATTCTTCATATTTTGTGCAGCCTCATTAACATCAGACTCCACATCATCAAGAATCAAATCAGGGTTCATATCAAATTCGATGCACTTATCTTTAAAAAACTCAAACTGACCCGTTGACCAGCTTTTAACAACCTCATCATCCGGGTTTAAGTTAGCTTTTAAGTACTTTAAAACTTCAATTTTCTGTTCTTCATACATGTGATAGTGATCATCCCAACCATCTTCATAGTCATTATCATCATTATCTTTCAAACTATCAAACTTGTTTGAAGTTTCCACAACCTTAGGATTAGAATTAATCTTTGATTTTTGGGACTTAACAGTCTTAGAGCTTTCCCCTTTTCCATGATTACTATTTTTCACCACATACTTAGTATTATTAACATTGTTGACCCCCAAATTCTATCCAGTTCTTTCATTACTTCTTCCTTGAACAGATTGAGGATTTTTATTCTGAGAACCTTGCACATTTCGGTTTTGAACAGTTTGATTATCCCTGTTCTGGATATTTTGGCCATTACTATTCTGGATATATTGAGGGTTTTGCCTTTTTTGATTCCCATTATTCAACCTAGTAAAAACACTCTGCCTTCCACCCCGATTCTGATTTCCAATCTGCACATCAACATTATTTTTCACAACTTTGTTATTCTTCCCCATAACAAGGAAACCCTCATCATCATCCCCCTGAACATTACCCTGCTTAGCAACATCATTCGCAGCAGTTTCTTCCACTGTTTTTGGTCTAACTCTACATAATTTATGTGAGTGACCAAAAACCTTACAATGTGTACAAACAGGCGGTTTCCAATTATACGTAATCTTCAAAGAAACCACCTTTCCAGGGTTTGGACCAGAATTAGGGTACACTAGCTCAACATCTTCAGGCAACTCATGACAAGCATCCACTTCAACTAAAACCCTAGCATACCCCATTCTTCCAGAATTGCTCAAACACCTTTCCTTGGTCATCTTATCCATGATCAGAGGTCTCCCTACCCCACTAGCAATTTTACCAATGCCATGACCATACCATAATTCAATTGGCAAATCATGGATACAAATCCAAATAGAAACTTTAGAAGGTTCTATTTTTTGTAAACAGATGTCGGGTTCCCATTTGTTTACAACTAAAGGCACGTTATCAACTAACCAGATTCCATTTTCCAACACAGCCTTTAGGCCCTCTTCACTTTTGAATTTGAAAAAATAAATTCCAGCTCCATTTTTAGTAACTTCCAGAAAATCATAAGCTCTCCACATTCTTTGAAGACTGGATTTGACTTTTATGAAGTCCATTGAAGTACCAACAAAATGACCATAAAGCATAAGGGATAATTTTGCTTTTTTGAACTTGAAATCTTCATCAACCATCATAATCTGAGTCTTCCCATCCTCAATTCTAACTGGAGGAATAAAATTCATTTGGAAATCCACTTTTTCATTATCTTGTTTCATCATTTCAGCCAAAGTAAATCCTCCAATTTTATTTTTCTGCCAAGCATTTGGCACCACAGGAATTTTGGGTATCTGCTCAGCCTGTTGAACAGGGGAATTCACCACAATATTACCTTTAGCCTTCCCTGTTTTATCCTCCATTTCAATATCTGTTTCATCATCACTATCATTGCCAGAGTTACTATTACCAGAAACAAGGGCATCAATAACTGCATTACCTATTACAACAGTATTGTTTTCTGGGAATTTTACTTGGTTACCCACCCACTCCGAACCTAACCCAGAATTAACTGTTGTAGGGCAATGAACTGTATTAGCCTCATTCTGATAGGTACCTGGATATACGGAAGAATTACAGGTCACCATGACTGTATTACCTATTACATCATGGCTAGAATCTGGAATAAGATGGTTCAACCTCTCCTCATCATATCCAGAATTAGCATGAGTAGGGTAATAAACTGCACTACCTAACTGACCTTTCTCCTCCATATAAATATCCTCTGTTTCTGAATCATCAGAGTTCTCTTCTTCTACAACAGCAGTCTTCGAACTCTTGAAATTCTGTTCAACCATCTTCCTTTTCTTATCCACAGAAATATCCATCTCCACATTACTAGCTTGTTCAACAGATTCAAGGACCTGAGCCCTAACCTGTTTTCGAATTTGGGCAGGGGAGGTATTAGGACAATTAGGATTAGAGATATCCATGGAATTCTGTGAAGGTGTAACCAATCCAGCTTCACTCTCTTTACTACCCACTGGATTATAAGAGGAAACAATCTTCTTAAAACTTCTACTCTTAGACGATAAACAAGTAACAATTTGAGAGAAGCTTCACTCTCTTCAATTAGACCCAAGCTAATCATTTTATCAAATAGCTTCTTCTTGATTGCTTTCTTAATAATATGAATTCTTCTAACAGTTTCCGGATCATCATAAACTAAGTTCATATCCTTCCCAACTTTACTAAGGACATGACGAACTGAATTAACAATTTTCTCCATCTCAGCATTCACATAAGAATTGCTTTGGTGCTTATTACCTAAATCAACAACAGGAACACCATTCTGCAGTCCCATAACAGTACAATCCACACCCATCAGAGGTCCATCAGATCTCTTCAAAATGTGAGTGATAGTGGGAACCTTTCTATCACCAATTGGTTGGGTGCTATTAGTGCTCTGCAAAATAGGACCAGAACCAGCTAAACCACCACCATAATCAGGTCTGGCATTTCGTCGAGCACCTTGTGTGCCAAAATCCGATCCAACAGTTCTATCACTACAATTTTCTTTGGAAGCAGCAATTGACACAGGATTATCACTTCCCATGCCATTTCGACCAGCTTGCTCCATTCCTGAACCTTCATTCAAGCTTGGCATACGAAGGACATTTCGTCGAACACCACTAACAGTTGATTTCACAGGTTGCGAACCCTGCACCACCGAACCCTTCATACCAACACTCCTTCCTTCCTTCCAACCCGAACCATGCCCACCTTCAACCTCTAATCGGCCAGAAACCTTCAAATCAATAGGGGCCATTTCTGACAACGTATCTGTCAGTGAAATGGATTCTCGATTCATCACCACCGGCCTATCCGGTGGATGATCAGACTCGGTCATTGCCTTAAGCCTTCAAAACCGAGCTTCCCTGCCAAAACTCACTAAATTCCAACGGTCAGATTCGCCGGAATCACTAAATCGCCGGTTACACACACTAAATCGCACCTTTAACTGTGTGAAAACGAGAGCATATATCGTTATGGGTTATGGTGGCTATTACTTTTAAAATGGATATCTATAGGCTACTGGTCATTGCTAGTAGTTATAACGGTTCAAGGGCCATCATTATCAGTTATGGACATCTAGTGGTTGTAATGGTTCAAGGACCATGGTTATGGGTTATGCACATCTATTGCTTGTAAAATGCATATCTATAGGCTATTGCGCATGGCTAGTAGTTATAATGGTTCAAGGGCCATCAGGATCAGTTATGGACATCAAATGGTTATAATGGTTCAAGGACCATGGTTATGGGTTATGGACACCTATTACTTGTAAAATGGATATCTATAGGCTATTGGTCATGGCTAGTAGTTATAATGGTTCAAGGGCCATCAGTATAAGTTATTGACATCAAGTGGTTATAGTGGTTCAAGAACCATGGTTATGGTTTATGGACACCTATTACTTGTAAAATGGATATCTATAGGCTATTGGTCATGGCTAGTAGTTATAATGGTCCAAGGGCCATAGATATGAGTTATGGACATGTAGTGGTTATAATTGTTCAATGGCCGTGGTTATGGGTTATGGACACCTATTACTGGTAAAATGGATATCTATAGGCCATCGGTCATGGCTACTAGTTATAATGGTTCATGGGCCATCAGTATCAGTTATGAACATCTAGTGGTTATAATGGTTCATGAACCATGGTTATGGGTTATCGACACCTATTACTTGTAAAATGGATATCTTTAGGCTATTGGTCATGGCTAGTAGTTATAATGATTCAAGGGCCATCAATATCAGTTATGGACATCTAGTTGTTATAATGGTTCAAGGACCATGGTTATGGGTTATGGACACCTATTTCTTGTAAAATGGATATCTATAGGCTATTGGTCATGGCTAGAAGTTATAATGGTTCGAGGGCCATCGACATGAGTTATGGACATGTACTGGTTATTATGGTTCAATGGCCTTGGTTATGGGTTATGGACACCTGTTGCTTGTAAAATGGATATCTATAGGCTATTGATCATGGCTAATTACTTGTAAAATGGATATCTATAGGCTATTAGTCATGGTTAGAAGTTATAATGGTTCAAGGGCCATCGGTATCAGTTATGGGCATCTAGTGGTTATAATTGTTCAAGGGTCGTGGTTATGGGTTATGGACACCTATTACTTTTAAAATGGATATCTATAGGCTACTGGTCATTGCTAATAGTTATAACGGTTCAAGGGCCATCAGTATCAGTTATGGGCATCTAGTGGTTATAATATTTCAAGGGTCGTGGTTATGGTTTATGGACACCTATTACTTTTAAAATGGATATCTATAGGCTACTGGTCATTGCTAGTAGTTATAATGGTTCAATGGCCATCGGTATCAGTTATGGACATCTAGTGGTTATAATGGTTCAAGGACCATGGTTATCGGTTACGGACACCTATTACTTGTAAAATGGATATCTATAGGCTATTGGTCATGGCTAGTAGTTATAATGGTTCAAGGGCCATCATTTTCAGTTATGGACATCAAGTGGTTATAGTGGTTAAAGAACCATGGTTATGGGTTATGGACACCTATTACTTGTAAAATGGATATCTATAGGCTATTGGTCATGGCTAGTAGTTATAATGGTCCAAGGGCCATTGATATGAGTTATGGACATGTAGTGGTTATAATGGTTCAATGGCCTTGGTTATGGGTTATGGACACCTATTACTTGTAAAAAGGGTATCTATAGGCTATCGGTCATGGCTACTAGTTATAATGGTTCATGGGCCATCAGTATCAGTTATGGACATCTAGTGGTTATAGTGGTTCATGAACCATGGTTATGGGTTATCGACACCTATTACTTGTAAAATGGATAACTGTAGGCTATTGGTCATGGCTAGTAGTTATAATGATTCAAGGGCCATCAATATCAGTTATGGACATCTAGTTGTTATAATGGTTCAAGGACCATGGTTATGGGTTATGGACACCTATTACTTGTAAAATGGATATCTATAGGCTATCGGTCATGGCTACTAGTTATAATGGTTCAAGGGCCATCAGTATCAGTTATGGACATCTAGTGGTTATAATGGTTCAAGAACCATGGTTATGGGTTATGGACACCTATTACTTGTAAAATGGATATATGTAGGCTATTAGTCATGGCTACTAGTTATAATGGTTCAAGAGCCATCAGTATCAGTTATGGACATATAGTTGTTATAATGGTTCAAGGGCCATGGTTATGGGTTATGGACACCTATTACTTGTAAATGGATATCTATAGGCTATTGGTCATGGCTAGTAGTTATAATGGTCCAAGGGCCATCGATATGAGTTATGGACATGTAGTGGTTATAATGGTTTAATGGCCTTGGTTATGGGTTACGGACACCTATTACTTGTAAAATGGATACTATAGGCTATTGGTAACGGCTACTAGTTATAATGGTTCAAGGGTCATCAGTATCAGTTATAGACATCTAGTTGTTATAATGGTTTAAGGACCATGGTTATGGGTTATGGACACCTATTACTTGTAAATGGATATATATAGGCAATTGGTCATGGCTAGTAGTTATAATGGTCCATGGGCCATCGATATGAGTTATGGACATGTACTGGTTATAATGGTTCAATGGCCTTGGTTATGGGTTACGGACACCTATTACTTGTAAAATGGATACTATAGGCTATTGGTAACAGCTACTAGTTATAATGGTTCAAGGGCCATCAGTATCAGTTATGGGCATCTAGTGATTATAATGGTTCAAGAACCATGGTTATGGGTTATGGACACCTATTACTTGTAAAATGGATATCTGTAGGCTATTTGACATGGCTAGTAGTTATAATGGTTCAAGGGCCATCTATATGAGTAATGGACATCTAGTGGTTATAATGGTTCAAGACCATGGTTATGGGTTATGGACACCTATTACTTGTAAAATGGATATCTGTAGGCTATTGGTCATGGCTAGTAGTTATAATGGTTCAAGGGCCATCGGTATCAGTTATGGGCATCTAGTGGTTATAATTGTTCAAGGGCCATGGTTATTGGTTATGGACACCTATTACTTTTAATATGGATATCTATAGGCTATTAGTCATGGCTAGTAGTTATAATGGTTCAAGGGCCATCTATATGAGTAATGGACATCTAGTGGTTATAATGGTTCAAGACCATGGTTATGGGTTATGGACACCTATTACTTGTAAAATGGATATCTGTAGGCTATTGGTCATGGCTAGTAGTTATAATGGTTCAAGGGCCATCGATATCAGTTATGGGCATCTAGTGGTTATAATTGTTCAAGGACCGTGGTTATGGGTTATGGACACCTATTACTTTTAAAATGGATATTTATAGGCTACTGGCCATTGCTATTAGTTATAATGGTTCAAGGGCCTTCAGTAACAGTTATGGACATCTAGTGGTTATAATGGTAAAAGGACCATGGTTATGGGTTATGGACACCTATTACTTGAAAAATGGATATATATATAGGCTATTAGTCATGGCTAGTAGTTATAATGGTTCAAGGGCCATCGATATGAGTTATGGACATGTAGTGGTTATAATGGTTCAATGTCCTTGGTTATGGGTTATGGACACCTATTACTTGTAAAATGGATATCCATAGGCTATCGGTCATGGCTACTAGTTATAATGGTTCAAGGCCATCAGTATCAGTTATGGACATCTAGTTGTTATAATGGTTCAAGAACCATGGTTATGGGTTATGGACACCTATTACTTGTAAAATGGATATCTGTAGGCTATTAGTCATGGCTACTAGTTATAACGGTTCAAGGGCCTTCAGTATCAGTTATGGACATCTAGTTGGTATAATGGTTTAAGGGCCATGGTTATGGGTTATGGACACCTATTACTTGTAAATGGATATCTATAAGCTATTGGTCATGGCTAGTAGTTATAATGGTCCAAGGGCCATCGATATGAGTTATGGACATGTAGTGGTTATAATGGTTTAATGGCCTTGGTTATGGGTTACGGACACCTATTACTTGAAAAATGGATACTATAGGCTATTGGTAACGGCTACTAGTTATAATGGTTCAAGGGCCATCAGTATCAGTTATGGGCATCTAGTGGTTATAATGGTTCAAGAACCATGGTTATGGGTTATGGACACCTATTACTTGTAAAATGGATATCTGTAGGCTATTGGACATGGCTAGTAGTTATAATGGTTCAAGGACCGTCAGTATCAGTTATGGACATCTAGTGGTTATAATGGTTCAAGGACTATGGTTATGGGTTATGGACACCTATTACTTGTAAAATGGATATCTATAGGCTATTGGTCATGGTAGTAGTTATAATGGTTCAAGGGCCATCGGTATCAGTTATGGGCATCTAGTGGTTATAATTGTTCAAGGGCCATGGTTATGGGTTATGGACACCTATTACTTTTAATATGGATATCTATAGGCTATTAGTCATGGCTAGTTGTTATAATGGTTCAAGGGCCATCTATATGAGTTATGGACATCTAGTGGTTATAATGGTTCAAGACCATGGTTATGGGTTATGGACACCTATTACTTGTAAAATGGATATCTGTAGGCTATTGGTCATGGCTAGTAGTTATAATGGTTCAAGGGCCATCGATATCAGTTATGGGCATCTAGTGGTTATAATTGTTCAAGGACCGTGGTTATGGGTTATGGACACCTATTACTTTTAAAATGGATATTTATAGGCTACTGGTCATTGCTAGTAGTTATAATGGTTCAAGGGCCTTCAGTAACAGTTATGGACATCTAGTGGTTATAATGGTAAAAGGACCATGGTTATGGGTTATGGACACCTATTACTTTTAAAATGGATATTTATAGGCTACTGTTCATTGGTAGTAGTTATAATGGTTCAAGGGCCATCAGTAACAGTTACGGACATCTAGTGGTTATAATGGTAAAAGGACCATGGTTATGGGTTATGGACACCTATTACTTGAAAAATGGATATCTATATGCTATTAGTCATGGCTAGTAGTTATAATGGTTCAAGGGCCATCGATATGAGTTATGGACATGTAGTGGTTATAATGGTTCAATGGCCATGGTTATGGGTTATGGACACCTATTACTTGTAAAATGGATATCTATAGGCTATCGGTCATGGCGACTAGTTATAATGGTTCAAGGCCATCAGTATCAGTTATGGACATCTAGTGGTTATAATGGTTCAAGAACCATGGTTATGGGTTATGGACACTTATTACTTGTAAAATGGATATCTGTAGGCTATTGGTCATGGCTAGTAGTTATAATGGTTCAAGGGCCATCAGTATCAGTTATGGACATCTAGTTGTTATAATGGTTTTAGGACCATGGTTATGGGTTATGGACACCTATTGCTTGTAAATGGATATCTATAGGCTATTGGTCATGGCTAGTAGTTATAATGGTCCAAGGGCCATCGATATGAGTTATGGACATGTAGTGGTTATAATGGTTCAATGGCCTTGGTTATGGGTTACGGACACCTATTACTTGTAAAATGGATACTATAGGCTATTGGTAACGGCTACTAGTTATAATGGTTCAAGGGCCATCAGTATCAGTTATGGGCATCTAGTGGTTATAATGGTTCAAGAACCATGGTTATGGGTTATGGACACGTATTACTTGTAAAATGGATATCTGTAGGCTATTGGACATGGCTAGTAGTTATAATGGTTCAAGAGCCGTCAGTATCAGTTATGGACATCTAGTGGTTATAATGGTTCAAGGACCATGGTTATGGGTTATGGACACCTATTACTTGTAAAATGGATATCTATAGGCTATTGGTCATGGTTAGTAGTTATAATGGTTCAAGGGCCATCGGTATCAGTTATGGGCATCTAGTGGTTATAATTGTTCAAGGGCCATGGTTATGGGTTATGGACACCTATTACTTTTAATATGGATATCTATAGGCTATTAGTCATGGCTAGTAGTTATAATGGTTCAAGGGCCATCTATATGAGTTATGGACATCTAGTGGTTATAATGGTTCAAGACCATGGTTATGGGTTATGGACACCTATTACTTGTAAAATGGATATCTGTAGGCTATTGGTCATGGCTAGTAGTTATAATGGTTCAAGGGCCATCGATATCAGTTATGGGCATCTAGTGGTTATAATTGTTCAAGGGCCGTGGTTATGGGTTATGTACACCTATTACTTTTAAAATGGATATTTATAGGCTACTGGTCATTGCTAGTAGTTATAATGGTTCAAGGGCCTTCAGTAACAGTTATGGACATCTAGTGGTTATAATGGTAAAAGGACCATGGTTATGGGTTATGGACACCTATTACTTGAAAAATGGATATCTATAGCCTATTAGTCATGGCTAGTAGTTATAATGGTTCAAGGGCCATCGATATGAGTTATGGACATGTAGTGGTTATAATGGTTCAATGGCCTTGGTTATGGGTTATGGACACCTATTACTTGTAAAATGGATATCTATAGGCTATCGGTCATGGCTACTAGTTATAATGGTTCAAGGCCATCAGTATCAGTTATGGACATCTAGTGGTTATAATGGTTCAAGAACCATGGTTATGGGTTATGGACACCTATTACTTGTAAAATGGATATCTGTAGGCTATTGGTCATGGCTAGTAGTTATAATGGTTCAAGGGCCATCAGTATCAGTTATGGACATCTAGTTGTTATAATGGTTTAAGGACCATGGTTATGGGTTATGGACACCTATTACTTGTAAAATGGATATCTATAGGCTATTGGTCATGGCTAGTAGTTATAATGGTTCAAGGGCCATCGGTATCAGTTATGGACATGTAGTAGTTATAATGGTTCAATGGCCTTGGTTATGGGTTATGGACACGTATTACTTGTAAAATGGATATCTATGTGTCACACCCCGCTAAAGCGGAAACACGAGATACAACAGCATAAGGTTTCATAGCATGAGGTAATAAACAACACCAACTACAACATTAATCAAAAGTAGTTCAAAAATTAAATTATTACAACCAAATTTGTTCCCAAAATTCACAATAGATAAAGTTGATGATAAAGGATTTTAAAATTTCTTGATGTTGATGTCGTCACACAAAATGCACCTACATGCCAACACTTACTTGTTTATACCTGAAAAGCATGAGTTAAAAAGGTCAACTACAAAGAGTTGGTGAGTTCATAGGTTTTTGATGAACAAAAATTAAATTAGTATCCATAAGTTGTTATTGTGAAACTTTTGTTCACAAGACATTAAGTAACTGGTTGCTCAAATATATTTTTAGCACAAGTGTAGAGTACGCTAGCAATTATCAGCCATGAACCACTACCAAACCATTCAGACAACGATGCCCCTAATGTAACCAGTCCTACCTCAGCGGTGAGCAATTTCTCACATGTGTAGAACCCAACTTTTAATTTTAGGAAATGTGCACCCAAGGCCCGTCGACCTTAAGTGGGGATGTCCAAACCCTAATAGCGCTATCCACAAAACCGTAGGCCCCCGTTCGAGTTAATGGTAGTGTCACTAAATTTTAATTCCACGTTTCGGGGACTTACACTTTTTAACTCAAGCAATTGCATTTTAGCATACATAACATAGTGCACAAACAATTTAATTCAACAACAACATTTTTCAATCATAGAGCAACCATTAAAACTTTATAACATGCTTTTCACCCCAAAATATTTAAAAACAAAGTAAAAAGGGGCTATGATACTCACAGTGTGTAGCTGTATCCAACAATTTTCCGTTTGATGCTCAGTCCGACTTAAATCCTTCCTATATTAATGGAATTGAATATTAGGCTATGTCTAACCTTAGGGATAAAATATTATTTAGCTATTATAACTTCATAAAATCTTAGACTTTCTATATACTTTATTTAAGGTTTATTTTAAGAATTTTCGTAAGGAAAATAGTGAACTTATTGAGATGTACATAATTGTCAATTATAGTTATAAGTTTTTAATATTTATAGTCCTTTATGTAGTATATTAGTTTATATATATAATCCTACTTACTTTATATATATAGATATGTTTAGTTTCACCTTTATTTATATGTTAATTTTTGTATTTCCTAAAAATGTATACTTATAAGTCTTATTCTTGTTGGTATGCACTTTATACTTATATGCTCATTTGAGTTTATATTTCTATTTTACATGTGTTATATTATAATTAACTTGTATATTGTAAAATATTATACTTTATGTGCTACATAGTCCAATATTTCTTAAAAGTCACTTTTCTCACATCTAAAGCTAAATGTTTGTTGTTGTCCAGATTTTTAGTCCACTTCCACAAGTTATTTTAATATCATAACAAATGATTTAATTTACCAACTTTTTATATGTTATTATTTAGTGTCTTAGGGAACTTTTAGAATAAGTTTTATTATTTTTGATGTCATATAACTATTTTAATTATATTTTATAAATGTATGTATCAGTAACTTCAAATCAGTTTGCACACTGATTTTGTTTGACCTATTTGGGGTATCAAATATTCGAGTTTTTCTTTATATTTTATGGGGTTTTAAAGCTAACTCATTGGACTAAAGTTTAGAGAAAGAATCATTGCATTTGCATGCTTTATGAGGGAGCTATAATTACTTAAAGTTGCATGTAAAAATCTGCCAGCACTCTTTTCAATGCACACTTACCTTTGCATGTTTGGTTGGGAGGTCAAATCTTTATGTTTTTCGTTGAAACTAGCTGCATTTAAAAGATAACTCTTTAAATTAAATTCCAGAAGAAAAATCATGTATTTTAAAGGTTTTATGAAAGAGATATATCGGTTTAAATTCGAGTTTTATTCTGCTCAGCTAGTTTGTTTACACATCTAACTTGTGGGTAGGGTTTCGTGGGTCAAAACTCAATATTTTGGCATGAAATTAAATGGGTTGGAAAGATAAGACATAAAACTAACTTTGAGAAAAAGAATCATGTATTTTAAATGGTTAAAACTCAAGATATGGCCGAATTAAGTACATGCATGCAATCTGCCAGATTTCAAAAATAAAAGTTTTGAAGGTTTTAAGTGTTCTAGCCATTTCTCTACATCCAATGGTTTAAATCTTTGCTTTTAACACTTATTTAGGATCATGCAAGATTATTTTTAGATCAAAATCATATATTAATTTTTATAAACACATGCATGTCATCAAACATCTAAGATTTGTAAGAAAAAGTTACATGCATGTACATCAAACTTTATGTTCTTGAGTTTTTGATGTATGGATCATGGATTACCACCTTTATTGGATATCTTGAAGACATTGGTGTGTAATCTACCATCTAGACACCTAAGTGCCTTTCATGGATAGAAAAACTCAAGAAACATGGAGAAAGATGCAAGAAAAACATAAGAAAAGTGCAAGAAATACAAGGAAATCGACTTACATAAGAATGTTGAAGAACACAAAACTGGACAGCCTCTTTGAAGATATATTTCGACTGACTTTCAGTTAAAGTTTGGGTGTTTTAAAGGTTAAATGTTGTAGAGGAAGTTGTTATGGTGATTTGGCAATTTGAATCACTAGATTTGGAGTTGTAGATCAAAAGTTATGAAGATTTTGGTGGAAGAATGTAAGTGTATGTGTGGAATCCGGATTTTAGAGATTGGAGAGAGTATTTTGAGTTTGCATGTGGGTTGTGTGGTTTAAATGAAGTAGAGGGATTGTTGTGGGAGTTTCCATGTATTCCTCATGATGACTAAGGATGAGTTAATAGAGTGTGTAAGTGGATGTGTAAGAGAGGTAAGGATGTTGCTTGTTTAAGAAAAGTCTTTGATTGATATGGGCATATAAGTAAAATCAAGAGGATGCATGTGGGGTGGGATATAAAATCTGCATTTTTACTATATTATTATTGTTATTATTATTATTATTTTTATAGTATTTTGTATATTATATATGTATTTAAGTATTTGTTAGATATATGTCTAATAAAGGTTGTAAAATGATGTGTTAAATTAAGGTTATTTGCTCTAGTTTTTAGTTATGTTATCTTAAGTTAAAATTTACATTATTACATATAATTATATGTATTTTAACATTTATTGTTACTTTGGTTGCGATTTAATATAAATTGTTGCACCTTGGAACTTTATAACACGACTAAAATGTTTATACGTCTTACTAGGGATTTCAAGCATGTTGTCAAGATACATATGATAACTAACACTTTTATTATTATAATTTAACCATAATAGATTATGTTTACTTACTAAAATTCATATTACAGTATTTAGTAGCAAACTTGAAAACCTAGTTTTTCACGGATGTCACAATCTCCCCTAGTTAGAGAAATTTCGTCCCGAAATTTATTAATTGACATCCCTATTTTGCTCTTTAGAAATTTGGTTCGGTTGCTTTTGTTTCTGAAGAATAATTCCTTACAATGGTGATACATTTTGAAGCATTTTATCACTCATTTGGAATTCTATAGGTTTCATGTGACTATATGCACAACTCTTATGACGATCTCTTGTCTCCTTAAATCTATCCTTGGTAATTAAGATCTTGTTAGTAGCCTTTTGTACGATCTATGATTAGTTAGTTGTCTATAGCCAATTTCCAACAAATTAAGTGGCAAACGAAACTTATTCACATATTAAGTGTCATACGGAGCAAACTAATTTATAATGTGATAATTATTTTTATATAAGAACTCAACTAGTGGAAGATGAGTATCCAACTTCATCTAATATCTATTGCACAAGCATGTAGCATATATTTATGAAATATTTTGAATTTTTTTTTAATTTTTTTTTTTAATTTTATTTTATTTTTTATTTTTTTATTTTTTTTTTTTACGTTTCAAAGATTCAAGTCCTTAGATTCGTATGAACGACCCCTCATAATGCTCATACCCTTTTAATATATATATATATATATATATATATATATATATATATATATATTTCCTTATTATTGCATTGGACACCATTTTGGTCTCATTTCACTTATTATTTACTTTATTGATTCTACTATGAAGATATTAATTTTAAAATAAACTTCTTTTATATATCGTATCTATCAGTGTCTACTATAATTCGACTACATATTTAGCTATTTATTATTTCTCATGTATTTATATTTCATAACTATACTACATATGTATGTTATAAATGTGCGTATACTCTACTATACAAGTAGTTGTTTTTAAGTAATAAATTCTTGATCTTAATTACTTTCGTGAATTATATACTGCATATAACTTGATTATCTTTGTACCACAACTTGTTTATCATAAAATATAGATGTGATCTAGAGTTATTATATATTTTAACTTATTAATGTACTAATATCTTTCCTGATGTATATATTCATGTTCCACTCTCCGTTTTTTTTTTTTTGAAAGTTTCGACTCACTTCCTTACCAACACGTAGTTATGGTCCTCCTCTTATTTCATGAACTGAATTCAACTCACATATCATTTATATCTTCTGCATAATTCTATTTACTCATGAACTGGTTCATTAATAATTTGTTTATTATTAATTCTCGATATTACTCCTCATTTCTAACCGATATAAATTTCTTTTTATAACCGATATAAATTTCTAACCGATATAACTTTTTAATTCTAACCGATATAAATTGGTTCTTATCATCCTCATCTTTTCTTTTTATAATGTCTTGCTTGTCATCAATTTATAATCTGTATACTATCATTTCTTTCTTTAGTACACCTAATTCAAACTTCCTACAATTATGTTTATCAATGAGTCTAACTCACTCACCTCTTTCATTAGTTTATGAGGTTTTATAATATTGGTATTAATAAATCTATACTTTATATCCTTCTAATATTAGGTCTTTATATTTATTTATTCCATTGTCATTCTCGTGACCAATTATAGATCTCATTATTCATTAAAGTAGATTATTATATATATATATATATATATATATATTTTTTTTTTACTAACCATGGTTAAAATAAAATTTATTAGAATTTAAACCAAAATCATACTTCACATCCATGTTTCACTCAAATCTCGGGATAACTCATAATTTTAAAGTATTTTTATTTATTTATAATTTATTTATTATTTATTTAATTTTTTTTTTTTTTTTTAGTTAGTATTATCAAAATTTATATACTATTGTTCATCTCACATATTATTGTAATTATTCTATTATATGATATGACACATCCTTAATACTTCTATTTTCTTAGCATTTACTTTATAAAAATTTTGCGAAACAATTATTTATTTATTAATCCTCCTCCATGTATATAGTAAATTTTACGCTCATCGAATTTATTTCTCTTTTCATTTATTAGGCACTTTCACCTCCGCTAAATTCATAGTTTGACGTTAACCATTTGAATATTTACTTCATTTTCTTAATCTTTCATTATTATATATTTCTTCTACAAACTCCTTCTTGAGTATTTTGATACCAATATAAACTTTATTATAAACCGGGGTCATCGAACTTCATCACCATCATCATTATTATCTTTCTCATCAAAGGTCACTCAAAACTGATCACTAATCTAATTTCACATTATTAGTCAAGTAAGTTTATCCTCCGGCCTTGACTTATCTTTATTTCTTTATGTTATTTTATTGACTTGGTTAACTATTAATCTTGCTTAATTTCAATCGGCCGCTTATTTTAATATTATAGATACTACTTGTATACAACTCTTTTATTCATCAATTCGTTCAATAATCAGTGACTTTGATAACTCGATATTGTATCTTGTAATTATAAACACGTTGGCCAGACGTTTTTATGATCACATCATACAATATTTCCTTATCATTATCACTTCATACTTCCTTTCATAAATATAATTATCTTCTTCAAATTCTTATATAATTATAGATGATTTATCCTTCATTATGATGCCTTATTTTAACTAATGACATCTAATTCATTTACAATCAATGGATGTTATTATTTATTTATTTAAAATTTTATTTTATTTTATTTTTATTATTAGTTTTTTTTTTTTTTTTTTTTTTTTTGCAATTTTATTCTTACATGCACCTCTATCGAATACCTAACATATGCAATTCAGTGATCATATTAACGATTCTACTATATCCTACACTTATATTCTTTTATAAAGGATTATAGTATTTGTGATTCATGACGGAAGTACGTCCGAAGTGTATATTAGTGACGACACATGGTGTCTGCTCCCATGCTTTATACGATGCTCTTAACATCACTTTCTTCGATATTACAATGCTAGCTCCTTAAAGTTAACTTTAATTTGTGAACCTATGGGAGTGAACTACATTATTGATGCACAAGGACATTCGCTAGTAGCTCTGTCGAAACTCACTTCTTATGCAGATACATAGCTGCTCTCTATTGAGTGTCCACAATATTTATTGTTATATTATTGATAAACTTTTCAATTAGAGCCATTAGTTAGGCTAATAGAGTAAGATTACTTTCCTCTACAAGATAATTGTATCAATAACAGGAAAAAAAAGTAATCATCTAAATTTTAGAGGTCTCTATGAGTATTTAATAACTACTCAAAGTACGTCATCAAAAGGATCATTTATCTCCCGAGAATTAGCAGTATTTTTCACCTCATGTGTACCATAACTAGTGGGTTATGACTTGATGTTAAACCAAAGTATTGAGGCTAATCTTAGAATATAGGGTTTGTGCCACGTAAGATCTACCAAGTATTAAATGTGATAATAACTAACTTAATAGCTAATTGTGCAATTGTGAGTGCCTAGGGTATGCAATGTTTATGCAAACACACACAAAATCATGCCTTCCAAGTTTAAACAAAATTTATTTTATTTTATTTTATTTTATTTTGGGAAACCTTTTTGAAAATTGTTTGAAAATTTTTGGTTATAGTTTTAGGTTTTCATAAGAAAACCGGCATTCTCTATAACCTTAGGCTCTGATACCAAATCTGTCACACCCCGCTAAAGCGGAAACACGAGATACAACAGCATAAGGTTTCATAGCATGAGGTAATAAACAACACCAACTACAACATTAATCAAAAGTAGTTCAAAAATTAAATTATTACAACCAAATTTGTTCCCAAAATTCACAATAGATAAAGTTGATGATAAAGGATTTTAAAATTTCTTGATGTTGATGTCGTCACACAAAATGCACCTACATGCCAACACTTACTTGTTTATACCTGAAAAGCATGAGTTAAAAAGGTCAACTACAAAGAGTTGGTGAGTTCATAGGTTTTTGATGAACAAAAATTAAATTAGTATCCATAAGTTGTTATTGTGAAACTTTTGTTCACAAGACATTAAGTAACTGGTTGCTCAAATATATTTTTAGCACAAGTGTAGAGTACGCTAGCAATTATCAGCCATGAGCCACTACCAAACCATTCAGACAACGATGCCCCTAATGTAACCAGTCCTACCTCAGCGGTGAGCAATTTCTCACATGTGTAGAACCCAACTTTTAATTTTAGGAAATGTGCACCCAAGGCCCGTCGACCTTAAGTGGGGATGTCCAAACCCTAATAGCGCTATCCACAAAACCGTAGGCCCCCGTTCGAGTTAATGGTAGTGTCACTAAATTTTAATTCCACGTTTCGGGGACTTACACTTTTTAACTCAAGCAATTGCATTTTAGCATACATAACATAGTGCACAAACAATTTAATTCAACAACAACATTTTTCAATCATAGAGCAACCATTAAAACTTTATAACATGCTTTTCACCCCAAAATATTTAAAAACAAAGTAAAAAGGGGCTATGATACTCACAGTGTGTAGCTGTATCCAACAATTTTCCGTTTGATGCTCAGTCCGACTTAAATCCTTCCTATATTAATGGAATTGAATATTAGGCTATGTCTAACCTTAGGGATAAAATATTATTTAGCTATTATAACTTCATAAAATCTTAGACTTTCTATATACTTTATTTAAGGTTTATTTTAAGAATTTTCGTAAGGAAAATAGTGAACTTATTGAGATGTACATAATTGTCAATTATAGTTATAAGTTTTTAATATTTATAGTCCTTTATGTAGTATATTAGTTTATATATATAATCCTACTTACTTTATATATATAGATATGTTTAGTTTCACCTTTATTTATATGTTAATTTTTGTATTTCCTAAAAATGTATACTTATAAGTCTTATTCTTGTTGGTATGCACTTTATACTTATATGCTCATTTGAGTTTATATTTCTATTTTACATGTGTTATATTATAATTAACTTGTATATTGTAAAATATTATACTTTATGTGCTACATAGTCCAATATTTCTTAAAAGTCACTTTTCTCACATCTAAAGCTAAATGTTTGTTGTTGTCCAGATTTTTAGTCCACTTCCACAAGTTATTTTAATATCATAACAAATGATTTAATTTACCAACTTTTTATATGTTATTATTTAGTGTCTTAGGGAACTTTTAGAATAAGTTTTATTATTTTTGATGTCATATAACTATTTTAATTATATTTTATAAATGTATGTATCAGTAACTTCAAATCAGTTTGCACACTGATTTTGTTTGACCTATTTGGGGTATCAAATATTCGAGTTTTTCTTTATATTTTATGGGGTTTTAAAGCTAACTCATTGGACTAAAGTTTAGAGAAAGAATCATTGCATTTGCATGCTTTATGAGGGAGCTATAATTACTTAAAGTTGCATGTAAAAATCTGCCAGCACTCTTTTCAATGCACACTTACCTTTGCATGTTTGGTTGGGAGGTCAAATCTTTATGTTTTTCGTTGAAACTAGCTGCATTTAAAAGATAACTCTTTAAATTAAATTCCAGAAGAAAAATCATGTATTTTAAAGGTTTTATGAAAGAGATATATCGGTTTAAATTCGAGTTTTATTCTGCTCAGCTAGTTTGTTTACACATCTAACTTGTGGGTAGGGTTTCGTGGGTCAAAACTCAATATTTTGGCATGAAATTAAATGGGTTGGAAAGATAAGACATAAAACTAACTTTGAGAAAAAGAATCATGTATTTTAAATGGTTAAAACTCAAGATATGGCCGAATTAAGTACATGCATGCAATCTGCCAGATTTCAAAAATAAAAGTTTTGAAGGTTTTAAGTGTTCTAGCCATTTCTCTACATCCAATGGTTTAAATCTTTGCTTTTAACACTTATTTAGGATCATGCAAGATTATTTTTAGATCAAAATCATATATTAATTTTTATAAACACATGCATGTCATCAAACATCTAAGATTTGTAAGAAAAAGTTACATGCATGTACATCAAACTTTATGTTCTTGAGTTTTTGATGTATGGATCATGGATTACCACCTTTATTGGATATCTTGAAGACATTGGTGTGTAATCTACCATCTAGACACCTAAGTGCCTTTTATGGATAGAAAAACTCAAGAAACATGGAGAAAGATGCAAGAAAAACATAAGAAAAGTGCAAGAAATACAAGGAAATCGACTTACATAAGAATGTTGAAGAACACAAAACTGGACAGCCTCTTTGAAGATATATTTCAACTGACTTTCAGTTAAAGTTTGGGTGTTTTAAAGGTTAAATGTTGTAGAGGAAGTTGTTATGGTGATTTGGCAATTTGAATCACTAGATTTGGAGTTGTAGATCAAAAGTTATGAAGATTTTGGTGGAAGAATGTAAGTGTATGTGTGGAATCCGGATTTTAGAGATTGGAGAGAGTATTTTGAGTTTGCATGTGGGTTGTGTGGTTTAAATGAAGTAGAGGGATTGTTGTGGGAGTTTCCATGTATTCCTCATGATGACTAAGGATGAGTTAATAGAGTGTGTAAGTGGATGTGTAAGAGAGGTAAGGATGTTGCTTGTTTAAGAAAAGTCTTTGATTGATATGGGCATATAAGTAAAATCAAGAGGATGCATGTGGGGTGGGATATAAAATCTGCATTTTTACTATATTATTATTGTTATTATTATTATTATTTTTATAGTATTTTGTATATTATATATGTATTTAAGTATTTGTTAGATATATGTCTAATAAAGGTTGTAAAATGATGTGTTAAATTAAGGTTATTTGCTCTAGTTTTTAGTTATGTTATCTTAAGTTAAAATTTACATTATTACATATAATTATATGTATTTTAACATTTATTGTTACTTTGGTTGCGATTTAATATAAATTGTTGCACCTTGGAACTTTATAACACGACTAAAATGTTTATACGTCTTACTAGGGATTTCAAGCATGTTGTCAAGATACATATGATAACTAACACTTTTATAATTATAATTTAACCATAATAGATTATGTTTACTTACTAAAATTCATATTACAGTATTTAGTAGCAAACTTGAAAACCTAGTTTTTCACGGATGTCACACTATGGGCTATCGGTCATGGCTACTAGTTATAATGGTTCATGGGCCATCAGTATCAGTTATGGACATCTAGTGGTTATAATGGTTCATGAACCATGGTTATGGGTTATCGACACCTATTACTTGTAAAATGGATATCTGTAGGCTATTGGTCATGGCTAGTAGTTATAATGATTCAAGGGCCATCAATATCAGTTATGGACATATAGTTGTTATAATGGTTCAACGACCATGGTTATGGGTTATGGACACCTATTACTTGTAAAATGGATATCTATAGGCTATCAGTCATGGCTACTAGTTATAATGGTTCAAGGGCCATCAGTATCAGTTATGGACATCTAGTGGTTATAAAGGTTCAAGAACCATGGTTATGGGTTAAGGACACCTATTACTTGTAAAATGGATATCTGTAGGCTATTGGTCATGGCTAGTAGTTATAATGGTTCAAGGGTCATCAGTATCAGTTATAGACATCTAGTTGTTATAATGGTTTAAGGACCATGGTTATGGGTTATGGACACCTATTACTTGTAAATGGATATCTATAGGCAATTGGTCATGGCTAGTAGTTATAATGGTCCATGGGCCATCGATATGAGTTATGGACATGTACTGGTTATAATGGTTCAATGGCCTTGGTTATGGGTTACGGACACCTATTACTTGTAAAATGGATAATATAGGCTATTGGTAACAGCTACTAGTTATAATGGTTCAAGGGCCATCAGTATCAGTTATGGGCATCTAGTGATCAAAATGGTTCAAGAACCATGGTTATGGGTTATGGACACCTATTACTTGTAAAATGGATATCTGTAGGCTATTGGACATGGCTAGTAGTTATAATGGTTCCAGGGCCGTCAGTATCAGTTATGGACATCTAGTGGTTATAATGGTTCAAGGACCATGGTTATGGGTTATGGACACCTATTACTTGTAAAATGGATATCTATAGGCTATTGGTCATGGCTAGTAGTTATAATGGTTCAAGGGCCATCGGTATCAGTTATGGGCATCTAGTGGTTATAATTGTTCAAGGGCCATGGTTATTGGTTATGGACACCTATTACTTTTAATATGGATATCTATAGGCTATTAGTCATGGCTAGTAGTTATAATGGTACAAGGGCCATCTATATGAGTTATGGACATCTAGTGGTTATAATGGTTCAAGACCATGGTTATGGGTTATGGACACCTATTACTTGTAAAATGGATATCTGTAGGCTATTGGTCATGGCTAGTAGTTATAATGGTTCAAGGGCCATCGATATCAGTTATGGGCATCTAGTGGTTATAATTGTTCAAGGACCGTGGTTATGGGTTATGGACACCTATTACTTTTAAAATGGATATTTATAGGCTACTGGCCATTGCTATTAGTTATAATGGTTCAAGGGCCTTCAGTAACAGTTATGGACATCTAGTGGTTATAATGGTAAAAGGACCATGGTTATGGGTTATGGACACCTATTACTTGAAAAATGGATATATATAGGCTATTAGTCATGGCTAGTAGTTATAATGGTTCAAGGGCCATCGATATGAGTTATGGACATGTAGTGGTTATAATGGTTCAATGTCCTTGGTTATGGGTTATGGACACCTATTACTTGTAAAATGGATATCCATAGGCTATCGGTCATGGCTACTAGTTATAATGGTTCAAGGCCATCAGTATCAGTTATGGACATCTAGTGGTTATAATGGTTCAAGAACCATGGTTATGGGTTATGGACACCTATTACTTGTAAAATGGATATCTGTAGGCTATTGGTCATGGCTAGTAGTTATAATGGTTCAAGGGCCATCAGTATCAGTTATGGACATCTAGTTGTTATAATGGTTTAAGGACCATGGTTATGGGTTATGGACACCTATTACTTGTAAAATAGATATCTATAGGCTATTGGTCATGGCTAGTAGTTATAATGGTTCAAGGGCCATCGGTATCAGTTATGGACATGTAGTAGTTATAATGGTTCAATGGCCTTGGTTATGGGTTATGGACACGTATTACTTGTAAAATGGATATCTATAGGCTATCGGTCATGGCTACTAGTTATAATGGTTCATGGGCTATCAGTATCAGTTATGGACATCTAGTGGTTATAATGGTTCATGAACCATGGTTATGGGTTATCGACACCTATTACTTGTAAAATGGATATCTGTAGGCTATTGGTCATGGCTAGTAGTTATAATGATTCAAGGGCCATCAATATCAGTTATGGACATATAGTTGTTATAAAGGTTCAAGGACCATGGTTATGGGTTATGGACACCTATTACTTGTAAAATGGATATCTATAGGCTATCAGTCATGGCTACTAGTTATAATGGTTCAAGGGCCATCAGTATCAGTTATGGACATCTAGTGGTTATAAAGGTTCAAGAACCATGGTTATGGGTTAAGGACACCTATTACTTGTAAAATGGATATCTGTAGGCTATTGGTCATGGCTAGTAGTTATAATGGTTCAAGGGCCATCAGTATCAGTTATGGATATCTAGTTGTTATAATGGTTTAAGGACCATGGTTATGGGTTATGGACACCTATTACATGTAAATGGATATCTATAGGCTATTGGTCATGGCTAGTAGTTATAATGGTCCAAGGGCTATCGATATGAGTTATGGACATGTAGTGGTTATAATGGTTCAATGGCCTTGGTTATGGGTTACGGACACCTATTACTTGTAAAATGGATACTATAGGCTATTGGTAACAGCTACTAGTTATAATGGTTCAAGGGCCATCAGTATCAGTTATGGGCATCTAGTGGTTATAATGGTTCAAGAACCATGGTCATGGGTTATGGACACCTATTACTTGTAAAATGGATATCTATAGGCTATTGGACATGGCTAGTAGTTATAATGGTTCAAGGGCCGTCAGTATCAGTTATGGACATCTAGTGGTTATAATGGTTCAAGGACCATGGTTATGGGTTATGGACACCTATTACTTGTAAAATGGATATCTATAGGCTATTGGTCATGGCTAGTAGTTATAATGGTTCAAGGGCCATCGGTATCAGTTATGGGCATCTAGTGGTTATAATTGTTCAAGGGCCATGGTTATGGGTTATGGACACCTATTTCTTTTAATATGGATATCTATAGGCTATTAGTCATGGCTAGTAGTTATAATGGTTCAAGGGCCATCTATATGAGTTATGGACATCTAGTGGTTATAATGGTTCAAGACCATGGTTATGGGTTATGGACACCTATTACTTTTAAAATGGATATTTATAGGCTACTGGTCATTGCTAGTAGTTATAATGGTTCAAGGGCCTTCAGTAACAGTTATGGACATCTAGTGGTTATAATGGTAAAAGGACCATGGTTATGGGTTATGGACACCTATTACTTGAAAAATGGATATATATATATAGGCTATTAGTCATGGCTAGTAGTTATAATGGTTCAAGGGCCATCGATATGAGTTATGGACATGTAGTGGTTATAATGGTTCAATGGCCTTGGTTATGGGTTATGGACACCTATTACTTGTAAAATGGATATCCATAGGCTATCGGTCATGGCTACTAGTTATAATGGTTCAAGGCCATCAGTATCAGTTATGGACATCTAGTGGTTATAATGGTTCAAGAACCATGGTTATGGGTTATGGACACCTATTACTTGTAAAATGGATATCTGTAGGCTATTGGTCATGGCTAGTAGTTATAATGGTTCAAGGGCCATCAGTATCAGTTATGGACATCTAGTTGTTATAATGGTTTAAGGACCATGGTTATGGGTTATGGACACCTATTACTTGTAAAATGGATATCTATAAGCTATTGGTCAAGGCTAGTAGTTATAATGGTTCAAGGGCCATCGGTATCAGTTATGGACATGTAGTAGTTATAATGGTTCAATGGCCTTGGTTATGGGTTATGGACACCTATTACTTGTAAAATGGATATCTATAGGCTATCGGTCATGGCTACTAGTTATAATGGTTCATGGGCCATCAGTATCAGTTATGGACATCTAGTGGTTATAATGGTTCATGAACCATGGTTATGGGTTATCGACACCTATTACTTGTAAAATGGATATCTGTAGGCTATTGGTCATGGCTAGTAGTTATAACGATTCAAGGGCCATCAATATCAGTTATGGACATATAGTTGTTATAATGGTTCAAGGACCATGGTTATGGGTTATGGACACGTATTACTTGTAAAATGGATATCTATAGGCTAACAGTCATGGCTACTAGTTATAATGGTTCAAGGGCCATCAGTATCAGTTATGGACATCTAGTGGTTATAAAGGTTCAAGAACCATGGTTATGGGTTAAGGACACCTATTACTTGTAAAATGGATATATGTAGGCTATTGGTCATGGCTAGTAGTTATAATGGTTCAAGGGCCATCAGTATCAGTTATGGACATCTAGTTGTTATAATGGTTTAAGGACCATGGTTATGGGTTATTGACACCTATTACTTGTAAATGGATATATATAGGCTATTGGTCATGGCTAGTAGTTATAATGGTCCAAGGGCCATTGATATGAGTTATGGACATGTAGTGGTTATAATGGTTCAATGGCCTTGGTTATGGGTTACGGACACCAATTACTTGTAAAATGGATACTATAGGCTATTGGTAACGGCTACTAGTTATAATGGTTCAAGGGCCATCAGTATCAGTTATGGGAATCTAGTGGTTATAATGGTTCAAGAACCATGGTTATGGGTTATGGACACCTATTACTTGTAAAATGGATATCTGTAGGCTATTGGACATGGCTAGTAGTTATAATGGTTCAAGGGCCGTCAGTATCAGTTATGGACATCTAGTGGTTATAATGGTTCAAGGACCATGGTTATGGGTTATGGACACCTATTACTTGTAAAATGGATATCTATAGGCTATTGGTCATGGCTAGTAGTTATAATGGTTCAAGGGCCATCGGTATCAGTTATGGGCATCCAGTGGTTATAATTGGTCAAGGGCCATGGTTATGGGTTATGGACACCTATTACTTTTAATATGGATATCTATAGGCTATTAGTCATGGCTAGTAGTTATAATGGTTCAAGGGCCATCTATATGAGTTATGGACATCTAGTGGTTAAATTGGTTCAAGACCATGGTTATGGGTTATGGACACCTATTACTTGTAAAATGGATATCTGTAGGCTATTGGTAATGGCTAGTAGTTATAATGGTTCAAGGGCCATCGATATCAGTTATGGGCATCTAGTGGTTATAATTGTTCAAGGACTGTGGTTATGGGTTATGGACACCTATTACTTTTAAAATGGATATTTATAGGCTACTGGTCATTGCTAGTAGTTATAATGGTTCATGGGCCATCAGTATCAGTTATGGACATCTAGTGGTTATAATGGTTCATGAACCATGGTTATGGGTTATCGACACCTATTACTTGTAAAATGGATATCTGTAGGCTATTGGTCATGGCTAGTAGTTATAACGATTCAAGGGCCATCAATATCAGTTATGGACATATAGTTGTTATAATGGTTCAAGGACCATGGCTATGGGTTATGGACACCTATTACTTGTAAAATGGATATCTATAGGCTATCGGTCATGGCTACTAGTTATAATGGTTCATGGGCCGTCAGTATCAGTTATGGACATCTAGTGGTTATAATGGTTCATGAACCATGGTTATGGGTTATCGACACCTATTACTTGTAAAATGGATATCTGTAGGCTATTGGTCATGGCTAGTAGTTATGACGATTCAAGGGCCATCAATATCAGTTATGGACACATAGTTGTTATAATGGTTCAAGGACCATGGTTATGGGTTATGGACACCTATTACTTGTAAAATGGATATCTATAGGCTATCAGTCATGGCTACTAGTTATAATGGTTCAAGGGCCATCAGTATCAGTTATAGACATCTAGTGGTTATAAAGGTTCAAGAACCATGGTTATGGGTTAAGGACACCTATTACTTGTAAAATGGATATCTGTAGGCTATTGGTCATGGCTAGTAGTTATAACGATTCAAGGGCCATCAATATCAGTTATGGACATATAGTTGTTATAATGGTTCAAGGACCATGGTTATGGGTTATGGACACCTATTACTTGTAAAATGGATATCTATAGGCTATCAGTCATGGCTACTAGTTATAATGGTTCAAGGGCCATCAATATCAGTTATGGACGTCTAGTGGTTATAAAGGTTCAAGAACCATGGTTATGGGTTAAGGACACCTATTACTTGTAAAATGGATATCTGTAGGCTATTGGTCATGGCTAGTAGTTATAATGGTTCAAGGGCCATCAGTATCAGTTATGGACATCTAGTTGTTATAATGGTTTAAGGACCATGGTTATGGGTTATGGACACCTATTACTTGTAAATGGATATCTATAGGCTATTGGTCATGGCTAGTAGTTATAATGGTCCAAGGGCCATTGATATGAGTTATGGACATGTAGTGGTTATAATGGTTCAATGGCCTTGGTTATGGGTTACGGACACCTATTTCTTGTAAAATGGATACTATATGCTATTGGTAACGGCTACTAGTTATAATGGTTCAAGGGCCATCAGTATCAGTTATGGGCATCTAGTGGTTATAATGGTTCAAGAACCATGGTTATGGGTTATGGACACCTATTACTTGTAAAATGGATATCTGTAGGCTATTGGACATGGCTAGTAGTTATAATGGTTCAAGGGCCGTCAGTATCAGGTATGGACATCTAGTGGTTATAATGGTTCAAGGACCATGGTTATGGGTTATGGACACCTATTACTTGTAAAATGGATATCTATAGGCTATTGGACATGGCTAGTAGTTATAATGGTTCAAGGGCCGTCAGTATCAGTTATGGACATCTAGTGGTTATAATGGTTCAAGGACCATGGTTATGGGTTATGGACACCTATTACTTGTAAAATGGATATCTATAGGCTATTGGTCATGGCTAGTAGTTATAATGGTTCAAGGGCCATCGGTATCAGTTATGGGCATCCAGTGGTTATAATTGGTCAAGGGCCATGGTTATGGGTTATGGACACCTATTACTTTTAATATGGATATCTATAGGCTATTAGTCATGGCTAGTAGTTATAATGGTTCAAGGGCCATCTATATGAGTTATGGACATCTAGTGGTTAAATTGGTTCAAGACCATGGTTATGGGTTATGGACACCTATTACTTGTAAAATGGATATCTGTAGGCTATTGGTCATGGCTAGTAGTTATAATGGTTCAAGGGCCATCGATATCAGTTATGGGCATCTAGTGGTTATAATTGTTCAAGGACTGTGGTTATGGGTTATGGACACCTATTACTTTTAAAATGGATATTTATAGGCTACTGGTCATTGCTAGTAGTTATAATGGTTCATGGGCCATCAGTATCAGTTATGGACATCTAGTGGTTATAATGGTTCATGAACCATGGTTATGGGTTATCGACACCTATTACTTGTAAAATGGATATCTGTAGGCTATTGGTCATGGCTAGTAGTTATAACGATTCAAGGGCCATCAATATCAGTTATGGACATATAGTTGTTATAATGGTTCAAGGACCATGGTTATGGGTTATGGACACCTATTACTTGTAAAATGGATATCTATAGGCTATCAGTCATGGCTACTAGTTATAATGGTTCAAGGGCCATCAATATCAGTTATGGACGTCTAGTGGTTATAAAGGTTCAAGAACCATGGTTATGGGTTAAGGACACCTATTACTTGTAAAATGGATATCTGTAGGCTATTGGTCATGGCTAGTAGTTATAATGGTTCAAGGGCCATCAGTATCAGTTATGGACATCTAGTTGTTATAATGGTTTAAGGACCATGGTTATGGGTTATGGACACCTATTACTTGTAAATGGATATCTATAGGCTATTGGTCATGGCTAGTAGTTATAATGGTCCAAGGGCCATTGATATGAGTTATGGACATGTAGTGGTTATAATGGTTCAATGGCCTTGGTTATGGGTTACGGACACCTATTTCTTGTAAAATGGATACTATATGCTATTGGTAACGGCTACTAGTTATAATGGTTCAAGGGCCATCAGTATCAGTTATGGGCATCTAGTGGTTATAATGGTTCAAGAACCATGGTTATGGGTTATGGACACCTATTACTTGTAAAATGGATATCTGTAGGCTATTGGACATGGCTAGTAGTTATAATGGTTCAAGGGCCGTCAGTATCAGGTATGGACATCTAGTGGTTATAATGGTTCAAGGACCATGGTTATGGGTTATGGACACCTATTACTTGTAAAATGGATATCTATAGGCTATTGGACATGGCTAGTAGTTATAATGGTTCAAGGGCCGTCAGTATCAGTTATGGACATCTAGTGGTTATAATGGTTCAAGGACCATGGTTATGGGTTATGGACACCTATTACTTGTAAAATGGATATCTATAGGCTATTGGTCATGGCTAGTAGTTATAATGGTTCAAGGGCCATCGGTATCAGTTATGGGCATCCAGTGGTTATAATTGGTCAAGGGCCATGGTTATGGGTTATGGACACCTATTACTTTTAATATGGATATCTATAGGCTATTAGTCATGGCTAGTAGTTATAATGGTTCAAGGGCCATCTATATGAGTTATGGACATCTAGTGGTTAAATTGGTTCAAGACCATGGTTATGGGTTATGGACACCTATTACTTGTAAAATGGATATCTGTAGGCTATTGGTCATGGCTAGTAGTTATAATGGTTCAAGGGCCATCGATATCAGTTATGGGCATATAGTGGTTATAATTGTTCAAGGACTGTGGTTATGGGTTATGGACACCTATTACTTTTAAAATGGATATTTATAGGCTACTGGTCATTGCTAGTAGTTATAATGGTTCATGGGCCATCAGTATCAGTTATGGACATCTAGTGGTTATAATGGTTCATGAACCATGGTTATGGGTTATCGACACCTATTACTTGTAAAATGGATATCTGTAGGCTATTGGTCATGGCTAGTAGTTATAACGATTCAAGGGCCATCAATATCAGTTATGGACATATAGTTGTTATAATGGTTCAAGGACCATGGTTATGGGTTATGGACACCTATTACTTGTAAAATGGATATCTATAGGCTATCAGTCATGGCTACTAGTTATAATGGTTCAAGGGCCATCAATATCAGTTATGGACGTCTAGTGGTTATAAAGGTTCAAGAACCATGGTTATGGGTTAAGGACACCTATTACTTGTAAAATGGATATCTGTAGGCTATTGGTCATGGCTAGTAGTTATAATGGTTCAAGGGCCATCAGTATCAGTTATGGACATCTAGTTGTTATAATGGTTTAAGGACCATGGTTATGGGTTATGGACACCTATTACTTGTAAATGGATATCTATAGGCTATTGGTCATGGCTAGTAGTTATAACGATTCAAGGGCCATCAATATCAGTTATGGACATATAGTTGTTATAATGGTTCAAGGACCATGGCTATGGGTTACGGACACCTATTACTTGTAAAATGGATATCTATAGGCTATCGGTCATGGCTACTAGTTATAATGGTTCATGGGCCGTCAGTATCAGTTATGGACATCTAGTGGTTATAATGGTTCAAGAACCATGGTTATGGGTTATGGACACCTATTACTTGTAAAATGGATATCTGTAGGCTATTGGACATGGCTAGTAGTTATAATGGTTCAAGGGCCGTCAGTATCAGGTATGGACATCTAGTGGTTATAATGGTTCAAGGACCATGGTTATGGGTTATGGACACCTATTACTTGTAAAATGGATATCTATAGGCTATTGGACATGGCTAGTAGTTATAATGGTTCAAGGGCCGTCAGTATCAGTTATGGACATCTAGTGGTTATAATGGTTCAAGGACCATGGTTATGGGTTATGGACACCTATTACTTGTAAAATGGATATCTATAGGCTATTGGTCATGGCTAGTAGTTATAATGGTTCAAGGGCCATCGGTATCAGTTATGGGCATCCAGTGGTTATAATTGGTCAAGGGCCATGGTTATGGGTTATGGACACCTATTACTTTTAATATGGATATCTATAGGCTATTAGTCATGGCTAGTAGTTATAATGGTTCAAGGGCCATCTATATGAGTTATGGACATCTAGTGGTTAAATTGGTTCAAGACCATGGTTATGGGTTATGGACACCTATTACTTGTAAAATGGATATCTGTAGGCTATTGGTCATGGCTAGTAGTTATAATGGTTCAAGGGCCATCGATATCAGTTATGGGCATCTAGTGGTTATAATTGTTCAAGGACTGTGGTTATGGGTTATGGACACCTATTACTTTTAAAATGGATATTTATAGGCTACTGGTCATTGCTAGTAGTTATAATGGTTCATGGGCCATCAGTATCAGTTATGGACATCTAGTGGTTATAATGGTTCATGAACCATGGTTATGGGTTATCGACACCTATTACTTGTAAAATGGATATCTGTAGGCTATTGGTCATGGCTAGTAGTTATAACGATTCAAGGGCCATCAATATCAGTTATGGACATATAGTTGTTATAATGGTTCAAGGACCATGGTTATGGGTTATGGACACCTATTACTTGTAAAATGGATATCTATAGGCTATCAGTCATGGCTACTAGTTATAATGGTTCAAGGGCCATCAATATCAGTTATGGACGTCTAGTGGTTATAAAGGTTCAAGAACCATGGTTATGGGTTAAGGACACCTATTACTTGTAAAATGGATATCTGTAGGCTATTGGTCATGGCTAGTAGTTATAATGGTTCAAGGGCCATCAGTATCAGTTATGGACATCTAGTTGTTATAATGGTTTAAGGACCATGGTTATGGGTTATGGACACCTATTACTTGTAAATGGATATCTATAGGCTATTGGTCATGGCTAGTAGTTATAATGGTCCAAGGGCCATTGATATGAGTTATGGACATGTAGTGGTTATAATGGTTCAATGGCCTTGGTTATGGGTTACGGACACCTATTTCTTGTAAAATGGATACTATATGCTATTGGTAACGGCTACTAGTTATAATGGTTCAAGGGCCATCAGTATCAGTTATGGGCATCTAGTGGTTATAATGGTTCAAGAACCATGGTTATGGGTTATGGACACCTATTACTTGTAAAATGGATATCTGTAGGCTATTGGACATGGCTAGTAGTTATAATGGTTCAAGGGCCGTCAGTATCAGGTATGGACATCTAGTGGTTATAATGGTTCAAGGACCATGGTTATGGGTTATGGACACCTATTACTTGTAAAATGGATATCTATAGGCTATTGGACATGGCTAGTAGTTATAATGGTTCAAGGGCCGTCAGTATCAGTTATGGACATCTAGTGGTTATAATGGTTCAAGGACCATGGTTATGGGTTATGGACACCTATTACTTGTAAAATGGATATCTATAGGCTATTGGTCATGGCTAGTAGTTATAATGGTTCAAGGGCCATCGGTATCAGTTATGGGCATCCAGTGGTTATAATTGGTCAAGGGCCATGGTTATGGGTTATGGACACCTATTACTTTTAATATGGATATCTATAGGCTATTAGTCATGGCTAGTAGTTATAATGGTTCAAGGGCCATCTATATGAGTTATGGACATCTAGTGGTTAAATTGGTTCAAGACCATGGTTATGGGTTATGGACACCTATTACTTGTAAAATGGATATCTGTAGGCTATTGGTCATGGCTAGTAGTTATAATGGTTCAAGGGCCATCGATATCAGTTATGGGCATCTAGTGGTTATAATTGTTCAAGGACTGTGGTTATGGGTTATGGACACCTATTACTTTTAAAATGGATATTTATAGGCTACTGGTCATTGCTAGTAGTTATAATGGTTCATGGGCCATCAGTATCAGTTATGGACATCTAGTGGTTATAATGGTTCATGAACCATGGTTATGGGTTATCGACACCTATTACTTGTAAAATGGATATCTGTAGGCTATTGGTCATGGCTAGTAGTTATAACGATTCAAGGGCCATCAATATCAGTTATGGACATATAGTTGTTATAATGGTTCAAGGACCATGGTTATGGGTTATGGACACCTATTACTTGTAAAATGGATATCTATAGGCTATCAGTCATGGCTACTAGTTATAATGGTTCAAGGGCCATCAATATCAGTTATGGACGTCTAGTGGTTATAAAGGTTCAAGAACCATGGTTATGGGTTAAGGACACCTATTACTTGTAAAATGGATATCTGTAGGCTATTGGTCATGGCTAGTAGTTATAATGGTTCAAGGGCCATCAGTATCAGTTATGGACATCTAGTTGTTATAATGGTTTAAGGACCATGGTTATGGGTTATGGACACCTATTACTTGTAAATGGATATCTATAGGCTATTGGTCATGGCTAGTAGTTATAACGATTCAAGGGCCATCAATATCAGTTATGGACATATAGTTGTTATAATGGTTCAAGGACCATGGCTATGGGTTATGGACACCTATTACTTGTAAAATGGATATCTATAGGCTATCGGTCATGGCTACTAGTTATAATGGTTCATGGGCCGTCAGTATCAGTTATGGACATCTAGTGGTTATAAAGGTTCAAGAACCATGGTTATGGGTTAAGGACACCTATTACTTGTAAAATGGATATCTGTAGGCTATTGGTCATGGCTAGTAGTTATAACGATTCAAGGGCCATCAATATCAGTTATGGACATATAGTTGTTATAATGGTTCAAGGACCATGGTTATGGGTTATGGACACCTATTACTTGTAAAATGGATATCTATAGGCTATCAGTCATGGCTACTAGTTATAATGGTTCAAGGGCCATCAATATCAGTTATGGACGTCTAGTGGTTATAAAGGTTCAAGAACCATGGTTATGGGTTAAGGACACCTATTACTTGTAAAATGGATATCTGTAGGCTATTGGTCATGGCTAGTAGTTATAATGGTTCAAGGGCCATCAGTATCAGTTATGGACATCTAGTTGTTATAATGGTTTAAGGACCATGGTTATGGGTTATGGACACCTATTACTTGTAAATGGATATCTATAGGCTATTGGTCATGGCTAGTAGTTATAATGGTCCAAGGGCCATTGATATGAGTTATGGACATGTAGTGGTTATAATGGTTCAATGGCCTTGGTTATGGGTTACGGACACCTATTTCTTGTAAAATGGATACTATATGCTATTGGTAACGGCTACTAGTTATAATGGTTCAAGGGCCATCAGTATCAGTTATGGGCATCTAGTGGTTATAATGGTTCAAGAACCATGGTTATGGGTTATGGACACCTATTACTTGTAAAATGGATATCTGTAGGCTATTGGACATGGCTAGTAGTTATAATGGTTCAAGGGCCGTCAGTATCAGGTATGGACATCTAGTGGTTATAATGGTTCAAGGACCATGGTTATGGGTTATGGACACCTATTACTTGTAAAATGGATATCTATAGGCTATTGGACATGGCTAGTAGTTATAATGGTTCAAGGGCCGTCAGTATCAGTTATGGACATCTAGTGGTTATAATGGTTCAAGGACCATGGTTATGGGTTATGGACACCTATTACTTGTAAAATGGATATCTATAGGCTATTGGTCATGGCTAGTAGTTATAATGGTTCAAGGGCCATCGGTATCAGTTATGGGCATCCAGTGGTTATAATTGGTCAAGGGCCATGGTTATGGGTTATGGACACCTATTACTTTTAATATGGATATCTATAGGCTATTAGTCATGGCTAGTAGTTATAATGGTTCAAGGGCCATCTATATGAGTTATGGACATCTAGTGGTTAAATTGGTTCAAGACCATGGTTATGGGTTATGGACACCTATTACTTGTAAAATGGATATCTGTAGGCTATTGGTCATGGCTAGTAGTTATAATGGTTCAAGGGCCATCGATATCAGTTATGGGCATCTAGTGGTTATAATTGTTCAAGGACTGTGGTTATGGGTTATGGACACCTATTACTTTTAAAATGGATATTTATAGGCTACTGGTCATTGCTAGTAGTTATAATGGTTCATGGGCCATCAGTATCAGTTATGGACATCTAGTGGTTATAATGGTTCATGAACCATGGTTATGGGTTATCGACACCTATTACTTGTAAAATGGATATCTGTAGGCTATTGGTCATGGCTAGTAGTTATAACGATTCAAGGGCCATCAATATCAGTTATGGACATATAGTTGTTATAATGGTTCAAGGACCATGGTTATGGGTTATGGACACCTATTACTTGTAAAATGGATATCTATAGGCTATCAGTCATGGCTACTAGTTATAATGGTTCAAGGGCCATCAATATCAGTTATGGACGTCTAGTGGTTATAAAGGTTCAAGAACCATGGTTATGGGTTAAGGACACCTATTACTTGTAAAATGGATATCTGTAGGCTATTGGTCATGGCTAGTAGTTATAATGGTTCAAGGGCCATCAGTATCAGTTATGGACATCTAGTTGTTATAATGGTTTAAGGACCATGGTTATGGGTTATGGACACCTATTACTTGTAAATGGATATCTATAGGCTATTGGTCATGGCTAGTAGTTATAACGATTCAAGGGCCATCAATATCAGTTATGGACATATAGTTGTTATAATGGTTCAAGGACCATGGCTATGGGTTATGGACACCTATTACTTGTAAAATGGATATCTATAGGCTATCGGTCATGGCTACTAGTTATAATGGTTCATGGGCCGTCAGTATCAGTTATGGACATCTAGTGGTTATAAAGGTTCAAGAACCATGGTTATGGGTTAAGGACACCTATTACTTGTAAAATGGATATCTGTAGGCTATTGGTCATGGCTAGTAGTTATGACGATTCAAGGGCCATCAATATCAGTTATGGACACATAGTTGTTATAATGGTTCAAGGACCATGGTTATGGGTTATGGACACCTATTACTTGTAAAATGGATATCTATAGGCTATCAGTCATGGCTACTAGTTATAATGGTTCAAGGGCCATCAGTATCAGTTATAGACATCTAGTGGTTATAAAGGTTCAAGAACCATGGTTATGGGTTAAGGACACCTATTACTTGTAAAATGGATATCTGTAGGCTATTGGTCATGGCTAGTAGTTATAACGATTCAAGGGCCATCATATCAGTTAGGGACATATAGTTGTTATAATGGTTCAAGGACCATGGTTATGGGTTATGGACACCTATTACTTGTAAAATGGATATCTATAGGCTATCAGTCATGGCTACTAGTTATAATGGTTCAAGGGCCATCAATATCAGTTATGGACGTCTAGTGGTTATAAAGGTTCAAGAACCATGGTTATGGGTTAAGGACACCTATTACTTGTAAAATGGATATCTGTAGGCTATTGGTCATGGCTAGTAGTTATAATGGTTCAAGGGCCATCAGTATCAGTTATGGACATCTAGTTGTTATAATGGTTTAAGGACCATGGTTATGGGTTATGGACACCTATTACTTGTAAATGGATATCTATAGGCTATTGGTCATGGCTAGTAGTTATAACGATTCAAGGGCCATCAATATCAGTTATGGACATATAGTTGTTATAATGGTTCAAGGACCATGGCTATGGGTTATGGACACCTATTACTTGTAAAATGGATATCTATAGGCTATCGGTCATGGCTACTAGTTATAATGGTTCATGGGCCGTCAGTATCAGTTATGGACATCTAGTGGTTATAATGGTTCATGAACCATGGTTATGGGTTATCGACACCTATTACTTGTAAAATGGATATCTGTAGGCTATTGGTCATGGCTAGTAGTTATGACGATTCAAGGGCCATCAATATCAGTTATGGACACATAGTTGTTATAATGGTTCAAGGACCATGGTTATGGGTTATGGACACCTATTACTTGTAAAATGGATATCTATAGGCTATCAGTCATGGCTACTAGTTATAATGGTTCAAGGGCCATCAGTATCAGTTATAGACATCTAGTGGTTATAAAGGTTCAAGAACCATGGTTATGGGTTAAGGATACCTATTACTTGTAAAATGGATATCTGTAGGCTATTGGTCATGGCTAGTAGTTATAACGATTCAAGGGCCATCAATATCAGTTATGGACATATAGTTGTTATAATGGTTCAAGGACCATGGTTATGGGTTATGGACACCTATTACTTGTAAAATGGATATCTATAGGCTATCAGTCATGGCTACTAGTTATAATGGTTCAAGGGCCATCAATATCAGTTATGGACGTCTAGTGGTTATAAAGGTTCAAGAACCATGGTTATGGGTTAAGGACACCTATTACTTGTAAAATGGATATCTGTAGGCTATTGGTCATGGCTAGTAGTTATAATGGTTCAAGGGCCATCAGTATCAGTTATGGACATCTAGTTGTTATAATGGTTTAAGGACCATGGTTATGGGTTATGGACACCTATTACTTGTAAATGGATATCTATAGGCTATTGGTCATGGCTAGTAGTTATAATGGTCCAAGGGCCATTGATATGAGTTATGGACATGTAGTGGTTATAATGGTTCAATGGCCTTGGTTATGGGTTACGGACACCTATTTCTTGTAAAATGGATACTATATGCTATTGGTAACGGCTACTAGTTATAATGGTTCAAGGGCCATCAGTATCAGTTATGGGCATCTAGTGGTTATAATGGTTCAAGAACCATGGTTATGGGTTATGGACACCTATTACTTGTAAAATGGATATCTGTAGGCTATTGGACATGGCTAGTAGTTATAATGGTTCAAGGGCCGTCAGTATCAGGTATGGACATCTAGTGGTTATAATGGTTCAAGGACCATGGTTATGGGTTATGGACACCTATTACTTGTAAAATGGATATCTGTAGGCTATTGGACATGGCTAGTAGTTATAATGGTTCAAGGGCCGTCAGTATCAGTTATGGACATCTAGTGGTTATAATGGTTCAAGGACCATGGTTATGGGTTATGGACACCTATTACTTGTAAAATGGATATCTATAGGCTATTGGTCATGGCTAGTAGTTATAATGGTTCAAGGGCCATCGGTATCAGTTATGGGCATCCAGTGGTTATAATTGGTCAAGGGCCATGGTTATGGGTTATGGACACCTATTACTTTTAATATGGATATCTATAGGCTATTAGTCATGGCTAGTAGTTATAATGGTTCAAGGGCCATCTATATGAGTTATGGACATCTAGTGGTTAAATTGGTTCAAGACCATGGTTATGGGTTATGGACACCTATTACTTGTAAAATGGATATCTGTAGGCTATTGGTCATGGCTAGTAGTTATAATGGTTCAAGGGCCATCGATATCAGTTATGGGCATCTAGTGGTTATAATTGTTCAAGGACTGTGGTTATGGGTTATGGGCACCTATTACTTTTAAAATGGATATTTATAGGCTACTGGTCATTGCTAGTAGTTATAATGGTTCATGGGCCATCAGTATCAGTTATGGACATCTAGTGGTTATAATGGTTCATGAACCATGGTTATGGGTTATCGACACCTATTACTTGTAAAATGGATATCTGTAGGCTATTGGTCATGGCTAGTAGTTATAACGATTCAAGGGCCATCAATATCAGTTATGGACATATAGTTGTTATAATGGTTCAAGGACCATGGCTATGGGTTATGGACACCTATTACTTGTAAAATGGATATCTATAGGCTATCGGTCATGGCTACTAGTTATAATGGTTCATGGGCCGTCAGTATCAGTTATGGACATCTAGTGGTTATAATGGTTCATGAACCATGGTTATGGGTTATCGACACCTATTACTTGTAAAATGGATATCTGTAGGCTATTGGTCATGGCTAGTAGTTATGACGATTCAAGGGCCATCAATATCAGTTATGGACACATAGTTGTTATAATGGTTCAAGGACCATGGTTATGGGTTATGGACACCTATTACTTGTAAAATGGATATCTATAGGCTATCAGTCATGGCTACTAGTTATAATGGTTCAAGGGCCATCTATATGAGTTATGGACATCTAGTGGTTAAATTGGTTCAAGACCATGGTTATGGGTTATGGACACCTATTACTTGTAAAATGGATATCTGTAGGCTATTGGTCATGGCTAGTAGTTATAATGGTTCAAGGGCCATCGATATCAGTTATGGGCATCTAGTGGTTATAATTGTTCAAGGACTGTGGTTATGGGTTATGGACACCTATTACTTTTAAAATGGATATTTATAGGCTACTGGTCATTGCTAGTAGTTATAATGGTTCATGGGCCATCAGTATCAGTTATGGACATCTAGTGGTTATAATGGTTCATGAACCATGGTTATGGGTTATCGACACCTATTACTTGTAAAATGGATATCTGTAGGCTATTGGTCATGGCTAGTAGTTATAACGATTCAAGGGCCATCAATATCAGTTATGGACATATAGTTGTTATAATGGTTCAAGGACCATGGCTATGGGTTATGGACACCTATTACTTGTAAAATGGATATCTATAGGCTATCGGTCATGGCTACTAGTTATAATGGTTCATGGGCCGTCAGTATCAGTTATGGACATCTAGTGGTTATAATGGTTCATGAACCATGGTTATGGGTTATCGACACCTATTACTTGTAAAATGGATATCTGTAGGCTATTGGTCATGGCTAGTAGTTATGACGATTCAAGGGCCATCAATATCAGTTATGGACACATAGTTGTTATAATGGTTCAAGGACCATGGTTATGGGTTATGGACACCTATTACTTGTAAAATGGATATCTATAGGCTATCAGTCATGGCTACTAGTTATAATGGTTCAAGGGCCATCAGTATCAGTTATGGACATCTAGTGGTTAAATTGGTTCAAGACCATGGTTATGGGTTATGGACACCTATTACTTGTAAAATGGATATCTGTAGGCTATTGGTCATGGCTAGTAGTTATAATGGTTCAAGGGCCATCGATATCAGTTATGGGCATCTAGTGGTTATAATTGTTCAAGGACTGTGGTTATGGGTTATGGACACCTATTACTTTTAAAATGGATATTTATAGGCTACTGGTCATTGCTAGTAGTTATAATGGTTCATGGGCCATCAGTATCAGTTATGGACATCTAGTGGTTATAATGGTTCATGAACCATGGTTATGGGTTATCGACACCTATTACTTGTAAAATGGATATCTGTAGGCTATTGGTCATGGCTAGTAGTTATAACGATTCAAGGGCCATCAATATCAGTTATGGACATATAGTTGTTATAATGGTTCAAGGACCATGGCTATGGGTTATGGACACCTATTACTTGTAAAATGGATATCTATAGGCTATCGGTCATGGCTACTAGTTATAATGGTTCATGGGCCGTCAGTATCAGTTATGGACATCTAGTGGTTATAATGGTTCATGAACCATGGTTATGGGTTATCGACACCTATTACTTGTAAAATGGATATCTGTAGGCTATTGGTCATGGCTAGTAGTTATGACGATTCAAGGGCCATCAATATCAGTTATGGACACATAGTTGTTATAATGGTTCAAGGACCATGGTTATGGGTTATGGACACCTATTACTTGTAAAATGGATATCTATAGGCTATCAGTCATGGCTACTAGTTATAATGGTTCAAGGGCCATCAGTATCAGTTATAGACATCTAGTGGTTATAAAGGTTCAAGAACCATGGTTATGGGTTAAGGACACCTATTACTTGTAAAATGGATATCTGTAGGCTATTGGTCATGGCTAGTAGTTATAACGATTCAAGGGCCATCAATATCAGTTATGGACATATAGTTGTTATAATGGTTCAAGGACCATGGTTATGGGTTATGGACACCTATTACTTGTAAAATGGATATCTATAGGCTATCAGTCATGGCTACTAGTTATAATGGTTCAAGGGCCATCAATATCAGTTATGGACGTCTAGTGGTTATAAAGGTTCAAGAACCATGGTTATGGGTTAAGGACACCTATTACTTGTAAAATGGATATCTGTAGGCTATTGGTCATGGCTAGTAGTTATAATGGTTCAAGGGCCATCAGTATCAGTTATGGACATCTAGTTGTTATAATGGTTTAAGGACCATGGTTATGGGTTATGGACACCTATTACTTGTAAATGGATATCTATAGGCTATTGGTCATGGCTAGTAGTTATAATGGTCCAAGGGCCATTGATATGAGTTATGGACATGTAGTGGTTATAATGGTTCAATGGCCTTGGTTATGGGTTACGGACACCTATTTCTTGTAAAATGGATACTATATGCTATTGGTAACGGCTACTAGTTATAATGGTTCAAGGGCCATCAGTATCAGTTATGGGCATCTAGTGGTTATAATGGTTCAAGAACCATGGTTATGGGTTATGGACACCTATTACTTGTAAAATGGATATCTGTAGGCTATTGGACATGGCTAGTAGTTATAATGGTTCAAGGGCCGTCAGTATCAGGTATGGACATCTAGTGGTTATAATGGTTCAAGGACCATGGTTATGGGTTATGGACACCTATTACTTGTAAAATGGATATCTATAGGCTATTGGACATGGCTAGTAGTTATAATGGTTCAAGGGCCGTCAGTATCAGTTATGGACATCTAGTGGTTATAATGGTTCAAGGACCATGGTTATGGGTTATGGACACCTATTACTTGTAAAATGGATATCTATAGGTTATTGGTCATGGCTAGTAGTTATAATGGTTCAAGGGCCATCGGTATCAGTTATGGGCATCTAGTGGTTATAATTGTTCAAGGGCCATGGTTATGGGTTATGGACACCTATTTCTTTTAATATGGATATCTATAGGCTATTAGTCATGGCTAGTAGTTATAATGGTTCAAGGGCCATCTATATGAGTTATGGACATCTAGTGGTTATAATGGTTCAAGACCATGGTTATGGGTTATGGACACCTATTACTTTTAAAATGGATATTTATAGGCTACTGGTCATTGCTAGTAGTTATAATGGTTCAAGGGCCTTCAGTAACAGTTATGGACATCTAGTGGTTATAATGGTAAAAGGACCATGGTTATGGGTTATGGACACCTATTACTTGAAAAATGGATATATATATATATAGGCTATTAGTCATGGCTAGTAGTTATAATGGTTCAAGGGCCATCGATATGAGTTATGGACATGTAGTGGTTATAATGGTTCAATGGCCTTGGTTATGGGTTATGGACACCTATTACTTGTAAAATGGATATCCATAGGCTATCGGTCATGGCTACTAGTTATAATGGTTCAAGGCCATCAGTATCAGTTATGGACATCTGGTGGTTATAATGGTTCAAGAACCATGGTTATGGGTTATGGACACCTATTACTTGTAAAATGGATATCTGTAGGCTATTGGTCATGGCTAGTAGTTATAATGGTTCAAGGGCCATCAGTATCAGTTATGGACATCTAGTTGTTATAATGGTTTAAGGACCATGGTTATGGGTTATGGACACCTATTACTTGTAAAATGGATATCTATAAGCTATTGGTCAAGGCTAGTAGTTATAATGGTTCAAGGGCCATCGGTATCAGTTATGGACATGTAGTAGTTATAATGGTTCAATGGCCTTGGTTATGGGTTATGGACACCTATTACTTGTAAAATGGATATCTATAGGCTATCGGTCATGGCTACTAGTTATAATGGTTCATGGGCCATCAGTATCAGTTATGGACATCTAGTGGTTATAATGGTTCATGAACCATGGTTATGGGTTATCGACACCTATTACTTGTAAAATGGATATCTGTAGGCTATTGGTCATGGCTAGTAGTTATAACGATTCAAGGGCCATCAATATCAGTTATGGACATATAGTTGTTATAATGGTTCAAGGACCATGGTTATGGGTTATGGACACGTATTACTTGTAAAATGGATATCTATAGGCTAACAGTAATGGCTACTAGTTATAATGGTTCAAGGGCCATCAGTATCAGTTATGGACATCTAGTGGTTATAAAGGTTCAAGAACCATGGTTATGGGTTAAGGACACCTATTACTTGTAAAATGGATATATGTAGGCTATTGGTCATGGCTAGTAGTTATAATGGTTCAAGGGCCATCAGTATCAGTTATGGACATCTAGTTGTTATAATGGTTTAAGGACCATGGTTATGGGTTATTGACACCTATTACTTGTAAATGGATATATATAGGCTATTGGTCATGGCTAGTAGTTATAATGGTCCAAGGGCCATTGATATGAGTTATGGACATGTAGTGGTTATAATTGTTCAAGGGCCATGGTTATGGGTTACGGACACCAATTACTTGTAAAATGGATACTATAGGCTATTGGTAACGGCTACTAGTTATAATGGTTCAAGGGCCATCAGTATCAGTTATGGGAATCTAGTGGTTATAATGGTTCAAGAACCATGGTTATGGGTTATGGACACCTATTACTTGTAAAATGGATATCTGTAGGCTATTGGACATGGCTAGTAGTTATAATGGTTCAAGGGCCGTCAGTATCAGTTATGGACATCTAGTGGTTATAATGGTTCAAGGACCATGGTTATGGGTTATGGACACCTATTACTTGTAAAATGGATATCTATAGGCTATTGGTCATGGCTAGTAGTTATAATGGTTCAAGGGCCATCGGTATCAGTTATGGGCATCCAGTGGTTATAATTGGTCAAGGGCCATGGTTATGGGTTATGGACACCTATTACTTTTAATATGGATATCTATAGGCTATTAGTCATGGCTAGTAGTTATAATGGTTCAAGGGCCATCTATATGAGTTATGGACATCTAGTGGTTAAATTGGTTCAAGACCATGGTTATGGGTTATGGACACCTATTACTTGTAAAATGGATATCTGTAGGCTATTGGTCATGGCTAGTAGTTATAATGGTTCAAGGGCCATCGATATCAGTTATGGGCATCTAGTGGTTATAATTGTTCAAGGACTGTGGTTATGGGTTATGGACACCTATTACTTTTAAAATGGATATTTATAGGCTACTGGTCATTGCTAGTAGTTATAATGGTTCATGGGCCATCAGTATCAGTTATGGACATCTAGTGGTTTTAATGGTTCATGAACCATGGTTATGGGTTATCGACACCTATTACTTGTAAAATGGATATCTGTAGGCTATTGGTCATGGCTAGTAGTTATAACGATTCAAGGGCCATCAATATCAGTTATGGACATATAGTTGTTATAATGGTTCAAGGACCATGGCTATGGGTTATGGACACCTATTACTTGTAAAATGGATATCTATAGGCTATCGGTCATGGCTACTAGTTATAATGGTTCATGGGCCGTCAGTATCAGTTATGGACATCTAGTGGTTATAATGGTTCATGAACCATGGTTATGGGTTATCGACACCTATTACTTGTAAAATGGATATCTGTAGGCTATTGGTCATGGCTAGTAGTTATGACGATTCAAGGGCCATCAATATCAGTTATGGACACATAGTTGTTATAATGGTTCAAGGACCATGGTTATGGGTTATGGACACCTATTACTTGTAAAATGGATATCTATAGGCTATCAGTCATGGCTACTAGTTATAATGGTTCAAGGGCCATCAGTATCAGTTATAGACATCTAGTGGTTATAAAGGTTCAAGAACCATGGTTATGGGTTAAGGACACCTATTACTTGTAAAATGGATATCTGTAGGCTATTGGTCATGGCTAGTAGTTATAACGATTCAAGGGCCATCAATATCAGTTATGGACATATAGTTGTTATAATGGTTCAAGGACCATGGTTATGGGTTATGGACACCTATTACTTGTAAAATGGATATCTATAGGCTATCAGTCATGGCTACTAGTTATAATGGTTCAAGGGCCATCAATATCAGTTATGGACGTCTAGTGGTTATAAAGGTTCAAGAACCATGGTTATGGGTTAAGGACACCTATTACTTGTAAAATGGATATCTGTAGGCTATTGGTCATGGCTAGTAGTTATAATGGTTCAAGGGCCATCAGTATCAGTTATGGACATCTAGTTGTTGTAATGGTTTAAGGACCATGGTTATGGGTTATGGACACCTATTACTTGTAAATGGATATCTATAGGCTATTGGTCATGGCTAGTAGTTATAATGGTCCAAGGGCCATTGATATGAGTTATGGACATGTAGTGGTTATAATGGTTCAATGGCCTTGGTTATGGGTTACGGACACCTATTTCTTGTAAAATGGATACTATATGCTATTGGTAACGGCTACTAGTTATAATGGTTCAAGGGCCATCAGTATCAGTTATGGGCATCTAGTGGTTATAATGGTTCAAGAACCATGGTTATGGGTTATGGACACCTATTACTTGTAAAATGGATATCTGTAGGCTATTGGACATGGCTAGTAGTTATAATGGTTCAAGGGCCGTCAGTATCAGGTATGGACATCTAGTGGTTATAATGGTTCAAGGACCATGGTTATGGGTTATGGACACCTATTACTTGTAAAATGGATATCTATAGGCTATTGGTCATGTCTAGTAGTTATAATGGTTCAAGGGCCATCGGTATCAGTTATGGGCATCTAGTGGTTATAATTGTTCAAGGGCCATGGTTATGGGTTATGGACACCTGTTACTTTTAATATGGATATCTATAGGCTATTAGTCATGGCTAGTAGTTATAATGGTTCAAGGGCCATCTATATGAGTTATGAACATCTAGTGGTTATAATGGTTCAAGACCATGGTTATGGGTTATGGACACCTATTACTTGTAATATGGATATCTGTAGGCTATTGGTCATGGCTAGTAGTTATAATGATTCAAGGGCCATCAATATCAGTTATGGACATCTAGTTGTTATAATGGTTCAAGGACCCAGGTTATGGGTTATGGATACCTATTACTTGTAAAATGGATATCTATAGGCTATTGGTCATGGCTACTAGTTATAATGGTTCAAGGGCCATCGGTATCAGTTATGGACATCTAGTGGTTATAATGGTTCAAGGACCATGGTTATGGGTTATTGACACCTATTACTTGTAAATGGATATCTATAGGCTATTGTTCATGGCTAGTAGTTATAATGGTCCAAGGGCCATTGATATGAGTTATGGACATGTAGTGGTTATAATGGTTCAATGGCCTTGGTTATGGATTATGAACACCTATTACTTGTAAAATGGATATCTGTAGGCTATTGGACATGGCTACTAGTTATAATCGTTCAAGGGCCGTCAGTATCAGTTATGGACATCTAGTGGTTATAATGGTTCAAGGACCATGGCTATGGGTTATGGACACCTATTACTTGTAAAATGGATATCTATAGGCTATTGGTCATGGCTAGTAGTTATAATGGTTCAAGGGCCATCGGTATCAATTATGGGCATCTAGTGGTTATAATTGTTCAAGGGCCATGGTTATGGGTTATGGACACCTATTACTTTTAATATGGATATCTATAGGCTATTAGTCATGGCTAGTAGTTATAATGGTTCAAGGGCCATCTATATGAGTTATGGACATCTAGTGGTTATATTGGTTAGAGACCATGGTTATGGGTTATGGACACCTATTACTTGTAAAATGGATATCTGTAGGCTATTGGTCATGGCTAGTAGTTATAATGGTTCAAGGGCCATCGATATCAGTTATGGGCATCTAGTGGTTATAATTGTTCAAGGACTGTGGTTATGGGTTATGGACACCTATTACTTTTAAAATGGATATTTATAGGCTACTGGTCATTGCTAGTAGTTATAATGGTTCATGGGCCATCAGTATCAGTTATGTACATCTAGTGGTTATAATGGTTCATGAACCATGGTTATGGGTTATCGACACCTATTACTTGTAAAATGGATATCTGTAGGCTATTGGTCATGTCTAGTAGTTATAACGATTCAAGGGCCATCAATATCAGTTATGGACATATAGTTGTTATAATGGTTCAAGGACCATGGTTATGGGTTATGGACACCTATTACTTGTAAAATGGATATCTATAGGCTATCGGTCATGGCTACTAGTTATAATGGTTCATGGGCCATCAGTATCAGTTATGGGCATCTAGTGGTTATAATGGTTCATGAACCATGGTTATGGGTTATCGACACCTATTACTTGTAAAATGGACATCTGTAGGCTATTGGTCATGGCTAGTAGTTATAACGATTCAAGGGCCATCAATATCAGTTATGGACATATAGATGTTATAATGGTTCAAGGACCATGGTTATGGGTTATGGACACCTATTACTTGTAAAATGGATATCTATAGGCTATCAGTCATGGCTACTAGTTATAATGGTTCAAGGGCCATCAATATCAGTTATGGACATCTAGTGGTTATAAAGGTTCAAGAACCATAGTTATGGGTTAAGGACACCTATTACTTGTAAAATGGATCTCTGTAGGCTATTGGTCATGGCTAGTAGTTATAATGATTCAAGGGCCATCAATATCAGTTATGGACATATAGTTGTTATAATGGTTCAAGGACCATGGTTATGGGTTATGGACACCTATTACTTGGAAAATGGATATCTATAGGCTATCAGTCATGGCTACTAGTTATAATGGTTCAAGGGCCATCAGTATCAGTTATGGACATCTAGTGGTTATAAAGGTTCAAGAACCATGGTTATGGGTTAAGGACACCTATTACTTGTAAAATGGATATCTGTAGGCTATTGGTCATGGCTAGTAGTTATAATGGTTCAAGGGCCATCAGTATCAGTTATGGACATCTAGTTGTTATAATGGTTTAAGGACCATGGTTATGGGTTATGGACACCTATTACTTGTAAATGGATATCTATAGGCTATTGGTCATGGCTAATAGTTATAATGGTCCAAGGGACATTGATATGAGTTATGGACATGTAGTGGTTATAATGGTTCAATGGCCTTGGTTATGGGTTACGGACACCTATTACTTGTAAAATGGATACTATAGGCTATTGGTAATGGCTACTAGTTATAATGGTTCAAGGGCCATCAATATCAGTTATGGGCATCTAGTGGTTATAATGGTTCAAGAACCATGGTTATGGGTTATGGACACCTATTACTTGTAAAATGGATATCTGTAGGCTATTGGACATGGCTAGTAGTTATAATGGTTCAAGGGCCGTCAGTATCAGGTATGGAAATCTAGTGGTTATAATGGTTCAAGGACCATGGTTATGGGTTATGGACACCTATTACTTGTAAAATGGATATCTATAGGCTATTGGTCATGTCTAGTAGTTATAATGGTTCAAGGGCCATCGGTATCAGTTATGGGCATCTAGTGGTTATAATTGTTCAAGGGCCATGGTTATGGGTTATGGACACCTGTTACTTTTAATATGGATATCTATAGGCTATTAGTCATGGCTAGTAGTTATAATGGTTCAAGGGCCATCTATATGAGTTATGGACATCTAGTGGTTATATTGGTTAGAGACCATGGTTATGGGTAATGGACACCTATTACTTGTAAAATGGATATCTGTAGGCTATTGGTCATGGCTAGTAGTTATAATGGTTCAAGGGCCATCGATATCAGTTATGGGCATCTAGTGGTTATAATTGTTCAAGGACTGTGGTTATGGGTTATGGACACCTATTACTTTTAAAATGGATATTTATAGGCTACTGGTCATTGCTAGTAGTTATAATGGTTCATGGGCCATCAGTATCAGTTATGGACATCTAGTGGTTATAATGGTTCATGAACCATGGTTATGGGTTATCGACACCTATTACTTGTAAAATGGATATCTGTAGGCTATTGGTCATGTCTAGTAGTTATAACGATTCAAGGGCCATCAATATCAGTTATGGACATATAGTTGTTATAATGGTTCAAGGACCATGGTTATGGGTTATGGACACCTATTACTTGTAAAATGGATATCTATAGGCTATCGGTCATGGCTACTAGTTATAATGGTTCATGGGCCATCAGTATCAGTTATGGGCATCTAGTGGTTATAATGGTTCATCAACCATGGTTATGGGTTATCGACACCTATTACTTGTAAAATGGATATCTGTAGGCTATTGGTCATGGCTAGTAGTTATAACGATTCAAGGGCCGTCAATATCAGTTATGGACATATAGTTGTTATAATGGTTCAAGGACCATGGTTATGGGTTATGGACACCTATTACTTGTAAAATGGATATCTATAGGCTATCAGTCATGGCTACTAGTTATAATGGTTCAAGGGCCATCAATATCAGTTATGGACATCTAGTGGTTATAAAGGTTCAAGAACCATAGTTATGGGTTAAGGACACCTATTACTTGTAAAATGGATCTCTGTAGGCTATTGGTCATGGCTAGTAGTTATAACGATTCAAGGGCCATCAATATCAGTTATGGACATATAGTTGTTATAATGGTTCAAGGACCATGGTTATGGGTTATGGACACCTATTACTTGTAAAATGGATATCTATAGGCTATCAGTCATGGCTACTAGTTATAATGGTTCAAGGGCCATCAGTATCAGTTATGGACATCTAGTGGTTATAAAGGTTCAAGAACCATGGTTATGGGTTAAGGACACCTATTACTTGTAAAATGGATATCTGTAGGCTATTGGTCATGGCTAGTAGTTATAATGGTTCATGGGCCATCAGTATCAGTTATGGACATCTAGTTGTTATAATGGTTTAAGGACCATGGTTATGGGTTATGGACACCTATTACTTGTAAATGGATATCTATAGGCTATTGGTCATGGCTAGTAGTTATAATGGTCCAAGGGACATTGATATGAGTTATGGACATGTAGTGGTTATAATGGTTCAATGGCCTTGGTTATGGGTTACGGACACCTATTACTTGTAAAATGGATACTATAGGCTATTGGTAATGGCTACTAGTTATAATGGTTCAAGGGCCATCAGTATCAGTTATGGACATCTAGTGGTTATAATGGTTCAAGAACCATGGTTATGGGTTATGGACACCTATTACTTGTAAAATGGATATCTGTAGGCTATTGGACATGGCTAGTAGTTATAATGGTTCAAGGGCCGTCAGTATCAGGTATGGACATCTAGTGGTTATAATGGTTCAAGGACCATGGTTATGGGTTATGGACACCTATTACTTTTAAAATGGATATCTATAGGCTATTGGTCATGTCTAGTAGTTATAATGGTTCAAGGGCCATCGGTATCAGTTATGGGCATCTAGTGGTTATAATTGTTCAAGGGCCATGGTTATGGGTTATGGACACCTGTTACTTTTAATATGGATATCTATAGGCTATTAGTCATGGCTAGTAGTTATAATGGTTCAAGGGCCATCTATATGAGTTATGAACATCTAGTGGTTATAATGGTTCAAGACCATGGTTATGGGTTATGGACACCTATTACTTGTAATATGGATATCTGTAGGCTATTGGTCATGGCTAGTAGTTATAATGATTCAAGGGCCATCAATATCAGTTATGGACATCTAGTTGTTATAATGGTTCAAGGACCCAGGTTATGGGTTATGGACACCTATTACTTGTAAAATGGATATCTATAGGCTATTGGTCATGGCTACTAGTTATAATGGTTCAAGGGCCATCAGTATCAGTTATGGACATCTAGTGGTTATAATGGTTCAAGGACCATGGTTATGGGTTATTGACACCTATTACTTGTAAATGGATATCTATAGGCTATTGGTCATGGCTAGTAGTTATAATGGTCCAAGGGCCATTGATATGAGTTATGGACATGTAGTGGTTATAATGGTTCAATGGCCTTGGTTATGGATTATGAACACCTATTACTTGTAAAATGGATATCTGTAGGCTATTGGACATGGCTACTATTTATAATCGTTCAAGGGCCGTCAGTATCAGTTATGGACATCTAGTGGTTATAATGGTTCAAGGACCATGGTTATGGGTTATGGACACCTATTACTTGTAAAATGGATATCTATAGGCTATTGGTCATGGCTAGTAGTTATAATGGTTCAAGGGCCATCGGTATCAGTTATGGGCATCTAGTGGTTATAATTGTTCAAGGGCCATGGTTATGGGTTATGGACACCTATTACTTTTAATATGGATATCTATAGGCTATTAGTCATGGCTAGTAGTTATAATGGTTCAAGGGCCATCTATATGAGTTATGGACATCTAGTGGTTATATTGGTTAGAGACCACGGTTATGGGTTATGGACACCTATTACTTGTAAAATGGATATCTGTAGGCTATTGGTCATGGCTAGTAGTTATAATGGTTCAAGGGCCATCGATATCAGTTATGGGCATCTAGTGGTTATAATTGTTCAAGGACTGTGGTTATGGGTTATGGACACCTATTACTTTTAAAATGGATATTTATAGGCTACTGGTCATTGCTAGTAGTTATAATGGTTCATGGGCCATCAGTATCAGTTATGGACATCTAGGGGTTATAATGGTTCATGAACCATGGTTATGGGTTATCGACACCTATTACTTGTAAAATGGATATCTGTAGGCTATTGGTCATGTCTAGTAGTTATAACGATTCAAGGGCCATCAATATCAGTTATGGACATATAGTTGTTATAATGGTTCAAGGACCATGGTTATGGGTTATGGACACCTATTACTTGTAAAATGGATATCTATAGGCTATCGGTCATGGCTACTAGTTATAATGGTTCATGGGCCATCAGTATCAGTTATGGGCATCTAGTGGTTATAATGGTTCATGAACCATGGTTATGGGTTTGCGACACCTATTACTTGTAAAATGGATATCTGTAGGCTATTGGTCATGGCTAGTAGTTATAACGATTCAAGGGCCATCAATATCAGTTATGGACATATAGTTGTTATAATGGTTCAAGGACCATGGTTATGGGTTATGGACACCTATTACTTGTAAAATGGATATCTATAGGCTATCAGTCTTGGCTACTAGTTATAATGGTTCAAGGGCCATCAATATCAGTTATGGACATCTAGTGGTTATAAAGGTTCAAGAACCATAGTTATGGGTTAAGGACACCTATTACTTGTAAAATGGATCTCTGTAGGCTATTGGTCATGGCTAGTAGTTATAACGATTCAAGGGCCATCAATATCAGTTATGGACATATAGTTGTTATAATGGTTCAAGGACCATGGTTATGGGTTATGGACACCTATTACTTGTAAAATGGATATCAATAGGCTATCAGTCATGGCTACTAGTTATAATGGTTCAAGGGCCATCAGTATCAGTTATGGACATCTAGTGGTTATAAAGGTTCAAGAACCATGGTTATGGGTTAAGGACACCTATTACTTGTAAAATGGATATCTGTAGGTTATTGGTCATGGCTAGTAGTTATAATGGTTCAAGGGCCATCAGTATCAGTTATGGACATCTAGTTGTTATAATGGTTTAAGGACCATGGTTATGGGTTATGGACACCTATTACTTGTAAATGGATATCTATAGGCTATTGGTCATGGCTAGTAGTTATAATGGTCCAAGGGACATTGATATGAGTTATGGACATGTAGTGGTTATAATGGTTCAATGGCCTTGGTTATGGGTTACGGACACCTATTACTTGTAAAATGGATACTATAGGCTATTGGTAATGGCTACTAGTTATAATGGTTCAAGGGCCATCAGTATCAGTTATGGGCATCTAGTGGTTATAATGGTTCAAGAACCATGGTTATGGGTTATGGACACCTATTACTTGTAAAATGGATATCTGTAGGCTATTGGACATGGCTAGTAGTTATAATGGTTCAAGGGCCGTCAGTATCAGTTATGGACATCTAGTGGTTATAATGGTTCAAGGACCATGGTTATGGGTTATGGACACCTATTACTTGTAAAATGGATATCTATAGACTATTGGTCATGGCTAGTAGTTATAATGGTTCAAGGGCCATCGGTATCAGTTATGGGCATCTAGTGGTTATAATGGTTCAAGGACCATGGTTATGGGTTATTGACACCTATTACTTGTAAATGGATATCTATAGGCTATTGGTCATGGCTAGTAGTTATAATGGTCCAAGGGCCATTGATATGAGTTATGGACATGTAGTGGTTATAATGGTTCAATGGCCTTGGTTATGGATTATGAACACCTATTACTTGTAAAATGGATATCTGTAGGCTATTGGACATGGCTACTAGTTATAATCGTTCAAGGGCCGTCAGTATCAGTTATGGACATCTAGTGGTTATAATGGTTCAAGGACCATGGTTATGGGTTATGGACACCTATTACTTGTAAAATGGATATCTATAGGCTATTGGTCATGGCTAGTAGTTATAATGGTTCAAGGGCCATCGGTATCAGTTATGGGCATCTAGTGGTTATAATTGTTCAAGGGCCATGGTTATGGGTTATGGACACCTATTACTTTTAATATGGATATCTATAGGCTATTAGTCATGGCTAGTAGTTATAATGGTTCAAGGGCCATCTATATGAGTTATGGACATCTAGTGGTTATATTGGTTAGAGACCACGGTTATGGGTTATGGACACCTATTACTTGTAAAATGGATATCTGTAGGCTATTGGTCATGGCTAGTAGTTATAATGGTTCAAGGGCCATCGATATCAGTTATGGGCATCTAGTGGTTATAATTGTTCAAGGACTGTGGTTATGGGTTATGGACACCTATTACTTTTAAAATGGATATTTATAGGCTACTGGTCATTGCTAGTAGTTATAATGGTTCATGGGCCATCAGTATCAGTTATGGACATCTAGGGGTTATAATGGTTCATGAACCATGGTTATGGGTTATCGACACCTATTACTTGTAAAATGGATATCTGTAGGCTATTGGTCATGTCTAGTAGTTATAACGATTCAAGGGCCATCAATATCAGTTATGGACATATAGTTGTTATAATGGTTCAAGGACCATGGTTATGGGTTATGGACACCTATTACTTGTAAAATGGATATCTATAGGCTATCGGTCATGGCTACTAGTTATAATGGTTCATGGGCCATCAGTATCAGTTATGGGCATCTAGTGGTTATAATGGTTCATGAACCATGGTTATGGGTTTGCGACACCTATTACTTGTAAAATGGATATCTGTAGGCTATTGGTCATGGCTAGTAGTTATAACGATTCAAGGGCCATCAATATCAGTTATGGACATATAGTTGTTATAATGGTTCAAGGACCATGGTTATGGGTTATGGACACCTATTACTTGTAAAATGGATATCTATAGGCTATCAGTCTTGGCTACTAGTTATAATGGTTCAAGGGCCATCAATATCAGTTATGGACATCTAGTGGTTATAAAGGTTCAAGAACCATAGTTATGGGTTAAGGACACCTATTACTTGTAAAATGGATCTCTGTAGGCTATTGGTCATGGCTAGTAGTTATAACGATTCAAGGGCCATCAATATCAGTTATGGACATATAGTTGTTATAATGGTTCAAGGACCATGGTTATGGGTTATGGACACCTATTACTTGTAAAATGGATATCAATAGGCTATCAGTCATGGCTACTAGTTATAATGGTTCAAGGGCCATCAGTATCAGTTATGGACATCTAGTGGTTATAAAGGTTCAAGAACCATGGTTATGGGTTAAGGACACCTATTACTTGTAAAATGGATATCTGTAGGTTATTGGTCATGGCTAGTAGTTATAATGGTTCAAGGGCCATCAGTATCAGTTATGGACATCTAGTTGTTATAATGGTTTAAGGACCATGGTTATGGGTTATGGACACCTATTACTTGTAAATGGATATCTATAGGCTATTGGTCATGGCTAGTAGTTATAATGGTCCAAGGGACATTGATATGAGTTATGGACATGTAGTGGTTATAATGGTTCAATGGCCTTGGTTATGGGTTACGGACACCTATTACTTGTAAAATGGATACTATAGGCTATTGGTAATGGCTACTAGTTATAATGGTTCAAGGGCCATTAGTATCAGTTATGGGCATCTAGTGGTTATAATGGTTCAAGAACCATGGTTATGGGTTATGGACACCTATTACTTGTAAAATGGATATCTGTAGGCTATTGGACATGGCTAGTAGTTATAATGGTTCAAGGGCCGTCAGTATCAGTTATGGACATCTAGTGGTTATAATGGTTCAAGGACCATGGTTATGGGTTATGGACACCTATTACTTGTAAAATGGATATCTATAGACTATTGGTCATGGCTAGTAGTTATAATGGTTCAAGGGCCATCGGTATCAGTTATGGGCATCTAGTGGTTATAATTGTTCAAGGGCCATGGTTATGGGTTATGGACACCTGTTACTTTTAATATGGATATCTATAGGCTATTAGTCATGGCTAGTAGTTATAATGGTTCAAGGGCCATCTATATGAGTTATGGACATCTAGTGGTTATAATGGTTCAAGACCATGGTTATGGGTTATGGACACCTATTACTTGTAATATGGATATCTGTAGGCTATTGGTCATGGCTAGTAGTTATAATGATTCAAGGGCCATCAATATCAGTTATGGACATCTAGTTGTTATAATGGTTCAAGGACCCAGGTTATGGGTTATGGACACCTATTACTTGTAAAATGGATATCTATAGGCTATTGGTCATGGCTACTAGTTATAATGGTTCAAGGGCCATCAGTATCAGTTATGGACATCTAGTGGTTATAATGGTTCAAGAACCATGGTTATGGGTTAAGGACACCTATTACTTGTAAAATGGATATTTGTAGGCTATTTGTCATGGCTAGTAGTTATAATGGTTCAAGGGCCATCAGTATCAGTTATGGACATCTAGTTGTTATAATGGTTTAAGGACCATGGTTATGGGTTATGGACACCTATTACTTGTGAATGGATATCTATAGGCTATTGGTCATGGCTAGTAGTTATAATGGTCCAAGGGCCATCGATATGAGTTATGGACATGTAGTGGTTATAATGGTTCAATGGCCTTGGTTATGGGTTACGGACACCTATTACTTGTAAAATGGATATCTGTAGGCTATTGGTCATGGCTAGTAGTTATATTGGTTCAAGGGCCATCGATATGAGTTATGGACATGTAGTGGTTATAATGGTTCAATGGCCTTGGTTATGGGTTATGGACACCTATTACTTTTAATATGGATATCTATAAGCTATTAGTCATGGCTAGTAGTTATAATGGTTCAAGGGCCATCTATATGAGTTATGGACATCTAGTGGTTATAATGGTTCAAGACCATGGTTATGGGTTATGAACACCTATTACTTGTAAAATGGATATCTGTAGGCTATTGGTCATGGCTAGTAGTTATAATGGTTCAAGGGCCATCGGTATCAGTTATGGGCATCTAGTGGTTATAATTGTTCAAGGGCCATGGTTATGGGTTATGGACACCTATTACTTTTAATATGGATATCTATAGGCTATTATTCATGGCTAGTAGTTATAATGGTTCAAGGGCCATCTATATCAGTTATGGACATCTAGTGGTTATAATGGTTCAAGGACCATGGTTATGGGTTATGGACAACTATTTTTTGTAAAATGGATATCTATAGGCTATTGGTCATGGCTAGTAGTTATAATGGTTCAAGGGCCATCAGTAACAGTTATGGACATCTAGTTGTTATAATGGTTTAAGGACCATGGTTATGGGTTATGGACACCTATTACTTGTAAATGGATATCTATAGGCTATTGGTCATGGCTAGTAGTTATAATGGTCCAAGGGCCATGGATATGAGTTATGGACATGTAGTGGTTATAATGGTTCAACGGCCTTGGTTATGGGTTACGGACACCTATTGCTTGTAAAATGGATACTATAGGCTATTGGTAATGGCTACTAGTTATAATGGTTCAAGGGCCATCAGTATCAGTTATGGGCATCTAGTGTTTATAATGGTTCAAGAACCATGGTTATGGGTTATGGACACCTATTACTTGTAAAATGGATATCTGTAGGCTATTGGACATGGCTAGTAGTTATAATGGTTCAAGGGCCGTCAGTATCAGTTATGGACATCTAGTGGCTATAATGGTTCAAGGACCATGGTTATGGGTTATGGACACCTATTACTTGTAAAATGGATATCTATAGGCTATTGGTCATGGCTAGTAGTTATAATGGTTCAAGGGCCATCGGTATCAGTTATGGGCATCTAGTGGTTATAATTGTTCAAGGGCCATGGTTATGGGTTATGGACACCTGTTACTTTTAATATGGATATCTATAGGCTATTAGTCATGGCTAGTAGTTATAATGGTTCAAGGGCCATCTATATGAGTTATGGACATCTAGTGGTTATAACGGTTCAAGACCATGGTTATGGGTTATGGACACCTATTACTTGTAAAACGGATATATGTAGGCTATTGGTCATGGCTAGTAGTTATAATGATTCAAGGGCCATCAATATCAGTTATGGACATCTAGTTGTTATAATGGTTCAAGGACCCAGGTTATGGGTTATGGACACCTATTACTTGTAAAATGGATATCTATAGGCTATTGGTCATGGCTAGTAGTTATAATGGTTCAAGGGCCAATGATATGAGTTATGGACATGTAGTGGTTATAATGGTTCAATGGACTTGGTTATGGGTTATGGACACCTATTACTTGTAAAATGGATATCTATAGGCTATCGGTCATGGCTACTAGTTATAATGGTTCAAGGCCATCAGTATCAGTTATGGACATCTAGTTGTTATAATGTTTTAAGGACCATGGTTATGGGTTATGGACACCTATTACTTGTAAAATGGATATCTACAGGCTATTAGTCATGGCTAGTAGTTATAATGGTTCAAGGGCCATCTATATGAGTTATGGACATCTAGTGGTTATAATGGTTCAAGACCATGGTTATGGGTTATGGACACCTATTACTTATAAAATGGATATCTGTAGGCTATTGGTCATGGCTAGTAGTTATAATGGTGCAAGGGCCATCTATATGAGTTATGGACATCTAGTGGTTATAACGGTTCAAGACCATGCTTATGGGTTATGGACACCTATTACTTGTAAAACGGATATTGTAACACCCTAAAATTTACAAGATTTTTAAAATTTTTTAAAACAAAATTGTAATCAAAAGGTCCCATAAATAAATCTTAGAAATTAATATTTAACATTTAAAATGTATTTATTGCGGAAATAGTTAAGATAAAGTAAAGTATTTTAAAATATTAAATGACGTCCACATCAGTAATGAAAAGATACAGCGGTCAACCGTCCACCTTCTCATTTCCTTTGCTAGTACCTGAAACAATGTGGGGGAAAGTTTGGGTCAGCTGGGGAAGCTGAGTGAATAATTCTCAAAATGCAAACAATCATAACATACAACACATGAGGGCACATCGGTGTACTCCTACTCAGAATCTACTCGATTAATTACTCAGATTTATTTCTCAGATTTTATTACTTAGATTTTAATTTATATAGCGCGCTAGTGTGACTTGGGACGAGAGATCAACCTCGACCCGCCTCACACAACCTCAACACCTGTACTCTTCGGTGTTGAGTCAAAAAGGCCTGGCACCAGTACGCTTCGGTGCCAAGTCAAAACGTCTGACACCAGTGCTCTTCGGTGTCAAGTCAGATATATTATGTTTAATGTTTAACTCAAAACTCAGAAACTCAGAACTCAAAAACTTAGAACACAAGATGCTAGATCACAGATAACTCAGATAGCAAATATGGTGCAAGTAATGTAACACGTAAGTCATGCATGTATAACGTTAAAACTGAATACACGGTGAGAATACTCACCTCGAATAACCGTAAGCTCCTAAATATCCTCGGTACTGAAGAGCGTCTCTAACCGGTCCTAGAAGGTCCTACAATGTACAAGGAAACTGGGGTTAGGATTAGGCTCAAAGGTTGCTTTAACAGAAACTAATCAGCACACAGCACTTTCGCGGTAACGGACATAACTCTCGAACCGCTCACTAGATATTATTCAAATTTTTATAGTAGCTGCACGGATCAGAGGACTAGAATTTGTCAGAAGACTTCGGGAACTAATTCCAAACAGAAAGGGGTCGAAACAGGCTCACAAGGCAGAATAGCTGAACCGAAAACTATTTTGCGATAGGTTACTAAAACCGCAATAACTTTTAAACCGTAAATCAGATTAACGAGCCGACAGCGGAAACGGAAAGAAGACTCGAGAAACTAGAGACCAGCACGGGTCAAAAATCCAGAAACATATTTAACTATGATAAAAACAGATCCGAACATAGACAACAGAATCTGCCCGAAAATTTAGCTTGTTGTGTTTAAACCGTTTTATAACCCGACATCAACCTGTTAAATCCCGAGGCACCCGACAGCCCCAAAATCATTTTTAACTCAGAAACTTATTTAAGAACAATTGAACTCCTTTTAAAATCTCTTTCGGTTCAGGAAACCAACCTAAGGTTCGGTTTCCGGGTTTTTCGATCAATAAGGCAATAGCGGTTTCTAACCAACCCAAACAACACCCGACACCCCCGAATTTCAGTGGCCAACAACGACAACAAAACAGTGGTATCTAGACTCGATTAATAATGTGGAAAATGGAAATGACAATTTTATAACTAACTTAACCGAGCCGATTTTAGACAAAGGAGGTTTGACCCGACAACCCTTTCAAACTCAGGCACGAAACCACAACCGACCAGAAGCAACAAACAGTCACAATCGAACAAGACCATTCAGTTAACTCGTTAGGAACCCTACACGATTGCCGATTTCAAAACCTGCTAAATGATAAAGTGAAACAATAAATAAAAACATCAAATACGGGAAGGGAACTACCACTTGCAGCTCGGTTTTGGGACGACGAATACTACCACCACTCGAGGCTCCGGTTCCTGATCTCGATTTGCTCCTCCTCTGCTCGATCTCCACTAATTAATCTCGGCAACTGTTTGGTCACACAACAGCTCAGAAACGGGGAAAAAAACACGGGAACCCGATTAAAAACGAAATCAAAAGAAAGGAATTAGATGAGACGAAAGGGAAAGATTTCTACCTATTAAATTAAGTGCTCAAACCCGAAAGGACTACAATCTGCACGAACTCAGAATTGACACCACCAATGCACAAGATTTCGGCTGATTTGTTGCTCCTTGTTGCGTACCCAAACAATTTTCAAATGACAATTGAGATGCTTGTGTGCTTGGTGAAATCTCTAGCCCAAACAATCCAACAAAGAGATTTAAAAAAAAAAAGAACACACACACGGATGTGTGTATGTGTGATTTCTTCCATCGCACATGACACAAACCAATTAAAAAGTATGCAGCTTCTCATTTAATTGCAGCTACTTGGCTGCTGAATTTGACAACGAGATGAGTGAGATTCCATGGGATTACGGCTGAATGGGAAAAATAGTGTTAAAGGGAAATCGGTATTGGTAAGCAATGAAGAGGAGACATTGACCAAAAATAGCGAAACTTAGTCTCCAAGAAAATTAGACAAGGGCCTCAAGCCCGTCTCACAAAATCCCGACAACGAAAGATTTAGCTTTGGCCTTCGGCCGGCCCGACACAGAATAATATTACTCAACTCTTACGATTGATTAACCGGTCCGAACCCGAGACGAACTATTTAATTACATTTATTAATATACGAACGTCTATTAAATTATAAGGTGTCTAAAAATTAAAATGTCTAAATAAGTAACGCGTCTAATAAATACGAACCGTCAAACTTCATAATCATACGACCTCATAATTGCATAAGAATAATATACGGTCAACTGGTAGTCCAACAAAACTTAATTTAAAATTAATTTAAATTATTATTTAATCCTTTAAAATTTCAGGGCGTTACAACTCAACTCCACTTGAAATAGACTTCGTCCCCGAAGTCCTCGTTCGAAAGTTGCTCAGGGTAGCGATCTCGCATCGCAGACTCAGGCTCGTCAACGACACATATTCGCAAGACATGAAAACGATAAGGTTATGAATATAAGAAACTCGGTAGGGCGATCCACTCGATCAGAATAAATTCCAGCACTTGCTTACACGAATCTTTCATCTCTAACAACGCAAAATGATAAGGCTAAAAGAGATGAACGGAATGCTCTCTAAGGATCTCGATTTATCGATGGAAAGAAAAGTCGATAATATGCACAAGATAACAACGATACTATGTTGAAGGCGTCTTCCTGCTCTCGTAGTCGAACACAATTGCTGCACCCAGCGGTTAACGTTGCGTTGAATCTCTGATTCAACTCCACTTGAAGATTTGTTACGGTTTGGTTTGAAGTGACAGATGAACTTGAAGCAGTACTCGGTCGTTTAATCCTTGCTCCTATGCACACTCAGCCCTCTCATGACGATAACAACATGTTTTATGGGACGAACTTCCCCGCACATTTCCAACAATTATCACTTTTACATTTTATTAAAAAAAATGAAATCTTATTATGGGCAATCTCTACCAATAGATGGCGCCTCACGGTCCTCTACTCTATAGGACATCGTTTTGATAAAGCATAAGAAATGAATGTGTGGGTCGCCCCACTGTCAAATAACACAAAAGCAGGCACGTTGCTCACAAGGAATGCACCCATCACACAGATAATTCACACAGAATTCAAAATCACCCAGTAGTACTCCTGTAATTCACCCAGGAATGCAGGATGATACACGAAGAATCATAAGCACACAATAAGCAACTCAAGTATTTACCCAGAAATATCACTCGTGAATGTAGTTCAGAACTATACCCAGAATTGTAACTTAGGAGGTAGCAATATCTATCATCAACAGCGTTACCTACCATACATAAATCTCATATATAATCATGTAAAGGCATAATTACACACATCCGATTCATCTCCCATATACTCGTTGATATATATATATATATATATATATATATATATATATATATATATATATATATATATATATATATATATATATATATATATATATATATATATATATATCTATATTAGGTCACCTCCGATTAATAACTAAGATATACGTACCAATAGTTAGAACGAATTATTTCTATATAAAATATATCTCCCCAAATTACTCATTTGCATATACTCCAAATATACTCGATTAAAATTTTCATAAATCAACTTTTAACTTATCTCAATCTATACTAATAACTTATTTCAAACCTCGTTTAATGACTTCCCACAAGTCAACTTATAACTTTTTATTTTTATTATTTGGACCAAATATTTACTCATTAAACTCATATTACCCACTTTTTACTAAAAAAAAATCAATTAAGTTTTATACACTTATTTGACTGATTTCTTATTACTCGATTTACGAATTAATCCATTAGTTCTCATTTGCTCAATACACAATTACCTTTTATTCCAAATTTAAAGATTTTCTCATTGTTCATTATTTTAATACTTTCTCGCCTTTTAGAAATTTCTCCTTAGTTCAATATAAACTTCAACTTATTTAATAATTGCTCATAATTAATTTTTTTTTTTCATAAAATTTTATAACACTTCAAAATTTTGAAAATTAAATAAATTAATAAATAAAATATTATTCGCTAACTCTAAATAAAATATATTACTCACAAAATATAATTTTCTCATAAAAACTTTATAGCACCTCCAAATTTAAAATAGAACTTCCCGATAATTTAAAACTTCTCTTTTAACTTGTTTTATTGACATGTTCATTTAACACGATTTATAAACTTCTTATAACTTAAAAATTTACTCAATAATCAATCTACATGAAATTTTCTCATTTGAGCTCGTTTTAATAATTCATTATCAACTCCAATTAACAACCTCATTTTAACTCATTTCCTCATATCCGACACATTATAAATTCTCATTACTTTATTATTTCTCATTATCTCATTAGCTATATAGTTATAATATTTGTAACATCTCATTTGCACGTTTACACTCAGCCTAATTAATCTCGGTTATCAATTTTATAAACTCTATAATTACCCTGTGAAATGACTTTAAATAATCTTAATTACTCAGTTCGATAATTACTCTTATAAACTCTCTGATCAATTATATTATCTATATTTCACACTTTAACTTCTTTACCCAGAAAAATCTCTATGCATAAGCATTATGGTCATAATATTTAAAAATAGTAGTCAATGATAACTAATTCTTGGAAATTTTCCTTTTTACCCCTACTCAACTCCACTTGGAGAAAAACTCGTCCTCGAGTTTGGAACTAGTATTGTCTACCAAAATAAACAAGCAAGCATGTAGTCACACAAACAATTAAAATACACATACTAATTTCACAATAACAAGCATTGGTCCACCGTTCCCCTCAAAATCTCCTCGTAACCAACCAAAAGTCCGGTGTGTACGGTAATAGGGGCCCTCTATTACTTTCGACACCTACCTTTGTTTAGTCACGGGTCAATCCCAAAGTTCACAACTTCCCACACATAAATTCACCAGCAAATCACACTCAGAGAAAAAAAAAGAATAATAATAATAATATACTCAAAATCTTATAAACATTACTCAGAAATGCACTCAGCAAAAGGCACTCAGCAAAAGGCACTCAGCCAAAATATTTTATTATGTTTTCAACAGTTAAACTCAGAACATAATATAGCTCATAAACTCTTTTAATTCATTTTAAATAGATCACCACTGAATTAATGATGATAGTTTCCCTTTAGTTCACTTTTAATAAATACCGTTTAAGATAAGCTTGAATAACTTATTTTTAATTCATCTCGGAAATTCTCGATGAGTTAATATAACAAACTTATATAGTTTATTCAATATCTTTGCGTTAATTTAATAATTTTTCATTGAACTCATTAATCACATAAAGAAAAATTGAAGGATTTTCATACTTAGCTTTTTAAATCACATACTTTAAAGGTTTTCTTATTTGATCTCAATTTAATAAATCTCAGTTTATTATTTCCTAGCATAATTTTTCCTCAATACTCGTGTTTCATCTCTTTATAAAAACATTTTTCCTTTTTAATTGTCCCAAGATTTTATAACACCCGAAATTCTAAAAATTTCACAAATTCTAAATTTGATGAATAACTGAAAAAGTTTCACTAAATAAAATCTCAAATGATAATTTAACATTTAAAAACATGTTTAATCCAACTGAAATTTTAACCCAACAAAATTATGTTCTCATAAAATAATTTATGGGATCTATATTATAATTTCATATCCACTTATTTGTACCCCTTTTGGTCAAAATTTCTTAATTTTATAAAGTCTCACAGATTATATAATGTAATTATAATTTTTAGCGTGTATAACGCAGATGCACTCCGAATTACACACGAAAAATATACTCAGAAAAACGATCCTCGTCGCGAAATACACTAAGAGTTAAATCACAATTATACTCGAAATAATAACATCAATTCTCATATTTGTCATAAAATTCATTACTCCTCTTTAATACTAATAACTTCCTCATTTACTCAAGCATATTTCTCATTTAAATAATTTATGGATTTCATATCCTCAGTTTCTATCCATTTATTACACTTTTTGTTAAATTGTCTCAGAATTTATGAAATCTCACTTCAACTCTATGAGGTGTTTCTCTAAATTGAAAAGTTTTATTATTTTCTCATTGAAATTTATAATTTCCCATTTCTCCAGTATATGTTTTTGTATATATAAATATATAGAACTCTAATAAATTAAAACGAAAACTATGCTCAAATTAAGCTTTAAATAATACTCATAATTATAGAAACTTGTATTAGTATATTAATATACATATATGTTTATCCATACAATTCACAGGTAATTCTCTCAGGGAATAAGCTGAAAATTTTCAGAATACGCTACTCATCTATACTCAGAATATAGCAAAATCTCAAATAAATAATACTCTAAAATATTACCGGCAGTAAGAAGCGAGAGGTCGACGTGACATGCTGTATGTTTGATGTGGAAACTTTTCTCAGAAAAACATTTGACGCTGTTCTCGTTTTAAAAACTCGATACTCAAACTTGAGTTTGAATTCACCCCTTGCGAACCCAAATCCCTCAAGTCAGTGCTCTGATACCAACTTGTAACACCCTAAAATTTACAAGATTTTTAAAATTTTTGAAAACAAAATTATAATCAAAAGGTCCCATAAATAAATCTCAGAAATTAATATTTAACATTTAAAACGTATTTATTGCGGAAATAGTTAAGATAAAGTAAAGTGTTTTAAAATATTAAATGATGTCCACATCAGTAATGAAAAGATACAGCGGTCAACCGTCCACCTTCTCCTTTCCTTTGCTGGTACCTGAAACAATGTGGGGGAAAGTTTGGGTCAGCTGGGGAAGCTGAGTGAATAATTCTCAAAATGCAAACAATCATAACATACAACACATGAGGGCACATCGGTGTACTCCTACTCAGAATCTACTCGATTAATTACTCAGATTTATTTCTCAGATTTTATTACTCAGATTTTAATTTATATAGCGCGCTAGTGTGACTTGGGACGAGAGATCAACCTCGACCAGCCTCACACAAACTCAACACCTGTACTCTTCGGTGTTGAGTCAAAAAGGCCTGGCACCAGTACTCTTCGGTGCCAAGTCAAAATGTATGACACCAGTGCTGTTCGGTGTCAAGTCAGATATATTATGTTTAATGTTTAACTCAAAACTCAGAAACTCAGAACTCAGAAACTCAGAACACAAGATGCTAGATCACAGATAACTCAGATAACAGATAACTCAGATAGCAAATATGGTGCAAGTAATGTAACACGTAAGTCATGCATGTATAACGTTAAAACTGAATACACGGTGAGAATACTCACCTCGAATAACCGTAAGCTCCTAAATATCCTCGGTACTGAAGAGCGTCTCTAACCGGTCCTAGAAGGTCCTACAATGTACAAGGAAACTCGGGTTAGGATTAGGCTCAAAGGTTGCTTCAGCAGAAACTAAACAGCACACAGCACTTTCGCGGTAACGGACATAACTCTCGAACCGCTCACTAGATATTATTCAAATTTTTATAGTAGCTGCACGGATCAGAGGACTAGAATTTGTCAGAAGACTTCGGGAACTAATTCCAAACAGAAAGGGGTCGAAACAGGCTCACAAGGCAGAATAGCTGAACCGAAAACTATTTTGCGATAGGTTACTAAAACCGCAATAACTTTTAAACCGTAAATCAGATTAACGAGCCGACAGCGGAAACGGAAAGAAGACTCGAGAAACTAGAGACCAGCACGGGTCAAAAATCCAGAAACATATTTTAACTATGATAAAAACAGATCCGAACATAGACAACAGAATCTGCCCGAAAATTTAGCTTGTTGTGTTTAAACCGTTTTATAACCCGACATCAACCCGTTAAATCCCGAGGCACCCGACAGCCCCAAAATCACTTTTAACTCAGAAACTTATTTAAGAACAATTGAACTCCTTTTAAAATCTCTTTCGGTTCAGGAAACCAAGGACCCTAAGGTTCGGTTTCCGGGTTTTTCGATCAATAAGGCAATAGCGGTTTCTAACCAACCCAAACAACACCCGACACCCCCGAATTTCAGTGGCCAACAACGACAACAAAACAGTGGTATCTAGACTCGATTAATAATGTGGAAAACGGAAATGACAATTTTATAACTAACTTAACCGAGCCGATTTTAGACAAAGGAGGTTTGACCCGACAACCCTTTCAAACTCAGGCACGAAACCACAACCGACCAGAAGCAACAAACAGTCACAATCGAACATACACTTTACAACCTATTAATTTTTTTAGTTAAAGAATGTTTAATAATATAATTTTCTTAATGGGCAACTCCCATAACATAGCAATATACATTAAATGGTGGTCCATTAAGTGGTGATAAATCTCATAAAGTTGTCAATTTAATCCTGATTATTGTAACATTGGTTTCAATTTGAAACGTTTAAGCATCATAAAAAAAATTGTCATTTTAATTCTCATTAATAATAATATTCTAAGGAAATTATGTTCAGGATTTATGATTGCAACTTGAAAATGGAGGTGAAGTTGGGAAGGGATGTCGGGTTGTAGTATGTTTTTTTATTTAACCTGGGTTCCGACTCGCTTTGCGAGTCCACTAATCCGAGAGGGATCACCTGCTTTGCAGGTAGCCTGAAGTCGGTACAGGTGAACCTCGCCACAAGGGATACTTTTTTGCTCCTAGCATTAATTGAACCCGAGACCTCCTAGGAATTTCACCATGTTTGGAGACCAGGTTCAACCACTAGGGCACCACCTTTGTGGTGGTTTGGTTGTAGTACGGTTTGTGCCCCATTTGTGTTTTTTAGCTCTCCTTCAATTATGTTAGAGCCTATGTATAACTATTTAGTCTCTTTATTGTGTTAAATGATTACATCTAGAGTTAGGTCATAAGTTTTGACCCATTTCTTATCGAGAAACTTTTATTGACTCTATGCTTTTGACTCTAACATAATCCAAACCAGCCCATATATATTTAGGTAATTGATTCAAAATTGTCACTCAATAAATATTGTCTCCGTTGACCTAACTATAACTAAAACATGTATTATTATTATTTTATTTTTAATATCGTTTTTTTTTTCAATTACATTTAACACATTATTTATTTATAAAATTCAATGTTTACAGGTAAAAATAGTTTGCGAGTCAACCGAACGCGTTTCTACCCGTTAGGCCGTTTATCCATAAGATCCATTGACAATCTTCTTGTATTAGAAGGTGAAAATATGTTTTAAGTTCAAAATTATTTCAAACATATGGATTTTTCGATAAATATAATATTTGTAAGGAAGTAAAAGATTATGAAAATACAGATGAAAAATTATGAAAAATTTTATAAGCCACCCGTGATTTGTCACGGGTTATAGGCTAGTAATGAAGATAAAAAGATTTGAATTTAATAATTATCATTTAAAGCAAATATTTCAAATACATATTATTTAGATTAGCGGCTATAGTTGTTTTGATTTGTTTATTAATTTAATTTAATACATGTGGTGGTCTATTAGATTGTCATGTGTCATTAGAGGCTTTAGAAGATGACATGTGGTCATATAAGTTTTGTTTTATTATAGTAGTAGAAGTAGATTAACTCTAATCCTTATGAGAGCGAAACTCTAATTAATAGAGGCCCGACTTGTTAGCCTCTTAGATTAATTAAGACTTTAATTATTCTTATCCCGATGACATTGATCCATTAAGTAAACCATTTTAATTAACTTTAATCTAGCCCGATATGCCCTACTCAACTAATTAAACCATCAATTAATACTAGTCTATTTATTCTCGTGTTTGATTGCGCTTTGAAGACAACCCAAATAGATAGGACTTCAATTTATGTTGTACGTTTAGTCAATTTATTTGATGACGTTGGACACCTATTTCCAACAGTTGATGCAAAAGATAATTGTATTTCTTCTCCCTGTATCAGGTTTTTTGGTACAGTTATGTGGTGGCTTTTGTGAAGAGCATCTCCAATCATGAACTCTATAAAAATCACTCTATCTCTATAAATGGTGAGTCATTCACTCTAAACAATATCTCAACTCCGACCATAAACTCTATCCATCCCTTCAAAACCCTTTAAAATTAGTGGGACCCACATTCCACTAACAATTTCACTCACAAAAAAGTGTGGGGTCCATTGATATAGTAAGTTTCTCTCACTCTAAATATGGAGTTAATTTTAGTCAACTACTCCCTGCGTCCCTAAATAAAGTTCTCATTTATGTTGGGCACAATATTTTAGGAGATAGTTAGTGGTGGGGTATTTGGTATTACTTTTGATTAAAATATAAGGTTTGATTGGAGAGAGAAAGTGTTTTAAGAGATAGTAGTGGTGAAAGTATTGGTAATAATATTATTATATTAAGTGGACCCCTTATGTATGAGAAATGAGAACTTTATTTAGGGACAAAACTTAAAGGCGAATGGGAACTTTATTTAGGGACGGAGGGAGTATATATTTAGAGTTAGGGATAGAGTTGGGTTGGAGTGAAAAAAACTTCAAATATAAAAATAGAATTAAGGATAGAGTGTGGTTGGAGATGCTATAAGGTGGTTTTTGTTGTGGTTACCACGTTGTTTAGGTAACTGCGAAAGTCATTTTGTTTATCCCGTAATTCAAAATCATGAAGAAACAAGATCGAATTGTGTAGATTTGTTAGTTTGGTAGTACATGCTCTTTGTAACCTTGCGTAGTAGGTGGTAACAAACACATTAATATACGACTACACACATTTTTATGACTTACTTTAAACCCGTGAAAACAGAACTAAAACCATATATATAAAATAAAATAAAAATAAAAGATAAAGAAATCATATCTTATATTATAGTATAAGTTAATTAATATTAATATTAATTAACATATCTACTATCTACTACTTTATATATGGAGCTAAGCAAGACAATTTCATGATGACATGTCCATTCTTCATCATTCGATTTGTCCTTTTTGATGACGTGTAATGCTGACTCAGATAACCTTTTAGTCATTTGGGCGATTTCCAAATTTAAGTTTGAATTTAATTATAGTAATGTTTGTAAGTCCCTCTACTTTGTTTTTTATCATAACTTTGTTTTTTCTTTGTAAACAAAAAATTATAAAAATGTCAAAGTTCTTAAAATTAAATTATATATAAAATGAATATTGGCTTGAAATTTTGAAAAAATAATATTATTATTCAAACATATTATGAACCAAAAGTATTATGATTTAAAAATGTAATGATTCAATTTTTTTATGATCATGAAATGTTATGATCTAATTAATTTACCACCTATATATGGAGTTAAGCATGATAATTTCATGATGACATGTCCATTCCCGCATTGTTTTTTATTTTAACTGCAAATCTTAATCTACTTCTATATCCACATATGTCCACTATAGGACATGAACCCTCAACCTCATGGTGTTTGCCTCCAACCTTTAGTCTTGAAATTTTATTTATCGTCTTTAAATTTTGTGTACTATTTTGTGTGCCATTTGTGATATGTATCAAAACACGTTTATCATCAATTCAATAATAGATTGTTATATGATTTCTTAAGTTTTTGTTTTTAATATTTTCATTTATATTTTTCGAAGCATGTCTGCCCATCGGAGCGGGTTATGAAGCTAGTTAGATATAAGGGAGGGAGTGAATAAAGAGGTAATCACTTAATTATAACTCCTATGATTTTATTAGCAAAATTATTTAAATATAAAGAATTATTTTTCTTTTACCTTTACAACATCTAACATCTAACACGGGCACCTAGCTGGTCTGAGGCACTGGGTTTATACCCATGTGGGCTGCAGGTCGTGAGTTCGAATCCCTTTGGGAGAGTTACATTTGCGTAATTTTACTCACACCTCACACGGGCACATATTGGAAATTTTCCTTGGAAATCCCTTTGGGGGCTGGGTTTGCCCGCTTATGCGGAGCTCGAACTCGGGGTGCTCGCTGAAAAATTGCGAGTAGGCTTCCGTTATTTCATTTGTCGTTTACAAAAAAAGATTAATAAATTATCATGTAGCTAGTAGCATGATATCTGCTCAAAATAACCGATAATATTACATCTCATGTGGCTTAAGATGAATTTCCGGTTTAGGTAAACATTTATTAAGTATACTTAAAATAAAAAAATTGATTATGTGATTTTATAGTTATAATGTTGTGTTTAATATAAATTCCTTTTATTTAGTTTTGATTTTGCATTTAGGCATAAAAACACATCTATAATTTACACATTATATAAACATTTAAAAATTTTGAAGATCTTATAACACCCATATATAAACCCACCACGTACACATACCTCCTCATTATCACAATCTTTCTTTCTCTCAAGACATCGAGCATTAAAATTCAAAGTAATGGCAAGAGGAGAAATGGTTGTAAAGGTGGCCCTGTTTGTAGTTTTGTACTCTCTTGTTTTAGCTGCACCACGTGTTGTGGAAAGCGCGGTAACCAGCTGCGATCAGGTGGTGAATGACCTCGCACCATGTGCCACCTACTTGACAAGTGGTGGTTCGGTGCCTTCAGATTGTTGCAGCGGTGTTAAGTCACTCAACAGTGCCGCTGCAACCACCGCTGACCGCCAGATGGTTTGCAAGTGCGCGGAACAGACTGCCACCACCATCCCCGGAATCAACTTGGCTAATGCTAGAGATCTTCCTGGCAAATGTGACGTCAATATCCCATATGTGATCAGCCCAGACACCGATTGCTCAAAGTACAACTTTTCTAATTACGGTTTTTGCATTATATGTTCTACATAATAATAATAATAATAATAATAATAATAATAATAATAATAATAATAATAATAATAATAATAATAATAATAATAATAATAATATTAATAATAATAATAATAATAATAATAATAATAACAATAATAATAATAATAATAATAATAATAATAATATCCAAGTTCTAATATAACTAAGTATCAAAATGGCTAACTTTATTTTATAATGGGAAAGTAGTTGTTTCTAACGAGCTCCACCCTCAACACCTTTAGGTTTATTCTCTTCAATTTCTTGAGTAAATTACAACGATGGTTCGTAGTTTGCAGAATTGATGGATTTTGTATCTATGTTTCAAAAACTATACATATTGTCATTAATGCGAAATCTTATCACGCTTTTAGTCCCTAAACTAAAGTAGTTAAAAGCCTTCATGAATGTTAGTTTTAAGGATCAAAAGAATGACAAAATTTTATATTAAGAAACATCCGTATAATTTCTGAAACTTAGGTATAAATTCATGACTTTTGGGAAACCACAAGAACCATCCATATAATTTACACTAATCTCTTTCATATATAATTCTCCATGTTTTCATATATAAAAAAAATTAATAATGTAGGTAATTGAGTATGTTTGAGTCAACTTCTAAACTATCTCAACCCTTATGAAAGTTAAGTATACAAAAACAATATCGTTATGTAATTGAAGTTTTGTCATCTGATGCATGGTGCAATGAGGAAAATGGGTTCGGGTGAGGCAGGGTGTACGAGCTCTTGAAGCGTGGTATAATAAAGATGGAGAGAATCCAGTTACATGATTAACTTTCATAATATAAAACGATTGTTGACTGATGGGATTAACCGCTTAAGTAATATGATAAATTTCAATAAAATCCTTTTATGATGTTACTTCACTTGTCGGGTATTTTATTACTATTTTCTTTTATAATAAAGATATTAAAAATTGATAACAATGCAAAAAAAACAAAAAAACAAAATACTTATACACTAATCACAAATCATCCACAATCTATCATTTTATTATGGGTTTTGATAATGATAGCCCTAAGGGCTGTCTCTAAATGCATTAAAAGTGATACAAATGAGTAATTCCTAAAATTCAGGAGTCGGTTATAGACGGATGTACAAATCATTTATGCATGTTTTATGCATCAAAACCCTTTTATTTTAAATTACAAATACAATTACTTATATGTTTTATTCGATTGTCATTAACATTTTTCAAAAGAAAAAAAACTAGCGATTAACAAATAAGAAATTATAGCAATAAATTACAAGCATTATTTAATTGGGTTTTACATCCAATCTATCATATTAATTGACACACCATTTACTTATAATTGTGATTCATAAGTATAAGAAGCACATAATGTCATCCATAATTAACTCGCTTTTATGTTTATTTTGGAATTTTTTTAAAATTCATAATGTTGCTTGCATGTAGGGCTGCCCAAAGGGTGTGCGGGAAACCTGGCCGTATAGGGACCAAAAGAATATGGGCCCAAAATTTGTTGTAAGAGTACATAACACTAGGTATAATTTAAAGAGTAAATTAGAGGAACCTGTGGTTTGTCAAAAGTTTTGAATTTGATCCTTAAGTTTCAGAAATTACACTGATGGTCATTGTGGTTCGAAAGTTGTCATGTTCTTGTTCCCTAATACTAAAGGACGTTAAAATTGGCTGTTAAATTTTTTCAAATGACTAAAATACCCCTAAACTTATACTTTTCATTTAATTTTTAATTTATTTAACCACCCATCCCTTCCCCTTCCCTCCCCCTCTTCACCTGCAAACTTAGAAACCAAACTTAGAACCGATTGAATTTAACGTCATGTTATATGAACCGTGATTTCTTCAAATTCATTGAAACAAAGTGGTATTGTAAGTTCTAATGGATGTGTTAGTAGCTTTAATGAACGAAAACAGTCGCTAAATATCTCGATTCCGTTTCCTCCGCTAAAACCGGCGGTTGTGGAAATTGAGAAGAGACGTTACAGAGGAGTGTGAGGCAACGTCCGTGGGGGAAGCTCGTGGCGAAAATTAGGACATTCGACACCGCCGTTGTAATTAAATAACTAATCTTCTTATTTTGTCTGATCAATCACAAATAAATCATATTCCAAAACCCCTTATGAATCTCTGTTTCGTCAACAAAATTATTGAGGGTAAATAATGGTTTAATTGATGTCTCATGTATCTATTCATCCTGCAAAACCAAATCAACCTCAATTCCATCGTTTAATTAAACAACTAATCGTCTTGTTATGTCTGATCAATCACAAATAAATCATTTTCCAAGACTCCTTTTGATTCTCTGTTTCGTCAAGAAAATTATTAAGGGTAAATAATGTTGGTGATTTTAGTGTTATCGGTCATTTAGTGTAATTGTGATTTACTAGAGACCAAGGGAATATGAGTTGAGTTCAAATACGAGTTCGGAGGTGCGGAGTGCACACTCGATTTAACTAACTCGATTCATTAAATTAAATGGTTGCATTTATTAGTTTTGTATTTTATTTAAACAAAAATTAAATATGTGGTCATTATCAAATTAACCGTTTATTAACAAACCCATACATAGTTTACTTTTGCTTTTTGAGACATAGAAAAACGGAAGTTGGCAGAGAGGAGTTTTCTTTTTGTATACAAGAAAACCTCCACTAAGATTTCTGGATCATTGATATCCAGAATTATTCAATGTATCGATGATGTAGTCTTTCAAAAATGGAAAATGCAACCTTTCACTCTCTATGTATATAGAGTTTTGGTCTCATTTGTATAGATGAAAAACAACATATATACTCTTTGTTTAGACTCTAAATTCATGTTGCCTTGAATTAGAGGTGTGCCTTTGTCTTATCCCATTAAAGATTTCGTGAAACCCGGAGGCAATCGGTAGGATCGAAATACTTTATTGCGAAAGTGATCACACGATTCAAAGGTTTATCCGGTAATCTCCAAACACAAATACCTAATAACGCAATAAAGTAATTCATTGTGATAAACCTTTGATGAATTTGTGAAAAAGTGTGAAGTTGTTACGGCAATTTATGTTTGAATAAGGGTGTTTTAGAATTATGAAAGTTCAATTGCGATGAAAGGGCAGAGTAACGGCAGTAGAGGGGTTTGTTGACCAGATAGAGGGGGAGAGATTAGTATGGGGAAAATGAAGATTTAATATAATTCGGACGTCCAATAATCTTCAAATGACAAATTCAAATAGGATTCTTTTGAAAGTGGATTAATCTGGTATGTCTATATTCTTATGCAAAATCCATTTTGTTTCATAACCCACAAAACATGTGAAACCCATTTTGGATGAACTACTAATTTCAAATAAAATTGTTTTTAATTATAAAGTGTTGATTCATCGAAACTGATTATGAAATTTATTGTTGGGTTTACTTTTATTAAGAAACAATAATTTATTAGTGGGTTTACTTTCAATTATAATGGGGTTTTAATTTTATTCGGTGGATCAATGATTTTTATACTTTTTTAAAAAGTAGCAGTTTCTGGGTTGTATTTTTGTTGACTGCAGAAATAGGAATTGAAATGGGCGGTAAACTAATATTTTTTTTTTGGCGGTTACTATATACGAACTGTAATTTTTTCTTGCTAAAATAAATTAAGGGAATTTCGACCACATCTGTGTGAATCAATCTTTATCATCTCTTCTGATACAAGAGATGTGTGCACATTCAAATGTTTACCATATATGAATTAATTGATTGGGGATTTTTTATTTTCATCCATTTATCAATTAGTTAATGCGAAGTATATAATTTTTCTTCATCAATGCAAGATATGAGGGGCATTCCGAGAAATACTTCTAATTGTTGGTTATTGGATTCCGTTTGATTTCAAAGGAATCCTATAGTGAAGACATGAACAAATCTTAAGTATCGGAATGGGCATTTGGATATGTTCAAGATCAATTTTGTGACATGACGTCTACTAATCCAGACATGTACATCATTCTTTAAATTCATTTTTATTGGAACATTTTTGAAAAGACTTGTGGATTATATATTTGATTTATAGAATCCGTTGAAATTGGTAGACGTTGCAAGCAATTTTACAAAATCTCCTATATAATCATCCCAAAGCAATTTGTTATTCTATATAATTTTTTTTTAAATACAAGTTTACTTACATAAGATTGGTAAATACAAGTAAAGTTTTCCTTAATTCTGTGAATGGATGGTGTGTTGCGAAAACCAACGAAATCCATAACGTTGATGTCTAGTTGTTTCATGTATACATGTATTGGTCATGGTGTTTAGTAATAAAGTCAAGAATTGTTCGGATTAGCAATTGTAAAAAGGATGACAACATATTTTGTTGTTGCAATTTAATAGATTGCAACTTTCTCTCTTATGAGAGCATGTTTGGTTTTACATTGTTTTTTTAACCAGTTATTCAAATACTTGGCGAAAGCTATGAGTTAATTATAGTTTTAAATGCAACAAATATTCACTAGTAATACAAGTTAGATTGTTGATCAAGAAGATGGCACATCCATAATTTGTAGGAATTTTACACTTAATATGGATATCTTGGATCGGAGAAATAATGTTGACTTATGATATTAGAACTTGTTATATGAGTTTCTTGGTTTATCGAAGCTTAGTGGATAAAGGGTATATTAATACTATATTAAGGTGTAAAAATTTAGAGGACACCAGAAAGTCCAAAAAGGATTGGACTTAACAAAGACTATTCAATCAATTTATAGATAATAGGGTGATCACCGGTACTTTCTTATAATCCAGTAAGAACTTAGTGAATCCTTTCACCAGGATTGCTGATAAACTGATTGGAGTCGGGATATGGATGAGATTAAAGTCTATTTAAATATCTAAATATGGTTTTAAACACAAAGAGGTTTTCTTTAGTGATTGGAAAATAAGTTGATACAAGTTGGTCAAGAAGATAAAATATGTATTAGTGGTTGATTTTTTCACACTTATTGGACATGATGTGTCTTAGGATCCAAATAACAAAGTTGTTTTGACATAATTAAAGGGCCCTAATTATTGTCATTGATATTTGTTAATTTTGTCTTCTTATTGCAAAGAAATAAAATGGTTTGAGAAACTTGTTAATAAACATGTTATGTTTAAAAGTTAGCTCTATGATATTTAATAAATTAGGGTAGAAAAAAAAATACATTATCGATAATGTGCCTCTTAACGAAGGGGTTAACCAGACTTAGTGCACAAGTCGGCGATAGGGATGTGATTAGAGTCCATTAAAATCTCTATATTGTGAGACACCCAATTCCCTTCTAATATAACATTAGAAGCTGAATTCAATGCGGAAAGCTTACACTTAGAGATTGGAACACATATTATGTATCCCAAGGTATGTGTTCAGACCGGTAAGTTAGCCAGGTTGAAGAATATCTTCTTAATAGTTCTCTTGGAAAACTGCAAATGCCGGTGCATGATTAAAATAACTACCTATATGAGTATGAAGTGTTGCCGCTTCAATAAGCTTGGACTTGGCTTTCTATATATTCATGAATGGATATGGACGCATGGCTTATAATAGCGTCAAGTATGAACAATAGAGTACAACTTATGTGTATGTTATCTTCAAGTATTCAAATGAGTTGAAAGGGTTCAATCCTTAGCGACACCCTGATTCTCGAATATTTGGAATGTGTAATGTACTAGGTGAAAATTCAATCGTCACGACATTTTCATTGATGCATGAGTTTGTGTCATATTATATGTTTTATCTAGTTATTTTAGTAGATCAAAGGATTACACTAAAATGGGGGAGGATTGTTGGTGATTTTAGTGTCATCGGTCATTTAGTGTAATTGTGATTTACTAGAGACCAAGGGAATATGAGTTGAGTTCAAATACGAGTTCGGATGTGCCGAGTGCACACTCGATTTAACTAACTCGATTCATTAAATTAAATGGTTGCATTTATTAGTTTTGTATTTTATTTAAACAAAAATTAAATATGTGGTCATTATCCAATTAAATATTTGGCAGAGAGGAGTTTTATTTTTGTATACAAGAAAACCTCCACTAAGATTTCTGGACCATTGATATCCAGAATTATTCAATGTATCGATGATGTAGTCTTTTAAAAATGGAAAGTGCAACCTTTCACTCTCTATGTATATAGAGTTTTGGTCTCATTTGTATAGATGAAAAACAACATATATACTCTTTGTTGAGACTCTAAATTCATGTTGCCTTGAATTAGAGTTGTGCCTTTGTCTTATCCCATTAAAGATTTCGTGAAACCCGAAGGCAATCGGTAGGGTCGAAATACTTTATTGCGAAAGTGATCACACGATTCAAAGGTTTATCCGGTAATCTCCAAACATAAATACCCAACAAATAATGGCTTCATTGATGTCTCATGTATCTCTTCATCCTGCAACCATTAAACTATAGCAATTTTTCACATAAAATTCCACCTTCTTGAGCTCTACGTACAAGTCAACCAATTGTTTTTTTTAAAAACCTCGCCGGAGAAAATACCAATTACATTTTCCGGTAAGCAGCTGAGATTTTCCGGCTGGAATCAACTATTGCAACAGCTAGATTCGGTTGAAATTCCAGTGATCAAAGCTGCAGCATCAGCGGATGACGGTGATGGTGATCAGAAGTTTGATATTTCCGAGGTGAAGAGAGAGGGGGAGGGGAGGAGAGGGGTGGTTAACTAAATTAAAAATTAAATGAAAAGTATAAGTTAAGGGGTATTTTAGTCATTTGGAAAAATTTAACAGCCATTTTTAACGTCCATTAGTATTAGGGACCAAAAGCATGAAATAGTATAAATAACTTTCAGTTAAATAATTAAATGCGTAATTCAAAAATAACTAGATAATAAAAGAAGTATTTATTATCTAATTAGTTATTATTATTTAAACCCAATAATAAAAATAAATAAAGACTAATTAAATTTATATTTATTAAATCATTACATTTTAAGTATTACTGACATGTATTAAAGTATTGGGGTTGCATAGATCATGTGGACTAAAATTGTTTGATTTTCGTTGTTTAGTTTCAGCCACAACTGTGGCAGGTTCGATTTAACCGTAGATGTCACCGGTGATGAGTTGGCCGGCGACGGAAACTGATACATCCATTGGAGATAACATCATCCGATACACACACCGATACCGTTACACACAGTTATGTGTGAATTCCACTGGAGAGGAAAAATGAACAGGGAATAGAAACAAAAACGAGGTCGTGAGTGCTTGGGTTTATACACGAACCATATGACACACACATGCATGCTTTTAAACTACAAAATAGATTAGAGGTTTATACCTATTGGGAGAGTGAGAAACCGAAAGCAAAGGGATGTTCTGAAAATCCGAGCGTCACCGTCATTCGCCGGAAAAACGTGGACCGCCGGAGATGGAGAGGAGGGTTGATGTTGATGATGTATTTCTGGTTCTTACTCGAGAGGGAGATGGCCAGACTTGATGGTTGCTGGAGAAGCCTTGTGAATCGCCGGAGTTCGGACGTGATCGCAGACCGAGGAAAACGCCAGCAGCAAGGGGTTGGATTGTATTTATAGGATTTATGTTTGCGTGCTTCTTTTCCGAGAGAGACGAGTGAGAGACATGTTGGCTAACATTTGCCGGAAAGCTTCTAATTCGCCGGATGTTCTGCTATTGTCGGAAATGCTATGATTTTTGTCGGAAGTGGGTTTTGCTTCAGCAGAGATGAAACTGAAGCTAAGAAGGAGAGGGGTATGGGTTTATCTTCTCTTGTGATTGGGATGATTTCTATAAAAAAAAAAAAAACAAAAAAAAAACAAAAAACAGGAGAGACAATATGGAATATTTATGTTTCCTGGTTCGGTGAGTGTTTCAAACGATAGGAGAGAAGATGGTGAAGTAGGTTTATAGGGACTATGGTTTCAGGTGTGTGTTGTCACCATTTGGTTGGTGATGGCATTGGATTTAAAATATTATAATAATATTATACTCCAACCATATGCACGATCAAGAAGTGAGCACCGGATACACGAGGGGGGGGGGGGGGTTGACGGTAATATAACGGTTGGGTGGTTAAATGGTTTTAGGTTAGGATTAGAAGAGATGTATGTACATATGAATGGGTTATTTGACCGGATCTTTGGGAGTGAGATAAGGTGTATATTATTCAAATTTTAACAACTTAATATTATTGTATTCATGCGTATATTTGATTGATAAAATATTTTAACCGGGGTTTTACTTCGTTTTTAACGATGATTATTTCCTGATAGAACATATTACTTTCGTTATATATTTAGTCACTTTCAATATTTTCCTAACGTACCGAGTATTTTTTTGAATGTTAGTTGTATATTTAGTAGCATAAGATGTTTTGAGCATTGTTTTTCGTGCCGGTTATTCAGTCAAACTAGTGTATCATTAAGATGATAAAGCTTATATTTTCAACTTCAGTTTGAGTTTATGTTGAGTTACCAACGCGTGCCTAATGATGGTGTGTACTACATACACATTATATAAGTGTATTTGCTAGACTAAAATGATAATATAAATGCTTTTATTATTGAGATCATTGTAGCAAGACCAAATGGGTTACAATAATTGCCAGTTCAAAAACCAATTTTTGAGGGTTGTTACATTCTCCCCTTGTTAAAGAAATTTCATCCCGAAATTTAAGAAGACGTACTACTAGGTTAAGGGTCAGGAAAAAGATGTGGATACTTGTGTTTCATTATGTTTAGTGTCAACAACGAGAGCTCGGGACACTTGTTAATCTTTTCGTATGTATTCGTAGTATTTTATAAATGATCTTAAAAGTACCGGTTACATAACATAACGTTTTGGTTTCTGTATCAGGATCTTGGAGCTTATCATTTTCGTTAAGATTGTTGTTGTTGTGATGTTGTTCCTCAACTTGGGGTACTAGTTTGTATAATGCCCGGTTTCGCCACAATTGAAGCATGTTGGTTTGTTGTTTATTGGCATCTTTTAATTCAATTGCTTGTTGGTTCCTTTGATTATCATTTCTTCCTTAATTTCACTATACAACTAAATCTTTGGTGTGACGCGTCTTAATAGATTAACTTTTTGGTTATTTTTAGGTAGTGCTAATATTGATGTGGCACATAATTTATACTTTAGGGTTTGGGACGCAACGCTCATTCCTCTTATTTGGGGTGGCAATTCCCAACACTTCTTGATTTTTTTTTTTGGAGGTTTCAAGATGGGGAACGAGCAAGGGTAGTTGGCTTAATTTGGTATTATAGTTGATAATCATAGAACCTTCCATCGATAGGTTCCATAATTCATTTTATAGTTATTAAATTACATTACTAGGGCAATATTCTTCCATTAATAGAGATTTTTTTTATTTATTATTTTTATATTTTTTTAGATCATCCCATGAACTTTGATAAGCATTATTCTTAAGGTCAATTAATGTTGTTGACATGTTAGTTATTGTGGAAGACGACGATAGGAATATGTAGAGGTCACAACGAGTTTTAATTTTTGGTGTTTGGAATCCCTTTACTTTGAACTTTTGTCGGGAGTTATCAGTACGTAGATCGATTTTCGTGTAAGAATTAGAGTTTTATAAGTGGTCAAATTGGTCGTTCGTTGGCGGTAATGAATGTTGATTTCTGATAGTTACTTTACATAGCTCTCAGTAGGCTGTACGTGTTCGTAGGGATTGATTTTCATTAGGATGAAATTGAATTCTTATTGAGAATTGTTTAGTTTCGAATTCACTTTGACAAAGGTGATGGAAATCTTAGTGAGTCTATTAAGAGTTTTTTTTTTTTTTTTTTTTTTTTTTTTTTTTTTTTTAACTTTCTCGTAGTAGGTATGTTTTTTTTATTTGTCGTTTAACCGGGTACATTTCTAACACGCATGCTAAAGATGCTTATTCATTGGTTCCTTTCAATAAGGTATAACTTTGATAATTCCACATTGTATTATGTAATTATAAACACGTTGGCCATCCGTTTTTATAATATTATGATACAATATTTCCTCATCATTGTCACTTCATATCTTCAATCTATAATATGAGTGATTTAATTATTATTATTATTATTATTATCATTATCATTATTATTATTATTATTATTATTATTATTATTATTATTATTATTATTATTATTATTATTATTATTATTATTATTATTATTATTATTATTCTTATTATTATTATTATTATTATTGTTATTATTATTGTTAATATATATTGTATGCGAAATTTCAGCTGTTGTATTATCGATTCGAGGGAAATTTTGAAATCTCCTTTTCATATAAAATACACAAATATGGAGTTGTGTATAGAATTCATTTTAGAGACATCCTAGGGATGTTATGTGATACCTTTTATATTTTTGTTTCGTGGCGTTAGAGGTTTATGGGTTAACATTCGGTCGAGGGTCAAGCAGTCAAACTTTCAAGTTTCACGATAAGTGGAATTGGAAATTAGGGTTTATATGGAACCGTGTGTGAGAATGATATATCATGCATAAATGTGAGATAAATATATAGTGCGTGATTAATATTCGTGGTGCATGTGTAGGGGTGTTTATTGTGTGAGGTTGTCTGATGATATGTCATAATGCTTGTTGTCCAATCGAGTAAAGTAGTCAACATATTCATTGCTCGTAGATGTTCAATGAAAATTCCCGAATTCATGTTTTCGTGTAAGTGGTTATTGAAGTGTGGACAAGGGACACAATTTAGGTGTAAGACATATGGATGCGTGCTCAGTGAATAGTGTAGTGTAGTTACAGAGCATACGAATATAGTATATTGTAATAGATCTCGCATATACTTTCACGTATAAGTATCAATTAATATACTAGTGCTCTTCCTAATGTAAGAGTAAGGCCACTAAAGCTCATAGTAGGTCTAGGTAGGGATATGAAATGCGACTCCATGAATGCTTTTTTTCTCTTCTCTCAGTGTTGAGTAATTCAACGCGAAGTGAAAATGTTTTGACCTAAAATCTTTTCAGGTTATAGACTAGACTTACGCTAATTCACTATAACCAATAGCTTTGATACCAATTTGTCACACCCCGCCAAAAATAGTTTTGCGGAAGAACGGAGTGCACTAACATCGGTAGCATAACACATCAATAATAGTAAACTTCGCATTAATAGAAAATGGATTGTCAATATCTTTTACAAAACGAAAAGTAAATGTTTAACAATAAAAACCGATGAAATACGTTTTAAATGAAACTTCTGTATCTAAGACTTATTCTTGAACTAAATGCATGACAATCTTGACCATATTCGAATCTTTGCAAAAAGACTTAATTTTCATCACCTGAGAAAACATATTAGAAAAAGTGTTAACACGATGGTTGGTTAGTTCACAGGTTTTGTGAGTCCAAAAGGTTTAGTATAAAAACTTCCAACACAAAGGTTGGTGAGTCTGCAGGCTTTGCAAACCCAACATTTAATATCATCGAAAATAGTTCGGTACAACTCATGTACAAAAGTAGTTTTGTGTGCAATGCATAACCCTTGACATGTTTGCAGGACATTCAAGTTAAGGTATAATCAAGGAGCCTATAATCAAAACGAAATCTAAAATCGTTAGAATATAAAGCTCAAACCCAGTTGGGCTAGCACATAACTAGCCACGAGCGGGGGATCATTCCCGATAGTACTATCTCTATATTCCTTGGCTACCACAAATAGTTAATGATTATTGTTAAACGAGGACTCGTAGCATGGTCCTAAACTGTTGGTACATGTACACCACAATGATTATACGAATATTAGTTATTGCAAAATAGTTTATTAGTATATGTTTTCTCTCCCAATAAAGTAGTTATAAAACAGTAACAGTGGGGCTGTGAAACTCACAAAAATCATTTTGAATAAGTATACGTTTTCTCCCCCAATTTAAATATTTAAAAGCAGTAAAAGTGGGGCCGTGAAACTCACAGATTAATCATTATAAAAATTATTGAGTAAGTATATGTTTTCTCCCCCAAATAAATATAGTTATAAAACTGTAAAAGTGGGGCCGTGAAACTCACAGATTATTCATTATAAAAATAATTTAGTAAGTATATGTTTTCTCCTCCGGATAAAAATAGTCATAAAAATGGTAAAAGTGGGGCCGTGAAACTCACAGATTATTCATTTTAAAAATAATTGAGTAAGTATATGTTTTCTCCCCCAAATAAAAATAGTTATAAAACTGTAAAAGTGGGGTCATGAAACTCACAGATTATTCATTACAAAAATAATTGAGTAAGTATATGTTTTCTCCCCCAGATAAAAATAGTTATAAAAACGGTAAAAGTGGGGCCGTGAAACTCACCTTAACGCAGCTAGCAAATTCGTAAATCCACAAAGTTGGGGATTTCAACCAAAGATTCATAGCGTCATAAACGCATATTAATAGTTAATAAGTAACGATCTAAAATGACACACCTAATCTATATGATGCGCAAATGATTCCCTCAACACGAATCTAGACAAGAGCAATACGTTGGTGACTTGGTTGGATTGGTCTCTCATTATAAATAAGTTTGTTGAATTTAAATAAGTTTTCGAAATTTGATACACTTCGAATAAAGATCAACGAATAGTTACACAAAGATAATTATTTAAAAATAAGTGAATTTTAAATACTTAATAAATGATAATGAATGAAAGTATAAATAACTTTAAGTTAAATAATTAAATGCGTAATTCAAAAATAACTAGATAATAAAAGAAGTATTTATTATCTAATTAGTTATTATTATTTAAACCCAATAATAAAAATAAATAAAGACTAATTAAATTTATATTTATAAAATCATTACATTTTAAGTATTACTGACATGTTTTAAAGTATTGGGCTTTCATAAATCACGTGGACTAAAATAGTTTGATTTTCTTTGTTTGGGTTCAGCCACGACTGTGGCAGGTTCGATTAAACCGTAGATGTCACCGGCGATGAGTTGGCCGGCGACGGAAACTGAGACATCCATCGGAGATAACATCATCCGATACACACACCGAGACCGATACACACAGTTATGTGTGTATTCCACCGGAGAAGAAAAACGAACGGGGAACAGAAACAAAAACGAGGTCATGCTCGGGTTTATACACGAACCATATGACATACACATGCATGCTTTTAAACTACAAAATAGATTAGAGGTTTATACCTATCGGGAGAGTGAGAAACCGAAAGCAAAGGGATGTTCTGAAAATCCGAGCGTCACCGTCATTTGCCAGAAAAACGTGGACCGCCGGAGAAATCCATGTGTTCGCCCGAAAATCAAGATGGAGAGGAGGGTTGATGTTGATGATGTGTTTTCGGTTCTTAGTCGAGAGGGAGATGGCCGGACTTGATGGTTTCCGGAGAAGCCTTGTGAATCGCCGGAGTTCGGACGTGATCGCAGACCGAGGAAAATGCCAGCAGCAAGGGGGTTGGTTTGTATTTATAGGATTTCTGTTTGCCTGCTTCTTCTCCGAGAGAGACGAGTGAGAGACATGTTGGCTAACGTTTTCCAGAAAGTTTCTAATTCGCCGGATGTTCTGCTATTGTCGGAAATGCTATGATTTTTGCCAGAAGTGGGTTTTGCTTCAGCAGAGATGAAATCGAAGCTAAGAAGGAGAGGGCTACAGGTTTATCTTCTCTTGTGATTGAGATGATTTCTATAAAAAAAAAAAAACTAGGAGAGACAATATGGAAGATTTATGCTTCCTGGTTCGGTGAGTGTTTCAAACGAAAGGAGAGAAAGGAGGGAAGAAGATGAAGTAGGTTTATAGGGGCTATGGTTTCAGGTGTGTGTTGTCACCATTTGGTTGGTGATGGCATTGGATTTAAAATATTATAATAATAATATACTCCAACCATATGTGAGAGAGCTAAAGCATGGATAATCTAAGAAATTCATGTTGAATCCATTGAGATTTGAAGATCAATGTGTGTAAGTGTGTGTTTTTGAGAGAGAGAGATCTAGACAGAATGATGAGAGAATTTGGAGCTTTCAATTAGTCATCACAATGAAAGTGTGGGAAAGCTTACATCATTAGCCTTAATCTCACCTATTTATACCTCCTATCACTAATCACTACAAACTAGTTTAATTAAGCCTAATTACACATTTAAGCACAAAACTAGTCCTAACAATCACCACCTTTTTGTGGTTGATGCACCCCATCCCAGTCTGTAACACACCAATTTTTCAAAACAATTTAAACTTTTAAATAAGTAAGTCCAACATCCAAAAATCCATAATATTCAAAAACATGGTTTAACTAAAACATTTGGAAGGATCAATAGATATCAAAAATCGGTGTTACAATAATATCAAAACTAAAGTCTAGGGAATTAAATAAGTACACCGAGCTAATCACTTCCAATGCTAACTACGGGCCGCCTAATCCTTAGCTCCCGAACCTAAGTACATAGTCAAAAGAAATGTAGTACGTGGGACAAAATTGTCTCGTGAGAAACATGGGTTTTAGACCCGGTTAGAAATAATTGCAATAAAATAATAATAAAATAATTATCACAGTGCACATAGTCAAACATACTCTAAGGCTTCCCATAAGCCCAACACGTACGTAACCGGCCTCCCCGAAACAAACTCCCCCGATATGGGTTATCTAGGTAAACTCCCCCGTTTCCGGGTTATCTATTTGCTCCCCTGATTTCCGGGTTATCTCAAACTCCCCCGCTTTCCGGGTTATCTATTTCTCGACATACTACTCTTGCGCAGGGTGGTACCGCCCCAAGTAGTAGTCACTAACTCCCCCATCTTGTGTGAGATTTTGTGAGGACAGGATAATGATGTTTTGAATTTTGTAAAGAATGATTCGTACGGTTAAGATTTAGATTGAAATGAATGATTTAAAAGATTAAGTTTTGGATTGTGATGGTATAGAATTTGTAAGGAATGATTTGTACTGTTAAGATTTAAAAAGTTGTGGTTGAGATTTTGAGAGAAATTTCTTTAGATGAATAGGTTTCTTCTTCTTCACTTGTGTTTCCGATTAATACATTGATTATCAAGTCAAATTCGGGTAGCGTTTCTTTATCTCATCTTTGACTTCCCAAGTCAAATTCGGCCCAAGGGAATGCTTCCACTTGACCAACACTAGCTCAATTTCCTTATTCCCCAATTTCTTCATTTGGGCTTCCAATATCGCCTCGGGCTCTTCAATCAATCGATTGGGTGCATCGACCCTCAAGTCTTGAAGTGGGATCACATTCTCCACTTCACCCAAGAATTTCTTCAAATTACTAACATGAAACGTGACATGGACACCTTGTAACTCGGGTGGCAGTTCAAGCTTGAAAGCTTGAAGTCCAATTCTCTTCAAAATCTTGAATGGTCCAACATATCGTGGACTCAACTTGCCTTTCTTACCAAATCTCATCACACCTTTCCAAGGTGTCACTTTCAACATAACCATATCACCAACATTCAAGTCATAGGGTCGCTTTTTCAAACCCGAATAACTTCTTTGACGATCTTGTGCGGCTTTCATATTTGCTTGAATTATTCCAATTTTCTCATTTGTTATTTTCACAATCTCGGGATTCGTGAGTTTCGTCTCACCCGCCTCTAACCAACAAGAAGGCGTCCTACATTTCCTCCCATACAATGCCTCAAATGGTGGCATTTGGATACTTGCATGATAACTATAGTTATTTGAAAATTCCACCAACGGTAGATGTTCATCCCATTTACCACCAAAATCCGTCACACACGATCTCAACATATCTTCGACCGTTTGGATCGTCCTTTCACTTTGACCATCGGTTTGCGGATGGTAAGCCGTACTCAACCTTAACTTTGTTCCCAATTCCTCTTGAAGTGACCTCCAAAATCTAGAGGTAAACCTTGCATCTCGATCGGATGCAATCGATATTGGTACTCCGTGCAACCGAACCACCTCATCAACATACAATTTTGCCAAGTTCTCAAGTGGCATAGTTTCCCGAATAACTAGGAATAACGCACTCTTCGTTAACATATCAACAATCACCCAAATGGCATCATGATTCCTACTTGTCTTTGGAAGACCAACAATAAAATCCATGGTGATGTCTTCCCATTTCCCGGCCGGCACTTGCAACGATTGTGCAACCCCATAAGGCACTTGTCTTCCCATTTGCTACTCTCGACTTCATCCCCCGCCACCAATACATCCTCTTCAAGTCTTGAGAGCATCATTCAACAACACTTTTCGGTCTCCACCGAATTTCGGAACCCAAATCCGACCATTTACGGTTTTCAACCCTTGAATATTTTCTTCAAACGACTGATTCTTTCCCAATCTTTCTTGTCTAAATTCATCCTTTCCCATCTCTTCGGCTTGTGCGGTTTTTATCCCTTCAATAATACTAGATATCACCTCGATCCGCATCAACTTAGCCTTAACCGGCTTCTCATAAACTTTTCTACTCAATGCATCGGCTACCACATTAGCCTTTCCTTCATGATAAACAATTTCACAATCATAATCACTAATCAATTCGATCCACCTTCTTTGACTCATATTTAAATCCTTTTGCGTGAATACATATTTAAGACTCTTATGATCCGTGTACAACGTACACCTTGTTCCATACAAGTAATGTCTCCAAATCTTCAAGGCAAAAACGATCGCCGCCAACTCTAAATCATGAGTAGTATACCTCGTTTCCGCATCCTTCAATTGTCTTGAAGCATAAGCTATCACCTTTCCGCTTTGCATCAAAACACAGCCAAGACCCTTATTCGAGGCGTCGCTATACACCACGAAATCTTCCATACCATCGGGTAGTGTAAGGATCGGTGCATTGCACAATTTCTCCTTTAACAAGGGAAATGCATCTTCTTGTTTTTTCTCCCATATAAATTTCACATCTTTTCTTGTCAACATAGTGAGCGGGACCACCACTCGGGAAAAATCTTCAATAAACCTTCGGTAATAACCTGCTAATCCAAGAAAACTTCTTACTTCGGTCGGAGTCTTTGGTGCTTCCCAATTCTTTACCGCTTCAATCTTAGACGGGTCAACCTTTATCCCGCTTCGAGACACCACATGACCGAGGAATTGAACTTCCCGCAACCAAAATTCACACTTGGAGAACTTTGCATACAATTTTTCCCGTTTCAACACTTCTAAAGTTTGCCTTAAGTGTTCTTCATGTTCTTCTTCGGTTTTGGAATAGATGAGAATATCGTCAATGAACACGATAAGGAATTTATCGAGAAAGGGTTTACAAACCCTATTCATGAGATCCATGAAAATAGGCGGGGCATTCGTCAAACCGAATGGCATAACTAAAAAACCATAATGCCCATAACGTGTTCTAAAGGCCGTCTTCTAGGTATCGCCTTCTTTAACTCGAACTTGATGGTAACCCGATCTCAAATCAATCTGGGAGAAATAATCGGCTCCTTGAAGTTGATCAAACAAATCATCTATCCTTGGCAAAGGATAGCGGTTCTTAATGGTCATCTTGTTAAGCTCTCGGTAATCGATACACATTCTCATTGAACCATCTTTCTTCTTCACAAATAAAACCGGTGCACCCCATGGCGACGAACTAGGACGGATAAAACCCTTATCAAGTTACTCTTGTAATTGGGACATTAACTCTCGCAGTTCGGTTGGGGCTAGACGATACGGGGCTCGGGCAATCGGCGTCGCCCCCGGAACTAAATCAATACGAAACTCGACTTGTCTCTCCGGTGGTAAGTCGGGCAAGTCATCGGGAAATACTTCGGGAAAATCCCTAATGATCTGCACATTTTCAATCGCCTTTTTCTCTTTTCTCCCATCTAGAACATAAGCTATAAATGATGAACATCCCTTTGATAAACATTTTCTTGCTTTAATGGCGGTAATGAGATTTGGCATATGATGCCTCTTTTCCCCATAGACATACACCTTCTCGTTATCGGGCGACTTGATCGACACCATCTTCTTCCCACATAAAATCTTGGCTTGGTGGGGTCCCAACCAATACATCCCAATAATCAAATCAAATGCCTTAATTTCTATACATATGTTGAACCATAGAAGTCTCTCCATTAGCAACTTTAATCTATTATAAATCACCGAGTAATTCCATTGGAGCATTCAACTTAGTACCAAACTCATGAGACACAAATGAATAAGTAGAACCCGAATCAAACAATATATGAGTGGGTATGGAGTTTATAAATAGTGTACCTTACACAACATCGTGTGCCTCTTTTGCTTCCTCTCAGGTTAGTTGGAAGGCTCTCCCTTTGACCTTCGATGGCTCCGGTTTCTTGTGAGTGCTTGACACCAACGTCTCGGTTACTTTCTTTGGGCAAACATTGCTATAATGCCCTTTTTCATGGCACGAGAAACACTCCACCTCATCAAGGTTCTTCACCTTGCAATCCATTGCCTTGTGGCCAAAACGCCCACACTTGAAACAACCACTTGAGTCCGCCTTACATTCACCTTTGTGGTCCCTACCGCACTTTCTACAACCTCTAACACTACCTTGCTTTGACCCGCTCGGGGTGAACTTGCTCTTCTTCGAGGGCCCCGAAAAACTTTCAAACTTTCTCTTTTCGTTTCCAACCGACCTCTCTTGAATCCTTCTTTTTCACACCTTCTCAACACTTCGGGCAACATTAATCGCCTCATCAAGAGTGGCCGCTCTCTTCACCTCAACTTCATACTCCCATGGCAACCCATTAGCAAACCGAACCACACGACTACGTTCTGTTGGGTAGGCATTCATCACAAACGGGAGGTATCCCATGAAATTCTTGGTATACTCATCCAAAGTCAAATTGCCTTTCTGGAAATGCAAGAATTCTTCCAACAACTCTTCCAACTCCCTTTCGGGACAAAATTTCTCTTTGAGTCTTCTAGTGAACTCTTCCCATGACATCTTGTAGACGGCTTTCTTTCCCAATGATTCATACATGGTGACCCACCAAGTCAAAGCATCATCCTTAAGCAACCGTGAGGCATAAGTCACCATGTCTTCTTCTTTGCACTTGCTACTCTCAAGCACGTGTTCCGTCTCCTGGATCCAATGCATAGTATCCTTTGGTTCCATACTCCCGAAATAGTTGTCGGGTCGGCATGCCAAGAATGTCTTGTAAGAACACCCTTCACGTTTAATCTTGTCAACACTCCTTTCCTCATCGGAGGATTTCTCGGTCGGGACACTATCTCCCGTTGTTCGGGTCCTTGTGAGAGGAGGAGTATCCTCCTTCTCTTACCTTTCCTCATCATGACTCTCTTCCTCGTCCCTTTTCTCATCATCAAAGTTCAACCGTTCATTTATGATCCGGTTCACATCTTGTTGCATCACCTCCCTCATGTGGATGAGCATGGATTGAATAGCTTCTATTGTTACCGGTGGATTGTTATTTCCAATACCGGATGCGGCTCCACCATTTCCATTTCGAGGCGCATTGGGAATCACATTCGAATCCCCTTCCCCATCCGGTACGACTCGACCACTTATCGTTCTAGCCATCTTAGCAACATAAGACGTCAACCAATTAGAATCCAATTATTCGACTAAATAGTCACATAAAATGTAAGAAAAGCTCGATTTAAAACAATTCCCTAAATGGTCAACCCTAATTCTCAAAGGTCAACTAACTTCCTATAGAACATAATGTCCCAAAAGCCAAGTCTAAGTCTAGGGTGGTAAACCAACCTAATTCACTTAGACTAAAGCTCTAATACCAAGTTGTAACACACCAATTTTTCAAAACAATTTAAACTTTTAAATAAGTAAGTCCAACATCCAAAAATCCATAATATTCAAAAACATGGTTTAACTAAAACATTTGGAAGGATCAATAAGTATCAAAAATCAGTGTTACAATAATATCAAAACTAAAGTCTAGGGAACTAAATAAGTACACCGAGCTAATCACTTCCAATGCTAACTACGGGCGCCTAATCCTTAGCTCCCGAACCTGGGTACATAGTCAAAAGAAATGTAGTACGTGAGACAAAATTGTCTAGTGAGAAACATGGGTTTTAGACCCGCTTAGAAATAATTGCAATAAAATAATAACTAAATAATTATCACATTGCACATAGTCAAACATACTCTAAGGCTTGCCATAAGCCCAACACATACGTAACCGGCCTCCCCGAAACAAACTCCCCCGATATGGGTTATCTAGTTAAACTCCCCCGTTTTCGGGTTAACTATTTGCTCCCCGATTTTTGGGTTATCTCAAACTCCCCCGCTTTCCGGGTTATCTATTTCTCGACATACTACTCTTGCGCAGTGTGGTACCGCCCAAAGTAGTAGTCACTAACTCCCCCATCTTGTGTGGGTTGTCTAGGATCCAATTGATTAGCTACCACATACAAATCTTAAACTTGAGCCAATGCTCCAAATCACAACTCATATCATACTTGTGGCAACTAACAAATCAACTAACAATTCAATTCAATTCATACTTGTACCAATTCAATCTTTTTCTTTATTTAAACAATTATCTAATAAAGACTCTTATATAACATTTAAATCTAATAACATGGTTTACTATCTACTCAGAAAAGATCACATATGCTATCCCAAAGTTGTGTTAGCAAACACAAATCCTTACTCCTTGAATGAAGGAGTATATCCAAATCCTTAAGTCTTTAAGACTTAATCATCATTTGTACAAATAATCTAGTTATTAACCATAACTAGTCAGAAACAATCCATAACTACACTCATGACCACCAAGTTCATCCAACTTGGTGGAATCTCAAACCCTAGCTCAAGATTCTCATCAATAAATCCCAAATCCAACTTGTACACATTGAATACAAGTCTACATTGAGTGTTTTACACTCATGTTTAGTCATCTTCCCCAAAGATGACATGGTGAGTTGTCCAAACCACCATTGATGCCCAAATAAAGCTTGAAATATCAAAGAGATGCATAAACTAACAAAGATTCTTACCTTAGATCAACAATCTCCAAGAAATATGAAGATTTGAGCTCAAGAACTCCAAAAACCGTGCACTTCCTTTTAAAAAACGGCTGGTAGGGTTGTTGGTGTAGGTGTCCAAACCCTAGCCCCAAAACTCATTTATATAGGCCTGACAGAGTTCGCGTTCGCGAACTTCCCACGTCGGGAACACTTCGCGATCGGGACCAAGCCATGAACTCCGACCATAAAAAACCCAAACTATCTATCCACTGTTCGCGATCACGAACCATAGGTCGCGTCGCGAACTCTCCCAGGCAGCTAGGCTGCAACTTCTGTTGTTTAACTTATCCCGGTTTCGACCTTAAACAAATCCATATTTATATACAAATTATCCATATTTATCATAGTTTTACACAATTTATTTATTTACAAAAATCCGGTCGTTACATAGTCTTCCATCTTTAGTTACTTCTATTGGCCTGTTAACCCCCTTTTCACATATTAAGTAGGTTCATGATCTCATTGCAAACCCTTGATATGATCAAATGTTGATATATGGTTGCGTAACTTTGTGAAAAGGTGGGCATGTTACGATGTTCATGTAACCTCAGATGTACTTCAGGATGCCTAATTTTATTTCTTCAAGCATCTCTAGATTTCACTGTTCAATGATTACATCGGAGTGGCAGTAGAAGCAATTATAATTTCTATCACAAAACTACAAAGTTTCAGACACTCAAAGGAATATTTTTCATTGAATTAGTTGGTGTAAGAAATATCTAGAAATGTGTCATTTAAGGTTAAAAGTTCTGGTAATGAAATGTCAGTTGGGAAGGATTTGTCTAGGATTTCAGTTATGGGGGATTTTATTTTTGGATTTTTGTGGTAGAGATTTTGTGAGGACAAGATAATGATGTTTTGAATTTTGTAAAGAATGATTTTTATGGTTAAGATTTAGATTGAAATGAATGATTTGAAAGATTAAGTATTGGATTGTGATGGTATAGTATTTGTAAGGAATGATTTGTACTATTAAGATTTAAAAAGTTGTGGTTGAGATTTTGAGAGAAATTACTTTAGATGAATCAGTTTCTTCTTCTTCACTTGTGTTTCCGTTTAATACATTGATTATCATGTTCTCCTTCTCTTAGTCATATGATATATACTATTTCTAATTATGCAATTAATCTGAGTACATACGATGATAATTTTCTTCTTTGATAAGATGTTTGTGGTTCTTTTTGACGTTGTTCAGTTATAAACCCGATACTTGCACTATTTCTTGCTCTTTTCTCCCCCTCATGAGGATCATGACCAGGGTCCTCATGTTAATGCTGAATATTTTCCTTGTGGAAACGGAGAGAGGAAATTGTGTGTCGGTGTAACACGTGAGCCAAGATTTTGATATTTGGTTCCGGTATCGACAACCAGTAACATGTAGCACTCATGATATAACCAGATAAAAATTGATTTGATCCAAGAGTCTTGGAGAAAAATATTTGAGAAATGAATAATAACAGTGTCAATAATCACGTGAAGTCATACACAGATGCCATCTTTACTAAAGAACTTTAGTAAAGAGATCGTTTACGGATATGACAAACACGATGATTAAAGACATTGTTAATCAAATATTTGAGATTTAAAAGGAATCATTCTGTTGGATTAGATCAAAGATCAGTGAAGTATACCACTTACAAAGATGCAATCTTCTCTGAACGTGTTCAGAGAAAAGATCGACCGATATACAAAGATCAGTGAACTAACAGAGGTTAGTGCATTAAAAACGATTTTGTGTGTGTGAGAGTATGAGTAAGTCAGAATTGAATCTGAACAGTTTGGAGAAAATGAAAAATGATTTCTCCATTGATCGTTTAAGTATGAAAATCGTTTGAAAAATGGTAAGAACAATCAATCCAAGAAGGTGTTAAAAACAGATGCAATCAGTACTGACTGAAATCAGTAAAGAGATCGACGAATTTAACAGCAAATTGTGTTGAATGTTGCAAACAAGTATTTTGAAAAATGAAACATTTATGTGCAAAATCATATTTTTGAAAAATAGGCCCACAACGCAAGAGACGAAAGTTTGTCATAAACAGATGCAATCAGTACTAATCGAGGTTAGTAAAGAGATCGTTTATGAATATGACAAAAATTTATATCCTACGTTGTGAACACATCTTTGTGAGCACAAAGTGAGATAAATAATTTTGGAATGTTGATCATCACTGATTGATAAAAAAATTAATAAAAATGTGATGTCATCAACTATACTGAAAGAAATGAATATTATTTAAAAAAAAATTTAAGGTTTGAGAAAAATGTAATCAATCTGTGAACAATCGTTGTACAACTGAAAATTTTGACAATAAAGTAACACAAAGGTAGCAATGAGAAATAAGAGAATTTGGAATAAACAGATGCAATCAGTACCAACCCATTTCATAGCAATTCCAACTAGTCTCATGACGACAACATATATTGAATAGTCATACATGACCATCTAGCAATTTGACACAACTAGTGACTCAAACGGGCCAAAAAACCAAAATAAAGCTAAACACTCCCAAAGTTCCACCAAATAGCACATACATCTCTACAACTGGCAAGTCAAAACCACTTAACAATTCACCAAGTCCATAACTACCAAGAATCCAAGCATTTTACTTCCAAAATCACTAGTTCATCATTTTGACCCAAACATCCAACACTAGTTAGTCATTCCATCAAAATCCACCAACACTTGATTGTAAACATAGGTAACTTACTGAACATGTTTTCTAAACCTAATAATCAAACCCAACCATCAAGAACCCAACAAATCCAAGATTTACCAAAACCCACCTTCAACATCCACCATTAATGGAGGTTGAAGGTGATTTTCACCAAACCTAGTTTCCTTCCAACAAATAACCATACAAATGATGAGAAAGCTTGTATAAACACATAACACAACATCCATATCAAGATTCAACCATAAAACACTAAGAATCATAAAGAACAAGTAGAAGTTGTTAGAGAGAAAAGATGGCAATGAAATAGTAATTTTCGGTGGATAATGTTTGAGAAAAAGAGAAGAAGAAGAAAAGGAGGGTCCCCTTCCCTCTCTCTCGACCATCCAAGGCAAGGGTGGGCCCCCTTGTTGGCTAAAAATTTATCTTTTCAGTATATGTCTAAAAGGTCTGGTTCGTAGTTAATTTATTTAAAATGGCAAACGAGCTCCATTTTTAAAAACGAAAGCTTTTCCGGAAACGAAATTCAACGAAGAATTCAAAGACATAAAAATCACATTTTCATCTTAGAGATATCACAAGTCGGGTATTTTAACCCCTTGGTTAAAATACCACAAAAGACAAAGGACTAAATAAAGTCATATAACAATTAATCAGATAATCATTTAATAGAATACCTTAAGGTTAATAAACTACTAGGCCGGGTTTTGGGATGTTACAATGACTGTACATCAACTTTACATTTTCAAAATCGCGTTGGCTTGACAAACAATTATTATACTGGACTAAGGTTACCAGCAATCATTAACTAGTGGATCTAGACCATGGACATGCAGATAGTACTATTGGCTGACACTCATCCTTCCAACATTACTTGATCATTACTTGGTTATCCAAGACATCTTTCGGGAGTGTATATCTATAAAAGAACGATAACATACTGGAGTTGAAGTATTGATTGTGGACTTAGGGGTTGGTATATTAACTCAATAGACTAGCTACATATTGGGGATAACAGTCATGCGATGTCAAACATAACATTTTATTCAACACTTTTTCATAAACAAAACTAGTAATTGTAGATCTTCTACAGTTACATTTCCTTTTCATACTTCTTACTCATAACATTGCAGTGTTGAACTTATACTTTTCAGTCATAAAACTATTTTCATAACAATCATTTTGGGTAGCAAACACAATACTTTTACCATAAACAATAACCATGTTGATTCACTCAACATTATTGTTGATCCTCTTATATTTATGTTTTTCAGGTGATTTAGGTGCACAGTGAGACTGGAGGATATGAGCAAGTCGATTGTCGTGAGCCATGAATAAAACATTAAGTTTACGAACAATCATTTCATTTTCAAACAATTTCTATTTTAGGAAACTGCTGTTTTTGGAAACCTTCCATTTTGAGAAAGTAAAATTATTTTTATTTGTTACTTGCGTAGTTGTTTGTTTACTTAATTTTTGCTATGTCATCATGAACGTTACACCTCCGTTCTTCCGTAAAATATTTAAAATGACGTAAAACTCATTTTTGGCGTGGTGTGACAGGATACGACCCCAAACCGACAACAACGTACCCCTCGTGGGGGGATTTTACGGTCGACTACGACAACGCCAGACCTTGAGGACAAGGTCCAACGTAAAGTGGCGGGTATTGATACGAACCCAAAAGAGTTACAAGGTTCATGCTAAGCTTTTACTAAGTCCAAGTTGCATTAAAATATTCCCACCTCTTCCTTAATTCATGCATTTATTTCTATTTAGTTAAGAATGTTCAGTAGTAATAGTTTTAATATTTCTAGTAAGCCATGTTTCATTGTTTTGTTTCTTATTTAAGTATTGTAATTTGACATTTGAGAGGCAGAAAAAACCAGACAATTTCTTCAATTTACACTTGGTTATTTACTTTGTCTTTGGAGGTTGATCACCTCAAATGAATCGCTATCACTGTCCTTGATTCCATACGAAATCTTCACCCTATAAATAAAACACGGACGATGGGGAGAAATCTAGAATTCCATACGAAATCGCCAGCGAATAAATTGAGATAAGTTTGTTAAATGGACGGATTCAATCGTTATTTTACTCAATCGTTGTACGAAATCCCTAAATTGTGCCATACTCATATATTCTCAAGTTCAGAAAATACAAAATAAGAAAATTCCTAAATTTTATTTAATCGATATTCGAATGTGGTTGCAATGTATACAATTTGTTTGCCAAATAGCTTTTTTCATTGTTAATATCGTTATAACCAATTGAGTAACAATTGTGTGGTTTCAAAATCTATCTTTTTGGTTTTCGATAGATCCTATTTGGTTTTTATTTGTTTCCATTAAATTCATTTAATTCTCGCTCTGTTTTGCTCTTTTGAATTGATGTAATGCTATTAATCAAGATGCTTTTAAGAAATCTCAAATTAGTATGTTCACACACTACCATTTTATATAGATAAATATTTATTTATTTTAGAAATACTGGTCTTCTGTTGGAACAGAAGGTTAAAAAGGAGGGAACACTGTTACATTTAAACAAAAACAAGTAATTTGAAATTTTACATGGATAAAATGTACTCTTACATTTAAACGGGTCACTCTGGTCAGATGGGTCAACCTGGTCAAAAAGACCAAAAAGTATTAAAATTATTCTTAATATATTAAAAAACAAAAAATAAATTTAGAAACTTTTTTCCAAGTAGTAGTCATTAACTCATTATAAGATACTATAAAAGGTATTTGTAATTTTATATTAAAAAATGTATTGTTACATTTAAATAGGCCGCCGGTCAATCTGGTAAAGTGGGCTAATCTGGTCAAACGGGTTAATCATGTCAAATGGGTCAATGTGGTCAAATGGGTCAACCTGGTCAAACTAGTCAATCGGGTCAAAAAAATAATAAATTTTTTTATGACATATTAATAAGATATATTAAGCAATTTGAAATTTTTGTAGATAAAATGTGTTAAATTTAAAGGGGTCAATCCGGTCACACGGGTTAATCTGGTCAACTTGTGTGGTTAACATGAAGTATAATATGTCTTACAGGTTTTCTAAGTTACATGTCATCTTTTCTCTTATATACGAAGTCTTTAAAACCGATTTTGACTTTAATTGGGTCAGAGATTTTGGTACGTTCTAATATAGTTAATAGTAGTGAGGTTTTTATTCTTGACGAGGATGTGGTAAATGGAGTATGCAGTAGTCAACGGAAGTCTACATTGGTGAGTAATTTCTAAATTTTGTTTATGATGGTGTTTGGTTTTATTTCAACTTTGACTCTTATAAGAAAGTTAAATATGAAGAGATTATTTTTTTGAACTCTTGCTGTTGGGACAATTATATCCATGTTAATGGTTCTTATAAGATTTATTGGCTTCAAATTCAATTTATAAAGGGTTGTTTTAATGTGTTGTTACTGCTTTATGGGCTGCAAGTCTGTGTGCACAGAATTTCCGCTTACATTATTTGCACTCTGATGAAATCTTCATGAACCTACACGTAGCGACGTGTAAGATGGCTATCGAGAATACATAAAGAAATCCATACTAACACCCGAATGTGTTTTTCACTCTTGGCCGCATATGGAGACTCACAAGGTGTCAAAAACTTATTTAGTCAACACCTTAGCACTTCTATATATAGGGTATACTAGGTTATAACCCGTGAAAATTCATGGGGTGTCATAATAGAATTATAAACTATTTAATAAATTTTATATAATAGAAATATAATTCGTTGTATATAACTATATAAAATATTAAATAAGGAATTATATACTCACTCCGTCCCTAAATAATATTCTCATTTCTCTTGGGCACAAGTTTTTAAGAAAAAGTTAGTAATGGGGTCATTGCTAATAATTTTGATTAAAATATAAAGTTGGTTTGAAGAGAAAAAGATAGTTAGTGGATAGTTAGTAGCAGGGTCCTTAGTATTTATGTTATTAAATTAAGTACACCCCATTAACTTGAGAAATGTGAACTTTATTTAGGGATAAAAGTTTAGCGAGAAATGAGAACTTTATTTGGCGACAGAGGGAGTAATATTTATATAAGGTTAATATTTTATTGAGTTGTTAATAATCATGTAGACATTATAATATATAATCAAGGAATCTTAATACTAAAACCATATTAGAAGAAATATGAAAAATTAAAACATTCTTTAAATTTTCATGACAAATTGATTGAACAAAAATAAAGCTTACTAAATAACAAATAAGATAAGTAAATGTAAATTTTTAATGATTTCTTTAAAAACAGCCTTTGATCTATTTGTTGTTATACCACCATCATTCTATTCTATTAAAAATTTCAAACATTTTCTATTATTTACTCTAGCTAACGCTACATATAACTTTGATATCAGATGGTGTCAAAGATAGTTTTGATATAGAAGTACGATATCCAATATTATTTCCAGATATAACAATTGTTTCAATAATGCGGTTACCTAATGATAGTATGTATCGTCTAGTACCATTACATAAACCTCTTTTCTGGTCAATATTTTTTAGTAACATAACAGGAACGCCAACTTTTAGAACTAACCAATGATTTGACAAACCAGAAACTTTTATACCATTTAGGATATCGATAATTATGAGCTTCCATCGAATTGGTCGTTTAAAATTTCTAAAGAACATATACTAACTGATCATTTATATCTTTTACAACTTCGTTTTTTGTTGCAAGTGTTGCTCTTTTTTGAAAATAACCTGAAGTATTTATGTTTTCGAGCAAGAAGAATAAACAAAATCAATTAAATAAGTTAGAGGGTCAGGTGATTATGAAATTAGAAGATCTTTTGGAATATCAATAATTGTATTTACCATGGTTTTGTCCGCTAAATTTACATTCACCAATATCTTTGGAAAAAATGTTGTTTCTTCGATATGAACTATATCACTTCCAAATGTTAATTTCATGTTTTATGTAATTTTATTAATGTTTCAATTATCATGTATAAAAGTGTGATGTTGTATTTTCATGACACTAAATCAAAAAATGAGTCAAGATATTGTAAATTAAAAATGCAACAGTCGATTTTTTGATAATTCGAAACAGATTCAGTTATGTAATTGTTATAGAACTAATATTTATAAAAATTAGTTAATTTTTTATCAAGACAACTAATTGATTACATAACTAATAATTCTGATATGTAACTATAGCTGTAATATTAGTTATTTTTAATCAGATTAAAAGTCATATTATTTATGCTTAAATATATGCGGGGTGCAATTTCTGATTGCATAACATAACATAATACTTCCGATTTATGTTAAGTGATACACTTTTTATTTTTTGGTGTATCAAAATAAGTGTTACACTTTGATAATTTACCTTATTTGGTAAAAAAATATAGTGGGTCATATACTCACTATCTATCTATCTAATTTAATACAATGAAATGTCCCTTTTACCCTTATTTTTACTTTTAAACATTTGATGTGCTAAATCTAGTTATAAAATATCGTACTAATTTACACCTAATCTAGACTACCACACTCTTAGGCAAGTATGACCTAAGCGCGGATAATATAGCTAAAGTAAGTAAACTAGGTATCGTTTCCTCAGGGAACGGTTAAGCTGACTCGTAAGCTAGAACTAAGTAAATTAACCTAAGATAATTAATTATAAAAAGGGGGTTTTATTTTTATTTATTTAAACTATTAATTAAAAGAACTAAAGTAAGCTAAAAGAAATTAAATTTAATAAAACAAACGAAAGTGGGTAAGTGTAACTGGTAGGAGATGATATTCACTATGATCGAATCCTTCTAGGTCTAGGTTTGGTTGATTAAGTCCCGATTTAATTGGTGTTCTAGAAGTCAGGTAAGCAGTGGTCTCTAGATTCCTACAATGGCTATAGAAATAATCCCTAAAGAACATACTATAGTCACACTTCGGCTCGTTAATTATATCTAGGCCCGGATTTCCGTCGCCTTCTAATCTCGAATTCGGTCGTTACTATGATTAGACTTTCAATTTTATCTAAGTTATTTGATGCTTAAACTCGAATCCCTAGATCTAGTGGATTGCCAACTACGTCACCGGGGTGAAATGTTGAAGTAATTATTAACTACAATTGCTAGTGGTCGCTCAACAAAATAATCAATAATCAACAGTTAAAACAATCAAATATTAAAGAATTAATCGAAGGGTCTTTGATATAAAAACAAGTGTTCGAAACCAATGTTAAAATCCTAAAAATACCAAACCTAAATCCTAGATTTCATCTAATCATAGTGAATATTAAATGATTAGCACATAGACATGCTAAAAATCATCAAACAAACGTAAATATTCAATAGAACAAACATAATAAAGATCGATAATGATTAAAAACCGAAATATATGAATGGAATTGAAGATCTTGAAGCTTGAAACTCCTAAAATTCGTCCATAATAGCTTTCCTAGGTCAAAAGTCGGCTGCCAAAAGAAGATCCCAAAAAATGGCTGAATTTTGGCTTAAATAGCCTTATTTCCGGATTCGCTCGAGCGCTCGACCAGGGGTCTGTCGAGGGGTGCGACATGGTGACACTCGCGGGGCACGGGGCGCGACAAGGGTCTTGACAAGGGTCTCGACAAGGGTCTTCAATCAAACAGACTATGCTTCGCGAACGTGAGCTGGCTTGGGGTAATTCCTCGCGTACAAGGGCTGCTCGAGGGTGCGACAGAGGTCTCGACAAGGGTCTCGACCAAGTCCGGAATGCTGATTTTTGCTGAATTTGTTCGTTTTTTGCCCTTTTCTTCTATAATTTGGACTCTTGACCTGCATTTTATCAACGACATCATAAATTAGGCATAAACACTTCTTTTCACTATAAAACAAGCCTAAAAAAATACAATATTGACGGATTTAAATATGTATAAATCCGTCAATATCAAGATGCTCACACTTGAACTTTGCTTGTCCTCAAGCAAATCATCATAAAAAAAATTCAATCAGCTAGATAACAAATTAACAAAATCGACACTTGTCTCAATTTAATTCTTAGTAGCACAACAATTTTCAGAACCTAGTCCAATTTAGCAGTTAAAATTTTCACTATATTTTATGCCCAAGTTTGTGTAAGACATTAGCTAACTTTTCACAAATCTAATTAATTTTCCAACTATGCTAATTAGACTACTTTTAACTTAGATCCTAATCATTCTTGCATAACCTATAAATACCACCTTTAAGAAAATTACCCAACTAATAAGGTTAAATAAAGAAAACGTAGTTTATTTATTCATTTCATAGCTTATTTGCATTATTAATTCCTGCTTTGCATGCTTATTTATTTATTTACATATTTTTCATTTCTTGCCTACATGCTTTGCATGTTTATTAGTTTTATTTATTTATTTGTTTAGTAGAAAGAACCGCAACTTTCTTTGAGCACCCGCGTAAAAGACTTTCAGCCAACATATCCATATCAGTTGACCTTAGTATGCTAGGTTTAAAGGACCCCGCGAGCTTACTTGTCGGGAACCCAAGGTCGGCTAATTGTTCCCCCTAAGTATTTAATTAGGTATTTATTCAAGAATCGATTCGAACCTCAGCTTACATTGTGAACCCGCGTAAAAGACTTTCGACCAACATGTCCAGATCAGTTGACCTTAGAATGCTAGGTTTGAAGGACCCCTCGGGCGTACTTGTCGGGAGCACAAGGCCGGATGAATATTCTCACCGATTCTCAAAATTTTCTTTTATATTTATTATTTAGCAATTTATTAACGTAAACTAAAAGCTCTTAATCCAACCTAATGTCATTGGGAACTAGCTTTGCTAATCTTAATTTTCTAAAAGACAATTCTTATAGATTTTACAAGACATTTCAAATTTTCCAAGTTAGAAAGTGGTTTAATTAACGAGTTACAAAGATAATTAGATCGATGAAAATCCACAAAAATTGACATATAAAAGCTAGGTAAAATTTTGCCCTTTATATTGAACTTTATTTTCCAAAATTGTTTCTAAAGCATTGAGATATGTCATAAAAAAATTTTGCTAATTAAAATGGTTTTGTGTAGTTAGATGATTTTCTAGAGAACTTCAACAAGTGGTGGAACTCACCCCCCATGCCCACACTTAAAGATTTGCATTGTCCTCAATGCAATAAAATTTTAAACTAACGGGTAAAGGTATATAGGCAAAAGGAAGGGTACTCCCTGGGGGTGCTTTGTGCAGATTCCACACTGCAAGCATCATCATCCAAGCATCCTCATCTAGCAGTCATCCAGCTCGATCCAAGTTCCTATCACAAAAAGAAAAACACACAAAACAAAATAAAACAAAATAAAAGTAAAAATACGGGTTGCCTCCCGAGAAGCGCTTCGTTTATTTCCGAGTCCTGAGCTAGACTCGTCCCCAAGTTAGATTACTTGGGGTAGATTACCGGACGACCCTTATCAACGATGTCACTCGGGCTAAAATGGTTGCAACTCAGCCCTTCGTGACTTTTAAGTAAAAACCTTATGGCTTCGGTACCAGATTCACAGTTAGTTTCAACTTTTAGTCTCGACTCTACTATATGTAAGAACTCGTTGGGATATGTGGCTTTGATAATGTGTTTGTGGAGTTCTTTGAGAGTTGTGTTTTCGAGTCTAGAGAGGTGATTTGCGTGTATGTTTTCTTTAACAGTTTTGTACCGATCCTCGACATCGAATTCTAGTAGAAATGCATACTCAAGATGAGTAGGCGGCGGTTTAGGCTCAAGAGTCGGATGATTGTTAAGAGCTGAATTGTTTTGAAACTTTTCATTTGAAGGAATTTGCTCGGATACTCCGTCGGGCTTTTGGGCAACTGAGGCGTCAGCATATAGGAGTTCTTCGAACTCTCTTATCACATCATCGGGGCTCAGGTCATCATCACAAATCAAGCTCTCATCGAGATTACCAGTCATTAATAAAGTTTCTAAATTAGCAGGGAGACCGTCATCATCGTATAAGAAATAATTATCAACAGTGTGTGCACGTGCTATAACTTTATCCTCCGGCTCCTCTTCGGTCTTAATCTCCTCGAATTTCCACTTCTTCTTCCGATTCGCTCTCGTCGACATATAACAACTCTATAAAATCTTGGATGTCTTCAACCTCGTCATCATCTTCATTCTCTAGCTCTTCGTCAATTTGGGCTTCCTCAAATTCCACATCTTCATCCTGTACATCAGATAATTCATTAGTTTTGACAAGCGATGTACTTACATGTTTAACATCTCGGGTAGTTATCATATTCACTTGAGCATAAGCATCAGGATTTCTCTTTGGGTTCCCCTGAGTGTTGTGAGGTATAACGCCTTGTGGTAGTTCAGATATTAATTGTGTCATCATCCCTACATCTCGTTCCAAGTTCTGCACCGAGGCCTGTCGGCTTCTTGCAGATTGTCATAGTTCCTCGTACATCTTTTCCTGTCCGGTTATAATTTTTTCCACAAGATTTTCTAACGATGTTGCTCTCGAGTCAGGGATTTCTCTTGGACCAGGGATACTTTCATTATGAGGATTGCCTTGATTGTGTTAATAGAAATCAGATTGGACCTGACTTTGGGCATAATTGTAATTTCTATGCACTTCATCCTCGGTCATCATCGATTTACCGCATCTAACCTGAAAAGCATGTAAAGAAGCAGTTAATTTATCAATTTGTCGTTCAAATACCTTTTAGTTGTTTTTCAAGATTGCCACTTCTTCACGTGAAATTTCGTTAATGGCTTTGAATGAAGCTTTGTTTTGCATGGTTTGCTTGTCTATCGTCCATTCCAGGTTGTGCATCGCCATGTCTTCCAAGAGTTGGTAACCAGCAGTGGGGGTATTGTACCAGAATACACCTCCACTAGATGAGTCGAGTGTTGAGCGAGATGTGTAATCTAATCCCCCGTAAAATATTTGAACAATGTTACCTTTCTGGAAACCGTGGTTCGGGCACGTTCTTACCAACCTCTTGAACCTCTCCAAAGCTTCAGTTAGTGTTTCACCTGCATCCTGTTGGAAAGTCATAATGTCAATTTTAATTTTTTCAGCTCTAGCCGGTGGAAAATAACGCAGGATAAACCGGCTTCTAAGTTCCTCCAATGTAGTGATGGAATCTGGCTCCAATGATCTTAACCAGGCTTTTGCTTCTCCAACGAGGCTGAAGGGAAACAATCTGAGTCTGATTGCATCAGTTGATACTCCCTGTTGCTTAAACAATTCACAGATATCTAGGAAATCTTCTACGTGTTGGTAGGGATCATTGTATATTTTACCATCAAAATTTAGCTCACGGACCATGCTCAGAAATTGGCCCTTGATCTCAAAATCTACCCCCGTGATATCTGGTCTCCTAATAGCAGGAACAGGAGCTTTCGGTGCTATGTGCATCGTTATCCACATTGGTTCATCTGCATCCCCCATTGAGTAATAACCTGCAAAGAAAAATAAACTACAATGGAGCAAAACAAACTATAAAATGCACCCGTGTGAAATAATAAAATGATAAAATATAAAAATTAAAATAAAAGAAACAAAGCAATTAACTCGTCCAAGAACAAGTTCCTAGACGAGGATCGATTAACAGACTAAGTTCTAATCTACAAAATCAAGCAACCATTCCTTGGCAGCGGCGCCAAAAATTTGATGTGCTAAATCTAGTTATAAAATATCGTACTAATTTACACCTAATCTAGACTACCACACTCTTAGGCAAGTATGACCTAATCGCGGATAATATCGCTAAAGTAAGTAAACCAGGTATCGTTTCCTCAGGGAACGGTTAAGCTGACTCATAAGCTACAACTAAGTAAATTAACCTAAGATAATTAATTATAAAAAGGGGGTTTTATTTTTATTTATTTAAACTATTAATTAAAAAAACCTAAAGTAAACTAAAAGAAATTAAATTTAATAAAACAAATGAAAGTGGGTAAGTGTAACTGGTAGGAGATGATATTCACTATGATCGAATCCTTCTAGGTCTAGGTTTGGTTGATTAAGTCCCGATTTAATTGGTGTTCTAGAAGTCAGGTAAGCCGTGGTCTCTAGCTTCCTACAATGGCTATAGAAATAATCCCTAAAGAATATACTATAGTCACACTTCGGCTCGTTAATTATATCTAGGCCCGGATTTCCGTCGCCTTCTAATCTCGAATTCGGTCGTTACTAAGATTAGACTTTCAATTTTATCTAAGTTATTTGATGCTTAAACTCGAATCCCTAGATCTAGTGGATTGCCAACTACGTCACCGTGGTGAAAAGTTGAAGTAATTATTAACTAAAATTGCTAGTGGTCACTCAACAAAATAATCAATAATCAACAGTTAAAACAATCAAATATTCAAGAATTAATCTAAAGGGTCTTTGATATAAAAACAAGTGTTCAAAACCAATGTTAAAATCCTAAAAATACCAAACCTAAATCCTAGATTTCATCTAATAATAGCGAATATTAAATGATTAGCACATAGACATGCTAAGAATCATCAAACAAACGTAAATATTAAGTAGAACAAACATAATAAAGATCGATAATGATTAAAAACCGAAATATATGAATGGAATTGAAGATCTTGAAGCTTGAAACCCCTAAAATTCGTCCACAATAGCTTTCCTAGGTCAAAAGTCGGCTGCGAAAAGAAGATCCCCAAAAAATGGCTGAATTTTGGCTTAAATAGCCTTATTTCCGGATTCGCTCGAGCGCTCGACCAGGGGTCTGTCGAGGGGTGCGACAGGGTGACACTCGCGGGGCACGGGGCGCGACAAGGGTCTCGACAAGGGTCTTCAATCAAACAGACTATGCTTCGCGAACGTGAGCTGGCTTGGGGTAATTCCTCGCGTACAAGGGCTGCTCGAGGGCGCGACAAAGGTCTCGACAAGGGTCTCGACCAAGCCCGGAATGCTGATTTTTGCTGAATTTGTTCGTTTTTTGCCCTTTTCTTCTATAATTTGGACTTTTGACCTGCATTTTATCAACAACATCATAAATTAGGCATAAACACTTCTTTTCACTATAAAACAAGCCTAAAAAAATACAATATTGACGGATTTAAATATGTATAAATCCGTCAATATCAACATTATTAAGCCCGTTATTTCAAAAGGTGTTTGGATTTATCCCCACTAACTATCATTAGAATCTTTTGCTTAAAAAGTCGTGAAACCAACAATGTATCACTTATAACTCGTTAAAATTCACGAGTTGTCGTAATTTTACTGAACATAACATTTATCTAATAAAAATATGATTCATATATGTAACTATCTAAAATATTAAATAAAAAATAATGTAATATTTCTATAATGTAATTGTTTTATTAAATTGTGAATAATGCTATAAACATGATAATATACGATTAAATCATAATATTTAAAACATTTAATAAGAGAGATGAAAATTTTAAAATTCAGTAAATGATCGTGAACAAATGTTGTACAAAAGTAAAGGTAACTAAATAACAAATAAGATAACTTAAGATATATTTCTAAAGACTTCTTTAAAAATAACATTTGATATTTTGTTTATCAGACCACCATCTTTATCTTCTATTAATATTTTTAAACCTGTTTTGATCTTAGTCTAAATAACGCTACATATAATTATCCGTGTGAAAAACTGGGTCTCTTAAAAACAAATCAACCATTAACAATGATTGTCCTTGACTCTTATTAATGTTTGACTCTTATTAATTTTCCTTATCCCTTTTAGTAAAATGATTAAGGGGTAAAAAATTACAAATTATGAACTAAACCCATATAATTCTTACTAAAAGGCCTTTGGCCTAGCGGTATAGCGTCTGCCTCTCAATCTTGAGGTCAGGAGTTCGAGTCCCGTCGTGAACATATGTGGTAATTAGGAGTAGATTAGATTTGACATTTCAAAAAAAAATATAATTCTTACGGATTTGTAGCAAATCGAGATCAAAGTCCGCTTCATTGCCCGACCTAATGCAAGAGGCCCATGCCCCGTAATTCAATTCAAGACAAATAATTAAAACTGGAGTTATGGAAAAAAAATTACTTCTTTACCTAACGAATCTTATTGAATTGTTATAAAATTGGATTCTATGGAATAAATTATTATTGTTTTGATTTTGAGTCCGTTTAAATTACGATAATCTCTATATAATAAAATAATGTTTTTGGCACATATACAATCCCATATCATATTGGCACATCATCATAGTAGCCACGTCTGCATGCCACCTCATATTCGACGTTACCCACTCTTTTCTCCTCTTTCCTCCGTGAATGCGTGAATCTGTGAGACACCCCCTCGTCCGGCACAACCGCACACCACCATTTCACACCATCGTCGACTTCTATGGCACACCTCTATCTACCAGCTTTATAAGAACAGTCAATTTCATCGCCGATCAAATCATAAACCTAATCTGTGAAAAATCTGGAAAATTGAAGATTTAGCTTCCAGATTCTTTTTGTCGGATCATTTTTAATCTCTTAAATCTTTAAGCGACCAAATTTGTTTCCCATATCTTCACACTTAAGCCCTAATATTGATCTTGTTGGAATATGCTTCACGCGTATAACATATAGTTATATGGCTGGTTGTATGTGAGCCTAAAGGGTCACACACTTAAACACTAAACACCAATATATAGTTAGTGTAATTAGTGTAATTACATTAATATATATATATTATAGTTTAATATTAAATGTTAATATTGAAACTAATTGTGTGCTTATTAGAAGAACTAAAGGAAAGGGGCTAGAGTGCAAAGTGTACAAACTTGTTAAGGAAGTTAATTAAAAGGTATTAGGGCAACCATAATCCCTTCACCCTTGCAGACATTCGGCCGCCCCCTTGGTAACACCCCTAGGGTTCTTTTGTTCTTCTTCTTCAAGCACAAGGACTAGCATTCTCCATTGGTGTTCAAGAAGGTGTTGTGTGGACTTGCTTTAGAGGTATTCCCCATTGGAATCCTTGGTTTCGGTTCCTCACATCTTCCATCTGAATTCCCCATAATCAAAGGCTTCAAGGGTATGAATTGTTCTTCCTAACTCTTTGATTTATTGTATAGTTTAATTATGTTTATCAATATTAGATCCGGTTATGGTGATTAAACTTTTCCGCTGCGTTTTGGTTCTTGTTTTAACCTAAAATCACCATTAGTGGTATCACGAGTCATTATATTGATGATATAATTAACTAGTTTTTGTAAAAGTAGCAAAAAATTCGATTTTTTGATGTATTTGATACTAACCGATCGAAAAAATAAGAACCCTAGGGTTCTTATTTTTTTCGACTTTTTATTAATTACAAGGGTTAAAAATATGATTTTTAGTAACCCTACATGCTACTTGTTACAAAAACACTAATCAAAAATTAATCTTGTTATTGTTTTTTTGATTATTTGGCTTGGATTTTACATTTAATTTACGTTTTTGTTGATATGGCAAAACATGTATTTTTCCTTTATGTTTGGTGTCATTTTTTTTGGGGCAATTTAATTGTAAAAGTAATTAGAATAGTTGTATTTTATTTCTTTGTACTTTGTAATTTGTTGACCAAAGATGAAGAAAAGTTGAAGACAAAACAACAATTTTCGGCACCTCCTGCGCAGCTGCACAAAAACAGACTTTCCCGGAGATTCGCTAATCCGTTGGACCTGAAACCACCGCCAAAAGTTCCATAACTCAGAGACCTACAACTTTCCAGAAGGCCGGGAAGACTAACGAAGATTCATTCAGTGACTTTTCGGGCTTCCAAGGCTGCTGGAATTTTCTGGCAGATTGCATTTTTTCACAATTTTGGGTTCTACTTGCTCAAGAATGTCTTGGAGCAAGTGGGAGCCCATTGGGTTTATTTAGGACCGTTTGGGTTCATGTTGGCCCGTCCCCTAGTTTAACCCTTCGGTCCGTCGTGATGACTCACGTGACCGAACCTAGTATTTCATCGGTCGAGGTTTGCACAAAATTTGTTGCATGTTTTATTCTTTGTTTGTGGTTGTTTTCTTTTCTATTAGATACAAGTTGTAAAACAATTAAAAATTGTTTTTAGACACAAACATTAAAACATCCAAACTCTTACTTATCATCATTGATGATTAACCTTTAATCTAAAAGTTGTTTTGAGATTAAACTAAGTTTAAATATGATTTAAAACTTATCACTTAATAATCGCTAAACGTTTTTACCGTTTATTAAACGACTTATGAAGTGGTATGAATGAAGTACATGATTCATTCATATCTTAATAAAATTTTATTAAATTTTAACATACCTAAAATTTAAGTCACGCCGTCCAATCGGTTGTAAATCACTTGCTTCTATTTTTGAATTCACGTGAGACGTGGTTCGAATCTAGATCCGAGGTCATTATTCTCTATGCGTGAGACCTAGAGCTATTTTGACATGATTTCACATTGGATGACTTAATCGAGTTAACAGTGAGACCTGGACTCGAGGCGACGATGCGACAAACATGCCACTTGACCCTAGATGCTTGTTCACTAGGTGCCATGAAGTCCCATACCTCTAAGAGTTGCACTTGTAATGCAATTGTTGAACGTCACCTACCTATTGGATCTATCACCTCTAGCAGATCAACTGATGCGGTGATAGAAGCTCAATGGGATCTTAGCTTTTAATTAAAATTAAGTGGGTAGTTAATTGATTAAAAGAAATGATTATTGAAAATACTAATTAATGAATTTTCTAATTTTGTAGATGACTACTACTAATCAAACCCTAACTCACACCACCATTCGTTCCGTTCTCGAAAAAGGGAAACTTGATGGAACGAACTTTGTGGACTGCGCTCGTAACCTAAGGATTGTCCTTAGGGCCGAGCACAAGTACCACCATTTGGAGGAGGCAATGCCCCCTGCCCCTGCTGCTACCGCCACCGCTGCTGTGCGTGCGGCCTATACCAAGAGGTTTAACGAACAGCAAGAGGTCGCCGCGCTCATGCTGGTGAGAATGATCCCTGAGATTCAGAAGAATCTCGAGGAACTCACATCATTCGATATGATGGCTAAACTGAAGACATCATATCAAAAGCAAGCTGATCAGGAACTCTTTGACACGGTCAAAGCCTTCCATGCTTGCAAGCAGGAGGAGGGACAGTCTGTTAGCTCTTATCTTTTGAAGATGAAGAGTTACCTAGACCGAATGGAGAAACTTGGCTACCATATGCCTCATATCCTTGGAATTGGGTTAATTCTAACCTCACTTCACAAGGACTCTGCACCGTTTGTCATGACTTATCATATGCATAGTATGGGGAAGACTTTCGCCGAATTACATGCTATGCTGAAACAAACGGAAGCTGGGCTACCCAAGAAAACTTCAACCCCTACTGTCCTTGCCATAAGGCAAGGAAAGATCCAAAAACCAAAACCGCAAGTAGCTGCTAAGGGCCAAGGCAAGGGAAAGCAAGTTTACAAGCCCAAGCCAAAGGTTCCCCCAGCTACTCATAAGGAGCATCCTGCTAAGGATCTTGCTTGCCATCACTGCGGTGAAACAGGCCACTGGAGGAGGAATGTCCTGCCTATCTGGCGGAGTTGATGAAGAACAAAGCCAATAAGATTGGCACATCAGGTATCTTCACAATAGAACTATATGCTTTCCCTAAGAAATCATGGGTATATGACACTGGTTGTGGAACTCACATTTGTAATACCATGCATTGTCTAAGGGGAAGTAGAAAGCTAAACCATGGAGCTTTGGACTTGTACGTGGGCAATGGAATGCGTGCACCGGTCGAAGCTATAGGAAGCTATGATTTAATGCTTCCTAGTGGTTTAATTGTTGTATTAGACAATTGTCTCTATGCGCCTAGTATTACTAGGGGTATAGTATCGCTTTCTTGTTTGTGGAATAATGGTTTTATTCATACATTTACGGATTATGGTATTTCAGTATCAAATGATAATGTTTTTTATTTTAATTCTATTCCTTGTGATGGTATTTTTGAGATTGACATGCATAATCGTATCACAAACAGTAGTTCTATTTATACATGTAGCAATAAGAAATCCAAGAAGAATTTGGATTCTACTTACCTATGGCATTGTCGTCTTTCCCATGTTAACAAGAAACGCGTTTTAAAATTACAAAACGATGGACTTACAAAATCAGATGATTCTGAATCATTTGATTAATGTGTTTTTTGTATATCTGGCAAAATGGCGCGCAAATCTTTCTCCCATGTAGGCGGAAGGGCCAATGATCTACTTGGACTCATACATACCGATGTATGTGGCCCTTTTAGAACTCGAACTAGGGAAGGTGCTACCTACTTCATTACTTTCACTGACGACTTTAGTCATTATGGTTATGTTTACTTGATTAAACATAAACATGAAACCTTTGAAACGTTCAAAGCTTTCTAAAATGAAGTAGAAAATCAACTCGGCAAGAAGATAAAAGCTCTCCGGTCCGATCGAGGAGGAGAGTACATGAGCCATGAGTTTCAAGACCATCTAAAGAATTGTGGGATTGTCTCACAATTCACTCCCCCTTATACACCACAGCATAATGGTGTATCAGAGAGGAGAAATCGCACCTTGCTTGACATGGTGCGATCGATGATGAGTCCTACCACTCTGCCTCTATCCTTTTGGGGTTATGCACTCAAGTCGGCTGCTCGCATACTAAATATGGTTCCCACCAAGAAGGTTGAAAAGACACCATATGAGATATGGCATGGGAAGTCCCTAACTTGTCTTACTTGAAGGTCTGGGGTTGTGAGGCTCTCGTGAAACGAGACACACAGAACAAACTTGAACCCAGAGCTTTCAAGTGCATCTTTATAGGATACCCTGAGGAAATGATGGGTTACTATTTCTACTACCCAGCTGAGCAAAAAGTAATTATTGCTCGTTATGCTGAGTTTCTTGAGAGCAATCTCATTTCGCAAGAAGCAAGTGGGAGTACCATCGACTTTGATGAGATTCCAAGCGATGAAGATGCACAACCTATTGTAGATACTAGCGAACATCAAGATGAGGCTGAACATGAAACTGTTCCTGTTGCACCTCAAAATGATGAAGTCCCCGTTCGAAGGTCCGCGAGGACACCTCATGCACCTGAACGATATGGATTCCATGTCGATGCTGAGGAGCTAAGTTTAGGGGATCATAATAACCCCCTAACTATCAAGCTGCATTAGCAGATTCTGAATCTGACAAATGGCTTGATGCTATGAACGCGGAAATGCAATCCATGAAAGATAACCAAGTATGGACTTTGGTTGTTCTTCCTCCTAACAGTAAGACTGTTGGCAGCAAGTGGGTCTTCAAGAAGAAGACCGACATGGATGGAAATGTACACACCTATAAAGCTCGGTTGGTGGCAAAAGGTTACACTTAAACCTACGGGATTGACTATGATGAAACCTTCTCGTCTGTTGCCGACGTTAGAGCTATTAGGATCATCATAGCCATAGCAGCGTACTATGACTATGAGATTTGGCAAATGGATGTTAAAACTGCTTTCTTAAATGGACACCTCGATGAAGATGTCTATATGGTTCAGCCTGAGGGATTTGTAAGTACAAAGCACCCTAAGAAAGTATGTAAGCTTCAAAAGTCCATTTATGGACTAAAGCAAGCATCCAGAAGTTGGAACAAAAGATTCGACGAGGAAATCAAAACATTTGGTTTCACTCAAAATCCCGACGAGCCATGTGTATATATGAGAGCTAGTGGGAGCATTGTCGTCTTCCTAATCCTATATGTCGATGACATACTACTCATATGAAACAACATTCCAATGCTACAAGATGTAAAATCCTGGCTTGGGAAGTGCTTCGCTATGAAGGATCTTGGGGAAGCGGCATACATACTTGGTATAAAGATCTACCGGGATAGATCTAAGCGGTTAATCGGACTAAGTCAAAGTGCGTACATTGATAAGATTCTAAAACGGTTTAGAATGGATGCTTCCAAACGTGGAAACCTCCCTATGCAACACAATGTACACTTGAGTAAGACGCAAGGACCGTCCTCACCTGATGAGATGAAACGTATGCGTGATGTCCCCTATGCCTCGGCAGTAGGGTCAATCATGTATGCTGTACGGTGCACAAGACCTGATGTAGCGTTCTCTCAGAACCTTACAAGTCGATACCAACAGAATCCAGGTGAGAGTCACTAGACTGCTGTTAAGAACATACTGAAGTATCTTAGGAATACTAAAGATATGTTTCTTGTTTATGGTGGTGAAAGTCAAGATGAACTAAGCGTCACTTGTTATTATGATGCTACTTTTGAGACTGATAGAGATGATTCCAAATCTAAACGGGGTATGTTTTCATTTTGAACGGAGGCGCTGTTGATTGGAAGAGTGCAAAGCAGAGGACTATCGCTATGTCTTCTACAGAAGCTGAATACATTGCAACTACTGAAGCTGCAATGGAAGCTATTTGGATGAGGAAATTCATTTCTGGGCTTGGAGTTGTCCCCAGTAATGAAAGACCTATGGATATGTACTGTGACAACACAGGTACTATCATCATTGCCAACTAACCCGGTGTTCAGAAAGGCGCCAGACATTATCGGAGGAAGCTTCACTACATTAGAGACGCGATCCTAATGGGAGATGTATGCTTACTCAAAGTTCATACAGATGACAACTTAGCTGATCCCTTCACGAAGCCAATGTCATGTACCAAACATATTGAGCATGCTAGAAACATTGGGCTTCGACCAGCTAGTAGTTTCATGTAATCTGTTTTAGTATTTGGATAATGGAACATTGAGCAGTTTTTATTGGAATAAATTGATATATTTGATATGATCATTTTTATATGAATATCTACTGTGTTCTATATTTGCATGTTTATATCCATGAATATTTACTGTGTTTTATATTCTAAATTGTCCACTGTCATATTAATAATACGGGAATATTATTAAGACAAATCTGAGGGCATTGATGACATTATCTTAGTATGACTAAGGATGATGAAATCAAACTCACATGTCGTTCATAACGATGCACGATTGGACTGACCCAACCTATGAGAAATCACTTCCTGGATTTATGTCACAAGTGAATCTCACAAAGGCTTTGTCACTTATCCTCTGACTTAAGATGCAAGTTGGTTTGTGTATGTAGAGGGGTAAACTTTGATGTGGTTAAACGCTGACCTGAATAAGGCTGCTATAACAACCATTATCGGGTTTGTCATTAAGCATATGACAGACACGTGTAGTCAATAAAGAATTTGTTCCTCCACGTATGTGGATTAGATACTACTGGGCCCCTCGATGATTTTGAATAGATGTATGTGTGGCCACACCCAAAAGGTAATCAAGATGAATCTTGATTGGTTTTGGTAATCTATTTCATTATATAGATCGAGAAACAGAATCGTTGAAGTTTTAGATTGACATTGATCCTTGTCTAAAATTCAACATAGTATCAGTAACAAAAGGATAACTGAGTGAAAAACTTTGAACAAATATTTTATGAAACTCCTCATGTACTCCTAGGGGCATTGGCGGGTTGCTAGACTCTAACATTTGCTCGTATAACTACTTGATGTTATCACGTGCGCTGTTGGAATATGCTTCACGCGTATAACATATAGTTATATGGCTCGTTGTATGTGAGCCTAAAGGGTCACACACTTAAACACTAAACACCAATATATAGTTAGTGTAATTAGTGTAATTACATTAATATATATATTATAGTTTAATATTAAATGTTAATATTGAAACTAATTGTGTGCTTATTAGAAGAACTAAAGGAAATGGGCTAGAGTGCAAAGTGTACAAACTTGTTAAGGAAGTTAATTAAAAGGGATTAGGGCAACCATAATCCCTTCACCCTTGAACACATTCGGCCGCCCCCTTGGTAACACACACCCCTAGGGTTCTTTTGTTCTTCTTCTTCAAGCATAAGGACTAGCATCCTCCATTGGTGTTCAAGAAGGTGTTGTGTGGACTTGCTTTAGAGGTATTCCCCATTGGGTTCGGGTGAGGCAGGGTGTACGAGCTCTAGAAGCGTGGTATAATAAAGATGGAGAGAATCCAGTTACATGATTAACTTTCATAATATAAAACGATTGTTGACTGATGGGATTAACCGCTTAAGTAATATGATAAATTTCAATAAAATCCTATTATGATGTTACTTCACTTGTCGGGTATTTTATTACTATTTTCTTTTATAATAAAGATATTAAAAATTGATAACAATGCAAAAAAAAAAAAAAAAACAAAAAACCAAAATACTTATACACTAATCACAAATCATCCACAATCTATCATTTTATTATGGGTTTTGATAATGATAGCCCTAAGGGCTGTCTCTAAATGCATTAAAAGTGATACAAATGAGTAATTCCTAAAATTCAGGAGTCGGTTATAGATGGATGTACAAATCATTTATGCATGTTTTATGCATCAAAACCCTTTTATTTTAAATTACAATTACAATTACTTATATGTTTTATTCGATTGTCATTAACATTTTTCAAAAGAAAAAAAAACTAGCGATTAACAAATAAGAAATTATAGCAATAAATTACAAGCATTATTTAATTGGATTTTACATCCAATCTATCATATTAATTGCACACCATTTACTTATAATTGTGATTCATAAGTATAAGAAGCACATAATGTCATCCATAATTAACTCGCTTTTATGTTTATTTTGGAATTTTTTTTTAAAATTCATAATGTTGCTTGCATGTAGGGCTGCCCAAACGGTGTGCGGGAAACCTGGCCATATAGGGACCAAAAGAATATGGGCCCAAAATTTGTTGTAAGAGTACTTAACACTAGGTATAATTTAAAGAGTAAATTAGAGGAACCTGCGGTTTGTCAAAAGTTTTGAATTTGATTCTTAAGTTTCAGAAATTACACTGATGGTCACTGTGGTTCGAAAGTTGTCATGTTCTGGTTCCCTAATACTAAAGGACGTTAAAATTGGCTGTTAAATTTTTCCAAATGACTAAAATACCCCTAAACTTATACTTTTCATTTAATTTTTAATTTATTTAACCACTCATCCCTTCCCCTTCCCTCCCCCTCTTCACCTGCAAACTTAGAAACCAAACTTAGAACCGATTGAATTTAACGTCATGTTATATGAACCGTGATTTCTTCAAATTCATTGAAACAGAGTGGTATTGTTAGTTGTAATGGATGTGTTAGTAGCTTTAATGAACGAAATCTATCGCTAAATATCTCAATTCCGTTTCCTCCGCTAAAACCGGCGGTTGTGGAAATTCAGAAGAGACGTTACAGAGGAGTGTGAGGCAACGTCCGTGGGGGAAGCTCGTGGTGGAAATTAGGACATTCGACACCGCCGTTGTAATTAAATAACTAATCTTCTTATTTTGTCTGATCAATCACAAATAAATCATATTCCAAAACCCCTTATGAATCTCTGTTTCGTCAACAAAATTATTGAGGGTAAATAATGGTTTAATTGATGTCTCATGTATCTATTCATCCTGCAAAACCAAATCAACCTCAATTCCATCGTTTAATTAAACAACTAATCGTCTTGTTATGTCTGATCAATCACAAATAAATCAATTTCCAAGACTCCTTTTGATTCTCTGTTTCGTCAAGAAAATTATTAAGGGTAAATAATGTTGGTGATTTTAGTGTTATCGGTCATTTAGTGTAATTGTGATTTACTAGAGACCAAGGGAGTATGAGTTGAGTTCAAATACGAGTTCGGAGGTGCGGAGTGCACACTCAATTTAACTAACTCGATTCATTAAATTAAATGGTTGCATTTATTAGTTTTGTATTTTATTTAAACAAAAATTAAATATGTGGTCATTATCAAATTAACCGTTTATTAACAAATCCATACATAGTTTACTTTTGCTTTTTGAGACATAGAAAAACGGAAGTTGGCAGAGAGGAGTGTTCTTTTTGTATACAAGAAAACCTCCACTAAGATTTCTGGATCATTGATATCCAGAATTATTCAATGTATCGATGATGTAGTCTTTCAAAAATTGAAAATGCAACCTTTCACTCTCTATGTATATGGAGTTTTGGTCTCATTTGTATAGATGAAAAACAACATATATACTCTATGTTTAGACTCTAAATTCATGTTGCCTTGAATTAGAGGTGTGCCTTTGTATTATCCCATTAAAGATTTCATGAAACCCGGAGGCAATCGGTAGGATCGAAATACTTTATTGCGAAAGTGATCACACGATTCAAAGGTTTATCCGGTAATCTCCAAACACAAATACCTAACAAAGCAATAAAGTAATTCGTTGTGATAAACCTTTGATGAGTTTGTGAAAAAGTGTGAAGTTGTTACGGCAATTTATGTTTGAATAAGGGTGTTTTAGAATTCTGAAAGTTCAATTGCGATGAAAGGGCAAAGTAACGGTAGTAGAGGGGTTTGTTGACCAGATAGAGGGGGAGAGATTAGTATGGGGAAAATGAAGATTTAATATAATTCGGACGTCCAATAATCTTCAAATGACAAATTCAAATAGGATTCTTTTGAAGGTGCATTAATCTGGTATGTCTATATTCTTATGCAAAATCCATTTTGTTTCATAACCCACAAAACATGTGAAACCCATTTTGGATGAACTACTAATTTCAAATAAAATTGTTTTTAATTATAAAGTGTTGATTCATCGAAATCGATTATGAAATTTATTGTTGGGTTTACTTTTATTAAGAAACAATAATTTATTATTGGGTTTACTTTCAATTATAATGGGTTTTTAATTTTATTCGGTGGATCAATGATTTTTATACTTTTTTAAAAAGTAGTAGTTTCTGGGTTGTATTTTTGTTGACTGCAGAAATAGGAATTGAAATGGGCGGTAAACCAATATTTTTTTTGGCGGTTGCTATATACGAACTGTAATTTTTTCTTGCTAAAATAAATTAAGGGAATTTCAACCACCTCTGTGTGAATCAATCTTTATCATCTCTTGTGATACAAGAGATGTGTGCACATTCAAATGTTTACCATATAGGAATTAATTGATTGGTGATTTTTTGTTTTCATCCATTTATCAATTAGTTAATGCGAAGTATATAATTTTTCTTCATCAATCCAATATATGGGGGCATTCCGAGAAATACTTCTAATTGTTGGTTCTTGGATTCCGTTTGATTTCAAAGGAATCCTATAGTGAAGACATGAACAAATCTTAAGTATCGGAATGGGCATTTGGATATGTTCAAAATCAATTTTGTGTCATGACGTCTACTAATCCAGACATGTACATCATTCTTTAAATTCATTTTTATTGGAAATTTTTTGAAAAGACTTGTGGATTATATATTTGATTTATAGAATTCGTTGAAATTGGTAGACGTTGCAAGCAATTTTACAAAATCTCCTATATAATCATCCCAAAGCAATTTGTTATTCTATATAATTTTTTTTTAAATACAAGTTTACTTACATAAGATTGGTAAATACAAGTAAAGTTTTCCTTAATTCTGTGAATGGATGGTGTGTTGCGAAAACCAACGAAATCCATAACGTGGATGTCTAATTGTTTCATGTATACATGTATTGGTTATGGTGTTTAGTAATAAAGTCAAGAATTGTCCGGATTAGCAATTGTAAAAAGGATAACAACATATTTTGTTGTTGCAATTTAATAGATTGCAACTTTCTCTCTTATGAGAGCATGTTTGGTTTTACATTGTTTTTTTTTAACCAGTTATTCAAATACTTGGCGAAAGCTATGAGTTAATTATAGTTTTGAATGCAACAAATATTCAATAGTAATACAAGTTAGATTATTGATCAAGAAGATGGTACATCCATAATTTGTAGGAATTTTACACTTAATATGGATATCTTGGATCGGATAAATAATGTTGACTTATGATATTAGAACTTGTTATATGAGTCCCTTGGTTTATCGAAGCTTAGTGGATAAAGGGTATATTAATACTATATTAAGGTGTAAAAATTTAGAGGACACCAGAAAGTCCAAAAAGGATTGGACTTAACAAAGACTATTCAATCAATTTATAGATAATAGGGTGATCACCGGTACTTTCTTTTAATCCAGTAAGAACTTAGTGAATCCTTTCACCAGGATTGCTGATAAACTGATTGAAGTCGGGATATGGATGAGATTAAAATCTATTTAAATCTCTAAATATGGTTTTAAACACAAAGAGGTATTCTTTAGTGATTGGAAAATAAGTTGATACAAGTTGGTCAAAAAGATAAAATATGTATAAGTGGTTGATTTTTTCACACTTATTGGACATGATGTGTCTTAGGATCAAAATAACAAAGTTGTTTTGACATAATTAAAGGGCCCAAATTATTGTCATTGATATTTTTTAATTTTGTCTTCATATTGCAAAGAAATAAAATGGTTTGAGAAACTTGTTAATAAACATGTTATGTTTAAAAGTTAGCTTTATGATATTTTATAAATTGCGGTATAAAAAAAAATACATTATCGATAGTGTGCCTCTTAACGAAGGGGTTAACCAGACTTAGTGCACAAGTCGGTGATAGGGATGTGATTAGCGTCCATTAAAATCTCTATATTGTGAGACACCCAATTCCCTTCTAATATAACATTAGAAGCTGAATTCAATGCGGAAAGCTTACACTTAGAGATTGGAACACATATTATGTATCCCAAGGTGTGTGTTCAGATCGGTAACTTAGCCAGGTTGAAGAGTATCTTCTTAATAGTTCTCTTGAAAAAATGCAAATGCCAGTGCATGATTAAAAGAACTACCTATATGAGTATGAAGTGTTGCCGCTTCAATAAGCTTGGACTTGGCTTTGTATATAATCATGAACGGATATGGACGCATGGCTTATAATAGCGTCAAGTATGAACAATAGAGAACAACTTATGTGTATGTTATCTTCAAGTATTCAAATGAGTTGAAAGGGTTCAATCCTTAGCGACACCCTGATTCTCGAATATTTGGAATGTGTAATGTACTAGGTGAAAATTCAATCGTCACGACGTTTTCATTGATGCATGAGTTTGTGTCATATTATATGTTTTATCTAGTTATTTTAGTAGATCAAAGGATTACACTAAAATGGGGGAGGATTGTTGGTGATTTTAGTGTCATCGGTCATTTAGTGTAATTGTGATTTACTAGAGACCAAGGGAATATGAGTTGAGTTCAAATACGAGTTCGGAGGTGCCGAGTGCACACTCGATTTAACTAACTCGATTCATTAAATTAAATGGTTGCATTTATTAGTTTTGTATCTTTATATATATTAAAAGAAGGTTTTTTTGAAATCTTTAAAGCCATGTCATAATGGCACATCATACCTTATGCCATGTATGATGCCACTTGACATTTAAATGCCAAGTCATTATTGCCACCTAAAAGTCCACATATGCACTTTTAAGCCACCTCACTTTTATTGACCTTTATAGGAACCAACTTCTATATTTTACTAAATCTATTTCATGTTATACGATATAACACTTAGTTATATTTTTTGGTTATATCTTTTCTAAATGCAATGCAATGGAATATTAAGGGTGTAACTGTCCACATAAACAATTTTAAATGTAAATACGTGTAGATCTTTTCTATTTCATGTTATACGATAGAACACTTGGTTATATTTTTTGATGATTGTTATTGTTAAAACCGACGGTTACATTAAGTTTTAATTTATAATAATCAGTGTCAAAAAAGATTCTTTATCTTTATATATATTAAACTAAAGTTTTTTTGAAATCTTGACATGTCATGTTAGTTATGTCATAATAGCACATCATTCCTTATGTCATATATGAAGCTTATGTGTACGCTCAATATCTACGTGTCATCACGCTTATGTGACGTATAATCAATGGGATATTTACTTATGTGTACAAGCATCTTGTAACGTTATGTCATAATAAAATTGCGTTAAGACACCAATTAAAAGCTTACTTATGTCTACCCGTTATGGTGTATGTGAAATTAATGACATATTAAAAGCCATGTAACTTGTGCGTGTCTACTCTATATATTTCGTTCTAACAAATAGTCTTTTTGTATGTTCAAATGTATAAATTATCATTATGAATAACTTGCCAGATATTAATCAGTTTTATAATAACATTAATTACAATATAATGTGTCCAAAATTGATTTATTATGAGCTTCTAATTATAATATATTGTGTCTAAAACTATTAAAGGTGCGATGTTATTATGATAAGTCGTTATTCCACACCTGCGTTTTACTTCCGGCTGGATACCTCCACTTTTTTAAAATAAAATTCCTATACGATATGATTTAATTCCCGTGAAATGTGGCCCAGTACATAGCTGATTTGCTTAAATTTAAACATCATGGCATAATACTAAAGTCAGTTTCCTTTTTCTATGTAACCAGTACATAGTGATTTTGCTCCCTAATTATTAGCATATTCAATTTAATTCATAGCTGATTGTCGTTCCTATTTATTTTCAATCCACACTTCACAGCTTCACTGACTCTGCTTCTACCATCGTCGCCAACGCCAATATTATTGGTAGTAGTGCCGTCACTGGCTCTGTAGCATGTTATCTAATTGCAATACCAAGTGGCCCCTGAATAGACATTGTTAACCAGCTAAATGAAGCCAAATTATTTTCCATTTCGGTTGGGAGAATTGCTAATAATACCATAATAATGTTAGCAAAGTGATTACCACAAATATTTTCATGTTTCAGTCGGATTGATTTTCGTCTGTTACCACATGTTGCAGGTGGGAGAAAACTTTTATGCAATGATTGGAAGCAAACGATGCTAATATTTTTTGAGTTTCATGAGAGAAATCAGTGACAACAGCCATGTGGGCCCTACTTATTTAGCCCAACATCCACTGTTTGATCAGGTATGTGTGGTTACGTGTTATTTTTACTCGGGCGAGGTTGACCCATTTGAGTAAATGATTGTCGTAGATGAAATCGGTTAATGCTTGGTTTGGTTCAGCTGGCAATATGACACTATTACACCATGATCCCCACCATACTATTCAGTTGGCAAGATGGCTCATCTTTTGTAACGGAACTACTATCCGAATGCAGTTTATGTGAAATTTATGCATTTTACACTATATCCCTTTTGAGCCATGTAACTCAATTAAATACACTAATCTATTTGACCAATTTGGTGTTATCTATAACCTAAAGGTCATGGGTTCAAGCCCTGGTGGGGGCAAAGTGGAGTAGATTAGGCGCCGTTAAAAAAAAGATGTTCAATTTTCATCTGCAATTTTGTAGTTATTTATGTTCAGATGAATTAGGGTTTATGTGTTTGCTTTAATTTTCAAGTATAAATTGTATATTTGATGATAACGAGACAAATTTCACACATGTTTACTTGATTTGTTGTTAGAGCTTATAATCATGGGCATTTTCAGATCAAGATCATGGATGGCAAGTTTCTAGATTGTACAGTTGAAGCACTAAAGATATTTTTAATTATTTAAAAATAAATTTTATAATTACAAAATTCAAAAATTAAAAAAACCCCCTTATTATGATATAATTACTTTATATCGCACCCCTGTTTTGCATCCTATATTCAACCATGCCACACTAGAAATTTTTGGTAAGAAAATAAAACCCGAGTAGCTAGATGATGTTGTCAACATTATACTTTCCTTACTGGTTCACGTTAGTAAATTAATTTATCAAAATATTTTCTTTTAAATTTTTTGTTTCAGACTTCATCTCAACGTATGCAACTCTTGCAAGTTATGTGGATTTATGCTTAATACCCAAATCACCATTCTTCATGGAAAGTGAGATGTTTGAGTTTGTTGAAAAACAACTAAAAGAAACGGGTGTAGTTGAAGGAACGGGTGAAGGGTTTCTTGCACAAAATAAATTACTAAAAGATGGTGGAATGTTGCTTTCCTATTAAGGTGTAATCACTCAAAATCTGTAATCGTAGTATAAAGTTTTGGTTTTTTGAGTGCGCGCCTTTGATTCTCACGAAGGTTGAGCAATTTTGAGAGAGAATTTATATGTGTGAACCTCCATTCTTGTGATTCTTATGCATCAACAGAAAATGTATCTTTGATTTCAGCTAACTAATCATGGGGCCGGGTAGGCATATGCTCTAAAATTTTTTATAAAAATATTGTGATACATACGAAATTATTTCAAATTAAGGTACATAATTTCCAATGAATTAAATATTCTTAATTAAGTGAAAGATTATAAAAAATATTATAAGCCGCCCGTGATTCATCACGGGTTATAGGCTAGTTTTATTTAAACAAAAATTAAATATGTGGTCATTATCAAATTAACCATTTATTAACAAATCCATACATAGTTTACTTTTGCTTTTTGAGACATAGAAAAACGGAAGTTGGCAGAGAGGAGTTTTCTTTTTGTATACAAGAAAACCTCCACTAAGATTTCTGGATCATTGATATCCAGAATTATTCAATGTATCGATGATGTAGTCTTTCAAAAATGGAAAATGCAACCTTTCACTCTCTATGTATATAGAGTTTTGGTCTCATTTGTATAGATGAAAAACAACATATATACTCTTTGTTTGGACTCTAAATTCATGTTGCCTTGAATTAGAGTTGTGCCTTTGTCTTATCCCGTTAAAGATTTCGTGAAACCCGGAGGCAATCGGTAGGGTCGAAATACTTTATTGCGAAAGTGATCACACGATTCAAAGGTTTATCCGGTAATCTCCAAACACAAATACCCAACAAATAATGGCATCTCTAGATTTCACTGTTCAATGATTACATCTGAGTGGCAGTAGAAGCAATTATAATTTCTATCACAAAACTACAAAGTTTCAAACACTCAAAGGAATATTTTTCGTTGAATTAGTTGGTGTAAGAAAGATCTAAAAATGTATCATTTAAGGTTAAAAGTTCTGGTAATGAAATGTCAGTTGGGAAGGATTTGTCTGGGATTTCAGTTATGGGGGATTTTATTTTTGGATTTTTGTGGTAGAGATTTTGTGAGGACAGGATAATGATGTTTTGAATTTTGTAAAGAATGATTTGTACGGTTAAGATTTAGATTGAAATGAATGATTTGAAAGATTAAGTATTGGATTGTAATGGTATAGAATTTGTAAGGAATGATTTGTACTGTTAAGATTTAAAAAGTTGTGGTTGAGATTTTGAGAGAAATTTCTTTAGATGAATAGGTTTCTTCTTCTTCACTTGTGTTTCCAATTAATACATTGATTATCAAGTCAAATTCGGGTAGCGTTTCTTTATCTCATCTTTGACTTCCCAAGTCAAATTCGGCCCAAGGGAATGCTTCCACTTGACCAACACTAGCTCAATTTCCTTATTCCTCAATTTCTTCGTTTGGGCTTCCAATATGGCCTCGGGCTCTTCAATCAATCGATTGGGTGCATCGACCCTCAAGTCTTGAAGTGGGATCACATTCTCAACTTCACCCAAGAATTTCTTCAAATTACTAACATGAAACGTGACATGGACACCTTGTAACTCGGGTGGAAGTTCAAGCTTGAAAGCTTGAAGTCCAATTCTCTTCAAAATCTTGAATGGTCCAACATATCGTGGACTCAACTTGCCTTTCTTACCAAATCTCATCACACCTTTCCAAGGTGACACTTTCAACATAACCATATCACCAACATTCAAGTCATAGGGTCGCTTTTTCAAACCCGAATAACTTCTTTGACGATCTTGTGCGGCTTTCATATTTGCTTGAATTATTCCAATTTTCTCATTTGTTATTTTCACAATCTCGGGATCCGTGAGTTTCGTCTCACCCGCTTCTAACCAACAAGAAGGCGTCCTACATTTCCTCCCATACAATGCCTCAAACGGTGGTATTTGGATACTTGCATGATAACTATAGTTATATGAAAATTCCACCAACGGTGGATGTTCATCCCATTTACCACCAAAATCCATCACACACGATCTCAACATATCTTCGACCGTTTGGATCGTCCTTTCACTTTGACCATCGGTTTGCGGATGGTAAGTCGTACTCAACCTTAACTTTGTTCCCAATTCCTCTTGAAGTGACCTCCAAAATCTAGAGGTAAACCTTGCATCCCGATCGGATACAATCGATATCGGTACTCCATGCAACCGAACCACCTCATCAACATACAATTTTGCCAACTTCTCAAGTGGCATAGTTTCCCGAATAACTAGGAATAACGCACTCTTCGTTAACCTATCAACAATCACCCAAATGGCATCATGATTCCTACTTGTCTTTGGAAGACCAACAATAAAATCCATGGTGATGTCTTCCCATTTCCCGGCCGGCACTTGCAACGATTGTGCAACCCCATAAGGCACTTGGTGCTCGGCTTTCACTTGTGCACACGTGGCACACTTTGAAATGTACTTTGCTACTCTCGACTTCATCCCCCGCCACCAATACATCCTCTTCAAGTCTTGATAAGTCTTTGTACCCCCGGGATGAATCGAATACTTGGACTTGTGAGCATCATTCAACAATACTTTTCGGTTTCCACCGAATTTCGGAACCCAAATCCGACCATTTACGGTTTTCAACCCTTGAATATTTTCTTCAAATGACTGATTCTTTCCCAATCTTTCTTGTCTAAATTCATCCTTTCCCATCACTTCGGCTTGTGCGGTTTTTATCCCTTCAATAATACTAGATATCACCTCGATCCGCATCAACTTAGCCTTAACCGGCTTCTACTCAATGCATCGGCTACCACATTAGCATTTCACAATCATAATCACTAATCAATACGATCCATCTTCTTTGACTCATATTTAAATCCTTTTGCGTGAATACATATTTAAGACTCTTATGATCCTGTACAACGTACACCTTGTTCCATACAAGTAATGTCTCCAAATCTTCCAGGCAAAAACGATCGCCGCCAACTCTAAATCATGAGTAGTATAACTCGTTTCCGCATCCTTCAATTGTCTTGAAGCATAAGCTAGCACCTTTCCTCTTTGCATCAAAACACAGCCAAGACCCTTATTCGAGGCGTCGCTATACACCACGAAATCTTCCATACCATCGGGTAAGGATCGGTGCATTGCACAATTTCTCCTTTAACAAGGCAAATGCATCTTTTTGTTTTTTCTCCCATATAAATTTCACATCTTTTCTTGTCAACATAGTGAGCGGGACCACCACTCAGGAAAAATCTTCAATAAACCTTCGGTAATAACCTGCTAATCCAAGAAAACTTCTTACTTCGGTTGGAGTCTTTGGTGCTTCCCAATTCTTTACCGCTTCAATCTTAGAGGGGTCAACCTTTATCCCGCTTCGAGACACCACATGACCGAGGAATTGAACTTCCCGCAACCAAAATTCACACTTGGAGAACTTTGCATACAATTTTTCCCGTTTCAACACTTCTAAAGTTTGCCTTAAGGGTTCTTCATGTTCTTCTTCGGTTTTGGAATGGATGAGAATATCGTCAATGAACACGATAAGGAATTTATCGAGAAAGGGTTTACAAAACCTATTCATGAGATCCATGAAAATAGTCGGGGCATTCGTCAAACCAAATGGCATCACCAAAAAACCATAATGCCCATAACGTGTTCTAAAGGCCGTCTTCTCGGTATCGCCTTCTTTAACTCGAACTTGATGGTAACCCGATCTCAAATCAATCTGGGAGAAATAATCGGCTCCTTGAAATTGATCAAACAAATCATCTATCCTTGGCAAAGGATATCGGTTCTTAATGGTCATCTTGTTAAGCTCTCGGCAATCGATACACATTCTCATTGAACCGTCTTTCTTCTTCACAAATAAAACCGGTGCACCCCATGGCGACGAACTAGGACGGATAAAACCCTTATCAAGCTACTCTTGTAATTGGGACATTAACTCTCGCATTTCGGTTGGGGCTAGATGATACGGGGCTCGGGCAATCGGCGTCGCCCCCGGAACTAAATCAATACGAAACTCGACTTGTCTCTCCGTTGGTAAGCCGGGCAAGTCATCGGGAAAATCCCTAATGATCTGCACATTTTCAATCGCCTTCTTCTCTTTTCTCCCATCTAGAACATAAGCTATAAATGATGAACATCCCTTTGATAAACATTTTCTTGCTTTAATGGCGGTAATGAGATTTGGCATATGATCATATGATGCCTCTTTTCCCCATAAACGTACACCTTCTCGTTATCGGGCGACTTGATCGACACCAACTTCTTCCCACATAAAATCTTGGCTTGGTGGGGTCCCAACCAATCCATCCAAATAATCATATCGAATGCCTTAATCACCATAGGCATCAAATCGACCTTGAATTTCTTATTATCGATCACTAGTTCACAATTTCTATACATATGTTGAACCATAGAAGTCTCCCCATTAGCAACTTTAATCTCATATAAATCACCGAGTAATTCCATTGGAACATTCAACTTAGTACCAAACTCATGAGACACAAATGAATAAGTAGAACCCGAATCAAACAATATATGAGTGGGTATGGAGTTATTAAATAGTGTACCTGACACGACATCGTGTGCCTCTTTTGCTTCCTCTCGGGTTAGTTGGAAGGCTCTCCCTTTGACCTTCGATGGCTCCGGTTTCTTGTGAGCGCTTGACACCAACGTCTCGGTTACTTTCTTTGGGCAAACATTGCTATAATGCCCTTTTTCATGGCACGAGAAACACTCCACCTAATCAAGGTTCTTCACCTTGCAGTCCTTTGCCTTATGGCCAAAATGCCTACACTTGAAACAACCACTTGAGTCCGCCTTACATTCACCTTTGTGGTCCCTACCACACTTTCTACAACCTCTAACACTACCTTGCTTTGACCCGATCGGGGTGAACTTGCTCTTCTTCGAGGGCCCCGAAAAACTTTCAAACTTTCTCTTTTCGTTTCCAACCGACCTCTCTTGAATCCTTCTTTTTCCCACCTTCTCAACACTTCGGGCAACATTAATCGCCTCATCAAGAGTGGCCTCTCTCTTCACCTCAACTTCATACTCCCATGGCAACCCATTAGCAAACCGAACCACATGACTACGTTCGGTTGGGTAGGCATTCATCACAAACGGGAGGTATCCCGTGAAATTCTTGGTATACTCATCCAAAGTCAAATTGCCTTTCTGGAAATGCAAGAATTTTTCCAACAACTCTTCCAACTCCCTTTCGGACAAAATTTCTCTTTGAGTCTTCTAGTGAACTCTTCTCATGACATCTTGTAGATGGCTTTCTTTCTGAACGATTCATACACGGTGACCCACCAAGTCAAAGCATCATCCTTAAGCAACCGTGAGGCATAAGTCACCATGTCTTCTTCTTTGCACTTGCTACTCTCAAGCACGTGTTCCGTCTCCCGGATCCAATGCATAGTATCCTTTGGTTCCATACTCCCGAAATAGTTGTCGGGTCGACATGCCAGGAATGTCTTGTAAGAACACCCTTCACGTTCAATCTTGTCAACACTCCTTTCCTCATCGGAGGATTTCTCGGTCGGGACACTATATCCCGTTGTTCGGGTCCTTGTGAGAGGAGGAGTATCCTCCCTCTCTTACCTTTCCTCATCACGACTCTCTTCCTCGTCCCTTTTCTCATCATCAAAGTTCAACCGTTCATTTATGATCCGGTTCACATCTTGTTGCATCACCTCCCTCATGTGGGTGAGCATGGATTGAATAGCTTCTATTGTTACCGGTGGATTATTATTTCCAATACCGGATGCGGCTCCACCATTTCCATTTCGAGGCGCATTGGGAATCACATTCGAATCCCCTTCCCCATCCGGTATGACTCGACCACTTCTCGTTCTAGCCATCTTAGCAACATAAGACGTCAACCAATTAGAATCCAATTATTCGACTAAATAGTCACATAAAATGTAAGAAAAGCTCGATTTAAAACAATTCCCTAAATGGTCAACCCTAATTCTCAATGGTCAACTAACTTCCTATAGAACATAATGTCCCAAAAGCCAAGTCTAAGTCTAAGTCTAAGGTGGTAAACCAACCTAATTCACTTAGACAAAAGCTCTGATACCAAGTTGTAACACACCAATTTTTCAAAACAATTTAAACTTTTAAATAAGTAAGTCCAACATCCAAAAATCCATAATATTCAAAAACATGGTGTAACTAAAACATTTGGAAGGATCAATAAGTATCAAAAATCGGTGTTACAATAATATCAAAACTAAAGTCTAGGGAATTAAATAAGTACACCGAGCTAATCACTTCCAATGCTAACTACGGGCGCCTAATACTTAGCTCCCGAACCTGGGTACATAGTCAAAAGAAATGTAGTACGCGAGACAAAATTGTCTAGTGAGAAACATGGGTTTTAGACCCGGTTAGAAATAATTGCAATAAAATAATAACTAAATAATTATCACATTGCACATAGTCAAACATACTCTAAGGCTTTCCATAAGCCCAACACATACATAACCGGCCTCCCCGAAACAAACTCCCCCGATATGGGTTATCTAGGTAATTCCCCCGTTTTCGGGTTATCTATTTGCTCCCCCGATTTTCGGGTTATCTCAAACTCCCCCGCGTTCCGGGTTATCTATTTCTTGACATACTACTCTTGCGCAGGGTGGTACCGCCCCAAGTAGTAGTCACTAACTCCCCCATCTTGTGTGGGTTGTCTAGGATCCAACTGATTAGCTACCACATACAAATCTTAAACTTGAGCCAATGCTCCAAATCACAACTCATGTCATACTAGTGGCAACTAACAAATCAACTAACAATTCAATTCAATTCATACTTGTACCAATTCAATATTTTTCTTTATTTAAACAATTATCTAATAAAGACTCTTATATAACATTTAAATCTAATAACATGGTTTACTATCTACTCAGAAAAGATCACATATGGTATCCCAAAGTTGTGTTAGCAAATACAAATCCTTACTCCTTGAATGAAGGAGTATCTCCAAATCCTTAAGTCTTTAAGACCAAATCATCATTTGTACAAATAATCTAGTTATTAACCATAACTAGTCAGAAACAATTTATAACTACGCTCATGACCACCAAGTTCATCCAACTTGGTGGATCTCAAACCCTAGCTCAAGATTCTCATCAATAAATCCCAAATCCAACTTGTACAGATTGAACGGTGTCCAAATGACACGAAACCAATTCCTACTTCAGCATGGCTAATTTTATTTCTTCAAGCATCTCTAGATTTCACTGTTCAATGATTACATCTGAGTGGCAGTAGAAGCAATTATAATTTCTATCACAAAACTACAAATTTTCAGACACTCAAAGGAATATTTTTCGTTGAATTAGTTGGTGTAAGAAAGATCTAGAAATGTATCATTTAAGGTTAAAAGTTCTAGTAATGAACTGTCAGTTGGGAAGGATTTGTCTGGGATCTCAGTTATGGGGGATTTTGTTTTTGGATTTTTGTGGTAGAGATTTTGCGAGGACAAGATAATGATGTTTTGAATATTGTAAAGAATGATTTGTATGGTTAAGATTTAGATTGAAATGAATGATTTGAAAGATTAAGTATTGGATTGTGATGGTATAGAATTTGTAAGGAATGATTTGTACTGTTAAGATTTAAAAAGTTGTGGTTGAGATTTTGAGAGAAATTACTTTAGATGAATCGGTTTCTTCTTCTTCACTTGTGTTTCCGTTTAATACATTGATTATCATTTTCTCCTTCTCTTAGTCATATGATATAAACTATTTCTGATTATGCAATTAATATGAGTACATACGATGATAATTTTCTTCTTTGATAAGATGTTTGTGGTTCTTTTTGACGTTGTTCAGTTATAAACCCGGTACTTGCACTATTTCTTGCTCTTTTCTCCCCCTCATGAGGATCATGACCAGGGTCCTCATGTTAATGCTGAATATTTTCCTTGTGGAAACGGAGAGAGGAAATTGTGTGTCGGTGTAACACGTGAGCCAAGATTTTGATATTTGGTTCCGGTATCGACAACCATTAACATGTAGCCCTCATGATATAACCAGATAAAAATTGATTTGATCCAAGAGTCTTAGAGAAAAATATTTGAGAAATGAAGAATAACAGTGTCAATAATCACGTGAAGTCATAAACAGATGCAATCTTTACTAAAGAACTTCAGTAAAGAGATCGTTTACGGATATGACAAACACGATGATTAAAGACATTGTTAATCAAATATTTGAGATTTAAAAGAAATCATTCTGTTGGATTAGATCAAAGATCAGTTAAGTATACCACTTACAAAGATGCAATCTTCTCTGAACGTGTTCAGAGAAAAGATCGACGGATATACAAAGATCAATGAACTAACAGATGTTAGTGCATTAAAAGTGATTTTGTGTGTGTGAGAGTATGAGTAAGTCAGAATTGAATCTGAACAGTTTGGAGAAAATGAAAAATGATTTCTCCATTGATCGTTTAAGTATGAAAATCGTTTGAAAAATGGTAAGAACAATCAATCCAAGAAGGTGTTAAAAACAGATGCAATCAGTACTGATTGAAATTAGTAAAGAGATCGACGAATTTAACAGCAAATTGTGTTGAATGTTGCAAACAAGTATTTTGAAAAATCGAACATTTATGTGCAAAATCATATTTTTGAAAAATAGGGCCACAACGCAAGAGACGAAAGTTTGTCATAAACAGATGCAATCAGTACTAATCGAGGTTAGTAAAGAGATCGTTTACGAATATGACAAAAATTTATATCCTACGTTGTGAACACATCATTGTGAGCACAAAGTGAGATAAATAATTTTGGAATGTTGATCATCACTGATTGATAAAAAAATTAATAAAAATGTGATGTCATCAACTATACTCAAAGAAATGAATATTATTTAAAAAAAAATTTAAGGTTTGAGAAAAATGTAATCAATCTGAGAACAATCGTTGTACAACTGAAAATTTTGACAATAAAGTAACACAAAGGTAGCAATGAGAAATAAGAGAATTTGTAATAAACAGATGCAATCAGTACCAACCTATTTCATAGCAATTCCAACTAGTCTCATGACGACAACATATATTGAATAGTCATACATGACCATCTAGCAATTTGACACAACTAGTGACTCAAACGGGCCAAAAAACCCGAATAAAGATAAACACTCCCAAAGTTCCACCAAATAGCACATACAACTCTACAACTAGCAAGTCAAAACCACTTAACAATTCACCAAGTCCATAACTACCAAGAATCCAAGCATTTTACTTCCAAAATCACTAGTTCATCATTTTGACCCAAAGATCCAACACTAGTTAGTCATTCCATCAAAATCCACCAACACTTGATTGTAAACATATGTAACTTACTGAACATGTTTTCTAAACCTAATAATCAAACCCAACCATCAAGAACCCAAGAAATCCAAGATTTACCAAAACCCACCTTCAACATCCACCATTAATGGAGGTTGAAGGTGATTTTCACCAAACCTAGTTTCCTTCCAACAAATAACCATACAAATGATGAGAAAGCTTGTATAAACACATAACACAACATCCATATCAAGATTCAACCATAAAACACTAAGAATCATAAAGAACAAGTAGAAGTTGTTAGAGAGAAAAGATGGCAATGAAATAGTAATTTTGGATGGATAATGTTTGAGAAAAAGAGAAGAAGAAGAAAAGGAGGGTCCCCTTCCCTCTCTCTTGACCGTCCAAGGCAAGGGTGGGCCCCCTTGTTGGCTAAAAATTTATCTTTTCAGTATATGTCTAAAAGGTCTGGTTCGTAGTTAATTTATTTAAAATAGCAAACGAGCTCCATTTTTAAAAATGAAAGCTTTTCCGGAAACGAAATTCAACGAAGAATTCAAAGACATAAAAATCACATTTTCATCTTAGAGATATCACAAGTCGGGTATTTTAACCCCTTGGTTAAAATACCACAAAAGACAAAGGACTAAATAAAGTCATATAACAATTAATCACATAATCATTTAATAAAATACCTTAAGGTTAATAAACTACTAGGCCGGGTTTTGGGATGTTACAATGACTGTACATCAACTTTACATTTTCAAAATCGCGTTGGCATGACAAACAATTATTATACTGGACTAAGGTTACCATCAATCATTAACTAGTGGATCTAGACCATGGATATGCAGATAGTACTATTGGCTGACACTCATCCTCCCAACATTACTTGATCATTACTTGGTTATCCGAGACATCTTTCGGGAGTGTATATCTATAAAAGAACAATAACATACTGGAGTTGAAGTATTGATTGTGGACTTAGGGGTTGGTATATTAACTCAATAGACTAGCTACATGTTGGGGATAACAGTCATGCGATGTCAAACATAACATTTTATTCAACACTTTTTCATAAACAAAACTAGTAATTGTAGATCTTCTACAATTACATTTCATTTTCATACTTCTTACTCATAACATTACAGTGTTGAACTTATACTTTTCAGTCATAAAACTATTTTCATAACAATCATTTTGGGTAGCAAACACAATACTTTTACCATAAACAATAACCATGTTGATTCACTCAACATTATTGTTGATCCTCTTATATTTATGTTTTTCAGGTGATTTAGGTGCACAGTGAGACTGGAGGATATGAGCAAGTCGATTGTCGTGAGCCATGAACAAAACATTAAGTTTGCGAACAATCATTTCTTTTTCAAACAATTTCTATTTTAGGAAACTGCTATTTTTGGAAACCTTCCATTTTGAGAAAGTAAAACTATTTTTACTTGTTACTTGCATGGTTGTTTGTTTACTTAATTTTTGCTATGTCATCATGAATGTTACACCTCCGTTCTTCCGTAAAACATTTAAAATGACATAAAACTCTTTTTTGGCGTGGTGTGACAGAATACGACCCCAAACCGACAACAACGTACCCCTCGTGGGGGAATTTTACGGTCGACTGCGACAACGCCAGACCTTGAGGACAAGGTCCAACGTAAAGTGGCGGGTAATACGAACCCAAAAGAGTTATAAGGTTCATGCTAAGCTTTTACTAAGTCCAAGTTACATTAAAATATTCCCACCTCTTCCTTAATTCATGCATTTATTTCTATTTAGTTAAGAATGTTCAGTAGTAATAGTTATTCAATATTTCTAGTAAGTCATGTTTCATTGTTTTGTTTCTTATTTAAGTATTATAATTTGACATTTGAGAGGCAGAAAAAACCAGAAAATTTCTTCAATTTACACTTTGTTATTTACTTTGTCTTTGGAGGTTGATCACCTCAAATCAATCGCTATCACCGTCCTCGATTCCATACGAAATCTTCACCCTATAAATAAAACACGGACGATGGGGAGAAATCTAGAATTCCAAACGAAATCGCCAGCGAATAAATTGAGATAAGTTTGTTAAATTGACGGATCCAGTCGTTATTTTACTCAATCATTGTACGAAATCCCTAAATTGTGCCATGTTTACTCATATATTCTCAAGTTCAGAAAATACAAAATAAGAAAATTCCTAAATTTTACTCAATCGATATTCGAATGTGGTTGCAATGTATACAATTTGTTTGCCAAATAGCTTTTTTCATTGTTAATATGGTTATAACCAATTGAGTGAGTAACAATTGTGTGGTTTCAAAATCTATCTTTTTGGTTTTTGATAGATCCTATTTGGTTTCTATTTGTTTCCGTTAAATTCATTTAATTCTCGCTCTGTTTTGCTCTTTTGAATTGATGTAATGCTATTAATCAAGATGCTTTTAAGAAATCTCAAATTAGTATGTTCACACACTACCATTTTATATAGATAAATATTTATTTATTTTAGAAATACTGGTCTTCTGTTGGAACAAAAGGTTAAAAAGGAGGGAACACTATTACATTTAAACAAAAACAAGGAATTTGAAATTTTACATGGATAAAATGTACTCTTACATTTAAACGAGTCACTCTGGTTAGATGGGTTAACCTGGTCAAAAAGACCAAAAAGTATTAAAATTATTCTTAATATATTAAAAAACAAAAAATCAATTTAGAAACTTTTTTCCAAGTAGTAGTCATTAACTCATTATAAGATACTATAAAGGTATTTGTAATTTTATATTAAAAAATGTATTGTTACATTTAAATAGGCCGCCGGTCAATCTGGTCAAGTGGGCTAATTTGGTCAAACGGGTTAATCATGTCAAATGGGTCAATGTGGTCAAATGGGTCAACCTGGTCAAACTAGTCAAACGGGTCAAAAAAATAATAAATTTTTTTATGACATATTAATAAGATATATTAAGCAATTTGAAATTTTTGTAGATAAAATGTGTTAAATTTAAAGGGGTCAATCCGGTCACACGGGTTAATCTGGTCAACTTGTGTGGTTAACATGAAGTATAATATGTCTTGCAGGTTTTCTAAGTTACATGTCATCTTTTCTCTTATATACGAAGTCTTTAAAACCGATTTTGACTTTAATTGGGTCAGAGATTTTGGTACGTTCTAATATAGTTAATAGTAGTGAGGTTTTTATTCTTGACGAGGATGTGGGTCAATGGAGTATGAAGCAGTCAACGGAAGTCTACATTGGTGAGTAATTTCTAAATTTTGTTTATGATGGTGTTTGGTTTTATTTCAACTTTGACTCTTATAAGAAAGTTAAATATGAAGAGGTTATTTTTTTGAACTCTTGTTGTTGGGAGAATTATATCCATGTTAATGGTTCTTATAAGATTTATTGGCTTCAAATTCAATTTATAAAGGGTTGTTTTAATGTGTTGTTACTGCTTTATGGGCTGCAAGTTTGTGTGCACAGAAATTCCGCTTACATTATTTGCACTCTGATGAAATCTTCATGAAACTACACGTAGTGACGTGTAAGATGGCTATCGAGAATACATAAAGAAATCCATACTAACACCCGAATGTGTTTTTCACTCTTGGCCGCATATGGAGACTCACAAGATGTGAAAAACTTATTTAGTCAACACCTTAGCACTTCTATATATAGGGTATACTAGGTTATAACCCGTGAAAATTCATGGGGTGTCATAATAGAATTATAAACTATTTAATAAATTTTATATAATAGAAATATAATTCGTTGTATATAATTATATAAAATATTAAATAAGGAATTATATACTCACTCCGTCCCTAATTAATATTGTCATTTCTCTTGGGCACAAGTTTTTAGGAAAAAATTAGTAATGGGGTCATTGCTAATAATTTTGATTAAAATATAAAGTTGGTTTGAAGAGAAAAAGATAGTTAGTGGATAGTTAGTAGTAGGGTCCTTAGTATTTATGTTATTTAATTAAGTACACCCCATTAACTTGAGAAATGTGAACTTTATTTAGGGATAAAAATTTAGCGAGAAATGAGAACTTTAGTTAGCGACAAAGGGATTAATATTTATATAAGGTTAATATTTTATTGAATTGTTAATAATCATGTAGACATTATAATATATAATTAAGGAATCTTAATATTAAAAACATATTAGAAGAAATATGAAAAATTAAAACATTCAATAAATTTTCATGACAAATTGATTGAACAAAAATAAAGCTTACTAAATAACAAATAAGATAAGTTAATGTAATTTTTTAAAGATTTCTTTAAAAACAGCCTTTGATCTATTTGTTGTTATACCACCATCATTCTATTCTATTAAAAATTTCAAACATTTTCTATTCTTTACTCTAGATAACGCTACATATAACTTTGATATCAGATGGTGTCAAAGATAGTTTTGATATAGAAGTACGATATCCAATATTATTTCCAGATATAACAATTGTTTCAATAATGCGGTTACCTAATGATAGTATCTATCGTCTAGTACCATTACATAAACCGCTTTTCTGGTCAATATTTTTTAGTAACATAACAGGAACGCCAACTTTTAAAACTAACCAATGATTTGACAAACCAGAAACTTTTATACCATTTAGGATATCGATAATTATGAGCTTCCATCGAATTGGTCGTTTAAAATTTCTAAAGAACATATACTAACTGATCATTTATATCTGTTACAACTTCGTTTTTTGTTGCAAGTGTTGCTCTTTTTTGAAAATAACCTGAAGTATTTATGTTTTCGAGCAAGAAGAATAAACAAAATCAATTAAATAAGTTAGAGGGTCAGGTGATTATGAAATTAGAAGATCTTTTGGAATATCAATAATTGCATTTACCATGGTTTTGTCCGCTAAATTTACATTCACCAATATCTTTGGAAAAAATGTTGTTTCTTCGATATGAACTATATCACTTCCAAATGTTAATTTCATGTTTTATGTAATTTTATTAACTTTTCAATTATCATGTATAAAAGGGTGATGTTATATTTTCATGACACTAAATCAAAAAATTAGTCAAGATATTGTAAATTAAAAATGCAACAGTCGATTTTTGATAATTCGAAACAGATTCAGTTATGTAATTGTTATAGAACTAATATTTATAAAAATTAGTTAATATGTAAATTTAGCGGTAATATTAGTTATTTTTAGTTGATTACATAACTAATAGTTCTGATATGTAACTATAGCGGTAATATTAGTTATTTTTAATCAGATTAAAAGTCATATTATTTATGCTTAAATATATGCGGGGTGCAATTTCTGATTGCATAACATAACATAATACCTCCGATTTATGTTAAGTGATACACTTTTTATTTTTTGGTGTATCAAAATAAGTGTTACACTTTGATAATTTACATTATTTGGTAAAAAAATATAGTGGGTCATATACTCACTATCTATCTATCTAATTTAATACAATGAAATGTCCCTTTTACCCTTATTTTTACTTTTAAACATTTGATGTGCTAAATCTAGTTATAAAATATCGTACTAATTTACACCTAATCTAGACTACCACACTCTTAGGCAAGTATGACCTAATCGCGGATAATATAGCTAAAGTAAGTAAACCAGGTATCGTTTCCTCATGCAATGGCTATAGAAATAATCCCTAAAGAATACACTATAGTCACACTTCGGCTCGTTAATTATATCTAGGCCCGGATTTCCGTCGCCTTCTAATCTCGAATTCGGTCGTTACTAAGATTAGACTTTCAATTTTATCTAAGTTATTTGATGCTTAAACTCGAATCCCTAGATCTGGTGGATTGCCAACTACGTCACCGGGGTGAAAAGTTGAAGTAATTATTAACTACAATTGCTAGTGGTCACTCAACAAAATAATCAATAATCAACAGTTAAAACAATCAAATATTCAATACTTAATCGAAAGGGTCTTTGATATAAAAACAAGTGTTCAAAACCAATGTTAAAATCCTAAAAATACCAAACCTAAATCCTAGATTTCATTTAATCATAGCGAATATTAAATGATTAGCACATAGACATGCTAAAAATCATCAAACAAACGTAAATATTCAATAGAACAAACATAATAAAGATCGATAATGATTAAAAACCGAAATATATGAATGGAATTGAAGATCTTGAAGCTTGAAACTCCTAAAATTCGTCCACAATAGCTTTCCTATGTCAAAAGTCGGCTGCCAAAAGAAGATCCCCAAAAAATGGCTGAATTTTGGCTTAAATAGCCTTATTTCCGGATTCGCTCGAGCGCTCGACCAGGGGTCTGTCGAGGGGAGCGACATGGTGACACTTGCGGGGCACGGGGCGCGACAAGGGTCTTGACAAGGGTCTCGACAAGGGTCTTCAATCAAACAGACTACGCTTCGCGAACGTGAGCTGGCTTGGGGTAATTCCTCGCGTACGAGGGCTGCTCGAGGGCGCGACAGAGGTCTCGACAAGGGTCTCGACCAAGTCCGGAATGCTGATTTTTGTTGAATTTGTTCGTTTTTTGCCCTTTTCTTCTATAATTTGGACTTTTGACCTGCATTTTATCAACAACATCATAAATTAGGCATAAACACTTCTTTTCACTATAAAACAAGCCTAAAAAAATACAATATTGACGGATTTAAATATGTATAAATCCTTCAATATCAAGATGCCCACACTTGAACTTTGCTTGTCCTCAAGGAAATCATCATAAAAAAATTCAATCCGCTAGATAACAAATTAACAAAATCGACACTTGTCTCAATTTAATTCTTAGTAGCACAACAATTTTCAGAACCTAGTCCAATTTAGCAGTTAAAATTTTCACTATATTTTATGCCCAAGTTTGTGTAAGTCATTAGCTAACTTTTCACAAATCTAATTAAGTTTCCAACTATGCTAATTAGACTACTTTTAACTTAGATCCTAATCATTCTTGCATAACCTATAAATACCACCTTTAAGAAAATTACCCAACTAATAAGGTTAAATAAAGAAAACTTAGTTTATTTATTCATTTCATAGCTTATTTGCTTTATTAATTCATGCTTTGCATGCTTATTTATTTATTTACTTGTTTTTCATTTCTTGCCTACATGCTTTGCATGTTTATTAGTTTTATTTATTTATTTGTTTAGTAGAGAGAACCGCAACTTTCTTTGAGCACCCGCGTAAAAGGCTTTCAGCCAACATATCCAGATCAGTTGACCTTAGTATGCTAGGTTTAAAGGACCCCGCGAGCTTACTTGTCGGGAACCCAAGGTCGGCTAATTGTTCCCCCTAAGTATTTAATTAGGTATTTATTCAAGAATCGATTCGAACATCAGCTTACATTGTGAACCCGCGTAAAAGACTTTCGACCAACATGTCCAGATCAGTTGACCTTAGAATGCTAGGTTTGAAGGACCCCTCGGGCGTACTTGTCGGGAGCACAAGGCCGGATGAATGTTCTCACCGATTCTCAAATTTTTCTTTTGTATTTATTATTTAGCAATTTATTCACGTAAACTAAAAGCTCTTAATCCAACCTAATGTCATCGGGAACTAGCTTTGCTAATCTTAATTTTCTAAAAGACAATTCTTATAGATTTTACAAGACATTTCAAATTTTTCAAGTTAGAAAGTGGTTTAATTAACGAGTTACAAAGATAATTAGATCGATGAAAAGCCACAAAATTGACATATAAAAGCTAGGTTAAATTTTTCCCTTTATACTGAACTTTATTTTCCAAATTTGTTTCTAAAGCATTGAGATATGTCATAAAAAATTTTTGCTAATTAAAATGGTTTTGTGTAGTTAGATGATTTTCTAGAGAACTTCAACAAGTGGTGGAACTCACCCCCATGCCCACACTTAAAGATTTGCATAGTCCTCAATGCAATAAAATTTTAAACTAACGGGTAAAAGTATATAGGCAAAAGGAAGGGTACTCCCTGGGGGTGCTTTGTGCAGATTCCACACCGCAAGCATCATCATCCAAGCATCCTCATCTAGCAGTCATTCAGCTCGATCCTGTTGGAATATGCTTCACGTACATGACATATAGTTATATGGCTAGACGCATGTGAGCTTAAAGGGTCACACACTAATACACCAAACACCATTTAATATAAATAGTATAATTAGGGTAATTATATTATTTATATAAACTATAGTTACCTGACTAGTTATGTTTTAATTAATTGTTAAGTTAAAACATATTAGTGAGTAATATAAAGAATCAAAGGTAGAAGGGGCTAAGTGTCATATCTCCTAACTTGTAATTAGGGAATATATACTTAACTTAGGGAGCAAGAAAGATTAACCCTAATCCTCCCTATTTGCGGCCGCCCCTCTTGAAATCTGAATATGCGTCCGCAATCTCACCAACCAAAACTAAAGGTTTTGGTTTTGTGATGTATGATAAAAAGAACAGAAACGTTTTTCTTTTTTTGGGATTTGCTTACACGCCCAACAAATAAAATAGAGATTTTGTCATTTGGTTCGCAATTTGATTCTTGCTCTAGGGACTAGCATTCCAATTGATGTTCTTGATATGGCATAGTGTGGATACCATTAGAGAAATTCTACATTGAATTCTTGTAGTTATTCATCCTCATTCGTTGGTGTAATCAAAGGCTTCAAGGGTATGAATTCTACATACTAATCTCTTTGATTATTTATGCTTAATTACTTTGTTAATATGTAGATCCTTGTTGGGTGATTTGTATTATTTTTCGCTGCGTTTTTCTTTGATTAAACCGTAAATCACTAACAGTGGTATCATGAGTCATCATATTGATGATTTAATTAGCAAGTCCATTTTAAAAGTAATAGGTGTCCATAACCCATAACCCCATGCCCTTGAACCAATATAACCACTAGATGTCCATAACCCATACCCATGGCGCTTGAACCATTATAACCACTAGCCATGTCCAATACCTTATAGATGGCTGTTTTACAAGTAATAGGTGTCCATAATACATACACATGACCCTTGAACCATTATAACCACTAGATGCCCATAACTCATACCGATGGCCCTTGAACCATTATAACTACTAGCCATGACCAATAGCCTATATATATATCCATTTTACAAGTAATAGGTGTCCATAACCCATAACCATGGCCCTTGAACAATATATAACCAGTCAATGTTCATAACTCACATACCGATAGCCCTTGAACCATTATAACCACTAGATGTCCATAACTCATACCGATGGCCCTTGAACCATTATAACTACTAGCGATGACCAATATTGTGATAACCCTCAAAATCGGGCATTTGACCCAACCGTTATCGTAATCTACTTTTTCTAGTACAATCGTCTCAACACTAAGTCCATTTATGTTGCATTTGAGTGTAGCAAACATTCATATTTTGTGCTATTTATACACATCATCATTTATGCACAAGTCAAATTATTTGTGTCTCATACAATTAGGAAATTACATTTAGTGAGTTTGTGACCAAACCCAACCAAAAGTATAAACTTTATATTTTATAAGAAAGTTATAAGTAAGCTAAAGTGGTTAGATGAAAAGTGGTACAAACTATAATGTTAAAATAAAAATACAATTTTTGCATTTAATAAAAAGATAAAATATTATTAAAATACTAAAAAGAAAATGGTACAAAGCCTAAGTCTCGATTTCCATATATTAGTATGCATGCATGCATACATAATACATACATTGAATTTCAAAATGCAAAATTTCATGGTTATCCATCATCACACGTTGCCTGTAGTCTACCGAACTATCCTCATTTTACGTACACTCTTCCTTTACTCTTAATATAATGTTAATTCACCTAAAGTCTATCCTAAGTTACCCATCCCTGCAACCTGCAACCTTCTACCTGCAATCTCTCTTTCTCCCTCACTTCGTTGAAAACCTAGAAGAAGCAAACCATCCCTTGGATTCCTCTCTGGCGACAAATCCTAAATAGAAACATGATCCATCTTGCCGGCAGCAAATAGATGCTTTCTCCGGCGATTTTACATTTTTCCGATGACAACAGCTAACCGGCGATGTCCTTCTCGTATCTCTTTCTCACGGTGTATCATCTCTCTCTCTCATCAATTGCTTCCGCACAAACCATAAGTAGACGTCCTTCTTTTCCGGCGACACTTATGTAACGCCTTAAAATTTATTGTAATTAAAGTAATTACTTTTTATTAACTAAATTATGTGATATTTATTCATTTGAGATTTATATGTATTATGTGCTTTAATGTGTATTTAATTGAGAATTTAAATACGCAGTGTTTATGCAATGACAGGAGTGTCATTTAATTCACATTGAATTAAACATGAAGATTAATTGATAATAACCAGAGGGTTAGTAGATTATTGTGTTAATTGATTTTGAGATTTAATTAACTAGTTGTCTTAAACATTTTAAATTCCGAGAGTTTGAGTGTCGGGTCAAGGCCGGCCGAAGGCCAAGACCGAAAACCCATAAGCCTCGTTTCTATTGATGTTGGGTTCGGTTTAGGGGTTAGGGCCGAGCCCCCTTGCTTTTTCTTTTGGTTCGGCTTTCGTGAGCAGAAGAAAGCCGAGGAACTTGCGATCCATCCTTAATCAAGCCCAATCCGATTAAAGCCTTGAACTCTCCCCAATACATACTTAAGGAAAAAGTAACCTTAATCCCTATTACCCTAAAAGCTTCGGCCGTTATCACCTAAAAATAAGAAAATACCACCGTATCATTTCCCCCCTAACGTGGTACGCCAATCGAAATCAGAAAAAAAGAGATCATCAAAGCCACGTGAATTATTGAGGAGGAGGTGCTCGAACGGAAGTGTGTGGGAGGTAGCAGAAGAATTGTTCCTATTGGTGGAGGAGTTGAATTTTGTGTTGGCAGCAAGGAGTTTAGACGCAACAACCAAATGGCCGGTAAGCACCTCACATTAATTACAAGATCGGATTTGGGAATCAGCTCTATTTATTTAGAGACGCTTGCTTGCTGGTCCAAATCGAGAAGAATAAATGAGGCTTGCGATGTCCTGGTGCAGCCAAGAAACAGCCGTCAAGTGGTGGTGTTCGGGTGAAATCGTTACCATCACAATCTATTCGTAGGGTATAATTTCTCGTCCCATTATTTATAGTTTCGTATAATTGAATTGACCCCGAGACATGCTCGAAGAACCTTAGACCCATAATATCTGGACGTCCTGGTGGCGGTTAGGTGACGGTGTCGGGTTTCGTTTTTGTAATTGTTATTGTTGAAAGCATGCAGTTTTCTGACAGATTCTGTCCGCCATGTTGCGGGCTGTTTTCGGACAGGTTAGAGTCGATTTTAGGGAGCGACTGTCTCACAAATATTTGTAGTCCGTCGAGCTAGCTAACAGGTTCCGCTGATTTATTGTTAATCCGGGTTATGGTTTGTGAGTTACGGGTATTTTCCCGAGCACAAACAAGTGGTGATCGAGCAAGAGGAAACCCGTGACAAGCAGTTAATTTCCCGAGCCATATTCGTTTAGTTTCGGTAGTTCTTTCTCCTGTGATTAATTCCTTTTTCCATCTACTTTTTACCGTGTCTAATTGCTGTGATATGTTTAGGGTTTTGGAGAATTGAGGCCGAGCCAATGAGGGCTCGGTGTTATCGGTTCAATCGTTTCAATGTGATTGTCTGCTTGTTGTTGTTTGATTCTTAAGTTTTAGATTTTTAAATCCTTGTGTCAATGTTTTATTGAGGTCATGAAGGAGTCGGATTTTTAGTCACTGAAATTTCATAAGTGTCGGGTTGTGGTTGGGTAATCCTTTTATTAATAGCCGGGACGTTTTATTAATTGAGAAACGAAAACCGTACCTTAAGGTTCTTGGTTTCCTTAAACCCAAAAGTTTTATACTAAACGAGTTAAATAGATTTAAAAAAAAAATAAGATTGTGTGATAAAAAGAGTTTTCGGGGCTGACGGGTGCCTTGGAATTGACGGGTTGATGTCGGGACTCATAACGGGTTTAAAACTACATGCTTAAATTTGGACAGATTTTGTTGGTCAACTTCGAGTCTGTTTTTATCATAGTTAAAATATGTTTCTGGATTTTTGGCCAAACATGTTGCCTAGTTTTCTGAGTACTCTTTCCGTTGCCGCTGACGGCTCGTTAATTTGATTTACGGTTTAAAAGATATCCCGGTTTCCGTAAATTTTCGCAAGAGATTTCGCTGTTCAGCTATTCTGTCTTGTGAGCATGTTTTGAGCCCTTTCTGTTTGGATTTAGCTTCCGAGGTCTTCTGTCAAATTTTACTCCTCTGAGTCATTTAGCTATTGTGAAAATTTGAATAAAAACTAGTGTGCGGTTTGAGAGTTATAGCCGTTCCCGCAAAAGTGATGTGTGCTGTTTAGTTTCTATTGAAACAACCTTTGAGTCTAATCCTAAACCGAGCTTCCTTGTACCTTGTAGGACCTTCTAGGACCTGTCAGAGACGCTCTTCTGTACCGAGGATATGGATACTGCTCTGAGATGAACTTGTTATTTGTTGATGTGCTATGTGTTATCTATTTTACTCGTATTCTGAACTGAGATATGGATACTGTGTAACCGAGCTACGTACCATATCATTATGTGAATGATCTGTGTACTTGAGTTTTGATTATGAGTTGTTATGAACTTGGGTTGTGCTATGTGGTTATATATCTATGAGATGATATACTTGAGCTTGAGCTGTTAGTTTTATAAGAGTACATGTTGTAACGGGTCAACACGTTAATAAAACTAACTAACTATATTTGAGATTCATGAGGTAGCCAACTCTTCCCGTGAGCCAAGTACAATTCACGACTGTCAGCGTGGTACTGCGGGACACTGGTGGGTGTTGGAAGGGGTGTTAGTGACGAGCGCGAGAGCAGGGGCACGCGTTGTGGATTCGTCACGGCACTGGCGAACCAATTGAAATTTAATAAAAGGCCTAATAAACGATAATGGAGTAGAGTCTCTAGGGATCATTTATGTAGTGTGGATTGTTTGTATGTGTACGTTTATTGTGTTGATTATTCACTCAGCGGTGGCTGACCCCAAACACTCCCTCCCCATTTTGCAGGTACTAGCAAGGGCAAAGAGAAGGTTAACAGTTGATGAGCTGCGCTTCGATTTTATTTTGGATTTGGATTGGATTTAATGTTTGAGTCAAACATATTTTTTTTTTAAAAACACATATTAATTATTCCGCATTTAAAATCAGGAGACGGTTTAATTTATTTTTAATGAGATGGGACCTTTGAGTTACTTGTACTTGGAGGAAATTATTACTTTTTATTAATTAACATTTTTTAAATTTCCTCAAAAATTTTGGGATGTTACAAGTTGGTATCAGAGCTCTGGCTTGAGAGAGTTGGGTTCGAAAGAGGTGGATTCCAAACTCAAGTCGAAGCATGAGTTTTCAAAATGAGTTTTCAAAAGTGTTTTTAAAATGAGTCCAAAGCCAAATCGAGAAGCAGCGCATCACGACGACCTTATGCCTCTAGTACTTATTTATGAGTTATTTAGTTTATTAAAAACGTCGTGAGTGACATTGATTATTAAGAGAATAAAAGAGAATTAACTCGAGATGAGCGTGAATCGTACGACTATATATGTATATAGATACTATATGTACTGTTGCGAACTACTTGTTACGTGGATGGTATGAGGATGGGAGATCGTGGAATTTTTGAAACTGGCTCGAAACCATGACAGGGGTAGGTGTGGATAATAATAGAGGGCCCCTATTATTGTACGCACAGGACTAATGCCTATGTTTCGAAAAGGATTCAAGGAGACTACTCGTCAAGCATCTAAGTATCATGAAAATTCTCAATTATTATATATAATAATCACTAATAAAATCACTAAAAATAGATTTATGATAAAACAGTGCAATCTATTGAATAAGAGAATCATCAAACACGAATTGATAAAGAGTTATCAAAATATGTCAGAGAGAGACTAATAAACCAAGTTAGGTTGAATTCGTTAAATGATTTAATTGAGTTAATAATACATCGAGAACGATTGAACACTCGTTAAAGCAAAATAAATGAGAAAATAAGAGAAATGTTAAGTGATAAGGAGTATGTGAAAACATCACTAAATCGAGATTTATGTGAATATAATAAACAATTAAATAAGAGGTTGTTGATTTAAGTTGACAAGGAGTTATCCAAACAAATCAAGTGAAGGTTTATTAAAACAAATTGAGTAAGAATCATTGTAATGAGGAAGTAAATTAAATGTCCGAAATGGAGAATAATGATTGAGTAAAAGTAAATGATTGAGAATAAATTAATTCTTGTTAAAATATTAAAATTTATGGGAAATCAATAAATTAATGATGAATGATATATTATCCAAAACAAATTCAAATGAAGAGATCTATGTGTTGAGAATTACTAAAATTGAGAATAGAGAATAATGATCGAATAATATAATAACTAATACATTTTAAATGAGAAATTATGAATTATGAGGAATTAATAAATCAAGGGATGAATGAGTATTTATTTAAACGAATTAAATGGTAAATTTTATGCAAAGTTATAAGTAACTACTAATTTGAGTCAAAATGTTTGTTATAAGAAATAGTTGTGTAGAAGAAATATAACTGGTTATTGAAAATTTTCAATTTAATAAATAGTGGAGATTATGTTTTATTAGTAAAAGAGAACTACTTACTGGAATGGTTAATGGAATAATAAGAAGTCATGCAATTATTGAACAATTAATTGAGTAAGAGATAAAACTTTGATAGGGTTAATAAAAGTTGAAACATCATTAATTGAAAGAGACGAGTTTGACTTATGAGGAATCATAAAAATGACTAATAGTTAATGAGACAATGATATAGAAGAGTTATAATTGAGAAAACCTAATTTGAGAATCCATGAGAAGCTTAATGAGAAGGCTAATATTAATTATGAGCAATAAATGAATTATGATTCTTTTTATAAAGTGATAAGAAGTTAATGAGTCGGGGTGTGACGGGGGCGTAAAGAGTATACGTTGGGGCCGACTCACACCTGTGCATAAGAGATTAATTATCGAGTAATCAAATGAAACCTTAAAATATATAATAAAAAAATGAGAACCAACAAACCAAACTATCGAGTGTTCGTAACGAGTTCTTTGAGATTTTTAGTGCCACTTCCAAACTCGGGGACGAGTTTTCTCCAAGTGGAGTTGAGTGGTGGAAAAAGGGAAAATTACCAATATTAAGAGTGCGAATAGAGAATAATTATAAAGTTGTGAATTATTAAATTTGTATTATTGAGCTAATGGAGATTAATAAATCGAGCTAAATGTGAAAAATAAAGTTTGTAAGGAGTAAATTAAGAGAATTACCAAGGGAAGGTTTTGTTAAGTGTTATTATGAGCATTTATGTGCATATAACCGACTAAAAAGTTATAAGAGTGATTAATTAATCGAGAAATCATTCATGTGGGAATATAATGAGATAAACATAGATTATTAAAATATGAGAATTTATTATGAATTATTCAAGTCAAGTTAAATGGGAAAAACATGATTATGAGAAGTATTAAATCCAGTCAAGAAATTCTTATACATTTGACTATGTAATTTATAAGAATAGCTGGGAATAATTAGTTTCATGTGATGTATTTATCAGGTAGTGAGAAATTCATAAATTAAGGGTAATTGTGCAAATGAGAAGTAGCAAGTACCATAATATACAACTAACGAGAAATTATGAAATTAGAGTAATAAGAATATTATTAATGAGTCGGTCATGGAAGATCGTCGTAATAAATTATGAGGAAAAATTTATAATTACTGAGAAACTACCGAGCTATAAGAAACTAATAAATCAGGTTAAACGGATAAATTATTAGAGTGAACCAAATGATAAAATTTTATATATGAACAAATATTAAATTTAAACTAAGGGAATTATCGAGTTAAATTATTAAAATTGAATGTCATTATTTATTATACTTTATTGAATAAATTTTAAATCAATAATAGTAATGGAAATGAGCAAGTGAGAATTATATAGAGGTATTAGACAATAAAACTTTATGAATTTCTAAATCGAGAAGGATCTAAAAATATAAAGTAATGAGAAAATTTCATGGAGAACGAGAAAATAGCTGAGTAATCAAGTGCATGAGAATTATCGAGTTGTTTAATTAACCAAGTGAAGAGAAAATATTAAATGGAAGCGCTTGAGACTTAAAAATAAAAGATATTAATGAGTGAGATTTTGGTCAAATTTATCAAGAGACAATTCAAATGAGAACAAAGCGAGAAAATAATTAACAACCAAATGATAAAATCATTAATCGCGTTGATAAATATCGTTAAAATGAGTTAAGCCAGTAGTGTTAAAAAGAGTTAACAATAAAATGTTTAATATGAGTTAACAAGAGAACTAATAACGCGGCTTAAAAGAGAAATTATCTGTTCGAGTAGTCTGATAAGTACATTTGATCACGCGAGGGATCGCAAATAGTGAGAAAATGGGCATTTTGTGCGACCTGTGATAAGTTGTTAAGCGAGATTTGAGTTAAATTGATAATATAGCTTGCGTTGAGTTAAAAGCAAGTTGTGGAAATTTGAGATGAATGCATTATGAGTGTATGCAAATTGAGTAAAAGGCATGAGTTGCCTACCATCTGAGGTTTATGTGTGATAAAGTACATTTATGTGAATTATGTACTTGTGGTGTAATGCTTGATAATGGTGTGAACCACTAAATTGTTTATTTTGCTTTAAAACAAACTGGTGTCCCATAGGGCAGAGGACCTTGAGATATCATTCTTGGTGGAGATTGATAATAATAAAAAAAATTCAGGTGTAAATTATGTAAAAGTAATACCTTGTTAGAACTGTGCGGGAAAGTGTTTCCAAAAAAAAAAAAAAAAAAAAAAAAAAAAAACAACTTATTTTATCGCCATAGAGGGCCGAGTATGATTGCGAGCACGAGTTGGACGACCGAGTACTAGGCCGAGATCATTTGTTGCCACAAACCAAACCGTAACACATCTCCAAGTGGAGTTGAATCGGAGATTCAACGCAACGTTAAAAAGCTGAGTGCATCACTTGTGCCCGAATACGAGAGCTAGAAGACGCCTTCAGCAGAGTATCGTGAGTTATTTGTGCTTTTATCAACATTCCTTTCCATCGCCGAACCGAGATCCTTAGAGAGCCTTTCGATTTTTATCCTTGTCGTCTTGCGCCACCAGAGACGAAAGAGTTACATGAGTTGTTGCGAGAGCCAGAGTTCATTCTGAGTGTGTAGGTCAGCTTGAAGAGCTTCCTTTTATAAATAACCTTATTGTCTTCCTATTCCATCTGTGGATGTGTGTGATGGTAATCCTGAGTCTGAAACGCAAGATTTCTACCCTGAGCTTCTTCCAAGCCATGACTTCGGGGACGAAGTCTATTTAAGTGGAGTTGAGTTGTAACGCCTTGAATTTTATTGTAATTAAAGTAATTACTTTTTATTAACTAAATTATGTGATATTTATTCATTTGAGATTTATATGTATTATGTGCTTTAATGTGTATTTAATTGAGAATTTAAATACGCAGTGTTTATGCAATGACAGGAGTGTCATTTAATTCACATTGAATTAAACATGAAGATTAATTGATAATAACCAGAGGGTTAGTAGATTATTGTGTTAATTGATTTTGAGATTTAATTAACTAGTTGTCTTAAACGTTTTAAATTCCGAGAGTTTGAGTGTCGGGTCAAGGCCGGCCGAAGGCCAAGACCGAAAACCCATAAGCCTCGTTTCTATTGATGTTGGGTTCGGTTTAGGGGTTAGGGCCGAGCCCCCTTGCTTTTTTTTTGGTTCGGCTTTTGTGAGCAGAAGAAAGCCGAGGAACTTGCGATCCATCCTTAATCAAGCCCAATCCGATTAAAGCCTTGAACTCTCCCCAATACATACTTAAGGAAAAAGTAACCTTAATCCCTATTACCCTAAAAGCTTCGGCCGTTATCACCTAAAAATAAGAAAATCCCACTGTATCATTTCCCCCCTAACGTGGTACGCCAATCGAAATCAGAAAAAAAGAGATCATCAAAGCCACGTGAATTATTGAGGAGGAGGAGGTGCTCGAACGGAAGTGTGTGGGAGGTAGCAGAAGAATTGTTCCTATTGGTGGAGGAGTTGAATTTTGTGTTGGCAGCAAGGAGTTTAGACGCAACAACCAAATGGCCGGTAAGCACCTCACATTAATTACAAGATGGGATTTGGGAAGCAGCTCTATTTATTTAGAGACGCTTGCTTGCTGGTCCAAATCGAGAAGAATAAATGAGGCTTGCGATGTCCTGGTGCAGCCAAGAAACAGCCGTCAAGTGGTGGTGTTCGGGTGAAATCGTTACCATCACAATCTATTCGTAGGGTATAATTTCTCGTCCCATTATTTATAGTTTCGTATAATTGAATTAACCCCGAGACATGCTCGAAGAACCTTAGACCCGTAATATCTGGACGTCCTGGTGGCGGTTAGGTGACGGTGTCGGGTTTCGTTTTTGTAATTGTTATTGTTGAAAGCATGCAGTTTTCTGACAGATTATGTCCGCCATGTTGCGGGCTGTTTTCGGACAGGTTAGAGTCGATTTTAGGGAGCGACTGTCTCACAATTATTTGTAGTCCGTCGAGCTAGCTAACAGGTTCCGCTGATTGATTGTCAATCCGAGTTATGGTTTGTGAGTTACGGGTATTTTCCCGAGCACAAACAAGTGGTGATCGAGCAAGAGGAAACCCGTGACAAGCAGTTAATTTCCCGAGCCATATTCGTTTAGTTTCGGTAGTTCTTTCTCCTGTGATTAATTCCTTTTTCCATCTACCTTTTACCGTGTCTAATTGCTGTGATGTGTTTAGGGTTTTGGAGAATTGAGGCCGAGCCAATGAGGGCTCGGTATTATCGGTTCAATCGTTTCAATGTGATTGTCTGCTTGTTGTTGTTTGATTCTTAAGTTTTAGATTTTTAAATCCTTGTGTCAATGTTTTATTGAGGTCATGAAGGAGTCGGATTTTTAGTCACTGAAATTTCATAAGTGTCGGGTTGTGGTTGGGTAATCCTTTTATTATTAGCCGGGACGTTTTATTAATTGAGAAACGAAAACCGTACCTTAAGGTTCTTGGTTTCCTTAAACCCAAAAGTTTTATACTAAACGAGTTAAATAGATTTAAAAAAAAAAAAATAAGATTCTGTGATAAAAAGAGTTTTCGGGGCTGACGGGTGCCTTGGAATTGACGGGTTGATGTCGGGACTCATAACGGGTTTAAAACTACATGCTTAAATTTGGACAGATTTTGTTGGTCAACTTCGAGTCTGTTTTTATCATAGTTAAAATATGTTTCTGGACTTTTGGCCAAATATGTTGCCTAGTTTTCTGAGTCCTCTTTCCGTTGCCGCTGACGGCTCGTTAATTTGATTTACGGTTTAAAAGATATCCTGGTTTCCGTAAATTGTCGCAAGAGATTTCGCTGTTCAGCTATTCTGTCTTGTGAGCATGTTTTGAGCCCTTTCTGTTTGGATTTTGCTTCCGAGGTCTTCTGTCAAATTTTAGTCCTCTGAGTCATTTAGCTATTGTGAAAATTTGAATAAAAACTAGTGTGCGGTTTGAGAGTTATAGCCGTTCCCGCAAAAGTGATGTGTGCTGTTTAGTTTCTATTGAAACAACCTTTGAGTCTAATCCTAACCCGAGCTTCCTTGTACCTTGTAGGACCTTCTAGGACATGTCAGAGACGCTCTTCTGTACCGAGGATATGGATACTGCTCTGAGATGAACTTGTTATTTGTTGATGTGCTATGTGTTATCTATTTTACTCGTATTCTGAACTGAGATATGGATACTGTGTAACCGAGCTACGTACCATATCATTATGTGAATGATCTGTGTACTTGAGTTTTGATTATGAGTTGTTATGAACTTGGGTTGTGCTATGTGGTTATATATCTATGAGATGATAAACTTGAGCTTGAGCTCTTAGTTTTATAAGAGTACATGTTGTAACGGGTCAACACGTTAATAAAACTAACTAACTATATTTGAGATTCATGAGGTAGCCAACTCTTCCCGTGAGCCAAGTACAATTCACGACTTTCAGCGTGGTACTGCGGGACACTGGTGGGTGTTGGAAGGGGTGTTAGTGACGAGCGCGAGAGCAGGGGCACGCGTTGTGGATTCGTCACGGCACTGGCGAACCAATTGAAATTTAATAAAAGGCCTAATAAACGAGAATTGAGTAGAGTCTCTAGGGATCATTTATGTGGTGTGGATTGTTTGTATGTGTACGTTTATTGTGTTGATTATTCACTCAGCGGTGGCTGACCCCAAACACTCCCTCCCCATTTTGCAGGTACTAGCAAGGGCAAAGAGAAGGTTAACAGTTGATGAGCTGCGCTTCGATTTTATTTTGGATTTGGATTGGATTTAATGTTTGAGTCAAACATATTTTTTTTTAAAAACACAAATTTATTATTCCGCATTTAAAATCAGGAGACGGTTTAATTTATTTTTAATGAGATGGGACCTTTGAGTTACTTGTACTTGGAGGAAATTATTACTTTTTATTAATTAAAATTTTTTAAATTTCCTCAAAAATTTTGGGATGTTACAAGTTGGTATCAGAGCTCTGGCTTGAGAGAGTTGGGTTCGAAAGGGGTGGATTCCGAACTCAAGTCGAATCATGAGTTTTCAAAATGAGTTTTCAAAAGTGTTTTTAAAATGAGTCCAAATCCAAATCGAGAAGCAGCGCATCACGACGACCTTATGCCTCTAGTACTTATTTATGAGTTATTTAGTTTATTAAAAACGTCGCGAGTAACATTGATTATTAAGAGAATAAAAGAGAATTAACTCGAGATGAGCGTGAATCGTACGACTATATATGTATATACATACTATATGTACTGTTGCGAACTACTTGTTACGTGGATGGTATGAGGATGGGAGATCGTGGAATTTTTGAAACTGGCTCGAAACCATGACAAGGGTAGGTGCGGATAATAATAGAGGGCCCCTATTATTGTACGCACAGGACTAATGCCTATGTTTCGAAAAGGATTCAAGGAGCCTACTCGTCAAGCATCTAAGTATCATGAAAATTCTCAATTATTATATATAATTATCACTAATAAAATCACTAAAAAGAGATTTATGATAAAACAGTGCAATCTATTGAATAAGAGAATCATCAAACACGAATTGATAAAGAGTTATCAAAATATGTCAGAGAGAGACTAATAAACCAAGTTAGGTTGAATTCGTTAAATGATTTAATTGAGTTAATAATACATCGAGAACGATTGAACACTCGTTAAAGCAAAATAAATGAGAAAATAAGAGAAATGTTAAGTGATAAGGAGTATGTGAAAACATCACTAAATCGAGATTTATGTGAATATAATAAACAATTAAATAAGAGGTTGTTGATTTAAGTTGACAAGGAGTTATCCAAACAAATCAAGTGAATGTTTATTAAAACAAATCGAGTAACATTGTAATGAGGAAGTAAATTAAATGTCCGAAATGGAGAATAATGATTGAGTAAAAGTAAATGATTGAGAATAAATTAATTCTTGTTAAAATATTAAAATTTATGGGAAATCAATAAATTAATGATGAATGATATATTATCCAAAACAAATTCAAATGAAGAGATCTATGTGTTGAGAATTACTAAAATTGAGAATAGAGAATAATGATCGAATAATATAATAACTAATACATTTTAAATGAGAAATTATGAATTATGAGGAATTAATAAATCAAGGGATGAATGAGTATTTATTTAAACGAATTAAATGGTAAACTATATTCAAAGTTATAAGTAACTACTAATTTGAGTCAAAATGTTTGTTATAAGAAATAGTTGTGTAGAAGAAATATAACTGGTTATTGAAAATTTTCAATTTAATAAATAGTGGAGATTATGTTTTATTAGTAAAAGAGAACTACTTACTGGAATCGTTAATGGAATAATAAGAAGTCATGCAATTATTGAACAATTAATTGAGTAAGAGATAAAACTTTGATAGGGTTAATAAAACTTGAAACATCATTAATTGAAAGAGACGAGTTTGACTTATGAGGAATCATAAAAATGACTAATTGTTAATGAGACAATGATAGAGAAGAGTTATAATTGAGAAAACCTAATTTGAGAATCCATGAGAAGCTTAATGAGAAGGCTAATATTAATTATGAGCAATAAATGAATTATGATTCTTTTTATAAAGTGATAAGAAGTTAATGAGTCGGGGTGGTGTGACGGGGGCGTAAAGAGTATACGTTGGGGCCGACTCACACCTGTGCATAAGAGATTAATTATCGAGTAATCAAATGAAACCTTAAAATATATAATAAAAAAATGAGAACCAACAAACCAAACTATCGAGTGTTCGTAACGAGTTCTTTGAGATTTTTAGTGCCACTTCCAAACTCGGGGACGAGTTTTCTCCAAGTGGAGTTGAGTGGTGGAAAAAGGGAAAATTACCAATATTAAGAGTGCGAATAGAGAATAATTATAAAGTTGTGAATTATTAAATTTGTATTATTGAGCTAATGGAGATTAATAAATCGAGCTAAATGTGAAAAATAAAGTTTGTAAGGAGTAAATTAAGAGAATTACCAAGGGAAGGTTTTGTTAAGTGTTATTATGAGCATTTATGTGCATATAACCGACTAAAAAGTTATAAGAGTGATTAATTAATCGAGAAATCATTCATGTGGGAATATAATGAGATAAACATAGATTATTAAAATATGAGAATTTATTATGAATTATTCAAGTCAAGTTAAATGGGAAAAACATGATTATGATAAGTATTAAATCCAGTCAAGAAATTCTTATACATTTGACTATGTAATTTATAAGAATAGCTGGGAATAATTAGTTTCATGTGATGTATTTATCAGGTAGTGAGAAATTCATAAATTGAGGGTAATTGTGCAAATGAGAAGTAGCAAGTACCATAATATACAACTAACGAGAAATTATGAAATTAGAGTAATAAGAATATTATTAATGAGTCGGTCATGGAAGATCGTCGTAATAAATTATGAGGAAAAATTTATAATTACTGAGAAACTACCGAGCTATAAGAAACTAATAAATCAGGTTAAACGGATAAATTATTAGAGTGAACCAAATGATAAAATTTTATATATGAACAAATATTAAATTTAAACTAAGGGAATTATCGAGTTAAATTATTAAAATTGAATGTCATTATTTATTATACTTTATTGAATAAATTTTAAATCAATAATAGTAATGGAAATGAGCAAGTGAGAATTATATAGAGGTATTAGACAATAAAACTTTATGAATTTCTAAATCGAGAAGGATCTAAAAATATAAAGTAATGAGAAAATTTCATGGAGAACGAGAAAATAGCTGAGTAATCAAGTGCATGAGAATTATCGAGTTGTTTAATTAACCAAGTGAAGAGAAAATATTAAATGGAAGCGCTTGAGACTTAAAAATAAAAGATATTAATGAGTGAGATTTTGGTCAAATTTATCAAGAGACAATTCAAATGAGAACAAAGCGAGAAAATAATTAACAACCAAATGATAAAATCATTAATCGCGTTGATAAATATCGTTAAAATGAGTTAAGCCAGTAGTGTTAAAAAGAGTTAACAATAAAATGTTTAATATGAGTTAACAAGAGAACTAATAACGCGGCTTAAAAGAGAAATTATCTGTTCGAGTAGTCTGATAAGTACATTTGATCACGCGAGGGATCGCAAATAGTGAGAAAATGGGCATTTTGTGCGACCTGTGATAAGTTGTTAAGCGAGATTTGAGTTAAATTGATAATATAGCTTGCGTTGAGTTAAAAGCAAGTTGTGGAAATTTGAGATGAATGCATTATGAGTGTATGCAAATTGAGTAAAAGGCATGAGTTGCCTACCATCTGAGGTTTATGTGTGATAAAGTACATTTATGTGAATTATGTACTTGTGGTGTAATGCTTGATAATGGTGTGAACCACTAAATTGTTTATTTTGCTTTAAAACAAACTGGTGTCCCATAGGGCAGAGGACCTTGAGATATCATTCTTGGTGGAGATTGATAATAATAAAAAAAATTCAGGTGTAAATTATGTAAAAGTAATACCTTGTTAGAACTGTGCGGGAAAGTGTTTCCAAAAAAAAAAAAAAAAAAAAAAACAACTTATTTTATCGCCATGAGAGGGCCGAGTATGATTGCGAGCACGAGTTGGACGACCGAGTACTAGGCCGAGATCATTTGTCGCCACAAACCAAAGCGTAACAAATCTCCAAGTGGAGTTGAATCGGAGATTCAACGCAACGTTAAAAAGCTGAGTGCATCACTTGTGCCCGAATACGAGAGCTAGAAGACGCCTTCAGCAGAGTATCGTGAGTTATTTGTGCTTTTATCAACATTCCTTTCCATCGCCGAACCGAGATCCTTAGAGAGCCTTTCGATTTTTATCCTTGTCGTCTTGCGCCACCAGAGACGAAAGAGTTACATGAGCTGTTGCGAGAGCCAGAGTTCATTCTGAGTGTGTAGGTCAGCTTGAAGAGCTTCCTTTTATAAATAACCTTATTGTCTTCCTATTCCATCTGTGGATGTGTGTCATGGTAATCCTGAGTCTGAAACGCGAGATTTCTACCCTGATCTTCTTCCAAGCCATGACTTCGGGGACGAAGTCTATTTAAGTGGAGTTGAGTTGTAACGCCTTAAATTTTATTGTAATTAAAGTAATTACTTTTTATTAACTAAATTATGTGATATTTATTCATTTGAGATTTATATGTATTATGTGCTTTAATGTGTATTTAATTGAGAATTTAAATACGCAGTGTTTATGCAATGACAGGAGTGTCATTTAATTCACATTGAATTAAACATGAAGATTAATTGATAATAACCAGAGGGTTAGTAGATTATTGTGTTAATTGATTTCGAGATTTAATTAACTAGTTGTCTTAAACGTTTTAAATTCCGAGAGTTTGAGTGTCGGGTCAAGGCCGGCTGAAGGCCAAGACCGAAAACCCATAAGCCTCGTTTCTATTGATGTTGGGTTCGGTTTAGGGGTTAGGGCCGAGCCCCCTTGCTTTTTCTTTTGGTTCGGCTTTTGTGAGCAGAAGAAAGCCGAGGAACTTGCGATCCATCCTTAATCAAGCCCAATCCGATTAAAGCCTTGAACTCTCCCCAATACATACTTAAGGAAAAAGTAACCTTAATCCCTATTACCCTAAAAGCTTCGGCCGTTATCACCTAAAGTTAAGAAAATCCCACCGTATCATTTCCCCCCTAACGTGGTACGCCAATCGAAATCAGAAAAAAAGAGATCATCAAAGCCACGTGAATTATTGAGGAGGAGGTGCTCGAACGGAAGTGTGTGGGAGGTAGCAGAAGAATTGTTCCTATTGGTGGAGGAGTTGAATTTGTGTTGGCAGCAAGGAGTTTAGACGCAACAACCAAATGGCCGGTAAGCACCTCACATTAATTACAAGACGGGATTTGGGAAGTAGCTCTATTTATTTAGAGACGCTTGCTTGCTGGTCCAAATCGAGAAGAATAAATGAGGCTTGCGATGTCCTGGTGCAGCCAAGAAACAGCCGTCAAGTGGTGGTGTTCGGGTGAAATCGTTACCATCACAATCTATTCGTAGGGTATAATTTCTCGTCCCATTATTTATAGTTTCGTATAATTGAATTAACCCCGAGACATGCTCGAAGAACCTTAGACCCGTAATATCTGGACTTCCTGGTGGCGGTTAGGTGACGGTGTCGGGTTTCATTTTTGTAATTGTTATTGTTGAAAGCATGCAGTTTTCTGACAGATTATGTCCGCCATGTTGCGGGCTGTTTTCGGACAGGTTAGAGTCGATTTTAGGGAGCGACTGACTCACAAATATTTGTAGTCCGTCGAGCTAGCTAACAGGTTCCACTGATTGATTGTTAATCCGAGTTATGGTTTGTGAGTTACGGGTATTTTCCCGAGCACAAACAAGTGGTGATCGAGCAAGAGGAAACCCGTGACAAGCAGTTAATTTCCCGAGCCATATTCGTTTAGTTTCGGTAGTTCTTTCTCCTGTGATTAATTCCTTTTTCCATCTACTTTTTACCGTGTCTAATTGCTGTGATGTGTTTAGGGTTTTGGAGAATTGAGGCCGAGCCAATGAGGGCTCGGTGTTATCGGTTCAATCGTTTCAATGTGATTGTCTGCTTGTTGTTGTTTGATTCTTAAGTTTTAGATTTTTAAATCCTTGTGTCAATGTTTTATTGAGGTCATGAAGGAGTCGGATTTTTAGTCACTGAAATTTCGTAAGTGTCGGGTTGTGGTTGGGTAATCCTTTTATTAATAGCCGGGACGTTTTATTAATTGAGAAACGAAAACCGTACCTTAAGGTTCTTGGTTTCCTTAAACCCAAAAGTTTTATACTAAACGAGTTATATAGATTTAAAAAAAAAATAAGATTCTGTGATAAAAAGAGTTTTCGGGGCTGACGGGTGCCTTGGAATTGACGGGTTGATGTCGGGACTCATAACGGGTTTAAAACTACATGCTTAAATTTGGACAGATTTTGTTGGTCAACTTCGAGTCTGTTTTTATCATAGTTAAAATATGTTTCTGGATTTTTGGCCAAATATGTTGCCTAGTTTTCTGAGTCCTCTTTCCGTTGCCGCTGACGGCTCGTTAATTTGATTTACGGTTTAAAAGATATCCCGGTTTCCGTAAATTGTCGCAAGAGATTTCGCTGTTCAGCTATTCTGTCTTGTGAGCATGTTTTGAGCCCTTTCTTTTTGGATTTAGCTTCCCAGGTCTTCTGTCAAATTTTAGTCCTCTGAGTCATTTAGCTATTGTGAAAATTTGAATAAAAACTAGTGTGCGGTTTGAGAGTTATAGCCGTTCCCGCAAAAGTGATGTGTGCTGTTTAGTTTCTATTGAAACAACCTTTGAGTCTAATCCTAACCCGAGCTTCATTGTACCTTGTAGGACCTTCTAGGACCTGTCAGAGACCCTCTTCTGTACCGAGGATATTTAGGAGCATACGTCTATTCGAGTTGGGTGATCTCACTATAAACTTGCATTTACATTCACTTCATGATTATGTGCTATATGTCATGAATTGCTATTGCTCTGAGATGAACTTGTTATTTGTTGATGTGCTATGTGTTATCTATTTTACTCGTATTCTGAACTGAGATATGGATACTGTGTAACCGAGCTACGTACCATATCATTATGTGAATGATCTGTGTACTTGAGTTTTGATTATGAGTTGTTATGAACTTGGGTTGTGCTATGTGGTTATATATCTATGAGATGATATACTTGAGCTTGAGCTGTTAGTTTTATAAGAGTACATGTTGTAACGGGTCAACACGTTAATAAAACTAACTAACTATATTTGAGATTCATGAGGTAGCCAACTCTTCCCGTGAGCCAAGTACAATTCACGACTGTCAGCGTGGTACTGCGGGACACTGGTGGGTGTTGGAGGGGTGTTAGTGACGAGCGCGAGAGCAGGGGCACGCGTTGTGGATTCGTCACGGCACTGGCGAACCAATTGAAATTTAATAAAAGGCCTAATAAATGAGAATGGAGTAGAGTCTCTAGGGATCATTTATGTGGGGTGGATTGTTTGTAGGTGTACGTTTATTGTGTTGATTATTCACTCTGCGGTGGCTGACCTCAAACACTCCCTCCCCATTTTGTAGGTACTAGCAAGGGCAAAGAGAATGTTAACAGTTGATGAGTTGCGCTTCGATTTTATTTTGGATTTGGATTGGATTTAATGTTTGAGTCAAACATATTTTTTTTAAAAACACATATTTATTATTCCGCATTTATAATCAGGAGACGGTTTAATTTATTTTTAATGAGATGGGACCTTTGAGTTACTTGTACTTGGAGGAAATTATTACTTTTTATTAATTAAATTTTTTTAAATTTCCTCAAAAATTTTGGGATGTTACAACTTAATATTCGGATGAAGGTATTCTCGAACTCTTTTGATCATACATGTTAGGTTTCGTCATACCGTTTCTTATTTGATATATGTTTCTGCCCAGATTTTTCCGCTACCTCCGGTAACCAGAAACGTTTTGTTCCGGCGATCTCTTGGTTTTTCCGGCATTCAGCTCTATCTGGCGAAGGCAGCAGATTTGGCATCTCAGTCTCTCCTTCTCGGTCTCTCTAGCTAATCTCGATAGGTAAAACCCCTTGACTGCCTTTTCATTTCATTGTCATCATGCATAAGAGTATACGTTAAGCCCGCCCGAGTTTCCGTTGCCGGTCGTGTTACTCGAGTCATCGGCGAACTCCGGTATTCTTATTTCCGTCACTGCCGGAGACAATGACTGTCTTTTGCTTTGTGTTAAACCCAAGCCCATTAAACCTTTTACATTAAACGAGTCCACCAAGTTTCGTTAGCCCAGTCCATTCCGAGCCCATGTTGTGATATTTCTAATCAGATCTTTTAAATAAAAGTGATAGTGCCAATAATTAATTATAAATCTGATTTGTGAATATTTTTACTAAATCAGTTTACAATTTAGAAAACATTTTGTAATTAAATAATTATTATCAATTATTTATAATGCTTAAATGTCATTTTATTATCTATTGTCTAGCTACCCCTCATCTTCAAATCAAGCCAATTTTCGATACTTATAAAATACGAATCGAAGTATATAAAATACAATATTATTTCAACAATGTCACTAACGTATCGCTCGAGTCTAATTTTCCTTAGGGAATCAATGCACAACATTTAGTGTCAGCGTGTCATATAGACCGGCGCTCATTTATTTATTTCTATTGCATTAACTATTTGTGTACGGACCATGCTACGAGTCCACGTTTAACAGTAATCATTAACTATTTGTGTAAGCCAAGGAATATAGAGATAGTACTATCGGGATTGATCCCCCGCTCATGGCTAGTTATGCGCTAGCCCAACTGGGTTTGAGCTTTATATTCTAACTATTTTAGATTTCGGTTTGATTATAGGGTCCTTGATTATACCTTAACTTGAATGTATTGCAAGAATGTCAAGGGATTATGAATTGCACCTAAAAACAAATTGTTCAATATTTCAGAACAACTACGAAAACTATTTTTGTTCAATACTTCAGCACAACGATACAAATTGTACAAGATTGTACGGAATGATTTTTAAACAATTTTGATTATGGGAGTCACAAAACCTGTGAACTCACCAACCATTGTGTTTGCACTTTTTCTAATATGTTTTCTCAGGTAACGGAAATTAAATCATTTCAAGGTTCAATTCTGGTCAATGATTGTCATGCATTAGTTTCAAGAATAAGTCGTAATGACACAAGATTTCTTTTTACAACATTTATTCTGGTTTATGTTAAAACAAATTTTTTTGGTATTTGTAACGACATTGGCAATCCATTTTTCGATTAATGTGAAGTTTACTATTATTGATGTGTTATGTTGCTTATTAGTTGCACCTCGTTCTTCCGCAAAACTATTTTTGGCGGGGTGTGACAAATAGGCTATATATATCCATTTTACAAGTAATAGGTGTCCATAACCCATAACCATGTTCGTTGAACCATTATAACCACTAGATGTCCATAACTCATACCGACAGCCCTTGAACCATTATAACTACTACCCATGACCAATGGCCTCTAGATATCCATTTTACAAGTAAATGGTGCCCATAACCCATAACAATGGCCCTTAAACCATTTTAACCACTAGATTTCCATAACTCATACCGATGGCCCTTGAACCATTATAACTACGAGCCATGACCAATAGTCTATAGATATCCATTTTACAAGTTATAGGTGTCCATAACCCATAACCATGGCCCTTGAACCATTATAACCAGTACATATCCATAACTCATACTGATGCCCCTTGAAGCATTATAACCACTAGATGTCCATAACTCATACCAATGGCCCTTTAACCATTATAACTACTAGCCATGACCAATAGCCTATATAGATATCCATTTTACAAGTACTAGGTGTCCGTAATCCATAACCACGGCCTTTAAACCATTATAACCAGTAGATGTCCATATCTCATACCGATGGCCCTTGAACCATTATAACCACTAGATGTACATAACTCATACCGATGGCCCTGTAACCATTATAACTACTTTCCAAGACGAATAGCCTATAGATATCCATTTTACAAATAATAGGTGTCCATACCCCATAACCATGGCCCTTGAACCAATATAACCACTAGATGTCCATAACCCATACCCATGGCGCTTGAACCATAATAACCCCTAGCCATGACCAATAGCTTATAGATGGCCGTTTTACAAGTAATAGGTGTCCATAACACATACCCATGACCCTTGAACCATTATAACCACTAGATTTCCATAACTCATACCGATGGCCCTTGAACCATTAAAACTACTAGCCATGACCAATACCCTATAGATGTCCATTTTACAAGTAATAGGTGTCCATAACCCATAACCATGGCCCTTGAACCATTATAACCACTAGATGTCCATAACTCATACCGATGGCCCTTGAGCCATTATAACTACTACCCATGACCAATAGCCTTTAGATATCCATTTTACAAGTAATAGGTGTCAACCCATAACCATGGCCCTTGAACCAATATAACCAGTAGATGTCCATAACTCATACCTATGGCACTTAAACCATCATAACCACTAGATGTCCATAACTCACATCGATGGTCCTTGAACAATTATAACTACTAGCCATGACCAGTATCCTATAGATATCCATTTTACAAGTAATAGGTGTCCGTAACCCATAACCATGGCCCTTGAACCATTATAACCACTAGATGTCCATAACTCATAGCGATGGCCCTTAAACCATTATAACTACTAGCCTTGACTAATAGCCTAAAGATATCCATTTTACAAGTAATAAGTGTCCATAACCCATAACCATGGCCCTTAAACCATTTTAACCACTAGATGTCCATAACGCATACCATTGGCCTTTGAAACATTATAACTAATAGCCATGACTAAAAGCCTATAGATATCCATATAACAAGTTATAGGTGTCCGTAACCCATACCCATGTCCCTTGAACCATCATAACCAGTAGACGTCCATAACTCATACCGATGGCCCTTGAACGAATATAACCACTAGATGTCCATAACCCATATCCATGGCGCTTGAACCATAATAACCACTAGTCACGACCAATAGCTTATAGATGGCCATTTTACAAGTAATAGGTGTCCATAACACATACCCATGACCCTTGAACCATTATAACCACTAGATTTCCATAACTCATACCGATGGCCCTTGAACCATTATAACTACTAGCCATGACCAATAAATACCCTATAGATGTCCATTTTACAAGTAATAGGTGTCCATAACCCATAACCATGGCCCTTGAACCATTATAACCACTAGATGTCCATAACTCATACTGATGGCCTTTGAACCATTATAACTACTACCCATGACCAATAGCCTTTAGAAATCCATTTTACAAGTAATAGGTGTCCACAACCCATAACCATGGCCCTTGAACCAATATAACCAGTAGATGTCCATAACTCATACCTATGGCACTTGAACCATTATAACCACTAGATGTCCATAACTCACACCGATGGTCCTTGAACCATTATAACTACTAGCCATGACCAATATCCTATACATATCCATTTTACAATTAATAGGTGTCTGTAACCCATAACCATGGCCCTTGAACCATTATAACCACTAGAAGTCCATAACTCATAGCGATGGCCCTTAAACCATTATAACTACTAGCCTTGACCAATAGCCTAAAGATATCCATTTTACAAGTAATAGGTGTCCATAACCCATAACCATGGCCCTTGAACCATTTTAACCACTAGATGTCCATAACACATACCATTGGCCTTTGAACCATTATAACTAATAGCCATGACTAATAGCCTATAGATATCCATATTACAAGTTATAGGTGTCCATAACCCATACCCATGGCCCTTGAACCATCATAACCAGTAGACGTCCATTACTCATACCGATGGCCCTTGAACCAATATAACCACTAGATGTCCATAACCCATACCCATGGCGCTTGAACCATAATAACCACTAGCCATGACCAATAGCTTATAGATGGCCGTTTTACAAGTAATAGGTGTCCATAACACATACCCATGACCCTTGAACCATTATAACCACTAGATTTCCATAACTCATACCGATGGCCCTTGAACCATTATAACTACTAGCCATGACCAATACCCTACAGATGTCCATTTTACAAGTAATAGGTGTCCATAACCCATAACCATGGCCCTTGAACCATTATAACCACTAGATGTCCATAACTCATACCGATGGCCCTTGAACCATTAAAACTACTACCCATGACCAATAGCCTTTAGATATCCATTTTACAAGTAATAGGTGTCCATAACCCATAACCATGGCCCTTGAACCAATATAACCAGTAGATGTCCATAACTCATACCGATGACCCTTGAACCATTATAACCACTAGATGTCCATAACTCACACCGATGGTCCTTGAACCATTATAACTACTAGCCATGACCAATATCCTATAGATATCCATTTTACAAGTAATAGGTGTCCGTAACCCATAACCATGGCTCTTGAACCATTATAACCACTAGATGTCCATAACTCATATCGATGGCCCTTAAATCATTATATCTACTAGCCTTGACCAATAGCCTAAAGATATCCATTTTACAAGTCATAGGTGTCCATAACCCATAACCATGGCCCTTGAACCATTTTAACCACTAGATGTCCATAACGCATACCATCGGCCTTTGAACCATTATAACTAATAGCCGTGACTAATAGCCTATAGATATCCATATTACAAGTTGTAGGTTACCATAACCCATACCCATGGCCCTTGAACCATCATAACCAGTAGACGTCCATAACTCATACCGATGGTCCTTGAACCATTATAACCACTAGATGTCCATAACTCACACTGATTGCCCTTGAATCTTTGTAACTACTAGCCATGACCTATAGCCTATAGATATCCATTTTACAAGTATTAGGTGTCCATAACCCATAACCATGGCCCTTGAGCCATTATAACCAGTAGATGTCCATAACTCATACCGATGGCCCTTGAAACATTATAACTAATAGCCATGACCAATAGCCTATAGAGGACTAGTTGACTAGTTGACCTTTTCCCTCAAGATTGGCGATTTTTTGTTCCCATAATTCGACGGCAGGTTTTTTCCTCAATCACGATCCAGTTTCAATAATTGTTAAGGTTTTCATTTTTAATTATTCAATTGCTTATACAATTTGTGAGTTATTGTTTTGAAGATTTGGTGCTTTTTTATCGTGAGATTGTTTTTTGTCTAAAACCCTACGTTCGTTTTTGTCTAAAACCCTACGCTGAATTCATAATCTGTGCGGAAGTTTTGCTTCATCAATGGAGTATCATTGCCTGATTTATTCGGGGTTTATTCATAGACTTTCGCAATCTGAACTTATTTTATAAGATTTTATTTTTTCCAGCTATTCTTGTTATTGGCACAAGATTTATTTTCTTGGTGTATTGTATCAAGCTGCGATTAGGGTTTGTGTTCATAGTGATCGGTTTTTTCATAGTGTTCGGTATCTTGCTTGATTATGGCAGAGGATACGAATGATACCAATGAGACAGGGCAAAAACCCAATACTTTTGATGCGAAATTGAAGAACATTGATGGTAAAATTATTGGTAAATCGGGGAACATTATATTTCCTCGTAGTGTTATTCGTGGTTCTGCTCTGACCACAAGTGTGGAACCGCCACTGAGCACTGATCAAGTTTCTATGAATACGGAAGAGGAGAGCAATATTCTTCAAATACCTAAACCCTCATATGCAGCAGTGACAAATAATGCAGCTGCTACACCCAAAGTAAACTTTCAAAAATTAGACACAATGGAGTCTAACAGTGATATAGATGTCATGATACCTATTGACTCGGTGAAGGAAGTAGCTAAGAGATTTTCGAACACATTATATGGCTATTTTTTGGAGAAAAGAGTTGTGTTCCCGATTGTGGAATACTATGTTAAAAATGTATAGTCCAAGTTTGGACTTAATCGGGTTATGATGAACGCCAAAGGTTTCTTCTTTTTCAAGTTTGATTCTCATACGGGTCTGGAGGAGGTTCTTGAAAAAGGGCCATGGATGATGCGGAACAGCCCCATCATTTTGAAGGAATGGTCTCCAAATACTACCTTAAGAAAGGAAGATCTAACTAAAATACCGATTTGGGTAAAGTTTCATGATGTTCCCATGGCTGCATTTACGGCAGATGGGCTAAGTATGATTGTATCTAAAATTGGTTTGCCAAAAATGCTAGATTCCTATACAAGTACTATGTGTGTAGAATCCTGGGGTAAAAATAACTTTGCAAGAGCACTTATAGAGATAAATGCTGCAGATGATCTCAGGGAGTCGTTAGCTATTGAAATTCCCTCAATTGAGGGGTCGGGTTATTCTAAGGAGGCAGTATGGCTAGAATATGAATGGAAACCCCAAAGGTGTACGCCGTGCAAACTATTTGGCCATACTATGGCTACTTGCATAAAAAATATAAAGCCTAATGAGATCGTAGCTCAAGCAAATGATGATGGGTTTCAAGCTGTAAAACATAAAAATTGCAAGCATAATGTGAAACCCTCCTCAAACTTTCAGTATCGGCCAAAAGGTACTAATCAAGGTGGTCAAAAACAGCAACCTCTAAGCAAGCCGAATGTTGTGAATTTAGAAACAGTTCCGGAATCTAGCATGGCTAACAGTAATAGTGCAGATAATGTTAATCATTATACTCCACCTACTGTTGGCACAACTAGTAATAGTGTAGATAAGGATGGGTTTCGCACCACTTATGCTACACCTACTGGTTGCAAGGAAACTAACTGTCTTAAGGCAAATAGTAATAGCGTAGATGGTGTTAACAAACAACATGCTACACCTTTTGCTGGCCAAGATGGGCAAAATGTCCGGAATCAGATAAACAGTAATAGTGGAGCTGCTGTTAATTTACCGCAGGCTAAACCTATTGTTTATCGAAAGGAACCTATAGTTGGGCAGAAATATCACTCGAATATCTCAACCTCAAACGGGTTTGATGCTTTTAATAATTTAGAAGAAGCCGATGATGAAGTTGAAGAATTACATACCGAAACATCAAGGTTTATGACAGCCGGATCCGGGCAAAAGGATAAGGGGGCAAGCACTCCCTCTGGTGATGGTTTTAATGTTTAGTTTAGCATCATGGAATATTAAGAGGTTGAATCGCTCCCCTAAACAAAAAGAGGTTCGTCAAGTTATCTTAGAAAATAACTTGAGTCTGTATGCTATTCTTGAGTCTCATGTCGAGGTGTCGGTAGTTTATGATGTTTGTTAAAAAGTATGTCATAACTGGAAGTGGACGTCTAATGGTAATATTTGTGATAAAGGGTCCCAGATTATCGTAGGCTGGAATAATGATATATTGGATGTCATGGTGTTAGCGCAAACCCCGCAGGTGATGCATGTCCAGATTGTCCTTAAAGCTGATCGTAAATCATTATTTTGTTCGTTTGTGTATGCTGTAAACTACTATATTGATAGGCGGCCTTTGTGGGATAACTTTGTTGGTCATAGTTACCTAATGGCGAATAAACCATGGGTGTTACTTGGGGATTTTAACTCTTCCTTGAATGTTGAAGACCATTCTTGTGGAGGTTACCAGCCTAATATTTCTATTCGTGAATTCCAAGAATGTGTGAATAAAATGGAAGTTATGGATATTAATCGTACGGGTCTTCAGTTTACATGGTCCCAAAAGCCTAAAGGTTCCTCCGGGACTTTGAAAAAGATAGATCGTATTATGGGGAACCAGCACTTTATTGATCTATACCTTGGTTCAGTTGCGATATTTCATCCTTATCGTATTTCTGATCATTCCCCTTGCATTCTTCGCATTCCTGATATATGTAAGCCGAAACATAAGCCTTTTAAATTCTTCAATTTTTTAGCTCACAAGAAAGGTTTTCGTGAAATTGTGGAGTCGGGATGGTCTTTGGATGTCACGAGTTATGCTATGTTTAAAGTGGTTAAAAGATTGAAGCTCCTTAAGTCCCCATTTCGAAAATTATTAAAGGAGCAAGGTAATCTACATACTAAAGTGCAGAATCTTCGTGTGGAGCTAGATGAGGTCCAACGTGCTCTAGATAAACATTCACATAGTATAGAGATAAGAGAGGAAGACGCGGCCTATTTTCAAGCATTCAAGGATGCACTATTGGATGAGGAAAGGTTTCTAAAACAGAAATCCAAGGTGGAGTGGCTTCGGGTTGGTGATTCCAACTCGGCGTTTTTTCATAATTCCTTAAAGAGCAGATGCCATAGAAGTCGTATTGATGCCATTTTTGATGATGCTAATATTTTGCGAGAAGGGAAGGATGTTGCTCATATCTTTAATGATTACTATGAGAGTTTCCTTGGTATAGCTGGTCCTACGAACCCTCTTGCTATGCAAGACCTGTTTACTAACACTATAGCGCCTAATAAGGCTGATTTTATGGTTCGGGACATTATGGATGCGGATATAAAAGATGCAATGTTCTCTATCAGGGAACATAAAGCCCCGGGGCCTGATGGTTATACCTTTGTATTTTGTAAGAAGGCTTGGGACATTGTTGGTAATGATGTATGTAGTGCTGTTCGTGAATTTTTTACGTCTGGTAAGCTCCTGAAAGAAGTCAATCATACTATTAATGCTCTTATTCCAAAGGTTGCCACTCCCTCAAAAGTTACCGAATACCGGCCTATTTCTTGCTGTAATTTCTTATATAAATGTATTAGTAAGATTATCACTAATCGTATTAAAGATGTTTTAAGTGATATTGTGGGTATTAACCAATCGGCTTTTATCCCGGGCCATAGAATCTCAGATAATATTCTGTTGACCCAAGAGCTTATGCATAACTATCATTTGCAAAATGGCCATCCCCGTTGTGCTTTTAAAGTAGATATCCAGAAAGCTTATGATATGGTTGATTGGGAATTTCTTCATAAGATTTTAATTGGGTTCGGCTTTCCTGTGAGAATGGCTGCCTGGATCATAGAGTGTATTACCACCCCATCATTTTCTGTCGCTATTAATGGTGAAATCCATGGTTGGTTTAAGGGCAAAAGGGGGTTGAGACAAGGTGATCCAATGTCTCCGTACCTTTTCACCCTTGTTATGGAAGTGTTATCCCTCATTCTACAGCGTAGAGTGCGGGAAAATGAGGATTTTCAGTATCATCATCGTTGTGAGCAACAAAAGATTATTAACCTTTGTTTTGCAGATGATTTATTTCTGTTTCTCGAGGAAATGTTAGCTCAACGAATTTGATTTTGGCTGCTTTGAATGAGTTTAAGGAGGTCTCGGTTTTAGTGCCTAGTATTCCTAAGAGTACTATCTTAATCTGCAATGTCCCATCCTCAATCCGTCATGATATTCTTCAGTTAATGCTGTTTGCTGAAGGTACGCTCCCAGTCAAGTATATTGGAGTCCCTCTTATTTCATCTCGGTTACTCTATAGAGACTGTAAGGTTCTTGTTGAAAAACTGCGTATGAGAATTACTTATTGGAAGAATAAATTTCTTTCGTTTGCGGGAAGAGTTCAATTAATTATTTCTGTTTTATCTTCCCTGCACATCTATTGGGCTTCGGTTTTTATTCTTCCGTATCGTATTATTCATGATCTTGAACAATTGATGTGGGGATTTATATGGTGTCAGGATGAGATGAAAAAGGGGAAGGCCAAAGTAGCTTGGGAGTTGGTTTGTAAGCCGAAAAATGAAGGGAGCCTTGGTATTCGAAGAATTCAAGATTTCAATGTGTCCCTCATGGCTACCCATATTGGTCTATTATGACTAATAAAGAATCTTTATGGGTCAAATGGATCCACTCTTAGAAGCTCGCGGGCCGTAGTTTTTGGGATGTCCCATGCACGGGATATATATCATGGGGATGGCGGAAATTAATCCAAATAAGAAGTAGCATTCGGCCCTTTATTTGGAATATAATTCGTGATAGTAAAACTACTTCTGTCTGGTTTGATAACTGGTGTATGGCTAGGCCATTGAATCAGCTGCTTACTAGTCGAGAGATTGTATGGTCACGATTCTCTCTGCAGGACTCCGTTGCTGATTTGGTCACATATGAGAGTTGAACGTTGAACCTTTACCCCTGAGCCTTGAACCTTGACTCTTGAGCCTTGAGATGTGACCCTTGAGCCTTGTGCTTTGAACCTTGAACCTTGAGCCTTGAGTATTGACCCTTGCGCCTTGAGCCTTGAGCCTTGAACCTTGAGCCTTGAGCCTTGAGCCTTGAGCTTTGTGCCTTGAGCCGTGACCCTTGAGCCTTGAGCTTTGAACCTTGAACCTATACTCTTAACCCTTGAGCCTTGACCCTTGAGCATTAAGCCTTGACCCTTGAGTGTTAAGCCTTGAGCCTTGATCCTTTGAGCGTTGAGCGTTGAGCCTTGAGCCTTGACTTTTGAGCCTTGACCCTTGAGCTGTGACCCTTGAGCCTTGAGCGTTGAACCTTGAGCCTTGAGCCTAGAACCTTGAGCCTTGATGTGGTTAAACACTGACCTGAACAAGGCTGCTATAACAACCATCTTCAGGTTTGATACTAAGCGTATATCAAACACGTGTAGTCAATAAAGAATTTGTTCCTCCACATGTTTTGGATTAGATACTACTAGGCCCCTCGATGATTTGAATAGATGCTTGTACGGCCGTACCCAAAGGTAATCAAGATGAATCTTGATTGGTTTGGTAATCTACTTCAATATAAAGATCGAGAAACAGAATCATTGAAATTTTAGATTGACATTAATCCTTGTCTAAAATTTAACATTGTATCAGTAACAAAAGGATAACTGATAGAAAAACTTTGAACATGGATTTTATGAAACTCCTCATGTACTTCTAGGGCCATTGGCGGGTTGCTAGACTCTAACCTTTGCTTGTATAACTACCAGATGTTATGACGTGCACAAGTGGGAGCTGTTAGGAAATAAGGAGGAATTAGGCAAGCATTAAATAACCCTAATCCCCTCCCTTGTACCATTTACGGCTGCACAAAAACAAAGAAAACTAGGGGGTTTGTTTTGGACGTGCGTGGTAGATGTGTTGTTCATGGATTCCTTTTTTTGCCAAAAGCATACGTCCAAAACCAAAATCATATTTGAGGATTTTGGTTTTGAAGTTCTTTGTAACGTTGTAAAGTTTGCTTAAGCCTCAAAGGATCAAGGCTCAAGGCTCAAGGAGCAATGCTCAAGGCTCAAGGTTCAAGGTTCAAAGCTCAAGGCTCAAGGGTCACGGCTCAAGGATCAAGGCTCAAAAGTCAAGGCTCAATGTTCAAGGTTGAAGGCTTCAGGCTCAAGGTTCAAAGGATCAAGGCTCAAGGCACAACGCTCAAGGATCAACTCTCAAGGATCAACGCTCAAGGCTAACGTTAAACGCTCAAGGCTCGAGGGTCAAGGCTCAAGAGTCAAGGTTCAAGGCTTAAGGTTCAAGGCTCAAGGCTCAAGGCTCAAGGCTCAAGGCTCAAGGCTCAAGGCTCAAGGCTCAAGGCTCAAGTCTCAAGGCTCAAGGGTCAAGGGTCAATGTTCAAGGTTCAAAGATCAAGGCATAAGGCTAGTTGGAATATGCTTCACGCGTATAACATATAGTTATATGGCTAGTTGTTTGTGAGCCTAAAGGGTCACACACTTAAACAATATAGTGTAATAGGGTAATTGCATTATATATTTATATAAGTTACATGCTTGTATATACTAAAGTTAATATTAATTGTTAATATTGGAACTTTATTGTGAGCAAACTAGAAGGAATAAAAGCTAGGGACTTGAGTGCAATTAAAACAAATGGTTTATGGAAATCATTAAAGGGTGTTTAATGGCACCATTAAGGAGAAATAATGGTCGATAAACTCCCCTCTTGTTCTCTTGTTTGACCATCCATCATAACCATTTTCTCTCTAGTTTTTGCTTCCATTTGCTTGAAGAATTGGACTAGAATCCTTTGGTGTTCAAGCACAAGTGTTGTGTGGATCATCTTTAGAGGTATTCTCCTTTGAAATACTTAGTTTCGGTAACCATCTACATCCATCCGAATCCTATTGATTAAAGGCAACTAGGTATGAATTCTTATACCATTCTCTTTGATTTCATGTTTAGTTTAATTGTATGATTTAATATTAGATCCGTTCATGGTGATTAATTCTTTCCGCTGCGTATTGGTTCTTGTTTTAACCTAAAATCACCATTAGTGGTATCACGAGTGATTATATTAATCATGTAATTAGCTAGATTTTGTGAAAAGTGGCAAAAACCAATGTTTTTTTGGTATTTTACAATACCCGATCGGAAAAATAAAAAAACCCTACGGTTTTTTTTGTTGTTTTTTTTTCGGTTTTTTATAAAAATATGGGTTAAAATATGGTATTTTTGGAACCCTATTGTCACTTGTTACAAAATCATATCAAAATAAATAAATATTGTTATTGTATTTTTTTGATTATTTGCTTAGATTTACATTTAATTTCGTTTTTGTTGATATGGCAAAACATGTATTTTTGCCATATCCCAAGCCAAAGTCTTGTCAATTGTTGCTTGTTTTTGCAAACCAATGAAAGCCTAGACCGTTTGTGAATGAATGTGTTTGATGTTTGGTTGTTTGGTTGTTTTGGGAAAAGCCGTGTTTTTGGCTTAATTCTTGTAATTTGTTTAATTTTTATTTGTTATTTTAATTTTGGTGCCATTTTTTGGGGCCATTTGTAATGTAAAAGTAATAGAATAGATTGGCTTAGTTTAATTTTTTTTTTAATTGTGAATTGTTGACCAAAATTGAACACAAATGAAGAAAACAACAAATTTCCTTCACCAACGCGAGGGCTGTACGAAAACAGGTTTTCCAGATGCATACGGACTCCGTTTTGGGCGATTCAAAAGCCCAAAATGCTTGCAAAGTCGTGGGCTACAACTTACTAGAAGGACGGGAAGACTAATAAAGATTCCTTCTGTGACTTTTCGGGCTTTAAGGTCTGCTGGAATTTTCTGGCAGATTGCATATTTTCACAAATATTGGTTTCTACTTGCTCAAGAATGTCTTGGAGCAAGTGGGAGCCCATTGGATTTATGTAGGCCCGTTTGGGTTTATGTTGGCCCATCCCCTAGTTCTACCCTTCGGTCCGTCGTGATGACTCACGTGACCGAACCTAGGATTTCATCGGTCGAGGTTTGCACAAAATTTGTTGCATGTTTTATTTATGTTTGTGGTTGTTTTCTTTTCTATTAGATACAAGTAATAAAAGAATTAGAAAACGGTTTTTAGACACAAACATTAAAACATCCAAACTTTTAATCATCCATGATTTCTAGTTAATCATTTATGATTAATCTTTAATCTAAAATTGTTTTGAGATTAAACAAAGTTTAAATATGATTTGAAACTTACCCCTTAATAATCGCTAAAAGTTTTAAGCGTTTAATAAACGACTTATGAAGTGATATGAATGAAGTACATGATTCACTCATATCTTAATAAAATTTTATCACGAATTTTTTTCCATACCTAAGATTTAAGTCACGCCGTCCAATCGGTTGCAAATCACTTGCTTCTATTTTCGAATTCACGTGAGACGTGGTTTGAATTTAGATCCAAGGTCATTATTCTCTATGCGTGAGACCTAGATCTATTTTGACATGATTTCACATTTGATGACTTAATCGAGTTAACGGTGAGACATTGACTCGAGGCGAAGATGCGACAAACATGCCACTTGACCCTAGATGCTTGTTCACTAGGTGCCATGAAGTCCCATACCTCTAAGAGTTGCACTTGTAATGCAATTGTTGATCATCACCTACCTATTGGATCTATCATCTCTAGCAGATCAACCGATGCGATCATAGAAGCTCAATGGGATCTTAGCTTTTAATTAAAATTAATTGGGTAGTTAATTTGTTAAATGAAATTATTATTGAAAATACTAATTAATGAACTTTGTAATTTTGTAGATGACTACAAACAATCAAACCCTATCACACAACACCATTCGCTCCGTTCTCGATAAGGAGAAACTTGATGGATCGAATTTTGTTGATTGGGCTCATAACCTAAGGATTGTCCTTAGGGCCGAGCACAAATACCACCATTTGGAAGAGGCGTTGCCCCCTGGCACCGCTGCTAATGCCACTGCTGCTGTTCGTGCGGCCTATACTAAGAGGTTTAACGAACAACAAGAAGTCGCTGCTCTCATGCTAATGAGCATGACCCCCGAGATTCAAAAGAATCACAAGGACCTCACTGCATTTGATATGATGCGTGAACTAAAAACCACGTATCAAAAGCAAGCTGATGAGGAACCCTTTGACACGGTCAAAGCCTTCCATGCTTGTAAGCAAGAGGAGGGACAGTCTGTTAGCTCTTATCTTTTGAAGATGAAGAGCTACCTAGACCAAATGGAGAAACTTGGCTACCATATGCCTCATATCCTTGGAATTGGGTTAATTCTAACTTCACTTCACAAGGACTATGCACCGTTTGTCATGACTTATCATATGCATAGTATGGGGAAGACTTTCGCCGAACTACATGCTATGCTGAAACAAACGGAAGCTGGGCTACCCACGAAAGCTCATACCCCTACTGTCCTTGCCATGAGGCAAGGAAAGATCCAAAAACCAAAACCGCAAGTAGTTGCTAAGGGCCAAGGCAAGGGAAAGCAAGTTTACAAGCCCAAGCCAAAGGTTCCCCCACCTACTCATAAGGAGCATCCTGCTACGGATCTTGCTTGACATCACTGCGGTGAAACAGGCCATTGGAGGAGGATTTGTCCTACCTACCTGGCGGAGTTGATGAAGAACAAAGCAAACAAGGTTGGAACATTAGGTATCTTCACAATAGAACTATATGCTTTCCCTAAGAAATCATGGGTATATGACACTGGTTGTGGAACTCACATTTGTAATACCATGCAGGGTCTAAGGGGAAGTAGAAAGCTAAACCATGGAGCTTTGGATTTGTACGTAGGCAATGGAATGCGTGCACCGGTTGAAGCTATAGGAAGCTATGATTTAATCCTTCCTAGTGGTTTAATTATTGTATTAGACAATTGTCACTATGCGCCTAGTATTACTAGGGGTATAGTATCGGTTTCTTGTTTGTGGAATAATGGTTTTATTCATACATTTACGGATTATGGTATTTCAGTTTCAAAGGATAATGTTTTTTACTTTAATGCTATTCCTCGTGATGGTATCTTTGAGATTGACATGCATAATCTTATTACAAACAATAGTTCTATTTTTACTTGTAGCAATAAGAAATCCAAGAAGAATTTGGATTCTACTTACCTATGGCATTGTCAACTTTGCCATGTTAACAAGAAACGCGTTTTAAAATTACAAAAGGATGGACTTATAACATCAGATGATTCTGAATCATTTGGTAAATGTGTTTCTTGTATATCTGGAAAAATGGCGCGCAAGCCTTTCTCCCATGTAGGCGAAAGGGCCAATGATCTACTTGGACTCATACATACCGATGTATGTGGCCCTTTTAGAACTAGAACTAGGGAAGGTGCTACCTACTTCATTACTTTCACTGACGACTTTAGTCGTTATGGTTATGTTTACTTGATTAAACATAAACATGAAACCTTTGAAACATTCAAAGCTTTCCAAAATGAAGTAGAAAATCAACTCGGCAAGAAGATAAAGGCTCTCCGTTCTTATCGAGGAGGAGAGTACATGAGCCATGAGTTTCAAGACCATCTAAAGAATTGTGGGATTGTCTCACAATTCACTCCCCCTTATACACCACAACATAATGGTGTATCAAAGAGGAGAAATCGCACCTTGCTTGACATGGTCCGATCGATGATGAGTCCTACCACTCTGCCTCTATCCTTTTGGGGTTATGCAATCAAATTAGTTGATCGCATACTGAATATGGTTCCCACCAAGAAGGTTGAAAAGACACCATATGAGATATGGCATGGGAAAGTCCCTAACTTGTCTTACTTGAAGGTCTGGGGTTTTGAGGCTCTCGTGAAACGAGACACACCGAACAAACTTGAACCCAGAGCTGTCAAGTGCATCTTTATAGGATACCCTGAGGAAATGATGGGTTACTATTTCAACGACCCACCTGAGCAAAAGGTAATTATTGTTCGTTATGCTGAGTTTCTTGAGAGCAATCTCATTTCACAAGAAGCAAGTGGGAGTACAATCGAATTTGACGAGATTCCAAGCGATGAAAATGCACAACCTATTGTAGATACTAGCGAACATCAAGATGAGGCTGAACATGAAACTGTTCCTGTTGCACCTCAAAATGATGTAGTCCCCGTTCGAAGGTCCGCAAGGACACCTCATGCACCTGAACGATATGGTTTCCAAATCGATGCTGAGGAGCTGAGTTTAGGGGATCATAATGAACCCCCTAACTATCGAGCTGCATTAGCAGATTCTGAATCTGACAAATGGCTTGATGCTATGAACGCAGAAATGCAATCCATGAAAGATAACTAAGTATGGACTTTGGTTGATCTTCCTCCTAATAGCAAGATTGTTGGTAGCAAGTGGCTCTTCAAGAAGAAGACCGACATGGATGACATAAGAGCTTTGAGCCATGAGCCTTGAGCCTTGAGCCTTGAGCCTTGACCCTTGACCCTTGAGCCTTAAGCCTTGAACCTTGACCTTTGTGTTTGACCCTTGAGCCATGAGCCTTGAGCCTTGAGCCTTGAGCCTTGAGCCTTGAGCCTTGAGCCTTGAGCCTTGAGCCTTGAGCCATGAGCCTTGAGCCTTGAGACTTTTTACTTGAGCCTTGAGCCTTGAGCCTTGAGCCTTGAGCCTTGAGCCTTTTGACTTGATTCCTGACCCTTGAAGTTGGACTAAAGCAAGCACCCAGAAGTTGGAACAAAAGATTCGACGAGCCATGTGTATATGTAAGAGCTAGGGAGCATTCCAATGCTACAAGATGTAAAATCCTGGCTTGGGAAGTGCTTCGCTATGAAGGATCTAGGGGAAGCGGCATATATACTTGGTATAAAGATCTACCGAGATACATCAAAGCGGTTAATTGGACTAAGTCAAAGTGCGTACATTGATAAGATTCTAAAACGGTTTAGAATGGATGCTTCCAAACGTGGAAACCTTCCTATGCAACACAATGTGACCGTCCTCACCTGATGAGATGCAACGTATGCGTGATGTCCCCTATGCCTCAGTAGTAGGATCCATCATGTATGTTGTACGGTGCACAAGACCTGATGTAGTGTTCTCTCAGAACCTTACAAGCCGATATAAACAGAATCCAGGTGAGAGTCACTGGACTGCTGTTAAGAACATACTGAAGTATCTTAGGAATACTAAAGATATGTTTCTTGTGTATGGTGGTGAAACTCAAAATGAGCTAAGCGTTACTTGTTATTCTGACGCTAGTTTTGAAACTGATAGAGATGATTCCAAATCTCAAACGGCGTACGTTTTCGTTTTGAACGGAGGCGCTGTTGATTGGAAAAGTGCAAAACAGAGCACTATCGCTATGTATTCTACAAAAGCTAAATACATTGCAAGTACTGAAGCTGCAATGGAAGTTGTTTGGATGAGGAAATTCATTTCTGGGCTTGGAGTGGTCCCTCGTAATGAAAAACCTATGGATATGTACTGTGATAACACAGGTGATATCATCATTGCCAACGAACATGGTGTTCAGAGAGGCGCCAGACATTTTCGGAGGAAGCTTCACTACATTAGAGATGCGATCCTAATGGGAGATGTACGCTTGCTCAAAGTTCATACAGATGACAACTTAGCTAACCCCTTCACGAAGCCAATGTCATGTACAAAACATATTGAGCATGTTAGAAACATTGGTCTTCGACCAGCTAGTAGTTTCATGTAATCTGTATTAGTATTTGGATAATGGAACATTGAACAGTTTTTATTGGAATAAATTGATATATTTGATATGATCATTTTTATATGAATATCTACTGTGTTCTATATTTGCATGTTTATATACATGAATATTTACTGCATTTTATATTCTAAATTGTCCATTGTCATATAAATAATATGGGAATATTATTAAGAAAAATCTGAGGGCATTGATGACATTATCTTAGTATGACTATGGATGATGCAGTAAAACTCACATGCTGTTCATAATGATGCACAATTGGACTGACCCAACCTATGAGAAATCACTTCCTGAATTTATGTCACAAGTGAATCTCACAAAGGCTTTGTCACTTATCCTCTGACTTGAGATGCAAGTTGGTTTGTGTATGTAGAGGGACAAACTTTGATGTGGTTAAATGCTGACCTGAATAAGGCTGCTATAACAACCATTATCGGGTTTGTCATTAAGCATATGGCAAACACGTATAGTCAATAAAGAAATTGTTCCTCCACGTAAGTGTATTAGATACTACTGGGCCCCTCGATGATTTGTTCCACACCCAAAAGGTAATCGAGATGAATCTTGATTTGTTTTGGTAATCTACTTCAATGTATATATCGCGAAAAAAAATCGTTGAAATTTTAGATTGACATTGATCCTTGTCTAAAATTCAACATAGTATCAGTAACAAAAGGATAACTGCTCGAAAAACTTTGAACAAAGATTTTATGAAACTCCTCATGTACTTCTAGGGCATTGGCGGGTTGCTAGACTCTAACCTTTTCTTGTATAACTACTTGATGTTATCACGTGCGCAAGTGGGAGCTGTTGGAATACGCTTCACGCATATAACATATAATTATATGGCTAGTTGTTTGTGAGCCTAAAGGGTCACACACTTAAACACTTAACACCATAAGATATATAGTGTAATTAGGGTAATTGCATTATATATTAATATAAGCTACATGCTTGTATATACTAAAGTTAATATTAATTGTTAATATTGGAACTTTATTGTGAGCAAACTAGAAGGAACAAAAGCTAGGGATTTGAGTGCAATTAAAACAAATGGTTTATGGAAATCATTAAAGGGTGTTTAATGGCACCATTAAGGAGAAATAATGGTCCATAAACTCCCCTCTTGCTCTCTTGTTTGACCATCCATCATCACCATTTTCTCTCTAGTTTTTGCTTCCATTTGCTTGAAGAATTGGACTAGCATCCTTTGGTGTTGAAGCACAAGTGTTGTGTGGATCATCTTTAGAGGTATTCCCCTTTGGAAAACTTGGTTTCGGTCACCATCTACATCCATCCGAATCCTATTGATCAAAGGCAATTAGGGTATGAATTCTTATACCATTCTCTTTGATTTCATGTTTAGTTTAATTGTATGATTTGATATTGTTGGAATTTGCTTCACGCGTATAACATATAGTTATATGGCTAGTTGTTTGTGAGCCTAAAGGGTCACACACTTAAACACTTAATACCATAAGATATATAATGTAATTTGGGTAATTACATTATATATTAATATAAGCTACATGCTTGTATATAATAAGTTTAATATTAATTGTTAATATTGAAACTTTATTGTGAGCAAACTAGAAGAAACAAAAGCTAGGGACTAGAGTTCAAAAAAAACAAATGTTGTTTTTGGAAATCGTTAAAGAGTGTTTATGGCACCATTAAAGAAAATGAATGGCTCCATATAACTCCCTCTTTTGACCACTCTTTGGCCGTCCCCTCTCTCTCTCTCTCTCTTTCTAGAGTTTTTGGTTTTCTTCTTTGCTAGCAAAAGGACTAGCATCCTCCATTGGTGTTCTTGCAAGTGTTGTGTGGATTACTTTTAGAGGTATTCCTATTGAATACTTGGTTTCAATCCGTCACCAACTCCATCCGATTTCAACAAGATCAAAGGCTTCAAGGGTATGAAATGTTCATCCAATCTCTTTGATTTATTTATTGGTTTAATTGTATGAATTAATATTAGATCCGTTCATGGTGATTAAATCTTTCCGCTGCGTTTTGGTTCTTGTTTTAACCGAAAATCACCATTAAATATTAGATCCGTTCATGGTGATTAAATCTTTCCGCTGCGTTTTGGTTCTTGTTTTAACCTAAAATCACCATTATAAGGCTCAATGCTCACGGATCAAGGCTCAAGGATCAAGGATAAAGGCTCAACGCTCAAGGCTCAACGCTCAAGGCTCAAGGCTCAAGGCTAAAGGCTTGAGGCTTAAGGCTCAAGGCTTGAGGCGCAAGGCTCAAGGCTCAAGGCTCAAAGCTAAAGGCTCAAGGCTCAAGGCTCAGGGCTCAAGGCACAAGGCTCAAGCCTCAAGGTTCAAGGTTCAAAGCTCAAGACTCAAGGGTTACGTCTCATGGCTGAAGGCTCAAAAGTCAAGGATCAAGGCTCAAGGTGCAAGACTGAAGGCTCAAAGCTGAAGGGTCAAGGGTCAAGGGTCAAGGTTCAAGGCTCAAGGCTCAAGGGTCCTGACTCAAGCAAGGCTCAAAAGTCAAGGCTCAAGGCTCAAGTCTCAAAGGTTCAAGGCTCAATGCTCAAGGAGCAAGGCTCAAGGTTCTAGGGTCAAGGCTCAAGGTTCAAGGTTCAAGGTTCAAAGCTCAAGGCTCATGGGTCATGTCTTAAGGATAAAGCCTCAAAAGTCAAGGCTCAATGCTCAAGGTTCAAGGCTTAAGACTCAATGCTCAAGCCCCAAAGGATCAAGCTTCAAGGCTCAACGCTCAAGGATCAACGGTCATGCTGCTCAAGGCTTAACACTCAACGCTCAATGCTCAAGGCTCAAGAGCCAAGGGTCAAGGGTCAAGGCTTAAGGCTCAAGGCTCTAGGCTCGAGGGTCAAGGGTCAAGGGTCAAGGTTCAAGCTTCAAAGCTCAAGTCATAAGGCTCAAGTCTCAAGGCTCAAGGCTCAAGGCTCAAGGCTCAAGGCTCAAGGCTCAAGGCTCAAGGCTCAAGGCTCAAGGCTCAAGGCTCAAGGCTCAAGTCTCAAGGCTCAAGGCTAAAGGCTCGAGGCTCGAGGATCGAGGCTCGAGGCTCGAGGCTCAAGGCTCAAGGCTCAAGGCTCAAGGCTCAAGGCTCAAGGCTCAAGGCTCAAGGCTCAAGACTCAAGGCTCAAGGCTCAAGCCACAAGGATCAAGGCTCAAGGCTCAAGGGTTAAGGTTCAAGGTTCAATGCTCAAGGCTCAAGGCTTAAGACTTAAGCCTCAAAGGATCAAGGCTCAAGGCTCAAGGCTCAAGGTTCAAGGCTTAAGGCTCAAGGTTCAAGGTTCAATGTTCAAGGTTCAAAGGTTCAAAGCTCAAGGCTCAAGCTCAAGATCAAGGCTCAAGGATCAAGGTTCAAAGCTCAAGGCTCAAGGGTCACGGCTCAAAGATCAAGGCTTAATAGTCAAGGCTCAATGTTCAAGGGTCAAGGCTAAATAGTCAAGGCTAAAGGCTCAAGGTTTAATGCTCAAGGCTCAAGGCTCAAAGGATCAAGGCTCAAGACTCATGGCTCAAAGCTCAAGGCTCAAGCGTCAAGGTTCAAGGTTAAAAGAACAAGTCTCAAGGCTCAAGGGTCATGGCTCAAGGCTCAAAGCTAAAGGCTCAAGACTCAGGGTTCAGACACAAGGCACAAGGCTCAAGACTCAAGGCTCAAGGCTCAAGGTTCAAAGCTCAAGGCTCAAGGGTCACGTTACAAAGCTGAAGGTTGAAAATTCAAGGCTCAAGGCATAAGGCTCACGGATCAACGCTCAATGCTCAAGACTCAAGGCTCAAGACTCAAGAGTCAAGGTTCAAGGCTCAAGGTTCAAGGCTCAAGGCTCAAGGCTCAAGGCTCAAGGCTAAAGGCTCAAGGCTCAAGGCTCAACGCTCCAGGCTTAAGGCTCAATACTCAATGGTCAAGGGTCATGGGTCAAGGGTCAAGAGTAAAGGTAGAAGGCTCAAGGCTCAAGGTTCAAAGCTCAAGGCTCAAGGGTCACGTCACAAGGCTGAAGGTTGAAATTCAAGGCTCAAGGCATAAGGCTCACGGCTCAACGCTCAAGACTCAAGGCTCAAGGCTCAAGAGTCAAGGTTCAAGGCTGAAGGTTCAAGGCTCAAGGCTCAAGGCTCAAGGCTTAAGGCTCAAGGCTCAATGCTCCAGGCTTAAGGCTCAAGACTCAAGGGTCATGGGTCAAAGTGAAGGATTTATGTGCACAGTTAGTCAGCCTATGATGATACATCCATGCCTACGAAACACTTAAGGGTCACACCGGTGAGTGCATGTTATTCGAGTAAAGATATGTAATGATACTTGGAAGAGGAATGATTCATAATAGTCATTTATGAATCAAGTTAAGTATTAAGTCAAGTTTGACTTATTACTAGATTAGTTTATCTAACTAATTAACACAAGTATTTGTACATTTACTAGTTGAGTAAATATACAATGTGTTAATTATAGATTATCCATAATATGATTTAAAGCTATTAAATCATATGGTGTTGGATAATGTTATTGTATAAATTATATAAAGTTTATTATATAATTAATTATTAAAAGTATAAATACAAGTATATAATTCGTGTATATGGGTGCCGAATTATTAGTGTATAAATACTAGACATTTAATAGTTAAGTGCAATAATAAAAGATTAATAAACTATAAGGAAAGGAAACGTAAAAAGGAAAGTTTAATTAAAGATTTGATCTTAATTAAACTAGAGGGTTCTAAGCGTAACTTATTTATCTATAAATAAGAGGCTTAGGGTAACCCTAAAACCCCTTACACTAGCCACGAATTTCCTTTCCCCTTTTCCCCTAGTTTCGGCCGAATCCCAACACAAGAACACAAGCCTTGTGTTCTTCGTGTTCTTCGTTCGTTCTTCGTATTCTTCAAGTCTTGAAGATTCGAAGATCATTACAAGGATCAACTAGAAGATCGCTCGTCGTGTTCATCATCAGTGGACTAACTTAAGCAAGATTAAGGTATGTTTTGGAACACTCTTTCTTCTTCTCCCCTCTTGGCCGAAAGTCGAACCAAGAACCCTAAGGCTCTTGGTCAGTTCTTCGAGTACACATAAGTGTATGTGTGTGTTCGATTTTTTCGTACAAGGTTTCTTTTTGTTAATCTAATCTAGATTTCCAAGATCCCAATACTTTAGGGTTTAAGGATTAGGTTTAATCACAGTTCCGCATCAAGGGATTAAATCAGCTAGTTGGTTTTAACTGGTCAAGAACAAGTTCATATTCTTGGTCAGTATGGTTCGAACCAAGTGACTAGGAGGTTGACCCATGTGGTCAATCAGTATCAATGAAACCCTTCAGTGGTATCAGAGCGTTGGTTTAGAGATCTAAACTAGATTAACAAAGTTTGTTTGTTTAATTTTATTAAAGTTTTTTTTGTTCAAATTTTTCTTCTTCTCCTTCTTAAGTCACGAAAAGGGTAAGAACCCTAGGACCAAACATGTTAAATTAGTTAAGTTTAATTGGTCAAAAGGATTCTAGAAAAACCCTAGAAATTTCGTGTAAGGGTATAAAACTAACCCTAGGATCAAGAACATTAAACTAGTTTAGTTTAATTGATCAAAAGGCTACTTTTCTTAACCCTAGTATTTCCGAAAAATTAAAGAACCCTAGGATCAAGATTGTCAAAAATCTTGATCAAGAGGATTCTTTCCTTAATTGTTTGATCTTCCAAATCTAGGATCAAGTATGTTAAACCAAGATTTGGTTTAATTGATCAAAAAGGATTCTTTCCTTTTCTCAAAGATTTCGTGATCAAGGAGGATGCTTGGACACCAAGTTTGTTAAACTAGCCTAGTTTAATTGGTGGAAAAGTTTCCTAGACTTTAAGGATTTTTGGGAAAAACCCTAGATATAATCTAGAACCCTAGAACATTAAACTAGTTTAAGTTTAATGATTTAAAAGAATTAATTAGGTTAATAATCTAAAACCTAGATAATTAAACAAGTTCATGTTTAATAGGTTTAATTATTATCTTAATAGATTTATTAAAGACTAGTTTTTTAAACCTAGAAATCTAGACAAAGTTTATTGTCTATAAGGTTTAAATTAAAAGGTTTAAATAAATTTATTAGGGTTATAATCCATCTTAGAATTTAAACAAAGTTTATTGTTTTAATAGGATTGATTAGAATTAATCTTTTAATTAAATAATGTCTTTGATCAAGAAAGTCAAAACCCTAGTTTTGGTTGATCAAAAACAAGATTAGGGTTAGACTAATTAATGAGAATTAAAAGAATTGTTAATTTCTAGTTCGAGAAATTAACAAGATGTATTTATTTATATTTATGTATTATGTTTCTAATTTTAAATATTTAAAAGGTAAAATGAATTTTAATAAATAAAATAGTTTATACGTATTTTAATTAGTTCAAGTTAAAATACATACGTATAAATTAGATGTAATATTCTTATTAGAATGTTACAAGTTTATTTTGAAAGAAATATATATGTATATATATTAAATACAAGATTAAATGGAACATTAAAATAATGTTATTTTTGATCTTTAGAGATATAATAATATAATTAGTAATTGTATAAGTTAATTATATAATTAAAACTAGAAAGTACAAAGTTATGATTCCATTATAACTAGAAATTGTACAAGTTGAGATTATATGATGAATTAGAAATATACAAAGTTATATATTAGTATTATAAGGTGTATAAAGTTATAAGTTATTATAACTAGTAATTATACAAGTATAATATAAGTATTTTACAAGTCATGTAATATACTAGATTAATGATCTAGTATAAATAACAAAAACCTATATTTAACTAGTTTAAGTTAAATGTAAGAAAGGTTTAAACAAACTAAGAATTATTATATATAGTCTTTATATAATAAGTTTATTAGTTTCACCAAAGTATAAACCGGTGATTGTGTTAGCTTAAGTTCCATCATGGTTGTTGGAGCTAGTGGGAGCTACACAAGAAAATCACAACGTTTATAAGTGTGTCATTAAGACATAAGTTTTGGTGAAATCTAGTAAGTCATAACAAATGTTTGATTTCATTATTAAACATATGAAAAACTAGGTGTGTTAAACTAGATTTATGATTCAAGTTTATGAATCGTAAAAGAATTAGAAGTTTAACTTAAGTTTAAGTTTTTCAAGAAAGATAAAACAAGTAAGTTTTATTCTAGATAAGGTTTTCCACGAAACCTAGCAATACGTCTTGTACACCTCGTTTTAGGTATACATATAAAACGCGCAAATTCTTGAAACTACAAGTTTTAAGAAAAGTTCTTAAGTTTTAAAAAGGTGTCTTGTAGAATTCTTGAATTCACAAGTCACACATTTTAAACAAGGATTAAGATTGGAATAAGGTTTAAGTTTAGCTCAAGACTTAAACAAACCCAAGAAAATCTTAGATCTAAGTACTATCCACCTAATGGAACACCTCACTTGTTCAACGATATTCATATTGTAAGGATAAAGAACCATAGATATGGATTCAAATCATTGCGAGTGTTAGGGTGCGTAAGGTTCTGTGATAATCGGGAGTCCCGGCGCAGAACATCGCACTGTCTTAGATGGTATGATCTACTTTGGTGATAATCGGGAGTCCCGGCGCAGAACATCGCACTGTCTTAGATGGTATGATCTACTTTGGTGATAATCGGGAGTCCCGGCCCAAAAAGTACTTGAGTAGAATAAACATACTAGACTTTGTTACTAACTTAGAAATGTACAATTAGATTGTACAAACTTGTAATAAGTTATAAGTCTAAAGATTCTACGACCCCTAGGAATCGTGTCAAGTCTTGATACGATCGGTAAGGATGTTACCTACCAGAAATAGCATGTCTCGTCGGGAAGTGCCCAAACCTTGCGACGAGAATGTGAAATATGGATCCTAGGCCTAAAATATTAATTATGGGTTTATAATATATTTTAGAGAATGTTTATTGATGATTACTAATTAAACTGGGTTTGATTTGTAGATGGCAGCAACAAACACGACAAAAACCAACAATCTCTTAAAACGTTCGTTTCTAGGAAATGACGAATTGATTGGGTCAAATTTTCTCAATTGGGAGCATGCTTTTCGAATCATGCTTAAGAATGAGAGAAAACGAAATGACCTAGAAAGAACATTGTCGGATGTCCCTACTGAAAATGCTAGAAATGAACCAGGACAAGCATATTACACTTGTAGGGCGTTCAATTCTTGCAAGATGGGTAAGGGAACATCAGTAAGCAACAGACACGATACTCAACTCGTTGTCAGATGACTATGAGCCTTTTATAGTCAACTACAACAGGCATTGTATGGAGAAATCCATTGCTGAGCTACATTCCATGCTCAAGGATATTGAGTTGAGTTTGGGAATCAAGCCTAAAGATGATCTCAAGATAACTGATCATGGCAATAAAAAGAGAAAGAGGCATAATGGTACAGGAAAGGGTAAAACCAATCCTAACCAAGGAGTGCCAAAAGGTAACAATGTCAAACAAATGGGCAAGAAGTTAAATCCAAGCAGGGAAAAAGCCGAGGGTCGGTGTTTTGACTGTGGAGAGGTCGGGCATTGGAAAAGAAATTGTCCAAAGGGTGCCAGTGGTGGAGGAATCACAAGTTCCTCAAGTAACACGACCACACTTCTTAATCACTTTTAGATACTTGGAAAGTACATTACGAGTAATCTAACTTTTGCAATCGTTTATTGCAGGAGGAGATGGAAAGTGATGATGACCAGCATGAGATGGTGATTCCACAAGCACCAAGATTTTATAGTTCAGTTTTTATGGATTCAGTAAAAACAATTTTATTTTATTTTTCGGATAATTTTTATTTATGATTAAAAACAAGTTTTATTTGGTTTTAATAAAGAATCCATAGTTGAATTATATTGTGCGTGCATGTGTGATAATTACACTAGTCAAGTTTTATGACTAGATTGTAAGTCAAGTTTTGATTTACTTTATATTTCATGTTTTATATTTGTTTGATTGTTGTAATAAATAATGTTTTATAAGCTCAATACTTAGATACTAGAAACTAGTAGTTTTTCCTTCTAAAGTATTTAAGAGATTTTATGAAAAGTATAAGGTTCAAAAATCATTGAACCTAGTTGAAATATCTTAAGTAATGGTTACTTGTGATAGTAAGTTTCAAAGTGTTAGTATTAATATAGTATGATTATATTGGATATAATCAAGATAGACTTTAAAGAGTATTATTACAAGTCTTTTATACTTGTAATAAAGGAATTTAATGAAGTCATAATTCATTAATAGGAATAATTGGATATTCGTATAATCCAAGTAAAGTGACTTAGACATTAAATGAACTCTTAAAAGGGACAAACTATATTAAAGTATTTAAGAATTAAAAGGTATTATTGCAAGTCTTTTATACTTGTAATAAATGCAATATTTAATCAAGTCATAATTCCCTAATAGGAATAATGGATATTTGAGAAATCCAAGAAATGACTTCGGTATTAAATGAGATTCTTAAAAGAATACTAATACACTTAAGAATTGGAAGTATCGTTTTCAAGTATCTTATACTTGTTAGATACAGTAATCAAGGAGAGTCACGATTACCTCAAAAGGAATGTTGGATATTCGCAAATCCAAAGGATGACTTTGATAATTGATTAATTCTTAAAGGGTTAAACTATAAGTTTTGACTAGGTCAAAAGTAATAGTTTAAGTAATGCGTATTTTCCATAAAATTTAGTGGGAGCTATGACTAACATATTCACTAGAGGTACTAATGAATATAGTAAAGTTAGTTAGGACATTAACAACAAGGTTTTACCAAGTCGTTAGCCAAAGAGTTAAGAGAAATAAATGATCAGTAATTAGATTATTGCAAACCTAATTGCGTGATCACAAGTCTTGTGATTAATTATTGCATATCTAATAGGATGTTCGCATTCCAGTGAACAAGTTAATCATTTAAAGAAATTTCTTTAACTAGTAAAGATGTCTACAAATCAAGTAGCTAAAAGAGATTTAGTTACTAGGCAAGTTTTATAGATTCAAGAAATTAAAGGAGTAAAAAGACATATAAAAAGACAAGACTAGAATATGTTCTAGAACGTTGCAAGAACAAAATCTAGCAAAGACAAAAGTAATAGTATTCTTAATACTCGTCTTATGTCTTTAGTTTAATAGAAATGACAAATTGTAATTAGTGATAAAAGTTACAATTAAGAGTCATGGTAGTGATCAACACAAACGCATAGAATAAGTAATGGTCCAGTAATAATTCAGTATCTATGTCCAGTGAAGAATAATACATGAGTTAATATCATTGTTATTCAGAATTTGTATGTTTTACAAACATCCATGAATAAAAGTTTATTTATTCAAAAAGATATGAATCCGTGACTACTCGTCTTGGTGGGAACCTCGATGGGATGTTAACGTCATCGCGGTATTTGGTGGTAGATTCGAAGTTCTTCGAAGATAGTTGCACAAATTTTGTGTAAGCCAAATATCGGTAATATTCTGTTGGAGCTCGACGAATATTGGATTGACCACCGTGATAATACTTCGTGGTTGAAAAGTTCAAAAGTAATATTCACTAGGATTGTCCTTAAGCCTGAGGTATTTGGTTTGGGATACATTGACTAATGTGCTTTGGTTCGTCTTAGACAATTCTGAAATATGGTTGTCATACGAGGCTTTACTGGGTACAAAGGAATTTGTATTTTGAATCGAAATATAACAAGATGGTAACTGCACCTCCTTTTTAGGAGAGATATTTATGGGTCCTTTGACATGATGATAACTGGAAAGAGCATGGCCATGCCCAAATGAACTGATTTGTTCTTTGTCGTTTATCACAACAGTTTGAATCAAGAAGTCATTAAATGATTTTGAATACAGGAGTTGATAATTTCTACCATGCTCGTATTCATTATCACAAATATCGTGCTGCAAGGGATAAACCTAACATAGTTGCCCAAGAAGTAGAGACAGAGTGTTCTTTACTAGGAGACGCTATTAAAGAGTTTTTCAAGAAACTATACCTGGGTTACACAAAGCTGTTTTTATGGGGTTGGTTACCTACATGCCCATCTAGAAGGCCACGGTAGCTCGTATCATTAAGACAAAGGTTAGAAACTTGCACAAGTGGGAGTCTGAAGGATTTATGTGCACAGTTAGTCAACCTATGATGATACATCTATGCCTACGAAACACTTAAGGGTCACACCGGTGAGTGCATGTTATTCGAGTAAAGATATGTAATGATACTTGGAAGATAAATGATTCATAATAGTCATTTATGAATCAAGTTAAGTATTAAGTCAAGTTTGACTTATTACTAGATTAGTTTATCTAACTAATTAATACAAGTATTTGTACATTTACTAGTTGAGTAAATATACAATGTGTTAATTGTAGATTATCCATAATATGATTTAAAGCTATTAAATCATATGGTGTTGGATAATGTTATTGTATAAATTATATAAAGTTTATTATATAATTAATTATTAAAAATATAAATACAAGTATATAATTCGTGTATATGGGTGCCGAATTATTAGTGTATAAATACTAGACATTTAATAGTTAAGTGCAATAATAAAAGAATAATAAACTATAAGGAAAGGAAACGTAAAAAGGAAAGTTTAATTAAATTTGATCTTAATTAAACTAGAGGGTTCTAAGCGTAACTTATTTATCTATAACTAAGAGGCTTAGGGTAACCCTAAAACCCCTTACACTAGCCACGAAATTCCTTTCCCCCTCTCCCCTAGTTTCGGCCGAATCCCAACACAAGAACACAAGCCTTGTGTTCTTCGTGTTCTTCGTTCGTTCTTCGTATTCTTCAAGTCTTGAAGATTCGAAGATCATTACAAGGATCAACTAGAAGATCGCTCGTCGTGTTCATCATCAGTGGACTAACTTAAGCAAGATTAAGGTATGTTTTGGAACACTCTTTCTTCTTCTCCCCTCTTGGCCGAAAGTCGAACCAAGAACCCTAGGGTTCTTGGTCAGTTCGTCGAATACACATAAGTGTATGTGTGTGTTCGAATTTATCATACAAGGTTTCTTTTTGTTAATCTAATCTAGATTTCCAAGAACAAGTTCATGTTCTTGGTTTTAAATCAGCTAGTTGGTTTTAACCGGTCAAGAACAAGTTCATGTTCTTGGTCAGTATGGTTCGAACCTAGTGACTAGGAGGTTGACCCATGTGGTCAATCAGTATCAATGAAACCCTTCACAAAGGTCAAGAGTAAAGGTAGAAGGCTCGAGGCTTAAGGCTCAAGGTTCAAGGCTCAAGGATCAAGTCTCAAGGGTCAAGGCTCAAGGCTCAAGGATCAAGGCTCAAGGGTCAAGGCTCATGGCTCAAGGCTCAAGGCTCAAGGATCAAGGCTCAAGGCTCAAGGCTCAGGGCTCAAGGCTCAGGGCTCAGGGCTCAAGGCTCAGGGCTCAAGGCTCAGGGCTCAAGGCTCAAGGCTCAAGGCTCAAGGCTTAAGGCTCAAGGCTCAAGGCTCTAGCCTCAAGGCTCAAGGTTCAAGGTTCAAAAGTCAAGGCTCAAGGTTCAAGGCTCAAGGCTCAAGGCTCAAGGTTCAAAGGATCAAGGCTCAAGGCTCAACGCTCATGGTTCATGGCTCAAGGCTCAAGGCTCATGGCTCATGGCCCAAGGCTAAAAAGGCTCAAGGCTCATGGCTCATGGCTCAAGGCTCATGGCACAAGGCTCAAGGCTCAACACTCAAGGCCCAAGGCCCAAGGCTAAAGGCTCAAGTCTCAAGGCTCAAGGCTCAAGGCTCAAGGCTCATGGCTGAAGGGTCAAGGCTCTATAGTCAAGGCTTAAGGCTCAAGGCTCATGGCTTAAGGCTCAAGGGTAAAGCGTCAAAGTTCAAGGTTAAAAGATCAAGTCTCAAGGCTCAAGGGTCACGGCTCAAGGCTCAAAGCTCAAGGCTCAATGCTCAGGGCTCAAGGCACAAGGCTCAAGGCTCAAGGCTCAAGGTTCAAAGCTCAAGGCTCAAGGGTCACATCACAAGGCCGAAGGTTGAAAATTCAAGGCTCAAGGCATAATGCTCATGGCTCAACGCTCAACGCTCAAGACTCAATGCTCAAGGCTAAAGGCTTAAGGCTAAAGGTTCAAGGGTTAAGGTTCAAGGTTCAAAGCTCAAGGCTTAAGGGTCACGACTCAAGGATAAGGGCTCAAAAGTCAAGGCTCAAGGCTCAAGGTTTAAGGCTTTAGGCTTAAGGCTCAAGGCTAAAGGCTCAAAGGATCAAGCCTCAAGGCTTAACGCTCAACGATCAACACTCGAGGATCAACGCTCAAGGCACAACGCTCAGGGCTCAAAGGCTCAACGCTCAAGGCTCAAGGCGCAAGAGTCAAGGCTCAAGGCTCCAGGCTCAAGGCTCATGGCTAAAGGCTCATATCACAAGGCTCAAGGCTCAAGGCACAAGGCCCAAGGCTCCAGGCCCAAGGCCCAAGGCTCAAGGCTCAACTCTCAGGGCTAAAGGCTCAAGGCTCAAGGCTCAAGTGTTAAGGCAAAAAGCCTTGCCCCTTTGGATCTTAAGATAACAAAACAAACTAGACTAGCTTTGATTTATATGTAGAATAATATAGCTAAGTTTAGGTCTGATACTGAGTGATCAGTATTGGAACTCAGTATCAGTACTCAGTATCAGATAGTGATACTGAGTACAAGGACTGAGTAGAAGGACTGAGTGATACTCAGTATAGTAACGGACTAAGATCAAATCCCTTGATCTTAGTCATTTTCCTTACTTAGTCCTTCGGTTACTCCTTTGCTCATTATGTAAGATCTCTATAACATTATAAATAGAGATCATCTTGCAAAGGAGTACTCACCAATTCACTTTACACTTTCACATCTTTGTAATTGATTAGTGGTCTTGTTATTCCACAACAAGCCACACTTAGTGGATTTATACATTTGACTCATATCTTGTTCTTATACAATATTTGTCTTAGTGCTATAATTAACCAATCAATTAACCAACTAAACCAGGGTGTTGTGACCTAACAACTGGTATCAGAGCAGGCTAAATAAACTCTTATTTAGTCGATCTATAACCCTGGCAGCCATTTCCTACATTTATCCCTCCAACACTCAAAAATCCAAAATGTCTACAATTGTTGCACCAATTATGTCTGGAAAGGGAGTACCCATCTTTGATGGAAAAGACTTCCATCAATGGAAGCTTAAAGCTCAGTGGTATCTTGAATCTATTCACCATGAGATGCTCACTGTGCTAAATGATGGTCCCATCATTCCACAAACTGTGGAACCTGTTGCTGCTACTGATGATGCTCCTGAGGGCATAAGAACTGTACCTAAACTAAAGCACAACTGGACTGATACTGACCGTCAGTTGTATGCTTTAGACTCTAGAGCTAAAGGGGTGATTGGTAATGCTGTTACCAAAGAGATACTTAATGCAATTATGAAATTGCCAACAGCAAAGGCTATGGGATAGTCTATCAGTCACCTATGAAGGCACAGCAAAGGTGAAGCTGCAAAGAAAAAGCAACATGGAAGGAAATATGAAAATTTCTTCTCAACTCCTAATGAAGACATCACCACTCTCTATAACAGGTTCAATACTGTTATCCATGATTTAATCAGTGTAGGCATTGTGAAAGAAGAAGGAGAGCTTGTTCAAAAGTTCCTGGATAGTCTTCCTCAACAATTTCTTGACATGACAAACTCTGTCAATGCTGCTAACAACATTGAGTCATATACTCTTCAAACCTTGTATGGTTTAATGTTGAATCATGAGGAGAATAATGCTGCAAGACTGATCAACTGGAAGAAAACTGACAAGTCTTCCACTGGCATGGCTCTAGTTGAGCAACAGGCTTATACTGTGACTGAGCCAGATGAACCAGAAGTTGATCTTGCTGATGCTGAGGCAGAAGAGCTTGAAACTCAAATGGCTCTTATGTCTATGAAGCTGGATCAGTTGAAGAAGAAGAGGCTTGGTGTTAGCTCTTCTAATACTGACCCAAGATCAGGTCTGTGCTATAGGTGTGGAAAGCCTGGACATATTGCTGCAAATTGTCATACCAAGTCTTCTGAGACTGACCAAAATGACAAGATTGCATACCGAGCAAAAAGGTATAGAGACAAATATGTCAAGCTGAAGAATTGGAGCAAGGGCAAGAGGGCAGAAGGGAATGGAGCACCTCATCAGGCACTTTACTCAGAAGCCTGGATGGATGAAGAGTTAAGTGATGATGAAGAAGAGATTGAGAATAAAGCCTTTATGGCTTTCACTGAAGATGATTTGAAGAGCTCCTTTGAAAAGGATATCAAAGAAGCTGAGAGGATGAGTGTTCATACTGATTGGGATTCCACTCAGTTGTACAAGGTAAGTTCCTTTCAAACTTATTCAGTGAATGAAAAAACCAAGATTTTTGAGTATATGCTTGTTGATCTTAAAACTTCTGTACAAAAAGAAAAAGCTTTAAAATTAACAATTAAAGAACTTGAAAGGGTAAATAATGAAAACTTGGATAAATTAGCAAAATACAAAGATTTAGAACTAAACTTTTCAGATTTAAAAGACATTAACCAAAGATTAGCTGATAAAGCTCATTTACACAAACTTGAAAAAGTGAAATTTGAAAAACAGTGTAAATCTTGGGGAAATACTTCAATAAAATTAAATAAATGTTTAAATGAACAATTTCCAGAAAATGTGAGGGCTGCACTTGGTGTTGATCCTCAATTTAAAAACAGGAACAACTTTGCTGATTTATTTGAAGAGTTTTCTACTATGAATCCTATTAATTTTGTAAAAGCTAAAACTTTATGTGAAGTTGGATGTCAAACTGAGTCAGATGATGAGGAAAATAAAATTTTAGAAAAACCTATTGGTCCTTCCATCTGCTCAAAGTGCTATACTGAGCTACAAGAACTCAGTATTGAATTTCAAATAACAGAAATTTCTGATACCGAGCTACCAATAGTTCAGTATGACACTTCTGCTGTTCCACCTTTTGAATTATTATTTAATACAACAACTTTTGAATTATATAATGATAATAAGACAACTTCTATCTCACATGTTTCATCAAATACAGAAGTTGCAGGAACAGAAACATCTTATACTGAGAAATCTAAAGACCTGTTAAAGTTGTTCCTTCAAAAATTGATAAACAAAAGACAACTTCAACTAGGTCTTTGGTTGGCAAAGACAAGAAGTCTACCACTAATAATATTAGAAAGACTTCTCTGCCAAATAAAAATAAGCAACCAGATCCTCCATCTCCTAAACCAGTTAAAAACAATGTTAATACACCAATTAGAAATAACAAAATTAACATTTTAAAAACACTTGGTGATCAGGTCAAATCTTTAAGTAAACAATTTGCAAAACTTGTTCATACTGATCTACCGAAAGTGCAACATTTTTCTAAAATACCTTATGAAAATATATTTAGAAATAGACCTAGAAAATGTTATAGATGTCATCATACTGGTCATAAGGGAGATGAATGCTGGACTGATCTCTCAACTCCTAGGTACTCAGTACCAAAGAAAAGGAGAGAAACTAAGTCAGTATCACCAAAGAAAACTTCTAAAGTTACCCCCGAAGTGATACTGACCTCTCCACATAAAGAGATCAAGTCAAAATACGTTTATCCCACCAAAGGTCCCATTCAAAAATGGGTTCCTAAAAAGAACTAACTCTTATTTTGTGTCTTGTGCAGGGTGACAGAAAGTGGTATTTAGATAGTGGCTGCTCAAGACATATGACAGGCAGTATGGAGTACCTTCTCAATTATACTCCAGAGAAGGGTCCTTCTGTCAAGTTTGGAGATGACTCGGTGGGAAAGACAAGAGGTTATGGTGTGATCAAGGCAGGCAACATAACTTTTAAAAGAGTTGCCTATGTAGAGGGTCTTAAACACAATCTGCTCAGTATCAGTCAGATGTGTGATGATGACAATGAAGCTCGATTCAGGAAGGTTGCAGGCATCATCTACAATGATAAAGGGCAGCCTGTACTCATTGCTAGAAGAGAAAAGGATGTATATGTGGTCAACCTATCTGAAATAGACCCAACTATTCGAGTATGCCTGCTTTCTAAAGTCAAGCCAGAATTGCATTGGCTATGGCACAAGAAACTTTCTCACATCAACTTTAGAAATATCAACGAGCTCAGTATAAAGAAACTGGTGAGTGGGCTGCCCACTATTACTTATTCAAAAGATAAGTTATGCTCAGCATGTGAAATGGGCAAGCAGAAGAAGAGTTCATTCAAGTCCAAAGTCAATCATTCCATCAATGAACCTCTTACTATGATACATATGGATCTTTTTGGCCCCATTAGTACACCATCTTTGGCCAAAAAGATTTATACTCTAGTCTTGGTTGATGAATACTCAAGATATACTTGGGTCATCTTCCTCAAGACTAAGTCAGATGCAACAACAGAAATCATTGCCTTTATAAAAAGAGAGGAACTTCAAAAAGGCAACAAGGTCAAGCAACTTAGAAGTGACCATGGTACTGAGTTTAAGAACTCAGTATTAGCAGATTTCTGTGAAGAAAAAGGAATCATTCAAAACTTTTCTGCAGCCTACACACCACAACAAAATGGTGTTGTAGAAAGAAAGAATAGAACATTGATTGAAGCTGCAAGAACTTTATTATGCCATGCTGGACTGGCACTGAGTTTCTGGGCTGAAGCTGTAAACTGTGCAAACTTTACTCAGAATAGAGCTACTATAGTCCAAAGACATCTGAAGACTCCATATGAGCTATATAATGGCAAGATTCCTAATGTGGAATACTTCCACATCTTTGGGAGTAAATGCTTTGTACTCAGCACAAAACAAAATCTCAATAAATTTGCTCCCAAAGCAAATGAAGGTGTGTTCATGGGCTACTCTCCACACTCTAAAGCTTTCAGAGTATATATCATCTCAACCAAGATGATTGTAGAATCCATTCATGTCACATTCGATGAAGATCAGAATGAGCATTCTACCTCAGCAAGTGAAGACATAAGTGGCATAGATATTCTATGCAATCCAGAACACTCAATTGCTGAACAGCCTAAGTTTCATCCACACTTTATTCCTAATAAATTTAATGAAACTGATCAAGTTCAAACTCAGTATCACTCAAATGAGACTAATACTGAAGTTCCTATAACAGAGGACCTCCATACTGAGTTTCCAACTAATGATCTGAACCATTCTATCTATGAAGAAGGTGAAACATCCAACACTTCACAAGAATCCACATCATCTCTGCAAAATGAAGATGAACAGCAACCTGCACTGTCTGATACTGATTAGAATTCCACTCAGTATCAGACAGACAACACACCAAATCAACAAGATATTATTGATCCTATTTCAAATGCTCCCTTAGGAAACAATTTAAGGGAACACATAGATCATCCACACTCAAACATTATTGGTCCTATTGAAGAAGGTGTCCAAACAAGAAGAAAATTAGAATTTCCAACCCAAGCAACTGCAAATTTTTGTTTCTTCTCAAGTTTCTTATCTACCATTGAACCAAAGAAAGCTGATGAAGCTTTATTAGATGAAGATTGGGTAGAGGCTATGCAAGAAGAGCTTACAGAGTTTGAGAGAAACAAAGTTTGGAACTTAGTGCCACCTCCTTCTGGCAAAACTATTATTGGTACTAAGTGGGTGTTCAGAAACAAGATGGACAAGGATGGTGTTGTCATCAGAAACAAAGCAAGGTTAGTTGCTCAAGGTTACAGGCAAGAAGAAGGCATTGACTATGATGAAACTTTTGCACCAGTTGCAAGAATTGAAGCTATTAGGTTGTATCTTGCATATGCAGCTTTTAAGAATTTCAAAGTTTATCAGATGGATGTCAAAAGTGCTTTTCTAAATGGAAAACTACAAGAAGAAGTTTATGTTAAACAACCTCCAGGTTGTAGATTGGACAGAAAGAGCACAAGTGGAGGATGTCAATTCCTAGGTGGAAGACTAGTTGGCTGGTCATCCAAGAAACAAAATTCTGTAGCAACTTCCACAGCAGAAGCAGAATATGTTGCTGCAGGAAGTTGTTGTGCTCAATTATTATGGATGCAGTACCAACTCTTAGACTATGGGTTCAACTTTCATAAGACTCCCATTCATTGTGATAACAAGAGTGCTATTGCTATCACAGAGAACCCAGTCTATCACTCCAAAACCAAGCACAATGATATCAGACACCACTTTATTCGAGATAATGTGGAAAAAGGTAAGGTTGAAGTAGATTATGTACCAACAGATGAACAATTGGCCGATGTGTTTACTAAACCTCTTCCTGAGAAAAGGTTTATGTATTTACTAGGGCAATTAGGTATGTTGAATCCTTAATCTTTCTTAAATTTTATTTAAAACTGAGCGCTCAGTATCACTCCTGTTGATACTGACCACTCAGTATCACTAGTCTGTTATCATCAAAATTTAAATTTTTTATTTTTTTTTATTAATTTCAAGAGTAAATTAATTGTTTTTATATTTTTAAAATTTTTTTTAAAATTAATTTTTTTTACTCAGTATTGGGGTATTACGGCGCTCAAACCGAGCTTAATCCTTATACTGCTCAAACGGTAACCTTTCTTAATAAGAAAGTTACCGTTGGCAGAGGATAAGGCAGTCAAATCAGCCGTTTTTACTTCCCAATACCTTACTTAGCTTTCAAATCTCCTATAAATAACCGTTTCCTTTTACTTCCAATTTTTTAACTGTTATTTCTTTCTTTCTTTTTCAATTCTCTCTGCGATTAACGATTTCATTTTCTCTTAGCAAGCAAACTTTCTCAAATCAAAATTACAGATGGCAAATTACACTTTTATTGCTCCAGACGTTGAATCGGAAATCCAATTCCGAAATAATGAAGTACCCAGGTTTGCGAGGAACAACATCACAGCAAATTTCACTATTCCTCAAGCCTGGGTATGCCAAGAATTCACGAACATCGTAACTTTTATGAAGCATTGCCCAATTGCTCGTGCACTGACATTATCTCCTCGAGCAATTTACCCAGAAATGTTATGCGAGTTTTGGTACTCTGCCACACTCGATTCTCCAGATATGATTGATGGATGGGTAATTAGGGATCAAAGAAGAGCTTTTGTCTCTACTGCAATTATTCGTGAAACACTGAGGCTTCCAGCACAAGCTCAGTATGACTCATTTGTTGATAGATCAGAGGCACGCTCAGTACTGCCATTTTTGGGTCGAAGAGGAACAACCGGAATCATCAAAAGAAACGAATTTGGTCCTATGTGGGGTATTCTCATTACAACAATAATTCGGTGTATGACCCACAAGACGGGAGCTTTGGACCAAATAAACGAATTCGGCATGCAAATAGTACATGCTCTGTACTATGGAAGAAATATTGATTATGCTCGGCTAATTTTCAATGAATTGGCTACTCTGGTTCGGGCAAACACAAGGGAATGCAATGTCCCTTTCTGCAGATTTCTATCACTCATCTTTCAACACTCAATGCCCACACACATTTATGATGAATTTCACAGTCCAAGAGTTGATCTTCCTCCTCTTAGTGAGAAGATTTTCTTTTACAGACCAAGAGAAGGAGAGCCTCTTCTAAGTCCTCCTATGTGGGCCATTGTTCAAGAACACATTGATGATGCAGAAGACATGTCTGATACTGAGTCAGACAATGATGATGATGATGATGATGATGATAATAATGATAATAGTGGTAATGAAGCACAGGCCGGTCCAGACATTGAGATGCAGGATGTTCCACAAGTCCAAGAACCAACTCAACAACATATCTCTCCACCTGCACAAGATCCTGATGCTCCTCATATTGACACAACTTCTGATACTGAGTCCTCAGAAGACACACCACTGGTCCTCCAAAGAAGAAGAAGACATCTTTCCCCTGTTATTATGGGAAACTTATCATCTGAGGAGATGCAGCCTGCAAATGTTCATCATTAACTGCATCTCTTCAAGCCCAAAGCCTAGTTGCAGCCACCGCTGACCTTCCAGGTCCAGAACTAGCTCAAACTGATCAACCAATTGAGGAACCTCATGTTCCTCTTGATGTGGAGATTCAATATGCACAAACTACACTGGAAGGTGCTCAGCATGACAGAGAGGTCGGTATTGAAGATGTTGGTGCTGCACATCAACAAACACATGATCCTGCACCGACCTCTGCAGATGCTAGAAGGGAATCTGACAGAGTCTCAGGTATGAATTTCTAAAAAGCTCTTAAAATTATATATATATATATCATTCCCAAATAGAGACTAAGTATTGGCCAGTACCAACTCAATACTGACCAAAGTCTCAAACGATCTTTCAAATATATATCCTTTTATGGCCAACATAGCTAGCCCACTGCTGCTATGCAAAATTCATATACTGAGCACACAAAATTGATCATTGTCAGTCTACAGTTGTCTCAACATTTAAAGAGACAATGGTGGTTGATGTCATACTGACACCCACTGGTGCTGCTTGAATAATGTCCAACTTCTTTTTGAGTTGGGTAGCATCATTCAGGAAATGATCACAAACCCTTAAGCCACAAAATCCAAAAAATTCCTATGGGGTTTAGCCACATTTCTGTTATCACTCTAATACCGAGTGACAAACATTGAAAATAACAAGAAGCACATCCCAGGCTTCGAATTCCCAAACCCAAACCTTTTAGTAAATGTGACTTATCCTATACTGAGCTACTTAAATTTTCACACTCACTTTTACTAAAATCTTCTTACACATGCTATGCACAAGTCCACAATATTTCATCATAAACCAGATGAAATACAGACTTCACAAACTTTGTTTATATGATTGTAGAATTAAACAACGCCACAATTCTATTTGATAAACCTTTCTTGCTAACCAGTTTTATATTTTTTGTTTCTTTAGCACCATCTGTGCGGGGCATTCAGGCATCTCAGGCTGCAGCAGACCAAGTGACTCTGCAAGCAATCATGCAGCACATTCTGGCCATCCAACAAACTCAAAATATAATACTAGCCAGAATGGACAAGATGAGTGGTGATATTGACTCAATAAAACAGTCAGTCCCACTACTTCAACAACCACAGCAGCCTCCACAAACTCCACCATGCTCACATGGTGACCACAATGAAGAAGGAGAAGGAGAAGGAGGTGCTGGTGATACTGATGCTGCAACTGAGCCCATGCCCTCCCCTACTCTTGCACAACCTGAGGGGGACATGGGTGGTGATACTGATCCTCTTCCCTCCTCATCAAATGATAACAAAAGGGGGGAGAAGAGACAAAGAGATACTGAGGTTGATCAAACTGAGCCATCTGCTCAGGGGGAGAAAAGAAGAAGATTGAATGAAGATCAACCTCCACAACAACAACATCAGCAAAGCCCTCATACTGAGCCAATTCGGATTCAGTATGAGAGAAGAAGACAAAGAACTAGGTCAGCATTACAAGTTCAAGACCCACTTGAGCCATCTGCTCAGGGGGAGACTCATACTGACCAACCACAGCAAACTTATTCTGAGCCACCTGCTCTTGAAGAGAATAATTTGCAAATTGTGGTCTATAGGCCGTTCATCTGGCCTATTGCTGATGATGAAGATGAAGAACCAGATTTAGTAAACTATGCACTAAATCTGGTAGAACAAGAAAATTCTTCATCATCATCCTCGGATGATGAAGAACCAGAAAATCTGGTAATTAGAAGAAGGAGTTCCTTATCAAGAAGACCTATCAATGCTGTTCTCACTTCTTCTGAATCAAGTGAGGAATCTGCTCCTCTGGTAACAAGACAAAGAAGACCTGTTCTTACAAGGGACAGTGATACCGAGCAGGCTCCAAGACTGACTCCTCAACAACTCTGGGCAGAACAAGAAAGATTTTTATATGAGCAAGAGTTGGGAGTCAAAACTGAACCAGAATCTGACCCAGATACTGATACTCCTGGTCCTTCACATAGAATCTCAAGAAAGGGTCCAGACCATATTCAACATTATTGGAATATGCTTGCTGCTAGGACTCAGTATAAGGAACAAAGAAAGGAGTTCTTGAGGACCAAAACATTTCAAAATGTAAGGGGGATACATTGGTTAAATCTGGATGTCAATAAAGTAAAAGTGAAGCTCAAAGAAGGAAGAATTACTATCACTTGTACTGGCTTAACCAGTCCCCCCATGAAGATATTCAAAGAATTGGTCTTCAAGACTGGGTGAAGATCACAAGACTGATCAAAGAGCTTCCAAAGAAATCAACTTATCATCAAATAGTCTTGGATGAGATCTGTGCAGTAGCTGCAGTATGTTATGAGAAGGATTTACTTCATGAAATAGAGTACAGAACACTCAGTGTTATGACTGAGGCTTACTCAAACAACAGACCAGAATGCCTTCATACATACAAGTATCTTAGAAAGTATCCTCTTCCTCCTAACCTTGTCTTTCAGGATCAAAAGAGTGTCATATATCCAACTTCTGGATATATGTATACTGACTCAGAGGATAGAGAGTGCTTCATTTCTGAAGAAGATCTACCAAGAGCTCAAATCAGTCACCTTGTTGGACTGAAATGGATGATCACCAAGAAAGAAGACTCTTGGTTCAGAAAGAAGATTGTTGCAGTTCTGAATAGTAGAAGGGATGAACTCAAAAGCAGAGAAGAGTTTGTCCACATTAAACAAGAAGTCTTCTATGAGAATGAAGCCATCAACAGCAAATGAAGAAGAAGATATTGCTACCTATGCTGTTGCATTTTTTTTGTTTATCTCTTTGTAATTGTTTTGTTATCATTAGATTTGTTAAGGGAAAAAGCCTTGCCCCTTTGGATCTTAAGATAACAAAACAACCTAGACTAGCTTTGATTTATATGTAGAATAATATAGCTAAGTTTAGGTCTGATACTGAGTGATCAGTATTGGAACTCAGTATCAGTACTCAGTATCAGATAGTGATACTGAGTACAAGGACTGAGTAGAAGGACTGAGTGATACTCAGTATAGTAACGGACTAAGATCAAATCCCTTGATCTTAGTCATTTTCCTTACTTAGTCCTTCGGTTACTCCTTTGCTCATTATGTAAGATCTCTATAACATTATAAATAGAGATCATCTTGCAAAGGAGTACTCACCAATTCACTTTACACTTTCACATCTTTGTAATTGATTAGTGGTCTTGTTATTCCGCAACAAGCCACACTTAGTGGATTTATACATTTGACTCATATCTTGTTCTTATACAATATTTGTCTTAGTGCTATAATTAACCAATCAATTAACCAACTAAACCAGGGTGTTATGACCTAACATCAAGGCTCAAGGCTCAAGGCTCATGGCTCAAGGCTCAAGGCTCAAGGCTCAAGGCTCAAGGCTCAAGGCTCAAGGTTTAAGGTGTAAGGCTCAAGGTTCAAGGCTCAAGGGTCAAGGCTCATGGCTCAAGGTTCAAGGTTCAAGGCTCTAGGTTCAAGAGTCAAAGTTCAAGGTTCGGGGATCAAGGTTCAAGGCTCAAGGATCAAGGCTCAAGGCTCAAGGTTCGAGGATCAAGGATCAAGGCTCAAGGATCAAGGATCAAGGCTCAAGGCTCAAGGCTCAAGGCTCAAGGCTCAAGGCTCAAGGCTCAAGGCTCAAGGCTCACGGCTCAAGGCTCAAGGCTCAAGGCTCAAGGGTCATGGCTCAAGGGTAAAGGCTCAATAGTCAAGACACAAGGCTCAAGGTTTAAGGCTCAAGGCTCAAAGGATCAAGACTCAAGGCTCAAGGCTCAAGGGTCAATCGTCAAGGTTCAAGGTTAAAAGGTCAAGGCTCAAGGCCTAAGGGTCACGGCTCAAGGCTCAAAGCTCAAGGGTCAGGTCTTAAGGCACAAGGCACAAGGCTCAAGGCTCAAGGCTCAAGGGTCATGTCACAAGGCTTCAGGTGGAAAATTCAAGGGTCAAGGCATAAGGCTCACGGCTCAATGCTCAAGGCTCAAGGGTCAAGAGTCAAGGCTCAACGCTCAACGCTCAAGGCTCAAAGCTCAAGGCTTAAGGCTCAAGGGTCATGGCTCAAGGGTAAGAGTAAAGGTAGAAGGCTCAAGGTTTAAGGCTCAAGGTTAAAAGCTCAAGGCTCAAGGCTCAAGGCTCAAGGACCAAGGCTCAAGGCTCAAGGCTCAAGGTTCAAGGCTAAAGGCTCAAGGGGTCATGGCTCAAGGTTCAAGGCTCAAAAGTCAAGGCTCAAGACTCAAGGTTCAAGGCTCAAGGCTCAATGCTCAAGCCTCAAAGGATCAAGGCTCAAGGCTCATGGCTCATGGTTCAAGGCTCAAGGCTCAAGGCTTAATAGGCTCAAGGCTGAATAGGCTCAAGGCTGAAGGCTCAAGGCTCACGGGTCAAACGTCAAGGTTCAAGGTTAAAAGATCAAGGCTCAAGGCTCAAGGGTCACGGTTCAAGGCTTAAAGCTCAAGGCAGAAGGCTCAGGGCTCAAGGCTCAAGGTTCAAAGCTCAAGGCTCAAGGGTCATGTCACAAGGCTTAAGTTTGAAAATTCAAGGGTCAAGGCATAAGGCTCACGGCTCAATAGGTCAAGCGTCGAGGTTCAAGGTTCAAAGAACAAGGATCAAGGGTCACGGCTCAAGGCTCAAAGCTCAAGGATCAAGGCTCAAGGCACAAGCCTCAAGGCTCAAGGCTCAAGGCTCAAGGCTCAAGGCTCAAGGCTCAAGGCTCAAGGTTCAAGGTTCATGGTTCAAAGTTTAAGGCTCAAGAGTCAAGGCTCAAGGGTCAAGGCTCAAGGCTCAAGGCTCAAGGCTCAAGGCTCAAGGCTCAAGGCTCAAGGCTCAAGGCTCAAGGGGTCACGGCTCAAGGTTCACGGCTCAAAAGTCAAGGCTCAAGGTTCAAGGATCAAGGCTCAAGGCTCAAAGGATCAAGGCTCAAAGCTCAAGGCTCAAGGCTCATGGCTCAAGGCTCACGGCTGAAAAGGCTCAAGGCTCAAGGCTCACGGGTCGAGCGTCAAGGTTCAAGGTTCAAAGCACAAGGCTCAAGGGTCACGTCTCAAGGCTCAAAGCTCAAGGCTCAAGGCTCAAGGCTCAAGGCTCAACGTTCAAGGTTCAAAGCTTAAGGATCAAGGGTCATGACTCAAGGCCTAACGCTGAAAAGTCAAGGCTCAAGGCTCAAGGCTCAAGAGTCTAGGTTCAAGACTCAAGGTACAAGGTTCAAGGCACAAGGCTTAAGGCTCAAGGCTCAAGGCTCAAGCGTCAAGGGTCAAGGTTCAAAGCACAAGGCTCAAGGCTCCGGGTTCAAGGCACAATCCTCAAGGGTCAAGGGTCAAGGCTCAAGCCTCAAGGTTCAAGGTTCAAAGCATAAGGCTCAAGGGTCGCGTATCAAGGCTCAAGGCTGAAAAGTCAAGGCTTCAGCCTCAAGGCTCACGGCTCAAGGCTCAAGGCTCAAGGCTCAAGGTTCAAGGCTAAAGGCTCAAGGCTCAAGAGTCAAAGTTGAAGGCACAAGGCTCAAGGCTTAAGGCTCAAGGCTCAAGGCTCAAGGCTCAATGCTCAAGCCTCACGGGTCATTGGTCAAGCGTCAAAGTTCAAAGTTCACAGCACAAGGCTTATGGGTCAAGCGTCAAGGTTCAACGTTCACAACACAAGGCTCAAGGCTCAAGGCTCAAGGCTCAAGGCTCAAGGCTCAAGGCTCAAGGCTCAAGGCTCAAGGCTCAAGGATCAAGGCTCAAGGCTCAACGCACAAGGCTCAAGGCTCAAGGTTCAAGGTTCAAAGCATAAGGCTCAAGGGTCACGTCTCAATGCTCAAGGCTCACGACTTAAGGCTCAAGGTTCAAGGCTCAAGGGTCAAGGCTCAAGGCTCAAGGGTCAAGGCTCAAGGCTCAAGGCTCAAGGCTCAAGGGTCGACACTGAAGGTTCAAAGCTCAAGGCTCAAGGGTCACGTCTCAAGGCTAAAGGCTCAAGGCTCAAGGGTCAAGGGTCAAGGCTCAAGGCTCAAGGGTCAAGGCTCAAGGCTCAAGGCTCAAGGGTCAAGCCTCGAGGCTCAATTATCAAGGCTCAACGTTCAGGGCTCAATGCTCAACGCTCAACGCTGAAGGCTCGGGGCTCAAGGCTCAAGGATTAGTGTAACACCACAATCTTAAAGCCATTTTTTTTAAATATGCATACGGAAGCGATTCAAGAAATACCGTAAATTCTAATTTTTACACTTCATAAAAACCATTTACATATTACCAAATATAAAAAAATATTTAAGGTGTTACTGAAAACGGGCTCGACTTGGTTCACAAAAGCGGAGTACGGTAAGACTTGCAAAACCCGACTCTAGTCAAGCTAAATCCACAACCTGAAAAGAGACAACAAATGAGGGATTAGCACAAAGCTAAGTGAATAGAAATAACGATCAATTTGCATAACCACAACAAATTAGAGACAAGATAAATCAATCTGGAAACCCGTCCAAACTTCCACAAGCAATTAGACGTTATGAGAGTATCAGCGGTCTAGCGCAGAACCTACAACTGTTGTTGGCCGAACAACAGTTTACCGATGGCTACTTTACTATTGGCACGTTAGTCCCCCCTGACGGAACACATCCGTAGGAGTCCGAGCAACCCATCCAATAGTAACGAAGCCTATCCAAAACCAACTCATAGCAAACCTCTAGAAAACATGTGCACATACTACCATTAACAATCCCACAATTAATGGTACCACCGGAATATTATTAAAACCAAGAAAAATGAATTTACCCAAAACCAGCCAAGATAGCGCCGCTATCCGAGATAGCGTCGCTATCTTTCCAGAAGATAGCGCCGCTATCCGAAGATAGCGCCACTATCTGCCAAAAGATAGTGTCCGCTATCTCAATACCAAACGCTATGTCGAGCTGCTGTTTCAATTTTCCAAAACGAAGTACAGATAGCGCCGCTATCTTAGAGATAGCGCCGCTATCTCCTCCAGACCAGCCAAAATGCTGCAATTTTCACCTACAAGTCTACCATACCAAAACCTTTGTACATCACACAAGAAGAAGGTTAAATCCACTCACCTTAGCTTCCTTTTAAAACCGAGCTCAGTAATCTTATATCACTGAGGCTCCTTCCCTTTTCCTGTACAAAATGAATACCGATTTAGTTACCTGAAATCATCAATTATGTAACAAGCAATATAAGTTTAAGGCCATATCTTTGTAACAACAACCTACAACCTATTATTTGCATTTCCACATTTCAATTACCAAAGTCTAGATTATCATCATGTTAGTTCGTTATGTATTTCAATCCAAGTAACACATATTTGGCACAAACGGGTCAAAATGAAAATAATGAATCGGGAATATCAACAACACCTTCAAATGAGTTAAACTTACTACTTTACATCAAAATCACATAATTAACATGCTACTTGCATCCACTTCCAAGTATAACCAACTTTGACTTTATTTAAGTCAAATTGCACAATTTAACAACCAAACGGGTCAAGACCCGTAACCTACACAATCAAGCTTACAATTCATACAACTAACACATTGTTAACATGAAATCGGTAATTAAATTTTCAAGCTATACAAGATTAAATTCAACTTCCAGGTTTGACCAAAGTCAACAATTCATGAATTAAGCTAGTTTATGACTAAATTCCAATCTAGCCAAACACTACCATCCTTTAGGCATTTTCACAATAGTTAACTAGTTATCTTCATAACTAACAATTATCATTCTAACATGCATAACTTAACCTAACAAAACCTTAAGAACATCAAGATTAACATTTCCCCAAATTAGGGAAGAGCTCCATCTTCTTCCCAAAAACACCATTGATGTAGCTTTTATGAAAGCTTCACCAAATGGTCCATAACTAGCAACAATTCATGTAACACTTGCAAGAACTCAAATAATCCCTAATTCATCTAACAATTTCGAATTACAAGCAAGATTCATCAAGAAATTCATAAAAACCCACTTAACACAAGAACCCTTATTCAACAAAGCTCAAGAACATGAACCCTAGCTCTGGGAGGAAGAGAACTTAATCTTGCGTCTAGATTCCGAAAATCACACAAGGAAGGCAAGAACTACAAGGATTGATCTTCAATTTGGGAAAAAACTCAAGAAATGTGGGTGTGTGTGTGTGTGTCGTGTACAGGCAAGGAGGAGGAGGAAAAAAAACAATTTTGACATTTTCCCCCAAACATAACACGTACACCCCTCCCTCCTCACAGGTATTATCATTAAAACACAGTACAGGATATTAGGTTCGCAGATAATTAATTTAGACCTAACTAACTCCAATTTTAACAACGAAGATATTTTTAGAACCCCGGTTCAAAAGTGAACCCAAATATGTATCTGAATTTTACTAATTTTTAACCCCATCGTTAAAAATACAATTAATTCAAATAAATCAAATAAAAACATATAAAATAATAAAATTATAAACAATAAGATATTACTTACCAAAAGTAATAAAATATTCTAGGACAGGTCTCGGGATGTTACAAATCTCCCCTCCTTAAAGAGATTCCGTCCCCGGAATCTCACCTTGATCAAATAAACTCGGGTATCGGTTCATCATATCCGCCTCGGTTTCCCATGTCATATTGGCACCCAAACTGTATATCCACTTAACCAAGACCATCAATATCTGCTTCTTTCTCAATTTTGTTACCTTTCGATCCAAGATTTCAACCGGTTTTTCAACTAACCTCTTTCTCGAATCCACTTTTAAATGTATAATCGGTAACACCGGGATTTCATCATCTATATTACACTTCCTCAAATAACACACATTGAATGTGTCATGAATACCCGACAATTCAGGAGGAAGATCAAGTGCAACGGTTTGGTCATTCATCGCTTGACGAATAGAAAACGGCCCAATATATCTCGGTGCTTATTTTCCCCGTTTCCCAAAACGAATAACACCTTTCCATGGATAAACTTTAAAATTAACCCGTTCACCCTCAACAAATGTCACGGGTCGAAGCCGTGGATCCGCATACATTTTCTGTCTATCCCGAGCTGCCTTTAACTTTTCACGGGCTATTGCCACTTTATCGGCCGTCATCTGAACAATCTTGGGACCCGCAAACTATTTTTCTCCCGCTTCTAACCAACACGTGGGAGTTCTACACCCTCTACCATACAACATTTCATATGGTGGCATACCGATACTTGAATGAGAAGAGTTATTATAAGTTAATTCAACCAAATGTAAATGAGAATCCCACGACCCACCATATTCCAATACAAGCCCGCAACATATCTTCTAAGGTTTGAATAGTTCTTTCAGATTGACCGTCTCTTTGGGGGTGATAAGTTGTGCTCAAATTTACCCGAGTTCCCAATTCTCTTTGTAAACTTCTCCAAAAGTTAGAAAGAAACCGAGGATCCCGATCGGACACGATAGACAACGGGATTCCGTGACGAGAAACTATCTCATCAATATGCAATTTAGCCAACTTATCTAGTGATGTGGTTTCTTTTGAGGCCAAAAAGTGTGCACTTTTTGTTAATCGATCAACTATAACCCAAATCATATCATGGTTTCTCGATGTACGGGGAAGTTTTGTGACAAAATCCATTTTTATGTTCTCCCACTTCCATTCGGGTATTTCCAACTGTTTTAACGACTCGTACAGCTTTTGATGTTCGGCTTTGACTTGAGCACATACATGGCATTTCTCAACAAAATGATCAATATCGGTCTTCATAGTAGGCCACCAATACAAAGCTTTCAAATCATTATACATTCTCGTACTACCCAGGTGAATGGATAACCGTGACTTATGAGATTCGGACAATATTAACTCCCGTAAACCCCCGGTTAACGGCAACCAAATTCTAGACCGAAACGTTTTCAACCTTTGAGTATCTTCCACCAACTCGTCTTTTCTCTTTCTCATAATTTCTGATTTTAAGTTTTCATCTTTCAAGGTCTCTATTTGACAAATTCTCAACCGGTCAACGAGATCGGACACGATCTCTACACGAATAAATTGAAAAACTTTTGGCGATTCCTTACGGCTTAAGGCATCGACGACTACATTGGCCTTCCCCGGGTGATATCGAATTTCACAATCGTAGCCTTTAATGAGCTCCAACCATCTTCGTTGCCTCATATTTAATTCTTTTTGTATGAAGACATATTGAAGACTTTTTTGATCGGTAAAAATAATACACTTGGTTCCATAAAGGTAATGTCTCCACAATTTCAATGCAAAAATCACCGCCGCGAGTTCTAAATCATGGGTGGGTAATTCTTTTCATGGGGTTTCAACTGACGCGAGGCATAAGCAATCACCCGGTCTCTTTGCATCAATACACAACCCAAACCCGCAATAGATGCATCACAATAAACAATAAAATCATCGGAACATTCGGATAATGCAAGTATTGGAGCTTGTCACAATAATTCTTTAAAAGTTTGAAATGCCTTATCTTGTTCGTCACCCCACCCATACGGAACATCTTTTCGGGTCAACCTTGTTAATGGGCTAGCAATCTTTAAAAAATTCTTTATAAACCTTCTATAATAACCGGCCAACCCCAGAAAACTTTTAATTTCGGATGGAGTTTTCGGGACACTCCAATACATTACCGTGGTTATCTTTGATGGATCAACTTTCACCCCGTCTTGACAAATCACATGCCCCAAAAACTGCACTTCTGGGAGCCAAAACTCACACTTCGAGAACTTAGCATAAAGTTGTTCCCATCTCAAAGTATCTAAAACTTGCTTCAAAGGATTTTCATGATTTAACTCGGTCTTGGAATAAACAAGAATGTCATCGATAAAAACGATCACAAACTTATCAAGGAATGGTTGACATACCCGGTTCATTAGATCCATGAATATAGCGGGGGGATTAGTCAAACCAAAAGGCATGACTAAAAATTCATAATGACCGTATCTTGTTCGAAACGCGGTCTTAGGAATATCGTTTTCATGAACCCGGACTTGATGGTAACCCGACCTTAAATCAATCTTTGAAAAATACGAGGCCCCATGCAACTGATCAAACAAATCGTCAATATGCGGTAACGGATACTTATTTTTAACTGTTCGCTTATTTAATTCCCGGTAATCTATGCACATTCTCAATGTGCCATCTTTCTTTTTAACAAACAAAACCGGTGCACCCCAAGGTGATGAACTTGACCTGATAAAACCCTTATCCAATAACTCTTGTATCTGATTCATCATTTCCTGGATTTCTGACGGTGCCAATCTGTACGGAGCCTTGGCTACGGGACTGGCTCCCGGAACCAAATCAATTCTGAATTCTACCTCCCGAACAGGAGGTAGCCCGGGTAACTCTTCGGGAAAGACATCCGGGTATTCCGAAACCACCCGAATGTCTTTAACAACCTGTTTTTCTTTTCTGACATCAATGGCATAAGAAAGGAACAATTCACACCCTTTGGCAAGAGATTTTCTGGCTTTCATATATGAGATAATAGGGAGAAATGCATTACCCCGATCCCCGAGGGCCACTACGTGTGTCCCGTCAGGCAATGGAAAGGAAATTAATTTCTTATCACAATTAATTAATGCTTTATTTAAACTAAGCCAGTCCATTCCAAGGACCACATCAAAACCATATATTAGCATTAACAATAAAAACATACTAAAACATGCCCCTTCGATATCAATATTTGCCCCTGTTGGAATATGCTTCACGTACATGACATATAGTTATATGGCTAGATGTATGTGAGCCTAAAGGGTCACACACTTATACACCAAACACCATACGTCTAGCCATATAACTATATGTCATGTACGTGAAGCATATTCCAACAGCTCCCACTTGCGCACGTCATAACATCAAGTAGTTATACAAGCAAAGGTTAGAGTCTAGCAACCCGCCAATGCCCTAGAAGTACATGAGTGAGTTTCAGAAAAGTCCAGGTTCAAAGTTTTTCAATCAGTTATCCTTTTGTTACTGATACCATGTTGAATTTTAGACAATGATTAATGTCAATCTAAAATTTCAACGATTCTGTTTCTCGATCTTTACATTAAAGTAGATTACCAAACTAATCAAGATTCATCTTGATTACCTTTTGGTACGGCCGTACAAGCATATATTCAAATCATCGAGGGGCCCAGTAGTATCTAATCCAAACAAGTGGAGGAACAAATTCTTTATTGACTACACGTGTTTGATATATGCTTAATATCAAACCCGAAGATGGTTGTTATAGCAGCCTTATTCAGGTCGGCGTTTACCAACATCAAAGTTTGACACTCCACACACACAAACCAACTTGCATCTCAAGTCAGAGGATAAGCGACAAAGCCTTTGTGAGATTCACTTGTGACATAAATCCAGGAAGTGATTTCTCATAGGTTGGGTCAGTCCAACTGTGCATCACAATGAACAACATGTGAGTTTGATTTCATCATCCTTAGTCATACTAAGATGATGTCATCAATGCCCTCAGATTTGTCTTAATAATATTCCCATATTATTAATATGACAATGGATAATTTAGAATATAAAACGCAGTAAATATTCAAGGATATAAACATGCAAATATAGAACACAGTAGATATTCATATAAAAAAAGATCAAATCAAATATATCAATTTATTCCAATATAAACTGCTTAACGTTCCATTATCCAAATACTAAAACAGATTTACATGAAACTACTAGCTTGTCGAAGTCCAATGTTCCATTCATATTCAATATGTTTAGTACAAGACATTGAGTTCGATAAAGCGTCAGCTAGTTAGTTATCTGTTTGAACTTTTAGAGTACGAATTTCACATATCTCGATAAATCATTCGAATGTAGTGAACCTTCGTAAATAGGATTTAGCGTCATCACGGCCTATTACAAAACCAGCATAAGTATAGCAAGTATACTTAGTTTCAGTTTGGTATCTCCACCATAACCAAGGAACATATATCCAGTATTTCAAAATACTTCAATGTGTTCATAATAGCAATCCAGTGACTCTCTCATGGATTCTATTGGTATTTTCTAGTAAGGTCCCCTAAGGACGTTACATTTGGCCTAGTGCTCATTACAGCATACATGATGAATGGAATAGCCGATTCATAGGGTATTACATTCATTCGCTTCACCACATCAGGTTTGGAAGGTCCTTGAGTCTCACTCAAGTTTACATTGTGTGGCATACGAGGACTTCCTCGTTTGGGAGTACCATTCTAAACCGTTTAGAATTTTTTCAATGTAAGCACTTTGACTTAAACCAATTAAGCACTTTGACTCCAAGTATGTATGTCGTATCCCTACAATCCTTCATGTCAAAACATTTTCCAAGTCAGGATTTTCATCTTGTAGCATTGGTATATTGTTTCACATGAGTGACATGTCATTAGCATGTATGACTTGAGAAACGATAATGCTCCCACTAGCTTTCATATATACACATGCTCAATTTGGGTTTTAGGTGAAACAAACATTTTGATTTCATCATAAACCAAATCTCGTAGTCATAGTACAATACTTTGGCTATAAGAATCCTAATGTCTTTAGTAACAGGCGAGAAGGTTTCATCATTGTCAATCCAGTAGGATTGAGTGTAACCTTTTGTTACTATATGAGATTTATAGGTGTGTATATTCTCTCATCCATGTCAACAGTCTTACCGTTTTAAGAAAGATCAACCAAGTTCAAAACTTGGTTGTCTATCATGGATTACATTTTCGCATTCATAGCTTCAAGTCATTTTTTGAATTCAAAATTCGATAATGCAACTAGAGAGTTAGGGGGTTCATTATGATCCTCGAAACTTTGCTCCTCGGCATCGACATAAATCTATATCGTTCAGGTGCATGAGGTGTCCTTCCAGACCTACGAATGGGAACAACATCATCCTATGGTCCAAAATCTATATGTCCAGCCTCAGAATTATATTTGCTAGTGTTACCAGAAGGTTGTATATCTTCACTTTGAATCTTGTCAAAGTCTATAGTGCTCCCACTTGCTTTGTGAAATGAGACTGTTCTCAAGAAACTCAGCATACCGAGTAACAACAATTTGTTCTCAGTTGGGAAGTAAAATAGTAACGAAGATATACTTGATAGATATGGGCTCAAGTTTGTTCGGCATGTCTCGTTCCACGAGATCCTCACAACCCCAGATCTTCAAGTAAGACAAATTAGGGACTTTCCCATGCCATATCTCATATGGTGTCTTTTTAACCTTTTGGTCGGAACCATATTAAGTATTCGAGTAACAGACTTCAGTGCATGCCCTCAAAAGGATTGTGTAAGAGTAGTAGGACTCATCATAGACCGAACCATGTCATACAGGGTCCGATTTCTCCTTCCAGACGCACCATTATCTTGTGGAGTGTATGGAGGAGTGAATTGTGAGACAATCTCACGATGTGTGGGATGATCCAGAAATTCTTGACTCATGTACTTTCATCCTCAATCAGGACTGAAAGCCTTTGTTGTCTTGCCGAGTTGATTTTCTACTTTTACTTTAGAAAGCTTTGAACGTTTCAAAGATTTCATGTTTATGTCTAATCAAGTAAACATAACCATAGTGACTGATATCATTAGAGCTTCCATGTTGATGTTTAATCAAGTAAACATAACCACATCGAATGATATCATCAGTAAAAGTAGGTGGCACCTTCCCTAGTCTTAGTTCTAAAAGGGCCACATACATCAGTATGTATGAGTCCAAGTATATTTTTAGCTCTTTCGCCAACATGGGAGAAAAGCTTTCTTGTTATCTTTCCATAATATACAAGTGATGCATTTTAAATGATTCATAATCATTTGTAAATAAGCCCGTCGAGTTAGTAGTATCAAAATGCGTTTCTTGTTTATGTGGAAAAGATGACAATGCTCTAGGTAAATGGAATCCAAACCGTTTTGGATTCTTGAGTGCTACATTTGTATATAGAACTATCGTTTGAATTAGGATCATGCATATTAATTTCATAATATACTATTACAAGGAATAGTAATAAAAACATGTTATTTTTCATAAAACAAAATATCATAATCCATTATTCAACAAACGATAAAGCTAAACAATGCATAATTGACAATTGTTCAAAACAATAATTAACGCATTTGGAAGGATAAGATCACATCTTCCATTCATTTAGCTTTCTACTTCACTTTTAATCTTGCACATTTGTGTAAATGTGAGTTCCACAACTAGTGTCATACACTCAAGATTTATTACTAAAAGTATAGAGTTCTATAATGAAGATACCTAATGTGCTAGCTAGAACACATTTGTCCTTCATCAACTCTGCCAAGTAGGCAGGACAATTCCTCCTTCAATGTCCAGTTTCATCGCAATGATGGCAAGAAATATCGTTTGCAGGGTGCTCCTTTTTAGAAGGTGGGGCAATCGTAGGTTTGGAAAAGTAAACTAGCTTACCCTTACCTAGACTTTTTCCTTGTGCTTGCAGTTCTACCTTCCCTTATTGATAGAAAAATATTGGGTAACCTTTGCTCAACTAGTTTTACCATAGCATGTTATCAACGATTGCTTCCCCATGGTATGTACTTTTAAAACTCTTTTCAAACTAGTCATAGTCCTTGGAGAGTGAGGTAAGAATCAAGCTCATTCCAAGAACTTGTGGCAATGGGTAACCAAGACGCTCCATTTGATCAATATAGCATTTCATATTCAAGATATAAGTGCTATTTGATTGGCCTAGCCTGCTTGTAAGCGTGGAATGCTTTAACTGTTTTGAACAGTTCATATTCTGCTTGTTGTTGAAATATCATTTTCAACTCGCTTATCTTGTCATATGCTGTGAGTTCCTCGTAGTTCTTTCGGATCTCGGGATTCATGCTCACAAGCATAGGAGTAGCGACTTCTTGGTGTTCGTTAAAACGTTTAGGTAAAGGCTTGACGAACAGCAGCAGAATCATTTGCAGGAGGTGCTCAGGTAAGGCCTCTTATAGGTGTATCAACTTGTTCTCATCTCTAAGGACAATCCTTAGAGTTCGATATCAGTCGATAAAGTTGATATTAGTCAGTTTTAGTTTTCAAGAACTGATTTTAGAGTGGAGATACTTAGGTTTTGATTTGTTGTTGTTATCTGTATAACACACAAAGTTCAAAAAATAGTATTTTCAATAATAATTTCTTTTAATCAATTAACTACCCAATTAATTTTAATTAAAAGCTAAGATCCCATTGAACTTCTATCACCGCATCAGTTGATCTGCTAGAGATGATAGATCCAATAGGTAGGTGACGATCAACAATTGCATTACTAGTGCAACTCTTAGAGGTATGGGATTTCATGGCACCTAGTGAACAAGCATCTAGGGTCAAGTGGCATGTTTGTCGCATCTTCGCCTCGAGTCAAGGTATGGAAAATTTTAAGATAAAATTTTATTAAGATATGAATGAATCATGTACTTCATTCATACCACTTCATAAGTCGGTTAATAAACGGTAAAAACATGTAACGATTAGTAAAGTGTAAGTTCAAATCGTATTTAAACTTTGTTTAATCTCAAATACAAGTTTAGATTAAAAATTAATCATTAATGATTAACATGTAATCATAGATGATAAAAAGTTTGGATGTTTTAATGTTTGTGTCTAAAATCGTATTTTAATTGTTTTATTACTTGTATCTAATAGAAATGAAAACAACCACAAACATAAATAAAATATGCAACAAATTTTGTGCAAACCTCGACCGATGAAATCTTAGGTTTGGTCACGTGAGTCATCACGACGGACCGAAGGGTCAAACTAGGGGACGGGCCAATATGAACCCAAACGGGCCTACATAAACCCAATGGGCTCCCACTTGCCCCATGACATTCATGGGCAAGTAGAAACCATCATTTTGTGAAAAAAATGCAATCTGCCAGAAAATTCAGTCTGACTACAAGGCCTGAAAAGTCACTGAAGGAATCTTCGGTGGTCTTCCCCGCCTTCAGTAAAGTTGTAGGTCTCTGAGTTGCAGAAATTTTGGCGGTGGTTTCAGGTCGAACGGAATGGCCAATTTCCGGGAAAGTCTGTTTTCGTACAGCTGCGCAGGAGGTGCCGAATATTGTTGTGTTGTCCTCATCTTTTCTTCACCCTTGTTCAACAAATTACAAAGTACAAAGAAACAAAATACAACTATTCTAATTACTTTTACAATGAAATTGCCCCAAAAAATTGGCACCAAAAATAAAAGATAAAAAATGAAACAAATTACAACAATTTAAGCCAAACACGGCTTTTCCCAAAACAACCAAACAACCAAACACAATCACATTCAATCACAGACGGTCTAGGTTTTCATCGGTTTGCACAAACATGCAACAATTGACAAGGCTTTGGCTTGGGATATGGCAAAAATACATGTTTTGCCATATTAAAAACAAAATTAAACAAGTAATTCCAAGCCAAATAATCAAAAAATTCAATAAACTAGATTGATTTTTTAATTGTGTTTTTGTAACAAGTAGATTGTGCTCTTTCTTGATTTCTTTGAATGCTCACGTTCAAACGGAAATAAAAACAAAACCTTGAGATTTTGTTTTCTTGACTTGTCTGTGCGCAAAACAAGACACACATATTCTGATTGTGGGGTTTTACTTTTTGATTCTTGAGCAAGGGACTAGCATCGGTGTTCTTGATATGGTGTAGTGTGGATACCATTAGAAGAATTCTATATTGAATTCTTGGAGTTATTCTTCTTCATTCATTGGTGTAATCAAAGGCTTCAAGGGTATGATTTCTACATCTAAACTCTATGATTTTATTTATAGTTTAATTGTATTAATCAATATTAGATCCGTTCATGGTGATTAAACTTTTCCGCTGCGTTTTGTTACTTGTAATAACCGAAAATCACCATTAGCCCCAGTCACAGATGTTGTGACCGGTACCACATAACCATCAGCTACCTCCACTTCCAATGGAGTAGTTATCACAGATGTAGGCAATTTCAACTTAGCATGAAAATCCACAGAAATAAATGAGCGATTAGCTCCAGAATCAAATAACACACGAGCATCCATATTATTTATCGGGAACATACCGGTGATGACATCGTCAGTAGTGGTGGCGTCTTCAACCGTGATCCTAAATGCTCGGCCCTCTGGTGTAGGACGATTCTTCCTCTTCTGAGGAGATGATGCCACCGATCCCCAAACCAACCGGGATCCCGAACCCGATCTCCTTTCTGATGGGCAATCTCCAGCCCGGTGACCCTCTTTGTGGCAGTTCCAATATACACTTCGAGGAAATGTACACTTACCCAAATCATGCCCATATTGACCATATCTAACACAACGCATCGTCTGGATTGTACAAGCACCATTGTGGGAAGACCTACACCTAGCACACCATTGTGCTTTCTGACCCGAGTTACCTCCCAACTGCTTACGGTTTGAACTTGTATACCTTTGATTCCCTTGACCTTGCTTACCTTGTTGGGAACTCGATTGAGTAGACTTAAACTTTTGATACCCCGTTCTTTCTTTGTTCACCCAATTGGGGGTATTCATATCACCTTCAGATGCCTTTGCAAACTCAAAGGCTTGAGACAAATTTGTTGCAAGTCTAGCCCAACCTCGGTGTTCAGGCCGTAAGGCTTGGATAAAATGTTTTATTCTAGAAGGCTCATCAGGCACCAACGGTTGTACAAACCTCAACTTCTCATTGAACTGCTCGATCAAATCATCCACCGACATCCTTTCCGTCATCTCAAATGAATTACAATAACGTTTGCAAACCTGTTCCCTAAACTGATCCCACGTTATACTGTTAACGGTTTCCTTTGGTAAGCGTTCGACCAAAGTATCCCACCAATTCATTGCACCACCGGTCAATTTGCGGGTAGCATACATCACCCTAAATTTATCATCACAGCCACACGCATCCAAGGTTCTATCCATCTCCCTCAACAAATTCATTGTAACATTTGGATCTCTACTACCACTGAACTCATGAGGTTTACAATCAAGGAATTGTTTAAAGGTACAAGATGGTTTCATGAATTGATATGGTTGGCTCGGGAATTGATACTGTGGCATACCTTGACCAGGATTAACATAAAAATATTGTGGTTGTGACATCATGGGTTGAGGTTCCGATGAGGTTGACATATATGGAGCCGTCATGGTAAAAGCCGGGGTTGTGGGAAATTGCATTGTCAGGTGGATAGTGCCAGGTTGGATATGGGAGGAAAATTTGGTGTTTGGTTATTTTGGTTTTGATTCATACCATATACAATACTTTGAAGATGCTCTAGTCGGCTTTCCATTCTCAAAATATAATCATCTCTTTCCGCATTGGCATCTCTAGATGTACCAATGACTTCCGGTTCGGGGTCCGTTGGGGTAATCAACGGGTCGGGATCGTTATCGGCCATTATCTGTAACAAACACAACATCTCACGAACTGTTAGTTTAAACCGTTAGTACCTACCATACTAACTCCTATTAAACCACAATTCTAATTCACTTAACTAATCCCACCACTTAAGGAAGTTTGACCAACTCGAGCCAAGATTTGGGAATGGTACACCTAAATATGCAACCATCGCCAAACCGAGGCTCTGATTCCAAATTGTAACACCACAATCTTAGAGCCATTTTTTTTTTAAAATATGCATACGGAAGCGAGAAATACCATAAATTCTAATTATTACACTTCATAAAAACCATTTACATATTACAAAATATAAACAAAATATCTAAGGTGTTACTGAAAACGCGCTCGACTTGGTTCACAAAATCAGAGTACGTCCAGACTTCCAAAACCCGACTCTAGTCAAGCTAAATCCACAACCTGAAAAGAGACAACAAATGAGGGATTTTTGCACAAAGCTAAGTGAATAGAAATAACTATCAATTTGCATAAACACAACAAATTAGAGACAAGAGAAATCAATCTGGAAACCCATCCAAACTTCCACAAGCAATTGGATGTTATGAGAGTATCGGCGGTCTAGCGCAGAACCTACAACTGTTGTTGGCCGAACAACAGTTTACCGATGACTACTTTACTATTGGCAAGGTAGTCCCCCCCTAACGGAACACATCCGTAGGAGTCCAAGCACCCCATCCAATAGTAACGAAGCGTAGCCAAAACCCACTCATAGCTAACCTCTAGAAAACATGTGCACATACTACCATTAACAATCCCACAATTAATGGTACCACCGGAAAATTACTAAAACCAAGAAAAATGAATTTTCCCAATAGCGTCACTATCTTTCCAGAAGATAGCGCCGCTATCCGAAGATAGCGCCGCTATCTGCCAAAAGATAGCGTCCACTATCTCAATACCAAACGCTATTTCGAGCTGCTGTTTCAATTTTCCAAAACGAAGTAGAGATAGCGCCGCCATCTCTTCCAGACCAGCCAAAATGCTGCAATTTTCACCTACAAGTCTACCATACCAAAACCTTTGTACATCACACAAGAAAAAGGTTAAATCTACTCAGCTTAGCTTCCTTTTAGTACCGAGCTCAGTAATCTTATATCACTGAGGCTCCTTCCCTTTTCTTGTACAAAATGAATACCGAATTAGTTACCTGAAATCATCAATTATGTAACAAGTAATATAAGTTTAAGGCCATATTTTTGTAACAACAACCTACTTAACATCAAAATCACATAACTAACATGCTACTTGCATCCACTTGCAAGTATAACCAACTTTGACTTTATTTAAGTCAAATTGCACAATTTAACAACCAAACGGGTTAAGACCCGTAACCTACACAATCAAGCTTACAATTCATACAACTAACACATTGTTAACATGAAAATGGTAATTAAAGTTTGCAAGCTATACAAGATTAAAGTCAACTTCCAGGTTTAACCAAAGTCAACAATTCACGAATTAAGCTAGTTTATGACTAAATTCCCAGTTAGCCAAACACTACCATCCTTTAGGCATTTTCACAATAGTTAACTAGTTATCTTCATAACTAACAATTATCATTCTAACATGCATAATTCAACCTAACAAAACCTTAAGAACATCAAGATTCACATTTCCCCAAATTAGGGAAGAGCTTCATCTTCTTCCCAAGAACACCATTGATGGAGCTTTTATGGAAGCTTCACCAAATGGTCCATAACTAGCGACAATTCATGTAACACTTGCAAGAACTCAAATAATCCCTAATTCATCTAACAATTTCGAATTACAAGCAAGATTCAACAAGAATTTCATAAAAACCCACTTAACTCAAGAACCCTGAGTCAACAAAGCTTAAGAACATGAACGCTACCTCCAGGAGGAAGAGAACTTACATAATCTTGCTTCTAGATTCCGAAAATCACACAAAGAAGGCAAGAACTACAAGGATTGATCTTCAATTTGGGAGAAAACTCAAGAAATGTGGGTGTGTGTCGTGTACATGCAAGGAGGAGGAGGAAAAAAAAAATTTTGACATTTGCCCACAAACATCACACTTACACCCCTCCCTCCCCACACATGTATTTTCATTAAAACAAAGTGCAGGATATTAGGTTCGCAGATAATTAATTTAGACCTAACTAATTCCAATTTTAACAACGAAGATATTTTTAGAACCCCGGTTCATAAGTGAACCCAAATATGTAAAAATCATTTTAACATCTAAATATCTCAGTTTTACTAATTTTTTACCCCATGGTTAAAAATACAATTAATTCAAATAAAATCATATAAGATAATAAAATAATAAACAATAAGATATTACTTACCAAAAGTAATAAAAGATTCTAGGTCGGGTCTCGGGATGTTACAATAAGGGTTAAAGGCTCAAGGCGCAAGGCTCAAGACTCAAGGCTCAAGGCTCAAGGCTCAAGGCTCAAGGGTTAAGATTCAAGGTTCAAAGCTCAAGGCTTAAGGGTCACGTCTCAAGGATCAAGGCTCAAAAGTCAAGGCTCAAGGTTCAAAGCTTTAGGCTCATAGAACAAGGCTCAAGGCTCAAGACTCAAGGCTCAAAGGATCAAGCCTCAAGGCTAAACGCTCAACGATCAACACTCAAGGATAAACGCTCAAGGCACAACACTCACTCCTTAAAGGCTCAACGCTCAAGGCTCAAGGCTCAAGGTTCCAGGCTCAAGGTTCAAGGTTCCAGGCTCAAGGCTCAAGGCTCATGGCTTAAGGCTAAAGGCTCAAGGCTCAAGGGTCAAGGGTCAAGGGTCAAGGGTCAAGGCTCAAGGCTCAAGGCTCAAGGATCAAGGATCAAGGCCCAAGGTTCAGGGATCATTGTTCAAGGCTCAAGGCTCAAGGCTCAAGGCTCAAGGCTCAAGGATCAAGGATCAAGGCTCAAGGCTCAAGGCTCAAGGCTCAAGGCTCAAGGCTCAAGGCTCAAGGCTCAAGGCTCAAGGCTCAAGGCTCAAGGCTCAAGGCTCAAGGCTCAAGTCTTAAGGCTCAAGCCTCAGGACATAAGGCTCAAGGCTCAAGGCTCAAGGGTCATGGCTCAAGGGTAAAGGCTCAATAGTCAAGGCTCCAGGCTCAAGGTTTAAGGCTCAAGGGTCAAGGCTCAAAGGATCAAGGCTCAAGGGTCATGGCTCAAGGCTCAAGGCTCAAGGGTTAAGCGTCAAGGTTTAAGGTTAAAAGATCAAGGCTCAAGACTCAAGGGTCACGGCTCAAGTCTCAAAGCTCAAGGCTCAAGGCTAAGGGCTCAAGGCACAAGGCATAAGTCTCAAGGGTCAAGGCTCAAGTTTTAAAGCTCAAGGCTTAAGGGTCACGTCACAAGGCTTAAAGTTGAAAATTCAAGGCTCAAGGCATAAGGATCATGACTCAACGCTCAACACTCAAGGCTCAAGGCTCAAGACTCAAGGTTCAAGGTTCAAGGTTCAAGGCTCAAGGTTCAAGGCTAAAGGCTCAAGGGTTAAGGTTCAAGGTTCAAAGCTCAAGGCTTAAGGGTCACGTCTCAAGGATCAAGGCCCAAAAGTCAAGGCTCATAGATCAAGGTTCAAGGTTAAAAGCTTTAGGCTCATAGATCAAGGCTCAAGGCTCAAAGGATCAAGCCTCAAGGCTCAACGCTCAATGATCAACACTCAAGGTTCAACGCTCAAGGCACAACGCTCACTGCTCAAAGGCTCAAGGCTCAAGGCTCAAGGCTCAAGTTTCAAGGCTCAAGGCTAAAGGCTCCAGGCTCAAGGCTCAAGGTTCATGGCTCAAGGCTCATGGCCCAAGGCTCAAGGCTCAAGGCTCAAGGCCCAAGGTTCATGGCACGAGGCTCAAGGCTCAAGGCTCAAGGCTCAAGGCTCAAGGTTCAAGGCTTAAGGTTCAAGACTCAAGGGTTAAGGCTCAAGGGTCCAGGCTCAAAACTCAAGGCTCAAGGCTCAAAGTTCAACGCCTAATGATCAACACTCAAGGATCAACGCTCAAGGCACAACGGTCACTGCTCAAAGGCTCAACGCTCAAGGCTCAAGGCTCAAGGCTGAAGGCTCAAGGCTGAAGGCTCAAGGCTCAAGTCTCAAGGCTCAATGCTCGAGGCTCAAGGATCAACGATCGAGGTTCAAGGCTCAAGGCTCAAGGTTGAACGCTCAAGGCTCAAGGCTCAAGGCTCAAAGCTCAAGGCTCAAAGCTCAAGGCTCAAGTCTCAAGACTTAAGGCTCAAGGCTCAAGACATAAGGCTCAAGGCTCAAGGCTCAAGGGTCATGGCTCAAGGGTCAAGGCTCAATAGTCAAGGCTCCAGGCTCAAGGTTTAAGGCTCAGGGCTCAAGGCTCAAAGGATCAAGGCTCAAGGGTCATGGCTCAAGGCTAAAGGGTCAAGCGTCAAGGTTCAAGGTTAAAAGATCAAGGCTCAAGACTCAAGGGTCACGGCCCAAGTCTCAAAGCTCAAGGCTCAAGGCTCAGGGCTCAAGGCATAAGGCATAAGGCTCAAGGGTCAAGGGTCAAGGCTCAAGGCTCAAGGGTCACGTCACAAGGCTTAAGGTTGAAAATTCAAGGCCCAAGGCATAAGGCTCATGACTCAACGCTCAAGGCTCAAGTCTCAACACTCAATGTTCAAGGTTCAAGGTTCAAGGCTCAAGGCTCAAGGCTTAAGGCTCAAGTCTCAAAGCTCAAGGCTTAAGGCTCAACGCTCAAGGTTCAATGGTCAAGGGTCATGGGTCAAGGGTCAAGAGTAAAGGTAGAAGGCTTAAGGTTTAAGGCTCAAGGTTCAAGGCTCAAGGCTCAAGGCTCAAAGTTCAAGGCTCGAGGCTCAAGGCTCAAAGCTCAAGGCTCAAGGCTCAACGCTAAAGGCTCAAGGCTCAAGGCTCAAGGCTCAAGGCTCAAGGCTCAAGGGGTCAAGGCTCAAAAGTCAAGGCTCAAAAGTTAAGGCTCAAGGCTCAAGGCTCAAGGCTCAAGGCTCAAGGCTCAAGAGTCAAAGTTAAAGGCACAAGGCTCAATGCTCAAGGATTAAGGCTCATGGCTCAAGGCTTAAGGCTCAAGGCTCAAGGCTCAAGGCTCAAAGGATCAAGGCTCAAGGCTCAAGGCTCATGGCTCAAGGGTCAAGGCTCATAGCTGAAAAGGCTCAAGGCTCCATGCTCAAGGCTCACAGATCAAGGCTCAAGGGTCAAGGCTCGAGGCTCAAGGTTAAAAGCTTAAGACTCAAGGGTCACGTCTCAAGGCTTAAGGTTGAAAAGTTAAGGCTCAAGGCTCAAGGCTCACGGCTCAAGGCTCAAGTCTCCAGAGTCAAGGTTCAAGGCTCAAGGCTCAAGGCTCAAGGCTCAAGGCTCAAGGCTCAAGGATCAAGGATCAAGCGTCAACGTTCAAGGTTCAAAGCGCAGGGCTCAAGGCTCACGGCCGGCTCAAGGCACAAGCCTCAAGGGTCAAGGCTCAAGGGTCAAGGTTCAAGGTTCAAAGAATAAGGCTCAAGGGTCACATATTAAGGCTCAAGGGTCACGTATCAAGGTTCAAGGTTCAAAGCATAAGGCTCAAGGCTCAAGCCTCAAGCCTCAAGTCTCCCTCAAGCCTCAAGGCTCAAGGCTAAAGGCTCACGGCTCAAGAGTCAAAGTTCAAGGCACAAGGCTCAATGCTCAAGGCTTAAGGCTCAAGGCTCATGGCTCATGGCTCAAGGCTCAAGACTTAAGGCTTAAGGCTCAAGGCTCAAGGCTCAAGGCTCAAGGCTCAAGGCTCAAGGCTCAAGGCTCAATGCTCAAGGCTCAAGGCTCAAGGGTCACGGGTCATGAGTCAAGCATCAAGGTTCAAGGTTCACAACACAAGGCTCACGGGTCAAGCGTCAAGGTTCAAGGTTCACAACACACGGCTCAAGGGTCACGGCTCAAGGCACAAGCTTCAAGGCTTAAGGCTCAAGGCTCAAGGCTCAAGGCTCAAGGCTCAAGGCTCAAGGCTCAAGGCTCAAGGCTCAAGGGTCCAGCTTTAAGGTTCAAATCTTAACGCTCAAGGGTCACATCTCAAGGCTTAAGGCTGAAAAGTCAAGGCTCAAGGCTCAAGTCTCAAGGGGTCAAGGCTCAAAAGTCAAGGCTCAAAAGTTAAGGCTCAAGGCTCAAGGCTCAAGACTCAAGGCTCAAAGGATCAAGGCTCAAGGCTCATGGATCAAGGCTCAAGGCTCATGGCTGAAAAGGCTCAAGGCTCAATGCTCAAGGCTCGCGGGTCAAACGCTAAGGTTCAAGGTTCAAAGCACAAGGCTCAAGGGTCACGTCTCAAGGCTCAAGGCTCAAGGCTCAAGGCTCAAGGCTCAAGGCTCAAGGCTCAAGGCTCAAGGCTCAAGGCTCAAGGTTCAAAGCTTAAGGCTCAAGGGTCACGTCTCAAGGCTTAAGGTTGAAATGTCAAGGCTCAAGGCTCAAGGCTCAAGTCTCAAGAGTCAAGGTTCAAGGCTCAAGGTTCAAGGCTCAAGGCTCAAGCGTCAAGGTTCAAGGTTCAAAGCACAAGGCTCAAGGCTCAGGGCTCAAGGCAGAAGCCTCTAGGCTCAAGGCTCAAGGCTCAAGGGTCAAGGTTCAAGGTTCAAAGCATAAGGCTCAAGGGTCACGTATCAATGCTCAAGGCTGAAATATCAAGGCTCAAGCCTAAAGGCTCACGGCTCAAGGTTCAAAGCACAAGGCTCAAGGGTCACGTCTCAAGGCTCAAGGCTCAAGGCTCAAGGCTCAAGGCTCAAGTTTCAAAGCTTAAGGCTCAAGGGTCACGTCTCAAGGCTTAAGGTTGAAATGTCAAGGCACAAGGCTCACGACTCAAGGCTCAAGTCTCAAGAGTCAAGGTTCAAGGCTCAAGGTTCAAGGCTCAAGCGTCAAGGTTCAAGGTTCAAAGCACAAGGCTCAAGGCTCAGGGCTCAAGGCAGAAGCCTCCAGGCTCAAGGCTCAAGGCTCAAGGGTCAAGGTTCAAGGTTCAAAGCATAAGGCTCAAGGGTCACTTATCAAGGCTCAAGGCTGAAATATCAAGGCTCAAGCCTAAAGGCTCACGGCTCAAGGCTCAAGGCTCAAGGCTAAAGGCTCAAGGCTCAAGGCTAAAGGATCAAGGCTCAAGAGTCAAAGTTAAAGGCACAAGGCTCAATGCTCAAGGATTAAGGCTCAAGGCTCATGGTTCAAGGCTTAAGGATCAAGGCTCAAGGGTCAAGGCTCAAAGGATCAAGGCTCAAGGCTCATCGCTCAAGGCTCATGGCTCATAGCTGAAAAGGCTCAAGGCTCCATGCTCAAGGCTCACAGATCAAGGCTCAAGGCTCAAGGCTCGAGGCTCAAGGTTAAAAGCTTAAGGCTCAAGGGTCACGTCTCAAGGCTTAAGGTTGAAAAGTCAAGGCTCAAGGCTCACGGCTCAAGGCTCAAGTCTCCAGAGTCAAGGTTCAAGGCTCAAGGCTCAAGGATCAAGGATCAAGCGTCAAGGTTCAAGGTTCAAAGCGCAGGGCTCAAGGCTCAGGGCTCAAGGCACAAGCCTCAAGGCTCAAGGCTCAAGGGTCAAGGTTCAAAGCATAAGGCTCAAGGGTCACGTATCAAGGTTCAAGGTTCAAAGCATAAGGCTCAAGGCTCAAGGCTCAAGCCTCAAGCCTCAAGCCTCAAGCCTCAAGGCTCAAGGCTCAAGAGTCAAAGTTCAAGGAACAAGGCTCAATGCTCAACGCTTAAGGCTCAAGGCTCATGGCTCAAGGCTCAAGACTTAAGGCTTAAGGCTCAAGGCTCAAGGCTCAAGGCTCAAGGCTCAAGGCTCAAGGCTCAGGGCTCAAGGCTCAAGGCTCAAGGCTCACGGGTCACGGGTCAAGCATCAAGGTTCAAGGTTCACAGCACAAGGCTCACGGGTCAAGCGTCAAGGTTAAAGGTTCACAGCACACGGCTCAAGGGTTACGGCTCAAGGCACAAGCTTCAAGGCTTAAGGCTCAATGCTCAAGGCTCAAGGCTCAAGGCTCAAGGGTCCAGGTTTAAGGTACAAATCTTAACGCTCAAGGGTCACATCTCAAGGCTCAAGGCTGAAAAGTCAAGGCTCAAGGCTCAAAGCTCAAGGCTCAAGGCTCAACGCTAAAGGCTCAAGGCTCAAGGCTCAAGGCTCAAGGGGTCAAGGCTCAAAAGTCAAGGCTCAAAAGTTAAGGCTCAAGGCTCAAGACTCAAGGCTCAAAGGATCAAGGCTCAAGGCTCATGGATCAAGGCTCAAGGCTCATGGCTGAAAAGGCTCAAGGCTCAATGCTCAAGGCTCGCGGGTCAAACGCCAAGGTTCAAGTTTCAAAGCACAAGGCTCAAGGGTCACGTCTCAAGGCTCAAGGCTCAAGGCTCAAGGTTCAAAGCTTAAGTCTCAAGGGTCACGTCTCAAGGCTTAAGGTTGAAATGTCAAGGCTCAAGGCTCAAGGCTCAAGTCTCAAGAGTCAAGGTTCAAGGCTCAAGGTTCAAGGCTCAAGGCTCAAGCGTCAAGGTTCAAGGTTCAAAGCACAAGGCTCAAGGCTCAGGGCTCAAGGCAGAAGGCTCAAGGCTCAAGGCTCAAGGCTCAAGGGTCAAGGTTCAAGGTTCAAAGCATAAGGCTCAAGGGTCACGTATCAAGGCTCAAGGCTGAAATATCAAGGCTCAAGCCTAAAGGCTCACGGTTAAAGGCTCAAGGCTCAAGGCTTAAGGCTCAAGGCTCAAGGCTAAATGATCAAGGCTCAAGAGTCAAAGTTAAAGGCACAAGGCTCAATGCTCAAGGCTTAAGGCTCAAAGCTCATGGCTCAAGGCTTAAGGCTCAAGACTCAAGGCTCAAGGCTCAAGGCTCAAGGCTCATGGCTCAAGGCTCAAGGCTCATGGCTCATGGCTGAAAAGGCTGAAGGCTCCATGCTCAAGGCTCACAGATCAAGGCTCAAGGCTCGAGGCTCAAGGCTGTTAGGTCACAACAACCCTAGTTTAATGGTAATTGATAGAATATTATACTTAGAGAAATATTAGAGTGATAACACAAGAATATAGTCAATGTATAAATCCACTAAGTGTGGCTTGTTGCGGAATAACAAGACCACTAATCAATTACAAAGATATGAAAGTGTAAAGTGAATTGGTTAGTTCTCCTTTGCAAGATGATCTCTATTGATAATGATATAGAGATCTTACATAATGGGCAAAGGAGTAACCGAAGGACTAAACTAGGCAAATGACTAAGATCAAGGGAATTGATCTTAGTCCGTTACAAAATGTAACTCAGTCCTTCTACTCAGTCCTTGTACTTAGTATCACTATCTGATACTGAGTACTGATACTGAGTTCCAATACTGATCACTTAGTATCAGACCTAAACTTAGCTATATAATTCTACATATTAATCAAAGCTAGTATAGGTTGTTTTGTTATCTTAAGATCCAAAGGGGCAAGGCTTTTTGCCTTAACAATCTCCCCCTATCTAATGATAACAAAACAATTACAAAGAAATCAACAAAAAATAAGCTACAGGCTGCAAAGTCTTCTTCTTTAGTCTTTGTTGATCGACTCAAACTCGTAGAAGACTTCTTTCTTCACATGGATGAACTCTTCTCTTTTCTTCAGTTCATCTTTCCTGTTGTTTAGTACAGCAACTATCTTCTTTCTAAACCAAGCATCTTCTCTCTTGGTTATCATACATTTAAGACCCACCAAATGGCTGATATGAGCTGTTGCCAAATCTGCTTCAGTAATGAAGCACTCCCTGTCATCTGAGTCAGTATACATATATCCAGATGTTGGATATATGGTACTCTTTTGATCCTGAAATATAAGGTTAGAGGGAACAGTATATGTGGGAATTATTCTGAAAGTATTAAGGCACTCAGGTTTGTTGTTCTTCATAGCTTCAGCCATCACACTGAGTGCCCTATATTCTGCTGCATAAAGAATGCCTTTTTCATAGCATATTGCAGATACAGCCCAGATTTCATCCATCATCACTTGGGCTTCAGAGGATCTTGAGGGAATCTCCTTTATCAGTCTAGCAGTCTTTATCCAATCTTGAAGTCCCATATTTTGGATGTCATGGAGGAAAAACTTCATTGGAGGACTGACTGGCCCAGTGCAAGTTGCAACAATTGATCTATCAACAGTTTTGACCTTTATTTTGTTGACAAATTCATTTAGCCAGTATATGTCTCTTACATTTAGAAATGCTTTATTCCTCAGCATACCCATCCTTATTTCCCTATATCTTGTTCTTTGTGCCACAATGTTCCAATACTGTTCAAGTAATTCATCTCCAGTTCTTCTTACAGTATGAGATCTTCTTGGAACTTCTTCAGACTCAGATTCAGGTTATTCCTTAACAGGGAAGAATTTTTGGGCCTCAATCTCATCCTCAACATCACTCTTTTCCTCAGTAAACTGAGCAGATCTCCTAGGTCTTGAGATCAGAGGAGCTGGATCTTGTTCTTCACTTGATTCTGAGGACATAACCACATTTGCCATTCTTCTGGTTATTGGTCTTCTAGGAATTCTAGAAGGTCCTTCAGCTTGAGGTGAGATAGGTTTTCTTGTATGCTCTTCATCATCTGAGAATGATGATGAAGAGGTTTCTTTATTTGCTTCATCCAGTGCAAAGTTTAAAAATTCTTCTGATGCCACTGGATGTTCTTCATCTTCATCATCAGCAATAGGCCAAATGAAAGGCCTGTAGACCACAATTTGCAATTTATTTTCTTCTTGAGCAGATGGCTCAGTATAAGCTTGCTGTGGTTGGTCAGTATGAGTCTCCCCCTGAGCAGATGGCTCAAGTGGGTCTTGAACTTGTAATGCTGACCTAGTTCTTTGTCCTCTTCTCTCATACTGAATCCGAAGTGGCTCAGTATGAGGGCTTTGCTGATGTTGTTGTTGTTGTTGTGGAGGTTGATCTTCATTCAATCTTCTTCTTTTCTCCCCCTGAGCAGATGGCTCAGTTTGATCAACCTCAGTATCTCTTTGTCTCTTCTCCCCCTTTTTGTTATCATTTGATGAGGATGGAAGAGGATCGGTATCACCACCCATGTCCCCTTCAAGTTGATCAAGAGTAGGGGAGGGCATGGGCTCAGTTGCAGCATCAGTATCACCAGCACCTCCTTCTCCTTCTCCTTCTTCATTGTGGTCACCATGTGAAAATGGTGGAGTTTGTGGAGGCTGATGTGGTTGTTGAAGTAGTGAGACTGACTATTTTATTGAGTCAATGTCACTACTCATCTTGTCCATTCTGGCCAGTATTATATTTTGAGTATGATGGATAGCCAGAATTTGCTGCATGATTGCTTGCAGAGTCACTTGGTCTCCTGCAGCCTGTGATGCCTGAATGCCCTGCACAGATTGTGCTAAAGAAACAAAAATATAAAACTGGTTAGAAAGAAAGGTTTATCAAATAGAATTGTGGTGTTGGTTAATTCTATAATCATATAAACAGAGTTTGTGAAGTCTGTATTTCATCTGGTTTAGGATGAAATATTGTGGACTTGTGCATAGCACGTGTAAGAAGATTTTAGTAAAAGTGAGTGTGTAAATTTAAGTAGCTCAGTATAGGATAAGTCACATTTTCTAAAAGGTTTGGGTTTGGGTATTCGAAGCCTGGGATGTGCTTCTTGTTATTTTCAATGTTTATCACTCGGTATTAGAGTGATAACAGAAATGTGGCCACACCCCATGGAAAATATTTGGATTTTGTGGCTTAAGGGTTTGTGATCATTTCTTGAATCATGCTATCCAACTCAAAAATAAGTTGGACATGATTCAAGCAGCACCAGTGGGTGTCAGTGTGACATCAACCACCATTGTCTCTTTAAATGTTGAGACAACTGTAGACTGACAATGATCAATTGTGTGCTCAGTATATGAATTTTGCATAGCAGCAGTGGGCTAGCTATGTTGGCCATAAAAGGATATATATTTGAAAGATCGTGTGAGACTTTGGTCAGTATTGAGTTGGTACTTGCCAATACTTAGTCTCTATTTGGGAATGAAATATATATATATATATATATATATATATATATATATATATATATATATATATATATATATATATATATATATATATATATATATATATATATATATATATATAAGTTTAAGGGCTCTTTAGAAATTCATACCTGAGACTCTGTCAGATTCCCTTCTAGCATCTGCAGAGGTCGGTGCAGGATCATGTGATTGTTGATGTGCAGCACCAACAACTTCAATACCGACCTCTCTTTCTTGATGAGCACCTTCCAGTGTAGTTTGCTCATATTGAATCTCCACATCAAGAGGAACATGAGGTTCCTCAATTGGTTGAGCAGTTGGAACTAATTCTGGACCTGGAAGATCAACGGTGGCTGCAACAAAACTTTGGGCTTGAAGAGATGCAGTTAAAGATGGAACATTTGCAGGCTGCACCTCCTCAGATGATAAGTTTCCCATAATGATGGGGGAAAGATTCCTTCTTCGTCTTTGAAGGACCAGTGGTGTGTCTTCGGAGGACTCAGTATCAAAAACTGTTTCAATATGAGGAGCATCAGGATCCTGTGCAGGTGGAGAGATATGTTGTTGAGTCGGTTTTTAAACTTGTGGAACATCCTGCATCTCAATATCTTGACCGGCCTGTGCTCCATTACCACTATTATCATCATTATCATCATCATCATCATTGTCTGACTCAGTATCAGACATGTCTTCTTCATCATTTATGTGTTCTTGAACAATGGCCCACATAGAAGGGCTCAGTAAAGGCTCTCCTTGTCTTGGCCTGTAAAAGAAGATCTTCTCACTAAGAGGAGGAAGATCAACCCTTGGACTGTGAAACTCATCATAAATATGTGTGGGCATTGAGTGTTGAAAGATGAGTGATAAAAATCTGCAGAAAGGGACATTGCATTCCCTTGTGTTAGCCCGAACCAGAGCAGCTAATTCATTGAAAATGAGCCGTGCATAATCAATGTTTCTTCCATGTACTATTTGCATCCCAAATTCATTTATTTGGTCCAAAGCTCCCGTCTTGTTGGTCATACACCGAATTATTTTTGTAATGAGAATACCCCACATAGGACCAAATTCATTTCTTTTGATTGTGCCCGTTGTTCCTCTTCGACCCAAAAATGGTAAAACTAAGCGTGCCTCTGTTCTATCAACAAATGGATCATACTGAGCTTGGGCGGGAAGTCTCAGTGCTTCACGAATGATGGCAGTAGAGACAAATTCCCTTCTTTGATCTCTAATTACCCACCCAGCAATCATATCTGGAGAATCGAGTGTAGCAGAGTACCAAAACTCGCATAGCATTTCTGGGTAAATTGCTCTAGGAGACAATGTCAGTGCACGAGCAATTGGGCAATGCTTCATAAAAGTCACAATGTTTGTGAATTCTTGGCATACCCAGGCTTGAGGAATAGTAAAATTTGCTGTTATGTTGTTCCTCGCAAACCTGGGCAGTTCATCGTTTCGGAATTTGATTTCCGATTCAACTTCTGGAGCGACGAAAGTGTAATTTGCGATCTGTGATTTTGATTTAAGTGTTTGTGGTTGCTAAGAAAGAGTGAAATCGTTAATCGCAGAGAGAATTTTAAATGAAAGAATGAAATAACTGTTGAAAAATATTTGAAGTAAAAAAAAAACGGTTATTTATAGGAGATTTGAAAGATAATTAAGGTATTGGGAAGTAAAACCGGCTGATTTGACTGCCTTATCCTCTGTCAACGGTAACTTTCCTATTAAGAAAGGTTACCGTTGAGCAGTATGAGGGTTAAGCTCGGTGTAAGAGCCGTCATACCCCAATACTGAGTTAAAAAAAATTAATTTTAAAATTTTTTTTTAAAAATATAAAAACAATTAATTTACTCTTGAAATTAATAAAAAAATAAAAATTTTAAATTTTGATGATAACAGACTAGTGATACTGAGCGGTCAATATCAACATGAGTGATACTGAGCGTTCATTTTTAAAGAAAATGAAGGAAAATTAAGGATTCAATATACCTAATTGCCCTAGTAAATACATAAACCTTTCCTCAGGAAGAGGTTTAGTGAACACATCGCCCAATTGTTCATCTGTTGCTACATAATCTACCTCAACCTTACCTTTTTCCACATTATCTAGAATAAAGTGGTGTCTGATATCAATGTGCTTGGTTTTGGAGTGATAGACTGGGTTCTCTGTGATAGCAATAGCACTCTTGTTATCACAATGAATGGGAGTCTTATGAAAGTTGAACCCATAGTCTAAGAGTTGATACTGCATCCATAATAATTGAGCACAACAACTTCCTGCAGCAACATATTCTGCTTCTGCTGTGGAAATTGCTACCGAATTTTGCTTCTTAGATGCCCAACCAACTAGTCTTCCACCTAGGAATTGACATCCTCCACTTGTGCTCTTTCTGTCCAATCTACAACCTGCAAAATCTGCATCTGTGTACCCTTCAAGGTCAAAGTTTGAGTCTTTGGGATACCAAAGACCAAAATTAGGAGTACCTGTAAGATATCTAAAGATGCGCTTAACTGCTTTCATGTGTGATTCTTTAGGATCAGCCTGATACCGAGCACACAAACATGTTGCAAACATGATATCAGGCCTGCTAGCAGTTAAGTAAAGTAAGGAACCAATCATACCTCGGTATGTGGATTGACATACTGGTTTACCAGTTTCATCCTTACTTATCTTATCCTGAGTACCCATAGGAGTGTGCATGGAAGATAAATTTTCAAATTTGTATTTCTTTAACATGTCATGCACATACTTACTTTGATTATAAAAGTGCCATCAGGCTTTTGTTCAACTTGTAAACCAAGAAAGTAAGTAAGTTCTCCCATCATACTCATCTGATACTGAGTTGACATTATCTTAGCAAACCAGTCACACATTGACTTGTCAGTGGAGCCAAAGATAATATCATCTACATATATCTGAATGAGTAAGATGTCAGAACCTTTCCATTTTGAAAATAATGTTTTATCAATTTTACCTCTTGTAAATTTATTTTCAATAAGGTACTCAGACAAGGTGTCATACCAGGCTCTTGGAGCTTGTTTGAGCCCATATAGAGCTTTATCAAGCTTGAAAACATAATTAGGAAATTTAGGATCAACAAAACCTGGAGGTTGTTTAACATAAACTTCTTCTTGTAGTTTTCCATTTAGAAAAGCACTTTTGACATCCATCTGATAAACTTTGAAATTCTTAAAGGTTGCATATGCAAGATACAACCTAATAGCTTCAGTTCTTGCAACTGGTGCAAAAGTTTCATCATAGTCAATGCCTTCTTCTTCCCTGTAACCTTGAGCAACTAACCTTGCTTTGTTTCTGATGACAACACCATCCTTTTCCATCTTGTTTCTGAACACCCACTTAGTACCAATAATAGTTTTGCCAGTAAGAGGTGGTACAAAGTTCCAAACTTTGTTTCTCTCAAACTCTGTGAGCTCTTCTTGCGTAGCCTCTACCCAATCTTCATCTAATAAAGCTTCATCAGCTTTCTTTGGTTCAATGGTAGATAGAAAACTTGAGAAGAAACAAAAATTTGCAGTTGCTTGGGTTGGAAATTCTAATTTTCTTCTTGTTTGGACACCTTCTTCAATAGGACCAATAATGTTTGAGTGTGGATGGTCTCTGTGTTCCCTTAAATTGTTTCCTAAGGAAGCATTTGAAATAGGATCAACAATATCTTGTTGATTTGGTGTGTCTTGTGTCTGATACTGAGTGGAATTCTGGTCAGTATTAGACACCGGAGGTTGCTGTTCAGCTTCATTTTGCAGAGATGAGGTGGATTCTTGTGAAGTGTTGGATGTTTCACCTTCTTCATAGGTAGAGTGGTTTAGATCATTAGTTGGAAACTCAGTATGGAGGTCCTCTATTATGGGAACCTCAGTATTAGTCGCAGTTGAGTGATACTGAGTTTGAACTTGATCAGTTTCATTAAACTTATTGGGAATAAAGTGTGGATGAAACTTGGGCTGTTCAACAATGGAGTGTTCTGGATTGCATAGAATATCTATGCCACTTATGTCTTCACTTGCTGAGGTAGAATGCTCATTCTGATCTTCATCGAATGTGCCATGAATGGATTCTACAATCATCTTGGTTGAGATGAGATACACTCTGAAAGCTTTAGAGTGTGGAGAGTAGCCCATGAACACACCTTCATTTGCTTTGGGAGCAAATTTGTTGAGATTTTGTTTTGTACTGAGTACAAAGCATTTACTCCCAAAGATGTGGAAGTATTCCACATTAGGAATCTTGCCATTGTATAACTTATATGGAGTCTTCAGATGTCTTTGGACGATTGTGGCTCTATTCTGAGTGAAGTTTGCACAGTTTACAGCTTCAGCCCAGAAACTCAGTGCCAGTCCAGCATGGCATAATAAAGTTCTTGCAGCTTCAATCAGTGTTCTATTCTTTCTTTCTACAACACCATTTTGTTGTGGTGTGTAGGCTGCAGAGAAGTTTTGAATGATTCCTTTTTCTTCACAGAAATCGGCTAATACTGAGTTCTTAAACTCAGTACCATGGTCACTTCTAAGTTGCTTGACCTTGTTGCCTTTTTGAAGTTCCTCTATTTTTATAAAGGCAATGATTTATGTTGTTGCATGGGACCCATTTTAGTTTCTCTTTAGGAACCCATTTTTGAACAAGACACAAAATAAAAGTTAGTTCTTTTTAGGAACCCATTTTTGAATGGGACCTTTGGTGGGATAAACATATTTTGACTTGATCTCTTTATGTGGAGAGGTCAGTATCACTTCGGGGGAAACTTTAGAAGTTTTCTTTGGTGATACTGACTTAGTTTCTCTCCTTTTCTTTGGTATTGAGTACCTAGGACTTGAGAGATCAGTCCAGCATTCATCTCCCTTGTGACCAATATGATGACACCTATAACATTTTCTAGGCCTATTTCTAAACATATTTTCATAAGGTATTTTAGAAAAATGTTGCACTTTTGGTAGATCAGTATGAACAAGTTTTGCAAATTGTTTACTTAAAGATTTGACCTGATCACCAAGTGTTTTTAAAATGTTATTGTTGTCATTTTTAATAGGTGTTTTAACATTTTGTTTTACTGGTTTAAAGGGTGGTGGATCTGGTTGCTTCTTTTTATTAGACAGAGGAGTCTTTCTAATATTATTAGTGGTAGACTTCTTGTCTCTGCCAACTAAGGACCTAGTTAAAGTTGTTTTTTGTTTATCATGTTTTGAAGAAACAACTTTAACAGGTTCTTTAGATTTCTCAGTATATGATGTTTCTGTTCCTGCAACTTCTGTATTAGATGAAACATTGGAGATAGAAGTTGTCTTATTATCATTATATAATTCAAAAGTTGTTGTATTAAATAATAATTCAAAAAGTGGAACAGCAGAAGTGTCATACTGAACTATTGGGAGCTCAGTATCAGATATTTCTTTTATAGAAAATTCAATACTGGGTTCTTGTAGCTCAGTATAGCACTTTGAGCAGATGGAGGGACCAATAGGTTTTTCTAAAATTTCATTTTCCTCATCATCTGACTCAGTTTGACATCCAACTTCACATAAAGTTTTAGCTTTTACAAAATTAATAGGGTTCATAGTAGAAAACTCTTCAAATAAATCAGCAAAATTGTTCCTATTTTTAAATTGAGGATCAACACCAAGTGCAGCCCTCACATTTTCTGGAAATTGTTGATTTAAACATTTATTTAATTTTATTGAAGCATTTCCCCAAGATTTACACTATTTTTCAAATTTCTCTTTTTCAAGTTTGTGTAAATGAGCTTTATCAGCTAATCTTTGGTTAATGTCTTTTAAATCTGAAAAATTTAATTCTAAATCTTTATACTTTGCTAGTGTATCTAAGTTTTCATTATTTACCCTTTCAAGTTCTTGAATTGTTAATTTTAAAGCTTTTTCTTTTTGTACAGAAGTTTTAAGATCAACAATCATATACTCAAAAATCTTAGTCTTTTCATTCACTGAATAAGTTTGAAAGGAACTTACCTTGTACAACTGAGTGGAATCCCAATCAGTATGAACACTCATCCTCTCAGCCTCTTTGATATCCTTTTCAAAAGAGCTCTTCAAATCATCTTCAGTGAAAGCCATAAAGGCTTTATTCTCAATCTCTTCCTCATCATCACTTAAGTCTTCATCCATCCAGGCTTCTGAGTAAAGTGCTTGATGAGGTGCTCCATTCCCTTCTGCCCTCTTGCCCTTGCTCCAATTCTTCAGCTTGACATATTTGTCTCTATACCTTTTAGCTCGGTATGCAATCTTGTCATTTTGGTCAGTCTCAGAAGACTTGGTATGACAATTTGCAGCAATATGTCCAGGCTTTCCACACCTATAGCAAAGACCTGATCTTGGGTCAGTATTAGAAGAGCTAACACCAAGCCTCTTCTTCTTCAACTGATCCAGCTTCATAGACATAAGAGCCATTTGAGTTTCAAGCTCTTCTGCCTCAGCATCAGCTAGATCAACTTCTGGTTCATCTGGCTCAGTCACAGTATAGGCCTGTTGCACAACTAGAGCCATGCCAGTGGAAGCTTTGTCAGTTTTCTTCCAGTTGATCAGTCTTGTAGCATTATTCTCCTCATGATTCAACATTAGACCATACAAAGTTTGAAGAGTGTATGACTCAATGTTGTTAGCAGCATTGACAGAGTTTGTCATGTCAAGAAATTGTTGAGGAAGACTATCCAGGAACTTTTGAACAAGCTCTCCTTCCTCTTTCACAATGGCTACACTGATTAAATCATGGATAACAGTATTGAACCTATTATAGAGAGTGGTGATGTCTTCATTAGGAGTTGAGAAGAAGTTTTCATATTTCCTTCTCATGTTGTTTTTCCTTTGCAACTTCACCTTTGCTGTGCCTTCATAGGTGACTGATAGGCTATCCCACATAGCCTTTGCTGTTGGCAATTTCATAATTGCATTAAGTATTTCTTTAGTAACAACATTACCAATCACTCCCTTTGCTCTTGAGTCTAGACTGAACAACTGACGGTCAGTATCAGTCCAGGTGTGTTTCAGTTTTGGAACTGTCCTTATGCTCTCAGGAGCATTATCAGTAGCAGCAACGGGCTCCACAGTTTGTGGGATGATAGGACCATCATTTAGCACAGTGAGCATTTCATGATGAATGGATTCGAGATACCACTGAGCTTTTAGCTTCCATTGATGGAAGTCTTTTCCATCAAAGATGGGTACTCCCTTTCCAGACATAACTGGTGCAACAATGGTGGACATTTTTGATTTTGGAGTAGGGAATGATAAGTATAGGGGATGGCTGCCAGGGTTATAGATCGACTAAATAAGAGTTTATTTAGCCTGCTCTGATACCAGTTGTTAGGTCACAACAACCTTGGTTTAATGTTAAATGATAGAATATTATACTTAGAGAAATATTAGAGTGATAACACAAGAATATAGTCAATGTATAAATCCACTAAGTGTGGCTTGTTGCGGAATAACAAGACCACTAATCAATTAAAAAGATATGAAAGTGTAAAGTGAATTGGTTAGTTCTCCTTTGCAAGATGATCTCTATTTATAATGATATAGAGATCTTACATAATGGGCAAAGGAGTAACCGAAGGACTAAACTAGGCAAATGACTAAGATCAAGGGAATTGATCTTAGTCCGTTACAAAATGTAACTCAGTCCTTCTACTCAGTCCTTGTACTCAGTATCACTATCTGATACTGAGTACTGATACTGAGTTCCAATACTGATCACTCAGTATCAGACCTAAACTTAGCTATATTATTCTACATATTAATCAAAGCTAGTATAGGTTGTTTTGTTATCTTAAGATCCAATGGGGCAAGGCTTTTTGCCTTAACAAAGGCTCAAGGTTAAATGCTTAAGGTTCAAGGGTCACGTCTCAAGGCTTAAGGTTGAAAAGTCAAGGCTCAAGGCTCACGGATCAAGGCTCAAGTCTCCAGAGTCAAGGTTCAAGTCTCAAGGCTCAAGGCTCAAGGCTCAAGGATCAAGGATCAAGCGTCAAGGTTCAAGGTTCAAAGTGCAGGGCTCAAGGCTCAGGGCTCAAGGCACAAGCGTCAAGGCTCAGGGGTCAAGGGTCAAGGTTCAAGGATCAAAGCATAAGGCTCAAGGGTCACGTATTAAGGCTCAAGGGTCACGTATCAAGGTTCAAGGTTCAAAGCATAAGGCTCAAGGCTCAAGCCTCAAGCCTCAAGCCTCAAGGCTCAAGGCTAAAGGCTCAAGGCTCAAGAGTTAAAGTTCAATGCACAAGGCTCAATGCTCAAGGCTTAAGGCTCAAGGCTCATGGCTCAAGCTCAAGACTTAAGGCTTAAGGCTCAAGGCTCAAGGCTCAAGGCTCAAGGCTCAAGGCTCAAGGTTCGAGGCTCAAGGCTCAAGGCTCAAGGCTCAAGGTTCAAGGCTCAAAGCTCAAGGCTCAAGGCTCACGGGTCACCGGTCAAGCATCAAGGTTCAAGGTTCACAGCACAAGGCTCACGGGTCAAGCGTCAAGGTTCAAGGTTCACAGCACACGGCTCAAGGGTCACGGCTCAAGGCACAAGCTTCAAGGCTTAAGACTCAAGGCTCAAGGCTCAAGGCTCAAGGCTCAAGGCTCAAGGCTCAAGGTTCAAGTCTCAAGGGTCCAGGTTTAAGGTTCAAATCTTAACGCTCAAGGGTCACATCTCAAGGCTCAAGGCTGAAAAGTCAAGGCTCAAGGCTCAAGGCTTGAGACTAAAGGCTCAAGGCTCAAGGCTCAATGTTCAAAGCTCAAGGCTCAACGGTCACGTCTCAAGGCTCAAGGCTCAAGGCTCAATGCTCAAGGCTCAAGGCTCAAGGCTCAAGGCTCAAGGCTCAAGGCTCAAGGCTCAAGGCTCAGGACTCAAGGCTCAAGGCTCAGGGCTCAAGGCTCAAGGCTCAAGGTTCAAGGTTTAAGGTTCAAGGCTCAAAACTCAAGGCTCAAGGCTCAAGGTTCAAGGCTCTAGGTTCAAGAGTCAAGTTTCAAGGTTCAGGGATCAAGGTTCAAGGCTCAAGGCTCAAGGCTCAAGGCTGAAGGCTCAAGGCTCAAGGCTCAAGGCTCAAGGCTCAAGGCTCAAAGCTCAAGGCTCAAGGCTCAAGGCTCAAGGTTCAAGGTTCAAAGCTTAAGGCTCAAGGGTCACGTCTCAAGGCTTAAGGTTGAAAAGTCAAGGCTCAAGGCTCAAGGCTCACGACTCAAGTCTCAAGAGTCAAGGTTCAATGCTCAAGGTTCAAGGCTTAAGGCTCAAGGCTCAAGGCTCAAGGCTCAAGGTTCAGAGCATAAGGCTCAAGGGTCACGTATCAAGGCTCAAGGCTGAAATATCAAGGCTCAAGCCTCAAGGCTCACGGCTCACGGCTTAAGGCTCAAGGCTTAAGGGTCAAGGCAAAAGGCTCAAGGCTCAAGAGTCAAAGTTCAAGGCACAAGGCTCAATGCTCAAGGCTTAAGGCTCAAGGCTCAAGGCTCATGGCTCAAGGCTCAAGGCTTAAGGCTCAAGGCTCAAAGGATCAAGTCCCAAGGCTCATGGCTCAAGGCTCATGGCTGAAAAGGCTCAAGGCTCAATGCTCAAGGCTCACAGGTCAAGGCTTAAGGCTCGAGGCTCAAGGTTCAAGGTTCAAAGCTTACGGCTTAAGGGTCACGTCTCAAGGCTTAAGGTTGAAAAGTCAAGGCTCAAGGCTCACAGCTGAAGGCTCAAGGCTCAAGTCTCAAGAGTCAAGGTTCAAGGCTCAAGGTTCAAGGCTCAAGGCTCGAGGCTCAAGGCTCAAGCGTCAAGGTTCAATGTTCAAAGCACAAGGCTCAAGGCTCAGGGCTCAAGGCACAAGGCTCAAGGCTCAAGGCTCAAGGCTCAAGGGTCAAGGTTCAAGGTTCAAAGCATAAGGCTCAAGGGTCACGTATCAAGGCTCAAGGCAGAAATATCAAGGCTCAAGCCTCAAGGCTCACGGCTCATGGCTCAAGGCTCAAGGCTTAAGGCTCAAGGCTCAAGGCTTTAGAGTCAAAGTTCAAGGCACAAGGCTCAATGCTCAAGGCTTAAGGCTCAATGCTCATGGCTCAAGGCTCAAGGGTTAAGGTTCAAGGTTCACAGCACAAGGCTCACGGGTCAAGCGTCAAGGTTCACAGCACATGGCTCAAGGGTCACAGCTCAAGGCACAAGCTTCAAGGCTTAAGGCTCAAGGCTCAAGGCTCAAGGGTCCCGGTTCAAGGTTCAAACCTTAAGGCTGAAGGGTCACATCTCAAGGCTCAAGGCTGAAAAGTCAAGGCTCAAGGCTTAAGGGTTGAGACTAAAGGCTCAAGGCTCAAGGCTCAAGGCGCAATGTTCAAAGCTCAAGGCTCAACAGTCACGTCTCAAGGCTCAAGGATCATGGCTCAAGGCTCAAGACTCATGGCTCAAGGCTTAAGACTCAAGGCTCAAGGCTCAAGGCTCAAGGTTCAAGGTTTAAGGTTCAAGGCTCAAGGGTCAAGGCTCAAGTGTCAAGGGTCAAGGCTCAAAACTCAAGGCTCAAGGCTCAAGGCTGAAGGCTCAAGGTTCAAGGTTTATGGCTCAAGGCTCAAGGCTCAAGGCTCATGGCTCAAGGGTCAAGGGTCAAGGCACAAGGCTCACGACTCAAGGCTCAAGGCTCAAGGCTCAAGGCTCAAGGCTCAAGGATCAAGGATCAAGGATCAAGGCTCAAGGCTCAAGGCTCAAGGCTCAAGGCTCAAGGCTTAAGGCTCAAGGCTCAAGGCTCAAGGCTCAAGGCTCAAGACATAAGGGTCAAGGCTCAAGGCTCAAGGCTCAAGGGTCATGGCTCAAGGGTCATGGCTCAATAGTCAAGGATCAAGGCTCAAGGTTTAAGGCTCAAGGCTCATGGCTCAAAGGATCAAGGCTCAAGGGTCATGGCTCAAGGATCAAGGCTCAAGGCTCAAGCGTCACGATTCAAGGTTAAAAGATCAAGGCTCAAGACTCAAGGGTCACGGCTCAAGTCTCAAACCTCAAGGCTCAGGTTTCAAGGCACAAGGCATAAGGCTCAAAGGTCAAGGCTCAAGGCTCAAGTTTCAAAGCTCAAGGATCAAGGGTCACGCCACAAGGCTTAAGGTTGAAAATTCAAGGCTCAAGGCATAACGCTCATAACTCAACGCTTAAGGCTCAAGGCTCAAGGCTCAAGACTCAAGGTTTAAGGTTCAAGGCTCAAGGCTCAAGGCTCAAGGCTCAAGGCTTAAGGCTCAAGTCTCAAAGCTCAAGGCTTAAGGCTCAAGGCTTAAGGTTCAAGGGTCAAGGGTCAAGGCTCAAGGGGTCAAGGTTCAAAAGTCAAGGCGCAAAAGTAAAGGCTCAAGGCTCAAGGCTCAAAGGATCAAGGGTCAAGGCTCATGGCTCACGGCTCAAGGCTCATGGCGGAAAAGGCTCAAGGCTAAATGCTCAAGGCTCACGGGTCAAACGTCAAGGTTCAAGGCTCAAGGCTCAAGCATCAAGGTTCAAGGTTCAAAGCACAAGGCTCAAGGCACAGGGCTCAAGGCGCTAGTCTCAAGGCTCAAGGCTCAAGGCTTAAGGATCAAGGTTCAAGGTTCAAAGCATAAGGCTCAAGGGTCACGTATCAAGGCTCAAGGCTGAAATATCAAGGCTCAAGGCTCACGGCTCACGGCTCACGGCTCAAGGCTCAAGGCTCAAGGCTCAAGGCTCAAGGCTCAAGGCTCAAGGCTCAAGCCTCAAGGCTCAAGGCTCAAGGCTCAAGGCTAAAGGCTCAAGGCTCAAGAGTCAAAGTTCAAGGCACAAGCCTCAATGGTCAAGGCTTAAGGCTCAAGGCTCATGGCTCAAAGCTTAAGGCTTAAGGCTCAAGGCTCAAGTCTCAAGGCTCAAGGCTCAAGGCTCAAGGCTCAAGGCTCAAGGCTCAAGGCTCAAGGCTTAAGGCTCAAGGCTCAAGGCTCAAAGCTCACGGGTCACGGGTCAAGCGTCAAGGTTCAAGGTTCACAGCACAAGGCTCACGGGTCAAGTGTCAAGGTTCAAGGTTCACAGAACACGGCTCAAGGGTCACGGCTCAAGGCACAAGCTTCAAGGCTCAAGGGTTAAGGTTCAAGGTTCAAAGCTTAAGGCTCAAGGGTCACGTCTCAAGGCTCAAGGCTGAAAAGTCAAGGCTCAAGGTTCAAAGCTCAAGGCTCAACGGTCACATCTCAAGGCTCAAGGCTCAAGGCTCAAGGCTCAAGGCTCAAGGCTCAAGGCTCAAGGCTCAAGGCTCAACGCTCAAGGCTCAAGGCTCAAGGCTCAAGGCTAAAGGCTAAAGGCTCAAGGCTCAAGGCTCAAGGCTCATGCTCAAGGTTCAAGGTTCAAGGTTCAAAGGTCACGGCTCAAGGATCAAGGCTAAAGAGTCAAGGCTCAACCCTCAAGGTTCAAGGCTTAAGGCTCATGGCTCAAGGATCAAGGCTCATGGTTCAAGGCTCAAGGCTCAACACACAAGGCTCAAGGCTCAAGGCTCAAGGCTCAAGGCTCAAGGCTCAGGGCTCAACGCACAACGCTCAAGGATCAAGGCTCAAGGCTCAAAAGTCAAGGCTCAAGGCTCAAGTCTCAAGGCTCAAGGTTCAAGGCTCAAGGCTCAAGGCTCTAGGCTCAAGGCTCAAAGCTCACGGGTCACGGGTCAAGCGTCAAGGTTCAAGGTTCACAGCACAAGGCTCACGGGTCAAGTGTCAAGGTTCAAGGTTCACAGCACACGGCTCAAGGGTCACGGCTCAAGGCACAAGCTTCAAGGCTCAAGGGTTAAGGTTCAAGGTTCAAAGCTTAAGGCTCAAGGGTCACGTCTCAAGGCTCAAGGCTGAAAAGTCAAGGCTCAAGGCTCAAGGTTCAAAGCTCAAGGCTCAAGGCTCAAGGCTCAAGGCTCAAGGCTCAAGGCTCAAGGCTCAAGGCTCAAGGCTCAAGGCTCAAGGCTCAAGGCTCAAGGCTCAAGGCTCAAGGCTCAAGGCTCAAGGCTCAAGGCTCAAGGCTCAAGGCTCAAGGCTCAAGGCTCAAGGCTCAAGGCTCAAGGCTCAAGACTCAAGGTTCAAGGTTCAAAGGTCACGGCTCAAGGGTCAAGGCTAAAGAGGCAAGGCTCAACCCTCAAGGTTCAAGGCTTAAGGCTCATGGCTCAAGGATCAAGGCTCATGGTTCAAGGCTCAAGGCTCAACACACAAGGCTCAAGGCTCAAGGCTCAAGGCTCAAGGCTCAGGGCTCAACGCTCAACGCTCAAGGATCAAGGCTCAAGGCTCAAAAGTCAAGGCTCAAGGCTCAAGGATCAAGTCTCACAAGTCAAGGCTCAAGGTTCAAGGCTTTAGGCTCAAGTCTCAAGGCTTAAGGCTCATGACTTAAAGGATCAAGCCTCAAGGCTCAATGCTCAATGATCAACACTCAAGGATCAACGCTCAAGACGCAATGCTCACGGATCAAAGGCTCAACACTCAAGGCTCAAGAGTCATGGCTCAAAGCTCAAGGCTCAAAGCTCAAGGCTTAAGACTCAAGGCTCAAGGCTCCAGGCTCACAGCTCAAGGCATAAGGCTCATGACTCAAGGCTCATGGCACAAGGCTCAAGTCTCAAGGCCTAGGGCTCAAGGCCCAAGGCTAAAGGCCCAAGGCTCAAGGCCTAAGGCTCCAGGCTCAACGCTCAAGGCTAAAGGCTCAAGGTTAAAGGCCCAAGGCCCAAGGCTCAAGGCTCAAGGCTCATGCTCAAGGTTCAAGGTTCAAGGTTCAAAGGTCACGGCTCAAGGGTCAAGGCTAAAGAGTGAAGGCTCAACCCTCAAGGTTCAAGGCTTAAGGCTCATGGCTCAAGGATCAAGGCTCATGGTTCAAGGTTCAAGGCTCAACACAGAAGGCTCAAGGCTCAAGGCTCAAGGCTCAGGGCTCAACGCACAATGCTCAAGGATCAAGGCTGAAGGCTCAAAAGTCAAGGCTCAAGGCTCAAGTCTCAAGGCTCAAGGCTCAAGGCTCAAGGCTCAAGGCTCAAGGCTCAAAGCTCACGGGTCACGGGTCAAGCGTCAAGGTTCAAGGTTCACAGCACAAGGCTCACGGGTCAAGTGTCAAGGTTCAAGGTTCACAGCACACGGCTCAAGGGTCACGGCTCAAGGCACAAGCTTCAAGGCTCAAGGCTCAAGGGTTAAGGTTCAAGGTTCAAAGCTTAAGGCTCAAGGGTCACGTCTCAAGGCTCAAGGCTGAAAAGTCAAGGCTCAAGGCTGAAGGTTCAAAGCTCAAGGCTCAACGGTCACATCTCAAGGCTCAAGGCTCAAGGCTCAAGACTCAAGGCTCAAGGCTCAAGGCTCAAGGCTCAAGGCTCAAGGCTCAAGGCACAAGGGTCAAGGCTCAAGGCTCAAGGCTCAAGGGTCAAGGCTCAAGACTCAAGGCTCATGCTCAAGGTTCAAGGTTCAAGGTTCAAAGATCAGGGCTCAAGGGTCAAGGCTAAAGAGTCAAGGCTCAACCCTCAAGGTTCAAGGCTTAAGGCTCATGGCTCAAGGATCAAGGCTCATGGTTCAAGGCTCAAGGGTCAACACACAAGGCTCAAGGCTCAAGGCTCAAGGCTCAAGGCTCAGGGCTCAACGCTCAACGCTCAAGGATCAAGACTCAAGGCTCAAAAGTCAAGGCTCAAGGCTCAAGGATCAAGTCTCAAAAGTCAAGGCTCAAGGCTCAAGGTTCAAGGCTTTAGGCTCAAGTCTTAAGGCTTAAGGCTCATGGCTTAAAGGATCAAGCCTCAAGGCTTAATGCTCAACGATCAACACTCAAGGATCAACGCTCAAGACACAATGCTCACGGATCAAAGGCTCAACACTAAAGGCTCAAGAGTCAAGGCTCAAAGCTCAAGGCTCAAAGCTCAAGGCTTAAGGCTCAAGGCTCAAGGCTCCAGGCTCACGGCTCAAGGCATAAGGCTCATGGCTCAAGGCTCATGGCACAAGGCTCATGGCACAAGGCTCAAGCCTCAAAGCCTAAGGCTCAAGGCCCAAGGCTAAAGGCCCAAAGCTCAAGGCCCAAGGCTCCAGGCTCAACGCTCAAGGCTAAAGGCTCAAGGTTAAAGGCCCAAGGCCCAAGGCTCAAGGCTCATGGCCCTGCTCAAGGCTCAAGGCTAAATGCTCAAGGCTCATGGCTCAAGGCTCAAGGCTCCCGGCTCATGGCTAAAGGCTCAAGGTTCAAGGTTTAAGGTTCTAGGCTCAAGGGTCAAGGCTCTAGGTTCAAGAGTCGAGGTTCAAGGTTCAGGGATCAAGGCTTAAGGCTCTAGGCTCAAGGCTCAATGCCCAAGGATCAAGGCTCAAGGCTCAAGGCTTAAGGCTCAAGGCTCAAGGCTCAAGGCTCAAGGCTCAAGGCTCAAGGCTCAAGCGTCAAGGTTCAAGGTTCAAAGCACAAGGCTCAAGGCTCAGGGCTCAAGGCACAAGTCTCAAGGCTCAAGGCTCAAGGATCAAGGTTCAAGGTTCAAAGGATAAGGCTCAAGTGTGACGTATCAAGGCTCAAGGCTGAAATATCAAGGCTCATGCCTCAAGGGTCACGGCTCACGGCTCAAGGCTCAAGGCTCAAGCTTCAAGGCTCAAGGGCTAAGGTTCAAGGTTCAAAGCTTAAGGCTCAAGGGTCACGTCTCAAGGCTCAAGGCTGAAAAGTCAAGGCTCAAGGCTCAAGGTTCAAAGCTTAAGGCTCAACGGTCACATCTCAAGGCTCAAGGCTCAAGGCTCAAGGCTCAAGGCTCAAGGCTCAAGGCTCAAGGCTCAAGGCTCAAGGCTCAAGGCTCAAGACTCAAGGCTCATGCTCAAGGTTCAAGGTTCAAGGTTCAAAGGTCACGGCTCAAGGGTCAAGGCTAAAGAGGCAAGGCTCAAACCTCAAGGTTCAAGGCTTAAGGCTCATGGCTCAAGGATCAAGGCTCATGGTTCAAGGCTCAAGGCTCAACACACAAGGCTCAAGGCTCAAGGCTCAAGGCTCAAGGCTCAGGGCTCAACGCTCAACGCTCAAGGATCAAGGCTCAAGGCTCAAAAGTCAAGGCTCAAGGATCAAGTCTCAAAAGTCAAGGCTCAAGGCTCAAGGTTCAAGGCTTTAGGCTCAAGTCTCAAGGCTTAAGGCTCATGACTTAAAGGATCAAGCCTCAAGGCTCAATGCTCAACGATCAACACTCAAGGATCAACGCTCAAGACACAATGCTCACGGATCAAAGGCTCAACACTCAAGGCTCAAGAGTCAAGGCTCAAAGCTCAAGGCTCAAAGCTCAAGGCTTAAGGCTCAAGGCTCAAGGCTCCAGGCTCACAGCTCAAGGCATAAGGCTCATGACTCAAGGCTCATGGCACAAGGCTCAAGCCTCAAGGCCTAAGGCTCAAGGCCCAAGGCTAAAGGCCCAAGGCTCAAGGCCCAAGGCTCCAGGCTCAACGCTCAAGGCTAAAGGCTCAAGGTTAAAGGCCCAAGGCCCAAGGCTCAAGGCTCAAGGCTCAAGGCTCATGCTCAAGGTTCAAGGTTCAAGGATCAAAGGTCACGGCTCAAGGGTCAAGGCTAAAGAGTGAAGGCTCAAGCCTCAAGGTTCAAGGCTTAAGGCTCATAGCTCAAGGATCAAGGCTCATGGTTCAAGGCTCAAGGCTCAACACAGAAGGCTCAAGGCTCAAGGCTCAGGGCTCAATGCACAATGCTCAAGGATCAAGGCTCAAGGCTCAAAAGTCAAGGCTCAAGGCTCAAGTCTCAAGGCTCCAGGCTCAAGGCTCAAGGCTCAAGGCTCAAGGCTCAAGGCTCAAGGCTCAAGGCTCAAGGCTCAAGGCTCAAGGCTCAAGGCTCAAGGCTCAAGGCTCAAGGCTCAAGGCTCAAGGCTCAAGGCTCAAGGCTCAAGGCTCAAGGCTCAAGGCTCAAGGCTCAAGGCTCAAAGCTCACGGGTCATGGGTCAAGCGTCAAGGTTCAAGGTTCACAGCACAACGCTCACGGGTCAAGTGTCAAGGTTCAAGGTTCACAGCACACGACTCAAGGGTCACGGCTCAAGGCACAAGCTTCAAGGCTCAAGGCTCAAGGCTCAAGGGTTAAGGTTCAAGGTTCAAAGCTTAAGGGTCAAGGGTGACGTCTCAAGGCTCAAGGCTGAAAACTCAAGGCTCAAGGCTCAAGGTTCAAAGCTCAAGGCTCAACAGTCACATCTCAAGGCTCAAGGCTCAAGGCTCAAGACTCAAGGCTCAAGGCTCAAGGCTCAAGGCTCAAGGCTCAAGGCACAAGGCTCAAGGCACAAGGCTCAAGGCTCAAGGCTCAAGGCTCAAGGCTCAAGGCTCAAGGCTCAAGGCTCAAGGCTCAAGGCTCAAGGGTCAAGGCTCAAGACTCAAGGCTCATGCTCAAGGTTCAAGGTTCAAGGTTCGAAGGTCACGGCTCAAGGGTCAAGGCTAAAGAGTCAAGGCTCAACCCTCAAGGTTCAAGGCTTAAGGCTCATGGCTCAAGGATCAAGGCTCATGGTTCAAGGCTCAAGGCTCAACACACAAGGCTCAAGGCTCAAGGCTCAAGGCTAAAGGCTCAGGGCTCAACGCTCAACGCTCAAGGATCAAGCCTCAAGGCTCAAAATTCAAGGCTCAAGGCTCAAGGATCAAGTCTCAAAAGTCAAGGCTCAAGGCTCAAGGTTCAAGGCTTTAGGTTCAAGTCTTAAGGCTTAAGGCTCATGGCTTAAAGGATCAAGCCTCAAGGCTTAATGCTCAACGATCAACACTCAAGGATCAACGCTCAAGTCACAATGCTCACGGATCAAAGGCTCAACACTCAAGGCTCAAGAGTCAAGGCTCAAAGCTCAAGGCTCAAAGCTCAAGGCTTAAGGCTCAAGGCTCCAGGCTCACGGCTCAAGGCATAAGGCTCATGGCTCAAGGCTCATGGCACAAGGCTCAAGCCTCAAAGCCTAAGGCTCAAGGCCCAAGGCTAAAGGCCCAAGGCTCAAGGCCCAAGGCTCCAGGCTCAACGCTCAAGGCTAAAGGCTCAAGGTTAAAGGCCCAAGGCCCAAGGCTCAAGGCTCAAGGCTCATGGCCCTGCTCAAGGCTCAGGGATAAATGCTCAAGGCTCATGGCTCAAGGCTCAAGGCTCCCGGCTCATGGCTAAAGGCTCAAGGTTCAAGGTTTAAGGTTCTAGGCTCAAGGGTCAAGGCTCTAGGTTCAAGAGTCGAGGTTCAAGGTTCAGGGATCAAGGCTTAAGGCTCAAGGCTCAAGGCTCAAGGCTCAATGCCCAAGGATCAAGGCTCAAGGCTCAAGGCTTAAGGCTCAAGGCTCAAGGCTCAAGGCTCAAGCGTCAAGGTTCAAGGTTCAAAGCACAAGGCTCAAGGCTCAGGGCTCAAGGCACAAGTCTCAAGGCTCAAGGCTCAAGGATCAAGGTTCAAGGTTCGAAGGATAAGGCTCAAGGGTGACGTATCAAGGCTCAAGGCTGAAATATCAAGGCTCCTGCCTCAAGGGTCACGACTCACGGCTCAAGGCTCAAGGCTCAAGGCTCAAGGCTCAAGGCTAAAGGCTAAAGGCTCAAGGCTCAAGAGTCAAAGTTCAAGGCGCAAGGCTCAATGGTCAAGGCTTAAGGCTCAAGGCTCATGGCTCAAGGCTCAAGGCTCAAGGCTTAAGGCTCAAGGCTCAAGGCTCAAGGCTCAAGGCTCAAGGCTCAAGGTTCACGGGTCAAGCGTGAAGGTTCAAGGTTCACATCACAAGGCTCACGTGTCAAGCGTCAAGGTTCAAGGCACACGGCTCAAGGGTCACAGCACAAGGCTCACGGGTCAAGCCTCAAGGTTCACAGCACACGGCTCAAGGGTCACGACTCAAGGCACAAGCTAGGCTCAAGGCTTAAGGCTCAAGGGTCAAGGTTCAAGGTTCAAAGCTTAAGGCTCAAGGCTGAAAAGTCAACGCTCAAGGCTCAAGGTTCAAAGCTCAAGGCTAAATGGTCACGTCTCAAGGCTCAAGGTTCAAGGCTCAAGGCTCATGGCTCAAGGCTCAAGGCTCTAGGCTCAAGGCTCAAGGCTCAAGCCTCAAGGCTAATGCTCAAGGTTCAAGGTTCAAGATTCAAGGGTCACGGCTCAAGGGTCAAGGCTAAAGAGTCAAGGCTCAACCCTAAAGGTTCAAGGCTTAAGGCTCAAGGCTCAAGGATTAAGGCTCATGGTTCAAGGCTCAAGGATCAACACACAAGGCGCAAGGCTCATGGCTCAAGGCTCATGGCTCAAGGCTCAGGGCTCAAGGCTCAACGCTCAAGGATCAAGGCTCAAGGCTCAATAGTCAAGGCTCAAGGCTCAAGTATCAAGTCTCAAAAGTCAAGGCTCAAGGCTCAAGGTTCAAGGCTTTAGGCTCAAGTCACAGGGCTCAAGGCTAATGGCTTAAATGATCAAGCCTCAAGGCTCAAGGCACAATGGTCACGGCTCAAAGGCTCAACACTCAAGGCTCAAGGCTTAAGGCTCAAGGCTCAAGGCTCAAGGCTCAAGGCTCAAGGCTCAAGGCTCAAGGCTCAAGGCTCAAGGCTCAAGGCTCACGGGTCATGGATGAAGCGTCAAGGTTCAAGGTTCACAGCACAAGGCTCACGGGTCAAGCGTCAAGGATCAAGGTTCACATCACATGGCTCAAAGGTCATGGCTCAAGGCACAAGCTTCAAGGCTCAAGGCTCAAGGCTCAAGGTTCAAGGTTCAAAGCTTAAGGCTTAAGGGTCACGTCTCAAGGCTCAAGGCTGAAAAGTCAAGGCTCATGGCTCAAGGCTCAAGGCTCAAGGTTCAAAGCTCAAGGCTCAAGGCTCAAGGCTCAAGGCTCAAGGCTCAAGGCTCAAGGCTCAAGGCTTAAGGCTCAAGGCTCAAGGCTCAAGGCTCAAGGCTCAAGGCTCAAGGCTCAAGGCTCAAGGCTCAAGGTTCACGGGTCAAGTGTGAAGGTTCAAGGTTCACAGCACAAGGCTCACGTGTCAAGCGTCAAGGTTCAAGGCACACGGCTCAAAGGTCACAGCACAAGGCTCACGGGTCAAGCCTCAAGGTTCACAGCACACGGCTCAAGGGTCACGACTCAAGGCACAAGCTAGGCTTAAGGCTCAAGGGTCAAGGTTCAAGGTTCAAAGCTTAAGGCTCAAGGCTGAAAAGTCAACGCTCAAGGCTCAAGGTTCAAAGCTCAAGGCTAACGGTCACGTCTCAAGGCTCAAGGTTCAAGGCTCAAGGCTCACGGGTCACGGATGAAGCGTCAAGGTTCAAGGTTCACAGCACAAGGCTCACGGGTCAAGCGTCAAGGATCAAGGTTCACATCACATGGCTCAAAGGTCACGGCTCAAGGCACAAGCTTCAAGGCTCAAGGCTCAAGGCTCAAGGTTCAAGGTTCAAAGCTTAAGGCTTAAGGGTCACGTCTCAAGGCTCAAGGCTGAAAAGTCAAGGCTCATGGCTCAAGGCTCAAGGCTCAAGGTTCAAAGCTCAAGGCTCAAGGCTCAAGGCTCAAGGCTCAAGGCTCAAGGCTTAAGGCTCAAGGCTCAAGGCTCAAGGCTCAAGGCTCAAGGCTCAAGGCTCAAGGTTCACGGGTCAAGCGTGAAGGTTCAAGGTTCACAGCACAAGGCTCACGTGTCAACCGTCAAGGTTCAAGGCACACGGCTCAAGGGTCACAGCACAAGGCTCACGGGTCAAGCGTCAAGGTTCACAGCACACGGCTCAAGGGTCACGACTCAAGGCACAAGCTAGGCTCAAGGCTTAAGGCTCAAGGGTCAAGGTTCAAGGTTCAAAGCTTAAGGCTCAAGGCTGAAAAGTCAATGCTCAAGGCTCAAGGTGCAAAGCTCAAGGCTAAACGGTCACGTCTCAAGGCTCAAGGTTCAAGGCTCAAGGCTCACGGGTCACGGATGAAGCGTCAAGGTTCAAGGTTCATAGCACAAGGCTCACGGGTCAAGCGTCAAGGATCAAGGTTCACATCACATGGCTCAAAGGTCACGGCTCAAGGCACAAGCTTCAAGGCTCAAGGCTCAAGGCTCAAGGTTCAAGGTTCAAAGCTTAAGGCTTAAGGGTCACGTCTCAAGGCTCAAGGCTGAAAAGTCAAGGCTCATGGCTCAAGGCTCAAGGCTCAAGGTTCAAAGCTCAAGGCTCAAGGCTCAAGGCTCAAGGCTCAAGGCTCAAGGCTTAAGGTCAAGGCTCAAGGCTCAAGGCTCAAGGCTCAAGGCTCAAGGCTCAAGGTTCACGGGTCAAGCGTGAAGGTTCAAGGTTCACAGCACAAGGCTCACGTGTCAAGCGTCAAGGTTCAAGGCACACGGCTCAAGGGTCACAGCACAAGGCTCACGGGTCAAGCCTCAAGGTTCACAGCACACGGCTCAAGGGTCACGACTCAAGGCACAAGCTAGGCTCAAGGCTTAAGGCTCAAGGGTCAAGGTTCAAAGCTTAAGGCTCAAGGCTGAAAAGTCAACGCTCAAGGCTCAAGGTTCAAAGCTCAAGGCTAAACGGTCACGTCTCAAGGCTCAAGGTTCAAGGCTCAAGGCTCAAGGCTCAAGGCTCTAGGCTCAAGGCTCAAGGCTCAAGGCTCAAGGCTCAAGGCTAATGCTCAAGGTTCAAGGTTCAAGGTTCAAGGGTCACGGCTCAAGGGTCAAGGCTAAAGAGTCAAGGCTCAACCCTCAAGGTTCAAGGCTTAAGGCTCAGGGCTCAAGGATCAAGGCTCATGGTTCATGGCTCAAGGATCAACACACAAGGCTCAAGGCTCATGGCTCAAGGCTCATGGCTCAAGGCTCAGGGCTCAAGGCTCAACGCTCAAGGATCAAGGCTCAAGGCTCAATAGTCAAGGCTCAAGGCTCAAGTATCAAGTCTCAAAAGTCAAGGCTCAAGGCTCAAGGTTCAAGGCTTTAGGCTCAAGTCACAGGGCTCAAGGCTAATGGCTTAAAGGATCAAGCCTCAAGGCTCAAGGCACAATGGTCACGGCTCAAAGGCTCAACACTCAAGGCTCAAGGCTCAAGGCTCAAGGCTCAAGGCTCAAGGCTCAAGGCTCAAGGCTCAAGGCTCAAGGCTCAAGGCTCAAGGCTCAAGGCTCAAGGCTCAAGGCTCACGGGTCACGGATGAAGCGTCAAGGTTCAAGGTTCACAGCACCAGGCTCACGGGTCAAGCGTCAAGGATCAAGTTTCACATCACATGGCTCAAAGGTCACGGCTCAAGGCACAAGCTTCAAGGCTCAAGGCTCAAGGCTCAAGGTTCAAGGTTCAAAGCTTAAGGCTTAAGGGTCACGTCTCAAGGCTCAAGGCTGAAAAGTCAAGGCTCATGGCTCAAGGCTCAAGGCTCAAGGTTCAAAGCTCAAGGCTCAAGGCTCAAGGCTCAAGGCTCAAGGCTCAAGGCTCAACGCTCATGCTCAAGGTTCAAGGTTCAAGATTCAAGGGTCACGACTCAAGGGTCAAGGCTAAAGAGTCAAGGCTCAACCCTCAAGGTTCAAGGCTTAAGGCTCAAGGCTCAGGGCTCAAGGCTCAACCCTGATGGATCAATGCTCAAGGTTCAAGGCTGAAGGCTCAATACACAAGGCTGAAGGCTCAAGGCTTAAGGCTCAGGGCTCAAGGCTCAACGCTCAAGGCTCAAGGCTCAAAAGTCAAGGCTCAAGGCTCAAGGATCAAGTCTCAAAAGTCAAGGCTCAAGGCTCATGGTTCAAGGCTTTAGGCTCAAGTCTCAAGGCTCAAGGCTCATGGCTTAAAGGATCAAGCCTCAAGGCTCAACGCTCAACGATCAACACTCAAGGATCAACGCTCAAGGCACAATGCTCACGGCTCAAAGGCTCTACACTTAAGGCTCAAGGGTCAAGGATAAAGAGTCAAGGCTCAAAGCTCAAGTCTCAAAGCTCATGGCTCAAGGCTCAAGGCTCAAGGCTCAAGGCTCAAGGCTCAAGGCTCAAGGCCTAAGGCTCAAGGCTCAAGGCCCAAGGCTCAAGGCCCAAGGCTCCAGGCTCAACGCTCAAGGCTAAAGGCTAAAGGTTCAAGGCCCAAGGCCCAAGGCTCAAGGCTCAAGGCTCATGGCCCATTCTCAAGGCTCAAGGCTCAAGGCTCAAGGCTCATGGCTCAAGGCTCAAGGCTCAAGGCTCAAGGTTCAAGGTTTAAGGTTCAAGGCTCAAGAGTCAAGGCTCTAGGCTCAAGGCTCAAGGTTCAAGGCTCTAGGTTCAAGAGTCAAGGTTCAAGGTTCAGGGATCAAGGCTCAATGCTCAAGGATCAAGGCTCAAGGCTCAAGGCTCAAGGCTGAAGGCTCAAGGCTGAAGGCTGAAGGCTGAAGGCTCAAGGCTCATCGCTCAAGGCTCAAGGCTCAAAGCTCAAGGCTCAAGGCTCAATAGTCAAGGCTCAAGGTTTATGGCTCAAGGCTCAAGGCTCAAAGGATCAAAGCTCAAGGCTCATGGCTCAAGGCTCAAGGCTAGAGGTTCAAAGCTCAAGGCTCAAGGCTAGAGGTTCAAAGCTCAAGGCTCAAGGGTCACGTCACAAGGCTTAAGGTTAAAAATTCAAGACTCAAGGCATAAGGCTCATGGCTCAACGCTCAACGCTCAAGGCTCAAGGCTCTAGAGTCAAGGTTCAAGGCTCAAGGTTCAAGGCATAAGGCTCAAGGCTAAAAGCTCAAGTCTTAAGGCTCAAGGCTCAAGGGTCATGGGTCAGGGGTCAAGAGTAAAGGTAGAAGGCTCAAGGTTTAAGGCTCAAGGTTCAAGGCTCAAGGCTCAAAGGCCAAGGCTCAAGGCTCAAAGCTCAAGGATCAAGGATCAAGGCTCAAGGCTCAAAGGATCAAGGCTCAAGGCTCCAGGCTCAATAGTCAAGGCTCAAGGGTCATGGCTCGAGGCTCACGGGTCAAGCGTCAAAATTCAAGGTTCAAAGCACAATGCTCAAGGATCACGGCTCAAGGCTCAAAGCTCAAGGCTCAAGGCTCAAGGCACAAGCCTCAAGGCTCAAGGCTGAAAGCTCAAGGGTCAAGGTTCATGGTTCAAAGCTTAAGGCTCAAGGGTCATGTCTCAAGGCTCAATGATCAACACTCAAGGATCAACGCTCAAGGCACAACGCTCACGGCTCAAAGGCTCAACGCTCAAGGTTCAAGAGTCAAGGTTCAAGGCTCATGGCTCAAGGCTCAAGGCTCAAGGCTCAAGGCTCAAGGCTCAATAGTCAAGGCATAAGGCTCAAGGCTAAAAGCTCAAGTCTTATGGCTCAAGGCTTAAGGCTCAAGGGTCATGGGTCAGGGGTCAAGAGTAAAGGTAGAAGGCTCAAGGGTTAAGGCTCAAGGTTCAAGGCTCAAGGCTCAAGGCTCAAAGGCCAAGGCTCAATGCTCTAGGTTCAAGAGTCAAGGTTCAAGGTTCAGGGATCAAGGCTCAAGTCTCAATGCTCAAGGATCAATGCTCAAGGCTTAAGGCTCAAGGCTCAAGGCTCAAGGCTCAAGGCTCAAGGGTCAAGGCTCAATAGTCAAGGCTCAAGGTTTATGGCTCAAGGCTCAAGGCTCATGACTCAATGCTCAAGGCTCAAGGCTCAAGGTTCAAAGCTCAAGGCTCAAGGGTCACGTCACAAGGCTTAAGGTTGAAAATTCAAGACTCAAGGCATAAGGCTCATGGCTCAACGCTCAACGCTCGAGGCTCAAGGCTCCAGAGTCAAGGTTCAAGGCTCAAGGCTCAAGACATAAGGCTCAAGGCTAAAAGCTCAAGTCTTAAGGCTCAAGGCTCAAGGCTCAAGGGTCATGGGTCAGGGGTCAAGAGTAAAGGTAGAAGGCTCAAGGTTTAAGGCTCAAGGTTCAAGGCTCAAGGCTCAAAGGCCAAGGCTCACAGCCAAGGATCAAGGATCAAGGCTCAAGGCTCAAAGGATCAAGGCTCAAGGCTCCAGGCTCATGGCTCAAGTCTGAAGACTCAAGGCTGAAAAGGCTCAAGGGTCATGGCTCAATAGTCAAGGCTCAAGGGTCATGGCTCGAGGCTCACGGGTCAAGCGTCAAAGTTCAAGGTTCAAAGCACAAGGCTCAAGGGTCACGGCTCAAGGCTCAAAGCTCAAGGCTCAAGGCTCAAGGCACAAGCCTCAAGGCTCAAGGCTCAAAGCTCAAGGGTCAAGGTTCATGGTTCAAATCTTAAGGCTCAAGGGTCACGTCTCAAGGCTCAATGATCAACACTCAAGGATCAACGCTCAAGGCACAACGCTCACGGCATAAAGGCTCAACGCTCAAGGTTCAAGGTTCATGGCTCAAGGCTCAAGGCTCAAGGCTCAAGGCTCAAGGCTCAAGGCTCATGGCACAAGGCTCAAGGCTCAAGGCCCAAGTCTCAAGGCCCAAGGCTCATGGCTTAACGCTCAAGGATAAAGGCTCAATGCTCAAGGCCCAAGGCCCAAGGCTCAAGGCTCAAGGATCAAGGCTCAAGGCTCAAGGCTCAAGGCTCAAGGCTCAAGGCTCAAGGCTCAAGGCTCAAGGCTCAAGGGTCAAGGCTCAAGGCTCAAGGGTCAAGGCTCAAGGCTGAAAAGGCTCAAGGCTCTAAGCTAAGGAGGTCAAGCGTCAAGGTTCAAGGTTCACAGCACAAGGCGCAAGGGTCACGGCTCAAGGCTCAAAGCTCAAGGCTCAAGGCACAAGCCTCCAGGCTCAATGCTCAAGGCTCAAGGCTCAAGGGTCAACGTTCAAAGGTTAAGGCTCAAGGGTCACGTCTCAAGGCTCAAGGCTGAAAAGTCAAGGCTCAAGGCTCACGACTCAAGGCTCAAGGGTCAAGGCTCACGACACAAGGCTCAAGGCTCAAGGCTCAAGGCTCATGGGTCGAGGTTCAAGGTTCAAATCTCAAGGCTCAAGGGTCAAGGGTCAAGGATCAAGGGTTAAGGCTCAAGGAACAAGGCTCACGACTCAAGGCTCAAGGCTCAAGGCTCACGACTCAAGGCTCAAGGCTCATGGGTCGAGGTTCAAGGCCCAAGGCTCAATGCTCAACGCTCAAGGCTAAGGGCCAAGGCTCAAGGCTCAAGGCCCAAGGCCCAAGGCCAAAGACCAAAGGCCAAAGGCCAAAGGCTCAAGGCTCAAGACTCAAGGCTCAAGGCTCAAGGCTCAAGGCTCAAGGCTCAAGGCTCAAGGCTCAAAGGCTCAAGGCTCAAGGTTCAAAGGCGTAAGGCTCAAGGCTTTTGGCTCAAGGCTTTTGGCTCAAGGCTCAAGGCTAAAAGGATCTAGCGTCAAGACTCAACGCTCAACGATCAACACTCAAGGATCAACGCTCAAGGCACAACGCTCATGGCTCAAAGGCTCAACGCTCAAGGCTCAAGGCTCAAGAGTCAAGGCTCAAGGCTCAAGGCTCATGGCAAAAGGCTCATAGCACAAGGCTAAAGGCTCAAGGCTCAAGGCTCAAGGCCCAAGGCTCAAGCCTCCAGGCTAAAGGCTCAAGGCTCAAGGCTCAAGGCTCAAGGCTTAAGGCTCAAGTTCAAAGCTCAAGGCTAAACGGTCACGTCTCAAGGCTCAAGTCTCAAGGCTCAAGGCTCAAGGCTCAAGGCTCAAGGCTCAAGGCTCAAGGCTCAAGTCTCAAGGCTCAAGGCTCAAGGCTCAAGGCTAATGCTCAAGGTTCAAGGTTCAAGGTTCAAGGTTCAAGGTTCAAGGGTCACGGCTCAAGGGTCAAGGCTAAAGAGTCAAGGTTCAACCCTCAAGGTTCAAGGCTTAAGGCTCAAGGCTCAAGGATCAAGGCTCATGCTTCAAGGCTCAAGGATCAACACACAAGGCTCAAGGCTCATGGCTCAAGGCTCAGGGCTCAACGCTCAACGCTCAAGGATCAAGGCTCATGGCTCAAGGCTCAAAAGTCAAGGCTCAAGGCTCAAGGATCAAGTCTCAAAAGTCAAGGCTCAAGGCTCAAGGTTATGGGCTTTAGGCTCAAGTCTCAGGGCTCAAGGCTCATGGCTTAAAGGATCAAGCCTCAAGGCTCAACGGTCAATGACCAACACTCAAGGATCAACGCTCAAGGCACAATGCTCACGGCTCAAAGGGTCAACACTCAAGGCTCAAGGCTCAAGGCTCAAGGCTGAAGACTCAAGGCTCACGGCTCAAGGCTCAAGGCTTAAGGCTCAAGGTTCAAGGCTCACGGGTCACGGGTCAAGCGTCAAGGTTCAAGGTTCACAGCACAAGGCTCACGGGTCAAGCGTCAAGGATCAAGGTTCACAGCACACGGCTTAAGGTCACGGCTCAAGGCACAAGCTTCAAGGCTCAAGGCTCAAGGCTCAAGGTTCAAGGTTCAAAGCTTAAGGCTTAAGGGTCACGTCTCAAGGCTCAAGGCTGAAAAGTCAAGGCTCATGGCTCAAGGCTCAAGGCTCAAGGTTCAAAGCTCAAGGCTCAAGGCTCAAGGCTCAAGGCTCAAGGCTCAAGGCTCAACGCTCATGCTCAAGGTTCAAGATTCAAGGGTCACGACTCAAGGGTCAAGGCTAAAGAGTCAAGGCTCAACCCTCAAGGTTCAAGGCTTAAGGCTCAAGGCTCAGGGCTCAAGGCTCAACCCTCATGGATCAATGCTCAAGGTTCAAGGCTGAAGGCTCAATACACAAGGCTGAAGGCTCAAGGCTTAAGGCTCAGGGCTCAAGGCTCAACGCTCAAGGCTCAAGGCTCAAAAGTCAAGGCTCAAGGCTCAAGGATCAAGTCTCAAAAGTCAAGGCTCAAGGCTCATGGTTCAAGGCTTTAGGCTCAAGTCTCAAGGCTCAAGGCTCATGGCTTAAAGGATCAAGCCTCAAGGCTCAACGCTCAACGATCAACACTCAAGGATCAACGCTCAAGGCACAATGCTCACGGCTCAAAGGCTCTACACTTAAGGCTCAAGGGTCAAGGATAAAGAGTCAAGGCTCAAAGCTCAAGTCTCAAAGCTCATGGCTCAAGGCTCAAGGCTCAAGGCTCAAGGCTCAAGGCTCAAGGCTCAAGGCTCAAGGCCTAAGGCTCAAGGCTCAAGGCCCAAGGCTCAAGGCCCAAGGCTCCAGGCTCAACGCTCAAGGCTAAAGGCTAAAGGTTCAAGGCCCAAGGCCCAAGGCTCAAGGCTCAAGGCTCATGGCCCATTCTCAAGGCTCAAGGCTCAAGGCTCAAGGCTCATGGCTCAAGGCTCAAGGCTCAAGGCTCAAGGTTCAAGGTTTAAGGTTCAAGGCTCAAGAGTCAAGGCTCTAGGCTCAAGGCTCAAGGTTCAAGGCTCTAGGTTCAAGAGTCAAGGTTCAAGGTTCAGGGATCAAGGCTCAATGCTCAAGGATCAAGGCTCAAGGCTCAAGGCTCAAGGCTGAAGGCTCAAGGCTGAAGGCTGAAGGCTGAAGGCTCAAGGCTCATCGCTCAAGGCTCAAGGCTCAAAGCTCAAGGCTCAAGGCTCAATAGTCAAGGCTCAAGGTTTATGGCTCAAGGCTCAAGGCTCAAAGGATCAAAGCTCAAGGCTCATGGCTCAAGGCTCAAGCCTCAAGGCTCAAGGCTCAAGGGTCAAGGCTCAAGGCTCAAGGCTCAAGGCTCAAGGCTCAAGGCTCAAGGCTCAAGGCTCAAGGCTCAAGGCTCAAGGCTCAAGGCTGAAGGCTCAAGGCTCAAGGCTCAAGGCTTAAGGCTCAAGGCTCAAGGCTCAAGGATCAAGGCTCAAGGCTCAAGGCTCAAGGCTCAAGGCTCAAGGCTCAAGGCTCAAGGCTCAAGGCTTAAGGCTCAAGGCTCAAGGCTCAAGGCTCAAGGCTCAAGGCTCAAGGCTGAAGGCTCAAGGCTCAAGGCTCAAGGCTTAAGGCTCAAGGCTCAAGGCTCAAGGATCAAGGCTCAAGGCTCAAGGCTCAAGGCTCAAGCCTCAAGGCTCAAGGCTCAAGGCTCAAAGGCTCAAGGCTCAAGGTTCAAAGGCGTAAGGCTCAAGGCTTTTGGCTCAAGGCTAAAGGCTCAAGGCTCAAAGGATCTAGCGTCAAGACACAAGGCTCAAAGGATCTAGCGTCAAGACACAAGGCTGAAAAGTCAAGGCTCAAGGCTCAAGGCTCAAGGCTCAAGGGTCAAGGTAATGGTGATTTTAGGTTAAAACAAGAACCAAAACGCAGCGGAAAGTATTTATCACCATAAACGGATCTTGATATTAATCATACAATTAAACTAATAAATAAATCAAAGAGATTGGATGAACATTTCATACCCTTGAAGTCTTTGATCTTGTTGAAATCGGATGGAGTTGGTGATGGATTGAAACCAAGTATTCAAAAGGAATACCTCTAAAAGTAATCCACACAACACTATTCTTGAACACCAAAGGAGGATGCTAGTCCTTGTGCTTGCAAAGAAGAAGAACTAAAAACACCTTTTGTGTGTGTTTCTTGGATGGTCAAAGGGATGACAAAAGAGGGAGTTTATGGACCATTATGGTGCCATAATTCCCATTAATGATTTCCATAAACCATTGATTATTTGCACTCAAGTCCCTTGTCTTTGTTTCTTCTATTTGCTTACAATTAAGTTTCAATATTAACAATTAATATTAAACTCTAATATATACAAGCATGTAGCTTATATTAATATATAATGTAATTACCCTAATTACACTATATATCTTATGGTATTAAGTGTTTAAGTGTGTGACCCTCTAGGCTCACAAACTACTAGCCATATAACTATATGTTATACGCGTGAAGCATTTCCCAACAGCTCCCACTTGCGCACGTGATAACATCAAGTAGTTATACAAGCAAAGGTTAGAGTCTAGCAACCCGCCAATGCCCCTAGAAGTACATGAGGAGTTTCATAAAATCTTTGTTCAAAGTTTTTCGAGCAGTTATCCTTTTGTTACTGATACTATGTTGAATTTTAGACAAGGATTAATGTCAATCTAAAATTTCAACGATTCTGTTTCTCGATCTATACATTGAAGTAGATTACCAAAACCAATCAAGATTCATCTTGATTACCTTTTGGGTGTGGCCACACATACATCTATTCAAATCATCGAGGGGCCCAGTAGTATCTAATCCACATGCGTGGAGGAACAAATTCTTTGTTGACTGCACGTGTCTGTCATATGCTTAATGACAAACCCGATAATGGTTGTTATAGCAGCCTTATTCAGGTCAGCGTTTAACCATATCAAAGTTTGCCCCTCTACATACACAAACCAACTTGCATCTCAAGTCAGAGGATAAGTGACAAAGCCTTTGTGAGATTCACTTGTGACATAAATCCAGGAAGTGATTTCTCATAGGTTGGGTCAGTCCAGTTGTGCATCATTATGAACAACATGTGAGTTTGATTTCATTATCCTTAGTCATACTAAGATAATGTCATCAATGCCCTCAGATTTGTCTTGATAATATTCCCATATTATTAATATGACAATGGACAATTTAGAATATAAAACACAGTAAATATTCAAGGATATAAACATGCAAATATAGAACACAGTAGATATTCATATAAAAACGATCATATCAAATATATCAATTTATTCCAATATAAACTGCTCACAGTTCCATTATCCAAATACTAAAACAGATTTACATGAAACTACTAGCTTGTCGAACTCCAATGTTCAATACATATTCAAGATGTTTGGTACAAGACATTGAGTTTGATAAAGCATCAGCTAGTTAGTTATCTGTTTGAACATTAAGTGTACGAATTTCACATATCTCGATAAATCATTCGAATGTAGTGAACCTTCGTAAATAGGATCTAGCGTTATCACGACCTATTTCAAAACCAACACAAGTATAGCAAGTATACTTAGTTTCAGTTCAGTATCTCCACCATAGCCAAGGAACATATATCTAGTATTTCAAAATACTTCAATGTGTTCTTAACAGCAATCCAGTGACTCTCTCATGGATTCTGTTGGTATTTTCTAGTAAGGTCCCCTAAGGACGTTACATTTGGCCTAGTGCTCCTTACAGCGTACATGATGAATGAAATAGCCGATTCATAGGGGATTACATTCATCCGCTTCACCACATCAGGTGTGGAAGGTCCTTGAGTCTCACTCAAGTTTACATTGTGTGGCATACGAGGACTTCCTCGTTTGGGAGTACCACTCTAAACCATTTAGAATTTTGTCAATGTAAGCACTTTGACTTAAACCAATTAACCGCTTTGATCTATCATTATAGATCTTTACTTCAAGTATGTATGTCGTGTCCCTACAATCCATCATGTCGAAACATTTTTCAAGCCAGGATTTTCATCTTGTAGCATGGTATATTGTTTCACATGAGTGAAATGTCATCAACATGTATGACTTGAGAAACGACAACGCTCCCACTAGCTTTCATATATACACATACTCAGTTTGGGTTTTAGGTGAAACAAACGTTTTGATTTCATCATCAACCAAATTTCATAGTCATAGTACACTACTTTGGCTATAAGAATCCTAATGTCTTTAGTAACAGGCGAGAAGGTTTCATCATTGTCAATCCAGTAGGATTGAGTGTAACCTTTTGCTACTATGAGAGATTTATAGGTGTGTATATTTTCATCCATGTCAACAGTCTTACTGTTTTGAGAAAGATCAACTAAGTTCAAAACTTGATTGTCTCTCATGGATTTTATTTTCGCATTCATAGCTTCAAGTCATTTTTCGAATTCAAAATTCGATAATGCAACTTGATAGTTAGGGGGTTCATAATGATCCTCGAAACTTGCTCCTCAGCATCGACATAAATCTATATCGTTCAGGTGCATGAAGTGTCCTTGCGGATCTATGAATGGGAACAACATCATCCTGTGGTCCAACATCTATATGTCCAGCCTCAGAATGATATTTGCTAGTGTTACCAGAAGGTTGTGTATCTTCACTTTGAATCTTGTCAAAGTCTATAGTGCTCCCACTTGCTTTGTGAAATGAGACTGTTCTCAAGAAACTCAGCATACCGAGTAACAACCATTTGTTCTCAGTTGGGAAGTAAAATAGTAATCGAAGATATACTTGATAGATATGGGCTCAAGTTTGTTCGGCATGTCTCGTTCCACGAGATCCTCACAACCCCAGATCCTCAAGTAAGACAAATTAGGGATTTTCCCACGCCATATCTCATATGGTGTCTTTTTAACCTTTTGGTTGGAACCATATCAAGTATTCGAGCAGCAGACTTCAGTGCATGCCCCTCAAAAGGATAGTGTAAGAGTAGTAGGACTCATCATAGATCGCACCATGTCATACAGGGTCCGATGTCTCCTTCCAGACGCACCATTATCTTGTGGAGTGTATGAAAGAGTGAATTGTGAGATAATCTCACGATGTGAGGGATGATCTGGAAACTCTTGACTCATGTACTTTCATCCTTAATCAGGACTGAAAGCCTTTGTTGTCTTGCTAAGTTGATTTTCTACTTTTACTTTAGAAAGCTTTGAACGTTTCAAAGATTTCATGTTTATGTCTAATCAAGTAAACATAACCATAGCGACTGATATCATTAAAGCTTCCATGTTGATGTTTAATCAAGTAAACATAACCACATCGAATGATATCATCAGTGAAAGTAGGTGGCACCTTCCCTAGTCTTAGTTCTAAAAGGGCCACATACATCAGTATGTATGAGTCCAAGTAGATTTGTAGCTCTTTCGCCAACTTGGGAGAAAAGCTTTCTTGTTATCTTTCCATAATATACAAGAGAGGCATTTTAAATGATTCATAATCATTTGTAAAGAAGCCCGTCGAGTTTTAGTATCAAAATGCGTTTCTTGTTTATGTGGAAAAGATGACGATGATCTAGGTAAGTAGAATCCAAACCAATTTGGATTCTTGAGTGCTACATTTGTATATAGAACTATCGTTTGAATTAGGATCATGCATATTAATTTCAAACATACTATTACAATGAATAGTTATAAAAAAATGTTATTTTTCATAAAACAAAATATCATAATCCATTATTCAACAAACGATAAAGCTAAACAATGCATAATTGATAATTGTTCAAAACAATAATTAACGCATTAGGAAGGATAAGATCACAGCTTCCATTCATTTAGCTTTCTACTTCACATTCAATCTTGCACATTTGTGTAAATGTGAGTTCCACAACTAGTGTCATACACTCAAGATTTATCACGAAAAGTATAGAGTTCTATAATGAAGATACCTAATGTGCTAACTAGAACACATTTGTCCTTCATCAACTCTGCCACGTAGGCAGGACAATTCCTCCTTCAATGGCCAGTTTCATCGCAATGATGGCAAGAAATATCCTTTGCAGGGTGCTCCTTTTTAGCAGGTGGGGGAATCGTAGGTTTGGAAAAGTAAACTAGCTTACCCTTACCTAGACTCTTGCCTTGTGCTTGCGGTTTACCTTCCCTGATTGCAAGAAAAGTATTGGGTAACCCTTGCTTAACCAGTTTTACCATAGCATGTTCAACGATTGTCTTCCCCATGCTATGTACTTTTAAATCACTTTTCAAACTGGTCATAGTCCTTGGATAGTGAGGTAAGAATCAAGCTCATTCCAAGAACTTGTGGTAAGGGTTAACCAAGACGTTCCATTGGATCAAGATAGCATTACATATTCAAGATGTAAGTGCTAACTGATTGGCCGTCCTCCTGATTGCAAGCGTGGAATGCTTTAACTGTTTTGAACAGTTCAAGTTCTGCCTTTTTGTTGAAATATCATTTTCAACTCGCTTATCATGTCATATGCTGTGAGTTCCTCGAAGTACTTTCGAATCTCGGGGTTCATGCTCACAAGCATATGAGTAGCAACTTCTTGGTGTTCGTTAAACGTTTCGGTAAAGGCTTGACGAACAGCAGCAGAATCACTGACAGGAGGTGCCTCAGGTAAGGCCTCTTATAGGTGTATCAACTTTCTCATCTCTAAGGACAATCCTTAGAATTCGATATCAGAAGATAAAGTTGATATTAGTCAGTTTCAGTTTTCAAGAACTGATTTTTGAGTGGAGATACTTAGGTTTTGATGTTGTTGTTATCTGTATAACAACCAAAGTTCAAAAAATAGTATTTTCAATAATAATTTCTTTTAATCAATTAACTACCCAATTAATTTTAATTAAAAGCTAAGATCCGATTGAGCTTCTATCACCGCATCAGTTGATCTGCTAGAGGTGATAGATCCAATAGGTAGGTGACGATCAACAATTGCATTACAAGTGCAACTCTTAGAGGTATGGGACTTCATGGCACCTAGTGAACAAGCATCTAGGGTCAAGTGGCATGTTTGTCGCATCGTCGCCTCGAGTCAAGGTCTCACCGTTAACTCGATTAAGTCATCCAATGTGAAATCATGTCAAAATAGCTCTAGGTCTCACGCGTAGAGAATAATGACCTCGGATCTAGATTCAAACCACGTCTCACGTGAATTCAAAAATAGAAGCAAGTGATTTACAACCGATTGGACGGCGTGACTTAAATTTTAGGTATGTTAAATTTTAATTAATAAAATTTTATTAAGATATGAATGAATCATGTACTTCATTCATATCACTTCATAAGTCGTTTAATAAACGGTAAAAACATTTAACGATTATTAAGGTTTAAGTTTCAAATCGTATTTAAACTTAGTTTAATCTCAAAACAATTTTAGATTAAAGGTTTAATCATCAATGATTAACTATTATTTTAAGTTTCAAATCATATTTAAACTTAGTTTAATCTCAAAACAATTTTAGATTAAAGGTTTAATCATCAATGATTAACTAGTAATTATCGATGATTAAATGTTTGGATGTTTTAATGTTTGTGTCAAAAAACATTTTTAATTGTTTTATTTACTTGTATCTAATAGGAAAAGAAAACAACCACAAACATAAATAAAACATGCAACAAATTTTGTGCAAACCTCGACCGATGAAATCCTAGGTTCGGTCACGTGAGTCATCACGACGGACCGAAGGGTCAAACTAGGGGACGGGCCAATATGAACCCAAACGGGCCTACATAAACCCAGTGGGCTCCCACTTGCTCCAAGACATTCTTGAGCAAGTAGAACCCAAAATTGTGAAAAAATGCAATCTGCCAGAAAATTCCAGCAGACTTCGAAGCCCGAAAAGTCACTGAAGGAGTCTTCGTTAGTCTTCCCGGCCTTCTGGAAAGTTGTAGCCCACGACTTTGCAAGCATTTTAGGCTTTTGAATCGCCCAAAACGGAGTCCGTATGCCTCTGGAAAACCTGTTTTCGTACAGCCCTCGCTTTTGTGACGGAAATTTGTTGTTTTCTTCATTAGTCTTCAATATTTTTTGTCAACAATTTACAATAAAAAGATAAAATAAATACAATCTATTCTATTACTTTTACATTACAAATTGCCCCAAAAATGGCACCAAAAATAAAAGAAAAAAAAATGAAACAAATTACAACAATTAAGCCAAAAAACAAGGCTTTTCCCAAAACAACCAAACAACCAAACATCAACCACATTCATTCACAAACGGTCTAGGCTTTCATCGGTTTGCACAAACAAGCAACAATTGACAAGGCTTTGGCTTGGGATATGGCAAAAATACATGTTTTGCCATATCAACAAAATGGAATTAAAAATTAAATTCCAAGCCAAATAATCAAAAAATACAATAACAAGATTAATTTTTTGATTTGATTTTGTAACAAGTGACAATAGGGTTCCAAAAATACCATATTTTAACCCATTAATTTATAAAAAAACCGAAAAAAAAATTAAAAATCGGAATTTAAAACACCAAAAAAAACTTTGGTTTTTGCCACTTTTCACAAAATCTAGCTAATTATATGATTAATATAATGACTCGTGATACCACTAATGGTGATTTTAGGTTAAAACAAGAACCAAAACGCAGCGGAAAGTATTTATCACCATAAACGGATCTTGATATTAATCATACAATTAAACTAATAAATAAATCAAAGAGATTGGATGAACATTTCATACCCTTGAAGTCTTTGATCTTGTTGAAATCGGATGGAGTTGGTGATGGATTGAAACCAAGTATTCAAAAGGAATACCTCTAAAAGTAATCCACACAACACTATTCTTGAACACCAAAGGAGGATGCTAGTCCTTGTGCTTGCAAAGAAGAAGAACTAAAAACACCTTTTGTGTGTGTTTCTTGGATGGTCAAAGGGATGACAAAAGAGGGAGTTTATGGACCATTATGGTGCCATAATTCCCATTAATGATTTCCATAAACCATTGATTATTTGCACTCAAGTCCCTTGTCTTTGTTTCTTCTATTTGCTTACAATTAAGTTTCAATATTAACAATTAATATTAAACTCTAATATATACAAGCATGTAGCTTATATTAATATATAATGTAATTACCCTAATTACACTATATATCTTATGGTATTAAGTGTTTAAGTGTGTGACCCTCTAGGCTCACAAACTACTAGCCATATAACTATATGTTATACGCGTGAAGCATTTCCCAACACAAGGCTCAAGGCTAAAGGCTTAAGGCTCAAGGCTCAAGGCTCAAGGCTCAAGGCTCAAGGCTCAAGGCTCAAGGCTCAAGGCTCAAGGCTCAAGGCTCAAGGCTCAAGGCTCAAGGCTCAAGGCTCAAGGCTCAAGGCTTAAGGCTCAAGGCTCAAGGCTCAAGGATCAAGGCTCAAGGCTCAAGGCTCAAGGCTCAAGCCTCAAGGCTCAAGGCTCAAGGCTCAAAGGCTCAAGGCTCAAGGTTCAAAGGCGTAAGGCTCAAGGCTTTTGGCTCAAGGCTAAAGGCTCAAGGCTCAAAGGATCTAGCGTCAAGACACAACGCTCAACGATCAACACTCAAGGATCAACGCTCAAGGCACAACGCTCATGGCTCAAAGGCTTAACGCTCAAGGCTCAAGGCTCAAGAGTCAAGGCTCAAGGCTCAAGGCTCATGGCTAAAGGCTCATAGCACAAGGCTAAAGGCTCAAGGCTCAAGGCTCAAGGCCCAAGGCTCAAGCCTCAAGGCTAAAGGCTCAAGGCTCAAGGCTCAAGGCTCAAGGCTCAAGACTTAAGGCTCAGGTTCAAAGCTCAAGGCTAAACGGTCACGTCTCAAGGCTCAAGGCTCAAGGCTCAAGGCTCAAGGCTCAAGTCTCAAGGCTCAAGGCTCAAGGCTCAAGGCTAATGCTCAAGGTTCAAGGTTCAAGGTTCAAGGTTCAAGGTTTAAGGTTCAAGGGTCACGGCTCAAGGGTCAAGGCTAAAGAGTCAAGGTTCAACCCTCAAGGTTCAAGGCTTAATGCTCAAGGCTCAAGGATCAAGGCTCATGCTTCAAGGCTCAAGGATCAACACACAAGGCTCAAGGCTCATGGCTCAAGGCTCAGGGCTCAACCCTCAACGCTCAAGGATCAAGGCTCATGGCTCAAGGCTCAAAAGTCAAGGCTCAACGCTCAAGGATCAAGTCTCAAAAGTCAAGGCTCAAGGCTCAAGGTTCAAGGCTTTAGGCTCAAGTCTCAGGGCTCAAGGCTCATGGCTTAAAGGATCAAGCCTCAAGGCTCAACGGTCAATGACCAACACTCAAGGATCAACGCTCAAGGCACAATGCTCACGGCTCAAAGGGTCAACACTCAAGGCTCAAGGCTCAAGGCTCAAGACTCAAGGCTCATGGCTCAAGGCTCAAGGCTCAAGGCTCAAGGCTCAAGGCTCAAGGTTCAAGGCTCACGGGTCACGGGTCAAGCGTCAAGGTTCAAGGTTCACAGCACAAGGCTCACGGGTCAAGCGTCAAGGATCAAGGTTCACAGCACACGGCTCAAGGTCACGGCTCAAGGCACAAGCTTCAAGGCTCAAGGCTCAAGGCTCAAGGTTCAAGGTTCAAAGCTTAAGGCTTAAGGGTCACGTCTCAAGGCTCAAGGCTGAAAAGTCAAGGCTCAAGGCTCAAGGCTCAAGGGTCAAGGCTCAAGGCCAAAGGCTCAAGGCTCAAGGCTCAAGGCTCAAGGCTCAAGGCTCAAGGCTCAAGGCTCAAGGCTCAAGGCTCAAGGCTCAAGGCTCAAGGCTCAAGGCTCAAGGCTCAAGGCTCAAGGCTCAAGGCTCAAGGCTCAAGGCTCAAGGCTCAAGGCTCAAGGCTCAAGGTTTAAGGTTCAAGGGTCACGACTCAAGGGTTAAGGCTAAAGAGTCAAGGCTCAACCCTCAAGGTTCAAGGCTTAAGGCTCAAGGCTCAAGGATCAATGCTCAAGGTTGAAGGCTCAAGGGTCAACACACAAGGCTGAAGGCTAAAGGCTCAAGGCTCAATGCTCAAGGCTCAAGGCTCAAAAGTCAAGGCTCAAGGCTCAAGGATCAAGGCTCAAAAGTCAAGGCTCAAGGCTCAAGGTTCAAGGCTTTAGGCTCAAGTCTCAAGGCTCAAGGCTCATGGCTTAAAGGATCAAGCCTCAAGGCTCAAGGCTCAACGATCAACACTCAAGGATCAACGCTCAAGGCCCAATGCTCACGGCTCAAAGGCTCAACACTTAAGGATCAAGGGTCAAGGCTCAAGAGTCAAGGCTCAAAGCTCAAGGCTCAAAGGCTCAAGGCTCAAGGTTCAAAGGCGTAAGGCTCAAGGCTTTTGGCTCAAGGCTAAAGGCTCAAGGCTCAAAGGATCTAGCGTCAAGACTCAACGCTCAACGATCAACACTCAAGGATCAACGCTCAAGGCACAACGCTCATGGCTCAAAGGCTCAACGCTCAAGGCTCAAGGCTCAAGAGTCAAGGCTCAAGGCTCAAGGCTCATGGCTAAAGGCTCATAGCACAAGGCTAAAGGCTCAAGGCTCAAGGCTAAAGGCCCAAGGCTCAAGCCTCAAGGCTAAAGGCTCAAGGCTCAAGGCTCAAGGCTCAAGGCTCAAGGCTTAAGGCTCAGGTTCAAAGCTCAAGGCTAAACGGTCACGTCTCAAGGCTCAAGGCTCAAGTCTCAAGGCTCAAGGCTCAAGGCTCAAGGCTAATGCTCAAGGTTCAAGGTTCAAGGTTCAAGGTTCAAGGGTCACGGCTCAAGGGTCAAGGCTAAAGAGTCAAGGTTCAACCCTCAAGGTTCAAGGCTTAAGGCTCAAGGCTCAAGGATCAAGGCTCATGCTTCAAGGCTCAAGGATCAACACACAAGGCTCAAGGCTCATGGCTCAAGGCTCAGGGCTCAACCCTCAACGCTCAAGGATCAAGGCTCATGGCTCAAGGCTCAAAAGTCAAGGCTCAAGGCTCAAGGATCAAGTCTCAAAAGTCAAGGCTCAAGGCTCAAGGTTCAAGGCTTTAGGCTCAAGTCTCAGGGCTCAAGGCTCATGGCTTAAAGGATCAAGCCTCAAGGCTCAACGGTCAATGACCACACTCAAGGATCAACGCTCAAGGCACAATGCTCACGGCTCAAAGGGTCAACACTCAAGGCTCAAGGCTCAAGGCTCAAGACTCAAGGCTCACGGCTCAAGGCTCAAGGCTCAAGGCTCAAGGTTCAAGGCTCACGGGTCACGGGTCAAGCGTCAAGGTTCAAGGTTCACAGCACAAGGCTCACGGGTCAAGCGTCAAGGATCAAGGTTCACAGCACACGGCTCAAGGTCACGGCTCAAGGCACAAGCTTCAAGGCTCAAGGCTCAAGGCTCAAGGTTCAAGGTTCAAAGCTTAAGGCTTAAGGGTCACGTCTCAAGGCTCAAGGCTGAAAAGTCAAGGCTCAAGGCTCAAGGCTCAAGGGTCAAGGCTCAAGGCTCAAGGCTCAAGGCTCAAGGCTCAAGGCTCAAGGGTCAAGGCTCAAGGCTCAAGGCTCAAGGCTCAAGGCTCAAGGCTCAAGGCTCAAGGCTCAAGGCTCAAGGATCAAGGCTCAAGGCTCAAGGCTCAAGGCTCAAGGCTCAAGGCTCAAGGCTCAAGGCTCAAGGCTCAAGGCTAAAGTCTCAAGGCTCAAGGTTTAAGGTTCAAGGGTCACGACTCAAGGGTTAAGGCTAAAGAGTCAAGGCTCAACCCTCAAGGTTCAAGGCTTAAGGCTCAAGGCTAAAGGATCAATGCTCAAGGTTCAAGGCTCAAGGGTCAACACACAAGGCTGAAGGCTAAAGGCTCAAGGCTCAATGCTCAAGGCTCAAGGCTCTAAAGTCAAGGCTCAAGGCTCAAGGATCAAGGCTCAAAAGTCAAGGCTCAAGGCTCTAAAGTCAAGGCTCAAGGCTCAAGGTTCAAGGCTTTAGGCTCAAGTCTCAAGGCTCAAGGCTCATGGCTTAAAGGATCAAGCCTCAAGGCTCAAGGCTCAACGATCAACACTCAAGGATCAACGCTCAAGGCCCAATGCTCACGGCTCAAAGGCTCAACACTTAAGGCTCAAGGGTCAAGGCTCAAGAGTCAAGGCTCAAAGCTCAAGGCTCAAGGCTCGAGAATCTAGCCTCAAGGCTCAAGGCATAAGGCTCATGGCTGAAGGCTCATGGCACAAGGCTCAAGCCTCAAGGCCTAAGGCTCAAGGTCCAAGGCATAAGGCTCATGGCTGAAGGCTCATGGCACAAGGCTCAAGCCTCAAGGCCTAAGGCTCAAGGTCGAAGGCTCAAGGCCCAAGGCTCCAGGCTCAACGCTCAAGGCTAAAGGGTCAAGGTTCAAGGCCCAAGGCCCAAGGCTCAAGGCCCAAGGCTCAAGGCTCAACACTCAAGGCTCAAGGCTCAATGCCCAAGGCCCAAGGCTGAAGGCTCAAGGCTCAAGGCTCAAGGATCAAGTCTCAAGGCTCACGGCTCAAGGCTCGAGGCTCATGGATCAAGGCTCAAGGCTCAAGGCTCAATGCTCAAGTCTGAAAAGGCTCAAGGCTCACGGGTTAAGCGTCAAGGTTCAAGGCTCAACGCTCAAGTATCAAGGCACAGGGCTCAAGGCTCAAGGCTCAAGGGTCATGGGTCAAGGGTCAAGAGTAAAGGTAGAAGTTTCAAGGTATAAGGCTCATGGTTCAAGGCTCAAGGCTTAAGGCTCAAGGCTCAAGGCTCAAGGCTCAAGGCTCCTGCCTCAAGGCTCAAGGCTCAAGGCTCAAGGCTCAAGGCTCAAGGCTCAAGGGGTCACGACTCAAGGGGTCACGACTCAAGGTTCGAGGCTCAAAAGTCAAGGGTTCAAAGACTCAAGGTTCAAGACTGAAGGCTCAAGGCTGAGAAGGCTCAAGGCTCATGGCTCAAGGCTCATGGCACTAGGCTCAAGGATCAACGCCCAAGGCTTAAGGCCCAAGGCTCAACGCTCAACGCTCAAGGCTACAGGCTCAAGGCCCAAGGCCCAGGGCCCAAGGCTAAAGGCTCAACGCTCAAGGCTCAAGTCTCAAGGCTCAAGGGTCAACGCTCATGGCTCAAGGCACAAGGCTCAAGGCTTAAGGCTCAAGGCTTAAGGCTTAAGGCATAAGGGTCAAGGCTTAAGGGTGAAGGCTCAAAACTCAAGGCTCAAGGCTCATGGCTCAAGGCTCAAGGCTCAAGGATCAATGTTTAAGGCTCAAGTCTCAAGGCTCAAGTCTTAAGGCTCAAGGATCAAGGCTCAAGGCTCAAGGCTCAAGGCTAAAGGCTCATAGCTCAAGGGTCAAGGCTAAATAGTCAAGGCTCAAGGCACAGAGGATCATGGCTCAAGGCTCATGGCTTAAGGCTCAAGGCTCAAGGGTCAAGCGTCAAGGTTCAAGTTTAGAAGATCAAGTCTAAAGGCTCAAGGGTCACGGCTCAAGGCTCAGGGCTCAAGGCACAAGGCACAAGGCACACGGCTCAAGGCTCAAGGCTCAAGGTTCAAAGCTCAAGGCTCAAGGGTCATGTCACAAAGTGCAAGGCATAAGGCTCACGGCTCAACGCTCAACGCTCAAGACTCAAGGGTCAAGGCTCAAAGCTCAAGGCTCAAGGCTCAAGGCTCAAGGCTCAAGGCTCCTGCCTCAAGGCTTAAGGCTTAAGGCTTAAGGCTCAAGGCTCAAGGCTCAAGGGGTCACGACTCAAGGTTCAAGGCTCAGAAGTCAAGGGTTCAAAGACTCAAGGTTCAAGACTGAAGGCTCAAGGCTGAGAAGGCTCAAGGCTCATGGCTCAAGGCTCATGGCACTAGGCTCAAGGATCAACGCCCAAGGCTTAATGCCCAAGGCTCAAGGCTCAACACTTAAGGCTACAGGCTCAAGGCCCAAGGCCTAGGGCCCAAGGCTGAAGGCTCAACGCTCAAGGCTCAAGTCTCAAGGCTCAAGGGTCATCGCTCAAGGCTCATGGCCCAAGGCACAAGGCTCAAGGCTCAAGTCTCAAGGCTTAAGGCTTAAGGCTTAAGGCATAAGGGTCAAGGCTTAAGGGTGAAGGCTCAAAACTCAAGGCTCAAGGCTCAAGGCTCAAGGCTCATAGCTCAAGGGTCAAGGCTCAATAGTCAAGGCTCAAGGCACAAAGGATCATGGCTCAAGGCTCATGGCTTAAGGCTCAAGGCTCAAGGGTCAAGCGTCAAGGTTCAAGTTTAGAAGATCAAGTCTAAAGGCACAAGGGTCACGGCTCAAGGCTCAAGGCACAAGGCACAAGGCACAAGGCTCAAGAGTCAAGGGTCCAGGCTCAAGGCTCAAGGCTCAAGGCTCATGGCTAAAGGCTCATAGCACAAGGCTTAAGGCTCAAGGCCCAAGGCTCAAGGCCCAAGGCCCAAGGCTCAACTCTCAAGTCTAAAGGCTCAAGGCTCAAGGCCCAAGGCCCAAGCCTCAAGGCTCAAGGCTCAAGGTGTTACACCCTGAAATTTATATGATTAAATAATATTATTTTTATCACGTTTTATGTTAATTATAATTAATTTTATATTAATTAGACATGTCGGGTTAGTTAATTAATTAAGAAATTATTTACTTTTAATAATTACAAATTCTTTTATTTAAGAGGATGTATAATTAGTTAATCGTCTGGTAAGTGTTTAGACGACATGTTGTTAGACGGTTCGTTATTAATTGAGCATGAGTGTATTTTGTCATACTTATATTTTTCGTCATGTCGGGGTTAGGGTGCTAAATTATAATTGGTTAATTACATTTTTTATTATTAGACATCATAATTAAATTATTATATGTCTCGCGAGTTTTAGACGTTAATTAATTAGCAAATTGTTTTAACTAGTGAGTTATTATGTCTCGGGTTTAAGTTATTCAATAAATATGAGTCGGGGTTTTTAATAATAGTGAGTTGGGCCGGCAAAGACCAAGGGCCTTAGCCTTTCGAGTGACGGGCTTGACTAATTAAATTTTATAAGCCTTATAAACCCTTAATCTACTCAAACCCTCTTTCCCCTATTAGGATGTCGGCCGTCTCAATCACCCCAAACCCCCCTTAGCCGTGAAATCGTTTCTCCACAATCCGTCGAAATGAGCGGGCTTGGAATGTTATTTTTGTTGTCGGTGTTAGAAGTTGACGCATGAATTGAAAAAGAAAGTAGAGAATCGGAAGATTTCATTTGTACGTCCAAGGAATAGAGCAACCATCCTAGCAGCTATGGCGTACCTCGATTTTGGTGACTTTCAAACAATTAAATCCAAGGACATCAAATGGTGACGTAATTGTTGTGGTTCTCGTTTGTAAATTAATAGGTAATCCTTGTTCTCGATTTCTTGATTCGGCGATTTATAATTCTCATTCCTTAATCTGTAAGTTGTTCCGGCACCACATAGATTGGAGAAGGGAGTAGTCCATGATCAGTTGGTCTGAGCCGAGTTCGTGTTCGAGTAGTTCTGATCCACAGAGGTGAGTGAGGTCGAGTTCGGGTCTAGAGCTTTTCGTGAGATTAATCGTTTGGGTATAATCCTAGTTTCCTTCCTCGATATTCTTTATTGTGTTTTTTTAGTTTGGTGTTGTCCGAGCCAAGCTGGGTTCCAGAAAATCTGAGCTCGGTTGTGTCAATAGACAATCGGGTGAAAGAATCGGGATTTGTCATTGGTATTTCTTTTGTAGTTTTCTTGTGCTGGGATTTCTGGTCAGCAGCTGTCTGCTGTGTTTGGGTCGAGTTTTACCCATTTCGGGTTAGATTCAGAGCCACGGGCCTTCTGGATTATTGTAGCCTGTTGTTTGACCTTTCCGTGGCCGCCTACCGCTCGTTAATTGAGTTAACGGTTTGTGAGATACGACCCTTGTTGTAACTGCTGCAGGGTTGAAATACTGCACGAATTTTCCTGTTGCAGGCCTGTTTCGGGGCCCTTCGGGTCTGTTTCGGGTCTCGAGCCCTTCTGCCTAGTTGTAGATAGAATGTTTCCTAGTCAACGCGTACAGCTGACACTCAACGGGTTATCTGGTCGAGAGTTATGGCCTTCGTGGTAAGGCCGACGCAGGCTGCCAAAATAATTATGATTAAGTTTTTGGGGTGAATTTTAATCCGGGCTTTCTTTCATGCTTTAGGATCGTCTAAGAGCTAGCCGTGCAGTATTTTAGTGTGTTGTGGATTCTTCGGAGTTACGTTTTCGAGGTGAGTATTCTCACCGTGTATTCAGTTATAACGTTATACATACAAGACTTATATGTTTCATTACATGCACTATATTTGCTAGCTGAGTATTGATCTATTATCTGAGTATCTGGGCATCTGGTTTTATTATACTGATCTGAGTATCTGTGCTACTACGTGCTAGGGCATCTGAGATAATTATGTTATAGAGATAAAAACATAATAACACACATCGTACTTTTGGCTTTATGCCTATTTGGGATCACCTCCCGTCTGAGTTTTGGGATCACCTCCCGTCTGAGTTTTGGGTTACGCCTATCTGAGGTGTGAGGAGGGGCTATAGACCCGAATCACACAAGCGCGCTATATAAATTAAAATCTGAGTAATAAAATCTGAGAAATAAATCTGAGTAATTAACTGAGTAGATTCTGAGTAGGAGTACACCGATGTGCCTCATGTGTTGTATGTTATGATTGAATGCTTTTTGAGATTATTAACTCAGCTTCCCAGCTAACCCATATTTCCCCCCATTGTTTCAGGTACCATCAAAGGAAAAGAGAAGGTGGATGGTTGACCGATGTATCTTCCCAGAACTGTTGTGGACAACATTTATTATTTTTAAACGTTTTATTATTAAACATTTTTCCACATTAAATACATTATTAAATGACAACATTATTATTGGGATTTATTTATTAAAGTTATTGGGACCATTTTTATCAAAATCTTGTACTCAAAAAGTTTTAAATTTTTGTGAATTTTTAGGTGTTACACAAGGCTCAAGGGTCAAGGCTCATGGCTCAAGGCTCAAGGCTCAAGGCTCAAGGCTCAAGGCTCAAGGCTCAAGGCTCAAGGTTCAAGGTTTAAGGTTTAAGGCTCAAGGGTCAAGGCTGAAAACTCAAGGCTGAAGGCTCAAGGCTCAAGGTTAAAAGCTCTAGGTTCAAGAGTCAAAGTTCAAGGTTCAGGGATCAAGGTTCAAGGATCAAGGCTCAAGGCTAAAGGCTCAAGGCTCAAGGATCAAGGTTCAAGGCTCAAGGCTCAAGGCTCAAGGATCAAGGTTCAAGGCTCAAGACACAATGCTCAAGGGCTCAAGGGTCATGGCTCAAGGGTCAAGGCTCAATAGTCAAGGCTCAAGGCTCAAGGTTTAAGGCTCAAGGCTCAAAGGATTAAGGCTCAAGGCTCATGGCTCAAGGCTCAAGGGTCATGTCACAAGGCTTAAGGTTGAAAATTCAAGGCTCAAGGCATAAGGCTCATGGCTCAACGCTCAACGCTCAAGGCTCAAGGCTCAAGAGTCAAGGCTCAAAGCTCAACGCTCAAGGATCAAAGCTCAAGGCTTAAGGCTCAAGGCTCAAGGGTCATGGCTCAAGGGTCAAGAGTAAAGGTAGAAGTCTCAAGGTTTAAGGATCAAGGCCCAAGCCTCAAGGCTCAAGGCATAAAGCTCAAGGATCAAGGCTCAAGGCTCAAGGTTCAAGGCTTAAGGCTGAAGGGGTCACGGCTCAAGGTTCAATGCTCAAAAGTCAAGGCTCAAACTTCTAGGCTCAAGGCTCAAGGCTCAAGTCTTATGGCTCACGGTTCATGGCTCAAGGCTGAAAAGGCTCAAGGCTCAAGGCTCAATGCTCACGGGTCAAGGGTCAAGGTTCAAGGCTCAAAGCAGAAGGATCAAGGGTCACGGCTCAAGGCTCAAAGCTAAAGGCTCAAGGCAAAAGCCTCAAGGCTCAAGGCTCAAGGTTCAAGGCTCAAGGTTCAAGGCTCAAGGTTTAAGGTTCAAAGCTTAAGGCTCAAGGGTCATGTCACAAGGCTCAACGATAAATGCTCAAGGATCAACGCTCAATGCCCAACGCTCACGGCTCAAAGGCTCAACGCTCAAGGCTCAAGAGTCAAGGCTCCAGGCTCAAGGCTCAAGGCTCAAGGCACAAGGCTCAAGGCTCAAGGCCCAAGGCTTATGGAACAAGGCTCAAGGCTCAAGGCCCAAGGCCCAAGGACCAACTCCCAAGGCCCAAGGCCCAAGGCTCAAGGATCAAGGGTCAAGGCTCAAGGCTCAATACTCAAGGCTCAAGGCTCAAGGCTCACGGCTCAAGGCTTATGGATCAAGGCTCAAGGCTTAAGGCTCGATGCTCAAGGCTCAAGGCATAAGGCTCAATGCTCAAGGCTCAAGACTGAAAAGGCTCAACGCTCACGGGTCAAGCGTCAAGGTTCAAGGCTCAAAGCTCAAGTCTCAAGGCTCAACGCACAAGCCTCAAGGCTCAAAAGTCAAGGTTCAAGGTTCAAGGTTCAAAGCTTAAGGCTTAAGGGTCACGTCTCAAGGCTCAAGGCTGAAAAGTCAAGGCTCAAGAGTCACGACTCAAGCTCAAGGCTCAAGGCTCCAGGGTCGAGGGTCGAGGCTCAAGGTTCAAAGTTCAAGGCTCAAGGGTCACGTCTCCAGGCTCAAGGCTCAAGGCTCAAGGCTCAAGACTCAAGGCTCAAGGGTCAAGGTTCAAGGCTCAAGGCTCAAGGCTCAAGGTTAAAGGTTCAAGGGCCAAGGATCACGGCTCAAGGGTCAAGGCTATAAAGTCAAGGCTCAAGGCTCAAGGTTCAAGGCTCAAGGCTCACGGCTCAATGGCGGAAGGCTCAAGGCTCAAGGCTCATGGCTCAAGGATCAAGGCTCAAGGTTCAAGGCTCAACGTTCAAGACTGAAGGCTCAAGGCTGAAGCCACACGGCTCAAGGCTCAAGGCTCAAGGCTCAAGGCTTAAAGCTCAACGCTCAAGGCTCAAGGTTCAAGGTTTAAGCTTTAAGGCTCAAGGGTCAAGGCTGAAAACTCAAGGCTGAAGGCTCAAGGCTCAAGGTTAAAAGTTCTAGGTTCAAGAGTCAAAGTTCAAGGTTCAGGGATCAAGGTTCAAGGATCAAGGCTCAAGGCTAAAGGCTCAAGGCTCAAGGATCAAGGTTCAAGGCTCAAGGCTCAAGGCTCAAGGCTCAAGGATCAAGGTTCAAGGCTCAAGACACAATGCTCAAGGGCTCAAGGGTCATGGCTCAAGGGTCAAGGCTCAATAGTCAAGGCTCAAGGCTCAAGGTTTAAGGCTCAAGGCTCAAAGGATTAAGGCTCAAGGCTCATGGCTCAAGGCTCAAGGGTCATGTCACAAGGCTTAAGGTTGAAAATTCAAGGCTCAAGGCATAAGGCTCATGGCTCAACGATCAACGCTCAAGGCTCAAGGCTCAAGAGTCAAGGCTCAAAGCTCAACGCTCAAGGATCAAAGCTCAAGGCTTAAGGCTTAAGGCTCAAGGGTCATGGCTCAAGGGTCAAGAGTAAAGGTAGAAGTCTCAAGGTTTAAGGATCAAGGCCCAAGCCTCAAGGCTCAAGGCATAAAGCTCAAGGATCAAGGCTCAAGGCTCAAGGTTCAAGGCTTAAGGCTGAAGGGGTCACGGCTCAAGGTTCAATGCTCAAAAGTCAAGGCTCAAACTTCTAGGCTCAAGGCTCAAGGCTCAAGTCTTATGGCTCACGGTTCATGGCTCAAGGCTGAAAAGGCTCAAGGCTCAAGGCTCAATGCTCACGGGTCAAGGGTCAAGGTTCAAGGCTCAAAGCAGAAGGATCAAGGGTCACGGCTCAAGGCTCAAAGCTAAAGGCTCAAGGCAAAAGCCTCAAGGCTCAAGGCTCAAGGGTCAAGGCTCAAGGTTCAAGGCTCAAGGTTTAAGGTTCAAAGCTTAAGGCTCAAGGGTCATGTCACAAGGCTCAACGATCAACGCTCAAGGATCAACGCTCAATGCCCAACGCTCACGGCTCAAAGGCTCAACGCTCAAGGCTCAAGAGTCAAGGCTCCAGGCTCAAGGCTCAAGGCTCAAGGCATAAGGCTCAAGGCTCAAGGCCCAAGGCTTATGGAACAAGGCTCAAGGCTCAAGGCCCAAGGCCCAAGGACCAACTCCCAAGGCCCAACGCCCAAGGCTCAAGGATCAAGGGTCAAGGCTCAAGGCTCAATACTCAAGGCTCAAGGCTCACGGCTCAAGGCTTATGGATCAAGGCTGAAGGCTCAAGGCTCGATGCTCAAGGCTCAAGGCATAAGGCTCAACGCTCAAGGCTCAAGACTGAAAAGGCTCAACGCTCACGGGTCAAGCGTCAAGGTTCAAGGCTCAAAGCTCAAGTCTCAAGGCTCAACGCACAAGCCCCAAGGCTCAAAAGTCAAGGTTCAAGGTTCAAGGTTCAAAGCTTAAGGCTTAAGGGTCACGTCTCAAGGCTCAAGGCTGAAAAGTCAAGGCTCAAGAGTCACGACTCAAGCTCAAGGCTCAAGGCTCCAGGGTCGAGGGTCGAGGCTCAAGGTTCAAAGTTCAAGGCTCAAGGGTCACGTCTCCAGGCTCAAGGCTCAAGGCTCAAGGCTCAAGACTCAAGGCTCAAGGGTCAAGGTTCAAGGCTCAAGGCTCAAGGCTCAAGGTTAAAGGTTCAAGGGCCAAGGATCACGGCTCAAGGGTCAAGGCTATAAAGTCAAGGCTCAAGGCTCAAGGTTCAATGCTCAAGGCTCACGGCTCAATGGCGGAAGGCTCAAGGCTCAAGGCTCATGGCTCAAGGATCAAGGCTCAAGGTTCAAGGCTCAACGTTCAAGACTGAAGGCTCAAGGCTGAAGCCACACGGCTCAAGGCTCAAGGCTCAAGGCTCAAAGCTCAAGGCTCAAGGCTCAAGGTTCAAGGTTTAAGCTTTAAGGCTCAAGGGTCAAGGCTGAAGGCTCAAGGCTCAAGGTTAAAAGTTCTAGGTTCAAGAGTCAAAGTTCAAGGTTCAGGGATCAAGGTTCAAGGCTCAAGGCTCAAGGCTAAAGGCTCAAGTATCAAGGCTCAAGGCTCAAGGCTCAAGGCTCAAGGATCAAGGTTCAAGGCTCAAGACACAATGCTCAAGGGCTCAAGGGTCATGGCTCAAGGGTCAAGGCTCAATAGTCAAGGCTCAAGGCTCAAGGTTTAAGGCTCAAGGCTCAAAGGATTAAGGCTCAAGGCTCATGGCTCAAGGCTCAAGGCTCAAGGATCATGTCACAAAGCTTAAGGTTGAAAATTCAAGGCTCAAGGCATAAGGCTCATGGCTCAACGCTCAACGCTCAAGGCTCAAGGCTCAAGAGTCAAGGCTCAAAGCTCAACGCTCAAGGATCAAAGCTCAAGGCTTAAGGCTCAAGGCTCAAGGGTCATGGCTCAAGGGTCAAGAGTAAAGGTAGAAGTCTCAAGGTTTAAGGATCAAGGCCCAAGCCTCAAGGCTCAAGGCATAAAGCTCAAGGATCAAGGCTCAAGGCTCAAGGCTCAAGGTTCAAGGCTTAAGGCTAAAGGGGTCACGGCTCAAGGTTCAAGGCTCAAAAGTCAAGGCTCAAGCTTCTAGGCTCAAGGCTCAAGGCTCAAGTCTTATGGCTCACGGTTCAAGGCTCAAGGCTGAAAAGGCTTAAGGCTCAAGGTTCAATGCTCACGGGTCAGGCGTCAAGGTTCAAGGTTCAAAGCAGAAGGATCAAGGATCACGGCTCAAGGCTCAAAGCTAAAGGCTCAAGGCCCAAGGCAAAAGCCTCAAGGCTCAAGGCTCAAGGTTCAAGGCTCAAGGTTTAAGGTTCAAAGCTTAAGGCTCAAGGGTCATGTCACAAAGCTCAACGATCAACGCCTAAGGATCAACGCTCAATGCCCAACGCTCACGGCTCAAAGGCTCAACGCTCAAGGCTCAAGAGTCAAGGCTCCAGGCTCAAGGCTCAAGGCTCAAGGCTCAAGGCTCAAGGCTCAAGGCACAAGGCTCAAGGTTCAAGGCCCAAGGCTTATGGCACAAGGCTCAAGGCCCAAGGCTCAAGGCCCAAGGCCCAACGTCCAAAGCTCAAGGATCAAGGCTCAAGGCTCAAGGCTCAATGTTCAAGGCTCAAGGCTCATGGCTCAAGGCTCATGGATCAAGGCTGAAGGCTCAAGGCTCGATGCTCAAGACTCAAGGCACAAGGCTAAATGCTCAAGGCTGAAGACTGAAAAGGCTCAACGCTCACGGGTCAAGCGTCAAGGTTCAAGGCTCAAAGCTCAAGTCTCAAGGCTCAATACACAAGCCTCAAGGCTCAAAGGTCAAGGTTCAAGGTTCAGGTTCAAAGCTTAAGGCTTAAAGGTCACGTCTCAAGGCTCAAGGCTGAAAAGTCAAGGCTCAAGACTCACGACTCAAGCTCAAGGCTCAAGGCTCTAGGGTCGAGGGTCGAGGCTCAAGGTTCAAAATTCAAGGCTCAAGGGTTACGTCTCCAGGCTCAAGGCTCAAGGCTCAAGGCTCAAGGCTCAAGAGTCAAGGCTCAAGGCTCTAGGGTCAAGGCTCAAGGCTCAAGGGTCAAGGTTAAAGGTTCAAGGGCCAAGGATCACGGCTCAATGGTCAAGGCTATAAAGTCAAGGCTCAAGGCTCAAGGTTCAAGGCTCAAGGCTCACGGCTCACGGCTCAATGGCGCAAGGCTCAAGGCTCAAGGCTCATGGCTCAAGGATCAAGGCTCAAGGTTCAAGGCTCAACGTTTAAGACTGAAGGCTCAAGGCTGAAGGCACACGGCTCAAGGCTCAAGGCTCAAGGCTCAAGGCTCAAGGCTCAAGGGTTAAGGTTCAAGGTTCAAAGCTCAAGGCTTAAGGGTCACGACTCAAGGATCAAGGCTCAAGGCTCAAGGCTCAAGGCTCAAGGCTCAACTCTCAACGCTCAACGCTCATGGCTCAAAGGATCAACGCTCAGCGATCAACACTCAAGGATCAATGCTCAAGGCAGAACGCTCACGGCTCAAAGGCTCAACGCTCAAGGGTCAAGGGTCAAGGCTAAAGAGTCAACGGTCAAGGGTCAAGGCTCAATGGTCCAGGCTCAACGCTCAAGGCTCATGGCTCATGACTCAAGGCTCAAGGCACAAGGCTCAAGGCCAAGGCCCAAGGCTCAAGGCCCAAGGCTCAAGGCTCAACGCTCAAGGCTAACGGCTAAAGGCTCAAGGCTCAAAGGCTCAAGGCTCAAGGCTCAAGGCTCAAGGCCCAAGGCTCAAGGCTCAAGGCTCAAGGCTCAAGGCTCAAGGTTCAAGTTTTAAGGTTCAAAGCTCAAGGGTCAAGGCTCAAGGCTGAAGGCTCAAAACTCAAGGCTCAAGGCTCTTGGTTCAAGAGTCAATGTTCAAGGTTCAGGGATCGAGGTTCATGGCTCAAGGCTCAAGGATCAAGGCTAAAGGCTCAAGGATCAAGGCTCAAGGCTCAAGGCTCAAGGCTCAAGGGTCATGGCTCAAGGCTCAAGGGTCATGGCTCAAGGATCAAGGGTTAAGGCTCAAAACTGAAGGCTCAAGGCTTAAGGATCAAGGCTGTAGGTTCAATTGTCAAGGTTCAAGGTTCAGGGATCAAGGTTCACGGCTCAAAACTCAAGACTCAAGGCTCAAGGCTCAAGGATCAAGGCTCAAGGCTCAAGGATCAAGGCTCAAGGCTCAAGGCTCAAGGCTCAAGGCTCAAGGCTCAAGGCTCAAGGCTCAAGGCTCAAGGCTAAAGGCTTAAGGCTCAAGGCTCAAGGCTCAAGGATCAAGGGTCATGGCTCAAGGGTCAAGGCTCAATAGTCAAGGCTAAAGGCTCAAGGCTCAAGGTTTAAGGCTCAAGGCTCAAAGGATCAAGGCTCAAGGCTCTTGGCTCAAGGCTTAAGGCTCAAGGCTCATGGCTCAAGGCTTAAGGCTCAAGGGTCAAGCGTCAAGGTTCAAGGTTAAAAGATCAACTCTCAAGGGTCAAGGATCACGGCTCAAGGCTCAAAGCTCAACGCTCAGGGCTCAGGGCTCAAGGCACAAGGCACAAGGCTCAAGGCTCAAGGATCAAGGTTCAAAGCTCTAGTCTCAAGTGTCACGTCACAAGGCTGAAGGTTGAAAATTCAAGGCTCAAGCCATAAGCCTCACGGCTCAACGCTCAATACTCAAGGCTTAAGGCTCGAGAGTCAAGGCTCGAGAGTCAAGGCTCAAGAGTCAAGGTTCAAGGCTCCAGGCTCAAGGCTTAAGGCTCAAGCCTCAAAGCTCCAGGCTTAAGGCTCAAGGCTCAAGGGTCAAGGGTAATGGGTCAAGGGTCAAGAGTAAAGGTAGAAGGCTCAAGGTTTATGGCTCAAGGCTCAAGGCTCAAGGCTCAAGGCTCAAGGCTCAAGGTTCAATGCTCAAGGCTTAAGGAGTCTCGGCTCAAGATTCAAGGCTCAAAAGTCAAGGCTCAAGGCTCAAGGTTCAAGACTCAAGGCTCAAGGCTCAAGGCTCAAGGCTCAAACGATCAAGGCTAAAGGCTCATGGCATAAGGCTCAAGGCTCAAGGCCCAAGGCTCAAGGCTCAAGGCTAAAGGCTCAAGGCTCAAGGCTCAAGGCCCAAGGCTAAAGGCTCAAGGCTCAAGGCTCAAGGCTCAAGTCTCAAGTCTCAAGGCTCATGGCTCAAGGCTCAAGGCTCAAGGCTCAAGGCTCAATACTTAAGGTTCAAGGCTCAAGGGTCAAGGTTCAAGGGTTAATGCTCAAAACTCAAGGCTCAAGGCTCAAGGTTCAAGGCTCTAGGTTCAATATTCAAGGTTCAAGGTTAAGGGATCAAGGTTCAAGGCTCAAGGCTCAAGCTTCATGGCCCAAGGCTCAAGGTTCAAGGCTCAAGGCTCAAGGCTCATGCCTCAAGGCTCAAGGCTCAAGGCTCGAGGCACAAGGCTCAAGGCTCAAGGGTCATGGCTCAAAGGTCAAGACTCAATAGTCCAGGCTCAAGGCTTAAGGTTTAAGGCTCAAGGTTTAAGGCTCAAGGCTCAAGGCTCAAAGGATCAAGGCTCCAGGCTCAAGGCTCAAGGCTCAAGGCTCAAGTTTCAAGCGTCAAGGTTCAAGGTTCAAATCTCAAGGGTCAAGGGTCATGTCACAAGGCTGAAGGTTGAAAATTCAAGGCTCAAGGCATAAGGCTCACGGCTCAACGCTCAAGACTCAAGGTTCAAGGCTCAAGAGTCAAGGTCAAGGCTCAAGGTTAAAGTCTCAAGGCTCAAGGCTTAAGGCTTAAGGCTCAAAGCTCCAGGCTTAAGGCACAAGGCTCAAGGTTCAAGGGTTAAGGCTCAAAACTTAAGGCTCAAGGCTCAAGGCTCAAGGATCAAGGCTCTAGGTTGAAGAGTCAAGGTTCAAGGTTCATGGATCAAGGTTCAAGGCTCAAGGCTCAAGGCTCAAGGCTCAAGGCTCAAGGCTCAAGGCTCATGGATCAAGGCTGAAGGCTCAAGGCTCGATGCTCAAGGCTCAAGGCACAAGGCTCAATTGTCAAGGCTCAAGGCTGAAAAGGCTCACCGCTCACGGGTCAAGCGTCAAGGTTCAAGGCTCAAAGCTCAAGTTTCAAGGAACAACGCACAAGCCTCAACGCTCCAGGGTGAAGGTTCAAGGTTCAAGGTTCAAAGCTTAAGGCTTAAGGGTCACGTCTCAAGGCTGAAAAGTCAAGGCTCAAGGCTCACGACTCAAGGCTCAAGGCTCAACGCTCCAAGGTCGAGGGTCGAAGCTCAAGGTTCAAAGTTCAAGGCTCAAGGGTCACGTCTCTAGGCTCAAGGCTCAAGGCTCAGGGCTCAAGACTCAAGGCTCAAGACTCAAGGCACAAGGCTCTAGGCTCAAGGCTCAAGGCTCAAGGCTCAAGGCTCAAGGCTCAACGCTCAAGGCTCAAGGATCAAGCCTCCAGGCTCAACGCTCAATGATCAACACTCTAGGATCAATGCTCAAGGCAGAACGCTCACAGCTCAAAGGCTCAACACTCAAGGGTCAACGCTAAAGAGTCAACGGTCAAGGGTTAAGGCTCAAGGGTCCAGGCTCAACCCTCAAGGCTCATGGCTCATAGCTCAAGGCTCAAGGCACAAGGCTCAAGGCCAAGGCCCAAGGCTCAAGGCTCAAGGCCCAAGGCTCAATGCTCAATGCTCAAGGCTATGGGCCAAGGCTCAAGGCTCAAGGTCCAAGGCCAAAGGCCAAAGGCCAAAGGCCAAAGGCTCAAGGCTCAAGGCTCAAGTTTCAAGTTTTAAGGTTCAAGGCTCAAGGGTCAAGGCTCAAGGGTGAAGGCTCAAAACTCAAGGCTCAAGGCTCAAGGATCAAGGCTCTTGGTTCAAGAGTCAAGGTTCAAGGTTCAGGGATTGAGGCTCATGGCTCATGGCTCAAGGTTCGAGGCTCAAGGCTCAAGTCTCAAGGCTCAAGACTCAAGGCTCAATGTTCAAGGTTCATGGATCGAGGTTCATGGCTCAAGGCTCAAGGCTCAAGGATCAAGGCTAAAGGCTCAAGGCTCAAGGCTCAAGGCTCAAGGCTCAAGGCTCAAGGGTCATGGCTCAAGGCTCAAGGGTCATGGCTTAAGGCTCAAGGGTCATGGCTCAAGGATCAAGGGTTAAGGCTCAAAACTGAAGGCTCAAGGCTCAAGGATCAAGGCTCTAGGTTCAATTGTCAAGGTTCAAGGTTCTGGGATCAAGGTTCATGGCTCAAAACTCAAGGCTCAAGGCTCAAGGCTCAAGGCTCAAGGCCCAAGGCTCAAGGCTCAAGGCTCAAGGCTCAAGGCTTAAGGTTCAAAACTGAAGGCTCAAGGCTCAAGGATCAAGGATCTAGGTTCAATTGTCAAGGTTCAAGGTTCAGGGATCAAGGTTCATGGCTCAAAACTCAAGGCTCAAGGCTCAAGGTTCAAGGCTCAAGGCTCACGGCTCAATGGCGCAAGGCACAAGGCTCATGGCTCAAGGATCAAGGCTCAAGGTTCAATGCTCAATGTTCAAGATTGAAGGCTCAAGGCTCAAGGCTCACGGCTCACGGCTCAAGGCTCAAGGCTCAAGGCTCAATGCTCAAAAGACTCAAGGCTCAAGGCTCAAGGCTCAAGGGTTAAGGTTCAAGGTTCAAAGCTCAAGGCTTAAGGGTTACGGCTCAAGGCTCAAGGCTCAAGGCTCAAGGCTCAACGCTCAAGGCTCAAGGCTTAAAGGATCAAGCCTCCAGGCTCAACGCTCAATGATCAACACTCTAGGATCAATGCTCAAGGCAGAACGCTCACAGCTTAAAGGCTCAACGCTCAAGGGTCAAGGCTAAAGAGTCAACGGTCAAGGGTCAAAGCTCAAGGGTCCAGGCTCAACCCTCAAGGCTCATGGCTCATAGCTCAAGGCTCAAGGCTCAAGGCACAAGGCTCAAGGCCAAGGCCCAAGGATCAAGGCTCAAGGCCCAAGGCTCAATGCTCAATGCTCAAGGCTAAGGGCCAAGGCTCAAGGCTCAAGGCCCAAGGCCAAAGGCCAAAGGCCAAAGGCTCCAGGCTCAAGGCTTAAGGCTCAAGGCTCAAGGCTCAAGGCTCAAGTTTCAAGGCTCAAGGGTCAAGGCTCAAGGGTGAAGGCTCAAAACTCAAGGCTCAAGGCTCAAGGATCAAGGCTCTTGGTTCAAGAGTCAAGGTTCAAGGTTCAGGGATCGAGGCTCATGGCTCAAGGCTCAAGGCTCAAGGCTCAAGGCTCAAGGCTCAAGACTCAAGGCTCAAGGTTCAAGGTTCATGGATCGAGGTTCATGGCTCAAGGCTCAAGGCTCAAGGATCAAGGCTAAAGGCTCAAGGCTCAAGGCTCAAGGCTCAAGGCTCAAGGCTCAAGGCTCAAGGCTCAAGGCTCAAGGCTCAAGGCTCATGGCTCAAGGCTCAAGGGTCATGGCTTAAGGCTCAAGGGTCATGGCTCAAGGATCAAGGGTTAAGGCTCAAAACTGAAGGCTCAAGGCTCAAGGATCAAGGCTCTAGGTTCAATTGTCAAGGTTCAAGGTTCTGGGATCAAGGTTCATGGCTCAAAACTCAAGGCTCAAGGCTCAAGGCTCAAGGCTCAAGGCCCAAGGCTCAAGGCTCAAGGCTCAAGGATCAAGGGTCATGGCTCAAGGGTCAAGGCGCAATAGACAGGGCTAAAGGCTCAAGGCTCAAGGTTTAAGGCTTAAGGCTCAAAGAATCAAGGCTCAAGGCTCAAGGCTCAAGGCTTAAGGCTCAAGACTCATGGCTCAAGGCTTAAGGCTCAAGGGTCAAGCGTCAAGGTTCAAGGTTAAAAGATCAAGTCTCAAGGATCAAGGGTCACGGCAAAAGGCTCAAAGCTCAAGGCTCAGGGCTCAGGGCTCAAGGTACAAGGCTCAAGGCTCAAGGCTCAAGGCTAAAGGTTCAAAGCTCTAGTCTCAAGTGTCACGTCACAAGGTTGAAGGTTGAAAATTCAAGGCTCAAGGCATAAGGCTCACGACTCAACGCTCGAGACTCGAGAGTCAAGGCTCGAGAGTCAAGGTTCAAGGCTTAAGGTTCAAGGCTCAAGGCTCAAGGCTTAAGGCTAAAGCCTCAAAGCTCCAGGCTTAACGCTCAAGGCTCAAGGGTCAAGGGTCATGGGTCAAGGATCAAGAGTAAAGGTAGAAGGCTCAAGGTTTATGGCTCAAGGTTCAAGGTTCAAGGCTCAAGGCTCAAGGCTCAAGGCTCAAGGCTCAAGGCTCAAGGCTCAAGGCTCAAGGCTCAAGGCTCAAGGTTCAATGCTCAAGGATCAAGGGGTCACGGGTCAAGATTCAAGGCTCAAAAGTCAAGGCTCAAGGCTCAAGGCTCAAGGCTCAAGGCTCAAAGGATCAAGGCTAAAGGCTCAAGGCTCATGGCTTATGGCTCAAGGCTCAAGGCTCATGGCTCAAGGCTCAAGGCACATTGCTCTTGGCTCAAGGCTGAAAAGGCTCAAGGCTCAAGGCTCAAGGCTCATGGCTCGTGGCACAAGGCTCAAGGCTCAAAGCCCAAGGCTCAAGGCTCAAGGCCCAAGGCTCAAGGCTCAAGGCTCAAGGCCCAAGACTAAAGGGTCATGGCTCAAGGTTCAAGTATTAAGGTTCAAGGCTCAAGGGTCAAGGCTCAAGAGTTAAGGCTAAAAACTCAAGGCTCAAGGCTCAATGTTCAAGGCTCTAGGTTCAATATTCAAGGTTCAAGGTTCAGGGATCAAGGCTCAAGGCTCAAGGCTCAAGGCTCAAGGTTCAAGGCTCATGGCTCAAGGATCAAGACACAATGCTCAAGGGCTCAAGGGTCATGGCTCAAGGGTCAAGGCTCAATAGTCAAGGCTCAAGGCTCAAGGTTTAAGGCTCAAGGCTCAAAGGATTAAGGCTCAAGGCTCATGGCTCAAGGCTCAAGGCTCAAGGGTCATGTTACAAAGCTTAAGGTTGAAAATTCAAGGCTCAAGGCATAAGGCTCATGGCTCAACGCTCAACGCTCAAGGCTCAAGGCTCAAGAGTCAAGGCTCAAAGCTCAACGCTCAAGGATCAAAGCTCAAGGCTTAAGGCTCAAGGCTCAAGGGTCATGGCTCAAGGGTCAAGAGTAAAGGTATAAGTCTCAAGGTTTAAGGATCAAGGCCCAAGCCTCAAGGCTCAAGGCATAAAGCTCAAGGATCAAGGCTCAAGGCTCAAGGCTCAAGGCTCAAGGTTCAAGGCTTAATGCTAAAGGGGTCACGGCTCAAGGTTCAAGGCTCAAAAGTCAAGGCTCAAGCTTCTAGGCTCAAGGCTCAAGGCTCAAGGCTCAAGTCTTATGGCTCACGGTTCAAGGCTCAAGGCTGAAAAGGCTCAAGGCTCAAGGCTCAATGCTCACGGGTCAAGCGTCAAGGTTCAAGGTTCAAAGCAGAAGGATCAAGGGTCACTGCTCAAGGCTCAAAGCTAAAGGCTCAAGGCTCAAGGAAAAAGCCTCAAGGCTCAAGGCTCAAGGTTCAAGGCTCAAGGTTTAAGGTTCAAAGCTTAAGGCTCAAGGGTCATGTCACAAGGCTCAACGATTAACGCTCAAGGATCAACGCTCAATGCCCAACGCTCACGGCTCAAAGGCTCAACGCTCAAGGCTCAAGAGTCAAGGCTCCAGGCTCAAGGCTCAAGGCTCAAGGCTCAAGGCTCAAGGCTCAAGGCTCAAGGCTCAAGGCTCAAGGCTCAAGGCACAAGGCTCAAGGCTCAAGGCCCAAGGCTTATGGCACAAGGCTCAAGGCTCAAGGCTCAAGGCCCAAGGCTCAAGGCCCAAGGGCCAATGCCCAAGGCTCAAGGATCAAGGCTCAAGGCTTAAGGCTCAGTGCTCAAGGATCAAGGCTCAAGGCTCATGGCTCAAGGCTCATGGATCAAGGCTGAAGGCTCAAGGCTCGATGCTCAAGGCTCAAGGCACAAGGCTCAATGCTCAAGGCTCAAGACTGAAAAGGCTCAACGCTCACGGGTCAAGCGTCAAGGTTCAAGGGTCAAAGCTCAAGTGTCAAGGCTCAATGCACAAGCCTAAAGGCTCAAAGGTCAAGGTTCAAGGTTCAAGGTTCAAAGCTTAAGGCTTAAGGGTCACGTCTCAAGGCTCAAGGCTGAAAAGTCAAGGCTCAAGACTCACGACTCAAGTTCAAGGCTCAAGGCTCAAGGCTCCAGGGTCGAGGGTCGAGGCTCAAGGTTCAAATTTCAAGGCTCAAGGGTCACGTCTCCAGGCTCAAGGCTCAAGGCTCAAGACTCAAGGCTCAAGGCTCTAGGGTCAAGGCTCAAGGATCAAGGTTAAAGGTTCAAGGGCCAAGGATCACGGCTCAAGGGTCAAGGCTATAAAGTCAAGGCTCAAGGCTCAAGGTTCAAGGCTCAAGGCTCACGGCTCACGGCTCAATGGCGCAAGGCTCAAGGCTCAAGGCTCATGGCTCAAGGATCAAGGCTCAAGGTTCAAGGCTCAATGTTTAAGACTGAAGGCTCAAGGCTGAAGGCACACGGCTCAAGGCTCAAGGCTCAATGCTCAAAAGACTCAAGGCTCAAGGCTCAAGGCTCAAGGGTTAAGGTTCAAGGTTCAAAGCTCAAGGCTTAAGGGTCACGGCTCAAGGATCAAGGCTCAAGGCTCAAGGCTCAAGGCTCAAGGCTCAAGGCTCAACTCTCAACGCTCAACGCTCAAGGCTCAAAGGATCAACGCTCAGCGATCAACACTCAAGGATCAATGCTCAAGGCAGAACGCTCACGGCTCAAAGGCTCAACGCTCAAGGGTCAAGGGTCAAGGCTAAAGAGTCAACGGTCAAGGGTCAAGGCTCAAGGGTCCAGGCTCAAGGCACAAGGCTCAAGGCCAAGGCCCAAGGCTCAAAGCCCAAGGCTCAAGGCTCAACGCTTAGGGCTAACGTCTAAAGGCTCAACGCTCAAGGCTAACGGCCAAAGGCCAAAGGCCAAAGGCTCAAGGCTCAAGGCTCAAGGCTCAAGGCTCAAGGTTCATGTTTTAAGGTTCAAAGCTCAAGGGTCAAGGCTCAAGGGTGAAGGATCAAAACTCAAGGCTCAAGGCTCAAGGATCAAGGCTCTTTGTTCAAGAGTGAAGGTTCAAGGTTCAGGGATCGAGGTTCATGGCTCAAGGCTCAAGGCTCAAGTATCAAGGCTAAAGGCTCAAGGCTCAAGGCTCAAGGCTCAAGGCTCAAGGCTCAAGGCTCAAGGCTCAAGGCTCAAGGCTCAAGGCTCAAGGCTCAAGGGTCATGGCTCAAGGCTCAAGGGTCATGGCTCAAGGATCAAGGGTTAAGGCTCAAAACTGAAGGCTCAAGGCTTAACGATCAAGGCTCTAGGTTCAATTGTCAAGGTTCAAGGTTCAGGGATCAGGGTTCACGGCTCAAAACTCAAGGCTCAAGGCTCAAGGATCAAGGCTCAAGGCTCAAGGATCAAGGCTCAAGGCTTAAGGCTCAAGGCTCAAGGCTCAAGGCTCAAGGCTCAAGGCTCAAGGCTCAAGGCTTAAGGCTCAAGGCTCAAGGCTCAAGGCTCAAGGATCAAGGGTCATGGCTCAAGGGTCAAGGCTCAATAGTCAAGGCTAAAGGCTCAAGGCTCAAGGTTTAAGGCTCAAGGCTCAAAGGATCAAGGCTCAAGGCTCTTGGCTCAAGGCTTAAGGCTCAAGGCTCATGGCTCAAGGCTTAAGGCTCAAGGTTCAAGCGTCAAGGTTCAAGGTTAAAAGATCAACTCTCAAGGGTCAAGGGTCACGGCTCAAGGCTCAAAGCTCAAGGCTCAGGGCTCAGGGCTCAAGGCACAAGGCACAAGGCTCAAGGCTCAAGGCTCAAGGATCAAGGTTCAAAGCTCTAGTCTCAAGTGTCACGTCACAAGGTTGAAGGTTGAAAATTCAAGGCTCAAGCCATAAGCCTCACGGCTCAACGCTCAAGACTCAAGGCTTAAGGCTCCAGAGTCAAGGCTCGAGAGTCAAGGTTCAAGGCTCCAGGCTCAAGGCTTAAGGCTCAAGCCTCGAAGCTCCAGGCTTAAGGCTCAAGGCTCAAGGGTCAAGGGTAATGGGTCAAGGGTCAAGAGTAAAGGTAGAAGGCTCAAGGTTTATGGCTCAAGGTTTATGGCTCAAGGCTCAAGGCTCAAGGCTCAAGGCTCAAGGTTTAATGCTCAAGGCTGAAGGGATCACGGCTCAAGATTCAAGGCTCAAAAGTCAAGGCTCAAGGCTCAAGGTTCAAGACTCAAGACTCAAGGCTCAAGGCTCAAGGCTGAAGGCTCAAAGGATCAAGGCTAAAGGCTCATGGCTCAAGGCTCAAGGCTCATTACTCATGGCTTAAGGCTCAAGGCTGAAAAGGCTCAAGGCTCAAGGCTCAAGGCTCAAGGCCCAAGGCTCAAGGCTCAAGGCTCAAGGCCCAAGGCTAAAGGCTCAAGGCTCAAGGCTCAAGTCTCAAGTCTCAAGGCTCATGGCTCAAGGGTCGAGGCTCAAGGCTCAATGCTTAAGGCTCAAGGTTCAAGTTTAAAGGTTCAAGGCTCAAGGGTCAAGGTTCAAGGTTTAAGGCTCAAAACTAAAGGCTCAAGGTTCAAGGCTCTGGGTTCAATATTCAAGGTTCAAGGTTCAGGGATCAAGGTTCAAGGCTCAAGGCTCAAGCTTCATGGCTCAAGGCTCAAGGTTTAAGGCTCAAGGCTCAAGGCTCAAGGCTCAAGGCTCATGCCTCAAGGCTCAAGGCTCACGGCCCAAGACTCAAGGCTCAAGGCTCATGGCTCAAAGGTCAAGACTCAATAGTCCAGGCTCAAGGCTCAGGGTTTAAGGCTCAAGGCTCAAGGCTCTAAGGATCCAGGCTCCAGGCTCAAGGCTCAAGGCTCAAGGCTCAAGTGTCAAGCGTCAAGGTTCAAGGTTCAAATCTCAAGGCTCAAGGGTCATGTCACAAGGCTGAAGGTTGAAAATTCAAGGCTCAAGGCATAAGGCTCATGGCTCAACGCTCAACGCTCAAGACTCAAGGCTCAAGGCTCAAGAGTCAAAGTTCAAGGCTCAAGGTTAAAGGCTCAAGGCTCAAGGCTTAAGGCTCAAGGCTTAAAGCTTCATGCTTAAGGCACAAGGCTCAAGGCTCAAGGGTTAAGGCTCAAAACATAAGGCTCAGGGCTCAAGGATCAAGGCTCGAGGTTGAAGAGTCAAGGTTCAAGGTTCATGGATCAAGGTTCAAGGCTCAAGGCTCAAGGCTCAAGGCTCAAGGATCAAGGTTCAAAGCTCTAGTCTCAAGTGTCATGTCACAAGGTTGAAGGTTGAAAATTCAAGGCTCAAGCCATAAGCCTCACGGCTCAACGCTCAAGACTCAAGGCTTAAGGCTCGAGAGTCAAGGCTCGAGAGTCAAGGTTCAAGGCTTAAGGTTCAAGGCTCAAGGCTTAAGGCTCAAGCCTCAAAGCTCCAGGCTCAAGGCTCAAGGCTCAAGGGTCATGGCTCAAGGCTCAAGGGTCATGGCTCAAGGATCAAGAGTTAAGGCTCAAAACTGAAGGCTCAAGGCTTAAGGATCAAGGCTCTAGGTTCAATTGTCAAGGTTCAAGGTTCAGGGATCAAGGTTCACGGCTCAAAACTCAAGGCTCAAGGCTCAAGGCTCAAGGATCAAGGCTCAAGGCTCAAGGATCAAGGCTCAAGGCTCAAGGCTCAAGGCTCAAGGCTCAAGGCTCAAGGCTTAAGGCTCAAGGCTCAAGGCTCAAGGATCAAGGGTCATGGCTCAAGGGTCAAGGCTCAATAGTCAATGCTAAAGGCTCAAGGCTCAAGGTTTAAGGCTCAAGGCTCAAAGGATCAAGGCTCAAGGCTCTTGGCTCAAGGCTTAAGGCTCAAGGCTCACGGCTCATGGCTCAAGGCATAAGGCTCAAGGGTCAAACGTCAAGGTTCAAGGTTAAAAGATCAAGTCTCAACGGTCAAGGGTCACGACTCAAGGCTCAAAGCTCAAGGCTCAGGGCTCAAGGCACAAGGCACAAGGCTCAAGGCTCAAGGCTCAAGGATCAAGGTTCAAAGCTCTAGTCTCAAGTGTCACGTCACAAGGTTGAAAATTCAAGGCTCAAGCCATAAGCCTCACGGCTCAACGCTTAAGACTCAAGGCTTAAGGCTCGAGAGTCAAGGCTCGAGAGTCAAGGTTCAAGGCTTAAGGTTCAAGGCTCAAGGCTCAAGGCTTAAGGCTCAAGCCTCAAAGCTCCAGGCTTAAGGCTCAAGGGTCAAGGGTCAAGGGTAATGGGTCAAGGGTCAAGAGTAAAGGTAGAAGGCTCAAGGTTTATGGCTCAAGGCTCAAGGCTCAAGGCTCAAGGCTCAAGGCTCAAGGCTCAAGGCTCAAGGCTCAAGGCTCAAGGCTCAAGGCTCAAGGCTCAAGGTTCAATGCTCAAGGCTCAAGGGGTCACGGCTCAAGATTCAAGGCTCAAAAGTCAAGGCTCAAGGCTCAAGGTTCAAGACTCAAGGCTCAAGACTCAAGGCTCAAAGGATCAAGGCTCAAGGCTCAAGGCTCATGGCTCAAGGCTCAAGGCTCAACATTACTCATGGCTCAAGGCTTAAGGCTGAAAAGGCTCATGGCTCAAGGCTCAAGGCTCAACATTACTCATGGCATAAGGCTCGAGGCTCAAGGCCCAAGGCTCAAGGCTCAAGGCTAAAGGCTCAAGGCTCAAGGCTCAAGGCCCAAGGCTAAAGGCTCAAGGCTCAAGGCTCAAGTCTCAAGGCTCATGGCTCAAGGCTCAAGGCTCAAGGCTCAAGGCTCAATGCTTTAGGCTCAAGGTTCAGGGATCAAGGTTCAAGGCTCAAGGCTCAAGCTTCATGGCTCAAGGCTCAATGTTCAACGCAAAAGGCTCAAGGCTCAAGGCTCAAGGCTCATGCCTCAAGGCTCAAGGCTCAAGGCTCAAGGCTCAAGGGTCATGGCTCAAAGGTCAAGACTCAATAGTCCAGGCTCAAGGCTCAAGGTTTAAGGCTCAAGGCTCAAGGCTCAAAGGATCAAGGCTCCAGGCTCAAGGCTCAAGTGTCAAGCGTCAAGGTTCAAGGTTCAAATCTCAAGGCTCAAGGGTCATGTCACAAGGCTGAAGGTTGAAAATTCAAGGCTCAAGGCATAAGGCTCACGGCTCAACGCTCAACGCTCAAGACTCAAGGCTCAAGGCTCAAGAGTCAAAGTTCAAGGCTCAAGGTTAAAGGCTCAAGGCTCAAGGCTCAGGCTTAAGGCATAAGGCTCAAGGCTCAAGGGTTAACGCTCAAAACTTAAGGCTCAAGGCTCAAGGTTCAAGGATCAAGGCTCTAGGTTGAAGAGTCAAGGTTCAAGGTTCATGGATCAAGGTTCAAGGCTCAAGGCTCAAGGCTCAAGGCTCAAGGCTCAAGGCTCAAAGGATCAAGGCTAAAGGCTCAAGGCTCATGGCTCAAGGCTCAAGGCTCATGGCTCAAGGCTCATTACTCATGGCTCAAGGCTTAAGGCTGAAAAGGCTCAAGGCTCAAGGCTTATGGCTCATGGCATAAGGCTCAAGGCTCAAGGCCCAAGGCTCAAGGATCAAGGCTCAAGGCTAAAGGCTCAAGGCTCAAGGCTCAAGGCCCAAGGCTAAAGGCTCAAGGCTCAAGGCTCAAGTCTCAAGTCTCAAGGCTCATGGCTCAAGGCTAAATGCTTAAGGCTCAAGGTTCAAGTATTAAGGCTCAAGGGTCAAGGTTCAAGGGTTAAGGCTCAAAACTCAAGGCTCAAGGCTCAAGGTTCAAGGCTCTAGGTTCAATATTCAAGGTTCATAGGTTCAGGGATCAAGGTTCAAGGCTCAAGGCTCAAGCTTCATGGCCCAAGGCTCAAGGTTCAAGGCTCAAGGCTGAAGGCTCAAGGCTCAAGGCTCAAGGCTCAAGGCTCAAGGCTCAAGGGTCATGGTTCAAAGGTTAAGACTCAATAGTCCAGGCTCAAGGCTCAAGGTTTAAGGCTCAAGGCTCAAGGATCAAAGGATCAAGGGTCCAGGCTCAAGGCTCAAGGCTCAAGGCTCAAGGCTCAAGTGTCAAGCGTCGAGGTTCAAGGTTCAAATCTCAAGGCTCAAGGGTCATGTCACAAGGCTGAAGGTTGAAAATTCAAGGCTCAAGGCATAAGGCTCACAGCTCAACGCTCAACGCTCAAGACTCAAGGCTCAAGGCTCAAGAGTCAAGGTTCAAGGCTCAAGGTTAAAGGCTCAAGGCTTAAGGCTTAAGGCTCAAAGCTCCAGTCTTAAGTCACAAGGCTCAAGGCTCAAGGGTTAAGGCTCAAAACTTAAGGCTCAAGGCTCAAGGATCAAGGCTCTAGGTTGAAGAGTCAAGGTTCAAGGTTCATGGATCAAGGCTCAAGGCTCAAGGCACAAGGCTCAAGGCTCAAGGCTCAAGGCTCAAGGTTCAAGGTTCAAGGCTCAAGGCTCAAGGCTCAAGGCTCAAGGCGCAAGGCTCAAGGCTCACGGCTCAAGGCTCATGGATCAAGGCTCAAGACTCGATGCTCAAGGCTCAAGGCACAAGGCTCAATGGTCAAGGCTCAAGGCTGAAAAAGCTCAACGCTCACGGGTCAAGCATCAAGGTTCAAGGCTCAAAGCTCAAGTTTCAAGGCACAACGCACAAGCCTCAAGGCTCAAGGGTGAAGGTTCAAGGTTCAAAGCTTAAGGCTTAAGGGTCACGTCTCAAGGCTCAAGGCTGAAAAGTCAAGGCTCAAGGCTCACGACTCAAGGCTCAAGGCTCAACGCTCCAAGGTCGAGGGTCGAGGCTCAAGGTTCAAAGTTCAAGGCTCAAGGGTCACATCTCTAGGCTCAAGGCTCAAGGCTCAAGGCTCAAGACTCAAGGCTCAAGACTCAAGGCACAAGGCTCTAGGGTCAAGGCTCATTACTCATGGCTCAAGGCTTAAGGCTTAAGGCTGAAAAGGCTCAAGGCTCAAGGCTTATGGCTCATGGCATAAGGCTCAAGGCTCAAGGCCCAAGGCTCAAGGATCAAGGCTCAAGGCTAAAGGCTCAAGGCTCAAGGCTCAAGGCCCAAGGCTAAAGGCTCAAGGCTCAAGGCTCAAGTCTCAAGTCTCAAGGCTCATGGCTCAAGGCTCAATGCTTAAGGCTCAAGGTTCAAGTATTAAGGCTCAAGGGTCAAGGTTCAAGGGTTAAGGCTCAAAACTCAAGGCTCAAGGCTCAAGGTTCAAGGCTCTAGGTTCAATATTCAAGGTTCATAGGTTCAGGGATCAAGGTTCAAGGCTCAAGGCTCAAGCTTCATGGCCCAAGGCTCAAGGTTCAAGGCTCAAGGCTGAAGGCTCAAGGCTCAAGGCTCAAGGCTCAAGGCTCAAAGCTCATGCCTCAAGGCTCAAGGCTCAAGGCTCAAGGCTCAAGGGTCATGGTTCAAAGGTCAAGACTCAATAGTCCAGACTCAAGGCTCAAGGTTTAAGGCTCAAGGTTTAAGGCTCAAGGCTCAAGGCTCAAAGGATCAAGGGTCCAGGCTCAAGGCTCAAGGCTCAAGGCTCAAGGCTCAAGTGTCAAGCGTCAAGGTTCAAGGTTCAAATCTCAAGGCTCAAGGGTCATGTCACAAGGCTGAAGGTTGAAAATTCAAGGCTCAAGGCATAAGGCTCACGGCTCAACGCTCAAGAGTCAAGGTTCAAGGCTCAAGAGTCAAGGTTCAAGGCTCAAGGTTAAAGGCTCAAGGCTCAAGGCTTAAGGCTTAAGGCTCAAAGCTCCAGGCTTAAGTCACAAGGCTCAAGGCTCAAGGGTTAAGGCTCAAAACTTAAGGCTCAAGGCTCAAGGATCAAGGCTCTAGGTTGAAGAGTCAAGGTTCAAGGTTCATGGATCAAGGCTCAAGGCTCAAGGCACAAGGCTCAAGGCTCAAGGCTCAAGGCTCAAGGTTCAAGGCTCAAGGCTCAAGGCTCAAGGCTCAAGGCTCAAGGCTCACGGCTCAAGGCTCATGGATCAAGGCTCAAGACTCGATGCTCAAGGCTCAAGGCACAAGGCTCAATGGTCAAGGCTCAAGGCTGAAAAAGCTCAACGCTCACGGGTCAAGCATCAAGGTTCAAGGCTCAAAGCTCAAGTTTCAAGGCACAACGCACAAGCCTCAAGGCTCAAGGGTGAAGGTTCAAGGTTCAAAGCTTAAGGCTTAAGGGTCACGTCTCAAGGCTCAAGGCTGAAAAGTCAAGGCTCAAGGCTCACGACTCAAGGCTCAACGCTCCAAGGTCGAGGGTCGAGGCTCAAGGTTCAAAGTTCAAGGCTCAAGGGTCACATCTCTAGGCTCAAGGCTCAAGGCTCAAGGCTCAAGGCTCAAGGCTCAAGACTCAAGGCTCAAGACTCAAGGCACAAGGCTCTAGGGTCAAGGCTCAAGGATCAAGGCTCAAGGTTAAAGGTTCAAGGTTCAGGTATCACGGCTCAAGGGTCAAGGCTAAAAAGTCAAGGCTCAAGGCTCAAGGTTCAAGGCTCAAGGCTCACGGCTCACGGCTCAATGGCGCAAGGCTCAAGGCTCATGGCTCAAGGATCAAGGCTCAAGGTTCAATGCTCAATGTTCAAGATTGAAGGCTCACGGCTCAATGCTCAAGGCTCAATGCTCAAAAGACTCAAGGCTCAAGGCTCAAGGCTCAAGGGTTAAGGTTCAAGGTTCAAAGCTCAAGGCTTAAGGGTCACGGCTCAAGGCTCAAGGCTCAAGGCTCAAGGCTCAAGGCTCAAGGCTCAACGCTCAACGCTCAACGCTCAAGGCTCAAAGGATCAAGCCTCCAGGCTCAACGCTCAATGATAAACACTCTAGGATCAATGCTCAAGGCAGAATGCTCACAGCTCAAAGGCTCAACGCTCAAGGGTCAAGGGTCAAGGCTAAAGAGTCAACGGTCAAGGGTCAAGGCTCAAGGGTCCAGGCTCAACGCTCAAGGCTCATGGCTCATGGCTCAAGGCTCAAGGCACAAGGCTCAAGGTCCAAGGCACAAGGCTCAAGGCCTAAGGATCAAGGCTCAAGGCCCAAGGCTCAATGCTGAACGCTCAAGGCTAAGGGCCAAGGCTCAAGGCTCAAGGCCCAAGGCCAAAGGCCAAAGGCCAAAGGCCAAAGGCTCAAGGCTCAAGGCTCAAGGCTCAAGGCTCAAGGCACAAGTTTCAAGTTTTAAGGTTCAAGGCTCAAGGGTCAAGGCTCAAGGGTGAGGGCTCAAAACTCAAGGCTCAAGGATCAAGGCTCTTGGTTCAAGAGTCAAGGTTCAAGGTTCAGGGATCGAGGCTCATGGCTCAAGGCTCAAGGCTCAAGGCTCAAGGCTCAAGGCTCAAGGCTCAAGGCTCAAGGCTCAAGGCTCAAGGCTCAAGGCTCAAGACTCAAGGCCAAAGGCCAAAGGCCAAAGGCCAAAGTCTCAAGGCTCAAGGCTCAAGGCTCAAGTTTCAAGTTTTAAGGTTCAAGGCTCAAGGGTCAAGGCTCAAGGGTGAAGGCTCAAAACTCAAGGCTCAAGGCTCAAGGATCAAGGCTCTTGGTTCAAGAGTCAAGGTTCAAGGTTCAGGGATCGAGGCTCATGGATCAAGGCTCAAGGCTCAAGGCTCAAGGCTCAAGGCTCAAGGCTCAAGACTCAAGGCTCAAGGTTCAAGGTTCATGGATCGAGGTTCATGGCTCAAGGCTCAAGGCTCAAGGATCAAGGCTAAAGGCTCAAGGCTCAAGGCTCAAGGCTCAAGGGTCATGGCTCAAGGCTCAAGGGTCATGGCTCAAGGATCAAGGGTTAAGGCTCAAAACTGAAGGCTCAAGGCTCAATGATCAAGGCTCTAGGTTCAATTGTCAAGGTTTAAGGTTCAGGGATCAAGGTTCATGGCTCAAAACTCAAGGCTCAAGGCTCAAGGCTCAAGGCTCAAGGATCAAGGATCAAGGCTCAAGGCTCAAGGCTCAAGGAATAAGGCTCAAAGCTCAAGGATCAAGGGTCATGGCTAAAGGGTCAAGGCTCAATAGACAAGGCTAAAGGCTCAAGGCTCAAGGTTTAAGGCTTAAGGCTCAAAGAATCAAGGCTCAAGGCTCATGGCTCAAGGCTTAAGGCTCAAGGGTCAAGCGTCAAGGTTCAAGGTTAAAAGATCAAGTCTCAAGGGTCAAGGGTCACGGATCAAGGCTAAAAGCTCAAGGATCAGGGCTCAAGGCACAAGGCACAAGGCACAAGGCACAAGGCTAAAGGTTCAAAGCTCTAGTCTCAAGTGTGACGTCACAAGGTTGAAGGTTGAAAATTCAAGGCTCAAGGCATAAGGCTCACAACTCAACGCTCAAGACTCAAGGCTCAAGGCTCGAGAGTGAAGGCTCAAGAGTCAAGGTTCAAGGCTCAAGGTTCAAGGCTCAAGGCTCAAGGCTCAAGGCTCAAGGCTCAAGGCTCAAGGCTCAAGGCTCAAGGCTCAATGCTCAAGGATCAAGGGGTCACGGCTTAAGATTCAAGGCTCAAAAGTCAAGGCTCAAGGTTCAAGACTCAAGGCTCAAGGCTCAAGGCTCAAAGGATCAAGGCTAAAGGCTCAAGGCTCATGGCTTATGGCTCAAGGCTCAAGGCTCATGGCTCAAGGCTCAAGGCTCATTGCTCATGGCTCAAGGCTGAAAAGGCTCAAGGCTCAAGGCTCATGGCTCGTGGCACAAGGCTCAAGGCTCAAGGCTCAAGGCCCAAGGCTCAAGGCTCAAGGCCCAAGGCTAAAGGCTCAAGGCTCAAGGCTCAAGGCCCAAGGCTAAAGGGTCATGGCTCAAGGTTCAAGTATTAAGGTTCAAGGCTCAAGGGTCAAGGGTCAAGGCTCAAGAGTTAAGGCTAAAAACTCAAGGCTCAAGGCTCAATGTTCAAGGCTCTAGGTTCAATATTCAAGGTTCAAGGTTCAGGGATCAAGGCTCAAGGCTCAAGGCTCAAGGCTCAAGTCTCAAGGCTCATGGCTCAAGGGTCAAGACTCAACAATCCAGGCTCAAGGCTCAAGGTTCAAGGCTCAAGTCTCAAGGCTCAAAGGATCAAGGCTCGAGGCTCAAGGCTCAAGTGTCAAGGTTCAAGGTTCAAATCTCAAGGCTCAAGGGTCATGTCACAAGGCTGAAGGTTGAAAATTTAAGGCTCAAGGCATAAGGCTCACGGCTCAACGCTCAAGACTCAAAGCTCAAGGCTCAAGAGTCAAGGTTCAAGGCTCAAGGTTAAAGGCTCAAGGCTCAAGGCTCAAGGCTTAAAGCTCCAGGCTTAAGGCACAAGGCTCAAGGCTCAAGGCTCAAGGCTCAAGGCTCAAGGCTCAAGATTCGAGGCTCAATGCTCAAGGCTCAAGGATCAAGGCTCTAGGTTGAAGAGTCAAGGTTCAAGGTTCATGGATCAAGGTTCAAGGCTCAAGGCTCAAGGCTTAAGGCTCAAGGCTAGAGGATCAAGGCTCAAGGATCAAGGCACAAAGCTCAAGGCTCAAGGCTCAAGGCTCAAAGCTCAAGGATCAAGGCTTAAGGCTCAAGGTTCAATTCTCAAGATGGCTCAAGGGTCAAGGCTCAATAGTCAAGGCTAAAGGCTCAAGGTTTAAGGCTCAAGGCACAAGGCTCAAGGCTCAAAGCTCAAAGCTCAAGGCTCAAGGCTCATGGCTCAAGGTTCAAAGCTCAAGGCTCAAGTGTCACGTCACAAGGCTGAAGGTTGAAAATTCAAGGCTCAACGCATAAGGCTCACGGCTCAACGTTCAAGACTCAAGGCTCAACGCTCAAGAGTCAAGGTTTAAGGCCCAAGGTTCAAGGCTCAACGCTCAAGGCTTAAGGCTCAAGCATCAAAGCTCCAGGCTTAAGGCTCAAGGCTCAAGGCTCAAGGGTCACGGGTCAAGGGTCAAGAGTAAAGCTAGAAGGCTCAAAGTTAAAGGCTCAAGGCTCAAAGCTCAAGGCTCAAGGCAAAAGGCTCAAGGCTCAACGCTCAACGCTGAAGGCTTAAGGCTCAAGGCTCAAGATTCAAGGCTCAAGGCTCAAGGCTCAAGGTTCAATGCTCAAGGCTCAAGGGGTCACGACTCAATATTTAAGGCTCAAAAGTCAAGGCTCAAGGCTCAAGGTTCAAGACTCAAGGCTCAATGCTCAAGGCTCAAGGATCAAGGCTCTAGGTTGAAGAGTCAAGGTTCAAGGTTCATGGATCAAGGTTCAAGGCTCAAGGCTCAAGGCTTAAGGCTCAAGGCTAGAGGATCAAGGCTCAAGGATCAAGGCACAAAGCTCAAGGCTCAAGGCTCAAGGCTCAAAGCTCAAGGATCAAGGCTTAAGGCTCAAGGTTCAATTCTCAAGATGGCTCAAGGGTCAAGGCTCAATAGTCAAGGCTCAAGGCTCAAGGTTTAAGGCTCAAGGCACAAGGCTCAAGGCTCAAAGCTCAAAGCTCAAGGCTCAAGGCTCAAGGCTCATGGCTCAAGGTTCAAAGCTCAAGGCTCAAGTGTCACGTCACAAGGCTGAAGGTTGAAAATTCAAGGCTCAACGCATAAGGCTCACGGCTCAACGTTCAAGACTCAAGGCTCAACGCTCAAGAGTCAAGGTTTAAGGCCCAAGGTTCAAGGCTCAACGCTCAAGGCTTAAGGCTCAAGCATCAAAGCTCCAGGCTTAAGGCTCAAGGCTCAAGGCTCAAGGGTCACGGGTCAAGGGTCAAGAGTAAAGCTAGAAGGCTCAAAGTTAAAGGCTCAAGGCTCAAGGCTCAAGGCAAAAGGCTCAAGGCTCAACGCTCAACGCTGAAGGCTTAAGGCTCAAGGCTCAAGATTCAAGGCTCAAGACCCAAGGCTCAAGGTTCAATGCTCAAGGCTCAAGGGGTCACGACTCAATATTTAAGGCTCAAAAGTCAAGGCTCAAGGCTCAAGGTTCAAGACTCAAGGCTCAATGCTCAAGGTTCAAATGATCAAGGCTAAAAGCTCAAGGCTCATGGCTCAAGGCTCAAGGCTCAAGGCTCATGGCTCATAGCACAAGGCTCATAGCTCAAGGCTCATGGCTCATGGCTCAAAGCTCAAGGCTCAAGGCTGAAAAGGCTCAAGGCTCAAGGCTCATGGCTCATGGCTCATGGGACAAGGCTCAAGGCTCAAGGCCCAAGGCTCAAGGCTCGACGCTCAAGGCTCAAGGCTCAAGGCTAAAGGCTCAAGGCTCAAGGCCAAGGGCTAAGGCCCAAGGCTAAAGGCTCAACGCTCAAGGCTAGAGTCTCAAGTCTCAAGGCTCATGGCTCAAGGTTCAAGGCTCAAGGCTCAATGCTTAAGGCTCAAGGTTCAAGTATTAAGGTTCAAGACTCAAGGGTCAAGGTTCAAGGGTTAAGGCTAAAAACTCAAGGCTAAAGGCTCAAGGCTCAAGGTTCAAGGCTCTAGGTTCAGGATTCAATGTTCAAGGTTCAGGGATCAAGGTTCAAGGCTCAAGGCTTAAGGTTCAAGGCTCAAGTCTAGGATTAAGGCTCCAGGCTTAAGGCTCAAGGTTCAAGTATTAAGGTTCAAGGCTCAAGGGTCAAGGCTCAAGGGTTAAGGCTCAAGGCTCAAGGCTCAAGGTTCAAGGCTCAACGTTCAGGGCTCAAGTTCAAGATTCAAGGCTCAAGGCTTAAGGCTCAAGGCTCAAGGATCAAGGCACAAGGCTCAACGCTCAAGGCTCAACGCTTAAGGCTTAAGGCTCAAGGCTCAAGGCTCAAGGCTCAAGGCTCAAGGCTCAAGGCTCAAGGCTCAAGGCTCTAGGCTCAAGGCTCAAGGCTCAAGGCTCAAGGGTCATGGCTCAAGGCTCAATAGTCAAGGCTCAAGGTTCAAGGTTTAAGGCTCAAGGCTCAAGGCTCAAAGGATCAAGGATCAAGGCTCACGGCTCAAGTCTCAAGGCTCAAGGTCAAGCGTCGAGGTTCAAGGTTCAAAGATCAAGGCTCAAGGGTAACGTCACAAGGCTGAAGGTTGAAAATTCAAGGCTCAAGGCATAAAGCTCACGGCTCAATGCTCAACGCTCAAGACACAAGGCTCAAGAGTCAAGGTTCAAGGCCCATGGTTAAAGGCTCAAGGCTCAAGGCTTAAGGCTCAAGGCTCAAAGCTTCAGGCTTAAGGTTCAAGGCTCAACGCTCAAGGCTCAAGGATCAAAACTCAAGGCTCGAGGCTCAAGGATCAAGGCTCTAGGTTGAAGAGTCAAGGTTCAAGGTTCAGGGAGCAAGGTTCAAGGCTCAAGACTCAAGGCTCAAGGCTCAAGGATCAAGGCTCAAGGCTCAAGGTTCAAAGATCAAGGATCAAGGCTTAAGGCTCAAGGCTCAAGGCTCAATATGGATCAAGGGTCAAGGTTCAATAGTCAAGGCTAAAGGCTCAAGGTTTAAGGCTCAAGGCTCAAAGGATCAAGGCTCAAGGCTCATGGCTCAAGGGTCAAGGCTCAAGGGTCAAGGCTCAAGGGTCAAGGCTCAAGGTTAAAAGATCAAGTCTCAAGGCTCAAGGGTCACGTCTCAAGGCTCAAAGCTCAAGGATCAAGGCTCATGGCTCAAGGCACAAGGCACAACGCTCAAGGCTCAAGGCTCAAGGCTCAAGGCTCAACGCTCAACGCTCAAGGCTCAAGGATCAAGGCTCAAGGCTCAAGGCTCAAGGCTCAAGGCTCAAGGCTCAAGGCTCAAGGCTCAAGGCCCAAGGCTCAAGGCTCAAGGCTCAAGGCTCAAGGTTAAAGGCTCAATACTCAAGGTTAAAGGCTCAAGGTTCAAAGCTCAAGGCTCAAGGGTCACGTCACAAGGCTGAAGGTTGAAAATTCAAGCCTTAAGGCATAAGGCTCACGGCTCAACGCTCAAGACTCAAGGATCAAGGCTCAAGAGTCAAGGTTCGAGGCTCAAGGTTCGAGGCTCAAGGTTCTAGGCTCAAGGCTCGAGACTTAAGGCTCAAGCCTCAAAGCTACAGGCTTAAGGCTCAAGGCTCAAGGCTCAAGGGTCAAGGGTCATGCATCAAGGCTCAAGAGTAAAGGTATAAGGCTCAAGGTTTTAGGCTCAAGGTTCAAGTCTCAAGGCTCAAGGCTCAAGGCTCAAGGCTCAAGAGTGAAGGTTCAAGGCTCAAGGTTCAAGGCTCAAGGCTCAAGGCTCAAGGGGTCACGGCTCAAGGTTCAAGGCTCAGAAGTCAAGGCTCAAGGCTCAAGGCTTAAGGCATAAGGCTCACGGCTCAACGCTCAAGACTCAAGGCTCAAGAGTTGTCACACCCCCGCCAAAAGTGGTTTGCGGAAGAACGGGCGTGCGACTATCATGAGTAAACATAGCATATGATTATCATAAACAATAAATGTTTGATAAAAGTAATGTCACCAAAACTTAATGTAACCAAAGTAGTTGAACAAAAACATAGTTTTAAACTAAAATTTAGAGGTGACATCTTTACAAAATGAAAGCTTGACTTCAATGCATGCGACTCAATACTTAGCTTAGATACCTGAAAAACATAAGTAAAAGTATCAACAAAATTGTTGAGTGAATTCACAGGTTTTTAATAAGTTCAAATAGTTTCATAGTTTTGTATGTCGTTCATGACAAAAATAGTTTAATGATATAAAACGTTTAAAAATAGTCTGCTCAAAAGCAACAGTAGAAAAATAGTTTTCGTATGCCATCGTCGGCAAAATAAGGTGAGGATAATAATGTTAAAAATGACCTGCTCCGAGAGCAGTAGTACGATATTACTCGCGTTAGTAAAAATAATAGTTTTTGTATTCCATCGTTGGCAAAAATAGTGTGATGATAAAAATGTTAAAATTGGCCTGCTCCGAGAGCAGTAGTAGAAACATAAGTGACGGTTATGGAGGTTTTGGTGTGTGTTTACGTGAAACAGGTGGTGGCCGGTGATATGTGATGGGTTATATTGAAGTTATGAAGATGGTGATTAGTAGTTATGGTTTTTAAATGGGAAGATGATGATAACGTGGTATGTTTTGAAATCCCGAGATCTCCTAATTCTTCACAACAACCTCGTATTAGTTGCTCACGTGGATGGTTGGACGTGGTCAAGTAGTTAGAGATTAAACTTTCAAATTTTTATCTATCATACTAGATAACACCTGGTGTGTGCTCCACATATTTATTTATTTTTGATAATTTCGTGCATATACATGTGTATATATATATTACATTCATTAATTTTATATATTAAATCATGCGTCGATTTTTTGTGTAATCTTTCGTACACATTTAATTAGTTGAGCTAGTATATCATTATAAATGATAAAATTATTTGTGTTTGAGTTTAAGTTGAGTCACCAACTCGTTAAATTACAGTTTAACTGTACTGAAATTTAGACAACTGACACATGTCTAATAATTGATGTGTACTAACGACACAAATCATGTTTTTCCTAGACTTAAAATGCAACAATGAATGTTAGGATTGTATTAAAACAAAAAATGAGTTTCAATAAAGGTCAGGTCAAGTACCCAATTTTGAGGGTTGTCACAAGAGTCAAGGTTCAAGGCTCAAGACTCAAGGCCTAAGGCTCAAGCCTCAAAGCTCCAGGCTTAAGGCTCAAGGCTCAAGGGTCAAGGGTCAAGGGTCAAGGGTCAAGGGTCATGGGTCAACGGTCTAGAGTAAAGGTAGAAGGCTCAAAGTTTAAGGGTCAATGTTCAAGGCTCAAGGCTCAAGGCTCAAGGCTCAAGGCTCAAGGCTCAAGGATCAAGGCTCAAGGCTCAAGGCTCAAGGATCAAGGATCAAGGCTCAAGGCTCAAGGCTCAAGGCCCAAGGCTCAAGGTTCAAGGTTCAAGGCTCAAGGTTCAAGGTTCAAGGCTCAAGGCTCAAGGGGTCACGGATCAAGGTACAAGGCTCAAAAGTCAAGGCTCAAGGTTCAAGACTCAAGGCTCAAGGCTCAAGGCTAAAAGGATCAAGGCTCATGGGGCTCATGGCTCAAGGCTCAAGGCTGAAAAGGCTCAAAGCTCAAGGCTCATGGATCATGGCTCAAGGCTCATGGCACAAGGCTCAAGGCTCAAGGCCTAAGGCCCAAGGCTCAAGGCTAAAGGCTCAAGGCTCAAGGCCTAATGCCCTAGGCTAAAGGCTCAAGGCTCAAGTCTCAAGGCTCAAGGCTCATGGCTCAAGGCTCAAGGCTCAAGGCTCATGGCTCAAGGCTCAAGGCTCAAGGCTCAAGGCTCAAGGCTCAAGGCTTAAGGCTCAAGGTTCAAGTATTAAGGTTCAAGGCTCAAGGCTCAAGGCTTAAGGCTTAAGGTTCAAGTATTAAGGTTCAAGGCTCAAGGCTGAAAAGGCTCAAAGGTCAAGGCTCATGGATCATGGCTCAAGGCTCATGGCACAAGGCTCAAGGCTCAAGGCCTAAGGCCCAAGGCTCAAGGCTAAAGGCTCAAGGCTCAAGGCCTAATGCCCTAGGCTAAAGGCTCAAGGCTCAAGTCTCAAGGCTCAAGGCTCATGGCTCAAGGCTCAAGGCTCATGGCTCAAGGCTCAAGGCTCAAGGCTCAAGGCTTAAGGCTCAAGGTTCAAGTATTAAGGTTCAAGGCTCAAGGCTCAAGGCTTAAGGCTTAAGGTTCAAGTATTAAGGTTCAAGGCTCAAGGCTCAAGGCTCAAGGGTTAAGCCTCAAAACTCAAGGCTCAAGGCTCAAGGCTCAAGGTTCAAGGCTCTAGGTTTAAGATTCAAGGTTCAAGGTTCAGGGATCAAGGTTCAAGGCTCAAGGCTCAAGGTTCAAGGCTCAAGGCTCAAGGATCAAGGCTCAAGGCTCAACGCTCAAGGCTCAAGGCTCAAGGCTCAAGGCTCAAGGCTCAAGGCTCAAGGCTCATGCCTCAAGGGTCAAGGCTCAATAGTCAAGGCTCAAGGCTCAAGGTTTAATGCTCAAGGCTCAAGGCTCAAGGCAAAAAGAATCAAGGCTCATGGCTCAAGGCTGAAGGTTCAAGGCTCAAGGGTCAAGCGTCAAGGTTGAGGTTAAAAGATCAAGTCTCCAGGTTCAAGGGTCACGGCTCAAGGCTCAAAGCTCAAGGCTCAAGGCTCAGGGTTCAAGGCACAACGTACAAGGATCAAGGCTCAAGGCTCAAGGTGAAGGATTTATGTGCACAGTTAGTCAACCTATGATGATACATCCATGCCTACGAAACACTTAAGGGTCACACCGGTGAGTGCATGTAATACGAGTAAGATATGTAATGATACTTGGAAGATGATTGATTCATAATAAGTCATTTATGAATCAAGTTAAGTATTAAGTTAAGTTCAACTTATTATTAAATTACTTTATCTAACTAATTAATACAAGTATTTGTACATTTACTAGTTGAGTAAATATACAATGTGTTAGTTATAGATTATCCATAATATGATTTAAAGCAATTAAATCATATGGTGTTGGATAATATTATTGTGTAAATTATATAAAGGTTATTATATAATCAATTATTGAAAGTATTAATACAAGTATATTTCGCGTATGTATAATACCGAAATATATTAAGTGTATAAATACTAGACATTTAATAGTTAAGTACAACAATAATAACTAGATAAAGTACAAGGGTTTAAAGTGTAAGAGGATAAGTTTAATTAAGAGATTAATCTTAATTAAACTAGGAGGACTTAAATGAAACTTATTCTATTATATATAGAAGGACTTAAACCAAAATCATTCCCTTGCTTACACCATACACGAATTCCCTCCCCTCCCTCTCCCTTGTTTCAGCCGAGTTCAAGCATCACCAAGGACTTGGTGTTCTTCGTTCTTCATGTTCTTCGTGTTCTTCATAGTTCTTGAAGATCAAGATCATTACAAGGATCAACTAGAAGGTCGCTCGTTGTGTTCATCATCAGTGGACTTTCTTAAGCAAACATTAAGGTATGATTTGGGAAACCCTTTTCCCCTCCTCTTCCCCTTGGTCGAATTCGAACCCAAGAACCCTAGGGTTCTTGGTGTTAGTCGAAATACACACAAGCATGTGTGTGTGTTCGAGTTTTTCGTACAAGGTTTCTTCCTTGTTAATCAAGTGTAGATTTCCATGATCCCAATCCTTTAGGGTTTAAGGATTAAGTTTAATCTCAGTTCCGCTTCTAGGGATTAAACTAGCTAGTTGGTTTAACCGGTCAAGAACAAGTTCATGTTCTTGGTCAGTGTGGTTCGAACCAAGTGACTAGGAGGTTGACCCAAGTGGTTAATCAGTTACAATGAAACCCTTCACAAGGCTCAAGGCTCAAGGTTCAAAGCTCAAGGCTTAAGGGTCACGTCACAAGGCTGAAGGTTGAAAATTCAAGGCATAAGGCTCACGGCTCAACACTCAACGCTCAAGACTCAAGGCTCAAGGCTCAAGAGTCAAGGTTCAAGGCTCAAGGTTCAAGGCTAAAGGCTCAAGGCTTAAGGCTTAAGGCTCAAGGCTCAAAGCTCCAGGCTTAAGGCTCAAGACTCAAGGTTCAAGGCTCAAGGGTCATGGGTCAAGGTTCATGAGTAAAGGTAGAAGGCTGAAGGTTTAAGTCTCAAGGTTCAAGGCTCAAGGCTCAAGGCTCAAGGCTCAAGGCTCAAAGCTCAAGGCTCATGGCTCAAGGCTCAAGGCTCAAGGCTCATGGCTCAAGGCTCAAGGCTGAAAAGGCTCAAGGCTCATGGCTCACAGGTCACGTTAAGGCAAAAAGCCTTACCCCTTGGGATCTTAAGATAACAAGACAATCTAGACTAGCTTAGAATAGTTTGTAGAATAATTTAGCTAAGTCTTGGTCCAACACTGAGTAGACAGTATTGGTCACTCAGTGTTGAGACTCAGTATTAACGACCAATATTGAGTACAAGGACTTAGTTAAACATTACCATGTTTAACAGACCAGATCAAATCCCTTTGATCTCAGTCACTTTCCTTTCTCAGTCCTTCCATTACTCCTTGCCCCTTTTGTAAAATCTCTATAACACTATAAATAGAGATCACTTGGCAAAGGAGTAGTCACTAATTTACGCTTTCATAGTTCACATATTTTAATTGATCAGTGGTCTTGTTTTTCCGAAACAAGCCACACTTAGTGGAATTATACATTTGACTCTAATATTGTGTTAATCACTTTAATTGTCTTAAGTTTAATTATTAAATCAATTATAAGGCTCAAGGCTCAAGGTTCAAGGCTCAAGGCTCAAGTCTCACAGCTCAAGGCTCAAGGGTCATGGCTCAAGGGTCAAGGCTCGATAGTCAAGGCTCAAGGCTCAAGGCTCAAGGCGCAAGGTTCAAGGTTTAAGGTTCAAGGCTCAAGGCTCAAGGGTCATGGCTCAAGGGTCAAGGCTCAATAGTCAAGGCTCTAGGTTCAAGAGTCAAGGTTCAGGGATCAAGGTTCAAGGCTCAAGGCTCAAGGCTCAAGGCTCAAGGCTCAAGGCTCAAGGATCAAGGCTCAAGGCTCAAGGATCAAGGATCAAGGATCAAGGATCAAGGCTCAAGCCTCAAGGGTCAAGGCTCAAGGCTCAAGGCTCAAGGCTCAAGGCTCAAGGCTCAAGGCTCAAGGCTCAAGGCTCAAGGCTCAAGGCTCAAGGCTCAAGGATGAAGCCACAAGGCTCAAGGCTCAAGGCTCAAGGGTCATGGCTCAATGGTCAAGGTTGAAGGCTCAAGGCTTAAGGCTCAAGGCTCAAGGCTCAAGGCTCAAGGCTCAAGGCTCAAGGCTCAAGTCTCACAGCTCAAGGCTCAAGGGTCATGGCTCAAGGGTCAGGGCTCAATAGTCAAGGCTCAAGGCTCAAGGTTTAAGGCTCAAGGCTCAAGGCTTAAAGGATCAAGGCTCAAGGTTCCTGGCTTAAGGGTCAAGCATCAAGCTTCAAGGTTAAAAGATCAAGGCTCAAGACTCAAGGCTCAGGGCTCAAGGCACACAACACAAGGCTCAAGGCTCACGGCTCGAGGATCAAGGCTCAAGGTTCAAAGCTCAAGGCTCAAGGGTCACGTCACAAGGCTTAAGGTTGAAAATTCAAGGCTCAAGGCATAAGGCTCACGGCTCAACGCTCAAAGCTCAAAGCTCAAGGCTCAAGGCTTAAGTGTCAAGGTTCAAGGCTCATGGTTCAAGGCTCAAGGCTCAAGGCTTAAGGCTGAAGCCTCAAAGCTCCAGTCTTAAGGCTCAAGGGTCAAGGGTCAAGGGTCAAGGGTAACGGGTCAAGGGTCAAGAGTAAAGGTAGAAGGCTCAAGGTTTAAGGCTCAAGGTTCATGGCTCAAGGCTCAAGGCTCAAGGATCAAGGCTCAAGGTTCAAGGTTCAAGGCTCAAGGCTCAAGGATCAAGGCTCAAGGCTCAAGTTTCAAAGCTCAAGGATCAAGGCTCAAGGCTCAACACTCAAGGCTCAAGGCTCAAGGGTCATGGCTCAAGGGTCAAGGGTCAATAGTCAAGGCTCAAGGCTCAAGGTTTAAGGCTCAAGGCTTAAAGGATCAAGGCTCAAGGCTCAAGGCTCAAGGCTCAAGTCTCAAGGCTCAAGGGTCATGGCTATAGGGTCAAGGCTCAATAGTCAAGGCTCAAGGCTCAAGTTTTAAGGCTCAAGGCTCAAGGCTCAAAGTATCAAGGCTCAAGGCTCAAAGTATCAAGGCTCAAGGCTCATGGCTCAAGGCTCAAGGCTCAAGGCTCAAGGGTCCAGCGTCCTAGTTCAAGGTTAAAAGATCAAGTCTCCAGGCTCAAGGGTCACGGCTCAAAGCTCAAGGCTCAGGGCTCAAGGCACAACGTACAAGGCTCAAGGCTCAAGGCTCAAGGCTCAAGGTACAAAGCTCAAGGCTCAAGGGTCATGTCACAAGGCTGAAGGTCAAAAATTCGAGGCTCAAGGCATAAGGCTCACGGCTCAACGCTGAATGCTCAAGACTCAAGGCTCAACGCTGAATGCTCAAGACTCAAGGCTCAAGGCTCAAGAGTCAAGGTTCAAGGCTCAAGGTTCAAGTCTCAAGGCTTAAGGCTCAAGGCTCGAAGCTCCAGGCTTAAGGCTCAAGGCTCAAGGCTCAAGGGTTAGGGGTCATGGGTCAAGGTTCAAGAGTAAAGGTAGAAGGTTGAAGGTTTAATACTCAAGGCTCAAGGCTCAAGGGTCAAGCGTCAAGCTTCAAGGTTAAAAGATCAAGGCTCAAGACTCAAGGGTCACGACTCAAGGCTCAAAGCTCAAGGCTCAAGCCTCAAGGCTCAAGCCTCAAGGCTCAGGGCTCAAGGCTCAAGGCTCAAGGATCAAGGCTCAAGGTTCAAAGCTCAAGGCTCAAGGGTCACATCACAAGGCTTAAGGTTGAAAATTCAAGGCTCAAGGCCTAAGGTTCACGGCTCAACTCTCAACGCTCAAGGCTCAAGGCTCAAGTGTCAAGGTTCAAGGCTCAAGGTTCAAGGCTCAAGGCTTAAGGCTGAAGCCTCAAAGGTCCAGGCTTAAGGGGCAAGGGTCAAGGGTAATGGGTCAAGGGTCAAGAGTAAAGGTAGAAGGCTCAAGGTTTAAGGCTCAAGGTTCAAGGCTCCAGGCTCAAGGCTCAAGGCTCAAGGCTCAAGGATCAAGGCGCAAGGCTCAAGTTTCAATGCTCAAGGATCAAGGCTCAAGGCTCAAGGCTCAAGGCTCAAGGCTCAAGGCTCAAGGCTCAAGGCTCAAGGCTCAAGGCTCAAGGCTCAAGGCTCAAGGCTCAAGGCTCAAGGATCAAGGCTCAAGGCTCAAGGTTCAAGGCTCAAGGCTTAAGGGGTCATGGCTCAAGGTTCAAGTTTCAAAAGTCAAGGCTCAAGGCTCAAGGCTCAAGGCTCAAGGTTCAAGGCTCAAGGCTCAAGGCTCAAGGCTCAAAGGATCAAGGCTCAAGGCTCAAGGCTCAAAGGATCAAGGCTCATGGCTCAAGGCTCATGGCTCAAGGCTGAAATGGCTCAAAGCTCAAGGCTCATGGATCATGGCACAAGGCTCGGGGCACAAGGCTCAAGGCTCAAGGCCCAAGGCACAAGGCTCAAGGCTCAACGCTCAACGCTCGAGGCTAAAGGCTCAAGGCTCAATGCTCAAGGCCTAAAGCCCAAGGCTAAAGGCTCAAGGCTCAAGTCTCAAGGCTCAAGGCTCATGGCTCATGGCTCAAGGCTCAAGGCTCAAGGCTCAAGGCTCAAGGCTCAAGGCTTAAGGCTCAAGGTTCAAGTATTAAGGTTCAAGGCTCAAGGGACAAGGCTCAAGGGTTAAGGCTAAAAACTCAAGGATCAAGGCACAAGGCACAAGGCTCAAGGTTCAAGGCTCTAGGTTCAAGATTAAAGGTTCAAGGTACATGGATCAAGGCTCAAGGCTCAAGGCTCAAGGTTCAATGCTCAAGGCTCTAGGCTCAAGGCTCAAGGATCAACGCTCAAGGCTCAACGCTCAAGGCTCAAGGCTCAAGGCTCAAGGCTCAAGGCTCAAGGCTCAAGGCTCAAGGCTCAAGGCTCAAGGCTCAAGGCTCAAGGCTCAAGGCTCAAGGCTCAAGGCTCAAGGCTCAAGGCTCAAGGCTCAAGGCTCAAGGCTCAAGGATCAAGCCACAAGGCTCAAGGCTCAAGGCTCAAGGGTCATGGCTCAATGGTCAAGGTTGAAGGCTCAAGGCTTAAGGCTCAAGGCTCAAGGCTCAAGGCTCAAGGCTCAAGGCTCAAGGCTCAAGGCTCAAGGCTCAAGGCTCAAGGCTCAAGTCTCACAGCTCAAGGCTCAAGGGTCATGGCTCAAGGGTCAAGGCTCAATAGTCAAGGCTCAAGGCTCTAGGTTTAAGGCTCAAGGATCAAGGCTTAAAGGATCAAGGCTCAAGGCTCCTGGCTCAAGGGTCAAGCATCAAGCTTCAAGGTTAAAAGATCAAGGCTCAAGACTCAAGGCTCAGGGCTCAAGGCACACAGCACAAGGCTCAAGGCTCAAGGCTCACGGCTCGAGGATCAAGGCTCCAGGTTCAAAGCTCAAGGCTCAAGGGTCACGTCACAAGGCTTAAGGTTGAAAATTCAAGGCTCAAGGCGTAAGGCTCACGGCTCAACGCTCAAAGCTCAAGGCTCAAGGCTCAAGGCTCAAGGTTCAAGGCTCATGGTTCAAGGCTCAAGGCTCAAGGCTTAAGGCTGAAGCCTCAAAGCTCCAGGCTTAAGGCTCAAGGGTCAAGGATCAAGGGTCAAGGGTAACGGGTCAAGGGTCAAGAGTAAAGGTAGAAGGTTCAAGGTTTAAGGCTCAAGGTTCAAGGCTCAAGGCTCAAGGCTCAAGGATCAAGGCTCAAGGTTCAAGGTTCAAGGCTCAAGGCTCAAGGATCAAGGCTCAAGGCTCAAGTTTCAAAGCTCAAGGATCAAGGCTCAAGGCTCAACACTCAAGGCTCAAGGCTCAAGGGTCATGGCTCAAGGGTCAAGGGTCAATGGTCAAGGCTCAAGGCTCAAGGTTTAAGGCTCAAGGCTTAAAGGATCAAGGCTCAAGGCTCAAGGCTCAAGGCTCAAGTCTCAAGGCTCAAGGGTCATGGCTATAGGGTCAAGGCTCAATAGTCAAGGCTCAAGGCTCAAGTTTTAAGGCTCAAGGCTCAAGGCTCAAAGTATCAAGGCTCAAGGCTCATGGCTCAAGGCTCAAGGCTCAAGGGTCCAGCGTCCTAGTTCAAGGTTAAAAGATCAAGTCTCCAGGCTCAAGGGTCACGGCTCAAAGCTCAAGGCTCAGGGCTCAAGGCACAACGTACAAGGCTCAAGGCTCAAGGCTCAAGGCTCAAGGTACAAAGCTCAAGGCTCAAGGGTCATGTCACAAGGCTGAAGGTCAAAAATTCGAGGCTCAAGGCATAAGGCTCACGGCTCAACGCTGAATGCTCAAGACTCAAGGCTCAAGGCTCAACGCTGAATGCTCAAGACTCAAGGCTCAAGGCTCAAGAGTCAAGGTTCAAGGCTCAAGGTTCAAGTCTCAAGGCTTAAGGCTCAAGGCTCGAAGCTCCAGGCTTAAGGCTCAAGGCTCAAGGCTCAAGGGTCAGGGGTCATGGGTCAAGGTTCAAGAGTAAAGGTAGAAGGTTGAAGGTTTAAGACTCAAGGCTCAAGGCTCAATGGTCAAGCGTCAAGCTTCAAGGTTAAAAGATCAAGGCTCAAGACTCAAGGGTCACGACTCAAGGCTCAAAGCTCAAGACTCAAGCCACAAGGCTCAGGGCTCAAGGCTCAAGGCTCAAGGATCAAGGCTCAAGGTTCAAAGCTCAAGGCTCAAGGGTCACATCACAAGGCTTAAGGTTGAAAATTCAAGGCTCAAGGCCTAAGGTTCACGGCTCAACTCTCAACGCTCAAGGCTCAAGGCTCAAGTGTCAAGGTTCAAGGCTCAAGGTTCAAGGCTCAAGGCTTAAGGCTGAAGCCTCAAAGGTCCATGCTTAAGGGGCAAGGGTCAAGGGTAATGGGTCAAGGGTCAAGAGTAAAGGTAGAAGGCTCAAGGTTTAAGGCTCAAGTTTCAAGGCTCCAGGCTCAAGGCTCAAGGCTCAAGGATCAAGGCGCAAGGCTCAAGTTTCAATGCTCAAGGATCAAGGCTCAAGGCTCAAGGGTCAAGGCTCAAGGCTCAAGGCTCAAGGCTCAAGGCTCAAGGCTCAAGGCTCAAGGCTCAAGGATCAAGGCTCAAGGCTCAAGGTTCAAGGCTCAAGGCTTAAGGGGTCATGGCTCAAGGTTCAAGTTTCAAAAGTCAAGGCTCAAGGCTCAAGGCTCAAGGCTCAAGGTTCAAGGCTCAAGGCTCAAGGCTCAAGGCTCAAAGGATCAAGGCTCAAGGCTCAAGGCTCAAGGCTCAAGGCTCAAAGGATCAAGGCTCAAGGCTCAAGGCTCATGGCTCAAGGCTGAAGTGGCTCAAAGCTCAAGGCTCATGGATCATGGCACAAGGCTCGGGGCACAAGGCTCAAGGCTCAAGGCCCACGGCCCAAGGCACAAGGCTCAAGGCTCAACGCTCAACGCTCAAGGCTAAAGGCTCAAGGCTCAATGCTCAAGGCCTAAAGCCCAAGGCTAAAGGCTCAAGGCTCAAGTCTCAAGGCTCAAGGCTCATGGCTCATGGCTCAAGGCTCAAGGCTCAAGGCTCAAGGCTCAAGGCTTAAGGCTCAAGGTTCAAGTATTAAGGTTCAAGGCTCAAGGGACAAGGCTCAAGGGTTAAGGCTAAAAACTCAAGGATCAAGGCTCAAGGCACAAGGCTCAAGGCTCAAGGCTCAAGGCTCAAGGTTCAATGCTCAAGGCTCTAGGCTCAAGGATCAACGCTCAAGGCTCAACGCTCAAGGCTCAAGGCTCAAGGCTCAAGGCTCAAGACTCAAGGCTCAAGGCTCAAGGCTCAAGGCTCAAGGCTCAAGGCTCAAGGCTCAAGGCTCAAGGCTCAAGGCTCAAGGCTCAAGGCTCAAGGCTCAAGGCTCAAGGCTCAAGGCTAATGGCTCAAGGCTCAAGGCTCAATACTCAAGGCTCAAGGCTCAAGGTTTAAGGCTCAAGGCTCAAGCCTCAAAGTATCAAGGCTCAAGGCTCATGGCTCAAGGTTCAAGGCTCAAGGCTCAAGGGTCCAGCGTCATTGTTCAAGGTTAAAAGATCAAGTCTCCATGCTCAAGGGTCACTGCTCAAGGCTCAAAGCTCAAGGCTCAAGGCTCAGGGCTCAAGGCACAACATACAAGGCTTAAGGCTCAAGGCTCACGGCTTAAGGCTCAAGGCTCACGGCTCAAGGCTCAAGTCTCAAGGCTCAAGGCTCAAGGCTCAAGGCTCAAGGCTCACGACTCAAGGATCAAAGCTCAAGGCTCAAGGGTCATGTCACAAGGCTGAAGGTTGAAAATTCAAGGCTCAAGGCATAAGGCTCACAGCTCAACGCTCAAGACTCAAGGCTCAAGGCTAAAGAGTCAAGGTTCAAGGCTCAAGGTTCAAGGCTCAAAGCTCCAGGCTTAAGGCTCAAGGCTCAAGGCTAAAGGCTCAAGGGTCATGGGTCAAGGTTCAAGAGTAAAGGTAGAAGGCTGAAGGTTTAAGACTCAAGGTTCGAGGCTCAAGGCTCAAGGCTTAAGGCTCAAGGCTAAAGGCTCAAGGCTCAAGGCTCAAGGCTCAAGGCTCAAGGCTCAAGGCTCAAGGCTCAAGGCTCAAGGCTCAAGGCGCAAGGCTCAAGGCTCAAGGCTCAAGGCTCAAGGGGTCACAACTCAAGGTTCAAGGCTCAAATGTCAAGGCTCAAGGCTCAAGGTTCAAGACTCAAGGCTCAAAGGATCAAGGCTTAAGGCTCAAGGTTCAAGGCTCATGGCTCATGGCTAAAGGCTCAAGGCTGAAAAGGCTCAAGGCTCAAGGCTCACAGGTCATGTTAAGGCAAAAAGCCTTACCCCTTGGTCAGTGGTCACTAATTTACGCTTTCATAGTTCATATATTTTAATTGATTAGTGGTCTTGTTTTTCCGCAACAAGCCACACTTAGTGGAATTATACATTTGACTCTAATATTGTGTTAATTACTTTAATTCTCGTAAGTTTAATTATTATATCAATTATAAGGCTCAAGGGTAAAGGCTCAAGGCTCAAGGCCCAAGGTTCAAGGTTCAAGGTTCAAGGCTCAAGGCTCAAGGGTCATGGCTCAAGGGTCAAGGCTCAATAATCAAGGCTCTAGGTTCAAGAGTCAAGGTTCAAGGATCAAGGTTCAAGGCTCAAGGCTCAAGGCTCAAGGCTTATGTACCACCCTATAATTTACAAGATTTTAAAAAAATTTGTGTGCAAGGTTATAATCAAAAAGGTCCCATAAATAATCCTCAAAATAATTGTTTGATATAAAAAATGTATTTAATGCGGAAAAGTCTTAAATAAAATTCGGAGTTTTAAAATAATAAAAACGTTTCACATCAGCACTCAGAAGTAGTACAGCAGTCAACCGTCCACCTTCTCTTTTCCTTTGCTAGTACCTAAAAATGGGAGGGAGATTTTTGGGTCAGCGGGGAAGCTGAGTGAATAAACTCAAAATGCAAACAACTACAACATACAATACATGAGGGCACACAAGTGAACTCCTACTCATTTACTACTTAATTTCTCAGTTTTCATTTCTTTTAGATTATATAGCGCGCTTGTGCAAATCGAGTCGAGAGATCAACCTAGCCTCTCCTTGCACTAAAATGCCACTCAGGCTACCACACAGAAATGCCACTCAGGCCACCACACAGAAATGCCACTCAGGCCACCACACAGAAATGCCACTCAGGCCACCACACAGAAATGCCACTCAGGCCACCACAAAGAAATGCCACTCAGGCCACCACACAGATTACCACTCAGATTTATTAATTAGTTTTATGTTTTCAACTCATAACATAAACCACACAGATAGCCCTGTCACATAGTAGCACAAAATGACTCGGTACCGGCTCAGATACTCAGCACCTCTGTCTCAGATCAATGGTATATAAAAACAGTCACTCAGTTACTCAGATAACAGATCAACACACAGAAAGTAAAAACAGATCAAAACAATTAACCACATAAGTCATGCACGTATCGTTATAACTGAATACACGGTGAGAATACTCACCTCGAGAAACGTAAGCTCCAACTGGTTCACGGGAATCAAGGATACAGTAAGTTATCTCCTAGACGGACCTAAAACATAAATCGAAATGCCAGATTAAAATCTAACCACTTATCATTAATTTAGAAAAACTGGCAGCACCCGTCGGTCTCGCGGGAACTGCCATAACTCCTAAACTGTGGAGTAGATTTATCCCATATTTTTACCATGAAAAGTAGACGACCAGGACTACATATCTCTGTGAGACGGTCACTGGTCAAAACAGATTCTAAGGGCCTCAAAAACAGTGTCGCAAGAAAGACATGTCGCACAGGTCATTTTCCTAACAGCAGCATATTAAAACCGTTATAACTTTTAAACCGTAATTCGGATTGACGAGAGGGTTGCGGCGTTGAAAAGCTAACTCGGAAATCAAGGATAGAGACAACCCTGCCAACCAGTAGTCCGCAGCCAGTTCCAAAGCATAGGAATAGGTAGAGTAGATTACTCACTTTTATTTAAACACAAACAAGCAAGCCAGGCAAAGAATGTTCTAGCACGGGCCAAAAACTCAAAATGTTATTTAAAGTATGTCAAAAACAATCGAGAACAGAAGGGCAGATTCTGTCTAAAAAGTGTGGGCTTATAAAACCCGTTTTAGCAACCCGACCCGCCACCGAAAAATCCCGAACACAACATTTTTAATTTCAGTGATTAAACCTATAACAGCCCGACATAAAACAGTTTATATAAAAGAGTCGTTTTGTAACCTTGGAAGGAAAACTAGCACCCAAAAACCGATTAAATTTACAAAAGAAAACAAGACAACAATTGATCATATAATATCACAAACATCAAATAAGAGGGTTAGAGATTATACCCTACGAATCAAGACGGGACGGGACGATAACGGTGACACACAAAACACCAACACCACCGAACTCGATCGAAGTCCTATGTCTTTGCAGCAATATGGATGATGACATATTAATTATTAACAACCACAAAACCACTACCAAAGTTCAAACCAAGATGTATTTGCTCTACCTCAAGCGGTGGGTTTTAAAGCTCAAACCAATATGTCTTTGCAGCAATACTTCCTCTTTTTCTTTTCTTTTGTTTGTTAAAGCTCAAACCAATAAAATTGCATAAAGAAATATATTTGCTCTACCTCAAGCGGTGGGTTTTAATCCAAGATGTACACGAACTTCGAAACACAACTAAAATGGAATTTGTGATCTCTGACCCGTGAGATTTCCGTCAAGAGGAAAAAATACGAAGGAGAATTGGAGATGCTAACTTCCCTCTTCAGCTCTATCGCTCCACCAGAAAACGCACAACACATAAATTGATTAGAGCTTGAATTGCACGGAAGGGGAAAAAAAACAGAATTAAGGTTGAGATGATTACTTAAGAACACGCACACTCCCACTCGGCAGCTATGGCTGCTGAATTCTTGCACCTTGGACGCATGAAGAAGGACGAATAACGAATAGAAAAAGCTAGGGTCGGCCAATGGAGTGTATGGGGATTATAGATAGCTGCATTAGCACACAAGGGCCTCAAGCCCGATTTTTGTTTCTACTTGGGCTGCAGATTTCCCAAGCCCCTCAAACTCACTAAATTGGTTGTACGCATGCCTGGGCTCGGCCCTTCTCCTGATCGCCGCACACCTTCTGATCGGGTCTCGTTGGGTAAGGCCCGCAATTACTTATGCTTGAATTGGGTTAGGTCCTTGGCCCTCGGCCGGACCTCACTTAGGCGGAAGCTATCGCATTTAAATTCCCGAGATTATAAGGTTACGTAATTAATTTATACTCGAAATTAGAGGACGCAAGTCGACACCAAAAATGAAGAAGACTATAATTATTCATACAAAACGTCGCATATTTACTTATCTTAATTACGTACATTTAATACGAATAATCACCAAGCGTCACACATAATTATACGGTCCACTCATAGACCATTAAAACGTAATTTAAATTTAATTTAAATTATTATTTAATTATTTAAAATTTCAGGGCGTTACAACTCAACTCCACTTGAAATAGACTTCGTCCCCGCAGTCATTGTTCGGAAGAAGCTCAGGGTCGCGATCTCACACCTAAAACTTAGGCTCCTAGTACACCACCACGAACTCGTCAACGATACGCCTTCTTAAACGAAAACATAAAAAGTGCTATGAATTAAATGAAGCTTCTCAAGGTGAACTACTCGGTTGGTTGAACTCATGTTCTTGCAACTCCTACAGCTTATCATACGACTCTTTCATGTCTGGTGGCGCAAGACTATAAGGGCTAAAAATCGGAACGCTCTCTACAGACCTCGGTTTATCGTCGAAAATGGTGTTGATAACATGCGTGAAGTAACCCACGATACTCTACTGAAAATGCCTTCTTGCTCTCGCAGCCGGACACGGTTCATGCACCCAGCGGTAAACAATGCGTTGAATCTCCGATTCAACTCCACTTGGAGATTTGTTACGGTTTTATTTGCGGTGACATATGATCTCGTCTTGGTACTCACTCATCTAATCCGTACTCACTACCACACACGGCTCTCTCATGGCGTCAGGGATAAAGTTTATGGGGAATTTCTTCTCGTACAACTCTATTAATTGGTAACTATACATTTTAGAAACATAAAAAAAATCTCATTATTGACAATTATCTATCAGAATGGCTCAGAAAGGTTCTCTACACTATGGGACATCGTTTTGCTAAAGCATAAGAAATGAATGTGTGGGTCGCCCCACTGTCAAATAACACAAATACAGGCACGTTGCTCACAAGGAATGCACCTATCACACAGATAATTCACACAGAATTCAAAATCACCCAGTAGTACTCCTGTGATTCACCCAGGAATGCAGGATGATACACGAAGAATCATAAGCACACAATAAGCAACTCAAGTATTTACCCAGAAATATCACTCACGAATGTAGTTCAGAACTATACCCAGAATTGTAACTTAGGAGGTAGCAATATCTATCATCAACAGCGTTACCTACCATACATAAATCTCATATATAATCATGTAAAGGCATAATTACACACATCCGATTCATCTCCCATATACTCGTTGATATATATATATATATATATATATATATATATATATATATATATATATATATATATATATATATATATATATATATATATATATATATATATATATATATATATATATATATATATATATATTAGGTCACCTCCGATTAATAACTAAGATATACGTACCAATAGTTAGAACGAATTATTTCTATATAAAATATATCTCCCTAAATTACTCATTTGCATATACTCCAAATACACTCGATTAAAATTTTCATAATTCAACTTTTAACTTATCTCAATCTATACTAATAACTTATTTCAAACCTCGTTTAATGACTTCCCACAAGTCAACTTATAACTTTTTATTTTTATTATTTAGACCACATATTTACTCATTAAACTCATATTACCCACTTTTTACTAAAAAAAAACTCAATTAAATTTTATACACTTATTTGACCGATTTCTTATTATTCGATTTACGAATTAATCCATCAGTTCTCATTTACTCAATACACAATTACCTTTTATTCCCAAATTAAAGATTTTCTCATTGTTCATTATTTTAATACTTTCTCGCCTTTTAGAAATTTCTCCTTAGTTCAATATAAACTTCAGCTTATTTATTTAATAATTGCTCATAATTATTTTTTTTTCATAAAATTTTATAACACTTCAAAATTTTAAAAATTAAATAAATTAATAAATAAAATATTATTCGATAACTCTAAATAAAATATATTACTCACAAAATATAATTTTCTCATAAAAACTTTATAGCACCTCCAAATTTTAAATAGAACTTCCCGACAATTTAAAACTTTTCTCTTTTAACTTGTTTTATTGACCTGTTCATTTAACACGATTTATAAACTTCTTATAACTTAAAAATTTACTCAATAATCAATCTACATGAAATTTTCTCATTTGAGCTCGTTTTAATAATTCATTATCAACTCCAATTAACAACCTCATTTTAACTCATTTCCTCATATCCGACACATTATAAATTCTCATTACTTTTTAATTTCTCATTATCTCATTAGCTGTATAGTTATAATATTTGTAACATCTCATTTGCACATTTACACTCAGCCTAATTAATCTCGGTTATCAATTTTATAAACTCTATAATTACCCTGTGAAATGACTTTAAATAATCTTAATTACTCAGTTCGATAATTACTCTTATAAACTCTCTGATCAATTATATTATCTATATTTCACACTTTAACTTCCTTACACAGAAAAATCTCTATGCATAAGCATTATGGTCATAATATTTAAAAATAGTAGTCAATGATAACTAATTCTTGGAAATTTTCCTTTTTACCCCTACTCAACTCCACTTGGAGAAAAACTCGTCCTCGAGTTTGGAACTAGTATTGTCTACCAAAATAAACAAGCAAGCATGTAGTCACACAAACAATTAAAATACACATACTAATTTCACCATAACAAGCATTGGTCCACCGTTCCCCTCAAAATCTCCTCGTAACCAACCAAAAGTCCTGTGCGGAAAATAATAGGGGCCCTCTATTACTTTCGATACCTACCTTTGTTTGGTCACGAGTCAATCCCAAAGTTCACGACTTCCCACACAAAAATTCCACCAGCAAATCACACTCAGAAAAAGAAAAATTTATTTTCCATATCAAATAAATACAAATTCACACTCAGTTGTATGTACTCAAAATCTTATAAACATTACTCAGAAATGCACTCAGCAAAAGGCACTCAGCAAAAGGCACTCAGCCAAAATATTTTATTATGTTTTCAACAGTTAAACTCAGAACATAATATAGCTCATAAACTCTTTTAATTTACTTTAAATAGATCACCACCGAATTAGTGATGATAGTTTCCCTTTAGTTCACTTTTAAAAAATACCGTTTAAGATAAGCTTGAATAACTTATCTTTAATTCAGCTCGGAAATCCTCGATGAGTTAATATAACATACTTATATAGTTTATTCAATATCTTTGCGTTAATTTAATAATTCTTCATTGAACTCATTAATCACATAAAGAAAAATTGAAGGATTTTCATGCTCAGCTTTTTAAATCACATACTTTAAAGGTTTTCTTATTTGATCTCAATTTAATAAATCTCAGTTTATTATTTCCTAGCATAATTTTTCCTCAATACTCGTGTTTCATCTCTTCATAAAAACATTTTCCTTTATAATTGTCCCAAGATTTTATAACACCCGAAAAAAATTTCACAAATTCTAAATTTGATGAATGACTTCAAAAGTTTCACTAAATAAAATCTCAAATGATAATTTAACATTTAAAAAAACATGTTTAATCCAACCGAAGTTTTAACACAACAAAAATATGTTCTCGGTATTTTCACTTTACTCCACTTAATAAATTATCATAAAAAAATAATCTTTAAATTAGTTGGTAATATATTTTATTTACTCGTTACACAGTTTACTCGTTTCAATAACTCTTTTTATTAAGTGCTTTCCCAAAACGTAAGATTTTAACATTTTCTCAATGTGTCAAGTTCATTACTCCTCTTTAATACTAATAACTTCCTCATTTATTCAAGCATATTTCTCATTTAAATAATTTATGGATTTTATATCCTCAGTTTATATCCATCTATTACACTCTTGGTTAAATTGTCTCAGAATTTTATGAAATCTCACTTCAACTTTATAAGGTGTTTCTCTAAATTGAAAACTTTTATTACTTTCTCATTGAAATTTAAAATTTCACATTTCTTCCTTATATGTTTTTGTATATATAAATATATAGAACTCTAATAAATTAAAACCAAAACTATGCTCAAATTAAGCTCTAAATAATACTCATAATTATAGAATCTTGTATTAGTATATTTATATACATATATGTTTATCCATACAATTCACAGGTAATTCTCTCAGGGAATAAGCTGAAAATTTTCAGAATACGCTACTCGTCTATACTCAGAATATAGCAAAATCTTAAATAAAAAATACTCTTAAACATTACCGGCAGTAGGAAAAACGAGGGTCGACGTGACATGCTGTACGTTTGATGTGAAACTTCTCTCAGAAATTGTTTTACTCTTTTCTAAAAAAAAATTTCAACTTGAGTTTGAATTCGCCCCTTACGAATCCAAATCCCTCAAGTCAGTGCTCTGATACCAACTTGTAACACCCTAAAATTTACAAGATTTTAAAAATTTTTGTGTGCAAGGTTATAATCAAAAACGTCCCATAAATAATCCCCAAAATAATTGTTTGATATAAAAAATGTATTTAATGCGGAAAAGTCTTAAATAAAATTCGGAGTTTTAAAATAATAAAAACGTTTTACATCAGCACTCAGAAGTAGTACAGCAGTCAACCGTCCACCTTCTCTTTTCCTTCGCTAGTACCTGAAAATAGGAGGGAGATTTTTGGGTCAGCGGGGAAGCTGAGTGAATAAACTCAAAATGCAAACAACTACAACATACAATACATGAGGGCACACAAGTGAACTCCTACTCATTTACTACTCAGTTAATTTCTCAGTTTTCATTTCTTTTAATTTATATAGCGCGCTTGTGCAAATCGAGTCGAGAGATCAACCTCGCCTCTCCTTGCACTAAAATGCCACTCAGGCTACCACACATAAATGCCACTCAGGCCACCACACAGAAATGCCACTCAGGCCACCACACAGAAATGCCACTCAGGCCACCACACAGAAATGCCACTCAGGCCACCACACAGAAATGCCACTCAGGCCACCACACAGATTACCACTCAGATTTATTAATTATTTTTATGTTTTCAACTCATAACATAAACCACACAGATAGCCCTGTCACATAGTAGCACAAACTGACTCGGTACCGGCTCAGATACTCGGCACCTCTGTCTCAGATCAGTGGTATATAAAAACAGTCACTCAGTTACTCAGATAACAGATCAACACACAGAAAGTAAAAACAGATCAAAACAATTAACCACATAAGTCATGCACGTATCGTTATAACTGAATACACGGTGAGAATACTCACCTCGAGAAACGTAAGCTCCAACTGGTTCACGGGAATCAAGGATACAACAACTTATCTCCTAGACGGACCTAAAACATAAATCGAAATGCCAGATTAAAATCTAACCACTTATCATTAATTTAGAAAAACTGGCAGCACCCGTCGGTCTCGCGGGAACTGCCATAACTCCTAAACTGTGCAGTAGATTTATCCCATATTTTTACCATGAAAAGTAGACGACCAGGACTACATATCTCTGTGAGACGGTCACTGGTCAAAACAGATTCTAAGGGCCTCAAAAACAGTGTCGCAAGACAGACATGTCGCACAGGTCATTTTCCTAACAGCAGCATATTAAAACCGTTATAACTTTTAAACCGTAATTCGGATTGACGAGAGGGTTGCGGCGTTGAAAAGCTAACTCGGAAATCAAGGTTCCAACACGGGCCAAAAACTCAAAATGTTATTTTAAGTATGTTAAAAACAATCGAGAACAGAAGGGCAGATTCTGTCTAAAAAGTGTGGGCTTATAAAACCCGTTTTAGCAACCCGACCCGCCACCGAAAAATCCCGAACACAACATTTGTAATTTCAGTGATTAAACCTATAACAGCCCGACATAAAACAGTTTATATAAAAGAGTCGTTTTGTAACCTTGGAAGGAAAACTAGCACCCAAAAACCGATTAAATTTACAAAAGAAAACAAGACAACAATTGATCATATAATATCACAAACATCAAATAAGAGGGTTAGAGATTATACCCTACGAATCAAGACGGGACGGGACGATAACGGTGACACACAAAACACCAACACCACCGAACTCGATCGAAGTCCTATGTCTTTGCAGCAATATTGATGATGACATATTAATTATTAACAACCACAAAACCACTACCAAAGTGGTTATCAGCAACACACCTGCTATCACAAAGTGACGCCATCATCATTTTAATACTTCCTCTTTTTCTTTTCTTTTGTTTGTTAAAGCTCAAACCAATAAAATTGCATAAAGAAATATATTTGCTCTACCTCAAGCGGTGGGTTTTAATCCAAGATGTACACGAACTTCGAAACACAACTAAAATGGAATTTGTGATCTCTGACCCGTGAGATTTCCGTCAAGAGGAAAAAATACGAAGGAGAATTGGAGATGCTAACTTCCCTCTTCAGCTCTATCGCTCCACCAGAAAACGCACAACACATAAATTGATTAGAGCTTGAATTGCACGGAAGGGAAAAAAAACAGAATTAAGGGTGAGATGATTACATAAGAACACGCACACTCCCACTCGGCAGCTATGGCTGCTGAATTCTTCCACCTTGGACGCATGAAGAAGGACGAATAACGAATAGAAAAAGCTAGGGTCGGCCAATGGAGTGTATGGGGATTATAGATAGCTGCATTAGCACACAAGGGCCTCAAGCCCGATTTTTGTTTCTACTTGGGCTGCAGATTTCCCAAGCCCCTCAAACTCACTAAATTGGTTGTACGCATGCCTGGGCTCGGCCCTTCTCCTGATCGCCGCACACCTTCTGATCGGGTCTCGTTGGGTAAGGCCCGCAATTACTTATGCTTGAATTGGGTTCGGTCCTTGGCCCTCGGCCGGACCTCACTTAGGCGGAAGCTATCTCATTTAAATTCCCGAGATTATAAGGTTACGTAATTAATTTATACTCGAAATTAGAGGACGCAAGTCGTCACCAAAAATGAAGAAGAATCTAATTATTCATACAAAACGTCGCATATTTACTTATCTTAATTACGTACATTTAATACGAATAATCACCAAGCGTCACACATAATTATACGGTCCACTCATAGACCATTAAAACGTAATTTAAATTTAATTTAAATTATTATTTAATTATTTAAAATTTCAGGGCGTTACAGCTTAAGGATCAAGGCTCAAGGCTCAAGGCTCAAGGCTCAAGGATCAAGGGTCAAGGCTCAAGGATCAATCATCAAGGCTCAAGGCTCAATGCTCAAGGCTCAAGGCTCAAGGCTTAAGGATCAAGGCTTAAGGCTTAAGGCTCAAGGGTCAAGACACAAGGCTCAAGGCTCAAGGCTCAAGGCTCAAGGCTCAAGGCTCAAGGGTCATGGCTCAAGGCTCAAGGGTCATGGCTCAAGGGTCAAGGCTCAATAGTCAAGGCTCAAGGCTCAAGGTTTAAGGCTCAAGGCTTAAGGCTCAAGGTTCAAAGGATCAAGGCTGAAGGCGCAAGGTTCAAGGTTCAAGGGTCAAGGATCCAAACAAAAGGCTCAAGGCTCAAGGATCAAGGTTCAAGGCTCTAGGTTCAAGAGTCAAGGTTCAGGGATCAAGGCTCAAGGCTCAAGGCTCAAGGCTCAAGGCTCAAGACTCAAGGCTCAAGGCTTAAGGCTCAAGGATCAAGGCTCAAGGCTCAAGGCTTAAGGCTCAAAGCTCAAGGCTCAAGGCTCAAGGCTAGAGGCTCAAGGCTCAAGGCTCAAGGCGTAAGGTTCAAGGCTCAAGCCACAAGGCTCAAGGCTCAAGGCTCAAGGGTCATGGCTCAAGGGTCAAGGCTCAATAGTCAAGGATCAAGGCTCATGGCTCAAGGCTCAAGGGTCAAGCGTCAAGCTTCAAGGTTAAAAGATCAAGGCTCAAGACTCAAGGGTCACGACTCAAGGCTCAAAGCTCAAGGCTCAAGGCTCAGGGCTCAAGGCTCAAGGCTCAAGGGTCAAGGCTCAAGGCTCAAGGCTCAAGGCTCAAGGCTCGAGGCTCAAGGCTCAAGGCTCAAGGTTCAAAGCTCAAGGCTCAAGGGTCACGTCACAAGGCTTAAGGTTGAAAATTCAAGGCTAAAGGCATAAGGCTCACGGCTCAACGCTCAACACTCAACGCTCAAGGCTCAAAGTTCAAGGCTCAATGTTCAAGGCTCAAGGCTCAAGGCTCAAGGCTCAAGGGAAACGGGTCAAGGGTCAAGAGTAAAGGTAGAAGGCTCAAGGTTTAAGTCTAAACGTTCAAGGCTCAAGGCTCAAGGCTCAAGTCTCAAAGCTCAAGGCTCAAGGCCCAAGGCCAAGGCTCAAGGCTCAATGCTCAAGGATCGAGGTTCAAAACTCAAGGCTCAAGGGGTCACGGCTCAAGGTTCAAGGCTCAAAAGTCAAGGCTCAAGGCTCAAGGCTCAAGGCTCAAGGCTCAAGGCTCAAGGCTCAAGGCTCAAGGCTCAAGGCTCAAGGCTCAAGGCTCAAGGCTCAAGGCTCAAGGCTCAAGGCTCATGGCTCAAGGCTTAACGCTCAAGGCTGAAAAGGCTTAAGGCCCAACGCTCACGGGTCAAGCGTCAAGGTTCAAGGTTCAAAGCAGAAGACTCAAGGGTCACGACTCAAGTCTCAAAGATCAAGGCTCAAGGTTCAATGATTAAGGATCAAGGGTCACGTCTCAAGGTTCAAGGCTGAAAATTCAACGCTCAAGACTCAAGGCTCACGACTCAAGGCACAAGGCTCAAGGCTCAAGAGTCAAGGTTCAAGGCTCCAGGCTCAAGGCCTAAGGGTCAAGGCTCAAGGCTTAAGGTTCAAGGTTCTAGGTTCAAGGCTCAAGGCTCAAGGCTCAAGGATCAAGGCTCAAGGCTCAAGGCTCAAGGATCAAGGCTCAAGGCTCAAAGCTCAAGGCTTAAGGGACATGGCTAAAGGATCAAGGCTCGAAAGTTAAGGCTAAAGGCTCAAGGTTCAAGGCTTCAGGCTCAAGGTTCAAATGATCAAGCCTCATGGCTCAACTCTTAACGATGAACATTCAAGGATCCATGCTTAAGGCTCGATGCTCACGGCTTAAAGGGTCAAGGGTCAAGGCTCAAGGCTCAAGGCTTAAGGCTCAAGGCTCAAGTCTCAAGGCTCAAGGCTCAAGGCTCAAGGCTCAAGGCTCAAGGCTCAAGGCTCAAAGCTCAAGGCTCAAGGCTCAAGGCTCAAGGGTCAAGACTCAAGGATCAAGGCTCGAGGCTTAAGGTTCAAGGCTCAAGACACAAGGCTCAAGGCTCAAGGCTCAAGGGTCATGGCTCAAGGGTCATGGCTCAATAGTCAATGCTCAAGGCTCAAGGCTCAAGGCTTAAAGGAACAAGGATCAAGGCTCATGGCTCAAGGCTCAAGGGTCAAGCGTCAAGCTTCAAGGTTAAAAGATCAAGGCTCAAGACTCAAGGGTCACGACTCAAGGCTCAAAGCTCAAGGCTCAGGGCTCAGGGCTCAAGGCTCAAGGCTCAAGGCTCAAGGCTCAAGGCTCAAGGCTCAAGGCTCAAGGATCAAGGCTCAAGGCTCAAGGCTCAAGGCTCAAGGCTCAAGGCTCAAGAGTCAAGGCTCAATAGTCAAGGCTCAAGGCTCAAGGTTTAAGGCTCAAGGCTCAAGGCTTAAAGGATCAAGGATCAAGGCTCATGGCTCAAGGCTCAAGGCTCAAGCGTCAAGCTTCAAGGTTAAAAGATCAAGGCTCAAGACTCAAGGGTCACGACTCAAGGCTCAAAGCTCAAGGCTCAGGGCTCAAGGCTCAAGGCTCAAGGCTCAAGGCTCAAGGCTTAAGTCTCAAGGCTCAAGGCTCAAGGCTTAAGGCTCAAGGCTCAAGGCTCAAGGCTCAAGGCTCAAGGCTCAAGGCTCAAGGCTCAAGGCTCAAGGCTCAAGGCTCAAGGCTCAAGGGTTATGGCTCAAGGGTCAAGGCTCAATAGTCAAGGCTCAAGGTTTAAGGCTCAAGGCTCAAGGCTTAAAGGATCAAAGATCAAGGATCAAGGCTCAAGGCTAAAGGGTTAAGCGTCACGCTTCAAGGTTAAAAGATCAAGGCTCGAGACTCAAGGGTCATGACTCAAGGCTCAAAGCTCAAGGCTCACGGCTCAGGGCTCAAGGCTCAAGGCTTAAGGCTCAAGGCTCAAGGCTCAAGGTTCAAAGCTCAAGGCTCAAGGGTCACGTCACAAGGCTTAAGGTTGAAAATTCAAGGCTAAAGGCATAAGGCTCACGGCTCAACGCTCAACACTCAACGCTCAAGGGTCAAGGTTCAAGGCTCAATGTTCAAGGCTCAAGGCTCAAGGCTCAAGGCTCAAGGGAAACGGGTCAAGGGTCAAGAGTAAAGGTAGAAGGCTCAAGGTTTAAGTCTAAACGTTCTAGGCTCAAGGCTCAAGGCTCAAGTCTCAAAGCTTAAGGCTCAAGGCCCAAGGCCAAGGCTCAAGGCTCAAGGCTCAAGGATCGAGGTTCAAAACTCAAGGCTCAAGGGGTCACGGCTCAAGGTTCAAGGCTCAAAAGTCAAGGCTCAAGGCTCAAGGCTCAAGGCTCAAGGCTCAAGGCTCAAGGCTCAAGGCTCAAGGCTCAAGGCTCAAGGCTCAAGGCTCAAGGCTCAAGGCTCAAGGCTCAAGGCTCAAGGCTCAAGGCTCAAGGCTCAAGGCTCATGGCTCAAGGCTTAACGCTCAAGGCTGAAAAGGCTTAAGGCCCAACGCTCACGGGTCAAGCGTCAAGGTTCAAGGTTCAAAGCAGAAGACTCAAGGGTCACGACTCAAGTCTCAAAGATCAAGGCTCAAGGTTCAATGATTAAGGATCAAGGGTCACGTCTCAAGGTTCAAGGCTGAAAATTCAACGCTCAAGACTCAAGGCTCACGACTCAAGGCACAAGGCTCAAGGCTCAAGAGTCAAGGTTCAAGGCTCCAGGCTCAAGGCCTAAGGGTCAAGGCTCAAGGCTTAAGGTTCAAGGTTCTAGGTTCAAGGCTCAAGGCTCAAGGCTCAAGGATCAAGGCTCAAGGCTCAAGGCTCAAGGATCAAGGCTCAAGGCTCAAAGCTCAAGGCTTAAGGGACATGGCTAAAGGATCAAGGCTCGAAAGTTAAGGCTAAAGGCTCAAGGTTCAAGGCTTCAGGCTCAAGGTTCAAATGATCAAGCCTCATGGCTCAACTCTTAACGATGAACATTCAAGGATCCATGCTTAAGGCTCGATGCTCACGGCTTAAAGGGTCAAGGGTCAAGGCTCAAGGCTCAAGGCTTAAGGCTCAAGGCTCAAGTCTCAAGGCTCAAGGCTCAAGGCTCAAGGCTCAAGGCTCAAGGCTCAAGGCTCAAAGCTCAAGGCTCAAGGCTCAAGGCTCAAGGGTCAAGACTCAAGGATCAAGGCTCGAGGCTTAAGGTTCAAGGCTCAAGACACAAGGCTCAAGGCTCAAGGCTCAAGGGTCATGGCTCAAGGGTCATGGCTCAATAGTCAATGCTCAAGGCTCAAGGCTCAAGGCTTAAAGGAACAAGGATCAAGGCTCATGGCTCAAGGCTCAAGGGTCAAGCGTCAAGCTTCAAGGTTAAAAGATCAAGGCTCAAGACTCAAGGGTCACGACTCAAGGCTCAAAGCTCAAGGCTCAGGGCTCAGGGCTCAAGGCTCAAGGCTCAAGGCTCAAGGCTCAAGGCTCAAGGCTCAAGGCTCAAGGATCAAGGCTCAAGGCTCAAGGCTCAAGGCTCAAGGCTCAAGGCTCAAGGCTCAAGAGTCAAGGCTCAATAGTCAAGGCTCAAGGCTCAAGGTTTAAGGCTCAAGGCTCAAGGCTTAAAGGATCAAGGATCAAGGCTCATGGCTCAAGGCTCAAGGCTCAAGCGTCAAGCTTCAAGGTTAAAAGATCAAGGCTCAAGACTCAAGGGTCACGACTCAAGGCTCAAAGCTCAAAGCTCAGGGCTCAGTGCTCAAGGCTCAAGGCTCAAGGCTCAAGGCTCAAGGCTCAAGGCTCAAGGCTCAAGGCTCAAGGCTCAAGGCTTAAGTCTCAAGGCTCAAGGCTCAAGGCTTAAGGCTCAAGGCTCAAGGCTCAAGGCTCAAGGCTCAAGGCTCAAGGCTCAAGGCTCAAGGCTCAAGGCTCAAGGCTCAAGGCTCAAGGCTCAAGGCTCAAGGGTTATGGCTCAAGGGTCAAGGCTCAATAGTCAAGGCTCAAGGTTTAAGGCTCAAGGCTCAAGGCTTAAAGGATCAAAGATCAAGGATCAAGGCTCAAGGCTAAAGGGTCAAGCGTCACGCTTCAAGGTTAAAAGATCAAGGCTCGAGACTCAAGGGTCATGACTCAAGGCTCAAAGCTCAAGGCTCACGGCTCAGGGCTCAAGGCTCAAGGCTTAAGGCTCAAGGCTCAAGGCTCAAGGTTCAAACCTCGAGGCTCAAGGGTCACGTCACAAGGCTTAAGGTTGAAAATTCAAGGCTAAAGGCATAAGGCTCACGGCTCAACGCTCAACACTCAAGGGTCAAGGTTCAAGGCTCAAGGTTCAAGGCTCAAGGCTCAAGGGTCAAGGGTCAAGGGAAACGGGTCAAGGGTCAAGAGTAAAGGTAGAAGGCTCAAGGTTTAAGTCTAAACGTTCAAGGCTCAAGGCTCAAGGCTCAAGTCTCAAAGCTCAAGGCTCAAGGCCCAAGGCCAAGGCTCAAGGCTCAAGGCTCAAGGATCGAGGTTCAAAACTCAAGGCTCAAGGGGTCACGGCTCAAGGTTCAAGGCTCAAAAGTCAAGGCTCAAGGCTCAAGGCTCAAGGCTCAAGGCTCAAGGCTCAAGGCTCAAGGCTCAAGACTCAAGGCTCAAGGCTCAAGGCTCAAGGCTCAAGGCTCATGGCTCAAGGCTTAACGCTCAAGGCTGAAAAGGCTTAAGGCCCAACGCTCACGGGTCAAGCGTCAAGGTTCAAGGTTCAAAGCAGAAGACTCAAGGGTCACGTCTCAAGGCTCAAAGATCAAGGCTCAAGGTTCAATGATTAAGGCTCAAGGGTCACGTCTCAAGGTTCAAGGCTGAAAATTCAACGCTCAAGACTCAAGGCTCACGACTCAAGGCACAAGGCTCAAGGCTCAAGAGTCAAGGTTCAAGGCTCCAGGCTCAAGGCCTAAGGGTCAAGGCTCAAGGCTTAAGGTTCAAGGTTCTAGGTTCAAGGCTCAAGGCTCAAGGCTCAAGGATCAAGGCTCAAGGCTCAAGGATCAAGGCTCAAGGCTCAAAGCTCAAGGCTTAAGGGACATGGCTAAAGGATCAAGGCTCGAAAGTTAAGGCTAAAGGCTCAAGGTTCAAGGCTTCAGGCTCAAGGTTCAAATGATCAAGCCTCATGGCTCAACTCTTAACGATGAACATTCAAGGATCCATGCTTAAGGCTCGATGCTCACGGCTTAAAGGGTCAAGGGTCAAGGCTCAAGGCTTAAGGCTCAAGGCTCAATTCTCAAGGTTCAAGGCTCAAGGCTCAAGGCTCAAGGCTCAAAGCTCAAGGCTCAAGGCTCAAGGGTCAAGACTCAAGGATCAAGGCTCAAGGCTTAAGGTTCAAGGCTCAAGACACAAGGCTCAAGGCTCAAGGCTCAAGGGTCATGGCTCAAGGGTCATGGCTCAATAGTCAATGCTCAAGGCTCAAGGCTTAAAGGAACAAGGATCAAGGCTCATGGCTCAAGGCTCAAGGGTCAAGCGTCAAGCTTCAAGGTTAAAAGATCAAGGCTCAAGACTCAAGGGTCACGACTCAAGGCTCAAAGCTCAAGGCTCAGGGCTCAGGGCTCAAGGCTCAAGGCTCAAGGCTCAAGGCTCAAGGCTCAAGGCTCAAGGCTCAAGGCTCAAGGGTTATGGCTCAAGGGTCAAGGCTCAATAGTCAAGGCTCAAGGTTTAAGGCTCAAGGCTTAAAGGATCAAAGATCAAGGATCATGGCTCAAGGCTAAAGGGTCAAGCGTCACGCTTCAAGGTTAAAAGATCAAGGCTCGAGACTCAAGGGTCATGACTCAAGGCTCAAAGCTCAAGGCTCACGGCTCAGGGCTCAAGGCTCAAGGCTTAAGGCTCAAGGCTCAAGGCTCAAGGTTCAAACCTCGAGGCTCAAGGGTCACGTCACAAGGCTTAAGGTTGAAAATTCAAGGCTAAAGGCATAAGGCTCACGGCTCAACGCTCAACACTCAAGGGTCAAGGTTCAAGGCTCAAGGTTCAAGGCTCAAGGCTCAAGGGTCAAGGGTCAAGGGAAACGGGTCAAGGGTCAAGAGTAAAGGTAGAAGGCTCAAGGTTTAAGTCTAAAGGTTCAAGGCTCAAGGCTTAAGGCACAAAGCTCAAAGCTCAAGGCTCAAGGCCCAAGGCTCAAGACTCAAGAATCGAGGTTCAAGACTCAAGGCTCAAGGGGTCACGGCTCAAGGTTCAAAGCTCAAAAGTCAAGGCTCAAGGCTCAAGGCTCAAAGGATCAAGGCTCAAGGCTCAACGCTCAAGGCTCAAGGCTCATGGCTCAAGGCTCAACGCTCAAGGCTGAATTGGCTTAAGGCCCAAGGCTCACGGGTCAAGCGTCAAAGTTCAAGGTTCAAAGCACAAGACTCAAGGGTCACGGCTCAAGGCTCAAAGATCAAGGCTCAAGGATCAAGGTTAAAAGATTAGGGCTCAAGGGTCACGTCTCAAGGTTTAAGGCTGAAAATTCCACGCTCAAGTCTCAAGGCTCACGACTAAAGGCACAAGCTTCAAGGCTCAAGAGCCAAGGTTCAAGGCTCAAGGCTCAAGGCCTAAGGGTCAAGGCTCAAGGCTTAAGGTTCAAGGATCAAGGATCAAGGCTCAAGGCTCAAGGATCAAGGCTCAAGGCTCAAAGCTCAAGGCTTAAGGGTCATGGCTAAAGGATCAAGGCTCGAAAGTCAAGGATAAAGGCTCAAGGTTCAAGGCTTCAGGCTCAAGGTTCAAATGATCAAGCCTCATGCCTCAACGCTTAACGATGAACATTCAAGGATCCACGCTTAAGGCTCGACGCTCACGGCTTAAAGGGTCAAGGGTCAAGGCTCAAGGCTCAAGGCGCAAGGCTCAAGACTCAAGGCTCAAGGCTCAAGGCTCAAGGCTCAAGGCTCAAGGCTCAAGGCTCAAGGCTCAAGGGTCGAGAGTCAAGGTTCAAGGCTCAAGGTTTAAGGCTCAAGGTTCAAGGCTCAAGGCTCAAGGCTCAAGGATCAAGGCTCAAGGCTCAAGGCTCAAGGCTCAAGGCTCAAGGCTCAAGGCTCAAGGCTCAAGGTTCAAGGTTCAAGGTTCAAGGGTCACGGCTCAACGATCAAGACTCAAATGCTCAAGGCCCAAGGCTCAAGGCACAGCGCTCAAGGCTAAAGGATCAAGGATCAACGCGCAAGGCCCAAGGCTCAAGGTTCAAGGCTCAAGGCTCAAGGCTCAAGCTCAAGGCTCAGGGCTCAAGGCTCAAGGCTCAAGGCTCAAGGCTCAAGGTTTAAGGTTCAAGGCTCAAGAGTCAAGGCTTACGGGTCAAGGCTCATGGTTCAAGGCTCAAGATTCAGGGTTCAAGGATCAAGGCTTAACGCTCAAGGCTTAAGGCTCAAGTCTCAAAGCTCAAGGCTTAAGGCTCAAGGCTCAAGGATCAAGGGTCATGGGTCAAGGGTCAAGAGTAAAGGTAGAAGGCTCAAGGTTTAAGTCTCAAGGTTCAAGTCTCAAGGCTCAAGGCTCAAGGCTCAAGTTTCAAAGCTCAAGGCTCAAGGCTCAAGGGGTCACGGCTCTAGGTTCGAGGCTCAGAAGTCAAGGCTCTAGGCTCAAGGTTCAAGGCTCAAGGCTCAAAGTATCAAGGCACAAGTCCTAAGGCTCATGGCTCAAGGCTCAACGATCAAGGCTGAAAAGGCTCACCGCTCATGACTCACGGCTCAAGCGTCACGGCTCAAGGTTCAATGCTCAAGACTCAAGGCTCAAGGTTCAAGGTTCAAAGCTTAAGGCTCAAGGGTCACTTCTCAAGGTTCAAGGCTGAAAATTCAAGGCTCAAGTCTCAAGGCTCACGACTCAAGGCACAAGGCTCAAAACTCAAGAGTCAAGGTTCAAGGCTCAAGGCCTAAGGGTCAAGGCTCAAGGCCTAAAGTTCAAGGCTCTAGGTTCAAGGCTGAAGGCTCAAGGCACAAGGATCAAGGCTCAAGGCTCAAGGCTCAAGGCTCAAGGCTCGAGATTCAATGTTCAAAGCTCAAGGCTTAAGGGTCATGGCTCAAGGATCAAGGCTCGAAAGTCAAGGCTAAAGGCTCAAGGTTTAAGTCTTCAGGCTCAAGGCTCAAATGATCAAGCCTCATGGCTCAACGCTTAACGATGAACATTCAAGGATCCAAGCTTAAGGCTCAACGCTCACGGCTTAAAGGTTCAAGGGTCAAGGCTTAAGGCACAAGGCTCAAGGCTTAAGGCTCAAGGGTCAAGGCTCAAGGTTCAAGGCTCATGGCATAAGGCACAAGGCTCAAGGCTCAAGGCCCAAGGCTCAAGGCTCAAGGCTCAAGGCTCAAGGCTCAAGGTTCAAAGATCAAGGCTCCAGGGTCACGTCTTAAGGCTCAAGGCTCAAGGTTCAAGGCTCAAAGCTCAAGGCTCAAGGTTCAAGGTTCAAGGTTCAAGGTTCAAGGGTCACGGCTCAAGGGTCAAGGCTCAAATACTCAAGGCCCAAGGCTCAAGGCTCAGCGCTCAAGGCTAAAGGCTCAAGGATCAATGCTCAAGGCCCAAGGCCCAAGGCTCAAGGCCCAAGGCTCAAGGCTCAAGGCTCAAGGCTCAAAGCTCAGGCTCAAGGCTCAAGGCTCTTGGCTCAAGGATCAAGGCTCAAATCTCAAGGCTCAAGGCTCAATGCTCAATGCTCAAGGCTCAAGGTTCAAGGTTTAAGGTTCAAGCCTCTAGGGTCAAGACTCATGGGTCAAGGCTCAAGGTTCAACTCTCAAGAGTCAATGTTCAAGGCTGAAGGTTCAAAGCTCAAGGCTCAATGCTCAAGGCTTAAGGCTCAAGTCTCAAAGCTCATGGCTCAAGGCTCAAAGCTCAAGGCTCAAGGCTCAAGGCTCATGGCTCAAGGCTCAAGGCTAAAGGCTCAAGGACCAAGGTTCAAAACACAAGGCTCAGGGGGCAACGACTAAAGGTTCGAGGCTCAAAAGTCAAGGCTCAAGGTTCAAGGTTCAAGGCTCAAAGCTCAAAGGATCAAGGCTCAAGGCTCAATGCTCATGGGTCAAGGCTCAACGCTCAAGGCTGAAAAGGCTCAAGGCTCAAGGCTCACGAGTCAAGCGTCAAGGTTCAAGGTTCAAAGCACAAGGCTCAAGGGTCACGGCTCAAGGCTCAAAGCTCAAGGCTCAAGGCTCAAGGCACCAGGCTCAAGGTTCAAGGTTCCAAGCACAAGGCGCAAAGGTCACGGCTCAAGGCTCAAAGCTCAAGGCACAAGGCTCAGGGCTCAAGGCACAAGCCTAAAGGCTCAAGGCTCAAGGGTCAAGGTTCAAGGTTCAAAGCTTAAGGCTCAAGGGTCACGGCTCAAGGCTCAAGGCTCAAGATTCAAGAGTCAAGGTTCAAGGCTCAAGGTTCAAGGTTCAAGGCTCAAGGCTCAAGGTTTAAGCTCAAGGATCATGGCTCATGGCTCAAGGCTTAAGGGTCGAGGCTAAAGGTTCGAAGATCAAGGCTCAAGGGTCATGTCTCAAGGCTCAAGGCTCAAGGCTCAAGGCTCAAGGATCAAGTCTCAAGGCTCAAGGATCAAAGCTCAAGGCTCAAGGCTCAAGACTCAAGGCTCAAGTCTCAAGGCTCAAGGCTCAAGTCTCAAGGCTCAAGTATCAAGGCTCAAGGCTCAAGGCTCAAGGCTCAAGGCTCAAGGCTCAAATGCTCAAGGCTCAAGGCTCAAGGCTCAAGGCTCAAGGCTCAAGGCTCAAGGCTTAAGGCTCAAGGAACAACACTCAAGGCTAAAGGCTCATGGATCAACGCACAAGGCCCAAGGCCCAAGGCTCAAGGCTCAAGGTTCAAGGCTCAAGGCTCAAGGCTCAAGCTCAAGGCTCATGGCTCAAAGATGAAGGCTCAAGGCTCAAGGCTCAAGGCTCAAGGTTCAAGGTTTAAGGTTCAATGCTCAAGGGTCAAGGCTCACGGGTCAAGGCTCATGGTTCAAGGCTCAAGAGTCAAGGTTCAAGGCTCAAGGCTCAACGCTCAATGCCTAAGGCTCAAGTCTCAAAACTCAAGGCTCAAGGCTCAAGGCTCAAGGCTCAAGGCTCAAGGCTCAAGGCTCAAGGCTCAAGGCTCAAGGCTCAAGGCTCAAGGCTCAAGGCTCAAGGCTCAAGGCTCAAGGCTCAAGGATCAAGGTTCAAGACTCAAGGATCAAGGCTCAAGGGGTCACGGCTCAAGGTTCGAGGCTCAAAAGTCAAGGCTCTAGGCTCAAGGTTCAAGGCTCAAGGCTCAAGGCTCAAAGTATCAAGGCTCAAGGCCTAAGGCTCATGGCTCAAGACTCAACGATCAAGGCTGAAAAGGCTCAACGCTCAAGGCTCATGGCTCAAGCGTCAAGGTTCGTGGTTCAAAGCACAAGGCTCAAGGGTCACGGCTCAAGGCTCAATGCTCAAGGCTCAAGGTTTAAGGTTCAAAGCTTAAGGCTCAAGGGTCACGTCTCAAGGTTCAAGGCTGAAAATTCAAGGCACAAGTCTCAAGGCTCACGACTCAAGACACAAGGCTCAAGGCTCAAGGCTCAAGAGTCAAGGTTCAAGGCTCAAGGCCTAAGGGTCAAGGCTCAAGGCTAAAGGTTCAAGGCTCTAGGTTTAAGGCTGAAGGCTCAAGGCACAAGGATAAAAGGCTCAAGGCTCAAGGCTCGAGATTCAATGTTCAAAGCTCAAGGCTTAAGGGCCATGGCTCAAGGATCAAGGCTCGAAAGTCAAGGCTAAAGGCTCAATGTTTAAGGCTTCAGGCTCAAGGCGCAAATGATCAAGCCTCATGGCTCAACGCTTAACGATGAACATTCAAGAATCTACGCTTAAGGCTCGACGCTCACGGCTTAAAGGCTCAAGGGTCAAGGGTCAAGGCTCAAGGCTCAAGGCTCAAGGCTCAAGGCTCAAGGCTAAAGGCTCAAGGCTTAAGGCTTAAGGCTCAAGGCTGAAGGCTAAAGGCTAAAGGCTCAAGGCTCAAGGGTCGAGGCTCAAGGTTTAAAGATCAAGGCTCAAGGGTCACGTCTTAAGGCTCAAGGCTCAAGGCTCAAGGCTCAAGGCTCAAGGTTCAATGTTCAAGGTTCAAGGTTTAAGGGTCACGGCTCAACGGTCAAGGCTCAAATGCTCAAGGCCCAAGGCTCAAGGCACAGCGCCCAAGGCTAAAGGCTCAAGGATCAACGCGCAAGGCCCAAAGCTCAAGGCTCAAGGTTCAAGGCTCAAGGCTCAAGGCTCAAGGCTCAAGGCTCAAGGCTCAAGCTCAAGGCTCATGGCTCAAGGATCAAGGCTCAAGGTTAAAGGTTTAAGGTTCAAGGCTCAAGGGTCAAGGCTCACGGGTCAAGGCTCATGGTTCAAGGCTCAAGAGTCAAGGTTCAAGGCTCAAGGCTCAACGCTCAAGGCTTAAGGCTCGAGTCTCAAAGCTCAATGCTTAAAGCTCAAGGCTCAAGGCTCAAGGCTCAAGGTTCATGGGTCAAGGGTCAAGAGTAAAGGTAGAAGGCTCTAGGTTTAAGTCTCAAGGTTCAAGTCTCAAGGCTCAAGGCTCAAGGCTCAAGGCTCAAGGCTCAAAGCTCAAGGCTCAAGGCTCAAGGCTCAAGGCTCAAGGCTCAAGGCTCAAGGCTCAAGGCTCAAGGCTCAAGGCTCAAGGCTCAAGGATCAAGGTTCAAGACTCAAGGCTCAAGGCTCAAGGCTCAAGGGGACACGGCTCCAGGTTCGAGGCTCAAAAGTCAAGGCTCTAGGCTCAAGGTTCAAGGCTCAAGGCTCAAGGCTCAAAGTATCAAGGCTCAAGGCCTAAGGCTCATGGCTCAAGGCTCAACGATCAAGGCTTAAAAGGCGCAGCGCTCAAGGCTCACGGCTCAAGCGTCAAGGTTCAAGGTTCAAACCACAAGGCTCAAGGGTCACGGCTCAAGGCTCAATGCTCAAGGCTCAAGGCTCAATGTTCAAGGTTCAAAGCTTAAGGCTCAAGGGTCACGTCTCAAGGTTCAAGGTTGAAAATTCAAAGCTCAAGTCTCAAGGCTCACGACTTAAGGCACAAGGCTCAAGGATCAAGAGTCAAGGTTCAAGGCTCAAGGCCTAAGGGTCAAGGCTCAAGGCCCTAGGTTCAAGGCTGAAGGCTCAAGGCACAAGGATCAAGGCTCAAGGCTCAAGGCTCAAGTCTTGAGGTTCAATGTTCAAAGCTCAAGGCTTAAGGGTCATGGCTCAAGGATCAAGGCTCTAAAGTCAAGGCAAAAGGCTCAAGGTTTAAGGCTTCAGGCTCAAGGGTCAAATTATCAAGCCTCAGGGCTCAACGCTTAACGGTGAACATTAAAGGATCCACGCTTAAGGCTCGACGCTCACGGCTTAAAGGGTCAAGGCTCAAGGCTCAATGCTCGAGTCTCAAGGCTCAAGGCTCAAGGCTCAAGGCTCAAGGCCCAAGGCTCAAGGCTCAAGGCTCAAGGCTTAAGGCTCAAGGCTCAAGGCTCAAGGCTCAAGGCTCAAGGCTCAAGGCTCAAGGCTCAAGGATCAAGGCTCAAGGCTCAAGCCTCAAGGCTCAAGGCTCAAGGCTCAAGGCTCAAGGCTCAAGGCTCAAGGCTCAAGGTTCAAGGCTCAAGGCTCAAGGCTCAAGGCTCAAGGCTCAAGGCTCAAGGCTCAAGGCTCAAGGCTCAAGGCTGGAGGCTCAAGAGTCAAGGTTCAAGGCTCAAGGCCTAAGGGTCAAGGCTCAAGGCTCAAGGCTTAAGGTTCAAGGCTCTAGGTTCAAGGCTCAGGCTCAAGGCTCAAGGCTCAAGGCTCAAGGCTCATGGCTCAAGGATCAAGGCTCAAGGCTCAAGGCTCAAGGCTCAAGGCTCAAGGCTCAAGGCTCAAGGCTCAAGGTTCAAGGTTCAAGGGTCACGGCTCAACGGTCAAGGCTCAAACGCTCAAGGCCCAAGGCTCAAGGAACCGTGCTCAAGGCTAAAGGATCAAGGATCAACGCGCAAGGCCCAGGGCCCAAGGCTCAAGGTTCAAGGTTCAAGGCTCAAGGCTCAAGGCTCAAGGCTCAAGCTCAAGGCTCATGGCTCAAGGATGAAGGCTCAAGGCTCAAGGCTCAAGGCTCAAGGTTCAAGGTTTAAGGTTCAAGGCTCAAGGGTCAAGGCTCACGGGTCAAGGCTCATGGTTCAAGGCTCAAGAGTCAAGGTTAAGGCTCAAGGCTCAACGTTCAAGGCTTAAGGCTCAAGTCTCAAAGCTCAAGGCTTAAGGCTCAAGGCTCAAGGTTCATGGGTCAAGGGTCATGAGTAAAGGTAGAAGGCTCAAGGTTTAAGTCTCAAGGTTCAAGTCTCAAGGCTCAAGGCTCAAGGCTCAAGGCTCAAAGCTCAAGGCTCAAGGCTCAAGGCTCATGGCTCAAGGCTCAAGGCTCAAGGCTCAAGGCTCAAGGCTCAAGGCTTAAGGCTCAAGGCTCAAGGCTCAAGGATCAAGGTTCAAGACTCAAGGCTCAAGGCTCAAGGGGTCACGACTAAAGGTTCGAGGCTCAAAAGTCAAGGCTCTAGGCTCAAGGTTCAAGGCTCAAGGCTCAAGAGTCAAGGTTAAGGCTCAAGGCTCAACGTTCAAGGCTTAAGGCTCAAGTCTCAAAGCTCAAGGCTTAAGGCTCAAGGCTCAAGGTTCATGGGTCAAGGGTCATGAGTAAAGGTAGAAGGCTCAAGGTTTAAGTCTCAAGGTTCAAGTCTCAAGGCTCAAGGCTCAAGGCTCAAGGCTCAAGGCTCAAAGCTCAAGGCTCAAGGCTCAAGGCTCATGGCTCAAGGCTCAAGGCTCAAGGCTCAAGGCTCAAGGCTCAAGGCTCAAGGCTCAAGGCTCAAGGCTCAAGGCTCAAGGCTCAAGGATCAAGGTTCAAGACTCAAGGCTCAAGGCTCAAGGGGTCACGACTAAAGGTTCAAGGCTCAAAAGTCTAGGCTCTAGGCTCAAGGTTCAAGGCTCAAGGCTCAAGGCTCAAGGCTCAAGGCTCAAGGCTCAAAGTATCAAGGCTCAAGGCCTAAGGCTCATGGCTCAAGGCTCAACGATCAAGGCTGAAAAGACTCAACGCTCAAGGCTCACGGCTCAAGTCAAGGTTCAAGGTTCAAAGCACAAGGCTCAAGGGTCACGGATCAAGGCTCAATGATCAAGGCTCAAGGCTCAAGGTTCAAGGTTCAAAGCTTAAGGCTCAAGGGTCACGTCTCAAGGTTCAAGGCTAAAAATTCAAGGCACAAGTCTGAAGGCTCACGACTCAAGGCACAAGGCTCAAGGCTCAAGGCTCAAGAGTCAAGGTTCAAGGCTCAAGGCCTAAGGGCCAAGGCTCAAGGCTTAAGGTTCAAGGCTCTAGGTTCAAGGCTGAAGGCTCAAGGCTGAAGGCTCAAGGCACAAGGATCAAGGCTCAAGGCTCAAGTCTCAAGGCTCGAGATTCAATGTTCAAAGCTGAAGGCATAAGGGTCATGGCTCAAGGATCAAGGCTAGAAAGTCAAGGCTAAAGGCTCAAGGTTTAAGGCTTCAGGCTCAAGTTGCAAATGATCAAGCCTCATGGCTCAACACTTAACGATGAACATTCAAGGATCCACGCTTAAGGCTCGACGCTCAAAGTTCAAGGCTCAAGGCTCAAAGGAGGCTCAAAGGCTCAAAGTTCAAGGCTCAAGGCTCAAGGTACAAGGCTCAAGGCTGAAGGCCCAAGGCTCAAGGCTCAAGGATCAAGGATCAAGGATCAAGGCTCAAGGCTCAAGGCTCAAGGCTCAAGGCTCAAGGCTCAAGGCTCAAGGGTCAAGGCTCAAGCTCAAGGCTCATGGCTCAAGGATCAAGGCTCAAGGCTCAAGGTTCAAGGTTTAAGGTTCATGGCTCAAGGGTCAAGGCTCACAGGTCAAGGCTCATGGTTCAAGGCTCAAGAGTCAAGGTTCAAGGCTCAAGGCTCAACGCTCAAGGCTTAAGGCTCAAGTCTCAAAGCTCAAGGCTTAAGGCTCATGGCTCAAGGCTCAAGGGTCATGGGTCAAGGGTCAAGAGTAAAGGGAGAAGGCTCAAGGTTTAAGTCTCAAGGCTCAAGTCTCAAGCCTCAAGGCTCAAAGCTCAAGGCTCAAGGCTCAAGGCTTAAGGCTCAAGGCTCAAGGCCCAAGGTTCAAGACTCAAGGCTCAAGGCTCAAGGGCTCACGGTTCAAGGCTCAAGGCTCAAAAGTCAAGGCTCTAGGCTCAAGGTTCAAGGCTCAAGGCTCAAAGTATCAAGGATCAAGGCCTAAGGCTCATGGCTCAAGGCTCAACGCTCAAGGCTGAAAAGGCTCAATGCTCAAGGCTCACGTCTCAAGCGTCAAGGTTCAAGGTTCAAAGCACAAGGTTCAAGGGTCACGGCTCAAGGCTCAATGCTCAAGGCTCAAGGCTCAAGGTTCAAGGTTCAAAGCTTAAGGCTCAAGGGTCACGTCTGAAGGCTCAAGGCTCAAGAGTCAAGGTTCAAGGTTCAAGGCTATAGGCCTAAGGGTCAGGGCTCAAGGCTCAAGGCTCAAGGCTTAAGGTTCAAGGCTCTAGGTTCAAGGCTCAAGGCTCAAGGCACAAGGATCAAGGCTCGAGGTTCAATGTTCAAAGCTCAAGGCTTAAGGGTCATGGCTCAAGGATCAAGGCTCGACAGTTAAGGCTAAAGGCTCAAGGTTCAAGGCTTCAGGCTCATGGCTCAAATGATCAAGCCTCATGGCTCAACGCTTAACGATGAGCATTCAAGGATCCACGCTTAAGGCTCGACGCTCATGGCTTAAAGGCTCAGGGGTCAAGGCTCAAGGCTCAAGGCTCAAGGCTCAAGGATCAAGGCTCAAGGCTCAAGGGTCGAGAGTCGAGAGTCAAGGTTCAAGGCTCAAGGTTCAAGGCTTAAGGCTTAAGGCTCAAGGGTCGAGGCTCAAGGTTTAAAGATTTAAGGCTCAAGGCTCAAGGCTTAAGGCTCAAGGCTTAAGGCTCAAGGCTCAAGGCTCAAGGCTCAAGGCTCAAGGCTCAAGGTTCAAGGTTCAAGGTTCAAGGGTCACGGCTCAACGGTCAAGGCTCAAATGCTCAAGGCCCAAGGCTCAAGGCACAGTGCTCAAGGCTAAAGGCTCAAGGATCAACGCGCAAGGCCCAAGGCTCAAGGCTGAAGGCTCAAGGCTCAAGGCTCCAAGCTCAAGGCTCAAGGCTCAAGGCTCAAGGGTCGAGGCTCAAGGTTTAAAGATCAAGGCTCAAGGGTCACGTGTTTAGGCTCAAGCCTAAAGGCTCAAGGCTCAATGCTCAAGGCTCAAGGCTTAAGGCTCCAGGCTCAAGGCTCAAGGCTCAAGGTTCAAGGTTCAAGGTTCAAGGTTCAAGGGTCACGGCTCAACGGTCAAGGCTCAAATGCTCAAGGCCCAAGGCTCAAGGCACAACGCTCAAGGCTAAAGGCTCAAGGATCAATGCGCAAGGCCCAAGGCCCAAGGCTCAAGGCTCAAGGCTCAAGGCTCAAAGCTCAAGGCTCAAGGCTCAAGGCTCAAGGCTCATGGCTCAAGGCGCAAGGCTCAAGGCTCAAGGCTCAAGGCTCAAGCTCAAGGCTCATGGCTCAAGGATCAACGCTCAAGGCTCAAGGCTCAAGGCTCAAGGCTCAAGGTTCAAGGTTTAAGGTTCAAGGCTCAAGGGTCAAGACTCACGGGTCAAGGCTCATGGTTCAAGGCTCAAGAGTCAAGGTTCAAGGCTCAAGGTTCAAGGCTCAAGGCTCAACGCTCAAGGCTCAAGTCTCAAAGCTCAAGGCTCAAGGCTCAAGGATCAAGGGTCATGGGTCAAGGGTCAAGAGTAAAGGTAGAAGGCTCGAGGTTTAAGTCTCAAGGTTCAAGGCTCAAGGCTCAAGGCTCAAAGCTCAAGGATCAAGGCTCAAGGATCAAGGTTCAAGACTCAAGGCTCAAGGGGTCACGGCTCAAGGATCGAGGCTCAAAAGTCAAGGCTCAAGGCTCAAGGTTCTAGGCTCAAGGCTCAAGGCTCAAGGCACAAAGGATCAAGGCTCAAGGCCTAAGGCTCATGGCTCAAGGCTCAACGCTCAAGGCTGAAAAGGCTCAATGCTCAAGGCTCACGGCTCAAGCGTCAAGGTTCAAGGTTCAAAGCACAAGGCTCAAGGGTCATGGCTCAAGGCTCAATGCTCAAGGCTCAAGGCTCATGGTTCAAGGTTCAAAGCTTAAGGCTCAAGGGTCACGTCTCAAGGTTCAAGGCTAAAAATTCAAGGCTCAAGTCTCAAGGCTCACGACTCAAGGCACAAGGCTCAAGGCTCAAGGCTCAAGAGTCAAGGTTCAAGGCTCTAGGCCTAAGGGTCAAGGCTCATGGCTCAAAGCTTAAGGTTCAAGGCTCTAGGTTCAAGGCTCAAGGCTCAAGGCACAAGGTGTAGGACCCAAACACCCATATATTGTTAATAAAATCGGTAAACCCAAGATCATATACGTCATACGATTATTCTTATTAAGCACAAACGTATAAAATGTGTTCTTGGTTGCGGAATAACCAAGAACACTCCACAAAGTGTTACATTTAGAATTGGGTTACCGGTGATCCACACAAGTGATCAACCGGGATCCAAAAGGATGCTTAACAACTAAAGACTAAACCTCTATTTATAATGTATAGAGGTTTTACAATTAACCCTATTCTATATGTAACTCCCAATTCTAATAATTGCATCCCTTGATTAAAGGGATTTGATTCATTACTCAAATAAGGAATGCACCATTCACGGACTGGTCGGTCCGTGTACCCAGTATGAGACTGAGCTATACCGACCAACTCGGTATGAGACTGAACAATACCGACCAACTCGCTATGTGGAGCTCGGTCCGTGAACTCGGTATCACCTTATACTGACCAACTCAGTATGACCGGATACCGACCAACTCGGTATGAGACGAGTTTCACTAAGATTATTTATATAAGTTAAACTTATATATTCCTTTGTTCATCAGATTCACAAAGTAATAGGTTTGACCGGGTTTTCTACCCTAACAATCTCCCCCTATCTGATGATAACAAATGAATATGTTTAACCTAATAAATAATAACGATTTTGTCTTGTATGGTCTTCTTTTTGAGATCTTTTCATATTCTTTTTTCAATAAGTACTTCAAGAAAATATATGTCACATTAACTTTTCTCCCCCACAATCATTGACTCCTCCTTAAACTGTCCGGTATATTTGAGTTGTAATGAAACATATCCCAAGAATCATTCAACTAGTAGATTTCCTCAGTTTGAAACGATTCAAATGATTGTAAAATAATATGTGACATGTACCCCCTTGAATAACTTAGTATGAACACTTTAGCTTCAAGAACTTTAGCTTCATATTAAGAGAAAATATATATCGCATTGAGTTTTTCTCCCCCTGAATCATATACTTTCACATTAAACCGTTCGGTATATTATATCTTTGACTTGAAACCACACCAAAGAATCAATCAACTTATGGATTTCCTTAGTTTAAGATGATTTTATATGATTATAAAGAGAAAAACATGTGAAACATACTCACTTGTAAAATTCAGCTTTCAGAATTTCGTTTCTCTAATTTTGCAGCAACTTCAAAAAATCATATCTCCATGTAGAATCTTCTGATCATTATGAATTTTTTACACAACATACCTATACTTGTCTTCAACATCATATCCAAAAATCATAAGGATCCAACGGTTGAAATGATCACAGCAGTCTCATACTGACCACTCAGTATGAGACACTCAGTATCAGAAAACCATCAAATTTGAAAATATGTATCTCTCAATATATGTTCCTGATCAGTCTGAAATTTTGATACCGAGTAAATGTATGTGCTATGGATATCATATCCAAAATTCATGAAGATTCAACGGTTACAAAAGATATAATAGCCGTTTTATCACAGTTGCGCAGAATTAAAAACATACCATAAATATTCGTCAATAATCTTCAAAAATATATATCTCTTAATTAACGATTCCTTTTGAAGATCTGAACGGTGAAAACATTAAACACATTATGGTGAACCTTCAGTTACAATTTCACGCTCATTTGATGTTTGAAGAAGGAGATTTGATTTTTCTACCATGGCTGCCCAAAAAGTAAGGAATAAAAAGCATAGAATCTGACTTTTTTGCGCCATACATATCTCTCTACCAGAAACTCGAATTGCAATTCTGAACGGTCAGACTGGGTTTCTATGTGTTGAGAACCTCCTGTTCATAGTTCACACAGATTCAACCATTAACGAAGGAGATCCGGCATTTCTTCTACCCGTGCGCAGAATATGACGAAAATTCTGCATTGTTCTTCTTTATGAAAAGACTTGATCTTCAACAATATATAGGGTTATATGATCATCAAAGTTGTAGATAACTTTGAACCGCTCTGATACCAATTGTAGGACCCAACCACCCATATATTGTTAATAAAATCGGTAAAGACAAGATCATATACGTCATACGATTATTCTTATTAAGCACAAACGTATAAAATGTGTTCTTGGTTGCGGAATTGTTAGAATTCGTGACTTAATCACCGATGATTAAACTGTCAGAATCGTAACCTTAATCATTGGTGATTAAAGTGTTAGATTTGTAATAGCTTAATCATTGATGATTGAACTGTCAGATTCGTGGCAACTTAATCATTGGTGATTAAACTGCCGGACTCGTGACAGCTTAATCATAAGTGATTAAATTGTCAGAATTTAGTGCCCACCGACACACATATGTACGGGTATCATGGCCGATGATGCACGAGCCTATCGGGTCACACGCCGGGGGAATTCCTTTCCGATAACACTTAAATTAAGAGAGATAAATAAAGATGTTGGGAGAAATAAAAGTGGCTTTTATTTCATTGGACCATTTAATGGTCCAATGCATGTGAAGGAAAGCCACTACTTTTCTCCACATGCTTGCTTTAATTCTATTGGACCACTCTTTGGTCCAATGCATGTAGAGCTTTACCACCCACCTCCACATGCTCTCTTATCTATATAAGAGAGATGTGGGAGGTTGATAAGGGGTTAAGGAAATTCGTTTTTTCTCTCTAAAAATACAAGTGTTTGGTTACCGAAAATCTAAGAAGATTTCTTGAGCTTTTTCGGTGTCGGGTTAGCAACTTGGAAGGAATCGCTCACTCGGTGTGGATCAACGGTAGAGGGGAACGACTTCGTGACCTTCATCCATTTAAGAGTTCATCACTATTCTTGCGGGTGTCTTCGAGGGTATGATGTTCTCTTTCTCTTCTTTGTTGCACGATTTGGGTTTAGAGATTCGGTCATTGGTGGATCTTGGTGGTTAAATTAAATCTTTAAATTTACGTTTCCGCTGCGTTGTAGAACCCACCATTTTCCAACAGTGGTATCAGAGCCTACTCTAACCGAATCGTGCACATTTTCGGGCTTGAAAAACGATTTAAGGATCGGTTTTGCCATTTTTTAGGTTTCGGGTTTTAGCCTTGCTAAACCCATAATATTTTGACTCACATACTTATATGCTTGTCATGATTTTGGCATGAAATGCATGCATGCATAAATTTGTGTTGATGTATGTAATTTATTACATGCAAAGATTCTTAGTGCCTTGAGTGTTTGATTTCGAATCTTTGTCAAAATATTTTTATGAATGGTTGTTGGCACACCATTTTAGCTTTCATGTTTGTAGTAGCTAGTAGATTGGTAACCATTATGCCCTTGACCTTTTGTCGTGTGTTTGGTTGTTATTCATTTGGTGACTTTGTCACAATGGTTTGTAATTAATAATTTATTAATTTTGGTATGTAATATTTATTAATTATGGCTTGCATGCCATTGATTTTCATTTGTAATTGTACTAGTTAGTAGGATTTCGTGGCTTGTTAGCCATTTCTATATTTTCTATGTACTTGTAAAACGAAGATAAAAAAAACAACCAAATGGAATCATGAAGTGGTGTCTAGGCAACCTTGGATTCGATGAAGTCTAATGGAGACGGCGGATTTAGTGGGATCTCACATGGAAGGTCATTATTTGTCCATAGTTGACCATGTTTTTCCCGGGTTGGCTCACGGGAAAAACGCATAGGCTTTGGGCATGGTTACCAATTTTGTTGTATGCGTGTGATGTTTATTTATTTGCTTGGTTGTTAGATTTTTGCAAGGTTAAATAAATAAATAGATTAATTAAAAATGGTTTAATTAAATCACTCGCAATAGATTAATTAAAAGGTGAAAAATGGTTTTGTCACAAAGGTAATTAATCAAAATTTTAAAAGGGATTAATTAAAAGGTGAAAAATGTTTTTGTCACAAAAGTAATTAATCAAAGTTTAAAAGAAACAAAAACCCGTTTTTAGAGAATATCATTTTTATTATCCTAATGATGACGCCACCCAAATCTTGCTAGACAAAGTTGGTTGTCGTGCATTAGCCGAGCCGATTTTGAATAGACAGTGTGGAAGGTGAGTGTGATTCATTTTGTATGATTGGTCGTCGTGCATTAGCCAAACCATTATAGTCAAAATGTTTCACCGCGTATCATGTTGGATGATTTATTTGATTTCTCACAAAATGTAAGTCTTGCACTATCCATTGGAGTGTCACCACTTAAGTCTTGTGGAGCAAGGTCGGTTGTCGAGCGACACCGAGCCGTGCCTTGTGAAGCAAGATAAGGGTGTGTATAAGTTCCTTAATTAAGTTGGTTGTCGAGCGAAACCGAGCCAATTTAGTTATGGGGTTATCGTGAATCTAGATGGTCGATTTACAAACTTCAAACTAGGTTTTAAATGATTGTCGAGCGAAACCGAGTCACTTAAAATTTGGTTTGAGGTTAGTGCATGTAGGGATCAAATATGCCAATTGACACAATGGTTGTCAAGTGATCCCGCAAGAAGCTAAGAGTTGTAAGTCACAATTGGTAGAAAATAAATGCAATTGGTACAATTGGTACAATATGATTATTGGTACAATTGGTACAATATGGCATTAGTACAATATGGTAATTACAATGGTACAATGGATACCACCGGAAATAGCTTTGCATTATGATCCGCGGCATACCCGTCATAATGTATTGTGAAATACGGATTCTTAGCCCTTGTTAAATATAAAAGTTTTGGGTAATATATTTACAAGGACCCATCAAACTAACTAAAACTACTTTGCTATTTTAATAGATGGCGTCTTCGAACCCCACCACCACCACAAATGTTTCTTTATGAGTTTTCCTTGAAAAGGAGAAACTCAATGGTGCAAATTTCCTTGATTGGGAGAGACAATTAAAACTTGTTCTCCGCCATGAAGGAAAGATGCACGTGATTGAAGGACCTCTTCCCGATGAACCAGGGGATGATGCAATTCAAGCTGCACACGATGCTCATGAACGTCTCATGAAAGAAAATGAGGACATTTCATGTCTTATGTTGAGCACTATGACTCCCGATTTGCAAAAGCAAATGGATCATTTGTACGCTTATGAGCTTATTGTACAGTTGCGGGACATGTTCCAACAGCAAGCAAAGCTAGAGCGGTACGAGTGCCTCAAGAATGTGCTTGATTGTAAACTCCTCGAAGGCGGGGATGTGAGCGCTCACGTGTTGCGGATGAAAGCAAACGTGGAACGCTTGGAGAAGTTAGGCTTCTCCATTGGGAAGGAATTGGCCGTCGATTTTATCCTTAGGTCTCTTCCTACATCATATGAACAGTTTGTTATGAACTATCATATGCATGGTATGGACAAGTCCATAATGGAGCTTCATGGTATGTTGAAGACCGCCGAGTCTACCATGACCAAAAGAAAGCCCAACCCAACACATCCCATCCTTGCAATTCGAGAAGGAAAGGTCTCCAAGAAGAAGTCCACCCCTACCCCTCAAAGTAAGGGTAAAGGCAAGGTTGGTGCGCCCAAGCCTAAGCCTACTTCGGTCAAGATGGCAAAAGGAAAAGTTCCTCAAGCCATGACACCGGAAGATGCGGACTGCTTCTATTGCGGGAAAAAGGGGCATTTCCGCCGTAGTTGCCCAACATACCTTGAGGAACTCAACAAGCTAAAAGCTAAAGGAGTTGGAGGTACCTCAAAGCAAGGTATGTACATGATTGAACTCTATCAAACTTCTACTTCGCAAAACTGGGTCTTAGACACCGGTTGTGGCACTCATATTTGTAACAAATTTCAGGTGCTATTGGAAAGTGAGAAGTTGATGAGAGGGGAACAGGATCTTGTCATGGGAAACAAGCATGTTGTCCCGATTGAAGCTCAAGGAAACGTGAAGTTGTCCTTTGAATCCGGTTCCTTTAATTTGTTGAAAAATGTACGTTATTCGCCTCATGTGGCAAGAAACATTATTTCTTTTCATGCTTTGTATGACGATGGTTTTGCATTTACCTTTAATGACAATGGTTCTATTTCTTGTTTCAAAGATAGTACTTGTTATTTTAATGCTTTACCATATCATGGCATTTATGAGGTGATAGCACATGTTAGCAACAAAAGATCAATCATGCAAGTTGGTTCTACATCCAAAGATACTTTGGATAAATTATCCTTATGGCATAGTCGTCTTGGCCACATAAACAAGACTCGCATTTCCAAGCTCCAAGCAATTGGGTACTTGGAATCATTTGAAAATGGTTCAAATAATGTATGTGAATCTTGCTTATTAGGCAAGATGACTAAAGCTCCCTTCACCGGTGTTAGTGAGAGGGCTAAGGGTTTATTAGACATTATACACACTGATGTGTGTGGTCCATTTAAACACCTTACAAGGAATAATTGTAGATACTTCGTAACCTTTATAGATGATTATAGTAGGTTTGGATTTGTTTACTTGATTAAACATAAGTTAGAAACCATTGAGGTGTTCAAGACATTCCAAAACGAAGTTGAGAACCAATTGGGCAAGTCAATCAAGATACTTCGATCTGATAGAGGCGGAGAGTATCTTAATCTAGAGTTTATTGACCATCTTAAGAATTGTGGGATTGTCTCACAATTAACACCTCCTAGGACTCCACAATCAAATGGAGTCGCCGAGAGGAGAAATCGAACATTACTTGACATGGTTCGATCAATGATGGAAAGAACCCAAATACCCATAAGTTTTTGGGGATATTCTCTAGAAACGGCGTGTAAGCTTCTTAATCTCGTACCAACAAAGAAGGTAGAAAAGACACCTTTCGAGATATGGCATGGGAGTAAACCTCCACTATCCTATCTTAGAGTTTGGGGTTGTCAAGCCTACGTAAAGCGCGAGGCCGATGACAAATTAGAACCCCGTTCAGAAAAGTGTTATTTCATTGGATATTTGTTTTTCAAACGTACCGAGAACAAGGTATTTGTTGTTCGAAGGGCAGTATTTCTTGAAAGAGAACTTTTATCCAATGAACCTAGTGGAAAGCATATAGATCTTGAGTAAACTCAAGATATATCCAATGAACTACCTAATGTTGGCACTAGCACGCAACCTCAAGAGGTTGGTACCGATCAAGAGGATGCGGTAGAAACTGACGTTCCACCATTGTCTCTTCGTAGATCTGGTAGAACTCGCACTGAGCCAGAGAGATATGGGTTTCTCATATCTGAGGACAGCGAGTTACTAGGGGATCATGATGAACCCTCTACGTACCAGGAAGCGATGGCAGGCCCAGAGTCTGACAAATGGAGAGATACAATGGAAGTCGAAATGCAATCCATGAAGGACAACCAAGTATGGGAACTGGTTGATCATACACCCAGCTGTAAGCTTGTGGGGTGTAAATGGGTCTATAAAGTAAAGACCGGCATGGATGGACAGATTGATACTTTCAAAGCACGACTGGTTGCTAAAGGCTTCACTCAAATCCATGGCGTTGACTATGATGAAACCTTTTCCCCAGTGGCTATGTTGAAATCTATCAGGATACTTATGGCAATTGCCGCCTTTCATGATTATGAAATTTGGCAAATGGATGTAAAAACCGCCTTCCTTAACGGGAAACTTACTGAAGAGGTATATATGAGACAACCTGAGGGTTTTGTACATCCAAAGTATCCTAATAAAGTCTGTCAGCTTAAGAAGTCCATTTATGGACTTAAGCAAGCATCTCGAAGTTGGAATCTTTGCTTTGATGAGAAAATCAAGGAATTTGGATTTTCTAAAAGCATAGATGAACCTTGTGTATACGTCAGGGCTAGTGGGAGCGCGATTGTATTCCTAGTCCTATATGTTGATGACATCTTACTCATTGGGAATGACATTCCAATTTTGAGCGATGTCAAGACATTTCTTGGAAAATGTTTTTCCATGAAGGACTTAGGAAATGCATCGTACATCTTGGGAATCAAGATCTATCGAGATTGATCTAAAAGGCTTCTCGGTTTGAGTCAAAGTGCATATATTGACAAAGTTCTAAAGCGGTTTAGAATGGAGGATTCCAAGAAAGGGAATCTTCCTATGTTGCATGGAGTGACTTTGAGCAAGGCTCAATGTCCAAGTTCCGATAAGGAACGTGACGTAATGAAGAAGATCCCTTATGCCTCGGCAGTTGGATCTATCATGTACGCCATGCTATGCACCAGACCTGATGTATCATGTGCACTGAGCGTGGCAAGTAGATATCAATCAAACCCTGGAGAAGCTCATTGGATAGCCGTCAAGAACATCTTGAAATATCTTCGAAGAACGAAGGATATGTTCTTGGTCTATGGTGGTATGGAAGAGTTGCGTGTAGTTGGATACACAGACGCAAGCTTCCAAACTGATAGGGATGATTTCCGATCGCAATCGGGTTATGTATTCCTATTGAATGGTGGTGCTGTGAGCTGGAGGAGCTCCAAGCAAGACACAGTTGCTGATTCGACAACAGAATCAGAATACATTACAGCAAGCGAAGCTGCAAAAGAAGCTGTGTGGATGAGGAAATTCATCAATGACTTGGTAGTTGTCCCTAGCATTGCCGACCCCATTGAAATATTTTGTGACAATGAGGGTGCGGTAGCATTGGCTAAGGAAGCTAGAGCTCACAAAAGAACGAGGCATATTGCTCGTAAATACCACGTTATCCGAGATAAGGTTGAAAGTGGTGATGTTGTCATAAGCAGAGTAGTATCGGAAGAGAACCTTGCCGATCCGTTTACTAAGCCGTTGTCACAGGCTATACATGATTCTCACACTAGTGGAATAGGTGTGAGATTAGCCAGTGATTTAGCTTGAGTACCATTTTAGTTTTAGTTTGAATTTGATGTTTATTTTGGGAACATGAAGCAGTATTGTAATTTTGATTGTATTGATGTATAAATATGTCTATACATATGCGTGTTGCAGTTACTTTCAAAATCTTTATTGTGTTCCATCTTTTCATGTTTAAACACTTCCTAGATTTTTATCTAAACATCCACAGTCAGTCATACTTAAATGGAAGTAAGTAATGAATGAAGGCTGAGGCAATGTGTTGGTTATGAGATATAGACGCAATAATTGCCTGTGCTTGAAATGAGTTTCAAGTGACTGGAGACCCACACCCGAGTTTACTTCATGGAAATTGTCACAAGTATCTCGGGGTGATAATATCATTTCATCCTTAGACCGGAGATTCATGAGATTCCAAAGCATAAGTTTACTTTACTTAGATTAATGCTCTAACGCGGTTCGTAAATGGCTGTTATAAGGGGCTTAGTTGGGTAAGGATAACTTATGTGTAGGGACTATGTAGTCAAAAGGATTTGTACCTCAATGAAGAGAGATATCCATGGGCCCCTCGATGATTTAGCGCTGACACCAAAACGCATGGCCATGCACGAGTTATATTGAAAATGGTTCAATTATAACTCATTTTGGTCACCACTAAATAAAAGATCGAGAAACATAATCGTGAACGATCTGGAGAATGACGACATTAATCCATGTCTCGTGTTCACAAGGATATCGTGTACAAAGGGATGATACGATCACTTATCTAAAGGAACCATCATTTATATGATTGGTAGTTGTCGAGGATGATGAAACTCATGTTGACTTGGGGACAAAGATGCCTAGCTAGGGCCGCTCTTTGTTTGTGATACCAATAACACGTTGTGTCGTGTGCAAGTGGGAGTTTGTTAGAATTCGTGACTTAATCACCGATGATTAAACTGTCAGAATCGTAACCTTAATCATTGGTGATTAAAGTGTTAGATTTGTAATAGCTTAATCATTGATGATTGAACTGTCAGATTCGTGGCAACTTAATCATTGGTGGTTAAACTGCCGGACTCGTGACAGCTTAATCATAAGTGATTAAATTGTCAGAATTTAGTGCCCACCGACACACATATGTACGGGTATCATGGCCGATGATGCACGAGCCTATCGGGTCACACGCCGGGGGAATTCCTTTCCTATAACACTTAAATTAAGAGAGATAAATAAAGATGTTGGGAGAAATAAAAGTGGCTTTTATTTCATTGGACCATTTAATGGTCCAATGCATGTGAAGGAAAGCCACTACTTTTCTCCACATGCTTGCTTTAATTCTATTGGACCACTCTTTGGTCCATTGCATGTAGAGCTTTACCACCCACCTCCACATGCTCTCTTATCTATATAAGAGAGATGTGGGAGGTTGATAAGGGGTTAAGGAAATTCGTTTTTTCTCTCTAAAAATACAAGTGTTTGGTTACCGAAAATCTAAGAAGATTTCTTGAGCTCTTTCGGTGTCGGGTTAGCAACTTGGAAGGAATCGCTCACTCGGTGTGGATCAACGGTAGAGGGGAACGATTTCGTGACCTTCATCCATTTAAGAGTTCATCACTATTCTTGCGGGTGTCTTCGAGGGTATGATGTTCTCTTTCTCTTCTTTGTTGCACGATTTGGGTTTAGAGATTCGGTCATTGGTGGATCTTGGTGGTTAAATTAAATTTTTAAATTTACGTTTTCGCTGCGTTTTAGAACCCACCATTTTCCAACAGGAATAACCAAGAACACTCCACAAAGTGTTACATTTAGAATTGGGTTACCGGTGATCCACACAAGTGATCAACCGGGATCCAAAAGGATGCTTAACAACTAAAGACTAAACCTCTATTTATAATGTATAGAGGTTTTACAATTAACCCTATTCTATATGTAACTCCCAATTCTAATATGTGCATCCCTTGATTAAAGGGATTTGATTCATTACTCAAATAAGGAATGCACCATTCATGGACTGGTCGGTCCGTGTACTCAGTATGAGACTGAGCTATACCAACCAAATCGGTATGAGACTGAACTATACCGACCAACTCGCTATGTGGAGCTCGGTCCGTGAACTCGGTATCACCTCATACTGACCAACTCAGTATGACCAGATACCGACCAACTCGGTATGAGACGAGTTTCACTAAGATTATTTATATAAGTTAAACTTATATATTCCTTTGTTCATCAGATTCACAAAGTAATAGGTTTGACCGGGTTTTCTACCCTAACACAAGGATCAAGGCTCAAGGGTCGAGGTTCAATGTTCAAAGCTCAAGGCTTAAGGGTCATGGCTCAAGGATCAAGGCTCAAAAGTCAAGGCTAAAGGCTCAAGGTTCAAGGCTTCAGGCTCAAGGCTCAAATGATCAAGCCTCATGGCTCAACGCTTAGCGATGAACATTCAAGGATCCACGCTTAAGGCTCGACGCTCACGGCTTAAAGGGTCAATGGTCAAGGCTCAAGGCTCAAGGCTCAAGGCTCAAGGCTCAAGGCTCAAGGCACAAGGCCCAAGGCTCAAGGCTCAAGGCTCAAGGCTCAAGGATCAAGGCTCAAGGATCAAGTCTCAAGGCTCAAGGCTCAAGGCTCAAGGCTCAAGGCTCAAGGCTCAAGGCTCAAGGGTCGAGGCTCAAGGTTCAAAGATCAAGGCTCAAGGGTCACGTCTCAAGGCTCAAGGCTCAAGGCTCAAGGCTCAAGGCTCAAGGCTCAAGGTTCAAGGTTCAAGGGTCACGGCTCAAGGGTCAAGGCTAAAATGCTCAAGGGCCAAGGCTCAAGGCTCCGCGCTCAAGGCTAAAGGCTCAAGGATCAACGCTCAAGGCCCAAGGCTCAAGGCCCAAGGCTCAAGGCTCAAGGCTCAAGGCTAAGGCTCAAGGTCAAGGCTCAAGGCTTATGGCTCAAGGATCAAGGCTCAAGGCTCAAGGCTCAAGGCTCAAGGCTCAAGGCTCAAGGCTCAAGGCTCAAGGCTCAAGGCTCAAGGCTCAAGGTTTAAGGTTCAAGCCTCAAGGGTCAAGGATCACGGGTCAAGGCTCAAGGTTCAACTCTCAAGAGTCAAGGTTCATGGCTCAAGGTTCAAGTCTCAACGCTCAAGGCTTAAGGCTCAAGTCTCAAAGCTCAAGGCTTAAGGCTCAAGGCTCAAGGCTCAAGGGTCATGGGTCAAGGGTCAAGAGTAAAGGTAGAAGGCTCAAGATTTAAGTCTCAAGGTTCAAGGCTCAAGGCTCAAGGCTCAAGGCTCAAGACTCAAAGCTCAAGGCTCAAGGCTCAAGGCTCAAGGCTCATGGCTCAAGGCTTAAGGCTCAAGGCTCAAGGATCAAGGTTCAAAACTCAAGGCTCAAGGGGCCACGGCTCAAGGTTCGAGGCTCATAAGTCAAGGCTCAAGGCTCAAGGTTCAAGGTTCAAGGCTCAAGGTTCAAAGGATCAAGGCTCAAGGCTCAAGGCTCAATGCTCATGGCTCAAGGATCAACGCTCAGGGCTGAAAAGGCTCAAGGCTCACGGGTCAAGTGTAAAGGTTCAAGGTTCAAAGCACAAGACTCAAGGGTCACGGCTCATGGCTCAAAGCTCAAGGCTCAAGGCTCAAGGCAAAAGGCTCAAGGCTCAAGGCTCAAGGCTCAAGGCTCCAGGCTCAAGGCTCATGGCTCAAGGCTCAAGGCTCATGGCACACGGCTCAAGGGTCAAGGCCCAATGCTCAAGGCCCAAGGCTCAACGCTCAAGGCCCAATGCCCATGGCTCAAGGCTCAAGGCTCAAGGCTCCAGGCTCAAGGCTCAAGGCTCAAGGCTCAAGGCTCCAGGCTCAAGGCTCAAGGCTCATGGCACACGGCTCAAGGCTTAAGGCCTAATGCTCAAGGCCCAAGGCTCAAGGCTCAACGCTCAAGGCTAAAGGCTCAAGGCTCAACGCTCAAGGCCCAATGCCCATGACTCAAGGATCAAGGCTCAAGGATCAAGGCTCAAGGCTCATGGGTCAAGGATCAATACACAAGGCTAAAGGCTCAAGTCTTAAGGTTCAAGCTCTAGGTTGAAGAGTCAAGGTTCAAGGTTCAGGGCTCAAGGTTCAAGGTTCAAGGCTCAAGGCTCAAGGATCAAGGATCAAGGCTCAAGGCTCAAGGCTCAAGGGTTAAGGCTCAAGGCACAAGGCTCAAGGGTCAAGGCTCAAGGCTGAAGTCTCAAGGCTCAAGGCTTAAGGATCAAGGCTCAAGACACAAGGCTCAAGGCTCCAGGCTTAAAAGCTCAAGGCTCAAGGGTCACAACTCAAGGCTCAACGTTCAAGGCTCTAGGCTCTAGGCTCAGGGCTCAGGGCTCAAGGAACAAGGCACACGGTTCAAGGCTCAAGGCTCAAGGCTCAAGGCTCAAGGCTCAAGTCTCAAGGTTCAAAGGTCAAGGCTCAAGGGTCACGTCTCAAGGCTTAAGGCTGAAAATTTAAGGCCCAAGGCACAAGGCTCACGGCTCAACGCTCAACGCTCAAGGCTCAAGAGTCAAGGTTCAATGCTCAAGGTTCAAGGCTCAAGTCTCAAGGCTTATGGCTCAAGGCTCAAAGCTCAAGGCTTAGCGCTCAAGGCTCAAGGGTCAAGGGTCAAGGGTCATGGGTCAAGAGTCAAGAGTAAAGGTACAAGGCTTAAGGCTCAAGGTTCAAGGCTCAAGGTTAAAGGCTCAAGGCTCAAGGCTCAAGGCTCAAAGCTCAAGGCTCAAGGCTCAAGGTTCAAGGCTCAAGGCTCAAGGCTCAAGTTTTAAAGCTCAAGGCTTAAGGATCACGGCTCAAGCATCAAGGCTCAGATGTCAAGGCTCAATGTTCAAGGCTATAGGCTCAAGGCTCAAGGCTCATGGCTCACAGGATCAAGCCTCAAGGCTCAACGATCAACACTCAAGGATCAACGCTCAAAGCACAAGGCTCACGGCTCAACGCTCAAGGCTCAAGGCTCAAGAGTCAAGGTTCAAGGCTCAAGTCTCTAGGCTAAAGGCTTAAGGCTGAAGGCTCAAAGCTCAAGGCTTAACGCTCAAGGCTCAAGGCTCAAGGCTCAAGGGTCATGGGTCATGGGTCAAGAGCCAAGTGTAAAGGTACAAGGCTCAAGGTTTAAGGCTCATGGTTCAAGGCTCAAGACTCAAGGCTCAAGGCTCAAGGCTTAAGGGTCAAGGCTCAAGGCTCAAGGCTCAAGGCTCAAGGCTCAAGGCTCAAAGCTCAAGGCTCAAGGTTCAAGGCTCAAGGCTCAAGGCTCAAGGCTCAAGGGTTATGATTCAAGGTTCAAAGCTCAAGGCTTACAGATCACGGATCAAGGATCAAGGCTCAAAAGTCAAGGCTCACGGCTCAAGGTTCAAGGTTATAGGGTCAAGTTTCAAGGCTCAAAGGATCAAGCCTCAAGGCTCATCGCTGAACGATCAACACTCAAGGATCAATGCTCAAGGCACAACGCTCACAGCTCAAAGGCTCAACGCTCAAGGGTCAAGGCTCAAGAGTCAAGGCTCAAGGCTCATGGCTCAAGGCTCAAGGCTCAAGGCTCAAGGATCAAGGATCAAGGCTCAAGGCTAAAGTCTCAAGGCTCAAGGTTTAAGGTTCAAGGCTCAAGGGTCAAGGTTCAAGGCTCAAGGCTCAAGGCCTAATATTCAAGGCTCAATGCTCAAGGCTAAAGGCTCAATATTCAAGGCTCAATGCTCAAGGCTAAAGGCTCAATTCTCAAGGCTCAAGTCTCAAGGTTTAAGGTTCAAGGCTCAAGGGTCAAGGCTCAAGGCTCAAGGCTAAAGGCCCAATATTCAAGGCTCAATGCTCAAGGCTAAAGGCTCAAGGCTCAAGGCTCAATGCCCAAAGCCCAAGGCTCAAGGCTTAAGGCTCGAGGCTCGAGGCTCGAGGCTCAAGGCTCAAGGCTCAAGGCTCAAGGCTCAAGGCTAAAGGTTTTACAATTAACCCTATTCTATATGTAACTCCCAATTCTAATAAGTGCATCCCTTGATTAAAGGGATTTGATTCATTACTCAAATAAGGAATGCACCATTCACGGACTGGTCGGTCCGTGTACTCAGTATGAGACTGAGCTATACCAACCAAATCGGTACGAGACTGAACTATACCTACCAACTCGCTATGTGGAGCTCGGTCCGTGAACTCGGTATCACCTCATACTGACCAACTCAGTATGACCAGATACCGACCAACTCGGTATGAGACGAGTTTCACTAAGATTATTTATATAAGTTAAACTTATATATTCCTTTGTTCATCAGATTCACAAAGTAATAGGTTTGACCGGGTTTTCTACCCTAACACAAGGATCAAGGCTCAAGGCTCGAGGTTCAATGTTCAAAGCTCAAGGCTTAAGGGTCATGGCTCAAGGATCAAGGCTCAAAAGTCAAGGCTAAAGGCTCAAGGTTCAAGGCTTCAGGCTCAAGGCTCAAATGATCAAGCCTCATGGCTCAACGCTTAACGATGAACATTCAAGGATCCACGCTTAAGGCTCGACGCTCACGGATTAAAGGGTCAATGGTCAAGGCTCAAGGCTCAAGGCTCAAGGCTCAAGGCTCAAGGCACAAGGCCCAAGGCTCAAGGCTCAAGGCTCAAGGCTCAAGGCTCAAGGATCAAGGCTCAAGGATCAAGTCTCAAGGCTCAAGGCTCAAGGCTCAAGGCTCAAGGCTCAAGGCTCAAGGGTCGAGGCTTAAGGTTCAAAGATCAAGGCTCAAGGGTCACGTCTCAAGGCTCAAGGCTCAAGGCTCAAGGCTCAATGCTCAAGGCTCAAGGCTCAAGGCTCAAGGCTCAAGGCTCAAGGTTCAAGGTTCAAGGGTCACGGCTCAAGGGTCAAGGCTAAAATGCTCAAGGCCCAAGGCTCAAGGCTCCGCGCTCAAGGCTAAAGGCTCAAGGATCAACGCTCAAGGCCCAAGGCTCAAGGCCCAAGGCTCAAGGCTCAAGGCTCAAGGCTAAGGCTCAAGGCTTATGGCTCAAGGATCAAGGCTCAAGGCTCAAGGCTCAAGGCTCAAGGCTCAAGGCTCAAGGCTCAAGGCTCAAGGCTCAAGGCTCAAGGCTCAAGGCTCAAGGCTCAAGGCTCAAGGCTCAAGGCTTAAGGCTCAAGGTTTAAGGTTCAAGCCTCAAGGGTCAAGGATCACGGGTCAAGGCTCAAGGTTCAACTCTCAAGAGTCAAGGTTCATGGCTCAAGGTTCAAGGCTCAACGCTCAAGGCTTAAGGCTCAAGTCTCAAAGCTCAAGGCTTAAGGCTCAAGGCTCAAGGCTCAAGGGTCATGGGTCAAGGGTCAAGAGTAAAGGTAGAAGGCTCAAGATTTAAGTCTCAAGGTTCAAGGCTCAAGGCTCAAGGCTCAAGGCTCAAGACTCAAAGCTCAAGGCTCAAGGCTCAAGGCTCAAGGCTCAAGGCTCATGGCTCAAGGCTTAAGGCTCAAGGCTCAAGGATCAAGGTTCAAAACTCAAGGCTCAAGGGGCCACGGCTCAAGGTTCGAGGCTCAAAAGTCAAGGCTCAAGGCTCAAGGTTCAAGGTTCAAGGCTCAAGGTTCAAAGGATCAAGGCTCAAGGCTCAAGGCTCAATGCTCATGGCTCAAGGATCAACACTCAGGGCTGAAAAGGCTCAAGGCTCACGGGTCAAGTGTAAAGGTTCAAGGTTCAAAGCACAAGACTCAAGGGTCACGGCTCATGGCTCAAAGCTCAAGGCTCAAGACTCAAGGCAAAAGGCTCAAGGCTCAAGGCTCAAGGCTCAAGGCTCCAGGCTCAAGGCTCAAGGCTCAAGGCTCAAGGCTCATGGCACACGGCTCAAGGCTCAAGGCGCAATGCTCAAGGCCCAAGGCTCAACGCTCAAGGCTAAAGGCTAAAGGCTCAAGGCTCAACGCTCAAGGCCCAATGCCCATGGCTCAAGGCTCAAGGCTCAAGGCTCAAGGCTCCAGGCTCAAGGCTCAAGGCTCAAGGCTCCAGGCTCAAGGCTCAAGGCTCATGGCTCAAGGCTCATGGCACACGGCTCAAGGCTCAAGGCCTAATGCTCAAGGCCCAAGGCTCAAGGCTCAACGCTCAAGGCTAAAGGCTCAAGGCTCAACGCTCAAGGCCCAATGCCCATGACTCAAGGATCAAGGCTCAAGGATCAAGGCTCAAGGCTCATGGGTCAAGGATCAATACACAAGGCTAAAGGCTCAAGTCTTAAGGTTCAAGCTCTAGGTTGAAGAGTCATGGTTCAAGGTTCAGGGCTCAAGGTTCAAGGTTCAAGGCTCAAGGCTCAAGGATCAAGGATCAAGGCTCAAGGCTCAAGGATTAAGGCTCAAGGCACAAGGCTCAAGGGTCAAGGCTCAAGGCTGAAGTCTCAAGGCTCAAGGCTTAAGGATCAAGGCTCAAGACACAAGGCTCAAGGCTCCAGGCTTAAAAGCTCAAGGCTCAAGGGTCACAGCTCAAGGCTCAACATTCAAGGCTCTAGGCTCTAGGCTCAGGGCTCAGGGCTCAAGGAACAAGGAACACGGTTCAAGGCTCAAGGCTCAAGGCTCAAGCCTCAAGGTTCAAAGGTCAAGGCTCAAGGGTCACGTCTCAAGGCTTAAGGCTGAAAATTTAAGGCCCAAGGCGCAAGGCTCACGGCTCAACGCTCACCGCTCAAGGCTCAAGAGTCAAGGTTCAATGCTCAAGGTTCAAGGCTCAAGTCTCAAGGCTTATGGCTCAAGGCTCAAAGCTCAAGGCTTAGCGCTCAAGGCTCAAGGGTCAAGGGTCAAGGGTCATGGGTCAAGAGTCAAGAGTAAAGGTACAAGGCTTAAGGCTCAAGGTTCAAGGCTCAAGGTTAAAGGCTCAAGGCTCAAGGCTCAAGGCTCAAAGCTCAAGGCTCAAGGCTCATGGTTCAAGGCTCAAGGCTCAAGGCTCAAGTTTTAAAGCTCAAGGCTTAAGGATCACGGCTCAAGCATCAAGGCTCAGATGTCAAGGCTCAATGTTCAAGGCTATAGGCTCAAGGCTCATGGCTCACAGGATCAAGCCTCAAGGCTCAACGATCAACACTCAAGGATCAACGCTCAAAGCACAAGGCTCACGGCTCAACGCTCAAGGCTCAAGGATCAAGAGTCAAGGTTCAAGGCTCAAGTCTCTAGGCTAAAGGCTTAAGGCTGAAGGCTCAAAGCTCAAGGCTTAACGCTCAAGGCTCAAGGCTCAAGGCTCAAGGGTCATGGGTCATGGGTCAAGAGCCAAGTGTAAAGGTACAAGGCTCAAGGATTAAGGCTCATGGTTCAAGGCTCAAGACTCAAGGCTCAAGGCTCAAGGCTTAAGGGTCAAGGCTCAAGGCTCAAGGCTCAAGGCTCAAGGCTCAAGGCTCAAGGCTCAAAGCTCAAGGCTCAAGGCTCAAGGCTCAAGGCTCAAGGGTTATGGTTCAAGGTTCAAAGCTCAAGGCTTACAGATCACGGATCAAGGATCAAGGCTCAAAAGTCAAGGCTCACGGCTCAAGGTTCAAGGTTATAGGGTCAAGTTTCAAGGCTCAAAGGATCAAGCCTCAAGGCTCATCGCTGAACGATCAACACTCAAGGATCAATGCTCAAGGCACAACGCTCACAGCTCAAAGGCTCAACGTTCAAGGGTCAAGGCTCAAGAGTCAAGGCTCAAGGCTCAAGGCTCATGGCTCAAGGCTCAAGGCTTAAGGCTCAAGGATCAAGGATCAAGGCTCAAGGCTCAAGTCTCAAGGCTCAAGGTTTAAGGTTCAAGGCTCAAGGGTCAAGGTTCAAGGCTCAAGGCTCAAGGCCTAATATTCAAGGCTCAATGCTCAAGGCTAAAGGCTCAATATTCAAGGCTCAATGCTCAAGGCTAAAGGCTAAATTCTCAAGGCTCAAGTCTCAAGGTTTAAGGTTCAAGGCTCAAGGGTCAAGGCTCAAGGCTCAAGGCTAAAGGCCCAATATTCAAGGCTCAATGCTCAAGGCTAAAGGCTCAAGGCTCAAGGCTCAAGGCCCAAAGCCCAAGGCTCAAGGCTTAAGGCTCGAGGCTCGAGGCTCGAGGCTCAAGGCTCAAGGCTCAAGGCTCAAGGCTCAAGGCTAAAGGTTCAAGGTTTAAGGTTCAAGGCTCAAGGGTCAAGGCTCAAGGGTAGAGGCTCAAAACTCAAGGCTCAAGGCTCAAGGCTCTAGGTTCAAGGCTCTAGGTTGAAGAGTCAAGGTTCAGTCTTCAGGGATCAAGGTTCAAGGCTCAAGGCTCAAGGCACAAGGCTCAAGGCTCAAGAATCAAGGCTCAAGGCTCAAGGCTCAAGTCCCGAGGCTCAAGGCTCAAGGCTCAAGGCTCAAGGCTCAAGGCTCAAGGCTCAAGGCTCAAGGCTCAAGGCTCAAGGTTTAAGGTTCAAGCCTCAAGGGTCAAGGATCACGGGTCAAGGCTCAAGGTTCAACTCTCAAGAGTCAAGGTTCATGGCTCAAGGTTCAAGGCTCAACGCTCAAGGCTTAAGGCTCAAGTCTCAAAGCTCAAGGCTTAAGGCTCAAGGCTCAAGGCTCAAGGGTCATGGGTCAAGGGTCAAGAGTAAAGGTAGAAGGCTCAAGATTTAAGTCTCAAGGTTCAAGGCTCAAGGCTCAAGGCTCAAGGCTCAAGACTCAAAGCTCAAGGCTCAAGGCTCAAGGCTCAAGGCTCAAGGCTCATGGCTCAAGGCTTAAGGCTCAAGGCTCAAGGATCAAGGTTCAAAACTCAAGGCTCAAGGGGCCACGGCTCAAGGTTCGAGGCTCAAAAGTCAAGGCTCAAGGCTCAAGGTTCAAGGTTCAAGGCTCAAGGTTCAAAGGATCAAGGCTCAAGGCTCAAGGCTCAATGCTCATGGCTCAAGGATCAACACTCAGGGCTGAAAAGGCTCAAGGCTCACGGGTCAAGTGTAAAGGTTCAAGGTTCAAAGCACAAGACTCAAGGGTCACGGCTCATGGCTCAAAGCTCAAGGCTCATGGCTCAAGGCAAAAGGCTCAAGGCTCAAGGCTCAAGGCTCAAGGCTCAAGGCTCCAGGCTCAAGGCTCAAGGCTCAAGGCTCAAGGCTCATGGCACACGGCTCAAGGCTCAAGGCGCAATGCTCAAGGCCCAAGGCTCAACGCTCAAGGCTAAAGGCTAAAGGCTCAAGGCTCAACGCTCAAGGCCCAATGCCCATGGCTCAAGGCTCAAGGCTCAAGGCTCAAGGCTCCAGGCTCAAGGCTCAAGGCTCAAGGCTCCAGGCTCAAGGCTCAAGGCTCATGGCTCAAGGCTCATGGCACACGGCTCAAGGCTCAAGGCCTAATGCTCAAGGCCCAAGGCTCAAGGCTCAACGCTCAAGGCTAAAGGCTCAAGGCTCAACGCTCAAGGCCCAATGCCCATGACTCAAGGATCAAGGCTCAAGGATCAAGGCTCAAGGCTCATGGGTCAAGGATCAATACACAAGGCTAAAGGCTCAAGTCTTAAGGTTCAAGCTCTAGGTTGAAGAGTCATGGTTCAAGGTTCAGGGCTCAAGGTTCAAGGTTCAAGGCTCAAGGCTCAAGGATCAAGGATCAAGGCTCAAGGCTCAAGGCTCAAGGATTAAGGCTCAAGGCACAAGGCTCAAGGGTCAAGGCTCAAGGCTGAAGTCTCAAGGCTCAAGGCTTAAGGATCAAGGCTCAAGACACAAGGCTCAAGGCTCCAGGCTTAAAAGCTCAAGGCTCAAGGGTCACAGCTCAAGGCTCAACGTTCAAGGCTCTAGGCTCTAGGCTCAGGGCTCAAGGCTCAAGGAACAAGGAACACGGTTCAAGGCTCAAGGCTCAAGGCTCAAGGCTCAAGGCTCAAGCCTCAAGGTTCAAAGGTCAAGGCTCAAGGGTCACGTCTCAAGGCTTAAGGCTGAAAATTTAAGGCCCAAGGCACAAGGCTCACGGCTCAACGCTCAACGCTCAAGGCTCAAGAGTCAAGGTTCAATGCTCAAGGTTCAAGGCTCAAGTCTCAAGGCTTATGGCTCAAGGCTCAAAGCTCAAGGCTTAGCGCTCAAGGCTCAAGGGTCAAGGGTCAAGGGTCATGGGTCAAGAGTCAAGAGTAAAGGTACAAGGCTTAAGGCTCAAGGTTCAAGGCTCAAGGTTAAAGGCTCAAGGCTCAAGGCTCAAGGCTCAAAGCTCAAGGCTCAAGGCTCATGGTTCAAGGCTCAAGGCTCAAGGCTCAAGTTTTAAAGCTCAAGGCTTAAGGATCACGGCTCAAGCATCAAGGCTCAGATGTCAAGGCTAAATGTTCAAGGCTATAGGCTCAAGGCTCATGGCTCACAGGATCAAGCCTCAAGGCTCAACGATCAACACTCAAGGATCAACGCTCAAAGCACAAGGCTCACGGCTCAACGCTCAAGGCTCAAGGATCAAGAGTCAAGGTTCAAGGCTCAAGTCTCTAGGCTAAAGGCTTAAGGCTGAAGGCTCAAAGCTCAAGGCTTAACGCTCAAGGCTCAAGGCTCAAGGCTCAAGGGTCATGGGTCATGGGTCAAGAGCCAAGTGTAAAGGTACAAGGCTCAAGGTTTAAGGCTCATGGTTCAAGGCTCAAGACTCAAGGCTCAAGGCTCAAGGCTTAAGGGTCAAGGCTCAAGGCTCAAGGCTCAAGGCTCAAGGCTCAAGGCTCAAGGCTCAAGGCTCAAGGCTCAAGGCTCAAGGCTCAAGGCTCAAGGCTCAAGGCTCAAGGCTCAAGGCTCAAGGCTCAAGGCTCAAGGCTCAAGGGTTATGGTTCAAGGTTCAAAGCTCAAGGCTTACAGATCACGGATCAAGGATCAAGGCTCAAAAGTCAAGGCTCACGGCTCAAGGTTCAAGGTTATAGGGTCAAGTTTCAAGGCTCAAAGGATCAAGCCTCAAGGCTCATCGCTGAACGATCAACACTCAAGGATCAATGCTCAAGGCACAACGCTCACAGCTCAAAGGCTCAACGCTCAAGGCTCATGGCTCAAGGCTCAAGGCTCAAGGCTCAAGGATCAAGGATCAAGGCTCAAGGCTCAAGTCTCAAGGCTCAAGGTTTAAGGTTCAAGGCTCAAGGGTCAAGGTTCAAGGCTCAAGGCTCAAGGCCTAATATTCAAGGCTCAATGCTCAAGGCTAAAGGCTCAATATTCAAGGCTCAATGCTCAAGGCTAAAGGCTCAATTCTCAAGGCTCAAGTCTCAAGGTTTAAGGTTCAAGGCTCAAGGGTCAAGGCTCAAGGCTAAAGGCCCAATATTCAAGGCTCAATGCTCAAGGCTAAAGGCTCAAGGCTCAAGGCTCAAGGCCCAAAGCCCAAGGCTCAAGGCTTAAGGCTCGAGGCTCGAGGCTCGAGGCTCAAGGCTCAAGGCTCAAGGCTCAAGGCTCAAGGCTAAAGGTTCAAGGTTTAAGGTTCAAGGCTCAAGGGTCAAGGCTCAAGGGTAGAGGCTCAAAACTCAAGGCTCAAGGCTCAAGGCTCTAGGTTCAAGGCTCTAGGTTGAAGAGTCAAGGTTCAGTCTTCAGGGATCAAGGTTCAAGGCTCAAGGCTCAAGGCACAAGGCTCAAGGCTCAAGAATCAAGGCTCAAGGCTCAAGTCCCGAGGCTCAAGGCTCAAGACTCAAGGCTTACGGATCAAGGCTCAAGACACATGGCTCAAGGCTCAAGGATCATGGCTCAAGGGTCAAGGCTCAAAAGTCAAGACTCAAGGCTCAAGGTTCAAGGCTCAAGGCTCGATGGATCAAGTCTCAAGACTCAAGACTCATGGTTTAAGGCTCAAGGGTCAAGCGTCAAGGGTCAAGGTTACAAGCTCAATGCTCAAGGGTCACGGCTCTAGGCTCAAAGCTCAAGGATCAAGGTGTTAGTGATTTAGAGTTTAATCAAGTAAAACGCATCGGAAAATAATATATACTCCCTCCATCCCACAAAAAAGTTTACATTTCTCTTGGGCACAAGATTTTAGGTGATAGTTAGTGGTGGGGTCACTAGTAATACTTTTGATTTAAATATAAGGTTGGATTGGAGAGAGAAAGATAGTTAGTGGATATTAATGGTGGGGTTTTTAGTAATAATAATATTTTATTATGTGGAGTCCATCAAATGTGAGAAATGTAAACTTTTTTGTGGGACAAAAGTTTAATAAGAAATGTAAACTTTTTTGTGGGACGGAGGGAGTAAATCACTAATAACGGATCTACATATTGACAAGATAATTAAGCATAAAAGATAAAGAGGTTAGTATAAAAACCATACCCTAGAAGCCTTTGTAATCACTGATGATTAAGAATATAGTACTCAAAGATCCAACGTAGAATCTCTCTAAAGTTGATATACACTACACCGTCTTGAACACCACTATGGAATGCTAGTCCCTTCTTGCTCAAGAATCCAAACCGAAAAGAACCCTAGAGTTCTTTAGAGGGGGCTGGGGGGGGGGGGGGGTGCGGCGGCCGAATTGAGTGAGAGGAGGGAGATTGTGTGGTTGGTTAACCTAATCTCTTTGATCTCTTTCCTAATTATAGATTAGGATATTTCTCAATTAGCCCCTTCCCTATTGATTCTTATTATTACTTACTAATATGTTTTAACTTAACAATTAACTAAAACATAATTAGTCAAGTAATTATAGTTTGTATATAAATAATATAATTACCCTAATTATATTATATATATTAAATGGTGTTTGGTGTTTGGTGTATAGGTGTGTGACCCTTTAGGCTCACGAACAACTAGCCATATAACTATATGTCATGAACGTGAAACATATTCCTACAGCTCCCACTTGCGCACGTCAAAACATCAGGTAGTTATACAAGTAAAGGTTAGAGTCTAGCAACCCGCCAATACCCCTAGAAGTACATGAGTGAGTTTCAGAAATGTCCAGTTTCAAAGTTTTTCAATCAGTTATCCTTTTGTTACTGATACCATGTTGAGTTTTAGACAAGGATTAATGTCAATCTAAAATTTCAACGATTATGTTTCTTGATCTATACATTGAAGTAGATTACCAAACCAATCAAGATTCATCTTGATTACCGTTGGGTACGGCCGCACAAGCATCTAGTCAAATCATCGAGGGGCCCAGTAGTATCTAATCCAAACATGTGGAGGAACAAATTCTTTATTGACTACACGTGTTTGATATACGCTTAATGACAAACCCGAAGATAGTTGTTATAGCAGCCTTGTTCAGGTTAGCATTTAACCATATCAAAGTTTGGCACTCCACATACAAACCAACTTATATCTCAAGTCAGAGGATAAGCGATAAAGCCTTTGTGAGATTCACTTGTGACATAAATCCAGGAAGTGATTTCTCATAGGTTGGCTCAGTCCAATTGTGCATCACAATGAACAACATGTGAGTTTGATTTCATCATCCTTAGTCATACTAAGATCATGTCATCAATGCCCTCAGATTTGTCTTAATAATATTCTCATATTATTAATATGACAATGGACAATTTAGAATATAAAACGAAGTAAATATTCAAGGATATAAACATGCGAATACAGAACACAATAGATATTCATATAAAAATGATCATATCAAATATATCAATTTATTCGAATATAAACTGCTCAATGTTCCATTATCCAAATACTAAAACAGATTTACATGAAACTACTAGCTTGTTGAAGTCCAATGTTCCATTCGTATTCAATATGTTTGGTACAAGACATTGAGTTCGATAAAGCGTCAGCTAGTTAGTTATCTGTTTGAACTATAAGAGTACGAATTTCACATATCTCGATAAATCATTCGAATATAGTGAACCTTCGTAAATAGGATCTAGCGTCATCACGGCCTATTACAAAACCATCATAAGTATAGCAAGTATACTTAGGTTCAATTTGGTATCTCCACCATAACCAAGGAACATATATCCAGTATTTCAAAAATACTTCAATGTGTTCTTAATAGCAATCCATGGACTTTCTTGTGGATTCTGTTGGTATTTACTAGTAAGGTCACCTAAGGACGTTACATTTCGCCTACTGCTCCTTACAGCGTACATGATGAATGGAATAGCCGATTCATAGGGGATTACATTCATTCGCTTCACCACATCAGGTGTGGAAGGTCCTTGAGTCTCACTCAAGTTTACATTGTATGGCATACGAGGACTTCCTCGTTTGGATGCATCCATTCTAAACCATTTTAGAATTTTGTCAATGTAAGCACTTTGACTTAAACCAATTAACCGCTTTGATCTACCATCATAGATCAATACTCAAAGTATGTATGTCGTATTCCTACAATCCTTCATGTCAAAACATTTTTCAAGCCAGGATTTTCATCTTGTAGCATTGGTATATTGTTTCACATGAGTGACATGTCATCAACATGTATGACTTGAGAAACGACAACGCTCCCACTAGCTTTCATATATACACATGCTCAGTTTGGGTTTTAGGTGAAACAGATGTTTTGATTTCATCATTAACCAAATCCCATAGTTATAGTACACTACTTTGGCTATAAGTATCCTAATGTCTTTAGTAACAGGCAAGAAGGTTTCATCATTGTCAATCCACTAGGATTGAATGTAACCTTTTGTTACTATAAGAGATTTATAGGTGTGTATATTTTCATCCATGTCAACAGTCTTACTGTTTTGAGAAAGATCAACCAAGTTCAAAACTTGGTTGTCTATCACTGATTACATTTTTGCATTCATAGCTTCAAGTCATTTTTCGAATTCAAATTTTGATAATGCAACTTGATAGTTAAGGGGTTCATCATGATCCCCTAAACTTTGCTCCTCAGCATCGACATAAATCATCATGTGGTCCAACATCTGTATGTTCAGCCTCAGTGTGATGTTTGCTAGTGTTACCAGAAGGTTGTGCATCTTCGCTTTGAATCTTGTCAAAGTCTATAGTGCTCCCACTTTCTTTGTGAAATGAGACTGTTCTCAAGAAACTCAGCATACCGAGCAACAACAATTTGTTCTCAGGTGGGTAGTAAAATAGTAACGACGATACACTTGATAGATCTGGGCTCAAGTGTGTTCGGCGTGTCTCGTACCACGAGATCCTCACAACCCGATATCTTCAAGTAAGACAAATTAGGGACTTTCCCATGCCACATTTCATATGGCGTCTTTTCAACCTTTTGGTCGGAACCATATTAAGTATTCGAGCAGTAGTCTTCAGTGCGTGCCCCTCAAAAGGATAGTGTAAGAGTAGTATGACTCATCATAGATCGAACCATGTCACGCAGGGTCAGATATCTCCTTACAGACACACCAGTATCTTGTGGAGTGTATGGAAGAGTGAATTGTGAGACAATCCCACATTTCGTTGGATGATCCAGAAACTCTTGACTCATGTACTCTCCTCCTCGATCAGGACGAAGAGTCTTTATTGTCTTGCCGAGTTGATTTTCAACTTTACCTTAAAAAACATTGAACGTTTCAAAGATTTCATGCTTATGTTTAATCAAGTAAACATAACCATGGCGACTGATATCATCAAAGCTTTCGTGTTGATGTTTAATCAAGTAAACATAACTAAAGAGCTGATATCATCAGTGAACGTTATAAAGTAGGTGGCACCTTCCCTAGTCTTAGTTCTAAAAGGGCCACATACATCAGTATGTATGAGTCCAAGTAGATTTTTAGCTTTTTCGCCAACTTGGGTGAAAAGTTTTCTTGTTATCTTTCCATAATATACAAGAGAGGCATTTAAATGATTCATAATCATTTGTTAAGAAGCCCGTCGTGTTATAGTATCAAAATGCGTTTCTTGTTTATGTGGAAAAGATGACAATGCTCTAGGTAAATGGAATCCAAACCGATTTGGATTCTTGAGTACTACATTTGTACATAGAACTACCGTTTAAATTAGGATCATATATATTAATTTAAAATATACTATTACAAGGAATAGTTATAAAAACATGTTATTTTTCATTAAACAAAACATCATGATCCATTATTCAACAAACGATAAAGCTAAACCAATGCATAATTGACAATTGTTGAAAACAATAATTAATGCATTAGGAAGGATAAGATCACAGCTTCCATTCATTTAGCTTTCTACTTCACTTTTAATCTTGCACATTTGTGTAAATGTGAGTTCCACAACTAGTGTCATACACACAAGATTTATTACGAAAAGTATAGAGTTCTATAATGAAGATACCTAATGTGCTATCCAGAACACATTTGTCCTTCATCAACTCTACCAAGTAGACAGGACAGTTCCTCCTTCAATGGCCGGTTTCATCGCAATGATCGCAAGAAATATCCTTTGTAGGGTGCTCCTTTTTAGCAGGTGGGGGAATCGTAGGTTTGGAAAAGTAAACTAGCTTACCCTTGAAGGATTTATGTGCACAGATAAGTACACGTGTCACCGTGTCCATTGTTATAAGGCACTAAAGGGTCACACCACTACACACCCAATAAAGGACAACCGAATAAAGTAAGTTGTGTGGAATAATTAACTAATTAAGTTAATTATAAAGAAGAGTATAAATAATAATAAGTTAATTATTATTTAAGAGCAATGTTAAATATTAAGTTAAATATTTAACGGACAGTTAATTAATATGTTCAAGGTTCAAAACTCAAAGCTTAAAGTTTACGGCTCAAGGATCAAGGCTCAAAAGTCAAGGCTCACGGCTCAAGGTTCAAGGCTTCATGCTCAAGGCTCAAGGCTCAAAGGATCAAGCCTCAAGGCTCAACGCTCAACGATTTACACTCAAGGATCAACGCTCAAGGCTCAACGCTCATGGCTCAAAGGCTCAACGCTCAAGGCTCAAGGCTCAAGAGTCAAGGTTCAAGGCTTACCGCTCAAGGCTCAAGGCCCAAGTCTCAAGGCTCAAGGTTCAAGATTCATGGTGCAAGGGTCAAGGCTCAAGGGTCAAGGCTCAAAACTCAAGGCTCAAGGTTCAAGGCTCAAGGTTCAAGAGTCAAGGTTCAAGGTTCAAGGCTCAACGTTCAGGGCTCAAGTCTCAATTCTCAAGGCTCAAGGCTCAAGGCTCAGGGCCCAAGGCTAAGGGCTCAAGGCTAATGGCTCAAGGCTAAGGGCTCAAGGCTCAAGGCTCAGGGCCCAAGGCTAAGGGCTCAAGGCTCAAGGCTCAAGTCTCAAAGCTCAAGGCTCAGTGCTCAAGGCTTAAGGCTCAAGGCTCAAGGCTCAAGGCTCAAGGCTCACGGCTCAAGGCTCAAGGCACAAGGCTCAAGGCTCAAAGCTCAAGGCTCAAAGCTCAAGGCTTAAGATTCAAGGCTCAAGGCTCAAGGTTCAAGGTTCAAAGCTCAAGGGTTAAGGGTGACAGCTGAAGGATCAAGGCTCTCAGGCTCAAGGCTCAAGGCTCAATGCTCAAGGCTCGAAGGATCAAGCCTCAAGGGTCAACGATCAACGATCAACACTCAAGGATCAACGCTCAAGGCTCAATGCTCGCGGCTCAAAGGCTCAACGCTCAATGGTCAAAGGCTCAAGGCTCAAGGCTTAAGGGTCAAGGCTCAAGGCTTAAGGCTTAAGGCTCAAGGCTCAAGGCTCAAGGCTCAACGCTCAAGGCTCAAGGCTCAAGGCTCAAGGCTCAAGGCTCAAGGCTCAAGGCTTAAGGCACTTGGGTCAAGGGTCAACACTCAAGGCTCAAGGCCCAAGGCTCAAGGCTCAAGGCTCAAGGCTAAAGCCTCAAGACCCAAGGTCCATGGCCCAAGGCCCACGGCTCAAGGCTCAAGGCTCAAGGCTAAAGCCTCAAGACCCAAGGTCCATGGCCCAAGGCCCACGGCTCAAGGCTCAAGGCTCAAGGCTCAAGGCTCAAGGCTCAAGGCTCAAGGCTCAAGGCTCAAGGCTCAAGGCTCAAGGCTCAAGGCTCAAGGCTCAAGGATCAGGGCTCCAGGCTCAAGGATTAAGGATCAAGGCTAAAGCGTCAAGGTTCAAGGGCCAAGGCTCAAAACTCAAGGCTCAAGGTTCAAGGCTCAAGGTCTAAGAGTCAAGGTTCAAGGTTCAAGGCTAAAGTATGAAGGCTCAAGGCTAAAGTCTTAAGGCTCAAGGCTAAAGGCTCAAGGCTCAAGGCTCAAGGCTAAACTCTCAAGGCTCAAGGCTCAAGGCTCAAGGCTCAAGGCTCAAGGCTCAATGTTCAAAGCTCAAGGCTTAAGGGTAACGGCTCAAGGATCAAGGCTCAAAAGTCAAGGGTCAAGGTTCAAGGCTTCATGCTCAAGGCTCAAGGCTCAAAGGATCAAGGCTCAAGGCTCAACGCTCAACGATTAACACTCAAGGATCAACGCTCAAGGCTCAACGCTCATGGCTCAAAGGCTCAACGCTCAAGGCTTAACGCTCAAGGCTCAAGCGTCAAGGTTCAAGAGTCAAGGTTCAAGGCTCAAGGCTCAAGGATCAAGGATCAAGGCTCAAGGCTCAAGGGTCAAGGCTCAAGGCTCACGGCTCAAGGCGCAAGGCTCAATGCTCAAGGCTCAAGGCTCAAGGCTCAAGGCTCCAGTCTCAAGGCTCAAGCCTCAAGGCTCAAGGTTCAAGATACATGGTTAAAGGGTCAAGGCTCAAGGGTCAAGTCTCATGGCTCAAGGCTCAAGGGTTAAGGCTCAAGCTCAAGGCTCATAGCTCATGGCTCAAGGCTCAAGGATCAAGGCTCAAGGCTCAAGGCTCAAGGCTCAAGGCTCAAGGTTCAAAGCTCAAGGCTTAAGGGTAACGGCTCAAGGATCAAGGGTCAAAAGTCAAGGCTCAAGGTTCAAGGCATCATGCTCAAGGCTCAAGGCTCAAAGGATCAAGGCTCAACGGTCAACGATTAACACTCAAGGATCAACGCTCAAGGCTCAATACTCATGGCTCAAAGGCTCAACGCTCAAGGCTCAACGCTCAAGGCTCAAGCGTCAAGGCACAAGAGTCAAGGTTCAAGGCTCAAGGCTCAAGGATCAAGGATCAAGGCTCAAGGCTCAAGGCTCACGGCTTAAGCCGCAAGGCTCAATGCTCAAGGCTCAAGGATCCAGGCTCCAGTCTCAAGGCTCAAGGTTCAAGATTCATGGTGAAAGGGTCAAGGCTCAAGGGTCAAGTCTCATGGCTCAAGGCTCAAGGGTTAAGGCTCAAGCTCAAGGCTCATAGCTCACGGTTCAAGGCTCAAGGCTCAAGGCTCAAGGCTCAAGGCTCAAGGCTCAAGGCTCAAGGCTCAAGGCTCAAGGCTCATGGCTCAAGGCTCAATGTTCAAAGCTCAAGGCTTAAGGGTATCGGCTCAAGGATCAAGGCTCAAAAGTCAAGGCTCAAGGTTCAAGGCTTCATTCTCAAGGCTCAAAGGATCAAGGCTCAAGGCTCAACGCTCAACGATTAACACTCAAGGATCAACGCTCAAGGCTCAACACTCATGGCTCAAAGGCTCAACGCTCAAGGCTCAACGCTCAAGGCTCAAGCGTCAAGGCTCAAGAGTCAAGGTTCAAGGCTCAAGGCTCAAGGATCAAGGATCAAGGCTCAAGGCTCAAGACTCAATGCTCAAGGCTCAAGGCGCAAGGCTCAATGCTCAAGGCTCAAGGCTCAAGGCTCCAGTCTCAAGGCTCAAGCCTCAAGGCTCAAGGTTCAAGATTAATTGTGAAAGGGTCAAGGCTCAAGGGTCAAGTCTCATGGTTCAAGGCTCAAGGGTTAAGGCTCAAGCTCAAGGCTCATAGCTCACGGCTCAAGGCTCAAGGCTCAAGGCTCGAGGCTCAAGGATCAAGGCTCAAGGCTCAAGAGTCAAGGCTCAAGGCTTTAGGGTCAAGGGTCAAGGTTCAAGTTTCAAGGTTCAAAGCTCAAGGCTCAAGGGTCACGTCTCAAGTCTCAAGGCTCGAGACTCAAAAGTCAAGGCTCAAGGCTCAAGGCTCAAACCTCAAATCTCAAGGCTCAAGGCTCAAGGCTCAAGGCTTAAGGCTCCAATTTCCAGGCTCAAGGCTCAAGGCTCGAGGCTCAAGGATCAAGGCTCAAGGCTCAAGGCTCAAGGCTCAAGACTCAAGCTAGGGTCAAGGTTCAAGGTTCAAAACTCAAAGCTTAAAGTTTAAGGCTCAAGGATCAAGGCCCAAAAGTCAAGGCTCACGGCTCAAGGTTCAAGGCTTCATGCTCAAGGCTCAAGGCTCAAAGGATCAAGCCTCAAGGCTCAACGCTCAACGATTTACACTCAAGGCTCAACGCTCATGGCTCAAAGGCTCAACGCTCAAGGCTCAAGGGTCAAGGCTAAAGAGTCAAGGCTCAAGGCTTAACGCTCAAGGCTCAAGGCCCAAGCCTCAAGGCTCAAGGTTCAAGATTCATGGTGCAAGGGTCAAGGCTCAAGGGTCAAGGCTCAAAACTCAAGGCTCAAGGTTCAACGCTCAAGGTTCAAGAGTCAAGGTTCAAGGTTCAAGGCTCAACGTTCAGGGCTCAAGTCTCAATTCTCAAGGCTCAAGGCTCAGGGCCCAAGGCTAAGGGCTCAAGGCTAAGGGCTCAAGGCTCAAGGCTCAGGGCCCAAGGCTAAGGGCTCAAGGCTCAAGGCTCAAGGCTCAAGGCTCAAGTCTCAAAGCTCAAGGCTCAAGGCTTAAGGCTCAAGGCTCAAGGCTCAAGGCTCAATGTTCAAAGCTCAAGGCTTAAGGGTAACGGCTCAAGGATCAAGGCTCAAAAGTCAAGGCTCAAGGTTCAAGGCTTCATGCTCAAGGCTCAAGGCTCAAAGGATCAAGGCTCAACGGTCAACGATTAACACTCAAGGATCAACGCTCAAGGCTCAACACTCATGGCTCAAAGGCTCAACGCTCAAGGCTCAACGCTCAAGGCTCAACGCTCAAGGCTCAACGCTCAAGGCTCAAGCGTCAAGGCTCAAGAGTCAAGGTTCAAGGCTCAAGGCTCAAGGATCAAGGATCAAGGCTCAAGGCTCAAGGCTCAAGGCTCACGGCTTAAGGCGCAAGGCTCAATGCTCATGGCTCAAGGCTCCAGGCTCCAGTCTCAAGGCTCAAGCCTCAAGGCTCAAGGTTCAAGATTCATGGTGAAAGGGTCAAGGCTCAAGGGTCAAGTCTCATGGCTGAAGGCTCAAGGGTTAAGGCTCAAGCTCAAGGCTCATAGCTCACGGTTCAAGGCTCAAGTTTCAAGGCTCAAGGCTCAAGGCTCAAGGCTCAAGGCTCAAGGCCCAAGGCTCAAGGCTCAAGGCTCAATGTTCAAAGCTCAAGGCTTAAGGGTAACGGCTCAAGGATCAAGGCTCAAAAGTCAAGGCTCAAGGTTCAAGGCTTCATGCTCAAGGCTCAAGGCTCAAAGGATCAAGGCTCAAGGCTCAACGCTCAACGATTAACACTCAAGGATCAACGCTCAAGGGTCAACACTCATGGCTCAAAGGCTCAACGGTCAAGGCTCAAGGCACAAGCGTCAAGGCTCAAGAGTCAAGGTTCAAGGCTCAAGGCTCAAGGCGCAAGGCTCAATGCTCAAGGCTCAAGGCTCAAGGCTCAAGGCTCCAGTCTCAAGGCTCAAGGCTCAAGGCTCAAGGTTCAAGATTCATGGTGAAAGGGTCAAGGCTCAAGGGTCAAGTCTCATGGATCAAGGCTCAAGGGTTAAGGCTCAAGCTCAAGGCTCATAGCTCACGGCTCAAGGCTCAAGGCTCAAGGCTCAAGGCTCGAGGCTCAAGGATCAAGGCTCAAGGCTCAAGAGTCAAGGCTCAAGGCTTTAGTGTCAAGGGTCAAGGGTCAAGTTTCAAGGTTCAAAGCTCAAGGCTCAAGGGTCACGTCTCAAGTCTCAAGGCTCGAGACTCAAAAGTCAAGGCTCAAGGCTGAAGGCTCAAACCTCAAATCTCAAGGCTCAAGGCTTAAGGCTCCAATTTCCAGGCTCAAGGCTCAAGGCTCGAGGCTCAAGGATCAAGGCTCAAGGCTCAAGGCTCAAGGCTCAAGACTCAAGCTAGGGTCAAGGTTCAAGGTTCAAAACTCAAAGCTTAAAGTTTACGGCTCAAGGATCAAGGCTCAAAAGTCAAGGCTCACGGCTCAAGGATCAAGGCTTCATGCTCAAGGCTCAAGGCTCAAAGGATCAAGCCTCAAGGCTCAACGCTCAACGATTTACACTCAAGGATCAACGCTCAAGGCTCAACGCTCATGGCTCAAAGGCTCAATGCTCAAGGCTCAAGGGTCAAGGCTAAAGAGTCAAGGTTCAAGGCTTAACGCTCAAGGCTCAAGGCCCAAGCCTCAAGGCTCAAGGTTCAAGATTCATGGTGCAAGGGTCAAGGCTCAAGGGTCCAGGCTCAAAACTCAAGGCTCAAGGTTCAAGGCTCAAGGTTCAAGAGTCAAGGTTCAAGGTTCAAGGCTCAACGTTCAGGGCTCAAGTCTCAATTCTCAAGGCTCAAGGATCAGGGCCCAAGGCTAAGGGCCCAAGGCTAAGGGCTCAAGGCTCAAGGCTCAGGGCCCAAGGCTAAGGGCTCAAGGCTCAAGTCTCAAAGCTCAAGGCTCAGTTCTCAAGGCTTAAGGCTCAAGGCTCAAGGCTCAAGGCTCAAGGCTCACGGCTCAAGGCTCAAGGCACAAGGCTCAAGGCTCAAAGCTCAAGGCTCAAAGCTCAAGGCTTAAGATTCAAGGCTCAAGGCTCAAGGTTCAAGGTTCAAAGCTCAAGGGTTAAGGGTCACAGCTGAAGGATCAAGGCTCTCAGGCTCAAGGCTCAAGGCTCAAGGCTCAATGCTCAAGGATCGAAGGATCAAGCCTCAAGGGTCAACGATCAACGATCAACACTCAAGGATCAATGCTCAACGCTCAATGCTCATGGCTCAAAGGCTCAACGCTCAATGGTCAAAGGCTCAAGGCTCAAGGCTTAAGGGTCAAGGCTCAAGGCTCAAGGCTGAAGGCTCAAGGCTCAAGGCTCAAGGCTCAAGGCTCAAGGCACTTGGGTCAAGGGTCAACACTCAAGGCTCAAGGCCCAAGGCTCAAGGCTCAAGGCTAAAGTCTCAAGACCCAAGGCCCACGGCTCAAGGCTCAAGGCTCAAGGCTCAAGGCTCAAGGCTCAAGGCTCAAGGCTCAAGGATCAGGGCTCCAGGCTCAAGGATTAAGGATCAAGGCTAAAGCGTCAAGGTTCAAGGGTCAAGGCTCAAAACTCAAGGCTCAAGGTTCAAGGCTCAAGGTTTAAGAGTCAAGGTTCAAGGTTCAAGGCTAAAGTATGAAGGCTCAAGGCTAAAGTCTTAAGGATCAAGGCTAAAGTCTCAAGGCTCAAGGCTCAAGGCTCAAGGCTCCAGGCTCAATTCTCAAGGCTCAAGGCTCAAGGCTCAAGGCTCAAGGCTCAAGGCTCAAGGCTCAAGGCTCAATGTTCAAAGCTCAAGTCTTAAAGGTAACGGCTCAAGGATCAAGGCTAAAAAGTCAAGGCTCAAAGTTCAAGACTTCATGCTCAAGGCTCAAAGCTAAAAGGATCAAGGCTCAAGGCTCAACGCTCAACGATTAACATTCAAGGATCAACGCTCAAGGCTCAACGCTCATGGCTCAAAGGCTCAACGCTCAAGGCTCAACGCTCAAGGCTCAACGCTCAAGGCTCAAGCGTCAAGGCTCAAGAGTCAAGGTTCAAGGCTCAAGGCTCAAGGATCAAGGATCAAGGCTCAAGGCTCAAGGCTCAAGGCTCACGGCTCAAGGGCAAGGCTCAATGCTCAAGGCTCAAGGCTCAAGGCTCCAGTCGCAAGGCTCAAGCCTCATGGCTCAAGGTTCAAGATTCATGGTGAAAGGGTCAAGGCTCAAGGGTCAAGTCTCATGGCTCAAGGCTCAAGGGTTAAGGCACAAGCTCAAGGATCATAGCTCACGGCTCAAGGCTCAAAGCTCAAGGCTCAAGGCTCAAGGCTCGAGGCTCAAGGATCAAGGCTCAAGGCTCAAGAGTCAAGGCTCAAGGGTTTAGGGTCAAGGGTCAAGGGTAAAGGTTCAAGTTTCAAGGTTCAAAGCTCAAGGCTCAAGGGTCACGTCTCAAGTCTCAAGGCTCGAGACTCAAAAGTCAAGGCTCAAGGCTCAAGGCTCAAACCTCAAATCTCAAGGCTCAAGGCTCAAGGCTTAAGGCTCCAATTTCGAGGCTCAAGGCTCAAGGGTCAAGGCTCAAGGCTCAAGGCTCAAGACTCAAGCTAGGTTCAAGGTTCAAAACTCAAAGCTTAAAGTTTACGGCTCAAGGATCAAGGCTCAAAAGTCAAGGCTCACGGCTCAAGGTTCAAGGCTTCATGCTCAAGGCTCAAGGGTCAAAGGATCAAGCCTCAAGGCTCAACGCTCAACGATTTACACTCAAGGATCAACGCTCAAGGCTCAACGTGTTTGATTTTGGTGGGTTCTAAAACACAGCGGAAACGGAAATTTAAAATAAATTTAACCACCAAGATCCATCAATGACCGAATCTCTAAACCCAAATCGTGCAACAAAGAAGAGAAAGAGAACATCATACCCTCGAAGACACCCGCAAGAATAGTGATGAACTCTTGAAAGGATGAAGGTCACGTAGTCGTTCCCCTCTACCGTTGATCCACACCGAGTAAGTGATTCCTTCCAAGTTGCTAACCCGACACCGAAATGCTCAAGAATCCTTCTTAGAATTTCGGTGAACTAAACACTTGTATTTTTAGAGAGAGAACCGATTTTTCATTTTTTTCATCATCAACCTCCCACATCTCTCTTATATAGATAAGAGAGCATGTGGAGGTGGGTGGAAAAGCTCTACATGCATTGGACCAAAGAGTGGTCCAATAGAATTAAAGCAAGCATGTGGAGAAAAGTAGTGGCTTTCCTTTACATGCATTGGACCATTAAATGGTCCAATGAAATAAAAGCCACTTTTATTTCTCCCAACATCTTTATTTATCTCTCTTAATTTAAGTGTTATCGGAAAGGAATTCCCCCGGCGTGTGACCCGATAGGCTCGTGCATCATCGGCCATGATACCCGTACATGTGTGTCGGTGGGCACTAAATTCTGACAATTTAATCACTTATGATTAAGCTGTCACGAGTCCGGCAGTTTATTCACCAATGATTAAGTTGCCACGAATCTGACAGTTCAATCATCAATGATTAAGCTATTACAAATCTAACACTTTAATCACCAATGATTAAGGTTACGATTCTGACAGTTTAATCATCGATGATTAAGCTATTACAAATCTAACAATTTAATCACTTATGATTAAGGTTACGATTCTGACAGTTTAATCATCGGTGATTAAGTCACGAATTCTAACAAACTCCCACTTGCACACGACACAACGTGTTATTGGTATCACAAACAAAGAGCGGCCTTAGCTAGGCATCTTTGTCCCCAAGTCAGCATGAGTTACGTCATCCTCGACAACTACCAATCATATAAATGATGGTCCCTTTAGATAAGTGATCGTATCATCCCTTTGTACACGATATCCTTGTGAACACGAGACATGGATTAATGTCGTCATTCTCCAGATCGTTCACGATTATGTTTCTCGATCTTTTATTTAGTGGTGACCATAATGAGTTATAATTGAACCATTTTCAATATAACTCGTGCATGGCCATGCGTTTTGGTGTCAGCGCTAAATCATCGAGGGGCCCATGGATATCTCTCTTCATTGAGGTACAAATCCTTTTGACTACATAGTCCCTACACATAAGTTATCCTTACCCAACTAAGCCCCTTATAACAGCCATTTACGAACCGCGTTAGAGCATTAATCTAAGTAAAGTAAACTTATGCTTTGGAATCTCTGGTCTAAGGATGAAATGATATTATCATCCCGAGATGCTTTTGACAATTTCCATGAAGTAAACTCGGGTGTGGGTCTCCAGTCACTTGAAACTCATTTCAAGCACAGGCAATTGTTGTGTCTATATCTCATAACCAACACATTGCCTCAGCCTTCATTCATAACTTACTTCCATTTAAGTATGACTGACTGTGGAAGTTTAGATAAAAATCTAGGAAGTGTTTAAACATGCAAAGATGGAACACAATAAAGATTTTGAAAGTAACTGCAACACGCATATGTATAGACATATTTATACATCAATACAATCAAAATTACAATACTGTTTCAAGTTCCCAAAATAAACATCAAATTCAAACTAAAACAGTACTCAAGCTAAATCACTGGCTAATCTCACACCTATTCTCCTAGTGTGAGAATCATGTACAGCCTGTGATAACGGCTTAGTAAACGGATCGGCAAGATTCTCTTCCGATACTACTCTGCTTATGACAACGTCACCACATTCAATCTTATCTCGAATAACGTGGTAATTACGAGCAATATGCCTCGTTCTTTTATGAGCTCTAGGTTCCTTAGCCAAAGCTACTGCACCCTCATTGTCACAAAATATTTCAATGGGATCAGCAATGCTAGGAACCACTACCAAGTCATTGATGAATTTCTTCATCCACACAGCTTCTTTTGCAGCTTCGCTTGCTGCAATGTATTCTGATTCTGTCGTCGAATCAGCAACTGTGTCTTGCTTGGAGCTCCTCCAACTCACAGCACCACCATTCAATAGGAATACATAACCCGATTGTGATCGGAAATCATCCCTATCAGTTTGGAAGCTTGCGTCTGTGTATCCAACTACACGCAACTCTTCCATACCACCATATACCAAGAACATATCCTTCGTTCTTCGAAGATATTTCAAGATGTTCTTGACGGCAATCCAATGAGCTTCTCCGGGGTTTGCCTGATATCTACTTGTCACGCTCAACGCACAAGATACATCAGGTCTTGTGCATAGCATGGCGTACATGATAGATCCAACTGCCGAAGCATAAGGGATCTTCTTCATTACGTCACGTTCCTTATCGGAACTTGGACATTGAGCCTTGCTCAAAGTCACTCCATGCAACATAGGAAGATTCCCTTTCTTGGAATCCTCCATTCTAAACCGTTTTAGAACTTTGTCAATATATGCACTTTGACTCAAACCGAGAAGCCTTTTAGATCTATCTCGATAGATCTTGATTCCCAAGATGTACGATGCATTTCCTAAGTCCTTCATGGAAAAACATTTTCCAAGAAATGTCTTGACATCGCTCAAAATTGGAATGTCATTCCCAATGAGTAAGATGTCATCAACATATAGGACTAGGAATACAATCGCGCTCCCACTAGCCCTGACGTATACACAAGGTTCATCTATGCTTTTAGAAAATCCAAATTCCTTGATTTTCTCATCAAAGCAAAGATTCCAACTTCGAGATGCTTGCTTAAGTCCATAAATGGACTTCTTAAGCTGACAGACTTTATTAGGATACTTTGGATGTACAAAACCCTCAGGTTGTCTCATATATACCTCTTCAGTAAGTTTCCCGTTAAGGAAGGCGGTTTTTACATCCATTTGCCAAATTTCATAATCATGAAAGCCGGCAATTGCCATAAGTATCCTGATAGATTTCAACATAGCCACTGGGGAAAAGGTTTCATCATAGTCAACACCATGGGTTTGAGTGAAGCCTTTAGCAACCAGTCGTGCTTTGAAAGTATCAATCTGTCCATCCATGCCGGTCTTTACTTTATAGACCCATTTACACCCCACAAGCTTACAGCTGGGTGTAGGATCAACCAGTTCCCATACTTGGTTGTCCTTCATGGATTGCATTTCGACTTCCATTGCATCTCTCCATTTGTCAGACTCTGGGCCTGCCATCGCTTCCTGGTAGGTAGAGGGTTCATCATGATCCCCTAGTAACTCGCTGCCCTCAGATATGAGAAACCCATATCTCTCTGGCTCAGTGCGAGTTCTACCAGATCTACGAAGAGACAATGGTGGAACGTCAGTTTCTACCGCATCCTCTTGATCGGTACCAACCTCTTGAGGTTGTGTGCTAGTGCCAACATTAGGTAGTTCATTGGATATATCTTGAGTTTCCTCAAGATCTATATGCTTTCCATTAGGTTCATTGGATAAAAGTTCTCTTTCAAGAAATACTGCCCTTCGAGCAACAAATACCTTGTTCTCGGTAGGTTTGTAAAACAAATATCCAAGTCCCGCTTTAGGATATCCAATGAAATAATACTTTTCTGAACGGGGTTCTAATTTGTCATCGGCCTCCCGCTTTACGTAGGCTTGACAACCCCAAACTCTAAGATAGGATAGTGGAGGTTTACTCCCATGCCATATCTCGAAAGGTGTCTTTTCTACCTTCTTTGTTGGTACGAGATTAAGAAGCTTACACGCCGTTTCTAGAGCATATCCCCAAAAACTTATGGGTATTTGGGTTCTTGCCATCATTGATCGAACCATGTCAAGTAATGTTCGATTTCTCCTCTCGGCAACTCCATTCAATTGTGGAGTCCTAGGAGGTGTTAATTGTGAGACAATCCCACAATTCTTAAGATGGTCAATAAACTCTAGATTAAGATACTCTCCGCCTCTATCAGATCGAAGTATCTTGATTGACTTGCCCAATTGGTTCTCAACTTCGTTTTGGAATATCTTGAACACCTCAATGGTTTCTGACTTATGTTTAATCAAGTAAACATATCCAAACCTACAATAATCATCTATAAAGGTTACGAAGTATCTACAATTATTCCTTGTAAGGTGTTTAAATGGACCACACACATCGGTGTGTACAATGTCTAATAAACCCTTAGCCCTCTCACATACACCGGTGAAGGGAGCTTTAGTCATCTTTCCTAATAAGCAAGATTCACATACATCATTTGAACCATTTTCAAACGATTCCAAGTACCCAATTGCTTGGAGCTTGGGGATGCGAGTCTTGTTTATATGGCCAAGGCGACTATGCCATAAGGATAATTTATCCAAACTATCTTTGGATGTAGAACCAATTTGCATGATTGATCTTTTGTTACTAACATGTGCATCTATCTCATATATGCCATTAACCGGTAATGCTTTAAAATAATAATCACCATTTTTATGACAAGAAATTGTGCCATCATTATTAAAAGCAAACTTAAAACCGTCAATGTATAAAGCATAACATGAAATAATATTTCTTGCCACAAGCGGCGAATAACGAACATGTTTTAACAAAATTGAGAAACTAGATCTAAAGGACAATAACACATTTCCTTTGGCTTCAACCGAGACAACATCCTTGTTTCCCATGATAAGATCTTGTTCTCCAACCATCAACCTCTCACTTTCCCGTAGCACCTGTATTGTATTACAAATATGAGTGCCACAACCGGTATCTAAAACCCAGTTTTGCGAAGTAGAGGTTTAGTATAATTCAATCATGTACATACCTTGTTTTGAGGTACCTCCAACTCCTTTAGCTTTTAGCTTGTTGAGTTCCTCAAGGTATGTTGGGCAACTACGGCGGAAATGCCCCTTTTTCCCGCAATAGAAGCAGTCCGCATCTTCCGGTGTCATGGCTTGAGGAACCTTTCCTTTTGCCATCTTCGCCGAAGTTGGCTTAGGCTTGGGCGCACCAACCTTGCCTTTACCCTTACCTTGAGGGGTAGGGGTGGACTTCTTCTTCTTGGAGACCTTTCCTTCTCGAATTGCAAGGACGGGATGTGTTGGGTTGGGCTTTCTTTTGGTCATGGTAGACTCGGCGGTCTTCAACATACCATGAAGCTCCATTATGGACTTGTCCATACCATGCATATGATAGTTCATAACAAACTATTCATATGATGTAGGAAGAGACCTAAGGATAAAATCCACGGCCAATTCCTTCCCAATGGAGAAGCCTAACTTCTCCAAGCGTTCCACGTTTGCTTTCATACGCAACACGTGAGCGCTCACATCCCCGCCTTCTAGGAGTTTACGATCAAGCACGTTCTTGAGGCACTCGTACCGCTCTAGCTTTGCTTGTTGTTGGAACATGTCCCCAACTGCACAATAAGCTCGTAAGCGTACAAATGATCCATTTGCTTTTGCAAATCAGGAGTCATTGTGCTCAACATTAAACATGTAACGTCCTCACATTCTTTCGTGAGACGTTCATGAGCATCGTGTGCTGCTTGAATCGCATCCTCCCCTGGTTCATCGGGAAGAGGTCCTTCAATCAAGTGCATCTTTCCTTCATGGCGGAGAACAAGTTTTAGTTGTCTCTCCCAATCAAGGAAGTTTGCACCATTGAGTTTCTCCTTTTCAAGGAAAACTCTTAAAGAAACATTGGTGGTGGTGGTGGGGTTTGAAGATGCCATCTAAAAAATAGCAAAGTAGTTTTAGTTAGTTTGATGGGTCCTTGTAAATATATTACCCAAAACTTTTATATTTAACAAGGGCTAAGAATCCGTATTTCACAATACATTATGACGGGTATGCCGCGGATCATAATGTAAAGCTATTTCCGGTGGTATCCATTGTACCATTGTAATCACCATATTGTACTAATGCCATATTGTACCAATTGTACCAATAATCATATTGTACCAATTGTACCAATTGCATTTATTTTGTACCAATTGTGACTTACAACTCTTAGCTTCTTGCGGGATCACTTGACAACCATTGTGTCATTTGGCATGTTTGATCCCTTCATGCACTAACCTCAAACCAAATTTTAAATGACTCGGTTTCGCTCGACAATCATTTAAAACCTAGTTTGAAGTTTGTAAATCGACCATCTAGATTCACGATAAGCCCATAACTAAATTGGCTCGGTTTCGCTCGACAACCAACTTAATTAAGGAACTTATACACACCCTTATCTTGCTTCACAAGGCACGACTCGGTTTCGCTCGACAACCGACCTTGCTCCACAAGACTTAAGTGGTGACACTCCAATGGATAGTGCAAGACTTACATTTTGTGAGAAATCAAATAAATCATCCAACATGATACGCGGTGAAACATTTTGACTATAATGGTTTGGCTAATGCACGACGACCAATCATACAAAATGAATCACACTCACCTTCCACACTGTCTATTCAAAATCGGCTCGGCTAATGCACGACAACCAACTTTGTCTAGCAAGATTTGGGTGGCGTCATCATTAGGATAATAAAAATGATATTCTCTAAAAACGGGTTTTTGTTTCTTTTAAACTTTGATTAATTACTTTTGTGACAAAAACATTTTTCACCTTTTAATTAATCCCTTTTAAAATTTTGATTAATTACCTTTGTGACAAAACCATTTTTCACCTTTTAATTAATCTATTGCGAGTGATTTAATTAAACCATTTTTAATTAATCTATTTATTTATTTAACCTTGCGAAAATCTAACAACCAAGCAAATAAATAAACATCACATGCATACAACAAAATTGGTAACCATGCCCAAAGCCTATGCGTTTTTCCCGTGAGCCAACCCGGGAAAAACATGGTCAACTATGGACAAAAAATGACCTTCCATGTGAGCTCCCACTAAATCCGCCGTCTCCATTAGACTTCATCGAATCCAAGGTTGCCTAGACATCACTTCATGATTCCACTTGGTTGTCTTTTGATCTTCGTTTTACAAGTACATAGAAAATATGGAAATGGCTAACACACCACAAAATCCTACTAACTAGTACAATTACAAATGAAAATCAATGGCATGCAAGCCATAATTAATAAATATTACATACCGAAATTAATAAATTATTAATTACAAACCATTGTGACAAAGTCACCAAATGAATAACAACCAAACACACGGCAAAAGGTCAAGGGCATAATGGTTACCAATCTTCTAGCTACTACAAACATGAAAGCTAAAATGGTGTGCCAACAACCATTCATAAAAATATTTTGACAAAGATTCGAAATCAAACACTCAAGGCACTAAGAATCTTTGCATGTAATAAAATACATACATCAACACAAATTTATGCATGCATGCATTTCATGCCAAAATCATGACAAGCATATAAGTGTGTGAGTCAAAATATTATGGGTTTAGCAAGGCTAAAACCCGAAATCTAAAAAAAAAAATTGGCAAAACCGATCCTCAAATCGTTTTTCAAGCCTGAAAATGTGCACGATTCGGTTAGAGTAGGCTCTGATACCACTGTTTGATTTTGGTGGGTTCTAAAACGCAGCGGAAACGGAAATTTAAAATAAATTTAACCACCAAGATCCACCAATGACCGAATCTCTAAACCCAAATCGTGCAACAAAGAAGAGAAAGAGAACATCATACCCTCGAAGACACCCGCAAGAATAGTGATGAACTCTTGAAAGGATGAAGGTCACGTAGTCGTTCCCCTCTACCGTTGATCCACACCGAGTAAGTGATTCCTTCCAAGTTGCTAACCCGACACCGAAATGCTCAAGAATCCTTCTTAGAATTTCGGTGAACTAAACACTTGTATTTTTAGAGAGAGAACCGATTTTTCATTTTTTTCATCATCAACCTCCCACATCTCTCTTATATAGATAAGAGAGCATGTGGAGGTGGGTGGAAAAGCTCTACATGCATTGGACCAAAGAGTGGTCCAATAGAATTAAAGCAAGCATGTGGAGAAAAGTAGTGGCTTTCCTTTACATGCATTGGACCATTAAATGGTCCAATGAAATAAAGGCCACTTTTATTTCTCCCAACATCTTTATTTATCTCTCTTAATTTAAGTGTTATCGGAAAGGAATTCCCCCGGCGTGTGACCCGATAGGCTCGTGCATCATCGGCCATGATACCCGTACATGTGTGTCGGTGGGCACTAAATTCTGACAATTTAATCACTTATGATTAAGCTGTCACGAGTCCGGCAGTTTAATCACCAATGATTAAGTTGCCACGAATCTGACAGTTCAATCATCAATGATTAAGCTATTACAAATCTAACACTTTAATCACCAATGATTAAGGTTACGATTCTGACAGTTTAATCATCGATGATTAAGCTATTACAAATCTAACAATTTAATCACTTATGATTAAGGTTACGATTCTGACAGTTTAATCATCGGTGATTAAGTCACGAATTCTAACACAACGCTCATGGCTCAAAGGCTCAACGCTCAAGGCTCAAGGGTCAAGGCTCAAGAGTCAAGGTTCAAGGCTCAACGCTCAAGGCTCAAGGCCCAAGCCTCAAGGCTCAAGGTTCAAGATTCATGGTGCAAGGGTCAAGGCCTAAGGGTCAAGGCTCAAAACTCAAGGTTCAAGGTTCAAGGCTCAAGGTTCAAGAGTCAAGGTTCAAGGTTCAAGGTTCAAGGCTCAAGGCTAAGGGCTCAAGGCTCAAGGCTCAAGTCTCAAAGCTCAAGGCTCAGTGCTCAAGGCTCAGTGCTCAAGGCTCAAGGCTCAAGGCTCAAGGCTCAAGGCTTAAGGCTCACGGCTCAAGGGTCAAGGCTCAAAAGTCAAGGCTCAAGGCTCAAGGCTCAAGGCTCAAGGCTCAAGGCTCAAGGCTCATTGCTCAAGGCTCAAGGCTCAAGGCTCAAGGCTCATGTCTCAAGGGAAAGAGTCAAGGTTCAAGAGTCAAGGTTCAAGGTTAAAAGCTCAAGGCTTAAGGGTCACGGCTCAAGGATCAAGGCTCAAAAGTCAAGTCTCAAGTTTCACGGCTTCATGTTCAAGGCTCAAAGGATCAAGACATAAGGTTCAACGCTCTACGATTAACACTCAAGGATCAACGCTCAAGGCTCAATGCTCACGGCTCAAAGTCTTAACGCTCAAGGCTCAAGGGTAAAGGATCAAGGCTCAAGGCTCAAGGCTCAAGGCTCAAGGCTCATTGCTAAAGGCTCATTCCTCAAGGCTCAAGGCTCAAGTCTTAAGGCTCATGTCTCAAGGCTCAAGGTTCAAGATTCATGGTGCAAGGGTCAAGGCTCAAGGGTCAAGGCTCAAGGCTCAAGGCTCAAGGCTCAAGGCTCAAGGCTCAAGGATCAAGGCTCAAGGTGCAGGGCTTAAGTCATAAGGCTCAAGGCTTTAGGGTCATGGGTCAAGGTTCAAGTTTCAAGGTTCAAGGTGTTGGAATATGCTTCACGTGTATAACATATAGTTATATGGCTAGTTGTTTGTGAGCCTAAAGGGTCACACACTTAAACACTAAACACCATTATATAATTATTGTAATTAGTGTAATTACATTAATTATTAATATATATAAGCTATAAGCTTATCTATCATAAGTTTAATATTAAAAGTTAATATTGAAACTTTCTTGTGGGCAAACTAGAAGAATCAAAAGATAGGGACTTGTGGGCAAATAAGACTAATGATTTATGGAAATCATTAAAGGATTGTAATGGCACCATTAAGAGATATAATGGTCCATAAACTCCCTTTTGACCATCCATCTTGGCCGTCCCTCTCTCTCACACTTTGTAGGTGTTTTGTTTTCTTTCTTTTGCTCTCAAAACTCTAGGACTAGCATCCATTACATTGGTGTTCTTGCAAGTGTTGTGTGGACTTGCTTTAGAGGTATTCCCCATTGGAATCCTTGGTTTCGGTTGCTCACAATATCCATCCGAATTCATCATTGATCAAAGGCAACTAGGGTATGATTCTTATACCATTCTCTTTGATTTTTCTTTTAGTTTAATTGTATGATTGATATCAAGATCCTTTCATGGTGATAAATACTTTCCGCTGCGTTTTGTTAATTGTTTTAACCGAAAATTACCATTAGTGGTATCACGAGTCATTATATTAATCATATAATTAGCTAGATTTTGTGAAAAGTGGCAAAAATCAACCGGTTTTGTGTTGTTAAAATTCCGATCGGACAAAAACAAAACCCTACGGGTTTTTTATTTTAATTTTCGGTTTTTTATAAAAATGTGGGTTAAAATATGGTATTTTTGGAACCCCATTGTCACTTGTTACAAAATCATATCAAAAAATTAATCTTGTTATTGTATTTTTTTTTGATTATTTGGCTTGGAATTTAATTTTTAATTCCATTTTGTTGATATGGCAAAACATGTATTTTTGCCATATCCCAAGCCAAAGCCTTGTCAATTGTTGCTTGTTTGTGCAAACCAATGAAAGCCTAGACCATTTGTGAATGAATGTGTTTGATGTTTGGTTGTTTGGGAAAAGCCTTGTTTTTTTTTGGCTTAATTGTTGTAATTTGTTTCATTTATTTTTATTTTATTTTTGGTGCCATTTTTGGGGCAATTTGTAATGTAAAAGTAATAGAATAGATTGTATTTATTTTATCTTTTTATTGTAAATTGTTGACAAAAAATATTGAAGACTAATGAAGAAAACAACAAATTTCCGTCACAAAAGCGAGGGCTGTACGAAAACAGGTTTTCCAGAGGCATACAGACTCCTTTTTGGGCGATTCAAAAGCCTAAAATGCTTGCAAAGTCGTGGGCTACAACTTTCCAGAAGGCCGGGAAGACCAACGAAGACTCCTTCAGTGACTTTTCGGGCTTCAAAGTCTGCTGGAATTTTCTGGCAGATTACATTTTTTCACAATTTTGGGTTCTACTTGCTCAAGAATGTCTTGGAGCAAGTGGGAGCCCATTGGGTTTATGTAGGCCCGTTTGGGTTCATGTTGGCCCGTCCCCTAGTTTGACCCTTCGGTCCGTCGTGATGACTCACGTGACCGAACCTAGGATTTCATTGGTCGAGGTTTGCACAAAATTTTGTTGCATGTTTTATTCTTATGTTTGTGGTTGTTTTTCTTTTCTATTAGATACAAATAGTAAAACAAATTAAAAATGGTTTTTAGACACAAACATTAAAACATTCAAAACCTTAATCATCGATGATTACTAGTTAATCATTGATGATTAAACCTTTAATCTAACAATAGTTTTGAGATTAAACTAAGTTTAAATATGATTTGAAACTTATCACTTAATAATCGCTAAAAGTTTTTACCGTTTATTACAAGACTTATGAAGTGGTATGAATGAAGTACATGATTCATTCATATCTTAAATAAAATTTTATTAAATTAAAATTTAACATACCTAAAATTTAAGTCACGCCGTCCAATCGGTTGTAAATCACTTGCTTCTATTTTTGAATTCACGTGAGACGTGGTTTGAATTTAGATCCGAGGTCATTATTCTCTACGGTGAGACCTAGATCTATTTTGACATGATTTCACATTGGATGACTTAATCAAGTTAACGGTGAGACCTTGACTCGAGGCGAAGATGCGACAAACATGCCACTTGACCCTAGATGCTTGTTCACTAGGTGCCATGAAGTCCCATACCTCTAAGAGTTGCACTTGTAATGCAATTGTTGAACGTCACCTACCTATTGGATCTATCATCTCTAGCAGATCAACTGATGCGATGATAGAAGCTCAATGGGATCTTAGCTTTTAATTAAAATTAATTGGGTAGTTAATTTATTAAAAGAAATTATTATTAAAAATACTAATTAATGAACTTTGTAATTTTGTAGATGACTTCAAACAATCAAACCCTAACACATACCACCATTCGTTCCGTTCTCGAAAAAGAGAAACTTGATGGAACGAACTTTGTGGACTGGTCTCGAAACCTAAGGATTGTCCTTAGGGCCGAGCACAAGTACCACCATTTGGAGGAGGCGCTGCCCCCTGCCCCTGCTGCTACCGCCACTGCTGCTGTTCGTACAGCCTATACCAAAAGGTTTAACGAACAACAGGAAGTCGCCGCGCTTATGCTAGTGAGCATGATTCCCGAGATTCAAAAGAATCTCGAGGACCTCACTGCATTTGATATGATGCGTGAACTAACGGCCATGTATCAAAAGCAAGCCGAGCAGGAACTCTTTGACACTGTCAAAGCCTTCCACGCTTGCAAGCAGGAGGAGGGACAGTCTGTTAGCTCTTATCTCTTGAAGATGAAGAGCTACTTAGACCAAATGGAGAGGCTTGGTTACGCTATGCCGCACATCCTTGGGATTAGCTTGATTCTAACGTCCCTAAACAAGGATTTTGCACCGTTTGTCATGACTTAACATATGCATAGTATGGGGAAGACATTCGCCGAATTACATGCTATGCTGAAACAAACGGAGGCAAGCCTACCCAAGAAAACTCCGGCCCCTACTGTCCTTGCTATAAGGCAAGGAAAGATCCAAAAACCAAAACCGCAAGTAGTTGCGAAGGGCCAAGGCAAGGGAAAGCAAGTTTACAAGCCCAAGCCAAAGGTTCCCCCACCTACTCATAAGGAGCATCCCGCTAAGGATCTTGCTTGCCATCACTGCGGTGAAACAGGCCATTGGAGGAGGAATTGTCCTGCCTACCTGGCAGAGTTGATGAAGAACAAAGCCAACAAGGTTGGCACATCAGGTATCTTCACAATAGAACTATATGCTTTCCCTAAGAAATCATGGGTATATGACACTGGTTGTGGAACTCACATTTGTAATACCATGCAGGGTCTAAGGGGAAGTAGAAAGCTAAACCATGGAGCTTTGGACTTGTACGTGGGCAATGGCAATCGTGCACCGGTCGAAGCTATAGGAAGCTATGATTTAATCCTTCCTAGTGGTTTAATTATTGTATTAGACAATTGTCACTATGCGCCTAGTATTACTAGGGGTATAGTATCGCTTTCTTGTTTGTGGAATAATGGTTTTATTCATACGTTTACGGATTATGGTATTTCAGTTTCAAAGGATAATGTTTTTTACTTTAATGCTATTCCTCGTGATGGTATCTTTGAGATTGACATGCATAATCGTATCACAAACAGTAGTTCTATTTATACATGTAGCAATAAGAAATCCAAGAAGAATTTGGATTCTACTTACCTATGGCATTGTCGCCTTTGCCATGTTAACAAGAAACGCGTTTTGAAATTACAAAAGGATGGACTTATAAAATCAGATGATTCTGAATCATTTGATAAATGTGTTTCTTGCATATCTGGTAAAATGGCGCGCAAGCCTTTCTCCCATGTAGGCGAAAGGGCCAATGATCTACTTGGACTCATACATACTGATGTATGTGGCCCTTTTAGAACTCGAACTAGGGAAGGTGCTACCTATTTCATTACCTTCACTGACGACTTTAGTCGTTATGGTTATGTTTACTTGATTAAACATAAACATGAAACCTTTGAAACGTTCAAAGCTTTCCAGAATGAAGTAGAAAATCAACTTGGCAAGAAGATTAAGGCTCTCCGTTCCGATCGAGGAGGAGAGTACATGAGCCATGAGTTTCAAGACCATCTAAAGAATTGTGGGATTGTCTCACAATTCACTCCCCCTTATACACCACAGCATAATGGTGTATCAGAGAGGAGAAATCGCACCTTGCTTGACATGGTCCGATCGATGATGAGTCCTACCACTCTGCCTCTATCCTTTTGGGGTTATGCACTCAAATCGGCTGCTCGCATACTGAATATGGTTCCCACCAAGAAGGTTGAAAAGACACCATATGAGATATGGCATGGGAAAGTCCCTAACTTGTCTTACTTGAAGGTCTGGGGTTGTGAGGCTCTCGTGAAACGAGACACGCCAAACAAACTTGAACCCAGAGCTGTCAAGTGCATCTTTATAGGATACCCTGAGGAAACGATGGGTTACTATTTCTACTACCCACCTGAGCAAAAAGTAATTATTGCTCGTTATGCTGAGTTTCTTGAGAGCAATCTCATTTCACAAGAAGCAAGTGGGAGTACCATCGACTTTGACGAGATTCCAAGCGATGAAGATGCACAACCTATTGTAGAGACTAGCGAACATCAAGATGAGGCTGAACACGAAACTGTTCCTGTTGCACCTCAAAATGATGTAATCCCTGTTCGAAGGTCCGCAAGGACACCTCATGCACCTGAACGATATGGCTTCCATGTCGATGCTGAGGAGCTAAGTTTAGGGGATCATAATGAACCCCCTAACTATCGAGCTGCATTATCAGATTCTGAATCTGACAAATGGCTTGATGCTATGAACGCGGAAATGCAATCCATGAAAGATAACCAAGTATGGACGTTGGTTGATCTTCCTCCTAACAGTAAGACTGTTGGTAGCAAGTGGCTCTTCAAGAAGAAGACCGACATGGATGGCAATGTACACACCTATAAAGCTCGATTGGTAGCAAAAGGTTACACTCAAACCTACGGGATTGACTATGATGAAACCTTCTCGCCTGTTGCCGACGTTAGAGCTATTAGGATTGTCATAGCCATAGCAGCGTACTATGACTATGAGATTTGGCAAATGGATGTTAAAACTGCTTTCTTAAATGGACATCTTGATGAAGATGTTTATATGGTTCAACCTGAGGGTTTTGTTAATCCAAAACACCCAAAGAAAGTATGTAAGCTTCAAAGGTCCATTTATGGACTAAAGCAAGCATCCAGGAGTTGGAACAAAAGATTCGATGAGGAAGTCAAATCGTTTGGCTTTACTCAGAATCCCGACGAGCCATGTGTATATGTAAGAGCTAGTGGGAGCATTGTCGTCTTTCTAATCCTATATGTCGATGACATACTACTCATAGGAAATAACATTCCAATGCTACAAGATGTAAAATCCTGGCTTGGGAAGTGCTTCGCTATGAAGGATCTTGGGGAAGCGGCATATATACTTGGTATAAAGATCTATCGAGATCGATCAAAGCGGTTAATCGGACTAAGTCAAAGTGCGTACATTGATAAGATTCTAAAACGGTTTAGAATGGATGCTTCCAAACGTGGAAGTCTCCCTATGCAACACAATGTACACTTGAGTAAGACTCAAGGACCGTCCTCACCTGATGAGATGAAACGTATGCGTGATGTCCCCTATGCCTCGGCAGTAGGATCTATCATGTATGCTGTGCGGTGCACAAGACCTGATGTAGCGTTCTCTCAGAACCTTACAAGCCGATATCAACAGAATCCAGGTGAGAGTCACTGGACTGCTGTTAAGAACATACTGAAGTATCTTAGGAATACTAAAGATATGTTTCTTGTCTATGGTGGTGAATCTCAAAATGAACTAAGCGTTACTTGTTATTCTGACGCTAGTTTTGAGACTGATAGAGATGATTCCAAATCTCAAACGGGGTATGTTTTCGTTTTGAACGGAGGCGCTGTTGATTGGAAAAGTGCGAAGCAGAGTACTATCGCCATGTCTTCTACAGAAGCTGAATACATTGCAACCACTGAAGCTGCAATGGAAGCTGTTTGGATGAGGAAATTCATTTCTGGGCTTGGAGTTGTCCCCAGTAATGAAAGACCTATGGATATGTACTGTGATAACACAGGTGCTATCATCATTGCCAACGAACCCGGTGTTCAGAAAGGCGCCAGACATTATCGGAGGAAGCTTCACTACATTAGAGATGCGATCCTAATGGGAGATGTACGCTTGCTCAAAGTTCATACAGATGACAACTTAGCTGACCCCTTTACGAAGCCAATGCCATGTACCAAACATATTGAGCATGCTAGAAACATTGGGCTTCGACCAGCTAGTAGTTTCATGTAATCTGTTTTAGTATTTGGATAATGGAACATTGAGCAGTTTTTATTGGAATAAATTGATATATTTGATATGATCGTTTTTATATGAATATCTACTGTGTTCTATATTTGCATGTTTATATCCATGAATATTTACTGCGTTTTATATTCTAAATTGTCCATTGTCATAAATTAATAATATGGGAATATTATTAAGACAAATCTGAGGGCATTGATGACATTATCTTAGTATGACTAAGGATGATGAAATCAAACTCACATGTTGTTCATAATGATGCACAATTGGACTGACCCAACCTATGAGAAATCACTTCATGGATTTATGTCACAAGTGAATCTCACAAAGGCTTTGTCACTTATCCTCTGACTTGAGATGCAAGTTGGTTTGTGTATGTAGAGGGGCAAACTTTGATATGGTTAAACGCTGACCTGAATAAGGCTGCTATAACAACCATTATCGGGTTTGTCATTAAGCATATGACGGACACGTGCAGTCAATAAAGAATTTGTTCCTCCACACATGTGGATTAGATACTACTGGGCCCCTCGATGATTTGAATAGATGTATGTGTGGCCACACCCGAAAGGTAATCAAGATGAATCTTGATTGGTTTTGGTAATCAACTTCAATGTATAGATCGAGAAACAGAATCGTTGAAATTTTAGATTGACATTTATCCTTGTCTAAAATTCAACATAGTATCAGTAACAAAAGGATAACTGCTCGAAAACTTTGAACAAAGATTTTATGAAACTCCTCATGTACTTCTAGGGGCATTGGCGGGTTGCTAGACTCTAACCTTTGCTTGTATAACTACTTGATGTTATCACGTGCGCAAGTGGGAGCTGTTGGAATATGCTTCACGTGTATAACATATAGTTATATGGCTAGTTGTTTGTTAGCCTAAAGGGTCACACACTTAAACACTAAACACCATTATATAATTAGTGTAATTAGTGTAATTACATTAATTATTAATATATATAAGCTATAAGCTTATCTATCATAAGTTTAATATTAAAAGTTAATATTGAAACTTTCTTGTGGGCAAACTAGAAGAATCAAAAGATAGGGACTTGTGGGAAAATAAGACTAATGATTTATGGAAATCATTAAAGGATTGTAATGGCACCATTAAGAGATATAATGGTCCATAAACTCCCTTTTGACCATCCATCTTGGCCGTCCCTCTCTCTCACACTTTGTAGGTGTTTTGTTTTCTTTCTTTTGCTCTCAAAACTCTAGGACTAGCATCCATTACATTGGTGTTCTTGCAAGTGTTGTGTGGACTTGCTTTAGAGGTATTCCCCATTGGAATCCTTGGTTTCGGTTGCTCACAATATCCATCCGAATTCATCATTGATCAAAGGCAACTAGGGTATGATTCTTATACCATTCTCTTTGATTTTTCTTTTAGTTTAATTGTATGATTGATATCAAGATCCTTTCATGGTGATAAATACTTTCCGCTGCGTTTTGTTAATTGTTTTAACCGAAAATTACCATTACAAGGCTCAAGGCTCAAGGGTCACGTCTCAAGTCTTAAGGCTCGAGGCTTATAAGTCAAGGCTCAAAGCTCAAATCTCAAGGCTCAAGGCTCAAGGATCAAGGCACAAGGCTCAAGGCTCAAAGCTCAAATCTCAAGGTTCAAGGCTTAAGGCTCAAGGCTCAAGGCTCAAGGCGCAAGGGTCACAAGTCAAAAGTCAAGGCTCAAGGTTCAAGGCTCAAGGCTCAAGGCTCAAAGGATCAAAGCTCAAGTCTCAAGGTTCAAGGCTCAAGTTTCAAGGCTCAAGGCTCAAGGCTCAAGGCTCAAGGCTCAAGGCTCAAGGCTTAAGGCTAAAGGCTCAAGGCTCAAGGCTCAAGGCTCAAGGCTCAAGGCTCGAGGCTGAAGGCTCAAGGGTCAAGGTTCAAGGTTCAAAGCTCAAGGCTTAAGGGTCACGGCTCAAGGCTCAAAAGTTAAGGCTCAAGGTTCAAGGCTTCATGCTCAAGGCTCAAGGCTCAAAGGATCAAGCCTCAAGGCTCAACACTCAACGATTAACACTCAAGGATCAACGCTCAATGCTCAACGCTCATGGCTCAAAGGCTCAACGCTCAAGGCTCAAGGGTCAAAGCTCAGGAGTCAAGGTTAAAGGCTCAACCCTCAAGGCTCAACTGTTAGGTCACAACAACCCTGGTTTGCTTGTATAATTGATAGAATAATTTGACTTAAGACAATTAAAATGATTAACACAATATTAGAGTCAAATGTATAATTCCACTAAGTGTGGTATGCTGCGGAATAGCAATACCACTGATCAATTACAGTATGTATAAAGTTGAAAGCGTAAATTGGTGAGTACTCCTTTGCCAAGTGATCTCTATTTATAGTGTTATAGAGATCTTACAAAAGGGGCAAGGAGTAACGGAAGGACTAGTAAAGGAAAGTGACCGAGATCAAAGGGATTTGATCTGGTCTGTTAAACATGGTAATGTTTAACTCAGTCCTTGTACTCAGTATTGGATGTCAATACTGAGTCCCAACACAGAGTCGCCAATACTGTCTACTCAGTGTTGGACCAAGACTTAGCTAAATTATTCTACAAACTATTCTAAGCTAGTCTAGGTTGTCTTGTTATCTTAAGATCCCAAGGGGTAAGGCTTTTTGCCTTAACAATCTCCCCTATCTAATGATAACAAGACAACATTACAAAGAGAATTACAAAATAAAAATTGCAGAGTCTTCTTCGTCATCTTCTTTTTAACACTTCTATTTCATAGAGGGTCTCTTGTTTGACTTCTGCAATTTCCACAGACCTCTTTAGCTCATCAAATCTTTGACCCGGTATACTGCTGATTTTCTTTCCGAACCAAGCATCTTCCCTCCTTTTGATCAATCATTTCAATCCTATTAAATGACTGATAGGAGTCCTCTTAAGTTGACTCTCAGAAATAAAACATTCATTGTCTTCAGCATCAACATACATATAGCCGGAAGGATATAAAATGCTCCTCTGATTTTGAAAGGTTACCCCTTGTGGAACATTGTAGAAATGCTTGTATGTGTAGAGACAATCAGGAATATCTTTCTTGAAAGTTTGAGTCAGCACACAAAACTTCCTATACTCATCTTGATCTCTAGGATCTGTTTCTCATAGCAGACTTGAACATTTACACATACTTCATCAAAAATGATGTTTACTGCAGATGTTTTAGCCTCCATGGTATGAACAATTTTGATCAATTTTGTCCAGTTTTGCAGTCCTAGATCTTGTATGTCATGAACAAAGATTTTGAGTGGAGGACGGTATTCACCATAGCAGATAATATAAATTGTTCCTTCTTCTTTATCTGCTTTTATGGTTGAACTTATGACATCAAAGTTAATCCAACATATGTCTCTCACTTGAAGATACCTTTTGCTCCTCAATATTTGAAGCCTGTTTTCTTTATAGAGTTCTTTGATGAAGAATATTTAGTTCAAGCTCAATATCCTTCTTTTTTTTGTCAGGCTTGGAGGTTGATGGACCAGCTTTTGTTTGTTCTTGTTCAGTGTGTAGTGTGGTCAGTATTGGATCATGTTCTTCATCTTTTGTCAGTTCATGACTAGGCTGGCTTCTTCTTCTGATTAGAGGATTGGAGTCCTCAGATGATTCTGAAGTTTTCACAACATTTACTGCTCTTTTTCTTTTTGCATGTAGCACTGTGTCGTCTTCAGAGTCTTCTGAAAAAGAATTTGTCTTGATTGGGAGAGGGGGTTGTCTTCTGATGACTGTGGAAATGGGTTGATCATCATCTGATGAGGATTGTTTATTTGCCATATCCAATGTTGAGTTGTATAATGAATGAGTTGGTATCATTGGATTGTGTTCCACAGGTTACAATTCTTCATCATCAGAAATTATAATTTGGTCATGCTTTTCTAGAAAACACAATCCTATGTTCCTTGTTCTTTCATATCTAAATATGGGCCTTTGAGCTTGATCAGAAGGCTCCCCCTGAGTAGAAGGCTCAGTCTGTTCTTGTGGCGGTTGATCTGCATTCATTTTCTTCTTCTCTCCACCTGAGAAGATGGCTCAGGTTGATCAACATCGTCTTCTCTTTGTCTCTTCTCCCCCTTATTGTTATCATTGGATGGGGAAGCAAGAGGTTCAGTATATGCACCTGCAGCTCCTTGAGTATCATCATGAGTAGGATATGGCAGAGGTTCAGTTGCAGCATTAGTATCACCCTCTAGATCTTCATTTGTGGGTGATTTTCTAGGCTCAGTATCATCATCTCCACCTTGATCTTCATGTCCTCCACTGTGTTGAGATTGTGGAGTCAGTGGAGGTTGTTGATGTTGTTGTTGGAGTAATGCCACCGATTCTTTTAATGAATCAATCTCATTACTCATGGTTTCCATCCTGGCCACTATTGTATTCTGTGTGTTCTGCATAGCCAAGATTTGTTGCATGATTGTCTGCAAGGAAACCTCTTCCACTGGAGCCTGCTATATATGAGCACCCTGCACAGATGGTGCTAAAGAAACAAAAAAAAAAGTTGTTACTGGTTAGTATGGAATGGCTTATCAATTAGAATTGTGGTGTTGTTTAATTCTAAAATCATTTAAACAGAGTTTTTGAAGTCTGTATTTCCTCTGGTGTATGATGAAATATTGTGGACTTGTGCATAGCATGTGTAAGAATGTTTTCAGTATAAGTGAGTGTGATTTGTAGTTAGCTCAGTGTAGGATAAGTCACTTTTTCTTAAAAAGGTTAAGGTTAGCGAAACAAAGCCTGGGATATGCTTCTTTATTGTTTCAATGTTTATCACTCGGTGTTAGCGTGATAACAGTAATGTGGCTTAAACCCCATGAATTTTATTTGGATAGTGTAGCTTCATGGTTTTTGATCATTTCTTAAATCATGTTATCCAATTTAACATAAATTGGGTATGATAGAAGCAGTACCAGTGTGTGTCAGTGTGATATCAACCACCATTGTGTTTTCATATGTGAAGACAATTGTAGGCTGGCAATGATCTCTCATGCTCAGTGTTGGAATATTTCATAATAGCAGTGGGCTAACTATGTTGGCCTTAAGAGGATATATATATTTTTTAAAATCGTTTGAGACTTTGGTCAGTATTGAGTTGGTACATGCCAATACTTAGTCTCAAGTTCTGAAAAAAAACAAAATTATATATATATAGAAGATATAGGGTTTTATTAGAGATTCATACCTGAGGCTTTGTCAGATTCCCTTCTTCCTTCAACAAAGGTCGGTGCTGGATCATTTGTATGTTTATTTGATCCTCCAGCACCTTCTTGACCTTGTTGTCCCTTGTGTTGCTCTTCTTCCATATTTTGTTGCTCATAGTGAATTTCAACATCTAATGGAACACGTGGTTCCATATTTGGTGGTGTTTGAGCAATATTTTCATGTTCTGGTTCTGGAAGGTCAGCATGAGATGTTATTTGATGTTGTTCTTCTAATGAAGGAGTCAGTGTTGGATGTAGACTATGCAACATTGAGTCCGTTGATAGTGCACCCATGATGACTAGACTCAATTGTCTTATAACCCTTATTCTGATGATTAAGGGTTGGTCTTCAGTATCAGAAGCTGATGTAGTATTGAGAGCAACAGGTTCTGGTTCTTGTACTGGAGGAGGTTGAATATCCTCCATCTCAACATCTGCATCATCATTATCATCATCATTGTCATCTTCATCATCATTTTCATCATTAGTATCATCATTATTATCATCATTGATATGAGCTTGTACAATGGCCCACATAGATGGACTTAACAGAGATTCTCCTTCCCTTCGTCTGTGGAAGTAGATCTTCTCATTAAGAGGAGGAAGATCAACTCTTGGACTGTTGAATTCATCATAAATGTGTGCATCCATGGAATTTTGAAAAATGAGGGATAAAAATCTGCAGAAAGGAACATGGATTTCTCTGGTTTGAGCCCTTACCAGTGATGCTAATTCATTGAAAATTAATCTAGCATAGTCAATGTCTCGATTGTAGTACATAGCATGAACCATCTTCATCCCAAAATCATTTATTTGGTCTAAAGCTCCAGATTTGTGGGTCATACCCCAAATGATTGTTGAAATGAAGAATCCCCACATTGGACCAAATTCATTTCTTTTAACTGTGCAAGTGGTAGAATTTCGACCTAGAAAGGGCAACACTGATCTGGCTGTGGCTTATCGACAAATGGATCATACTTAGCATGAGCACGGAGTTGCAGTGTTTCCCGAATTATGGCAGTGGACACAAAGGATCAAGTTGTGCAGAGTACCAAAATTCACATAGCATCTCTGGAAAAATAGCACGAGGAGAGAGTTGCAGAGCTTGAGCGATTGGGCTATGCTTCATGTATGTTACAATGTGAGTGAATTCAGGGCAAGCCCAAGCTCGAGGAACGTTGAAATTTGTAGTGATGTTGTTCCTCGCAAACTTGGGCAACTCATCATTTCTAAACTGCTTCGCCGGTGCGACTAAGTCTGGGGCCACAAATTGGTAATTCGCCATGTATCTGTGATTATGATAGAAGAAATTTCTTACAAAGAGAATGAGATTGTTAATCGCAGAGAGAAATTTGAGAGAAAGAGTGTAAATAACAAAGAAAATGATTTAAATTTGAAGAATATGGTGATTTATACTCTTAACTGATAATCATTACAGTATTGGGAAAGAAAATCGGCGAAATGACAGCTCTATCCTGTTCCAACGGTAACTTTTCTATTAAGAAAAGTAACCATTGGGGAGTATGAGGATTTGAAATCAGTGTTGTAACTCCAGGGCACCCAATACTGATTTAGAGTTAAAACAATTAATTGAAAAAATTTTAAAAATAATAGAAACATTTAATTTAATGTATAAATTAATAAAATTTACAAATATTAAAAATAATATACCAGACGAGCTATACTGAAAGTATCAGTATTGGGCAATACTGAAAATTCAGTATAGGAAAGAATTTTTAGGATAAAAAAAAACAATTTCAAGGGTTGAGCATAACCAATTGTCCTAGTAAGTACATAAACCTTTCTTCTGAAAGAGGTTTAGTAAATACATCAGCCAATTGGTCCTCAGTTGGGACATAGTCTACCTGAACCTTACCCTTTTCCACATTATCTCGGATAAAGTGGTGTCTGATATCAATGTGCTTTGTTCTTGAGTGATGGACTGGATTTTCGGTGATAGCAATAGCACTCTTGTTATCACAATGGATTGGTGTGTTGTTAAAATCAAATCCATAGTCCATGAATTGGTACTGCATCCATAAAAGTTTAGCACAACAACTTCCTGCAGCTACATATTCAGCCTCTGTAGTTGAAGTTGCTACTGAATTTTGTTTCTTGGATGACCAACCAACTAATCTTCCACCAAGGAATTGGCATCCTCCACTTGTACTCTTTCTATCCAATATGCATCCTGCATAATCTGCATCTGTGTACCCTTCAAGAGAAAATTTAGAATCTTTGGGATACCAAAGACCCATATTAGGAGTACCAGATAAATACCTAAAAATTCTCTTAACAGCTTTCATATGTGATTCTTTTGGATCAGTCTGATACCGACCACACAAACATGTTGGAAACATGATATCAGACCTACTAGCTGTTAAGTAAAGTAAGGAACCAATCATACCTCGATATGTGGATCGACATACTGGTTTACCAGTTTCATCCTTACTTATTTTATCCTGAGTACTCATAGGGGTGTGCATAGAAGATAAATTTTCAAATTTGTATTTCTTCAGCATGTCATGCACATACTTACTTTAGTTTATGAAAGTGCCATCAGGCCTTTGATCAACTTGTAAACCTAAAAAATAAGTAAGTTCTCCCGTCATACTCATCTGATACTGAGATGACATAATCTTTGAAAACCAATCACACATTGACTTGTAAGTGGAGCCAAAGATAATATCATCCACATATATCTGAATGAGTAAGATGTCAGACCCTTTTCTTTTTGAAAATAAACGTTTTATCAATTTGACCACGTGAAAATTTATTTTCAATTAAGTACTCAGACAGGGTATTATACCAGGCTCTTGGAGGTTGTTTGAGCCCATACAAGAGTTTATCAAGCTTGAAAACATAATTAGGAAATTTAGGATCAACAAAACCTGGGGTTGTTTAACATAAACTTCTTCTTGTAGTTTTCCATTTAGAAAGGCACTCTTGACATCCATTTGATAGACCTTGAAGTTCTTAAAGGTCGCATATGCAAGATATAGCCTAATTGCTTCAATCCTTGCAACTGGTGCAAATGTTTTATCATAGTCAATACCTTCTTCTTGCTTGTAGCCCTGAGCAACCAGTGTTGCTTTGTTCCTGATTACAACACCATCTTTGTCCATTTTATTTCTGAACACCCACTTAGTACCAATGATAGTTGTTCTAGTTGGGGGTGGTACTAAGTTCCAAACTTTGTTTCTTTCAAATTCTGTAAGCTCATCTTGCATAGCTTCTACCCAGACTTCATCTAGTAAGGCTTCATCAGCCTTCTTGGGTTCAATGGTAGATAAGAAGCTTGAAAAGAGACAAAAATTTGCAGTAGCCTGAGGTTCAAAATTCAGTTTTCTTCTTGTTTGTACTCCTTCTTCAACAGGACCAATGATATTCGTATGAGGATGGTCTCTGTGTTCCCTTAGATTTGATCCTAAGGTAGCATTTGAAGTAGTATCAATAACTTCTTGTTGGACTGAGGGGTTGCCAGTCTCATACTGGTTAGAGTTTCACTCGATATTGGACTGCACAGGATTGCTGGTTTCTTCATTTTGTAGGTTTATGATTTGTACTAGTGGTGGATTTGAAGTTTCTACTGCTTCATAGGTGGAATGATTAAGATCAATATTTGAAGACTCACTGTTGAAGTTTTTAGTAATGGGAACTTCAGTATTTGTTGCAGTTTTCGCATACTGAGTGAAGTCTTGATCATCATCACTCATATCATGTGAACCATGATATGGCTGACTTTTGGGCTGTTCAGCATTGGAGTTTTATGGATTACATAAGGTTTAAATGTCACTTATGTCCTCTTTTGCTAAAGTAGAATGCTCATCCGAATTTCATCAAAAGTAACATGGATGGATTCTTCAATCACCTTTGTTGAAAGTACATACACTCTGAATGCTTTGGAGTGTGGTGAGTAGCCATAAAAATGCCTTCATTTGCTTTGGGAGCAAACTTGTTGAGATATTTCCTTTGTACTAAGAATGAAGCATTTGCTCCCAAAGATGTGGAAGTACTCCACATTAGGAATTCTGCCATGATATAACTCATAAGGAGTCTTGAGATGTCTCTGGACTACAGTTGCTCAATTCTGTGTAAAATTGGCACAGTTAACAGCTTCTGCCCAGAAGCTCAGTGCTAGTCCAGCATGGCATAACAATGTTCTTGCAGCTTCAATCAGTGTTCTATTCTTTCTTTCTACAACACCATTTTGTTGTGGTGTGTAGGCTGCAGAATAATTTTGTACAATTCCTTTTTCTTCACAGAAACTTGCTAATATTGAATTCTTGAATTCAGTACCATGGTCACTTCTAAGTTGCTTGACTTTGGCACCTTTTTGAAGTTCTTCTCTCTTGATGAAAGCAATTATTTCTTTGGTCGCATCTGATTTTGTCTTCAAGAAGATGACCCAAGTATATATCTTGAGAATTCATCAACCAAGACCAAATTATAGACCTTTTTTCCCAGAGATGGTGTACTGATGGGGCCAAAAAGATCTATATGTATCATTGCAAGAGGTTCATTAATGGAATGATTAACCTTAGATTTAAATGAACTCTTCTTCTGCTTGCCCATTTCACATGCTGAGCATAACTTATCTTTTGAATAAGTAATAGTGGGCAACCCTCTCACCAACTTCTTAATACTAAGTTCATTGATGTTTCTGAAGTTTATGTGAGAAACTTTCTTGTGCCACATCCAGTTAAGTTCTGGATTGACTTTAGACAACAGGCACACACGGATGATGGGGTCGATTTCTGAAAGATTGACTACATAAACATCTTTTTCTCTTCTGGAAATAAGAACAAGTTGTCCTCTTTCATTATATATGATGTCAGTAATCCTTCTGAACCTTGCTTCCTTGTCATCATCACACATCTGACTGATACTGAGCAGATTGTGTTTTAGACCTTCCATATAGGCAACTCTTTTAAAAGTAATGCTGGCAGCATTTATTTCCCCATATCCTCTTGTTTTCCCTATTGAATCATTCCCAAACCTGATAGAAGGACTCTTCTCTGGTGTATAATGTTGAAGGTACTACATACTGACAGTCATGTGTCTTGAGCAGCCACTATCAAGGTACCATTTTCTATCACCCTGCACAAGACCCAAAATAAGGATTAGTTCATTTTAGGAACCCATTTAAAAATGGGACCTTTGGAAGGATTAATGTTTTTATCCTTTTTAATCTCTGTTTTAGTGGGAGTCAGCGTCACTTTAGGAGAACCAGTATTAGAAGTATGTTGTGGCACTTACTTTGGATCCCTTCTTTTCTTTGGTACTGAGTACCTAAGATTTGAGAGATTAGTTCTACACTCATCCCCTTTATGACCTGTATGATGACATCTGTAACATTTTCTGGGTCTATTTCTAAACACATTTTCATAAGGAATTTTAGAAAACTGTTTGTCTTTTGGTTGATCAGTGTGAGTCAGTTTTCCAAACTTTTGACTTAAAATTTTGATTTGATCACCAATAGATTTCAAAAGACTCTTTTTATTATTTTTAATAGGAAATTGAACATCCTTTTTAATAATCTTTTTGGGAGATGAGTTTTTCAATTTATCCGGTAAAGGTGTCTGTTTCTGCTTTTGCTTAGACTTAGTTCTTTTACCACTTTTGGAACCTGTTGAAAGTATTTTAGGTTTAACCTCATGTTTTAATTTTATCACTTTAACAGGTTCTTGAGATATTTGAGTATTTGATTCAGATATGCTTGCAACTTCGGTATCAGTCTTCTTAGAAAAGTAGAAGTTATTTCTAAAGTTTTTAAAATATTATTTTCAGAGTATGGGGTGACATTAAATAATACTTCACAAGGTGGAACAGTTGACGTGTCATACTGATCTACATGGATTTCAATATCAAATTTTTCTATAACAGGAAATTCAATACTGAGATCTTGTAATTCAGTATAGCTCTTAGAGCAGATAGAGGGACCAATAGGTTGAACTTGGTCAGAAATGTTTTAATCTTCATCATCTGAATCAGTTTGACAACTAGCTTCACAAAATGTTTTTGATTTCACAAAATTTACAGAGTTTAAATGATTAAATTCTTCAAATAAATCAGCAAAATTATTTTTATTTTTAAACTGAGGATCCACACCAAGTGCAGCCTTCACATTGTCAGGAAATTGTTGATTTAAACATTTATTTAGCTTAATAGAAGCATTTCCCCATGATTTACATTGTTTTTCAAATTTTTATTTTTCTAGTTTATCAGCTAATCTTTGATTCATATCTTGTAAGTTAAAACAATCAAGTTCCAAATCTTTTAATCTTGCTAATTTATCTAAATTTTCATTATTTACCTTTTCAAGTTGTAAGATTGTAAGTTTTAAAGCTTTTTCTCTCTGTACTAAAGTTTTAAGATCAACAATCATATACTAAAAAAAAAAATTCTTTTTTATTCATTGAATATGTTTGAAAGGCACTCACCTTGTCCAACTGAGTAGAAACCCAATCGCTGTGGATACTCATTCTCTCAGCCTCTTTGAGATCTCTCTCAAAAGTGCTTTTCAAATCTTCTTCAGTGAAAGCCATGAAGGCTTTATTCTCAACCTCTTCCTCATCATCACTGATGTCTTCATCCATCCAGGCTTCATTGTAAAGTGCCTGATGAGGTGCTCCATTTCCACTAGCTCCCTTTCCCTTGCTTCTTGCCTTCAACTTCACATATTTGTCCCTATACCGTTTAGCTCGGTATGCAATTTTGTCATTCTGATCAGTTTCAGAAGACTTAGTGTGACAGTTGGCAGCAATGTGACCAGGCTTTCCACACCTGTAGCATAGACCAGATCTGGGGTCAGTATTGGAAGAGCTAACACCAAGCCTCTTCTTTTGCAACTGACCCAACTTCATGGACATGAGAGCCATTTGAGTTTCCAATTCTTCTGCCTCAGCATCCTCAAGATCACCTTCTGGTTCATCTGGCTCAGTGACAGTATAGGCATGTTTTACAATTAGGGCCATGCTAGTGGAGGTCTTGTCAGTCTTCTTCCAGTTGATCAGTCTAGAAGCATTGTTCTCTTCATGATTGAACATTAAGCCATACAGTGTTTGAAGAGTGTAGGACTCAATGTTATTAGAAGCATTGACAGAATTTGTCATATCAAGGAATTGTTGAGGAAGACTGTCCATAAATTTTTGACAGAGTTCTCCCTCTTCCTTCTCAATTCCAACACTGATAAGATCATGAACAATGGTGTTGAATCTGTTGTAAAGAGCAGTGAGATCTTCATTTGGATTAGAAATGAAGTTCTCATACTTTCTTCTCATGTTGCTCTTTCTTTGCAGCTTCACCTTTGGTGTGCCTTCATAGGTGACTGTCAAGCTATCCCACATAGCTTTTGCAGTAGGTAACTTCATGATTGCATTCAAAATTTCTTTGGTAACTGCATTACCTATAACACTTTTGGCTCTTGAGTCTAGACTGAACAATTGACGATCAGTATCAGTCCAAGTATTTTTCAGCTTTGGAATGGTTCTCGTGGATTCAGGAGCATTATCGGTAGCTGCAAGAGGTTCAGTTGTCAGAGGAATGATGGGACCATCAGTTAGGACTGTGAACATTTCATCAATAATTGACTCAAGATACCATTGGGCTTTCAATTTCCATTTATAGAAATCTTTTCCTTCAAAGATTGGCACACCTTTTCCTAACATCACTGGAGCAATGATTGTAGACATTCTAATTTTTGAAGTTTGGGAAGGGTAAGTATATGGAATGGCTGCCAGTGTAATAGATCGACTAAATAAGAATTAATTTAGCCTGCTCTGATACCAGTTGTTAGGTCACCACAACCCTAGTTTGCTTGTATAACTGATAGAATAATTAGACTTAAGACAATTAAAGTGATTAACACAATATTAGAGTCAAATGTATAATTCCACTAAGTGTGGTATGCTGCGGAATAGCAATACCAATGATCAATTACAATATGTATAAAAGTGAAAGCATAAATTGGTGAGTACTCATTTGCCAAGTGATCTCTATTTATAGTGTTATACAGATCTTACAAAAGGGGCAAGGAGTAACGTAAGGACTAGTAAAGGAAAGTGACCGAGATCAAAGTGATTTGATCTAGTCAGTAAAACATGGTAATGTTTAACTCAGTGCTTGTACTCAGTATTGGATGTCAATACTGAGTCCCAACACTGAGTCACCAATACTATCTACTCAGTGTTGGACCAAGACTTAGCTAAATTATTCTACAAACTATTCTAAGATAGTCTAGGTTGTCTTGTTATCTTAAGATCCCAAGGGGTAAGGCTTTTTGCCTTAACATCAACGCTCAAGGCTCAAGGCCCAAGCCTTAAGACTCAAGGTTCAAGATTCATGGTGTCAAGGCTCAAGGGTCAAGACTCAAAACTCAAGGCTCAAGGCTTAAGGTTCAAGGCTCAAGGTTCAAGAGTCAAGTTTCAAGGCTCAAGGCTCAACTTTCAGGGCTCAAGTCTCAAGGCTCAAGGCTGAAGGCTCAAGGCTCATGGCTCAAGGTTCACGGCTCAAGGCTAAAGTCTCACGGGTCAAGGGTCAAGGTTCAAGGTTCAAAGCTCAAGGCTCAAGGCTCTAGGTTCAACGCTCAAGGCTCAAGGCTCAACGCTCAAGGCTCAAGGCTCAAGGCTCAAGGCTCAAGGCTCAGGGCTTAAGGCACAAGGCTCTTGGCTTTAGGGTCAAGGGTTAAGGTTCAAGGTTCAAGGTTCAAAGCTCAAGGCTCAAGGGCCACGTCTCAAGGCTCAAGTCTCAAGGCTCAAAAGTCAAGGCTCAAGGCTCAAGGCTCAAAGCTCAAATCTCAAGGCTCAAGGCTCAAGGCGCAAGGCTCAAGGCTCAAGGCTCAAGGATCAAGTCTCAAGGCTCAATGCTCAAGGTTCAAGGCTCAAGGCTCAAGGCTCAAGGCTCAAGGCTCAAGGCTCAAGGCTCAAGGCTCAAGGCTCAAGGCTTAAGGCTCACGGCTCAAGGGTCAAGGCTCAAAAGTCAAGGCTCAAGATTCAAGGATGAAGGCTCAAGGCTCAAAGGATCAACGCTTAAGGCTCAAAGTTCAAGGCTCAAGGCTCAAGGCTCAAAGGATCAAAGCTTACGGCTCAAGGCTGAAGGCTCAAGGCTCAAGGCTCAAGGCTCAAAGCTCAAGGCTCAAGGCTCAAGTCTCAAGGGTAATGGGTCAAGGTTCAAGGTTCAAAGCTCAAGGCTTAAGGGTCACGGCTCAAGGATCAAGTCTCAAAAGTCAAGGCTCAAGCTTCAAGGCTTCATGATCAAGCTCAAGGCTCAAAGGATCAAGACTCAAGGCTCAACACTCAACGACTAACACTCAAGGATCAACGCTCAAGGCTCAACGCTCACGGCTTAAAGTCTCAAGGCTTAGGGTTCAAGGCCCAAGGCTCAAGGATCAACGCTCAAGGCTCAAGGCTCAAGGCTCAAGGTTCAAGGCCCAAGGCTCAAGGCTCAAGGCCCAAGGCTCAAGGCTCAAGGCTCAAGGCTCAAGGCCCAAGGCTCAAGGCTCAAGGCTCAAAGCTCAAGGCTCAAGGCTCAAGGCTCAAGGCGCAAGGCTCATTGCTCAAGGCTCAAGGCTCAAGGCTCAAGTCTCAAGGCTCATGGCTCAAGGCTAAAGGTTCAAGATTCATGGTACAAGGTTCAAGGCTCAAGGCTCAAGGCTCAAGGCTCAAGGCGCAGGACTTAAGGCATAAGGCTCAAGGCTTTAGGGTCATGGGTCGAGGTTCAAATTTCAAGGTTCAAAGCTCAAGGCTCAAGGGTCACATCTCAAGTCTCAAGGCTCGAGGCTCGTCAGTCAAGGTTCAAGGCTCAAGGCTCAAAGCTCAAATCTCCAGGCTCCAGGCTCAAGGGTCAAGGCTCAAGGCTCAAGGCTCAAAGGATCAAAGCTCAAGTCTCAAGGTTCAAGGCTCAAATTTCAAGGCTCAAGGTAAAAGGCTCAACACTCAATGATTAACACTCAAGGATCAACGCTCAATGCTCAACGCTCAGGGCTCAAAGGCTCAACGCTCAAGGCTCAAGGGTCAAGGCTTAAGAGTCAAGGTTCAAGGCTTAACGCTCAACGCTCAACGCTCAAGGCCCAAGCCTCAAGACACAAGGTTCAAGATTCATGGTGCAAGGTTCAAGGGTCAAGGTTCTATACTTAAGGCTAAAGGCTCAAGGTTCAAGGCTCAAGGTTCAAGGCTCAAGGCTCAAGGCTCAAGGCTCAAGGCTCAAGGCTCAAGGCTCAAGGCTCAAGGGTCAAGGCTCAAGGCTCAAGGCTCAAGGTTCAAGGCTCAAGGATCAAGGCTCAAGGCTCATGGCCCAAGGCTCAAGGATCAAGGCTCAAGTCTCAAGGGTCAAGGGTCAAGGGTCAAGGTTAAAGGTTCAAAGCTCAAGCCTCAAGCCTCAAGGCTCAAGGTTCAAGGCTCAAGGCTCAAGGGTCAAGGCTCAAGGCTCAAGGGTTAAGGGTTAAGGCTCAACGCTCAACGCTCAACGCTCAAGGCTCAAGGCTCAAGGTTCAAGGCTTAAGGCTCAAGGCTCAAGGCTCAAGGCGCAGGGCTTAAGGTATAAGGCTCAAGGCTTTAGGGTCATGGGTCCAGGTTCAAATTTCAAGGTTCAAAGCTAAAAGCTCAAGGGTCACGTCTCCAGTCTCAAGGCTCGAGGCTCGTCAGTCAAGGCTCAAGGCTCTAAGCTCAAATCTCCAGGCTCAAGGCTCAAGGCTCAAGGCTCACAGATCAAGGGACACAGATCAAAAGTGAAGGCTCAAGGCTCAAGGCTCAAGGCTCAAGGCTCAAAGGATCAAAGCTCAAGTCTCAACGATTAACACTCAAGGATCAATGCTCAATGCTCAACGCTCACGGCTCAAAGGCTCAACGCTCAAGGCTCAAGGGTCAAGGCTTAAGAGTCAAGGTTCAAGGCTTAAGGCTCAACGCTCAACGCTCAAGGCCCAAGCCTCAAGACTCAAGGTTCAAGATTCATGGTGCAAGGGTCAAGGGTCAAGGTTCTATACTTAAGGCTAAAGGCTCAAGGTTCAAGGCTCAAGGTTCAAGAGTCAAGGCTCAAGGCTTAAGGCTCAAGGCTCAAGGCTCAAGGCTCAAGGCTCAAGGCTTAAGGCTCAAGGCTCAAGGCTCAAGGCTCAAGGCTCAAGGCTCAAGGCTCAAGGCTCAAGGCTCAAGGCTCAAGGTTCAAGGCTCAAGGCTCAAGGATCAAGGCTAAAGGCTCAAGGCTCAAGGATAATGGCCCAAGGCTCAAGGATCAAGGCTCAAGTCTCAAGGGTCAAGTTTAAAGGTTCAATGCTCAAGGCTCAAGTCTCAAGGCTCAAGGTTCTAGGGTTAAGGCTCAAGGGTCAAGGCTCATGGCTCAAGGCTCAAGGGTTAAGGGTTAAGGCTCATGGCTCAACGCTCAAGGCTCAAGGCTCAAGGGTCAAGGTTCAAGGCTCAAGGTTCAAGGCTCAAGGCTTAAGAGTCAAGGCTCAAGGCTCAGGGCTTAAGGCACAAGGGTCAAGGCTTTAGGGTCAATGGTCAAGGTTCAAGGTTCAAGGTTCAAATCGAAGGCTCAAGGGTCACGTCTCAAGGCTCAAGGCTCAAAAGTCAAGGCTCAAGGCTCAAAGCTCAAATCTCAAGGGTCAAGGGTCAAGGGTCAAGGCTCCAGGGTCAAGGCTCAAGCCTCAAGGGTCAAGGGTCAAGGCTCAAGGCTCAAGGGTCACGACTCAAGGGTCAAGGCTCAAAATTCAAGGCTAAAGGTTCAAGGCTCAAAGCTAAATGATCAAGGCTCAAGACTCAAGGTCCAAGGCTCAACGTTCAAGAGTCAAAGTTCAAGGTTCAAGGCTCAACGTTCAGGGCTCAAGTCTCAAGGCTCAAAGCTAAATGCTCAAGGCTCAGGACTCAAGGTCCAAGGCTCAACCTTCAAGAGTCAAAGTTCAAGGTTCAAGGCTCAACGTTCAGGGCTCATGTCTCAAGGATCAAGGCTCAGGGCTTAAGGATCAAGGCTCAAGGCTCAAAGCTCAAGGCTCAAGGCTCAAGGCTCAAGGCTCAAGGCTCAAGGCTCAAGCCTCAAGGCTCAAGCCTCAAGGCTCCAGGCTCAAGGCTCAAGGCTCAAGGCTCAAGGCTCAAGGCTCAAGGCTCAAGGCTCAAGGCTCAAGGCTCAAGGCTCATGGCTCAAGGCTCAAGGCTCAAGGCTCAAGTCTCAAGGGTCAAGGGTCAAGGTTCAAGGTTTAAAGCTCAAGGCACAAGGCCTCAAGGCTCAAGGCTCAAAGATCAAATCTCAAGGCTCAAGGGTCAAGGCTCAAGGCTCAAGGCTCAAGGCTCAAGGCTCAAGGGTCAAGGGTCAAGGCTCAAGGCTCAAGGCTCAAGGGTCAACGTTCAAGGCTCAAGGCTCAAGGCTCAAGGCTCAAGGCTCAAGGCTCAAGGCTCAAGGCTCAAGGCTCAAGGTGCAGGGCTTAAGGTATAAGGCTCAAGGCATTAAGGTCATGGGCCGAGGTTCAAATTTCAAGGTTCAAAGCTCAAGGCTCAAGGGTCACGTCTCCAGTCTCAAGGCTCGAGGCTCATCAGTCAAGGCTCAAGGCTCTAAGCTCAAATCTCCAGACTCAAGGCTCAAGGCTCAAGGCTCAAGGCTCAAGGCTCAAAGGATCAAAGCTCAAGTCTCAAGGTTCAAGGCTCAAATTTCAAGGCTCGAGGCTCAAGGCTCAACACTCAACGATTAACACTCAAGGATCAACCCTCAATGGTCAACGCTCACGGCTCAAAGGCTCAATGCTCAAGGCCAAGGGTCAAGGCTTAAGAGTCAAGGTTCAAGGCTTAAGGCTCAACGCTCAACGCTCAAGGCCCAAGCCTCAAGACTCAAGGTTCAAGATTCATGGTGCAAGGGTCAAGGGTCAAGCTTCTATACTTAAGGCTAAAGGCTCAAGGTTCAAGGCTCAAGGTTCAAGAGTCAAGGCTCAAGGCTCAAGGATTAAGGCTCAAGGCTCAAGGGTCAAGGCTCAAGGCTCAAGGGTCAAGGGTCAAGGGTCAAGGATCAAGGGTCAAGGCTCAAGGGTCAAGGGTCAAGGGTCAAGGCTCAAGGCTCAAGGTTCAAGGCTTAAGGCTCAAGGATCAAGGCTCAAGGCTCATGGCCCAAGGCTCAAGGATCAAGGCTCAAGTCTCAAGGGTCAAGGGTCAAGGTTAAAGGTTCAAAGCTCAAGGCTCAAGTCTCAAGGCTCAAGTCTCAAGGCTCAAGGTTCAAAGCTCAAGGCTCAAGGGTCAAGGCTCAAGGCTCAAGGCTCAAGACTCAAGGGTTAAGGGTTAAGTCTCATGGCTCAACGCTCAAGGCTCAAGGCTCAAGGGTCAAGGTTCAAGGCTCAAGGTTCAAGGCTCAAGGCTTAAGAGTCAAGGCTCAAGGCTCATGGCTTAAGGCACAAGGCTCAAGGCTTTAGGGTCAAGCGTCAAGGTTCAAGGTTCAAGGTTCAAAGCGAAGGCTCAAGGGTCACGTCTCAAGGCTCAAGGCTCAAGGCTCAAAAGTCAAGGCTCAAGGCTCAAGGCTCAAGGCTCAAAGCTCAAATCTCAAGGGTCAAGGGTCAAGGGTCAAGGCTCAAGGGTCAAGGCTCAAGCCTCAAGGCTCGAGGCTCAAGGATCAAGGCTCAAGGCTCAAGGGTCACGACTCAAGGGTCAAGGCTCAAAAGTCAAGTTTAAAGGTTCAAGGCTCAAAGCTAAATGCTCAACGCTCAAGACTCAAGGTCCAAGGCTCAACGTTCAAGAGTCAAAGTTCAAGGTTCAAGGCTCAACGTTCAGGGCTCAAGTCTCAAGGATCAAGGCTCAGGGCTCAAGGCTCAAGGCTCAAGGCTCAAGGCTCAAGGCTCAAGGCTTAAGGCTCAAGGCTCAAGGCTCAAGGCTCAAGGCTCAAGGCTCAAGGCTCAAGGCTCAAGGCTCATGGCTCAAGGCTCAAGGCTCAAGGGTCAAGGCTCAAGGGTCAAGGGTCAAGGTTCAAGGTTCAAGGTTCAAAGCTCAAGGCACAAGGCTCAAGGCTCAAGGCTCAAGGCTCAAAGCTCAAATCTCAAAGGTCAAGGGTCAAGGGTCAAGGGTCAAGGCTCAAGGCTCAAGTCTCGAGGCTCAAGGATCAAGGCTCAAGGCTCAAGGGTCACGACTCCAGGGTCAAGGCTCAAAAGTCAAGGCTAAAGGTTCAAGGCTGAAAGCTAAATGCTCAAGGCTCAAGACTCATGGTTCAAGGCTCAACGTGCAAGAGTCAAAGTTCAAGGTTCAAGGCTCAACGTTCAGGGCTCAAGTCTCAAGGATCAAGGCTCAGGGCTTAAGGCTCAAGGCTCAAGGCTCAAGGCTCAAGGCTCAAGGCGTAAGGATTAAGGCTCAAGGCTCAAGGCTCAAGGCCCAAGGCTCAAGGCTGAAGGCTCAAGGCTCAACGCTCACGGCTCATGGTTCAAGGCTCAAGGCTCAAGGCTCAAGTCTCAAGGGTCAAGGGTCAAGGTTCAAAGATCAAGGCACAAGGCTCAAGGCTCAAATCTCAAGGCTCAAGGGGCAACGGTCAAGGGTCAAGGCTCATAGCTCAAGGCTTAAGGCTCAAGGTTCATGGCATAAGGTTCAAGGCTCAAGGCTCAAGGCTCAAGGCTCAAGAGTCAAGGCTCAAGGCTCAGGGCTTAAGGCACAAGGCTCAAGGCTTTAGGGTCAAGGTTCAAGGTTCAAGGTTCAAAGCTCAAGGCTCAAGAGTCACGTCTCAAGGCTCAAGGCTCAAGGCTCAAAAGTCAAGGCTCAAGGCTCAAAGCTCAAATCTTAAGGCTCAAGGCTCAAGGCTCAAGGCTCAAGGTTCAAGGCTCAAGGTTCACGACTCGAGGGTCAAGGCTCCAAAGTCAAGGCTCAACGTTCAAGTCAAGGCTCAAAGGATCAAAGCTCAAGGCTCAAGGCTAAAGGTTCAAGGCTCGAGGCTCAAGTCTTATGGCTCAAGGCTTATGGGTCAAGGGTCAAGGTTCAAAGCTCAAGGCTCAAGGGTCACGGCTCAAGGGTCAAGGCTCAAGGTTCAAGGTTCAAGGCTCAAGGCTCAAGTCTCAAGGCTCAAAGGATCAAAGCTCAAGGATCAAGGTTCAAGGCTCAAGGCTCAAGGCTCGAGGCTCAAGGCTCAAGGCTCAAGGCTCAAGGCTCAAGGCTCAAGGCTCAAGGCTAAAGGCTCAAGGCTCAAGGCTTAAGTCTAAAGGGTCAAGGGTCAAGGTTCAAGGTTCGAAGCTCAAGGCTTAAGGGTCACGGCTCAAGGATCAAGGCACAAAAGTTAAGGCTCAAGGTTCAAGGCTTCATGCTCAAGGCTCAAGGCTCAATGGATCAAGCGTCAACGCTCAACGTTTAACACTCAAGGATCAACGCTCATGGCTCAACGCTCACGGCTCAAAGGCTCAACGCTCAATGCTCAAGGATCAAGGCTCAAGAGTCAAGTTCAAGGCTCAAGGCTCAAGGCTCAAGGCTCAAGGCTCAAGGCTCAAGGCTCAAGGCTCAAGGTTCAAGGCTCAAGGATCAAGGCTCAAGGCTCAAGGCTCAAGGCTCAAGGCTCAAGGCTCAAGGCTCAAGGCTCAATGCTCAATGCTCAAGGCTCAAGGCTCAAGTCTCAAGGCTCAACCTTCAAGTCTCAAAGTTCAAGATTCATGGTGCAAGGGTCAAGGCTAAAGGCTCCAGTCTCAAGGCTCATGGCTCAAGGCTCAAGGCTCAAGGATCAAGGCTCAAGGCTCCAGGGTCAAGGTTCAAGGCTCAAGGCTCAAGGATCATGGCTCCAGGGTCAAGGCTCAACAGCCAAGGTTCAAGGCTCAAGGCTCAAGGCTCATGGATTAAGGCTCAAGGCTCAAGGCTCAAGGCTCAAGGCTCAAGGCTCAATGCTCAACAATCAAGACTCAAGGTTCAAGGGTCAAGGCTAAAGAATCAAAGCTCAAGGCTCAGGGCTTAAGGCACAAGGCTCAAGGCTTTAGTGTTAAGGGTCAAGGTTCAAGGCTCAAGGGTCACATCTGAAGGCTCAAGGTTCAAGGCTCAAAAGTCAAGGCTCAAGGCTCAAGGCTCAAAGCTCAAATCTCAAGGCACAAGGCTCAAGGCTTAAGGCTCAAGGCTCAAGGTTCAAGGCTCAAGGCTCAAGGCTCAAGGCACAAGGGTCACGGCTCAAGGGTCAAGGCTCAAAAGTCAAGGATCAAGGCTCAAGGTTCAAGGCTCAAGGCTCAAAGGATCAAAGCTCAAGGCTCAAGGCTCAAGGCTCAAGGCTCGAGGCTCAAGGCTTATGGCTTAAGGCTTAAGAGTCAAGGGTCAAGAGTCAAGGGTCAAGGGTCAAAGTTCAAGGCTCAAGGGTCACAGCTCAAGGGTCAAGGCTCAAAAGTCAAGGTTCAAGGCTTAAGGCTCAAGGCTCAACGCTCACGGGTGAAAGGCTCAACGCTCAAGGCTAAAGGCTCAAGGCTCAAGATTCAAGGTTCAAGGCTCAAGGATCAAGGCTCAAGCTTAAGGCTCAATGCTCAACCCTCAAGGCTCAAGGTTCAAGATTCATGGTGCAAGGGTCAAGGCTCAAGGGTCAAGGCTCATGGCTCAAGGCTCAAGGTTCAAGGCTCAAGCTCAAGGCTCAAGGCTCAAGGCTAAAGGCTCAAGGCTCAAGGCTCAAGGCTCAAGGCTCAAGGCTCAAGGCTCAAGGCTCAAGGCTCCAGGCTCAAGGCTCAAGGCTCAAGACTCAAGGCTCAAGGCTCAAGGCTCAAGAGTCAAGGCTCAAGGCTCAAGGCATAAGGCTTTAGGGTCAAGGGTCAAGGTTCAAAGCTCAAGGATCAAGGGACACGTCACAAGGCTCGAGGCTCGAGGCTCAAAAGTCAAGGCTCAAGGCTCAAAACTCAAAGCTCAAATCTCAAGGCTCAAGGCTCAAGGATCAAGGCTCAAGGCTCAAGGCTCAAGGCTCAAGGCTCAAGGCTCAAGGCTCAAGGTTCAAGGTTCAAGGCTCACGGCTCAAGGGTTAAGGCTCAACACTCAAGGCTCAAGGCTCAAGGCTCAAGTCTCAAGGCTCAAGGTTCAAGGCTCAAGGCTCAAAGGCTCAAGGCTCAAGGCTCAAGGCTCAAGGCTCAAGGATCAAGGCTCAAGGCTCAAGGCTCAAGGCTTAAGGCTCAAGGCTCAAGGCTTAAGGCTCAAGGTACAAGGTTCAAAGCTCAAGGTTCAAGGGTCACGTCTCAAGGCTTAAGTATGAAAAGTCAAGGCTCAAGGCTCAAGGGTCACGGCTCAAGGCTCCACGCTCAAGGCTCAAGGCTCAAGATTCATGGTTTAAGGCTCAAGGTTCATGGCTCAAGGCTCAAGGCTCAAGGCTCAACGCTCAAGGCTCAAGGCTCAAGGTTCAAGGCTCAAGGCTCATAGGATCAAAGCTCAAGGATCACGGCTCAAGGATCAAGGCTCAAATCTCAAGTCTCAAGGCTCAAGATTCAAGGATTCATGCTCAAGGCTCAAGGCTCAAGGCTCAAAGGATCAATCCTCAAGGCTCAACGCTCAACGATTAACTCTCAAGGATCAATGCTCAAGGCTCAACGCTCACGGCTCTAAGGCTCAATGCTCAAGGCTCAAGGCTCAAGGCTCAAGAGTCAAGGTTCAAGGATCAAGGCTCAAAGCTCAAGGATCAAGGCTCAATGGTGAAGGCTTAAGGATCAAGGCTCAAGGCTCAAGGCTCAAGCCTCAAGCCTCAAGGCTCAAGGCTCAAGGTTCAAGATTCATGGTGCAAGGGTTAAGGCTTAAGGGTCAAGGCTCAAAACTCAAGGCTCAAGGCTCAAAGCTTATGGCTCAAGGTTCAAGGCTCAAGGTTCAAGTGTCAAGGTTCAAGGTTCAAGGCACAACGTTCAGGGTTCAAGGCTCAAGGCACAAGGATCAAGGCTCAAGAATCAAGGCCCAAGGATCAAGACTCAAGGCTCAAGGGTCAAGGCTCCAGGCTCAAGGCTCGAGGCTCAAGGCTCAAGGCTCAAGACTCAAGGCTAAGGCTCAAGGCTCAATGCTCAAGGTTCATGGGTAAAGGTTCAAGGTTCAAAGGTCAAGGCTCAAGGGTCACGACTCAAGGGTCACGACTCAAGGGTCAAGGCTAAAAAATCGAGGCTAAAGGCTCAAGGCTCAAGGCTCAAGGCTCAAGGCTCAAGGCTCAAGGCTCAAGGCTAAAGGCTAAAGGCTAAAGGCTCAAGGCTCAAGGCTACAGGGTCAGGGTTCATAGCTCAAGGCTCAAGGGTCACGCCTCAAGGATCATGGCTTAAAAGCCAAGGCTCAAGGTTCAAGGGTCAAGGATTATGGCTGAAGGCCTAAGGCTCGAGGCTTGAGGCTCAAGGCTCAAGGCTCAAGGCTCAAGGCTCAAGGCTCAAGGCTCAAGGCTCAAGGCTCAAGGGTCAAGGCTCAAGGGTCATGGTTCAAGGGAAAAGGTTCAAGGTTCAAAGGTCAAGGCTCTAGGGTCACGGCTCAAGGGTCAAGGCTCAAAAATCAAGGATAAAGGCTCAAGGGTCAACGCTCAAGGCTCAAGGTTCAAGGCACAAGAGTCAAGGCTCAAGTTTCAAGGCTCAAGGCTCAAGGCTCAAGGCCTAAGGCTCAAGGCTCAAGGCTCAAGGGTCAGGGTTCATAGCTCAAGGCTCAAGGATCACGGCTCAAGGGTCACGGCTCAAGTATCAAGGCTTAAAAGTCAAGGCTCAAGGTTTAGGGCTCAAGGCTCAAGGATTATGGCTCAAGGCTCAAGGCTCGAGGCTCAAGGCTCAAGGCTCAAGGCTCAGGGCTCAGGGCTCAAGGCTAAAGGTTCAAGGCTCAAGGCTCAAGGCTCAAGAGTCAATGCTCATGGATCAAGGCTCAGGGCTTACGGCACAAGGCTCAAGGCTCAAATCTCAAGGCTCAAGGCTCAAGGCTCAAGGCTCAAGGCTCCAGGCTCAAGGCTCAAGGCTCAAGGCTCAAGGCTCAAGGCTCAATGCTCAAGGCTCAAGGTTCAAGGCTAAAGCCTAAAGGGTCACGTCTCAAAGGTCAAGGCTTAAAAGTCAAGGCTCAAGGCTCATGGTTCAAGGCTCAAGGCTCAAAGGCTCAAAGCTCAAGGCTCAAGACTCAAGGCTCATGGCTCAAGCCTCAAGGCTCAAGGATCAAGTCTCAAGTCTCAAGGGTCAAGGGTCAATGTTCAAGGTTAAAAGCTCTAGGCTTAAGGGTCATGGCTCAAGGATCAAAGCTCAAAAGTCAAGGCTCAAGGTTGAACGCTTCATGCTGAAGGCTCAAGGCTCAAGGCTCAAAGGAGCAATCCCCAAGGCTAAACGCTCTACGATCAAAAATCAAGGATCAACGCTCAAGGCTTAACGCTCAATACTCACGGCTAAAAGGATCAACGCTCAAGGGTCAAGGCTCAAGAGTGAAGGTTCAAGGCTCAAGACTAAAGGCTGAAGGCTCAAGGCTGAAGGCTCAAGGCTCAAGGCTCAAGGCTCAAGGCTCAAGGCTCCAGGTTGAAGGCTCAAGGCTCAAGGCGTAAGGCTCAAGGCCCAAGGCTCAAGGCTCAAGGCCCAAGGCTTAAGGGTCAATGCTAAAGGCTGAAGGCTCAAGGCTCAAGGCTCAAGGCTCAAGGCTCAATGCTCAAGGCTCAAGGCTCAAAGGCTCAAGGCTCAAAGCGTAAGGCTCAAGGCCCAAGGCTCAAGGCTCAAGGCCCAAGGCTCAAGGCCCAAGGATGAAGGCTAAAGGCTCAATGCTAAAGGCTCAAGGCTCAAGGTTCAAGGCTCAAGGCTCAAGGCCCAAGGCTCAAGGCTCAAGGCCCAAGGCTAAAGGCTCAAGGCCCAAGGCTTAAGGCTCAATGCTAAAGGCTTAATGCTCAAAGATCATGGCTTAAGCCTCAATGCTCAAGGCTCAAAGGATCAAGGATCAAGGTCCAAGGCTCAAGGCTCAAGGCTCAAGGTTCAAAGTTCAAGGCTCAAGGCTCAAGGCTCAAGGCTCAAGGCTCAAGGCTCAAGGCTCAAGGCTCAAGGCTCAATGCTCAATGCTCAAGGCTCAAGGCTCAAGGCTCAAGGCTCAAGGCTTAAGGCTCGAGGCTCAAGGCTAAAGGGTCACGGCTCAAGGGTCAAGGCTCAAAAGTCAAGACTCAAGTTTCAAGGTTCAAGGTTTCAGGTTTAAGGCTCAAGGCTCAAGGGTCACGGCTCAAGGCTCAAGGCTCAATGATTAACACTTAAGGATCAACGCTCAAGGATCAAGGGTCACGGCTCAAGGCTCCATGTTCAAGGCTTAAGGCTCAAGATTCAAGGTTTAAGGCTCAAGGTTCAAGGCTCAAGGCTTAAGGCATAAGGCTCAAGGCTTAAGGCTCATGTCTCAAGGGTTAAGGCTCAAGGCTCAAGGCTCAAGGTTCAAGGGTCAAGGGTCAAGGGTTAAGGGTCAAGGTTCAAGGCTCAAGGCTCAAGTCTCTAGGCTCTAGGCTCAAGGGTCACGGCTCAAGGGTCACGGCTCAAGTATCAAGGCTTAAAAGTCAAAGCTCAAGGTTCAGGGCTCAAGACTCAAGGATTATGGCTCAAGGCTCAAGGCTCGAGGCTCAAGGCTCAAGGCTCAAGGCTCAAGGCTTAGGGCTCAGGGCTCAAGGCTAAAGGTTCAAGGCTCAAGGTTCAAGGTTCAAGGCTCAAGGCTCAAGGCTCAAGGTTCAAGGCTCAAGAGTCAAGGCTCATGGATCAAGGCTCGGGGCTTACGGCACAAGGCTCAAGGCTCAAATCTCAAGGCTCAAGGCTCAAGGCTCAAGGTTCAAGGCTAAAGCCTAAAGGGTCACGTCTCAAAGGTCAAGGCTTAAAAGTCAAGGGTCAAGGCTCATGGTTCAAGGCTCAAGGCTCAAAGGCTCAAAACTCAAGGCTCAAGACTCAAGGCTCATGGCTTAAGCCTCAAGGCTCAAGGATCAAGGCTCAAGTCTCAAGGGTCAAGGGTCAATGTTCAAGGTTAAAAGCTCTAGGCTTAAGGGTCATGGGTCAAGGATCAAGGCTCAAAAGTTAAGGCTCAAGGCTCAAGGTTGAACGCTTCATGCTGAAGGCTCAAGGCTCAAGGCTCAAAGGAGCAATCCCCAAGGCTAAACGCTCTACGATCAAAAATCAAGGATCAACGCTCAAGGCTCAACGCTCAATACTCACGGCTAAAAGGATCAACGCTCAAGGGTCAAGGCTCAAGAGTGAAGGTTCAAGGCTCAAGACTAAAGGCTCAAGGCTGAAGGCTGAAGGCTCAAGGCTCAAGGCTCAAGGCTCAAGGCTCAAGGCTCCAGGTTGAAGGCTCAAGGCTCAAGGCTCAAGGCCCAAGGCTTAAGGGTCAATGCTAAAGGCTCAAGGCTCAAGGCTCAAGGCTCAAGGCTCAAGGCTCAAGGCTCAAGGCTCAAAGGCTCAAGGCTCAAAGCGTAAGGCTCAAGGCCCAAGGCTCAAGGCTCAAGGCCCAAGGATCAAGGCTAAAGGCTCAATGCTAAAGGCTCAAGGCTCAAGGTTCAAGGCTCAAGGCTCAAGGCCCGAGGCTCAAGGCTCAAGGCTCAAGGCCCAAGGCCCAAGGCTAAAGGCCCAAGGCTCAAGGCTTAAGGCTCAATGCAAAAGGATTAATGCTCAAGGATCAAGGCTTAAGGCTCAATGCTCAAGGCTCAAAGGATCAAGGATCAAGGCCCAAGGCTCAAGGCTCTAGGTTCAAAGTTCAAGGCTCAAGGCTCAAGGCTCAAGGCTCAAGGCTCAAGGCTCAATGCTCAAGGCTTAAGGCTCAAGGCTCAAGGCTCAAGGCTCGAAGCTCAAGGATCAAGGGTCACGGCTCAAGGGTCAAGGCTCAAGTTTCAAGGTTCAAGGTTTCAGGGCTCAAGGCTCAAGGATTATGGCTCAAGGCTCAAGGCTCGAGGCTCAAGGCTCAGGGTTCAGGGCTCAAGGCTAAAGGTTCAAGGCTCAAGGTTCAAGGTTCAAGGCTCAAGGCTCAAGGCTCAAGGTTCAAGGCTCAAGAGTCAAGGCTCATGGATCAAGGCTCGGGGCTTACGGCACAAGGCTCAAGGCTCAAATCTCAAGGCTCAAGGCTCAAGGCTCAAGGCTCAAGGCTCAAGGCTCAAGGCTCAAGGCTCAAGGCTAAAGCCTAAAGGGTCACGTCTAAAAGGTCAAGGCTTAAAAGTCAAGGGTCAAGGCTCATGGTTCAAGGCTCAAGGCTCAAATGCTCAAAACTCGAGGCTCAAGACTCAAGGCTCATGGCTTAAGCCTCAAGGCTCAAGGATCAAGGCTCAAGTCTCAAGGGTCAAGGGTCAATGTTCAAGGTTAAAAGCTCTAGGCTTAAGGGTCATGGGTCAAGGATCAATGCTCAAAAGGCAAGGCTCAAGGCTCAAGGTTGAACACTTCATGCTGAAGGCTCAAGGCTCAAGGCTCAAAGGAGCAATCCCCAAGGCTAAACGCTCTACGATCAAAAATCAAGGATCAACGCTCAAGGCTCAACGCTCAATACTCACGGCTAAAAGGATCAACGCTCAAGGGTCAAGGCTCAAGAGTAAATGTTCAAGGCTCAAGACTAAAGGCTCAAGGCTGAAGGCTCAAGGTTCAAGGCTCAAGGCTCAAGGCTCCAGGTTGAAGGCTCAAGGCTCAAGGCTCAAGGTAATGGTGATTTTAGGTTAAAACAAGAACCAAAACGCAGCGGAAAAGTATAATCACCATAACCGGATCTAATATTGATAAATACAATTAAACTATAAATAAAATCAAAGAGTTAGGAAGAACAATTCATACCCTTGAAGCCTTTGAAATTAACAATCCGTCGGAGAAGATGAACTATTGAAACCAAGAATTCCAATGGGGAATTCCTCCAAAGCTAGTCCACACAACACCTTAGCAAGAACACCAATTGATGCTAGTCAAGAGCCAAACAAGGAAGAAGCAAGAACAAACAGTGTCGTGATTCTTGTTCACGTCAAAACATAGAAAACAAAAAGAGGAGGTATATTATTTTGTGTTTTGTACGTGTCTCTCACAAACAACCCCCCGCCTCACTCCTTTTAACACCCTCTATGTTTTTGTGCGGCCGAATCAATGAATTACCAAGAGGGGATTAGGGTTTTTAATTATCTTGCCTAATTCTCTCTTGTTTCCTAATTGTACTTTACACTTAGGTCCCTTGCTTCTTTGTTCTTCCTTTTGGCACACCAACTAAGTTTCATACTTAACAATTTAACACAAAACTTTAATTGGCTAATTTATATAAATAATATAATTACACTAATTATATTACATATATTTAATGGTGTTTGGTGTATAAGTGTGTGACCCTTTAGTCTCACAAACAACTAGCCATATAACTATATGTTATACGCGTGAAGCATATTCCAACAGCTCCCACTTGCGCACGTGATAACATCAAGTAGTTATACAAGCAAAGGTTAGAGTCTAGCAACCCGCCAATGCCCCTAGAAGTACATGAGGAGTTTCATAAAATCTTTGTTCAAAGTTTTTCAATCAGTTATCCTTTTGTTGCTGATACTAAGTTGATTTTTAGACAAGGATCAATGTCAATCTAAAACTTTAACGATTCTGTTTCTCGATCTATATAATGAAATAGATTACCAAAACAATCAAGATTCATCTCGATTACCTTTTGGGTGTGGCCACACATACATCTATTCAAAATCATCGAGGGGCCCAGTAGTATCTAATCCACATACGTGGAGGAACAAATTCTTTATTGACTGCACGTGTCTGTCATATGCTTGATGATAAACCCGATAATGGTTGTTATAGCAGCCTTATTCAGATCAGCGTTTAACCACATCAAAGTTTGCCCTTCTACATACACAAACCAACTTGCATCTCAAGTCAGAGGATAAGTGACAAAGCCTTTGTGAGAATCACTTGTGACATAAATCCAGGAAGTGATTTCTCATAGGTTGGGTCAGTCCAATCGTGCATCCTTATGAACGACATGTGAGTTTGATTTCATTATCCTTAGTCATACTAAGATAATGTCATCAATGCCCTCAGATTTGTCATAATAATATTCCCATATTATTAATATGACAATGGACAATTTAGAATATAAAACACAGTAAATATTCATGGATGTAAACATGCAAATATAGAACACAGTAGATATTCATATAAAAACGATCATATCAAATATATCAATTTATTCCAATAAAAACTGCTCAATGTTCCATTATCCAAATACTAAAACAGATTACATGAAACTACTAGCTGGTCGAAGCCCAATGTTTCTAGCATGCTCAATATGTTTGGTACATGACATTGGCTTCGTGAAAGGATCAGCTAAGTTGTCATCTGTATGAACTTTGAGTAAGCGTACATCTCCCATTAGGATCGCATCTCTAATGTAGTGAAGCTTCCTCCGATAATGTCTGGCGCCTTTCTGAACACCGGGTTCGTTGGCAATGATGATAGCACCTGTGTTGTCACAGTACATATCCATAGGTCTTTCATTGCTGGGGACAACTCCAAGCCCAGAAATGAATTTCCTCATCCAAACAGCTTCCATTGCAGCTTCAGTAGTTGCAATGTATTCAGCTTCTGTAGAAGACATAGCGATAGTGCTCTTCTTTGCACTCTTCCAATCAACAGCGCCTCCGTTCAAAACGAAAACATACCCCGTTTGAGATTTGGAATCATCTCTATCAGTCTCAAAACTAGCATCAGAATAGAAAGTGACGCTTAGTTCATCTTGACTTTCACCACCATAAACAAGAAACATATCTTTAGTATTCCTAAGATACTTCAGTATGTTCTTAACAGCAGTCCAGTGACTCTCACCTGGATTCTGTTGGTATCGGCTTGTAAGGTTCTGAGAGAACGCTACATCAGGTCGTGTGCACCGTACAGCATACATGATTGAACCTACTACCGAGGCATAGGGGACATCACGCATACGATTCATCTCATCAGGTGAGGACGGTCCTTGAGTCTTACTCAAGTGTACATTGTGTTGCATAGGGAGGTTTCCACGTTTGGAAGCATCCATTCTAAACCGTTTTAGAATCTTATCAATGTACGCACTTTGACTTAGTCCGATTAATCGCTTAGATCTATCCCGGTAGATCTTTATACCAAGTATGTATGCCGCTTCTCCAAGATCCTTCATAGCGAAGCACTTCCCAAGCCAGGATTTTACATCTTGTAGCATTGGAATGTTATTTCCTATGAGTAGTATGTCATCGACATATAGGATTAGGAAGACGACAATGCTCCCACTAGCTCTCGTATATACACATGGCTCGTCGGGATTCTGAGTAAAGCCAAACGTTTCGACTTGCTCATCGAATCTTTTGTTCCAACTTCTGGATGCCTGCTTTAGTCCATAAATGGACCTTTGAAGCTTACATACTTTCTTAGGGTGCTTTGTACTTACAAATCCCTCAGGCTGAACCATATAGACATCTTCATCGAGGTGTCCATTTAAGAAAGCAGTTTTTACATCCATTTGCCAAATCTCATAGTCATAGTACGCTGCTATGGCTATGACGATCCTAATAGCTCTAACGTCGGCAACAGGCGAGAAGGTTTCATCATAGTCAATCCCGTAGGTTTGAGTGTAACCTTTTGCCACCAACCGAGCTTTATAGGTGTGTACATTGCCATCCATGTCGGTCTTCTTCTTGAAGAGCCACTTGTTGCCAACAGTCTTACTGTTAGGAGGAAGATCAACCAGTGTCCATACTTGGTTATCTTTCATGGATTGCATTTCCGCGTTCATAGCATCAAGCCATTTGTCAGATTCAGAATCTGTTAATGCAGCTCGATAGTTAGGGTTCATTATGATCCCCTAAACTTAGCTCCTCAGCATCGACATGGAATCCATATCGTTCAGGTGCATGAGGTGTCCTTGCGGACCTTCGAACGGGGGCTACATCATTTTGAGGTGCAACAGGAACAGTTTCATGTTCAGCCTCATCTTGATGTTCGCTAGTATCAACAATAGGTTGTGCATCTTCATCGCTTGGAATCTCGTCAAAGTCGATGGTACTCCCACTTGCTTCTTGTGAAATGAGATTGCTCTCAAGAAACTCAGCATAACGAGCAATAATAACCTTTTGTTCAGGTGGGTAGTAGAAATAGTAACCCATCGTTTCCTCAGGGTATCCTATAAAGATGCACTTGACAGCTCTGGGTTCAAGTTTGTTAGGTGTGTCTCGTTTCACGAGAGCCTCACAACCCCAGACCTTCAAGTAAGACAAGTTAGGGACTTTCCCATGCCATATCTCATATGGTGTCTTTTCAACCTTTTTAGTGGGAACCATATTCAGTATTCGAGCAGCCGATTTGAGTGCATAACCCCAAAAGGATAGAGGCAGAGTGGTAGGACTCATCATCGATCGGACCATGTCAAGCAAGGTGCGATTTCTCCTCTCTGATACACCATTATGCTGTGGTGTATAAGGGGGAGTGAATTGTGAGACAATCCCACAATTCTTAAGATGGTCTTGAAACTCATGGCTCATGTACTCTCCTCCTCGATCGGACCGGAGAGCTTTTATCTTCTTGCCGAGTTGATTTTCTACTTCATTTTGGAAAGCTTTGAACGTTTCAAAGGTTTCATGTTTATGTTTAATCAAGTAAACATAACCATAACGACTAAAGTCGTCGCTGAAAGTAATGAAGTAGGTAGCACCTTCCCTAGTTCGAGTTCTAAAAGGACCACATACATCGGTATGTATGAGTCCAAGTAGATCGTTGGCCCTTTCGCCTACATGGGAGAAAGGCTTGCGCGCCATTTTACCAGTTATACAAGAAACACATTTATCAAATGATTCATAATCATCTGATTTTATAAGTCCATCTTTTTGTAATTTTAAAACACGTTTCTTGTTAACATGGCAAAGGCGACAATGCCATAGGTAAGTAGAATCCAAATTCTTCTTGGATTTCTTGTTGCTACAAGTATAAATAGAACTACTGTTTGTTACACGATCATGCATATCAATCTCAAAAATACCATCACAAGGAATAGCATTAAAATAAAAAATATTATCCTTTGAAACCGAAATACCATAATCTGTAAAAGTGTGAATAAAACCAGTATTCCACAAACATGAAAGCGATACTATACCCCTAGTAATACTAGGCGCATAGTGACAATTGTCTAATACAATAATTAAACCGTTAGGAAGGATTAAATCATAGCTTCCTATAGCTTCGACCGGTGCACGCATTCCATTGCCCACGTACAAGTCCAAAGCTCCATGGTTTAGCTTTCTACTTCCCCTTAGACCCTCCATGGTATTACAAATGTGAGTTCCACAACCAGTGTCATATACCCATGATTTCTTAGGGAAAGCATATAGTTCTATTGTGAAGATACCTGATGTGCGAATCTTATTGGCTTTGTTCTTCATCAACTCTGCCAGGTAGGCAGGACAATTCCTCCTCCAGTGGCCTGTTTCACCGCAGTGATGGCAAGAAAGATCCTTAGCAGGATGCTCCTTATGAGTAGGTGGGGGAACCTTTGGCTTGGGCTTGTAAACTTGCTTTCCCTTGCCTTGGCCCTTAGCAACTACTTGCGGTTTAGGTTTTTGGATCTTTCCTTGCCTTATGGCAAGGACAGTAGGGGTTGGAGTTTTCTTGGGTAGCCCAGCTTCCGTTTGTTTCAGCATAGCATGTAATTCGGCGAAAGTCTTCCCCATACTATGCATATGATAAGTCATGAGAAACGGCGCATAGTCCTTGTGTAGTGAAGTGAGAATTAACCCAATTCCAAGGATATGAGGCATAGGGTAGCCAAGTTTCTCCATCTGGTCTAGGTAACTCTTCATCTTCAAGAGATAAGAGCTAACAGACTGTCCCTCCTCCTGCTTGCAAGCATGGAAGGCTTTGACCGTGTCGAAGAGTTCCTGATCAGCTTGCTTTTGATATGATGTCTTAAGTTCAGCCATCATATCGAATGCTGTGAGGTCCTCGAGATTCTTCTGAATCTCAGGGATCATGCTCACCAGCATGAGCGCGGCGACCTCTTGTTGTTCGTTAAACCTCTTGGTATAGGCCGCACGAACAGCAGGGGTGGCGGTAGCAGCAGGGGCAGGGGGCAACGCCTCCTCCAAATGGTGGTACTTGTGCTCGGCCCTAAGGACAATCCTTAGGTTACGAGCCCAATCCACAAAGTTCGTTCCATCAAGTTTCTCTTTTTCGAGAATGGAACGAATGGTGGTGTGAGTTAGGGTTTGATTAGTAGAAGTCATCTACAAAATATCAAAATTCATTAATTAGTATTTTCGATAATAATTTCTTTTAATCAATTAACTACCCAATTAATTTTAATTAAAAGCTAAGATCCCATTGAGCTTCTAACACCGCATCAGTTGATCTGCTAGAGGTGATAGATCCAATAGGTAGGTGACGTTCAACAATTGCATTACAAGTGCAACTCTTAGAGGTATGGGACTTCATGGCACCTAGTGAACAAGCATCTAGGGTCAAGTGGCATGTTTGTCGCATCGTCGCCTCGAGTCAAGGTCTCACCGTTAACTCGATTAAGTCATCCAATATGAAATCATGTCAAAATAGCTCTAGGTCTCACGCGTAGAGAATAATGACCTCGGATCTAGATTCGAACCACGTCTCACGTGAATTCAAAAATAGAAGCAAGTGATTTACAATCGATTGGACGGCGTGACTTAAATTTAAGGTATGTTAAAATTTTAATAAAATTTTATTAAGATATGAATGAATCATGTACTTCATTCATACCACTTCATAAGTCGTTTAATAAACGGTAAAAACTTTTAGCGATTATTAAGTGGTAAGTTTCAAATCATATTTAAACTTGGTTTAATCTGAAAACAACTTTTAGATTAAAGTTTAATCATCAATGATTAGCTAGTAATCATCGATGATTAAGAGTTTGGATGTTTTAATGTTTGTGTCTAAAAACCATTTTTAATTGTTTTACTACTTGTATCTAATAGAAAAGAAAACAACCACAAACAAAAAATAAAACATGCAACAAATTTTGTGCAAACCTCGACCGATGAAATCCTAGTTTCGGTCACGTGAGTCATCACGACGGACCGAAGGGTCAATCTAAGGGACGGGCCAACATGAACCCAAATGGGCCTACATAAACCCAATGGGCTCCCACTTTCTCCAAGACATTCTTGAGCAAGTAGAACCCAAGATTGTGAAAAAATGAATCTGCCAGAAAATTCCAGCAGCCTTGGAAGCCCGAAAAGTCACTGAAGAAGTCCTCGTTAGTCTTCCCGGCCTTCTGGAAAGTTGTAGGTCTCTGAGTTGCGGAACTTTTGGCGGTGGTTTCAGGTCCAACGGATTTGCCAATCTCCGGGAAAGTCTTTTTTCGTGCAGCTGCGCAGGAGGTGCCGAAAATTGTTGTTTTTTCTTCATTGTTTCTTCATCTTTGGTCAACAATTTACAAAATACAAAGAAATAAAATGCAACTATTCTAATTACTTTTACATTGCAATTTCCACAAAAAAATGGCACCAAACATAAAGGAAAAAATTGAAACGAAATTACAACAATTAAGCCAAAAACACGGCTTTTCCCAAACAATCAAACAACCAAACGACAACACATTCATCACATGGTCTAGGCTTTCATCGGTTTGCACAAACAATCAACAATTGACAAGTTTTTGGCTTGGGATATGGCAAAAATACATGTTTTGCCATATCAACAAAAAGTAAAAATAAATGTAAAATCCAAGCCAAAAATCAAAAAAACAATAACAAGATTAATTTTTGATTAGAGTTTTTGTAACAATATCACCAAAAATCGAATTTTTTTTTGCTACTTTTACAAAAACAAGTTAATTATATTAACAATATAATGACTCGTGATACCACTAATGGTGATTTTCGGTTAAAACAAGTACCAAAACGCAGCGGAAAGATTTAATCACCATGAACGGATCTTGATATCAATCATACAATTAAACTAAAAGAAAATCAAAGAGAATGGTATAAGAATTCATACCCTAGTTGCCTTTGATTATTATAAAATCGGATGGAGTTGGTGATGGATTGAAACCAAGTATTCAACAAGAATACCTCTAAAAGAAATCCACACAACACTTGCAAGAACACCAAATAATGGATGCTAGTCCTTGAGCCTTGAGAGCAAAAAAAAGAAAACAAAACACCTACAAAGAGAGAGAGAGAGGGACGGCCAAGAGTGTGGTCAAGAGGGAGTTTATGGACCATTATATCTCTTAATGGTGCCATTACAATCCTTTAATGATTTCCATAAATCATTAGTCTTATTTGCCCACAAGTCTCTATCTTTTGTTTCTTCTAGTTTGCCCACAAGAAAGTTTCAATATTAACTTTTAATATTAAACTTATGATAGACAAGCTTATAGCTTATATATATATTAATAATTAATGTAATTACACTAATTACACTAATTATATAATGGTGTTTAGTGTATAAGTGTGTGACCCTTTAGGCTCACAAACAACTAGCCATATAACTATATGTTATACGCGTGAAGCATATTCCAACACAAGGCTCAAGGCGTAAGGCTCAAGGCCCAAGGCTCAAGGCTCAAGGCTCCAGGTTGAAGGCTCAAGGCTCAAGGCTCAAGGCGTAAGGCTCAAGGCCCAAGGCTCAAGGCTCAAGGCCTAAGGCTTAAGGGTCAATGCTAAAGGCTCAAGGCTCAAGGCTCAAGGCTCAAGGCTCAAAGCTCAAGGCTCAAGGCTCAAGGCTCAAGGCTCAAAGGCTCAAGGCTCAAAGCGTAAGGCTCAAGGCCCAAGGCTCCAGGCTCAAGGCCCAAGGCTCAAGGCCCAAGGATGAAGGCTAAAGGCTCAATGCTAAAGGCTCAAGGCTCAAGGTTCAAGGCTCAAGGCTCAAGGCTCAAGGCCCAAGGCTCAAGGCTCAAGGCCCAAGGCTAAAGGCTCAAGGCCCAAGGCTCAAGGCTTAAGGCTCAATGCTAAAGGCTTAATGCTCAAAGATCAAGGCTTAAGCCTCAATGCTCAAGGCTCAAAGGATCAAGGATCAAGGATCAAGGCTCAAGGCTCAAGGCTCAAGGTTCAAAGTTCAAGGCTCAAGGCTCAAGGCTCAAGGCTCAAGGCTCAAGGCTCAAGGCTCAAGGCTCAAGGCTCAAGGCTCAAGGCTCAAGGCTCAAGGCTCAAGGCTCAAGGCTCAAGGCTCAAGGCTCGAGGCTTAAGGCTCGAGGCTCAAGGCTAAAGGGTCACGGCTCAAGGGTCAAGGCTCAAAAGTCAAGACTCAAGTTTCAAGGTTCAAGGTTTCAGGTTTAAGGCTCAAGGCTCAAGGGTCACGGCTCAAGGCTCAAGGCTCAACGATCAACACTTAAGGATCAAGGGTCACGGCTCAAGGCTCCATGTTCGAGGCTTAAGGCTCAAGATTCAAGGTTTAAGGCTCAAGGTTCAAGGCTCAAGGCTTAAGGCATAAGGCTCAAGGCTTAAGGCTCATGTCTCAAGGGTCAAGGCTCAAGGCTCAAGGCTCAAGGCTCAAGGTTCAAGGGTCAAGGGTTAAGGGTCAAGGTTCAAGGCTCAAGGCTCAAGTCTCTAGGCTCGAGGCTCAAGGGTCACGGCTCAAGGGTCACGGCTCAAGTATCAAGGCTTAAAAGTCAAAGCTCAAGGTTCAGGGCTCAAGACTCAAGGATTATGGCTCAAGGCTCAAGGCTCGAGGCTCAAGGCTCAAGGCTCAAGGCTTAGGGCTCAAGGCTCAAGGCTAAAGGTTCAAGGTTCAAGGTTCAAGGCTCAAGGCTCAAGGTTCAAGGCTCAAGAGTCAAGGCTCATGGATCAAGGCTCGGGGCTTACGGCACAAGGCTCAAGGCTCAAATCTCAAGGCTCAAGGCTCAAGGCTCAAGGCTCAAGGTTCAAGGCTAAAGCCTAAAGGGTCACGTCTCAAAGGTCAAGGCTTAAAAATCAAGGGTCAAGGATCATGGTTCAAGGCTCAAGGCTCAAAGGCTCAAAACTCAAGGCTCAAGACTCAAGGCTCATGGCTTAAGCCTCAAGGCTCAAGGATCAAGGCTCAAGTCTCAAGGGTCAAGGGTCAATGTTCAAGGTTAAAAGCTCTAGGCTTAAGGGTCATGGGTCAAGGATCAAGGCTCAAAAGTCAAGGCTCAAGGCTCAAGGTTGAACGCTTCATGCTGAAGGCTCAAGGCTCAAAGGAGCAATCCCCAAGGCTAAACGCTCTACGATCAAAAATCAAGGATCAACGCTCAAGGCTCAACGCTCAATACTCATGGCTAAAAGGATCAACGCTCAAGGGTGAAGGCTCAAGAGTGAAGGTTCAAGGCTCAAGACTAAAGGCTCAAGGCTGAAGGCTGAAGGCTCAAGGCTCAAGGCTCAAGGCTCAAGGCTCAAGGCTCAAGGCTCAAGGCTCCAGGTTGAAGGCTCAAGGCTCAAGGCTCAAGGCTCAAGGCCCAAGGCTCAAGGCTCAAGGCCCAGGGCTTAAGGGTCAATGCTAAAGGCTCAAGGCTCAAGGCTCAAGGATCAAGGCTCAAGGCTCAAGGCTCAAGGCTCAAGGCTCAAGGCTCAAGGCTCAAGGCTCAAGGCTCAAGGCTCAAGGCTCAAGGCTCAAGGCTCAAGGCTCAAGGCTCAAGGCTCAAGGCTCAAGGCTCAAGGCTCAAAGGCTCAAGGCTCAACGCGTAAGGCTCAAGGCCCAAGGATCAAGGCTAAAGGCTCAATGCTAAAGGCTCAAGGCTCAAGGTTCAAGGCTCAAGGCTCAAGGCCCAAGGCTTAAGGCTCAAGGCTCAAGGCCCAAGGCTAAAGGCTCAAGGCCCAAGGCTCAAGGCTTAAGGCTCAATGCAAAAGGCTTAATGCTCAAGGATCAAGGCTTAAGGCTCAATGCTCAAGGCTCAAAGGATCAAGGATCAAGGCCTAAGGCTCAAGGCTCTAGGTTCAAAGTTCAAGGCTCAAGGCTCAAGGCTCAAGGCTCAAGGCTCAAGGCTCAATGCTCAAGGCTCAAGGCTCAAGGCTCAAGGCTTAAGGCTCGAGGCTCAAGGCTCAAGGGTCACGGCTCAAGGGTCAAGGCTCAAGTTTCAAGGTTCAAGGTTTCAGGGCTCAAGGCTCAAGGATTATGGCTCAAGGCTCAAGGCTCGAGGCTCAAGGCTCGAGGCTCAAGGCTCAGGGCTCAGGGCTCAAGGCTAAAGGTTCAAGGCTCAAGGTTCAAGGTTCAAGGCTAAAGGCTCAAGGCTCAAGGCTCAAGGTTCAAGGCTCAAGAGTCAAGGCTCATGGATCAAGGCTTGGGGCTTACGGCACAAGGCTCAAGGCTCAAATCTCAAGGCTCAAGGCTCAAGGCTCAAGGCTAAAGCCTAAAGGGTCACGTCTAAAAGGTCAAGGCTTAAAAGTCAAGGGTCAAGGCTCATGGTTCAACGCTCAAGGCTCAAAGGCTCAAAACTCAAGGCTCAAGACTCAAGGCTCATGGCTTAAGCCTCAAGGCTCAAGGATCAAGGCTCAAGTCTCAAGGGTCAAGGGTCAATGTTCAAGGTTAAAACCTCTAGGCTTAAGGGTCATGGGTCAAGGATCAATGCTCAAAAGTCAAGGCTCAAGGCTCAAGGTTGAACGCTTCATGCTGAAGGCTCAAGGCTCAAAGGAGCAATCCCCAAGGCTAAACGCTCTACGATCAAAAATCAAGGATCAACGCTCAAGGCTCAACGCTCAATACTCACGGCTAAAAGGATCAACGCTCAAGGGTCAAGGCTCAAGAGTGAATGTTCAAGGCTCAAGACTACACGCTCAAGGCTGAAGGCTCAAGGCTCAAGGCTCAAGGCTCAAGGCTCAAGGCTCAAGGCTCCAGGTTGAAGGCTCAAGGCTCAAGGCTCAAGGCGTAAGGCTCAAGGCCCAAGGCTCAAGGCTCAAGGCCCAAGGCTTAAGGGTCAATGCTAAAGGCTTAAGGCTCAAGGCTCAAGGATCAAGGCTCAAGGCTCAAGGCTCAAGGCTCAAGGCTCAAGGCTCAAAGGCTCAAGGCTCAAAGCGTAAGGCTCAAGGCCAAAGGCTCAAGGCTCAAGGCCCAAGGATCAAGGCTAAAGGCTCAATGCTAAAGGCTCAAGGCTCAAGGTTCAAGGCTCAAGGCTCAAGGCCCAAGGCTCAAGGCTCAAGACTCAAGGCCCAAGGCTAAAGGCTCAAGGCCTAAGGCTCAAGGCTTAAGGCTCAATGCAAAAGGCTTAATGCTCAAGGACCAAGGCTTAAGGCTCAATGCTCAAGGCTCAAAGGATCAAGGATCAAGGCCCAAGGCTCAAGGCTCTAGGTTCAAAGTTCAAGGCTCAAGGCTCAAGGCTCAAGGCTCAAGGCTCAAGGCTCAAGGCTCAAGGCTCAAGGCTCAATGCTCAAGGCTCAAGGCTCAAGGCTCAAGGCTTAAGGCTCGAGGCTCAAGGCTCAAGGGTCACAACTCAAGGGTCAAGGCTCAAGTTTCAAGGTTCAAGGTTTCAGGGCTCAAGGCTCAAGGATTATGGCTCAAGGCTCAAGGCTCAAGGCTCGAGGCTCAAGGCTCAGGGCTCAGGGCTCAAGGCTATAGGTTCAAGGCTCTAGGTTCAAGGTTCAAGGCTCAAGGCTCAAGGCTCAAGGCTCAAGGTTCAAGGCTCAAGAGTCAAGGCTCATGGATCAAGGCTCGGGGCTTACGGCACAAGGCTCAAGGCTCAAGGCTCAAATCTCAAGGCTCAAGGCTCAAGGCTCAAGGCTCAAGGCTCAAGGCTCAAGGCTCAAGGCTCAAGGTTCAAGGTTCAAGGCTAAAGCCTAAAGGGTCACGTCTAAAAGGTCAAGGCTTAAAAGTCAAGGGTCAAGGCTCATGGTTCAAGGCTCAAGGCTCAAAGGCTCAAAACTCAAGGCTCAAGACTCAAGGCTCATGGCTTAAGCCTCAAGGCTCAAGGATCAAGGCTCAAGTCTCAAGGGTCAAGGGTCAATGTTCAAGGTTAAAAGCTCTAGGCTTAAGGGTCATGGCTCAAGGATCAAGGTTCAAAAGTCAAGGCTCAATGCTCAAGGTTGAATGCTTCATGCTGAAGGCTCAAGGCTCGAGGCTCAAAGGAGCAATCCCCAAGGCTAAACGCTCTACGATCAAAAATCAAGGATCAACGCTCAAGGCTCAACGCTCAATACTCACGGCTAAAAGGATCAACGCTCAAGGGTCAAGGCTCAAGAGTGAAGGTTCAAGGCTCAAGACTAAAGGCTCAAGGCTGAAGGCTCAAGGCTCAAGGCTCAAGGCTCAAGGGTCAAGGCTCAAGGCTCAAGGCTCCAGGTTGAAGGCTCAAGGCTCAAGGCTCTAGGCTCAAAGCGTAAGGCTCAAGGCCCAAGGCTCAAGGCTAAAGGCCCAAGGCTTAAGGGTCAATGCTAAAGGCTCAAGGCTCAAGGCTCAAGGATCAAGGCTCAAGGCTCAAGGCTCAAGGCTCAAGGCTCAAGGCTCAAAGGGTCAAGGCTCAAAGCGTAAGGCTCAAGGCCCAAGGCTCAAGGCTCAAGGCCCAAGGATCAAGGCTAAAGGCTCAATGCTAAAGGCTCAAGGCTCAAGGTTCAAGGCTCAAGGCTCAAGGCCCAAGGCTCAAGGCTCAAGGCCCAAGGCTAAAGGCTCAAGGCCCAAGGCTCAAGGCTTAAGGCTCAATGCAAAAGGCTTAATGCTCAAGGATCAAGGCTTAAGGCTCAATGCTCAAGGCTCAAAGGATCAAGGATCAAGGATCAAGGCCCAAGGCTCAAGGCTCTAGGTTCAAACTTCAAGGCTCAAGGCTCAAGGATCAAGGCTCAAGGCTCAAGGCTCAAGGCTCAAGGCTCAAGGCTCAAGGCTTAATGCTCAAGGCTCAAGGCTGAAGGCTGAAGGCTCGAGGCTCAAGGCTCAAGGGTCACGGCTCAAGGGTCAAGGCTCAAGTTTCAAGGTTCAAGGTTTCAGGGTTCAAGGTTCAAGGATTACGGCTCAAGGCTCAAGGCTCGAGGCTCAAGGCTCAAGGCTCGAGGCTCGAGGCTCGAGGCTCAGGGCTCAAGGCTAAAGGTTCAAGGCTCAAGGTTCAAGGTTCAAGGCTCAAGGCTCAAGGCTCAAGGTTCAAGGCTAAAGGCTCGGGGCACAAGGCTCAAGGCTCAAGGCTCAATGCTCAAGGCTCAAGGCTCAAGGCTCAAGGCTCAAGGCTCAAGGCTCAAGGTTCAAGGTTCTATGCTAAAGCCTAAAGGGTCACGTCTAAAAGGTCAAGGCTTAAAAGTCAAGGGTCAAGGCTCATGGTTCAAGGCTCAAGGCTCAAAGGCTCAAAACTCAAGGCTCAAGACTCAAGGCTCATGGCTTAAGCCTCAAGGCTCAAGGATCAAGGCTCAAGTCTCAAGGGTCAATGTTCAAGGTTAAAAGCTCTAGGCTTAAGGGTCATGGCTCAAGGATCAAGGTTCAAAAGTCAAGGCTCAATGCTCAAGGTTGAATGCTTCATGCTGAAGGCTCAAGGCTCGAGGCTCAAAGGAGCAATCCCCAAGGCTAAACGCTCTACGATCAAAAATCAAGGATCAACGCTCAAGGCTCAACGCTCAATACTCACGGCTAAAAGGATCAACGCTCAAGGGTCAAGGCTCAAGAGTGAAGGTTCAAGGCTCAAGACTAAAGGCTCAAGGCTGAAGGCTCAAGGCTCAAGGCTCAAGGTTCAAGGCTCAAGGCTCAAGGCTCAAGGCTCAAGGCTCCAGGTTGAAGGCTCAAGGCTCAAGGCTCAAGGCTCAAAGCGTAAGGCTCAAGGCCCAAGGCTCAAGGCTAAAGGCCCAAGGCTTAAGGGTCAATGCTAAAGGCTCAAGGCTCAAGGCTCAAGGATCAAGGCTCAAGGCTCAAGGCTCAAGGCTCAAGGCTCAAAGGGTCAAGGCTCAAAGCGTAAGGCTCAAGGCCCAAGGCTCAAGGCTCAAGGCCCAAGGATCAAGGCTAAAGGCTCAATGCTAAAGGCTCAAGGCTCAAGGTTCAAGGCTCAAGGCTCAAGGCCCAAGGCTCAAGGCTCAAGGCTCAAGGCCCAAGGCTAAAGGCTCAAGGCCCAAGGCTCAAGGCTTAAGGCTCAATGCAAAAGGCTTAATGCTCAAGGATCAAGGCTTAAGGCTCAATGCTCAAGGCTCAAAGGATCAAGGATCAAGGCCCAAGGCTCAAGGCTCTAGGTTCAAACTTCAAGGCTCAAGGCTCAAGGCTCAAGGCTCAAGGCTCAAGGCTCAAGGCTCAAGGCTCAATGCTCAAGGCTCAAGGCTCAAGGCTGAAGGCTCGAGGCTCAAGGCTCAAGGGTCACGGCTCAAGGGTCAAGGCTCAAGTTTCAAGGTTCAAGGTTTCAGGGTTCAAGGTTCAAGGATTATGGCTCAAGGCTCAAGGCTCGAGGCTCAAGGCTCAAGGCTCGAGGCTCGAGGCTCAGGGCTCAAGGCTAAAGGTTCAAGGCTCAAGGTTCAAGGTTCAAGGTTCAAAAGTCAAGGCTCAAGGCTCAAGGTTGAACGCTTCATGCTGAAGGCTCAAGGCTCGAGGCTCAAAGGAGCAATCCCCAAGGCTAAACGCTCTACGATCAAAAATCAAGGATCAACGCTCAAGGCTCAACACTCAATACTCACGGCTAAAAGGATCAACGCTCAAGGGTCAAGGCTCAAGAGTGAAGGTTCAAGGCTCAAGACTAAAGGCTCAAGGCCGAAGGCTCAAGGCTCAAGGCTCAAGGCTTAAGGCTTAAGGCTCAAGGCTCAAGGCTCAAGGCTCAAGGCTCCATGTTGAAGGCTCAAGGCTCAAGGCTTAAGGCTCAAGGCTCAAGGCTCAAGGCTCGAGGCTTAAGGCTCAAGGCCCAAGGCTCAAGGCTCAAGGCCCAAGGCTTAAGGCTCAAGACTCAAGGCTTGAAGGCTCAAGGCTCAAGGCGTAAGGCTCAAGGACCAAGGCCCAAGGCTCAAGGCTCAAGGCCCAAGGCTCAAGGCCCAAGGCTCAAGGCTCAAGGCTGAAGGCTCAATGCTAAAGGCTCAAGGCTCAAGGTTCAAGGCTCAAGGCTCAAGGCCCAAGGCTCAAGGCTCAAGGCCCAAGGCTAAAGGTTCAAGGCCCAAGGCTCAAGGCTTAAGGCTCAATGCTAAAGGCTTAATGCTCAAGGATCAAGGCTTAAGGCTCAATACTGAAGGCTCAAAGGATCAAGGATCAAGGCCCAAGGCGCAAGGCTCAAGGTTCAAGGTTCAAGGCTCAAGGCTCAAGGCTCAATGCTCAAGGCTCAAGGCTCAAGGCTCAAGGCTCATGGCTTAAGGCTCGAGGCTCAAGGCTCAAGGGTCACGGCTCAAGGGTCAAGGCTCAAAATTCAATACTTAAGTTTCAAGGTTCAAGGTTTCAGGTTTAAGGCTCAAGGCTCAAGGGTCACGGCTCAAGGCTCAAGGCTCAACGATCAACACTTAAGGATCAACGCTCAAGGCTCAAGGCTGAAAAGTCAAAGCTCAAGGCTAAAAAGTCAAAGCTCAAGGCTCAAGGGTCACGGCTCAAGGCTCCATGTTCAAGGCTCAAGGCTCAAGAGTCAAGGATTAAGGGTCAAGGCTCAAGGCTCAAGGCATAAGGCTCAAGGCTTAAGGCTCAAGTCCCAAGGGTTAAGGCTCAAGGCTCAAGGTTCAAGGGTCAAGGGTCAAGGGTCAAGGGTTAAGGGTCAAGATTCAAGGCTCAAGGCTCTAGGCTTTAGGCTCAAGGGTCACGGCTCAAGGGTCATGGCTCAAGTATCAAGGCATAAAAGTCAAGGCTCAAGGTTCAGGGCTCAAGGCTCAAGGATTATGGCTCAAGGCTCGAGGCTCGAGGCTCAAGGCTCAAGGCTCAAGGCTCAGGGATAAGTGCTCAAGGCTAAAGGTTCAAGGCTCAAGGTTCAAGGTTCAAGGCTCAAGGCTCAAGGCTCAAGGCTCAAGAGTCAAGGCTCATGGATCAAGGCTCAGGGCTTACGGCACAAGGCTCAAGGCTCAAGACTCAAGGCTCGAGGCTCAAATCTCAAGGCTCAAGGCTCAAGGCTCAAGGCTCAAAACTCTAGGCTCAAGACTCAAGGCTCATGGCTCAAGCCTCAAGGCTCAAGGATCAAGGCTCAAGTCTCAAGGATCAAGGGTCAATGTTCAAGGTTAAAAGCTCTAGGCTTAAGGGTCATGGCTCAAGGATCAAGGCTCAAAAGTCAAGGCTCAAGGCTCAAGGTTGAATGCTTCATGCTGAAGGCTCAAGGCTCAAAGGAGCAATCCCCAAGGCTAAACTCTCCAGGTTGAAGACTCAAGGCTCAAGGCTCAAGGTTCAAGGCTCAAGGCTCAAGGCTCAAGGCTCAAGGCTCAAGGCTCAAGGCTCAAGGCTCAAGGCTCAAGGCTCAAGGCTCAAGGTGTAAGGCTCGAGGCCCAAGGCTCAAGACTCAAGGCCCAAGGCTCAAGGCTCAAGGCCCAAGGCTCAAGGCTTAAGGCTCAAGGCTCAAGGCTCAAGGCTCAAGGCTCAAGGCTCAAGGCTCAAGGCTCAAGGCTCAAGGCTCAAGGCTCAAGGCTCAAGGCTCAAGGCTCAAGGCTCAAGGCTCAAGGCTCAAGGCTCAAGGCTCAAGGCTCAAGGCTCAAGGCTCAAGGGTCAAGGGTCAAGGGTCAAGGGTCAAGGCTCAAGGCTCAAGGCTCAAGGCTCAAGGCTCAAGGCTCAAAGGCTCAAGGCTCAAGGCTCAAGGCGTAAGGCTTAAGGCCCAAGGCTCAAGGCTCAAGGCCGAAGGCTCAAGGCCCAAGGCTCAAGGCAAAAGGCTCAATGCTAAAGGCTCAAGGCTCAAGGTTCAAGGCTCAAGGCTCAAGGCTCAAGGCCCAAGGCTCAAGGCTCAAGGCTCAAGGCTCAAGGCTCAAGGACCATGGCTAAAGGCTCAGGGCCCAAGGCTCAAGGCTTAAGGCTCAATGCTAAAGGCTTAATGCTCAAGGATCAAGGCTTAAGGCTCAATGCTCAAGGCACAAAGGATCAAGGATCAAGGCCCAAGGCTCAAGGTTCAAGGTTGAAGGCTCAAGGCTCAATGCTCAAGGCTCAAGGCTCAAAGCTCAAGGCTCGAGGCTCAAGGCTCAAGGGTCACGGCTCAAGGGTCAAGGCTCAAAAGTCAAGACTCAAGTTTCAAGGTTCAAGGTTTCAGGTTTAAGGCTCAAGGCTCAAGGGTCACGGCTCATGGCTCAAGGCTCAACGATCAACACTTAAGGATCAACGCTCAAGGCTCAAGGCTGAAAAGTCAAAGCTCAAGGCTCATGGGTCACGGCTCAAGGCTCCATGTTCAAGGCTCAAGGCTCAAAAGTCAAGGTTTAAGGCTCAAGGTTCAAGGCTCAAGGCGTAATGCTTAAGGCTCAAGGTTTAAGGCTCAAGTCTCAAGGGTTAAGGCTCAAGGCTCAAGGCTCAAGGTTCAAGGGTCAAGGGTCAAGGGTTAAGGGTCAAGGTTCAAGGTTCAAGGCTCAATGATCTAGGCTCTAGGCTCAAGGCACAAGGATAACCGCTCAAGCGTTAAGGCTCCAGGCTCAAGTCTGAAGGGGCAAGGCTCAAGGCTCAAGGCTCAAGGCTCAAGGCTCAAGGTTCAACGTTCAAAGGTCAAGGCTCAAGGGTTATGGATCAAGGTTAAGGCTCAAAAATCAAGGTTAAAGGCTCAAGGGTCAAGGCTCAAGGCTCAAGGCTCAAGGCTCAAGGGTCACGGCTCAAGGGTCAAGGCTCAAAAGTCAAGACTCAAGTTTCAAGGTTAAAGGTTTCAGGTTTAAGGCACAAGTCTCAAGGGTCACGGCTCAAGGCTCAAGGCTCAACGATCAACACTTAAGGATCAACGCTCAAGGCTCAACACTCACGACTTAAAGGCTCAACTTTCAAGGGTCATGGCTCAAGGCTCAAGGCTCAAGGCCCAAGGCTCAAGGCTCAGGGAACAAGGCTCAGGGCTCAAGGCTCAAGGTTCAAGGTTCAAGTCTCAAGGCCCAAGGCTCAAAGGATCAAGGATCAAGGCTCAAGGCTCAAGGCTCAAGGCTCAAGGCTGAAGGCTAAAGGCTCAGGGCTCAAGGGTCAAGGGTCAAGGCTCAAGGCTCAAGGTTCAAAGCTCAAGGCTCAATGGTCGCATCTCAAGGCTTAAGGCTGAAAAGTCAAAGCTCAAGGCTCAAGGGTCACGGCTCAAGGCTCCACGCTCAAGGCTCAAGCCTCAAGAGTAAAGGTTTAAGGCTCAAGGTTCAAGGCTCAAGGCTTAATGCTAAAGTCTCAAGGGTTAAGGCTCAAGGTTCAAGGGTCAAGGGTGAAGGGTTAAGGGTCAAGGTTCAAGGCTCAAGGCTCAAGGCTCAAGGCTCAAGGCTCTAGGCTCTAGGCTCTAGGCTCTAGGCTCAAGGTACAAGGATCAACGCTCAAGCATGAAGGCTCAAGGCTCAAGGCTCCAGGCTCAAGGCTCAAGGCTCAGGGATCAAGGCTCAAGGTGTAAGGCTCGAGGCCCAAGGCTCAAGACTCAAGGCCCAAGGCTCAAGGCTCAAGGCCCAAGGCTCAAGGATTTAGGCTCAAGGCTCAAGGCTCAAGGCTCAAGGCTCAAGGATCAAAGGCTCAAGGCTCAAGGCGTAAGGCTCAAGGCCCAAGGCTCAAGGCTCAAGGCCCAAGGCTCAAGGCCCTAGCCTCAAGGCTAAAGGCTCAATGCTAAAGGCTCAAGGCTCAAGGTTCAAGGCTCAAGGCTCAAGGCCCAAGGCTCAAGGCTCAAGGCCCAAGGCTAAAGGCTCAAGGCTCAAGGCTCAAGGCTCAAGGCTCAAGAGTAAAGGTTGAAGGCTCAAGGTTCAAGGCTCAAGGCTGAAGGCTCAAGGCTTAATGCTAAAGTCTCAAGGGTTAAGGCTCAAGGTTCAAGGGTCAAAGGTGAAGGGTTAAGGGTCAAGGTTCAAGGCTCAAGGCTCAAGGCTCTAGGCTCTAGGCTCTAGGATCAAGGTACAAGGATCAACGCTCAAGCATCAAGGCTCAAGGCTCAAGGCTCAGGGATCAAGGCTCAAGGTGTAAGGCTCGAGGCCCAAGGCTCAAGACTCAAGGCCCAAGGCTCAAGGCTCAAGGCCCAAGGCTCAAGGCTCAAAGGCTCAAGGCTCAAGGCGTAAGGCTCAAGGCCCAAGGCTCAAGGCTCAAGGCCCAAGGCTCAAGGCTCAAGGCTCAAGGCTCAAGGCTCAAAGGCTCAAGGCTCAAGGCGTAAGGCTCAAGGCCCAAGGCTCAAGGCTCAAGGCCCAAGGCTCAAGGCCCAAGGCTCAAGGCTAAAGGATCAATGCTAAAGGCTCAAGGCTCAAGGTTCAAGGCTCAAGGCTCAAGGCTCAAGGCCCAAGGCTCAAGGCACAAGGCCCAAGGCTAAAGGCTCAAGGCCCAAGTCTCAAGGCTTAAGGCTCAATGCTAAAGGCTTAATGCTCAAGGATCAAGGCTTAAGGCTCAATGCTCAAGGCTCAAAGGATCAAGGATCAAGTCCCAAGGCTCAAGGTTCAAGGTTGAAGGCTCAAGGCTCAAGGCTCAAGGCTCAAGGCTCAATGCTCAAGGCTCAAGGCTCATGGCTCGAGGCTCAACGCTCAAGGGTCACGGCTCAAGGGTCAAGGCTCAAAAGTCAAGACTCAAGTTTCAAGGTTCAAGGTTTCAGGTTTAAGGCTCAACGCTCAAGGCTCAAGGCTGAAAAGTCAAAGATCAAGGCTCATGGGTCACGGCTCAAGGCTCCATGTTCAAGGCTCAAGGCTCAAAAGTCAAGGTTTAAGGCTCAAGGTTCAAGGCTCAAGGCTTAAGGCATAAGGCTCAAGGTTTAAGGCTCAAGTCTCAAGGGTTAAGGCTCAAGGCTCAAGGCTCAAGGTTCAAGGGTCAAGGGTCAAGGGTTAAGGGTCAAGGTTCAAGGCTCAAGGCTCAATGCTCTAGGCTCTAGGCTCTAGGCTCAAGGCACAAGGATAACCGCTCAAGCGTTAAGGCTCAAGGCTCAAGTCTCAAGGGGCAAGGCTCAAGGCTCAAGGCTCAAGGCTCAAGGTTCAACGTTCAAAGGTCAAGGCTCAAGGGTCACGGATCAAGGTTAAGGCTCAAAAATCAAGGTTAAAGGCTCAAGGGTCAAGGCTCAATGCTCAAGGCTCAAGGCTCAAGGCTCAAGGCTCAAGGCTCAAGGCGCAAGGCTCAAGGGTCACGGCTCAAGGGTCAAGGCTCAAAAGTCAAGACTCAAGTTTCAAGGTTAAAGGTTTCAGGTTTAAGGCACAAGTCTCAAGGGTCACGGCTCAAGGCTCAACGATCAACAATTAAGGATCAACGCTCAAGGCTCAACACTCACGACTTAAAGGCTCAACTTTCAAGGGTCATGGCTCAAGGCTCAAGGTTCAAGTCCCAAGGCTCAAGGCTCAGGGAACAAGGCTCAGGCTCAAGGCTCAAGGTTCAAGATTCAAGTCTCAAGGCCCAAGGCTCAAAGGATCAAGGATCAAGGGTCAAGGCTCAAGGGTCAAGGCTAAAGGCTCAAGGCTCAGGGCTCCAGGCTCAAGGCTCAAGGCTCAAGGTTCAAAGCTCAAGGCTCAATGGTCGCATCTCAAGGCTTAAGGCTGAAAAGTCAATGCTCAAGGCTCAAGGGTCACGGCTCAAGGCTCCACGCTCAAGGCTCAAGGCTCAAGAGTAAAGGTTTAAGGCTCAAGGTTCAAGGCTCAAGGCTTAATGCTAAAGTCTCAAGGGTTAAGGCTCAAGGCTCAAGGCCCAAGGGTCAAGGCTCAGGGAACAAGGCTCAAGGCTCAAGGTTCAAGGTTCAAGTCTCAAGGCCCATGGCTCAAAGGATCAAGGCTCAAGGCTCAAGGCTAAAGGCTCAAGGCTCAGGGCTCAGGGCTCAAGGCTCTAGGTTCAAAGCTCAAGGCTGAATGGTCACGTCTCAAGGCTCCATGTTCAAGGCTCAAGGCTCAAGAGTCAAGGTTTAAGGCTCAAGGTTCAAGGCTCAAGGCTTAAGGCATAAGGCTCAAGTCTTAAGGCTTAAGTCTCAAGGCTCAAGGCTCAAGGTTCAAGGGTCAAGGGTTATGGGTCAAGGTTCAAGGCTCAAGGCTCTAGGCTCTAGGCTCTAGGCTCTAGGCTCTAGGCTGAAGGCACAAGGATCAACGCTCGAGCATCAAGGCTCAAGGCTCAAGGCTCAAGGCTCAAGGCTCAAGGCTTATGGCTCAACGCTCAAGGTTCAAGGGCAAAGGTTCAACGTTCAAAGGTCAAGGCTCAAGGGTCACGTTTCAAGGTTAAGGCTCAAAAATCAAGGTTAAAGGCTCAAGGGTAAACGCTCAAGGCTGAAGGTTCGAGGCTCAAGAGTCAACGCTCAAGGTTCAACGCTCAAGGCTCAAAGCTCAAGGCTCAAGTCTCAAGGGTCAAGGGTCAATTTTCAAGGTTCAAACTCTAGGCTTAAGGGCCATGGCTCAAGGATCAAGGCTCAATAGTCAAGGCTCAAGGTTCAAGGTTGAACGCTTCATGCTGAAGGCTCAAAGCTCAAGGCTCAAAGGCTCAAGGCCCAAGGCTCAAGACTCAAGGCCAAGGCTCAAGACTCAAGGCCCAAGGCTCAAGGCTCAAGGCTCAAGGCTCAAGGCTCAAGGCTCAAGGCTCAAGGCTCAAGGCTCAAGGCTCAAGGCTCAAGGCTCAAGGCTCAAGGCTCAAGGCTCAAGGCACAAGGCTCAAGGCTCAAGGCTCAAGGCCCAATGCCCAAGGCTCAAGGCCTAAGGCTCTAGGCTTAAGGCTTAAGGCTCAATGCTAAAGGCTCAAGGCTCAAGGATCAAGGCTCAAGACTCAATGCTCAAGGCTCAAAGGATCAAGGATCAAGGCTCAAGGCTCAAGGCTCAAGGCTCAAGGTTCAAAGCTCAAGGCTCAATGGTCGCATCTCAAGGCTTACGGCTGAAAAGTCAATGCTCAAGGCTCAAGGGTCACGGCTCAAGGCTCCACGCTCAAGGCTCAAGGCTCAAGAGTAAATGTTTAAGGCTCAAGGTTCAAGGCTCAAGGCTTAATGCTAAAGTCTCAAGGGTTAAGGCTCAAGGCTCAAGGCCCAAGGGTCAAGGCTCAGGGAACAAGGCTCAAGGCTCAAGGTTCAAGGTTCAAGTCTCAAGGCCCATGGCTCAAAGGATCAAGGCTCAAGGCTCAAGGCTAAAGGCTCAAGGCTCAGGGCTCAGGGCTCAAGGCTCTAGGTTCAAAGCTCAAGGCTGAATGGTCACGTCTCAAGGCTCCATGTTCAAAGCTCAAGGCTCAAGAGTCAAGGTTTAAGGCTCAAGGTTCAAGGCTCAAGGCTTAAGGCATAAGGCTCAAGTCTTAAGGCTTAAGTCTCAAGGCTCAAGGCTCAAGGCTCAAGGTTCAAGGGTCAAGGGTTATGGGTCAAGGTTCAAGGCTCAAGGCTCTAGGCTCTAGGCTCTAGGCTCTAGGCTGAAGGCACAAGGATCAACGCTCGAGCATCAAGGCTCAAGGCTCAAGGCTCAAGGCTCAAGGCTTGAGGCTCAAGGCTCAAGGTTCAAGGGCAAAGGTTCAACGTTCAAAGGTCAAGGCTCAAGGGTCACGTTTCAAGGTTAAGGCTCAAAAATCAAGGTTAAAGGCTCAAGGGTAAACGCTCAAGCCTGAAGGTTCGAGGCTCAAGAGTCAACGCTCAAGGTTCAACGCTCAAGGCTCAAAGCTCAAGGCTCAAGTCTCAAGGCTCAAGGGTCAATTTTCAAGGTTCAAACTCTAGGCTTAAGGGCCATGGCTCAAGGATCAAGGCTCAATAGTCAAGGCTCAAGGTTCAAGGTTGAACGCTTCATGCTGAAGGCTCAAAGCTCAAGGCTCAAAGGCTCAAGGCCCAAGGCTCAAGACTCAAGGCCCAAGGCTCAAGACTCAAGGCCCAAGGCTCAAGGCTCAAGGCTCAAGGCTCAAGGCTCAAGGCTCAAGGCTCAAGGCTCAAGGCTCAAGGCTCAAGGCTCAAGGCTCAAGGCACAAGGCTCAAGGCACAAGGCTCAAGGCTCAAGGCTCAAGGCCCAATGCCCAAGGCTCAAGTCCCAAGGCTCTAGGCTTAAGGCTTAAGGCTCAATGCTAAAGGCTCAAGGCTCAAGGATCAAGGCTCAAGACTCAATGCTCAAGGCTCAAAGGATCAAGGATCAAGGCTCAAGGCTCAAGGCTTAAGGCTCAACGCTCAAGGCTCAAGGCTCAAGGCTCAAGGCTCATGGTTCAAAGCTCAAGGCTCAAGGGTCACGTCTCAAGGCTTAAGGCTGAAAAGTCAAAGCTCAAGACTCAAGGGTCACAACTCAAGGCTCCACGCTCAAGGCTCAAGGCTCAAAAGTCAATGTTTAAGGCTCAAGGCTCAAGGCTTAAGTCTCAAGTCTCAAGGGTTAAGGCTCAAGGCTCAAGGCTCAAGGTTCAAAGCTCAAGGCTCAAGGGTCATGTCTCAAGGCTTAAGGCTGAAGAGTCAAAGCTCAAGGCTCAAGGGTCATGGCTCAAGGCTCCAAGCTCAAGGCTCAAGGCTCAAGAGTCAATGTTTAAGGCTCAAGGCTTAAGGCTCAAGTCTCAAGGGTTAAGGCTCAAGGCTCAAGGCTCAAGGCTCAAGGCTCAAGGCTCAAGGTTCAAGGGTCAAGGGTCAAGGGTCAAGGGTTAAGGGTCAAGGGTCAAGGCTTAAGGCTCAAGGCACAAGGATCAACGCTCAAGCATCAAGGCTCAAGGCACAAGGCTCAAGGGTAAACGCTCAAGGCTCAAGGTTCAACGCTCAAGGCTCAAGGCACAAGGCTCAAGGCTCAAGGTTCAAGGCTCATGGCTCAAGGCTCAAGGCTCAAGGCTCAAGGCTCATGACTCACCGTTAAGGCTCAAAAATCAAGGCTAAAGGCTCAAGGGTAAACGCTCAAGGCTCAAGGTTCAAGGCTAAAGAGTCAAGGCTCAAGGTTCAACGCTCAAGACGCAAGGCTCAAGGCTCATGGCTCAATGCTCCAGGCTCAAGGCTCCAGGCTCAAGGCTCAAGGCTCAAGGCTCAAGGCACAAGGCTCAAGGCTCAAGGCCCAATGCCTAAGGCTCAAGGTCCAAGGCTCAAGGCTTAAGGCTCAATGCTAAAGGCTCAAGGCTCAAGGATCAAGGCTCAAGGCTCAAGGCTCAATGCTCAAGGCTCAAAGGATCAAGGCACAAGGCTCAAGGCTCAAGGCCCAATGCCCAAGGCTCAAGTCCCAATGCTCAAGGCACAAGGCTCAAGGCTCAAGGCTCAAGGCACAAGGCTCAAGGCTCAAGGCCCAATGCCTAAGGCTCAAGGTCCAAGGCTCAAGGCTTAAGGCTCAATGCTAAAGGCTCAAGGCTCAAGGATCAAGGCTCAAGGCTCAAGGCTCAATGCTCAAGGCTCAAAGGATCAAGGCACAAGGCTCAAGGCTCAAGGCTCAAGGCCCAATGCCCAAGGCTCAAGTCCCAAGGCTCTAGGCTTAAGGCTTAAGGCTCAATGCTAAAGGCTCAAGGCTCAAGGATCAAGGCTCAAGACTCAATGCTCAAGGCTCAAAGGATCAAGGATCAAGGCTCAAGGCTCAAGGCTCAAGGCTCAACGCTCAAGGCTCAAGGCTCAAGGCTCAAGGCTCAAGGCTCAAGGCTCAAGGCTCATGGTTCAAAGCTCAAGGCTCAAGGGTCACGTCTCAAGGCTTAAGGCTGAAAAGTCAAAGCTCAAGACTCAAGGGTCACAACTCAAGGCTCCACGCTCAAGGCTCAAGGCTCAAAAGTCAATGTTTAAGGCTCAAGGCTCAAGGCTTAAGTCTCAAGTCTCAAGGGTTAAGGCTCAAGGCTCAAGGCTCAAGGCTCAAGGTTCAAAGCTCAAGGCTCAAGGGTCATGTCTCAAGGCTTAAGGCTGAAGAGTCAAAGCTCAAGGCTCAAGGGTCATGGCTCAAGGCTCCAAGCTCAAGGCTCAAGGCTCAAGAGTCAATGTTTAAGGCTCAAGGCTTAAGGCTCAAGTCTCAAGGGTTAAGGCTCAAGGCTCAAGGCTCAAGGCTCAAGGTTCAAGGGTCAAGGGTCAAGGGTCAAGGGTTAAGGGTCAAGGGTCAAGGGTCAAGGCTCAAGGCACAAGGATCAACGCTCAAGCATCAAGGCTCAAGGCACAAGGCTCAAGGGTAAACGCTCAAGGCTCAAGGTTCAACGCTCAAGGCTCAAGGCACAAGGCTCAAGGCTCAAGGTTCAAGGCTCATGGCTCATGGCTCAAGGCTCAAGGCTCAAGGCTCAAGGCTCATGACTCAAGGTTAAGGCTCAAAAATCAAGGCTAAAGGCTCAAGGGTAAACGCTCAAGGCTCAAGGTTCAAGGCTAAAGAGTCAAGGCTCAAGGTTCAACGCTCAAGACGCAAGGCTCAAGGCTCATGGCTCAATGCTCCATGCTCAAGGCTCCAGGCTCAAGGCTCAAGGCTCAAGGCTCAAGGCTCAAGGCACAAGGCTCAAGGCTCAAGGCCCAATGCCTAAGGCTCAAGGCCCAAGGCTCAAGGCTTAAGGCTTAAGGCTCAATGCTAAAGGCTCAAGGCTCAAGGATCAAGGCTCAAGGCTCAAGGCTCAATGCTCAAGGCTCAAAGGATCAAGGCTCAAGGCTCAAGGCTCAAGGCTCAAGGCTCAAGGCTCAAGGCTCAAGGCTCAAAGCTCAATGCTCAAGGCTCATGGTTCAAAGCTCAAGGCTCAAGGGTCACGTCTCAAGGCTTAAGGCTGAAAAGTCAAAGCTCAAGACTCAAGGGTCACGGCTCAAGGCTCCATGCTCAAGGCTCAAGGCTCAAGAGTCAATGTTTAAGGCTCAAGGCTCAAGGCTTAAGTCTCAAGTCTCAAGGGTTAAGGCTCAAGGCTCAAGGCTCAAGGTTAAAGGGTCAAGGGTCAAGGGTTAAGGGTTAAGGGTCAATGGTCAAGGTTCAAGGCTCAAGACTCAAGGCTCAAGGCTCAATGCTCAAGGCTCAAGGCTCAAGGCACAAGGCTCAATGCTCAAGCATCAAGGCTCAAGGCTCAAGTCTCAAGGTTCAAAGCTCAAGGCTCAAGGGTCATGTCTCAAGGCTTAAGGCTGAAAAGTCAAAGCTCAAGGCTCAAGGGTCATGGCTCAAGGCTCCACGCTCAAGGCTCCACACTCAAGGCTCAAGGCTCAAGAGTCAATGTTTAAGGCTCAAGCCTTAAGGCTCAAGTCTCAAGGATTAAGGCTTAGGCTCAAGGCTCAAGGCTCAGGGTTTAAGGGTCAAGGGTCAAGGGTTAAGGGTTAAGGGTCCAGGCTCAAGGCTCAAGGCTCAAGGCTCAAGGCCCAAGGCTAGAGGCTCAAGGCCCAAGGCTCAACGCTTAAGGCTCAATGCTAAAGGCTTAAGGCTCAAGGATCAAGGCTCAAGGCTCAAGGCTCAAAGGATCAAGGATCAAGGCCCAAGGCTCAAGGCTCAAGGCTCAAGGCTCAAGGCTCAAGGCTCAAGGCTCAAGGCTCAAGGCTCAAGGCTCAAGGCTTAAGGCTCAAGGCTCAAGGCTCAAGGCTCAAGGCTCAAGGTTCAAGGGTCAAGGGTCAAGGGTCAAGGGTCAAGGGTCAAGGGTTAAGGGTCAATGGTCAAGGTTCAAGGCTCCAGACTCAAGGCTCAAGGCTCAAGGCTCATGGCTCAAGGCTCAAGGCACAAGGATCAACGCCCAAGCATCAAGGCTCAAGGCTCAAGGCACAAGGCTCAAGGGTAAACGCTCAAGGCTCAAGGTTCAACGCTCAAGGCTCAAGGCACAAGGCTCAAGGCTCAAGGTTCAAGGCTCATGGCTCATGGCTCAAGGCTCAAGGCTCAAGGCTCAAGGCTCATGACTCAAGGTTAAGGCTCAAAAATCAAGGCTAAAGGCTCAAGGGTAATCGCTCAAGGCTCAAGGTTCAAGGCTAAAGAGTCAAGGCTCAAGGTTCAACGCTCAAGACTCAAGGCTCAAGGCTCATGGCTCAATGCTCAATGCTCAAGGCTCAAGGCTCAAGGCTCAAGGCCCAATGCCCAAGGCTCAAGGCCCAAGGCTCAAGGCTTAAGGCTTAAGGCTCAATGCTAAAGGCTCAAGGCTCAAGGATCAAGGCTCAAGGCTCAATGCTCAAGGCTCAAAGGATCAAGGATCAAGGCTCAAGGCTCAAGGCTCAAGGCTCAAGGCTCAAGGCTCAAAGCTCAAGGCTCAAGGCTCATGGTTCAAAGCTCAAGGCTCAAGGGTCACGTCTCAAGGCTTAAGGCTGAAAAGTCAAAGCTCAAGACTCAAGGGTCACGGCTCAAGGCTCCACGCTCAAGGCTCAAAGCTCAAGAGTCAATGTTTAAGGCTCAAGGCTCAAGGCTTAAGTCTCAAGTCTCAAGGGTTAAGGCTCAAGGCTCAAGAGTCAATGTTTAAGGCTCAAGGCTCAAGGCTTAAGTCTCAAGTCTCAAGGGTTAAGGCTCAAGGCTCAAGGCTCAAGGCTCAAGGTTAAAGGGTCAAGGGTCAATGGTTAAGGGTTAAGGGTCAATGGTCAAGGTTCAAGGCTCAAGACTCAAGGCTCAATGCTCAAGGGTCAAGGCTCAAGGCACAAGGATCAATGCTTAAGCATCAAGGCTCACGGCTCGAGGCTTAAGGCTCAAGGCTCAAGGCTCAAGGCTCAATGCTCAAGGCTCAAGGCTCAAGGCACAAGGATCAATGCTTAAGCATCAAGGCTCACGGCTCGAGGCTTAAGGCTCAAGGCTCAAGGCTCAAGGCTCAAGGTTCAAAGCTCAAGGCTCAAGGGTCATGTCTCAAGGCTTAAGGCTGAAAAGTCAAAGCTCAAGGCTCAAGGGTCATGGCTCAAGGATCCACGCTCAAGGCTCAAGGCTCAAGGGTCACGGATCAAGGTTAAGGCTCAAAAATCAAGGTTAAAGGCACAAGGGTCAAGGCTCAATGCTCAAGGCTCAAGGCTCAAGGCTCAAGGCTCAAGGCTCAAGGCTCAAGGCGCAAGGCTCAAGGGTCACGGCTCAAGGGTCAAGGCTCAGAAGTCAAGACTCAAGTTTCAAGGTTAAAGGTTTCAGGTTTAAGGCACAAGTCTCAAGGGTCACGGCTCAAGGCTCAACGATCAACACTTAAGGATCAACGCTCAAGGCTCAACACTCACGACTTAAAGGCTCAACTTTCAAGGGTCATGGCTCAAGGCTCAAGGCTCAAGGTTCAAGGCCCAAGGCTCAAGGCTCAGGGAACAAGGCTCAGGCTCAAGGCTCAAGGTTCAAGATTCAAGTCTCAAGGCCCAAGGCTCAAAGGATCAAGGATCAAGGGTCAAGGCTCAAGGGTCAAGGCTAAAGGCTCAAGGCTCAGGGCTCAAGGCTCAAGGGTCAAGGCTCAAGGCTCAAGGTTCAAAGCTCAAGGCTCAATGGTCGCATCTCAAGGCTTAAGGCTGAAAAGTCAATGCTCAAGGCTCAAGGGTCACGGCTCAAGGCTCCACGCTCAAGGCTCAAGGCTCAAGAGTAAAGGTTTAAGGCTCAAGGTTCAAGGCTCAAGGCTTAAGGCTCAAGGCTTAATGCTAAAGTCTCAAGGGTTAAGGCTCAAGGCTCAAGGCCCAAGGGTCAAGGCTCAGGGAACAAGGCTCAAGGCTCAAGGTTCAAGGTTCAAGTCTCAAGGCCCATGGCTCAAAGGATCAAGGCTCAAGGCTAAAGGCTCAAGGCTCAGGGCTCAGGGCTCAAGGCTCTAGGTTCAAAGCTCAAGGCTGAATGGTCACGTCTCAAGGCTCCATGTTCAAGGCTCAAGGCTCAAGAGTCAAGGTTTAAGGCTCAAGGTTCAAGGCTCAAGGCTTAAGGCATAAGGCTCAAGTCTTAAGGCTTAAGTCTCAAGGCTCAAGGCTCAAGGTTCAATGGTCAAGGGTCAAGGGTTATGGGTCAAGGTTCAAGGCTCAAGGCTCTAGGCTCTAGGCTCTAGGCTGAAGGCACAAGGATCAACGCTCGAGCATCAAGGCTCAAGGCTCAAGGCTCAAGGCTCAAGGCTCAAGGCTCAAGGCTCAAGGCTCAAGGCTCAAGGCTCAAGGCTCAAGGCTCAAGGCTTAAGGCTCAAGGCTCAAGGTTCAAGGGCAAAGGTTCAACGTTCAAAGGTCAAGGCTCAAGGGTCACGTTTCAAGGTTAAGGCTCAAAAATCAAGGTTGAAGGCTCAAGGGTAAACGCTCAAGGCTGAAGGTTCGAGGCTCAAGAGTCAACGCTCAAGGTTCAACGCTCCAGGCTCAAAGCTCAAGGCTCAAGTCTCAAGGGTCAAGGGTCAATTTTCAAGGTTCAAACTCTAGGCTTAAGGGCCATGGCTCAAGGATCAAGGCTCAATAGTCAAGACTCAAGGTTCAAGGTTGAACGCTTCATGCTGAAGGCTCAAAGCTCAAGGCTCAAAGGCTCAAGGCCCAAGGCTCAAGACTCAAGGCCCAAGGCTCAAGACTCAAGGCCCAAGGCTCAAGGTTCAAGGCCCAAGGCTCAAGGCTCAAGGCTCAAGGCTCAAGGCTCAAGGCTCAAGGCACAAGGCTCAAGGCACAAGGCCCAAGGCTCAAGGCTCAAGGCCCAATGCCCAAGGCTCAAGGCCCAAGGCTCTAGGCTTGCTCAAGACTCAATGCTCAAGGCTCAAAGGATCAAGGATCAAGGCTCAAGGCTCAAGGCTCAAGGCTCAACGCTCAAGGCTCAAGGCTCAAGGCTCAAGGCTCATGGTTCAAAGCTCAAGGCTCAAGGGTCATGTCTCAAGGCTTAAGGCTGAAAAGTCAAAGCTCAAGACTCAAGGGTCACAACTCAAGGCTCCACGCTCAAGGCTCAAGGCTCAAAAGTCAATGTTTAAGGCTCAAGGCTCAAGGCTTAAGTCTCAAGGCTCAAGGCTCAAGGCTCAAGGCTCAAGGCTCAAGGCTCAAGGCTCAAGGCTCAAGGCTCAAGGTTCAAAGCTCAAGGCTCAAGGGTCATGTCTCAAGGCTTAAGGCTGAAGAGTCAAAGCTCAAGGCTCAAGGGTCATGGCTCAAGGCTCCAAGCTCAAGGCTCAAGGCTCAAGAGTCAATGTTTAAGGCTCAAGGCTTAAGGCTCAAGTCTCAAGGGTTAAGGCTCAAGGCTCAAGGCTCAAGGCTCAAGGCTCAAGGCTCAAGGTTCAAGGGTCAAGGGTCAAGGGTCAAGGGTTAAGGGTCAAGGGTCAAGGCTCAAGGCTCAAGGCACAAGGATCAACGCTCAAGCATCAAGGCTCAAGGCACAAGGCTCAAGGGTAAACGCTCAAGGCTCAAGGTTCAACGCTCAAGGCTCAAGGCACAAGGCTCAAGGCTCAAGGTTCAAGGCTCATGGCTCATGGCTCAAGGCTCAAGGCTCAAGGCTCATGACTCAAGGTTAAGGCTCAAAAATCAAGGCTAAAGGCTCAAGGGTAAACGCTCAAGGCTCAAGGTTCAAGGCTAAAGAGTCAAGGCTCAAGGTTCAATGCTCAAGACTCAAGGCTCAAGGCTCATGGCTCAATGCTCCAGGCTCAAGGCTCAAGGCTCAAGGCTCAAGGCTCAAGGCTCAAGGCTCAAGGCACAAGGCTCAAGGCTCAAGGCCCAATGCCTAAGGCTCAAGGCCCAAGGCTCAAGGCTTAAGGCTTAAGGCTCAATGCTAAAGGCTCAAGGCTCAAGGATCAAGGCTCAAGGCTCAAGGCTCAATGCTCAAGGCTAAAAGGATCAAGGCTCAAGGCTCAAGGCTCAAGGCTCAAGGCTCAAGGCTCAAAGCTCAATGCTCAAGGCTCATGGTTCAAAGCTCAAGGCTCAAGGGTCACGTCTCAAGGCTTAAGGCTGAAAAGTCAAAGCTCAAGACTCAAGGGTCACGGCTCAAGGCTCCATGCTCAAGGCTCAAGGCTCAAGAGTCAATGTTTAAGGCTCAAGGCTCAAGGCTTAAGTCTCAAGTCTCAAGGGTTAAGGCTCAAGGCTCAAGGCTCAAGGTTAAAGGTTCAAGGGTCAAGGGTTAAGGGTTAAGGGTCAATGGTCAAGGTTCAAGGCTCAAGACTCAAGGCTCAAGGCTCAATGCTCAAGGCTCAAGGCTCAAGGCACAAGGCTCAATGCTCAAGCATCAAGGCTCAAGGCTCAAGGCTCAAGGTTCAAAGCTCAAAGCTCAAGGGTCATGTCTCAAGGCTTAAGGCTGAAAAGTCAAAGCTCAAGGCTCAAGGGTCATGGCTCAAGGCTCCACGCTCAAGGCTCCACGCTCAAGGCTCAAGGCTCAAGAGTCAATGTTTAAGGCTCAAGCCTTAAGGCTCAAGTCTCAAGGGTTAAGGCTTAGGCTCAAGGCTCAAGGCTCAAGGCTCAGGGTTTAAGGGTCAAGGGTCAAGGGTTAAGGGTTAAGGGTCCAGGCTCAACGCTCAAGGCTCAAGGCTCAAGGCCCAAGGCTAGAGGCTCAAGGCCCAAGGCTCCACGCTCAAGGCTCAAGGCTCAAGGCGCAAGGCTCAAGGCTCAAGGCTCAAGGCTCAAGGCTCAAGGCTCAAGGCTCAAGGCTCAAGGCTCAAGGCTCAAGGCTCAAGGCTCAAGGCTCAAGGCTCAAGGCTCAAGGCTCAAGGCTCAAGGCTCAAGGCTCAAGGTTCAAGGGTCAAGGGTCAAGGGTCAAGGGTTAAGGGTTAAGGGTCATGGGTCAAGGTTCCAGGCTCAAGGCTCAAGGCCCAAGGCTCAAGGCTCAAGGCTCAAGGCACAAGGATCAACGCCCAAGCATCAAGGCTCAAGGCTCAAGGCACAAGGCTCAAGGGTAAACGCTCAAGGCTCAAGGTTCAACGCTCAAGGCTCAAGGCACAAGGCTCAAGGCTCAAGGTTCAAGGCTCATGGCTCATGGCTCAAGGCTCAAGGCTCAAGGCTCAAGGCTCAAGGCTCAAGGCTCAAGGCTCATGACTCAAGGTTAAGGCTCAAAAATCAAGGCTAAAGGCTCAAGGGTAAACGCTCAAGGCTCAAGGTTCAAGGCTAAAGAGTCAAGGCTCAAGGTTCAACGCTCAAGACTCAAGGCTCAAGGCTCATGGCTCAATGCTCAATGCTCAAGGCTCAAGGCTCAAGGCTCAAGGCTCAAGGCTCAAGGCTCAAGGCCCAATGCCCAAGGCTCAAGGCCCAAGGCTCAAGGCTTAAGGCTTAAGGCTCAATGCTAAAGGCTCAAGGCTCAAGGATCAAGGCTCAAGGCTCAATGCTCAAGGCTCAAAGGATCAAGGATCAAGGCTCAAGGCTCAAGGCTCAAGGCTCAAGGCTCAAGGCTCAAGGCTCAAAGCTCAAGGCTCAAGGCTCATGGTTCAAAGCTCAAGGCTCAAGGGTCACGTCTCAAGGCTTAAGGCTGAAAAGTCAGAGCTCAAGACTCAAGGGTCACGGCTCAAGGCTCCACGCTCAAGGCTCAAAGCTCAAGAGTCAATGTTTAAGGCTCAAGGCTCAAGGCTTAAGTCTCAAGTCTCAAGGGTTAAGGCTCAAGGCTCAAGGCTCAAGGTTAAAGGGTCAAGGGTCAATGGTTAAGGGTTAAGGGTCAATGGTCAAGGTTCAAGGCTCAAGACTCAAGGCTCAATGCTCAAGGCTCAAGGCTCAAGGCACAAGGATCAATGCTCAAGCATCAAGGCTCACGGCTCGAGGCTTAAGGCTCAAGGCTCAAGGCTCAAGGCTCAAGGGTCAAGGCTCAAGGCTCAAGGTTCAAGGCCTAATGCCCAAGGCTCAAGGCTAAAGGCTCAGGGTAAACGCTCAAGGCTCATGGTTCAAGGCTAAAGAGTCAAGGCTCAAGGTTCAACGCTCAAGGCTTAAGGCTCATGGCTCAAGGCTCAAGGGTCAAGGCTCAAGGCTCAAGGCACAAGGCTCAAGGCTCAAGGTTCAAGGCCTAATGCCCAAGGCTCAAGGCTTAAGGCTTAAGGCTCAATGCTAAAGGCTCAAGGCCTAAGGATCAAGGCTCAAGGCTCAATGCTCAAGGCTCAAAGCATCAAGGCTCAAGGCTCAAGGCTCAAGGCTCATGGTTCAAAGCTCGAGGCTCAAGGGTCACGTCTCAAGCCTTAAGGCTGAAAAGTCAAAGCTTAAGACTCAAGGGTCACGGCTCAAGGCTCCACGCTCAAGGATCAAGGCTCAAGAGTCAACGTTTAAGGCTCAAGGCTCAAGGCTTAAGTCTCAAGTCTCAAGGGTTAAGGCTCAAGGCTCAAGGCTCAAGGATCAAGGCTCAAGGCTCAAGGTTCAAAGCTCAAGGCTCAAGGGTCATGTCTCAAGGCTTAAGGCTGAAAAGTCAAAGCTCAAGGCTCAAGGGTCGTGGCTCAAGGCTCCACGCTCAAGGCTCAAGGCACAAGAGTCAATGTTTAAGGCTCAAGGCTTAAGGCTCAAGTCTCAAGTGTTAAGGCTCAAGGCTCAAGGCTCAAGGTTTAAGGGTCAAGGGTCAAGGGTTAAGGGTTAAGGGTCAAGGGTCAAGGTTCATGGCTCCAGACTCAAGGCTCAAGGCCCAAGGCTCAAGGCTCAAGGCACAAGGATCAACGCTCAAGCATCAAGGCTCAAGGCTTAAGGCACAAGGCTCAAGGGTAAACGCTCAAGGCTCAAGGTTCAACGCTCAAGGCTCAAGGCACAAGGCTCAAGGCTCAAGGTTCAAGGCTCATGGCTCATGGATCAAGGCTCAAGGCTCAAGGCTCAAGGCTCATGACTCAAGGTTAAGGCTCAACAATCAAGGCTAAAGGCTCAAGGGTAAACGCTCAAGGCTCAAGGTTCAAGGCTAAAGAGTCAAGGCTCAAGGTTCAACGCTCAAGGCTTAAAGCTCAAGGCTCATGGCTCAAGGCTCAAGGTTCAAGGCTCAAGGCTCAAGGCTCAAGGCACAAGGCTCAAGGCTCAAGGCCCAATGCCCAAGGCTCACGGCCCAAGGCTAAAGGCTTAAGGCTTAAGGCTCAATGCTAAAGGCTCAAAGCCTAAGGATCAAGGCTCAAGGCTCAATGCTCAAGGCTCAAAGGATCAAGGATCAAGGCTCAAGGCTCAAGGCTCAAGGCTCAAGGCTCAAGGCTCAAGGCTCAAGGCTCATGGTTCAAAGCTCAAGGCTCAAGGGTCAAGTCTCAAGGCTTAAGGCTGAAACGTCAAAGCTCAAGACTCAAGGGTCACGGCTCAAAGCTCCACGATCTAGGCTCAAGGCTCAAGAGTCAACGTTTAAGGGTCAAGGCTCAAGGCTTAAGTCTCAAGTCTCAAGGGTTAAGGCTCAAGGCTCAAGGCTCAAGGCTCAAGGCTCAAGGCTCAAGGCTCAAGGCTCAAGGTTCAAAGCTCAAGGCTCAAGGCTCAAGGCTCAAGGCTCAAGGCTCAAGGTTCAAAGCTCAAGGCTCAAGGCTTAAGGCTGAAAAGTCAAAGCTCAAAGCTCAAGGGTCGTGGCTCAAGGCTCCACGCTCAAGGCTCAAGGCTCAAGAGTTAATGTTTAAGGCTCAAGGCTTAAGGCTCAAGTCTCAAGGGTTAAGGCTCAAGGCTCAAGGCTCAAGGCTCAAGGCTCAAGGCTCAAGGCTCAAGGTTCAAGGGTCAAGGGTCAAGGGTTAAGGGTTAAGGGTCAAGGGTCAAGGTTCAAGGCTTCAGACTCAAGGCTCAAGGCCCAAGGCTCAAGGCTCAAGGCTCAAGGCACAAGGATCAACACTCAAGCATCAAGGCTCAAGGCTCAAGGCATAAGGCTTAAGGGTAAACGCTAAAGGCTCAAGGTTCAACGCTCAAGGCTCAAGGCACAAGGTTCAAGGATCAAGGTTCAAGGCTCATGGCTCATGGCTCAAGGCTCAAGGCTCAAGGCTCATGACTCAAGGTTAAGGCTCAAAAATCAAGGCTAAAGGCTCAAGGGTAAACGCTCAAGGCTCAAGGTTCAAGGCTCAAGGTTCAACGCTCAAGGCTCGAGGCTCAAGGCTCATGGCTCAAGGCTCAAGGCTCAAGGCTCAAGGCACAAGGCTCAAGGCTCAAGGTTCAAGGCCCAATCCCCAGGCTCAAGGCCCAAGGCTCAAGGCTTAAGGCGTAAGGCTCAATGCTAAAGGCTCAAGGCCTAAGGATCAAGGCTCAAGGCTCAATGCTCAAGGCTCAAAGGATCAAGGATCAAGGCTCAAGGCTCAAGGCTCAAGGCTCAAGGCTCAAGGCTCAAGGCTCAAGGCTCATGGTTCAAAGATCAAGGCTCAAGGGTCACGTCTCAAGGCTTAAGGCTGAAAAGTCAAAGCTCAAGACTCAAGGGTCACGACTCAAGGCTCCACGCTCAAGGCTCAAGGCTCAAGAGTCAACGTTTAAGGCTCAGGGCTCAAGGATTAAGTATCAAGTCTCAAGGGTTAAGGCTCAAGGCTCAAGGCTCAAGGCTCAAGGCTCAAGGCTCAAGGCTCAAGGCTCAAGGCTCAAGGTTCAAGGCTCATGGCTCATGGCTCAAGGCTCAAGGCTCATGACTCAAGGTTAAGGCTCAAAAATCAAGGCTAAAGGCTCAAGGGTAAACGCTCAAGGCTCAAGGTTCAAGGCTAAAGAGTCAAGGCTCAAGGTTCAACGCTCAAGGCTCAAGGCTCAAGGCTCAGGGCTCAAGGCTCAACGCTCAAGGCTCAAGGATCAAGGCTCAAGGCTCAAGGCTCAAGGCTCAAGGCACAAGGCTCAAGGCTCAAGGCTCAAGGCCCAATGCCCAAGGCTCAAGGCCCAAGGCTCAAGGCTTAAGGCTTAAGGCTCAATGCTAAAGGCTCAAGGCTCAAGGATCAAGGCTCAAGGCTCAATGCTCAAGGCTCAAAGGATCAAGGATCAAGGCTCAAGGCTCAAGGCTCAAGGCTCAAGGCTCAAGGCTCAAGGCTCAAGGCTCAAGGCTCAAGGCTCAAGGCTCAAGGCTCAAGGCTCAAGGCTCAAGGCTCAAGGCTCAAGGCTCAAGGCTCAAGGCTCAAGGCTCAAGGCTCAAGGCTCATGGTTCAAAGCTCAAGGATCAAGGGTCACGTCTCAAGGCTTAAGGCTGAAGAGTCAAAGCTCAAGACTCAAGGGTCACGGCTCTAGGCTCCACGCTTAAGGCTCAAGGCTTAAGTCTCAAGTCTCAAGGGTTAAGGCTCAAGGCTCAAGGCTCAAGGCTCAAGGCTCAAGGCTCAAAGCTCAAGGCTCAAGGGTCATGTCTCAAGGCTTAAGGCTGAAAAGTCAAAGCTCAAGGCTCAAGGGTCGTGGATCAAGGCTCCACGCTAATGGCTCAAGGCTCAAGAGTCAATGTTTAAGGCTCAAGGCTTAAGGGTCAAGTCTCAAGGGTTAAGGCTCAAGGCTCAAGGCTCAAGGCTCAAGGTTCAAGGGTCAAGGGTCAAGGGTTAAGGGTTAAGGGTCAACGGTCAAGGTTCAAGGCTTCAGACTCAAGGCTCAAGGCCCAAGGCTCAAGGCCCAAGGCACAAGGATCAACGCTCAAGCATCAAGGCTCAAGGCTCAAGGCACAAGGCTCAAGGGTAAACGCTCAAGGCTCAAGGTTCAACGCTCAAGGCTCAAGGCACAAGGCTCAAGGCTCAAGGTTCAAGGCTCATGGCTCATGGCTCAAGGCTCAAGGCTCATGACTCAAGGTTAAGGCTCAAAAATCAAGGCTAAAGGCTCAAGGATAAACGCTCAAGGCTCAAGGTTCAAGGCTAAAGAGTCAAGGCTCAAGGTTCAACGCTCAAGGCTCAAGGCTCAAGGCTCAAGGCTCATGGCTCAAGGCTCAAGGCTCAAGGCTCAAGGATCAAGGCTCAAGGCTCAAGGCTCAAGGCTCAAGGCACAAGGCTCAAGGCTCAAGGCTCAAGGCCCAATGCCGAAGGCTCAAGGCCCAAGGCTCAAGGCTTAAGGCTTAAGGCTCAATGCTAAAGGCTCAAGGCTCAAGGATCAAGGCTCAAGGCTCAATGCTCAAGGCTCAAAGGATCAAGGATCAAGGATCAAGGCTCAAGGCTCAAGGCTCAAGGCTCAAGGCTCAAGGCTCAAGGCTCAAGGCTCAAGGCTCAAGGCTCAAGGCTCAAGGCTCATGGTTCAAAGCTCAAGGATCAAGGGTCACGTCTCAAGGCTTAAGGCTGAAAAGTCAAAGCTCAAGACTCAAGGGTCACGGCTCTAGGCTCCACGCTCAAGGCTCAAGGCTTAAGTCTCAAGTCTCAAGGGTTAAGGCTTAAGGCTCAAGGCTCAAGGCTCAAGGTTAAAGGGTCAAGGTTCAAGGTTCAAAGCTCAAGGCTCAAGGGTCATGTCTCAAGGCTTGAGGCTGAAAAGTCAAAGCTCAAGGCTCAAGGGTCAAGGCTCAAGGCTCCACGCTCAAGGCTCAAGGCTCAAGAGTCAATGTTTAAGGCTCAAGGCTTCAGTCTCAAGTCTCAAGGGTTAAGGCTCAAGGCTCAAGTATCAAGGTTCAAGGGTGAAGGGTCAAGGGTTAAGGGTTAAGGGTTAAAGGTCAAGGGTCAAGGTTCAAGGCTCCAGACTCAAGGCTAAAGGCCCAAGGCTCAAGGCTCAAGGCTCAAGGCACAAGGATCAACGCTCAAGCATCAAGGCTCAAGGCTCAAGGCACAAGGCTCAAGGGTAAACGCTCAAGGCTCAAGGTTCAACGCTCAAGGCTCAAGGCACAAGGCTCAAGGCTCAAGGTTCAAGGCTCATGGCTCATGGCTCAAGGCTCAAGGCTCAAGGCTCATGACTCAAGGTTAAGGCTCAAAAATCAAGGCTAAAGGCTCAAGGGTAAACGCTCAAGGCTCAAGGTTCAAGGCTAAAGAGTCAAGGCTCAAGGTTCAACGCTCAAGGCTCAAGGCTCTAGGCTCAAGGCTCAAGGCTCAAGGCTCAAGGCTCAAGGCTCAAGGCTCAAGGCTCAATGCCCAAGGCTCAAGTCTCAAGGCCCAAGGCTCAAGGCTTAAGGCTTAAGGCTCAATGCTAAAGGATCAAGGCTCAAGGATCAAGGCTCAAGGCTCAATGCTCAAGGCTCAAAGGATCAAGGATCAAGGCTCAACGCTCAAGGCTCAAGGCTCAAGGCTCAAGGTTCAAGGCTAAAGGCTCAAGGCTCAAGGCTCAAGGTTTAAGGCTCAAGGCTCAAGGCTCAAGGCTCAAGGGTAAAGGTTCAAGGTTCAAGTGGTGAAGGCTCAAGGGTCACGACTCAAGGTTAAGGCTCAAAAATCAAGGATAAAGGCGCAAGGGTAAACGCTAAAGGCTCAAGGTTCAAGGCTAAAGAGTCAAGGCTCAAGGTTCAACGCTCAAGGCTCAAGGTTCAAGGCTCATGGCTCAAGGCTCAAGGCTCAAGGCTCAAGGCTCAAGGCACAAGGCTTAAGGCTCAAGGCTCAAGGCCCAAGGTTCAAGGCTCAAGGCCCAAGGCTCAAGGCTTAAGGCTTAAGGCTCAATGCTAAAGGCTCAAAGCTCAATGATCAAGGCTCAAGGCTCAATGCTCAAGGCTCAAAGGATCAAGACTCAAGGCTCAAGGCTCAACGATCAATGCTCAACGCTCACGACTTAAAGGCTCAACTTTCAAGGGTCAAGGGTCAAGGCTCAAGGCCCAAGGCTCAAGGCTCAGGGAACAAGGCTCAAGGCTCACGACTCAAGGTTCAAGGTTCAAGTCTCAAGGCCCAAGACTCAAAGGATCAAGGCTCAAGGCTCAAGGCTCAAGGCTCAAGGCTCAAGGCTCAAGGCTCAAGGCTCAAGGCTCAAGGCTCAAGGCTCAAGGCTCAAGGCTCAAGGCTCAAGGCTCAAGGCTCAAGGCTCAAGGCTCAAGGCTCAAGGCTCAAGGCTCAAGGTTCAAGGTTCAAATCTCAAGGCTCAAGGGTCACGTCTCAAGGCTTAAAGCTGAAAAGTCAAAGCTCAAGGCACAGGCGTCACGGCTCAAGGCTCCACGCTCAAGGCTCAAGGCTCAAGAGTCAAGGTTTAAGGCTCAAGACTTAAGGCTCAAGTCTCAAGGGTTAAGGCTCAAGGCTCAAGGCTCAAGGCTCAAGGTTCAAGGGTCAAGGGTCAAGGTTCAAGGGTCAAGGCTCAAGGCTCAAGGCACAAGGATCAACGCTCAAGCATCAAGGCTCAAGGCTCAAGGCTCAAGGGTAAAGGTTCAAGGTTCAAAGGTCGCTGAAGGGTCACGACTCAAGGTTAAGGCTCAAAAAGCAAGGCTAAAGGCTCAAGGGTAAACGCTCAAGGCTCAAGGTTCAAGGCTCAAGAGTCAAGGCTCAAGGTTTAAGGCTCAAGGCTCAAGGCTCAAGGCTCAAGGCTCAAGGATCAAGGCTCAAGGCTCAAGGCTCAAGGCTCAAGGCTCAAGGCTAAAGGCTAGAGGCTAAAGGCTCAAGGCTCAAGGCTCTAGGCTCTAGGCTCTAGGCTCAAGGGTCAAGGGTCAAGGGTCAAGGCTCTAGGCGCAATGCTCAAGGGTTAAGGCTCAACGATCAAGGCTCCAGGTTCAAGGGTCATGGGTCAAGGGTTAAGGATCAAGGGACAAGGGTGAAGGCTCAAGGTTCAAGGCTCAAGGCTCTAGGCTCTTGGCTCAAGGCTCAAGGCCCAATGATCAAGGTTCAAGGCTAAAGGCTCAAAGCTCAAGGCTCAAGGCTCAAGGCTCAAGGTAGAAGGCTCAAGGCTCAAGGCTCAAGGGTAAAGGTTCAAGGTTCAAGGGGTCAAGGCTCAAGGGTCACGACTCAAGGTTAAGGCTCAAAAATCAAGGCTAAAGGCTCAAGGGTAAACGCTAAAGGCTCAAGGTTCAAGGCTAAAGAGTCAAGGCTCAAGGTTCAACGCTCAAGGCTCAAGGTTCAAGGCTCAAGGGTCAAGGATCAAGGCTCAAGGCTCAAGGGTCAAGGCTCAAGGTTCAAGGCTCAAGGCTCAAGGCTCAAGACTCAGGGCTCAAGGCTCATGGCTCAAGGGTCACGGCTCAAGGGTCAAGGCTCAAAAGTCAAGGCTCAAGGTTCAAGGTTCAAGGTTTCAGGTTGAAGGCTCAAGCCTCAAAGGATCAAGACTCATCGCTCAAGGATCAACGATCAATACTCAAAAAATCAATGCACAAGGCTCAACACTCACGACTTAAAGGCTCAACTTTCAAGGGTCAAGGCTCAAGGCACAAGGCTCAAGGCTCAAGGCCTAAGGCTCAAGGCTTAGGGATCAAGGCTCAAGGCTCAAGGCTCAAGGCTCAAGGTTCAAAGCTCAAGGCTCAAGGGTCACGTCTCTAGGCTTAAGGCTGAAAAGTCAAAGCTCAAGGCACAAGCGCCACGGCTCAAGGCTCCACGCTCAAGGCTCAAGAGTCAAGGTTTAAGGCTCAAGGCTCAAGGCTTAAGGCTAAAGTCCCAAGGGTTAAGGCTCAAGGCTCAAGGCTCAAGGCTCAAGGTTCAAGGGTCAAGGGTCAAGGGTCAACGGTCAACGTTCAAGGCTCAAGGATCAAGGCTTAAGGCTCAAGGCACAAGGATCAACGCTCAAGAATCAAGGCTCAAGGCTCAAGACTCAAGGCTAAAGGCTAAGGGTAAACGCTAAAGGCTCAACGTGCAAGGCTAAAGAGTCAAGGCTCAAGGTTCAACGCTCAAGGCTCAAGGTTCAAGGCTCATGGCTCAAGGCTCAAGGCTCAAGGCTCAAGGCCCAAGGTTCAAGGCTCATGGCTCAAGGCTTAAGGCTCAATGCTAAAGGCTCAAAGCTCAATGATCAAGGCTCAAGGCTCAATGCTCAAGGCTCAAAGGATCAAGACTCAAGGCTCAAGGCTCAACGATCAATACTCAAGGATAAACACGCTCATGGCTCAACACTCACGACTTAAAGGCTCAACTTTCAAGGGTCAAGGGTCAAGGGTCAAGGCTCAAGGCTCAAGACCCAAGGCTCAAGGCTCAGGGAACAAGGCTCAAGGCTGACGGCTCAAGGTTCACGGTTCAAGTCTCAAGGCCCAATACTCAAAGGATCAAGGCTCAAGGCTCAAGGCTCAGGGATCAAGGCTCAGGGCTCAAGGCTCAAGGCTCAAAGCTCAAGGCTCAAGGCTCAAGGCTCAAGGCTCAAGGTTCAAGGTTCAAATATCAAGGGTCACGTCTCAAGGCTTAAAGCTGAAAAGTCAAAGCTCTAGGCACAAGAGTCACGGCTCAAGGCTCCACGCTCAAGGCTCAAGAGTCAAGGTTTAAGGCTCAAGGCTCAAGGCTTAAGGCTCAAGTCTCAAGGGTTAAGGCTCAAGGCTCAAGGCTCAAGGTTCAAGGGTCAAGGTTTAAGGCTCAAGGCTCAAGGCTCAAGGCACAAGGATCAACGCTCAAGCATCAAGGCTCAAGGCTCAAGGTTCAAGGTTCAAAGGTCGCTCAAGGGTCACAACTCAAGGTTAAGGCTCAAAAAGCAAGGCTAAAGGCTAAAGGGGAAACGCTCAAGGCTCAAGGTTCGAGGCTCAAGAGTCAAGGCTCAAGGTTTAACGCTCAAGGCTCAAGGCTCAAGGCTCAAGGCTCAAGGCTCAAGGCTCAAGGCTCAAGGCTCAAGGCTCAAGGCTAAAGGCTAAAGGCTAAAGGCTAAAGGCTAAAGGCTAAAGGCTAAAGGCTAAAGGCTTAAGGCTCTAGGCTCTAGGCTCAAGGGTCAAGGCTCAAGGCTCAATCGAGGCTCGAGGCTCCAGGCTCAAGGCTCAAGGCTCAAGGCTCAAGGCTCAAGGCTCAAGGCTCAAGGCTCAAGGCTCAAGGCTCAAGGCTCAAGGCTCAAGGCTCAAGGCTCAAGGCTCGATGCTCGAGGCTTGAGGCTTAAGGCTCAAAGCTCAAGGCTCAAGGCTCAACGCTCAAGGTTCAAGGTTCAAAGCTCAAGGCTCAAGGGTCACGTCTCAAGGCTAGAGGCTGGAAAGTCAATGCTCAAGGCTCAAGGGTCACGGCTCAAGGCTCCACGCACAAGGCTCAAGGCTCAAGAGTCAAGGTTTAAGGCTCAAGGTTCAAGGCTCAATGCTCAAGGGTTAAGGCTCAACGATCAAGGCTCCAGGTTCAAGGGTCAAGGCTCAAGGCACAATTATCAAGGTTCAAGGCTAAAGGCTCAAGGCTAAAGGCTCAAGGCTCAAGGAAGAAGGCTCAAGGGTTAAGGCTCAAGGGTAAAGGTTGAAGGTTCTAGGGGTCAAGGCTCAAGGGTCACGACTCAAGGTTGAGGCTCAAAAATCATGGCTAAAGGCTCAAGGGTAAACGCTGAAGGCTCAAGGTTCAAGGCTAAAGAGTCAAGGCTTAAGGTTCAACGCTCAAGGCTCAAGGTTCAAGGCTCAAGGGTCAAGGCTCAAGGCTCAAGGCTCAAGGTTCAAGGCTCAAGGTTCAAGGCTCAAGGCTCAAGGCTCAAGGCTCAGGGCTCAAGGCTCAAGGCTCAAGGGTCACGCCTCAAGGGTCAAGGCTCAAAAGTCAAGGCTCAAGGTTTAACGCTCAAGGCTCAAGGCTCAAGGCTCAAGGCTCAAGGCTCAAGGCTCAAGGCTCAAGGCTCAAGGCTCAAGGCTCAAGGCTCAAGGCTCAAGGCTCAAGGCTCAAGGCTAAAGGCTAAAGGCTAAAGGCTAAAGGCTAAAGGCTAAAGGCTAAAGGCTTAAGGCTCTAGGCTCTAGGCTCAAGGGTCAAGGCTCAAGGCTCAATCGAGGCTCGAGGCTCCAGGCTCAAGGCTCAAGGCTCAAGGCTCAAGGCTCAAGGCTCAAGGCTCAAGGCTCAAGGCTCAAGGCTCGATGCTCGAGGCTTGAGGCTTAAGGCTCAAAGCTCAAGGCTCAAGGCTCAACGCTCAAGGTTCAAGGTTCAAAGCTCAAGGCTCAAGGGTCACGTCTCAAGGCTAGAGGCTGGAAAGTCAATGCTCAAGGCTCAAGGGTCACGGCTCAAGGCTCCACGCACAAGGCTCAAGGCTCAAGAGTCAAGGTTTAAGGCTCAAGGTTCAAGGCTCAATGCTCAAGGGTTAAGGCTCAACGATCAAGGCTCCAGGTTCAAGGGTCAAGGCTCAAGGCACAATTATCAAGGTTCAAGGCTAAAGGCTCAAGGCTAAAGGCTCAAGGCTCAAGGTAGAAGGCTCAAGGGTTAAGGCTCAAGGGTAAAGGTTGAAGGTTCTAGGGGTCAAGGCTCAAGGGTCACGACTCAAGGTTGAGGCTCAAAAATCATGGCTAAAGGCTCAAGGGTAAACGCTGAAGGCTCAAGGTTCAAGGCTAAAGAGTCAAGGCTTAAGGTTCAACGCTCAAGGCTCAAGGTTCAAGGCTCAAGGGTCAAGGCTCAAGGCTCAAGGCTCAAGGTTCAAGGCTCAAGGTTCAAGGCTCAAGGCTCAAGGCTCAAGGCTCAGGGCTCAGGGCTCAAGGCTCAAGGGTCACGCCTCAAGGGTCAAGGCTCAAAAGTCAAGGCTCAAGGTTCAAGGTTCAAGGTTTCAGGTTGAAGGCTCAAGCCTCAAAGGATCAAGACTCAAGGCTCAAGGATCAACGATCAATACTCAAGGATCAATGCTCAAGGCTCAACGCTCACGACTTAAAGGCTCAACTTTCAAGGGTCAAGGCTCAAGGCACAAGGCTCAAGGCCTAAGGCTCAAGGCTTAGGGACCAAGGCTCAAGGCTCACGGCTCAAGGTTAAGGTTCAAGTCTCAAGGCTCAAGGCTCAAGGTTCAAGGTTCAAAGCTCAAGGCTCAAGGGTCACGTCTCTAGGCTTAAGGCTGAAAAGTCAAAGCTCAAGGCACAAGCGTCACGGCTCAAGGCTCCACGCTCAAGGCTCAAGAGTCAAGGTTTAAGGCTCAAGGCTTAAGGATTAAGGCTCAAATCCCAAGGGTTAAGGCTCAAGGCTCAAGGCTCAAGTTTCAAGGGTCAAGGGTCAAGGGTCAAGGTTCAAGGCTCAAGGCTCAAGGCTCCAGGCTTAAGGCTCAAGGCTCAAGGCACAAGGATCAACGGTCAAGAATCAAGGCTCAAGGCTCAAGGCTCAAGGCTAAAGGCTTAAGGGTAAACGCTAAAGGCTCAACGTTCAAGGCTTAAAAGTCAAGGCTCAAGGTTCAACGCTCAAGGCTCAAGGTTCAAGGCTCATGGCTCAAGGCTCAAGGCCCAAGGCTCAAGGCACACGGCACAAGGCTCAAGGCTCAAGGCCCATGGTTCAAGGCTCAAGGCCCAAGGCTCAAGGCTTAAGGCTCAATGCTAAAGGATCAAAGCTCAATGATCAATGCTCAAGGCTCAATGCTCAAGGCTCAAAGGATCAGGACTCAAGGCTCAAGGCTCAACGATCAATACTCAAGGATCAACGCTCAAGGCTCAACGCTCACGACTTAAAGGCTCAACTTTCAAGGGTAAAGGGTCAAGGGTCAAGGCTCAAGGCCCAAGGCTCAAGGCTCAGGGAACAAGGCTCAAGGCTCACGACTCAAGGTTCAAGGTCCAAGTCTCAAGGCCCAAGACTCAAAGGATCAAGGCTCAAGGCTAAAGGCTCAAGGCTCAGGTCTCAAGGCTCAAGGCTAAAGGCTCAAGGCTCAAGGCTCAACGCTCAAGGCTCAAGGCTCAAGGCTCAACGCTCAAGGCTCAAGGTTCAAGGTTCAAATCTCAAGGCTCAAGGGTCACGTCTCAAGGCTTAAAGCTGAAAAGTCAAAGCTCAAGGCACAAGCGTCACGGCTCAAGGCTCCACGCTCATGTTGGAATATGCTTCACGCGTATAACATATAGTTATATGGCTAGTTGTTTGTGAGCCTAAAGGGTCACACACTTAAACACTAAACACCATTATATAATTAGTGTAATTAGTGTAATTACATTAATTATTAATATATAAAAGTTTCATGCTTGTATATAATAAGTTTAATATTAATTGTTAATATTGAAACTTTATTATGAGCAAACTAGAAGAAACAAATAACAAGGGACTAGAGTGAAAATAGAAGTATGGTTTATGGAAATCTTTAATGGGTCTTTATGGCACAATTATGTGTGATGAATGAGTCCATAAACACTCCCTTTGACCCCTCTCTTGGACGTGCACCATAACACACACAAGAAGGTGTTTTTGTTTTCTTCCTATTTTTTTTTTGCTCTCAAGAATCAAGGACTAGCATCCTCCTTTGGTGTTCTTGAAGTGTTGTGTGGACTTTCTTTTAGAGGTATTCTAATTGAATACCTGGTTTCAATCCATCACCAACTCCATCCGAATACACAATAATCAAAGGCAACTAGGGTATGAATTCTTATACCATTCTCTTTGATTTTCTTATAGTTTAATTGTATGATTGATATCAAGATCCGTTCATGGTGATTAAATCTTTCCGCTGCGTTTTGTTACTTGTAATAACCGAAAATCACCATTAGTGGTATCACGAGTCATTATATTAATCATATAATTAGCTAGATTTTGTGAAAAGTGGCAAAAATCAACCGGTTTTGTGTTGTTAAAATTCCGATCGGACAAAAACAAAACCCTACGGGTTTTTTATTTTAGTTTTCGGTTTTTTATAAAAATGTGGGTTAAAATATGGTATTTTTGGAACCCCATTGTCACTTGTTACAAAATCATATCAAAAAATTAATCTTGTTATTGTATTTTTTTGATTATTTGGCTTGGAATTTAATTTTTAATTCCATTTTGTTGATATGGCAAAACATGTATTTTTGCCATATCCCAAGCCAAAGCCTTGTCAATTGTTGCTTGTTTGTGCAAACCAATAAAAGCCTAGACCATTTGTGAATGAATGTGTTTGATGTTTGGTTGTTTGGGAAAAGCCTTGTTTTTTTTTGGCTTAATTGTTGTAATTTGTTTCATTTATTTTTATTTTATTTTTGGTGCCATTTTTGGGGCAATTTGTAATGTAAAAGTAATAGAATAGATTGTATTTATTTTATCTTTTTATTGTAAATTGTTGACAAAAAATATTGAAGACTAATGAAGAAAACAACAAATTTCCGTCACAAAAGCGAGGGCTGTACGAAAACAGGTTTTCCAGAGGCATACAGACTCCTTTTTGGGCGATTCAAAAGCCTAAAATGCTTGCAAAGTCGTGGGCTACAACTTTCCAGAAGGCCGGGAAGACCAACGAAGACTCCTTCAGTGACTTTTCGGGCTTCAAAGTCTGCTGGAATTTTCTGGCAGATTACATTTTTTCACAATTTTGGGTTCTACTTGCTCAAGAATGTCTTGGAGCAAGTGGGAGCCCATTGGGTTTATGTAGGCCCGTTTGGGTTCATGTTGGCCCATCCCCTAGTTTGACCCTTCGGTCCGTCGTGATGACTCACGTGACCGAACCTAGGATTTCATTGGTCGAGGTTTGCACAAAATTTTGTTGCATGTTTTATTCTTATGTTTGTGGTTGTTTTTCTTTTCTATTAGATACAAATAGTAAAACAAATTAAAAATGGTTTTTAGACACAAACATTAAAACATTCAAAACCTTAATCATCGATGATTACTAGTTAATCATTGATGATTAAACCTTTAATCTAAAATTGTTTTGAGATTAAACTAAGTTTAAATACGATTTGAAACTTAAACCTTAATAATCATTAAATGTTTTTACCGTTTATTAAACGACTTATGAAGTGATATGAATGAAGTACATGATTCATTCATATCTTAATAAAATTTTATTAATTAAAATTTAACATACCTAAAATTTAAGTCACGCCGTCCAATCGGTTGTAAATCACTTGCTTCTATTTTTGAATTCACGTGAGACGTGGTTTGAATCTAGATCCGAGGTCATTATTCTCTACGCGTGAGACCTAGAGCTATTTTGACATGATTTCACATTGGATGACTTAATCGAGTTAACGGTGAGACCTTGACTCGAGGCGACGATGCGACAAACATGCCACTTGACCCTAGATGCTTGTTCACTAGGTGCCATGAAGTCCCATACCTCTAAGAGTTGCACTTGTAATGCAATTGTTGATCGTCACCTACCTATTGGATCTATCACCTCTAGCAGATCAACTGATGCGGTGATAGAAGCTCAATGGGATCTTAGCTTTTAATTAAAATTAATTGGGTAGTTAATTGATTAAAAGAAATTATTATTGAAAATACTATTTTTTGAACTTTGGTTGTTATACAGATAACAACAACATCAAAACCTAAGTATCTCCACTCAAAAATCAGTTCTTGAAAACTGAAACTGACTAATATCAACTTTATCTTCTGATATCGAATTCTAAGGATTGTCCTTAGAGATGAGAAAGTTGATATACCTATAAGAGGCCTTACCTGAGGCACCTCCTGTCAGTGATTATGCTGCTGTTCGTCAAGCCTTTACAGAAACGTTTAACGAACACCAAGAAGTTGCTACTCATATGCTTGTGAGCATGAACCCCGAGATTCGAAAGTACTTCGAGGAACTCACAGCATATGACATGATAAGCGAGTTGAAAATAATATTTCAACAAAAGGCAGAACTTGAACTGTTCAAAACAGTTAAAGCATTCCATGCTTGCAATCAGGAGGACGGCCAATCAGTTAGCACTTACATCTTGAATATGCAATGCTATCTTGATCCAATGGAACGTCTTGGTTACCCCTTACCACAAGTTCTTGGAATGAGCTTGATTCTTACCTCACTATCCAAGGACTATGACCAGTTTGAAAAGTGTTTTAAAAGTACATAGCATGGGGAAGACAATCGTTGAACATGCTATGGTAAAACTGGTTGAGCAAGGGTTACCCAATACTTTTCTTGCAATTAGGGAAGGTAAACCGCAAGCACAAGGCAAGAGTCTAGGTAAGGGTAAGCTAGTTTACTTTTCCAAACCTACGATTCCCCCACCTGCTAAAAAGGAGCACCCTGCAAAGGATATTTCTTGCCATCATTGCGATGAAACTGGCCATTGAAGGAGGAATTGTCCTGCCTACGTGGCAGAGTTGATGAAGGACAAATGTGTTCTAGTTAGCACATTAGGTATCTTCATTATAGAACTCCATACTTTTCGTGATAAATCTTGAGTGTATGACACTAGTTGTGGAACTCACATTTACACAAATGTGCAAGATTGAATGTGAAGTAGAAAGCTAAATGAATGGAAGCTGTGATCTTATCCTTCCTAATGCGTTAATTATTGTTTTGAATAATTGTCAATTATGCATTGTTTAGCTTTATCGTTTGTTGAATAAGGGATTATGATATCTTGTTTTATGAAAAATAACATTTTTTATTACTATTTCTTATAATAGTATGTTTGAAATTAATATGCATGATCCTAATTCAAGCGATAGTTCTATATACAAATGTAGCACTCAAGAATCCAAATTGGTTTGGATTCTACTTACCTAGAGCATCGTCATCTTTTCCACATAAACAACTCGACGGGCTTCTTTACAAATGATTATGAATCATTTAAAATGCCTCTCTTGTATATTATGGAAAGATAACAAGAAAGCTTTTCTCCCATGTTGGCAAAAGAGCTAAAAATCTACTTGGACTCATACATATTGATGTATGTGGCCCTTTTAGAACTAAGACTAGGGAAGGTGCCACCTACTTTCACTGATGATATCATTCGATGTGGTTATGTTTACTTGATTAAACATCAACATGGAAGCTTTAATGATATCAGTCGCTATGGTTATGTTTACTTGATTAGACATAAACATGAAATCTTTGAAACGTTCAAAGCTTCCTAAAGTAAAAGTAGAAAATCAACTTAGCAAGACAACAAAGGCTTTCAGTCCTGATTACGGATGAAAGTACATGAGTCAAGAGTTTCTGGATCATCCCTCACATCGTGAGATTGTCTCACAATTCACTCTTTCATACACTCAACAAGATAATGGTGCGTCTGGAAAGAGATATCGGACCCTGTATGACATGGTGCGATCTATGATGAGTCCTACTACTCTTACACTATCCTTTTGAGGGGCATGCACTGAAGTCTGCTGCTCGAATACTTGATATGGTTCTGACCAAAAGGTTAAAAAGACACCATATGAGATATGGCGTGGGAAAGTCCCAATTTGTCTTACTTGAGGATCTGGGGTTGTGAGGATCTCGTGGAACGAGACATGCCGAACAAACTTGAGCCCATATCTATCAAGTATATCTTCGATTACTATTTTACTTCCCAACTGAGAACAAATGGTTGTTACTCGGTATGCTGAGTTTCTTGAGAACAGTCTCATTTCACAAAGCAAGTGGGAGCACTATAGACTTTGACAAGATTCAAAGTGAAGATACACAACCTTCTGGTAACACTAGCAAATATCATTCTGAGGCTGGACATATAGATGTTGGACCACAGGATGATGTTGTTCCCATTCATAGATCCGCAAGGACACTTCATGCACCTGAACGATATAGATTTATGTCGATGCTGAGGAGCAAGTTTCGAGGATCATTATGAACCCCCTAACTATCAAGTTGCATTATCGAATTTTGTATTCGAAAAATGACTTGAAGCTATGAATGCGAAAATAAAATCCATGAGAGACAATAAAGTTTTGAACTTAGTTGATCTTTCTCAAAACAGTAAGACTGTTGACATGGATGAAAATATACACACCTATAAATCTCTCATAGTAGCAAAAGGTTACACTCAATCCTACTGGATTGACAATGATGAAACCTTCTCGCCTGTTACTAAAGACATTAGGATTCTTATAGCCAAAGTAGTGTACTATGACTACGAAATTTGGTTGATGATGAAATCAAATCGTTTGTTTCACCTAAAACCCAAACTGAGTATGTGTATATATGAAAGCTAGTGGGAGCGTTGTCGTTTCTCAAGTCATACATGTTGATGACATGTCACTCATGTGAAACAATATACCATGCTACAAGATGAAAATCCTGGCTTGGAAAATGTTTCGACATGATGGATTGTAGGGACACGACATACATACTTGAAGTAAAGATCTATAATGATAGATCAAAGCGGTTAATTGGTTTAAGTCGAAGTGCTTACATTGACAAAATTCTAAATGGTTTAGAGTGGTACTCCCAAACGAGGAAGTCCTCGTATGCCACACAATGTAAACTTGAGTGAGACTCAAGGACCTTCCACACCTGATGTGGTGAAGCGGATGAATGTAATCCCCTATGAATCGGCTATTGCATTCATCATGTACGCTGTAAGGAGCACTAGGCCAAATGTAACGTCCTTAGGGGACCTTACTAGAAAATACCAACAGAATTCATGCGAGGTCACTGGATTGCTGTTAAGAACACATTGAAGTATTTTAAAGTACTGGAGATATGTTTCTTGGTCATGGTGGAGATACTGAACTGAAACTAAGTATACTTGCTATACTTATGTTGGTTTTGAAATAGGGCGTGATGACGCTAGATCCTATTTACGAATGTTCACTACATTCGAATGATTTATCGAGATATGTGAAATTCGTACACTTAAAGTTCAAACAGATAACTAACTAGCTGACGCTTTATCGAACTCAGTGTCTTGTACCAAACATCTTGAATATGAATGGAACATTGGACTTCAACAAGCTAGTAGTTTCATGTAAATCTGTTTTAGTATTTGGATAATGGAACTGTGAGCAGTTTATATTGGAATAAATTGATATATTTGATATGATCGTTTTTATATGAATATCTACTGTGTTCTATATTTGCATGTTTATATCCTTGAATATTTACTGTGTTTTATATTCTAAATTGTCCATTGTCATATTGATAATATGGGAATATTATTAAGACAAATCTGAGGGCATTGATGACATTATCTTAGTATGACTAAGGATGATGAAATCAAACTCACATGTTGTTCATATTGATGCACAATTGGACTGACCCAACCTATGAGAAATCACTTCCTGGATTTATGTCACAAGTGAATCTCACAAAGGCTTTGTCACTTATCCTCTGACTTGAGATGCAAGTTGGTTTGTGTATGTATAGGGGCAAACTTTGATATGGTTAAACACTGACCTGAATAAGGCTGCTATAACAACCATTATCGGGTTTGTCATTAAGCATATGACAGACACGTGCAGTCAACAAAGAATTTGTTCCTCCACGCATGTGGATTAGATACTACTGGGCCCCTCGATGATTTGAATAGATGTATGTGTGGCCACACCCAAAAGGTAATCAAGATGAATCTTGATTGGTTTTGGTAATCTACTTCAATGTATAGATCGAGAAACAGAATCGTTGAAATTTTAGATTGACATTTATCCTTGTCTAAAATTCAACATAGTATCAGTAACAAAAGGATAACTGCTCGAAAACTTTGAACAAAGATTTTATGAAACTCCTCATGTACTTCTAGGGGCATTGGCGGGTTGCTAGACTCTAACCTTTGCTTGTATAACTACTTGATGTTATCACGTGCGCAAGTGGGAGCTGTTGGAATATGCTTCACGCGTATAACATATAGTTATATGGCTAGTTGTTTGTGAGCCTAAAGGGTCACACACTTAAACACTAAACACCATTATATAATTAGTGTAATTAGTGTAATTACATTAATTATTAATATATAAAAGCTTCATGCTTGTATATAATAAGTTTAATATTAATTGTTAATATTGAAACTTTATTATGAGCAAACTAGAAGAAACAAATAACAAGGGACTAGAGTGAAAATAGAAGTATGGTTTATGGAAATCTTTAATGGGTCTTTATGGCACAATTATGTGTGATGAATGAGTCCATAAACACTCCCTTTGACCCCTCTCTTGGACGTGCACCATAACACACACAAGAAGGTGTTTTTGTTTTCTTCCTATTTTTTTTTTGCTCTCAAGAATCAAGGACTAGCATCCTCCTTTGGTGTTCTTGAAGTGTTGTGTGGACTTTCTTTTAGAGGTATTCTAATTGAATACTTGGTTTCAATCCATCACCAACTCCATCCGAATACACAATAATCAAAGGCAACTAGGGTATGAATTCTTATACCATTCTCTTTGATTTTCTTATAGTTTAATTGTATGATTGATATCAAGATCCGTTCATGGTGATTAAATCTTTCCGCTGCGTTTTGTTACTTGTAATAACCGAAAATCACCATTAGCTCAAGACTCAAGGCTCAAGAGTCAAGGTTTAAGGCTCAAGGCTCAAGGCTTAAGGCTCAAGTCTCAAGGGTTAAGGCTCAAGGCTCAAGGTTCAAGGGTCAAGGGTTAAGGTTCAAGGCTCAAGGCTCAAGGTTCAAGGCACAAGGATCAACGCTCAAGCATCAAGGCTCAAGGCTCAAGGCTCAAGGGTAAAGGTTCAAGGTTCAAAGGTCAAGGCTCAAGGGTCTCGACTCAAGGTTAAGGCTCAAAAAGCAAGGCTAAAGGCTCAAGGGTAAACGCTCAAGGCTCAAGGTTCAAGACTCGAGAGTCAAGGCTCAAGGTTTAACACTCAAGGCTCAAGGCTCAAGGCTCAAGGCTCAAGGCTCAAGGCTCAAGGCTCAAGGCCCAATGATCAAGGTTCAAGGCTAAAGGCTCAAGGCTCAAGGCTCAGGGTAGAAGGCTCAAGGCTCAAGGCTCAAGGGTAAAGGTTCAAGGTTCAAGGGGTCAAGGCTCAAGGGTCACGACTCAAGGTTAAGGCTAAAGAGTCAAGGCTCAAGGTTCAACGCTCAAGGCTCAAGGCTCAAGGCTCAAGGCTCAAGGCTCAAGGCTCAAGGTTCAAGGCTCAAGGTTCAAGGCTCAAGGCTCAGGGCTCAAGGCTCAAGGCTCAAGACTCAAGGGTCACGGCTCAAGGGTCAAGGCTCAAAAGTCAAGGCTCAAGGTTCAAGGTTCAAGGTTTCAGGTTGAAGGCTCAAGCCTCAAAGGATCAAGACTCAAGGCCCAAGGCTCAACGATCAATACTCAAGGATCAACGCTCAAGGCTCAACGCTCACGACTTAAAGGCTCAACTCTCAAGGGTCAAGGCTCAAGGCACAAGCTAGGCTCAAGGCTCAAGGCCTAAGGCTCAAGGCTTAGGGACCAAGGCTCAAGGCTCACGGCTCAAGGTTAAGGTTCAAGTCTCAAGGCCCAAGGCTCAAAGGATCAAGGCTCAAGGCTCAAGGCTCAAGGCTCAAGGCTCAAGGTTCAAGGTTCAAAGCTCAAGGCTCAAGGGTCACGTCTCAAGGCTTAAGGTTGAAAAGTCAAAGCTCAAGGCACAAGCATCACGGCTCAAGGCTCCACGCTCAAGGCTCAAGAGTCAAGGTTTAAGGCTCGAGGCTCAAGGATTAAGGCTCAAGTCTCAAGGGTTAAGGCTCAAGGCTCAAGGCTCAAGGTTCAAGGGTCCTGGGTCAAAGGTCAATGGTCAAGGTTCAAGGCTCAAGGCTCAAGGCTCAAGGCTCAAGGCTCAAGGCTCAAGGCTCAAGGCACAAGGATCAACGCTCAAGAATCAAGGCTCAAGGCTCAAGGCTCAAGGCTTAATGCTGAAGGCTCAAAGCTCAAGGCTCAAGGGTAAAAGTTCAAGGTTCAAAGGTCAAGGCTCAAGGGTCATGACTGAAGGTTAAGGCTCAAAAAGCAAGGATAAAGGCTCAAGGGTCACGGCTCAAGGCTCCACGCCAAGGCTCAAGTGTCAAGGTTTAAGGCTCAAGGTTCAAGGCTCAATGCTCAAGGGTTAAGGCTCAACGCTCAAGGCTCCAGGTTCAAGGGTCAAGGGTCAAGGGTCATGGGTTAAGGATCAAGGGACAAGGGTCAAGGCTCAAGGTTCAAGGCTCAAGGCTCTTGGCTCTTGGCTCAAGGCTCAAGGCCCAAGGATCAAGGTTCAAGGCTAAAGGCTCAAGGCTCAAGGCTCAAGGTTGAAGGCTCAAGGCTCAAGGCTCAAGGCTCAAGGCTCAATGCTCAATGCTCAAGGCTCAAGGCTCAAGGTTCAAGACTCAAAGGATCAAGAATCAAGGCCCAAGGCTCAAGGCTTAAGGTTCAAGGCTCAAGGCTCAAGGCTCAAGGCTCAAGGCTCAAAGCTATAGGGTCACGGCTCAAGGATCAAGGGTCAAAAGTCAAGGCTCAAGGTTCAAGGTTCAAGGCTCAAGGTTCAAGGTTCAAGGTTCAAGGTTCAAGGTTCAAGGCTCAAGGCTCAGGGGACTCCACTCAAGACTCAAGGGTCACGGCTCAAGGGTCAAGGCTCAAAAGTCAAGGCTCAAGGGTGAAGGTTCAAGGCTCAAGACTCAAGTCTCCAAAATCAAGGCTGAAGGCTCAAGGCCCAAGGCACACGGCTCAAGGCTCAAGGCTCAAGGCTCAAGGCTCAAGGCTCAAGGCTCAAGCCCCAAGGCTCCAGGCCCAAGGCCCAAGGCTCAAGGGTCACGGCTCAAGGCTCCACGCTCAAGGCTCAAGGCTCAAGAGTCATGTTTTAAGGCTCAAGGTTCATGGCTCAAGGCTCAAGGGTCAAGGCTCAAGGTTCAAGGCTCAAGGCTCACGTCTCAAGGCTCAAGGTTGAAAAGGCAAGGCTCAAGGCTCAAGGGTCACGACTCAAGGCTCCACGCTCAAGGCTCAAGGCTCAGAGTCAAGGTTTAAGGCTCAAGGTTCAAGGCTCAGGGTTCAAGGTTTAAGGATTAAGGCTCAAGGCTCAAGGCTCAAGGGTTAAGGCTCAAGGCTCAAGCTTCAAGGGTCAAGGGTCAAGGTTTAAGGCTCAAGGGTTAAGGTTTAAGGCTCAAGGGTTAACGCTCAAGGCTCTAGGCTCTAGGCTCAAGGCTCAAGGCTCAAGGCTCAAGGCTCAAGGCTCAAGGCTCATGGCTCAAGGCTCAACGCACATGGCTCAAGGCTCAAGGCTCAAGTCTCAAGGCTCAAGGCTCAAGGCACAAGGCTCAAGGGTCACGTCTCAAGGCTTAAGGCTGAAAAGTCAAAGCTCTAGGCTCAAGTGTCGTGGATCAAGGCTCCACGCTCAAGGCTCGAGGCTCAAGGCTCAAGTCTCAAGGGTTAAGGCTCATGGCTCAAGGCTCAAGGTTCAAGGGTCAAGGGTCAAGGGTCAAGGGTCAAGGGTTAAGGGTCAAGGGTCAAGGTTCAAGGATCAAGGCTCTAGGCTCTAGGCTCAATGCTCAAGGCACAAGGATCAACGCTCAAGCATCAGGGCTCAAGGCTCAAGGCACAAGGCTCAAGGGTCACGTCTCAAGGCTTAAGGCTGAAAAGTCAAAGCTCTAGGCTCAAGTGTCATGGATCAAGGCTCCACGCTCAAGGCTCGAGGCTCAAGAGTCAAGGTATAAGGCTCAAGTCTCAAGGCTTAAGGCTCAAGTCTCAAGGGTTAAGGCTCAAGGCTCAAGGCTCAAGGATCAAGGGTCAAGGGTCAAGGGTTACGGGTCAAGGGTCAAGGTTCAAGGATCAAGGCTCTAGGCTCTAGGCCCAATGCTCAAGGCACAAGGATCAACGCTCCAGCATCAAGGCTCAAGGCTCAAGGCTCAAGGCTCAAGGCTCAAGGGTAAAGGTTCAAGGTTCAAAGGCTCAAGGCTCTAGGCTCAAGGCTCAAGGCACAAGGATCAACGCTCAAGCATCAAGGCTCAAGGCTCAAGGCTCAAGGGTAAAGGTTCAAGGCTCGAAAATCAAGGCAAAAGGCTCAAGGGTAAACGCTCAAGGCTAAAGGTTCAAGGCTTAAGAGTCAAGGCTCAAGGTTCAACGCTCAAGGATCAAGGCTCAAGGCTCAAGGCTCAAGGCTCAAGGCTCAAGGCTCAAGGCTCACAGCTCATGGCTCAAGGCTTAAGGCTCAAGGCTCAAGGCTCAAGGCTCAAGGCTCATGGTTCAAGGTTCAAGGTTCAAGGTTCAAAGGCTCAAGGCTCAAGGCTCTAGGCTCAAGGCTCAAGGCACAAGGATCAACGCTCAAGCATCAAGGCTCAAGGCTCAAGGCTCAAGGCTCAAGGGTAAAGGTTCAATGCTCGAAAATCAAAGCAAAACGCTCAAGGGTAAACGCTCAAGCCTAAAGGTTCAAGGCTCAAGAGTCAAGGCTCAAGGTTCAACGCTCAAGGCTCAAGGCTCAAGGCTCAAGGCTCAAGGCTCAAGGCTCAAGGCTCAAGGCTCAAAGCTCATGGCTCAAGGCTCAAGGCTCAAGGCTCAAGGCTCAAGGCTCATGGTTCAAGGGTAAAGGTTTAAGGTTCAAAGGTCAAGGCTCTAGGGTCACGGCTCAAGGGTCAAGGCTCAAAAATCAAGGATAAAGGCTCAAGGGTCAACGCTCAAGGCTCAAGGTTCAAGGCTCTAGAATCAAGGCTCAAGGCTCAAGGCTCAAGTCTCAAGGCTCAAGGCTCAAGGCTCAAGGCTCAAGGCCCAAGGGTCACGGCTCAAGGCTCAAGGATCAAGGCTCAAGGCACAAGGCTCAAGGCCCATGGTTCAAGGCTCAAGGCCCAAGGCTCAAGGCTTAAGGCTCAATGCTAAAGGCTTAAAGCTCAATGATGAAGGCTCAAGGCTCAATGCTCAAGGCTCAAAGGATCAGGACTCAAGGCTCAAGGCTCAACGATCAATACTCAAGGATCAACGCTCAAGGCTCAACGCTAACGATTTAAAGGCTCAACTTTCAAGGGTCAAGGCTCAAGGCTCAAGGCCCAAGGCTCAAGGCTCAGGGAACAAGGCTCAAGGCTCACGGCTCAAGGTTCAAGGTTCAAGTCTCAAGGCCCAAGACTCAAAGGATCAAGGCTCAAGGCTAAAGGCTCAAGGCTCAGGGCTCAAGGCTCAAGGCTAAAGGCTCAAGGCTCAAGGCTCAACGCTCAAGGCTCAAGGATCAAGGCTCAAGGCTCAACGCTCAAAGCTCAAGGCTCAAGGTTCAAGGTTCAAATCTCAAGGCTCAAGGGTCACGTCTCAAGGCTTAAAGCTGAAAATACAAAGCTCAAGGCACAAGCTTCACGGCTCAAGGCTCCACGCTCAAGGCTCAAGGCTCAAGAGTCAAGATTTAAGGCTCAAGGCTCAAGGCTTAAGGCTCAAGTCTCAGGGGTTAAGGCTCAAGGCTCAAGGCTCAAGGTTCAAGGGTCAAGGGTCAAGGGTTAAGGTTCAAGGCTCAAGGCTCAAGGTTCAAGGCACAAGGATCAACGCTCAAGCATCAAGGCTCAAGGCTCAAGGCTCAAGGCTCAAGGGTAAAGGTTCAAGGTTCAAAGGTCAAGGCTCAAGGGTCACGACTCAAGGTTAAGGCTCAAAAAGCAAGGCTAAACGCTCAAGGGTAAACGCTCAAGGCTCAAGGTTCAAGGCTCAAGATTCAAGGCTCAAGGTTTAACGCTAAAGGCTCAAGGCTGAAGGCTCAAGGCTGAAGGCTCAAGGCTCAAGGCTCAAGGCTCAAGGCTCAAGGCTCAAGGCTCAAGGCTCAAGGCTCAAGGCTAAAGGCTAAAGGCTAAAGGCTCAAGGCTCAAGGCTCTAGGCTCTAGGCTCATGGGTCAAGGCTCAAGGCTCAATCGAGGCTCGAGGCTCAAGGCTCAAGGCTCAAGGCTCAAGGCTCAAGGCTCAAGGCTCGAGGCTTAAGGCTCAAATCTCAAGGCTCAAGGCTCAAGGCTCAAGGCTCAAGGTTCAAGGTTCAAAGCTCAAGGCTCAAGGGTCACGTCTCAAGGCTAGAGGCTGGAAAGTCAATGCTCAAGGCTCAACGCTCACGGCTCAAGGTTCAAGGTTCAAGTCTCAAGGCCCAAGACTCAAAAGATCAAGGCTCAAGGCTAAAGGCTCAAGGCTCAGGGCTCAAGGCTCAAGGCTAAAGGCTCAAGGCTCAAGGCTCAACGCTCAAGGCTCAAGGATCAAGGCTCAAGACTCAACGCTCAAAGCTCAAGGCTCAAGGTTCAAGGTTCAAATCTCAAGGCTCAAGGGTCACGTCTCAAGGCTTAAAGCTGAAAAGTCAAAGCTCAAGGCACAAGCGTCACGGCTCAAGGCTCCACGCTCAAGGCTCAAGGCTCAAGAGTCAAGGTTTAAGGCTCAAGGCTCAAGGCTTAAGGCTCAAGTCTCAAGGGTTAAGGCTCAAGGCTCAAGGCTCAAGGTTCAAGGGTCAAGGGTTAAGGTTCAAGGCTCAAGGCTCAAGGTTCAAGGCACAAGGCTCAACGCTCAAGCATCAAGGCTCAAGGCTCAAGGGTAAAGGTTCAAGGTTCAAGGCTTAAGGCTCAACTTTCAAGGGTCAAGGCTCAAGGCACAAGGCTCAAGGCTCAAGGCCTAAGGCTTAAGGCTCAACTTTCAAGGGTCAAGGCTCAAGGCACAAGGCTAAAGGCTCAAGGCCTAAGGCTCAAGGCTTAGGGACCAAGGCTCAAGGCTCACGGCTCAAGGTTAAGGTTCAAGTCTCAAGGCCCAAGGCTCAAAGGATTAAGGCTCAAGGCTCAAGGCTCAAGGCCCAAGGCTCAAGGCTCAAGGCTCAAGGCTCAAGGCTCAAGGCTCAAGGCTCAAGGCTCAAGGCTCAAGGCTCAAGGCTCAAGGGTAAAGGTTCAAGGTTCAAAGGCTCAAGGCTCTAGGCTCAAGGCTCAAGGCACAAGGATCAACGCTCAAGCATCAAGGCTCAAGGCTCAAGGGTAAAGGCTCAAGGCTCAAGGCTTAAGGCTCAACTTTCAAGGGTCAAGGCTCAAGGCACAAGGCTCAAGGCTCAAGGCCTAAGGCTCAAGGCTTAGGGACCAAGGCTCAAGGCTCACGGCTCAAGGTTAAGGTTCAAGTCTCAAGGCCCAAGGCTCAAAGGATTGAGGCTCAAGGCTCAAGGCTCAAGGCTAAAGGCTCAAGGCTCAAGGCTCAAGGCTCAAGGCTCAAGGCTCAAGGCTCAAGGCTCAAGGCTCAAGGCTCAAGGGTAAAGGTTCAAGGTTCAAAGGCTCAAGGCTCTAGGCTCAAGGCTCAAGGCACAAGGATCAACGCTCAAGCATCAAGGCTCAAGGCTCAAGGCTCAAGGGTAAAGGTTCAATGCTCGAAAATCAAGGCAAAAGGCTCAAGGGTAACGCTCAAGCCTAAAGGTTCAAGGCTCAAGAGTCAAGGCTCAAGGTTCAACGCTCAAGGATCAAGGCTCAAGGCTCAAGGCTCAAAGCTCATGGCTCAAGGCTCAAGGCTCAAGGCTCATGGTTCAAGGGTAAAGGTTCAAGGTTCAAAGGTCAAGGGTCTAGGGTCACCGCTCAAGGCTCAAGGTTCAAGCCTCTAGAGTCAAGGCTCAAGGCCCAAGGCTCAAGGCTTAAGGCTCAATGCTAAAGGCTCAAAGCTCAATGATCAAGGCTCAAGGCTCAATGCTCAAGGCTCAAAGGATCAGGACTCAAGTCTCAAGGCTCAACGATCAATACTCAAGGATCAACGCTCAAGGCTCAACGCTCACGATTTAAAGGCTCAACTTTCAAGGGTCAAGGGTCAAGGCTCAAGGCCCAAGGCTCAAGGCTCAGGGAACAAGGCTCAAGGCTCACGGCTCAAGGTTTAAGTCTCAAGGCCCAAGACTCAAAGGATCAAGGCTCAAGGCTAAAGGCTCAAGGCTCAGGGCTCAAGGCTCAAGGCTAAAGGCTCAAGGCTCAAGGCTCAACGCTCAAGGCTCAAGGATCAAGGCTCAAGGCTCAACGCTCAAAGCTCAAGGCTCAAGGTTCAAGGTTCAAATCTCAAGGCTCAAGGGTCACGTCTCAAGGCTTAAAGCTGAAAATTCAAAGCTCAAGGCACAAGCGTCACGGCTCAAGGCTCCACGCTCAAGGCTCAAGAGTCAAGGTTTAAGGCTCAAGGCTCAAGGCTTAAGGCTCAAGTCTCAAGGGTTAAGGCTCAAGGCTCAAGGCTCAAGGTTCAAGGGTCAAGGGTTAAGGTTCAAGGCTCAAGGCTCAAGGTTCAAGGCACAAGGATCAACGCTCAAGCATCAAGGCTCAAGGCTCAAGGCTCAAGGGTAAAGGTTCAAGGTTCAAAGGTCAAGGCTCAAGGGTCACGACTCAAGGTTAAGGCTCAAAAAGCAAGGCTAAAGGCTCAAGGGTAAACGCTCAAGGCTCAAGGTTCAAGGCTCAAGATTCAAGGCTCAAGGTTTAACGCTCAAGGCTCAAGGCTCAAGGCTCAAGGCTCAAGGCTCAAGGCTCAAGGCTAAAGGCTAAAGGCTAAAGGCTCAAGGCTCAAGGCTCTAGGCTCTAGGCTCATGGGTCAAGGCTCAAGGCTCAATCGAGGCTCGAGGCTCAAGGCTCAAGGCTCAAGGCTCAAGGCTCAAGGCTCAAGGCTCAAGGCTCGAGGCTTAAGGCTCAAAGCTCAAGGCTCAAGGCTCAAGGCTCAAGGCTCAAGGTTCAAGGTTCAAAGCTCAAGGCTCAAGGGTCACGTCTCAAGGCTAGAGGCTGGAAAGTAAATGCTCAAGGCTCAAGGCTCACGGCTCAAGGTTCAAGGTTCAAGTCTCAAGGCCCAAGACTCAAAAGATCAAGGCTCAAGGCTAAAGGCTCAAGGCTCAGGGCTCAAGGCTCAAGGCTAAAGGTTCAAGGCTCAACGCTCAACGCTCAAGGATCAAGGCTCAAGACTCAACGCTCAAAGCTCAAGGCTCAAGGTTCAAGGTTCAAATCTCAAGGCTCAAGGGTCACGTCTCAAGGCTTAAAGCTGAAAATTCAAAGCTCAAGGCACAAGCGTCACGGCTCAAGGCTCCACGCTCAAGGCTCAAGGCTCAAGAGTCAAGGTTTAAGGCTCAAGGCTCAAGGCTTAAGGCTCAAGTCTCAAGGGTTAAGGCTCAAGGCTCAAGGCTCAAGGTTCAAGGGTCAAGGGTTAAGGTTCAAGGCTCAAGGCTCAAGGTTCAAGGCACAAGGATCAACGCTCAAGCATCAAGGCTCAAGGCTCAAAGCTCAAGGCTCAAGGGTAAAGGTTCAAGGTTCAAAGGTCATGGCTCAAGGGTCACGACTCAAGGTTGAGGCTCAAAAAGCTAGGCTAAAGGCTCAAGGGTAAACGCTCAAGGCTCAAGGTTCAAGGCTCAAGAGTCAAGGCTCAAGGTTTAACGCTCACGGCTCAAGGCTGAAGGCTCAAGGCTCAAGGCTGAAGGCTCAAGGCTCAAGGCTCAAGGCTCAAGGCTCAAGGCTCAAGGCTCAAGGCTAAAGGCTAAAGGCTCAAGGCTCAAGGCTCTAGGCTCATGGGTCAAGGCTCAAGGCTCAATCGAGGCTCGAGGCTCAAGGCTCAAGGCTCAAGGCTCAAGGTTCAAGGCTCAAGGCTCAAGGCTCGAGGCTCGAGGCTTAAGGCTCAAAGCTCAAGGCTCAAGGCTCAAGGCTCAAGGCTCAAGGCTCAAGGCTCAAGGCTCAAGGTTCAAGGTTCAAAGCTCAAGGCTCAAGGGTCACGTCTCAAGGCTAGAGGCTGGAAAGTCAATGCTCAAGGCTCAAGGGTCACGGCTCAAGAGTCAAGGTTTAAGGCTCAAGGTTCAAGGCTCAATGCTCAAGGGTTAAGGCTCAACGATCAACGCTCCAGGTTCAAGGGTCAAGGGTTAAGGATCAAGGGACAAGGGACAAGGGTCAAGGTTCAAGGCTCAAGGCTCTAGGCTCTTGGCTCAAGGCTCAAGGCCCAATGATCAAGGTTCAAGGCTCAAGGCTCAAGGCTCAAGGCTCAAGGTAGAAGGCTCAAGGCTCAAGGCTCAAGGCTCAAGGCTCAAGGCTCAAGGGTAAAGGTTCAAGGTTCAAGGGGTCAAGGCTCAAGGGTCACGACTCAAGGTTAAGGCTATAGAGTCAAGGCTCAAGGTTCAACGCTTAAGGCTCAAGGTTCAAGGCTCAAGGCTCAAGGCTCAAGGCTCAAGGCTCAAGGCTCAAGGTTCAAGGCTCAAGGTTCAAGGCTCAAGGCTTAGGGCTCAAGGCTCAAGACTCAAGGGTCACGGCTCAAGGGTCAAGGCTCAAAAGTCAAGGCTCAAGGTTCAAGGTTCAAGGTTTCAGGTTGAAGGCTCAAGCCTCAAAGGATCAAGACTCAAGGCTCAACGATCAATACTCAAGGATCAACTCTCAAGGCTCAATGCTCATGACTTAAAGGCTCAACTTTCAAGGGTCAAGGCTCAAGGCACAAGGCTCAAGGCTCAAGGCCTAAGGCTCAAGGCTTAGGGACCAAGGCTCAAGGCTCACGGCTCAAGGTTAAGGTTCAAGTCTCAAGGCCCAAGGCTCAAAGGATTAAGGCTCAAGGCTCAAGGCTCAAGGCTCAAGGCTCAAGGCTCAAGGCTCAAGGCTCAAGGCTCAAGGCTCAAGGCTCAAGGCTCAAGGGTAAAGGTTCAAGGTTCAAAGGCTCAAGGCTCTAGGCTCAAGGCTCAAGGCACAAGGATCAACGCTCAAGCATCAAGGCTCAAGGCTCAAGGCTCAAGGCTCAAGGGTAAAGGTTCAATGCTCGAAAATCAAGGCAAAAGGCTCAAGGGTAACGCTCAAGCCTAAAGGTTCAAGGCTCAAGAGTCAAGGCTCAAGGTTCAACGCTCAAGGATCAAGGCTCAAGGCTCAAGGCTCAAGGCTCAAAGCTCATGGCTCAAGGCTCAAGGCTCAAGGCTCATGGTTCAAGGGTAAAGGTTCAAGGTTCAAAGGTCAAGGCTCTAGGGTCACCGCTCAAGGCTCAAGGTTCAAGACTCTAGAGTCAAGGCTCAAGGCTCAAGGCTCAAGTCTCAAGGCTCAAGGATCAAGGCTCAAGGCTCAAGGCTCAAGGCTAAAGGCTCAAGGCTCAGGGCTCAAGGCTCAAGGCTAAAGGCTCAAGGCTCAACGCTCAACGCTCAAGGATCAAGGCTCAAGACTCAACGCTCAAAGCTCAAGGCTCAAGGTTCAAGGTTCAAATCTCAAGGCTCAAGGGTCACGTCTCAAGGCTTAAAGCTGAAAATTCAAAGCTCAAGGCACAAGCGTCACGGCTCAAGGCTCCACGCTCAAGGCTCAAGGCTCAAGAGTCAAGGTTTAAGGCTCAAGGCTCAAGGCTTAAGGCTCAAGTCTCAAGGGTTAAGGCTCAAGGCTCAAGGCTCAAGGTTCAAGGTTCAAGGGTCAAGGGTTAAGGTTCAAGGCTCAAGGCTCAAGGTTCAAGGCACAAGGATCAACGCTCAAGCATCAAGGCTCAAGGCTCAAAGCTCAAGGCTCAAGGGTAAAGGTTCAAGGTTCAAAGGTCATGGCTCAAGGGTCACGACTCAAGGTTAAGGCTCAAAAAGCTAGGCTAAAGGCTCAAGGGTAAACGCTCAAGGCTCAAGGTTCAAGGCTCAAGAGTCAAGGCTCAAGTTTTAACGCTCAAGGCTCAAGGCTGAAGGCTCAAGGCTCAAGGCTCAAGGCTCAAGGCTCAAGGCTCAAGGCTCAAGGCTCAAGGCTCAAGGCTCAAGGCTAAAGGCTAAAGGCTCAAGGCTCAAGGCTCTAGGCTCATGGGTCAAGGCTCAAGGCTCAATCGAGGCTCGAGGCTCAAGGCTCAAGGCTCAAGGCTCAAGGTTCAAGGCTCAAGGCTCAAGGCTCGAGGCTCGAGGCTTAAGGCTCAAAGCTCAAGGCTCAAGGCTCAAGGCTCAAGGCTCAAGGCTCAAGGCTCAAGGCTCAAGGCTCAAGGCTCAAGGTTCAAGGTTCAAAGCTCAAGGCTCAAGGGTCACGTCTCAAGGCTAGAGGCTGGAAAGTCAATGCTCAAGGCTCAAGGGTCACGGCTCAAGAGTCAAGGTTTAAGGCTCAAGGTTCAAGGCTCAATGCTCAAGGGTTAAGGCTCAACGATCAAGGCTCCAGGTTCAAGGGTCAAGGGTTAAGGATCAAGGGACAAGGGACAAGGGTCAAGGTTCAAGGCTCAAGGCTCTAGGCTCTTGGCTCAAGGCTCAAGGCCCAATGATCAAGGTTCAAGGCTCAAGGCTCAAGGCTCAAGGCTCAAGGTAGAAGGCTCAAGGCTCAAGGCTCAAGGCTCAAGGCTCAAGGGTAAAGGTTCAAGGTTCAAGGGGTCAAGGCTCAAGGGTCACGACTCAAGGTTAAGGCTATAGAGTCAAGGCTCAAGGTTCAACGCTTAAGGCTCAAGGTTCAAGGCTCAAGGCTCAAGGCTCAAGGCTCAAGGCTCAAGGCTCAACGCTCAAGGTTCAAGGCTCAAGGTTCAAGGCTCAAGGCTTAGGGCTCAAGGCTCAAGACTCAAGGGTCACGGCTCAAGGGTCAAGGCTCAAAAGTCAAGGCTCAAGGTTCAAGGTTCAAGGTTTCAGGTTGAAGGCTCAAGCCTCAAAGGATCAAGACTCAAGGCTCAACGATCAATACTCAAGGATCAACTCTCAAGGCTCAATGCTCATGACTTAAAGGGTCAACTTTCAAGGGTCAAGGCACAAGGCTCAAGGCTCAAGGCCTAAGGCTCAAGGCTTAGGGACCAAGGCTCAAGGCTCACGGCTCAAGGTTAAGGTTCAAGTCTCAAGGCCCAAGGCTCAAAGGATTAAGGCTCAAGGCTCAAGGCTCAAGGCTCAAGGCTCAAGGCTCAAGGCTCAAGGCTCAAGGCTCAAGGCTCAAGGCTCAAGGCTCAAGGTTCAAAGGCTCAAGGCTCTAGGCTCAAGGCTCAAGGCACAAGGATCAACGCTCAAGCATCAAGGCTCAAGGCTCAAGGCTTAAGGCTCAAGGGTAAAGGTTCAATGCTCGAAAATCAAGGCAAAAGGCTCAAGGGTAACGCTCAAGCCTAAAGGTTCAAGGCTCAAGAGTCAAGGCTCAAGGTTCAACGCTCAAGGATCAAGGCTCAAGGCTCAAGGCTCAAGGCTCAAAGCTCATGGCTCAAGGCTCAAGGCTCAAGGCTCATGGTTCAAGGGTAAAGGTTCAAGGTTCAAAGGTCAAGGCTCTAGGGTCACCGCTCAAGGCTCAAGGTTCAAGACTCTAGAGTCAAGGCTCAAGGCTCAAGGCTCAAGTCTCAAGGCTCAAGGATCAAGGCTCAAGGCTCAAGGCTCAAGGCTCAAGGCTTAAGGGTCAGGGTTTATAGCTCAAGGCTCAAGGGTCACGGCTCAAGGGTCACGGCTCAAGTATCAAGGCTTAAAAGTCAAGGCTCAAGGTTCAGGGCTCAAGGCTCAAGGATTATGGCTCAAGGCTCGAGGATCAAGGCTCAAGGCTCAGGGCTCAAGGCTAAAGGTTCAAGGCTCAAGGTTCAAGGCTCAAGGCACAAGGCTCAAGGCACAAGGCTCAAGGCCCATGGTTCAAGGCTCAAGGCCCAAGGCTCAAGGCTTAAGGCTCAATGCTAAAGGCTCAAAGCTCAATGATCAAGGCTCAAGGCTCAATGCTCAAGGCTCAAAGGATCAGGACTCAAGGCTCAAGGCTCAACGATCAATACTCAAGGATCAACGCTCAAGGCTCAATGCTCACGACTTAAAGGCTCAACTTTCAAGGGTCAAGGGTCAAGGGTCAAGGCTCAAGGCCCAAGGCTCAAGGCTCAGGGAACAAGGCTCAAGGCTCACGGCTCAAGGTTCAAGGTTCAAGTCTCGAGGCGCAAGACTCAAAGGATCAAGGCTCAAGGCTAAAGGCTCAAGGCTCAGGGCTCAAGGCTCAAGGCTAAAGGCTCAAGGCTCAACGCTCAACGCTCAAGGATCAAGGATCAAAGCTCAAGGCTCAACGCTCAAGGCTCAAGGCTCAAGGTTCAAGGTTCAAATCTCAAGGCTCAAGGGTCACGTCTCAAGGCTTAAAGCTGAAAAGTCAAAGCTCAAGGCACAAGCGTCACGGCTCAAGGCTCCACGCTCAAGGCTCAAGGCTCAAGAGTCAAGGTTTAAGGCTCAAGGCTCAAGTCTTAAGGCTCAAGTCTCAAGGGTTAAGGCTCAAGGCTCAAGGTTCAAGGGTCAAGGGTTAAGGTTCAAGGCTCAAGGCTCAAGGTTCAAGGCACAAGGATCAACGCTCAAGCATCAAGGCTCAAGGCTCAAGGGTAAAGGTTCAAGGTTCAAAGGTCAAGGCTCAAGGGTCACGACTCAAGGTTAAGGCTCAAAAAGCAAGGCTAAAGGCTTAAGGGTAAACGCTCAAGGCTCAAGGTTCGAGGCTCAAGAGTCAAGGCTCAAGGTTTAACGCTCAAGGCTCAAGGCTCAAGGCTGAAGGCTCAAGGCTCAAGGCTCAAGGCTCAAGGCTCAAGGCTCAAGGCTCAAGGCTCAAGGCTCAAGGCTCAAGGCTCAAGGCTAAAGGCTAAACGCTCAAGGCTCAAGGCTCTAGGATCTAGGCTCATGGGTCAAGGCTCAAGGCTCAATCGAGGCTCGAGGCTCAAGGCTCAAGGCTCAAGGCTCAAGGCTCAAGGTTCGAGGCTCGAGGCTCGAGGCTTAAGGCTCAAAGCTCAAGGCTCAAGGCTCAAGGTTCAAGGTTCAAAGCTCAAGGCTCAAGGGTCACGTCTCAAGGCTAGAGGCTGGAAAGTCAATGCTCAATGCTCAAGGGTCACGGCTCAAGAGTCAAGGTTTAAGGCTCAAGGTTCAAGGCTCAATGTTCAAGGGTTAAGGCTCAACGATCAAGGCTCCAGGTTCAAGGGTCAAGGGTCAAGGGTTAAGGATCAAGGGACAAGGGTCAAGGCTCAAGGTTCAAGGATCAAGGCTCTAGGCTCTTGGCTCAAGGCTCAAGGCCCAATGATCAAGGTTCAAGGCTAAAGGCTCAAGGCTCAAGGCTCAAGGCTCAGGGTAGAAGGCTCAAGGCTCAAGGCTCAAGGGTAAAGGTTCAAGGTTCAAGGGGTCAAGGCTCAAGGGTCACGACTCAAGGTTAAGGCTAAAGAGTCAAGGCTGAAGGTTCAACGCTCAAGGCTCAAGGTTCAAGGATAAAGGCTCAAGGCTCAAGGCTCAAGGGTCAAGGTTCAAGGCTCAAGGTTCAAGGTTCAAGGCTAAGGGCTCAAGGCTCAAGGCTCAAGACTCAAGGGTCACGGCTCAAGGGTCAAGGCTCAAAAGTCAAGGCTCAAGGTTCAAGGTTCAAGGTTTCAGGTCGAAGGCTCAAGCCTCAAAGGATCAAGACTCAAGGCTCAAGGCTCAACGATCAATACTCAAGGATCAATGCTCAAGGCTCAACGCTCATGACTTAAAGGCTCAACTTTCAAGGGTCAAGGCTCAAGGCACAAGGCTCAAGGCTCAAGGCCTAAGGCTCAAGGCTTAGGGACCAAGGCTTAAGGCTCACGGCTCAAGGTTAAGGTTCAAGTCTCAAGGCCCAAGGCTCAAAGGATCAAGGCTCAAGGCTCAAGGCTCAAGGCTCAAGGCTCAAGGTTCAAGGTTCAAAGCTCAAGGCTCAAGGGTCACGTCTCAAGGCTTAAGGCTGAAAAGTCAAAGCTCAAGGCACAAGCATCACGGCTCAAGGCTCCACGCTCAAGGCTCAAGAGTCAAGGTTTAAGGCTCAAGGCTCAAGGCTTAAGGCTCAAGTCTCAAGGGTTAAGGCTCAAGGCTCAAGGCTCAAGGTTCAAGGGTCCTGGGTCAAAGGTTAAGGGTCAAGGTTCAAGGGTCAAGGCTCAAGGCTCAAGGCTGAAGGCTCAATGCTCAAGGCACAAGGATCAACGCTCAAGAATCAAGGCTCAAGGCTTAATGCTGAAGGCTCAAAGCTCAAGGCTCAAGGCTCAAGGTTCAAGGTTCAAAGGTCAAGGCTCAAGGGTCATTACTCAAGGTTAAGGCTCAAAAAGCAAAGCTAAAGGCTCAAGGGTAAACGCTCAAGGCTCAAGGTTCAAGGATCAAGAGTCAAGGCTCAAGGTTTAACGCTCAAGGCTCAAGGCTGAAGGCTCAAGGCTCAAGACTCAAGGCTCAAGGCTCAAGGCTCAAGGCTCAATCGAGGCTCAAGGCTCAAGGCTCAAGGCTCCAGGCTCGAGGCTCGAGGCTTAAGGCTTAAGGCTCAAAGCTCAAGGCTCAAGGCTCAAGGCTCAAGGCTCAAGGTTCAAGGTTAAAAGCTCAAGGCTAGAGGCAGGAAAGTCAATGCTCAAGGCTCAAGGGTCATGGCTCAAGGCTCCACGCTCAAGGCTCAAGGCTCAAGAGTCAAGGTTTAAGTCTCAAGGTTCAAGGCTCAATGCTCAAGGGTTAAGGCTCAACGCTCAAGGCTCCAGGTTCAAGGGTCAAGGGTCAAGGGTCATGGGTTAAGGATCAAGGGACAAGGGTGAAGGCTCAAGGTTCAAGGCTCAAGGCTCTAGGCTCTTGTCTCAAGGCTCAAGGCCCAAGGATCAAGGTTCAAGGCTAAAGGCTCAAGGCTTAAGGCTCAAGGTTCAAGACTCAAAGGATCAAGAATCAAGGCCCAAGGCTCAAGGCTCAAGGTTAAAGGCTCAAGGGTCAAGGCTCAAGGATCAAGGCTCAAGGCTCAAGGCTCAAGGCTCAAGGCTCAAGGTTCAAGGCTCAATGCTCAAGGCTCAAGGCTCAAGGCTATAGGGTCACGGCTCAAGGATCAAGGCTCAAAAGTCAAGGCTCAAGGTTCAAGGTTCAAGGCTCAAGGTTCAAGGTTCAAGGTTCAAGGTTCAAGGTTCAAGGCTCAAGGCTCAAGGGACTCCGCTCAAGACTCAAGGGTCACGGCTCAAGGGTCAAGGCTCAAAAGTCAAGGCTCAAGGGTGAAGGTTCAAGGCTCAAGACTCAAGTCTCCAGGATCAAGGCTGAAGGCTCAAGGCCCAAGGCACAAGGCTTAAGGCTCAAGGCTCAAGGCTCAAGGCTCGAGGCTCAAGGCCAAGGCTCAAGCCCCAAGGCTCCAGGCCCAAGGCCCAAGTCTCAAGGCCCAAGGCCCAAGGCTCAAGGGTCACGGCTCAAGGCTCCACGCTCAAGGCTCAAGGCTCAAGAGTCATGTTTTAAGGCTCAAGGTTCATGGCTCAAGGCTCAAGGGTCCAGGCTCAAGGCTCAAGGCTCATGTCTCAAGGCTCAAGGTTGAAAAGGCAAGGCTCAAGGCTCAAGGGTCACGATTCAAGGCTCCACGCTCAAGGCTCAAGGCTCAGAGTCAAGGTTTAAGGCTCAAGGTTCAAGGTTTAAGGATTAAGGCTCAAGGCTCAAGGCTCAAGGGTTAAGGCTCAAGGCTCAAGCTTCAAGGGTCAAGGGTCAAGGTTTAAGGCTCAAGGCTCAAGGCTCTAGGCTCAAGGCTCAACGCTCAACGCTCAAGGCTCAAGGCTCAAGGCTCATGGATCAAGGCTCAACGCTCATGGCTCAATTCTCAAGGCTCAAGCCTCAAGGCTCAAGGCTCAAGGCTCAAGGCACAAGGCTCAAGGGTCACGTCTCAAGGCTTAAGGCTGAAAAGTCAAAGCTCTAGGCTCAAGTGTCATGGATCAAGGCTCCACGCTCAAGGCTCGAGGCTCAAGAGTCAAGGTATAAGGCTCAAGTCTCAAGGATTAAGGCTCAAGTCTCAAGGGTTAAGGCTCATGGCTCAAGGCTCAAGGTTCAAGGGTCAAGGGTCAAAGGTCAAGGGTCAAGGGTTAAGGGTCGAGGGTCAAGGTTCAAGGATCAAGGCTCTAGGCTCTAGGCTCAATGCTCAAGGCACAAGGATCAACGCTCAAGCATCAAGGCTTAAGGCTCAAGGCTCAAGGCTCAAGGCTCAAGGGTAAAGGTTCAAGGTTCAAAGGCTCAAGGCTCAAGGCTCTAGGCTCAAGGCTCAAGGCTCTAGGTTCAAGGTTTAAGGCTCAAGGCTCAAGGCTCAAGGGTAAAGGTTCAAGGTTCAAAGGCTCAAGGCTCAAGGCTCTAGGCTCAAGGCTCAAGGCACAAGGATCAACGCTCAAGGCTCAAGGCTCAAGGCTCAAGGCTCAAGGCTCAAGGGTAAAGGTTCAAGGCTCTTGGCTCAAGGCTCAACGCTCAAGGCTCAAGGCTCAAGGCTCAAGTCTCAAGGCTCAAGGCTCAAGGCTCAAGGCACAAGGCTCAAGGGTCACGTCTCAAGGCTTAAGGCTGAAAAGTCAAAGCTCTAGGCTCAAGTGTCATGGATCAAGGCTCCACGCTCATGGCTCGAGGCTCAAGAGTCAAGGTATAAGGCTCAAGTCTCAAGGCTTAAGGCTCAAGTCTCAAGGGTTAAGGCTCAAGCCTCAAGGCTCAAGGTTCAAGGGTCAAGGGTCAAGGGTCAAGGGTTAAGGGTCAAGGGTCAAGGTTTAAGGATCAAGGCTCTAGGCTCAATGCTCAAGGCACAAGGATCAACGCTCAAGCATCAAGGCTCAAGGCTCAAGGCTCAAGGCTCAAGGCTCAAGGGTAAAGGTTCAAGGTTCAAAGGCTCAAGGCTCAAGGCTCAAGGCTCAAGGCTCAAGGCTCTAGGCTCAAGGCTCAAGGCACTAGGATCAACGCTCAAGCATCAAGGCTCAAGGCTCAAGGCTCAAGGCTCAAGGGTAAAGGTTCAAGGCTCGGAAATCAGGGCAAAAGGCTCAAGGGTAAACGCTCAAGGCTAAAGGTTCAAGGCTTAAGAGTCAAGGCTCAAGGTTCAACGCTCAAGGATCAAGGATCAAGGCTCAAGGCTCAAGGCTCAAGGCTCAGGGCTCAAAGCTCAAGGCTCAAGGCTCAAGGCTCAAGGCTCAAGGCTCAAGGCTCAAGGCTCAAGGCTCAAGGCTCAAGGCTCAAGGCTCATGGTTCAAGGGTAAAGGTTCAAGGTTTAAAGGTCAAGGCTCTAGGGTCACGGCTCAAGGGTCAAGGCTCAAAAATCAAGGATAAAGGCTCAAGGGTCAACACTCAAGGCTCAAGGTTCAAGGCTCTAGAGTCAAGGCTCAAGGCTCAAGGCTCAAGGCTCAAGGCTCAAGGGTAAAGGTTCAAGGTTCAAAGGCTCAAGGCTCAAGTCTCTAGGCTCAAGGCTCAAGGCACAAGGATCAACGCGCAAGCATCAAGGCTCAAGGCTCAAGGCTCAAGCCTAAAGGTTCAAGGCTCAAGAGTCAAGGCTCAAGGTTCAACGCTCAAGGATCAAGGCACAAGGCTCAAGGCTCAAGGCTCAAGGCTCAAAGCTCATGGCTCAAGGCTCAAGGCTCAAGGCTCAAGGCTCAAGGCTCATGGTTCAAGGGTAAAGGTTCAAGGTTGAAAGGTCAAGGCTCTAGGGTCACGGCTCAAGGGTCAAGGCTAAAAAATCAAGGATAAAGGCTCAAGTTTCAACGCTCAAGGCTCAAGGTTCAAGGCTCTAGAGTCAAGGCTCCAGGCTCAAGGCTCAAGGCTCAAGGCTCAAGGCTCAAGGCTCAAGGCTCAAGGCTCAAGGCTCAAGGCTCAAGGCTCAAGGCTCAAGGCTCAAGGCTCAAGGCTCAAGGCTCAAGGCTCAAGGCTCAAGGCTCAGGGTTCATAGCTCAAGGCTCAAGGGTCACGGCTCAAGTATCAAGGCTTAAAAGTCAAGGCTCAAGGTTCAGGGTTCAAGGCTCAAGGATTATGGCTCAAGGCTCGAGGATCAAGGCTCAAGGCTCAGGGCTCAGGGCTCAAGGCTAAAGGTTCAAGGCTCAAGGTTCAAGGCTCAAGGCTCAAGGCTCAAGAGTCAAGGCTCAAGGCTCAAGGCTCAAGGCTCAAGGCTCAAATCTCAAGGCTCAAGGCTCAAGGCTCAAGGTTCAAGGTTCAAGGCTAAAGCCTCAAGGGTCACATCTCAAAGGTCAAGGCTTAAAAGTCGAGGCTCAAGGCTCATGGTTCAAGGCTCAAGGCTTAAAGACTCCAAGCTCAAGGCTCAAGACTCAAGGCTCATGGCTCAAGCCTCAAGGCTCAAGGCTCAAGGCTCAAGGCTTAAGGGTCATGGCTCAAGGATCAAGGCTCAAAAGTCAAGGCTCAAGGGTCAAGGTTGAACGCTTCATGCGGAAGGCTCAAGGCTCAAGGCTCAAAGGAGCAATCCCCAAGGCTAAACGCTCAAGGATCAAAAATCAAGGATCAACGCTCAAGGTTCAACGCTCAATGCTCACGGCTAAAAGGATCAACGCTCAAGGGTCAAGGCTCAAGAGTGAAGGTTCAAGGCTCAAGACTCAAGGCTCAAGGCTCAAGGCTCAAGGCTCAAGGCTCAAGGCTCAAGGCGTAAGGCTCAAGGCTCAAGGCCCAAGGCTCAAGGCTTAAGGTTCAACGCTAAAGGCTCAAGGCTGGAGGCTGAAGGCTGGAGGCTAAAGGCTCAAGGCTCAATGCTCAAAGGCTCAAGTCTCAAGGCGTAAGGCTCAAGGCTCAAGGCCTAAGGCTCAAGGCTCAAGGGTCACGACTCAAGGGTCAAGGCTCAAAAGTGAAGACTCAAGTTTCAAGGTTCAAGGTTTCAGGTATAAGGCTCAAGGCTCAAGGGTCACGGCTCAAGGCTCAAGGCTCAACGATCAACACTTAAGGATCAACGATCAAGGCTCAACGCTCACGACTTAAAGGCTCAACTTTCAAGGCTCAAGGCTCAAGGCTCAGGGCTCAAGGCCCAAGGCTCAAGACTCAGGGAACAAGGCTCAAGGGTCAAGGTTCAAGGTTCAAGTCTCAAGGCCCAAGGCTCAAAGGATCAAGGATCAAGGCTCAAGGCTCAAGGCTAAAGGCTAAAGGCTCAAGGCTCAGGGCTAAAGGCTCAAGGCTCAAGGCTCAAGGTTCAAGGCTCAAGGCTCAATGGTTAAGTCTCAAGGCTTAAGGCTGAAAAGTCAAAGCTCAAGGCACAAGGGTCACGGCTCAAGGCTCCACGTTCAAGGCTCAAGAGTCAAGGTTTAAGGCTCAAGGTTCAAGGCTCAAGGCTTAAGGCATAAGGCTCAAGGCTTATAGCTCAAGTCTCAAGGGTTAAGGCTCAAGGCTCAAGGTTCAAGCGTCAAGGGTCAAGGGTCAAGGGTTAAGGGTCAAGGGTCAAGGCTCAAGGCTCTAGGCTCTAGGCTCAAGGCACAAGGATCAACGCTCAAGGCTCAAGGCTCAAGGCTTAAGGCTCAAGGCTCAAGGTTCAAGGGTAATGGTTCACCGTTCAAAGGTCTAGGCTCAAGGGTCACGGCTCAAGGTTAAGGCTCAAAAATCAAGGTTAAAGGCTCAAGGGTAAACGCTCAAGGCTCAAGAGTCAAGGCTCAAGGTTCAACGCTCAAGGCTCAAAGCTCAAGGCTCAAGTCTCAAGGGTCAAGGGTCAATGTTCAAGGTTCAAACTCTAGGCTTAAGGGACATGGCTCAAGGATCAAGGCTCAAAAGTCAAGGCTCAAGGCTCAAGGTTGAACGCTTCATCCTGAAGGCTCAAGGCTCAAGGCTCAAAGGATCAAGCCCAAAGGCTAAACGCTCAACGATCAACAATCAAGGATCAACGCTCAAGGCTCAACGCTCAACGCTCACGGCTAAAAGGATCAACGATCAAGGGTCAAGGATCAAGAGTGAAGGTTCAAGGCTCAAGACTAAAGGCTCAAGGATCAAGGCTCAAGGCTCAAGGCTCAAGGCTAAAGGCTCAAGGCTCAAGGGTCAAGGTTTAATGTTCAAGGTTCAAAGCTCTAGGCTTAAGGGTCATGGCTCAAGGATCAAGGCTCAAAAGTCAAGGCTCAAGGTTGAACGCTTCATGCTGAAGGCTCAAGGCTCGAGTCTCAAAGGTGCAAGCCCCAAGGCTAAACGCTCAACGATCAAAAATCAAGGATCAACGCTCAAGGCTCAACGCTTAATGCTCACGGCTAAAAGGATCAACGCTCAAGGGTCAAGGCTCAAGAGTGAAGGTTCAAGGCTCAAGACTAAAGGCTCAAGGCTCAAGGCTTAATGCTCAAGGCTCAAGGCCCAAGGCTTAAGGCTCAAGGCTCAAGGCTCACATCTCAAGGCTCAACGCTGAAAAGTCAAGCCTCCAGGCTCAAGGCTCAAGGCTCACGGCTCAAGGCTCAAGGCTCAAGAGTCAAGGTTCAAGGCTCAAGGGTCAAGGTTCAAGGGCCAATTGGCAAGGCTCAAGGCTCAAGGCTCAAGCCTCAAGGCTCATGGTTCAAGGGTAAAGGTTCAAGGTTCAAAGGTCAAGGCTCTAGGGTCACGGCTCAAGGGTCAAGGCTCAAAAATCAAGGATAAAGGCTCAAGGGTCAACGCTCAAGGCTCAAGGTTCAAGGCTCTAGAGTCAAGTCTCAAGGCTCAAGGCTCAAGGCTCAAGGCTCAAGGCTTAAGGCTCACGGCTCAAGGCTCAAGGCTCAAGGCTCAAGGGTCAGGGTTCACAGCTCAAGGCTCAAGGGTCACGGCTCAAGGGTCACGACTCAAGTATCAAGGCTTAAATGTCAAGGCTCAAGGTTCAGGGCTCAAGGATTATGGCTCACGGCTCGAGGATCAAGGCTCAAGGCTCAGGGCTCAAGGCTAAAGGTTCAAGGCTCAAGGTTCAAGGCTCAAGGCTCAAGGCTCAAGGCTCAAGAGTCAAGGCTCAAGAGTGAAGGCTCAAGGCTCAAGGCTCAAGGCTCAAGGCTCAAGGCTCAAGGCTCAAATCTCAAGGCTCAAGGCTTCAGGCTCAAGGCTCAAGGCTCAAGGTTCAAGGCTAAAGCCTCAAGGGTCACATCTCAAAGGTCAAGGCTTAAAAGTCGAGGCTCAAGGCTCATGGTTCAAGGCTCAAGGCTTAAAGGCTCAAAGCTCAAGGCTCAAGACTCAAGGCTCATGGCTCAAGCCTCAAGGCTCCAGCCTCAAGCCTCAAGACTCAAGGCTCAAGGCTTAAGGGTCATGGCTCAAGGATCAAGGCTCAAAAGTCAAGGCTCAAGGGTCAAGGTTGAACGCTTCATGCGGAAGGCTCAAGGCTCAAGGCTCAAAGGAGCAATCCCCAAGGCTAAACGCTCAATGATCAAAAATCAAGGATCAACGCTCAAGGTTCAACGCTCAATGCTCACGGCTAATAGGATCAACGCTCAAGGGTCAAGGCTCAAGAGTGAAGGTTCAAGGCTCAAGACTCAAGGCTCAAGGCTCAAGGCTCAAGGCTCAAGGCTCAAGGCTCAAGGCTCAAGGCACAAGGCTCAAGGCACAAGGCTCAAGGCTCAAGGCTCAAGGCGTAAGGCTCAAAGCCCAAGGCTGAAGGCTCAAGGCTCAAGGCTCAAGGCCCAAGGCTCAAGGCTTAAGGTTCAACGCCAAAGGCTGAAGGCTGATGGCTGAAGGCTCAAGGCTCAATGCTCAAAGGCTCAAGGCTCAAGGCGTAAGGCTCAAGGCTCAAGGCCCAAGGCTCAAGGCTCAAGGGTCACGACTCAAGGGTCAAGGCTCAAAAGTGAAGACTCAAGTTTCAAGGTTCAAGGTTTCAGGTATAAGGCTCAAGGCTCAAGGGTCACGGCTCAAGCCTCAAGGCTCAACGATCAACACTTAAGGATCAACGCTCAAGGCTCAATGCTCACAACTTAAAGGCTCAACTTTCAAGGCTCAAGGCTCAAGGCTCAGGGCTCAAGGCCCAATGCTCAAGGCTTAGGGAACAAGGCTCAAGGCTCAAGGTTCAAGGTTCAAGTCTCAAGGCCCAAGGCTCAAAGGATCAAGGATCAAGGCTCAAGGCTCAAGGCTCAAGGCTCAAGGCTAAAGGCTCAAGGCTCAGGGCTAAAGGCTCAAGGCTCAAGGCTCAAGGTTCAAAGCTCAAGGCTCAATGGTCAAGTCTCAAGGCATAAGGCTGAAAAGTCAAAGCTCAAGGCTCAAGGGTCACGGCTCAAGGCTCCACGTTCAAGGCTCAAGGCTCAAGAGTCAAGGTTTAAGGCTCAAGGTTCAAGGCTCAAGGCTTAAGGCATAAGGCTCAAGGTTATAGCTCAAGTCTCAAGGGTTAAGGCTCAAGGCTCAAGGCTCAAGGCTCAAGGCTCAAGCGTCAAGGGTCAAGGGTCAAGGGTTAAGGGTCAAGGGTCAAGGGTCAAGGGTCAAGGGTCAAGGCTCTAGGCTCTAGGCTCTAGGCTCAAGGCACAAGGATCAACGCTCAAGGCTCAAGGCTCAAGGCTTAAGGCTCAAGGCTCAATGCTCAAGGTTCAAGGGTAATGGTTCAACGTTCAAAGGTCTAGGGTCAAGGGTCACGGCTCAAGGTTAAGGGTCAAAAATCAAGGTTAAAGGCTCAAGGGTAAATGCTCAAGGCTCAAGAGTCAAGCCTCCAGGTTCAACGCTCAAGGCTCAAAGCTCAAGGCTCAAGTCTCAAGGGTCAAGGGTCAATGTTGAAGGTTCAAGGCTCAAGGGTCAAGGTTTAATGTTCAAGGTTCAAAGCTCTAGGCCTAAGGGTCATGGCTCAAGGATCAAGGCTCAAAAGTCAAGGCTCAAGGCTCAAGGTTGAACGCTTCATGCTGAAGGCTCAAGGCTCGAGTCTCAAAGAAGCAAGCCCCAAGGCTAAACGCTCAACGATCAAAAATCTAGGATCAACGCTCAAGGCTCAACGCTTAATGCTCACGGCTAAAAGGATCAACGCTCAAGGGTCAAGGCTCAAGAGTGAAGGTTCAAGGCTCAAGACTAAAGGCTCAAGGCTCAAGGCTTAATGCTCAAGGCTCAAGGCCCAAGGCTTAAGGCTCAAGGCTCAAGGCTCACATCCCAAGGCCCAACGCTGAAAAGTCAAGCCTCAAGGCTCAAGGCTCAAGGCTCACGGCTCAAGGCTCAAGGCTCAAGGCTCAAGAGTCAAGGTTCAAGGCTCAAGGGTCAAGGTTCAAGGGCCAATTGGCAAGGCTCAAGGCTCAATGCTCAAGGATCAAGGATCAAGGCTCAAAAGTAAAGGCTCAAGGTTCAAGACTTCAGGTTCAAGGATCAAGGCTTAAAGGATCAAGCCTTAAGGCTCAATGCTCAATGATCAAAACTCAAGGATCAATGCTCAAGGCTCAACTCTCATGAATCAAAGGCTCAACTATCAAGGGTCAAGGGTCAAGTGTCAAGGCTCAAGGGTCAAGGCTCAATGCTCAAGGGTCAAGGGTCAAGGCTATAGGCTCAAGGAACAAGGCTCAAAGCTCAAGGATCAAGGCTCAATGCTCAAGTATCATGGTACAAGGCTCCAGGCTCAAGGCTAAAGGCTCAAAGGATCAAGGCTCACAGCTCAAGACTCAAGGCTCAAGGCTCAAGCGTCAAGGTTCAAGGTTCAAAGCTCAAGGCTCAAGGGTCACGGCACAAGGCTCAAAGCTCAAGGCTCAAGGCTCAAGGCTCAAGGCTCAAGGCTCAAGGCTCAAGGCGCAAGGCTCAATGCTCAAGGCTCAAGGCTCAAGGCTCAAGGCTCAAGGCTCAAGGCTCAAGGCTCAAGGCTCAAGGTTCAAGATTCATGGTGCAAGGGTCAAGGCTTAAGGGTCAAGGCCTAAAACTCAAAGCTCAAGTCTCAAGGCTCAAGGTTCAACGCCCAAGGTTCAAGAGTCAAGGTTCTAGGTTCAAGGCTCAACGTTCATGGTATCAAGGCTTAAGGCTCAAGACTCAAGGATCACGGCTCAAGGCTAAAGGCTCAAGGGTCAAGGCTCAAGGCTCAAGGCTCAAGGCTCAAGGCTCAAGGCCCAAGGCTCAAAGGATCAAGGCTCAAGGCTCAAGGCTCAAGGCTCAAGCACAAGGCTGAAGGTTCAAGGTTCAAAGTACAAGGCTCAAGGGTCACGTCTCAAGTATCAAGGCTGAAAAGTCAAGTCTTAAGGCTCAAGCGACATGGCTCAAGGCTCCACCCTCAAGGCTCAAGGCTCAAGAGTCAAGGTTTAAGGCTCAAGGTTCATGGCTCAAGTCTCAAGGCTTACGGCTCAAGGCTCAAGGCTTACGGCTCAAGTCTCAAGGCTTAAGGCTCAATGCTCAAGGGTTAAGGCTCAAGGCTCAAGGGTCAAGGCTCAAGGCTCATGGTTCAAGGCTCAAGGCTTAAAGGCTCAAAGCTCAAGGCTCAAGACTCAAGGCTCATGGCTCAAGCCTCAAGGCTCCAGCCTCAAGCCTCAAGACTCAAGGCTCAAGGCTTAAGGGTCATGGCTCAAGGATCAAGGCTCAAAAGTCAAGGCTCAAGGGTCAAGGTTGAACGCTTCATGCGGAAGGCTCAAGGCTCAAGGCTCAAAGGAGCAATCCCCAAGGCTAAACGCTCAATGATCAAAAATCAAGGATCAACGCTCAAGGTTCAACGCTCAATGCTCACGGCTAATAGGATCAACGCTCAAGGGTCAAGGCTCAAGAGTGAAGGTTCAAGGCTCAAGACTCAAGGCTCAAGGCTCAAGGCTCAAGGCTCAAGGCTCAAGGCTCAAGGCTCAAGGCACAAGGCTCAAGGCACAAGGCTCAAGGCTCAAGGCTCAAGGCGTAAGGCTCAAAGCCCAAGGCTGAAGGCTCAAGGCTCAAGGCTCAAGGCCCAAGGCTCAAGGCTTAAGGTTCAACGCCAAAGGCTGAAGGCTGATGGCTGAAGGCTCAAGGCTCAATGCTCAAAGGCTCAAGGCTCAAGGCGTAAGGCTCAAGGCTCAAGGCCCAAGGCTCAAGGCTCAAGGGTCACGACTCAAGGGTCAAGGCTCAAAAGTGAAGACTCAAGTTTCAAGGTTCAAGGTTTCAGGTATAAGGCTCAAGGCTCAAGGGTCACGGCTCAAGCCTCAAGGCTCAACGATCAACACTTAAGGATCAACGCTCAAGGCTCAATGCTCACAACTTAAAGGCTCAACTTTCAAGGCTCAAGGCTCAAGGCTCAGGGCTCAAGGCCCAATGCTCAAGGCTTAGGGAACAAGGCTCAAGGCTCAAGGTTCAAGGTTCAAGTCTCAAGGCCCAAGGCTCAAAGGATCAAGGATCAAGGCTCAAGGCTCAAGGCTCAAGGCTCAAGGCTCAAGGCTAAAGGCTCAAGGCTCAGGGCTAAAGGCTCAAGGCTCAAGGCTCAAGGTTCAAAGCTCAAGGCTCAATGGTCAAGTCTCAAGGCATAAGGCTGAAAAGTCAAAGCTCAAGGCTCAAGGGTCACGGCTCAAGGCTCCACGTTCAAGGCTCAAGGCTCAAGAGTCAAGGTTTAAGGCTCAAGGTTCAAGGCTCAAGGCTTAAGGCATAAGGCTCAAGGTTATAGCTCAAGTCTCAAGGGTTAAGGCTCAAGGCTCAAGGCTCAAGCGTCAAGGGTCAAGGGTCAAGGGTTAAGGGTCAAGGGTCAAGGGTCAAGGGTCAAGGGTCAAGGCTCTAGGCTCTAGGCTCTAGGCTCAAGGCACAAGGATCAACGCTCAAGGCTCAAGGCTCAAGGCTTAAGGCTCAAGGCTCAATGCTCAAGGTTCAAGGGTAATGGTTCAACGTTCAAAGGTCTAGGGTCAAGGGTCACGGCTCAAGGTTAAGGGTCAAAAATCAAGGTTAAAGGCTCAAGGGTAAATGCTCAAGGCTCAAGAGTCAAGCCTCCAGGTTCAACGCTCAAGGCTCAAAGCTCAAGGCTCAAGTCTCAAGGGTCAAGGGTCAATGTTGAAGGTTCAAGGCTCAAGGGTCAAGGTTTAATGTTCAAGGTTCAAAGCTCTAGGCCTAAGGGTCATGGCTCAAGGATCAAGGCTCAAAAGTCAAGGCTCAAGGCTCAAGGTTGAACGCTTCATGCTGAAGGCTCAAGGCTCGAGTCTCAAAGAAGCAAGCCCCAAGTCTAAACGCTCAACGATCAAAAATCTAGGATCAACGCTCAAGGCTCAACGCTTAATGCTCACGGCTAAAAGGATCAACGCTCAAGGGTCAAGGCTCAAGAGTGAAGGTTCAAGGCTCAAGACTAAAGGCTCAAGGCTCAAGGCTTAATGCTCAAGGCTCAAGGCCCAAGGCTTAAGGCTCAAGGCTCAAGGCTCACATCCCAAGGCCCAACGCTGAAAAGTCAAGCCTCAAGGCTCAAGGCTCAAGGCTCACGGCTCAAGGCTCAAGGCTCAAGGCTCAAGAGTCAAGGTTCAAGGCTCAAGGGTCAAGGTTCAAGGGCCAATTGGCAAGGCTCAAGGCACAATGCTCAAGGATCAAGGATCAAGGCTCAAAAGTAAAGGCTCAAGGTTCAAGACTTCAGGTTCAAGGATCAAGGCTTAAAGGATCAAGCCTTAAGGCTCAATGCTCAATGATCAAAACTCAAGGATCAATGCTCAAGGCTCAACTCTCATGAATCAAAGGCTCAACTATCAAGGGTCAAGGGTCAAGTGTCAAGGCTCAAGGGTCAAGGCTCAAGGCTCAAGGGTCAAGGGTCAAGGCTATAGGCTCAAGGAACAAGGCTCAAAGCTCAAGGATCAAGGCTCAATGCTCAAGTATCATGGTACAAGGCTCCAGGCTCAAGGCTAAAGGCTCAAAGGATCAAGGCTCACAGCTCAAGACTCAAGGCTCAAGGCTCAAGCGTCAAGGTTCAAGGTTCAAAGCTCAAGGCTCAAGGGTCACGGCACAAGGCTCAAAGCTCAAGGCTCAAGGCTCAAGGCTCAAGGCTCAAGGCTCAAGGCTCAAGGCGCAAGGCTCAATGCTCAAGGCTCAAGGCTCAAGGCTCAAGGCTCAAGGCTCAAGGCTCAAGGCTCAAGGCTCAAGGTTCAAGATTCATGGTGCAAGGGTCAAGGCTTAAGGGTCAAGGCCTAAAACTCAAAGCTCAAGTCTCAAGGCTCAAGGTTCAACGCCCAAGGTTCAAGAGTCAAGGTTCTAGGTTCAAGGCTCAACGTTCATGGTATCAAGGCTTAAGGCTCAAGACTCAAGGATCACGGCTCAAGGCTAAAGGCTCAAGGGTCAAGGCTCAAGGCTCAAGGCTCAAGGCTCAAGGCTCAAGGCCCAAGGCTCAAAGGATCAAGGCTCAAGGCTCAAGGCTCAAGGCTCAAGCACAAGGCTGAAGGTTCAAGGTTCAAAGTACAAGGCTCAAGGGTCACGTCTCAAGTATCAAGGCTGAAAAGTCAAGTCTTAAGGCTCAAGCGACATGGCTCAAGGCTCCACCCTCAAGGCTCAAGGCTCAAGAGTCAAGGTTTAAGGCTCAAGGTTCATGGCTCAAGTCTCAAGGCTTACGGCTCAAGGCTCAAGGCTTACGGCTCAAGTCTCAAGGCTTAAGGCTCAATGCTCAAGGGTTAAGGCTCAAGGCTCAAGGGTCAAGGCTCAAGGGTCAAGGGTCAAGTGTTAAGGATCAAGGGTTAAGGGTTAAGGGTTAAGGCTCAAGGTTCATGGCTTAAGGCTCAAGGCTCAAGGATCAAGGCTCAAGGGTCAAGGGTCAAGGCTCAAGGGTCAGGGTCAAGGTTCAAGGGAAAAGGTTCAAGGTTCAAAGGTCAAGGCTCAAGACTCACGGCTCGAGGTCAAGGCTCAAAAATAAAGGCTAAAGTCTCAGGGTAAACGCTCAAGGCTCAAGGTTCAAGGCTCAAGAGTCAAGGCTCAAGGTTCAACACTCAACGCTCAATGCTCAAGGCTCAATGCTCAATGCTCAATGCTCAAGGCTCAAGGTTCAAGGGTCAATGGTCAAGGTTCAAAGGTCAAGGGTCAAGGCCCAAGACTCAAGGATCAAGGCTCAAAAGTCAAGGCTCAAGGCTCAAGGTTGAAGGCTTCAGGCTTAAGGCTCAATTCTGAAAGGATCAAGCCACAAGGCTCAAGGCTCAAGGGACAAGTCTCAAGGCCCAAGGCTCAAGGCTCAAGTCCCAAGGCTCAAGGCTTAAGGCTCAGTGCTAAAGGCTTAAGGCTCAAGTCTCAAGGCCCAAGGCATAAGGCTCAAGGCCCAAGGATCAAGGCTCAAGGCTCAAAGGATCAGGGATTAAGCCTCAAGGCTCAAGGCTCAAGGCTCAAGGCTCAAGGCTCAAGGATCAAGGCTCAATGCTCAAGGCTCAAGGCTCATGGCTCAAGGCTCAAGCTTCAAGGTTGAAGGTTAAAACCTCAAGGCTTAAGGGTCACGGCTCAAGGCTCAAGGCACAAGGCTCATGGTTCAAGGCTCAAGGCACAAGGCTCAAGGCTCAAGGCTCAAGGCTCAAGGTTCACGGCTCACTTCTCAAGGCTCAACGCTGAAAAGTCAAGCCTCAAGGCTCAAGGCTCATGGCTCAATGCTCAAGGCTCAAGAGTCAAGGTTCAAGGCTCAAGGTTCAAGGCTAAAGGCTCAAGGCTCAAGGCTCAAGGCTCAAGGCTCAAGGCTCAAGGCTCAAGGCTCAAGGCTCAAGGCTCAAGGCTTAAGGCTCAAGGCTCAAGGCTCAAGGCTCAAGGCTCAAGGCTCAAGGTTCAATGGCCAATGGTCAAGGCTCAAGGCTGAAGACTCAAGGCTCAAGGCTCAAGGCTCAAGGCTCAAGGCTCAAGGCTCAAGGATCAAGGCTCAAAAGTAAAGGCTCAAGGTTCAAGGCTTCAGGTTCAAGGCTCAAGGCTTAAAGGATCAAGCCTCAAGGCTCAATGCTCAATGAACAAAACTCAAGGATCAATGCTCAAGGCTCAACTCTCATGAATCAAAGGCTCAACTATCAAGGGTCAAGGGTCAAGTCTCAAGGCTCAAGGGTCAAGGCTCAAGGGTCAAGGGTCAAGGCTCAAGGCTATAGGCTCAAGGAACAAGGCTCAAAGCTCAAGGATCAAGGCTCAATGCTCAAGTATCATGGTACAACGCTCAAGGCTCAAGGCTAAAGGCTCAAAGGATCAAGGATCAAGGGTCAAGGCTCAAGACTCAAGGCTCAAGGCTCAAGGCTCAAGGCTGGAGGCTCAAGGCTCAAGCGTCAAGGTTCAAGGTTTAAAGCTCAAGGCTCGAGGGTCATGGCTCAAGGCTCAAGGCTCAAGGCTCAAGGCTCAATGCTCAATGCTCAAGGCTCAGGGCTCAAGGCTCAAGGCTCAAGGCTCAAGGCTCAAGGCTCAAGGCTCTAGGCTCAAGGCTCAAGGCTCAAGGCTCAACCCTCAAGGCTCAAGGTTCAAGATTCATGGTGCAAGGGTCAAGGATTAAGGGTCAAGGCTTAAAACTCAGCTCAAGTCTGAAGGCTCAAGGTTCAGCGCCCAAGGTTCAAGAGTCAAGGTTCAAGGTTCAAGGCTCAACGTTCAGGGCTGAAGTCTCAAGGATTAAGGCTCAAGACTCAAGGATCACGGCTCAAGGCTCAAGGCTCAAGGCTCAAGGCTCAAGGCTCAAGGCTCAAGGCTCAAGGCTCAAGGCTCAAGGCTCAAGACTCAAGGCTCAAGGCTCAAGGCTCAAGGCTCAAGGCTCAAGGCTCAAGGCTCAAGGCTCAAGGCTCAAGGCTCAAAGGATCAAGGCTCAAGGCTCAAGCACAAGGCTCAAGGTTCAAGGCTCAAGGCTCAAGACTCAAGGCTCAAGGCTTAAGGCTCAAGGCTCAAGGCTCAAGGCTCAAGGCTCAAGGCTCAAGTCTCAAGGCTCAAGGCTCAAGGCTCAAAGGATCAAGGCTCAAGGCTCAAGCACAAGGCTCAAGGTTCAAGGTTCAAAGCACAAGGCTCAAGGGTCACGGCTGAAAAGTCAAGTCTCAAGGCTCAAGCGTCACGGCTCAAGGCTCCACGCTCAAGGCTCAAGAGTCAAGGTTTAAGGCTCAAGGTTCAAGGCTCAAGGCTCAAGGCTTACGGCTCAAGGCTCAAGGCTTAAGGCTCAACGCTCAATGGTTAAGGCTCAAGGCTCAAGGCTCAAGGTTAAAGGGTCAAGGGTTAAGGGTCAAGGATCAAGGGTTAAGGGTTAAGGGTTAATGGTCAAGGTTCAAGGCTCAAGGCTCAAGGATCAAGGCTCAAGGGTCAAGGCTCAAGGCTCAAGGGTCAAGGCTCAAGGTTCAAGGGAAAAGGTTCAAGGTTCAAAGGTCAAGGATCAAGACTCACGGCTCGAGGTCAAGGCTCAAAAATAAAGGCTAAAGTCTCAAGGGTAAAGACTTAAGGCTCAAGGTTCAAGGCTCAAGAGTAAAGGCTCAAGGTTCAACGCTCAACGCTCAACGCTCAAGGCTCAAGGCTCAAGGCTCAAGGCTAAAGGAAAAAGGCTCAAGGCTCAAGGCTCAAGGCTCAAGGCTCAAGGCTCAAGGCTCAAGGCTCAAGGCTCAAGGCTCAAGGCTCAAGGCTCTATGTTCAAGTGTCAAGGGTCAAGGGTCAAGGTTCAAGGGCCAATGGTCAAGGCTCAAGGCTCAAGGCTCAAGGGTCAAGGATCAAGGCTCAAAAGTAAAGGCTCAATGTTCAAGGCTTCAGGTTCAAGGCTCAAGGCTTAAAGGATCAACCCTCCAGGCTCAATGCTCAATGATCAAAACTCAAGGATCAATGCTCAAGGCTCAACTCTCATGACTCAAAGGCTCAACTGTCAAGGTTCAAGGCTCAAGGCTCAAGGCTCAAGGAACAACGCTCAAGGATCAAGCCTCAAGGCTCAAGGCTCAAGTATCATGGTACAAGGCTCAAGGCTCAAGGCACTAGGGTCAAGAGTCAAGGGTCAAGGCTATAGGCTCAAGGAACAAGGCTCAAGGCTCAAGGGTCACGGCTCAAGGCTCAAGGCTCAAGGCTCAAGGGTCACGGGTCACGGCTCAAGGCTCAAGGCTCAAGGCTCAAGGCGCAAGGCTCAATGCTCAAGGGTCACGGGTCAAGTCTCAAGGCTCAACCCTCAAGGCTCAAGGTTCAAGATTCATGGTGCAAGGGTCAAGGCTTAAGGGTCAAGGCTTAAAACTCAAAGCTCAAGTCTCAAGGCTCAAGGTTCAACGCCCAAGGTTCAAGAGTCAAGGTTCAAGGTTCAAGGCTCAACGTTCAGTGCTCAAGTCTCAAGGCTTAAGGCTCAAGACTCAAGGATCACGGCTCAAGGCTCAAGGCTCGATGCTCAAGGCTCGAGGCTCAAGGCTCAAGGCTCAAGGCTCAAGGCTCAAGGTTCAAGGCTCAAGGCTCAAGGCTCAAGGCTCAAGGCTTAAGGCTCAATGCTAAAGGCTTAAGGCTCAAGTCTCAAGGCCCAAGGCATAAGGCTCAAGGCTCAAGGCCCAAGGATCAAGGCTCAAGGCTCAATGCTCAAGGCTCAAAGGATCAAGGATTAAGGCTCAAGGCTCAAGGCTCAAGGCTCAAGGCTCAATGCTCAAGGCTCAAGGCTCATGGCTCAAGGCTCAAGCTTCAAGGTTCAAGGTTAAAACCTCAAGGCTCAAGGCTCATGGCCCAAGGCTCAAGGCACAAGGCTCAAGGCTCAAGGCTCAAGGCTCAAGGCTCAAGGGTCACGGGTCACGGCTCAAGGCTCAAGGATCAACCCTCCAGGCTCAATGCTCAATGATCAAAACTCAAGGATCAATGCTCAAGGCTCAACTCTCATGACTCAAAGGCTCAACTGTCAAGGTTCAAGGCTCAAGGCTCAAGGCTCAAGGAACAACGCTCAAGGATCAAGCCTCAAGGCTCAAGGCTCAAGTATCATGGTACAAGGCTCAAGGCTCAAGGCACTAGGGTCAAGAGTCAAGGGTCAAGGCTATAGGCTCAAGGAACAAGGCACAAGGCTCAAGGCTCAAGGCTCAAGGCTCAAGGCTCAAGGGTCACGGGTCACGGCTCAAGGCTCAAGGCTCAAGGCTCAAGGCTCAAGGCTCCAGACTCAAGGCTCAAGGCTCAAGGGTCAAGTCTCAAGGCTCAACCCTCAAGGCTCAAGGTTCAAGATTCATGGTGCAAGGGTCAAGGCTTAAGGGTCAAGGCTTAAAACTCAAAGCTCAAGTCTCAAGGCTCAAGGTTCAACGCCCAAGGTTCAAGAGTCAAGGTTCAAGGTTCAAGGCTCAACGTTCAGTGCTCAAGTCTCAAGGCTTAAGGCTCAAGACTCAAGGATCACGGCTCAAGGCTCAAGGCTCGAGGCTCAAGGCTCGAGGCTCAAGGCTCAAGGCTCAAGGCTCAAGGCTCAAGGTTCAAGGCTCAAGGCTCAAGGCTCAAGGCTCAAGGCTTAAGGCTCAATGCTAAAGGCTTAAGGCTCAAGTCTCAAGGCCCAAGGCATAAGGCTCAAGGCTCAAGGCCCAAGGATCAAGGCTCAAGGCTCAATGCTCAAGGCTCAAAGGATCAAGGATTAAGGCTCAAGGCTCAAGGTTCAAGGCTCAAGGCTCAATGCTCAAGGCTCAAGGCTCATGGCTCAAGGCTCAAGCTTCAAGGTTCAAGGTTAAAACCTCAAGGCTCAAGGCTCATGGCCCAAGGCTCAAGGCACAAGGCTCAAGGCTCAAGGCTCAAGGCTCAAGGTTCAAGGCTCAAGTCTCAAGGCTCAACGCTAAAAAGTCAAGCCTCAAGGCTCAAGGCTCATGGCTCAAAGCTCAAGGCTCAAGAGTCAAGGTTCAAGGCTCAAGGTTCAAGGCTAAAGGCTTTAAGGCTTAAGGCTCAAGGCTCATGGGCGAAGGCTCAAGGCTCAAGGCTCAAGGCTCAAGGCTCAAGGCTCAAGGCTCAAGGCTCAAGGCTCAAGGCTCAAGGCTCAAGGTTCAAGGGCCAATGGTCAAGGCTCAAGGACCAAGGCTCAAGGCTCAAGGATCAAGGCTCAAAAGTAAAGGCTCAAGGTTCAAGGCTTCAGGTTCAAGGCTCAAGGCTTAAAGGATCAAGCCTCAAGGCTCAATGCTCAATGAAAAAAACTTAAGGATCAATGCTCAAGGCTCAACTCTCATGAATCAAAGGCTCAACTATCAAGGGTCAAGGGTCAAGTCTCAAGGCTCAAGGGTCAAGGCTCAAGGCTCAAGAGTCAAGGGTCAAGGCTATAGGCTCAAGGAACAAGGGTCAAAGCTCAAGGATCAAGGCTCAATGCTCAAGTATCATGGTACAAGGCTCAAGGCTCGAGGCTAAAGGCTCAAAGGATCAAGGCTCAAGGCTCAAGACTCAAGGCTCAAGGCTCAAGGTTCAAGGCTCGAGGCTCATGGCTCAAGCGTCAAGGTTCAAGGTTCAAAGCTCAAGGCTCAAGGGTCAAGGCTCAAGGCTCAAGGCTTAAGGCGCAAGGCTCAATGCTCAAGGTTCAAGGCTCAAGGCTCAAGGCTCAAGACTCAAGGCTGAAGGCTCAAGGCTCAACAATCAAGGCTCAAGGTTCAAGATTCATGGTGCAAGGGTCAAGGCTTAAGGGTCAAGGCTTAAAACACAAAGCTCTAGTCTCAAGGCTCAAGGTTCAAGGTTCAAAGCCCAAGGTTCAAGAGTCAAGGTTCAAGGTTCAAGGCTTAACGTTCATGGTATCAAGGCTTAAGGCTCAAGACTCAAGGATCACGGCTCAAGGCTCAAGGCTCAAGGCTCAAGGCTCAAGGCTAAAGGGTCAAGGCTCAAGGCTCAAGGCTCAAGGCTCAAGGCTAAAGGCTCAAGGCCCAAGGCTCAAAGGATCAAGGCTCAAGGCTCAAGGCTCAAGCACAAGGCTCAAGGTTCAAGGTTCAAAGTACAAGGCTCAAGGGTCACGTATCAAGTATCAAGGCTGAAAAGTCAAGTCTCAAGGCTCAAGCGACACGGCTCAAGGCTCCACCCTCAAGGCTCAAGGCTCAAGAGTCAAGGTTTAAGGCTCAAGGTTCAAGGCTCAAGGCTTACGGCTCAAGGCTCAAGGCTTACGGTTCAAGTCTCAAGGCTTAAGGCTCAATGCTCAAGGGTTAAGGCTCAAGGCTCAAGGGTCAAGGGTCAAGGGTCTAGGGTTAAGGATCAAGGGTTAAGGGTTAAGGGTCAAGGTTCAAGGCTTAAGGCTCAAGGATCAAGGCTCAAGGATCAAGGGTGAAGGGTCAAGGGTCAAGGCTCAAGGCTCAAGGCTCAAGGTTCAAGGGAAAGGTTCAAGGTTCAAAGGTCAAGGCTCAAGACTCACGGCTTGAGGTCAAGGCTCAAAAATAAAGGCTAAAGTCTCAAGGGTAAACGCTCAAGGCTCAAGGTTCAAGGCTCAAGGTTCAACGCTCAACGCTCAATGCTCAATGCTCAAGGCTCAAGGCTCAATGCTCAAGGCTCAAGGTTCAAGGGTCAATGGTCAAGGTTCAAAGGTCAAGGGTCAAGGCCCAAGACTCAAGGATCAAGGCTCAAAAGTCAAGGATCAAGGCTCAAGGTTGAAGGCTTCAGGCTTAAGGCTCAATTATGAAAGGATCAAGCCACAAGGCTCAAGGTTCAACGGACAAGTCTCAAGGCCCAAGGCTCAAGGCTCAAGTCCCAAGGCTCAAGGCTTAAGGCTCAGTGCTAAAGGCTTAAGGCTCAAGTCTCAAGGCCCAAGGCATAAGGCTCAAGGCTCAAGGCCCAAGGATCAAGGCTCAAGGCTCAATACTCAAGGCTCAAAGGATCAAGGATTAAGCCTCAAGCCTCAAGGCTCAAGGATCAAGGCTCAAGGCTCATGGCTCAAGGCTCAAGCTTCAAGGTTCAAGGTTAAAACCTCAAGGCTTAAGGTTCACGGCTCAAGGCTCAAGGCTCAAGGCTCAAGGCTCATGGCTCAAGGCTCAAGGCACAAGGCACAAGGCTCAAGGCTCAAGGCTCAAGGTTCAAGGCTCACGTCTCAAGGCTCAACGCTGAAAAGTCAAGCCTCAAGGCTCAAGGCTCAAGGCACATGGCTCAATGCTCAAGGTTCAAGAGTCAAGGTTCAAGGCTCAAGGTTCAAGGCTAAAGGCTCAAGGCTCAAGGCTCAAGGCTCAAGGCTCAAGGCTCAAGGCTCAAGGCTCAAGGCTCAAGGCTCAAGGCTCAAGGCTCAAGGCTCAAGGCTCAAGGTTCAATGGCCAATGGTCAAGGCTCAAGGCTCAAGACTCAAGGCTCAAGGCTCAAGGCTCAAGGATCAAGGCTCAAAAGTAAAGGCTCAAGGTTCAAGGCTTCAGGTTCAAGGCTCAAGGCTTAAAGGATCAAGCCTCACGGCTCAATGCTCAATGAACAAAACTCAAGGATCAATGCTCAAGGCTTAACTCTCATGAATCAAAGGCTCAACTATCAAGGGTCAAGGGTCAAGTCTCAAGGCTCAAGGGTCAAGGCTCAATGCTCAAGGCTCAAGGCTCAAGAGTCAAGGCTCAAGGCTATAGGCTCAAGGAACAAGGCTCAAAGCTCAAGGATCAAGGCTCAATGCTCAAGTATCATGGTACAACGCTCAAGGCTCAAGGCTAAAGGCTCAAAGGATCAAGGATCGAGGCTCAAGGCTCAAGACTCAAGGCTCAAGGCTCAAGGCTCAAGGCTCAAGCGTCAAGGTTCAAGGTTCAAAGCTCAAGGCTCGAGGGTCATGGCTCAAGGCTCAAGGCTCAAAGCTCAATGCTCAAGGCTCAAGGCTCAAGGCTCAAGGCTCAAGGATCAAGGCTCAAGGCTCAAGGCTCAAGGCTCAAGGCTCAAGGCTCTAGGCTCAAGGCTCAAGGCTCAAGGCTCAACCCTCAAGACTCAAGGTTCAAGATTCATGGTGCAAGGGTGAAGGATTAAGGGTCAAGGCTTAAAACTCAAAGCTCAAGTCTGAAGGCTCAAGGTTCAACGCCCAAGGTTCAAGAGTCAAGGTTCAAGGTTCAAGGCTCAACGTTCAGGGCTGAAGTCTCAAGGCTTAAGGCTCAAGAATCAAGGATCACGGCTCAAGGCTCAAGGCTCAAGGCTCAAGGCTAAAGGCTCAAGGCTCAAGGCTCAAGACTCAAGGCTCAAGGCTTAAGGCTCAAGGCTCAAGGCTCAAGGCTCAAGGCTCAAGGCTCAAGGCTCAAGGCTCAAGTCTCAAGGCTCAAGGCTCAAGGCTCAAGGCTCAAGGCTCAAAGGATCAAGGCTCAAGGCTCAAGCACAAGGCTCAAGGTTCAAGGTTCAAAGCACAAGGCTCAAGGGTCACGGCTGAAAAGTCAAGTCTCAAGGCTCAAGCGTCACGGCTCAAGGCTCCACGCTCAAGGCTCAAGAGTCAAGGTTTAAGGCTCAAGGTTCAAGGCTCAAGGCTCAAGGCTTACGGCTCAAGGCTCAACGCTTAAGGCTCAACGCTCAACGGTTAAGGCTCAAGGCTCAAGGCTCAAGGTTAAAGGGTCAAGGGTTAAGGGTCAAGGATCAAGGGTTAAGGGTTAAGGGTTAATGGTCAAGGTTCAATGCTCAAGGATCAAGGCTCAAGGGTCAATGCTCAAGGCTCAAGGGTCAAGGCTCAAGGTTCAAGGGAAAAGGTTCAAGGTTCAAAGGTCAAAGCTCAAGACTCACGGCTCGAGGTCAAGGCTCAAAAATAAAGGCTAAAGTCTCAAGGGTAAAGACTCAAGGCTCAAGGTTCAAGGCTCAAGAGTAAAGGCTCAAGGTTCAACGCTCAACGCTCAACGCTCAAGGCTCAAGGCTCAAGGCTCAACGCTAAAGGCACAAGGCTCAAGGCTCAAGGCTCAAGGCTCAAGGCTCAATGCTCAAGGCTCAAGGCTCAAGGCTCTATGTTCAAGTGTCAAGGGTCAAGGTTGAAGGGCCAATGGTCAAGGCTCAAGGCTCAAGGGTCAAGGATCAAGGCTCAAAAGTAAAGGCTCAAGGTTCAAGGCTTCAGGTTCAAGGCTCAAGGCTTAAAGGATCAAGCCTCCAGGCTCAATGCTCAATGATCAAAACTCAAGGATCAATGCTCAAGGCTCAACTCTCATGACTCAAAGGCTCAACTGTCAAGGTTCAAGGCTCAAGGCACAAGGCTCAAGGAACAACGCTCAAGGATCAAGCCTCAAGGCTCAAGGCTCAAGGCTCAAGTATCATGGTACAAGGCTCAAGGCTCAAGGCACAAGGGTCAAGGGTCAAGGGTCAAGGCTATAGGCTCAAGGAACAAGGCTCAAAGCTCAAGGATCAAGGCTCAATGCTCAAGTATCATGGTACAAGGCTCAAGGCTCAAGGCTAAAGGCTCAAAGGATCAAGGATCAAGGCTCAAGGCTCAAGACTCAAGGCTCAAGGCTCAAGGCTCAAGGCTCAAGGCTCAAGGCTCGAGGCTCAAGGCCCAAGCGTCAAGGTTCAAGGTTAAAAGCTCAAGGCTCAAGGGTCACGGCTCAAGGCTCAAGGCTCAAGGCTCAAGGCTCAAGGCTCAAAGCTAAAGGCTCAAGGCTCAAGGCTCAAGACTCAAGGCTCAATGCTTAAGGCTCAAGGCTCAAGGCTCAAGGCTCAAGGCTCAAGGCTCAAGTCTCAAGGCTCAAGGCTCAAGGCTCAAGGCTCAAGGCTCAAAGGATCAAGGCTCAAGGCTCAAGCACAAGGCTCAAGGTTCAAGGTTCAAAGCACAAGGCTCAAGGGTCACGGCTGAAAAGTCAAGTCTCAAGGCTCAAGCGTCACGGCTCAAGGCTCCACGCTCAAGGCTCAAGAGTCAAGGTTTAAGGCTCAAGGTTCAAGGCTCAAGGCTTACGGCTCAAGGCTCAAGGCTTAAGGCTCAACGCTCAAGGGTTAAGGCTCAAGGCTCAAGGTTAAAGGGTCGAGGGTTAAGGGTCAAGGATCAAGGGTTAAGGGTTAAGGGTTAATGGTCAAGGTTCAAGGCTCAAGGGTCAAGGCTCAAGGGTCAAGGGTCAAGCTCAAGGTTCAAAGGTCAAGGCTCAAGACTCACGGCTCGAGGTCAAGGCTAAAAAATAAAGGCTAAAGTCTCAAGGCTCAAGGTTCAAGGCTCAAGAGTAAAGGCTCAAGGTTCAACGCTCAACGCTCAGCGCTCAAGGGTCAAGGCTCAAGGCTCAAGGCTCAAGGCACAAGGCACAAGGCTCAAGGCTCAAGGCTCAAGGCTCAAGGCTCAAGGCTCAAGGCTCAAGGCTCAAGGCTCAATGCTCAAGGCTCAAGGCTCAAGGCTCTATGTTCAAGTGTCAAGGGTCAAGGTTCAAGGGCCAATGCTCAAGGCTCAAGGCTCAAGGGTCAAGGGTCAAGGATCAAGGCTCAAAAGTAAAGGCTCAAGGTTCAAGGCTTCAGGTTCAACGCTCAAGGCTTAAAGGATCAAGCCTCAAGGATCAATGCTCAAGGCTCAACTCTCATGACTCAAAGGCTCAACTGTCAAGGTTCAAGGCTCAAGGCTCAAGGCTCAAGTATCATGGTACAAGGCTCAAGGCTCAAGGCACAAGGGTCAAGGGTCAAGGGTCAAGGCTATAGGCTCAAGGAACAAGGCTCAAAGCTCAAGGATCAAGGCTCAACGCTCAAGTATCATGGTACAAGGCTCAAGGCTCAAGGCTAAAGGCTCAAAGGATCAAGGATCAAGGCTCGAGGCTCAAGGCTCAAGCGTCAAGGTTCAAGGTTCAAAGGATCAAGGATCAAGGGTCACGGCTCAAGGCTCAAGGCTCAAGGATCAAGGCTCAAGGCTCAAGGCTCAAGGCTCAAGGCGCAAGGCTCAATGCTCAAGGCTCAAGGCTCAAGGCTCAAGGCTCAAGACTCAAGGCTCAAGGCTCAAGGGTCAAGTCTCAAGGCTCAACCCTCAAGGCTCAAGGTTCAAGATTCATGGTGCAAGGGTCAAGGCTTAAGGGTCAAGGCTTAAACCTCAAAGCTCAAGTCTCAAGGCTCAAGGTTCAACGCCCAAGGTTCAAGAGTCAAGGTTCAAGATTCAAAGCTCAACGTTCAGTGCTCAAGTCTCAAGGGTTAAGGCTCAAGACTCAAGGATCACGGCTCAAGGCTCAAGGCTCAAGGCTCAAGGCTCAAGGCTCAAGGCTCAAGGATCAAGGCTCAAGGCTCAAGGCTCAAGGCTTAAGGCTCAATGCTAAAGGCTTAAGGCTCAAGTCTCAAGGTCCAAGGAATAAGGCTCAAGGCTCAAGGCCCAAGGATCAAGGCTCAGGGCTCAATGCTCAAGGCTCAAAGGATCAAGGATTAAGCCTCAAGGCTCAAGGCTCAGGGCTCAAGGCTCAATGCTCAAGGCTCAAGGCTCATGGCTCAAGGCTCAAGCTTCAAGGTTCAAGGTTAAAACCTCAAGGCTCAAGGGTCACGGCTCAAGGCTCAAGGCCCAAGGCTCAAGGCCCAAGGCTCAAGGCACAAGGCTCAAGGCTCAAGGCTCAAGGTTCAAGGCTCAACGCTAAAAAGTCAAGCCTCAAGGCTCAAGGCTCATGGCTCATGGCTCAAGGCTCAAGGCTCAAGAGTCAAGGTTCAAGGCTCAAGGTTCAAGGCTAAAGGCTCAAGGCTTAAGGCTCAAGGCTCATGGGCGAAGGCTCAAGACTCAAGGCTCAAGGCTCAAGGCTCAAGGCTCAAGGCTCAAGGCTTAAGGGTCAAGGTTCAAGGGCCAATGGTCAAGGCTCAAGGACCAAGGCTCAAGGCTCAAGGATCAAGGCTCAAAAGTAAAGGCTCAAGGTTCAAGGCTTCAGGTTCAAGGCTCAAGGCTTAAAGGATCAAGCCTCAAGGCTCAATGCTCAATGAACAAAACTTAAGGATCAATGCTCAAGGCTCAACTCTCATGAATCAAAGGCTCAACTATCAAGGGTCAAGGGTCAAGTCTCAAGGCTCAAGGGTCAAGGCTCAAGGCTCAAGAGTCAAGGGTCAAGGCTATAGGCTCAAGGAACAAGGGTCAAAGCTCAAGGATCAAGGCTCAATGCTCAAGTATCATGGTACAAGGCTCAAGGCTCGAGGCTAAAGGCTCAAAGGATCAAGGATCAAGGCTCAAGGCTCAAGACTCAAGGCTCAAGGCTCAAGGTTCAAGGCTCGAGGCTCACGGCTCAAGCGTCAAGGTTCAAGGTTCAAAGCTCAAGGCTCAAGGCTCAAGGCGCAAGGCTCAATGCTCAATGTTCAAGGCTCAAGGCTCAAGACTCAAGGCTCAAGGCTCAACAATCAAGGCTCAAGGCTCAAGATTCATGGTGCAAGGGTCAAGGCTTAAGGGTCAAGGCTTAAAACTCAAAGCTCAAGTTTCAAGGCTCAAGGTTCAACGCCCAAGGTTCAAGAGTCAAGGTTCAAGGTTCAAGGCCAACGTTCAGGGCTCAAGTCTCAAGGATTAAGGCTCAAGACTCAAGGATCACGGCTCAAGGCTCAAGGCTCAAGGTTCAAGGATAAAGGCTCAAGGCTCAAGGCTCAAGGCTCAAGGCTCAAGGCTTAAGGCTCAATGCTCAATGCTCAAGGCTCAAGGCTCAAGGTTCAAGGCTCAAGGCTCAATGCTCAAGGCTCAAGTCTCAAGGCTCAAGGCTCAAGGCTCAAGGATCAAGGCTCAAAGGATCAAGGCTCAAGGCTCAAGGCTCAAGGCTCAAGGCTCAAGGCTCAAGGCTCAAGGCTCAAGCACAAGGCTCAAGGTTCAAGGTTCAAAGCACAAGGCTCAAGGGTCACGTCTGAAGTATCAATGCTGAAAAGTCAAGTCAAGTTTCAAGGCTCAAGGCTCAAGGTTAAAGGGTCAAGGGTCAAGGGTCAAGGATCAAGGGTTAAGGGTTAAGGGTCAAGGTTCAAGGCTCAAGGCTCAAGGCTCAAGGCTCAAGGATCAAGGCTCAAGGGTCAAGGCTCAAGGCTCAAGGGTCAAGGCTCAAGGTTCAAGGGAAAAGGTTCAAGGTTCAAAGGTCAAGGCTCAAGACTCACGGCTCGAGGTCAAGGCTCAAAAATAAAGTCTAAACTCTCAAGGGTAAATGCTCAAGGCTCAAGGTTCAAGGCTCAAGAGTCAAGGCTCAAGGTTCAACGCTCAACGCTCAATGCTCAAGGCTCAAGGCTCAAGGCTCAAGGCTCAAGGCTCAAGGCACAAGGCACAAGGCTCAAGGCTCAAGGCTCAAGGCTCAAGGCTCAGGGCCTAAGGCTCAAGGCTCAAGGGTCAAGACTCAAGGCTCAAGGCTCAATGCTCTATGTTCAAGTGTCAAGGGTCAAGGTTCAAGGGCCAATGGTCAAGGCTCAAGGCTCAAGGCTCAAGGGTCAAGGATCAAGGCTCAAAAGTAAAGGCTCAAGGTTCAAGGCTTCAGGTTCAAGGCGCAAGGCTTAAAGGATCAAGCCTCAAAGCTCAATGCTCAATGATCAAAACTCAAGGATCAATGCTTAAGGCTCAACTCTCATGACTCAAAGGCTCAACTGTCAAGGGTCAATGCTCAAGGCTCAAGGGTCAAGGCTCAAGGCTCAAGGGTCAAGGGTCAAGGCTCAAGGATCAAGCCTCAAGGCTCAAGGCTCAAGTATCATGGTACAAGGCTCAAGGCTCAAGGCTCAAGGCTCAAGGGTCAAGGGTCAAGGGTCAAGGCTATAGGCTCAAGGAAAAAGGCTCAAAACTCAAGGATCAAGGCTCAATGCTCAAGTATCATGGTACAAGGCTCAAGGCTCAAGGCTCAAAGCTCAAAACTCAAGGATCAAGGCTCAATGCTCAAGTATCATGGTACAAGGCTAAAGGCTCAAGGCTAAAGGCTCAAATGGTTAAGGGTTAAGGGTTAAGGGTCAAGGGTTAAGGGTTAAGGGTCAAGGTTCAAGGCTCAAGCTCAAGGCTTCAGGTTCAAGGCGCAAGGCTTAAAGGATCAAGCCTCAAAGCTCAATGCTCAATGATCAAAACTCAAGGATCAATGCTTAAGGCTCAACTCTCATGACTCAAAGGCTCAACTGTCAAGGGTCAAGGCTCAAGGCTCAAGGGTCAAGGCTCAAGGCTCAAGGGTCAAGGGTCAAGGCTCAAGGCTCAAGGATCAAGCCTCAAGGCTCAAGGCTCAAGTATCATGGTACAAGGCTCAAGGCTCAAGGCTCAAGGCTCAAGGGTCATGGGTCAAGGCTATAGGCTCAAGGAACAAGGCTCAAAACTCAAGGATCAAGGCTCAATGCTCAAGTATCATGGTACAAGGCTCAAGGCTCAAGGCTCAAAGCTCAAAACTCAAGGATCAAGGCTCAATGCTCAAGTATCATGGTACAAGGCTAAAGGCTCAAGGCTAAAGGCTCAAAGGGTTAAGGGTTAAGGGTTAAGGGTCAAGGGTTAAGGGTTAAGGGTCAAGGTTCAAGGCTCAAGCTCAAGGCTCAAGGATCAAGGCTCAAGGGTCAAGGCTCAAGGCTCAAGGGTCAAGGCTCAAGGTTCAAGGGAAAAGGTTCAAGGTTCAAAGGTCAAGGCTCAAGACTCACGGCTCGAGGTCAAGGCTCAAAAATAAACGCTAAAGTCTCAAGGGTATATGCTCAAGGCTCAAGGTTCAAGGCTCAAGTGTCAAGGCTCAAGGTTCAACGCTCAACGCTCAATGCTCATGGCTCAAGGCTCAAGGCTCAAGGCTCAAGGCTCAAGGCTCAAGGCTCAAGGCTCGAGGCTCTATGTTCAAGTGTCAAGGGTCAAGGTTCAAGGGCCAATGGTCAAGGCTCAAGGGTCAAGGATCAAGGCTCAAAAGTAAAGGCTCAAGGTTCAAGGCTTCAGGTTCAAGGCTCAAGGCTTAAAGGATCAACCCTCAAGGCTCAATGCTCAATGATCAAAACTCAAGGATCAATGCTTAAGGCTCAACTCTCATGACTCAAAGGCTCAACTGTCAAGGGTCAAGGCTCAAGGGTCAAGGCTCAAGGCTCAAGGGTCAAGGCTCAAGGCTCAAGGATCAAGCCTCAAGGCTCAAGGCTCAAGTATCATGGTACAAGGCTCAAGGCTCAAGGCTCAAGGCTCAAGGGTCTAGGGTCAAGGGTCAAGGCTATAGGCTCAAGGAAAAAGGCTCAAAACTCAAGGATCAAGGATCAAGGCTCAATGCTCAAGTATCATGGTACAAGGCTCAAGGCTCAAGGCTCAAAGCTCAAAACTCAAGGATCAAGGCTCAATGCTCAAGTATCATGGTACAAGGCTAAAGGCTCAAGGCTAAAGGCTCAAAGGGTTAAGGGTTAAGGGTTAAGGGTCAAGGGTTAAGGGTTAAGGGTCAAGGTTCAAGGCTCAAGCTCAAGGCTTCAGGTTCAAGGCGCAAGGCTTAAAGGATCAAGCCTCAAAGCTCAATGCTCAATGATCAAAACTCAAGGATCAATGCTTAAGGCTCAACTCTCATGACTCAAAGGCTCAACTGTCAAGGGTCAAGGCTCAAGGCTCAAGGGTCAAGGCTCAAGGCTCAAGGGTCAAGGGTCAAGGCTCAAGGCTCAAGGATCAAGCCTCAAGGCTCAAGGCTCAAGTATCATGGTACAAGGCTCAAGGCTCAAGGCTCAAGGCTCAAGGGTCAAGGGTCAAGGCTATAGGCTCAAGGAACAAGGCTCAAAACTCAAGGATCAAGGCTCAATGCTCAAGTATCATGGTACAAGGCTCAAGGCTCAAGGCTCAAAGCTCAAAACTCAAGGATCAAGGCTCAATGCTCAAGTATCATGGTACAAGGCTAAAGGCTCAAGGCTAAAGGCTCAAAGGGTTAAGGGTTAAGGGTTAAGGGTCAAGGGTTAAGGGTTAAGGGTCAAGGTTCAAGGCTCAAGCTCAAGGCTCAAGGATCAAGGCTCAAGGGTCAAGGCTCAAGGCTCAAGGGTCAAGGCTCAAGGTTCAAGGGAAAAGGTTCAAGGTTCAAAGGTCAAGGCTCAAGACTCACGGCTCGAGGTCAAGGCTCAAAAATAAACGCTAAAGTCTCAAGGGTATATGCTCAAGGCTCAAGGTTCAAGGCTCAAGTGTCAAGGCTCAAGGTTCAACGCTCAACGCTCAATGCTCATGGCTCAAGGCTCAAGGCTCAAGGCTCAAGGCTCAAGGCTCAAGGCTCAAGGCTCGAGGCTCTATGTTCAAGTGTCAAGGGTCAAGGTTCAAGGGCCAATGGTCAAGGCTCAAGGGTCAAGGATCAAGGCTCAAAAGTAAAGGCTCAAGGTTCAAGGCTTCAGGTTCAAGGCTCAAGGCTTAAAGGATCAACCCTCAAGGCTCAATGCTCAATGATCAAAACTCAAGGATCAATGCTCAAGGCTCAACTCTCATGACTCAAAGGCTCAACTGTCAAGGGTCAAGGCTCAAGGCTCAAGGATCAAGGAACAAGGCTCAAGGATCAAGCCTCAAGGCTCAAGGCTCAAGTATCATGGTATAAGGCCCAAGGCTCAAGGCTCAAGGCTCAAGGCTATAGGCTCAAGGAACAAGGCTCAAAGCTCAAGGATCAAGGCCCAATGCTCAAGTATCATGGTACAAGGCTCAAGGCTCAAGGCTAAAGGCTCAAAGGATCAAGGATCAAGGCTCAAGGCTCAAGACTCAAGGCTCAAGGCTCAAGGCTCGAGGCTCAAGGCTCAAGCGTCAAGGTTCAAGGTTCAAAGCTCAAGGCTCAAGGGTCACGGCTCAAGGCTCAAGGCTCAAGGCTCAAGGCTCAAGGCTCAAGGCTCAATGCTCAAGGCTCAAGGCTCAAGGCTCAAGGCTCAAGGCTCAAGGCTCAAGGCTCAAGGATCAAGGCTCAAGACTCAAGGCTCAAGGCTCAAGGCTCAAGGCTCAACCCTCAAGGCTCAAGGTTCAAGATTCATGTTGCAAGGGTCAAGGCTTAAGGGTCAAGGCTTAAAACTCAAAGCTCAAGTCTCAAGGCTCAAGGTTCAACGCCCAAGGTTCAAGAGTCAAGGTTCAAGGTTCAAGGCTCAACGTTCAGGGCTTAAGTCTCAAGGCTTAAGGCTCAAGGCTCAAGGATCACGGCTCAAGGCTGAAGGCTCAAGGCTCAAGGCTCAAGGCTCAAGGCTCAAGGCTCAAGGCTCAAGGCTCAAGGCTCAAGGCTCAAGGCTCAAGGCTCAAGGCTCAAGGCTCAAGGCTCAAGGCTAAAGGCTCAAGGCTCAAGGCTCAAGGCTCAAGGGTCAAGACTCAAGGCTCAAGTCTCAAGGCTCAAGGCTCAAGGCTCAAGGTTCAAGGCTCAAGGCCCAAGGCTCAAAGGATCAAGGCTCAAGGCTCAAGGCTCAAGGCTCAAGCACAAGGCTCAAGGTTCAAGGTTCAAAGCACATGGCTCAAGGGTCACGTCTCAAGTATCAAGGCTGAAAAGTCAAGTCTCAAGGTTCCACGCTCAAGGCTCAAGGCTCAAGAGTCAAGGTTTAAGGCTCAAGGTTCAAGGCTTAAGGCTCAAGGCTTACGGCTCAAGGCTCAAGGCTTAAGGCTCAACGCTCAAGGGTTAAGGCTCAAGGCTTAAGGCTCAAGGCTCAAGGTTCAAGGGTCAAGGGTCAAGGGTCAAGGTTCAAGGGTCAAGGGTTAAGGGTCAAGGTTCAAGGCTCAAGGCTCAAGGATCAAGGGTCAAGGCTCAAGGTTCAAGGGTCAAGGCTCAAGGTTCAAGGGAAAACGTTCAAGGTTCAAAGGTCAAGGCTCAAGACTCACGGCTCGAGGTCAAGGCTCAAAAATAAAGGCTAAAGACTCAAGGGTAAACGCTCAAGGCTCAAGGTTCAAGGCTCAAGAGTCAAGGCTCAAGGTTCAACGCTCAACGCTCAATGCTCAAGGCTCAAGGCTCAAGGCTCAAGGCTAAAGGCACAAGGCTCAAGGCTCAAGGATCAAGGCTCAAAGCTCAAAGCTCAAGGCTCAAGGCTCAAGGCTCAAGGCTCAAGGCTCAAGGCTCAAGACTCTATGTTCAAGTGTCAAGGGTCATGGTTCAAGGGCCAATGGTCAAGGCTCAAGGCTCAAGGCTCAAGGCTCAAGGCTCAAGGATCAAGGCTCAAAAGTAAAGGCTCAAGGTTCAAGGCTTCAGGTTCAAGGCTCAAGGCTTAAAGGATCAAGCCTCAAGGCTCAATGCTCAATGATCAAAACTCAAGGATCAATGCTCAAGGCTCAACTCACATGACTCAAAGGCTCAAACTCAAGGGTCAAGGCTCAAGGCTCAAGGCTCAAGGCTCAAGGCTCAAGGATCAAGGTTCAAGGTTCAAAGGTCAAGGCTCAAGACTCACGGCTCGAGGTCAAGGCTCAAAAATAAACGCCAAAGTCTCAAGGGTATATGCTCAAGGCTCAAGGTTCAAGGCTCAAGTGTCAAGGCTCAAGGTTCAACGCTCAACGCTCAATGCTCATGGCTCAAGGCTCAAGGCTCAAGGCTCAAGGCTCAAGGCTCAAGGCTCAAGGCTCAAGGCTCAAGGCTCAAGGCTCGAGGCTCTATGTTCAAGTGTCAAGGGACAAGGTTCAAGGGCCAATGGTCAAGGCTCAAGGGTCAAGGATCAAGGCTCAAAAGTAAAGGCTCAAGGTTCAAGGCTTCAGGTTCAAGGCTCAAGGCTTAAAGGATCAACCCTCAAGGCTCAATGCTCAATGATCAAAACTCAAGGATCAATGCTCAAGGCTCAACTCTCATGACTCAAAGGCTCAACTGTCAAGGGTCAAGGCTCAAGGGTCAAGGCTCAAGGCTCAAGGATCAAGGAACAAGGCTCAAGGATCAAGCCTCAAGGCTCAAGGCTCAAGTATCATGGTACAAGGCCCAAGGCTCAAGGCTCAAGGCTATAGGCTCAAGGAACAAGGCTCCAAGCTCAAGGATCAAGGCCCAATGCTCAAGTATCATGGTACAAGGCTCAAGGCTCAAGGCTAAAGGCTCAAAGGATCAAGGATCAAGGCTCAAGGCTCAAGACTCAAGGCTCAAGGATCAAGGCTCAAGGCTCAAGGCTCGAGGCTCAAGGCTCAAGCGTCAAGGTTCAAGGTTCAAAGCTCAAGGCTCAAGGGTCACGGCTCAAGGCTCAAGGCTCAAGGCTCAAGGCTCAAGGCTCAAGGCTCAAGGCTCAAGGCTCAATGCTCAAGGCTCAAGGCTCAAGGCTCAAGGCTCAAGTATCAAGGCTCAAGACTCAAGGCTCAAGGCTCAAGGCTCAAGGCTCAACCCTCAAGGCTCAAGGTTCAAGATTCATGTTGCAAGGGTCAAGGCTTAAGGGTCAAGGCTTAAAACTCAAAGCTCAACTCTCAAGGCTCAAGGTTCAACGCCCAAGGTTCAAGAGTCAAGGTTCAAGGTTCAAGGCTCAACGTTCAGGGCTTAAGTCTCAAGGCTTAAGGCTCAAGGCTCAAGGATCACGGCACAAGGCTGAAGGCTCAAGGCTCAAGGCTCAAGGCTCAAGGCTCAAGGCTAAAGGCTCAAGGCTCAAGGCTGAAGGCTCAAGGGTCAAGACTCAAGGCTCAAGGTTCAAGTCTCAAGGCTCAAGGCTCAAGGCTCAAGGTTCAAGGCTCAAGGCCCAAGGCTCAAAGGATCAAGGCTCAAGGCTCAAGGCTCAAGGCTCAAGGCTCAAGCACAAGGCTCAAGGTTCAAGGTTCAAAGCACATGGCTCAAGGGTCACGTCTCAAGTATCAAGGCTGAAAAGTCAAGTCTCAAGGTTCCACGCTCAAGGCTCAAGGCTCAAGAGTCAATGTTTAAGGCTCAAGGTTCAAGGCTTAAGGCTCAAGGCTTACGGCTCAAGGCTCAAGGCTTAAGGCTCAACGCTCAAGGGTTAAGGCTCAAGGCTTAAGGCTCAAGGCTCAAGGTTCAAGGGTCAAGGGTCAAGGGTCAAGGCTCAAGGCTCAAGGCTCAAGGCTCAAGGCTCAAGGCTCAAGGCTCAAGGCTCAAGGAACAAGGCTCAAGGATCAAGCCTCCAGGCTCAAGGATCAAGTATCATGGTACAAGGCTCAAGGCTCAAGGCTAAAAGCTCAAAGTTTCAAGAATCAAGGCTCAAGGGTCAAGACTCAAGGCTCAAGGCTCAAGGCTCAAGGCTCAAGGCTCAAGGCTCAAGGCTCAAGGCTCAAGGCTCAAGGCTCGAGGCTCGAGGCTCAAGCGTCAAGGTTCAAGGTTCAAAGCTCAAGGCTCAAGGGTCACGACTCAAGGCTCAAAGCTCAAGGCTCAAGGCTCAAGGCTCAAGGCTCAAGGCTCAAGGCGCAAGGCTCAAGGCTCAAGGCTCAAGGCTCAAGGCTCAAGGCTCAAGGCTCAAGGCTCAAGGCTCAAGGCTCAAGACTCAAGGCTCAAGGCTCGAGGCTCATGAGTCATGGTGCAAGGGTCAAGGCATAAGGGTAAAGGCTCAAAACTCAAGGCTCAAGGCTCAAGGTTCAACGCCCAAGGTTCAAGAGTCATGTTTCAAGGTTCAAGACTCAACGTTCAGGGCTCAAGGCTCAAGGCTCAAGGCTCAAGGCTAAAGGCTCAAGGCTCAAGGCTCAAGGCTCAAGGCTAAAGGCTCAAGGCTCAAGGCTCAAGGCTCAAGGCTCAAGGCTCAAGGCACAAGGCTCAAGTCTCAAGGCCAAAGGCTCAAAGGATCAAGGATCAAGGATCAAGGCTCAAGGCTCAAGGCTCATGGGTCAAGGCTCAAGCACAAGGCTCAAGGTTCAAGGTTCAAAGCTCAAGGCTCAAGGGTCACGTCTCAAGTCTCAAGGCTGAAAAGTCAAGTCTCAAGGCTCAAGGGTCACGGCTCAAGGCTCCACGCTCAAGACTCAAGGCTCAAGAGTCAAGGTGTAAGGTTCGGGGTTCAAGGCTCAAGGCTCAAGGCTTAAGGCTCAAGGCTCAAGGCTTAAGGCTTAAGGCTCAAGGCTCAAGGGTTAAGGCTCAAGGCTCAAGGTTTAAGGGTCAAGGGTCAAGGGTCAACGGTCAAGGGTCAAGGGTCAATGGTTAAGGGTAAAGGGTAAAGGGTCAAGGTTCAAGGCTCAAGGCTCAAGGCTCAAGGATCAAGGGTCAAGGCTCAAGGTTCAAGGGTCAAGGCTCAAGGTTCAAGGGAAAACGTTCAAGGTTCAAAGGTCAAGGCTCAAGACTCACGGCTCGAGGTCAAGGCTCAAAAATAAAGGCTAAAGACTCAAGGGTAAACGCTCAAGGCTCAAGGTTCAAGGCTCAAGAGTCAAGGCTTAAGGTTCAACGCTCAACGCTCAACGCTCAATGCTCAAGGCTCAAGGCTCAAGGCTCAAGGCTAAAGGCACAAGGCTCCAGGCTCAAGGATCAAGGCTCAAAGCTCAAAGCTCAAGGCTCAAGGCTCAAGGCTCAAGGCTCAAGGCTCAAGGCTCAAGACTCTATGTTCAAGTGTCAAGGGTCATGGTTCAAGGGCCAATGGTCAAGGCTCAAGGCTCAAGGCTCAAGGGTCAAGGATCAAGGCTCAAAAGTAAAGGCTCAAGGTTCAAGGCTTCAGGTTCAAGGCTCAAGGCTTAAAGGATCAAGCCTCAAGGCTCAATGCTCAATGATCAAAACTCAAGGATCAATGCTCAAGGCTCAACTCTCATGACTCAAAGGCTCAAACTCAAGGCTCAAGGCTCAAGGCTCAAGGCTCAAGGCTCAAGGCTCAAGGAACAAGGCTCAAGGATCAAGCCTCCAGGCTCAAGGATCAAGTATCATGGTACAAGGCTCAAGGCTCAAGGCTAAAAGCTCAAAGTTTCAAGAATCAAGGCTCAAGGGTCAAGACTCAAGGCTCAAGGCTCAAGGCTCAAGGCTCAAGGCTCAAGGCTCAAGGCTCAAGGCTCAAGGCTCAAGGCTCGAGGCTCGAGGCTCAAGCGTCAAGGTTCAAGGTTCAAAGCTCAAGGCTCAAGGGTCACGACTCAAGGCTCAAAGCTCAAGGCTCAAGGCTCAAGGCTCAAGGCTCAAGGCTCAAGGCGCAAGGCTCAATGCTCAAGGCTCAAGGCTCAAGGCTCAAGGCTCAAGGCTCAAGGCTCAAGGCTCAAGGCTCAAGACTCAAGGCTCAAGGCTCGAGGCTCATGAGTCATGGTGCAAGGGTCAAGGCATAAGGGTAAAGGCTCAAAACTCAAGGCTCAAGGCTCAAGGTTCAACGCCCAAGGTTCAAGAGTCATGTTTCAAGGTTCAAGACTCAACGTTCAGGGCTCAAGGCTCAAGGCTCAAGGCTCAAGGCTAAAGGCTCAAGGCTCAAGGCTCAAGGCTCAAGGCTAAAGGCTCAAGGCTCAAGGCTCAAGGCTCAAGGCTCAAGGCTCAAGGCACAAGGCTCAAGTCTCAAGGCCAAAGGCTCAAAGGATCAAGGATCAAGGATCAAGGCTCAAGGCTCAAGGCTCATGGGTCAAGGCTCAAGCACAAGGCTCAAGGTTCAAGGTTCAAAGCTCAAGGCTCAAGGGTCACGTCTCAAGTCTCAAGGCTGAAAAGTCAAGTCTCAAGGCTCAAGGGTCACGGCTCAAGGCTCCACGCTCAAGACTCAAGGCTCAAGAGTCAAGGTGTAAGGTTCGGGGTTCAAGGCTCAAGGCTCAAGGCTTAAGGCTCAAGGCTCAAGGCTTAAGGCTTAAGGCTCAAGGCTCAAGGGTTAAGGCTCAAGGCTCAAGGTTTAAGGGTCAAGGGTCAAGGGTCAACGGTCAAGGGTCAAGGGTCAATGGTTAAGGGTAAAGGGTAAAGGGTCAATGTTCAAGGCTCAAGGCTCAAGGCTCAAGGCTCAAGGCTCTAGGCTCTAGGCTCAAGGCTCAAGGCTCAAGGCACAAGGATAACTGCTTAAGCATCAAGGCTCAAGGATCAAGGCTCAAGGGTCAAGGCTCAAGGGTCAAGGCTCAAGGGTCACGGCTCGAGGTCAAATCTCAAAAATAAAGGCTAAAGGCTCAAGGGTAAACACTCAAGGCTCAAGGTTCAAGGCTCAAGAGTCAAGGCTCAAGGTTCAACACTCAAGGCTCAAGGCTCAAGGCTCAAGGCTCAAGGATCAAGGCTCAAGGCTCAAGGCTCAAGGCTCAAGGCTCAAGACTCTATGTTCAAGTGTCAAGGGTCGTGGTTCAAGGGCCAATGGTCAAGGCTCAAGGCACAAGGCTCAAGGGTCAAGGATCAAGGCTCAAAAGTAAAGGCTCAAGGTTCAAGGCTTCAGGTTCAAGGCTCAAGGCTTAAAGGATCAAGCCTCAAGGCTCAATGCTCAATGATCAAAACTCAAGGATCAATGCTCAAGGCTCAACTCTCATGACTCAAAGGCTCAAACTCAAGGGTCAAGGCTCAAGGCTCAAGGCTCAAGGCTCAAGGCTCAAGGCTCAAGGCTCAAGGCTCAAGGCTCAAGGCTCAAGGCTCAAGGCTCAAGGCTCAAGGAACAAGGCTCAAGGATCAAGCCTCCAGGCTCAAGGATCAAGTATCATGGTACAAGGCTCAAGGCTCAAGGCTAAAAGCTCAAAGTTTCAAGAATCAAGGCTCAAGGCTCAAGGCTCAAGGCTCAAGGCTCAAGGCTCGAGGCTCGAGGCTCAAGCGTCAAGGTTCAAGGTTCAAAGCTCAAGGCTCAAGGGTCACGACTCAAGGCTCAAAGCTCAAGGCTCAAGGCGCAAGGCTCAATGCTCAAGGCTCAAGGCGCAAGGCTCAAGGCTCAAGGCTCAAGACTCAAGGCTCAAGGCTCAAGGCTCAAGGCTCAAGGCTCAAGGCTCAAGGCTCGAGGCTCATGAGTCATGGTGCAAGGGTCAAGGCATTAGGGTAAAGGCTCAAAACTCAAGGCTCAAGGCTCAAGGTTCAACGCCCAAGGTTCAAGAGTCATGGTTCAAGGTTCAAGACTCAACGTTCAGGGCTCAAGGCTCAAGGCTCAAGGCTCAAGGCTAAAGGCTCAAGGCTCAAGGCTCAAGGCTCAAGGCTAAAGGCTCAAGGCCCAAGGCTCAAGGCTCAAGGCTCAAGGCTCAAGGCTCAAGTCTCAAGGCCAAAGGCTCAAAGGATCAAGGATCAAGGATCAAGGCTCAAGGCTCAAGGGTCACGGCTCAAGGCTCCACGCTCAAGACTCAAGGCTCAAGAGTCAAGGTGTAAGGCTCAAGGCTCAAGGCTCAAGGCTTAAGGCTCAAGGCTCAAGGCTTAAGGCTTAAGGCTCAAGGCTCAAGGGTTAAGGCTCAAGGCTCAAGGTTTACGGGTCAAGGGTCAAGGGTCAACGGTCAAGGGTCAACGGTTAAGGGTTAAGGGTAAAGGGTCAAGGTTCAAGGCTCAAGGCTCTAGGCTCTAGGCTCAAGGCTCAAGGCACAAGGATAACTGCTCAAGGATCAAGGCTCAAGGGTCAAGGCTCAAGGCTCAAGGGTCAAGGCTCAAGGGTCACGGCTCGAGGTCAAATCTCAAAAATAAAGGCTAAAGGCTCAAGGGTAAACACTCAAGGCTCAAGGTTCAAGGGTCAAGAGTCAAGGCTCAAGGTTCAACACTCAAGGCTCAAGGCTCAAGGCTCAAGGCTCAAGACTTTATGTTCAAGTGTCAAGGGTCATGGTTCAAGGGCCAATGGTCAAGGCTCAAGGCTCAAGGCTCAAGGGTCAAGGATCAAGGCTCAAAAGTAAAGGCTCAAGGTTCAAGGCTTCAGGTTCAAGGCTTAAGGCTTAAAGGATCAAGCCTCAAGGCTCAATGCTCAATGATCAAAACTCAAGGATCAATGCTCAAGGCTCAACTCTCATGACTCAAAGGCTCAAACTCAAGGGTCAAGGGTCAAGGCTCAAGGCTCAAGGCTCAAGGCTCAAGGCTCAAGGAACAAGGCTCAAGGATCAAGCCTCCAGGCTCAAGGATCAAGTATCATGGTACAAGGCTCAAGGCTCAAGGCTAAAAGCTCAAAGTTTCAAGAATCAAGGCTCAAGGGTCAAGACTCAAGGCTCAAGGCTCAAGGCTCAAGGCTCAAGGCTCAAGGCTCGAGGCTCGAGGCTCAAGCGTCAAGGTTCAAGGTTCAAAGCTCAAGGCTCAAGGGTCACGACTCAAGGCTCAAAGCTCAAGGCTCAAGGCTCAAGGCTCAAGGCGCAAGGCTCAATGCTCAAGGCTCAAGGCTCAAGGCTCAAGGCTCAAGGCTCAAGGCTCAAGGCTCAAGGCTCAAGGCTCAAGGCTCGAGGCTCATGAGTCATGGTGCAAGGGTCAAGGCATTATGGTAAAGGCTCAAAACTCAAGGCTCAAGGCTCAAGGTTCAAGAGTCATGGTTCAAGGTTCAAGACTCAACGTTCAGGGCTCAAGGCTCAAGGCTCAAGGCTCAAGGCTAAAGGCTCAAGGCTCAAGGCTCAAGGCTCAAGGCTCAAGGCTAAAGGCTCAAGGCCCAAGGCTCAAGGCTCAAGGCTCAAGGCTCAAGGCTCAAGTCTCAAGGCCAAAGGCTCAAAGGATCAAGGATCAAGGATCAAGGCTCAAGGCTCAAGGGTCACGGCTCAAGGCTCCACGCTCAAGACTCAAGGCTCAAGAGTCAAGGTGTAAGGCTCAAGGCTCAAGGCTCAAGGCTTAAGGCTCAAGGCTCAAGGCTTAAGGCTTAAGGCTCAAGGCTCAAGGGTTAAGGCTCAAGGCTCAAGGTTTACGGGTCAAGGGTCAAGGGTCAACGGTCAAGGGTCAAGGGTCAACGGTTAAGGGTTAAGGGTAAAGGGACAAGGTTCAAGGCTCAAGGCTCAAGGCTCTAGGCTCTAGGCTCAAGGCTCAAGGCACAAGGATAACTGCTCAAGGATCAAGGCTCAAGGGTCAAGGCTCAAGGCTCAAGGGTCAAGGCTCAAGGGTCACGGCTCGAGGTCAAATCTCAAAAATAAAGGCTAAAGGCTCAAGGGTAAACACTCAAGGCTCAAGGTTCAAGGGTCAAGAGTCAAGGCTCAAGGTTCAACACTCAAGGCTCAAGCCTCAAGGCTCAAGGCTCAAGACTTTATGTTCAAGTGTCAAGGGTCATGGTTCAAGGGCCAATGGTCAAGGCTCAAGGCTCAAGGCTCAAGGGTCAAGGATCAAGGCTCAAAAGTAAAGGCTCAAGGTTCAAGGCTTCAGGTTCAAGGCTTAAGGCTTAAAGGATCAAGCCTCAAGGCTCAATGCTCAATGATCAAAACTCAAGGATCAATGCTCAAGGCTCAACTCTCATGACTCAAAGGCTCAAACTCAAGGGTCAAGGGTCAAGGCTCAAGGCTCAAGGCTCAAGGCTCAAGGCTCAAGGAACAAGGCTCAAGGATCAAGCCTCCAGGCTCAAGGATCAAGTATCATGGTACAAGGCTCAAGGCTCAAGGCTAAAAGCTCAAAGTTTCAAGAATCAAGGCTCAAGGGTCAAGACTCAAGGCTCAAGGCTCAAGGCTCAAGGCTCAAGGCTCAAGGCTCGAGGCTCGAGGCTCAAGCGTCAAGGTTCAAGGTTCAAAGCTCAAGGCTCAAGGGTCACGACTCAAGGCTCAAAGCTCAAGGCTCAAGGCTCAAGGCTCAAGGCGCAAGGCTCAATGCTCAAGGCTCAAGGCTCAAGGCTCAAGGCTCAAGGCTCAAGGCTCAAGGCTCAAGGCTCAAGGCTCAAGGCTCGAGGCTCATGAGTCATGGTGCAAGGGTCAAGGCATAAGGGTAAAGGCTCAAAACTCAAGGCTCAAGGCTCAAGGTTCAACGCCCAAGGTTCAAGAGTCATGGTTCAAGGTTCAAGACTCAACGTTCAGGGCTCAAGGCTCATGGCTCAAGGCTCAAGGCTAAAGGCTCAAGCTCAAGGCTCAAGGCTCGAGACTCAAGGCTAAAGGCTCAAGGCTCAAGGCTCAAGGCTCCAGGCTCAATGCTCAAGGCTCAAGTCTCAAGGCCAAAGGCTCAAAGGATCAAGGATCAAGGATCAAGGCTCAAGGCTCAAGGGTCACGGCTCAAGGCTCCACGCTCAAGACTCAAGGCTCAAGAGTCAAGGTGTAAGGTTCAGGGTTCAAGGCTCAAGGCTCAAGGCTTACGGCTCAAGGCTCAAGGCTTAAGGCTGAAGGCTCAAGGCTCAAGGGTTAAGGCTCAAGGCTCAAGGTTTAAGGGTCAAGGGTCAAGGGTCAACGGTCAACGGTCAAGGGTCAATGGTTAAGGGTTAAGGGTAAAGGGTCAAGGTTCAAGGCTCAAGGCTCAAGGCTCAAGGCTCTAGGCTCTAGGCTCTAGGCTCAAGGCTCAAGGCACAAGGATAACTGCTCAAGCATCAAGGCTCAAGGATCAAGGCTCAAGGGTCAAGGCTCAAGGGTCACGGCTCGAGGTCAAATCTCAAAAATAAAGGCTAAAGGCTCAAGGGTAAACACTCAAGGCTCAAGGTTCAAGGGTCAAGAGTCAAGGCTCAAGGCTCAAGGCTCAAGGCTCAAGGCTCAAGGCTCAAGGCTCAAGGCTCAAGACTCTATGTTGAAGTGTCAAGGGTCATGGTTCAAGGGCCAATGGTCAAGGCTCAAGGCTCAAGGCTCAAGGGTCAAGGATCAAGGCTCAAAAGTAAAGGCTCAAGGTTCAAGGCTTCAGGTTCAAGGCTTAAGGCTTAAAGGATCAAGCCTCAAGGCTCAATGCTCAATGATCAAAACTCAAGGATCAATGCTCAAGGCTCAACTCTCATGACTCAAAGGCTCAAACTCAAGGGTCAAGGGTCAAGGCTCAAGGATCAAGGCTCAAGGCTCAAGGCTCAAGGCTCAAGGCTCAAGGAACAAGGCTCAAGGATCAAGCCTCCAGGCTCAAGGATCAAGTATCATGGTACAAGGCTCAAGGCTCAAGGCTAAAAGCTCAAAGTTTCAAGAATCAAGGCTCAAGGGTCAAGACTCAAGGCTCAAGGCTCAAGGCTCAAGGCTCAAGGCTCAAGGCTCAAGGCTCAAGGCTCGAGGCTCGAGGCTCAAGCGTCAAGGCTCAAGGGTCACGACTCAAGGGTCAAGGGTCACGACTCAAGGCTCAAAGCTCAAGGCTCAAGGCTCAAGGCTCAAGGCTCAAGGCGCAAGGCTCAATGCTCAAGGCTCAAGGCTCAAGGCTCAAGGCTCAAGGCTCAAGGCTCAAGGCTCAAGGCTGAAGGCTGAAGGCTCAAGGCTGAAGGCTCAAGGCTCAAGGCTCAAGGCTCAAGGCTCAAGGCTCAAGGCTCGAGGCTCATGAGTCATGGTGCAAGGGTCAAGGCATAAGGGTAAAGGCTCAAAACGCAAGGTTCAACACTCAAGGCTCAAGGCTCAAGGCTCAAGGCTCAAGGCTCAAGGCTCAAGGCTCAAGGCTCAAGGCTCAAGGCTCAAGACTCTATGTTCAAGTGTCAAGGGTCGTGGTTCAAGGGCCAATGGTCAAGGCTCAAGGCACAAGGCTCAAGGGTCAAGGATCAAGGCTCAAAAGTAAAGGCTCAAGGTTCAAGGCTTCAGGTTCAAGGCTCAAGGCTTAAAGGATCAAGCCTCAAGGCTCAATGCTCAATGATCAAAACTCAAGGATCAATGCTCAAGGCTCAACTCTCATGACTCAAAGGCTCAAACTCAAGGGTCAAGGCTCAAGGCTCAAGGCTCAAGGCTCAAGGCTCAAGGCTCAAGGCTCAAGGCTCAAGGCTCAAGGCTCAAGTCTCAAGGCTCAAGGCTCAAGGAACAAGGCTCAAGGATCAAGCCTCCAGGCTCAAGGATCAAGTATCATGGTACAAGGCTCAAGGCTCAAGGCTAAAAGCTCAAAGTTTCAAGAATCAAGGCTCAAGGCTCAAGGCTCAAGGCTCAAGGCTCAAGGCTCAAGGCTCAAGGCTCAAGGCTCGAGGCTCGAGGCTCAAGCGTCAAGGTTCAAGGTTCAAAGCTCAAGGCTCAAGGGTCACGACTCAAGGCTCAAAGCTCAAGGCTCAAGGCGCAAGGCTCAATGCTCAAGGCTCAAGGCGCAAGGCTCAAGGCTTAAGGCTCAAGACTCAAGGCTCAAGGCTCAAGGCTCAAGGCTCAAGGCTCAAGGCTCAAGGCTCAAGGCTCAAGGCTCAAGGCTCGAGGCTCATGAGTCATGGTGCAAGGGTCAAGGCATTAGGGTAAAGGCTCAAAACTCAAGGCTCAAGGCTCAAGGTTCAACGCCCAAGGTTCAAGAGTCATGGTTCAAGGTTCAAGACTCAACGTTCAGGGCTCAAGGCTCAAGGCTCAAGGCTCAAGGCTAAAGGCTCAAGGCTCAAGGCTCAAGGCTCAAGGCTAAAGGCTCAAGGCCCAAGGCTCAAGGCTCAAGGCTCAAGGCTCAAGGCTCAAGTCTCAAGGCCAAAGGCTCAAAGGATCAAGGATCAAGGATCAAGGCTCAAGGCTCAAGGGTCACGGCTCAAGGCTCCACGCTCAAGACTCAAGGCTCAAGAGTCAAGGTGTAAGGCTCAAGGCTCAAGGCTCAAGGCTTAAGGCTCAAGGCTCAAGGCTTAAGGCTTAAGGCTCAAGGCTCAAGGGTTAAGGCTCAAGGCTCAAGGTTTAAGGGTCAAGGGTCAAGGGTCAACGGTCAAGGGTCAAGGGTCAACGGTTAAGGGTTAAGGGTAAAGGGTCAAGGTTCAAGGCTCAAGGCTCAAGGCTCTAGGCTCTAGGCTCAAGGCTCAAGGCACAAGGATAACTGCTCAAGCATCAAGGCTCAAGGATCAAGGCTCAAGGGTCAAGGCTCAAGGCTCAAGGGTCAAGGCTCAAGGGTCACGGCTCGAGGTCAAATCTCAAAAATAAAGGCTAAAGGCTCAAGGGTAAACACTCAAGGCTCAAGGTTCAAGGGTCAAGAGTCAAGGCTCAAGGTTCAACACTCAAGGCTCAAGGCTCAAGGCTCAAGGCTCAAGACTTTATGTTCAAGTGTCAAGGGTCATGGTTCAAGGGCCAATGGTCAAGGCTCAAGGCTCAAGGCTCAAGGGTCAAGGATCAAGGCTCAAAAGTAAAGGCTCAAGGTTCAAGGCTTCAGGTTCAAGGCTTAAGGCTTAAAGGATCAAGCCTCAAGGCTCAATGCTCAATGATCAAAACTCAAGGATCAATGCTCAAGGCTCAACTCTCATGACTCAAAGGCTCAAACTCAAGGGTCAAGGGTCAAGGCTCAAGGCTCAAGGCTCAAGGCTCAAGGAACAAGGCTCAAGGATCAAGCCTCCAGGCTCAAGGATCAAGTATCATGGTACAAGGCTCAAGGCTCAAGGCTAAAAGCTCAAAGTTTCAAGAATCAAGGCTCAAGGGTCAAGACTCAAGGCTCAAGGCTCAAGGCTCAAGGCTCAAGGCTCAAGGCTCAAGGCTCAAGGCTCAAGGCTCGAGGCTCGAGGCTCAAGCGTCAAGGTTCAAGGTTCAAAGCTCAAGGTTCAAGGGTCACGACTCAAGGCTCAAAGCTCAAGGCTCAAGGCTCAAGGCTCAAGGCGCAAGGCTCAATGCTCAAGGCTCAAGGCTCAAGGCTCAAGGCTCAAGGCTCAAGGCTCAAGGCTCAAGGCTCAAGGCTCGAGGCTCATGAGTCATGGTGCAAGGGTCAAGGCATAAGGGTAAAGGCTCAAAACTCAAGGCTCAAGGCTCAAGGTTCAACGCCCAAGGTTCAAGAGTCATGGTTCAAGGTTCAAGACTCAACGTTCAGGGCTCAAGGCTCATGGCTCAAGGCTCAAGGCTAAAGGCTCAAGGCTCAAGGCTCAAGGCTCGAGGCTCAAGGCTAAAGGCTCAAGGCTCAAGGCTCAAGGCTCCAGGCTCAATGCTCAAGGCTCAAGTCTCAAGGCCAAAGGCTCAAAGGATCAAGGATCAAGGATCAAGGCTCAAGGCTCAAGGGTCACGGCTCAAGGCTCCACGCTCAAGACTCAAGGCTCAAGAGTCAAGGTGTAAGGTTCAGGGTTCAAGGCTCAAGGCTCAAGGCTTACGGCTCAAGGCTCAAGGCTCAAGGCTCGAGGCTCAAGGCTAAAGGCTCAAGGCTCAAGGTTTAAGGGTCAAGGGTCAAGGGTCAACGGTCAAGGGTCAAGGGTCAATGGTCAATGGTTAAGGGTCAAGGCTCTAGGCTCTAGGCTCAAGGCTCAAGGCACAAGGATAACTGCTCAAGCATCAAGGCTCAAGGATCAAGGCTCAAGGGTCAAGGCTCAAGGGTCACGGCTCGAGGTCAAATCTCAAAAATAAAGGCTAAAGGCTCAAGGGTAAACACTCAAGGCTCAAGGTTCAAGGGTCAAGAGTCAAGGCTCAAGGCTCAAGGCTCAAGGCTCAAGGCTCAAGGCTCAAGGCTCAAGGCTCAAGGCTCAAGGCTCAAGACTCTATGTTGAAGTGTCAAGGGTCATGGTTCAAGGGCCAATGGTCAAGGCTCAAGGCTCAAGGCTCAAGGGTCAAGGATCAAGGCTCAAAAGTAAAGGCTCAAGGTTCAAGGCTTCAGGTTCAAGGCTTAAGGCTTAAAGGATCAAGCCTCAAGGCTCAATGCTCAATGATCAAAACTCAAGGATCAATGCTCAAGGCTCAACTCTCATGACTCAAAGGCTCAAACTCAAGGGTCAAGGCTCAAGGCTCAAGGCTCAAGGCTCAAGGCTCAAGGCTCAAGGCTCAAGGCTCAAGGCTCAAGGAACAAGGCTCAAGGATCAAGCCTCCAGGCTCAAGGATCAAGTATCATGGTACAAGGCTCAAGGCTCAAGGCTAAAAGCTCAAAGTTTCAAGAATCAAGGCTCAAGGGTCAAGACTCAAGGCTCAAGGCTCAAGGCTCAAGGCTCAAGGCTCAAGGCTCAAGGCTCAAGGCTCGAGGCTCGAGGCTCAAGCGTCAAGGCTCAAGGGTCACGACTCAAGGGTCAAGGGTCACGACTCAAGGCTCAAAGCTCAAGGCTCAAGGCTCAAGGCTCAAGGCGCAAGGCTCAATGCTCAAGGCTCAAGGCTCAAGGCTCAAGGCTCAAGGCTCAAGGCTCAAGGCTCAAGGCTCAAGGCTGAAGGCTGAAGGCTCAAGGCTGAAGGCTCAAGGCTCAAGGCTCAAGGCTCAAGGCTCAAGGCTCAAGGCTCGAGGCACATGAGTCATGGTGCAAGGGTCAAGGCATAAGGGTAAAGGCTCAAAACTCAAGGCTCAAGGTTCAACGCCCAAGGTTCAAGAGTCATGGTTCAAGGTTCAAGACTCAACGTTCAGGGCTCAAGGCTCAAGGCTCAAGGCTCAAGGCTCAAGGCACAAGGCTCAAGTCTCAAGCCCAAAGGCTCAAAGGATCAAGGATCAAGGATCAAGGCTCAAGGCTCAAGGCTCAAGGCTCATGGCTCAAGGCTCAAGCACAAGGCTCAAGGTTCAAGGTTCAAAGCTCAAGGCTCAAGGGTCACGTCTCAAGTCTCAAGGCTGAAAAGTCAAGTCTCAAGGCTCAAGGGTCACGGCTCAAGGCTCCACGCTCAGGACTCAAGGCTCAAGAGTCAAGGTGTAAGGTTCAGGGTTCAAGGCTCAAGGCTCAAGGCTTAAGGCTCAAGGCTCAAGGCATAAGGCTTAAGGCTCAAGGCTCAAGGGTTAAGGCTCAAGGCTCAAGGTTTAAGGGTCAAGGGTCAAGGGTCAACGGTCAAGGGTCAAGGGTCAATGGTTAAGTGTTAAGGGTAAAGGGTCAAGGTTCAAGGCTCAAGGCTCAAGGCTCAAGGCTCTAGGCTCTAGGCTCAACGCTCAAGGCACAAGGATAACTGCTCAAGCATCAAGGCTCAAGGATCAAGGCTCAAGGGTCAAGGCTCAAGGCTCAAGGGTCAAGGCTCAAGGGTCACGACTCGAGGTCAAATCTCAAAAATAAAGGCTAAAGGCTCAAGGGTAAACACTCAAGGCTCAAGGTTCAAGGCTCAAGAGTCAAGGCTCAAGGTTCAACACTCAAGGCTCAAGGTTCAAGGCTCAAGGCTCAAGGCTCAAGGCTCAAGGCTCAAGGCTCAAGCCTTTGATCTTGTTGAAATCGGATCGAGTTGGTGACGGATTGAAACCAAGTATTCAATAGGAATACCTCTAGAAGTAATCCACACAACAGTTGCAAGAACACCAATGGAGGATGCTAGTCCTTTTGCTAGCAAAGAAGAAAACCAAAACGTCTAGAAAGAGAGAGAGGGGACGGCAAAAGAGTGGTCAAAAGAGGGAGTTATATGGAGCCATTCATTTTCTTTAATGGTGCCATAAACACTCTTTAATGATTTCCAAAAACAACATTTGTTTTATTTGCACTCTAGTCCCTAGCTTTTGTTTCTTCTAGTTTGCTCACAATAAAGTTTCAATATTAACAATTAATATTTAACTTATTATATACAAGCATGTAGCTTATATTAATATATAATGTAATTACCCTAATTACACTATATATCTTATGGTGTTAAGTGTTTAAGTGTGTGACCCTTTAGGCTCACAAACAACTAGTTATACAAGCAAAGGTTAGAGTCTAGCAACCCGCCAATGCCCCTAGAAGTACATGAGGAGTTTCATAAAATCTTTGTTCAAAGTTTTTCGAGGAGTTATCCTTTTGTTACTGATATTATGTTGAATTTTAGACAAGGACTAAAGTCAATCTAAAATTTCAAGGATTCTGTTTCTCGATCTATATTTTGAAATAGATTACCAAAACCGATCAAGATTCATCTCGATTACCTTTCGGTGTGGCCACACATACATCTATTCAAATCATCGAGGGGCCCAGTAGTATCTAATCCACTTACGCGGAGGAACAAATTCTTTATTGACTACACGTGTTTGCCATATGCTTAATGACAAACCCGATAATGGTTGTTATAGCAGCCTTATTCAGGTCAGCGTTTAACCACATCAAAGTTTGTCCCTCTACATACACAAACCAACTTGCATCCCAAGTCAGAGGATAAGTGACAAAGCCTTTGGGAGATTCACTTGTGACATAAATCCAGGAAGTGATTTCTCATAGGTTGGGTCAGTCCAATTGTGCATCATTATGAACAACATATGAGTTTGATTTCATCATCCTTAGTCATACTAAGATAATGTCATCAATGCCCTCAGATTTGTCTTAACAATATTCCCATATTATTAATATGACAATGGACAATTTAGAATATAAAACCTGTAGTAAATATTCATGGATATAAACATGCAAATATAGAAAACAGTACATATTCATATAAAAACGATCAGATCAAATATATATTTATTCCAATAAAAACTGCTCAATGTTCCATTATCCAAATACTAAAACAGATTACATGAAACTACTAGCTGGTCGAAGCGCAATGTTTCTAGCATGCTCAATATGTTTTGACATGACATTGGCTTCGTGAAGGGGTCAGCTAAGTTGTCATCTGTATGAACTTTGAGCAAGCGTACATCTCCCATTAGGATCGCATCTCTAATGTAGTGAAGCTTCCTCCGATAATGTCTGGAGCCTTTCTGAACACCAGGTTCGTTGGCAATGATGATAGCACCTGTGTTATCACAGTACATATCCATAGGTTATCCATAGCTGGTCGAAGCGCAATGTTTCTGTAGAAGACATAGCGATAGTGCTCTGTTTTGCACTTTTCCAATCAACAGCGCCTCAGTTCAAAACAAAAACATACCCCATTTGAGATTTGGAATCATCTCTATCAGTTTCAAAACTAGCGTCAGAATAACAAGTAACACTTAGCTCATTTTGAGTTTCACCACCATAAACAAGAAACATATCTTTAGTATTCCTAAGATACTTCAGTATGTTCTTAACAGTAGTCCAGTAACTCTCACCTGGATTCTGTTGATATCAGCTTGTAAGGTTCTGAGAGAACGCTACATCAGGTCTTGTGCACCGTACAACATACATGATGGATCCTACTTCCGAGGCATATGGTACATCACACATACGTTTCATCTCATCAGGTGAGGATGGTCCTTGAGTCTTACTCAAGTGTACATTGTGTTGCATAGGAAGGTTTCCACGTCTGGAAGCATCCATTCTAAACCGTTTTAGAATCTTATGAATGTACGCACTTTGACTTTGTCTGATTAACCGCTTTGATCTATCTCGGTAGATCTTTATACCAAGTATATATGCCTCTTCCCCTAGATCCTTCATAGCGAAGCACTTCCCAAGCCATGATTTTACATATCGTAGCATTCGAATGTTATTTCGTATGAGTAATATGTCATCGACATATAGGATTAGAAAGACGACAATGCTCCCACTAGCTCTTATATATACACATGGCTCGTCGGGATTCTGAGTGAAACAAAACATTTTGATTTCCTCGTCGAATCTTTTGTTCCAACTTCTGGATGCTTGCTTTGTTGGAATATGCTTCACGCGTATAACATATAGTTATATGGCTAGTTGTTTGTGAGCCTAAAGGGTCACACACTTAAACACTTAACACCATAAAATATATAGTGTAATTAGGGTAATTACATTATATATTAATATAAGCTACATGCTTGTATATAATATAAGTTTAATATTAATTGTTAATATTCAAACTTTATTGTGAGCAAACTAGAAGAAACAAATAACAAGGGACTAGAGTGCAAATGAAAGTATGATTTATGGAAATCATTGATGGGTCTTTATGGCACCATTAAGAGTGTTAAATGGCTCCATAAACTCTCTTTTTGACTCCACCTTGGCCGTCCCTCTCTCACACTCTTGTAGGAGATATTGTTTTCTTTTTGCTCTCAAGAAACAAGGACTAGCATCCTCCTTTGGTGTTCTTGCTTGTGTTGTGTGGACTTTCTTTTAGAGGTATTCTAATTGAATACTTGGTTTCAATTCATCACCAACTCCATCCAATTTCATAATAATCAAAGGCAACTAGGGTATGAATTCTTATACCATTCTCTTTGATTTTCTTATAGTTTAATTGTATGATTTAATATTAGATCCGTTCATGGTGATTAAATCTTTCTGCTGCGTTTTGGTTCTTGTTTTAACCGAAAATCTCCATTAGTGGTATCACGAGTCGTTATATTAATCATATAATTAGCTAGATTTTGTGAAAAGTGGCAAAAACCAAGTTTTTTGGTGTTTTTTTAATACCGATCGCAATAATCAAACCCTATGGGTTTTTTTATTTTTTTCGGTTTTTTATTTAAAAAGTGGGTTAAAATATGGTATTTTTGGAAGCGTATTGTCACTTGTTACAAAATCATATCAAAAAAATTAATCTTTTTATTGTATTTTTTTGATTATTTGGCTTGAAATTTATTTTTTAATTCCATTTTTTTTGATATGGCAAACCTTGTATTTTTTCCATATCCCAAGCCAAAGCCTTGTCAATTGTTGCTTGTTTGTGCAAACCGATGAAAGCCTAGACCGTTTGTGAATGAATGTGGTTGATGTTTGGTTGTTTGGTTGTTTTGGGAAAAGCCTTGTTTTTTGGCTTAATTGTTGTAATTTGTTTCATTTTTTTTCTTTTATTTTTGGGGCCATTTTTGGGGCAATTTGTAATGTAAAAGTAATAGAATAGATTGTCTTTCTTTATCTTTTTTATTGTAAATTGTTGACAAATAATATTGAAGACTAATGAAGAAAACACAAATTTCCGTCACAAAAGCGAGGGCTCTACGAAAACAGGTTTTCCAGAGGCATACGGACTCCGTTTGGGCGATTCTAAAGCCTAAAATGCTTGCAAAGTCGTGGGCTACAACTTTCCAGAAGGACGGGAAGACTAAAGAAGACTCCTTCAGTGACTTTTCGGGCTTCAAAGTCTGCTGGAATTTTCTGGCAGATTGCATTTTTTCACCATTTTGGGTTCTACTTGCTCAAGAATGTCTTGGAGCAAGTGGGAGCCCATTGGGTTTTTTTAGGCCCGTTTGGGTTCATGTTGGCCCGTCCCCTAGTTTGACCATTCGGTCCGTCGTGATGACTCATGTGACCGAATCTAGGATTTCATCGGTCGAGGTTTGCACAAAAATATGTTGCATGTTTTTATTTATGTTTGTGGTTGATTTCATTTTTTAGATACAAAGATAGAAAACAATTAAAATATGATTTTAGACACAAACATTAAAACATCCAAAGTTTTAAATCATCTATGATTACTAGTTAATCATTTATGATTAAACTTTAATCTAAAATTGTTTTGAGATTAAACAAAGTTTAAATAAGATTTGAAACTTAACCCTTAATAACCGCTAAAAGTTTTTTACCGTTTATTAAACGACTTATGAAGTGGTATGAATGAAGTACATCTCTACTATCTATAATGCATTTAGAACATTTCCTTAAATAGCTAGTTGGAAATTCAGCCAAATTCTTGCTATTTTTAGAAAGTTATGCTTTTGGTAAAAAAAAAAAGAACGAGCTGCGATTCGAACACACGACCACCGGGTTAAATAACATTGCCCAAACCAACTGCTCTGGTACCCGCCTACGCTATTAATCCTAAAAACACACCTATTAAACGTATCCACCTGTTAATTGAGTCCGCTCTTCGAACCCGTCTGTTCACATGGCTCCTCGAACCTGCCATTTCACAATGATAGAACCGAGCCAATCATCTTCATCCGCCTCTTCAATTCCGCATTTAAGCTCCTCGATTCTGGAACCCCTCCTCAATTCCTTAAAGCTTGCAATCGATGAGTATCCTTTTTCATCCCACCACTCATAGTCTGTGGTTTTAACCCACGTATTTCTTCAATCCAAAATTCCCAACTCCAGCCATCGATTTTCCGAAGTCCCCTGACTCCATGAAAGGTAAGAATCAATAAATCAATAAAAACATTATTACAATTTTTGTTTTCATTGGGTTTATAATTTGAATTCTATTGTTTCTATGATTTTGTTAATGATCAGTCGGATTGCTTGTTATTTGATTAGATGTGGTGTAGCCGTGAAGGTTTACTTTTAGGCTTGTGAATTGGTGAATCAATTCTTAAATTGTGAGATTCAAGTAAATATTGTTACTGGTTTAGGGTTTGCTTCAATCTCACTTCTCTTTTCTTATGGGAATATTCTTCAATGATTTTGCTCGGTTAAAGGTAGAATTATGTGACTGAACCATGGATGATGTTCGGGCTTGTAGATTAGAGCTCTTGAATAATTCATGTTTCTCAATAATGTTTCAGTTATAGTTTTTTTTATCAACTAATACTTCATAATGCTTAATTTTTTATCTTCATTGTGGAACGTGTTTGCTCACTTGTAGATTCAGAATGCCAAAATGAAACTCGTTCAAAAACAGGTAACTATTGTTCTTTTTAATTTTATTTAATTTTCGTGAATGGATACACTTCAATTATATTTGTTTGAATTGCATAATCTTTTACTTTGGTTTTTATTATAGGGTTTATGATCTTTATGTTTGTTACGTATTGTGGTTTCAGGAGGATGCAATTGCTTTTGAATAATTTGTTTTTGGGTTCCACTAAATAATGTCACCAGAATTCTCAATCGTTGCATAGTAAGATTCCCTTTTTAGCCGTATTTTCAACTCTGATACCGATTGTATTGGAGCATAATTATGATATTCTGACGCAGATAGAGATTGCTTGGCATGTAGACATGTAGTCAACAGAATTATGTTGTAAGATTTTGTTACGTTGTTGATTGTATATGGTGGTGAAACCTTGACCAGATTATTGTGTTGAAGAAATCTGGATGTTATTGCTTTTCAATCAATAATTTACTTCTGTCTGAATCTCTTGACTAACCTGAATACCTGATCTTTAAGCTTAAATTCATTGTCAGTTTGAGACAATTAATCATTAAGTGGAATTGCTTTAGTTTGGGTTGGGTTGATCCCAAACTTAATGCTTTGACCCATTTCCAAACCCGCCCATTTCCACTTTTTTGCATACTAATTTGGACTCTTTTATAAACCACTTAGTTGGATGTGATTCTGGTTCATGTTTAGATCATGATACTTGTAGTTTTTTGGTGTATCAAATTGGCTAAATTGTAGGGCAGTGTTGCACATTATAGGTTGTTTTTGCTTGGCATTGTGTAATATGTACGTTACGAATTTTTGTAATGAATGGTTGCAAGGCAATGAAATTTTGATATTTCTATTGTTTGAATCCTGTCTGGTTTGTAGAAAAAATCATTTTGTGATTACATATTTGTCGTTGCATCAGGACGGTATCCTTAAGCTAAAAACTGTAAATTTTTATGCTATTTAATGACTAATATACCTTAGTTTTGTTCATAATGAGACTTTAACCTATGACCTTAGCCATGAACCACATCAAATGCCAATATTTATATGATGCTTACCATCCAACTAAGATAGTTAAAATTAGCCGACCCAAAACATGTGTTAACGAAAACACAATTTTTTATCAATGACAAGTATGACATTATGATATCGCCTATCCACATTAACTAATAGTTTCCATTATCTATTTGTAAAATGAACTAGAGCCTTCCTTCATGGGAGGTATTCTATACAACCGGGCGAACCGGTCATAATCGTACAATTATTATTAGAAAAAAGTGTGAGTGAACAACATTTGGTCACCCCAAAATATAATTACATGCTACTTGCGCGCCAGGGTACCCGCCGCCGCATTGCGCGGGTACCCTGCTAGTGATTCATTCATATCTTAATAAAATTTTATCACAAAAATTTTTCCATACCTAAAATTTAAGTCACGTCGTCCAATCGGTTGCAAATCACTTGCTTCTATTTTTGAATTCACGTGAGACGTGGTTTGAATTTAGATCCACGGTCATTATTGTCTATGCGTGGACCTAGATCTATTTTGACATGATTTCACATTGGATGACTTAATCGAGTTAACGGTGAGACCTTGACTCGAGGCGACGATGCGACAAACATGCCACTTGACCCTAGATGCTTGTTCACTAGGTGCCATGATGTCCCATACCTCTAAGAGTTGCACTTGTAATGCAATTGTTGATCGTCACCTACCTATTGGATCTATCATCTCTAGCAGATCAACTGATGCGATGATAGAAGCTCAATGGGATCTTAGCTTTTAATTAAAATTAATTGGGTAGTTAATTTATTAAAAGAAATTATTATTGAAAATACTAATTAATGAAATTTGTAATTTTGTAGATGACTACAAACAATCAAACCCTATCAAACAACACCATTCGCTTCGTTCTCGATAAGGAGAAACTTGATGGATCGAATTTTGTTGATTGGGCTCGTAACCTAAGGATTGTCCTTAGGGCCGAGCACAAATACCATCATTTGGAAGAGGCGTTGCCCCCTGCCACCGCTGCTAATGCCACTGCATTTGATATGATGCGTGAACTAAAAACCACATATCAAAAGCAAGCTGATAAGGAACTCTTTGACACGGTCAAAGCCTTCCATGCTTGTAAGCAAGAGGTGGGACAGTCTGTTAGCTCTTATCTTTTGATGATGAAGAGTTACCTAGACCAAATGGAGTAACTTGGCTACCCTATGCCTCATATCCTTGGGATTGGGTTAATTCTAAACTCACTTCACAAGGACTATGCACAGTTTGTCATGACTTATCATATGCATAGTATGGGGAAGACTTTCGCCGAATTACATGTTATGCTGAAACAAACGGAAGCTGGGCTACCCAAGAAACCTCCTACCCCTACTGTCCTTGCCATAAGGCAAGGAAAGATCCAAAAACCAAAACTGCAAGTAGTTGCTAAGGGCCAAGGCAAGGGAAAGCATGTTTACAAGCCCAAGCCAAAGGGTCCCCCACCTACTCATAAGGAGCATCCTGCTAAGGATCTTGCTTGCCATCATTGTGGTGAAACAGGCCACTGGAGGAGGAATTGTCCTGCCCACCTGGTGGAGTTGATGAAGAAAAAAGCTAGCAAGGCTAGCACATCAGGTATCTTCACAATAGAACTATATGCTTTCCCTAAGAAATCATGGGTATATGACACTGGTTGTGGAACTCACATTTGTAATACCATGCAGGGTCTAAGGGGAAGCAGAAAGCTAAACCATGGAGCTTTGGACTTGTACGTGGGCAATGGAATGCGTGCACCGGTCGAAGCTATAGGAAGCTATGATTTAATCCTTCCTAGTGGTTTAATTATGTATTAGACAATTGTCACTATGCGCCTAGTATTACTAGGGTTATAATATCGCTTTCTTGTTTCTGGAATAATGCTTTTATTCATACATTTACGGATTATGGTATTTCAGTTTCAAAGGATAATGTTTTTTACTTTAATGCTATTCCTCGTGATGGTATCTTTAAGATTGACATGCATAATCGTATTACAAACAATAGTTCTATTTATACTTGTAGCAATAACAAATCGAAGAAGAATTTGGATTCTACTTACCTATGGCATTGTCGCCTTTGCCATGTTAACAAGAAACGTGTTTTAAAATTACAAAAGGATAGACTTATAAAATCAGATGATTCTGAATCATTTGGTAAATGTGTTTCTTGTATATCTGGTAAATGGGCGCGCAAGCCTTTCTCCCATGTAGGCGAAAGGGCCAATGATCTACTTGGACTCATACATACCGATGTATGTGGCCCTTTTAGAACTCGAACTAAGGAAGGTGCTACCTGCTTCATTACTTTCACTAACGACTTTAGTCATTATGGTTATGTTTACTTGATTAAATATAAACATGAAACCTTTGAAATGTGCAAAGCTTTCCAAAATGAAGTAGAAAATCAACTTGGCAAGAAGATAAAGGATATCCGTTCTGATCGAGGAGGAGAGTACATGAGCCATGAGTTTCAAGACCATCTAAAGAATTGTGGGATTGTCTCACAATTCACTCCCCCTTATACACCACAGCATAATGGTGTATCAGAGAGGAGAAATCGCACCTTGCTTGACATGGTCTGATCTATGATGAGTCCTACCACTCTGCCTCTATCCTTTTGGGTTATGCACTCAAGTCGGCTGCTTGCATACTGAATATGGTTCCCACCAAGAAGGTTGAAAAGACACCATATGAGATATGGCATGGGAAAGTCCCTAACTTGTCTTACTTGAAGGTCTGGGGTTGTGAGGCTCTCGTGAAACGAGACACACCGAACAAACTTGAACCCAGAGCTGTCAAGTACACCGAGGAAACGATGGGTTACTATTTCTACTACCCACCTGAGCAAAAAGTAATTATTGCTCGTTATGCTGAGTTTCTTGAGAGCAATCTCATTTCACAAGAAGCAAGTGGGAGTACAATCGACTTTGACGAGATTCCAAGCGATGAAGATGCACAACCTATTGTAGATACTAGCGAACATCAAGATGAGGCTGAACATGAAACTATTCCTGATGCACCTCAAAATGATGTAGTTCCCGTTCGAAGGTCCGCAAGGACACCTCATGCACCTGAACGACATGGTTTCCAAATTGATGCTGAGGAGCTGAGTTTAGGGGATCATAATGAACCCCCTAACTATCGAGCTGCATTAGCAGATTCTGAATCTAACAAATGGCTTGATGCTATGAACGCGGAAATGCAATCCGTGAAAGATAACCAAGTATGGACTTTGGTTGATCTTCCTCCTAACAGTAAGACTGTTGGTAGCAAGTGGCTCTTCAAGAAGAAGACCGACATGGATGGCAATGTACACACCTATAAAGCTCGATTGGTGGCAAAATGTTACACTCAAACCTACGGGATTGACTATGATGAAACCTTCTCGCCTGTTGCCGATGTTAGAGCTATTAGGATCGTCATAGCCATAGCAGCGTACAATGACTATGAGATTTGGCAAATGGATGTTAAAACTGCTTTCTTAAATGGACACCTCGATGAAGATGTCTATATGGTACAACCTGAGGGTTTTGTAAGTACAAAACACCCTAAGAAAGTATCTAAGCTTCAAAGGTCCATTTATGGACAAGCATCCAGAAGTTGGAACAAAAGATTCGACGAGGAAATCAAAACGTTTGGTTTCACTCAGAATCCCGACGAGCCATGTGTATATATAAGAGCTAGTGGGAGCATTGTCGTCTTTCTAATCCTATATGTCGACGACATACTACTCATAGGAAATAACATTCCAATGCTACAAGATGTAAACTCCTGGCTTGGGAAGTGCTTCTCTATAAAGGATCTAGGGGAAGCGGCATATATACTTGGTATAAAGATCTACAAAGATAGATCAAAGCGGTTAATCGGACTAAGTCAAAGTGCGTACATTGATAAGATTCTAAAACGGTTTAGAATGGATGCTTCCAAACGTGGAAACCTTCCTATGCAAGACAATGTACACTTGAGTAAGACTCAAGGACCATCCTCACCTGATGAGATGAAACGTATGCGTGATGTCCCCTATGCCTCGGAAGTAGGATCTATCATGTATGTTGTACGGTGCACAAGACCTGATGTAGTGTGAGAGAGGGACGGCCAAGGTGGAGTTAAAAAGAGAGTTTATGGAGCCATTTAACACTCTTAATGGTGCCATAAAGACCCATCAATGATTTCCATAAATCATACTTTCATTTGCACTATAGTCCCTTGTTATTTGTTTCTTCTAGTTTGCGCACAATAAATTTTCAATATTAACAATTAATATTAAACTTATATTATATACAAGCATGTAGCTTATATTAATATATAATGTAATTACCCTAATTACACTATGTATCTTATGGTGTTAAGTGTTTAAGTGTGTGACCCTTTAGGCTCACAACCAACTAGTTATACAAGGAAAGGTTAGAGTCTAGCAACCCGCCAATGCCCCTAGAAGTACTTGAGGAGTTTCATAAAATCTTTGTTCAAAGTTTTTTGAGGAGTTATCCTTTTGTTACTAATATTATGTTGAAAGTATTTTTTCAAAGTCTCAAGGTTCAAGGCTCAAGGCTCAAGGCTCAAGGCCCAAGGCTCAAGGCCCAAGGCTCAAAGGATCAAGGCTCAAGGCTCAAGGCTCAAGGCTCAAGGCTCAAGGCTCAAGCACAAGGCTCAAGGTTCAAGGTTCAAAGCACAAGGCTGAAGGGTCACGTCTCAAGTATCAAGGCTGAAAAGTCAAGTCTCAAGGCTCAAGCGTCACGGCTCAAGGCTCCACGCTCAAGGCTCAAGGCTCAAGAGTCAAGGTTTAAGGCTCAAGGTTCAAGGCTCAAGGCTCAAGGCTTACGGCTCAAGGCTCAAGGCTTAAGGGTCAACGCTCAAGGGTTAAGGCCCAAGGCTCAAGGGTCAAGGCTCAAGGCTCAAGGTTCAAGGGTGTCAAGGGTCAAGAATCAAGGGTTAAGGGTTAAGGGTCAAGGTTCAAGGCTCAAGGATCAAGGTTCAAGGATCAAGGCTCAAGGGTCAAGGCTCAAGGCTCAAGGGTCAAGGCTCAAGGTTCAAGGGTAAAGGTTCAAGGTTCAAAGGTCAAGGCTAAAGACTCACGGCTCGAGGTCAAGGCTCAAAAATAAAGGCTAAAGTCTCAAGGGTAAACGCTTAAGGCTCAAGAGTCAAGGCTCAAGGTTCAACGATCAACGCTCAATGCTCAAGGCTCAAGGCTCAAGGCTCAAGGCTCAAGGCTCAAGGCTAAAGGCACAAGGCTCAAGGCTCAAGGCTCAAGGCTCAAGGCTCAAGGCTCAAGGCTCAAGGCTCAAGGCTCAAGGCTCAAGGCTCAAGGCTCAAGGCTCAAGGACCAAGGCTCAAGGCTCAAGTATCATGGTACAAGGCTCAAGGGTCAAGACTCAAGGCTAAAAGCTCAAAGTTTCAAGGATCAAGGCTCAAGGGTCAAGACTCAAGGCTCAAGGCTCAAGGCTCAAGGCTCAAGCGTCAAGGTTCAAGGTTCAAAGCTCAAGGCTCAAGGGTCACGACTCAAGGCTCAAAGCTCAAGGCTCAAGGCTCAAGGCTCAAGGCTCAAGGCTCAAGGCTCAAGGCTCAAGGCTCAAGGCTCAAGGCTCAAGGCTCATGATTCATGGTGCAAGGGTCAAGGCTTAAGTGTCAAGGCTCAAAACTCAAGGCTCAAGGCTCAAGGTTCAACGCCCAAGGTTCAAGAGTCAAGGTTCAAGGTTCAAGACTCAACGTTCAGGGCTCAAGGCTCAAGGCTAAAGGCTCAAGGCTCAAGGCTCAAGGCTCAAGGGTCAAGGCTCAAGGCTCAATGCTCAAGGCTCAAGTCTCAAGGCTCAAGGCTCAAGGCTCAAGGCTCAAGGCTCAAGGCTCAAGGCTCAAGGCTCAAGTCTCAAGGCCCAAGGCTCAAAGGATCAAGGATCAAGGCTCAAGGCTCAAGGCTCATGGCTCAAGGCTCAAGCACAAGGCTCAAGGTTCAAGGTTCAAAGCTCAAGGCTCAAGAGTCACGTCTCAAGTCTCAAGGCTGAAAAGTCAAGTCTCAAGGCTCAAGGGTCACGGCTCAAGGCTCCACGCTCAAGACTCAAGGCTCAAGAGTCAAGGTTTAAGGTTCAGGGTTCAAGGCTCAAGGCTCAAGGCTTAAGGCTCAAGGCTCAAGGCTTAAGGCTCAAGGATCAAGGGTTAAGGCTCAAGGCTCAAGGCTCAAGGTTCAAGGGTCAAGGGTCAACGGTCAACAGTCAATGGTCAAGGGTCAATGGTTAAGGGTTAAGGGTCAAGGTTCAAGGCTCAAGGCTCTAGGCTCTAGGCTCAAGTCTCAAGGCTCAAGGGAAAAGGTTCAAGGTTCAAAGGTTAAGGCTCAAGGGTCACAGCTCGAGGTCAAGGCTCAAAATTAAAGGTTAAAGGCTCAAGGGTAAACACTCAAGGCTCAAGGTTCAAGGCTCAACAGTCAAGGCTCAAGGTTCAACACTCAAGGCTCAAGGCTCAGGGCTCAAGGCTCAAGGCTCAAGGCTCAAGGCTCAAGGCTCAAGGCTCAAGGCTCAAGGCTCAAGGCTCAAGGCTCAAGGCTCAAGGCTCAAGGCTCAAGGCTCAAGGCTCAAGGATCGAGGTTCAAGGCTCAAGGCCCAAGGCTCAAAGGATCAAGGATAAAGGCTCAAGGCTCAAGGCTCAAGGTTCAAGGCTCAAGGCTCAAGGGTCACAGCTCAAGGGTCAAGGCTCAAAAATCAAGGGTAAAGGCTCAAGGCTCAAGGCTCAAGGGTTACGGCTCAAGGCTCAAGGTTCAAGGGTCAAGGGTCATGGGTTAAGGGTCAAGAGTTAAGGGTCAAGGTGCAAGGTTAAAGGCTCAAGGCTCAAGGCTCAAGGCTCAAGGATCAATTCTCAAGGCTCAAAGCTCAAGGCTCAATGCTCAAGGCTCAAGGCTCAAGGTTCAAGGCTCAAGGTTCAAGGCTTAAGGCTCAAGGCACAAGGCTCAATGCTTAGGGCTCAAGGCTTATGGCTCATGGCTCAAGGCTCAAGGTTCAAGGGTCAAGGGTCAAGGGTCAAGGGTCAAGACTCAAGGCTCAAGGATCAAGGGTAAAGGCTCAAGGCTTAAGGATCAAGGCTCAAGGCTCAAGGCTCAATGCATAAAGCTAAAGGATCAAGGCTCAAGGCTCAAGGCTCAAGGCTCAAGGCTCAAGGCTCAAGGCTCAAGGCTCAAGGCTCAAGACTCAAGCCTCATGGCTCAAGGCTCAATGCTCACGGCTCGAGGCTCAAGGCTCTATGTTCAAGGGTAAAGGGTCAAGGGTCAAGGGTCGAGGTTCAATAGTCAATGGTCAAGGCTCAAAGCTCAAGGCTCAAGGATCAAGGCTCAAAAGTAAAGGCTCAAGGTTAAAGGCTTCAGGTTCAAGGCTTAAAGGATGAAGCCTCAAGGCTCAATGTTCAACGATCAAAACTCTAGGATCAATGCTCAAGGCTCAACTCTCACGACTCAAAGGCTCAACAGTCAAGGCTCAAGGCTTAAGGCTCAAGTCTCAAGGCTCAAGGCTCCAGGCTCAAGGAACAAGACTCAAGGCTCAAGGATCAAGGCTCAAAAGTCAAGGCTCAAGGTTCAAGGTTCAAAGTTCAAGGCTTATGGCCAAAGGCTCAAAGGATCAAGATCAAGGCTCAAGGCTCAAGACTCAAGACTCAAGGCTCAAGGCTCGAAGCTCAAGGATCAAGCGTCAAGGTTCAAGGTTCAAAGCTCAAGGCTCAAGGGTCACGGCTCAAGGCTCAAAGCTCCAGGCTCAAGGCATAAGGCTCAGGGCTCAAGGCACAAGGCTCAAGGCTCAAGGCTAAAGGTTCAAGGTTCAAAGCTCAAGGGTCACATCTCAAGGCTCAAGGCTGAAAAGTCAAGGCTCAAGGCTCATGGCTTAAGGCTCAATGCTCAAGAGTTAAGGTTCAAGGCTCAAGTATCATGGCACAAGGCTCAAGGCTCAAGTCTCAAGGCTAAAGGCTCAAAGCTCAAGGCTCAAGGCTAAAGGGTCACGGCTCAAGGGTCAACGCACAAAAGTCAAGGCTCAAGGTTCAAGGTTTATGGCCAAAGGCTCAAAGGATCAAGGATCAAGGGCCACGAGTCAAGACTCAAGGCTCAATGTTCAAGATTCAAGGCTCACGGCTCAAGGCTCAAGGCTCAAGGCTCAAGGCTCAAGGCTCAAGGCTCAAGGCTCAAGGCTCAAGGCTCAAGGCTCAAGGTGCAAGGATCAAGTCTTAAGGCCCAAGGCTCAAAGTATCGAGGATCAAGGATCAAGGCTCAAGGCTCAAGGCTCAAGGCTCAAGGCTCAAGGTTCAAGGCTCAAGGCTCAAGGCTCAAGGCTCAAGGCTCAAGGTTCAAAGGTCAAGGTTCAAGGGTCACGTCTCAAGGCTTAAGGCTGAAAAGTCAAGGCTTAAGGGTCACGGCTCAAGGGTCACGGCCCAAGGCTCCACGCTCAAGGCTTAAGAGTCAAGGTTTAAGGCTCAAGGTTCAAGGCTCAAGGCTCAAGGCTTAAGGCTCAAGGCTTAAGGGTCAAGGCTCAAGGGTTAAGGCTCAAGGCTCAAGGCTCAAGGCTAAAGGGTCACGGCTCAAGGGTCAAGGATCAAAAGTCAAGGCTCAAGGTTCAAGGTTCAAGGCTCAAGGTTCAAGGTACAAGTTTCACGGTTCAAGGCTAAACGCACAAGGCTCAAGGCTTAAGGCTCAAGGCTCAAGGCTTATGCAAGGCTCAAGGCTTAAGGCATAAGGCTCAAGGCTCAAGGCTCAAGGCTCACAGATCAAGGTTCAAGGGTCAATGTTCAAGGTTCAAAGGTCAAGGCTCAAGGTTCAAGGCTCTCAGATCAAGGTTCAAGGTTCAAAGGTCAAGGCTCAAAAGTCAAGGCTCAGTGCTCTAATGGTGATTTTCGGTTAAAACAAGAACCAAAACGCAGCGGAAAAATTTAATCACCATGAACGGATCTAATATTAAATCATACAATTAAACTAATAAATAAATCAAATAGATTGGATGAACATTTCATACCCTTGAAGCCTTTGATCTTGTTGAAATCGGATGTAGTTGGTGACGGATTGAAACCAAGTATTCAATAGGAATACCTCTAGAAGTAATCCACACAACAGTTGCAAGAACACCAATGGAGGATGCTAGCCCTTTTTCTAGCAAAGAAGAAAACCAAAAACTCTAGAAAGAGAGAGACAGAGGGGACGACAAAAGAGTGGTCAAAAGAGGGAGTTATATGGAGCCATTCATTTTCTTTAATGGTGCCATAAACACTCTTTAATGATTTCCAAAAACAACATTTGTTTTATTTGCACTCTAGTCCCTAGCTTTTGTTTCTTCTAGTTTGCTCACAATAAAGTTTCAATATTAACAATTAATATTTAACTTATTATATACAAGCATGTAGCTTATATTAATATATAATGTAATTACCCTAATTACACTATATATCTTATGGCGTTAAGTGTTTAAGTGTGTGACCCTTTAGGCTCACAAACAACTAGTTATACAAGCAAAGGTTAGAGTCTAGCAACCCGCCAATGCCCCTAGAAGTACATGAGGAGTTTCATAAAATCTTTGTTCAAAGTTTTTCGAGGAGTTATCCTTTTGTTACTGATATTATGTTGAATTTTAGACAACGACTAATGTCAATCTAAAATTTCAATGATTCTGTTTCTCGATCTATATTTTGAAATAGATTACCAATACCGATCAAGATTCATCTCGATTACCTTTCGGTGTGGCCACACATACATCTATTCAAATCATCGAGGGGCCCAGTAGTATCTAATCCACTTACGTGGAGGAACAAATTCTTTATTGACTACACGTGTTTGCAATATTCTTAATGACAAACCCGATAATGGTTGTTATAGCAGCCTTATTCAGGTCAGCGTTTAACCACATCAAAGTTTGTCCCTCTACATACACAAACCAACTTGCATCCCAAGTCAGAGGATAAGTGACAAAGCCTTTGTGGGATTCACTTATGACATAAATCCAGGAAGTGATTTCTCATAGGTTGGGTCAGTCTAATTGTGCATCATTATGAACAACATATGAGTTTGATTTCATCATCCTTAGTCATACTAAGATAATGTCATCAATGTCCTCAGATTTGTCTTAATAATATTCCCATATTATTAATATGACAATGGACAATTTAGAATATAAAACCTGTAGTAAATATTCATGTATATAAACATGCAAATATAGAACACAGTACATATTCATCTAAAAACGATCAGATCAAATATATCAATTTATTCCAATAAAAACTGCTCAATGTTCCGTTATCCAAATACTAAAACAGATTACATGGAACTACTAGCTGGTCGAAGCGCAATGTTTCTAGCATGCTCAATATGTTTTGTACATGACATTGGCTTCGTGAAGGGGTCATCTAAGTTGTCATCTGTATGAACTTTGAGCATGCGTACATCTCCCATTAGGATCGCATCTCTAATGTAGTGAAGCTTCAGTAGTTGCAATGTATTCAGCTTCTGTAGAAGACATAGCGATAGTGCTCTGTTTTGCACTTTTCCAATCAACATCGCCTCAGTTCAAAACGAAAACATACCCCATTTGAGATTTGGAATCATCTCTATCAGTTTCAAAACTAGTGTCAGAATAACAAGTAACACTTAGCTCATTTTGAGTTTCACCACCATAAACAAGAAACATATCTTTAGTATTCATAAGATACTTCAGTATGTTCTTAACAGCAGTCCAGTAACTCTCACCTGGATTCTGTTGATATCGGCTTGTAAGGTTCTGAGAGAACGCTACGTCAGGTCTTGTGCACCGTATAGCATACATGATGGATCCTACTTCCGAGGCATAGGGGACATCACACATACGTTTCATCTCATCAGGTGAGGATGGTCCTTGAGTCTTACTCAAGTGTACATTGTGTTGCATAGGAAGGTTTCCACGTTTGGAAGCATCCATTCTAAACCGTTTTAGAATCTTATCAATGTACGCACTTTGACTTAGTCTGATTAACCGCTTGGATCTATCTCGGTAGATCTTTATACCAAGTATATATGCCGCTTCCCCTAGATCCTTCATAGCGAAGCACTTCCCAAGCCAGGATTTTACATCTTGTAGCATTCGAATGTTATTTCGTATGAGTAATATGTCATCGACATATAGGATTAGAAAGACGACAATGCTCCCACTAGCTCTTATATATACACATGGATCGTCGGGATTCTGAGTGAAACAAAACATTTTGATTTCCTCGTCGAATCTTTTGTTCAACATCTGGATGCTTGCTTTGTTGGAATATGCTTCACGCGTATAACATATAGTTATATGGATAGTTGTTTGTGAGCCTAAATGGTAATTACATTATATATTAATATAAGCTACATGCTTGTATATAATATAAGTTTAATATTAATTGTTAATATTGAAACTTTATTGTGAGCAAACTAGAAGAAACAAATAACAAGGGACTAGAGTGCAAATGAAAGTATGATTTATGAAAATCATTGATGGGTCTTTATGGCACCATTAAGAGTGTTAAATGGCTCCATAAACTCTCTTTTTGATTCCACCTTGGCCGTCCCTCTCTCACACTCTTGTAGGAGATTTTGTTTTCTTTTTGCTCTCAAGAAACAAGGACTAGCATCCTCCTTTGGTGTTCTTGCTTGTGTTGTGTGGACTTTTTTTTAGAGGTATTCTAATTGAATACTAGGTTTCAATTCATCACCAACTCCATCCAATTTCATAATAATCAAAGGCAACTAGGATATGAATTCTTATATCATATCAAAAAAATTAATCTTGTTATTGTATTTTTTTGATTATTTGGCTTGGAATTTATTTTTTAATTCCATTTTTTTTATATGGCAAAACATGTATTTTTGCCATATCCCAAGCCAAAGCCTTGTCAATTGTTGCTTGTTTGTGCAAACCGATGAAAGCCTAGACCGTTTGTGAATGAATGTGGTTGATGTTTGGTTGTTTGGTTGTTTTGGGAAAAGCCTTGTTTTTTGGCTTAATTGTTGTAATTTGTTTCATTTTTTTTCTTTTATTTTTGGTGCCATTTTTGGGGCAATTTGTAATGTAAAAGTAATAGAATAGATTGTCTTTCTTTATCTTTTTTATTGTAAATTGTTGACAAAAAATATTGAAGACTAATGAAGAAAACAACAAATTTCCTTCACAAAAGCGAGGGCTGTACGAAAACAGGTTTTCCAGAGGCATACGGACTCAGTTTGGGCGATTCTAAAGCCTAAAATGCTTGCAAAGTCGTGGGCTACAACTTTCCAGAAGGACGGGAAGACTAACGAAGACTCCTTAAGTGACTTTTCGGGCTTCAAAGTCTGCTGGATTTTTCTGGCAGATTGCATTTTTTCACCATTTTGGGTTCTACTTGCTCAAGAATGTCTTGGAGCAAGTGGGAGCCCATTGGGTTTTTGTAGGCCTGTTTGGGTTCATGTTGGCCCGTCCCCTAGTTTGACCATTCGGTCCGTCGTGATGACTCACGTGACCGAATCTAGGATTTCATCGGTCGAGGTTTGAACAAAAATATGTTGCATGTTTTTATTTATGTTTGTGGTTGATTTCATTTTTTAGATACAAAGATAAAAACAATTAAAATATGATTTTAGACACAAACATTAAAACATCCAAAGTTTTAAATCATCTATGATTACTAGTTAATCATTTATGATTAAACTTTAATCTAAAATTGTTTTGAGATTAAACAAAGTTTAAATAAGATTTGAAACTTAACCCTTAATAATCGCTAAAAGTTTTTTACCGTTTATTAAACGACTTATGAAGTGGTATGAATGAAGTACATGATTCATTCATATCTTAATAAAATTTTATCACAAAATTTTTTCCATACCTAAAATTTAAGTCACGTCGTCCAATCGGTTGCAAATCACTTGCTTCTATTTTTGAATTCACGTGAGACGTGGTTTGAATTTAGATCCACGGTCATTATTGTCTATGCGTGAGACATAGATCTATTTTGACATGATTTCACATTGGATGACTTAATCGAGTTAACGGTGAGACCTTGACTCGAGGCGACGATGCGACAAACATGCCACTTGACCCTAGATGCTTGTTCACTAGGTGCCATGATGTCCCATACCTCTAAGAGTTGCACTTGTAATGCAATTGTTGATCCTCACCTACCTATTGGATCTATCATCTCTAGCAGATCAACTGATGCGATGATAGAAGCTCAATGGGATCTTAGCTTTTAATTAAAATTAATTGGGTATTTAATTTATTAAAAGAAATTATTATTCAAAATACTAATTAATGAACTTTGTAATTTTGTAGATGACTACAAACAATCAAACCCTATCAAACAACACCATTCGCTTCGTTCTCGATAAGGAGAAACTTGATGGATCGAATTTTGTTGATTGGGCTCGTAACCTAAGGATTGTCCTTAGGGCCGAGCACAAATACCATCATTTGGAAGAGGCGTTGCCCCCTGCCACCACTGCTAATGCCATTGCATTTGATATGATGCGTGAACTAAAAACCACATATCAAAAGCAAGCTGATCAGGAACTCTTTGACACGGTCAAAGCCTTCCATGCTTGTAAGCAAGTGGAGGGACAGTCTGTTAGCTCTTATCTTTTGATGATGAAGAGTTACCTAGACCAAATGGAGAAACTTGGCTACCCTATGCCTCATATCCTTGGGATTGGGTTAATTCTAAACTCACTTCACAAGGACTATGCACCGTTTGTCATGACTTATCTTATGCATAGTATGGGGAAGACTTTCGCCGAATTACATGCTATGATGAAACAAACGGAAGCTGGGCTACCCAAGAAACCTCCTACCCCTACTATCCTTGCCATAAGGCAAGGAAATATCCAAAAACCAAAACCGCAAGTAGTTGCTAAGGGCCAAGGCAAGGGAAAGCAAGTTTACAAGCCCAAGCCAAAGGGTCCCCCACCTACTCATAAGGAGCATCCTGCTAAGGATCTTTCTTGCCATCACTATGGTGAAACAGGCCACTGGAGGAGGAATTGTCCTGCCTACCTGGCGGAGTTGATGAAGAAAAAAGCTAGCAAGGCTAGCACATCAGGTATCTTCACAATAGAACTATATGCTTTCCCTAAGAAATCATGGGTATATGACACTGGTTGTGGAACTCACATTTGTAATACCATGCAGGGTCTAAGGGGAAGTAGAAAGCTAAACCATGGAGCTTTGGACTTGTACGTCGGCAATGGAATGCGTGCACCGGTCGAAGCTATAGGAAGCTATGATTTAATCCTTCCTAGTGGTTTAATTATTGTATTAGACAATTGTCACTATGCGCCTAGTATTACTAGGGGTATAGTATCGCTTTCTTGTTTCTGGAATAATGGTTTTATTCATACATTTACGGATTATGGCATTTCAGTTTCAAAGGATAATGTTTTTTACTTTAATGCTATTCCTCGTGATGGTATCTTTGAGTTTGACATGCATAATCGTATTACAAACAATAGTTCTATTTATACTTGTAGCAATAAGAAATCCAAGAAGAATTTGGATTCTACTTACCTATGGCATTGTCGCCTTTGCCATGTTAACAAGAAACGTGTTTTAAAATTACAAAAGGATAGACTTATAAAATCAGATGATTCTGAATCATTAGATAAATATGTTTCTTGTATATCTGGTAAATGGGCGCGCAAGTCTTTCTCCCATGTAGGCGAAAGGGCCAATGATCCAAAAGGGCCACATACATCGGTATGTATGAGTCCAAGTAGATCACTGGCCCTTTCGCCTACATGGGAGAAAGGCTTGCGCGCCATTTTGCCAGATATACAAGAAACACATTTATCAAATGATTCAGAATCATCTGATTTTATAAGTCCATCCTTTTGTAATTTTAAAATGCGTTTCTTATTAACATGGCAAAGGCGACAATGCCATAGGTAAGTAGAATCCAAATTCTTCTTGGATTTCTTATTGCTACAAGTATAAATAGAACTATTGTTTGTAATACGATTATGCATGTCAATCTCAAAGATACCATCACGAGGAATAGCATTAAAGTAAAAAACTTTATCCTCTGAAATTGAAATACCATAATCCGTAAATGTATGAATAAAACCATTATTTCATAAACAAGAAAGCGATACTATACCCCTAGTAATACTAGGCGCATAGTAACAATTGTCTAATACAATAAATAAACCACTAGGAAGGATTAAATCATAGCTTCCTATAGCTTCGACCGGTGCACGCATTCCATTGCCTACGTACAAATCCAAAGCTTCATGGTTTAGCTTTCTACTTCCCCTTAGACCCTGCATGGTATTACAAATGTGAGTTCCACAACCAGTGTCATATACCCATGATTTTTTAGGGAAAGTATATAGTTTTATTGTGAAGATACCTGATGTGCCAACCTTGTTGGCTTTGTTCTTCATCAACTCCGCCAGGTAGGCAGGACAATTCCTCCTCCAATGGCCTGTTTCACCGCAGTGATGGCAAGCAAGATCCTTAGCAGGATGCTCCTTATGAGTATCCTTAACACGGCTTTTCCCAAATCAACCAAACAACCAAACATCAAACACATTCATTCACAAACTGTCTAGGATTTCATCGGTTTGCACAAACAAGCAACAATTGACAAGGCTTTTGCTTGGGATATGACAAAAATACGTGTTTTGCCATATAAAAAAATGGAATTAAAAAATAAATTCCAAGCCAAATAATCAAAAAATACAATAACAAGATTAATTTTTTGATTTGATTTTGTAACAAGTGACAATAGGGTTCCAAAAATACCATATTTTAACCCATATTTTTATAAAAATCCGAAAATAAAATTAAAAAACCCGTATGGTTTTTGTTTTGGTCCGATCGGAATTTTAAAACCACAAAAAGGATTGGTTTTTGCCAGTTTTCACAAAATCTAGCTAATTATATGATTAATATAATGACTCGTGATACCACTAATGGTGATTTTCGGTTAAAACAAGAACCAAAACGCAACGGAAAGATTTAATCACCATGAACGGATCTAATATTAAATCATACATTTAAACTAATAAATAAATCAAAGAGATTGGATGAACATTTCATACCCTTGAAGCCTTTGATGTTGTTGAAATCGGATGGAGTTGGTGACGGATTGAAACCAAGTATTCAATAGGAATACCTCTAAAAGTAATCCACACAACACTTGCAAGAATACCATTGGAGGATGCTAGTCCTTTTGCTAGCAAAGAAGAAAACCAAAAACTCTAGAAAGAGAGAGAGAGAGGGGACGGCCAAAGAGTGGTCAAAAGAGGGAGTTATATGGAGCCATTCATTTTCTTTAATGGTGCCATAAACACTCTTTAATGATTTCCAAAAACAACATTTGTTTTATTTGCACTCTAGTCCCTAGCTTTTGTTTCTTCTAGTTTGCTCACAATAAAGTTTCAATATTAACAATTAATATTAAACTTATTATATACAAGCTTGTAGCTTATATTAATATATAATGTAATTACCCTAATTACACTATATATCTTATGGTGTTAAGTGTTTAAGTGTGTGACCCTTTAGACTCACAAACAACTAGCCATATAACTATATGTTATACGCGTGAAGCATATTCCAACAGGCTCAAGGTTGAAGGCTTCAGGCTTAAGGCTCAAGGCTCAAAGGATCAAGCCTCAAGGCTCAAGTCTCAACGATCAACACTCAAGGATCAACGCTCAAGGCTCAACGCTCATGACTCAAAGGCTCAACTTTCAAGGCTCATGGGTCAAGGCTCAAGGCTCAAGGTCCAAGGGTCAAGGCTCAAGGCTCAAGGAACAAGGCTCAAGGCTCGAGGATCAAGGCTCAAGGCTCAAGGGATAAGGCTCAAGGCCTAAGGCTCAAGGCCCAAGGCTCAAGGCTTAAGGCTCAGTGTGAAAGTCTTAAGCCTCAAGGCTCAAGGCCAAAGGCTCAAGGCTCAATGCTCAAGGCTCAAGGCCCAAGAATAGAGGCTCAAGGCTTAATGCTCAAGGCTCAAAGGATCAAGGCTCGAGGCTCAAGGCTCAAGGCTCAAGGCTCTAGGCTCAAGGCACAAGGCTCAAGGCTCAAGGCTCAAGGTTAAAGGATGAAGGCTCAAGGCCCAAGGCTCGAAGGATCAAGGATAAAGGTTCAAGGCTCAAGGCTCAAGGTTCAAAGCTCATGGATCAAGGGTCACGTCTCAAGGCTGAAAAGTCAATGCTCAAGGCTCAAGGGTCACGACTCAAAACTCCACGCTTAAGGCTCAAGAGTCAAGGTTTAAGGCTCAAGGTTCAAGGCGCAAGGCTCAAGGGGTAAGGCTCAAGGCTCAAGGTTCAAGGGTCAAGGGTCAAGGGTTAAGGGTCAAGGGTTAAAGGTCAAGGGTCAAGGGTTAAGGGTCAAGGGTCAAGGGTTAAGGGTCAAGGATCAAGGCTCTCGGCTCAAGGCTCAAGGCCCAAGGATCAAGGCTCAAGCATCAAGGCTCAAGGCTCAAGGCTCAAGGCTCAAGGCTCAAGCATCAAGGCTCAAGGCTCAAGGCTCAAGGCTCAAGGCTCAAGGCTCAAGGCTCAAGGCTCAAGGGTAAAGGATCAAGGCTCAAAGCTCAAGGCTCAAGGCTCAAGGCTCAAGGGTCAAGGCTCAAGGGTCAAGGCTCAAAAGTCAAGGCTCAAGGTTCAAGGTTCAAGGCTCAAGGTCCAAGGTTCAAGGTTCAAGGCTCACGGCTCAAGGCTCTACGCTCAAGGGTCAAGGCTCAAGAGTCAAGGTTCAAGGTTCAAGGCTAAACGCTCAAGGCTCAAGGCTTAAGGCTCAAGGCTCAAGGTTCAAGGATTAAGGCTCAAGGATCAAGGCTTAACCAAGTCTCAAGGCTTAAGGCTTAAGGCTTAAGGATCAAGGTTCAAGGCTCAAGGCTCAGGTCTCAAGGCTCAAGGCTCAAGGCTCACGGATCAAGGTCCAAGGGTCAAGGGTCAAGGTTCAAAGGTAAAGGGTCAAGGCTCAACACATTAGGATCAAGGCTCAAAAGTCAAGGCTCAGGGCTCAAGGTTGAAGGCTTCAGGCTTAAGGTTCAAGGCTCAAAGGATCAAGCCTCAAGGCTCAAGTCTCAACGATCAACACTCAAGGATCAACGCTCAAGGCTCAACGGTCACGACTCAAAGGCTCAACTTTAAAGGCTCATGGGTCAAGGCTCAAGGATCAAGGCTCAAGGCCCAAGGTTCAAGGAACAAGGCTCAAGGCTCAAGGATCAAGGCTCAAGGCTCAAGGGACAAGGTGCAAGGCCCAAGGCTCAAGGCTTAAGGCTCAGTGCTCAAGGCTTAAGGCTCAAGGCTCAAGGCTCAAGGCCAAAGGCTTAAGGCTCAAGGCTTAACGCTCAAGGCTCAAGGCCCAAGGATCATGGCTCAAGGCTTAATGCTCAAGGCTCAAAGGATCAAGGATCAAGGCCCAAGGCTCAACGCTGAACGCTTAAGGCTCAAGGCTCCAGGCTCAATGCTCAAGGCTCAAGGCTCAAGCGTCAAGGTTCAAGGTTCAAACCTTAAGGCTCATAGGTCACGGCTCAAGGCTCAAAGCTCAAGGCTAAAGGCATAAGGCTCATGGCTCAAGGCACAAGGCTTAAGGCTCAAGGCTCAAGGTTCAAGGTTCAAAGCTCAAGGCTCAACGGTCACGTCTCTAGGCTCAAGGCTCACGGCTTAAGGCTCAAGGCTCAAGAGTCAAGGTTCAAGGCTCAAGGCTCAAGGCTCAAGTATCATGGCACAAGGCTCAAGGCTCAAGTCTCAAGGCTAAAGGCTCAAAGCGCAAGGCTCAAGGCTCAAGGCTTAAGGCTAAAGGGTCACGGCTCAAGGGTCAACGCACAAAAGTCAAGGCTCAAGGATCAAGGTTCAAGGTTCAAGGCTTATGGCCTAAGGCTCAAAGGATGAAGATCAAGGGTCACTGCTCAAGACTCAAGGCTCAACGCTCAAGATCAAGGCTCACGGCTCAAGGCTCACGGCTCAAGGCTCAAGGCTTAAGGCTCAAGGATCAAGGCTCAAGGCTCAAGGTGCAAGGATCAAGTCTCAAGGCCCAAGGCTCAAAGGCTCAAGGCTCAAGGCTCAAGGCTCAAGGTTTAAGGTTCAAAGCTCAAGGCTCAAGGCTCAAGGCTCAAGGCTCAAGGTTTAAGGTTCAAAGCTCAAGGCTCAAGGGTCTCGTCTAAAGGCTTAAGGATGAAAAGTCAAGGCTCAAGGGTCACAACTCAAGGCTCCACGCTCAAGGCTCAAGGCTCAAGAGTCAAGGTTTAAGGCTCAAGGTTCAAGGCTCAAGGCTCAAGGATCAAGGCTCAAGGCTCAAGGCTTAAGGCTCAAGGCTCAAGGCTCAAGGTTCAAGGGTCAAGGGTCAAGGGTCAAGGGTTAAGGGTCAAGGTTCAAGGCTCAAGGCTCAAGGCTCTAGGCTCAAGGCTCAAGGAACAAGGATCAACGCTCAAGCATCAAGGCTCAGGGCTCAAGGCTCAAGGCTAAACGCTCAAGGCTCAAGGCTCAAGGCTAGAGGCTCAAGGCTCAAGGGTCAAGGTTCAAGGGTAAAGGTTCAAGGTTCAAAGGTCAAGGCTTAAGGGTCACGGCTCAAGGTCAAGGCTCAAAAATCAAGGCTAAAGGCTCAAGGGTAAACACTCAAGGCTCAAGTTTCAAGTCTAAAGAGTCAAGGATCATGGTTAAGGCTCAAGTTTCAAGGCTCAAGGCTCAAAGTTCAAGGGTAATGGCTCAAGGCTCAAAGCTCAAGACTCAAGGCTCAAGGCTCAAGGCTCAAGGCTAAAGGGTCACGGCTCAAGGGTCAAGGCTCAAAAGTCAAGGCTCAAGGTTCAAGGTTCAAGGTTCAAGGTTCAAGGCTCAAGGTTCAAGGTTCATGGTTCAAGGCTCACGGCTCAAGGTTCTACGCTCAAGGCTCAAGGCTCAAGAGTCAAGGTTCAAGGCTTAAGGTTCAAGGCTAAACGCTCAAGGCTCAAGGCTTAAGGCTCAAGGCTCAAGGTTCAAGGCTTAAGGCTCAAGGCTCAAGGCTTAAGGCTTAAGGCTTAAGGCTTAAGGCTTAAGGCTTAAGGTTTAAGGCTTAAGGATCAAGTTTCAAGGCTCAGGGCTCAAGGCTCAAGGCTTAAGGCTCACGGATCAAGGCTCAAGGGTCAAGGGTCAAGGTTCAAAGGTCAAGGGTCAAGACTCAACACTTTAGGATCAAGGCTCAACACTTTAGGATCAAGGCTCAAAAGTCAAGGCTCAGGGATCAAGGTTGAAGGCTTCAGGCTTAAGGTTCAAGGCTCAAAGGATCAAGCCTCAAGGCTCAAGTCTCAACGATCAACACTCAAGGATCAATGCTCAAGGCTCAACGCTCACGACTCAAAGGCTCAACATTCAAGGCTCATGGGTCAAGGCTCAAGGATCAAGTCTCAGGGCCCAAGGCTCAAGGAACAAGGCTCAAAGCTCAAGGCTCAAGGGACAAGACTCAAGGCCCAAGGCTCAAGGCTCAAGGCCCAAGGCTCAAGGCTTAAGGCTCAGTGCGAAAGGCTTAAGGCTCAAGGCTCAAGGCTCAAGGCTCAAGACCAAAGGCTCAAGGCTCAAGGCTCAACGCTCAAGGCTCAAGGCCCAAGGATCAGGGGTCAAGACTTATTGCTTAAGGCTCAAAGGATCAAGGATCAAGGCCCAAGGCTCAAGGCTCAAGGCTCAAGGCTCCAGGCTCAAGGCTCAAGGCTTAAGGCTCAAGGCTCAAGGCTCAAGACTCAATGCTCAAGGCTCAAGCGTCAAGGTTCAAGGTTCAAACCTCAAGGCTCATGGGTCACGGCTCAAGGCTCAAAGCTCAAGGCTCAAGGAATAAGGCTCATGGCTCAAGGCTCAAGGTTCAAGGTTCAAAGCTCAAGGCTCAACGGTCACGTCTCAAGGCTCAAGGTTCATGGCTCAAGGCTCAAGGCTCAAGAGTCAAGGTTCAAGGCTCAAGGTTCAAGGCTCAAGTATCATGGCACAAGGCTCAAGGCTCAAGGCTCAAGTCTCAAGGCTAAAGGCTCAAAGCTCAAGGCTCAAGGCTAAAGGGTCACAGCTCAAGGGTCAACGCAGAAAAGTCAAGGCTCAAGGTTCAAGGTTCAAGTCTTATGGCCTAAGGCTCAAAGGATCAAGGATCAAGGGTCATTGCTCAAGACTCAAGGCTCAACGCTCAAGATTCAAGGCTCGCGGCTCAAGGTGCAAGGATCAAGTCTCAAGGCCCAAGGCTCAAAGGATCAAGGATCAGGGCTCAAGGCTAAAGGCTCAAGGCTCAAGGCTCAAGGCTCAAGGCTCAAGGCTCAAGGCTCAAGGCTCAAGGCTCAAGGCTCAAGGCTCAAGGCTCAAGGCTCAAGGTTCAAGGTTTAAGGCTCAAGGTTTAAGGCTAAAGGCTTAAGGCTCAAGGTTTAAGGCTAAAGGCTCAAGGCTTAAGGCTCAAGGGTCAAGGGTTAAGCGTCAAGAGTCAAGGTTCAAGGCTCAAGGCTCAAGGCTCTAGGCTCTAGGCTCTAGGCTCAAGGCTCAAGGCACAATGATCAACGCTAAAGCATCAAGGCTCATGGATCAACGCTCAAGGCTCAATGCTCAAGGCTCAAGGCTCAAGGGTCAAGGCTCAAGGGATCAAGGATAAAGGCTCAAGGCTCAAGGCTCAAGGTGCAAGGCTTAAGGCTCAAGGCTCAAGGCTCAAGGCTCAAGGCTCAAGGCTCAAGGCTCAAGGCTCAAGGCTCAAGGCTCAAGGCTCAAGGCTCAACGTTCAAGGTTCAAAGCTCAAGGGTCAAGGGTCAAGGGTCACGCCTCAAGGCTCAAGGCTCAAGGCTGAAAAGTCAATGCTCAAGGCTCAAGGGTCACGGCTCAAGGCTCCACGCTCAAAGCTCAAGGCTCAAGAGTCAAGGTTCAAGGCTCAAGGTTCAAGGCACAAGGCTCAAGGGTCAAGGCTCAAGGTTCAAGGGTCAAGGGTCAAAGGTCAAGGGTCAAGGGTTAAGAGTCAAGGGTTAAGGGTCAAGGATCAAGGTTCAAGGCTCAAGGCTCTAGGCTCTCGGCTCAAGGCTCAAGGCACAAGGATCAAGGCTCAAGGCTCAAGCATCAATGCTCAAGGCTCAAGGGTCAAGGCTCATGGCTCAAGGTGCAAGGCTCAAGGCTCAAGGTTCAAGGCTCAAGGCTCAAGGCTCAAGGCTCAAGGCTCAAGGCTCAAGGCTCAAGGCTCAAGGCTTAAGGTTCAAGGTTCAAAGCTCAAGGCTCAAGGGTCACGTCTCAAGGCCTAAGGCTGAAAAGTCAATGCTCAAGGCTCAAGGGTCACGGCTCAAGGCTCCACGCTCAAAGCTCAAGGCTCAAGAGTCAAGGTTCAAGGCTTAAGGTTGAAGGCGCAAGGCTTAAGGGTCAAGGCTCAAGGTTCAAGGGTCAAGGGTCAAAGGGCAAGGGTCAAGGGTTAAGGGTCAAGGGTTAAGGGTCAAGGATCAAGGTTCAAGGCTCAAGGCTCTAGGCTCTCGCCTCAAGGCTCAAGGCACAAGGATCAAGGCTCAAGGCTCAAGGCTCAAGGATCAAGGCTCAAGGCTCAAGGCTCAAGGCTCAATGCTCAAGGCTCATGGCTCATGGCTCAAGGCTCTAGGCTCTCGCCTCAAGGCTCAAGGCACAAGGATCAAGGCTCAAGCATCAAGGCTCAAGGCTCATGGCTCAAGGCTCAAGGCTCAAGGCTCTCGCCTCAAGGCTCAAGGCACAAGGATCAAGGCTCAAGCATCAAGGCTCAAGGCTCAAGGCTCAAGGCTCAAGGCTCAAGGCTCAAGGCTCAAGGCTCAAGGCTCAAGGTTCAAGGCTCAAGGCTCTAGGCTCTCGCCTCAAGGCTCAAGGCACAAGGATCAAGGCTCAAGCATCAAGGCTCAAGGCTCAAGGCTCAAGGCTCAAGGCTCATGGCTTATGGCTCAAGGCTCAAGGCTCAAGCCTCAAGGCTCAAGGGTCAAAGGTCAAGGGTCAAGGGTCAAGGGTTAAGGGTCAAGGGTTAAGGGTCAAGGATCAAGGTTCAAGGCTCAAGGCTCAAGGCTCAAGGCTCAAGGCTCAAGGCTCAAGGCTCAAGGCTCAAGGCTCAAGGCTCAAGGCTCAAGGCTCAAGGGTAAAGGTTCAAGGTTCAAAGGTCAAGGCTCAAGGGTCACGGCTCAAGGGTCAAGGCTCAAAAATTAAGGGTAAAGGCTCAAGGGTCAACGCTCAAGGCTCAAGGGTCATGGCTAGGGGTGTTAACGATTCGAGTCGAGTCGAATATCAGGAAATTTGGGCTCGGCTCATTTAGTAATTACTCAGCTCGAGCTCGATTCGAGCTCGAATAAGCTTTTAAAATTGGGCTCGAGCTCGAGCTTGAATATCTATATAGTGTTCGAGCTCGAGCTCGATACTCGTTTATGATTCCATATTTTTTGAAAATAACTAATTTACAAACTAGAAAAGCTCGTTAATTACTCGACTCGTTAACACCCCTATTATATTCTTGTACTTATTGTATTAACACTTGTACTTATTGTATAAAACACTTGTTCAAGGCTCAAGGGTCAAGGCTCAAGGTTCAAGGGTCAAGGGTCAAAGGTCAAGGGTCAAGGGTCAAGGGTCAAGGGTTAAGGGTCAAGGGTTAAGGGTCAAGGATCAAGGTTCAAGGCTCAAGGCTCTAGGCTCTCGGCTCAAGGCTCAAGGCACAAGGATCAAGGCTCAAGCATCAAGGCTCAAGGCTCAAGGCTCAAGGCTTAAGGCTCAAGGCTCAAGGCTCAAGGGTAAAGGTTCAAGGTTCAAAGGTCAAGGCTCAAGGGTCACGGCACAAGGGTCAAGGCTCAAAAATTAAGGGTAAAGGCTCAAGGGTCAACACTCAAGGCTCAAGGATCACGACTCAAGGCTCAAGGCTCAAGGCTCAAGGCTCAAGGCCCAAGGCCCAAGGCTCAAGGGATCAAGGATAAGGGCTCAAGGCTCAAGTCTCAAGGCTCAAGGCGCAAGGCTCAAGGCTCAAGGCTCAAGGCCCAAGGCCAAAGGCTCAAGGGATCAAGGCTCAAGGCTCAAGGCTCAAGGTTCAAGGTTCAAAGCTCAAGGCTCAAGGGTCACGTCTCAAGGCTTAAGGCTGAAAAGTCAATGCTCAAGGCTCAAGGGTCACGTCTCAAGGCTCCACGCTCAAAGCTCAAGGCTCAAGAGTCAAGGCGCAAGGCTCAAGGCGCAAGGCTCAAGGCTCAAAAATTAAGGGTAAAGGCTCAAGGCTCAACGCCCAAGTCCCAAGCCTCAAGGGATCAAGGATAAGGGCTCAAGGCTTAAGGTTCAAGGCTCAAGGCGCAAGGCTCAAGGCTCATGGCTCAAGGCTCAAGGCTCAAGGCTCAAGGCTCAAGGCTCAAGGCTCAAGGCTCAAGGCTCAAGGCTCAAGGCTCAAGGCTCAAGGCTCAAGGCTCAAGGCTCAAGGCTCAAGGTTCAAGGTTCAAAGCTCAAGGCTCAAGGGTCACGTCTCAAGGCTCAAGGCTGAAAAGTCAATGCTCAAGGCTCAAGGGTCACGTCTCAAGGCTCCACACTCAAAGCTCAAGGCTCAAGAGTCAAGGCGCAAGGCTCAAGGCTCAAGGGTCAAGGCTCAAGGACCAAGGGTCAGGGGTCAAAGGTCAAGGGTCAAGGGTCAAGGGTCAAGGGTTAAGGGTCAAGGGTTAAGGGTCAAGGATCAAGGTTCAAGGCTCAAGGCTCTAGGCTCTCGGCTCAAGGCTCAAGGCACAAGGATCAAGGCTCAAGCATCAAGGCTCAAGGCTCAAGGCACAAGGATCAAGGCTCAAGCATCAAGGCTCAAGGCTCAAGGCTCAAGGCTCAAGGCTCATGGCTCAAGGATCAAGGCTCAAGGCTCAAGGTTCAAGGTTCAAAGCTCAAGGCTGAAGGGTCACGTCTCAAGGCTCAAGGCTGAAAAGTCAATGCTCAAGGCTCAAGGGTCACGTCTCAAGGCTCCACGCTCAAAGCTCAAGGCTCAAGAGGCAAGGTTCAAGGCTCAAGGTTCAACGGTCAAGGGTCAAAGGTCAAGGGTCAAGGGTCAAGGGTTAAGGGTCTAGGGTTAAGGGTCAAGGATCAAGGTTCAAGGCTCTAGGCTCTCGGCTCAAGGCTCAAGGCACAAGGATCATGGCTCATGCATCAAGGCTCAAGGCTCAAGGCTCAAGGCTCAAGGCTCAAGGCTCAAGGCTCAAGGCTCATGGCTCAAGGCTCAAGGCTCAAAGCTCAAGGCTCAAGGCTCAAGGCTCAAGGCTCAAGGCTTAAGGCTCAAGGCTCAAGGGTAAAGGTTCAAGGTTTAGAGGTCAAGGCTCAAGGGTCACGGCTCAAGGGTCAAGGCTCAAAAATCAAGGGTAAAGGCTCAAGGGTCAACGCTCAAGGCTCAAGGGTCACGGCTCAAGGGTCACGGCTCAAGGATCAAGGTTTAAGATTCAAGGCTCAAGGTACAAGGCTCAAGGCTCAAGGATTATGGCTCAAGGCTGAAGGCTCAAGGCTGAAGGCTCAGGGCTCAGGACTCAGGGCTCAAGGCTAAAGGTTTAAGGCTCAAACCTCAAGGCTCAAGGCTCAAGGCTCAAGAGTCGAGGCTCAAGGCTCAAGGCTCAGGGCTTAAGACACAAGGCTCAAGGCTTTAGGGTTAAGGGTCAAGGTTCAAGGTTCAAAGCTCAAGGCTCAAGGCTCAAAGCCAAAGGTTCAACTCTCAAGGCTCAATGCTCAAGGCCCAAGGATCAACGCTCAAGACATAATGCTCAAGGCTCAAAGGATCAAGGATCAAGGCCCAAGGATCAAGGCTCAAGGCTCAAGGCTCAAGGCTCAAGGCTCAAGGCTCAAGGGACAAGGCTCAAGGCCGAAGGCTCAAGGCTCAAGGGACAAGGCTCAAGGCTTAAGGCTCAGTGCTCAAGGCTTAAGGCTCAAGGCTCAAAGCTCAAGGCTCAAGGCCAAAGGCTCATTGCTCAATGCTCAAGGCTCAAGGCCTAAGGATCAAGGCTCAAGGCTTAATGCTCAAGGCTTAAAGGATCAAGGATCAAGGCCCAAGGCTCAAGGCTCAAGGCTCAAGGGTCAAGCGTCAAGGTTCAAGGTTCAAACCTCAAGGCTCAAGGGTCACAGCTCAAGGCTCAAAGCTCAAGGCTCAAGGCATAAGGCTCAGGGCTCAAGGCTCAAGGCTCAAGGTTCAAAGCTCAAGGCTCAACGGTCACGTCTCAAGGCTCACAGCTCAAGGCTCAAGGCTCAAGAGTCAAGGTTCAAGGCTCAAGGTTCAAGGCTCAAGTATCATGGCACAAAGCTCAAGGCTCAAGTCTCAAGGCTAAATGCTCAAAGCTCAAGGCTCAATGCTAGAGGCTTAAGGCTAGAGGGTCACGACTCAAGGGTCAACGCACAAAAGTGAAGGCTCAAGGTTCAAGGTTCAAGGTTCAAGGCTTATGGCCTAAGGCTCAAAGGATCAAGTATCAAGGGTCATTGCTCAAGACTCAAGGCTCAACGCTCAAGATTCAAGCCTCAAGGCTCAAGGCTTAAGGCTCTAGGCTCTAGGCTCAAGGCACAAGGATCAACGCTCAAGCATCAAGACTCATGGCTCAAGGCTCAAGGGTAAAGGTTCAAGGTTCAAAGGTCAAGGCTTAAGGGTCACGGCTCAAGGTCAAGGCTCAAAAATCAAGGCTAAAGGCTCAAGGGTAAACGCTCAAGGCTCAAGGTTCAAGTCTCAAGAGTCAAGGCTCACGGTTAAGGCTTAAGAGTCAAGGCTCAAGTTTCAACGCTCAAGGCTCAAGGCTCACGGCTCAAGGCTCAAGGCCTAAGGATCAAGGCTCAAGGCTTAATGCTCAAGGCTTAAAGGATCAAGGATCAAGGCCCAAGGCTCAAGGCTCAAGGCTCAAGACTGAAGGCTCAAGTGTCAAGGTTCAAGGTTCAAACCTCAAGGCTCAAGGGTCACGGCTCAAGGCTCAAAGCTCAAGGCTCAAGGCATAAGGCTCAGGGCTCAAGGCTCAAGGCTCAAGGCTTAAGGTTCTAAGCTCACGGCTCAAGGCTCAAGGCTCAAGAGTAAAGGTTCAAGGCTCAAGGTTCAAGGCTCAAGTATCATGGCACAAAGCTAAAGGCTCAAGTCTCAAGGCTAAATGCTCAAAGCTCAAGGCTCAAGGCTCAATGCTCAAGGCTTAAGGCTAAAGGGTCACGACTCAAGGGTCAACGCACAAAAGTGAAGGCTCAAGGTTCAAGGTTCAAGGCTTATGGCCTAAGGCTCAAAGGATCAAGGATCAAGGGTCATTGCTCAAGACTCAAGGCTCAACGCTCAAGATTCAAGGCTCAAGGCTCAAGGCTCTAGGCTCTAGGCTCAACGCTCAAGGCACAAGGATCATGGCTCAAGGCTCAAGGGTAAAGGTTCAAGGTTCAAAGGTCAAGGCTTAAGGGTCACGGCTCAAGGTCAAGGCTCAAAAATCAAGGCTAAAGGCTCAAGGGTAAACGCTCAAGGCTCAAGGGTAAAGTCTCAAGAGTCAAGGCTCACGGTTAAGGCTCAAGAGTCAAGGATCAAGTTTCAACGCTCAGGGCTCACGGCTCAAGGCTCAAGGCTCAAGGCTGAAGGGTCAAGGCTCAAGGCTCAAGGCTCAAGGCTCAAGGCTCAAGGCTCAAGGCTCAAGGCTTAATGCTCAAGGCTCAAGGCTCAAGGCTCAAGGTTCAAGGCTCAAGGCCCAAGACTCAAAGGATCAAGGATAAGGGATCAAGGCTCAAGGCTCAAGGCTCAAGGCTCAAGGCTCAAGGCTCAAGGCTCAAGGCTCAAGGTTCAAGGTTCAAACCTAAAGACTCAAGGGTCACGTCTCAAGGCTCAAGGCTTAAAAGTCAATGCTCAAGGTTCAAGGGTCACGGCTCAAGGCTCCACGCTCAAAGCTCAAGTCTCAAGAGTCATGGTTCAAGGTTCAATCCTCAAGGCTCAAGGGTCACGGCTTAAGGCTCAAAGCTCAAGGCTCAGGGCATAAGGCTCAGGGCTCAAGGCACAAGGCTCAAGGCTCAAGGCCCAAGGTTCAAGGTTCAAAGCTCAAGGCTCAAGGGTCACGTCTCAAGGCTCAAGGTTCAAGGTTCAAACCTCAAGGCTCAAGGGTCACGGCTCAAGGCTCAAAGCTCGAGGCTCAAGGCATAAGGCTCAGGGCTCAAGGCACAAGGCTCAAGGCTCAAGACTTCTGGTTCAAGGTTCAAAGATCAAGGCTCAAGGGTCACGTCTCAAGGCTCAAGGCTCACGACTAAAGGCTCAAGGCTCAAGAGTCAAGGCTCAAGGCTCAAGGTTCAAGGCTCAAGTATCATGGCACAAGGCTCAAGGTTCAAGGCTAAAGGCTCAAGGCTCAAGGCTCAAGGGTCAAGGCTTAAGGCTAAAGGGTCACGGCTCAAGGGTCAACGCACAAAAGTCAAGGCACAAGGTTCAAGGATCAAGGTTCAAGGCTTATGGCCAAAGGCTGAAAGGATCAAGGATCAAGGGTCACTGCTCAATACTCAAGGCTCAACGCTCAAGATTCAAGGCTCACGACTCAAGGCTCAAGGCTCAAGGCTGAAGGCTCAAGGTTCAAGGTTCAAAGCTCAAGGCTCAAGGGTCACGTCTCAAGGCTTAAGGCTGAAAAGTCAGGGCTCAAGGGTCAGAGCTCAAGGCTCCACGCTCAAGGCTCAAGGCTCAAGAGTCAAGGTTTAAGGATCAAGGTTCAAGGCTCAAGGCTCAAGTCTTAAGGCTCAAGGCTTAGGGCTTAAGGCTCAAGGCTTAAGGCTCAAGGGTCAAGGCTCAAGGTTCAGGGGTCAAGGCTCAAGGGTCAAGGGTTAAGGGTCAAGGGTCAAGTTTCAAGGCTCAAGGCTCTAGGCTCAAGGCACAAGTCTCAAGGCTCAAGGCTCACGGCTCAAGGCTCCACACTCAAAGCTCAAGTCTCAAGAGTCATGGTTCAAGGTTCAAACCTCAAGGCTCAAGGGTCACGGCTTAAGGCTCAAAGCTCAAGGCTCAGTGCATAAGGCTCAGGGCTCAAGGCACAAGGCTCAAGGCTCAAGGCTCAAGGCTCAAGGTTCAAGGTTCAAAGCTCAAGGCTCAAGGGTCACGTCTCAAGGCTCAAGGTTCAAGGTTCAAACCTCAAGGCTCAAGGGTCACAGCTCAAGGCTCAAAGCTCGAGGCTCAAGGCATAAGGCTCAGGGATCAAGGCTCAAGGCACAAGGCTCAAGGCTCAAGACTTAAGGTTCAAGGTTCAAAGATCAAGGCTCAAGGGTCACGTCTCAAGGCTCATGGCTAAAGGCTCAAGGCTCAAGAGTCAAGGTTCAAGGCTCAAGGTTCAAGGCTCAAGTATCATGGCACAAGGCTCAAGGCTCAAGGCTAAAGGCTCAAGGCTCAAGGCTCAAGGGTCAAGGGTCAAGGCTTAAGGCTAAAGGGTCAAGGCTCAAGGGTCAATGCACACAAGTCAAGGCACAAGGTTCAAGGTTCAAGGTTCAAGGCTTATGGCCAAAGGCTCAATGGATCAAGGATCAAGGGTCACTGCTAAAGACTCAAGGCTCAACGCTCAAGATCCAAGGCTCACGGCTCAAGGCTCAAGGCTCAAGGCTCAAGGTTCAAGGTTCAAAGCTCAAGGCTCAAGGGTCACGTCTCAAGGATTAAGGCTGAAAAGTCAAGGCACAAGGGTCACAGCTCAAGGCTCCACGCTCAAGGCTCAAGGCTCAAGAGTCAAGGTTTAAGGATCAAGGTTTAAGGCACAAGGCTTAAGGCTTAAGGCTCAAGGCTTAAGGCTTAAGGCTCAAGGATTAAGGCTCAAGGGTCAAGGCTCAAGGTTCAGGGGTCAAGGGTCAAGGGTCAAGGGTTAAGGGTCAAGGGTCAAGGTTCAAGGCTCAAGGCTCAAGGCTCAAGGCTCAAGGCTCAAGGCTCAAGGCTCAAGGCTCAAGGCTCAAGGCTCAAGGCTCAAGGCTCTAGGCTCTAGGCTCAAGGCACATGGATCAACGCTCAAGCATCAAGGCTCATGGCTCAAGGCTCAAGGCCCAAGGCTCAAGGCTCAAAGCTCAAGGCTCAAGGCTCAAGGCTCTAGGCTCAAGGCTCAAGGTTCAAGGGTAAAGGTTCACGGTTCAAAGGTCAAGGCACAAGGATCACGGCTCAAGATCAGGGCTCAAAAATCAAGGCTAAAGGCTCGTGGGTAAACGCTCAAGGCTCAAGGTTCAAGTCTCAAGAATCAAGGCTCAAGTTTCAATGCTCAAGGCTCAAGGCTCAAGGCTCAAGGCTCAAGGCTTAAGGATCAAGGCTAAAGGCTCAAGGCTCAAGGCTCAAGGCTCAAGGCTCAAGGCTCAAGGCTCAAGACTCAAGGCTCCAGGCTCAAGGCTCAAGGCTCAAGGTTCAAGGATCAAGGATAAGGGCTCAAGGCTCAAGGCTTAAGGCTCAAGGTTTAAGGTTCAAGGTTCAAAGCTCAAGGCTCAAGGGTCACGTCTCAAGGCTCAAGGCTGAAAAGTCAATGCTCAAGGCTCAAAGGATCAAGGATCAAGGGTCATTGCTCAAGACTCAAGGTTCAACGCTCAAGATTCAAGGCTCAAGGCTTAAGGCTCAAGGCTCTAGGCTCAAGGCTCAAGGCACAAGGATCAACACTCAAGCATCAAGGCTCATGGCTCAAGGCCCAAGGCTCAAGGCTCAAGGCTCAAGCCTCAAGGCTCAAGGCTCAAGGCTCTATGCTCAAGGCTCAAGGTTCAAGGGTAAAGGTTCACGGTTCAAAGGTCCAGGCTCAAGGATCACGGCTCAAGATCAGGGCTCAAAAATCAAGGCTAAAGGCTCATGGGTAAACGCTCAAGGCTCAAGGTTCAAGTCTCAAGAGTCAAGGCTCAAGTTTCAATGCTCAAGGCTCAAGGCTCAAGGCTCAAGGCTCAAGGCTCAAGACTCAAGGCTCAAGGCTCGAGGCTCAAGGCTCAAGGCTCAAGGTTCAAGGATCAAGGATAAGGGCTCAAGGCTCAAGGCTTAAGGCTCAAGGTTTAAGGTTCAAGGTTCAAAGCTCAAGGCTCAAGGGTCACGTCTCAAGGCTCAAGGCTGAAAAGTCAATGCTCAAGGCTCAAAGGATCAAGGATCAAGGGTCATTGCTCAAGACTCAAGGTTCAACGCTCAAGATTCAAGTCTCAAGGCTTAAGGCTCAAGGCTCTAGGCTCAAGGCTCAAGGCACAAGGATCAACGCTCAAGCATCAAGGCTCATGGCTCAAGGCTCAAGGGTAAAGGTTCAAGGTTCAAAGGTCAAGGCTTAAGGGTCACGGCTCAAGGTCAAGGCTCAAAAATCAAGGCTAAAGGCTCAAGGGTAAACGCTCAAGGCTCAAGGTTCAAATCTCAAGAGTCAAGGCTCACGGTTAAGGCTCAAGAGTCAAGGCTCAAGTTTCAACGCTCAAGGCTCAAGGCTCACGGCTCAAGGCTAAAGGCTGAAGGGTCAAGGCTCAAGGCTCTAGGCTCAAGGGTCAAGGCTCAAGGCTCAAGGCTCAATGCTTAAGGCTCAAGGCTCAAGGCTCAAGACTCAAGGTTCAAGGCTCAAGGCCCAAGGCTCAAATGATCAAGGATAAGGGCTCAAGGCTCAAGGCTCAAGGCTCAAGGCTCAAGGCTCAAGGTTCAAGGTTCAAAGCTCAAGACTTAAGGGTCACGTCTCAAGGCTCAAGGCTGAAAAGTCAATGCTCAAGGCTCAAGGGTCACGGCTCAAGGCTCAAGGGTCACGGCTTAAGGCTCAAAGCTCAAGGCTCAGGGCATAAGGCTCAGGGATCAAGGCTCAAGGCTCAACGCTCAAGGTTCAAGGCTCAAAGCTCAAGGCTCAAGGGTCACATCTCAAGGCTCAAGATTCAAGGTTCAAACCTCAAGGCTCAAGGGTCACGGCTCAAGGCTCAAAGCTCGAGGCTCAAGGCATAAGGCTCAGGGCTCAAGGCACAAGGCTCAAGGCTCAAGACTTAAGGTTCAAGGTTCAAAGATTAAGGCTCAAGGGTCACGTCTCAAGGCTCAAAGCTCTCGGCTAAAGGCTCAAGGGTCAAGAGTCAATGTTCAAGGCTCAATGTTCAAGGCTCAAGTATCATGGCACAAGGCTCAAGGCTCAAGTCTCAAGGCTAAAGGCTCAAGGCTCAAGGCTTAAGGCTAAAGGGTCACAGCTCAAGGGTAACGCACAAAAGTCAAGGCACAAGGTTCAAGGTTCATGGTTCAAGGCTTATGGCTCAAGGCTTATGGCTCAAGGCTTAAGGCTCAAGGCTTAAGGGTTAAGGCTCAAGGCTTAAGGCTCAAGGGTCAAGGCTCAAGTTTCAAGGGTCAAGGGTCAAGGGTTAAGGGTCAAGGGTCAAGGTTCAAGGCTCAAGGCTCAAGGCTCAAGGCTCAAGGCTCAAGGCTCAAGGCTCAAGGCTCAAGGCTCTAGGCTCAAGGCACAAGGATCAACGCTCAAGCATCAAGGCTCATGGCTCAAGGCCCAAGGCTCAACGCTCAAGGCTCAAGGCTCAAGGCTCAAGGGTCAACGTTCAAGGGTAAAGGTTCACGGTTCAAATGTCAAGGCTCAAGGGTCACGGCTCAAGATCAGGTCTCAAAAATCAAGGCTAAAGGCTCATGGGTAAACGCTCAAGACTCAAGGTTCAAGTCTCAAGAGTCAAGGCTCACGATTAAGGCTCAAGAGTCAAGGCTCAAGTTTCAATGCTCAAGGCTCAAGGCTCAAGGCTTAAGGCTCAAGGCTCAAGGCTAAAGGCTCAAGGCTCAAGGATCGAGGCTCAAGGCTCAAGGCTCAAGGCTCAAGGCTCAAGGCTCAAGGCTCAAGGCTCAAGGCTCAAGGCTCAAGGCTCAAGGCTCAAGGCTAAAGGCTCAAGGCTCAAGGTTCAAAGCTCAAGGCTCAAGGCTCAAGGCTCAAGGCTCAAGGCTCAAGGCTCAAGGCTCAAGGCTCAAGGTTCAAGGATCAAGGATAAGGGCTCAAGGCTCAAGGCTCAAGGCTTAAGGCTCAAGGTTCAAGGTACAAAGCTCAAGGCTCAAGGGTCACGTCTCAAGGCTCAAGGCTGAAAAGTCAATGCTCAATGCTCAAGGGTCACGGCTCAAAGCTCCACGCTCAAAGCTCAAGGCTCAAGAGTCAAGGTTCAAGGCTCAAGGTTCAAGGCGCAAGGCTCAAGGGATATGGCTCAAGGATCAAGGGTCAAGGGTCAAGGGTCAAGGGTTAAGGGTCAAGGATCAAGGTTCAAGGCTCAAGGCTCTCGGCTCAAGGCTCAAGGCACAAGGATCAAGGCTCAAGCATCAAGGCTCAAGGATCAAGGCTCAATGCTCAAGGCTCAAGGCTCAAGGCTCAAGGCTCAAGGCTCAAGTCTCAAGGCTCAAGGCTCAAGGCTCAAGGCTCAAGGCTCATGGCTCAAGGCTCAAAGTTCAATGGTAAAGGTTCAAGGTTCAAATGTCAAGGCTCAAGGGTCACGGCTCAAGGGTCAAGGCTAAAAAATCAAGGGTAAAGGCTCAAGGGTCAACGCTCAAGGCTCAAGGGTCACGGCTCAAGGGTCACGGCTCAAGGATCAAGGCTTAAAAGTCAAGGCTCAAGGTAGAAGGCTCAAGGATTATGGCTCAAGGCTGAAGGCTCAAGGCTCAAGGCTCAGGGCTCAGGGCTCAGGGCTCAAGGCTAAAGGTTCAAGGCTCAAACCTCAAGGCTCAAGGCTCAAGGCTCAAGGCTCAGGGCTCAAGGCTCAAGGCTCAAGGCTCAAGGCTCAAGTCTCAAGTCTCAAGGGTCAATGTTAAAGGTTCAAAGCTCTAGGCTTAAGGGTCATGGCTCAAGGATCAAGGCTCAAAAGTCAAGGTTCAAGGCTCAAGGTTAAGCGCTTCATGCTGAAGGCTCAAGGCTCAAAGGATCAAGCCGCAAGGCTAAGCGCTCAACAATCAACAATCAAGGATCAACGCTCAACGCTCACGGCTAAAAGGCTCAACGTTGAAGGGTCAAGGCTCAAGAGTGAAGGTTCAAGGCTCAAGGCTCAAGACTCAAGGCTCAAGGCTCAAGGCTCAAGGCTCAAGGCTCAAGGCTCAAGGCTCAAGGCTCAAGGCTCAAGGCTCAAGGCTCAAGGCTCAAGGCTCAAGTCTCAAGGCTTAAGGGTCAAGGCTCAAGGCTCAAGGCTCACGGCTCAAGGTTCAAGGCTTAAGGTTCAAGGTTCAAAGCTCAACGCTCAAGGGTCACGTCTCAAGGCTCAATGCTGAAAAGTCAATGCTCAAAGCTCAAGGGTCACGGATCAAGGCTCCACGCTCAAAGCTCAAGGCTCAAGAGTCAAAGTTCAAGGCTCAAGGTTCAAGGCGCAAGGCTCAATGGTCAAGGCTCAAGGTTCAAGTGTCAAGGGTCAAGAATCAAGGGTTAAGGGTCAAGGGTCAAGGGTTAAGGGTCAAGAATTAAGGTTCAACGCTCAAGGCTCTAGGCTCTCGGCTCAAGGCTCAAAGCACAAGGATAAAGGCTCAAGTATCAAGGCTCAAGGCTTAAGGCTTAAGGCTCAAGGCTCAAGGCTCAAGGCTCATGGCTCAAGGCTCAAGGCTCAAGGCTCATGGCTCATGGCTCAAGGCTCCAGGCTTAAGGCTCAAGGCTCAAGGCTCAAAGCTCAAGGCTGAAGGGTCACGGCTCAAGGCTCAAGGGTCACGGCTCAAGGCTCCACGCTCAAAGCTCAAGGCTCAAGAGTCAAGGTTCAAGGCTCAAGGGTCACAACTCAAGGCTCCACGCTCAAGGCTCAAGGCTCAAGGCTCAAGGCTTAAGGCTTAAGGCTCAAGGGTCAAGGCTCAAGGTTCAAGGGTCAAGGCTCAAGGCTCAAGGCTCAAGGCTCAAGGCTCAAGGCTCAAGGCTCATGGCTCAAGGCTCAAGGCTCAAGAATCAAGGCTCAAGGCTCAAGGCTTAAGGCTCGAGGCTCGAGGCTCAAGGCTCAAGGCTCAAGGCTCAAGGCTAAAGGCTCAAGGCTCAAGGTTCAAGGGTAAAGGTTCAAGGTTCAAAGGTCAAGGCTCAAGGGTCACGGCTCAAGGGTCAAGGCTCAAAAATCAAGGGTAATGGCTCAAGGGTCAACGCTCAAGGCTCAAGGCTCACGGCTCAAAGGTCACGGCTCAAGCATCAAGGCTTAAAAGTCAAGGCTCAAGGTACAAGGCTCAAGGCTCAAGGATTATGGCTCAAGGCTGAAGGCTCAAAGCTCAAGGCTCAAGGCTCAGGGTTCAGGGCTCAAGGCTATAGGTTCAAGGCTCTAACCTCAAGGCTCAAAGGCTCAAGGCTCAAGAGTCGAGGCTCATGGCTCAAGGCTCAGGGCTTAAGGCAGAAGGCTCAAGGCTTTAGGGTTAAGGGTCAACGTTCAATGTTCAAAGATCAAGGCTCAACGCTCAAGGCTCAAGGCTCAAGGTTCAAGGCTCAAGGATCAAGGCTCAATGCTCAAGGCTCAAGGCTCAAGGCTCAAGCGTCAAGGTTCAAGGTTCAAACCTCAAGGCTCAAGGGTCACGACTCAAGGATTAAAGCTCAAGGCTCAAGGCATAAGGCTCAGGGCTCAAGGCACAAGGCTCAAGGCTCAAGGCTCAAGGTTGAAGGTTCAAAGCTCAAGACTCATGGGTCACGTCTCAAGGCTCAAGGCTTACGGCTCAAGGCTCAAGGCTCAAGAGTCAAGGTTTAAGGCTCAAGGTTCAAGGCTCAAGTATCATGGCACAAGGCTCAAGGCTCAAGTCTCAAGGCTAAAGGCTCAAAGCTCAAGGCTTAAGGCTCAAGGCTCAAGGCTTAAGGCTAATGGGTCACGGCTCAAGGGTCAACGCACAAAAGTCAAGGCTCAAGGGTCAAGGCTCAAGGGTCACGGCTCAAGGGTCAAGTCTCAAAAATCAAGGGTAAAGGCTCAAGGGTCAACGCTTAAGGCTCAAGGGTCACGGATCAAGGGTCACGGCTGAAGGCTCAAGGCACAAGGCTCAGGACTCAGGGCTCAAGGCTAAAGGTTCAAGGCTCAAACCTCAAGGCTCAAGGATCAAGGCTCAAGGCTCAAGGCTCAAGGCTCAAGGCTCAAGGCTCAAGGCTCAAGGCTCAAGGCTCAAGGCTCAAGGCTCAAAACTCAAGGCTTAAGGCACAAGGCTCAAGGCTTTAGGGTTAAGGGTCAAGCTTCAAGGTTCAAAGCTCAAGGCTCAAGGCTCAAGGGTCACGTCTCAAGGCTCAAGGCTCAAGGCTTAAGGCTCTAGGCTCAAGGCTCAAGGCTTAGGGCTCAAGGCTCAAGGCTCAAGGCTCAAGGTTAAAGGCTCAAGGGTCACGGCTCATGGTTCATGGTTCAAGGCTCAAGGCTCAAGTGTCAAGGTTCAAGGCTCCAGGTTCAAGGCTCAAGGCTCAAGGCTCAAGGCTCAAGGCTCAAGGCTCAAGGCTCAAGGCTCAAGGCTCAAGGCTCAAGGCTCAAGGGTCAAGGGTCATGGGTCAAGGGTTAAGGGTCAAGGGTTAAGGGTCAAGGATCAAGGTTCAAGGCTCAAGGCTCTAGGCTCTCGGCTCAAAACTCAAAGCACAAGGATCAAGGCTCAAGCATCAACGCTCAATGCTCAAGGCTCAAGGCTCAAGGCTCAAGGCTCAAGGATCAAGGCACAAGGCTCAAGGCTCAAGGCTCAAGGCTCAAGGCTCATGGCTCAAGGCTCAAGGCTCAAGGCTCAAGGCTCAAGGCTCAAGGCTCAAGGCTCAAGGCTCAAGGCTCAAGGCTCAAGGCTCAAGGCTCAAGGCTCAAGGCTCAAGGCTCAAGGCTCAAGGCTCAAGGCTCAAGGCTCAAGGCTCAAGGCTCAAGGTTCAAGGGTAAAGGTTCAAAGTTCAAAGGTCAAGGCTCAAGGGTCACGACTCAAGTGTCAAGGCTCAAAAATCAAGGGTAAAGGCTCAAGGGTCAACGCTCAAGGCTCAAGGGTCACGGCTCAAGGGTCACGGCTCAAGGATCAAGGCTTAAATGTCAAGGCTGAAGGTACACGGCTCATGGCTCAAGGATTATGGCTCAAGGCTGAAGGCTCAAGGCTCAGGGCTCAGGGCTCAAGGCTAAAGGTTCAAGGCTCAAACCACAAGGCTCAAGGCTCATGGCTCAATGCTCAAGAGTCGAGGCTCAAGGCTCAAGGATCAAGGCTCAGGGCTTAAGGCACAAGGCTCAAGGCTTTAGGGTTAAGGGTCAACGTTCAAGGTTCAAAGCTCAAGGCTGAAGGCTCAAGGCTCAAGGCTCAATGCTCAAGGCTCAAGGCTCAAGGCTCAAGCGTCAAGGTTCAAGGTTCAAACCTCAAGGCTCAAGGGTCACGGCTCAAGGCTTAAAGCTCAAGGCTCAAGGCATAAGGCTCATGGCTCAAGGCACAAGGCTCAAGGCTCAAGGGTCAAGGCTCAAGGTTCAAGGTTCAAAGCTCAAGACTCAAGGGTCACGTCTCAAGGCTCAAGGCTCACGGCTCAAGGCTCAAGAGTCAAGGTTTAAGGCTCAAGGTTCAAGGCTCAAGGTTCAAGGCTCAAGAGTCAAGGTTCAAGGCTCAAGGCTCAAGGCTCAAGGCTTAAGGCTCAAGGGTCAAGGTGTAAGGATCAAGTCTCAAGGCCCAAGGGTCAAAGGATCAAGGATCAGGGCTCAAGGCTCAAGGCTCAAAGCTCAAAGCTCAAGGCTCAAGGCTCAAGGCTCAAGGCTCAAGGTTCAAGGTTCAAAGCTCAAGGCTCTGGGGTCACGTCTCAAGGCTTATGGCTGAAAAGTCAAGGCTCAAGGGTCACAACTCAAGGCTCCACGCTCAAGGCTCAAGGCTCAAGGCTCAAGGCTCAAGGCTTAAGGCTTAAGGCTCAAGGGTCAAGGCTCAAGGTTCAAGGGTCAAGGGTCAAGGGTCAAGGCTCAAGGCTCAAGGCTCAAGGTTCTAGGCTCAAGGCTCTAGGCTCTAGGCTCAAGGCTCAAGGCACAAGGATCAACGCTCAAGCATCAAGGCTCATGGCTCAAGGCTCAAGGCTCAAGGCTCAAGGCTCAAGGCTCAAGGCTCAAGGCTCAAGGCTAAAGGCTCAAGGCTCAAGGCTCAAGGTTCAAGGGTAAAGGTTCAAGGTTCAAAGGTCAAGGCTCAAGGGTCATGGCTCAAGGTCAAGGCTCAAAAATCAAGGCTCAAGGGTAAACGCACAAGGCTCAAGGTTCAAGGCTCAAGTATCATGGCACAAGGCTCAAGGCTCAAGTCTCAAGGCTAAAGGCTCCAAGCTCAAGGCTCAAGGCTCAAGGATCAAGGCTTAAGGCTAAAGGCTCACGGCTCAAGGGTCAACGCACAAAAGTCAAGGCTCAAGGTTCAAGATTCAAGGTTCAAGGCTTATGGCCAAAGGCTCAAAGGATCAAGGATGAAGGGTCACTGCGCAAGTCTTAAGGCTCAACGCTCAAGATTCAAGGCTCAAGGCTCAAGGATCAAGGCTCAAGGCTCAAGGCTCAAGGGTCACGACTCAAGGGTCAAGGCACAAAAATCAAGGGTAAAGGCTCAAGGGTCAACGCTCAAGGCTTAAGGTTCAAGGATCAAGAGTCAAGAGTCAAGGCTCAAAGCTCAAGGCTGAAGGGTCACGGCTCAAGGGTCACGGCTCAAGGCTCAAGGCCCGAGGCTCAAAGGATCAAGGATAAGGGCTGAAGGCTCAAGGTTCAAGGCTCACGGCTCAAGGCTCCACGGCTCAAGGCTCACGGCTCAAGGCTCAAGAGTCAAGGTTCAAGGCTCAAGGTTCAAGGCACAAGGCTCAAGGCTCAAGGTTCAAGGGTCAAGGGTCAAGGGTCAAGGGTTAAGGGTCAAGGGTTAAGGGTCAAGGATCAAGGTTCAAGGCTCAAGGCTCAAGGCCCTAGGCTCTCGGCTCAAGGCTCAAGGCACTAGGATCAAGGCTCAAGGGTCACTGCTCAAGGGTCACGGCTCAAGGATCAAGGCTTAAAAGTCAAGTCTCAAGGTACACGGCTCAAGGCTCAAGGATTATGGCTCAAGGCTGAAGGCTCAAGGCTCAAGGCTCAAGGCTCAAGGCTCAGGGCTCAGGGCTCAAGGCTAAAGGTTCAAGGCTCAAACCTCAAGGCTCAAGGCTCATGGCTCAAGGCTCAAGAATCGAGGCTCAAGGCTCAAGGATCAGGGCTTAAGGCACAAGGCTCAAGGCTTTAGGGTTAAGGGTCAACATTCAAGGTTCAAAGATCAAGGCTCAAGGCTCAAGGCTCATTGCTCAATGCTCAAGGCTTATGGCTCAAGGCTCAAGCATCAAGGTTCGAGGTTCAAACCTCAAGGCTCAAGGGTCACGGCTCATGGCTTAAAGCTTAAGGCTCAAGGCATAAGGCTCAGGGCTCAAGGCTCAAGGCATAAGGCTCAAGGCTCAAGGCGCAAGGTTCAAGGTTCAAAGCTCAAGATTCAAGGGTCAAGTCTGAAGGCTCAAGGCTCACGGCTCAAGGCTCAAGGCTCAAGAGTCGAGGTTCAAGGCCAAGGTTCAAGGCTCAAGTATCATGGCACAAGGCTCAAGGCTCAAGTCTCAAGGCTAAAGGCTCAAAGCTCAAGGCTCAAGGCTCAAGGCTTAAGGTTAAAGGGTCACGGCTCAAGGGTCAATGCACGAAAGTCAAGGCTCAAGGTTCAAGGTTCAAGGTTCAAGGCTTATGGCCAAAGGCTCAAAGGATCAAGGGTCACTGCTCAAGACTCAAGGCTCAACGCTCAAGATTCAAGGCTCACGGCTCAAGGCACAACGCTCAAGGCTCAAGGCTCAAGGCTCATGGCTCGAGGCTCGAGGCTCGAGGCTCAAGGCTCAAGGCTCAAGGCTCAAGGCTCAAGGCTCAAGGTGAAAGGATCAAGTCTCAAGGCCCAAGGCTCAAGGCTCAAGGTGAAAGGATCAAGGTTCAGGGCTCAAGGATCAAGGCTCAAGGTTCAGGGCTCAAGGATCAAGGCTCAAGGCTCAAGGCTCAAGGCTCAAGGCTCAAAGCTCAAGGCTCAAGGCTCAAGGCTCAAGGCTCAAGGCTCTAGGCTCAAGGCTCAAGGCCCAAGGCTCAAGGTTCAAGGTTCAAAGCTCAAGGCTCAAGGGTCACGTCCCAAGGCTTATGGCTGAAAAGTCAAGGCTCAAGGGTCACAACTCAAGGTTCCACGCTCAAGGCTCAAGGCTCAAGAGTCAAGGTTTAAGGCTCAATGTTCAAGGCTCAAGGCTCAAGGCTTAAAGCTCAAGGGTCAAGGATCAAGGTTCAAGGGAAGGGTCAAGGCTCAAGGCTCTAGGCTCTAGGCTCAAGGCTCTAGGCTCTAGGATCAAGGCTCAAGGCACAAGGATCAACACTCAAGCATCAAGGCTCATGGCTCAAGGCTCAAGGCTCAAGGCTCAAGGCTCAAGGCTCAAGGCTCAAGGCACAAGGCTCAAGGCTCAAGGCTCAAGGCTCAAGGCTCAAGGCTCAAGGGTCAAGGTTCAAGGGTAAAGGTTCAAGGTTCAAAGGTCAAGGCTCAAGGGTCACGGCTCAAGGTCAAGGCTCAAAAATGAAGGCTAAAGGCTCAAGGGTAAACGCTCAAGGTTCAAGGTTCAAGGCTTAAGTATCATGGCACATGGCTCAAGGCTCAAGTGTCAAGGCTAAAGGCTCAAAGCTCAAGGCTCAAGGTTCAAGGCTCAAGGCTCAAGGCTTAAGGCTAAATGGTCACGGCTAAAGGGTCAACGCACAAAAGTCAAGGCTCAAGGTTCAAGGTTCAAGGTTCAAGGCTTATGGCCAAAGGCTCAAAGGATCAAGGATCAAGGGTCACTGCTCAAGACTCAAGGCTTAACGCTCAAGATTCAAGGCTCACGGCGCAAGGCTCAAGGCTCAAGGCTCAAGGCTCAAGGTTCAAGGTTAAAGGTTCAATGTTCAAAGGTGAAGGCTCAAGGGTCACGGATCAAGGGTCAAGGCACAAAAATCAAGGGTAAAGGCTCAAGGGTCAACGCTCAAGGCTCAAGGCTCAAGGCTCAATGCTCAAGGCTCAAGGCTCAAGGTGCAAGGATCAAGTCTCAAGGCCCAAGGCTCAAAGGATCAAGGATTAGGGCTCAAGGCTCAATGCTCAAGGCTCAAGGCTCAAGGCTCAAGGCTCAAGGCTCAAGGCTCAAGGCTCAAGGCTCAAGGCTCAAGGCTCAAGGCTCAAGGCTCAAGGCTCAAGGCTCAAGGCTCAAGGTTCAAGGGTAAAGGTTCAAGGTTCAAAGGTCAAGGCTCAAGGGTCACAGCTCAAGGGTCAAGGCTCGAAAATCAAGGGTAAAGGTTCAAGGGTCAACTCTCAAGGCTCAAGGGTCACAACTCAAGGGTAACGGCTCAAGGATCAAGGCTTAAAAGTCAAGGCTCAAGGTACACGGCTCAAGGCTCAAGGATTATGGCTCAAGGTTGAAGGCTCCAGGCTCAAGGCTCAAGCCTCAAGGCTCAGGCCTCAGGGCTCAAGGCTAAAGGTTCAAGGCTCAAACCTCAAGGCTCAAGGCTCATGGCTCTAGGCTCAATAGTCGAGGCTCAAGGCTCAAGGTTCAGGGCTTAAGGCACAAGGCTCAAGGCTTTAGGGTTAAGGGTCAACGTTCAAGGTTCAAAGCTCAAGGCTCAAGGCTCAAGGCTCAAGGCTTAAGGTTAAAGGGTCACGGCTCAAGGGTCAATGCACAAAAGTCAAGGCTCAAGGTTCAAGGTTCAAGGCTTATGGCCAAAGGCTCAAAGGATCAAGGCTCAAGGCTCAAGGCTCAAGGCTCAAGGCTCAAGGCTCAACGTTCAAGGATCATGTCTCAAGGCCCAAGGCTCAAAGGATCAAGGATCATGGCTCAAGGCTCAAGGCTCAAGGCTCAAAGCTCAAGGCTCAAGGCTCAAGGCTCAAGGCTCAAGGCTCAAGGCTCAAGGTTCAAGGTTCAAAGCTCAAGGCTCAAGGGTCACGTCCCAAGGCTTATGGCTGAAAAGTCAAGGCTCAACGGTCACAACTCAAGGCTCCACGCTCAAGGCTCAAGGGTCACGCCTCAAGGGTCACGGCTCAAGGGTCAAGGCTTAAAAATTAAGGGTAAAGGCTCAAGGGTCAACGCTCAAGGCTCAAGGGTCACAGCTCAAGGGTCAGGGCTCAAGGATCAGGGCTCAAGGATCAAGGCTTATAAGTCAAGGCTCAAGGTACACGGCTCAAGGCTCAAGGATTATGGCTCAAGGCTCAAGGCTCAAGGCTCAAGTCTCAAGGCTCAGGGCTCAGGGCTCAAGGCTAAAGGTTCAAGGCTCAAACCTCAAGGCTCAAGGCTCATGTTTCAAGGCTCAAGAGTCGAGGCTCAAGGGTAAAGGCTCAGGGCTTAAGGTACAAGGCTCAAGGCTTTAGGGTTTTGGGTCAACGTTCAAGGTTCAAAGCTCAAGGCTCAAGGCTCAAGGCTCAAGGCTCAATGCTCAATGCTCAAGGCTCAAGCGTCAAGGTTCAAGGTTCAAACCTCAAGGTTCAAGGGTCACAGCTCAAGGCTTAAAGCTCAAGGCTCAAGGCATAAGGCTCAGGGCTCAAGGCATAAGGCTCAAGGCTCAAGGCTCAAGTTTCAAGGTTCAAAGCTCAAGACTCAAGGGTCACGTCTCAAGGCTCAAGGCTCACGACTCAAGGCTCAAGGCTCAAGAGTCAAGGTTCAAGGTTCAATGTTCAAGGCTCAAGTCTCAAGGCTAAAGGCTCAAGGCTCAACTCTCAAGGCTAAAGGCTCAAAGCTCAAGGCTCAAGGCTCAAGGCTCAAGGCATAAGGCTAAAGGGTCACGGCTCAAGGGTCAACGCACAAAAGTCAAGGCTCAAGGTTCAAGGTTCAAGGCTTATGGACAAAGGCTCAAAGGATCAAGGATCAAGGGTCACTGCTCAAGACTCAAGGCTCAACGCTCAAGATTCAAGGCCGCGGCTCAAGGCTCAAGGCTCAAGGCTCAAGGCTCAAGGCTCAAGGTGCAAGGATCAAGTCTCAAGGCCCAAGGCTCAAAGGATCAAGGATCAGGGCTCAAGGCTCAAGGCTCAAGGCTCAAGGCTCAAGGCTCAAGGCTCAAAGCTCAAGGCTCAAGGCTCAAGGCTCAAGGTTCAAGGTTCAAAGCTCAAGGCTCAACGGTCACGTCTCAAGGCTTATGGCTGAAAAGTCAAGGCTCAAGGGTCACAACTCAAGGCTCCACGCTCAAGTCTCAAGGCTCAAGAGTCAAGGTTTAAGGCTCAAGGCTCAAGGCTTAAGGCTTAAGGGTCAAGGGTCAAGGCTCAAGGTTCAAGGGTCAAGGGTCAAGGCTCAAGGCTCAAGGCTCTAGGCTCAATGCTCAAGGCTCTAGGCTCAAGGCTCAAGGCACAAGGATCAATGCTCAAGCATCAAGGCTCATGGCTCAAGGCTCAAGGCTCAAGGCTCAAGGTTCAAAGGTCAAGGCTCAAGGGTCACGTCTCGAGGTCGAGGCTCAAAAATTAAGGCTAAAGGCTCAAGGGTAAATGCTCAAGGCTCAAGGTTCAAGGCTCAAGTATCATGGCACAAGGCTCAAGGCTCAAGTCTCAAGGCTAAAGGCTCAAAGCTCAAGGCTCAAGGCTCAAGGCTCAAGGCTTAAGGCTAAAGGGTCACGGTTCAAGGGTCAACGCACAAAAGTCAAGGCTCAAGGTTCAAGGTTCAAGGTTCAAGGCTTATGGCCAAAGGCTCAAAGGATCAAGGATCAAGGGTCACTGCTCAAGACTCAAGGATCAACACTCAAGATTCAAGGCTCACGGCTCAAGGCTCAAGGCTCAAGGCTCAAGGCTCAAGGCCCAAGGGTCAAGGTGCAAGGATCAAGTCTCAAGGCCCAAGGCTCAAAGGATCAAGGATCAGGGCTCAAGGCTCAAGGCTCAAAGCTCAAGGCTCAAGGCTCAAGGCTCAAGGTTCAAGGTTCAAAGCTCAAGGCTCAAGGGTCACGTCTCAAGGCTTATGGGTGAAAACTCAAGGCTCAAGGGTCACAACTCAAGGCTCCACGCTCAAGGCTCAAGAGTCAAGGTTTAAGGCTCAAGGTTCAAGGCTCAAGGCTTAAGGCTCAAGGGTCAAGGCTCAAGGTTCAAGGGTCAAGTGTCAAGGCTCTAGGCTCTAGGCTCAAGGTTCTAGGCTCTAGGCTCAAGGCTCAAGGCACAAGGATCAACGCTCAAGCATCAAGGCTCATGGCTCACGGCTCAAGGCTCAAGGCTCAAGGCTCAAGACACAAGGCTCAAGGCTCAAGGCTCAAGGTTCAAGGCTCAAGGCTCAAGGCTCAAGGCTCAAGGGTCAAGGTTCAAGGGTAAAGGTTCAAGGTTCAAAGGTCAAGGCTCAAGGGTCAAGGCTCAAAAATCAAGGCTAAAGGCTAAAGGCTAAAGGGTAAACACTCAAGGCTCAAGGTTCAAGTCTCAAGAGTCAAGGATCAAGTTATAAAGCACAAGGCTCAAGGCTCAAGGCTCAAGGCTCCAGGCTCAAGGCTGAAGGGTCAAGGCTCAAGGCTGAAGGGTCAAGGCTCAAGGCTCAAGGCTCAAGGATCAAGGCTCAAGGATCAAGGCTCAAGGCTCAAGGTTCAAGGCTCAAGGCCCAAGGCTCAAAGAATCAAGGATAAGGGCTCAAGGCTCAAGGCTCAAGGCTCAAGGCTAAAGGCTAAAGGCTCATGGTTCAAGGTTCAAAGCTCAAGGCTCAAGGGTCACGTCTCAAGGCTCAAGGGTTACGGCTCAAGGGTCACGTCTCAAGGCTCAAGGGTTACGGCTCAAGGCTCCATGCTCAAGGCTCATGGCTCAAGAGTCAAGGTTCAAGGCTCAAGGTTCAAGGCACAAGGCTCAAGGCTCAAAGCTCAAGGTTCAAGGGTCAAGGGTCAAGGGTCAAGGGTCAAGGGTTAAGGGTCAAGGGTCAAGGGTCAAGGGTTAAGAGTCAAGGGTTAAGGGTCAAGGCTCAAGGATCAAGGCTCAAGGCTCAAGTCTCAATGCTCATGGCTCAAGGCTCAAGAATCAAGGCTCCAGGCTCAAGGCTCAAGGCTCAATGCTCAAGGCTCAAGGCTCAAGGCTCGAGGCTCAAGGCTCGAGGCTCAAGGCTCAAGGCTAAAGGCTCAAGGCTCAAGGTTCAAGGGTAAAGGTTCAAGGTTCAAAGGTCAAGGCTCAAGGGTCACGGCTCAAGGGTCAAGGCTCAAAAATCAAGGGTAAAGGCTCAAGGGTCAACGCTCAAGGCTTAAGGGTCACGGCTCAAGGGTCACGGCTCAAGGATCAAGGCTTAAAAGTCAAGGCTCAAGGTACTAGGCTCAAGGCTCAAGGATTATGGCTCAAGGCTGAAGGCTGAAGGCTCAAGGCTATGGGCTCAGGGCTCAAGGCTAAAGGTTCAAGGCTCAAACCTCAAGGCTCCAGGCTCAAGGCTCATGGCTCAAGGCTCAAGAGTTGAGGCTCAAGGCTCAAGGCTCAGGGCTTAAGGCACAAGGCTCAAGGCTTTAGGGTTAAGGGTCAACGTTCAAGGTTCAAAGCTCAAGTCGCAAGGCTCAATGCTCAAGGCACAAAGCTCAAGGCCCAAGCGTCAAGGTTCAAGGTTCAAACCTCAAGGCTCAAGGGTCACGGCTCAAGGATTAAAGCTCAAGGCTCAAGGCATAAGGCTTTAGGGCTCAAGGCACAAGGCTCAAGGCTCAAGGTTCAAGGTTTTAAAGCTCAAGACTCAAGGGTCACGTCTCAAGGCTCAAGGCTCACGGCTCAAGGCTCAAGGCTCAAGAGTCAAGGTTCAAGGCTCAAGGTTCGAGGCTCAAGTATCATGGCACAAGGCACAAGGCTCAAGTCTCAAGGTTAAAGGCTCAAAGCTCAAGGCTCAAGGCTCGAGGCTCAAGGCTCGAGGCTCAAGGCTCAAGGCTCAAGGCTCAAGGCTCACGGCTTAAGGCTAAAGGGTCACGGCTCAAGGGTCAACGCACAAAAGTCAAGTCTCAAGGGTCAAGGCTCAAGGGTCACGACTCAAGGGTCAAGGCTCAAAAATCAATGGTAAAGGCTTAAAAGTCAAGGCTCAAGGTACAAGGCTCAATGCTCAAGGATTATGGCTCAAGGCTGAAGGCTCAAGGCTCAAGGCTCAGGGCTCAGGGCTCAGGGCTCAAGGCTAAAGGTCAAGGCTCAAACCTCAAGGCTCAAGGCTTAAGGCTTAAGGCTCAAGGCTCAAGGCTCAAGGCTTAGGGCTTAAAGCACAAGGCTCATTGCTTTAGGGTTAAGGGTCAAGGTTCAAGGTTCAAAGCTCAAGGCTCAAGGGTCACGTCTCAAGGCTCAAGGCTCAAGGCTCAAATCTCAAGGTTCAAGGCTCAAGGCTCAGGCTCAAGGCTCAAGGCTCAAGGCTCAAGGCTCAAGGCTCTAGGCTCAAGGCACAAGGCTTAGGGCTCAAGGCTCAAGGCTCAAGGTTCAAGACTCAAGGTTCAAGGCTCAAGGCTCACATCTCAAAGGTCAAGGTTTAAAAGTCAAGGCTCAGGGCTCATTGTTCAAGGCTCAAGGCTCAAAGGCTCAAAGCTCAAGGCTCAAGGATCAACGCTCAAGCATCAAGGCTCATGGCTCAAGGCTCAACGCTCAAGGCGCAGGGCTCATGGCTCAAGGGTCAAGGGTCAAGGTGCAAGGGTAAAGGTTCAAGGTTCAAAGGTCAAGGCTCAAGGGTCACGGCTCAAGGTCAAGCCTCAAAAATCAAGGCTAAAGGCTCAAGGGTAAACGCTCAAGGCTCAAGGTTCAAGTGTCAAGAGTCAAGGCTCACGGTTAAGGCTCAGGAGTCAAGGATCAAGTTATAAAGCACAAGGCTCAAGGCTCAAGGCTCAAGGCTCAAGGCTCACGGCTCCAGGCTCAAGGCTCAAGGCTCAAGGCTCAAGGCTGAAGTGTTAAGGCTCAAGGCTCAAGGCTCAAGGCTCAAGGCTCAAGGCTCAAGGCTCAAGGCTAAAGGATCAAGGCTCAAGGCTCAAGGCTCAAGGATCAAGGCTCAAGGCTCAAGGTTCAAGGCTCAAGGCCCAAGGCTCAAGGAATCAAGGATAAGGGCTCAAGGCTCAAGGCTCAAGGCTCAAGGCTAAAGGCTAAAGGATCATGGTTCAAGGTTCAAAGCTCAAGGCTCAAGGGTCACGTCTCAAGGCTCAAGGGTCACGGCTCAAGGCTCAATGCTCAAAGCTCATGGCTCAAGAGTCAAGGTTCAAGGCTCAAGGTTCAAGGCGCAAGGCTCAAGGCTTAAGGCTCAAGGTTCAAGGGTCAAGGGTCAAGGGTCAAGGGTCAAGGGTCAAGGGTCAAGGGTCAAGGGTCAAGGGTCAAGGGTCAAGGGTTAAGAGTCAAGGGTTAAGGATCAAGGCTCAAGGATCAAGGCTCAAGGATCAACGCTCAAGGCTCAAGGCTCATGGCTCAAGGCTCAAGAATCAAGGCTCCAGGCTCAAGGCTCAAGGCTCAAGGCTCGAGGCTCAAGGCTCAAGGCTCAAGGCTCAAGGCTAAAGGCTCAAGGATCAAGGTTCAAGGGTAAAGGTTCAAGGTTCGAAGGTAAAGGCTCAAGGGTCACGGCTCAAGGGTCAAGGCTCAAAAATCAAGGGTAAGGCTCAAGGGTCAACGCTCAAGGCTCAAGGGTCACGGCTCAAGGTCACGGCTCAAGGATCAAGGCTTAAAAGTCAAGGCTCAAGGTACTAGGCTCAAGGCTCAAGGATTATGGCTGAAGGCTGAAGGCTGAAGGCTCAAGGCTCAGGGCTCAGGGCTCAAGGCTAAAGGTTCAAGGCTCAAACCTCAAGGCTCAAGGCTCAAGGCTCATGGCTCAAGGCTCAAGAGTCGAGGCTCAAGGCTCAAGGCTCAGGGCTTAAGGCACAAGGCTCAAGGCTTTAGGGTTAAGGGTCAACGTTCAAGGTTCAAAGCTCAAGGCTCAAGGCTCAATGCTCAAGGCTCAAGCGTCAAGGTTCAATGTTCAAACCTCAAGGCTCAAGGGTCACGGATCAAGGATTAAAGCTCAAGGCTCAAGGCATAAGGCTCATGGCTCAAGGAACAAGGCTCAAGGCTCAAGGTTCAAGGTTTTAAAGCTCAAGACTCAAGGGTCACGTCTCAAGGCACAAGGCTCACGGCTCAAGGCTCAAGGCTCAAGAGTCAAGGTTCAAGGCTCAAGGTTCAAGGCTCAAGTATCATGGCACAAGGCACAAGGCTCAAGTCTCAAGGTTAAAGGCTCAAAGCTCAAGGCTCAAGGCTCGAGGCTCAAGGCTCAAGGCTCAAGGCTCGAGGCTCAAGGCTCAAGGTTCAAGGCTCAAGGCTTAAGGCTAAAGGGTCACGGCTCAAGGGTCAACGCACAAAAGTCAAGTCTCAAGGGTCAAGGCTCAAGGGTCACGGCTCAAGGGTCAAGGCTCAAAAATCAAGGGTAAAGGCTTAAAAGTCAAGGCTCAAGGTACAAGGCTCAAGGCTCAAGGATTATGGCTCAAAGCTGAAGGCTCAAGGCTCAAGGCTCAGGGCTCAGGGCTCAAGGCTCAAGGCTAAAGGTTCAAGGCTCAAACCTCAAGGCTCAATGCTCAAGGCTCAAGGCTCAGGGCTTAGAGCACAAGGCTCAAGGCTTTAGGGTTAAGGGTCAAGGTTCAAGGTTCAAAGCTCAAGGCTCAAGTGTCACGTCTCAAGGCTCAAGGCTCAAGGCTCAAATCTCAAGGTTCAAGGCTCAAGGCTCAGGCTCAAGGCTCAAGGCTCAAGGCTCAAGGCTCAAGGCTCAAGGCTCAAGGCTCAAGGCTCAAGGCTCAAGGCTCAAGGCTCAAGGCTCAAGGCTCAAGGCTCAAGGCTCAAGTCTCAAGGCTCAAGGCTCAAGGCTCAAGGCTCAAGGCTCTAGGCTCAAGGCACAAGGCTTAGGGCTCAAGGCTCAAGGTTCAAGACTCAAGGTTCAAGGTTCAAGGCTCACATCTCAAAGGTCAAGGTTTAAAAGTCAAGGCTCAAGGCTCATGGTTCAAGGCTCAAGGATCAACGCTCAAGGATCAAGGCTCATGGCTCAAGGCTCAACGCTCAAGGCTCAAGGCTCATGGCTCAAGGGTCAAGGGTCAAGGTGCAAGGGTAAAGGTTCAAGGTTCAAAGGTCAAGGCTCAAGGGTCACGGCTCAAGGTCAAGCCTCAAAAATCAAGGCTAAAGGCTCAAGGGTAAACGCTCAAGGCTCAAGGTTCAAGTCTCAAGAGTCAAGGCTCACGGTTAAGGCTCAAGAGTCAAGGATCAAGTTTTAAAGCACAAGGCTTAAGGCTCCAGGCTCAAGGATCAAGGCTGAAGGGTCAAGGCTCAAGGCTCAAGGGTTAAGGGTCAAGGGTCAAGGGTCAAGGGTCAAGGGTTAAGGGTCAAGGGTTAAGGGTCAAGGCTCAAGGATCAAGGCTCAAGGCTCAAGGCTCAAGGCTCAAGAATCAAGGCTCCAGGCTCAAGGCTCAAGGATCAATGCTCAATGCTCAAGGCTCAAGGCTTAAGGCTCAAGGCTCAAGGCTCAAGGCTAAAGGCTAAAGGCTCAAGGCTCAAGGTTCAAGGGTAAAGGTTCAAGGGTAAAGGTTCAAGGTTCAAAGGTAAAGGCTCAAGGGTCACGGCTCAAGGGTCAAGGCTCAAAAATCAAGGGTAAGGCTCAAGGGTCAACGCTCAAGGCTCAAGGGTCACGGCTCAAGGGTCACGGCTCAAGGATCAAGGCTTAAAAGTCAAGGCTCAAGGTACTAGGCTCAAGGCTCAAGGATTATGGCTCAAGGCTGAAGGCTGAAGGCTCAAGGCTCAGGGCTCAGGGCTCAAGGCTAAAGGTTCAAGGCTCAAACCTCAAGGCTCAAGGCTCAGGGCTTAAGGCACAAGGCTCAAGGCTTTAGGGTTAAGGGTCAACGTTCAAGGTTCAAAGCTCAAGGCTCAAGGCTCAATGCTCAAGGCTCAAAGCTCAAGGCTCAAGCGTCAAGGTTCAATGTTCAAACCTCAAGGCTCAAGGGTCACGGATCAAGGATTAAAGCTCAAACCTCAAGGCTCAAGGCTCAAGGCTCAAGGCTCAAGGCTCAGAGCTTAGAGCACAAGGCTCAAGGCTTTAGGGTTAAGGGTCAAGGTTCAAGGTTCAAAGCTCAAGGCTCAAGGGTCACGTCTCAAGGCTCAAGGCTCAGGCTCAAGGCTCAAGGCTCAAGGCTCAAGGCTCAAGGCTCAAGGCTCAAGGCTCAAGGCTCAAGGCTCAAGGCTCAAGGCTCAAGGCTCAAGGCTCAAGGCTCAAGGCTCAAGGCTCAACGCTCAACGCTCAAGTCTCAAGGCTCAAGGCTCAAGGCTCAAGGCTCTAGGCTCAAGGCACAAGGCTTAGGGCTCAAGGCTCAAGGTTCAAGACTCAAGGTTCAAGGCTCAAGGCTCACATCTCAAAGGTCAAGGTTTAAAAGTCAAGGCTCAAGGCTCATGGTTCAAGGCTCAAGGGTCAAAGGCTCAAAGCTCAAGGCTCAAGGATCAACGCTCAAGGATCAAGGCTCATGGCTCAAGGCTCAACGCTCAAGGCTCAAGGCTCATGGCTCAAGGGTCAAGGGTCAAGGTGCAAGGGTAAAGGTTCAAGGTTCAAAGGTCAAGGCTCAAGGGTCACGGCTCAAGGTCAAGCCTCAAAAATCAAGGCTAAAGGCTCAAGGGTAAACGCTCAAGGCTCAAGGTTCAAGTCTCAAGAGTCAAGGCTCACGGTTAAGGCTCAAGAGTCAAGGATCAAGTTTTAAAGCACAAGGCTCAAGGCTCCAGGCTCAAGGCTCAAGGCTGAAGGGTCAAGGCTCAAGGCTCAAGGGTTAAGGGTCAAGGGTCAAGGGTTAAGGGTTAAGGGTCAAGGCTCAAGGCTCAAGGCTCAAGGCTCAAGGCTCAAGGCTCAAGGCTCAAGGCTAAAGGCTAAAGGCTCAAGGCTCAAGGCTCAAGGTTCAAGGGTAAAGGTTCAAGGTTCAAAGGTAAAGGCTCAAGGGTCACGGCTCAAGGGTCAAGGCTCAAAAATCAAGGGTAAGGCTCAAGGGTCAATGCTCAAGGCGCAAGGGTCACAGCTCAAGGGTCACGGCTCAAGGATCAAGGCTTAAAAGTCAAGGCTCAAGGTACTAGGCTCAAGGCTCAAGGATTATGGCTCAAGGCTGAAGGCTGAAGGCTCAGGGCTCAGGGCTCAAGGCTAAAGGTTCAAGGCTCAAACCTCATGGCTCAGGGCTTAAGGCACAAGGCTCAAGGCTTTAGGGTTAAGGGTCAACGTTCAAGGTTCAAAGCTCAAGGCTCAAGGCTCAATGCTCAAGGCTCAAAGCTCAAGGCTCAAGCGTCAAGGTTCAATGTTCAAACCTCAAGGCTCAAGGGTCACGGGTCAAGGATTAAAGCTCAAGGCTCAAGGCATAAGGCTCAGGGCTCAAGGAACAAGGCTCAAGGCTCAAGGTTTTAAAGCTCAAGACTCAAGGGTCACGTCTAAAGGCTCAAGGCTCACGGCTCAAGGCTCAAGGCTCAAGAGTCAAGGTTCAAGGCTCAAGGTTCAAGGCTCAAGTATCATGGCACAAGGCACAAGGCTCAAGTCTCAAGGTTAAAGGCTCAAAGCTCAAGGCTCAAGGCTCGAGGCTCAAGGCTCGAGGTTAAAGGCTCAAAGCTCAAGGCTCAAGGCTCAAGGCTCGAGGCTCAAGGCTCAAGGCTCAAGGTTCAAGGCTCAATGCTTAAGGCTAAAGGGTCACGGCTCAAGGGTCAACGCACAAAAGTCAAGTCTCAAGGGTCAAGGCTCAAGGGTCACGACTCAAGGGTCAAGGCTCAAAAATCAAGGGTAAAGGCTTAAAAGTCAAGGCTCAAGGTACAAGGCTCAAGGCTCAAGGATTATGCCTCAAGGCTGAAGGCTCAAGGCTCAGGGCTCAGGGCTCAAGGCTCAAGGCTAAAGGTTCAAGGCTCAAACCTCAAGGCTCAAGGCTTAAGGCTCAAGGCTCAAGGCTCAAGGCTCAAGGCTCAAGGCTTAAGGCTCAAGGCTCAAGGCTCAAGGCTCAAGGCTCAAGGCTCAAGGCTCAAGGCTCGGGGCTTAAAGCACAAGGCTCAAGGCTTTAGGGTTAAGGGTCAAGGTTCAAGGTTCAAAGCTCAAGGCTCAAGGGTCACGTCTCAAGGCTCAAGGCTCAAGGCTCAAATCTCAAGGTTCAAGGCTCAAGGCTCAGGCTCAAGGCTCAAGGCTCAAGGGTCAAGGCTCAAGGCTCAAGGCTCAAGGGTCAAGGCTCAAGTCTCAAGGCTCAAGGCTCAAGGCTCTAGGCTCAAGGCACAAGGCTTAGGGCTCAAGGCTCAAGGCTCAAGGTTCAAGACTCAAGGTTCAAGGCTCAAGGCTCACATCTCAAAGGTCAAGGTTTAAAAGTCAAGGCTCAAGGCTCATGGTTCAAGGCTCAAGGCTCAAAGGCTCAAAGCTCAAGGCTCAAGGATCAACGCTCAAGGATCAAGGCTCATGGCTCAAGGCTCAACGCTTAAGGCTCAAGGCTCATGGCTCAAGGGTCAAGGGTCAAGGTGCAAGGGTAAAGGTTGAAGGTTCAAAGGTCAAGGCTCAAGGGTCACGGCTCAAGGCCAAGCCTCAAAAATCAAGGCTAAAGGCTCAAGGGTAAATGCTCAAGGCTCAAGGTTCAAGTCTCAAGAGTCAAGGCTCACGGTTAAGGCTCAAGAGTCAAGGATCAAGTTTTAAAGCACAAGGCTCCAGGCTCAAGGCTCAAGGCTCAAGGCTGAAGGGTCAAGGCTCAAGGCTCAAGGGTTAAGGGTCAAGGGTCAAGGGTTAAGGGACAAGGGTTAAGGGTCAAGGCTCAAGGATCAAGGCTCAAGGCTCAAGGCTCAAGGCTCATGGCTCAAGGCTCAAGAATCAAGGCTCCAGGCTCAAGGCTCAAGGCTCAATGCTCAAGGCTCAAGGCTCAAGGCTCAAGGCTAAAGGCTAAAGGCTAAAGGCTAAAGGCTCAAGGCTCAATGTTCAAGGGTAAAGGTTCAAGGTTCAAAGGTAAAGGCTCAAGGGTCACGGCTCAAGGGTCAAGGCTCAAAAATCAAGGGTAAGGCTCAAGGGTCAACTCTCAAGGCTCAAGGGTCATGGCTCAAGGGTCATGGCTCAAGGGTCACGGCTCAAGGATCAAGGCTTAAAAGTCTAGGCTCAAGGTACTAGGCTCAAGGATTATGGCTCAAGGCTGAAGGCTGAAGGCTCAGGGCTCAGGGCTCAAGGCTAAAGGTTCAAGGCTCAAACCACAAGGCTCAAGGCTCAAGGCTCATGGCTCAAGGCTCAAGAGTCGAGGCTCAAGGCTCAAGGCTCAGGGCTTAAGGCACAAGGCGCAAGGCTTTAGGGTTAAGGGTCAACGTTCAAGGTTCAAAGCTCAAGGCTCAATGCTCAAGGCTCAAAGCTCAAGGCTCAAGCGTCAAGGTTCAATGTTCAAACCTCAAGGCTCAAGGGTCACGGATCAAGGATTAAAGCTCAAGGCTCAAGGCATAAGGCTCAGGGCACAAGGCTCAAGGCTCAAGGTTCAAGGTTTTAAAGCTCAAGACTCAAGGGTCACGTCTCAAGGCTCAAGGCTCACGGCTCAAGGCTCAAGGCTCAAGAGTCAAGGTTCAAGGCTCAAGGTTCAAGGCTCAAGTATCATGGCACAAGGCTCAAGGCTCAAGTCTCAATGTCAAAGGCTCAAAGCTAAAGGCTCAAGGCTCAAGGCTCAAGGCTCAAGGTTCAAGGCTCAAGGCTCAAGGCTTAAGGCTAAAGGGTCACGACTTAAGGGTCAACGCACAAAAGTCAAGTCTCAAGGGTCAAGGCTCAAGGGTCACGGTTCAAGGGTCAAGGCTCAAAAATCAAGGGTAAAGGCTTAAAAGTCAAGGCTCAAGGTACAAGGCTCAAGGCTCAAGGATTATGGCTCAAGGCTAAAGGCTCAAGGCTCAAGGCTCAGGGCTCAGGGCTCAAGGCTAAAGGTTCAAGGCTCAAACCTCAAGGCTCAAGGCTTAAGGCTCAGGGCTTAAAGCACAAGGCTCAAGGCTTTAGGGTTAAGGGTCAAGGTTCAAGGTTCAAAGCTCAAGGCTCAAGGGTCACGTCTCAAGGCTCAAGGCTCAAGGCTCAAATCTCAAGGTTCAAGGCTCAAGGCTCAGGCTCACGGCTCAAGGCTCAAGGCTCAAGGCTTAAGGCTTAAGGCTCTAGGCTCTAGGCTCAAGGCTCAAGGCTTATGGCTCAAGGCTCAAGGCTCAAGGTTCAAGACTCAAGGTTCAAGGCTCAAGGCTCACATCTCAAAGGTCAAGGTTTAAAAGTCAAGGCTCAAGGCTCATGGTTCAAGGCTCAAGGCTCAAAGGCTCAAAGCTCAAGGCTCAAGGATCAACGCTCAAGGATCAAGGCTCATGGCTCAAGGCTCAATGCTTAAGGCTCAAGGCTCATGGCTCAAGGGTCAACGGTCAAGGTGCAAGGGTAAAGGTTGAAGGTTCAAAGGTCAAGGCTCAAGGGTCACGGCTCAAGGTCAAGCCTCAAAAATCAAGGCTAAAGGCTCAAGGGTAAATGCTCAAGGCTCAAGGTTCAAGTCTCAAGAGTCAAGGCTCACGGTTAAGGCTCAAGAGTCAAGGATCAAGTTTTAAAGCACAAGGCTCCAGGCTCCAGGCTCAAGGCTCAAGGCTCAAGGCTCAAGGCTGAAGGGTCAAGGCTCAAGGCTCAAGGGTTAAGGGTCAAGGGTCAAGGGTTAAGGGACAAGGGTTAAGGGTCAAGGCTCAAGGATCAAGGCTCAAGGCTCAAGGCTCAAGGCTCATGGCTCAAGGCTCAAGAATCAAGGCTCCAGGCTCAAGGCTCAAGGCTCAATGCTCAAGGCTCAAGGCTCAAGGCTCAAGGCTAAAGGCTAAAGGCTAAAGGCTAAAGGCTCAAGGCTCAATGTTCAAGGGTAAAGGTTCAAGGTTCAAAGGTAAAGGCTCAAGGGTCACGGCTCAAGGGTCAAGGCTCAAAAATCAAGGGTAAGGCTCAAGGGTCAACTCTCAAGGCTCAAGGGTCATGGCTCAAGGGTCACGGCTCAAGGATCAAGGCTTAAAAGTCTAGGCTCAAGGTACTAGGCTCAAGGATTATGGCTCAAGGCTGAAGGCTGAAGGCTCGGGGCTCAGGGCTCAAGGCTAAAGGTTCAAGGCTCAAACCACAAGGCTCAAGGCTCAAGGCTCATGGCTCAAGGCTCAAGAGTCGAGGCTCAAGGCTCAAGGCTCAGGGCTTAAGGCACAAGGCGCAAGGCTTTAGGGTTAAGGGTCAACGTTCAAGGTTCAAAGCTCAAGGCTCAATGCTCAAGGCTCAAAGCTCAAGGCTCAAGCGTCAAGGTTCAATGTTCAAACCTCAAGGCTCAAGGGTCACGGATCAAGGATTAAAGCTCAAGGCTCAAGGCATAAGGCTCAGGGCACAAGGCTCAAGGCTCAAGGTTCAAGGTTTTAAAGCTCAAGACTCAAGGGTCACGTCTCAAGGCTCAAGGCTCACGGCTCAAGGCTCAAGGCTCAAGAGTCAAGGTTCAAGGCTCAAGGTTCAAGGCTCAAGTATCATGGCACAAGGCTCAAGGCTCAAGTCTCAATGTCAAAGGCTCAAAGCTAAAGGCTCAAGGCTCAAGGCTCAAGGCTCAAGGTTCAAGGCTCAAGGCTCAAGGCTTAAGGCTAAAGGGTCACGACTTAAGGGTCAACGCACAAAAGTCAAGTCTCAAGGGTCAAGGCTCAAGGGTCACGGTTCAAGGGTCAAGGCTCAAAAATCAAGGGTAAAGGCTTAAAAGTCAAGGCTCAAGGTACAAGGCTCAAGGCTCAAGGATTATGGCTCAAGGCTAAAGGCTCAAGGCTCAAGGCTCAGGGCTCAGGGCTCAAGGCTAAAGGTTCAAGGCTCAAACCTCAAGGCTCAAGGCTCAGGGCTTAAAGCACAAGGCTCAAGGCTTTAGGGTTAAGGGTCAAGGTTCAAGGTTCAAAGCTCAAGGCTCAAGGGTCACGTCTCAAGGCTCAAGGCTCAAGGCTCAAATCTCAAGGTTCAAGGCTCAAGGCTCAGGCTCACGGCTCAAGGCTCAAGGCTCAAGGCTTAAGGCTCTAGGCTCTAGGCTCAAGGCTCAAGGCTTATGGCTCAAGGCTCAAGGCTCAAGGTTCAAGACTCAAGGTTCAAGGCTCAAGGCTCACATCTCAAAGGTCAAGGTTTAAAAGTCAAGGCTCATGGCTCAAGGCTCAAGGCTCAAAGGCTCAAAGCTCAAGGCTCAAGGATCAACGCTCAAGGATCAAGGCTCATGGCTCAAGGCTCAATGCTTAAGGCTCAAGGCTCATGGCTCAAGGGTCAACGGTCAAGGTGCAAGGGTAAAGGTTGAAGGTTCAAAGGTCAAGGCTCAAGGGTCACGGCTCAAGGTCAAGCCTCAAAAATCAAGGCTAAAGGCTCAAGGGTAAATGCTCAAGGCTCAAGGTTCAAGTCTCAAGAGTCAAGGCTCACGGTTAAGGCTCAAGAGTCAAGGATCAAGTTTTAAAGCACAAGGCTCCAGGCTCCAGGCTCAAGGCTCAAGGCTCAAGGCTGAAGGGTCAAGGCTCAAGGCTCAAGGGTTAAGGGTCAAGGGTCAAGGGTCAAGGGTTAAGGGTCAAGGGTTAAGGGTCAAGGCTCAAGGATCAAGGCTCAAGGCTCAAGGCTCAAGGCTCATGGCTCAAGGCTCAAGAATCAAGGCTCCAGGCTCAAGGCTCAATGCTCAAGGCTCAAGGCTCAAGGCTCAAGGCTCAAGGCTAAAGGCTAAAGGCTAAAGGCTAAAGGCTCAAGGCTCAATGTTCAAGGGTAAAGGTTCAAGGTTCAAAGGTAAAGGCTCAAGGGTCACGGCTCAAGGGTCAAGGCTCAAAAATCAAGGGTAAGGCTCAAGGGTCAACTCTCAAGGCTCAAGGGTCACGGCTCAAGGGTCACGGCTCGAGGATCAAGGCTTAAAAGTCAAGGCTCAAGGTACTAGGCTCAAGGATTATGGCTCAAGGCTGAAGGCTGAAGGCTGAAGGCTCAGGGCTCAGGGCTCAAGGCTAAAGGTTCAAGGCTCAAACCACAAGGCTCAAGGCTCAAGGCTCATGGCTCAAGGCTCAAGAGTCGAGGCTCAAGGCTCAAGGCTCAGGGCTTAAGGCACAAGGCGCAAGGCTTTAGGGTTAAGGGTCAACGTTCAAGGTTCAAAGCTCAAGGCTCAATGCTCAAGGCTCAAAGCTCAAGGCTCAAGCGTCAAGGTTCAATGTTCAAACCTCAAGGCTCAAGGGTCACGGATCAAGGATTAAAGCTCAAGGCTCAAGGCATAAGGCTCAGGGCACAAGGCTCAAGGCTCAAGGTTCAAGGTTTTAAAGCTCAAGACTCAAGGGTCACGTCTCAAGGCTCAAGGCTCACGGCTCAAGGCTCAAGGCTCAAGAGTCAAGGTTCAAGGCTCAAGGTTCAAGGCTCAAGTATCATGGCACAAGGCTCAAGGCTTAAGTCTCAATGTTAAAGGCTCAAAGCTAAAGGCTCAAGGCTCAAGGCTCAAGGTTCAAGGCTCAAGGCTTAAGGCTAAAGGGTCACGGCTCAAGGGTCAACGCACAAAAGTCAAGTCTCAAGGGTCAAGGCTCAAGGGTCACGGCTCAAGGGTCAAGGCTCAAAAATCAAGGGTAAAGGCTTAAAAGTCAAGGCTCAAGGTACAAGGCTCAAGGCTCAAGGATTATGGCTCAAGGCTAAAGGCTCAAGGCTCAAGGCTCAGGGCTCAGGGCTCAAGGCTAAAGGTTCAAGGCTCAAACCTCAAGGCTCAAGGCTCAAGGCTCGGGGCTTAAAGCACAAGGCTCAAGGCTTTAGGGTTAAGGGTCAAGGTTCAAAGTTCAAAGCTCAAGGCTCAAGGGTCACGTCTCAAGGCTCAAGGCTCAAGGCTCAAATCTCAAGGTTCAAGGCTCAAGGCTCAGGCTCAAGGCTCAAGGCTCAAGGCTCAAGGCTCAAGGCTCAAGGCTCAAGGCTTAAGGCTCTAGGCTCTAGGCTCAAGGCTCAAGGCTTATGGCTCAAGGCTCAAGGCTCAAGGTTCAAGACTCAAGGTTCAAGGCTCAAGGCTCATGTCTCAAAGGTCAAGGTTTAAAAGTCAAGGCTCAAGGCTCATGGTTCAAGGCTCAAGGCTAAAAGGCTCAAAGCTCAAGGCTCAAGGCTCAAGGATCAACGCTCAAGCATCAAGGCTCATGGCTCAAGGCTCAAGGCTCAAGGCTCAAGGCTCAAGGCTCAAGGCTCATGGCTCAAGGGTCAAGGGTCAAGGTTCAAGGGTAAAGGTTCAAGGTTCAAAGGTCAAGGCTCAAGGGTCACGGCTCAAGGTCAAGGCTCAAAAATCAAGGCTAAAGGCTCAAGGCTCAAGGTTCAAGTCTCAAGAGTCAAGGCTCACGGTTAAGGCTCAAGAGTCAAGGATCAAGTTTTAAAGCACAAGGCTCAAGGCTCAAGGCTCCAGGCTCCAGGCTCAAGGCTCAAGGCTCAAGGCTGAAGGGTCAAGGCTCAAGGCTCAAGGCCCAAGGCTCAAGACTCAAGGCTCAAGGCTAAAGGCTAAAGGCTAAAGGCTCAAGGCTCAACGCACAAGGCTCAAGGCTCAAGCTTCAAGGCTCAAGGCCCAAGGCTCAAAGGATCAAGGATAAGGGCTCAAGGCTCAAGGCTCAAGGCTAAAGGCTCAAGGCTCATGGTTCAAGGTTAAAAGCTCAAGGCTCAAGGCTCAAGGGTCACGGCTCAAGGCTCCACGCTCACAGCTCAAGGCTCAAGAGTCAAGGTTCAAGGCTCAAGGTTCAAGGCGCAAGGCACAAGGCTCAAGGCTCAAGGCTCAAGGCTCAAGGTTCAAGGTTCATGGGTCAAGGGTCAAGGGTCAAGGGTCAAGGGTCAAGGGTCAAGGGTCAAGGGTCAAGGGTCAAGGGTTAAGGGTCAAGGGTCAAGGGTTAAGGGTCAAGGTTCAAGGCTCAAGGCTCTAGGCTCTCGGCTCAAGGCTCAAGGCACAAGGATCAAGGCTCTAGGCTCTCGGCTCAAGGCTCAAGGCACAAGGATCAAGGCTAAAGCATCAAGGCTCAAGGCTCAAGGCTCAAGGCTCAAGGGTCAAGGCTCAAGGCTCATGGCTCAAGGCTCAAGGCTCAAGGCTCAAGGCTCAAGGCTCAAGGGTCAAGGTTAAAGGTAAAGGTTCAAGGTTCAAAGGTCAAGGCTCAAGGGTCACGACTCAAGGTCAAGGCTCAAAAATTAAGCCTAAAGGCTCAAGGGTAAACGTTCAAGGCTCAAGGTTCAAATCTCAAGAGTCAAGGCTCACGGTTAAGGCTAAAGAGTCAAGGATCAAGTTTTAAAGCACAAGGCTCAAGGCTCCAGGCTCAAGGCCTAAGGCTCAAGGCTCAAGGCTCAAGGGTCAAGGCTCAAGGCTCAAGGCTCAAGGCTCAAGGTTCAAGGCCCAAAGCTCAAGGCTAAAGGCTCAAGGCTCAACGCTCAAGGCTCAAGGCTCAAGGTTCAAGGCTCAAGGCTCAAGGCTCAAGGCTCAAGGCCCAAGGCTCAAAGGATCAAGGATAAGCACTCAAGGCTCAAGGCTCAAGACTCAAGGCTAAAGGCTCAAGGCTCATGGTTCAAGGTTCAAACCTCAAGGCTCAAGGGTCACGTCTCAAGGCTCAAGGGTCACGGCTCAAGGCTCCACGCTCACAGCTCAAGGCTCTAGAGTCAAGGTTCAAGGCTCAAGGTTCAAGGCGCAAGGCTCAAGGCTCAAGGCTCAATGTTCAAGGTTCAAGGGTCAAGGGTCAAGGGTCAAGGGCAAGGGTTAAGGGTCAAGGGTCAAGGGTCAAGTATTAAGGGTCAAGGGTTAAGGGTCAAGGATCAAGGTTCAAGGCTCAAGGCTCTAGGCTCTCGGCTCAAGGCTCAAGGCACAAGGATCAAGGCTCAAGCATCAAGGCTCAAGGCTCAAGGCTCAAGGCTCAAGGCTCAAGGCTCAAGGCTCAAGGCTTAAGGCTCAAGGCTCAGGGCTCAAGGCTCAGGGCTTAAGTCACAAGGATTTAGGGTTAAGGGTCAAGGTTCAAGGCTCAAAGCTCAAGGCTCAAGGGTCAAGGCTCAGGCTCAAGGCGCAAGGCTCAAGGCTCAAGGCTCAAGGCTCAAGGCTCAAGGCTCAAGGCTCAAGGCTCAAGGCTCAAGGCTCAAGGCTCAAGGCTTAGGGCTCGAGGCTCAAGGCTCAAGACTTAAGGTTCAAGGCTCAAGGCTCACGTCTCAAAGGTCAAGGTTTAAAAGTCAAGGCTCAAGGCTCATGGTTCAAGGCTTAAGGCTCAAAGGTTCAAAGCTCAAGGCTCAAGGATCAAGGCCCAAGGATCAAGGCTCAAGGCTCAAGGCTCAAGGCTCAAGGCTCAAGGCTCAAGGCTCAAGGCTCAAGGCTCAAGGTTCAAGGCTCAAGGCTCAAGGCTCAAGGTTCAAGACTCAAGGTTCAAGGCTCAAGGCTCACGTCTCAAAGGTCAAGGTTTAAAAGTCAAGTCTCGAGGCTCATGGTTCAAGGCTCATGGTTCAAGGCTCAAGGCTCAAAGGCTCAAAGCTCAAGGCTCAAGGCTCAAGGATCAACGCTCAAGCATCAAGGATCATGGCTCAAGGCTCAAGGCTCAAGGCTCAAGGCTCAAGGCTCAAGGCTCAAGGCTCAAGGCTCAAGGCTCAAGGCTCAAGGGTCGAGGTTCAAGGGTAAAGGTTCAAGGTTCAAAGGTCAAGGCTCAAGGGTCACGGCTGCAAAACCAAGACTAAAAGCTCAAGGGTAGACGCTCAAGGCTCAAGGTTCAAGTCTCAAGAGTCAAGGCTCAAGGTTAAGGCTAAAGAGTCAAGGCTCCAGGCTCAAGGCTCAAGGCTCAAGGCTGAAGGGTCAAGGGTCAAGGCTCAAGGCTCAAGGCCCAAGGCTCAAGGCTAAAGGCTCAAGGCTCAACACTCAAGGGTCAAGGCTCAAGGCTCAAGGCCCAAGGCTCAAAGGATCAAGGATAAGGGCTCAAGGCTCAAGGCTCAAGGCTCAAGGCTAAAGGCTCAAGGCTCATGGTTCAAGGTTCAAAGCTCAAGGCTCAAGGGTCACGTCTCAAGGCTCAAGGGTCACAGCTCAAGGCTCCACGCTCACAGCTCAAGGCTCAAGAGTAAAGGTTCAAGGCTCAAGGTTCAAGGCGCAAGGCTCAAGGCTCAAGGCTCAAGGCTCAAGGTTCAAGGTTCAAGGGTCAAGGGTCAAGCGTCAAGGGTTAAGGGTCAAGGGTCAAGGGTTAAGGGTCAAGGATTAAGGGTCAAGGATCAAGGTTCAAGGCTCAAGGCTCTAGGCTTTCGGCTCAAGGCTCAAGGCACAAGGATCAAGGCTCAAGCATCAAGGCTCACGGCTCAAGGTTCAAGGCTCAAGGCCCAAGGCTCAAAGGATCAAGGCTCAAGGCTCAAGGCTCAAGGCTCAAGGCTCAAGGTTCAAGGGTAAAGGTTCAAGGTTCAAAGGTCAAGGCTCAAGGGTCACGGCTCAAGGCTCAAGGCTCAAGGCTCACGTCTCAAAGGTCAAGGTTTAAAAGTCAAGGCTCAAGGCTCATGGTTCAAGGCTCAAGGCTCAAAGGCTCAAAGCTCAAGGCTCAAGGCTCAAGGATCAACGCTCAAGCATCAAGGCTCATGGCTCAAGGCTCAAGGCTCAAGGCTCAAGGCTCAAGGCTCAAGGCTCAAGGCTCAAGGGTCAAGGTTCAAGGGTAAAGGTTCAAGGTTCAAAGGTCAAGGCTCAAGGGTCACGGCTCAAGGTCAAGGCTCAAAAATCAAGGCTAAAGGCTCAAGGGTAGACGCTCAAGGCTCAAGGTTCAAGTCTCAAGAGTCAAGGCTCACGGTTAAGGCTCAAGAGTCAAGGATCAAGTTTTAAAGCACAAGGCTCAAGGCTCAAGGCTCCAGGCTCAAGGCTCAAGGCTGAAGGGTCAAGGGTCAAGGCTCAAGGCTCAAGGCTCAAGGCCCAAGGCTCAAGGCTAAAGGCTCAAGGCCCAAGGCTCAAAGGATCAAGGATAAGGGCTCAAGGCTCAAGGCTCAAGGCTCAAGGCTCAAGGCTAAAGGCTCAAGGCTCATGGTTCAAGGTTCAAAGCTCAAGGCTCAAGGGTCACGTCTCAAGGCTCAAGGGTCACGGCTCAAGGCTCCACGCTCACAACTCAAGGCTCAAGAGTCAAGGTTCAAGGCTCAAGGTTCAAGGCGCAAGGCTCAAGGCTCAAGGCTCAAGGTTCAAGGTTCAAGGCTCAAGGCTCAAGGCTCAAGGCTACAGGCTCAAGGCTCAACGCTCAAGGCTCAAGGCTCAAGGTTCAAGGCTCAAGGCTCCAGGCTCAAGGCCTAAGGCTCAAGGGTCAAGGCTCAAGGCTCAAGGTTCAAGGCTCAAGGCTCAAGGCTCAAGGCTAAAGGCTCAAGGCTCAACGCTCAAGGTTCAAGGCTCAAGGCCCAAGGCTCAAAGGATCAAGGATAAGGGCTCAAGGCTCAAGGCTCAAGGCTCAAGGCTAAAGGCTCAAGGCTCATGGTTCAAGGTTCAAACCTAAAGGCTCAAGGGTCACGTCTCAAGGCTCAAGGGTCACGGCTCAAGGCTCCACGCTCACAGCTCAAGGCTCAAGAGTCAAGGTACAAGGCTCAAGGTTCAAGGCGCAAGGCTCAAGGCTCAAGGCTCAATGTTCAAGGTTCAAGGGTCAAGGGTCAAGGGTCAAGGGCAAGGCACAAGGGTCAAGGGTCAAGGGTCAAGTATTAAGGGTCAAGGGTTAAGGGTCAAGGATCAAGGTTCAAGGCTCAAGGCTTTAGGCTCTCGGCTCAAGGCTCAAGGCACAAGGATCAAGGCTCAAGCATCAAGGCTCAAGGCTCAAGGCTCAAGGCTCAAGGCTCAAGGCTCAAGGCTCAAGGCTCAAGGCTCAGGGCTAGAGGCTCAAGGCTCAAGGCTCAAGGCTCAAGGCTCAAGGCTCAAGGCTCAGGGCTCAAGGCTCAGGGCTCAAGGCTCAGGGCTTAAGTCACAAGGATTTAGGGTTAAGGGTCAACGTTCAAGGTTCAGAGCTCAAGGCTCAAGGGTCACGTCTCAAGGCTCAAGGCTCAAATATCAACGGTCAAGGGTCAACGCTCAAGGCTCAAGGCTCAAGGCTCAAGGATCAAGGCTCAAGGCTCAAGGCTCAAGGCTCAAGGCTCAATGCTCAAGGATTAGGGCTCGAGGCTCAAGGCTCAAGACTTAAGGTTCAAGGCTCAAGGCTCACGTCTCAAAGGTCAAGGTTTAAAAGTCAAGGCTCAAGGCTCATGGTTCAAGGCTTAAGGCTCAAAGGTTCAAAGCTCAAGGCTCAAGGATCAAGGCTCAAGGCTCAAGGCTCAAGGCTCAAGGCTCAAGGCTCAAGGCTCAAGGCTCAAGGTTCATGGCTCAAGGCTCAAGGCTCAAGGTTCAAGACTCAAGGTTCAAGGCTCAAGGCTCACGTCTCAAAGGTCAAGGTTTAAAAGTCAAGTCTCGAGGCTCATGGTTCAAGGCTCATGGTTCAAGGCTCAAGGCTCAAAGGCTCAAAGCTCAAGGCTCAAGGCTCAAGGATCAACGCTCAAGCATCAAGGATCATGGCTCAAGGCTCAAGGCTCAAGGCTCAAGGCTCAAGGCTCAAGGCTCAAGGCTCAAGGCTCAAGGCTCAAGGCTCAAGGGTCGAGGTTCAAGGGTAAAGGTTCAAGGTTCAAAGGTCAAGGCTCAAGGGTCACGGCTCAAGGTCAAGGCTCAAAAACCAAGGCTAAAGGCTCAAGGGTAGACGCTCAAGGCTCAAGGTTCAAGTCTCAAGAGTCAAGGCCCGCGGTTAAGGCTCAAGAGTCAAGGATCAAGTTTTATAGCACAAGGCTCAAGGCTCAAGGCTCCAGGCTCAAGGCTCAAGGCTCAAGGCTGAAGGGTCAAGGGTCAAGGCTCAAGGCTCAAGGCTCAAGGCCCAAGGCTCAAGGCTAAAGGCTCAAGGCTCAACACTCAAGGGTCAAGGGTCAAGGCTCAAGGCCCAAGGCTCAAAGGATCAACGATAAGGGCTCAAGGCTCAAGGCTCAAGGCTCAAGGCTAAAGGATCAAGGCTCATGGTTCAAGGTTCAAAGCTCAAGGCTCAGGGGTCACGTCTCAAGGCTCAAGGGTCACGGCTCAAGGCTCCACGCTCACAGCTCAAGGCTCAAGAGTCAAGGTTCAAGGCTCAAGGTTCAAGGCGCAAGGCTCAAGGCTCAAGGCTCAAGGCTCAAGGCTCAAGGTTCAAGGTTCAAGGGTCAAGGGTCAAGCGTCAAGGGTTAAGGGTCAAGGGTCAAGGGTCAAGGGTTAAGGGTCAAGGGTTAAGGGTCAAGGATCAAGGTTCAAGGCTCAAGGCTCTAGGCTTTCGGCTGAAGGCTCAAGGCACAAGGATCAAGGCTCAAGCATCAAGGCTCACGGCTCAAGGTTCAAGGCTCAAGGCCCAAGGCTCAAAGGATCAAGGCTCAAGGCTCAAGGCTCAAGGCTCAAGGCTCAAGGGTCAAGGTTCAAGGGTAAAGGTTCAAGGTTCAAAGGTCAAGGCTCAAGGGTCACGGCTCAAGGCTCAAGGCTCAAGGCTCAAGGCTCAAGGCTCAAGGCTCAAGGCTCAAGGCTCAAGGCTCAAGGTTCAAGACTCAAGGTTCAAGGCTCAAGGCTCACGTCTCAAAGGTCAAGGTTTAAAAGTCAAGGCTCAAGGCTCATGGTTCAAGGCTCAAGGCTCAAAGGCTCAAAGTTCAAGGCTCAAGGCTCAAGGATCAACGCTCAAGCATCAAGGCTCAAGGCTCAAGGCTCAAGGCTCAAGGCTCAAGGCTCAAGGGTCAAGGTTCAAGGGTAAAGGTTCAAGGTTCAAAGGTCAAGGCTCAAGGGTCACGGCTCAAGGTCAAGGCTCAAAAATCAAGGCTAAAGGCTCAAGGGTAGACGCTCAAGGCTCAAGGTTCAAGTCTCAAGAGTCAAGGCTCACGGTTAAGGCTCAAGAGTCAAGGATCAAGTTTTAAATCACAAGGCTCAAGGCTCAAGGCTCCAGGCTCAAGGCTCAAGGCTGAAGGGTCAAGGGTCAAGGCTCAAGGCTCAAGTCTCAAGGCCCAAGGCTCAAGGCTAAAGGCTCAAGGCTCAACACTCAAGGCTCAAGGCTCAAGGCCCAAGGCTCAAAGGATCAAGGATAGGGGCTCAAGGCTCAAGGCTCAAGGCTCAAGGCTAAAGGGTCAAGGCTCATGGTTCAAGGTTCAAAGCTCAAGGCTCAAGGGTCACGTCTCAAGGCTCAAGGGTCACGGCTCAAGGCTAAAGGATCAAGGCTCATGGTTCAAGGTTCAAAGCTCAAGGCTCAGGGGTCACGTCTCAAGGCTCAAGGGTCACGGCTCAAGGCTCCACGCTCACAGCTCAAGGCTCAAGAGTCAAGGTTCAAGGCACAAGGTTCAAGGCGCAAGGCTCAAGGCTCAAGGCTCAAGGCTCAAGGCTCAAGGTTCAAGGTTCAAGGGTCAAGGGTCAAGCGTCAAGGGTTAAGGGTCAAGGGTCAAGGGTCAAGGGTTAAGGGTCAAGGGTTAAGGGTCAAGGATCAAGGTTCAAGGCTCAAGGCTCTAGGCTTTCGGCTCAAGGCTCAAGGCACAAGGATCAAGGCTCAAGCATCAAGGCTCACGGCTCAAGGTTCAAGGCTCAAGGCCCAAGGCTCAAAGGATCAAGGCTCAAGGCTCAAGGCTCAAGGCTCAAGGCTCAAGGGTCAAGGTTCAAGGGTAAAGGTTCAAGGTTCAAAGGTCAAGGCTCAAGGGTCACGGCTCAAGGCTCAAGGCTCAAGGCTCAAGGCTCAAGGCTCAAGGCTCAAGGCTCAAGGCTCAAGGTTCAAGACTCAAGGTTCAAGGCTCAAGGCTCACGTCTCAAAGGTCAAGGTTTAAAAGTCAAGGCTCAAGGCTCATGGTTCAAGGCTCAAGGCTCAAAGGCTCAAAGTTCAAGGCTCAAGGCTCAAGGATCAACGCTCAAGCATCAAGGCTCAAGGCTCAAGGCTCAAGGCTCAAGGCTCAAGGCTCAAGGGTCAAGGTTCAAGGGTAAAGGTTCAAGGTTCAAAGGTCAAGGCTCAAGGGTCACGGCTCAAGGTCAAGGCTCAAAAATCAAGGCTAAAGGCTCAAGGGTAGACGCTCAAGGCTCAAGGTTCAAGTCTCAAGAGTCAAGGCTCACGGTTAAGGCTCAAGAGTCAAGGATCAAGTTTTAAAGCACAAGGCTCAAGGCTCAAGGCTCCAGGCTCAAGGCTCAAGGCTGAAGGGTCAAGGGTCAAGGCTCAAGGCTCAAGTCTCAAGGCCCAAGGCTCAAGGCTAAAGGCTCAAGGCTCAACACTCAAGGCTCAAGGCTCAAGGCCCAAGGCTCAAAGGATCAAGGATAGGGGCTCAAGGCTCAAGGCTCAAGGCTCAAGGCTAAAGGGTCAAGGCTCATGGTTCAAGGTTCAAAGCTCAAGGCTCAAGGGTCACGTCTCAAGGCTCAAGGGTCACGGCTCAAGGCTCCACGCTCACAGCTCAAGGCTCAAGAGTCAAGGTTCAAGGCTCAAGGTTCAAGGCGCAAGGCTCAAGGCTCAAGGCTCAATGTTCAAGGTTCAAGGGTCAAGGGTCAAGGGTCAAGGGCAAGGGTTAAGGGTCAAGGGTCAAGGGTCAAGTATTAAGGGTCAAGGGTTAAGGGTCAAGGATCAAGGTTCAAGGCTCAAGGCTCTAGGCTCTCGGCTCAAGTCTCAAGGCACAAGGATCAAGGCTCAAGCATCAAGGCTCAAGGCTCAAGGCTCAAGGCTCAAGGCTCAAGGCTCAAGGCTCAAGGCTCAAGGCTCAAGGCTCAAGGCTCAAGGCTCAAGGCTCAGGGCTCAAGGCTCAGGGATTAAGTCACAAGGATTTAGGGTTAAGGGTCAAGGTTCAAGGTTCAAAGCTCAAGGCGCAAGGGTCACGTCTCAAGGCTCAAGGCTCAAGGCTCAAATCTCAAGGGTCAAGGGTCAAGGCTCATGCTCAAGGCTCAAGGCTCAAGGCTCAAGGCTCAAGGCTCAAGGCTCAAGGCTCAAGGTTCAAGGCTTAGGGCTCGAGGCTCAAGGCTCAAGACTTAAGGTTCAAGGCTCAAGGCTCACGTCTCAAAGGTCAAGGTTTAAAAGTCAAGGCTCAAGGCTCATGGTTCAAGGCTTAAGGCTCAAAGGTTCAAAGCTCAAGGCTCAAGGATCAAGGCTCAAGGCTCAAGGCTCAAGGCTCAAGGCTCAAGGCTCAAGGCTCAAGGCTCAAGGCTCAAGGCTCAAGGTTCAAGGCTCAAGGCTCAAGGCTCAAGGTTCAAGACTCAAGGTTCAAGGCTCAAGGCCCAAGGCTCAAAGGATCAAGGCTCAAGGCTCAAGGCTCAAGGCTCAAGGCTCAAGGCTCAAGGTTCAAGGGTAAAGGTTCAAGGTTCAAAGGTCAAGGCTCAAGGGTCACGGCTCAAGGCTCAAGGCTCAAGGCTCACGTCTCAAAGGTCAAGGTTTAAAAGTCAAGGCTCAAGGCTCATGGTTCAAGGCTCAAGGCTCAAAGGCTCAAAGCTCAAGGCTCAAGGCTCAAGGATCAACGCTCAAGCATCAAGGCTCATGGCTCAAGGCTCAAGGCTCAAGGCTCAAGGCTCAAGGCTCAAGGGTCAAGGTTCAAGGGTAAAGGTTCAAGGTTCAAAGGTCAAGGCTCAAGGGTCACGGCTCAAGGTCAAGGCTCAAAAATCAAGGCTAAAGGCTCAAGGGTAGACGCTCAAGGCTCAAGGTTCAAGTCTCAAGAGTCAAGGCTCACGGTTAAGGCTCAAGAGTCAAGGATCAAGTTTTAAAGCACAAGGCTCAAGGCTCAAGGCTCCAGGCTCAAGGCTCAAGGCTGAAGGGTCAAGGGTCAAGGCTCAAGGCTCAAGGCTCAAGGCCCAAGGCTCAAGGCTAAAGGCTCAAGGCCCAAGGCTCAAAGGATCAAGGATAAGGGCTCAAGGCTCAAGGCTCAAGGCTCAAGGCTCAAGGCTCAAGGCTAAAGGCTCAAGGCTCATGGTTCAAGGTTCAAAGCTCAAGGCTCAAGGGTCACGTCTCAAGGCTCAAGGGTCACGGCTCAAGGCTCCACGCTCACAACTCAAGGCTCAAGAGTCAAGGTTCAAGGCTCAAGGTTCAAGGCGCAAGGCTCAAGGCTCAAGGCTCAAGGTTCAAGGTTCAAGGCTCAAGGCTCAAGGCTCAAGGCTACAGGCTCAAGGCTCAACGCTCAAGGCTCAAGGCTCAAGGTTCAAGGCTCAAGGCTCCAGGCTCAAGGCCTAAGGCTCAAGGGTCAAGGCTCAAGGGTCAAGGCTCAAGGCTCAAGGTTCAAGGCTCAAGGCTCAAGGCTCAAGGCTAAAGGCTCAAGGCTCAACGCTCAAGGTTCAAGGCTCAAGGCCCAAGGCTCAAAGGATCAAGGATAAGGGCTCAAGGCTCAAGGCTCAAGGCTCAAGGCTAAAGGCTCAAGGCTCATGGTTCAAGGTTCAAACCTAAAGGCTCAAGGGTCACGGCTCAAGGCTCCACGCTCACAGCTCAAGGCTCAAGAGTCAAGGTACAAGGCTCAAGGTTCAAGGCGCAAGGCTCAAGGCTCAAGGCTCAATGTTCAAGGTTCAAGGGTCAAGGGTCAAGGGTCAAGGGCAAGGCTCAAGGGTCAAGGGTCAAGGGTCAAGTATTAAGGGTCAAGGGTTAAGGGTCAAGGATCAAGGTTCAAGGCTCAAGGCTTTAGGCTCTCGGCTCAAGGCTCAAGGCACAAGGATCAAGGCTCAAGCATCAAGGCTCAAGGCTCAAGGCTCAAGGCTCAAGGCTCAGGGCTAGAGGCTCAAGGCTCAAGGCTCAAGGCTCAAGGCTCAAGGCTCAAGGCTCAAGGCTCAGGGCTCAAGGCTCAGGGCTTAAGTCACAAGGATTTAGGGTTAAGGGTCAACGTTCAAGGTTCAGAGCTCAAGGCTCAAGGGTCACGTCTCAAGGCTCAAGGCTCAAATATCAACGGTCAAGGGTCAACGCTCAAGGCTCAAGGCTCAAGGCTCAAGGATCAAGGCTCAAGGCTCAAGGCTCAAGGCTCAATGCTCAAGGATTAGGGCTCGAGGCTCAAGGCTCAAGACTTAAGGTTCAAGGCTCAAGGCTCACGTCTCAAAGGTCAAGGTTTAAAAGTCAAGGCTCAAGGCTCATGGTTCAAGGCTTAAGGCTCAAAGGTTCAAAGCTCAAGGCTCAAGGATCAAGGCTCAAGGCTCAAGGCTCAAGGCTCAAGGCTCAAGGCTCAAGGCTCAAGGCTCAAGGTTCATGGCTCAAGGCTCAAGGCTCAAGGTTCAAGACTCAAGGTTCAAGGCTCAAGGCTCACGTCTCAAAGGTCAAGGTTTAAAAGTCAAGTCTCGAGGCTCATGGTTCAAGGCTCATGGTTCAAGGCTCAAGGCTCAAAGGCTCAAAGCTCAAGGCTCAAGGCTCAAGGATCAACGCTCAAGCATCAAGGATCATGGCTCAAGGCTCAAGGCTCAAGGCTCAAGGCTCAAGGCTCAAGGCTCAAGGCTCAAGGCTCAAGGCTCAAGGCTCAAGGCTCAAGGGTCGAGGTTCAAGGGTAAAGGTTCAAGGTTCAAAGGTCAAGGCTCAAGGGTCACGGCTCAAGGTCAAGGCTCAAAAACCAAGGCTAAAGGCTCAAGGGTAGACGCTCAAGGCTCAAGGTTCAAGTCTCAAGAGTCAAGGCCCACGGTTAAGGCTCAAGAGTCAAGGATCAAGTTTTATAGCACAAGGCTCAAGGCTCAAGGCTCCAGGCTCAAGGCTCAAGGCTCAAGGCTGAAGGGTCAAGGGTCAAGGCTCAAGGCTCAAGGCTCAAGGCTCAAGGCCCAAGGCTCAAGGCTAAAGGCTCAAGGCTCAACACTCAAGGGTGAAGGGTCAAGGCTCAAGGCCCAAGGCTCAAAGGATCAAGGATAAGGGCTCAAGGCTCAAGGCTCAAGGCTCAAGGCTAAAGGATCAAGGCTCATGGTTCAAGGTTCAAAGCTCAAGGCTCAGGGGTCACGTCTCAAGGCTCAAGGGTCACGGCTCAAGGCTCCACGCTCACAGCTCAAGGCTCAAGAGTCAAGGTTCAAGGCTCAAGGTTCAAGGCGCAAGGCTCAAGGCTCAAGGCTCAAGGCTCAAGGCTCAAGGTTCAAGGTTCAAGGGTCAAGGGTCAAGCGTCAAGGGTTAAGGGTCAAGGGTCAAGGGTCAAGGGTTAAGGGTCAAGGGTTAAGGGTCAAGGATCAAGGTTCAAGGCTCAAGGCTCTAGGCTTTCGGCTCAAGGCTCAAGGCACAAGGATCAAGGCTCAAGCATCAAGGCTCACGGCTCAAGGTTCAAGGCTCAAGGCCCAAGGCTCAAAGGATCAAGGCTCAAGGCTCAAGGCTCAAGGCTCAAGGCTCAAGGCTCAAGGTTCAAGGGTAAAGGTTCAAGGTTCAAAGGTCAAGGCTCAAGGGTCACGGCTCAAGGCTCAAGGCTCAAGGCTCAAGGCTCAAGGCTCAAGGCTCAAGGCTCAAGGCTCAAGGCTCAAGGCTCAAGGCTCAAGGCTCAAGGTTCAAGACTCAAGGTTCAAGGCTCAAGGCTCACGTCTCAAAGGTCAAGGTTTAAAAGTCAAGGCTCAAGGCTCATGGTTCAAGGCTCAAGGCTCAAAGGCTCAAAGTTCAAGGCTCAAGGCTCAAGGATCAACGCTCAAGCATCAAGGCTCAAGGCTCAAGGCTCAAGGCTCAAGGCTCAAGGCTCAAGGGTCAAGGTTCAAGGGTAAAGGTTCAAGGTTCAAAGGTCAAGGCTCAAGGGTCACGGCTCAAGGTCAAGGCTCAAAAATCAAGGCTAAAGGCTCAAGGGTAGACGCTCAAGGCTCAAGGTTCAAGTCTCAAGAGTCAAGGCTCACGGTTAAGGCTCAAGAGTCAAGGATCAAGTTTTAAAGCACAAGGCTCAAGGCTCAAGGCTCCAGGCTCAAGGCTCAAGGCTGAAGGGTCAAGGGTCAAGGCTCAAGGCTCAAGTCTCAAGGCCCAAGGCTCAAGGCTAAAGGCTCAAGGCTTAACACTCAAGGCTCAAGGCTCAAGGCCCAAGGCTCAAAGGATCAAGGATAGGGGCTCAAGGCTCAAGGCTCAAGGCTCAAGGCTAAAGGCTCAAGGCTCATGGTTCAAGGTTCAAAGCTCAAGGCTCAAGGGTCACGTCTCAAGGCTCAAGGGTCACGGCTCAAGGCTCCACGCTCACAGCTCAAGGCTCAAGAGTCAAGGTTCAAGGCTCAAGGTTCAAGGCGCAAGGCTCAAGGCTCAAGGCTCAATGTTCAAGGTTCAAGGGTCAAGGGTCAAGGGTCAAGGGCAAGGGTTAAGGGTCAAGGGTCAAGGGTCAAGTATTAAGGGTCAAGGGTTAAGGGTCAAGGATCAAGGTTCAAGGCTCAAGGCTCTAGGCTCTCGGCTCAAGTCTCAAGGCACAAGGATCAAGGCTCAAGCATCAAGGCTCAAGGCTCAAGGCTCAAGGCTCAAGGCTCAAGGCTCAAGGCTCAAGGCTCAAGGCTCAAGGCTCAAGGCTCAAGGCTCAAGGCTCAAGGCTCAGGGCTCAAGGCTCAGGGCTTAAGTCACAAGGATTTAGGGTTAAGGGTCAAGGTTCAAGGTTCAAAGCTCAAGGCGCAAGGGTCACGTCTCAAGGCTCAAGGCTCAAGGCTCAAATCTCAAGGGTCAAGGGTCAAGGCTCATGCTCAAGGCTCAAGGCTCAAGGCTCAAGGCTCAAGGCTCAAGGCTCAAGGCTCAAGGTTCAAGGCTTAGGGCTCGAGGCTCAAGGCTCAAGACTTAAGGTTCAAGGCTCAAGGCTCACGTCTCAAAGGTCAAGGTTTAAAAGTCAAGGCTCAAGGCTCATGGTTCAAGGCTTAAGGCTCAAAGGTTCAAAGCTCAAGGCTCAAGGATCAAGGCTCAAGGCTCAAGGCTCAAGGCTCAAGGCTCAAGGCTCAAGGCTCAAGGCTCAAGGCTCAAGGTTCAAGGCTCAAGGCTCAAGGCTCAAGGTTCAAGACTCAAGGTTCAAGGCTCACGTCTCAAAGGTCAAGGTTTAAAAGTCAAGTCTCGAGGCTCATGGTTCAAGGCTCATGGTTCAAGGCTCAAGGCTCAAAGGCTCAAAGCTCAAGGCTCAAGGCTCAAGGATCAACGCTCAAGCATCAAGGATCATGGCTCAAGGCTCAAGGCTCAAGGCTCAAGGCTCAAGGCTCAAGGCTCAAGGGTCGAGGTTCAAGGGTAAAGGTTCAAGGTTCAAAGGTCAAGGCTCAAGGGTCACGGCTCAAGGTCAAGGCTCAAAAACAAAGGCTAAAGGCTCAAGGGTAGACGCTCAAGGCTCAAGGTTCGAGTCTCAAGAGTCAAGGCTCACAGTTAAGGCTCAAGAGTCAAGGATCAAGTTTTAAAGCACAAGGCTCAAGGCTCAAGGCTCCAGGCTCAAGCCTCAAGGCTCAAGGCTGAAGGGTCAAGGGTCAAGGCTCAAGTCTCAAGGCTCAAGGCCCAAGGCTCAAGGCTAAAGGCTCAAGGCTCGACACTCAAGGGTCAAGGCTCAAGGTCAAGGCCCAAGGCTCAAAGGATCAAGGATAAGGGCTCAAGGCTCAAGGCTCAAGGCTCAAGGCTAAAGGCTCAAGGCTCATGGTTCAAGGTTCAAAGCTCAAGGCTCAAGGGTCACGGCTCAAGGCTCCACGCTCACATCTCAAGGCTCAAGAGTCAAGGTTCAAGGCTCAAGGTTCAAGGCGCAAGGCTCAAGGCTCAAGGCTCAAGGCTCAAGGTTCAAGGTTCAAGGGTCAAGGGTCAAGCGTCAAGGGTTAAGGGTCAAGGGTCAAGGGTCAAGGGTTAAGGGTCAAGGGTCAAGGGTCAAGGACCAAGGTTCAAGGCACAAGGCTCTAGGCTTTCGGCTCAAGGCTCAAGGCACAAGGATCAAGGCTCAAGCATCAAGGCTCACGACTCAAGGTTCAAGGCTCAAGGCCCAAGGCTCAAAGGATCAAGGCTCAAGGCTCAAGGCTCAAGGCTCAAGGCTCAAGGCTCAAGGCTCAAGGGTCAAGGTTCAAGGGTAAAGGTTCAAGGTTCAAAGGTCAAGGCTCAAGGGTCACGGCTCAAGGCTCAAGGCTCAAGGCTCAAGGCTCAAGGCTCAAGGCTCAAGGCTCAAGGCTCAAGGTTCAAGACTCAAGGTTCAAGGCTCAAGGCTCACGTCTCAAAGGTCAAGGTTTAAAAGTCAAGGCTCAAGGCTCATGGTTCAAGGCTCAAGGCTCAAAGGCTCAAAGCTCAAGGCTCAAGGCTCAAGGATCAACGCTCAAGCATCAAGGCTCATGGCTCAAGGCTCAAGGCTCAAGGCTCAAGGCTCAAGGCTCAAGGCTTAAGGCTCAAGGCTCAAGGGTCAAGGTTCAAGGTTCAAAGGACAAGGCTCAAGGATCACGGCTCAAGGTCAAGGCTCAAAAATCAAGGCTAAAGGCTCAAGGGTAGACGCTCAAGGATCAAGGTTCAAGTCTCAAGAGTCAAGGCTCACGGTTAAGGCTCAAGAGTCAAGGATCAAGTTTTAAAGCACAAGGCTCAAGGCTCAAGGCTCCAGGCTCAAGGCTCAAGGCTGAAGGGTCAAGGGTCAAGGCTCAAGGCTCAAGGCTCAAGGCTCAAGGCCCAAGGCTCAAGGCTAAAGGCTAAAGGCTCAAGGCTCAACACTCAAGGCTCAAGGCTCAAGGCCCAAGGCTCAAAGGATCAAGGATAAGGGCTCAAGGCTCAAGGCTCAAGGCTCAAGGCTAAAGGCTCAAGGCTCATGGTTCAAGGTTCAAAGCTCAAGGCTCAAGGGTCACGTCTCAAGGCTCAAGGGTCACGGCTCAAGGCTCCACGCTCACAGCTCAAGGCTCAAGAGTCAAGGTTCAAGGCTCAAGGTTCAAGGCGCAAGGCTCAAGGCTCAAGGCGCAAGGTTCAAGGTTCAATGGTCAAGGGTCAAGCGTCAAGGGTTAAGGGTCAAGGGTCAAGGGTCAAGGGTTAAGGGTCAAGGGTTAAGGGTCAAGGATCAAGGTTCAAGGCTCAAGGCTCTAGGCTTTCGGCTCAAGGCTCAAGGCACAAGGATCAAGGCTCAAGCATCAAGGCTCACGGCTCAAGGTTCAAGGCTCAAGGCCCAAGGCTCAAAGGATCAAGGCTCATGGCTCAAGGCTCAAGGCTCAAGGCTCAAGGGTCAAGGTTCAAGGGTAAAGGTTCAAGGTTCAAAGGTCAAGGCTCAAGGGTCACGGCTCAAGGCTCAAGGCTCAAGGCTCAAGGCTCAAGGCTCAAGGCTCAAGGCTCAAGGCTCAAGGCTCAAGGCTCAAGGCTCAAGGCTCAAGGTTCAAGACTCAAGGTTCAAGGCTCAAGGCTCACGTCTCAAAGGTCAAGGTTTAAAAGTCAAGGCTCAAGGCTCATGGTTCAAGGCTCAAGGCTCAAAGGCTCAAAGCTCAAGGCTCAAAGCTCAAGCCTCAAGGCTCAAGGATCAACGCTCAAGCATCAAGGCTCATGGCTCAAGGCTCAAGGCTCAAGGCTCAAGGCTCAAGGCTCAAGGCTCAAGGGTCTTCAAGGTTCAAAGGTCAAGGCTCAAGGGTCACGGCTCAAGGTCAAGGCTCAAAATTCAAGGCTAAAGGCTCAAGGGTAGACGCTCAAGGCTCAAGGTTCAAGTCTCAAGAGTCAAGGCTCATGGTTAAGGCTCAAGAGTCAAGGATCAAGTTTTAAAGCACAAGGCTCAAGGCTCAAGGCTCAAGGCTCCAGGCTCAAGGCTCAAGGCTCAAGGCTCAAGGGTCAAGGCTCAAGGCTCAAGGCTCAAGGCCCAAGGCTCAAGGCTAAAGGCTCAAGGCTCAACACTCAAGGCTCAAGGCTAAAGGCCCAAGGCTCAAAGGATCAAGGATAAGGGCTCAAGGCTCAAGGCTCAAGGCTCAAGGCTCAAGGCTCAAGGCTCAAGGCTCAAGGCTCAAGGCTCAAGGCTAAAGGCTCAAGGCTCATGGTTCAAGGTTCAAAGCTCAAGGCTCAAGGGTCACGTCTCAAGGCTCAAGGGTCACAGCTCAAGGCTCAAGAGTCAAGGATCAAGGCTCAAGGTTTAAGGCGCAAGGCTCAAGGCTCAAGGCTCAAGGTTCAAGGTTCAAGGGTCAAGGGTCAAGCGTCAAGGGTTAAGGGTCAAGGGTCAAGGGTTAAGGGTCAAGGGTTAAGGGTCAAGGATCAAGGTTCAAGGCTCAAGGGTCTAGGCTTTCGGCTCAAGGCTCAAGGAACAAGGATCAAGGCTCAAGCATCAAGGCTCAAGGCTCAAGGCTCAAGGTTCAAGGCTCAAGGCCCAAGGCTCAAAGGATCAAGGCTCATGGCTCAAGGCTCAAGGCTCAAGGGTCAAGGTTCAAGGGTAAAGGTTCAAGGTTCAAAGGTCAAGGCTCAAGGGTCACGGCTCAAGGTTCAAGGTTCAAAGGTCAAGGCTCAAGGGTCACGGCTCAAGGTCAAGGCTCAAAAATCAAGTCTAAAGGCTCAAGGGTAAACGCTCAAGGCTCAAGGTTCAAGTCTCAAGAGTCAAGGCTCACGGTTAAGGCTCAAGAGTCAAGGATCAAGTTTTAAAGCACAAGGCTCAAGGCTCAAGGCTCCAGGCTCAAGGTTCAAGGCTCAAGGCTGAAGGGTCAAGGCTCAAGTCTCAAGGCTCAAGGCTCAAGGCTCAAGGCTCAAGGCTCAAGGCTCAAGGCTCAAGGCTCAAGGCTCAAGGCTCAAGGCTCAAGGCTAAAGGCACAAGGCTTAACGCTCAAGGCTCAAGGCTCAAGGTTCAAGGCTCAAGGTCCAAGGCTCAGAGGATCAAGGATAAGGGCTCAAGGCTCAAGGCTCAAGTCTCAAGGCTCAAGGCTAAAGGCTCAAGGCTCATGGTTCATGGTTCAAAGCTCAAGGCTCAAGGGTCACGTCTCAACGCTCAAGGGTCATGGCTCAAGGCTCCACGCTCACAGCTCAAGGCTCAAGAGTCAAGGTTCAAGGCTCAAGGTTCAAGGCGCAAGGCTCAAGGCTCAAGGCTCAATGTTCAAGGTTCAAGGGTCAAGGGTCAAGGGTCAAGGGCAAGGGTTAAGGGTCAAGGGTCAAGGGTCAAGGGTCAAGGGTCAAGGGTTAAGGGTCTAGGGTTAAGGGTCAAGGTTCAAGGCTCAAGGCTCTAGGCTCTTGGCTCAAGGCTCAAGGCACAAGGATCAAGGCTCAAGCATCAAGGCTCTAGGCTCAAGGCTCAAGGCTCAAGGCTCAAGGCTCAGGGCTCAACGCTCAGGGCTTAAGTCACAAGGCTTTAGGGTTAAGGGTCAAGGTTCAAGGTTCAAAGCTCAAGGCTCAAGGGTCACGTCTCAAGGCTCAAGGCTCAAGGCTCAAATCTCAAGGTTCAAGGCTCAAGGCTCAAGGCTCAAGGCTTAAGGCTCAAGGCTCAAGGCTTAAGGCTCAAGGCTCAAGGCTCAAGGCTTAAGGCTCTAGGCTCAAGGCTCAAGGCTTAGGGCTCAAGGCTCAAGGCTCAAGGCTCAAGACTCAAGGTTCAAGGCTCAAGGCTCAAGGCTCAAGGCTCAAGGCTCAAGGCTCAAGGCTCAAGGCTCAAGGCTCAAGTCTCAAGGCTCAAGGTTCAAGGCTCAAGGCTGAAAGGTTCAAAGCTCAAGACTCATGGATCAAGGCTCAAGGCTCAATGCTCAAGGCTCAAGGCTCAAAGGTTCAACGCTCAAGACTCAACGATCAAGGCTCAAGGCTCAAGGCTCAAGGCTTAAGGCTCAAGGCTCAAGGCTCAAGGCTCAAGGCTCAAGGCTCAAGGCTCAAGGCTCAAGGCTCAAGGCTCAAGGCTCAAGGCTCATGGCTCAAGTCTCAAGGGTCAAGGGTCAATGTTCAAGGTTCAAAGCTCTAGGCTTAAGGGTCATGGCTCAAGGATCAAGGCTCAAAACTCAAGGTTCAAGGCTCAAGGTTGAACGCTTCATGCTGAAGGCTCAAGGCTCAAATGATCAAGCCGCAAGGCTAAGCGCTCAACGATTAACAATCAAGGATCAACGCTCAAGGCTCAACGCTCAACGCTCACGGCTAAAAGGATCAACGCTCAAGGGTCAAGGCTCAAAAGTGAAGGTTCAAGGCTCAAGGCTGAAGGCTGAAGGCTGAAGGCTGAAGGCTCAAGGCTCAAGGCTCAAGGCTGAAGGCTGAAGGCTCAAGGCTCAAGGCTCAAGGCTCAAGGCTCAAGGCTCAAGGCTCAAGGCTCACGGCTCAAGGCTCAAGGCTCAAAGTTCAAGGTTCAAAGCTGAAGGCTCAAGGGTCACGTCTCCAGGCTCAAGGCTGAAAAGTCAATGCTCAAGGCTCAAGGGTCACGTATCAAGGCTCTACGCTCAAAGCTCAAGGCTCAAGAGTCAAGGTTCAAGGCACAAGGTTCAAGGCGCAAGGCTCAAGGGTCAAGGCTCAAGGTTCAAGGGTCAAGGGTTAAGGGTCAAGGGTCAAGGGTTAAGGGTCAAGGATCAAGGTTCAAGGCTCAAGGCTCTAGGCTCTCGGCTCAAGGCTCAAAGCACAAGGATCAAGGTTCAAGTATCAAGGCTCAAGGCTCAAGGCTTAAGGCTCAAGGCTCAAGGCTCAAGGCTCATGGCTCAAGGCTCATGGCTCATGGCTCCAGGCTCAAGGCTCAAGGCTCAAGTCTCAAGGCTCAAGGCTCGATCAAGGCTCAAGGTTCAAGGGTAAAGGTTCAAGGTTCAAAGGTCAAGGCTCAAGGGTCACGGCTCAAGGGTCAAGGCACAAAAATCAAGGGTAAAGACTCAAGGGTCAATGCTCAAGGCTCAAGGTTCAAGGATCAAGAGTCAAGGCTCAAGGCTCAAGGCTCAAGGCTCAAGGCTCAAGGCTCAAGGCTCAAGGCTCAAGGCTCAAGGCTCAAAGCTCAAGGCTGAAGGGTCACGGCCCAAGGGTCACGACTCAAGGCTCAAGGCTCAAGGTTCAAGGCTCAAGGCCCAAGGCTCAAAGGATCAAGGATAAGGGCTCAAGGCTCAAGGTTCAAGGTTCAAAGCTCAAGGCTCAAGGGTCACGTCTCAAGGCTCAAGGGTCACGGCTCAAGGCTCCACGCTCAAAGCTCAAGGCTCAAGAGTCAAGGTTCAAGGCTCAAGGTTCAAGGCTCAAGGTTCAACGCTCAAGGCTCAAGGCTCAAGGCTCAAGGCTCAAGGCTCAAGGCTCAAGGCTCAAGGCTCAAGGTTCAAGGGTCAAGGGTCAAGGGTCAAGGGTTAAGGGTCAAGGGTTAAGGATCAAGGATCAAGGTTTAAGGCTCAAGGCTCTAGGCTCAAGGCTCAAGGATCAAGGCACAAGGATCAAGGCTCAAGCATCAAGGCTCAAGGCTCAAGGCTCAAGGCTCAAGGCTCAAGGCTCAAGGCTCAAGGCTCAAGGCTCAAGGCTCAAGGCTCAAGGCTCAAGGCTCATGGCTCATGGCTCATGGCTCAAGGCTCAAGGCTCAAGGCTCAAGGCTCAAGGCTCAAGGCTCATGGCTCATGGCTCATGGCTCAAGGCTCAAGGCACCAGGCTCAAGGCTAAAGGCTCAATGCTCAAGGCTCAAGGCTCAAGGCTCAAGGCTCAAGGCTCAAGGCTCAAGGCTCAGGGCTTAAGTCACAAGGCTTTAGGGTTAAGGGTCAAGGTTCAAGGTTCAAAGCTCAAGGCTCAAGGCTCAAGGCTCAAGGCTCAGGGCTTAAGTCACAAGGCTTTAGGGTTAAGGGTCAAGGTTCAAGGTTCAAAGCTCAAGGCTCAAGGGTCACGTCTCAAGGCTCAAGGCTCAAATCTCAAGGTTCAAGGCTCAAGGCTCAAGGCTCAAGGCAAGAAGGCTCAAGGCTCAAGGCTCAAGGCTCAAGGCTCAAGGCTCAAGGCTCAAGGCTCAAGGCTCAAGGCTCAAGGCTCATGGCTCATGGCTCATGGCTCAAGGCTCAAGGCACCAGGCTCAAGGCTAAAGGCTCAATGCTCAAGGCTCAAGGCTCAAGGCTCAAGGCTCAAGGCTCAAGGCTCAAGGCTCAGGGCTTAAGTCACAAGGCTTTAGAGTTAAGGGTCAAGGTTCAAGGTTCAAAGCTCAAGGCTCAAGGCTCAAGGCTCAAGGCTCAGGGCTTAAGTCACAAGGCTTTAGGGTTAAGGGTCAAGGTTCAAGGTTCAAAGCTCAAGGCTCAAGGGTCACGTCTCAAGGCTCAAGGCTCAAATCTCAAGGTTCAAGGCTCAAGGCTCAAGGCTCAAGGCTCAAGGCTTAAGGCTTAAGCCTCAAGGCTCAAGGCTCAAGGCTCAAGGCTCAAGGCTTAAGGCTCTAGGCTCAAGGCTTAGGGCTTAGGGCTCAAGGCTCAAGGCTCAAGACTCAAGGTTCAAGGCTCAAGGCTCAAGGCTCAAGGCTCAAGGGTCAAGGCTCAAGTCTCAAGGCTCAAGGTTCAAGGCTCAAGGCTCAAAGGTTCAAAGATCAAGACTCAAGGATCAAGGCTCAAGGCTCAATGCTCAAGGCTCAAGGCTCAAGGTTCAAGGCTCAAGGCTCAAGGCTCATGGCTCAAGGCTCAAGGCTCAAGGCTCAAGGCTCAAGGCTCAAGGCTCGAAGGTTCAAAGCTCAAGACTCAAGGCTCAAGGCTCAAGGCTCAAGGCTCAAGGCTCAAGGCTCAAGGCTCAAGGCTCATGGCTCAAGTCTCAAGGGTTAAGGGTCAATGTTCAAGGTTCAAAGCTCTAGGCTTAAGGGTCATGGCTCAAGGATCAAGGCTCAAAACTCAAGGTTCAAGGCTCAAGGTTGAACGCTTCATGCTGAAGGCTCAAGGCTCAAAGGATCAAGCCACAAGGCTAAGCGCTCAACGATTAACAATCAAGGATCAACGCTCAAGGCTCAACGCTCAACGCTCACGGCTAAAAGGATCAACGCTCAAGGGTCAAGGCTCAAGAGTGAAGGCTCAAGGCTCAAGGCTCAAGGCTCAAGGCTCAAGGCTCAAGGCTCAAGGCTCAAGGCTTAAGGCTCAAAGTTCAAGGTTCAAAGCTCAAGGCTCAAGGGTCACGTCTCAAGGCTCAAGGCTGAAAAGTCAATGCTCAAGGCTCAAGGGTCACAGATCAAGGCTCTACGCTCAAAGCTCAAGGCTCAAGAGTCAAGGTTCAAGGCTCAAGGTTCAAGGCGCAAGGCTCAAGGGTCAAGGCTCAAGGTTCAAGGGTCAAGGGTCAAGGGTTAAGGGTCAAGGGTCAAGGGTTAAGGGTCAAGGATCAAGGTTCAAGGCTCAAGACTCTAGGCTCTCGGCTCAAGGCTCAAAGCACAAGGATCAAGGTTCAAGTATCAAGGCTCAAGGCTCAAGGCTTAAGGCTCAAGGCTCAAGGCTCAAGGATCATGGCTCAAGGCTCATGGCTCCAGGCTCAAGGCTCAAGGCTCAAGGCTCAAGGCTCGATCAAGGCTCAAGGTTCAAGGGTAAAGGTTCAAGGTTCGAAGGTCAAGGCTCAAGGGTCACGACTCAAGGGTCAAGGCACAAAAATCAAGGGTAAAGGCTCAAGGGTCAATGCTCAAGGCTCAAGGTTCAAGGATCAAGGCTCAAGGCTCAAGGCTCAAGGCTCAAGGCTCAAAGCTCAAGGCTGAAGGGTCACGGCTCAAGGGTCACGACTCAAGGCTCAAGGCTCAAGGTTCAAGGCTCAAAGGATCAAGGATAAGGGCTCAAGGCTCAAGGTTCAAGGTTCAAAGCTCAAGGCTCAAGGGTCACGTCTCAAGGCTCAAGGGTCACGGCTCAAGGCTCCACGCTCAAAGCTCAAGGCTCAAGAGTCAAGGTTCAAGGCTCAAGGTTCAAGGCTCAAGGTTCAAGGCTCAAGGCTCAAGGCTCAAGGCTCAAGGTTCAAGGGTCAAGGGTCAAGGGTCAAGGGTCAAGGGTTAAGGTTCAAGGGTTAAGGATCAAGGATCAAGGTTCAAGGCTCAAGGCTCTAGGCTCAAGGCTCAAGGATCAAGGCACAAGGATGAAGGCTCAAGCATCAAGGCTCAAGGCTCAAGGCTCAAGGCTCAAGGCTCAAGGCTCAAGGCTCATGGCTCATGGCTCATGGCTCAAGGCTCAAGGCACCAGGCTCAAGGCTAAAGGCTCAATGCTCAAGGCTCAAGGCTCAAGGCTCAAGGCTCAAGGCTCAAGGTTAAAGGGTAAAGGTTCAAGGTTCAAAGGTCAAGGCTCAAGGGTCACGGCTCAAGGGTCACGGCTCAAGGATCAAGGCTTAAAAGTCAAGGCTCAAGGTACACGGCTCAAGGCTCAAGGATTATGGCTCAAGGCTGAAGGCTCAAGGCCCAAGGCTCAGGGCTCAAGGCTCAAGGCTGAAGGCTCAAGGCTCAGGGCTCAAGGCTCAATGCTCAAGGCTCAAGCGTCAAGGTTCAAGGTTCAAACCTCAAGGCTCAAGGGTCACGGCTCAATGCTTAAAGCTCAAGGCTCAAGGCATAAGGCTTAGGGCTCAAGGCACAAGGCTCAAGGCTCAAGACTCAAGGTTCAAGGATCAAAGCTCAAGACTCAAGGGTCACGTCTCAAGGCTCAAGGCTCACGGCTCAAGGCTCAAGGCTCAAGAGTCAAGGTTCAAGGCTCAAGGTTCAAGGCTCAAGTATCATGGCACAAGGCTCAAGGATCAAGTCTCAAGGCTAAAGGCTCAAAGCTCAAGCCTCAAGGCTCAAGGCTTAAGGCTAAAGGGTCACGGCTCAAGGGTCAACGCACAAAAGTCAAGGCTCAAGGTTCAAGGTTCAAGGTTCAAGGATTATGGCCAAAGGCTCAAAGGATCAAGGATCAAGGGTCACTGCTCAAGACTCAAGGCTCAACGCTCAAGATTCAAGACTCACGGCTCAAGGCTCAAGGCTCAAGACTCAAGGCTCAAGGCTCAAGGCTCAAGGCTCAAGGTGCAAAGATCAAGTCTCAAGGCCCAAGTCTCAAGGCTCAAGGCTCAAAGGATCAAGGCTCAAGTCTCAAGGCTCAAGGCTCAAGGCTCAAGGTTCAAGGTTCAAAGCTCAAGGCTCAAGGGTCACGTCTCAAGGCTTATGGCTGAAAAGTCAAGGCTCAAGGGTCACAACTCAAGGCTCCACGCTCAAGGCTCAAGGCTCAAGAGTCAAGGTTTAAGGCTCAAGGTTCAAGGCTCAAGGCTCAAGGCTTAAGGCTCAAGGCTTAAGGCTCAAGGCTCAAGGCTCAAGGCTTAAGGATCAAGAGTCAAGGCTCAAGGTTCAAGGGTCAAGGGTCAAGGCTCTAGGCTCTAGGCTCAACGCTCAAGGCTTTAGGCTCAAGGCTCAAGGCACAAGGATCAACGCTCAAGCGTCAAGGCTCATGGCTCAAGGCTCCAGGCTCAAGGTTCAACGGTAAAGGTTCAAGGTTCAAAGGTCAAGGCTCAAGGGTCACGGCTCAAGGTCAAGGCTCAAAAATCAACGCTAAAGGCTCAAGGGTAAACACTCAAGGCTCAAGGTTCAAGTCTCAAGAGTTAAGGCTCATGGTTAAGGCTCAAGAATCAAGGATCAAGTTTTAAAGCACAAGGCTCAAGCCTCGAGGCTCAAGGCTCAAGGCTCAAGGCTCAAGGCTCAAGGCTCAAGGTTCAAGGCTCGAGGCCCAAGGCTCAAGGCTCAAGGTGCAAGGATCAAGTCTCAAGGCCCAAGGCTCAAAGGATCAAGGATAAGGGCTCAAGGCTCAAGGCTCAAGGTTCAAGGTTCAAAGCTCAAGGATCAAGGGTCACAACTCAAGGCTCCACGCTCAAGGCTCAAGGCTCAAGAGTCAAGGTTTAAGGCTCAAGGTTCAAGGCTCAAGGCTCAAGGCTTAAGGCTCAAGGCTTAAGGCTCAAGGCTTAAGGATCAAGGGTCAAGGGTCAAGGTTCAAGGGTCAAGGGTCAAGGCTCAAGGCTCTAGGTTCTAGGCTCAAGGCTCAAGGCTTTAGGCTCTAGGCTCAAGGCACAAGGATCAACGCTCAAGCGTCAAGGCTCATGGCTTAAGGCTCGAGGCTCAAGGCTCAAGGCTCAAGGCTCAGGGCTCAAGGCTCAAGGTTCAAGGCTCAATGCTCAATGCTCAAGGCTCAAGGCTCAAGGTTCAAAGATAAAGGTTCAAGGTTCAAAGGTCAAGGCTCAAGGGTCACGGCTCATGGTCAAGGCTCAAAAATCAAGGCTAAAGGCTCAAGGGTAAACGCTCAAGGCTCAAGGTTCAAGTCTCAAGAGTTAAGGCTCACGGTTAAGGCTCAAGAGTCAAGGATCAAGTTTTAAAGCACAAGGCTCAAGGCTCAAGGCTCAAGGCTCCAGGCTCAAGGCTCAAGGCTCAAGGCTTAAGGCTGAACGCTGAAGGCTGAAGGCTCAAGGCTCAAGGCTCAAGGCTCAAGGCTCATGGTTCAAGGCTCAAGGCCCAAGGCTAAAAGGATCAAGGATAAGGGCTCAAGGCTCAAGGCTCAAGGTGCAAGGATCAAGTCTCAAGGCCCAAGGCTCAAAGGATCAAGGATCAGGGCTCAAGGCTCAAGGCTCAAGGCTCAAGGTTCAAGGTTCAAAGCTCAAGGCTCAAGGGTCACGTCTCAAGGCTTATGGCTGAAAAGTCACGGCTCAAGGCTCAAGGCTCAAGAGTCAAGGGTTAAGGCTCAAGGTTCAAGGCTCAAGGCTCAAGGCTTAAGGCTCAAGGCTTAAGGCTCAAGGCTAAAGGCTCAAGGCTTAAGGATCAAGAGTCAAGGCTCAAGGTTCAAGGGTAAAGGGTCAAGGCTCAAGGCTCAACGCTCAAGGCTTTAGGCTCAAGGCTCAAGGCACAAGGATCAACGCTCAAGCGTCAAGGCTCATGGCTCAAGGCTCAAGGCTCAAGGCTCAAGGTTCAATGGTAAAGGTTCAAGGTTCAAAGGTCAAGGCTCAAGGGTCACGGCTCAAGGTCAAGGCTCAAAAATCAACGCTAAAGGCTCAAGGGTAAACGCTCAAGGCTCAAGGTTCAAGTCTCAAGAGTTAAGGCTCACGGTTAAGGCTCAAGAATCAAGGATCAAGTTTTATAGCACAAGGCTCAAGCCTGAAGGCTCCAGGCTCAAGGCTCAAGGCTCAAGGCTCAAGGCTCAAGGCTCAAGGCTCAAGGCTCAAGGCTCAAGTCTCAAGGCTCAAGGCTCAAGGCTCAAGGCTCAAGGCTCAAGGCTCAAGGCTCAAGGCTCAAGGCTCAAGGCTCAAGGTTCAAGGCTCGAGGCCCAAGGCTCAAAGGATCAAGGATAAGGGCTCAAGGCTCAAGGTGCGAGGATCAAGTCTCAAGGCCCAAGGCTCAAAGGATCAAGGATAAGGGCTCAAGGCTCAAGGCTCAAGGCTCAAGGCTCAAGGCTCAAGGCTCAAGGCTCAAGGCTCAAGGTTCAAGGTTTAAAGCTCAAGGCTCAAGGGTCACGTCTCAAGGCTTATGGCTGAAAAGTCAAGGCTCAAGGGTCACAACTCAAGGCTCCACGCTCAAGGCTCAAGGCTCAAGAGTCAAGGTTTAAGGCTCAAGGTTCAAGGCTCAAGGCTCAAGGCTTAAGGCTTAAGGCTCAAGGCTTAAGGCTCAAGGCTTAAGGATCAAGGGTCAAGGCTCAAGGTTCAAGGGTCAAGGGTCAAGGCTCAAGGCTCTAGGCTCTAGGCTCAACGCTCAAGGCTTTAGGCTCTAGGCTCAAGGCACAAGGATCAAGGCTCAAGCGTCAAGGCTCATGGCTCAAGGCTCAAGGTTCAAGGCTCAAGACTCAAGGCTCAAGGCTCAAGGCTCAAGGCTCAAGGTTCAACGGTAAAGGTTCAAGGTTCAAAGGTCAAGGCTCAAGGGTCACGGCTCAAGGTCAAGGCTCAAAAATCAACGCTAAAGGCTCAAGGGTAAACGCTCAAGGCTCAAGGTTCAAGTCTCAAGAGTTAAGGCTCACAGTTAAGGCTCAAGAATCAAGGATCAAGTTTTAAAGCACATGGCTCAAGCCTCAAGGCTCCAGGCTCAAGGCTCAAGGCTCAAGGCTCAAGGCTCATGGCTCAAGGCTCAAGGTTCAAGGCTCGAGGCCCAAGGCTCAAAGGATCAAGGATAAGGGCTCAAGGCTCAAGGCTCAAGGTGCAAGGATCAAGTCTCAAGGCCCAAGGCTCAAAGGATCAAGGATAAGGGCTCAAGGCTCAAGGCTCAAGGCTCAAGGCTCAAGGCTTAAGGTTCAAGGTTCAAAGCTCAAGGCTCAAGGGTCACGTCTCAAGGCTTATGGCTGAAAAGTCAAGGCTCAAGGGTCACAACTCAAGGCTCCACGCTCAAGGCTCAAGGCTCAAGAGTCAAGGTTTAAGGCTCAAGGTTCAAGGCTCAAGGCTCAAGGCTCAAGGCTTAAGGCTCAAGGCTTAAGGCTTAAGGCTTAAGGATCAAGGGTCAAGGTTCAAGGGTCAAGGGTCAAGGCTCAAGGCTCAAGGCTCTAGGCTCTAGGCTCTAGGCTCTAGGCTCAAGGCTCAAGGCTCAAGGCTCAAGGCTTTAGGCTCTAGGCTCAAGGCACAAGGATCAACGCTCAAGCGTCAAGGCTCATGGCTCAAGGCTCAAGGCTCAAGGCTCAGGGCTCAAGGCTCAAGGCTCAAGGCTCAATGCTCAAGGCTCAAGGCTCAAGGTTCAACGATAAAGGTTCAAGGTTCAAAGGTCAAGGCTCAAGGGTCACGGCTCAAGGTCAAGGCTCACAAATCAAGGCTAAAGGCTCAAGGGTAAACGGTCAAGGCTCAAGGTTCAAGTCTCAAGAGTTAAGGCTCACGGTTAAGGATCAAGTTTTAAAGCACAAGGCTCAAGGCTCAAGGCTCCAGGCTCAAGGCTCAAGGCTCAAGGCTCAAGGCTCAAGGCTCAAGGCTCAAGGCTTAAGGCTCAAGGCTCTAGGCTCAAGGCTCAAGGCTCAAGGCTTAAGGCTCAAGGTTCAAGGCTCAAGGCCCAAGGCTCAAAGGATCAAGGATAAGGGCTCAAGGCTCAAGGCTCAAGGTGCAAGGATCAAGTCTCAAGGCCCAAGGCTCAAAGGATCAAGGATCAGGGCTCAAGGCTCAAGGCTCAAGGCTCAAGGCTCAAGGTTTAAGGTTCAAAGCTCAAGGCTCAAGGGTCACGTCTCAAGGCTTATGTCTGAAAAGTGAAGGCTGAAGGGTCACAACTCAAGGCTCCACGCTCAAGGCTCAAGGCTCAAGAGTCAAGGTTTAAGGCTCAAGGTTCAAGGCTCAAGGCTCAAGGATCAAGGCTCAAGGCTCAAGGCTTAAGGCTCAAGGCTCAAGGCTTAAGGATCAAGGGTCAAGGCTCAAGGTTCAAGGGTCAAGGGTCAAGGCTCAAGGCTCTAGGCTCTAGGCTCAAGGCTCAAGGCTCAAGGCTCAAGGCTCAAGGCTCAAGGGTCACGGCTCAAGGTCAAGGCTCACAAATCAAGGCTAAAGGCTCAAGGGTAAACGCTCAAGGCTCAAGGTTCAAGTCTCAAGAGTTAAGGCTCACGGTTAAGGGTCAAGAGTCAAGGATCAAGTTTTAAAGCACAAGGCTCAAGCCTCAAGGCTCCAGGCTCAAGGCTCAAGGCTCAAGGCTCAAGGCTCAAGGCTCATGGCTCAAGGCTCTTGGCTCAAGGCTCAAGGTTCAAGGCTCGAGGCCCAAGGCTCAAAGGATCAAGGATAAGGGCTCAAGGCTCAAGGCTCAAGGTGCAAGGATCAAGTCTCAAGGCCCAAGGCTCAAAGGATCAAGGATAAGGGCTCAAGGCTCAAGGCTCAAGGTTCAAAGCTCAAGGCTCAAGGGTCACGTCTCAAGCCTTATGGCTGAAAAGTCACACTACAAGAAAATTCCGATATAGCTACGGAATGTTGCAACGAAATCGATTCCGTAGCAATTTAGCTACAGAATATGCTACGGATTGAAGTTCCGTAGCAATTTTGCTACGGAATATGCTACAGAATTTCAAACCGTAGCAAATCCAAGATTAGCTATGGAATTTTGTTACGGAATCTGAGTAGTTGGCTAGTTTACTATGGAATTTACTACGGAACTTGATTTCATAACTATTCAGCTATGGAATAATGCTACGAAAATGAATTTTGTAGCTAATTTGCTACGGAAAAAATATCCCTAGCTAATTCGTTACGGAAACTGTTATGGAACTTAATTCCGTAGCAGGTTTCCTACAGAATGAAATTTCATAAATTTTCTGCCACGAAAGTTTTCTACGGAACTTGATTCCATAACTATTCTGCTACGGAATTTTGCCACGAAAATAAATTTATAGCTAATTTGCTACGGGGAAAATATTTGTAGCTAATTCGTTACGGAAATTGTTATGGAACCTAATTCCGTAGTAGGTTTGCTACAGAATGTAATTTCATAGCTAAACTGCTAGGGAATTTTGCTACAGAACTTGATTCCATAACTATTTTGCTACGGAATTTTGCTATGAAAATAAATTTGTAGCTAATTTGCTACGGGGAAAATATCCGTAGCTAATTTGTTATGAAAAATGTTATGGAACCTAACTCCGTAGCTGGTTTGCTACAGAATGAAATTTCATAGCTATTCTACCACGAAATTTTGCTACAAAACTTGATTTCATAACTATTCAGCTACGGAATTTTGCAATGAAAATAAATTTGTAGCTAATTTGCAATGAGGAAAATATCCGTAGCTAATTTTTGACGGAAAATTTTATGGAACTTAATTCCGTAGCAAGTTTGCTACATAATGAAATTTCATAGCTATTCTGCCACGGAATTTTGTTACGGGACTTGATTCCATAACTATTCTGCTACGAAATTTTGCTTTGAAAATAAACTTGTGGCTAATTTGCTATGGGAAAAATATCTGTTGTTTTGTTGTCTAGCTCCCTGCTAGTTTTTTTTTATAAAAATTGCTGTTCAAAAAAAAAATTAGTTACGTAAAATGTTAGGGAACTTAATTCCGTAGCAAGTTTTGAATGGACTTCTTTCAAACTATTTCAGTATCTGGAAATAATAACTTGAACATTTTTTTGGCCGTTCTAACGTTTCTAGAATGCACAACGTGCCATTAACTTGATGATGTGCACTAATTTTTTTTGTACATAGTAGGGATCTTCCTCATTGATTAAAATCAGATTATGTTCATTGTCGTTAATGCAAAAAGGTTAGAAATGGTTTATCAATGTTATCTTAATCATTCATATTAATGTTGTGTTATTTTATGATTTTTATTTATAAAATCTAAATCAAGTTGTCATGGTCAATGTGCGGCTAGTGCACTTTATACATTGGCCATTATTTTTACACTAATTCATTTAAAATTGTCATAAACTCAAAAAATTGATTCATTTAAAATTGTCATAGGCTTATATAGCTATAGTACAAGTCACAATAACCACTTTTCATGGCAAAATAAAGGCGTGATATTGTACATTAAAATTATCCATCTGAGTTATAAAATACCGTGGGCGACCTTCGACCGCCGCATCTGCCGATTGCCTCCGCCAATCGCCGCCTCCTACAGCTGCAATCACATGCGATTGGGAAATCACATGTCATTGAAAGCAGCCGACGGTGGCGAGGGGTTGCCGGTAGTGGAGACGTTGACCGTCAGAGGTTGGTGGTGGTGGTTGGCAGTGTGCAATCACATGTGATTTAATACACATGGGGTGGTGGTGGTATTGATGTGTTGAAGCACATTTGATTTTTGTGGTGGTGGTGATTTAGTGGTTCATTGATCCAAGGGCTGGGATTTATCCGTTGAGATTTTACAAAAATAACGGACTTCCTTGAACGTGTCTCTTATAATTAAATAAAAGAATTAAATATTTTATGTATATTGGAGCGTAAATGAGCCTAATCAAGGATATCCTAAGCCAACGAGAACCTAAATGAGCCGAGTTGAGCGTTACATGTAAGGCTTTAAACGAGTGGAGCTCGGGCTCTCTAAAACTTAAACGAGCCGAGCTCAAACCTAGTCTGGCTCGGCTCAGCTCATTTACACCCCTAAATTATACATTTACTTAAAATGAACAATTCATGTTATGTAAAACAAAAATTGCGTAGAAACATTACTATATATGTAGAAGATAATCTATTTAAAAGTTAATAAAAATTGACTTATATAAAATGAATAAAAATAAAATTTTACGGTAGTTTTAAGCCACCCTAATATGATAAGTCCTCAAAACGAAAGGGATTTTTGGACCTGTGATATCTGCCGTTCATTTTATAAAATAAACACCAACCGTTTACATATAGTTGATCCGCGTAGTCTGCTCTCATTGGCTAGACTTACCACCACACAACCATATAAAAACACTAATCCCGTACTTCTGAAATTTACAAACCAGATCTCAAAATTTTATTCTCTTTCAATATTCTCGTGAAACAATTCTCTTAAAACAATAACGATGGTTGGAAGAGGATTGTCAGTCGGATATGCCGCCGTAACTAAGAAGGCAAAATCTCGTTGCAGCAAAGACGACATCTAGTTTTCTGTCAACCGCATCGCTCATTTTCTGAATAGATGGAAAGTATTCAGATCGTAATGATGTAGGCCGGTGCTCCGGTGTATATGTGGCCGACGTCACGGAGTACCTTGCTGCTAAAGTGTTGAAGTTAGCCTGAAATGTTGCCAGACAACAAGAAGAGTCAGATTGTGCCACGTTAAAAGCAGTTGGCGGTGTTAAATAATCAAGAATTGAGCAAATTGCTTGGAGGCTTGGAGCAGTTACGAACGTTAATGTTGGAATATGCCCCATATTCTTTCTCATTTCCATTAATTTTTGTTAGTTTTTTTTTATAAAAATTTGTTTGTTTTAATTTTTATTATAGCTTTGTTTTAAAATTTTATTAATTTATATTGTATTATTTGATAGAACAATGACAATTTTATTATATTTGTCACAGTAATATGACATTATGATTATGAATTTTGATATGATTATATGCATACGAAATTTGTTATGACAATATGAGTACAGATTTTATCATGACAATATGACTACGGATTTTGCTACGACATAATGAATATGCATTTTGCTAGGACAATATGACTACAAAATTTGCTACGAAAATATTATTATGGAAGTTGCTATGAAAACATGGCTACGCAATTTGCTATGCTAATATGGCTACGAAATTTGCTATGACAATATGCTATGGAATTTGCTACGACAATATAGCTATAGAAATTGCTATGACAATATGTTTACGGAATTTGCTATGAAAAAAGTGCTACGGATTTTGCTACGACAACATCGCTACGGATTTTGCTACGACAACATTGCTACGGATTTTGCTACGACAACATTGCTACGGATTCTGCTACGACAATATTGCTACGGATTTTGCTACGACAATATTTCTACGGATTTTGCTACGAAACATCATTTGCTAGAAAGAAATTTGCTACGGAATTGAGTTGTAGCATTTTCCGTAGCTATTCATGTTTAGCTACGGAAAATTAATCTTTTGCTACGGAATTCGTCCGTAGCTATTCGAGATTTTTCTTGTAGTGTCAAGGCTCAAGGGTCACAACTCAAGGCTCCACGCTCAAGGCTCAAGGCTCAAGAGTCAAGGTTTAAGGCTCAAGGTTCAAGGCTCAAGGCTCAAGGCTTAAGGCTCAAGGCTCAAGGCTCAAGGCTTAAGGATCAAGGGTCAAGGCTCAAGGTTCAAGGGTCAAGGGTCAAGGCTCAAGGCTCAAGGCTCTAGGCTCAACGCTCAAGGCTTTAGGCTCAAGGCTCAAGGCACAAGGATCAATGCTCAAGCGTCAAGGCTCATGGCTCAAGGCTCAAGGTTCAAGGCTCAAGACTCAAGGCTCAACGCTCAAGGCTCAAGGCTCAAGGTTCAACGGTAAAGGTTCAAGGTTCAAAGGTCAAGGCTCAAGGGTCACGGCTCAAGGTCAAGGCTCAAAAATCAACGCTAAAGGCTCAAGGGTAAACGCTCAAGGCTCAAGGTTCAAGTCTCAAGAGTTAAGGCTCACAGTTAAGGCTCAAGAATCAAGGATCAAGTTTTAAAGCACAAGGCTCAAGCCTCAAGGCTCCAGGCTCAAGGCTCAAGGCTCAAGGCTCAAGGCTCATGGCTCAAGTCTCAAGGTTCAAGGCTCGAGGCCCAAGGCTCAAAGGATCAAGGATAAGGGCTCAAGGCTCAAGGCTCAAGGTGCAAGGATCAAGTCTCGAGGCCCAAGGCTCAAAGGATCAAGGATAAGGGTTCAAGGCTCAAGGCTCAAGGCTCAAGGCTCAAGGCTCAAGGCTCAAGGTTCAAGGTTCAAAGCTCAAGGCTCAAGGGTCACGTCTCAAGGCTTATGGCTGAAAAGTCAAGGCTCAAGGGTCACAACTCAAGGCTCCACGCTCAAGGCTCAAGAGTCAAGTTTTAAGGGTCAAGGTTCAAGGCTCAAGGCTCAAGGCTTAAGGCTCAAGGCTTAAGGCTCAAGGCTTAAGGCTCAAGGCTTAAGGATCAAGGGTCAAGGTTCAAGGGTCAAGGGTCAAGGCTCGAGGCTCTAGGCTCAAGGCTCAAGGCTCAAGGCTTTAGGCTCTGGGCTCAAGGCACAAGGATCAACGCTCAAGCGTCAAGGCTCATGGCTCAAGGCTCAAGGCTCAAGGCTCAGGGCTCAAGGCTCAAGGCTCAAGGCTCAATGCTCAAGGCTCAAGGCTCAAGGTTCAACGATAAAGGTTCAAGGTTCAAAGGTCAAGGCTCAAGGGTCACGGCTCAAGGTCAAGGCTCAAAAATCAAGGCTAAAGGCTCAAGGGTAAATGGTCAAGGCTCAAGGTTCAAGTCTCAAGAGTTAAGGCTCACGGTTAAGGATCAAGTTTTAAAGCACAAGGCTCAAGGCTCAAGGCTCCAGGCTCAAGGCTCAAGGCTCAAGGCTCAAGGCTCAAGGCTCAAGGCTCAAGGCTCAAGGCTCAAGGCCCAAGGCTCAAAGGATCAAGGATAAGGGCTCAAGGCTCAAGGCTCAAGGTGCAAGGATCAAGTCTCAAGGCCCAAGGCTCAAAGGATCAAGGATCAGGGCTCAAGGCTCAAGGCTCAAGGCTCAAGACTCAAGGTTTAAGGTTCAAAGCTCAAGGCTCAAGGATCACGTCTCAAGGCTTATGGCTGAAAAGTGAAGGCTGAAGGGTCACAACTCAAGGCTCCACGCTCAAGGCTCAAGGCTCAAGAGTCAAGGTTTAAGGCTCAAGGTTCAAGAGTCAAGGTTTAAGGCTCAAGGCTCAAGGCTTAAGGCTCAAGGCTCAAGGCTCAAGGCTTAAGGATCAAGGGTCAAGGCTCAAGGTTCAAGGGTCAAGGCTCAAGGCTCTAGGCTCTAGGCTCAAGGCTCAAGGCTTTAGGCTCTAGGCTCAAGGCACAAGGATCAACGCTCAAGCGTCAAGGCTCATGGCTCAAGGCTCAAGGCTCAAGGCTCAAGGCTCAAGGCTCAAGGCTCAAGGCTCAAGGCTCAAGGCTCAAGGGTCACGACTCAAGGTCAAGGCTCAAAAATCAAGGCTAAAGGCTCAAGGGTAAATGCTCAAGGCTCAAGGTTCAAGTCTCAAGAGTTAAGGCTCACGGTTAAGGGTCAAGAGTCAAGGATCAAGTTTTAAAGCACAAGGCTCAAGGCTCAAGGCTCCAGGCTCAAGGCTCAAGGCTCAAGGCTCAAGGCTCAAGGCTCAAGGCTCAAGGCTCAAGGCTCAAGGTTCAAGGCTTAAGGCCCAAGGCTCAAAGGATCAAGGATAAGGGCTCAAGGCTCAAGGCTCAAGGCTCAAGGCTCAAGGCTCAAGTCTCAAGGCTAAAGGCTCAAAGCTCAAGGGTCAAGGCTCAAGGCTTAAGGCTAAAGGGTCACGGCTCAAGGGTCAACGCACAAAAGTCAAGCCTCAAGGTTCAACGTTCAAGGTTCAAGGCTTATGGCCAAAGGCTCAAAGGATCAAGGATCAAGGGTCACTGCTCAAGACTCAAGGCTCAACGCTCAAGATTCAAAACTCACGGCTCAAGGCTCAAGGCTCAAGGCTCAAGACTCAAGGCTCAAGGCTCAAGGCTCAAGGTGCAAAGATCAAGTCTCAAGGCCCAAGTCTCAAGGACCAAGGCTCAAAGGATCAAGGCTCAAGGCTCAAGGTTCAAGGCTCAAGGCTCAAGGCTCAAGGCTCAAGGCTCAAGGTTCAAGGTTCAACGGTAAAGGTTCAAGGTTCAAAGGTCAAGGCTCAAGGGTCACGGCTCAAGGTCAAGGCTCAAAAATCAACGCTAAAGGCTCAAGGGTAAACGCTCAAGGCTCAAGGTTCAAGTCTCAAGAGTTAAGGCTCACGGTTAAGGCTCAAGAATCAAGGATCAAGTTTTAAAGCACAAGGCTCAAGCCTCAAGGCTCCAGGCTCAAGGCTCAAGGCTCAAGGCTCAAGGCTCAAGGCTCAAGGCTCAAGGTTCAAGGCTCGAGGCCCAAGGCTCAAAGGATCAAGGATAAGGGCTCAAGGCTCAAGGCTCAAGGTGCAAGGATCAAGTCTCAAGGCCCAAGGCTCAAAGGATCAAGGATAAGGGCTCAAGGCTCAAGGCTCCAGGCTCAACGCTCAAGGCTCAAGGCTCAAGGCTCAAGGCTCAAGGTTCAAGCTTCAAAGCTCAAGGCTCAAGGGTCACGTCTCAAGGCTTATGGCTGAAAAGTCAAGGCTCAAGGGTCACAACTCATGGCTCCACGCTCAAGGCTCAAGGCTCAAGAGTCAAGGTTTAAGGCTCAAGGTTCAAGGCTCAAGGCTTAAGGCTCAAGGCTGAAGGCTCAAGGCTTAAGGATCAAGGGTCAAGGGTCAAGGTTCAAGGGTCAAGGGTCAAGGCTTAAGGCTCTAGGCTCTAGGCTCAAGGCTCAAGGCTTTAGGCTCTAGGCTCAAGGCACAAGGATCAACGCTCAAGCGTCAAGGCTCATGGCTCAAGGCTCAAGGCTCAAGGCTCAAGGCTCAAGGCTCAGGGCTCAAGGCTCAAGGCTCAATGCTCAAGGCTCAAGGCTCAAGGCTCAAGGCTCAAGGCTCAAGGCTCAAGGCTCAAGGTTCAAGGCTCAAGGCTCAAGGCTCAAGGCTCAAGGCTCAAGGCTCAAGGCTCAAGGTTCAAGGCTCAAGGTTCAAGGCTCAAGGCTCAAGGCTCAAGGCTCAAGGCTCTAGGCTCAAGGCACAAGGATCAACGCTCAAGCGTCAAGGCTCATGGCTCAAGGCTCAAGGCTCAAGGCTCAAGGCTCAAGGCTCAGGGCTCAAGGCTCAAGGCTCAATGCTCAAGGCTCAAGGCTCAAGGCTCAAGGCTCAAGGTTCAACGGTAAAGGTTCAAGGTTCAAAGGTCAAGGCTCAAGGGTCATGGCTCAAGGTCAAGGCTCAAAAATCAAGGCTAAAGGCTCAAGGGTAAACGCTCAAGGCTTAAGGTTCAAGTCTCAAGAGTTAAGGCTCACGGTTAAGGCTCAAGAGTCAAGGATGAAGTTTTAAAGCACAAGGCTCAAGGCTCAAGGCTCCAGGCTCAAGGCTCAAGGCTCAAGACTCAAGGCTCAAAGCTCAAGGCTCAAGGCTCAAGGCTCAAGGCTCAAGGCTCAAGGCTCAAGGCTCAAGGCTCAAGGGTTAAGGCTCAAGGCTCAAGGCACAAGGTTCAAGGCTCAAGACTCAAGGCTCAAGGCTCAAGGCTCAAGGCTCAAGGCTCAAGGTTCAAGGCTCAAGGCCCAAGGCTCAATGGATCAAGGATAAGGGCTCAAGGCTCAAGGCTCAAGGTGCAAGGATCAAGTCTCAAGGCCCAAGGCTCAAAGGATCAAGGATCAGGGCTCAAGGCTCAAGGCTCAAGGCTCAAGGTTCAAGGTTCAAAGCTCAAGGCTCAAGGGTCACGTCTCAAGGCTTATGGCTGAAAAGTGAAGGCTGAAGGGTCACAACTCAAGGCTCCACGCTCAAGGCTCAAGGCTCAAGAGTCAAGGTTTAAGGCTCAAGGTTCAAGGCTCAAGGCTCAAGGCTTAAGGTTCAAGGCTTAAGGCTCAAGGCTCAAGGCTTAAGGATCAAGGGTCAAGGCTCAAGGTTCAAGGGTCAAGGGTCAAGGGTCAAGGCTCTAGGCTCTAGGCTCTAGGCTCAAGGCTCAAGGCTTTAGGCTCTAGGCTTAAGGCATAAGGATCAACACTCAAGCGTCAAGGCTCATGGCTCAAGGCTTAACGCTCAAGGCTCAAGGCTCAAGGCTCAAGGCTCAAGGGTCAAGGCTCAAGGCTCAAGGTTCAACGGTAAAGGTTTAAGGTTCAAAGGTCAAGGATCAAGGGTCACGGCTCAAAGGTCAAGGCTCAAAAATCAAGGCTAAAGGCTCAAGGGAAAACGCTCAAGGCTCAAGGTTCAAGTCTCAAGAGTTAAGGCTCACGGTTAAGGCTCAAGAGTCAAGGATCAAGTTTTAAAGCACAAGGCTCAAGGCTCAAGGCTCCAGGCTCAAGGCTCAAGGCTCAAGGCTCAAGGCTCAAGGCTCAAGGCTCAAGGCTCAAGGCTCAAGGCTCAAGGCTCAAGGCTCAAGGCTCAAGGTTCAAGGCTCAAGGCTCAAGCCCCAAGGCTCAAAGGATCAAGGATAAGAGCTCAAGGCTCAAGGCTCAAGGTGCAAGGATCAAGTCTCAAGGCCCAAGGCTCAAAGGATCAAGGATCAGGGCCCAAGGCTCAAGGCTCAAGGTTCAAGGTTCAAGGTTCAAAGCTCAAGGCTCAAGGGTCACGTCTCAAGCCTTATGGCTGAAAAGTGAAGGCTCAAGGGTCACAACTCAAGGCTCCACGCTCAAGGCTCAAGGCTCAAGAGTCAAGGTTTAAGGCTCAAGGATCAAGGCTCAAGGCTTAAGGCTTAAGGCTCAAGGCTCAAGTCTCAAGGCTTAAGGATCAAGGGTCAAGGCTCAAGGTTCAAGGGTCACGGGTCAAGGCTCAAGGCTCTTGGCTCAAGGCTCAAGGCTTTAGGCTCTAGGCTCAAGGCACAAGGATCAACGCTCAAGCTTCAAGCCTCATGGCTCAAGGCTCAAGGCTCAAGGCTCAAGGCTCAAGGCTCAAGGCTCAAGGTTCAACGGTAAAGGTTCAAGGTTCAAAGGTCAAGGTTCAAGGGTCACGGCTCAAGGTCAAGGCTCAAAAATCAAGGCTAAAGGCTCAAGGGTAAACGCCCAAGGGTAAACTCTCAAGGCTCAAGGTTCAAGTCTCAAGAGTTAAGGCTCGCGGTTATGGCTCAAGAGTCAAGGATCAAGTTTTAAAGCACAAGGCTCAAGGCTCAAGGCTCAAGGCTCAAGGCTCAAGGCTCAAGGATCAAGGATAAGGGCTCAAGGCTCAAGGCTCAAGGTGCAAGGATCAACTCTCAAGGCCCAAGGCTCAAAGGATCAAGGATCAGGGCTCAAGGATCAAGGCTCAAGGCTCAAGGCTCAAGGCTCAAGGCTCAAGGCTCAAGGCTCAAGGCTCAAGGCTCAAGGCTCAAGGCTCAAGGTTCAAGGTTCAAAGCTCAAGTCTCAAGGGTCACGTCTCAAGGCTTATGGCTGAAAAGTCAAGGCTCAAGGGTCACAACTCAAGGCTCCACGCTCAAGGCTCAAGGCTCAAGGTTCAAGGCTCAAGGCTCAAGGCTTAAGGCTCAAGGCTTAAGGCTCAAGGCTCAAGGCTTAAGGATCAAGGGTCAAGGCTCAAGGTTCAAGGGTCAAGGCTCAAGGCACAAGGCTCTAGGCTTTAGGCTCAAGGCTCAAGGCTTTAGGCTCTAGGCTCAAGGCACAAGGATCAACGCTCAAGCGTCAAGGCTCATGGCTCAAGGCTCAAGGCTCATGGCTCAAGACTCAAGGCTCAAGGCTCAAGGCTCAAGGCTCAAGTCTCAAGGCTCATGGCTCAAGGCTCAAGGCTCAAGGTTCAACGATAAAGGTTCAAGGTTCAAAGGTCAAGGCTCAAGGGTCACGGCTCAAGGTCAAGGCTCAAAAATCAAGGCTAAAGGCTGAAGGGTAAACGTTCATGGCTCAAGGTTCAAGTCTCAAGAGTTAAGGCTCACGGTTAAGGCTCAAGAGTCAAGGATCAAGTTTTAAAGCACAAGGCTCAAGGCTCAAGGCTCAAGGCTCCAGGCTCAAGGCTCATGGCTCATGGCTCAAGGCTCAAGGCTCAAGGCTCAAGGCTCCAGGCTCAAGGGTCAAGGCTCAAGGGTCAAGGCTCAAGGCTCAAGGCTCAAGGGTCAAGGCTCAAGGCCCAAGGGTAAACTCTCAAGGCTCAAGGTTCAAGTCTCAAGAGTTAAGGCTCACGGTTATGGCTCAAGAGTCAAGGATCAAGTTTTAAAGCACAAGGATCAAGGCTCAAGGCTCAAGGCCAAAGGCTCAAAGGATCAAGGATAAGGGCTCAAGGCTCAAGGCTCAAGGTGCAAGGATCAACTCTCAAGGCCCAAGGTTCAAAGGATCAAGGATCAGGGCTCAAGGCTCAAGGCTCAAGGCTCAAGGCTCAAGGCTCAAGGCTCAAGGCTCAAGGTTCAAGGTTCAAAGCTCAAGTCTCAAGGGTCACGTCTCAAGGCTTATGGCTGAAAAGTCAAGGCTCAAGGGTCACAACTCAAGGCTCCACGCTCAAGGCTCAAGGCTCAAGGTTCAAGGCTCAAGGCTCAAGGCTTAAGGCTCAAGGCTTAAGGCTCAAGGCTCAAGGCTTAAGGATCAAGGGTCAAGGCTCAAGGTTCAAGGGTCAAGGGTCAAGGCACAAGGCTCTAGGCTTTAGGCTCAAAGCTCAAGGCTTTAGGCTCTAGGCTCAAGGCACAAGGATCAACGCTCAAGCGTCAAGGCTCATGGCTCAAGGCTCAAGGCTCATGGCTTAAGGCTCAAGGCTCAAGGCTCAAGGCTCAAGTCTCAAGGCTCATGGCTCAATGCTCAAGGCTCAAGGTTCAACGGTAAAGGTTCAAGGTTCAAAGGTCAAGGCTCAAGGGTCACGGCTCAAGGTCAAGGCTCAAAAATCAAGGCTAAAGGCTGAAGGGTAAACGCTCAAGGCTCAAGGTTCAAGTCTCAAGAGTTAAGGCTCACGGTTAAGGCTCAAGAGTCAAGGATCAAGTATTAAAGCACAAGGCTCAAGGCTCAAGGCTCCAGGCTCAAGGCTCAAGGCTCATGGCTCATGGCTCAAGGCTCAAGGCTCAAGGCTCAAGGCTCCAGGCTCAAGGGTCAAGGCTCAAGGGTCAAGGCTCAAGGCTCAAGGCTCAAGGGTCAAGGCTCAAGGCCCAAGGCTCAAAGGATCAAGGATAAGGGCTCAAGGCTCAAGGCTCAAGGCTCAAGGCTCAAGGCTCAAGGCTCAAGGCTCAAGGCTCATGATTCAAGGTTCAAAGCTCAAGGCTCAAGGGTCACGTCTCAAGGCTCAAAAGTCACGGCTCAAGGCTCCACGCTCAAAGCTCAAGGCTCAAGAGTCAAGGTTCGAGGCTCAAGGTTTAAGGCGCAAGGCTCAAGGCTCAAGGCTCAAGGCTCAAGGTTCAAGGTTCAAGGGTCAAGGGTCAAGGGTTAAGGGTTAAGGGTCAAGGGTTAAAGGTTAAGGCTCAAGGCTCAAGGCTCAAGGCTCAAGGCTCATGGCTCAAGGCTCATGGCTCAAGGCTCAAGGCTCAAGGCTCAAGGCTCAAGGCTCAAGGCTCAAGGTTCAAGGTTCAAAGCTCAAGGCCCAAGGGTCACGTCTCAAGGCTTAAGGCCGAAAAGTCAAGGCTCAAGGGTCAAAGCTCAACGCTCCAGGCTCAAGGCTCAAGTCTCAAGAGTAAAGGTTTAAGGCTCAAGGTTCAAGGTTTAAGGCTCAAGGTTCAAGGTTCAGAGCTCAAGACTCAAGGGTCACGTGTCAAGGCTCAAGGCTCAAGAGTCAAGGTTCAAGGCGTAAGGTTCAAGGCTCAAGTATCATGGCACAAGGCTCAAGGCTGAAGTCTCAAGGGTAAAGGCTCAAAGCTCAAGGCTCAAGGCTCAAGGCTTAAGGCTAAAGGGTCACGGCTCAAGGGTCAACGAAAAAAGTTTAAGGCTCAAGGTTCAAGGTTCAAGGCTTATGGCCAATGGCTCAAAGGATCAAGGATCAAGGGTCACTGCTCAAGACTCAAGGCTCAACGCTCAAGAGTCAAGGCTCATGGCTCAAGGCTCAAGGCTCAAGGTTCAAGGCTCAAGGCTCAACGCTCAAGGCTCAAGGCTCAAGGTTCAAGGTTCAAAGCTCAAGGCTCAAGGGTCACATCTCAAGGCTTAAGGCGGAAAAGTCAAGGCTCAAGGGTCACAGCTCAAGGCTCCACGCTCAACGCTCAAGGCTCAAGAGTCAAGGTTTAAGGCCCAAGGTTCAAGGCTCAAGGCTCAAGGCTCAAGGCTCAAGGCTCAAGGCTCAAGGCTCAAGGCTTAAGGCTCAAGGCTCAAGGCTTAAGGCTCAAGGCTCAAGGCTCAAGGTTCAAGGGTCAAAGGTCAAGGGTCAAGGCTCTAGGCTCTAGGCTCAAGGCTCTAGGCTCTTGGCTCAAGGCTCAAGGCACAAGGACCAACGCTCAAGCATCAAGGCTCATGGCTCAATGCTCAAGGCTCAAGGCTCAAGGCCTAAGGGTTAAGGCTCAAGGCTCAAGGCTCAAGGCTCCAGGCTCAAGGCTCAAGGCTCAAGGCTCAAGGCTCAAGGCTCAAGGTTCAAGGTTCAATGGTCAAGGCTCAAGGGTCACGGCTCAAGGTCAAGGCTCAAAAATAAAGGCTAAAGGCTCAAGGGTAAACGCTCAAGGCTCAAGGTTCAAGTCTCAAGAGTCAAGGCTCACGGTTAAGGCTCAAGAGTCAAGGCTCAAGTTTCAACGCACAAGGCTCAAGGCTCAAGGGATCAAGGATAAGGGCTCAAGGGTAAAGGCTCAAGGCTCAAGGTTTAAGGCTCAAGGCTCAAGGCTCAAGGATCAAGGCTCAAGGCTCAAGGCTCAAGGCCCAAGGCTCAAAGGATCAAGGATAAGGGCTCAAGGCTAAAGGCTCAAGGCTCAAGGTTGAAAGCTCAAGGCTCAAGGCTCAAGGCTCAAGGCTCAAGGCTCAAGGCTCAAGGCTCATGGTTCAAGGTTCAAAGCTCAAGGCTCAAGGCACAAGGATCAAGGCTCAAGCATCAAGGCTCAAGGCTCAAGGCTCAAGGCTCAAGGCTCAAGGCTCAAGGCTCATGGTTCAAGGTTCAAAGCTCAAGGCTCAAGGGTCACGTCTCAAGGTTCAAGGGTCACGGCTCAAGGCTCCACGCTCAAAGCTCAAGGCTCAAGAGTCAAGGTTCAAGGCTCATTGTTCAAGGCTCAAGGTGCAAGTATCAAGTCTCAAGGCCCAAGGCTCAAAGGATCAAGGATCAGGGCTCAAGGCTCAAGGCTCAAGGCTCAAGGCTCAAGGCTCAAGGCTCAAGGCTCAAGGTTCAAGGTTCAAAGCTCAAGGCTCAAGGGTCACGTCTCAAGGATTATGGCTGAAAAGTCAAGGCTCAAGGGTCACAACTCAAGGCTCCACGCTCAAGGCTCAAGGCTCAAGAGTCAAGGTTTAAGGCTCAAGGTTCAAGGCTTAAGGCTCAAGGCTTAACGCTCAAGGCTCAAGGCTCAAGGCTTAAGGGTCAAGGGTCAAGGCTCAAGGTTCAAGGGTCAAGGGTCAAGGCTCAAGGCCCAAGGCTCAAAGGATCAAGGATAAGGGCTCAAGGCTAAAGGCTCAAGGCTCAAGGTTGAAAGCTCCAGGCTCAAGGCTCAAGGCTCAAGGCTCATGGTTCAAGGTTCAAAGCTCAAGGCTCAAGGCACAAGGATCAAGGCTCAAGCATCAAGGCTCAAGGCTCAAGGCTCAAGGCTCAAGGCTCAAGGCTCATGGTTCAAGGTTCAAAGCTCAAGGGTCACGTCTCAAGGTTCAAGGGTCACGGCTCAAGGCTCCACGCTCAAAGCTCAAGGCTCAAGAGTCAAGGTTCAAGGCTCAAGGTTCAAGGCGCAAGGCTCAAGGCTCAAGGCTCAAGGCTCAAGGCTCAAGGTTCAAGGGTCAAGGGTCAAGGGTCAAGGGTCAAGGGTCAAGGGTCAAGGGTTAAGGGTCAAGGATCAAGGTTCAAGGCTCAAGGCTCTCGGCTCAAGGATCAAGGCACAAGGATCAAGGCTCAAGCATCAAGGCTCAAGGCTAAAGGCTCAAGGCTCAAGGCTCAAGGCTCAAGGCTCAAGGCTCTAGGCTAAAGGCTCAAGGATCAAAGCTCAAGGCTCAAGGGTCACGTCTCAAGTCTTAAGGCTGAAAAGTCAAGACTCAAGGGTCACATCTCAAGGCTCAAGGCTCACGGCTCAAGGCTCAAGGCTCATGAGTCAAGGTTCAAGGCTCAAGTATCATGGCACAAGGCTCAAGGCTCAAGTCTCAAGGCTAAATGCTCAAAGCTCAAGGCTCAAGGCTCAAGGCTTAAGGCTAAAGGGTCACGGCTCAAGGGTCAACGCACAAAAGTCAAGGCTCAAGGCTCAAGGTTCAAGGTTCAAGGCTTATGGCCAAAGGTTCAAAGGATCAAGGATCAAGGGTCACTGCTAAAGACTCAAGGCTCAACGTTCAAGATTCAAGGCTCACGGCTAAAGGCACAAGGCTCATGGCTCAAGGCTCAAGGCTCAAGGCTCCAGGCTCAATGCTCAAGGCTCAAGGCTCAAGGCTGAGGGGTCAAGGTGCAAGGATCAAGTCTCAAGGCCCAAGGATCAAAGGATCAAGGATCCGGGCTCAAGGCTCAAGGCTCAAGGCTCAAAGCTCAAGGCTCAAGGCTCAAGGCTCAAGGCTCAAGGCTCAAGGCTCAAGGCTCAAGGCTCAAGGCTCAAGGCTCAAGGCTCAAGGCTCAAGGCTCAAGGCTCAAGGCTCAAGGCTCAAGGTTCAAGGTTCAAGAGTCAAGGCTCAAGTTTCAACGCACAAGGCTGAAGGCTGAAGGCTGAAGGCTCAAGGCTCAAGGCTCAAGGCTGAAGACTCAAGGGTCAAGGCTCAAGGGTCAAGGCTCAAGGCTCAAGGCTCAAGGCTCAAGGGTCACGTCTCAAGGCTCAAGGCTCAAGGCTCATGGTTCAAGGTTCAAAGCTCAAGGCTCAAGGGTCACGTCTTAAGGCTCAAGGGTCACGGCTCAAGGCTCCACGCTCAAAGCTCAAGGCTCAAGAGTCAAGGTTCAAGGCTCATGGTTCAAGGCGCAAGGCTCAAGGCTCAAGTCTCAAGGCTCAAGGGTCAAGGGTCAAGGGTCAAGGGTTATGGGTCAAGGATCAAGGTTCAAGGCTTAAGGCTCTAGGCTCTCGGCTCAAGGCACAAGGATCAAGGCTCAAGCATCAAGGCTCAAGGCTCAAGGCTCAAGGCTCAAGGCTCAATGTTTAAAGCTCAAGGCTCAAGGGTCACGTCTCAAGGCTTAAGGCTGAAAAGTCAAGGCTCAAGGGTCACAGCTCAAGGCTCCACGCTCAAGGCTCAAGGCTCAAGGCTCAAGGCTCAAGGCTCAAGGCTCAAGGCTCAAGGCTCAAGGCTCAAGACTCAAGGGTAAAGGTTCAAGGTTCAAAGGTCAAGGCTAAAGGGTCACGGCTCAAGGTCAAGGCTTAAAAATCAAGGCTAAAGGCTCAACGGTAAACGCTCAAGGCTCAAGGTTCAAGTATCAAGAGTCAAGGCTCACGGTTAAGGCTCAAGAGTCAAGGCTCAAGTTTCAACGCACAAGGCTCAAAGCTGAGGGCTGAAGGCTCAAAACTCAAGGCTCAAGGCTGTAGGGTCAAGGCTCAAGGCTCAAGGCTCAAGGCTCGAGGCTCAAGGCTCAAGGCTCATGGTTAAATGTTCAAAGCTCAAGGCTCAAGGGTCACGTCTCAAGGCTCAAGGGTCACGGCTCAAGGCTCCACGCTCAAAGCTCAAGGCTCAAGAGTCAAGGTTCAAGGCTCAAGGTTCAAGGCGCAAGGCTCAAGGCTCAAGGCTCAAGGCTCAAGGTTCAAGGGTCAAGGGTCATGGGTCAAGGCACAAGGATCAAGCCTCAAGCATCAAGGCTCAAGGCTCAAGGTTCAAGGCTCAAGGCTCATGGTTCAAGGCTCAAAGGCTCAAAGCTCAAGGCTCAAGGCTCAAGGGTCAATGTTCAAGGTTCAAAGGTCAAGGCTCAAGGCTCAAAAGTCAAGGCTCAAGTCTCAAGGCTAAAGGCTCAAAGCTCAAGGCTCAAGGCTCAAAGCTCAAGGCTCAAGGCTCAAGGCTCAAGGCTCAAGGCTCAAGGCTCAAGGCTTAAGGTTAAAGGGTCACGGCTCAAGGGTCCCGGCTCAAGGGTCAAGGCTCAAAAATCAATGGTAAAGGCTTAAAAGTCAAGGCTCAAGGTACAAGGCTCAAGGCTCAAGGATTATGGCTCAAGGCTGAAGGCTCAAGGCTCAAGGCTCAGGGCTCAGGGCTCAGGGCTCAAGGCTAAAGGTTCAAGGCTCAAACCTCAAGGCTCAAGGCTCAAGGCTCAAGGCTCAAGGCTCAAGGCTCAAGGCTCAAGGCTTAAGGCTCAAGGCTCAAGGCTCAGGGCTTAAAGCACAAGGCTCAAGGCTTTAGGGTTAAGGGTCAAGGTTCAAGGTTCAAAGCTCAAGGCTCAAAGGTCACGTCTCAAGGCTCAAGGCTCAAGGCTCAAATCCCAAGGTTCAAGGCTCTAGGCTCAGGCTCAAGGCTCAAGGCTCAAGGCTCAAGGCTCAAGGCTCTAGGCTCAAGGTTCATGGCTCAAGGCTCAAGGCTCAAGGTTCAAGGGTAAAGGTTCTAGGTTCAAAGGTCAAGGCTCAAGGGTCACGGCTCAAGGTCAAGGCTCAAAAATCAAGGCTAAAGGCTCAAGGGTAAACGCTCAAGGCTCAAGGTTCAAGTCTCAAGAGTCAAGGCTCACGGTTAAGGCTCAAGAGTCAAGGATCAAGTTTTAAAGCACAAGGCTCCAGGCTCAAGGCTCAAGGCTCAAGGCTGAAGGGTCAAGGCTCAAGGCTCAATGCTCAACGTTCAAGGCTCAAAGGATCAAGGATAAGGGCTCAAGGCTCAAGGCTCAAGGCTCAAGGCTCAAGGCTCAAGGCTAAAGGCTCAAGGCTCATGGTTCAAGGTTCAAACCTCAAGGCTCAAGGGTCACGTCTCAAGGCTCAAGGGTCACGGCTCAAGGCTCCACGCTCACAGCTCAAGGCTCAAGAGTCAATGTTCAAGGCTCAAGGTTCAAGGCGCAAGGCTCAAGGCTCAATGTTCAAGGTTCAAGGGTCCAGGGTCAAGGGTCAAGGGCAAGGGTTAAGGGTCAAGGGTCAAGGGTCAAGGGTCAAGGGTCAAGGGTCAAGGGTCAAGGGTTAAGGGTCAAGGGTCAAGGGTTAAGGGTCAAGGATCATGCTTCAAGGCTCAAGGCTCTAGGCTCTCGGCTCAAGGCTCAAGGCACAAGGATCAAGGCTCAAGCATCAAGGCTTAAGGCTCAAGGCTCAAGGCTCAAGGCTCAAGGCTCGAGGCTCAAGGCTCGAGGCTCAAGGCTCAAGGCTCAAGGCTCAAGGCTTAAGGCTCAAGGCTCAAGGCTCAGGGCTCAAGGCTCAGGGCTTAAGTCACAAGGATTTAGGGTTAAGGGTCAAGGTTCAAGTTTCAAATCTCAAGGCCTAAGGGTCACGTCTCCAGGCTCAAGGCTCAAATCTCAAGGTTCAAGGCTCAAGGCTCAGGCTCAAGGCTCAAGGCTCAAGGCTCCAGGCTCAAGGCTCAAGGCTCAAGGCTCAAGGCTCAAAGCTCAAGGCTCAAGGCTCAAGGCTCAAGGCTCAAGGCTCAAGGCTCAAGGCTCAAGGCTCAAGGCTCAAGGCTCTAGGCTCAAGGCTCAAGGCTCAAGGCTCAAGGCTTAGGGCTCAAGGCTCAAGGCTCAAGGCTCAAGACTCAAGATTCAAGGCTCAAGGCTCACATCTCAAAGGTCAAGGTTTAAAAGTCAAGTCTTAAGGCTCATGGTTCAAGGCTCAAGGCTCAAAGGTTCAAAGCTCAAGGCTCAAGGATCAAGGCTCAAGGCTCAAGGCTCAAGGCTCAAGGCTCAAGGCTCAAGGCTCAAGGCTCATGGTTCAAGGTTAAAAGCTCAAGGCTCAAGGGTCACGTCTAAAGGCTCAAGGGTCACGGCTCAAGGCTCCACGCTCACAGCTCAAGGCTCAAGAGTCAAGGTTCAATGCACAAGACTCAAGGCTCAAGGCTCAAGTTTCAAGGTTCAAGGGTCTAGGGTCAAGGGTCCAGGGTCAAGGGTCAAGGGTCAAGGGTTAAGGGTCAAGGGTTAGGGGTCAAGGATCAAGGTTCAAGGCTCAAAGCTCTAGGCTCTCGGCTCAAGGCACAAGGCACAAGGATCAAGGCTCAAGCATCAAGGCTCAAGGCTCAAGGCTCAAGGCTCAAGGCTCAAGGCTCAAGGCTCAAGGCTCAAGGCTCAAGGCTCAAGGCTCAAGGTTCATGGCTGAAGGCTCAAGGCTCAAGGTTCAAGGGTAAAGGTTCTAGGTTCAAAGGTCAAGGCTCAAGGGTCACGGCTCAAGGTCAAGGCTCAAAAATCAAGGCTAAAGGCTCAAGGGTAAACGCTCAAGGCTCAAGGTTCAAGTCTCAAGAGTCAAGGCTCACGGTTAAGGCTCAAGAGTCAAGGATCAAGTTTTAAAGCACAAGGCTCCAGGCTCAAGGCTCAAGGCTCAAGGCTGAAGGGTCAAGGCTCAAGGCTCAAGGCTCAAGGCTCAAGGTTCAAGGCGCAAGGTTCAAGGCTCAAGGCTCAATGTTCAAGGTTCAAGGGTCCAAGGTCAAGGGTCAAGGGCAAGGGTTAAGGGTCAAGGGTCAAGGGTCAAGGGTCAAGGGTTAAGGGTCAAGGGTCAAGGGTTAAGGGTCAAGGATCATGGTTCAAGGCTCAAGGCTCTAGGCTCTCGGCTCAAGGCTCAAGGCACAAGGATCAAGGCTCAAGCATCAAGGCTTAAGGCTTAAGGCTCAAGGCTCAAGGCTCAGGGCTCAAGGCTCAGGGCTTAAGTCACAAGGATTTAGGGTTAAGGGTCAAGGTTCAAGGTTCAAATCTCAAGGCCTAAGGGTCACGTCTCCAGGCTCAAGGCTCAAATCTCAAGGTTCAAGGCTCAAGGCTCAGGCTCAAGGCTCAAGGCTCCAGGCTCAAGGCTCAAGGCTCAATGCTCAAGGCTCAAGGCTCAAGGCTCAAGGCTCAAGGCTCAAGGCTCAAGGCTTAAGGCTCTAGGCTCAAGGCTCAAGGCTGAGGGCTCAAGGGTCAAGGCTCAAGGCTCAAGACTCAAGGGTCAAGGCTCAAGGCTCACATCTCAAAGGTCAAGGTTTAAAAGTCAAGTCTCAAGGCTCATGGTTCAAGGCTCAAGGCTCAAAGGTTCAAAGCTCAAGGCTCAAGGATCAACGCTCAAGGCTCAAGGCTCAAGGCTCAAGGCTCAAGGCTCAAGGCTCAAGGCTCAAGGCTCAAGGCTCAAGGCTCAAGGATCAAGTCTCAAGGGTCAAGGGTCAATGTTCAAGGTTCAAAGCTCTAGGCTTAAGGGTCATGGCTCAAGGATCAAGGCTCAAAATTCAAGGTTCAAGGCTCAAGGTTGAATGCTTCATACTGAAGGCTCAAGGCTCAAAGGATCAAGCCGCAAGGCTAAGCGCTCAACGATCAACAATCAAGGCTCAAGGCTCAAGGCTCAAGGCTCAAGGCTTAAGGCTAAAGGGTCACGGCTCAAGGGTCAACGCACAAAAGTCAAGTCTCAAGGGTCAAGGCTCAAAAATCAAGGGTAAAGGCTTAAAAGTCAAGGCTCAAGGTACAAGGCTCAAGGCTCAAGGATTGTGGCTCAAGGTTGGAGGCTCAAGGCTCAAGGCTCAGGGCTTAGGGCTCAAGGCTCAAGGCTCAAGGCTCACGGCTTAAAGCACAAGGCTCAAGGCTTTAGGGTTAAGGGTCAAGGTTCAAGGTTCAAAGCTCAAGGCTCAAGGGTCACGTCTCAAGGCTCAAGGCTCAAGGCTCAAATCTCAAGGTTCAAGGTTCAAGGCTCAAGGCTCAGACTCAAGGCTCAAGGTTCAAGGCTCAAGGCTCAAGGCTCAAGGCTTAAGGCTCTAGGCTCAAGGCTCAAGGCTCAAGGCTCAAGGCTTAGGGCTCAAGGCTCAAGGCTCAAGGTTCAAGACTCAAGGTTCAAGGCTCAAGGCTCACGTCTCAAAGGTCAAGGGTTAAAAGTCAAGGCTCAAGGCTCATGGTTCAAGGCTCAACACTCAAAGGCTCAAAGCTCAAGGCTCAAGGCTCAAGGATCAACGCTCAAGCATCAAGGCTCATGGCTCAAGGCTCAAGGCTCAAGGCTCAAGGCTCAAGGCTCAAGGCTTAAGGCTCGAGGCTCAAGGCTCAAGGCTCATGGTTCAATGTTCAAAGCTCAAGGCTCAAGGGTCACGTCTCAAGGCTAAAGGGTCACGGCTCAAGGCTCCACGCTCAAAGCTCAAGGCTCAAGAGTCAAGGTTCAAGGCTCAAGGTTCAAGGCGCAAGGCTCAAGGCTCAAGGCTCAAGGTTCAAGGGTCAAGGGTCATGGGTCAAGGCACAAGGATCAAGGCTCAAGCATCAAGGCTCAAGGCTCAAGGCTCAAGGCTCATGGTTCAGGGCTCAAAGGCTCAAAGCTCAAGGCTCAAGGCTCAAGGGTCAATGTTCAAGGTTCAAAGCTCAAGGCTCAAGGCTCAAAAGTCAAGGCTCAAGTCTCAAGGCTAAAGGCTCAAAGCTCAAGGCTCAAGGCTCAAAGCTCAAGGCTCAAGGCTCAAGGCTCAAGGATCAAGGCTCAAGGCTTAAGGTTAAAGGGTCACGGCTCAAGGGTCAAGGCTCAAAAATCAAGGGTAAAGGCTTAAAAGTCAAGGCTCAAGGTACAAGGCTCAAGGCTCAAGGATTATGGCTCAAGGCTGAAGGCTCAAGGCTCAAGGCTCAGGGCTCAGGGCTCAGGGCTCAAGGCTAAAGGTTCAAGGCTCAAACCTCAAGGCTCAAGGCTCACGGCTCAAGGCTCAGGGCTTAAAGCACAAGGCTCAAGGCTTTAGGGTTAAGGGTCAAGGTTCAAGGTTCAAAGCTCAAGGCTCAAGGGTCACGTCTCAAGGCTCAAGGCTCAAATCTCAAGGTTCAAGGCTCAAGGCTCAGGCTCAAGGCTCAAGGCTCAAGGCTCAAGGCTCAAGGCTCAAGGCTCAAGGCTCTAGGCTCAAGGCTCAAGGCTTATGGCTCAAGGCTCAAGGCTCAAGGTTCAAGGCTCAAGGTTCAAGGCTCAAGGCTCACGTCTCAATGGTCAAGGTTTAAAAGTCAAGGCTCAAGGCTCATGGTTCAAGGCTCAAGGCTCAAAGGCTCAAAGCTCAAGGCTCAAGGATCAACGCTCAAGGCTCAAGGCTCAAGGCTCAAGGCTCAAGGCTCAAGGCTCAAGGCTCAAGGCTCAAGGCTCAAGGATCAAGGATCAAGTCTCAAGGGTCAAGGGTCAATGTTCAAGGTTCAAAGCTCTAGGCTTAAGGGTCATGGCTCAAGGATCAAGGCTCAAAAGTCAAGGTTCAAGGCTCAAGGTTGAATGCTTCATGATGAAGGCTCAAGGCTCAAAGGATCAAGCCGCAAGGCTAAGCGCTCAACGATCAACAATCAAGGCTCAAGGCTCAAGGCTTAAGGCTAAAGGGTCACGGCTCAAGGGTCAACGCACAAAAGTCAAGTCTCAAGGGTCAAGGCTCAAAAATCAAGGGTAAAGGCTTAAAAGTCAAGGCTCAAGGTACAAGGCTCAAGGCTCAAGGCTCAAGGCTCAAGGCTCAAGGCTCAAGGCTCAAGGCTCTAGGCTCAAGGCTCAAGGCTTATGGCTCAAGGCTCAAGGCTCAAGGTTCAAGGCTCAAGGTTCAAGGCTCAAGGCTCACGTCTCAATGGTCAAGGTTTAAAAGTCAAGGCTCAAGGCTCATGGTTCAAGGCTCAAGGCTCAAAGGCTCAAAGCTCAAGGCTCAAGGCTCAAGGATCAACGCTCAAGGCTCAAGGCTCAAGGCTCAAGGCTCAAGGCTCAAGGCTCAAGGCTCAAGGCTCAAGGCTCAAGGCTCAAGGCTCAAGGCTCAAGGCTCAAGGCTCAAGGCTCAAGGCTCAAGTCTCAAGGGTCAAGGGTCAATGTTAAAGGTTCAAAGCTCTAGGCTTAAGGGTCATGGCTCAAGGATCAAGGCTCAAAAGTCAAGGTTCAAGGCTCAAGGTTGAATGCTTCATGCTGAAGGCTCAAGGCTCAAAGGATCAAGCCGCAAGGCTAAGCGCTCAACGATCAACAATCAAGGCTCAAGGCTCAAGGCTCAAGGCTTAAGGCTAAATGGTCACGGCTCAAGGGTCAACGCACAAAAGTCAAGTCTCAAGGGTCAAGGCTCAAAAATCAAGGGTAAAGGCTTAAAAGTCAAGGCTCAAGGTACAAGGCTCAAGGCTCAAGGATTGTGGCTCAAGGTTGAAGACTCAAGGCTCAAGGCTCAGGGCTCAGGGCTTAGGGCTCAAGGCTCAAGGCTGAAGGCTCAAGGCTCAAGGCTCAGGGCTCAGGGCTTAAAACACAAGGCTCAAGGCTTTAGGGTTAAGGGTCAAGGTTCAAGGTTCAAAGCTCAAGGCTCAAGGGTCACGTCTCAAGGCTCAAGGCTCAAGGCTCAAATCTCAAGGTTCAAGGCTCAAGGCTCAGACTCAAGGCTCAAGGCTCAAGGCTCCAGGCTTAAGGCTCTAGGCTCAAGGCTCAAGGCTCAAGGCTCAAGGCTCAAGGCTTAAGGCTCAAGGCTCAAGGTTCAAGACTCAAGGCTCAAGGCTCAAGGCTTAAGGTTAAAGGGTCACGGCTCAAGGGTCACGGCTCAAGGGTCAAGGCTCAAAAATCAAGGGTAAAGGCTTAAAAGTCAAGGCTCAAGGTACAAGGCTCAAGGCTCAAGGATTATGGCTCAAGGCTGAAGGCTCAAGGCTCAAGGCTCAGGGCTCAGGGCTCAAGGCTAAAGGTTCAAGGCTCAAGGCTCAAGGCTCAAGGCTCAAGGCTCAAGGCTCAAGGCTCAAGGCTCAGGGCTTAAAGCACAAGGCTCAAGGCTCAAGGGTTAAGGGTCAAGGTTCAAGGTTCAAAGCTCAAGGCTCAAGGGTCACGTCTCAAGGCTCAAGGCTCAAGGCTCAAATCTCAAGGTTCAAGGCTCAAGGCTCAGGCTCAAGGCTCAAGGCTCAAGGCTCAAGGCTCAAGGCTCAAGGCTCAAGGCTCTAGGCTCAAGGCTCAAGGCTTAGGGCTCAAGGCTCAAGGCTCAAGGCTCAAGGTTCAAGGCTCAAGGGTCAAGGCTCAAGGCTCACGTCTCAAAGGTCAAGGTTTAAAAGTCAAGGCTCAAGGCTCATGGTTCAAGGCTCAAGGCTCAAAGGCTCAAAGCTCAAGGCTCAAGGCTCAAGGATCAACGCTCAAGCATCAAGGCTCATGGCTCAAGGCTCAACGCTCAAGGCTCAAGGCTCAAGGCTCAAGGTTCAAGGTTCAAGGGTAAAGGTTCAAGGTTCAAAGGTCAAGGCTCAAGGGTCACGAGTCAAGGTCAAGGCTCAAAAATCAAGGCTAAAGGCTCAAGGGTAAACGCTCAAGGCTCAAGGTTCAAGTCTCAAGAGTCAAGGCTCACGGTTAAGGCTCAAGAGCCAAGGATCAAGTTTTAAAGCACAAGGCGCAAGGCTCAAGGCTCCAGGCTCAAGGCTCAAGGCTCAAGGCTGAAGGGTCAAGGCTCAAGGCTCAAGGCTCAAGGCTCAAGGCTCAAGGCTCAAGGCTCAAGGCTCAAGGCTCAAGGCTCAAGTCTCAAGGCTAAAGGCTAAAGGCTCAAGGCTCAACGCTCAAGGCTCAAGGCTCAAGGTTCAAGGCTCAAGGCCCAAGGCTCAAAGGATCAAGGATAATGGCTCAAGGCTCAAGGCTTAAGGCTCAAGGCTAGACGCTCAAGGCTCATGGTTCAAGGTTTAAAGCTCAAGGCTCAAGGGTCACGTCTCAAGGCTCAAGGGTCACGGCTCAAGGCTCCACGATCACAGCTCAAGGCTCAAGAGTCAAGGTTCAATGCACAAGACTCAAGGCTCAAGGCTCAAGGTTCAAGTTTCAAGGGTCAAGGGTCAAGGGTCAAGGGTCAAGGGTTAAGGGTCAAGGGTCAAGGGTCAAGGGTCATGGGTTAAGGGTCAAGGGTTAAGGGTCAAGGATCAAGGTTCAAGGCTCAAAGCTCTAGGCTCTCGGCTCAAGGCACAAGGCACAAGGATCAAGGCTCAAGCATCAAGGCTCAAGGCTCAAGGCTCAAGGCTCAAGGCTCAAGGCTCAAGGCTCAAGGTTCAAGGCTCAAGGCTCAAGGTTCATTGGTCAAGGCTCAAGGCTCAAGGCTCAAGGGTCAAGGTTCAAGGGTAAAGGTTCTAGGTTCAAAGGTCAAGGCTCAAGGGTCACGGCTCAAGGTCAAGGCTCAAAAATTAAGGCTAAAGGCTCAAGGGTAAACGCTCAAGGCTCAAGGTTCAAGTCTCAAGAGTCAAGGCTCACGGTTATGGCTCAAGAGTCAAGGATCAAGTTTTAAAGCACAAGGCTTCAGGCTCAAGGCTCAAGGCTCAAGGCTGAAGGGTCAAGGCTCAAGGCTCAAGGCTCAAGGCTCAAGGCTCAAGGCTCAAGGCTCAAGGCTCAAGGCTCAAGGCTCAAGGCTCAAGGCTCAACGCTCAACGCTCAAGGCTCAAGGCTCAAGGTTCAAGGATCAAGGCCCAAGGCTTAAAGGATCAAGGATAAGGGCTCAAGGCTCAAGGCTCAAGGCTAAAGGCTCAAGGCTCATGGTTCAAGGTTCAAACCTCAAGACTCAAGGGTCATGTCTCAAGGCTCAAGGGTCACGGCTCAAGGCTCCACGCTCACAGCTCAAGGCTCAAGAGTGAAGGTTCAAGGCTCAAGGTTCAAGGCGCAAGGCTCAAGGCTCAAGGCTCAATGTTCAAGGTTCAAGGGTCCAGGGTCAAGGGCAAGGGTTAAGGGTCAAGGGTCAAGGGTCAAGGGTTAAGGGTCAAGGGTTAAGGGTCAAGGATCATGGTTCAAGGCTCAAGGCTCTAGGCTCTCGGCTCAAGGCTCAAGGCACAAGGATCAAGGCTCAAGCATCAAGGCTTAAGGCTCAAGGCTCAAGGCTCAAGGCTCAAGGCTCAAGGCTCAAGGCTCAAGGCTCAAGGCTCAAGGCTCAAGGCTCAAGGCTCAAGACTCAAGGCTCAAGGCTCAAGGCTCAAGGCTCAAGGCTCAAGGCTCAAGGCTCAAGGCTCAAGGCTCAAGGCTCAAGGCTTAAGGCTTAAGGCTCAAGGCTCAAGGCTCAGGGCTCAAGGCTCAGGGCTTAAGTCACAAGGATTTAGGGTTAAGGGTCAAGGTTCAAGGTTCAAAGCTCAAGGCCTAAGGTTCACGTCTCCAGGCTCAAGGCTAAAGGCTCAAATCTCAAGGTTCAAGGGTCAAGGCTCAGGCTCAAGGCTCAAGGCTCAAGGCTCAAGGCTCAAGGCTCAAGGCTCAAGGCTCAAGGCTCAAGGCTCAAGGTTTAAGGCTCTAGGCTCAAGGCTCAAGGCTTAGGGCTCAAGGCTCAAGGCTCAAGGCTCAAGACTCAAGGTTCAAGGCTCAAGGCTCACATCTCAAAGGTCAAGGTTTAAAAGTCAAGTCTCAAGGCTCATGGTTCAAGGCTCAAGGCTCAAAGGTTCAAAGCTCAAGGCTCAAGGATCAAGGCTCAAGGCTCAAGGCTCAAGGCTCTAGGCTCAAGGCTCAAGGCTCAAGGCTCAAGGCTCAAGGCTCAAGGATCAAGGCTCAAGGCTCAAGTCTCAAGGGTCAAGGGTCAATGTTCAAGGTTCAAAGCTCTAGGCTTAAGGGTCATGGCTCAAGGATCAAGGCTCAAAAGTCAAGGTTCAAGGCTCAAGGTTGAATGCTTCATGCTGAAGGCTCAAGGCTCAAAGGATCAAGCCGCAAGGCTAAGCGCTCAACGATCAACAATCAAGGCTCAAGGCTCAAGGCTCAAGGCTTAAGGCTAAAGGGTCACGGATCAAGGGTCAACGCACAAAAGTCAAGTCTCAAGGGTCAAGGCTCAAAAATCAAGGGTAAAGGCTTAAAAGTCAAGGCTTAAGGTACAAGGCTCAAGGCCAAGGATTGTGGCTCAAGGTTGAAGGCCCAAGGCTCAAGGCTCATGGCTCAGGGCTTAGGGCTCAAGGCTAAAGGTTTAAGGCTCAAGGCTCAAGGCTCAAGGCTCAAGGCTCAAGGCTCAAGGCTCAAGGCTCAAGGCTCAGGGCTCAGGGCTTAAAGCACAAGGCTCAAGGCTTTAGGGTTAAGGGTCAAGGTTCAAGGTTCAAAGCTCAAGGCTCAAGGGTCACGTCTCAAGGCTCAAGGCTCAAGGCTCAAATCTCAAGGTTCAAGGCTCAAGGCTCAAGGCTCAAGGCTCAAGGCTCAAGGCTCAAGGCTCAAGGCTCAAGGTCAAGGTTTAAAAGTCAAGGCTCAAGGCTCATGGTTCAAGGCTCAACACTCAAAGGCTCAAAGCTCAAGGCTCAAGGATCAACGCTCAAGCATCAAGGCTCATGGCTCAAGGCTCAAGGCTCAAGGCTCAAGGCTCAAGGCTCAAGGTTCAAGGGTAAAGGTTCAAGGTTCAAAGGTCAAGGCTCAAGGGTCACGGCTCAAGGTCAAGGCTCAAAAATCAAGGCTAAAGGCTCAAGGGTAGACGCTCAAGGCTCAAGGTTCAAGTCTCAAGGTTCAAGTCTCAAGAGTCAAGGATCAAGTTTTAAAGCACAAGGCTCAAGGCTCAAGGCTCCAGGCTCAAGGCTCAAGGCTCAAGGCTGAAGGGTTAAGGCTCAAGGCTCAAGGCTCAAAGCTCAAGGCTCAAGGCTCAAGGCTCAAGGCTAAAGGCTCAAGGCTCAAGGCTCAACGCTCAAGGCTCAAGACTCAAGGTTCAAGGCTCAAGGCCCAAGGCTCAAAGGATCAAGGATAAGGGCTCAAGGCTCAATGCTCAAGGCTCAAGGCTAAAGGCTAAAGGCTCATGGTTCAAGGTTCAAAGCTCAAGGCTCAAGGGTCACGTCTCAAGGCTCAAGGGTCACGGCTCAAGGCTCAAGAGTCAAGGTTCAAGGCTCAAGGTTCAAGGCTCGAGGCTCCACGCTCACAGCTCAAGGCTCAAGAGTCAAGGTTCAAGGCTCAAGGTTCAAGGCGCAAGGCTCAAGGCTCAAGGCTCCACGCTCACAGCTCAAGGCTCAAGAGTCAAGGTTCAAGGCGCAAGGCTCAAGGCTCAAGGCTCAAGGTTCAAGGTTCAAGGGTCAAGGGTCAAGGGTCAAGGGTCAAGGGTTAAGGGTCAAGGATCAAGGATCAAGGGTTAAGGGTCAAGGGTTAAGGGTCAAGGATCAAGGTTCAAGGCTCAAGGCTCTAGGCTCAAGGCTCAAGGCACAAGGCTCAAGGCTCAAGGCTCAAGGCTCAAGGCTCATGGCTCATGGCTCAAGGCTCAAGGCTCAAGGGTAAAGGTTCAAGGTTCAAAGGTCAAGGCTCAAGGGTCACGGCTCAAGGTCAAGGCTCAAAAATCAAGGCTAAAGGCTCAAGGGTAAACGCTCAAGGCTCAATGTTCAAGTCTCAAGAGTCAAGGCTCACGGTTAAGGCTCAAGAGTCAAGGATCAAGTTTTAAAGCACAAGGCTCAAGGCTCCAGGCTCAAGGCTCAAGGCTCAAGGCTGAAGGCTCAAGGCTCAAGGCTCAAGGCTCAAGGCTCAAGGCTCAAGGCTCAAGGCTCAAGGCTCAAGGCTCAAGGCTCAAGGCTCAAGACTCAAGGCTCAAGGCTCAAGGCTCAAGGCTCAAGGCTCAAGACTCAAGGCTCAAGGCTCAAGGCTCAAGGTTCAAGGCTCAAGGCCCAAGGCTCAAAGGATCAAGGATAAGGGCTCAAGGCTCAAGGCTCAAGGCTCAAGGCTCATGGCTCAAGGCTAAAGGCTCAAGGCTCATGGTTCAAGGTTCAAAGCTCAAGGCTCAAGGGTCACGTCTCAAGGCTCAAGGGTCACGGATAAAGGCTCCACGCTCACAGCTCAAGGCTCAAGAGTCAAGGCTCTAGGCTCTCGGCTCAAGGCTCAAGGCACAAGGACCAAGGCTCAAGCATCAAGGCTCAAGGCTCAAGGCTCAAGGCTCAAGGCTCAGGGCTCAAGGCTCAGTGCTCAAGGGTCAGGGCTTAAGTCACAAGGCTTTAGGGTTAACGGTCAAGGTTCAAGGTTCAAAGCTCAAGGCTCAAGGGTCACGTCTCAAGGCTCAAGGCTCAAATCTCAAGGTTCAAGGCTCAAGGCTCAAGGCTCAAGGCTCAAGGCTCAAGGATCAAGGCTCAAGGATCAAGGCTCAAGCATCAAGGCTCAAGGCTCAAGGCTCAAGGCTCAGGGCTCAAGGCTCAGGGCTTAAGTCACCAGGCTTTAGGGTTAAGGGTCAAGGTTCAAGGTTCAAAGCTCAAGGCTCAAGGGTCACGTCTCAAGGCTCAAGGCTCAAGGCTCAAATCTCAAGGCTCAAGGCTCAAGGCTCAAGGCTCAAGGCTCAAGTCTCAAGGGTCAAGGGTCAATGTTCAAGGTTCAAAGCTCTAGGCTTAAGGGTCATGGCTCAAGGATCAAGGCTCAAAAGTCAAGGTTCAAGGCTCAAGGTTGAACGCTTCATGCTGAAGGCTCAAGGCTCAAAGGATCAAGCCGGAAGGCTAAGCGCTCAACGATCAACAATCAAGGCTCAAGGCTCAAGGCTCAAGGCTCAAGGCTTAAGGCTAAAGGGTCACGGCTCAAGGGTCAACGCACAAAAGTCAAGTCTCAAGGGTCAAGGCTCAAAAATCAAGGGTAAAGGCTTAAAAGTCAAGGCTCAAGGTACAAGGCTCAAGGCTCAAGGATTGTGGCTCAAGGCTGAAGGCTCAAGGCTCAAGGCTCAAGGCTCAAGGCTTAGGGCTCAGGGCTTAAAGCACAAGGCTCAAGGCTTTAGGGTTAAGGTTCAAGGTTCAAGGTTCAAAGCTCAAGGTTCAAGGCTCAAGGCTCAGGCTCAAGGCTCAAGGCTCAAGGCTCAAGGCTCAAGGCTCAAGGCTCATGGCTCAAGGCTCAAGGCTCAAGGCTCAAGGCTTAAGGCTCAAGGCTCAAGGCTCAAATCTCAAGGTTCAAGGCTCAAGGCTCAAATCTCAAGGTTCAAGGCTCAAGGCTCAGGCTCAAGGCTCAAGGCTCAAGGCTCAAGGCTCAAGGCTCAAGGCTCAAGGCTCATGGCTCAAGGCTCAAGGCTCAAGGCTCAAGGCTTAAGGCTCAAGGCTCAAGGCTCAAGGCTCAAGGCTTAGGGCTCAAGGCTCAAGGCCCAAGGTTCAAGACTCAAGGTTCAAGGCTCAAGGCTCACGTCTCAAAGGTCAAGGTTTAAAAGTCAAGGCTCAAGGCTCATGGTTCAAGGCTCAACACTCAAAGGCTCAAAGCTCAAGGCTCAAGGCTCAACACTCAAAGGCTCAAAGGTCAAGGCTCAAAAATCAAGGCTAAAGGCTCAAGGGTAAACGCTCAAGGCTCAAGGTTCAAGTCTCAAGAGCCAAGGCTCAAGGCTCAAGGCCTAAGGCTCAAGGCTCAAGGCTCAAGGCTCAAGGCTCAAGGGTCAAGGGTCAAGGCTCACGGCTCAAGGCTCAAGGTTCAAGGTTCAAGGTTCAAAGCTCAAGGCTCAAGGGTCACGTCTCAAGACTGAAGGCTGAAAAGTCAATGCTTAAGGCTCAAGGATCACGGATCAAGGCTCAAGGCTAAAGGCTAAAGGCTCATGGTTCAAGCTTCAAAGCTCAAGGCTCAAGGGTCACGTCTCAAGGCTCAAGGGTCACGGCTCAAGGCTCCACGCTCACAGCTCAAGGCTCAAGAGTACAGGTTCAAGGCTCAAGGTTCAAGGCGCAAGGCTCAAGGCTCAAGGCTCAAGGTTCAAGGTTCAAGGTTCAAGGGTCATGGGTCAAGGGTCAAGGGTTAAGGGTCAAGGATCAAGGGTCAAGGGTTAAGGGTCAAGGGTTAAGGGTTAAGGGTCAAGGATCAACGTTCAAGGCACAAGTCTCTAGGCTCTCGGCTCAAGGATCAAGGCACAAGGATCAAGGCTCAAGCATCAAGGCTCAAGGCTCAAGGCTCAAGGCTCAAGGCTCAAGGCTCAAGGCTCAAGGCTCAAGGCTCAAGGCTCATGGCTCAAGGCTCAAGGCTCAATGGTCAAGGTTCAAGGGTAAAGGTTCAAGGTTCAAAGGTCAAGGCTCAAGGGTCACGGCTCAAGGTAAAGGCTCAAGGGCAAACGCTCAAGGCTCAAGGTTCAAGTCTCAAGAGTCAAGGCTCACGGTTAAGGCTCAAGAGTCAAGGATAAAGTTTTAAAGCACAAGGCTCAAGGCTCCAGGCTCTAGGCTCAAGGCTGAAGGGTCAAGGGTCAAGGCTCAAGGCTCAAGGCTCAAGGCTCAAGGCTCAAGGCTCAAGGCTCAACGCTCAAGGTTCAAGGCTCAAGGCCCAAGGCTCAAAGGATCAAGGATAAGGGCTCAAGGCTCAAGGCTCAAGGCTCAAGGCCCAAGGCTAAAGGCTCAAGGCTCATGGTTCAAGGTTCAAAGCTCAAGGCTCAAGGGTCACGTCTCAAGGCTCAAGGGTCACGTCTCAAGGCTCAAGGGTCACGGCTCAAGGCTCCACGCTCACAGCTCAAGGCTCAAGAGTCAAGGTTCAAGGCTCAAGGTTCAAGGCGCAAGGCTCAAGGCTCAATGTTCAAGGTTCAAGGGTCAAGGGTCAAGGGTCAAGAGCAAGGGTTAAGGGTCAAGGGTCAAGGGTCAAGGGTTAAGGGTCAAGGGTTAAGGGTCAAGGATCAAGGTTCAAGGCTCAAGGCTCTAGGCTCTCGGCTCAAGGCTCAAGGCACAAGGATCAAGGCTCAAGGCTCAAGGCTCAAGGCTCAAGGCTCAAGGCTCAAGGCTCATGGCTCAAGGCTCAGGGCTCAAGGCTCAAGGCTCAAGGCTCAAGACTCAAGGCTCAAGACTCAAGGTTCAAGGCTCAAGGCTCAAGGCTCAAGGCTCAAGGCTCAAGGCTCAAGGCTCAAGGCTCAAGGCTCAAGGCTCAAGGCTCAAGGCTCAAGGGTCAAGGCTCAAGGCTCAAAGGTTCAAGGCTCAAGGCTCAAGGATCAAGACTCAAGGCTCAAGGCTCAAGGCTCAAGGCTCAAGGCTCAAGGCTCAAGGCTCAAGGCTCAAGGCTCAAGGCTCAAGGCTCAAGGCTCAAGGCTCAAGGCTCAAGGCTCAAGGCTCAAGGCTCAAGGCTCAAGGCTCAAGGCTCAAGGCTCAAGGCTCAAGTCTCAAGGGTCAAAGGTCAATGTTCAAGGTTCAAAGCTCTAGGCTTAAGGCTCAAGGCTCAAGGCTCAAGGCTCAAGGCTCAAGGCTCAAGGCTCAAGGCTCAAGGCTCAAGCTCAAGGCTCAAGGCTTAAGCTCAAGGCTCAAGGCTCAAATCTTAAGGCTCAAGGCTTAAGGCTCAAGGCTCAAGGCTCAAGGCTCAAAGCTCTCAAGGCTCAAAGGTCGTGTCTCAAGGCTCAAGGCTCAAAAGTCAAGGTTCAAGGCTCAAGGTTGAACGCTTCATGCTGAAGGCTCAAAGGATCAAGCCGCAAGGCTAAGCGCTCAACGATCAAAAATCAAGGCTCAACGCTCAACGCTCACGGCTAAAAGGATCAACGGTCAAGGGTCAAGGCTCAAGAGTGAAGGTTCAAGGCTCAAGGCTCAAGGCTCAAGGCTCAAGGCTGGAGGCTCAAGTATCAAGGCTGAAGGCTCAAGGATCAAGGCTCAAGGGTCAAGGCTCACGGCTCAAGGCTCAAGGCTCAAGGCTCACGGCTCAAGGCTCAAGGCTCAAGGTTCAAGGTTCAAGGTTCAAAGCTCAAGGCTCAAGGGTCACGTCTCAAGACTGAAGGCTGAAAAGTCAATGCTCAAGGCTCAAGGGTCATGGATCAAGGCTCCACGCTCAAAGCTCAAGGCTCAAGAGTCAAGGTTCAAGGCTCAAGGTTCAAGGCGCAAGGCTCAAGGGTCAAGGCTCAAGGCTCAAGGTTCAAGGGTCAAGGGTCAAGGGTCAAGGGTCAAGGGTTAAGGGTCAAGGGTCAAGGGTTAAGGGTCAAGGATCAAAGTTCAAGGCTCAAGGCTCTAGGCTCTCGGCTCAAGGCTCAAAGGACAAGGATCAAGGTTCAAGTATCAAGGCTCAAGGCTCAAGGCTCAAGGCTCAAGGCTCAAGGCTTAAGGCTCAAGGCTCAAGGCTCAAGGCTCATGGCTCAAGGCTCAAGGCTCAAGGGTCACATCTGAAGGCTTAAGGCTGAAAAGTCAAGGCTCAAGGGTCACAGCTCAAGGCTCCACGCTCAAGGCTCAAGGCTCAAGAGTGAAGGTTTAAGGCTCAAGGTTCAAGGCTCAAGGCTCAAGGCTCAAGGCTCAAGGCTTAAGGCTCAAGGCTCAAGGCTTAAGGCTCAAGGCTCAAGGCTCAAGGCTCAAGGCTCAAGGTTCAAGGGTCAAAGGTCAAAGGTCAAAGGTCAAGGGTCAAGGATCTAGGCTCTAGGCTCAAGGCTCTAGGCTCTTGGCTCAAGGCTCAAGGCACAAGGACCAACGCTCAAGCATCAAGGCTCATGGCTCAACGCCCAAGGCTCAAGGCTCAAGGCCTAAGGCCTAAGCCTCAAGGCTCAAGGCTCAAGGCTCAAGGCTCAAGGCTCAAGGCTCAAGGCTCAACGCTCAAGGGTAAACGTTCAAGGTTCAATGGTCAAGGCTCAAGGGTCACGGCTCAAGGTCAAGGCTCAAAAATCAAGGCTAAAGGCTCAAGGGTAAACGCTCAAGGCTCAAGGTTCAAGTCTCAAGAGTCAAGGCTCACGGTTAAGGCTCAAGAGTCAAGGCTCAAGTTTCAACGCACAAGGCTCAAGGCTGAAGGCTCAAGGCTGAAGGGTCAAGGCTCGAGACTCAAGGGTCAAGGGTCAAGGCTCAAGGCTCAAGGCTCAAGGCTCAAGGCTCAAGGCTCAAGGCTCAAGGCTCAAGGCTCAAGGCTCAAGGCTCAAGGCTCAAGGCTCAAGGCTCAAGGCTCAAGGCTCAAGGCTCAAGGCTCAAGGTTCAAGGCTCAAGGCTCAAGGCCCAAGGCTCAAAGGATCAAGGATAAGGGCTCAAGGCTAAAGGCTCAAGGCTCAAGGTTGAAGGCTCAAGGCTCAAGGCTCAAGGCTCAAGGCTCACGGCTCAAGGCTCAAGGCTCAAGGCTCAAGGCTCAAGGCTCAAGGATCAAGGCTCAAGGCTCAAGGCTTAAGGCTCAAGGCCCAAGGCTAAAAGGATCAAAGATAAGGGCTCAAGGCTAAAGGCTCAAGGCTCAAGGTTGAAAGCTCAAGGCTCAAGGCTCAAGGCTCAAGGTTCAAGGCTCATGGTTCAAGGTTCAAAGCTCAAGGCTCAAGGGTCACGTCTCAAGGTTCAAGGGTCACGGCTCAAGGCTCCACGCTCAAAGCTCAAGGCTCAAGAGTCAAGGTTCAAGGCTCAAGGTGCAAGGATCAAGTCTCAAGGCCCAAGGCTCAAAGGATCACGGATCAGGGCTCAAGGATCAAGGCTCAAGGCTCAAGGCTCAAGGCTCAAGGTTCAAGGTTCAAAGCTCAAGGCTCAAGGGTCACGTCTCAAGGCTTATGGCTGAAAAGTCAAGGCTCAAGGGTCACAACTCAAGGCTCCACGCTCAAGGCTCAAGGCTCAAGAGTCAAGGTTTAAGGCTCAAGGTTCAAGGCTCAAGGCTCAAGGCTTAAGGCTCAAGGCTTAAGGCTCAAGGCTCAAGGCTCAAGGCTTAAGGATCAAGGCTCGAGGCTCAAGGTTCAAGGGTCAAGTGTCAAGGCACAAGGCTCTAGGCTTTAGGCTCAAGGCTCAAGGCTTTAGGCTCTAGGCTCAAGGCACAAGGATCAACGCTCAAGCGTCAAGGGTCATGGCTCAAGGCTCAAGGCTCAAGGCTCAAGGCTCAATGCTCAAGGCTCAAGGCTCAAGGCTCATGGCTCAAGGCTCAAGGTTCAATGGTAAAGGTTCAAGGTTCAAAGGTCAAGGCTCAAGGGTCACGGCTCAAGGTCAAGGCTCAAAAATCAAGGCTAAAGGCTCAAGGGTAAACGCTCAAGGCTCAAGGTTCAAGTCTCAAGAGTTAAGGCTCATGGTTAAGGCTCAAGAGTCAAGGATCAAGTTTTAAAGCACAAGGCTCAAGGCTCAAGGCTCAAGGCTCAAGGCTCAAGGCTCAAGGCTCAAGGCTCAAGGCTCAAGGCCCAAGGCTCAAGGCTCAAGGCTCATGATTCAAGGTTCAAAGCTCAAGGCTCAAGGGTCACGTCTCAAGGCTCAAGGGTCACGGCTCAAGGCTCCACGCTCAAAGCTCAAGGCTCAAGAGTCAAGGTTCAAGGCTCAAGGTTTAAGGCGCAAGGCTCAAGGCTCAAGGCTCAAGGCTCAAGGCTCAAGGCTCAAGGTTCAAGGTTCAAGGGTCAAGGGTCAAGGGTTAAGGGTCAAGGGTTAAGGGATAAGGCTCAAGGCTCAAGGCTCAAGGCTCATGGCTCAAGGCTCAAGGCTCAAGGCTCAAGGCTCAAGGCTCAAGGCTCAAGGCTCAAGGCTCATGGCTCAAGGCTCAAGGTTCAACGGTAAAGGTTCAAGGTTCAAAGGTCAAGGCTCAAGGGTCACGGCTCAAGGCCAAGGCTCAAAAGTCAAGGCTAAAGGCTCAAGGGTAAACGCTCAAGGCTCAAGGTTCAAGTCTCAAGAGTTAAGGCTCACGGTTAAGGCTCAAGAGTCAAGGATCAAGTTTTAAAGCACAAGGCTCAAGGCTCAAGGCTCAAGGCTCAAGGCTCAAGGCCCAAGGCTCAAAGGATCAAGGATAAGGGCTCAAGGCTCAAGGCTCAAGGCTCAAGGCCCAAGGCTCAAGGCTCAACGCTCATGATTCAATGTTCAAAGCTCAAGGCTCAAGGGTCATGTCTCAAGGCTCAAGGGTCGCGGCTCAAGGCTCCACGCTCAAAACTCAAGGCTCAAGAGTCAAGGTTCAAGGCTCAAGGTTTAAGGCGCAAGGCTCAAGGCTCAAGGCTCAAGGCTCAAGGTTCAAGGTTCAAGGGTCAAGGGTCAAGGGTTAAGGGTCAAGGGTTAAGGATCAAGGCTCAAGTCTCAAGGCTCAAGGCTCAAGGCTCAAGGCTCAAGGTTCAAGGTTCAAAGCTCAAGGCCCAAGGGTCACGTCTCAAGGCTTAAGGCCGAAAAGTCAAGGCTCAAGGGTCAAAGCTCAACGCTCCACGCTCAAGGCTCAAGGCTCAAGAGTCAAGGTTTAAGGCTCAAGGTTCAAGGTTCAAAGCTCAAGACTCAAGGGTCATGTGTCAAGGCTTAAGGCTCACGGCTCAAGGCTCAAGGCTCAAGAGTCAAGGTTCAAGGCTCAAGGTTCAAGGCTCAAGTATCATGGCACAAGGCTCAAGGCTGAAGTCTCAAGGCTAAAGGCTCAAAGCTCAAGGCTCAAGGCTCAAGGCTTAAGGCTAAAGGGTCACGGCTCAAGGGTCAACGAAAAAAATTCAAGGTTCAAGGTTCAAGGCTTATGGCCAATGGCTCAAAGGATCAAGGATCAAGGGTCACTGCTCAAGACTCAAGGCTCAACGCTCAAGATTCAAGGCTCATGGCTCAACGCTCAAGGCTCAAGGCTCAAGGTTCAAGGCTCAAGGCTCAAGGCTCAAGGTTCAACGCTCAAGACAAGGCTCAAGGTTCAAGGTTCAAAGCTCAAGGGTCACGTCTCAAGGCTTAAGGCTGAAAAGTCAAGGCTCAAGCGTCACGGCTCAAGGCTCCACGCTCAAGGCTCAAGAGTCAAGGTTTAAGGCTCAAGGTTCAAGGCTCAAGGCTCAAGGCTCACGGCTCAAGGCTCAAGGCTTAAGGCTCAAGGCTCAAGGCTTAAGGCTCAAGGCTTAAGGCTCAAGGGTCAAAGGTCAAGGGTCAAGGCTCTAGGCTCAAGGCTCTAGGCTCTTGGCTCAAGGCTCAAGGCACAAGGATCAACGCTCAAGCATCAAGGCTCATGGCTCAAGGCTCAAGGCTCAAGGCTCAAGGCCTAAGGCTCAAGGCTCAAGGCTCAAGGCTCAAGGCTCAAGGCTCAAGGCTCAAGGCTCAAGGCTCAAGGCTCAAGGGTAAAGGTTCAAGGTTCAATGGTCAAGGCTCAAGGGTCACGGCTCAAGGTCAAGGCTCAAAAATCAAGGCTAAAGGCTCAAGGGTAAACGCTCAAGGTTCAAGGTTCAAGTCTCAAGAGTCAAGGCTCACGGTTAAGGCTCAAGAGTCAAGGCTCAAGTTTCAACGCACAAGGCTCAAGGCTGAAGGCTCAAGGCTGAAGGGTCAAGGCTCGAGACTCAAGGCTCAAGGCTCAAGGGTCAAGGGTCAAGGCTCAAGGGTCAAGGCTCAAGGCTCAAGGCTCAAGGCTCAAGGCTCAAGGCTCAAGGCTCAAGGCTCAAGGCTCAAGGCTCAAGGCTCAAGGCTCAAGGCTCAAGGCTCAAGGTTCAAGGCTCAAGGCCCAAGGCCCAAGGCTCAAAGGATCATTGATAAGGGCTCAAGGCTAAAGGATCAAGGCTCAACGCTCAAGATTCAAGGCTCATGGCTCAAGGCTCAAGGCTCAAGGCTCAAGGTCAAGGCTCAAGGCTCAAGGCTCAAGGTTCAACGCTCAAGACAAGGCTCAAGGTTCAAGGTTCAAAGCTCAAGGGTCACGTCTCAAGGCTTAAGGCTGAAAAGTCAAGGCTCAAGGGTCACGGCTCAAGGCTCCACGCTCAAGGCTCAAGAGTCAAGGTTTAAGGCTCAAGGTTCAAGGCTCAAGGCTCAAGGCTCAAGGCTCAAGGCTTAAGGCTCAAGGCTCAAGGCTTAAGGCTCAAGGCTTAAGGCTCAAGGGTCAAAGGTCAAGGGTCAAGGCTCTAGGCTCAAGGCTCTAGGCTCTTGGCTCAAGGCTCAAGGCACAAGGATCAACGCTCAAGCATCAAGGCTCATGGCTCAAGGCTCAAGGCTCAAGGCCTAAGGCCTAAGGCTCAAGGCTCAAGGCTCAAGGCTCAAGGCTCAAGGCTCAAGGGTAAAGGTTCAAGGTTCAATGGTCAAGGCTCAAGGGTCACGGCTCAAGGTCAAGGCTCAAAAATCAAGGCTAAAGGCTCAAGGGTAAACGCTCAAGGTTCAAGGTTCAAGTCTCAAGAGTTAAGGCTCACGGTTAAGGCTCAAGAGTCAAGGCTCAAGTTTCAACGCACAAGGCTCAAGGCTGAAGGCTCAAGGCTGAAGGGTCAAGGCTCGAGACTCAAGGCTCAAGGCTCAAGGGTCAAGGGTCAAGGCTCAAGGCTCAAGGCTCAAGGCTCAAGGCTCAAGGCTCAAGGCTCAAGGCCCAAGGCCCAAGGCTCAAAGGATCATTGATAAGGGCTCAAGGCTAAAGGCTCAAGGCTCAAGGTTGAAGGCTCAAGGCTCAAGGCTCAAGGCTCAAGGCTCAAGGCCCAAGGCTCAAGGCTCAAGGCTCAAGGCTCAAAGCTCAAGGCTCAAGGCTCAAGGATCAAGTCTCAAGGCTCAAGGCTCAAGGCCCAATGCTCAAAGGATCAAGGATAAGGGCTCAAGGCTAAAGGCTCAAGGCTCAAGGTTGAAAGCTCAAGGCTCAAGGCTCAATGCTCAAGGCTCATGGTTCAAGGTTCAAAGCTCAAGGCTCGAGGCACAAAGATCAAGGCTCAAGCATCAAGGCTCAAGGCTCATGGCTTAAGGCTCAAGGCTCAAGGCTCAAGGCTCAAGGCTCAAGGCTCAAGGCTCAAGGCTCAAGGCTCAAGGCTCAAGGCTCAAGGCTCAAGGCTCAAGGCTCATGGTTCAAGGTTCAAAGCTCAAGGCTCAAGGGTCACGTCTCAAGGTTCGAGGGTCACGGCTCAAGGCTCCATGCTCAAAGCTCAAGGCTCAAGAGTCAAGGTTCAAGGCTCAAGGTTCAAGGCGCAAGGCTCAAGGCTCAAGGGTCAAGGGTCAAGGCTCAAGGCTTAAGGCTCAAGGTTCAAGGGTAAAGGGTCAAGGGTCAAGGGTCAAGGGTCAAGGGTCAAGGGTCAAGGGTCAAGGGTTAAGGGTCAAGGATCAAGGTTCAAGGCTCAAGGCTCAAGGCTCTCGGCTCAAGGATCAAGGCACAAGGATCAAGGCTCAAGCATCAAGGCTCAAGGCTAAAGGCTCAAGGCTCAAGGATCAAGGCTCAAGGCTCTAGGCTAAAGGCTCAAGGTTCAAAGCTCAAGGCTCAAGGGTCACGTCTCAAGGCTTAAGGCTGAAAAGTCAAGACTCAAGGGTCACGTCTCAAGGCTCAAGGCTCACGGCTCAAGGCTCAAGGCTCAAGGCACAAGGATCAACGCTCAAGCGTCAAGGCTCATGGCTCAAGGCTCATGGCTCAAGGCTCAAGGCTCAAGGCTCAAGGCTCAAGGCTCAAGGCTCAAGGCTCAAGGCTCAAGGCTCAAGGCTCAAGGCTCAAGGTTCAAGGCTCAAGGCCCAAGGCCCAAGGCTCAAAGGATCATTGATAAGGGCTCAAGGCTAAAGGCTCAAGGCTCAAGGTTGAAGGCTCAAGGCTCAAGGCTCAAGGCTCAAGGCTCAAGGCTCAAGGCTCAAGGCTCAAGGCTCAAGGCTCAAGGCTCAAGGCTCAAGGCTCAAGGCTCAAGGCTCAAGGATCAAGTCTCAAGGCTCAAGGCTCAAGGCCCAATGCTCAAAGGATCAAGGATAAGGGCTCAAGGCTAAAGGCTCAAGGCTCAAGGTTGAAAGCTCAAGGCTCAAGGCTCAAGGCTCAAGGCTCAAGGCTCAAGGCTCAATGCTCAAGGCTCATGGTTCAAGGTTCAAAGCTCAAGGCTCGAGGCACAAAGATCAAGGCTCAAGCATCAAGGCTCAAGGCTCAAGGCTTAAGGCTCAAGGCTCAAGGCTTAAGGCTCAAGGCTCAAGGCTCAAGGCTCAAGGCTCAAGGCTCAAGGCTCAAGGCTCAAGGCTCAAGGCTCAAGGCTCAAGGCTCATGGTTCAAGGTTCAAAGCTCAAGGCTCAAGGGTCACGTCTCAAGGTTCAAGGGTCACGGCTCAAGGCTCCACGCTCAAAGCTCAAGGCTCAAGAGTCAAGGTTCAAGGCTCAAGGTTCAAGGCGCAAGGCTCAAGGGTCAAGGGTCAAGGGTCAAGGCTCAAGGCTTAAGGCTCAAGGTTCAAGGGTAAAGGGTCAAGGGTCAAGGGTCAAGGGTCAAGGGTCAAGGGTTAAGGGTCAAGGATCAAGGTTCAAGGCTCAAGGCTCAAGGCTCTCGGCTCAAGGATCAAGGCACAAGGATCAAGGCTCAAGCATCAAGGCTCAAGGCTAAAGGCTCAAGGCTCAAGGATCAAGGCTCAAGGCTCTAGGCTAAAGGCTCAAGGTTCAAAGCTCAAGGCTCAAGGGTCACGTCTCAAGGCTTAAGGCTGAAAAGTCAAGACTCAAGGGTCACGTCTCAAGGCTCAAGGCTCACGGCTCAAGGCTCAAGGCTCAAGGCACAAGGATCAACGCTCAAGCGTCAAGGCTCATGGCTCAAGGTTCAAGGCTCAAGGTTCAAGGCTCAAGTATCATGGCACAAGGCTCAAGTCTCAAAGCTAAAGGCTAAAAGCTCAAGGCTCAATGCTCAAGGCTTAAGGCTTAAGGCTAAAGGGTCACGGCTCAAGGGTCAACGCACAAAAGTCAAGGCTCAAGGCTCAAGGTTCAAGGTTCAAGGCTTATGGCCAAAGGTTCAAAGGATCAAGGATCAAGGGTCACTGCTAAAGACTCAAGGCTCAACGCTCAAGATTCAAGGCTCAAGGCTCAGGGGTCAAGGTGCAAGGATCAAGTCTCGAGGCCCAAGGCTCAATGGATCAAGGATCAGGGCTCAAGGCTCAAGGCTCAAGGCTCAAGGCTCAAAGCTCAAGGCTCAAGGCTCAAGGCTCAAGGCTCAAGGCTCAAGGCTCAAGGCTCAAGGCTCAAGGCTTAAGGCTCAAGGCTCAAGGCTCAAGGTTCAAGGCTCAAGGCTCAAGGTTCAAGGGTAAAGGTTCAAGGTTCAAAGGTCAAGGCTCAAGGGTCACGGCTCAAGGTCAAGGTTTAAAAATCAAGGCTAAAGGCTCAACGGTAAACGCTCAAGGCTCAAGGTTCAAGTCTCAAGAGTCAAGGCTCACGGTTAAGGCTCAAGAGTCAAGGCTCAAGTTTCAACGCACAAGGCTCAAGGCTGAAGGCTCAAAACTCAAGGCTCAAGGCTGAAGGGTCAAGGCTCAAGGCTCAAGGCTCAAGGCTCGAGGCTCAAGTCTCAAGGCTCATGGTTCATGGTTCAAAGCTCATGGCTCAAGGGTCACGTCTCAAGGCTCAAGGGTCACGGCTCAAGGCTCCACGCTCAAAGCTCAAGGCTCAAGAGTCAAGGTTCAAGGCTCAAGGTTCAAGGCGCAAGGCTCAAGGCTCAAGGCTCAAGGCTCTAGGGTCAAGGGTCATGGGTCAAGGCACAAGGATCAAGGCTCAAGCATCAAGGCTCAAGGCTCATGGTTCAAGGCTCAAAGCTCAAGGGTCAAGGCTCAAGGGTCAATGTTCAAGGTTCAAAGGTACAAGGCTCAAGGTACAAGGCTCAAGGTACAAGGTACAAGGCTCAAGGATTATGGCTCAAGGCTGAAGGCTCAAGGCTCAAGGCTCAGGGCTCAGGGCTCAGGGCTCAAGGCTAAAGGTTCAAGGCTCAAACCTCAAGGCTCAAGGCTCAAGGCTCAAGGCTCAAGGCTCAAGGCTCAAGGCTCAAGGCTCAAGGCTCAAGGCTCAAGGCTCAGGGCTTAAAGCACAAGGCTCAAGGCTTTAGGGTTAAGGGTCAAGGTTCAAGGTTCAAAGCTCAAGGCTCAAGGGTCACGTCTCAAGGCTCAAGGCTCAAGGCTCAAGGCTCAAATCTCAAGGTTCAAGGCTCAAGGCTCAGGCTCAAGGCTCAAGGCTCAAGGCTCAAGGCTCAAGGCTCAAGGCTCAAGGCTCAAGGCTCAAGGCTCAAGGCTCAAGGCTCAAGGCTCAAGGCTCAAGGCTCAAGGCTAAAGGCTCAAGGCTGGCTTAAGGCTCTAGGTTCAAGACTCAAGGTTTAAGGCTCAAGGCTCACGTCTCAAAGGTCAAGGTTTAAAAGTCAAGGCTCAAGGCTCATGGTTCAAGGCTCAAGGCTCAAAGGTTCAAAGCTCAAGGCTCAAGGCTCAAGGATCAATGCTCAAGCATCAAGGCTCATGGCTCAAGGCTCAACGCTCAACGCTCAAGGCTCAAGGCTCAAGGCTCAAGGCTCAAGGCTCAAGGCTCAAGGCTCAAGGCTCAAGGCTCAAGGCTCAAGGCTCAAGGCTCAAGGCTCAAGGCTCAAGGTTCAAGGGTAAAGGTTCAAGGTTCAAAGGTCAAGGCTCAAGGGTCACGGCTCAAGGTCAAGGCTCAAAAATCAAGGCTAAAGGCTCAAGGGTAAACGCTCAAGGCTCAAGGTTCAAGACTCAAGAGTCAACGCTCACGGTTAAGGCTCAAGAGCCAAGGATCAAGTTTTAAAGCACAAGGCTCAAGGGTCAAGGCTCCAGGCTCAAGGGTCAAGGCTCAAGGCTCAAGGGTCAACGCACAAGGCTCAAGGCTCAAGGCTCAAGGCTCAAGGCTCAAAGCTCAAGGCTAAAGGCTAAAGGCTCAAGGGTCAACGCTCAAGGCTCAAGGCTCAAGGTTCAAGGCCCAAGGCTCAAAGGATCAAGGATAATGGCTCAAGGCTCAAGGCTCAAGGCTAAAGGCTCAGGGCTCATGGTTCAAGGTTAAAAGCTCAAGGCTCAAGGGTCACGTCTCAAGGCTCAAGGGTCACGGCTCAAGGCTCCACGCTCACAGCTCAAGGCTCAAGAGTCAAGGTTCAAGGCACAAGGCTAAAGGCTCAAGGCTCAAGGTTCAAGGTTCAAGGGTCAAGGGTCAAGGGTTAAGGGTCAAGGGTCAAGGTTCAAGGGTTAAAGGTCAAGGGTTAAGGGTCAAGGATCAAGGTTTAAGGCTCAAAGCTCTAGGCTCTCGGCTCAAGGCAAAAGGATCAAGGCTCAAGCATCAAGGCTCAAGGCTCAAGGCTCAAGGCTCAAGGCTCAAGGCTCAAGGCTCAAGGCTCAAGGCTCAAGGCTCAAGGCTCAAGGTCATGGCTCAAGGCTCAAGGCTCAAGGGTCAAGGTTCAAGGGTAAAGGTTCTAGGTTCAAAGGTCAAGGCTCAAGGGTCACGGCTCAAGGTCAAGGCTCAAAAATCAAGGCTAAAGGCTCAAGGGTAAACGCTCAAGGCTCAAGGTTCAAGTCTCAAGAGTCAAGGCTCACGGTTAAGGCTCAAGAGTCAAGGATCAAGTTTTAAAGCACAAGGCTCAGGGCTCAAGGCTCCAGGCTCAAGGCTCAAGGCTCAAGGCTCAATGCTCAACGCTCAAGGCTCAAGGCTCAAGGTTCAAGGCTCAAGGCCCAAGGCTCAAAGGATCAAGGATAAGTGCTCAAGGCTCAAGGCTCAAGGCTCAAGGCTCAAGGGTCAAGGCTCAAGGCTAAAGGCTCAAGGCTCATGGTTCAAGGTTCAAACCTCAAGGCTCGAGGGTCACATCTCAAGGCTCAAGGGTCACGGCTCAAGGCTCCATGCTCACAGCTCAAGGCTCAAGAGTCAAGGTTCAAGGCTCAAGGTTCAAGGCGCAAGGCTCAAGGCTCAAGGCTCAATGTTCAAGGTTCAAGGGTCAAGGGTCAAGGGCAAGGGTTAAGGGTCAAGGGTCAAGGGTCTTGGGTTAAGGGTCAAGGGTTAAGGGTCAAGGATCATGGTTCAAGGCTCAAGGCTCTAGGCTCTCAGCTCAAGGCTCAAGGCACAAGGATCAAGGCTCAAGCATCAAGGTTCAAGGCTCAAGGCTCAAGGCTCAAGGCTCAAGGCTCAAGGCTCAAGGCTCAAGGCTCAAGGCTCAAGGCTCAAGGCTCAAGGCTCAAGGCTCAGGGCTCAAGGCTCAGGGCTTAAGTCACAAGGATTTAGGGTTAAGGGTCAAGGTTCAAGGTTCAAAGCTCAAGGCCTAAGGGTCACGTCTCCAGGCTCAAGGCTCAAGGCTCAAATCTCAAGGTTCAAGGCTCAAGGCTCAGGCTCAAGGCTCAAGGCTCCAGGCTCAAGGCTCAAGGCTCAAGGCTCAAGGCTCAAGGCTCAGGCTCAAGGCTCAAGGCTCAAGGCTCAAGGCTCAAGGCTCAAGGCTCAAGGCTTAAGGCTCTAGGCTCAAGGCTCAAGGCTTAGGGCTCAAGGCTCAAGGCTCAAGGCTCAAGACTCAAGGTTCAAGGCTCAAGTCTCAAAGGTCAAGGTTTAAAAGTCAAGTCTCAAGGCTCATGGTTCAAGGCTCAAGGCTCAAAGGTTCAAAGCTCAAGGCTCAAGGATCAAGGCTCAAGGCTCAAGGCTCAAGGCTCAAGGCTCAAGGCTCAAGGCTCAAGGCTCAAGGCTCAAAGCCCAAGGCTCAAGGCTCAAGGCTCAAGGGTCAAGGCTCAAGTCTCAAGGGTCAAGGGTCAATGTTCAAGGTTCAAAGCTCTAGGCTTAAGGGTCATGGCTCAAGGATCAAGGCTCAAAAGTCAAGGTTCAAGGCTCAAGGTTGAACGCTTCATGCTGAAGGCTCAACAGATCAAGCCGCAAGGCTAAGCTCTCAACGATCAACAATCAAGGCTCAAGGCTCCAGGCTCAAGGCTCAAGGCTTAAGGCTAAAGGGTCACGGCTCAAGGGTCAACGCACAAAAGTCAAGTCTCAAGGGTCAAGGCTCAAAAATCAAGGGTAAAGGCTTAAAAGTCAAGGCTCAAGGTACAAGGCTCAAGGCTCAAGGATTGTGGCTCAAGGCTGAAGGCTCAAGGCTCAAGGCTCAGGGCTCAGGGCTCAAGGCTAAAGGTTCAAGGCTTAAACCTCAAGGCTCAAGGCTCAAGGCTCAAGGCTCAAGGCTCAAGGCTTAGGGCTCAGAGCTTAAAGCACAAGGCTCAAGGCTTTAGGGTTAAGGGTCAAGGTTCAAGGTTTAGGGCTCAAGGCTCAAGGGTCACGTCTCAAGGCTCAAGGCTCAAGGCTCAAATCTCAAGGTTCAAGGCTCAAGGCTCAGGCTCAAGGCTCAAGGCTCAAGGCTCAAGGCTCAAGGCTCAAGGCTCAAGGCTCAAGGCTCAAGGCTCAAGCCTCAAGGCTCAAGGCTCAAGGCTTAAGGCTCAAGGCTCAAGGCTCAAGGCTTAGGGCTCAAGGCTCAAGGCTCAAGGTTCAAGACTCAAGGTTCAAGGCTCAAGGCTCACGTCTCAAAGGTCAAGGTTTAAAAGTCAAGGCTCAAGGCTCATGGTTCAAGGCTCAACACTCAAAGGCTCAAAGCTCAAGGCTCAAGGCTCAAGGATCAACGCTCAAGCATCAAGGCTCATGGCTCAAGGGTCACGTCTCAAGACTAAAGGCTGAAAAGTCAATGCTCAAGGCTCAAGGGTCATGGATCAAGGCTCAAGAGTCAAGGTTCAAAGCTCAAGGTTCAAGGCGCAAGGCTACAGGGTCAAGGCTCAAGGTTCAAGGGTCAAGGGTCAAGGGTCAAGGGTCAAGGGTTAAGGGTCAAGGATCAAGGTTTAATGCTCAAGGCTCTAGGCTCTCGGCTCAAGACTCAAAGCACAAGGATCAAGGTTCAAGTATCAAGGCTCAAGGCTCAAGGCTTAAGGCTCAAGGCTCCAGGCTCAAGGCTCATGGCTCAAGGCTCAAGGCTCAAGGCTCATGGCTCATGGCTCATGGCTCATGGCTCAAGGCTCATGGCTCAAGGCTCAAGGCTCAAGGCTCAAGGCTCAAGGCTCAAGGCTCAAGGCTCAAGGCTCAAGGCACAAGGCTCTAGGCTCTAGGCTCAAGGCTCAAGGCTAATGGCTCAAGGCTCAAGGCTCAAGGCTCAAGACTCAAGGCTCAAGGCTCAAGGCTCAACGATCAAGGCTCAAGGCTCAAGGTTCAAGGGTAAAGGTTCAAGGTTCAAAGGTCAAGGCTCAAGGCTCAAGGCTCAAGGCTCAAGGCTCGAGGCTCAAGGCTCAAGGCTCAAGGCTCTAGGGTAAAGGTTCAAGGTTCAAAGGTCAAGGCTCAAGGGTCACGGCTCAAGGGTCAAGGCACAAAAATCAAGGGTAAAGGATCAAGAGTCAAGGCTCAAGGCTCAAGGCTCAAGGCTCAAAGCTCAAGGCTGAAGGGTCACGGCTCAAGGGTCACGGCTCAAGGCTCAAGGCTCAAGGCCCAAGGCTCAAAGGATCAAGGATAAGGGCTCAAGGCTCAAGGCTCAAGGCTCAAGGTTCAAGATTCAAGGTTCAAAGTTCAAGGCTGAAGGGTCACGTCTCAAGGCTCAAGGGTCACGGCTCAAGGCTCCACGCGTAAAGCTCAAGGCTCAAGAGTCAAGGTTCAAGGCTCAAGGTTCAAGGCTCAAGGTTCAAGGCTCAAGGCTTATGGCTCAAGGCTCAAGGTTCAAGGGTCAAGGGTCAAGGGTCAAGGGTTAAGGGTCAAGGGCTAAGGATCAAGGTTTAAGGCTCTAGGCTCAAGGCTCAAGGATCAAGGCACAAGGATCAAGGCTCAAGCATCAAGGCTCAAGGCTCAAGGCTCAAGGCTTAAGGCTCAAGGCTCAAGGCTCAAGGCTCAAGGCTCAAGGCTCAAGGCTCAAGGCTCAAGGCTCAAGGCTCATGGCTCAAGGCTCAAGGCTCCAGGCTCAAGGCTAAAGGCTCAATGCTCAAGGCTCAAGGCTCAAGGCTCAAAGCTCAAGGCTCAAGGTTAAAGGGTAAAGGTTCAAGGTTCAAAGGTCAAGGCTCAAGGGTCACGGCTCAAGGGTCAAGGCTCAAAAATCAAGGGTAAAGGCTCAAGGGTCAAAGCTCAAGGCTCAAGAGTCACGGCTCAAGGGTCACGGCTCAAGGATCAAGTCTTAAAAGTCAAAGGGTCAAGGCTCAAAAATCAAGGGTAAAGGCTTAAAAGTCAAGGCTGAAGGTACAAGGCTCAAGGCTCAAGGATTGTGGCTCAAGGCTGAAGGCTCAAGGCTCAAGGCTCAGGGCTCAGGGCTCAAGGCTAAAGGTTCAAGGCTCAAGGCTCAAGGCTCAAGACTCAAGGCTCAAGGCTCAAGGCTCAAGGCTCAAGGCTCAAGGCTCAAGACTCAAGGCTCAAGGCTCAAGGCTCAGGGCTTAAAGCACAAGGCTCAAGGCTTTAGGGTTAAGGGTCAAGGTTCAAGGTTCAAAGCTCAAGGCTCAAGGGTCACGTCTCAAGTCTCAAGGCTCAAGGCTCAAATCTCAAGGCTCAAGGCTCAAGGCTCAGGCTCAAGGCTCAAGGCTCAAGGCTCAAGGCTCAAGGCTTAAGGCTCTAGGCTCAAGGCTCAAGGCTTAGGGCTCAAGGCTCAAGGCTCAAGGTTCAAGACTCAAGGTTCAAGGCTCAAGGCTCACGTCTCAAAGTTCAAGGTTTAAAAGTCAAGGCTCAAGGCTCATGGTTCAAGGGTCAACACTCAAAGGCTCAAAGCTCAAGGCTCAAGGCTCAAGGATCAACGCTCAAGCATCAAGGCTCATGGCTCAAGGCTCAACGCTCAAGGCTCAAGGCTCAAGGCTCAAGGCTCAAGGCTCAAGGCTCAAGGCTCAAGGCTCAAGGGTCAAGGTTCAAGGGTAAAGGTTCAAGGTTCAAAGGTCAAGGCTCAAGGGTCATGGCTCAAGGTCATGGCTCAAAAATCAAGGCTAAAGGCTCAAGGGTAGACGCTCAAGGCTCAAGGTTCAAGTCTCAAGAGTCAAGGCTCACGGTTAAGGCTCAAGAGTCAAGGACCAAGTTTTAAAGCACAAGGCTCAAAGCTCAAGGCTCCAGGCTCAAGGCTCAAGGCTCAAGGCTCAAGGCTCAAGGCTCAAGGCTCAAGGCTCAAGGCTCAAGGCTCAAGGATCAAGGCTCAAGGCTAAAGGCTCAACGCTCAACGCTCAAGACTCAAGGTTCAAGGCTCAACGCCCAAGGCTCAAAGGATCAAGGATAAGGGCTCAAGGCTCAAGGCTCAAGGCTCAAGGCTAAAGGCTAAAGGCTCATGGTTCAAGGTTCAAAGCTCAAGGCTCAAGGGTCACGTCTCAAGGCTCAAGGGTCACGTCTCAAGGCTCCACGCTCACAGCTCAAGGCTCAAGAGTCAAGGTTCAAGGCTCAAGGTTCAAGGCGCAAGGCTCAAGGCTCAAGGCTCAAGGTTCAAGGTTCAAGGCTCAAGGGTCAAGGGTCAAGGGTTAAGAGTCAAGGATCAAGGGTCAAGGGTTAAGGGTCAAGGGTTAAGGGTCAAGGATCAAGGTTCAAGGCTCAAGGCTCTAGGCTCTCGGCTCAAGGCTCAAGGCACAAGGATCAAGGCTCAAGCATCAAGGCTCAAGGCTCAAGGCTCAAGGCTCAAGGCTCATGGCTCAAGGCTCAAGGCTCAAGGCTCAAGGGTCAATGTTCAAGGGTAAAGGTTCAAGGTTCAGAGGTCAAGGCTCAAAAATCAAGGCTAAAGGCTCAAGGGTAAACGCTCAAGGCTCAAGGTTCAAGTCTCAAGAGTCAAGGCTCACGGTTAAGGCTCAAGAGTCAAGGATCAAGTTTTAAAGCACAAGGCTCAAGGCTCAAGGCTCCAGGCTCAAGGCTCAAGGCTGAAGGGTCAAGGCTCAATGCTCAAGGCTCAAGGCTCAAGGCTCAAGGCTCAAGGTTCAAGGCTCAAGGCTCAAGGCTCAAGGCTCAAGGCCCAAGGCTCAAAGGATCAAGGATAAGGGCTCAAGCTCAAGGCTCAAGGCTCATGGCTCAAGGCTCAAGGTTCAAAGCTCAAGGCTCAACGCTCATGGTTCAAGGTTCAAAGCTCAAGGCTCAAGGGTCACGTCTCAAGGCTCAAGGGTCACGTCTCAAGGGTCACGTCTCAAGGCTCAAGGGTCACGGCTCAAGGCTCCACGCTCACAGCTCAAGGCTCAAGAGTCAAGGTTCAAGGCTCAAGGTTCAAGGCACAAGGCTCAAGGCTCAAGGCTCAATGTTCAAGGTTCAAGGGTCAAGGGTCAAGGGTCAAGGGCAGGGGTTAAGGGTTAAGGGTCAAGGGTTAAGGGTCAAGGGTTAAGGGTCAAGGATCAAGGTTCAAGGCTCAAGGCTCTAGGCTCTCGGCTCAAGGCTCAAGGCACAAGGATCAAGGCTCAAGAATCAAGGCTCAAGGCTCAAGGCTCAAGGCTCAGGGCTCAAGGCTCAGGGCTTAAGTCACAAGGCTTTAGGGTTAAGGGTCAAGGTTCAAGGTTCAAAGCTCAAGGCTCATGGGTCACGTCTCAAGGCTCAAGGCTCAAGGCTCAAGGCTCAAATCTCAAGGTTCAAGGCTCAAGGCTCAAGGCTCAAGGCTCAAGGCTCAAGGCTCAAGGCTCAAGGCTTAAGGCTCTAGGCTCAAGGCTCAAGGCTCAAGGCTCAGGGCTCAAGGCTCAAGGCTCAAGGCTCAAGGCTCAAGACTCAAGGTTCAAGGCTCAAGGCTCAAGGCTCAAGGCTCAAGCCTCAAGGTTCAAGGCTCAAGGCTCAAAGCTCAAAGGTTCAAGGCTCAAGGCTCAAGGCTCAAGGCTCAAGGCTCAAGTCTCAAGGGTCAAGGGTCAATATTCAAGGTTCAAAGCTCTAGGCTTAAGGGTCATGGCTCAAGGATCAAGGCTCATAAGTCAAGGTTCAAGGCTCAAGGTTGAACGCTTCATGCTGAAGGCTGAAGGCTCAAAGGATCAAGCCGCAAGGCTAAGCGCTCAACGATCAACAATCACGGGTCAACGCTCAACGCTCACGGCTAAAAGGATCAACGCTCAAGGGTCAAGGCTCAAGAGTGAAGGTTCAAGGCTCAAGGCTCAAGGCTCAAGGCTGGAGGCTCAAGGCTCAAGGCTCAAGGCTGAAGGCTCAAGGCTCAAGGCTCAAGGCTCAAGGCTCAAGGTTCAAGGCTCAAGGCTCAAGGCTCAAGGCTCAACACTCAAGGTTCAAGGTTCAAGGCCCAAGGCTCAAAGGATCAAGGATAAGGGCTCAAGCTCAAGGCTCAAGGCTCATGGCTCAAGGCTCAAGGTTCAAAGCTCAAGGCTCAAGGCTCATGGTTCAAGGTTCAAAGCTCAAGGCTCAAGGGTCACGTCTCAAGGCTCAAGGGTCACGTCTCAAGGCTCAAGGGTCACGGCTCAAGGCTCCACGCTCACAGCTCAAGGCTCAAGAGTCAAGGTTCAAGGCTCAAGGTTCAAGGCGCAAGGCTCAAGGCTCAAGGCTCAATGTTCAAGGATCAAGGGTCAAGGGTCAAGGGTCAAGGGCAGGGGTTAAGGGTCAAGGGTCAAGGGTCAAGGGTTAAGGGTCAAGGGTTAAGGGTCAAGGATCAAGGTTCAAGGCTCAAGGCTCTAGGCTCTCAGCTCAAGGCTCAAGGCACAAGGATCAAGGCTCAAGCATCAAGGCTCAAGGCTCAAGGCTCAAGGCTCAGGGCTCAAGGCTCAGGGCTTAAGTCACAAGGCTTTAGGGTTAAGGGTCAAGGTTCAAGGTTCAAAGCTCAAGGCTCAAGGGTCACGTCTCAAGGCTCAAGGCTCAAGGCTCAAATCTCAAGGTTCAAGGCTCAAGGCTCAAGGCTCAAGGCTCAACGCTCAAGGCTCAAGGCTTAATGCTCTAGGCTCAAGGCTCAAGGCTTAGGGCTCAAGGCTCAAGGCTCAAGGCTCAAGACTCAATGTTCAAGGCTCAAGGCTCAAGGCTCAAGGCTCAAGGCTCAAGACTCAAGGTTCAAGGCTCAAGGCTCAAAGGTTCAAAGCTCAAGGGTCAAGGATCAAGGCTCAAGGCTCAAGGCTCAAGGCTCAAGGCTCAAGGCTCAAGGCTCAAGGCTCAAGGCTCAAGGCTCAAGGCTCAAGGCTCAAGGCTCAAGGCTCAAGGCTCAAGGCTCAAGTCTCTAGGGTCAAGGGTCAATGTTCAAGGTTCAAAGCTCTAGGCTTAAGGGTCATGGCTCAAGGATCAAGGCTCAAGGTTGAACGCTTCATGCTGAAGGCTGAAGGCTCAAAGGATCAAGCCGCAAGGCTAAGCGCTCAACGATCAACAATCAAGGGTCAACACTCAACGCTCACGGCTAAAAGGATCAACGCTCAAGGGTCAAGGCTCAAGAGTGAAGGTTCAAGGCTCAAGGCTCAAGGCTCAAGGCTGGAGGCTCAAGGCTCAAGTTTCAAGGCTCAAGGCTCAAGGCTCAAGGGTCAAGGCTCACGGCTCAAGGCTCAAGGCTCAAGGTTCAAGGTTCAAGGTTCAAGGTTCAAAGCTCAAGGCTCAAGGGTCACGTCTCAAGACTGAAGGCTGAAAAGTCAATGCTCAAGGCTCAAGGGTCACGGATCAAGGCTCCACGCTCAAAGCTCAAGGCTCAAGAGTCAAGGTTCAAGGCTCAAGGTTCAAGGCGCAAGGCTCAAGGGTCAAGGCTCAAGGTTCAAGGGTCAAGGGTCAAGGGTCAAGGGTTAAGGGTCAAGGGTCAAGGGTTAAGGCTCAGGGTTTAGGGTTTAGGGTTTAGGCTCAAGGCTCAAGGCTCAAGGCTCAAGGCTCAAGGCTCAAGTCTCAAGGCTCAAGGCTCAAGGCTAAAGGCTCAAGGCTCATGGTTCAAGGTTCAAAGCTCAATGCTCAAGGGTCACGTCTCAAGGCTCAAGCGTCACGTCTCAAGGCTCAAGGGTCACGACTCAAGGCTCAAGGCTCCACGCTCATAGCTCAAGGCTCAAGAGTCAAGGTGCAAGGCGCAAGGCTCAAGGCTCAAGGCTCAATGTTCAAGGTTCAAGGGTCAAGGGTAGAGGGCAGGGGTTAAGGGTCAAGGGTCAAGGGTTACGGGTCAAGGGTTAAGGGTCAAGGATCAAGGTTCAAGGCTCAAGGCTCTAGGCTCTCGGCTCAAAGCTCAAGGCACAAGGATCAAGGATCAAGCATCAAGGCTCAAGGCTCAAGGCTCAAGGCTCAGGGCTCAAGGCTCAGGGCTCAAGGCTCAGGGCTTAAGTCACAAGGCTTTAGGGTTAAGGTCAAGGTTCAAGGTTCAAAGCTCAAGGCTCAAGGGTCACGTCTCAAGGCTCAAGGCTCAAATATCAAGGTTCAATGCTCAAGGCTCAAGGTCAAGGCTCAAGGCTCAAGGCTAAAGGCTCAAGGCTCAAGGTTCAAGGTTCAAAGCTCAAGGCTCAAGGGTCACGTCTCAAGGCTCAAGGGTCACGGCTCAAGGCTCCACGCTTAAAGCTCAAGGCTCAAGAGTCAAGGTTCAAGGCTCAAGGTTCAAGGCTCAAGGTTCAAGGCTCAAGGCTCAAGGCTCAAGGCTCAAGGCTCAAGGCTCAAGGCTCAAGGCTCAAGGTTCAAGGGTCAAGGGTCAAGGGTCAAGGGTTAAGGGTCAAGGGTTAAGGATCAAGGATCAAGGTTCAAGGCTTAAGGCTCTAGGCTCAAGGCTCAAGGATCAAGGCACAAGGATCAAGGCTCAAGGCTCAAGGCTCAAGGCTCAAGGCTCAAGGCTCATGGCTCATGGCTCAAGGCTCAAGGCTAAAGGCTCAATGCTCAAGGATCAAGGCTCAAGGCTCAAGGCTCAAGGCTCAAGGTTAAAGGGAAAAGGTTCAAGGTTCAAAGGTCAAGGCTTAAGGGTCACGGCTCAAGGGTCAAGGCTCAAAAATCAAGGGTAAAGGCTCAAGGGTCACGGCTCAAGGGTCACAACTCAAGGATCAAGGGTTAAAAGTCAAGGCTCAAGGCTCAGGGCTCAGGGCTCAAGGCTAAAGGTTCAAGGCTCAACCCTCAAGGCTCAAGGCTCAAGGCTCATAGCTCAAGGCTCAGGAGACGAGGCACAAGGCTCAAGGCTCAGGGCTTAAGGCACAAGGCTCAAGTCTTTAGGGTTAAGGGTCAACGTTCAAGGTTCAAAGCTCAAGGCTCAAGGCTCAAGGCTCAAGGCTCAAGGCTCAATGCTCAAGGCTCAAGGCTCAAGGCTCAAGCGTCAAGGTTCAAGGTTAAAACCTCAAGGCTCAAGGGTCATGGCTCAATGCTTAAAGCTCAAGTCTCAAGGCATAAGGCTCAGGGCTCAAGGCACAAGGCTCAAGGCTCAAGGCTCAAGGTTCAAGGTTCAAAGCTCAAGACTCAAGGGTCACTTCTCAAGGCTCAAGGCTCATGGCTCAAGGCTAGAGGCTCAAGGCTCAAGAGTCAAGGTTCAAGGCTCAAGGTTCAAGGCTCAAGTATCATGGCACAAGGCTCAAGGCTCAAGTCTCAAGGCTAAAGGCTCAAAGCTCAAGGCTCAAGGCTCAAGGCTTAAGGCTAAAGGGTCACGGCTCAAGGGTCAACGCACAAAAGTCAAGGCTCAAGGTTCAAGGTTCAAGGTTCAAGGCTTATGGCCAAAGGCTCAAATGATCAAGGATCAAGGGTCACTGCTCAAGACTCAAGGTTCAACGCTCAAGATTCAAGACTCACGGCTCAAGGCTCAAGGTTCAAGACTCAATGCTCAAGGCTCAAGGCTCAAGGCTCAAGGTGCAAGGATCAAGTCTCAAGGCCCAAGGCTCAAAGGATCAAGGATCAGGGCTCAAAGCTCAAGGATCAAGGCTCAAGGCTCAAGGCTCAAGGCTCAAGGCTCAAGGTTTAAGGTTCAAAGCTCAAGGCTCAAGGGTCACGTCTCAAGGATTATGGCTGAAAAGTCAAGGCTCAAGGGTCACAACTCAAGGCTCCACGCTCAAGGCTCAAGGCTCAAGAGTCAAGGTTTAAGGATCAAGGTTCAAGGCTCAAGGCTTAAGGCTCAAGGCTTAAGGCTCAAGGCTCAAGGCTCAAGGCTCAAGGCTTAAGGATCAAGGGTCAAGGCTCAAGGTTCAAGGGTCAAGGCTCAAGGCACTAGGCTCTAGGCTCAAGACTCAAGGCTTTAGGCTCAGGGCTCAAGGCACAAGGATCAACGCTCAAGCGTCAAGGCTCATGGCTCAAGGCTCAAGGCTCAAGGTTCAACGGTAAAGGTTCAAGGTTCAAAGGTTCAAGGCTCAAGGCTCAAGGCTCAAGGTTCAACGGTAAAGGTTCAAAGGTTCAAAGGTTCAAGGCTCAAGGCTCAAGGCTCAAGGCTCAAGGCTCAAGGCTCAAGGTTCAATGGTAAAGGCTCAAGGCACAAGGATCAACGCTCAAGCGTCAAGGCTCATGGCTCAAGGCTCAAGGCTCAAGGCTCAAGGCTCAAGGGTCATGGCTCAAGGTCAAGGCTCATAAATCAAGGCTAAAGACTCAAGGGTAAACGCTCAAGGCTAAAGGTTCAAGTCTCAAGAGTCAAGGCTCACGGTTAAGGCTCAAGAGTCAAGGCTCAAGTTTGAACGCTCAACGCTCAAGGCTCAAGGCTCAAGGCTAAAGGCTCAAGGTTCAAGGCTCAAGGCTCAAGGCTCTAGGCTCAAGGCTCAAGGCTCAAGGCCCAAGGCTCAAGGCTCAAGGCTCAAGGCTCAAGGCTCAAGGCTCAAGGCTCAAGGTTCAAGGATCAAGGCTCAAGGCCCAAGGCTCAAAGGATCAAGGATAAAGGCTCAAAGCTCACGCCTCAAGGCTCAAGGCTCAAGGTTCAAGGTTCAAAGCTTAAGGCTCAAAGGTCACGTCTCAAGGCTTAAGGCTGAAAACTCAATTCTCAAGGCTAAAGGGTCACGGCTCAAGGCTCCACGCTCAAGGCTCAAGGCTCAAGAGTCAAGGTTCAAGGCGCAAGGCTCAAGAGTTAAGGGTCAAGTGTTAAAGGTTAAGGGTTTTTTTTTTGGATAAAGGGACTATGCCCTGGCAAATAGATTAAATGAAAGAAAAAAAATACATGAAAGCACACTGTGGGCCCCAGGGCAACACCTTAGGGGAAAACACCACAGCTGCAAGAAAACCAACCTCGAGATTAAGGGTTAAGGGTTAAGGGTCAAGGGTTAAGGGTTAAGGGTCAAGGATCAAGGTTCAAGGCTCAAGGCTCTAGGCTCTCGACTCAAGGCTCAAGGCACAAGGATCAAGGCTCAAGCATCAAGGCTCAAGGATCAAGGCTCATGGCTCAAGGCTCAAGGCTCAAGGCTCAAGACTCAAGGCTTAATGCTCAAGGGTCAAGGGTTAAGGCTCAAGGGTCAAGGCTCAAGGTTCAAGGTTCAAGTGTCAAGGGTAAAGGGTTAAGGGTCAAGGGTCAAGGGTCAAGGGTCAAGGTTCAAGGTTCAAGGCTCAAGGCTCAAGGCTCAAGGCTCTAGGCTCTAGGCTCTAGGCTCTAGCTCTAGGCTCTAGGCTCAAGGCTCAAGGCACAAGGATTAACGCTCAAGCATCAAGGCTCATGGCTCAAAGATCAAGGCTTAAGGCTCAACGCTAAACGCTCAAGGGTCAAGGCTCAACGCTCAACGCTCAAGGGTCAAGGTTCAAGGGTCAAGGTTCCAGGTTCAAAGGTCAAGGCTCAAGGGTCACGGCTCAAGGTCAAGGCTCAAAAATCAAGGCTAAAGGCTCAAGGGTAAACGCTCAAGGCTAAAGGTTCAAGTCTCAAGAGTCAAGGCTCACGGTTAAGGCTCAAGAGTCAAGGCTCAAGTTTCAACGCTCAAGGCTCAAGGCTCAAGGCTTAAGATTCAAGGCTCAGGCTCAAGGCTCTAGGCTCAAGGCTCAAGGCTCAAGGCTCAAGGCTCAAGGCTCAAGGCTCAAGGCTCAAGGCTCAAGGCTCAAGGCTCAAGGCTCAAGGCTCAAGGCTCAAGGCTCAAGGCTCAAGGCTCAAGGCTCAAGGCTCAAGGCTCAAGGCCCAAGGCTCAAAGGATCAAGGATAAAGGCTCAAGACTCACGGCTCAAGGCTCAAGGATCAAGGTTCAAGGTTCAAAGGTTAAGGCTCAAGGGTCACGTCTCAAGGCTTAAGGCTGAAAAGTTAATGCTCAAGGCTAAAGGGTCACGGCTCAAGGCTCCACGCTCAAGGCTCAAGGCTCAAGAGTCAAGGTTCAAGGCGCAAGGCTCAAGGGTTAAGGGTCAAGGGTCAAGGTTTAAGGGTTAAGGGTCAAATGTTAAGGGTTAAGGGTCAAGGAACAAGGTTCAAGGCTCAAGGCTCTAGGCTCTCGGCCCAAGGCTCAAGGCACAAGGATCAAGGTTCAAGCATCAAGGCTCAAGGATCAAGGCTCATGGCTCAAGGCTCCAGGCTCAAGACTCAAAGCTTAATGCTCAAGGGTCAAGGGTTAAGGCTCAAGGGTCAAGGCTCAAGGTTCAAGGTTCAAGTGTCAAGGGTAAAGGGTTAAGGGTCAAGGTTCAAGGCTCAAGGCTCTAGGCTCTAGGCTCTAGGCTCAAGGCTCAAGGCACAAGGATCAACGCTCAAGCATCAAGGCTCATGGCTCAAAGCTCAAGGCTTAAGGCTCAACGCTCAACGCTCAAGGCTCAAGGCTCAACGCTCAACGCTCAAGGGTCAAGGTTCAAGGGTCAAGGTTCCAGGTTCAAGGTTCAAAGGTCAAGGCTCAAGGGTCATGGCTCAAGGTCAAGGCTCAAAAATAAAGGCTAAAGGCTCAAGGGTAAACGCTCAAGGCTCAAGTTTCAACGCTCAAGGCTCAAGGCTCAAGGCTCAAGGCTAAGGGCTTAAGGTTCAAGGTTCAAGGCTCAAGACTCAAGGCTGTAGGCTCAAGGCTCAAGGCTCAAGGCTCAAGGCTCAAGGCTCAAGGCTCAAGGCTCAAGGCTCAAGGCTCAAGGCTCAAGGCTCAAGGCTCAAGGCTCAAGGCTCAAGGCTCAAGGCTCAAGGCTCAAGGATCAAGGCTCAAGGCCCAAGGCTCAAAGGATCAAGGATAAAGGCTCAAGGCTCACGGCTCAAGGCTCAAGGCTCAACGTTCAAGGTTCAAAGCTTAAGGCTCAAGGGTCACGTCTCAAGGCTTAAGGCTGAAAAGTCAATGCTCAAGGCTAAAGGGTCACGGCTCAAGGCTCCACGCTCAAGGCTCAAGGCTCAAGAGTCAAGGTTCAAGGCGCAAGGCTCAAGGGTTAAGGGTCAAGGGTCAAGGGTCAAGGGTTAAGGGTCAAGGGTTAAGGGTTAAGGGTCAAAGATCAAGGTTCAAGGCTCAAGGCTCTAGGCTCTCAGCTCAAGGCTCATGGCACAAGGATCAAGGCTCAAGCATCAAGGCTCAAGGATCAAGGCTCATGGCTCAAGGCTCAAGGTTCAAGGCGCAAGGCTCAAGGTTCAAGTCTCAAGGCTCTTGGCTCAAGGCTCAAGGCTCCAGGCTCAAGGCTCAAGGCTCAAGGCTCAAGGCTCAAGGCTCAAGGCTCAAGGCTCAAGGCTCAAGGTTCAAGGGTAAAGGTACAAGGTTCAAAGGTCAAGGCTCAAGGGTCACGGCTCAAGGGTCAAGGCTCAAAAATCAAGGGTAAAGGGTCAAGGGTCAACGCTCAAGGCTCAAGGTTCAAGGCTCCAGAGTCAAGGCTCAAGGCTCAAGGGTTAAGGGTCAAGGCTGGTCAAGGGTCAAGGCTACAGGCTCAAGGCTCAAAGCTCAAGGCTCAAGGGTCACGGCTCAAGGGTCACGGCTCAAGGATCAAGGCTTCAAATTCAAGGCTCAAGGTACAAGGCTCAAGGTACAAGGCTCAAGGCTCAAGGATTATGGCTCAAGGCTGAAGGCTCAAGGCTCAAGGCTCAGGGCTCAGGGCTCCGGGCTCAAGGCTAAAGATTCAAGGATCCAACCTCAAGGCTCAAGCCTCAAGGCTCAAGAGTCGAGGCTCAAGGCTCAAGGCTTAAGGCAAAAGGCTCAAGGCTTTAGGGTTAAGGGTCAAGGTTCAAGGTTCAAAGCTCAAGGCTCAAGGGTCACGTCTCAAGGCTCAAGGCTCAAATCTCAAGGCTCAAGGCTCAAGGCTCAAGAGTCAAGGCTCACGGTTAAGGCTCAAGAGTCAAGGCTCAAGTTTCAACGCTCAACGGTCAAGGCTCAAGGCTCAAGGCTAAAGGCTTAAGGTTCAAGGCTCAAGGCTCAAGGCTCTAGGCTCAAGGCTCAAGGCTCAAGGCTCAAGGCTCAAGGCTCAAGGCTCAAGGCTCAAGGCTCAAGGCTTAAGGCTCAAGGCTCAAGGCTCAAGGCTCCAGGCTCCAGGCTCAAGGCTCAAGGCTCAAGGTGCAAGGGTAAAGGTTCAAGGTTCAAAGGTCAAGGCTCAAGGGTCACGGCTCAAGGGTCAAGGCTCAAAAATCAAGGGTCAAGGGTCAAGGGTCAACGCTCAAGGCTCAAGGTTCAAGGCTCCAGAGTCAAGGCTCAAGGGTTAAGGGTCAAGGCTGGTTCAAGGCTCCAGAGTCAAGGCTCAAGGGTTAAGGGTCAAGGCTAGTCAAGGCTCAAAGCTCAAGGCTCAAGGGTCACGGCTCAAGGGTCACGGCTCAAGGATCAAGGCTTAAAATTCAAGGCTCAAGGTACAAGGCTCAAGGCTAAAGGATTATGGCTCAAGGCTGAAGGCTCAAGGCTCAAGGCTCAGGGCTCAGGGCTCCGTGCTCAAGGCTAAAGATTCAAGGCTCCAACCTCAAGGCTCAAGCCTCAAGGCTCAAGGCTCAAGAGTCGAGGCTCAAGGCTCAGGGCTCAGGGCTTAAGGCACAAGGCTCAAGGCTTTAGGGTTAAGGGTCAAGGTTCAAGGTTCAAAGCTCAAGGCTCAAGGGTCACGTCTCAAGGCTCAAGGCTCAAGGCTCAAATCTCAAGGCTCAAGGCTCAAGGCTCAAGGCTCAAGAGTCAAGGCTCACGGTTAAGGCTCAAGAGTCAAGGCTCAAGTTTCAACGCTAAAGGCTCAAGGCTCAAGGCTAAAGGCTTAAGGTTCAAGGCTCAAGGCTCTAGGCTCAAGGCTCAAGGCTCTAGGCTCAAGGCTTAAGGCTCAAGGCTCAAGGCTCAAGGCTCAAGGCTCAAGGCTCAAGGCTCAAGGTTCAAGGATCAAGGCTCAAGGCCCAAGGCTCAAAGGATCAAGGATAAAGGCTCAAGGCTCACGGCTCAATGCTCAAGGCTCAAGGTTCAAGGTTCAAAGCTTAAGGCTCAAGGGTCACGTCTCAAGGCTTAAGGCTGAAAAGTCAATGCTCAAGGCTAAAGTGTCACGGCTCAAGGCTCCACGCTCAAGGCTCAAGGCTCAAGAGTCAAGGATCAAGGCGCAAGGCTCAAGGGTTAAGGGTCAAGGGTCAAGGGTTAAGGGTCAAGGATCAAGGTTCAAGGCTCAAGGCTCTAGGCTCTCGGCTCAAGGCTCAAGGCACAAGGATCAAGGCTCAAGCATCAAGGCTCAATGATCAAGGCTCATGGCTCAAGGCTCAAGGCTCAAGGCGCAAGGCTCAAGGCTCAAGTCTCAAGGCTCATGGTTCAAGGCTCAAGGCTCAAGGCTCAAGGCTCAACGCTCAAGGCTCAAGGCTCAAGGCTCAAGGCTCAAGGCTCAAGGCTTAAGGCTCAAGGCTCAAGGCTCAAGGCTCAAGGTTCAAGGGTAAAGGTTCAAGGTTCAAAGGTCAAGGCTCAAGGGTCACGGCTCAAGTGTCAAGGCTCAAAAATCAAGGGTAAAGGGTCAAGGGTCAACGCTCAAGGCTCAAGGTTCAAGGCTTCAGAGTCAAGGCTCAAGGCTCAAGGGTTAAGGGTCAAGGCTGGTCAAGGCTCAAGGCTACAGGCTCAAGGCTCAAAGCTCAAGGCTAAAGGGTCACGGCTCAAGGGTAACGGCTCAAGGATCAAGGCTTAAAATTCAAGGCCCAAGGTACAAGGCACAAGGCTCAAGGATTATGGCTCAAGGCTGAAGGCTCAAGGCTCAAGGCTCAGGGCTCAGGGCTCAGGGCTCCGGGCTCAAGGCTAAAGATTCAAGGCTCCAACCTCAAGGCTCAAGCCTCAAGGCTCAAGGCTCAAGAGTCGAGGCTCAAGGCTCAAGGGTCACGGCTCAAGGGTCACGGCTCAAGGATCAAGGCTTAAAATTCAAGGCTCAAGGTACAAGGCTCAAGGCTCAAGGATTATGGCTCAAGGCTGAAGGCTCAAGGCTCAAGGCTCAGGGCTCCGGGCTCAAGGCTAAGATTCAAGGCTCCAACCTCAAGGCTCAAGCCTCAAGGCTCAAGGCTCAAGAGTCGAGTCTCAAGGCTCAAGGCTCAGGGCTTAAGGCAAAAGGCTCAAGGCTTTAGGGTTAAGGGTCAAGGTTCAAGGTTCAAAGCTCAAGGCTCAAGGGTCACGTCTCAAGGCTCAAGGCTCAAGGCTCAAGGCTCAAATCTGAAGGCTCAAGGCTCAAGGCTCAAGAGTCAAGGCTCACAGTTAAGGCTCAAGAGTCAAGGCTCAAGTTTCAAAGCTCAACAGTCAAGGCTCAAGGTTCAAGGCTAAAGGCTTAAGGTTCAAGGCTCAAGGCTCTAGGCTCAAGGCTCAAGGCTCAAGGCTCAAGGCTCAAGGCTCAAGGCTCAAGGCTCAAGGCTCAAGGCTCAAGGCTCAAGGCTCTAGGCTCAAGGCTCAAGGATCAAGGCTCAAGGCCCAAGGCTCAAGGCTCAAGGCTCAAGGTTCAAGGATCAAGGCTCAAGGCTCACGGCTCAATGCTCAAGTCTCAAGGTTCAAGGTTCAAAGCTTAGGGCTCAAGGGTCACGTCTCAAGGCTTAAGGCTGAAAAGTCAATGCTCAAGGCTAAAGGGTCACGGCTCAAGGCTCCACGCTCAAGGCTCAAGGCTCAAGAGTCAAGGTTCAAGGCGCAAGGCTCAAGGGTTAAGGGTCAAGGGTCAAGGGTCAAGGGTCAAGGGTTAAGGGTTAAGGGTCAAGGGTTAAGGGTTAAGGGTCAAGGATCAAGGTTCAAGGCTCAAGGCTCTAGGCTCTTGGCTCAAGGCTCAAGGCACAAGGATCAAGGCTCAAGCATCAAGGCTCAATGATCAAGGCTCATGGCTCAAGGCTCAAGGCTCAAGGCGCAAGGCTCAAGGCTCAAGTCTCAAGGCTCATGGCTCAAGGCTTAAGGCTCAAGGCTCAAGGCTCAAGGCTCAAGGCTTAAGGTTCAAGGCTCAAGGCTCAAGGCTCAAGGTTCAAGGGTAAAGGTTCAAGGTTCAAAGGTTAAGGCTCAAGGGTTAAGGGTTAAGGGTCAAGGATCAAGGTTCAAGGCTCAAGGCTCTAGGCTCTCGGCTCAAGGCTCATGGCACAAGGATCAAGGCTCAAGCATCAAGGCTCAAGGATCAAGGCTCATGGCTCAAGGCTCAAGGCTCAAGGCGCAAGGCTCAAGGCTCAAGGCTCAAGTCTCAAGGCTCATGGCTCAAGGCTCAAGGCTCAAGGCTCAAGGCTCAAGGCTCATGGCTCATGGCTCAAGGCTTAAGGCTCAAGGCTCAAGGCTCATGGCTCAAGGCTCAAGGCTCAAGGCTCAAGGCTCAAGGCTCAAGGCTCAAGGTTCAAGGGTAAAGGTTCAAGGTTCAAAGGTCAAGGCTCAAGGGTCACGGCTCAAGGGTCAAGGCTCAAAAATCAAGGGTAAAGGGTCAAGGGTCAACGCTCAAGGCTCAAGGTTCAAGGCTTCAGAGTCAAGGCTCAAGGCTCAAGGGTTAAGGGTCAAGGCTGGTCAAGTCTCAAGGCTACAGGCTCAAGGCTCAAAGCTCAAGGCTAAAGGGTCACGGCTCAAGGGTCACGGCTCAAGGATCAAGGCTTAAAATTCAAGGCTCAAGGTACAAGGCACAAGGCTCAAGGATTATGGCTCAAGGCTGAAGGCTCAAGGCTCAAGGCTCAAGGCTCAGGGCTCAGGGCTCAGGGCTCCGGGCTCAAGGCTAAAGATTCAAGACTCAAACCTCAAGGCTCAAGGCTCAAGAGTCGAGGCTCAAGGCTCAAGGCTCAAGGCTCAGGGCTTAAGGCACAAGGCTCAAGGCTTTAGGGTTAATGGTCAAGGTTCAAGGTTCAAAACTCAAGGCTCAATGGTCACGTCACAAGGCTCAAGGCTCAAGGCTAAAGGCTCAAGGCTCAAGGCTCAAGGCTCAAGGCTCAAATCTCAAGGCTCAAGGCTCAAGGCTCAAGGCTCAAGGCTCAAGGCTCAAGGCTCAAGGCTCAAGGCTCAAGGCTCAAGGCTCAAGGCTCAAGGCTCAAGGCTCAAGGCTCAAGGCTCAAGGTTCAAGGTTCAAAGCTCAAGGCTCAAGGGTCACGTCTCAAGGCTCAAGGCTCAAGGCTCAAATCTCAAGGCTCAAGGCTCAAGGCTCAATGCTCAAGGCTCAAAGGATAAAGGATCAAGGCCCAAGACTCAAGGCTCAAGGCTCAAGGCTCAATGCTTAAGACTCAAGGCTCAAGGCTCAAGCGTCAAGGTTCAAGGTTCAAACCTCAAGGCTCAAGGGTCACGGCTCAAGGCTCAAAGCTCAAGGCTCAAGGCTTATGGCTTAGGGCTCAAGGCACTAGGCTCAAAGCTCAAGGCTCAAGGCTCAAGGCTCAGTGCTCAAGGTTCAAGGTTCAAAGCTCAAAGCTCAAGGGTAACGTCTCAAGGCTCAACGCTGAAAGGTCAAGGCTCAAGGCTCACCGCTAAAGGCTCAAGGCTCAAGGCTCAAGGCTCATCGCTCAAGCCTCAAGGCTCAAGGCTAGAGGCTTAAGGCTCAAGTCTCAAGGCTCAAGGCTCATGGTTCAAGGCTCAAGGCTCAAGGCTCAAGGCTCAAGGCACAAGGCTCAAGGCTCAAGGCTCAAGGCTCAAGGCTCAAGGCTCAAGGCTCAAGGCTCAAGGCTCAAGGCTCAAAGCTCAAAGCTCAAGGCTCAAGGCTCAAGGCTCAAGGCTCAAAGCTCAAGGATCAAGGGTCACGGCTCAATGGTCACGGCTCAAGGATCAAGGCTTAAAAGTCTAGGCTCAAGGTACAAGGCTCAAGGCTCAAGGATTATGGCTCAAGGCTGAAGGCTGAAGGCTCAAGGCTCAGGGCTCAGGGCTCAAGGCTCAAGGTTAAAGGTTCAAGGTTCAAGGCTCAAGGCTCAAGGCTTAAGAGTCGAGGCTTAAGGCTCAGGGCTTAAGGCATAAGGCTCAAGGATTTAGGGTTAAGGGTCAAGGTTCAAGGTTCAAAGCTCAAGGCTCAAGGGTCACGTCTCAAGGCTCAAGGCTCAAATCTCAAGGCTCAAGGCACAAGGCTCAAGGCTCAAGGCTCAAGGCTCAAGGCTCAAGGCTCAAAGCTTAAGGTTCAAAGCTCAAGGCTCAAGGGTCACGTCTCAAGGCTTAAGGCTGAAAAGTCAAGGCTCAAGGCTCAAGGGTCACGGCTCAAGGCTCCACGCTCAAGGCTCAAGGCTCAAGAGTCAAGGTTTAAGGCTCAAGGTTCAAGGCTCAAGGCTCAAGGCTCAAGGATGAAGGCTCAAGGCACAAGGGCTAAGGCTCAAGGGTCAAGGGTCAAGGTTCAAGGGTCAAGGGTAAAGGGTTAAGGGTCAAGGGTCAAGGCTCAAGGCTAACGGCTCTAGGCTCTAGGCTCAAGGATCAAGGCACAAGGATCAACGCTAAAGCATCAAGGCTCATGGCTCAATGCTCAAGGCTCAACGTTCAAGGCACAAGGCTCAAGGGTCACGGCTCAAGGTCAAGGCTCAAAAATCATGGCTAAAGGCTCAAGGGTAAACGCTCAAGGCTCAAGGTTCAAGTCTCAAGAGTCAAGGCTCACGGTTAAGGCTCAAGAGTCAAGGCTCAAGTTTCAACGCTCGAGGCTCAAGGCTCAAGGCTAAAGTCTAAAGGCTCAAGGTTCAAGGCACAAGGCTCCAGGCTCTAGGCTCAAGGCTCAATGCTCAAGTCTCTAGGCTCAAGGCTCAAGGCTCAAGGATGAAGGCTCAAGGCCCAAGGCTCAAAGGATGAAGGATAAAGGCTCAAGGCTCAAGGCTCAAGGCTCAAGGTTCAAGGTTCAAATCTTAAGGCTCAAGGGTCAAGTCTCAAGGCTCAAGGCTGAAAAGTCAATGCTCAAGGCTAAAGGGTCACGGCTCAAGGCTCCACGCTCAAGGCTCAAGGCTCAAGAGTCAAGGTTCAAGACTCAAGGTTCAAGGCGCAAGTCTCAAGGGTTAAGGGTCAAGGGTCAAGGGTTAAGGGTTAAGGGTCAAGGGTTAAGGTTCAAGGCTCAAGGCTCTAGGCTCTCGGCTCAAGGCTCAAGGCACAAGGATCAAGGCTCAAGCATCAAGGCTCAAGGATCAAGGCTCAGTGCTCAAGGCTCAAGGCTCAAGGCGCAAGGCTCAAGGCTTAAGGCTCAAGGCTCAAGGCACAAGGCACAAGGCTCAAGGTTAAAGGGTAAAGGTTCAAGGTTCAAAGGTCAAGGCTCAAGGGTCACGGCTCAAGGGTCAAGGCTCAAAAATCAAGGGTAAAGGGTCAAGGGTCAACGCTCAAGGCTCAAGGTTCAAGGCTCAAGAGTCAAGGCTCAAGTTTCAACGCTCAACGGTCAAGGCTCAAGGCTCAAGGCTAAAGGCTTAAGGTTCAAGGCTCAAGGCTCAAGGCTCTAGGCTCAAGGCTCAAGGCTCAAGGCTCAAGGCTCAAGGCTCAAGGCTCAAGGCTCAAGGATCAAGGCTCAAGGCTCAAGGCTCAAGGCTTAAGGCTCAAGGCTCAAGGCTCAAGGCTCCAGGCTCCAGGCTCAAGGCTCAAGGCTCAAGGTGCAAGGGTAAAGGTTCAAGGTTCAAAGGTCAAGGCTCAAGGGTCACGGCTCAAGGGTCAAGGCTCAAAAATCAAGGGTAAAGGGTCAAGGGTCAACGCTCAAGGCTCAAGGTTCAAGGCTCCAGAGTCAAGGCTCAAGGGTTAAGGGTCAAGGCTGGTTCAAGGCTCCAGAGTCAAGGCTCAAGGGTTAAGGGTCAAGGCTGGTCAAGGCTCAAAGCTCAAGGCTCAAGGGTCACGGCTCAAGGGTCACGGCTCAAGGATCAAGGCTTAAAATTCAAGGCTCAAGGTACAAGGCTCAAGGCTAAAGGATTATGGCTCAAGGCTGAAGGCTCAAGGCTCAAGGCTCAGGGCTCAGGGCTCCGTGCTCAAGGCTAAAGATTCAAGGCTCCAACCTCAAGGCTCAAGCCTCAAGGCTCAAGGCTCAAGAGTCGAGGCTCAAGGCTCAGGGCTCAGGGCTTAAGGCACAAGGCTCAAGGCTTTAGGGTTAAGGGTCAAGGTTCAAGGTTCAAAGCTCAAGGCTCAAGGGTCACGTCTCAAGGCTCAAGGCTCAAGGCTCAAGGCTCAAATCTCAAGGCTCAAGGCTCAAGGCTCAAGGCTCAAGAGCCAAGGCTCACGGTTAAGGCTCAAGAGTCAAGGCTCAAGTTTCAACGCTAAAGGCTCAAGGCTCAAGGCTAAAGGCTTAAGGTTCAAGGCTCAAGGCTCTAGGCTCAAGGCTCAAGGCTCAAGGCTCTAGGCTCAAGGCTTAAGGCTCAAGGCTCAAGGCTCAAGGCTCAAGGCTCAAGGCTCAAGGTTCAAGGATCAAGGCTCAAGGCCCAAGGCTCAAAGGATCAAGGATAAAGGCTCAAGGCTCACGGCTCAATGCTCAAGGCTCAAGGTTCAAGGTTCAAAGCTTAAGGCTCAAGGGTCACGTCTCAAGGCTTAAGGCTGAAAAGTCAATGCTCAAGGCTAAAGTGTCACGGCTCAAGGCTCCACGCTCAAGGCTCAAGGCTCAAGAGTCAAGGATCAAGGCGCAAGGCTCAAGGGTTAAGGGTCAAGGGTCAAGGGATAAGGGTTAAGGGTCAAGGATCAAGGTTCAAGGCTAAAGGCTCTAGGCTCTCGGCTCAAGGCTCAAGGCACAAGGATCAAGGCTCAAGCATCAAGGCTCAATGATCAAGGCTCATGGCTCAAGGCTCAAGGCTCAAGGCGCAAGGCTCAAGGCTCAAGTCTCAAGGCTCATGGTTCAAGGCTCAAGGCTCAAGGCTCAAGGCTCAAGGCTCAACGCTCAAGGCTCAAGGCTCAACGCTCAAGGCTCAAGGCTCAAGGCTTAAGGCTCAAGGCTCAAGGCCCAAGGTTCAAGGGTAAAGGTTCAAGGTTCAAAGGTCAAGGCTCAAGGGTCACGGCTCAAGTGTCAAGGCTCAAAAATCAAGGGTAAAGGGTCAAGGGTCAACGCTCAAGGCTCAAGGTTCAAGGCTTCAGAGTCAAGGCTCAAGGCTCAAGGGTTAAGGGTCAAGGCTGGTCAAGGCTCAAGGCTACAGGCTCAAGGCTCAAAGCTCAAGGCTAAAGGGTCACGGCTCAAGGGTCACGGCTCAAGGATCAAGGCTTAAAATTCAAGGCCCAAGGTACAAGGCACAAGGCTCAAGGATTATGGCTCAAGGCTGAAGGCTCAAGGCTCAAGGCTCAGGGCTCAGGGCTCAGGGCTCCGGGCTCAAGGCTAAAGATTCAAGGCTCCAACCTCAAGGCTCAAGCCTCAAGGCTCAAGGCTCAAGAGTCGAGGCTCAAGGCTCAAGGGTTACGGCTCAAGGGTCACGGCTCAAGGATCAAGGCTTAAAATTCAAGGCTCAAGGTACAAGGCTCAAGGCTCAAGGATTATGGCTCAAGGCTGAAGGCTCAAGGCTCAAGGCTCAGGGCTCCGGGCTCCGGGCTCAAGGCTAAGATTCAAGGCTCCAACCTCAAGGCTCAAGCCTCAAGGCTCAAGGCTCAAGAGTCGAGTCTCAAGGCTCAAGGCTCAGGGCTTAAGGCAAAAGGCTCAAGGCTTTAGGGTTAAGGGTCAAGGTTCAAGGTTCAAAGCTCAAGGCTCAAGGGTCACGTCTCAAGGCTCAAGGCTCAAGGCTCAAGGCTCAAATCTGAAGGCTCAAGGCTCAAGGCTCAAGAGTCAAGGCTCACAGTTAAGGCTCAAGAGTCAAGGCTCAAGTTTCAAAGCTCAACAGTCAAGGCTCAAGGTTCAAGGCTAAAGGCTTAAGGTTCAAGGCTCAAGGCTCAAAGCTCTAGGCTCAAGGCTCAAGGCTCAAGGCTCAAGGCTCAAGGCTCAAGGCTCAAGGCTCAAGGCTCAAGGCTCTAGGCTCAAGGCTCAAGGATCAAGGCTCAAGGCCCAAGGCTCAAGGCTCAAGGCTCAAGGTTCAAGGATCAAGGCTCAAGGCTCACGGCTCAATGCTCAAGTCTCAAGGTTCAAGGTTCAAAGCTTAGGGCTCAAGGGTCACGTCTCAAGGCTTAAGGCTGAAAAGTCAATGCTCAAGGCTAAAGGGTCACGGCTCAAGGCTCCACGCTCAAGGCTCAAGGCTCAAGAGTCAAGGTTCAAGGCGCAAGGCTCAAGGGTTAAGGGTCAAGGGTCAAGGGTCAAGGGTTAAGGGTCAAGGGTTAAGGGTTAAGGGTCAAGGATCAAGGTTCAAGGCTCAAGGCTCTAGGCTCTTGGCTCAAGGCTCAAGGCACAAGGATCAAGGCTCAAGCATCAAGGCTCAATGATCAAGGCTCATGGCTCAAGGCTCAAGGCTCAAGGCGCAAGGCTCAAGGCTCAAGTCTCAAGGCTCATGGCTCAAGGCTTAAGGCTCAAGGCTCAAGGCTCAAGGCTCAAGGCTTAAGGCTCAAGGCTCAAGGCTCAAGGCTCAAGGTTCAAGGGTAAAGGTTCAAGGTTCAAAGGTTAAGGCTCAAGGGTTAAGGGTTAAGGGTCAAGGATCAAGGTTCAAGGCTCAAGGCTCTAGGCTCTCGGCTCAAGGCTCATGGCACAAGGATCAAGGCTCAAGCATCAAGGCTCAAGGATCAAGGCTCATGGCTCAAGGCTCAAGGCTCAAGGCGCAAGGCTCAAGGCTCAAGGCTCAAGTCTCAAGGCTCATGGCTCAAGGCTCAAGGCTCAAGGCTCAAGGCTCATGGCTCATGGCTCATGGCTCAAGGCTCAAGGCTCAAGGCTCAAGGCTCAAGGCTCAAGGCTCAAGGCTCATGGCTCAAGGCTCATGGCTCAAGGCTCAAGGCTCAAGGCTCAAGGCTCAAGGCTCAAGGCTCAAGGCTCAAGGTTCAAGGGTAAAGGTTCAAGGTTCAAAGGTCAAGGCTCAAGGGTCACGGCTCAAGGGTCAAGGCTCAAAAATCAAGGGTAAAGGGTCAAGGGTCAACGCTCAAGGCTCAAGGTTCAAGGCTTCAGAGTCAAGGCTCAAGGCTCAAGGGTTAAGGGTCAAGGCTGGTCAAGTCTCAAGGCTACAGGCTCAAGGCTCAAAGCTCAAGGCTAAAGGGTCACGGCTCAAGGGTCACGGCTCAAGGATCAAGGCTTAAAATTCAAGGCTCAAGGTACAAGGCACAAGGCTCAAGGATTATGGCTCAAGGCTGAAGGCTCAAGGCTCAAGGCTCAAGGCTCAGGGCTCAGGGCTCAGGGCTCCGGGCTCAAGGCTAAAGATTCAAGACTCAAACCTCAAGGCTCAAGGCTCAAGAGTCGAGGCTCAAGGCTCAAGGCTCAAGGCTCAAGGCTCAGGGCTTAAGGCACAAGGCTCAAGGCTTTAGGGTTAATGGTCAAGGTTCAAGGTTCAAAACTCAAGGCTCAAGGGTCACGTCTCAAGGCTCAAGGCTCAAGGCTAAAGGCTCAAGGCTCAAGGCTCAAGGCTCAAGGCTCAAGGCTCAAATCTCAAGGCTCAAGGCTCAAGGCTCAAGGCTCAAGGCTCAAGGCTCAAGGCTCAAGGCTCAAGGCTCAAGGGTCAAGGTTCAAGGTTCAAAGCTCAAGGCTCAAGGGTCACGTCTCAAGGCTCAAGGCTCAAGGATCAAGGCTCAAGGCTCAAATCTCAAGGCTCAAGGCTCAAGGCTCAATGCTCAAGGCTCAAAGGATAAAGGATCAAGGCCCAAGACTCAAGGCTCAAGGCTCAAGGCTCAATGCTTAAGACTCAAGGCTCAAGGCTCAAGCGTCAAGGTTCAAGGTTCAAACCTCAAGGCTCAAGGGTCACGGCTCAAGGCTCAAAGCTCAAGGCTCAAGGCTTATGGCTTAGGGCTCAAGGCACTAGGCTCAAGGCTCAAGGCTCAAGGCTCAAGGCTCAAGGCTCAGTGCTCAAGGTTCAAGGTTCAAAGCTCAAAGCTCAAGGGTAACGTCTCAAGGCTCAACGCTGAAAGGTCAAGGCTCAAGGCTCACCGCTAAAGGCTCAAGGCTCAAGGCTCAAGGCTCATCGCTCAAGCCTCAAGGCTCAAGGCTAGAGGCTTAAGGCTCAAGTCTCAAGGCTCAAGGCTCATGGTTCAAGGCTCAAGGCTCAAGGCTCAAGGCTCAAGGCACAAGGCTCAAGGCTCAAGGCTCAAGGCTCAAGGCTCAAGGCTCAAGGCTCAAGGCTCAAGGCTCAAGGCTCAAAGCTCAAAGCTCAAGGCTCAAGGCTCAAGGCTCAAGGCTCAAAGCTCAAGGATCAAGGGTCACGGCTCAATGGTCACGGCTCAAGGATCAAGGCTTAAAAGTCTAGGCTCAAGGTACAAGGCTCAAGGCTCAAGGATTATGGCTCAAGGCTGAAGGCTGAAGGCTCAAGACTCAGGGCTCAGGGCTCAAGGCTCAAGGTTAAAGGTTCAAGGTTCAAGGCTCAAGGCTCAAGGCTTAAGAGTCGAGGCTTAAGGCTCAGGGCTTAAGGCATAAGGCTCAAGGATTTAGGGTTAAGGGTCAAGGTTCAAGGTTCAAAGCTCAAGGCTCAAGGGTCACGTCTCAAGGCTCAAGGCTCAAATCTCAAGGCTCAAGGCACAAGGCTCAAGGCTCAAGGCTCAAGGCTCAAGGCTCAAGGCTCAAGGCTCAAAGCTTAAGGTTCAAAGCTCAAGGCTCAAGGGTCACGTCTCAAGGCTTAAGGCTGAAAAGTCAAGGCTCAAGGCTCAAGGGTCACGGCTCAAGGCTCCACGCTCAAGGCTCAAGGCTCAAGAGTCAAGGTTTAAGGCTCAAGGTTCAAGGCTCAAGGCTCAAGGCTCAAGGATGAAGGCTCAAGGCACAAGGGCTAAGGCTCAAGGGTCAAGGGTCAAGGTTCAAGGGTCAAGGGTAAAGGGTTAAGGGTCAAGGCTCAAGGCTCAAGGCTAACGGCTCTAGGCTCTAGGCTCAAGGCTCAAGGCACAAGGATCAACGCTAAAGCATCAAGGCTCATGGCTCAATGCTCAAGGCTCAACGTTCAAGGCACAAGGCTCAAGGGTCACGGCTCAAGGTCAAGGCTCAAAAATCATGGCTAAAGGCTCAAGGGTAAACGCTCAAGGCTCAAGGTTCAAGTCTCAAGAGTCAAGGCTCACGGTTAAGGCTCAAGAGTCAAGGCTCAAGTTTCAACGCTCGAGGCTCAAGGCTCAAGGCTAAAGTCTAAAGGCTCAAGGTTCAAGGCACAAGGCTCCAGGCTCTAGGCTCAAGGCTCAATGCTCAAGTCTCTAGGCTCAAGGCTCAAGGCTCAAGGATGAAGGCTCAAGGCCCAAGGCTCAAAGGATGAAGGATAAAGGCTCAAGGCTCAAGGCTCAAGGCTCAAGGCTCAAGGTTCAAGGTTCAAATCTTAAGGCTCAAGGGTCAAGTCTCAAGGCTCAAGGCTGAAAAGTCAATGCTCAAGGCTAAAGGGTCACGGCTCAAGGCTCCACGCTCAAGGCTCAAGGCTCAAGAGTCAAGGTTCAAGACTCAAGGTTCAAGGCGCAAGTCTCAAGGGTTAAGGGTCAAGGGTCAAGGGTTAAGGGTTAAGGGTCAAGGGTTAAGGTTCAAGGCTCAAGGCTCTAGGCTCTCGGCTCAAGGCTCAAGGCACAAGGATCAAGGCTCAAGCATCAAGGCTCAAGGATCAAGGCTCAGTGCTCAAGGCTCAAGGCTCAAGGCGCAAGGCTCAAGGCTTAAGGCTCAAGGCTCAAGGATCAAGGCTCAAGGCACAAGGCACAAGGCTCAAGGTTAAAGGGTAAAGGTTCAAGGTTCAAAGGTCAAGGCTCAAGGGTCACGGCTCAAGGGTCAAGGCTCAAAAATCAAGGGTAAAGGGTCAAGGGTCAACGCTCAAGGCTCAAGGTTCAAGGCTCAAGAGTCAAGGCTCAAGGGTCAAGGATCAAGGCTCAAGGCTCAAGGCACAAGGATCAAGGCTCAAGCATCAAGGCTCAAGGATCAAGGCTCATGGCTCAAGGCTCAAGGCGCAAGGCTCAAGGCTCAAGTCTCAAGGCTCATGGCTCAAGGCTCAACGCTCAACGCTCAAGGCTCAAGGCTCAAGGCTCAAGGCTTAAGGCTTAAGGCTCAAGGCTCAAGGCTCAAGGCTCAAGGCTCAAGGCTCAAGGCTCAAGGCTCAAGGCTCAAGGCTCAAGGCTCAAGGCTCAAGGCTCAAGGTTCAAGGGTAAAGGTTCAAGGTTCAAAGGTGAAGGCTCAAGGGTCACGGCTCAAGGGTCAAGGCTCAAAAATCAAGGGTAAAGGGTCAAGGGTCAACGCTCAAGGCTCAAGGTTCAAGGCTCCAGAGTCAAGGCTCAAGGGTTAAGGGTCAAGGCTGGTCAAGGCTCAAGGCTACAGGCTCAAGGCTCAAAGCTCAAGGCTCAAGGGTCACGGCTCAAGGGTCACGGCTCAAGGATCAAGGCTTAAAATTCAAGGCTCAAGGTACAAGGCTCAAGGCTCAAGGATTATGGCTCAAGGCTGAAGGCTCAAAGCTCAAGGCTCAGGGCTCAGGGCTCAAGGCTAAAGATTCAAGGCTCAAACCTCAAGGCTCAAGGCTCAAGGCTCAAGAGTCGAGGCTCAAGGCTCAAGGCTCAGGGCTTAAGGCACAAGGCTCAAGGCTTTAGGGTTAAGGGTCAAGGGTCAAGGTTCAAGGTTCAAAGCTCAAGGCTCAAGGGACACGTCTCAAGGCTCAAGGCTCAAGGCTCAAGGCTCAAATTTCAAGGCTCAAGGCTCAAGGCTCAAGGCTCAAGGCTCAAGGCTCAAGGCTCAAGGGTTAAGGTTCAAGGTTCAAAGCTCAAGGCTCAAGGGTCACGTCTCAAGGCTCAAGGCTCAATGATCAAGGCTCAAGGCTCAAATCTCAAGGCTCAAGGCTCAAGGCTCAAGGCTCAAGGCTCAAAGGATCAAGGATCAAGGCCCAAGACTCAAGTCTCAAGGCTCAAGGCTCAATGCTTAAGACTTAAGGCTCAAGGCTCAAGCGTCAAGGTTCAAGGTTCAAACCTCAAGGCTCAAGGGTCACGGCTCAAGGCTCAAAGCTCAAGGCTCAAGGCTTATGGCTCAGGGCTCAAGGCACTAGGCTCAAGGCTCAAGGCTCAGTGCTCAAGGTTCAAGGTTCAAAGCTTAAAGCTCAAGGGTAACGTCTCAAGGCTCAACGCTGAAAGGTCAAGGCTCAAGGCTCACCGCTAAAGGCTCAAGGCTCAAGGCTCAAGGCTCATGGCTCAAGCCTCAAGGCTCAAGGCTAGAGGCTTAAGGCTCCAGGCTCAAGGCTCAAGGCTCAAGGCTCATGGTTCAAGGCTCAAGGCTCAAGGCTCAAGGCTCAAGGCTCAAGGCTCAAGGCTCAAGGCTCAAGGCTCAAGGCTCAAGGCTCAAGGCTCAAGGTTCAAGGGTAAAGGTTCAAGGTTCAAAGGTCAAGGCTCAAGGGTCACGGCTCATGGGTAAAGGTTCAAGGATCAAGTCTCAAGGCTCAAGGCTCAAATCTCAAGGCTCAAGGCTCAAGGCTCAACGTTCAAGGTTCAAAGCTCAAGGGTCACGTCTCAAGGCTTAAGGCTGAAAAGTCAAGGCTCAATGCTCAAGGGTCACGGCTCAAGGCTCCACGCTCAAGGCTCAAGGCTCAAGAGTCAAGTTTAAGGCTCAAGGTTCAAGGCTCAAGGCTCAAGGGTTAAGGCTCAAGGGTCAAGGCTCAAGGTTCAAGGCTCAAGGGTCAAGGGTCAAGGGTTAAAGGTTAAGGGTCAAGGTTCAAGGCTCAAGGCTCAAGGCTCTAGGCTCTAGGCTCAAGGCTCATGGCACAAGGATCAATGCTCAAGCATCAAGGCTCATGGCTTAAGGCTCAACGCTCAACGCTCAACGCTCAAAGCTCAAGGGTCAAGGTTCAAGGGTTAAGGTTCAAGGTTCAAAGGTCAACGCTCAAGGCTCAAGGTTCAAGTCTCAAGAGTCAAGGCTCACGGTTAAGGCTCAAGAGTCAAGGCTCTAGTTTCAACGCTCAAGGCTCAAGGCTCAAGGCTAAAGGCTAAAGGCTCAAGGTTCAAGGCTCAAGGCTCAAGGCTCTAGGCTCAAGGCTCAAGGCTTAAGGCTCAAGGCTAAAGGCTCAAGGCTCAAGGTTCAAGGATCAAGGCTCAACGCCCAAGGCTCAAAGGATCAAGCATAAAGGCTCAAGGCTCAAGGTTCAACGTTCAAAGCTTAAGGCTCAAGGGTCATGTCTCAAGGCTTAAGGCTGAAAAGTCAATGCTTAAGGCTAAAGGGTCACGGCTCAAGGCTCCACGCTCAAGGCTCAAGGCTCGAGAGTCAAGGTTCAAAGCGCAACGCTCAAGGGTTAAGGTCAAGGGTCAAGGGTTAAGGGTTAAGGGTCAAGGGTTAAGGGTCAAGGATCAAGGTTCAAGGGTCAAAGCTCTAGGCTCTCGGCTCAAGGCTCAAGGCACAAGGATCAAGGCTCAAGCATCAAGGCTCAAGGATCAAGGCTCATGGCTCAAGGCTCAAGGCTCAAGGCTCAAGGCTCAAGGCGCAAGGCGCAAGGCGCAAGGCTCAAGGCTCAAGGCTCAAGGATGAAGGCTCAAGGCCCAAGGCTCAAAGGATGAAGGATAAAGGCTCAAGGCTCAAGGCTCAAGGCTCAAGGTTCAAGGTTCAAATCTTAAGGCTCAAGGGTCAAGTCTCAAGGCTCAAGGCTGAAAAGTCAATGCTCAAGGCTAAAGGGTCACGGCTCAAGGCTCCACGCTCAAGGCTCAAGGCTCAAGAGTCAAGGTTCAAGACTCAAGGTTCAAGGCGCAAGTCTCAAGGGTTAAGGGTCAAGGGTCAAGGGTTAAGGGTTAAGGGTCAAGGGTTAAGGTTCAAGGCTCAAGGCTCTAGGCTCTCGGCTCAAGGCTCAAGGCACAAGGATCAAGGCTCAAGCATCAAGGCTCAAGGATCAAGGCTCAGTGCTCAAGGCTCAAGGCTCAAGGCGCAAGGCTCAAGGCTTAAGGCTCAAGGCTCAAGGATCAAGGCTCAAGGCACAAGGCACAAGGCTCAAGGTTAAAGGGTAAAGGTTCAAGGTTCAAAGGTCAAGGCTCAAGGGTCACGGCTCAAGGGTCAAGGCTCAAAAATCAAGGGTAAAGGGTCAAGGGTCAACGCTCAAGGCTCAAGGTTCAAGGCTCAAGAGTCAAGGCTCAAGGGTCAAGGATCAAGGCTCAAGGCTCAAGGCACAAGGATCAAGGCTCAAGCATCAAGGCTCAAGGATCAAGGCTCATGGCTCAAGGCTCAAGGCGCAAGGCTCAAGGCTCAAGTCTCAAAGCTCATGGCTCAAGGCTCAACGCTCAACGCTCAAGGCTCAAGGCTCAAGGCTCAAGGCTTAAGGCTCAAGGCTCAAGGCTCAAGGCTCAAGGCTCAAGGCTCAAGGCTCAAGGCTCAAGGCTCAAGGCTCAAGGCTCAAGGCTCAAGGCTCAAGGCTCAAGGTTCAAGGGTAAAGGTTCAAGGTTCAAAGGTCAAGGCTCAAGGGTCACGGCTCAAGGGTCAAGGCTCAAAAATCAAGGGTAAAGGGTCAAGGGTCAACGCTCAAGGCTCAAGGTTCAAGGCTCCAGAGTCAAGGCTCAAGGGTTAAGGGTCAAGGCTGGTCAAGGCTCAAGGCTACAGGCTCAAGGCTCAAAGCTCAAGGCTCAAGGGTCACGGCTCAAGGGTCACGGCTCAAGGATCAAGGCTTAAAATTCAAGGCTCAAGGTACAAGGCTCAAGGCTCAAGGATTATGGCTCAAGGCTGAAGGCTCAAAGCTCAAGGCTCAGGGCTCAGGGCTCAAGGCTAAAGATTCAAGGCTCAAACCTCAAGGCTCAAGGCTCAAGGCTCAAGAGTCGAGGCTCAAGGCTCAAGGCTCAGGGCTTAAGGCACAAGGCTCAAGGCTTTAGGGTTAAGGGTCAAGGTTCAAGGTTCAAAGCTCAAGGCTCAAGGGTCACGTCTCAAGGCTCAAGGCTCAAGGCTCAAGGCTCAAATTTCAAGGCTCAAGGCTCAAGGCTCAAGGCTCAAGGCTCAAGGCTCAAGGCTCAAGGCTCAAGGCCTAAGGCTCAAGGCTTAAGGGTTAAGGGTCAAGGTTCAAGGTTCAAAGCTCAAGGCTCAAGGGTCACGTCTCAAGGCTCAAGGCTCAATGATCAAGGCTCAAGGCTCAAGGCTCAAATCTCAAGGCTCAAGGCTCAAGGCTCAATGCTCAAGGCTCAAAGGATCAAGGATCAAGGCCCAAGACTCAAGTCTCAAGGCTCAAGGCTCAATGCTTAAGACTTAAGGCTCAAGGCTCAAGCGTCAAGGTTCAAGGTTCAAACCTCAAGGCTCAAGGGTCACGGCTCAAGGCTCAAAGCTCAAGGCTCAAGGCTTATGGCTCAGGGCTCAAGGCACTAGGCTCAAGGCTCAAGGCTCAGTGCTCAAGGTTCAAGGTTCAAAGCTTAAAGCTCAAGGGTAACGTCTCAAGGCTCAACGCTGAAAGGTCAAGGCTCAAGGCTCACCGCTAAAGGCTCAAGGCTCAAGGCTCATGGCTCAAGCCTCAAGGCTCAAGGCTAGAGGCTTAAGGCTCCAGGCTCAAGGCTCAAGGCTCAAGGCTCATGGTTCAAGGCTCAAGGCTCAAGGCTCAAGGCTCAAGGCTCAAGGCTCAAGGCTCAAGGCTCAAGGCTCAAGGCTCAAGGCTCAAGGTTCAAGGGTAAAGGTTCAAGGTTCAAAGGTCTAGGCTCAAGGGTCACGGCTCATGGGTAAAGGTTCAAGGATCAAGTCTCAAGGCTCAAGGCTCAAATCTCAAGGCTCAAGGCTCAAGGCTCAACGTTCAAGGTTCAAAGCTCAAGGGTCACGTCTCAAGGCTTAAGGCTGAAAAGTCAAGGCTCAATGCTCAAGGGTCACGGCTCAAGGCTCCACGCTCAAGGCTCAAGGCTCAAGAGTCAAGGTTAAGGCTCAAGGTTCAAGGCTCAAGGCTCAAGGGTTAAGGCTCAAGGGTCAAGGCTCAAGGTTCAAGGCTCAAGGGTCAAGGGTCAAGGGTTAAAGGTTAAGGGTCAAGGTTCAAGGCTCAAGGCTCAAGGCTCTAGGCTCTAGGCTCAAGGCTCATGGCACAAGGATCAATGCTCAAGCATCAAGGCTCATGGCTTAAGGCTCAACGCTCAACGCTCAACGCTCAAAGCTCAAGGGTCAAGGTTCAAGGGTTAAGGTTCAAGGTTCAAAGGTCAACGCTCAAGGCTCAAGGTTCAAGTCTCAAGAGTCAAGGCTCACGGTTAAGGCTCAAGAGTCAAGGCTCTAGTTTCAACGCTCAAGGCTCAAGGCTAAAGGCTAAAGGCTCAAGGTTCAAGGCTCAAGGCTCAAGGCTCTAGGCTCAAGGCTCAAGGCTTAAGGCTCAAGGCTAAACGCTCAAGGCTCAAGGTTCAAGGATCAAGGCTCAACGCCCAAGGCTCAAAGGATCAAGCATAAAGGCTCAAGGCTCAAGGTTCAACGTTCAAAGCTTAAGGCTCAAGGGTCATGTCTCAAGGCTTAAGGCTGAAAAGTCAATGCTTAAGGCTAAAGGGTCACGGCTCAAGGCTCCACGCTCAAGGCTCAAGGCTCGAGAGTCAAGGTTCAAAGCGCAACGCTCAAGGGTTAAGGTCAAGGGTCAAGGGTTAAGGGTTAAGGGTCAAGGGTTAAGGGTCAAGGATCAAGGTTCAAGGGTCAAAGCTCTAGGCTCTCGGCTCAAGGTTCAAGGCACAAGGATCAAGGCTCAAGCATCAAGGCTCAAGGATCAAGGCTCATGGCTCAAGGCTCAAGGCTCAAGGCTCAAGGCTCAAGGCGCAAGGCTCAAGGCTCAAGTCTCAAGGCTCATGGCTCAATGCTCAAGGCTCAAGGCTCAAGGCTCAAGGCTCAGGCTCAAGCTCAAGGCTCAAGGCTCAAGGCTCAAGGCTCAAGGCTTAAGGCTCAAGGCTCAAGGCTCAAGGCTCAAGGCTCAAGGCTCAAGGCTCAAGGCTCAAGGCTCAAGGCTCAAGGCTCAAGGCTCAAGGTTCAAGGTTCAAAGGTTCAAGGTTCAAAGGTCAAGGCTCAAGGGTCACGGCTCAAGGGTCAAGGCTCAAAAATCAAGGCTAAAGGCTCAAGGGTAAATGCTCAAGGCTAAAGGTTCAAGTCTCAAGAGTCAAGGCTCACGGTTAAGGCTCAAGAGTCAAGGCTCAAGTTTCAACGCTCAAGGCTTAAGGCTAAAGGCTCAAGGTTCAAGGCTCAAGGCTCAAGGCTCAAGGCTCAAGGCTCAAGGCTCAAGGTTCAAGGAACAAGGCTCAAGGCCCAAGGCTCAAAGGATAAAAGGATAAAGGCTAAGGCTCAAGACTCAAGGTTCAAGGTTCAAAGCTTAAGGCTCAAGGGTTAAGGGTTAAGGGTTAAGGGTTAAGGGTTAAGGCTCAAGGTTCAAGGATCAAGGCTCAAGGCCCAAGGCTCAAAGGATCAAGGATAAAGGCTCAAGGCTCAATGCTCAAGGTTCAAGGTTCGAAGCTTAAGGCTCAAGGGTCACGTCTCAAGGCTTAAGGCTGAAAAGTCAATGCTCAAGGCTAAAGAGTCAAGGCTCAAGTTTCAACGCTCAAGGCTCAAGGCTCAAGGCTCAAGGCTCAAGGCTCAAGGCTCAAGGCTCAAGGCTCAAGGCTCAAGGTTCAAGGCTCAAGGCTGAAGGCTCAAGGCTTAAGGCTCAAGGTTCAAGGATCAAGGCTCAAGGCCCACGGCTCAAAGGATCAAGGAGAAAGGCTCAAGGCTCAATGCTCAAGGTTCAAGGTTCGAAGCTTAAGGCTCAAGGCTTAAGGCTGAAAAGTCAATGCTCAAGGCTAAAGAGTCAAGGCTCAAGTTTCAACGCTCAAGGCTCAAGGCTCAAGGCTCCAGGCTAAAGGCTCAAGGCTAAAGGCTCAAGGCTCAAGGCTCTAGGCTCTAGGCTCAAGGCTCAAGGCTCAAGGCTCAAGGCTCAAGGCTCAAGGCTCAAGGCTCAAGGCTCAAGGTTCAAGGATCAAGGCTCAAGGCCCAAGGCTCAAAGGATCAAGGATAAAGGCTCAAGGCTCAAGGCTCAAGGCTCAATGCTCAAGGTTCAAGGTTCAAAGCTTAAGGCTCAAGGGTCACGTCTCAAGGCTTAAGGCTGAAAAGTCAATGCTCGAGGCTAAAGGGTCACGGCTAAAGGCTCCACGCTCAAGGCTCAAGGCTCAAGATTCATGGTTCAAGGCTCAAGGTTCAAGGCGCAAGGCTCTAGGCTCTCGGCTCAAGGCTCAAGGCACAGGGATCAAGGATCAAGGCTCATGGCTCAAGGTTCAAGGCTCAAGGCGCAAGGCTCAAGGCTCATGGCTCAAGGCTTAAGGCTCAAGGCTCAAGGCTCAAGGTTCAAGGCTCAAGGCTCAAGTGTAAAGGTTCAAGGTTCAAAGATCAAGGCTCAAGGGTCACGGCTCAAGGGTCAAGGCTCAAAAATCAAGGGTAAAGGATCAAGGGTCAACGCACAAGGCTCAAGGTTCAAGGCTCAAGAGTCAACGCTTATGGGTCAAGGTTCAAGGCTCAAGAGTCAACGCTTATGGGTCAAGGGTCAAGGGTCAAGGCTCAAGGCTCAAGGCTCAAGGCTCAAGGCTCAAGGCTCAAGGCTCAAGGCTCAAGGGTCAAGGCTCAAGGCTCAAGGGTCAAGGCTCAAGGCTCAAGGCTCAAAGCTCAAGGCACAAGGGTCACGGCTCAAGGGTCACGGCTCAAGGATCAAGGCTTAAAAGTCAAGGCTCAAGGTACATGGCTCAAGGCTCAAGGATTATGGCTCAAGGCTGAAGGCTCAAGGCTGAAGGCTCAGGGCTCAGGGCTCAAGGCTAAAGGTTCAAGGCTGAAACCTCAAGGCTCAAGCCTCAAGGCTCAAGGCTCAAGACTCAAGAGTCGAGGCTCAAGGCTCAAGGCTCAGGGCTTAAGGCATAAGGCTCAAGGCTCAAGGCTCAACGCTCAACGCTCAAGGCTCAAGGCTCAAGCCTCAACGCTCAACGCTCAAGGCTCAAGGATCAACGGTCAAGGGTCATGGCTCAAGGTTCAAGGATCAAGGCTCAAGGCCCAAGGCTCAAAGGCTCAAGGATAAAGGCTCAAGGCTCAAGGCTCAATGCTCAAGGTTCAAGGTTCAAAGCTTAAGGCTCAAGGGTCACGTCTCAAGGCTTAAGGCTGAAAAGTCAATGCTCAAGGCTAAAGGGTCACGGCTCAAGGCTCCACGCTCAAGGCTCAAGGCTCAAGAGTCAAGGTTCAAGGCTCAAGGTTCAAGGCGCAAGGCTCAAGGGTTAAGGGTCAAGGGTCAAGGGTTAAGGGTTAAGGGTTAAGGGTCAAGGGTTAAGGATCAAGGATCAAGGCTCAAGGCTCAAGGCACTAGGCTCTTGGCTCAAGGCACAGGGATCAAGGCTCAACGCTCAACGCTCAAGGCTCAAGGCTCAACAATCAACGCTCAAGGGTCAAGGTTCAAGGGTAAAGGTTCAAGGTTCAAAGGTCAAGGCTCAAGGGTCATGGCTCAAGGTCAAGGCTCAAGGGTCACGACTCAAGGGTCAAGGCTCAAAAATCAAGGCTCAAGGCTCACGGTTAAGGCTCAAGAGTCAAGTCTCAAGTTTCAACGCTCAAGGCTCAAGGCTCAAGGCTCAAGGCTAAAGGCTAAAGGCTCAAGGTTCAAGGCTCAAGGCTCAAGGCTCTAGGCTCAAGGCTCAAGGCTCAAGGCTCAAGGCTCAAGGCTCAAGGCTCAAGGCTCAAGGCTCGAGGCCCAAGGCTCAAGGCTCAAGGCTCAAGGCTCAAGGTTCAAGGATCAAGGCTCAAGGCCCAAGGCTCAAAGGCTCAAGGATAAAGGCTCAAGGCTCAAGGCTCAATGCTCAAGGTTCAAGGTTCATAGCTTAAGGCTCAAGGGTCACGTCTCAAGGCTTAAGGCTAAAAAGTCAATGCTCAAGGCTAAAGGGTCACGGCTCAAGGCTCCACGCTCAAGTCTCAAGGCTCAAGAGTCAAGGTTCAAGGCTCAAGGTTCAAGGCGCAAGGCTCAAGGGTTAAGGGTCAAGGGTCAAGGGTTAAGGGTTAAGGGTTAAGGGTTAAGGGTTAAGGGTCAAGGATCAAGGATCAAGGTTCAAGGCTCAAGGCTCTAGGCTCTTGGCTCAAGGCACAGGGATCAAGGCTCAAGCATCAAGGCTCAAGGATCAAGGCTCATGGCTCAAGGCTCAAGGCTCAAGGCTCATGGTTCAAGGCTCAAGGCTCAAGGCTCAAGGCTCAAGGCTCAAGGTTCAAGGCTCAAGGCTCAAGGGTAAAGGTTCAAGGTTCAAAGATCAAGGCTCAAGGGTCAAGGCTAAAAAATCAAGGGTAAAGGGTCAAGGGTCAACGCTCAAGGCTCAAGGTTCAAGGCTCAAGAGGCAATGCTTAAGGGTCAAGGGTCAAGGCTCAAGGCTGAAGGCTGAAGGCTCAAGGCTCAAGGGTCAAGGCTCAAGGCTCAAGGGTCAAGGCTCAAGGCTCAAAGCTCAAGGCACAAGGGTCATGGCTCAAGGGTCACGGCTCAAGGATCAAGGCTTAAAAGTCAAGGCTCAAGGTACATGGCTCAAGGCTCAAGGATTATGGCTGAAGGCTGAAGGCTGAAGGCTCAAGGCTCAAGGCTCAGGGCGCAGGGCTCAAGGCTAAAGGTTCAAGGCTCAAACCTCAAGGCTCAAGCCTCAAGGCTCAAGGCTCAAGACTCAAGAGTCGAGGCTCAAGGCTCAAGGCTTTGGCTTAAGGCATAAGGCTCAAGGCTCAAGGCTCAACGCTCAACGCTCAAGGCTCAAGGCCCAACGCTCAACGCTCAAGGGTCAAGGTTCAAGGGTAAAGGTTCAAGGTTCAAAGGTCAAGGCTCAAGGGTCCTGGCTCAAGGTCAAGGCTCAAGGGTCACGGCTCAAGGGTCAAGGCTCAAAAATCAAGGCTAAAGGCTCAAGGGTGAACGCTCAAGGCTAAAGGTTTAAGTCTCAAGAGTCAAGGCTCACGGTTAAGGCTCAAGAGTCAAGGCTCAAGTTTCAACGCTCAAGGCTCAAGGCTCAAGGCTCAAGGCTAAAGACTAAAGGCTCAAGGTTCAAGGCTCAAGGCTCAAGGCTCTAGGCTCAAGGCTCAAGGCTCAAGGCTGAAGGCTCAAGGCTGAAGGCTCAAGGCTCAAGGCTCAAGGCTCAAGGCTCAAGGCTCAAGGCTCAAGGCTCAAGGCTCAAGGTTCAAGGATCAAGGCCCAAGGCTCAAAGGCTCAAGGATAAAGGCTCAAGGCTCAAGGCTCAAGGCTCAATGCTCAAGGTTCAAGGTTCAAAGCTTAAGGCTCAAGGGTCACGTCTCAAGGCTTAAGGCTGAAAAGTCAATGCTCAAGGCTAAAGGGTCACGGCTCAAGGCTCCACGCTAAAGGCTCAAGGCTCAAGAGTCAAGGTTCAAGGCTCAAGGTTCAAGGCGCAAGGCTCACGGGTTAAGGGTCAAGGGTCAAGGGTTAAGGATTAAGGGTTAAGGGTTAAGGGTTAAGGGTTAAGGGTCAAGGGTTAAGGATCAAGGATCAAGGTTCAAGGCTCAAGGCTCTAGGCTCTCGGCTCAAGGCTCAAGGCACAGGGATCAAGGCTCAAGCATCAAGGCTCAAGGATCAAGGCTCATGGCTCAAGGCTCAAGGCTCAAGGCTCAAGGCGCAAGGCGCAAGGCGCAAGGCTCAAGGCTCATGGTTCAAGGCTCAAGGCTCAAGGCTCAAGGCTCAAGTCTCAAGGCTCAAGGCTCAAGGCTCAAGGCTCAAGGGTAAAGGTTCAAGGTTCAAGGTTCAAAGGTCAAGGCTCAAGGGTCCCAGCTCAAGGGTCAAGGTTCACGATTAAGGCTCAAGAGTCAAGGCTCAAGTTTCAACGCACAAGGCTTAAGGCTCAAGGCTCAAAGCTAAAGGCTAAAGGCTAAAGGTTCAAGGCTCAAGGCTCAAGGCTCTAGGCTCAAGGCTCAAGGCTCAAGGCTCAAGGTTCAAGGATCAAGGCTCAAGGCCCAAGGCTAAAAGGAACAAGGATAAAGGCTAAGGCTCATGGCTCAAGGCTCACGGCTCAAGGTTCAAGGTTCAAAGCTTAAGGCTCAAGGGTCACGTCTCAAGGCTTAAGGCTGGAAAGTCAATGCTCAAGGCCAAAGGGTCACGGCTCAAGGCTCAAGGCTCAAGAGTCAAGGTTCAAGGCTCAAGGTTCAAGGCGCAAGGCGCAAGGCTCAAGGGTTAAGGCTCAAGGCTCAAGGCTCAAGGCTCAAGGCTCAAGGATCAAGGCTCAAGGCTCAAGGCTCAAGGCTCAAGGCTCAAGGCTCAAGGGTAAAGGTTCAAGGTTCAAGGTTCAAAGGTCAAGGCTCAAGGGTCACGGCTCAAGGGTCAAGGTTCACGATTAAGGCTCAAGAGACAAGGCTCAAGTTTCAACGCTCAAGGCTTAAGGCTCAAGGCTCAAAGCTAAAGGCTAAAGGCTCAAGGCTCAACGTTCAAGGTTCAAAGCTCAAGGGTCACATCTCAAGGCTTAAGGCTGAAAAGTCAAGGCTCAATGCTCAAGGGTCATGGCTCAAGGCTCCACGCTCAAGGCTCAAGGCTCAAGAGTCAAGGTTAAGGATCAAGGTTCAAGGCTCAAGGCTCAAGGGTTAAGGCTCAAGGGTCAAGGCTCAAGGTTCAAGGCTCAAGGGTCAAGGGTCAAGGGTTAAAGGTTAAGGGTCAAGGTTCAAGGCTCAAGGCTCAAGGCTCTAGGCTCTAGGCTCAAGGCTCATGGCACAAGGATCAATGCTCAAGCATCAAGGCTCATGGCTTAAGGCTCAACGCTCAACGCTCAACGCTCAACGCTCAAAGCTCAAGGGTCAAGGTTCAAGGGTTAAGGTTCAAGGTTCAAAGGTCAACGCTCAAGGCTCAAGGTTCAAGTCTCAAGAGTCAAGGCTCACGGTTAAGGCTCAAGAGTCAAGGCTCTAGTTTCAACGCTCAAGGCTCAAGGCTCAAGGCTAAAGGCTAAAGGCTCAAGGTTCAAGGCTCAAGGCTCAAGGCTCTAGGCTCAAGGCTCAAGGCTTAAGGCTCAAGGCTAAAGGCTCAAGGCTCAAGGTTCAAGGATCAAGGCTCAACGCCCAAGGCTCAAAGGATCAAGCATAAAGGCTCAAGGCTCAAGGTTCAACGTTCAAAGCTTAAGGCTCAAGGGTCATGTCTCAAGGCTTAAGGCTGAAAAGTCAATGCTTAAGGCTAAAGGGTCACGGCTCAAGGCTCCACGCTCAAGGCTCAAGGCTCGAGAGTCAAGGTTCAAAGCGCAACGCTCAAGGGTTAAGGTCAAGGGTCAAGGGTTAAGGGTTAAGGGTCAAGGGTTAAGGGTCAAAGATCAAGGTTCAAGGGTCAAAGCTCTAGGCTCTCGGCTCAAGGCTCAAGGCACAAGGATCAAGGCTCAAGCATCAAGGCTCAAGGATCAAGGCTCATGGCTCAAGGCTCAAGGCTCAAGGCTCAAGGCTCAAGGCGCAAGGCTCAAGGCTCAAGTCTCAAGGCTCATGGCTCAATGCTCAAGGCTCAAGGCTCAAGGCTCAAGGCTCAGGCTCAAGCTCAAGGCTCAAGGCTCAAGGCTCAAGGCTCAAGGCTCAAGGCTCAAGGCTCAAGGCTCAAGGCTCAAGGCTCAAGGCTCAAGGCTCAAGGCTCAAGGCTCAAGGCTCAAGGCTCAAGGCTCAAGGCTCAAGGCTCAAGGCTCAAGGCTCAAGGTTCAAGGTTCAAAGGTTCAAGGTTCAAAGGTCAAGGCTCAAGGGTCACGGCTCAAGGGTCAAGGCTCAAAAATCAAGGCTAAAGGCTCAAGGGTAAATGCTCAAGGCTAAAGGTTCAAGTCTCAAGAGTCAAGGCTCACGGTTAAGGCTCAAGAGTCAAGGCTCAAGTTTCAACGCTCAAGGCTTAAGGCTAAAGGCTCAAGGTTCAAGGCTCAAGGCTCAAGGCTCAAGGCTCAAGGCTCAAGGTTCAAGGAACAAGGCTCAAGGCCCAAGGCTCAAAGGATAAAAGGATAAAGGCTAAGGCTCAAGACTCAAGGCTCACGGCTCAAGGTTCAAGGTTCAAAGCTTAAGGCTCAAGGGTTAAGGGTTAAGGGTTAAGGTTTAAGGGTTAAAGGTTAAGGGTTAAGGCTCAAGGTTCAAGGATCAAGGCTCAAGGCCCAAGGCTCAAAGGATCAAGGATAAAGGCTCAAGGCTCAATGCTCAAGGTTCAAGGTTCGAAGCTTAAGGCTCAAGGGTCACGTCTCAAGGCTTTAGGCTGAAAAGTCAATGCTCAAGGCTAAAGAGTCAAGGCTCAAGTTTCAACGCTCAAGGCTCAAGGCTCAAGGCTCAAGGCTCAAGGCTCAAGGCTCAAGGCTCAAGGTTCAAGGCTCAAGGCTGAAGGCTCAAGGCTTAAGGCTCAAGGTTCAAGGATCAAGGCTCAAGGCCCACGGCTCAAAGGATCAAGGATAAAGGCTCAAGGCTCAATGCTCAAGGTTCAAGGTTCGAAGCTTAAGGCTCAAGGGTCACGTCTCAAGGCTTAAGGCTGAAAAGTCAATGCTCAAGGCTAAAGAGTCAAGGCTCAAGTTTCAACGCTCAAGGCTCAAGGCTCAAGGCTCAAGGCTCCAGACTAAAGGCTCAAGGCTAAAGGCTCAAGGCTCAAGGCTCTAGGCTCAAGGTTCAAGGCTCAAGGCTCAAGGCTCAAGGCTCAAGGCTCAAGGCTCAAGGCTCAAGGCTCAAGGCTCAAGGCTCAAGGTTCAAGGATCAAGGCTCAAGGCCCAAGGCTCAAAGGATCAAGGATAAAGGCTCAAGGCTCAAGGCTCAAGGCTCAATGCTCAAGGTTCAAGGTTCAAAGCTTAAGGCTCAAGGGTCACGTCTCAAGGCTTAAGGCTGAAAAGTCAATGCTCGAGGCTAAAGGGTCACGGCTAAACGCTCCACGCTCAAGGCTCAAGGCTCAAGATTCAAGGTTCAAGGCTCAAGGTTCAAGGCGCAAGGCTCTAGGCTCTCGGCTCAAGGCTCAAGGCACAGGGATCAAGGATCAAGGCTCATGGCTCAAGGTTCAAGGCTCAAGGCGCAAGGCTCAAGGCTCATGGCTCAAGGCTTAAGGCTCAAGGCTCAAGGCTCAAGGTTCAAGGCTCAAGGCTCAAGTGTAAAGGTTCAAGGTTCAAAGATCAAGGCTCAAGGGTCACGGCTCAAGGGTCAAGGCTCAAAAATCAAGGGTAAAGGATCAAGGGTCAACGCACAAGGCTCAAGGTTCAAGGCTCAAGAGTCAACGCTTAAGGGTCAAGGGTCAAGGGTCAAGGCTCAAGGCTCAAGGCTCAAGGCTCAAGGCTCAAGGCTCAAGGCTCAAGGGTCAAGGCTCAAGGCTCAAGGCTCAAGGCTCAAGGCTCAAGGCTCAAAGCTCAAGGCACAAGGGTCACGGCTCAAGGGTCACGGCTCAAGGATCAAGGCTTAAAAGTCAAGGCTCAAGGTACATGGCTCAAGGCTCAAGGATTATGGCTCAAGGCTGAAGGCTCAAGGCTGAGGGCTCAGGGCTCAAGGCTAAAGGTTCAAGGCTGAAACCTCAAGGCTCAAGCCTCAAGGCTCAAGGCTCAAGACTCAAGAGTCGAGGCTCAAGGCTCAAGGCTCAGGGCTTAAGGCATAAGGCTCAAGGCTCAAGGCTCAACGCTCAACGCTCAACGCTCAAGGCTCAAGGCTCAAGCCTCAACGCTCAACGCTCAAGGCTCAAGGCTCAACGGTCAAGGGTCATGGCTCAAGGTTCAAGGATCAAGGCTCAAGGCCCAAGGCTCAAAGGCTCAAGGATAAAGGCTCAAGGCTCAAGGCTCAATGCTCAAGGTTCAAGGTTCAAAGCTTAAGGCTCAAGGGTCACGTCTCAAGGCTTAAGGCTGAAAAGTCAATGCTCAAGGCTAAAGGGTCACGGCTCAAGGCTCCACGCTCAAGGCTCAAGGCTCAAGAGTCAAGGTTCAAGGCTCAAGGTTCAAGGGCAAGGCTCAAGGGTTAAGGGTCAAGGGTCAAGGGTTAAGGGTTAAGGGTTAAGGGTTAAGGGTCAAGGGTTAAGGATCAAGGATCAAGGCTCAAGGCTCAAGGCACTAGGCTCTTGGCTCAAGGCACAGGGATCAAGGCTCAACGCTCAACGCTCAAGGCTCAACAGTCAAAGCTCAAGGGTCAAGGTTCAAGGGTAAAGGTTCAAGGTTCAAAGGTCAAGGCTCAAGGGTCATGGCTCAAGGTCAAGGCTCAAGGGTCACGGCTCAAGGGTCAAGGCTCAAAAATCAAGGCTCAAGGCTCACGGTTAAGGCTCAAGAGTCAAGTATCAAGTTTCAACGCTCAAGGCTCAAGGCTCAAGGCTCAAGGCTAAAGGCTAAAGGCTCAAGGTTCAAGGCTCAAGGCTCAAGGCTCTAGGCTCAAGGCTCAAGGCTCAAGGCTCAAGGCTCAAGGCTCAAGGCTCAAGGCTCGAGGCCCAAGGCTCAAGGCTCAAGGCTCAAGGGTCAAGGTTCAAGGATCAAGGCTCAAGGCCCAAGGCTCAAAGGCTCAAGGATAAAGGCTCAAGGCTCAAGGCTCAATGCTCAAGGTTCAAGGTTCAAAGCTTAAGGCTCAAGGGTCACGTCTCAAGGCTTAAGGCTAAAAAGTCAATGCTCAAGGCTAAAGGGTCACGGCTCAAGGCTCCACGCTCAAGTCTCAAGGCTCAAGAGTCAAGGTTCAAGGCTCAAGGTTCAAGGCGCAAGGCTCAAGGGTTAAGGGTCAAGGGTCAAGGGTTAAGGGTTAAGGGTTAAGGGTTAAGGGTTAAGGGTCAAGGATCAAGGATCAAGGTTCAAGGCTCAAGGCTCTAGGCTCTTGGCGCAAGGCACAGGGATCAAGGCTCAAGCATCAAGGCTCAAGGATCAAGGCTCATGGCTCAAGGCTCAAGGCTCAAGGCTCATGGATCAAGGCTCAAGGCTCAAGGCTCAAGGCTCAAGGTTCAAGGCTCAAGGCTCAAGGGTAAAGGTTCAAGGTTCAAAGATCAAGGCTCAAGGGTCACGGCTCAAGGGTCAAGGCTCAAAAATCAAGGGTAAAGGGTCAAGGGTCAACGCTCAAGGCTCAAGGTTCAAGGCTCAAGAGGCAATGCTTAAGGGTCAAGGGTCAAGGCTCAAGGCTCAAGGCTCAAGGCTCAAGGCTCAAGGGTCAAGGCTCAAGGCTCAAGGGTCAAGGCTCAAGGCTCAAAGCTCAAGGCACAAGGGTCACGGCTCAAGGGTCACGGCTCAAGGATCAAGGCTTAAAAGTCAAGGGTCAAGGTACATGGCTCAAGGCTCAAGGATTATGGCTGAAGGCTGAAGGCTGAAGGCTCAAGGCTCAAGGCTCAGGGCGCAGGGCTCAAGGCTAAAGGTTCAAGGCTCAAACCTCAAGGCTCAAGCCTCAAGGCTCAAGGCTCAAGACTCAAGAGTCGAGGCTCAAGGCTCAAGGCTCTGGCTTAAGGCATAAGGCTCAAGGCTCAAGGCTCAACGCTCAACGCTCAAGGCTCAAGGCCCAACGCTCAACGCTCAAGGGTCAAGGTTCAAGGGTAAAGGTTCAAGGTTCAAAGGTCAAGGCTCAAGGGTCCTGGCTCAAGGTCAAGGCTCAAGGGTCACGGCTCAAGGGTCAAGGCTCAAAAATCAAGGCTAAAGGCTCAAGGGTGAACGCTCAAGGCTAAAGGTTTAAGTCTCAAGAGTCAAGGCTCACGGTTAAGGCTCAAGAGTCAAGGCTCAAGTTTCAACGCTCAAGGCTCAAGGCTCAAGGCTCAAGGCTCAAGGCTCAAGGCTAAAGACTAAAGGCTCAAGGTTCAAGGCTCAAGGCTCAAGGCTCTAGGCTCAAGGCTCAAGGCTCAAGGCTGAAGGCTCAAGGCTGAAGGCTCAAGGCTCAAGGCTCAAGGTTCAAGGCTCAAGGCTCAAGGCTCAAGGCTCAAGGTTCAAGGATCAAGGCCCAAGGCTCAAAGGCTCAAGGATAAAGGCTCAAGGCTCAAGGCTCAAGGCTCAATGCTCAAGGTTCAAGGTTCAAAGCTTAAGGCTCAAGGGTCACGTCTCAAGGCTTAAGGCTGAAAAGTCAATGCTCAAGGCTAAAGGGTCACGGCTCAAGGCTCCACGCTAAAGGCTCAAGGCTCAAGAGTCAAGGTTCAAGGCTCAAGGTTCAAGGCGCAAGGCTCACGGGTTAAGGGTCAAGGGTCAAGGGTTAAGGATTAAGGGTTAAGGGTTAAGGGTTAAGGGTTAAGGGTTAAGGGTCAAGGGTTAAGGATCAAGGATCAAGGTTCTAGGCTCTCGGCTCAAGGCTCAAGGCTCTAGGCTCTCGGCTCAAGGCTCAAGGCACAGGGATCAAGGCTCAAGCATCAAGGCTCAAGGATCAAGGCTCATGGCTCAAGGCTCAAGGCTCAAGGCTCAAGGCGCAAGGCGCAAGGCTCAAGGCTCATGGCTCAAGGCTCAAGGCTCAAGGCTCAAGGCTCAAGGCTCAAGGCTCAAGGCTCAAGGCTCAAGGCTCAAGGCTCAAGGCTCAAGGCTCAAGGCTCAAGGCTCAAGGCTCAAGGCTCAAGGCTCAAGGCTCAAGGCTCAAGGGTAAAGGTTCAAGGTTCAAGGTTCAAATGTCAAGGCTCAAGGGTCCCAGCTCAAGGGTCAAGGTTCACGATTAAGGCTCAAGAGTCAAGGCTCAAGTTTCAACGCACAAGGCTTAAGGCTCAAGGCTCAAAGCTAAAGGCTAAAGGCTAAAGGTTCAAGGCTCAAGGCTCAAGGCTCTAGGCTCAAGGCTCAAGGCTCAAGGCTCAAGGTTCAAGGATCAAGGCTCAAGGCCCAAGGCTAAAAGGAACAAGGATAAAGGCTGAAGGCTCAAGGCTCAAGGCTCAGGGCGCAGGGCTCAAGGCTAAAGGTTCAAGGCTCAAACCTCAAGGCTCAAGCCTCAAGGCTCAAGGCTCAAGACTCAAGAGTCGAGGCTCAAGGCTCAAGGCTCTGGCTTAAGGCATAAGGCTCAAGGCTCAAGGCTCAACGCTCAACGCTCAAGGCTCAAGGCCCAACGCTCAACGCTCAAGGGTCAAGGTTCAAGGGTAAAGGTTCAAGGTTCAAAGGTCAAGGCTCAAGGGTCCTGGCTCAAGGTCAAGGCTCAAGGGTCACGGCTCAAGGGTCAAGGCTCAAAAATCAAGGCTAAAGGCTCAAGGGTGAACGCTCAAGGCTAAAGGTTTAAGTCTCAAGAGTCAAGGCTCACGGTTAAGGCTCAAGAGTCAAGGCTCAAGTTTCAACGCTCAAGGCTCAAGGCTCAAGGCTCAAGGCTCAAGGCTAAAGACTAAAGGCTCAAGGTTCAAGGCTCAAGGCTCAAGGCTCTAGGCTCAAGGCTCAAGGCTCAAGGCTGAAGGCTCAAGGCTGAAGGCTCAAGGCTCAAGGCTCAAGGTTCAAGGCTCAAGGCTCAAGGCTCAAGGCTCAAGGTTCAAGGATCAAGGCCCAAGGCTCAAAGGCTCAAGGATAAAGGCTCAAGGCTCAAGGTAATGGTGATTTTCGGTTAAAACAATTAACAAAATGCAGCGGAAAGATTTAATCACCATGAACGGATCTAATATTAAATCATACAATTAAACTAATAAATAAATCAAAGAGATTGGATGAATATTTCATACCCTTGAAGCCTTTGATCTTGTAGGAATCGGATGGAGTTGGTGATGGATTGAAACCAAGTATTCAATTAGAATACCTCTAAAAGAAAGTCCACACAACACTTCAAGAACACCAAAGTAGGATGCTAGTTCTTGATTCTTAAGAGCAAATGGAAGCAAAAGATGGGATGTATTGTGTGTGTGTTTTTCCATGAATTTACAAGGCAAGGGAGGGAGTTTATGGAGTCATTTACACTCCATAATGGTGCCTTAATTCCCATTAATGATTTCCATAAACCATTGACCAATATTTACACACAAGTCCTTATCTTTTGTTCCTTCTAGTTTGCTCACATTAAGGTTTCAATATTAACATTTAATATTAAACTTATATATAAGCATGTAGCTTATATTAATATATAATGTAATTACCCTAATTACACTATATATCTTATGGTGCTAAGTGTTTAAGTGTGTGACCCTTTAGGCTCACAAACTACTAGCCATATAACTATATGTTATACGCGTGAAGCATATTCCAACAGCTCCCACTTGCGCACGTGATAACATCAAGTAGTTATACAAGCAAAGGTTAGAGTCTAGCAACCCGCCAATGCCCCTAGAAGTACATGAGGAGTTTCATAAAATCTTCGTTCAAAGTTTTCGAGCAGTTATCCTTTTGTTACTGATACTATGTTGAATTTTAGACAAGGATAAATGTCAATCTAAAATTTCAACGATTCTGTTTCTCGATCTATACATTGAAGTAGATTACCAAAACCAATCCAGATTCATCTTGATTACCTTTTGGGTGTGGCCACACATACATCTATTCAAATCATCGAGGGGCCCAGTAGTATCTAATCCACATGCGTGGAGGAACAAATTCTTTGTTGACTGCACGTGTCTGTCATATGCTTAATGACAAACCCGATAATGGTTGTTATAGCAGCCTTATTCAGGTCAGCGTTTAACCACGTCAAAGTTTGCCCCTCTACATACACAAACCAACTTGCATCTCAAGTCAGAGGATAAGTGACAAAGCCTTTGTGAGATTCACTTGTGACATAAATCCAGGAAGTGATTTCTCATAGGTTGGGTCAGTCCAATCGTGCATCGTTATGAACGACATGTGAGTTTGATTTCATCATCCTTAGTCATACTAAGATAATGTCATCAATGCCCTCAGATTTGTCTTAATAATATTCCCATATTATTAATATGACAATGGACAATTTAGAATATAAAACACAGTAAATATTCAAGGATATAAACATGCAAATATAGAACACAGTAGATATTCATATAAAAACGATCATATCAGATATATCAATTTATTCCAATATAAACTGCTCACAGTTCCATTATCCAAATACTAAAACAGATTTACATGAAACTACTAGATTGTCGAAGTCCAATGTTCCATTCATATTCAAGATGTTTGGTACAAGACATTGAGTTCGATAAAGCGTCAGCTAGTTAGTTATCTGTTTGAACTTTAAGTGTACGAATTTCACATATCTCGATAAATCATTCGAATGTAGTGAACCTTCGTAAATAGGATCTAGCGTCATCACGACCTATTTCAAAACCAACATAAGTATAGCAAGTATACTTAGTTTCAGTTCAGTATCTCCACCATGACCAAGAAACATATCTCCAGTACTTTAAAATACTTCAATGTGTTCTTAACAGCAATCCAGTGACCTCTCATGAATTCTGTTGGTATTTTCTAGTAAGGCCCCCTAAGGACGTTACATTTGGCCTAGTGCTCCTTACAGTGTACATGATGAATGCAATAGCCGATTCATAGGGGATTACATTGATCCGCTTCACCACATCAGGTGTGGAAGGTCCTTGAGTCTCACTCATGGCATACGAGGACTTCCTCGTTTGGGAGTACCACTCTAAACCATTTAGAAATTTGTCAATGTAAGCACTTTGACTTAAACCAATTAACCGCTTTGATCTATCATTATAGATCTTTACTTCAAGTATGTATGTCGTGTCCCTACAATCCATCATGTCGAAACATTTTCCAAGCCAGGATTTTCATCTTGTAGCATGGCATATTGTTTCACATGAGTGACATGTCATCAACATGTATGACTTGAGAAACGACAACGCTCCCACTAGCTTTCATATATACACATACTCAGTTTGGGCTTCAGGTGAAACAAACGTTTTGATTTCATCATCAACCAAATTTCATAGTCATAGTACACTACTTTGGCTATAAGAATCCTAATGTCTTTAGTAACAGGCGAGAAGGTTTCATCATTGTCAATCCAGTAGGATTGAGTGTAACCTTTTGCTACTATGAGATATTTATAGGTGTGTATATTTTCATCCATGTCAACAGTCTTACTGTTTTGAGAAAGATCAACTAAGTTCAAAACTTGATTGTCTCTCATGGATTTTATTTTCGCATTCATAGCTTCAAGTCATTTTTCGAATTCAAAATTCGATAATGCAACTTGATAGTTAGGGGGTTCATAATGATCCTCAAAACTTGCTCCTCAGCATCGACATAAATCTATATCGTTCAGGTGCATGAAGTGTCCTTGCGGATCTATGAATGGGAACAACATCATCCTGTGGTCCAACATCTATATGTCCAGCCTCAGAATGATATTTGCTAGTGTTACCAGAAGGTTGTGTATCTTCACTTTGAATCTTGTCAAAGTCTATAGTGCTCCCACTTGCTTTGTGAAATGAGACTGTTCTCAAGAAACTCAGCATACCGAGTAACAACAATTTGTTCTCAGTTAGGAAGTAAAATAGTAATCGAAGATATACTTGATAGATATGGGCTCGAGTTTGTTCGGCATGTCTCGTTCCACGAGATCCTCACAACCCCAGATCCTCAAGTAAGACAAATTAGGGACTTTCCCACGCCATATCTCATATGGTGTCTTTTTAACCTTTTGGTCGGAACCATATCAAGTATTCGAGCAGCAGACTTCAGTGCATGCCCCTCAAAAGGATAGTGTAAGAGTAGTAGGACTCATCATAGATCGCACCATGTCATACAGGGTCCGATATCTCCTTCCAGACGCACCATTATCTTGTGGAGTGTATGAAAGAGTGAATTGTGAGACAATCTCACGATGTGAGGGATGATCCAGAAACTCTTGACTCATGTACTTTCATCCTTAATCAGGACTGAAAGCCTTTGTTGTCTTGCTGAGTTGATTTTCTACTTTTACTTTAGAAAGCTTTGAACGTTTCAAAGATTTCATGTTTATGTCTAATCAAGTAAACATAACCATATCGACTGATATCATTAAAGCTTCCATGTTGATGTTTAATCAAGTAAACATAACCACATCGAATGATATCATCAGTGAAAGTAGGTGGCACCTTCCCTAGTCTTAGTTCTAAAAGGGCCACATACATCAGTATGTATGAGTCCAAGTAGATTTGTAGCTCTTTCGCCAACTTGGGAGAAAAGCTTTCTTGTTATCTTTCCATAATATACAAGAGAGGCATTTTAAATGATTCATAATCATTTGTAAAGAAGCCCGTCGAGTTTTAGTATCAAAACGCGTTTCTTGTTTATGTGGAAAAGATGACGATGCTCTAGGTAAGTAGAATCCAAACCAATTTGGATTCTTGAGTGCTACATTTGTATATAGAACTATCGTTTGAATTAGGATCATGCATATTAATTTCAAACATACTATTACAAGGAATAGTTATAAAAAAATGTTATTTTTCATAAAACAAAATATCATAATCCATTATTCAACAAACGATAAAGCTAAACAATGCATAATTGACAATGGTTCAAAACAATAATTAACGCATTAGGAAGGATAAGATCACAGCTTCCATTCATTTAGCTTTCTACTTCACATTCAATCTTGCACATTTGTGTAAATGTGAGTTCCACAACTAGTGTCATACACTCAAGATTTATCACGAAAAGTATAGAGTTCTATAATGAAGATACCTAATGTGCTAACTAGAACACATTTGTCCTTCATCAACTCTGCCAAGTAGGCAGGACAATTCCTCCTTCAATGGCCAGTTTCATCGCAATGATGGCAAGAAATATCCTTTGCAGGGTGCTCCTTTTTAGCAGGTGGGGTAATCGTAGGTTTGGAAAAGTAAACTAGCTTACCCTTACCTAGACTCTTGCCTTGTGCTTGCGGTTTACCTTCCCTGATTGCAAGAAAAGTATTGGGTAACCCTTGCTCAACCAGTTTTACCATAACATGTTCAACGATTGTCTTCCCCATGCTATGTACTTTTAAAACACTTTTCAAACTGGTCATAGTCCTTGGATAGTGAGGTAAGAATCAAGCTCATTCCAAGAACTTGTGGTAAGGGGTAACCAAGACGTTCCATTGGATCAAGATAGCATTGCATATTCAAGATGTAAGTGCTAACTGATTGGCCGTCCTCCTGATTGCAAGCATGGAATGCTTTAACTGTTTTGAACAGTTCAAGTTCTGCCTTTTGTTGAAATATCATTTTCAACTCGCTTATCATGTCATATGTTGTGAGTTCCTCGAAGTACTTTCGAATCTCGGGGTTCATGCTCACAAGCATATGAGTAGCAACTTCTTGGTGTTCGTTAAACGTTTCGGTAAAGGCTTGACGAACAGCAGCAGAATCACTGACAGGAGGTGCCTCAGGTAAGGCCTCTTATAGGTGTATCAACTTTCTCATCTCTAAGGACAATCCTTAGAATTCGATATCAGTAGATAAAGTTGATATTAGTCAGTTTCAGTTTTCAAGAACTGATTTTTGAGTGGAGATACTTAGGTTTTGATGTTGTTGTTATCTGTATAACAACCAAAGTTCAAAAAATTGTATTTTCAATAATAATTTCTTTTAATCAATTAACTACCCAATTAATTTTAATTAAAAGCTAAGATCCCATTGAGCTTCTATCACCGCATCAGTTGATCTGCTAGAGGTGATAGATCCAATAGGTAGGTGACGATCAACAATTGCATTACAAGTGCAACTCTTAGAGGTATGGGACTTCATGGCACCTAGTGAACAAGCATCTAGGGTCAAGTGGCATGTTTGTCGCATCGTCGCCTCGAGTCAAGGTCTCACCGTTAACTCGATTAAGTCATCCAATGTGAAATCATGTCAAAATAGCTCTAGGTCTCACGCGTAGAGAATAATGACCTCGGATCTAGATTCAAACCACGTCTCACGTGAATTCAAAAATAGAAGCAAGTGATTTACAACCGATTGGACGGCGTGACTTAAATTTTAGGTATGTTAAATTTTAATTAATAAAATTTTATTAAGATATGAATGAATCATGTACTTCATTCATAGCACTTCATAAGTCGTTTAATAAACGGTAAAAACATTTAACGATTATTAAGGTTTAAGTTTCAAATCGTATTTAAACTTAGTTTAATCTCAAAATAATTTTAGATTAAAGGTTTAATCATCAATAATTAACGATTATTTTAAGTTTCAAATCATATTTAAACTTAGTTTAATCTCAAAACATTTTTAGATTAAAGGTTTAATCATCAATGATTAACTAGTAATTATCGATGATTAAATGTTTGGATGTTTTAATGTTTGTGTCAAACAACCGTTTTTAATTGTTTTATTTACTTGTATCTAATAGGAAAAGAAAACAACCACAAACATAAATAAAACATGCAACAAATTTTGTGCAAACCTCGACCGATGAAATCCTAGGTTCGGTCACGTGAGTCATCACGACGGACCGAAGGGTCAAACTAGGGGACGGGCCAACATGAACCCAAACGGGCCTACATAAACCCAATGGGCTCCCACTTGCTCCAAGACATTCTTGAGCAAGTAGAACCCAAAATTGTGAAAAAGTGTAATCTGCCAGAAAATTCCAGCAGACTTTGAAGCCCGAAAAGTCACTGAAGGAGTCTTCGTTGGTCTTCCCGGCCTTCTGGAAAGTTGTAGCCCACGACTTTGCAAGCATTTTAGGCTTTTGAATCGCCCAAAACGGAGTCCGCATGCCTCTGGAAAACCTGTTTTCGCACAGCCCTCGCTTTTGTGACGGAAATTTGTTGTTTTCTTCATTAGTCTTCAATATTTTTTGTCAACAATTTACAATAAAAAGATAAAATAAATATAATCTATTCTATTACTTTTACATTACAAATTGCCCCAAAAATGGCACCAAAAATAAAAGAAAAATAAATGAAACAAATTACAACAATTAAGCCAAAAAAACAAGGCTTTTCCCAAACAACCAAACAACCAAACATCAACCACATTCATTCACAAATGGTCTAGGCTTTCATCGGTTTGCACAAACAAGCAACAATTGACAAGGCTTTGGCTTGGGATGTGGCAAAAATACATGTTTTGCCATATCAACAACATGGAATTAAAAAATAAATTCCAAGCCAAATAATCAAAAAAATACAATAACAAGATTAATTTTTTTGATATAATTTTGTAACAAGTGACAATAGGGTTCCAAAAATACCATATTTTAACCCATGTAGTTAATTTAAAAATCGAAAAAAAACAAAACCCGTGAGTTTTTTTTTTTCTTCTTCCGATCGGGTTCAAAAAACTACCAAAAAAACTTGGTTTTGCCACTTTTTACAAAATCTAGCTAATTATATGATTAATATAATGACTCGTGATACCACTAATGGCAAAACCTAGCTAATAATATATGATTAATAATATAACTATTAATAATAGATTAAAGGTGCTAATTACAAAACCTAGCTAATTATATGATTAATATATGATCGCATCTCCCATTAGGATCGCATCTCTAATGGAACGACTTTGCAAGCATTTTGGGCTTTTGAATCGCCCAAAAAGGAGTCCGTATGCCTCTGGAAACCTGTTTTTGAAACTGAAATCACCATTCGTTCCGTTCTCGAAAAAGAGAAACTTGATGGAACGAACTTTGTGGACTGGTCTCGTAACCTAAGGATTGTCCTTAGGGCCGAGCATAAGTACCACCATTTGGAGGAGGCGCTGCCCCCTGCCCCTGCTGCTACCGCCACTGCTGCTGTTCGTACAGCCTATACCAAAAGGTTTAACGAACAACAGGAAGTCGCCGCGCTTATGCTAGTGAGCATGATTCCCGATATTCAAAAGAATCTCGTGGACCTCACTGCATTTGATATGATGCGTGAACTAACGACCATGTATCAAAAGCAAGCCGAGCAGGAACTCTTTGACACTGTCAAAGCCTTCCACGCTTGTAAGCAGGAGGAGGGACAGTCTGTTAGCTCTTATCTCTTGAAGATGAAGAGCTACTTAGACCAAATGGAGAGGCTTGGTTACGCTATGCCGCACATCCTTGGGATTAGCTTGATTCTAACGTCCTTAAACAAGGATTTTGCACCGTTTGTCATGACTTATCATATGCATAGTATGGGGAAGACATTCGCCGAATTACATGCTATGCTGAAACAAACGGAAGAAAGCCTACCCAAGAAAACTCCGGCCCCTACTGTCCTTGCTATAAGGCAAGGAAAGATCCAAAAACCAAAACCGCAAGTAGTTGCAAAGGGCCAAGGCAAGGGAAAGCAAGTTTACAAGCCCAAGCCAAAGGTTCCCCCACCTACTCGTAAGGAGCATCCCGCTAAGGATCTTGCTTGCCATCACTGCGGTGAACCAGGCCATTGGAGGAGGAATTGTCCTGCCTACCTGGCAGAGTTGATGAAGAACAAAGCCAACAAGGTTGGCACATCAGGTATCTTCACAATAGAACTATATGCTTTCCCTAAGAAATCATGGGTATATGACACTGGTTGTGGAACTCACATTTGTAATACCATGCAGGGTCTAAGGGGAAGTAGAAAGCTAAACCATGGAGCTTTGGACTTGTACGTGGGCAATGGCAATCGTGCACCGGTCGAAGCTATAGGAAGCTATGATTTAATCCTTCCTAGTGGTTTAATTATTGTATTAGACAATTGTCACTATGCGCCTAGTATTACTAGGGGTATAGTATCGCTTTCTTGTTTGTGGAATAATGGTTTTATTCATACGTTTACGGATTATGGTATTTCAGTTTCAAAGGATAATGTTTTTTACTTTAATGCTATTCCTCGTGATGGTATCTTTGAGATTGACATGCATAATCGTATCACAAACAGTAGTTCTATTTATACATGTAGCAATAAGAAATCCAAGAAGAATTTGGATTCTACTTACCTATGGCATTGTCGCCTTTGCCATGTTAACAAGAAACGCGTTTTGAAATTACAAAAGGATGGACTTATAAAATCAGATGATTCTGAATCATTTGATAAATGTGTTTCTTGCATATCTGGTAAAATGGCGCGCAAGCCTTTCTCCCATGTAGGCGAAAGGGCCAACGATCTACTTGGACTCATACATACTGATGTATGTGGCCCTTTTAGAACTCGAACTAGGGAAGGTGCTACCTATTTCATTACTTTCACTGACGACTTTAGTCGTTATGGTTATGTTTACTTGATTAAACATAAACATGAAACCTTTGAAACGTTCAAAGCTTTCCAAAATGAAGTAGAAAATCAACTCGGCAAGAAGATAAAGGCTCTTCGTTCTGATCGAGGAGGAGAGTACATGAGCCATGAGTTCCAAGATCATCTTAAGAATTGTGGGATTGTCTCACAATTCACTCCCCCTTATACACCACAGCATAATGGTGTATCAGAGAGGAGAAATCGCACCTTGCTTGACATGGTTCGATCGATGATGAGTCCTACCACTCTGCCTCTATCTTTTTGGGGTTATGCACTCAAATCGGCTGCTCGCATACTAAATATGGTTCCCACCAAGAAGGTTGAAAAGACACCATATGAGATATGGCATGGGAAAGTCCCTAACTTGTCTTACTTGAAGGTCTGGGGTTGTGAGGCTCTCGTGAAACGAGACACGCCAAACAAACTTGAACCCAGAGCTGTCAAGTGCATCTTTATAGGATACCCTGAGGAAACGATGGGTTACTATTTCTACTACCCACCTGAGCAAAAAGTAATTATTGCTCGTTATGCTGAGTTTCTTGAGAGCAATCTCATTTCACAAGAAGCAAGTGGGAGTACCATCGACTTTGACGAGATTCCAAGCGATGAAGATGCACAACCTATTGTAGAGACTAGCGAACATCAAGATGAGGCTGAACACGAAACTGTTCCTGTTGCACCTCAAAATGATGTAATCCCTGTTCGAAGGTCCGCAAGGACACCTCATGCACCTGAACGATATGGTTTCCATGTCGATGCTGAGGAGCTGAGTTTAGGGGATCATAATGAACCCCCTAACTATCGAGCTGCATTATCAGATTCTGAATCTGACAAATGGCTTGATGCTATGAACGCGGAAATGCAATCCATGAAAGATAACCAAGTATGGACTTTGGTTGATCTTCCTCCTAACATTAGTGGTAAAACTGGTTGAGCAAGGCTAATGGTGATTTTCGGTTAAAACAATTAACAAAATGCAGCGGAAAGATTTAATCACCATGAACGGATCTAATATTAAATCATACAATTAAACTAATAAATAAATCAAAGAGATTGGATGAATATTTCATACCCTTGAAGCCTTTGATCTTGTAGGAATCGGATGGAGTTGGTGATGGATTGAAACCAAGTATTCAATTAGAATACCTCTAAAAGAAAGTCCACACAACACTTCCAAGAACACCAATGTAATGGATGCTAGTCCTAGAGTCTTGAGAGCAAAAGAGAGAAAACAAAACACCTTCAAAGTGTGTGTGAGAGGGGACGGCCAAGTGTAGTCAAAGAAAGGAGTTTATGGACCATTATATCTCTTAATGGTGCCATTACAATCCTTTAATGATTTCCATAAATCATTAGTCTTATTTGCCCACAAGTCCCTATCTTTTGTTTCTTCTAGTTTGCCCACAAGAAAGTTTCAATATTAACTTTTAATATTAAACTTATGATAGACAAGCTCATAGCTTATATATATTAATAATTAATGTAATTACACTAATTACACTAATTATATAATGGTGTTTAGTGTTTAAGTGTGTGACCCTTTAGGCTCACAAACAACTAGCCATATAACTATATGTTATACATGTGAAGCATATTCCAACAGCTCCCACTTGCGCACGTGATAACATCAAGTAGTTATACAAGCAAAGGTTAGAGTCTAGCAACCCGCCAATGCCCCTAGAAGTACATGAGGAGTTTCATAAAATCTTTGTTCAAGGTTTTTCAAGCAGTTATCCTTTTGTTACTGATACTATGTTGAATTTTAGACAAGGATAAATGTCAATCTAAAATTTCAACGATTCTGTTTCTCGATCTATATATTGAAGTAGATTACCAAAACCAATCAAGATTCATCTTGATTACCTTTTGGGTGTGGCCACACATACATCTATTCAAATCATCGAGGGGCCCAGTAGTATCTAATCCACATGTGTGGAGGAACAAATTCTTTATTGACTGCACGTGTCTGTCATATGCTTAATGACAAACCCGATAATGGTTGTTATAGCAGCCTTATTCAGGTCAGCGTTTAACCACGTCAAAGTTTGCCCCTCTACATACACAAACCAACTTGCATCTCAAGTCAGAGGATAAGTGACAAAGCCTTTGTGAGATTCACTTGTGACATAAATCCAGGAAGTGATTTCTCATAGGTTGGGTCAGTCCAATCGTGCATCGTTATGAACGACATGTGAGTTTGATTTCATCATCCTTAGTCATACTAAGATAATGTCATCAATGCCCTCAGATTTGTCTTAATAATATTCCCATATTATTAATATGACAATGGACAATTTAGAATATAAAACACAGTAAATATTCAAGGATATAAACATGCAAATATAGAACACAGTAGATATTCATATAAAAACGATCATATCAGATATATCAATTTATTCCAATATAAACTGCTCACAGTTCCATTATCCAAATACTAAAACAGATTTACATGAAACTACTAGATTGTCGAAGTCCAATGTTCCATTCATATTCAAGATGTTTGGTACAAGACATTGAGTTCGATAAAGCGTCAGCTAGTTAGTTATCTGTTTGAACTTTAAGTGTACGAATTTCACATATCTCGATAAATCATTCGAATGTAGTGAACCTTCGTAAATAGGATCTAGCGTCATCACGACCTATTTCAAAACCAACATAAGTATAGCAAGTATACTTAGTTTCAGTTCAGTATCTCCACCATGACCAAGAAACATATCTCCAGTACTTTAAAATACTTCAATGTGTTCTTAACAGCAATCCAGTGACCTCTCATGAATTCTGTTGGTATTTTCTAGTAAGGCCCCCTAAGGACGTTACATTTGGCCTAGTGCTCCTTACAGTGTACATGATGAATGCAATAGCCGATTCATAGGGGATTACATTGATCCGCTTCACCACATCAGGTGTGGAAGGTCCTTGAGTCTCACTCATGGCATACGAGGACTTCCTCGTTTGGGAGTACCACTCTAAACCATTTAGAAATTTGTCAATGTAAGCACTTTGACTTAAACCAATTAACCGCTTTGATCTATCATTATAGATCTTTACTTCAAGTATGTATGTCGTGTCCCTACAATCCATCATGTCGAAACATTTTCCAAGCCAGGATTTTCATCTTGTAGCATGGCATATTGTTTCACATGAGTGACATGTCATCAACATGTATGACTTGAGAAACGACAACGCTCCCACTAGCTTTCATATATACACATACTCAGTTTGGGCTTCAGGTGAAACAAACGTTTTGATTTCATCATCAACCAAATTTCATAGTCATAGTACACTACTTTGGCTATAAGAATCCTAATGTCTTTAGTAACAGGCGAGAAGGTTTCATCATTGTCAATCCAGTAGGATTGAGTGTAACCTTTTGCTACTATGAGATATTTATAGGTGTGTATATTTTCATCCATGTCAACAGTCTTACTGTTTTGAGAAAGATCAACTAAGTTCAAAACTTGATTGTCTCTCATGGATTTTATTTTCGCATTCATAGCTTCAAGTCATTTTTCGAATTCAAAATTCGATAATGCAACTTGATAGTTAGGGGGTTCATAATGATCCTCAAAACTTGCTCCTCAGCATCGACATAAATCTATATCGTTCAGGTGCATGAAGTGTCCTTGCGGATCTATGAATGGGAACAACATCATCCTGTGGTCCAACATCTATATGTCCAGCCTCAGAATGATATTTGCTAGTGTTACCAGAAGGTTGTGTATCTTCACTTTGAATCTTGTCAAAGTCTATAGTGCTCCCACTTGCTTTGTGAAATGAGACTGTTCTCAAGAAACTCAGCATACCGAGTAACAACAATTTGTTCTCAGTTAGGAAGTAAAATAGTAATCGAAGATATACTTGATAGATATGGGCTCGAGTTTGTTCGGCATGTCTCGTTCCACGAGATCCTCACAACCCCAGATCCTCAAGTAAGACAAATTAGGGACTTTCCCACGCCATATCTCATATGGTGTCTTTTTAACCTTTTGGTCGGAACCATATCAAGTATTCGAGCAGCAGACTTCAGTGCATGCCCCTCAAAAGGATAGTGTAAGAGTAGTAGGACTCATCATAGATCGCACCATGTCATACAGGGTCCGATATCTCCTTCCAGACGCACCATTATCTTGTGGAGTGTATGAAAGAGTGAATTGTGAGACAATCTCACGATGTGAGGGATGATCCAGAAACTCTTGACTCATGTACTTTCATCCTTAATCAGGACTGAAAGCCTTTGTTGTCTTGCTGAGTTGATTTTCTACTTTTACTTTAGAAAGCTTTGAACGTTTCAAAGATTTCATGTTTATGTCTAATCAAGTAAACATAACCATATCGACTGATATCATTAAAGCTTCCATGTTGATGTTTAATCAAGTAAACATAACCACATCGAATGATATCATCAGTGAAAGTAGGTGGCACCTTCCCTAGTCTTAGTTCTAAAAGGGCCACATACATCAGTATGTATGAGTCCAAGTAGATTTGTAGCTCTTTCGCCAACTTGGGAGAAAAGCTTTCTTGTTATCTTTCCATAATATACAAGAGAGGCATTTTAAATGATTCATAATCATTTGTAAAGAAGCCCGTCGAGTTTTAGTATCAAAACGCGTTTCTTGTTTATGTGGAAAAGATGACGATGCTCTAGGTAAGTAGAATCCAAACCAATTTGGATTCTTGAGTGCTACATTTGTATATAGAACTATCGTTTGAATTAGGATCATGCATATTAATTTCAAACATACTATTACAAGGAATAGTTATAAAAAAAATGTTATTTTTCATAAAACAAAATATCATAATCCATTATTCAACAAACGATAAAGCTAAACAATGCATAATTGACAATGGTTCAAAACAATAATTAACGCATTAGGAAGGATAAGATCACAGCTTCCATTCATTTAGCTTTCTACTTCACATTCAATCTTGCACATTTGTGTAAATGTGAGTTCCACAACTAGTGTCATACACTCAAGATTTATCACGAAAAGTATAGAGTTCTATAATGAAGATACCTAATGTGCTAACTAGAACACATTTGTCCTTCATCAACTCTGCCAAGTAGGCAGGACAATTCCTCCTTCAATGGCCAGTTTCATCGCAATGATGGCAAGAAATATCCTTTGCAGGGTGCTCCTTTTTAGCAGGTGGGGTAATCGTAGGTTTGGAAAAGTAAACTAGCTTACCCTTACCTAGACTCTTGCCTTGTGCTTGCGGTTTACCTTCCCTGATTGCAAGAAAAGTATTGGGTAACCCTTGCTCAACCAGTTTTACCATAACATGTTCAACGATTGTCTTCCCCATGCTATGTACTTTTAAAACACTTTTCAAACTGGTCATAGTCCTTGGATAGTGAGGTAAGAATCAAGCTCATTCCAAGAACTTGTGGTAAGGGGTAACCAAGACGTTCCATTGGATCAAGATAGCATTGCATATTCAAGATGTAAGTGCTAACTGATTGGCCGTCCTCCTGATTGCAAGCATGGAATGCTTTAACTGTTTTGAACAGTTCAAGTTCTGCCTTTTGTTGAAATATCATTTTCAACTCGCTTATCATGTCATATGTTGTGAGTTCCTCGAAGTACTTTCGAATCTCGGGGTTCATGCTCACAAGCATATGAGTAGCAACTTCTTGGTGTTCGTTAAACGTTTCGGTAAAGGCTTGACGAACAGCAGCAGAATCACTGACAGGAGGTGCCTCAGGTAAGGCCTCTTATAGGTGTATCAACTTTCTCATCTCTAAGGACAATCCTTAGAATTCGATATCAGTAGATAAAGTTGATATTAGTCAGTTTCAGTTTTCAAGAACTGATTTTTGAGTGGAGATACTTAGGTTTTGATGTTGTTGTTATCTGTATAACAACCAAAGTTCAAAAAATTGTATTTTCAATAATAATTTCTTTTAATCAATTAACTACCCAATTAATTTTAATTAAAAGCTAAGATCCCATTGAGCTTCTATCACCGCATCAGTTGATCTGCTAGAGGTGATAGATCCAATAGGTAGGTGACGATCAACAATTGCATTACAAGTGCAACTCTTAGAGGTATGGGACTTCATGGCACCTAGTGAACAAGCATCTAGGGTCAAGTGGCATGTTTGTCGCATCGTCGCCTCGAGTCAAGGTCTCACCGTTAACTCGATTAAGTCATCCAATGTGAAATCATGTCAAAATAGCTCTAGGTCTCACGCGTAGAGAATAATGACCTCGGATCTAGATTCAAACCACGTCTCACGTGAATTCAAAAATAGAAGCAAGTGATTTACAACCGATTGGACGGCGTGACTTAAATTTTAGGTATGTTAAATTTTAATTAATAAAATTTTATTAAGATATGAATGAATCATGTACTTCATTCATAGCACTTCATAAGTCGTTTAATAAACGGTAAAAACATTTAACGATTATTAAGGTTTAAGTTTCAAATCGTATTTAAACTTAGTTTAATCTCAAAATAATTTTAGATTAAAGGTTTAATCATCAATAATTAACGATTATTTTAAGTTTCAAATCATATTTAAACTTAGTTTAATCTCAAAACATTTTTAGATTAAAGGTTTAATCATCAATGATTAACTAGTAATTATCGATGATTAAATGTTTGGATGTTTTAATGTTTGTGTCAAACAACCGTTTTTAATTGTTTTATTTACTTGTATCTAATAGGAAAAGAAAACAACCACAAACATAAATAAAACATGCAACAAATTTTGTGCAAACCTCGACCGATGAAATCCTAGGTTCGGTCACGTGAGTCATCACGACGGACCGAAGGGTCAAACTAGGGGACGGGCCAACATGAACCCAAACGGGCCTACATAAACCCAATGGGCTCCCACTTGCTCCAAGACATTCTTGAGCAAGTAGAACCCAAAATTGTGAAAAAGTGTAATCTGCCAGAAAATTCCAGCAGACTTTGAAGCCCGAAAAGTCACTGAAGGAGTCTTCGTTGGTCTTCCCGGCCTTCTGGAAAGTTGTAGCCCACGACTTTGCAAGCATTTTAGGCTTTTGAATCGCCCAAAACGGAGTCCGCATGCCTCTGGAAAACCTGTTTTCGCACAGCCCTCGCTTTTGTGACGGAAATTTGTTGTTTTCTTCATTAGTCTTCAATATTTTTTGTCAACAATTTACAATAAAAAGATAAAATAAATATAATCTATTCTATTACTTTTACATTACAAATTGCCCCAAAAATGGCACCAAAAATAAAAGAAAAATAAATGAAACAAATTACAACAATTAAGCCAAAAAAACAAGGCTTTTCCCAAACAACCAAACAACCAAACATCAACCACATTCATTCACAAATGGTCTAGGCTTTCATCGGTTTGCACAAACAAGCAACAATTGACAAGGCTTTGGCTTGGGATGTGGCAAAAATACATGTTTTGCCATATCAACAACATGGAATTAAAAAATAAATTCCAAGCCAAATAATCAAAAAAATACAATAACAAGATTAATTTTTTTTGATATAATTTTGTAACAAGTGACAATAGGGTTCCAAAAATACCATATTTTAACCCATGTAGTTAATTTAAAAATCGAAAAAAAACAAAACCCGTGAGTTTTTTTTTTCTTCTTCCGATCGGGTTCAAAAAACTACCAAAAAAACTTGGTTTTGCCACTTTTTACAAAATCTAGCTAATTATATGATTAATATAATGACTCGTGATACCACTAATACCACTAATGGTGATTTTCGGTTATTACAAGTAACAAAACGCAGCGGAAAGATTTAATCACCATGAACGGATCTTGATATCAATCATACAATTAAACTAAAAGAAAATCAAAGAGAATGGTATAAGAATTCATACCCTAGTTGCCTTTGATTATTATGAAATCGGATGGAGTTGGTGATGGATTGAAACCAAGTATTCAACAAGAATACCTCTAAAAGAAATCCACACAACACTTGCAAGAACACCAAATGATGGATGCTAGTCCTTAAGCCTTGAGAGCAAAAAAATAAGAAGCAAACAAAAAACACCTTCTTGTGTGTGTTATGGTGCACGTCCAAGAGAGGGGTCAAGGGAGTGTTTATGGACTCATTCATCACACATAATGACTCGTGAATAAAACCACTAATGGTGATTTTCGTATTTGGATAATGGATAATGGAACATATAATTAGCTTTCGTATAAAACCAAGAGCAAGAACACCAAATGATGGATGCTAGTCCTTAAGCCTTGAGAGCAAAAAAATAAGAAGCAAACAAAAAACACCTTCTTGTGTGTGTTATGGTGCACGTCCAAGAGAGGGGTCAAGGGAGTGTTTATGGACTCATTCATCACACATAATGACTCGTGAATAAAACCACTAATGGTGATTTTCGTATTTGTATAATGGATAATGGAACATATAATTAGCTCAAGGTTCAAGGTTCAAAGCTTAAGGCTCAAGGGTCACGTCTCAAGGCTTAAGGCTGAAAAGTCAATGCTCAAGGCTAAAGGGTCACGGCTCAAGGCTCCACGCTAAAGGCTCAAGGCTCAAGAGTCAAGGTTCAAGGCTCAAGGTTCAAGGCGCAAGGCTCACGGGTTAAGGGTCAAGGGTCAAGGGTTAAGGATTAAGGGTTAAGGGTTAAGGGTTAAGGGTTAAGGGTTAAGGGTCAAGGGTTAAGGATCAAGGATCAAGGTTCTAGGCTCTCGGCTCAAGGCTCAAGGCTCTAGGCTCTCGGCTCAAGGCTCAAGGCACAGGGATCAAGGCTCAAGCATCAAGGCTCAAGGATCAAGGCTCATGGCTCAAGGCTCAAGGCTCAAGGCTCAAGGCGCAAGGCGCAAGGCTCAAGGCTCATGGCTCAAGGCTCAAGGCTCAAGGCTCAAGGCTCAAGGCTCAAGGCTCAAGGCTCAAGGCTCAAGGCTCAAGGCTTAAGGCTCAAGGCTCAAAGCTAAAGGCTAAAGGTTCAAGGCTCAAGGCTCAAGGCTCTAGGCTAAAGGCTCAAGGCTCAAGGCTCAAGGCTCAAGGCTCAAGGCCCAAGGCTAAAAGGAACAAGGATAAAGGCTAAGGCTCATGGCTCAAGGCTCATGGCTCAAGGTTCAAGGTTCAAAGCTTAAGGCTCAAGGGTCACGTCTCAAGGCTTAAGGCTGAAAAGTTAATGCTCAAGGCCAAAGGGTCACGGCTCAAGGCTCCTCGCTCAAGGCTCAAGGCTCAAGAGTCATGGTTCAAGGCTCAAGGTTCAAGGCACAAGGCTCAAGGGTTAAGGGTCAAGGGTCAAGGGTCAAGGGTTAAGGGTTAAGGGTTAAGGGTTAAGGGTTAAGGGTCAAGGGTTAAGGATCAAGGGTCAAGGTTCAAGGCTCAAGGCTCTAGGCTCTCGGCTCAAGGCACAGGGATCAAGGCTCAAGCATCAAGGCTCAAGGATCAAGGCTCATGGCTCAAGGCTCAAGGCTCAAGGCGCAAGGCTCAAGGCTCATGGCTCAAGGCTCAAGGCTCAAGGCTCAAGGCTCAAGGTTCAAGGCTCAAGGCTCAAGGGTAAAGGTTCAAGGTTCAAAGATCAAGGCTCAAGGGTCACGTCTCAAGGGTCAAGGCTCAAAAATCAAGGGTAAAGGGTCAAGGGTCAACGCTCAAGGCTCAAGGTTCAAGGCTCAAGAGTCAAGGCTTAAGGGTCAAGGGTCAAGGCTCAAGGCTCAAGGCTCAAGGCTCAAAGCTCAAGGCACAAGGGTCACGGCTCAAGGGTCACGGCTCAAGGATCAAGGCTTAAAAGTCAAGGCTCAAGGTACATGGCTCAAGGCTCAAGGATTATGGCTCAAGGCTGAAGGCTCAAGGCTCAAGGCTCAAGGCTCAGGGCTCAGGGCTCAAGGCTAAAGGTTCAAGGCTCAAACCTCAAGGCTCAAGCCTCAAGGCTCAAGGCTCAAGGCTCAAGGCTCAAGACTCAAGAGTCGAGGCTCAAGGCTCAAGGCTCAGGGCTTAAGGCATAAGGCTCAAGGCTCAAGGCTCAACGCTCAACGCTCAACGCTCAAGGGTCAAGGTTCAAGGGTAAAGGTTCAAGGTTCAAAGGTCAAGGCTCAAGGGTCATGGCTCAAGGTCAAGGCTCAAGGGTCACGGCTCAAGGGTCAAGGCTCAAAAATCAAGGCTAAAGGCTCAAGGGTAAACGCTCAAGGCTAAAGGTTTAAGTCTCAAGAGCCAAGGCTCACGGTTAAGGCTCAAGAGTCAAGGCTGAAGTTTCAACGCTCAAGGCTCAAGGCTCAAGGCTCAAGGCTAAAGGCTCAAGGCTCAAGGCTCAAGGCTCTAGGCTCAAGGCTCAAGGCTCAAGGCTCAAGGCTCAAGGCTCAAGGCTCAAGGTTCAAGGATCAAGGCTTAAGGCCCAAGGCTCAAAGGCTCAAGGATAAAGGCTCAAGGCTCAAGGCTCAAGGCTCAATGCTCAAGGTTCAAGGTTCAAAGCTTAAGGCTCAAGGGTCACATCTCAAGGCTTAAGGCTGAAAAGTCAATGCTCAAGGCTAAAGGGTCACGTCTCAAGGCTCCACGCTCAAGGCACAAGGCTCAAGAGTCAAGGTTCAAGGCACAAGGTTCAAGGCGCAAGGCTCACGGGTTAAGGGTCAAGGGTCAGGGGTTAAGGGTTAAGGGTTAAGGGTTAAGGGTTAAGGGTCAAGCGTTAAGGATCAAGGATCAAGGTTCAAGGCTCAAGGCTCTAGGCTCTCGGCTCAAGGCTCAAGGCACAGGGATCAAGGCTCAAGCATCAAGGCTCAAGGATAAAGGCTCAAGGCGCAAGGCTCAAGGCTCATGGCTCAAGGCTCAAGGCTCAAGGCTCAAGGCTCAAGGCTCAAGGCTCAAGGCTCAAGGGTAAAGGTTCAAGGTTCAAGGCTCAAAGGTCAAGGCTCAAGGGTCACGTCTCAAGGGTCAAGGTTCATGATTAAGGCTCAAGGGTCAAGGCTCAAGTTTCAACGCTCAAGGCTTAAGGCTCAAGGCTCAAGGCTCTAGGCTCAAGGCTCAAGGCTCTAGGCTCAAGGCTTAAGGCTAAAGGCTAAAGGTTCAAGGCTCAAGGCTCAAGGCTCTAGGCTCAAGGCTCAAGGCTCAAGGCTTAAGGTTCAAGGATCAAGGGTCAAGGCCCAAGGCTAAAAGGAACAAGGATAAAGGCTAAGGCTCATGGCTCAAGGCTCACGGCTCAAGGTTCAAGGTTCAAAGCTTAAGGCTCAAGGGTCACGTCTCAAGGCTTAAGGCTGGAAAGTCAATGCTCAAGGCCAAAGGGTCACGGCTCAAGGTTCCTCGCTCAAGGCTCAAGGCTCAAGAGTCAAGGTTCAAGGCTCAAGGTTCAAGGCGCAAGGCGCAAGGCTCAAGGGTTAAAGCTCAAGGCTCAAGGCTCAAGGCTCAAGGCTCAAGGCTCAAGGCTCAAGGCTCAAGGCTCAAGGCTCAAGGCTCAAGGCTCAAGGCTCAAGGCTCAAGGCTCAAGGTTCAAGGTTCAAAGGTCAAGGCTCAAGGGTCATGGCTCAAGGGTCAAGGTTCACGATTAAGGCTCAAGAGTCAAGGCTCAAGTTTTAACGCTCAAGGCTTAAGGCTCAAGGCTCAAAGCTAAAGGCTAAAGGTTCAAGGCTCAAGGCTCAAGGCTCAAGGCTAAAGGCTCAAGGCTCAAGGCTCAAGGCTCAAGTCTCAAGGCTCAAGGCTCAAGGTTCAAGCATCAAGGCTCAAGGCCCAAGGCTTAACGGAACAAGGATAAAGGCTAAGGCTCATGGCTCAAGGCTCACTGCTCAAGGTTCAAGGTTCAAAGCTTAAGGCTCAAGGGTCACGTCTCAAGGCTTAAGGCTGAAAAGTTAATGCTCAAGGCCAAAGGGTCACGGCTCAAGGCTCCTCGCTCAAGGCTCAAGGCTCAAGAGTCATGGTTCAAGGCTCAAGGTTCAAGGCACAAGGCTCAAGGGTTAAGGGTCAAGGGTCAAGGGTCAAGGGTTAAGGGTTAAGGGTTAAGGGTTAAGGGTTAAGGGTCAAGGGTTAAGGATCAAGGGTCAAGGTTCAAGGCTCAAGGCTCTAGGATCTCGGCTCAAGGCACAGGGATCAAGGCTCTAGCATCAAGGCTCAAGGATCAAGGCTCATGGCTCAAGGCTCAAGGCTCAAGGCGCAAAGCTCAAGGCTCATGGCTCAAGGCTCAAGGCTCAATGCTCAAGGCTCAAGGCTCAAGGTTCAAAGCTCAAGGCTCAAGGTTAAAGGTTCAAGGTTCAAAGACCAAGGCTCAAGGGTCACGTCTCAAGGGTCAAGGCTCAAAAATCAAGGGTAAAGGGTCAAGGGTCAACGCTCAAGGCTCAAGGTTCAAGGCTCAAGAATCAAGGCTTAAGGGTCAAGGGTCAAGGCTCAAGGCTCAAGGCTCAAGGCTCAAGGCTCAAGGCTCAAGGCTCAAGGCTCAAGGCTCAAAGCTCAAGGCACAAGGGTCACGGCTCAAGGGTCACGGCTCAAGGATCAAGGCTTAAAAGTCAAGGCTCAAGGTACATGGCTCAAGGCTCAAGGATTATGGCTCAAGGCTCAAGGCTCAAGGCTCAGGGCTCAGGGCTCAAGGCTAAAGGTTCAAGGCTCAAACCTCAAGGCTCAAGGCTCAAGACTCAAGAGTCGAGGCTCAAGGCACAAGGCTAAGGGCTTAAGGCATAAGGCTCAAGGCTCAAGGCTCAACGCTCAACGCTCAAGGCTCAAGGCTCAACGCTCAACGCTCAAGGGTCAAGGTTCAAGGGTAAAGGTTCAAGGTTCAAAGGTCAAGGCTCAAGGGTCATGGCTCAAGGTCAAGGCTCAAGGGTCACGGCTCAAGGGTCAAGGCTAAAGGCTCAAGGGTAAACGCTCAAGGCTAAAGGTTTAAGTCTCAAGAGTCAAGGCTCACGGTTATGGCTCAAGAGTCAAGGCTGAAGTTTCAACGCTCAAGGCTCAAGGCTCTAGGCTCAAGGCTCAAGGCTCAAGGCTCAAGGCTCAAGGTTCAAGGATCAAGGCTTAAGGCCCAAGGCTCAAAGGCTCAAGGATAAAGGCTCAAGGCTCAAGGCTCAAGGCTCAATGCTCAAGGTTCAAGGTTCAAAGCTTAAGGCTCAAGGGTCACATCTCAAGGCTTAAGGCTGAAAAGTCAATGCTCAAGGCTAAAGGGTCACGTCTCAAGGCTCCACGCTCAAGGCACAAGGCTCAAGAGTCAAGGTTCAAGGCACAAGGTTCAAGGCGCAAGGCTCACGGGTTAAGGGTCAAGGGTCAGGGGTTAAGGGATAAGGGTTAAGGGTTAAGGGTTAAGGGTTAAGGGTTAAGGGTTAAGGGTCAAGCGTTAAGGATCAAGGATCAAGGTTCAAGGCTCAAGGCTCTAGGCTCTCGGCTCAAGGCTCAAGGCACAGGGATCAAGGATCAAGCATCAAGGCTCAAGGATAAAGGCTCAAGGCGCAAGGCTCAAGGCTCATGGCTCAAGGCTAAAGGCTCAAGGCTCAAGGCTCAAGGGTAAAGGTTCAAGGTTCAAGGCTCAAAGGTCAAGGCTCAAGGGTCACGGCTCAAGGGTCAAGGTTCATGATTAAGGCTCAAGAGTCAAGGCTCAAGTTTCAACGCTCAAGGCTTAAGGCTCAAGGCTCAAAGCTAAAGGCTAAAGGCTAAAGGTTCAAGGCTCAAGGCTCAAGGCTCTAGGCTGAAGGCTCAAGGCTCAAGGCTCAAGGCTCAAGGCTCAAGGCTCAAGGCTCAAGGCTCAAGGCTCAAGGCTCAAGGCTCAAGGCTCAAGGTTCAAGGATCAAGGCTCAAGGCCCAAGGCTAAAAGGAAAAAGGATAAAGGCTAAGGCTCATGGCTCAAGGCTCACGGCTCAAGGTTCAAGGTTCAAAGCTTAAGGCTCAAGGGTCACGTCTCAAGGCTTAAGGCTGAAAAGTCAATGCTCAAGGCCAAAGGGTCACGGCTCAAGGCTCCTCGCTCAAGGCTCAAGGCTCAAGGCTCAAGAGTCAAGGTTCAAGGCTCAAGGTTCAAGGCGCAAGGCTCAAGGGTTAAGGGTCAATGGTCAAGTGTTAAGGGTTAAGGGTTAAGGGTCAAGGGTTAAGGGTTAAGGGTCAAGGATCAAGGTTCAAGGCTCAAGGCTCAAGGCTCAAGGCTCAAGGATCAAGGCTCAACGCTCAAGGGTCAAGGTTCAAGGGTAAAGGTTCAAGGTTCAAAGGTCAAGGCTCAAGGGTCATGGCTCAAGGTCAAGGCTCAAGGGTCACGGCTCAAGGGTCAAGGCTAAAGGCTCAAGGGTAAACGCTCAAGGCTAAAGGTTTAAGTCTCAAGAGTCAAGGCTCACGGTTATGGCTCAAGAGTCAAGGCTGAAGTTTCAACGCTCAAGGCTCAAGGCTCTAGGCTCAAGGCTCAAGGCTCAAGGCTCAAGGCTCAAGGTTCAAGGATCAAGGCTTAAGGCCCAAGGCTCAAAGGCTCAAGGATAAAGGCTCAAGGCTCAAGGCTCAAGGCTCAATGCTCAAGGTTCAAGGTTCAAAGCTTAAGGCTCAAGGGTCACATCTCAAGGCTTAAGGCTGAAAAGTCAATGCTCAAGGCTAAAGGGTCACGTCTCAAGGCTCCACGCTCAAGGCACAAGGCTCAAGAGTCAAGGTTCAAGGCACAAGGTTCAAGGCGCAAGGCTCACGGGTTAAGGGTCTAGGGTCAGGGGTTAAGGGTTAAGGGTTAAGGGTTAAGGGTTAAGGGTTAAGGGTTAAGGGTCAAGCGTTAAGGATCAAGGATCAAGGTTCAAGGCTCAAGGCTCTAGGCTCTCGGCTCAAGGCTCAAGGCACAGGGATCAAGGATCAAGCATCAAGGCTCAAGGATAAAGGCTCAAGGCGCAAGGCTCAAGGCTCATGGCTCAAGGCTAAAGGCTCAAGGCTCAAGGCTCAAGGGTAAAGGTTCAAGGTTCAAGGCTCAAAGGTCAAGGCTCAAGGGTCACGGCTCAAGGGTCAAGGTTCATGATTAAGGCTCAAGAGTCAAGGCTCAAGTTTCAACGCTCAAGGCTTAAGGCTCAAGGCTCAAAGCTAAAGGCTAAAGGCTAAAGGTTCAAGGCTCAAGGCTCAAGGCTCTAGGCTGAAGGCTCAAGGCTCAAGGCTCAAGGCTCAAGGCTCAAGGCTCAAGGCTCAAGGCTCAAGGCTCAAGGCTCAAGGTTCAAGGATCAAGGCTCAAGGCCCAAGGCTAAAAGGAAAAAGGATAAAGGCTAAGGCTCATGGCTCAAGGCTCACGGCTCAAGGTTCAAGGTTCAAAGCTTAAGGCTCAAGGGTCACGTCTCAAGGCTTAAGGCTGAAAAGTCAATGCTCAAGGCCAAAGGGTCACGGCTCAAGGCTCCTCGCTCAAGGCTCAAGGCTCAAGGCTCAAGAGTCAAGGTTCAAGGCTCAAGGTTCAAGGCGCAAGGCTCAAGGGTTAAGGGTCAATGGTCAAGGGTTAAGGGTTAAGGGTTAAGGGTCAAGGGTTAAGGGTTAAGGGTCAAGGATCAAGGTTCAAGGCTCAAGGCTCAAGGCTCAAGGCTCAAGGATCAAGGCTCATGGCTGAAGGCTCAAGGCTCAAGCCGCAAGGCTCAAGGCTCACGGCTCAAGGCTCACGGCTCAAGGCTCATGGCTCAAGACTCAAGGCTCAAGGCGCAAAGCTCAAGGCTCAACGCACAAGGCTCAAGGCTCAAGGCTCAAGGCTCAAGGCTCAAGGCTCAAGGCTCAAGGCTCAAGGCTCAAGGCTCAAGGTTCAAGGGTAAAGGTTCAAGGTTCAAAGATCAAGGCTCAAGGGTCACGGCTCAAGGGTCAAGGCTCAAAAATCAAGGGTAAAGGGTCAAGGGTCAATGCTCAAGGCTCAAGGTTCAAGGCTCAAGAGTCAAGGCTTAAGGGTCAAGGCTCAAGGGTCAAGGCTCAAGGCTCAAGGCTCAAGGCTCAAGGCTCAAGGCTCAAAGCTCAAGGCTCAAGGGTCATGGCTCAAGGTCAAGGCTCAAGGGTCACGGCTCAAGGGTCAAGGCTAAAGGCTCAAGGGTAAACGCTCAATGCTAAAGGTTTAAGTCTCAAGAGTCAAGGCTCACGGTTATGGCTCAAGAGTCAAGGCTGAAGTTTCAACGCTCAAGGCTCAAGGCTCAAGGCTCAAGGCTCTAGGCTCAAGGCTCAAGGCTCAAGGCTCAAGGCTCAAGGCTCAAGGCTCAAGGTTCAAGGATCAAGGCTTAAGGCCCAAGGCTCAAAGGCTCAAGGATAAAGGCTCAAGGCTCAAGGCTCAAGGCTCAATGCTCAAGGTTCAAGGTTCAAAGCTTAAGGCTCAAGGGTCACATCTCAAAGCTTAAGGCTGAAAAGTCAATGCTCAAGGCTAAAGGGTCACGTCTCAAGGCTCCACGCTCAAGGCACAAGGCTCAAGAGTCAAGGTTCAAGGCACAAGGTTCAAGGCGCAAGGCTCACGGGTTAAGGGTCAAGGGTCAGGGGTTAAGGGTTAAGGGTTAAGGGTTAAGGGTTAAGGGTTAAGGGTCAAGCGTTAAGGATCAAGGATCAAGGTTCAAGGCTCAAGGCTCTAGGCTCTCGGCTCAAGGCTCAAGGCACAGGGATCAAGGATCAAGCATCAAGGCTCAAGGCGCAAGGCTCAAGGCTCATGGCTCAAGGCTAAAGGCTCAAGGCTCAAGGCTCAAGGGTAAAGGTTCAAGGTTCAAGGCTCAAAGGTCAAGGCTCAAGGGTCACGGCTCAAGGGTCAAGGTTCATGATTAAGGCTCAAGAGTCAAGGCTCAAGTTTCAACGCTCAAGGCTTAAGGCTCAAGGCTCAAAGCTAAAGGCTAAAGGCTAAAGGTTCAAGGCTCAAGGCTCAAGGCTCTAGGCTGAAGGCTCAAGGCTCAAGGCTCAAGGCTCAAGGCTCAAGGCTCAAGGCTCAAGGCTCAAGGTTCAAGGATCAAGGCTCAAGGCCCAAGGCTAAAAGGAAAAAGGATAAAGGCTAAGGCTCATGGCTCAAGGCTCACGGCTCAAGGTTCAAGGTTCAAAGCTTAAGGCTCAAGGGTCACGTCTCAAGGCTTAAGGCTGAAAAGTCAATGCTCAAGGCCAAAGGGTCACGGCTCAAGGCTCCTCGCTCAAGGCTCAAGGCTCAAGGCTCAAGAGTCAAGGTTCAAGGCTCAAGCTTCAAGGCGCAAGGCTCAAGGGTTAAGGGTCAATGGTCAAGGGTTAAGGGTTAAGGGTTAAGGGTCAAGGGTTAAGGGTTAAGGGTCAAGGATCAAGGTTCAAGGCTCAAGGCTCAAGGCTCAAGGCTCAAGGCTCAAGGATCAAGGCTCATGGCTGAAGGCTCAAGGCTCAAGCCGCAAGGCTCAAGGCTCACGGCTCAAGGCTCACGGCTCAAGGCTCATGGCTCAAGACTCAAGGCTCAAGGCGCAAAGCTCAAGGCTCAACGCACAAGGCTCAAGGCTCAAGGCTCAAGGCTCAAGGCTCAAGGCTCAAGGCTCAAGGCTCAAGGCTCAAGGTTCAAGGGTAAAGGTTCAAGGTTCAAAGATCAAGGCTCAAGGGTCACGGCTCAAGGGTCAAGGCTCAAAAATCAAGGGTAAAGGGTCAAGGGTCAATGCTCAAGGCTCAAGGTTCAAGGCTCAAGAGTCAAGGCTTAAGGGTCAAGGCTCAAGGGTCAAGGCTCAAGGCTCAAGGCTCAAGGCTCAAGGCTCAAGGCTCAAGGCTCAAAGCTCAAGGCTCAAGGGTCACGGCTCAAGGATCAAGGCTTAAAAGTCAATGCTCAAGGCTCAAGAGTCATGGTTCAAGGCTCAAGGTTCAAGGCACAAGGCTCAAGGGTTAAGGGTCAAGGGTCAAGGGTCAAGGGTTAAGGGTTAAGGGTTAAGGGTTAAGGGTTAAGGGTTAAGGGTCAAGGGTTAAGGATCAAGGGTCAAGGTTCAAGGCTCAAGGCTCTAGGATCTCGGCTCAAGGCACAGGGATCAAGGCTCTAGCATCAAGGCTCAAGGATCAAGGCTCATGGCTCAAGGCTCAAGGCTCAAGGCGCAAGGCTCAAGGCTCATGGCTCAAGGCTCAAGGCTCAATGCTCAAGGCTCAAGGCTCAAGGTTCAAAGCTCAAGGCTCAAGGTTAAAGGTTCAAGGTTCAAAGACCAAGGCTCAAGGGTCACGTCTCAAGGGTCAAGGCTCAAAAATCAAGGGTAAAGGGTCAAGGGTCAACGCTCAAGGCTCAAGGTTCAAGGCTCAAGAATCAAGGCTTAAGGGTCAAGGGTCAAGGCTCAAGGCTCAAGGCTCAAGGCTCAAGGCTCAAGGCTCAAGGCTCAAGGCTCAAGGCTCAAGGCTCAAAGCTCAAGGCACAAGGGTCACGGCTCAAGGGTCACGGCTCAAGGATCAAGGCTTAAAAGTCAAGGCTCAAGGTACATGGCTCAAGGCTCAAGGATTATGGCTCAAGGCTCAAGGCTCAAGGCTCAGGGCTCAGGGCTCAAGGCTAAAGGTTCAAGGCTCAAACCTCAAGGCTCAAGCCTCAAGGCTCAAGGCTCAAGGCTCAAGACTCAAGAGTCGAGGCTCAAGGCTCAAGGCTAAGGGCTTAAGGCATAAGGCTCAAGGCTCAAGGCTCAACGCTCAACGCTCAAGGCTCAAGGCTCAACGCTCAACGCTCAAGGGTCAAGGTTCAAGGGTAAAGGTTCAAGGTTCAAAGGTCAAGGCTCAAGGGTCATGGCTCAAGGTCAAGGCTCAAGGGTCACGGCTCAAGGGTCAAGGCTAAAGGCTCAAGGGTAAACGCTCAAGGCTAAAGGTTTAAGTCTCAAGAGTCAAGGCTCACGGTTATGGCTCAAGAGTCAAGGCTGAAGTTTCAACGCTCAAGGCTCAAGGCTCAAGGCTAAAGGCTAAAGGCTCAAGGCTCAAGGCTCAAGGCTCTAGGCTCAAGGCTCAAGGCTCAAGGCTCAAGGCTCAAGGCTCAAGGTTCAAGGATCAAGGCTTAAGGCCCAAGGCTCAAAGGCTCAAGGATAAAGGCTCAAGGCTCAAGGCTCAAGGCTCAATGCTCAAGGTTCAAGGTTCAAAGCTTAAGGCTCAAGGGTCACATCTCAAGGCTTAAGGCTGAAAAGTCAATGCTCAAGGCTAAAGGGTCACGTCTCAAGGCTCCACGCTCAAGGCACAAGGCTCAAGAGTCAAGGTTCAAGGCACAAGGTTCAAGGCGCAAGGCTCACGGGTTAAGGGTCAAGGGTCAGGGGTTAAGGGTTAAGGGTTAAGGGTTAAGGGTCAAGCGTTAAGGATCAAGGATCAAGGTTCAAGGCTCAAGGCTCTAGGCTCTCGGCTCAAGGCTCAAGGCACAGGGATCAAGGATCAAGCATCAAGGCTCAAGGATAAAGGCTCAAGGCGCAAGGCTCAAGGCTCATGGCTCAAGGCTAAAGGCTCAAGGCTCAAGGCTCAAGGGTAAAGGTTCAAGGTTCAAGGCTCAAAGGTCAAGGCTCAAGGGTCACGGCTCAAGGGTCAAGGTTCATGATTAAGGCTCAAGAGTCAAGGCTCAAGTTTCAACGCTCAAGGCTTAAGGCTCAAGGCTCAAAGCTAAAGGCTAAAGGCTAAAGGTTCAAGGCTCAAGGCTCAAGGCTCTAGGCTGAAGGCTCAAGGCTCAAGGCTCAAGGCTCAAGGCTCAAGGCTCAAGGCTCAAGGCTCAAGGCTCAAGGCTCAAGGTTCAAGGATCAAGGCTCAAGGCCCAAGGCTAAAAGGAAAAAGGATAAAGGCTAAGGCTCATGGCTCAAGGCTCACGGCTCAAGGTTCAAGGTTCAAAGCTTAAGGCTCAAGGGTCACGTCTCAAGGCTTAAGGCTGAAAAGTCAATGCTCAAGGCCAAAGGGTCACGGCTCAAGGCTCCTCGCTCAAGGCTCAAGGCTCAAGAGTCAAGGTTCAAGGCTCAAGGTTCAAGGCGCAAGGCTCAAGGGTTAAGGGTCAATGGTCAAGGGTTAAGGGTTAAGGGTTAAGGGTCAAGGGTTAAGGGTTAAGGGTCAAGGATCAAGGTTCAAGGCTCAAGGCTCAAGGCTCAAGGCTCAAGGATCAAGGCTCATGGCTGAAGGCTCAAGGCTCAAGCCGCAAGGCTCAAGGCTCACGGCTCAAGGCTCACGGCTCAAGGCTCATGGCTCAAGACTCAAGGCTCAAGGCGCAAAGCTCAAGGCTCAACGCACAAGGCTCAAGGCTCAAGGCTCAAGGCTCAAGGCTCAAGGCTCAAGGCTAAAGGTTCAAGGGTAAAGGTTCAAGGTTCAAAGATCAAGGCTCAAGGGTCACGGCTCAAAAATCAAGGGTAAAGGGTCAAGGGTCAATGCTCAAGGCTCAAGGTTCAAGGCTCAAGAGTCAAGGCTTAAGGGTCAAGGCTCAAGGGTCAAGGCTCAAGGCTCAAGGCTCAAGGCTCAAGGCTCAAAGCTCAAGGCTCAAGGGTCACGGCTCAAGGATCAAGGCTTAAAAGTCAATGCTCAAGGTACAAGGCTCAAGGCTCAAGGATTATGGCTCAAGGCTGAAGGCTCAAGGCTCAAGGCTCAGGGCTCAGGGCTCAGGGCTCAAGGCTAAAGGTTCAACGCTCAAACCTCAAGGCTCAAGCCTCAAGGCTCAAGGCTCAAGACTCAAGAGTCGAGGCTCAAGGCTCAAGGCTCAGGGCTTAAGGCACAAGGCTCAAGGCACAAGGCTCAACGCTCAACGCTCAAGGCTCAACGCTCAATGCTCAAGGGTCAAGGTTCAAGGGTAAAGGTTCAAGGTTCAAAGGTCAAGGCTCAAGGGTCAAGGCTCAAGGTCAAGGCTCAAAAATGAAGGCTAAAGGCTCAAGGGTAAACGCTCAAGGCTAAAGGTTCAAGTCTCAAGAGTCAAGGCTCACAGTTAAGGCTCAAGAGTCAAGGCTCAAGTTTCAACGCTCAAGGGTCAAGGCTCAAGGCTCAAGGCTAAAGGCTAAAGGCTCAAGGTTCAAGGCTCAAGGCTCAAGGCTCAAGGCTCAAGGCTCAAGGCTCAAGGCTCAAGGCTCAAGGCTCAAGGCTCAAGGTTCAAGGATCAAGGCTCAAGGCCCAAGGCTCAAAGGATCAAGGATAAAGGCTCAAGGCTCAAGGCTCAAGGCTCAAGGCTCAAGGTTCAAAGCATAAGGCTCAAGGGTCACGTCTCAAGGGTTAAGGCTGAAAAGGCTCAAGGTTCAAGGCGCAAGGTTCAAGGCGCAAGGTTCAAGGGTCAAGGATTAAGGGTTAAGGGTTAAGGGTTAAAGGTTAAGGGTTAAGGGTCAAGGATCAAGGTTCAAGGCTCAAGGCTCTAGGCTCTCAACTCAAGGCTCAAGGATCAAGGCTCATGGCTCAAGGCTTAAGGCGCAAGGCTCAAGGCTCAAGGCTCATGGCTCAAGGCTCAAGGCTCAAGGCTCAAGGCTCAAGGCTCAAGGCTCAAGGCTCAAGGCTCAAGGCTCAAGGCTCAAGGCTCAAGGCTCAAGGCTCAAGGCTCAAGGCTCACGGTTCAAGGGTAAAGGTTCAAGGTTCAAAGGTCAAGGCTCAAGGGTCACGGCTCAAGAGTCAAGGCCCAAAAATCAAGGGTAAAGGGTAAAGGGTCAACGCTCAAGGCTCAAGGTTCAAGGCTCAAGGGTCAAGGGTCAAGGGTCAAGGGTCAAGGCTCAAGGGTCAAGGCTCAAGGCTCAAGGCTCAAGGCTCAAGGCTCAAGGCTCAAGGCTCAAGGCTCAAGGCTCAAGGCTAAAGGCTCAAGGCTCAAAGCTCAAGGCTCAAGGGTCACGGATCAAGGGTCACGGCTCAAGGATCAAGGCTTAAAAGTCAAGGCTCAAGGTACAAGGCTCAAGGCTCAAGGATTATGGCTCAAGGCTGAAGGCTCAAGGCTCAAGGCTCAGGGCTCAAGGCTAAAGGTTCAAGGCTCAAACCTCAAGGCTCAAGCCTCAAGTCTCAAGGCTCAAGGCTCAAGCGTCGAGGCTCAAGGCTCAAGGCTCAGGGCTTAAGGCACAAGGCTCAAGGCTTTAGGGTTAAGGGTCAAGGTTCAAGGTTCAAAGCTCAAGGCTCAAGGGTCACATCTCAAGGCTCAAGGCTCATGGCTCAAGGCTCAAATCTCAAGGCTCAAGGCTCAAGGCTCAAGGCTAAAGACTCAAGGCTCAAGGCTCAAGGCTGAAGACTCAAGGTTCAAGGCTCAAGGCTTAAGGGTCACGTCTCAAAGGTCAAGGTTTAAAAGTCAAGGCTCAAGGCTCATGGTTCAAGGCTCAAGGCTCAAAGGCTCAAAGCTCAAAGCTCAAGGCTCAAGGCTCATGGCTCAAGGATCAAGGCTCATGACCCATGAGCCTTGAGCCTTTAGCCCTCAGCACTGAGCCTTGAGCTTTAATCCTTGAGCCTTGAGCCTTGAGCCTTGAGCCTTGAGCCTTGAGCCTTGAACCTTGAGCCTTGAGCCTTGAGCCTTGAGCCTTGAGCCTTGGGCCTTGAGCCTCGAGTCTCCAGCCTTGACCCTAGAACCTTGAGCCTAGAGCCTTGAGCCTTGAGACATGAGACTTGGGCCTTGAGCCTTGAGCTTTCAACCTTGACCCTTGAGCCATGAACCTTGAGCCTTGAGATATGAACATTAAGCCTTGAGCCTTGAGCCTTAAGGCTTGAGCTTTGAACCTTGACCCTTGAGCCACGACCCTTGCGCCTTGAGATTTGAACATTGAACCTTGAGCCTTGAGCCTTGATCCATGAGCCTTGAGCCTTGAGCCTTGAGCCTAGAGCCTTGAACCTTGAGCCTTGACCCTTGAGACTTGAGGCTTGAGCCTTAATCCTTGAACCTTAAGCCTTGAGGCTTTAGCCTTGAGCCTTAATCCTTGAGCCATGAGCCTTGAACCTTGACCCTTGAACATTGACCCTTGAGCCTTGAGCCTAGAGCCTTGAGCCTTGAGCCTTGAGCATTGAGCCTTGACTTTTGAGCCTTGAGGCGTGAGACGTGACCGTTGCGCCTTGAGCTATGAACCATGAACCATGAGCCTTGAGCCTTGAGCCTTGAGCATTGACCATTGAGCCTTGATCCTTGAGCATTGAGCCTTGAGCCTTGAGCCTTGACTCTTGAGCCTTTAGCGTTGAGCCTTGAGCTTTGAGCCTTGAACCTTGAGCCTTGAGCCTTGACTTTTGAGCCTTGACCCTTGATCTGTGACCCTAGAGCGATGAGCTTTGAACCTTTACCCTTGACCCTTGACCCTTGACACTTGAGCCATGAGCCTTGTGCCTTGTGCCTGGAGCTTGAGCCTTGAGCATTGAGCCTTGACCCTTGACCCTTGACCCTTGACCCTTGACCATTGACCCTTGACCCTTGAGCCTTGAGCCTTGAACCTTGACTCTTGAGCCTTGAACCTTGAGCCTCAATCCTTGAACCTTGAGCCTTTAGCCTTGACTTTTGAGCCTTGACCCTTGAGCCGTGACCCTTGAGCCTTGAGCTTTGAATCTTGAACCTTGATCCTTGAGCCGTGACCCTCGAGCCTCGAGCCTTGTTCCTTTGAGCCATGAGCCTTGTGCCTTGAACCCTGAGCCTTGACGTTTGAGCCTTGACCCTTAAGGCTTGACCCTTAAGCTTTGAATCTTGAACCTTGACCCTTGAGCCTTGAGCATTGAGCCTTGAGCATTGAGCCTTAAGCCTTGACCCTTGACCCTTGAGCCTTGAGCCTTGAGCCTTGACCCTTGACCCTTGAGCCTTGAGCCTTGATCCTTGAGCCTTGAGCCTTGAGCGTGGATCCTTGAGCCTTTAGCCTCTGCCTTGAGCCTTGAACCTTGAGGACTTAGTATTGACTTTTGATCCTTGATCCTTGAGCCGTGACCCTTGAGCCTTGAGCTTTGAACCTTGAACCTTGACCTTTGACCCTGGAGCCTTGAGCCTTGAGCCTGAAGCCTTGAGCTTTGAGCCTTGAGCCTTGAGCCTTGAGCCTTGATCCTTGAGCCTGGAACATTGACCCTTTAACCTTGAACCTTGACTCTTGAGCCTTGACATTTGAGCCTTGAGCCTTGAGACGTGACCGTTGGGTTGGAATATGCTTCACGCGTATAACATATAGTTAAATGGCTAGTTGTTTTTGACCCTAAAGGGTCACAAACTTAAACACTTAACACCATAAGATATGTAGTGTAATTAGGGTAATTACATTATATATCCATATAAGCTACTAGCTTGTATATATATATTATAGTTTAAGTACCGATCGGAAAAATAAGAACCCTAGGGTTCTTTATTTTTTCGAAAATTTTAAAAAGACAAGGGTTAAAAATATGATTTTCTGGAACCCTACATGCTACTTGTTACAAAAACACCATCAAAAAAAATTAATCTAGTTATTGTATTTTTTGATTATTTGGCTTGGAATTTAATTTGTAATTTCATTTTTTGATATGGCAAAACATGTCTTTTTACCATATCCCAAGCCAAAGCCTTGTCAATTGTTGCTTGTTTGTGCAAACCGATGAAAACCTAGACCGTTTGTGATTGAATGTGATTGTGTTTGGTTGTTTGGTTGTATTGGGAAAACCCGTGTTTTTTGGCTAAATTGTTGTAATTGTTTAATATTTCTTTTATTTTTGGTGCCATCTTTTGGGGCAAATTTCAATTGTAAAAGTAATTAAAATAGTTGTATTTTGTTTCTTTTATTTTGTAATTTGTTGACCAAAATTGAAGTAAAGATGAGGACAAAACAACAATTTTCGGCACCTCCTGCGCAGCTGCACGAAAACAGACTTTCCCGGAGATTGGCTATTCCGTTAGACCTGAAACCACCGCCAACATCTCTACAACTCAGAGACCTACAAATTTACAGAAGGCGGGGAAGACCACCGAAGATTCCTTAAGTGACTTTTCGGATCTTCAAGTCAGGCTGTTTTTTCTGGTAGATTGCATTTGTTTCACAAATTTTGGTTCCTACTTGCCCATGAATGTCTTGGAGCAAGTGGGAGCCCATTGGGTTTATGTAGGCCCGTTTGGGTTCATGCTGGCCCATCCCCTAGTTTGATCCTTCGGTCCATCATGATGACTCACGTGACCGAACCTAGGATTTAATCGGTCGAGGTTTGCACAAAAATTTGTTGCATGTTTTTATTTATGTTTGTGGTTGTTTATTTTCTATTAGATACAAACAATAAAACAATTAAAATACGATTTTAGACACAAACATTAAAAACATCCAAATCTTTGATCATCTATGATTACTTGTTAATCATTGATGATTAATATTTAATCTAAAAATGTTTTGAGATTAAACAAAGTTTAAATACGATTTGAAACTTAACCCTTATTAATCGTTAAATGTTTTTACCGTTTATTAAACGACTTATGAAGTGGTATGAATGAAGTACATGATTCATTCATATCTTAATAAAATTTTATCTTAAAATTTATCATACCTAAAATTTAAGTCACGCCGTCCAACCGGTTGAAATCACTTGCTTCTATTTTTGAATTCACGTGAGACGTGGTTTGAATTTAGATCCGAGGTCATTATTCTCTATGCGTCAGACCTAGTTCTATTTTGACATGATTTCACATTCGATGACTTAATCGAGTTAACGGTGAGACCTTGACTCGAGGCGAAGATGCGACAAACATGCCACTTGACCCTAGATGCTTGTTCACTAGGTGCCATGAAGTCCCATACCTCTAAGAGTTGCACTTGTAATGCAATTGTTGATCGTCACCTACCTATTGGATCTATCATCTCTAGCAGATCAACTGATGCGGTGATAGAAGCTCAATGGGATCTTAGCTTTTAATTAAAATTAATTGGGTAGTTAATTTTTTAAAACAAATTATTATTGAAAATACTATTTTTTTTTTTGAACTTTGTATGTTATACAGATAACAACAACATCAAAACCTAAGTATCTCCACTCTAAAATTAGTTCTTGAAAACTGAAACTGACTAATATCAACTTTATCGACTGATGTCGAACTCTAAGGATTGTCCTTAGAGATGAGAACAAGTTGATACACCTATAAGAGGCCTTACCTGAGGCACCTCCTATCAATCCTTCTGCTGCTGTTCGTCAAGCCTAGACCGAAATGTTTTACGAACACCAAGAAGTTGCTACTCCTATACCTGTGAGCATTAACCCTGAGATCCGAAAGAACTTCGAGGAACTCACAGCATATGACACGATAAGCGAGTTGAAAATGATATTTCAACAACAAGCAGAACATGAACTATTCAAAATAGTTAAAGCATTCCACGCTTACTACAGGGGAGGCCAATTAGTTAGCATTTCACATCTTGAATATGAAATGCTATCTTGATCAAATAGAACGTCTTGATTACACATTGCCACAAGTTCTTGGAATGAGCTTGATTCTTACCTCACTATCCAAGGACTATGACCAGTTTGAAAAGACTTTTAAAAGTACATAGCATGGGGAAGACAATTGGTGAATAACATGCTATCAGGGAAGGTAAACCGCAAGCACAAGGCAAGAGTCTGGGAAAGGGTAAGCTAGTTTACTTTTCCAAACCTACGATTCCACCACATGGTAAAAAGGAGCACCCTACAAAGGATATTTCTTGCCATCATTGTGATGAAACCGGCCATTGAAGGAGGAACTGTCCTGCCTACTTGGCAGAGTTGATGAAGGACAAATGTGTTCTGGCTAGCACATTAGGTATCTTCATTATAGAACTCTAAACTTTTACTAATCAATCTCGAGTGTATGACACTAGTTGTGAAACTCACATTTACACAAATGTGCAAGATTAGAAGTAAAGTAGAAAGCTAAAAGAATGGAAGCTGTGATCTAATCCTTCCTAATGCGTTAATTATTGTTTTGAACATTGTCAATTATGCATTGTTTAGCTTAATTGTTTGTTGAATAATGATGTATTCAAACTATTATGGATCATGATATTTTGTTTGATGAAAAATAACATATTTTTATAACTATTCCTTATAATAGTATACTTGAAATTGATATGCATGATCTAAATTCAAACGATAGTTCTATAAACAAATGTAGAACTCAAGAATCCAAAACGATTTGGATTTCATTTACCTAGAGCATTGTCATCTTTTCCACATAAACAAGAAACGCATTTTAATACTACAACACGACGGACTTCTGAACAAATGATTATGAATCATTTAAATGCCTCTCTTGTATATTATGGAAAGATAACAAGAAAGATTTTCTCCCATGTTGGCGAAAGAGCTAAAAATCTACTTGGACTCGTACATACTGATGTATGTGGCCCTTTTAGAACTAAGACTAGGGAATGTGCCACCTACTTTCACTGATGATATCATTCGATGTGGTTATGTTTACTTGATTAAACATCAACATGAAAGCTTTGATGATATAAATCGATATGATTATGTTTACTTGATTAAACATAAACATGAAATCTTTGAAACGTTCAAAGCTTCCTAAAGTAAAGTAGAAAATCAACTCGGCAAGACAACAAAGACTTTTCGTCCTGATCAAGGAGGAAAGTACATGACCCAAGAGTTTATGGATCATCCAACACAATGTGAGAATGTCTCACAATTCACTCCTCCAAACACTCCACAAGATAATGGTGTGTATGAACGGAGATATTGGACCATGCGTGACATGGTTTGATCTATGATGACTCCTACTATGCTTACACTATCCTTTTGAGGGGCATGCACTGAAGTTTGCCGCTCGAATACTTAATATGGTTCCGACCAAAAGGTTAAAAAGACACCATATGAAATATGGCATGGGAAAGTCCCTAATTTGTCTTACTTGAAGATTTGGTGTTGGGAGGATCTCGTGGAACGAGACATGCGGAACAAACTTGAGCCCATATCTATCAACGGTATCTTCGTTACTATTTTACTACCCACCTGAGAACAAATTGTTGTTACTCGGTATGCTGAGTTTCTTGAGAACAGTCTCATTTCACAAAGTAAGTGGGAGCACTATAGACTTTGACAAGATTCAAAGTTAAGATGCACAACCTTCTGGTAACACTAGCAAATATCATACTAAGGCTGGACATATAGATGTTGGACCATAAGATGATGTTGTTCCCATTCGTAGGTCCGCAAGGACACCTCATGCACCTGAACGATATAGATTTTTGTCGATGCTGAGGAGCAAAGCTTCAACAAGCTAGTAGTTTCATGTGAATCTGTTTTAGTATTTGAATAATGGAACATTGAGCAGTTTTTATTGGAAAAAATTTATATATTTGATATGATCGTTTTTATATGAATATCTACTGTGTTCTATATTTGCATGTTTATATCCTTGAATATTTACAGTGTTTTATATTCTAAGTTGTCCATTGTCATATTAATAATATGGGAATATTATTGAGACAAATCTGAGGGCATTGATGACATTATCTTGGTCTGACCAAGGATAATGAAATCAAACTCACATGTTGTTCATTGTGATGCACAATTGGACTGACCCAACCTATGAGAAATCACTTCCTGGTTTTATGTCACAAGTGAATCTCACAAAGGCTTTATCGCTTATCCTCTGACTTGAGATGCAAGTTGGTTTGTGTATGTAGAGGGGCAAACTTTGATGTGGTTAAACACTGACCTGAATAAGGCTGCTATAACAACCATTATCAGGTTTGTCATTAAGCATATAGCAAACACTTGTAGTCAATAAAGAATTTGTTCCTCCGCATATGTGGATTAGATACTACTGGGCCCCTTGATGATTTGAATAGATGTATGTGTGGCCACACCCAAAAGGTAATCAAGATGAATCGTGATTGGTTTTGGTAATCTACTTCAATGTATAGATCGAGAAACAGAATCGTTAAAATTTTAGATTGACATTAATCCTTGTCTAAAATTCAACATAGTATTAGTAACAAAAGAATAACTGCTCGAAAAACTTTAAACAAAGATTTTATGAAACTCCTCATGTACTTCTAGGGGCATTGGCGGGTTGTTAGACTCTAACCTTTGCTTGTATAACTTCTTGATGTTATCACGTGCGCAGTGGGAGCTGTTGGAATATGCCTCACGCGTATAACGTATAGTTATATGGCTAGTAGTTTGTGAGCCTAAAGGGTCACACACTTAAACACTTAACACCATAAGATATCTAGTGTAATTAGGGTAATTACATTATATATCCATATAAGCTACTAGCTTGTATATATATATTATAGTTTAATATTAATTGTTAATATTGAAACTTAATAGTGAGCTAAATAGAAGGAAAAAAAGCTAGGGACTAGAGTGTAAATAAACCTATTGGTTTATGGGAAGTCATTAAAGAAGATTAGGGCAACCATAATCTCCTTCACCCTCTTGATTTCGGCCGCCCCCTTCGCCATTGCTCTCTCTAGATTTTGCTTCTTCTTGCTTGCACATTGGACTAGCATCCTCCTTGGTGTTCTTGCTATAGTGTTGTGTGGACTAGCTTTGGAGGAATTCCCCATTGGAGTTCTTGGTTTCGTCCGTCCCATCTCACCAACCGAATTCATCATAATCAAAGGCAACTAGGGTATGAATACTTCATCTATTCTCTTTGATTTCATGTCTAGTTTAATTATATGTATCAATATTAGATCCGTTTATGGTGATAAACTTTTCCGCTGCGTTTTGTTACTTGTAATAACCGAAAATCACCATTACGTTGAGCCTTGAGCTTTGGACCTTGAATCTTGAGCCTTGACCCTTGAGCCTTGAGCATTGACCATTGTAATGGTGATTTTAGGTTAAAACAAGAACCAAAACGCAGCGGAAAAATATAATCACCATAACCGGATCTAATATTGATAAACATAATTAAACTATACAATAAATCAAAGAGTTAGGAAGAACAATTCATACCCTTGAAGCCTTTGATTATGGGGAATTCGGATGGAGATGATGACGGATTGAAACCAAGAATTCCAATGGGGAATTCCTCCAAAGCTAGTCCACACAACACTTGCAAGAACACCACTTGAGGATGCTAGTCCTTGTGCTTGAAGAAGAAGAACAAAAGAACCCTAGGGGTTGTGTCAAGGGGGCGGCCGAATGGTGTAGAGGGTAGGGGATTATGGTTGCCCTAATCCCCTTTAAATACCTTACATAACTAGTTATGGTAATGTTGCACTCTAGCCCCTTTCCTTTAGTTCTTCTTATTAAGCACACTACTAGTTTCAATATTAACTTTTAATATTAAACTATAATATATATTTAATGCAATTACAGAAATTACATTAATTACATAATGGTGTTTAGTGTTTAAGTGTGTGACCCTTTAGGCTCACATACAACTAGCCATATAACTATATGTTATACGCGTAAAGCATATTCCAACAACTCCCACTTGCGCAAGTGATAACATCAAGTAGTTATACAAGCAAAGGTTAGAGTCTAGCAACCTGCCAATGCCCCTAGGAGTATATGAGGAGTTTCATAAAATATTTGTTCAAAGTTTTTCGAGCAGTTATCCTTTTGTTACTGATACTATGTTGAATTTTAGACAAGGATCAATGTCAATCTAAAACATCAACGATTCTATTTCTCGGTCTATATAATGGAATAGATTACCAAAACCAATCAAGATTCATCTTGATTACCTTTTGGGTGTGGCCACACATACATCTATTCAAAGTCATCGAGGGGCCCAGTAGTATCTAATCCACATACGTGGAGGAACAAATTCTTTATTGACTGCACGTGTCTGTCATATGCTTAATGATAAACCCGATAATGGTTGTTATAGCAGCCTTATTCAGATCAGCATTTAACCACATCAAAGTTTACCCCTCTACATACACAAACCAACTTGCATCTCAAGTCAGAGGATAAGTGACAAAGCCTTTGTGAGATTCACTTGTGACATAAATCCAGGAAGTGATTACTCATAGGTTGGGTCAGTCCAATCGTGCATCCTTATGAACGACATGTGAGTTTGATTTCATTATCCTTAGTCATACTAAGATAATGTCATCAATGCCCTCAGATTTGTCTTAATAATATTCCCATATTATTAATATGATAATGGACAATTTAGAATATAAAACACAGTAAATATTCATGGATATAAACATGCAAATATAGAACACAGTAGATATTCATATAAAAACGATCATATGAAATATATCAATTTATTCCAATAAAAACTGCTCAATGTTCCATTATCCAAATACTAAAACAGATTACATGAAACTACTAGCTGGTCGAAGCCCAATGTTTCTAGCATGCTCAATATGTTTGGTACATGACATTGGCTTCATGAAGGGATCAGCTAAGTTGTCATCTGTATGAACTTTGAGTAAGCATACATCTCCCATTAGGATCGCATCTCTAATGTAGTGAAGCTTCCTCCGATAATGTCTGGTGCCTTTCTGAACACTGGGTTCGTTGGCAATGATGATAGCACCTGTGTTGTCACAGTACATATCCATAGGTCTTTCATTGCCGGGGACAACTCCAAGCCCAGAAATGAATTTCCTCATTCAAACAGCTTCCATTGCAGCTTCAGTAGTTGCAATGTATTCAGCTTCTGTAGAAGACATAGCGATAGTGCTCTGCTTTGCACTCTTCCAATCAACAGCGCCTCCGTTCAAAACGAAACATACCCCGTTTGAGATTTGGAATCATCTCTATCAGTCTCAAAACTAGCATCAGAATAGCAAGTGACGCTTAGTTCATCTTGACTTTCACCACCATAAACAAGAAACATATCTTTAGTATTCCTAAGATACTTCAATATGTTATTAACAGCAGTCCAGTGACTTTCACCTGGATTCTGTTGATATCGACTTGCAAGGTTCTGAGAGAATGCTACATCAGGTCTTGTGCACCGTACAGCATACATGATTGACCCTACTGCCGAGGCATAGGGGACATCACGCATACGTTTCATCTCATCAGGTGAGGATGGTCCTTGAGTCTAACTCAAGTGTACATTGTGTTGCATAGGGAGGTTTCCACGTTTGGAAGCATCCATTCTAAACCGTTTTAGAATCTTATCAATGTACGCACTTTGACTTAGTCCGATTAACCGCTTAGAACTATCCCGGTAGATCTTAATACCAAGTATATATGCCGCTTCCCCTAGATCCTTCATAGCGAAGCACTTCCCAAGCCAGGATTTTACGTCTTGTAGCATTGGAATGTTATTTCCTATGAGTAGTATGTCATCGACATATAGGATTAGGAAGACGACAATGCTCCCACTAGCTCTCATATATACACATGGCTCATCGGGATTCTGAGTAAAGCCAAACGTTTTTACTTCCTCATCGAATCTTTTGTTCCAACTTCTGGATCCCTGCTTTAGTCCATAAATGGACCTTTGAAGCTTACATACTTTCTTAGGGTGCTTTGTACTTACAAATCCCTTAGGTTGAACCATATAGACATCTTCATCGAGGTGTCCATTTAAGAAAGCAGTTTTGACATCCATTTGCCAAATCTCATAGTCATAGTACGCTGCTATGGCTATGACGATCCTAATAGCTCTGACGTCGGCAACCGGTGAGAAGGTTTCATCATAGTCAATCCCGTAGGTTTGAGTGTAACCTTTTGCCACCAACCGAGCTTTATAAGTGTGTACATTTCCATCCATGTCGGTCTTCTTCTTAAAGAGCCACTTGCTGCCAACAGTCTTATTGTTATGAGGAAGATCAACCAAAGTCCATACTTGGTTATCTTTCATGGACTGCATTTCTGCGTTCATAGCATCAAGCCATTTGTCAGATTCAGAATCTGCTAATTCAGCTCGATAGTTAGGGGGTTCATTATGATCCCCTAAACTTAGCTCCTCAGCATCGACATGGAATCCATATCGTTCAGGTGCATGAGGTGTCCTTGCGGACCTTCGAACGGGGACTTCATCATTTTGAGGTGCAACAGGAACACCTTCATGTTCAGCCTCATCTTGATGTTTGCTAGTATCTACAATAGGTTGTGCATCTTCATCACTTGGAATCTCGTCAAAGTCGATGGTACTCCCACTTGCTTCTTGTGAAATGAGATTGCTCTCAAGAAACTCAGCAAAACGAGCAATAATTACTTTTTGCTCAGGTGGGTAGTAGAAATAGTAACCCATCGTTTCCTCGGGGTATCCTATAAAGATGCACTGGACAGCTCTGGGTTCAAGTTTGTTCGGCGTGTCTCGTTTCACGAGAGCCTCACAACCCCAGACCTTCAAGTAAGACAAGTTTGGGACTTTCCCATGCCATATCTCATATGGTGTCTTTTCAACCTTCTTGGTGGGAACCATATTCAGTATTCGAGCAGCCGATTTAAGTGCATAACCCCAAAAGGATAGAGGCAGAGTGGTAGGACTCATCATCGATCAGACCATGTCAAGCAAGGTGCGATTTCTCCTCTCTGATATACCATTATGTTGTGGTGTATAAGTGGGAGTGAATTGTGAGACAATCCCACAAATCTTAAGATGGTCTTGGAACTCATGGCTCATGTACTCTCCTCCTCGATCGGACCGGAGAGCTTTTATCTTCTTGCCAAGTCGATTTTCTACTTCATTTTGGAAAGCTTTGAACGTTTAAAAGGTTTCATGTTTATGTTTAATCAAGTAAACATAACCATAACGACTAAAGTCGTCAGTGAAAGTTATGAAGTAGGTAGAACCTTCCCTAGTTCGAGTTCTAAAAGGGCCACATACATCGGTATGTATGAGTCCAAGTAGATCATTGGCCCTTTCGCCTACATGGGAGAAAGGTTTGCGCGCCATTTTGCCCGATATACAAGAAACACATTTATCAAATGATTCAGAATCATTTGATTTTATAAGTTCATCCTTTTGTAATTTTAAAACACGTTTCTTGTTAACATGACAAAGGCGACAATGCCATAGGTAAGTAGAATCCAAGTCCAACTTGGATTTCTTATTGCTACACGTATAAATAGAACTATTGTTTGTAATACGATTATGCATGTCAATCTCAAAGATACCATCACGAGCAATAGCATTAAAGTAAAAAACATTATCCTTTGAAACCGAAATACCATAATCCGTAAATGAATGAATAAAACCATTATTCCACAAATAAGAAAGTGATACTATACCCCTAGTAATACTAGGCGCATAGTGACAATTGTCTAATACAATAATTAAACCACTAGGAAGGATTAAATCTTAGCTTCCTATAGCTTCAACCGGTGCACGCATTCCAATGCCCACGTACAAGTCCAAAGCTCCATGGTTTAGCTTTCTACTTCCCCTTAGACCCTGCATGGTATTACAAATGTGAGTTCCACAACCAGTGTCATATACCCATGATTTCTTAGGGAAATCATATAGTTCTATTGTGAAGATACCTGATGTCCCAATCTTATTGGCTTTGTTCTTCATCAACTCCGCCAGGTAGGCAGGACAATTCCTCCTCCAGTGGCCTGTTTCACCGCAGTGATGGCAACAAGATCCTTAGCAGGATGCTCCTTATGAGTAGGTGGGGGAACCTTTGGCTTGGGATTGTAAACTTGCTTTCCCTTGCCTTGGCCCTTAGCAACTACTTGCGGTTTTGGTTTTTGGATCTTTCCTTGCCTTATGGCAAGGACAGTAGGGGTAGGAAGTTTCTTGGGTAGCCCAGCTTCCGTTTGTTTCAGCATAGCATGTAATTCGAAGAAAGTCTTCCCCATACTATGCATATGATAAGTCATGACAAACGGCGCATAGTCCTTGTGTAGTGAAGTGAGAATTAACCCAATTCCAAGGATATGAGGCATAGGGTAGCCAAGTTTCTCCATTCGGTCTAGGTAACTCTTCATATTCAAAAGATAAGAGCTAACAGACTGTCCCTCCTCCTGCTTGCAAGCATGGAAGGCTTTGACCGTGTCATAGAGTTCCTGATCAGCTTGCTTTTGATATGATGTCTTAAGTTCAGCCATCATATCGAATGCTGTGAGGTCCTCGAGATTCTTTTGAATCTCAGGGATCATGCTCACCAACATTAGCGCGGCGACCTCTTGCTGCTCGTTAAACCTCTTGGTGTAGGCCGCACGAACAGCAGCGGTGGCGGTAGCAACAGGGGCAGGGGGCATTGCCTCCTCCAAATGGTGGTACTTGTGCTCGGCCCCAAGGACAATTTTTAGGTTACGAGCCCAGTCCACAAAGTTCGTTCCATCAAGTTTCTCTTTTTCGAGAACGGAACGAATGGTGGTGTCAGTTAGGGTTTGATTAGTAGTAGTCATCTACAAAATTAGAAAATTCATAAATTAGTCAATAATCATTTCTTTTAATCAATTAACTACCCAATTAATTTTAATTAAAAGCTAACATCCCATTGAGCTTCTATCACCGCATCAGTTGATCTGCTAGAGGTGATAGATCCAATAGGTAGGTGATGTTCAACAATTGCATTACAAGTGCAACTCTTAGAGGTATGGGACTTCATGGCACCTACTGAACAAGCATCTAGGGTCAAGTGGCATGTTTTTCGCATCATCGCCTCGAGTCAAGGTCTCACAGTTAACTCGATTATGTCATCCAATGTGAAATCATGTCAAAATAGCTCTAGGTCTCACGCGTAGAGAATAATGACCTCGAATCTAGATTCGAACCACGTCTCACGTGAATTAAAAAATAGAAGCAAGTGATTTACAACCGACAGGACGGCGTGACTTAAATTTAAGGTATGTTAGGTGATAAGTTTTAAATCATATTTAAACTTAGTTTAATCTCAAAACAACTTTTAGATTAAAGGTTAATCATCAATGATTAACTAGTAATCATCGATAGTTAATAGTTTGGATGTTTTAATGTTTGTGTCTAAAAACCATTTTTAATTGTTTTACTACTTGTATCTAAATAGAAAAGAAAACAACCACAAACAAATAATAAAACATGCAACAAATTTTGTGCAAACCTCGACCGATGAAATCCTAGGTTCGGTCACGTGAGTCATCACGACGGACCGAAGGGTCAAACTAGGGGACGGGCCAACATGAACCCAAACGGGCCTACATAAATCCAATGGGCTCCCACTTGCTCCAAGACTATCTTGAGCAAGTAGAACCCAAAATTGTGAAAAAAATGCAATCTGCCAGAAAATTCCAGCAGCCTTGGAAGCCTGAAAAGTCACTGAAAGATTCTTCGTTAGTCTTCCCGGCCTTCTGGAAAGTTGTAGGTCTCTGAGTTGCGGAATGTTTGGCGGTGGTTTCAGGTCCAACGGATTAGCCAATCTCCTGGAAAGTCTGTTTTTGTGCAGCTGCGCAGGAGGTGCCGAAAATTGTTGTTTTGTCTTCAAACTTTCTACATCTTTGGTCAACAAATTACAAAGTACAAAGAAATAAAACACAACTATTCTAATTACTTTTACAATGAAATTGCCCCAAAAAAATGGCACCAAACATAAAGGAAAAATTGAAACAAAATTACAACAATTAAGCCAAAAACACGGTTTTTCCCAAAACAATCAAACAACCAAATGACAACACATTCATCACAAGGTCTTGGCTTTCATCGGTTTGCACAAACAATCAACAATTGACAAGTTTTTGGCTTGGGATATGGCAAAAATACATGTTTTGCCATATCAACAAAAAGGAAAAATAAATGTAAAATCCAAGCCAAATAATCAAAAAAAACAATAACAAGATTAATTTTTGATTAGGGTTTTTGTAACAAGTAGCATGTAGGGTTACTAAAAATCAAATTTTTAACCCTTGTATTTTTTAAAAAGTCGAAAAAAAAAGAACCCTAGGGGGTTTAAAATTTCCGATCGGTTCGTTCCAAATACATCAAAAATCGAATTTTTTTGCTACTTTTACAAAACTTGTTAATTGTATTATCAATATAATGACTCGTGATACCACTAATGGTGGTTTTAGGTTAAAACAAGAACCAAAATGCAGCGGAAAAATATAATCACCATAACCGGATCTAATATTGATAAACATAATTAAACTATACAATAAATCAAAGAGTTAGGAAGAACAATTCATACCCTTGAAGCCTTTGATTATGGGGAATTCGGATGGAGATGATGACGGATTGAAACCAAGAATTACAATGGGGAATTCCTCCAAATCCAGTCCACACAACACTTGCAAGAACACCACTTGAGGATGCTAGTCCTTGTGCTTGAAGAAGAAGAACAAAAGAACCCTAGGGGTTGTGTCAAGGGGGCGGCCGAATGGTGTAGAGGGTAGGGGATTATGGTTGCCCTAATCCCCTTTAAATACCTTCCATAACTAGTTATGGTAATGTTGCACTCTAGCCCCTTTCCTTTAGTTCTTCTTATTAAGCACACTATTAGTTTCAATATTAACTTTTAATATTAAACTATAATATATATATATATTTAATGCAATTACACTAATTACATTAATTACATAATGGTGTTTAGTGTTTTAGTGTGTGACCCTTTAGGCTCACATACAACTAGCCATATAACTATATGTTATACACGTGAAGCATATTCCAACACATTGATCCTTGATCCTTGAGCCTTGAGCCTTGAGCATTGAGCCTTGACCCTTGAGCCTTGAGTCTTGAGCCTTGAGCGTTGAGCCTTGATCGTTGAGCCTTGACCCTTGAGCCTTGAGCCTTGAGCCTTGAGCCTTGAACTTTGAGCTTTGAGCCTTGACTTTTGAGACTTGACCCTTGAGCCGTGACCCTAGTGCCATGAGCTTTGAACCTTAACCTTTGACACTTGACCCTTGACACTTGAGCCATGAGCCTTGTGCCTGGAGTTTGAACCTTGGGCCTCGAGCCTTGAGCCTTGAGCCTTGAGCCTTGAGCCTTGAGCCTTGAGCCTTGAGCCTTGAGCCTTGAGCCTTGAGCCTTGAGCCTTGAGCCTTGAGCCTTGAGCCTTGAGCCTTGAGCCTTGAGCCTTGATCCTTTAGCCTTGTGCCTTGAGCCTTGAGCCTTAATCCTTGACCCTTGAGTATTTAGCCTTGACTTTAGTGCCTTGACCCTTGGGCCGTGACCCTTGAGCTTTGGGCTTTGAATCTTGAACCTTGACCCTTGAGCCTTGACCCTTGAGACTTCAGCCTCGAGCGTTGTTCCTTTGAGCCTTGAGCCTTGTGCCTTGAAACTTGAACCTTGAGCCTTGACTTTTGAGCCTTGAGTCGTAAGCCGTGACCTTAAGCTTTGAATCTTGAACCTTGACCCTAGACCCTTGACCCTTAACCCTTGAGCATTTAGCATTGAGCCTTGAGCCTTGAGCCTTGAGCATTAAGTCTTGAGCCTTGACCCTTGAGCCTTTAGCCTTGAGCCTTGAGCCTTGATCCTTGAGCCTTGAGCCTTGATCCTTTGAGCCTTGAGCCTTGAACCTTGAGGATTGAGCCTTGACTTTTGATCCTTGAGCCTTGAGTCGTGACCCTTCAGCATTGAGCTTTGAACCTTGAGCCTTGAGCCTTGAGCCATGAGCCTTGACCCTTGAGCCTTGAGCCTTGAACCTTGAGCCTTGAGCCTTGAGCCTTGAGCCTTGAGCCTTGAGCCTTGAGCCTTGAGCCTTGAGCCTTGAGCCTTAAGCCTTGAGCCTTGAGCCTTGAGCCTTAGCCTTGAGCCTTGAGCCTTGATCCTTAGCCTTGAGCCTTGAGCCTTTGAGCATTGAGCCTTGAGCCTTGAGCATTGACTCTCATGCCTTGTGCTTTGAGCCTCGAGCCTGGAGACTTGAACCTTGAGCATTTAGCCTTGAGACTTGAGCCTTGAGCCTTGAGCCTTGAGCATTGACCATTGAGCCTTGATCCTTAAGCCTTGGGCCTTGAGCCTTGAGCCTTGAACCTTGATGTCACCAATACAATTCCTTGATATCTTTGTACATCTTGTAAGCACCAGGATGAATGGAATAATTAGATTTATGAGCTTAGGGTAGCTCGGTTGACAGCATCTTCGAATGTCGAAGGTTCAGAGGCGATGACATGAGTACGAATGAGACTATGACGACCTTGGTGATATCTCTCAATTTGCTTATATTCAGGGGAAACCATATGAGGAACGAGACGAGTTAGTTCTTGGAACTTAGTGGTGTATGTAGTAATATCAGATCCTTCCATGGACAGATTCCATATATCAATTTCCACTTTTTCTAGCTCCCTTCTTGGACAGAACTTGTTAGTCAGTTGGGTCTTGAACGTATCCACGTCATAGCATCAGCAGCAGCACGACCTAAGACTTGCACTCGAGAATTCCACCAGGACAAAGCTTCTTTGCATAGGGTAATTGCAGCAAACTTCACCATGTTTTCAGGAGCACAATCGATAATACTGAAGATTGATTCCACCTTCTCAGTCCAGTGTACGTCGGAGGATGACGAGTAGTGAAGGTCTTAAATGATTGACCTTGACGATTAGCATTGGGATCTAAAATTAGAAAGAAATGAAATAAGATAAAGTAGATTAAGAAAGTAAATTCGCAATCACGGGAAATCGTCATATGGAGACGTGTTAATACCATTGTTGTTGTCGTTCACTCCACGAGCAGCATTAGCTTGTGCAAGAGCTTCAGCGATGCGACGTTCCACCATTTGTTCTACAGTTTCACCACTTCCTCGAGCCATGACGAATTACTGATAATTGTGATGAATGAATTTAAAGTTAAGCAAGAGGAAAATATTCAATCAGTACATATACATAATGAAATCATGAAGCAGTAATAATATTATATATATCATTAGCCGTAGTAGTAGACGTAGTAGTAGACGTAATAATAGACGTAGTAGTAGGCGTAGAAGAAATAATAGTTTAAGTAAAAGTTACTATATATAGAAAGGAAAGAAACCCTTTTATAATACTAAAATAAGACTTTTATTAATAATTCCCCTAATAATTTTTGACATATATGGCACATCCCGCCATACTAGGTAAAATAGTAAAAACTAAAAATATAAAAGCTAAGATTTGAAAAATATAGGAAAACGTAGTTTTGACGATAAGACGATAAATTAATCAGATAATGGATCATCTTCTTCTGGTTCTGATTCAGACTCTGGTCCTTCTTCCTCTGATTCGGATTCAAGCTCTGGTTCGGGTACTAGTTCATGTCGACGAGGAGTTCTTGGTGATATATCACGCTTCGGTTTTGCAGGCGAACATAGGAAAATCATATCACCCTCATGTATACGATAAAGAATAGGACGCTGACCACGAGCTGGTGTTGGAGGACCATTTGGGATAATAGGAATAGGATGTCTTCTTGGGCGACGATGCCATGGGACAACAGGAGGTTGTACCACTACTGGCACAGGGACAACTGGCGCATTACTATGATCATTGTCGGATTCAGAATAAATGTCGATAACACTCGGAGGCGACATATGAGACGACATCTAATATAATTTGCGCACAAGATGAAAATGTTAAAAAGGCAAATCATACTAAATCAAACTAACTATTTTCTACTAAAAGCGCAAAGAATGTGAGAATCAGCGTGCCATTAAATGTTTTAGAAGTTATAGACTAGGTCTGCTAGTTCACTATAACCATTGCTCTGATACCAATCTGTCACACCCCGCCAAAAATGAGTTTTACGTCATTAAATGTTTTGCGGAAGAACGGAAGTGTAACGTTCATGTTATTAAAGCAAGTAACATAGTAATCAAACAACCACGCAATAAAATCTAAAATAAGTTTCATTGCTAAAAATAGAAATTTCCAAAAATAGAAAGTTTCCTAAAATAGTAAGTTTTGAAATGAAAAGATTGTTTGAAAACTAAAATGCAAAGATAGTTCATGGCTAGAAGACAATCGCTGCTCACATCCCCATTGCTCACTGAGTCTCTAGATTACCTGAAAAACATAACTTAAAAAGGTCAACTAAATTGTTGAGGGAATCCACAGCGTTACGATAGAATGTATGAAAATGGTTTTATTTGCTACTAGTGAGTAATATGAAAATTATTATGACTGTTGAAAAGTAATGTAAATGTATAAAAAGTTGAGAAACCAAAATGAAATGTAAAGGAATTGTAGATGAACAACAACTCACTGTTTGATATGAAATTGATTGTTATAAACGGTTTATCATAAGTTTTTGCATTTAAGACTGTTATTCCCAACAGGTAGCTACTCCCGTTGAGGTATTATACCCATCCCCTAAGTTCACAATCAAAACTGCAACTCCCATGGTGATGTTATAAGGTCATGGATATAAACATTCCAGAAGTGTCTTGGATAAACCAAGTAGTGATCAATGAATGTGGGAGGCTGGAAATTGGCCGATAGTATTATACGTATATCCGGGGTGTACTTATTCTACTTAATGAAGGTTGAACTTAGTATGGTATAATGAATTGTTTGTCATGCCATAATGAAAATGAAATGATAATGTAATACAGACGTAGTATAAAACAGTAAATGTAGCATGTTATGTTTTTCACCCCATAAGTTATAAAACAATAAAAGAGTAAAAGGGGCTGTGGACTCACCTGATGCTTAGCTTAGAACACAAAGACTTCAATGATGGATCCTTAGAGATTCCTAGCACCTAAAGCACAAGGTTCCTAATTAGTCTAAGCTATCACGCACAGGCGATATATAATGGTATTGTTTGTGTATTGTTATTGTTTGTATTGATTGTTTGATTATAAAAAGAGTTTTGGTTTATTGAAAACGTTTTATGTTTACGCAACTTTGTAACGATGTTCGATTGTGGGCCTATTGGGCATAGGTTTGGGCTAACGGGCTGGCACTTGGGCCAAGGCCAGCCTTATTGGGCTTATTGGGCTTCGTTGGATTAAATGGGCCAAAATGAAATGAAATGGGCTTTGGAATGGGCCAAGATATGGGTCAATTGGGCTTCTTAATGGGCTACGGCCCAATGTATAATGGGCCTTGGGTTTGGGCCTGATTTGGACCGAATATGGTCTCGGCCCAAAGGGCTCTTCGGTCGGATTGGGCTCAAGTAAATGGGCTTGGTCCAATTAGGGTTTAAGGATCAAATGGGCCGGATTGGGTTAAATCGGTTTGGGCCATGTTCGGGCCTTGGCCCGATTCATTAACGGGCAATTTTGGTCAAAGGTCAGATCTGATTCAACTCAGTGGGTTACCGAGTCAACTCAGTGAGTTAGGGTCAAAAATCCGGTTTCTAGGTTAGGGTTTTCGGCTAGGGTTTTTGGTTTAGGGTTTCGAGTGGTTTTTAGGTCAAAAACGAGGCAAACGAAATCCAAAAATTATGAAATTTTAGGGTTTGTGTGGTTTTTCACTGTGATTAACATATCAAAAATTTGGATTAAAAAAACATTGATGTGTCGGTTTTTCAGTTTAAATCGTTACGCGTTGCGTTTTAATAAATATTGAATGTTTTATTGTATATGTAATGGTTTTTAGAATTGATTTTGTGTAATGTCACCATGAAGTAAAATGAAATGTTGTGTTGACCAAAATGGTCAAACACTGATGTATGGTGAAACTGATGATGTTTAGTTATGTTTTATGTGCCAAAAATACAGAAATGAAAATGAAATGAGGAAAGTTTCTAAAATGGAAACTTTCTAAATATAGAAAGTATGAAATGAAATGTTTTGACTCACCCGAAATATCGAGTTGTCACACTTGAACCTTGACCCTTGACCCTTGTGCCTTGTGCTTTAAGCCTCGAGCCTGGAGCCTTGAACCTTGAGCATTTAACCTTGAGCCTTGAGCCTTGAGCATTGACCATTGAGCCTTGATCCTTGAGCCGAGCCTTGAGCCTTGATCTTTGAGCCTTAAGCCTTGAGCCTTCAGCCTTGAGCCTTGAGCCTCGAGCCTTGAGCCTCGAGCCTCGAGCCTTGAGCCTCGAGCCTTGAGCCTTGAGCCTTGAGCCGTGAGCCTTGAGCCTTGAGCCTTGAGCCTTGAACCTTGACTCTTGAGTCTTGAGCCTTGAGCCTTGAACGTTGCGCCTTTGAGCCTTGAGCGTTGATCCTTGAACGTTGATCCTTGAGCATTTAGCCTTGAGCCTTGATCCTTTGAGCCTTGAGCCTGAAGCCTTGAACCTTGAACCTTGAGCCTTGACTTTTGAGCCTTGATCCTTGATATGTGACCCTTGTGCCTTGAGATTTGAACCTTGATCATTGACCCTTGAGCCTTGAGCCTAGAGCCTTGAGCATTGATCCTTGATCCTTGAGCATTGAGCCTTGAGCCTTGACCTTTAAGCCTTACGCCATTAGCCTTGAGCCTTGAGCCTTGAGCCTTCGCCTTTAAACCATAAACCTTGACCCTTGACCCTTGACCCTTGAGCCTTGACCGTTGAGCCTTGAGCCTTGACCCTTAAGCGTTAAACCTTGAGCCTTGAGCCTTTCGTCTTGACCCTTGAGCCTTGAGCCTTGAGCCATGAGCCTTGTGCCTTGACCATTGAGCCTTGAGCCTTGAGCCTTGATGTTAGTCCCCATACTAAGTAAATAAGATTTGATGATCAATAGCTAAGAAGAATAGACCAGCTGAAGTATGTATCTCAACTGAAGTACAAGTATATTCATAAACCTTCAGCTGAGTACGTACTCAGTTCTAGGAATCAAGTCTAATCAGCAGCAATTCAAGAGTGATCATTCGAAGTCTATGGCCGAAGGACAAAGACCAGAAGAAGACCAATCAGCTGATAGTGGAATCAACTGATGGTACCCGCTGCAGATAAATACTTGGTGGAAAATATTCTTGACACTTTGAATATTTTCCTTTCCCGCTCATAGAAGAAGAAAACGATGAGGATCTTTTATTTCGGTAATAGAAGATAATTTGTCAGAACATCATCGTTTGTCCCTCCAAGCATGTATAGAGAAAGTCAACATCTTTTGTACTATCATAGTATATCTTTTCACTGTGCGTCAGAAAAGGTTACAAGATAAGTTGACACAAAGTACAATTGGGACTATAACGCATGCAAGAGCATTTAATGTTTCCGTGGACAAGTCTACATCGACGAGTGATATGTTTACACGTCGTTTAACTTGTGGACAAAGAAACATGGATCTTGGGCTATAAATAGAGACGTAAATGCTTGCATTTATACACACCTTTTAGCATTCATAGTACAAGACCATTCTCTAAGATTTTGTTATTGTCTGGTATTAACTTCTTCATAGTTATTACTCGGGCATTCAATATCAGCTGTTAGTATCAGCTGATATTACTCTCCTTGCATAGCCCTTTTAGTTTGAGCGAGTAAAAGTGTCATTTCAAGTATAAAGTTTATTTAGTGTGTACTATATATTTCTGCAAACTTTGTACTGTATTAAGTTGTTTTAATAAACTCTTAATCACTAAAATCTTGTGTGTTCTTTATATTTAAGTCTTTACTTAGCCATAACGCAACACGTTTGTGTTGTTGGGAACCAAGTTTTCCATCAACTTTGAGCATCTGTTATGGCTGAACCTACATCTGATCTACCATCATCTGGCAAACCTCCCAAACTCACCCAAACTAACTATCCCATATGGAAAACTCGCATGTTATCCCACATGGTTACCTATCACCCAAAACTTCAAGATAACATCACGATAGGAAAATATATCCCTCAAAACCTCATTCCTGGTACTCCTGACATACCAGAACATTATGTGTTAAATCTGAAGCTCAATGGACGGACGCTGAAAAACGTCTTGTTCACCTTGAAAATAAGGGAAGGGATATGTTTTTTCAAGCAGTTGGTGATGAACTGTATCACAATATACAATTTTGTGACTCAGTTAGGGAGATGTGGGACAGGCTGGCTGAAGTTTATGAAGGCACATCTGTTGTGTGTGAACATAACAAAAACATGCTCATCCATGACTATAAGCTGTTTAAAGCCAAGCCTAGTGAGACTATAGCTCAAACTTTCAATCGTTATAATATTTTATTAAACGAGCTGAAGTCTCATGCAGTTGATAAGGATGATATGTCCAAAATGTGTAATTTTATGGCTGCTTTATCCTCTAAATGGGCTACCATCATAACTTGCATGAGTACATCTCCCACTTTGAAAGATTATACTCTTTCCTCTCTCTTTGGAATGATTCTAAGCCATGAGAGAACTGTTCTCAACAAATTTCAACCTCCAAAGGACTCTAAAGTGAGTTCCTCAGGATCTTCAACTGCTCTTGTTTCCATAAACAAGCCCAGCAGAATTGAATATCCCCCATCAGATGATGAAGCTGACAACACTTCAGCTGTTGGTTTGTTCAACATGCCTGAAGTGAGCATCGAGGAGATCGATGAAGATGAAGACAACGAAGCCCTTATATATATGAGCTTGCATTACTTGTCAAAAACAGAAAAATTTTCAATGGCAAATCTGGCTCCTCAGCTAGAGGCTCTAGTAGCAGACCTATCTCGTCAGCTGCACCTTCCAAACCCTCTGGAAATACACATGATATCTCTGAGATAACGTGCTATAACTGTAACAAGAAGGGACACTATGCTAACGACTGCAAGCAGAAGAAAGCAAGTTCATCATCTTCAACTGGTGAATCCATTGAAGAAAAGTATAAAAAGCTACAAGCCTTCACCAAAAAGATTCTAGAAGAAAAGAAGGCACTTGAAGGCAAAGCTGCTGACAAGGGTCTTGTAGCTGAAACTCACGACTGGGCTGACTCAGGTGACAGCTCATGCGATGAGGATGAACCAATGGCCACAATGTGTTTGATGGCTCGTGCTGATGAAAGTATTACAGCTGATGATGCTAGTTCCTATCAATGGGTCAACATAGTTCATAAAAAGGTAACCTCTCTAATCTCTGTTGAAGCTACCAAAGCCAAAGATATTGTTGATTCTATCATTTGTAATTTGCACTTCATTGATCAGCTGAAAGGTGAATGTTTGGATAAACACAGTGCTATTCTACGTGAAAATGCATTTTTAAAAGAAAGATTAATTGATCATAAAACTTTAAAGGAAGAACTTTCTGAAATTAAATTTATAAATTCAGTTCTTCAACACGATCTAAGTGAAAAAGTTAAAGAACTTGAAGCAATTAAAAAGATTTGTGAATCATGGTCTCGTTCATCCAAACGTGTGAGTGAATGTGTTAACTCACAAATTCCTAGTCAAGTACAAGCTGTACTAGGAGGAGACTTCCTTGCTGCAGCCGCTGTACCTGACAGCAGTACAGATGATCTGTACTACTCATCAGTTGATGCTTCTGTGCCAGCTGAAGAGTTGGTTTTTGGTTCCTTTGTTAGGTCTCCCAAAACCTATTCTACTGAGATGTCCACAGAAGAACCTTCTGAAACCACTGGTGAGGAATCATCAGCTGATTCCTCATCCATGGTTGTTAGGACACCCACTGTAGTAATAGTTGAACCAAGAAAGTCTATCTTGGGTTCAACACCTGTTGTCTCTGCTGCTAGACCTCAGAAGAAGACTAGCAAGACAGCAGGAAAGAAAACTGTTCTTACACTCCTCAAGGGTGAGCCAGCTGGAGTTCGTACTCGGGCTGCAAAGAACAAAGGTAAGAGTGTTTCCAAAAACACTCCTAGTCATTCCTCAGCTGGTTCTGTCAAACAGCTGAATAGAAAAGTCAGTAATCTGACTTCACTCATTCAAAACCTGACTATCTCTGAAAATCAGAAGATGAAAGGGATTTTGGGTCCAGTACCCAATCCAGCTGTCTCGCCCTCCACTCCACAACAAAAGAACAGAAAATGCTACAGATGTTGAGATTATGGGCACATGGCAAATGAGTGTGACAGTCCAAGCTTAAGATCACCCCCAACTTCAGCTTGTGAATCTATTGAAAAACCAACCCCTGTGAGCTCCAGCAGGAAATCACATGGACCCACAGAAATGTGGGTTCCCAAAAAGAGCTAACTCCTTTTAATTCTTGTGCAGGGTGATCAAAGCAAACATGTCTGGTATCTAGACAGTGGTTGCTCAAGACATATGACTGGAAATAAATCCCTGCTTGAAGAATTCGAAGTTCGTGCTAGTCCTCCATTAATTTTTGTTGATAATGGTAGTGGCTCAACTGAAGGCTATGGATCCATCTCAAATGGATGTATATAAATCACAAGAGTTGGTTATGAGAATGGGCTGAAACACAATCTAATCAGCATTAGCCAACTATGTGATGCAAAGTTCTCAGTGAACTTTAATGAATATAGAGGAACGGTTACGGATAAAAGTGAAAAAGTCGTATTAGTTGCACCAAGAAACAACAACGTTTATACACTCGACATGAATCCTCAAAATCAAGAAGTTTGTCTATTCTCTCATTCTACCGAAGAGCTGAATTGGTTGTGGCACAAAAGGCTGTCTCACCTAAATTTCAAAAATATATCAAAACTGGCTAGAGGTCAGCTGGTGAATGGTTTACCACAAATCAAGTATGAAAAGGATAAACTTTGTTCAGCTTGTGAACAAGGAAAACTGCATAAAAGCTCCTTCAAATCAAAGCAATGTTTTTCCATCAACAACTTCCTGCACATGCTCCATATGGATCTATTTGGTCCTATGAGTACCGAAAGTCTCGGTGGAAAGAAGTATACACTAGTTATCATTGATGAATACTCATGATACACTTGGGTTATATTTCTTCGTCACAAAAGTCACGAAGCTGATGAAATTATCAAGTTCATCAAAAAAATGGAACTTCTGTATGGGTCAAGAGTTCAGATGCTGAGATCAGATAATGGTACTGAATTTAAAAACAGTACATTGGAAGACATCTGCTCAGAAGTTGGGATCTCACAAAACTTTTCAGCTGCTAGAACACCTCAGCAAAATGGTGTTGCTGAAATAAGAAACATAACCCTAATAGAAGCTGCAAGAACAATGCTTGCTGAGTCAAACATTCCAAAACAATTATGGGCAGAAGCTGTCAACACAGATTGTTTCACTCAAAATAGATCTCTCTATGTGAAGAGACACAAGAAAACTTCTTATGAGATTCTACGTCAAAGGAAACCATACATCGGCTTCTTCCATGTATTTGGTTGTGTGTGTTTTGTGTTAAATACACGAGATCAGCTAAGTAAGTTCGATGCTAAGGCTGATGAAGCTATTTTCTTGGGATACTCCACTACATCCAAGGCATACAGAGTTTTCAACAAAAGAAGACAAACACTAGAAGAATCTATCAGTGTTACTTTTGAAGAACACTCAAAGGCCTTAAACCCCACCTCTGCTCATTCATCTGATTCATTTCAAAGACCGACTGAACCATCAACTGACGATTCTGCTGAAACCTTTGTTGATGCCTTAAATCTCTTTGATGTTCCAATAAATGAATCATATGACACATTCCATGATGCTCCCACATATCTTGTAGATATTGCAGTTGTGCAACAAGAGATTCCAACAGCAAGAGCATCATAGAAGGCTAGATCTAACTCTAGGGCACCTCTTCCTACTTCAAGATGATTAGTTCAAAATGAAGTACGCAATCCTGCTGAGCATTCAGCCGCTCAACAAGGATCAAATTCTGCTGAATCTTCCTCTTCTACAGCTGCTCCTCAATCTAAGTGGACCTCTGAACATCCAATTAAATTAAGCATTGGAGATCCACAACAAGGAGTAGTCACAAGAAGTAAGGCATCGTGTAATCTCTGCCCATGGTCGTGCTTCCAAGCAGCTGAAGAACCGAAAAATATTAAAGCTGCCTTAGAAAGCTCCAGCTGGATTCAAGCGATGCAGGAAGAACTTAACCAATTTGAAGTCAACAAAGTATGGCAGCTAGTGCCCCCACCAGCTGGTAAGACAATAATTGGTACTAAGTGGGTATTTAGGAACAAAATGGATGAGGAAGGGTGGTTATTCGCAATAAGGCTAGACTTGTTGCACAAGGGTATAGACAGGAAGAAGGAATCGATTTTGATGAAACATTTTCCCCAGTAGCAAGGCTTGAGGCTATTAGAATATTTCTAGCCTATGCTGCTTACAAGAACTTCACAGTTTTTCAGATGGATGTGAAGAGTGCTTTCTTAAACGGGAAGCTGCAAGAGGAAGTTTACGTTAAGCAACCCCCAGGTTTTGAAAATCCCAAGTATTTAGAGTATGTGTTTAAATTGGATAAAGAGCTGTATGGGTTGAAACAAGCTCCTCGTGCATGGTATGACACACTCTCCACCTTCCTTCTAGCAAATTATTTCACCAGGGGAAAGATTGATAAAACCTTATTCATTCGCAAAATCAAAGGTGATATCATTCTTATTCAAATTTATGTGGATGACATAATTTTTGGTTCTACTGATGAAAAACTTTGTAGACATTTTTCAAAACTCATGTCTACAAAGTATGAGTTGAGTATGATGGGTGAATTAACGTATTTTCTTGGCTTACAAATTAAACAATCTAAAAATGGAATTTTTATAAATCAAGAAAAATATATTAAAGATGTGTTAAAGAAATTTAATATGAATTCATCATCATCCATGAAAACACCAATGGCTCCTCCAAATAATCTAGATGCTGACTCAACTGGGAAATCAGTTGATGTCACTTTCTATAGAGGAATCATCGGGTCTTTGCTCTATCTCACTGCCAGCAGACCAGATATTATGTTTGCTACTTGCATGTGTGCTAGGTATCAAGCTGATCCTAGAGAATATCATCTAATAGCTGCTAAGCGAATTTTGAGGTACCTTAAAGGTACTCCAAGCCTAGGTCTTTGGTATGCCAAAGACTCCGGGTTTGATCTAATTGGCTATTCAGATTCAGACTTTGCAGGTTGCAAGATGGATAGAAAGAGCACCACTGGAGGATGCCAGTTGCTACGTGGAAAGCTAGTCCGCTGGACAAGCAAGAAACAAAATATTGTTTCTACCTCTACAGCTGAAGCAGAATATGTTGCTGCTGGAAGCTGTTGTGCTCAAGTCCTTTGGATGAAGAATCAGCTAGTTGACTTTGATATGAACTTTTCAAAGGTCCCTATCTATTGTGATAACACGAGTGCTATCGCAATTTGCAACAACCTTGTTCTTCACTCCAGAACCAAACATATTGACATAAGGTATCATTTCATTAGAGATCAAATTGAACAAGGTAATATGGAACTTCATTTCATTTCAACGTTTGGTTTTCAAAGAAAAAGGAATCTTATAACCATATCCACACGTTATCTGTGGCAAATATTTGCACTCATGTGAAAATATTTTGTTTTTATGAGGGATTTGACATCCCTGACACCGAAATGGCTCCACTAACCCTTACTGTCAAATCGTACCTATTTATTCGCACGAAAACCAATATTGCCATAGTTGGTTTCCAAGTATCCATTTTTACCCGGTTAGAATTCAAATATTTACCCGAAATGGTACCTCTTCTCTCTATAAATACCCCACGTCTCTCCTCATTCTTCCCCACTACTCCCAAATAACCACCTTCAAATTTCTCTCCGTTCTCTCTCTCTCAAAAACACTCTAACTCAAAAAGCAACCCTATCCAGAGAAGCCATCGAGTTCTCTCAGGACTCGAACTTGGTGGCAAACACCTCTCCACCGGACAAACTCAAGAATGTCTACCGTCCGGTTGGAAAGTTCATACGCCACTATCTTGTCAGTGATGCATTTTTGCGCTTCACCAAGAGTTTTTACGAACTCTTGCATGATTTCTAGATGTCTGCCTCAATCTCTGGGGACGACATTGTTGCGCAAGTAGGAAATCATCAAATCTCCATTACTATCGATGATTTCCGAACTGCTTGTGGGTTCGACTACTTGAACCCTACTTAAGAACCTCAGGAGACGAAATCTGCTGAGGATGCAAAGAAAATTCTGATCGATATCACTGGATATCGATTAGAAAGCACTGAAGATAGGGTTCCGATCTTCAAGAAGTCTCAGCTGACGAGACCATGGGCCTATTTCTTCACTCATATCATTCAGTGTATAGGCGGCAACATTGGGTCTCAAAACCAGTGCAACTCCAAGCTTCAGATCTTTGCTGAAGCCTTAATCACCGGTCAGCGGATTGATTATGGGAGACTGGTGTACGAGGAGGTCAAAACCAAGCTCAAATGAAAGGGAAATCACATCCCTTATATTCGATTCTTCACCTTGTGCATCGCTCATGTGATGACCGAGAAGCTGGATATCGATTACGATGACCTTCCAGGGGAATCTTTCAAGGTTCGTACCTTATCCAACACCATCTTCAACTCTAAGAAGGAAGCTGGTCAGGACGTTCCCCTCTCCTCGTACATGCTGAAGATCATTGATGATCATACTAGATCCAGGAGGGATCAACCAAAGGGCACCACATCGAAGAAATCTGCCCTACAAGAAGGTAAGTCCTTTTCACATCTGCAGGGTTCATTGGTGGCTAGTCATTCGATAGCTGCTAATGAAAAGAACCCCACTTCCACTAGGATCTCAACTCCCACAGAGGTTGAAGATGAGGCAGAGGATTTCATTCCTCTGGTGATAAAGAGACGAGTCAAAAGATCAGCTCATTGTCTCACCACTTCTTCTCCCCTCCTCCCGCCATCTTCTCCCACTTCACGTGATCCTGCTTCTCCTCAGCTGAGGGAGAGAGGATCTGCTACCTGTGGAGAAGGTATGGCAACTGATGATGCTGACTTGGCATTCGCAGCATCATCAGGATTCAGCCAGGATCCACTGGGGGCCCTTTTGAGCTCCAGTTTGAGTGGATTATGATCAGAAGCTGTGTCAGTATCCGTCGCTGACCCTTCTTCTCATGTTCACTCTTGCAGTGTCCCACTAGAAGCTTCTCCTCTTCTCAGAGCTTCTACTCAGATACTCCTGGCCGATCACTTCTCTCTTTCTCTTCCTCTTTCACTTCCACCTGCTGATCTCTCAACAAGTCAGCAGCTTTCAAAACGGCAATTTCGTTCTTTAGGAGTTAGTGCCGGCTCCACACTTCTGTGTAGCTCCTCATCTGATTCATTATCAGTTGTTGTAACAAGGGGAAAAACTCCACAAGGAACCTTAGTCTCTCAACAGACTGCTGGTGAAGTTTTTGGCTCATCCCAAGCCACCTGAGAGTCAGCTGCATATACACCACCACCAACTTCTTCATCACTTTCTGAGTCAGCAGTTGATGACAGATTGACTGGAAACCAAGTCAATCCTGAAACTGTTCTTTCTGTTTCCCACAACGTCACCAGCTTACACCAGCTAGAGATCGAGGAAACCACCACCGCCGATGAAGGGACAACTGTAGACCCAGTTGTTACTGAGGCACTCACCCAAGCTGCCAGTGATCACGAACGTATTCGCCAACTGAGCTGTGAGGCAGCTAACACACCACCCCGAGGGCTTTCTCCTCATGTCTCTATACCAGTACAGCCGACTGGTGAGACTGAAGTACAAGGTAATCAAACAGCTTACTCCTTGATGTTTGATTCCGCTGAATAACCCATTCAGCCCTACTACTGGTCTGCAGATGAGGAAGTAGATGCACCTTGGCTTCAATTTGATTTGCAGCTGATGTCGGCCCTTCTGACAGAACCCCAGAAGTTGCAGCTGGACCCAAATCACCCCCATAATTACTAAGCAACCCATAGGAGCCATTCCTCTTAACTCAGTAATGACTTCTTCCACAGTGAAAAAGTTAAAGAACTTGAAGCAATTAAAAAGATTTGTGAATCATGGTCTCGTTCATCCAAACGTGTGAGTAAATTTGTTAACTCACAAATTCCTAGTCAAGTACAAGCTGTACTAGGAGGAGACTTCCTTGCTGCAGCCGCTGTACCTGACAGCACTGCAGATGATCTGTACCACTCATCAGTTGATGCTTCTGTGCCAGCTGAAGAGTTGGTTTTTGGTTCCTTTGTTAGGTCTACAAAAACCTATGCTACTGAGATGTCCACAGAAGAACCTTCTGAAACCACTGGTGAGGAATCATCAGCCATGGTTGTTAGGACACCCACTGTAGTAATAGTTAAACCAAGAAAGTCTATCTTGGGTTCAGCACCTATTGTCTCTGCTACTAGATCTCAGAAGAAGACTAGCAAGACAGCAGGAAAGAAAACTGTTCTTACACCCTTCAAGGGTGAGCCAGCTGGAGTTCGTTCTCGAGCTGCAAAGAACAAAGGTAAGAGTGTTTCCAAAAACACTCCTAGTCCTTCCTCAGCTGGTTCTGTCAAACAGATGAATAGAAAAGTCAGTAATCTGACTTCACTCGTTCAAAACCTGACTATCTCTGAAAATCAGAAGATGAAAGGGATTTTGGGTCCAGTACCCAATCCAGCTGTCTCGCCCTCCACTCCACAACAAAAGAACGGAAAATGCTACAGATGTGGAGATCGTGGGCACATGGCAAATGAGTGTGACAGTCCAAGCTTAAGATCACCCCCAACTTCAGCTTGTGAATCTATTGAAAAACCAACCCATGTGAGCTCCAACAGGAAATCACATGGACCCACAGAAATGTGGGTTACCAAAAAGAACTAACTCCTTTTAATTCTTGTGCAGGGTGATCAAAGCAAACATGTCTGGTATCTAGACAGTGGTTGCTCAATTGGTTGTGGCACAAAAGGCTATCTCACCTAAGTTTCAAAAATATATCATAACTAGCTAGAGGTCAGCTGGTGAATGGTTTACCACAAATCAAGTATGAAAAGGATAAACTTTGTTCAGCTTGTGAAAAAGGAAAACAACATAAAAGCTCCTTAAAATCAAAGCAATATTTTTCCATCAACAACTGCCTGCGCATGCTCCATATGGATCTATTTGGTCCTATGAGTGCCAAAAGTCTCGGTGGAAAGAAGTATACACTAGTTATCGTTGATGAATACTCACGATACACTTGGGTTATATTTCTTCGTCACAAAAGTCACGCAGCTGATGAAATTATCAAGTTCATCAAAAAGATGGAACTTCTGAATGGGTCAAGAGTTAAGATGCTGAGATCAGATAATGGTACTGAATTCAGAAATAGTACATTGGAAGACTTCTGCTCAGAAGTTGGGATCTCACAAAACTTTTCAGCTGCTAGAACACCTCAGCAAAATGGTGTTGCTGAAATAAGAAACAGAACCCTAATAGAAGCTGCAAGAAAAATGCTTGATGAGTCAAATGTGCCAAAACAATTATGGGCAGAAGCTGTCAACACAGCTTGTTTCACTCAAAATAGATCTCTCTATGTGAAGAGACACAAGAAAACTTCTTATGAGATTCTACGTCAAAGGAAACCATACATCGGCTTCTTCCATGTATTTGGTTGTGTGTCTTTTGTGTTAAATACACGAGATCAGCTAAGCAAGTTCGATGCTAAGGCTGATGAAGCTATTTCTTGGGATACTCCACTACATCCAAGGCATACATAGTTTTCAACAAAAGAAGACAAACACTAGAAGAATCTATCAATGTTACTTCTGAAGAACACTCAAAGGCCTTAAACCCCCTCTGCTCATTCATCTGATTCATTTCAAAGACCGACTGAGCCATCAACTGACGATTCTGCTGAAACCTTTGTTGATGCCTTAAATCTCTTTGATGTTCCAATAAATGATTCAGATGACACATTCCATGATGCTCCCACATATCTTGTAGATATTGCAGCTGTGCAACAAGAGATTCCAACAGCAAGAGCATCATCGAAGGCTAGATCTAACTCTAGGCCACCTATTCCTACTTCAAGAAGATTAGTTCAAAATGAAGTACGCAATCCTGCTGAGCATTCAGCCGCTCAACTGTAACGCCCTGAAATTTTAATAATTAAATAATATTAATTTTAGCGCCATATTTAAATTTAAAATGGATTAATTGATAAATTAATTCTAATGACGATAGACGGTTCGAATTATTAGATGTCTTGATCATTTGGACACTTTATTATTTTATAGATGTTCCTTTTTTTTTAAATGTAATTTTAAAGTTCATCTTGAGTATGACCGGTTAGTTAATCGTAAGAGTTTAGTAGTGCTATAGTGAGTTGGGCAGGCCAAAGGCTAAGGCCCGACATTGTGATTACGGGCTTGTTTAATTAAAATTATGTAACCCTTAAACCCTTAAAGATCCCTTGCCTTTTATTCCTTCATTCGATCAAGTCTACAGCCGCATCTCCAAATTATCTCCAAGTTGAGGTCCTTGTTCGAAGTCGGCAGCCATATTGGCGATGATGGGTAGTAACTATTTGATAATGATGACGGTAATATATGAGGAATTCAATTGTTGTCAAGAAAGTTCCAAAGGAAAATCAAAAAGGGGTTGGTTTTCTTGTAAAGGAAGAGTTGATCACGTGAGTTAGGCGGTGCAAATTGGGGCAGTGGGTCAACTGACCCACATGTGGGGTTTGGACAATTTTCTTATCTTGATTTGAGGTGGACGAATTTTTGGAGCAGCTTAAATCGAGTGTCTGATCGAGCAGATGACGATTTTGAGTTGCAATTGGCAGCCGGTGAACAATACCCGAGCCGGGGATCAAGTGTTGTTGCCATGTTCGTAGCCTAATTGCTGAAAGTGGGATATTGTTGTAATGATTTGGGTAATTGTCGGATCATCTAGGAATAACCGAGCAGCGCCTTAGAGTATGAGGATCCTTTGGAGCTTACGTTTTCTCGACGTGAGTATTCTCACCGTGTATTCAGTTTTAACGTTATACATGCATGACTTACGTGTTATATTACTTGCACCTTAATTGTTATCTGAGCTTGATCTGTTATCTGAGTTTGATCCGTTATCTGAGTATCTGAGCAGCTGTTGATTTATTTTAATCTGAGACATTGTGCCTGGGTAACCGAGCTCGGCACAGGGTCATTCCGTGCTACTACTTGCTAGGGCATCTGAGATAATTATGTTAAAGAGATAATAAAACATAATAACACACATCTGAGTTTTTGGCTATATGCCTGGGATCACCTCCCGTATGAGTTTATATCTGACTTGACACCGAAGAGCACTGGTGTCAGACGTTTTGACTTGGCACCGAAGAGTACTGGTGTCAGGCCTTTTGACTCACACCGAAGAGTACAGGTGTTGAGGTGGTGTGAGGCGGGTCGAGGTTGATCTCTCGTCCCAAGTCACACTAGCGCGCTATATAAATTAAAATCTGAGTAATAAAATCCGAGAAATAAATCTGTGTAATTAATCGAGTAGATTCTGAGTAGGAGTACACCGATGTGCCCTCATGTGTTGTATGTTATAATTGTTTACATTTTGAGATTATTCACTCAGCTTCCCATCTGACCCAAACTTTCCCCCACATTGTTTCAGGTACCAGCAAAGGAAAGGAGAAGGTGGACGGTTGACCGCTGTATCTTTTCGTTACTGATGTGGACAGCAATTAATATTTTAAAAACACTTCATTTCATTTTTAACTATTTCCGCAATAAATACATTTTAATGTTAAATATTTATACCGGAGCTTTATTTATGGGACCTTTTGATTATAATTTTGTTTTCAAGAATTTTAAAAATCTTGTAAATTTTAGGGTGTTACAAGTTGGTATCAGAGCACTGACTTGAGGGATTTGGATTCACAAGGGGTGAATTCAAACTCAAGTTTGAGTTATGAGTTTTTTTAAAATGAGAAATGAGTAAACTATTTTCTGAGTAAAGATTCCACATCCAGTATGCAGCATGTCACGTCGACCTCTCGCTTTACAGTTGCCGGTAATATTTTAGAGGTTTTATTTATTTGGGAATTTCGTGGTATTCTGAGTTTTGAGGAATGACAAATATGAGAATTGTTGTTATTATTTTGAGTATAATTCTGATTTAACTCTGAGTGTATTTCGCGACGAGGATCGCTTTTCTGAGTATATTTTCCGTGTGTAATTCTGAGTGCATTTGCGTCATACATGCTAAAAATTATAATTTCATACAATTTTATATAATCTATGAGGTTTTATAATTCTGATAAATTTGTAACCAAAAGGGGTAATAAATGGATATGAAATTTTGATAGAAATTCCATAAGTTATTTGATGAGAACATGTCTTGGGTAAATAAAAATGAGAAGGAATAAATTTTTCGTCTGGGAAAAGCACTTAATAGAAAGAGTTATGGAAACGAGTAAATGAATAATATATTTACTATCAACCGATTTAAAGAATACTAAATGTTAAAACTTATTTATCAAATTGAAAAAATTTAAAACTTTAGTTGGATTAAGCATGTTTTTAAATGTTAAATTATCATTTGAGATTCTATTTAGTGGAACCTTTTCGCTTATTTATCAAATTGAAAAATTTTAAATTTATGAGAAATTCGGGTGTTATGAAATCTTTGGACAATTAAAAAGGAAAATGTTTTTATAAAGAGATGAGACATGATGTATTGGGAAAATCTTTTTGCTGAGAAAATAATAAACCGAGATTTATTAAATTGAGATCAAATGAGAAAACTTTTAAAGTATGTGATTTTAATAGCTGAGTCTGAAAATCCAATTTTTTTTTTTTATGAATTCAGTGAGAGATTATTAATTTAACACAGAGATATTGAATAACCTATATAAGTTTGTTATACCAACTAATCGAGGATTGCCGAGTCAAATTAAACAGAAATTATTCAAGTTTATTTTAAAGGGTATTTATTAAAAGTGAACTAAAGGGAGACTATCATCATGAATTCAGTGATGATTTATTTAAAAATGAATCAGAAGAGCTTATTAGTTATATTATGTTCTGAGTTAAAAACATAATAAAATACTTTGGCTGAGTGCCTTTTTGCTGAGTGCATTTATGAGTAATGTTTATAAGATTTTGAGTAATTTATCAGAGATGAAAGTAAAATTTTCTTCCTTTTTAGTGTGATTTGCTGGTGGATTTATGTGTGGGAAGTTGTGAACTTTGGGATTGACTCGTGACCAAACAAAGGTAGGTGTCGAAAGTAATAGAGGGCCCCTATTACCGTACACACCGAACTTTTGGATGGTTATGGGGAGATTTTGAGGGGAACGATGGACCAATGCTTGTTATTGTGAATTTATTTTATGCATGTTATTTGCTTGAGTGAGTATATGATGTTTATGTTATCACAATAGAGAATTCTAGTGCCAAACTCGAGGACGAGTTTTCCTCAAGTGGAGTTGAGTAGGGGTAAAAAGGAAAATTGTCAAGAAATCATTATCATTAATTATTATTTATAAATATTATGAGTATGATGCTTATGCAGAGATATTTTGTTGGTATGAATTTAAAGTGCGAATTCTAGATACATATAAATGATCAAATAAATTATAAGAGTAACTGTCAAATCAAGCAGTTGAGAATAATTAAATTTATTCTATGGGGTAATTATAGAGTTTATAACAAATTGATAAATCGAGATTAATTGAGAAATTAATAAATCAAGTTAATTGAGGTGAGTGCAATCGTGAAAAGAGAAGTAGTAAATACTATAATAAATCAAGTTAACTGAAGAAATGAGTTAAAATGACGTCGCTAAATTGAGTTGATAAAGAATTATTAAAACAAATGAGAAAATTTTATCTTTATCGATTATTGAGTAAATTTTGAGTTTATAAGAAATTTTTGAGTAAATTTTATCTTAAGTGAGTAAGTTATTAAAATAAGTTAAAAGACAAACATTTTAAATTTACGGTGAGTTTTATCTACAAGTTTTGAAGTGTGCAAAATTTTTATCATGAGAAAACTTTATTTTGAGTAATATATTTGTTTAGAGTTTGTCAAATAATACATTTTGTTATTAAATGATTGAATAAAGGGTAACTGAGTATTGAGTAAATGAGAGTTAACGAATTAATTCCCAAGTTGAGTAATAATAAATCATTAATATAAGGGTGATGTTAATTGATTTGATATATAAAAAAAAATGGATAACCAGAGTCAATGAGTAAATATGTGGTTGAAATAATCTAGAGAAATGTTTTATGGGAAGTCATTAATCGAGGTTTGAAATAAGTTGCATGTAATTTTAATCAAGTGTAATTGGAATATATGCAGATTGAGTAATTTGAAAGATTATATTTAATATTAAAAATAATTCATTCCGGATGTTGGTATATATATCTTAATTAGTAATTGAAGGTGATCTAATATACATAAAGGAGTAGATGAGACGGATGTGCGTAATTATGTTTTTATGTTATATATGAGATTTATTTGTGGTAGGTAACGATATTACTGATAAATATTTCCACATTCTGAGTTACAGTTACATTCTGAGTTGCTTATTGTGTGCTTATGATTCTTCGTGTATCATCCTGGATTCCTGGGTGAATTACATGAGTACTACTGGGTGATTTTGAATTCTGTGTGAATTATCTTTGTGATAGGTGCATTCCTTGTGAACAACGTGCCTATTTTTGTTTTATTTGACAGTGGGGCGACCCACACATTCATTTCTTATGCTTTAGCAAAACAATGTCCCATAGTGTAGAGAACCTTTCTGAGCCATTCTGATAGAGAATTGTCAATAATGAGATTTTTTTTTAAGTTGCTAAAATGTATAGTTACCAATTAATAGAGTTGTACGAGAAGAAATTTCCCGTAAAACTTATTGTTATCGCCATCAGAGAGCCGTGTGTGGTAGTGAGTATGGATTGAATGACCAAGTTCCACGCCGAGATCATTTGTCGCCACAAACCAAACCGTAACAAATCCCCAAGTGGAGTTGAATCGGAGATTCAACGCAACGTCAACCGCTGGGTACAACGACTGTGCCCGACTACAAGAGCAAGAAGACGCCTTCAGCAGAGAGTATCGTGGTTATTTTGTGGTTATTATTGTCATTCTTTTTCATCGATAAACCGAAATCCTTATCGAGCACTCCGTTTTTATCTCTGTTAGCCTTAATTTCTTGCGCCGTTAGAGACGGAGAATTGTACGAGCAGTTGCAAGAGCTGAAGTTATTTTGATCGCGTAGGTTGCCCTGAAGAGTTTCTTTTTATTCATGCCTTTTTGATAGTGTTTTCCCATCTGGGTTTGCGTGTCGTTGGCGAGCCTGAGTCTGAGATGCGAGCTCGCTAATCTGAGTTTCTTTCGAGCGATGACTTCGGGGACGAAGTCTATTTCAAGTGGAGTTGAGTTGTAACGCCCTGAAATTTTAATAATTAAATAATATTAATTTTAGCGTCATATTTAAATTTAAAATGGATTAATTGATAAATTAATTCTAATGACGATAGACGGTTCGAATTATTAGATGTCTTGATCATTTGGACACTTTATTATTTTATAGATGTTCCTTTTTTTTTTTTTTTAAATGTAATTTTAAAGTTCATCTCAAGTATGACCGGTTAGTTAATCGTAAGAGTTTAGTAGTGCTATAGTGAGTTGGGCAGGCCAAAGGCTAAGGCCCGACATTGTGATTATGGGCTTGTTTAATTAAAATTATGTAACCCTTAAACCCTTAAAGATCCCTTGCCTTTTATTCCTTCATTCGATCAAGTCTACAGCCGCATCTCCAAATTATCTCCAAGTTGAGGTCCTTGTTCGAAGTCGGCAGCCATATTGGCGATGATGGGTAGTAACTATTTGATAATGATGACGGTAATATATGAGGAATTCAATTGTTGTCAAGAAAGTTCCAAAGGAAAATCAAAAAGGGGTTGGTTTTCTTGTAAAGGAAGAGTTGATCACGTGAGTTAGGCGGTGCAAATTGGGGCAGTGGGTCAACTGACCCACATGTGGGGTTTGGACAATTTTCTTATCTTGATTTGAGGTGGACGAATTTTTGGAGCAGCTTAAATCGAGTGTCTGATCGAGCAGATGATGATTTTGAGTTGCAATTGGCAGCCGGTGAACAATACCCGAGCCGGGGATCAAGTGTTGTTGCCATGTTCGTAGCCTAGTTGCTGAAAGTGGGATATTGTTGTAATGATTTGGGTAATTGTCGGATCATCTAGGAATAACCGAGCAGCGCCTTAGAGTATGAGGATCCTTTGGAGCTTACGTTTTCTCGAGGTGAGTATTCTCACCGTGTATTCAGTTTTAACGTTATACATGCATGACTTACGTGTTATATTACTTGCACCTTAATTGTTATATGAGCTTGATCTGTTATCTGAGTTTGATCTGTTATCTGAGTATCTGAGCAGCTGTTGATTTATTTTAATCTGAGACATTGTGCCTGGGTAACCGAGCTCGGCACAGGGTCATTCCGTGCTACTACTTGCTAGGGCATCTGAGATAATTATGTTAAAGAGATAATAAAACATAATAACACACATCTGAGTTTTTGGCTATATGCCTGGGATCACCTCCCGTCTGAGTTTATATCTGACTTGACACCGAAGAGCACTGGTGTCAGACGTTTTGACTTGGCACCGAAGAGTACTGGTGCCAGGCCTTTTGACTCACACCGAAGAGTACAGGTGTTGAGGTGGTGTGAGGCGGGTCGAGGTTGATCTCTCGTCCCAAGTCACACTAGCGCGCTATATAAATTAAAATCTGAGTAATAAAATCCGAGAAATAAATCTGAGTAATTAATCGAGTAGATTCTGAGTAGGAGTACACCGATGTGCCCTCATGTGTTGTATGTTATAATTTTTTACATTTTGAGATTATTCACTCAGCTTCCCAGCTGACCCAAACTTTCCCCCACATTGTTTCAGGTACCAGCAAAGGAAAGGAGAAGGTGGATGGTTGACCGCTGTATCTTTTCGTTACTGATGTGGACATCAATTAATATTTTAAAAACACTTCATTTCATTTTTAACTATTTCCGCAATAAATACATTTTAATGTTAAATATTTATACCGGAGCTTTATTTATGGGACCTTTTGATTATAATTTTGTTTTCAAAAATTTTAAAAATCTTGTAAATTTTAGGGTGTTACATCAACAAGGATCAAATTCTGCTGAATCTTCCTCTTCTACAGCTGCTCCTCAATCTAAGTGGACCTCTGAACATCCAATTGAATTAATCATTGAGATCCACAACAAGGAGTAGTCACAAGAAGTAAGGCATCGTGTAATCTCTGCCTATGGTCGTGCTTCCTAGCAGCTGAAGAACCGAAAAATATTAAAGCTGCCTTAGAAAGCTCCAACTGGATTCAAGCGATGCAGGAAGAACTTAACCAATTTGAAGTCAACAAAGTATGGCAGCTGGTGCCCCCACCAGCTGGTAAGACAATAATTGGTACTAAGTGGGTATTTAGGAACAAAATGGATGAGGAAGGAGTGGTTATTCGCAATAAGGCTAGACTTGTTGCACAAGGGTATAGACATGAAGAAGGAATCGATTTTGATGAAATATTTGCCCCTGTAGCAAGGCTTCAGGCTATTAGAATATTTCTAGCCTATGCTGCTTACAAGAACTTCACAGTTTTTCAGATGGATGTGAAGAGTGCTTTCTTAAATGGGAAGCTGCAAGAGGAAGTTTACGTTAAGCAACCACCAGGTTTTGAAAATCCCAAGTATTTAGACTATGTGTTTAAATTGGATAAAGCGCTGTACGGGTTGAAACAAGCTCCTCGTGCATGGTATGACACACTCTCCACTTTCCTTCTAGCAAATAATTTCACCAGGGGAAAGATTGATAAAACCTTATTCATTCGCAAAATCAAAGGGGATATCATTCTTGTTCAAATTTATGTGGATGACATAATATTTGGTTCTACTGACGAAAAACTTTGTAGACGTTTTTCAAAACTCATGTGAAAATATTTGCAAATATTTGGCTTTTATGAGGGATTTGACATCCCTGACACCGACACGGCTCCACTAACCCTTACTGTCAAATCGTACCAGTTTATTCGCACGAAAACCAATAATTCCATAGTTGGTTTCCAGCTATCCATTTTTACCCGGTTAGTATTCAAATATTTACCCGAAATGGTTCCTCTTCTTTCTATAAATACCCCACGTCTCTCCTCATTCTTCCCCACTACTCCTAAATAACCGCCTTCAAATTTCTCTCCGTTCTCTCTCTCACAAAAACTCTAACCTTCTTCTCTCATTCTTTTCTCTCTTCCCAACCATGTCTACCTCTAGAAAAACCGAAAAAGCAACCCTATCCAGAGAAGCCATCGAGTTCTCTCATAACTCGAACTTGGTGGCAAACACCTCTCCATCGGCCAACCTCAAGAATGTCTACCGTCCGGTTGAAAAGTTCATACGCCAATGTCTTGTCAGTGGTGCATTTTTGCGCTTCACCAAGAGTTTTTACGAACTCTTGCGTGATTTCTGGATGTCTGCCTCCATCTCTAGGGACGACATTGTTGCGCAAGTAGGAAATCATCAAATCTCCATTACTGTCGATGATTTCCGAACTGCTTGTGGGTTCGACTACTTGAACCCTACTGAAGAACCTCAGGAGACGAAATCTGCTGAGGATGCAAAGAAAAGTCTGATTGATATCACTGGATATCGATTAGAAAGCGCTGAAGATAGGGTTTCGATCTTCAAGAAGTCTCAGCTGACGAGATCATGGGCCTATTTCTTCACTCATATCATTCAGTGTATAGGCGGCAACATTGGGTCTCAAAACCAGTGCAACTCCAAGCTTCAGAACTTTGTTGAAGCCTTAATCACCGGTCAGCGGATTGATTATGGGAGACAGGTGTACGAGGAGGTCAAAACCAAGCTCAAAGGAAAGGGAAATCACATCCCTTATATTCGATTTTTCACCTTGTGCATCGCTCATGTGATGACCGAGAAGCTGGAGATCGATTACGATGACCTCCAGTGGAATCTTTCAAGGTTCGTACCTTATCCAACACCATCTTCAACTATAAGAAGGAAGCTGGTCAGGATGTTCCCCTCTCCTCGTACATGCTGAAGATCATTTATGATCATACTAGATCCAGGAGGGATCAACCAAAGGGCACCACATCGAAGAAATCTGCCCTACAAGAAGGTAAGTCCTTTTCTCATCTGCAGGGTTCATTGGCGGCTAGTCATTCGATAGCTGCTAATGAAAAGAACCCCACTTCCACTGGGATCTCAGCTCCCATAGAGGTGGAAGATGAGGCAGAGGATTTCATTCCTCTGGTGGTGAAGAGACGAGTCAAAAGATCAGCTCATCATCTCACCACTTCTTCTCCCCTCCTCCCGCCATCTTCTCCCACTTCACGTGATCCTTCTTCTCCTCAACTGAGGGAGAGAGGATCTGCTACCTGTGGAGAAGGTATGGCAACTGATGATGCTGACTTGGCATTCGCAGCATCATCAGGATTCAGCCAGGATCCACTGGGGCCCATTTTGAGCTCCAGTTTGAGTCGATTATGATCAGAAGCTGTATCAGTATTCGTTGCTGACCCTTCTTCTCATTTTGACTCTTGCAGTGTCCCACTAGAAGCTTCTCCTCTTCTTAGAGCTTCTAGTCAGATACTCCTGGGTGATCACTTCTCTCTTTCTCTTCCTCTTTCACTTCCACCTGCTGATCTATCAACAGGTCAACAGCTTTCAAATCGGTAATTTCGTTCTTTAGGAGTTAGTGCCAGCTCCACACTTCTGCGTAGCTCCTCAATTGATTCATTATCAGTTGTTGTAACAAGGGGATAAACTCCACAAGCAACCTCAGTCTCTCAACAGACTGCTGGTGAAGTTTTTGGCTCATCCCAAGCCACCTGAGAGTCAGCTGCATACACACCACCACCAACTTCTTCATCACTTTCTGAGTCAGCAGTTGATGACAGATTGACTGGAAACGAAGTCAATCCTGAAACTGTTCTTTCTGTTTCCCACAACGTCACCAGCTTACACCAGCTAGAGATCGAGGAAACCACCACCGCCGATGAAGGGACAACTGTAGACCCAGTTGTTACTGAGGCACTCACCCAAGCTGCCAGTGATCGCGAACGTATTCGCCAACTGAGCTGTGAGGCAGCTGACACACCACCCCGAGGGCTTTCTCCTCATGTCTCTATACCAGTACAGCTGACTGGTGAGACTGAAGTACAAGGTAATCAAACAGCTTACTCCTTAATGTTTGATTCCGCTGAAGAACCCATTCAGCCCTACTACTCGTCTGCAGATTAGGAAGTAGATGCACCTTGGCTTCAATTTGAATTGACAGCTGATGTCGGCCCATCTGACAGAACCCCAGAAGTTTCAGCTGGACCCAAATCACCCCCACAATTACTGAGCAACCCATAGTAGCCATTCCTCCTAACTCAGTAATGACTTCTTCCACAGTTGAGGCTACCAACTCAGCTGGAGACATTCCGGACCCCTCTCCCCAAATTGGCCACATGTCCCATGCTGGAACCAGCACAGCTGGTGAAGGCATTCCCACCAAGGCCCTTGCTGCCTTGGTGTCTAGAGTTGTAAAATCCCAGATACGTCCTGGGATGGCCATCTTGAGGAAGCAGTTGAACACCCTTCACAGGGATGTTCCTCAGTAGTACGCTCAATCCGTTGAAAATCTATCAACGAGTATTGCCTCTCTGCATACTGAAGTCCACACTGCCACTCCTCAGCTGGCTCTTCTTTCTGATCAGATTCGATGCAACACCAGCGAGCTCATCAAGCTTCAAGAGCTCACTCAGCGAGAGCTCCGCTCTCTTCGAGAATCCGACAGAACTGAGAAGGATAGGATTCTAGCTGAAGCCCGGGCAACTGAAGTAGAAGTTGATCGACAGCTTAGCTTGTTACAATCTCAGGTCACCCCTCTCATCTCCGTTATTGATCGTATTGGCCTTGCTTAAGAGAAGCAGGAATCTCTGCTGGCCAATACTCATAGCCATCTCACCAAGGCTATTGATGCTTCTGCTGCTGTGTCCACTCGGATGGACAAGCTGGAGACTGAGGTTTGTTCGTTGACCTCTCAAGTCACCCTTGACCTCATTCTGCAAAAACTTAATGAGGGTGCCCCAGCTGTCCGTCCTACTGCTGCACCAGAGAGTACCTTACTTCTTCAAGCACTCTCTGAGGTGGGGAAAGAGCAAGCTACATCAGCAGGTGAACAACAAGGTGAACAAGATTCACAAACCATAATCACCTCTGTTGTTGGAGCCAATGTTCAAGAAGATATTCCAGCAGGTGAAAAACTAAAATCACAACATTCACCACTGCTGGAATACAAGAAGAAGACGTTTCAGTAGACCAGACTACAACTTCAACAACACTCGTCCCTACTGAAACACCTGAGGTAATTACTTCAGCAGGAGAAACAATAACGCACTCCATATTTACTCCTGCTGAAGATCTCAGGGAAGAAGAAACCTCAGCTGACGTTCAAATCGTTGATATTTTTGAATCAGCTGAGGTCCCACAAGTCCAAACCCCGCAAATCCAAAACCCTCGGCCTATTATACAGGTGAATCCACAACCGGCTGAGGGGGAGCTTTCTGATGCCACAATTGCAGCTGCCCTTCTTGAAGAAGCTGGAACCGCTGCAGATCTTTAAGCAGCCATTACTCTTCAAAGAAAAGCTCAAGAAGAGCTGTTTCAAAGAGCTGAAGCGGAAAGAGCTGAGAATATTAGGTTGTTCAACAAAGTTCTTTACAAACGTAGGCAAGAAGCAAGAATCGGCAGCATAAGGAGCCCTAAATCAACATCCAGCTCTCCTCAAGAAGTCATCATATATAGAGCTGGAGGGCCCTTTGCTCCTGAAAAGGTTTCTGTGAACAAGGTCAGCACTCATTTCAGCTATGAAGAATGGAATGAGTTGTTAAAAGCTGCCAAGATTGCAAAACCATCTCCAAACATTGCAGATCTGGAAAGTGAGGCAAGAATCGCAATCTTCTCCTTCAAGACTCTATGCGACAAGATCAAGAGATACTCTCCTGATCTGGCAAATCGCATACCAGCTGAATTGCGTGAACCTCAAGCTAAGACTGTCAGAGAACCTGCTGGTGAAAGCTCCGCAGCAAGAGGGGAGAAACGTAAGTTTATTCTCCCCGAGCCTTTCGCTGAACCCAGATCAGCTGAGGTTGGGTCTTCAATAATCTATGCTAAACGACCAAGACTCAACCTCTCAAGAACCGTACCCACGGGAGTTAACTTTATCCCTGGGCGTATTGTAAAAGAACCCATCTACGGTTTCTGCTATCTGGGTGAAAAGAAGAGGCCTTGCTTTCAAAGAGCTGATGAATTAGACATGTGCGACGTTGAACAACTTATAGTCTATCACAAGCTGCTGAGCTCCTCTACTGAAGAGGGAAAAGAAATGAAGAAACTAATCAACTCAGCCATCAGCTCAGTGTATCAAAAAGTCTTAAGAGAATAAATACTTAAGACTGCGTATTTGTTTTATTTTCCTTGTACTTAATCAGCTTCATATGAATGGAAAATTATTTTTGTAATATACTTGTAAAAATATAGTAAAAAGAACCCAAAGGGTCAAAAACGCATAAGCAGTCAGCTGATCATCACAGCATGACTCGTCACAGGTTCATACTTATACAGCTAGTCGATTGCATCAAATAGGGGGAGATTGTTAGTCCCTAGACTAAGTAAATAAGATTTGATGATCAATAGCTAAGAAGAATAAATCAGCTGAAGTATGTATCTCAGCTGAAGTACAAGTATATCCATAAACCTTCAGCTGAGTACGTACTCAGCTCTAGGAATCAAGTCTAATCAGCAGCAATTCAAGAGTGATCATTCGAAGTCTATGGCCGAAGGACAAAGACCAGAAGAAGACCAATCTGCTGATAGTGGAATCAACTGATGGTACCCGCTGCAGATAAAGACTTGGTGGAAAATATTCTTGACACTTTGAATATTTTCCTTTCCCGCACAAAGAAGAAGAAAACGATGAGGATCTTCTATTTCGGTAATAGAAGATAAGTTGTCAGAACATCATCGTTTGTCCCTCCAAGCATGTATAGAGAAAGTCAACATCTTTTGTACTATCATAGTACATCTTTTCACTGTGCGTCAGAAAATGTTACAAGATAAGTTGACACAAAGTACAATTGGGACTATAACGTATGCAAGAGCATTTAATGTTTCCGTGGACAAGTCTACATTGACGAGTGATATGTTTACACGTCGATTAACTTGTGGACAAAGGAACATGGATCTTGGGCTATAAATAGAGATGTAAATGCTTGCATTTATACACACCTTTTAGCATTCATAGCACAAGAACATTCTCTGAGAGTTTGTTATCGTCTGGTATTAACTTCTTCATAGTTATTACTCGGGCATTCAATATCAGCTGTTATTATCAGCTGATATTACTCTCCTTGCATAGCCCTTTTAGTTTGAGCGAGCAAAAGTGTCATTTCAAGTATAAAGTCTAGTTAGTGTGTACTATCTATTTTCGCAAACTTTGTAATGTATTAAGTTGTTTTAATAAACTCTTAATCATTGAAATCTTGTGTGTTCTTTATATTTAAGTCTTTACGTAGCCGTAACGCAACACGTTTGTGTTGTTGGGAACCAACACTTGAGCCTTGAGCCTTGATCCTTAAGCCTTGAGCCTTGAACCTTGACTCTTGATTCTTAATCCTTGAGCCTTGAGCCTTAAGCCTTGACCCTTGAGCCTTTAGCCTTGACTTTTGAGCCTTGGCCCTTGAGCCTTGAGCTTTGAACCTTGACCCTAGATCCTTGACCCTTGACCCACGAGTCTTGAGCCTTGATCCTTTAAGCCTTGAGCCTTGAACCTTGAGCCTTGAACCTTGATCCTTGAGCCTTGACTTTTGGGCCTTGACCCTTGAGTCGTGACCCTTGAGCCTTGAGCTTTGAATCTTGAACCTTGAGCCTTGAGCCTTAGCCCTTTGCTTGGAGTGAAAACAGCTGCATGGATTAGCGCAACAAGGGAATCTCGATTAAGGGCAAGTATTGATTACGGTATTGTTACCTTAAGTAACAATCTTAGCACACAAGACTTTGGACAAAAGCTACAAGTCTCCTACTTCGGCTAGACAAGGGAATTAAACGGAAATTGGGCCTTGTACACCTTAATGAAATCGAGAAAGGGTCCAAAGGTGTGGCCTCAAACTTGTGGGGCTTAATTCGGAATAATGAGGTAATGATTTAACAAGGCTTAAATGTGAGCAGCTTGGCTTGGGCTAGAAGATCGAACAAAGGAAAGAAGGCCTTAGCCTATTGGCCGGCCTCGCGAATTATTAAACGTCCAATTTTATTAATTCGGGATTAAATATCACGGCTCATTTAATTAACTCATAGATACTCTCTCAATAATTTAATAACACTCTAGTTATTGAATTAGTAATCCTCATGATTAATTAAACACCAATTAAATGACACTCTTGTCATTGTAAGAATAAATGCGTATTTATTTTTTCTCGAATTAAATACGCATGCAAGCACATAACACATAAAAAATCTCATATAAATAAATGTCACATAATTTATTTAAATAAAAGTAACTAATTCAATTACAGGAAAAATTGAGGCGTTACACACATCTAGTTTTTCATTGTTTAATAAATATATATATATATATATATATATATATATATATATATATATAGGGTCCGGATCCGGTGAGGACTCAAAAACCGGTGAGTACTGCGAGGACTTCAAAAAAAACCTAAAAATGATTCAAAACAAACTTTTTTCAAAACAAATTTCTTTTTTAAACATAAAAATCGCAGCCTATAAGGTCAAAAAAAAATTCAAAAATGATCCAAAAAAAATAAAAAATGGATCATAATAATGATCCACAAAAAAATATGGGTCATTATTATGATCCACAAAAAAAAGTGGATCATAATTTTTTTTTCAATTTTTTTTTTTCAAATGTAGTAATAATCATGGAGAGTTATATATATTATTTCGGAATTTTTTAAAATTTCTTTGAGGTGTCCTAGCGAGTTCCTAGCGAGTTCTCACCGTTTTTGGAGTTCTCGCCGGATCCCACTTCTATATATATATATATATATATATATATATATATATATATATATATATATATATATATATATATATATATATATATATATATATATATATATATATATATATATATATATATATATATATATATATATATAATACTAGCTTCATAACCCGCCCAATGGGCGGGCTAGCTTCGAAAAATGAAGTTCATAAGTACGAAAAAAACGTATGAAATCAAATAGTCAATTATTATTGAATCATTATAAGGTAAGCCGTTTCAGGAAATGAACAAACATAAAAAACTCTCTATAATGGTCTAATATGATATGTGATAAAATAGCATATATTAGATCATCATCATTTACAATTTGCATCACTTGTTTGGGCTTAATTCAGTCCATTACCACTTTCACAGCAGTAAAGTATATGAAATTATATATTCTTTTTGGATTAAATTTGTATTATTTGCATTTGGAGGAACATTGTATGAAAATGAAGGGGTGGAGAGTCATCGGTGCTAATTCAGCATCTTTAAAGGTTGGTGTACTAACAACTGAAGCATGTGTGGCAGTTGGAGTTGAAGGTGAAGGATCTCTTACAACAGGTGGGTCACAACCAGACCTTTGAGATGTTGAGGTATCCGGTTCCATAGGTAACCAAGTTGGTGGTTACACATTGTGATCTGCAACAAAAATACAGAACAAAAAAAACTTGAATTTATGAGTCATGAGATATTTATTTCCAAGAGCAACTAACTTTACTTACTAATGAACAAAGCAACTATAATAATGTGACTTGGCAATAAAATGAAATTATATATTCATTTTGTTTTATTGTAGTGAAGAATTGAAAAATGGGTCAATTTTAGTCCATTTTATGTAGAAACTCTTGATTGAAAGGTCGAGTTTAGTTATATTGTTAAACGTGTCACTCATTGCTCATGGTGAAATTGATTTGTAGAATGAGGTTAACGGATTTGAGTGTTTTCAGCAAGAGCAATTCTTACCTGCACGGGAAAATTAATTATTTCATTTTAACGATTTACATATTTGTACATGCTAAAATATAAGACTCAATACTACATAAAAGTAATATAAGTATTAATAGAAAAAAATTTGACGACAAAATGTATATTCCAAATATATGTATATAACTATAAAAGTATGTAAATATACTTTATAAACTACATTAATTAATAAATATGGCATTCAATATTGTAGTTTTTTGCCGTCTTATCTGCAAGCTGCTTTCCAGCATAAATCAGCCTACAAATATACACTTTCACATGCGATTTACTACACCTCAAAACGTCAACAACATGAGGATTTTCATTCCAATAAAATTAAAGAAAAAAAAAAACAAACCTCTGTTGTGCATGAGGAATTCCTTTCTTTTTTGCAACTCTTTCCTTAAGACGATCAATAGTGTCAGTTGGTTTCATATCAATTTCTTTTCCAGTCAAAATTTTGACTTTTATCATAGCTCCTCCCATAAGTCTAAGAACCAAATGAAGTGTTGATTCTTTTTTAAGATTGTAATCAACAAGAGTTCTACCAACTTCTAATTGTTTTCCAGTAAAAATTAATCTTTGTTGGCTGCTGGGATTCCATCTTTGTCCTTTAAATACAATCAAACGGTTAAAAAAAGGTTTTCTTTCTTCTAAAAATTTAATATAATAAATATTACAATGTCAAGGTATACTTAACTGATGGCATAACAAAAGCTTCGAAACTGATGTACTAAGGAAGCTACAAAATTAGGATTTGTATAGAATTGTTGAAAAATGCCACTTGAATAAGGTTTTAATGGCAGTAGCTAATATAAGTCCTATTATACATTGCATCACCCCCAAAAAATAATATTTTAGTAACATCAAACAAAATGTGTATGCCAAAATGTACAGATACCTCCACGATTTGACTTTTTTATAAAATTGATATATCCAACGATACTCTTATTAACTCAAAACAAAAACGTAAGCATCGCTAGCAGATTTACTATCTTCATATTTGGGAGACTGAATCAGTTTTCAAACTGACATCATCATCCTCACAATGATCAATCACACTTTTAACCTGCAATGAGGAAAACACATAAATTAATTAATGATTTTGTGTCAAAATCACGATTCAAAATCCCAATTAATTTAAAAAAAAACACATTAACAGTGTAATTGTGCCCATTTGCAGCAACAATTTTTGCACATCACCAAAAATGGTAAGAAACCTCGTCGTGTCAGATACCTCCACGATTTGACTTTTTTTATAAAATTGTTACATCCAACGATACTCTTATTACCTCAAAACAAAAACGTAAACATCGCTAGCAGATTTGGATAACTGAAATATTACAAAACGAACATAAAAACTAACTAGATTCTCATCAAGTGTTGCCACGAGAATAAACTTTCAAATAGGAGATAATTTAAAGAACGGAACCGCCGGGAAATTATCATCTTTTAGCAGATTTGAGCAGGATCCGTGTTATGATCAAATCTTAGGGGCGAATGAAACCGAAAATTATAATCGATTGTTGAAGCTTATGGAATTGTAAAGAACTAATAGTATGATTCGTGTCAATTGAATTGTATGGAATGAAAATGAATTAACAGTATGATTCGATCTGATGGGCAATGGTATGGATTGAAGAGTATCGGCAGGGGAGAAAATGTTTGAGTCAGGTGGAAAAAAAACCCTAAAATAAAAGAGCCAATACACATGTGATTGCTGAATTGTAAAGTTACTAAGTTACCCTTTGAGTCAGCGTTTGAGTCATCATTTAGGAGTCATGTGATTGGCTGAATAAGACACGTCATCAAAAAAAATCATGTCCTTGCTCCATATATAGGTGGGATATATATATATATATATATATATATATATATATATATATATATATATATATATATATATATATATATAAGTGGATCCGGTGAGGACTCCAAAAACGGTGAGGACTCGCGAGGACACCTCAAAAAAAATTTAAAAATCGAAACAAATATATATAACTCTCCATTATTATTACTACATTTGACAAAAAAAATTGAAAAAAAAAATTATGAACCACTTTTTTATTACGAGAACTGCGAGAACAACTTTATAACCAATCATTTCAATTAATTAGTATTTTAATTTTAAAGGGCATTATAGTCTTTTTTTTAACATTTGAATCTTTTTCTTAATTGTTTTAAATTCTAGTAAATACAGACTAAATTCAGTTTCCTTAATTAAATTGTGAACTCCATATCATTTTTTAGGATCATAATTCTGGATATCGTATGTTATTTTTTCAATTCGTATGGATCCATTGATGAACGCATAAAAATAACTAATAATTTTTAAAGTTCTTTAACATATTCAATGATTAACACATTATTAATGAACAAATGTGTACACAATTTCTAAACAAAATTCCAAAATTTTGAACAAATTACTGATGAACAAATAAATTACCAATGAACAGAATTACATGTGTTAATTCGTATTACGATAAAAAAAGTGTTGTGGAGACTCTTGATCAGTTATGAACATATCCTTCTTACTCTGGTCATATTTAACTCTACATCACCGTGTGAACATTGATCATTATTGAACATATATGAAATCATAAAATATACGTTGATTACTAATGAACAGATGAAATCATAGCAGAACTTAAACCCATGATTTTGGGTCATGGCCAACACCAAACATCAAATATCATTATGTTACAAGGGTACATGACTTTAGGTTATGGACAACACCAATCATCAAATATCATTATGTTACAAGGGTATATTACTTTACCAAATATCATTATGTTACAAGGGTACATGCAAAGAAGTTATAAATAAACATGCAAAGTTTCGATTATTTAAAATAGTCACCAATTTCACAGTTTAAACATGCAAAGAAGTTATAAATAAAGAAAAGGTTTTGATAATAAACCCATAAAAAAATTATCCGGAAAATTAAAACCCAAATATGAAACATACAAAATCCAAAGTTTCAAATAATAAGGACCAAATGATTCAAACGAAAAAAAAAAGAATAATAAATATAAAATCATGATTGATTAATAAACCAATAAAATCAATTATCAGTTTTGCCAAACTTGAAATCTTGCGGTGGAAATTGAACCAAACAATCACATGTTTATAATAAAGAAATTGTAGGAGCTAATATCAATTTCATTAATTAAAATACAATATAATTGGGAAATGACTAAAAATAATACATGATTGAAACAAGAATATGTAGAAACAAAGATGAAAACAAGTTTTAGTTGAGTCTCGTGAAATTCACGATCCCCTTAAAATAGATTCGTCGTCTATTTCTCAGCGTAAAACAACCGAGTAGTTTTACACTACCGGATATAATCCAAGCCCGAACACTTATCGAAAGTTCTTGTGTTTAAGGAACACTATCAATGGAGAGCATATGTGATGCTTGTAAGTGAGTAGGAAAGTATATGAATTTCTGTGCATACTTCCAAATGACCAAACCCACTATTTATAATGGAAGATGGATGGAAGATGGTCAAGTGGATTAATGACATACATTATTGTCATTAAACCAATTCATTACAAAGATCAAAACAATTAATTCAAATAAATTTTAATGACAAACATTAAAATTATAAATATTATTATTATTAAAATTATTTGAATACATTCCACTAAACCGAGTGGCAAAACCGAATGGTAAAACCGAACCCACATGAAGCCCGGGAGACGAGCGTGAATAGGTTCAAGTTCCCACTAGTTCATTTGTTTTATTTCTTTGTTCCATACACCCCACATTGAGAGTCGATATCTCATTCACCACACTTTATTTTTGTCACACCCCGCCAAAAATGAGTTTTACTTCATTTAAAATGTTTTGCGGAAGAACGGAGGTGTAACGTCATGACAACATAGCAAAAATTAAGTAAACAAACAACCACACAATAACGAAAATAAAAGTAGTTTCACTTTCTAAAAATAGCAAGTTTCCAAAAATAGCAAGTTTCCTAAAATAGAAATTGTTTGAAAATGAAATGATTGTTCGTAAACTTAATGTTTTATTCATGGCTCACGACAATCCCAATACTCATATCCTCCAGTTCCACTGCACCTAATCACCTGGAAAAACATAAATATAAAAGGATCAACAATAATGTTGAGTGAATCCACAGGGTTAATGTTGTATGAAAAGTAAAGTATTTGCTACCCAAAATGTTTGTTATGAAAATGGTTTTATGAATGAAAAAGTATAAGGTTCAACACTCATATGACATGAGGAGTAAATATGAAAAATGAAGTGTAATTGTAGAAGAATCTACAATTACTAGTTTTGTATATGAAAATGTGTTGAACAGTTGTTATGTTTAACATTGCAAGAACTGTTATCCCCAACAGGTAGCTAGTCTATTGAGTTAATATACCAACCCCTAAGTCCACAATCAACACTTCAACTCCAGTATGTTATCGTTCTTTTATGGATATACACTCCCGAGAGATGTCTTGGATAAACCAAGTAATGATCAAATAATGTTGGGAGGATGAGTGTAAGCCAATAGTACTATCTGCATATCGTTTGTCTAGATCCACTAGTTAATGATTGCTGGCACCTTAGTCTGGTATAATAATTGTTTGTCATGCCAACGCGGTAATGAAAATGTATAGATGTTGTTGTACAATCATAGTAAAGTAATAGCATATGTTTATGTTTTCCATCCCAAAGTTTATAAAAGCAGTAAAAAGAGTAAAAGGGGTCTGTGGACTCACCTGGGCAAAGCTTAGCGACAAATAGAACAGAGGAATCCTCCAAAGACTCCTAGCTTCCTAAACAATATAACCTTCTAATTAAACTAAGCAAACACAGGCGATTCTAGATATGATATAAGATATATGATATGCATTTAATGTTATGTTTTATGTTTTGTGACATCGAATGAACTTGGGTTATTGTACTTTAATAAAATGAAATGAAATGAAATGCGTTGGGTTTTAGATTATGTAATGAAATGAAATGGGTTTCAAAATGAAATCACATGAAATGAAATGGGTTTTGAAATGAAATGGGTTTTGACTTAATGGGCCTAGATTGGGCCTAATGGGCTTATTGGGCCTAGATGGGCTTAATGGGCCACTAGGTGGGCCAATTGGGCTTAGGTCCAATAGAGTTGGGCCATGGATTGGGCTTGGGCCCAATAGGTTCGGTTTGGGTATAAGTGGGCCAAAGGTTTGGGCTTTGGTCCAAATGGGCTTGGATACTAATGGGCCAACTAAAGTTTGGGCCCAATGGACTAAGATAGATCGAATTGGGCCAAGTACGGGCCTTGGCCCGATATAGTTCTCGGGTTTGGGTCACGGTTTTGGGTTAAGATCCGGCATTGACCCGTTTTAGCTTGTGGGTCAAACTATGGTCAACAAAAGTCCACGAAAGTCAACCCTAGGTCAACTAGATGTCGGCTAGATTAGGGTTTCCGGACTAGGGTTAGGTTTTCCAAGGTTTCGGATCAACGATGGTCAAATCTAGTCAACGAAGGTCAATGAAAGTCAACCAAAACTATTTAGGGTTTCGGTCAAAGGTTAGGGTTTCGGTCTAGGGTTTGGCCGAGTAGGGTTTAGGGTTATGCACATGGGTGCGGTTCAACACGAGTCAACTGGGTCGACAAGCTAGGGTTGCTAGTGTTTGGGTCTCGGCTAGGGTTTGCAAAGACCAACCCGTAGGGTTTTGGTCTCGGGTTTGATGGCTAGATTGGCTAGGGTTCGAGATTTTTATGTGGTGTTTGGCAAGATCTAGGGTTTAACAAGGGTAAATCACAAGGACCAAATAAATCAATCAAACGGTTTAAGCAATATATAATCACACGAGCAAAACGAATAAATCAACGATTAAACAACGAACCCTTTGACATGCATGCAAGCATGCACGTCGGGATCAACATGCACCAATACCGAGACCATATGGCCTTGGCCATGGTCTCGGGTTCGAACTAGGGACCGAAACAAATGGGTAAACAAAACGTAGGGATCGAATAATACCTTGGTATGCACGAATCAAGAAGAAAACGAAGGGGATGCTCAGTTTTTGCTTGTGACGGCTCGAACTCGGGACTATGGGGTGATCTTGGCCAAAAATCACAAGGGATCAAATGGGGTTATTTGTTGGTTATGCATGGGTATTTATATGTGTGGAATTAGGGTTATGGAAGAAGAGTTTGACTAAGAATAGTACAATTTACTCCCTTTAAGAATGTTTGGAGGAATTCTGTTACCCCCACAGTGACATCCCTTCGTTTATACGATTAGGTTGTCATATTGAACCTAGATATTGGGATCCCTAGTCAACTAGGTTAGGTTTCCTTCGCATAAACTTTATTCCATGGGATTTAGTCCCATTCCATTATAACTAACTCTCTAGTTAAGCCTTTTCATAAGCGGATCCGCGATGTTATCAGGATAGTTAATCTTGATAACTTCAATCGAGAGTAGTTATCATATCGTATTCTGTCTTACTATGATACATTGTACACTTGACTAATGTAAATGTAAGCCAACGATATATGTCAATTATACATCAATTATTTTGAATATCTTCCTTAATTGATGTAACTTTAAGGAGATGAATTAATAGCTTAGCAAGGTACCCCCACATTTGTGGGTATATATAAGACGGTTTTCTTTCAAACCAAAATTCATACGATGTTTCATCTATCCTTCACGAGGTATCTTGTATAAAATATAAGTAGTCGACACACGACATACCCCCACATTTGTACGTACTTATGATACGGTTTTCTTTCAAACCAAAGTTTGTACAATGTTCATTTTATCCTCACGAGGTATTTTATATAGAAGATAATTAGTCGACACACGACATACCCCCACATTTGTACAAATTAATGTATCAATTGCTTCATTTTTACTTTTCTCTAAAGTAAAACTATACTCTTTTGTGTATATCAAGGAGTTTTGATTATTTCTTTCAACCAAATGGAAGGATAAGTTTTGTCAATTTGTTACATTTGTGAGTTTGAATCAATGTGAAATGTTGGTGGTATGACATTTAATTTATTAAAAAGAAATTTTAATTAAATTTATATGTCATAATCAACCATGTTAAATATTTAACAATTCAAAAATAAATGAACAACTTTATTAGCATTTTATCAAAATAGTGGTTACAATTTGTCACATTTAATTTAACATTTTTACGAACACCAATTCCACATTTTGATAACACAATTCCATTGGACTCAATCACAACCCAAATAACAATCTTAGTAAGCAACCATCCGGACACAAGATTTTTATGAATCCCCGAAACATACAAAATATTGCTCAACATGACATCATTTCCGAAAGTCATCCTTAAGATAACATTTCTTTCACCTTTGATATATGTGTTAGCCAAGTTTCCCATAAAAAGTTTTTACTCATTTTTCAACATCTTTGAATATGATAAACATATCTTTTAACGAAACACACATGATGGGTAGTACCCGTATCGACATACCATCCACTTGAATCGGTTCCCACCAAATTTACTTCCCGACAAATCGGAAATCATGGCCGCATTATGCATATCTTCCTTCATTTACATTTCCATGTTAGGCATTGTCACAACATTTGTCATTTTAATCAAATAAAAAAAATGCAAATTTGACCAATAAGCTTCAACAATCAAAATGTTCCAATTAGTCGTGAGATATATTGCAAGTATCATCTTTTCATGCGAGAAATGATTTTTTTGCGAGAAGTGCGAGAACAAATCCTGGCCACTCATCTATTTTAATTGGTTTTTTTAATTTTAAAGGGTAATGAGGTCTTTTTAACTTTTTAATTAAATCAGTTAAATCAAATAAATTAATGCAAAATATACTTTCCATAGTTGCTGAAATTGGCCGATTGTTCACCTATAAAGATGAACAAGAATGATGAACAAACAATACAGGCACTAATACTGTGTTCAATGATGAATAATATAATAATGAACGTATCAAATGAATAATTTATATAATCTAATTAAATCTAAAGTGAATTATTAAACAAATTTATTGAAGAGATATGCAAATCACTGTTCTACTACATTGTAATTTGTACAATTGACAAATATATAAATTTTGTATAAATCTAAATAAATCCTTAATTTGGTGAACATAACAATGTTAACCAATGAACTTGCCAATCTTCACTAATGAACTTTTCATTGATGAACGAATTCATCATATCACATATTATAGGCCACCATACAACAACTGTAACACCCTAAAATTTACAAGATTTTTAAAAAATTTTTTTTGAAAACAAAATTATAATCAAAAGGTCCCAATAACTTGAATAATTAAATCCCAATAATAGTATTTTCATTTAAAATATATTTAATGCGGAAATAGTTAAAATTAAGTGTTTTTAAAATATTAAATGCCGTCCACATCGGTAATGAAAGATACAGCGGTCAACCGTCCACCTTCTCCTTTCCTCTGCTGGTACCTGAAACAATGTGGGGGAAAATAGGGGTCAGCTGGAGAAGCTGAGTGAATATCTCAAAATGCAAACAATCCTAACATACAACACATGAGGGCACATCGGTGTACTCCTAGTCAGAAACTACTCGATTAATTACTCAGATTTATTTCTCAGATTTTATTACTCAGATTTTAATTTATATAGCGCGCTTGTGTGATTTGGGACGAGAGATCAACCTCGCCCCTCCTCACACCTCAGATAGGCATAAGCCAAAAACTCAGACGGGAGTGATCCCAAAACTCAGACTGGAATAATCCCAAAAACTCAGACGGGAATAATCCCAAAAACTCAGACGGGAATAATTCCAAAAACTCAGACGGGAGGTGATCCCAAAACTCAGATGTGTGTTATTATGTTTTATTATTTCTTTAACATAATTAGCTCAGATTGCCCTAGCAAGTAGTAGCACAGAATGACCCTGTGCCGAGCTCGGTTACCCAGGCACAATGTCTCAGATTAAAATAAATCAACAGCTGCTCAGATACTCAGATAGCATGTCAAACTCAGATAACAAATCAAACTCAGATAGCGGATCAAACTCAGATAACAGCTCAAGCTCAGATAACAATTATGGTGCAAGAAATGTAACACATAAGTCATGCATGTACAACGTTAAAACTGAATACACGGTGAGAATACTCACCTCGATAATTGCAAGCTCCAAGGGTCCTCAATACTCTAAGGCGCTGCTCGGTTATTCCTAGATGATCCTAAAGCATAAAAATGAAACCCGAATTACAATCCGTTCTAAGGACTCAATTTAGAAAACTTGGCAGCACCCGTCGGTCTCACGGAAACTGCTACAACTCATAAACTGTGCAGTAGATTTATCCCATATTTTTTCCATGAAAAGTAGACAACCCGAACTACATATCTCTGTGAGACGGTCACTGGCCAAAACAGATTCTAAGTGTCTCAAAACAGTGGTGCAAGACAGACATACTGCACAGGTAAAATTCCTAACAGCAGCATACTAAATCGGCTATAACTTTCAACCCGTAATTCGGATTGACGAGAGGGTTGCGGTGATGGAAAGCTAACTCAAAAACCAAGGTTTCATCACGGGCCAAAAGCCTTAAAGATTATTTTAAACCCGTCAAAAACAGTTTAGAATATTAGGGCAGATTCCGCCAAAGAAGTTCGATTTATAAAACTTGTTTTAGCAACCCGACCCGTCACCGGAAAACCCGACATCATAGTTTTCACTCGATATCTCTATAATTCAGATTAGACTCGATATTCTTAATTCCCACAAGAACCACCTGATGAAATAAAGAGGGCTTCCCGAATAGGAACCCAAGAACCCTACGGGTTCGGTCTCCCCTCGGTCTACCATGAAGGGTTAGCCTAAACCGAAAACAAAACTAACACCCAACCCGCAACCCAGGGTCCATTACATCTGCTCAAGCAGTGCTCACGGGTTTTTCCAAGAATTGACACGGTTTATAGATACTACATAACAAGGCTCAACAACTATGGAAACTTAACGGTAGTGTACACGGTCACGCTTTGGACAACAACCTGAATGGACAGAAACGACACTCTAAGAACCTAGGATTAGATAATAATCGGCACTAATATGAAAACTAGCATAGAATAAACAACACAGGAAAAGAATTTCTACCGAAGCTCACTGCCGAATCCAGCCGTTGTTCGTGACGACACCACTTCTTCCGATTTCACCACTTCTCTAATGACACCCGATGCATGATCCATTAACACATAGAAACGAAACTGATTAGCACTAGCTCATGATCGGATCAGTGGAAGAAAATAAAGTAAGGAATAAGCATGGGGTTTACCGAAAAGATACAAACTCTCACACCCGATACTTTGATGCGATAAGTTGCTTCCACCGGAAAAAGAGTGCACGTTGGAAGCTTGCTCGATCGGAATTGAAAACCAGAAAAATTGGTTGTCGGCAATAGGGTTTGGACGAATACCCGATCGTGACTTTTGTGTGCTACGACTAGAAGGTTTTAAGCTTTAATAGGATTTGGGCCTGCTACAAACAAACTGGCCGAGTTTAAATGTTCCTCTTGGGCTTAAGTCGGTCAGGAAAGAAAAACGGACAACTTCTAAATGGGTACACCGCATGCCATGGCCTTTTTAAGTAGTTGCTCGGCCCTTTATTGCCAACCGATCACCCCTATTCTACTGCTGGGTTTTTGGGCCTTGGCCTTCGGCCCGCCCTTGTCCCGACACTCGACACGCGGGAATTTAAAACGCTACTATAATGAAACGTCACGATGATAGAACGTCATATAATTAAATTAACTCCTCAAATAAATAGTGCACACATAGCTTATGTAGTAACACGCCACATATAAACCATCAAATAACATTTAATAAAGGTTCTAAAACGTAATTAACTTGAACTACAAAAATTTAGGGCGTTACAACTCAACTCCACTTGAAATAGACTTCGTCCCCGAAGTCATTGCTCGGAAGAAACTCAGGGTAGTAATCTCGCGTCTCAACTCCTACTTGCCAACGACACACGTCCTCAAATGGGGAAAGAAACAAAATGATAAGATTTTGAATGAAAAGGAAATTCATCAGGGTATTCTACGACATGCATACTCAAATGGAAAAGAAGAATGAAAACGATAAAGTTATGAATAGAATGAAGCTCTTCATGGAGAATTTACTTAATAGGAAATGAACTGCGGATCACGTAAGTGCTCATACAATTATCCGCCTCTAGTGGCGCAAAACGAATAAGGCTAAAAGAAACAGGGTCAGGATGCTCGCCATGGATCTTAGTATGCAAAGAAAATATTGATAATGAGCATAAAACACACCACGATACTCTACTGAAGGCGTCTTCTTGCTCTCGCATTCTGATACAGTTGTTGCACTCAGCGATTAACGTCGCGTTGAATCACCGATTCAACTCCACTTGGAAATTTACTATAGATTTGTTGACGATACCAGATGCTCAGCGTAGTACCAGTTCATCCAAACCATTTGCACAATCACACTCGGATCTCTCACGACGATAACAAGTCCTTATGGAAAAATTTTCTTCCCGCACAACTCCATCACATGACCACTTACACATTTTAGCAACAGATAAAAATAAAAAATAAAAAATAAATTTCATCATTGACAATTTTCCACCAAACTGACTTGGAAGGTCTTTTACTCTATGGGTCAACAGTTGTTAACAGCATAATAAATAATTTAGCGGTTTACACCATTACCAATTAATATAAAAACCGTGCAAATAAATCACAAGGAATATACATATCAGACAGAATTCTCATATACTCAGGTATATAACTCCAAAATATGATCTGGAAATATAACTCAGAAGTCCCACTCAGAAATAAACTCAAAACATATCTCAGGAGTAATACTCAAAATTGTATAACTCAGGAGCAAACTTATAAATCTTAACTCAGAAGTAACCCAAAACTCTAACTCAGTAACAACTCATAAGGTAATAATATTTACAAGTAATAGCATTAGGTATAAATCACATTTCTACTCATTCTTATTACTACTCGCGTGTTCCAATTCACCAGCTTATAATATTTGGAATGATATATTCTCTCTCAACCGCGTTATTGGTTCTCAAAATAACTTCTTCTTTAACATTATATTGTTACCTTACTCTATTAGGTTTGCATATTACCGATATTGATAACCCTTTAAATAGCTCAAATTAACGATCTTGTCATTTAATTCCCTTTAATAGGTTCTCATTCTATTACATTTAGTGGTTTCTCGATAATATTTTAATAGATGTTTTCTCATTCATCTAGTTTAACGATCCTTTAATAGACCGTCTCACTGATTTCACACAATTTAGAATGTCTCTTAATTATTTTAACCATATCTACTCATTAATTTCATGTTACCTACTAAAAATTCCAATTAAATTTCATACTCTTATTTATAATGATTTCTCGTTACTCAAATTACGAATAAATTCCTAGTTCTCATTTACTCAATTCGCAGTTACACTTTATTCTAAATCTTACGGTTTACTCATGGTTCATCAACTCCGTACATTCTCGTCTTTTCGGAATTTCTCATAAGTTCAATATAAATTTATTGAATAGCTGTTCTCATCTCAAGTTTGATAATTATTCATAAATAGAGTTTTCTCATATAATTTTATAATACCTCAAAACTCATAACACTTTATAATACTTCAAAAATTTGAATAAAACTTCCCGTTAATTTAATACTTTTCTCTCTGACTCATTTTATTAATTTGCTTATGTAACTCGATTTGTAAATTTCTTATAACTCGAAATTACTCCATAATTAGTAAAAATAAAATTTTATCATTTAGCTCATTTTAATAATAACTCATTACCAGCAAATTACCGATCTCATTTTAACTCATTTTCCTCAAAATTTCATTGTAGCAGTTTTCTCATATTCGACTCATTAATAAGTTCTCATCACTTTAATTTAATGATTTCACATTATCACATTTATAACCACCCAAGAATAAGTATACTGTCTTATTTTGTATATAATTGTAGTATTACTACTTCCCTCTTGCACGATATTCATTCAACCCAATTAACTTGATTTGTTAATTTCTCCAGTAAACCCGATCTATCATTTTGCTGAAAACTCTATAATTACCCATAGAATAAATTCAATTATTCTCAACTGCTTGATTTGATAGTTACTCTTATAATTTATTTGATCAATTATATGTATCTAGATTTCGCACTTTAAATTCATACCAACAAAATCTCTCTGCATAAGCATCATGATCATAGTAATACATACCGATAATTATTTTATTTTTAGAAATTTTCCTTTTTACTCCTACTCAACTCCACTTGGAGAAAACTCGTCCTCGAGTTTGGCACTAGAATTCTCTATTATGATAACATAAACCACATATACTCACTCAAACAAATAACATGCATAAAAAAAAATTTCACAATAACAAGCATTGGTCCATCGATCCCTTCAAAATCTCCCCATAACCAACCAAAAGTTCGGTGTGTACGATAATAGGGGCCCTCTATTACTTTCGACACCTACTTCTGTTTGGTCACGAGTAAATCCCAAAGTTTACAACTTCCCACATATAAACCCACCAACAAATCACACTCAGAAGAAAGGAATTTTAATCACACTCAGGAGAAAGGAATTTTATTTTCAATATCTGATAAATACAGATATGCACCCAACAGTGCATACTCAACATCTCATAACCATTACTCAGAAAATCATGCGTACATTTAGTCTCGTACGCGATACTCGGATAACTCAGATTCATAGAAATATTTCCACTTAGTTATTTTCACAATTCAAATCTCCTTTTAAACTTTTCATTTGGATATGCCATTTATCATTCCTCATAAATATAACTTATATCCTCTTCACAGTTATATTAAATTTATTGTAATTTGTGAGCATGCCGATTAATATCTTTTTGATCAGAGTTCTCAGTTATTGCGTTCCTCGATTAATTTGATTCCATTTATCGCTCTTTTGACTCGTTTTTAAATAAATCATCATCAATTTGATGACGTTAGCTTCCTCTTAATCCTCTTATATAATTACTCTTTATGATGAGCTTCAATAATATCTGATTAATTTGACTCAGAAATTTATCAATTAGTTGGTACAACAAACTTATATAAGTTATTCAATATCTCTGTGTTAAATTAATAATCTCTCACTGAATTCATAAAAAAAATTTATGGATTTTCAGACTCAGCTATTAAAATCACATACTTTAAAAGTTTTCTCATTTGATCTCAATTTAATAAATCTCGGTTTATTATTTTCTCAGCAAAAAGATTTTCCCAATACATCATGTCTCATCTCTTTATAAAAATATTTTCCTTTTTAATTGTCCAAAGATTTCATAACACTCGAATTTCTCATAAATTTAAATTATTTTTTTTTTTTTTTTTCAATTTGATAATTAAGTGAAAAGGTTCCACTAAATAGAATCTCAAATGATAATTCAACACAAAAAAAATGCTTAATCCAACAAAGTTTTAATATTAAAACTAAAACGACTCTGAAATAACGGATAAAAATAAAATCCAATTCTAGCTAAGCTTTCTCGTCTAGTTCAAATGTAAATAACTTAAAATAAATATCAAATTTAAATATTATTATTATTATTATTTTTTTTTTTTTTTTAAAAAAAAATAAAAATACGTTCTTGGTATTTTCACTTCACTCGACTTGATAAACCACCATAAAAATATTCTTTAAATCGGTTGATGGTAAAAATATTTTTCATTTACTCGTTTCCATAACTCTTTCTATTAAGTGCTTTTTCCAAACGAAAAATTTATTCCTTCTCATTTTTATTTATCCAAGACATGTTCTCATCAAATAATTTATGGAATTACTATCAAAATTTCATATCCATTTATTACCCCTTTTGGTTACAAATTTATCAGAATTATAAAACCTCATAGATTATATAAAATTGTATGTAATTATAATTTTTAGCATGTATGACGCAAATGCACTCAGAATTACACACGGAAAATATACTCAGAAAAGCGATCTTAGTCGCGAAATACACTCAAAATTATATCGAAATTATACTCGAATTAATGATAGCAATTCTCATATTTGTCATTCCTCAAAACTCAGAATACAACGAAATTCTCAAATAAATAAAAGCTCTGAAATATTACCGGCAATAGGAAGCGAGAGGTCGACGTGACATGCTGTATGTTTGATGTGGAAACTTTTCTCAGAAAAATATTTGACTCTTTTCTCGTTTTAAAACTCGATACTCAAACTTGAGTTTGAATTCGCCCCTTGCGAACCCAAATCTCTCAAGTCAGAGCTCTGATACCAACTTGTAACACCCTAAAATTTACAAGATTTTTAAAATTTTTTTTTTGAAAACAAAATTATAATCAAAAGGTCCCAATAACTTGAATAATTAAATCCCAATAATAGTATTTTCATTTAAAATATATTTAATGCGGAAATAGTTAAAATTAAGTGTTTTTAAAATATTAAATGCCGTCCACATCGGTAATGAAAGATACAGCGGTCAACCGTCCACCTTCTCCTTTCCTCTGCTGGTACCTGAAACAATGTGGGGGAAAATAGGGGTCAGCTGGAGAAGCTGAGTGAATATCTCAAAATGCAAACAATCCTAACATACAACACATGAGGGCACATCGGTGTACTCCTAGTCAGAAACTACTCGATTAATTACTCAGATTTATTTCTCAGATTTTATTACTCAGATTTTAATTTATATAGCGCGCTTGTGTGATTTGGGATGAGAGATCAACCTCGCCCCTCCTCACACCTCAGATAGGCATAAGCCAAAAACTCAGACGGGAGTGATCCCAAAACTCAGACTGGAATAATCCCAAAAACTCAGACGGGAATAATCCCAAAAACTCAGACGGGAATAATTCCAAAAACTCAGACGGGAGGTGATCCCAAAACTCAGATGTGTGTTATTATGTTTTATTATTTCTTTAACATAATTAGCTCAGATTGCCCTAGCAAGTAGTAGCACAGAATGACCCTGTGCCGAGCTCGGTTACCCAGGCACAATGTCTCAGATTAAAATAAATCAACAGCTGCTCAGATACTCAGATAGCATGTCAAACTCAGATAACAAATCAAACTCAGATAGCGGATCAAACTCAGATAACAGCTCAAGCTCAGATAACAATTATGGTGCAAGAAATGTAACACATAAGTCATGCATGTACAACGTTAAAACTGAATACACGGTGAGAATACTCACCTCGATAATTGCAAGCTCCAAGGGTCCTCAAAACTCTAAGGCGCTGCTCGGTTATTCCTAGATGATCCTAAAGCATAAAAATGAAACCCGAATTACAATCCGTTCTAAGGACTCAATTTAGAAAACTTGGCAGCACCCGTCGGTCTCACGGAAACTGCTACAACTCATAAACTGTGCCGTAGATTTATCCCTTATTTTTACCATGAAAAGTAGACAACCCGAACTACATATCTCTGTGAGACGGTCACTGGCCAAAACAGATTCTAAGTGTCTCAAAACAGTGGTGCAAGACAGACATACTGCACAGGTAAAATTCCTAACAGCAGCATACTAAATCGGCTATAACTTTCAACCCGTAATTCGGATTGACGAGAGGGTTGCGGTGTTGGAAAGCTAACTCAAAAACCAAGGTTTCATCACGGGCCAAAAGCCGTAAAGATTATTTTAAACCCGTCAAAAACAGTTTAGAATATTAGGGCAGATTCTGCCAAAGAAGTTCGATTTATAAAACTTGTTTTAGCAACCCGACCCGTCACCGGAAAACCCGACATCATAGTTTTCACTCGATATCTCTATAATTCAGATTAGACTCGATATTCTTAATTCCCACAAGAACCACCTGATGAAATAAAGAGGGCTTCCCGAATAGGAACCCAAGAACCCTACGGGTTCGGTCTCCCCTCGGTCTACCATGAAGGGTTAGCCTAAACCGAAAACAAAACTAACACCCAACCCGCAACCCAGGGTCCATTACATCTGCTCAAGCAGTGCTCACGGGTTTTTCCAAGAATTGACACGGTTTATAGATACTACATAACAAGGCTCAACAACTATGGAAACTTAACGGTAGTGTACACGGTCACGCTTTGGACAACAACCTGAATGGACAGAAACGACACTCTAAGAACCTAGGATTAGATAATAATCGGCACTAATATGAAAACTAGCATAGAATAAACAACACAGGAAAAGAATTTCTACCGAAGCTCACTGCCGAATCCAGCCGTTGTTCGTGACGACACCACTTCTTCCGATTTCACCACTTCTCTAATGACACCCGATGCATGATCCATTAACACATAGAAACGAAACTGATTAGCACTAGCTCATGATCGGATCAGTGGAAGAAAATAAAGTAAGGAATAAGCATGGGGTTTACCGAAAAGATACAAACTCTCACACCCGATACTTTGATGCGATAAGTTGCTTCCACCGGAAAAAGAGTGCACGTTGGAAGCTTGCTCGATCGGAATTGAAAACCAGAAAAATTGGTTGTCGGCAATAGGGTTTGGATGAATACCCGATCGTGACTTTTGTGTGCTACGACTAGAAGGTTTTAAGCTTTAATAGGATTTGGGCCTGCTACAAACAAACTGGCCGAGTTTAAATGTTCCTCTTGGGCTTAAGTCGGTCAGGAAAGAAAAACGGACAACTTCTAAATGGGTACACCGCATGCCATGGCCTTTTTAAGTAGTTGCTCGGCCCTTTATTGCCAACCGATCACCCCTATTCTACTGCTGGGTTTTTGGGCCTTGGCCTTCGGCCGGCCCTTGTCCCGACACTCGACACGCGGGAATTTAAAACGCTACTATAATGAAACGTCACGATGATAGAACGTCATATAATTAAATTAACTCCTCAAATAAATAGTGCACACATAGCTTATGTAGTAACACGCCACATATAAACCATCAAATAACATTTAATAAAGGTTCTAAAACGTAATTAACTTGAACTACAAAAATTTAGGGCGTTACAACAACAATCGAAGATTCATTGCTTTTGCCAATTTATTCAATATTATCACCTGAAATCACAGTAAACCACCATCTTCCTGTCACAAATTCGCCGGAAACCAACTTCTGTCGCAGCGACTTCACGGGAAACCAAAAAGCTTCTGGCGTCGATTTGTCGGAAACCCAAAAACGGTGGATCTGGATAATAAGAAAAAGAAGAAGAGCTATGGTAATAGCAGATCGGTGAGCGGTGAGCGGTAATAGCGATGGTAATAGCAGATCGGAGATCGGTGAGCGATGCTAACACAGATCGGTAATATAAGATCTGGATAATAAGAAAAAGAAGAAGAGGTGGCGAGCGGTGTTGATGGCTATGGTAGAGCGAAGAGGCGGCGAACGATTTTTGTTCTCACAAGTCACAAACGACGAGAGAAAACAACAAAAACACACACTACGTGTGTGTGTTTTCTTTTCATGAGAAAGATCTTTTATTTCTTTTTCCTATTAATCGAAAATCATATGGTTACTAAGTTACATTTTTACCCTTCCACTCAATATTATTTAACCATTAATGTCTCTTATATTTACAGAAATGCCATTGTTAATTATAGCCATAGATCTCTTAATCTAATAATCAGGATTTATTCTCGCACTTCTCGCAAAAAAATCGCTTCTCGCATGAACCTTTGCCTATATATATATATATATATATATATATATATATATATATATATATATATATATATATATATATATAGGGTTGAATTAGTTTCAGAACCAATTAAGGTTACAAAACCAGCAGAACTCAATCTAAACCATTGATTTTTGAAATGAAATGATCATGAAAGACACATTAATGTATTTGATGAGGGACCCCCAAATATTGGTTTGCATGGATGTCATTCATGCATGTATACATATATGTATATGTTTTCATGTATGTATACATAAGTGTTATCTATACATATATGTATACATGCATGAATGACATCCATGTGTCTTCCATGATCATTTCATTTCAAAAATCAATGGTTTAGATTGAGTTCTGCTGGTTCTGTAGCCTTAATTGGTTCTGATTCTAATTGTACACTATATATATATATATATATATATATATATATATATATATATATATATATATATATATTAGTCGGATCCGGTGAGAACTCAAAAAACGGTAAGCACTCGCGAGGACACCTCAAAAAAATTTCAAAAAATTCCGAAAAATATATATATAACTGTAACGCCCCTAAATTTTTATAATTAAATTTAATTATAAAATATTAATATATTAATTATTTAATGTCATATAGTGGATTAATATGCGACGTTTCGACTACGTATCTTATGACATTTTATTGTGTGTCGCCTGACTTGTGCAAATAATTAACTTTAGCGTCGGTCAGTTGTGACGTTCAGTTCAGAGGCCTTGCTAAGTTAGAATTGGTCTATACTCCGCATCAGGGTGAGGCCGGCCATGGGCCAAGGCCGACACCGTCTTTTATTCGGTTGTGTATTATTTAATATAAGTGAGGGGTTAATGCTAACATCCTAGGTCCCATTATTATTATATTTTCTTCTCTTGTACAAATTTCCGAAAATAAATGAGCTTAAGGACTATTTTCGGTATTTACTTTGCTTGGGCTGGACTCCCTTAGTTGGGCCTTTCTCATTTTAATCTAAGTATGCAAGGCCTTAAGCCCAGTTCGGTCTAAACTCTAAGTCGAGACTTTCCCTAATCCATGCGTTTCTTTCTAGCCAAGCATCTCCAAATCAGCCGCTACTTCCTTCCTACCTCCCTTGTACGATCGTTTCCAGCCATTTCATCTTGCATCTCCATTTGTTTCTTCAATCTACCGAGTGCGAGCAAGAAAATTCTCGAGTCCCAATCGCTGTGATGATTGAGTTCGGTAAGAGCATCCGTCTTTTTAATCGTTTTTCTGTTTATTTCGTTGATGCTAATCGGTTCCTGTGTTCCTCTTGATCACCGATATTCTATGACAAGCTAGAGTGTTTCTTTTGTACGAGCAGGTTGATAATCGAACAACGAGGAAGCTGTGATTTGAGTGTTCGACGAGGGCAAGAAATCGAGTCCAACAATCGAGCAAGTCCAATCTGTGGTGCAACTTTGAAGTGTTCTCGAGCCAAAGTAGTCCCGAGTTAATCCTTTTACCGAACCATTCCGCAACCTGTTTCGATTTGGTAAAACTCTGGCCTTGTTTATGATTTTTATCAGTTTATTATGGATTGGCTGTGTCTAAACACATTTCGTGTAGGGAAAGCTGTGACCGAACCAAAGAGGGTTCGAGATGTTGATTAGCTTGTTTGTTGTTCAGTTCGTGATTATCGTGTTTGCTAGATAGTCGTGGTCGGGAATTGTCTGTTTTGTTTCTTTGAGAGCTAAACCGTTTTTATTCATTTACTTTGACCATGAGTTATATTGCGGGTTTTTGAGTCACTGATTTTGTCGGGAGGTCTCGGTAATAAATGGGTTGGTGTCGGGATTCAAAACGGATTTTTTTAAGATTAGTGCACTTTCTGGCAGAATCTGCCCTGTTATTCGTGTCTGTTTTTAACCTGGTTAAAATAGGATTTTGGATTTTTGGCCCGTGCTGGGACCTTGATTTCTGAATTAGCTTTCCAATGCCGCAACCCTCTCGTCAATCCGAATTACGGCCTTAGAGTTATAACGGTTTTAATATGCTGCTGCTAGGATTATGACCTGTGCGACATGTCTGTCTTGCGACACTGTTTTGAAACCCTTAGAGTCTGTTTTGGTCAGTGACCGTCTCACAGATATTTGTAGTTCTGGTTGTCTACTTTTCATGGTAAAAATATGGGATAAATCTACTGCACAGTTTAAGAGTTATAGCAGTTTCCGTGAGACCGACGGGTGCTGCCAGTTTTCTAAATTGAGTACTTAGAACGGATTGTAATTCGGGTTTCATTTTTATGCTTTAGGATCGTCTAGGAATAACCGAGCAGCGCCTTAGAGTATTGAGGATCCTTTGGAGCTTGCGTTTTCTCGAGGTGAGTATTCTCACCGTGTATTCAGTTTTAACGTTATACATGCATGACTTACGTGTTACATTTCTTGCATCATAATTGTTATCTGAGTTTGATCTGTTATCTGAGTTTGATCTGTTAGCTGAGTATCTGAGCAGCTGTTTACTGATTCATGATCTGAGACATTGTGCCTGGGTAACTGAGCTCGGCACAGAGTCATTCTGTGCTATTACATGCTAGGGCAATCTGAGATAATTATGTTAAAGAAATAATTAAACATAATAACACACATCTGAGTTTTGGGATCACCTCCCGTCTGAGTTTTTGGAATTATTCCCGTCTGAGTTTTTGGGATTATTCCCGTCTGAGTTTTTGGGATTTTTCCAGTCTGAGTTTTGGGATCACTCCCGTCTGAGTTTTTGGCTTACGCCTATCTGAGGTGTGAGGAGGGGCGAGGTTGATCTCTCGTCCCAAATCACACAAGCGCGCTATATAAATTAAAATCTGAGTAATAAAATCTGAGAAATAAATCTGAGTAATAAAATCTGAGAAAATAAATCTGAGTAATTAACCGAGGAGATTCTGATTAGGAGTACACCGATGTGCCCTCATGTGTTGTATGTTATGATTGTTTGCATTTTGAGATATTCACTCAGCTTCTCCAGCTGACCCCTATTTCCCCCACATTGTTTCAGGTACCAGTAGAGGAAAGTAGAAGGTGGACGGTTGACCGCTGTATCTTTCATTTCCGATGTGGACGACATTTAATATTTTAAAGACACTTAATTTTAACTAATTCCGCATTAAATACATTTTTTAAATGGAAATACTATTATTGGAATTTAATTATTCAAGTTATTGGGACCGTTCGATTATAATTTTGTTTTAAAAAGTTTTAAAAATCTTGTAAATTTTAGGGTGTTACAAGTTGGTATCAGAGCACTGACTTGAGGGATTTGGGTTCGCAAGGGGCGAATTCAAACTCAAGTTTGAGTAACGAGTTTTAAAAACGAGAAAAGAGTCAAATATTTTTTTTTCTCTCTAAGAAAAGTTTCCACATCAAACATACAGCATGTCACGTCGACCTCTCGCTTCCTACTGCCGGTAATATTTTAGAGTATTATTATTTGAGATTTTGCTATATTCTGAGTGTAGACGAGTAGCGTATTCTGAAAATTTTCAGCCTATCCCCTGAGAGAATTACCTGTGAATTGTATGGATAAACATATATGTATATAAATATACTATCATTATGAGTATTATTTAGAGCTTAATTTGAGCATAGTTTTGGTTTTAATTTATTAGAGTTCTATATAATTATATACAAAAACATACAACGAAGAAATGTGAAATTATAAATTTCAATGAGAAAGTAATTAAAGTCTTCAATTTAAAAAAACACCTTATGGAATTGAAGTGAGATTTCATAAACTCTGAGACAATTTTACCAAGAGTGTAATAAATGGATATAAACTGAGGATGTAAAATCCATAAATTATTTAAATAAGAAATATGCCTGAGTAAATGAAGAAGTTATTAGTATTACAGAGGAGTAATGAATTTTATGACAAATATGAGAATTGATGTTATTATGTCGAATATATTTCTGATTTAACTCTTAGTGTATTTCGCGACGAGGATCGTTTTTCTGAGTATATTTTTCATGGGTAATTCTGAGTGCATCTGCGTTATACACGCTACAAATCTTAATTACATTATATAATCTGTGGGATTTAATAAAATTGAGAAATTTTAACCAAAAGGGGTACAAATAGATGGATATAAAATTATAATATAAAATCCCATAAATTATTTTATGAGAACATGTTCTGGGTAAATAAGAAATGAATTTGTCACATTGAGAAAATATTAAAATCTTACATTTTGGGAAAGCACTTAATAAAAAGAGTTATTGAAACGAGTAAATAAAAATATATTTATATTATCAGCTAATTTAAAGAATATTTTTATGATGGTTTATCAAGTTGGGTAAAGTGAAAATACCGAGAACATATTTTTGTTGTGTTAAAACTTCAGTTGGCTTAATCATGTTTTTAAATGTTAAATTATCATTTGAGATTTTATTTAGTGAAACTTTTTCAGTTATTCATCAAATTTAGAATTTGTGAAATTTTTAAAAGTTCGGGTATTATAAAATCTTGGGACAACTAAAAGGGAAAATGTTTTTATAAAGAGATGGAACACGAGTATTGAGAAAAAAAAATTATGCTAGGAAATAATAAACTGAGATTTATTAAATTGAGATCAAATAAGAAAACCTTTAAGGTATGTGAGTTAAAAAGCTGAGTATGAAAATCCTTCAACTTTTATTTATGTGATTAATGAGTTCAACGAAGAATTATTAAATTAACGCAAAGATATTGAATAAACTATATACTTTTGTTATATTAATTCATCGAGAATTTCCGAACTAAATTAAAGATAAGCTATTCAAGTTTATCTTAAATGGTATTTATTAAAAGTGAACTAAAGGGAAATTACCATCATTAATCCGGTGGTGATCTATTCAAAACGAATTAAAAGAGTTTATGAACTATATTATGTTCTGAGTTTGAGTGTTGAAAACATAATAAAACACTTTTGCTGAGTGCCTTTTTCTGAGTGCCTTTTGCTGGGTGCCTTTTTGCTGAGTGCCTTTTGCTGAGTACATTTCTGAGTAATGGTTATGAGATTTTGAGTATGCACTGTTGAGTGCATATCTGTATTTACCAGATTTTAAAAATAAACTTTTTCTCCTGAGTGTGATTAAAATTCCTTTCTTCTGAGTGTGATTTGTTGGTGGGCTTATATGTGGGAAGTTGTGAACTTTGGGATTGACTCGTGACCAAACAAAAGCATGTGTCGAAAGTAATAGAGGGCCCCTATTACCGTACACACAGGACTTTTGGTTGGTTAGGGGGAAATTTTGAAGGGAACGATGGACCAATGCTTGTTATTGTGAATTTAGCATGCGTATCCTAATGGTTTGTGTGACTACATACTTGCTTGTTTATTTGGTAGACAATACTAGTTTCAAACTCGAGGACGAGTTTTCTCCAAGTGGAGTTGAGTAGGACTAAAAAGGAAAATTGTCAAGAAATAATTATCATTAATTATTATTTATAAATAATATGAGCATGATGCTTATGCAGAGAGATTTTGTTGGTATGAATTTAAAGTACGAAATCTAGATACACAAAATTGATCAAATAAATTATAAGAGTAACTATCAAATCAAGCAGTTGAGAATAATTAAATTTATTCTATGGGTAATTATAGAGTTACAACAAAATGATAAAATCGAGTTTACTGGAGAAATTATCAAATCAAGTTAATTGGGTTGAATGAATACCGTGCAAAAGGGAAGTAGTAATACTACAAATATATACAAATAAGACAGTATACTTATTCTTGGGTGGTTATAAATGTGTTAATGAGAAATCATTAAATTAAAGTGACGAGAACTTATTAATGAGATGAATATGAGAAAACTCTATTTATGAATAATTATTAATTTTGAGATGAGAACAACTATTCAATTAATTTATATTGAACTTAGGAGAAATTTCGAAAAGACGAGAAGGTACTGAATTGATGAACCATAAGCAAACCATAAGATTTAGAATAAAGTGTAACTGCGAATTGAGTAAATGAGAACTAAGGAATTAATTCGTAATTGGAGTAACGAGAAATCATTATAAATAGGAGTATGAAATTTAATTGGAATTTTTAGGGGGTAATATGAAATTAATGAGTAGATATGATCAAAATAATTATGAGGCATTTTAAATTGTGTAAAATCAGTGAAACGGCCTATTAAAGGATCGTTAAACTAGACGAATGACAAAACATCTATTAAATTATTATCGAGAAACCACTAAATATGGTGGAATGGGAACATATTAAAGAGAATTGAAATGACAACATTGTTAATTTGAGTTAATTAAAGGGTTATCAAAATGGGTAATATGCAAATAGAGTAAGATAACAATATAATGTTAAAGAAGAGTTATTTTGAGAATCAATAACGCAGTTGAGAGAGAAATTATCAGTCCAAGTATTATGAGTTAGTAAATTGGAACACGCGAGTAGTCATAAAAATGAGTAAAAATGTGATTCGCATATAATGTTATTGCTAATAAATATTATTATTTCATCAGTTTATGTTTGAGATAGAATGCGGGTTTATGTCTGAGATTAAATTTCTGGTTATGTTTCTGAGATAGATTTCGGGGTTTACTTCTGAGTTAAGATTTCTGAGTTTGTTCCCGAGTTATATTTCTGAGTTTATTTCTGAGACAGATTTCCGAGTTATACTCCTGAGATAGGTATTGAGTTCACTTCTGAGTTAGACCTCTGAGTTGTATTTCTAGATCATATATCTGAGTCATATACCTTAGTATATGAGAATTCTGTGCGATAGGTACATTTTTTGTGAATAATTTCTTGTTTTTGTATTATCTGATAATGGTGTAAGCTACTAAATTGCTTCCTTGCCTTATGCAAACTGGTGTCCAATAGAGTAGAAGATCTTTCAGAGTTAATTCTTATGTGGATTTGACAATAATAAGATTAAAACCTGTTGTAAATATGTTAAGTGATCGTTTGTTGGAGCCTCGCGAGAAATTTTGTTTTCTTCTTTCCAAAAACTTGTTATCGTCATGAGAGATCCGAGTGTGATTGTGCAAATGGTTTGGATGATCTGGTATTACGCTGAGCATCTGGTATCGTCAGCAAATCGATAGTAAAATTTCAAGTGAAGTTGAATCGGAGATTCAACGCGACGTTAATCGCTAGGTGCGGACACTGTGTCCAACTACGAGAGCAAGAAGACGCCTTCAGCAAAGTAGCATGAATTTATTTGTGGTTATTGTTGTCACTCTTCTTGGAGACAAATCGGGATTCTTAGAGAACGTTGAAATTTTTATTTCTCCCAGCCTTATCTTTTGCGCCGTTAGAGACGGAAGATTTGCGAGCAGTGGCAAGAGTTGGAGCTTATTATGATCGGGCAAGTCGCTCTGAAGACTCTCATTCTATTTTTTTCCACCTTTATTGAATTCCTTATTTCATAACCTTAACGTTTTCTTCTATTGCGGATGTGTGCCGTTGGCGAGCCTGAGTCTGAGATTCAAACGTGAGGTTGCTACCCTGAGCTTCTTTCTAGCAATGACTTCGGGGACGAAGTCTATTTCAAGTGGAGTTGAGTTGTAACGCCCCTAAATTTTTATAATTAAATTTAATTATAAAATATTAATATATTAATTATTTAATGTCATATAGTGGATTAATATGCGACGTTTCGACTACGTATCTTATGACATTTTATTGTGTGTCGCCTGACTTGTGCAAATAATTAACTTTAGCGTCGGTCAGTTGTGACGTTCAGTTCAGAGGCCTTGCTAAGTTAGAATTGGTCTATACTCCGCATCAGGGTGAGGCCGGCCATGGGCCAAGGCCGACACCGTCTTTTATTCGGTTGTGTATTATTTAATATAAGTGAGGGGTTAATGCTAACATCCTAGGTCCCATTATTATTATATTTTCTTCTCATGTACAAATTTCCGAAAATAAATGAGCTTAAGGACTATTTTCGGTATTTACTTTGCTTGGGCTGGACTCCCTTAGTTGGGCCTTTCTCATTTTAATCTAAGTATGCAAGGCCTTAAGCCCAGTTCGGTCTAAACTCTAAGTCGAGACTTTCCCTAATCCATGCGTTTCTTTCTAGCCAAGCATCTCCAAATCAGCCGCTACTTCCTTCCTACCTCCCTTGTACGATCGTTTCCAGCCATTTCATCTTGCATCTCCATTTGTTTCTTCAATCTACCGAGTGCGAGCAAGAAAATTCTCGAGTCCCAATCGCTGTGATGATTGAGTTCGGTAAGAGCATCCGTCTTTTTAATCGTTTTTCTGTTTATTTCGTTGATGCTAATCGGTTCCTGTGTTCCTCTTGATCACCGATATTCTATGACAAGCTAGAGTGTTTCTTTTGTACGAGCAGGTTGATAATCGAACAACGAGGAAGCTGTGATTTGAGTGTTCGACGAGGGCAAGAAATCGAGTCCAGCAATCGAGCAAGTCCAATCTGTGGTGCAACTTTGAAGTGTTCTCGAGCCAAAGTAGTCCCGAGTTAATCCTTTTACCGAACCATTCCGCAACCTGTTTCGATTTGGTAAAACTCTGGCCTTGTTTATGATTTTTATCAGTTTATTATGGATTGGCTGTGTCTAAACACATTTCGTGTAGGGAAAGCTGTGACCGAACCAAAGAGGGTTCGAGATGTTGATTAGCTTGTTTGTTGTTCAGTTCGTGATTATCGTGTTTGCTAGATAGTCGTGGTCGGGAATTGTCTGTTTTGTTTCTTTGAGAGCTAAACCGTTTTTATTCATTTACTTTGACCATGAGTTATATTGCGGGTTTTTGAGTCACTGATTTTGTCGGGAGGTCTCGGTAATAAATGGGTTGGTGTCGGGATTCAAAACGGATTTTTTTAAGATTAGTGCACTTTCTGGCAGAATCTGCCCTGTTATTCGTGTCTGTTTTTAACCTGGTTAAAATAGGATTTTGGATTTTTGGCCCGTGCTGGGACCTTGATTTCTGAATTAGCTTTCCAATGCCGCAACCCTCTCGTCAATCCGAATTACGGCCTTAGAGTTATAACGGTTTTAATATGCTGCTGCTAGGATTATGACCTGTGCGACATGTCTGTCTTGCGACACTGTTTTGAAACCCTTAGAGTCTGTTTTGGTCAGTGACCGTCTCACAGATATTTGTGGTTCTGGTTGTCTACTTTTCATGGTAAAAATATGGGATAAATCTACTGCACAGTTTAAGAGTTATAGCAGTTTCCGTGAGACCGACGGGTGCTGCCAGTTTTCTAAATTGAGTACTTAGAACGGATTGTAATTCGGGTTTCATTTTTATGCTTTAGGATCGTCTAGGAATAACCGAGCAGCGCCTTAGAGTATTGAGGATCCTTTGGAGCTTGCGTTTTCTCGAGGTGAGTATTCTCACCGTGTATTCAGTTTTAACGTTATACATGCATGACTTACGTGTTACATTTCTTGCACCATAATTGTTATCTGAGTTTGATCTGTTATCTGAGTTTGATCTGTTATCTGAGTATCTGAGCAGCTGTTTACTGATTCATGATCTGAGACATTGTGCCTGGGTAACTGAGCTCGGCACAGAGTCATTCTGTGCTATTACATGCTAGGGCAATCTGAGATAATTATGTTAAAGAAATAATAAAACATAATAACACACATCTGAGTTTTGGGATCACCTCCCGTCTGAGTTTTTGGAATTATTCCCGTCTGAGTTTTTGGGATTATTCCCGTCTGAGTTTTTGGGATTTTTCCAGTCTGAGTTTTGGGATCACTCCCGTCTGAGTTTTTGGCTTACGCCTATCTGAGGTGTGAGGAGGGGCGAGGTTGATCTCTCGTCCCAAATCACACAAGCGCGCTATATAAATTAAAATCTGAGTAATAAAATCTGAGAAATAAATCTGAGTAATAAAATCTGAGAAAATAAATCTGAGTAATTAACCGAGGAGATTCTGATTAGGAGTACACCGATGTGCCCTCATGTGTTGTATGTTATGATTGTTTGCATTTTGAGATATTCACTCAGCTTCTCCAGCTGACCCCTATTTCCCCCACATTGTTTCAGGTACCAGTAGAGGAAAGTAGAAGGTGGACGGTTGACCGCTGTATCTTTCATTTCCGATGTGGACGACATTTAATATTTTAAAGACACTTAATTTTAACTAATTCCGCATTAAATACATTTTTTAAATGGAAATACTATTATTGGAATTTAATTATTCAAGTTATTGGGACCGTTCGATTATAATTTTGTTTTAAAAAGTTTTAAAAATCTTGTAAATTTTAGGGTGTTACAAGTTGGTATCAGAGCACTGACTTGAGGGATTTGGGTTCGCAAGGGGCGAATTCAAACTCAAGTTTGAGTAACGAGTTTTAAAAACGAGAAAAGAGTCAAATATTTTTTTTTCTCTCTAAGAAAAGTTTCCACATCAAACATACAGCATGTCACGTCGACCTCTCGCTTCCTACTGCCGGTAATATTTTAGAGTATTATTATTTGAGATTTTGCTATATTCTGAGTGTAGACGAGTAGCGTATTCTGAAAATTTTCAGCCTATCCCCTGAGAGAATTACCTGTGAATTGTATGGATAAACATATATGTATATAAATATACTATCATTATGAGTATTATTTAGAGCTTAATTTGAGCATAGTTTTGGTTTTAATTTATTAGAGTTCTATATAATTATATACAAAAACATACAACGAAGAAATGTGAAATTATAAATTTCAATGAGAAAGTAATTAAAGTCTTCAATTTAAAAAAACACCTTATGGAATTGAAGTGAGATTTCATAAACTCTGAGACAATTTTACCAAGAGTGTAATAAATGGATATAAACTGAGGATGTAAAATCCATAAATTATTTAAATAAGAAATATGCCTGAGTAAATGAAGAAGTTATTAGTATTACAGAGGAGTAATGAATTTTATGACAAATATGAGAATTGATGTTATTATGTCGAATATATTTCTGATTTAACTCTTAGTGTATTTCGCGACGAGGATCGTTTTTCTGAGTATATTTTTCATGGGTAATTCTGAGTGCATCTGCGTTATACACGCTACAAATCTTAATTACATTATATAATCTGTGGGATTTAATAAAATTGAGAAATTTTAACCAAAAGGGGTACAAATAGATGGATATAAAATTATAATATAAAATCCCATAAATTATTTTATGAGAACATGTTCTGGGTAAATAAGAAATGAATTTGTCACATTGAGAAAATATTAAAATCTTACATTTTGGGAAAGCACTTAATAAAAAGAGTTATTGAAACGAGTAAATAAAAATATATTTATATTATCAGCTAATTTAAAGAATATTTTTATGATGGTTTATCAAGTTGGGTAAAGTGAAAATACCGAGAACATATTTTTGTTGTGTTAAAACTTCAGTTGGCTTAATCATGTTTTTAAATGTTAAATTATCATTTGAGATTTTATTTAGTGAAACTTTTTCAGTTATTCATCAAATTTAGAATTTGTGAAATTTTTAAAAGTTCGGGTATTATAAAATCTTGGGACAACTAAAAGGGAAAATGTTTTTATAAAGAGATGGAACACGAGTATTGAGAAAAAAAAATTATGCTAGGAAATAATAAACTGAGATTTATTAAATTGAGATCAAATAAGAAAACCTTTAAGGTATGTGAGTTAAAAAGCTGAGTATGAAAATCCTTCAACTTTTATTTATGTGATTAATGAGTTCAACGAAGAATTATTAAATTAACGCAAAGATATTGAATAAACTATATACTTTTGTTATATTAATTCATCGAGAATTTCCGAACTAAATTAAAGATAAGCTATTCAAGTTTATCTTAAATGGTATTTATTAAAAGTGAACTAAAGGGAAATTACCATCATTAATCCGGTGGTGATCTATTCAAAACGAATTAAAAGAGTTTATGAACTATATTATGTTCTGAGTTTTAGTGTTGAAAACATAATAAAACACTTTTGCTGAGTGCCTTTTTCTGAGTGCCTTTTGCTGGGTGCCTTTTTGCTGAGTGCCTTTTGCTGAGTACATTTCTGAGTAATGGTTATGAGATTTTGAGTATGCACTGTTGAGTGCATATCTGTATTTACCAGATTTTAAAAATAAACTTTTTCTCCTGAGTGTGATTAAAATTCCTTTCTTCTGAGTGTGATTTGTTGGTGGGCTTATATGTGGGAAGTTGTGAACTTTGGGATTGACTCGTGACCAAACAAAAGCATGTGTCGAAAGTAATAGAGGGCCCCTATTACCGTACACACAGGACTTTTGGTTGGTTAGGGGGAAATTTTGAAGGGAACGATGGACCAATGCTTGTTATTGTGAATTTAGCATGCGTATCCTAATGGTTTGTGTGACTACATACTTGCTTGTTTATTTGGTAGACAATACTAGTTTCAAACTCGAGGACGAGTTTTCTCCAAGTGGAGTTGAGTAGGACTAAAAAGGAAAATTGTCAAGAAATAATTATCATTAATTATTATTTATAAATAATATGAGCATGATGCTTATGCAGAGAGATTTTGTTGGTATGAATTTAAAGTACGAAATCTAGATACACAAAATTGATCAAATAAATTATAAGAGTAACTATCAAATCAAGCAGTTGAGAATAATTAAATTTATTCTATGGGTAATTATAGAGTTACAACAAAATGATAAAATCGAGTTTACTGGAGAAATTATCAAATCAAGTTAATTGGGTTGAATGAATACCGTGCAAAAGGGAAGTAGTAATACTACAAATATATACAAATAAGACAGTATACTTATTCTTGGGTGGTTATAAATGTGTTAATGAGAAATCATTAAATTAAAGTGACGAGAACTTATTAATGAGATGAATATGAGAAAACTCTATTTATGAATAATTATTAATTTTGAGATGAGAACAACTATTCAATTAATTTATATTGAACTTAGGAGAAATTTCGAAAAGACGAGAAGGTACTGAATTGATGAACCATAAGCAAACCATAAGATTTAGAATAAAGTGTAACTGCGAATTGAGTAAATGAGAACTAAGGAATTAATTCGTAATTGGAGTAACGAGAAATCATTATAAATAGGAGTATGAAATTTAATTGGAATTTTTAGGGGGTAATATGAAATTAATGAGTAGATATGATCAAAATAATTATGAGGCATTTTAAATTGTGTAAAATCAGTGAAACGGCCTATTAAAGGATCGTTAAACTAGACGAATGACAAAACATCTATTAAATTATTATCGAGAAACCACTAAATATGGTGGAATGGGAACATATTAAAGAGAATTGAAATGACAACATTGTTAATTTGAGTTAATTAAAGGGTTATCAAAATGGGTAATATGCAAATAGAGTAAGATAACAATATAATGTTAAAGAAGAGTTATTTTGAGAATCAATAACGCAGTTGAGAGAGAAATTATCAGTCCAAGTATTATGAGTTAGTAAATTGGAACACGCGAGTAGTCATAAAAATGAGTAAAAATGTGATTCGCATATAATGTTATTGCTAATAAATATTATTATTTCATCAGTTTATGTTTGAGATAGAATGCGGGTTTATGTCTGAGATTAAATTTCTGGTTATGTTTCTGAGATAGATTTCGGGGTTTACTTCTGAGTTAAGATTTCTGAGTTTGTTCCCGAGTTATATTTCTGAGTTTATTTCTGAGACAGATTTCCGAGTTATACTCCTGAGATAGGTATTGAGTTCACTTCTGAGTTAGACCTCTGAGTTGTATTTCTAGATCATATATCTGAGTCATATACCTTAGTATATGAGAATTCTGTGCGATAGGTACATTTTTTGTGAATAATTTCTTGTTTTTGTATTATCTGATAATGGTGTAAGCTACTAAATTGCTTCCTTGCCTTATGCAAACTGGTGTCCAATAGAGTAGAAGATCTTTCAGAGTTAATTCTTATGTGGATTTGACAATAATAAGATTAAAACCTGTTGTAAATATGTTAAGTGATCGTTTGTTGGAGCCTCGCGAGAAATTTTGTTTTCTTCTTTCCAAAAACTTGTTATCGTCATGAGAGATCCGAGTGTGATTGTGCAAATGGTTTGGATGATCTGGTATTACGCTGAGCATCTGGTATCGTCAGCAAATCGATAGTAAAATTTCAAGTGAAGTTGAATCGGAGATTCAACGCGACGTTAATCGCTAGGTGCGGACACTGTGTCCAACTACGAGAGCAAGAAGACGCCTTCAGCAAAGTAGCATGAATTTATTTGTGGTTATTGTTGTCACTCTTCTTGGAGACAAATCGGGATTCTTAGAGAACGTTGAAATTTTTATTTCTCCCAGCCTTATCTTTTGCGCCGTTAGAGACGGAAGATTTGCGAGCAGTGGCAAGAGTTGGAGCTTATTATGATCGGGCAAGTCGCTCTGAAGACTCTCATTCTATTTTTTTCCACCTTTATTGAATTCCTTATTTCATAACCTTAACGTTTTCTTCTATTGCGGATGTGTGCCGTTGGCGAGCCTGAGTCTGAGATTCAAACGTGAGGTTGCTACCCTGAGCTTCTTTCTAGCAATGACTTCGGGGACGAAGTCTATTTCAAGTGGAGTTGAGTTGTAACGCCCCTAAATTTTTATAATTAAATTTAATTATAAAATATTAATATATTAATTATTTAATGTCATATAGTGGATTAATATGCGACGTTTCGACTACGTATCTTATGACATTTTATTGTGTGTCGCCTGACTTGTGCAAATAATTAACTTTAGCGTCGGTCAGTTGTGACGTTCAGTTCAGAGGCCTTGCTAAGTTAGAATTGGTCTATACTCCGCATCAGGGTGAGGCCGGCCATGGGCCAAGGCCGACACCGTCTTTTATTCGGTTGTGTATTATTTAATATAAGTGAGGGGTTAATGCTAACATCCTAGGTCCCATTATTATTATATTTTCTTCTCTTGTACAAATTTCCGAAAATAAATGAGCTTAAGGACTATTTTCGGTATTTACTTTGCTTGGGCTGGACTCCCTTAGTTGGGCCTTTCTCATTTTAATCTAAGTATGCAAGGCCTTAAGCCCAGTTCGGTCTAAACTCTAAGTCGAGACTTTCCCTAATCCATGCGTTTCTTTCTAGCCAAGCATCTCCAAATCAGCCGCTACTTCCTTCCTACCTCCCTTGTACGATCGTTTCCAGCCATTTCATCTTGCATCTCCATTTGTTTCTTCAATCTACCGAGTGCGAGCAAGAAAATTCTCGAGTCCCAATCGCTGTGATGATTGAGTTCGGTAAGAGCATCCGTCTTTTTAATCGTTTTTCTGTTTATTTCTTTGATGCTAATCGGTTCCTGTGTTCCTCTTGATCACCGATATTCTATGACAAGCTAGAGTGTTTCTTTTGTACGAGCAGGTTGATAATCGAACAACGAGGAAGCTGTGATTTGAGTGTTCGACGAGGGCAAGAAATCGAGTCCAGCAATCGAGCAAGTCCAATCTGTGGTGCAACTTTGAAGTGTTCTCGAGCCAAAGTAGTCCCGAGTTAATCCTTTTACCGAACCATTCCGCAACCTGTTTCGATTTGGTAAAACTCTGGCCTTGTTTATGATTTTTATCAGTTTATTATGGATTGGCTGTGTCTAAACACATTTCGTGTAGGGAAAGCTGTGACCGAACCAAAGAGGGTTCGAGATGTTGATTAGCTTGTTTGTTGTTCAGTTCGTGATTATCGTGTTTGCTAGATAGTCGTGGTCGGGAATTGTCTGTTTTGTTTCTTTGAGAGCTAAACCGTTTTTATTCATTTACTTTGACCATGAGTTATATTGCGGGTTTTTGAGTCACTGATTTTGTCGGGAGGTCTCGGTAATAAATGGGTTGGTGTCGGGATTCAAAACGGATTTTTTTAAGATTAGTGCACTTTCTGGCAGAATCTGCCCTGTTATTCGTGTCTGTTTTTAACCTGGTTAAAATAGGATTTTGGATTTTTGGCCCGTGCTGGGACCTTGATTTCTGAATTAGCTTTCCAATGCCGCAACCCTCTCGTCAATCCGAATTACGGCCTTAAAGTTATAACGGTTTTAATATGCTGCTGCTAGGATTATGACCTGTGCGACATGTCTGTCTTGCGACACTGTTTTGAGACCCTTAGAGTCTGTTTTGGTCAGTGACCGTCTCACAGAGATTTGTAGTTCTGGTTGTCTACTTTTCATGGTAAAAATATGGGATAAATCTACTGCACAGTTTAAGAGTTATAGCAGTTTCCGTGAGACCGACGGGTGCTGCCAGTTTTCTAAATTGAGTACTTAGAACGGATTGTAATTCGGGTTTCATTTTTATGCTTTAGGATCGTCTAGGAATAACCGAGCAGCGCCTTAGAGTATTGAGGATCCTTTGGAGCTTGCGTTTTCTCGAGGTGAGTATTCTCACCGTGTATTCAGTTTTAACGTTATACATGCATGACTTACGTGTTACATTTCTTGCACCATAATTGTTATCTGAGTTTGATCTGTTATCTGAGTTTGATCTGTTATCTGAGTATCTGAGCAGCTGTTTACTGATTCATGATCTGAGACATTGTGCCTGGGTAACTGAGCTCGGCACAGAGTCATTCTGTGCTATTACATGCTAGGGCAATCTGAGATAATTATGTTAAAGAAATAATAAAACATAATAACACACATCTGAGTTTTGGGATCACCTCCCGTCTGAGTTTTTGGAATTATTCCCGTCTGAATTTTTGGGATTATTCCCGTCTAAGTTTTTGGGATTTTTCCAGTCTGAGTTTTGGGATCACTCCCGTCTGAGTTTTTGGCTTACGCCTATCTGAGGTGTGAGGAGGGGCGAGGTTGATCTCTCGTCCCAAATCACACAAGCGCGCTATATAAATTAAAATCTGAGTAATAAAATCTGAGAAATAAATCTGAGTAATAAAATCTGAGAAAATAAATCTGAGTAATTAACCGAGGAGATTCTGATTAGGAGTACACCGATGTGCCCTCATGTGTTGTATGTTATGATTGTTTGCATTTTGAGATATTCACTCAGCTTCTCCAGCTGACCCCTATTTCCCCCACATTGTTTCAGGTACCAGTAGAGGAAAGGAGAAGGTGGACGGTTGACCGCTGTATCTTTCATTTCCGATGTGGACGACATTTAATATTTTAAAGACACTTAATTTTAACTAATTCCGCATTAAATACATTTTTTAAATGGAAATACTATTATTGGAATTTAATTATTCAAGTTATTGGGACCGTTCGATTATAATTTTGTTTTAAAAAGTTTTAAAAATCTTGTAAATTTTAGGGTGTTACAATAACTCACCATGATTATTACTACATTTGACAAAAAAAAAATTTGAAAAAAATATAATGATCCATTTTTTTTGTGGATCATAATAATGATCCATATTTTCTTTGTGGATCAAAATTATGATCCATATTTTTTTTGGATCATTTTTGAAATTTTTTATTTTTTTGGATCTTATAGGCTGCGATTTTTATGTTTAATAAAGATTTTTTTTGAAAAAGGTTTGTTTTGGATCATTTTCAGAGTTTTTTTTTTAGTCTCCGCAGTCCTCACCGGATCCGGACCCTATATTGTAACACCCGTATTAATATAACATCGTTTAAATCATTTAAAATACATTTTTCCCAATATTTGACATATTGTCCAAAATACAGTTTAACAAAAACTTTAAAACCTTTATCAGAGTTTACGAAAATACGGTGTCACCAAGTATATCAAAACCATAGGCAAACGGGATCTACCTATGAGCTCCCGAGCTAATGTAACGCCCTGAAATTTTAATAATTAAATAATATTAATTTAAGCGTCATATTTAAATTTAAAATAAATAATTAGTAAATTAATTATATTGAAGTTAGACGGTTCGTTATTGTTTAGACGTTTTGACTAGTTGGACACTTTATAATTAATGAGACGTAATTAAATTGATAAATGGGTTATAAGTTACTTAATTTCGAGTTATTGCGTGTCGGGTTTTAATCCGACTTAAATGTTATGAGATAGGCAAAGGGTTAACTTATCGAGCTAGCGAGCGGGCTTGAAGCCTTGTGGTGTAAAGGAGTTATTACATAGCGAGCGGGTTTAAGGAATTACCCTAATCATTTTTTTTTACCTCTTGAAACCTGCCGCCGGATTAAAAAGAAAGGGGCAGTGGTAAATTGTTGAAGTCGAGGGAATGGTTGGCGTTTTCATATTTTTTTTGTTCATTTCGATCAAGTGGCAGCCGGATTAAAAAGAAAGGGGCAGTGGTAAATTGTTGAAGTCGAGGGAATGGTTGGTGGCTGGCAGCGATTTAATTTCTTTGATTGGCGGTGGTATTTATTTTTAGACAATTCTTGTTTTTGGGTTTCTGACCAACATCATCTTTTGGGATGTAAGCAGCAAAGATTATTTTTAATCTCTACCATTTCGTCCACTGGATTTTTTTTTCTTTTCAGATAGCAACTGTAGTAATTAATTCCATGTGTGCGCCAAGAAGATATACCGCAACCCCATTTCGTGTGTCTAATCATTGGCAAAATATACAAACAACTGAAGATCAGTTGATTAAACATTGGTGCGTAGGGTATAATTTCTAACCCTTTTCTTTTGATGTTTTTAGTTATTTGTCTATATCATTTTGTTATCATAATGTTAATGTAATTATTGAATTGAGATGGGGCTGTGGTATGCCGAGTTGATGTCGGGTTTGTATAACAAGTTTTTAAACATGAGTTGAGTTTTGGACAGAATCTGTCCTGTTGGGACACGTTTTTAACATGGTTAAGTTAAGTTTCTGGATTTTTGGTTCGTGATGGAGTCTAGTTTTCTGAGTCTTCTTTCCGTTGCCGCAAACGGCTTGTCTATCTGATTTACCATTTAAAAGTTATCCATGTTTTCGTAAATTGTCGCAATAAATTTTACTGTGCAGCTATTCTGTTTTGTGAGCCTGTTTTGAGGCCACTAGAGTCTGTCTTTGGGCGTAAGCCACTTGAGAGTGTTTTGTGGTACTCTGAGTCTAGTTTACATGGTAAAAATCTGGGGTAAATCTACTGAACAGGTTGGGAGATATGACAGTTCCCGTGGGAGTAACGGGTTCTGGCAGAATCTTTTGAAACGAGTTTTGAGCTGAGTTTTAATCCGAGTCTTATTATGTGATGTAGGATCTTCTAGGACCTGAGTGGTGACTCTTGTACGTTTCGAGGATTTTCTAGGAGCTTACGTTTATTGAGGTGGGTGATCTCACTATAACTTGCATTTACATTCATTTCATGATTTTGTGCTATATGTCATGAATTGCTATTGCTTTGAGATGAGCTTGATTATGTGTTGAGATGCTATATGATGTTTATTTTAATTCCATCCTAAACTGAGATATGGATGCTGAGTAACCGAGCTAAGCACCATATCATTATGTGTTGATCTGCGTACATGAGTTATGTTTATGAGTTATACGCATGTGAGATATGCTAGTTGATTACATATTTGTTGAGTTGATATGTGTTGAGTATGAGATGGTTTGTTTTATATGAGTACATGTTGTATGAGTCAACACGTTAATAAAACTAACCTAATAACTATGAGATTTTAATTACCGATCACAAGAGGCGATGGCGAGAGCCAACTCTTCCCATGAGTAGCCAAAGTACACTACACGACGGTCAGCGTGGTACTGCAGAACACCTAGAGGACGGGTGTTGGAAGAGGGTGTTGTGACGAGCGTATGGCGGTGGGCGTACGTTGAGCATCGTCACAACCCACGGCGAACCTAAAGAGAATTAATAAAGGCCGACTAACGAGAAATGAGTAGAGTCATTAGGGAACATGTATATGGCATGATCTGTTTGTATGTTTTTGTTTATTTTGAATTTTATCCACTCAGCGTGTGGCTGACCCCAAACACTTCCCCCCATTTTGCAGGTACTAGCAAGGGCAAGGAGAAGGTTCATGACTGATGGGTTCCATCTCGGTTTTTATTGATGGATTTGGATTTTTACTTTAATGTTTGTTGAGTCAAACTTATTTTTAACACTTTATTTATTCCGCATTAAAAACCACGTGACGGTTTATTTTATGAATTTATGAGTGGGACCGGTTTTTCATTACTTGTACTTTGGGAAAATACTTATTTTATGACTTTATTTATTTTTATTTCCCCTGATTTTTTGGATGTTACAGGTCGGTATCAGAGCTTTGGCTTGAGAGAATTGGGTTCACAAGAGGTGGATTCCAGACTCAAGTCGAAGCACGAGTTTTCAAAATGAGTTTTTCAAAATGTTTTAAAAACGAGTCCAAATCCAAATCGAGAAGCAGCGCATCAGGACGACCTTATGCCTCTAGTACCTTATTTTTTGAGTTATGTATTTAATTTAAAACGTCGCGAGGACATTTAAATAACAAAGAGAATAATAGAAGTTTGAATCAAAATGAAATTTCTGAGGAAATAATGAGATAAGCTAAATAAGTGATTATTAATTTAATTGATAAGGAGTTATCAAAACAAATCAAGTGAAGAGTTATTAAACCAAATTGAGTAAAATCATTAATGATAGTTTGTTTAATTGAGAATGATTGAGCAATAAACTGAAAATAATTTAATAAAGAAATTTTATTTATACCGATCATAAAATGAGTCAATTAAGATCGTTAAATGAGATGGTTGTATTGAATAATATGTTTTATTGAGTAAGTGATAGATCATTAATAAACAAATGAGATTATATGAGGTAATGAGATATCGCTAGGTTTATATCAACAAGTAAATTATTAATGACTAAATAATAGAATCACTAAAGAGAAGACTTATTAGAAAACAGTGAAACAAACTAAATAAGAGTATCGTTAATGTGAATCAATAAAGAGCTATCAAAACAAGTAAGAGAAAGAATATTAAGTCAAATCGAGTTGAACGCGTTAAATGATAAATTATGAAATTTAGTGACGAGAAACATAATAAAATTTTTATATGAGAATCAAGAATAATAATCGAATAAAATATTGGGAATTGGTGTTAAAGGAGAAATTATGAATTACGAGGAATTAATAAATCAAGGCTAAATTAAGCATTTATTTAAAAAGAATTAAATAAAAAATGCTATTTAAAATTTTAAGTAACCATTAATTTGAGGACGAGAGACACGATCTAATAAATAATTGTGATGAGTAAATATGTTTGATTGTGGAGAATTACTAATTGAATAAACGAATGAGGTTTATGTTATTTGAGTAAATGAAAACTAACGAACTTGAATTGTTTAACAAGAGATCAATAAGGTGAGATGTATGAAATTTGATAAATATGAATCAACGAGGAATCATAAGTCATAATAATGAGAAAGGTTGAAGTAAATGACAATTAATGTGGTCACAGAGATTAATACAAATAGAGTAAGAGACTAGCGAATTGAGAGAAAACCTTTTACAAAAACTATAAATCTAGTTCTACATTTATATAACTAATTTAAAGAACATCGAGAATGCGAAATAATAGAGCTATTAATGGAGTAAGAGATAAAATTCTATTGGAGTTGATAAAAATTTGTAAAATTGAGATATTACTAATTGAACGATAAGAGAAAACTAAAATGAGTTATTAATTGAGTTAAGTGAAAAAAGTGAGTTAATGAGATTTATTCACTACGAGTTACAAGAGAATTTATTTTAAGTTAAAAAAACTGATATATGGTTAGTGCCATGAGTAAACCAATTGAGAACTAAGATTTAGATATGAGCAAGAGATTATCGTGAATGTGTAACACGAAGTGACGAGTTGTGATGCTAATGCATGTAATAAGTTTGACCTCTGTGGAGTCATAAAATGAGTAATTATTAATGAGAAGTAATTATGATACTATTAAGGAGTAATGAGTTATAATTGAGAAAATTTAATAAAGATACGAGAATCCATGAAAATGTTAATGAGAAAGCTGTCAACTAATACGAGCAATAAATTTCTTTTATAAAGCGATAAAAATTAAATGAGTAGGGGGTGTGAGGGGGGCGTAAAGAGTATACGTTGAGACCGACTCACCCCTGTGAATAAAAGTTTAATTATCGAGAAATTAAATAGGACCTTAAAATTAGGTAATCAACAATGCGAATCAACAAACTAAACTAATGAGTGTTCGTAACGAGTTTCTATGAGTGTAGAGTATGAGATTTCGAGTGTATGTGATGTCGACTAAGAGTTGATCGACTGGGCGGGCGTGTTGCGTTTGAGACTGGACCGACTAGAGTGGTCGGTACTGGGGCGTACACGTTACGTTGAGACAGGTTGTGACTCAATTGGTTGAATTGTTGTGTGGGAAATTGTGAACTTTGAGATTGACTTGTGACCAAACAAAAGTATGTGTCGAAAGTAATAGAAGGGCCCATATTATCAATACACACAGGACTTTTGGTTGGTTATGGGGAAATTTTAAGGATAACAATGGACCAATGCTTGTTGTTATTAAATTAGTTAAGTAGATTATATGATTATTTGTTTTAGGCGGTAGTGAATGCATGTTCCAAACTCGGGGACGAGTTTTCTACAAGTGGAGTTGAGTAGAAGTAAATTAAGAGAATTACCAAGAAATTTTTTTGTTTGTTATGTGTTATTTATAATTGTTATGAGCATATATGTACATATAATTAGCTAGAGAGTTTATAAGAGTAACTTTTAAATCGAGAAATTATTTCTGTGAGAATATAATGAGATAATAAGAGGTTATTAAAATATGAGAATTTATTATGAATTATTTATTTCGAGTTAAATGAGAAGAACGTTATTATAAGAGATTATTAAATCCAGTTGAGGAAGTTGCTGAGAAAAATTACTGTGTCGAGTAATATATATTATTGAGTAATTATTAAATCAAGAGTAAATACTGAAATAAGTAAAAGAGAAAAATATTAAGTGAATTGACAAAAAAAAATTGTATTTCTGAGCGTGACATATATATATGCATATAATTAGAAAATTTATAAGGATAATTGAGAATAATTTAATTCACGTTATGGTGTAATTATCAAGTTGTAAGAAATTAATAAGATGAGAGTAATGGTGCAACTGAGAAGTAACAAGTACTATAATTATATAAATAATAAGAAATTATTAAATTATGATGTAGTGAGAAATTATGGAATTAGAGTAATGAAAATTTTATTAATGAGGTCGTTAATTTAAATTAGTAATAAAACATTAAAACGAGCTAAATGAGGAAAATTTATTATTATTGAGTAATTATCGAGCGATAAGAGACTAATAAACTAAGTTAAATGAACAAATTATTAAAAGCGAGTTAAGGTGAATTAACAAATGAGATTATCGAATCGAGTAAATGTGGAAACCTTTAAATTGAGAACGAGAAATAACTGAGTAATTTAATACACGAGAATTAACGAGCTAAATAATTAAACGAGAATTAAAAATAAGAGGTCGATAACTTGAAATTTATGAGTAGACATCTAGTCAAACTAATCAAGAAACGATGTAAATGAGAACAAAGCGAGAAATTAATTAACGAGCTAAATGATAAAATCATTATATGAGTTGAGAAGTATCATTAAAATGAGTTGAGCGGGTAATATTAAAAAGAGTCGGTAAAGAATTGTTAAATACGAGTTAACAAGAGAACCAATAATTTGGCTTAAAAGAGAAGTTATCCGTCGAGTAGTATAAATTATTAAAATGGATCACACGAGTAATCGCAAGAACACGAAAACGAGTATATCGTGTGACTTGTGAGAAGTCATTAAACGAGAATTTGAAATAAATTGATAATATAGCCTACGATGAGTTAAAAGTATGGTTATAGGAAATTAAATATATGCATTTGAGTATATGCAAATTGAGTAAGAGGCATGAGTTGCTTACTATGTGAACATCTTCTGTGTGATAAATACATTTATCGTGAATAATGAGTCTGTTTTGTATTAATTAATAGTGATGTGAATCACTAAATTGTTTTGTATGCCTTAAACAAACTGATGTCCCATAGAGTAGAGAACCTTGAGAGGTCATTATTTGCTGAGATTGACTATAATAAAATTTTATATGTTGTTAAATTATACAAGTGATCATGTGATAGAGCTGTGCGGGAATAGATTTCCCATAAAAAACTTATTGTTATCGCCACGAGAGGGCCGAGCGTGATTGTGAGCACATAGTGGATGGCCGAGTACCACGCCGAGATCATCTGTCGCGGCAGACAAACCCGTAACAAATCTCCAAGTGGAGTTGAATTGGAGATTCAACGCATTATTAATCGCTGGGTGCAGGAACCGAGTCCGGCTGTGAGAGCAAGAAGACACCTCCAGCAGAGCATCGTGGATTATGCTGTGCTTATTATCTACATTTCTTTTTATACACCGAGACCCTTAGAGAGCATTCCCTTTTTTTTTAAATTTCTTTTAGCCTTATCATTTTGCGCCATTAGAGACGGAAGGTATGTGTGAGAAATTGCGAGAAACGGAGTTCATTATGATCGAGTAGGTCACTCTGTAGAGCTTCTTCTCATTCATAAAAAACCTTGTTACCTTTTTGTTTTGGGTATGACATAACCAGGTTGCTTGCAAGAGGTTGTGTACAATGCCACGTGAACACTAAAACTTATCATTTTCCCCATTTGAAATATGTGTCGTTGGCGAGCCTGAGTCAGAGATGCGAGATCGCTACCCTTAGTTTCTTCCTAACAATGACTTCGAGGACGAAGTCTGATTCAAGTGAAGTTGAGTTGTAACGCACTGATCCTCACCGGATACGGACCCTATATTGTAACACCCGTATTTTTATAACATCGTTTAAATCATTTAAAATACATTTTCCCCAATTTTTGACATATTGTCCAAAATACAGTTTAACAAATACTTTGAAACCTCTATCAGAGTTTACGAAAATACGGTGTCACCAAGTATATCAAAACCATAGGCAAACGAGATCTACCTATGAGCTCCCTAGCTAATGTAACGCCCTGAAATTTTTATAATTAAATAATATTAATTTAATCGTCATATTTAAATTTAAAATTAATAGTTAGTAAATTAATTATATTGAAGTTAGACGGTTCGTTATTGTTTAGACATTTTGACTAGTTGGACACTTTATAATTAATGAGACGTAATTAAATTGATAAATGGGGGTTATAAGTTACTTAATTTCGAATTATTGCGTGTCGGATTTTAATCCGACTTAAATGTTATGAGATAGGCCAAGGGCCAACTTATCGGGCTAGCGAGCGGGCTTGAAGCCTTGTGGTGTAAAGGAGTTATTAGATAGCGAGCGGGTTTAAGGAATTACCCTAATCATTTTTTTTACCTCTTGAAACCTGCCGCCGTATCTCAAAGTGAGGAGTTGGCGTTTTCATATTTTTTTGTTCATTTCGATCAAGTGGCAACCGGAATAAAAAAAAAAAAGGGCAGTGGTAAATTGTTGAAGTCGAGGGAATGGTTGGTGGCTGGCAGCGATTTAATTTCTTTGATTGGCGGTGGTATTTTTTTTTAGACAATTCTTGTTTTTGGGTCTCTGACCAACAACATCTTTTGGGATGTAAACAACAAAGATTATTTTTAATCTCTACCATTTCGTCCACTAGGATTTTTTTTTCTTTTCAGATAGCAACTGTAGTAATTAATTCCATGTGTGCGCCAAGAAGATATATCGCAACCCCATTTCGTGTGTCTAATCATTGGCAAAATATACAAACAATTGAGTTCCGTAGGGAATTCATCACTATATATATATATATATATATATATACTAGCTTAAAATTCCGCCTGACTGGGCGGGCGAGAAATAAAAAGGAAAATACCAATAACAAAAAATTTAAGAAATAAATATAGTAATCTATTATTGAAATGGTACACACAATTTAATAACGAAATAAAACTTCTTTGTATACGACGTTTGTTGTTGAGTCGGTGTAATTGTTATATTGGTTGCAACAAGTAACTTCAATCCTTTCAGCAGCATAGTGACAAGCTGAAAGATCAAGTCATGTTGTGCATCAAACAAATTAGAAAGACTGTTCCGAATCACTTATAAAAACACATTAGACTCAAGGTCAAACTTTCCCTTTGACTTCCAGGTCAAACATGACAAACTACATGACATATAAAAATATAAATAACATGACAACCATCCAATATATAGTTGAACTATTCTTACAGTTAACATGATTTTTACATTCTCAAAAGCACCAAATTTTACATTCTCCCATGAATGTATATAAAAACATGTAGAATGCATTTCAAAAGTTTGAAATTGAACTATTTTTTAGCAATAATGTATGGAACAATATTCATCTCAACCGTTGATCTCTAAAAATAATGCTCTTTCATCATCAACATGAGGAAAACCACTTCCATAAACAAAAGTATCAAGATCACTCCCACAAAATAACTTCAACTTCACTATCAGAAACTATTTCCCAAAATTTCTGGCCCAATTGTACCTTTGATGCAGATGTTGGACCAAATTGTATCCTTCAAACTCCCTTCACCAAATTTGTTTATGGATATTATTTATGCAAATGTTGAAATAAATTTACATCATATTCATCGGAATTTTTTATATACCTAATGATGTAACAATCAAAATCCATTCTCAACAAATCAAGGCCACCAACATCATCCCATTTAACATTTGGAATGCTTCAAAAGCCTTCTCTTGTTGAATATGATTGAACCAATTTAGCTACTACCTGACGATAATTAATAAATACAAAATTATTTCTAGCAATAAATTTGATAAAGTTTATTACCTCAAAATCAGACATTGGAATGCTAAAATTTTCCATTTCATAATGAGTCCAGGTTTTCTTCCACTAATCTTCATTATCTGTACTTTCTCTAGAAAGTTCTATTTTCCGTTCGATCAAAAAATTTCTTCATATCAAGATTACCAGCTTTATTCACCAATGCTATTAAATCAGCACAAAGTAATCCATGAGCAGACCTTGAAAGTTTGACCACGTAAAACACAGCTTCACGTTTTAAATGGCAAGGAAGAACGAAAATAATCTGGAATCTCACATTTTGATCTTGAACACCTAAAGTGATCTCACGGTCAAACCGACCTGGTGTAACATCCCAAAAATCAAGGGGAAATTTAAAATTTTTTAATCAATAAAATATTACATTTTTCCCCAAAAGTACAAGTAACTCAAAGGTCCCAACTCATAAATAAAAATATAAAACCGTCTCGTGTTATAAATGCGGAACAATTAATGGTTTTAAAACAAAACATGTTTGACTCAAAATAAATGTTTTAATCCAAATCCATAAATATAAAAATAGAAACGCAACTCATCAACCATTGACCTTCTCTTTGCCTTTGCTAGTACCTGCAAAATGGGAGGGAGTGTTTGGGGTCAGTCACCGCTGAGTGAATAATCAACACAATAAACATACACATACAAACAATCCACACCACATAAGTGATCCCTAAAGACTCTACTCAATTCTCGATTATTAGGCCTTTTATTAAATCACATTAGGTTCGCCGTGGGTTGTGACGATGCTCAACGTACGCCCACCGCCATACGCTCATCACAACACCCTCTTCCAACACCCGTCCTCTAGGTGCCCCGCAGTACCACGCTGACAGTCGTGTAGTGTACTTTGGCGACTCAAATGGGAAGAGTTGGCTCTCGTCGTCGCCTCTTGCGATCGGTAATTAAAATCTCATAGATATTAGGTTAGTTTTATTAACGTGTTGACTCATACAACATGTACTCATATAAAACAAACCATCTCATACTCAACACATATCATCTCAACAGATATGTAACCAACTAGCACATCTCACATGCATATAACTCATAAACATAACTCATGTACGCAGATCAACACATAATGATATGGTACTTAGCTCGGTTACTCAACATCCATATCTCAGTTCAAGATGTATTTAAAATAAACAACACTTAGCACATCATCAAATAAACAAGCTTATCTCAAAGCAATAGCAATTCATGACACATAGCACATAGTCATGAAATGAAAGTAAATGCAAGTTTATAGTGAGATCACCCACCTCAAATAAATGTATGCTCCTAGAAGTATCCTCGGCACGTACAAGTCACAACTCAGATCCTAGAAGGTCCCTACGAACCAAGACACAATCAAACGCTAACACCCGAATCACCACACGACGCCAACACCAAACAGCGATGGTTACTTGGGTGAGATTTTTATCGAATAACAAGGGGATATTTGGATGTCTTATGCACGCATACCCATAAGAAATAAAAGGAGGAATATGATGGTATAGCTACTGCCGCTCAAGTCAAACAAATGGTCTTTTGTTGATTTCTTGTGTCACGTACCAAAAACCAAAAACACCTATAGTTCGCATCTTCTTTGCGCCGTCGTCCAAATATCTCAAACCCTCACACGTAAATTACTAAATTGTGGCAGGCGTCTCCACTTCTTTCTTTTTATTTTCATTGACAGGCCATAAGGCCCCTTTGGTCATATAAGGCCCGACCCAACACTCTTCCAAAATTATTTAACCGCTAGACCCAACCCGGCGATTAATATATAAAACGACACCTAACTGATTATAAAGTGTCCAAATAATTAACACATCAAAATAATACGAACAATCTAACTATAGGTCGCCTAAATAATATGAACCGTCTAACCACAGGTCGCCTAAATAATATAAAATTGTTTATAATTAATAAAACGTGATTAAAATAATATTATTTAATTATTAAAAAAATTAAGGGCATTACAACTCAACTCCACTTGAAATAGACTTCGTCCACGAAGTCATCGCTCGGGAACAACTCAGAGTAGTGATCTCGCATCTCAGAATCAGGCTCGCTAACGACTCACATCCGCAATATAGGAAGAAAGAAAGAAAAAAATAAGGTTATGAAATAAAACAAATCTTCAGGATAACCTACTCGGTCAGAATGAACCCCGGCTCTCGCAACTGCTCATACAAATCTTCAGTCTCTAATGTCGCAAAAAGTTAAGGCTAAAAGATATAAAATCGAATGCTATCTAAGAATCTCGGTTTATCGATGAAAAGGATGTCGAAAATGACACAAACTAACTCACGATACTCTGTTGAAGGCGTCTTCTTGCTCTCGTGGTCGGGCACAGTTGCTGCACCCAGCGGTTAACGTTGCGTTGAATCTCCGATTCAACTCCACTTGGAGATTTGTTACGGTTGGTTTGTGGTGACAGATGATCATGGCGTGGTACTCAGTCATCCACTATGTGCTCACAATCACAGTCAGCTCTCTCGTGGCGATAACAACAAGTTTTTATGGAAACACCTTCCCACACAGCTCTATCCAATTATCACTTTTACATTTTATCAACAAATAAAATCTTATTATTGGCAAACTCTACCAATAAATGACATTTCAAGGTGCACTACTCTATAGAACGACGGTTTGTTTTAGAACAAAATAAACAATTTAGCGATCCACACCGCTATCAACCAATACACAACAAGTACAAAGTCCACATAAATGTATATTAACACACGTTAATCTCAGCCCGTAAGAAACTCATGCCTCTTACTCAATTTGCATATACTCAGAATGCAATCATCTCAAATTCCTACAACTTGCTTATAACTCAACACAAGCTGTAATATCAATTTAACTCAAATCTCGCTTAATGACTTTCTCACTAGTCACACAATATACTCATTTTTCTCATTCATGCGATTTCTCGCGTGATCAAATTTAATTATTTATACTACTTGAACGGTTACTTTCTCTTTTAAGCCGTGTTCTTGGTTCTCTTGTTAACTCTTATTTAACAGTTTCTCGTTGACTCTTTTTAGTATTGCTCGCTTGACTCATTTAATGATACTTATCAACTCTTTTAATGGTTTTTATCATTTATCTTGTTAATAAATTTCTCGCTTTGTTCTCATTTAATTGTCTCCCGATTAATTTGACTACATGTCAACCCATTAGTCTCAAGCTTATTTTAAGTTTTAAACGCCTCAATTAAATGTCTTCTCTTTACTCAATTAATTAACTCGTTAATTACCTACCTCATTAATTCTCGTATATTCCATTACTTAGTTAATTTTCATTCTCAATTAAAAGTTTCCTCATTACTTTATATTTTTAGTGATTTCTCAATTTAGAAACTCATAGTATTTTAATAAAATTTTATTATTTGACGCACTTATATTTTTCTCGTTTGCTCATTTTAATAAATACTCTTGATTTGATAATTACTCAATTAAAAATAATATTTGATAACATTCAATTTAATAGTTTAACTAAAATATCCCTTTAGTTAAAATTTAATATTTGCTCATAATAGAATTTTCTCATTTGATTTATTTTAATAATATACTCGCTTAACTTGATTTAGTAGTTCACCATAATAATTTATTTATTTAACTCGCTTTAAATAATTCATAAATAGATTCTCACTACCCCAATTTTCATAATCTTTTACTATCCCATTTATATAATTATAGTACTCGTTACTTCTCATTTGCACCATTACTCTTGTTTTATTAACTTCTTACAATTTGAGGATTATACCACATCATGAATTTGATTATTCTAGGTTACTCTTAAAATTTTTTTAATCGTATCGTATGCTTATATATACATCTCTCGCAGAAATATAATTTTATTGGTTAATTCACTTACTATTTTTCTCTTTTACTTATTCCATCAATTACTCTCGATTCAATAACAACAATTTTCTCGTTTAACTTGATTAATTAATCCTCATTAGCTCAATAATATGAATCTAATAATTCACAACTTTATAATTATTCTCTATTCACACTCTTAATCTTGATAGTTTTCCCTGTTACCACCAATCCACTCCACTTGGAGAAAACTCGTCCCCGAGTTTGGAATTGGCACCCAAAAACCCAAAGAACTCGCTACGAACACTCGATAGTTCGGTTTGTTGATTCTCATTTTAGATTACATATTTTAAGGTTTCCTTTAATTACCCGATAATTAAACTCTTATGCACAGGTGTGAGTCTGTCCCAATGTATACAGTTTACGCCCCCCTCACACCCCTACTCATTAACTTTTTATCACTTTATAGTAATCATAATTTATTTATTCTCCATAATTGATGTTAGCTTTCTCATTAAGCCTCTCATGGATTCTCACATTAGGTTTTCTCAATTATAAATCTTCTCTATCATTGTCTCATTAATAATTAGTCATTTTATGATCCTCATAAGTCAAACTCGTTACATTTAGTAGCACCACAACTTGTTATTTCGTGTTACACATTCACGATTATCTTTTGATCAAATCTGGGTATTAACCCTCATTTTGGTTTACTCATAGCATATTTGGCATTATCATATAACAGTTTTGTCGTTAAATAAAATTCTCATTGAGTTCGTAGTGAATAAATCTCATAAATTCTCTAGTCGCTTAACCCGTTAAATAACTCATTTTGGGTTCCTCGTCTCTTTCAATTAATGATGTTTCAGCTTTACAATATTTATTAACCTTATCAAAGTTTTATCTCTTACTCAATTAATTGTTCAATAGTTGCATAACTTTTCATTACCCCATTAACAATTCTAGTCATTAGTTCTCATTTACTAATAAACATAATCTCCTCTATTTATTAAATTAAAAATTTTCAGTAATCAATTACATTTATTCGACACAACTATTTATTAGATCAAACTTTTTGACTTAAATTAGTAGTTACTTATAACTTTAAATATAATTTTTCATTTAATCCGTTTAAATAAATGTTCATTCATCTCTTTGTTTATTAGTTCCTCATAATTCATAATTTCTCATTTAAAGCGAATTACTTATTATATTATTCGACTATTACTCTCTATTCTCAATTTAATAATTCTCAATACATAGATCTCTTCATTTAAATTTGTTTTGGATAACTTTTCTCATTCATAATTGGTTTATTGATTTTCCAAAAATTTAATAATTTAACAGGAATTAATTTATTCTCAATCATTTAATTTACTTCCTCATTAATCAGATTAACAATTTATCATTAATGATTCTTACTCCATTTGGTTTAATAAACTTTCACTTGATTTGTTTAGATAACTCCTTATCAACTTAAATCAATAATCTCTTATTTGTTTATTAGTTTCACATAAATCTCGATTTAGTGATGTTTTCACCTACCCCTTATCTCTTAACATTTTTCTTATTTTCTCATTTATTTTGCTCTAATGATTATTCAATCGTTCTCGATGTATTATTAACTCATATAAATCATTTAACGATTTCAACTCACTTTGATTTACTAGTCTCTCTCTTGACATGTTTTGATAATTCTTTATCAATTCGTCTTTGATGATTCTCTTATTCGATCGGTTGTATTGTTTTCTCATAAATCTCTTTAGTGGTTTTATTATCAACTCAGTAATAATTTATTCATCCAGTTATCTCGCATAATAATGTACTAATTATATATAATAATTGAGAGTGTTAATGATACTTAGATGTTTGACGAATGGTCTCCTTGAATCCTTTCCGAAACATAGGCATGACTCAGGTGCGTATAATAATAGGGGCCCTCTATTATTATCTGCACCTACCCATGTCATGGTTTCGAGCCAGTTTCAAAAATTCCACGATCTGCTATCCTCATACCATCCACATAACAAGTAGTTCACAACAATAATTAATAAGTATAGTGTATATATCTATATATAGTCGCACACTTCACACTCATCTCGAGTTAATTCTCTTTTATTCTCTTAGTATTCAATGTCACTCACGACGTTTTTAATAAACTAAATAATCTCGTAAATAGGTACTAGAGGCATAAGGTCGTCGTGATGCGCTGCTTTTCGATTTGGATTTGGACTCATTTTAAAAACACTTTTGAAAAACTCCTCGTGCTTCGACTTGAGTGTGGAATCCACCCCTTGTGAACCCAATTCTCTCAAGCCAGAGCTCTGATACCAACTTGTAACATCCCAAAAATCAAGGGGAAATTTAAAATTTTTTAATCAATAAAATATTACATTTTTCCCCAAAAGTACAAGTAACTCAAAGGTCCCAACTCATAAATAAAAATATAAAACCGTCTCGTGTTATAAATGCGGAACAATTAATGGTTTTAAAACAAAACATGTTTGACTCAAAATAAATGTTTTAATCCAAATCCATAAATATAAAAATAGAAACGCAACTCATCAACCATTGACCTTCTCTTTGCCTTTGCTAGTACCTGCAAAATGGGAGGGAGTGTTTGGGGTCAGTCACCGCTGAGTGAATAATCAACACAATAAACATACACATACAAACAATCCACACCACATAAGTGATCCCTAAAGACTCTACTCAATTCTCGATTATTAGGCCTTTTATTAAATCACATTAGGTTCGCCGTGGGTTGTGACGATGCTCAACGTACGCCCACCGCCATACGCTCATCACAACACCCTCTTCCAACACCCGTCCTCTAGGTGCCCCGCAGTACCACGCTGACAGTCGTGTAGTGTACTTTGGCGACTCAAATGGGAAGAGTTGGCTCTCGTCGTCGCCTCTTGCGATCGGTAATTAAAATCTCATAGTTATTAGGTTAGTTTTATTAACGTGTTGACTCATACAACATGTACTCATATAAAACAAACCATCTCATACTCAACACATATCATCTCAACAGATATGTAACCAACTAGCACATCTCACATGCATATAACTCATAAACATAACTCATGTACGCAGATCAACACATAATGATATGGTACTTAGCTCGGTTACTCAACATCCATATCTCAGTTCAAGATGTATTTAAAATAAACAACACTTAGCACATCATCAAATAAACAAGCTTATCTCAAAGCAATAGCAATTCATGACACATAGCACATAGTCATGAAATGAAAGTAAATGCAAGTTTATAGTGAGATCACCCACCTCAAATAAATGTATGCTCCTAGAAGTATCCTCGGCACGTACAAGTCACAACTCAGATCCTAGAAGGTCCCTACGAACCAAGACACAATCAAACGCTAACACCCGAATCACCACACGACGCCAACACCAAACAGCGATGGTTACTTGGGTGAGATTTTTATCGAATAACAAGGGGATATTTGGATGTCTTATGCACGCATACCCGTAAGAAATAAAAGGAGGAATATGATGGTATAGCTACTGCCGCTCAAGTCAAACAAATGGTCTTTTGTTGATTTCTTGTGTCACGTACCAAAAACCAAAAACACCTATAGTTCGCATCTTCTTTGCGCCGTCGTCCAAATATCTCAAACCCTCACACGTAAATTACTAAATTGTGGCAGGCGTCTCCACTTCTTTCTTTTTATTTTCATTGACAGGCCATAAGGCCCCTTTGGTCATATAAGGCCCGACCCAACACTCTTCCAAAATTATTTAACCGCTAGACCCAACCCGGCGATTAATATATAAAACGACACCTAACTGATTATAAAGTGTCCAAATAATTAACACATCAAAATAATACGAACAATCTAACTATAGGTCGCCTAAATAATATGAACCGTCTAACCACAGGTCGCCTAAATAATATAAAATTGTTTATAATTAATAAAACGTGATTAAAATAATATTATTTAATTATTAAAAAAATTAAGGGCATTACAACTGGTTTTCTAAAAGCTGGGTCAACGGCATCGAGTCTATTAGTTGCATCAATTACTAAAAGCTGGGTCAACTGCATCAAACCGACGTGTGTTTTTTTGAAGTGCCATCTGATTTAGCATCTCTGTGACAAAATCATTTCTAGCAATAAATTTGATAAAGTTTATTACCTCAAAATCAGACATTGGAATGCTAAAATTTTCCATTTCATAATGAGTCCAGGTTTTCTTCCACTAATCTTCATTATCTGTACTTTCTCTAGAAAGTTCTATTTTCCGTTCGATCAAAAAATTTCTTCATATCAAGATTACCAGCTTTATTCACCAATGCTATTAAATCAGCACAAAGTAATCCATGAGCAGACCTTGAAAGTTTGACCACGTAAAACACAGCTTCACGTTTTAAACGGCAAGGAAGAACGAAAATAATCTGGAATCTCACATTTTGATCTTGAACACCTAAAGTGATCTCACGGTCAAACCGATCCGGTTTTCTAAAAGCCGGGTCAACGGCATCGAGTCTATTAGTTGCATCAATTACTAAAAGCTGGGTCAACTGCATCAAACCGACGTGTGTTTTTTGAAGTGCCATCTGATTTAGCATCTCTGTGCGATTCATCCATACATGTCATTAATCACGTTACAATTATTCGTTCCATTTCTATTCGAAGATCTTTTCGTTTTAAAGCAATTACCTCAACTTCATCAATGAATACTATAGATGGTGCGGTTTTGTATGCTTTTGAAATTAGTTGGGGTTTATGTTCTCTTTTGATGCACTTCAAATGGTTGCAACATAATAAGTTTTGAAATTATCTATAATGTCAAAATGAAATTCTGCATATTAAAAATTAGAGTAATACCAAATTCTGATTTCATTACCAAATTCTGGTTAAACACATGCAAATTTCGATTAAACATTGCATACCAATTAAATAACTGTTTGAAGTTTTGAACACCCTTCTTGAGACTGTTAAATAACATATTCCAAATCTTATCACAGACAGATTTTTTTACGATAGCAAGAAAAGTCTGATTATCCTATGCATTTTACCCACAAAAAATATACATTTTTTATCGTTTTTATTAAATTAAAAAAAATTGAAAAAATTCATGACATAGACCATACCTTTAAAGAGATGGTCTTTTTGAAGAGTTCTTCAAACTCCTGATAAAGAGGAATGCATAAAAACTGTGCATTCATAATTCTCATTCGCATTTCCGCTGAGCTTGAAGAGGTTGCAAAAACATCAACAACCTGCAAAACAGAATCCAATTAAAAGATCCATGCAAATACACACGGATAAGCAAATAAATAAATAGACGGATAAATAAATTAAATAAATAAATAAATAATTACAAAAAATAAACTTATCATATGGCTGAATACCTCAATGAAAATCTGCCAACAGATGAAGATGTCGCAGAATTTTCAAGTTGAAATCCTGTAAGTTGGTTAACCTTTACAAAGGTTTCTGCAAAAAGTTGTAAAATTATAATATTTATTATTTTTTCTATTCAAAAGGGATATAATATGATGAATTACATTAATCTAATGATCATCACCTATAAGTTTTTCACAAAGTGATTCTAAATCCGGGTACCAGGCTTTCACAATGCATTCGATGTCACAATGAATAATATAGATGGTGCAGTTCAAAACCTTCATGTATAAAACATCAACAAACATTACAACAGTAAACATTCATGTATAAAACTTGATTATAGAAAAGATTATTTGATATAATTATTTTAAGTTAGAATCAATCCTAATCTTAAATTAGCATGAAAGGATCAACAATGGAAGTTAAATGATGGCCATCTTTATTTTTGTTACTGATAATATTCATAGTTTCTGTGCACAACAATTTTAAGATGCAATATTAAACTTATTTATTTTAAGAATAAAAATGCAATTGTATTGCTGTATGGAGCTGCCATCTGCCCCAATTCATACATATATGAATCACAAGTCATGAAAACCTTAATTTATAGTCCTTACAAATTTTAATTTTGGTTAGAAACTAATTAAGCTCATAAACTAATTCAACTTCTTACAAACCCGTAAACCCAAATCAATGTTGCAGATCAAATTACGGAAATGGTGATTCAAACCCATCAACGCAATCGCAATTAAAAGAAATTGCCATCAAAAGAATGAAAATGGAGGAATATTTTCGAGGTAAAGAAATCTTAAATTCCTCGGATCAAAAGTTACCTACAGAATCTTCACTTTTCATCACGAATATAATACCGTTGCAAGCTTCTCGCACACTAATCAGCAAAAAAAATGATGGTTTCTTCAATTTGTATGAGGCTTTAAGAGGAAGCGATGGTAGCGGTAGTGGAAACGTCTGACGAAAATTAGGGCGAAAATTAGGGCACTGATCATGTAACGAAATTAGACTTTTGATGTCTTCAACAAGTTTCCAGCCGGCATGCATCAATGACTCCTTCCGGTAGTGATTTGAATTTATTCAGCATGAATTCTGTAAAATCCCGTGATTATCGATTTTGTTGTTATATTGCAGGAGGAATAGAAGAGTATCCGCTGGTTTTGTTTAGATGAGGCCAGCTAGCATAAGAAGGCAATTACAGGTGGCATAGTACATCAATTAGAATGCTTGAAAGTGATTAGTTGTCAAAAAAATTTCAAACCTAGGCCTCATAGATATATATATATATATATATATATATATATATATATATACACATATAAGTGGGATCCGGTGAGCACTCAAAATATGGTGAGGACTCGTGAGGACACCTAAAAAAAATTTCAAAAATTTCCTAAAAAATATATATATAACTCCGCATGATTATTACTACATTTGACCAAAAAACATTTAAAAAAAAAATTATTATCCACTTTATTTTTGTGGATCATAATATTGATCCATATTTTTTTGTTGATCAAAATTATGATCCAAAATAAAAAAATTCAAAAAATGATCCAAAATAAAAAATGGATCATAATAGTGATCCACAAATAAAGTATGGATCATTATTATGATCCATAAAAAAAAGTGGATTATAATATTTTTTTCAAAATTGTTTTTTGGTCAATTGTACTAATATTCATGAGGAGTTATATGTATTGTTTTCAGAATTTTTTGAAATTTTTTTGAGGTGTCGTCACGAGTCTTCACCGGATCCTACTTCTATATATATATAGTGTAGAATCAGAACCAATTAAGGCTACAGAAACAGCAGAACTCAATCTAAACCATTGATTTTTGAAATGAAATGATCATGGAAGACACATTAATGTATTTGATGAGGGACCCCCAAATATTGGTTTCCATTGATGTCATTCATGCATGTATACATATATGTATAGATAACACTTATGTATGCATACATGAAAACATATACATATATGTATACATGCATGAATGATATCAATAACCAATATTTGGGGGTCCCTCATCAAATACATTAATGTGTCTTCCATGATCATTTCATTTCAAAAATCAATGGTTTAGATTGAGTTCTGCTGTTTCTGTAGCCTTAATTGGTTCTGATTCTACACTATATATATATTAGTAAATTAATTTTGATTTATTTAATTAACATTAATTATCCAAGGGTATTTACGATATTTTACAAAAAAAAAAATTTGTTTCCTTTTTTTGAAAATTTCCTAAAATTTAGGAATTATTTTCAAAAATATATTATTATTTTGTCATATTTGTCGAGCCGGTTGTGCATATATGTTTAGTCGGATAATTAATGATATGTTTCCGTAATTAGTGTACATCTATGTTATTTTTTAATAATTGTTGCATATATGTTATTTACAATTTTGTAACATAGACATATCTTCCTTTACGGTAGAAGTTGGTTTACCAAAAACATATATGTAACATAAAACATGCATGTAACATAAAACATATATGTTGAATAAATGAAAAAAAAAACTAAACTTCAGAAAACGGTTACAATAACACAATGTATCCAAATAATAACATATTTGCATTTAACTAGTTGCTCGTGTGCAAGATATGGAACATCTAACTTTTATTAACAAAATCACCCACTAGCCCAATTTATATTCCATCTAATTTTCTCATTTGTCTTTCGATAGTGAACACATCAAGCAGAACCTGTTCCTTAACAAAAAAAAGTGCTAAATTCCTCTTTTTCAACTTGTCAATGTTCTTTGTATCAATCCCTGCAAAATATAAAGAAAAACATATATGTTTAATATTTATAAGTAAAGCTCATTAGCCTCCATCAAAAATCAATATAAAGAGTAGGTGGAGATTGTGGGAGTCCCACACCTTCCTGCCAAAAGGAAACTATTTTTTCTTAAAAACAAACCTACTAATTTGCTATTTACTATACTAAAAGCTAACATTAGATAAAATAAAAATAACCATATTGACATGTTGTAGAGATCTCTCGAAATCTCAGTAGCTATGCATCATGGATTATATTATTATTTCTTAAAAATAACAATAATAAATTAAAGGCAAAACCATGAAAATCGGAAACCCCAACATATTAAAAGCAAAAACAGGAATAGTAAATTAAAGGCAAAATCATAGAACAAATCAAAGGCAAAAACATCAATTTTGTCATGTGAAGAAACAAACTCATGACAACATAGTGACGATGGGTAAAGTATTTAATTTCATTTGAACCGTACCATCGAGATAGTCGGTAAAGTATTTAATTTCATTTCAAAAAAATGAAAACTTTAAAAAAGTTTGTAAAAAGAAACAAACAGATCAATCAATTTACCGGCGACTGGTCACGGTGGCTGCCGACAGCGGTTGGCGGACTGCCGGCTGCAAATGGATGTGTTGCCCACAAAACAAACTCAGAAATGGACCGACAGCGCAACACCAACCAGATCTGGTGCAAGTGGACGCTGGAAAAACTAAGGGCCGCCGCTAAATCTTTACTCCGGTAGATGACGGTGGTGCGCGTGGCGGCGCAGGACTGGGTTTCCGGCTGAAAAGTGGATACCAATGTGGTCGGAATATTGTGGTTGTTTCAGTGACGGTGGCGGTGCACCCTGATTTGGCCGGTAAAAGGTCAGATCTTAGGGTTAGAAAAAATGGTGGAAATGAGCATTCAGAGAGAGAAACAAGAGTGAGGCAGAAAATGAGGGAGTTGCTATACGTACGTTTAAAAGGATAGAGATATGCTATTTTTAAGGAAGAGACCGAGTTTTAATATTTTTTATTATTATATTATTTTGGTAAATACCTAATATGCCCTTTTCAGTTAATTTTTACTTAAAATATAATTTTCATTATTTACGAAATTGCCATGAATAATTTTAACCGTTAGATTAAAATCTAATGGCCCAAATTGATTAATAAAAAGTTCTCAGAGTTCTTTTTAAAATTAGGGTTTTCAATATAAACATTCACAATATATATATATATATATATATATATATATATATATATATATATATATATATATATATATATATATATATATATATATATATACATATATATATATATATATATATATATATATATATATATATATATAGGGTCCGATTCAGCGCAGAACCGCAGAACCATCCTAACATCCAATGTTTTCTATGTTATACATAAGTTGTAAATTTGCATACATGCTGTAACCATCCTAACATCTAATGTTTTCAATTTTTTATACAAATAATATACAAATATATTTATATATTACGTGTATAAAAAATTGGAAACATTGAATGTATAAATGTGTTACAACGTGTATGGAAATGTACACCTTATGTATAACATAGAAAACATTAGATGTTAGAATGGTTCTGTAGTTCTGCAGATTTAAACGGTTCTGCGCTGAATCTGGCACTATATATATATATATATATATATATATATATATATATATATATATATATATATATATATATATATATATATATATATATATATATATATATATATATATATAGGGTCCGATTCAGCGCAGAACCGTTTAACGGTGCAGAACCGCAGAACCATCCTAACATCCAATGTTTTCTGTGTTATACATAAGTTGTAAATTTGCATACACGCTGTAACCATCCTAACATCCAATGTTTCCAATTTTTTATACAAATAATATATAAATATATTTATATATTATGTGTATAAAAAATTGGAAACATTGAATGTATAAATGTGTTACAACGTGTATGGAAATGTACACCTTATGTATAACACAGAAAACATTGGATGTTAGGATGGTTCTGCGGTTCTGCAGCTTTAAACGGTTCTGCGCTGAATTGGGCACTATATATATATATATATATATATATATATATATATATATAAGTGGGATACTGGGGGGACTCAAAAAACGGTGAGTACTCGCGAGGACACCTCATAAAAATTTCAAAAAATTCCGAAAAGAATATATATTTAACTCACCATGATAATTACTACATTTGACCAAAAAAAAATTTCGAAAAAAAAATTATGATCCACTTTTTTTTGCGGATCATAACAATGATCCATACCTTTTTGTGGATCATTATTATGATCCATATTTTTTTTTGATCATTTTTGAAAAACTTTTTTTGTTTGGATCTTATAGGCAGCGATTTAAATATTTAAAAAAGAAATTTTTTTGAAAAAAGTTTGTTTTGGATCATTTTTAATGTTTTTTTGGAGTCCTCGCAGTCCTCACCGTGAAAAGAGTCCTCACCGGATCCGGACCCTATATATATATATATATACACACATAGTTCCTCCGTATCAAAATAAGTGAATCACTTTAAAGTTTACGTTTTTTGAGATAAAATAAGGTAATAAGAGATTAGTGAAATTAAATGAAGCAATTAGAATAGATGGACCCCACACCTTCACTATTTTGTTGCTTTTTCTAAATTGTGAAAATGTCAAATATAGGAAGGTGACCAAAATAGATGGGGCCCCACACCTTTAATGATGTTTAAAGAGGGATAAGTACGGGTAAAGGGGTACTTTTAAATATAAAAAGTTACCAAATAAGGTAAAATATTAAAGTGATTCACTAATTTTGATACACCCCGAAAAAGAAAGTAATTCTCTTATTTTGATACGGAGGAAGTATATATATATATATATATATATATATATATATATATATATATATATATATATATATATATATATATATATATATATATATATATATATATATATATATATATATATATTGTAGAATTAGAATCAGAACCAATTAAGGCTACAGAACCAACAGAACTCAATCTAAACCATTAATTTTTGAAATGAAATAATCATGAAAGACACATTAATGTATTTGATGAGAGACCCCCAAATATTGGTTTGCATGGATGTCATTCATGCATGTATACATATATGTATAGATAACACTTATGTATACATACATGAATACATATACATATATGTATACATGCATGAATGACATCCATGCAAACCAATATTTGGGGGTCCCTCATCAAATACATTAATGTGTCTTTCATGATCATTTCATTTCAAAAATCAATGATTTAGATTGAGTTCTGCTGGTTCTGTAGCCTTAATTGGTTCTGAAACTAATTCACCCCTATATATATTTATATAGTCCGGATCCGGTGAGGACTCAAAAACCGGTGAGCACTGCAAGGACTCCAAAAAAACTCTGAAAATGATCCAAACCAAAATTTTTTCAAATTTTTTTTTAAACTTAAAAATCGCAGCCTATACGATCCAAAAATAAATAAAAAATTTCAAAAGTGATCCAAAAAAAAATATATGGATCATAATTTTGATCCATAAAAAAAATATGGATCATTATTATGACCCACAAAAAAAAGTAGATCATAATTTTTTTTTCAAATTTTCTTTTGGTCAAATGTAGTAATAATCAAGGGGAGTTATATATATATATATATATATATATATATATATATATATATATATATATATATATATATATATATATATATATATATATATATATATATATATATATATATTTTCGGAATTTTATGAAATTTTTGCGGTGTCCTCGCGAGTCCTCACCGTTTTTTGAGTCCTCACCGGATCTCACTTGGGTATATCCCATTTGCTAACAATGTCATGTGTAATTCTAGGATTGGCCAACATGTCATGTCTCTCTTTCCTGCATTTATTCACAATAATCCCTTCATTTCAGAAAATTTTCAGGGTTCCTTTCAGAAAATTCGTCCAGCCGCTGTCTCAACGGAAAACGCAATATCATCTTCTATCGACATAAGTTACATAGGTTTCTATCAGAAATTATATGGACGCTTTGGTGGACGATTTGGCCTGGCCATATTGACCAGCAGATGAAAAAAGACCACCACTACAAAACCTGAAGATGAATCGCCAGAAAACTTGGCTGGAAACTCAAAATTTCCGGCAACACACATTATTCGCACCCCCAAAGTCTGTGAAAACGGGAGAAAACGCAACGGTCATTGGTGTTGATCTCTTTTGTTCCACCGTCTGCGTTTCTTTCTGTGAGAAACTTTTCATGGGATGTTTTAGCATCTCTGGTGCTAACGACCTTCGTAACAAGAATCGTATTCATGTCTCCAACACCGGAAAAGCCCCTTTTTTTCTTTGCCAATCTCGCGACGGTAAAACCAAGATTTTGTTTTTGTAATTTTGGATTTAAAAAATGTGTTTTTTGGAAATTAATTTTATATAGTTGCATAGATACATTGATGTAATTGCCAATTTCATCATTCAATTAAAATTACATTTTCAATCAATTTTTCATTATGCCCTACGAACTGTACATTTTCAAATTTAAGTCTGTTTTTACATTTGATCCAACTTAACAGAATTAAAGTTGGATTGTGCAATCAAAAGGGAGTGTAATTGGTCACAAATTTGTTGGTTAAGATGAAACCCAGAGTGCATCTTCGTATCAATAGCATCTTACTAGCTTCCTTTATTCTTAACTTCAGTTGAAGTTTTGATGTTCTGGAGTTCATTTAGGTTTTGATGTTCACTGATTCGGAGAGTATTGAATTGATGATCAATAGTAAATTGAGGTTTTGATGTTCATCATCAACTAAGGTATGTTTTTGTATACCGCTCAGTTAGATGACTAGATCTTGGTGTTTAGCATTTTGCTCAATTAGGTTTTCAATTACATGCTCATCACTTCGCTCAATTAGGTTCATAAATTATGACAGTATTCATATTTACGCTTCATCTATAACTCTACAAGAATATAGAGCCATATTTTTTTTACTTTTTATTAGATCTGTACTATTTGGAGTTGAAGTTTCTAGGATTCTTTGCAGTGGGTTCTTGGTGGTGGAGTGGTGATCTTAAACCAGGTACACCATCATAATTTGAAATCAAAGTTTATTTTTGTTTCATTGCGACCCCTTTTCACGTTAATGTATAGTTTTCAACATGTATTTTTGTGACGAATGTATTGTATTTTTTGCAGGCTCTTTGGTTGGTTGGTGTTGATCCAGGTGTTGGGAAGAGTACACTTATGTTACAGGTATTAAAGAATCATAATACTTACTTTGTATGAAAACTTGCATTTAAAGAAATCGACACTGACGAATTGTTTTTATGTTCAAGAACATCGAGGTTTTGCTACAATTGGTTTCTTAAATCATTGTTAAACTCATGAACATGTTTTATAAATTTTGAAAATTCTTTTCATTATGGTTTTTTTCAGGACATTTTGGCAAAAACTCAGGCTTTGTCTCCTCATACTTTAATTATTGATTTCATTCGAATTGTTCATTTTGAGGGAGTTACTGGTAGTTTTAGAGCTTAAAGAACGCACATCAGCCTTGCTGCGGTTTGCTAAGAACATAGATATACCAGTCGGGTCACATGGGTCAAACTGCAAAACAATCGGGTCACACGGGTTAACCTGGTCAAACTGCCAATCTGGGCAAACGGGAAAAAAATTCTTGAAGATATTAACAAAAAAATATTTTTCTAGAATTTTTTTTAAATTAGGCCTTATAATTAGAGGCCACTAAAGCAATTGAATTATTGTATACATTAACTTGTTTTCTTACATTTTAATCGGTCAATTGGGTCAAACGGCCACCCAGGTCAAACGGGTCAGAAAATAAGATTGACCCAATTTTTTTTATAAATTCTCCAATTAATTACATTAAATGTGTCAACCGGGTCACAAATATCTTTTTATCTTCATGTAGTTTCAAGCTTTCAGATATGTTGGGCAGCCGTCTTCGTTACCCTTAAGTTGGTATGGTTAGCTTCAACAAGTTGCTGAAACATAAGGAGTGAGAAAGCTTGTTGCTTAACACATTCGGTTTGACAAGGTACTTCAAACTTTGACTTTTATGGTCAAAATCAACTCTCTATACGAAATTAAATAGGTTGAGAGAGCAACCATTATTGTGTTACCTCTACTGATGTTTGTGGACAATAGACTTGCTGCAGGGATGAGATTGTATGTCCTCCATTGATCATAAATTCAGATTATGATATAGAAGAAGTTTTGAAATTTTTGAATCCAGTATTTGATTATTATGAGTGAAACAATTTGTACACGGAACCAATTCTTGGTTACCTCTTTATTTTTTTTCTTTATAAACCCTACCGTTGTATAATTCAATACCATTTTTAATGATGGTATTGATTTAGCATTATATATGTTGTTAAAGACATTGTTTCTTAATTGATTAACTTTCACTTAATACTGATATTTCATTGACTTTTATCTGATTTTATTTGTTATTCTATGTTTATCAAGAATTATATATATTCTCATCGTACTACTCTTCTATGTATTTTTTGAAGCACGTCTGCCCAGTCGGGCGGGCTATGTACTACTCTTTTCCCGGTGAGGACTGCGAGGACAATTTTCGTCCACTCATCTTCAAAAGGGCATAAAGGTCATATTCGAAACCCCTCTTTCCTCCTTTTGCCACTTGTCCTCTTATAATTGGAAGTGAGTTTTTTCCCCTGCACTTTGTTTTTCGCTCATAACTTTTTTTTTTATTTGTAAAATAAAAAATCTAAAAATGCCAAAAATTTTAAAATTAAATTTTCTACAAAATGAGTATAGTCATGAAAATTTGAAAAAAAAAATGATCTAAAATTGACAATGATCCATAAATAACAAAATGATCAAAAAATGAACAATTATACAATGTAAACAAAATGACCATGAATGAACAAAATGATCCAAAATTATATATGATATATTATTTGACTAATTATTTATACAAAAATATGTTTATACAAGATTAACAATGATCCAAAAATAACAAAATGATCCAAAATTATGACAATGATCCAAAATTAACAAAATGATCCAAATTTAACAAAATGATCCAATATTTTATCCGGGTTTTTTTTTTCAAATTTTCATGACTATACTCATTTTGTAGAAAATTTAATTATAAGCACTTTGGCATTTTTAGTTTTTTTTTTTACAAAGAAAAAAAAAAGTTATGGCCGAAATACGAACTTGGGGGTAAAAATAAAACCCACCAAATCAGAAATTGACATGTGGCGAGGAGAGAAAGTATGTGTGCGGAAATGACCATTTTAACCTTACAAATTTTCTTTTTACCCCCACTATTTTGTTAAACTTAACACAAAACCCCTAACCTTCTAACATTGTTACTTTTTTTTTCACATTGATCATATTCATTAATTTTCTTTAATCTAAGGCCCATATTTGTCCTCGCAGTCCTCACCAGAAAAAGAGTACTCACTCGATCTCACTTCTATATATATATATATATATATATATATATATATATATATATATATATATATATATATATATATATATATATATATATATATATATAAGTGGGATCCGGTGAGGACTCCAAAAACGGTGAAGACTCGTGAGGACACCTTAAAAAAATTAAAAAAATTCCGAAAAAAAAATATATAACTCCCCATTATTATTACTACGTTTGACAAAAAAAAAATTTGAAAAAACAAATAATGATCCATATTTTTTTGTGGATCATAATAATGATCCATATTTTTTTGTGGATCATTATTATAATCCATTTTTTTTGGATCATTTTTGAACTTTTTTTTTTTGGATCTTATAGGCTGTGATTTTTAAATTTAAAAAAGATTTTTTTTTTGAAAAAAGTTTGTTTTGGATCATTTTTAGGGTTTTTTTTTAAGTCCCCGCAGTTCTCATCGGGAAAAGAGTTCTCACTGGATCCGGACCCTACATATATATATATATATATATATATATATATATATATATATATATATATATATATATATATATATATATACATGAAATAAAATAAACAACCCTGCAAAAACATAAACGTTAACTTATTAGGTTTGCCATGACTTATGCCCTAATAGGTTAATCTAAGGACATCTTGATAGACTTCGCCGACTTGGTCGTGTAGATCTCATTAACTCCAACATCCATGGTGGAACTCGAGGAACATAACCACCGGTCTAATTTTGGCAAACACTAACAATAAACTCTCATATAAAAACATTTATAATTAAATGAGCAACAATTTAATTTGTTTTAACCATTCTTATATTTAAGTTTAAACTACTTATATATATATGTTATAAAGATTTGGTATTATTTAACTTATTATCATTAATCTAGTATCTTACATGACTCGTAATATACTTATATTATACTTTGTAACGCGATGTAATTTTAATAATTAAATAATATCAATTTAATCATCATATTTAAATTTAAAATGAATAATTAGTAAATTAATTATAATGAAGTAGGCGGTTCGTATTATTTGGACGACATGTAGGTAGACGGTTCGTTTTTATTAAACAACAATTTATTAGACGCGTTAATTATTTAGACATCCTAATCATTTGGACGCATTGTAATATAATAGTTCGTCTCAGGTTTGGACTAGTTAGGTAATCATAACAGTTGAGTGATATTCTTTTGAGTTGGGCCGGCCGTAGGCCAAGGCTAAATCTTTCGTTGTCGGATTTTAAATGTTTCGGGCTTAAGGCCTATTAAGTGATTAAATGATCATTAGCTGATATAAGATAAACCCTAAACCCCTTTTCTTTTTCTGTGATATCGACCAAAACGCCCCTGCCGACACCTTTGAAATTAGTTTGAGACGGTGCAATTTGGGAGACGATGTGGAGGAGTTTGGGGTGGAATTTCTCTTGTGGAAGACTGTCATGAAGCCACGAAATCAACTAAGAGTTAATTGTTAGTACAAAATTGGGTTATATCTAAGTCGGTGGCATTCAACGTGAAGGGGCAATGAGAATTAATTACTTGCGGTGGCTTTTGTGATTCTTTGCAGCTCACGTGGGGTGTGAATAAAGAGAAAGGGAAGCAGCTCTGTTTGATCAATGGCTTTTATTTAATTGTTTGTGGTTGGCGGAGAATGAGCTGCGCACGGGTTCGACTGCTAGACCAAAATCGAGTGTTGATTGTGTTGTGGTTTTGCGTGGTATCAATCTTTTGTTCTCTTTTTCGTTTATTTGATAGACTTCATTCATTTATGACTCGTTTGATTGGTTTGGTTAAATTGTTTTAAAATCGTCTAGTTATTGTTACAGTTTTGGGGCCGAGTTCGTAGGGGCCGTGGTATGCCCGAGTTTTGTCGGGTCGGGTTGGCTAAAACAAGTTTTTGCATCAAAACGTTTTCTGGCAGAATTATGCTCTCCTGTTCTCGGTTGTTTCTGACCCGTTTAAAATACTTTTTGGATTTTTGGCCCGCGAAGGGACCTTATTTTCCGAGTTAGCTTTCCAATGGCGCAAACCTCTCGTCAATCTGCTTTACGGTCTAAAAGTTATACTCGTTTTAATATGCTGCTGTTAGGTATTTGAGCTGAGCAGCTAGTCTGTCTTGTGAGGCCATTTTGAGACCCTTAGGTCCTGTTTTCGACAGTTACCATCTCATAGTAATTTGTAGTTCTCGGAATGTAGTTTATGTGGTAAAAAGTTGGGACAAATCTATTGAGTAGATTAGGAGTTATGGTAGTTTCCGTGATACCGACTGGTGCTGCTAGTTTTTTCTAAATTAAGTCCTTGGGGTGGATTTTAATTCGGAGTTCCGTTTAATATTTTAGGATCTTCTAAGAGATAAATCGATGTACCTTTGACTGTCGGGAACCCTTTGGAGCTTACGTTTCTCGAGGTGAGTATTCTCACCGTGTATTCAGTTATAACGTTATACATACATGACTTATATGTTTTATTACTTGCACTATATTTGCTATCTGAGTTTGATCTGCTATCTGAGTATCTGAGTATGTGTTTTTACTATTACTGATCTGAGACATTTGTGCCTGGGTATCTGAGCTCGGCATAGAGTCATTCTGTGCTATTACCTGCTAGGGCATCTGAGATAATTATGTAAATTTTTGGGTGTTACAAGTTGGTATCAGAGCTCTGACTTGAGGGATTTGGATTCGCAAGGGGCGAATTCAAACTCATGTTTGAGTATCGAGTTTTTAAAACGAGAAAAGATTAAAATATTTTTGTGATAAAAGTTTCCACATCAAACATACAGCATGTCACGTCGACCTCTCGCTTTTCCTGTTGCCGGTAATGTTTAGTATTTTTATTTATTTGCGTATTATATATATACATATTCTGAGTTTAGCTGGAAGGTGCATTCTGAGAATTTTGAGTTAAAAATTTGAGAGAGATTCTGAGTATATTCCGCGACGTGGATCGCTGATCTGAGTATATTTTTCAGAGTGTAGTTTCTGTTGCATTTGCGATATAAATGCAAAGAGGTACAATTATATATATTTTTATAATCTGCGAGATTTTACAATTCTGAGTATAATTTAGAGTATAATTTTGAGTTTTTCACTACTCTCAGAGTTCCATATATTTTTATAAATACAAAACATATAATAGAGTTAATTTGAAATTTTATTCAGAGAGATTTTAGTCAAGGGTGTGGATACCTTCTTAGCATGAGGCCTTTTGGGTGGAGCGGTCCATACCAAGAACAAAACCGTGGGCAAATTGGACAATATTGTGCTACGGGGTTCTGGGATGGTACAAGTGGTATCATGGACAATATTGTGCTACAGGGTTCTTTATAAGGGTGTAATAAATAGATATCAAGTTATGACATAAAAACCACAAATTATTTAATGAGAAACATAAACTGAGCAAACGAGAAAATCAGGAACAATATATTTTATGAGAAAATAATAAGAGTTTCTAATTTAAAGGAACCCCTAATAAAGTTAATGTGAGATTATACAATCCTGAGAAATTTTAACCAAAGTGTAATAACTGGGTATCGATTTATGATGTGAAAGCAATAAATTATAAAGAGAGAATGAGGAAGTCTTTAATATTTATTTAAGGGAGTAATAAAATTTTTATAATGAGAAATATTAAAAGCTTTCGTTTGGATAAAACACTTAATAAAAAGAGTTATTGAAACGAGTAAATAAGAGATTATTAAATCAAATTGATTTAGAATATTTTACTTAAATGAGGGTTTATCAAGTTGAACAAGGATGAATTATTAACTCGAGAAAATGAGAAATAATTACAATTGAGCTAAACGAGGAAATATCGAATCAAAATTTTGAGAAGTATGTTTAATGAGAATTTAATAAACCTAGTTAAAATAGGTGAATAACTAATTAAATACGTCAAACCGAAGAATTTAATTAATGAGAAATAATTAAAATTTGGGGTATGACTGCTAAAACTAAATAAATAAGAAATGGTTACATCATAAATTTAATAGAACATTTAATTTACTTTAAAAGGGTATTTATTGAAGCGAGCTTAACAATAATTAATAAAGTGGGTTAAAGAGAAGCAATCAAGTCGAGTCAAACGGGAATTAGTAACACGAGCTAAAAGAGAATTACTGAACGAGGTTAAAAGAGAAATTATTAAATTAAACTTACTAGCTAAACGAGAAAAAAAAAATTGTGAATACAATGAGCCACGAGTTGTAATAACTTTTGAAGATTTCATGTTGAAAAGTCAACAAGTTGACATGTATTATAAATTGAGATAAATTGAGAAAACATTCAAAGTATGTGATTTAAATAGCCGAGTGCAAAATCCATAATTACTAAATGCGAATAACAAGTTGAGTGAGAGATCATTGAGTAACTCAGAGATATTGAATAAATTATATAAGTTTATTATACTAATTAACCGAGAATTTGCTGAGTTAAATTAATCAGAAATTTTTCTTTAGTTTATCTTAAAGAGCATTTATTAAAATGGATTAATGGGAAACTATCATCATGCATTTGATGATGATTTATTTAAAAATGAGTTAAAAGAGCTATAACTGAACAAAGTTAAACGAGTAACACAATAACTGAGAACGTTGATCGAAAGGGTATTAATCGACGCTCGCAATCACAATAAATTAATAATTATGAGGAGAATGTAAATCATATTCACGAGGACTGATAAATGACATAGCGAGTAGAAAGTTTAAAGTGAGATTTATAATGTGAAAAGTACAAAGGTGAAATATTTTTCTTATGTGAATCAGAGTTATCCGAGTATAGCGTATGAGACTAAATATACGTGTGATTTTCTGGGTAATGGTTATAAGACTTTGAGTACACACAGCTGAGTGCATATCTGTATTTATCCAATATGGAATAAGTTTTCTTTCCTTTCTGAGTGTGAATATTGATGGATTTTTTATGCGGGAAGTTGTGAACTTTATGATTGACTCGTGACCAAACGAAGGTATGTGTCGAAAGTAATAGAAGGGCCCCTATTACCGTGTACACACATGACTTTTGGATGGTTATGAGAAGATTTTGAGGGGAACAATTGACCAATGCTTGTTGTTGTGAAAGTAGTATGTGTATCCTAATTGTTTGGATAATTATATGCTTGCTTGTTTTATTATGGTAGAGAATGTCAGTTCCAAACTCAAGGACGAGTTTTTCTCCAAGTGTAGTTGAGTAGGGGTAAAAGAGGAAAAACTTTCCAAGAAATAATTACCATTTATGTATTATTTATAAATATTGTGAGGATGATACTTATGCAGAGATATTTTTATGGGTGAGGATTTTAAAATGTGAAATCTAGATACATATAATCGATTAGAGAATTTATAAGAGTAACTATCGAATTGAGTAATTGAGAATAATTAAAAAATTTCTACGGGATAATTATATAGTTTATAACAAATTGATAAATCAGGATTAATGGAGGAATTAATAAATCAAGTTAATTGGGTTGAGTGCAAATTATACAAAAGAGAAATAATAAATAAAATAATTACATACACAAATAACGAGATAAGTATGCATACTCCCTCGTGGTTATAAATGTGATAACGAGAAATTATTAAATTAAGGTGATTAGAACTTATTAATGACTCGGATATGAGAAAACTGCTACAATGAAATATTTTGAGGAAAATGAGTTAAAATGAGGTCGGTAATTTGAGTTAGTAATGAATTATTATTAAAACGAGCTAAATGAGAAAACTTTATTTTGATTATTGAGTTACTTTGAGTCTATAAGAAATTATAAACTGAGTTAACTGGACAAATTAATAGATGGAGTTAAAGGAGAAAAGTGGTAAATTACCGAGATGTTTTATTTTATTTATTTTTTTTTTTTTTTGTATTTCAAAATTTTTATTAATGAGAAAAGTTTATTTGTGATTAATATTAAATTGAGTTAAGGGGAAAGATCAAATGAAATTATTGAATGGTGTAATATTTTTATCACTTGGAGTCATCAAATTATAAACCTTATTATATTTAAAATTATTGGATAAAGATTAATTATTGAGTCGAGTAAATGGAGAATACATTAAGTGAAATAAACAATAAAATTTATATTGAATTAATGAGAAGTTGTAAAAGAGGAGAAAGTATTAAATTAATGAACCATGAGAAAACCTTAACATTAAAAATAAAGGGGTAATTGTGTATTAAGTAAAGGAGAACCAATAAATTGAGTCGTAAGTCGTGTAAGGAGAAATCAGTAAAATAAGTGTATGAAACTTAATTAATTTTTTTTTGTAGTGAAAATTGGTAATATGAGTTGATGAGTAAGTATGTGGTCGAAATAGTCAAGAGAAATTTTAAATTTTGTAATGAGCTGTTAATATAGACCGCGATAAGTCATAAGAATGAGTAAAATGTGAACTATATCAGTTATTGTTAATAGTAAATATTATATTCCCGAGTTATATTTATGGGTTTACTTCTGAGTTTACCTTCTGAGTTACACTCATGAGTTATGTTTTGAGTTCATTTCTGAGTTAGACTTCAGAGTTATATTTCTGAGTTATATTTCTAGATCATATTTCTGAGTTATATACCTGAGTATATGAGAATTATGTGTGATATGTATATCCCTTGTGAATAATTTGCCTGTTTTTGTATTAGTTGATAGCGGTGTAAACCACTCAATTACTTCTTATACCTTAAGCAAACTATTATCCCATAGAGTAGAGGACCGTCTGATCCATTCTGATAGAAAATTGCCAATAATGAGATGTCACTTGTCACTAAAATGCATAGTGATCAATTGATAGAGATGTGTGGGAAGAAATATCCCATAAAACTTAGTATTATCGTCATGAGAGAGCCGAGTGTGATTGTGAGGATGGATAGAATGACATAGTAGCAAGTCAAGATCATCTAACATCACCAACGAATCCGTAGCAAATTTCAAGCGGAATTGAATCAGAGATTCAACGCGACGTTAATCGCTGGGTACAGGAACCGTGTGCGGCTGCGAGAGCAAAAAGACATCTTCAACAGAGTATCGCGAGTTATTTCGTGCATGTTATCGACTCCATTTTCGACGATAAACCAAGATTCTTAGAGAGCATTCCATTTTTTCCCTTATCAACTTGCGCCGCCCGAGATGGGAGAATTGCATGAGTAGTTGCGAGAGCCGGAGTTCATTCTATCGAGTAATACACCCTGTGTAGCTTCATCTTATTCATAATTTTATTTATTTATTTATTTATTTATTTCCATTTAAGGAGATGTATCGTTGACGAGTCCGTGATGGTGTTCTAGGAGCCTAAGTCAGAGACATGAGATCATTATCCTGAGTTTCTATGAGTAATGACTTCGGAGAACGAAGTCTATTTCAAGTGGAGTTGAATTGTAACCCCCTGTAATTTTAATAATTAAATAATATCAATTTAATTATCATATTTAAATTTAAAATGAATAATGAGTAAATTAATTATAATGAAGTAGGCGGTTCGTATTATTTAGACGACATGTAGGTAGACGGTTCATTTTTATTAAACAACAATTTATTAGACGCGTTAATTATTTAGACATCCTAATTATTTGGACGCATTGTAATATAATAGTTCGTCTTAGGTTTGGACTAGTTAGGTAATCATAACAGTTGAGTGATATTCTTTTGAGTTGGGCCGGCTGTAGGCCAAGGCTAAATCTTTCATTGTCGGATTTTAAATGTTTCGGGCTTAAGGCCTATTAAGTGATTAAATGATCATTAACTGATATAAAATAAACCCTAAATCCCTTTTCTTTTTCTGTGATATTGACCAAAACGCCCCTGCCGACACCTTTGAAATTAGTTTGAGACGGTGCAATTTGGGAAACGATGTGGAGGAGTTTGGGGTGGAATTTCTCTTGTGGAAGACTGTCATGAAGCCACGAAATCAACTAAGTGTTAATTGTTAGTTCAAAATTGGGTTATATCTAAGTCGGTGGCATTCAATGTGAAGGGGCAATGAGAATTAATTATTTGCGGTGGCTTTTGTGATTCTTTGCAACTCACGTGGGGTGTGAATAAAGAGAAAGGGAAGCAGCTCTGTTTGATCAATGGCTTATATTTAATTGTTTGTGGTTGGCGGAGAATGAGCTGCGCACGGGTTCGAATGCTAGACCAAAATCGAGTGTTGATTGTGTTGTGGTTTTGCGTGGTATCAATCTTTTGTTCTCGTTTTCGTTTATTTGATAGACTTCATTCATTTATGTCTCGTTTGATTGGTTTGGTTAAATTGTTTTAAAATCGTCTAGTTATTGTTACTGTTTTGGGGCCGAGTTCGTAGGGGCCGTGGTATGCCCGAGTTTTGTCGGGTCGGGTTGGCTAAAACAAGTTTTTGCATCAAAACTTTTTCTGGCAAAATTATGCTCTCCTGTTCTCGGTTTTTTCTGACCCGTTTAAAATACTTTTTAGATTTTTGGCCCGCGTGGGGACCTTATTTTCCGAGTTAGCTTTCCAATGGCACAAACCTCTCGTCAATCTAATTTACGGTCTAAAAGTTATACACGTTTTAATATGTTGCTGTTAGTTATTTGAGCTGAGCAGCTAGTCTGTCTTGTTAAGCCATTTTGAGACCCTTAGGTACTTTTTTCCACAGTGACCGTCTCAAAGTGATTTGTAGTTCTCGGAGTGTAGTTTATGTGGTAAAAAGTTGGGACAAATCTATTGATTAGATTAGGAGTTATGGCAGTTTCCGTGAGACCGACAGGTGCTGCTAGTTTTTTCTAAATTAAGTACTTGGGGTGGATTTTAATTCGAAGTTTCGTTTGATATTTTAGGATCTTCTAAGAGATAAATCGATGTACCTTTGACTTTCGGGAACCCTTGGAGCTTACTTTTCTCGAGGTGAGTATTCTCACCGTGTATTCAGTTATAACGTTATACATACATGACTTATATGTTTTATTAGTTGCACTATATTTGCTATCTGAGTTTGATCTGCTATCTGAGTATCTGAGTATGTGTTTTTACTATTACTGATCTGAGACATTTGTGCCTGGGTATCTGAGCTCGGCATAGAGTCATTCTGTGCTATTACCTGCTAGGGCATATGCGATAATTATGTTAAAGAGATAAAAACATAATAACACACATCTGAGTTTTGGCTATATGCCTATTTGGGATCACCTCCCGTCTGAGTTTTGGGATCACCTCCCGTCTGAGTTTTGGCTTACGCCTATCTGAGGTGTGAGGAGGGGCGATCGACCCGAATCACACAAGCGCGGTATATAAATTAAAATCTGAGTAATAAAATCTGAGAAATAAATCTGAGCAATAACTGAGTAGATTCTGAGTAGGAGTACACCAATGTGCCTCATGTGTTGTATGTTATGATTGTATGCATTTTGAGATTATTCACTCAGCTTCCCAGCTGACCCATATTTTCCCCCACTGTTTCCGGTACTAGCAAAGGAAAGGAGAAGGTGGACGGTTGACCGTTGTATTCCCCCCCGGTGCTGATGTGGACAACACTTATTATTTTAAACACTTTTACTTTATTAAACTAATTCCGCATTAAATACATTTTCAAATAACAACTTTATTATTTGGGATTTAAATTATTTAAGTTATTGGGACTTTTTATTTAAAATCTTGTACTCAAAATGTTTTTTAATTTTCGTAAATTTTTGGGTGTTACATACATGTATAATTAACTAGTTATAATAAACTTATAACTTTATACATTTTCTAGTTAAAACAATATTACTTCCTCCAAAATAAGTGATACACTTTTCATATTTAGGTGTATCAAAATAAGTGATACACTTTAACCGGAGGAAGTAATATTGTTTAAATATTACTTTTTACTTTTAAATATCATTAACCTTACTTTGTTTAAATATTATGGGACCCATTTCCCACTAACCATCTAATTAATATAATTTAACCCTCATTATCAAATTTTGCCTCAAAAACCGTGAAAGCAACAATGTATCACTTATTTTGAATCGGAGGAAGTATACAACTTTGTATATTACTAACTTATAATATAATTTCAACTTGTACAACGTCTAGTTATAATGAATTCATAACTTTGTACATTCTTATTTTAATTAAATTACAACTTATACAAATCTAGTTATATTAAGATTATAACTTTTAAGATCAAAAAATAACAATTAATTTAATGTTCTATTTAAACTTGTATTTTATAAATATAAAAAGTTTTTACTTAAACTCTCATATAATATTTTAACTAGGATAACATAATAGTTTAACTTTGTGTATTTTAACTTAAACTAATTAAAATACACGTAAGACTTATTTCAAAAATATATTAATAAAAAAAATATTTATTCATTTATTTGTGTATAGATTTTTCAAGATTTATACACATAAATAAAAAAACTTGTTAATTTTAATACTTTTAAATTATCATCCCCTTCTAATAAAAATTTCGAAACATTTTACATCTTAAATAGAAAAACTTGTTATTTAAAGACTTTTAAAATCAACATCCCATTTTACCGTTATTAGTTTTGATTAATAAACTCTAATCTTGTTTTTAATCAATAAAAAACTAGGGTTTCAATTTTCTTGATAAAAAACACTATCTATTCAAAAATTAAAACCTAATTAATCCTAAGATTGAAACTAACTAGTTTTTATCCTTGTAATCATGATTTTAAACTTTTGAATTTTATCTGAATTTTAGTCAATCCTATTTAAACAATATCTTTGTTTATATTGTAGGATAGATTATAATTTTAGAGTTGTCTTCAAGGAGGTTCACCAAAAAATTTAAAGTCCTAAGAAACAAATCCTAGCCATTGGATCAAAATGATCAAGATCAAATGACATGTGTTTCAAATACATGTGTTTCAAACACATGTTTTTCAAGTCACGACCACCACCGCCGGTCACCACCACCGACCACCGCCGTCCGCCACCTCCGGCCGCCGTCCGCCGGCGGCGGCTGCGACCGGCCACCGCCGAGCGCCATCGTCCGCCTCCGTCCGCCGCCGGCTACAGTGGTGATGACTGATAGTGAAGGTGCTGGTGGTAATGGTGGTGATGGTGGTATTGATGTATTGAAACACATGTGATTCGCTAAAACACAAGTGTTACAAAATACAAACGAGCATATTACTTCGAAGCACATGTGTTTCAAGTCACGAAACACATGTGTTTCACTAAAAACATGAGTTTCTAAAACACAGGGGAGCATACGAACTATGAAGAACATGTGTTTCTAAAGGTGAAACACATGTTTGAAACACATGTGTTTCAAGTCACGACCACCACCGCCGGTCACCAACACCGACCACCGCCGGCCGCCACCTCCGGCCGCCGTCCGCCGCCGATTTCCGCCATCGCCGCCGCCGGCCGCCGTCTCCGGCCGCCGCAGGTGGGTGGGGTATTGATGTATTGAATCACATGTGTTTGTAGTGGTGGTGGTGGTCTGAATCTTGACCTTTGACTATTTGTTGATCCAAGGGTTATTAATTATCCCTTGAGACTAAATAAAATTGATGGGCTACCTTAAATAAACCACTATAATTTTAATATATTTATTAAAACTTTTAACCTAACCCTTTTAGACAAAAACTTTATCTAGATTTCTAGGTTTAGATTTCTAGTTTTAATAAACCCATTAAAACCATAATCAAACTTATTAAACAAAAACTTGTTTACAATTCTAGATTTTAGATTATACTTTTAATTAATCCTTTTGACCAGTTAAACTAAACTAGTTTAATATTCTTGGTCCTACGGTTCTTATTAATTTTTGAAAAATTAAGTAGGGAAGAAAAAAATTTGGAACACAAATTATAACTTTTTAAAAATTAAACATAAACTTTGTTAATATTGTTTAGATTTCTAAACCAATGATCTCATATCACTTTAGGGTTTCACTGACTTCTAAAGTCAATCTGGTTCGAACCATAACTGATATGAACATGAACTTGTTCATACCGTTTGAACCTAGTAACTAGTTTAATCCCTAAAAGCGGAACTGAGATTAAACTTACTCCATAAACCCTAAAGGATTGGGATGTTAGAAATCTGGACAAGATTAACAATCTAACCGAAGTACTCGAACACACACACACACACAAATGTGTGTGTTCATCCGATTGATCGAACGAACCGAAACACACACACACACACTTGTGTGTTTCGGTCGAACAAGGGAAAGAGAAGGAGAAGGTTTTTCGGTTTAATACCTTAGTTGCTCAAGATTGTTCCACCAGTGATTTGCAAGACGAGAAACCTTCTAGCCGGTTACTTGCAACGATCCTTGCTCGGTAAACTCGAAGAACACGAAGAACACGAAGAACACAAACTTGTGTTCTTCCCTTCTCTATGTTTCGGCCGAATGGAGTGGGAGAGGGGAGGCTAGGGTTCTTTAGTTTGTGATTTAAGGATTAAGGGAACCCTAAGCCTTCTATTTATAATAGAAGAACTTTCACTCAGGTCCCTTCGAGTTCAAAAAAGTATAATGCATAATTAAACTTTCCCTTTTTCGTTTATAACCCTTATAGTTTAACTAGTTATTATTGTTACACTTAACTATTAAATACTATTTATAATACACATGTATAATTCGGTATATATACCAAAATATATATACTTATATTATAAATTTAATAATTAATTATATAATAAACTTTATATAATTTAGACAATAATATTATCCAAACAATATATGATTTAATTGCTTTAAATCATATTATGGATAACGAAAAATTAATACATTATATATTTACTCAACTAGTAAATACATAAATACTTATATTAATTAGTTCGTTAAACTAATCTAGTAATACGTAAGTCTTAACTCAATACTTATTGATTTATAATTACTATTATAAATCATTCTTCTCCAAGTATCATTGCATAACTACTCGATTTTAACATGCATTCACCGGTTTGACCCTCAAGTGTTCTATAGGACTAAAAGTGACATCATAGGTTGACTAACTGTGCACACAACTCCAACATGCTTTTCATCTGCCGACCGATGGTAAGACTTAGCGCACGATTCAGACCTGGAGGATATGCTGAGGGCATGTGCTTTAGATTTCGGGGGTAGTTAGGATAAATACCTACCGTTAGCCGAGTTCACCAACAACAACAGTTTCCATTCGAGTATAAGTGCGCGAATCTTTTATTTCATACTTTCTCTTCCTTTTCCTTAATGAATTGTTCTAACTTATTGATTTTCGAGTTAGGCATGCCGCCATTGGAGATGTTGTACGGCAGAAAGTGCAGGACACCCATTTGTTGGGGCGAGATCGGCCACAAAGTACTCGATAATATGGAGATTGTGCTTAAAACAACCGAGTTGATTCAGCAGGTTCGTGAGAGGCTCGTCACCGCGCAAAGCAGACAAAAGAGTTATGCTGACAAGAAATGGTCAGTGCAAGAGTTTCAGGTTGGTGACTATGTTTTGCATAAAGTTTCCCCGTGGAAAGGGGTAATCTGATTCAAAAATAGGGGAAAGTTGGGACCCCGATACATCGGTCCCTATCAGGTGATGAGTTGCGCCTTATTCACAATACATTTCACATATCTCAGCTGAGGAAATGTATTGTTGACGAGTCAGAGATTGTGCCGTTGGAAGATATCCAAATTGATGAGAAGCTTAACTACATCGAGAATCCTATTTCCATCTTGGATCAAAAGATGAAGACCCTGCGTAACAAAGAGATTTCCTTAGTGAAGGTGCAATGGCAGCACTGAAAGCGGTTAGAGTAGACCTGGGAGCCCGAGGCTGAGATGAGAGAGCATTAACCCGAGCAATTTCCTCACGATGACTTCGGGGACGAAGTCTGATTCAAGAGGAGTTGAGTTGCAACGCCTTGAATTTTTCTCGTAATTGTATTATTACTTTATTAAATAAATTGCGGGTTATTTATTTAATTATGAGAATATGTATTATGTATTTTTATGGATATTTAATGTGAGTAATTAAATATATGATATTTTAATTAAATAACGCCTTGAGCCTTGAGCCTTAGTGGAGCCTTATTTGAGCCTTGAGCGTTGACTCTTGAGTCTTGACCCTTCAGCCTTAACCCTTGACCCTTGAATCTTTGTGACTTGACTCTTGAGCCTTGATATTTGAGCCTTGACCCTTAAGCGTTGAACCTTGAACTTTGAGCCTTGAGCCTTGTACCTTGAACTTTGAGCCTTGAGCCTTACTTGACCCATACTTGAGCCTTGAGCATTGACTCTTGACCTTTGACTCTTGACCCTTGACCCTTGACTCTTGCCCTTGAGGCTTGAGGCTTGAGCCTTAACTCTTGAGCCTTGAGCCTTGACCCTTGACCCTTGAGCCTTGACTCTTGAGTCTTGACCCTTGAGCATTGACCCTTGACCCTTGAGCCTTAACTCTTGATCCTTGAAATTTGAGCCTTGACCCTTGAGCCTTTAGCCTTGAACCTTCACCTTTGAGGCTTGAACCTTGAGCCTTGAACCTTAAGCCTTGAACCTTGAACTTTGAGTCTTGCGCCTTGAAGCTTGAGCCTTGAGCCTTGACCCTTGAGACTTGAGGCTTGAGCCTTGACCCTTAACCCTTGAGACTTAACCGTTGAACCTTGAGCTTTGATTCTTGAGCCTTGAACTTTCAGCCTTTAGCCTTGAGCCTTGAGTCTTGAGCTTACTTGAGCCTTGACCCTTGACACTTGAGCCTTGAACCTTGAGCTTTGACTCTTGAGCCTTGAACTTCGAGCCTAGAGCGTTGAGCCTTACTTGAGCCTTGACTCTTGGGCCTTGACCCTTGAATGTTGAGCCTTGACCCTTGAATGTTGAGCCTTGACCCTTAACTCTTGAGCCTTGAAATTTGAGCCTGGACCCTGAGCCTCTAGTCTTGAACCTTGTCCTTTGAGGCTTGAACCTTGAGCCTTGATCTTTAAGCCTTGAGCCTTGAGCCTTTAGCCTTGAGCCTTGAGCCTTGAGCCTTAAGCCTTTAGCCTTGAGTGTTGACCCTTGAGCCTTGACTATTGAGCCTTGAACTTTGAGTCTTCAGCCTTGAGCCTTGAGCCTTGAGCCTTACTTGAGCCTTATTTGAGCCTGGAGCCTTGACTCTTGAGCCTTATTTTAGCCTTGACTCTTGAGCCAAGACCTTTGAGCGTTGAGCCTTGACCCTTGAACCTAGAGCCTTAACTCTTAAGCCTTGAAATTTGAGCCTTGTTCCTGAGCCTTTAGTCTTGAATCTTGACCATTGAGTTAAGGCTTTAGTCTTGAACCTTTAGTCGAACCATGTCACTAGGAGGCTGACCCAATGGGTCAATCAGTGTTATGAAACCCAACACTTGAGCCTTGACCCTTGAGCCTTGAGCCTTGACTCTTGAGTCTTGAACTTTGAGCCTTGAGCCTTTAGGATTGACCCTTGAACCTTGAGCCTTGACTCTAGAGCCTTGAAATTCGAGCCTTCATCCTCGAGCCTTTAGCCTTGAACCTTGACCTTTGAGGCTTGAACCTTGAGCCTTGAGCCTTAAGCCCTGAACCTTGAGCTTTGAGCCTTGAGCCTAGAGCCTTGACCCTTGACCTTTGAACCTTGAGCCTTGACCCTTCACCTTTGAACCTTGAGCCTTGACTCTTGAGCATTGAACTTTGAGGTTGAGGCTTGAGGCTTGAGCCTTGAGCCTTAAGCCTTCAACCTTGAGCCTTGAGCCTTACTTGAACCTTGAGCCTTGACTCTAGAGACTTGACTCTTGAGACTTGACTCTTGAGCCTTGACCCTTCAGCCTTGAGCCTTGACCCTTGAACCTTGAGCCTTCATCCTTGAGCCTTTAGCCTTGAACCTTGACCTTTGAGGCTTGAACCTTGAGCCTTGAGCCTTAAGACATGGACCTTAAACTTTGAGCATTGAGCCTTGTGCCTTGATCCTTGAGCGTTGAGCGTTGAACCTTAACCCTTAACCCATGAACCTTGAGCCTTGACTCTTGAACCTCGAACTTTGAGCCTTGAACCTTGAGCATTGAGCCTTACTTGAGCCTTGAGCCAAGACTCTTGAGCCTTGACCCTTGAACCTTGAGCCTTTAGCCTTGAACCTTGACCGTTGAGGCTTTAACCTTGAGCCTTGAGTCTTAAGCCTTGAATCATAAACTTTGAGCCTTGAGCCTTGATCCTTGAGCCTGTAGCCTTACTTGAGCCTTATTTGAACCTTGACTCTTGAGCCTTGACCATTGAGACTTGACCTTTGAGCCATGAACCTTGACCCTTGACTCTTGAGCCTTGAACCTTGAGACTTGAGCCATACTTGAGTCTTACTTGAGCCTTGAGCCTTGACTCTTGAGCCTTGACTCTTGATCCTTGAGCCTTCAGCCTTGAGCCTTGAGCCTTGAACCTTGACTCTTGACACATGAACCTTAAGCATTGAGCCTTGAGCCTTGAGCTTTGAGCCTTGACTCTTAAGCCATGACCCTTGACCCTTGAGCTTTGAACCTTGAACCTCGAGCCTTGAGTCTTGAGCCTTGAGCCTTAAGCCTTAAGCCTTGATCATTGAGCCTTGAGCCTTGAGCCTTGAACCTTAAATCCTGAGCCTTGAACCTTGAGCCTTGAGGCATAAGCCTTAAGACTTGACTTTTGAGCCTTGACCCTTAAGCCGCGTGACCCTTGAGCCTTGAGCTTTGAACCTTAAACCTTGAGCCTTGAGCTTTGAACCTTAAACCTTGAGCCTTGAGCCTTGAGCAATGATCCTTGAGCCTTGAGCCTTGAGTCTGGAGCCTTGAGCCTCGAACCTAGAGCCTCGAGCCTCGAGCCTCGAGCCTCGAGCCTCGAGCCTTGAGCCTTGAGCCTTGAGCCTTGAGCCTTGAGCCTTGAGCCTTGAACCTTGAATCTTGTGCCTTGAACCTTGAGCCTTGAGCCTTGAGCCTTGAGGCTTAAGCCTTGACTTTTGAGCCTTGACCCTTAAGACGTGACCCTTGAGCCTTGAGTTTTGAGTGTTGAACCTTGAGCCTTGAGCCTTGAGCCTTGAGCCATGAGCCTTGAGCCTTGAGCCTGAAGCATAGACCCTGGACCCTTGAGCCTTGACCCTTGATCGTTGAGCCCTAATCCTTGAGCCTTGAGCCTTGACTCTTTAGAGGTGACCCTTGAGCCTTGAGCTTTGAACCTTGAACCATGACCCTTGATCCTTGAGCTTTGAGCCTTGATCCTTGATCCTTGAGCCTTGAGCCTTGAGCTTTGAGCCTTGCGCCTTGAGCGTTGATTCTTGAGCCTGAACCTTGAGCCTTGAACCTTGAACCTTGACTCTTGACTCTTGAATCTTGAATCTTGAGCCTTGAGCCATAAGCCTTGCTTTGACTTTTGAGCCTTGACCCTTGATCCTTGAGCTTTGAACCTTGAGCCTTGATCTTTGAGCGTTGAACCTTGAGCCTTGCGCCTTGAGCCTTGAGCGTTGAGCCTTGAGCCTTGAGCCTTGACTCTTGAATCTTGAGCCTTGAGCCATGAGCCTTTAGTTTTGACTTTTGAGCGTTGAGCGTTGAGCCTTGAGCCATGATCCTTGAGCCTTGAGCCTTGAGCCTTGAGCCTTAAGCCTTGAGCCTTGAGTATTGAGCCTGGAGCCTTGAGCCTTGAGCCTTGAGCCTCGAGCCTTGAGCCTTGAGCCTCGAGCCTTGAGCCTTGAGCCATGAGCCTTGAGCCGTGAGCCTTGAGCCTTGAGCCTTGAGCCCTGAGCCTTGAGTGTTGAGCCCTGAGACTTGAGCCTTTAGCCTAGAACCTTAATCCTTGAACCTTAACTCTTGAGCCTTGACCATTGACCCTTGAGCGTTGAGCCTTGAGCCTTGAGCCTTGAGATTTGATCCTGGAGTTTTGATCCTTGAGCGGTGATTGAAGCCTCGAACCTTGAGCCTTGAGCGTTAAGATGGAGATTGAAGCCTTGAACCTTGAGCCTTGAGCCTTGACCATTGAGCCTTGATACTTGAGCTGTGACCCTTGTTCCTTGAACTTTGAACCTTGAACCTTGAGCCTTGAACCTTGAGCCTTGAGCCTGGAGCCTTGAGCGTTGTGCCTTGAGCCTTGAACCTTGAGCCTTGTGCCTCGTGCCTTGTGCCTTGAGAGGTTAAACTTGAACCTTGACCATTGACCCTTTAACCTTGAGCCTTGAGCCTTGAGCCTTGAGCCTTGAGCCTTGAGCCTTGAGCCTAGAGCCTTGAGACATGAGCCTTGAGCCTTGAGCCTTGAGCCTAGAGCCTAGAGACTTGAGCCTTGAGCATTGACTCTTGAGCGTTTACCCTTGAGCGTTGACCCTTGAGCCTTGAGCCTTGAGACGTGACCCTTGAGTCTTGAACTTTAAACCATGAACCTTGTGCGTTGAACCTTAAGCTTGGAGCCTTGAGCCTTGTGCCTTGAGCCCCGAGCCTTAAGCCTTGAGCCTTGAGACATGACCCTTGAGCCTTGAACTTTAAACCATGAACCTTGAGCCTTGAGCCTTGTGCCTTGAACCTTGACCCTTAAGCCTTGTGCCTTGAGCCTTGTGCTTTGTGCCTTGAGCCTTGAGCCTTGAGCCTTGAGCCTTGAGCCTTGAGCCTTAAGCCTTGAGCCTTGAGCCTTGAGCCTTGAGCCTTGAAACCTTGAGCATTGAGCCTTGAACCTAGAGCCTTAATAATTGACCCTTGACCCTTGAGCCTGGAGGCTTGAGCCTGGAGGCTTGAGGCTTGAGCCTTGCGCCTTGAGCCTTGAGCCTGGAGCCTTGACCCTTAAGCCTTGAGCATAGAGCCTTGAGCCTTGATCCTTGAGCCTTGTGCCTTGTGCCTTGAGCGTTGAACCTTGACCCTTGACCCTTGACCCTTAAACCTTGAGCCTTAATCCTTAAGCCTTGAGCCTTGATCCTTGAGCCTTCAGCCTTAAGCCTTGAGCCTTGAGCCTTGAGCCTTGAGCCTTGAGCCTTGGGTCTTGAGCCTTGACTCTTGAGCGATGGCCCTTGAGCGTTGACCCTTAAGCCTTGAGCCTTGAGACGTGACTCTTGAGCCTTGAACTTTAAACCATGAACCTTGAGCCTTGAGCCTTGAGCCTTGAACCTTGAGCCTTGAGCCTTGTGCCTTGAGCCTTGTGCCTTGTGCCTTGAGCCTTGAGCCTTGAGCCTTGAGCCTTGAGCCTTGAGCCTTGAGCCTTGAGCCTTGAGCCTTGAGCCTTGAGCCTTGAACCTTGAGCGTTAAGCCTTGAGCCTAGTGCCTTAATACTTGACCTTTGATCCTTGAGCCTTGAGGCTTGAGCCTTCCGGATTGAGGCTTGAGCCTTGCGCCTTGAGCCTTGAGCCTTGAGCCTGGAGCCTTAAGTCTAGAGCCTTGAGCCTAGAGCCTTGAGCCTTGAGCCTTGAGCCTTGTGCCTTGAGCGTTGAACCTTGAGCCTTGAGCCTTGACCCTTAAACTTTGAGCCTTGAGCCTTGAGCCTTGAGCCTTGATCCTTGAGACTTGAGCCTTGAGCCTTGAGCCTTGAGCCTTGAGACTTGAGCCTTGAGCCTTGAGCCTTGAGCCTTGAGCCTTGAGCCTTGAGCCTTGAGCTGTTAGGTCACAACAACCCTGGATCGATTGTATAATTGATAGATTAATTAGACTTAAGACAATTAAAGTGATTAACACAATATTAGAGTCAAATGTATAATTCCACTAAGTGTGGTATGTTGCGGAATAGAAATACCACTGATCAATTACGATATGTTTATATGTGAAAGCGTAAATTAGTGAGTACTCCTTTGCCAAATGATCTCTATTTATAGTGTTATAGAGATCTTACAAAATAGGCAAGGAGTAATGAAAGGACTGGAAAAAGGAAAGTGGCCGAGATCAAAGGGATTTGATCTGGCCAAGTAAACAAGGAAATGTTTAATCAGTCCTTGTACTCAGTATTGGATGTCAATACTGAGTTCGAATACTGAGTGACCAAGACTGTCTACTCAGTATTGGACCAAGACTTAGCTAATTTATTCTATATACTATTTAAGCTAGTCTAGGCTGTCTTGTTATCCTAAGATCCAAATGGCTAAGGCTTTTTGCCTTAACAATCTCCCATATCTAATGATAACAAGACATAATTACAAAGAGAAAAAAGATAACAACTGCAGAGTCTTCTTCCTCAACCTCTGCTTATGGCTTCATGCTCATAGAAGACTTCTTGCTTGATGTGGACATACTCATCTTTCTTTTTGAGCTCTTCTCTTCTATTCCACAGTATAGCAACAGTCTTCTTTCTGAACCAAGAGTCTTCTTTCTTGGTTATCATCCACTTCAACCCTACCGGATGACTGATGTTTGCTTTTGGGAGATCTTCTTCTGTAATGAAGCATTCCTTGTCATCTGAGTCAATGTACATATATCCAGATGTTGGATATATGGTGCTCTTCTGGTCCTGAAAGATAAGGTTAGGAGGAGCAGGGTACTTATTTAAGAATCTGAATGTGTTATGGCATTCAGGTTTGCTGTCTCTATATGCTTCAGTCATCACATTGAGTGCCCTATATTCCCCGGGAAATAGTATGCCTTTTTCAAAGCATATAGCAGCATCATCCCAGATTTCATCTAATATTACTTGGGCTTGAGAAGATCTTGAAGGCATCTCCTTTATCAGTCTGGTGATTTTGATCCAGTCTTGGAGACCCATGTTTTGGATGTCATGAAGTAAAATCTTCATGGGAGGACTGACTGGCCCAGTGCAGGTTGCAACAATGGATCCATTAATCATTTGCACTTTGATTTTGTTGACATCAATGTTCAGCCAGTATATATCCCTTACACTGAGAAATTCTTTATTCCTCAGTGTATTCATCCTTGTCTCCCTGTACATAGTTCTTTGAGCAACTAAGTTCCAATATTGTTGTCGAAGGTCAGCTCCTTTCCTTCTCATTCTCTGAGATGTTGAAGGAACATCAATCTCAGTATCAGGATCAGTTTTTGGTTCTTCTTTGATGCCAAGAGCATGTAGATAAAAGTATTTTTCAGCTTCATCTTCTATTTGTTTTGCAGTCTTCCTTGGAACCTCCTCATCCTCATGAACTGATCTTCTTGGTCTAGTGATTAGAGGGGCTGGAGCAGGTTCCTCACTTGATTCAGAAGACATAACAACTCTTGATATTCTTCTTGTTATAGGCCTTCTTGGTGCTCTTGTAACCAAGTCTTGTTGAGGCTCTTGTGGTTGTTCTGGAGGCTCTTCATCATCGGAGGATGATGATGAAGAGCTTTCGTCATCTGCCATATCCAGTGCAAGGTTTATGAAGTTCTGAGTGGGCACTGGATTTGGTTCTTCATCATCATAAGCAATTGGCCATACAAAAGGCATGTACACAATGATTTGCAGGTTGTTCTCATACTGAGCAGAGGGTACAATATGAGCCTGCAGAGGTTGGTCAGTATCAGTCTCCCCCTGAGTAGATGACTCAGACTGATTTTATTCCATGAATGACCTTCCTCTTCCCCTTCTTCTTTCATACTGAAATCTAAGGAGTTCAGTAACTTGCTGTGATTGTTGTTGTGGAGGTTGATCTTCATTCATTTTCCTTCTCTTCTCCCCCTGAGCAGATGGCTCAGGTTGATCAACCTCATCTTCTATTTGTCTCTTCTCCCCCTTTTTGTTATCATTGGATGCGGAGGGAAGAGGTTCAGTATCACCACCTACTTCTCCTTAAGTGTTATCATGAGTAGGAGATGGCATAGGCTCAGTGGCAGCATCAGTATCACCCCCTTGATCTTCATTTGTGGGTGATTGTCTTGGCTCAGTATCATCATTATCTCCACCTTGATCTTCATTACCTCCACTGTGTTGAGATTGTGGAGTCAGTGGAGGTTGTTGATGTTGTTGTTGGAGTAATGCAACAGATTCTTTTAATGAATCAACTTCATTACTCATGGTTTCCATCCTGGCTAGTATAGTGTTTTGTGTGTTCTGCATTACCAAGATTTGCTGTAAGATTGTCTGCAAGGAAACCTCTTCCACTTGAGCCTGCTGGACATGAGTACCCTTCACAGATGGTGCTAAAAAAACAAGAAAATAGAAACTGGTTAGTATGGAATGGCTTATCAGATAGAATTGTGGTTTTGTTTAATTCTAAAATCATTTAAACAGAGTTTTTGAAATCTGTATTTCATCTGGTGTTTGATGAAATATTGTGGACTTGTGCATAGCATGTGTAAGAAAGTTTTCAGTATAGCTGACTGTGATGTGTAGTAGCTCAGTGTAGGATAAGTCAATTTTTCTGAAAAGGTTTGGGTTTAGGAAAACGAAGCCTGGGATATGCTTCTTTTTTGTTTCAGTGTTTATCAGTCGGTGTTAGAGTGATAACAGAAATGTTTCTTAAACCCCATGAATTTTATTTGGATAGTGTAGCTTTAGGGTTTGTGATCATTTCTTAAATCAAATTATCCAATTTAACATAAATTGGATATGATAGAAGCAGTACCAGTGGGTGTCAATGTGACATCAACCACCATTGTCGTTTTGTATGATAAGACAACTGTAGGCTGGCAATGATTTTATTGTGCTCAGTGTAGGATTTTTGCATAGTAGCAGTGGGCTAACTATGTTGGCCTTAAGAGTATATATTTATAAAAAAAATCGTTTGAGACTTTGGTCAGTATTGAGTTGGTACATGCCAATACTTAGTCTCCAGTTTTAAAAAAATAATATATATAGGAGTTTTGAGGGCTTTATTAGAAATTCATACCTGAGGCTTTGTCAGATTCCCTTCTCCCTTCAACAGAGATAGGTGCTGGATCATTTGTGTGTTGATTTGAACCTCCAGCAGCTTCCAGATTTTGTTGTTCGGTTGGTTGTGCTTCTGCTTCCAGATTATGTTGATCATAAGCAATTTCAACATCCAATGGAACATGTTGTTCCAAGTTTGGTGGTGGTTGAGCAATGTGTTCTTGTTCTGGTTCTGGGAGTTCAGCATGAGATGCTATTTGATGTTGCTCTTCTAGAGAAGGGGTCAGTGTTGGATGTAAACTGTGCAACACTGAGTCTGTTGATAGTGCAGCAATGATGACTGGACTCAACCTTCTTCTAGCCCTTCTTCTGATAACCAATGGGTGGTCTTCAGTATCAGAAGCTGATGTAGTATTAGGAACATCAGGTTCTGGTTCTTCGACTGGAGGGGGTGGAACATCCTCCATCTCAACATCATCATTGTCATTAGCATCCTCATCACCATTATCATCATCTGCATCTGTAGCATCTTCATCTTCATTCTCATCCATATGAGCCTCTGCAATGGCTAACATTGTGGCACTGAGTGGTGGTTCATCTTCCCTAGGCTGATGAAAGAATATCTTTTCATGGATGGGAGGAAGATCAGCTCTAACTCCATCAAAATTACTATACATATCCTCTGGCATGGAGTTTTGGAAGATAATTGATAGAAACATGCAAAAGGGAACATTTGGGTTTCTTTGCCTAGCTTGAATGAGTGATACCAATTCATTGAAGATCAGTCTTGCATAATCAGTATGCCTGTTGTGGTAAATGGTATGTACCACCTGCATCCCAAAATCATTAATTTGGTCAAGTGCCCCTGTTTTGTGGGCGATACACCGAATTATGGTAGAGATCACAATTCCCCACATTGGACCAAATTCATGCCTTTTGATGGTTCCAGTTGTTCGTTGTCTTCCAAGAAGCGGCAATACTGATCGTGCAGTATCACGATCAACAAAGGCATCATATTCAACGTGTTCTGGAAGTTGTAAATCTCTTCTGATGATGGCCATTGACACGAATGCTCGTCTTTGACCTCGAATTACCCAGCCAGTGATCGTATCTGGAGAATCCAAGTCAGCAGTGTACCAAAATTCGCAGAGCATTGCTGGATAGATTGCTCTGGGATAAAGTTGAAGAGCAGCGGAGATTGGATTATGCCTCAGATAAGAGATCATGAGGCGAAATTGAGGGCATATCCAACTTTGAGGAACATCAAAATTAGCAGTTATGTTGTTCCTTGTAAATTTCGGAAGATCATCTCGTTGAAAGAGGTTTAGTAAATACATCAGCCAATTGGTCCTCAGTTGGTACATAGTCTACCTGAACCTTACCCTTTTCCACATTATCTCGGATAAAGTGGTGTCTGAAATCAATGTGCTTTGTTCTTGAGTGATGGACTGGATTTTCAGTGATAGCAATAGCACTCTTGTTATCACAATGAATGGGTGTGTTGTTAAAGTCAAATCCATAGTCCATGAGTTGATACTGCATCCATAAAAGTTGAGCACAACAACTTCCTGCAGCCACATATTCAGCTTCTGCAGTTGAAGTTGCTACTGAATTTTGTTTCTTGGATGACCAGCCAACTAATCTTCCACCAAGGAATTGGCATCCTCCACTTGTGCTTTTTCTATCTAATCTGCATCCAGCATAATCTGCATCTGTGTACCCTTCAAGAGTAAAATTTGAATCTTTGCGATACCAAAGACCCATATTAGGAGTACCAGATAAATACCTGAAAATTCTCTTAACAGCTTTCATATGTGATTCATTGGGATCAGCCTGATACCGAGCACACAAACATGTTGCAAACATGATATCAGGCCTGCTGGCTATTAAGTAAAGTAATGAACCAATCATACCTCGGTATGTGGATTGACATACTGGTTTACCAATTTCATCGTTACTTATCTTATCCTGAGTACTCATAGGGGTGTGCATAGAAGATAAGTGTTCAAATTTGTATTTCTTTAGCATATCATGCACATACTTACTTTGGTTTATAAAGGTGCCATCAGGCTTTTGATCAACTTGTAAACCTAAAAAATAAGTAAGTTCTCCCATCATACTCATCTGATACTGAGATGACATAATCTTTGAAAACCAATCACACATTGACTTGTCAGTGGAGCCAAAGATAATATCATCCACATATATCTGAATGAGTAAAATGTCAGACCCTTTTCTTTTTGAAAATAATGTTTTATCAATTTTACCACGAGTAAATTTATTTTCAATTAAGTACTCAGACAGGGTATCATACCAGGCTCTTGGAGCTTGTTTGAGACCATACAAGGCTTTATCAAGCTTGAAAACATAATTAGGAAATTTAGGATCAACAAAACCTTGTGGTTGGTTGACATAAACTTCTTCATGTAGTTTTCGATTTAGAAACGCACTCTTGACATCCATTTGATAAACCTTGAAGTTCTTAAAGGCTGCATATGCAAGATATAGCCTAATTGCTTCAATCCTTGCAACTGGTGCAAATGTTTCATCATAGTCAATACCTTCTTCTTGCCTGTATCCCTGAGCAACCAGTCTTGCTTTGTTCCTGATTACAACACCATCTTTGTCCATTTTATTTCTGAACACCCACTTAGTACCAATAATAGTTTTTCCAGCTGGGGGTGGTACTAAGTTCTAAACTTTGTTTATTTCAAATTCTGTAAGCTCATCTTGCATAGCTTCTACCCAGTCTTCATCTAGTAGGGCTTCATCAGCCTTATTGGGTTTAATGGTAGATAAGAAGCTTGAAAAGAGACAAAAGTTTGTAGTAGCCTGAGGTTCAAAATTCAGTTTTCTTCTTGTTTGTACTCCTTCTTCAACAGGACCAATGATATTTGTATGAGGATGGTCTCTGTGTTCCCTTAGATTTGATCCTAAGGTAGCATTAGAAGTAGTATCAACAACCTCTTGTTGGACTGAAGGGTCGCCAGTCTCATACTGGTTGGAGTTTGATTCAGTATTGGACTGCTCAGGATTGCTTGTTTCTTCATTTTGCAGATTTATGTGAGGTTCAAGTGATGGATTTGAAGTTTCTCCAGCTTCATAGGTGGAATGATTGAGATCAAGATTTGCAGACTCAGTGTTGATGTTTTCAGTGTTGGGAACGTTAGTATTTGTTGAAGTTTTAGCATACTGAGTGAAGTCTTGATCATCATCACTCATATCATGTGTACCTGGATATGGGTCACTATTGGGCTGTTCAGCATTGGAGTTTTCTGAATTACATAAGGTTTCAATTTCACTTATGTCCTCCTTTGATGAAGAAGAATGCTCATCCATGTGTTCATCAAAAGTAACATGAATAGATTCATCAATCACCTTTGTTGAAAGTATATACACTCTGAAGGCTTTGGAGTGTGGTGAGTAGCCCATAAAAATACCTTCATTAGCTTTGGGAGCAAACTTGGTTAGATTTTGCTTGGTACTGAGAATGAAGCATTTACTCCCAAAGATGTGGAAGTACTCAACATTAGGAATTCTGCCATGATATAACTCATAAGGAGTCTTGGGGTGTCTCTCGACTACAGTTGCTCTATTCTGTGTAAAGTTGGCACAGTTTACAGCTTCAGCCCAGAAGCTCAGTGCCAGTCCAGCATGGCATAACAAAATTCTTGCAGCTTCAACTAATGTTCTATTCTTTCTTTCTACAACACCACTTTGTTGTGGTGTGTAGGCTGCAGAGTAATTTTGTACAATTCCTTTTTCTTCACAGAAATTTGCTAATACTGAGTTTTTAAATTCAGTACCATGGTCACTTCTTAGTTGTTTGACCTTGGTACCTTTTTGCAGTTCTTCTCTCTTGATGAAAGCAATAATTTATGTGGTAGCATCTGATTTTGTCTTCAAGAAGATGACCCAAGTATATCTTGAAAATTCATCAACTAAAACCAAGGTATAGATCTTTTTGCCCAGAGATGGTGTACTGATGGGACCAAATAGATCCATGTGTATCATTGTAAGAGGTTCATTAATGGAGTGATTTACCTTAGATTTAAATGAACTCTTCTTCTGCTTGCCCATTTCACATGTTGAGCATAAGTTATCTTTGGAATAAGTAATTGTGGGCAACCCTCTCACCAACTTCTTAATACTGAGTTCATTGTTGTTCCTGAAAAATATGCGAGAAAGTTTCTTGTGCCACATCCAGTTCAGTTCTGGATTGACTTTAAACAGCAGGCACACATGGATGATGGGGTCAATTTCTGAAAGATTGACTACATAAACATCTTTTTCTTTTCTGGCAATGAGAACATGTTGTCCTCTTTCATTATATATGATGCCAGCAATCTTTCTGAACCTAGCTTCCTTGTCATCATCACACATCTGACTGATACTGAGCATATTATGTTTTAAACCTTCTAAATAGGCAACTCTTTTAAAAGTGATGTTGCCAGCTTTGATTTCCCCATATCCTCTTGTCTTCCCTATGGAATCATCACCAAACCTGACAGAAGGACCCTTCTATGGTGTGTAATGCTTAAGGTACTCCATACTGTCAGTCATGTGTCTTGAGCAACCACTATCAAGATACCATTTTCTATCACCCTGCACAAGACACAAAATAAGGATTAGTTCGTTTTAGGAACCCATTTAAAAATGGGACCTTTGGAAGAGTTAACATTGTTATCCTTTTTAATCTATGTTTTAGAGGGAGTCAGTATCACTTTAGTAGAACCAGTATTGGTAGTCTTTTGTGGCACTGACTTTGGATCCCTCCTTTTCTTTGGTACTGAGTACCTAGGATTAGAGAGATTAGTTCTACATTTATCTCCTTTATGACCTGTATGATGACATCTGTAACATTTTCTTGGTCTATTTCTAAACATGTTTTCATAAGGAATTTTAGAAAATTGTTTATGTTTTGGTTGATCAGTATGTGTCAGAATTTGCAAATTTCTGACTCAAAAATTTGATTCGATCACCAATAGATTTCAAAAGACTATTTTTTATCATTTTTAACAGGAGGTTGGACTTCCTTTTTAACAGTCTTTTTGGGAGATGAGTTTTTCTTTTTGTCTGGTAAAGTTGTCTGTTTTTGCATTTGCTTAGACTTAGTTCCTTTACCATTTTTGGAACCTGTTGAAAGTATTTTAGATTTATCCTCATGTTTTAATTTTATAACTTTAACAGGTTCTTGAAAGTTTTGAGTATTTGATTCAGATGTACTTGCAACTTCAGTATGAGTCTTGTTAGAAGAAGTAGAAGTAGTTTCCAAAGTTTTTAAAATATTATTTTCAGAGTATGGAGTGATATTGAATAATACTTCAAAAGGTGGAACGATTGAAGTGTCATACTGATCTACATGAACATCGGTATTAGAATTTTCTTTAACAAGAAACTCAATACTGAGATCTTGTAATTCAGTATAGTACTTAGAGCAGATAGAGGGACCAATAGGTTGAACTTGGCCAGAAATGTTTTTAACCTCATCATCTGAATCAGTTTGACAACTAGTTTCACAAAAAGTTTTGGATTTCACAAAATTAACAGGGTTTAAGTGATTAAATTCTTCAAATAGATCAGCAAAATTATTTCTATTTTTAAACTGAGGATTCACACCAAGTGCAGCCCTCACATTTTCAGGAAATTGTTGATAGAAGCATTTCCCCATGATTTACATTGTTTTTCAAATTTTTCTTTTTCCAATTTATGTAAATGTGCTTTATCAGCTAATCTTTGATTCATGTCTTGTAAGTTTAAAAAAATCAAGTTCCAAATCTTTTAATCTTGCTAATTTGTCTAAATTTTCATTATTAACCTTTTCTAGTTGTAAGATTGTAAGTTTTAAAGCTTTTTCTCTCTGTACTAAAGTTTTAAGATCAACAATCATATACTCAAAAAAAATTTCTTTTTCATTTAAGGAATAAGTTTGAAATGCACTCACTTTGTACAACTGAGTAGAATCTCAGTCACTGTGGATACTCATTTTCTCAGCTTCTTTGAGATCTCTCTCAAAAGTGCTCTTCAAATCTTCTTCAGTGAAAGCCATGAAGGCTTTATTTTCAACCTCTTCCTCATCATCACTGAGGTCTTCATCCATCCAAGCCTCAGAATAAAGTGCCTAATGAGGAGCTTCACTTCCACTAGCTCCCTTTCCCTTGCTCCTTGCCTTCAACTTCACATATTTGTCCCTATACCGTTTAGCACTGTATGCAATTTTGTCATTCTGATCAGTTTCAGAAGACTTTGTGTGACAGTTGGCTGCAATGTGACCAGGCTTTCCACACATGTAGCATAGAACAGATCTGGGGTCAGTATTGGAAGAGCTAACATCAAGCCTCTACTTTTTCAACTGATCCAACTTCATGGACATGAGTGCCATTTGAGTTTCCAGTTCTTCTGCCTCAGCATCCTCAAGACTATCTTCTGGCTCATCAAGCTCAGTGACAGTATAGGCCTGTTTAACAATTAGGGCCATGCCAGTAGAGGTCTTGTCAGTCTTCTTGCAGTTGATCAGTCTAGAAGCATTATTCTCCTCATGATTTAACATTAAGCCATACAGTGTTTGAAGAGTGCAGGACTTAATGTTGTTAGCAGCATTGATAGAATTTGTCATATCAAGAAATTGTTGAGGAAGACTGTCCAGAAATTTTTGACAGAGTTCTCCCTCTTCCTTCTCAATTCCAACACTGATCAGATCATGAAAAATGGTGTTGAATCTGTTGTAAAGAGCAGTGAGATCTTCATTTGGATTAGCAATGAAGTTCTCATATTTCCTTCTCATGTTGCTCTTCCTTTGCAACTTCACTTGTGGTGTGCCTTCATAAGTAACTGTCAAGCTATCCCACATAGCTTTTGCAGTTAGTAATTTCATAATTGCATTGAGAATTTCTTTTGTGATTGCATTACCAATCACACTCTTGGCCCTCGAGTCTAGACTAAACAACTGACGATCAGTATCAGTCCAAGTATGTTTCAACTTTGGAATTGTTCTAGTTGATGCAGGAACATTGTCTGTAGCTGCAACAGGTTCAGTGGTTACATGAATAATGGGACCATCAGTTAGTACAGTGATCATCTCATCATGAATGGATTGAAGATACCACTGAGCTTTTAATTTCCATTGATAGAAATCTTTGCCATCAAAGATTGGCACTCCCTTTCCTAACATAACTGGAGCAACAATTGAAGACATTCTGGTTTTTGATTTTTGGGAAGGATAGTTATATGGAATGGCTGCCAGGGTAATAGATCGACTAAATAAGAATTAATTTAGCCTGCTCTGATACCAGTTGTTAGGTCACAACAACCCTGGATTGACTGTATAATTGATAGATTAATTAGAATTAAGACAATTAAAGTGATTAACACAATATTAGAGTCAAATGTATAATTCCACTAAGTGTGGTATGCTGCGAAATAGCAATACCACTGATCAATTACAATATGTTAATATGTGAAAGCATAAATTAGTGAGTACTCCTTTGCCAAGTGATCTCTATTTATAGTGTTATAGAGATCTTACAAAATAGGCAAGGAGTAATGAAAGGACTGGAAAAGGAAAGTGGTCGAGATCAAAGGGATTTGATCTGGCCAAGTAAACAAGGAAATGTTTACTCAGTCCTTGTACTCAGTATTGGATGTCAATACTGAGTTCCAATACTGAGTGACCAAGACTGTCTACTCAGTATTGGACCAAGACTTAGCTAATTTATTCTACATACTATTCTAAGCTAGTCTAGGCTGTCTTGTTATCCTAAGATCCAAAGGGGTAAGGCTTTTTTCCTTAACATGATCCTTGAGCCTTGAGCCTTGACTCTTGAGCGTTGACCCTTGAACGTTGACCCTTGAGCCTTGAGCCTCGAGATGTGACCCTTGAGCCTTGGACTTTAAACCATGAACCTTGAGCCTTGAGCCTTAAGCCTTGAGCCTTGAGCCCCGAGCCTTGAGCCTTGAGCTTTGAGCCTTAAGCCTTGAGCCTCCAGCCTTGAGCCTCCAGCCTTGAGCCTCTAGCCTTGAGCCTTGAGCGTTATGCTTTAATCTTTGAGCCTAGATCCTTGACCCTTGTCCCTTGACCATTGACCCTTGAGCCGTGAGCCTTGAACCTTGAGCCTTAAGCCATAAGCCTTGAGCCTTGAGCCTTGAGACTTGAGCCTTGAACCTTGAGCCTTGAGCCTTGAGCCTTGAGCCTTGAGCCCGGAGCCTTGAGCGTTGACCGTTGAGCCCTGAGCCTAGAACCTTGAGCCTTGAACCTTGAATCTTGAGCCTTGACCCTTGAGAGTTGAGCCTTGAGCCTTTGTGCCTTGAGTTTTGATCCTGGAGTTTTGATCCTTGAGTGGTGATCCTTGAACGTTTAGCCTTGAGCCATGATCCTGTGAGCCTTGAGCGTTGAGACTGAAGCCTTGAACCTTGAGCCTTGAGACTTGACCGTTGAGAGTTAATACTTGAGCTGTGACCCTTGTTCCTTGAGCTTTGAACCTTGAACCTTGCGCCTGTAACCTTGAGCCTTGAGCCTGGACCCTTGAGCCTTGTGCCTTGAACCCTGAGCCTTGAGCCTTGAGCCTTGTGCCTTGATAGGTTAAACTTGAACCTTGACCCTTGAGCCTTGAGCCATGAGCCTTGAGCCTTGAGCCTTGAGCCATGAGCCTTGAGCCTTGAGCCTTGAGCCTAGAGCCTTGAGTCTTGAGCCTTGAACTGGGTTTATGATTCAAGTCTATGAATCGTAAAAGGATTAAAAGTTTAAGATAAGTTTTAAGTTTTTCAAGAAAGATAAAACAAGTAAGTTTTATTTTTTAGATAAGGTTTTCCACAAAACCTAGTGATACGTTTTGTACACCTCATTTTTAGGTATACATATAAAACGCACAAATTCTTGAAACTATAAGTTTTAAAAAAAGTTCTTAAGGTTTAAAAAGGGATGTCTTGTGAAATTCTTGAATTCACAAGTCACACATTTTAAACAAGGATTAAGATTGGAATAAAGGTTTAAGTTTAGTTCAAGACTTAAACAAACCCAAGAAAATCTTAGATCTAAGTACTATCCACATAATGGAACACCTCGCTTGATAAACGATATTCATATTGTAAGGATAAAGAACCTTAGATATGGATTCAAATCATTGCGAGTGTTAGGGTGCGTAAGGTTCTGTGATAATCGGGAGTCCCGGCGCAGAACATCGCACTGTCTTAGATGGTAACATCTACTTTGGTGATAATCGGGAGTCCCAGCCTAAAAAGTACTTGAGTAGAATAAACATACTAGACTTTATTACTAACTTAGAAATGTACAATTAGATTGTACAAAATTGTAATAAGTTATAAGTCTAAAGATTCTACGACCCCTAGGAATCGTGTCAAGTCTTGATACGATTGGTAAGGATGTTACCTACCAGAAACAGCATGTCTCGTCGGGAAGTGCCCAAACCTTGCGGCGAGAATGTGATATATGGATCCTAGGCCTAAAATATTAATTATGGGTTTATAATATATTTTAGAGAATGTTTATTGATGATTACTAATTAAACTGGGTTTGATTTGTAGATGGCAGCAACAACCACAACGACAAGTGCCAACAATCTCTCACTTCGCTCAATCCTTGAAAAAGACAAGTTGACTGGGTCAAACATTCTCAACTGGGAGCGCAATCTTCGCATTGTGCTCAGGCATGAGAGAAAGTGGTATGTCTTGGAAAGAGCAGTACCTAATGTCCCTGCCGCTAATGCTAGAGCTGAAGCAAAGCAAGCTTATGATAAGCATGCCAGTGATGCACTCGATGTGAGTTGTTTAATGCTAGCAACCATGAGTCCAGAATTACAAGCAGGACTTATGGAGGTGCCTGCATTTGAGATGATCCAGCAACTTAGGGATTCATTTCAAGAGCAAGCTCGCACTGAGAGGTTCGACATCAATCAAGCCTTCAACTCTTGCAAGATGGTCAAAGGAACGCCAGTGAGTGCCCACGTCATGAAAATGAAAGGACACATGGATCACTTGGCTAGACTTGGTCACCCCATACCGTTGCAAATGGCAACAGACACTATGCTCAATTCATTTTATGATGACTACAAGCCTTTTGTGGTCAACTACAATATGCATAATATGGAGAAATCCATTGCTGAGCTACATTCCATGCTCAAGACATCTGAATTGAGTTTGGGGACCAAATCTAAGGATGTTCTAATGATCGGTAATGGCAGTGGTGGTGGCAAGAAGAGAAAAGGGCATGGTGGTAAAGGAAAGGGTAAAACCAATCCTAACCGAGGAGCGCCAAATGGTAAAGGTGTCAAACAAAAGGTCAAGAAGTTTAAGTCTAACACAGCGAGGACCGAGAATCGGTGCTTCAAGTGTGGTGAGGCTGGGCATTGGAAAAAGAATTGTCCAAAGGGTGCAAGTGGTGGTGGAGGAAACGCAAGTTCCTCAGGTAACACAACCACACTTCTTAATCACTTTTAAGATACTTGTAAAGTACATTACGAGTAATCTAACTTTTGCAATCGTTTATTGCCGGAGGAGATGGAAAGTGATGACCAGCATGAGATGGAGATTCGACAAGCACCAAGTTTTTTATAATTCAGTATTTTATGGATTCAGTAAAACAATTTCAATTTTGTTGGATAATTTTTATTTGTGTTAAAACAAGTTTTTTTTGGTTTTAATAAGAATCCATGGTTGAATTATATTGTGTGCATGTGTGATAATTACACTAGTCAAGGTTTTATGACTAGATTGTAAGTCAAGTTTTGACTTACTTTATATTTCACGTTTTTATACTTGTTTGATTGTTGTGAATGTCTTAATAGCTCAAATACTTAGATACCAGAAATTAGAAGTTTTTCTTCTTCTAAAGTATTTAAGAGATTTTATGAAAAGCATAAGGTTCAAAAGTTATTGAACCTAGTTGAAACATCTTAAGTAATGGTTACTTATGATATCAAGTTTCAAAGTGTTAGTATTAATATAGTATGATTATATTGGATATAATCAAGATAGACTTTAAAGAGTATTATTACAAGTTTTTTTTTACTTGTAATAAAGGAATTTAATGAAGTCATAATTCCTTAATGGGAATAATTGGATATTCGTATAATCCAAGGAAAATGACTTAGACATTAAATAAACTCTTAAAAGGGACAAACTATATTAAAGTATTTAAGAATTAAAAGGTATTATTGCAAGTCTTTTATACTTGTAATAAATACAATATTTAATCAAGTCATAATTCCCTAATAGGAAAAATGGATATTTGAGAAATCCAAGGAATGACTTTGGCATTAAATAAGATTCTTAAAAGATACTAATACACTTAAGAATTGGAAGTATCGTTTCAAGTATTTCACACTTGTTAGATACAGTAGTCAATGAAAGTCACGATTCCCTCCAAAGGAATGTTGGATATTCGCAAATCCAAAAGGATGACTTTAACAATTGATTAATTCTTAAAGGGTTAAACTATAAGTTTTGACTAGGTCAAAAGTAGTAGTTTAAGTAATGCTTATTTTCCATAAAATTTAGTGGGAGCTATGACTAACATATTCACTAGAGGTACTAATGAATATAGTAAGTTAGTTAGGACATTAACAACAAGGTTTTACCAAGTCGTTAGCCAAAGAGTTAAGAGAAATAAATGATCAGTAATTAGATTATTGCAAACCTAATAGCGTGATCACAAGTCTTGTGATTAATTATTGCATATCTAATAGGATGTTCACATTCCAGTGAACAAGTTAATCATTTAAGAAATTTCTTTAACTAGTAAGAATATCTACAAATCAAGTAGCTAAAAGAGATTTAGTTACAAGGCAAGTTTTATAGATTCAAGAAACTAAAGGAGTTATTTTCCAATCCTCCTATGTTTACCGAATCATATAAAAAGGCAAGACTAGAATATGTTCTAAATGTTGCACGAACAATATCTAGCAAAGACAAAAGTAATAGTATTCTTAATACTCGTCTTACGTCTTTAGTTTAATAGAAATGACTAATTGTAATTAGTGATAAAAGTTACAATTAAGAGTCATTGAGTGATTAACACAAACGCATAGAATAAGTAATGATCCAGTAATAATTCAGTATCTATGTCCAGTGAGGAATAATACATGAGTTAGTACCATTATTATTCAGAATTTGTATGTTTTACAATATCCATGAATAAAAGTTTATTTATTCAAAAAGATATAAATCCGTGACTACTCGTCTTGGTGGGAACCTCGATGGGACGTTAACGTCATCGCGGTATTTGGTGGTAGATTCGAAGGTCATTCGAAGATAGCTACACAAGTCTTGTGTAAACCAAATATCGGTTATATTCTGTTGGAGCTCGACGAATATTGGATTGACCACCGTGATAATACTTCGTGGTTGAAAAGTTCAAAAGTATTATTCACTAGGATTGTCCTTAAGCCTGAGGTATTTGGTTTGGGATACATTGACCAATGTGCTTTGGTTCGTCATAGACAATTCTGAAATATGGTTGTCATACGAGGCTTTACTGGGTACAAAGGAATTTGTATTTTGAATCGAAATATAACAAGATGGTAATTGCACCTCCTCTTTAGGAGAGATATTTATGGGTCCTTTGACATGATGAGATAACTGGAAAGTGCATGCCCATGCCCAAACGAACTGATTTGTTCTTTGTCGTTTATCACAACAGTTTGAATCAAGAAGTCATTAAATGATTTTGAATACAGGAGTTGATAATTTCTACCATGCTCGTATTCATTATCACAAATATCGTGCTGCAAGGGATAAACCTAACATAGTTGCCCAAGAAGTAAAGACAGAGTGTTCTTTACTAGGGGACGCTATTAAAGAGTTTTTCAAGGAACTATACCTGGGTTACGTAAGCTGTTTTTATGGGGTTGGTTACCTACATGCCCATCTAGAAGGCCACTGTAGCTCGTATCATTAAGACAAAGGTTACAAACTTGCACAAGTGGGAGTCTGAAGGATTTATGTGCACAGTTAGTCAACCTATGATGATACATCCATGCCTACGAAACACTTAAGGGTCACACCGGTGAGTGCATGTAATACGATCAAGATAATTAATGATACTACGAAGAGGAGTGATTCATAATAGTCATTATGAATCAAGTTAAGTATTAAATCAAGTTTGACTTATTACTAGATTAGTTTAACTGACTAATTAATACAAGTATTTGTACATTTACTAGTTGAGTAAATATACAATGTGTTAATTATAGATTATCCATAATATGATTTAAAGCCATTAAATCATATAGTGTTTGGATAATATTGTTGTATAAATTATATAAAGTTTATTATATAATTAATTATTAAAAGTATAAATACAAGTATATATAATTCGTGTATATGGGCACCGAATTATTAGTGTATTAATACTAGACATTTAATAGTTAAGTGCAACAATAATAAACTAGTTAAACTATAAGGGTTGGAAGTGTTAAAAGGAAGTTTAATTAAAGATCTAATATTAATTAAACTAAAGGGTTCTAAGCGCAACTTATTTAACTATAAATAAGAGGCTTAGGGTAACCCTAAAACCCCTCACACAACCCCACGAAATCCTTGCCCCCCCCCCTCTCCCTATTTCGGCCGAATACAAGGAAGAACACAAGTCTTTGTGTTCTTCAATTGTTCTTTGTTCGTTCTTCGTGTTCTTCAAGTCTTGAAGATTCGAAGATCAAGCTCATTACTTAGATCAACTAGAAGATCGCTCGTCGTGTTCATCATCAGTGGATTTATCTTAAGCATTAACCAAGGTATGATTCATGGAACACTCTTTCTTCTTCCCCTCTTGGTCGAAATCAACACCAAGAACCCTAGGGTTCTTGGTGGCCGTCGAAACACACACAAGTGTGTGTGTGTGTTTGGGATTTCGTACAAGGTTTCTTCCATTGTTAATCTACTCTAGATTTCCAAGATCCTAATCCTTGAGGGTTTAAGGATTTAGTTTATTCCCACTTCCGCTTCTAGGGATTAAATTAGCTAGATGGTTTTAACCGGTCAAGAACAAGTTCATGTTCTTGGTCAGTATGGTTCGAACCAAGTAATCTAGGAGGTTGACCCAAGTGGTCAATCAGTGATAGTGAAACCCTTCACCTTGAACCTTGAGATTTACGCATTGAGCCTCAAGCATTGAGCCTTGAGCCTTGAGCCATGAGCGTTGAGCCTTGAGCGTTGAGCCTTGGGCCTTGAGCCTTGAGCCTTGAGCCTTGAGCATTGAGCCTTGAGCCTTGAGCCTTGAGCCTTAAGCCTTGAGCCTTGAGCCTTGAGCCATGAGCCTTGAGCCTTGAGCCTTGAGTCTTGATCCTTGAGCCTTGAGCCTTGAGCATTGAGCCTTGACCCTTGACCCATAACCCTTGACCCTTGAGCCTTGACCCTTGACCCTTGAGCCTTATGCCTTGAGTCTTGAGCCTTGAACCTTGACCCGTTAGCCGTGACCCTTGAGCCTTGTGCTTTGAACGTTGAACCTTTAGCCTTAAGCCTTGAGTGTCGAGCCTTGAGCCTTGAGCCTGGAGCCTTGAGCCTTGAGCCTTGAGCCTTGAGCCTTGAGCCTTGAGCCTTGAGCCTTGACCCTTAAGCCTTGACCCTTGAGCCTTGAGCCTTGTGCCTTGAGCTCTGAACCTTGAACCTTGACCCTTGACCCTTGAGCCTTGAACCTTGAGCCTTGTGCCTTTAGCCTTGAGCCTTGAGCCTTTAACCTTAAGCCTTACACATTGACTCTTGAGCGTCGACCCTTGTGCCTTGAGCCTTGAGACGTGACCCTTGAGCCTTGAGCTTTAAACCATGAACCTTGAGCCTTGAGCCTTGAGAGTTGAGCCTTGAGCCTAGAACCTTGAGCCTTGAACCTTGAATCTTGAGCCTTGAGCCTTGACCCTTGTGCGTTGAGCCTTGAGCCTTTGTGTCTTGAGTTTTGATCCTGGAGTTTTGATCCTTGAGCGGTGATCCTTGAGCGTTTAGCCTTGAGCCTTGATCCTGTGATCCTTGAGCGTTGAGACTGAAGCCTTGAACCTTGAGCCCTGAGCCTTGACCATTGAGCCTTGATCCTTGAGTTGTGACCCTTGTTCCTTGAGCTTTGAACCTTGAACCTTGACCCTTTAGCCTTGAGCCTTATGGCTTGAGCCCTGAGCCTTGAGCCTTGAGCCTTAAGCCTTGAGCCTTGAGCCATGAGCTTGGAGCCTTGAGCCTTGAACCTTGACCCTTGAGCCTTGAGCGTTGAGTCTTGATACTTGAACCTTGACTCTTGAGCCTTGACCCTAGAGCCTTGAGCTTTGAACCTTGAACATTGACCCTTGAGCCGTGAGTCTTGAGCCGTAACCCTTGACCCTTGAGTCTTGAGCCTTGAGCCTTCAGCCTTGACCCTTTCGCCTTGACCCTTAAGCCTTGAGCTTTGAGCCTTGAGCCGTGACCCTTGAACCTTGAGCTTTACGCATTGAGCCTCAAGCCTTGAGCCTTGAGCCTTGAGCCTTGAGCCTTGGGCCTTGAGCCTTGAGCCTTGAGCCTTGAGCCTTGAGCCTTGAGCCTTGAGCCTTGAGCTTTGAGCCTTGAGCCTTGAGCCTTGAGCCTTGAGCCTTAAGCCTTGAGCCATGAGCCTTGAGCCATGAGCCTTGAGCCTTGAGCCTTGATCCTTGAGCCTTAAGCCTTGAGCCTTGAGCATTGAGCCTTGACCCTCGAACGATAATCCTTGACCCTTGAGCCTTGACCCTTGAACCTTGAGCCTTATGCCTTGAGTCTTGAGCCTTGAACCTTGACCCGTTAGCCGTGACCCTTGATCCTTGTGCTTTGAACGTTGAACCTTGAGCCTTAAGCCTTGAGTGTCGAGCCTTAAGCCTTGAGCCTGGAGCCTTGAGCCTTGAGCCTTGAGCCTTGAGCCTTGAGCCTTGAGCCTTGAGCCTTGAGCCTTGAGCCTTTAGCCTTGAGCTCTGAACCTTGAACCTTGACCCTTCACCTTTGACAGTTGACCCTTGAGCCTTGAACCTTGATCCTTGTGCCTTTAGCCTTGAGACTTGAGCCTTTAACCTTAAGCCTTGCACCTTAATTCTTGAGCGTTGACCCTTGTGCCTTGAGCCTTGAGACGTGGCCCTTGAGCCTTGAGCTTTAAACCATGAACCTTGAGCCTTGACCCTTGAGCCTTGAGCCTTGAGCCTTGAGACTCGAGCCTTGAGCCTTGAGCCTTGAGCCTTGAGCCTTGAGCCTTGAGCCTTGAGCATTGAGCCTTGAGCCTTGAGCCTTGAGCCTTGAGCCTTGAGACTTGAGCATTGAGCCCTTAGCATTGAGCCTTGAACCTTGAGCCTAGAGCCTAGAGCCTTGAGCCTTGAACCATGACTCTTGAGCCTTGAAACTTGACCCTTGAGCGTTGAGCCTTGAGCCTTTGAGCTATGAGTTTTGATCCTGGAGTTTTGATCCTTGAGCAGTGATCCTTGAGCGTTGGGCCTTGAGCCTTCATCCTGTGAGCCTTGAGACTGAAGCCTTGAACGTTGAGCCTTGAGCCTTGACCGCTGAGCCTTGATCCTTGAGTTGTGACCCTTGTTTCTTGAAGTTTGAACATTGAACCTTGACCCTTTAGCCTTGAGCGTTGAGCGTTGAGCCTTAAGCCTTGAGCCCTGAGCCCTGAGTGTTAAGCCTTGAGCCTTGAGCCTCGAGCCTCAAGCCTTGAGCCTTGAGCCTTGAACCTTGACACTTTAGCCGTCACCCTTGAGCCTTGAGCTTTGAACCTTGAACCTTGACCCTTGATTCTTGAGTCTTGAACATCGACCCTTTAGCCCTGACCCTTTAGCCTTGAGCTTTAAACCTTGAACCTTGACCCTTCACCCTTGAGTCTTGAGCCTTAAGCCTTGAGCCTTGAGCCTTGAGCCTTGTTCCTTGAGCCTTGAGCCTTGAGCCTTGAGCCTTGAGCCTTGAGCCATGAGCCTTGAGCCTTGAGTCTTGAGCCTTTAGCCTTGAGCCTTAACCCTTTCGCCTTGAGCCTTCATCCTTGAGCCTTGAACCATGAATATTGAGCATTGAGCCTTGAGCCTTCAGCTTTGAGCCTTGAGGATTGAGGCTTGAGCCTTGAGCCGAGCCTTGAGCCATCAGCCTTGAGCCTTGATCCTTCAGCCATTAGCCTTGAGCCTTGCGCCTTGAGTCTTGAGCCATGATCCTTGAGCCATGAGCCTTTAGCCTTGACTTTTGAGCCTTGACCGCTAAGTCGTGACCCTTGAGCCTTGAGCTTTGAACCTTGAACCTTGACACTTGAGACTTGTGTCTTGAGCCTCGAGCCTTGAGTCTTGAGCCTTGAGTCTTGAGCCTTGACCCTTGACCCTTGAGCCTTAAGCCTTGAACCTTGAGCTTTGAGCCTTTAACCTTCAGCCATGAGTCTTCAGCCTTCAGCCTTGAACGTTGAGCCTTGAGCATTTAGCCTTTAGATTTGAGCTTTGTGCCTGGAGGCTTGAGCCTGGAGACTTGATCCTTGAGCCTTGAACCTTGAGCACTTAGACTTGAACCTTGAGCCTTGGGGCTTGGGCCTTGAGCCTTAAGCATTGAGCCTTGAGCCTTGAGCCTTGAACCTTGACCCTTTAGCCGTGACCCTTGAGCCTCGAGCTTTGAACCTTGAATCTTGACCCTTGAGACTTGAGTCTTCAGCCATAAGCCTTTAGCCTTGAGCCTATAGCCTTGAGCCCTGAGCCTTGAGCCTTGAGCCTTGAGCCTTGAGCCTTGAGCCTTGAGACTTGAGCCTTGAGCCCTGAGCCTTGAGCCTTGAGCCTTGAGCCTTGAGCCTTGAGCCTTGAGCCTTGAGACTTGAGCCTTGAGCGTTGAGCGTTGAGCGTTGAGCGTTGAGCTTTGAGCGTTGAGCCTTGAGCCTTTGTGCCTTGAGTTTTGATCCTGGAGTTTTGATTCTTGAGCGGTGATCCTTGAGCGTTTAGCCTTGAGCCTTGATCCTGTGAGCCTTTAGCGTTGAGACTGAAGCCTTGAACCTTGAGCCCTAAGCCTTGACCATCGTGCCTTGATCCTTGAGCTGTGACCCTTGTTCCTTGAGCTTTGAACCTTGAACCTTGACCCTTTAGCCTTAAGCCTTGAGCCTTGAGACTTAAGGCTTGAGCCCTGAGCCCTGAGCCTTAAGCCTTGAGCCTTGAGCCATGAGCCTGGAGCCTTGAGCCTTGAGACTTGAGCATTGAGCCTCGAGCCTTGAGCCTTGAACCTGGACCCTTGAGCCTTGAGCGTTGAGTCTTGATACTTGAACCTTGACTCTTGAGCCTTGACCCTAGAGCCTTGAGCTTTGAACCTTGAACATTGACCCTTGAGCCGTGAGTCTTGAGCCTTAACCCTTGAGCCTTGAGCCTTGAGCCTTGAGTCTTGAACCTTGAGCCTTGAGCCTTGAGCCTTGAGCCTTGGGCCTTGAAACTTGAGCCTTAAGCCTTGAGCCTTGAGCCTTGAGCCTTGAGCCTTGAGCCTTGAGCCTTGAGCCTTGAGCCTTGAGCCTTGAGCCTTAAGCCTTGAGCCTTTAGCCTTGATCCTTGAGCCTTGAGCCTTGAGCCTTGAGCCATGAGCCTTGATCCATGAGCCTTGAGCCTTGAGCCTTGAGCATTGAACCTTGAGCCTTTACCCTTGACCCATAACCCTTGACCCTTGACCCTTGAGCCTTGAACCTTGAGCCTTATGCCTTTAGTCTTGAGCCTTGAACCTTGACCCGTTAGCCGTGACCCTTGAGCCTTGTGCTTTGAACATTGAACCTTGAGCCTTAAGCCTTGAGTGTCGAGGTCTTAAGCCTTGAGCCTGGAGCCTTGAGCCTTGATCCTTTAGCCTTGAGCCTTGAGCCTTGAGCCTTGAACCTTGTGCCTTGAGCTCTGAACCTTGAACCTTGACCCTTGACCCTTCACCCTTGACCCTTGAGCCTTGAACCTTGAGCCTTGTGCCTTTAGCCTTGACCCTTGAGCCTTTAACCTTAAGCCTTGCACCTTGACTCTTGAGCGTCGACCCTTGTGCCTTGAGGCTTGAGACGTGACCCTTGAGCCTTGAGCTTTAAACCATGAAACTTGAGCCTTGAGCCTTGTGACTTGAGCCATGAGCCATGAGCTTTGAGCCTTGAGCCATCAGCCTCCAGCCTTGAGCCTTGAGCCTCCATACTTGAGCCTTATGCCTTGAGCTTTGAGCCTAGAACCTTAACCCTTGACCCTTCACCTTTGAGCCTTGAGCCTTGAGCCTCGAGCCTCGAGCCGTGAGCCTTAAGCCTTGAGCATTGAGCCTTGAGCGAGCCTTGAGCCTTGAGCCCTGAGCCTTGAGCGTTGAGCCCTTAGCCTTGACCCTTGAGCCTTGAGTCTAGAGCCTTGAGCCTTGAACCATGACTCTTGAGCCTTGACCCTTCACCCTTTAGTCTTGAGCCTTGAGCCTTGAGCCTTGAGCCTTGAGCCTTGAGCCTTGAGCCTTAAGCCTTGATCCTTGAGCTTTGAGCCTTTAACCTTCAGCCATGAGTCTTCAGCCTTGAACGTTGAGCCTTGAGCATTTAGCCTTTAGATTTAGCTTTGTGCCTGGAGGCTTGAGCCTGGAGACTTGATCCTTGAGCCTTGAACCTTGAGCACTTAGACTTGAACCTTGAGCCTTGGGGCTTGGGCCTTGAGCCTTAAGCATTGAGCCTTGAGCCTTGAGCATTGAGCCTTGAACCTTGACCCTTTAGCCGTGACCCTTGAGCCTCGAGCTTTGAACCTTGAATCTTGACCCTTGAGACTTGAGTCTTCAGCCATAAGCCTTTAGCCTTGAGCCTAGAGCCTTGAGCCCTGAGCCTTGAGCCTTGAGCCTTGAGCCTTGAGCCTTGAGCCTTGAGCCTTGAGCCTTGAGCCTTGAGCCTTGAGCCTTGAGCCTTGAGCCTTGAGCCTTGAGCCTTGAGCCTTGAGCCTTGAGCCTTGAGCCTTGAGCCTTGAGCCTTGAGCCTTGAGCCTTGAGCCTGGAGGACTTGAGCCTTGAGCCTTGAGCGTTGAGCCTTGAGCGTTGAGCGTTGAGCCTTGAGCCTTTGTGCCTTGAGTTTTGATCCTGGAGTTTTGATTCTTGAGTGGTGATCCTTGAGCGTTTAGCCTTGAGCCTTGATCCTGTGAGCCTTGAGCGTTGAGACTGAAGCCTTGAACCTTGAGCCCTAAGCCTTGACCGTCGAGCCTTGATCCTTGAGCTGTGACCCTTGTTCCTTGAGCTTTGAACCTTGAACCTTGACCCTTTAGCCTTGAGCCTTGAGCCTTGAGACTTAAGGCTTGAGCCCTGAGCCCTGAGCCTTAAGCCTTGAGCCTTGAGCCATGAGCCTGGAGCCTTGAGCCTTGAGCCTTGAGCCTTGAGCCTCGAGCCTTGAGCCTTGAACCTTGACCCTTGAGCCTTGAGCGTTGAGTCTTGATACTTGAACCTTGACTCTTGAGCCTTGACCCTAGAGCCTTGAGCTTTGAACCTTGAACATTGACCCTTGAGCCGTGAGTCTTGAGCCTTAACCCTTGAGCCTTGAGCCTTGAGCCTTGAGTCTTGAACCTTGAGCCTTGAGCCTTGAGCCTTGAGCCTTGAGCCTTGGGCCTTGAAACTTGAGCCTTAAGCCTTGAGCCTTGAGCCTTGAGCCTTGAGCCTTGAGCCTTGAGCCTTGAGCCTTGAGCCTTGAGCCTTGAGCCTTAAGCCTTGAGCCTTTAGCCTTGATCCTTGAGCCTTGAGCCTTGAGCCTTGAGCCATGAGCCTTGATCCATGAGCCTTGAGCCTTGAGCCTTGAGCATTGAACCTTGAGCCTTTACCCTTGACCCATAACCCTTGACCCTTGACCCTTGAGCCTTGAACCTTGAGCCTTATGCCTTTAGTCTTGAGCCTTGAACCTTGACCCGTTAGCCGTGACCCTTGAGCCTTGTGCTTTGAACATTGAACCTTGAGCCTTAAGCCTTGAGTGTCGAGGTCTTAAGCCTTGAGCCTGGAGCCTTGAGCCTTGATCCTTTAGCCTTGAGCCTTGAGCCTTGAGCCTTGAACCTTGTGCCTTGAGCTCTGAACCTTGAACCTTGACCCTTGACCCTTCACCCTTGACCCTTGAGCCTTGAACCTTGAGCCTTGTGCCTTTAGCCTTGACCCTTGAGCCTTTAACCTTAAGCCTTGCACCTTGACTCTTGAGCGTCGACCCTTGTGCCTTGAGGCTTGAGACGTGACCCTTGAACCTTGAGCTTTAAACCATGAAACTTGAGCCTTGAGCCTTGTGACTTGAGCCATGAGCCATGAGCTTTGAGCCTTGAGCCATCAGCCTCCAGCCTTGAGCCTTGAGCCTCCATACTTGAGCCTTATGCCTTGAGCTTTGAGCCTAGAACCTTAACCCTTGACCCTTCACCTTTGAGCCTTGAGCCTTGAGCCTCGAGCCTCGAGCCTCGAGCCGTGAGCCTTAAGCCTTGAGTATTGAGCCTTGAGCGAGCCTTGAGCCTTGAGCCCTGAGCCTTGAGCGTTGAGCCCTTAGCCTTGACCCTTGAGCCTTGAGTCTAGAGCCTTGAGCCTTGAACCATGACTCTTGAGCCTTGACCCTTCACCCTTTAGTCTTGAGCCTTGAGCCTTGAGCCTTGAGCCTTGAGCCTTGAGCCTTGAGCCTTAAGCCTTGATCCTTGAGCTTTGAGCCTTTAACCTTCAGCCATGAGTCTTCAGCCTTGAACGTTGAGCCTTGAGCATTTAGCCTTTAGATTTGAGCTTTGTGCCTGGAGGCTTGAGCCTGGAGACTTGATCCTTGAGCCTTGAACCTTGAGCACTTAGACTTGAACCTTGAGCCTTGGGGCTTGGGCCTTGAGCCTTAAGCATTGAGCCTTGAGCCTTGAGCATTGAGCCTTGAACCTTGACCCTTTAGCCGTGACCCTTGAGCCTCGAGCTTTCAACCTTGAATCTTGACCCTTGAGACTTGAGTCTTCAGCCATAAGCCTTTAGCCTTGAGCCTAGAGCCTTGAGCCCTGAGCCTTGAGCCTTGAGCCTTGAGCCTTGAGCCTTGAGCCTTGAGCCTTGAGCCTTGAGCCTTGAGCCTTGAGCCTTGAGCCTTGAGCCTTGAGCCTTGAGCCTTGAGCCTTGAGCCTTGAGCCTTGAGCCTTGAGCCTTGAGCCTTGAGCCTTGAGCCTTGAGCCTTGAGCCTTGAGCCTTGAGCCTTGAGCCTTGAGCCTTGAGCCTTGAGCGTTGAGCCTTGAGCGTTGAGCGTTGAGCCTTGAGCCTTTGTGCCTTGAGTTTTGATCCTGGAGTTTTGATTCTTGAGTGGTGTTCCTTGAGCGTTTAGCCTTGAGCCTTGATCCTGTGAGCCTTGAGCGTTGAGACTGAAGCCTTGAACCCTGAGCCCTAAGCCTTGACCGTCGAGCCTTGATCCTTGAGCTGTGACCCTTGTTCCTTGAGCTTTGAACCTTGAACCTTGACCCTTTAGCCTTGAGCCTTGAGCCTTGAGACTTAAGGCTTGAGCCCTGAGCCCTGAGCCTTAAGCCTTGAGCCTTGAGCCATGAGCCTGGAGCCTTGAGCCTTGAGCCTTGAGCCTTGAGCCTCGAGCCTTGAGCCTTGAACCTTGACCCTTGAGCCTTGAGCGTTGAGTCTTGATACTTGAACCTTGACTCTTGAGCCTTGACCCTAGAGCCTTGAGCTTTGAACCTTGAACATTGACCCTTGAGCCGTGAGTCTTGAGCCTTAACCCTTGAGCCTTGAGCCTTGAGCCTTGAGTCTTGAACCTTGAGCCTTGAGCCTTGAGCCTTGAGCCTTGGGCCTTGAAACTTGAGCCTTAAGCCTTGATCCTTGAGCCTTGAGCCTTGAGCCTTGAGCCTTGAGCCTTGAGCCTTGAGCCTTGAGCCTTGAGCCTTGAGCCTTGAGCCTTGAGCCTTGAGCTTTGAGCCTTGAGCCTTAAGCCTTGAGCCTTTAGCCTTGATCCTTGAGCCTTGAGCCTTGAGCCTTGAGCCATGAGCCTTGATCCATGAGCCTTGAGCCTTGAGCCTTGAGCATTGAACCTTGAGCCTTTACCCTTGACCCATAACCCTTGACCCTTGACCCTTGAGCCTTGAACCTTGAGCCTTATGCCTTTAGTCTTGAGCCTTGAACCTTGACCCGTTAGCCGTGACCCTTGAGCCTTGTGCTTTGAACATTGAACCTTGAGCCTTAAGCCTTGAGTGTCGAGGTCTTAAGCCTTGAGCCTGGAGCCTTGAGCCTTGATCCTTTAGCCTTGAGCCTTGACCCTTGAGCCTTGAGCCTTGAGCCTTGAACCTTGTGCCTTGAGCTCTGAACCTTGAACCTTGACCCTTGACCCCGCACCCTTGACCCTTGAGCCTTGAACCTTGAGCCTTGTGCCTTTAGCCTTGACCCTTGAGCCTTTAACCTTAAGCCTTGCACCTTGACTCTTGAGCGTCGACCCTTGTGCCTTGAGCCTTGAGACGTGACCCTTGAGCCTTGAGCTTTAAACCATGAAACTTGAGCCTTGAGCCTTGTGACTTGAGCCATGAGCCATGAGCTTTGAGCCTTGAGCCTTGAGCCTCCAGCCTTGAGCCTTGAGCCTCCATCCTTGAGCCTTATGCCTTGAGCTTTGAGCCTAGAACCTTAACCCTTGACCCTTCACCTTTGAGCCTTGAGCCTTGAGCCTTGAGCCTCGAGCCTCGAGCCTTGAGCCTTAAGCCTTGAGCATTGAGCCTTGAGCGAGCCTTGAGCCTTGAGCCTTGAGCGTTGAGCCCTTAGCCTTGACCCTTGATCCTTGAGTCTAGAGCCTTGAGCCTTGAACCATGACTCTTGAGCCTTGACCCTTCACCCTTGAGTCTTGAGCCTTAAGCCTTGAGCCTTGAGCCTTGAGCCTTGAGCCTTGAGCCTTGAGCCTTGAGCCTTGAGCCTTGAGTCTTGAGCCTTGAGCCTTGAGCCTTGAGCCTTGAGCCTTGAGCCTTGAGCCGTGAGCCTTGAGCCTTGAGCCTTGAGTCTTGAGCCTTGAGCCTTTAGCCTTCAGCCTTGACCCTTTCGCCTTGAGCCTTCTTCCTTGAGCCTTGAATCATGAATATTGAGCATTGAGCCTTGAGCCTTCAGCTTTGAGCCTTGAGGATTGAGGCTTGAGCCTTGAGCCGAGCCTTGAGCCATTAGCCTTGAGCCTTCAGCCATTAGCCTTGAGCCTTGCGCCTTGAGTCTTGAGCCTTGATCCTTGAGCCTTGAGCCTTTAGCCTTGACTTTTGAGCCTTGACCGCTAAGTCGTGACCCTTGAGCCTTGAGCTTTGAACCTTGAACCTTGACACTTGAGACTTGTGTCTTGAGCCTCGAGCCTTGAGTCTTGAGCCTTGAGTCTTGAGCCTTGACCCTTGACCCTTGAGCCTTAAGCCTTGAACCTTGAGCTTTGAGCCTTTAAGCTTTAGCCGTGAGTCTTCAGCCTTCAGCCTTGAACGTTGAGCCTTGAGCATTTAGCCTTTAGATTTGAGCTTTGTGCCTGGAGGCTTGAGCCTGGAGACTTGATCCTTGAGCCTTGAACCTTGAGCACTTAGACTTGAACCTTGAGACTTGGGGCTTGGGCCTTGAGCCTTAAGCATTGAGCCTTGAGCCTTGAGCCTTGAGCCTTGAGCCTTGAGCCTTGAGCCTTGAACCTTGACCCTTTAGCCGTGACCCTTGAACCTCGAGCTTTGAACATTGAATCTTGACCCTTGAGACTTGAGTCTTAAGCCATAAGCCTTTATCCTTGAGCCTTGAGCCTTGAGCCTTGAGCCTTGAGCCTTGAGCCTTGAGCGTTGGGCGTTGAGCCTTGAGCCTTTGTGCCTTGAGTTTTGATCCTGGAGTTTTGATCCTTGAGCGGTGATCCTTGAGCGTTTAGCCTTGAGCCTTGATCTTGTGAGCCTTAAGCGTTGAGACTGAAGCCTTGAACCTTGAGCCCTGAGCCTTGACCGTTGAGCCTTGATCCTTGAGCTGTAACCCTTGTTCCTTGAGCGTTGAACCTTGAACCTTGACGCTTTAGCCTTGAGCCTTGAGCATTCAGACTTAAGGCTTGAGCCCTGAGCCCTGAGCCTTAAGCCTTGAGCCTTGAGCCATGAGCCTTGAGCCTTGAGCCTTGAGCCTTGAGCCTCGAGCCTTGAGCCTTGAACCTTGACCCTTGAGCCTTGAGCATTGAGTCTTGATACTTGAACCTTGACTCTTGAGCCTTGACCCTAGAGCCTTGAGCTTTGAACCTTGAACATTGACCCTTGAGCCGTGAGTCTTGAGCCTTAACCCATGAGCCTTGAGCCTTGAGTCTTGAGCCTTGAGCCTTCATCCTTGACCCTTTCGCCTTGAGCTTTAAGCCTTCAGCTTTGAGCCTTGAGCCGTGACCCTTGAACATTGAGCTTTACGCATTGAGCCTCAAGCCTTGAGCCTTGAAACTTGAGCCTTGAGCCTTGAGCCTTGAGCCTTGAGCCTTGGGCCTTGAACCTTGATCCTTGAGCCTTGAGCCTTGAGCCTTGAGCCTTGACCCTTGAGCCTTGACCCTTGAGCCTTAAGCCTTGAGCCTTGAGCCTTAAGCCTTGAGCCTTTAGCCTTTAGCCTTGATCCTTGAGCCTTGAGCCTTGAGCCTTGAGCCTTGAGCCTTGAGCCATGAGCCTTGATCCTTGAGCCTTGAGCCTTGAGCCTTGAGCATTGAACCTTGAGCCTTTACCCTTGACCCATAACCCTTGACCCTTGAGCCTTGACCCTTAAACCTTGACCCTTATGCCTTGAGTCTTTAGCCTTGAACCTTGACTCGTTCGCCGTGACCCTTGAGCCTTGTGCTTTGAACATTGAACCTTGAGCCTTAAGCCTTGAGTGTCGAGCCTTAACCCTTGAGCCTGGAGCCTTGAGCCTTGATCCTTGAGCCTTGAGCATTGAGCCTTGACCCTTGAGCCTTGAGCATTGAGCCTTGACCCTTGTGCCTTGAGCTCTGAACCTTGAACCTTGACCCTTGACCCTTGACCCTTGACCCTTGAGCCTTGAACCTTGAGCCTTGTGCCTTTAGCCTTGACCCTTGAGCCTTTAACCTTAAGCCTTGCACCTTGACTCTTGAGCGTCGACCCTTGTGCCTTGAGCCTTGAGACGTGACCCTTGAACCTTGAGCTTTAAACCATGAACCTTGAGCCTTGAGCCTTGTGACTTGAGCCATGAGCTTTGAGCCTTGAGCCTTGAGCCTCCAGCCTTGAGCCTTGAGCCTCCATCCTTGAGCCTTATGCCTTGAGCTTTGAGCCTAGAACCTTGACCCTTGTTCCTTGACCTTTGAGCCTTGAGCCTTGAGCCTCGAGCCTCGAGCCTTAAGCCTTGAGCATTGAGCCTTGAGCGAGCCTTGAGCCTTGAGCCCTGAGCCTTGAGCGTTGAGCCCTTATTATTGACCCTTGAGCCTGGAGCCTAGAGCCTTGAGCCTTGAACCATGACTCTTGTGCCTTGACACTTGACCCTTGAGCGTTGAGCCTTGAGCCTTTGAGCTTTGAGTTTTGGTCCTGGAGTTTTGATCCTTGAGCGGTGATACTTGAGCGTTGGGCCTTGAGCCTTGATCCTGTGAGCCTTGAGCCTTGAGTTGTGACCCTTGTTTCTTGAAGTTTGAACCTTGAACCTTCACCCTTTAGCCTTTAGCCTTGAGCCTTGAGCCTTAAGCCTTGAGCCCTGAGCCCTTAGCGTTGAGCCTTGAGCCTTGAGTCTCGAGCCTCAAGCCTTGAGCCTTGAACCTTGACCCTTTAGCCGTCACCCTTGAGCCTTGAGCTTTGAACCTTGAACCTTGACCCTTGAGTCTTGAGTCTTGAACGTCGACCCTTTAGCCCTGACCCTTTAGCCTTGAGCTTTAAACCTTGAACCTTGACCCCTCACCCTTGAGTCTTGAGCCTTGAGCCTTGAGCCTTGATCCTTGAGCCTTGAGCCTTGTGCCTTGAGCCTTGAGCCTTGAGCCTTGAGCCTTGAGCCTTTAGCCTTGAGCCTTTAGCCTTCAGCCTTGACCCTTTCGCCTTGAGCCTTCATCCTTGAGACTTGAACTATGAATATTGAGCATTGAGCCTTGAGCCTTCAGCTTTGAACCTTGAGGATTGAGGCTTGAGGCTTGAGCCTTGAGCCGAGCCTTGAGCCTTCGGACTTGAGCCTTGATCCTTCAGCCATGAGACTTGAGCCTTGCGCCTTGAGTCTTGAGCCTTGAGCTTTGAACCTTGAACCTTGACACTTGAGACTTGAGTCTTGAGCCTTGAGCCTTGAGTCTTGAGCCTTGAGTCTTGAGCCTTGAGCCTTGACCCTTGAGCCTTAAGCCTTGAGCCTTGAGCTTTGAGCCTTTAACCTTCAGCAATGAGTCTTCAGCCTTCAGCCTTGAACGTTGAGCCTTGAGCATTTAGCCTTTAGATTTATGCTTTGTGCCTTGAGGCTTGAGCCTAGAGACTTGATCCTTGAGCCTTGAACCTTGAGCACTTAGACTTGAACCTTGAGCCTTGGGGCTTGGGCCTTGAGCCTTGAGCCTTGAGCATTGAGCCTTCAGCCTTGAGCCTTGAGCCTTGAGACTTGAGCCTTGAGCCTTGAGCCTTGAGCCTTGAGCAGTGAGCCTTGAGCCTTGAGCCTTGAGCCTTGAGCCCTGAGCCCTGAGCCTTGAGCCTTGAGCCTTGAGCCTTGAGCCTTGAACCTTGAACCTTGACCCTTTAGCCGTGACCCTTGAGCCTCGAGCTTTGAACCTTGAATCTTGACCCTTGAGCCTTGAGTCTTCAGCCATATGCCTTTAGCCTTGAGCCTAGAGCCTTGACCCTTGGACCTTGAGCCTTGACCCTTGAACCTTGAGCCTTATGCCTTGAGTCTTGAGCCTTGAACCTTGACCAGTTAGCTGTGACCCTTGAGCCTTGTGCTTTGAACATTGAACCTTGAGCCTTAAGCCTTGAGTGTCTAGCCTTGAGCCTTGATCCTGGAGCCTTGAGCCTTGAGCCTTGATCCTTGAGCCTTGTGCCTTGAGCTTTGATCCTTGAGCCTTGAGTCTTGAGCCTTGAGCCTTGAGCTTTGAGCCTTGAGCCTTGAGCCTTGAGCCTTGAACCTGCAGCCATGAGTCTCGAGCCGTCAGCCTTCAGCCATCAGCCTTGACCCTTTCGCCTTTCGCCTTGAGCCTTGAGCCTTGGGCCTTGAGTACTTAACCTTGAGCCTTGAGCCTTGTGCCTTGAGCCTTGAGCCTCAAGCCTTGAGCCTTGAGCCTTGAGCCTTGAGGGTTGAGCCTTGAGACTTGAGCCTTGAACCTTGAGGGTTGAGCCTTGAGACTTGAGCCTTGAGCCCTGACCCTTTAGCCTTGAGCTTTAAACCTTGAACCTTGACCCTTCACCCTTGAGTCTTGAGCCTTGAGCCTTGAGCCTTGATCCTTGAGCCTTGAGCCTTGAGCCTTGAGCCTTGAGCCTTGAGCCTTGAGCCTTGAGCCTTGAGCCTTGAGCCTTTAGCCTTGAGCCTTTAGCCTTCAGCCTTGACCCTTTCGCCTTGAGCCTTCATCCTTGAGACTTGAACTATGAATATTGAGCATTGAGCCTTGAGCCTTCAGCTTTGAACCTTGAGGATTGAGGCTTGAGTCTTGAGCCTTGAGCCGAGCCTTGAGCCTTCGGACTTGAGCCTTGATCCTTCAGCCATGAGACTTGAGCCTTGCGCCTTGAGTCTTGAGCCTTGAGCTTTGAACCTTGAACCTTGACACTTGGGACTTGAGTCTTGAGCCTTGAGCCTTGAGTCTTGAGCCTTGAGTCTTGAGCCTTGAGCCTTGACCCTTGAGCCTTAAGCCTTGAGCCTTGAGCTTTGAGCCTTTAACCTTCAGCAATGAGTCTTCAGCCTTCAGCCTTGAACGTTGAGCCTTGAGCATTTAGCCTTTAGATTTATGCTTTGTGCCTTGAGGCTTGAGCCTAGAGACTTGATCCTTGAGCCTTGAACCTTGAGCACTTAGACTTGAACCTTGAGCCTTGGGGCTTGGGCCTTGAGCCTTGAGCATTGAGCCTTCAGCCTTGAGCCTTGAGCCTTGAGACTTGAGCCTTGAGCCTTGAGCCTTGAGCCTTGAGCAGTGAGCCTTGAGCCTTGAGCCTTGAGCCTTGAGCCTTGAGCCCTGAGCCCTGAGCCTTGAGCCTTGAGCCTTGAGCCTTGAGCCTTGAACCTTGAACCTTGACCCTTTAGCCGTGACCCTTGAGCCTCGAGCTTTGAACCTTGAATCTTGACCCTTGAGCCTTGAGTCTTCAGCCATATGCCTTTAGCCTTGAGCCTAGAGCCTTGACCCTTGGACCTTGAGCCTTGACCCTTGAACCTTGAGCCTTATGCCTTGAGTCTTGAGCCTTGAACCTTGACCAGTTAGCTGTGACCCTTGAGCCTTGTGCTTTGAACATTGAACCTTGAGCCTTAAGCCTTGAGTGTCTAGCCTTGAGCCTTGATCCTGGAGCCTTGAGCCTTGAGCCTTGATCCTTGAGCCTTGTGCCTTGAGCTTTGATCCTTGAGCCTTGAGTCTTGAGCCTTGAGCCTTGAGCTTTGAGCCTTGAGCCTTGAGCCTTGAACCTGCAGCCATGAGTCTCGAGCCGTCAGCCTTCAGCCATCAGCCTTGACCCTTTCGCCTTTCGCCTTGAGCCTTGAGCCTTGGGCCTTGAGTACTTAACCTTGAGCCTTGAGCCTTGTGCCTTGAGCCTTGAGCCTCAAGCCTTGAGCCTTGAGCCTTGAGGGTTGAGCCTTGAGACTTGAGCCTTGAACCTTGAGGGTTGAGCCTTGAGACTTGAGCCTTGAGCCTTGAACCTTTAGCATTTAGCCTTGAACCTTGAGCCTTGGACCTTGAGTCTTGAGCCTTGAGACTTGAGACTTGAGACTTTAGACTTGAGCCTTGAGCCTCGAGCCTTGAGCCTTGAGCCTTGAGCCTTGAGCCTTGAGCCTTGAGCCTTGAGCCTTGAGCCTTGAGCCTTGAGCCTTGATCCTTGAGCTGTGACCCTTGTTCCTTGAGCGTTGAACCTTGAACCTTGACGCTTTAGCCTTGAGCCTTGAGCCTTGAGACTTAAGGCTTGAGCCCTGAGCCCTGAGCCTTAAGCCTTGAGCCTTGAGCCTTGAGCCTTGAGCCTTGAACCTTGACCCTTGAGCCTTGGGCATTGAGTCTTGATACTTGAACCTTGACTCTTGAGCCTTGACCCTAGAGCCTTGAGCTTTGAACCTTGAACATTGACCCTTGAGCCGTGAGTCTTGAGCCTTAACCCATGAGCCTTGAGCCTTGAGTCTTGAGCCTTGAGCCTTCAGCCTTGACCCTTTCGCCTTGAGCTTTAAGCCTTCAGCTTTGAGCCTTGAGCCGTGACCCTTGAACCTTGAGCTTTACGCATTTAGCCTCAAGCCTTGAGCCTTGAAACTTGAGCCTTGAGCCTTGAGCCTTGAGCCTTGAGCCTTGGGCCTTGAACCTTGATCCTTGAGCCTTGAGCCTTGAGCCTTGAGCCTTGAGCCTTGAGCCTTGAGCCTTGAGCCTTGAGCCTTGAGCCTTGAGCCTTAAGCCTTGAGCCTTTAGCCTTTAGCCTTGATCCTTGAGCCTTGAGCCTTGAGCCTTGAGCCTTGAGCCATGAGTCTTGATCCTTGAGCCTTGAGCCTTGAGCCTTGAGCATTGAACCCTGAGCCTTTACCCTTGACCCATAACCCTTGACCCTTGAGCCTTGACCCTTGAGCCTTGACCCTTATGCCTTGAGTCTTTAGCCTTGAACCTTGACCCGTTCGCCGTGACCCTTGAGCCTTGTGCTTTGAACATTGAACCTTGAGCCTTAAGCCTTGAGTGTCGAGCCTTAAGCCTTGAGCCTGGAGCCTTGAGCCTTGATCCTTGAGCCTTGAGCATTGAGCCTTGACCCTTGAGCCTTGAGCCTTGAACCTTGTGCCTTGAGCTCTGAACCTTGAACCTTGACCCTTGACCCTTCACCCTTGACCCTTGAGCCTTGAACCTTGAGCCTTGTGCCTTTAGCCTTGACCCTTGAGCCTTTAACCTTAAGCCTTGCACCTTGACTCTTGAGCGTCGACCCTTGTGCCTTGAGCCTTGAGACGTGACCCTTGAGCCTTGAGCTTTAAACCATGAACCTTGAGCCTTGAGCCTTGTGACTTGAGCCATGAGCTTTGAGCCTTGAGCCTTGAGCCTCCAGCCTTGAGCCTTGAGCCTCCATCCTTGAGCCTTATGCCTTGAGCTTTGAGCCTAGAACCTTGACCCTTGTTCCTTGACCTTTGAGCCTTGAGCCTCGAGCCTTAAGCCTTGAGCATTGAGCCTTGAGCGAGCCTTGAGCCCTGAGCCTTGAGCGTTGAGCCCTTATTATTGACCCTTGAGCCTGGAGCCTTGAGCCTTGAACCATGACTCTTGTGCCTTGACATTTGACCCTTGAGCGTTGAGCCTTGAGCCTTTGAGCTTTGAGTTTTGGTCCTGGAGTTTTGATCCTTGAGCGGTGATACTTGAGCGTTGGGCCTTGAGCCTTGATCCTGTGAGCCTTGAGCCTTGAGTTGTGACCCTTGTTTCTTGAAGTTTGAACCTTGAACCTTCACCCTTTAGCCTTTAGCCTTGAGCCTTGAGCCTTAAGCCTTGAGCCCTGAGCCCTTAGCGTTGAGCCTTGAGCCTTGAGCCTCGAGCCTCAAGCCTTGAGACTTGAACCTTGACCCTTTAGCCGTCACCCTTGAGCCTTGAGCTTTGAACCTTGAACCTTGACCCTTGAGCCTTGGGCATTGAGTCTTGATACTTGAACCTTGACTCTTGAGCCTTGACCCTAGAGCCTTGAGCTTTGAACCTTGAACATTGACCCTTGAGCCGTGAGTCTTGAGCCTTAACCCATGAGCCTTGAGCCTTGAGTCTTGAGCCTTGAGCCTTCAGCCTTGACCCTTTCGCCTTGAGCTTTAAGCCTTCAGCTTTGAGCCTTGAGCCGTGACCCTTGAACCTTGAGCTTTACGCATTGAGCCTCAAGCCTTGAGCCTTGAAACTTGAGCCTTGAGCCTTGAGCCTTGAGCCTTGAGCCTTGGGCCTTGAACCTTGATCCTTGAGCCTTGAGCCTTGAGCCTTGAGCCTTGAGCCTTGAGCCTTGAGCCTTGAGCCTTGAGCCTTGAGCCTTGAGCCTTGAGCCTTAAGCCTTGAGCCTTTAGCCTTTAGCCTTGATCCTTGAGCCTTGAGCCTTGAGCCTTGAGCCTTGAGCCTTGAGCCATGAGTCTTGATCCTTGAGCCTTGAGCCTTGAGCCTTGAGCATTGAACCCTGAGCCTTTACCCTTGACCCATAACCCTTGACCCTTGAGCCTTGACCCTTGAGCCTTGACCCTTATGCCTTGAGTCTTTAGCCTTGAACCTTGACCCGTTCGCCGTGACCCTTGAGCCTTGTGCTTTGAACATTGAACCTTGAGCCTTAAGCCTTGAGTGTCGAGCCTTAAGCCTTGAGCCTGGAGCCTTGAGCCTTGATCCTTGAGCCTTGAGCATTGAGCCTTGACCCTTGAGCCTTGAGCCTTGAACCTTGTGCCTTGAGCTCTGAACCTTGAACCTTGACCCTTGACCCTTCACCCTTGACCCTTGAGCCTTGAACCTTGAGCCTTGTGCCTTTAGCCTTGACCCTTGAGCCTTTAACCTTAAGCCTTGCACCTTGACTCTTGAGCGTCGACCCTTGTGCCTTGAGCCTTGAGACGTGACCCTTGAGCCTTGAGCTTTAAACCATGAACCTTGAGCCTTGAGCCTTGTGACTTGAGCCATGAGCTTTGAGCCTTGAGCCTTGAGCCTCCAGCCTTGAGCCTTGAGCCTCCATCCTTGAGCCTTATGCCTTGAGCTTTGAGCCTAGAACCTTGACCCTTGTTCCTTGACCTTTGAGCCTTGAGCCTCGAGCCTTAAGCCTTGAGCATTGAGCCTTGAGCGAGCCTTGAGCCCTGAGCCTTGAGCGTTGAGCCCTTATTATTGACCCTTGAGCCTGGAGCCTTGAGCCTTGAACCATGACTCTTGTGCCTTGACACTTGACCCTTGAGCGTTGAGCCTTGAGCCTTTGAGCTTTGAGTTTTGGTCCTGGAGTTTTGATCCTTGAGCGGTGATACTTGAGCGTTGGGCCTTGAGCCTTGATCCTGTGAGCCTTGAGCCTTGAGTTGTGACCCTTGTTTCTTGAAGTTTGAACCTTGAACCTTCACCCTTTAGCCTTTAGCCTTGAGCCTTGAGCCTTAAGCCTTGAGCCCTGAGCCCTTAGCGTTGAGCCTTGAGCCTTGAGCCTCGAGCCTCAAGCCTTGAGACTTGAACCTTGACCCTTTAGCCGTCACCCTTGAGCCTTGAGCTTTGAACCTTGAACCTTGACCCTTGAGTCTTGAGTCTTGAACGTCGACCCTTTAGCCCTGACCCTTTAGCCTTGAGCTTTAAACCTTGAACCTTGACCCTTCACCCTTGAGTCTTGAGCCTTGAGCCTTGAGCCTTGAGCCTTGAGCCTTGAGCCTTTAGCCTTCAGCCTTGACCCTTTCGCCTTGAGCCTTCATCCTTGAGACTTGAACTATGAATATTGAGCATTGAGCCTTGAGCCTTCAGCTTTGAACCTTGAGGATTGAGGCTTGAGGCTTGAGCCTTGAGCCGAGCCTTGAGCCTTCGGACTTGAGCCTTGATCCTTCAGCCATGAGACTTGAGCCTTGCGCCTTGAGTCTTGAGCCTTGAGCTTTGAACCTTGAACCTTGACACTTGAGACTTGAGTCTTGAGCCTTGAGCCTTGAGTCTTGAGCCTTGAGTCTTGAGCCTTGAGCCTTGACCCTTGAGCCTTAAGCCTTGAGCCTTGAGCTTTAAGCCTTTAACCTTCAGCAATGAGTCTTCAGCCTTCAGCCTTGAACGTTGAGCCTTGAGCATTTAGCCTTTAGATTTATGCTTTGTGCCTTGAGGCTTGAGCCTAGAGACTTGATCCTTGAGCCTTGAACCTTGAGCACTTAGACTTGAACCTTGAGCCTTGGGGCTTGGGCCTTGAGCCTTGAGCATTGAGCCTTCAGCCTTGAGCCTTGAGCCTTGAGACTTGAGCCTTGAGCCTTGAGCCTTGAGCCTTGAGCAGTGAGCCTTGAGCCTTGAGCCTTGAGCCTTGAGCCTTGAGCCCTGAGCCCTGAGCCTTGAGCCTTGAGCCTTGAGCCTTGAGCCTTGAACCTTGACCCTTTAGCCGTGACCCTTGAGCCTCGAGCTTTGAACCTTGAATCTTGACCCTTGAGCCTTGAGTCTTCAACCATATGCCTTTAGCCTTGAGCCTAGAGCCTTGACCCTTGGACCTTGAGCCTTGACCCTTGAACCTTGAGCCTTATGCCTTGAGTCTTGAGCCTTGAACCTTGACCAGTTAGCTGTGACCCTTGAGCCTTGTGCTTTGAACATTGAACCTTGAGCCTTAAGCCTTGAGTGTCGAGCCTTAAGCCTTGAGCCTGGAGCCTTGAGCCTTGAGCCTTGATCCTTGAGCCTTGAGCCTTGAGCTTTGATCCTTGAGCCTTGAGTCTTGAGCCTTGAGCCTTGAGCGTTGAGCCTTGAGCCTTGAGCCTTGAACCTGCAGCCATCAGCCTTGACCATTTCGCCTTTCGCCTTGAGCCTTGAGCCTTGGGCCTTGAGTACTTAACCTTGAACCTTGAGCCTTGTGCCTTGAGCCTTGAGCCTCAAGCCTTGAGCCTTGAGCCTTGAGCCTTGAGGGTTGAGCCTTGAGACTTGAGCCTTGAACCTTGAAGGTTGAGCCTTGAGACTTGAGCCTTGAGCCTTGAACCTTTAGCATTTAGCCTTGAACCTTGAGCCTTGGGCCATGAGTCTTGAGCCTTGAGCCTTGAGACTTGAGACTTGAGACTTGAGACTTGAGCCTCGAGCCTTGAGCCTTGAGCCTTGAGCCTTGAGCCTTGAGCCTTGAGCCTTGAGCCTTGAGCCTTGAGCCTTGAGTCTTGAGCCTTGAGCATTGAGCTTTGAGCCTTGAGCCTTGAGCCTTGAGCCTTGAGCCTTAAGCCTTGAGCCTTGAGCCTTGATTGAGCCTTGAGCCTTGAGCCTTGAGCCTTGAACCTTGACCCTTTAGCCGTGACCCTTGAGCCTCGAGCTTTGAACCTTGAATCTTGACCCTTGAGCCTTGAGTCTTCAGCCATATGCCTTTAGCCATGAGTCTAGAGCCTTGAGCCTTGAGCCTTGAGCCTTGAGCCTTGAGCCTTGAGCCTTGAGCCTTGAGCCTTGAGCCTTGAGCCTTGAGCCTTGATCCTTGAGCCTTGAGCCTTGAGCCTTGAGCCTTGATCCTTGAGCCTTGAGTCTTGACCCTTGAGCCTTGAGCTTTGAGCCTTAAGCCTTGACCCTTGAGCCTTGAACCTGCAGCCATGAGTCTTGAGCCATCAGCCTTCAGCCATCAGCCTTGACCGTTTCGCCTTGAGCCTTGAGCCTTGAGCCTTGAGTATTTAACCTTGAGCCTTGAGCCTTGCGCCTTGAGCCTTGAGCCTTAAGCCTTGAGCCTTGAGCGATGAGGGTTGAGCCTTGAGACTTGAGCCTTGAGCCTTGAACTTTAGCATTTAGCCTTGAACCTTGTGCCTTGGGCCTTGAGTCTTGAGCCTTGATCCTTAAGACTTGAGACTTGAGACTTGAGACTTGAGCCTCGAGCCTTGAGCCTTGAGCTCTGACCCTTGAGCCTTGAGCCTTGAGCCTTGAGCCTTGAGCCTTGAGCCTTGATCCTTGAGCCTTAAGCCTTGAGCCTTGAGCCTTGAGCCTTGAGCCTTGAGCCTTGAGCCTTGAGCCTTGAGCCTTGGTCCTTGGGCCTTGGGCCTTGGGCCTTGGAGCCTTGAGCCTTGAGCCTTGAGCCTTGAGCCTTGAGCCTTGATTGAGCCTTGATTGAGCCTTGAGCCTTGATTGAGCCTTGAGCCTTGAGCCTTGAGCCTTGAACCTTGACCCTTTAGCCGTGACCCTTGAGCCTCGAGCTTTGAACCTTGAATCTTGACCCTTGAGCATTGAGTCTTCAGCCATATGCCTTTAGCCATGAGCCGAGAGCCTTGAGCCTTGAGCCTTGAGCCTTGAGCCTTGAGCCTTGAGCCTTGAGCCTTGAGCCTTGAGCCTTGAGCCTTGAGCCTTGAGCCTTGAGCCTTGAGCCTTGAGCCTTGAGCCTTGAGCCTTGAGCTTTGAGCCTTGAGCCTTGAGCCTTGAGCCTTAAGCCTTGAGCCTTGAGCCTTGATTGAGCCTTGAGCCTTGAGCCTTGAGCCTTGAACCTTGACCCTTTAGCCGTGACCCTTGAGCCTCGAGCTTTGAACCTTGAATCTTGACCCTTGAGCCTTGAGTCTTCAGCCATATGCCTTTAGCCATGAGTCTAGAGCCTTCAGCCTTGAGCCTTGAGCCTTGAGCCTTGAGCCTTGAGCCTTGAGCCTTGAGCCTTGAGCCTTGAGCCTTGATCCTTGAGCCTTGAGCCTTGAGCCTTGAGCCTTGATCCTTGAGCCTTGAGTCTTGACCCTTGAGCCTTGAGCTTTGAGCCTTAAGCCTTGACCCTTGAGCCTTGAACCTGCAGCCATGAGTCTTGAGCCATCAGCCTTCAGCCATCAGCCTTGACCGTTTCGCCTTGAGCCTTGAGCCTTGAGCCTTGAGTATTTAACCTTGAGCCTTGAGCCTTGCGCCTTGAGCCTTGAGCCTTAAGCCTTGAGCCTTGAGCGATGAGGGTTGAGCCTTGAGACTTGAGCCTTGAGCCTTGAACTTTAGCATTTAGCCTTGAACCTTGTGCCTTGGGCCTTGAGTCTTGAGCCTTGATCCTTGAGACTTGAGACTTGAGACTTGAGACTTGAGCCTCGATCCTTGAGCCTTGAGCTCTGACCCTTGAGCCTTGAGCCTTGAGCCTTGAGCCTTGATCCTTGAGCCTTGAGCCTTGAGCCTTGAGCCTTGAGCCTTGAGCCTTGAGCCTTGAGCCTTGAGCCTTGAGCCTTGAGCCTTGGTCCTTGGGCCTTGGGCCTTGGGCCTTGGGCCTTGTGCCTTGAGCCTTGAGCCTTGAGCCTTGATTGAGCCTTGATTGAGCCTTGAGCCTTGATTGAGCCTTGAGCCTTGAGCCTTGAGCCTTGAACCTTGACCCTTTAGCCGTGACCCTTGAGCCTCGAGCTTTGAACCTTGAATCTTGACCCTTGAGCATTGAGTCTTCAGCCATATGCCTTTAGCCATGAGTCGAGAGCCTTGAGCCTTGAGCCTTGAGCCTTGAGCCTTGAGCCTTGAGCCTTGAGCCTTGAGCCTTGAGCCTTGATCCTTGATCCTTGAGTCTTGACCCTTGAGCCTTGAGCTTTGAGCCTTGAGCCTTGACCCTTGAGCCTTGAACCTGCAGCCATGAGTCTTGAGCCGTTAGCCTTCAGCCATCAGCCTTGACCCTTTCGCCTTGAGCGTTGAGCCTTGAGTATTTAACCTTGAGCCTTGAGCCTTGCGCCTTGAGCCTTGAGCCTTAAGCCTTGAGCCTTGAGCCATGAGGGTTGAGCCTTGAGCCTTGAACTTTAGCATTTAGCCTTGAACCTTGAGCCATGGGCCTTGAGTCTTGAGCCTTGAGCCTTGAGACTTGAGACTTGAGACTTGAGACTTGAGCCTCGAGCCTCGAGCCTCGAGCCTTGAGCCTTGAGCTCTGGCCCTTGAGCCTTGAGCCTTGAGTCTTGAGTCTTGAGCCTTGAGCCTTGAGCCTTGAGCCTTAAGCCTTGAGCCCTGAGCCTTGAGCCTTGAGCCTTGACCCTTGAACCTTGACCCTTATGCCTTGAGCCTTATGCCTTGAGTCGTGAGACTTTAGCCGTGACCCTTGAGCCTTGAACTTTGAACGTTGAACCTGGAGCCTTGAGCCTTGAGTTTTGAGCCTTAAGCCTTGAGCCATTGTTAGGTCACAACAACCCTGGATTGATTGTATAATTGATAGATTAATTAGACTTAAGACAATTAAAGTGATGAACACAATATTAAAGTCAAATGTTTAATTCCACTAACCGTGGCTTTTTGCGGAATAACAAGACCACTGATCAATTACAATATGTATACAAGTGAAAGCGAAAATTGGTAAGTACTCCTTTGCCAAGTGATCTCTATTTATAGTTTTTATAGAGATCTTACAAAAGGGGCAAGGAGTAATGGAAGGACTGAGAAAGTAAAGTGACCGAGATCAAAGGGATTTGATCTGGTCTGTTAAACATGGTAATGTTTAACTCAGTCCTTGTACTCAGTATTGGATGTCTATACTGAGACCCAACACTGAGTCACCAATACTGTCTACTCAGTGTTGGACCAAGACTTAGCGAAGTTATTCTACAAACTATACTAAGCTAGTCTAGGTTGTCTTGTTATCTTGAGATCCCAAGGGGTAAGGCTTTTTGCCTTAACAATCTCCCCCTATCTAATGATAACAAGACAATATTACAAAAGAGAAGTACAAAAAATAAAACTGCAGAGTCTTCTTCTTCATCCTCTGCTAATGGCTTCATGCTCATAGAAGACTTCTTGTTTTATGTGGATAAATTCATCTTTCTTTCTAAGCTCTTCTGTTCTGTTCCACAGTACATCAACAATCTTCTTTCTGAACCAAGCATCCTCCTTGATTATCAACTACTTTAATACCACCAGATGACTAATGTTTGCTTTTGGGAAATCTTCTTCTGTTAGAAAGCATTCTCTGTCATCTGAGTCAGTGTACATATATCTAGAGGTTGGATATATAGTGCTCTTTTGATCCTGAAAGACAAGGTTAGGAGGTATAGGGTATTTATTTAAGAAACTGAATGTGTTAAGACACTCAGGTCTGTTGTTTCTGTACGCCTCAGTCATTACAATGAGTGCTCTGTACTCCCCTGGAAATAAGATTCCTTTGTCAAAGCAAACTGCAGCAACTGCCCAGATTTCATCTATTATCAATTGGGCTTGAGAGGACCTTGAGGGCAACTCCTTGATCATTTTTGTGATCTTGATCCAGTCTTGGAGTCCCATGTTCTCGATATCATGAAGAAGAATCTTCATGGGAGGACTGACTGGCCTAGTACAGTTATCAAAACTTGATCCATTGACCATTTTTTCCTTGATTTTGTTTACATCAATGTTCAACCAGCATATGTCCCTCACACTGAGAAAGACTTTGTTTCTCAGTATTTCCATTTTTGTCTCTATGTACCTTGTTCTCTGAGTAACTGAGTTCCAATATTGTTCTCTAAGGTCTGCTCCTTTCAATTTTCTTCTATGAGATGTTGATGGAACATCAGTCTCAGTATCATGATCAGTCTCAGGTTCTTCTTTGACACCAAGAGCATGTAGGTAGAAGAATTTTTCTGCTTCATCTTCTAATTGTTGTGCAGTCTTCCTTGGAACCTGCTCATCATCATGAACAGACCTTCTAGGTCTAGTGATTAGAGGAGCTGGAGCAGGTTCTTCACTTGATTCAGAAGACATGACAACTCTTGACATTCTTCTAGTTGATCTTCTAACTGGTCTTGGTTCACCCTGAGCTGGTAATTGTGGATCCCTTGGAGGTTCATCAACATCAGAGGATGATGATGAGGAGCTTGGTTCATGAGCCTTATCTAGTGCAAATTTTATGAAGTTCTGAGTTGGCACTGGATTGGATTCTTCATCATCATCATCAATAGGCCACACAAACGGCCTATACACAATGATTTGCAGGTTGTGAGCCTGCAGAGGTTGGTCAGTGTTAGTCTCCCCCTGAGCAGATGGCTCAGACTGGTTCTCTTCATGTTGTTCCAGGAAAGACCTTCCTCTTTCTCTTCTTTTTTCATACTGAAACCTAAGAGGTTCAGTATGACTCATTTGTTGTGTTTGTTGTTGTTGTGGAGGTTGATCTTCACTTATTTTCCTTTTTTTTTTCTCCCCTGAGCAGATGGCTCAGGCTGATCAACCTCATCTTCTCTTTTTCTCTTCTCCCCCTTATTGTTATCATTGGATGGGGGAGGAAGAGGTTCAGTATCACCACCTGCATCTCCTTAAGTATTTTCATGTGTAGGTGATGGCATAGGCTCAGTGGCAGCATCAGTATCACCCCCTTGATCTTCATGTGACGATGATTGCCTTGGCTCAGTATCATCATCTCCACCTTGATCTTCATTATCTCCATTGTGTTGAGATTGTGGAGTCAGTGGAGGGTGTTGATGTTGTTGTTGAAGTAATGCAATAGATTCTTTTAATGCGTCAATCTCATTACTCATGGTTTCCATCCTGGCCAGTATTGTATTTTGTGAGTTCTACATGGCCAAGATTTGTTGCATGATTGTCTGCAAGGAAACCTCTTCCGCTGGAGCCTATTGGACATGAGTACCCTGCACAGATGGTGCTGAGGCTTTATCAGATTCCCTTCTCCTTTCAACAGAGATAGGTGTTGGATCATTTGTATGTTGATTGGAACCTCCAGCACCTTCTTGATTTGGTTGTTCTCTTTCTTGTGCTTCTTCTTCCAGATTTTGTTGCTCATAAGCAATTTCAACATCCAATGGAACATGTGGTTCCATGTTTGGTGGTGGTTGAGCAATGTTCTCTTGATCTGGTTCTGGAAGATCAGCATGAGATGCAATTTGATGTTGCTCTTCTAGTGAGGGAGTCAGTGTTGGATGTAGACTGTGCAACATTGAGTCCGTTGATAGTGCAGCCATAATGACTGGACTTAACCTTCTTCTAACCCTTCTTCTGATGATTAAGGGTTGTTCTTCAGTATCGGAAGCTGATGCAGCGTTTGGAACATCAGGTTCTGGTTCTTGGACAGGAGGGGGTTGAACATCCTCCATCTCAACATCATCATTATCATTAGCATCATCATCACCATTTTCATCATTATCATCATCTGCATCAGTATCATCTTCATCATCATCCATATGAGCCTCTGCAATGGCTAACATGGAAGCATTGAGTGGTGGTTCATCTTCCCTAGGCTGATGAAACAATATCTTTTCATGGATGGGAGGAAGATCAGCTCTAACTCCATCAAAATCATCATACATATTCTCTGGCATGGAGTTTTGGAAGATTAGTGATAAACACCTGCTAAAAGGATCATTAGGATTCCTTTGTTGTGCCTGAACTTGAGAGGCTAGCTCATTGAAGATCAGTCTAGCATAATCAATGTGCCTGTTGTGGTACATGGCATGTACTATTTGCATTCCAAAATCATTGATTTGATCTAGAGCCCCTGTTTTGTGAGTCATACACCGAATTATGGTTGAAATCAGAATTCCCCACATTGGACCAAATTCATGCCTTTTTATTGTTCATGTTGTTCGTTGTCTTCCAAGGAGCGACAAGACTGAGCGTGCAGTATCACGATCAACAAATTCATCATACTGGACATGTGCAGGAAGTTGAAGATCTCATCTAATGATTTCAGTGGAGACGAAATCTTGTCCTTGATCTCGAATTACCCATCCCGCAATCATATCTGGTAAGTCCAATAGAGCAGAGTACCAAAATTCACACAACATTGAGGGATAGATTGCACTGGGTGAATCTTGAAGAGCATTACCTATTGGGCAATGCCTGAGATATGTAACCATTTGTTGAAATGGAGGGTATACCCAACCCTGAGGAATCTCAAAATTTGCAGAGATGTTATTCCTTGTAAACTTAGGGAGTTCATCCCTTTGAAAATCCTTTGCTGGTGCGACCAAGTCTGGAGCAACGAATTGAAAGTTCGCCATTGAAGCTGTGATTACGATTTGAAATTTTGCTTGCAAATAGAGAGTGAAGACGTTAATCGCAGAGTGAAATTTGAGAGAAAGAGAGTAAATAACAGAGAAAATGATTTAAATCTGAAGAAAATGGTTATTTATACTCTTAATTTGTAATTATTATAGTATTGGGAAGTAAAAAAGACGAAATGGCAGCCTTATCCTATTCCAACGGTAACTTTTCTATTAAGGAAAGTAACCGTTGGGGAGTATGAGGATTTGAAATCAGTGTTGAAACTCCAGGACACCCAATACTGATTTAGAGTTACAAAAATTAAATTAAATTTTTTTTTAAAAATAATAATAACATTTAATTTAATGTATAAATTAATAAAAAGTTTACAAAAAATAAAAATAATATACCAGACGAGCTATAATGAAAGAGTCAGTATTGGGTAAATACTGAAAAATCAGTATAGGAAAGAATTTTGAGGAGAAAAATAATTTCAAGGGTTAAGCATGCCCAATTGTCCTAGTAAGTACATAAATCTTTCTTCTGAAAGAGGTTTAGTAAATACATCAGCCAATTGGTCCTCAGTTGGGACATAGTCTACCTGAACCTTAACCTTTTCCACATTATCTTAGATAAAGTGGTGTCTGATATCAATGTGCTTTGTCTTGGATGACCAACCAATTAATCTTCCACCAAGGAATTGGCATCCTCCACTTGTATTCTTTTTATCCAATCTGCATCCTGCATAATCTGCATCTGTGTACCCTTCAAGAGCAAAATTTGAATCTTTGGGATACCAAAGACCCATATTAGGAGTACCAGATATATACCTAAATATTCTCTTAACAACCTTCATATGTGATTCATTGCGATCAACCTGATACCGAGCACACAAACATGTTGCAAACATGATATCAGGCATGCTAGCTGTTAAGTAAAGTAAGGTACCAATCATACCTCGGTATGTGGATTGACATACCGGTTTACCAGTTTCATCCTTACTTTTCTTATACTGAGTACTCATAGGGGTGTGCATAGAAGATAAGTTTTCAAATTTATATTTCTTTAGCATATCATGCTCATACTTACTTTGATTTATAAAGGTGCCATCAGGCTTTTGATCAACCTGTAAACCTAGAAAATGAGTAAGTTCTCCCATCATACTCAACTGATAATGTTTATAGAGATCTTACAAAAGGGGCAAGGAGTAATGGAAGGAATGAGAAAGGAAAGTGACCGAGATCAAAGGGATTTGATCTGGTCTGTTAAACATGGTAATGTTTAACTCAATCCTTGTACTCAGTATTGGATGTCAATACTGAGTCCCAACACTGACTCACCAATACTGTCTACTCAGTGTTGGACCAAGACTTAGCGAAATTATTCCACAAACTATTCTAAACTAGTCTAGGTTGTCTTGTTATCTTGAGATCCCAAGGGGTAAGGCTTTTTGCCTTAACAGCGTTGAGCCTTGAGCGTTGAGCGTTGAGCGTTGAGCCTTGAGCCTTGAGCCTTGAGCCTGGAGCCTTGAGCCTTGAGCCTTTAGCCTTGGGCCTTAAGCCTTGAGCCTTGAGCCTTCATTCTTGAGCCTTGAGGCTTCCGCCTTGACCCTTTAGCCTTCAGCCTTGACCCATTCGCCTTGAGCCTTGAACCTTCAACCTTGAACCTTGAGCCTTGAACCTTGAACCTTGAGCATCGAGCCTTGAGCCTTCAACTTTGAGACTTGAGGCTTGAGGCTTAAGCCTCGAGCCTTGAGCCTTGAGCCTTGAGCCTTGAGCCTTGACCCTTGAGTCGAGCCTTGAGCCTTGAGCCTTGAGCCTTGACCTTGAGCCTTGAGCCTTGAGCCTTGATCCTTGATCCTTGAGCCTTGAGCCTTGAGCCTTGAGCCTTGCGCCTTGAACCTTGAGCCTTGATCCTTGAGCCTTGATCCTTGAGCCTTGAACCTTGAGCCTTGAGCCTTGTGCCTTGAGCCTTGAGCCTTGTGCCTTGAGCCCTGAGCCTTGTCCCTTGACCCTTGAGCCTGGAGCCTTGAGCCTTGAACCTTGACCCTTAAACCTTGAGCCTTATTCCTTGAGTCTTGAGCCTTGAACCTTGACCCTTTAGTCGTGACCCTTGAGTCTCGAGCCTTAAGCCTTGAGTCTCGAACCTTGAGCCTTGAGCCTTGAGTCTCGAGCCTTAAGCCTTTAGCCTTGAGCCTTGAGCCTTGAGCCATGAGCCTTGAGCCTTGAGCCTTGAGCCTTGAGCCTTCATTCTTGAGCCTTGAGCTTTCAGCTTTCAACCTTTAGCCTTCAGCCTTGACCCTTTCACCTTGAGCCTTGAGCCTTGATCCTTGAACCTTGAGCATTGAGCCTTGAGCCTTCAGCTTTGAGCCTTTGAGGCTTGAACCTTGAGACTTGAGCCTTGAACCTTGAGCCGAGCCTTGAGCCTTGATCCTTGAGCCTTGAGCCTTGAGCCTTGAGCCTTGAGCCTTGAGCCTTAAGCCTTAAGCCTTGAGCCTTGATCCTAGAGCCTTGAGCCTTTAGCTTTGACTTTTGAGCCTTGACCATTACGTCGTGACCCTTGAGCCTTGATCCTCGAGCCTTGAACCTTGAGCCATGAGTCTTGAGCATTGAGCCTTGAGCCTTGAGCCTAGAGCCCCGAGCCTTGACCCTTGAGCCTTGAGCCTTGAGCCTTGAGCCTTGAGCCTTGAACCTTGACCCTTGAACCTTGAGCCTTATGCCTTGAGCCTTATGCCTTGAGTCTTGAGCCATGAACCTTGACCCTTTAGCCGTGACCCTTGAGTCTCGAGCCTTAAGTCTTGAGTCTCGAACCTTGAGCCTTGAGCCTTGAGTCTCGAGCCTTAAGCCTTTAGCCTAGAGCCTTGAGCCTTGAGCCTAGAGCCTTGAGCCTTGAGCCTTGAGCCTTGAGCCTTGAGCCTTGAGCCTTGAGCCTTGAGCCTTGAGCCTTGAGCCTTCATTTTTGAGCCTTCAGCGTTCAGCCTTTAGCCTTCAGCCTTGACCCTTTCTCCTTGAGCCTTGAGCCTTGATCCTTGATCCTTGAACCTTGAGCATTGAGCCTTGAGCGTCCAGCTTTGAGCCTTGAGCATTGAGCCTTGAGCCTTGAGCCTAGCCTTGAGCCGAGCCTTGAGCCGAGCCTTGAGCCTTGAGCCTTGAGCCTTGAGCATTGATCCTTGAGCCTTGAGCCTTGAGCCTTGATCCTAGAGCCTTGAGCCTTTAGCCTTGACTTTTGAGCCTTGACCATTAAGTCATGAGCCTTGAGCCTTGATCCTTGAGCCTTGAACCTTGAGCCTTGAGCCTTGAGCATTGAGCCTTGAGCCTTGAGCCTTGAGCCTTGAGCCTTGAGCCTTGAGCCTTGAGCCTTGAGCATTGAGCCTTGAGCCTTGAGCCTTGAGCCTTGAGCCTTGAGTCTTGAGCCTTTATCCTTGACCCTTGAGCCTTAAGCGTTGAGCCTTGAGCGTTGAGCCTTGAGCCTTAATCCTTGAGCCTTGAGCCTTGAGCGGTGAGCCTTAAGCCTTGAGCCTTGAGCCCTGAGCCTTGAGCCTTGAGCCTTGACCCTTGAGCGTTGACTCTTGAGCTTTGACGATTGAACCTTTGAGCGTTGAGTTTTGATCCTTGCGTGTTGTTCCTTGAGCGTTGAGCCTTAACCCTTGATCCTTTGAAACTTCTTCCTTGAGCTGAAGCCTTGAACCTTAAGCCTTGACTGTTTAGCCTTGGTCCTTGAGCCGGGACCCTTGTGCATTGAGCTTTGAACCTTGACCCTTGAGCCTTGAGCCTTGACATTTGAACCTTGACCCTTGTGCCTTGAGTCGTGAGTGTTGAACCTTTACCATTTAGCTGTGACCCTTAAGCCTCAAGCTTTGAACCTTAAACCTTGACACTTGAGCCTCGAGCTTTGAACCTTTGAACCATGACCCTCGAGCTTTGAGCCTTGACCTTGAGCCATAAGCCTTGAGCCTTGAGCCTTGAGCCTTCAACCATGGGTCTTGAGCCTTCAGCCTTCTGCCTTTTGCCTTGACCCTTTCTTCTTGAGCCTTGAGCCTTGAGCCTTGAGCATTGAGCCTTGACCCTTGACCCTTGAGTCTTGAGCCTTGAGTCTTGGGCCTTGAGGCTTGAGCCTTGAGCCTTGAGACTTGAGACTTGAGACTTGAGCCTTGAGCCTTGAGTCTTGAGCCTTGAGCCTTGAACCTTGAGCCTTGAGACTTGAGACTTGAGCCTTGAGCCTTGAGCCTTGAGCCTGGAGCCTTGAGCCTTGAGCCTTCATTCTTGAGCCTTGAGCTTTCAGCTTTCAACCTTTAGCCTTCAGCCTTGACCCTTTCACCTTGAGCCTTGAGCCTTGATCCTTGAACCTTGAGCATTGAGCCTTGAGCCTTCAGCTTTGAGCCTTGAGGCTTGAACCTTGAGACTTGAGCCTTGAACCTTGAGCCGAGCCTTGAGCCTTGAGCCTTGAGCCTTGAGCCTTGAGCCTTGAGCCTTGAGCCTTGAGCCTTAAGCCTTAAGCCTTGAGCCTTGATCCTAGAGCCTTGAGCCTTTAGCTTTGACTTTTGAGCCTTGACCATTACGTCGTGACCCTTGAGCCTTGATCCTCGAGCCTTGAACCTTGAGCCATGAGTCTTGAGCATTGAGCCTTGAGCCTTGAGCCTAGAGCCCCGAGCCTTGACCCTTGAGCCTTGAGCCTTGAGCCTTGAGCCTTGAGCCTTGAACCTTGACCCTTGAACCTTGAGCCTTATGCCTTGAGCCTTATGCCTTGAGTCTTGAGCCATGAACCTTGACCCTTTAGCCGTGACCCTTGAGTCTCGAGCCTTAAGTCTTGAGTCTCGAACCTTGAGCCTTGAGCCTTGAGTCTCGAGCCTTAAGCCTTTAGCCTAGAGCCTTGAGCCTTGAGCCTAGAGCCTTGAGCCTTGAGCCTTGAGCCTTGAGCCTTGAGCCTTGAGCCTTGAGCCTTGAGCCTTGAGCCTTCATTTTTGAGCCTTCAGCGTTCAGCCTTTAGCCTTCAGCCTTGACCCTTTCTCCTTGAGCCTTGAGCCTTGATCCTTGATCCTTGAACCTTGAGCATTGAGCCTTGAGCGTCCAGCTTTGAGCCTTGAGCATTGAGCCTTGAGCCTTGAGCCTAGCCTTGAGCCGAGCCTTGAGCCGAGCCTTGAGCCGAGCCTTGAGCCTTGAGCCTTGAGCCTTGAGCATTGATCCTTGAGCCTTGAGCCTTGATCCTTGATCCTAGAGCCTTGAGCCTTTAGCCTTGACTTTTGAGCCTTGACCATTAAGTCATGAGCCTTGAGCCTTGATCCTTGAGCCTTGAACCTTGAGCCTTGAGCCTTGAGCCTTGAGCCTTGAGCCTTGAGCCTTGAGCCTTGAGCCTTGAGCCTTGAGCCTTGAGCATTGAGCCTTGAGCCTTGAGCCTTGAGCCTTGAGCCTTGAGCCTTGAGTCTTGAGCCTTTATCCTTGACCCTTGAGCCTTAAGCGTTGAGCCTTGAGCGTTGAGCCTTGAGCCTTAATCCTTGAGCCTTGAGCCTTGAGCGGTGAGCCTTAAGCCTTGAGCCTTGAGCCCTGAGCCCTGAGCCTTGAGCCTTGAGCCTTGACCCTTGAGCGTTGACTCTTGAGCTTTGACGATTGAACCTTTGAGCGTTGAGTTTTGATCCTTGCGTGTTGTTCCTTGAGCGTTGAGCCTTAACCCTTGATCCTTTGAAACTTCTTCCTTGAGCTGAAGCCTTGAACCTTAAGCCTTGACTGTTTAGCCTTGGTCCTTGAGCCGGGACCCTTGTGCATTGAGCTTTGAACCTTGACCCTTGAGCCTTGAGCCTTGACATTTGAACCTTGACCCTTGTGCCTTGAGTCGTGAGTGTTGAACCTTTACCATTTAGATGTGACCCTTAAGCCTCAAGCTTTGAACCTTGAACCTTGACACTTGAGCCTCGAGCTTTGAACCTTTGAACCATGACCCTCGAGCTTTGAGCCTTGACCTTGAGCCATAAGCCTTGAGCCTTGAGCCTTGAGCCTTCAACCATGGGTCTTGAGCCTTCAGCCTTCTGCCTTTTGCCTTGACCCTTTCTTCTTGAGCCTTGAGCCTTGAGCCTTGAGCATTGAGCCTTGACCCTTGACCCTTGAGTCTTGAGCCTTGAGTCTTGGGCCTTGAGGCTTGAGCCTTGAGCCTTGAGACTTGAGACTTGAGACTTGAGCCTTGAGCCTTGAGTCTTGAGCCTTGAGCCTTGAACCTTGAGCCTTGAGACTTGAGACTTGAGCCTTGAGCCTTGAGCCTTGAGCCTGGAGCCTTGAGCCTTGAGCCTTCATTCTTGAGCCTTGAGCTTTCAGCTTTCAACCTTTAGCCTTCAGCCTTGACCCTTTCACCTTGAGCCTTGAGCCTTGATCCTTGAACCTTGAGCATTGAGCCTTGAGCCTTGAGCCTTCAGCTTTGAGCCTTGAGGCTTGAACCTTGAGACTTGAGCCTTGAACCTTGAGCCGAGCCTTGAGCCTTGAGCCTTGAGCCTTGAGCCTTGAGCCTTAAGCCTTAAGCCTTGAGCCTTGATCCTAGAGCCTTGAGCCTTTAGCTTTGACTTTTGAGCCTTGACCATTACGTCGTGACCCTTGAGCCTTAATCCTCGAGCCTTGAACCTTGAGCCATGAGTCTTGAGCATTGAGCCTTGAGCCTTGAGCCTAGAGCCCCGAGCCTTGACCCTTGAGCCTTGAGCCTTGAGCCTTGAGCCTTGAACCTTGACCCTTGAACCTTGAGCCTTATGCCTTGAGCCTTATGCCTTGAGTCTTGAGCCATGAACCTTGACCCTTTAGCCATGACCCTTGAGTCTCGAGCCTTAAGTCTTGAGTCTCGAACCTTGAGCCTTGAGCCTTGAGTCTCGAGCCTTAAGCCTTTAGCCTAGAGCCTTGAGCCTTGAGCCTAGAGCCTTGAGCCTTGAGCCTTGAGCCTTGAGCCTTGAGCCTTGAGCCTTGAGCCTTGAGCCTTGGGCCTTGAGCCTTGAGCCTTGAGCCTTCATTTTTGAGCCTTCAGCCTTCAGCGTTCAGCCTTTAGCCTTCAGCCTTGAGCCTTGAGCCTTGATCCTTGATCCTTGAGCATTGAGCCTTGAGCGTCCAGCTTTGAGCCTTGAGCCTTGAGCCTAGAGCCTTGAGCCTTGAGCCTTGAGCCGAGCCTTGAGCCGAGCCTTGAGCCTTGAGCCTTGAGCATTGATCCTTGAGCCTTGAGCCTTGATCCTAGAGCCTTGAGCCTTTAGCCTTGACTTTTGAGCCTTGACCATTAAGTCATGAGCCTTGAGCCTTGATCCTTGAGCCTTGAACCTTGAGCCTTGAGCCTTGAGCCTTGAGCCTTGAGCCTTGAGCCTTGAGCCTTGAGCCTTGAGCCTTGAGCCTTGAGCCTTGAGCCTTGAGCCTTGAGCATTGAGCCTTGAGCCTTGAGCCTTGAGCCTTGAGCCTTGAGCCTTGAGTCTTGAGCCTTTATCCTTGAGCCTTGAGCCTTAAGCGTTGAGCCTTGAGCGTTGAGCCTTGAGCCTTAATCCTTGAGCCTTGAGCCTTGAGCGGTGAGCCTTAAGCCTTGAGCCTTGAGCCCTGAGCCCTGAGCCTTGAGCCTTGAGCCTTGACCTTTGAGCGTTGACTCTTGAGCTTTGACGATTGAACCTTTGAGCGTTGAGTTTTGATCCTTGAGTGTTGTTCCTTGAGCGTTGAGCCTTAACCCTTGATCCTTTGAAACTTCTTCCTTGAGCTGAAGCCTTGAACCTTAAGCCTTGACTGTTTAGCCTTGGTCCTTGAGCCGGGACCCTTGTGCATTGAGCTTTGAACCTTGACCCTTGAGCCTTGAGCCTTGACATTTGAACCTTGACCTTTGTGCCTTGAGTCGTGAGTGTTGAACCTTTACCATTTAGCTGTGACCCTTAAGCCTCAAGCTTTGAACCTTGAACCTTGACACTTGAGCCTCGAGCTTTGAACCTTTGAACCATGACCCTCGAGCTTTGAGCCTTGACCTTGAGCCATAAGCCTTGAGCCTCGAGCCTTGAGCCTTGAGCCTTCAACCATGGGTCTTGAGCCTTCAGCCTTCTGCCTTTTGCCTTGACCCTTTCTTCTTGAGCCTTGAGCCTTGAGCCTTGAGCATTGAGCCTTGACCCTTGACCCTTGAGTCTTGAGCCTTGAGTCTTGGGCCTTGAGGCTTGAGCCTTGAGCCTTGAGACTTGAGACTTGAGACTTGAGCCTTGAGCCTTGAGTCTTGAGCCTTGAGCCTTGAACCTTGAGCCGTGAGACTTGAGCCTTGAGCCTTGAGCCTTGAGCCTTGAGCCTTGAGCCTTGAGCCTTGAGCCTTGAGCCTTGAGCCTTGAGCCTTGAGCCTTGAGCCTTGAGCCTTGAGCCTTGAGCCTTGAGCCTTGAGCCTTGAGCCTTGAGCCTTGGGCCTTGAGCCTTGAGCCTTGAGCCTTCATTTTTGAGCCTTCAGCCTTCAGCGTTCAGCCTTTCGCCTTCAGCCTTGAGCCTTGAGCCTTGATCCTTGATCCTTGAACCTTGAGCATTGAGCCTTGAGCGTCCAGCTTTGAGCCTTGAGCATTGAGCCTTGAGCCTTGAGCCTAGCCTTGAGCCGAGCCTTGAGCCGAGCCTTGAGCCTTGAGCCTTGAGCATTGATCCTTGAGCCTTGAGCCTTGATCCTAGAGCCTTGAGCCTTTAGCCTTGACTTTTGAGCCTTGACCATTAAGTCATGAGCCTTGAGCCTTGATCCTTGAGCCTTGAACCTTGAGCCTTGAGCCTTGAGCCTTGAGCCTTGAGCCTTGAGCCTTGAGCCTTGAGCCTTGAGCCTTGAGCCTTGAGCCTTGAGCCTTGAGCCTTGAGCCTTGAGCCTTGAGCCTTGAGCATTGAGCCTTGAGCCTTGAGCCTTGAGCCTTGAGCCTTGAGCCTTGAGTCTTGAGCCTTTATCCTTGAGCCTTGAGCCTTAAGCGTTGAGCCTTGAGCGTTGAGCCTTGAGCCTTAATCCTTGAGCCTTGAGCCTTGAGCGGTGAGCCTTAAGCCTTGAGCCTTGAGCCCTGAGCCCTGAGCCTTGAGCCTTGAGCCTTGACCTTTGAGCGTTGACTCTTGAGCTTTGACGATTGAACCTTTGAGCGTTGAGTTTTGATCCTTGAGTGTTGTTCCTTGAGCGTTGAGCCTTAACCCTTGATCCTTTGAAACTTCTTCCTTGAGCTGAAGCCTTGAACCTTAAGCATTGACTGTTTAGCCTTGGTCCTTGAGCCGGGACCCTTGTGCATTGAGCTTTGAACCATGACCCTTGAGCCTTGAGCCTTAACATTTGAACCTTGACCTTTGTGCCTTGAGTCGTGAGTGTTGAACCTTTACCATTTAGCTGTGACCCTTAAGCCTCAAGCTTTGAACCTTGAACCTTGACACTTGAGCCTCGAGCTTTGAACCTTTGAACCATGACCCTCGAGCTTTGAGCCTTGACCTTGAGCCATAAGCCTTGAGCCTCGAGCCTTGAGCCTTGAGCCTTCAACCATGGGTCTTGAGCCTTCAGCCTTCTGCCTTTTGCCTTGACCCTTTCTTCTTGAGCCTTGAGCCTTGAGCCTTGAGCATTGAGCCTTGACCCTTGACCCTTGAGTCTTGAGCCTTGAGTCTTGGGCCTTGAGGCTTGAGCCTTGAGCCTTGAGACTTGAGACTTGAGACTTGAGCCTTGAGCCTTGAGTCTTGAGCCTTGAACCTTGAGCCGTGAGACTTGAGCCTTGAGCCTTGAGCCTTGAGCCTTGAGCCTTGAGCCTTGAGCCTTGAGCCTTGAGCCTTGAGCCTTGAGCCTTGAGCCTTGAGCCTTGAGCCTTGAGCCTTGAGCCTTGAGCCTTTAGCCTTGACTTTTGAGCCTTGACCGTTGAGTCGTGACCCTTGAGCCTTGACCTTTGAACCATGAACCTTGACCCGTGAGCCTTAAGTCTTGAGCCTTGAGCCTTGAGTCTTGAGCTTTGAGCCTTGAGCCTTGTGCCTGGAGCCTTGAGCCTTGAACCTTGACTCTTGAGCTTTGACCATTGAGCCCTGAGCATTGAGCCTTGAGCGTTAATCCTTGAGCGTTGATCCTTGAGCGTTGAGCCTTGAGCCTTGATCCATTGGGACTTGAGCCTTGAGCCTGATGTCTTGAACCTTGAGCCTTGACCCTTGAGGCCTTGAGCCTTGAGCCTTGAGCCTTGAGCCTTGAGCCTTGAGCCTTGAGCCTTCAGCCTTGTGACTTGAGACTTGAGACTTGAGCCTTGAGACTTGAGTCTTGAGCCTTGAGCCTTGAACCTTGACCCTTGAACCTTGAGCCTTGTGCCGTGAGTCTTATGTCTTGTACCTTTACCCTTTAGCCGTGACCATTGAGCCTTGAACTTTGCACCTTGAGCCTTGACACTTGAGCCTTGGGTCTTGATCTTTGAACCTTGACCCTTGAGCCTTGAGCCTTGATCCTTGAGCCTTGACCGTTGAACCTTGACCCTTGTGCCTTGAGTCTTGAGCGTTGAACCTTGACCGTTGTGCCGTGACCCTTGAGCCTAGAGCTTTAAACCTTTAAACCTTGACCCTCGAGCTTTGAGCCTTGACACTTGAGCCCTAAGCCTTGAGCCTTGAGCTTTGAGCCTTGAGCCTTGAGCCTTGAGCTTTGAGCCTTGAGCCTTGAGCCTTGAGCCTTTAGCCATGGGTCTTGAGCCTTCATCCTCCTGCCTTGACCCTTTCTCCTTGAGCCTTGAGCCTTTCGCCTTGAGCCTTGAGCCTTGAGCCTTGATCCTTGAACCTTGAGCATTGAGCCTTGAGCCTTCAGCTTTGAGCCTTGAGGCTTGAACCTTGAGCCTTGAGCCTTGAGCCTTGAGCCTTGAGCCGAGCCTTGAGCCTTGAGCCTTGAGCCTTGAGCCTTGAGCCTTGAGCCTTGAGCCTTGAGCCTTGAGCCTTGAGCCTTGAGCCTTAAGCCTTGAGCCTTGATCCTAGAGCCTTGATCCTTTAGCTTTGACTTTTGAGCCTTGACCATTAAGTCGTGACCCTTGAGCCTTGATCCTTGAGCCTTGAACCTTGAGCCTTGAGTCTTGAGCATTGAGCCTTGAGCCTTGAGCCTAGAGCCCTGAGCCTTGACCCTTGAGCCTTGAGCCTTGAGCCTTGAGCCTTGAACCTTGACCCTTGAACCTTGAGCCTTATGCCTTGAGCCTTATGCCTTGAGTCTTGAGCCATGATCCTTGACCCTTTATCCATGACCCTTGAGTCTCGAGCCTTAAGTCTTGAGTCTCGAACCTTGAGCCTTGAGCCTTGAGTCTCGAGCCTTAAGCCTTTAGCCTAGAGCCTTGAGCCTTGAGCCTTGAGCCTTGAGCCTTGGGCCTTGAGCCTTGAGCCTTGAGCCTTGAGCCTTGAGCCTTGAGCCTTGAGCCTTGAGCCTTGAGCCTTGAGCCTTGAGCCTTGAGCCTTGAGCCTTCATTCTTGAGCCTTCAGCCTTCAGCGTTCAGCCTTTAGCCTTCAGCCTTGACCCTTTCTCCTTGAGCCTTGAGTCTTGAGCCTTGATCCTTGATCCTTGAACCTTGAGCATTGAGCCTTGAGCGTCCAGCTTTGAGCCTTGAGCATTGAGCCTTGAGCCTTGAGCCTAGCCTTGAGCCGAGCCTTGAGCCGAGCCTTGAACCTTGAGCCTTGAGCCTTGAGCATTGAGCCTTGAGCCTTGAGCCTTGAGCCTTGATCCTAGAGCCTTGAGCCTTGAGCCTTTAGCCTTGACTTTTGAGCCTTGACCATTAAGTCATGACCCTTGAGCCTTGATCCTTGAGCCTTGAACCTTGAGCCTTGAGCCTTAAGCCTTGAGCCTTGAGCCTTGAGCCTTGAGCATTGAGCCTTGAGCCTTGAGCATTGAGCCTTGAGCCTTGAGCCTTGAGCCCTGAGCCTTGAGTCTTGAGCCTTTATCCTTGAGCCTTGAGCCTTAAGCGTTGAGCCTTGAGCGTTGAGCGTTGAGCCTTAATCCTTGAGCCTTGAGCGGTGTGCCTTAAGCCTTGAGCCTTGAGCCCTGAGCCCTGAGCCTTGAGCCTTGAGCCTTGTCCCTTGAGCCTTGAGCCTTGACCCTTGAGCGTTGACTCTTGAGCTTTGACCATTGGACACTGAGCATTGAGCCTTGAACCTTTGAGCGTTGAGTTTTGATCCTTGAGCGTTGTTCCTTGAGCGTTGAGCCTTAACCCTTGATCCTTTGAAACTTCTTCCTTGAGCTGAAGCCTTGAACCTTAAGCCTTGACTGTTTAGCCTTGGTCCTTGAGCCGGGACCCTTGTGCATTGAGCTTTGAACCTTGACCCTTGAGCCTTGAGCCTTGACATTTGAACCTTGACCCTTGTGCCTTGAGTCGTGAGTGTTGAACCTTTACCATTTAGCCATGACCCTTGAGCCTCGAGCTTTGAACCTTGAACCTTGACACTTGAGCCTCGAGCTTTGAACCTTTGAACCATGACCCTCGAGCTTTGAGCCTTGACCCTTGAGCCATAAGCCTTGAGCCTTGAGCCTTGAGCCTTCAACCATGGGTCTTGAGCCTTCAGCCTTCTGTCTTGACCCTTTCTTCTTGAGCCTTGAGCCTTGAGCCTTGAGCCTTGACCCTTGAGCCTTGACCCTTGACCCTTGACCCTTGAGCCTTGGGTCTTGGGCCTTGAGCCTTGAGCCTTGAGCCTTGAGACTTGAGACTTGAGACTTGAGCCTTGAGTCTTGAGCCTTGAGCCTTGAACCTTGAGCCTTGAGACTTGAGACTTGAGCCTTGAGCCTTGAGCCTTGAGCCTTGAGCCTTGAGCCTTTAGCCTTGAATTTTGAGCCTTGACCATTGAGTCGTGACCCTTGAGCCTTGAACTTTGAACCATGAACCTTGACCCGTGAGCCTTAAGTCTTGAGCCTTGAGCCTTGAGTCTTGATCTTTGAGCCTTGAGCCTTGAGCCTTGTGCCTGGAGCCTTGAGCCTTGAACCTTGACTCTTGAGCTTTGACCATTGAGCCCTGAGCATTGAGCCTTGAGCGTTGATCCTTGAGCGTTGATCCTTGAGCGTTGAGCCTTGAGCCTTGATCCATTGGGACTTGAGCCTTGAGCCTGACATCTTGAACCTTGAGCCTTGACCCTTGAGGCCTTGAGCCTTGAGCCTTGAGCCTTGAGCCTTGAGCCTTGAGCCTTGAGCCTTGAGCCTTGAGCCTTGAGCCTTGCGCCATGAGCCTTGAGCCTTGAGACTTGAGACTTGAGACTTGAGCCTTGAGCCTTGAGTCTTGAGCCTTGAGCCTTGAACCTTAACCCTTGAACCTTGAGCCTTGTCCCTTGAGTCTTGAGTCTTGTACCTCTACCCTTTAGCCGTGACCATTGAGCCTTGAGCTTTAAGCCTTGAACCTTTAACATTCAGCTTGGAGCCTTGAGCCTTGAGCCTTGAGCCTTAGGACTTGAGTCTTGAGCTAGCCTTGAGCCTTGAGACTTGAGCCTTGAGCCTTGAGCCTTGAGCCTTGTGCCTTGAGCCTTGAGCCTTGAGCCTTTAGCCTTCACTTTTGAGCCTTAACCATTGAGTCGTGACCCTTGAGCCTTGAGCTTTGAACCTTGACCCGTGAGCCTTAAGCCTTGAGCCTTGAGCCTTGAGTCTTGAGCCTTGAGCCATGAGCCTTGAGCCTTGAGCCTTGAGCCTTGAGCTTTGAGCCTTGAGCATTAAGCCTTGAGCCTTGAGCCATGAACCTTGACTCTTGAGCTTTGACCATTGAGCCCTGAGCATTGAGCCTTGAGTTTTGATCCTTGGGCGTTGAGCGTTGAGCCTTGATCCATTGGGACTTGAGCCTTGAGCCTGACGTCTTGAACCTTGAGCCTTGAGTCTTGAGTCTTGAGCTTTGAGCCTTGAGCCTTGAGCCTTAAGCCTTGAGCCTTGAGCCTTGAGCCTTGAGCCTTGAGCCTTGAGCCTTGAGCCTTGAGCCTTGAGCCTTGAGCCTTGAGCCTTGAGCCTTGAGCCTTGAGACTTGAGCCTTGAGCCTTGAGCCTTGAGCCTTGAGCCTTGAGCCTTGAGCCTTGAGCCTTGAGCCTTGAGCCTTGAGCCTTGAGGCTTGACCCTTGAGCCTTGAGCCTTGAGCCTTGAGCTGAGCCTTGAGCCTTGAGCCTTGAGCCTTGAGCCTTGAGCCTTGAGCCTTGAGCCTTGAGCCTTGAGCCTTGAGCCTTGAGCCTTAAGCCTTGAGCCTTGATCCTAGAGCCTTGAGCCTTTAGCTTTGACTTTTGAGCCTTGACCATTAAGTCGTGACCCTTGAGCATTGAGCCTTGAGCCTTGAGCCTAGAGCCCTGAGCCTTGACCCTTGAGCCTTGAGCCTTGAGCCTTGAGCCTTGAGCCTTGAACCTTGACCCTTGAACCTTGAGCCTTATGCCTTGAGCCTTATGCCTTGAGTCTTGAGCCATGAACCTTGACCCTTTACCCGTGACCCTTGAGTCTCGAGCCTTAAGTCTGGAGTCTCGAACCTTGAGCCTTGAGCCTTGAGTCTCGAGCCTTAAGCCTTTAGCCTAGAGCCTTGAGCCTTGAGCCTTGAGCCTTGAGCCTTGAGCCTTGAGCCTTGAGCCTTGAGCCTTGAGCCTTGAGCCTTGAGCCTTCATTCTTGAGACTTCAGCCTTCAGCGTTCAGCCTTTAGCCTTCAGCCTTGACCCTTTCTCCTTGAGCCTTGAGTCTTGAGCCTTGATCCTTGATCCTTGAACCTTGAGCATTGAGCCTTGAGCGTCCAGCTTTGAGCCTTGAGCATTGAGCCTTGAGCCTTGAGCCTAGCCTTGAGCCGAGCCTTGAGCCGAGCCTTGAGCCTTGAGCCTTGAGCCTTGAGCATTGAGCCTTGAGCCTTGAGCCTTGAGCCTTGATCCTAGAGCCTTGAGCCTTGAGCCTTTAGCCTTGACTTTTGAGCCTTGACCAATAAGTCATGACCCTTGAGCCTTGATCCTTGAGCCTTGAACCTTGAGCCTTGAGCCTTAAGCCTTGAGCCGTGAGCCTTGAGCCTTGAGCCTTGAGCCTTGAGCCTTGAGCCCTGAGCCTTGAGTCTTGAGCCTTTATCCTTGAGCCTTGAGCCTTAAGCGTTGAGCCTTGAGCGTTGAGCCTTGAGTCTTAATTCTTGAGCCTTGAGCGGTGTGCCTTAAGCCTTTAGCCTTGAGCTCTGAGCCCTGAGCCTTGAGCCTTGAGCCTTTTCCCTTGAGCCTTGAGCCTTGACCCTTGAGCGTTGACTCTTGAGCTTTGACCATTGGACACTGAGCATTGAGCCTTGAACCTTTGAGCGTTGAGTTTTGATCCTTGAGCGTTGTTCCTTGAGCGTTGAGCCTTAACCCTTGATCCTTTGAAACTTCTTCCTTGAGCTGAAGCCTTGAACCTTAAGCCTTGACTGTTTAGCCTTGGTCCTTGAGCCGGGACCCTTGTGCATTGAGCTTTGAACCTTGATCCTTGAGCCTTGAGCCTTGACATTTGAACATTGACCCTTGTGCCTTAAGTCGTGAGTGTTGAACCTTTACCATTTAGCCGTGACCCTTGAGCCTCGAGCTTTGAACCTTGAACCTTGACACTTGAGCCTCGAGCTTTGAACCTTTGAACCATGACCCTTGACCCTTGAGCCATAAGCCTTGAGCCTTGAGCCTTGAGCCTTCAACCATGGGTCTTGAGCCTTCAGCCTTCTGCCTTGACCCTTTCTTCTTGAGCCTTGAGCCTTGAGCCTTGGGCCTTGAGCCTTGAACCTTGAGCCTTAAGACTTGAGACTTGAGCCTTGAGCCTTGAGCCTTGAGCACTGAGCCTTGAGCCTTGAGCCTTGAGCCTTGAGCCTTGAGCCTTTAGCCTTGACTTTTGAGCCTTGACCATTCAGTCGTGACCCTTGAGCCTTGACCTTTGAACCATGAACCTTGACCCGTGAGCCTTAAGTCTTGAGCCTTGAGCCTTGAGTCTTGAGCTTTGAGCCTTGAGCCTTGAGCCTTGTGCCTGGAGCCTTGAGCCTTGAACATTGACTCTTGAGCTTTGACCATTGAGCCCTGAGCATTGAGCCTTGAGCGTTGATCCTTGAGCGTTGATCCTTGAGCGTTGAGCGTTGAGCCTTGAGCCTTGATCCATTGGGACTTTAGCCTTGAGCCTGACATCTTGAACCTTGAGCCTTGACCCTTGAGGCCTTGAGCCTTGAGCCTTGAGCCTTGAGCCCTGAGCCTTGAGCCTTGAGACTTGAGACTGGAGACATGAGCCTTGAGCCTTGAGTCTTGAGCCTTGAGCCTTGAACCTTGACCCTTGAACCTTGAGCCTTGTCCCTTGAGTCTTGAGTCTTGTACCTTTACCCTTTAGCCGTGACCATTGAGCCTTGAGCTTTGCACCTTGAGCCTTGACACTTGAGCCTTGAGTCTTGAGTTTTGAACCTTGACCCTTGAGCCTTGATTCTTGAGCCTTGACCGTTGAACCTTGATCCTTGTGCCTTGAGTCTTGAGCGTTGAACCTTGGCCGTTGAGCCGTGACCCTTGAGCCTGGAGCTTTAAACCTTTAAACCTTGACCCTCGAGCTTTGAGCCTTGACCCTTGAGCCCTAAGCCTTGAGCCTTGAGCCTTGAGCTTTGAGCCTTGATCCTTGAGCCTTGAGCCTGGAGCCTTGAGCCTTGAACCTTGAGCTTTAAACCTTTAAACCTTGACCCTCGAGCTTTGAGCCTTGACCCTTGAGCCCTAAGCCTTGAGCCTTGAGCCTTGAGCCTTGAGCTTTGAGCCTTGAGCCTTGAGCCTTGAGCCTTGAGTCTTGAGCCTTGAGCCTTGAGCCTTGAGCCTTTAGCCATGGGTCTTGAGCCTTCATCCTCCTGCCTTGACCCTTTCTCCTTGAGCCTTGAGCCTTGAGCCTTGAGCCTTGAGCCTTGAGCCTTGAGCCTTGAGCCATGAGTCTTGAGCCTTGAACCTTGAGTATTTAGCCTTGAGACTTGAGCCTTGGGCCTTGAGCCTTGAGCATTGAGCGTTGAGCCTTGAGCTTTAAGCCTTGAACCTTTAGCATTCAGCTTGGAGCCTTGAGCCTTGAGCCTTGAGCCTTGGGACTTGAGTCTTGAGCTAGCCTGGAGCCTTGAGACTTGAGCCTTTAGCCTTGAGCGTTGAGCCTTGAGCCTTTAGCCTTCACTTTTGAGCCTTAACCGTTGAGTCGTGACCCTTGAGCCTTGAGCTTTGAACCTTGATCCTTGACCCGTGAGCCTTAAGCCTTGAGCCTTGAGCCTTGAGTCTTGAGCCTTGAGCCATGAGCCTTGAGCCTTGAGCCTTGAGCCTTGAGCTTTGAGCCTTGAGCATTAAGCCTTGAGCCTTGAGCCATGAACCTTGACTCTTGAGCTTTGACCATTGAGCCCTGAGCGTTGAGCCTTGAGTTTTGATCCTTGAGCGTTGAGCCTTGAGCGTTGAGCGTTGAGCCTTGAGCCTTGATCCATTGGGACTTGAGCCTTGAGCCTGACGTCTTGAACCTTGAGCCTTGAGCCTTGAGCCTTGATCCTTGAGCCTTGAGCCTTGAGCCTTGAGCCTTGAGCCTTGAGCCTTGAGCCTTGAGCCTTGAGCCTTGAGCCTTAAGCCTTGAGCCTTGAGCCTTGAGCCTTGAGCCTTGAGCCTTGAGCCTTGAGCCTTGAGCCTTGAGACTTGAGCCTTGAGCCTTGAGCCTTGAACCTTGAGCCTTGAGCCTTGAGGCTTGACCCATGAGCCTTGAGCCTTGAGCCTTGAGCCTTGAGCCGAGCCTTGAGCCGAGCCTTGAGCCTTGAGCCTTGAGCCTTGAGCCTTGAGCCTTAAGCCTTGATCCTTGATCCTAGAGCCTTGAGCCTTGAGCCTTTAGCTTTGACTTTTGAGCCTTGACCATTAAGTCGTGACCCTTGAGCCTTGATCCTTGAGCCTTGATCCTTTAGCCTTGAGTCTTGAACATTGAGCCTTGAGCCTTGAGCCTAGAGCCCTGAGCCTTGACCCTTGAGCCTTGAGCCTTGAGCCTTGAGCCTTGAGCCTTGAACCTTGACCCTTGAACCTTGAGCCTTATGCCTTGAGCCTTACGCCTTGAGTCTTGAGCCATGAACCTTGACCCTTTAGCCGTGACCCTTGAGTCCCGAGCCTTAAGTCTTGAGTCTCGAACCTTGAGCCTTGAGCCTTGAGTCTCGAGCCTTAAGCCTTGAGCCTTGAGCCTTGAGCCTTGAGCCTTGAGCCTTGAGCCTTGATCCTTGAGCCTTTCGCCTTGAGCCTTGAGCCTTGAGCCTTCAGCCTTCAGCCTTCAGCCTTCAGCCTTGACCCTTTCGCCTTGAGCCTTGAGCCTTGAGCGTTGATCCTTGATCCTTGATCCTTGAACCTTGAGCATTGACCCTTGAGCCTTGAGTCTTGGGCCTTGAGCCTTGAGCCTTGAGCCTTGAGACTTGAGACTTGAGACTGGAGACTTGAGCCTTGAGCCTTGAGTCTTGAGCCTTGAGCCTTGAACCTTGAGCCTTGAGACTTGAGACTTGAGCCTTGAGCCTTGAGCCTTGAGCCTTGAGCCTTGAGCCTTGAGCCTTGAGCCTTGAGCCTTGAGCCTTGAGCCTTTAGCCTTGACTTTTGAGCCTTGACCATTGAGTCGTGACCCTTGAGCCTTGACCTTTGAACCATGAACCTTGATCCGTGAGCCTTAAGTCTTGAGCCTTGAGCCTTGAGTCTTGAGCTTTGAGCCTTGAGCCTTGAGCCTTGTGCCTGGAGCCTTCAGCCTTGAACCTTGACTCTTGAGCTTTGACCATTGAGCCCTGTGCATTGAGCCTTGAGCGTTGATCCTTGAGCGTTGATCCTTGAGCGTTGAGCGTTGAGCCTTGAGCCTTGATCCATTGGGACTTTAGCCTTGAGCCTGACATCTTGAACCTTGAGCCTTGGCCCTTGAGGCCTTGAGCCTTGAGACTTGAGCATTGAGCCTTGAGTCTTGAGTCTTGAGCCTTGAACCTTGACCCTTGAACTTTGAGCCTTGTCCCTTGAGTCTTGAGTCTTGTACCTTTACCCTTTAGCCGTGACCATTGAGCCTTGAGCTTTGCACCTTGAGCCTTAACACTTGAGCCTTGAGTCTTGAGCTTTGAACCTTGACCCTTGAGCCTTGATTCTTGAGCCTTGACCGTTGAACCTTGATCCTTGTGCCTTGAGTCTTGAGCGTTGAACCTTGACCGTTGTGCCGTAACCCTTGAGCCTGGAGCTTTAAACCTTTAAACCTTGACCCTCGAGCTTTGAGCCTTGACCCTTGAGCCCTAAGCCTTGAGCCTTGAGCCTTGAGCCTCGAGCTTTGAGCCTTGAGCCTTGAGCCTTGAGCCTAGAGCCTTGAGCCTTGAGCCTTGAGCTTTAAACCTTTAAACCTTGACCCTCGAGCTTTGAGCCTTGACCCTTGAGCCCTAAGCCTTGAGCCTTGAGCCTTGAGCCTTGAGCTTTGAGCCTTGAGCCTTGAGCCTTGAGCCTTGAGCCTTGAGCCTTGAGCCTTGAGTCTTGAGCCTTTAGCCATGGGTCTTGAGCCTTCATCCTCCTGCCTTGACCCTTTCTCCTTGAGCCTTGAGCCTTGAGCCTTGAGCCTTGAGCCTTGAGCCTTGAGCCTTGAGCCTTGAGCCTTGAGCCTTGAGCCATGAGTCTTGAGCCTTGAACCTTGAGTATTTAGCCTTGAGACTTGAGCCTTGGGCCTTGAGCCTTGAGCATTGAGCGTTGAGCCTTGAGCTTTAAGCCTCGAACCTTTAGCATTCAGCTTGGAGCCTTGAGCCTTGAGCCTTGGGACTTGAGTCTTAAGCTAGCCTGGAGCCTTGAGACTTGAGCCTTGAGCCTTGAGCCTTGAGCCTTGAGCCTTGAGCCTTGAGCCTTGAGCCTTTAGCCTTCACTTTTGAGCCTTAACTGTTGAGTCGTGACCCTTGAGCCTTGAGCTTTGAACCTTGAACCTTGACCCGTGAGCCTTAAGCCTTGAGCCTTGAGCCTTGAGTCTTGAGCCTTGAGCCATGAGCCTTGAGCCTTGAGCTTTGAGCCTTGAGCATTAAGCCTTGAGCCTTGAGCCATGAACCTTGACTCTTGAGCTTTGACCATTGAGCCCTGAGCGTTGAGCCTTGAGTTTTGATCCTTGAGCGTTGAGCCTTGAGCGTTGAGCGTTGAGCCTTGAGCCTTGATCCATTGGGACTTGAGCCTTGAGCCTGACGTCTTGAACCTTGAGCCTTGAGCCTTTCGCCTTGAGCCTTGAGCCTTGAGCCTTGACCCTTTCGCCTTGAGCCTTGAGCCTTGAGCCTTGATCCTTGATCCTTGAACCTTGAGCATTGACCCTTGAGCCTTGAGTCTTGGGCCTTGAGCCTTGAGCCTTGAGCCTTGAGACTTGAGACTTGAGCCTTGAGCCTTGAGCCTTGAGTCTTGAGCCTTGAGCCTTGAGCCTTGACCCTTGAGCCTTGAGACTTGAGACTTGAGCCTTGAGCCTTGAGCCTTGAGCCTTGAGCCTTGAGCCTTGAGCCTTGAGCCTTGAGCCTTGAGCCTTGAGCCTTGAGCCTTTAGCCTTGACTTTTGAGCCTTGACCATTGAGTCGTGACCCTTGAGCCTTGACCTTTGAACCATGAACCTTGACCCGTGAGCCTTAAGTCTTGAGCCTTGAGCCTTGAGTCTTGTGCTTTGAGCCTTGAGCCTTGTGCCTGGAGCCTTCAGCCTTGAACCTTGACTCTTGAGCTTTGACCATTGAGCCCTGAGCATTGAGCCTTGAGCGTTGATCTTTGAGCGTTGATCCTTAAGCCTTGAGCCTTGAGCCTTGAGCCTTGAGCCTTGAGCCTTGAGCCTTGAGCCTTGAGCCTTGAGCCTTGAGCCTTGATCCTTGAGCCTTGAGCCTTGAGCCTTGAGCCTTGAGCCTTGAGACTGGAGCCTTGAGCCTTGAGCCTTGAGCCTTGAGCCTTGAGCCTTGAGCCTTGAGCCTTGAGCCTTGAGCCTTGAGCCTTGAGCCTTGAGCCTTGAGCCTTGAGCCTTGAGCCTTGAGACTTGAGCCTTGAGCCTTGAGCCTTGAGCCTTGAGCCTTGAGCCTTGAGCCTTGAGGCTTGAGCCTTGAGCCTTGAGCCTTGAGCCTTGAGCCTTGAGCCTTGAGCCGAGCCTTGAGCCTTGAGACTTGAGCCTTGAGCCTTGAGCCTTGAGCCTTAAGCCTTGAGCCTTGATCCTAGAGCCTTGAGCCTTTAGCTTTGACTTTTGAGCGTTGACCATTAAGTCGTGACCCTTGAGCCTTGATCCTTGAGCCTTGAACCTTGAGCCTTGAGTCTTGAGCATTGAGCCTTGAGCCTTGAGCCTAGAGCCCTGAGCCTTGACCCTTGAGCCTTGAGCCTTGAGCCTTGAGCCTTGAGCCTTAAGCCTTGAGCCTTGAGCCTTGAGCCTTGAGCCTTGAGCATTGAGCCTTGAGCCTTGAGACTTGAGCCTTGAGCCTTGAGCCTTGAACCTTGAGCCTTGAGCCTTGAGGCTTGACCCTTGAGCCTTGAGCCTTGAGCCTTGAGCCTTGAGCCGAGCCTTGAGCCTTGAGCCTTGAGCCTTGAGCCTTGAGCCTTGAGCCTTGAGCCTTGAGCCTTGAGCCTTGAGCCTTGAGCCTTGAGCCTTGAGCCTTAAGCCTTGATCCTTGATCCTAGAGCCTTGAGCCTTGAGCCTTTAGCTTTGACTTTTGAGCCTTGACCATTAAGTCGTGACCCTTGAGCCTTGATCCTTGAGCCTTGAACCTTTAGCCTTGAGTCTTGAGCATTGAGCCTTGAGCCTTGAGCCTAGAGCCCTGAGCCTTGACCCTTGAGCCTTGAGCCTTGAGCCTTGAGCCTTGAACCTTGACCCTTGAACCTTGAGCCTTATGCCTTGAGCCTTATGCCTTGAGTCTTGAGCCATGAACCTTGACCCTTTAGCCGTGACCCTTGAGTCCCGAGCCTTAAGTCTTGAGTCTCGAACCTTGAGCCTTGAGCCTTGAGTCTCGAGCCTTAAGCCTTGAGCCTTGAGCCTTGAGCCTTGAGCCTTGAGCCTTGATCCTTGATCCTTTAACCTTGAGCATTGACCCTTGAGCCTTGAGTCTTGGGCCTTGAGCCTTGAGCCTTGAGCCTTGAGACTTGAGACTTGAGACTTGAGCCTTGAGCCTTGAGTCTTGAGCCTTGAGCCTTGAGCCTTGAACCTTGAGCCTTGAGACTTGAGACTTGAGCCTTGAGCCTTGAGCCTTGAGCATTGAGCCTTGAGCCTTGAGCCTTGAGCCTTGAGCCTTTAGCCTTGACTTTTGAGCCTTGACCATTGAGTCGTGACCCTTGAGCCTTGACCTTTGAACCATGAACCTTGACCCGTGAGCCTTAAGTCTTGAGCCTTGAGCTTGAGTCTTGAGCTTTGAGCCTTGAGCCTTGTGCCTGGAGCCTTCAGCCTTGAACCTTGACTCTTGAGCTTTGACCATTGAGCCCTGAGCATTGAGCCTTGAGCGTTGATCTTTGAGCGTTGATCCTTAAGCCTTGAGCCTTGAGCCTTGAGCCTTGAGCCTTGAGCCTTGAGCCTTGAGCCTTGAGCCTTGATCCTTGAGCCTTGAGCCTTGAGCCTTGAGCCTTGAGCCTTGAGACTGGAGCCTTGAGCCTTGAGCCTTGAGCCTTGAGCCTTGAGCCTTGAGCCTTGAGCCTTGAGCCTTGAGCCTTGAGACTTGAGCCTTGAGCCTTGAGCCTTGAACCTTGAGCCTTGAGCCTTGAGCCTTGAGGCTTGAGCCTTGAGCCTTGAGCCTTGAGCCTTGAGCCTTGAGCCTTGAGCCTTGAGTCGAGCCTTGAGCCTTGAGCCTTGAGCCTTGAGCCTTGAGCCTTGAGCCTTGAGCCTTGAGCCTTGAGCCTTAAGCCTTGAGCCTTGATCCTAGAGCCTTGAGCCTTTAGCTTTGACTTTTGAGCGTTGACCATTAAGTCGTGACCCTTGAGCCTTGATCCTTGAGCCTTGAACCTTGAGCCTTGAGTCTTGAGCATTGAGCCTTGAGCCTTGAGCCTAGAGCCCTGAGCCTTGACCCTTGAGCCTTGAGCCTTGAGCCTTGAGCCTTGAGCCTTGAGCCTTAAGCCTTGAGCCTTGAGCCTTGAGCCTTGAGCCTTGAGCCTTGAGCATTGAGCCTTGAGCCTTGAGACTTGAGCCTTGAGCCTTGAGCCTTGAACCTTGAGCCTTGAGCCTTGAGGCTTGACCCTTGAGCCTTGAGCCTTGAGCCTTGAGCCTTGAGCCGAGCCTTGAGCCTTGAGCCTTGAGCCTTGAGCCTTGAGCCTTGAGCCTTGAGCCTTGAGCCTTGAGCCTTCAGCCTTGATCCTTGATCCTAGAGCCTTGAGCCTTGAGCCTTTAGCTTTGACTTTTGAGCCTTGACCATTAAGTCGTGACCCTTGAGCCTTGATCCTTGAGCCTTGAACCTTTAGCCTTGAGTCTTGAGCATTGAGCCTTGAGCCTTGAGCCTAGAGCCCTGAGCCTTGACCCTTGAGCCTTGAGCCTTGAGCCTTGAACCTTGACCCTTGAACCTTGAGCCTTATGCCTTGAGCCTTATGCCTTGAGTCTTGAGCCATGAACCTTGACCCTTTAGCCGTGACCCTTGAGTCCCGAGCCTTAAGTCTTGAGTCTCGAACCTTGAGCCTTGAGCCTTGAGTCTCGAGCCTTAAGCCTTGAGCCTTGAGCCTAGAGCCTTGAGCCTTGAGCCTTGAGCCTTGAGCCTTGAGCCTTGAGCCTTGATCCTTGAGCCTTGAGCCTTGAGCCTTGAGCCTTCAGCCTTCAGCCTTCAGCATTCAGCCTTTAGCCTTCAGCCTTGACCCTTTCGCATTGAGCCTTGAGCCTTGAGCCTTGATCCTTGATCCTTGAACCTTGAGCATTGACCCTTGAGCCTTGAGTCTTGGGCCTTGAGCCTTGAGCCTTGAGCCTTGAGACTTGAGACTTGAGACTTGAGCCTTGAGCCTTGAGTCTTGAGCCTTGAGCCTTGACCCTTGAGCCTTGAGACTTGAGACTTGAGCCTTGAGCCTTGAGCCTTGAGCCTTGAGCCTTGAGCCTTGAGCCTTGAGCCTTGAGCCTTTAGCCTTGACTTTTGAGCCTTGACCATTGAGTCGTGACCCTTGAGCCTTGACCTTTGAACCATGAACCTTGACCCGTGAGCCTTAAGTCTTGAGCCTTGAGCCTTGAGTCTTGAGCTTTGAGCCTTGAGCCTTGTGCCTGGAGCCTTCAGCCTTGAACCTTGACTCTTGAGCTTTGACCATTGAGCCCTGAGCATTGAGCCTTGAGCGTTGATCTTTGAGCGTTGATCCTTGAGCGTTGAGCGTTGAGCCTTGAGCCTTGATCCATTGGGACTTTAGCCTTGAGCCTGACATCTTGAACCTTGAGCCTTGACCCTTGAGGCCTTGAGCCTTGAGCCTTGAGCCTTGAGCCTTGAGCCTTGAGCCTTGAGCCTTGAGCCTTGAGCCTTGCGCCTTGAGCCTTGATACTTGAGACTTGAGACTTGAGCATTGAGCCTTGAGTCTTGAGTCTTGAGCCTTGAACCTTGACCCTTGAACCTTGAGCCTTGTCCCTTGAGTCTTGAGTCTTGTACCTTTACCCTTTAGCCGTGACCATTGAGCCTTGAGCTTTGCACCTTGAGCCTTGACACTTGAGCCTTGAGTCTTGAGCTTTGAACCTTGACCCTTGAGCCTTGATTCTTGAGCCTTGACCGTTGAACCTTGATCCTTGTGCCTTGAGTCTTGAGCGTTGAACCTTGACCGTTGTGTCGTGACCCTTGAGCCTGGAGCTTTAAACCTTTAAACCTTGACCCTCGAGCTTTGAGCCTTGACCCTTGAGCCCTAAGCCTTGAGCCTTGAGCCTTGAGCCTTGAGCTTTGAGCCTTGAGCCTTGAGCCTTGAGCCTTGAGCCTAGAGCCTTGAGCCTTGAGCTTTAAACCTTTAAACCTTGACCCTCGAGCTTTGAGCCTTGACCCTTGAGCCCTAAGCCTTGAGCCTTGAGCCTTGAGCCTTGAGCTTTGAGCCTTGAGCCTTGAGCCTTGAGCCTTGAGCCTTGAGTCTTGAGCCTTTAGCCATGGGTCTTGAGCCTTCATCCTCCTGCCTTGACCCTTTCTCCTTGAGCCTTGAGCCTTGAGCCTTGAGCCTTGAGCCTTGAGCCTTGAGCCTTGAGCCTTGAGCCTTGAGCCTTGAGCCTTGAGCCTTGAGCCATGAGTCTTGAGCCTTGAACCTTGAGTATTTAGCCTTGAGACTTGAGCCTTGGGCCTTGAGCCTTGAGCATTGAGCGTTGAGCCTTGAGCTTTAAGCCTCGAACCTTTAGCATTCAGCTTGGAGCCTTGAGCCTTGAGCCTTGAGCCTTGGGACTTGAGTCTTAAGCTAGCCTGGAGCCTTGAGACTTGAGCCTTGAGCCTTGAGCCTTGAGCCTTGAGCCTTGAGCCTTGAGCCTTGAGCCTTTAGCCTTCACTTTTGAGCCTTAACTGTTGAGTCGTGACCCTTGAGCCTTGAGCTTTGAACCTTGAACCTTGACCTGTGAGCCTTAAGCCTTGAGCCTTGAGCCTTGAGTCTTGAGCCTTGAGCCATGAGCCTTGAGCCTTGAGCCTTGAGCTTTGAGCCTTGAGCATTAAGCCTTGAGCCTTGAGCCATGAACCTTGACTCTTGAGCTTTGACCATTGAGCCCTGAGCGTTGAGCCTTGAGTTTTGATCCTTGAGCGTTGAGCCTTGAGCGTTGAGCGTTGAGCCTTGAGCCTTGATCCATTGGGACTTGAGCCTTGAGCCTGACGTCTTGAACCTTGAGCCTTGAGCCTTGATCCTTGAGCGTTGAGCCTTGAGCCTTGAGCCTTGAGCCTTGAGCCTTGAGCCTTGAGCCTTGAGACTTGAGCCTTGAGCCTTGAGCCTTGAACCTTGAGCCTTGAGCCTTGAGCCTTGAGCCTTGAGGCTTGACCCTTGAGCCTTGAGCCTTGAGCCGAGCCTTGAGCCTTGAGCCTTGATCCTTGAGCCTTGAGCCTTGAGCCTTGAGCCTTAAGCCTTGATCCTTGATCCTAGAGCCTTGAGCCTTGAGCCTTTAGCTTTGACTTTTGAGCCATGACCATTAAGTCGTGACCCTTGAGCCTTGATCCTTGAGCCTTGAACCTTGAGCCTTGAGTCTTGAGCATTGAGCCTTGAGCCTTGAGCCTAGAGCCCTGAGCCTTGACCCTTGAGCCTTGAGCCTTGAGCCTTGAACCTTGACCCTTGAACCTTGAGCCTTATGCCTTGAGCCTTATGCCTTGAGTCTTGAGCCACGAACCGTGACCCTTTAGCCGTGACCCTTGAGTCCCGAGCCTTAAGTCTTGAGTCTCGAACCTTGAGCCTTGAGCCTTGAGTCTCGAGCCTTAAGCCTTGAGCCTTGAGCCTTGAGCCTTGAGCCTTGAGCCTTGAGCCTTGATCCTTGAGCCTTGAGCCTTGAGCCTTGAGCCTTGAGCCTTCAGCGTTCAGCCTTTAGCCTTCAGCCTTGACCCTTTCTCCTTGAGCCTTGAGCCTTGAGCCTTGATCCTTGATCCTTGAACCTTGAGCATTGAGCCTTGAGCGTCCAGCTTTGAGCCTTGAGCATTGAGCCTTGAGCCTTGAGCCTAGCCTTGAGCCGAGCCTTGAGCCGAGCCTTGAGCCTTGAGCCTTGAGCCTTGAGCCTTGAGCCTTGAGCATTGAGCCTTGAGCCTTGAGCCTTGATCCTAGAGCCTTGAGCCTTTAGCCTTGACTTTTGAGCCTTGACCATTAAGTCATGACCCTTGATCCTTGATCCTTGAGCCTTGATCCTTGTGCCTTGAGCCTTGAGCCTTGAGCCTTGAGCCTTGAGCCTTGAGCCTTGATCCTTGAGCCTTGACCATTGAACCTTGAGGCTTGAGCCTTGAGCCTTGAGTCTTGAGCCTTTATCCTTGAGCCTCGAGCCTTAAGCGTTGAGCCTTGAGCGTTGAGCCTTGAGCCTTGATCCTTAATCCTTGAGCCTTGAGCCTTGAGTGGTGAGCCTTAAGCCTTGAGCCTTGAGCCCTGAGCCTTGAGCCTTGAGCCTTGAGCCTTGTCCCTTGAGCCTTGATCCTTAATCCTTGAGCCTGACGTCTTGAACCTTGAGCCTTGAGCCTTGAGCCTTGAGCCTTGAGCCTTGAGCCTTGAGCCTTGAGCCTTGAGCCTTGAGCCTTGAGCCTTGAGCCTTGAGCCTTGAGCCTTGAGCCTTAAGCCTTGAGCCTTGAGCCTTGAGCCTTGAGCCTTGAGCCTTGAGCCTTGAGCCGAGCCTTGAGCCTTGAGCCTTGAGCCTTGAGCCTTGAGCCTTGAGCCTTGAGCCTTGAGACTTGAGCCTTGAGCCTTGAGCCTTGAACCTTGAGCCTTGAGCCTTGAGCCTTGAGCCTTGAGGCTTGAGCCTTGAGCATTGAGCCTTGAGCCTTGAGCCTTGAGCCGAGCCTTGAGCCTTGAGCCTTGAGCCTTGAGCCTTGAGCCTTGAGCCTTGAGCCTTAAGCCTTGAGCCTTGATCCTAGAGCCTTGAGCCTTTAGCTTTGACTTTTGAGCGTTGACCATTAAGTCGTGACCCTTGAGCCTTGATCCTTGAGCCTTGAACCTTGAGCCTTGAGTCTTGAGCATTGAGCCTTGAGCCTTGAGCCTAGAGCCCTGAGCCTTGACCCTTGAGCCTTGAGCCTTGAGCCTTGAACCTTGACCCTTGAACCTTGCGCCTTATGCCTTGAGCCTTATGCCTTGAGTCTTGAGCCATGAACCTTGACCCTTTAGCCGTGACCCTTGAGTCTCGAGCCTTAAGTCTTGAGTCTCGAACCTTGAGCCTTGAGCCTTGAGTCTCGAGCCTTAAGCCTTTAGCCTAGAGCCTTGAGCCTTAAGCCTTGAGCCTTGAGCCTTGAGCCTTGAGCCTTGAGCCTTCATTCTTGAGCCTTCTGCCTTCAGCGTTCAGCCTTTAGCCTTCAGCCTTGACCCTTTCTCCTTGAGCCTTGAGTCTTGAGCCTTGATCCTTGATCCTTGAACCTTGAGCATTGAGCCTTGAGCGTCCAGCTTTGAGCCTTGAGCATTGAGACTTGAGCCTTGAGCCTAGCCTTGAGCCGAGCCTTGAGCTGAGCCTTGAACCTTGAGCCTTGAGCCTTGAGCATTGAGCCTTGAACCTTGAGCCTTGAGCCTTGATCCTAGAGCCTTGAGCCTTGAGCCTTTAGCCTTGACTTTTGAGCCTTGACCATTAAGTCATGACCCTTGAGCCTTGATCCTTGAGCCTTGAACCTTGAGCCTTGAGCCTTAAGCCTTGAGCCGTGAGCCTTGAGCCTTGAGCCTTGAGCCTTGAGCCTTGAGCCTTGAGCCTTGATCCTTGAGCCCTGAGCCTTGAGTCTTGAGCCTTTATCCTTGAGCCTTGAGCCTTAAGCGTTGAGCCTTGAGCGTTGAGCCTTGAGTCTTAATCCTTGAGCCTTGAGCGGTGTGCCTTAAGCCTTTAGCCTTGAGCCCTGAGCCCTGAGCCTTGAGCCTTGTCCCTTGAGCCTTGAGCCTTGACCCTTGAGCGTTGACTCTTGAGCTTTGACCATTGGACACTGAGCATTGAGCCTTGAACCTTTGAGCGTTGAGTTTTGATCCTTGAGTGTTGTTCCTTGAGCGTTGAGCCTTAACCCTTGATCCTTTGAAACTTCTTCCTTGAGCTGAAGCCTTGACTGTTTAGCCTTGGTCCTTGAGCCGGGACCCTTGTGCATTGAGTTTTGAACCTTGATCCTTGAGCCTTGAGCCTTGACATTTGAACCTTGACCCTTGTGCCTTGAGTCGTGAGTGTTGAACCTTTACCATTTAGCCGTGACCCTTGAGCCTCGATCTTTGAACCTTGAACCTTGACACTTGAGCCTCGAGCTTTGAACCTTTGAACCATGACCCTCGAGCTTTGAGCCTTGACCCTTGAGCCATAAGCCTTGAGCCTTGAGCCTTGAGCCTTGAGCCTTGAGCCTTCAACCATGGGTCTTGAGCCTTCAGCCTTCTGCTTTGACCCTTTCTTCTTGAGCCTTGAGCCTTGAGCCTTGAGCCTTGAGCCTTGAGCCTTGAGCCTTGACCCTTGACCCTTGAGTCTTGGGCCTTGAGCCTTGAGCCTTGAGACTTGAGACTTGAGACTTGAGACTTGAGCCTTGAGCCTTGAGTCTTGAGCCTTGAGCCTTGAACCTTGAGCCTTGAGACTTGAGACTTGAGCCTTGAGCCTTGAGCCTTGAGCCTTGAGCCTTGAGCCTTGAGCCTTGAGCCTTGAGCCTTGAGCCTTGAGCCTTGAGCCTTGAGCCTTGAGCCTTGAGCCTTGAGCCTTGAGCCTTGAGCCTTTAGCCTTGACTTTTGAGCCTTGACCATTGAGTCGTGACCCTTGAGCCTTTACCTTTGAACCATGAACCTTGACCCGTGAGCCTTAAGTCTTGAGCCATGACCCTTGAGTCTTGAGCTTTGAGCCTTGAGCCTTGAGCCTTGAGCCTGGAGCCTTGAGCCTTGAACCTTGACTCTTGAGCTTTGACCATTGAGCCCTGAGCATTGAGCCTTGAGCGTTGATCCTTGAGCATTGATCCTTGAGCGTTGAGCGTTGAGCCTTGAGCCTTGATCCATTGGGACTTTAGCCTTGAGCCTGACATCTTGAGCCTTGAGCCTTGACCCTTGAGGCCTTGAGCCTTGAGCCTTGAGCCTTGAGCCTTGAGCCTTGAGCCTTGAGACTTGAGACTTGAGACTTGAGCCTTGAGCCTTGAGTCTTGAGCCTTGAGCCTTGAACCTTGACCCTTGAACCTTGAGCCTTGTCCCTTGAGTCTTGAGTCCTTTACCTTTACCCTTTAGCCGTGATCATTAAGCCTTGAGCTTTGCACCTTGAGCCTTGACACTTGAGCCTTGAGTCTTGAGCTTTGAACCTTGACCCTTGAGCCTTGATTCTTGAGCCTTGACCGTTGAACCTTGATCCTTGTGCCTTGAGTCTTGAGCATTGAACCTTGACCGTTGTGCCGTGACCCTTGAGCCTGGAGCTTTAAACCTTTAAACCTTGACCCTCGAGCTTTGAGCCTTGACCCTTGAGCCCTAAGCCTTGAGCCTTGAGCTTTAAGCCTTGAGCCTTGAGCCTTGAGCCTTGAGCCTTGAGCCTTTAGCCATGGGTCTTGAGCCTTCATCCTCCTGCCTTGACCCTTTCTCCTTGAGCCTTGAGCCTTGAGCCTTGAGCCTTGAGCCTTGAGCCATGAGTCTTGAGCCTTGAACCTTGAGTATTTAGCCTTGAGACTTGAGCCTTGGGCCTTGAGCCTTGAGCATTGAGCGTTGAGCCTTGAGCTTTAAGCCTTGAACCTTTAGCATTCAGCTTGGCGCCTTGAGCCTTGAGCCTTGGGACTTGAGTCTTGAGCTAGCCTTGAGCCTTGAGACTTGAGCCTTGAGCCTTGAGCCTTGAGCCTTGAGCCTTGAGCCTTGAGCCTTGAGCCTTGAGCCTTGAGCCTTTAGCCTTCACTTTTAAGCCTTAACCGTTGAGTCGTGACCCTTGAGCCTTGAGCTTTGAACCTTGAACCTTGACCCGTGAGCCTTAAGCCTTGAGCCTTGAGCCTTGAGTCTTGAGCCTTGAGCCATGAGCCTTGAGCCTTGAGCCTTGAGCCTTGAGCTTTGAGCCTTCAGCATTAAGCCTTGAGCCTTGAGCCATGAACCTTGACTCTTGAGCTTTGACCATTGAGCGTTGAGCGTTGAGCCTTGAGTTTTGATCCTTGAGCGTTGAGCCTTGAGCGTTGAGCGTTGAGCCTTGAGCCTTGATCCATTGGGACTTGAGCCTTGAGCCTGACGTCTTGAACCTTGAGCCTTGAGCCTTGAGCCTTGAGCCTTGAGCCTTGAGCCTTGAGCCTTGAGCCTTGAGCCTTGAGCCTGGAGCCTTGAGCCTTGAGCCTTGAGCCTTGAGCCTTGAGCCTTGAGCCTTGAGCCTTGAGCCTTGAGACTTGAGCCTTGAGCCTTGAGCCTTGAACCTTGAGCCTTGAGCCATGAGCCTTGAGCCTTGAGGCTTGACCCTTGAGCCTGGAGCCTTGAGCCTTGAGCCTTGAGCTGAGCCTTAAGCCTTGAGCCTTGAGCCTTGAGCCTTGAGCCTTGAGCCTTAAGCCTTGAGCCATGATCCTAGAGCCTTGAGCCTTTAGCTTTGACTTTTGAGCCTTGACCATTAAGTCGTGACCCTTGAGCCTTGATCCTTGAGCCTTGAACCTTGAGCCTTGAGTCTTGAGCATTGAGCCTTGAGCCTTGAGCCTAGAGCCCTGAGCCTTGACCCTTGAGCCTTGAGCCTTGAGCCTTGAGCCTTGAGCCTTGAGCCTTGAACCTTGACCCTTGAACCTTGAGCCTTATGCCTTGAGCCTTATGCCTTGAGTCTTGAGCCATGAACCTTGACCCTTTAGTCGTCACCCTTGAGTCCCGAGCCTTAAGTCTTGAGTCTTGAGTCTCGAACCTTGAGCCTTGAGCCTTGAGTCTCGAGCCTTAAGCCTTGAGCCTTGAGCCTTGAGCCTTGAGCCTTGAGCATTGAGCCTTGATCCTTGAGCCTTGAGCCTTGAGCTTTGAGCCTTGAGCCTTGAGCCTTCAGCCTTCAGCGTTCAGCCTTTAGCCTTCAGCCTTGACCCTTTCGCCTTGAGCCTTGAGCCTTGAGCCTTGATCCTTGATCCTTGAACCTTGAGCATTGAGCCTTGAGCGTCCAGCTTTGAGCCTTGAGCATTGAGCCTTGAGCCTTGAGCCTAGCCTTGAGCCGAGCCTTGAGCCGAGCCTTGAGCCTTGAGCCTTGAGCCTTGAGCCTTGAGCATTGAGCCTTGAGCCTTGAGCCTTGACCCTAGAGCCTTGAGCCTTTAGCCTTGACTTTTGAGCCTTGACCATTAAGTCATGACCCTTGAGCCTTGATCCTTGAGCCTTGATCCTTGAGCCTTGAGCCTGGAGCCTTGAGCCTTGAGCCTTGAGCCTTGAGCCTTGAGCCTTGAGCCTTGAGCCTTGAGCCTTGAGCCTTGAGTCTTGAGCCTTTATCCTTGAGCCTTGAGCCTTAAGCGTTGAGCCTTGAGCGTTGAGCCTTGAGCCTTAATCCTTGAGCCTTGAGCCTTGAGCGGTGAGCCTTAAGCCTTGAGCCTTGAGCCCTGAGCCTTGAGCCTTGAGCCTTGAGCCTTGTCCCTTGAGCCTTGAGCCTTGACCCTTGAGCGTTGACTCTTGAGCTTTGACGATTGGACACTAAGCATTGAGCCTTGAACCTTTGAGCGTTGAGTTTTGATCCTTGAGCGTTGTTCCTTGAGCGTTGAGCCTTAACCCTTGATCCTTTGAAACTTCTTCCTTGAGCTGAAGCCTTGAACCTTAAGCCTTGACTGTTTAGCCTTGGTCCTTGAGCCGGGACCCTTGTGCATTGAGCTTTGAACCTTGACCCTTGAGCCTTGAGCCTTGACATTTGAACCTTGACCCTTGTGCCTTGAGTCGTGAGTGTTGAACCTTTACCATTTAGCCATGACCCTTGAGACTCGAGCTTTGAACCTTGAACCTTGACACTTGAGCCTCGAGCTTTGAACCTTTGAACCATGACCCTCGAGCTTTGAGCCTTGACCCTTGAGCCATAAGCCTTGAGCCTTGAGCCTTGAGCCTTGAGCCTTGAGCCTTCAACCATGGGTCTTGAGCCTTCAGCCTTCTGCCTTGACCCTTTCTTCTTGAGCCTTGAGCCTTGAGCCTTGGCCCTTGACCTTTGAGCCTTGAGTCTTGGGCCTTGAGTCTTGAGCCTTGAGCCTTGAGACTTGAGACTTGAGACTTGAGCCTTGAGCCTGGAGTCTTGAGCCTTGAGCCTTGAACCTTGGGCCTTGAGACTTGAGACTTGAGCCTTGAGCCTTGAGCCTTGAGCCTTGAGCCTTGAGCCTTGAGCCTTTAGCCTTTACTTTTGAGCCTTGACCATTGAGTCGTGACCCTTGAGCCTTGACCTTTGAACCATGAACCTTGACCCGTGAGCCTTAAGTCTTGAGCCTTGAGCCTTGAGTCTTGAGCTTTGAGCCTTGAGCCTTGAGCCTTGTGCCTGGAGCCTTGAGCCTTGAACCTTGACTGTTGAGCTTTGACCATTGAGCCCTGAGCATTGAGCCTTGAGCGTTGATCCTTGAGCATTGATCCTTGAGCGTTGAGCGTCGAGCCTTGAGCCTTGATCCATTGGGACTTGAGCCTTGAGCCTGACATCTTGAACCTTGAGCCTTGACCCTTGAGGCCTTGAGCCTTGAGCCTTGAGCCTTGAGCCTTGAGCCTTGAGCCTTGAGACTTGAGACTTAAGACTTGAGCCTTGAGCCTTGAGTCTTGAGCCTTGAGCCTTGAACCTTGAGCCTTGTGCCTTGAGTCTTGAGTCTTGTACCTTTACCCTTTAGCCGTGACCATTGAGCCTTGAGCTTTGCACCTTGAGCCTTGACACTTGAGCCTTGAGTCTTGAGCTTTGAACCTTGACCCTTGAGCCTTGTTCCTTGAGCCTTGACCGTTGAACCTTGACCCTTGTACCTTGAGCCTTGAGCGTTGAACCTTGACCGTTGTGCCGTGACCCTTGAGCCTGGATCTTTAAACCTTTAAACCTTGACCCTCGAGCTTTGAGCCTTGACCCTTGAGCCCTAAGCCTTGAGCCTTGAGCCTTGAGCCTTGAGCCTTGAGCCTTGAGCTTTGAGCCTTGAGCCTTGAGCCTTGAGCCTTGAGCCTTGAGCCTTGAGCCTTGAGCCTTTAGCCATGGGTCTTGAGCCTTCATCCTCCTGCCTTGACCCTTTCTCCTTGAGCCTTGAGCCTTCAGCCTTCAGCCTTGAGCCTTGAGCCTTGAGCCATGAGTCTTGAGCCTTGTACCTTGAGTATTTAGCCTTGAGACTTGAGCCTTGGGCCTTGAGCCTTGAGCCTTCAGCGTTGAGCCTTGAGCTTTGAGCCTTGAACCTTTAGCATTCAGCTTGGAGCCTTGAGCCTTGAGCCTTCAGCCTTGGGCCTTGAGTCTTGAGCCTTCAGCCTTGGGCCTTGAGTCTTGAGCTAGCCTTGAGCCTTGAGACTTGAGCCTTGAGCCTTGAGCCTTGAGCCTTGAGCCTTGAGCCTTGAGCCTTGAGCCTTGAACCTTTAGCCTTCACTTTTGAGCCTTAACCGTTGAGTCGTGACCCTTGAGCCTTGAGCTTTGAACCTTGAACCTTGTCCCGTGAGCCTTAAGCCTTGAGCCTTGAGCCTTGAGTCTTGAGCCTTGAGCCTTGAGCCTTGAGCCTTGAGCCTTGAGCCTTGAGCCTTGAGCCTTGAGCATTAAGCCTTGAGCCTTGAGCCATGAACCTTGACTCTTGAGCTTTGACCATTGAGCCCTGAGCATTGAGCCTTGAGTTTTGATCCTTGAGCGTTGAGCCTTGAGAGTTGAGCGTTGAGCCTTGAGCCTTGATCCATTGGGACTTGGGCATTGAGCCTGACGTCTTGAACCTTGAGCCTTGAGCCTTGAGCCTTGAGCCTTGAGCCTTGAGCCTTGAGCCTTGAGCCTTGAGCCTTGAGCCTGGAGCCTTGAGCCTTGAGCCTTGAGCCTTGAGCCTTGAGCCTTGAGCCTTGAGCCTTGAGCCTTGAGACTTGAGCCTTGAGCCTTGAGCCTTGAACCTTGAGCCTTGAGCCATGAGCCTTGAGCCTTGAGGCTTGACCCTTGAGCCTGGAGCCTTGAGCCTTGAGCCTTGAGCTGAGCCTTAAGCCTTGAGCCTTGAGCCTTGAGCCTTGAGCCTTGAGCCTTAAGCCTTGAGCCATGATCCTAGAGCCTTGAGCCTTTAGCTTTGACTTTTGAGCCTTGACCATTAAGTCGTGACCCTTGAGCCTTGATCCTTGAGCCTTGAACCTTGAGCCTTGAGTCTTGAGCATTGAGCCTTGAGCCTTGAGCCTAGAGCCCTGAGCCTTGACCCTTGAGCCTTGAGCCTTGAGCCTTGAGCCTTGAGCCTTGAGCCTTGAACCTTGACCCTTGAACCTTGAGCCTTATGCCTTGAGCCTTATGCCTTGAGTCTTGAGCCATGAACCTTGACCCTTTAGTCGTCACCCTTGAGTCCCGAGCCTTAAGTCTTGAGTCTTGAGTCTCGAACCTTGAGCCTTGAGCCTTGAGTCTCGAGCCTTAAGCCTTGAGCCTTGAGCCTTGAGCCTTGAGCCTTGAGCATTGAGCCTTGATCCTTGAGCCTTGAGCCTTGAGCTTTGAGCCTTGAGCCTTGAGCCTTCAGCCTTCAGCGTTCAGCCTTTAGCCTTCAGCCTTGACCCTTTCGCCTTGAGCCTTGAGCCTTGAGCCTTGATCCTTGATCCTTGAACCTTGAGCATTGAGCCTTGAGCGTCCAGCTTTGAGCCTTGAGCATTGAGCCTTGAGCCTTGAGCCTAGCCTTGAGCCGAGCCTTGAGCCGAGCCTTGAGCCTTGAGCCTTGAGCCTTGAGCCTTGAGCATTGAGCCTTGAGCCTTGAGCCTTGACCCTAGAGCCTTGAGCCTTTAGCCTTGACTTTTGAGCCTTGACCATTAAGTCATGACCCTTGAGCCTTGATCCTTGAGCCTTGATCCTTGAGCCTTGAGCCTGGAGCCTTGAGCCTTGAGCCTTGAGCCTTGAGCCTTGAGCCTTGAGCCTTGAGCCTTGAGCCTTGAGTCTTGAGCCTTTATCCTTGAGCCTTGAGCCTTAAGCGTTGAGCCTTGAGCGTTGAGCCTTGAGCCTTAATCCTTGAGCCTTGAGCCTTGAGCGGTGAGCCTTAAGCCTTGAGCCTTGAGCCCTGAGCCTTGAGCCTTGAGCCTTGAGCCTTGTCCCTTGAGCCTTGAGCCTTGACCCTTGAGCGTTGACTCTTGAGCTTTGACGATTGGACACTAAGCATTGAGCCTTGAACCTTTGAGCGTTGAGTTTTGATCCTTGAGCGTTGTTCCTTGAGCGTTGAGCCTTAACCCTTGATCCTTTGAAACTTCTTCCTTGAGCTGAAGCCTTGAACCTTAAGCCTTGACTGTTTAGCCTTGGTCCTTGAGCCGGGACCCTTGTGCATTGAGCTTTGAACCTTGACCCTTGAGCCTTGAGCCTTGACATTTGAACCTTGACCCTTGTGCCTTGAGTCGTGAGTGTTGAACCTTTACCATTTAGCCATGACCCTTGAGACTCGAGCTTTGAACCTTGAACCTTGACACTTGAGCCTCGAGCTTTGAACCTTTGAACCATGACCCTCGAGCTTTGAGCCTTGACCCTTGAGCCATAAGCCTTGAGCCTTGAGCCTTGAGCCTTGAGCCTTGAGCCTTCAACCATGGGTCTTGAGCCTTCAGCCTTCTGCCTTGACCCTTTCTTCTTGAGCCTTGAGCCTTGAGCCTTGGCCCTTGACCTTTGAGCCTTGAGTCTTGGGCCTTGAGTCTTGAGCCTTGAGCCTTGAGACTTGAGACTTGAGACTTGAGCCTTGAGCCTGGAGTCTTGAGCCTTGAGCCTTGAACCTTGGGCCTTGAGACTTGAGACTTGAGCCTTGAGCCTTGAGCCTTGAGCCTTGAGCCTTGAGCCTTGAGCCTTTAGCCTTTACTTTTGAGCCTTGACCATTGAGTCGTGACCCTTGAGCCTTGACCTTTGAACCATGAACCTTGACCCGTGAGCCTTAAGTCTTGAGCCTTGAGCCTTGAGTCTTGAGCTTTGAGCCTTGAGCCTTGAGCCTTGTGCCTGGAGCCTTGAGCCTTGAACCTTGACTGTTGAGCTTTGACCATTGAGCCCTGAGCATTGAGCCTTGAGCGTTGATCCTTGAGCATTGATCCTTGAGCGTTGAGCGTCGAGCCTTGAGCCTTGATCCATTGGGACTTGAGCCTTGAGCCTGACATCTTGAACCTTGAGCCTTGACCCTTGAGGCCTTGAGCCTTGAGCCTTGAGCCTTGAGCCTTGAGACTTGAGACTTAAGACTTGAGCCTTGAGCCTTGAGTCTTGAGCCTTGAGCCTTGAACCTTGAGCCTTGTGCCTTGAGTCTTGAGTCTTGTACCTTTACCCTTTAGCCGTGACCATTGAGCCTTGAGCTTTGCACCTTGAGCCTTGACACTTGAGCCTTGAGTCTTGAGCTTTGAACCTTGACCCTTGAGCCTTGTTCCTTGAGCCTTGACCGTTGAACCTTGACCCTTGTACCTTGAGCCTTGAGCGTTGAACCTTGACCGTTGTGCCGTGACCCTTGAGCCTGGATCTTTAAACCTTTAAACCTTGACCCTCGAGCTTTGAGCCTTGACCCTTGAGCCCTAAGCCTTGAGCCTTGAGCCTTGAGCCTTGAGCCTTGAGCCTTGAGCTTTGAGCCTTGAGCCTTGAGCCTTGAGCCTTGAGCCTTGAGCCTTGAGCCTTTAGCCATGGGTCTTGAGCCTTCATCCTCCTGCCTTGACCCTTTCTCCTTGAGCCTTGAGCCTTCAGCCTTCAGCCTTGAGCCTTGAGCCTTGAGCCATGAGTCTTGAGCCTTGTACCTTGAGTATTTAGCCTTGAGACTTGAGCCTTGGGCCTTGAGCCTTGAGCCTTCAGCGTTGAGCCTTGAGCTTTGAGCCTTGAACCTTTAGCATTCAGCTTGGAGCCTTGAGCCTTGAGCCTTCAGCCTTGGGCCTTGAGTCTTGAGCCTTCAGCCTTGGGCCTTGAGTCTTGAGCTAGCCTTGAGCCTTGAGACTTGAGCCTTGAGCCTTGAGCCTTGAGCCTTGAGCCTTGAGCCTTGAGCCTTGAGCCTTGAACCTTTAGCCTTCACTTTTGAGCCTTAACCGTTGAGTCGTGACCCTTGAGCCTTGAGCTTTGAACCTTGAACCTTGTCCCGTGAGCCTTAAGCCTTGAGCCTTGAGCCTTGAGTCTTGAGCCTTGAGCCTTGAGCCTTGAGCCTTGAGCCTTGAGCCTTGAGCCTTGAGCCTTGAGCATTAAGCCTTGAGCCTTGAGCCATGAACCTTGACTCTTGAGCTTTGACCATTGAGCCCTGAGCATTGAGCATTGAGTTTTGATCCTTGAGCGTTGAGCCTTGAGAGTTGAGCGTTGAGCCTTGAGCCTTGATCCATTGGGACTTGGGCATTGAGCCTGACGTCTTGAACCTTGAGCCTTGAGCCTTGAGCCTTGATCCTTGAGCCTTGAGCCTTGAGCCTTGAGCCTTGAGCCTTGAGCCTTGAGCCTTGAGCCTTGAGCCTTGAGCCTTGAGCCTTGAGCCTTGAGCCTTGAGACTTGAGCCTTGAGCCTTGAGACTTGAGCGTTGAGCCTTGAGCGTTGAGCCTTGAGCCTTGAGCCTTGTGCCTTGAGTCTTGAGCCTTGAACCTTTACCCTTTAGTCGTGACCATTGAGCCTTGAGCTTTGCACCTTGAGCCTTAAGCCTTGAGCCTTGAGCCTTGAGTCTTGAGCCTTGAGCCTTGAGCCTTGAGCCTTGAGCCTTGAGCCTTGAGCCTTGAGCCTTGAGCCTTGAGCCTTGAGCCTTGAGCCTTGCGCCTTCAGACTTCAGCCTTGACCCTTGCGCCTTGAGCCTTCAACCTTGAGCCTTCAGCCTCAAACGTATAACCGTGAGCCTTCAGCTATGAGCCTTGAGGCTTGAGCCTTGAGCCTTGATCCTTGAGCCTTGAGCCTTGAGCCTTGAGCCTTGAGCCTTGAGACTTGAGCCCTGAGCCTTTAGCCTTGACTTTTTAGCCTTGACCGTTGAGTCGTGACCCTTTAGCCTTGAGCTTTGAACCTTGAACCTTGACCCGTGAGCCTAAAGTCTTGATCCTTGAGCCTTAAGTCTTGAGCCTTGAGCCTTGAGCCTTGAGCCTGGAGCCTGGAGCCTTGAGCCTTGAGCCTTGAGCCTTGAGCCTTGAGCCTTGAGCCTTGAGCATTAAGCCTTGAGCCTTGAGCCTTGAACCTTGACTCTTGAGCTTTGACCATTGAGCCCTGAGCATTGAGCCTTGATTTTTGATCCGTGAGCATTGATCCTTGAGCGTTGAGCCTTGAGCCTTGATCCATTGGGACTTGAGCCTTGAGCCTTACGTCTTGAACCTTGAGCCTTGAGCCTTGAGCCTTGAGCCTTGAGCCTTGAGCCTTGAGCCTTGAGCCTTGAGCCTTGAGCCTTGAGCCTTGAGACTTGAGACTTGAGCCTTGAGCCTTGAGCCTTGAGCCTTGAGCCTTGAGCCTTGACCCTTGACCCTTGAGCCTTGAGCCTTGTGCCTTGAGTCTTGAGCCTTGAACCTTTACCCTTTAGCCGTGACCATTGAGCCTTGAGCTTTGCACCTTGAGCCTTGACCCTTGACCCTTGAGTCTTGAGCCTTAAGCCTTTAGCTTTGAGCCTGGAGCCTTGAGCCTTAAACCTTGAGCCTTGAGCCTTGATCCTTGAGCCTTCAGACTTCAGCCTTGACCCTTGCGCCTTGAGCCTTCAGCCTTGAGCCTTCAGCCTCAAATGTTGAACCGTGAGCCTTCAGCTATGAGCCTTGAGGCTTGAGCCTTGATCCTTGATCCTTGAGCCTTGAGCCTTGAACCTTGAGCTTTGAGCCTTGAGCCTTGAGCCTTGAGCCTTGATCCTTGACTTTTGAGCCTTGATCATTGACTTTTGAGCCTTGACCCTTGAGCCATGACCCTTGAGCCTTGAGCTTTTTACCTTGAACCTTGAGCCTTGAGCCTTGAGCCATGTGCCTTGAGTCTTGAGCCTTGAGACTTGAGCCTTGAGCCTTGAGCCTTGAACCTTGGCCCTTGAGGTGTGACCCTGAGCCTTGAGCATTGAACCGTGACCTTGAGCCTTGAGCCTTGAGCCTTATGCCTTGAACCTTGAGCCTTGAAGCTTAACCCTTAAGGCTTGAGCCTTGTTCCATGAGACTTTAGCCTTGACCCTTGAGCCTTGAACCTTGAACCTTGACTCTTGAGCCTTGAACCTTGAACAATGAGCCTCTCTCCTTGACCCTTGAGCCTTTAGCCTTGACTTTTGATCTTGACCCTTAATCCTTGAGCCTTGAGAACTGAGACTTGAGGCTTGAGCATTGAGCATTGATCCTTTGAGCCTTGTGACTTGATCCTTGAGCCTTGAGCCTTGAGCCTTGAGCCTTTAGCCTTGAGCCTTTAGCCTTGAGCCTTGAGTCTTGAGACTTGTGCCTTCAGCCATGAGTCTTGAGCCTTCAGCCGTCAGCCTTCTGTCCTGACCCTTTCTCCTTGAGCCTTGAGCCTTGAGCTTTGAACATTTACAATTTAGCCTTGAGCCTTGAGTCTTGAGCCTTGGGCCTTGAGTATTTAGCCTTAAGCCTTGAGCCTTAAGCCTTGAGCCTTGAGACTTGAGCCTTGAGCCTTGAGCCTTGAGCCTTGAGCCTTAAGCCTTGAGCCTTGAGCCTTGAGCCTTGAGCCTTAAGCATTGAGCCTTGAGCCTATAGCCTTGACTTTTGAGCCTTCACCGTTGAGTCGTGACCCTGGAGCTTTGAGCTTTAAACCTTTAACTCTGACCAATGAGCCTTAAGTCTTGAGCCTTGAGCCTTGAGACTGGAGCCGCCTAGAGCCTTGAGCCTGGAGCCTTGAGCCTTGATCCTTGATCCTTGATCCTTGATCCTTGAACCTTGAGCCTTGAGCCTTGAGCCTTGAGCCTTGAGCCTTGAGCCTTGAGCCTTGAGCCTTGAGCCTTGAGCCTTGAGCCTTGAGCCTTGAGCCTTGAGCCTTGAGCCTTGAGCCTTGAACCTTGAGCCTTGAGCCTTGAGCCTTGATCCTTGATCCTTGACTTTTGAGCCTTGATCCTTGACTTTTGTGCCTTGACCCTTGAGCCATGACCCTTGAGCGTTGAGCTTTTAACCTTGAAGCTTGAGCGTTGAGCCTTGAGCCATGTGCCTTGAGTCTTGAGCCTTGAGCCTTGAGCCTTGAGCCTTCAGCCTTGAACCTTGAACCTTGAACCTTGAGCCTTGAACCTTGATCCTTGAGCTGTGACCCTGAGCCTTGAGCATTGAACCTTGACCTTGAGCCTTGAGCCTTATGCCTTGAGCCTTGACTCTTGAGCCTTGTGCCATGAGCCTTTAGCCTTGACCATTGAGCCTTGAACCTTGACTCTTGAGCCTTGAACCTTGAACAATGAGCCTCTATCCTTGACCCTTGAGCCTTTAGCCTTGACTTTTTATCTTGACCCTTAATACTTGAGCCTTGAGAATTGAGGCTTGAGGCTTGAGCATTGAGCATTGATCGTTTGTGCCTTGAGACTTCATCCTTGAACCTTGAGCCTTGAGCCTTGAACCTTGAACCTTGACTCTTGAGCCTTGAACCTTGAACAATGAGCCTCTCTCCTTGACCCTTGAGCCTTTAGCCTTGACTTTTGATCTTGACCCTTAATCCTTGAGCCTTGAGAATTGAGACTTGAGGCTTGAGCATTGAGCATTGATCCTTTGAGCCTTGAGACTTGATCCTTGAACCTGGAGCCTTGAGCCTTGAGCCTTGAGCCTTGAGCCTTTAGCCTTGAGCCTTGAGTCTTGAGACTTGTGCCTTGAGCCATGAGTCTTGAGCCTTCAGCCTTCAGCCTTCTGTCCTGACCCTTTCTCCTTGAGCCTTGAGCCTTGAGCCTTGAGCCTTGAGCCTTGAGCCTTGAGCCTTGAGCCTTGAACCTTGAGCCTTGAGCCTTGAACCTTGAGTATTTAGCCTTGAGCCTTGAGCCTTGAGCCTTGGGCCTTGAGCCTTGAGCCTTAAGCCTTGAGCGTTGAGCCTTGAGCGTTGAGCCTTGAGCCTTGAACCTTTACAATTTAGCCTTGAGCCTTGAGTCTTGAGCCTTGGGCCTTGAGTCTTGAGCCTTAAGCCTTGAGCCTTAAGCCTTGAGCCTTGAGCCTTGAGCCTTGAGCCTTGAGCCTTGAGCCTTGAGCCTTGAGCCTTGAGCCTTAAACATTGAGCCTTGAGCCTATAGCCTTGACTTTTGAGCCTTCACCGTTGAGTCGTGACCCTGGAGCCTTGAGCTTTGAACCTTTAACCTTGACCCGTGAGCCTTAAGTCTTGAGCCTTGAGCCTTGAGTCTGGAGCCGCCTAGAGCCTTGAGCCTGGAGCCTTGAGTCTTGAGGCTTGAGCCTTGAGCCTTGAACCTTGACTCTTGAGCTTTGACCATTGAGCCCTAAGCATTGAGCCTTGAGTTTTGATCCTTGAGCGTTTAGCGTTGAGCCTTGAGCCTTGAGCCTTGAGCCTTGAACCTTGAGTATTTAGCCTTGAGCCTTGGGCCTTGAGCCTTGAGCCTTGAGCCTTGATCCTTGAGCGTTGAGCCTTGAGCCTTGAGCCTTGAGCCTTGAGCCTTGAGCCTTGAGCCTTGAGCCTTGAGCCTTGAGCCTTGAGCCTTGAACCTTTAGCATTTAGCCTTGAGCCTTGAGCTTTGAGCCTTGAGCCTTGTGCCTTGAGCCTTGAGCCTTGAGCCTTGAGCCTTGAGCCTTGAGCCTTGAGCCTTGAGCCTTGAGCCTTGAGCCTTGAGCCTTGAGCCTTGAGCCTTGAGACTTGAGACTTGAGCCTTGAGCCTTGAGTCTTGAGCCTTGAGCCTTGAACCTTGACCTTTGTGCCTTGAGCCTTGTGCATTGAGCCGTGACCATTGAGCCTTGAGCTTTGCACCTTGAGCCTTGACCCATGAGCCTTGAGTCTTGAGCGTTAAGCCTTTAGCCTTGAGCCTTGAGCCTTGAGCCTTCAGACTTCAGCCTTGACCCTTGCACCTTGAGCCTTGAGCCTGGAGCCTTCAGCCTCAAACGTTGAACCGTGAGCCTTCAGCTATGAGCCTTGAGCCTTGAGCCTTGATCCTTGATCCTTGATCCTTGAGCCTCGAGCCTTGAACCTTGAGCCTTGAGCCTTGAGCCTTGAGCCTTGAGCCTTGAGCCTTGAGCCTTGAGCCTTGAGCCTTGAGCCTTGAACCTTGAGTATTTAGCCTTGAGCCTTGAGCCTTGAGCCTTGGGCCTTGAGCCTTGAGCCTTAAGCCTTGAGCGTTGAGCCTTGAGCGTTGAGCCTTGAGCCTTGAACCTTTACAATTTAGCCTTGAGCCTTGAGTCTTGAGCCTTGGGCCTTGAGTCTTGAGCCTTAAGCCCTGAGCCTTAAGCCTTGAGCCTTGAGCCTTGAGCCTTGAGCCTTGAGCCTTGAGCCTTGAGCCTTAAACATTGAGCCTTGAGCTTATAGCCTTGACTTTTGAGCCTTCACCGTTGAGTCGTGACCCTGGAGCCTTGAGCTTTGAACCTTTAACCTTGACCCGTGAGCCTTAAGTCTTGAGCCTTGAGCCTTGAGTCTGGAGCCGCCTAGAGCCTTGAGCCTGGAGCCTTGAGTCTTGAGCCTTGAGCCTTGAGCCTTGAGCCTTGAACCTTGACTCTTGAGCTTTGACCATTGAGCCCTAAGCATTGAGCCTTGAGTTTTGATCCTTGAGCGTTTAGCGTTGAGCCTTGAGCCTTGAGCCTTGAGCCTTGAACCTTGAGTATTTAGCCTTGAGCCTTGGGCCTTGAGCCTTGAGCCTTGAGCCTTGATCCTTGAGCGTTGCGCCTTGAGCCTTGAGCCTTGAGCCTTGAGCCTTGAGCCTTGAGCCTTGAGCCTTGAGCCTTGAGCCTTGAACCTTTAGCATTTAGCCTTGAGCCTTGAGCTTTGAGCCTTGAGCCTTGTGCCTTGAGCCTTGAGCCTTGAGCCTTGAGCCTTGAGCCTTGAGCCTTGAGCCTTGAGCCTTGAGCCTTGAGCCTTGAGCCTTGAGCCTTGAGCCTTGAGCCTTGAGCCTTGAGCCTTGAGACTTGAGACTGGAGCCTTGAGCCTTGAGTCTTGAGCCTTGAGCCTTGAACCTTGACCTTTGTGCCTTGAGCCTTGTGCATTGAGCCGTGACCATTGAGCCTTGAGCTTTGCACCTTGAGCCTTGACCCTTGAGCCTTGAGTCTTGAGCGTTAAGCCTTGAGCCTTGAGCCTGGAGCCTTGATCCTTCAGACTTCAGCCTTGACCCTTGCACCTTGAGCCTTGAGCCTGGAGCCTTCAGCCTCAAACGTTGAACCGTGAGCCTTCAGCTATGAGCCTTGAGCCTTGAGCCTTGATCCTTGATCCTTGATCCTTGAGCCTCGAGCCTTGAACCTTGAGCCTTGAGCCTTGAGCCTTGAGCCTTGAGCCTTGAGCCTTGAGCCTTGAGCCTTGAGCCTTGAGCCTTGAGCCTTTAGCCTTGAGCCTTGAGCCTTGAACCTTGAACCTTGAGCCTTGAGCCTTGAACCTTGAGCCTTGAGCCTTGATCCTTGACTTTTGAGCCTTGATCCTTGACTTTTGTGCCTTGAACCTTGAGCCATGACCCTTGAGCGTTGAGCTTTTAACCTTGAACCTTGAGCGTTGAGCCTTGAGCCATGTGCCTTGAGTCTTGAGCCTTGAGCCTTGAGCCCTGAACCTTGAACCTTGGACCTTGAACCTTGAGCCTTGAACCTTGACCCTTGAGCTGTGACCCTGAGCCTTGAGCATTGAACCTTGAGCCTTGAGCCTTATGCCTTGAGCCTTGACTCTTGAGCCTTGTGCCATGAGCATGTAGCCTTGACCATTGCGCCTTGAACCTTGACTCTTGAGCCTTGAACCTTGAACAATGAGCCTCTATCCTTGACCCTTGAGCCTTTAGCCTTGACTTTTGATCTTGACCCTTAATCATTGAGCCTTGAGAATTGAGGCTTGAGGCTTGAGCATTGAGCATTGATCCTTTGAGCCTTGAGACTTCATCCGCGAACCTTGAGCCTTGAGCCTCGAGCCTTGAGCCTTTAGCCTTGAGCCTTGAGCCTTGAGCCTTGAGCCTTGAGCCTTGAGCCTTCAACCATGGGTCTTGAGCCTTCAGCCTTCTGCCTTGACCCTTTCTTGAGCCTTGAGCCTTGAGCCTTTAGCCTTGAGCCTTGGGCATTGAGCCTTAAGCCTTGAGCCTTGAGCCTTGAGCCTTGAGCCTTGAGCCTTGAGCCTTGAGCCTTGAGCCTTGAGCCTTGAGCCTTGAGCCTTGAGCCTTGAGCCTTGAACCTTTAACATTTAGCCTTGAGCCTTGAGCTTTGAGCCTTGAGCCTTGAGCCTTGAGCCTTGAGCCTTGAGCCTTGAGCCTTGAACCTTTAGCATTTAGCCTTGAGCCTCGAGCCTTGGGCCTTGAGTCTTGAGCCTTAATCCTTCAGCCTTCAGCCTTAAGCCTTGAGCCTTGAGACTTGAGCCTTGAGCCTTGAGCCTTGAGCCTTAAACATTGAGCCTTGAGCCTATAGCCTTGACTTTTGAGCCTTCACCGTTGAGTCGTGACCCTGGAGCCTTGAGCTTTGAACCTTTAACCTTGACCCGTGAGCCTTAAGTCTTGAGCCTTGAGCCTTGAGTCTGGAGCCGCCTAGAGCCTTGAGCCTGGAGCGTTGAGTCTTGAGCCTTGAGCCTTGAGCCTTGAACCTTGACTCTTGAGCTTTGACCATTGAGCCCTAAGCATTGAGCCTTGAGTTTTGATCCTTGAGCGTTTAGCGTTGAGCCTTGAGCGTTGAGCCTTGAGCCTTGAACCTTGAGTATTTAGCCTTGAGCCTTGGGCCTTGAGCCTTGAGCCTTGAGCCTTGATCCTTGAGCGTTGCGCCTTGAGCCTTGAGCCTTAAGCCTTGAGCCTTGAGCCTTGAGCCTTGAGCCTTGAGCCTTGAGCCTTGAGCCTTGAGCCTTGAGCCTTGAACCTTTAGCATTTAGCCTTGAGCCTTGAGCTTTGAGCCTTGAGCCTTGTGCCTTGAGCCTTGAGCCTTGAGCCTTGAGCCTTGAGCCTTGAGCCTTGAGCCTTGAGCCTTGAGCCTTGAGCCTTTAGCCTTGAGCCTTGAGCCTTGAGCCTTGAGCCTTGAGCCTTGAGCCTTGAGACTTGAGACTGGAGCCTTGAGCCTTGAGTCTTGAGCCTTGAGCCTTGAACCTTGACCTTTGTGCCTTGAGCCTTGTGCATTGAGCCGTGACCATTGAGCCTTGAGCTTTGCACCTTGAGCCTTGACCCTTGAGCCTTGAGTCTTGAGCGTTAAGCCTTGAGCCTTGAGCCTGGAGCCTTGATCCTTCAGACTTCAGCCTTGACCCTTGCACCTTGAGCCTTGAGCCTGGAGCCTTCAGCCTCAAACGTTGAACCGTGAGCCTTCAGCTATGAGCCTTGAGCCTTGAGCCTTGATCCTTGATCCTTGATCCTTGAGCCTCGAGCCTTGAACCTTGAGCCTTGAGCCTTGAGCCTTGAGCCTTGAGCCTTGAGCCTTGAGCCTTGAGCCTTGAGCCTTGAGCCTTGAGCCTTGAGCCTTGAGCCTTGAGCCTTGAGCCTTGAGCCTTGAACCTTGAACCTTGAGCCTTGAGCCTTGAACCTTGAGCCTTGAGCCTTGATCCTTGACTTTTGAGCCTTGATCCTTGACTTTTGTGCCTTGAACCTTGAGCCATGACCCTTGAGCGTTGAGCTTTTAACCTTGAACCTTGAGCGTTGAGCCTTGAGCCATGTGCCTTGAGTCTTGAGCCTTGAGCCTTGAGCCCTGAACCTTGAACCTTGGACCTTGAACCTTGAGCCTTGAACCTTGACCCTTGAGCTGTGACCCTGAGCCTTGAGCATTGAACCTTGAGCCTTGAGCCTTATGCCTTGAGCCTTGACTCTTGAGCCTTGTGCCATGAGCCTGTAGCCTTGACCATTGCGCCTTGAACCTTGACTCTTGAGCCTTGAACCTTGAACAATGAGCCTCTATCCTTGACCCTTGAGCCTTTAGCCTTGACTTTTGATCTTGACCCTTAATCATTGAGCCTTGAGAATTGAGGCTTGAGGCTTGAGCATTGAGCATTGATCCTTTGAGCCTTGAGACTTCATCCGCGAACCTTGAGCCTTGAGCCTCGAGCCTTGAGCCTTTAGCCTTGAGCCTTGAGCCTTGAGCCTTGAGCCTTGAGCCTTGAGCCTTCAACCATGGGTCTTGAGCCTTCAGCCTTCTGCCTTGACCCTTTCTTGAGCCTTGAGCCTTGAGCCTTTAGCCTTGAGCCTTTGGCATTGAGCCTTAAGCCTTGAGCCTTGAGCCTTGAGCCTTGAGCCTTGAGCCTTGAGCCTTGAGCCTTGAGCCTTGAGCCTTGAGCCTTGAGCCTTGAGCCTTGAGCCTTGAGCCTTGAGCCTTGAACCTTTAACATTTAGCCTTGAGCCTTGAGCTTTGAGCCTTGAGCCTTGAGCCTTGAGCCTTGAGCCTTGAGCCTTGAACCTTTAGCATTTAGCCTTGAGCCTCGAGCCTTGGGCCTTGAGTCTTGAGCCTTAATCCTTCAGCCTTCAGCCTTAAGCCTTGAGCCTTGAGACTTGAGACTTGAGCCTTGAGCCTTGAGCCTTGAGCCTTGAGCCTTGAGCCTTGAGCCTTGAGCCTTGAGCCTTGAGCCTTGAGCCTTGAGCCTTGAGCATAGAGCCTTGAGCCTATAGCCTTGACTTTTGTGCCTTGACCGTTGAGTCGTGACCCTTGAGCCTTGAGCTTTGAACCTTGAACCTTGACCCGTGAGCCTTGAGTCTTGAGCCTTGAGCCTTGAGTCAGGAGCCGCCTAGAGCCTGGAGCCTGGAGCCTTGAGCATTAAGCCTTGAGCCTTGAACCTTGAGCCTTGAGCCTTGAGCCTTGAGCCTTGAGCCTTGAACCTTGAGCCTTGAGCCTTGAGCCTTGAACCTTGGGCCTTGAGCCTTGAGCCTTGAGCCTTCAGCCTTGAGCCTTGATCCTTGACTTTTGAGACTTGATCCTTGACTTTTGTGCCTTGACCCTTGAGCCATGACTTTGAGCGTTGAGCTTTTAAGCTTGAACCTTGAGCGTTGAGCCTTGAGCCATGTGCCTTGAGTCTTGATCCTTGAGCCTTGAGACTTGACCCTTGAGCCTTGAACCTTGAACCTTGAACCTTGAGCCTTGAACCTTGACCCTTGAGCTGTGACCCTGAGCCTTGAGCATTGAACCTTGACCTTGAGCCTTGAGCCTTATGCCTTGAGCCCTGACTCTCGAGCCTTGTGCCATGAGCCTTTAGCCTTGACCATTGAGCCTTGAAGCTTGACTCTTGAGCCTTGAACCTTGAACAATGAGCCTCTATCCTTGACCCTTGAGCCTTTAGCCTTGACTTTTGATCTTGACCCTTAATCCTTGAGCCTTGAGAATTGAGGCTTGAGGCTTGAGCATTGAGCATTGATCCTTTGAGCCTTGAGACTTCATCCTTGAACCTTGAGCCTTGAGCCTTGAGCCTTGAGCCTTTAGCCTTGAGCCTTTAGCCTTGAGCCTTGAGCCTTGAGCCTTGAGCCTTGGGCCTTGAGCCTTGAGCCTTCAACCATGGTTCTTGAGCCTTCAGCATTCTGCCTTGACCCTTTCTCGTTGAGCCTTGAGCCTTTAGCCTTGAGCCTTTAGCCTTGAGCCTTGAGCCTTGAGCCTTGAGCCTTGGGCCTTGAGCCTTGAGCCTTCAACCATGGTTCTTGAGCCTTCAGCATTCTGCCTTGACCCTTTCTCGTTGAGCCTTGAGCCTTGAGCCTTGAACCTTGAGTATTTAGCCTTGAGCCTTGAGCCTTGAGCCTTGGGCCTTGAGCCTTGAGCCTTAAGCCTTGAGCGTTGAGCCTTGAGCATTGAGCCTTGAGCCTTGAGCCTTGAGCCTTGAGCCTTGAACCTTTCGCATTTAGCCTTGAGCCTTGAGCCTTGAGCCTTGAGCCTTGAGCCTTGAGCCTTGAGCCTTTAGCCTTGAGCCTTGAGCCTTGAGCCTTGAGCCTTGAGCCTTGAGCCTTGAGCCTTGAGCCTTGAGGCTTGAGCCTTGAGCCTTGAGCCTTGAGCCTTGAGCCTTGAGCCTTGAGCCTTGAGCCTTGAGACTTGAGACTTGAGCCTTGAGCCTTGATCCTTGAGCCTTGAGCCTTGAGCCTTGAGCCTTGAGCCTTGAGCCTTGAGCCTTGAGCCTTGAGCCTTCAGCATTGAGCCTCGAGCCTATAGCCTTGACATTTGCCATCACCGTTGAGTCGTGACCCTTGAGCCTTGAGCTTTGAACCTTGAACCTTGACCCGTGAGCCTTGAGTCTTGAGCCTTGAGTCTGGAGCCGCCTTGAGCCTGGAGCCTTGAGCCTTGAGCCTTGAGCCTTGCGCCTTGAACCTTGACTCTTGATCTTTGACCATTGAGCCCTGAGCATTGAGCCTTGAGTTTTAATCCTTGAGCGTTGATCCTTGAGCATTGAGTGTTGAGCCTTGAACCTTGAGCCTTGAACCTTGAGTATTTAGCCTTGAGCCTTGAGCTTTGAGCCTTGGGCATTGAGCCTTAAGCCTTGAGCCTTGAGCGTTGAGCCTTGAGCTTTGAGCCTTGAGCCTTGAGCCTTGGCCTTGAGCCTTGAGCCTTGAGCCTTGAGCCTTGAGCCTTGAGCCTTGAACCTTTAGCATTTAGCCTTGAGCCTTGAGCCTTGGGCCTTGAGTCTTGAGCCTTAAGCCTTCAGCCTTAAGCCTTGAGCCTTGAGACTTTAGACTTGAGCCTTGAGCCTTGAGCCTTGAGCCTTGAGCCTTGAGCCTTGAGCCTTGAGCCTTGAGCCTTGAGCCTTGAGCCTTGAACCTTTCGCATTTAGCCTTGAGCCTTGAGCCTTGAGCCTTGAGCCTTGAGCCTTGAGCCTTGAGCCTTGAGCCTTGAACCTTGAGCCTCGAGCCTTGGGCCTTGAGTCTTGAGCCTTGAGCCTTGAGCCTTGAGCCTTGAGCCTTGAGACTTGAGACTTGAGCCTTGAGCCTTGAGCCTTGATCCTTGAGCCTTGAGCCTTGAGCCTTGAGCCTTGAGCCTTGAGCCTTGAGCCTTGAGCCTTGACCCTTGAGCCTTCAGCATTGAGCCTCGAGCCTATAGCCTTGACATTTGCCTTCACCGTTTAGTCGTGACCCTTGAGCCTTGAGCTTTGAACCTTGAACCTTGACCCGTGAGCCTTGAGTCTTGAGCCTTGAGTCTGGAGCCGCCTTGAGCCTGGAGCCTTGAGCCTTGAGCCTTGAGCCTTGCGCCTTGAACCTTGACTCTTGAGCTTTGACCATTGAGCCCTGAGCATTGAGCCTTGAGTTTTAATCCTTGAGCGTTGATCCTTGAGCATTGAGTGTTGAGCCTTGAGCCTTGAGCCTTGAACCTTGAGTATTTAGCCTTGAGCCTTGAGCTTTGAGCCTTGGGCATTGAGCCTTAAGCCTTGAGCCTTGAGCCTTGAGCGTTGAGCCTTGAGCTTTGAGCCTTGAGCCTTGAGCCTTGGCCTTGGCCTTGAGCCTTGAGCCTTGAGCCTTGAGCCTTGAGCCTTGAGCCTTGAACCTTTAGCATTTAGCCTTGAGCCTTGAGCCTTGGGCCTTGAGTCTTGAGCCTTAAGCCTTCAGCCTTAAGCCTTGAGCCTTGAGACTTGAGACTTGAGCCTTGAGCCTTGAGCCTTGAGCCTTGAGCCTTGAGCCTTGAGCCTTGAGCCTTGAGCCTTGAGCCTTGAGCCTTGAGCCTTGAGCCTTGAGCCTTGAGCCTTGAGCCTTGAGCCTTGAGCCTTGAGCACAGAGCCTTGAGCCTATAGCCTTGACTTTTGAGCCTTGACCGTTGAGTCGTGACCCTTGAGCCTTGAGCTTTGAACCTTGAACCTTGACCCGTGAGCCTTGAGTCTTGAGCCTTGAGCCTTGAGTCAGGAGCCACCTAGAGCCTGGAGCCTAGAGCCTTCAGCATTAAGCCTTGAGCCTTGAACCTTGACTCTTGAGCTTTGACCATTGAGCCCTGAGCATTGAGCCTTGAGTTTTGATCCTTGAGCGTTGATCCTTGAGCGTTGACCGTTCAGCCTTGAGCCTTGATCCATTGAGACTTGAGCCTTGAGCCTGACGTCTTGAACCTTGAGCCTTGACCCTTGAAGCTTGAGCCTTGAACCTTGAGCCTTGAGCCTTGAGACTTGAGCCTTGAACCTTGAGCCTTGAACCTTGACCCTTGAACCTTGAGCCTTGTGCCTTGAGTCTTGAGCCTTGAACCTTGACCCTTTAGCCGTGACCATTGAGCCTTGAGCTTTGCGCCTTGAGCCTTGACCCTTGAGCCTTGAGTCTTGAGCCTTAAGGCTTTAGCATTGTGCCTGGAGCCTTGAGCCTTGTGCCTTGAGCCTTGATCCTTGAGCCTTGAGACTTGAGCCTTGAGCCTTGAGCCTTGAGCCTTCAGTCTTTATCCTTGACCCTTGCGCCTTAAGCCTTCAGCCTCGAGCCTATAGCCTCGAACGTTGAACCGTGAGCCTTTAGCTTTTAGCCTTGGGCTTGAGCCTTGAGCCTTGATCCTTGAGCCTTGAACCTTAAGCCATGAACCTTGAGCCTTGAGCCATGAGCCTTGAGCCTTGAGCATTGAGCCTTGAGCCTAGAGCCCTGAGCCTTGAACCATGACTCTTGAGCCTTGACACTTGACCCTTGAGCGTTGAGCCTTGAGCCTTTGAGCCTTGAGTTTTGATCCTGGAGTTTTGATCCTTGAGCGGTGATCCTTAAGCGTTGGGCCTTGAGCCTTGATCCTGTGAGCCTTGTGACTGAAGCCTTGAACATTGAGCCTTGAGCCTTGACCGCTGAGCCTTGATCCTTGAGCTGTGACCCTTGTTTCTTGAAGTTTGAACCTTGAACCTTGACCCTTGAGCCTTGAGCCTTGAGCCTTAAGCCTTGATCCCTGAGCCCTGAGCGTTGAGCCTTGAGCCTCGAGCCTCGAGCCTCAAGCCTCAAGCCTTGAGCCTTGAGCCTTGAACCTTGACCCTTTAGCTCCCAACCTTGAGCCTTGAGCTTTGAACCTTGAACCTTGACCCTTGAGTCTTGAGTCTTTAACCTCAACCCTTTAGCCCTTACCCTTTAGCCTTGAGCTTTAAACCTTGAACCTTGACCCTTGAGTCTTGAGCCTTAAGCCTTGAGCCTTGAGCCTTGAGCCTTGAGCCTTGAGGCTTCAGTCTTTAGCCTTCAGCCTTGACCCTTTCGCCTTGAGCCTTCATCCTTGAGCCTTGAGCCGTGAACCATGAATATTGAGAATTGAGCCTTGAGCCTTCAGCTTTGAGCCTTCAGCTTTGAGCATTGAGGATTGAGGCTTGAGCCTTGAGCCTGGAGCCGTGCCTTGAGTCGAGCCTGGAGCCTTGAGCCTTGAACCTTGAGCCTTGAGCCTTGAACCTTGAGTATTTAGCCTTGAGCGTTGAGCCTTGAGCCTTGAGCCTTGGGCCTTGAGCCTTGAGCCTTAAGCCTTGAGCGTTGAGCCTTGAGCCTTGAGCCTTGAACCTTTACAATTTAGCCTTGAGCCTTGAGTCTTGAGCCTTGGGCCTTGAGTCTTGAGCCTTACGCCTTGAGCCTTAAGCCTTGAGCCTTGAGACTTGAGACTTGAGCCTTGAGCCTTGAGCCTTGAGCCTTGAGCCTTGAGCCTTGATCCTGAGCCTTGAGCCTTGAGCCTTCACCGTTGAATCATGACCCTTGAGCCTTGAGCTTTGAACCTTTAACCTTGACCCATGAGCCTTAAGTCTTGAGCCTTGAGCCTTGAGTCTGGTGCCGCCTAGAGCCTTGAGCCTGGAGCCTTGAGCCTTGAGTCTTGAGCCTTGAGCCTTGAACCTTGACTCTTGATCTTTGACCATTGAACCCTGAGCATTGAGCCTTGAGTTTTGATCCTTGAGCGTTTAGCGTTGAGTCTTGAGCCTTGAGCCTTAAGCCTTGAACCTTGAGTATTTAGCCTTGAGCCTTGAGCCTTGGGCCTTGAGCCTTGAGCCTTAAGCCTTGAGCCTTGATCCTTGAGCCTTGAGTATTGAGCCTTGAGCCTTGAGCCTTGAGCCTTGAGCCTTAAGCCTTGAGCCTTGAACCTTTAGCATTTAGCCTTGAGCCTTGAGCTTTGAGCCTTGAGCTTTGAGCCTTGAGCCTTGTGCCTTGAGCCTTGAGCCTTGAGCCTTGAGCCTTGAGCCTTGAGCCTTGAGCCTTGAGCCTTGAGCCTTGAGCCTTGAGTCTTGAGCCTTCAGCCTTGAACCTTGACCTTTGTGCCTTGAGCCTTGTGCCTTGAGCCGTGACCATTCAGCCTTGAGCTTTGCACCTTGAGCCTTAACCCTTGAGCCTTGAGTCTTGAGCCTTAAGCCTTTAGCCTTGAGCCTTAAGCCTTGAGCCTTGAGCCTTGAGCCTTGAGCCTTGAGCCTTGAGCCTTGAGCCTTGAGCCTTGAGCCTTGAGCCTTGAGCCTTCAGACTTCAGCCTTGACCCTTGCACCTTGAGCCTTGAGCCTTGAGCCTTCAGCCTCAAATGTTGAACCGTGAGCCTTCAGCTATGAGCCTTGAGCCTTCAGCCTTGAGCCGTGATCCTTGATCCTTGATCCTTGAGCCTTGAGCCTTGAACCTTGAGCCTTGAGCCTTGAGCCTTGAGCCTAGAGCCTTGAGCCTTGAGCCTTGATCCTTGACTTTTGAGCCTTAATCCTTGACTTTTGTGCCTTGACCCTTGAGCCATGACCCTTGAGCGTTGAGCTTTTAACCTTGAACCTTGAGCGTTGAGCCTTGAGCCATGTGCCTTGAGTCTTGAGCTTTGAGCCTTGAGCCTTGAGCCTTGAACCTTGAACCTTGAACCTTGAACCTTGAACCATGAGCCTTGAACCTTGACCCTTGAGCTGTGACCCTGAGCCTTGAGCATTGAACCTTGACCTTGAGCCTTGAGCCTTATGCCTTGATCCTTGACTCTTGAGCCTTGTGCCATGAGCCTTTTGCCTTGACCATTGAGCCTTGAACCTAGACTCTTGAGCCTTGAACCTTGAACAATGAGCCTCTATCCTTGACCCTTGAGCCTTTAGCCTTGACTTTTGATCTTGACCCTTAGTCCTTGAGCCTTGAGAATTGAGGCTTGAGGCTTAAGCATTGAGCATTGATCCTTTGAGCCTTGAGACTTGATCCTTGAACCTTGAGCCATGAGCCTTGAGCCTTGAGCCATGAGCCTTGAGCCTTTAGCTCTGAGCCTTGAGCCTTGAGCCTGGAGCCTTGAGCCTTGAGCCTTGAGCCTTGAGCCTTGAGCCTTCAACCATGGGTCTTGAGCCTTCAGCCTTCTGCCTAGACCCTTTCTCCTTGAGCCTTGAGCCTTGAGCCTTGAGCCTTGAGAATTGAGCCTTGAACCTTGAGTATTTAGCCTTGAGCCTTGAGCCTTGAGCCTTGAGCCTTGAGCCTTAGGCCTTGAGCCTTGAGCCTTGAGCCTTAAGCCTTGAGCGTTGAGCCTGGGGCATTGAGCCTTGAGCCTTGAGCCTTGAGCCTTGAGCCTTGAACCTTGAGCCTTGAGCCTTGAGCCTTGAGCCTTGAGCCTTGAGCCTTGAGCCTTGAGCCTTGAGCCTTGGGCCTTGAGTCTTGAGCCTTGAGCCTTGAGCCTTGATCCTTGAGACTTGAGACTTGAGCCTTGAGCCTTGAGCCTTGAGCCTTGAGCCTTGAGCCTTGAGCCTTGAGCCTTGAGCCTTGAGCCTTGAGCCTTGAGCCTAGAGCCTTGAGCCTTGAGCCTTAAGCATTGAGCCTTGAGCCTATAGCCTTGACATTTGCCTTCACCGTTGAGTGGTGACCCTTAAGCCTTGAGCTTTGAACCTTGAACCTTGACCCGTGAGCCTTGAGTCTTGAGCCTTGAGCCTTGAGTCTGGAGCCGCCTAGAGCCTTGAGCCTGGAACCTTGAGCCTTGAGCCTTGAGCCTTGAGCCTTGAGCCTTGAGCCTTGAGCCTTGAGCCTTGAGCCTTGAGCCTTGCGCCTTGAACCTTGACTCTTGAGCTTTGACCATTGAGCCCTGAGCTTTGAGCCTTGAGTTTTGATCCTTGAGCGTTGATCCTTGAGCGTTGAGCGTTGAGCCTTGAGCCCTGAGCCTTGAACCTTGAACCTTGAGTATTTAGCCTTGAGCCTTGAGCCTTGGGCATTGAGACTTAATCCTTGAGCCTTGAGCCTTGAGCCTTGAGCGTTGAGCCTTGAGCCTTGAGCCTTGATCCTTGAGCCTTGAGCCTTGAGCCTTGAGCCTTGAGCCTTGACCCTTGAGCCTTGAGCCTTGAGCCTTGAGCCTTGAACCTTTATCATTTAGCCTTGAGCCTTGAGCTTTGAGCCTTGAGCCTTGAGCCTTGAACCTTTAGCATTTAGCCTTGAGCCTTGAGCCTTGGGCCTTGAGTCTTGAGCCTTGAGCCTTAAGCCTTAAGCCTTAAGCCTTGAGACTTGAGACTTGAGACATGAGCCTTGAGCCTTGAGCCTTGAGCCTTGAGCCTTGAGCCTTGAGCCTTGAGCCTTGAGCCTTGAGCCTTGAGCCTTGAGCCTTGAGCCTTGAGCCTTGAGCCTTGAGCCTTAAGCATAGAGCCTTGAGCCTATAGCCTTGACTTTTGAGCCTTGACCGTTGAGTCGTGACCCTTGAGCCTTGAGCTTTGAACCTTGAACCTTGACCCGTGAGCCTTGAGTCTTGAGCCTTGAGCCTTGAGTCAGGAGCCGCCTAGAGCCTGGAGCCTGGAGCCTTGAGCATTAAGCCTTGAACCTTGACTCTTGAGCTTTGACCAGTGAGCCCTGAGCATTGAGCCTTGAGTTTTGATCCTTGAGCGTTGATCTTTGAGCGTTGACCGTTCAGCCTTGAGCCTTGATCCATTGAGACTTGAGCCTTGAGCCTGACGTCTTGAACCTTGAGGCTTGACCCTTGAAGCTTGATCCTTGAGCCTTGAGCCTTGAGCCTTGAGCTTTGAGCCTTGAGACTTGAGCCTTTAGCCTTGAGCCTTGAGCCTTGAACCTTGACCCTTGAACCTTGAGCCTTGTGCCTTGAGTCTTGAGCCTTGAACCTTGACCCTTTAGCCGTGACCATTGAGCCTTGAGCTTTGCGCCTTGAGCCTTGACCCTTGTGCCTTGAGTCATGAGCCTTAAGGCTTTAGCCTTGTGCCTGGAGCCTTAAGCCTTGTGCTTTGAGCCTTGAGCCTTCATCCTTGACCCTTGCGCCTTAAGCCTTCAGCCTCGAGCCTTTAGCCTCGAACGTTGAACCGTGAGCCTTCAGGTTTTAGCCTTGGGCTTGAGCCTTGAGCTTTGAGCCTTGATCCTTGATCCTTGAGCCTTGAGCCTTGAGCCTTGAGCCTTGAGCCTTGAGCCATGAACCTTGAGCCTTGAGCCATGAGCCTTGAGCCTTGAGCATTGAGCCTTGATCCTAGAGCCTTGAGCCTTGAGCCTTGAGCCTTGAGTCTTGAGCCTTGAGCCTTGAGCCTTGAGCCTTGAGCCTTGTGCCTTGAGTCTTGAGCCTTGAACCTTTACCCTTTAGTCGTGACCATTGAGCCTTGAGATTTGCACCTTGAGCCTTGAGCCTTGACCCTTAAGCCTTGAGTCTTGAGCCTTAAGCCTTTAGCCTTGAGCCTTGAGCCTTCAGCATTAAGCCTTGAGCCTTGAGCCTTCAGACTTAAGCCTTGACCCTTGCGCCTTGAGCCTTCAACCTTCAGCCTTCAGCCTCAAACGTATAACCGTGAGCCTTCAACTATGAGCCTTGAGGCTTGAGCCTTGAGCCTTGATCCTTGATCCTTGAGCCTTGAGCCTTGAACCTTGAGCCTTGATCCTTGAGCCTTGAGCCTTGAGCCTTGAGCCTTGAGCCTTGAGCCTTGAGCCTTGAGCCTTGAGCCTTGAGCCTTGAGCCTTGAGCCTTGACTTTTGATCCTTGACCGTTGAGTCCTGACCCTTTAGCCTTGAGCTTTGAACCTTGAACCTTGACCCGTGAGCCTTAAGTCTTGAGCCTTGAGCCTTGAGTCTTGAGCCTTGAGCCTTTAGCCTTGAGCCTGGAGCCTGGAGCCTTGAGCCTTGAGACTTGAGCCTTGAGCCTTGAGCCTTGAGCATTAAGCCTTGAGCCTTGAGCCTTGAACCTTGACTCTTGAGCTTTGACCATTGAGCCCTGAGCATTGAGCATTGAGTTTTGATCTTGAGCGTTGATCCTTGAGCGTTGAGCGTTGAGCTTTGAGCCTTGATCCATTGGGACGTGAGCCTTGAGCCTGACGTCTTGAACCTTGAGCCTTGAGCCTTGAGCCTTGAGCCTTGAGCCTTGAGACTAGAGACTTGAGCCATGAGCCTTGAGCCTTGAGCCTTGATCCTTGAACCTTGACCCTTGAGCCTTGTGTCTTGAGTCTTGAGCCTTGAACCTTTACCCTTTAGCCGTGACCATTGAGCCTTGCGCTTTGCACCTTGAGCCTTGACCCTTGAGCCTTGAGTCTTGAGCCTTAAGCCTTTAGCCTTGAGCCTTGAGCCTTAAGCCTTGACCTTGAGCCTTGATCCTTGAGCCTTCAGACTTCAGCCTTGACCCTTGCGCCTTGAGCCTTCAGCCTTGAGCCTTCAGCCTCAAATGTTGAACCGTGAGCCTTCAGCTATGAGCCTTGAGGCTTGAGCCTTGAGCCTTGATCCTTGATCCTTGATCCTTGAGCCTTGAGCCTTGAACCTTGAGCCTTGAGCCTTGAGCCTTGAAACTTGAGCCTTGAGCCTTGAGCCTTGAACCTTGACTCTTGAGCTTTGACCATTGAGCCCTGAGCATTGAGCCTTGAGTTTTGATCCTTGAGCGTTGATCCTTGAGCGTTGAGCGTTGAGCCTTGAGCCCTGAGCCTTGAACCTTGAACCTTGAGTATTTAGCCTTGAGCCTTGAGCCTTGGGCATTGAGACTTAATCCTTGAGCCTTGAGCCTTGAGCCTTGAGCGTTGAGCCTTGAGCCTTGAGCCTTGATCCTTGAGCCTTGAGCCTTGAGCCTTGAGCCTTGAGCCTTGACCCTTGAGCCTTGAGCCTTGAGCCTTGAGCCTTGAACCTTTATCATTTAGCCTTGAGCCTTGAGCTTTGAGCCTTGAGCCTTGAGCCTTGAACCTTTAGCATTTAGCCTTGAGCCTTGAGCCTTGGGCCTTGAGTCTTGAGCCTTGAGCCTTAAGCCTTAAGCCTTAAGCCTTGAGACTTGAGACTTGAGACATGAGCCTTGAGCCTTGAGCCTTGAGCCTTGAGCCTTGAGCCTTGAGCCTTGAGCCTTGAGCCTTGAGCCTTGAGCCTTGAGCCTTGAGCCTTGAGCCTTGAGCCTTGAGCCTTAAGCATAGAGCCTTGAGCCTATAGCCTTGACTTTTGAGCCTTGACCGTTGAGTCGTGACCCTTGAGCCTTGAGCTTTGAACCTTGAACCTTGACCCGTGAGCCTTGAGTCTTGAGCCTTGAGCCTTGAGTCAGGAGCCGCCTAGAGCCTGGAGCCTGGAGCCTTGAGCATTAAGCCTTGAACCTTGACTCTTGAGCTTTGACCAGTGAGCCCTGAGCATTGAGCCTTGAGTTTTGATCCTTGAGCGTTGATCTTTGAGCGTTGACCGTTCAGCCTTGAGCCTTGATCCATTGAGACTTGAGCCTTGAGCCTGACGTCTTGAACCTTGAGGCTTGACCCTTGAAGCTTGATCCTTGAGCCTTGAGCCTTGAGCCTTGAGCTTTGAGCCTTGAGACTTGAGCCTTTAGCCTTGAGCCTTGAGCCTTGAACCTTGACCCTTGAACCTTGAGCCTTGTGCCTTGAGTCTTGAGCCTTGAACCTTGACCCTTTAGCCGTGACCATTGAGCCTTGAGCTTTGCGCCTTGAGCCTTGACCCTTGTGCCTTGAGTCATGAGCCTTAAGGCTTTAGCCTTGTGCCTGGAGCCTTAAGCCTTGTGCTTTGAGCCTTGAGCCTTCATCCTTGACCCTTGCGCCTTAAGCCTTCAGCCTCGAGCCTTTAGCCTCGAACGTTGAACCGTGAGCCTTCAGGTTTTAGCCTTGGGCTTGAGCCTTGAGCTTTGAGCCTTGATCCTTGATCCTTGAGCCTTGAGCCTTGAGCCTTGAGCCTTGAGCCTTGAGCCATGAACCTTGAGCCTTGAGCCATGAGCCTTGAGCCTTGAGCATTGAGCCTTGATCCTAGAGCCTTGAGCCTTGAGCCTTGAGCCTTGAGTCTTGAGCCTTGAGCCTTGAGCCTTGAGCCTTGAGCCTTGTGCCTTGAGTCTTGAGCCTTGAACCTTTACCCTTTAGTCGTGACCATTGAGCCTTGAGATTTGCACCTTGAGCCTTGACCCTTGAGCCTTGAGTCTTGAGCCTTAAGCCTTTAGCCTTGAGCCTTGAGCCTTCAGCATTAAGCCTTGAGCCTTGAGCCTTCAGACTTAAGCCTTGACCCTTGCGCCTTGAGCCTTCAACCTTCAGCCTTCAGCCTCAAACGTATAACCGTGAGCCTTCAACTATGAGCCTTGAGGCTTGAGCCGTGAGCCTTGATCCTTGATCCTTGAGCCTTGAGCCTTGAACCTTGAGCCTTGATCCTTGAGCCTTGAGCCTTGAGCCTTGAGCCTTGAGCCTTGAGCCTTGAGCCTTGAGCCTTGAGCCTTGAGCCTTGAGCCTTGACTTTTGATCCTTGACCGTTGAGTCCTGACCCTTTAGCCTTGAGCTTTGAACCTTGAACCTTGACCCGTGAGCCTTAAGTCTTGAGCCTTGAGCCTTGAGTCTTGAGCCTTGAGCCTTTAGCCTTGAGCCTGGAGCCTGGAGCCTTGAGCCTTGAGACTTGAGCCTTGAGCCTTGAGCCTTGAGCATTAAGCCTTGAGCCTTGAGCCTTGAACCTTGACTCTTGAGCTTTGACCATTGAGCCCTGAGCATTGAGCATTGAGTTTTGATCTTGAGCGTTGATCCTTGAGCGTTGAGCGTTGAGCTTTGAGCCTTGATCCATTGGGACGTGAGCCTTGAGCCTGACGTCTTGAACCTTGAGCCTTGAGCCTTGAGCCTTGAGCCTTGAGCCTTGAGACTAGAGACTTGAGCCATGAGCCTTGAGCCTTGAGCCTTGATCCTTGAACCTTGACCCTTGAGCCTTGTGTCTTGAGTCTTGAGCCTTGAACCTTTACCCTTTAGCCGTGACCATTGAGCCTTGCGCTTTGCACCTTGAGCCTTGACCCTTGAGCCTTGAGTCTTGAGCCTTAAGCCTTTAGCCTTGAGCCTGGAGCCTTAAGCCTTGAGCCTTGAGCCTTGATCCTTGAGCCTTCAGACTTCAGCCTTGACCCTTGCGCCTTGAGCCTTCAGCCTTGAGCCTTCAGCCTCAAATGTTGAACCGTGAGCCTTCAGCTATGAGCCTTGAGGCTTGAGCCTTGAGCCTTGATCCTTGATCCTTGATCCTTGAGCCTTGAGCCTTGAACCTTGAGCCTTGAGCCTTGAGCCTTGAAACTTGAGCCTTGAGCCTTGAGCCTTGAACCTTGACTCTTGAGCTTTGACCATTGAGCCCTGAGCATTGAGCCTTGAGTTTTGATCCTTGAGCGTTGATCTTTGAGCGTTGACCGTTCAGCCTTGAGCCTTGATCCATTGAGACTTGAGCCTTGAGCCTGACATCTTGAACCTTGAGGCTTGACCCTTGAAGCTTGATCCTTGAGCCTTGAGCCTTGAGCCTTGAGCTTTGAGCCTTGAGACTTGAGCCTTGAGCCTTGAGCCTTGAGCCTTGAACCTTGACCCTTGAACCTTGAGCCTTGTGCCTTGAGTCTTGAGCCTTGAACCTTGACCCTTTAGCCGTGACCATTGAGCCTTGAGCTTTGCGCCTTGAGCCTTGACCCTTGTGCCTTGAGTCATGAGCCTTAAGGCTTTAGCCTTGTGCCTGGAGCCTTGAGCCTTGTGCCTTCAGCCTTGAGCCTTCATCCTTGACCCTTGCGCCTTGATACTTCAGCCTCGAGCCTTTAGCCTCGAACGTTGAACCGTGAGCCTTCAGCTTTTAGCCTTGGGCTTGAGCCTTGAGCCTTGAGCCTTGAGCCTTGATCCTTGATCCTTGAGCCTTGAGCCTTGAGCCTTGAGCCATGAACCTTGAGCCTTGAGCCATGAGCCTTGAGCCTTGAGCATTGAGCCTTGATCCTAGAGCCTTGAGCCTTGAGCCTTGAGCCTTGAGTCTTGAGCCTTGAGCCTTGAACCTTGAGCCTTGTGCCTTGAGTCTTGAGCCTTGAACCTTTACCCTTTAGCCGTGACCATTGAGCCTTGAGCTTTGCACCTTGAGCCTTGAGCCTTGACCCTTGAGCCTTGAGTCTTGAGCCTTAAGCCTTTAGCCTTGAGCCTTGAGCCTTGAGCCTTCAGCATTAAGCCTTGAGCCTTGAGCCTTCAGACTTCAGCCTTGACCCTTGCGCCTTGAGCCTTCAACCTTCAGCCTTCAGCCTCAAACGTATAACCGGGAGCCTTTAGCTATGAGCCTTGAGGCTTGAGCCTTGAGCCTTGATTCTTGATCCTTGAGCCTTGAGCCTTGAACCTTGAGCCTTGATCCTTGAGCCTTGAGCCTTGAGCCTTGAGCCTTGAGCCTTGAGCCTTGAGCCTTGAGCCTTGAGCCTTGAGCCTTGAGCCTTGAGCCTTGAGCCTGGAGCCTTAAGCATTGAGCCTTGAGCCTATAGCCTTCACTTTTGAGTCGTAACCCTTGAACCTTGACTCTTGAGCTTTGACCATCGAGCCCTGAGCATTGAGCCTTGAGTTTTGGGCCTTGAGCCTTGAGCCTAAAGCCTTGACCATTGAGCCTTGAGCCTTGAGCCATGAACCTTTAGCATTTAGCATTGAGCCTTGAGCCTTGAGCCTTGAGCCTTGAGCCTTGAGCCTTGAGCCTTGAGCCTTGAGCCTTGAGCCATGGTCCATGAGTCTTGAACCTTAAGCCTTGAGCCTTAAGCCTTGAGACTTGAGACTTGAGCCTTGAGCCTTCAGCCTTGAGCCTTGAGCCTTGAGCCTTAAGCCTTTAGCATTGAGCCTTAGGCCTATAGCCTTGACATTTGAGCCTTCACCGTGGAGTCGTGACCCTTGAGCCTTGAGCTTTGAACCTTGAACCTTGACCCGTGAGCCTTGAGTCTTGAGCCTTGAGCCTTGAGTATAGAGCCGCCTAGAGCCTTGAGCCTGGAGCCTTGAGCTTTGACCATTGAGCCCTGAGCATTGAGCCCTGAGCATTGAGCCTTGAGTTTTGATCCTTGACCGTTGATCCTTGAGCGTTGATCCTTGAGTGTTGATCCTTGAGCGTTGAGCGTTGAGCGTTGAGCCTTGAGCCTTGAGCATTGAGCCTTGAGTATTTAGCCTTGAGCCTTGAGCCTTGGGCCTTGAGCCTTAAGCCTTGAGCCTTGAGCCTTGAGCCTTGAGCCTTGAGCCTTGAGCCTTGAATTTGAGTATTTAGCCTTGAGCCTTGAGCCTTTAGCCTTGGGCCTTGAGCCTTGTGCCTTGAGCCTTAAGCCTTGAGCCTTGAGCGTTGAGCCTTGAGCCTTGATCCTTGAACCTTTAGCATTTAGCCTTGAGCCTTGAGCCTTGAGCCTTGGGCCTTGAGTCTTGAGCCTTAAGCCTTAAGCCTTAAGCCTTTAGCCATGAGCCTTGAGACTTGAGACTTGAGCCTTGATGCTTGAGCCTTGAGCCTTGAGCCTTGAGCCTTGAGCCTTAAACATTGAGCCTTGAGCCTATAGCCTGGACTTTTGAGCCTTGACCGTTGAGTCGTGACCCTTGAGCCTTGAGATTTGAACCTTGAACCTTGAACTGTGAGCCTTGAGACTTGAGCCTTGAGCCTTGATTCTGGATCCGCCTAGAGCCTGGAGCCTTGAGCCTTGAGCATTAAGCCTTGAGCGTTGAACCTTGACTCTTGAGCTTTGACCATTGAGCCCTGAGCACTGAGCCTTGAGTTTTGATCCTTGAGCGTTGATCCTTGAGCGTTGACCGTTCAGCCTTGAGCCTTGTTCCAACGAGACTTGAGCCTTGAGCCTGACATCTTGAACCTTGAGCCTTGACGCTTGAATCTTGAGGCTTGAGCCTTGAGCCTTGAGCCTTGAGACTGGAGCCTTGAGCCTTTAGCCTTGAACCTTGACCCTTGAACCTTGAGCCTTGTGCCTTGAGTCTTGAGCCTTGAACCTTGACCATTTAGTCGTGACCATTGAGCCTTGAGCTTTGCACCTTGAGCCTTGACCCTTGAGCCTTGAGTCTTGAGCCTTAAGGCTTTAGCCTTGTGCCTTGAGCCTTGAGCCTTGTGCCTTGAGCCTTGAGCCTTGAGCCTTCAGACTTCATCCTTGAGCCTTCAGACTTCATCCTTGACCCTTGCGCCTTATGCCTTCGGCCTCGAGCCTTCAGCCTCGAACGTTGAACCGTGAGCCTTCAGCTTTTACCCTTGGGCTTGAGCCTTGAGCCTTGATCCTTGATCCTTGAGCCTTGAGCCTTGAGCCATGAACCTTGAGCCTTGAGCCATGAGCCTTGAGCCTTGAGCATTTAGCCTTGAGCCTAGAGCCTAGAGCCTTGAGCCTTGAACCATGACTCTTGAGCCTTGACACTTGACCCTTGAGCGTTGAGCCTTGAGCCTTTGGGCCTTGAATTTTGATCCTGGAGTTTTGATCCTTGAGCGTTGAGCCTTGAGCCTTTGAGCCTTGAATTTTGATCCTGGAGTTTTGATCCTTGAGCGGTGATCCTTGAGCGTTGGGCCTTGAGCCTTGATCCTGTGAGCCTTGAGACTGAAGCCTTGAACGTTGAGCCTTGAGCCTTGACCGCTGAGCCTTGATCCTTGAGCTGTGACCCTTGTTTCTTGAAGTTTGAACCTTGAACCTTGACCCTTTAGCCTTGAGCCTTGAGCCTTAAGCCTTGAGCCCTGAGCGTTGAGCCTTGAGCCTCGAGCCTCAAGCCTCAAGCCTTGAACCTTGAGCCTTGAACCTTGACCCTTTAGCCGTCACCCTTGAGCCTTGAGCTTTGAACCTTGAACCTTGACCCCTGAGTCTTGAGTCTTTAACCTCGACCCTTTAGCCCTTACGCTTTAGCCTTGAGCTTTAAACCTTGAACCTTGACCCTTGAGTCTTGAGCCTTAAGCCTTGAGCCTTGAGCCTTGAGCCTTGAGCCTTGAGCCTTGAGGCTTCAGTCTTTAGCCTTCAGCCTTGACCCTTTCGCCTTCAGCCTTCATCCTTGAGCCTTGAGCCTTGAACCATGAATATTGAGAATTGAGCCTTGAGCCTTCAGCTTTGAGCCTGGAGGATTGAGGCTTGAGCCTTGAGCCTTGAGTCGAGCCTTGAGTCGAGACTTGAGCCTTGAGCCTTGAGCCTTGAGCCTTGATCCTTCAGCCATGAGCCTTGAGCCTTGCACCTTGACCCTTGAGCCTTGATCCTTGAGCCTTGAGCCTTTAGCCTTGACTTTTGAGCCTTGACCGTTAAGTCGTGACCCTTGAGCCTTGAGCTTTGAACCTGGAACCTTGACACTTGAGACTTGAGTCTTGAGCCTTGAGCCTTGAGTCTTGAGTCTTGAGCCTTGACCCTTGACCCTTGAGCCTTAAGCCTTGAGCCTTGAGCTTTGAGCCTTTAATCTTCAGCCGTGAGTCTTTAGCCTTCAGCCTTGAACGTTGAGCCTTGAGCATTTAGCCTTTAGATTTGGTCTTTGTGCCTTGAGCCTTGATCCTAGAGCCTTGATCCTTGAGCCTTGACCCTTGAGCACTTATACTTGAACCTTGAGCCTTGGGGCTTGGGCCATGAGCCTTGAGCCTTGAGCCTTGAGCCTTGAGCCTCTAGCCTTGAGCCTTGAGCCTTGAGCCATTAGCCTTGAGCCTTGAGTCTTGAGCCATGAGCCTTGAGCGTTGAGCCTTGAGCCTTGAGCCTTGAACCTATAGCCATGAGTCTTCAGCCTTCAGCCATCAGCCTTGACCCTTTCGTCTTGAGCCTTGAGCCTTGAGCCTTGAGCCTTGAGCCTTGAGACTTGAGTTTTGAGCCTTGAGCCTTGAGCCTTGAGACTTGAGACGTGAGCCTTGAGCCTTGAGTTTTGAGCCTTGAGCCTTGAACCTTGACCTTTGTGCCTTGAGCCTTGTGCCTTGAGCCGTGACCATTGAGCCTTGAGCTTTGCACCTTGAGCCTTGACCCTTGAGCCTTGAGTCTTGAGCCTTAAGCCTTTAGCCTTGAGCCTTGAGCCTTGAGCCTTGAGCCTTGAGCCTTGAGACTTGAACCTTGAGCCTTGAGCCTTGAGCCTTGAGCCTTCAAACTTCAGCCTTGACCCTTGCACCTTGAGCCTTGAGCCTTCAGCCTCAAACGTTGAACCGTGAGCCTTCAGCTATGAGCCTTGAGCTTTGAGCCTTGAGCCTTGATCCTTGATCCTTGAGCCTTGAGCCTTGATCCTTGACTTTTGTGCCTTGACCCTTGAGCCATGACCCTTGAGCGTTGAGCTATTAACCTTGAACCTTGAGCGTTGAGCCTTGAGCCATGTGCCTTGAGTCTTGAGCCTTGAGCCTTGAGCCTTGAGCCTTGAACCTTGAACCTTGAACCTTGAACCTTGAACCTTGAGCCTTGAACCTTGACCCTTGAGCTGTGACCCTGAGCCTTGAGCACTGAACCTTGACCTTGAGCCTTGAGCCTTATTCCTTGAGCCTTGACTCTTGAGCCTTGTGCCATGAGCCTTTAGCCTTGACCATTGAGCCTTTAACCTTGACTCTTGAGCCTTGAACCTTGAACAATGAGCCTCTATCCTTGACCCTGTAGCCTTTAGCCTTGACTTTTGATCTTGACCCTTAATCCTTGAGCCTTGAGAATTGAGGCTTGAGGCTTGAGCATTGAGCATTGATCCTTTGAGCCTTGAGACTTGATCCTTGAACCTTGAGCCTTGAGCCTTGAGCCTTGAGCCTTGAGCCTTTAGCCTTGAGCCTTGATCCTTCAACCATGGGTCTTGAGCCTTCAGCCTTCTGCCTTGACCCTTTCTCCTTGAGCCTTGAGCCTTGAGCCTTGAGCCATGAGCCTTGAGAATTGAGCCTTGAACCTTGAGTATTTAGCCTTGATCCTTGAGCCTTGAGCCTTGAGCCTTGGGCCTTGAGCCTTCAGCCTTGAGACTTAAGCCTTGAGCGTTGAGCGTTGAGCATTGAGCCTTGAGCCTTGAGCCTTGAACCTTTAGCATTTAGCCTTGAGCCTTGAGCCTTGAGCCTTGGGCCTTGAGTCTTGAGCCTTGAGCCTTGAGCCTCGAGCCTCGAGCCTTGAGCCTTGAGACTTGAGACTTGAGCCTTGAGCCTTGAACCTTGAGCCTTCAGACTTGAGCCTTGAGCATTGAGTCTTGAGCCTATAGCCTTAACATTTGCCTTCACCGTTGAGTCGTGACCCTTGAGCCTTGAGCTTTGAACCTTGAACCTTGACCCGTGAGCCTTGAGTCTTGAGCCTTGAGCCTTGAGTCTGGAGCCGCCTAGAGCCTTGAGCCTGGAGCCTTGAGCCTTGAGCCTTGAGCCTTGAGCCTTGCGCCTTGAACCTTGACTCTTGAGCTTTGACCATTGAGCCCTGAGCATTGAGCCTTAGTTTTGATCCTTGAGCGTTGATCCTTGAGCGTTGAGCGTTGAGCCTTTAGCCTTGAGCCTTGAGCCTTGAACCTTGAGTATTTAGCCTTGAGCCTTGAGCGTTGAACCTTGGGCATTGAGCCTTAAGCCTTGAGCCTTGAGCCTTGAACCTTCAGCATTTAGCCTTGAGCCTTGAGCTTTGAGCCTTGAGCCTTGAGCCTTGAGCCTTGAGCCTTGAACATTTAGCATTTAGCCTTGAGCCTTGAGCCTTGGGCCTTGAGTCTTGAGCCTTAAGCCTTCAGCCTTAAGCCTTGAGCCTTGAGACTTGACACTTGAGCCTTGAGCCTTGAGCCTTGAGGCTTGAGCCTTGAGCCTTGAGCCTTGAGCCTTGAGCCTTGAGCCTTGAGCCTTGAGCCTTGAGCCTTAAGGATAGAGCCTTGAGCCTATAGCCTTGACTTTTGAGCCTTGACCGTTGAGTCGTGACCCTTGAGCCTTGAGCTTTGAACCTTGAACCTTGACCCGTGAGCCTTGAGTCTTGAGCCTTGAGCCTTGAGTCAGGAGCCGCCTAGAGCCTGGAGCCTGGAGCCTTGAGCATTAAGCCTTGAGCCTTGAACCTTGACTCTTGAGCTTTGACCATTGAGCCCTGAGCATTGAACCTTGAGTTTTGATCCTTGAGCGTTGATCCTTTAGCGTTGACCCTTGAAGCTTTAGCCTTGACCCTTGAAGCCTGATGTCTTGAACCTTGAGCCTTGAGCCTTGAAGCTTGAGCCTTGAGCATTGAGCCTTGAGCCTTGAGCCTTGAGCCTTGAGCCTTGAGCCTTGAGCCTTGAGCCTTGAGCCTTGAGCCTTGAGCCTTGAGCCTTGAGCCTTGAGCCTTGAGCCTTGAGCCTTGACCCTTGAGCAACCTTGACCCTTTAGCCGTGACCATTGAGCCTTGAGATTTGCGCCTTGAGCCTTGACCCTTGAGCCTTGAGTCTTGAGCCTTAAGGCTTTAGCCTTGTGCCTGGAGCCTTGAGCCTTGTGCCTTGAGCCTTGAGCCTTGAGCCTTGAGCCTTCAGACTTCATCCTTGACCCTTGCGCCATAAGCCTTCAGCCTCGAGCCTTTAGCCTCGAACGTTGAACCGTGAGCCTTCAGCTCTTACCCTTGGGCTTGAGCCTTGAGCCTTGATCCTTGATCCTTGAGCCTTGAGCCTTGAGCCATGAACCTTGAGCCTTGACCCATGAGCCTTCATCCTTGAGCATTGAGCCTTGAGCCTAGAGCCTTGAGCCTTGAACGATGACTCTTGAGCCTTGACACTTGACCCTTGAGCGTTGAGCCTTGAGCCTTTGAGCCTTGAGTTTTGATCTTGGAGTTTTGATCCTTGGCGGTGATCCTTAAGCGTTGGGCCTTGAGCCTTGATCCTGTGAGCCTTGAGACTGAAGCCTTGAACGTTGAGCCTTGAACCTTGACCGCTGAGCCTTGATCCTTGAGCTGTGACCCTTGTTTCTTGAAGTTTGAACCTTAAACCTTGAGCCTTGAGCCTTGAGCCTTGAGCCTTGAGCCTTAAGCCTTGAGCCCTGAGCCCAGAGCGTTGAGCCTTGAGCCTTGAGCCTCGAGCCTCAAGCCTCAAGCCTTGAGCCTTGAACCTTGACCCTTTAGCCGTCACCCTTGAGCCTTGAGCTTTGAACCTTGAACCTTGACCCTTGAGTCTTGAGTCTTTAACCTCGACCCTTTAGCCCTTACCCTTTAGCCTTGAGCTTTAAACCTTGAACCTTGACCCTTGAGTCTTGAGCCTTAAGCCTTGAGCCTTGAGCCTTGAGCCTTGAGCCTTGAGCCTTGAGGCTTCAGTCTTTAGCCTTCAGCCTTGACCCTTTCGCCTTGAGCCTTCATCCTTGAGCCTTGAGCCTTGAACCATGAATATTGAGAATTGAGCCTTGAGCCTTCAGCTTTGAGCCTTCAGCTTTGAGCCTTCAGCTTTGAGCCTTGAGGAGTGAGGCTTGAGCCTTGAGCCTTGAGCCGAGCCTTGAGTCGAGCCTTGAGCCTTGAGCCTTGATCCTTCAGCCATGAGCCTTGAGCCTTGCGCCTTGACCCTTGAGCCTTGATCCTTGAGCCTTGAGCCTTTAGCCTTGACTTTTGAGCCTTGACCGTTAAGTCGTGACCCTTGAGCCTTGAGATTTGAACCTGGAACCTAGACACTTGATACTTGAGTCTTGAGCCTTGAGCCTTGAGCCTTGAGTCTTGAGCCTTGACCCTTTACCCTTGACCCTTGAGCCTTAAGCCTTGAGCCTTGAGCTTTGAGCCTTTAATCTTCAGCCGTGAGTCTTTAGCCTTCAGCGTTGAACGTTGAGCCTTGAGCATTTAGCCTTTAGATTTGAGCTTTGTGCCTTGAGGCTTGAGCCTGGAGCCTTGATCCTTGAGGCTTGAACCTTGAGCACTTAGACTTGAACCTTGAGCCTTGGGGCTTGGGCCTTCAGCCTTGAGCATTGAGCTTTGTGCCTTGAGTCTTGAGCATTGCGCCTTGAACCTTGAGAATTTAGCCTTGAGCTTTGAGCCTTGAGCCTTGGGCCTTGAGCCTTGAACCTAAAGCCTTGAGCGTTGAGCCTTGAGCATTGAGCCTTGAGCCTTGAGCCTTGAACCTTTAGCATTTAGCCTTGAGCCTTGAGGCTTGAGCCTTGAGCCTTGGGCCTTGAGTCTTGAGCCTTAAGCCTTGAGCCTTAAGCCTTGAGACTTGAGACTTGAGCCTTGAGCCTTGAGCCTTGAGCCTTGAGCCTTGAGCATTGAGCATTGAGCCTATAGCCTTGACATTTGAGCCTTCACCGATGAGTCGTGACCCTTGAGCCTTGAGCTTTGAACCTTGAACCTTGACCCGTGAGCCGTGAGTCTTGAGCCTTGAGCCTTGAGTATGGAGCTGCCTAGAGCCTTGAGCCTGGAGCCTTGAGCCTTGAGCCTTGAGCCTTGCGCCTTGAACCTTGACTCTTGAGCTTTGACCATTGAGCCCTGAGCATTGAGCCTTGAGTTTTGATCCTTGAGCGTTGATCCTTGAGCGTTGATACTTGAGCGTTGAGCCTTGAGCCTTGAGCCTTGAGCCTTGAACCTTGAGTATTTAGCCTTGAGCCTTGAGACTTGGGCCTTGAGCCTTGAGCCTTGAGCGTTGAGCCTTGAGCCTTGAACCTTTAGCATTTAGCCTTGAGCCTTGAGCTTTGAGCCTTGAGCATTGGGCCTTGTGCCTTGAGCCTTGATCTTGAGACTTGAGCCTTGAACCTTGAGTATTTAGCCTTGAGCCTTGAGCCTTGAGCCTTGGGCCTTGAGCCTTAAGCCTTGAGCCTTGAGCGTTGAGCCTTGAGCCTTGAGCCTTGAACCTTTAGCATTTAGCCTTGAGCCTTGAGCCTTGAGCCTTGGGCCTTGAGTCTTGAGCCTTAAGCCTTCAGCCTTAAGCCTTGAGCCTTGAGACTTGAGACTTGAGACTTGAGACTTGAGCCTTGAGCCTTGAGCCTTGAGCCTTGAGCCTTAAGCATTGAGCCTTGAGCCTATAGCCTGGACTTTTGAGCCTTGACCGTTGAGTCGTGACCCTTGAGCCTTGACATTTGAACCTTGAACCTTGACCCGTGAGCCTTGAGTGTTGAGCCTTGAGCCTTGAGTCTGGAGCCGCCTAGAGCCTGGAGCCTTGAGCCTTGAGCATTAAGCCTTGAGCGTTGAACCTTGACTCTTGAGCTTTGACCATTGAGCCCTGAGCATTGAGCCTTGAGTTTTGATCCTTGAGCGTTGATCCTTGAGCGTTGACCATTCAGCCTTGAGCCTAGATCCATTGAGACTTGAGCCTTGAGCCTGACGTCTTGAACCTTGAGCCTTGACCCTTGAAGCTTGAGGCTTGAGCCTTGAGCCTTGAGACTTGAGCCTTGAGCCTTTAGCCTTGAACCTTGACCCTTGAACCTTGAGCCTTGTGCCTTGAGTCTTGAGCCATGAACCTTGACCATTAAGTCGTGACCATTGAGCCTTGAGCTTTGCACCTTGAGCCTTGAGCCTTGAGCCTAGAGCGTTGAGCCTTGAGCCTTGAGCCTTGAGTCGAGCCTTGAGTCGAGCCTTGAGCCTTGAGCCTTGAGCCTTGAGCCTTGATCCTTCAGCCATGAGCCTTGAGCCTTGCACCTTTACCCTTGAGCCTTGATCCTTGAGCCTTGAGCCTTTAGCCATGACTTTTGAGCCTTGACCGTTAAGTCGTGACCATTGTGCCTTGAGCTTTGAACCTGGAACCTTGACACTTGAGACTTGAGTCTTGAGCCTTGAGCCTTGAGTCTTGAGCCTTGACCCTTGACCCTTGACCCTTGAGCCTTAAGCCTTGAGCCTTGAGCTTTGAGCCTTTAATCTTCAGCCGTGAGTCTTTAGCCTTCAGCCTCGAACGTTGAGCCTTGAGCATTTGTGCCTTGAGGCTTGAGCCTAGAGCCTTGATCCTTGAGCCTTGAACCTTGAGCACTTAGACTTGAACCTTGAGCCATGGGGCTTCGGCCTTGAGCCTTGAGCCTTGAGCCTTGAACCTTGAGCCTTGAGCCTTGAGCCTCGAGCCTTGAGCCTCGAGCCTTGAGCCTTGAGCCATTAGCCTTGAGCCTTGAGTCTTGAGCCTTGAGCCTTGAGCGTTGAGCCTTGAGCCTTGAGCCTTGAACCTGTAGCCATGCGTCTTCAGCCTTCAGCCATCAGCCTTGACCCTTTCGTCTTGAGCCTTGAGCCTTGAGCCTTGAGCCTTGGGCCTTGAGTATTTAGCCTTGAGCCTTGAGCCTTTATTATTTAGCCTTGAACCTTGAGCCTTGGGCCTTGAGTCTTGAGCCTTAATCCTTGAACCTTAAGCCTTGAGCCTTGAGCCTTGAGACTTGAGCCTTGAGCCTTGAGCCTTGAGCGTTAAGCCTTTAGCCTTGAGCCTTTAGCCTTGAGCCTTTAGCCTTGAGCCTTGAGCCTTAAGCCTTGAGCCTTGAGCCTTCAGACTTCAGCCTTGACCCTTGAGCCTTGAGCCTTCACCCTTGAGCCTTCAGCCTCGAACATTGAACTGTGGGCCTTCAGCTTTGAGCCTTGAGCCTTGAGCCTTGATCCTTGAGCCTTGTGCCTTGATCCTTGATCCTTGAGCCTTGAGCCTTGAGCCTTGAGCATGGAGCCTTGAACCTTGACTCTTATGCCTTTAGCCTTATGCCTTGAGTCTTGAGACTTTAGCCGTGACCCTTGAGCCTTGAACTTTGAACGTTGAACCTTGAGCCTTGAGCCTTGAGTTTCGAGCCTTAATCCTTGAGCCTTTGTTAGGTCACAAGAATTCTGGATTGATTGTATAATTGATAGATTAATTAGACTTAAGACAATTAAAGTGATGAACACAATATTAGAGTAAAATGTATAATTCCACTAAGTGTGGCTTGTTGCGGAATAACAAGACCACTGATCAATTACAATATGTGTACAAGTGAAAGCGTAAATTGGTAAGTACTCCTTTGCCAAGTGATCTCTATATATATTGTATAGAGATCTTACAGAAGGGGCAAGGAGTAATGGAAGGACTGAGAAAGGAAAGTGACCGAGATCAAAGGGATTTTATCTGGTCAGTTAAACATGGTAATGTTTAACTCAGTCCTTGTACTCAGTATTGGATGTCTATACTGAGACCCAACACTGAGTCACCAATACTGTGTACTCAGTGTTGGAACAAGACTTAGCGAAATTATTCTAAAAACTATACTAAGCTAGTCTAGGTTGTCTTGTTATCTTGAGATCCCAAGGGGTAAGGCTTTTTGCCTTAACAATCTCCCCTATCTAATGATAACAAGGCAATATTACAAAAGAGAAGTACAAAAAATAAAACTGCAGAGTCTTCTTTTTCATCCTCTGCTAATGGCGTCATGCTCATAGAAGACTTCTTGTTTTATGTGGATAAATTCAACTTTCTTTCTAAGCTCTTCTCTTCTGTTCCACAGTACTGCAACAATCTTCTTTCTGAACTAAGCATCCTCCTTCTTGATTATCAACCACTTTAATCCCACCAGATGACTAATGCTTGCTTTTGGGAGATCTTCTTCTGTTATAAAGCATTCTCTGTCATCTGAGTCAGTGTACATATATCTAGAGGTTGGATATATAGTGCTCTTTTGATCCTGAAAGACAAGGTTAGGAGGTACAGGGTATTTATTTCAGAAACTGAATGTGTTAAGACACTCAAGTCTGTTGTTTCTGTACGCCTCAGTCATTACACTGAGTGCCCTGTACTCCCCTGGAAATAAGATTCCTTTGTCAAAGCAAACTGCAGCAACTGCCCAGATTTCATCTATTATCAATTGGGCTTGAGAGGACCTTGAGGGCAACTCCTTGATCATTTTGGTGATCTTGATCCAGTCTTGGAGTCCCATGTTCTGGATATCATGAAGAAGAATCTTCATGGGAGGACTGACTGGCCTAGTACATGTATAAAAAATTGATCCATTGGCTATTTTTACCTTGATTTTGTTGACATCAATGTTCAACCAGCATATGTCCCTCACACTGAGAAACACTTTGTTTCTCAGTATTTCCATTCTTGTCTCTCTGTACCTTGTTCTCTGAGGAACTGAGTTCCAATATTGTTCTCTAAGGTCTGCTCCTTTCAATCTTCTTCTATGAGATGTTGATGGAACATCAGTCTCAGTATCAGGATCAGTCTCAGGTTCTTCTTTAACACCAAGAGCATGTAGGTAGAAGAATTTTTCTGCTTCATCTTCTAATTATTGTGCAGTCTTCCTTGGAACCTGCTCATCATCATGAACAGACCTTCTAGGTCTAGTGATTAGAGGAGCTGGAGCAGGTTCTTCACTTGATTCAGAAGACATGACAACTCTTGACATTCTTCTAGTTGATCTTCTAACTGGTCTTGGTTCACCCTGAGCTGGTAATTGTGGATCCCTTGGAGGTTATTCATCATCAGAGGATGATGATGGGGAGCTTGGTTCATGAGCCATATCCAGTGCAAATTTTATGAAGTTCTGAGTTGGCATTGGATTGATTCTTCATCAACATCAGCAATAGGCCACACAAACGGCCTATACACAATGATTTGTAGGTTGTGAGCCTGCAGAGGTTGGTCAGTGTTAGTCCCCCCCTGAGCAGATGGCGCAGACTGGTTCTCTTCATGTTGTCCAGGAAAGACCTTCCTCTTTCTCTTCTTCTTTCATATCAAAACCTAAGAGGTTCAGTATGACTCATTTGTTGTGTTTGTTGTTGTTGTGGAGGCTGATCAACCTGATCTTCTCTTTTTCTCTTCTCCCCCTTATTGTTATCATTGGATGGGGAAGGAAGAGGTTCAGTATCACCACCTGCATCTCCTTGAGTATTGTCATGTGTAGGTGATGGCATACGCTCAGTGGCAGCATCAATATCACCCCTTGATCTTCATGTGAGGGTGATTGCCTTGGCTCGGTATCATCATCTACACCTTGATCTTCATTATCTCCACTATGTTGAGATTGTGGAGTCAGTGGAGGGTGTTGATGGTGTTGTTGGAGTAATGCAATAGATTCTTTTAATGCGTTAATCTCATTACTCATGGTTTCCATCCTGGTCAGTATTGTATTTTGTGAGTTCTGCATGGCCAAGATTTGTTGCATGATTGTCTGCAAGGAAACCTCTTCCACTGGAGCCTATTGGACATGAGTACCCTGCATAGATGGTGTTGAGGCTTTGTCAGATTCCCTTCTCCCTTTAACAGAGATAGGTGTTGGATCATTTGTATGTTGATTGGAACCTCCAGCACCTTCTTGATTTGGTTGTTCTCTTTCTTGTGCTTCTTCTTCCAGATTTTTTTGCTCATAGGCAATTTCAACATCCAATGGAACATGTGGTTCCATGTTTGGTGGTGGTTGAGCAATGTTCTCTTGATCTGGTTCTGGAAGATCAGCATGAGATGCTATTTTATGTTGCTCTTCTAGTGAGGGAGTCAGTGTTGGATGTAGACTGTGCAACACTGAGTCCGTTGATAGTGCAGCCATAATGACTGGACTTAACCTTCTTCTAACCCTTCTTCTGATGATTAAGGGTTGTTCTTCAGTATCAGAAGCTGATGCAGTATTTGGAACATCAAGTTCTGGTTCTTGGACTGGAGGGGGTTGAACATCCTCCATCTCAACATCATCATTATCATTAGCATCATCATTATCATCATCTGCATCAGTATCATCTTCATCTTCATCATCATCCATATGAGCCTCTGCAATGGCTAACATGGAAGCACTGAGTGGTGGTTCATATTCCCTAGGCTGATGAAACAATATCTTTTCATTGATGGGAGGAAGATCAGCTCTAACTCCATCAAAATCATCATACATATTCTCTGGCATGGAGTTTTAGAAGATTAGTGATAAAAACCTGCAAAACGGAACATTAGGACTCCTTTGTTGTGCCTGAACTTGAGAGGCTAGCTCATTGAAGATCAGTCTAGCATAAACAATGTGCCTGTTGTGGTATATGGGATGTACTATTTGCATTCCAAAATCATTGATTTGATCTAGAGACCCTGTTTTGTGAGTCATACACCGAATTATGGTTGAAATCAGAATTCCCCACATTGGACCAAATTCATGCATTTTTATTGTTCCTGTTGTTCGTTGTCTTCCAAGGAGCGGCAAGACTGAGCGTGCAGTATCACGATCAACAAATTCATCATACTGGACATGTTTAGGAAGTTGAAGATCTCATCTAATGATTTCAGTGGAGATGAAAGCTCGTCCTTGATCTCGAATTACCCATCCCGCAATCATACCTGGTGAGTCCAATAGAGCAGAGTACCAATGTTCACACATCATTGAGGGATAGATTGCTCTGGGTGAAGCTTGAAGAGCATTACCAATTGGGCAATGCCTGAGATATGTAATCATTTGTCGAAATTGAGGGCAACCCTGAGGAATCTCGAAATTTGCAGAGATGTTGTTCCTTGTAAACTTAGGGAGTTCATCCCTTTGAAAATCTTTTGCTGGCGCGACCAAGTCTGGAGCAACGAATTGAAAGTTCGCCATTGAAGCTGTGATTACAATTTGAAATTTTGCTTGCAAATAGAGAGTGAAGACGTTAATCGCAGAGTCAAATTTGAGATAAAGAGAGTAAATAACAGAGAAAATGATTTAAATTTGAAGAAAATGGTTATTTATACTCTTAATTTGTAATTATTACAGTATTGGGAAGTAAAAACGGCGAAATGGTAGCCTTATCCTATTCAAACGGTAACTTTTCTATTAAGGAAAGTAACCGTTGTGGAGTATGAGGATTTGAAATCAGTGTTGAAACTCCAGGACACCCAATACTGATTTAGAGTTAAAAAATTAAATTAAATTTTTTTTTAAAAATAATAAAAACATTTAATTTAATGAATAAATTAATAAAAAGTTTACAGAAAATAAAAATAATATACCAGACGAGCTATACTGAAAGAGTCAGTATTGGGTCAATACTGAAAAATCAGTATAGGAAAGAATCTTGAGGAGAAAAATAATTTCAAGGGTTTAGTAAATACGTCAGCCAATTGGTAAATACATCAGCCAATTGTCCTAGTAAGTACATAAACCTTTCTTCTGAAAGAGGTTTAGTAAATACATCAGCCAATTGGTCCTCAGTTGGGACATAGTCTACCTGAACCTTTACCTTTTCCACATTATCTCGGATAAAGTGGTGTCTGATATCAGTGTGCTTTGTCCTTGAATGATGGACTGGATTTTCAGTGATAGCAATAGCACTCTTGTTATCATTATGTATTGGTGTGCTGTTGAAATAAAATCCATAGTCCATGAGTTGGTATTGCATCAATAAGAATTGAGCAAAACAACTTCCTGCAACTACATATTCAGCCTCTACAGTTGAAGTTGCTTCTGAATTTTGTTTCTTGGATGACTAACCAACTAATCTTCCACCAAGGAATTGGCATGCTCCACTTGTTCTCTTTCTATCCAATCCGCATCTTGCATAATCTGCATCTGTGTACCTTCAAGAGCAAAATTTGAAATTTTGGGATTCCAAAGACCCATATTAGGAGTACCATATAAATACCTAAAAATTCTCTTAACAGCCTTCATATGTGATTCTTTGCGATCAGCCTGATACCGAGCACACAAACATGTTGCAAACATGATATCAGGTCTGCTAGCTGTTAAGTAAAGTAAGGTACCAATCATTCCTCGGTATGTGGATTGACATCTGGTTTACCAGTTTCATCCTTACTTATCTTATCCTGAGTACTCATAGGGGTGTGCATAGAAGATAAGTTTTCAAATTTATATTTCTTTAGCATATCATGCACATACTTACTTTGATTTATAAAGGTGACATCAGGCTTTTGATCAACCTGTAAACCTAGAAAATAAGTAAGTTCTCCCATCGTACTCATCTGATACTGAGATGACATAATCTTGGAAAACCAATCACACATGGATTTTTCAGTGGAACCAAAAATAATGTCATCCACATATATCTGAATGAGTAAGATGTCAGACCCTTTTCTTTTTGAAAATAACGTTTTATCAATTTTACCACGTGTAAATTTATTTTCAATTAAGTACTCAGACAGGGTATCATACCAGTTGTTAGGTTACAACAACCCTGGATTGATTGAATAATTGATAGATTAATTAGACTTAAGACAATTAAAGTGATGAACACAATATTAGAGTCAAATGTATAATTCCACTAAGTGTGGCTTGTTGCGGAATAACAAGACCACCGATCAATTATAATGTGTATACAAGTGAAAGCGTAAATTGGTAAGTACTCATTTGCCAAGTGATCTATATTTATAGTGTTTATAGAGATCTTACAAAAGGGGCAAGGAGTAATGGAAGGACTGTGAAAGGAAAGTGACCGAGATCAAAGGGATTTGATCTGGTCTGTTAAACATGGTAATGCTTAACTCAATCGCTGTACTCAGTATTGGATGTCAATACTGAGTCCCAACACTGAGTCACCAATATTGTCTACTCAGTGTCGGACCAAGACTTAGCGAAATTATTCTACAAACTATTCTAAGCTAGTCTAGGTTGTCTTGTTATCTTGAGATCGCAAGGGGTAAGGCTTTTTGCCTTAACAGCCTTGAGCCGTGAGCGTTGAGCGTTGAGCGTTGAGCCTTGAGCCTTGAGCCTGGAGCCTGGAGCCTTGAGCCTTGAGCCTTTAGCCTTGGGCCTTAAGCCTTGAGCCTTGAGCCTTCATTCTTGAGCCTTGAGGCTTCCGCCTTGACCCTTTAGCCTTGAGCCTTGACCCTTCAACCTTGAGCCTTGAACCTTGAACCTTGAGCATTGAGCCTTGAGCCTTCAGCTTTGAGACTTGGGGCTTGAGGCTTAAGCCTCGAGCCTTGAGCCTTGAGCCTTGAGCCTTGAGCCTTGAGCCTTGAGCCTTGAGCCTTGAGCCTTGAGCCTTGAGCCTTGAGCCTTGAGCCTTGAGCCTTGAGCCTTGAGCCTTGAGCCTTGAGCCTTGAGCCTTGAGCCTTGCGCCTTGAACCTTGAGCCTTGATCCTTGAGCCTTGAGCCTTGAGCCTTGAGCCTTGAGCCTTGGTCCTTAAGCCCTGAGCCTTGAGCCTTGAGCCTGAAGCCTTGAGCCTTGAACCTTGACCCTTGAACCTTGAGCCTTATGCCTTGAGTCTTGAGCCTTGAATCTTGACCCTTTAGCCGTGACCCTTGAGTCTCGAGCCTTAAGCCTTGAGTCTTAAGCCTTGAGCCTTGAATCTCGAGCCTTGAGCCTTTAGCCTTGATCCTTGAGCCTTGAGCCTTGAGCGTTGAGCCTTGAGCCTTGAGCCTTAAGCCTTGAGCCTTGAGCCTTAAGCCTTGAGCCTTGAGCCTTGAGCCTTGAGCCTTCATTCTTGAGCCTTGAGCCTTCAATCTTCATTCTTGAGCCTTGAGCCTTCAGCCTTTAGCCTTCAGCCTTGACCCTTTCGCCTTGAGCCTTGAGCCTTGATCCTTGAACCTTGAACCTGGAGCATTGAGCCTTGAGCCTTCAGCTTTGAGCCTTGAGCCTTGAACCTAGATCCTTGAGCCTTGAGACGAGCCTTGAGCCTTGAGCCTTGAACCTTGACCCTTGATCCTAGAGCCTTGAGCCTTTAGCCTTGACTTTTGAACCTTGACCATGAAGCCGTGACCCTTGAGCCATGATCCTTGAGCCTTGAACCTTGATCCATGAGTCTTGAGCCTTGAGCCTTGAGCCCTGAGCCTTGACCCTTGACCCTTGAGCCTGGAGCCTTGAGCCTTGAACCTTGACCCTTGAACCTTGAGCCTTATGCCTTGATTCTTGATCCTTTAACCTTGACCCATTAGCCGTGACCCTTGAGTCTCGAGCCATAACCCTTGAATCTCGAACCTTGAGCCTTGAGCCTTGAGTCTCGAGCCTTAAGCCTTTAGCCTTGAGCCTTGAGCCTTGAGCCTTTAGCCTTGAGCCTTGAGCCTTGAGCCTTGAGCCATGAGCCTTGAGCCTTGAGCCTTTAACCTTGAGCTTTGAACCTTGATCCTTCATTCTTGAGCCTTTAGCCATTAGCCTTCAGCCTTTAGCCTTCAGCCTTGACCCTTTTGCCTTGAGCCTTGAGCCTTCAGCCTTGACCCTTTTCGCCTTGAGCCTTGTGCCTTGATCCTTGAACCTTGAACCTTGAGCATTGAGCCTTAAGCCTTCAACTTTGAGCCTTGACCATTTAGCCTTTAGCCTTTAGCCTAGCCTTGAGCCTCGAGCCTCGAGCCTTGAGCCTTGAGCCTTGAGCCTAGAGCCTTGAGCCTTTAGCTTTGAGCCTTGAGCCTTGAGCCTTGAGTCTTGAGCCTTTATCCTTGAGCCTTGAGCCTTGAGCCTTGAGCCTTGAGCCTTGAGCCTTGAGCCTTGAGCCTTGAGCGTTGAGTGTTGAGGGTTGAGCCTTAAGCCTTGAGCCTTGAGCCTTGAGCCCTGAGCCTTGAGCCTTGAGCCTTGACCCTTGAGCCTTGAGCATTGACTCTTGAACTTTGACCATTGGACACTGAGCATTGAGACTTGAACCTTTGAGCGTTGAGTTTTGATCCTTGAGCGTTGAGCCTTGAGCCTTGATCCTTTGAAACTTCTTCCTTGAGCTGAAGCCTTGAACCTTGAGCCTTAAGCCTTGACTATTTAGCCTTGGTCCTTGAGCCGTGACCCTTGTGCCTTAAGCTTTGAACCTTGAGCCTTGAGCCTTGAGCCTTGATCCTTGAGCCTTGAGCCTTGAGCCTTGAGCCTTGAGCCTTGAGCCTTGAGCCTTGAGCCTTGAGCCTTGAGCCTTGAGCCTTAAGCCTTGAGCCTTAAGCCTTGAGCCTTGAGACTTGAGCCTTGAGCCCTGAGCCTTTAGACTTGAGCCTTGAGCCTTGAGCCTTGAGCCTTGAGCCTTGAGCATTGAGATTGAGCCTTTAGCCTTGAGCCTTGAGACTTGAGACTTGAGACTTGAGCCTTGAGCCTTGAGCCTTGAGCCTTGAACCTTGACCCTTGAACCTTAAGCCTTGTGCCTTGAGTCTTGAGCCTTGAACCTTTACCCTTTAGCCGTGATCATTGAGCCTTGAGCTTTGCACCTTGAGCCTTGACCCTTGAGCCTTGAGTCTTGAGCCTTAAGCCTTTAGCCTTGAGCCTTGAGCCTTGAGCCTTTAGCCTGGAGCCTTGAGGCTTGAGCCTTGAGCATTGAGCCTTGAATCTTGACCCTTGAGCCTTGAGCCTTGAGCCTTCAGACTTCAGACTTCAGCCTTGACCCTTCCGCCTTGAGCCTTCAGCCTTGAGCCTTCAGCCTCGAACGTTGAACCGCGAGCCTTCAGCTTTGAGCCTTGAGGCTTGAGCCTTGAGCCTTGATCCTTGATCCTTGAGCCTTGAACCTTGAGCCTTGAGGCTTGAGCCTTGAGCCTTGATCCTTAAGCCTTGACTGTTTAGCCTTGGTCCTTCAGCCGTGACCCTTGTGCCTTGAGCTTTGAACCTTGACCCTTGAGCCTTGAGCGTTGAGCCTTACGCCTTGACCATTGAACCTTGACCCTTGTGCCTTGAGTCTTGAGCGTTGAACCTTGACCTTTTAGCCGTGACCCTTGAGCCTCGAGCTTTGAACCTTGAACCTTGACCCTGGAGCTTTGAACCTTTGAACCTTGACCCTCGAGCTTTGCGCCTTGACCCTTGAGCCCTAAGTCTTTGGGCCTTGAGCCTTGAGCATTGAGCCTTGAGCCTTGAGCCTTGAGCCTTGAGCCTTGGACCTTGGACCTTGAGCCTTGAGCCTTGAGCCTTGGGCCTTTAGCCTTGAGCCTTGAGCCTTAAGCCTTGAGCCTTAAGCCTTGAGCCTTGAGACTTGAAACTTGAGCCTTGAGCCTTGAGACTTGAGCCTTGAGCCTTGAGCCTTGAGCCTTGAGCATTGAGACTTGATCCTTGAGCCTTTAGCCTTGACTTTTGAGCCTTGATCGTTGAGTCGTGACCCTTGAGCTTTGAGCTATGAACCTTGAACCTTAACCCGTGAGCCTTAAGTCTTGAGCCTTGAGCCTTGAGCCTTCAGCCTTGAGCCTTCAGCCTTCAGCCTTCACCCTTGAGCCTTGAACCTTCACCCTTGAGCATTAAGCCTTGAGCCTTGAACTTTGACTCTTGAGCTTTCACCATTGAGCCCTGAGCATTGAGCCTTGAGTTTTGATCCTTGAGCGTTGATCCTTGAGCATTGAGCGTTGAGCCTTGAGCCTTGATCCATTGGGACTTGAGGCTTGAGCCTGACGTCTTTATTCTTGAGCCTTGAGCCTTGAGCCTTGAGCCTTGAGCCTTGAGCCTTGAGCTTTGACCATTGAGCCATGAGCATTGAGCCTTGAGTTTTGATCCTTGAGCGTTGATCCTTGAGCGTTGAGCATTGAGCCTTGAGCCTTGATCCATTAGGACTTGAGCCTTGATCCTGACGTCTTGAAACTTAAGCCTTGATCCATTAGGACTTGTGCCTTGAGTCTTGAGCCTTGAACCTTTACCCTTTAGCCGTGACCATTGAGCCTTGAGCTTTGCAGCTTGAGCGTTGACCCTTGAGCCTTGAGTCTTGAGCCTTAAGCCTTTAGCCTTGAGCCTTGAGACTTTAGCCTTGAGCCTTGAGCCTTGAGCCTTCAGACTTCAGCCTTGACCCTTACGCCTTGAGCCTTCAGCCTTGAGCCTTCAGCCTCGAACATTGAACTGTGGGCCTTCAGCTTTGACCCTTGAGCCTTGAGCCTTGAGCCTTGACCCTTGAGCCTTGAGCCTTGAGCCTTGAGCCTTAAGCCTTGAGCCTTGAGCCTTGAGCCTTGAGCCTTGAGCCTTGAGCCTTGATCCTTGACTTTTGAGCCTTGATCCTTTACTTTTGAGCCTTGACCCTTGAGCCATGACCCTTGACCCTTGAGCTTTTAACCTTGAACCTTGAGCCTTGAGCCTTGAGCCATGTTCCTTGAGTCTTGAGCCTTGAGCCTTGAGCCTTGAACCTTGAACCTTGAGCCTTGAGCCTTGAACCTTGACCCTTGAGCTGTGACCCTGAGCCTTGAGCATTGAACCTTGACCTTGAGCCTTAAGCCTTGAGCCTTGAGGCTTGAGCCTTGTTCCATGAGCCTTTAGCCTTAACCTTTGAGCCTTGAACCTTTAACCTTGACTCTTGAGCCTTGAACCTTGAACAATGAGCCTCTATCCTTGACCCTTGAGCCTTTAGCCTTGACTTTTGATCTTGACCCATAACCCTTGAGCCTTGAGAATTGAGACTTGAGGCTTGAGCATTGAGCATTGATCCTTTGAGCCTTGAGGCTTGATCCTTGAACCTTGAGCCTTGAGCCTTGAGCCTTGAGCCTTGGGCCTTGAGCCTTGAGCCTTGAGCCTTGAACCTTAAGCCTTGAGTCTTGAGCCTTGAACCCTCAGCCATGGGTCTTGAGCCTTCAGCCTTATGCCTTCTGCCTTGAGCCTTTCTCCTTGAGCCTTGAGCCTTGAGCCTTGAGCCTTGAGCCTTGAGCCTTGAGCCTTGAGCTTTGAGCCTTGAGCTTTGAGCCTTGAGTATTTAGCCTAGAGCCTAGAGCCTTGAGCCTTGAGCCTTGGGCCTTAAGCCTTGAGCCTTAAGCCTTAAGCCTTGAGCCTTGAGCCTTGAGCCTTGAGCCTTGAGCCTTGAGCCTTGAGCCTTGAGCCTTGAGCGTTGAGCCTTGAGCCTTGAACCTTTAGCATTCAGCGTTGAGCCTTGAGCCTTGAGCCTTGAGCCTTTGAGTCTTGAGCCTTAAGCCTTGAGCCTTAAGCCCTGGGCCTTGAGACTTGAGCCATGAGCCTTGAGCCTTGAGCCTTGAGCCTTGAGCATTGAGACTTGAGCCTTTAGCCTTGAGCCTTGAGACTTGAGACTTGAGCCTTGAGCCTTGAGCCTTGAGCCTTGAACCTTGACCCTTGAACCTTAAGCCTTGTGCCTTGAGTCTTGAGCCTTGAACCTTTACCCTTTAGCCATTACCATTGAGCCTTGAGCTTTGCACCTTGAGCCTTGACCCTTGAGCCTTGAGTCTTGAGCCTTAAGCCTTTAGCCTTGAGCCTTGAGCCTTGAGCCTTTAGCCTTGACCCTTGAGCCTTGAGCCTTGAGCATTGAGCCTTGAGTCTTGACCCTTGAGCCTTGAGCCTTGAGCCTTCAGACTTCAGACTTCAGACTTGACCCTTCCGCCTTGAGCCTTCAGCCTTGAGCCTTCAGCCTCGAACGTTGAACCGTGAGCCTTCAGCTTTGAGCCTTGAGGCTTGAGCCTTGAGCCTTGATCCTTGATCCTTGAACCTTGAACCTTGAGCCTTGAGCCTTGAGCCTTGAGCCTTGATCCTTAAGCCTTGACTGTTTAGCCTTGGTCCTTGAGCCGTGACCCTTGTGCCTTGAGCTTTGAACCTTGACCCTTGAGCCTTGAGCCTTGAGCCTTAAGCCTTGACCATTGAACCTTGACCCTTGTGCCTTGAGTCTTGAGCGTTGAACCTTGACCTTTTAGCCGTGACCCTTGAGCCTCGAGCTTTGAACCTTGAACCTTGACCCTGGAGCTTTGAACCTTTGAACCTTGACCCTCGAGCTTTGCGCCTTGACCCTTGAGCCCTAAGCCTTTGGGCCTTGAGCCTTGAGCCTTGAGCCTTGAGCCTTGAGCCTTGAGCCTTGGACCTTGAGCCTTGAGCCTTGGGCCTTTAGCCTTTAGCCTTGAGCCTTGAGCCTTAAGCCTTGAGCCTTAAGCCTTGAGCCTTGAGACTTGAGACTTGAGCCTTGAGCCTTGAGACTTGAGCCTTGAGCCTTGAGCCTTGAGCATTGAGACTTGATCCTTGAACCTTTAGCCTTGACTTTTGAGCCTTGATCGTTGAGTCGTGACCCTTGAGCCTTGAGCTATGAACCTTGAACCTTAACCCGTGAGCCTTAAGTCTTGAGCCTTGAGCCTTGACCCTTCAGCCTTCAGCCTTCAGCCTTCAGCCTTCAGCCTTCAGCCTTCAGCCTTCACCCTTGAGCCTTGAACCTTCACCCTTGAGCATTAAGCCTTGAGCCTTGAACTTTGACTCTTGAGCTTTCACCATTGAGCCCTGAGCATTGAGCCTTGAGTTTTGATCCTTGAGCGTTGATCCTTGAGCATTGAGCATTGAGCCTTGAGCCTTGATCCATTGGGACTTGAGGCTTGAGCCTGACGTCTTTAATCTTGAGCCTTGAGCCTTGAGCCTTGAGCCTTGACCATTGAGCCATGAGCATTGAGCCTTGAGTTTTGATCCTTGAGCGTTGATCCTTGAGCGTTGAGCGTTGAGCCTTGAGCCTTGATCCATTAGGACTTGAGCCTTGATCCTGACGTCTTGAAACTTAAGCCTTGATCCATTAGGACTTGTGCCTTGAGTCTTGAGCCTTGAACCTTTACCCTTTAGCCGTGACCATTGAGCCTTGAGCTTTGCACCTTGAGCCTTGACCCTTGAGCCTTGAGTCTTGAGCCTTAAGCCTTTAGCCTTGAGCCTTGAGACTTTAGCCTTGAGCCTTGAGCCTTCAGACTTCAGCCTTGACCCTTGCGCCTTGAGCCTTCAGCCTTGAGCCTTCAACCTCGAACATTGAACTGTGGGCCTTCAGCTTTGACCCTTGACCCTTGAGCCTTGACCCTTGAGCCTTGAGCCTTGAGCCTTGAGCCTTGAGCCTTAAGCCTTGAGCCTTGAGCCTTGAGCCTTGAGCCTTGAGCCTTGAGCCTTGAGCCTTGATCCTTGACTTTTGAGCCTTGATCCTTTACTTTTGAGCCTTGACCCTTGAGCCATGACCCTTGACCCTTGAGCTTTTAACCTTGAACCTTGAGCCTTGATCCTTGAGCCATGTGCCTTGAGTCTTGAGCCTTGAGCCTTGAGCCTTGAACCTTGAACCTTGAGCCTTGAGCCTTGAACCTTGACCCTTGAGCTGTGACCCTGAGCCTTGAGCATTGAACCTTGACCTTGAGCCTTAAGCCTTGATCCTTGAGGCTTGAGCCTTGTTCCATGAGCCTTTAGCCTTGACCTTTGAGCCTTGAACCTTTAACCTTGACTCTTGAGCCTTGAACCTTGAACAATGAGCCTCTATCCTTGACCCTTGAGCCTTTAGCCTTGACTTTTGATCTTGACCCATAACCCTTGAGCCTTGAGAATTGAGACTTGAGGCTTGAGCATTGAGCATTGATCCTTTGAGCCTTGAGGCTTGATCCTTGAACCTTGAGCCTTGAGCCTTGAGCCTTGAGCCTTTAGCCTTGGGCCTTGAGCCTTGAGCCTTGAACCTTAAGCCTTGAGTCTTGAGCCTTGAACCCTCAGCCATGGGTCTTGAGCCTTCAGCCTTAAGCCTTCTGCCTTGAGCCTTTCTCCTTTCTCCTTGCGCCTTGAGCCTTGAGCCTTGAGCCTTGAGCCTTGAGCCTTGAGCTTTGAGCCTTGTGCTTTGAGCCTTGAGTATTTAGCCTAGAGCCTAGAGCCTTGAGCCTTGAGCCTTGGGCCTTAAGCCTTGAGCCTTAAGCCTTAAGCCTTAAGCCTTGAGCCTTGAGCCTTGAGCCTTGAGCCTTGAGCCTTGAGCCTTGAGCCTTGAGCCTTGAGCCTTGAGCCTTGAACCTTAAGCATTTAGCCTTGAGCCTTGAGCCTTGAGCCTTGGGCCTTGAGTCTTGAGCCTCAACCCTTGAGCCTTGAGCCATGAGCATTGAGCCTTGAGCCTATATCCTTGACTTTTGAGCCTTGACCATTGAGTCGTGACCCTTGAGCCTTGAGCTATGAACCTTGAACCTTGACCCGTGAGCCTTGAGTCTTGAGCCTTGAGCCCTGAGTCTGGAGCCGCCTAGAGCCTTGAGCCTAGAGCCTTGAGCCTTGAGCCTTGAGCATTAAGCCTTGAGCCTTGAACCTTGACTCTTGAGCTTTGACCATTGATCCCTGAGCATTGAGCCCTGAGTTTTGATCCTTGAGCGTTGATCCTTGAGCATTGAGCGTTGAGCCTTGAGCCTTGATCCACTGAGATTTGAGCCTTCAGCCTGACGTCTTAAACCTTGAGCCTTGACCCTTGAAGCTTCAGGCTTGAGGCTTGAGCCTTGAGGCTTGAGCCTTGAGCCTTGAGCCTTGAGACTTGAGCCTTGAGCCTTGAGTCTTGATACTTGATCCTTAACCCCTGAACCTTGAGCCTTGTGCCTTGAGTCTTGTGCCTTAAACCTTGACCCTTTAGCCGTGACCATTGAGCCTTGAGATTTGCACCTTGAGCCTTGACCCTTGAGCCTTGAGTCTTGATCCTTAAGCCTTTAGCCTTGTGCCTTGCGCCTTGAGCCTTGAGCCTTGAGCCTTGAGCCTTCAGACTTCAGACTTCATCCTTGACCCTTGCGCCTTGAGCCTTCAGCCTTGAGCCTTCAGCCTCGAACGTTGAACCATGAGCCTTCAGCTTTGAGCCTTGAGACTTGAGCCTTGAGCCTTGATCCTTGATCCTTGAGCCTTGAGCCTTGAGCCATGAATCTTGAGCCTTAAGCCATGAGCCTTGAGCCTTGAGCCTTGAGCCTTGAGGCTTGATCCTTGAACCTTGACCCTTCAGCCTTGAGCCTTGACTTTTAAGCCTTGACCTTTTGAGTCGTGACCCTTGAGCCTTGAGCTTTCAACCATGAACTTTGACCTTTGACCCTTGAGCCTTGATCCTTGGGCCTTGAACCTTGACCCTTGACTCTTGACCCTTGAGCCTTGACACTTGAGCCTTGAGCCTTGAGCCTTGACCCTTGAGCGTTGAGCCTTGAGCCTTGTGCCTTGAGCCTTGTGCCTTGAGCCTTGAACCTTGAGCCTTGAACCTTGACTCTTAAGCCTTGAGCCTTGAGCCTTGAGCCTTGAGTCTTGAGCCTTGAGCCTTCATACTTCAGCCTTGACCCATGCGCCTTGAGCCTTCAGCTTTGAACCTTGAACCGTGAGCCTTGAGCTTTCAGCCTTGAGGCGTGAGCCTTGATCCTTTAGCCTTGAGCATTGAGCCTTAAGCCTTCAGCCTTGAGCCTTCAGCGTTGAGCCTTGAGCCATGAGCCTTGAGCCGAACCTTGAGCCGTGACCCTTGACTCTTGAGCCTTGAGCCTTGAGCCTTGAGTCTTGAGCCTTGAGCCTTGAGTCTGGAGCCGCCTAGAGCCTTGAGCCTTGAGCCTTGAGCATTAAGCCTTGAGCCTTGAACCTTGACTCTTGAGCTTTGACCATTGATCCCTGAGCATTGAGCCTTGAGTTTTGATCCTTGAGCGTTGATCCTTGAGCATTGAGCGTTGAGCCTTGAGCCTTGAGCCTTCATACTTCAGCGTTGACCCATGCGCCTTGAGCCTTCAGCTTTGAACCTTGAACCGTGAGCCTTGAGCTTTCAGCCTTGAGGCGTGAGCCTTGATCCTTTAGCCTTGAGCATTGAGCCTTAAGCCTTTAGCCTTGAGCCATCAGCCTTGAGCCTTGAGCCTTGAGCCATGAGCCTTGAGCCGAACCTTGAGTCGTGACCCTTGACTCTTGAGCCTTGAGCCTTGAGCCTTAAGTCTTGAGCCTTGAGCCTTCAGACTTCATCCTTGACCCATGCGCCTTGAGCTTTCAGCCTTGAGCCTTCAGCTTTGAATTTTGAAGCGTGAGCCTTCAGCTGGTATCAGAGCAGGCTAAATTAATTCTTATTTAGTCGATCTATTACCCTGGCAGCCATTCCATATATCTACCCTTCCCAAAAATCAAAAACCAGAATGTCTTCAATTGTTGCCCCAGTGATGTCAGGAAAGGGAGTGCCAATCTTTGTTGCCAAACATTTCTATCAATGGAAATTAAAAGCCCAGTGGTATCTTGAGTCCATTAATGATGAGATTATCACTGTGCTAATTGATGGTCCCATTATTCCTCTAACCACTGAACCTGTTGCAGCTACAGACAATGCTCCTGCATCAACAAGAATAATTCCAAAGTTGAAACATACTTGGACTGATACTGATCATCAGCTGTTCAGTCTAGACTCAAGAGCTAAGAGTGTGATTGGAAATGCAATCACAAAAGAAATTCTCAGTGCAATCTTGAAGTTGCCAACTGCAAAAGCTATGTGGGATAGCTTGACAGTTACTTATGAAGGCACACCACAGGTGAAGTTGCAAAGAAAGAGCAACATGAGAAGGAAATATGAGAACTTCATTGCTAATCCAAATGAAGATCTCACTGCCCTTTACAACAGATTCAACACCATTGTTCATGATCTGATTAGTGTTGGAATTGAGAAGGAAGAGGGAGAACTCTGTCAAAAATTTCTGGACAGTCTTCCTCAACAATTCCTTGATATGACAAATTCTGTCAATGCTGCTAACAACATTGAGTCCTACACTCTTCAAACACTGTATGGCTTAATGTTGAATCATGAAGAGAATAATGCTTCTAGACTGATCTCACTGCCCTTTACAACAGATGCTTCAAACACTGGCATGGCCCTAATTGTTAAATAGACCTATACTGTCACTGAGCCAGATGAGCCAGAAGATAGTCTTGAGGATGCTGAGGCAGAAGAACTGGAAACTCAAATGGCTCTCATGTCCATGAAAATGGATCAGTTGAAAAAGAAGAGGCTTGGTGTTAGCTATTCCAATACTGACCCCAGATCTGGTCTGTGCTACAGGTGTGGAATGCCTGGTCACATTACAGCCAACTGTCACACAAAGTCTTTTGAAACTTATCAGAATGACAAAATTGCATACCATGCTAAACGGTATACGGACAAATATGTGAAGTTGAAGGCAAGGAGCAAGGGAAAGGGAGCTAGTGGAAGTGGAGCACCTCATCAGGCACTTTATTCTGAGTCTTGGATGGATGAAGACCTCAGTGATGATGAGGAAGAGGTTGAAAATAAAGCATTCATGGCTTTCACTGAAGAAGATTTGAAGAGCACTTTTGAGAGAGATCTCAAAGAAGCTGAGCAAATGAGTATCCACGGTGATTGGGACTCTACTCAGTTGTACAAGGTGAGTGCCTTTAAAACTTATTCTTTGAATGAAAAAGAAATTATTTTTGACTATATGGTTGTTGATCTTAAAACTTTAGTACAGAGAGAAAAAGCTTTAAAACCTACAATCTTACAACTAGAAAAAGTAAATAATGAAAATTTGGATAACTTAGCAAGATTAAAAGATTTGGAACTTGACTTTTTAAACTTACAAGATATGAATCAAAGACTTGCTGATAAAGCACATTTACATAAATTGGAAAAAGAAAAATTTGAAAATCAATGTAAATCATGGGGAGATGCTTCTATCAAGTTAAATAAATGTTTAAATCAACAATTTCCTGAAAATGTGAGGGCTGCACTTGGTGTGGATCCTCAGTTAAAAAATAGAAATAATTTTGTTGATTTATTTGAAGAATTTAATCACTTAAACCCTGTTAATTTTGTAAAATCCAAAACATTTTGTGAAACTAGTTGTCAAACTAATTCGGATGATGAGGATAAAAAACATTACTGACCAAGTTCAATCTATTGGTCCCTCTATCTGCTCTAAGTGCTATACTGAATTACAAGATCTCAGTATTGAATTTCCTGTTAAAGAAAATGCTAATACTGATATCTATGTAGATCAGTATGACACCCCAATCGTTCCACCTTTTGAAGTATTATTCAATATCACTCCATACTCTGAAAATAATATTTTAAAAACTTTGGAAACAACTTCTACTTCTTCTAACAAGACTGATACTGAAGTTGCAAGTACATCTGAATCAAATACTCAAAACTCTCAAGAACCTGTTATAGTAATAAAATTAAAACATGAGGTTAAACCTAAAATACTTTCAACAGGTTCCAAAACTGGTAAAGGAACTAAGTCTAAGCAAAAACAAAAACAGACACCTTTACCAGACAAAAAGAAAAATTCATCTCCCAAAAAGACTATTAAAAAGGAAGTCCAACCTCCTATTAAAAATGATAAAAATAGTTTTTTGAAATCTATTGGTGATCAAATCAAAATTTTAAGTCAGAAATTTGCAAAACTGACACATACTGATCAACCAAAACATAAACAATTTTCTAAAATTCCTTATGAAAACATGTTTAGAAATAGACCCAGAAAATGTTACAGATGTCATCATACAGGTCATAAGGAGATGAATGTAGAACTAATCTATCTAATCCTAGGTACTCAGTACCAAAGAAAAGGGGGATCCAAAGGCAGTGCCACAACAGACTACCAATACTTGTTCTACTAAAGTGATACTGACTCCCTCTAAAACAGAGATTAAAAGGGATAACAATGTTAACTCTTCCAAAGGTCCCATTTTTAAATGGGTTCCTAAAAGGAACTAATCCTTATTATGTGTCTTGTGCAGGGTGATAGAAAATGGTATCTTGATAGTAGCTGCTCAAGACACATGACTGGCAGTATGGAGTACCTTCAGCATTACACACCAGAGAAGGGTCCTTCTGTCAGGTTTGGGATGATTCCATAGGGAAGACAAGAGGATATTGGGAAATCAAGGCTGGCAACATCACTTTTAAAAGAGTTGCCTATGTAGAAGGTCTAAAACACAATCTGCTCAGTATCAGTCAGATGTGTGATGATGACAAAGAAGCTAGGTTCAGAATGATTGCGGGAATCATATACAATGAAAGAGGACAACCTGTTCTCATTGTCAGAAGAGAAAAAGATGTTTATGTAGTCAATCTTTCAGAAATTGACCCCATCATCCGTGTGTGCCTGCTTTCTAAAGTCAATCCAAAACAGAACTGGATGTGGCACAAGAAACTCTCTCACATCAACTTCAGGAACATCAATGAACTCAGCATTAAGAAGTTGGTGAGAGGGCTGCCCACAATTACTTATTCCAAAGATAAGTTATGCTCAGCATGTGAAATGGGCAAGCAGAAGAAGAGTTCATTTAAATCTAAGGTAAATCACTCCATTAATGAACCTCTTGCAATGATACACATGGATCTTTTTGGCCCCATCAGTACACCATCTCTGGGCAAAAAGATCTATACCTTGGTCTTAGTTGATGAATTCTCAAGATATACTTGGGTCATCTTCTTGAAGACAAAATCAGATGCTACCACGAAATTATTGCTTTCATCAAAAGAGAAGAACTGCAAAAAGGTGCCAAGGTCAAACAACTAAGAAGTGACCATGGTACTGAATTTAAAAACTCAGTATTAGGAAATTTCTATGAAGAAAAAGGAATTGTACAAAATTACTCTGCATCCTACACACCACAACAAAATGGTGTTGTAGAAAGAAAGAATAGAACATTGATTGAAGCTGCAAGAACTTTGTTATGCCATGCTAGACTGGCACTGAGCTTCTGGACTGAAGCTGTAAACTGTGCCAACTTTACACAGAATAGAGCAACTGTAGTCCAGAGACACCTCAAGACTCCTTATGAGTTATATCATGGCAGAATTCCTAATGTGGAGTACTTCCACATCTTTGGGAGTAAATGCGTCATTCTCAGTGCCAAGCAAAATCTCAAAAAGTTTGCTCCCAAAGCTAATGAAGGTATTTTTATGGGCTTCTCACCACACTCCAAAGCCTTCAGAGTGTATATACTTTCAACAAAGGTGATTGATGAATCTATCCATGTTACTTTTGATGAACACATGGATGAGCATTCTACTTCAACAAAGGAGGACATAAGTTGAATTGAAACCTTATACAATCCAGAAAACTCTAATGCTGAACAGCCCAATAGTCACCCATATCCTGGTACACATGATATGAGTGATGATGATCAAGACTTCACTCAGTATGCTAAAACCTCAACAAATACTGAGGTCCCCAACACTGAAAACTTCAACACTGAGTCTCCAAATCTTGATCTCAATCATTCCACCTATGAAGCAGGAGAAACTTCAAATCCATCACTTGAACCTCACATAAATCTGCAAAATGAAGAAACCAGCAATCCTGAACAGTCCAATACTGAATCAAACTCCAACACGTATGAGACTGCCGATCCTTCAGTCCAACATGAGGTTGTTGATACTACTTCAAATGCTACCTTAGGATCAAATCTAAGGGAACACATGGACCATCCTCATACAAATATCATTGGTCCTGTTGAAGAAGGAGTACAAATAAGAAGAAAATTGAATTTTGAACCTCAGGCTACTGCAAACTTATGTCTCTTTTCAAGCTTCCTATCTACCATTGAACCCAAGAAGGCTGATGAAGCCTTACTAGATGAAGACTGGGTGGAAGCTATGCCACATGAGCTTACAGAATTTGGAACTTAGTACCACCCCCAACTGGCAAAACTATCATTGGTACTAAGTGGGTGTTCAGAAATAAAATGGACAAAGATGGTGTTGTAATCAGGAACAAAGCAAGACTGGTTGCTCAGGGATACAGGCAAGAAGAAGGAATTGACTATGAGCCTTTAACCTTTGCACATGTTGCAAGAATTGAAGCTATTAGGCTATACCTTGCATATGCAGCCTTTAAAAACTTCATGGTTTATCAAATGGATGTCAAGAGTGCATTTCTAAATGGAAAACTACAAGAGGAAGTTTATGTTAAACAACCCCCAGGTTTTGTTGATCATAAATTTCCTAATTATGTTTTCAAGCTTGACAAAGCCTTGTATGGGCTCAAACAAGCTCCAAGAGCCTGGTATGATACCCTGTCTGAGTACTTAATTGAAAATAAATTTACACGTGGTAAAATTGATAAAACATTATTTTCAAAAAGAAAAGGGTCTGACATTTTACTCATTCAGATATATGTGGATGATATTATCTTTGGCTCCACTGACAAGTCAATGTGTGATTGGTTTTCAAAGATTGTGTCATGTCAGTATCAGATGAGTATGATGGGAGAACTTACTTATTTTCTAGGTTTACAAGTTGATCAAAAACCTGATGGCATCTTTATAAACCAAAGTAAGTATGTGCATGATATGCTAAAGAAATATAAATTTGAAAACTTATCTTCTATGCACACCCCTATGAGTACTCAGGATAAGATAAGTAAGGATGAAACTGGTAAATCAGTATGTCAATCCACATACCGAGGTATGATTGGTACCTTACTTTACTTAACAGCTAGCAGGCCTGATATCATGTTTGCAACATGTTTGTGTGCTCGGTATCAGGCTGATCCCAAAGAATCACATATGAAAGCTGTTAAGAGAATTTTTAGGTATTTATCTGGTACTCCTAATATGGGCCTTTGGTATCCCAAAGATTCAAATTTTGCTCTTGAAGGGTACACTGATTGGATAGAAAAAGCACAAGTGGAGGATGCCAATTCCTTGGTGGAAGATTAGTTGGCTGGTCATCCAAGAAACAAAATTCAATAGCAACTTCAACTGCAGAAGCTGAATATGTAGCTGCAGGAAGTTGGTGTGCTCAACTTTTATAGATGCAGTATCAACTCATGGACTATGGATTTGATTTCAACAACACACCCATTCATTGTGATAACAAGAGTGCTATTGCTATCACTGAAAATCCAGTCCATCACTCAAGAACAAAGCACATCGATATCTGACACCACTTTATTCGAGATAATGTGGAAAAGGGTAAGGTTCAGGTAGACTATGTACCAACAGAGGACCAATTGGCTGATGTATTTACTAAACCTCTTTCAGAAGAAAGGTTTATGTACTTACTAGGACAATCGGGCATGCTAAACCCTTGAAATTATTTCTTCCCAAAAATTCTTTCCTATACTGAAGTTTCAGTATTGACCCAATACTGACTACTTCAGTATAACTCGTCTGGTATTTTATTTTTAATTTTTGTAAATTTTTTACTAATTTATACATTAAATTAAATGTTTTTATTATTTTTAAAATTTTTTTTAATATAATATTTTTTTAAACTATATATCAGTATTGGGGTCCTGGAGTTTCAACACTGATTTCAAAACCTCATACTCCCCAATGGTTACTTTCCTTAATAGAAAAGTTACCGTTGGATTAGGATAAGGCTGTCATTTCGCCGTCACTAGTAAAAATATGAGCAATGGTCACACAAAAAAACTGTGACTATATGCCTTTCGTCACACATAATTTTTTCATTAAAAGTGTGACCAAAGGTCGTGTCATTTTTGTTGGAATATGCTTCACGCGTATAACATATAGTTATATGGCTAGTTGTTTGTGAGCCTAAAGGGTCACACACTAAAACACCTAACACCATTAGATATATAGTGTAATTAGGGTAATTACATTATATATTAATATAAGCTACATGCTTGTATATAATAAAGTATAATATTAATTGTTAATATTAGAACGTTATTGTGAGCAAACTAGAAGGAAAAAAAGATAGGGACTAGAGTGTTAATAATCATAATTGATTATGGGAAGTCAATAAAAGGGAATCAAGGGCAAGACAAATCTCACCCCTTGAGAACCCTATACGGCCGCCACCCCATACACACTCTCTAGACTTTTGTTCTCTTTGCTTGAATATAGGACTAGCATCCTTCTTGGTGTTCTTGCATAGGTGTTGTGTGGACTAGCTTTGGAGGAACTCCCCGTTGGTGTTCTTGGTTTCGATCGGTCATCGTCATCATCCGATTCGTGTTATACAAAGGCTTCAAGGGTATGAATTATTCATCTTAACTCTTTGTATTTTATTAGTTTAATTGTATGATTGATATCAAGATCCGTTATTGGTGATTAAACTATTTTTCGCTGCGTTTGTTACTTGTAATAACCGAAAATCACCATTACTGGTATCACGAGTCATTATAGTAATCATATAATTAGCTAGTTTTTGTGAAAAGTGGCTAAAATCAATCTTTTTTGGTAACCTAATTCTGAACGGCAAGTATAAGAACCCTAGGGTTCTTTATTTTTCGCAATTTTTATATGGGTTAAAAATATGATTTTTTGTAACCCTAATTGCCACTTATTACAAAAACACATCAAAAAATTAATCTAGTTTATTGAATTTTTTGGTTATTTGGCTTGGAATTACTTGTTTAATTTCGTTTTTGATATGGAAAAACAAGTATTTTTGCCATATCCCAAGCCAAAGCCTTGTCAATTGTTGCTTGTTTGTGCAAACCGATGAAAACCTAGACCTTGTGATTGATTGTGGTTGTTTTGGAAAAGCCATGTTTTTGGCTAAATTTGGTTGTAATCTTTTAATTTTTTCTTTTATTTTTGGTGCCATTTTTGGGCCAATTTGTAATGTAAAAGTAATAGAATAGATTGTCTTTCTTTATTTCTTTTTATTGTAAATTGTTGACCAAAATTGAAGACAAATGAAGAAAACAACAAATTTCCGTCATCAACACGAGGGCTGTACGAAAACAGGTTTTCCAGAGGCATACGGACTCCGTTTTGGGCAATTCAAAAGCCTAAAATGCTTGCAAAGTCGTGAGCTACAACTTTCCAGAAGGCCGGGAACACTATCGAAGACTCCTTCAGTTACTTTTCAAGCTTCAAAGTCTGCTGGAATTTTCTGGCAGATTGCAATTTTTCACAAGTTTTGGTCTCTACTTGCTCAAGAATGTCTTGGAGCAAGTGGGAGCCCATTGGGTTAATGTTGGCCCGTCCCCTAGTTTGACTCTTCGGTCCGTCGTGATGACTCACGTGACCGAACCTAGGATTTCATCGGTCGAGGTTTGCACAAAAATGTGTTGCATGTTTTATTATATGTTTGTGCTTGTGAAATAATTTCTATATGATACAAATAATAAACAACTAAAAATATGATTTTTGAAACACAAACATTAAAACATCCAAAATTTTAATCATCAATGATTACTTGTTAATCATCGATGATTATTGGTTAATCACTTATGATCACTGTTTAATCATCAATGATTACTAGTTAATCATCGATTATTACAGTTCAATCATCTATGATTATGAAATTAATCTAAACTTGTTTTTGAGATTAATACAAAAGTTTAAATATGATTTGAAACTTATAATTTAATAGTCGCTAATCGTTTTTACCGCTTATTAAACCGACTTATGAAGTGGTATGAATGAAGTACATGATTCATTCATATCTTAATAAAATTTTATAACAAAATTTTTATCCATACCTAAAATTTAAGTCACGCCGTCCAATCGGTTGCAAATCACTTGCTTCTACTTTTGAATTCACGTGAGACGTGATTTGAATTTAGATCCGAGGTCATTATTCTCTACGCGTGAGACCTAGAGTTATTTTGACATGATTTCACATTGGATGACTTAATCGGGTTAACGGTGAGACCTTGACTCGAGGCGAAGATGCGACAAACATGCCACTTGACCCTATATGCTTGTTCACTAGATGCCATGAAGTCCCATACCTCTAAGAGTTGCACCTGTAATGCAATTGTTGAACGTCACCTACCTATTGGATCTATCATCTCTAGCAGATCAACTGATGCGATGATAGAAGTTCAATGGGATCTTAGCTTTTAATTAAAATTAATTGGGTAGTTAATTTATTAAAAGAAATTAATTATTGAAAATACTAATTAATGAACTTTGTAATTTTGTAGATGACTACAAACAATCAAACCCTATCTAACAACACCATTCGCTCCATTCTCGATAAGGAGAAACTTGATGGATCGAATTTTGTTGATTGGGCTCGTAACCTAAGGATTGTCCTTAGGGCCGAGCACAAATACCACCATTTGGAAGAGGTGTTGCCCCCTGCCCCCGCTGCTAATGCCACCGCTCTTGTTTGTGCGGCCTATACTAAAAGGTTTAACGAACAGCAAGAAGTCCATGCCCTTATGCTAGTGAGCATGACACCCGAGATTCAAAAGAATCACGAGGACCTCACTGCATTTGATATGATGCGTGAACTAAAAACCACGTATCAAAAGCAAGCTGATCATGAACTCCTTGACATGGTCAAAGCCTTCCATGCTTGTAAGCAAGAGGAGGGACAGTCTGTTAGCTCTTATCTTTTGAAGATGAAGAGTTACCTAGACCAGGTGGAGAAACTTGGCTACCCTATGCCACATATCCTTGGAATTGGGTTAATTCTCACTTCACTACACAAGGACTATGCACCGTTTGTCATGACTTATCATATGCATAGTATGGGGAAGACTTTCATCGAATTACATGCTATGCTGAAACAAACGGAAGCTGGGCTACCCAAGAAAACTCCTACCCCTACTGTCCTTGCCATAAGGCAAGGAAAGATCAAAAAACCAAAACCGCAAGTAGTTGCTAAGGGCCAAGGCAAGGGAAAGCAAGTTTACAAGCCCAAGCCAAAGGTTCCCCCACCTACGAATAAGGAGCATCCTGTTAAGGATCTTGCTTGCCATCACTGCGGTGAAACAGGCCATTGGAGGAGGAATTGTCCTGCCTACCTGGCAAAGTTGATGAAGAACAAAGCCAACAAGGTTGGCACATCAGGTATCTTCACAATAGAACTATATGCTTTCCCTAAGAAATCATGGGTATATGACACTGGTTGAGGTACTCACATTTGTAATACCATGAAGGGTCTAAGGGGAAGTAGAAAGCTAAACCATGGAGCTTTGGACTTGTATGTAGGCAATGGAATGCGTGCACCGGTCGAAGCTATATGAAGCTATGATTTAATCCTTCCTAGTGGTTTAATTATTGTATTGGACAACTGTCACTATGCGCCTAGTATCACTAGGGGTATAGTATCGCTTTCATGTTTGTGGAATAATGGTTTTATTCATACTTTTACGGATTATGGTATTTCAGTTTCTAAGGAAAATGTTTTCTATTTTAATGCTATTCCTTGTGATGGTATTTTTGAGATTGACATGCATAATCGTATCACAAACAGTAGTTCTATTTATACATGTAGCAACAAGAAATCCAAGAAGAATTTGAATTCCACTTACCTATGGCATTGTCGTCTTTGCCATGTTAACAAGAAACGCTTTTTAAAATTTCAAAACGATGGGCTTATAAAATCAGATGATTCTGAATCATTTGATAAATGTGTTTCTTGTATATCTGGAAAAATGGCGCGCAAACCTTTCTCCCATGTAGGCGAAAGGGCCAATGATCTACTTGGACTCATACATACCGATGTATGTGGCCCTTTTAGAACTCGAACTAGGGAAGGTGCTACCTACTTCATTACTTTCACGGAAGACTTTAGTCATTATGGTTATGTTTACTTGATTAAACATAAACATGAAACCTTTGAAACGTTCAAAGCTTTCCAAAATGAAGTAGAAAATCAACTTGGCAAGAAGATAAAAGCTCTCCATTCTGATCGAGGAGGAGAGTACATGAGCCATGAGTTTCAAGACCATCTAAAGAATTGTGGGATTGTCTCACAATTCACTCCCCCTTATACACCACAGCATAATGGTGTATCAGAGAGGAGAAATCGCACCTTGCTAGACATGGTCCGATCGATGATGAGTCCTACCACTATGCCTCTATCCTTTTGGGGTTATGCACTCAAGTCAGCTACTCGCATACTAAATATGGTTCCCACCAAGAAGGTTGAAAAGACACCATATGAGATATGGCATGGGAAAGTCCCTAACTTGTCTTACTTGAAGGTCTGGGGTTGTGAGGCTCTCGTGAAACGAGACACACCGAACAAACTTGAACCAGAGCTGTCAAGTGCATCTTTATAGGATACCCTGAGGAAACGATGGGTTACTATTTCTATTACCCACCTGAGCAAAAAGTAATTATTGCTCGTTATGCTGAGTTTCTTGAGAGCAATCTCATTTCACAAGAAGCAAGTGGGAGTACAATCGACTTTGACGAGATTCCAAGCGATGAAGATGCACAACCTATTGTAGAAACTAGCGAACATCAAGATGAGGCTGAACATGAAACTTTTCCTGTTGCACCTCAAAATGATGAAGTCCCCGTTCGAAGGTCCGCAAGGACACCTCATGCACCTGAACGATATGGTTTCCAAATCGATGCTGAGGAGGTGAGTTTAGGGGATCATGATGAACCCCCTAACTATCGAGCTGCATTAGCAGATTCTGAATCTGAAAAATGGCTTGATGCTATGAACGCGGAAATGCAATCCATGAAAGATAACCAAGTATGGACTTTGGTTGATCTTCCTCCTAACAGTAAGACTGTTGGTAGCAAGTGGCTCTTCAAGAAGAAGACTGACATGGATGGCAATGTACACACCTATAAAGCTCGGTTGGTGGCAAAAGGTTACACTCAAACCTACGGGATTGACTATGATGAAACCTTCTCGCCTGTTGCCGACGTTAGAGCTATCAGGATCATCATAGCCATAGCAGCGTACTATGACTATGAGATTTGGCAAATGGATGTTAAAACTGCTTTCTTAAATGGACACCTCGACGAAGATATCTATATGGTACAACCTGAGGGATTTGTAAGTACAAAACACCCTAAGAAAGTATGTAAGCTTCAAAGGTTCATTTATGGACTAAAGCAAGCATCCAGAAGTTGGAACAAAAGATTTTACGAGGAAATCAAAACGTTTGGTTTCACTCAGAATCCCGACGAGCCATGTGTATATGTAAGAGCTAGTGGGAGCATTGTCGTCTTCCTAATCCTATATGTCGATGACATACTACTCATAGGAAATAACATTCCAATGCTACAAGATGTAAAATCCTGGCTTGGGAAGTGCTTCGCTATGAAGGATCTAGGGGATGCGGCATATATACTTGGTATAAAGATCTACCGGGATAGATCAAAGCGGTTAATCGGGCTAAGTCAAAGTGCGTACATTGATAAGATTCTAAAACGGTTTAGAATGGAAGCTTCCAAACGTGGAAACCTTCCCATGCAACACAATGTACACTTGAGTAAGACTCAAGGACCGTCCTCACCTGATGAGATGAAACGTATGCGTGATGTCCCCTATGCCTCGGCAGTAGGGTCAATCATGTATGTTGTACGGTGCACAAGACCTGATGTAGCGTTCTCTCGAAACCTTACAAGCCGATATCAACAGAATCCAGGTGAGAGTCACTAGACTACTGTTAAGAACATACTGAAGTATCTTAGGAATACTAAAGATATGTTTCTTGTTTATGGTGGTGAAAGTCAAGATGAACTGAGCGTCACTTGTTATTCTGATGCTAGTTTTGAGACTGGTAGAGATGATTCCAAATCTCAAACGGGGTATGTTTTCGTTTTGAACGGAGGCGCTGTTGATTGGAAAAGTGCAAAGCAGAGCACTATCGCTATGTCTTCTACAGAAGCTGAATACATTGCAACTACTGAAGCTGCAATGGAAGCTGTTTGGATGAGGAAATTCATTTCTGGGCTTGGAGTTGTCCCCAGTAATGAAAAACCTACGCATATGTACTGTGATAACCCAGGTGCTATCATCATTGCAAACGAACCTGGTGTTCAGAAAGGCGCCAGACATTATCGGAGGAAGCTTCACTACATTAGAGATGCGATCCTAATGGGAGATGTACGCTTGCCCAAAGTTCATACAGATGACAACTTAGCTGACCCATTCACGAAGCCAATGTCATGTACCAAACATATTGAGCATGCTAGAAACATTGGGCTTCGACCAGCTAGTAGTTTCATGTAATTTGTTTTAGTATTTGGATAATGGATCATTGAGCATTTTTTATTGGAATAAATTGATAGATTTGATATGATCGTTTTTATATGAATATCTACTGTGTTCCATATTTGCATGTTTATATCCATGAATATTTACTGCGTTTTATATTCTAAATTGTCCATTGTCATATTAATAATATGGGAATATTATTAAGACAAATCTGAGGGCATTGAGGACATTATCTTAGTATGACTAAGGATAATGAAATCAAACTCACATGTTGTTCATAAGATGCACAATTGGACTGACCCAACCTATGAGAAATCACTTCCTAGATTTATGTCACAAGTGAATCTCACAAAGGCTTTGTCGCTTATCCTCTGACTTGAGATGCAAGTTGGTTTGTGTATGTAGAGGGGCAAACTTTGATGTGGTTAAACGCTGACCAGAATAAGGCTGCTATAACAACCGTTATCGGGCTTGTCATTAAGCATATGACAGACACGTGCAGTCAATAAAGAATTTGTTCCTCCACGAAAGTGGATTACATACTACTGGGCCCCTTGATGATTTGAATAGATGTATGTGTGGCCACACCCAAAAGATAATCACGATGAATCCTGATTGGTTTTGGTAATCTACTTCAATGTATAGATCGAGAAACATAATCGTTGAAATTGTAGATTGACATTAATCCTTGTCTAAATTTCAACATAGTATCAGCAACAAAAGGATAACTGATTGAAAAACTTTGAACAAATATTTTATGAAACTCCTCATGTACTTCTAGGGGCATTGGCGGGTTACTAGACTCTAACCTTTGCTTGTATAACTACTTGATGTTATCACGTGTGCAAGTGGGAGCTGTTGGAATATGCTTCACGCGTATAACATATAGTTATATGGCTAGTTGTTTGTGAGCCTAAAGGGTCACACACTAAAACACCTAACACCATTAGATATATAGTGTAATTAGGGTAATTACATTATATATTAATATAAGCTACATGCTTGTATATATTAAAGTTTAATATTAATTGTTAATATTAGAACGTTATCGTGAGCAAATTAGAAGGAACAAAAGATAGGGACTAGAGTGTTAATAATCATAATTGATTATGGGAAGTCAATAAAAGGGAATCAAGGGCAAGACAAATCTCACCCCTTGAGAACCCTATACGGCCGCCACCCCATACACACTCTCTAGACTTTTGTTCTCTTTGCTTGAATATAGGACTAGCATCCTTCTTGGTGTTCTTGCATAGGTGTTGTGTGGACTAGCTTTGGAGGAACTCCCCGTTGGTGTTCTTGGTTTCGATCGATCATCGTCATCATCCGATTCGTGTTATACAAAGGCTTCAAGGGTATGAATTATTCATCTTAACTCTTTGTATTTTATTAGTTTAATTGTATGATTGATATCAAGATCCGTTATTGGGGATTAAACTATTTTCCGTTGCGTTTGTTACTTATAATAACCGAAAATCACCATTAATTTTAGGCAAGATATGGCTACATTCAAATTAAGTGACCGTATTAACCAAAAATAGTAGCCGTAGCATAAAACCATGGCCATTAGAGACGTCATAATATTGTTGTAATCCTTCATTCTATCTTATTGTGTAGCCATAAACTCTATGTAGACACATTTTTATTTATTTATGTGACTATTGCCTACCAAATAGTTACACCAATTTATTTTTATAGTGACACTTGCTATTATCTAGTCCTAAAAATATATGTTTATTATGACCATTACTTACCTTTTAGACACATACAATTACTGAAACAATGGCGAAAAGTATACTAAGGACATACAATTGTTTTTTAATAATGGTTAGCACTTAACTTACAGCCATATATATTTTTTTTTTACTATGACCATTGCAATCATCTAGACATTTAAATATTTGAAAGTGTGACTATTTATATCCGTAAGTGTGACCATATATATGTTTTTAACGTGACTCATTTCATTATTTGGCCACTTAAAATTTAATACGTGTGACTAGTTTTTGTGTGACTAGTTTTTGTATTATAGACAGGATGAGAAAACCCAATGAAAACCAGTTTAACGATGGTAAACTCTCGCGAACCAGAACATTGCACTAATATACAGCTAAAGTCCAAATAGAACTTACTCCTTAAGAGTTAAGCCTTAATTTACTCATATATGCTAATGTCCCGATTCTTTTATAATCAATATAATCCCCCCGCTTCTTTACAACTAACGATGTGGGATTCTACAAAAACCAACTTTTTTTTACAAAAACTCTTTACGCTTAGTTTATTTGATGACTAGTTTAAATAATTTTTGTAATTGTTTTCTATCCTATACACGCACATATTGAAAATATAACCGTAAATTTATTTTAATCACACAAGTACATGTTAGTGTGACTATTATTCACACTATAGCCACACGAATTAATTTTAACGATCGCAGTTGTTATCGTTTAACTAAGTAATATAAATTTGTTTTAACAATCACACTTTACCACACAAGTAAAAATATCAATTTATTTTTAATCAAAACACAAAAGTGAGCATAATATAATTAGTCACACATTTATTCTTATATCATGACAAATATATATTTCTAGACACACGTAATAAAATGAAATATTACCGTAAGATAGCTTTAGAGACTTGTTTTGTTGTTTTTACTAAGTGGCTAATAAACGCTATCATAGGATACGTAAATAATTAATGTGACCATATATTATCTTTTAGCTACACCTGATTCATGTATCTAAATCTACTCCATGATACACATACACAATTGCTTCATGTGACAATATATTTACAATCGTCTCATATAATTAGCATCACAATATGTTTCCATGTATCAAACAAAATATGTGGCACATAATTACATTTGGCCACACTATTTGACTGTGGCTCATAAATGTCACATTTGTGATGTTTAAGCATGGCAAAAGATTTTTATTTTCTATCTAATTGTCACGCAACAAAGTTAAAATGTAGCAAAAACAATGACAAAAATTTATCAAGGACCTTTAGCCACATTTATTATCAAAAGTGTGGCTGAGCAGTTTTGGAAAACGTGTGACCATAGGTCATTTTTGTACTAGTGCGTTTTTACTTCCCAATACTGCAATCATTTCCAATTAAGAGTATAAATAATCATTTTCTTCAAATATAAACCATTTTCTCTGTTATTTACTCTCTTTCTCTCAAACTACTCTCTGCGATTAACGTTTTTACTCTCCATTTGCAAGCAAATCTCAATTCGTAATCACAGATTAAATGGCGAACTTTCAATTTGTTGCTCCAAATCTCACCACACCAGCTAAAGATTTTCAAAGGGATGAACTCCCTAAGTTTATGAGAAACAACATAACTGCAAATTTCGTGATTCCTCAGGGTTGGGTATGCCCTCAATTTCAACAAATGGTTACATATCTCAGGCATTGCGCAATCGCTAATGCTCTTCAAGCTTCACCCAGAGCAATCTATCCCTCAATGCTGCGTGAATTTTGGTACTCTGCTATTTTGGATTCACCAGATATGATTGCGGGATGGGTAATTCTAGATCAACGAAGAGCTTTCGTCTCCACTGAAATCATTACATGGGATCTTCAACTTCCTGCACATGTCCACTATGATGAGTTTGTTGATCGTGATACTGCACGATCAGTATTGCCGCTACTAGGAAGACAAAGGATAACAGGAACAATCAAAAGGCACGAATTTGGTCCTATGTGGGGGATTATGATCTCAACCATAATTCGGTGTATGACCCACAAAATAGGGGCACTTGACCAACTCAATGATTTTGGAATGCAGATGGTACATGCCAAGTACCACAACAGGCACATTGATTATGCTAGACTGATCTTCAATGAGCTAGCCTCTCAAGTTCAGGCACGACAAAGGAATCCTAATGTTCCCTTTTGCAGGTTTTTATCAATTATCATCCAAAACTCCATGCCAGAGGATATGTATGATAATTTTGATGGAGTTAGAGCTGATCTTCCTCCCATCCATGAAAAGATATTCTTCCATCAGCCTAGGGAAGATGAACCACCCCTTGGTGCCACAATTTTAGCCATTGCAGAGGCTCATATGGATGAGAATGAAGATGAAGATGATACTGATGCAGATGATGATAATAGTGATGAGGATGCTAATGACATTTATGATGTTGAGATAGAGGATGTTCCACCTCCTCCAGTCCAAGAACCAGAACCTGATGTTCCCAATACTGCATCAGCTTCTGATACTGAAGAACACCCCTTGATTATCAGAAGAAGGGTTAGAAGAAGGTTGAGTCCAGTCATCATGGCTGCACTGTCAACAGACTCAGTGTTGCACAGTTTACATCCAACACTGACCCCTTCTCTAGAAGAGCAACATCAAATAGCATCTCATGCTGAACTTCCAGAACCAGCAGAAGAACACATTGCTCAACCACCACCGAACTTGGAACCACATGTTCCATTGGATGTTGAAATTGCTTATGAGCAACATAATCTGGAAGCAGAAGCACAACCAACAGAACAACAAAATCTGGAAGGTGCTGGAGGTTCAAATCAACAAACAAATGATCCAGCACCTATCTCTGTTGAAGGGAGAAGGGAATCTGACAAAGACTCAGGTATGAATTTCTAATAAAACCCTCAAACTCCTATATATATTATTTTTTTCAAAACTGGAGACTAAGTATTGGCCTGTACCAACTCAATACTGACCAAAGTGTCAAAATATTTTTTTTATATATATTCTCTTAAGGCCAACATAGTTAGCCCACTGCTACTATGAAAAATTCCTACACTGAGCACAATAAGATCATTGCCAGCCTACAGTTGTCTTACCATATAAAAAGACAATGGTGGTTGATGTCACACTGACACCCACTGGTACTGCTTCTATCATACCCAATTTATGTTAAATTGGACAACATGATTTAAGAAATGATCACAAACCCTAAAGCTACACTATCCAAATAAAATTCATGGGGTTTAAGCCACATTACTGTTATCACTCTAACACCGAGTGATAAACATTGAAATAACAAAGAAGCATATCCCAGGCTTCATTTCCCAAAACCCAACCCTTTTCAGAAAAAGTGACTTATCCTACACTGAGCTACTACACATCACAGTCACCTATACTGAAAACTTTCTTACACATGCTATGCACAAGTCCACAATATTTCATCAAACACCAGATGAAATACAGACTTCAAAAACTCTGTTTAAATGATCTTAGAATTAAACAAAAACACAATTCTATCTGATAAGCCATTCCATACTAACCAGTTACATTTTTTTGTTTCTTTAGCACCATATGTGCAAGGTACTCATGTCCAGTAGGCTCCAGCGGAAGAGGTTTCCTTGCAAACAATCATGCAGCAAATCCTGGCGATGCAGAACACACAGAACACTATACTGGCCAGGATGGAAACAATGAGTAATGAAATTGATTCATTAAAACAATCTGTTGCATTAATCCAACAACAACATCAACAACCTCCACTGACTCCACAATCTCAACACAGTGGAGATAATGAAGATCAAGGTGGAGATGAAGATACTGAGCCAAGACAATCACCCACACATGAAGATCAAGGGGGTGATACTGATGCTGCCACTGAGCCTATGCCATCTCCTACTCATGATAACACTCAAGGAGATGCAGGTGGTGATACTGAACCTCTTCCTTCCCCGTCCAATGATAACAATAAGGGGGAGAAGAGACAAAGAGAAGATGAGGTTGATCAACCTGAGCCGTCTGCTCAGGGGGAGAAAAGAAGAAAAATGAATGAAGATCAACCTCCACAACAACAACAGTCACAGCAAGATATTGAACCTCTTAGGTTTCAGTATGAAAGAAGAAGGGAAAGACGAAGGTCATTCATGGAACAACATGAGTCTGAGTCATCTACTCAAGGGGAGACTGATACTGTCCAACCTCTGCAGGCTCATACTGTACCCTCTGCTCAGTATGAGAACAACCTGCAAAGCATTGTGCACATGCCTTTTGTATGGCCAATTGCTGATGATGATGAAGAACCAAATCCAGTTCCCACTCAAAACTTCATAAACCTTGCACTGGATATGGCAGATGAAGAAAGCTCTTCATCGTCATTCTCCGATGATGAAGAGCCTCCAGAACAACCAGAAGAGCCTCAACAAGACTTGGTTACAAGACCACCAAGAAGGCATATAACAAGAAGAATGTCAAGAGTTGTTATGTCTTCTGAATCAAGTGAGGAACCTGCCCCAGATCCTTTAATCACTAGACCAAGGAGATCCGTTCATGAGGATGAGGAGGTTCCAAGGAAGTCTGCAAAACAAATAGAAGATGAAGCTGAAAAATATTTCTCTTTACATGCTCTTGGCATCAAAGAAGAACCAGAAACTGATCCTGATACTGAGACTGAGACTGACGTTCCTTCAACATCTCACAGAATAAGAAGGAAAGGAGCGGACCTTCGACAACAATATTGAAACTCAGTTGCTCAAAGAACTATGTACAGGGAGACAAGGATGAATACACTGAGGAATAAAGAATTTCTCAGTGTAAGGGACATATAATGGCTGAACATCGATGTCAACAAAATCAAGGTGAAAATGACTGATGGATCAACTGTTGCAACCTGCACTGGGCCAGTCAGTCCTCCCATGAAGATCCTACTTCATGAAATCCAAACCATGGGTCTCCAAGATTGGATCTGAATCACCAGACTGATAAAAGAGATGCCTTCAAGATCTTCTCAAGCCCAAGTAATATTAGATGAAATCTGGGCTGTTGCTACCGTATGCTTTGAAAAAGGCATACTATTTCCATGGGAATACAGGGCACTCAGTGTGATGACTGAAGCATACAGAGACAACAAACCTGAATGTCTTAACACATTCAGATTCTTAAATAAGTACCCTGTTCCTCCTAACCTTGTCTTTCAGGACCAGAAGAGCACTATATATCCAACATCTGGATATATGTACATTGACTCAGATGACAAGGAATGCTTCATTACAGAAGAAGATCTCCCAAAAGCAAACATCAGTCACCTGGTAGGGCTAAAGTGGATGATAACCAAGAAAGAAGACTCTTGGTTCAGAAAGAAGATTGTTGATGTACTATGGAATAGAAGAGAAGAGCTCAAAAAGAAAGATGAGTTTGTCCACGTCAAGCAAGAAGTCTTCTATGAGCAGGATAAGCAGAGGTTGAGGAAGAAGACTCTGCATTTGTTATCTTTACTTCTCTTTTGTAAAATTGTCTTGTTATCATTAATTAGGGGGAGATTTTTAAGGCAAAAGGCCTTACCCCTTGGGATCTTAAGATAACAAGACAACCTAGACTAGCTTAGAATAGTAAGTAGAATAAATTAGCTAAGTCTTGGTCCAATACTGAGTAGACAGTTTTGGTCACTCAGTATTGGAACTCAGTATTGACATCCAATACTGAGTACAAGGACTGAGTAAACATTTCCTTGTTTACTTGGCCAGATCAAATCCCTTTGATCTCAGCCACTTTCCTTTTCTAGTCCTTTCATTACTCCTTGCCTATTTTGTAAGATCTCTATAACACTATAAATAGAGATCACTTGGCAAAGGAGTACTCACCAATTTACGCTTTCACATATATACATATTGTAATTGATCAGTGGTATTGCTATTCCGCAGCATACCACACTTAGTGGAATTATACATTTGACTCTAATATAGTGTTAATCACTTTAATTGTCTTAAGTCTAATTAATCTATCAATTATACAATCAATCCAGGGTTGTTGTGACCTAACAAAAATCGTGCTTCCTAAGAGCATCCATTTTCATAATCTATAAACTTGTAGGCATTCCTTACGCATACATATACATAAACACAACCCGTGTTTTCAACCCAAGTTCTCACTTAGCATAAAATTATAGTAATAACTTAACCATACGGTTCTACATACGTCCGATATAAACATCAAAATCCTTATACAACAAATCATACTTTAACTATCTTACCGAGATGATCGGAAAGCCTCCAATCCAACACAATCCAAACTGTCACAATGATCGGAAAGCCTCCAATCCATAGTGACTCATCAAATCGCGTTAATCGGAAAGCCTCTGATTTAAAGCATTTGTAAGAAATTTTTCAGTATGAGTGAATGTGATGTGTAGTAGCTCAGTGTAGGATAAGTCACTTTTTCTGAAAAGGTTTGGGTTTAGGAAAACGAAGCCTGGGATATGCTTCTTTGTTGTTTCAATGTTTATCACTCGGTGTTAGAGTGATAACAGTAATGTGGCTTAAACCCCATGAATTTTATTTGGATAGTGTAGCTTTAGGGTTTGTGATCATTTCTTAAATCATGTTGTCCAATTTAAAATAAATTGGGTATGATAGAAGCAGTACCAGTGGCTGGAAATGATCTTTTGTGCTTAGTGTAGGAATTTTTCATAGTAGCAGTGGGCTAACTATGTCGGGCTTAAGAGAATATATATATATATATTTAAAAAATCGTTTGAGACTTTGGTCAGTATTGAGGTGGTACAGGCCAATACTTAGTCTCTTGGTTTTGAAAAATATAATATATATAGGAGTTTGAAGGCTTTATTAGACATTCATACCTGAGGCTTTGTCAGATTCCCTTCTCCCTTTAACAGAGATAGGTGCTGGATCATTTGTGTGTTGATTGGAATCTCCAGCACCTTCCTGATTTGGTTGTTCTATTTGTTGTGCTTCTTCTTCCAGATTTTGTTGCTCATAAGCAATTTCAACATCCAATGGAACATGTGGTTCCATGTTTGGTGATGGTTGAGCAATGTTGGCTTGATCTGGTTCTGGAAGATCAGCATGTGATGCTATTTGATGTTGCTCTTCTAGAGATGGAGTTAGTGTTGGATGTAGACTGTGCAACACTGAGTCCGTTGACAGTGCAGCCATAATGACTGGACTCAGCCTTCTTCTAACCCTTCTTCTGATAATCAAGGGTTGTTCTTCAGTATCAGAAGCTGATGCAGTATTGGGAACATCAGGTTCTGGTTGTTGGACTGGAGGGGGTTGAACATCCGCCATCTCAACATCATCATTATCATCAGCATCATCATCACCATTATCATCATCTGCAATGGCTAACATGGAGGCACTGAGTGGTGGTTCATCTTCCCTAGGCTGATGAAAGAATATCTTTTCATGGATGGGGGGAAGATCAGCTCTAACTCCATCAAAATCATCATACATATTTTCTGGCATGGAGTTTTGGAAGATGAGTGATAAAAACCTGCAAAAGGGAACATTAGGTTTTCTGTGCCTGGCTTGAATTTGTGAGACCAACTCATTGAAAATCAGTCTGGCATAGTCAATATACCTATTATGATACATGGCATGGACCATCAGCATTCCAAAATCATTAATTTGGTCAAGTGCCCCTGTTTTGTGGGTCATACATCGAATTATGGTAGAAATCATAATTCCCCACATAGGACCATTATTCATGCCTTTTGATGGTTCCTGTGGTCCTTTGTCTTCCAAGAAGCGGCAATACTGATCGTGCAGTATCACGATCAACAAATGCATCATATTCAACGTGCTCTGGAAGTTGCAAATCTCTTCTGATGATGGTCGTTGATGCGAATGCTCGTCTTTGACCTCTAATTACCTAGCCGGTGATCATATCTGGAGAATCCAAGTCTGCAGTGTACAAAAATTCGCAGAGCATTGCTGGATAAATTGCTCTGGGATAAAGTTGAAGAGCAGCGGAGATTGGACTATGCCTCGGATAAGAGATCATGAGACGAAATTGATGGCATATCCAACCGTGAGGAATATCAAATTAGCAGTAATGTTGTTCCTTGTAAATTTTGGAAGTTCATCTCGTTGAAAATCCTTTGCTGGTGCGTCATTTGGGTGGATGAAAACGAAATTTGCCAATGCTCTCTGATTAAGAATTGAAATTTGCTTCCAAAGAGAGGTGAAATTGTTAATCGCAGAGAGGAATTTGAGAGTGAGAGAGTAAATAACAGAAAATATGGTTTAAATTTGAAGAAAAAAGTTATTTATCTCTACTACTTATAAAGCATTTAGGACCTTTCCTTAAATAGGCGGTTGAAAATTCAGCCAAATTCTTTCCATTCTCGGAATTTTGCTACTATCTCTAAAAAAGTTGGCTCAATATGGTTCGAACCAGCGACCTGCAGGTTAAATAAGAAACGCACAAGCCAACTCAGCTGGCCTACGGCTGCATCAATCTCTCTAAACACAACTTAATTAAACAAACGCCTATACACAATGGAGTGGGCTTCGGCCCACCAAAACAACTCTAGGACCCGCCCAGACATTTGCTTCACGCCTTCACAGTTCAGCCGCCTGTTGGCATCCCTTCCTCGAAACTTGTTGGAATCCCCTCCTCGAAGCCGCCAACGCACAGCGACCTAGGAGCCAAATCAATTCAAGTTAGCCACTCACCTTCAAAGGCTTTCACCTCTTCAATTCCTTAAATCTCGATTATATGACCTAACCTACACTCTCACTTTCCCACGTTGTTTACTCAAGGCTTCAAAAACTACTACTAAATTACTACAACCTCAACATCGATCATTAACATCGCCATTGTCTCTCCGTCTCCGGCGAGGTATCCAATTAATGGAACTGTGACTTCTTTTTCATTTTGCAGATCGAGTCTTCAATCTTCGGCTCGAGATACCAAGTATAGCTGAGAGCTACGAGCGTTATTTGCATTGACGTAAGTTTCATTGTATTACATTTCTCAATTTTGCGTATTACATTTAACCTGCGACCTTAGTTTTAGATTATCATGTGGTACTCCCTCAGATTTCCCAGGTAATCCTTCGTTCTTGTTCTTTAAATTCCATAAGTCAAGTAGGGTCTCATTTTTTTGGAGGTTTGTAAATGTAAAGAATTTACAACTTTATATGAATATGAATGTAATTTTAAGGGAAAATTAGGATCAGTGCAAGAGTTTAAAATGAAAATGATGGAATGAGAACTAAAGAAGCAAAAGTGAGGCTTTTGTGGTGAAAGATCAAAGAGGAGAGTGTAAGTCCCGTTTTTATGTTTTGTTTGTCTTTTATAATGTGTCTTTAATTCTCATTTATTTTAGATGGGGATACGCGTATTATCAGAAATTACTATACCACTCCTCTGTCTTTCAAACTCTCACACTGAGGATCGCCGCTGCTCTACTGCCTTCCCTCCCTTCAGGCTCTACCAAATCCTAGCAGAGTTGCAGAGCAACACGATTTGCTCGATGGTTGGTTTCTGAGAGTTACTGAAGGTGTCATTAAGTGACGTTAATCTGTTTGATGATTTCGGTTTTAGGTTTATTAACATGACGATACAATGATTATGTTATTTGATTGATTAATTTCCTGTATAGTTGGAACTGGAATTGGATTTTGAAAAATTTATAATTTAACAAAACAAGTGATTTCTACTTCATTGATATTGGTTTTTAGGTTTGTAATGATTGTTCGAATGCTGCTGGTTAGGAAATTGAAATAATGATTGTTATGTTAATTGCTTATGTATTTATAATTCGAACAACATTTGGTGTTATCCATATTTTTAGCAAAATATGCAATTATACTCATCTGGTTCTTGTTGTTATTGAGTGTTTGAGGATTTGGTTATTAGGGTTTTTACTTGATTTTGCTTAATTTCTTTTGTAATTGGAAATGGGATTGAATTATGGATCAAATTTGTTACTTGAGATATATGTTACAATGGTTTGATTTATAGGGAGTAACTGATATTGTAATCAAGGTTGTGCAATACCATTGCAAATGGCTTGTATGGATCTCCTTTCGGGTACATTGTTTTCATTTTTAAAAGACTAAATTATTGAAGTGTTAATGTTTTAATATGAAAAGTGCATACATGTTTCATGTGATATAACAATGCAGGATTGTGGTTTCATTTAGTGCTAGACCACCCAATGAAGGCAGTGGAATTCCTTATATAACTACTTTGGATCCAATTGCATGTTATGCATTACGAGATCCTAGATCTTAATTAACAATAAGTGAATAGCCTCCTGGAACTTGTGGCAAGATTGACACTTAAAACCCTTCTTGAGGAGATATTCTTGATCAACTATTTTGGTGGTCGTAAACCTCTAACTATTGATCAATAACTCCATTTGGGAATGGAATTGTAAGTTGGGATTCAGGAACTATAAAAAGTTTATATAAAGTTCAATGAAATGTAATAGGATAGTTTATATACGAGACACAAGTTCTAATTCATGAACATTATTGTTATTTATAAATCATTCTAATATTATATGTATAAACTAACGAATACGATACAACCAAAACTGACTCCAATTACTATTTCGGTTCCAATTGGGTCTATACTCGATTTACACAAACCAAACTTGGAACCAAATTGGAATTGTATTTTGTGAAATCAGTTCAATTCTTGGTTCTAAAGATCATCTGAAATCGAGTCTCGGGTATTTTGGGTCCGGGTCCATCTGGGTCAGTTATGGACCCGATTGCATATGTATCACCCACCACTATAATCACTACTATCGCCACCCACCATCACTATGCACCACAACACACCACCATCAATGTCATCACCGCAAAAATATAGTTATAGGGTACCCGCCGCCGCATTGCGCTGGTACCCTGCTAGTACTCTTAACTGATAATCATTACAGTATTGGGAAGTAAAAACGACGAAATGACAGCCTTATCATATTCCATCGGTAACTTTTCTATTAAGGAAAGTAACCGTTGGGGAGTATGAGGTTTTGAAATTAGTGTTGAAACTCCAGGACCCCAATACTGATTTAGAGTTAAAAAAAATGAAAATAAAAAAATTTAAAAAAATTAATAAAAAGGTTCAATTTAATGTATAAATTAATAAAAAATTTACAAAAATTTAAAATAATATACTAGACGAGCTATTTTGAAAGGTTCAGTATTGGGTCAATACTGAAAAATCAGTATAGGAAAGAATTTTTAGGAGAAAAATTATTTCAAGGGTTGAGCATGCCCAATTGTCCTAGTACGTACATAAACCTTTCTTCTGAGAGAGGTTTAGTAAATACATCAGCCAATTGGTCCTCGGTTGGGACATAGTCTACCTGAACCTTACCTTTTTCCACATTATCTCGGATACAGTGGTGTCTGATATCAATGTGCTTTGTTCTTGAGTGATGGACTGGATTTTCAGTGATAGAAATAGCACTCTTGTTATCACAATGAATGGGTGTGTTGTTGAAATCAAATCCATAGTCCATGAGTTGATACTGCATCCATAAAAGTTGAGCACAACTACTTCCTACAGCTACATATTCAGCTTCTGCAGTTGATGTTGCTACTGAATTTTGTTTCTTGGATGACCAGCCAACTAATCTTCCACCAAGGAATTGGCATCCTCCACTTATGCTTTTTCTATCCAATCTGCATCCTGCATAATTTGCATCTGTGTACCCTTCAAGAGCAAAATTTGAATCTTTGGGATACCAAAGACCTATGTTAGGAGTACCAGATAAATACCTAAAAATTCTCTTAACAACTTTCATGTGCGATTCTTTGGGATCAGCCTGATACCGAGCGCACAAACATGTTGCAAACATGATATCAGGCCTGCTAGCTGTTAAGTAAAGTAAGGAACCAATCATACCTCGGTATGTGGATTGACATACTGGTTTACCAGTTACATCCTTACTTATCTTATCCTGAGTACTCATAGGGGTGTGCATTGAAGATAAGTTTTCAAATTTATATTTCTTTAGCATATCATGCACATACTTACTTTGGTTTATAAAGGTGCCATCAGGCTTTTGATCAACTTGTAAACCTAGAAAATAGGTAAGTTCTCCCATCATACTCATCTGATACTGAGATGACATAATCTTTGAAAACCAATCACACATTGACTTGTAAGTGGAGCCAAAGATAATATCATCCACATATATTTGAATGAGTAAGATGTCAGACTCTTTTCTTTTTGAAAATAATGTTTTATCAATTTTACCACGGGTAAATTTATTTTCAATTAAGTACTCAGACAGGGTATCATATCAGGCTCTTGGAGTTTGTTTGAGCCCATACAAAGCTTTATCAAGCTTGAAAACTTAATTAGGAAATTTAGGATCAACAAAACCTGGTGGTTGTTTAACATAAACTTCTTCTTGTAGTTTTCTATTTAGAAAGGCACTCTTGACATCCATTTGATAAACCTTGAAGTTCTTAAAGGCTGCATATGCAAGATATAGCCTAATTGCTTCAATCCTTGCAACTGGTGTAAATGTTTCATCATAGTCAATACCTTCTTCTTGCCTGTAGCCCTGAGCAACCAGTCTTGCTTTGTTCCTGATTACAACACCATCTTTGTCCATTTTATTTGCTGAACACCCACTTAGTACCAATGATAGTTTTGCCAGTTGGGGGTGGTACTAAGTTCCAAACTTTGTTTCTTTCAAATTCTGTAAGCTCATCTTGCATAGCTTCTACCCAGTCTTCATCTAGTAAGGCTTCATCAGCCTTCTTCGGTTCAATGGTAGATAAGAAGCTTGAAAAGAGACAAAAGTTTGCAGTAGCCTTAGGTTAAAAATTCAGTTTTCTTCTTGTCTGTACTCCTTCTTCAACAGGACCAATGATATTTGTATGAGGATGGTCTCTGTGTTCCCTTAGATTTGATCCTATGGTAGCATTTGAAGTAGTATCAACAACCTCTTCTTGGACTGAGGGGTCGCCAGTCTCATACTGGTTGGAATTTGATTCAGTATTGGACTGCTCAGGATTGCTGGTTTCTTCATTTTGCAGATTTATGTGTGGTTCAAGTGATGGATTTGAAGTTTCTCCTGCTTCATAGGTGGAATGATTGAGATCAAGATTTGCAGACTCAGTGTTGAAGTTTTCAGTATTGGGAACTTCAGTATTTGTTGAAGTTTTAGCGTACTGAGTGAAGTCTTGATCATCATCACTCATATCATGTGAACCAGTATATGGGTGACTTTTGGGCAGTTCAGCATTTGAGTTTTCTGGATTACATAAGGTTTCAATACCACCTATGTCCTCCTTTGTTGAAGTAGAATGCTCATCCATTTTTTCATCAAAAGTAACATGGATAGATTCATCAATCACCTTCATTGAAAGTACATACACTCTGAAGGCTCTGGATGGGGTGAGTAGCCCATAAAAATACCTTCATTTGCTTTGGGAACAAACTTGTTGAGATTTTGCTTAGTACTGAGACTGAAGCATTTACTCCCAAAGATGTGGAAGTATTCCACATTAGGAATTCTGCCATGATATAACTCATAAGGAGTCTTGAGATGTCTCTGGACTACAGTTGCTCTATTCTGTGTAAAGTTGGCACAGTTTACAGCTTCAGCCCAGAAGCTCAGTGCCAGTCCAGCATGGCATAACAAAGTTCTTGCAGCTTCAATCAGTGTTCTATTCTTTCTTTCTACAACACCATTTTGTTGTGGTGTGTAGGCTGCAGAGTAATTTTGTACAATTCCCTTTTCTTCACAGAAATTTGCTAATACTGAATTTTTAAATTCAATACCGTGGTCACTTCTTAGTTGTTTGACCATGGCACCCTTTTGCAGTTCTTCTCTCTTTATGAATGCAATAATTTCTGTGGTAGCATCTGATTTTGTCTTCAAAAAGATGACCCAATATATCTTGAGAATTCATCAACCAAGACCAAAGCATAGACCTTTTTGCCCAGAGATGGTGTACTGATGGGACCAAAAAGGTCCATATGTATCATTGCAAGAGGTTCATTAATGGAATGATTAACCTTAGATTTATATAAACTCTTCTTCTGCTTGCCCATTTCACATGCTGAGCATAACTTATCTTTTGAGTAAGTAATAGTGGGCAACCCTCTCACCAACTTCTTAATACTGAGTTCATTGATGTTCCTGAAGTTGATGTGAGAGAGTTTCTTGTGCCACATCCAGTTCAGTTCTGGATTGACTTTAGACAGCAGGCACACACGGATGATGGGGTCAATTTCTTAAAGATTTACTACATAAACATCTTTTTCTCTTCTGGCAATGAGAACAGGTTGTCCTATTTCATTGTATATGATGCCAGCAATCTTTCTGAACCTAGCTTCCTTGTCATCATCACACATCTGACTGATGAGCAGATTGTGTTTTAGACCTTCTACATAGGCAACTCTTTTAAAAGTAATGTTGCCAGCTTTTATTTCCCCATATCCTCTTGTCTTCCCTATGGAGTCATCCCCAAACCTGACAGAAGGACCCTTCTCTGGTGTGTAATGATGAAGGTACTCCATACTGCCAGTCATGTGTCTTGAGCAACCACTATCAAGGTACCATTTTCTATCACCCTGCACAAGACACAAAATAAGGATTAGTTCCTTTTAGGAACCCATTTAAAAATGGGACCTTTGGAAGGATTAATATTTTTGTCCTTTTTAATCTTTGTTTTAGTAGGAGTCAGTATCACTTTAGGAGAACCATTATTGGTAGTCTGTTGTGGCACTGACTTTGGATCCCCTTTTTTCTTTGGTACTGAGTACCTAGGATTAGAGAGATTAGTTCTACATTCATCTCACTTATAACCTGTATGATGACATCTGTAACATTTTCTGGGACTATTTCTAAACATGTTTTCATAAGGAATTTTAGAAAATCGTTTATGTTTTGGTTTATTAGTAGGTGTAAGTTTTGCAAACTTCTGACTTAAAAATTTGATTTGATCACCAATAGATTTCAAAAGACTATTTTTATCATTTTAATAGGAGGATGAACTTCCTTTTTAATAGTCTTTTTGGGAGATGAATTTTTCTTTTTGTCTGGTAGAGGTGTCTGTTTTTGCTTTTGCTTAGACTTAGTTCCTTTACCAATTTTGGAACCTGTTGAAAGTATTGTAGGTTTAACCTCATGTTTTAATTTTAACACTTTAACAGGTTCTTGAGAATTTGAGTATTTAATTCAGATGTACTTGCAACTTCAGTATCAGTCTTGTTAGAAGAAGTAGAAGTTGTTTCCAAAGTTTTTAAAACATTATTTTCTGAGTATGGAATGACATTAAATAATACTTCAAAAGGTGGAACGGTTGAAGTGTCATACTAATCTACATGGATATCGATATCAGAATTTTCTTTAACAGCAAATTTAATACTGAGATCTTGTAATTCAGTATAGCACTTGGAGCAGATAGAGGGACAAATAGGTTGAACTTGGTCAGAAATGTTTTTATCCTCGTCATCTGAATCAGTTTGACAACTAGTTTCACAAAATGTTTTGGATTTTACAAAATTAACAGGGTTTAAATGATTAAATTCTTCAAATAAATCAGCAAAATTATTTCTATTTTTGAACTGAGGATCCACACCAAGTGCAGCCCTCACATTTTCAGGAAATTGTTGATTTAAACATTTATTTAGCTTAATAGAAGCATTTCCCCATGATTTACATTGATTTTCAAATTTTTCTTTTTCCAATTCATGTAAATGTGCTTTATCAGCTAATCTTTGATTCATGTCTTGAAAGTTTAAAACATCAAGTTCCAAATCTTTTAATCTTGCCAATTTATCTAAATTTTCATTATTTACTTTTTCTAGTTGTAAGACTGTAAGCTTTAAAGCTTTTTTTCTCTGTACTAAAGTTTTAAGATCAACAATCATATACTCAAAAAAAAATTCTTTTTCATTCAATGAATAAGTTTGAAAGACACTCACCTTGTACAACTGAGTAGAGTCCCAATCACTGTGAATACTCATTTTCTCAGCTTCTTTGAGATCTCTCTCAAAAGTGCTCTTCAAATCTTCTTCAGTGAAAGCCATGAAGGCTTATTCACAACCTCTTCCTCATCATCACTTATTTCTTCATCCATCCAGGCTTCAGAGTAAAGTGCCTGATGAGGTGCTCCATTCCCACTAGTTCCCTTTCCATTGCTTCTTGCCTTCAACTTCACATATTTGCCCCTATACCGTTTAGCACGGTATGCAATTTTGTCATTCTGATCAGTTTCAGAAGACTTTGTGTGACAGTTGGATGCAATGTGACCAGGCTTTCCACACCTGTAGCATAGACCATATCTGGGGTCAGTATTGGAGGAGCTAACACCAAGCCTCTTCTTTTTCAACTGATCCAATTTCATGGACATGAGAGCCATTTGAGTTTCAAGTTCTTCTGCCTCAGCATCCTCAAGACTATCTTCTGGCTCATCTGGCTCAGTGACAGTATAGGCCTGTTTAACAATTAGGGCCATGCCAGTAGAGGTCTTGTCAGTCTTCTTCCAGTTGATAAGTCTAGAAGCATTATTCTCTTCATGTTTCAACATTAAGCTATACAGTGTTTGAAGAGTGTAGGACTTTATGTTGTTAGCAGCATTGACAAAATTTGTCATATCAAGGAATTGTTGAGGAAGACTGTCCAGCAATTTTTGACAGAGTTCTCCCTCTTTCTTCTCAATTCCAACACTGATCAGATCATGAACAATGGTGTTGAATCTATTGTAAAGAGCAGTGAGATCTTCATTTGGATTAGCAATGAAGTTCTCATATTTCCTTATCATGTTGCTTTTTCTTTGCAACTTCACCTGTGGTGTGCCTTCATAAGTGACTGTCAAGCTATCCCACATAGCTTTTGCATTTGGCCACTTCATGATTACATTGAGAATTTCTTTTGTGACTGCATTACCAATCACACTCTTGGCTCTTGTATCTAGACTGAACAGCTGACAATCAGTATCAGTCCAAATATGTTTCAACTTTGGAATTGTTCTTGTTTATGCAGGAGCATTGTCTGTAGCTGCAACAGGTTCAGTGGTTAGAGGAATGATGGGACCATCAGTTAGCACAGTGATCATCTCATCATGAATGAACTCAAGATACCACTGGCTTTTAATTTCCATTGTTAGAAATCCTTGCCATCAAAGATTGGCACTCCCTTTCCTGACATCACTGGAGCAACAATTGAAGACGTTCTGGTTTTTGATTTTTTGGAAGGGTAGGTATATGGAATGGCTACCAGGTAATAGATCGACTAAATAAGAATTAATTTAGTCTGCTCTGATACCAGTTGTTAGGTCACAACAACCCTGGATTGCTAGTATAATTATTAGATAAATTAAACTTAAGACAATTAAAGTGATTAACACAATATTAGAGCTAAATGTATAATTCCACTAAGTGTGGCTTGTTGCTGAATAACAAGACCACTGATCAATTACAATATGTTTACAAGTGAAAGCGTAAATTCGTGAGTACTCCTTTGCCAAGTGATCTCTATTTATAGTGTTATAGAGATCTTACAATTTAGGCAAGGAGTAATGAAAGGACTGATAAAGGAAAGTGGCCGAGATCAAAGGGATTTGATCTGGACAAGTAAACAAGGAAATGTTTACTCAGTCCTTGTACTCGGTATTGGATATCAATACTGAGTGACCAAAACTGTCTACTTAGTATTGGACCAAGACTTAGCTAATTTATTCTACATACTGTTCTAAGCTAGTCTAGGTTGTCTTGTTATCTTGAGATCCCAAGGGGTAAGGCTTTTGCCTTAACAAGAATAATCCACACCATGTGTTTCCGTGAAACCCTTCTCTACTAGTCGTGCTTTGTAAGTATGCACTTTCCCATCCATGTCAGTTTTCTTCTTGAAAACCCACTAGCATCCAACTGCTCATGACTGTGGTGGCAAGTCTGATTACACCAAACTTGGATGTCATACATGGATTGCATCTCTGCTTGCATAGCCTCGAGCCATCTTCCAGACTCTACGCCGTCAGCAGCCTCGCTGTAGGTCAATGGTTCTAGTAGATTTCCATCATCTTTATCGATCATGAACCCAGGATACCTATCTGGTTCTTGGCGTGGTCTACTAGACCTACGAGGATTGCGTTTTACTTCTTCCTCAACCGGTGGTTCTAGTTGGGGATCAACAATTCTTTGTTGAACTACAGGTTCATCTGAAGTCGTAGGTGGATCTTCGTTCTCTTCAATTTCTTGAAGTTCTATTTCTTTTCTTTGAGTTTCTGTCCTGAGAAACTTCTCCTCCAAGAAAACACCTTTCCGAGCAACAAAAACTTTGTTGTCTTGTTGGTGATAGAAATAGTATCCTAAGGTTTCCCCTGGATACCCAATAAAGATATACTTATCTGATTTGGGATTGAATTTGTCTTTGAATGTTCGTCTAACATAAGCCTCACAACCCCAAACCTTGAGAAAAGACAATTTTGGATTTTTACCCATCCAGTGCTCGAACGGGGTCTTTTCTACTGACTTGGTCGGAACCCTATTCAGTGTGAATGATGCAGTCTCGAGTGCATGTCCCAAAAATGATAGTGGTAGGGGAGCGCGACACATCATTGAATGTACCATGTCTAACAAGGTGAGATTCCTCCTTTCTGATACGACATTCATCTGAGGTGTATACCGAGGGGTGAGTTGTGAACAATCCCGCATTCTTTCAAATGATCGTCGAACTCTTGGCTCAAATATTCGCCTCCACGGTCCGACCGAAGCGACTTTATTTTCTTGCCCAGTTGGTTTTCTACTTCCCTCTGATATTTTTTGAACTTGTAAAAGCTTTCAGACTTTAGTCTCATAAGAAAGACATAACCATACCTACTGAAGTCGTCAGTAAAGGTACTGAAGTAGCGGTATCCACCTCTGGCTTCCGGAGTAAAGGGTCAACACACGTCAGTGTGTATAATCCCTAACAACTCGCCTGCCCTTTCATTGTAATGGTTGAAAGGGTGTTTTATCCAACCTTGAGATGGCTTGTGTGTGTGTGTTTCGACAAACACAAACCCGAAACCCCTTGGGGTTTTGTTTCGGTCGACGAACAAGAGGGGGAGAGAGGGAGTGTGTTTAGGGTTTTTCTAAGCAAGTGAATCAACCCCTAAACCTTAACCTTAGTCCCTTATTTATAAGGGATTAAGTTACCGTTAAGTCGTTGGAGTTTAATTATGTTTAATCTCATAATTAAACTTCCTATTAACACTTTTAACCCTTGGACTTTTACTAGTTAATTAATAAACAATTAATTAACTGTCCGTTAAATATTTAACTTAATATTTAATCTTCCTCACAAATAATAATTAAATTATTATTATTTATTCTCTTCTTCATATTTAACTTAACTAGTTAAATATTCCACACAATGTACTTTATTCGGTTGTCCATTATTGGGTGTGTAGTGGTGTGACCTTTTAGTGTCTTATAACATTGGACACGATGACACGTGTGATTATCTGTGCACATAAATCCAACATTATCCTTACCAATATTATTAACTTGTATATCATCTTCTAATTATTTAATTGTATAAAATTATAAGCTTACCATAAGTTTATTCATCATTTAATCACATATTGTAAGCTATCTCCAAGCTCACACCTCTCTTCATCACATACGCAACGGACCTCTCCGAAGCCAACTCTCCCTATATGGGATGTCATAGGTAAACTATCGGTAATTGGGAACCACCATCTTACCCAGATTCATAAGCTCTCCCTGTTTCTAGGTCGTAATGCTCACGCAACACTGGGTGTCGTAAACTTGACATTCTACTCTTTGCGCATGGAGGTACCACCCCAAGTTGACGTCTCATGCTCACCCATTTCTGGGCGGTCTTATTCCGGAATCTTATTCATCACATATGAGCTTCAGCTCCATTCATCAAATTCATCTTTAATTACAATACAACTATTCTAATTATCACGTCATTCTCATTACTTAATCATTTTAAATATTGACTTTACCAAGTCCTTTAATAAATAAAACATATTTATTATTTATCAAAAATCATATTACTTTAACTTTAATTTGACTAGAATACTTATCTCTTACTAGTCACTTTATACTTATTCTCTTAGCAATTCAATCATTACTCTTATTAGTAAAATCTAAGTAATAATTACCTATTACTTAAAAATCATCATCATTAGTTTTATTAATGTATCTACTAATAAAACTCCATGTCATATACTCTAAATCATTATTTTTATTAACACCTTTTATTAATAAAAACTCATTAACAATTTATATAATCATACTTACTTATCGAAATCGTCAATCATATGGACTATATTTCAATAGCATATTAAACTCATTTATTCTTATCTTTCTAATCTCTATCTTTATCAAAATATCTATTAATAAAGACTCCATAAACACATTTTATTTCTAAATCCTTTTGCTATGTACCCAGTTAAAAAGTCACATGTACTCACCTTAGCCAAGCTTAATCCTCTTGTGCTTCTTGAACCAAATCTTCACTTCCCAAGACTTTTGAACTCCAAGTCTTTCAACAAATGCCCTAATCATGAAACCACACAAGGTTTAACCTCAAACATCAACATTGACAACATACTTTACCACTAGTTAACTACTAGTATCATTTTCCCCAATTTGACAATTTATAAAACCCTAGGTTTTCACACATCTTAAGATCTCCATAAATCCATGTTATGAACATGTTGTCCATGTTAAAATACCATAGACCTAAGTTATATGACTTCCATTTCATCACCCATGACAACCCTCCAACTAGGGTTTGCATACACCACCATTTTCACCTAAAAACACTATCTATAACAAATTGGAGAAGAGATTTACCTTATACTTCAACAATGGAGAAAGAATCTTCAAGATTGAGTGTGAATATCGGTTCCAATGGCTCTCTTCCACTCAAAACACACACACACACTCACACACACACACTCTGAGAGAATGTTCTAGGGTTTGGAATGGGAGAAAATGACCAAAATCCCGATTTTAACTTGTTCTAGACATACTTCGCGTCGCTATCATGAAAATCGCGTCGCGATCATGGTCCCCACGTTAAATCGCGTCACAAGTTCGCGCCGTGAACATAAACGCGATCTCGAAATCGCGTTTCTCCCATCGCTAATTCGGTGTTTTGTTTGGTCCATGCCACATATCACGACGCTAACCCCAGGTTTGCGACGCAAACCTAGGTCTTCAGCTCTCCTTCGTTTTTCCTTCTTGTTCAAGTGCTCGGTTTGACTCGTAGTTGAGCTTCTATTCATCAGTACTTGTCATAGAAATAAACACACGAATCTTTTATCTACCGAAATACTAATATATTAATAATCGAAAATTCGGGTCGTTGCATTCAGTATCTTGGTCCAGTTAGGAATGATACATAAATTAGCATCATTGTTATTCACACTTTGTATGTTTTAGAATATCCATGAATAAAAGGTTATTTTATTCAGAAGGTATAAATCCGTGACTATTCGTCTTGGTGGGAACCTCGATGGGACGTTAACGTCATCGCGATATTTGGTGGAGATTTGAAGTTTTTCGAAGATAGCTACACAAGTTTTGTTGTAAACCAAATATCTGTTATAATCTGTCGTGTCGACGAATATTAGATTGACCACCGTGATAATACTTCGTGGTTGAAAAGTTCAAAAGTATTATTCACAGAGGATTGTCCTTAAGCCTGTGGTATTTGATTTGGGATACGATGACTAATGTACTTTGGTTCATCTTAGAAACTCTGAGATATGATTGTCATACGAGGCCTTACTGGGTACAGAGGAATTCGTAGTTTCAAATCAATATATAACGAGATGGTAATTGCACTCCTTTTTAGGAGAGATATTTATGGGTCCCTTGACATGTGGAAAACTGATAGAGGGCAAGCCCATACCCAAACGAACTGATTTGTTCTTTGTCGGTTATCACACGGTTTAAATCAAGAGGTCTAGAAATGATTCTGAATACGTGAATTGATAAATTCTACCATGCTCGTATTCGTTATCGCAAATATCGTGCTGCAAGGGATAAACCTAACGCGTTACCCAAGAAGTAAAGATGGAATGTTCTTTACTAGATGATGCTATTAATATGTTTTCCTAAACAATACCTGGGTATAAGAGTTTCTATGGGGTTGGTTATCCTATATTTCCTGTCTAGGGGCCGCTGCAGGCTAGTGTCATCAAGCTAAGGTTATGAAGTTGCACAAGTGGGAGTCTGTTGAATTTATGTGCACAGTTATTCACACAACTGATGTCATGTCCATTCTTATAGGACACTCAAGGGTCACACCGGTGAGTGCATGTAAATCGAGTAGTTATGCAATGATACTCGGAGAGGAATGATTTATAATAGTTATTGTAAATCAGTAAGTATTAGGTTAAGATTAACTTATTACTAGATTAGTTTAACTAACTAATTAATACAAGTATTTGTGTGTTTACTAGTTGAGTAAATATACAATGTGTTACTTATAGATTATCCATAATACGATTTAAAGCAATTAAATCATATGGTATTTGGATAATATTATTGTTTAAATTATATAAAGTTCATTATATAATTAATTATTAAAAGTATAAAATACAAGTATATATTTTGTATGTACAAATACCGAAATATATAAAGTGTATAATGCTAGACAATTAATAGTTAAGTGACAATGGTATAACTAGTTAAACTATAAGGGTTAGAAATGAAAGTTAGGAAAGTTTAATTAAGAATTAAACTAAAAGGGACCAAAGTGAAAGTCCTTCTATTATAAATAGAAAACTTAGGGTTCCCTTATCTCCTTGATCACCAAGATCGAAACCCTAGCCCCCATACTCCCTCCATTCGGACGAAACAGGAAAGACACCAAGTCTTGGTGTTCTTTAAGTGTTATTCGTTCGTTCTTCGTTCGTTCTTTGTGTTCTTCGAAGATTAGATCAAGGATCAAGGATTATTGCAAGAGCTTGCTAGAGGGCTTCTCGTTGTGTTTATCACTGGTGGATCTATCTTGAGCAATCTAAGGTATTAATTGGAAAAACCATTTTTCCTTCCCTTTGTGTTGGTCAAACAAGAACCAAGAACCCTAGGGTTCTTGGTGTTCTTCGTACAAGTATTTATTATGTTAATCTTGCCTAGATTTCCAACATCCCCAATCCTTTAGGGTTTAAGGATTAAGTTTAATCTCAGTTCCGCTTTAGGGATTAAACTAGCTAGTTGGTTCAACCGGAATGAACAAGTTCATGTTCATATCAGTTTATGGTTCGAATCAGTATGACTAGGTTTGACTCTAGGAGTTGAGTGAAACCCTTCTGTGGTACCAGATAAGCATGAATTTGATCACCAAGTTCCTGTTGGAATTATGTGCAGAGTTAGTCAACCTATGATGATACATCCACGCCTACGAAACACTTAAGGGTCATACCGGTGAGTGCATGTAATACGAGCAAGATATGTAATGATACTTGGAAGAGGAATGATTCATAATAGTCATTTATGAATCAGTTAAGTATTAAGTTAAGTTCAACTTATTACTAGATTAGTTTATCTAACTAATTAATACAAGTATATGTTCATTTACTAGTTTGAGTAAATTTACAATGTGTTAATTAAAGATTATCCATAATACGATTTAAGGCAATTAAATCATATGGTAATTAGACAATATTATTGTCAAAATTATATAAAGTTTATTATATAATTAATTATTAAAAGTATAAATACAAAGTATATATTCTGTCTATATATATACGAGAAATATATTAAGTGTATAAATGCTAGATATTTAATAGTTAAGTGTAACAATAATAACTAGATAAACTACAAGGGTTTAATATGTAAAAGACAAGTTTAATTAAGGGATTGATCTTAATTAAACTAGAAGGGCCCTAAGTGAAAGTCCTTCTATTATAAATAGAAGGCTTGGGGTTCCCTTACTGTGTTACACCATAGAAGCCGAAACCCTAGCCCCACCCTCTCCTAGTTTCGGCCGAATAGAGGGAGAACACAAGTTCTTGTGTTCTTCGTTCTTCATGTTCTTCAAGTCTAGAAGATCAAGGATCGTTACAAGTGGTCAACTAGAGGATGGCTCGTCGTGTTCATCATCAGTGTACTTACTTAAGCTAAACTAATGTATGATTTATGGAACACTCTTTCTTCCGCTTCTCCTCTTGTTCGAAATCGACACCAAGAACCCTAGGGTTCTTGGTGGCCGTCGAATTAAACACAAGTATGTATGTGTGTTCGAGTTTTTCATTCAAGGTTTCTTTTCTTGTTAATCTAGTTTGATTTCCAAGTTCCTATAATCCTTTAGGGTTTAAGGATTAGGTTTAATCTCAGTTCCGCTTTTAGGGATTAAATCAGCTAGTTGGTTTAAACCGGTCAAGAACACCATCATGTTCTTACCAGTATGGTTCGAACCAAGTGACTAGGAGGTCGACCCAATGGGTTGATCAGTGTTATGAAACCCTTCAGTGGTATCAGAGAGATGGTTAAGAAATCTAAACAAAATTAACAAAGTTATGTTTGTTTAAATTTCCAAGTTTTTTATTTTTGTTCCTTCTTCTTTTTTCTTCCTTGTAGATTTCGAAAAGGGTAAAGAACCGTAGACCAAGAATGTTAAACCGTTTAGTTTAATTGGTCATAGGGATTCTAAACCCTAGTAATTTCGAGATATAGAAAGAACCCTAGGACCAACAACATTAAACTAGTTTAGTTTAATTGGTGAAAAGGCTTCTTCCCCTAACCCTAGTATTTTCGAAAATTGTAGAACCCTAGGATCAAGAGTGTCAAAATTTTTGGTCAAAAGGATTCTTTCCTTTTTACTTTGATCTTCAAAATCTAGGACCAAGTATGTTAAACTAGTTTTTAGTTTAAATGGTCAAAATGGATCCTTTCCTTTTTTCCCAAGATTTAGAAAATCATAAGGAGACTTGGACACCAAGCTTGATTACACTAGTTTAGTTTAAGGAATTTTGAAACCCTAGAAGTAACCTAGGACCAAGAACATTAAACTAATTTAGTTTAATTGGTTAATAGGATTAATCAAGAACATAATCTAGAACCTAGAAAATTAAACAAGTTTATGTTTAATGAGGTTTGATTATTGTTTTAATAAGTTTATTAAAGCTAGTTCTTTAAATCTAGAAATCTAGACAAAGTTTTGTTTAGAAGATTTAAATCAATAAGTTTAAATAAAATTATTAAAGTTATAATCCATCCTAGAATTTTAAACAAAGTTTAAAACTAGGTTTTAATTGATCAAGAACAAGATAAGAGTTTAATTAATTAAATTTAATCAAGGATAAAAGAGAAATGTTAACTTTAAAGTCTTAAAATTAACAAGATATATCATATTAATGTATATATAATTTTCAGATTTTTCAAATTAAAAGTGATTTTAAAAGATAAAATAGTTTGTAAATTAGTCTAAGTTAAAATATAAATGTACAAATTAGGTGTAATATTCTTATTAAGATTGTTATAAGTTTTTAAATAAATTATATATATATATATATATATATATATATATATAAATTATATATATATATATATATATATATATATATATATATATATATATATATATATAGGTGAGCGTTCATGCGAGAACCAATGTTTTTGCGAGAACTGCGAGAACCATTTATAGCCATCAGATTAGAAGATTTGTGGTTAAGATCATCGGTGGCATAATCGTAAATAAGTGGAAATGCATGGATTTAAAGTTAGTGACCAAAGGGTTAAAATGGTCCATTTAATTTACATCTTAATAATAAAAAAGGAAAAAAAACACCTCGTGCTTCTCTCTCTATACATATAACCCTACTCATTAAACCCTAATAAAAAAATGTGTTCCCCCAATTCTCTCTCAACCAACCGGCTATTCATAACCCCCGCTGGAAATCATGAGTCTGCCACCACCGCCGCCTTTCACCACCATGCATTCGTACATGCTAAAATATCCGACGCCAGCGCCCACCTTACCACCACCCATTGAACCACCATGGCGGACATGTTTTGAATCAGATCTGGGATCGAAGAGTTGCGGTGGCGGATTCCGGTGAAAGACCCATCGTGGGGTATAACTCAGATCTGACTGATTATATACTAACGAAATCACATATGTTCATGTTTATCTGATTATATACTAATGAATCAGATGAATCAGCGTTGATTCTCGGACCCCCCGATCGCCGATCTCACAACCGGCAACCAACATCCAGCGACAGTTCTCGCACCATAGATCTCGCATCCGAAAACCGGTGATTTGTTCGATCTGTGTTATTTATTTTACCGGTGATATTGCTAATTTAAAAAAAATCAAAACTATTAAAATCTTCATTTTTTCCCTAACAATGTATTCCACTACTAAAAAAATTATTTTTTCCAGATCTGTGATTGGGTACCATCGTATACTTCTGAGTAGTCTTTGAAATTAAAATGTAATGTGGTGGTCGCTGTTTGTTGCTGTACGCATGTAACAAGAAACAGAGAATGGTGTAACCATGGATTGGGGTGGGGTAGTGTTAAATGGATTGATGTGGAGTATGCATATATGCATTGTATTTTATGTTATACATTTGTTAAACAATTATTCTTTGTTCAATTTTAGCGATTTGTGAAAACGGTTCTTTCAAGGGACACACAAGTCCAGATCTGTGATTTCAAGCAGGCCCCTTTTTATGTGTTTATGTGTGTGGTGAACCATTAAATGTTCTGATTTATTTTGTTCATTAGTGAATTGTAAAATTTGTATATTGGTGAACATATTTTGCATTTTTGTTCATCAATAATATAGTCATTTGTTAATTATGTATGTTTCTTTATTAGTGAATATGTAAATTTTGTATTGTATATTGAATTTGTAAATTTTGTACATTGTTGTACTTTTCATCCAGATCTGGATTATTTATCAATAATATAGTCATTTGTTCATTATATATATTTGTACATTTTTTCATTAGTAAATATGTAAATTTGTTCATTGGCGAACATATTTTTCAAGCGGGAACACGCAAAATTTGAATTATGAACACTGGTGAACAATTTTTTAAGTGAATACAATTATCCGGTGAAAACAATTTTCCGATAGGATTAGTCAACATCTTGTTAAGTAAATATGAAAAGTATTAATAATATTGATTTAATTGAATTTATTAAAAAAATCCAAAAAGACCTTAATACCCTTTATATATAATAATTTAATTAAATGAAATGATTGATTATAAAGTGGTTCTCGCAGTTCTCGCAATAATAATGGTTCTCGCATGAACGCTCTCCTATATATATATATATATATATATATATATATATATATATATATATATATATATATATATATATAAGTGGGATCCTGTGAGGACTCAAAAAACGGTGACGACTCGCGAGAACAACTCATAAACATTTCAAAAAAATCCGAAAAAAATATATATAACTCACCATGATAATTACTACATTTGACAAAAAAAAAATTCGAAAAAAAAATTATGATCCACTTTTTTTTGCGGATCATAACAATGATCCATATATTTTTTGTGGATCATTATTATGATCCATTTTATTTTCTTTGGATCATTTTTGAAAAACGTTTTTTTTTGGATCTTATAGGCTGCGATTTAGATATTTAAAAAAGAAATGTTTTTAAAAAAAGTTTGTTTTGGATCATTTTTAGTGTTTTTTTTGGAGTCCTCGCAGTCCTCACCGGGAAAAGAGTCTTTACCGGATCCGGACCCTATATATATATATATATATATATATATATATATATATATATATATATATATATATATATATATATATATATATATATATATATATATATATATAGATATATATGTATATATATATATATATATATATATATTTATATACGAGATTAAAATGGAACATTAAACATGTATGTTATTTTGATCACTTAATTGTATATTATAATAACTAGAAATTTGTATTAAGTTATAATTAAACTAGAAATGTACAAAGTTGTAAACAACTAGAAATTGTACAAAAGTAAGGTTTTATTATAATTAGACAATAATACGAAAGTTATAAATGTTAGATTGTATAAAGTTATAAGTAATTATAACTAGTTATTTATACAAGTATATTACGAGGTACGTAATGTTCTAGATTAATGATCAAAGGTAAAATAACATAAGAAATTCAGAACCTATATTTAACTAAGACTTAGTTACATATAAGAATGGTTCAAACAAACTAAGATTATCATATATAGTTTATATATAATAAGTTTATTAGTGTTCACCAAGAATAAACTAGTGATTGTGTTCATGCTCAAATTCCATCATGGTTGTTGGAATTAGTGGGAGCTACACAAGCAAATCGCATAGTTTATAAATGTGTCCTTTGGACATATTTTGGAGAATCTAATAAGTAAATGTTTAATTTTATTATTAGACATAGAAGAACTAGATATGTTAAATTAGAATTATGACTTTTGTTCGTAAGTCATAAAGAATTAAAATCTCCATTCTAAAGTTTAACATGAGGTTTAAAAAGGTTTTTCAAGTAAATAAAACAAGTACGTTTTATTAAGATAAGAATTTTCACAAAACTTAGTAACATCTTTTTGTACACCTCGTTTTTAGGTATACAAAGTAAAATCGAACAAATTTAAAACTTAGAGTTTTAAAGGTAATTTTAAAAAGGCGTTTTGTGGAATTAAGTACACGAATCGCACATTTTAAAATTAAGGATTAAAATTGGAATAAGGTTTAAGCCTAGTTTAACACTTAAACAAACCCAAGAAAATCTTAGATCGAAGTACTATCCACCTAATGAAACACCTCACTTGTTCAACGATATTCATATTGTAAGGATAAAGAACCTTAGATATGGATTCAAATCATTGCGAGTGTTAGGATGCCTAAGGTTCTGTGATAATCGGGAGTCCCGGCGCAGAACATCGGACTGTCTTAGATGGTCTGATCTACTTTGGTGATAATCGGGAGTCCCGACCCAAAAAGTACTTGAGTAGAATAAACATACTAGACTTTATTGCAACTTAGAAATGTGCAATTAAAATTGTACAAGGTTGTAGTAAGTTAAAAGTCTATAGATTCTACGACCCCTAGGAATCGTATCAAGTCTTGGTGCGGTTGGTAAGGATGTTACCTACCAGAAACAGCATGTCTCGTCGGAAAGTGCCCAAACCTTGCTGCAAGAATGTGATATATGGATCCTAGGCCTAAAATATCAATTATGGGTTTATAATATATTTTAGAGATGTTTATTGATGATTACAAATTAAACCGGGTTTGATTTATAGCTGGCAGCAACAACCACAACGACAAGTACAAACAATCTCTCGCTACGCTAGATTCTAGAAAAGGACAAGTTGACTGGGTGTAACGCCCCAAAATTTGTAATAATTTAATAATAATATTTTAATTGTCATATTTATTTTTTTAAAAGAATAATTAATAATTAATAAATTAATTATAAAGGAGTTCGTCGGTTCATATTGTCTTGACATTTTAATTATTTGGACATTCTTTTATAGACATTCGTATATCATTAAATGTAATTAAAAAGTTTGTCTCGGGTTTGGACCGGTTAGTTGATAGTAAGAGTGGAGTGAAATTCTTTTGAGTCGGGCCGGCCATTCGGCCAAGGCCCCATCCCATTCGCTTTCCTTTTATGGGCCCGAGTTCTGAGATAAGTCCTTTAACCCGATTAAGCTTAGAGCCTAGAGCCCAATAAGTAAAGTACTTAAACTAAAAATTAACCTAAATCACTTTTAATCCCCCACTTGTTTTTTTTCTCTCTGCCGACATTTGAAGGGAGGTTGCAAATTGTGGACGGCGGAGGTACCTATGTCATCTGGTCATCGAGAATATGATTTTGACATATTAAATCTTGGATTGAATAAATTGTTTTTTCTTCCTTGCTTGCATCACGTGTCCAACTGAAACTCATACAACAAATCACCTCCTTTGAAACTCTCCATTTTTCTTTGTTTGGATGATGCGGCAGAGAGTAGAAGGCAAGTAGGTACCAATTTTGTGGTTATTGCGTATCACGATTTAAATAAAAAAGGGCGTATTGATATTTGGTGACGTCTAGTAATTCACGATTCGTCTGTGGAACCGTCTTTCTCATAGGGTATAATCTCTATCCCTTCTTGTCGTTGGTTTTGTTGAATGATTATGTTGAGTAATGTTAATTATGTGTATCGTTGTTTTAGTATAATATGTGTCTTTGTTTTCTCTAAGTTCTGTTTCGGGTTCTGATCAAGCTGAGTTTCGGGGCTGTCGGGTGCCTCGGGAACAAAGGGGTTGATGTCGGGATATAAAACAAGTTTTAAATGCACGCTTAAATTTGGACAGGCCTGTTGGTCAACTTTGACTCTGTTTTTACCACACTTAAAATACGTTTTGGGATTTTCGGCCCGAGATGGGAGCTTGTTTTCTGAGTTATCTTTCCAATGCTGCAACCCTCTCGTCAATCTGATTTACGGTTTAAAAGATATACCCGTTTTATTATGCTGCTGTTAGGAACTTGACCTGTGCAACATGCCTGTCTTGTGTCACCATTTTGAGACCCTTAGAAACCGTCTTGGCCAGTGATTGTCTCACAGTGATTAGTAGTTCTGGTTGCCTAGTTTCTGTGGTAAAAAGATGGGAAAAATCTAGTGTACCGTTTATGAATTATGGCAGTTCCCGTGAGACTGACGGGTGCTGCCAGCTTTTCTAAAATAAGCCCTTGGGTTGGATTTTAATTCGGGGTTTATTTTTATGTTTTAAGATCGTCTAGGAGTAACCGAGAAGCGCCTTAGAGTGTCGAGGAGCCTTTGGAGCTTACGTAATCCAGGTGAGTATTCTCACCTTGTATTCAGTTTTAACGTTTACATGCATGACTTATGTGTTATATTATTTGTACCATGTTTGCTATCTGAGTTTGATCTGTTATCTGAGTTTGATCTGTTATCTGGGTTATCTGAGTTGATTATGTTAAAGAGATAAAAATATAATAATACACATCTGGGTTTTAGGCTATATGCCTATTTGGGATCACCTCCCGTCTGAGTTTTGGGATCACCTCCCGTCTGAGTTTTGGCTTACGCCTATCTGGGGTGTGAGGAGGGGCGATCGACCCAAATCACACAAGCGCGCTATATAAATTAAAATCTGAGAAAAATAATCTGGGAAATTAAACTGAGTAATAAACTGAGTAGACTCTGAGTAGGAGTACACCAATGTGCCCTCATGTGTTGTATGTTATGATTGATTACATTTTGTGAATATTCACTCAGCTTTCCCGCTGACCCAAAACTTTCCCCCCATTATTTCAGGTACCAGCAAAGGAAAGGAGAAGGTGGACGGTTGACCGCTGTATCTTTCCAGTGCTGATGTGGACAACATTTAACATTTTAAAATACTTTATTTTATTTAAACTATTTCCGCATTAAATACATTTTTTAAATGAAAATATTATTATTGGGATTTAATTATTCAAGTTATTGGGACTTTTTTTATTTAAAATCTTGTACTCAAAAAGTTTTAAATTTTTACGAATTTTTGGGTGTTACAAGTTGGTATCAGAGCTCTGACTTGAGGGATGTTGGTTCGCAAGGGGCGAATTCAAACTCAAGTTTGAGTTTCGAGTTCTTAAAACGAGAAATGAGTAAAATAATTTTTTGAGAAAAGTTTCCACATCAAACATACAGCGATCGACCCAAATCACACAAGCGCGCTATATAAATTAAAATCTGAGAAAAATAATCTGGGAAATTAAACTGAGTAATAAACTGAGTAGAGTCTGAGTAGGAGTACACCAATGTGCCCTCATGTGTTGTATGTTATGATTGATTACATTTTGTGAATATTCACTCAGCTATCCCGCTGACCAAAAACTTTCCCCCCATTATTTCAGGTACCAGCAAAGGAAAGGAAAAGGTGGACGGTTGACCGCTGTATCTTTCCAGTGCTGATGTGGACAACATTTAACATTTTAAAATACTTTATTTTATTTAAACTATTTCCGCATTAAATACATTTTTTAAATGAAATTATTATTATTGGGATTTAATTATTCAAGTTATTGGGACTTTTTTTATTTAAAATCTTGTACTCAAAAAGTTTTAAATTTTTACGAATTTTTGGGTGTTACAAGTTGGTATCAGACATCTGACTTGAGGGATTTGGGTTCGCAAGGGGCGAATTCAAACTCAAGTTTGAGTTTCGAGTTCTTAAAACGAGAAATGAGTAAAATAATTTTTTGAGAAAAGTTTCCACATCAAACATACAGCGATCGACCCAAATCACACAAGCGCGCTATATAAATTAAAATCTGAGAAAAATAATCTGGGAAATAAAACTGAGTAATAAACTGAGTAGAGTCTGTGTAGGAGTACACCAATGTGCCCTCATGTGTTGCATGTTATGATTGATTACATTTTGTGAATATTCACTCAGCTTTCCCGCTGACCCAAAACTTTCCCCCCATTATTTCAGGTACCAGCAAAGGAAAGGAGAAGGTGGACGGTTGACCGCTGTATCTTTCCAGTGCTGATGTGGACAACATTTAACATTTTAAAATACTTTATTTTATTTAAACTATTTCCGCATTAAATACATTTTTTAAATGATAATATTATTATTGGGATTTAATTATTCAAGTTATTGGGACTTTTTTTATTTAAAATCTTGTACTCAAAAAGTTTTAAATTTTTACGAATTTTTGGGTGTTACAAGTTGGTATCAGAGCTCTGACTTGAGGGATTTGGGTTCGCAAGGGGCGAATTCAAACTCAAGTTTGAGTTTCGAGTTCTTAAAACGAGAAATGAGTAAAATAATTTTTTGAGAAAAGTTTCCACATCAAACATACAGCGATCGACCCAAATCACACAAGCGCGCTATATAAATTAAAATCTGAGAAAAATAATCTGGGAAATTAAACTGAGTAATAAACTGAGTAGACACTGAGTAGGAGTACACCAATGTGCCCTCATGTGTTGCATGTTATGATTGATTACATTTTGTGAATATTCACTCAGCTTTCCCGCTGACCCAAAACTTTCCCCCCATTATTTCAGGTACCAGCAAAGGAAAGGAGAAGGTGGACGGTTGACCGCTGTATCTTTCCAGTGCTGATGTGGACAACATTTAACATTTTAAAATACTTTATTTTATTTAAACTATTTCCGCATTAAATACATTTTTTAAATGAAAATATTATTATTGGGATTTAATTATTCAAGTTATTGGGACTTTTTTTATTTAAAATCTTGTACTCAAAAAGTTTTAAGTTTTTACGAATTTTTGGGTGTTACAAGTTGGTATCAGAGCTCTGACTTGAGGGATTTTGGTTCGCAAGGGGCGAATTCAAACTCAAGTTTGAGTTTCGAGTTCTTAAAACGAGAAATGAGTAAAATAATTTTTTGAGAAAAGTTTCCACATCAAACATACAGCGATCGACCCAAATCACACAAGCGCGCTATATAAATTAAAATCTGAGAAAAATAATCTGGGAAATTAAACTGAGTAATAAACTGAGTAGAGTCTGAGTAGGAGTACACCAATGTGCCCTCATGTGTTGTATGTTATGATTGATTACATTTTGTGAATATTCACTCAGCTTTCCCGCTGACCAAAAACTTTCCCCCCATTATTTCAGGTACCAGCAAAGGAAAGGAGAAGGTGGGCGGTTGACCGCTGTATCCAGTGCTGATGTGGTCAACATTTAACATTTTAAAATACTTTATTTTATTTAAACTATTTCCGCATTAAATACATTTTTTAAATGAAATTATTATTATTGGGATTTAATTATTCAAGTTATTGGGACTTTTTTTATTTAAAATCTTGTACTCAAAAAGTTTTAAATTTTTACGAATTTTTGGGTGTTACAAGTTGGTATCAGAGCTCTGACTTGAGGGATTTGGGTTCGCAAGGGGCGAATTCAAACTCAAGTTTGAGTTTCGAGTTCTTAAAACGAGAAATGAGTAAAATAATTTTTTGAGAAAAGTTTCCACATCAAACATACAGCGATCGACCCAAATCACACAAGCGCGCTATATAAATTAAAATCTGAGAAAAATAATCTGGGAAATAAAACTGAGTAATAAACTGAGTAGAGTCTGAGTAGGAGTACACCAATGTGCCCTCATGTGTTGCATGTTATGATTGATTACATTTTGTGAATATTCACTCAGCTTTCCCGCTGACCCAAAACTTTCCCCCCATTATTTCAGGTACCAGCAAAGGAAAGGAGAAGGTGGACGGTTGACCGCTGTATCTTTCCAGTGCTGATGTGGACAACATTTAACATTTTAAAATACTTTATTTTATTTAAACTATTTCCGCATTAAATACATTTTTTAAATGATAATATTATTATTGGGATTTAATTATTCAAGTTATTGGGACTTTTTTTATTTAAAATCTTGTACTCAAAAAGTTTTAAATTTTTACGAATTTTTGGGTGTTACAAGTTGGTATCAGAGCTCTGACTTGAGGGATTTGGGTTCGCAAGGGGCGAATTCAAACTCAAGTTTGAGTTTCGAGTTCTTAAAACGAGAAATGAGTAAAATAATTTTTTGAGAAAAGTTTCCACATCAAACATACAGCGATCGATCCAAATCACACAAGCGCGCTATATAAATTAAAATCTGAGAAAAATAATCTGGGAAATTAAACTGAGTAATAAACTGAGTAGACACTGAGTAGGAGTACACCAATGTGCCCTCATGTGTTGCATGTTATGATTGATTACATTTTGTGAATATTCACTCAGCTTTCCCGCTGACCCAAAACTTTCCCCCCATTATTTCAGGTACCAGCAAAGGAAAGGAGAAGGTGGACGGTTGACCGCTGTATCTTTCCAGTGCTGATGTGGACAACATTTAACATTTTAAAATACTTTATTTTATTTAAACTATTTCCGCATTAAATACATTTTTTTAAATGATAATATTATTATTGGGATTTAATTATTCAAGTTATTGGGACTTTTTTTATTTAAAATCTTGTACTCAAAAAGTTTTAAATTTTTACGAATTTTTGGGTGTTACAAGTTGGTATCAGAGCTCTGATTTGAGGGATTTGGGTTCGCAAGGGGCGAATTCAAACTCAAGTTTGAGTTTCGAGTTCTTAAAACGAGAAATGAGTAAAATAATTTTTTGAGAAAAGTTTCCACATCAAACATACAGCGATCGACCCAAATCACACAAGCGCGCTATATAAATTAAAATCTGAGAAAAATAATCTGGGAAATTAAACTGAGTAATAAACTGAGTAGACTCTGAGTAGGAGTACACCAATGTGCCCTCATGTGTTGTATGTTATGATTGATTACATTTTGTGAATATTCACTCAGCTTTCCCGCTGACCCAAAACTTTCCCCCCATTATTTCAGGTACCAGCAAAGGAAAGGAGAAGGTGGACGGTTGACCGCTGTATCTTTCCAGTGCTGATGTGGACAACATTTAACATTTTAAAATACTTTATTTTATTTAAACTATTTCCGCATTAAATACATTTTTTAAATGATAATATTATTATTGGGATTTAATTATTCAAGTTATTGGGACTTTTTTTATTTAAAATCTTGTACTCAAAAAGTTTTAAATTTTTACGAATTTTTGGGTGTTACAAGTTGGTATCAGAGCTCTGACTTGAGGGATTTGGGTTCGCAAGGGGCGAATTCAAACTCAAGTTTGAGTTTCGAGTTCTTAAAACGAGAAATGAGTAAAATATTTTTTTGAGAAAAGTTTCCACATCAAACATACAGCATGTCATGTCGACCTCTCGCTTTTCCCGTTGCCGGTAATGTTAAGTGTTTTTATTTATTTGCATATTATATATATATATATATATATATATATATATATAAAGCATATTATATATATATATATAATATATATATATAATAAAGCATATTATATATATATATATAATATATATATATATATAAAGTTAAATGTTAAGTGTTTTTATTTATTTGCATATTATATATATATATATATATATATATATATATATATATATATATATATATATATATATATATATATATATATATATATATATATATATATAAAGCATTTAGGATATTTCCCTAAATAGTATACTGAAAATTCAGCCAAATTCTTACTATTTTAGGAACATTTAACTTTTGCTCAAAAAATAAGAACTATCCAGGATTCGAGCCCACCACTTGTAGGTCAGAGGCCAACACACTTACCAACTGCGCTGGCATACAACTATGTTACATGCCCGAAACACAAATCTTTTAACCCTTTGCGTATCGGCCCACCAAACATTTTCAGCCTTTTCAAAATTGAAATTAAAAAATGAGGAGCCTCAACGATTGAATACCCTTTGCGTATTGGAGATTGTGTCAATTGCCTTCGCCAGTTTATTACCCTCCTCGAACCCACCAAAAAATGATAGAATCCACGAGCCTCATTGATTCAAATTAAGCCACTCATCTTTAATCGCCTGTTGAAATACCCTCCTCGATTGCTTCAAGGATGAGTATCCATCTTCACTATATAAAATACACAAAATTGACGATTTGAGGAAACATACAGATGGATGAAGAAACTTACAGAGAATTTGCGTTATTTTTAGCTTATATTGCTCCAATTTAATGTTATGAGTTGCAGTTTCGTGAATCAGGATGTGAGAACTGTCCTTTCTTTAAGATGGATGAAGATAGTGATTGCAAACCTAATTTTACCGGGTAACGATTAACACTATATAGAGCATTTGAATGTTTGTTAGCTTATTATTTAGTCAAAGTACATAATGATGTGTGATTATTTTTAGGTTTTCAGTGTACCGCACTACCGTGTGTGATTATTTTTTTAATCTGTTATCTGAATTTGGTTTTTCAGTTCTAAGCGAGTCCCCCACCTTCTCTGGTTTGTGCTCCAGGTAATGCTAATCTTATGATCTTAATTACAAAATTTCATAAATAAATTTAAAATCTTGAGATTCCACTTGCATTAGTGCTTTCTTTTTATCTCACTGTTAACACAATATCATTATCCAACTTATTTAAGTTCTCTGGTACGGGAAAATCTCAAATTTTTGAAATTTGCTACTAATTAAGCAAAACACATTCAAAACTATGCTCACCTATGGTCCTGCATCCTTTAAAATAAACCAATCCTGATAACATTGTGTAAAAATGTAAAATGACCATTTACCATTTTAACTTGTAGGTAAATTGATGTTGGATGCTTGGGCCTTTGGGTTAGCTGATGGTGGACTTCAACTGCAATTTCACTTCAATATCCTTACCAGAATATTGGTTGCATCTAGAACCAGGTTGTAGTAGTACAGGAACTTCAAAGTTACTTAAATATTATCAATTTAAAAGTCTTTATGTATATATACCTTAATTTTTCTGGCTACTAATTTGTACAGTATTTCAATCTGAATTTCGGTCATTACAGGAACAATCATATTTCAGTAAAAGCATGTGTTTCAATGCTGGTTCCATTTAGATTTTGCTCCGTGATTTTCATGATTTTTATGAAATAGTACCGCAATTACAACCACGAAAGTGTTTCGAACTGCAACTGCACTGCATAGAAATATCCATATCTATAATTATCAAGAAATATATATAGTGTAGCCCAAAACACCGAGAATAATTATAGATATGGTCAAGTTTGTGTTGATTGTTAGTAGGTTTTACTGTATTCTATATTGACTGGTTCAAGTAATGGATGTAGATTTGATAGTTTCATTTTAAAAAAATGAATTATGTTGTATTGTAAAGGAACTTTTTTGGTATTTTCGTTTAAGCACAATGAGATTATTAACGCCTCAATGTTGTATTTTACATAAGTATGAATTTGACACTACTTACAGTTCTTCATCTTTGTTACAAAGATAAAATGTTATACCTCTACATATCAAAAGCCACAATTTGAAATTTTGGAAATATGAAATATTTGGTTTTCTACACTCGTACCCATTTTAAACTATTTTTTTTGTTTCTGTTATCTCATGAGATTGAAGATTAGGAAGTCTGATCTTCCATGTTAATTTTGACCAAATTCATTTGTCGGAAATGATATGACAATCAAACTTAGATTATGCGTAATGGGTGACCACTGTTTTAGTGATCACCCCTGACACATCAGTGCCACATCAGCTTTTCCTCTTACGACCAAACACATAAAAAATCTCGACCAAACCACGTAGCCGACGACCAAACCCCTTTCCTTCTTTTCCCTTCCTTTTCACCTCGACCCATTCCGGTCGTCTGGACGACCAATAACGCCTCGGGAAGCGTCGTGTGTGAGATGGTGTAACGGCAGGGACGCGTCCCTTATCAATGGGACGCATGGGGACGGAGGTCGCGACCTCTAGCGTTACGGACAGTCTTACGTATCGAATACAACATGTTGCTCAACAACACAGTTTTTTCGCTTTACTACCGTTGTCGCATTATGTGGTTACCCAACTAGATCAATCGATGCAAGACATGATGGGGATGAGATTCTTTTTTGGTGGAAAAATGTGTAATCGAACACCATTTACTCGCCGGAAAATATAGTTGCAAGGTACTCTCATGATGCAAGGTACCCGCTGCCGCATTGCGCGGGTACCTTATATATATATATATATATATATATATATATATATATATATATATATATATATATATATATATATATATATATATATATATATATATATATATATATATATATATATATATATATATATATATTCTGAGTTTAGCTAGAAAGTGCATTTTGAGAAATTTGAGTTAAAAATCTGAGAGAGATTCTGAGTATATTTCGCGACGTGGATCGCTGATCTGAGTATAATTTAGATTATAATTCCGATTTTTGTTTCTTTACTCTTGGAGTTCTATATATTTTTATAAATACAAAACATATAATAGAGTTAATTTGGAATTTTATTCAAAGAGATTTTAATCATGGGTGTAATAAATAGATATCAAGTTATAACATAAAAACCATAAATTATTTAATGAGAAACATAAACTGAGCAAACGAGAAAATCAGGAACAATATATTTTATGAGAAAGTAATAAAAGTTTCCAATTAAAAAGGAAAACCTAATAAAGTTAATGAGAGATTATATAATCCTGAGAAATTTTCACCATAGTGTAATTCTGGGATTTTAAAAGTTGGTATCAGAGCTCTGATACCATGGTGTAATAACTGGGTATCGATTTATGATGTGAAAGCAATAAATTTTAAAGAGAGAATGAGGGAGTCCTTAATATTTATTTAAGGGAGTAATAAAATTTCTATAATGAGAACTATTAAAAGCTTTCGTTTGGAGATAACACTTCATAAAAGGAGTTATTGAAACGAGTAAATAAGAGATTATTAAATCAAATTGATTTTGAATATTTTACTTAAATGAGGGTTTATCAAGTTGAATAAGGATGAATTATTAACTCGAGAAAATGAGAAATACTTAAAATTTGGGGTATGACTGTTAAAATTAAATGAACGAAGAATGATTTCATCAAAAATTTATTGGAACATGTAATTTATTTAAAAAGGGTATTTATTGAATCGAGCGTAACATTAATTAATAAAGTGGGTTAAAGAAGCAATCAAGTCGAGTTAAATGAGCATTATTAACACGAGATAAAAAAAAACTTATTGAACAAGGTTAAAAGAGAAATTATTAAATTAAACTTACTAAAAACGGAATTAAAAAAATAAAAAATAAATTTGTGAATACAATGAGCCACGAGTTGTAATAATTGTGAAGATTTCATGTTGAAAAAGTCAACAAGTTTTGACATGTATTAAATTGAGATAAAATGAGAAAACATTCAAAGTATGTAATTTAAGTAGCTGAGTGCAAAATCCATAATTACTAAATGTGAATAACTAGTTAAGTGAGAAATCATTAAGTAACTCAGAGATATTAAATAAATTATATAAGTTTATTATACTAATTAATCGTGATTTTGCTGAGTCAAATTAATCAGAAATTTTTCTTTAGTTTATCTTAAAAGAGCATTTATTAAAATGGACTAAGGGGAAACTATCATCATGCATTTGATGACGATTTATTAAAATGAGTTAAAAGAGTTATAACTGAACCAAGTTAAGCGAGGAACACAATAACTGAGAACTCTAATAGAAATGGTATTAATCGACGCTCACAAATTACAATAAATTTAATATAATTGTGAAGAGGATGTAAATCATATTGATGAGGAGTGATTAATCATGACATATCCATTGAAACGTTTAAAATGAGATATGTATTGTGAAAGTAACAAGTGGAGATAGTTCTATGAATCTGAGTTATCCGAGTATCGCGTACGAGACTATATATATGCATGATTTTCTGAGTAGTGTTTATGATATTTTGAGTACACACAACTGACTGCATATCTATATTTTTCCGATATGGAAAATAAAATTTTCTTTCTTCTGAGTGTGATTGCTGGTGGAATTTTTCTGTGAGAAGTTGTGAACTTTGGGATTGACTTGTGACCAAACAAAAGTATGTGTCGAAAGTAATAGAGGGCCCCTATTACCGTGTACACACATGACTTTTGGTTGGTTATGAGAAGATTTTGAGGGGAACAATGGACCAATGCTTGTTGTTATGAAAGTAGTATGTGTATCCTAATTATTTGGATTGTTATGTGCTTGCTTGTTTTATTATGGTAGAGAATGCCAGTTCCAAACTCGAGGACGAGTTTTCTCCAAGTGGAGTTGAGTAGGAGTAAAAAGGGAAATTGCCAAGAAATAATTATCGTTAACTATTACTTATAAATATTATGTGCATGATGCTTATGCATGGAGGTTTTATTTTTCTAAGATACATATACATGGTTAAAGAATTTATAAAAGTAGTTATTCAACTGAGTAACTAAGAGTGATTAAATTCATTTTATAGAGTAACTATCAAATTGAGTAGTTGTGAATAATTAAATTTATTCTATGGGGTAATTATAGAGTTTAAAACAAATTGATAAATCGGGATTAATTGAGAAATTAATAAATCAAGTTAATTGAGGTGAGTGCAATCGTGAAAAGAGAAGTAGTAAATACTATAATAAATCAAGTTAATTGAGGAAATGAGTTAAAATGACGTCGCTAAATTGAGTTGCTAAAGAATTATTAAAACAAATGAGAAAATTTTATCTTTATCGATTATTGAGTAAATTTTGAGTTTATAAGAAATTAAATTTTATAAGAAATATTATCACGAGTTGAGTTTATAAGAAATTTTTGAGTAAATTGTATCTTAAGTGAGTAAGTTATTAAAATGAGTTAAAAGACAAACATTTTAAATTTACGGTGAGTTTTATCTAAAAGTTTTGAAGTGTACAAAATTTTTATCATGAGAAAACTTTATTTTGAGTAATATATTTTGCTTAGAGTTTGTCAAATAATACATTTTGTTATTAAATGATTGAATAAAGGTTAACTGAGTATTGAGTAAATGAGAGTTAACGAATTAATTCCCAAGTTGAGTAATAAGAAATCATTAATATAAGGGTGATGTTAATTGATTTTTATATATATAAAAAGTGGATAACCAGAGTCAATGAGTAAATATGTGGTTGAAATAATCTTGAGAAATTTTTTTATTAATGGGAAGTCATTAATCGAGGTTTGAAATAAGTTGTATGTAAATTTTAATCAAGTGTAATTGGAATGTATGCAAATTGAGTAATTTGAAAGATTATATTTAATATTAAAAATAATTCATTCCAGATGTTGGTACATATATCTTAATTAGTAATCGAAGGTGATCTAATATACATAAAGGAGTAGATGAGATATGAATCGGATGTGCGTAATTATGCCTTTTTATGTTTATATATGAGATTTATTTGTGGTAGGTAACGATATTACTGATAAATATTTCCACATTCGGAGTTACATTTCTGGGTTTGTTTATGAGTTACATTTCTGAGTTTACCCCCGAGTTATATTTCCGAGTTTATTTCTAAGTCAGATTTCTGAGTTACACTCTTGAGATATGTTTTGAGTTCATTTCCGAGTTAGACTTCTGAGTTATATTTCTAGATATGAGAATTTTGTGTGAATAATTTTCCTGTTTTTGTGGTAGTTACCACTAAATTGTTTTTATACCTTAAGCAAATTGATGTCCCATAGAGTAGAGGACCTTCCTGAGCCATTAGTGATAGAGAATCGCCAATAATAAGATTTTACATGTTACTAGAATGTATAGTGATCAATTGATAGGGCAATGCGGAAAGCTTTTCCTATAAAACTTATTGGTATCTCCATGAGAGAGCCATGTGTGATAGTGAAGATGAATTGAATGACCGAGTACCACGTCGGGATCATCTGTCGCCACAAACAAATCCGTAGCAAACCGCCAAGTGGAGTTGAATCGGAGATTCAACACAACATCAATCGTTGGATACAGGAAGTGTGTTCGGCTGAGAGGGTAAGAAGAAATCTTCAGCATGGTGCCACAGGTTATTTGGTGTATATTATCGACACCACTCTCGACGTGAAACTGAGATCCTTAAGAGCGTTCTGATTTTTGCCCTAATCGTCTTGCGCCGCCAGATATGAAAGAGTTGTATGATCAGTTGCAAGAGCTAGAGTGCATTCGACGGAGTAAATTCGCCTAGAGGAACTTCATTTTATTCTTAACACCTTACATGTTCCCAATCGAGGGAGTGTATTGTCGACAATTCCGTAGTAAAGATATTGTGCCGGTTGAGGTGCGGTGGCACTACCAAAAGAGTTCTGAGTGGACCTAAGAGCCTGTGTCTGAAATGCAAGATCGCTACCCTGAACTTCTTCCGAGCCATGACTTGGGGGACGAAGTCTATTACAAGTGGAGTTGAGTTGTAACGCCCCAAAATTTGTAATAATTTAATAATAATATTTTAATTGTCATATTTATTTTTTAAAAGAATAATTAATAATTAATAAATTAATTATAAAGGAGTTCGTCGGTTCATATTGTCTTGACATTTTAATTATTTGGACATTCTTTTATAGACATTCGTATATCATTAAATGTAATTAAAAAGTTTGTCTCGGGTTTGGACCGGTTAGTTGATAGTAAGAGTGGAGTGAAATTCTTTTGAGTCGGGCCGGCCATTCGGCCAGGGCCCCATCCCATTCGCTTTCCTTTTATGGGCCCGAGTTCTGAGATAAGTCCTTTAACCCGATTAAGCTTAGAGCCTAGAGCCCAATAAGTAAAGTACTTAAACTAAAAATTAACCTAAATCACTTTTAATCCCCCACTTGTTTTTTTTTCTCTCTACCGACATTTGAAGGGAGGTTGCAAATTGTGGACGGCGGAGGTACGTATGTCATCTGGTCATCGAGAATATGGTTTTGACATATTAAATCTTGGATTGAATAAATTGTTTTTTCTTCCTTGCTTGCATCACGTGTCCAACTGAAACTCATACAACAAATCACCTCCTTTGAAACTCTCCATTTTTCTTTGTTTGGATGATGCGGCAGAGAGTAGAAGGCAAGTAGGTACCAATTTTGTGGTTATTGCGTATCACGATTTAAATAAAAAAGGGCGTATTGATATTTGGTGACGTCTAGTAATTCACGATTCGTCTGTGGAACCGTCTTTCTCATAAGGTATAATCTCTATCCCTTCTTGTCGGTTTTGTTGTATGATTATGTTGAGTAATGTTAATTATGTGTATCGTTGTTTTTGTATAATATGTGTCTTTGTTTTCTCTAAGTTCTGTTTCGGGTTTTGATCAAGCTGAGTTTCGGGGCTGTCGGGTGCCTCGGGAACAAAGGGGTTGATGTCGGGATTTAAAACAAGTTTTAAATGCACGCTTAAATTTGGACAGGTCTGTTGGTCAACTTTGACTCCGTTTTTACCACACTTAAAATACGTTTCGGGATTTTTGGCCCGAGATGGGAGCTTGTTTTCTGAGTTAACTTTCCAATGCTGCAACCCTCTCGTCAATCTGATTTACGGTTTAAAAGTTATACCCGTTTTATTATGCTGCTGTTAGGAACTTGACCTGTGCAACATGCCTGTCTTGTGACACCGTTTTGTGACCCTTAGAAACCGTTTTGGCCAGTGATCGTCTCATAGTGATTAGTAGTTCTGGTTGCCTAGTTTCTTTGGTAAAAAGATGGGAAAAATCTAGTGTACCGTTTATGAATTATGGCAGTTCCCGTGAGACTGACGGGTGCTGCCAGCTTTTCTAAAATAAGCCCTTGGGTTGGATTTTAATTCGGGGTTTATTTTTATGTTTTAGGATCGTCTAGGAGTAACCGAGAAGCGCCTTAGAGTGTCGAGGAGCCTTTGGAGCTTACGTAATCCAGGTGAGTATTCTCACCTTTTATTCAGTTTTAACGTTTACATGCATGACTTATGTGTTATATTATTTGTACATGTTTGCTATCTGAGTTTGATCTGTTATCTGAGTTTGATTTGTTATCTGGGTTATCTGAGTTGATTATGTTAAAGAGATAAAAACATAATAATACAAATATGGGTTTTAGGCTATATGCCTATTTGGGATCACCTCCCGTCTGAGTTTTGGGATCACCTCCCGTCTGAGTTTTGGCTTACGCCTATCTGGGGTGTGAGGAGGGGTGATCGACCCGAATCACACTGCGCGCTATATAAATTAAAATCTGAGAAAAATAATCTGGGAAATAAAACTGAGTAATAAACTGAGAAGAGTCTGAGTAGGAGTACACCAATGTGCCCTCATGTGTTGTATGTTATGATTGATTACATTTTGTGAATATTCACTCAGCTTTCCCGCTGACCCAAAACTTTCCCCCCATTATTTCAGGTACCAGCAAAGGAAAGGAGAAGGTGGACGGTTGACCGCTGTATCTTTCCAGTGCTGATGTGGACAACATTTAACATTTTAAAATACTTTATTTTATTTAAACTATTTCCGCATTAAATACATTTTTTAAATGAAAATATTATTATTGGGATTTAATTATTCAAGTTATTGGGACTTTTTTTATTTAAAATCTTGTACTCAAAAAGTTTTAAATTTTTACGAATGTTTGGGTGTTACACTGGGTCAAACTTTCTGAATTGGGAGCGCAATATTCACATTGTGCTCAGGCATGAGAGAAAGTGGTATGTCTTGGAGAGAGCTGTACCGAATGTCCCTGCCGCGAATGCTAGAGCTGAAGCAAGGCAAGCTTATGATAAGCATGTCAGTGATGCGCTCGAGGTGAGCTGTTTGACACTCGCAACCATGAGTCTAGATTTACAAGCGGGACTTATAGATGTGCCAGCATTTGAGATGATCCAGCAATTAAGGGATTCATTTCAAGAGCAAACTCGCACTGAGAGGTTCGACATCAATCGTGCTTTCAACTCGTGCAAGATGGTCAAGGGAACACCGGTGAGTGCCCATGTCATGAAAACGAAAAGGCACATGGATCACCTTGTTAGACTTGGTCACCCAATACCATTGCAGATGGCAACGGATACTATACTCAATTCATTGTCTGATGACTACAAGCCTTTTGTGGTCAACTACAATATGCATAATATGGAGAAATCCATTGCTGAGCTACATTCAATGCTCAAGACAGCTGAATTGAGTTTGGGGACTAAATCTAAGGATGTTCTAATGATCAGTAACGGCAGTGGTGGTGGCAAGAAGAGAAAAGGGCATGGTGGTAAAGGAAAGGGTAAAGCTAATCCTAACCAAGGAGTGCCAAATGGTAAAGGTGTCAAACAAAAGGTCAAGAAGGTGAAGTCTAACACAGTGAGGACCGAAAATCGGTGCTTCAAGTGCGGGGAGGGATGAGCATTGGAAAAGAAATTGTCAAAAGGGTGCCAGTGGTGGAGGGATCGCAAGTTCATCAGGAAACACGACCACACCTCTTATTCACTTTAAGATACTTGTAAAGTATATTACGAGTAATCTAACTTTTGCAATCGTTTATTGCAGGAGGCGATGGAAAGTCAAGGTGACCACTATGAGATGGTGATTCCATGAGCACCAAGATTCTATAATTCAGTATTTTATGGATTTAGTAAAATAATTTTATATTATTGTTGAATAATTTTTATTTTTATGTTAAAACAAGTTTTTTGGTTTTATCAATTCGAATCCATGGTTGAATTATATTGCGTATGCATGTGTGATAATTACACTAGTCAAGTTATATGACTAGATTGTAAGTCAAGTTTTTGATTTACTTAATATCTCGTGATTTATATTTGTTTGACTGTTGTATGATGAATAATATCTTAGAAGCTCAAATTACTTAGATACTAGAAATTAGAAAGTTTTTCTAATACTAGTATTTAAGAGTTTTATGGAAGCATAAGGTTCAAAGTTATTGAACTTAGTTAAAACATCTTAAGTAATAATCATTGCTTATGATAGTACGTTTTAAAGTGTTAGTATTAATATAGTATGATTATATTGGATATAATCAAGGTGGATTTTAAGTGTATTATTACAAGTGTTTCATACTTGTGATAAAAGATTTAATAAAGTCATACTTCCCTAACAAGGAGTATTGGATAGTCGCAAGATCCAAAGAATGACTTAGATATTAAATACATTCTTAAAATGGTCAACCTATATTAAAGTATTTAAGAACTAAAGGTATTAAACACAAGTGTTTCATACTTGTAACTAATACATTATTTAATCAAGTCATAATTCCCTAATAGGAAAATTGGATATTTATAAAATCTAAGAAATGACTTTGGTATTAAATAGAGTTCTTAAAAGAATACTAAAGTATTTAAGAATTGGAAGTATTATCTCAGGTGTTTCATACTTGTTAGATACAATAATCAATTAAAGTCATAATTCCCTAAACAGGAATGTTGGATATTCGCAAATCCAAAGGGTGACTTTACTAGTTGAAAATTTCTTAAAGGATTAAACTACAAGTTATTGACTAAAAAGGTCAAAGTCTTGACTTAGTCAATATGATAGTTTAAGTGATGCTTAAATTCCATAAAATTTAGTGGGAGCTATGACTAAGATAATTCATTAAAGACATTAATGAGTTTAGTAAGTTAGCAAGATATTAACGACAAGATATTACCAAGTCGTTAGCCAAAGAGTTGAGAGAAATAATAAATGATCATTAATTAGACCATTGCAAGCCTAATAGTGTGATCACAAGTCTTGTGATTAATTGTTGCAAATCTAATAGGATATTCACACGCCAGTGAATAAGTTAATCATTTAAGGATATTTCTTTAACTAGTAAAAGTATCTACAAATCAAGTAGTTATAGTTTTAGCTACAAGGCAAATTTTATAGATTCAAGAAACTAAGGAGTTAAATTCCAGTCCTCCTATGATTACCGAATCATATAAAAAGGCAAGACTAGAATATGTTCTAATGTTGCATGAACAAAATCTAGCAAAGACAAAAGTAATAGTATTTTTCAAAATACTCGTCTTATGTCTTTAAGTTTAACAGAAATGACTATATTGTGATTAGTGATAAAAGTTACAGTTAGGAGTCATTAAGCAATCAACACAAACGCAAAGAATAAGTAATGATCCAGTAATAATTCAGTATCTATGTCCAGTTAGGAATAATACATTAATTAGTATCATTGTTATTCAGAATTTGTATGTTTTAAGAATATCCATGGATAAAAGTCTCTTTGTTCAAAAGATATAATCCGTGACTACTTGTCTTGGTGAGAACCTTGATGGGACGTTAACGTCATCGCGGTATTTGGTGGTAGATTCGAAGTTCTTCGAAGATAGCTACACAAGTTTTGTGTAAACCAAATATCGGTGATATTCTGTTGGAGCTCGACGAATATTGGATTGACCACAGTGATAATACTTCGTGGTTGAAAAGTTCAAAAGTATTATTTACTAGGATTGTCCTTAAGCCTGAGGTATTTTGTTTGGGATACAATGACTAATGTACTTTGGTTCATCTTAGACAAGGCTGAAATATAGTTGTCATACGAGGTCTTACTGGGTACAGAAGGAGTTGTATTTCAAATCGAAAAATAACAAGATGGTAATTGCACCTCCTTTTTAGGAGAGATATTTATGGGTCCCTTGACATGATGAAAACCGATAAGTGCATGGCCATGCCCAAAGCGAACTGATTTCTTCTTAGTCGTTTATCACAACAGTTTAATTCAACAAGTCAAGAAATGTTTTCGAATACAGGAGTTGATAAGTTCTACCATGCTCGTATTCATTATCACAAATATCGTGCTGCAAGGGATGAACCTAACATGTTGCCCAAGAAGTAGAGACAGAGTGTTCTTTACTAGGAGACGCTATTAAAGAGTTTTTCAAAAACTATACTTGGGTTACATAAGCTTTTTTTATGGGGTTGCTGACCTACATGCCCATCTAGATGGCCACTGTAGCTCGTTTCATTAAGATAAAGGTTACGAACTTGCACAAGTGGGAGTCTGTTGGAATTATGTGCAGAGTTAGTCAACCTATGATGATACATCCATGTCTACGAAACACTTAAGGGTCACACCGGTGAGTGCATGTAATACGAGCACGATATGTAATGATACTTGGAAGAGGAATGATTCATAATAGTCATTGATGAATCACTTAAGTATTAAGTTAAGTTCAACTTATTACTAGATTAGTTTATCTAACTAATTAATACAAGTATTTGTTCATTTACTAGTTTGAGTAAATTTACAATGTGTTAATTAAAGATTATCCATAATATAATTTAAGGCAATTAAATCATATGGTAATTGGATAATATTATTGTCTAAATTATATAAAGTTTATTATATAATTAATTATTAAAAGTATTAATACAAAGTATATTTTCGCATATATATATACACGAAATATATTAAGTGCATAAATACTAGATATTTAATAGTTAAGTGTAACAATAATAACTAGATAAACTACCAGAGTTTAATATGTAAAAGACAAGTTTAATTAAGGGATTGATCTTAATTAAACTAGAAGGGCCCTAAGTGAAAGTCGTTCTATTATAAATAGAAGCTTGGGGTTCCCTTATTGTGTTACACCATAGAAGCCGAAACCCTAGCCCCACCCTCTCCTAGTTTCGGCCGAATAGAGGGAGAACACAAGTTCTTGTGTTCTTCGTTCTTCGTTTGTTCTTCGTGTTCTTCAAGTCTTGAAGATCAAGGATCGTTGCAAGTGGTCAACTAGAGGATGGCTCATCGTGTTCATCATCAGTGTACTTACTTAAGCTAAACTAAGGTATGATTTATGGAACACTCTTTCTTCCTCTCCTCCTCTTGTTCGAAGTCGACACCAAGAACCCTAGGGTTCTTGTTGGCCGTCGAATTACACACAAGTATGTGTGTGTGTTCGAGTTTTTTGTTCAAGGTTTCTTTTCTTGTTAATATAGTTTGATTTCCAAGTTCCTATAATCCTTTAGGGTTTAAGGATTAGGGTTAATTTCAGTTCCGCTTTTAGGGATTAAATCAGCTAGTTGGTTTAAACCGGTCAAGAACACCATCATGTTCTTACCAGTATGGTTCGAACCAAGTGACTAGGAGGTTGACCCATTGGGTTGATCAGTATTATGAAACCCTTCATTACCGAAGACTCCGGGTGGTTTCGATGCTATATAGGTTGCGGTCGATTGTTTGACCAATAGTGCTCACTTTATTCCAATTTGTGAGGCGTCGTCAGCAGAGAAGATGGCCGATATATTTGTGAATGAGATTCTGTCGAGACATAGGGTGCCGGTGTCTATTGTTTATGATAGAGATACGCGTTTCACATCGCGGTTTTGGGCGAGATTCCAGGGAGAGATGGGTACGAGAATTCATTTCAGTCCAGCTTTTCATCGGCAGACCGATGGTCAGAGTGAGCGTACGATTCAGACATTAGAGGATATGCTGCGGGCATGTGTGTTAGACTTCGGGGGTAGTTGGGATAAATACCTACCTTTGTCCGAGTTCTCCTACAACAACAGTTATTATTCGAGTATAGGTGTGGCGCCATTTGAGATGTTGTATGGCAGAAAGTGCCGGACGCCCATTTGTTTGGGCGAGCTTGGCCACAAATTACTAAGTAGTACGGAGATTGTGCTTAAAACTACCGAGTTGATTCAGCAGATTCGTCAGAGACTCATTACGCTGATAAGAGGTGGTCAGTGTTAGAGTTTCTGGTCGGCGATTATGTTTTGCTCAAAGTTTCCCCGTGGAAAGGTGTTATGCGATTCAGAAAGAGAGGGAAGTTGGGACCTCGGTATATTGGTCCCTATCAGGTGATTGCACGGGTAGGCAGGGTGGCCTACAGGTTAGAGTTGCCCGATGAGTAACGCCTTATTCATAATACATTTCATGTGTTGCAGCTGAGGAAATGTTTTGTTGACGAGTCAGAGATTGTGCCGTTAGACGACATTCAGATTGATGAGAAATTGAATTACATCGAGAAACCTATTGCCATCTTGGAATGAAAGATGAAGACTTTGCGTAATAAAGAGATTCCTATTGTGAAGGTGTAGTGGCAGCACCGAAAGGGTTCAGAGTGGACCTGGGAGCCCGAGGCTGAGATGAGAGAGCATTATCCCGAGCTATTTCCTAGCGATAACTTCAGGGACGAAGTCTGATTCAAGTGGAGTTGAGTTGTAACGCCTCAATTTTTCATGTAATTGAATTAGTTACTTTTATTTAAATAAATTATGTGACATTTATTTATATGAGATTTTTTTAAGTGTTATGTGCTTGCATGTGTATTTAATTCGAGAAAAAATAAATACGCATTTATTCTTACAATGACAAGAGTGCCATTTAATTGATGTTTAATTAATCATGAAGATTAATTATTTAATAACTAGAGTGTTATTAAATTCTTGAGAAATTATCTATGAGTTAATTAAATGAGTCGTGATATTAATCCCGAGTTTATAAAATTAGACGTTTAATAATTCTTGAGGCCGACCGATAGGCCAAGGCCTTCTTTCCTTTGTTCGATCTTGTAGCCCAAGCCAAACTGCTCACATTTAAGCCTTGTTAAATCATTACCTCATTATTCTGAATTAAGCCCCACAACTTTGAGGCCACACCTTTGGACCCTTTCTCGCTTTCATTAATGTGTACAAGGCCCAATTTCTGTTTAATTCCGTTGTCCAGCCGAAGTAGGAGACTTGTAGCTTTTGTCGAAAGTCTTGTGTGCTAAGATTGTTAATTAAGGTAACAATACCGTAATCAATACTTGCCCTTAATCGAGATTCTCTTGTTGCCCTAATCCATGCGGCTGTTTTCTCTCCAAGCAAACCCAAAGCTTTCTCATTCGTTCCCCATCCCAATTCTATGATCTACGAGCAGAATACTAGGCAAGCATTCGAGTTCTAGAGGGTTGTTCACGGTAAGGATTCTTCCTTTTTCATTATTTCATTCCTTCGATTGAATGCATGGACTAACCTCAGTTTGTTGTTGCTGTTATGGTGTTCTAACAATAGCAAGCTTCGATCAAAGGAGGTGACCAAGTCAAGTTTGTGCGGCGGGTTTTATCTCTCGAGTTCCATAGTTACAGCAAAATTCCCATCATTAATCGGTAGCTTTCTTTTCTTTTTGTCACTTCATTCGATTCAATGTTTCCGTATCTAATTCAGTGATGTTGTTCCCGTGATCTTGACGTTACATCGAGTAGAACTATTCCAAAGCCAAACAGTTGAGCGAGTGGATATTCATCCCGATTCAAGGAGGTGTGATTGCGGTAAAATCCTAAACTGCTTGTCCTATGATTCGGTCTGTTCATCGTAATGATATACGAGTTTAATCTAACCCTTTTTTGTGTAAGGATATAGCAGTATAGTGCCGAGCAACAGGGCTTTGGGAAGTCCCAAGTTCCATGACTGTGTCGTTGGTCGTTTCGTTAACGTTGTTCAAATTCTCGAGTTTCTAGAGTTCAACAAGTCTAGTCCCTATTTTGGTTTAAGGTTCAGAACAGTTGTGAGTTTCGTTGCTGAATCGCAGGGATGTTGGGGTGGGTTGGATTAAACCGTGGTGGTTTTTGCTAAACGTTTTGATAATCGAAAATCGGAAACCGAACCGAAGGGTTCTTGGTTTCGTAAACCAAATAACTTTTTTAAATAACGGAATAGATTGTTGTAAACATATTTCTGGAATTAAAATATGTTTTTGGACTGTCGGGTGTCTCGGCAATAATCGGGTGGGTGTCGGGTTTAAAAACGAGCTTTATACGCAATGCTGAAATTTAGACAGAATGTATAGTCTGAGTTCGAGTCCGTTTTTACCACACTTAAAATATGTTTCTGGGTTTTTGGCACATGCAGGTCTCTAGATTTCTGAGTCCTCTTTCCACTGCAGATGATGGCTCATTAATATGATTTATGGTTTAAAAGATATATATGTTTTAGTAAAACGTCGCAAAAACTTTTTCGGTTCAGTTGTCCTGTTTTGTAACACGTTTTTGAATTACCTAGAATCTGTTTTGGCCAGGGTCGTCAGACAGTAAATTGTAGTGATCTGAGTGTTCTAGCAGTGGATAAATTTTGGAATAATCTAACACACGGGTTCGGAGTTATAGCAGTTCCCGCGGGGGTGTCGAGTCCTGGCAGATTACTATGAGTTGAGTTTTGAGCCAAGTTTTAATCCTAGCTCTATTACATGATGTATGACCTTTTAGGAACTCAGTTGTGACTTGTACGTGCCGAGGATACTTCTAGGTGCTTACGTTCACTCGAGGTGGGTAATCTCACTATAAACTTGTACTTAAATTTGATTCATGATTATGTGCTTTATGTCATGAACTGCTGTCGCTTGAGTTAAGATTGATTATGTGATGTTTGCTATGTGTTGTTACCTTACTCGTATTCTGAAATGAGATATGGATACTGAGTAACCTGAGTTGAGTACCATATCATTATGTGAATGATCTGTGTACCTGAGATTTGAGTATGAGTTGGTATGCATTTGAGATTGTGCTATGAGTTATATATCTATGAGATGATATATGTTGAGTTGTTAGTTTTATATGAGTACCTGTTGTCGAGTTAACACGTTAATAAACTAACTAATTATATTTGAGATCGATAATAGCCAACTCTTCCCAGAGTAAGCCAAGTACAATTCACGATTGTCAGCGTGGTACTGCGGGACACCAGAGGGTGTTGGAAGGGGTGCTGTGGTGAGGCACGGCAGAGGCGGCGTTGAGATCGTCACGGCACTGGCGACCTATTAAGAATTAATAAAGGCCTAATAATCGAGAATTGAGTAGAGTATTTAGGGTTCACTTATGTGGTATGAGTTGTTTGTATTTACCTGTTTATGTTGATTTTATTCACTCAGTGGTGGCTAACCCGAAACACTCCCCTCCATTTTGCAGGTACTAGCAAGGGCAAAGAAATGTCAATGGTTGATGGGCTGCATGTTCATTTAATGTTTGGATTTGGAATTTTAAATGTTTGTTTTGACTCAAACATAATTTTTAAACCTTTTTATTTATTTCCGCATTAAAGACCATGAGGCGGTTTTATATTTTTATTAATGAGATGGGACCTTTTTATTACTTGTACTTGGGGAAATTTTAGTATTTAATGTTTTAAAAAATTTTAAATTTCCCTTGATTTTTGAGATGTTACAATGTGTCGAACTGACTTTAGTTTATAAGTCATTTAGGATTAAAATTATATTTTAAAATTTCAACATAAGTTTATGTTTTTCAAGTTAAATAAAACAAGTTGGGTTACAAAGAATTTTTTTTTTCTTCTCAAAAACTTAGAAAATACATTTTGTACACCTCGTTTTAGGTATACATGTAAAGTCGTGCAATTCTAAAGCTATTAGTTTAAAAGGAAAATGGTTTTAAATCTGAAAACTTCTTGTAGACCTGTTTTGGGTATACAAGTCGTACTGTTCTTTTATTTTCAGAAAAGGTTGTTTTAAAAGGATTAAATTGTAAGGTTTAAGTTTAGTTTAGGACTTAAACAAACCCAAGAAAATCTTAGATTTATGTACTACCCATCTAATGGAATACCTCTCTTGTTAAATGGTGCTCGCATTGTAAGGAGAAATAACCTTAAATGCGAGGTCAAACCATTGCGAGAGTTATGATGTGTAGGGTTCTATGATAATCGGGAGTCCCGGCGCAGAACATTACACTGTCTTAGATGGTACGATCTACTTTGGTGATAATTGGGAGTCCCGGCCCAAAAAGTATTTGAGTAGAATTAAACATACTAAATTTTTGTTATAACTAGAAATGTACAAAGTTATAATTTTATTATAATTAGATTGTACAAAGTTGTAATGTTTTAAAATTTATATATTCTACGACCCATGTGAATCGTATCAGTTAGGTGCGATTGGTAAGGATGTTACCTACCCGAAATAACATGTCTCGTCGGGAAGTGCCCAAACCTTACGGCGAGAATGTGAAATATGGATACTAGGTATAATACATATTGTTTATGGGTTAATGATATATTTTAGAAATGTTTATTGACGATTACTAATTAAACTGTGTTTGATTTGTAGATGGAAACCAACACGACGAATACCAATAATCTCTCGCTACGCTAGATTGTAGAAAACGACAAGTTGACTGGGTCAAACTTTCTCAATTAGGAGCGGAATCTTCGTATTGTGCTCAGGCATGAAAGAAAGTGGTATGTATTGGAGAGAGCTTTGCCAAATGTCCATGCCGTGAATGCTAGCCGAAACTAGGCAAGTTTACGATAAGCATGTCAGTGATGCACTTGATGTGAGCTATCTGATGCTCGCAACCATGAGTCCAGAATTACAAAGAGGACTGATGGATGTATCAGTGTGATAACCCTCAAAATCGGGTACTTGACCAGACAACTATTATAACTAAATTTTGTTATAAACATTTTTCAGCGTAATAAAATCATTTATGTTGCATTTGAGTCTAGCAAACATTCATAATATGTGTTATACATACACATCATCAATAGGAACAAGTCATAGTGTTTGTGTCTCATATAGTTATAATTTTACATTTAGCGAGTTGGTGAGTCAACGCAAACTTAACCGAACCCAAGAGTATAAATTTTATATTTTGCAATGATACAATAGCTCGACCGGATAATATGATCTGAAAAGCAACATACAAAACTTTTTGCACAATTAAATAAACAACAAACAAAGTTTAATACTCATTGTAATACGAGAATACTGAAAGTGGCAAAATAAATATACCGAACTAATAACTTTCAGTCAGGAAATAACCAGCATTTAAAACTAAGTAAAACTTTGGTTAAAATATTGTACCAATACTTGTGTGTACTTAATATATCTATTAATGAACCAATTTAATATAATTAAATTCACTTTCAAAATTCCATACATGTTCTTTTCATTTGGATGTTTAGTATGCCATAAATATATTTTTATGTAAAGACCCCCACGTGATTTTCTTAACACTTACCATCATCCATCACCACCTACCCCTTTACTCGGTCTAACCAAACTCACCCGCATACCAAACTTTCCGAAAATTTGTGGGTTTATTATAATAAAGTAAATGTGTGACTATTGGTTTGAATTACCAATCACAATCAATCCTTAAAATGCTAATACCGGCAACCACTCTTTGTCTCCCTCTCCGCTGAAATCAGTAGCCAGCAACACCTTCTCCATCGTTTCTCTCTCAAATGTAAACCATAACTATCATCATCACCTTCTTTAAAACCTTAATCCTAAACTACTTATCTAGTCTCTCTCTTATCAACACAAACTAGGGACTAATAAGCATCTCAAGCTCTCTCACTCTCTTCGTATGAAACCAGAAACCATAAGACCCACCGTACTCGTTTCTTCTTCCCCACGTGAAAACAAAATCAGAGGTATACAATCTGCTTGCAAAACTATCACCTTTTTTTTTTTCCTTTGCATCCTTCCGGATTCAAGTGACAGCTCCGGGAAACAGTTCTCCGGCAAGTTCGATCTCAGTTTCTCGAACCGTCTCACTCCCTCGGTTTCCCCTCTCTCGAACAGCAGGTATAAATCTCAGTTTACTTTTCTTCGAGATTACATCATATGTTCTTTCTCGTTTCTGTTTTCGTCAAACCAAAGGTAAGATCACACACACACACATGTGTGCGTGCGTGTGTGCGTGCCAGTAGCGATACATGGGTGAGATGTGAAGGTTTTGATCTCGTAATACGTGTAGATGTTAATCGTTATACCCGTTTTCTTTGTTCATAGAAACGTTAATGTGTTTTGGTGTGCTTGTGTAAACCTGTTTGTTTGACTCGGCGGTGTTCCGTTCCAGTCGCCGGCGAGTCCTTTCTGAAAACATTAGAGATTTTTAAACTGATCGAGCCCAACAATTTCATTAGTCCAACTGGAAGCCTTTTCAACAAAAAGCCAATTTCCATTTTTCTTTGGCCCATACTCGATTCTTCGAAACCCGGTAGTTGTTTCAAGCCCGAACCCAAATAGGGAACTCAAAAATCAAATTTATAGATTTTAAGATATATTAATACATCCTCTAGACAAATTAATAACATTTCTTTTCATTAATTGTTTGTTTATTAAATAATCATTCATCGTACCACAAATCGTTTATAAAACATTCTCTAAGAAAATATATATTCAACAAAACATATTTAAAAATACCAACATTTCACAATATCACCAACGTATTGCTCGAGTCAATTTCCTTGTAATGAATCATTTCGCATCATTTAGTATCAGCGAGTCATATAGACCGACACTCATTTATTTACTTCTATGCATTAGGTCACTAGAAGTCGTTCGGTGGAATCTTACATTTTACTTATTTGCATTTTGGAAGCATTACACCAGGTGAGTTTCACGGCCCCACTTTTACTGTTTTATAACTATTTATTGGGGGAGAAAACATATACTACTCAACTATTTTGCAATAATTAATCTTTGTATAATCATTGTTGTATACACGTACCTAACAATGAAGGAAAACGGACCATGCTACGAGTCCACGTTTAACAGTAATCATTAACTATTTGTGGTAGCCAAGGAATATAGAGATAGTACTATCGGAATTGATCCCCCGCTCATGGCTAGTTATGCGCTAGCCCAACTGGGTTTGAGATTTACATTCTAACGATTTTAGATTTCGGTTTGATTATAGGCTCTTTGATTATACCTTAACTTGAATTGCTTCGCGAGCTTGTGTAGTGCCCCGAATTTTTAAGTAGATAAGTATTACTTTTAAATATATTTAGTTTATGCGATAATTAATTTTATAGTTTTAATGACGAATGTGTATCGTCTCGTGAGTAATTTATTTGTTATAGTTATTAAATGCGTGACGGTTTGAAGTTATTTAATAAGTGTTAATGGTTATATTTTTCCTAGTCATTTTACAACCCCGAGCTTTTAGCTGCAATGAGTTTTATGTAGGCTATTGAGATTTTAAGGCCGGCCAAAGGCCTGAGCCGAATCAGTTAATTTGTCCCTTTCTTTTATACGGTTCTAAAACTAGTACTTTACTAGCCCATCTAATTAAGTTGCTTGTGGTCTTGCACAGTAAATAATTAGTCCCCTAATCTCTTTAGCTATTGATCAATCCTCTTGTTCGTTTTTCTTTTCGGGGCTATATTCGGTACAAGAAAAGGAATGGCGGACCCTTGTGATCCATACGGTATTCAAGCCCAAACCCCAATTAACCCTTAACCCATAGTTGACGATACTTAAATCCCAAGTTTACTCTAATCCCTAACTAGCCGACAACTTTTTCTCCCAAATCCATTCGTACGATCGGCGGCAGCTGTGATTCAATTCGTGCAGGAAGTGGTAGTAAGCAAAGGAATTGGAGATTGTTTTTATGGCGGTAGGAGATATTGTGTAGACAAGTGTCGTTTTAGATATAGCTTCATCACCATCGATCGATTCAGTAAGGGGTACGTAGATAGTGTGTAAATTCCCATGGCTTCTTTTGATTGGACCAAATCAGCCAACCAATTAAATTGTGGCTGAATTCAAGACGTGGAGGGTGAGCAAGAAGAATTATGATTGTTCTTCGCTTGTAATATTCAATGGTGGATATTTTGAGGCGGGGTCAATCAAAGTCGGTGGTAGAGATTACATTAAATATGAAATTTGGGCTTACTGTTGAACCGAGTGCAGCTTTAGGCAATCGAGATTTTGAGTGCCGATGGTGTTGGTGTTTTGAGTATTCGTGTCTCTCGTGAATCGTTCATAAGGGTATAATTCTTAACCATTTTTATTTATCATATTATGTTATGTTTTCTATTCTTTAAACGAGCCTCGTTGGGTCGAATTAGATAAAGGTTTTATGTGGTCGTTTGTTTGAGTTCCGTTTCGTCGTTTTTTTGTCGAATTGATTACCATTTCCTGGCAGATTCTGTCTCTGTTATTCATGTCCGTTTTTGACATGCTTAGAATACGTTTTTGGAATTTGGCCCACGTTGGTCTCTATTTTTCTGAGTCCTCTTTCCGTTTCCGCTGACGTCTCGTCGATATGAGTTAGCGTTTAAAAGTTATGACCATTTTAATACGCTGCGGTCAAAATTTCTACCTGTGCAGCTATGCTGTTTTGTGAACCTGTTTTGAAGCCCTTAGAGTCCGTTCTTGCCAGTGACCGTCTCATAGTGATCTGCTATCTGAGTATCTGAGAATCTGAGTACTTGCTTTAATTTACTACGGATCTGAGACATTTGTGCCTGGGTATCTGAGCTCGGCATAGAGTCATTCTGTGCTACTATATGCTAGGGTAAATCTGAGATAATTATGTTAAAGAGATAAAAACATAATAACACACATCTGAGTTTTGGCTATATGCCTATTTGGGATCACCTCCCGTCTGAGTTTTGGGATCACCTCCCGTCTGAGTTTTGGCTTACGCCTATCTGAGGTGTGAGGAGGGGCGATCGACCTTAATCACACAAGCGCTATATAAATAAAATCCGAGTAATAAAATCTGAGAAACAAATCTGAGTAATTAATTGAGTAGATTCTGAGTAGGAGTACACCGATGTGCCTCATGTATTGTATGTTATGGTTGTATGCATTTTGAGATTATTCACTCAGCTTCCTAGCTGACCCAAACTTTCCCCCACTGTTTCAGGTACTAGCAAAGGAAAAGAGAAGGTGGACGGTTGACTGTTGTATCTTTCCAGAGCTGATGTGGAACATCATTTATTATTTTTAAACTTAAATTTTATTTTAAACTTTTTTCGCATTAATTACGTTTTAAATATTAAACATTTTTAATTGGGGTTTTTAAAATGAAAAATGAGTTGAAACATTTTATGGGTAAAGATTCCACATCAAGTATACAACATGTTACGTCGACCTCTCGCTTTCCTGTTGCCGGTAAAATTTAAGATATTTTTATTCATTTGAGACTTATGAGATTTTGTAAATAGTATGATGCAAGAAGAAAAAAAATCATTTGAGACTCATTTGAGACTTAAGAGTTTTGTTTTTGTAAAATTTAAGATATTTTTACTCATTTGAGACTTAAGAGTTTTGGTGATAATATTCTGTGTGTATTTTGCGTCGTGTACGCTAAGAGCTAGAATTATATATTTATATAACCCATGTGAAATTTTATAATTCTGAGAATAACCCTGAGTATAATTCTGATTTTAACTCTGAGTGTATTTCGCTACGTGGATCGTTTTTTTGTTTTTTTTTTTTTTTTTTTTTTTTGTTTTTTTGTTTTTTTTTTTTTTGTATATTTTCCAAGTGTAGTTCCGAGTGCATCTGCAAGTTACACGCTAAAATTTATAATCACTTAAAATTTTATATAATCTGTGATATTTTATAATTCTGATAAATTTTAACCAAAAGGGGTGGTAAATGGACTAGAAATTATGATATAAATTACATAAATTATTTAATGAGAACATGTTTTTGGGTAAATAAATAATGAGGAATAATTGAATTTTTTTTATATTGGGAAAATATTAAAATATTTCGTTTTGAGAAAAGACTTAATAGCAATACTTATTGAATCGAGTAAATAGTGAAACGAACAAATGAAAGATATTTTTATTACCAACTGATTTAAATAATATTTTTATGATGGTTTATCAAGTCGAGTAAAGCGAAATATCGAGAACATATTTAAAAAAAATTTATTTAAAATTGATAGTTAGTTAAAATTATTTACATTTGAGTTAGACGAGAAATCTTAACTAGAATTGGCTTTTATTTTTATCTATTATTTCAGAGACGTTTTAGCTTTAAATTTTAAACTTCAGTTGGATTAAACATGTTTTAAAATGTTGAATTACCATTTGAGATTTTATTTAGTGGAACATTTTCAGTTATTTATCAAATTTTTAATTTTTTTTGAGATTTTTTTAATTATTTGAATTTTTTTTTAATTTTCAATTATTTCGGGTGTTATAAAATCTTTGGACAATTAAAAAGGAAAATGCTTTTATAAAGAGATGAGCCACGATGTATTGAGAAAATTTTTATGCTAAGAAATAATAAACTGAGATTTATTAAATTGAGATCAAATAAGAAAATCTTTAAAGTATGTGATTTAAAAAAAATGAGAATGAAAATCCTTCAAATTTTTTTTATTTGATTAATGAGTTCAGTGAAGAATTATTAAATTAACGTAGAGATATTGAATAAACTATATAAGTTTGTTATGCTAATTCATCGAGAATTGCCGAGTTGAATTAAACAGAAATTATTCAAGTTTATCTTAGAGGGCATTTATTAAAAGTGAACTAAAGGGAGACTATCATCATTAATTCGGTGAAGATCTATTTAAAATGAATTAAAAGAGTTTATGAGCTATATTATGTTCTAAGTTAAAGAGTTGAAAACAAAATATAATATTTTGGCTGAGTGCCTTTTTGCTGAGTGCATTTCTGAGTAATGTTTATAAGATTTTGAGTACACTCAACTGAGTGCGAATTTGTATTTATTAGATATGAAAAATAAATTTTTCTTTCTTCTGAGTGTGATTTGCTGGTGGAATTTTTATGTGGGAAGTTGTGAACTTTGGGATTGACTCGTGACCAAACAAAAGTATGTGTCGAAAGTAATAGAGGGCCCCTATTACCGTGTACACACAGGACTTTTGGTTGGTTATGGGGAGATTTTGAGGGGAACGATGGACCAATGCTTGTTATTGTGAACTTAGCATGCGTATCCTAATTGCTTGAGTGATTATATGTTTGTGTGTTTTATTTTGGTAGAGAATGTCAGTTTCAAACTCGAGGATGAGTTTTTCTCCAAGTGGGGTTGAGTAGGGGTAAAAGGAGAAATTGTCAAGAAATAATTATCATTAACTATTATTTATAAATATTATGGGCATGATGCTTATGCATGGAAATTTTATTTTCTAAGAAACACATACATGGATAGAGAAATTATATGGGTAATTATCAAACTGAGTAACTGAGAGTGATTAAGTTCATTTGTATGGTGTAATTATTGAGTCGATAACTCCCGGTAATTGAGAAATTAATAAATTGAGTTAATTGGGCTGAGTATAATTGTGCAAATGAGAAGTAACAAATATTATAACTATATAATTAATGAGATAATGAGAAATTATAAAGTAATGAGATATTTATTAAAGTGTCGGATATGAGGAAATGAATTAAAAGGAGGTTGTTAATTGGAGTTGGTAATGAATTATTAAAACGAGTTCAAATGAGAAAATTTCATCTAGATTGATTATTGAGTAATTTTAAGTTATAAGAAATTTATAATTCGAGTTACATGAACAAGTTACTAAAATGAGTTAAAAGAGAAAAGTTGTAAATTAACGGGAAGTTTTATTCAAAAATATTTTGAAGTGTTACAAAATTTTTATGAGAAAATTTTATTTGTAAGTAATATATTTCATTTAGAATTATTAAATAATATATTTTATTATTAAATCATTGAACATTTAAATTTTTGAGGTGTTATAAAAGTTTTATTTGTGAGTAATATATTTTATCAAATAATATTCCTTATTATTAAATTATTGAATGGAAAGTAATCAGAGTTAATTAAATGAGGAATACATTAAGTTAAGTTAACAGTATTAATGAGAATTTCTAAAAGATGAGAAAGTATTAAAATAATCAACCATGAAGTAACCATAAATTGAAAATAAAGGGAAATTGCGTATTGAGTAAATGAAAATTAAGAATTAATTTGTAAATTGAGTAATGAGAAATCATTCAAAATAAGTGTATGAAATTTATTTAAATATTTTTATTTGTAAAATGTGGGTAATATGAGTTTAACGAGTAATATGTGGGCAAAATAATCAAAGAAGTTAAAAAGTTGTCTCGTGGGAAGTCGTAAACGATGTTTGGAATAAGTTGCTAAAATAGACCGCGATAAGTTAAAAGCTGAATTATGGAAATTTTAATCGAGTGTATTTGGAGAATATGCAAAATGAGAAATTTAGGGAGATATATTTAATACTAAAATAATTCTTTCAAGTTATTAGTACACATATCTTAATTATTAATCGGATGTGACCTAATGTATATAAATGAGTAGACGGGAGATGAATCGCGTGTGTATCTATGCTTTTTCATTGTTATATATGAGATTTATGTGTGGTAGTTAATGTTGTCGCTGATAAATATTACTACCTTCATGAGTTTATTTCCGAGATAGATTTCTGGTTTATTCCTGAGTTATATTTCCGAGTTTATTTCGGAGTCAGATATCTAAGTTATACTTCTGAGATATGTTTTTGGTTCATTTCTGAGTTAAACTTTTGAGTTATATTACTAGATCATATTCTGAGTTATATACCTGAGTATATGAGAATTTTGCGTGATATATATATTCCTTGTGAATATTTTGCCTGTTTTTGTATTAGTTGATAGCGGTGTAAACCACTAAATTATTTTTATACCTTAAGTAAACTATTGTCCTATAGAATAGAGGACCCTTCTGAGCCATTCTGATAGAGAATTACCGATAATGTGATTTTACATGTTCTAGAATGTTTAATATCTTATTCGTATTGCCATAAGAGAGTCGTGTGTGGTAGTGAGTATGGATTGGATGACCGCGTACCACGCTGGAATCATCTGACCTCATCAAGTCATCCGTAGCAAATTCCAAGTGGAGTTGAATCGGAGATTCAACGCGACGTTAACCACTGGGTGCAGACACCGTGTTCGGCTGCGAGTGTAAGAGGACATCTTCAGTAGAGTATCGTGGGTTATTCCGCGCATGTAATCGACACCATTTCGACGACAAACCGAAATTCTTAAAGAGCGTTCAAATTTTAGCCTTATCATCTCGCGTCGCCAAGGATGTAAGATATTAAGAGCAGTTGCGAGAGCCGGAGTTCATCTGATTGAGTAAGTCACCCTGATCAAGAGCTTCTTTTAATTTATAACCTTTTTGTGTCTCCCCATTTGAGGATGTGTGACGTTGGCGAGCCTAAGTCTAAGACGCGAGATCGCTACCCTGAGCTTCTTCCGAGCGATGACTTCGGGGACGAAGTCTATTTTAAGTGGAGTTGAGTTGTAGCGCCCCGAATTTTTAAGTAGATAAGTATTACTTTTAAATATATTTAGTTTATGCGATAATTAATTTTATAGTTTTAATGACGGATGTGTATCATCTCGTGAGTAATTGATTTGTTATAGTTATTAAATGTGTGACGGTTTGTAGTTATTTAATAAGTGTTAATGCTTATATTTTTCCTAGTCATTTTACAACCCCGAGCTTTTAGCCGCAATGAGTTTTATGTAGGATGTTGAGATTTTGAGGCCGGCCAAAGGCCTGAGCCGAATCAGTTAATTTGTCCCTTTCTTTTATTCGGTTCTAAAACTAGTACTTTACTAGCCCATCTAATTAAGTTGCTTGTGGTCTTGCACAGTAAATAATTAGTCCCCTAATCTCTTTAGCTATTGTTCAATCCTCTTGTTCGTTTTTCTTTTCGGGGCTATATTCGGTACAAGAAAAGGAATGGCGGACCCTTGTGATCCATACGGTATTCAAGCCCAAACCCCAATTAACCCTTAACCCATAGTTGACGATACTTAAATCCCAAGTTTACTCTAATCCCTAACTAGCCGACAACGTTTTCTCGCAAATCCATTCGTACGATCGGCGGCAGCTGTGATTCAATTCGTGCAGGAAGTGGTAGTAAGCAAAGGAATTGGAGATTGTTTTTATGGCGATAGGAGATATTGTGTAGACAAGTGTTGTTTTAGATATAGTTTCATCACCATCGATCGATTCAGTAAGGGGTACGTAGATAGTGTGTAAATTCCCATGGCTTCTTTTGATTGGACCAAATCAGCCAACCAATTAAATTGTGGCTGAATTCAAGACGTGGAGGGTGAGCAAGAATTATGATTGTTCTTTGCTTGTAATATTCAATGGTGGCTATTTTGAGGCGGGGTCAATCAAAGTCGGTGGTAGATATTACATTAAATATGAAATTTGGGCTTACTGTTGAACCGAGTGCAGCTTCAGGCAATCGTGATTTTGAGTGCCGATGGTGTTGGTGTTTTGAGTATTAGTGTCTCTCGTGAATCGTTCATAAGGGTATAATTCTTAACCATTTTTATTTATCATATTATGTTATGTTTTCTATTCTTTAACCGAGCCTCGTTGGGTCGAATTAGATAAAGGTTTTATGTGGTCGTTTGTTTGAGTTCCGTTTCGTCGTTTTTGTTGTCGAATTGATAACCATTTACTGGCAGATTCTGTCACTGTTATTCATATCCGTTTTTGACATGCTTAGAATACGTTTTTGGAATTTGGCCCACGCTGGTCTCTATTTTTCTGAGTCCTCTTTCCGTTTCCGCTGACGTCTCATCGATATGAGTTAGCGTTTAAAAGTTATGACCATTTTAATACGCTGCGGTCAGAATTTCTACCTGTGCAGCTATGCTGTTTTGTGAACCAGTTTTGAGGCCCTTAGATTCCGTTCTAGCCAGTGACCGTCTCACAGTGATTTGTAGTTCTGGTTTTCTAGTTTCTGTGGTAAAAATATGGGAGAAATCTAATGCGCCGTTTAGGAGTTATGGTAGGTCCCGTGAGACTGACGGGTGCTGCCAGCTTTTCTAAAATAAGTTTTTGGGTTGGATTTTAATTCGGGGTTTCGTTTTATGTTTTAGGATCGTCTAAGAGATAACTTGCTGTACCTTTGACTGTCGGGAACCCTTCGGAGCATACGTTTCTCGAGGTGAGTATTCTCACCGTGTATTCAGTTATAATGTTATACATGCATGACTTATGTGTTTAGTACTTGAACTCTGTTTTGATTTCTGGGTTTTGATCTGCTATTTGAGTATCTGAGAATCTGAGTACTTGCTTTAATTTACTATGGATCTGAGACATTTGTGCCTGGGTATCTGAGCTCGGCATAGAGTCATTCTGTGCTACTATATGCTAGGGTAAATCTGAGATAATTATGTTAAAGAGATAAAAACATAATAACACATGACATCTGAGTTTTGGCTATATGCCTATTTGGGATCACCTCCCGTCTGAGTTTTGGGATCACCTCCCGTCTGAGTTTTGGGATCACCTCCCGTCTGAGTTTTGGCTTACGCCTATCTGAGGTGTGAGGAGGGGCGATCGACCCTAATCACACAAGCGCGCTATATAAATAAAATCCGAGTAATAAAATCTGAGAAACAAATCTGAGTAATTAATTGAGTAGATTCTGAGTAGGAGTACACAAATGTGCCTCATGTATTGTATGTTATGGTTCTACGCATTTTGAGATTATTCACTCAGCTTCCCAGCTGACCCAAACTTTCCCCCACTGTTTCAGGTACTAGCAAAGGAAAAGAGAAGGTGGACGGTTGACTGTTGTATCTTTCCAGGATGGGGAACATCATTTATTATTTTTAAACTTAAATTTTATTTTAAACTTTTTCCGCATTAATTACGTTTTAAATGTTAAACATTTTTAATTGGGGTTTATTTTAGGGACCTTTTTATTAAAATCTTGTATTTAAAAATTTTGAAATTTTTACAAAATTTTGGGTGTTATAGCTTGCGAGGGATTATGCATTGCACCTAAAACTACTTTTGTACATGATTTGTACCCAACGATTTTGATGATACAACTTATGGAGTCACAAAACCTGTGAACTCACCAACCATTGTGTTGACACGTTTTCTATATGTTTTCTCAGGTAACGGAAACTAAGTCATTTCAAGGTTCACTTTTTGTCAAGGATTGTCATGCATTGGTTTCAAGAATAAGTCTTTAAGACACAAGTTTTTCAATTGCAAACATTCACTTTGGTTTATGTTAAAACATTTTCTTTTTATTTTTGTAACGACAATGGCAATCCATTTTTCAATTTATGCGAAGTTTACTATTATTGATGTGTTATGTTGCTAATTAGTCGCACCTCGTTCTTCCGCAAATCTATTTTTGGCGGGGTATGACAATCAGCGTATGAAATGATCCAGCAACTAGGGGATACATTTCAAGAACAAGCTCGCACTAAAAGATTCGATGTCAATCGAGCTTTCAACTCGTTCAAGATGGCCAAAGGAACACCAGTGAGCGCCCATATCATGAAAATGAAAGGGCATATTGATCACCTTACTTGACTCGGTTACCATATACCGTTGCAGTTGGCAACATGTACTATACCCAACTCATTGTCTGTTGACTACAAGCCTTTTGTGGTCAACTACAGTATGCATAATATGCATGGAGAAATCCATTGCTGAGCTACATTCCATGCTCCAGACCACTAAGTTGAGTTTTGGGACCAAGACTAAGGATGTTCTAATGATAAGCAATGGTGGTGGCAGTGGCAATAAGAGAAAAGGGAAGGTGGTAAAGGAAAGGGTAAAACCAATCCCAACCAAGGAGTGCCAAATGGTAGAGGTGCCAAACAGAAGGTCAAGAATGTGAAGCCTAACACAGCAAGGACCGAGAATCAGTGCTTCAAGTGTGGCGAGGTTGAACATTGGAAAAGAAATTGTCCAAAGAGTGCCAGTGCGGGAGGCAATGCTAGCTCCTAAGGTAACATGACCAACTTCTAAATATATTCTTTTGATTCTTTTAAAGTTTATTACAAGTGATCTAACCTATGCAATCGTTTATTGCAAGTGGAGATGGAAAGTGAAGATGACCTGGCATGAGATGGTGATGATCCCACGTGAAGCACTATGTTTTTAATTTTATAATTCAGTTTTTGGTGTGGATTCACAAAACAATCGCTTTATTTGTTGGATAATTTTTTATTATGTTAAAACGCGTTTTTGGTTTTATCAATGTTGAATCCATGGTTGAATTATATTGTTTTCATGTGTGATGATTACACTAGTCAAGTTGATGAATAGATTATAAGTCAAGCCTTGACTTACTAATAATCTTATGTTTTATATTTGTTTGATTAATGTATGATAATATCTTGAGAGCTCATTACTAATTAGATACTTGAGATTAGAAAGTTTTTCTAATAAAAGTATTTAAGAGTTCTTATGTAAACTAAAGTTCAAAGTTTATTGAACTTTTTTTTTAAACAAAAGGGAATCTCTAGGGAGAGATTCGGCATTACCATCACCCCAGCCTAGAAAAACCACAAAAAATATATATCATCATCAAATGAGAATACAAAGTCCACATACAACTGCAAACAACATCGAAACAAGCTGCTACAGGTAAACAACCTACACCAAAACCTTAACATGCAAAAAGCAAACAAAACAAAATACATGTCATTTTAACTACATATTTACATCCCACAATTCAGCAACCTTCTTCACCTACTTAGTGTATAATCATTACTTATGATAGTACATTTTAAAAGCATTAGTATTAATATAGTATGATTATAATAGTTATAATCAAGATAGACTTTAAAGAATTAAGAGTATTACTACAAGTGTTTCATACTTGTAAAAAAAGTATTTAATAAGGTCATAATTCGCTAACAGGAATATTGGATATTTGTGAAATCCAAAAAATGACGTAGACATTAAATAAACTCTTAAAAGGTCAAACTATATTAAAGTATTTAAGAACCAAAGGTATAGATACAAGTGTCTCGTCAATAATTATAATAAAAGAAGCATTTAGGGTGCCACTTAGCAATTTTTTAGACTACAGCTTGACACATGGGAGCTTCTGATTGGCTGCACAATTCTTTTTCCCGCCCATTTGCTGAATCCGATTTGTAAAAGCAAAAAAAATCAGTTCTCTAATTTTTATTAATATGATTAAATGCATTGTATTTATTCCAAAAATATACCTTATGTTATATGGAAAGTCTAATAAATTAGTTTTAATTTACGATTCTCTCAGCAGCTCTCAATTCTCAAACCCTATTTTGCCCTCTCCAGTCTTCACCGCCATCGGCACCACACCGACCTTTATGGGAGTCTCTACTATATCTAAGGCTGCTTTGTCGCCGTTAACTTATCTCCACTGTTTTATCTGTTACGTGTTCATATGCAAATTGATTTTTTTATGTTTTAAATTTCAGGATTTTGAAGCTTTGACTCCAAATCTTCTTGCAAGAATGTTTTTTTCTGACAATTGATTTAATATTTCAATTTTAGCATTCATAACTTAGACACTTTAGAATTTATTTTTGTTAATTACAATGCTTTTAGAATTAATCTAAAAAACAGTTTAATGACATTATGTAATTGTTGTGCTCCAGGTTATTAACATGGAATGGGGAAACTTTTGGTCCTCGCATCTACCTAGAACATCATATGACATTGATCTAGATGTAGAGAGCCAAAATCTTAATTATCAGGTATCATAATTTCAATTTTTGATTTTCTTGATTTCTATTTGTGACTAATACATGGATGTGGTGATGGGTTTTGAGAAAATGATATCAGGAATGTATTTAGGTAATTTTGTAAGAAGGGTAAAGGTGATTTTGTAAGAATCGATGGAAATTGGACTGATTTCAGTGTTTTGTTTTGGTGTTTGTTTGTGTGGGTGCAAATAAGGTGTAAAAATGGTGGAGAAGACTAAAGAAGGAAATGAATTAGGTAAACACTTAGATTAAACCAATTGCTGGAGGTGGACTAACTGGGACAAATCATAATGAAGGGGTTTGTTTTTTAGGAACAAGATTTTATAAGAGCGGGAAGTGTTGATGAGTTTGAGTTTGATTATGGTATCCCTAATTCATCTGCAAATGGTGGTTAGTATATTATAATTTTGTAGGTAATGAGCGCGAATAGTTGTGGTGTTTCACTGAGTGATCTTTCGAGAGGTTTTGTAATCGAGGTGATGTATAATCGGAGGTATACACATCCGTAATTGTTTATTGATTAACACTAATAAATTTCATTATTGTGATTTGACTAGATTTTGAAGAGTATTTGTTTTGGTGATGAACATATATGCACTGGATGTGATAGTTGAGAGAGCTCAAGATGTTATCATGTGAGAGTTTTTGCTCATTTTAATGGTTACATTAATATTCTACTCTAACCTAATTATATATTTTATACGATCTTTGTTGTTTGAGTCTGGTGTAAGTCTATAGGTTGAGCTTCAAGCAAATGATTAAGCAATTAAAATGGCACCTTGAACAATTGCCTAAAATGTATTTTGATTGGCCCTCTTTGCTGTCGCACACAAGCAGTTTTTTCTGTTGGTTGCAATTTTTTAGTTTTCTTTATGTATAGTGAACTTTGATTCAACGTTTTAACAGATTCATGGGTTGTGATATCAACTATTTTTGTGTGATAAGTTCTTATGCACGTAGGGTGTTTGATAAAAAACCTTGGCTGAAAAGCATAACTTGAATAAGAGTGTTTTTGTAAATAGTACCATATACCAATGGCTTCATCTGCTATTTTTGTAGCTTTTACAAGTAGTACTTACCATTCTGATGTACTTATTGCCTGCCTTATTGAGCATTGAGAATGTGGCTCTGAAATTTTTATATAAAGGAATGAAGGGCACAATTACTTCCTGGGTATTTACTATTTAGTTTATTCTGGGTGTTATTTGATTTTTGTTAATAAGTTTGCTTCTATATGGTTGAATATGTATATTTATTCTATTGTGAGAAGTGAAGAAAAGAAGTTATCTCAATCAGTTAATACACCATGTGTATCTTAATTAGTTATCTCAATCATATTTGATGGGTTGGTGATGTGAAGAAAAACATAGAATGTGTTCAATCAGTTATCATCTTAATTAGTTATCTCAATCAGTTAATACACCATGTGTATCTGAATTAGTTATCTCAATCATTAAATTTTCGACCACAAGAATGAAGGGCAACCATCATACCGTTAGGGCAAAGGCGGTTTGGTGTTATAATGGTCTTTAACCCATTAAAGTAATAAAGACTTCAAAATACTGTTTACTCATCATACCTATGAATATAAAAATTGACACAATTATTGGTCTTATAATACATTATTGGTCTTTAGCCCATTAATACAACGTATACTTCACAACATCCATTTCTAAACTGTTTATATATTTAGATTTATACATTATTTTTTATTACAAATTCAAAATACAATACGAAATTCATCAATGGTAAATTTGCACAAAAATCTAGAAAAGTTGATTCGGATAACATGCAACTCAAACAATTATCTAGCACATCAAGTATACAATATACATCCAATTATATACCACATCAAGTTGTTTTGGCATAGAAAAATTATATGTAGCATTATCTAGAGTAAAGAGCATACAATGTTTTGAAAATACTAAAAGAAGATAAGGATGGTGACTAACAAATAATACATCAAATATTGTATTCAAGAAAGTGTTTAGAAATTTATCTTAAGTTTTCTTATTTTGTTAATTTGTTTTTGTCATAATCATTATTTTGTTGAAGAGACTGTTTCCTAATGCTTTGTTTGAATTTTTAATCTATATTCATCATTTTGTTGTTATGCAGCCTTAAATTTTCTCATGTTTATATAATTTGTGAGCTATTATTACATAATTTGCAATTTAAAAGTATTATATATTTTCTTATTGTATATGTAATAATAATGCAATTAACCATACATTTTTTATTCTCTAAAAATTACATATAGTAAAATGATTGACAACCCGTGATTTTCACGGGTCATAACCTAGTACTTGTAATAAATGTAGTATTTAATTAAGTCATAATTCCCTAACAGGAATATTGGACATTTATGAAGTCCAAGGAATGACTTTAACATTAAATAAGTACTATTGTATTTATGAATTGAAAGTATCACCACAAGTTTTTCATACTTGTTAGATACATCATTCAATAAAGTCATCATTCCCTGACAGGAATGTTGGATCTTCGTAAAATCCAAAGGATGACTTTAATGATTTATAAAATCTTAAAGGATTAAACTATCGATTTTGACCAAGTAAGTCAAAGTTTTTTGACTTAGTCAAAGTAGTAGTTTAAGTAATGCTTATTTTCCATAAAAGATAGTGAGAGCTATCACTAACACATTCATGAAAGTTTTTTAATAAACTTAGTAAATAAGATATTACCAACAAGACACTACCAAGTCGTTAGCTAAAGTTAAGGGAAATAATAAATGATCATAAATTAGATTGTTGCAAACCTAATAGCACGTTCACAAGTATTGTGAATTGAAAATCTAATAGAATATTCACAATCTAGTGAATAATTAATTATTTAAAGGTATCTCCTTAACTAGTAATAATATATCTACAAATCAGTAATTTAAAGTGTTTTAGTTACAAGATGAATTTTATAAATTCAAGAAACTAAGGAGTTAATTTTCAATCTTCCTAAGTTTACCGAATTTCATAAAACAAAAGACTAGAATGTGTTCCAATGTTGCAAGAATAAAATCTAGCAAAGACAAGAGTCATGGTATTTTTCAAATATTTGTATTATGTTTTTGGTTTAATAGAAATGACTAAATTGTAATTAGTGATAAAGTTACAATTTCAAAAGTTATTAAGTAATTGACACAAGAACCAGTAATAAGTAATGATCCTGTAATAATTCAGTATCCATGTCCAGCTAGGAATGGTACACGAACTAGTAAAATTGTTATTCACATTTTGTATGTTTTAGAATATCCATGAATAAAAGTTATTTTGTCAAAAGGTATAATCCGTGACTACTCATCTTGGTGAGAACCTTGATGGGGCATTGACGTCATCGCGGTATTTGGTGGAGATTCGAGTTTCTCGAATATAGCTACGCAAGTTCTTATTTGTAGGCCAAATATTGGTGATATTCTGTCGTATCGGCGAATATTGGATTGACTACCGCGATAATACTTTGTGGTTGAGAAGTTCAAAAGTATTAATCACATAGGATTGTCCTTAAGCCTGAGGTATTTGGTTTGGGATACGAAAACTAACGTACTTTAGTTCGTCTTAGACGCTCCGTGAAAGGATTGTCATAAGAAGCCCTACTAGGTACACAGAAAGTCGTAGTTTCAAGTCAGAATACACAAGATGGTAATTGCACCTCCTTTTTAGGAGAGATATTTCTGGGTCCCTTGACATGATGGAAAAACTGATATAATGCACAGTCGTGCTCAAACAAACTGATTTGTTCTTTGTCGTTATCACATAGTTTAAATCAGGAAGTCAAGAAATGATTCCGAATACAGGAGTTGACAGGTTCTACCATGCTCGTATTTGTTGTCGCAAATATCGTGATGTAAGGGATAGACCTAACACGTTACCCAAGAAGTAAAGACAGATTGTTTTTTACTAGACGACGTTATTAAAGAGGTTTTTCTAAACTATACCTGGGTATGAGAGTTTCTATGAGGATGGTTACCCTGTATCGCCTATCTAGGGGCCTTTGCAGGCTAGTGTCTTCAAGTCTTGGTTACGAACTTGCACAAGTGGAAGTCTGTTGTACTTGTGTGCACAGTTAGTCAACCTATGATGTCACGTCCATGCCTATAGAACACTTGAGGGTCACACCGATTAGTGCATGTAACAATCGAGTAGTTATGCAATGATACTTGGAGAAGAATGATTTAAAATATTAATTATAAATCAATAAGTATTAAGTTCAGACTAACTTATTACTAGATTAGTTTAACCAACTAATTAATATAAGTATTTATGTATTTACTAGTTGAGTAAATATATAATGTATTCATTATACATTATCCATAATATGATTTAAAGCAATTAAATCATATAGTGTTTGGATAATATTATTGTCTAAATTATATAAATTTTATTATATAATTGATTATTAAATGTATAATATAAGTATATATATATATATATATATATATATATATATATATATATATATATATATATATATCTCGGTATTTATACCGAATTATATATGTGTATTATACATAGTATTTAAGAGTTAAGTGTAACAATAATAACTAGTTAAACTATAAGGGTTATAAACGAAAAAGGAAAATTATAATGAAGCATTAAACTTATTTAAACAAGAATGGACGTAAGTGAAAGTTCTTCTATTATTAATAGAAAGCTTAGGGTTCCCTCAATCCTTAAATCACCAACTAAAGAACCCTAGCCTCCCCTTTCCAACTCCATTCGGCCGAAAGATAGAGAAGGGAAGAACACAAGTTTGTGTTCTTCGTGTTCTTCGAGTTTACCGAGAAAGAATCATTGCAAGTAACCGGCTAGAAGGTTTCTCGTCTTGCAAATCACTGGTGGATCAATCTTGAGCAACTAAGGTCTTAAATCGAAAAACCTTCTCCTTCTCTTTCCCTTGTTCGACCGAAACACACAAGTGTGTGTGTGTTTCGGTTCGTTTGATCAATCAGACAAACACACACATTCGTGTGTGTGTTCGAGTACTTCGGTTAGATTGTTAGTCTTCTCTAGATTTCCAACATCCTAATCGTTTAGGTTTTAAGGATTAAGTTTAATCTGACTTCCGCTTTTAAGGAGTAAACTAATTACTAGATTCAACCGGTATAAACAAGTTCATGTTCATATAAGTTATGGTTCGAATCAGATTGCCTTTAGAAGTCAGTGAAACCCTACAAAGTCATACTGAATTGAATCCTCGTACCCATCTCCTCTTGGAATCTCGCCCAAAACTGCAATGTGAATCACGTATTCCTATCAGAAACAATGGAAACCGGCACCCCGTGTCTCGACACCCCGTGTGCACTCTTGCTCCTACTTCCAGACCGGTATCTCTAACAGCTGCAACATACCATGTGGCTTCTGGTGCTCAGCCTTGACTTTCCGACAAGTCAAGCACTTCTCAACATACTTTGCTATCTCAAGCTTCATCCCCGACCACCAATAAACATCTCGAAGATCACAGTACATCTTTGTCGCCCCTGGATGAATGGAAAACTTGGACTTTTGCGCCTCGTCGAATAAAATCACACGATTTCCTCCATGAGAAGGAACCCATACTCTACCCAGAATAGATGCATCACAGTATACCACGAAATATTCCACACCCTCTGGTAGTGATAGGATCGGCGTCTCATATAGGCGTTTTCTCAGTACCTCGAATGCCTCCTGCTGTTTATCTCCCCAACTAAACGCTGATAATTTCTTAGCCAACTAGGTCGAAGGTAGCGCGATCTTGGAGAAGTCTTTGATAAACCGCTGATAATAGCCCGCTAAACCCAAGAAGCTACGGATCTCTGACGGCGTCTTTGGCACCTCCCATTTCATCACTGTTGAGATCTTTTTCGGGTCCACCTTGATACCCTCTTCATTTACCATGTGCCCCAAGAACTGTACCTCTCTCAACCAGAACTCGCACTTAGAAAGCTTTTCATACAAAGCTTCTTTTCTCAGCGTCTCTAACACCTCGTGTAGATGTTTCTCGTGCTCTGCCTTGGCCTGTCTACGAGTAGACAAAGATGTCGTCGATGAAAACGATGACGGAACGATCTAACATGGAACTAAAAACTCGGTTCATAAGGTCCATGAACGCTGCTGGTGCATTAGTGAGTCCAAAATGCATCACCACAAACTCATAATGAATGTATCGCGTTTGAAAGGCGGTTATCTCAATGTCCACTTCCTTCACCCGCATCTGGTGATATCCTGATTGTTAATCAATCTTGAAACACCAAAAAGCCCCTTGCAATTGATCAAATAGGTCATCGATTCTCGGTAATGGATAACGGTTTTTCATTGTGAGTTTGTTCAACTCTTGATAGTCGATACACATCCTCTGTGACCCGTCCTTCTTCTTCATGAGTAGAATAGGAGCTCCCCACGGTGAACTACTAGTACGTATAAACTCTTTGTCTTGCAGCTGGTCGTATATCTCTTTCATCTCGGGTGGCGCTAGACGATAGGGAGCCTTAGCAACCGGTGTCGTGCCCGGTACCAAGTCAATGCGGAATTCGACCTGTCTCTCGGGAGGATTCCCAGGTAACTCATCAGGAAAAATGTCTGCGAACTCGCTCACGATCTGGACCTCCTCGATCATTCTCGTTTTGAGCTCAAGAATCGTATAAATAACATAAGCCAAAAACCCCACGGCACTGTGTTGAAGATGTTTTCTCGCCCTGGCAGCCGAACATTGTGCCGACACCAATCTGTTAATATCCCCTTGACCTACCAGTTCAACTCCATTTGGAGGTTTGAAATGGATCTGTTTGCTACGACAAATGATCTCGGCATGATATCCTGTCATCCAATCCATCCCCACAATGACGCACAACTCTCGCATGGCGATAGGAATAAGATTTATGGGGAATTTCTCCCCGCACATCTCAATCATGCAATCATGGTAAACTATTGTCACGGAAATAGTCTTATCATTAGCTAATTCTATGAGTAAAGGCATATTCAGGTCCTCTACCATACGGCTCAATAGGGTGCTAAAAGCATAAGATACAAAAGAGTGGGTGGCCCCACTATCAAACAACACAAAAGCAGGCACATTGTTTACACGAACGTACGTATGATAAATACACATATAATCTCACATATGCATACAAATAATCTCATCTTATAATATTATATGTCAAATTATGTCAACTCAAATATAAAAGAAAATAGTACCCATAACGGCATTAGGGGCACTCTTTGTCTCCTCTCCGGTCATCATGTAAGCTCGCCCATGGGGCCTAGTCTGAGCTCCTCAGTAATCCTCAAGCTTCCTGAAGCAGGAGCTCTCATTACCCCATTTCGAGTCCCTCCTAAGAATCAAACACATATCACATAATGTTATCACAAACATATATCACAAATAAATAAATAACAAATAGGAAGTCTCATACCTCCACTCAACAACTCCAGTCACTCTGATCTCTTGTGGCCCTCTTTGTGGATGTTAAAGCACACTGCCCCTTTGATGGTACAGTCAATGGCCATGTACCCCTTCTGCCCACACTTGTATCACATGGACTCATACTTACCTCCTCCAGTATTGGCACCCTTGATGGCCTTCCTCTCATCATCTCTCTATGCACCTCCACGTGCACTTCCCCTAGAACTCTTCTCAAAATTGCCCCCACTGTAGGGCTTGAACTTGAACTTGAGACACTTTGGGTTGCGCTATGTTGCGTTACCAGTGGAAGCAGGTGTTGATCTCTTGCTCTCCCTTTGCTGTTGGTCTAACTCAATCTCCCGGCTACGTGCCTGCTTAATCATCTCACCAAGGGTATCCCGGGGTCCAACCCTCACCAACTCTTCGATGTGGCTGCGCAACATCTAAAGATACGTGTCATCTTCATCTCCTTGTTAGCGACATGGTCGGGGCAAAAAGCAGACTACTCGTAGAATTTAGAAGTGATGGTGTTAATAGACTCGGTAGTTTGCTTCAGCTCCAAGAAATATCGAGTAATCCTTTCCACCTCCACACGTGGAACGTACTGCTTTCTGAACCTCCCAGTAAATTCTTCCTAGGTGAAAGCAGCGAGCTGGTCCTTAGTCATTGCAGCAGCTATCCCCTCCCAGCAGTCTTTTGCCGCTCCCATCGTCAGGTGGGACACATAGGAACTACACAGGTTCATCGAGTATTTGGAGATGCGGAACACTCCACCAATGTAGGTGACCCAACAAATAACAAGTTTGGGGTCGGTTCCCCTGGAAGTCCGGCAGTGAGCAAACTGAGAAGTCGTGATAGGTGAACTCCTTCGGTGGTCGCTGCTGGGGTGCGGTAGTAGAGAAGGCCGCAAACTACTCATGCATAATGGTGCTGACCTTCTTAGTTATCTCAATAAATATGCACTGGAACATGGCCGGCAATCTCTCGCTCATCATCTCGTCCACAATGTCACGAACATTCTCTGCGGTAAGTCTAGCACGGGCCGTTTGCTATATGAAAGAAAATATGTATAAGAATCAGGATTTTTTTTAATGATACTCAGATGCTTAACAAATGGTCTCCTTGAATCCTTCTTGAAACATAAGCACGAATCTGTGCGTATAATCATAGGGGCCCTCTATAATTATCAGCACCTTCCCTTGTCATGGTTTCAAGTTAGTTTCAAAAGTTCCACGATCTCCCATCCTTATACCATCCACATAACAAATAATGCACCAAAATATAGAGTATAAATATATATAGTGTTCGATTCAGTGCAGAACCGTTTAAAGGTGCAGAAATACAGAACCATTGTACGTTTTAATCTTGGTCATTGATAATCAGATCTATGGTTAATATGAAAGATGTCTCTTTAGAATTTTTAATTATTAATAAGTCCGGATATTTTGTGTTGATGGGGGTATTTTCGGAAGTCCGATGAGTGAGATATTTAATCCATTTTAAATGAAATTTATGGCTGCGATTTTATTGCTGACTTTATTGCGGAATTTAAGGTTGTGGAATAAATTACTGATTTTATTTTCGGCTGATTTTATTGCCAAATTTATACAATAATGTCGTAATACATTCAATATCAGAATCATGCAATGTATGGCGTTCGTATGTGGGTATTATAATCCTACAGTCATGTCGTCAACATCAAATGTTAAGATTGTGGAATTTTCATTTAACAGAAATGTAAGACATTCACTATCGTAATTATACAATTTATAGTAAAAATATGGGTATGTTATAATACTACACTCATGTCACTAACATCAAATGTATTGATTTTTTCAAACATACATTAACTGATTTAATTTTAATTTATAGTATAATATAACGCATTTTCAAAAATAAAAATTACATTTAAGGAAACTTTCCATAATTTTAGGAAACCACCGATGCTTGGTTTTGTTTCCTTAAAAAACCGATATTGTTCAATAACTTAAATTCCCTTTTCGATTAATTTTTATAAATAACTAATAATTACATTTTGCTGCATTCTGATAGGCCGAAATATTGTTCTGTTGTTTTGCACCTTTAAACGGTTCTGCACTAAATCGCACCATATATATATAACTCAACATTTTTTTGTGGATCATAATAACGATCCATATTTTTGTGTGGATCAAAACTATTATCCATATTATATTTTTTTGGATCATTTTTGAAATTTATTATTTTTTTTGGATCTTATAGGTTGCGATTTTAATGTTTAAAAAAGAAACTTTTTTGAAAAAAGTTTGTTTTGGATCATTTTCGTAGTTTTTTTTGGAGTCCTCGCAGTCCTCACCGGATCCGGACCATATATATATATATATATATATATATATATATATATATATATATATATATATATATATATATATATATATATATATATATATATATATATATGGTTAGAGAATTTATAAGAGTAATTAAGAATAATTAATTTCATGTTATGGTGTAATTATCAAGTTATAAGAAATTAATAAATCGAGAGTAATGGTGCAAATGAGAAGTAACAAGTACTATAATTATATAAATAATGACAAATTATGAAATTAGGGTAATGATAATGTTATTAATGAGTCGGTCATGAGAAAATCGCTATAATAAAATTATGAGGAAAATTCATTATTATTGAGAAATTATCGAGCTATAAGAAACTAATAAATCAGGTTAAATGAATAAATTATTAAAAGTGAGTTAAGGGGAATTAATAAAATGAGATTATTGAATCGAGTACATGAGGATTAACGAGTTAGTTAATTAATCGAGTAACGGGTAATCATTAAGTTGAAGCGACCAGAACTTTAATAAGAGGTCGGTAACTTTAGATTAATGAATAAATATTTAGTTGAAATAATCAAGAGACAATCAAAATGAGAGTAAAGCGAGGAAATAATGAATGAGTTAAACGATGAAATCACTGAATTAGGTTAATAAGAATCTTTAAAATGAGTTAAAGAATGGTATATAAAAAAAAGTTAACAAGAGAAATCAATATAATTGTATAAGCGACAAGATTATTAAATGAGAGTAATTATGAGATATATAAACTAACCGAACAGGCAACTATTAAATTTAGCTAATCAGAGGTTATTAAGAAGGTAACGAGAAATAGTTACAAGACGAGTGAACGCGGACTAAGAGAGGAATTATTCGTTCAAGTAGTATAAATTATTAAATTGGATCACGCGAGGAGTCGTAAGAATGAGTGGACGTGTATATTGTGTTAACTTGTGAGAATTTATTAAGAGAGATTTGATATAAATTGTTTATATAACTTCCGATGAGTTAAAAGTAGTGTTATAGGAAATTAAAAATGACTGCATTTGAGTATATGCAAAATGAGTAACATGCATGAGTTGCTTATGGTGTGGATACAATTTCTGTGGATGTTATCTGAGTATACAAGATTTCTGTGTGTTAGGTGCATTTTTGTGAATAATGTGCTTGTTTTCGTATTATGTGATGGTGGTGTGAATCACTAATTTGCTTTGTATGTTATTGGCAGACATTGCCAATAAAAAGATTTTATCTGTTGTTAAAATATTTAACTGATCATGTGATGCAGATGTGCGGGAAGAATTTTCCCATAAAACATATTGTTATCGCCATGAGAGGGCCGAGTGTGATTGTGAGCACAGTTTTGATGACTGGTACCGCGCCGAGATCATCTGTCGCCAGAAACCAATCCGTAATAAATCTCCAAGAAGAGTTGAATCGGAGATTCAACGCAACGTTAACCCGCTGAGTGCAGGAACCGTGTCCGGTTGCGAGAGCAAAAGACACCTTCAACATAGTATCGTGGGTTAGTTTGTTTTATTTTGACATCCTTTCCAACAATAAAACCGAGATTCTTAGAGAGCATTTTGTGTCCTTTTAGCCTTATCACCTTGCGCCATTAGAGACGGAAGATTTGTGTGAACAATTGCAAGATCTAGAGTTCCTTCAGATAGAGTAGGTCACCTTGGGGAGTTTCCCTTTCATTCATAGCTTTATCATTTTCCTATCTGAGGTGAGAGATTGCAACTCTTAGTTGTTACCGAGCGATGAAGTCGGGGACGAGTCTATTTCAAGTGGAGTTGAGTTGTAACGCCCCAAAAATATGGTAGTTAATTTAATTACCTTTTATTTAAATAAAATTATTTATTTGTTTATTTGTTATAGCTTATGCGATTATGGGATTAATTAAATACCGTAACGTTTTAATCACACGACATTTAAAATTCCAGAGAGGTTAAATGTCAGGTCATGGCCGACCGTAGGCCAAGGCCTAAACCCGATTAATGCCTCTATGTGTAATCGGGTAGGAGACTTGGTTATAACCGACCCCCTTTTTGGTCTTTTTGTGCTTGAGTTCGGCTGGAGTAGACTGAGCAAATAAGGCCGAAGCCCGGTGCAACAAGAAGCCAGAGAAATTGAGCCCATATTTAGCAAGGCCATAACCCATTTAATTTGACACTTCAATCTAAAACCTTCTAATCCCTGGTCGGCCATATGTGCATCTCCAAACCCCAATAATGTTCCTGCTATCGTGCGTAATAGAGAGAAGAGGACAAGCAAAGGATTGCGAGCTGTAGAACAATTGATCATCGAAGGTTGAGGCTGATCTGTAGCAACCGAATGAATTGGAAACAAGTGCAGACAATCGAGTGGTGTTCTTGATGTCGAGAATTCGATTGGTCAATCCTTCGATTCATGGGTGAGCAGGCTGCAGTGTTTAGGCCTAGATATTTCTTCATATCGTGTTTGGTTGGTTGCTATAGTTCGCATGTGGGTTGAGCAGAATTATGATCGAGCAGAACGTTCCCGAGTAGTTTTGTGCAGTTTTTCGGATCTTGTAGGACCTGAGTAGTGACTCTTGGACGTGCCGAGGATTCCTTAGGAGTTTACATTTACTGAGGTGGGTAATCTCACTATAAACTTGTACTTACATTCGTTTCATGATTGTGTGCGAAATGTCATCAACTGTTATTGCTTGAGTTGAGCTTGATTATGTGATGATCCGTTATGTGTTATTTATTTTATTCACATTCTGAACTGAGATATGGATGCTGAGTAACCGAGCTTAGTACCATATCATTACGTGTTATATACCTATGAGATGATATACGTTGAGCTTATTTGTTTTATATGAGCACTAGTTGTAAACAGTCAACACGTTAATAAAACCAACCTAATTATAAATGAGATTTAATTAACTTTGCAAGAGGCAACGGCGAGAGTCAACTCTTCCCTGAAAGCGAAGTACACTACACGACTTTAAGAATGGTACTGCGGGACACCTAAGAGGATGGGTGTTGGAAGAGGGTGTTGTGACGACGCATGGGAGGTGGGTGGGCGTGCGTTGAGGATTGTCATGATACCACGACGAACCTAATGAGATTTAATAAAAGCCTAATAACGAGAAATGAGTAGAGTCTTTTGAGATCATGTATGTGGCATGAAATGTTTTCTATGTGTACGTTTATTTTGTTGTTATTCACTCAGCGTGTGGCTGTCCCTAAAAACTACCCCCCCCCCCCCCGATTTTGCAGGTACTAGCAAGGGCAAAGAGAAGGTTATCGGTTGATGAGTTGTGCTTTGAGTTTTTGTTTTGGATTTGGATTATATGTTTGTATGAGTCAAATATGTTTTTAAATTCATATCTATTATTCCGCATTAAAAACCATGAGATGGTTTATTTTTATTTTAATGAGATGGGACCGTTTTGTTTACTTGTATTTTGGGGAAATGTGACATTTTATTTTATTAAAAAATTTTAAATTTCCCCTAATTTTTGGGATGTTATATACGTTTCTTGAGATTAGTAATCTCATTATACACTTCGTATCTACATACGTTCCATGATTTTGTGCTATGTGTTATGAACTGTGATTTAAGCTATGATTGTGTGCCAATCTATGAGTATGTATATTTTAGATTTATTGCATCTAAAATTGAGATACGGATGCTGAGTAACCGAGCTTAGTACCATATCATTATGCGTTGATCTCGTACTTGAGCTATCTGTTGAGTTGATATACATTTGAGATTTGTGCTAATTGGTTTTATATGAGTAAATGTTGTAGAGTCAACACGTTATAAAACCAACTAATTAATATATGAGATTAATTACCGTTGCAAGAGGCAATGGTGAGAGCTATCTCTTCCGTGAGAGCCTAGTCCATTACACGACTGTCAGCGTGGTACTTGGTACACCTAGAGGACGGGTGTTGGAAGAGGGTGTTGAGACGAGCACATATGTAGTTGATGTTGCGTTTGAGGATCATCTCACCACCACGGCGAACCTAATGAGAATTTAATAAAGGCCTAATAACGAGGAATGAGTAGAGTTTTAGTAAACATGTATGTGCCATGACTTGTTTGTGATTACGTTTGTATATTGATTATATTCACTCAGCGTTTGTCTGACCCAAAACCTTGTGACACTTCAGTTTTTAATACTATTAAAGAGTGTGACCTTTTTGTATACTTGTATGTTTGGGAAATGTGACATTTTATTTTACTAAAAAATTTTAAATTTTCCCAAAATTTTGAGATGTTACACTTGTCTTGCATCAGCTCTAACATTCGCGGCAGGGGCATTTGGCAAAACTATTTCCATGACATACCGTTTTCTGAAGGGTTTCACTTTGCTCTACTGCTTCCAACCATATTGATATGAACATGAAGTTGGTCATACCAGTTGACCCAACAAACCAGTTTGATCCCTAAAACCGGAACTGATGTAACACCTCGATTTTAAAACATTCTTTAAATCTAATTTTTAAATAAAGATATTACAAAGTCTAATATATCAAAATACGATTTAACAAAAACCATTTAAAAGTTTATCAGAGTATTAAAACCGGTGTTAGAAAACAATATCATAACCATAGGATAAACGGGATCTACCTACGAGCTCCCGATCTAATCAACACTAGGCCTCTTCTATCGCGACCCTCTAATCCTTTGCTCCAGAAACTGAGTACATAGTCACAAAAACAAAGTAGTACGTGAGACAAAATATTCTCGTGAGATACATGGGTTTTTGACCCATTATCAATAAAACTTATAATAAATATTTATCATTATATAAATATATATCTTCATTCACTATATCATTTCATATCTCATTTTCTAGTCATCAATTCTTATTAGCTAATAAGTTTACCATAAGCCTATTCATCACATAATTACAAACATATAAGCTATCTCCAAGCTTACTCTTTCTTTATCACTGTTGGAATTATGTGCACAGTTAGTCAACATATGGTGTTACATCCATGCCTATGAAACACTTAAGGGTCACACCGGTGAGTGCATGTAATACGAGCAAGATATGCAATGATACTTGGAGGAGGTATGATTCATAATAGTCATTTATGAATCAGTTAAGAATTAAGTTAAGTTCAACTTATTACTAGATTAGTTTATCTAACTAATTAATACAAGTATTTGTACATTTACTAGTTGAGTAAATTTACAATGTGTTAATTATAGATTATCCATAATATGATCTAAAGTAATTAAATCATATGGTAATTGGATAATATTATTGTTTAGATTATATAAAGTTTATTATATAATTAATTATTAAAAGTATAAAATACAAAGTATATATTTCGTATATTTAATGTACAAGAAATATATAAGTGTATAATACTAGACATTTAATAGTTAAGTGCAACAATAATAATAGTTAAACTATAAGGGAAGGAAACGTAAAAAGGAAAGTTTAATTAAGAATTAATATTAATTAAACTAAAGGGTCCTAAAGTGCAACTTATTTAACAATAAATATGAGGCTTAGGGTAACCCTAAAACCCCTTGCTTACCCACGAAAATCCTTCCCCCCTCTCCCTGGGTTTCGGCCGAATAAGAACAAGAACACAAGTTCTTGTGTTCTTCGTTCTTCGTTCGTTCTTCGTATTCTTCAAGACTTGAAGATCGAAGATCATTGCATCAACTAACTAGAAGGTTTCTCGTCGTGTTCATCATCAGCGGACTTACTTAAACAAGATTAAGGTATGATTTAGAAAACATTTTTCCTCCTTCTCCCTCTTGTTCGATCGACCTAGGGTTCTTGGTGGACGTCGAAATACACACAAGCATATATGTGTGTTCGAGTTTTTTATACAAGGTTTTTTTCCTGTTAATCTAGTATAGATTTCCAACATCCCAATCCTTTAGGGCTTAAGGATCAAGTTTAATCTCAGTTCCGCTTTTAGGGATTAAACTAGCTAGTTGGTTTAACCGACAAGAACAATGTTCTTGTTAGTATGGTCGAACCAAGTAAACTAGGAGGTTGGCCCAAGTGGTTGATCAGTTACAATGAAACCCTTCAGTGGTATCAGAGCGTTGGTTTAGAAATCTAAACAAGATTAACAAAGTTTGTTCGTTTAATTTTTAAAGTTTTTTTTGTTCCAATTTTTTTTTCTTTCTTCCTTGTAAATTTCGAACAAGGGTAAGAACCCTAGGACCGAGAATAGTAAACTAGTATAGTTTAATTGGTCAAAAGGATTCTTTTACCTAGAATTTTCGTGATCAAGGCAAGAACCATAGGACCAAGAATGTTAAACTAGTTAAGTTTAATTTGTCAAAATGATTCTTTCCTTATTCCCATAATTTTCGAGATTGAGCAAAGAACCCTAGGACTAAGTATGTTAAACTAGATTAGTTTAATTTGTCAAAAGGATTCTTTCCTAATCCTTTAGATTTTCAAAATCTAGGAGGAAACTTAGACACCAAGTATGTTAAACTAGCTTAGTTTAATTGGTGAAGAAGTTTCTTAGGCTTAAGAAATTTCGAAATCCTAAAGAACCCGCGATAGCTAAATCCATATCGTGTTTATCAACACGAATCCTTGCTTCCCGCCTTTGGAACATCTCCAACTTTTAGGTTCTTGCAACCTATCAAAATAATAATCACATTTCTAATTATCATCTATAACTAGACATCATCATAATCAACCCCAACCACCAAGTTCACCAACTTGGTGGAGATCCATAAACCCTAGTTTATAAAACTACTTTCAAGTTACAAATTAACCATAGATCCATGGTCTACATACTTCCTATGGGTGTTCTACACCCCCATTACTCATCTTTAACAAGATTCCAACACATCACATTCAAAATCAACATTTCCCCCAAATATTGTTTACAAAACTAACTAGGAGGTGAAAATACCTTAGATCTTTAACAATGTTTGAAGATCTCCAAGAATGGTGGTGTTCTATGCTCAAGAACACCCAAAATCGCCCCCAAGAGTTCTCAAATCGGCTGCACACTTCATTGTAGAGAGAAAATGAGTAAAAACCCTAAAATCCCGATTTTATGACTTGCACAGACAAAATCGCGTCGCTATAGCAAAGATCGTGTCGCGATCTGTCATCCCGCGTAAATTTACGACGGACTTCACGTCGCGATTCCCGATGCTATCCCATTTTCGTGTTTTCCCTTCGACGCTATTTCGGTTCTCTGTTACGAGTTTGCACAAGATAGCGCCGCTATCTCCAGATAGCGCCGCTATCTGTTCCTGGCAGCTATGGCTGCACTTTTAATGCCCGTTTCGACTTTAACAACCCCGAATACATATCAAACGATGTCCAAATGACATGAACCCAATTCCCACATATTTTAAACGATTTATCCTTATTTATGATATTTTTAAATAATTTATTTTATTCAAAATTCGGGTCGTTACAACTATCTACCCCTTAAAAGGATTCCGTGCTCGGAATCACTAAATATTTTCAACCTACATTCGACCGAGCATTCCGTCCTCATTCCCCTGTGGTTATTACCATCAAACTTTTATTAATGATCCATCAATAATCATATACTCGACTCCCAAATTCAACTCTAAACACCCAACGGGTCAAAGTCGCATAATCCAACTATAACTCTTTTAATTATTTCATTAACCTTTTCACATACATACAATCGATACATTATGCTCTCAACATTCACTAGTCATTCAAAACGAGAGTCAAAGCCCACCTTTGACCAAGTCAACCAATCACAAATCTTGACTCTTGCATAAAGTCAACCATACTTTTCCCAACTAACAAATTCCGTATTCACGGGATAACATTCTCAACTTATCACTCCGGTTCCACCCATCATTGTTTCCTTAACAATCATTCCCGTTTCCAATTTCAATTTTGTTCTCCCCAAATAATCAGAGAGTCGCACCTTTTCTTAAGGTCAAACTAGCACTTACCGTTTCTTAACCTTCATTCGGTCACTTTTACCATTGCTTAGTATCCTTTCAATCGTCTTTGCATCACATCGACCATTTTCATAACTTTCATTCTTAATTATCGGTATTAGATCTTCTACCGCAACACATTCCACAATTTCATATGTGTAACGCCTGAATTTTCTAGTAATTATTTAAATTACTTCCCATTAAATAAATTTCGTGTTATTTATTTGATTGTGATTTTGTGACTATGTGGACTGTGCAATAATTAAATGTGACGTTTTACCTACGCGACGACTTAAATTCGCGTGAGTTTGAGTGTCGGGTCAAGGCCGGCCGTTGGCCAAGGCCGAGACCCGAGTGTTATTTATTTTGATTAATCTAATACTCGAGTTTTATCCATGAACCAATTTGTGTTGGGTCGGTTGTTAGAGCCTGAAGTGGCCAAGTAAATGTGAGGGTCGACTAGTAAGTATTTTGTGGATTATACTCGGGCCAAAATAAGAATCAAGAGTGGCGGGCTAGAGGCCCGAATTCCTGGCCAACCATAATTCGTAATAGTCTAATACCCAATCCCTAATTTGCACGCACCACACAACCATCGGCCACAAATCCTCTTCTCCATATGTTTCATTCATTCGAAAAATGACGCATCAAGAATTGAGGGCTGTTGACCGGGACTGGTAGAGAAATTCCCAGTAATTCATACACCGTATTGTAAGTTTTCATCTTTCTTCATGAACTCTTTCTGTTCAAACCGCAAGCACTCACTCATTTTATTTCTGGTGGTGCGATTGGACAGCAGAAAACACCATCCTGATCAATACCCCATCTTCGAGCAGGTTTCTAGATCGAGCAGAGAATTGAGCAATACTGTTAAAGCTTCAGATTTTGATTTTCGGTAGAAATCCTTTTCTTTCTTTTCGTTTATTCATTCCCATACCTGTGATTAAATTCATATGTTGTATTGGTGTTGGGCTGCGGGATTTCGAGCAGGAGAAGGGTACGAGTTGGTGATTCACGAGCCGGAGGAATCCCGTGTGTGAGCAAAGCTGCAAGCAAGATTCCCTTTTGATTCAGTAGAATTCTAGTCTTTGTTTTATCCCATGTTTCATCCGATGATTGAATTGTTGTGTTGCGGGTCCTGACCCATCTAAATTGCACAGAGGTTGGAAGCCGGTGATGTCACTATCGGAAAAAGTTAATCGAGCATCAAGTGTTGTGATCGGTATTGTTTTGCTAATCGTTGTTCCTGTTTATTCGAGTTCTTCTCTTTTGATTCAGTATCTATGACTAACAAGTACTCCTTAGGGGCTGCAGATTTCGTGAATTAAGACCGAGCCCGAGTCGGGTTTGTGGAGATTAATCGTATATCGTTTTTGTATCTTCGTTTTGTTCGTTTCGTTAATTCCTTAGTTTGTGCTGGCAGTTTCTGTTCGCCACTTCGGACCTGTTTTCGACCATGTTAGAGTCAGATTTTAAGCTACTGGTCTTCTAGACAGTTGTAGTACATCGAATTAGCTAACCGTGGCCGCTGACCGCTCGTTAATCGGGATTACGGTTTGTGAGATACGGTCATTTTAATATCAGGCTGCAACTCATTTAATACTTACGATTTTTTTTGGTTAAATGGTGAAAAATCTTGGTTCATATGTCTTTAAAAATTCGTACGTGATTTCCGGGTCTAGAGTAGATGTACTTCGGTTTATTGATGGGGTTTCAGCTGAATTGACGTGAGTATAGGGTTGGGTAAATCTTTATAAACAATGGAGACATTTTATTAATCGGGAAACGGAAACCGAACCTTTAGGTTCTTAGTTTCCTTAAACCAAAAAGTTTTCTAAATAAATTTGTAAGATTATTTTGAAAATGAAGTTCTGAGATAAAATGGGTGTCGGGGCTTCTGGGTGCCTCGGGAATAAACGGTTGATGTCGGGTTGGCAAAACGGGTATTGTAAACATGCTGAGTTTTTGGGGCAGATTCTGTGGTTGAGGTTCGAGCCTGATTTATCATAGTTAAAATATGATTCTGGATTTTTGGCCGGAGTGGGACTCTAGTTTTCTGAGTCCTCTTTCCAATACCGCTTACGGCTCGTTAATCTGATTTATGGTTTAAAAGTTATCGCTATTTTTGTAAACCATCGCAGAATAGTCTTTCGGTTCAGCTATTCTATATTGTGAGTCTGTTTTGGGATACTTCTGTTTGGATTAGAGTCCCGAGACCTTCTGATGAATCGTAGTCCTCTGAGTCATTTAGCCGGTGTAAAAATATGGGTCAAATCTATTGAGCGGTTTGAGAGTTATGGCCATTTCCGTAAGAGTGCTGAGTGATGTTAATTCTGCGTTAACAACCTTTGAGTCAACTTCTAATCCGAGTTCATTCTTGCATTGTAGGATCTTCTAGGACTTGGGTAGAGACTCGCCTTCTGTACCGAGGATCAACTAGGAGCTTACGTTATTCGAGGTGGGTAATTTCACTATAAACTTGTACTTACTTTCGATTCATGATTATGTGCTATATGTTATGAATTGTCTTGTTGATTGAGCTTGAGTATTGATTGTGCGATTTATCTGAGTTATCGTGATCTGAGTTATCTGGTCTTTGAGTTCTTGAGTTAAACATTAAACATAATATACTTGACTTGACACCGAAGAGCACTGGTGTCAGATGTTTGTCTTGGCACCGAAGAGTACTGGTGCCAGACGTTTTGACTCAACACCGAAGAGTACAGGTGTTGAGCCTTGAGGTGGTGTGAGGCGAGTCGAGGTTGATCTCTCGGCCCAAGTCACACTAGCGCGCTATATAAATTAAAATCTGAGAAATAAATTTGAGTAATTGAGAATTGAGTAGAGTCTCTAAGGATCACTTATGTGACTTGAGTTGTTTGTATTTATTTGTTTATTTTGATATTATTCACTCAGCGGTGGCTGACCCCAAACACTCCCCCCCCCATTTTGCAGGTACAAGAGCAAGTGCGTTGGATGAGCTATTACTCGATGACCTTTTATGGATTTGGATTCCAAACGTGTATTTTGAGTCAAATGTTTTTAAAACAATTATTTTATTTATTCCGCATTTAAAAACCATGAGACGGTTTATTTTTATTTTAATGAGATGGGACCGTTTGTATACTTGTACTTTTAAGAAAATGATTATTTTATTTATTTACAAATTTTTAAATTTTCCAGGATTTTTGGGGTTTTACAAGTTGGTATCAGAGCTCTGGCTTGAGAGAATTGGGTTCAGAAGGGGTGGATTCCAAACTCAAGTCCAAGCACGAGTTTTCAAAATGAGTTTTTCAAAAGTGTTTTTAAAATGAGTCCAAATCCAAATCGAGAAACTGCGCATCACGATGACCTTATGCCTCTAGTACTAATTTATGAGTTATTTAGTTTATTTAAAACGTCGCGAGTGACATTGTTCACTAAGAGAATAAAAGAGAATTAACTTGAGATGAGCGTGAGATCGTGGAATTTTTGAAAATGGCTCGAAACCAAGACATGGTGCGGATAATAATAGAGAGCCCATGTTATTATACTCACAGGACTCATGCCTATGTTTCGAAAAGGTTTCAAGGAGACCATTGGTCAAACATCTAAGTATCATGAAAACCCTCAACTATTATATATAAGTCGATAATAAAATTCCTAAAAGAGGTTTATGAGAAAACAGTGCAACCAATTGAATAAGCGAATCATCAAATACGAATTGATAAAGAGTTATTAAAACATGTCAAGAGAGAGACAATAAATCAAATTGGGTTGAATTCGTTAAATGATTAATTGAGTTATTAATACCTCGAGAACGATTGAGCAATCGTTAAAGCAAAATAAACGAGAAAATAAGAAAAATGTTAAGTTCAAATATATCACTAAATCGAGATGTATGGGAAAATAATAAATAAGAGATCATTAATTTAAATTGAATAAGGAGTTATCCAAACCAATCAAATGAAAGTTATTAAATCAAATTGAGTGAGAATCACTAATGATACATTGTTAAATTGAGTAATATTAATTGGTCAAAAAGCTAAGATAATAATTAAGTAAGAATGATAGAGGATAATTTAATTCGTATAATTGAGAAGTCATTGAAATTACGATAAGATTTATAAAGCAAGAATGATTGGACAATTAACTAAAACGAATCAAATAGAGAGATTTTAATTATGCATAATCATTAAATTGAGTAAAGAAGAAACTATGAGTAAACAAATTAATGAAGTCATGAGGGGTAATGCAAATGAGTACAAGATTTGTGAATTGAGAAAATTTTATGCGAAGATTTATGGAGTTAATTTTACATTTTGTAACTGATGGGAAAACATCGAATATATGAAATAAATGAGGACTATTAATTGAGCAAGAAATGAAAATCTATAAAGTTAATGAAAGTTATAAATATTGAGAAATCACTAATTGGGTGAGATGAGAAACCCAAGACGGGTTAACTAATGAGTTAATTAACAAAAGAAAATTTACGAGGTTTATTCGCTACGAATTAATGAGAATTTCATTTAACGATAAAACTGTTATATGGTAATGATAATGCCAAATATGCTGAGTAACCAAAATGAGGATTAATACTCAGATTCGATCGAGAGATAATCGTGAATGTGTAGCGCAAATTAACAAATGGTGGTGCTAATATGTGTAATAACTTTGATGTATGAGGAGCCATAAAATGAATAATTACTAATGAGAAATAATAATGAAACTATTAAAGGGTAATGAATTATAATTGAGGAAATTTAATAAAGATGCGAGAATCCATGAGAATGTTAATGAGAAAGCTAACATCAATTATGAGTAATAAAATATAAAATATTTTTATATAAGCGATAAAATTTGATGGGTAGGGGTGTGAGTGAGGCGTAAAGAGTATACGTTGGGACCGACTCACACCTGTGCATAAGAGTTTGATTATTGAGTAATTAAATGAACCCTTAAAATGTGAATGAGAACCCATACACTGAACTACTGAGTGTTCGTAATGAATTCTATGAGTACTATATAAAAGCTTTTGAGTGCCACTTCCAAACTCGGGGACGAGTTTTCTCCAAGTGGAGTTGAGCAGGAGTAAATCAAAAGAATTACCAAGAGAAAATTTTGTTATGTATTATTTATAATTATTATGAGCATATATGTTCATATAATTGGCTAGAGAGTCATACGAGTAACTTTTAAATCAAGAAATTATTCTTGTGAGAACATAATGAGATTGTAGATATTATTAGAATTTATTATGAATTATCCCAAATCGAGTTAAATGAGAAAAACGTCATTATGAGAAATTATTAAACCAGTCGACAAAATTGTTGAGTCAAATTATTGTGTTGGGTATATTGAGTAATTATTAAATCGAGAGTAATGACTGAAATAAGTGAATGGACCAATTAAAATTTCAGTTCTTTGCGAGATATATGTGTATATGATTAGAGAATTTATAAGAGTAATGGAGAATAATTAAATTCATGTTATAGTGTAATGATCAAATTGTAAGAGATTAATAACCAAGAGTAATAGTGCAAATGAGAAGTAACAAGTGCTTTAATTACATAAGTAATAAGATAATGAAAAATTATGAAATTCGAATAAAGGGAATTTATTTATGAATCATTCAAATTGAGTTAAAGTGATAAATTATTATATTAAGTTTAAGAGATAAGGGTTTAAACCAATGGAGAACTACTAAATCAAGTTAAGCGAATAAATTATTAAAATAAATCAAATGAGAAAATTCTATTAGTAGAAAATATTAAATTAAATTTGAACTAAGGAGATTATCAAGTTAAACTATTAAATTGGATGTCACCAAATATTATGTTTTATTGAGTAATTACTAAATCGATAATAGTTATTAAAATGAGCACACGAGAAAAATATAAGTGTGTCAAATATTAAAATTTTATTAAAATACTATGAGTTTCCAAATCGGTAAAGCAATAAAAATATAAAGTAATGAGGAAACTTTATGTTGAGAATGAGAAGTTAACTGAGAAACTGAATACACGAGAATTAATGAGGTAAATAATTACGAGTTAATTAATTGAGTGACGAGAATACATTTAATTGAGGCGTTCAAAATTAAAAATAAAATGAGATTTATATGTGTACAATTAGTCAAATTGATCAAGAGACAAATTTAATGAGAATAAAGCAAGAAGGTAATTAACGAGCTAAATGATAAAATCATTAAACGAGTTGATAAGTATCACTAAAATAAGTTGAACGGGCCATATTAAAAAGAGTCAACGAAGGATTATTAAATATGAGTGAGCAAGAGAACTAATAACTTGGCGTAAAAGAGATATTGTTTGTTCGAGTAGTCTGATAATTAAATTTGATCGAGTGAAAAATCGTAAAATCGAGTAAATGTATACATTATGTGGACTGGTGAGAAGTCATTAAACGAGATTTGAATTTAAATTGATGATATAAGTTTGCATTGAGTTAAAAATAAGTTGTGGAGATTTGAGGTGAGTGCATTTGAGTATATGCAAATTGAGTAAGAGGCATGAGTTGCCTACTATCTGGGGTTTATGTGTGATAAAAAACATCTATGTAAATTATGTACTTGTTGTGTAGTGATTGATGGTGGTGCGAAACGCTAAATTGTTTATTTTGTTTTAAAACAAACTGATGTCACATAGAGCAGAGGACCTTGAGATATTATTCTTGGTGGAGATTGATAATTATAAGGATTTTCTGGTGTAAATTATATAAAGTGACCATGTAATAGAGCTGCGCGGGGAGATGTTCCCATAAAAACTTGTTGTTATCGCCACGAGAGGGCCGAGTGTGATTGTGAGCACGGAATGGATGACCGAGTACCACGCCGTAACCATCTGTCGCCACAAACCGAACCGTAACAAATCTCCAAGTGTAGTTGAATCGGAGATTCAATACAACGTTAACCGTTGGGTGCAGGAATCGAGTCCGGCTTCGGGAGCAAGAAGACACCTTCAGCAGAGTATCGTGGATTATTTTGTGTTTATTATCGTCACTCGGTTTGCGATAAACCGACATTCTTGGAGAGCATTCCGATTTTATTTCTTAAAGCCTTATCATTTTGTGCCATTAGCAATTACAAGAGCCGGAGTCAATTCTGATTGAGTGGGCCATCCTGAGGAGTTCCTTTTCATTCTTAACCTTATCGTTTTCTTTTTCCTGTCAGAAAATGTGCGCCGTTGGCGAGCCTGATTCAGAGATGCGAGATCACTACCCTGAGATTCTTCCGAGCGATGACTTCGGGGACGAAGCCCATTTTAAGTGGAGTTGAGTTGTAACGCGCTGAATTTTCTAGTAATTATTTAAATTACTTCCCATTAAATAAATTTCGTGTTATTTATTTGATTGGGATTTTGTGACTATGTGGACTGTGCAATAATTAAATGTGACGTTTTACCTACGCGACGACTTAAATTCGCGTGAGTTTGAGTGTCTAGGTCAAGGCCGGCCGTTGGCCAAGGCCGAGACCCGAGTGTTATTTATTTTGATTAATCTAATACTCGAGTTTTATCCATGAACCAATTTGTGTTGGGTCGGCTGTTAGAGCCTGAACTGGCCAAGTAAATGTGAGGGTCAACTAGTAAGTATTTTGTGGATTATACTCGGGCCAAAATAAGTATTTTGTGGATTACCCAATCCCTAATTTGCATGCACCTCACAACCATCGGCCGCAAATCCTCTTCTCCATCTGTTTCATTCATTCGAACAAATGAGGCATCAAGAATTGAGGGCTGTTGATCGGGACTGGTAGAGAAATTCCCAGTAATTCATACACCGTATTGTAAGTTTTCATCTTTCTTCATGAACTCTTTCTGATCAAACCGCAAGCACTCACTCATTTTATTTCTGGTGGTGCGATTGGACAGCAAAAAACACCATCCCGGTCAATACCCCATCTTCGAGCAGGTTTCTAGATCGAGCAGAGAATTGAGCAATACTGTTAAAGCTTCAGATTTTGATTTTCAGTAGAAATCCTTTTCTTTCTTTTCGTTTATTCATTCCCATACCTGTGATTAAATTCGTATGTTGTATTGGTGTTGGGCTGCGGGATTTCGAGCAGGAGAAGGGTACGAGTTGGTGATTCACGAGCTGGAGGAATCCCGTGTGTGAGCAAAGCTGCATGCAAGATTCCCTTAGCCGTTTCCCTCATTTACCTGGTTGAATTGTTGTGTTGCGGGTCCTGACCCATCTAAATTGCGCAGAGGTTGGAAGCCGGTGATGTCACTATCAGAAAAAGTTAATCGAGCGTCAAGTGTAGTGATCGGTATTGTTTTGCAAATCGTTGTTCCTGTTTATTCGAGTTCTTCTCTTTTGATTCAGTATCTATGACTAACAAGTACTCCTTAGGGGCTGCAGATTTCGTGAATTAAGACCGAGCCCGAGTCGGGTTTATGGAGATTAATCGTATATCGTTTTGTATCTTCGTTTTGTTCGTTTCGTTAATTCCTTAGTTTGTGCTGGCAGTTTCTGTTCGCCACTTCAGACCTTTTTTCGACCATGTTAGGTTCAGATTTTAAGCTACATGTCTTCTATAAATTTGTAGTACATCGAATTAGCTAACCGTGGCCACTGACCGCTCGTTAATCGGGATTACGGTTTATGAGATACGGTCATTTTAATATCAGGCTGCAACTCATTTAATACTTACGATTTTTTTTGGTTAAATGGTGAAAAATCTTGGTTCATATGTCTTTAAATATTCGTACTTGATTTCCGGGTATAGAGTAGATGTACTTCGGTTTATTGATGGGGTTTCAGCTGAATTAACGTGATTATAGGGTTGGGTAAATCTTTATAAACAATCGAGACATTTTATTAATCGAGAAACGGAAACCGAACCTTTAGGTTCTTAGTTTCCTTAAACCAAAAAGTTTTCTAAATAAATTTGTAAGATTATTTTGAAAATGAAGTTCTGTGATAAAATGGGTGTCGGGGCTTCTGGGTGCCTCGGGAATAAATGGTTGATGTCGGGTTGGCAAAACGGGTTTTGTAAACATGCTGAATTTTTGGGGCAGATTCTGTGGTTGAGGTTCGAACCTGATTTTATCATAGTTAAAATATGTTTATGGATTTTTGGCCCAAGTTATTCTCTAGTTTTCTGAGTCCTCTTTCCAATGCCGCTTACGGCTCGTTAATCTGATTTATGGTTTAAAAGTTATCGCTATTTTTGTAAACCATCGCAGAATAGTCTTTCGGTTCAGCTATTCTATCTTGTGAGTCTTCTTTGGGATACTTCTGTTTGGATTAGAGTCCCGAGGCCTTCTGATGAATCGTGGACCTCTGAGACATTTAGCCGCTGTAAACATTTGGGTCAAATCTAGTGAGCGGTTTGAGAGTTATGGCCGTTTCCGTAAGAGTGCTGAGTGCTGTTAATTCTACGTTAACAACCTTTGAGTCAACTTCTAATCCGAGTTCATTCTTGCATCGTAGGATCTTCTAAGACTTGAGTAGAGACTCGCCTTCTGTACCGAGGATCAACTAGGAGCTTACGTTATTCGAGGTGGGTAATCTCACTATAAAGTTGTACTTACTTTCGATTCATGATTATGTGCTATATGTTATGAATTGTCTTGTTGATTGAGCTTGAGTATTGATTGTGCGATTTATCTGAGTTATATGTGATCTGAGTCATCAGGGTTTTGAGTTCTTGAGTTAAACATTAAACATAATATACTTGACTTGACACCGAAGAGCACTGGTGTCAGATGTTTGTCTTGGCACCGAAGAGTACTGGTGTCAGACGTTTTGACTCAACACCGAAGAGTACATGTGTTGAGCCTTGAGGTGGTGTGAGGCGGGTCGAGGTTGATCTCTCGGCCCAAGTCACACTAGCGCGCTATGTAAATTAAAATCTGAGAAATAAATTTGAGTAATTGAGAATTGAGTAGAGTCTTTAGGGATCACTTATGTGACTTGACTTGTTTGTATTTATTTGTTTATTTTGATATTATTCACTCAGCGGTGGCTGACCCCAAACACTCCCCCCCCCCCCCCATTTTGCAGGTACTAGAGCAAGTGCGTTGGATGAGCTGTTACTCGATGAGCTTTTATAGATTTGGATTCCAAACGTGTATTTTGAGTCAAATGTTTTTAAAACAATTATTTTATTTTGAGTCAAATGTTTTTAAAACAATTATTTTATTTATTTCGCATTTAAAAAACCATGAGACGGTTTATTTTTATTTTAATGAAATGGGACCGTTTGTCCGTTTGTTTACTTGTATTTTGGGAAAATGATTATTTTATTTATTTAAAAAATTTTAAATTTTCCAGGATTTTTGGGATTTTAGAATACGAGTTTACCATATCTTGGTTACCAAGTAGTGATTTGCTCACTAGGAGTTTCTCTTCCCTCCTATTCAATAATCGTAGGCATTTCCTACACATACATGACCTAAATGCAATCCGCATTTCAAACCAAATTCTCGTTTATCATAAAATAATATCAATACTCATTAACCACATGGTGCTACATTCATTATTTATATATATAAAAACATATTTATGCACATATATATCACGCCAACACCATCTAAATATCTCTACCGTGCATATATACAAACATATGTATATGCCACACCAATACCATATAAACATCTCTACCGTGCACATATACAAACATATGTATATACCATACCAATACCATATATACATCTCTACCGTGCACATATACAAACATATGTATATGCCACACCAATACCATATAAACATCTCTACCGTGCACATATACAAACATCTGTATATGCCACACCAATACCATATAAACATCTCTACCGTGCACATATACAAACATATGTATATGCCACACCAATACCATATAAACATCTCTATCGTGCACATATACAAACATATGTATATGCCACACCAATAACATCTATTATCCATCTTTTCACATCACATAGCTTTGCTACTTTCTCACTCATTCAATCGTTTATTTATTCATCATGCATTCTAGCACCGTTCCCATAATATCACATTATTGTTTTCTTTCCTATTTAACATATTCCCATTGGACATACTACTTAACACGTTTCATATAACATTATTTTTCCATTATCATATGCCTTCAAAGGCCATCACAAAATGCACATGCATTGTACCCCGCGGGTAACTAATAAAATCTCCGGTTACTATATACCGTTTCACCTTCACATTAACCACCCTTAACCGATTCATTTCCTTATTACCAATTTCCAAATCTTTTTGTCACCACTGGGGGGCCACCAATCTATTCCTTTAACCCTAACTCACCGGCCAACCCGGTCATCTTTGAGTCAACCAATCGACTCCGGTCTACACTTGCAACCCATGACTTAGCACCCAATAGCCCACCATTCGATGTTCTTCTCTTTATACCTCGTGAGACTTAGAAATTTTCCTTTCCCAACTGTAGTCTCACACTACTTCATAACATATACCATTATACCATTACTATGACATTTTACCAACAATTGTCTCCTTACCCTTAATATCGAATCCATTATTCCTATCAGAAAACGTTGCTATGGCTATATGCCAACTTATACTCAACCATTTTCAAAAATCAAAGTTCATCATGTCCAACACTTATCATTTTTCACATATTTTCCATTTATGAGTTTTAAGCCATCACTATACCTATAGGCATTCTTTTCTTTACCATACATGTATAATAATATTAAATTACTCGTCCGGGCTCCCGCCGAATACCCGAGTTCCATTTCCAATATTTCTATTTCTATAATTCGCATCTATACTAACAATTCTTACCTAGACTTAGTACTTCATTGTAATACAATCCTTTTGTTGAAAACATTTACCATCCTTGTGGTTCGTCCTCTGATACTACATAATACTATCACCCCTCGTATTCTCACTACATGCGACACATCTGTCTATAATACTTTCCAATATATATTTTCTATACACATACTAACAATGAAGACTATTCTCGAAATCAATCTCCACATCATACGTCTCATCTCCAATTTCTATGAGCACCCATTCGTGCAATAATTAAACAATTAAGCCATAATCACATACCATCGATTTCATCTGAGACCTCCGAGGTGGCATCGTGCACCCTCCACCAGATTCCCTTCCGGGCAGACTTCCCTTTTCAACTCACTCGCGAGTTCCTTGCACAACATCTTGTACCGCGCTCTCTTTCCCAAAGTTTCAGACGACACATTCCACAGTGTCAACGCCTCATCCTTCAATAATGGTGATGCCAAATTCACCATATCTTCTTCCTTCGTTTGCCACTCTCTAGCACTTGCTCAACCTACCGAATCCACCAAGTTATGACCTCCGGTTCAGAACTTCCGAATTACACATCGGTTTTATACACTATGAAGGCCTTATACAACATCCTTCCATTTCTTCCGACTAGGTCTTGCTACCTTTTTATGTAGATACTTCCCACTACGGACTTCGCCATTCAATGAATCTTGCTTCATACGGGTATTGGAATCATTCTGTCTACCCTCATTCATTCGATCATACACAATCCGGTTCACATCTTCATTCACAATTCCACCCATCTGGTTTAACAGTCCCGAATAACTTTCATAGTTATCGAGGTTCGGCTCCCCATCAAAACTGGAACCCTCTCTGTCATTACCGTGAAGCATCAGAATTCCATTAGAATTCTCTTACTCATTAAGTGGAACCTATCCAGTTTTCACATTCGTTCTTTTGTCATACCGACATACCCAACAATCAAGATTCAAACGGTCGACTCAACACTCGAAGACAAAACAATTAGATCAAACCACGACATTTCTCATAGGGGTCGACCCTATAATACTAATGCCCTACGGTCTCAAAAGACTCACATGGCACAATTCATAACAACTTCTATAGGTCTCCTAGGTTCAACCCTAAACTTAACATAAGTCTCAAGGTCAACCTATCGATCTCAAGAAATCTTACATTCCTATTGCTACAGTCTAAGACGAAGATGGACATCCAACCTAATTCACTTAAACTATAACTCTGATAACAAGTTGTAACACCCGTATTTTTATAACATCGTTTAAAAAATTTAAAATACAATTTCCAACACTCATCATGTTGTCCAAAAATACAGTTTAACAAAAACTTTAAAACCTTTATCAGAGTATACAAAAATACGGTGTCACCAAGTATATCAAAACCATAGGCAAACGGGATCTACCTATGAGCTCCCGAGCTAAACATCTCTAGGCCACTTCTAGTGCAACCTTCTATCACTTCAAACCTGTACCTGAGTACACAGCCACAAAACAAACGTAGTACGTGAGACAAAATAGTCTCGAGAGATACATGGGTTTTATCCCCCAATAATAATAAAATTCCGAAAAAATACACATAACTCCCCATGAATATTACTACATTTGACCAAAAAAAAAATTGAAAAAAAAATTATGATCCACTTTTTTTTGTGGATCATAATAGTATCCATATTTTTTTTGTGGATCATTATTATGATCTAAAATTTCTTTTTTGGATCATTTTTGAAATTTTTTTGGATCATATACGCTGTGATTTTTATGTTTCAAAAAGAAAATTTTTTGAAAAAAGTTTGTTTTGGATTTTTTTTTGGATTTTTTTTGGAGTCCTCGCAGTACTCACCGGTTTTTGAGTCCTCACCGGATCCAGACCCTATATATATATAAAACTACTTTCAAGTTACAAATTAACCATAGATCCATGGTCTACATACTTCATATGGGTGTTCTACACCCCCAATTACTCATCTTTAACAATATTCCAACACATCACATTCAAAATCAACATTTCCCACAAATCTTGTTTACAAAACTAACTAGGAGGTGAAAATAACTTAGATGTTTAACAATGTTTGAAGATCTCCAAGAATGGTGGTGTTCTATGCTCAAGAACACCCAAAATCGCCCCCAAGAGCTCTCAAATCAGATGCACACTTCGTTGTAGAGAGAAAATGAGTAAAAACCCTAAAATCCCGATTTTATGACATGCACAGACGAAATCGCGTCGCTATAGCAAAGATCGCGTCGCGATCTGTCATCCCGCGTAAATTCGCGACGGACTTCGCGTCGCGATTCCCGACGCTATCCCATTTTTGCGTTTTCCCTTCGACGCTATTTCGGTTCGCTATTACGAGTTTGCACAAGATAGCGCCGCTCTCTCCAGATAGCGCCGCTATCTATTCCTGGCAGCTAAGGCTGGACTCTTTAATGCCCGTTTCGACCCGGTTTCGACTTTAACAACCCCGAATACATATCAAACGATGTCCAAATGACACGAAACCAATTCCCACGTATTTTAAACGATTTATCCTTATTTATAATATTTTTACATAATTTATTTGATTCAAAATTTCGGGTCGTTACATTAACGTCATCGCGGTATTTGGTGGTAGATTCGAAGTTTTTCGAAGATAGCTACACAAGTTTTGTGTAAACCAAATATCGGTGATATTATGTTGGAGCTCGGCGAATATTGGATTGACCACCGTGATAATACTTCTTAGTTGAAAAGTTCAAAAGTATTATTCACTAGGATAGTCCTTAAGCCTGAGGTATTTGGTTTAGGATACAATGACTAATGTACTTTGGTTCGTCTTAGACAAGCCTGAAATATGGTTGTCATACGAGGCCTTACTGGGTACAAAGGAAGTTGTATTTTGAATCGAAATATAACAAGATGGTAATTGCGCCTCCTTTTTAGGAGAGATATTTATGGGTCCCTTGATATGATGAAAACTGATAAGTGCATGGGCATGCCCGAAGCGAACTGATTTGTTCTTTTTCGTTTATCACAACAGTTTAAATCAAGTCAAGATATGATTTCGAATACAGGAGTTGATAAGTTCTACCATGCTCGTATTCGTTATCACAAATATGGTGCTGCTAGGGATGAACCTAACACGTTACCCAAGAAGTAAATACGGAGTGTTCTTTACTAGGCGACGCTATTAAAACAGTTTCTCAAAAAATATACCTGGGTTACAAAGTTGTTTCTGTGGGGTTGGTTACCTACATGCCTATCTAGAGGGCCACTGTAGCTCGTGTCATCAAGTTAAGGTTACGAACTTGCACAAGTGGGAGTCTGTTGGAATTATGTGCACAGTTAGTCAACCTATGGTGATACATCCATGCCTACGAAACACTTAAGGGCAAAATACCGGTGAGTGGTAAGATATGTAATGATACTTGGAAGAGTAATGATTCATAATAGTCATTTATGACTCATTTAAGTATTAAGTTAAGTTCAACGTATTACTAGATTAGTTTATCTAACTAATTAATACAAGTATTTGTTCATTTACTAGTTGAGTAAATTTACAATGTGTTAATTATAGATTATCCATATTATGATTTAAAGTAATTAAATCATATGGTAATCGGATAATATTATTGTTTAGATTATATAAAGTTTATTATATAATTAATTATTCAAAATATAAAATACAAAGTATATATTTCGTATATTTAATGTACACGAAATATATAAGTGTATAATACTAGACATTTAATAGTTAAGTGCAACAATAATAATAGTTAAGCAATAAGGGAAGGCAACGTAAAAAGGAAAGTTTAATTAAGAATTAATTCTTAATTAAACTAGAGGGTCCTAAAGTGCAACTTATCTATCTATAAATAAGAGGCTTAGGGTAACCCTAAAACCCCTTGCTTACCCACGAAAATCCTTCCCCCCTCTCCCTTGGTTTCGGCCAAATAAGAACAAGAACACAAGTTCTTGTGTTCTTCGTTCGTTCTTCGTATTCTTCAAGACTTGAAGATCGAAGATCATTGCATCAACCAACTAGAAGGTTTCTCGTCGTGTTCATCATCAGTGGACTTACTTAAGCAAGATTAAGGTATGATTTGGAAAACCCTTTTCCTCCTTCTCCCTCTTGTTCGGTCGACACACCAAGAACCCTAGGGTTCTTGGTGGCCGTCGAAATACACACAAGCATATGTGTGTGTTCTAGTTTTTCGTACAAGGTTTCTTTCTTGTTAATCTAGTCTAGATTTCCAACATCCCAATCCTTTAGGGTTTAAGGATTAAGTTTAATCTCAGTTCCGCTTTTAGGGATTAAACTAGCTAGTTGGTTTAACCGACAAGAACAATGTTCTTGTCAGTATGGTCGAACCATGTAAACTAGGAGATTGACCCAAGTGGTTGATTATTTACAATGAAACCCTTCAATCACTTACGCGACGGACCTCTCCGAAGCCAACTCTCCCGATATGGGATGTCATAAGTAAACTATCAAGGTAATTGGGAACCCCCATCTTACCAAGATTCATAAGCTCTCCTCGTTTCCGGGTCGTCATGCTCACCCAACACTGGGTGTTGTAAACTTGACATTCTACTCTTTGCGCGGGGAGGTACCACCCCAAGTAGACGTCTCATGCTCCCCCATTTTTGGGCGGTCTTATTCCGGATATCTTATTCATCACATATGAGCCTCAGCTCTATGCATCAAATACATCTTTAATTAGAATACACGTATTTTAATTATCACATCATTCTCATTACTTAATCATTCTCAATACCGACTTTACCAAGTCCTATATGAAATAAAACATATTTATTATTTATCAAAAATCATATTACTTTCACTTTTCTTTTACTAGAATACATATCTATTACTAGTCACTTTATGCTTGTTCTCTTTGCAATTCAATCACTACTTATATTAGTATAATTTTACTAATAAATATTTGTTAGTTCAAAATCATCATCATTAGTTTTATTAATGCATTTACTAATAAAACTCCATATCATATGCTCTCAATCATTAACTTTATTAATACTTCTTATTAATAAAAACTCATTAACAATTTATATAATCATAATTATTTAACAAAATAGTCAATTATACAGACTATAACTTAATAGCATATTAAACACGTTTTCCTTATCTTTCTAATCTTTATCTTTATAAAAATATTTATAAAGACTCCATAAACATCATTTTATTTCAAAATGCCTTTGCTATGTACCCAGTTAAAAGTCACATGTACTCACCTTAGACAAGCTTAATCCTCTTGTGCTTCTTGAACCAAATCTTCACTTCCCAAGACTTGTAACTCCAAGTCTTTCAACAAATGCCCTAATCATGAAACCACACAAGGTTTAACATCAAACATCATCATTGACTACATATTCTACCACTAGTATCATTTACCGCAATTTTAGAAAACCCTAATTTCATAAATCTCAATATTATCATAAATCCATATTATGAACTTGTTTTCCTTGTCAAAATACCATAGATCTCAGTTATATAAGTTGCATTTGACCATTTATGGTAAACCCTCCAACTAGGGTTTACAAACTTTACCATTTGCCCTAAATCTAACATCTACAACTAGCATAAGAAGAGATATACCTTATACTTCAACAAGAGAGTAAAGATCCACAAGATTTGGTGTAGAAATCAGCTCCGAAGGCTCTTGACACCCAAAATCGCACACAAACATACTTGGGAGAAAACTAGGGTTTAAAATGAGGAAGAAATGGTTGAAATCTGCTCTTTATCGTGTGTCCTTGACAGGAATCGCGTCGCTAAAACTATAATTGCGTCGCTAACTTCGGCCCGCGTCTTTTCGCGTCGACCAGATCGCGTCGCGATCTCCGTCGCTATTTCGAATTTACATTCAGGCCTATTCTATGTCGAGTTGCTGTTTGGATTCTCCATAGATACCGCCGCAATCTATAAGATAGCGCCGCTATCTATAAGATAGCGCCCCTATCTTGCACTGGGCTGCCCTTTTCGCTATCTCTTCTCGATCCTTCACAAATTTCGACCCATATTCGATACCAACGATTACCAAACTTATAAATTCCTTCAATACTCGTATCTAGCTATTGCATTGACTAACGTCCATCATATCATAGATACACAATACGTTTATTTCACCGAGATATCTAACATATTAATAATTAAAAATTCAGGTCGTTACAACTATCCACCCTTTAAAAGGATTTCATCCTCGGAATCAACTCAAGGATTTTCAAATCCGTATTCATACACGCATTCCACTTCCATTCTCTTGTATTAATTATAACCAAACTTTTCCAATTTTGATCCAATGAGAATTATACATTTAAAAGTCCATTTGACCACGATATACTCAAACGGGTCAAAAAATCAAATTTTAGTCCTTAACACCCAAACGGGTCAAAGTCGCACCCTCCGACTATACCTCCTTCGGTTAATCAATTAACCATTCTCGAATACATGTAGACGATGCATTATGATCTTACCATTGTCTAACCATTCTAAGCGAAAGTCAAAAACCCAATTTTGACCAAAGTCAACAATCCACTATTTGACCAACCTTGACTTATGAATAAAGTTAAACTTACTTTGCAAAATTCACATACTCTTTACTAGAGAGACATCACTTCTCAAGATTTTCATTCCCGATTCCAATATCTATATTCCCTTTCTCAATTGTTTCTCCTTTCCTCGATTTCAGTTTCCAAAACCGATTAACAATTTTCATTTAAAGCAATACCAATATCTATTACCTTTTTAACTTTCATTCAATTACTTATACCATTTATAATTTCCTTCAAACGTTCTTATACCATACTTGTAACTCCCGATTACCGGCTTTAGAGCCTCCATCACATCCAATTGTGGTATAACCACTTACCATACGATTTTCTCCACTCATCAGTTACTAATAATTCCTTGCTTCATAAGAGCATCTCTTTCCCCAATCTATACACTTGTAGGCATCTACTACACATACCTATACTTAAACACAACCCATGTTTTCAACCAAAGGTCTCACTTACCAAATAATTATAGCAATAACTTAACCATACAGTTCTACATACGCCAGATATAAACATCATAATCCTGATACATCAAATCATACATTAACTATCAAATCGAGATGATCGGAAAGCCTCCAATCCATCAAGATCCAAACTGTCACAATGATCGGAAAGCCTCCAATCCAAAGTGACTCGTCAATTCTCGTTAACTGGAAAGCATCCAATCCAACAAGATTCATACAATACCACTCTATCTTGCATACAATTTGTGTATGCATCATTCACTTAGCATCATGCTATCATTTTCTTTCTTAATTAAACACATTCTTTATTTGACTTACAATTCTCCACATTTCACATAACATTATCTTCCTAAAATCATATGCCCTCCAAAGTCCATTACTTCCAATTATACACTATACCACACGGTATACACAAATTCACTTCTAGTGCTATCGACTAATCTAATTATTTTTCAATCGACCTTTGTCAAAAATGTTTTCTCAACATTAAGATTTTCCAACCTTTCTTTCACCACCAAGGTAACCACTAATACTTTTAATTATCCATACTTTACCAATTCACCCGGTCTTTATGAGTCAACCCATTTACTCCGATCTATAACTGAAACATAAACTATCGTACTTCTTCTACAACTTTTACCAATAACAAATTATTCACCCATGACATCTCATACATCAACCCTGACATAAACATTTGCATTACTCATCCGGATTCCCACCGAACACTAACGTTCCCTTTTCAAAATCATCATTTCTATAGCTTTCCATTCACACTTTACAGTTCTTACCGAAACTTTGTACTTCATTGTACTACTATCCTCCTTCCGATAATCTATGATGACATAATCCATTCTACCCTTACTTCCCGCGACATACCGGTCGCCAACCCATTCAGATATACACATATAATAAACCGGGGAGATTATCCCCCAGACTCATCTTTCATATTTTATGATCAATTATAATTTATTTTCATACGCAGTTCATATAAGCACAAAAAAATGCAACAGATAAGCAAACGAATCTTAATCACATATCATTAATTTCATGAATGAATTACCTGAAGCGGCTCCATAAGCTTCCTTTACCGGATTTCTGTTGACGGTTGATGCGACGGATGATGCTGACGTGTCGGTTCTTTTCCATGGGCACGCACTACTATAGTGTCCCACCTCGTGACAAGTGTAGCATTCCACTTCGTCGAGGTTCCTTACTTTACAATCATTCGCTCGGTGCCCTACTCGTCCACACTTGAAACATATAGCCGTATTTAATTTGCATGCTCCCTGGTGATTCTTTCCACAACTTTGACAACTTCCAACACTACCTTTCTTTGACGAACTCGATCCTAATCTTTCTTTCTTTGCTGATCCCAAGCTACTCTCGAGCTTCTTCTTTTCCCTTCCCGATGCTGACTCTTGTGCCTTTCGACGAAAACCCTTTCAACACCTCGAGCGGTGCAAATGGCCTCATCTAACGTGGCCGCTCGTTTGACTTCCAATTTAAACTCTGATGGTAGCCCATTCGCATACCGAACCACTTTCGAACGTTCATTCGGATAAGCCTTGATTACAAACGGAAGTAATCCCGTAAACTTTTTGGTGTATTCTTCCACCGACATATTACCTTTCTTTATGAACATGAACTCTTCTTGCAATTATTCTAGATCTCTCTCGGGACAAAACTTTTCCTTCAATCTACTCGTGAACTACTTCCACGACATCTTGTTCAACAACTTCCTGCCCAAAGTCTCATACATGGTATCCCACCATGTCAACGCTTCATCCTTCAATTGTCGGGATGCATAGGTGACCATATCCTTCTTCAAACACTTGCTATTTCTAGTACTTACTCAGTTTCCCGAATCCAACGCATCGTCACCTTCAGTTCCGAACTTCCATAATAAGCACCGGGGTTGCACGTCATAAATTTCTTGTATGTACATCCTTCCCTTTCCTCCGACTCCGAATCATCACCCTCTTCGGTCAATGACGTCTCAGTACGGGTCTTGCTACCCGAAGACTTACTTCCACCGCGAGATTTAGAATCATCCCGCCTATCCTCATTGAATCGGTTATCAATAATTCGGTTGATATCCCCATTCCCCTCATCCCTCATCTGATTAAACAGATTTTTGATCGCTTCCATAGTTACTGGAGTTTGGTTTGCATCAAAACCGAAACCCTCTCCAATATTACCGGGATGAGTCGGGATTCGATTTGAATCCGCCTCATGATCTAGTGGGGCTTCTCCACCTCTTGGGTTCACCATTTTCTATATCAACATATTAAACCATTAGAACTCAAACGATTGACTCAATAGTCACTTATAACCCAAATAGCCCGAAACATTATCTTTCCTCTTAGGGATCGACCCTATTATACCCATAATTTACGGTCTCAAAAGACTAATCATGGACATCCTATGGAAACACATCGTCCTACTAGCATAGCTTAAGACTAGGGAGGTCAAACCTACCTAATTCACTTAAACTATAGCTCTGATACCAAGTTGTAACACCTCGATTTTTAAAATATTCTTTAGATCATATTTTTAAATAAAGATATTACAAAGTCCAATATTTCAAAATACGATTTAACAAGACCCATTTAAAAGTTTATAGGAGTATTAAAACTGGTGTTACAAAACCATAGGATCAACGAGATCTACTTACGAGCTCCCAAACTAATCAACACTAGGACACTTTTATCGCGACCCTTTAATCCTTCGCTCCAGAACCTGAGTACATAGTCACAAAAACAAAGTAGTACGTGAGACAAAATAGTCTCGTGAGATACATGGGTGTTCGACCCATTCTCAATAAAACTTAATAAAAATATTTATCATTATATAAATATATACCGTCATTCACTATATCATTTCGTATCTCATTTTCTAGTCATCTATTCATATTAGCTAATAAGCTTACCATAAGACTATTCATCACATAATCACAAACCTATAAGCTATCTCCAAGCTTACTCTTTCTTTATCACTTACGCGACGGAGCTCTCCGAATCCAACTCTCCCGATATGGGATGTCATAGGTAAACTATCAAGGTAATTGGGAACCCCCATCTTACCAAGATTCATATGCTCTCCCCGTTTCCGGGTCGTCATGCTCACCCAACACTGGGTGTCGTAAACTTGACATTCTACTCTTTGCGCAGGGAGGTACCACCCCAAGTAGACGTCTCATGCTCCCCCAATTCTGGGCGGTCTTATTCCGGATATCTTATTCATCACATATGAGCCTCAGCTCCATTCATCAAATTCATCTTTAATTAGAATACACATATTCTAATTATCACATCATTCTCATACTTAATCATTCTCAATATTTACTTTATCAAGTCCTTTATTAAATAAAACATATTTATTATTTATCAAAAATCATATTACTTTCACGTTTCTTTGACTAGAATACATATCTATTACTAGTCATTTTGTGCTCGTTCTCTTCGCAATTCAATCACTACTCATATTAGTATAATTTTACTAATAAATACTTGTTACTTAAAAATCATCATCATTATTGTTATTATTGCATTTACTAATAAAACTCCATATCATATACTCTCAATCATTAGCTTTATTAATACTTCTTATTAATAAAAACTCATTAACAATTTATATAATCATACTTACTTATCAAAATAGTCAATTATATAGACTATAACTTAATAGCATGTTAAACACATTTTCCTTATCTTTCTAATCTTTATCTTTATTAAAATATTTATAAAGACTCCACAAACATCATTTTATTTCAAAATTCCTTTGCTATGTACCCAGTTAAAAGTCACATGTACTCACCTTAGCCAAGCTTAATCCTCTTGTGCTTCTTGAACCAAATCTTCACTTCCCAAGACTTGTAACTCCAAGTCTTTCAACAAATGCCCTAATCATGAAACCACACAAGGTTTAACATCAAACATCACCATTGACTACATATTATACCACTAGTTAACCACTAGTATCATTTTCCGCAATTTTACAAAACCCTAATTTCATAAATCTCAATATTATCATAAATCCATATTATGAACTTGTTTTCCTTGTCAAAATACTATAGATCTCAGTTATATAACTTGCATTTGACCATTTATGGTAAACCCTCCAACTAGGGTTTACAAACATTACCATTTGCCCCTGATCTAATATCTACAACTAGCATAAGAAGAGATATACCTTATACTTCAACAAGAGAGTAAAGATCCACAAGATTTGGTGTAGAAATTAGCTCCAAAGGCTCTTGACACCCAAAATCGCACACACACAAACACTTGGGAGAAAAATAAGGTTTAAAATGAGGAAGAAATGGCTGAAATATGCTCTTTATCGTGTGTCCTCGACAGGAATCGCGTCGCAAAAACTATAATCGCGTCGCTAACTCCGGCCCGCGTCTTTTCACGTCGACCAGATCGCGTCGCGATCTCCATCGCTATTTCGAATTCGCGTTCAGGCCTATGCTATTTCGAGTTGCTGTTTGGATTCTCCATAGATAGCGCCGCTCTCTATAAGATAGCGCCGCTATCTTGCACTGGGCTGCCCTTTTTGCTATCTCTTCTCGATCCTTCACCAATTTCGACCCATATTTGATACCAACGATTACGAAACTTATAATTTCCGTCAATACCCGTATCTAGCTATTGCATTGACTAACGTGCATCATATCATAAATACACATTACGTTTATTTCACCGAGAATTTAACATATTAATAATTAAAAATTCGGGTCGTTACAACTGAGATCAAAAATAATCCTTAAACTCTAAATGATTAGGATCTTGGAAATCTAAATAAGATTGACATAAAAAATAAACTATACGAAGAACGCCAAGAACCTTAGGGTTTTTGCCTCGGTCCGTTCGCACGAAATAAGAAAGAGGGGGAAAACATTTGATACCTTTTTTGCTCAAGTTAGATCCACCTGTGATGATGCAAACCAAGATACCTTCTAGCCGGTTCTTGCAACGATCCTTGCTCAACAATACTCGAAGAACACCAAACTGGTCGTGGGGTTCGACGGCCAAGAAGGAGAGGGAGAGGGGATTAGGGTTTGAGTTGGTGATTAAGGAAATAAAGAAACATAAGCCTTCTATTTTTAATAAAAAGAAGTTTCAATTAAGTCTCTCTAGTTTAATTAAGGTTTATTTTTTAATTAAACTTTTCCTTTATAGTTTCTAACCCTTATAGTTTAACTAGTTTTATTATTGACTCTTAACTATTAAATATATTGTATTATACACTTATATATTTCGGCATATACATACCAAAATATATATTTGTATTTTATATTTTTTATAATTAATTATATAATAATTAACTTATTATAATTTAGACATTAATACTATCCAAACATTATATGATTTAATTGCTATAAATCATATTATGGATAATTTATAATTAATACATTATATATTTACTTAACTAATAGATATATAAATACTTGTATTAATCGACTAGCTTATTAATCTAGTATTAAGTTAAACTTAATTTAATACTTCTTGATTTATAATAACAATTATAAATCATTCATATCCGAGTATCATTACATAACTACTCGATTATTACATGCATTACCACTGTGACCCTTAAGTGTCCTATAGGTCTGGACGTGACATCATAGATTGACCAACTGTGCACAATAAATATAAAAAATTTCTTATTTTCATTGTATTAGTTATTTATTCATGCAATTTCTTATTTTTTTTTATATTTGCATGTGAATGTATAGGATGAATGGATATTAAATATTGACTGGTAATTAAATTTTTTTTATTACATAAATTACCATGTTCATTTTTCATTACGGTGTCTTAAATTTCGTATATGTTAAACTTTAACGAAGTTCATAGTCTGTTGTAGGCTTAATTTATCAATTATATTGTCTTAAATACTCAAGGCTTGTATCATAATGTTATTGGTGTAATGTGTTGTCTATGCCCTATAAGTCATGAGTTCAAGTCTCATTATAGACAATTGGAGTAGACGAGGTGTCGTTCAAAAAAATATTATATTCCTTAAATGATAAGTAACGTTTTTAGAAAATATTGCTCGACTACATAGTCGGTTTTTCAGGTTTGCGGTTGTCTTAAACGTATACCCCTATATAACAATAAGATAAAATCTTAAACTTCTTGTTCGTAAAGACCTTGATTGTTTGACAAAGTTAAAAGAATAAATTATCTAAATTCTACACAATTAACTTTTTAGTTTTTAATAGATTGTAGTTATAACTATCACTAGTATTTACGGAATGTGTTAAACACATCCTATATATAGGTGTTCCAACATGTGTCATGTGTGTAGATATATAAAAGTTTTAAGAATACATGGCTTTCAGGTATCCAAAACAACAAATTTTGAAAACATGCATTGATTCGATAATCCCTCAAACCAACAATGTTCGTACCCCAATCTGACCATCTTCTACGGCTAAAGACGATCATTATCTTGAATTAAAAAGTAATTCGACAATGTTGTCGTGGGGGAAGGAGGAGAGGTTGCGATTAGACCAGGAGAAGACAAGCATGATTTTAGAAGAGAGACGGTTAACGTTTGAAGAAAACGCAAAAGAGATTGATAAAAAAATCGAGACACAAAAGGCCCTGCAAAAGGAAGCTGATCTTTTGTTTCGATTCAGATCTTTATGCAATGTAAGTCGGATCATATCATTGAAATTGACAGATAAACAAATTAAACTTTTTGGTTGATTACTCGTTTTTGTTTGTACTTCAGAGGATCCGACCATTGAGAGAGAACGAACAACGATGCATGAAGCAACAGGTTCAGTCTCTTATGATCATCATTTATCCAAGTGTTTAATATGACTTATAGTTTATACACGAATAACTGTTTATTTAGGATGAGATAGATGAACTTCGGGATGAAACGAAAGATGAATGATCAGATTGACAGACTTCTTATTGAAGATCGATGGGATGAAATCATCGAATTATCTTGTATTTTTGGTGGTTGGGACTTTTTATATCTTCCTTTGTTGTCTTTTTGTTGGTTTAGATCTTTATTTTCTTAACTTAAACATTGAAAATAATAAAATTATGATATTTTAATGTTAATATACAATTATAAAATAAATGTGATATCTATACTAGAAATCTATGTTTTAATACACTTTAGACGTGTGCCAAGGTTGCGTCAACAACCCGTCAATACTCCATCACAAACACATTGGTAAGGACGCATTTGGCACCACTCCATTGGTAGCATGTGTCACTAGCAACCCGTCGTGGGGGGACGTGTTTGAGGAAGCCGTCGTGGGTCTATTAGGGGAGGGTGGGGGTTGGGTAAATAATTTTTTTTATATAATTGGGGATGGGATAGTGATGGGTTTGGTAATGTGTTGTTGTCGGTACGACCTCGTCAGTAACCCGTGGGTAGGAATGTGTTTAGTAACGTGTCACGATTGGGAGATGCCTTACACACTCTACTTTAAAAGTTATACAATATGATGAGAAAAGTAATTTTTGTACCATAAATATCAACTCTCTAAAAAACGATAATGTGCAACAAATTAAATCTGTATAGTTTCTACGCATCAAGTAGTTATGATTTTAGCGGTTAGTATACATTTTGTTGTATTCACTACTACAGAATAGGTTTGTTGATGCGGTTAAAATGGTTAATTGGCGCGGTTAAAAGACCGCACTAATAAATATCGCACCATTAAATCATTACAACCGCACCATTAAATGATCGCATCAAAAAATATAAAACCGCACCATTAAATGATCGCACCAAAAAATCAGAACCGCACCATAAAAGGTATTTATATTTTTTACTAATTAATTATTAAATGTTAAATGTTTGTGAAATTTTGTACGGCGCAATATTTTGACTTAATTAGTAATTATTAAATATTTATTAATGATTAAATATTAAATATTTATGCAATAATTATTCAACTTAATTCCTAGTCATTTGGACGTCCAGACTACTTTTTAACTTTCCTAATCATTTTCCTAATTTTACACGTCTTGACATTTTTTGCTTAATTCAAATCTGCACAACAATTAGAGATGATAGAACAATTACCGAAGAAAAATTAAGAAAATTACTAACCTGAAACTTTTGAATGATGAAAGAAATGGAATATGAGTAAGATGATTAATAATGTTTGGGATATTTGAATATATATTGAAAAAAAATTGAGAGAATTACTCATATGAAACTTGTAAATGATGAAAGAAATAAAATATGAGTAAAATGATTAAGGATTGTGGGAGTATTTGAATATATATTCATGGGGATACGTGGTGTAAGCTGAATCAATTTTGACCATTGATAAGTGATAATGAACACTGAACGACTAAGATCACATGATAGTGGTGCAGATTGATGACATGGCAAAATGTGCTTTTTGGGTGCAAATGTGATTTATTAGTGCGATTTTTCTTAACCGCATTAACAAATAGATTAAATAGTGCGGTTTTTTCTTAACCGCATTAACAAATAGATTAAATAGTGCGGTTTTATATTTTTTTGTGCGAATTATCTTTTATGATGCGGTTATTTATTACAACCGCACCAAATAAAAATAACCAACCGGATCAACAAACCTATTCCGTAGTAGTGATTATTAGTATATAATGTAGGTTTATATGTTGTTTATGTTTTGCATGTCATACATACTCTCACGTATAAGTATAAATGTTTAAAACAAGTGATATATAAAGGCCGCGAGTTTCCGCGGATTTTATGGAATTTCCGTTAATTTAAGTGTTTTTAGATATAACATTAAAACGTGAAAAACGATAGTAGACTAAAATGTTTAATAATCAGCCTTATAATTAAGAAAAACTCAACTTTCAAACTATTTAGTTTTGTGTGTGTATATATATATAGGTAGGTTAACTACAATATCTTGGGTCGGTGTATTTTTTTTCTTTTCAAATTAGGTAGGTTACTTTTCCTTCATAATTTTATTTATATTCATTGTGAAGTCATATTGTTTAGCCATCGAATTAGCAAAATAAGATATAATTATTTTTTTATAAAATTATACAAAGAGCGGAGTAGTGTATTATTATTAGACTTCTTCTAATTGTATTTCAATAAGCTTTTTTAGAAAATACATATTTCATTTAAGTGATTATTAAATTAAATATTATCCTAAGGTCAATGATTAAGATTTTTTTACTTTAAAAGTTGTAAATTAACTATAAAAAATTACCTTCCTAAAAATCCCAACTACCTTTAAATAAGTATATTTACCTACTTGTTCATTAACCATTTTAATTACCCTTTATTATTTAGCACATCTTTATTTTTATTAGAGCATCTCCAATGCAAGCTATTTACAACACCTTTTACCTAGGTCATATAAAATAATGTCACCTTTTAGCAAAATGTTTTTACTTCAAAAGATTTTATCCTATAAGTCTTTCTCAAGATACAAGATAAGATTTATCTAAATCTATATGCATTGAGGCAAAAAAAATTTAAAAGTTTATTTATCAATATTGAGCAAAAATCATAAATATCAATTTTATACGTTTATTAATCAATATTGAATGAAGATCTATATGTATTGGAGTAAAAACTTTTTTGAAAACTTATTTATCAATAATATTTACAAAATTCACCCTAATATAGGAGGGTTTTTCAAAAATCTGAACATATCTTATTTTTCAATTCGTTCAATTGCAAATTCTAATTAACGGTAATATTATTATATATAAAATATATAATATAATTATATCATAATAATGCATATATTGGTAATTGAATTCATATTTTTAGAATGTTCAGTTTTTTTTGGGCGAAAGATAATTAAAAAGAAAAAGACTAAAATGGTTTTGAACCCGGGTGGATGACGTGCGATGGTTGTTTCTTTGGCACTTTGGCAAGAGAGGATGATATGTGCATAACCATATCTAAATATGTCAATTTGCATCTACGTCCCTAACTTTGAAGAATTAATATTTTGTTTTATTTTACTTAATTTAGTTTCCTTTTTATTTGGCTAGTTAAAAGTAGTTTTATCATTTAGTGAGTAGTTTTACATTTCATGCATGTGTTTGTTCCCATGACTTAGATCATGGTTAGTGGGTAGGTTAATTGGTCATTTAGGATGCATTATAAATTGTAATTGTGTTTTGATTAATGAAGTTAGAGAAAAAAGTTGTTAAAAGTCTTTAGTTTATTTCTTAAATTCTTAGGAGATTAGCCATCTCGAATTGGCTTTATTCTTGGGAGATTGACCATCTCGAACCGGTCTCTATCAATGGTGCTTTCATCGATTCGTACCATGCCTCCAATGTCTACCCGCCTTGAAAAATCGTTGGCTAACTTAGCCGATACGGTGGCTAGTATTGACACCGACAACGAGCTTGTCAATTGTTGGAAAGACTTCGCCACCTCTTTTGCAACCTTTGTTGTAAGTTTTCTTCATCATAAACAAAGGAATACCATCACAACAACCGCTACCACACCACCACATTCCGTCGTTACTCGCATCACCAAAAGCAAATGTTCCATCTCAAAGCCAACTCCACCTATGAGACAAATCAACCACGATATCTTTCCACATCCAAAACCATCCATGGCATTACCACTACGCGGCTTCGAAAAGATTCAACCGGGTTGCCAAACTAATCCATTTTGGTTTTTGTTACCCATTTACATCGACACTAAACCGGAACAACTCAAACCTCCTCCAAAACCACCGGATGAAAACCCCGACCTTGAGGACAAGGTCATTTTTGAGGCGCGAAGTATTGATATGTGCATAACCATATCTAAATATGTCAATTTGCATCTACGTCCCTAACTTTGAAGAATTAATATTTTGTTTTATTTTACTTAATTTAGTTTCCTTTTTATTTGGCTAGTTAAAAGTAGTTTTATCATTTAGTGAGTAGTTTTACATTTCATGCATGTGTTTGTTCCCATGACTTAGATCATGGTTAGTGGGTAGGTTACTTGGTCATTTAGGATGCATTATAAATTGTAATTGTGTTTTGATTAATGAAGTTGGAGAAAAAAGTTGTTAAAAGTCTTTAGTTTATTTCTTAAATTCTTAGGAGATTAGCCATCTCGAATTGGCTTTATTCTTGGGAGATTGACCATCTCGAACCGGTCTCTATCAGAGGATCTTTATTCCAAGAACCATAGAGCTTATTTATATATATAAAATGAGGAAACATTTCTACCCAAACACCTCTTAGTGAACAATACATGCCTACCATTATCCATAAAGCATTTAGGACTCTTACTTAAATAACTAGTCTGAAAATTCAGGCAAAATTTTTCCTTTTTTGTTTTGAATAAAGGTTAAATAATATGATCCTGTCAGTTTGTGGGGTTCCATCTTAAAACCAATTGGTTGTAAGAGGGGTAGTCCAGGACCCTTATAAACACATTACAGGTTCGATATTTGTCCAATGTGAACATTACTCAACATGCCCCCTCACGTGTGGCGTCGTTTTTTTTCGCGCCTAACACGTGGATATTTTATGGGTTACGTGTGGTCCGTGTGCCCGTTTGACCAACTACGGGTGAACCTTGCTCTGATACCATGTCAGTTTGTGGGGTTCCATCTTAAAACCAATTGGTTGTAAGAGGGGTAGCCCAGGACCCTTATAAACACATTACAGGTTCGATATTTGTCCAATGTGAACATTACTCAACAGATCCCATCAAGGATGGAACGCAGGACCAAGAGTACACACACGAAGGTGCTAACTAACTGAACTGGAACGCAGATATTAGATTTTTCAAAATAAATTCATATAACCTAATAGACGCCTCATTGATTCCCCTCAACCCTAACAGACGCCTCATCTTACCTGGTAATAACCCCTCTCCCCTCCTCGTTTAAATTTTCCCTTAACCCTAGACGCCTCCTCGATTCCATTCTCAATTCTCCCTTAACCCAAGATGCCTCCTCGATTCCATTCATTGATTCCATTAACCTTCTTGGTTCCTTTAAGCATGCGTCTACATATGCATAAACTCCACCCCATAAATACGACGGACAATCAAATACAATTCCATACCCGCCCCTTCAAATTCATCTTGCAACTCCAAAATTATTGCTCAATTTCAATCTCTAAAACCCCCAATATTTTTTTCAATTTTAACATTAATTGCCATCCGCTGCTCTGATCATCGTCATCATCATTTGAAGCAATTCAAGTCGAACAAAACCTAGAATCAAAATCAGAAACTGAAGAAGAACTGGACAGAGACGACAATGATGATGAATAAGTGGAAAGCTAAGTCGAATCTCAAGTTGGACCGTTGAGGTAACTACTAGCAATTTTTTGATTGAGTTTGATATACATAACAAATTGGTATAATTTTGAAAATGTTTTAAGTTTCTAACTATTGCGTTGCAGCAGGTTTGTTTCTTTTATGACTAATCCCAAGAATTTTATGTTAATAAAAATAGGATCTTTGACCAGGATTACTTATTAATTTTTTTATCTTAGTGTTGCAACAGTTGATTTTAAATTATTTTCGAATTGATCTTAAATTTAATGAGTTTTCTTTCTTTATAGGATGTTTTAATCAATATTAAATTATTGTTAATGTTATGGTTATATTGTTTTGCAGCATCTAGATCTACAGTTAAATAGAATTCCACCGATGTTTCAGAATAGCTACACAAATACACATACATTGTAATTTTGACTTATTTACATAGTAATTTATACTGTTTTGTTTTTATTCTGTTGTATGTTGACTACTTTTTTTATCTTTTAATTCTTTTTTAATTATAGTTCTTATACGTTTTTTGTTTAGCATCCTAAAAACGATAATTAATTCTTTTATAGCCAGAAATTATTTTGTAAAAAGTTGGCTTAAACTGAAACCGGTCAAATTTGCAAACGGGTCAAATGTGATGGTCTTGCAATTAGGTCATTTGATGTAATGGTGAGTAAACACTTCATTCTTAGAGAACTTTTGTCCAATATATTTTTTGGCCAATTGAGTCAAATGTGATTGTCTATTTGTGCTTTATTTGAACTTTACAGCCTGCTATCAGGTTAGTATGTAACTTGACTTCTTCGTGTTTTGTGAGTATACAAGATTTAATTATGTTATGTAACACCCAAAATTTTCGCAAAAATTTAAAAACTTCTGAGTACAAGATTTAAATAAAAAGGTCCCAATATAAACCCAAATACTTCCTCCGTATCAAAATAAGTGACACACTTTCCTTTTTGGGATGTATCAAAATAAGTGACACACTTTGAAAACTTTCCTTTTTTGGTAAAAATAGTGGGACTCATACCCACTAACTATCCACTTTAATAAAGTAAAATTACCCTTATACCCTTACTTTTACTTTTAAAACTCATTAATATCACCTTATTCAAGAAAAGTGAGACACATTCTCCACTAACAATGTACTTTAATCTATTTTAACCTCTACTTTAATCTTTTACCTCAAAAAACGTGTAAGCCAATTTGTGTCACTTATTTTGATACGGAGGAAGTATAAATGATTAACATTTAAAAATGTAATTAAAGCGAAAAAATGTTTTAAATAAAAATTAAGTTTAATAAATAATAATATTCCACATCAGCACTCAGAAACGATACAGTTGTCAAAAATATGATAATAATAATTTTATATAAAAATTAAGTTTAATAATTAAGTTTAAAATAACATTTCCCTTTTATTAAATAGTGACAAAAATATGATAATAATATTTCACACAATTAATAATAATAAAATATAATCACCAGAAAACATATCTTGGTACCCCTTCGATTTAAAATATTAAAGTATAACATTTCATGCATTTGAAAACCCAAATCAATACCCATTTAAACAAAGCATCAAAAACTCGTACGATGAAGCAAACAGATATGGGTTAACGAATTTTACCCCTACTTCACTGACCGAAATAGTTACTTTCTTCGGACGTCCTTGTTTGCTCGAGACCCCTTGCGAGCAGAAAACAATCAACAGAATCAACACCGAATCAATGCTAAAAAGAAAAACGAAAACAAAAGGGGTGGTAGCTCACCGGAGAATGGTATGGAATCACCGAATCAGAAACGATGATGCTTTCCCCAACGGATCAGAAACGGTGAGCTGGTAATGGCGTTCACCGGCGCTTGCGGGAGTCAAGAAGTTTCACGGCGGTGAAGCAGAACCATGTGTACGGCAGCGGTGGAACGGTGGTATACAGGAACGGAGAAGGTGGTCGATGGAACTCGGAGAGTTCAGAAATGGTCGGTGGCGAAACGTGAATCGGAAACGACACCGGCGGTGCTAACGGCGGCCAACAGAGGCAATGATGTGGTGACGAATTAGGGTATTGCCATGGTTGTTGGAGTAGTTCTAGAATGTGGAGGGGATGAACGGGAAAGATGGGTGCAGAAATGAACAATGGTGGTGGTGGAAACAAACGGACACGGTGACGTTGAAGTGAGATTTCCGGTGAAACAAAACAAGGTGGCGGTAAACAGAAACACGATGGTGGTGAAGTGATATCCGTTCGGCCGTAACAGACGCGAATGGAGATGGGGGAACGGTGGTTGTATGTTCGCCGGAAAATCGGAAAAGAATGGCGGTGGCGCTTTTGGTTGCTTGACGGAAAAGAAGAAAAAGGATAGGGTGGTGATGAGATCGCCGGCAAGCAAAACAATTGCAAACAAGGTGGTGAAGAAACGAAAACGGGATGGTGGTTGATAGAGACCTATTTGAGATGATAAATCTCCCAAGAATTAGACTAAAAGAAGCTAGACTTTTGTAACAATTTTCTCTAACTTTTCTTCATGCAAAACGTATTACACTTAAATAGAAAAACAATGCAACTTCTAAACTTTGTGAACAAGAAAACTAAACATGTCTACTAATATGGGAAACGTGCATGAGGTGGTGGCCCACTTCTTTATTCTTAACAGAATGCATGGTTTTACTTTGTCAACTAATGCATGTAAAAAGGAGGAGGTGGTAACTGCTGGTCATGGACCACGTCTTCAATTGAGGTCGTATCAATACTCTCCCCTTTACATTGGACCTTGTCCTCAAGGTCCGGCGTTGTCATAATCAACCGTAAAAAGCCCCCATGGAGGGTCGTTTGTCGATGGTTTGTGATCGTTTCCTGATTGAAGAAGAAGAAACTTTGGAGGGTTACGTTGGTGACCCGGGTGGTATTTTTCCGGGCAATTAAAACAAAGACCTTCAGCCCGTCTCTTTTGCATTTCGGTTGGGTTTAAACGTTTGATTGGTAGTGTCGGAGGGGTTTGAGGAGGAGCTGCAAGCAATGGTGGATTTGGTGACGTAGGTGGTGTGGAATTAGTAGTAACAATGGTTTGATCTTTAAGCTTATCTTCAATGAGTTTGGAAAGGCCATATGTTTGATGTAAGCTTGTCGGTTTAAGGATGGCTATTTCAGATTGAATGTCGGATCGTAAGCCGGAAATGAAGCAATTTTGGAGCGCCTCGGGTGACAAGCCCATGACACAATTGCTCACTTGCTCGAACTCAGTTTGGTATGCAGCCACAGTGGAGGTTTGATGGAGTTTGAAGAGGGTTGCTTGGTGGTTTTCGTATGAAGAGGGACCGAAACGGACTTCAAGTGCCCTGGTGAATTCCGGCCAAGTACCGAGTAGGTTATTATTGGCGAGATGTTTGTACCAGCTGAGTGCGTTGCCGGTAAAGTAAAAAACGGCTAGGGCGATGCGTTGGTTGGGCGGAATTGAGTAATAGGTAAAATAGTTGTCGGCTTGAAAGATCCAATCTAACGGGTTTGAGCCGTCAAAAGTGGGAAGGTGGATTTTTGGGGGACGTGGGTTTTGTTGTGGTGGCGGTGGCGGAGGTGGTGGTGGTTGTTTGGTTTTTGATGAACTGGCTTGGGTGACGGTGGTGATTAAGGTGTTATTTTGGTCATATTGTGTGGCTAATTGCTTGCTGATTAAATCGAGTTGGGATTGCGACGTGGTGTGTGAAGTGGATTGGCTGGCAAGGATTTTGTCGGTGTTGGTGGTGGAGATGTGTATGAGTTGTTGTAAGGTTTCATTAATGGCAGTCAAGGTGTCTTCGAGGGATGGAGTTTCTTTGCGGGGAGGCATGACTAGAGTGAGAACGAAGATGAAAGCACCAAATGATAGAGACCTATTTGAGATGATCAATCTCCCAAGAATTAGACTAAAAGAAGCTAGACTTTTTGCAACAATTTTCTCTAACTTTTCTTCATGCAAAACGTATTACACTTAAATAGAAAAACAATGCAACTTCTAAACTTTGTGAACAAGAAAACTAAACATGTCTACTAATATGGGAAACGTGCATGAGGTGGTGGCCCACTTCTTTATTCTTAACAGAATGCATGGTTTTACTTTGTCAACTAATGCATGTAAAAAGGAGGAGGTGGTAACTACTGGTCATGGACCACGTCTTCAATTGAGGTCGTATCAGTGGTGGTGCGACTTGAAGCTCCGATCGGAATCTTAGGCGGAGGGAATTAATTAATACATAAAATTAAGTAAAGGAAAGTGATATATTGTGGCTAGGGTATACATAGGTCTCTAGGTAATGTGCACTTTTAGGATTTAGGGCCCTAGACAGTATTCTTTTCCCTTTATTTGCATATGGGCTCCTTCTCTCATGGACAATCATACATATAACATGCCATGGGCTAATAGAAAAGGGCAAAAAACGAGGCCATTAAAAATGCCAACTTAAAATAACTTGAATAATATACTCACCTATAATTGCCCCAAATTAACACGCAGGCAGTGCACACAGTAAAAACATAATTTAAATTCAATTAGAATAATAGTAAATACTTAGAATTTTAGGGCGTTACAACTCAACTCCACTTGAAATAGACTTCGTCCCCGAAGTCAATACTCGGGAAAAGCTCAGGGTTGCGATCTCGCATTTCAAACTCAGCCCGCCAACGACACACATCTTCAACTAGGAATACACAAAAAAATGATAAGAATAAAAAGAAGTTCTTCAGGGTGACCTACTCAATCAGAATGAACTTCTGGTTCTCGCAAGTGATCACACAAATCTTCAATCTTTGGTGGCGCAAGACGATAAGGTTAAAATTGGAACGTTATCTAATGATCTCGGTTTAGCGTCGAAAATGGTGTCGGTACCTACGCGAAATAACTCACGACACCATGCTGAAAATGTCTTCTTGCCCTCACAGCTGGACACGGTCCCTGCACCAATCGATTAACGTCGTGTTGGATCTCCGATTCAAATCCACTTGGAAATCTGCTACCGATTTGTTGATATTGACAAATAAACTCGGCGTGGTACTAGGTCATCCAAACCATTTTCACAATCACACTCGGCTCTCTCATGATGATAACAAGTTTTATGGGAAAATTTCTTCCCGCACAACTACATTTAACAACTATATTCACTTTATCAATAATTTTTTTTTTTAATTATTATGGTCCATCTCTATCAATAATGGCTCAGAAAAGGTTCTCTACTATATGGGACATCATCTTGCTAAAGCATGAGAAACGAATGTGTGGGTCGCCCCACAATCAAATAACACAAAAGCAGGCACGTTGTTCACAAGGAATGACCTATCACACAAAAATCACAGATAATACACACAGAATTCAAAATCACCTAGTAGTACTCATGCAATTTACTCAGAATGTCACTAAGGAATGTGACTCAAAAGTCTAACTCATAATGTATTTTAGAAGTATAACCTAGAAATCTAACTTTGAAATTTTAACTCAGAAATAAACCCAGAATTGTAACTCAGAAGATAGTAATATTTACCAGAAACAACGTTACTTACCACAGGTAAGTCTCATGTATAATCAGGTAAGGCATAAATACGCACATCCGATTCATCTCCCATCTACTCCTTTATGTACATTAGATCACCTTTGATTAATAATTAAGATATATGTACCAACATCTAGAATGAATTATTTTAATATTAAATATAATCTTCCAAATTACTCAATTTGCATATATATTTCAATTACACTTGATTAAAATTTCCATAAAACTTATTTCAAACCTCGATTATTGACTTCCCATTAGTTAAAAAAAAAAATTCTCTATATTATTTCGACCACATATTTACTCATTAACTATGGTTACCCACTTTTTATATATATAAAAGAAATCAATTAAACATCATACACTTATCTTAATGATTTCTCATTACTCAACTCGCGAATTAATTTGTTAAGTCACATTTAGTCAATACTCAATTACCCTTTATTCAATCATTTAATAACAAAATATATATTTGACAAACTATATACTCACATATAAAAATTTCTCATAGAGATTTTATAACACCTAAATTTTTTTAAATATTTAATAATAAGATATATATTTTTGATAACTCTGAACAAAACATATTACTCACAAATAACGTTTTCTCATGATAAAACTTTATAACACTTCACAACTTATAGATAAAACTCCCCGTAAATTTAAAACTTTTCTCTTTTAACTCATTTTAGTAACTTGTTCACTTAACTTGATTTTTTTAATATCTTATAAACTCAAAAATTTACTCAATAATCAATAAAGATAAAATTGTATCATTTGTTTTAATAACTCTTTATCAACTCAATTTAACAACCTCATTTTAACTCATTTCTTCAAAATTTCATAGTAGCTGTTTTTTTTCTTTTCATATTCGACTCATTAATAAATTCCCATCACTTTAATTAAATAATTGATTATTATCTCATTATTATCACACAAGAATAAGTATATTTATCTAATTTTGTATATAATTATAGTATTTACTACATCTCTTTTCACGATTGCACTCACCTCAATTAACTTGATTTATTAATTTCTCAATTAATCCCGATTTATCAATTCGTTATAAACTCTAATACCCCATAGTATAAATTTAATTATTCACAACTACTTGATTTGATAGTTACTCTATAAAATGAATTTAATCACTCTTAGTTACTCAGTTCAATAATTACTTTTATAAATTCTTTAACCATGTATATGTATCTCAGAAAAATAAAATTTCCATTCATAAGCATCATGACCATAATATTTATAAATAATAGTTAACGATAATTATTTATTGGCGATTTCCCTTTTTACCCTACTCAACTCCATTGGAGATAAACTCGTCCTCGAGTTTGGAAACTGGCATTCTCTATCATATTAAAACAAGCAAACATATAATCACTCAAGCAATTAGGATACACATTAAATTCATAATAACAAGCATTGGTCCATCGTTCGCCTCAAAATCTCCCCATAACCAACCAAAAGTCCTGTGTGGACAGTAATAGGGGCCCTCTATTACTTTCGACACATACTTTTGTTTGGTCACGAGTCAATCCTAAAGTTCACAACTTCCCACAGAAAAATTCCACCAGCAAATCACACTCAGAAGATAGAAAAATTTATTTTCCATATCTGAAAAATACAGATATGCACTCAGTTGTGTGAACTCAATATCTTATAAACATTACTCAGAAAATCATACGTATATTTAATCTCATACGTTATACTCATAACTCAAATTCGCATAAATTTTAAATTTTAGCTGCTTTCACAGTATAAATTTTGATTTGCTTATATTTCTTTTAGCCCGTGTTAATAATTCTCATTTACTCGACTTGATTGCTTCTCATTAACCCACTTTATTAATTATTATTAGGTTCGCTTCAATAAATACTCTTTTAAAATAAATAAAATTTTCACCCTTTTTTTTATTTTTATTTTTTTTTATTTTTTTACTATTTCTCATAAAAAGTTTAAATGCAAGTCAGCATTAAAATACATAAATTAAAAAAATCATCCAATTAGAGAGTAACAATTTAAAAAGATTTAAAATTTAAAAATATTTAAGTAAAAATATTCTTAATAAAAATGATTTAATAAATTTACTCGTTAAAAATTATGTTTTTTATTTTATTTTTTACACTCAGCTATTTAAATCACATACCTTAAAGGTTTTCTCATTTGATCTCAATTTAATAAATCTCAGCTTATTATTTTCTAAGAAAAAAGATTTTCTCGTTTAGCTCAAATGTAAATAATTTAAAATAATTATCCATTTTAAATAAAAATTTAAATGAAAATATGTTTTTTATATTTTCGCTTTATTCGTCTTGATAAACCATAATAAAAAAACAATCTTTAAATCAGTTGATAATAAAAATATTTTTCATTTACTCGTTTCACTGTTACTCGTTTTCATAACTCTTTCTGTTAAGTGCTTTCCCAAAACGAAAGATTTTAATATTTTCTCAATATGACAAATTTATCATTTCTCATTTACCCAAAATATGTTCTCATTAAATAAATTATGTAATTTATTTATATCATAAATTGATATCCATTTATTACCCCTCTTGGTTAAAAATTTCTCAGTGTTATAAAATCTCGCATATTATAAAAATTTATATACATGTACATTTAGCGTTTTTTTATTTTATTTTTATTTTTAATTTTTACGTAGATGCACTCAGAAACAACACTCAGAAAATATACTCAGAAAAGAGATCCACGTCGCGAAATTCACTCAGGGTTATTCTCAGAATTATAAAATTTCACATGGATTATATAAATATATAATTGTAACTCTTAACGTCCACGATGCAAAATACACACAAAATTTTATCGCCAAAAACTCTTTTATAAATTATCTCTTGCATCATACTATTCACAAAATCTCATAAATCTCAAATGAATAATACTCTTAAATATTACCGACAGTAGGAAGCGAGAGGCCGACGTGACATGTTGTATGCTTGACGTGGAAACTTTACTCAGAAAATATTTTACTCATTTCTCGTTTTAAAAACTCGAAAATCAAACTTGAGTTTGAATTCGCCCCTTGCGAACCCAAATCCCTCAAGTCAGAGCTCCGATACCAACTTGTAACACCCAAAATTTTCGTAAAAATTTAAAAACTTCTACGTACAAGATTTAAATAAAAAGGTCCCAATATAAACCCAAATATAAATGATTAACATTTAAAAATGTAATTAAAGCGGAAAAAGGTTTTAAATAAAAATTAAGTTTAATAAATAATAATGTTCCACATCAGCACTCAGAAACGATACAGCTGTCAACCGTCAACCTGCTCTTTTCCTTTGCCAGAACCTGAAATAATGGGGGGGGGGGGAGTTTTGGGTCAGCAGGAAAGCTGAGTGAATATTCTCAAAATGTATACAATCATAACATACAACACATGAGGGCACATCGGTGTACTCCTACTCAGATTCTACTCAATTATTTACTCAGATTTATTTCTCAGATTTTAAATTTATATAACGCGCTTGTGTGATTTAGGACGAGAGATCAACCTCGCCCCTCCTCACACCCCCGATTGCCACTCAGGCTATAACTCAGACGGGAGATGATCCCAAAACTTAGACGGGAGGTGATCCCAAAATAGGCATATAGCTAAAACTCAGATGTGTGTTATTATGTTTTTATCTCTTTAACATAATTATCTCAGATGCCCTAGCAGGTAGTAGCACAAATACTCAGATCAGTATAATAAAAACAGATGTCCAGATACTCAGATAACAGATCAAAACTCAGATTGCAAATATAGTGCAAGTAATGAAACATATAAGTCATGTATGTATAACGTTATAACTGAATACACGGTGAGAATACTCACCTCGAAAAACGTATGCTCCGAAGATATCTCAGCACTCTACACTATTGTCCAGCTAACGCCTAGACGGTCCTAAAGCACGAAGGCTAACCGGATTAGATTCAACTAAAAACTCGTTTTAATAATGTAAAACATCTTCCCCTTTTATTTTTAAAAAAATATATTCAAAGACAAATCCTCTTGATTTTTTTAATAATAACATTTCAACAAAAATATGATAATAATATTTCACTCAATTAATAATAATAAAATAGAATCACCAGAAAACATATCTTGGTACCCCTTCGATTTAAAATATTAAAGTATAACATTTCATGCATTTGAAAACCCAAAACAATACCCATTTAACCAAAGCATCAAAAACTCGTACGATGAAGCAAACAGATTTGGGTTAACGAATTTTACCCCTACTTCATTGACCGAAATAGTTACTTTCTTCGGACGTCCTTGTTTGCTCGAGACCCCTTGCGAGCAGAAAACAATCAACAGAATCAACACCGAATCAATGCTAAAAAGAAAAACGAAAACAAAAGGGGTGGTAGCTCATCGGAGAATGGTATGGAATCACCGAAGCAGAAACGATGATGTTTTCCCCAACGGATCAGAAACGGTGAGCTGGTAATGGCGTTCACCGGCGCTTGCGGGAGTCAAGAAGGTTCACGGCGGCGAAGCAGAACCATGTGTACGGCAGCGGTGGAACGGTGGTATACAGGAATGGAGAAGGTGGTCGATGGAACTCGGAGAGCTCAGAAATGGCCGGTGGCGAAACGTGAATCGGAAACGACACCGGCGGTGCTCACGCGGCCAACAGAGGCAATGATGTGGTGACGAATTAGGGTATTGCCATGGTTGTTGGAGTAGTTCTAGAATGTGGAGGGGATGAACGGGAAAGATGGGTGCAGAAATGAACGATGGTGGTGGTGGAAACAAACGGACACGGTGACGGTGAAGTGAGATATCCGGTGAAACAAAACAAGGTGGCGGTAAACAGAAACACGATGGTGGTGAAGTGATATCCGTCAGCCGTAACATACACGAATGGAGATGGGGGAACGGTGGTTGTATGTTCGCCGGAAAATCGGAACAGAATGGCGGTGGCGCTTTTGGTTGCTTGACGGAAAAGAAGAAAAAGGATAGGGTGGTGATGAGATCGCCGGCAAGCAAAACAATTGCAAACAAGGTGGTGAAGAAACGAAAACGGGATGGTGGTGGTGCGACTTGAAACTCCGATCGGAATCTTAGGGGAGGGAATTAATTAATACATAAAAATAAGTAAAGGAAAGAGATATATTGCGGCTAGGGTATACATAGGTCACTAGGTAATGTGCACTTTTAGGATTTAGGGCCCTAGAGTCCTAGACAGTATTCTTTTCCCTTTATTTGCATATGGGCTCCTTCTTATTAGTAATTTACGGTTTAATCAAGTAAAACGCAGCGGAAAATAATAAATAAATCACTAATAACGGATCTACATGTTGACAATATAATTAAGCAATAATATCAATCAAAGAGTTAGGATGAAATAATCATACCCTTGAAACCTTTGATTACACCAATGGATGAGGATGAAGAACTCCAAGAATTCAAAGTAGAATTCCTCTAATGATATCCACACTACACCTTATCAAGAACACCAATTGGGATGCTAGTCCCTTGCTCAATAGAATCAAATAACGTATGAACACCATCAACCCCAAATCTTGATGTATCACCGATAAAATAAAGGGTGGTGTTGATTTTGAGCTTCTGCCGCACAAGTCAAAATAAGGAATTCACCTCATTTGTTTTGGTGTTCTCTACGCAAGACAAAAAAACAAACCCACTTCGAATGTGTGGCCGTATGGGGTAAAAGGGAGGGGATTAGGGTTAATCTTTTCTTGCTGCCCAATTTAAGTATATATTTCCTAATTTCAAGTTAGGAAATATGACACTTAGCCCCTTGTACTTTTGATTCTTTATAATTACTCACTAATATGTTTAACTTAACAATTAATTAAAACATAACTAGTCAAGTAATTATAGTTTATATAAATAATATAATTAGGGTAATTATATTATATATATTAAATGGTTTTTGGTGTATAAGTGCGTGACCCTTTAGGCTCACATACGTCTAGCCATATACTATTTATCATGAGCGTGAAGCATATTCCAACAGCTCCCACTTGCGCACGTCATAACATCAAGTAGTTATACAAGGAAAGGTTAGAGTCTAGCTGTCACACCCCGCCAAAAATGAGTTTTTTACTTCATTTAAAATGTTTTGCGGAAGAACGAAGGTGTAACGTTCATGACAACATAGCAAAAATTAAGTAAACAAACAACCACGCAATAACGAAAAATAAAGGTTTGTTTCACTTTCCAAAAGTAGAAAGTTTCCAAAAATAGTAAGTTTCCTAAAATAGAAATTGTTTGAAATGAAATGATTGTTCGTAAACTTAATGTTTTAATTATAGCTCACGACAATCCCAATACTCATATCCTCCAAACTCCACTGCACCTAATTACCTAGAAAAACATAAATAGTAAAAGGGTAAACAATAATGTTGAGTGAATCCACAGGGTTAAAGTAAAGTGTAAGGTAAAGTAAATGTTTTTGCTACTCAAAATGTTTGTTATGAAAATGGTTTATGACTGAAAATGTATAAGATTCAACACTCATATGATATGAGAAGTAAATATGAAAAGTGAAGTGTAAATTGTAGAATATCTACAATTACTAGTTATGTTTATGAAAATGTGTTGAACAAGTTGTTATGTTTGACATCGCATGAACTGTTATCCCCAACAAGTAGCTAGTCTATTGAGTTAATATACCAACCCCTAAGTCCACAATCAACACTTTAACTCGAGTAGGTTATGTTATTTTATGGATATACACTCCCGAAAATGTCTTGGATAAACCAAGTAATGATCAAACGTTGTTGGGAGGATGAGTGTCAGCCAATAGTACTATCTGCATATCCATGGTCTAGATCCACTAGCTAATGATTGCTGGTAACCTTAGTCCGGTATAATAATTGTTTGTCATGCCAATGTGATAATGAAAATGTATAGATGTTGTTGTACAGTCATAGTAAAACAGTAGCAGTTGTGTTTATGTTTTCCACCCCAAAGTTTATAAAACAGTAAAAGAGTAAAAGGGGTCTGTGGACTCACCTGTCAAAGCTTAGCGACAAGAAATTAAGACAGAGGAATCCTTTGGAGACTCCTAGCTTCCTAAATGATTTAACTAATGATTAGACTAAGCTAACACAGGCGATTCTATACACGATATAAGTTAAATGATATGTATTTCATGTTATGTTTTATGTTTTGTGACATCGAATGAATTTGAGTTATTGGACCTTAATAGGTCGAAATGAAATGAAATGAAATGGACTTCGAAATGAAATGAAATGGGCTTGGGTTAGGCTTATTGGGCCTAGATTGGGCCTATTGGGCTTAATGGGCTTAATGGGCTTAATGGGCTTAGGTCCACTTAGATTGGGCCATGAATTGGGCTTGGCCCAATTGGGTTCGGTTTGGTTAGGTATGGGCCAAAGGTTTGGGCTTTGGTCCAAATGGGCTTGGATACTAATGGGTCAACTAAGGTTTGGGCCCGATGGACTAAAGTAGATCGATATGGGCCAAGTACGGGCCTTGGCCCGATTGGGTATTCGGGTTTGGGTCCACGGTTTGGGTCAAGATCCGGCCTTGACCCGGTTTGACTTATTGGTCAACATTGGTCAACGATAGTCAACACTTGGGTTCTAGATTTCGGTTAGGGTTTAGGGTATACTATAATTTGGTCAACCAAAGTCAACTATGGTCAATCTAGCTATCAAATGGTCAAATAGTCAACCATGAAAGTCGATTAGGGTTAGGGTTCGGCTAGGGTTTGACCTAGGGTTGGCCGAATGGCCAAAACCCTACGGGTTCTAGCTAGATCGAGTCTAGGTCGGCTTGGTTCGAGGGTTCATGGGTCTAGATCGGGTATAGGTTCGAACTAGGGACTAAATCTATAGTTTTAGCATGTCAAAGTCGAGATCTAGGGTTCCTATGTACGGATCTAGCAATCAAAACAAACCCTAATCACACACATGCACCCGATCGGGTGAGTACATGCATGTGTTCGGCTTTTGGAGGCTAACCGAGACCATATGGCCTAGGGCCATGGCCTCGGGTTCAAAACAAGGTTCAAGCAAGGAGATATCAAGGAAGAACAATAGTTATAGCATCATACCTTGATCGAATAAAGAGGAATCGACAAAAAGGGCTGCGGTTTGCTTGATCAACGAACGGACGAAGGGAGTATTTGGGGTTGCTTGGCCGAAACTTGTGAATCAAAGGGGTTAAGGTTTCGGTATAATGAGGCTTTTATAGGGTAGAGAATTAGGGTTTAGATGGTGGTGTTTGAGTCTAATAAGGACTCTTTCAAATTAGATGGATAAGACTACTAGAAGGATAGGATCAAAGGAGTTTAACCTCACCCACAAGGGGTTCGGTCACCATGGATGTCACGAGCAAGGGTCTAGACCGGCCACATAGTGGTCGGTTAAATGAGCAAGATGTCGGGTTTACACCATCGTTCAATTCGAGTCACGTTTATATTAGTTTGTTACGTTTATTGATTAACCGGTAAAAGTTACCATTTTAGAAATGTTTTAAGCTCAAAGGTGTCACCATAAGTAAATAATAATGTTGTGTTGACTAAAATAATCAAACACTAATGTATGGTGTAAAAATATGTATGTTTGTTGTGTGTAAGGAATGCCAAAAATAGAAATGTCTAATAATAGAAACTTTCTAAATAAGGAAAGTTCTATAAATGAAATGAAGTTACATACCAGAAATATCGAGTTGTCACATTCTCCCCTTGTTGAAGAAATTTCGTCCCGAAATTTAAGACGAAGCACGAACAGGAGAGACAACGAGAAAAAGATGAGGATATTTCTTTCGCATCTGGTCCTCACGTTCCCACGTGAATTCAGGACCTCTTTTGAAGTTCCATCTGACTTTAACAATTTTGATCTTGCTTCTTCGCAACTTTTGCTCTTTCCAGTCAGATATCTCGATTGGTTCCTCAGTGAAATGGAGTTTGTCGTCGATGATAATTTCTTCAGTAGGGACGATAAGCGAAGGATCGTGAATAAACTTCTTCAGATTAGAAACATGAAATGTGTTGTGAACATTGCTGAGCTCATTAGGAAGACGAAGGCGATAAGCAACAGCACCGATTCTTTCAAGAATCTCAAATGGTCCAACATAACGAGGACTGAGCTTTCCTTTCTTACCAAAACGTACAACACCTTTCCAAGGTGCTACTTTTAGCAAAACATGGTCGCCAACGACGAACTCTAAAGGCTTTCGACGATTATCATCATAACTCTTTTATCGATCTCTGGCAGCCTTGATGCGATCTTTGATTTTAAAAATCTTGTCAGTTGTTTCTTGTAGAATCTCAGGACCAGTAATCTGACGATCACCAATTTCAATCCAACAAAGTGGCGAACGCCACTTTCTTCCATACAGGGCTTCAAACGGTGCGGCCTTAATAGTTGTATGATAACTATTATTATACGAGAACTCAACTAAAGGGAGATGAGAATCCCAACTTCCACCAAAATCAATAACACATGCTCTCAGCATGTCTTCCAAAGTTTGAATTGTTCTTTCAGTCTGACCATCTGTTTGAGGATGATAGACAGTACTCATATCGAGGCGAGTACCGAGAGACTTTTGCAATGATTGCCAAAAACGAGATGTAAAGCGACTATCGCGATCAGAGATGATCGCAACCGGCACACCATGTCGAGATACAACTTCCTTTAAATAAATCCTTGTTAACTTTTCCATTTGATCAGTTTCTTTAATAGGAATGAAGTGAGCTGATTTGGTCAATCGATCAACAATTACCCAAATTGTATCATGACCATTAGATGTTCGAGGCAATTTAGTTATAAAATCCATAGAGATTTCTTCCCATTTCCATTTAGGGATCTCTGGCTGTTGTAGAAGACCGGAAGGCTTCTGATTCTCTGCTTTCACTCTAGCACAAGTTAAACAATTGCTGACATAAACTGCGATTTCTTTCTTCATATTCGGCCACCAATAAAACTCTTTGACATCTTTATACATCTTGTCGGCACCAGGATGAATAGAATATTTGGATCGGTGAGCTTCATTCAAGATGACGTTGCGAACACTTCCAAGATTAGGAACCCATAAACGATTCATGAAATAAAGAGTTCCATCCACCTTTGCTTCTAACTGCTTCTCCATACCACGCAAAGCTTCACTTTTGATATTCTCTACCTTCAGGGCTTCAGTTTGGAATTCTTGAACTTGGGAAGATAGATTAGAACGAACAGAGATTGGAAGGGCTCGAACACGACGAGGTTAAGGTTGCTCTTTCCGACTTAAGGCATCAGCTACCACATAAGCCTTACCAGGATGATACTTAATCTCACATTCATAGTCGTTCATCAACTCTATCCACCTACGCTGTCTCATGTTGAAATCTTTCTGATTGAAGATATGTTGTAAACTCTTGTGATCGGTGAATATTGTGCACTTGGTACCGTAGATGTAATGTCTCCAAATCTTCAACGCGAATATAACTGCACCCAACTCAAGATCATGAGTTGTATAATTCTTCTCATGGTTCTTCAGTTGTCGAGAGGCATAGGCGATCACTTTGTCATGTTGCATCAATACACAACCTAGCCCTTGGTGCGAAGCATCACAGTACACCACGAAATTATCGGTTCCTTCAGGGAGAGATAGAATAGGAGCAGAACATAATTTAGATTTTAGAGATTGGAAGGTTGATTCTTGCTTTTCACCCCAGACAAATTTCTCATCCTTATGTGTTAACACCGTTAAATCCTTTGCAATCTTCGAGAAATTTTCTATGAACCTTCTATAATAACCAGCAAGACCAAGGAATTGTCTTACTTCAGTTGGGGTCTTTGGAGCTTCCCAATTCTTTATAGCTTCTATCTTTGCAGGATCCACGTGAATACCTTCTTCATTGATAATATGACCCAGAAATTGGACTTCACGCAACCAAAATTCACACTTGGACAACTTGGCGTACAACTTCTCTTTCTCCAACAACTCAAGAATGATTCTTATGTGCTCTTCATGCTCTTCTCTCGAATGCGAATAGATAAGGATATCATCTATGAAGACGATAACGAATTTGTCGAGATATTGCTTGCACACTCTGTTCATGAGATCCATAAACACAGCAGGTGCATTGGTCAAACCAAATGGCATTACCAAAAATTCATAATGACCATAGCGAGTTCTAAAAGCAGTTTTGGGCACATCTTCATCACGAACTTTTAACTGATGGTAACCAGAATGAAGATCGATTTTGGAATAGAAACTCGATCCTTGGAGTTGATCGAATAGATAATCAATACGAGGAAGAGGATATCGATTCTTAATTGTTACTTTGTTCAATTCACGATAGTCAATGCACATTCTCATTGAACCATCTTTCTTTTTAACGAAGAGGACCGGAGCTCCCCAGGGCGAGAAACTCGGTCGAATGAAACCAAGATCAAGAAGTTCTTGTAATTGCGTTGAAAGTTCTTGCATTTCAGACGGAGCAAGACGATAAGGAGAACGCGCGATAGGTGCGGCTCCTGGAATCAGATCAATACGAAATTCGACTTGTCTCTGAGGCGGCAGTCCAGGCAATTCACTAGGAAATACACCAGGAAATTCACGAACAATAGGAATGTCCTCAATCTTGCGATCTTTGGACTTTGTGTCAATGACATGAGCAAGAAAGGCTTGGCATCCTTTACGAAGGTATTTTTGAGCTTTCATAGAAGTTATGATTTTTACGTTTTTGTTTCTTTGTTCACCTTGAATTATTAAAGTTTCTGTTTTGGACAAGGGAATTCGGATTTGTTTGGTGTAACATATTATTTCAGCACGGTTTTTAGACAACCAATCCATCCCTATGACGATATCAAAACTACCTAACTCTACAGGCACAAGGTCTATATCAAAAATGTGATCATCTAGGTCAAGCTTACAACCTTTAAAAACTTCACTAGACCTAACAACTTTTCCATTTGCTAACTCGATTTCATAATTCACTTTCAAACGATCAGGATTTAGATTTAAGAAACTTTTAAATTCGGTCGATACGAAACTCAAGTCGGCTCCCGAGTCAAATAAAATAGAAGCAAAATGATTGTTGACGATAAATGTACCAGTAACGGTATCAGGATTTTCACAAGCTTCCTGAGCATTCATAACAAATGCACGACCACGACCATTTTGACGATCATTGTTGTTGGCATTGCGATTGGTGTTGCGTTTATTGTTACGATTGCCATTGTTGTTGTTGTTGCCATTCTAGTTGTTGTTGTTCTGAAGGTTAGGGCAACGATTTCGATAATGGTTAGGATCACCACACTCGTAGCAGAAAGGATTTTTAGGAGGATTGTTAGACGAACACTTTCTGAAATTATGACCCCAGCGGTCACACTTGAAACACTTCTCACACTGACCACCATGATGCCAGTTACATCTGCTACACAGAGGCTTGCTTCCAGCATAGGACTTAGATTCTGAATTTGATTGATTGTGGTTCTGAGTAGAGGCTGCATAATTCTTAGTCTTTTGATATTTGTTCCCTTTGTGATCACGTTTGTTGTCGTAGGAACGATTTCCATTTTCATTGCTCACATTATCAGTAGATTTGCTAGACACCACTAGCTTGTCTTTGAACGATCCACTTCTCATTGCATCATCAGTCAACCTTGTTGCACGATTCACAGCATCTTCGAATGTTGTCGGTTCAGAAACAATAACATGAGTACGAATAAGATCATGAAGACCTTGTAGATACTTTTCAATACGCTTGAATTCAGGAGAAACCAGATGGGGAACGAGACGAGCGAGTTCTTGAAACTTAGTTGTGTAGGTAACAATATCAGATCCAACCATGGACAGATTCCATAGTTCCACTTCAACTTTTTGTAGCTCTCTCCTTGGACAAAACTTCTGAGTTAACTGATCTTTGAACGTATCCCAAGTCATAGCATCAACAGTTGCACGACCTAAGACTTGCACTTGAGAATTCCACCAGGACAACGCTTCCTTGGACAACGTACTAGCAGCAAACTTCGTCATATTCTCAGGGGTACATTGAATGACACTGAAAATGGATTCCACCTTCTCAATCCAGTGGATGATAGCAATAGCACCTTCAGATCCAGAGTAGGTCGGAGGATGACAGGACGTAAAGGTCTTATAGGATTGACCTTGACGATTGGGATCTGAAGTTTAAACAAATAAGGAAAGAAAATGAACAATGAGTTAAAATAAAATAGAAAAATAAATGAATCTTCTTTCATGGAGTCGTATAATATACCGTTGTTTCCCACATTAGATGCACCCGCGGCATTTCCTCTTGCAGCGTTCATTTGAGCCATTGCTTCAGCGATTCGACGTTCCACCATTTGTTCGACAGTCTCAGCATTTCCTCCTCGAGCCATTGATGAATTGCTGATACAAATAATATGATAAGAAATTTAAGAAGTGAATAATGTAGGAGGACTTATAAGGAAAATATATACTTATAATAAGGATCAAAGAATAGATATACAATTGACGTAGTAGTAGTAGTAGACGTAGATATAACTAGTCGTAATTATAGTACTAGTAGTAGTGACGTATAGAAAATACACTTTATAAGAACAATAGAAATTACTAAAATATCACTTTTATTAAACACATTCCTAATACATAATAGTTTTAAAACTTGGGCATATACGCCAATACTAAAGAACAAAAAAAAAAAAAAAAATACTAAAATAGCTAAACATAAAATCTAATAATAGTAAATAGAAAAACAAATATAGACGATACGTAGATGACTAATCATCTTCTTCTGGCTCAGAGTCTTCCATAGGCTCTGACTCTTCTTCTGGTTCTTCCTCCGGTTCTGATTCTTCTTCGGGCTCAGAGTCTTCTTCAGGCTCAGAGTCTTCTTCAGGCTCTGATTCTGATATCACTTCTGGCTCTGCTTCTCGACGTCGTGGAGTTCTTGGAGCAATATCACGCTTGGGTTTAGCAAGCGAACATAGATAAATAAGACCGCCCTCACGCTTACGATAGACAATAGGACGCTGACCACGAGCTGGGGTAGGAGGACCATTAGGAATAATGGGAAAGGGACGTCTTCTTGGGCGATGATGCCATGGGACAACAGAAGGTTGTACCACTGCTGGCACTGGAGCAACATGCACTGGGACTACTGGGACAGCAGCACCACGATCACTATCGGAATCAAACGAAATATCGAGGACACTAACAGGCGACATATGACTAAACACGACACATAAAATTTATTAGATTATGAAATCTTTAAGGCTCGCTGACGAATACTAACTATAACACTAAGGCAAAACTAACTAAGGCAAATGTTCTAAACTAAGAACAATGGAACTTCAGGATATGAGACTGAGCATGCCATGATTATTTTGATTTTTATAAAAGTGTTTGTTTTTCCCAAAAATCTTTTGTATTTGTAGACTAGGCTTGCTAATTCACTATAACTTAAGCTCTGATACCACTCTGTCACACCCCGCCAAAAATGAGTTTTACTTCATTTAAAATGTTTTGCGGAAGAACGAAGGTGTAACGTTCATGACAACATAGCAAAAATTAAGTAAACAAACAACCACGCAATAACGAAAAATAAAGGTTTGTTTCACTTTCCAAAAGTAGAAAGTTTCCAAAAATAGTAAGTTTCCTAAAATAGAAATTGTTTGAAATGAAATGATTGTTCGTAAACTTAATGTTTTAATCATAGCTCATGACAATCCCAATGCTCATATCCTCCAAACTCCACTGCACCTAATTACCTGGAAAAACATAAATAGTAAAAGGGTCAACAATAATGTTGAGTGAATCCACAGGGTTAAAGTAAAGTGTAAGGTAAAGTAAATGTTTTTGCTACTCAAAATGTTTGTTATGAAAATGGTTTATGACTGAAAATGTATAAGGTTCAACACTCATATGATATGAGAAGTAAATATGAAAAGTGAAGTGTAAATTGTAAAATATCTACAATTACTAGTTATGTTTATGAAAATGTGTTGAACAAGTTGTTATGTTTGACATCGCATGAACTGTTATCCCCAACATGTAGCTAGTCTATTGAGTTAATATACCAACCCCTAAGTCCACAATCAACACTTCAACTCCAGTATGTTATGTTATTTTATGGATATACACTCCCGGAAATGTCTTGGATAAACCAAGTAATGATCAAACGTTGTTGGGAGGATGAGTGTCTACCAATTGTACTATCTGCATATCCATGGTCTAGATCCACTAGCTAATGATTGCTGGTAACCTTAGTCCGGTATAATAATTGTTTGTCATGCCAATGCGATAATGAAAATGTATAGATGTTGTTGTACAGTCATAGTAAAACAGTAGCAGTTGTGTTTATGTTTTCCACCCCAAAGTTTAAAAAACAGTAAAACAGAAAAAAGGGTATGTGGACTCACCTGGCAAAGCTTAGCGACAAGAAATTAAGACAGAGGAATCCTTTGGAGACTCCTAGCTTCCTAAATGATTTAACTAATGATTAGACTAAGCTAACACAGGCGATTCTATACACGATATAAGTTAAATGATATGTATTTCATGTTATGTTTTATGTTTTGTGACATCGAATGAATTTGAGTTATTGGACCTTAATAGGTCGAAATGAAATGAAATGAAATGAAATGGGCTTCGAAATGAAATGAAATGAAATGGGCTTGGGTTAGGCTTATTGGGCCTAGATTGGCCCTATTGGGCTTATTGGGCTTAATGGGCTTAATGGGCTTAATGGAATTAATGGGCTTAGGTCCACTTAGATTGGGCCATGAATTAGGCTTGGCCCAATTGGGTTCGGTTTGGTTAGGTATGGGCCAAAGGTTTGGGTTTTGGTCCAAATGGGCTTGGATACTAATGGGTTAACTAAGGTTTGGGCCCGATGGACTAAAGTAGATCGATATGGGCCAAGTACGGGCCTTGGCCCGATTGGGTATTCGGGTTTGGGTCCACGGTTTGGGTCAAGATCCGGCCTTGACCCGGTTTGACTTATTGGTCAACATTGGTCAAAATTGGTCAACGATAGTCAACACTTGGGTTCTAGATTTCGGTTAGGGTTTAGGGTATACTATAATTTGGTCAACCAAAGTCAACTATGGTCAATCTAGCTAACAAATGGTCAAATAGTCAACCATGAAAGTCGATTAGGGTTAGGGTTCGGCTAGGGTTTGACCTAGGGTTGGCCGAATGGCCAAAACCCTACGGGTTCTTGCTAGATCGAGTCTAGGTCGGCTTGGTTCGAGGGTTTATGGGTCTAGATCGGGTATAGGTTCGAAATAGGGACTAAATCTATAGTTTTAGCATGTCAAAGTCGAGATCTAGGGTTCCTATGTACGGATCTAGCAATCAAAACAAACCCTAATCACGCACATGCACCCGATCGGGTGAGTACATGCATGTGTTCGGCTTTTGGAGGCTAACCGAGACTATATGGCCCAGGGCCATGGCCTCGGGTTCAAAACAAGGTTCAAGCAAGGAGATATCAAGGAAGAACAATAGTTATAGCATCATACCTTGATCGAATAAAGAGGAATCGGCAAAAAGGGCTGCGGGTTTGCTTGATCAACGAACGGACGAAGGGAGTATTTGGGGTTGCTTGGCCGAAACTTGTGAATCAAAGGGGTTAAGGTTTCGGTATAATGAGGCTTTTATAGGGTAGAGAATTAGGGTTTAGATGGTGGTGTTTGAGTCTAATAAAGACTCTTTCAAATTAGATGGATAAGACTACTAGAAGGATAGGATCAAAGGAGTTTAACCTCACCCACAAGGGGTTCGGTCACCATGGATGTCACGAGCAAGGGTCTAGACCGGCCACATAGTGGTCGGTTAAATGAGCAAGATGTCGGGTTTACACCATCGTTCAATTCGAGACACGTTTATATTAGTTTGTTACGTTTATTGATTAACCGGTAAAAGTTACCATTTTAGAAATGTTTTAAGCTCAAGGGTGTCACCATAATTAAATAATAATGTTGTGTTGACTAAAATAATCAAACACTAATGTATGGTGTAAAAATTTGTATGTTTGTTGTGTGTAAGGAATTCCAAAAATAGAAATGTCTAATAATAGAAACTTTCTAAATAAGGAAAGTTCTAGAAATGAAATGAAGTTACATACCAGAAATATCGAGTTGTCACACTAGCAACCCGCCAATGCCCCTAGAAGTACATGAGTGAGTTTCAGAAAAGTCCAGGTTCAAAGTTTTTCAATCAGTTATCCTTTTGTTACTGATACCATGTTGAATTTTAGACAAGGATTAATGTCAATCTAAAATTTCAACGATTCTGTTTCTCGATCTATACATTGAAGTAGATTACCAAACCAATCAAGATTCATCTTGATTACCTTTGGGTACGGCCGTACAGGCCTTTATTCAAATCATCGAGGGGCCCAGTAGTATCTAATCCAAACATGTGGAGGAACAAATTCTTTATTGACTACACGTGTTTGATATATGCTTAATATCAAACCTGAAGATGGTTGTTATAGCACCCTTATTCAGGTCAGCGTTTAACCACATCAAAGTTTGACACTCCACATACACAAACCAGCTTGCATCTCAAGTCAGAGGATAAGCGACAAAGCCTTTGTGAGATTCACTTGTGACATAAATCCAGGAAGTGATTTCTCATAGGTTGGGTCAGTCCAATTGTGCATCACAATGAACAACATGTGAGTTTGACTTCATCATCCTTAGTCATACTAAGATGATGTCATCAATGCCCTCAGATTTGTCTTAATAATATTCCCATATTATTAATATGACAATGGACAATTTAGAATATAAAACGCAGTAAATATTCAAGAATATAAACATGCAAATATAGAACACAGTAGATATTCATATAAAAACGATCATATCAAATATATCAATTTGTTCCAATATAAACTGCTCGCAGTTCCATTATCCAAATACTAACACATATTTACATGAAACTACTAGCTTGTCGAAATCCAACGTTGCATTCATATTCAATATGTTTGGTACAAGACATTGAGTTCGATGAAACATCAGCTAGTTAGTTATCTGTTTGAATTTTAAGAGTACGAATTTCACATATCTCGATAATATTCGACTGTAGTGAACCTTCGTAAATAGGATCTAGCGTCATGACGACCAATTTCAAAACCAACATAAGTATAACAAGTATACTTAGTTTCAGTTCGGTATCTCCACCATAGCCAAGGAACATATATCCAGTATTTCAAAATACTTCAATATGTTCTTAACAGCAATCCAGTGACTCTCTCATGGATTATGTCGGTATTTTCTAGTAAGGTCCCCTAAGGACGTTACATTTGGCTTAGTGCTCCTTACAGCGTACATGATGAATGGAATATCCGATTTATAGGGGATTACATTCATTCGCTTCACCACATCAGGTGTGGAAGGTCCTTGAGTCTCACTCAAGTTTACATTGTGTGGCATACGAGGACTTCCTCAGTTGGGAGTACCATTCTAAACCGTTTAGAATTTTGTCAATGTAAGCACTTTGACTTAAACCAATTAACCGCTTTGATCTATCATTATAGATCTTTACTCCAAGTATGTATGCCGTATCCCTACAATCCTTCATGTCAAAACATTTTCCAAGCCAAGATTTTTATCTTGTAGCATTGGTATATTGTTTCACATGAGTGACATGTCATCAACATGTATGACTTGAGAAACGACAATGCTCCCACTAGCTTTCATATATATACATGCTCAATTTGGGTTTTAGGTGAAACAAACGTTTTGATTTCATCATTAACCAAATTTCTTAGTCATAGTACACTACTTTGGCTATAAGAATCCTAATGTCTTTAGTAACAGGCGAGAAGGTTTCATCATTGTCAATCCCGTAGGATTGAGTGTAACCTTTTGCTACTACAAGGGCTTTATAGATGTGTATATTTTCATCCATGTCAACAGTCTTACTGTTTTGAGAAAGATCAACCAAGTTCAAAACTTGGTTGTCTATCATGGATTACATTTTCGCATTCATAGCTTCAAGTCATTTTTCGAATTCAAAATTCGATAATGCAACTTGATAGTTAGGGGTTCATTATGATCCTCAAAACTTTACTCCTCAGCATCGACATAAATCTATATCGTTCAGGTGCATGAGGTGTCCTTGTGGATCTATGAATGGGAACAACATCATCATGTGGTCCAACATCTGTATGTTCACCTCATTGTGATATTTGCTAGTGTTACCAGAAGGTTGTGCATCTTCTCTTTGAATCTTGTCAAAGTCTATAGTTCTCCCACTTGCTTTGTGAAATGAGACAGTTCTCAAGAAACTTAGCATACCGAGCAACAACAATTTGTTCTCGGGTGGGTAGTAAAATAGTAACGAAGATACACTTGATAGATATGGGCTCAAGTTTGTTTGGCATGTCTCGTTCTACGAGATCCTCACAACCCCATATCTTCAAGTAAGACAAGTTAGGGACTTTCCCATGCCACATTTCATATGGTGTCTTTTTAACCTTTTGGTCGGAACCAAATTAAGTATTTTCGAGCAGCAGACTTCAGTGCATGCCCCTCAAAAGGATAGTGTAAGAGTAGTAGGACTCATCATAGATCGAACCATGTCACACAAGGTCCGATATCTCCTTCCAGACGCACCATTATCTTGTGGAGTGTATGGAGGAGTGAATTGTGAGACAATCTCACGATGTGTGGGATGATCCAGAAACTCTTGACTCATGTACTTTCATCCTTAATCAGGACTGAAAGCCTTTGTTGTCTTGCCGAGTTGATTTTCTACTTTTACTTTAGAAAGCTTTGAAAATTTCAAAGATTTCATGTTTATGTCTAATCAAGTAAAAATAACCATAGCGACTGATATCATTAAAGCTTCCATGTTGATGTTTAATCAAGTAAACATAACCACATCGAATGATATCATCAGTGAAAGTAGGTGGCACCTTCCCTAGTCTTAGTTCTAAAAGGGCCACATACATCAGTATGTATGAGTCCAAGTAGATTTTTAGGTCTTTGGCCAACATGGGAGAAAAGCTTTCTTGTTATCTTTCCATAATATACAAGAGAGACATTTTAAATGATTCATAATCATTTGTAAAGAAGCCCGTCGAGTTGTAGTATCAAAATGCGTTTCTTGTTTATGTGGAAAAGATGACAATGCTCTAGGTAAATGGAATCCAAACCGTTTTGGATTCTTAAGTGCTACATTTGTATATAGAACTATCGCTTGAATTAGGATCATGCATATTAATTTCAAATATACTATTACAAGGAATAGTTATAAAAAATGTTATTTTTCATAAAACAAAATATCATAATCCATAATATTTTGAATAATTCATTATTCAACAAACGATAAAGCTAAATAATGCATAATTGACAATTGTTCAAAACAATAATTAACGCATTAGGAAGGATTAGATCACAGCTTCCATTCTTTTAGCTTTCTACTTCACTTTTAATCTTGCACATTTGTGTAAATGTGAGTTTCACAACTAGTGTCATTCACTCGAGATTCATTAGTGAAAGTTTAGAGTTCTATAATGAAGATACCTAATGTGCTAGCCAGAACACATTTGTCCTTCATCAACACTGCCAAGTAGGCAGGACAGTTCCTCCTTCAATGGCCGGGTTCATCTCAATGATGGCAAGAAATATCCTTTGTAGGGTGCTCCCTTTTGGCATGTGGGGGAATCGTAGGTTTGGAAAAGTAAACTAGTTTATCCTTACCTAGACTCTTGCCTTGTGCTTGCGGTTTTACCTTCCCTGATTCCTAGAAGAGAATTGGGTAACCTTTTCTCAACTAGTTTTACCATAGCATGTTATCAACGATTGTCTTCCCCATGCTATGTACTTTTAAAACTCTTTTCAAACTAGTCATAGTACTTGGATAGTGAGGTAAGGATCAAGCTCATTCCAAGAACTTGTGGCAATGGTTAACCAAGACGCTCCATTTGATCAATATAGCATTTCATATTCAAGATGTAAGTGCTAACTGATTGGCCGTCCTCCTGCTTGTAAGCGTTGAATGCTTTAACTGTTTTGAACAGTTCAAGTTCTGCAGTTGTTGAAATATCATTTTCAACTCGCTTATCATGTCATATGCTGTGAGTTCCTTGAAGTTATTTTGAATCTCGGGGTTCATGCTCACAAGCATAGGAGTAGCGACTTCTTGGTGTTCGTTAAACATTTCGGTAAAGGCTTGACGAACAGCAGCAGAAGCATTGACAGGAGGTGCCTCAGGTAAGGCCTCTTATGGGTGTATCAACTTGTTCTCATCTCTAAGGACAATCCTTAGAGTTTGATATGAGTCGATAAAGTTGATATTAGTCAGTTTCAGTTGTCAAGAACTGATTTTAGAATGGAGATACTTAGGTTTTGATGTTGTTGTTATCTGTATAACACACAAAGTTCAAAAAATAGTATTTTCAATAATAATTTCTTTTGAAAAATTAACTACCCAATTAATTTAATTAAAAGCTAAGATCCTCATTGACTTCTATCATCACATCAGTTGATCTGCTAGCAATGATAGATCCAATAGGTAGGTGACGATCAACAATTGCATTACAAGTGCAACTCTTAGAGTTATGGGACTTCATGGCACCTAGTGAACAAGCATCTAGGGTCAAGTGGCATGTTTGTCGCATCTTCGCCTCGTGTCAAGGTCTCACCGTTAACTCGATTAAGTCATCCAATGTGAACTCGTGTCAAAATAAATCTAGGTCTCACGCGTAGACAATAATGACCTCGGATCTAAATTCAAACCACGTCTCACGTGAATTTAAAAGTAGAAGCAAGTGATTTCAACCAATTGGACGGCGTGACTTAAATTTTAGGTATGGAATTTTAAGAAACAATTTATTTAAGATATGAATGAATCATGTACTTCATTCATACTACTTCATAAGTCGGTTTAATAAGCGGTAAAAACGTTTTAGCGATTATTAAATTATAAGTTTCAAATCATATTTAGACTTTTGTATTAATCTCAAAAACAAGTTTAGATTAAAGAAAAATCATAGATGATTAAACTGTAATTATCGATGATTAACAAGTAATCGTTGATGATTAAAAGTTTGGATGTTTTAATGTTTGTGTTTCAAAAATCTTATTTTAGTCATTATGTTTTGTATCGAATAGAAAATAAATAACAACCACAAACATACAAGTAAAACATGCAACACAATTTTGTGGAAAACCTCGACCGATGATAACCTAAGTTCGGTCACGTGAGTCATCACGACGGACCGAAGGGTCAAGCTAGGGGACGGGCCAACATGAACCCTAGCGGGTCTACATGAACCCAATGGGCTCCCACTCACTCCAAGACAATCATGAGTAAGTAGAGCCCAACCAATGTGAAAATGCAATCTGTCCAAAAATTCCAGTAGCGCCTGAAGTGAAATTCGACCTATCATACGACACTTCCAGTCTTCCCGGACTTCTGGAAAGTTGTAGGTATCTGAGATGCGGAAATTTTGGCGGTGGTTTCAGGTCCATCGGAATAGCCAATCTCCGGGAAAGTCTGTTTTTGTGCAGCTGCGCAGGAGGTGCCGAAAATTGTTGTTTTGTCCTCATCTTTTCTTCACATTTGGTCAACAAATTACAAAGTACAAAGAAACAAAATACAACTATTCTAATTACTTTTACAATGAAATTTGCCCCAAAAAATGGCACCAAAAATAAAAGAAAAAAAATTGAAACAAATTACAACAATTTAAGCCAAAAACACGGCTTTTCCTAAATCAACCAAACAACCAAACAAACACATTCATTCACAAATGGTCTAGGTTTTCATCGGATTTGCACAATCAAGCAACAATTGACAAGGCTTTGGCTTGGAATATGGCAAAAAAACATGTTTTGCCATATATAACGATTAACAATTAAAATAAAAATCCAAGTCAAATAAAATAAAAAATTCAATAAACAAGATTAATTTTTTATTTTAGTTTTTGTAACTAGTAGCAATTAGGGTTCCACAAAATCAAATTTTTAACCCCATATTTTAAAAAAAATAATAATTTCGAAAAGTTAAAGGCAAAGAACCCTAGGGTCTTGTGCCGTGAGCCTTGAACCTTGAGCCTTGAACCCTGAAACTTGACTCTTGAACCTTGAGCCATGAGCCTTGAGCCTTGATCTTGACCCTTGACCCTTGAGACTTGAGCCATGACCCTTGAGCCTTGAACCTTGAGCCTAGAGTCGTGAACCTTGAGCCTTGAGCTTTGAACCTTGAGCCTTGAGCCTTGAGCCTTGAGACTTGAGCCTTGACCCTTAGGCCTTGAGCCTTGAGCCTTGAGACTTGAGCCTTGAGCCTTGAGCCTTGAGCCTTGAGCCTTGAGCCTTGAGCCTTGAGCCTTGAGCCTTGAGCCTTGAGCCTGGAGCCTTGAGCCTAGAACCTTGAGCCTTGAACCTTGACCCTTGACCCTTGAACCTTGACCCTTCAGCCTTAAACCTTGAATATTGAAGCTTGAGCCTTGAGCCTTGAGCCTTGAGCCTTGAGCCTTGAGCCTTGAGCGTTGAGCCTTGAGCCTTGAGCCTTGATCCTTGAGCCTTGAGCCTTGAACCTTGTGCCTTGAGTCTTGAACCTTGATCCCTGAACCTTGAACCTTGAATCTTAAACCTAGAGCCTTGAACCTTGAGCCTTGAGCCTTGAGCCTTGAGCCTTGAGCCTTGAACCTTGAGCCTTGAGCCTTGCTCTTGAGCCTTGATTCTTGAGCGTTGAGCCTTGACCCTTGAGCCTTTAGCCTTGATTTTGGAGCCTTTAGCGTTGAGCCGTGACCCTTGAGCCGTGACCCTTGAGCCTTGAGCTTTGAACCTTGAATCTTGACCCTTGACCCTTTATCGTTTAGCCTTGAGCCTTGAGCCTTGAACCTTGAGCCTTGAACCTTGTTCCTTGGCCCTTGACCCTTGAGCCTTGAGTTTTGAGCCTTTACCCGTGAGCCTTGACCGTTGAGCCTTGATACTTGAGCCTTTAGCCTTGACCCTTGAGCCTTGAGCGTTGAGTCTTGAGCCTTGAGCCTTGAGCCTTGAGCCTTGAGCCTTGAGCCTTGAGCCTTGAGCCTTGAGCCTTGAACCTTGAGCCTTGATCCTTAAGCCTTGAGCCTTGAGCCTTGAACCTTGACTCTTGAGCCTTGACCCTTGACCCTTGTGCGTTGAGCCATTGAGCCGTGAGCGTCGAGCCTTGAGAGTTGATCCTTGAGTGTTGATCGTTGAGCGTTGAGCGTTAAGGCTTGATCCTTTGAGCCTTGAGCCTTGAGCATGAAGCCTTGAACCTTGAGCCTTGAATCTTGAGCCTGGAGCCTTGAGTCTTGAGCCTTGAGCCTTGAGCCTTGAGCCTTGAGCATTGAGCCTTGAGCCTTGAGCCTTAAGCCTTGATCCTTGAGCCTTGATCCTTATGCCTTGAGCCTTGTGCCTTAAGCCTTGAACCTTGAGCCTTGAGCCTTGACCCTTGAAACTTGACCCTTGAGCCTTGAACCTTGTGCCTCGACCCTTGAGCCTTGAACCTTGAGCCTTGAGCCTTAAGCCTTGAGCCTTGAGCCTTGAGCCTTGAGCCATGAACCTTTAGCCTTGAGCCATAAGTCTTGAGCCTTGAGCCTTGAGCCTTGAGCCTTGAGCCATGAGCCTTGAGCCTTGACTTTTCAGCCTTGAGCCTCTAGACGTGACCCTTGAGCCTTGAGCTTTGAACCTTGAGCATTGAGCCTTAAGCCTTGAGCCTTGAGCCTTGATCCTTGAGCCTTGAGCCCTTTGCCTTGAGCCTTGAGCCTTAAGCTTTGAGCCATAACCCTTGAGCCTTGAGCTTTGAATCTTGAACCTTCACCCTTGAGCCTTGAGCCTTGATTCTTTAAGCCTTGTGCCTTGAACCTTGAGCCTTGAGCCTTGACTTTTGAGCCTTGACCTTTGAGCCGTGACCCTTGAGCCTTGAGCCTTGAACCTTTAGCCTTGAGTCTTCAACCTTGAGCCATGAGCCTTGAGCCTTGAGCCTTGAGCCTTGAGTCTTGAGCCTTGAGCCTGGTGACGTGAGCCTTGAGCCTTAAGCCTTGAGCCTTGAACCTTGCCCCTTCAACCTTGAGCCTTGAGCCTTGAGTTTTGAGCCTTGACCCTTGACCCGTGACCCTTGAGCCTGGAGCGGTGAACCTTGAACCTTGAGACTTGAGCCTTGAGCCTTGAGACTTGAGCCTTGAGCCTTGAGCCTTGAGCCTTGAGCCTTGAGCCTTGGGCCTTTAGCCTTGAGCCTTGATCCTTGAGCCTTGAGCCTTGAGCCTTGAGCCTTGAGCCTTGAGCCTTGAGCCTTGAGCCTTGAGCTTTGAGCCTTGAGCCTGGAGCCTGGAGCCTTTACCCTTGAGCCTTAACCGTTGAACCTTGAACCTTGAGCCTTGAGTCTTGAGCCTTGAGCCTTGAGCCTTGAGCCTTGAGCCTTGAGCCTGGAGCCTGGAGCCTTGAGCCTTGAGCCTTGAGTCTTGAACCTTGAGCCTTGAACCTTGGCTTTTGACCCTTGAAGCCTTTAGCCTTGAGCTTTGAGCCTTGAGCCTTAAGCTTTGAGCCTTGAACCTTGAACCTTGAATCATGACCCTTGAGCCTTGAACCTTGAACCTTGAGTTTTGAGCCTTTACCCTTGAGCCTTGACCGTTGAGCCTTGAACCTTGAGCCTTTAGCCTTGACCCTTGAGCCTTGAGCCTTGAGCGTTGAGTCTTGAGCCTTTCCTTGAGCATTGATCCTTGAACCTTGAGCCATGAGCCTTGAGCCTTGAGCCTTGAGCCTTGAGCCTTGAGCCTTGAGCCTTGATCCTTGATAATTGAGCCTTGAGCCTTGAGCCTTGAGCCTTGAACCTTGACTCTTGAGCATCGACCCTTGAGCCTTGAGCGTTGAGCCATTGAGCCGTGAGCGTTGAGCCTTGAGCGTGGATTCTTGAGTGTTGATCGTTGAGCGTTGCGCGTTAAGGCTTGATCCTTTGAGCCTTGAGCATGAAGCCTTGAACCTTGAGCCTAGAGCCTTGACTTTTGAGCCTTGATCCTTGAGCCGTGACCTTTAAGCCTTGAGACTTGAGCCTTGAGCCTTGAGCCTTTAGCCTTGAGCCTTGAGCCTCGAGCCTTGAGCCTTGAGCCTTCAGCCATGAGCCTTGATCCTTGGAGCTTTGATCCTTGAACCTTGAGCCTTGACTTTTGAGCCTTGACCCTTGAGCCGTGATCCTTGAGCCTTGAACCTTGATCCTTGAGCCTTGAGTGTTGAGCCTTGAGCCTTGAGCCTTCAGCCTTGATCCTTCAGCCTTGATCCTTGTGCCTTGAGCCTTGTGCCTTGAGCCGTGAGCCTTGAGCTTTTAGCCTTGAGCCTTGAGCCTTGAGCCTTGAGCCTTGACCCTTGTGCCTTGACCATTGAGCCTTGAACCTTGAGCCTTTAGCCTTGTTCCTTGACCCTTGAGCGTTGAGCATTGAGTCTTGAGCCTTGAGCTTTTCCTTGAGCGTTGAGCCTTGAACCTTGATCCTTGAGCCTTGAGCCTTGAGCCTTGACCTTTGAGCCTTGAGCCTTGAGCCTTGAGCCTTGAGCCTTGAGCCTTGAGCCTTGAGCCTTGATCCTTGATCCTTGAGCCTTGAGCCTTGAGCCTTGAACCTTGACTCTTGAGCCTTGACCCTTGAGCCTTGAGCGCTGAGCCATTGTGCCGTGAGCGTTGTGCATTGAGCCTTGAGCGTTGATTCTTGAGTGTTGATCGTTGAGCGTTGAGCGTTAAGGCTTGATCCTTTGAGCCTTGAGCCTTAAGCATGAAGCCTTGAACCTTGAGCCTAGAGCCTTGACTTTTGAGCCTTGATCCTTGAGCCGTGAGCTTTAAGCCTTGAGCTTTAAACCTTGAACCTTGACCCTTGAGACTTGAGCCTTGAGCCTTGAGCCTTGAGCCTTGAGCCTTGAGCCTTGAGCCTTGAGCCTTGAGCCTTGAGCCTTGAGCCTTGAGCCTTGATCCTTGAGCCTTTTGCCTTGAGCCTTGAGCCTTGAGCCTTGAGCCTTGAGCCTTGAGCCTTGAGACTTGTGCCTTGAGCCTTGAGCCTGGAGCCTGGAGCCTTTACCCTTGAGCCTTAACCGTTGAGCCTTGAACCTTGAGCCTTGAGCCTTGAGTCTTGAGCCTGGAGCCTGGAGCCTTGAGCCTTGAGCCTTGAGCCTTGAGCCTTGAGCCTTGAGCCTTGAGCCTTGAGCCTTGAGCCTTGAGCCTTGAACCTTGAGCCTTGAACCTTGGCCCTTGACCCTTGACCCTTGAGCCTTGAGCGTTGAGTCTTGAGCCTTGAGCCTTGAGCCTTGAGCCTTGAGCCTTGAGCCTTGAGCCTTGAGCCTTGAGCCTTGAACCTTGAGCCTTGATCCTTAAGCCTTGAGCCTTGAGCCTTGAACCTTGACTCTTGAGCCTTGACCCTTGACCCTTGTGCGTTGAGCCATTGAGCCGTGAGCGTCGAGCCTTGAGAGTTGATCCTTGAGTGTTGATCGTTGAGCGTTGAGCGTTAAGGCTTGATCCTTTGAGCCTTGAGCCTTGAGCATGAAGCCTTGAACCTTGAGCCTTGAATCTTGAGCCTGGAGCCTTGAGTCTTGAGCCTTGAGCCTTGAGCCTTGAGCCTTGAGCATTGAGCCTTGAGCCTTGAGCCTTAAGCCTTGATCCTTGAGCCTTGATCCTTATGCCTTGAGCCTTGTGCCTTAAGCCTTGAACCTTGAGCCTTGAGCCTTGACCCTTGAAACTTGACCCTTGAGCCTTGAACCTTGTGCCTCGACCCTTGAGCCTTGAACCTTGAGCCTTGAGCCTTAAGCCTTGAGCCTTGAGCCTTGAGCCTTGAGCCATGAACCTTTAGCCTTGAGCCATAAGTCTTGAGCCTTGAGCCTTGAGCCTTGAGCCTTGAGCCATGAGCCTTGAGCCTTGACTTTTCAGCCTTGAGCCTCTAGACGTGACCCTTGAGCCTTGAGCTTTGAACCTTGAGCATTGAGCCTTAAGCCTTGAGCCTTGAGCCTTGATCCTTGAGCCTTGAGCCCTTTGCCTTGAGCCTTGAGCCTTAAGCTTTGAGCCATAACCCTTGAGCCTTGAGCTTTGAATCTTGAACCTTCACCCTTGAGCCTTGAGCCTTGATTCTTTAAGCCTTGTGCCTTGAACCTTGAGCCTTGAGCCTTGACTTTTGAGCCTTGACCTTTGAGCCGTGACCCTTGAGCCTTGAGCCTTGAACCTTTAGCCTTGAGTCTTCAACCTTGAGCCATGAGCCTTGAGCCTTGAGCCTTGAGCCTTGAGTCTTGAGCCTTGAGCCTGGTGACGTGAGCCTTGAGCCTTAAGCCTTGAGCCTTGAACCTTGCCCCTTCAACCTTGAGCCTTGAGCCTTGAGTTTTGAGCCTTGACCCTTGACCCGTGACCCTTGAGCCTGGAGCGGTGAACCTTGAACCTTGAGACTTGAGCCTTGAGCCTTGAGACTTGAGCCTTGAGCCTTGAGCCTTGAGCCTTGAGCCTTGAGCCTTGGGCCTTTAGCCTTGAGCCTTGATCCTTGAGCCTTGAGCCTTGAGCCTTGAGCCTTGAGCCTTGAGCCTTGAGCCTTGAGCCTTGAGCTTTGAGCCTTGAGCCTGGAGCCTGGAGCCTTTACCCTTGAGCCTTAACCGTTGAACCTTGAACCTTGAGCCTTGAGTCTTGAGCCTTGAGCCTTGAGCCTTGAGCCTTGAGCCTTGAGCCTGGAGCCTGGAGCCTTGAGCCTTGAGCCTTGAGTCTTGAACCTTGAGCCTTGAACCTTGGCTTTTGACCCTTGAAGCCTTTAGCCTTGAGCTTTGAGCCTTGAGCCTTAAGCTTTGAGCCTTGAACCTTGAACCTTGAATCATGACCCTTGAGCCTTGAACCTTGAACCTTGAGTTTTGAGCCTTTACCCTTGAGCCTTGACCGTTGAGCCTTGAACCTTGAGCCTTTAGCCTTGACCCTTGAGCCTTGAGCCTTGAGCGTTGAGTCTTGAGCCTTTCCTTGAGCATTGATCCTTGAACCTTGAGCCATGAGCCTTGAGCCTTGAGCCTTGAGCCTTGAGCCTTGAGCCTTGAGCCTTGATCCTTGATAATTGAGCCTTGAGCCTTGAGCCTTGAGCCTTGAACCTTGACTCTTGAGCATCGACCCTTGAGCCTTGAGCGTTGAGCCATTGAGCCGTGAGCGTTGAGCCTTGAGCGTGGATTCTTGAGTGTTGATCGTTGAGCGTTGCGCGTTAAGGCTTGATCCTTTGAGCCTTGAGCATGAAGCCTTGAACCTTGAGCCTAGAGCCTTGACTTTTGAGCCTTGATCCTTGAGCCGTGACCTTTAAGCCTTGAGACTTGAGCCTTGAGCCTTGAGCCTTTAGCCTTGAGCCTTGAGCCTCGAGCCTTGAGCCTTGAGCCTTCAGCCATGAGCCTTGATCCTTGGAGCTTTGATCCTTGAACCTTGAGCCTTGACTTTTGAGCCTTGACCCTTGAGCCGTGATCCTTGAGCCTTGAACCTTGATCCTTGAGCCTTGAGTGTTGAGCCTTGAGCCTTGAGCCTTCAGCCTTGATCCTTCAGCCTTGATCCTTGTGCCTTGAGCCTTGTGCCTTGAGCCGTGAGCCTTGAGCTTTTAGCCTTGAGCCTTGAGCCTTGAGCCTTGAGCCTTGACCCTTGTGCCTTGACCATTGAGCCTTGAACCTTGAGCCTTTAGCCTTGTTCCTTGACCCTTGAGCGTTGAGCATTGAGTCTTGAGCCTTGAGCTTTTCCTTGAGCGTTGAGCCTTGAACCTTGATCCTTGAGCCTTGAGCCTTGAGCCTTGACCTTTGAGCCTTGAGCCTTGAGCCTTGAGCCTTGAGCCTTGAGCCTTGAGCCTTGATCCTTGATCCTTGAGCCTTGAGCCTTGAGCCTTGAACCTTGACTCTTGAGCCTTGACCCTTGAGCCTTGAGCGCTGAGCCATTGTGCCGTGAGCGTTGTGCATTGAGCCTTGAGCGTTGATTCTTGAGTGTTGATCGTTGAGCGTTGAGCGTTAAGGCTTGATCCTTTGAGCCTTGAGCCTTAAGCATGAAGCCTTGAACCTTGAGCCTAGAGCCTTGACTTTTGAGCCTTGATCCTTGAGCCGTGAGCTTTAAGCCTTGAGCTTTAAACCTTGAACCTTGACCCTTGAGACTTGAGCCTTGAGCCTTGAGCCTTGAGCCTTGAGCCTTGAGCCTTGAGCCTTGAGCCTTGAGCCTTGAGCCTTGAGCCTTGAGCCTTGATCCTTGAGCCTTTTGCCTTGAGCCTTGAGCCTTGAGCCTTGAGCCTTGAGCCTTGAGCCTTGAGACTTGTGCCTTGAGCCTTGAGCCTGGAGCCTGGAGCCTTTACCCTTGAGCCTTAACCGTTGAGCCTTGAACCTTGAGCCTTGAGCCTTGAGTCTTGAGCCTGGAGCCTGGAGCCTTGAGCCTTGAGCCTTGAGCCTTGAGCCTTGAGCCTTGAGCCTTGAGCCTTGAGCCTTGAGCCTTGAGCCTTGAGCCTTGAACCTTGAGCCTTGAACCTTGGCCCTTGACCCTTGACCCTTGAGCCTTGAGCTTTGAGCCTTGAGCCTTAAGCTTTGAGCCTTCAACCTTGAACCTTGACTCATGACCCTTGAGACTTGAACCTTGAACCTTGAGCCTTGAGCCTTGACTTTTGAGCCTTGACCTTTGAGCCCTGACCCTTGAGCCTTGAGCCTTCAACCTTGAGCCTTGAGTCTTCAGCCTTGAGCCATGAACCTTGAGCCTTGTGTCTTGAGCCTTGAGCCTTGAGCCTTGAGTCTTGAGCCTTGAGCGCCTTGTGACGTGAGCCTTGAGCCCTGAGCCTTAAGCCTTGAGCGTTGAACCTTGAGCCTTGAACCTTGAGCCTTGAGCCTTTAGTTATGAGCCTTGACCCTTGACCCGTGACCCTTGAACCTTGAGCGGTGAACCTTGAACCTTGAGACTTGAGCCTTGAGCCTTGAGCATTGAGCCTGGAGCCTTTAGCCTTGAGCCTTGAGCCTTGATCCTTGAGCCTTGAGCCTTGAGCCTTGAGCCTTGAGCCTTGAGCTTTGAGCCTTGAGCCTTGAGCCTTGAGCCTTAAGCCTTGAGCCTTGTGCCTTGAGCCTTGACCCTTGACCCTTGAGCCTTGACCATTGAGCCTTGAGCCTTGAGCCTTTAGCCTTGACCCTTGAGCCTTGAGCGTTGAGCCTTGAGTCTTGAGCCTTGAGCCTTGAGCCTTGAGCCTTGAGCCTTGAGCCTTGAGACTTGTGCCTTGAGCCTTGAGCCCTGAGCCTTGAGCCTTGAGCCTTGAGCCTGGAGCCTTTACCCTTGAGCCTTAACCGTTGAGCCTTGAACCTTGAGCCTTGAGCCTTGAGTCTTGAGTCTTGAGCCTTGTGCCTTGAGCCTTGAGCCTTGAGCCTTGAGCCTGGAGCCTGGAGCCTTGAGCCTTGAGCCTTGAGCCTTGAGCCTTGAGCCTTGATCCTTGAGCCTTGAGCCTTGAGCCTTGAACCTTGAGCCTAGAACCTTGGCCCTTGACCCTTGAGCCTTTAGCCTTGAGCTATGAGCCTTGAGCCTTTAGCCTTGAACCTTGGCCCTTGAGCTTTGAACCTTGGCCCTTGACCCTTGACCCTTGAGCCTTTAGCCTTGAGCTTTGAACCTTGGCCCTTGACCCTTGACCCTTGACCCTTGAGCCTTTAGCCTTGAGCTATGAGCCTTGAGCCTTGAGCCTTGAACCTTGGCCCTTGAGCTTTGAACCTTGGCCCTTGACCCTTGACCCTTGAGCCTTTAGCCTTGAGCTTTGAACCTTGAGCCTTGACTTTTGAGCCTTGAGCCTTGAGCCTTGAGCCTTTAGCCTTGAGCTTTGAGCCTTGAGCCTGGAGCCTTGAGCCTTGAGCCTGGAGCCTTCAGCGTGGAGCCTTGAGCCTTGAGCCTGGAGCCTGGAGCCTTGAACCTTGAGCCTTGAGCCTTGAGTCTTGAGTCTTGAGCCTTGTGCCTTGAGCCTTGAGCCTTGAGCCTTGAGCCTTGAGCCTGGAGCCTGGAGCCTTGAGCCTTGAGCCTTGAGCCTTGAGCCTTGAGCCTTGAGCGTTGAACCTTGAGCCTTGAACCTTGGCCCTTGACCCTTGACCCTTTAGCCTTTAGCCTTGAGCTTTGAGCCTTGAGCCTTGAGCCTTGAGCCATGAACCTTGGCCCTTGACCCTTGAACCTTGAGCCTTTAGCCTTGAGCATTGAACCTTGGCCCTTGACCCTTGACCCTTGAGCCTTTAGCCTTGAGCTTTGAGCCTTTAGCCTTGAACCATGGCCTTTGACCCTTGACCCTTGAGCCTTTAGCCTTGAGCTTTGAACCTTGAGCCTTGAGCCTTGACTTTTGAGCCTTGAGCCATGAACCTTGAGCCTTGTGCCTTGAGCCTTGAGCCTTGAGCCTTGAGCCTTGAGCTTTGAGTCTTGAGCCTTGAGCCTTGTGACGTGAGCCTTGAGCCTGGAGCCTTAAGCCTTGAGCCTTAAACCTTGAGCCTTCAACCTTGAGCATTGATCCTTGAACCTTGAGCCATGAGCCTTGAGCCTTGAGCCTTGAGCCTTGAGCCTTGAGCCTTGAGCCTTGATCCTTGATAATTGAGCCTTGAGCCTTGAGCCTTGAGCCTTGAACCTTGACTCTTGAGCATCGACCCTTGAGCCTTGAGCGTTGAGCCATTGAGCCGTGAGCGTTGAGCCTTGAGCGTGGATTCTTGAGTGTTGATCGTTGAGCGTTGCGCGTTAAGGCTTGATCCTTTGAGCCTTGAGCATGAAGCCTTGAACCTTGAGCCTAGAGCCTTGACTTTTGAGCCTTGATCCTTGAGCCGTGACCTTTAAGCCTTGAGACTTGAGCCTTGAGCCTTGAGCCTTTAGCCTTGAGCCTTGAGCCTCGAGCCTTGAGCCTTGAGCCTTCAGCCATGAGCCTTGATCCTTGGAGCTTTGATCCTTGAACCTTGAGCCTTGACTTTTGAGCCTTGACCCTTGAGCCGTGATCCTTGAGCCTTGAACCTTGATCCTTGAGCCTTGAGTGTTGAGCCTTGAGCCTTGAGCCTTCAGCCTTGATCCTTCAGCCTTGATCCTTGTGCCTTGAGCCTTGTGCCTTGAGCCGTGAGCCTTGAGCTTTTAGCCTTGAGCCTTGAGCCTTGAGCCTTGAGCCTTGACCCTTGTGCCTTGACCATTGAGCCTTGAACCTTGAGCCTTTAGCCTTGTTCCTTGACCCTTGAGCGTTGAGCATTGAGTCTTGAGCCTTGAGCTTTTCCTTGAGCGTTGAGCCTTGAACCTTGATCCTTGAGCCTTGAGCCTTGAGCCTTGACCTTTGAGCCTTGAGCCTTGAGCCTTGAGCCTTGAGCCTTGAGCCTTGATCCTTGATCCTTGAGCCTTGAGCCTTGAGCCTTGAACCTTGACTCTTGAGCCTTGACCCTTGAGCCTTGAGCGCTGAGCCATTGTGCCGTGAGCGTTGTGCATTGAGCCTTGAGCGTTGATTCTTGAGTGTTGATCGTTGAGCGTTGAGCGTTAAGGCTTGATCCTTTGAGCCTTGAGCCTTAAGCATGAAGCCTTGAACCTTGAGCCTAGAGCCTTGACTTTTGAGCCTTGATCCTTGAGCCGTGAGCTTTAAGCCTTGAGCTTTAAACCTTGAACCTTGACCCTTGAGACTTGAGCCTTGAGCCTTGAGCCTTGAGCCTTGAGCCTTGAGCCTTGAGCCTTGAGCCTTGAGCCTTGAGCCTTGAGCCTTGATCCTTGAGCCTTTTGCCTTGAGCCTTGAGCCTTGAGCCTTGAGCCTTGAGCCTTGAGCCTTGAGACTTGTGCCTTGAGCCTTGAGCCTGGAGCCTGGAGCCTTTACCCTTGAGCCTTAACCGTTGAGCCTTGAACCTTGAGCCTTGAGCCTTGAGTCTTGAGCCTGGAGCCTGGAGCCTTGAGCCTTGAGCCTTGAGCCTTGAGCCTTGAGCCTTGAGCCTTGAGCCTTGAGCCTTGAGCCTTGAGCCTTGAGCCTTGAACCTTGAGCCTTGAACCTTGGCCCTTGACCCTTGACCCTTGAGCCTTGAGCTTTGAGCCTTGAGCCTTAAGCTTTGAGCCTTCAACCTTGAACCTTGACTCATGACCCTTGAGACTTGAACCTTGAACCTTGAGCCTTGAGCCTTGACTTTTGAGCCTTGACCTTTGAGCCCTGACCCTTGAGCCTTGAGCCTTCAACCTTGAGCCTTGAGTCTTCAGCCTTGAGCCATGAACCTTGAGCCTTGTGTCTTGAGCCTTGAGCCTTGAGCCTTGAGTCTTGAGCCTTGAGCGCCTTGTGACGTGAGCCTTGAGCCCTGAGCCTTAAGCCTTGAGCGTTGAACCTTGAGCCTTGAACCTTGAGCCTTGAGCCTTTAGTTATGAGCCTTGACCCTTGACCCGTGACCCTTGAACCTTGAGCGGTGAACCTTGAACCTTGAGACTTGAGCCTTGAGCCTTGAGCATTGAGCCTGGAGCCTTTAGCCTTGAGCCTTGAGCCTTGATCCTTGAGCCTTGAGCCTTGAGCCTTGAGCCTTGAGCCTTGAGCTTTGAGCCTTGAGCCTTGAGCCTTGAGCCTTAAGCCTTGAGCCTTGTGCCTTGAGCCTTGACCCTTGACCCTTGAGCCTTGACCATTGAGCCTTGAGCCTTGAGCCTTTAGCCTTGACCCTTGAGCCTTGAGCGTTGAGCCTTGAGTCTTGAGCCTTGAGCCTTGAGCCTTGAGCCTTGAGCCTTGAGCCTTGAGACTTGTGCCTTGAGCCTTGAGCCCTGAGCCTTGAGCCTTGAGCCTTGAGCCTGGAGCCTTTACCCTTGAGCCTTAACCGTTGAGCCTTGAACCTTGAGCCTTGAGCCTTGAGTCTTGAGTCTTGAGCCTTGTGCCTTGAGCCTTGAGCCTTGAGCCTTGAGCCTGGAGCCTGGAGCCTTGAGCCTTGAGCCTTGAGCCTTGAGCCTTGAGCCTTGATCCTTGAGCCTTGAGCCTTGAGCCTTGAACCTTGAGCCTAGAACCTTGGCCCTTGACCCTTGAGCCTTTAGCCTTGAGCTATGAGCCTTGAGCCTTTAGCCTTGAACCTTGGCCCTTGAGCTTTGAACCTTGGCCCTTGACCCTTGACCCTTGAGCCTTTAGCCTTGAGCTTTGAACCTTGGCCCTTGACCCTTGACCCTTGACCCTTGAGCCTTTAGCCTTGAGCTATGAGCCTTGAGCCTTGAGCCTTGAACCTTGGCCCTTGAGCTTTGAACCTTGGCCCTTGACCCTTGACCCTTGAGCCTTTAGCCTTGAGCTTTGAACCTTGAGCCTTGACTTTTGAGCCTTGAGCCTTGAGCCTTGAGCCTTTAGCCTTGAGCTTTGAGCCTTGAGCCTGGAGCCTTGAGCCTTGAGCCTGGAGCCTTCAGCGTGGAGCCTTGAGCCTTGAGCCTGGAGCCTGGAGCCTTGAACCTTGAGCCTTGAGCCTTGAGTCTTGAGTCTTGAGCCTTGTGCCTTGAGCCTTGAGCCTTGAGCCTTGAGCCTTGAGCCTGGAGCCTGGAGCCTTGAGCCTTGAGCCTTGAGCCTTGAGCCTTGAGCCTTGAGCGTTGAACCTTGAGCCTTGAACCTTGGCCCTTGACCCTTGACCCTTTAGCCTTTAGCCTTGAGCTTTGAGCCTTGAGCCTTGAGCCTTGAGCCATGAACCTTGGCCCTTGACCCTTGAACCTTGAGCCTTTAGCCTTGAGCATTGAACCTTGGCCCTTGACCCTTGACCCTTGAGCCTTTAGCCTTGAGCTTTGAGCCTTTAGCCTTGAACCATGGCCTTTGACCCTTGACCCTTGAGCCTTTAGCCTTGAGCTTTGAACCTTGAGCCTTGAGCCTTGACTTTTGAGCCTTGAGCCATGAACCTTGAGCCTTGTGCCTTGAGCCTTGAGCCTTGAGCCTTGAGCCTTGAGCTTTGAGTCTTGAGCCTTGAGCCTTGTGACGTGAGCCTTGAGCCTGGAGCCTTAAGCCTTGAGCCTTAAACCTTGAGCCTTCAACCTTGAGCCTTGAGCCTTGAGCCTTGTGCCTTTAGCCTTGAGCCTTGAGCCTTGAGCTTTGAGTCTTGAGCCTTGAGCCTTGTGATGTGAGCCTTGAGCCTGGAGCCGTAAGCCTTGAGCCTTGAACCTTGAGCCTTCAACCTTGAGCCTTGAGCCTTGAGCCTTGAGCCTAGAGCCTTTACCCTTGAGCCTTAACCATTTAGCCTTTAGCCTTGAGCTTTGAGCCTTGAGCGTTGAGCCTTGAGCCTTGAGCCTTGGCCCTTGACCCATGACCCTTAAGCCTTTAGCCTTGACCTTTGAACCTTGACCCTTGAGCCTTTAGCCTTGAGCCTTTAGCTTTGAGCCTTTAGCCTTGAGCCTTGAACCTTGGCCCTTGACCCTTGACCCTTGAGCCTTTAGCCTTGAGCCTTGAACCTCGAGCCTTGACTTTTGAGCCTTGACTTTTGAGCCTTGAGCCATGAACCTTGAGCCTTGTGCCTTGAGCCTTGAGCCTTGTGCCTTGAGCTTTGAGTCTGGAGCCTTTAGCCTTGAGCCTTGAACCTTGAGCCTTCAACCTTGAGCCTTGAGCCTTTAGTTTTGAGCCTTGACCCTTGACCCGTGACCCTTGAGCGGTGAACCTTGAACCTTGAGACTTGAGCCTTGAGCCTTGAGCATTGAGCCTTGAGCCTTGAGCCTTGATCCTCGAGCCTTGAGCCTTGAGCCTTGAGCCTTGAGCCTTGAGCCTTGAGCCTTGAGCCTTGAGCCTTGAGCCTTGAGCCTTGAGCCTTGAGCCTTGAGCCTTGAGCCTTGAACCTTGGCCCTTGACCCTTGAACCTTTAGCCTTGAGCCTTGAGCCTTGAGCCTTGAACCTTGGCCCTTGACCCTTGACCCTTGAGCCTTTAGCCTTTAGCCTTGAGCTTTGAACCTTGGCCCTTGACCGTTGACCCTTGAGCCTTTAGCCTTGAGCTTTGAGCCTTTAGCCTTGAGCCTTGGCCCTTGACCCTTGACCCTTGAGCCTTTAGCCTTGAGCTTTGAACCTTGAGCCTCGAACCTTGAGCCTTGAGCCTTGAGCCTTGAGCCTTGAACCTTGAGCCTTGAACCTTGGCCCTTGACCCTTGACCCTTGAGCCTTTAGCCTTGAGCTTTGAGCCTTGAGCCTTGAGCCTTGAACCTTGGCCCTTGACCCATGACCCTTGAGCCTTTAGCCTTGACCTTTGAACCTTGGCCCTTGACCCTTGACCCTTAAGCCTTTAGCCTTGAGCTTTGAGCCTTTAGCCTTGAGCCTTGAACCTTGGCCCTTGACCCTTGACCCTTGACCCTTGAGCCTTTAGCCTTGAGCTTTGAACCTTGAGCCTTGAGCCTTGACTTTTGAGCCTTGAGCCATGAACCTTGAGCCTTGTGCCTTGAGCCTTGAGCCTTGTGCCTTGTGCCTTGAGCTTTGATTCTTGAGCCTTGAGCCTTGTGACGTGAGCGTTGAGCTGGAGCCTTAAGCCTTGAGCCTTGAACCTTGAGCCTTGAACCTTGAGCCTTGAGCCTTTAGTTTTGAGCCTTGACCCTTGACCCGTGACCCTTGAGCGGTGAACCTTGAACCTTGAGACTTGAGCCTTGAGCCTTGAGCCTTGAGCCTTGATCCTCGAGCCTTGAGCCTTGAGCCTTGAGCCTTGAGCCTTGAGCCTTGAGCCTTGAACCTTGAACCTTGAGCCTTGAACCTTGGCCCTTGACACTTGACCATTGAGCCTTTAGCCTTGAGCTTTGAGCCTTGAGCCTTGAGCCTTGAGCCTTGAGCCTTGAACCTTGGCCCTTGGCCCTTGACCCTTGAGCCTTTAGCCTTGAGCTTTGAACCTTGGCCCTTGACCCTTGAGCCTTTAGCCTCGAGCTTTGAACCTTGGCCCTTGACCCTTGAGCCTTTAGCCTTGAGCTTTGAGCCTTTAGCCTTGAGCCTTGAACCATGGCCCTTGACCCTTGACCCTTGAGCCTTTAGCCTTGATCTTTGAACCTTGAGCCTTGAACCTTGAGCCTTGAGCCTTGACCCTTGACCCTTGAGCCTTGAACCTTGGCCCTTGACCCTTGACCCTTGAGCCTTGAGCCTTTAGCCTTTAGCCTTGAGCCTTGAACCTTGGCCCTTGACCCTTGACCCTTGAGCCTTAGCCTTGGGCTTTGAACCTTGAGCCTTGACTTTTGAGCCTTGAGCCATGAACCTTGAACCTCGTGCCTTGAGCCTTGAGCTTTGAGCCTTGAGCTTTGAGTCTTGAGCCTTGTGACGTGAGCCTTGAGCCTGGAGCCTTAAGCCTTGAGCCTTGAACCTTGAGCCTTCAACCTTGAGCCTTGAGCCTTGAGCCTTGTGCCTTTAGCCTTGAGCCTTGAGCCTTGAGCTTTGAGTCTTGATCCTTGAGCCTTGTGACGTGAGCCTTGAGCCTGGAGCCTTAAGCCTTGAGCCTTGAACCTTGAGCCTTGAGCCTTGAGCCTTGAGCCTTGAGCCTTGAGCCTTTACCCTTGAGCCTTAACCGTTGAGCCTTGAACCTTGAGCCTTGAGCCTTGAGTCTTGAGCCTTGAGCCTTGAGCCTTGAGCCTTGAGCCTGGAGCCTGGAGCCTGGAGCCTTGAGCCTTAAGCCTTGAGCCTTGATCCTTGAGCCTTGAGCCTTGAACCTTGAGCTTTGAACCTTGGCCCTTGACCCTTGACCCTTGAGCCTTTAGCCTTGAGCTTTGAACCTTGGCCCTTGAGCCTTGACCCTTGAGCCTTTAGCCTTGAGCTTTGAACCTTGGCCCTTGACCCTTGACCCTTGACCCTTGAGCCTTTAGCCTTGATACTTGACCCTTGATCCTTGAGCCTTGAGCATTGATCCTTAATCCTTGAGCCTTGAGCCTTGAGCCTTGAGCCTTGAGCCTTGAGACTTGTGGCATGAGCCTTGAGCCTTGAGCTTTGAACCTTCAGCCTTGACCCTTGAGCATTGATCCTTGAGCCTTGAGCCTTGAGCGTTGATCCTTTGATCCTTGAGCCTTGAGCATTGAACCTTGAGCCTTGACTTTTGAGCCTTGAACCTTGAGTCGTGCCCTTGAGTTGTGCCTTGAGCCCTGAGACTTGATCCTTGAGGTTTAAGACGTGACCCTTGAGCATTGAGCTTTGAACCTTGAACCTTCAGCGTTGACTCTTGAGCCTTGATCCTTAAGCCTTGAGCCATGAGCCATGCTCCTTGAGCCTTGAGCCTTGATACTTGATCCTTGAGTCTTGATCCTTGAGCGTCGATCCTTGAGCCTCGAGCCTCGAGCCTCGAGCCTCGAGCCTCGAGCCCAGAGTCTTGAGCCTTGAGCCTTGAGCCTCTAGCCTTGAGCCTTAAGCCTTGAACCTAGACTCTTGAGCCTTGAGCGTTGAGCCTTAAGCCTTTAGTGTTAAGCCTTGAGCCTTGGGCATTGATCCTTTAGCATTGATCCTTGAGCCTTCATCCTTTGAGCCTTGACCATTGAGCCTGAAGCCTTGAACCTTGGGCATTGAGCCTTGACTTTTGAGCCTTGATCTTTGTGTCGTGACCCTTGAGCCATGAGCTTTGAGCCTTGAGCCTTAACCCTTAACCTCGAGCCTTGAGCATTGAGCCTTAAGCCTTACTCCTGAACCATGAGCCTTGAGCGTTGAGCCTTAAGCCTTAACCCTTCAGCCTTGACCCTTCAGCCTTGAGCCTTAAGCTATTAGCCTTGAGCCTGGAGCTTTGAGCCTGGAACATTGAGCCTTGAACCATACACCTTTACTCTTGAACCTTGAGTCTTGAGCCTTGAGCCACGTGCGTTGAGCCTTGAGCCACGTGCGTTGTGCCTTGAGCCTTTTGCCTTGATCCTTTTGCCTTTGGCCTTTGGGCATGAGCCTTGAGCCTTGAGCCTTGAGTCTTGAGCCTTGATCCTTGAGCCTTGATACTTGCGACTTAAGCCTTAAGCCTTGATCCTTGAGCCTCGAGCCTTGATCCTTGAACTTTGGGCCTTGACCCTTGAGCCTTGAGCATTGAGCATTGAGCCTTGAGCCTAGACCCTTGAGGCTTTAGCCTTGAGCCATGAGCCTTGAGCCTTGAGCCTTGAGCCTTGAGCCTTGAGCCTTGAGCCTTGAGCCTTGAGCCTTGAGCCTTGAGCCTTGAGCCTTGAGCCTTTGAGCCGTGTGTGTTGAGCCTTGAGCGTTGAGCCTTGAGCGTTGAGCCTTGAGGCTTGATCCTTTGAGACTTGAGCCTTGAGCCTTTAGCCTTGAGCCTTGACCCTTGACCCTTGAGCCTTGAAAATTGGCCCTTGACCCTTGACCCTTGAGCCTTTAGCCTTGAGCCTTGAGCCTTGAGCCTTGAGCCTTGAACCTTGACCCTTGACCCTTGACCCTTGAGCCTTTAACCTTGAGCTTTGAACCTTGAGCCTTGAGCCTTGACTTTTGAGCCTTGAGCCATGAACCTTGAGCCTTGTGCCTTGAGCCTTGAGCTTTGAGCCTTGAGCTTTGAGTCTTGAGCCTTGAGCCTTGTGACGTGAGCCTTGAGCCTGGAGCCTTAAGCCTTGAGCCTTGAACCTTGAGCCTTGAACCTTGAGCCTTGAGCCTTGAGCCTTGTTCCTTTAGCCTTGAGCCTTGAGCCTTGAGCTTTGAGTCTTGAGCCTTGAGCCTTGTGACGTGAGCTTTGAGCCTGGAGCCTTAAGCCTTGAGCCTTGAACCTTGAGCCTTGAGCCTTGAGCTTTGAGCCTTGAGCCTTGAGCCTTTACCCTTGAGCCTTAACCGTTGAGCCTTGAACCTTGAGCCTTGAGCCTTGAGCCTTGAGCCTGGAGCCTGGAGCCTTGAGCCTTGAGCCTTGAGCCTTGAACCTTGAGCTTTGAACCTTGGCCCTTGACCCTTGACCCTTGAGCCTTGAGCCTTGAGCTTTGAACCTTGGCCCTTGAGCCTTGACCCTTGAGCCTTTAGCTTTGAGCTTTGAACCTTGGCGCTTGACCCTTGACCCTTGACCCTTGAGCCTTGATACTTGAGCCCTGATCCTTGAGCCTTGAGCATTGATCCTTAATCCTTGTGCCTTGAGCCTTGAGCCTTGAGCCTTGAGACTTGTGCCATGAGCCTTGAGCCTTGAGTTTTGAACCTTCAGCCTTGACCCTTGAGCATTGATCCTTGAGCCTTGAGCCTTGAGCCTTGATCCTTTGATCCTTGAGCCTTGAGCCTTGAACCTTGAGCCTTGACTTTTGAGCCTTGAACCTTGAGTCGTGCGCTTGAGTTGTGCCTTGAGCCCTGAGACTTGATCCTTGAGCTTTAAATCGTGACCCTATAGCACTGAGCTTTGAACCTTGAACCTTCAGCGTTGACTCTTGAGCCTTGATCCTTAAGCTTGAGCCATGAGCCATGCTCCTTGAGCCTTGAGCCTTGAGCTTTGATACTTGATCCTTGAGTCTTGATCCTCGAGCCTCGAGCCTCGAGCCTCGAGCCTCGAGCCTCGAGCCTCGAGCCCAGAGTCTTGAGCCTTGAGCCTTGAGCCTCTAGCCTTGAGCCTTAAGCCTTGAACCTAGACTCTTGAGCCTTGAGCGTTGAGCCTTAAGCCTTTAGTGTTAAGCCTTGAGCCTTGGGCATTGATCCTTTAGCATTGATCCTTGAGCCTTCATCCTTTGAGCCTTGACTTTTGAGCCTTGATCTTTGTGTCGTGACTCTTGAGCCATGAGCTTTGACCCTTGAGCCTTAACCCTTAACCTTGAGCCTTGAGCCTTGAGCCTTAAGCCTTACTCCTGAACCATGAGCCTTGAGCGTTGAGCCTTAAGCCTTAACCCTTCAGCCTTGACCCTTCAGCCTTGAGCTTTAAGCTATTAGCCTTGAGCCTGGAGCTTTGAGCCTGGAACATTGAGCCTTGAACCTTACACCTTTACTCTTGAACCTTGAATCTTGAGCCTTGAGCCACGTGCCTTGAGCCTTGAGCCTTTTGCCTTGATCCTTTTGCCTTTGGCCTTTGGGCATGAGCCTTGAGCCTTGAGTCTCGAGCCTTGATCCTTGAGCCTTGATACTTGAGACTTGAGCCTTAAGCCTTGATCCTTGAGCCTCGAGCCTTGATCCTTGAACTTTGGGCCTTGACCCTTGAGCCTTGAGCCTAGAGCCTTGAGCCTTTAGCCTTGAGCCTTGAGCCTTGAGCCTTGAGCCTTGAGCCTTGAGCCTTGAGCCTTGAGCCTTGAGCCTTGAGCCTGGAGCCTTGAGCCTTGAGCCTTTGAGCCGTGAGTGTTGAGCCTTGAGCGTTGAGCCTTGAGCGTTGAGCCTTGAGGCTTGATCCTTTGAGACTTGAGCTTTGAGCCTGAAGCCTTGAACCTTAAGCCTTGAGCCTTGACTTTTGAGCCTTGATCCTTCAGCCATGACCCTTGAGCCTTGAGCTTTGATCCTTGAATCTTGAGCCTTCAGCCTTGAGCCTTGACCCTTGAGACTTGATCCTTGAGCCTAGAGCCTTGAGATTTGAGCCTTGAGCCTTGAGCCTTAAGCCTTGAGCCTTGAACCTTGAGCCTTGATACTTGAGCCTTGATCCTTGAGCCTTGAGCCTTGATCCTTAATCCTTGAGCCTTGAGCCTTGAGCCTTGAGCCATGAGCTTTAAGCCTTGAACCTTGAGCCTTGAGACTTGAGCCATGAGCCTTGAGCCTTGAGCTTTGAACCTTCAGCCTTGACCCTTGAGCATTGATCCTTGAGCCTTGAGCCTTGAGCGTTGATCATTTGATCCTTGAGCCTTGAACCTTGAGCCTTGACTTTTGAGCCATGAACCTTGAGTCGTGCCCTTGAGCCTTGTGCCTTGAGCCCTGAGCCTTGATCCTTGAGCTTTGAGTCGTGACCCTTGAGCATTGAGCTTTGAACCTTGAACCTTCAGCGTTGCCTCTTGAGCCTTGATCCTTGAGCGTTGAGCCATGAGCCATGCTCCTTGAGCCTTGAGCCTTGAGCCTTGAGTCTTGAGCCTTGATCCTTGAGCCTTGATACTTGACACTTGAGCCTTAAGCCTTGATCCTTGAGCCTCGAGCCTTGATCCTTGAACTTTGAGCCTTGACCCTTGAGCCTTGAGCATTGAGCTTTGAGCCTTGAGCCTAGAGCCTTGAGCCTTTAGTCTTGAGCCTTGAGCCTTGAGCCTTGAGCCTTGAGCCTTGAGACTTGAGCCTGGAGCCTTGAGCCTTGAGACTTTGAGCCGTGAGTGTTGAGCCTTGAGCGTTGAGCCTTGAGGCTTGATCCTTTGAGACTTGAGCCTTGAGGCTGAAGCCTTGAACCTTAAGCCTTGAGCCTTGACTTTTGAGCCTTGATCCTTCAGCCATGACCCTTGAGCCTTGAGCTTTGATCCTTGAATCTTGAGCCTTCAGCCTTGAGCCTTGACCCTTGAGACTTGATCCTTGAGCCTAGAGCCTTGAGCTTTGAGCCTTGAGCCTTGAGCCTTAAGCCTTGAGCCTTGAACCTTGAGCCTTGATATTTGAGCCTTGATCCTTGAGCCTTGAGCCTTGATCCTTAATCCTTGAGCCTTGACCCTTGAGCCTTGAGCCTTGAGCCATGAGCTTTAAGCCTTGAACCTTGAGACTTGAGCCATGAGCCTTGAGCCTTGAGCTTTGAACCTTCAGCCTTGACCCTTGAGCATTGATCCTTGAGCCTTGAGCCTTGAGCGTTGATCATTTTATCCTTGAGCCTTGAACCTTGAGCCTTGACTTTTGAGCCATGAACCTTGAGTCGTGCCCTTGAGCCTTGTGCCTTGAGCCCTGAGCCTTGATCCTTCAGCTTTGAGTCGTGACCCTTGAGCATTGAGCTTTGAACCTTGAACCTTCAGCGTTGACTCTTGAGCCTTGATCCTTGAGCGTTGAGCCATGAGCCATGCTCCTTGAGCCTTGAGCCTTGAGCCTTGATCCTTTGAGCCTTGAGCCTTGAGCCTTGAACCTTGAGCCTTGAGCCTTGACCCTTGAGTCGTGAGCCTTGAGCCTTGCGCCTTGAGCCTTGAGCCTTGAGCCTTGAGCCTTGAGCCTTGAGCCTTGAGCCTTGAGCATTGAGCCTTGAGCCTTGAGCCTTGAGCCTTGAGCCTTGAGCCTTGAGCCTTGAGCCTTGAGCCTTGAGCCTTTGAGCCTTGAGACTTGAGCCTTGAGCCTTGAACCTTGAGCCTTGAGCATTGACTTTTGAGCCTCGAACCTTGAGTCGTGACCCTTGAGGCTTGAGCCTTGTGCGTTGAGCCTTGACCCTTGATCCTTGAGCTTTGAGCCGTGACCCTTCAGCCTTGAGATTTCAACCTTAAACCTTCAACCTTGACCGTTGAGCATTGATCCTTTGAGCCTTGAGCCTTGAGCCTTGACCCTTGACCCTTGATCCTTTGAGCCTTGAGCCTTGAGCCTTGAGTTTTGAACCTTGACCCTGGAGTCTTGAACCTTGAGCCTTGAGCCTTGATCCATGAGCCTTAAGCCTTGAACCTTGAGGCTTGAGCGCTGAGCCTTGAGCCTTGAGCCTTGAGCCTTGAGCGCTGAGCATTGAGCCTTAAGCCTTGAGCCATGAGCCTTGAGTCTTGAGCCTTGATTCTTGAGCCTTGAACCTTAAGCCTTAAGCCTTGAGCCTTGAGCCTTGAGCCTTGAGCCTTGAGCCTCGAGCCATGAGCTTGAGCCTTGACCCTTGAGCCTTGAGCCTTGAACCTTGACCCTTGATCCTTGAGCCATAAGCCTTGAGTTTTTAACCTTGGCCCTTACACCTTTTCCCTTACCCTTGTGTCTTGAGCCTTGAGCCTTGAGCCTTGAGCCTTGAGCCTTGAGCCTTGAGCGTTAAGCGTTGAGCGTTGAGCCATGAGAGTTGAGTCTTGAGCGTTGAGCCGTGAGCCTTGACCCTTGAGCCTTGACATTTCAGCCTTGCGCCATGAGACGTGACCCTTGAGCCTTGAGCTTTGAACCTTGAGCCTTGAACCTTGACTCTTGAGTCTTGAGCCTTGATCCTTGAGCCTTGATCCTTGTGCCTTGATCCTTAAGCCTTGAGCCTTAAGCCTTGTACCTTGACTCTTGAGCCTTGAGTGTTGAGCCTCGAGCATTGAGCCTGGAGCCTTGATCCTTGAGCAGTGAGCCTTGAGCCTGAGACGTGACCCTTAAGCCTTGAGTCTTTGAGCCTTGAGCCCTTGAGCCTTGAACTTTGAGCTTTGATCCGTGACCCTTAAGCCTTGAGCCTTTCTTTGAGCTTGAGCCCTTGAGCCTTGAACTTTGAGCCTTGATCCTTGAACCTTGAGCTTTGAACCTTGAGACTTTACTTTTGAACCTTGAGCCTTGAGCCTTGAGCCATGAGCCTTGAGCCATGAGCCTTGAGCCTTGAGCCTTGGGCCTTGGGCCTTGTGCAGCCTTGAGCCTTGAGCCTTGAGTCTTGAGCCATGAACCTTGACTCTTGTGCCTTGACCCTTGAGCCTTGAGCGTTGGGCCTTTGAGCCGTGAGTGTTGAGCCTTGAGCGTTGATCCTTGAGTGTTGATCGTTGAGCGTTGAGCCTTGAGGCTTGATCCTTTGAGCCTTTGAACCTTAAGCCATGAGCCTTGACTTTTAAGCCTTGATCCTTGAGCCATGACCCTTGAGCCGTGAGCCTTGTACCCTGAGCCTTGAGCCTTGAGCGTTGAGCCTTGATCCATAAGCCTTGAGTCTTGATCCTTAATCCTTGAGCCTTGTGTCTTGATCCTTGAGCCGTGAGTCTTGATCCTTGAGCCTTGAGCCTTGAGCCTCGAGCCTTGATACTTGAGCCTTGATCCTTGAGCCTTGAGCATTGATCCTTAATCCTTGAGCCTTGAGCCTTGAGCCTTGAGCCATGAGCTTTGAGCCTTGGACCTTGAGCCTTGAGACTTGTGCCATGAGCCTTGAGCCTTGATCTTTGAACCTTCAGCCTTGACCCTTGAGCATTGATCCTTGAGCCTTGAGCCTTGAGCGTTGATCCTTTGATCCTTGACCCTTGAGCCTTGAACCTTGAGCCTTGAATTTTGAGCATTGAACCTTGAGTCGTGCCCTTGAGCCCTGAGCCTTGATCCTTGAGCTTTAAGTCGTGACCCTTGAGCATTGAGCTTTGAACCTTGAACCTTCAGCGTTGACTCTTGAGCCTTGATCCTTAAGCCTTGAGCCATGAGCCATGCTCCTTGAGCCTTGAGCCTTGATCCTTTGAGCCTTGAGCCTTGAGCCTTGAGCCTTGAGCCTTGAACCTTGAGCCTTGAGCCTTGACCCTTGAGCCGTGACCCTTGAGCCTTGCGCCTGGAGCCTGGAGCCTTGAGCCTCTAGCCTTGCGTCTTGAGCCTTGAGCCTTGATCCTTAAGCCTGGAGCCTTGAGCCTTGAGCCTTGAGCCTTGAGCCTCTAGCCTCGCGCCTTGAGCCTTGAGCCTTGAGCCTTGATCCTTGAGCCTGGAGCCTTGAGCCTTGAGCCTTGAGCCTTGAGCCTTGAGCCTTGAGCCTTGAGCCTTGAGCCTTGAGCCTTGAGCCTTGAGCCTTGATACTTGATCCTTGAGCCTTGAGTCTTGATCCTTGATCCTCGAGCCTCCAGCCTCGAGCCTCGAGCCTCGAGCCCAGAGTCTTGAGCCTTGAGCCTCTAGCCTTGAGCCTTAAGCCTTGAACCTAGACTCTTGAGCCTTGACCCTGAGCCTTGAGCGTTGAGCCTTAAGCCTTTAGTGTTAAGCCTTGAGCCTTGGGCATTAATCCTTTAGCATTGATCCTTGAGCATTGAGCCTTGAGTCTTCATCCTTTGAGCCTTGACCATTGAGCCTGAAGCCTTGAACCTTGGGCATTGAGCCTTGACTTTTGAGCCTTGATCTTTGTGTCGTGACCCTTGAGCCATGAGCTTTGACCCTTGAGCCTTAGCCCTTAACCCTTGAGCCTTGAGCCTTGAGCCTTAAGCCTTACTCCTGAACACTGAGCCTTGAGCGTTGAGCCTTAAGCCTTAACCCTTCAGCCTTGACCCTTCAGCCTTGAGCCTTAAGCTATTAGCCTTGAGCCTGGAGCTTTGAGCCTGGAACATTGAGCCTTGAACCTTACACCTTTACTCTTGAACCTTGAGTCTTGAGCCTTGAGCCACGTGCCTTGAGCCTTGAGCCTTTTGCCTTGATCCTTTAGCCTTTGGCCTTTGGGCTTGAGCCTTGAGCCTTGAGCCTTGAGTCTTGAGCCTTGATCCTTGAGCCTTGATACTTGAGCCTTGAGCCTTAAGCCTTGATCCTTGAGCCTCGAGCCTTGATCCTTGAACTTTGAGCCTTGACCCTTGAGCCTTGAGCATTGAGCCTTGAGCCTTGAGCCTAGAGCCTTGAGCCTTTAGCCTTGAGCCTTTAGCCTTGAGCCCTGAGCCTTGAGCCTTGAGCCTGGAGCCTTGAGCCTTGAGCCTTGAGCCTTGAGCCTTTGAGCCGTGAGTGTTGAGCCTTGAGCGTTGAGCCTTGATCCTTTGAGACTTGAGCCTTGAGCCTGAAGCCTTGAACCTTAAGCCTTGAGCCTTGACTTTTGAGCCTTGATCCTTCAGCCGTGACCCTTGAGCCTTGAGCTTTGATCCTTGAATCTTGAGCCTTCAGCCTTTAGCCTTGACCCTTGAGACTTGATCCTTGAGCCTAGAGCCTTGAGCTTTGAGCCTTGAGCCTTAAGCGTTGAGCCTTGAACCTTGAGCATTGAGCCTTGACCCTTGATACTTGAGCCTTGATCCTCGAGCCTTAAGCCTTGATCCTTAATCCTTGAGCCTTGACCCTTGAGCCTTGAGCCTTGAGCCATGAGCTTTAAGCCTTGAACCTTGAGCCTTGAGACTTGAGCCATGAGCCTTGAGCCTTGAGCTTTGAACCTTCAGCCTTGACCCTTGAGCATTGATCCTTGAGCCTTGAGCCTTGAGCGTTGACCATTTGATCCTTGAGCCTTGAGCCTTGAACCTTGAGCCTTGACTTTTGAGCCATGAACCTTGAGTCGTGCCCTTGAGCCTTGTGCCTTGAGCCCTGAGCCGTGATCCTTGAGCTTTGAGTCATGACCCTTGAGCATTGAGCTTTGAACCTTGAACCTTCAGCGCTGACTCTTGAGCCTTGATACTTGAGCGTTGAGCCATGAGCCATGCTCCTTGAGCCTTGAGCCTTGAGCCTTGATCCTTTGAGCCTTGAGCCTTGAGCCTTGAACCTTGAGCCTTGAGCCTTGACTTCTGAGCCTTGAGCCTTGAGCCGTGAGCCTTGATTCTTGGGCCTTGAGCCTGGAGCCTTGAGCCTTGAGCCTTGCGCCTTGAGCCTTGAGCCTTGATCCTTGAGCCTGGAGCCTTGAGCCTTGAGCCTTGAGCCTTGAGCCTTGAGCCTTGAGCCTTGAGCCTTGACTTTTGAGCCTTGATCCTTGAAGCTTGATACTTGATCCTGGAGCCTTGAGTCTTGATCCTTGAGCCTCGAGCCTCGAGCCTCGAACCTAGAGTCTTGAGCCTTGAGCCTCTAGCCTTGAGCCTTGAGCCTTGAACCTAGGCTCCTGAGCCTTGACCCTGAGCCTTGAGCGTTGAGCCTTAAGCCTTTAGTGTTAAGCCTTGAGCCTTGAACCTTGGGCATTGATCCTTTAGCATTGATCCTTGAGCATTGAGCCTTGAGCCTTCATCCTTTGAGCCTTGACCATTGAGCCTGAAGCCTTGAACCTTGGGCATTGAGCCTTGACTTTTGAGCCTTGATCTTTGTGTCGTGACCCTTGAGCCATGAGCTTTGACCCTTGAACCTTAACCCTTAACCCTTGACCCTTGAGCCTTGACTTTTGAGCCTTGAGCCTTGTACCTTGACCCTTGTGCTTTGAGCCCTGAGCCTTGATCCTTGAGCTTTGAGCCGTGACCCTTGAGCTTTGAGCTATGAACCTTGAACCTTGAACCTTCAGCCTTGACCCTTGAGCCTTGATCCTTGAGCCTTGAGCCTTAATCCTTGAGCCTTGAGCCTAGAGCCTTGAGCCTTGAGCCTTGAGCCTTGATCCTTTGAGCCTTGAGCCTTGATCCTTGAGCCTTGATCCTTGAGCCTTGAGCCTTGAGCCTTGAGCCTTGATCTTGAGCCTTGACGCTTGAGCCTTGAGCCATGAGCCATGAGCCTTGAGCCTTGAACGTTGAGCGTTGAGCCTTGACTTTTGATCCTTGATGCTTGAGCGGTGACCCTTGACCCTTGACCCTTGATCCATAAGCTTTGAGCCTTGAGCGTTGAGTGTTGAGTGTTGAGCGTTGAGCGTTGAGTGTTGAGGCTTGAGCCTTGAACCTTGACTCTTGAGGCTTGACCCTTGAGCCTTGAGAGTTGAGCCTTTTAGTCGTGAGCGTTGAGCCTTGACAGTTGATCCTTGAGTGTTGATCGTTGAGTGTTGAGCCTTGAGGCTTGACCCTTTGAGCCTTGAGCCTTGATCTTGAAGCCTTGAACCTTGAGCCTTGAGCCTTGACTTTTAAGCCTTGATCCTTGAGCCTTGAACCTTGTCCCTTGACACTTGAACCTTGACCCTTGAGCTTTGAGCCTTGAGCCTTGAGCCTTAAGCCTTGAGCCTTGAGCCTTGAGCCTTGAACCTTGACCGTTGAGCCTTGACCCTAGAGCTTTGAGCGTTTAGCCTTTGAGCCTTGAGCCTTGAACCTTGACCGTTGAGCCTTGACACTAGAGCCTTGAGAGTTGAGCCTTAGAGCCGTGAGTGTTGAGCCTTGAACGTTGATCCTTGAGTGTTGATCGTTGAGCGTTGAGCCTTGACTTTTGAGCCTTGATCCTTGACTTTTGAGCCTTGATCCTTGAGCCATGACCCTTGAGCCTTGAGCTTTGAACCTTGAGCCTTAAGCTTTGAGCGTTGAGCCTTGAGCCTTGAGCCTTGAGCCTTGAGCCTTGAACCTTGAGCCTTGAGCCTTGAGCCTTGAGCCTTGAGCCTTGAGCCTTGAACCTTGAGCCTTGAGCCTTGAGCCTTGAGCGTTGAGCCTTGAGCCTTGAGCCTTGATACTTGATCCATGAGCCTTGAGCCTTGATCCTTAAGCCCTTGCCTTGAGAGTTGAGTCTTAAGTGTTCACCCTGAGCCTTGAGCATTGAGCCTGTAGCCTTCATCCTTGAGCTTTGAGCCATAAGCCTTGAGCCTTGAGCTTTGAGCCTGTAACATTGAGCCTTGATCCTTGCACCTTGACTCTTGAGTCATGAGCCTTGAGCCTTGAGCCTTGAGCCTTGAGCCTTGAGCCTTGAGCCTTGATCCTTCAGCATTGAGCGTTGAGCATTGAGCCTTTGGTTTTGAGCCTTGACCCATGAGCCTTCATCCTTCAGCCTTAAACCTTGAACCTTGAGCCTTGATCCTTGAACCTTGAGCCTTTGTGTCATGACCCTTGAGCCATGAGCTTTGACCCTTGAGCCTTAACCCTTAACCCTTGAGCCTTGAGCCTAAAGCCTTACTCCTTGAACCATGAGCCTTAAGCGTTGAGCCTTAAGCCTTGACCCTTCAGCGTTGAGCCTTAAGCTATTAGCCTTGAGCCTGGAGCTTTGAGCTTGGAACATTGAGCCTTGAACCTTACATCTTTACTCTTGAACCTTGAGCCTTGAGCCTTGAACCATGTGCCTTGAGCCTTGAGCCTTTTGCCTTGATCCTTTAGCCTTTGGCCTTTGGCCTTGAGCATTGAGTCTTGATACTTGATCCTTAAGCCTTGATACTTTAGCCTCGAGCCTTAAGCCTTGATCCTTGAGCCTCGAGCCTTGAGCCTTGAGCTTTGAGCCTTGACCCTTGAGCCTTGACCATTGAGCCTTGACCCTTGAGCCTTGAGCCTTGAGCCTTTGAGCCGTGAGTGTTGAGCCTTGAGCGTTGAGCCTGGAGGCTTGATCCTTTGAGACTTGAGCCTTGAGCCTGAAGCCTTGAACCTTGAGCCTTGAGCCTTGACTTTTGAGCCTTGATCCTTCAGCCATGACCCTTGAGCGTTGATCCTTGAATCTTGAGCCTTGAGCCTTGAGACTTGAGCCTTGAGCCTTGAGCTTTGAGCCTTGAGCCTTGAGCCTTCAGTCTTCAGCATTGAGCCTTGAACCTTGAGCCTTAAGCCTTGATATTTGAGCCTTGATCCTTGAGCCTTGAGCCTTGAGCCTTGATCCTTAATCCTCGAGCCTTGAGCCTTGAGCCTTGAGCCATGAGCTTTAAGCCTTGAACCTTGAGCCTTCAGCCTTGAGCCATGAGCCTTGAGCCTTGAGCTTTGAACCTTCAGCCTTGTCCCTTGAGCGTTGATCCTTGAGCCTTGAGTCGTGACCCTTGAGCCTTGAGCCTTGAACATTGAGCCTTGACTTTTGAGCCTTGATCCTTGAGTCGTGACCCTTGACCCTTGTGCCCTGAGCCTTGATCCTTGAGCTTTGAGTCGTGACCCTTGTGCATTGAGCTTTGAACCTTGAACCTTCGGCGTTGACTATTGAGCCTTGATCCTTAAGCCTTGAGCCATGAGCCATGCTCCTTGAGCCTTGAGCCTTGAGCCTCTACCCTTTGAGCCTTGAGCCTTGAGCCTTGAACCTTGAGCCTTGAGCCTTGACTTCTGAGCCTTGACCCTTGAGCCGTGACCCTTGAGCCTTGGGCCTTGAGCCTTGCGCCTTGCGCCTTGAGCCTTGAGCCTTGAGTCTTGAGACTTGATCCTTGAGCCTTGATACTTGAGCCTTGATCCTTGAGCCTCGAGCCTTGAGCCTTGAACGTTGAGCCTTGACCCTTGAGCCTTGAGCATTGAGCCGTGAGCCTTGAACCTAGAGCCTTGAGCCTTTAGCCTTTAGCCTTTAGCCTTGAGCCTTGAGCCTTGAGCCTTGAGCCTTGATCCTTGAGCCTTGAGCCTTGAGCCTTGAGCCTTGAGCCTTGAGCCTTGAGCCTTGAGCCTTGAGCCTTGATCCTTTGAGCCGTGAGTGTTGAGCCTTGAACGTTGAGCCTTGAGGCTTGATCCTTTGAGACTTGAGCCTTGAGCCTGAAGCCTTGAACCTTAAGCCTTGAGCCTTGACTTTTGAGCCTTGATCATTAAGCCATGACCCTTGAGCCTTGAGCTTTGATCCTTGAATCTTGAGCCTTGAGCCTTGAGCCTTGAGCCTTGAGACTTGAGCCTTGAGCCTAGAGCCTTGAGCTTTGAGCCTTGAGCCTTGAGCCTTGAGCCTTAAGCCTTGAGCCTTGAGCCTTGAGCCTTGAGCCTTGAGCCTTGATACTTGAGCCTTGATCCTTGAGCCTTGAGCATTGATCCTTAATACTTGAGCCTTGAGCCTTGAGCCTTGAGCCATGAGCTTTGAGCCTTGAACCTTGAGCCTTGAGACTTGTGCCATGAGCCTTGAGCCTTGAGCTTTGAACCTTCAGCCTTGACCCTTGAGCATTGATCCTTGAGCCTTGAGCCTTGAGTGTTGATCCTTTGATCCTTGAGCCTTGAGCCTTGAGCCTTGAGCCTTGAGCCTTGATACTTGAGCCTTGATCCTTGAGCCTTGAGCATTGATCCTTAATACTTGAGCCTTGAGCCTTGAGCCTTGAGCCATGAGCTTTGAGCCTTGAACCTTGAGCCTTGAGACTTGTGCCATGAGCCTTGAGCCTTGAGCTTTGAACCTTCAGCCTTGACCCTTGAGCATTGATCCTTGAGCCTTGAGCCTTGAGTGTTGATCCTTTGATCCTTGAGCCTTGAGCCTTGAACCTTGAGCATTGACTTTTGATCCTTGAACCTTGAGTCGTGCCCTTGAGCCTTGTGCCTTGAGCCCTGAACCTTGATCCTTGAGCTTTAATTCGTGACCCTTGAGCATTGAGCTTTGAACCTTGAACCTTCAACGTTGACTCTTGAGCCTTGATCCTTAAGCCTTGAGCCATGAGCCATGCTCCTTGAGCCTTGAGCCTTGAGCCTTGATCCTTTGAGCCTTGAGCCTTGAGCCTTGAACCTTGAGCCTTGAGCCTTGACCCTTGAGCCGTGAGCCTTGAGCCTTGAGCCTTGCGCCTGGAGCCTGGAGCCTTGAGCCTCTAGCCTTGCACCTTGAGCCTTGAGCCTTGATCCTTGAGCCTGGAGCCTTGAGCCTTGAGCCTTGAGCCTTGAGCCTTGAGCCTTGAGCCTTGAGCCTTGAGCCTTGAGCCTTGAGCCATGAGCCTTGATACTTGATCCTTGAGCCTTGAGTCTTGATCTTTGAGCCTCGAGCCTCGAGCCTCGAGCCCAGAGCCTTGAGCCTTGAGCCTTGAGCCTCTAGCCTTGAGCCTTAATCCTTGAACCTAGACTCTTGAGCCTTGACCCTGAGCCTTGAGCGTTGAGCCTTAAGCCTTTAGTGTTAAGCCTTGAGCCTTGGGCATTGATCCTTTAGCATTGATCCTTGAGCATTGATCCTTGAGCATTGATCCTTGAGCCTTCATCCTTTGAGCCTTGACCATTGAGCCTGAAGCCTTGAACCTTGGGCATTGAGCCTTGACTTTTGAGCCTTGATCTTTGTGTCGTAACCCTTGAGCCATGAGCTTTGACCCTTGAGCCTTAGCCCTTAACCCTTGAGCCTTGAGCCTAGAGCCTTAATCCTTACTCCTGAACCATGAGCCTTGAGCGTTGAGCCTTAAGCCTTAACCCTTCAGCCTTGAGCCTTAAGCTATTAGCCTTGAGCCTGGAGCTTTGAGCTTGGAACATTGAGCCTTGAACCTTACACCTTTACTCTTGAACCTTGAGTCTTGAGCCTTGAGCCACGTGCCTTGAGCCTTGAGCCTTTTGCCTTGATCCTTTAGCCTTTGGCCTTTGGGCTTAAGCCTTGAGCCTTGAGCCTTGAGTCTTGAGCCTTGATCCTTGAGCCTTGATACTTGAGCCTTGAGCCTTAAGCCTTGATCCTTGAGCCTCGAGCCTTGATCCTTGAACTTTGAGCCTTGACCCTTGAGCCTTGAGCATTGAGCCTTGAGCATTGAGCCTAGAGCCTTGAGCTTTGAGCCTTGAGCCTTGAGCATTGATCCTTAATACTTGAGCCTTGAGCCTTGAGCCATGAGCTTTGAGACTTGAACCTTGAGCCTTGAGACTTGTGCCATGAGCCTTGAGCCTCGAGCTTTGAACCTTCAGCCTTGACCCTTGAGCATTGATCCTTGAGCCTTGAGCCTTGAGCGTTGATCCTTTGATCCTTGAGCCTTGAGCCTTGAACCTTGAGCCTTGACTTTTGAGCCTTGAACCTTGAGGTAGTGCCCTTGAGCCTTGTGCCTTGAGCCCTGAGCCTTGATCCTTGAGCTTTAATTCGTGACCCTTGAGCATTGAGCTTTGAACCTTGAACCTTCAGCGTTGACTCTTGAGCCTTGATCCTTAAGCCTTGAGCCATGAGCCATGCTCCTTGAGCCTTGAGCCTTGAGCCTTGATCCTTTGAGCCTTGAGCCTTGAGCCTTGAACCTTGAGCCTTGAGCCTTGACCCTTGAGCCGTGAGCCTTGAGCCTTGCGCCTTGAGCCTGGAGCCTTGAGCCTCTATCCTTGCGCCTTGAGCCTTGAGCCTTGAGCCTTGATCCTTGAGCCTGGAGCCTTGAGCCTTGAGCCTTGAGCCTTGAGCCTTGAGCCTTGAGCCTTGAGCCTTGAGCCTTGAGCCTTGAGCCTTGAGCCTTGATACTTGATCCTTGAGCCTTGAGTCTTGATCCTTGAGCCTCGAGCCTCGAGCCTCGAGCCTCGAGCCCAGAGTCTTGAGCCTTGAGCCTCTAGCCTTGAGCCTTAAGCCTTGAACCTAGACTCTTGAGCCTTGACCCTGAGCCTTGAGCGTTGAGCCTTAAGCCTTTAGTGTTAAGCCTTGAGCCTTGGGCATTGATCCTTTAGCATTGATCCTCGAGCATTGATCCTTGAGCATTGAGCCTTGAGCCTTCATCCTTTGAGCCTTGACCATAGAGCCTGAAGCCTTGAACCTTGGGCATTGAGCCTTGACTTTTGAGCCTTGATCTTTGTGTCGTGACCCTTGAGCCATGAGCTTTGACCCTTGAGCCTTAGCCCTTAATCCTTGAGCCTTGAGCCTTGAGCCTTAAGCCTTACTCCTGAACCATGAGCCTTGAGCATTGAGCCTTAAGCCTTAACCCTTCAGCCTTGACCCTTCAGCCTTGAGCCTTAAGCTATTAGCCTTGAGCCTGGAGCTTTGAGCCTGGAACATTGAGCCTTGAACCTTACACCTTTACTCTTGAACCTTGAGTCTTTAGCCTTGAGCCACGTGCCTTGAGCCTTGAGCCTTTTGCCTTGATCCGTTAGCTTTTGGCCTTTGGGCTTGAGCCTTGAGCCTTGAGCCTTGAGTCTAGAGCCTTGATCCTTGAGCCTCTATACTTGAGCCTTGAGCCTTAAGCCTTGATCCTTGAGCCTCGAGCCTTGATCCTTGAACTTTGAGCCTCGACCCTTGAGCCTTGAGCATTGAGCCTTGAGCCTTGAGCCTAGAGCCTTGAGCCTTTAGCCTTGAGCCTTGAGCCTTGAGACTTGAACCTTGAGCCTTGAGACTTGTGCCATGAGCCTTGAGCCTTGAGCTTTGAACCTTCAGCCTTGACCCTTGAGCATTGATCCTTGAGCCTTGAGCCTTGAGCGTTGATCCTTTGATCCTTGAGCCTTGAGCCTTGAACCTTGAGCCTTGACTTTTGAGCCTTGAACCTTGAGGTAGTGCCCTTGAGCCTTGTGCCTTGAGCCCTGAGCCTTGATCCTTGAGCTTTAATTCGTGACCCTTGAGCATTGAGCTTTGAACCTTGAACCTTCAGCGTTGACTCTTGAGCCTTGATCCTTAAGCCTTGAGCCATGAGCCATGCTCCTTGAGCCTTGAGCCTTGAGCCTTGATCCTTTGAGCCTTGAGCCTTGAGCCTTGAACCTTGAGCCTTGAGCCTTGACCCTTGAGCCGTGAGCCTTGAGCCTTGCGCCTTGAGCCTGGAGCCTTGAGCCTCTAGCCTTGCGCCTTGAGCCTTGAGCCTTGAGCCTTGATCCTTGAGCCTGGAGCCTTGAGCCTTGAGCCTTGAGCCTTGAGCCTTGAGCCTTGAGCCTTGAGCCTTGAGCCTTGAGCCTTGAGCCTTGATACTTGATCCTTGAGCCTTGAGTCTTGATCCTTGAGCCTCGAGCCTCGAGCCCAGAGTCTTGAGCCTTGAGCCTTGAGCCTCTAGCCTTGAGCCTTAAGCCTTGAACCTAGACTCTTGAGCCTTGACCCTGAGCCTTGAGCGTTGAGCCTTAAGCCTTTAGTGTTAAGCCTTGAGCCTTGGGCATTGATCCTTTAGCATTGATCCTCGAGCATTGATCCTTGAGCATTGAGCCTTGAGCCTTCATCCTTTGAGCCTTGACCATAGAGCCTGAAGCCTTGAACCTTGGGCATTGAGCCTTGACTTTTGAGCCTTGATCTTTGTGTCGTGACCCTTGAGCCATGAGCTTTGACCTTTGAGCCTTAGCCCTTAATCCTTGAGCCTTGAGCCTTGAGCCTTAAGCCTTACTCCTGAACCATGAGCCTTGAGCATTGAGCCTTAAGCCTTAATCCTTCAGCCTTGACCCTTCAGCCTTGAGCCTTAAGCTATTAGCCTTGAGCCTGGAGCTTTGATCCTGGAACATTGAGCCTTGAACCTTACACCTTTACTCTTGAACATTGAGTCTTTAGCCTTGAGCCACGTGCCTTGAGCCTTGAGCCTTTTGCCTTGATCCTTTAGCTTTTGGCCTTTGGGCTTGAGCCTTGAGCCTTGAGCCTTGAGTCTAGAGCCTTGATCCTTGAGCCTTGATACTTGAGCCTTGAGCCTTAAGCCTTGATCCTTGAGCCTCGAGCCTTGATGCTTGAACTTTGAGCCTCGACCCTTGAGCCTTGAGCATTGAGCCTTGAGCCTTGAGCCTAGAGCCTTGAGCCTTTAGCCTTGAGCCTTGAGCCTTGAGCCTTGAGCCTTGAGCCTTGAGCATGGACACTTGAGCCTTGAGCCTTGAGCCTTGAGCCTTTGAGCCGTGAGTGTTGAGCCTTGAGCGTTGAGCCTTGAGGCTTGATCCTTTGAGACTTGAGCCTTGAGCCTAAAGCCTTGAACCTTAAGCCTTGAGCCTTGACTTTTGAGCCTTGATCCTTCAGCCATGACCCTTGAGCCTTGAGCTTTGATCCTTGAATCTTGAGCCTTCAGCCTTCAGCCTTGAGCCTTGACCCTTGAGACCTGATCCTTGAGCCTAGAGCCTTGAGCTTTGAGCCTTGAGCCTTGAGCCTTAAGCCTTGAGCCTTGAACCTTGAGCCTTGAGCCTTGATACTTGAGCCTTGATCCTTGAGCCTTGAGCCTTGAGCCTTGATCCTTAATCCTTGAGCCTTGACCCTTGAGCCTTGAGCCTTGAGCCATGAGCTTTAAGCCTTGAACCTTGAGCCTTGAGACTTGAGCCATGAGCCTTGAGCCTTGATCTTTGAACCTTCAGCCTTGACCCTTGAGCATTGATCCTTGAGCCTTGAGCCTTGAGCGTTGATCATTTGATCCTTGAGCCTTGAGCCTTGAACCTTGAGCCTTGACTTTTGAGCCATGAACCTTGAGTCGTGCCCTTGAGCCTTGAGCCCTGAGTCTTGATCCTTGAGATTTGAGTCGTGACCCTTGAGCATTGAGCTTTGAACCTTGAACCTTCAGCGTTGACTCTTGAGCCTTGATCATTGAGCGTTGAGCCATGAGCCATGCTCCTTGAGCCTTGAGCCTTGAGCCTTGATCCTTTGAGCCTTGAGCCTTGAGCCTTGAACCTTGAGCCTTGAGCCTTGACTTCTGAGCCTTGAGCCTTGAGCCGTGAGCCGTGAGCCTTGAGTCTTGGGCCTTGAGCCTGGAGCCTCGAGCCTTGAGCCTTGCGCCTTGAGCCTTGAGCCTTGATCCTTGAGCCTGGAGCCTTGAGCCTTGAGCCTTGAGCCTTGAGCCTTGAGCCTTGAGCCTTGAGCCTTGAGCCTTGAGCCTTGAGCCTTGAGCCTTGAGCCTTGAGCCTTGATACTTGATCCTGGAGCCTTGAGTCTTGATCCTTGAGTCTTGAGCCTCGAGCCTCGAACCTAGAGTCTTGAGCCTTGAGCCTTGAGCCTCTAGCCTTGAGCCTTGAGCCTTGAACCTAGGCTCCTGAGCCTTGACCCTGAGCCTTGAGCGTTGAGCCTTAAGCCTTTAGTGTTAAGCCTTGAGACTTGAGCCTTGGGCATTGATCCTTTAGCATTGATCCTTGAGCATTGAGCCTTGAGCCTTCATCCTTTGAGCCTTGACCATTGAGCCTGAAGCCTTGAACCTTGGGCATTGAGCCTTGACTTTTGAGCCTTGATCTTTGTGTCGTGACCCTTGAGCCATGAGCTTTGACCCTTGAGCCTTAACCCTTAACCCTTGAGCCTTGAGCCTTGAGCCTCTAGCCTTGAGCCTTGAGCCTTGAACCTAGGCTCCTGAGCCTTGACCCTGAGCCTTGAGCGTTGAGCCTTAAGCCTTTAGTGTTAAGCCTTGAGACTTGAGCCTTGGGCATTGATCCTTTAGCATTGATCCTTGAGCATTGAGCCTTGAGCCTTCATCCTTTGAGCCTTGACCATTGAGCCTGAAGCCTTGAACCTTGGGCATTGAGCCTTGACTTTTGAGCCTTGATCTTTGTGTCGTGACCCTTGAGCCATGAGCTTTGACCCTTGAGCCTTAACCCTTAACCCTTGAGCCTTGAGCCTTGAGCCTTAAGCCTTATTCCTAAACCATGAGCCTTGAGCGTTGAGCCTTAAGCCTTGACCCTTCATCCTTGACCCTTCAACCTTGAGCCTTAAGCTATTAGCCTTGAGCCTGGAGCTTTGAGCCTGGAACATTGAGCCTTGAACCTTACACCTTTACTCTTGAACCTTGAGTCTTGAGCGTTGAGCCACGTGCCTTGAGCCTTGAGCCTTTTGCCTTGATCCTTTGGCCTTTGGCCTTTGGCCTTGAGCCTTGAGCCTTGAGCCTTGACTTTTGTGCCTTGAGCCTTGTACCTTGACCCTTGTGCTTTGAGCCTTGAGCCTTGATCCTTGAGCTTTGAGCCGTGACCCTTAAATCTTGAGCTATGAACCTTGAACCTTGAACCTTCAGCCTTGACCCTTGAGCCTTGATCCTTGAGCCTTGAGCCTTGATCCTTGAGCCTTGAGGCTTGAGCCTTGAGCCTTGAGCCTTGATCCTTTGAGCCTTGAGCCTTGAACCTTGATCCTTGAGCCTTGATCCTTGAGCCTTGAGCCTTGAGCCTTGAGCCTTGAGCTTGAGCCTTGAGCCATGAGCCATGAGCCTTGAGCCTTGAACCTTGAGCGTTGAGCCTTGACTTTTGAGCCTTGATGCTTGAGCGGTGACCCTTGACCTTTGACCCTTGATCCATAAGCTTTGAGCCTTTAGCGTTGAGTGTCGAGCGTTGAGTGTTGAGCGTTGAGCGTTGAGTGTTGAGGCTTGAGCCTTGAGCCTTGAGCCTTGAGCCTTGAGCCTTGACTTTTGTGCCTTGAGCCTTGTACCTTGACGCTTGTGCTTTGAGCCCTGAGCCTTGATCCTTGAGCTTTGAGCCGTGACCCTTGAGCCTTGAGCTATGAACCTTGAACCTTGAACCTTGAACCTTCAGCCTTGACCCTTGAGCCTTGATCCTTGAGCCTTGAGCCTTGATCCTTGAGCCTTGAGCCTTGAGGCTTGAGCCTTGAGCCTTGATCCTTTGAGCCTTGAGCCTTGAACCTTGATCCTTGAGCCTTGATCCTTGAGCCTTGAGCCTTGAGCCTTGAGCCTTGAGCCTTGAGCCTTGAGCCTTGAGCCTTGAGCCTTGATCCTTGAGCTTGAGCCTTGACGCTTGAGCCTTGAGCCATGAGCCTTGAGCCTTGAACCTTGAGCGTTGAGCCTTGACTTTTGAGCCTTGATGCTTGAGCAGTGACCCTTGACCATTGACCTTTGATCCATAAGCTTTGAGCCTTGAGCGTTGAGGGTTGAGCGTTGAGTGTTGAGCCTTAAGCGTTGAGCGTTGAGTGTTGAGGCTTGAGCCTTGAGCCTTAAGCCTTGAACCTTGACTCTTGAGGCTTGACCCTTGAGCCTTGAGAGTTGAGCCTTTTAGTCGTGAGCGTTGAGCCTTGACAGTTGATCCTTGAGTGTTGATCGTTGAGTGTTGAGCCTTAAGGCTTGACCCTTTGAGCCTTGAGCCTTGATCCTGAAGCCTTGAACCTTGAGCCTTGACTTTTAAGCCTTGATCCTTGAGCCTTGAACCTTGACCCTTGACACTTGAACCTTCACCCTTGAGCTTTGAGCCTTGAGTCTTAAGCCTTAAGCCTTGAGCCCTGAGCCTTGAGCCTTGAGCCTTGAACTTTGACCGTTGTGCCTTGACCCTAGAGCCTCGAGCGTCGAGCCTTTGAGCCTTGAGCCTTGAACCTTGACCGTTGAGCCTTGACCCTAGAGCCTTGAGCGTTGAGCCTTTGAGCCGTGAGTGTTGAACCTTGAACGTTGATCCTTGAGTGTTGATCGTTGAGCGTTGAGCCTTGACTTTTGAGCCTTGATCCTTGACTTTTGAGCCTTGATCCTTGAGCCATGACCCTTGAGCCTTGAGCTTTGAACCTTGAGCCTTAAGCTTTGAGCTTTGAGCCTTGAGCCTTGAGCCTTGAGCCTTGAGCCTTGAGCCTTGAGCCTTGAGCCTTGAGCCTTGAGCCTTGAGCCTTGAGCCTTGAGCCTTGAGCCTTGAGCCTTGAACCTTGAGCCTTGAGCCTTGAGTGTTGAGCCTTGAGCCTTGAGCCTTGATACTTGATCCATGAGCCTTGAGCCTTGATCCTTAAGCCCGAGCCTTGAGAGTTGAGTCTTAAGTGTTCACCCTGAGCCTTGAGCATTGAGCCTGTAGCCTTCATCCTTGAGCTTTGAGCCATAAGCCTTGAGCCTTGAGCTTTGAGCCTGTAACATTGAGCCTTGATCCTTGCACCTTGACTCTTGAATATTGAGCTTTGAGCCTTGAGCCTTGAGCCTTGAGCCTTGATCCTTCAGCCTTGAGCCTTGAGCATTGAGCCTTGAGTTTTGAGCCTTTACCCATGAGCCTTCAGCCTAAAACCTTGAACCTTGAGCCTTGAGCCTTGAACCTTGAGCCTTTGTGTCATGACCCTTGAGCCATGAGCTTTGACCCTTGAGCTTTAACCCTTAACCTTTGAGCCTTGAGCCTTAAGCCTTACTCCTTGAACCATGAGCCTTGACCCTTAAGCGTTGAGCCTTGACCCTTCAGCGTTGAGCCTTAAGCTATTAGCCTTGAGCCTGGAGCTTTGAGCCTGGAACATTGAGCCTTGAACCTTACATCTTTACTCTTGAACCTTGAGCCTTGAGCCTTGAGCCACGTGCCTTGAGCCTTGAGCCTTTTGCCTTGATCCTTTAGCTTTTGGCCTTGAGCCTTGAGTCTTGAGACTTGATCCTTAAGCCTTGATACTTGAGCCTCGAGCCTTAAGCCTTGATCCTTGAGCCTCGAGCCTTGAGCCTTGAGCTTTGAGCCTTGACCCTTGAGCCTTGACCATTGAGCCTTGACCCTTGAGCCTTGAGCGTTGAGTCTTGAGCCTTCAGCCTTGAGCCTGGAGCCTGGAGCCTTGATCCTTGAGCCTTGAGCCCTTGAGCCTTGAGCCTTTGAGCCGTGAGTGTTTAGCCTTGAGCGTTGAGCCTTGAGGCTTGATCCTCTGAGACTTGAGCCTTGAGCCTGAAGCCTTGAACCATGAGCCTTGAGCCTTGACTTTTGAGCCTTGATCCTTCAGCCATGACCCTTGAGCGTTGATCCTTGAATCTTGAGCCTGGAGCCTTGAGCCTTGAGCCTTGAGCCTTGAAACTTGAGCCTTGAGCCTTGAGCTTTGAGCCTTGAGCCTTGAGCCTTCAGCCTTGAGCCTTGAACCTTGAGCCTTAAGCCTTGATACTTGAGCCTTGATCCTTGAGCCTTGAGCCTTGATCCTTAATCCTTGAGCCTTGAGCCTTGAGCCTTGAGCCTTGAGCCATGAGCTTTAAGCCTTGAACCTTGAGCCTTGAGCCATGAGCCTTGAGCCTTGAGCTTTGAACCTTCAGCCTTGACCCTTGAGCGTTGATCCTTGAGCCTTGAGTCGTGACCCTTGAGCCTTGAGCCTTGAACATTGAGCCTTGATTTTTGAGCCTTGATCCTTGAGTCGTGACCCTTGAGCCTTGTGCCTTGAGCCCTGAGCCTTGATCCTTGAGCTTTGACTCGTGACCCTTGTGCATTGAGCTTTGAACCTTAAACCTTCAGCGTTGACTCTTGAGCCTTGATCCTTGAGCCTTGAGCCATGAGCCATGCTCCTTGAGCCTTGAGCCTTGAGCCTCTATCCTTTGAGCCTTGAGCCTTGAACCTTGAGCCTTGAGCCTTGACTTCTGAGACTTGACCCTTGAGCCGTGACCCTTGAGCCTTGGGCCTTGAGCCTTGAGCCTTGAGCCTTGAGCCTTGAGCCTTGCGCCTTGAGCCTTGAGCCTTGAGCCTTGAGCCTTGAACCTTGAGCCTTGAGCCATGAGCCATGAACCTTAAGCCTTATTCCTGAACCATGATCCTTGAGCGTTGAGCCTTAAGCCTTGACCCATCATCCTTGACCCTTCAACCTTGAGCCTTAAGCTATTAGCCTTGAGCCTGGAGCTTTGAGCCTGGAACATTGAGCCTTGAACCTTACACCTTTACTCTTGAGCCTTGAGTCTTGAGCCTTGAGCCACGTGCCTTGAGCCTTGAGCCTTTTGCCTTGATACTTTAGCCTTTGGCCTTTGGCCTTAAGCCTTGATCCTTGAGCCTTGATACTTGAGCCTCGAGCCTTAAGCCTTGATCCTTGAGCCTCGAGCCTTGAGCCTTGAACTTTGAGCCTTGACCTTTGAGCCTTGAGCATTGAGCCTTGAGCCTTTAGCCTAGAGCCTTTGAGCCTTTAGCCTTGAACCTTGAGCCTTGAGCCTTGAGCCTTGAGCCTTTGAGCCGTGAGTGTTGAGCCTTGAGCGTTGAGCCTTGAGGCTTGATCCTTTGAGACTTGAGCCTTAAGCCTGAAGCCTTGAACCTTAAACCTTGAGCCTTGACTTTTGAGCCTTGATCCTTCAGCCATGACCCTTGAGCCTTGAGCTTTGATCCTTGAAACTTGAGCCTTCAGCCTTGAGCCTTGAGACTAGAGCCTTGAGCCTAGAGCTTTGAGCTTTGAGCTTTGAGCCTTGAGCCTTGAGCCTTGAGCCTTAAGCCTTGAACCTTGAGCCTTGAGCCTTGAGCCTTGATACTTGAGCCTTGATCCTTGAGCCTTGAGCCTTGATCCTTAATCCTTGAGCCTTGAGCCTTGAGCCTTGAGCCTTGAGTCTTGAGCCATGAGCTTTAAGCCTTGAACCTTGAGCCTTGAGACTTGACCCATGAGCCTTGAGCTTTGAACCTTCAGCCTTGACCCTTGAGCATTGATCCTTGAGCCTTGAGCCTTGAGTGTTAATCCTTTGATCCTTGAGCCTTGAGCCTTAAACATTGAGCCTTGACTTTTGAGCCTTGAACCTTGAGTCGTGCCCTTGAGCCTTGTGCCTAGAGCCCTGAGCCTTGATCCTTGAGCTTTGAGTCGTGACCCTTGAGCATTGAGCTTTGAACCTTGAACCTTCAGCATTGACTCTTGAGCCTTGATCCTTGAGCCTTGAGCCATGAGCCATGTTCCTTGAGCCTTGAACCTTGAGCCTTGATCCATTGAGCCTTGAGCCTTGAGCGTTGAGCCTTGAACCTTGAGCCTTGACTTTTGAGCCTTGACCCTTGAGCCGTGAGCCTTCAGCCTTGGGCCTTGAGCCTGGAGCCTTGAGCCTTGATCTTTGAGCCTGGAGTCTTGAGCCTTGAGCCTTGAACCTTGAGCCTTGAGCCTTGAGCCTTGACTTTTGAGCCTTGATCCTTGTACCTTGACCCTTGTGCTTTGAGCCCTGAGCCTTGATCCTTGAGCTTTGATCCGTGACCCTTGAGCCTTGAGCTATGAACCTTGAACCTTGAACCTTCAGCCTTGACCCTTGAGCCTTGATCCTTGAGCCTTGAGCCTTGAGCCTTGAGCCTGGAGCCTTGAGCCTTGATCCTTTGAGCCTTGAGCCTTGAACCTTGATCCTTGAGCCTTGAGCCTTGAGCCTTGAGCCTTGAGCCTTGAGCCTTGTGCCTTGAGCCTTGAGCTTGAGCATTGACGCTTGAGCCTTGAGCCATGAGCCATGAGCCTTGAACCTTGAGCGTTGAGCCTTGACTTTTGAGCCTTGATGCTTGAGCTGTGACCCTTGACCCTTGATCCATAAGCTTTGAGCCTTGAGCGTTGAGTGTTGAGCCTTGAGCGTTGAGCGTTGAGCCTTGAGCCTTGAGCCTTGAGCCTTGAGCCTTGAGCCTTGAACCTTGACTCTTGAGGCTTGACCCTTGAGCCTTGAGAGTTGAGCCTTTTAGTCGTGAGCGTTGAGCCTTGACAGTTCATCCTTGAGTGTTGATCGTTGAGTGATGAGCCTTGAGGCTTGACCCTTTGAGCCTTGAGCCTTGATCCAGAAGCCTTGAACCTTGAGCCTTGAGCCTTGACTTTTAAGCCTTGATCCTTGAGCCTTGAACCTTGACCCTTGACACTTGAACCTTGAGCCTTGAGCCTTGAGCCTTGAGCCTTGAGCCTTGAACCTTGACCGTTGAGCCTTGACCCTAGAGCCTTGAGCGTTGAGCCTTTGAGCCTTGAGCCTTGAACCTTGACCGTTGAGCCTTGACCCTAGAGCCTTGAGCGTTGAGCCTTTGAGCCATGAGTGTTGAGCCTTGAACGTTGATCCTTGAGTGTTGATCGTTGGGCGTTGAGCCTTGACTTTTGAGCCTTGATCCTTGAGCCATGACCCTTGAGCCTTGAGCTTTGAACCTTGAGCCTTAAGCCTTGAGCTTTGAGCCTTGAGCCTTGAGCCTTGAGCCTTAAGCCTTGAGCCTTGAGCCTTGAGCCTTAAGCCTTAAGCCTTGAGCCTTGAGCCTTGAGCCTTGAGCATTGAGCCTTGAGCCTTGAGCCTTGAGCCTTGATACTTGATCCATGAGCCTTGAGCCTTGATCCTTAAGCCCGAGCCTTGAGAGTTGAGTCTTAAGCGTTCACCCTGAGTCTTGAGCACTGAGCCTGTAGCCTTCACCCTTGAGCTTTGAGCCATAAGCCTTGAGCCTTGAGCTTTGAGCCTTGAGTCTTAAGCCTTGATCCTTCAGCCTTGAGCATTGAGCCTTGACCCATGAGCCTTCAACCTTCAGCCTTCAGCCATGAGCTTTGACCCTTGAGCCTTGACCCTTCAGCGTTGAGCCATGAGCTTTGGCCCTTGAGCCTTAACCCTTAACCCTTTAGCCTTGAGCCTTAAGCCTTACTCCTTGAACGATGAGCCTTAAGCGTTTTGCCTTAAGCCTTGACCCTTCAGCCTTGACCCTTCAGCGTTGAGCCTTAAGCTATTAGCCTTGAGCCTGGAGCTTTGAGCCTGGAACATTGAGCCTTGAACCTTACATCTTTACTCTTGAACCTTGAACCTTGAGCCTTGAGCCACGTGCCTTGAGCCTTTTGCCTTGATCCTTTAGCCTTTGGCCTTTGGCCTTGAGCCTTGAGTCTTGAGACTTGATCTTTAAGCCTTGATACTTGAGCCTCGAGCCTTAAGCCTTGATCCTTGAGCCTCGAGCCTTGAGCCTTGAGCTTTGAGCCTTGACCCTTGAGCCTTGACCATTGAGCCCTTACCCTTGAGCCTTGAGCCTTGAGCCTTGAGCCTGGAGCCTTGATCCTTGAGCCTTGAGCCTTGAGCCTTGAGCCTTTGAGCCGTGAGTGTTGAGCCTTGAGCGTTGAGCCTTGAGGCTTGATCCTTTGAGACTTGAGCCTTGAGCCTGAAGCCTTGAACCTTGAGCCTTGACTTTTGAGCCTTGATCCTTCAGCCATGACCCTTGAGCCTTGAGCGCTGATCCTTGAATCTTGATCCTTCAGCCTTGAGCCTTGAGCCTTGAGCCTTGAGATTGGAGCCTTGAGCCTTGAGCTTTGAGCCTTGAGCCTTGAGCCTTGAGCCTTGAGCCTTGAGCCTTGAGCCTTCAGCCTTGAGCCTTGAACCTTGAGCCTTAAGCCTTGATACTTGAGCCTTGATCCTTGAGCCTCGAGCCCTGATCCTTAATCCTTGAGCCTTGAGCATTAAGCCTTGAGCTTTGAGCCTTGAGCCATGAGCTTTAAGCCTTGAACCTTGAGCCTTAAGCCTTGAGCCATGAGCCATGAGCCTTGACCCTTGAGCTTTGAACCTTCAGCCTTGACCCTTGAGCGTTGATCCTTGAGCCTTGAGTCGTGACCCTTGAGCCTTGTGCCTTGAGCCCTGAGCCTTGATCCTTGAGCTTTGATTCGTGACCCTTATGCATTGAGCTTTGAACCTTGAACCTTCAGCGTTTACTCTTGAGCCTTGATCCTTGAGCCTTGAGCCATGAGCCATGCTCCTTGAGCCTTAAGCCTTGAGCCTCTATCCTTTGAGTCTTTAGCCTTGAACCTTGAGCCTTGAGCCTTGACTTCTGAGCCTTGACCCTTGAGCCGTGACCCTTGAGCCTTGGGCCTTGAGCCTTGAGCCTTGCGCCTTGAGCCTTGAGCCTTGAGCCTTGAGCCTTGAGCCTTGAGCCTTGAGCCTTGAGCCTTGAGCCTTGAGCCTTGAGCCATGAGCCATGAGCCTTGAGCCTTGAGCCTTGAGTCGTAAGCCTTGAGCCTTGAGCCTTGAGCCTTGACTTTTGAGCCTTGAGCCGTGACCCTTGAGCGTTGTACCTTGACTCTTGTGCTTTGAGCCCTGAGCCTTGATCCTTGAGCCTTGATCCGTGACCCTTGAGCCTTGAGCTTTGAACCTTGAACCTTCAGCCTTGACCCTTGAGCCTTGATCCTTGAGCCTTGAGCCTTGATCCTGGATCCTTTGAGCCTTGAGCCTTGAACCTTGAACCTTGAGCCTTGAGCCTTGACTTTTGAGCCTTGACCCTTGAGTGGTGACCCTGGAGCCTTAGGCCGTGAGCCTTGAGCCTTGAGCCTTGAGCCTTGAACCTCGAGCCTTGACATTTGAGCCTTGACCCTTGAGTCATGACCCTCGAGCCTTGTGCCTTGAGCCTTGTGCCTTGAGCCCTAAGTCTTGATCTTTGAGCTTTGATCCATGACCCTTGAGCTTTGAGCTTTGAACCTTGAACCTTGAGCCTTGAGCCTTGAGCCTTGAGCCTTGAGCCTTGAGCTTGAGCCTGAGCCTTGAGCCTTGAGCCTTGAGCGTTGAGCCTTGATCCTTTGAGCCTTGAGCCTTGAACCTTGAGCCTTGAGCCTTGGTGCTTAAGCCTTGAGCCATGAGCCTTGAGCCTTGAACCTTGACGCTTGAGCCTTGACTTTTGAGCATTGACGCTTGAGCTGAGACCCTTGAGCCTTGAGCTTTGAACCTTAAACCTTGACCCTTGACCCTTGAGCCATAAGCTTTGAGCCTTGAGCGTTGAGTGTTGAGCCTTGACCCTTGTGCTTTGAGCCCTGAGCCTTGATTCTTGAGCTTTGAGCCGTGACCCTTGAGCCTTGAGCTTTGAACCTTGAACCTTCAGCCTTGACCCGTGAGCCTTGAGCCTTGAGCCTTGATCCTGGATCCTTTGAGCCTTGAGCCTTGAGCCTTGAACCTTGAACCTTGAGCCTTGAGCCTTGACCCTTGAGTCGTGACCCTGGAGCCTTAGGCCGTGAGCCTTGAGCCTTGAGCCCTGAGCCTTGATCCTTGAGCTTTGAGCCATGACCCTTGAGCTTTGAGCTTTGAACCTTGAACCTTGAGCCTTGAGCCTTGATCCTTGATCCTTAAGCCTCGAGCCTTGAGCTTGAGCCTTGAGCCGTGAGCGTTAAGCCCTGATCCTTTGAGCCTTGAGCCTTGAACCTTGAGCCTTGAGCCTTGAGCCTTGAGCTTGAGCCTTGGTGCTTGACCCTTGAGCCATGAGCCTTGAACCTTGACGCTTGAGCCTTGACTTTTGAGCATTGATGCTTGAGCTGTGACCATTGAGCCTTGAGCTTTGAACCTTGACCCTTGACCCTTGACTCTTGAGCCATAAGCTTTGAGCCTTGAGCCTTGAGCGTTGAGTGTTGAGCCTTGAGCGTTGAGCATTGAGTGTTGAGCCTTGAGCCTTGAGCCTTGAGCCTTGAGCCTTAAACCTTGAGCCTTGAGCCTTGAGCCTCGAGCCTTGAGCCTTGAGCCTTGAACCTTGACTCTTGAGGCTTGACCCTTGAGCCTTGAGAGTTGAGCCTTTTAGTCGTGAGCGTTGTGCCTTGAGAGTTGATCCTTGAGTGTTGATCGTTGAGTGTTGAGCCTTGAGGCTTGACCCTTTGAGCCTTGAGCCTTGAGCCTTGAGCTTTGAGCCTTGAGCCTTGAGGCTTAAGCCTTGAGCCTTGAACCTTGAGCCTTAAGCCTTGATACTTGAGCCTTGATCCTTGAGCCTTGAGCCTTGATCCTTAATCCTTGAGGCTTGAGCCTTGAGCCTTGAGCCATGAGCTTTAAGCCTTGAACCTTGAGCCTTGAGCCTTGAGCAATGAGCCTTGAGCCTTGAGCTTTGAACCTTCAGCCTTGACCCTTGAGCGTTGATCCTTGAGCCTTGAGTCGTGACCCTTGAGCCTTGAGCCTTGAACATTGAGCCTTGACTTTTGAGCCTTGAACCTTGAGTCGTGACCCTTGAGCCTCGTGCCTTGAGCCCTGTGCCTTGATCCTTGAGCTTTGAGTCGTGACCCTTGTGCATTGAGCTTTGAACCTTGAACCTTCAGCGTTGACTCTTGAGCCTTGATCCTTGAGCCTTGAGCCATGAGCCATGCTCCTTGAGCGTTGAGCCTTGAGCCTCTATCCTTTGAGCCTTGAGCCTTGAGCCTTGAACCTTGAGCCTTGACCCTTGAGCCTTGAGCCTTGACTTCTGAGCCTTGACCCTTGAGCCGTGACCCTTGAGCCTTGGGCCTTGAGCCTTGAGCCTTGAGCCTTGCGCCTTAAGCCTTGAGCCTTGAGCTTTGAGCCATAAGCCTTGAGCCTGGAGCTTTGAGCCTGGAACATTGAGCCTTGAACCTTACATCTTTACTCTTGAACCTTGAACCTTGAGCCTTGAGCCACGTGCCTTGAGCCTTGAGCCTTTTGCCTTGATCCTTTAGCCTTTGGCCTTTGGCCTTGAGCCTTGAGTCTTGAGACTTGATCTTTAAGCCTTGATACTTGAGCCTCGAGCCTTAAGCCTTGATCCTTGAGCCTCGAGCCTTGAGCCTTGAGCTTTGAGCCTTGACCCTTGAGCCTTGACCATTGAGCCCTTACCCTTGAGCCTTGAGCCTTGAGCCTTGAGCCTTGAGCCTGGAGCCTTGATCCTTGAGCCTTGAGCCTTGAGCCTTGAGCCTTTGAGCCGTGAGTGTTGAGCCTTGAGTGTTGAGCCTTGAGGCTTGATCCTTTGAGACTTGAGCCTTGAGCCTGAAGCCTTGAACCTTGAGCCTTGACTTTTGAGCCTTGATCCTTCAACCATGACCCTTGAGCCTTGAGCGTTGATCCTTGAATCTTGATCCTTCAGCCTTGAGCCTTGAGCCTTGAGATTGGAGCCTTGAGCCTTGAGCTTTGAGCCTTGAGCCTTGAGCCTTGAGCCTTGAGCCTTCAGCCTTCAGCCTTGAGCCTTGAACCTTGAGCCTTAAGCCTTGATACTTGAGCCTTGACCCTTGAGCCTTGAGCCTTGATCCTTAATCCTTGAGCCTTGAGCCTTAAGCCTTGAGCTTTGAGCCTTGAGCCATGAGCTTTAAGCCTTGAACCTTGAGCCTTGAGCCTTGAGCCATGAGCCATGAGCCTTGACCCTTGAGCTTTGAACCTTCAGCCTTGACCCTTGAGCGTTGATCCTTGAGCCTTGAGTCGTGACCCTTGAGCCTTGTGCCTTGAGCCCTGAGCCTTGATCCTTGAGCTTTGATTCGTGACCCATATGCATTGAGCTTTGAACCTTGAACCTTCAGCGTTGACTCTTGAGCCTTGATCCTTGAGCCTTGAGCCATGAGCCATGCTCCTTGAGCCTTGAGCCTTGAGCCTCTATCCTTTGAATCTTTAGCCTTGAACCTTGAGCCTTGAGCCTTGACTTCTGAGCCTTGACCCTTGAGCCGTGACCCTTGAGCCTTGGGCCTTGAGCCTTGAGCCTTGCGCCTTGAGCCTTGAGCCTTGAGCCTTGAGCCTTGAGCCTTGAGCCTTGAGCCTTGAGCCTTGAGCCTTGAGCCTTGAGCCTTGAGCCTTGAGCCTTGAGCCTTGAGCCTTGAGCCATGAGCCATGAGCCTTGAGCCTTGAGTCGTAAGCCTTGAGCCTTGAGCCTTGAGCCTTGACTTTTGAGCCTTGAGCCGTGACCCTTGAGCGTTGTACCTTGACTCTTGTGCTTTGAGCCCTGAGCCTTGATCCTTGAGCCTTGATCCGTGACCCTTGAGCCTTGAGCTTTGAACCTTGAACCTTCAGCCTTGACCCTTGAGCCTTGATCCTTGAGCCTTGAGCCTTGATCCTGGATCCTTTGAGCCTTGAGCCTTGAACCTTGAACCTTGAGCCTTGAGCCTTGACTTTTGAGCCTTGACCCTTGAGTGGTGACCCTGGAGCCTTAGGCCGTGAGCCTTGAGCCTTGAGCCTTGAGCCTCGAGCCTTGACATTTGAGCCTTGACCCTTGAGTCATGACCCTTGAGCCTTGTGCCTTGAGCCTTGTGCCTTGAGCCCTAAGTCTTGATCTTTGAGCTTTGATCCATGACCCTTGAGCTTTGAGCTTTGAACCTTGAACCTTGAGCCTTGAGCCTTTATCCTTGAGCCTTGAGCCTTGAGCCTTGAGCTTGAGCCTGAGCCTGAGCCTTGAGCCTTGAGCCTTGAGCGTTGAGCCTTGATCCTTTGAGCCTTGAGCCTTGAACCTTGAGCCTTGAGCCTTGGTGCTTAAGCCTTGAGCCATGAGCCTTGAGCCTTGAACCTTGACGCTTGAGCCTTGACTTTTGAGCATTGACGCTTGAGCTGTGACCCTTGAGCCTTGAGCTTAGAACCTTGAACCTTGACCCTTGACCCTTGAGCCATAAGCTTTGAGCCTTGAGCGTTGAGTGTTGAGCCTTGACCCTTGTGCTTTGAGCCCTGAGCCTTGATTCTTGAGCTTTGAGCCGTGACCCTTGAGCCTTGAGCTTTGAACCTTGAACCTTCAGCCTTGACCCGTGAGCCTTGATCCTTGAGCCTTGAGCCTTGAGCCTTGATCCTGGATCCTTTGAGCCTTGAGCCTTGAGCCTTGAACCTTGAACCTTGAGCCTTGAGCCTTGACTTTTGAGCCTTGACCCTTGAGTCGTGACCCTGGAGCCTTAGGCCGTGAGCCTTGAGCCTTGAGCCCTGAGCCTTGATCCTTGAGCTTTGAGCCATGACCATTGAGCTTTGAGCTTTGAACCTTGAACCTTGAGCCTTGAGCCTTGATCCTTGATCCTTAAGCCTCGAGCCTTGAGCTTGAGCCTTGAGCCGTGAGCGTTAAGCCCTGATCCTTTGAGCCTTGAGCCTTGAACCTTGAGCCTTGAGCCTTGAGCCTTGAGCTTGAGCCTTGGTGCTTGACCCTTGAGCCATGAGCCTTGAACCTTGACGCTTGAGCCTTGACTTTTGAGCATTGACGCTTGAGCTGTGACCATTGAGCCTTGAGCTTTGAACCTTGAACCTTGGCCCTTGACTCTTGAGCCATAAGCTTTGAGCCTTGAGCCTTGAGCGTTGAGTGTTGAGCCTTGAGCGTTGAGCATTGAGTGTTGAGCCTTAAGCCTTGAGCCTTAAACCTTGAGCCTTGAGCCTTGAGCCTCAAGCCTTGAGCCTTGAGCCTTGAACCTTGACTCTTGAGGCTTGACCCTTGAGCCTTGAGAGTTGAGCCTTTTAGTCGTGAGCGTTGTGCCTTGAGAGTTGATCCTTGAGTGTTGATCGTTGAGTGTTGAGCCTTGAGGCTTGACCCTTTGAGCCTTGAGCCTTGAGCCTTGAGCTTTGAGCCTTGAGCCTTGAGGCTTAAGCCTTGAGCCTTGAACCTTGAGCCTTAAGCCTTGATACTTGAGCCTTGATCCTTGAGCCTTGAGCCTTGATCCTTAATCCTTGAGGCTTGAGCCTTGAGCCTTGAGCCATGAGCTTTAAGCCTTGAACCTTGAGCCTTGAGCCTTGAGCAATGAGCCTTGAGCCTTGAGCTTTGAACCTTCAGCCTTGACCCTTGAGCGTTGATCCTTGAGCATTGAGTCGTGACCCTTGAGCCTTGAGCCTTGAACATTGAGCCTTGACTTTTGAGCCTTGAACCTTGAGTCGTGACCCTTGAGCCTCGTGCCTTGAGCCCTGTGCCTTGATCCTTGAGCTTTGAGTCGTGACCCTTGTGCATTGAGCTTTGAACCTTGAACCTTCAGCGTTGACTCTTGAGCCTTGATCCTTGAGCCTTGAGCCATGAGCCATGCTCCTTGAGCGTTGAGCCTTGAGCCTCTATCCTTTGAGCCTTGAGCCTTGAACCTTGAGCCTTGACCCTTGAGCCTTGAGCCTTGACTTCTGAGCCTTGACCCTTGAGCCGTGACCCTTGAGCCTTGGGCCTTGAGCCTTGAGCCTTGAGCCTTGCGCCTTGAGCCTTGAGCCTTGAGCTTTGAGCCATAAGCCTTGAGCCTTGAGCTTTGAGCCTGGAACATTGAGCCTTGATCCTTGCACCTTGACTCTTGAATCTTGAGCCTTGAGCCTTGAGCCTTGAGTCTTGAGCCTTGATCATTCAGCGTTGAGCATTGAGCATTGAGCCTTGATTTTAAGCCTTGACCCATGAGCCTTCAGCCTTCAGCCTTAAACCTTGAGCCTTGAGCCTTGAGCCTTGATACTTGAACCTTGAGCCTTTGTGTCATGACCCTTGATCCATGAGCTTTGACCCTTGAGCCTTAACCCTTAACCCTTGAGCCTTGAGCCTTAAGCCTTACTCCTTGAACCATGAGCCTTAACCGTTGAGCCTTAAGCCTTGACCCTTCAGCCTTGACCCTTCAGCGTTGAGCCTTAAGCTATTAGCCTTGAGCCTGGAGCTTTGAGCCTGGAACATTGAGCCTTGAACCTTACATATTTACTCTTGAACCTTGAGCATTGAGCCTTGAGCCACGTGCCTTGAGCCTTGAGCCTTTTGCCTTGATCCTTTAGCCTTTGGCCTTTGGCCTTGAGCCTTGAGTCTTGAGACTTGATCCTTAAGCCTTGATACTTGAGCCTCGAGCCTTAAGCCTTGATCCTTGAGCCTCGAGCCTCGAGCCTTGCGCTTTGAGCCTTGACCCTTGAGCCTTGTACCGTGACCATTGTGCTTTGAGCCCTGAGCCTTGATCCTTGAGCTTTGAGTCGTGACCCTTGAGCCTTGAGCCTTGAACCTTCAACCTTCAGCCTTGACCCTTGACCCTTGAGCCTTGATCCTTGAGCCTTGAGCCTTGAGCCTTGATCCTGGATCCTTTGAGCCTTGAGCCTTGAGCCTTGAACCTTGAGCCTTGAGCCTTGACTTTTGAGTCTTGACCCTTGAGTCGTGACCCTGGAGCCTTGGGCCGTGAGCCTTGAGCCTTGAACCTTGAGCCTTGAGCCTTGAGCCTTGAGCCTTGAGTCTTGAACCTCGAGCCTTGACATTTGAGCCTTGACCCTTGAGTCATGACCCTTGAGCCTTATGCCTTGAGCGTTGTGCCTTGAGCCATGAGCCTTGATCCTTGAGCTTTGAGCCATGACCCTTGAGCTTTGAGCTTTGAACCTTGAACCTTGAGCCTTGAGCCTTGATCCTTGAGCCTTGAGCGTTGAGCCTTGAGCCTTGAGCCTTGAGCGTTGAGCCTTGATCCTTTGAGCCTTGAGCCTTGAACCTTGAGCCTTGAGCCTTGAGCCTTGAGCTTGAGCCTTGGCGCTTGAACCTTGAGCCATGAGCCTTGAGCCTTGAACCTTGACGCTTGAGCCTTGACTTTTGAGCCTTGACGCTTGAGCTGTGACCCTTGAGCCTTGAGCTTTGAACCTTGACCCTTGACCCTTGACCCTTGAGCCATAAGCTTTGAGCCTTGAGCGTTGAGCATTGAGTGTTGAGCCTTGAGCGTTGAGCGTTGAGTGTTGAGCCTTGAGCCTTGAGCCTTGAGCCTTGAGACTTGAGCCTTGAGCCTTGAACCTTGACTCTTGAGGCTTCAGCCTTGAGAGTTGAGCCTTTTAGTCGTGAGCGTTGAGCCTTGAGAGTTGATCCTTGAGTGTTGATCGTTGAGTGTCGAGCCTTGAGGCTTGACCCTTTGAGCCTTGAGCCTTGATCCTGAAGCCTTGGACCTTGAGCCTTGAGCCTTGACTTTTAAGCCTTGATCCTTGAGCCTTGAACCTTGACCCTTGAACCTTGAGCCTTGAGCCCTGAGCCTTAAGCCTTGAGCCTTGAGCCTTGAGCATTGACCCTTGAGCCTTGGGCCTTGATATTTGATCCATGAGCCTTGAGCCTTGATCCTTAAGCCCGAGCCTTGAGCGTTGAGCCTTAAGCGTTCACCTTGAGCCTTGAGCCTTCATCCTGAGCCTTGAGCGTTGAGCCTTAAGCCTTTAGCGTTGAGATTGATCGTTGATCCTTTAGCATTGACCCTTGAGCGTTGAGACTTGAGCCTTGATACTTTGAGCCTTGACAGTTGAGCCTGAAGCCTTGAACCTTGGGCATTGAGCCTTGTCTTTTGAGCCTTGATCTTTGTGTCGTGACCCTTGAGCCATGAGATTTGACCCTTGAGCCTTAACCCTTAACCCTTGATCCTTGAGCCTTAAGCCTTAAGCCTTGCTCCTTGAGCCATGAGCCTTGAGCCTTAAGACTTGAGCCTTGAGCCTTGAGCCTTGAGTCTTAAGCTTTAAGCCTTGAGCCTGGAGCTTTGAGCCTGGAACATTGAGCCTTGAAACTTGCACCTTTACTCTTGAACCTTGAGCCTTGAGCCTTGAGCCATGTGCCTTGAGCCTTGAGCCTTTTGCCTTGATCCTTGAGTCGTTGGCCTTTGGCCTTGAGCCTTGAGCCTTGACACTTGAGCCTTGATACTTGAGCCTCGAACCTTGAGCATTGAGCTTTGAGCGTTGAGCCTTGAGCGTTGAGCTTTGAGCGTTGAGCCTTGAGCGTTGAGTGTTAAGCCTTGAGCGTTGTACCTTGACACTTGAGCCTTGAGCCTTGAGCTTTGAGCCTTGATCCTTGATCCTTGAGCCTTGATACTTGAGCCTCGAGCCTTGAGCCTTGATCCTTGAGCCTTGATACTTGAGCCTCGAGCTTTGAGCGTTGAGCCTTGAGCCTTTGAGCCTTGAGCCTTGAGCCTTAATCCTTGAGCCATGAGCCTTGGGCCTTGGGCCTTGGGCCTTGAACCTTGAGACTTGAGCCTTGAGCCTTGAGCTTTGAACCTTGAGCCTTGATCCTTGAGCCTTGATAAATGAGCCTCGAGCCTTGAGCCTTAAGCCTTGAGCCTTGAGCCTTAAGCCGTGAGCCTTGAGCCTTGAGCCTTGAGCCTTGAGCCTTGATACTTGAGCCTTTCTCCTTGAGCCTTTAGCCTTGATCCTTAATCCTTGAGCCATGAACCTTGAGCCTTGAGCCTTGAGGCATGAGCCTTGGGCCATGGGCCTTGAGCCGTAAGCCTTGAGCCTTGAGCCAAGAGCTTTGAGCCTTGAGGCTTGAGCCTTGAGCTTTGAGCCTTGAGCGTTGATCCTTGAGCATTGAGCCTTGAGCCTTGATCCTTTGAGCCTTGAACGTTGAGCCTGAAGCCTTGAACCTTGGGCATTGAGCTTTGACTTTTGAGCCTTGATCTTTGTATCGTGACCCTTGAGCCATGAGCTTTGACCCTTGAGCCATGAGCTTTGACCCTTGAGCCTTAACCCTTAACCCTTGAGCCTTAAGCCTTGCTTCTTGAGCCCTGAGCCTTGAGACCTGAGCCTTGATCCTTAAGCCTTGAGCCTTGAGCCTTGAGACTTGAGCCTTGAGCCTTGAGCCTTAAGGTTTGAGCCTTGAGCTTTGAGCCTAGAACATTGAGCCTCTAACCTTGCACCTTTACTCTTGAACCTTGAGCTTTGAGCCTTGAGCCATGTGCTTTGAGCCTTGAGCCTTGATCCTCGAGCCTTTGGCCTTGAGCCTTGAGCCTTGAATCTTGATCCTTGAGCCTTGATACTTGAGCCTCGAGCCATGAGCCTTGATTCTTTGTTCCTTGATTGTTGAGCCTGAAGCCTTGAACCTTAAGCATTGAGCCTTGACTTTTGAGCCTTGATCCTTGAGCTTCAAACCTTGATCCTTAATCCTTGAGCCTTGACCCTTGCTCCTTGAGCCTTGAGCCTTGAGCCATGAGCCTTGAGCCTTGAGCCTTGACCCTTGAGCCTTGAGCTTTGAGCCTTGAGCCTTGGGCCTTGAGCCTTGAGCCTTGAGCCTTGAGCCTTGAGCCTTGACCCTTGAGCCTTGAGCTTTGAGCCTTGATCCATGAGCTTTGAGCCTTGAGGCTTGAGCCTTGAGCATTGAGCCTTAAGCCTTGAGCCTTGAGCCTTGAGCCTTGAGCCTTGAGCCTTGAGCCTTGAGCCTTGAGCCTTGAGCCTTGAGCCTTGAGCCTTGAGCCTTGAGCCTTGAGCCTTGAGCCTTGAGCCTTGAGCCTTGAGCCTTGAGCCTTAAGCCTTGAGCCTTGAACCTTGAGCCTTAAGCCTTGACTCTTGAGCCTTGATCCTTGATCAATGAGCGTTGAGCCTTGAACCTTGACGCTTGAACCTTGACCCTTGAGCCTTGATACTTGAGCCTTGATCTTTGAGCCTTGATCCTTAATCCTTGAGCCTTGAGCCTTGAGCCTTGAACCTTGAGCCTTGAGCCAAGATCCTTGAGCCTTAAGCCTTAAGCCTTGATACTTGATCCTTGAGCCTTGACTTTTGAGCCCTGATCTTTGTGTCGTGACCCTTGAGCCATGAGCTTTGACCCTTGAGCCTTAACCCTTAACCGTTGAGCCTTGAGCCTTGAGCCTTGAGTCTTGAGACTTGATCCTTGAGCCTTGATACTTGAGCCTCGAGCCTTAAGCCTTGATCCTTGAGCCTCGAGCCTTGAGCCTTGAACTTTGAGCCTTGACCCTTGAGCCTTGAGAATTGAGCCTTGAGCCTTGAGCCTAGAGCCTTGATCCTTTAGCCTTGAGCCTTGAGCCTTGAGCCATGAATCTTGAGCCTTGAGCCTTGAGCCTTAAGCCTTGAGCCTTGAGCCTTGAGCCTTTGAGCCGTGAGTGTTGAGCCTTGAGCGTTGAGCCTTGAGGCTTAATCCTTTGAGACTTGAGCCTTGAGCCTGAAGTCTTGATTTGAGCTTTGAACCTTGAACCTTCAGCGTTGACTCTTGAGCCTTGATCCTTAAGCCTTGAGCCATGAGCCATGCTCCTTGAGCCTTGAGCCTTGATCCTTTGAGCCTTGAGCCTTGAACCTTGAGCCTTGAGCCTTGACTTCTGAACCTTGACCCTTGAGCCGTGAGCCTTGAGCCTTGCGCCTTGAGCCTGGAGCCTTGAGCCTTGCGCCTTGAGCCTTGAGCCTTGAGCCTTGATCCTTGAGCCTGGAGCCTTGAGCCTGGAGCCTGGAGCCTTGAGCTTGGAGCCTTGAGCCTTGAGCCTTGAGCCTTGAGCCTGGAGCCTTGATCCTTTGAGCCTTGACCGTTGAGCCTGAAGCCTTGAACCTTGGGCATTGAGCCTTGACTTTTGAGCCCTGATCTTTGTGTCGTGACCCTTGAGCCATGAGCTTTGACCCTTGAGCCTTAACCCTTAACCCTTGAGCCTTGAACCTTGAGCCTTGAGTCTTGAGACTTGAGCCTTGATACTTGAGCCTCGAGACTTAAGCCTTGATCCTTGATCCTCGAGGCTTGAGCCTTGAACTTTGAGCCTTGACCCTTGAGCCTTGAGCCTTGAGCATTGAGCCTTGAGCCTAGAGCCTTGAGCCTTGAGCCTTGAGCCTTGAGCCTTGAGCCTTGAGCCTTTGAGACTTGACCCTTGAGCCTGAAGCCTTGAACCTTAAGCCTTGATCCTTGACTTTTGAGCCTTGATCCTCCAGCCATGACCCTTGAGCCTTGAGCATTGATCCTTGAATCTTGAGCCTTCAGCCTTGAGCGTTGAGCCTTGAGACTTGAGCCTTGAGCCTAGAGCCTTGAGCTTTGAGCCTTGAGCCTTGAGCCTTGAGCCTTTAGCCTTGAGCCTTGAGCCTTGAGCCTTAAGCCTTGAGCCTTGAGCCTTGAGCCTTGATACTTGAGCCTTGATCCTTGAGCCTTGAGCCTTGATCCTTAATCCTTGGGCCTTGAGCCTTGAGCCTTGAGCCTTGAGCCATGAGCTTTGAGCCTTGCACCTTGAGCCTTGAGACTTGAGCCATGAGCCTTGAGCCTTGGGCTTTGAACCTTCAGCCTTGACCCTTGAGCATTGATCCTTGAGCCTTGAGCCTTGAGCGTTGATCCTTTGATCCTTGAGCCTTGAGCCTTGAACCTTGACCCTTGACTTTTGAGGCTTGAACCTTCAGTCGTGCCCTTGAGCCTTGTGCCTTGAGCCCTGAGCCTTGATCCTTGAGCTTTAAGTCGTGACCCTTGAGCATTGAGCTTTGAACCTTGAACCTTCAGCGTTGACTCTTGAGCCTTAATCCTTAAGCCTTTAGCCATGATCCATGCTCCTTGAGCCTTGATCCTTTGAGCCTTGAGCCTTGAGCCTTGAACCTTGAGCCTTGACTTCTGAGCCTTGACCCTTGAGCCGTGAGCCTTGAGCCTTGCGCCTTGAGCCTGGAGCCTTGAGCCTTGAGCCTTGCGCCTTGAGCCTTGAGCCTTGATCCTTGAGCATGAGGCCTTGATCCTTGAGCCTAGAGCCATGAGCCTTGAGCCTTGAGCCTTGAGCCTTGAGCCTTGTGCCTTGAGCCTTGAGCCTTGAGCCTTGAGCCTTGAGCCTTGAGCCTTGAGCCTTGACTTTTGAGCCTTGATCCTTGAGCCTTGATACTTGATCCTTGATACTTGATCTTTGAGCCTTGAGTCTTGATCCTTGAGCCTCGAGCCTCGTGCCTCGAGCCTAGAGTCTTGAGCCTTGAGCCTCTAGCCTTGAGCCTTAAGCCTTGAACCTAGACTCCTGAGCCTTGACCCTGAGCCTTGAGCGTTGAGCCTTAAGCCTTTAGAGTTAATCCTTGAGCCTTGGGCATTGATCCTTTAGCATTGATCCTTAAGCATTGAGCCTTGAGCCTTCATCCTTTGAGCCTTGACCATTGAGCCTTGAACCTTGGGCATTGAGCCTTGACTTTTGAGCCTTGATCTTTGTGTCGTGACCCTTGAGCCATGAGCTTTGACCCTTGATCCTTAACCCTTAACCCTTGAGAGTTGAGCCTTAAGCCTTACTCCTGAACCATGAGCATTGAGCGTTGAGCCTTAAGCCTTGACCCTTAAGCCTTGACCCTTCAGCCTTGAGCCTTAAGCTATTAGCCTTGATCCTGGAGCTTCGAGCCTGGAACATTGAGCCTTAAACGTTACACCTTTACTCTTGAACCTTGAGTCTTGAGCCTTGAGCCACGTGCCTTGAGCCTTGAGCCTTTTGCCTTGATCCTTTAGCCTTTGGCCTTTGGCCTTGAGCCTTGAGCCTTGAGCCTTGAGTCTTGAGCCTTGATCCTTGAGCCTCGATACTTGAGCCTCGAGCCTTAAGCCTTGATCCTTGAGCCTCGAGCCTTGATCCTTCAACTTTGAGCCTTGACCCTTGAACCTTGAGAATTGAGCCTTGAGCCTTGAGCCTTGAGCCTTGAGCCTTGAGCCTTGAGCCTTGAGCCTTGAGCCTTGAGCCTTGAGCCTTGATCCTTGAGCCTTGAGCCTTGAGCCTTGAGCCTTGAGCCTTTGAGCCTTGAGTGTTGAGCCTTGAGCGTTGAGCCTTGAGGCTTGCTTTGATCCTTGAATCTTGAGCCTTCAGCCTTGAGCCTTGAGCCTTGAGACTTGATCCTTGAGCCTAGAGCCTTGAGCTTTGAGCCTTGAGCCTTGAGCCTTGAGCCTTAAGCCTTGAGCCTTGAACCTTGAGCCTTGAGCCTTGATACTTGAGCCTTGATCCTTGAGCCTTGAGCCTTGATACTTAATCCTTGAGCCTTGAGCCTTAAGCCTTGAGCCTTGAGCCATGAGCCTTAAGCCTTGAACCTTGAGCGTTGAGACTTGAGCCATGAGCCTTGAGCCTTGAGCTTTGAACCTTCAGCCTTGACCCTTGAGCATTGATCCTTGAGCCTTGAGCCTTGAGCGGTGATCCTTTGATCCTTGAGCCTTGAGCCTTGAACCTTGAGCCTTGACTTTTGAGCCTTGAACCGTGAGTCGTGCCCTTGAGCCTTGTGCCTTGAGCCCTGCGCCTTGATCCTTGAGCTTTGAGTCATGACCCTTGAGCATTGAGCTTTGAACCTTGAACCTTCAGCGTTGACTCTTGAGCCTTGATCCTTGAGCATTGAGCCATGAGCCATGCTCCTTGAGCCTTGAGCCTTGATCCTTTGAGCCTTGAGCCTTGAGCCTTGAACCTTGATCCTTGAGCCTTAACTTCTGAGCCTTGACCCTTTAGACATGAGCCTTGAGTCTTGGGCCTTGAGCCTGGAGCCTTGAGCCTTGAGTCTTGAGCCTTGAGCCTTGAACCTAGGCTCCTGAGCCTTGACCCTGAGCCTTGAGCGTTGAGCCTTAAGCCTTTAGTGTTAAGCCTTGAGCCTTGAGCCTTGGGCATTGATCCTTTACCATTGATCCTTGAGTATTGAGCCTTGAGCCTTCATCCTTTGAGCCTTGACCATTGAGCCTAAAGCCTTGAACCTTGGGCATTGAGCCTTGACTTTTGAGCATTGATCTTTGTGTCGTGACCCTTGAGCCATGAGCTTTGACCCTCGAGCCTTAACCCTTAACCCTTGAGCCTTGAGCCTTGAGCCTTAAGCCTTACTCCTAAACCATGAGCCTTGAGCGTTGATCCTTAAGCCTTGACCCTTCAGCCTTGACCCTTCAGCCTCTAGCCTTATGCTATTAGCCTTGAGCCTGGAGCTTTAAGCCTGGAACATTGAGCCTTGAACCTTACACCTTTACTCTTGAACCTTGAGTCTTGAGCCTTGAGCCACGTGCCTTGAGCCTTGAGCCTTTTGCCTTGATCCTTTAGCCTTTGGCCTTTGGCCTTGAGCCTTGAGCCTTGAGCCTTGAGTCTTGAGCCTTGATTCTTGAGCCTTGATACTTGAGCCTCGAGCCTTAAGACTTGATCCTTGAGCCTCGAGCCTTGATCCTTCAACTTTGAGACTTGACCCTTGAGCCTTGAGCATTGAGCCTTGAGCCTTGAGCCTAGAGCCTTCAGCCTTTAGCCTTGAGCCTTGAGCCTTGAGCCTTGAGTCTTGAGCCTTGAGCCTTGAGCCTTTGAGCCGTGAGTGTTGAGCCTTGAGCATTGAGCCTTGAGGCTTGCTTTGATCCTTGAATCTTGAGCCTTCAGCCTTGAGCCTTGAGCCTTGAGACTTGATCCTTGAGCCTAGAGCCTTGAGCTTTGAGCCTTGAGCCTTAAGCCTTGATCCTTGAGCCTTGAGCCTTGATCCTTGAGCCTTGAGCCTTGATTTTTAAGCCTTGACCCTTGAGTCATGACCCTTGATCCCTGACCCTTGAGCTTTGAATCTTGAACCTTGACCCTTAAACCTTGATCGTTGAGCCTTGAGCCTTAAGACTTGAGACTTGAGCCTTCAGCCTTGAGCCTTGAGCCTTGAGCATTGATCCTTGAGCCTTGAGCCTTCAGCCTTGAGCCTTGAGCATGGATCCTTCAACCTTGAGCCTTTACTCTTGAGCGTTGAGCGTTGAGCGTTGAGCCTTGAGCCTTGAGCCTTGAGCCTTGAGCCTTGAGCCTTGACATTTCAGCCTTAAGCCATGAGACGTGACCCTTGAGTCTTGAGCATTGAACCTTGAGCCTTGAACCTTGACTCTTGAACCTTGAACCTTGAGCCTTGAGCCTTGACGCATGAGCCTTTAGCCATGATTTTTGAGCCTTGACCTATGAGTCTTGACCCTTGAGCCGTGACCCTTGAGCCTTGAGCCTTGATCCTTAATCCTTGAGCCTTGAGCCTTGAGCCTTGAGCCATGAGCTTTAACCCTTGAACCTTGAGCCTTGAGACTGGAGCCATGAGCCTTGAGCCTTGAGCTTTGAACCTTCAGCCTTGACCCTTGAGCATTGATCCTTGAGCCTTGAGCCTTGAGCGTTGATCCTTTGATCCTTGAGCCTTGAGCCTTGAACCTTGAGCCTTGACTTTTGAGCCTTGAACCGTGAGTCTTTCCGTTGAGCCTTGTGCCTTGAGCCCTGATCGTTGATCCTTGAGCTTTGAGTCGTGACCGTTGAGCATTGAGCTTTGAACCTTGAACCTTCAGCGTTGACTCTTGAGCCTATATCCTTGAGCGTTGAGCCATGAGCCATGCTCCTTGAGCCTTGAGCCTTGATCCTTTGAGCCTTGAGCCTTGAGCCTTGAACCTTGAGCCTTGACTTCTGAGCCTTGACCCTTGAGCCATGAGCCTTGAGTCTTGGGCATTGAGCCTGGAGCCTTGAGCCTTGAGCCTTGAGCCTTGCGCCTTGAGCCTTGAGCCTTGATCCTTGAGCCTGGAGCCTTGAGCCTTGAGCCTGGAGCCTTGAGCCTTGAGCCTTGACTTTTGAGCCTTGATCCTTGAGCCTTGATACTTGATCCTTGAGCCTTGAGTCTTGATCCTTGAGCCTCGAGCCTCGAGCCTAGAGTATTGAGCCTTGAACCTTGAGCCTTGAGCCTTGACTTCTGAGCCTTGACCCTTGAGCCATGAGCCTTGAGTCTTGGGCCTTGAGCCTGGAGCCTTGAGCCTTGAGCCTTGCGCCTCTAGCCTTGAGCCTTGAGCCTTGAACCTAGGCTCCTGATCCTTGACGCTGAGCCTTGAGCGTTGAGCCTTAAGCCTTTAGTGTTAAGCCTTGAGCCTTGAGCATTTGGCATTGATCCTTTACCATTGTTCCTTGAGCATTGAGCCTTGAGAGTTCATCCTTTGAGCCTTGACCATTGAGCCTGAAGCCTTGAACCTTGGGCATTGAGCCTTGACTTTTGAGCCTTGATCTTTGTGTCGTGACCCTTGAGCCATGAGCTTTGACCCTCGAGCCTTAACCCTTAACCCTTGAGCCTTGAGCCTTGAGCCTTAAGCCTTACTCCTGAACCATGAGCCTTGAGCGTTGAGCCTTAAGCCTTGACCCTTCAGCCTTGACCCTTCAACCATGAGCCTTAAGCTATTAGCCTTGAGCCTGGAGCTTTGAGCCTGGAACATTGAGCCTTGAACCTTACACCTTTACTCTTGAACCTTGAGTCTTGAGCCTTGAGCCACGTGCCTTGAGCCTTTTGCCTTGATCCTTTAGCCTTTGTCCTTTGGCCTTGAGCCTTGAGCCTTGAGTCTTGAGCCTTGATCCTTGAGCCTTGATACTTGAGGCTCGAGCCTTAAGCCTTGATCCTTGAGCCTCGAGCCTTTGGCCTTGAACTTTGAGCCTTGACCCTTGAGCCTTGAGCAATGAGCCTTGAGCCTTTAGCCTAGAGCCTTGAGCCTTTAGCCTTTAGCCTTTAGCCTTTAGCCTTGAGCCTTGAGCCTTGAGCCTTGAGCCTTGAGCCTTAAGCCTTGAGCCTTGAGCCTTGAGCCTTTGAGATGTGAGTGTTGTGCCTTGAGCGTTGAGCCTTGAGGCTTGATCCTTTGAGACTTGAGCCTTGAGCCTGAAGCCTTGAACCTTAAGCCTTGAGCCTTGACTTTCGAGCCTTGATCCTTCAGCCATGACCCTTGAGCCTTGAGCTTTGATCCTTGAATCTTGAGCCTTCAGCCTTGAGCCTTGAGACTTGAGCCTTGAGCCTAGAGCTTTGAGCTTTGAGCCTTGAGCCTCGAGCCTTGAGCCTTAAGCCTTGAACCTTGACCCTTGAGCCTTGAGCCTTGAGCCTTGAGCCTTGAGCCTTGAACCTTGATACTTGAGCCTTGATCCTTGAGCCTTGAGCCTTGATCCTTAATCCTTGAGCCTTGAGCCTTGAGCCTTGAGCCATGAGCTTTAAGCCTTGAACCTTGAGCCTTGAGACTTAAGCCATGAGCCTTGAGCCTTGAGTTTTGAACCTTCAGCCTTGACCCTTGAGCATTGATCCTTGAGCCTTGAGCCTTGAGCCCTGAGTCGTGACCCTTGAGCCTTGAGTCGTGCCCTTGAGCCTTGTGCCTTGAGCCCTGAGCCTTGATCCTTGAGCTTTGAGTCGTGACCCTTGAGCATTAAGCTTTGAACCTTGAACCTTCAGCGTTGACTCTTGATCCTTGATCTTTGAGCCTTGAGCCATGAGCCATGCTCCTTGAGCCTTGAGCCTTGAGCCTTGATCCTTTGAGCCTTGAGCCTTGAACCTTGAGCCTTGACTTCTGAGCCTTGACCCTTGAGCCGTGAGCCTTGAGCCTTGGGCCTTGAGCCTGGAGCCTTGAGCCTTGAGCCTTGAGCCTTGAGCCTTGAGCCTTAAGCCTTGAGCCTTGACTTTTGAGCCTTGAGCCTTATACCTTGACCCTTGTGCTTTGAGCCCTGAGCCTTGATCCTTGAGCTTTGAGCAGTGACCCTTGAGCTTTGAACCTTGAACCTTGAACCTTCAGGCTTGACCCTTGAGCCTTGATCCTTTAGCCTTGAGCCTTGAGCCTTGAGCCTTGAGCCTTGAGCCTTGATCCTTGATCCTTTGAGCGTTGAGCCTTGAGCCTTGAGCCTTGAGCCTTGAGCCTTGAGCCTTGAGCCTTGAGCCTTGAGCGTTGAGCCTTGAGCCTTGAGCCTTGAGCCTTGAGCCTTGAGCCTTGAGCCTTGAGCTTTGAGCCTTGAGCTTGAGCCTTGACGCTTGAGCCTGGAGCCATGAGACATGAGCCATGAGCCTTGAACCCTGAGCATTGAGCCTTCACTTTTGAGCCTTGATGCTTGAGTTGTGACCCTTGAGCATTGAGCGTTGAGCGTTGAGTGTTGAGCCTTGAGCGTTGAGCGTTGAGTGTTGAGGCTTGAGCCTTGAGGCTTGAGCCTTGAGGCTTGAGGCTTGAGCCTTGAGCCTTGAGCCTTGACTCTTGAGGCTTGACCCTTGAGACTTGAGAGGTGAGCCTTTTAGTCATGAGCGTTGAGCCTTGACAGTTGATCCTTGAGTGTTGATCGTTGAGTGATGAGCTTTGAGGCTTGACCCTTTGAGCCTTGAGCCTTGATCCTGAAGCCTTGAACCTTGAGCCTTGAGCCTTGCCTTTTAAGCCTTGATCCTTGAGCCTTAAACCTTGACCCTTGACACTTGAACCTTGACCCTTGAGCTTTGAGCCTTGAGCCTTAAGCCTTAAGCCTTGAGCCTTGAACCTTGACCGTTGAGCCTTGACCCTAGAGCCTTGAGCGTTGATCCTTTGAGCCGTGAGTGTTGAGCCTTGAACGTTGATCATTGAGCGTTGATCGTTGAGAGTTGAGCCTTGACTTTTGAGCCTTGATCCTTGACTTTTGAGCCTTGATCCTTGAGCCATGACCCTTGAGCCTTGAGCTTTGAACCTTGAGCCTTAAGCCTTGAGCTTTGAGCCTTGAGCCTTGATCCTTGAGCCTTGAGCCTTGAGCCTTGAGCCTTGAGCCTTGAGCCTTGAGCCTTGAGCCTTGAGCATTGACCCTTGAGCCTTGAGCCTTGATACTTGATCCATGAGCCTTGAGCCTTGATCCTTAAGCCCGAGCCTTGAGTGTTGAGTCTTAAGCGTTCACCCTGAGCCTTAAGCATTGAGCCTGTAGCCTTCAGCCTTGAGCTTTGAGCCTGGAACAATGAGCCTTGATCTTGCACCTTGACTCTTGAACCTTGAGCCTTGAGCCTTGAGCCTTGAGTCTTGAGCCTTGATCCTTCAGCCTTGAGCCTTGAGCATTGAGCCTTGAGTTTTGAGTCTTGACCCATGAGCCTTCAGCCTTCAGCCTTGAACCTTGAGCCTTGAGCCTTGATCCTTGAACCTTGAGCCTTTTTGTCGTGACCCATGAGCCATGAGCTTTGACCCTTGAGCCTTAACCCTCTACCCTTGAGCCTTGAGCCTTAAGCCTTAAGCCTTACTCCTTGAACCATGAGCCTTAAGCGTTGAGCCTTAAGCCTTGACCCTTCAGCCTTGACCCTTCAGCGTTGAGCCTTAAGCTATTAGCCTTGAGCCTGGAGCTTTGAAGCTGGAACAATGAGCCTAGAACCTTACACCTTTACTCTTGAACCTTGAGCCTTGAGCCTTGAGCCACGTACCTTGAGCCTTGAGCCTTTTGCCTTGAGCCTTGATCCTTGAGCCTTGAAACTTGAGCCTCGAGCCTTAAGCCTTGATCCTTGAGCCTCGAGCCTTGAGCCTTGAGCTTTGAGCCTTGACCCTTGAGCCTTGACCATTGAGCCTTGAGACTTGAGCCTTGGGCCTAGAGCCTTGAACCTTGAGCCTTGAGCCTTGAGCTTTGAGCCTTGAGCCTTGAGCCTTGAGCCTTGAGCCTTGAGCCTTTGAGCCGTGATTGTTGAGCCTTGAGCGTTGAGCCTTGAGGCTTGATCCTTTGAGACTTGAGCCTTGATCCTGAAGCCTTGAACCTTGAGCCTTGAGCCTTGACTTTTGAGCCTTGATCCTTCAGCCATAACCCTTGAGCCTTGAGCTTTGATCCTTGAATTTTGAGCCTTAAGCCTTGAGCCTCGAGCCTCGAGCCTTGAGACTTGAGCCTTGAGCCTTGAGCCTTGAGCTTTGAGCCTTGAGCCTTGACCCTTGAGCCTTGAGCCTTGAGCCTTAAGCCTTGAGCCTTGAACCTTGAGCCTTGAGCCTTGATACTTGAGCCTTGATCCTTGAGTCTTAATCCTTGAGCCTTGAGCCTTGAGCCTTGAGCCATGAGCTTTAAGCCTTGAACCTTGAGCCTTGAGCCTTGAGCCATGAGCCTTGAGCCTTGAGCTTTGAACCTTCAGCCTTGACCCTTGAGCGTTGATCCTTGACCCTTGAGTCGTGACCCTTGAGCCTTGAGCCTTGAACATTGAGCATTGACTTTTGAGCCTTGAACCTTGAGTCGTGACCCCTGAACCTTGTTCCTTGAGCCTTGAGCCTTGAGCCTTGAACCTTGAGCCTTGAGCCTTGACTTCTGAGCCTTGACCCTTGAGCCGTGACCCTTGAGCCTTGGGCCTTGAGCCTTGAACCTTGAGCCTTGCGCCTTGAGCCTTGAGCCTTGAGGCTTGATCCTTGAGCCTTGAGTCACGAGCCTTGAGCCTTGAGCCTTGAGCCTTGACTTTTGAGCCTTGAGCCGTGACCCTTGAGCCTTGTACCTTGACCCTTGTGTTTTGAGCCCTGAGCCTTGATCCTTGAGCTTTGATCCGTGACCCTTGAGCCTTGAGCTTTGAACCTTGAACCTTCAGCCTTGACCCTTGAGCCGTGATCCTTGAGCCTTGAGCCTGGAGCCTTGATACTGGATCCTTTGAGCCTTGAGTCTTGAGCCTTGAACCTTGAACCTTGAGCCTTGAGCCTTGACTTTTGAGCCTTGACCCTTGAGTCGTGACCCTGGAGCCTTGCGCCGTGAGCCTTGAGCCTTGAGCCTTGAGCTTTGAGCCTTGAGCCTTGAGCCTTGAACCTCGAGCCTTGACATTTAAGCCTTGACCCTTGAGTCGTGACCCTTCAGCCTTGTGCCTTGAGCGTTGTGCCTTGTGCCCTGAGCCTTGATCCTTAAGCTTTGAGCCGTGACCCTTGAGATGTGAGCTTTGAACCTTGAGCCTTGACCCTTGAGCCTTGAGCCTTGAGTCTTGAGCCTTGAGCCTTGAGCCTTGAGCCTTGAGCCTTGAGCCTTGATCCTTTGAGCCTTGAGCCTTGAGCCTTGAACCTTGAGCCTTGAGCCTTCAGCCTTGAGCCTTGAGATTGAGTCTAGGCGCTTGAGCCTTGAGCCATGTGCCTTGAGCCTTGAACCTTGACGCTTGAGCCTTGAATTTTGAGCCTTGAGCCTTGAGCTTTGAACCTTGACCCTTGACCCTTGAGCCATAAGCTTTGAGCCTTGAGTGTTGAGCGTTGAGTGTTGAGCGTTGAGTGTTGAGCCTTGAGAGTTGAGTGTTGAGCCTTGAGCCTTGAGCCTTGAGTCTTGGGCCTTGACTCTTGAGGCTTCACCCTTGAGCCTTGAGAGTTGAGCCTTTTAGTCGTGAGCATTGAGCCTTGAGAGATGATCCTTGAGTGTTGATTGTTGAGTGTTGAGCCTTGAGGCTTGACCCTTTGATCCCTGAGCCTTGAGCCTTGATCCTCAAGCCTTGAACCTTGAGCCTTGACTTTTAAGCCTTGATCATTGAGCCTTGAACCTTGACCCTTGACCCTTGAACCTTGACCCTTGAGCCTTGAGCCTTGAGCCTTGAGCCTTCAGCCTTGAGCCTTGAGCCTTGAGCCTTGAGCCTTGAGCCTTGAGCCTTGAGCCTAGTGCCTTGAGCCTTAAACCTTGATCCTTGAACCTTGACCGTTGAGCCTTGATCCTAGAGCCTTGAGCGTTGAGCCTTTGAGCCGTGAGTGTTGAGCCTTGAACGTTGATCCGTGAGTGTTGATCGTTGAGCGTTGAGCCTTGACTTTTGAGCCTTGATCCTTGACCTTTGAGCCTTGATCCCTGAGCCATGACCCTTGAGCCTTGAGCTTTGAACCTTGAGCCTTAAGCGTTGAGCTTTGAGCCTTGAGCCTTGAGCCTTGAGCCTTGAGCCTTGAGCATTGACCCTTGAGCCTTGATACTTGATACATTAGCCTTGAGCCTTCATCCTGAAGCCCGAGCCTTGAGCGTTAAGTCTTAAGCGTTCACCCTGAGCCTGGAACAATGAGCCTTGATTCTTGCACCTTGACTCTTGAACCTTGAGCCTTGAACCTTGAGCCTTGAGTCTTGAGCCTTGATCCTTCAGCCTTGAGCCTTGAGCATTGAGCCTTGAGTTTTGAGCCTTGACCCATGAGCCTTCAGCCTTGAACCTTGAGCCTTGAGCCTTGAGCCTTGATCCTTGAACCTTGAGCCTTTGTGTCGTGGCCCTTGAGCCATGAGCTTTGACCCTTGAGCCTTAACCATTAACCCTTGAGCCTTGAGCCTTGAGCCTTAACCCTTACTCCTTGAACCATGAGCCTTAAGTGTTGAGCCTTAAGCCTTGACCCTTCAGCCTTGACCCTTCAGCGTTGAGCCTTAAGTTATTAGCCTTGAGCCTGGAGCTTTGAGCCTGGAACATTGAGCCTTGAACCTTACACCTTTACTCTTGAACCTTGAGCCTTGAGCCTTGAGCCACGTGCCTTGAGCCTTGAGCCTTTTGCCTTGATCCTTTAGCCTTTGGCCTTTGGCCTTGAGCCTTGAGTCTTGAGACTTGATCCTTGAGCCTTGATACTTGAGCCTCGAGCCTTAAGCCTTGATCCTTGAGCTTCGAGCCTTGAGCCTTGAGCTTTGAGCCTTGACCCTTTAACCTTGACCATTGAGCCTTGAGCCTTGAGCCTAGAGCCTAGAGCCTTGAGCCTTGAGCCTTGAGCCTTGAGCTTTGAGCCTTGAGCCTGGAGCCTAGATCCTTGAGCCTTGAGCCTTGAGCCTTAGAGCCGTGAGTGTTGAGACTTGAGCGTTGAGCCTGGAGGCTTGATCCTTTGAGACTTGAGCCTTGAGCCTGAAGCCTTGAACCTTGAGCCTTGAGCCTTGACTTTTGAGCCTTGATCCTTCAGCCATGACCCTTGAGCTTTGATCCTTGAATCTTGAGCATTCAGCCTTGAGCCTTGAGCCTTGAGACTTGAGCCTTGAGCCTTGAGCTTTGAGCCTTTAGCCTTGAGCCTTGAGCCTTGAGCCTTGAGCCTTAAGCCTTGAGCCTTGAGCCTTAAGCCTTGAGCCTTGAACCTTGAGCCTTGAGCCTTGATACTTGAGCCTTGATTCTTGAGCCTTGAGCCTTGAGCCTTAATCCTTGAGCCTTGAGCCTTGAGCCATGAGCTTTAAGCCTTGAACCTTGAGCCTTGAGCCTTGAGCCTTGAGCCTTGAGCCTTGAGCTTTGAACCTTCAGCCTTGATCCATGAGCGTTGATCCTTGAGCCTTGAGTCGTGACCCTTGAGCCTTGAGCCTTGAACATTGAGCCTTGACTTTTGAGCCTTGAACCTTGAGTCGTGACCCTTGAACCTTGTGCCTTGAGCCCTGAGCCTTGATCCTTCAGCTTTGAATCGTGACCCTTGTGCATTGAGCTTTGAACCTTGAACCTTCAGCGTTGACTCTTGAGCCTTGATCCTTGAGCCTTGAGCCATGAGCCATGCTCCTTGAGCCTTGAGCCTTGAGCCTTGATCCTTTGAGTCTTGAGCCTTGAGCCTTGAACCTTGAGCCTTGAGCCTTGACTTCTGAGCCTTGACCCTTGAGTCGTGACCCTTGAGCCTTGGGCCTTGAGCCTTGAGCCTTGAGCCTTGAGCCTTGCCCCTTGAGCCTTGAGCCTTGAGCCTTGAGCCTTGAGCCATGAGTCACGAGCCTTGAGCCTTGAGCCTTGAGCCTTGAGCCTTGAGCCTTGAGCCTTGACTTTTGAGCCTTGAGTCGTGACCCTTGAGCCTTGTACCTTGACCCTTGTGTTTTGAGCCCTGAGCCTTGATCCTTGAGCTTTGAGCCGTGACCCTTGAGCCTTGAGCTTTGAACCTTGAACCTTCAGCCTTGACCCTTGAGCCTTGATCCTTGAGCCTTGAGCCTTGAGCCTTGATACTGGATCCTTTGAGCCTTGAGTCTTGAGCCTTGAACCTTGAACCTTGAGCCTTGAGCCTTGACTTTTGAGCCTTGACCCTTGAGTCGTGACCCTGGAGCCTTGGGCCTTGAGCCTTGAGCCTTGAGCCTTGAGCCTTGAGCCTTGAACCTCGAGCCTTGACATTTGAGCCTTGACCCTTGAGTCGTGACCTTTGAGCCTTGTGCCTTGAGCGTTATGCCTTGAGCCCTGAGCCTTGATCCTTGAGCTTTGAGCCGTGACCCTTGAGCTTTGAGCTTTGAACCTTGAACCTTGAGCCTTGAGCCTTGATCCTTGAGCCTTGAGCCTTGAGCCTTGACCGTTGAGCCTTGATCCTTTGATCCTTGAGCCTTGAACCTTGAGCCTTGAGCCTTGAGCCTTGAGCCTTGAGCCTTGAGCCTTGAGCCTTGAGCTTGAGCCTTGGCGCTTGAGCCTTGAGCCATGAGCCTTGAGCCTTGAACCTTGATGCTTGAGCCTTGACTTTTGAGCCTTGACGCTTGAGTTGTGACCCTTGAGCCTTGAGCTTTGAACCTTGACCCTTGACCCTTGAGCCATAAGCTTTGAGCCTTGAGTGTTGAGCGTTGAGTGTTGAGCCTTGAGCGTTGAGCCTTGAGCCTTGAGACTTGAGCCTTGAGCCTTGAGCCTTGAGACTTGAGACTTGAGCCTTGAGCCTTGGGCCTTGACTCTTGAGGGTTGACCCTTGAGCCATGAGAGTTGAGCCTTTTAGTCGTGAGCGTTGAGCCTTGAGAGTTGATCCTTGAGTGTTGATCGTTGAGTGTTGAGCCTTGAGGCTTGACCCTTTGAGCCTTGAGCCTTGAGCCTTGATCCTCAAGCCTTGAACCTTGAGCCTTGAGCCTTGACTTTTAAGCCTTGATCATTGAGCCTTGAACCTTGACCCTTGACCCTTGAACCTTGACCCTTGATCCTTGAGCCTTGAGCCTTGAGCCTTGAGCCTTAAGCCTTGAGCCTTGAGCCTTGAGCCTTGTGCCTTGAGCCTTGAGCCTTAAGCCTTGCGCCTTGAGCCTTGAGCCTTAAGCCTAGTGCCTTGAGCCTTAAACTGGCCTTGATCCTTTGAGCCTTGAGTCTTGAGCCTTGACTTTTGAGCCTTGAGCCTTGAACCTTGAGCCTTGAGCCTTGAGCCTTGAGCCTTGAGCCTTGAGCCTTGAGCATTGAGCCTTCAGCCTTCAGCCTTCAGCCTTCAGCCTTGAGCCTTCAGCCTTGAGCCTTGAGCCTTGAGCCTTGAGCCTTGAGCATTGAGCCTTCAGCCTTCAGCCTTGAGCCTTCAGCCTTGAGCCTTCAGCCTTGAGCCTTGAGCCTTGAGCCTTGAGCCTTGAGCCTTGAACCTTGAACCTTGACCGTTGAGCCTTGACCCTAGAGCCTTGAGCGTTGAGCCTTTGAGCCGTGAGTGTTGAGCCTTGAACGTTGATCCTTGAGTGTTGATCGTTGAACGTTGAGCCTTGACTTCTGAGCCTTGATCCTTGACTTTTGAGCCTTGATCCTTAAGCCCGAGCCTTGAGCGTTGAGCCTTAAGCGTTCACCCTGAGCCTTGAGCGTTCACCCTGAGCCTTGTGCGTTGAGCCTTAAGCCTTTAGCGTTGAGCTTGAGCGTTGATCCTTTAGCATTGATCTGTTGGAATATGCTTCACGTTCATGACATATAGTTATATGGCTAGACGCATGTGAGCCTAAAGGGTCACACACTTATACACCAAACACCATTTAATATATATAATATAATTAGGGTAATTATATTATTTATATAAACTATAGTTACTTGACTAGTTATGTTTTAATTAATTGTTAAGTTAAAACATATTAGTGAGTAATCTAAAGAATCAAAAGTACAAGGGGCTAAGTCTCATATCTCCTAACTTGTAATTAGGGAATATATACTTAGCTTATGGAGCAAGAAATATTAACCCTAATCTCTCCGACTCCCAAATCACAGCCGCAGCCTCAACAAGAATGAATAGAGAGGAGTTGCTTTTGAAAAAAAAAACTCACGCACAAAAGGATTAAAATACTTCCTCCTTTTCGCATTGTGGTTGACGTGAAACTTTCCAGAAATTACAAAAAAGGATTCCTTTGTTTTCTTAATTTCGTGGTTGTGTAGGTGGAGTTTGATTCTTGAGCAAGGGACCTGAGCCTTGATTCTTTGTGCCTTGAATGTTGAGCCTGAAGCCTTGAACCTTAAGCATTGAGCCATGACTTTTGAGACTTGATCCTTGAGCCGTGACCCTGTAGCCTTGAGCTTTGAACCTTGAACCTTAATCCATGAGCCTTGACCCTTGAGCCTTAAGCCTTGACCCTTGCTCCTTGAGCCTTGAGCCTTGAGCCTTGAGCCTTGAGCCATGAGCCTTGAGCCTTGACCCTTGAGCCTTGAGCTTTGAGCCTTGAGCCTTGGGCCTTGAGCCTTGGGCCTTGGGCCTTGAGCCTTGAGCCTTGAGCCTTGAGCTTTGAGCCTTGATCCATGAGCTTTGAGCCTTGAGGCTTGAGGCTTGAGGCTGGAGCCTTGAGCATTGAGCCTTGAGCCTTGAGCCCTACGCCTGGAGCCTTGAGCCTTGAGCCTTGAGCCTTAAGCCTTGAGCCTTGAGCCTTGAGCCTTGAGCCTTAAGCCTTGAGCCTTGACCCTTGACCCTTGATCCATGAGCGTTGAGCCTTGAACCTTGACGCTTGAACCTTGACCCTTGAGCCTTGATACTTGAGCCTTGATACTTGAGCCTTGATCCTTGAGCCTTGATCCTTAATCCTTGAGCCTTGAGCCTTGAACCTTGAGCCAAGATCCTTGAGCCTTAAGCCTTAAGCTTTGATACTTGATCCTCGAGCCTTGACCGTTGAGCCTGAAGCCTTGAACCTTGGGCATTGAGCCTTGACTTTTGAGCCCTGATCTTTGTGTCGTGACCCTTGAGCCATGAGCTTTGACCCTTGAGCCTTAACCCTTAACCCTTGAGCCTTGAACATTGAGCCTTGAACCTTGCACCTTGACTCTTGAACCTTGAGCCTTGAGCCTTAAGCCTTGAATCTTGAGCCTTGATCCTTCAGCCTTGAGCCTTGAGCATTGAGCCTTGAGTTTTGAGCCTTGACCCATGAGCCTTCAGCCTTCAGCCTTCAGCCTTGAACCTTGACCCTTGACCCTTGACCCTTGACCCTTGACCCTTGACCCTTGACCCTTGAGCCTTGAGCCTTGAGCCTTGAGCCCTGAACCTTGAGCCTTGAGCATTGAGCCTTGAGCCTTGAGCCTTGATCATTGAGCCTTGAGCCTTGAGCCTTGAGCCTTGAGCCCTGAGCCTTGAGCCTTGAGCCTTGATCCTTGATCCTTGAGCCTTGAGCCTTGAGCCTAGAGCCTTGAGCCTTGATCCTTGGGCCTTGGGTCTTGAGCCTTGATCCTTGGGCCTTGGGTCTTGAGCCGTGACCCATAAGCCTTGAGATTTGAACCTTGAACCTTAACCCTTGAGCCTTGACCCTTGATCCTTGAGCCTTGAGCCTTAAGCCTTGAGCCTTGAGCCGTGAGCCTTGAGCCTTGAGCCTTGAGCCTTGATCTTTGAGCCTTGATCCTTGAGCCTTAAGCCTTGAGCCTTGAGCCTTTGAGCCTTAAGCCTTGAGACTTGAACCTTAAGGCTTGAGCCTTGACTTTTCAGCATTTACCCTTGAGCCGTGACCCTTGACCCTTGAGCCTTGAGCCTTGAGCATTGAGCCTTAAGCGTTGAGCCTTGAGCCTTGACCCTTGAGCGTTGAGCGTTGAGCCTTGAGTGTTGATCCTTGAGCCTTGATCCTTGAGCGTCGAGCCTTGAGCCTTGACTCTTGAGCCATGAGCCTTGATCCTTGAGCCTTGAGCCTTGAGCCTTGAGCCTTGAGCCTTGAGGCTTGAGGCTTGAGGCTTGAGGCTTGAGCCTTGAGCCTTGAGCCTTGAACCTTGAGCCTTGAACCTTGACTCTTGTGCCTTGACCCTTGAGCCATGAGCGTTGAGCCTTGAACCTTGGCGCTTGAACCTTGACCCTTAAGCCTTGATACTTAAGCCTTGATCCTTGAGCCTTGATCCTTAATCCTTCAGCCTTGAGCCTTGAGTCTTGATCCTTGAGCCTTGAGCCTTGTGCCTTGATCCTTGAGCCTTGAGCCTTAAGCCTTGATACTTGATCCTAGAGCCTTGAGCCTTGATCCTTGAGCTTCGAGCCTTGCGCCTTGAGCCTTGAGCCTTGAGCCTTGAGCCTTGAATCTTGAGCCTTGAGCCTTGAGCTTTGAGCTATAAGTCTTGAGCCTTGAGCTTTGAGCCTGGAACATTGAGCCTTGAACCTTGCACCTTCACTCTTGAACCTTGAGCCTTGAACCTTGAGCCTTGATCTTTCACCCTTGAGCCTTGAGCATTGAGTCTTGATTTTTGAGCCTTGACCCAATGAGCCTTCAGCCATGAGCTTTGAACCTTGAGCCTTGAGCCTTGAGCCTTGAGCCTTGAGCCTTGAGCCTTCAGCCTTGACCCTTCAGCCTTCAGCCTATAGCCTTGATCCTTGAGCCTTGAGCGTTGAGCCTTGACCCCCTAGCGTTGAGCGTTGAACCGTGAGCAATGAGCCTTGAGCGTGGATCCTTTAGTGTTGATTGTATAGCGTTGCGCCTTGAGGCTTGATTCTTTGAGCCTTGAGCCTTGAGCCAGAAGCCTTGAACCTTGAGCCTTGAGCCTTCACTTTTGATCCTTGATCCTTGAGCCGTGACCCTTAAACCTTGAAATTTGAACCTTGAACCTTGACCCTTGAGCCTTGACCCTTGATCCTTGATCCTTCATCCTTGAGCCTTGAGCCTTAAGCCTTGAGCCTTGAGCCTTGAGCCTTGAGCCTTCAGCCTTGAGCCTTCAGCCTTCAGCCTTCAGCCTTCAGCCTTGGGCGTTGAGCGTTGAGCCTTGACCCTTGAGCGTTGAGCGTTGAGCCTTTGAGCCGTGAGCATTGGGCCTTGAGCGTGAATCCTTGAGTGTTGATCGTATAGCGTTGCGCCTTGAGGCTTGATCCTTTGAGCCTTGAGCCTTGAGCCTAAAGCCTTGAACCTTGAGCCTGAAGCCATGAACCTTGAGCCTTCACTTTTGATCCTTTATCCTTGAGCCGTGACCCATAAGCCTTGAGATTTGAACCTTGAACCTTAACCCTTGAGCCTTGACCCTTGATCCTTGAGCCTTGAGCCTTGAGCCTTAAGCCTTGAGCCTTGAGCCGTGAGCCGTGAGCCTTGAGCCTTGAGCCTTGAGCCTTGAGCCTTGATCTTTGAGCCTTGATCCTTGAGCCTTAAGCCTTGAGCCTTGAGCCTTTGAGCCTTAAGCCTTGAGACTTGAACCTTAAGGCTTGAGCCTTGACTTTTCAGCATTTACCTTTGAGCCGTGACCCTTGAGCCTTGAGCTTTGAACCTTTAATCTTGACCCTTGACCCTTGAGCCTTGAGCCTTGAGCATTGAGCCTTAAGCGTTGAGCCTTGACCCTTGAGCGTTGAGCGTTGAGCCTTGAGCCTTGAGTGTTGATCCTTGAGCCTTGATCCTTGAGCGTCGAGCCTTGAGCCTTGACTCTTGAGCCTTGAGCCTTGATCCTTGAGCCTTGAGCCTTGAGCCTTGAGCCTTGAGCCTTGAGCCTTGAGCCTTGAGCCTTGAGCCTTAAGCCTTGAGCCTTGAGCCTTGAGCCTTGAACCTTGAGCCTTGAACCTTGACTCTTGTGCCTTGACCCTTGAGCCATGAGCGTTGAGCCTTGAACCTTGGCGCTTGAACCTTGACCCTTAAGCCTTGATACTTAATCCTTGATCCTTGAGCCTTGATCCTTAATCCTTGAGCCTTGAGCCTTGAGTCTTGATCCTTGAGCCTTGAGCCTTGTGCCTTGATCCTTGAGCCTTGAGCCTTAAGCCTTGATACTTGATCCTAGAGCCTTGAGCCTTGATCCTTGAGCTTCGAGCCTTGCGCCTTGAGCCTTGAGCCTTGAACCTTGAGCCTTGAGCCTTGAGCTTTGAGCTATAAGTCTTGAGCGTTGAGCTTTGAGCCTGGAACATTGAGCCTTGAACCTTGCACCTTCACTCTTGAACCTTGAGCCTTGATCTTTCACCCTTGAGCCTTGAGCATTGAGTCTTGAGTTTTGAGCCTTGACCCAATGAGCCTTCAGCCTTGAGCTTTGAACCTTGAGCCTTGAGCCTTGAGCCTTGAGCCTTGAGCCTTGAGCCTTCAGCCTTGACCCTTCAGCCTTCACCCTATAGCCTTGATCCTTGAGCCTTGAGCGTTGAGCCTTGACCCCCTAGCGTGAGCGTTGAACCGTGAGCAATGAGCCTTGAGCGTGGATCCTTTAGTGTTGATCGTATAGCGTTGCGCCTTGAGGCTTGATTCTTTGAGCCTTGAGCCTTGAGCCAGAAGCCTTGAACCTTGAGCCTTGAGCCTTCACTTTTGATCCTTGATCCTTGAGCCGGGGCCCTTAAGCCTTGAAATTTGAACCTTGAACCTTGACCCTTGAGCCTTGACCCTTGATCCTTCATCCTTCATCCTTGAGCCTTGAGCCTTAAGCCTTAAGCCTTGAGCCTTGAGCCTTGAGCCTTGAGCCTTGAGCCTTGAGCCTTGAGCCTTGAGCCTTGAGCCTTGAGCCTTGAGCCTTGAGCCTTGAGCCTTGAGCCTTGAGCCTTGAGCCTTGAGCCTTGAGCCTTGAGCCTTGAGCCTTGAGCCTTGAGCCTTGAGCCTTGAGCCTTGAGCCGTGAGCCTTGAGCCCTGAGCCCTTAGCCCTTAGCCCTGATCCTTGATCCTTGAGCCTTGAGCCTTGAGCCTTGAGCCTTGAGCCTTGAACCTTGATCCTTGAGCCTTGATCCTTGAGCCTTGAGCCTTGACCCTTTGAGCCTTGAGCCTTGAGACTTGAACCTTGAGGCTTGAGCATTGACTTTTCAGCATTTACCCTTGAGCCGTGACCCTTGAGCCTTGAGCTTTGAACCTTTAATCTTGAGCCTTGAGCCTTGAGCCTTGAGCCTTGAGCCTTGAGCCTTGAGCCTTGAGCCTTGAGCCTTGAGCCTTGAGCCTTGAGCCTTGAGACTTGAGCCTTGAGCCTTGAGCCTTGAACCTTGAGCCTTGAACCTTGACTCTTGTGCCTTGACCCTTGAGCCATGAGCGTTGAGCCTTGAACCTTGGCGCTTGAACCTTGACCCTTAAGCTTTGATACTTAAGCCTTGATCCTTGAGCCTTGATCCTTAATCCTTGAGCCTTGAGCCTTGAGTCTTGATCCTTGAGCCTTGAGCCTTGTGCCTTGATCCTTGAGCCTTGAGCCTTAAGCCTTGATACTTGATCCTAGAGCCTTGTGCCTTGATCCTTGAGCTTCGAGCCTTGCGCTTTGAGCCTTGAGCCTTGAGCCTTGAACCTTGAGCCTTGAGCCTTGAGCCTTGAGCTTTGAGCTATAAGTCTTGAGCCTTGAGCTTTGAGCCTGGAACGTTGAGCCTTGAACCTTGCACCTTCACTCTTAAACCTTGAGCCTTGATCTTTCACCCTTGAGCCTTGAGCATTGAGTCTTGAGTTTTGAGCCTTGACCCAATGAGCCTTCAGCCTTGAGCTTTGAACCTTGAGCCTTGAGCCTTGAGCCTTGAGCCTTGAGCCTTCAGCCTTGACCCTTCAGCCTTCAGCCTATAGCCTTGATCCTTGAGCCTTGAGCGTTGAGCCTTGACCCCCTAGCATTGAGCGTTGAACCGTGAGCAATGAGCCTTGAGCGTGGATCCTTTAGTGTTGATCGTATAGCGTTGCGCCTTGAGGCTTGATTCTTTGAGCCTTGAGCCTTGAGCCAGAAGCCTTGAACCTTGAGCCTTGAGCCTTCACTTTTGATCCTTGATCCTTGAGCCGTGACCCTTAAGCCTTGAAATTTGAACCTTGAACCTTGACCCTTGAGCCTTGAGCCTTGAGCCTTGAGCCTTGAGCCTTGAGCCTTGAGCCTTGAGCCTTCAGCCTTTAGCCTTGGGCGTTGAGCGTTGAGCCTTGACCCTTGAGCGTTGAGCGTTGATCCTTTGAGCCGTGAGCATTGGGCCTTGAGCGTGGATCCTTGAGTGTTGATCGTATAGCGTTGCGCCTTGAGGCTTGATCCTTTGAGCCTTGAGCCTTGAGCCTAAAGCCTTGAAATTTGAGCCTGAAGCCATGAACCTTGAGCCTTTACTTTTGATCCTTGATCCTTGAGCCGTGACCCATAAGCCTTGAGATTTGAACCTTGAACATTAACCCTTGAGCCTTGACCCTTGATCCTTGAGCCTTGAGCCTTGAGCCTTAAGCCTTGAGCCTTGAGCCGTGAGCCTTGAGCCTTGAGCCTTGAGCCTTGAGCCTTGATCTTTGAGCCTTGATCCTTGAGCCTTAAGCCTTGAGCCTTGAGCCTTTGAGCCTTAAGCCTTGAGACTTGAACCTTAAGGCTTGAGCCTTGACTTTTCAGCATTTACCCTTGAGCCGTGACCCTTGAGCCTTGAGCTTTGAACCTTTAATCTTTACCCTTGACCCTTGAGCCTTGAGCCTTGAGCATTGAGCCTTAAGCGTTGAGCCTTGAGCCTTGACCCTTGAGCGTTGAGCGTTGAGCCTTGAGCCTTGAGTGTTGATCCTTGAGCCTTGATCCTTGAGCGTCGAGCCTTGAGCCTTGAACCTTGAGCCTTGAACCTTGACTCTTGTGCCTTGACCCTTGAGCCATGAGCGTTGAACCTTGAACCTTGGCGCTTGAACCTTGACCCTTAAGCCTTGATACTTAAGCCTTGATCCTTGAGCCTTGATCCTTAATCCTTGAGCCTTGAGCCTTGAGTCTTGATCCTTGAGCCTTGAGCCTTGTGCCTTGATCCTTCAGCCTTGAGCCTTAAGCCTTGATACTTGATCCTAGAGCCTTGAGCCTTGATCCTTGAGCTTCGAGCCTTGCGCCTTGAGCCTTGAGCCTTGAGCCTTGAGCCTTGAACCTTGAGCCTTGAGCCTTGAGCTTTGAGCTATAAGTCTTGAGCCTTGAGCTTTGAGCCTGGAACATTGAGCCTTGAACCTTGCACCTTCACTCTTGAACCTTGAGCCTTGAACCTTGAGCCTTGATCTTTCACCCTTGAGCCTTGAGCATTGAGTCTTGAGTTTTGAGCCTTGACCCAATGAGCCTTCAGCCTTGAGCTTTCAACCTTGAGCCTTGAGCCTTGAGCCTTGAGCCTTGAGCCTTGAGCCTTCAGCCTTGACCCTTCAGCCTTCAACCTTGATCATTGAGCCTTGAGCGTTGAGCCTTGACCCCCTAGCGTTGAGCGTTGAACCGTGAGCAATGAGCCTTGAGCGTGGATCCTTTAGTGTTGATCGTATAGCGTTGCGCCTTGAGGCTTGATTCTTTGAGCCTTGAGCCTTGAGCCAGAAGCCTTGAACCTTGAGCCTTCACTTTTGATCCTTGATCCTTGAGCCGTGACCCTTAATCCTTGAAATTTGAACCTTGAACCTTGACCCTTGAGCCCTGACCCTTGATCCTTGATCCTTCATCCTTGAGCCTTGAGCCTTGAGCCTTGAGCCTTGAGCCTTGAGCCTTGAGCCTTGAGCCTTGAGCCTTGAGCCTTGAGCCCTGAGCCATTAGCCCTTAGCCTTGATCCTTGAGCCTTGAGCCTTGAGCCTTGAGCCTTGAGCCTTGAGCCTTGAACCTTGTTCCTTGAGCCTTTATCCTTGAGCCTTGAACCTTGACCCTTGAGCCCTGACCCTTGATCCTTGATCCTTCATCCTTGAGCCTTGAGCCTTGAGCCTTGAGCCTTGAGCCTTGAGCCTTGAGCCTTGAGCCTTGAGCCTTGAGCCTTGAGCCCTGAGCCATTAGCCCTTAGCCTTGATCCTTGAGCCTTGAGCCTTGAGCCTTGAGCCTTGAGCCTTGAGCCTTGAACCTTGTTCCTTGAGCCTTTATCCTTGAGCCTTGAGCCTTGACCCTTTGAGCCTTGAGCCTTGAGACTTGAACCTTGAGGCTTGAGCATTGACTTTTCAGCATTTACCCTTGAGCCGTGACCCTTGAGCCTTGAGCTTTGAACCTTTAATCTTGAGCCTTGAGCCTTGAGCATTGAGCCTTGAGCCTTGAGCCTTGAGCCTTGAGCCTTGAGCCTTGAGCCTTGAGCCTTGAGCCTTGAGCCTTGAGCCTTGAGCCTTGAGCCTTGAGCCTTGAGCCTTGAGCCTTGAGCCTTGAGCCTTGAGCCTTGAGCCTTGAACCTTGATCCTTGAGCCTTGATCCTTGAGCCTTGAGCCTTGACCCTTTGAGCCTTGAGCCTTGAGACTTGAACCTTGAGGCTTGAGCTTTGACTTTTCAGCATTTACCCATGAGCCGTGACCCTTGAGCCTTGACCTTTGAACCTTTAATCTTGAGCCTTGAGCCTTGAGCCTTGAGCATTGAGCCTTGAGGCTTGAGCCTTGAGCCTTGAGCCTTGAGCCTTGAACCTTGATCCTTGAGCTTTGATCCTTGAGCCTTGAGCCTTGACCCTTTGATCCTTGAGCCTTGAGACTTGAACCTTGAGGCTTGAGCTTTGACTTTTCAGCATTTACCCTTGAGCCGTGACCCTTGAGCCTTGAGCTTTGAACATTTAATCTTGACCCTTGAGCCTTGAGCCTTGAGCATTGAGCCTTGAGCCTTGAGCCTTGAGCCTTGATCCTTGAGCCTTGAGCCTTGAGCATTGAGCCTGGATCCTTTGAGCCTTGAGCCTTGAGCTATGAATCTTGAGCCTTGAACCTTGACTTTAAGCCTTGAGCCTTGAGACTTTAGCCTTGAGCCTTGACTTTTGTGTTGGAATATGCTTCACGTGTATAACATATAGTTATATGGATAGTTGTATGTGAGCCTAAAGGGTCACACACTTATACACTAAACACCTTGTTATATATAATGTAATTAGTGTAATTATATTATATATAGAATAATGTAAGTAATTCACTAAGTAATTAAGTTTAAATTTGTTTAGACTTAAGTTATCTAGTGGGATTAATTGAAAGAAAGAAAGGACAAGGGGCTAAGTGGATATTTCTCTAAACTTGTTTAGGGTATATAAGGCTTAGATTAGGGAGCAAGCAATTAACCCTAATACCTCCTCCCCTTGTACCCTACGACCGAAACTACTCCCTCTCTAGGGTTCTTGGTTTTTGCCTCTTTCAATCTTGCAAGGACTAGCATCTTCAAGGGTGTTCAAGTTAGTGTAGTGTGGACTTGCTTTAGAGGTATTCCCCATTGGAATCCTTGGTTTCGGTTGCTCACAATATCCATCCGAATTCATCATTAATCAAAGGCAACTAGGGTATGATTCTTATACCATTCTCTTTGATTTATTGTATAGTTTAATTATGTTTATCAATATTAGATCCGGTTATGGTGATTAAACTTTTCCGCTGCGTTTTGGTTCTTGTTTTAACCTAAAATCACCATTAGTGGTATCACGAGTCATTATATTGATAATATAATTAACTAGTTTTTGTAAAAGTAGCAAAAAAAATCGATTTTTGGTGTTTTTATGCTAACCGATCGGAAAATAATAAGAACCCTAGGGTTCTTATTTTTTCGACTTTTTATAAATACCAAGGGTTAAAAATATGATTTTTGGTAACCCTACATGCTACTTGTTACAAAAACCCTAATCAAAAATTAATCTTGTTATTGTTTTTTTGATTATTTGGCTTGGATTTTATATTTATTTTTCTTTTTTGTTGATATGGCAAAACATGTATTTTTGCCATATCCCAAGCCAAAAACTTGTCAATTGTTGATTGTTTGTGCAAACCGATGAAAGCCTAGACCTTGTGATGAATGTGTTGTCGTTTGGTTGTTTGATTGTTTTTGGAAAAGCCGTGTTTTTTGGCTTAATTGTTGTAATTTTCTTTCATTTTTTCCTTCATGTTTGGTGCCATTTTTTTGGGGCAATTTCAATGTAAAAGTAATTAGAATAGTTGTATTTTATTTCTTTATATTATTGTAAATTGTTGACCAAAGATGAAGAAACAATGAAGAAAAAACAACAATTTTCGGCACCTCCTGCGCAGCTGCACGAAAACAGACTTTCCCGGAGATTGGCAAATCCGTTGGACCTGAAACTGTAACGTCCTGAAATTTTAGTTAAATAATTTATAATTAAAATTAAATTTTAAATTACGTCTTAGACGGACTATGAATTAACTGTGTAATAACTATGTGACATTCGATGAGGGTGAGTGTTTTTCTTAAATATGTGACGTTTGGTTACGCGTCAAGTGTGTTAATTATTATATCTTCTTTTCATTATTTTAAACCCTGAGAGTTAGAGTCAAGGCCGGGCGGAGGCCACGGCCAAGACCCGATTAGTTATGCCGTTATGTAGACGTGGTGTGAAGTTTTGATTTTAATTCTCGAGTTAGCAAAAGGGCGAGCCGGATATGTTTCCATCCTTTCTCTTGTTCGGCCCGAGTTCTGGAGATTAGGAGCCCAAGATAATTGAGCCCAAGTTTTCTAATTAAGTCTTAAACCCATCTAATCTAGACTTAAACTAAAATACCCTAAGACCATCCCATTGATCCCTAGGTGCCGACAAAAAAATAAAGAACCATTCTCAGCCGTGATTTTTGGATCATCTCTACCTTCGTCTTCCATTGTTCCAGCCGTTATCAAGAGCATCTCCAATTCATAATTTATTCCTGCCATCGAGTGAGCATGGTTTGATTCTGTGTTGATGAGCAAGCAAGCTAGTCCAATTAATTCTCCGATCCCATGTGAACGCAAGCAAGCAAGATCATCCATTCAATTTTCTGATTTCGTGTGACTAAGGAGCCATCGAGATTGTAGAGCGGTGATCGGGATTATTCTTATCTGTAGTTTATTCCTTTATCAATTCCTTGATTCCTTTAATTTCTTTCCTGTTTTCCGAGTACTAACATGTGACATGGTTGCACTTCGAGTCGGGGGCTGGACAAAACGAGCAGCAATCGAGGGACTGAGCAAGGGAGTTATCATCGTCATAGATTCAGATTGAGGAAGTGAAAAGGTATCGGGAATTCTATTCGGTAAGGTTTTTGTATTCTGCTCGGTTTCGTTTCTTGTTCGATTAGTTTGTTCGACTCTAACATTTAGAATATTGTGGGCTGCAGGAATTCTACTCACCAGCAGAAAAGCATTCGAGCAGGAGGGATTAAGTGATCTCGCGGTTCAAGTTGATAATCGATTCGGTAGTTTTTTTTTAACCTTTTTCTTCACTGTTTTAATTTCCGTAAACTGAGTTGTGAATCTGTTTAGTGTAGAGGGAATACAGGGATGTGATTTTGGAAGTGTAGTACCGAGACTAACCTAGGTCCGGGTTGGTTATGAGCATGTGGTCCTGTTAGTACGGCTGTTGTTGTCCCGTTTCGACTTAATCGATGTGTCCCGATTAGTTAGATTAACATAGACTTGTCATTTATAATTCGGGTTTGGTATATATATATATATATATATATATGGAAAAACTGAGATGTAGGGGCTGTCGGGTAATGAATTCTAAGTGCTCGGGTTCTTCGGTTACGGGTCGGGTTGCTAAAACGGGTTCTATAAGTCAACACTTTTTCTGGCAGAATCTGCCTCCTGTTCTCAACTGTTTTTGACGTGCTTAAATTAATCTTTAGAGTTTTCGGTCTGTGCTGGGACCTTGATTGTTGAGTTAGCTTTTCAATGCCGCAACCCTCTCGTCAATCCGAATTACGATTTAAAAGTTATATCTATTTTAGTATGCTGCTGTTAGGAAACGTGACCTGTACGACATGTCTGTCTTGCGATACTGTTTTGAGACCCGTAGAATCTGTTTTGGCCAGTGACCGTCTCACAACGAATTGTAGTTCTGATTGTCTAATTTATGCAGTAAAAATATGGAAACAATCTAGCGAGCCGTTTAGGAGTAATGGCAGTTCCCGTGAGACCGACGGGTGCTGCCAGTTTTCTAAATTGAGTCCTTGGAATGGATTGTAATTCGGGTTTTCATTTTTATGCTTTTAGGATCGTCTAGGAATAACCGAGCAGCGCCTTAGAGTATTGAGGATCCTTTGGAGCTTACATTTTCTCGAGGTGAGTATTCTCACCGTGTATTCAGTTTTAACGTTATACATGCATGACTTACGTGTTACATTACTTGCACCATATTTGCTATCTGAGTTATCTGTTATCTGAGTTATCTGTGATCTAGCGTCTTGTGTTCTGAGTTTCTGAGTTCTGAGTTTCTGAGTTTTGAGTTAAACATTAAACATAATATATCTGACTTGACACCGAAGAGCACTGGTGTCAGACGTTTTGACTTGGCACCGAAGAGTACTGGTGCCAGGCCTTTTGACTCAACACCGAAGAGTACAGGTGTTGAGGTGCTGTGAGGCGGGTCGAGGTTGATCTCTCGGCTCAAGTCACACTAGCGCGCTATATAAATTAAAATCTGAGTAATAAAATCCGAGAAATAAATCTGAGTAATTAATCGAGTAGATTCTGAGTAGGAGTACACCGATGTGCCCTCATGTGTTGTATGTTTTAATTGTTTACATTTTGAGATTATTCACTCAGCTTCCCAGCTGACCCAAACTTTCCCCCACATTGTTTCAGGTACCAGCAAAGGAAAGGAGAAGGTGAACGGTTGACCGCTGTATCTTTTCATTACTGATGTGGACAACATTTAATATTTTAAAACACTTTATTTTATTTAAACTATTTTCGCATTAAATACATTTTTAAATGAAAATATTATTATTGGGATTTAATTATTCAAGTTATTGGGACCTTTTTATTTAAAATCTTGTATTTAAAAATTTTAAATTTTCTGAATTTTTTGGGTGTTACAGAAACCACCGCCAAAAGTTCCGTAACTCAGAGACCTACAACTTTTCAGAGGCCGGGAAGACTAACGAAGACTCCTTCAGTGACTTTTCGGGCTTCCAAGGCTGCTGGAATTTTCTGGCAGATTCATTTTTTCACAAGTTTGGGTTCTACTTGCTCAAGAATGTCTTGGAGCAAGTGGGAGCCCATTGGGTTTATGTAGGCCCGTTTGGGTTCATGTTGGCCCGTCCCTTAGATTGACCCTTCGGTCCGTCGTGATGACTCACGTGACCGAACCTAGGATTTCATCGGTCGAGGTTTGCACAAAAGTTTTTACCGTTTATTACAAGACTTATGAAGTGGTATGAATGAAGTACATGATTCATTCATATCTTAATAAAATTTTATTAAATTAAAATTTAACATACCTTAAATTTAAGTCACGCCGTCCAATCGATTGTAAATCACTTGCTTCTATTTTTGAATTCACGTGAGACGTGGTTCGAATCTAGATTCGAGGTCATTATTCTCTACGCGTGAGACCTAGAGCTATTTTGACATGATTTCATATTGGATGACTTAATCGAGTTAACGGTGAGACCTTGACTCGAGGCGACGATGCGACAAACATGCCACTTGACCCTAGATGCTTGTTCACTAGGTGCCACGAAGTCCCATACCTCTAAGAGTTGCACTTGTAATGCAATTTTTGAACGTCACCTACCTATTGGATCTATCACATCTAGCAGATCAACTGATGCGGTGATAGAATCTCAATGGGATCTTAGCTTTTAATTAAAATTAATTGGGTAGTTAATTGATTAAAAGAAATTAGTATCGAAAATACTAATTAATGAATTTTGATATTTTGTAGATGACTTCTACTAATCAAACCCTAACTCACACCACCATTCGTTCCGTTCTCGAAAAAGAGAAACTTGATGGAACGAACTTTGTGGACTGGGCTCGTAACCTAAGGATTGTCCTTAGGGCCGAGCACAAGTACCACCATTTGGAGGAGGCGTTGCCCCCTGCCACTGCTGCTACCGCCACCCCTGCTGTTCGTGCGGCCTATACCAAGAGGTTTAACGAACAACAAGAGGTCGCCGCGCTCATGCTGGTGAGCATGATCCCTGAGATTCAGAAGAATCTCGAGGACCTCACAGCATTCGATATGATGGCTGAACTTAAGACATCATATCAAAAGCAAGCTGATCAGGAACTCTTTTACACGGTCAAAGCCTTCCATGCTTGCAAGCAGGAGGAGGGACAGTCTGTTAGCTCTTATCTTTTGAAGATGAAGAGTTACCTAGACCGAATGGAGAAACTTGGCTACCCTATGCCTCATATCCTTGGAATTGGGTTAATTCTAACCTCACTTCACAAGGACTATGCACCGTTTGTCATGACTTATCATATGCATAGTATGGGGAAGACTTTCGCCGAATTACATGCTATGCTGAAACAAACGGAAGCTGGGCTACCCAAGAAAACTCCAACCCCTACTGTCCTTGCCATAAGGCAAGGAAAGATCCAAAAACCAAAACCGCAAGTAGTTGCTAAGGCCCCAGGCAAGGGAAAGCAAGTTTACAAGCCCAAGCGAAAGGTTCCCCCACCTACTCATAAGGAGCATCCTGCTAAGGATCTTGCTTGCCATCACTGCAGTGAAACAGGCCACTGGAGGAGGAATTGTCCTGCCTACCTGACAGAGTTGATGAAGAACAAAGCCAATAAGATTGGCACATCAGGTATCTTCACAATAGAACTATATGCTTTCCCTAAGAAATCATGGGTATATGACACTGGTTGTGGAACTCACATTTGTAATACCATGCAGGGTCTAAGGGGAAGTAGAAAGCTAAACGATGAAGCTTTGGACTTGTACGTGGGCAATGGAATGCGTGCACCGGTCGAAGCTATAGGAAGCTATGATTTAATCCTTCCTAGTGGTTTAATTATTGTATTAGACAATTGTCACTATGCGCCTAGTATTACTAGGGGTATAGTATCACTTTCTTGTTTGTGGAATAATGGTTTTATTCATACATTTACGGATTATGGTATTTCGGTTTCAAAGGATAATGTTTTTTACTTTAATGCTATTCCTCGTGACGGTATCTTTGAGATTGACATGCATAATCGTATTACAAACAATAGTTCTATTTATACGTGTAGCAATAAGAAATCCAAGTTGAATTTGGATTCTACTTACCTATGGCATTGTCGCCTTTGCCATGTTAACAAGAAACGTGTTTTAAAATTACAAAAGGATGGACTTATAAAATCAGATGATTATGAATCATTTGATAAATGTGTTTCTTGTATAGCTGGCAAAATGGCGTGCAAGCCTTTCTCCCATGTAGGCGAAAGGGCCAATGATCTACTTGGACTCATACATACCGATGTATGTGGCCCTTTTAGAACTCGAACTAGGGAAGGTGCTACCTACTTCACTACTTTCACAGACGACTTTAGTCGTTATGGTTACTTTTACTTGATTAAACATAAACATGAAACCTTTGAAAAGTTCAAAGCTTTCCAAAATGAAGTAGAAAATCAACTCGGCAAGAAGATAAAAGCTCTCCGGTCCGATCGAGGAGGAGAGTACATGAGCCATGAGTTTCAAGACCATCTTAAGAATTGTGGGATTGTCTCACAATTCACTCCCCCTTATACACTACAGCATAATGGTGTATCAGAGAGGAGAAATCGCACCTTGCTTGACATGGCCCGATCGATGATGAGTCCTACAAGCCTCTATCCTTTTTGGGTTATGCACTCAAATCGGCTGCTCGAATACTGAATATGGTTCCCACCAAGAAGGTTGAAAAGACACCATATGAGATATGGCATGGGAAAGTCCCAAACTTGTCTTACTTGAAGGTATGGGGTTGTGAGGCTCTCGTGAAACGAGACACGCCAAACAAACTTGAACCCAGAGCTGTCAAGTGCATCTTTATAGGATACCCTGAGGAAACGATGGGTTACTATTTCTACTACCCACCTGAGCAAAAGGTAATTATTGCTCATTATCATTAGTACAAAAATCATCAATCGCCACTACAAAAAATCGTGGTTATATATCATTAGCCATGGTTTTATTTTACATCAAAAGCGTAGTCTATTCTTCCGCGTTTTAAAGTGCATATATGGCTACGGTTGATTTTAGTGGCCATATCATATGGAAAAGTGTAGCGATAGCATACAACCGTGGCTAATGGTTACCATATAGTCATATGTAATTAAAACGACAATAGTTGTAATCCTACTTTTAGAGACACAATTTATTGTAAATTGTGGCTAATGGTTACCATATAGCCACATATCGTTATATTGGTGGTGACTACATGCCTGATTTTAGACACATAGTTTTATATACAATGTGACTAATCTATTATGTGTTGTCACATGTAGTTATGTTGAGGGTGACCGTAGAGTTCTTATAGACACAAGGTTTTTTTGTAATTGTGGCTCTAGTTTAACCTATAGCCACATTAAAAATAAATTTAATCCGTGACTTTTAATATATTTGGCCACACTAAAAAAAATTCCAACATGGTTATTATTTCATTTTTGACCTGTCAAACTCGATTGGTAATAGTCAATCCCTTGTAAAAACCCGATTTAAACCGTTAAATTGACGGCCAAAGAATTGCACTGCACCGAGCCTTAAGTCAAATGACCACACAACGTGAAAGGCATAAGAGACTCAATCTTTAATTGCTTCAATATAGTTGGTGCACACATCTTTTATAGTGAAAGTAATTCCCCAACTTTCATACAAATAGCAATGTGGGATAACATTTAGCCACATTTAAACCAATTAACGTGACAATTGGTTGCTTTTAGACACATAATCAATTTAACTATAGTCGTAATCTTGGTATAGCCACATGAAAAATTGAGTGACTATTTTTTGTCCTATAGCCACATGACACACAATAATGATCGTAGTTGTATACTAACTTTCAACAACAACGACTTCATGTGGCTAATAAACACATATGCCCACAAATACTAGTATCACACTTAATCATGGCTATTGTTTTCCCTTTAGCCACATAAATCGTTATCTCATATATGTGACCCTTGATAATATTTAGCCATATTTAACATTATTAACGTGACAATTTGCTACTTGTAAACACACATTTATATACGATTAGATGGTGATTATAACTAATTTTAGAGACATAATTTTAATTTTACATTTACCATTGCTATTATTTAGGTTATGGCCACATACAATTTTAGTTTTATCTTGATTTGATTTAGGGTATGACAGATATCCATCATATAGCCATGCAGATAAATAAAAGTTTTGAGTGACTATTGTTTATTGTATAGCCACATAACACACACAATAATGAGCGTGGTTGTATACTTCTATCAACAACAATGAATTTCATGTGGCAAATGAATACCAATTTTTGGACACACGAGTAGTTGATCCATGTGGCTAAATATGTGTCTTTCGCCTCATGTATTAACCGTCGCAAAACAATGTCACGTTTTAAAAAAACATTATGGCGAAAATTGTGACATACGGCCACACTACATGACCGTGGCTAGCAATGGACACGTTTATCATGTTAAATCGTGGCTAAAGTGTTCAAATCTAATTTGCAATTGCCACAATAATTTAGTTAAAATGTGGCAAAAACAATATTAGAACATTATTTTTTATATTTAGCCACACGGACATTTTAACCTGTGGCGAGGTTGTTTAAAAAAACCGTGGCTAAAAGCTATTTTTGTACTAGTGTATGCTGAGTTTCTTGAGAGCAATCTCATGTCACAAGAAACAAGTGGGAGTACCATCGACTTTGACGAGATTCCAAGCGATGAAGATGCACAACCTATTGTAGATACTAGCGAACATCAAGATGAGGCTAAACATGAAACTGTTCCTGTTGCACCTCAAAATGATGTAGTCCCCGTTCGAAGGTCCGCAAGGACACCTCATGCACCTGAACGATATGGATTCCATGTCGATGATGAGGAGCTAAGTTTAGGGGATCATAATGAACCCCCTAACTATCGAGCTGCATTAGCAGATTCTGAATCTGACAAATGGCTTGATGCTATGAACGCGAAAATGCAATCCATGAAAGATAACCAAGTATGGACTTTGGTTGATCTTCCTCCGAACAGTAAGACTGTTGGCAGCAAGTGGCTCTTCAAGAAGAAGACCGACATGGATGGCAATGTACACACCTATAAAGCTCGGTTGGTGGCAAAAGGTTACACTCAAACTTACGGGATTGACTATGACAAAACCTTCTCGCTTGTTGCCGACGTTAGAGCTATTAGGATCATCATAGCCATAGCAGCGTACTATGACTATGAGATTTGGCAAATGGATGTTAAAAATGCTTTCTTAAATGGACACCTCGATGAAGATGTCTATATGGTTCAGCCTGAGGGATTTGTAAGTACAAAGCACCCTAAGAAAGTATGTAAGCTTCAAAGGTCCATTTATGGACTAAAGCAAACATCCAGAAGTTGGAACAAAAGATTCGACGAGGAAATCAAAACGTTTGGTTTCACTCAGAATCCCGACGAGCCATGTGTATATGTAAGAGCTAGTGGGAGCATTGTCGTCTTCCTAATCCTATATGTCGATGACATACTACTCATAGGAAATAACATTCCAATGCTACAAGATGTAAAATCCTGGCTTGGGAAGTGCTTCGCTATGAAGGATCTTGGGGAAGCGGCATATATACTTGGTATTAAGATCTACTGGGATAGATCTAAGCGGTTAATCGGACTAAGTCAAAGTGCGTACATTGATAAGATTCTAAAACGGTTTAGAATGGAGGCTTCCAAACGTGGAAACCTCCCTATGCAACACAATGTACACTTGAGTAAGACTCAAGGACCGTCCTCACCTGATGAGATGAAACGTATGCCTGATGTCCCCTATGCCTCGGCAGTAGGGTCAATCATGTATGTTGTACGGTGCACAAGACCTCATGTAGCGTTCTCTCAGAACCTTACGAGCCGATACCAACAGAATCCAGGTGAGAGTCACTGGACTGCTGTTAAGAACATACTGAAGTATCTTAGGAACACTAAAGATATGTTTCTTGTCTATGGTCGTGGAAGTCAAGATGAACTAAGCGTCACTTGTTATTCTGATGCTAGTTTTGAGACTGATAGAGATGATTCCAAATCTCAAACGGGGTATGTTTTCGTTTTGAACGGAGGCGCTATTGCTTGGAAGAGTGCAAAGCAGAGCACTATCGCTATGTCTTCTACAGAAGCTGAACACATTGCAACTACTGAAGCTGCAATGGAAGCTGTTTGGATGAGGAAATTCATTTATGGGCTTGGAGTTGTCCCCAGTAATGAAAGACCTATGGATATGTACTGTGACAACACAGGTGCTATCATCATTGCCAACGAACCCGGTGTTCAGAAAGGCGCCAGACATTATCGGAGGAAGCTTCACTACATTAGAGATGCGATCCTAATGGGAGATGTACGCTTACTCAAAGTTCATACAGATGACAACTTAGCTGATCCCTTCACGAAGCCAATGACATGCACCAAACATATTGAGCATGCTAGAAACATTGGGCTTCGACCAGCTAGTAGTTTCATGTAATCTGTTTTAGTATTTGGATAATGGAACATTGAGCAGTTTTTATTGGAATAAACTGATATATTTGATATGATCGTTTTATATGAATATCTACTGTGTTCTATATTTGCATGTTTATATCCATGAATATTTACTGTGTTTTATATTCTAAATTGTCCATTGTCATATTAATAATATGGGAATATTATTAAGACAAATCTGAGGGCATTGATGACATTATCTTAGTATGACTAAGGATGATGAAATCAAACTCACATGTCGTTCATAACGATGCACGGTTGGACTGACCCAACCTATGAGAAATCACTTCCTGGATTTATGTCACAAGTGAATCTCACAAAGGCTTTGTCACTTATCCTCTGACTTGAGATGCAAGTTGGTTTGTGTATGTAGAGGGGTAAACTTTGATGTGGTTAAACGCTGACCTGAATAAGGCTGCTATAACAACCATTATCGGGTTTGTCATTAAGCATACGACAGTCAATAAAGAATTTGTTCCTCCACGTATGTGGATTAAATACTACTGGGCCCCTCGATGATTTTGAATAGATGTATGTGTGGCCACACCCAAAAGGTAATCAAGATGAATCTTGATTGGTTTTGGTAATCTATTTCATTGTATAGATCGAGAAACAGAATCGTTGAAGTTTTAGATTGACATTGATCCTTGTCTAAAATTCAACATAGTATCAGTAACAAAGGATAACTGATTGAAAAACCTTCGAACAAAGATTTTATGAAACTCCTCATGTACTTCTAGGGGCATTGGCGGGTTGCTAGACTCTAACCTTTGCTTGTATAACTACTTGATGTTATCATGCGCGCAAGTGGGAGCTGTTGGAATATGCTTCACGTGTATAACATATAGTTATATGGCTAGTTGTATGTGAGCCTAAAGGGTCACACACTTATACACTAAACACCTTGTTATATATAATGTAATTAGTGTAATTACATTATATATATAATAATGTAAGTAATTCACTAAGTAATTAAGTTTAAATTTGTTTAGACTTAAGTTATCTAGTGGGATTAATTGAAAGAAAGAAAGTACAAGTGGCTAAGTGGATATTTCTCTAAACTTGTTTAGGGTATATAAGGCTTAGATTAGGGAGCAAGCAATTAACCCTAATACCTCCTCCCCTTGTACCCTACGACCGAAACTACTCCCTCTCTAGGGTTCTTGGTTTTTGCCTCTTTCAATCTTGCAAGGACTAGCATCTTCAAGGGTGTTCAAGATAGTGTAGTGTGGACTTGCTTTAGAGGTATTCCCCATTAGAATCCTTGGTTTCGGTTGCTCACAATATCCATCCGAATTCATCATTAATCAAAGGCAACTAGGGTATGATTCTTATACCATTCTCTTTGATTTATTGTATAGTTTAATTATGTTTATCAATATTAGATCCGGTTATGGTGATTAAACTTTTCCGCTGCGTTTTGGTTCTTGTTTTAACCTAAAAACACCATTATTTTGAGCCTTGAGCGTTGAGACGTGACCCTTGAGTCTTGAGCATTGAACCTTGAACCTCGACCCTTGAGCCTTGAACCTTGAGCCTTGAGCCTTGTGCCTTGAGATTTGAGCCTTGAGCCTTGAGCCTTGAGCATTGACCCTTTGAGCCTTAAGCCTTGACACTTGAACCTTGACGCTGTAACGCCCCAAAAATTTGTATTAATTAAATAATATTATTTTCACATTTTTATTAATTATAATTAATATTATTCAGGCGACCTATAGTTGGGAGGTTTGTTATTATCAGACGTTATATTTAAACTATTATAGGTTTCATGAGTTTATACGTTAGCTAGTTAGCAATAACCATGAGCCGAGTTTAATGTTAGTGAGTCAGACCGGCCAAAGGCCAAGGCCCGGGCTTTTGATTTCGGGCTTGTTTAGACTTTGGTATTGCATCTAAAACCCCTAACTCTTTTAGCCTCGTTTTTTTTATCTACTGTAGAGTAGTTCGGAATATAATTGGACCAAGCCGACCTTTTTTTTTCCCTTTGTTTCCGAAACCAGTGATAAGAAGAAGAAAGGTCCAAGGCCCAAGATTTGCTAAGTATATATACTCCTTGGCACCCTAACTCTGCCGACTTGTTGCAATCCCACACCCTTTTCGTATCTTCCTCTCCCTCATACCACTCGCCTCCTTTCTTTCTGATGCAGTCGCCGAACAAGTAGAGAGCTGGAATCACGAGCAGAGTTTGAAGTTTAGTTGTTGTGTACCGGAAGTGAGAAAGAGAGTGATTCCTGATCGTGTCCTCCTTTCATTATCGAGCCAGCAAGCAAGCGGAATCCGAGCAGGAAACTTGTAGAACTCGGTAGTTTATTTGATTCCTCATCTTATTTCTTTTGCTTGTTTCGAATTCCCCTAATAGGGTGCTATTTTCTGGTTCGTGATCATAGTATCAGGCAACGGACAAGGAGTGTAGCAGCCATCGATCGGTGTCGAGGAAGGAGCAGATTATCAAGAAGTGGGTTATCATGGTCGAATCAAGATTTCAATCTGTTCCGGTAGTTCTCTTTGTACTATGTTCTATCCTGCGTTCGATCCTTAGTATATTGTCGTTCAGTTGGTTGCCTTGCTAGTTTGTTTTGTGAAAGGTGGATTCTACGGCTGCGGGTTTTATAACTTAGTTCCGGGAACGAGCCGGGCTCGTTTCGGTTCCGTGAATTGTTGTAGTTAGGTTGTCTTACTAACCGGTTACCGTCCCGAGCCATTAGATATCCCTAGATGTCCTCCCGAATGATGAACTGTTGTTAAGTGGGTGGATAGGTGGTGTATCGGGCACTCGAGGCCAAGCCATGAACTGTAAACGGCGGGTTGGATCCGTGGTCCAAATTGTTTTTATAAAATCGTAATCAAAGGGGAAAACCGAACCAATCGGGTAACCTTTAAAAAAAACAAAATGGAATAGGGTTTTGGGAAAACTTATTACACTTTGAGGAAATTAAATTTTACTGTCAAGTATCAATTTACAATACTCGGGTTGTTATGGTAACGGGTCGGGATTGCTAGTACGGGTTGTAAAGTCAAAGCTTTTCGGGTAAATTCTGACTTCCTGTTCTCGACTGTTTTTAACTAATTTAAAATATCATTTTGGACTTTTGGCCCGTGTTGGTGCCTTGATTTCTGAGTTAGATTTTCAACGCCGCAACCCGCTCGTTAATCCGAATTATGGTTTAAAAGTTTTAGTCAATTTAGTATGCTGCTGTTAGGAAGATGAGCTGTGCAGCAGGTCTGTCTTGCAATTCTGTTTTGACACACTTAGAATCTGTTTTGGCCAGTGACTGTCTCACAGTAAATTGTAGTTCTGATTGTCTAGTTGTCGTGGTAAAAAGATGGGGAAAATAAAATGAGCCGTTTAGGAGTTATGGCAGTTTCCGTGAGACTGACGGGTGCTGCCAGCTTTCTGAAATAAGCCCTCGGGTAGAATTTTAATTCAGGGTTTCGCTTTTTGGTTTAGGACCGTCTAGGAGATAACGTGCTGTCCTTCTGATTGTCGGGAACCCTTTGGAGCTTACGTTTCTCGAGGTGAGTATTCTCACCGTGTATTCAGTTTTAACGTTATACATGCATGACTTACCTGTTACATTACTTGCACCATATTTGCTATCTGAGTTATCTGTTATCTGAGTTATCTGTTATCTAGAGTTATCTGTGATCTAGCATCTTGTGTTCTGAGTTTCTGAGTTCTGAGTTTCTGAGTTTTGAGTTAAACATTAAACATAATATATCTGACTTGACACCGAAGAGCACTGGTGTCAGACGTTTTGACTTGAAACCGAAGAGTACTGGTGCCAGGCCTTTTTGACTCAACACCGAAGAGTACTGGCGTTGAGGTGGTGTGAGGCGGGTCGAGGTTGATCTCTCGGCCCAAGTCACACAAGCGCGCTATATAAATTAAAACATGAGTAATAAAATCCGAGAAATAAATCTGAGTAATTAATCGAGTAGATTCTGAGTAGGAGTACACCGATGTGCCCTCATGTGTTGTATGTTTTAATTGTTTACATTTTGAGATTATTCACTCAGCTTCCCAGCTGACCCAAACTCTCCCCCACATTGTTTCAGGTACCAGCAAAGGAAAGGAGAAGGTGGACGGTTGACCGCTGTATCTTTTCATTACTGATGTGGACAGCATTTAATATTTTAAAACACTTTATTTTAATTAAACTATTTCCGCATTAAATACAATTTTAAATGAAAATATTGTTATTGGGATTTAATTATTCAATTTATTGGGACCTTTTTATTTAAAATCTTGTATTTAGAAAATTTTTATTTTTGTAAAAATTTGGGTGTTACAGACGCTTCAGCCTTGACTTTTCAGCCTTTACCCTTGAGCCGTGACCCTTGAGCCTTGAGCTTTGAACCTTGAGTCTTGACCCTTGACTCTTGAGCCTTGAGCCTTGAGCCTTGAGCCTTGAGCCTTGAGCCTTGCGACTTGAGCCTTGAGACTTGAGCCTTGAGCCTTGAGCCTTGAGCCTGAAGCCTTGATTCTTAAGCCTTGATCCTTGAGCATTGAGCCTTGATCCTTTGAGCCTTGAGCCTTGAGCTTTGAACCTTGAGCCTTGAACCTTGAGCCTTGACTTTGAGCCTTGAGCCTTGAGACTTGAGCCCTGACTTTTGAGCCTTGAGCGTTGAGACGTGACCCTTGAGTCTTGAGCTTTGACCCTTGAACCTCGACCCTTGAGCCTTCAACCTTGAGCCTTGAGCCTTGTGCCTTGAGCCCTGAGCCTTGAGCTTGGAGCCTTGAGCCTGGAGCCTTGAGCCTTGAGCCTTGAGCCTTGAGCCTTGAGCCTTGAGCCTTGAGCCTTGAGCCTGTAACCTTGTGCCTTGAGCCATAAGGCTTGAGCCTTGAGTTTGAGCCTTGAGCCATGACCCTTCTTGAGCTTTGAACCTTGTACCTTGACGCTTGAGCCTTGAGTCGTGAGGATCCTTTGAGCGTTGAGCCTTGAGCCTTGACTTTTGAGCCTTGACTTTTGAGCCTTGAAGCTTGAGCCTTGAGCCTTGAGCCTTAAGCCTTGAGCCTTGAGCCTTGAGCCTTGAGCCTTGGGCCTTGAGCCTTGAGCCTTGAGCCTGTTGGAATATGCTTCACGTTCATGACATATAGTTATATGGGTAGATGTATGTGAGCCTACAGGGTCACACACTTGTACAACAAACACCATTTAATATATATATATATAATATAATTAGGGTAATTATATTATTTATATACAAACTATAATTTGTGGCTAATTATGTTTTAATTAATTGTTAAGTTAAAACATATTAGTGAGTAATCATAAAGAATCAAAAGTACAAGGGGCTAAGTGTCATATCTCATAACTTGTATTATAGATATATACTTAGAATAGGGAGCAAGAAAAAAAAACCCTAATCTCTCCCTCTCAAAATACACGGCCGCACATCGAAATCATGAATGGAATTTGATTTGGTAATTCCTTTTCGTTTTTGGTTGACTCACGTCCAAAAGAAAAAGTGTGGTGGATATTTGTGACATGTAATCGTACGCCCAGAAAAACACAATATACTACCTCTTTGATTTTGGTTTTAAATGCGCGTCCCCTTTTAGTTTTGATTTTGATTGTCTTGAGCAAGGGACTAGTATACCAATTGGTGTTCTAGATTGGTGTAGTGTGGACTAGCTTTAGAGGAATTCTAACTTGAATTCTTGGAGTTCTTCATCCTCATTCGTTGGTGTAATCAAATGCTTCAAGGGTATGATCTTCATCCTAACTCTTTGATTTTCATGATTTATTATATTGTCAATATGTAGATCCGTTAGTAGTGATTCATATATTATTTTCCGCTGCGTTTTACTTGATTAAACCGTAAATCACTAACAGAGCCTTGGCCCTTGGGCCTTGAGCCTTGAGCCTTGAGCCTTGACCCTTGAGCCTTGAACCTTGACTCTTGAGCCTTGAACCTTGACTCTTGAGCCTTGACCCTTGAGCCTTGAGCGTTGAACCTTTGAGCCATGAGCGTCGAGCCTTGAGCGTTGATCCTTGAGCCTTTAAGCCATGAGCCTTGAGCCTTGAGCCTTGATCCTTGATCCTTGAGCCTTGAGCCTTGATCATTGAGCCTTGATCATTGAGCCTTGATCCTTAAGCCTTGATCCGTGAGCCTTGAGCCTTGATCCGTGAGCCTTGATACTTGAGCCTAATTGAGCCATAAGCCTTGAGCCTTGATCCTTGAGCATTAAGCCTTGAGCCTTGACCCTTTGAGCCTTGACCGTTGAGCTTGAAGCCTTAAACCTTGAGCAATGAGCCTTGAGCTTTGAACCTTGAACCTCGACCCTTCAGCTTTGAACCTTGAGACTTGAGCCTTGTGCCATGAGCCCTGAGCCTCGAGCCTGGAGCTTTGAGCCTTGAGCCTTGAGCCTTGAGCCTTGAACCTTGAGCCTTGAGCCTTGTGCCTTAATCTCTGAGCCTTGAGCCTTGAGCTTTGAGCCGTGACCCTTGATCCTTGAGCTTTGAACCTTGAACCTTGACGCTTGACCCTTGAGCCTTGATCCTTGAGCCTTGAGCCTTGATTCGTTGAGCCTTGAGCCTTGAACCTTGAGCCTTGACGTTTGAGCCTTGACCCTTGAGCCGTGACCCTTGAGCCTTGAGCCTCGAACCTTGAACCTTGAGCCTTGAGCCTTGAGCTTTGAGCGTTGAGCGTTGAGCCTTGACCCTTGAGCATTGAGCGTTGAGCCTTGACCCTTGGGCCTTGAGCCTTAATCCTTTAACCTTGAGCCTGAGCCTTGAGCCTTGAGCCTTGACTATTGAACCTTGACCCTTGAGCCTTGAACGTTGGGCCTTGAGCGTTGATCCTTGAGCCTTTGAATCTTGATGCTTGAGCTTGGAGCCTTGAGCCTTGAGCGTTGAGCGTTGAGCCTTGAGCCTTGAGCCTTGTCCCTTTAACCTTGAGCCTTGAGCCTTGGGCCTTGAGCCTTGGTCCTTTAACCTTCAGCCTTCAGCCTTGAGCCTTGGCCCTTGGGCCTTGATCCTTGAGCCTTGAGCCTTGAGCCTTGAGCCTTGAGCCTTGAACCTTGACTATTAGCCTTGACCCTTGAGCCTTGAACGTTGGGCCTTGAGCGTTGATCCTTGAGCCTTTGAGCCTTGAGGCTTGAGCCTGGAGCCTTGAGCCTTGAGCCTTGAGCCTTGAGCATTGAGCCTTGAGCCTTGAGCCTTGAGCCTTGAGCCTTGAGCCTTGAGCCTTTATCCTTAAGCCTTGAGTCTTGATCGTTAAGCCTTGAGCCTTGATCCTTGATCCTTTAGCATTGAGCGTTGAGCCTTGAGCCTTGAGCTCTGATACTTGAGCCTTGATCCTTGAGCCTTGAGCCTTGATCCTTGATCCTTGATCCTTGAGCCTTGAGCCTTGAGCCTTGAGCCTTGAGCCTTGAGCCTTGAGCCTTAAGCCTTGAGCCTTGAGCCTTGAGCCTTGAGCCTTGAGCCTTGAGCCTTGAGCCTTGAGCCTTGAGCCTTGAGCCTTGAGCCTTGTGCCTTGAGCCTTGAGCCTTGAGCCTTGAGCCTTGAGCCTTGAGCCTTGAGTCTTAAGCCTTGTGCCTTGAGCCTTGAGCCTTCAGCCTTGAACCTTCAGCCTTGAGCCTACAACCTTGAGCCTTCAGTCTTGAACCTCTACTCTTGACTCTTGAGCCTTGAACCTTGAGCCTTGAGCCTTGATCCTTGAGCCTTGAGCGTTGATCCTTGAGCCATGATCCTTGACCGTTGAGCGTTGAGCCTTGATCTTTTAACCCTTGACCGTTGAGCTTGAAGCCTTGAACCTTGAGCATTGAGCCTTGACTTTTGAGCCTTGATCCTTGATCCTTGATCCTTGATCCTTGAGCCGTGACCCTTGAGCCTTGAGCTTTGAACCTTGAACCTTGACCCTTGTGCCTTGATCCTTGCTCCTTGAGCCATGAGCCTTGAGACTTGAGACTTGGGCCTTGAGCCTTGAAACTTGAGCCTTGAGCCTTGAGCCTTGAGCTTTGAACCTTTAGCCTTGAGCCTCAAGCCTTGAGCCTCAAGCCTTGAGCCTGGATCTTGAAACATTGAGCCTTGAACCTTGAATCTTGACACTTGAACCTTGAGCCTTGAGCCATGAGCCTTGAGGCTTGAGCCTTGAGCCTTGAGCCTTGAGCCTTGGGCCTTGAGCCTTGTGCCTCGAGCCTTGCGTCTTGAGCCTTGAGCCTTGAGCTTTGAACCTTGAGTCATAAGCTTGAAGCCTTGAGGATTGAGCCTTGAACCTTGAGCCTTGAGCCTTGACTTTTGAGCCTTGATCCTTGAGCCGTGACCCTTGACCCTTGAAACCTTTTTTTTTTGTTAAAGGGCTATGCCCGGCGAAAAACCAACAAAAAGAAAAGTTATTTACAAACAAAGATGGGTAAAATTACCACATCTTGAAAATAACTACTTGGCCTCCCAAAACATGCTTTGGGAATAAGACCAACAAAAGAAGCATAACTCTATAACCAATGTCTAAACCTAATCTAGGTATACCAAAAAAACTATGATTATAAGATAATCTTTTAATATCAAAAAACAATATACCTAAAGCATCTATAATCTTCCAATTCTCAACTATTGCACTTAACTTGCTCTTGTGATTAGGCTTTAAACCTTGAACCTTGACCCTTGAGCCTTGAGCCTTGAGACTTGAGCCTTAAACCATGAGCCTTGAGGCTGTAACCTTGAACCTTGACTCTTGAATATTGAGCAGTGAGTGTTGTGCCTTGAGCGTTGATCCTTGACTGTTGATCGTTGAGCGTTGAGCCTTGAGGCTTGATCCTTTTAGCCTTGAGCCTTGAGCCTGAAGCCTTGAACCTTAAGCCGTGAGCCTTGACTTTTGAGCCTTGATCCTTGAGCCATGACCCTTGAGCCCTGAGCATTGAACCTTGAATCTTGAGCAATGAGGCTTGACTTTTGAGCCTAGTATCCCAATTAGTGTTCTAGATTGGTGTAGTGTGGACTAGCTTTAAAGGAATTCTAACTTGAATTCTTGGAGTTCTTCATCCTCATTCGTTGGTGTAATCAAAGGCTTCAAGGGTATGATCTTCATCCTAACTCTTTTATTTTCATGCTTTATTATATTGTCAATATGTAGATCCGTTATTAGTGATTTATATATTATTTTCCGCTGTGTTTTACTTGATTAAACCGTAAATCACTAACAGAGCCTTGGCCATTGGGACTTGAGCCTTGAGCCTTGAACCTTGACTATTGAGCCTTGACCCTTGAGCCTTGAGCGTTGAACCTTTGAGCCATGAGCGTTGAGCCTTGAGCGTTGATCCTTGAGCCTTTAAGCCATGAGCCTTGAGCCTTGAGCCTTGATCATTGAGCCTTGATCCTTGAGCCTTGATCCTTGAGCCTTGATCCGTGAGCCTTGACCCTTGATCCGTGAGCCTTGATACTTGAGCCTTGAGCTTTGAGCCATAAGCCTTGAGCCTTGATCCTTGAGCATTAAGCCTTGAGCCTTGACCCTTTGAGCCTTGACCGTTGAGCTTGAAGCCTTGAACCTTGAGCAATGAGCCTTGAGCTTTGAACCTTGAACCTCGACCCTTCAGCTTTGAACCTTGAGATTTGAGCCTTGTGCCTTGAGCCCTGAGCCTTGAGCCTTGAGCCTTGAGACTTGAGCCTTGAGCCTTGAGCCTTGAGCCTTGTGCCTTAAGCCCTGAGCCTTGAGCCTTGAGCTTTGAGCCGTGACCCTTGAGCCTTGAGCTTTGAACCTTGAACCTTGACGCTTGACCCTTGAGCCTTGATCCTTGAGCCTTGAGCCTTGAGCCTTGATCCGTTGAGCCTTGAGCCTTGAACCTTGAGCCTTGACGTTTGAGCCTTGACCCTTGAGCCGTGACCCTTGAGCCTTGAGCCTCGAACCTTGAACCTTGAGCCTTGAGCGTTGAGCGTTGAGCCTTGAGCCTTGAGCCTTGACCCTAGAGCCTTGATCCTTTAACCTTGAGCCTTGAGCCTTGGCCCTTGGCCCTTGGGCCTTGAGCCTTGAGCCTTGAGCCTTGAGCCTTGAGCCTGGAGCCTTGAGCCTTGAGCCTCGAGCCTTGAGCCTTGAGCCTTGAGCCTTGAGCCTTGAGCCTTGAACCTTGACTATTGAGCCTTGACCCTTGAGCCTTGAACGTTGGGCCTTGAGCGTTGATCCTTGAGCCTTTCAGCCTTGAGACTTGAGCCTGGAGCCTTGAGCGTTGAGCATTGAGCCTTGAGCCTTGAGCCTTAAGCCTTGAGCCTTGGGCCTTGAGCCTTGATCCTTTGACCTTGAGCCTTGAGCCTTGGCCCTTAGGCCTTGATCCTTGATCCTTGAGCCTTGAGCCTTGAGCCTTGAGCCTTGAACCTTGACGATTGAGCCTTGACTCTTGAGCCTTGAACGTTGGGCCTTGAGCGTTGATCCTTGAGCCTTTGAGTCTTGAGGCTTGAGCCTGGAGCCTTGAGCCTTGAGCCTTGAGCATTGAGCCTTGAGCCTTGAGCCTTGAGCCTTGATCCTTAAGCCTTGAGTCTTGATCGTTAAGCCTTGAGCCTTGATCCTTGATCCTTTAGCATTGAGCGTTGAGCCTTGAGCCTTGAGCTTTGATACCTGAGCCTTGATCCTTGAGCCTTGAGCCTTGAGCCTTGAGCCTTGAGCCTTGAGCCTTGAGCCTTGAGCCTTGAGCCTTGAGCCTTGAGCCTTCAGCCTTGAACCTTGAGCCTTGAGCCTACAGCCTTGAGCCTTCAGCCTTGAACCTCTACTCTTTACTCTTGAGCCTTGAACCTTGAGTCTTGAGCCTTGAGCCTTGATCCTTGAGCTTTGAGCCTTGAGCGTTGATCCTTGAGCCATGATCCTTGAGCGTTGAGCCTTGAGCCTTGATCTTTTGAGCCTTGACTGTTGAGCCTGAAGCCTTGAACCTTAAGCATTGAGCCTTGACTTTTGAGCCTTGATCCTTGATCCTTGAGCCGTGACCCTTGATCCTTGAGCTTTGAACCTTGAACCTTGACCCTTGTGCCTTGACCCTTGAGCCTTAGGCCTTGATCCTTGCTCCTTGAGCCATGAGCCTTGAGACTTGAGACTTGGGCCTTGAGCTTTGAAAGTTGAGCCTTGATCCTTGAGCCTTGAGCCTTGATCCGTTGAGCCTTGAGCCTTGAACCTTGAGCCTTGACGTTTGAGCCTTGACCCTTGAGCCGTGACCTTTGAGCCTTGAGCCTCGAACCTTGAACCTTGAGCCTTGAGCGTTGAGCGTTGAGCGTTGAGCCTTGAGCCTTGAGCCTTGACCCTAGATCCTTGATCCTTTAACTTTGAGCCTTGAGCCTTGGCCCTTGGCCCTTGGGCCTTGAGCCTTGAGACTTGAGCCTTGAGCCTGGAGCCTTGAGCCTTGAGCCTTGAGCCTTGAGCCTTGAGCCTTGAGCCTTGAACCTTGACTATTGAGCCTTGACCCTTGAGCCTTGAACGTTGGGCCTTGAGCGTTGATCCTTGAGCCTTTCAGCCTTGAGACTTGAGCCTGGAGCCTTGAGCGTTGAGCATTGAGCCTTGAGCCTTGAGCCTTGAGCCTTGGGCCTTGAGCCTTGATCCTTTGACCTTGAGCCTTGAGCCTTGGCCCTTAGGCCTTGATCCTTGATCCTTGATCCTTGAGCCTTGAGCCTTGAGCCTTGAGCCTTGAACCTTGACGATTGAGCCTTGACTCTTGAGCCTTGAACGTTGGGCCTTGAGCGTTGATCCTTGAGCCTTTGAGTCTTGAGGCTTGAGCCTGGAGCCTTGAGCCTTGAGCCTTGAGCCTTGAGCCTTGAGCCTTGAGCCTTGAGCCTTGAGCCTTGAGCCTTGAGCCTTGAGCCTTGATCCTTAAGCCTTGAGTCTTGATCGTTAAGCCTTGAGCCTTGATCCTTGATCCTTTAGCATTGAGCGTTGAGCCTTGAGCCTTGAGCTTTGATACCTGAGCCTTGATCCTTGAGCCTTGAGCCTTGAGCCTTGAGCCTTGAGCCTTGAGCCTTGAGCCTTGAGCCTTGAGCCTTGAGCCTTGAGCCTTGAGCCTTGAGCCTTGAGCCTTGAGCCTTGAGCCTTGAGCCTTGAGCCTTGAGCCTTCAGCCTTGAACCTTGAGCCTTGAGCCTACAGCCTTGAGCCTTCAGCCTTTAACCTCTACTCTTTACTCTTGAGCCTTGAACCTTGAGTCTTGAGCCTTGAGCGTTGATCCTTGAGCCTTGAGCCTTGAGCGTTGATCCTTGAGCCATGATCCTTGAGCGTTGAGCCTTGAGCCTTGATCTTTTGAGCCTTGACTGTTGAGCCTGAAGCCTTGAACCTTAAGCATTGAGCCTTGACTTTTGAGCCTTGATCCTTGATCCTTGAGCCGTGACCCTTGAGCCTTGAGCTTTGAACCTTGAACCTTGACCCTTGTGCCTTGACCCTTGAGCCTTAGGCCTTGATCCTTGCTCCTTGAGCCATGAGCCTTGAGACTTGAGACTTGGGCCTTGAGCTTTGAAAGTTGAGCCTTGAGCCTTGAGCCTCAAGCCTTGAGCCTGGATCTTGAAACATTGAGCCTTGAACCTTGCATCTTGACACTTGAAACTTGAGCCTTGAGCCATGAGCCTTGAGCCATGAGCCTTGAGCCTTGAGCCTTGAGCCTTGAGCCTTGTGCCTTGAGCCTTGCGTCTTGAGCCTTGAGACTTGAGCCTTGTTCTTTGAGCATTGAACCTTGAGTCATAAGCTTTAAGCCTTGAGGATTGAGCTTTGAGCCTTGAGCCTTGAGCCTTGAGCCATGTGCCTTGAGCCGTGAGCCTTGAGCCTTGATCCTTGAGACTTTGGCCTTGAGCCTTGAGCCTTGAGCCTTGATCCTTGATCCTTGATACTTGAGCCTTTGAACCTTGAACCTTGACCCTTGTGCCTTGACCCTTGAGCCTTAGGCCTTTATCCTTGCTCCTTGAGCCATGAGCCTTGAGACTTGAGCCTTGAGCCTTGAAACTTGAGACTTGAGCCTTGAGCTTTGAACCTTGAGCCTTGAGCCTCGAGCCTTGAGCCTTGATCCTGAAACATTGAGCCTTGAACAATCTTGACTCTTGAACCTTGAGCATTGAGCCCTGAGCCTTGGGCCTTGAGCCTTGGACCTTGGGCCTTGGGCCTTGTGCCTTGAGCCTTGAGCCTTGAGACTTGAGCCTTGAACCTTGAGCTTTGAACCTTGAGCCTTGAGCCCGAAGCGTTGAACCTTGAGCCTTGACTTTTGAGCCTTGATCCTTGAGCCGTGACCCTTGAGCCTTGAGCTTTAAACCTTGAACCTTGACCCTTGACCCTTGAGCCTTGAGACTTGAGCCTTGAACCTTGAGCCTTGAGGCTGTAGCCTTGAACCTTGACTCTTGAATATTGAGAAGAGAGTGTTGTGCCTTGAGCGTTGATCCTTGACTGTTGATCGTTGAGCGTTGAGACTTGAGGCTTGATCCTTTGAGCCTTGAGCCTTGAGCCTGAAGCCTTGAACGTTAAGTTGTGAGCCTTGACTTTTGAGCCTTCATCCTTGAGCCATGACCCTTGAGCCTTGAGCGTTGAACCTTGAGCCTTGAGCCTTGAGCTTGAGCCTTGAGCCTTGAGCCTTGAGCCTAGAGCCTTGAGCCTTTAGCCTTGAGCCTTGAGCCTTTATCCTTGAGCCTTGAGCCTTGATCCTTAATCCTTGATCCTTGATCCTTGAGCCTTGATACTTGAGCCTTGAGCCTTGAAACTTGATCCTTGATCCTTGAGCCTTGAGCTTTGAGCCTTGAGCCTTGAGCCTTGAGCCTTGGCCTTGGGCCTGTGGCCTTGGGCCTTGAGCCTTGAGCCTTGAGCCTGAAGCTGTGACCCTTGAGCCTTGAGCTTTGAACCTTGAGCCTTGAGCCTTGAGTCTTGAGACTTGATCCTTGAGCCTTGAGCCTCTAGCCATGAGCCTTGATCCTTTGAGCCTTGAACCTTTAGGCTTGAGCCTTGACTCTAGAGCCTTGACCCTTGAGTCGTGACCCTTGAGCCTTGAGCGTTGAACCTTGACACTTGAGCCTTGAGTCTTGAGCCTTGAGCCTTGAGCCTTGAGCCTTGAGCCTCGAGCCTTGAGCCTCGAGCCTTGAGCCTTGAGCCTTGAGCCTTGAGCCTTGAGCCTTGAGCCTTGAGTCTTGATCCTTGATCCTTGAGCCTTGATCCTTGATCCTTGAGCCTTGAGCCTTGAGCCTTGAGACTTGAGCCTTGATCCTTGTGCCTTGAGCCTTAAGCCTTGAGCCTTGAACCTTGATCCTTGAGCCTTGATACTTGATCCTTGAGCCTTGATCCTTGATCCTTAATCCTCGAGCCTTGAGCCTTGAGCTTTGAGCTTTGAGCCTTGAACCTTGACTCTTGAGCCTTTACCATTGACCCTTGAACGTTCAGCCTTGAGCCTTGAGCATTGAGCCTTGAGCCTTGATCGTCGATCCTTGAGCATTGAGCCTTGAGCCTTGATCGTCGATCCTTGAGCATTGATCCTTGGGCATTGATCCTTAGGCCTTGAGTCTTGAGCCTTGAGCCTTGAGCTTTAAGCCTTGAGCCTTGAGCCTTCAGCCTTCAGCCTTGAGCCTTGAACCTTGAGCCTTTAGCCTTCAACCTAAAGCCTTGGGCCTTGAGCCTTGAGCCTTGTGCCTTGATCCTTTAAACTTGATCCTTGAGCCTTGAGCCTTGAGCCTTTGAGCCGTGATCGTTGAGCCTTTAGCGTTGATCCTTGAGTGTTGATCATTGAGCGTTGACCCGTGAGCCCTAAGCCTTGAACCTTGAGCCTTGACTTTTTGAGCCTTGATCCTTTAGCCGTGACCCTTGAGCCTTGAGCCTTGACCCTTGGCCCTTGAGCCTTGAGCGTTCAGCGTTGCGCCTTGAGCATTGAGCCTTGAGCCTTGAGCCTTGAGCGTTGATCCTTGAGCATTGATACTTGAGCACTGAGCCTTGTGCCTTGATCCTTTGTGCCTTGACCGTTGAGCCTAAAGCCTTGAACCTTGGGCATTGAGCCTTGACTTTTGAACTTTGATCCTTGATCCTTGTACCGTGACCCTTGAGCCATCAGCTTTGAACCTTGAACCTTGACCCTTAAGCCTTAACCGTTTAGCCTTGAGCATTGAGCCTTGAGCCTTGAGCCTTTGGCCTTGGGCCTTGAGCCTTGAACCTTGAGCCTTGAACCTTGAGCCTTGAGCCTTGAACCTTGAGCCTTTAGACTTGGGTCTTGAGCCTTGAACCTTGAGCCTTGAGCCTTGAGCCTTGATCCTTGAGCCTTGGGCCTTGAGCCTTGGGCCTTGAGCCTTGAGTCTTGAGCCTTGAGCCTTGAGCCTTATGTCTTGATCCTTGAGCCTTGAGCCTTGATCCCTGAGCCTTGAGCCTTGAACATTGACTCTTGATCCTTGAGCCTTGAACCTTGACACTTGAGCCTTGAACCTTGACCCTTGAGCGTTGAGCCTTTGAGCCGTGAGCATTCAGCCTTAAGCGTTGGTCCTTCAGTGGTGATTGTTGAGCGTTGAGCCATGAGGCTTGATCGTTTGAGCCTTGAGCCTGAAGCCTTCAACCCTAAGCCTTGAGCCTTGACTTTTGAGCCTTGATCCTTGAGCCGTGACCCTTGAGCCTTGAGCCTTGAACCTTGAGCCTTGAGCCTTGCGCCTTGAGACTTGAGCCTTGAGCCTTGAGCCTTGAGCCTTGAGCCTTGAGCCTTGAGCCTTGAGCCTTGAGCCTTGAGCCTTGAGCCTTGAGCCTTGAGCCTTGAGCCTTGAGCCTTGAGCCTTGAGCCTTGACCCTTGAGCCTTGAACCTTGACCCTTGACCCTTGAGCCTTGACCCATGAGCCTTGACCCTTGATCCTTGAGCCTTTAGTCTTGAGCCTTGAGCTTTGATCCTTTGAGCCTTGAGCCTTGAACCTTTAGGCTTGAGCCTTGAGCCTTGACTTTAGAGCCTTGACCCTTGAGCCGTGACCCTTGAGCCTTGAGCTTTGAACCTTGAACCTTGAACCTTGACTTTAGAGCCTTGACCCTTGACACTTGAGCGTTGATCCTTGAGCATTGATCCTCGAGCATTGAGCCTTGTGCCTTGATCCTTTGAGCCTTGACCGTTGAGCCTGAAGCCTTGAACCTTGGGCATTGAGCCTTGACTTTTGAGCCTTGATCCTTGATCCTTGTGCCGTGACCCTTGAGCCATGAGCTTTGAACCTTGAACCTTGACCCTTGAACCTTGAGCCTTGAGCCTTGAGCCTTAAGCCTTGCTCCTTAAGCCATGAGCCTTGAGCCTTGAGCCTTAAGCTTTAACCCTTGAGCGTTAAGCCTTGAGCTTTGAGCCTGGAACATTGAGCCTTGAACCTTGCACCTTGACTCTTGAACCTTGAGCCTTGAGCATTGAGCCTTGAGCCATGAGGCATGAGCCTTTATCCTTGAGCCATGTGCCTTGGGCCTTGAGTCATGAGCCTTGAGCCTTGAGCCTTTGGCCTTGGGCCTTGAGCCTTGAATCTTGAGCCTTGATCCTTGAGCCTTGAACCTTGAGCCTTGAGCCTTGAGCCTTTAGCCTTGAGCCTTTAGCCTTGAGCCTTGAGCCTTGAACCTTGAGCCTTTAGCCTTGAGCCTTGAGTCTTGAGTCTTGGGCCTTGAGCCTTGAGCCTTGAGCCTTGAGCCTTGAGCCTTGATCCTTGATCCTTGAGCCTTGACCCCTGAACTTTGACTCTTGAGCCTTGAGCCTCGAACCTTGACTCTTGAGCCTTGACCCTTGACCCTTGACCCTTGAGCGTTGAGCCTTTAAGCCGTGAGCATTGAGCCTTAAGCGTTGATCCTTGAGTGTCGATCCTTGAGCGTTGATCCGTGAGGATTGATCCATTGAGCCTTGAGCCTTGAGCCTTGAGCCTGAAGCTTTGAACCTTGAGCCTTAAGCGTTGACTTTTAAACCTTTATCCTTGAGCCGTGACCCTTGAGCCTTGAGCTTTGAACCTCGAGCCTTGAGCCTTGAGAGCTATGAGCCTTGAGCCTTGAGCCTTGAGCCCTGAGCCTTGACCCTTGACGCTTGACCCTTGACCCGTGACCCTTGATCCTTGAGCCTTGAGCCTCTATCCTTGAGCCTTGATCCTTTGAATCTTGAGCGTTGAACCTTTAGGCTTGAGCCTTGAGCCTTGACTTTATAGCCTTGACCCTTGAGCATTGAGCGTTGAACCTTGAGCCTTGAGCCTTGAGCTTTGAGCCTTGAGCCTTGAGCCTTGAGCGTTGAGCCTTGAGCCTTGATCCTTGAGCCTTTAGCCTTGCTCCTTGAGCGATGAGCCTTGAGCCTTGAGCCTTGAGCCTTAAACCTTGAGCCTTGAGCCTTGAGCCTTGATCCTTGAGGCTTGAGCCTTAAGCTTTGAGCCTTGAGCCTTGAGCTTTGAGCCTGGAACATTGAGCCTTGCACCTTGACTCTTGAACCTTGAGCCTTGAGCATTGAGCCATGAGCCATGAGCCTTGATCCTTGAGCCATGATGTAACATCCGAAAATATATGTTTTAATCCAAATCCATAAATATAAAAATAGAAACGCAGCTCATCAACCCAATACCTTCTCTTTGCCCTTGCTAGTACCTGCAAAATGGGAGGGAGTGTTCGGGGTCAGCCACCGCTGAGTGAATAATCAACACGATAAACATACACATACAAACAATCCACACCACATAAGTGATCGCTAAAGCCTCTACTCAATTCTCTATTATTAGGCCTTTTATTGAATTTCACTTGGCTCGCCAATGCCGTGACGAATCCACAACGCGCGCCACTGCTCTCGCGCTCGTAACTAGCACCCTCTCCCAACACCCACCAGTGTCCCGCAGTACCACGCTGACAGTCGTGAATTGTACTTTGGCTCCCAGGAAGAGTTGGCTACCTCATGAATCTCAAATATAGTTAGTTAGTTTTATTAAAATGTTGACGCATTACAACATGTACTCTTATAAAACTAACAGCTCAAGCTCAACTATATCATCTCATAGATATATAACCACATAGCACAACTCAAGTGCATAACAACTCATAATCAAAACTTAAGTACACAGATCATTCACATAATGATATGGTACGTAGCACGGTTACTCAGTATCCATATCTCAGTTCAGAATACGAGTAAAATAGATAACACATAGCACATCAACAAATAAAAAGCTCATATCAAAGCAATAGCAATTCATGACATATAACAAAAAATCATGAAGTGAATATAAATGCAAGTTTATAGTGAGATGACCCACCTCAAGTAAGCGTAAGCTCCTAGATAATCCTTTGCACGAAAGGGAGTCTCCACTCAGGTCCTAGAAGGCCCTACAATTCATAATGGAATTCGGGTTAGAATTTGACTCCAAGCAATTCACAGCAGAATATAACAGCACTCTGCACTCCTACGGAAACGCCCATAACTCTCATACCGTTTACTAGATTTGCCCCAAATTTTAACCACAGAAAGTAGACTCAGAATACTACAAAACATTAACAAGTGGCTTCTGCCCAAATTCCCACTCTAAGGATCTCAAAACAGGCTCACAAAACAGAATAACAGAATAGATAGATATTCTGATAGCACCTAAATATAATAGTCATAACTTTTAAACAGTAAATCAGCTTGACGAGACGTCAGCGGCAACGGAAAGAGGACTCAGAAGACCAGAGACACTCTTGGGCCAAAAAATCCAGAAACGTAACTTAAGTATGGATAAAATGGACTCAAAAATAGCGAACAGATTCTGCCAAAAATTCAGTTTGATATTTTAAACCCGTTTTAAAACCCGACATCAACCCGTGAAATCCCGAGGCACCCGAAAGCTCCGAGACTCACTTTTAACTCAGAAACTATATTTAGAAGTAATCTAGTTCGTTTATTATGAAATCTTTCCGGTTTAGGGAAACCAAGAACCTAAAGGTTCGGTTTCCGATTAAACAAAACGTTTAGTTATAATGAACGAAGTTTTTACCCAACTCTAAACCCGACACTTATAACATCAGTTATCAAAACCCGCAGCCCTTAAATTCCTATTCACAAAACAGATTCACCCTTTTTTCAAAACGAGTTTCAATAATCAAAATAACTAATAATCACGGACCCTAATGACAAAGTTTAACCGGATACGACTATCACCACAACAACACCCGTGTCTCGCAATCCTGCTACAATCTAATTAGTCCCAGCACGTTTAGTCCAAAGAACAATAATGAAAAAAACATAATGACACGAATAGAAGTAATACCGAACAGATATGGTGACGAATTCCAAATCCCAATTGTCTTTGCTCAACACCCCTCGATACTTGGTCTTTTGCTGTTGCCCGATTACACCCATGCCCAAGCCATAAGAAAAATTTTAGTGCACGGAATAGAATTTAGAAATAACAATCGAAGATGAAATTAATCAAGTGAAAGAATAGAGTGCTACCATAACACGACTCCTGCTCAACCCATTATCACCGACTCAAATGAAAGATCACCACCAGTTAACCTCACGTGGCCAATTTATAAGTTGCACCTCCTTGTATATTTGACCACTTTCAAACAATTGCACACAAAGAAAATGTAAATAATTGCATCTGACTTCAAATAATGAGGCCACCACCACTACTTCAAATAATTCAAGTTGCTTGATCAATCCCCACGTGACCTCCTATTTGTTCACAATTTTCGCTTGTAGCCTCCTCCATGAATTAAAGACGTCACGCATAAAACCGAAACAATAATCAATAATTAATACAAATCAGGGAATGGATGGAATAAAAGAGAAGAAGGAATTCCTACCGAACTGATCACACTTCTACCGAAATCACCACTGTGAATTGGCTCCTCCTTCTTGATCAACGAACAAGGGAAAACGACAAGAATGGTGTGTGTGTTTCTGCAGCATCCGAGAGAAAGGATTAGGGCTGGAAAGGCTCGATTATGGTATGCAATAATGGGGAATAATACATTCTAAAAATAGAGAAACTTGGCCACTAAGAAAAATCAAACAAGGGCCTCACGCCTCTTCAATTGTGGCCTGCTAGGAGTGGTCCAAAAGAAAGTCGGGCTAAAGAAGACATGATGGATCGAGAAAGAAACACTCATCACAAGGAAATTCGGCTCGGCTAGGAATAATCAAGGAGTCTAGATCAGACTTTCGACTAACTAGTAACCGGAAAACAATCTCGGCTAGAATTAGTAAGGGTTCGGTCCTTGGCCAAAGGCCGGCCCTTACCCCGACTCGAGATCGGCATTTGACTAAAAACCCAAAATTAAATGTCTAGACTAAATAAATTAATCCTCCTGATTAATCTACTCAAGATAATTAACACAATAGGTAATATGATTTAGTTAACCCTCGAGATTAATTAAACACAATTAAATGACACTCTTGTCATTAATTGAGTACTACGAATTTAAATTTCTCGAATTAAGTACATATGAGAGTACACAACACATATAAATCTCAAATAAATAAGCAACACATAATTTATTTAATAAAACGTCGATAATATAATTACAATAATTTTTTTACGGCGTTGCACTTGAGCCTTGAGCCTTGGGCCTTGAGCATTCAGCCTTGAACCTTGAGCCTTGACCATTGAGCCTTGAACCTTGAGCCTTGACCCTCGAGCCTTGATCCTGGAGGCTTGAGCCTTAAACCTTGAGCCTTTAGCCTTGAGCCTTGAGCCTTGAGCCTTGAGCCTTGAGCCTTGTGCCTTGATCCTTGATCCTTGATCCTTGATCCTTGAGCCTTGAGCCTTGAGCCTTGAGCGTTGAGCGTTGAGCCTTGAGCCTTGATCCTTGAGCCTTGACCCTTGAACATTGACTCTTGAGCCTTGAGCCTTGAACCTTGACTCTTGAGCCTTGACCCTTGACCCTTGAGCGTTGAGCCTTTGAGCCGTGAGCATTGAGCCTTTAGCGTTGATCCTAGAGTGTCGATCGTTGAGCGTTGAGCCATGAGGGTTGATCCTTTGAGCCTTGAGACTTGAGCCTGAAGTCATGACCCTTGAGCCTTGAGCCTTGAGCCTTGAGCCTTGAGCCTCTAGCCTTGAGCTATGATCCTTTGAGCCTTGAACCTTTAGGCTTGAGCCTTGAGCCTTGACTCTAGAGCCTTCACCCTTGAGTCGTGACCCTTGAGCCATGAGCATTGAAATTTGAACCTTCACAATTGAGCCTTGAGCCTTGAGCCTTGAGCCTTGAGCCTTGAGCCTTGAGCCTTGAGCCTTGAGCCTTGAGCCTTGAGCCTTGAGCCTTGAGCCTTGAGCCTTGAACCTTGAGCTCCGAGCCTTGATCCTTGCGCCTTGAGCCTTGAGCCTTGAGCCTTGAGCCTTGAGCCTTGAGCCTTGAGCCTTGAGCCTTATTGCCTTATCCTTAAGCCTTGAGCCTTGAACCTTGACTTTTGAGCCTTGAGCCTTGAACCTTGACTCTTGAGCCTTGAACCTTGACCCTTGAGCGTTGAGCCTTTGAGTCGTGACCGTTGAGCCTTAAGCATTGATCCTTGAGTGTTGATCATTGAGCATTGAGTCGCGAGGCTTGATCCTTTGAGCCTTGAGCCTAGAGCCTTGAGCCTAAGGCCTTAAACCTTGAGCCGTGACCCTTGAGCCTTGAGCGTGAGGCCTTAAACCTTGATCCTTGTGCCGTGACCCTTGAACCGTGAGTTTTGAACATTGAGCCTTGAGCCTTCAGCCTTGACCCTTGACCCTTGAGCCTTGATCATTTGAGCCTTGACCATTGAGCCTGAAGCCTTGAACCTTGGGCATTGAGCCTTGACTTTTGAGCCTTGACTTTTAAGCCTTGATCCTTGATCCCTGTGTCGTAACCCTTGAGTCATGAGCATTGAACCTTTAACCTTGACCCTTAAGCCTTAACCCTTAAGCCTTGAGCCTTGAGCCTTGAGCCTTAAGCCTTGCTCCTTGAGCCATGAGCCTTGAGCCTTAAGCCTTAAGCCTTAAGCCTTAAGCCTTGTGCCAAGAGCCTTGAGCCTTGAGCCTTAAGCATTGTGCCTTGAGCCTTGACCCTTGAGCTTTGAGGAGCCTTGAGCCTTGAGCCTTGAGCCTTGAGCCTTGATCCTAGAGCCTTGAGCCTTAGGCTTGAGGCTTGACTTTTGAGCCTTAGGCTGGAGCCTTGATCCTAGAGCCTTGAGCCTTAGGCTTGAGCCTTGATCCTTAAAGCTTTAGGCTTGAGGCTTGACTTTTGAGCCTTGAGCCTTGAACTGTGACCCTTGAGCCTTGAGCCTTGATCCTTGAGCCCTAATCCTAGAGCCTTGAGCCTTGAACCTTGAGCCTTAAAGCATTAGGCTTGAGGCTGGACTTTTGAGCCTTGACCATCGAGCTGTTACCCTTGAGCTTTGACCCTTGAACCTTTACACTTGAGCCTTGAGCCTTGAGCCTTAATCCTTGAGCCTTGAGCCTTGAGTATTGATCCTTGAGCCTTCAGCCTTGAGCCTTGAGCCTTGAGTCTTGAGCCTTGAGCCTTGAGCCTTGAGCCTTGATTGTTGAGCCTTGATCCTTGAGCCTTAAGCCATGATCCTTGAGCCTTGCGCCTAGAGCCTTGAGCCTTAATACTTGAGACTTGATCCTTCAGCCTTGGGCCTTGGGCCTTGGGCCTTGAGCCTTGAGCCTTGACTCTAGAGCCTTCACCCTTGAGTCGTGACCCTTGAGCCATGAGCATTGAACTTTGAACCTTGACAATTGAGCCTTGAGCCTTGAGCGTTGAGCCTTGAGCGTTGATCCTTTAGCCTTGAGCCTTTAGCCTTGAGCCTTGATCCTTGAACCTTGAGCTCCGAGCCTTGATCCTTGTGCCTTGAGTCTTGAGCCTTGAGCCTTGAGCATTGAGCCTTGAGCCTTGAGCCTTATTGCCTTATCCTTAAGCCTTGAGCCTTGAACATTGACTCTTGAGCCTTGAGCCTTGAACCTTGACTCTTGAGCCTTGAACCTTGACCCTTGAGCGTTGAGCCTTTGAGCCGTGATCGTTGAGCCTTAAGCATTGATCCTTGAGTGTTGATCGTTGAGCATTGAGTCGTGAGGCTTGATCCTTTGAGCCTTGAGCCTAGAGCCTTGAGCCTGAGGCCTTAAACCTTGAGCCGTGACCCTTGAGCCTTCAGCGTGAAGCCTTAAACCTTGATCCTTATGCCTTGACCCTTGAGCCTTGAGCCTTGATCATTTGAGCCTTGACCATTGAGCCTGAAGCCTTGAACCTTGGGCATTGAGCCTTGACTTTTGAGCCTTGACTTTTAAGCCTTGATCCTTGATCCCTGTGTCGTAACCCTTGAGCCATGAGCATTGAACCTTTAACCTTGACCCTTAAGCCTTAACCCTTAAGCCTTGAGCCTTGAGCCTTGAGCCTTGAGCCTTAAGCCTTGCTCCTTGAGCCATGAGCCTTTAACCTTAAGCCTTAAGCCTTGAGCCTTGAGCCTTGAGCCTTAAGCATTGAGCCTTGAGCCTTGAACCTTGAGCTTTGAGGAGCCTTGAGCCTTCAGCCTTGATCCTAGAGCCTTGAGCCTTGAGCCTTGATCCTTAAAGCTTTAGGCTGGAGGCTTGACTTTTGAGCCTTGAGCCTTGAGATGTGACCCTGTAGCCTTGAGCCTTTAGCCTTGATCCTTGAGCCTTGATCCTAGAGCCTTGAGCCTTGAACCTTGAGCCTTAAAGATGTAGGCTTGAGGCTGGACTTTTGAGCCTTGACCCTCGAGATGTTACCCTTGAGCCTTGAGCTTTGACCCTTGAACATTGACACTTGAGCCTTGAGCCTTGAGCCTTAATCCTTGAGCCTTGAGCATTGATCCTTGAGCCTTCAGCCTTGAGCCTTGAGTCTTGAGCCTTGAGCCTTGAGCCTTGATTGTTGAGCCTTGATCCTTGAGCCTTAAGCCATAATCCTTGAGCCTTGCCCCTAGAGCCTCGAGCCTTAATACTTGAGCCTTGATCCTTCAGCCTTGGGCCTTGGGCCTTGGGCCTTGAGCATTGAGCCTTGAACCTTGAGCCTTGAGCCTTGAGCCTGGAGCCTGGAGCCTTGAGCCTTGAGCCTTGAGCCTTGAGCCTTGAGCCTTGAGCCTTGAGCCTTGATCCTTGAGCCTTTAGCTTTGAGCCTTGAGCCTTGAGCCTTTGACTTTAAGCCTTGAGCCTTGTGCCTTGATCCTTGAGCCATGAGCCTTGAGACTTGAGCCTTGAGCCTTGAACCTTGACACTTGAGCCTTGAGCCTTGAACCTTGACTCTTGAGCCTTGACCCTTGAGCCTTTGAGCCGTTAGCGTTGAGCCTTAAATGTTGATCCTTGAGTGTTGATCGGTGAGCATTGAGTCGTGAGGCTTCATCCTTTAAGCCTTGAGCCTGAAGCCTTTAACCTTGACTATTGAGCCTCGATCCTTGAGCCATGACCCTTGAGCCTTGAGCTTTGAACCGTGAGCCTTGAGCCATGAGCATTGAGCCTTGCGCCTTGCGCCTTAAGCCTTGAGCCTTGAGCTTTGAGCCTGGAACATTGAGCCTTGAACCTTGCACCTTGACTCTTAAACCTTGAGCCTTGAATGTTAAGCCTTGAGCCATGTGCCGTAGCCTTGAACCTTGAGCCTTTAGCATTGGGCCTTGAGCCTTGAGCCTTGAGCATTGAGCCTTGAGCCTTGCACCTCGAGCCTTGAGCCTTGGGCCTTGAGCCTTGAGCCTAGAGCCTTGAGCCTTGAGCCTTATGTGCTGATCCTTGAGCCTTGAGCCATGAGCCTTGAACCTTGACTCTTGAGCCTTGAGCCTTGAACCTTGACTTTTGAGCCTTCACCCTTGACCTTTGAGCGTTGAGTCTTTGAGTCGTGACCGTTGAGACTTAAGCATTGATCTTTGAGTGTTGATCATTGAGCATTGAGCCGTGAGACTTGATCCTTTGAGCCTTGAGCCTGAAGCCTTAAACCTTGAGCCGTGACCCTGCAGACTTGAGCCTGAAGCCTTAAACCTTTATCCTTGAGTCGTGACCCTTGAGCATTGAGATTTGAACCTTGAGCCGTGAGCCTTGAGCCTTGAGCCCTGAGCCCTGAGCCTTGAGCCTTGAGCCTTGAGCCTTGAGACTTTTGCCTTGACACTTGAGCCTTGAGCCTTGAGTCTTGAGCCTTGATCATTTAAGCCTTGACCGTTGAGCCTGAAGCCTTGAACCTTGGGCATTAAGCCTTGACTTTTGAGCCTTGACTTTTAAGCCTTGATCCTTGATCCCTGAGCTGTGACCGTTAGGCCATGAGCAATGAACCTTCAACCTTGACCCTTGAGCCTTAACCCTTGAGCCTTGAGCCTTGAGCCTGAAGCCTTGCTACTTGAGCCATGAGCCTTGAGCCTTAAGCCTTGAGCCTTGAGCCTTAAGCATTGACCCTTGAGCCTTGACCCTTGAGCTTTGAGTCTGGAACATTGAGCCTTGAACCTTGCACGTTTACCCTTGAACCTTGAGCCTTGATCCTTGAGCCTTGAGCCATGTGCGTTGAGCCTTGACCCTTTAGCCTTGAGCCTTGAGCCTTAAGCCTTGAGCCTTGAGCCTTGACCCTTGAGCCTTGAGCTTTGAGCCTTAAACCTTGAGCCTTGAGCCTTGATCCTTGAGCCTAGAGCCTTGGGCCTTGAGCCTTGGGCCTTGGGCCTTTGGCCTTGAGCCTTGAGCCTTGAGCCTTGAGCCTTGAGCCTTGAGCCTTGAGCCTTGAGCCTTGAGCCTTGAGCCTCGAGCCTTGAGCCACGGGCTTTGAGCCTTAAGCCTTGAACCTTGAGCCTTTAGATTTGAGACTTGAGCCTTTGACCTTGATCCTTGAGACTTGTGCCTTGATCCTTGAGCCTTGAGCCTTGAGACTTGTGCCTTGAGCCTTGAACCTTGACTCTTGAGCGTTGAGCCTTGACCCTTGACCCTTGAGTGTTGAGCCTTTGAGCCGTGAGCGTTGAGCCTTAAGTGTTGATCCTTGAGTGTTGATCGTTGAGCGTTGAGCCGTGTGGCTTCATCCATTGAGCCTTGAGCCTTGAGACTGAAGCCTTGAACCTTAAGCCTTGACTTTTGAGCCTTGATCCTTGAGCCGTGACCCTTGAGCCTTGAGCTTTAAACCTTGAGCCTTGAGCCTTGAGCCTTGAACCTTGAGCCTTGAGCCTTGAGCCTTGAGCCTAGACCCTTGACCCTTGAGCCTTAAGCCTTGAGCCTTGAGCCTTGATCCTTGAGCCTTGATCCTCGATCCTAGAGCCTTGAGCCTTGGTCCTATGAGCCTTGAGCCTTGAGCCTTAAACCTTTAGGCTTGAGGCTTGACTTTTGAGCCTTGACCCTTGAGCCTTGAGCCTTAAACCTTTAGGCTTGAGGCTTGACTTTTGAGCCTTGACCCTTGAGCCGTGACCCTTGAGCCTTGAGCTTTGAGCCTTGAGCCTTGAGCCCTGAGCCATGAGCCTTGAGCCATGAACCTTGAGCCTTGATTTTTGAGACTTGACCCTTGATTTTTGAGACTTGACCCTTGAGCCGTGACCCTTGAGCTTTGAACCTTGAACCTACACCCTTGACCCTTGAGCCTTGAGCCTTGAGCCTTGAGCCTTGATCCTTGGGCCTTGGGCCTTGAGCCTTGAGCCTTGAGCCGTGAGCCTTGAGCCTTGAGCCTCGAGCCTTGAGCCACGGGCTTTGAGCCTTAAGCCTTGAACCTTGAGCCTTTAGCTTTGAGACTTGAGCCTTTGACCTTGATCCTTGAGCCTTGTGCCTTGATCCTTGAGCCTTGAGCCTTGAGACTTGTGCCTTGAGCCTTGAACCTTGACACTTGAGCCTTGAACCTTGACTCTTGAGCGTTGAGCCTTGACCCTTGACCCTTGAGTGTTGAGCCTTTGAGCCGTGAGCGTTGAGCCTTAAGTGTTGATCCTTGAGTGTTGATCGTTGAGCGTTGAGCCGTGTGGCTTCATCCTTTGAGCCTTGAGCCTTGAGACTGAAGCCTTGAACCTTAAGCCTTGACTTTTGAGCCTTGTTCCTTGAGCCGTGACCCTTGAGCCTTGAGCTTTAAACCTTGAGCCTTGAGCCTTGAGCCTTGAACCTTGAGCCTTGAGCCTTGAGCCTTGAGCCTTGAGCCTAGACCCTTGAACCTTGAGCCTTAAGCCTTGAGCCTTGAGTCTTGATCCTTGAGCCTTGATCCTAGATCCTAGAGCCTTGAGCCTTGGTCCTATGAGCCTTTTGAGCCTTGACCCTTGAGCCGTGACCCTTGAGCCTTGAGCTTTGAGCCTTGAGCCTTGAGCCTTGAGCCTTGAACCTAGACCCTTGAGTCATGACCCTTGAGCCTTGCTCCTTGAGCATTGAGCCTTGAGCCATGAGCCTTGAGCCAAGAACCTTGAGCCTTGATTTTTGAGACTTGACCCTTGATTTTTGAGACTTGACCCTTGAGCCGTGACCCTTGACCCTTGAGCTTTGAACCTTGAACCTACACCCTTGACCCTTGACCTTGAGATTTGAACCTTGAGCCTTGAGCATGGATCCTTGAGGCTTGAGCCTTGAGCCTTGAACCTTGAAATTTGAGCCTTGAGCCTTGAGCCTTGTGCCTCGAACCTTGACCCTTGAGTCGTGACCCTTGAGCCTTGAGCTTTGAACCTTGAACCTTGACCCTTGAGCCTTGAGTCCTGAGCATTGAGCCTTGAGCCTTTAGCCTTGAGCCTTAAGCCTTGCTCCTTGAGCCATGAGCCTTGAGCCTTAAGCCTTAAGCCTTGAGCCTTGAGCCTTGAGCCTTAAGGATTGAGCCTTGAGCCTTGACCCTTGACCCTTGAGCTTTGAGGAGCCTTGAGCCTTGAGCCTTGAGCCTTGAACCTTGACCCCTGAGCCTTGAGCCTTGAGCCTTGTAATGGTGATTTTAGGTTAAAACAAGAACCAAAACGCAGCGGAAAAGTTTAATCACCATAACCGGATCGAATATTGATAAACATAATTAAACTATACAATAAATCAAAGAGAATAGTATGAGAATCATACCCTAGTTGCCTTTGATTATGATGATTCGGATGGATATGTTGCTTGGCCGAAACTATGAATTCCAATGGGGAGTTCCTCCAAAGCTAGTCCACACAACACCTTCTTGAACACCAATGGAGGATGCTAGTCCTTGTGCTTGGAGAAGAAGAACGAAAGAACCCTAGAGAGGGATGGTAGGGGGCGGCTGAAACTTAGGAGGTGATGGGGATTATGGTTGCCCTAATCCCTATTAAATGACTTCCTTAACAATTTTGTCAATATTGCACTCTAGCCCCTTTCCTTTAGTTCTTCTTATAAGCACACTATTAGTTTCAATATTAACATTTAATATTAAACTATAATATATATTAATGTAACTCCATTAATTACACTAACTATATATTGGTGTTTAGTGTTTAAGTGTGTGACCCTTTAGGCTCACATACAACTAGCCATATAACTATATGTTATACGCGTGAAGCATATTCCAACAGCTCCCACTTGCGCACGTGATAACATCATGTAGTTATACAAGCAAATGTTAGAGTCTAGCAACCCGCCAATGCCCCTAAAAGTAGATGAGGAGTTTCATAAAATCTTTGTTCAAAGTTTTTCAATCAGTTATCCTTTTGTTGCTGATACTATGTTGAAATTTAGACAAGGATTAATGTCAATCTACAATTTCAACGATTCTGTTTCTCGATCTATATAATGAAGTAGATTACCAAAACCAATCAAGATTCATCTTGATTACCTTTTGGGTGTGGCCACACATACATCTATTCAAAATCATCGAGGGGCCCAGTAGTATCTAATCCACATACGTGGAGGAACAAATTCTTTATTGACTGCACGTGTCTGTCATATGCTTAATGATAAACCCGATAATGGATGTTATAGCAGCCTTATGCAGATCATCGTTTAACCACATCAAAGTTTGCCCCTCTACATACACAAACTAACTTGCATCTCAAGTCAGAGGATAAGTGACAAAGCCTTTGTGAGATTCACTTGTGACAAAATCCAGGAAGTGATTTCTCATAGGTTGGGTCAGTCCAATCGTGCATCCTTATGAACGACATGTGAGTTTGATTTCATTATCCTTAGTCATACTAAGACAATGTCATCAATGCCCTCAGATTTGTCTTAATAATATTCCCATATTATTAATATGACAATGGACAATTTAGAATATAAAACACAGTAAATATTCATGGATATAAACATGCAAATATAGAACAAGTAGATATTCATATAAAAACGATCATATCAAATATGTCAATTTATTCTAATAAAAACTGCTCAATGTTCCATTATCCAAATACTAAAACAGATTACATGAAACTACTAGTTGGTCGAAGCCTAATGTTTCTAGCATGCTCAATATGTTTGGTACATGACATTGGCTTCGTGAAGGGATCAGCTAAGTTGTCATCTGTATGAACTTTGAGTAAGCGTACATCTCCCATTAGGATCGCATCTCTAATGTAATGAAGCTTCCTCCGATAATGTCCGGCGCCTTTCTGAACACCGGGTTCGTTGGCAATGATGATAGCACCTGTGTTGTCACAGTACATATCCATAGGTCTTTCATTGCTGGGGACAACTCCAAGCCCGGAAATGAATTTCCTCATCCAAATAGCTTCCATTGCAGCTTCAGTAGTTGCAATGTATTCAGCTTCTGTAGAAAACATAGCGATAGTGCTCTGCTTTGCACTCTTCCAATCAACAGCGCCTCCGTTCAAAATGAAAACATACCCCGTTTGAGATTTGGAATCATCTCTATCAGTCTCAAAACTAGCATCAGAATAACAAGTGACGCTTAGTTCATCTTGACTTTCACCACCATAAACAAGAAACATATCTTTAGTATTCCTTAGATACTTCAGTATGTTCTTAATAGCAGTCCAATGACTCTCACCTGGATTCTGTTGGTATCAGCTTGTAAGGTTCTGAGAGAACGCTACATCAGGTCTTGTGCACCGTACAACATACATGATTGACCCTACTGCCGAGGCATAGGGGACATCACACATACGTTTCATCTCATCAGGTGAGGACGGTCCTTGAGTCTTACTCAAGTGTACATTGTGTTGCATAGGGAGGTTTCCACATTTGGAAGCATCCATTCTAAACCGTTTTAGAATCTTATCAATGTACGCACTTTGACTTAGTCCGATTAACCGCTTAGATCTATCCCGGTAGATCTCTATACCAAGTATGTATGCCGCTTCCCCAAGATCCTTCATAGCAAAGCACTTCCCAAGCCAAGATTTTACATCTTGTAGCATTGGAATGTTATTTCCTATGAGTAGTATGTCATCGACATATAGGATTAGGAAGACGACAATGCTCCCACTAGCTCTTACATATACACATGGCTCGTCGGGATTCTGAGTGAAACCAAACGTTTTGATTTCCTCGTCGAATCTTTTCTTCCAACTTCTGGATGCTTGCGTTAGTCCATAAATGAACCTTTGAAGCTTACATACTTTCTTAGGGTGCTTTGTACTTACAAATCCCTCAGGCTGAACCATATAGACATCTTCATCGAGGTGTCCATTTAAGAAAGCAGTTTTAACATCCATTTGCCAAATCTCATAGTCATAGTACGCTGCTATGGCTATGATGATCCTAATAGCTCTAACGTCGGCAACAGGCGAGAAGGTTTCGTCATAGTCAATCCCGTAGGTTTGAGTGTAACCTTTTGCCACCAACCGAGCTTTATAGGTGTGTACATTGCCATCCATGCCGGTCTTCTTCTTGAAGAGCCACTTGCTGCCAACAGTCTTACTGTTAGGAGGAAGATCAACCAAAGTCCATACTTGGTTATCTTTCATGGATTGCATTTCCGCGTTCATAGCATCAAGCCATTTGTCAGATTCAGAATCTGCTAATGCAGCTCGATAGTTAGGGGGTTCATTATGATCCCCTAAACTTAGCTCCTCAGCATCGACATGGAATCCATATCGTTCAGGTGCATGAGGTGTCCTTGCGGACCTTCGAAAGGGGACTTCATCATTTTGAGATGCAACAGGAACAGTTTCATGTTCAGCCTCATCTTGATGTTCGCTAGTATCTACAATAGGTTGTGCATCTTCATCGCTTGGAATCTCGTCAAAGTCGATGGTACTCCCACTTGCTTCTTGTGACATGAGATTGCTCTCAAGAAACTCAGCATAACGAGCAATAATTTCTTTTTGCTCAGGTGGGTAGTAGAAATAGTTACCCATCATTTCCTCAGGGTATCCTATGAAGATGCACTTGACAACTCTGGGTTCAAGTTTGTTCGGCGTGTCTCATTTCACGAGAGCCTCACAACCCCAGACCTTCAAGTAAGACAAGTTTGGGACTTTCCCATGCCATATCTCATATGGTGTCTTTTCAACCTTCTTGGTGGGAACCATATTCAGTGTTCCAGCAGCCGACTTGAGTGCATAACCCCAAAAGGATAGAGGCAGAGTGGTAGGACTCATCATCGATCGAACCATGTCAAGCAAGGTGCGATTTCTCCTCTCTGATACACCATTATGCTGTGGTGTATAAGGGGGAGTGAATTGTGAGACAATCCCACAATTCTTTAGATGGTCTTGAAACTCATGGCTCTTGTACTCTCCTCCTCGATCGGACCGGAGAGCTTTTATCTTCTTGTCGAGTTGATTTTCTACTTCATTTTGGAAAGCTTTGAACGTTTCAAAGGTTTCATGTTTATGTTTAATCAAGTAAACATAACCATAACGACTAAAGTCGTCAGTGAAAGTAATGAAGTAGGTAGCACCTTCCCTAGTTCGAGTTCTAAAAGGGCCACATACATCGGTATGTATGAGTCCAAGTAGATCATTGGCCCTTTTGCCTACATGGGAGAAAGGTTTGTGCGCCATTTTGCCAGCTATACAAGAAACACATTTATCAAATGATTCAGAATCATCTGATTTTATAAGTCCATCCTTTTGTAATTTTAAAACACGTTTCTTGTTAACATGGCAAAGGCGACAATGCCATAGGTAAGTAGAATCCAAATTCTTCTTGGATTTCTTGTTGCTACAAGTATTAATAGAACTACTGTTTGTTACACGATCATGCATATCAATCTCAAAAATACCATCACAAGGAATAGCATTAAAATAAAAAATATTATCCTTTGAAACCGAAATACCATAATCTGTAAAAGTGTGAATAAAACCATTATTCCGCAAACATGAAAGCGATACTATACCCCTAGTCATACTAGGCGCATAGTGACAATTGTCCAATACAATAATTAAACCATTAGGGAGGATTAAATCATAGCTTCCTATAGCTTCGACCGGTGCACGCATTCCATTGCCCACGTACAAGTCCAAAGCTCCATGGTTTAGCTTTCTACTTCTCCTTAGAGCCGGCATGGAATTACAAATGTGAGTTCCACAACCAGTGTCATATACCCATGATTTCTTAGGGAAAGCATACAGTTCTATTGTGAAGATACCTGATGTGCCAATCTTACTGGCTTTGTTCTTCATCAACTCCGCCAGGTAAGCAGGACAATTCCTCCTCCAGTGGCCTGTTTCACCGCAGTGATGGCAAGCAAGATCCTTAGCAGGATGCTCCTTATGAGTAGGTGGGGGAACCTTTGGCTTGGGCTTGTAAACTTGCTTTCCCTTGCCTTGGCCCTTAGCAACTACTTGCGGTTTTGGTTTTCGGATCTTTCCTTGCCTTATGGCAAGGACAGTAGGGGTTGGAGTTTTCTTGGGTAGCCCAGCTTCCGTTTGTTTCAGCATAGCATGTAATTCGGCGAAAGTCTTCCCCATACTATGCATATGATAATTCATGACAAACGGTGCATAGTCCTTCTGAAGTGAGGTTAGAATTAACCCAATTCCAAGGATATGAGGCATAGGGTAGCCAAGTTTCTCCATTCGGTCTAGGTAACTCTTCATCTTCAAAAGATAAGAGCTAAAAGACTGTCCCTCCTCCTACTTGCAAGCATGGAAGGCTTTGACCGTGTCAAAGAGTTCCTGATCAGCTTGATTTTGATATGATGTCTTAAATTCAGCCATCATATCGAATGCTGTGAGGTCCTCGAGATTCTTTTGAATCTCAGGGATCATGCTCACCAGCATTAGCGTGGCGACCTCTTGTTGTTCGTTAAACCTCTTGGTATAGGCCGCACGAACAGCAGCGGTGGCGGTAGCAGCAGGTTACGAGCCCAATCCACAAAGTTCGTTCCATCAAGTTTCTCTTTTTCGAGAACGGAACGAATGGTGGTGTGAGTTAGGGTTTGATTAGTAGAAGTCATCCACAAAATTAGAAAATTCATTAATTAGTATTTTCAATAATCATTTCTTTTAATCAATTAACTACCTAATTAATTTTTATTAAAAGCTAAGATCCCATTGAGCTTCTATCACCGCATCAGTTGATCTACTAGAGGTGATAGATCCAATAGGTAGGTGACGTTCAACAATTGCATTACAAGTGCAACTCTTAGAGGTATGGGACTTCATGGCACCTAGTGAACAAGCATCTAGGGTCAAGTGGCATGTTTGTCGCATCGTCGCCTCGAGTCAAGGTCTCACCGTTAACTCGATTAAGTTATCCAATGTGAAATCGTGTCAAAATAGCTCTAGGTCTCACGCGTAGAAAATAATGACCTCGGATCTAGATTCGAACCACGTCTCACGTGAATTCAAAAATAGAAGCAAGTGATTTACAACCGATTGGACGTCGTGACTTAAATTTTAGGTATGTTTAAATTTAATAAATTTTTTTTAAGATATGAATGAATCATGCACTTCATTCATACCACTTCATAAGTCGTGTAATAAACGGTAAAAACGTTTAGCGATTATTAAGTGATAAGTTTCAAATCATATTTAAACTTAGTTTAATCTCAAAACATTTTTAGATTAAAGGTTTAATCATCAATGATTAACTAGTGAACATCGATGATTAAGAATTTGAATGTTTTAATGTTTGTGTCTAAAAACCATTTTTAATTGTTTCACTACTTGTATCTAATAGAAAAGAAAACAACCACAAACAAAGAATAAAACATGCAACAAATTTTGTGCAAACCTCGACCGATGAAATCCTAGGTTCGGTCACGTGAGTCATCACGACGGACCGAAGGATCAAACTAGGGGACGGGCCAACATGAACCAAACGGGCCTACATAAACCCAATGGGCTCCCACTTGCTCCAAGACATTCTTGAGCAAGTAGAACCCAAAATTGTGAAAAAGTGCAATCTGCCAGAAAATTCCAGCAGCCTTGGAAGCCCGAAAAGTCACTGAAAGATTCTTCTTTAGTCTTCCCGCCCTTCTGTAAAGTTGTAGGTCTCTGAGTTGCGGAACTTTTGGCGGTGGTTTCAGGTCCAAAGGATTAGCCAATCTCCGGGAAAGTCTGTTTTCGTGCAGCTGCGCAGGTTAAACCAAGAACCAAAACGCAACGGAAAAGTTTAATCACCATAACCGGATTGAATATTGATAAACATAATTAAACTATACAATAAATCAAAGAGAATAGTATGAGAATCATACCCTAGTTGCCTTTGATTATGATGATTCTGATGGATATGTTGCTTGGCCGAAACTATGAATTCCAATGGGGAATTCCTCCAAAGCTAGTCCACACAACACCTTCTTGAACACCAATGGAGGATGCTAGTCCTTGTGCTTGGAGAAGAAGAACAAAAGAACCCTAGAGAGGGATGGTAGGGGGCGGCCGAAACTTAGGAGGTGATGGGGATTACGGTTGCCCTAATCCCTATTAAATGACTTGCTTAACAAGTTTGTCAATATTGCACTCTAGCCCCTTTCCGTTAGTTCTTCTTATAAGCACACTATTAGTTTCAATATTAACATTTTATATTAAACTATCATATATATTAATGTAATTACATTAATTACACTAACTATATATTGGTGTTTAGTGTTTAAGTGTGTGACCCTTTAGGCTCACGTACAACTAGCCATATAACTATATGTTATAGGCGTGAAGCATATTCCAACCCCTTGAGCCATGAGCCTTGAGCCTTGAGCCTTGAGCTTCGAGCGTTGAGCCTTGAGCCTTGAACCTTGAGCCTTTAGCTTTGAGCCTTGAACCTTGAGCCTTGAGCCTTTGACCTTGAGCCTTGAGCCTTGTGCCTTGATCCTTGAGCCTTGAGCCTTGACCTTGACACGTGAGCCTTGAGCCTTGAACCTTGACTCTTGAGCTTTGAGCCTTGACCTTTGACCCTAGAGCGTTGAGCCTTTGAGGCGTGAGCGTTAAGCTTTATGCGTTGATCCTTGAGTGTTGATCGTTGAGCGTTGAGCCGTGAGGCTTCATCCTTTTAGCCTTGAGCATTTAGCCTGAAGCCTTGAACCTTGACCCTTGAGCCTTGATCCTTGAGCCGTGACCCTTGAGCCTTGAGCTTTAAACCTTGAGCCTTGAGCCATGACCCTTAACCCTTGACCCCTGACCCTTTTGCCTTAAGCCTTGAGCCTTGATCCTAGAGCCTTGAGCCTTGACCCTTGATCCTTTGAGCCTTGAGCCTGGAGCCTTAAACCTTTAGGCTTGAGGCTTGACTTTTGAGACTTGACCCTTGAGCTGTTACCCTTGAGCCTTGAGCCTTGATCCTTGAGCCTTGATCCTAGAGCCTTGAGCCTTGAGCCTTAAAGCCTTAGGTTGAGGCTTGACTTTTGAGCCTTGACCCTCGAACTGTTACCCATGAGCCTTGATGTTTGACCCTTGAACCTTGACACTTGTGCCTTGAGTCTTGAGCCTTGAGCCTGGAGCCTTGAGCCTCCAGCCTTGATCCTTCAGCCTTGAGCCTTGATCCTTGAGCCTGGAGCCTGGAGCCTTGAGGCTTGAGCCTTGAGGCTTGAGCCTTGAGGCTTGAGCCTTGAGCCTTCAACCTTGAGGCTTGAGCCTTTAGCCTTCAGCCTTGGGCCTTGGGCCTTGAGCCTTGGGCCTTGGGACTTGAGCCTTGGGCCTTGAGCCTTGAGCCTTGAGCCTTGAGCCTTGAGCCTTGACCCTTGAGTGTTGAGCCTTTGAGCCGTGAGCGTTGAGCCTTAAGCGTTGATCCTTGAGTGTTGACAATTGAGCATTGAGCCGTGAGGCTTCATCCTTTGAGCCTTGAGCCTGAAGCCTTGAACCTTGAGCCTTGACTATATCGAGCCTTGATCCATGAGCCGTGACCCATGAGCCTTGAGCTTTGAACCTTGAGCCTTGAGCCTTGAGCCTTGAGCCTTGACCCTTGACCCTTGAGCCTTGAGCCTTGACCCTTGACCCTTGAGCCTGGATCCTTGAGCCTTGATCCTAGATCCTTGACCCTTGAGCCTTGGTCCTATGAGCCTTGAGCCTTGAGCCTTAAACCTTTAGGCTTGAGGCTTGACTTTTGAGCCTTGACCCTTGAGCCGTGACCCTTGAGCCTTGAGGTTTTACCCTTGAACCTTGACACTTGAGCCTTGAGCCTTGAGCCTTGAGCCTTGAGCCTAAGCCTTGAGCCTTGATAGTTGAGCCTGTATCCTTGAGCCTTAAGCCTTGATCCTTGACCCTTGCGCCTATAGCCTTGAGCCTTAATACTTGAGCCTTGATCCTTGATCCTTGAGCCTTGCGCTTTGAACCTTGAACCAAGACTCTTGAGCCATGACCCCATGATCCTTGAGCCTTGAGCCTTGATCCTTGAGCCTTGAGCCTTGAGCCTTGAGCCTTGATCCATGAGCCTTGAGCCATGAGCCTTGAGCCTTGACTTTTGAGACTTGACCCTTGAGCCGTGACCCTTGTGCCTCTAGCTTTGAACCTTGAACCTTGACCCTTGAACCTTGAGTCTTGAGCCTTGAGCCTTGAGCCTTGAGCCTTGATCTTTGAGCCTTGAGGGTTGAGCCTTGAGCCTTGAACCTTGAACCTTTAGCATGTAGCCTTGAGCGTTGAGCCTTGAGCCTTGAGCCTTGGGCCTTGGGCCTTCAGTCTTGAGCCTTGAGCGTTAAGCCTTGAGACTTGAGGCTTGAGCCTTGAGCCTTGAGCCTTGAACCTTTAGCCTTTAGCCTTGAGCTTGAGCCTTGAGCCTTGAGCCTTGAGCCTTGAGCCTTGAGCCTTGAGCCTTGAGCCTTGAGCCTTGAGCCTTGAGCCTTGAGCCTTGAGCCTTGAGCCTTGAGCCTTTAGCCTTGAGCCTTGCGCCTTGCGCCTTGAGCATTGAGCCTTGAGCCTTGAGCCTTGAGCCTTGAGCATTGAGCCTTGAGCCTTGAGACTTGATCCTTGAGACTTTAGCCTTGAGCCTTGAGCCTTGATCCTTGAGCCTTGAGCCTAGAGCCTTGAGCCATGAGCTTTGAGCTTTGAGCCTTAAGCCGTGAGCCTTGAACCTTGAGCCTTTAGCTTTGAGCCTTGAGCCTTTGACCTTGATCCTTGAGCCTTGTGCCTTAATCCTTGAGCCTTGAGCCTTGAGACTTGTGCCTTGAGCCTTGAACCTTGAGCCTTGAGCCTTGAACCTTGACTCTTGAGCCTTGAGCCTTGAGCCTTGAGTCTTGAGCCTTGAAACTTGACCCTTGAGTGTTGAGCCTTTGAGCCGTGAGCGTTGAGCCTTAAGCGTTGATCCTAGAGTGTTGATCGTTGAGAGTTGAGCCGTGTGGCTTCATCTGTTGAGCCTTGAGCCTTGAGCCTGAAGCCTTGAACCTTGAGCCTTGACTATTTAGCCTTGATCCTTGAGCCGTGACCCTTGAGCCTTTAGCTTTGAACCTTGAGCCTTGATCATTGAGCCTTAAGCCTTAAGCCTTGAGCCTTGAGCCTTGAGCCTTAAGCATTGAGCCTTCAGCCTTGATCATTGAGCCTTGATCCTAGAGCCTTGAGCCTTGGTCCTATGAGCCTTGAGTCTTGAGCCTTAAACCTTTAGGCTTGACGCTTGACTTTTGAGCCTTGACCCTTGATCCGTGACCCTTGAGCCTTGAGATTTGACCCTCGAGCCTTGACACTTGAGCCTTGAGCCTTGAGCCTTGAGCCTTGAGCCTTGATCCTTGAGCCTTGAGCCTTGAGCCTTGAGCCTTGAGCCTTGAAACTTGAGCCTTGAGCCTTGAGCCTTGAGCCTTGAGCCTTGAGCCTTGGGCCTTGAGCCTTGAGCCTTGAGCCTTAATACTTGAGCCTTGAGCCTTGAGCCTTGAGCCTTGAGCCTTGAGCCTTGAGCCTTGAGCCTTGAGCCTTTAGCCTTTAGCCTTTAGCCTTGGTAGTTGAGCGTTGATCCTTGAGCCTTAAGCCTTGATCCTTGAGCCTTGCGCCTAGAGCCTTGACCCTTGAGACTTGCGCTTTGAACCTTGAACCTATACCCTTGAGCCATGACCCTTGAGCCTTTCTCCTTGAGCCTTGAGCCATGAGCCTTGATCCTTGAGCTTTGAGCCTTAAGCCTTGAACCTTGAGCCTTGAGCCTTGAGCCTTGAATATTGAACCTTGACTCTTGAACCTGGAGCCTTGAGCCTTGTGCCATGAGCCTTGAGCCATGAACCTTGAGCCTCGACTTTTGAGACTTGACCCTTAAGCCGTGACCCTTGACCCTTGAGCTTTGAACATTGAACCTTGACCCTTGACCCTTGACCTTCAGTTTTGAGCCTTGAGCCTGGATCCTTGAGCCTTGAGCCTTAAGCCTTGAGCCTTGAGCCATGAGCCTTGAGCCTTGAACTTTGAGCCTTGAGCCTTGAGCCTTGTGCCTCGAACCTTGACCCTTGAGTCGTGACCCTTGAGCCTTGAGCTTTGAACCTTGAACCTTGAACCTTGACCCTTGAGCCTTGAGTCTTGAGCCTTGAGCCTTGAGCCTTTAGCCTTTAGCCTTGAGCCTTAAGCCTTGCTCCTTGAGCCATGAGCCTTGAGCCTTAAGCCTTAAGCCTTGAGCCTTGAGCCTTGAGCCTTGAGCCTTAAGCATTGAGCCTTGAGCCTTGACCCTTGAGCTTTGAGGAGCCTTGAACCTTGACCCCTGAGCCTTGAGCCTTGAGCCTTGAGCCATGAGATTTGAGCCTTGAGCCTTGAGCCTTGAGCCTTTGGTGTTGAGCCTTGTGCCTTGATCGTTGAGCCTTGAGCCTTGAACCTTGACACTTGAGCCTTAAGCCTTGAACCTTGACTCTTGAGCCTTGAGCCTTGACCCTTGAGCGGTTAGCCTTTGAGGCGTGAGCGTTTAGCTTTATGCGTTGATCCTTGAGTGTTGATCGTTGAGCGTTGATCCGTGAGGCTTCATCCTTTGAGCCTTGAGCATTGAGCCTGAAGCCTTGAACCTTGAGATTTGAGCCTTGACTATTGAGCCTTAATCCTTGAGCCGTGACCCTTGAGCCTTGAGCTTTGAACCTTGAGCCTTGACCCTTGACCCTTGTGCCTTAAGCCTTGAGCCTTGATCGTTGAGCCTTGATCCTAGAGCCTTGAGCCTTGACCCTTGATCCTTTGAGCCTTGAGCCTGGAGCCTTAAACCTTTAGGCTTGAGGCTTGACTCTTGAGACTTGACCCTTGAGCTGTGACCGTTGAGCCTTGAGCCTTGATCCTTGAGCCTGGAGCCTTGAGCCTTGAGCCTTGAGCCTTGACTTTTGAGCCTTGACCCTTGATCCGTGACCCTTAGGGCTAGAGATTTTAACCTTAAACCTTGACCATTGACCATTGCCCCTTGACACTTGACCCATGAGCTTTGAGATTTGAATCATGAACCTTGACCCTTGAGCCTTGAGCGTCGAACCTTGAGCCTTGATCCTTGATCCTTTGAGCTTTGAGCCTTGAACCTTGAGCCTTGATCCTTGATCCTTGACTTTTGAGCCTTGACCCTTGATCTGTGACCCATGAGCCTTGAGCTTTTAACCTTGAATCTTGACCCTTGACCCTTAACCCTTGACCCTTGAGCCTTGAGCCTCGGGACTTGAACCTTGACCCTGGACTTTTTAGCATTAAGCCTTGAGCCTAGAGCCTTGAGCCTTGAGCCTTGAATCTTGAACCTTGAGCCTTGAGCCTTAAGCCTTGAACCTTGAGCATTTAGCCTTGAGCCTTGGGCCTTGAGCCTTGAGCCTTGAGCCTTGAACCTTGAGCCTTGAGCCTTGAGCCTTGAGCCTTGAGCCTTGAGCCTTGATCCTTGACTTTTGTGCTTTGATCCCTTGAGCCGTGACCCTTGAGCCTTGAGCTTTTAACCTTGAGCCTTGAGCCTTGAGCCTTGAGCCTTGAGCCTTGAGCCTTGAGCCTTTAACCTTGACCCTTGAGCCATGACCCTTGAGCCTTAGGCTTTAAGCTTTGAACCTTTAACCTTAACCCTTGAGCCTTGAGTCTTGAGCCTTGAGCCTTGAGGCTGGAGGCTTGAGCCTTGAGCCTTGAGCCTTGAACCTTTAACCTTGAGCCTTGAGCCTTTAACCTTGACCCTTAAGTCGTGACCCTTGAGCCTTAAGCTTTGAACCTTGAACCTTGACCCTTGAGTCTTGAGTCTTGAGGCTGGAGCCTGGAGGCTTGAGGCTTGAGCCTTGAGCCTTGAGCCTTGAGCCTTGAGCCTTGAACCTTGAGTCTTGAACCTTGACTCTTGATCCTTGAAACTAGAGCCTTGTACCTTGAACCTTGACCATTGAGCCTTGACCCTTGAGCCGTGACCCTTGAGTCTTGAGCTTTGAACCTTGAACCTTGATCCTTGAGCATTGACGTTGAGCCTTGAGCCTTGCGCCTTGAGCCTTGATCCTTTGAACCTTGAGCCTTGAGCCTTGAACCTTGAAGCTTGATCCTTGACCCTTAACTTTTGAGCATTGACCCTTGATCTGTGACCCTTGACCCTTGAGCCTTGAGCCTCGGGACTTAAACCTTGACCCTTGACTTTTAAGCCTTAAGCCTGGAGCCTTGAGCCTTGTGCCTTGAGCCTTGAGGCTTGAGCCTTGAGCCTTGAGTCTTAAGCCTTGAGCCTTGAGCCTTGAGCCTTGAGCCTTGAGCTTTTAGCCTTGAGCCTTGGGCCTTGAACCTTGAGCCTTGAACCTTGAACCTTAAGCCTTGAGTCTTGAGCCTTGAGCTTTGACCCTTGACCTTTGAGCCGTGACCCTTGACCCTTGAACCTTGAGTCTTTAACCTTGACTCTTGAGTCTTGAACCCGTGACCCTTGAGTCTTGAGCTTTGAACCTTGAACCTTGATCCTTGAGCATTGAGCGTTGAGCGTTGAGCCTTGCGCCTTGAGACTTGATCCTTTGAACCTTGAGCCTTGAACCTTGAAGGTTGATCCTTGACTTTTGAGCCTTGACCCTTGATCCGTGACCTTTGAGCCTTGAGCTTTTAACCTTGAACCTTGACCCTTGACCCTTGAGCCTTGGGCCTTGAACCTTGACCCTTTACTCTTGACCCTTGAGCCTTGATCCTTGATCCTTGAGCCTTGAGCCTTGAGCCTTGACCCTTGAGCCTTGAGCCTTAATCCTTGACCCTTGACCCTTGAGCGTTGAGCCTGGAGTCTTGAGCCTTGAGCTTTGATCCTTGAGCATTGAACCTTGAGCCACAAGCGTTGAGCCTTGAGCCTTCAGCCATGAGCATTGAGCCTTGAGCCTTGAGCCTTGAGCCTTAAGCCTAGAGCCTGGAGCCTTGAGCCTTGAGCCTTGAGCCTTGAGCCTTGAGCCGTGATCCTTGAGCCTTGATCCTTGACTTGTGAGCCTTGACCCTTGAGTCGTGAGCCTTGAGCCTTGAGCTTTTAACCTTGAGCCTTGAGCCTTGAGCCTTGAGCCTTGAGCCTTGAACCTTGAACCTTGATCCTTGAGCCTTGAACCTTGACCCTTGAGGCTTGAGCTTTAAACCTTGAACCTTGAGCCTTGAGCCTTGAGCCTTGAGCCTTGGGCTTGGAGCCTTGAGCCTTGAGCCTTGAGCCTTGGGCCTTGAGCCTTGAGCCTCAAGCCTTGAGCCTTGAACCATGAGCCTTGAACCTTGACTCTTGAGCCTTGAAACATGAGCCTTGAGCCTTGATCCTTGAGCCTTGAACCTTGACCCTTGAGTCGTGACCCTTGAGCCTTCATCGTTTTAATCTTGAACCTTGAGCCTTGAGCCTTAAGGCTTGAGCCTTAAGCCTGGAACCTTGAGCATTTAGCCTTGCTTGAGCCTTGCGCCTTGAGCCTTGAGCCTTTAGCCTTGAGCCTGGAGCCTGGAGCCTGGAGCCTTGAGCCTAGAGCCTTGAGCCTGGAGCCTTGAGCCTGGAGCCTGAGCCTTGAGCCTTGTGCCTTGATCCCTGATTTTTGAGCATTGACTCTTGAGCCGTGACCCGTTGACCCCTGAGCCTTTAACCTTGAGCCTTGAGCCTTGATCCTTGAGCCTTGAGCCTTGAGCCTTGACCCTTGAGCCTTGAGCCTTGACCCTTGAGCCTTGATCCTTGAGCCTTGAGCCTTGAGCCTTGAGCCTTGAGCCTTGAGCCTTGAGCCTTGAGCCTTGAGCCTTGAGCTTTGAGCCTTGAGCCTTGAGCCTGGAGGCTGGACCTTGAGCCTTGAGCCTTGAACCTTGACTCATGAGCCTTGAGCCTTAAGATTTGAGCCTTGACTTTTGAACCTTGAGCCTTGAGATTTGAGCCTTGACTTTTGAGCCTTGAGCCTTAAGACGTGACCCTTGAACCTTGAGCTTTGAACCTTGAATCTTGAGTGTTGAGCCTGGAGCTTTGAGCCTTGAGCTTTGAGCCTTGAGCATTGAACCTTGAGCCACAAGCCTTGAGCCTTGAGCCTTGAGCATTAAGCCTTGAGCCTTGAGCCTTGAGCCTTGAGCCTAGAGCCTGGAGCCTTGAGCCTTGAGCCTTGAGCGTTGAGCCTTGAGCCGTGATCCTTGAGCCTTGATCCTTGACTTTTGAGCCTTGACCCTTGAGTCATGAGCCTTGAGCCTTGAGCTTTTAACCTTGTACCTTGAGCCTTGAGCCTTGATCCTTGAGCCTTGAGCCTTGAGAATTGAGCCTTGAGCCTTGAGCCTTGTGCCTTGACCCTTGAAACTTGATCCTTGAGCCTTGAACCTTGAACCTTGAGCCTTGAGCCGTGACCCATGAGGTTTGAGCTTTAAACCTTGAACCTTGAGCCTTGAGGCTTGAGCTTTGGGCCTTGAGCCTTGAGCCTCGAGCCTTGGGCCTTGAGCCTTGAGCCTCGAGCCTTGAGCCTTGAGCCTTGAACCTTCAGCCTTGAACCTTGACTCTTGAGCCTTGAAACTTGAGCCTTGAGCCTTGATCCTTGAGCCTTGAGCCTTGACCCTTGACCCTTGAGTCGTGACCCTTGAGCCTTGATCTTTTAATCTTGAACCTTGAGCCTTGAGCCTTGAGCCATGAGGCTTGAGCCTTAAGCCTGAAACCTTGAGCATTTAGCCTTGCTTGAGCCTTGCGCCTTCAGCCTTGAGCCTTGAGCCTTTAGCCTTGAGCCTTGAGCCTGGAGCCTTGAGCCTTGAGCCTTGAGCCCGGAGCCTTGAGCCTAGAGCCTGAGCCTAGACCCTTGAGCCTGGAGCCTTGTGCCTTGATCCCTGATTTTTTAGCGTTAACTCTTGAGCCGTGACCCTGAGCCTTGAGCCTTGAGCCTTGAGCCTTGAGCCTTGAGCCTTGAGCCTTGAGCCTTGAGCCTTGAGCCTTGAGCCTTGAGCCTCGAGCTTTGAGCCTTGAGCCTCGAGCCTTGAGCCTTGACCCTTGACCCTTGACCCTTGACCCTTTACCCTTGAGCCGTGACCCTTGAGCCTTGTGCTTTGAACCTTGAACCTTGACCCTTGAACCTTGAGCCTTGAGCCTTGAGCCTTGAACCTTGAGCCTTGAGCCTTGAAACTTGAGCCTTGAGCCTTGACTTCTGAGTCTTGACCCTTGATCCGTGACCCTTGAGCCTTGAGCTTTTAACCTTGACCCTTGACCATTGACCCTTGACCCTTGACCCATGGGCCTTGAGCCTTGAGCCTTGAGCCTTGAGCCTTGAGCCTTTTGCCTTGAGCCTTGAGACTTGAGCCTTAAACCTTGAGCCTTGAGCCTTGAGCCTTAAGCCTTAAGCCTTGACCCTTGAGCCTCGAGCCTTGAGCCTGGAGCATGGAGCCTTGTGCCTTGATCCCTGACTTTTGAGCGTTGACCCTTGAGCCGTGACCCTTGAGCCTTGAGCCTTTAACCTTGAACCTTGAGCCTTGAGCCTTGAGCCTTGAGCCTTGAGCCTTGAGCCTTGACCCTTGAGCCGTCACCCTTGAGCCTTCTGCTTTGAACCTTGAACCTTGAGCCTTGAGCCTTGAGCCTTAAGCCTTGAGCCTTGAGCCTTGAGCCTTGAGCCTTGAGCCTTCATTCTTGAGCCTTGAGCCTTGAGCCTTAAGTCTTGAGCCTTGAAACTTGAGTCTTGAGCCTTGACTTTTGAGTCTTGACCCTTGATCTGTGACCCTTGTGCCTTGAGCTTTTAACTTTGAACCTTGACCCTCGACCATTGACCCTTGACCCATGGGCCTTGAACCTTCAGCCTTGAGCCTTGAGCCTTGAGACTTGAGCCTTGAACGTTGAGCCTTGAGCCTTGAGCCTTGAGCCTTGAGCCTTGAGCCTTTTGCCTTGAGCCTTGAGACTTGAGCCTGGAGGCTTGAGCCTTGAGCCTTGAGCCTTGATCCTGGAGCCTCGAGCCTCGAGCCTGGAGCCTTGAGCCTTGATCCCTGACTTTTGAGCGTTGACCCTTGAGCCGTGACCCTTGAGCCTTTAACCTTGAACCATGATTCTTGAGCCTTGAGCCTTGAGCCTTGAGCCTTGATCCTTGAGCCTTGAGCCTTGAGCATTGAGCCTTGAGCCTTGAGCCTTGAGCCTTGAGCCTTGAGCCTTGACTCTTCAGCCTTGAAACTTGAGCCTTGAGCCTTGACTTTTGAGTCTTGACCCTTGATATGTGACCCTTGAGTCTTGAGCTTTTAACCTTGAACCTTAACCCTTGACCATTGACCCTTGACCCTTGAACCATGAGCCTTGAACCTTCATCCTTGAGCCTTGAGCCTATCAAGCAAGAAAGAAGCTACCCGCCGACCCATTGAGTAAATAGAATGAGAATTATAATATTTTTTTATTAGGATGAAAACAGAGAACGATCTCCCTGAAATCAGGTCTTGAAGGTTGAGCCTTGAGCCTTGAGCCTTGAGCCTTGAGCCTTGAGCCTTGAGCCTTGCGCTTTGACCATTGAGTCTTGAGCCTTGTGCCTTGAGCCTTGAGCCTTGAGCCTTGAGCCTTGAGCCTTGAGCCTTGAGCCTTGAGCCTTGAGCCTTGAGCCTTGAGCCGTCACCCTTGAGCCATCTGGTTTGAACCTTGAACCTTGAGCCTTGAGCCTTGAGCATCGAGCCTTGAGCCTTAAGCCTTGGGCCTTGAGCCTTGAGCCTTGAGCCTTGAGCCTTGAGCCTTGAGCCTTGAGCCTTGAGCCTTGAGCCTTGAGCCTTGAGCCTTGAGTCTTCAGCCTTGAAACTGGAGCCTTGAGCCTTGACTTTTGAGTCTTGACCCTTGATATGTGACCCTTGAACCTTGAGCTTTTAACCTTGAACCTTGACCCTTGACCATTGACCCCTGACCCTTGAACCATGGGCCTTGAACCTTCATCCTTGAGCCTTGAGCCTATCAAGCAAGAAAGAAGCTACCCACTGACCCATTGAGTAAATAGAACGAGAATTATAATATTTTTTTATTAGGACGAAAACAGAGAACGATCTCCCTGAAATTAGGCCTTGAAGGTTGAGCCTTGAGCCTTGAGCCTTGAGCCTTGAGCCTTGCGCCTTGAGCATTGAGTCTTGAGCCTTGTGCCTTGAGCCTTGAGCCTTGAGCCTTGAGCCTTGATCCTTGAGCCTTGAGCCTTGAGCCTTGAGCCTTGAGCCTTGAGCCTTGAGCCTTGAGCATGAGCCTTGAGACTTGAGCCTTGAGCATTGAGTCTTTAGCTTTATGCCTTGAGCCTTGAGCCTTGAGCCTTGAGCATGAGCCTTGAGCCTTGAGCATTGAGTCTTTAGCCTTATGCCTTGAGCCTTGAGCCTTTAGCCTTTAGCCTTGAGCCTTGAAACTTGAGTCTCTAACCATGACTCTTGAGACTCGAAACTTGAGCCTTGAGCCTTGATCCTTGACCCTTGAGCCTTGATCCTTGACCCTTGAGCCATGACCCTTGTGCCGTGACCCGGGCCTTGAGCGTTGAGTCTTGAGCCTTGAGCCTTGAGCATTGAGCCTTGATCCTTTGAGCCTTGAGCCTTGAACCTTGAATCCTGAGCCTTGAGCCTTGACTTTTGATCCTTGACCCTTGATCCGTGACACTTGAGCCTTGAGCTTTTAACCTTGAACCTTGATACTTGAGCCTTGAGCCTTGAGCCTTGAGCCTTGAGCCTTGAGCCTTGAGCCTTGAGCCTTGACCTTGACCTTGACCTTGACCCTTGAGTTGTCACCCTTGAGCCTTGGGCTTTGAACCTTGAACCTTGAGCCTTGAGCCTTGAGCCTTGAGCTTTGAGCCTTGAGCCTTGAGCCTTGATCCTTGAGCCTTGCGCCTTGAGTCTTGAGCCTCGAAACTTGAGCCTTGAGCCTTGACTTTTGAGTCTTGACCCTTGATATGTGACCCTTGAGCTTTGAGCCTTTAACCTTGAACCTTGACCATTGACCATTGACCCTTGACCCTTGACCCATGGGCCTTGAACCTTCAGCGTTGAGCGGTGAGCCTTGAGCCTTGAATGTTGAGCCTTGAGACTTGAGTCTGGAGCCTTGAGCCTTGAGCCTTGAGCCTTGAGCCTTGAGCCTTGAGTCTTCAGCCTTGAAACTTGAGCCTTGACTTTTGAGTCTTGACCCTTGATATGTGACCCTTGAACCTTGAGCTTTTAACCTTGAACCTTGACCCTTGACCATTGACCCCTGACCCTTGAACCATGGGCCTTGAACCTTCATCCTTGAGCCTTGAGCCTATCAAGCAAGAAAGAAGCTACCCACTGACCCATTGAGTAAATAGAACGAGAATTATAATATTTTTTTATTAGGACGAAAACAGAGAACGATCTCCCTGAAATTAGGCCTTGAAGGTTGAGCCTTGAGCCTTGAGCCTTGAGCCTTGCGCCTTGAGCATTGAGTCTTGAGCCTTGTGCCTTGAGCCTTGAGCCTTGAGCCTTGAGCCTTGATCCTTGAGCCTTGAGCCTTGAGCCTTGAGCCTTGAGCCTTGAGCCTTGAGCCTTGAGCATGAGCCTTGAGAATTGAGCCTTGAGCATTGAGTCTTTAGCCTTATGCCTTGAGCCTTGAGCCTTGAGCATGAGCCTTGAGCCTTGAGCATTGAGTCTTTAGCCTTATGCCTTGAGCCTTGAGCCTTTAGCCTTTAGCCTTGAGCCTTGAAACTTGAGTCTCTAACCATGACTCTTGAGACTCGAAACTTGAGCCTTGAGCCTTGATCCTTGACCCTTGAGCCTTGATCCTTGACCCTTGAGCCATGACCCTTGTGCCGTGACCCGGGCCTTGAGCGTTGAGTCTTGAGCCTTGAGCCTTGAGCATTGAGCCTTGATCCTTTGAGCCTTGAGCCTTGAACCTTGAATCCTGAGCCTTGAGCCTTGACTTTTGATCCTTGACCCTTGATCCGTGACACTTGAGCCTTGAGCTTTTAACCTTGAACCTTGATACTTGAGCCTTGAGCCTTGAGCCTTGAGCCTTGAGCCTTGAGCCTTGACCTTGACCCTTGAGTTGTCACCCTTGAGCCTTGGGCTTTGAACCTTGAACCTTGAGCCTTGAGCCTTGAGCCTTGAGCCTTGAGCTTTGAGCCTTGAGCCTTGAGCCTTGATCCTTGAGCCTTGCGCCTTGAGTCTTGAGCCTCGAAACTTGAGCCTTGAGCCTTGACTTTTGAGTCTTGACCCTTGATATGTGACCCTTGAGCTTTGAGCCTTTAACCTTGAACCTTGACCCTTGACCATTGACCCTTGACCCTTGACCCATGGGCCTTGAACCTTCAGCGTTGAGCGGTGAGCCTTGAGCCTTGAACGTTGAGCCTTGAGACTTGAGTCTGGAGCCTTGAGCCTTGAGCCTTGAGCCTTGAGCCTTGAGCCTTGAGCCTTGCGCCTTGAGCATTGAGTCTTGAGCATTGTGCCTTGATCCTTGAGCCTTTAGCCTTGAGCCTTGAGCTTTGAGCCTAGAGCCTTGAGCCTTGAGCCTTGAGCCTTGAGCCTTGAGCCTTGAGCCTTGAGTCTTGAGCCTTGAGCCTTGAGCCTTGAGCCTTGAGCCTTGAGCCTTGAGCCTTGAGCCTTGAGCCTTGAGCCTTGAGCCTTGCGCCTTGAGCATTGAGTCTTGAGCATTGTCCCTTGATCCTTGAGCCTTTAGCCTTGAGCCTTGAGCTTTGAGCCTGGAGCCTTGAGCCTTGAGCCTTGAGCCTTGAGCCTTGAGCCTTGAGTCTTGAGCCTTGAGCCTTGAGCCTTGAGCCTTGATCCTTGAGCCTTGAGCCTTGAGCATTGAGCCTTGAGCCTTGAGCCTTGAGCCTTGAGCCTTGAGCCTTGAGCCTTGACTCTTCAGCCTTGAAACTTGAGCCTTGAGCCTTGACTTTTGAGTCTTGACCCTTGATATGTGACCCTTGAGTCTTGAGCTTTTAACCTTGAACCTTGACCCTTGACCATTGACCCTTGACCCTTGAACCATGAGCCTTTAACCTTCATCCTTGAGCCTTGAGCCTATCAAGCAAGAAAGAAGCTACCCGCCGACCCATTGAGTAAATAGAATGAGAATTATAATATTTTTTTATTAGGATGAAAACAGAGAACGATCTCCCTGAAATCAGGTCTTGAAGGTTGAGCCTTGAGCCTTGAGCCTTGAGCCTTGAGCCTTGAGCCTTGAGCCTTGCGCTTTGACCATTGAGTCTTGAGCCTTGTGCCTTGAGCCTTGAGCCTTGAGCCTTGAGCCTTGAGCCTTGAGCCTTGAGCCTTGAGCCTTGAGCCTTGAGCGTTGAGCCTTGAGCCTTGAGCCGTCACCCTTGAGCCATCTGGTTTGAACCTTGAACCTTGAGCCTTGAGCCTTGAGCATCGAGCCTTGAGCCTTAAGCCTTGGGCCTTGAGCCTTGAGCCTTGAGCCTTGAGCCTTGAGCCTTGAGCCTTGAGCCTTGAGTCTTCAGCCTTGAAACTGGAGCCTTGAGCCTTGACTTTTGAGTCTTGACCCTTGATATGTGACCCTTGAACCTTGAGCTTTTAACCTTGAACCTTGACCCTTGACCATTGACCCCTGACCCTTGAACCATGGGCCTTGAACCTTCATCCTTGAGCCTTGAGCCTATCAAGCAAGAAAGAAGCTACCCACTGACCCATTGAGTAAATAGAACGAGAATTATAATATTTTTTTATTAGGACGAAAACAGAGAACGATCTCCCTGAAATTAGGCCTTGAAGGTTGAGCCTTGAGCCTTGAGCCTTGAGCCTTGCGCCTTGAGCATTGAGTCTTGAGCCTTGTGCCTTGAGCCTTGAGCCTTGAGCCTTGAGCCTTGAGCCTTGATCCTTGAGCCTTGAGCCTTGAGCCTTGAGCCTTGAGCCTTGAGCCTTGAGCATGAGCCTTGAGACTTGAGCCTTGAGCATTGAGTCTTTAGCTTTATGCCTTGAGCCTTGAGCCTTGAGCCTTGAGCATGAGCCTTGAGCCTTGAGCATTGAGTCTTTAGCCTTATGCCTTGAGCCTTGAGCCTTTAGCCTTTAGCCTTGAGCCTTGAAACTTGAGTCTCTAACCATGACTCTTGAGACTCGAAACTTGAGCCTTGAGCCTTGATCCTTGACCCTTGAGCCTTGATCCTTGACCCTTGAGCCATGACCCTTGTGCCGTGACCCGGGCCTTGAGCGTTGAGTCTTGAGCCTTGAGCCTTGAGCATTGAGCCTTGATCCTTTGAGCCTTGAGCCTTGAACCTTGAATCCTGAGCCTTGAGCCTTGACTTTTGATCCTTGACCCTTGATCCGTGACACTTGAGCCTTGAGCTTTTAACCTTGAACCTTGATACTTGAGCCTTGAGCCTTCAGCCTTGAGCCTTGAGCCTTGAGCCTTGAGCCTTGACCTTGACCCTTGAGTTGTCACCCTTGAGCCTTGGGCTTTGAACCTTGAACCTTGAGCCTTGAGCCTTGAGCCTTGAGCTTTGAGCCTTGAGCCTTGAGCCTTGATCCTTGAGCCTTGCGCCTTGAGTCTTGAGCCTCGAAACTTGAGCCTTGAGCCTTGACTTTTGAGTCTTGACCCTTGATATGTGACCCTTGAGCTTTGAGCCTTTAACCTTGAACCTTGACCATTGACCATTGACCCTTGACCCTTGACCCATGGGCCTTGAACCTTCAGTGTTGAGCGGTGAGCCTTGAGCCTTGAACGTTGAGCCTTGAGACTTGAGTCTGGAGCCTTGAGCCTTGAGCCTTGAGCCTTGAGCCTTGAGCCTTGAGTCTTCAGCCTTGAAACTTGAGCCTTGACTTTTGAGTCTTGACCCTTGATATGTGACCCTTGAACCTTGAGCTTTTAACCTTGAACCTTGACCCTTGACCATTGACCCCTGACCCTTGAACCATGGGCCTTGAACCTTCATCCTTGAGCCTTGAGCCTATCAAGCAAGAAAGAAGCTACCCACCGACCCATTGAGTAAATAGAACGAGAATTATAATATTTTTTTATTAGGACGAAAACAGAGAACGATCTCCCTGAAATTAGGCCTTGAAGGTTGAGCCTTGAGCCTTGAGCCTTGAGCCTTGCGCCTTGAGCATTGAGTCTTGAGCCTTGTGCCTTGAGCCTTGAGCCTTGAGCCTTGAGCCTTGATCCTTGAGCCTTGAGCCTTGAGCCTTGAGCCTTGAGCCTTGAGCCTTGAGCCTTGAGCCTTGAGCCTTGAGCATGAGCCTTGAGACTTGAGCCTTGAGCATTGAGTCTTTAGCCTTATGCCTTGAGCCTTGAGCCTTGAGCATGAGCCTTGAGCCTTGAGCATTGAGTCTTTAGCCTTATGCCTTGAGCCTTGAGCCTTTAGCCTTTAGCCTTGAGCCTTGAAACTTGAGTCTCTAACCATGACTCTTGAGACTCGAAACTTGAGCCTTGAGCCTTGATCCTTGACCCTTGAGCCTTGATCCTTGACCCTTGAGCCATGACCCTTGTGCCGTGACCCGGGCCTTGAGCGTTGAGTCTTGAGCCTTGAGCCTTGAGCATTGAGCCTTGATCCTTTGAGCCTTGAGCCTTGAACCTTGAATCCTGAGCCTTGAGCCTTGACTTTTGATCCTTGACCCTTGATCCGTGACACTTGAGCCTTGAGCTTTTAACCTTGAACCTTGATACTTGAGCCTTGAGCCTTGAGCCTTGAGCCTTGAGCCTTGAGCCTTGACCTTGACCCTTGAGTTGTCACCCTTGAGCCTTGGGCTTTGAACCTTGAACCTTGAGCCTTGAGCCTTGAGCCTTGAGCCTTGAGCGTTGAGTCTTGAGCCTTGAGCCTTGAGCATTGAGCCTTGATCCTTTGAGCCTTGAGCCTTGAACCTTGAATCCTGAGCCTTGAGCCTTGACTTTTGATCCTTGACCCTTGATCCGTGACACTTGAGCCTTGAGCTTTTAACCTTGAACCTTGATACTTGAGCCTTGAGCCTTGAGCCTTGAGCCTTGAGCCTTGAGCCTTGAGCCTTGACCTTGACCCTTGAGTTGTCACCCTTGAGCCTTGGGCTTTGAACCTTGAACCTTGAGCCTTGAGCCTTGAGCCTTGAGCCTTGAGCTTTGAGCCTTGAGCCTTGAGCCTTGATCCTTGAGCCTTGCGCCTTGAGTCTTGAGCCTCGAAACTTGAGCCTTGAGCCTTGACTTTTGAGTCTTGACCCTTGATATGTGACCCTTGAGCTTTGAGCCTTTAACCTTGAACCTTGACCCTTGACCATTGACCCTTGACCCTTGACCCATGGGCCTTGAACCTTCAGCGTTGAGCGGTGAGCCTTGAGCCTTGAACGTTGAGCCTTGAGACTTGAGTCTGGAGCCTTGAGCCTTGAGCCTTGAGCCTTGAGCCTTGAGCCTTGAGCCTTGAGCCTTGCGCCTTGAGCATTGAGTCTTGAGCATTGTGCCTTGATCCTTGAGCCTTTAGCCTTGAGCCTTGAGCTTTGAGCCTGGAGCCTTGAGCCTTGAGCCTTGAGCCTTGAGCCTTGAGCCTTGAGCCTTGAGCCTTGAGTCTTGAGCCTTGAGCCTTGAGCCTTGAGCCTTGAGCCTTGAGCCTTGAGCCTTGAGCCTTGAGCCTTGAGCCTTGAGCCTTGAGCCTTGAGCCTTGAGCCTTGAGCCTTGAACCTTGAGTCTCTACCCTTGACTCGGGAGCCTTGAAACTTGAGCCTTGAGCCTTGATCCTTGACCCTTGAGCCTTGACCCTTGTCCCGTGACCCTTGAGCCTTGAGCCTTGAGCCTTGAGCGTTGAGACTTGAGCATTGAGCCTTGATCCTTTGAGCCTTGAGCCTTGACTTTTGAGCCTTGACCCTTGATCCGTGACCCTTGAGCCTTTAGCTTTAAAGCTTGAACCTTGAGCCTTGAGACTTGAGCCTTGAGCCTTGAGCCTTGAGCCTTGAGGCTGGAGCCTTGGGCCTTGAGCCTTCAGCCTTGATCCTTGAACCTTGAACCTTGAGCCTTGAGCCTTGAACCTTGACCCTTGAGCCGTGACCCTTGAGCCTTTAGCTTTAAAGCTTGAACCTTGAACCTTGAGCCTTGAGCCTTGAGCCTTGGGCCTTGAGCCTTGAGGCTTGAGCCTTAATCCTTGAGCCTTGAGCCTTGAACCTTGAGCCTTCCACCTTGAACCTTGAACCTTGAAAATTGAGCCTTGAGCCTTGATCCTTGAGCCTTGAACATTGAGCCTTGAAACTTGAGCCTTGAGCCTTGATCCTTGAGCCTTGTGCCTTGACCCTTGAGACGTTACCCTTGAGCCTTGAGCTTTGACCCTTGAACCTTGACCCTTGACCCTTGAGCGTTGAGCCTTGAGCCTTGAATCTTGAGCCTTGATCCTTTGAGCCTTGAGCCTTGAACCTTGAACCTTGAGCCTTGAGCCTTGACTTTTCAGCCATGACCCTTCATCCGTGACCATTGACCCTTGCCCCTTGACCCATGAGCCTTGAGCTTTGAATCGTGAGCCTTGACCCTTGAGACTTGAGCGTCGAGCCTTGAGCCTTGATCCTTTGAGCTTTGAGCCTTTAACCTTGAGCCTTGATCCTTGACTTTTGAGCCTTGACCCTTGATCTGTGACCCTTGAGCCTTAAGCTATTAACCTTGAATCTTGACCCTTGACCCTTGACCCTTGAGCCTCGGGACTTGAACCTTGACCATTGACTTTTGAGCCTTGAGCCTTGAGCCTTGAGCCTAGAGCCTTGAGCCTTGAGCCTTAAGCCTTGAGCCTTGAGCCTTGAGCCTTGAGCCTTGAGCCTTGAGCCTTGAGCCTTGAGCCTTGAGCCTTGAGCCTTGAACCTTGAGCATTTACCCTTGAGCCTTGGGCCTTAGCCTTGACCCTTGAGCCTTTAGCCTTGACCCTTGAACGTTAAGCCTTGAGCTTTGAGCCTTGAGCCTTGAGCTTTGAGCCTTGAGCCTTGAGCCTTGAGCCTTGACCCTTGAGCCTTGAGCCTTGATCCTTGACTTTTGAGCTTTGACCCTTGAGCCGTGACCCTTGAGCCTTGAGCTTTTAACCTTGAACCTTGAGCCTTGAGCCTCGAGCCTTGAGCCTTAAGCCTTGAGCCTTGAGCCTTGAGCCTTGAGCCTTGAGCCTTGAGCCTTGAGCCTTGAGCCTTGAGCCTTGAGCCTTGAGCCTTGAGCCTTGAGCCGTGAGCCTTGAGCCTTGAGCCTTGAGCCTTGAGCCTTGAGACTTGAGCCTTGAGCCTTTAGCCTTGAGCCTTGAACCTTGAGTCTCTACCCTTGACTCTTGAGCCTTGAAACTTGAGCCTTGAGCCTTGATCCTTGACACTTGAGCCTTGACCCTTGTGCCGTGACCCTTGAGCCTTGAGCCTTGAGCCTTGAGCCTTGAGCGTTGAGCGTTGAGACTTGAGCATTGAGCCTTGATCCTTTGAGCCTTGAGCCTTGAACCTTGAAACTTGAGCCTTGACTTTTGAGCCTTGACCTTTGATCCGTGACCTTTGAGCCTTGAGCTTTTAACCTTGAACCTTGAATCTTGAGCCTTGAGCCTTGAGCCTTGGGCCTTGAGCCTTGATCCTTGAACCTTGAACCTTGAGCCTTGAGCCTTGAACCTTGACCATTGAGACGTGACCCTTGAGCCTTTAGCTTTAAAGCTTGAACCTTGAGCCTTGAGCCTTGAGCCTTGGGCCTTGGGCCTTGAGCCTTGAGGCTTGAGAGTTAATCCTTGAGCTTTGAGCCTTGAGCCTTGAGCCTTGAACCTTGAGCCTTCAACCTTGAACCTTGAACCTTGAAAAATGAGCCTTGAGCCTTGATCCTTGAGCCTTGAACCTTGAGCCTTGAAACTTGAGCCTTGAGCCTTGATCCTTGAGCCTTGACCCTGGACCCTTGAGACGTGACCCTTGAGCCTTGAGCTTTGATCCTTGAGCCTTGAGCCTTGAGACTTGAGCCTTGAACCTTGAGCATTTACCCTTGAGCCTTGGGACTTAGCCTTGACCCTTGAGCCTTGGGCTTTGAACCTTGAACCTTGAGCCTTGATCCTTGAGCCTTGAGCCTTGAGCCTTGAGCCTTGAGCCTTGAGCCTTGAGTCTTGAGCATCGAAACTTGAGCCTTGAGCCTTGACTTTTGAGTCTTGACCCTTGATATGTGACCCTTGAGCTTTGAGCCTTTAACCTTTAAACCTTGACCCTTGACCATTGACCCTTGACCCATTGGCCTTGAACCTTCAGCGTTGAGCGTTGAGCGTTGAGCCTTGAGCCTTGAACGTTGAGCCTTGAGCCTTGAGCCTTGAGCCTTGAGCCTTGAGCCTTGAGCCTTGAGCCTTGAGTCTTGAGCATCGAAACTTGAGCCTTGAGCCTTGACTTTTGAGTCTTGACCCTTGATATGTGACCCTTGAGCTTTGAGCCTTTAACCTTTAAACCTTGACCCTTGACCATTGACCCTTGACCCATTGGCCTTGAACCTTCAGCGTTGAGCGTTGAGCGTTGAGCCTTGAGCCTTGAACGTTGAGCCTTGAGCCTTGAGCCTTGAGCCTTGAGCCTTGAGCCTTGAGCCTTGAGCCTTGAGCCTTGAGCCTTGAGCCTTGAGCCTTGAGCCTTGAGCCTTGAGCCTTGAGCCTTGAGCCTTGAGCCTTGATCCTTGATCCTTGACTTTTGAGCTTTGACCCTTGAGCCGTGACCCTTCAGCCTTGAGCTTTTAACCTTGAACCTTGAGCCTTGAGCCTTGAGCCTCGAGCCTTGAGCCTTGAGCCTTGAGTCTTGAGTCTTGAGCCTTGAGCCTTGAGCCTTGATCCTTGAGCCTTGAGCCTTGAGCCTTGACCCTTGAGCCTTGAGCCTTGCGCATTGAACCTTGAGCCTTGAGCCTTTAACCTTGACCCTTGAGCCGTGACCCTTGAGCCTTAAGCTTTGAGCCTTGAACCTTGATCCCCTTGGGTGTTGAGTCTGGAGCCTTGAGCCTTGAGGCTTGAGCCTTTAGCCTTGAGCCTTGCGCCTTTAGCGTTGAGTCATGAGCTTTGTTTCTTGAACCGTGAGCCTTTAGCCTTGAGGCTTGAGGCTTGAGCCTTGAACCTTGAGTCTTGAACCTTGACTCTTGAGCCTTGAAACTAGAGCCTTGATCCTTGATCCTTGACCCTTGAGCCTTGACCCTTGAGCCGTGACCCTTGAGCTTTGAACCTTGAACCTTGAGCCTAGAGCCTTGAGCCTTGAGCGTTGAGCCTTGACCCTTGCGCCTTGAGCCTTGATCCTTTGAACCTTGAGCCTTGAGCCTTGAGCCTTGAACCTTGAACCTTGATCCTTTAGCCTTGACGTTTGGGCCTTGACCCTTGATCCATGACCCTTGATCATTGAGCTTTTAACCTTGAGCCTTGAACCTTGACCCTTGAGCCTTGAGCCTTGAGCCTTGGGCCTTAAACCTTGACCCTTGAGCCTTGAACCTTGTCCCTTGACCCTTGACCCATGAGCCTTGAGCTTTGAATCATGAACCTTGACCCTTGAGCCTTGAGCTTCGAGCCTTGACCCTTGATCCTTTGAGTTTTGTGCCTTGAACCTTGATCCTTGATCCTTGACTTTTGAGCTTTGACCCTTGATCTGTGACCCTTGAGCCTTGAGCTATTAACCTTGACCCTTGACCCTTGACTCTTGAGCCTTGAGCCTCGGGACTTGAACCTTGACCCTTGACTTTTGAGCCTTGAGCCTTGAGAATTATGCCTTGAGCCTTGAGCCTTGAACCTTGAGCATTTACCCTTGAGCCTTGGGCCTTGAGCCTTGATCCTTGACTTTTGAGCTTTGACCCTTGAGCTGTGACCCTTGAGTCTTGAGCTTTTAACCTTGAACCTTGAACCTTGAGCCTCAAGCCTTGAGCCTTTAGCCTTTAGCCTTTAGCCTTGAGCCTTGAGCCTTGAGCCTTGAGCCTTGAGACTGGAGCCTTGAGCCTTTAGTCTTGAGCCTTGAGCCTTGAGCCTTCAGCCTTGAGCCTTGAGCCTTGAACCTTGAGCCTTGAGCCTTGAGCCTTGAGCATTGAGCCTTGAGCCTTGAACCTTGAGCCTTGCGCCTTGAACCTTGACCCTTGAGCCTTTAACCTTGACCCTTGAGCCTTGAGCCTTAAGCTTTGAACCTTGAACCTTGACCCTTGAGCGTTGAGTATTGAGCCTTGAGCCTCGAGGCTTGACGCTTGAGCCTTGAGCCTTGAGTCATGAGCTTTGTGTCTTCAGCCGTGAGCCTTTAGCCTTGAGCCTTGAACCTTGAGTCTTGAACCTTGACTCTTGAGCCTTGAATCTAGAGCCTTGAGCCTTGATCCTTGACCCTTGACCCTTGAGACGTGACCCTTGAGTCTTGTGCTTTGAACCTTGAACCTTGAGCGTTGAGCGTTGAGCGTTGAGCCTTGAGCCTTGCGCCTTGAGCCTTGATCCTTTGAACCTTGAGCCTTGAGCCTTGAACCTTGAGCCTTGATCCTTTAGCCTTGACTTTTGAGCCTTGACTTTTGAGCCTTGACCCTTGAGCCTTGACCCTTGATCCGTGACCCTTGAGCCTTGAGCTTTTAACCTTGAGCCATGACCCTTGACCCTTGAGCCTTGAGCCTTGGGCCTTAAACCTTGACCCTTGACTCTTGACCCTTGAGCCTTGATCCTTGAGCCTTGAGCCTTGAGCCTTGAGCCTTAAGCCTTGAGCCTTACGCCTTGCGCCTTAAGCCTTGAGCCTTGAGCCTTGAACCTTGACTCTTTAGCCTTGAGCCTTGAGACTTGAGCCTTGACTTTTGATTCTTGAGCCTTGAGACGTGACCTTGAACCTTGAATCTTGGGCGTTGAGCCTGGAGCCTTAAGCCTTGAGCCTTGAGCCTTGAGCCTTGAGCCTTGAGCCTTGAGCCTTGAGCCGTGACGTTTGAGGCTTGAGCTTTAAACCTTGAACCTTGAGCCTTAAGCCTTGAGCCTTGAGCCTTGAGCCTTGGGCCTTGAGCCTTGGGCCTGGAGCCTTGAGCCTTGAACATTGACCCTTGAGCCGTGACCCTTGAGGCTTGAGCTTTAAACCTTGAACCTTGAGCCTTAAGCCTTGAGCCTTGAGCCTTGAGCCTTGGGCCTTGAGCCTTGGGCCTTGAGCCTCTAGCCTTGAGCCTTGAACCTTGAGCGTTGAGCCTTGACCCTTGAGCCTTGAAACTTGAGCCTTGAGCCTTGATCCTTAACCCTTGAGCCTTGACCCTTGAGACGTGACCCTTGAGCCTTGAGCTTTTACCCTTGAACCTTGACCCTTGACCCTTGAGCCTTGAGCGTTGAGCCTTAGGCGTTGAGCCTTGATTCTTTGAGCCTTGAGCTTTGAACCTTGAGAGCCTTGAGCTTTGATCCTTGAACCTTGAGCCTTCAACCTTGAACCTTGAGCCTTGAGCCTTGAGTCTTGAGCCTTGAGCCTTGAGCCTTGACCCTTGAGACGTGACCCTTGAGCCTTGAGCTTTGATCCTTGACCCTTCAGCGTTGAGCCTTGATCCTTGAGCCTTGATCCTTTGAGCTTTGAGCCTTGAACCTTGAACCTTGATCTGTAACCCTTGAGCCTTGAGCTATTAACCTTGAATCTTGCCCCTTGACACTTGACCATTGAGCCATGAGCCTCGGGACTCGAACCTTGACCCTTGACTTTTGAGCCTTGAGCCTTGAGCCTAGAGCCTTGAGCCTTGAGCCTGGAGCCTTGAACCTTTAGCATTTATCCTTGAGCCTTGAGCTTTAAACTTGAATTTTGAGTCTTGAGCATGGAGCCTTGAATCTTGAGCTTTGAGCCTTGAGCATTGAGCCTTAGGCGTTGAGCCTTGATCCTTTGAGCCTTGAGCTTTGAACCTTGAACCTTGAGAGCCTTGAGCCTTGAGCCTTGAGTCTTGAGCCTTATGCCTTGAGCCTTGAGCCACGAGCCTTGAGCCTTGAGCCTTGAACCTTGAGCCTTGAAACTTGAGCCTTGAGCCTTGATCCTTGAGCCTTAAGCCGTGACCCTTGAGACGTGACCCTTGAGCCTTGAGCTTTGACCCTTGAACCTTGACACTTGACCCTTGAGCCTTGAGCATTGAGCCTTGATTCTTGAGCCTTGATCCTTTGAGCTTTGAGCCTTGAACCTTGAACCTTGATCCTTGATCCTTGACTTTTGAGCCTTGATCCTTGATCTGTAACCCATGAGCCTTGAGCTATTAACCTTGAATCTTGACCCTTGACACTTGACCCTTGAGCCTTGAGCCTCGGGATTTGAACCTTGACCCTTGACTTTTGAGCCTTGAGCCTTGAGCCTAGAGCCTTGAGCCTAGAGCCTTGAGCCTTGAGCCTTGAACCTTGAGCATTTAGCCTTGAGCCTCGGGCCTTGAGCCTTGAGCCTTAAAACTTAAGCCTTGAGCCTTGAGCCTTGAGCCTTGAACCTTGAGCCTTGAGCCTTGATCCTTGACTTTTGAGCTTTGACCCTTGAGCCGTACCCCTTGAGCCTTGAGCTTTTAACCTTGAACCTTGAGCTTTGAGCCTCGAGCCTTGAGCCTTGAGCCTTGAGCCTTGAGCCTTGAGCCTTGAGCCTTGAGCCTTGAGTCTTGAGCCTTGGGCCTTGAGCCTTGGGCCTTGAGCCTTGAGCCTTGAACCTTGAACCTTGAACCTTGAGCCTTGAGCCTTTAACCTTGACCCTTGAGTCGTGACCCTTGAGCCTTAAGCCTTGAACCTTGAACCTTGACCCTTGAGCCTTGAGTCTTGAGCCTCGAGCCTTGAGGCTTGAGCCTTGAGCCTTGAGCCTTGCGCCTTGAGCCTTGAGTCATGAGCATTGTGTCTTGAGCCGTGAATCTTTAGCCTTGAGCCTTGAGCCTTGAACCTTGAGTCTTGAACCTTGACTCTTGAGCCTTGAAACAAGAGCCTTGATCCTTGATCCTTGAGCCTTGACCCTTGAGCCTTGACCCTTGAGCCGTGACCCTTGAGTCTTGAGCTTTGAACCTTGAACCTTGAGTGTTGAGCGTTGAGCGTTGAGCCTTGAGCCTTGCGCCTTGAGCCTTGATCCTTTGAGCCTTGAGCCTTGAAGCTTGAACCTTGAAACTTGATCCTTGAGCCTTGAATTCTGAGCCTTGACCCTTGATCCTTGAGCCTTTAACTTTTAACCTTGAGCCTTGAGCCTTGAGCCTTGAGCCTTGAGCCTTCAACCTTGACCCTTGACTCTTGACCCTTGAGCCTTGAGCCTTGATACTTCAGCCTTCAGCCTTGAGCCTTGAGCCTTGACCCTTGACCCTTGACCCTTGAGACTTAAGCCTTGAGCCTTACGCCTTGCGCCTTGAGCCTTGAGCCTTGAACCTTGACTCTTGACTCTTGAGCCTTGAGCCTTGAGCCTTGAGACTTGAGCCGTGACTTTTGAGCCTTGAGACGTGACCCTTGAACCTTGAGCTTTGAACCTTGAATCTTGAGCGTTGAGCCTGGAGCCTTTAGCCTTGTGCCTTGAGCATTTACCCTTGAGCCTTGGGCCTTGAGCATTGAACCTTGAGCCACAAGCCTTGAGCCTTGAGCCTCGAGCCTTGAGCCTTGAGCCTTGAGCCTTGAGCCTTGAGCATTTACCCTTGAGCCTTTGGCCTTGAGCCTTGATCCTTGACGTTTGAGATTTGACCCTTGAGCCGTGACCCTTGAGCCTTGAGCTTTTAACCTTGAACATTGAGCCTTGAGCCTCAAGCCTTGAGCCTTTAGCCTTGAGCCTTGAGCCTTGTGCCTTGAGCCTTGAGCCTTGAGCCTTGAGCCTTGAGCCTTGAGCCTTGAGCCTTGAGCCTTGAGCCTTGAGCCTTGAGCCTTGAGCCTTGAGCCTTGAGCCTTGAGCCTTGACCTTGAGCCTTGAGCCTTCATCCTTGAGCCTTGAGCCTTGAGCCTTGAGCCTTGAACCTTGAGCCCTGCGCCTTGAACCTTGACCCTAAAGCCTTTAGCCTTGATCCTTGAGCCGTTACCCTTGAGCCTTGAGCCTTAAGCTTTGAACCTTGAACCTTGACCCTTGAGCGTTGAGTCTTGAGCTTTGAGCCTTGAGGCTTGACGCTTGAGCCTTGAGCCTTGAGTCATGAGCTTTGTGTCTTCAGCCGTGAGCCTTTATCCTTGAGCCTTGAGCCTTGAACCTTGAGTCTTGAACCTTGACTCTTGAGCCTTGAAACTAGAGCCTTGAGCCTTGATCCTTAACCCTTGACCCTTGACCCTTGAGCCGTGACCCTTGAGTCTTGAGCTTTGAACCTTGAACCTTGAGCCTTGAGCGTTGAGCGTTGAGCCTTGAGCCTTGCGCCTTGACCCTTGATCCTTTGAACCTTGAGCCTTGAGCCTTGAACCTTGAACCTTGATCCTTGAGCCTTGACTTTTGAGCCTTGACCCTTGATCCGTGACCCTTGAGCCTTGAGCTTTTAATCTTGAGCCATGACCCTTGACCCTTGAGCCTTGAGCCTTGGGCCTTAAACCTTGACCCTTGACTCTTGACCCTTGAGCCTTGATCCTTGAGCCTTGAGCCTTGAGCCTTGAGCCTTGAGCCTTGAGCCTTGACCCTTGACCCTTGACTCTTGAGCCTTAAGCCTTAAGCCTTGAGCCTTAAGCCTTGAGCCTTACGCCTTGCGCCTTAAGCCTTGGCCTTGAGCCTTGAACCTTGAGCCTTGAGCTTTGAGCCTTGAGACTTGAGCCCTGACTTTTGATCCTTGAGCCTTGAGACGTGACCCTTGAACCTTGACCTTTGAACCTTGAATCTTGAGCGTGGAGCCTGGAGCCTTGAGCCTTGAACCTTGAGCCTTATGCCTTGAACCTTGACCCTTTAGCCGTGACCCTTGAGGCTTGAGCTTTAAACCTTGAACCTTGAGCCTTGAGCCTTGAGGCTGGAGCCTTGGGCCTTAAGCCTTGAGCCTTGTGCCTTGAACCTTCGGCCTTGAGCCGTGAGCATTGAGCCTTGAGCTTCTAGCCTTGAGCATTGAACCTTGAGCATTGAGCCTTGACCCTTGAGCCTTGAAACTTGAGCCTTGAGCCTTGATCCTTAACCCTTGAGCCTTGACCCTTGAGACGTGACCCTTGAGCCTTGTGCTTTTACCCTTGAACCTTGACCCTTGAGCCTTGAGCGTTGAGCCTTAGACGTTGAGCCTTGATCCTTTGAGCCTTGAGCTTTGAACCTTGAACATTGAGAGCCTTGAGCCTTGAGCCTTGAGCCTTGAGCCTTGATCCTTGAACCTTGAGCCTTCAACCTTGAACCTTGAGCCTTGAAACTTGAGCCTTGAGCCTTGATCCTTGAGCCTTGACCCTTGAGACGTGACCCTTGAGCCTTGAGCTTTGACCCTTGAACCTTGACCCTTGACCCTTGACCCTTGAGCATTGAGCCTTGATCCTTGAGCCTTGATCCTCTGAGCTTTGAGCCTTGAACCTTGAACCTTGATCCTTGAGTTTTGAGCCTTGATCCTTGATCTGTAACCCTTGAGCCTTGAGCTATTAACCTTGAATCTTGCCCCTTGACACTTGACCCTTGAGCCTTGAGCCTCGGGACTTGAACCTTGACCCTTGACTTTAGAGCCTTGAGCCTTGAGCCTAGAGCCTTGAGCCTTAAGCCTTGAGCCTTGAGCATTGAACCTTGAGCCACAAGCCTTGAGCCTTGAGCCTTGAACCTTGAAACTTGAGACTTGAACCTTAAACGTTGAACCTTGACCCTTGAGCCGTGACCCTTGAGGCTTGAGCTTTAAACCTTGAACCTTGAGCCTTGAGCCTTGAGGCTTGAGCCTTGGGCCTTAAGCCTTGAACCTTGAGCCTTGAGCCATGGGCCTTGAGCCTTGAGCCTTGAGCCTTGAGCCTTGAGCCTCGAGCCTTGAGCCTTGAACCTTGAGCGTTGAGCCTTGACCCTTGAGCCTTGAAACTTGAGCCTTGACCCTTGATCCTTAACCCTTGAGCCTTGACCCTTGAGACGTGACCCTTGAGCCTTGAGCTTTTACCCCTGAACCTTGACCCTTGACCCTTGAGCCTTGAGCGTTGAGCCTTAGGTGTTGAGCCTTGATCCTTTGAGCCTTGAGCTTTGAACCTTGAACCTTTAGAGCCTTGAGCCTTGAGCCTTGAGCCTTGAGCCTTGAGCCTTGAGCCTTGAAACTTGAGCCTTGAGCCTTGAAACTTGAGCTTTGAGCCTTGATCCTTGAGCCTTGACCCTTGAGACGTGACCCTTGAGCCTTGAGGTTTGACCCTTGAACCTTGACCCTTGACCCTTGAGCCTTAAGCGTTGAGCCTTGATCCTTGAGGTTTGATCCTTTGAGCTTTGAGCTTTGAGCCTTGAACCTTGAACCTTGATCCTTGATTTTTGAGCCATGATCCTTGATCTGTAACCCTTGAGCTTTGAGCTATTAACCTTGAATCTAGACCCTTGACACTTGACCCTTGAGCCTTGAGCCTCGGGACTTGAACCTTGACCCTTGACTTTTGAGCCTTGAGCCTTGAGCCTTGAGCCTTAAGCTTTGAACCTTGAGCATTTAGCCTTGAGCCATGAGCTTTGAACCTTGAATCTTGAGCGTTGAGCCTGGAGCCTTGAGCCTTGTGCCTTGAGCTTTGAGCCTTGAGCATTGAACCTTGAGCCACAAGCCTTGAGCCTTGAACCTTGAACCTTGAGCCTTGAACATTAACCCTTGAGCCTTGACCCCTGAGACGTGACCCTTGAGCCTTGAGCTTTTACCCTTGAACCTTGACCCTTGACCCTTGAGCCTTGAGCCTTGAGCTTTTAGCCTTAGGCGTTGAGCCTTGATCCTTTGAGCCTTAGGCGTTGAGCCTTGATCCTTTGAGCCTTGAGCTTTGAACCTTGAACCTTGAGAGCCTTGAGCCTTGAACCTTGACCTTCAACCTTGAACCTTGAGCCTTGAAACTTGAGCCTTGAGCCTTGATCCTTGAGCCTTAAGCCGTGACCCTTGAGACGTGACCCTTGAGCCATGAGATTTGACCCTTGAACCTTGACACTTGACCCTTGAGCCTTGAGCGTTGAGCCTTGACTCTTGAGCCTTGATCCTTTGAGCTTTGAGCCTTGAACCTTGAACCTTGATCCTTGATCCTTGACTTTTGAGCCTTGATCCTTGATCTGTAACCGTTGAGCCTTGAGCTATTAACCTTGAATCTTGACCCTTGACACTTGACCCTTGAGCCTTGAGCCTTGAGACTTGAACCTTGACCCTTGACTTTTGAGCCTTGAGCCTTGAGCCTTGAGCCTTGAGCCTTGAACCTTGGGCATTTAGCCTTGAGCCTCGGGCCTTGAGCCTTGACCCTAAACTTAAGCCTTGAGCCTTGAGCCTTTAGCCTTTAGCCTTGAGCCTTGAACCTTGAGCCTTGAGCCTTGATCCTTGACTTTTGAGCTTTGACCCTTGAGCCGTAACCCTTGAGCCTTGAGCTTTTAACCTTGAACCTTGAGCTTTGAGCCTCGAGCCTCAAGCCTCGAGCCTTGAGCCTTGAGCCTTGAGCCTTGAGCCTTGAGCCTTGAGCCTTGAGCCTTGAGCCTCGAGCCTTGAGCCTTGAGCCTTGAGCCTCGCGCCTTGATCCTTGAGCCTTGAGCCTTGATCCTTGACTTTTGAGCTTTGACCCTTGAGCCGTAACCCTTGAGCCTTGAGCTTTTAACCTTGAACCTTGAGCTTTGAGCCTCGAGCCTCGATCCTTGAGCCTTGATCCTTTGAGCCTTGAGCTTTGAACCTTGAACCTTGAGAGCCTTGAGCCTTGAGCCTTTAGCCTTGAGCCTTGAGCCTTGAGCCTTGAACCTTGAGCCTTCAACCTTGAACCTTGAGCCTTGAAACTTGATCCTTGAGCCTTGATCCTTGAGCCTTAAGCCGTGACCCTTGAGATGTGACCCTTGAGCCTTGAGCTTTGACCCTTGAACCTTGACACTTGACCCTTGAGCGTTGAGCCTTGATTCTTGAGCCTTGATCCTTTGAGCTTTGAGCCTTGAACCTTGAACCTTGATCCTTGATCCTTGATCCCTGATCCTTGATCCTTGACTTTTGAGCCTTGATCCTTGATCTGTAACCCTTGAGCCTTGAGCTATTAACCTTGAATCTTGACCCTTTACACTTGACACTTGACCCTTGAGACTTGAGCCTCGGGACTTGAACCTTGACCCTTGACTTTTGAGCCTTGAGCCTTGAGCCTTGAACCTTGAACCTTGAGCATTTAGCCTTGAGCCTCGGGCCTTGGCCTTGACCCTTGAAAGTTAAGCCTTGAGCCTTGAGCCTTGAGCCTTTAGCCTTGAGCCTTGAACCTTGACCCTTGAGCCTTGATCCTTGACTTTTGAGCTTTGACCCTTGAGCCGTAACCCTTGAGTCTTGAGCTTTTAACCTTGAACCTTGAGCTTTGAGCCTCGAGCCTCGAGCCTCGAGCCTCGAGCCTCGTGCCTTGAGCCTTAAGCCTTGAGCCTTGAGCCTTGATCCTTGACTTTTGAGCCTTGACCCTTGAGCCTTGATCCTTGAGCCTTGATCCTTGAGCCTTGAGCCTTGAACCTTGAGCGTTGAGCCTTGAGCCTTGAGCCTTGAGCCTTGAGCCTTGAGTATCGAGCCTTGTGCCTTGAGCCTTGAGCCTTTAGCCTTGTGCCTTGAGTAGCGAACCTTGAGCCTTGAGCTTTGAACCGTGAACCTTGACCCTTGACGCTTGAGCGTTGAGCCTTGAGCGTTGAGACTTGATCCTTTAAGCCTTGAGCCTTAAACCTTGAACCTTGAACCTTGAGCCTTGAGCCTTGAGCCTTGAGCCTTGAGCCTTGAGCCTTGAATTTTGAACCTTGAGCCTTGGGCCTTGAGCCTTGAGCCTTGAACATTGAGCCTTGAGCCTTGCGCCTTGAGCCTTGATCCTTTGAACCTTGAGCCTTGAGCCTTGAACCTTGAACCTTGAGCCTTGACTTTTGAGCCTTGACCCTTGATCCGTGACCCTTGAGCCTTGAGCTTTTAATCTTGAGCCATGACCCTTGACCCTTGAGCCTTGAGCCTTGGGCCTTAAACCTTGACCCTTGACTCTTGACCCTTGAGCCTTGATCCTTGAGCCTTGAGCCTTGAGCCTTGAGCCTTGAGCCTTGAGCCTTGAGCCTTGAGCCTTGACCCTTGACCCTTGACTCTTGAGCCTTAAGCCTTAAGCCTTGAGCCTTAAGCCTTGAGCCTTACACCTTGCGCCTTAAGCCTTGGCCTTGAGCCTTGAACCTTGAGCCTTGAGCCTTGAGCCTTGAGACTTGAGCCCTGACTTTTGATCCTTGAGCCTTGAGACGTGACCCTTGAACCTTGACCTTTGAACCTTGAATCTTGAGCGTGGAGCCTGGAGCCTTGAACCTTGAGCCTTGTGCCTTGAACCTTGACCCTTGAGCCGTGACCCTTGAGGCTTGAGCTTTAAACCTTGAACCTTGAGCCTTGAGCCTTGAGGCTGGAGCCTTGGGCCTTAAGCCTTGAGCCTTGTGCCTTGAACCTTCGGCCTTGAGCCGTGAGCATTGAGCCTTGAGCTTCTAGCCTTGAGCCTTGAACCTTGAGCATTGAGCCTTGACCCTTGAGCCTTGAAACTTGAGCCTTGAGCCTTGATCCTTAACCCTTGAGCCTTGACCCTTGAGACGTGACCCTTGAGCCTTGTGCTTTTACCCTTGAACCTTGACCCTTGAGCCTTGAGCGTTGAGCCTTAGGCGTTGAGCCTTGATCCTTTGAGCCTTGAGCTTTGAACCTTGAACATTGAGAGCCTTGAGCCTTGAGCCTTGAGCCTTGAGCCTTGATCCTTGAACCTTGAGCCTTCAACCTTGAACCTTGAGCCTTGAAACTTGAGCCTTGAGCCTTGATCCTTGAGCCTTGACCCTTGAGACGTGACCCTTGAGCCTTGAGCTTTGACCCTTGAACCTTGACCCTTGACCCTTGACCCTTGACCCTTGAGCATTGAGCCTTGATCCTTGAGCCTTGATCCTCTGAGCTTTGAGCCTTGAACCTTGAACCTTGATCCTTGAGTTTTGAGCCTTGATCCTTGATCTGTAACCCTTGAGCCTTGAGCTATTAACCTTGAATCTTGCCCCTTGACACTTGACCCTTGAGCCTTGAGCCTCGGGACTTGAACCTTGACCCTTGACTTTAGAGCCTTGAGCCTTGAGCCTAGAGCCTTGAGCCTTAAGCCTTGAGCCTTGAGCATTGAACCTTGAGCCACAAGCCTTGAGCCTTGAGCCTTGAACCTTGAAACTTGAGACTTGAACCTTAAACCTTGAACCTTGACCCTTGAGCCGTGACCCTTGAGGCTTGAGCTTTAAACCTTGAACCTTGAGCCTTGAGCCTTGAGGCTTGAGCCTTGGGCCTTAAGCCTTGCACCTTGAGCCTTGAACCATGGGCCTTGAGCCTTGAGCCTTGAGCCTTGAGCCTCGAGCCTTGAGCCTTGAACCTTGAGCGTTGAGCCTTGACCCTTGAGCCTTGAAACTTGAGCCTTGACCCTTGATCCTTAACCCTTGAGCCTTGACCCTTGAGACGTGACCCTTGAGCCTTGAGATTTTACCCCTGAACCTTGACCCTTGACCCTTGAGCCTTGAGCGTTGAGCCTTAGGTGTTGAGCCTTGATCCTTTGAGCCTTGAGCTTTGAACCTTGAACCTTTAGAGCCTTGAGCCTTGAGCCTTGAGCCTTGAGCCTTGAAACTTGAGCCTTGAGCCTTGAAACTTGAGCTTTGAGCCTTGATCCTTGAGCCTTGACCCTTGAGACGTGACCCTTGAGCCTTGAGGTTTGACCCTTGAACCTTGACCCTTGACCCTTGAGCCTTAAGCGTTGAGCCTTGATCCTTGAGGTTTGATCCTTTGAGCTTTGAGCTTTGAGCCTTGAACCTTGAACCTTGATCCTTGATTTTTGAGCCATGATCCTTGATCTGTAACCCTTGAGCTTTGAGCTATTAACCTTGAATCTAGACCCTTGACACTTGACCCTTGAGCCTTGAGCCTCGGGACTTGAACCTTGACCCTTGACTTTTGAGCCTTGAGCCTTGAGCCTTAAGCTTTGAACCTTGAGCATTTAGCCTTGAGCCTTGAGCTTTGAACCTTGAATCTTGAGTGTTGAGCCTGGAGCCTTGAGCCTTGTGCCTTGAGCTTTGAGCCTTGAGCATTAAACCTTGAGCCACAAGCCTTGAGCCTTGAACCTTGAACCTTGAGCCTTGAACATTAACCCTTGAGCCTTGACCCCTGAGACGTGACCCTTGAGCCTTGAGCTTTTACCCTTGAACCTTGACCCTTGACCCTTGAGCCTTGAGCCTTGAGCTTTGAGCCTTAGGCGTTGAGCCTTGATCCTTTGAGCCTTAGGCGTTGAGCCTTGATCCTTTGAGCCTTGAGCTTTGAACCTTGAACCTTGAGAGCCTTGAGCCTTGAACCTTGACCTTCAACCTTGAACCTTGAGCCTTGAAACTTGAGCCTTGAGCCTTGATCCTTGAGCCTTAAGCCGTGACCCTTGAGACGTGACCCTTGAGCCTTGAGATTTGACCCTTGAACCTTGACACTTGACCCTTGAGCCTTGAGCGTTGAGCCTTGACTCTTGAGCCTTGATCCTTTGAGCTTTGAGCCTTGAACCTTGAACCTTGATCCTTGATCCTTGACTTTTGAGCCTTGATCCTTGATCTGTAACCGTTGAGCCTTGAGCTATTAACCTTGAATCTTGACCCTTGACACTTGACCCTTGAGCCTTGAGCCTTGGGACTTGAACCTTGACCCTTGACTTTTGAGCCTTGAGCCTTGAGCCTTGAGCCTTGAACCTTGGGCATTTAGCCTTGAGCCTCGGGCCTTGAGCCTTGACCCTTGAAACTTAAGCCTTGAGCCTTGAGCCTTTAGCCTTTAGCCTTGAGCCTTGAACCTTGAGCCTTGAGCATTGATCCTTGACTTTTGAGCTTTGACCCTTGAGCCGTAACCCTTGAGCCTTGAGCTTTTAACCTTGAACCTTGAGCTTTGAGCCTCGAGCCTCAAGCCTCGAGCCTTGAGCCTTGAGCCTTGAGCCTTGAGCCTTGAGCCTTGAGCCTTGAGCCTTGAGCCTTGAGCCTTGAGCCTCGAGCCTTGAGCCTTGAGCCTCGCGCCTTGAACCTTGAGCCTTGAGCCTTGATCCTTGACTTTTGAGCTTTGACCCTTGAGCCGTAACCCTTGAGCCTTGAGCTTTTAACCTTGAACCTTGAGCTTTGAGCCTCGAGCCTCGATCCTTGAGCCTTGATCCTTTGAGCCTTGAGCTTTGAACCTTGAACCTTGAGAGCCTTGAGCCTTGAGCCTTTAGCCTTGAGCCTTGAGCCTTGAGCCTTGAACCTTGAGCCTTCAACCTTGAACCTTGAGCCTTGAAACTTGATCCTTGAGCCTTGATCCTTGAGCCTTAAGCCGTGACCCTTGAGACGTGACCCTTGAGCCTTGAGCTTTGACCCTTGAACCTTGACACTTGACCCTTGAGCGTTGAGCCTTGATTCTTGAGCCTTGATCCTTTGAGCTTTGAGCCTTGAACCTTGAACCTTGATCCTTGATCCTTGATCCTTGATCCTTGACTTTTGAGCCTTGATCCTTGATCTGTAACCCTTGAGCCTTGAGCTATTAACCTTGAATCTTGACCCTTGACACTTGACACTTGACCCTTGAGCCTTGAGCCTCGGGACTTGAACCTTGACCCTTGACTTTTGAGCCTTGAGCCTTGAACCTTGAACCTTGAGCATTTAGCCTTGAGCCTCGGGCCTTGAGCCTTGACCCTTGAAAGTTAAGCCTTGAGCCTTGAGCCTTTAGCCTTGAGCCTTGAACCTTGACCCTTGAGCCTTGATCCTTGACTTTTGAGCTTTGACCCTTGAGCCGTAACCCTTGAGTCTTGAGCTTTTAACCTTGAACCTTGAGCTTTGAGCCTCGAGCCTCGAGCCTCGAGCCTCGAGCCTTGAGCCTTAAGCCTTGAGCCTTGAGCCTTGAGCCTTGAGCCTTGAGCCTTGATCCTTGACTTTTGAGCCTTGACCCTTGAGCCTTGATCCTTGAGCCTTGAGCCTTAAGCCTTGAACCTTGAGCGTTGAGCCTTGAGCCTTGAGCCTTGAGCCTTGAGCCTTGAGCCTTGATCCTTGAGCCTTGAGTATCGAGCCTTGTGCCTTGAGCCTTGAGTCTTTAGCCTTGTGCCTTGAGTAGTGAACCTTGAGCCTTGAGCTTTGAACCGTGAACCTTGACCCTTGACGCTTGAGCGTTGAGCCTTGAGCGTTGAGACTTGATCCTTTAAGCCTTGAGCCTTAAACCTTGAACCTTGAACCTTGAGCCTTGAGCCTTGAGCCTTGAGCCTTGAGCCTTGAGCCTTGAGCCTTGAGCCTTGAGCCTTGAATTTTGAGCCTTGAGCCTTGGGCCTTGAGCCTTGAGCCTTGAACCTTGAGCCTTGAGCCTTGAGCCTTGAGCCTTGATCCTTGAGCCTTGAGCCTTGATCCATGACTTTTGAGCCTTGCCCCTTGAGTCGTGACACTTGAGCCTTGAGCCTTGAGCCTTGAACCTTGAGCATTTAGCCTTGAGCCTTGAGCCTTTAGCCTTGAGCCTTGAGCCTTGAGCCTTGAGCCTTGACTATAGAGCCTTGAGCCTTGGGCCTTGGGCCTTGAGCCTTGACTTTTGAGCCTTGCCCCTTGAATCGTGACCCTTAAGCCTTGATCTTTTAATCATGAACCTTGAGCCTTGAGCCTGGAGGCTTGAGCCTTAAGCCTTGAGCCTTGAGCCTTGAGCCTTGAGCCTTGAACCTTGAACATTTCGCCTTGAGCCTTGAGCCTTGAGCCTTGAACCTTGAGCCTTCAGCCTTGAACCTTGAACCTTGAGCCTTGAGCCTTGGTGTTAAGGCAAAAAGCCTTGCCCCTTTGGATCTTAAGATAACAAAACAACCTTGACTAGCTTTGATTAATATGTAGAATAATATAGCTAAGTTTAGGTCTGATACTGAGTGATCAGTATTGGAACTCAGTATCAGTACTCAGTATCAGATAGTGATACTGAGTAGAAGGACTGAGTTACCATATGTAACGGACTAAGATCAAATCCCTTGATCTTAGTCATTTTCCTACCTTAGTCCTTCGGTTACTCCTTTGCCCATTATGTAAGATCTCTATATCATTATAAATAGAGATCATCTTGCAAAGGAGAACTCACCAATTCACTTTACACTTTCATATCTTTGTAATTGATTAGTGGTCTTGTTATTCCGCAACAAGCCACACTTAGTGGATTTATACATTGACTATATTCTTGTGTTAACACTCTAATATTTCTCTAAGTATAATATTCTATCAATTAACATTAAACCAGGGTTGTTGTAACCTAACAACTGGTATCAGAGCAGGCTAAATAAACTCTTATTTAGTCGATCTATAACCCTGGCAGCCATCCCCTATACTTATCCTTCCCATATTCCAAAATCAAAAATGTCCACCATTGTTGCACCAGTTATGTCTGGAAAGGGAGTACCCATCTTTGATGGAAAAGACTTCCATCAATGGAAGCTAAAAGCTCAGTGGTATCTTGAATCCATTCATCATGAAATGCTCACTGTGCTATATGATGGTCCCATCATTCCACAAACTGTGGAACCTGTTGCTGCTACTGATGATGCTCCTAAGGGCATAAGAACTGTACCTAAACTAAAGCACAACTGGACTGATACTGACCGTCAGTTGTATGCTTTAGACTCCAGAGCTAAAGGGGTGATTGGTAATGCCGTTACCAAAGAGATACTTAATGCAATTATGAAATTGCCAACAGCAAAGGTTATGTGGGATAGCCTATCAGTCACCTATGAGGGCACAACAAAGGTGAAGTTGCAAAGGAAAAGCAACATGAGAAGGAAATATGAAAACTTCTTCTCAACTCCTAATGAAGACATCACCACTCTCTATAACAGGTTCAATACTGTTATCCATGATTTAATCAGTGTAGGCATTGTGAAAGAGGAAGGAGAGCTTGTTCAAAAGTTCCTGGATAGTCTTCCTCAACAATTTCTTGACATGACAAACTCTGTCAATGCTGCTAACAACATTGAGTCATACACTCTTCAAACTTTGTATGGTATAATGTTGAATCATGAGGAGAATAATGCTGCAAGACTGATCAACTGGAAGAAAACTGACAAAGCTTCCACTGGCATGGCTCTAATTGTGCAGCAGGCCTAAACTGTGACTGAGCCAGATGAACCATAAGTTGATCTAGCTGATGCTGAGGCAGAAGAGCTTGAAACTCAAATGGCTCTTATGTCTATGAAGCTAGATCAGGTGAAGAAGAAGAGGCTTGGTGTTAGCTCTTCTAATACTAACCCAAGATCAGGTCTTTGCTATAGGTGTGGAAAGCCTGGACATATTGCTGCAAATTGTCATACCAAGTCTTCTGAGACTGACCAAAATGACAAGATTGCATACCGAGCTAAAAGGTATAGAGACAAATATGACAAGCTGAAGAATTGGAGCAAGGGTAAGAGGGCAGAAGGGAATGGAGCACCTCATCAAGCACTTTACTCAGAAGCCTGGATGGATGAAGACTTAAGTGATGATGAGGAAGAGATTGAGAATAAAGCCTTTATGGCTTTCACTGAAGATGATTTGAAAACCTCTTTTGAAAAGGATATCAAAGAGGCTGAGAGGATGAGTGTTCATACTGATTGGGATTCCACTCAGTTGTACAAGGTAAGTTCCTTTCAAACTTATTCAGTGAATGAAAAAACTAAGATTTTTGAGTATATGATTGTTGATCTTAAAACTTCTGTACAAAAAGAAAAAGCTTTAAAATTAACAATTCAAGAACTTGAAAGGGTAAATAATGAAAACTTAGATAAACTAGCAAAGTATAAAGATTTAGAATTAAATTTTTCAGATTTAAAAGACATTAACCAAAGATTAGCTGATAAAGCTCATTTAACCTTGACCCTTGAGCCTTGAGCTTTTAACCTTGAACCTTGCCCCTTGCCCCTTGACCCTTGACACTTGAGCCTTCAGCCATGAGCCTTGGGCCTTGAACCTTGACCCTTGACTCTTGAGCCCTGAGCCTTGAGCCTGGACCCTTGAGCCTTGACCCTTGACCCTTGACCCATGAGCTTTGAGCCTTTAGCCTTGAGCCTTGAGCCTTAAGCCTTGAGCCTTACGCCTTGAGCCTTGAGCCTTGAGCCTTGACCTTGAACTTTGACTCTTGAGCCTTGAGCCTTGAGACGTGTGACCCTTGAACCTTGAGCTTTGAAACTTGAATCTTGAGCGTTGACCCTGGACCCTTGACCCTTGTGCCTTGAGCCCTGAGCCTTGAGCCCTTAGCCTTGAGCTATGAGCCTTGAGCCTTGAGCCTTGAACCTTGAGACTAAAGCCTTGAGCCTTGAGCCTTGAGCCTTGAGCCTTGAGCCTTGAGCCGTGAGCCTTGTGCCTTGGGCCTTGAGCCTTGAGCCGTGACCCTTGAGCCTTGAGCCATGAGCTTTTAATCTTGAGCCTTGAGCCTTGAGCCTCGAGACTTGAGCCTTGAGCCTGGAGCCTTGAGCCTTGAACCTTGAACCTTGAACCTTGAGCCTTGAGCCTTGAACCTTGACCCTTGAGCCGTGACCCTTGAGCCTTGAGCTTTAAACCTTGAACCTTGAGGTTTGAGCCTTGAGCCTTGAGCCTACCATTATAACCACTAGATGTCCATAACTCATACCCATGGCCCTTGAACCATTATAAATACTTTCCATGACCAATAGCCTATAGATATCCATTTTACAAGTAATAGGTGTCCATAACCCATAATCATGGCCGTTGAACCATTATAACAACTTGATATCCAAAACTAATACCGATGGCCCTTAAACCATTATAAATACTAGCCATGACAAATAGCCTATAGATATCCATTTTACAAGTAATAGGTGTCCATAACCCATAACCATGGCCATTGAACCAATATAACCACTAGATGTCCATAACCCATACCCATGGCCCTTGAACCATTATAACCACTAGCATTGACCAATAGCCTATAGATGGCAGTTATACAAGTAATAGGTGTCCATAACACATACCCATGGCCCATGAACCATTATAAGTACTTGCCATGACCAATAGCCTATAGATATCCATTTTATAAGTAATAGGTGTCCATAACCCATAACCATGGCCCTTGAACCATTATAACCACTAGATATCCATAACTCATACCGATGGCCCTTGAACCATTATAAGTACTACCCATGTCCCATAGCCTTTAGATATCCATTTTACAAGTAATAGGTGTCCATAACCCATAACCATGGCCCATGAACCATTATAACCACTAGATGTCCGTAACTGATACGGATGGCCCTTGAACCATTATAACTACTAGGGATGACCAATTGCCTATATAAATCCATTTTACAAGTAATAGGTGTTCGTAACCCATAATATGGCCCTTGAACCATTATACCAATGGATGTCCATAACTCATACCGATGGCTCTTGAACCATTATAACTACTAGCCATGACCAATAGCCTATAGATATCCATTTTACAAGTAGATATCCAATAGCCTATAGATAACCCATAACCATGGCCCTTGAACCATTATAACCAGTAGATGTCCATAACTCATACCGATGGCCCTTGGACCATTATAACCACTAGATGTCCATAACTCATACCGATGGCCCTTGAACCATTATAACTACTTGCCATGACCAATAGCCTATAGATATCCATTTTACAAGTAATAGGTGTCCATAACCGATAACCGTGGCCCTTGAACCACTATAACCACTAGATGTCCATAAATCATACCGATGGCCCTTGAACCATTATAAATACTAGGCATGACAAATAGCCTATAGATATCCATTTTACAAGTAATAGGTGTCCATAACCCATAACCATGGCCCTTGAACCAATATAACCACTAGATATCCATAACCCATACACATGGCCCTTAAACCATTATAACCACTAGCATTGACCAATAGCCTATAGATGGCCGTTATACAAGTAATAGGTGTCCATAACACATACCCATAACCCTTGAACCATTATAACCACTAGATGTGCATAACTCATACCAATGGCCCTTGAACCATTATAACTAATAGCCATAACCAATAGCCTATAGATACCCATTTTACAAATAATAGGTGTCCATAACCCATAACCATGACCCTTGAACCATTATAACCACTAGATGTCAATAACTCATACCGATGGCCCTTGAACCATTATACCACTAGCCATGACCAATAGCCTTTAGATATCCATTTTACAAGTAATAGGTGTCCATAACCCATAACCATCGCCCTTGAACCATTTTAACCACTAAATGTCCATAACTCATACCGATGGCGCTTGAACCATTTTAACTTACTTGGCAAGACCAATAGCCTATAGATATCCCTTTTACAAGTAATAGGTGTCCATAACCCATAAACATGGCCCTTGAACTATTACAACAACTAGATGTCCATAACTCATAGCGACGACCCTTGAACCATTATAACTAATAGCCATGACCGATATCCATTTTACAAGTAATAGGTGTCCACAACCCATAACCATGGCCCTTGAACAATTATAACCACTAGATGTGAATAACTCATACCGATGGCCCTTGAACCATTATAACTAATAGCCATGACCAATAGCCTATAGATATCCATTTTACAAGTAATAGGTGTCCATAACCCATAACCATGACCCTTGAACCATTATAACCACTAGATATCAATAACTCATACCGATGGCCCTTGAACCATTATACCACTAGACATGACCAATAGCCTTTAGATATCCATTTTACAAGTAATAGGTGTCCATAACCCATAACCATGTCCCTTGAACCATTTTAACCACTAGATGTCCATAACTCATACCGATGGCCCCTGAACCATTTTAACTTACTAGCCAAGACCAATAGCCTATAGATATCCCTTTTACAAGTAATAGTGTCCATAACCCATAACCATGGCCCTTGAACCATTATAATCAGTAGATGTCCGTAACTCATACCGATGGCCCTTGAACAATTATAACCACTAGATGTCCAAAACTCATACCATTGGCCCTTGAACCATTATAACTACTACCCATGAACAATAGCCTTTACATATCCATTTTACAAGTAAAAGGTGTCCATAACCCATAACCATGGCTCTTGAACCATTTTAATCACTAGATGTCCATAACTCATACCGATGGCCCTTGAACCATTAAAACTACTAGCCATGACCATAACCCATAACCCATAACCATTAAAACTACTATACAATTTACAATAGCCTATAGATATCTATTTTAGAAGTTATAGGTTTCCATAACCCATAACCATGGCCCTTGAACCATTATAACCAGTAGATGTCCATAACTCATACCGATGGCCCTTAAACCATTGTAACCACTAGATGTCCATAACTCATACCGATGGCCTTGAACCTTTATAACTACTAGCCATGACCAATAGTATATACATATCCATTTTACAAGTAATAGGCGTCCATAACCCATAACCATGGCTCTTGAACCATTTTAACCACTAGATGTGCATAACTCATAGCGATGGCCCTTGAACCATTATAACTACTAGCTATTACCAATAGCCTACAGATATCAATTTTACAAGTAATAGGTGTCCATAACCCATAACCATGGCCCTTTGAACCATTGTAACCACTAGATGTCCATAACTCATACCAATGGCCCTTGAAGCAATATAACTACTAGCCATGACCAATTGCCTATAGATATCCATTTTACAATTTATAGGTGTCCATAACCCATAACCATGGCCCTTGACCATTATAACCTGTAGAAGTCCATAACTCATACCGATGGCCCTTGAACCATTATAACTACTAGCCATGACCCATAGCCTACAAATATCCATTTTACATGTAATAGGTGTCCATAACCCATAACCATGGCCCTAGAACCAATATAAAAACTATATGTCCATGACCCATACCCATGTCCCTTGAACCATTATAACTACTAGCTATGACCAATAGCCTATAGATATCCATTTTACAAGTTATAGGTTTCCATAACCCATAACCATGGCTCTTGGACCATTTTAACCACTAGATGTCCATAACTCATACCGATGGCCCTTAAACCATTACAACAACTAGATGTCCATAACTCATACCGATGGCCATTGAACCTTTATAACTAATAGCCATGACCAATATAAGTACTAGCCAGGACCAATAGCCTATTGATATCCATTTTACAAGTAATAGGTGTCCATAACCCATAACCATGGCCCTTGAACCAATATAACCAGTAGATGTACATAAGTCATACCCATGGCGCTTGAACCATTATAACCACTAGCCATGACCAATAGCTTATAAATGGCCCTTTTACAAGTAATAGGTGTCCATAACACATACCCATGACCCTTGAACAATTATAACCACTAGACGTCCATAACTCATACCGATGGCCCTTGAACCATTATAATTACTATCCATGATCAATAGCCTATAGATATCCATTTTACAAGTAATAGGTGTCCATAACCCATAACCATGACCCTTGAACCATTATAACCACTAGATGTCAATAACTCATACCGATGGCCCTTGAACCATAATACCACTAGCCATGACCAATAGCCTTTAGATATCCATTTTACAAGTAATAGGTGTCCATAACCCATAACCATCGCCCTTGAACCATTTTAACCACTAAATGTCCATAACTCATACCGATGGCGCTTGAACCATTTTAACTTACTTGGCAAGACCAATAGCCTATAGATATCCCTTTTACAAGTAATAGGTGTCCATAACCCATAAACATGGCCCTTGAACTATTACAACAACTAGATGTCCATAACTCATAGCGACGACCCTTGAACCATTATAACTAATAGCCATGACCGATATCCATTTTACAAGTAATAGGTGTCCACAACCCATAACCATGGCCCTTGAACAATTATAACCACTAGATGTGAATAACTCATACCGATGGCCCTTGAACCATTATAACTAATAGCCATGACCAATAGCCTATAGATATCCATTTTACAAGTAATAGGTGTCCATAACCCATAACCATGACCCTTGAACCATTATAACCACTAGATATCAATAACTCATACCGATGGCCCTTGAACCATTATACCACTAGACATGACCAATAGCCTTTAGATATCCATTTTACAAGTAATAGGTGTCCATAACCCATAACCATGTCCCTTGAACCATTTTAACCACTAGATGTCCATAACTCATACCGATGGCCCTTGAACCATTTTAACTTACTAGCCAAGACCAATAGCCTATAGATATCCCTTTTACAAGTAATAGTGTCCATAACCCATAACCATGGCCCTTGAACCATTATAATCAGTAGATGTCCGTAACTCATACCGATGGCCCTTGAACAATTATAACCACTAGATGTCCAAAACTCATACCATTGGCCCTTGAACCATTATAACTACTACCCATGAACAATAGCCTTTACATATCCATTTTACAAGTAAAAGGTGTCCATAACCCATAACCATGGCTCTTGAACCATTTTAATCACTAGATGTCCATAACTCATACCGATGGCCCTTGAACCATTAAAACTACTAGCCATGACCATAACCCATAACCCATAACCATTAAAACTACTATACAATTTACAATAGCCTATAGATATCTATTTTAGAAGTTATAGGTTTCCATAACCCATAACCATGGCTCTTGAACCATTATAACCAGTAGATGTCCATAACTCATACCGATGCCCCTTAAACCATTATAACCACTAGATGTCCATAACTCATACCGATGGCCTTGAACCTTTATAACTACTAGCCATGACCAGTAGTATATAGATATCCATTTTACAAGTAATAGGCGTCCATAACCCATAACCATGGCTCTTGAACCATTTTAACCACTAGATGTGCATAACTCATAGCGATGGCCCTTGAACCATTATAACTACTAGCTATTACCAATAGCCTACAGATATCAATTTTACAAGTAATAGGTGTCCATAACCCATAACCATGGCCCTTTGAACCATTGTAACCACTAGATGTCCATAACTCATACCAATGGCCCTTGAAGCAATATAACTACTAGCCATGACCAATTGCCTATAGATATCCATTTTACAATTTATAGGTGTCCATAACCCATAACCATGGCCCTTGACCATTATAACCTGTAGAAGTCCATAACTCATACCGATGGCCCTTGAACCATTATAACTACTAGCCATGACCCATAGCCTACAAATATCCATTTTACATGTAATAGGTGTCCATAACCCATAACCATGGCCCTAGAACCAATATAAAAACTATATGTCCATGACCCATACCCATGTCCCTTGAACCATTATAACTACTAGCTATGACCAATAGCCTATAGATATCCATTTTACAAGTTATAGGTGTCCATAACCCGTAACCATGGCTCTTGGACCATTTTAACCACTAGATGTCCATAACTCATACCGATGGCCCTTAAACCATTACAACAACTAGATGTCCATAACTCATACCGATGGCCATTGAACCTTTATAACTAATAGCCATGACCAATATAAGTACTAGCCAGGACCAATAGCCTATTGATATCCATTTTACAAGTAATAGGTGTCCATAACCCATAACCATGGCCCTTGAACCAATATAACCAGTAGATGTACATAAGTCATACCCATGGCGCTTGAACCATTATAACCACTAGCCATGACCAATAGCTTATAAATGGCCCTTTTACAAGTAATAGGTGTCCATAACACATACCCATGACCCTTGAACCATTATAACCACTAGACGTCCATAACTCATACCGATGGCCCTTGAACCATTATAATTACTATCCATGATCAATAGCCTATAGATATCCATTTTACAAGTAATAGGTGTCCATAACCCATAACCATGTCCCTTGAACCATTTTAACCACTAAATGTCCATAACTCATACCGATGGCCCTTTAACCATTATAACTACTAGCCTTGACCAATAGCCTATAGATATCAATTTTACAAGTAATAGGTGTCCATAACCCATAACCATGACCCTTGAACCAATATAACCACCAGATGTCCATAACTCATAGCGATGGCCTTTGTACCATTATAACTACTAGCCATGACCAATAGCATATAGATATCCATTTTACAAGTAATAGGGGTCCATAACCTATAACCACGGCCCTTGAACCATTATAAGCACTAGATGTCCATAACTCATACCGGTGGCCCTTGAACCATTATAACTACTAGCCATGACCAATAGCCTATAGATATCCATTTTACAAGTTATAGGTGTCCATAACCTATAACCATGGCCCTTGAACCATTATAACCAGTAGATGTCCACAACTCATACTGATGGCCCTTGAACCATTATAACCACTAGATGTCCATAACTCATACCGATGGTCGTTGAACCTTTACAACTACTAGCCATGACCAATAACCTATAGATATCCATTTTACAAGTAATAGGTGTCCATAACCCATAACCATGGCCATTGAACCAATATAACCACTAGATGTCCATAACCCATACCCATGGCCCTTGAACCATTATAACCACTAGCATTGACCAATAGCCTATAGATGGCAGTTATACAAGTAATAGGTGTCCATAACACATACCCATGGCCCATGAACCATTATAAGTACTTGCCATGACCAATAGCCTATAGATATCCATTTTATAAGTAATAGGTGTCCATACCCATAACCATGGCCGTTGAACCATTATAACCACTAGATATCCATAACTCATATCGATGGCCCTTGAACCATTATAAGTACTACCCATGTCCCATAGCCTTTAGATATCCATTTTACAAGTAATAGGTGTCCATAACCCATAACCATGGCCCATGAACCATTGTAACCACTAGATGTCCGTAACTGATACGGATGGCCCTTGAACCATTATAACTACTAGGGATGACCAATAGCCTATATATATCCATTTTACAAGTAATAGGTGTTCGTAACCCATAACATGGCCCTTGAACCATTATACCACTAGATGTCCATAACTCATACCGATGGCTCTTGAACCATTATAACTCCTAGCCATGACCAATAGCCTATAGATATCCATTTTACAAGTAGATATCCAATAGCCTATAGATAACCCATAACCATGGCCCTTGAACCATTATAACCAGTAGATGTCCATAACTCATACCGATGGCCCTTGGACCATTATAACCACTAGATGTCCATAACTCATACCGATGGCCCTTGGACCATTATAACTACTTGCCATGACCAATAGCCTATAGATATCCATTTACAAGTAATAGGTGTCCATAACCCATAACCGTGGTTCTTGAACCACTATAACCACTAGATGTCCATAACTCATACCGATGGCCCTTGAACCATTATAAATTCTAGGCATGACAAATAGCCTATAGATATCCATTTTATAAGTAATAGGTGTCCATAACCCATAACCATGGCCCTTGAACCAATATAACCACTAGATATCCATAACCCATACCCATGGCCCTTAAATCATTATAACCACTAGCATTGACCAATAGCCTATAGATTTCCGTTATACAAGTAATAGGTGTCCATAACACATACCCATAACCCTTGAACCATTATAACCACTAGATGTCCATAACTCATACCAATGGCCCTTGAACCATTATAACTAATAGCCATAACCAATAGCCTATAGATACCCATTTTACAAGTAATAGGTGTCCATAACCCATAACCATGACCCTTGAACCATTATAACCACTAGATGTCAATAACTCATACCGATGGCCCTTGAACCATTATACCACTAGCCATGACCAATTGCCTTTAGATATCCATTTTACAAGTAATAGGTGTCCATAACCCATAACCATCGCCCTTGAACTGTTTTAACCACTAAATGTCCGTAACTCATACCGATGGTGCTTGAACCATTTTAACTTACTAGGCAAGACCAATAGCCTATAGATATCCCTTTTACAAGTAATAGGTGTCCATAACCCATAAACATGGCCCTTGAACTATTACAACAACTAGATGTCCATAACTCATAGCGACGACCCTTGAACCATTATAACTAATAGCCATGACCGATATCCATTTTACAAGTAATAGGTGTCCACAACCCATAACCATGGCCCTTGAACAATTATAACCACTAGATGTCAATAACTCATACCGATGGCCCTTGAACCATTATAACTAATAGCCATGACCAATAGCCTATAGATATCCATTTTACAAGTAATAGGTGTCCATAACCCATAACCATGACCCTTGAACCATTATAACCACTAGATATCAATAACTCATACCGATGGCCCTTGAACCATTATACCACTAGCCATGACCAATAGCCTTTAGATATCCATTTTACAAGTAATAGGTGTCCATAACCCATAACCATGTCCCTTGAACCATTTTAACCACTAGATGTCCATAACTCATACCGATGGCCCTTGAACCATTTTAACTTACTAGCCAAGACCAATAGCCTATAGATATCCCTTTTACAAGTAATAGTGTCCATAACCCATAATCATGGCCCTTGAACCATTATAATCAGTAGATGTCCATAACTCATACCGATGGCCCTTGAACAATTATAACCACTAGATGTCCAAAACTCATACCATTGGCCCTTGAACCATTATAACTACTACCCATGAACAATAGCCTTTACATATCCATTTTACAAGTAAAAGGTGTCCATAACCCATAACCATGGCTCTTGAACCATTTTAATCACTAGATGTCCATAACTCATACCGATGGCCTTGAACCTTTATAACTACTAGCCATGACCAATAGTATATAGATATCCATTTTACAAGTAATAGGCGTCTATAACCCATAACCATGGCTCTTGAACCATTTTAACCACTAGATGTGCATAACTCATAGCGATGGCCCTTGAACCATTATAACTACTAGCTATTACCAATAGCCTACAGATATCAATTTTACAAGTAATAGGTGTCCATAACCCATAACCATGGCCCTTTGAACCATTGAAACCACTAGATGTCCATAACTCATACCAATGGCCCTTGAAGCAATATAACTACTAGCCATGACCAATTGCCTATAGATATCCATTTTACAATTTATAGGTGTCCATAACCCATAACCATGGCCCTTCAACCATTATAACCTGTAGAAGTCCATAACTCATACCGATGGCCCTTGAACCATTATAACTACTAGCCATGACCCATAGCCTACAAATATCCATTTTACATGTAATAGGTGCCCATAACCCATAACCATGGCCCTAGTACCAATATAAAAACTATATGTCCATGACCCATACCCATGTCCCTTGAACCATTATAACTACTAGCTATGACCAATAGCCTATAGATATCCATTTTACAAGTTATAGGTGTCCATAACCCATAACCATGGCTCTTGGACCATTTTAACCACTAGATGTCCATAACTCATACCGATGGCCCTTAAACCATTACAACAACTAGATGTCCATAACTCATACCGATGGCCATTGAACCTTTATAACTAATAGCCATGACCAATATAAGTACTAGCCAGGACCAATAGCCTATTGATATCCATTTTACAAGTAATAGGTGTCCATAACCCATAACCATGGCCCTTGAACCAATATAACCAGTAGATGTACATAAGTCATACCCATGGCGCTTGAACCATTATAACCACTAGCCATGACCAATAGCTTATAAATGGCCCTTTTACAATTAATAGGTGTCCATAACACATACCCATGACCCTTGAACCATTATAACCACTAGACGTCCATAACTCATAATGATGGCCCTTGAACCATTATAACTACTATCCATGATCAATAGCCTATAGATATCCATTTTACAAGTAATAGGTGTCCATAACCCATAACCATGGCCCTCGAACCATTATAACCACTAGATGTCCATAACTCATAGTGATGGCCCTTGAACCATTATAACTATTAGACATGACCAATAGCCTATAGATATCCAATTTTCAAGTAATAGGTGTTCATAACCCATAACCATGGCCCTTGAGCCATTATAACCACTAGATGTCCATAACTCATACTGATAGCCCTTAAACCATTATAACTACTACCCATGACCAATAGACTTTAGATATCCATTTTACAAGTAATTGGTGTCCATAACCCATAACCATGTCCCTTGAACCATTTTAACCACTAAATGTCCATAACTCATACCGATGGACCTTTAACCATTATAACTACTAGCCTTGACCAATAGCCTATAGATATCAATTTTACAAGTAATAGGTGTCCATAACCCATAACCATGACCCTTGAACCAATATAACCACCAGATGTCCATAACTCATAGCGATGGCCTTTGTACCATTATAACTACTAGCCATGACCAATAGCATATAGATATTCATTTTACAAGTAATAGGGGTCCATAACCTATAACCATGGCCCTTGAACCATTATAAGCACTAGATGTCCATAACCCATACCGGTGGCCCTTGAACCATTATAACTACTAGCCATGACCAATAGCCTATAGATATCCATTTTACAAGTTATAGGTGTCCATAACCTATAACCATGGCCCTTGAACCATTATAACCAGTAGATGTCCACAACTCATACCGATGGCCCTTGAACCATTATAACCACTAGATGTCCATAACTCAAACCGATGGTCGTTGAACCTTTACAACTACTAGCCATGACCAATAACCTATAGATATCCATTTTAAAGGAATAGGTGTCCATAACCCATAACCATGGCCATTGAACCAATATAACCACTAGATGTCCATAACCCATACCCATGGCCCTTGAACCATTATAACCACTAGCATTGACCAATAGCCTATAGATGGCAGTTATACAAGTAATAGGTGTCCATAACACATACCCATGGCCCATGAACCATTATAAGTACTTGCCATGACCAATAGCCTATAGATATCCATTTTATAAGTAATAGGTGTCCATACCCATAACCATGGCCCTTGAACCATTATAACCACTAGATATCCATAACTCATACCGATGGCCCATGAACCATTATAAGTACTACCCATGTCCCATAGCCTTTAGATATCCATTTTACAAGTAATAGGTGTCCATAACCCATAACCATGGCCCATGAACCATTGTAACCACTAGATGTCCGTAACTGATACGGATGGCCCTTGAACCATTATAACTACTAGGGATGACCAATAGCCTATATATATCCATTTTACAAGTAATAGGTGTTCGTAACCCATAACATGGCCCTTGAACCATTATACCACTAGATGTCCATAACTCATACCGATGGCTCTTGAACCATTATAACTAATAGCCATGACCAATACCTATAGATATCCATTTTACAAGTAGATATCCAATAGCCTATAGATAACCCATAACCATGGCCCTTGAACCATTATAACCAGTAGATGTCCATAACTCATACCGATGGCCCTTGGACCATTATAACCACTAGATGTCCATAACTCATACCGATGGCCCTTGAACCATTATAACTACTTGCCATGACCAATAGCCTATAGATATCCATTTACAAGTAATAGGTGTCCATAACCCATAACCGTGGCTCTTGAACCACTATAACCACTAGATGTCCATAACTCATACCGATGGCCCTTGAACCATTATAAATACTAGGCAAGACAAATAGCCTATAGATATCCATTTTACAAGTAATAGGTGTCCATAACCCATAACCATGGCCCTTGAACCAATATAACCACTAGATATCCATAACCCATACCCATGGCCCTTAAACCATTATAACCACTAGCATTGACCAATAGCCTATAGATTTCCGTTATACAAGTAATAGGTGTCCATAACACATACCCATAACCCTTGAACCATTATAACCACTAGATGTCCATAACTCATACCAATGGCCCTTGAACCATTATAACTAATAGCCATAACCAATAGCCTATAGATACCCATTTTACAAGTAATAGGTGTCCATAACCCATAACCATGACCCTTGAACCATTATAACCACTAGATGTCAATAACTCATACCGATGGCCCTTGAACCATTATACCACTAGCCATGACCAATAGCCTTTAGATATCCATTTTACAAGTAATAGGTGTCCATAACCCACAACCATCGCCCTTGAACTGTTTTAACCACTAAATGTCCGTAACTCATACCGATGGTGCTTGAACCATTTTAACTTACTAGGCAAGACCAATAGCCTATAGATATCCCTTTTACAAGTAATAGGTGTCCATAACCCATAAACATGGCCCTTGAACTATTACAACAACTAGATGTCCATAACTCATAGCGACGACCCTTGAACCATTATAACTAATAGCCATGACCGATATCTATTTTACAAGTAATAGGTGTCCACAACCCATAACCATGGCCCTTGAACAATTATAACCACTAGATGTCAATAACTCATACCAATGGCCCTTGAACCATTATAACTAATAGCCATGACCAATAGCTTATAGATATCCATTTTACAAGTAATAGGTGTCCATAACCCATAACCATGACCCTTGAACCATTATAACCACTAGATGTGTAACGCCCTGAAATTTTAATAATTAAATAATATTAATTTAATCGTCATATTTAAGATTAAAATGAATTATTAATAAATTAATTATAATGAAGCTAGATGTGTTAATTATTTAGACATATTAACTATTGGGTCACTTAATAAATTATTTAGACGGTCCTTATTAGTTAGACGTTTTTATTACTTTGGCCACTTTATAAATTTATAGACGTTGTATATTATAAAAAGTAGCTAATTGGTTCGTCTCGGGTTTTGACCGATTAATTAGTTGTAAGAGTTGGGTTGTATAATTTTGAATCAGGCCGTCCTATAGGCCAAGGCCAAGTCCGGTTCAATTATTGGAGAGTTAGCCCGAGTACTTTAGCCCGATGGTGATTAGAGGCCTAGGGCCCGAGATTAGAGATACTTAAGCTTGTGTTAAACCTAAAACCCTTGACCTTATTAAATTTCTTTGTTCGGCCGTGAATACTCTAATCAGGTGGAGGAGGAGAGCTCCCAACCCACACGCACATTTACACATTCATGCGAGCAACTATGGATGTGGAATTAATTCCACGTGGGGTCAGCAGATGAATTGAAGTGGGTAGGTAGAAGATGATTTCTGGATGGGATTGTCGGTGAAGAAATAGCAGGTGGCTTGGGATTTCTTTTGTGGCCAGCGATGACAATTTATTGTTGGAGATGCTCGTTTCATTTCTGGTCGACGGGGTTGATTGGTGCATGGAGTTCACATTTAATTCGACCAACAATTTTGTGATCACCTATCTATGCTGAGGGAGCAGCTTTTAACCAAAGAAAGATAAAAGGTTTTAGTGATCACGGGTTTGGCGATTCGAGTGTTCGTGTCGCCCGTATACAATTCGGGTATCATGATTTAAAGTAGTCGAGCATTGGGTTCACATGATCAGAGTGTTGGATCGAACGATGTAGTATCTCGGTAGCCTTCTTGACCTGTTTTTCTTTGTAGTTTATGTTTTGTTTGGTTTATTTATTTCGGGACTATCTGAGGTGTCGGGGCTGTAGGGTGTCAATTGTGGGGTGCTCGGGTTTTTCGTTAATGTATCAGGTTGATAAACCAAGCTTTCAAAATAACTAAATTTCTGGCAGATTCTGCCCACATTATTCGTGTCTGTTTTTAAGCTCCTTAAATATGTTTTTGGCTTTTGGCCAGAGCTGGTGCCTAGTATTCTAAGTCAGCTTTTCTAAGCCGCAACCCTCTCGTCAATCCGAATTACGGTTTAAAAGTTATAGTCAATTTAGTATGCTGCTGTTAGGAAAATGACCTGTGCGACATGTCTGTTTTGCAACACTGTTTTGAGACACTTAGACTCTGTTTTGGCCAGTGACCGTCTCACAGTAAATTGTAGTTCTGATTGTCTAGTTGTCGTGGTGAAAATATGGGAAAAATCTAATGAGCCGTTTAAGAGTTATGGCAGTTCCCGTGAGACTGACGGGTGCTGACAGTTTTCTGAAATAAGCCCTCGGGTAGGATTTTAATTCAGGGTTTCGTTTTTGGTTTTAGGACCGTCTAGGAGATAACGTGCTGTACCTTTTGACTGTCGGGAACCCTTTAGAGTTTACGTTTCTCGAGGTGAGTATTCTCACCGTGTATTCAGTTTTAACGTTATACATGCATGACTTACGTGTTATATTACTTGCACCTTAATTGTTATCTGAGCTTGATCTGTTATCTGAGTTTGATCTGTTATCTGAGTATCTGAGCAGCTGTTTACTTATTCATGATCTGAGACATTGTGCCTGGTTAACTGAGCTCGGCACAGAGTCACTCTGTGCTATTACTTGCTAGGGCAATCTGAGATAATTATGTTAAAGAGATAATAAAACATAATAACACACATCTGAGTTTTGGGATCACCTCCCGTCTGAGTTTATGGGATTATTCCCGTCTGAGTTTATATCTGACTTGACACCGAAGAGCACTGGTGTCAGACGTTTGACTTGGCACCGAAGAGTACTGGGGCCAGGCCTTTTTGACTCAACACCGAAGAGTACAGGTGTTGAGGTGGTGTGAGGCGGGTCGAGGTTGATCTCTCGGCCCAAGTCACACTAGCGCGCTATATAAATTAAAATCTGAGTAATAAAATCTGAGTAATAAAATCTGAGTAATAAAATCTGAGTAATAAAATCTGAGTAATAAAATCTGAGAAATAAATCTGAGTAATTAATCGAGTAGATTCTGAGTAGGAGTACACCGATGTGCCCTCATGTGTTGTATGTTTATGATTGTTTGCATTTTGAAAATTATTCACTCAGCTTCCCCAGCTGACCCAAACTTTCCCCCACATTGTTTCAGGTACCAGCAAAGGAAAGGAGAAGGTGGACGGTTGACCGCTGTATCTTTTCATTACTGATGTGGACATCATTTAACATTTTAAAACACTCTACTTTATCTTAACTATTTCCGCAATAAATACGTTTTAAATGTTAAATATTAATATCTGAGATTTATTTATGGGACCTTTTGATTAAAATTTTGTTTTCAAAAATTTTAAAAATCTTGTAAATTTTAGGGTGTTACAAGTTGGTATCAGAGCTCTGACTTGAGGGATTTGGATTCACAAGGGGTGGATTCAATCTCAAGTTTGAGTCTCGAGTTTTAAAACGCGAACTGAGTAAAATATTTTCTGAGAAAAGTTTCCACATCAAGCATACAGCATGTCACGTCGACCTCTCGCTTTTCCCATTGCTGGTAATATTTAATAGTTTTTATTTATCTGAGATGTATGTTGTATTCTGAGTATGGATGAGTAGAGTAGTCTGAGATTTTTGTGTTTATTTTCTAAGTATATCTTTCCGAGTGTTGTTTTTGATTACACTTGTGAAATAAACCCCAAAAGTTATAATAACATACGAAAATTACATATGAATAGTACGATTAAATACTATGTATATATAGATATACGAATGCGAGGTTTGATAATTCTGAGTATAATTTAGAGCAAAATTCTGAGTAAAATTCTGGTTTTAATTCTCAGTGTTTAATATATTTATGCATATACCAATACGCATACTAGAGGAATTATAAATTTTAATGAGAATAATAAAAGTTTCCAATTCAGAGGAACACCTAATAGAGTTGAAATGAGATTTTATAATTCTGAGAAATTTTAACCAAAAGTGTGATAAATGAATACCAATTTGTAATATAAAATTCATAAATTATCAAATGAGAAACATGCTTGAGTAAATGAGAAACGGAGAAGCTCCTAATATTAAAGAGAAGTAATAAATTTTGAAACTCGGAGAATATTAAAAGTTTTCATTTCGAAGAAAAACACTTTATAGAAAGAGTTATTGAAGCTAGTAAATCAGAGATTTATAAATATTTAAATGAGGGTTTATCAAGTTGTGTAAGGAGAAATTATTAATTCAAGAAAATGAAAAATAATTACATTCAAGCTAAACGAGGGGATATCGAACTAAAGTTTTGAGAAATACGTGTAATGAGATATTAAAATGAGTATTGCATAATGAGAAGATATTGAATCAAGATTAAGCAGCCAAAAGATACATTAATATGGAATTCCAAATTTGTGTAAGAATCTATGGAATGTATTAAAGAGAATTATTAAATTGTGTTAAAAGAGAAGTGATTATATTAAACTTATTAAGTGAGAAATTAAAAATTCGAGAATACCATGAGTTGTAATTGAGAAAATTCCAGGTTGAAAAGTCAACAGATTAATATTTATTTAAGAATCATTAAATGGAAATAAAATGAGAAAACATTATGAGTAAATGGTTTAAACAGTTGAGTGCAAGACATCGTGTGAATAACGAGTTCAGTGAGAGATTGTTAAGTTAACGCAGAGCTAATAAATGAGCTATATAAGCTTATTAGAATAATTAACCGAGAATGTTGAACTAGAAAACATTAATTGTCGCTCGAGACGGCAATAAATCGGATAAAATTTTGAGAAAGAGTAAATGTTATTCATGGGAAATGACAAATGAGATAACTAAGAGTAGAAGATAAAACGATATTCGTATTGTGAAAGTAACAAAGTGGAAATATTTCTATGAATCTGAGTTATCCGAGTATCGCGTATGAGACTAAATATACGCATGATTTCTGAGTAATGTTTATGAGGTTTTGAGTAACCACAGCCGAGTGCATATCTGTATTTATCAGATATTGAAAGTAAACTTTTCTTTCTTCTGAGTGTGATTTGTTTGTGGATTATTTTTATGTGTGGGAAGTTGTAAACTTTGGGATTGACCCGTGACCGAACAAAGGTAGGTGTCGAAAGTAATAGAAGGGCCCCTATTATCGTACACACCGAACTTTTGGTTGGTTATGGGGAGATTTTGAGGGGAACGATGGACCAATGCTTGTTATTGTGAATTTATTTTATGCATGTTACTAGCTTGAGTGAGTATATGTTGTTTATGTTATCATAATAGAGAATTCTAGTGCCAAACTCGAGGACGAGTTTTCTCCAAGTGGAGTTAAGTAGGAGTAAAAAGGGAAATTTCTGAGAAATAATTATCATTATGTATTATTTATAATTATTATGAGCATGATGCTTATGCAGAGAGATTTTCTAGATGAGGATTTTAAAAGTATGAAATCTATATACATATACTTGATTTGAAAATTTATAAGAGTAACCACCGAATAGATCAAATTGAGAATATTTGAATTAATTTTATGGTGTAAGTACCGAGTATATAAAATTGATAATCGGGATTAATGGAGAAATTAATGAACCAAGATTTATCGGGGTAAATGCAATTGTGCAAAAGAGAAATGGTAAGTACTACAATTATATAAATAATGAGATAACGAGTAAAATGAGGTCGTTAATTGAGCTAGTGATGAATTAATAAAACGAGTTCGATGATAAAATTTCGTTTGGATTGACTTTTAAGTAATTTTGAGTTTATAAGAAATTTATTGATCGAGTAAAGGGAACGAGTTATTAAGATGAGTTAAAAATATAAAAGTGGTAAACTATCGGGAAATTGTATTTAGTATTTTTGGTATTATAAAATTTTTATTAATGAATATTTTATTTGCGAGTAACTTATGGATGGAGTTAAGGAGAATGAGCAAACGAAATTATTGAATTGAGTAATATATTATATTTAGAATTATCAAATAATATATTTTATTATTATTAAATTATTGAATTAAGAATAATTGTGGAATCAAGTAAACGAGGAATACAATAAGTAAATTGAACAATAAATTTTATTGAATTAACAAGATTTTCTGAAAGATGAGAAGGTAGTAGATTAATGATTTGATTGTAAATTGAGTAATGAAAGATCATTAAAATAAGAGTATGAAATTTAATTGGAATTTTAGTGGGTAACATGAATTTAATGAGTAGATATGGTCAAAATAATTAAGAGACATTTTAAATTATGTAAAATCAGTGAAACGGTATATTAAAGGATCGTTAAACTAGATGAATGAGAAAACATCTATTAAATTATTATCGAGAAACCACTAAATGTAATAGAATGAGAACCTATTAAAGGGAATTAAATGACAAGATCGTTAATTTGAGCTATTTAAAGGGTTATCAACATCGATAATATGCAAACCTAATAGAGTAAGGTAACAATATAATGTTAAAGAAGAGTTATTTTGAGAACCAATAACACGGTTGAGAGAGAGTATATCATTCCAAGTATTATAAGTTGGTAAATTGGAACACGCGAGTAGTAATAAGAACGAGTAAAAATGTGATTTATACCTAATGCTATTACTTGTAAATATTATTACCTTACGAGTTGTTACTGAGTTAGAGTTTTGGGTTTGCTTCTGAGTTAAGATTTATAAGTTTGCTCCTGAGTTATACATTTTTTAGTTATACTCCTGAGATATGTTTTGAGTTTAATTCTGAGTGGGACTTCTGAGTTATATTCCAGATCATATTTTGGGTTATATGCCTGAGTATATGAGAATTCTGTGTGATATGTATATTCCTTGTGATTTATTTGCGTGGTTTTTATATTAATTGATAATGGTGTAAACCGCTAAATTATTTATTATGCTGTTAACAAACTGTTGACCCATAGAGTAGAGGACCTTCCGAGTCATTTTGGTAGGAGATTAGCGATAATGAAATTTTTACCTGTTGCTATAATGTGTAAGTGGTCATTTGATGGAGTTTTGCGGGAAGAAAATTTTCCATAAAAACTTGTTATCGTCATGAGAGATCCGAGTGTGATTGTGCAAATGGTTTGGATGAACTGGTACTACACTGAGCATCTGGTATCGTCAACAAATCAATAGTAAATTTCCAAGTGGAGTTGAATCGGTGATTCAACGCGATGTTAATCACTGAGTGCAACAACTGTATCTGAATGCGAGAGCAAGAAGACGCCTTTAGTAGAGTATCGTACTGTATTTTATGCTCATTATCAACATTTTCTTGGCATACCGAGATCCATGGTGAGCATCCTGACCTTATTTCTTTTAGCCGTATCGTTTTGCCCCACTAGAGGCGGATAATTGTATGAGCACTTGCGTGATCTGGAGTTCATTTCCTATTAAGTAAATTCACCATGAAGAGCTTCTTTCTATTCATAACTTTATCGTTTTATTCTTCTTTTCCATTTGAGTATGCATGTCGTAGGTCACCCTGATGAATTTCCTTTTCATTCTTAACCTTATCATTTTGTTTTCTTTCCCCATTTGAGGACGTGTGTCGTTGTCGAGTAGGAGTTGAGACGTGAGATTACCTTGAGTTTCTTCTGAGCCATGACTTCGGGGACGAAGTCTATTTCAAGTGGAGTTGAGTTGTAACGCCCTGAAATTTTAATAATTAAATAATATTAATTTAATCGTCATATTTAAGATTAAAATGAATTATTAATAAATTAATTATAATGAAGCTAGATGTGTTAATTATTTAGACATATTAACTATTGGGTCACTTAATAAATTATTTAGACGGTCCTTATTAGTTAGACGTTTTTATTACTTTGGCCACTTAATAAATTTATAGACGTTGTATATTATAAAAAGTAGCTAATTGGTTCGTCTCGGGTTTTGACCGATTAATTAGTTGTAAGAGTTGGGTTGTATAATTTTGAATCAGGCCGTCCTATAGGCCAAGGCCAAGTCCGGTTCAATTATTGGAGAGTTAGCCCGAGTACTTTAGCCCGATGGTGATTAGAGGCCTAGGGCCCGAGATTAGAGATACTTAAGCTTGTGTTAAACCTAAAACCCTTGACCTTATTAAATTTCTTTGTTCGGCCGTGAATACTCTAATCAGGTGGAGGAGGAGAGCTCCCAACCCACACGCACATTTACACATTCATGCGAGCAACTATGGCTGTGGAATTAATTCCACGTGGGGTCAGCAGATGAATTGAAGTGGGTAGGTAGAAGATGATTTCTGGATGGGATTGTCGGTGAAGAAATAGCAGGTGGCTTGGGATTTCTTTTGTGGCCAGCGATGACAATTTATTGTTGGAGATGCTCGTTTCATTTCTGGTCGACGGGGTTGATTGGCGCATGGAGTTCACATTTAATTCGACCAACAATTTTGTGATCACCTATCTATGCTGAGGGAGCAGCTTTTAACCAAAGAAAGATAAAAAGTTTTAGTGATCACGGGTTTGGCGATTCGAGTGTTCGTGTCGCCCGTATACAATTCGGGTATCGTGATTTAAAGTAGTCGAGCATTGGGTTCACATGATCAGAGTGTTGGATCGAACGAAGTAGTATCTCGGTAGCCTTCTTGACCTGTTTTTCTTTGTAGTTTATGTTTCGTTTGGTTTATTTATTTCGGGACTATCTGAGGTGTCGGGGCTGTAGGGTGTCAATGGTGGGGTGCTCGGGTTTTTCGTTAATGTATCAGGTTGATAAACCAAGCTTTCAAAATAACTAAATTTCTGGCAGATTCTGCCCACATTATTCGTGTCTGTTTTTAAGCTCCTTAAAATATGTTTTTGGCTTTTGGCCCGAGCTGGTGCCTAGTATTCTAAGTCAGCTTTTCATAGCCGCAACCCTCTCGTCAATCCGAATTACGGTTTAAAAGTTATAGTCAATTTAGTATGCTGCTGTTAGGAAAATGACCTGTGCGACATGTCTGTTTTGCAACACTGTTTTGAGATACTTTGAGTCTGTTTTGGCCAGTGACCGTCTCACAGTAAATTGTAGTTCTGATTGTCTAGTTGTCGTGGTGAAAATATGGGAAAAATCTAATGAGCCGTTTAAGAGTTATGGCAGTTCCCGTGAGACTGACGGGTGCTGCCAGTTTTCTGAAATAAGCCCTCGGGTAGGATTTTAATTCAGGGTTTCGTTTTTGGTTTTAGGACCGTCTAGGAGATAACGTGCTGTACCTTTTGACTGTCGGGAACCGTTTGGAGCTTACGTTTCTCGAGGTGAGTATTCTCACCGTGTATTCAGTTTTAACGTTATACATGCATGACTTACGTGTTATATTACTTGCACCTTAATTGTTATCTGAGCTTGATCTGTTATCTGAGTTTGATCTGTTATCTGAGTATCTGAGCAGCTGTTTACTTATTCATGATCTGAGACATTGTGCCTGGGTAACTGAGCTCGGCACAGAGTCATTCTGTGCTATTACTTGCTAGGGCAATCTGAGATAATTATGTTAAAGAGATAATAAAACATAATAACACACATCTGAGTTTTGGGATCACCTCCCGTCTGAGTTTCTGGGATTATTCCCGTCTGAGTTTATATCTGACTTGACACCGAAGAGCACTGGTGTCAGACGTTTGACTTGGCACCGAAGAGTACTGGGGCCAGGCCTTTTTGACTCAACACCGAAGAGTACAGGTGTTGAGGTGGTGTGAGGCGGGTCGAGGTTGATCTCTCGGCCCAAGTCACACTAGCGCGCTATATAAATTAAAATCTGAGTAATAAAATCTGAGTAATAAAATATGAGTAATAAAATATGAGTAATAAAATCTGAGTAATAAAATCTGAGTAATAAAATCCGAGTAATAAAATCTGAGTAATAAAATCTGAGTAATAAAATCTGAGAAATAAATCTGAGTAATTAATCGAGTAGATTCTGAGTAGGAGTACACCGATGTGCCCTCATGTGTTGTATGTTTATGATTGTTTGCATTTTGATAATTATTCACTCAGCTTCCCCAGCTGACCCAAACTTTTCCCCACATTGTTTCAGGTACCAGCAAAGGAAAGGAGAAGGTGGACGGTTGACCGCTGTATCTTTTCATTACTGATGTGGACATCATTCAACATTTTAAAACACTCTACTTTATCTTAACTATTTCCGCAATAAATACGTTTTAAATGTTAAATATTAATATCTGAGATTTATTTATGGGACCTTTTGTTTAAAATTTTGTTTTCAAAAATTTTAAAAATCTTGTAAATTTTAGGGTGTTACAAGATGTCAATAACTCATACCGATAGCCCTTGAACCATTATACCACTAGCCATGACCAATAGCCTTTAGATATCCATTTTACAAGTAATAGGTGTCCATAACCCATAACCATGTCCCTTGAACCATTTTAACCACTAGATGTCCATAACTCATACCGATGGCCCTTGAACCATTTTAACTTACTAGCCAAGACCAATAGCCTATAGATATCCCTTTTACAAGTAATAGTGTCCATAACCCATAACCATGGCCCTTGAACCATTATAATCTGTAGATGTCCATAACTCATACGGATGGCCCTTGAACAATTATAACCACTAGATGTCCAAAACTCATACCATTGGCCCTTGAACCGTTATAACTACTACCCATGAACAATAGCCTTTACATATCCATTTTACAAATAATAGGTGTCCATAACCCATAACCATGACCCTTGAACCATTATAACCACTAGATGTCAATAACTCATACCGATGGCCCTTGAACCATTATACCACTAGCCATGACCAATCGCCTTTAGATATCCATTTTACAAGTAATAGGTGTCCATAACCCATAACCATCGCCCCTGAACCATTTTAACCACTAAATGTCCATAACTCATACCGATGGCGCTTGAACCATTTTAACTTACTTGGCAAGACCAATAGCCTATACATATCCCTTTTACAAGTAATAGGTGTCCATAACCCATAAACATGGCCCTTGAACTATTATAACAACTAGATGTCCATAACTCATAGCGACGACCCTTGAACCATTATAACTAATAGCCATGACCGATATCCATTTTACAAGTAATAGGTGTCCACAACCCATAACCATGGCCCTTGAACAATTATAGCCACTAGATGTCAATAACTCATACCGATGGCCCTTGAACCATTATAACTAATAGCCATGACCAATAGCCTATAGATATCCATTTTACAAGTAATAGGTGTCCATAACCCATAACCATGACCCTTGAACCATTATAACCACTAGATATCAATAACTCATACCGATGGCCCTTGAACCATTATACCACTAGCCATGACCAATAGCCTATAGATATCCCTTTTACAAGTAATAGTGTCCATAACCCATAACCATGGCCCATGAACCATTATAATCAGTAGATGTCCATAACTCATACCGATGGCCCTTGAACAATTATAACCACTAGATGTCCAAAACTCATACCATTGGCCCTTGAACCATTATAACTACTACCCATGAACAATAGCCTTTACATATCCATTTTACAAGTAAAAGGTGTCCATAACCCATAACCATGGCTCTTGAACCATTTTAATCACTAGATGTACATAACCCATACCGATGGCCCTTGAACCATTAAAACTACTAGCCATGACCATAACCCATAACCCATAACCATTAAAACTACTATCCAATTTACAATAGCCTATAGATATCTATTTTAGAAGTTATAGGTTTCCATAACCCATAACCATGGCCCTTGAACCATTATAACCAGTAGATGTCCATAACTCATACCGATGGCCCTTAAACCATTATAACCACTAGATGTCCATAACTCATACCGATGGCCTTGAACCTTTATAACTACTAGCCATGACCAATAGTATATAGATATCCATTTTACAAGTAATAGGCGTCCATAACCCATAACCATGGCTCTTGAACCATTTTAACCACTAGATGTGCATAACTCATAGCGATGGCCCTTGAACCATTATAACTACTAGCTATTACCAATAGCCTACATATATCAATTTTACAAGTAATAGGTGTCCATAACCCATAACCATGGCCCTTTGAACCATTGTAACCACTAGATGTCCATAACTCATACCAATGGCCCTTGAAGCAATATAACTACTAGCCATGACCAATTGCCTATAGATATCCATTTTACAATTTATAGGTGTCCATAACCCATAACCATGGCCCTTGAACCATTATAACCTGTAGAAGTCCATAACTCATACCGATGGCCCTTGAACCATTATAACTACTAGCCATGACCCATAGCCTACAAATATCCATTTTACATGTAATAGGTGTCCATAACCCATAACCATGGCCCTAGAACCAATATAAAAACTATATGTCCATGACCCATACCCATGTCCCTTGAACCATTATAACTACTAGCTATGACCAATAGCCTATAGATATCCATTTTACAAGATATAGGTGTCCATAACCCATAACCATGGCTCTTGGACCATTTTAACCACTAGATGTCCATAACTCATACCGATGGCCCTTAAACCATTACAACAACTAGATGTCCATAACTCATACCGATGGCCATTGAACCTTTATAACTAATAGCCATGACCAATATAAGTACTAGCCAGGACCAATAGCCTATTGATATCCATTTTACAAGTAATAGGTGTCCATAACCCATAAACATGGCCCTTGAACCAATATAACCAGTAGATGTACATAAGTCATACCCATGGCGCTTGAACCATTATAACCACTAGCCATGACCAATAGCTTATAAATGGCCCTTTTACAAGTAATAGGTGTCCATAACACATACACATGACGCTTGAACCATTATAACCACTAGACGTCCGTAACTCATACCGATGGCCCTTGAACCATTATAACTACTATCCATGATCAATAGCCTATAGATATCCATTTTACAAGTAATAGGTGTCGATAACCCATAACCATGGCCCTCGAACCATTATAACCACTTGATGTCCATAACTCATAGCGATGGCCCTTGAACCATTATAACTATTAGACATGACCAATAGCCTATAGATATCCAATTTTCAAGTAATAGGTGTTCATAACCCATAACCATGGCCCTTGAGCCATTATAACCACTAGATGTCCATAACTCTTACTGATAGCCCTTAAACCATTATAACTACTACCCATGACCAATAGACTTTAGATATCCATTTTACAAGTAATTGGTGTCCATAACCCATAACCATGTCCCTTGAACCATTTTAACCACTAAATGTCCATAACTCATACCGATGGCCCTTTAACCATTATAACTACTAGCCTTGACCAATAGCCTATAGATATCAATTTTACAAGTAATAGGTGTCCATAACCCATAACCATGACCCTTGAACCAATATAACCACCAGATGTCCGTAACTCATAGCGATGGCCTTTGTACCATTATAACTACTAGCCATGACCAATAGCCTATAGATATCCATTTTACAAGTTATAGGTGTCCATAACCTATAACCATGGCCCTTGAACCATTATAACCAGTAGATGTCCACAACTCATACCGGTGGCCCTTGAACCATTATAACCACTAGATGTCCATAACTCATATCGATGGTCGTTGAACCTTTACAACTACTAGCCATGACCAATAACCTATAGATATCCATTTTACAAGTAATAGGTGTCCATAACCCATAACCATGGCCATTGAACCAATATAACCACTAGATGTCCATAACCCATACCCATGGCCCTTGAACCATTATAACCACTAGCATTGACCAATAGCCTATAGATGGCAGTTATACAAGTAATAGGTGTCCATAACACATACCCATGGCCCATGAACCATTATAAGTACTTGCCATGACCAATAGCCTATAGATATCCATTTTATAAGTAATAGGTGTCCATACCCATAACCATGGCCCTTGAACCATTATAACCACTAGATATCCATAACTCATACCGATGGCCCTTGAACCATTATAAGTACTACCCATGTCCCATAGCCTTTAGATATCCATTTTACAAGTAATAGGTGTCCATAACCCATAACCATGGCCCATGAACCATTATAACCACTAGATGTCCGTAACTGATACGGATGGCCCTTGTACCATTATAACTACTAGGGATGACCAATAGCCTATATATATCCATTTTACAAGTAATAGGTGTTCGTAACCCATAACATGGCCCTTGAACCATTATACCACTAGATGTCCATAACTCATACCGATGGCTCTTGAACCATTATAACTACTAGCCATGACCAATAGCCTATAGATATCCATTTTACAAGTAGATATCCAATAGCCTATAGATAACCCATAACCATTGCCCTTGAACCATTATAACAGTAGATGTCCATAACTCATACCGATGGCCCTTGGACCATTATAACCACTAGATGTCCATAACTCATACCGATGGTCCTTGAACCATTATAACTACTTGCCATGACCAATAGCCTATAGATATCCATTTACAAGTAATAGGTGTCCATAACCCATAACCGTGGCTCTTGAACCACTATAACCACTAGATGTCCATAACTCATACCAATGGCCCTTGAACCATTATAACTAATAGCCATAACCAATAGCCTATAGATACCCATTTTACAAGTAATAGGTGTCCATAACCCATAACCATGACCCTTGAACCATTATAACCACTAGATGTCAATAACTCATACCGATGGCCCTTGAACCATTATACCACTAGCAATGACCAATAGCCTTTAGATATCCATTTTACAAGTAATAGGTGTCCATAACCCATAACCATCGCCCTTGAACTGTTTTAACCACTAAATGTCCATAACTCATACCGATGGTGCTTGAACCATTTTAACTTACTAGGCAAGACCAATAGCCTATAGATATCCCTTTTACAAGTAATAGGTGTCCATAACCCATAAACATGGCCCTTGAACTATTACAACAACTAGATGTCCATAACTCATAGCGACGACCCTTGAACCATTATAACTAATAGCCATGACCGATATCTATTTTACAAGTAATAGGTGTCCACAACCCATAACCATGGCCCTTGAACAATTATAACCACTAGATGTCAATAACTCATACCAATGGCCCTTGAACCATTATAACTAATAGCCATGACCAATAGCATATAGATATCCATTTTACAAGTAATTGGTGTACATAACCCATAACCATGACCCTTGAACCATTATAACCACTAGATGTGTAACGCCCTGAAATTTTAATAATTAAATAATATTAATTTAATCGTCATATTTAAGATTAAAATGAATTATTAATAAATTAATTATAATGAAGCTAGATGTGTTAATTATTTAGACATATTAACTATTGGGTCACTTAATAAATTATTTAGACGGTCCTTATTAGTTAGACGTTTTTATTACTTTGGCCACTTTATAAATTAATAGACGTTGTATATTATAAAAAGTAGCTAATTGGTTCGTCTCGGGTTTTGACCGATTAATTAGTTTTAAGAGTTGTGTTGTATAATTTTGAATCAGGCCGTCCTATAGGCCAAGGCCAAGTCCGGTTAAATTATTGGAGAGTTAGCCCGAGTACTTTAGCCCGATGGTGATTAGAGGCCTAGGGCCCGAGATTAGAGATACTTAAGCTTGTGTTAAACCTAAAACCCTTGACCTTATTAAATTTCTTTGTTCGGCCGTGAATACTCTAATCAAGTGGAGGAGGAGAGCTCCCAACCCACACGCACATTTACACATTCATGCGAGCAACTATGGCTGTGGAATTAATTCCACGTGGGGTCAGCAGATGAATTGAAGTGGGTAGGTAGAAGATGATTTCTGGATGGGATTGTCGGTGAAGAAATAGCAGGTGGCTTGGGATTTCTTTTGTGGCCAGCGATGACAATTTATTGTTGGAGATGCTCGTTTCATTTCTGGTCGACGGGGTTGATTGGCGCATGGAGTTCACATTTAATTCAACCAACAATTTTGTGATCACCTATCTATGCTGAGGGAGCAGCTTTTAACCAAAGAAAGATAAAAAGTTTTAGTGATCACGGGTTTGGCGATTCGAGTGTTCGTGTCGCCCGTATACAATTCGGGTATCGTGATTTAAAGTAGTCGAGCATTGGGTTCACATGATCAGAGTGTTGGATCGAACGAAGTAGTATCTCGGTAGCCTTCTTGACCTGTTTTTCTTTGTAGTTTATGTTTCGTTTGGTTTATTTATTTCGAGACTATCTGAGGTGTCGGGGCTGTAGGGTGTCAATGGTGGGGTGCTCGGGTTTTTCGTTAATGTATCAGGTTGATAAACCAAGCTTTCAAAATAACTAAATTTCTGGCAGATTCTGCCCACATTATTCGTGTCTGTTTTTAAGCTCCTTAAAATATGTTTTTGGCTTTTGGCCCGAGCTGGTGCCTAGTATTCTAAGTCAGCTTTTCATAGCCGCAACCCTCTCGTCAATCCGAATTACGGTTTAAAAGTTATAGTCAATTTAGTATGCTGCTGTTAGGAAAATGACCTGTGCGACATGTCTGTTTTGCAACACTGTTTTGAGATACTTTGAGTCTGTTTTGGCCAGTGACCGTCTCACAGTAAATTGTAGTTCTGATTGTCTAGTTGTCGTGGTGAAAATATGGGAAAAATCTAATGAGCCGTTTAAGAGTTATGGCAGTTCCCGTGAGACTGACGGGTGCTGCCAGTTTTCTGAAATAAGCCCTCGGGTAGGATTTTAATTCAGGGTTTCGTTTTTGGTTTTAGGACCGTCTAGGAGATAACGTGCTGTACCTTTTGACTGTCGGGAACCGTTTGGAGCTTACGTTTCTCGAGGTGAGTATTCTCACCGTGTATTCAGTTTTAACGTTATACATGCATGACTTACGTGTTATATTACTTGCACCTTAATTGTTATCTGAGCTTGATCTGTTATCTGAGTTTGATCTGTTATCTGAGTATCTGAGCAGCTGTTTACTTATTCATGATCTGAGACATTGTGCCTGGGTAACTGAGCTCGGCACAGAGTCATTCTGTGCTATTACTTGCTAGGGCAATCTGAGATAATTATGTTAAAGAGATAATAAAACATAATAACACACATCTGAGTTTTGGGATCACCTCCCGTCTGAGTTTCTGGGATTATTCCCGTCTGAGTTTATATCTGACTTGACACCGAAGAGCACTGGTGTCAGACGTTTGACTTGGCACCGAAGAGTACTGGCGCCAGGCCTTTTTGACTCAACACCGAAGAGTACAGGTGTTGAGGTGGTGTGAGGCGGGTCGAGGTTGATCTCTCGGCCCAAGTCACACTAGCGCGCTATATAAATTAAAATCTGAGTAATAAAATCTGAGTAATAAAATATGAGTAATAAAATCTGAGTAATAAAATCTGAGTAATAAAATCTGAGTAATAAAATCCGAGTAATAAAATCTGAGTAATAAAATCTGAGTAATAAAATCTGAGAAATAAATCTGAGTAATTAATCGAGTAGATTCTGAGTAGGAGTACACCGATGTGCCCTCATGTGTTGTATGTTTATGATTGTTTGCATTTTGATAATTATTCACTCAGCTTCCCCAGCTGACCCAAACTTTCCCCCACATTGTTTCAGGTACCAGCAAAGGAAAGGAGAAGGTGGACGGTTGACCGCTGTATCTTTTCATTACTGATGTGGACATCATTCAACATTTTAAAACACTCTACTTTATCTTAACTATTTCTGCAATAAATACGTTTTAAATGTTAAATATTAATATCTGAGATTTATTTATGGGACCTTTTGTTTAAAATTTTGTTTTCAAAAATTTTAAAAATCTTGTAAATTTTAGGGTGTTACAAGATGTCAATAACTCATACCGATGGCCCTTGAACCATTATACCACTAGCCATGACCAATAGCCTTTAGATATCCATTTTACAAGTAATAGGTGTCCATAACCCATAACCATGTCCCTTGAACCATTTTAACCACTAGATGTCCATAACTCATACCGATGGCCCTTGAACCATTTTAACTTACTAGCCAAGACCAATAGCCTATAGATATCCCTTTTACAAGTAATAGTGTCCATAACCCATAACCATGGCCCTTGAACCATTATAATCTGTAGATGTCCATAACTCATACGGATGGCCCTTGAACAATTATAACCACTAGATGTCCAAAACTCATACCATTGGCCCTTGAACCGTTATAACTACTACCCATGAACAATAGCCTTTACATATCCATTTTACAAATAATAGGTGTCCATAACCCATAACCATGACCCTTGAACCATTATAACCACTAGATGTCAATAACTCATACCGATGGCCCTTGAACCATTATACCACTAGCCATGACCAATAGCCTTTAGATATCCATTTTACAAGTAATAGGTGTCCATAACCCATAACCATCGCCCCTGAACCATTTTAACCACTAAATGTCCATAACTCATACCGATGGCGCTTGAACCATTTTAACTTACTTGGCAAGACCAATAGCCTATACATATCCCTTTTACAAGTAATAGGTGTCCATAACCCATAAACATGGCCCTTGAACTATTATAACAACTAGATGTCCATAACTCATAGCGACGACCCTTGAACCATTATAACTAATAGCCATGACCGATATCCATTTTACAAGTAATAGGTGTCCACAACCCATAACCATGGCCCTTGAACAATTATAACCACTAGATGTCAATAACTCATACCGATGGCCCTTGAACCATTATAACTAATAGCCATGACCAATAGCCTATAGATATCCATTTTACAAGTAATAGGTGTCCATAACCCATAACCATGACCCTTGAACCATTATAACCACTAGATATCAATAACTCATACCGATGGCCCTTGAACCATTATACCACTAGCCATGACCAATAGCCTATAGATATCCCTTTTACAAGTAATAGTGTCCATAACCCATAACCATGGCCCATGAACCATTATAATCAGTAGATGTCCATAACTCATACCGATGGCCCTTGAACAATTATAACCACTAGATGTCCAAAACTCATACCATTGGCCCTTGAACCATTATAACTACTACCCATGAACAATAGCCTTTACATATCCATTTTACAAGTAAAAGGTGTCCATAACCCATAACCATGGCTCTTGAACCATTTTAATCACTAGATGTACATAACTCATACCGATGGCCCTTGAACCATTAAAACTACTAGCCATGACCATAACCCATAACCCATAACCATTAAAACTACTATCCAATTTACAATAGCCTATAGATATCTATTTTAGAAGTTATAGGTTTCCATAACCCATAACCATGGCCCTTGAACCATTATAACCAGTAGATGTCCATAACTCATACCGATGGCCCTTAAACCATTATAACCACTAGATGTCCATAACTCATACCGATGGCCTTGAACCTTTATAACTACTAGCCATGACCAATAGTATATAGATATCCATTTTACAAGTAATAGGCGTCCATAACCCATAACCATGGCTCTTGAACCATTTTAACCACTAGATGTGCATAACTCATAGCGATGGCCCTTGAACCATTATAACTACTAGCTATTACCAATAGCCTACAGATATCAATTTTACAAGTAATAGGTGTCCATAACCCATAACCATGGCCCTTTGAACCATTGTAACCACTAGATGTCCATAACTCATACCAATGGCCCTTGAAGCAATATAACTACTAGCCATGACCAATTTCCTATAGATATCCATTTTACAATTTATAGGTGTCCATAACCCATAACCATGGCCCTTGAACCATTATAACCTGTAGAAGTCCATAACTCATACCGATGGCCCTTGAACCATTATAACTACTAGCCATGACCCATAGCCTACAAATATCCATTTTACATGTAATAGGTGTCCATAACCCATAACCATGGCCCTAGAACCAATATAAAAACTATATGTCCATGACCCATACCCATGTCCCTTGAACCATTATAACTACTAGCTATGACCAATAGCCTATAGATATCCATTTTACAAGTTTTAGGTGTCCATAACCCATAACCATGGCTCTTGGACCATTTTAACCACTAGATGTCCATAACTCATACCGATGGCCCTTAAACCATTACAACAACTAGATGTCCATAACTCATACCGATGGCCATTGAACCTTTATAACTAATAGCCATGACCAATATAAGTACTAGCCAGGACCAATAGCCTATTGATATCCATTTTACAAGTAATAGGTGTCCATAACCCATAAACATGGCCCTTGAACCAATATAACCAGTAGATGTACATAAGTCATACCCATGGCGCTTGAACCATTATAACCACTAGCCATGACCAATAGCTTATAAATGGCCCTTTTTCAAGTAATAGGTGTCCATAACACATACACATGACGCTTGAACCATTATAACCACTAGACGTCCGTAACTCATACCGATGGCCCTTGAACCATTATAACTACTATCCATGATCAATAGCCTATAGATATCCATTTTACAAGTAATAGGTGTCCATAACCCATAACCATGGCCCTCGAACCATTATAACCACTTGATGTCCATAACTCATAGCGATGGCCCTTGAACCATTATAACTATTAGACATGACCAATAGCCTATAGATATCCAATTTTCAAGTAATAGGTGTTCATAACCCATAACCATGGCCCTTGAGCCAATATAACCACTAGATGTCCATAACTCTTACTGATAGCCCTTAAACCATTATAACTACTACCCATGACCAATAGACTTTAGATATCCATTTTACAAGTAATTGGTGTCCATAACCCATAACCATGTCCCTTGAACCATTTTAACCACTAAATGTCCATAACTCATACCGATGGCCCTTTAACCATTATAACTACTAGCCTTGACCAATAGCCTATAGATATCAATTTTACAAGTAATAGGTGTCCATAACCCATAACCATGACCCTTGAACCAATATAACCACCAGATGTCCGTAACTCATAGCGATGGCCTTTGTACCATTATAACTACTAGCCATGACCAATAGCCTATAGATATCCATTTTACAAGTTATAGGTGTCCATAACCTATAACCATGGCCCTTGAACCATTATAACCAGTAGATGTCCACAACTCATACCGGTGGCCCTTGAACCATTATAACCACTAGATGTCCATAACTCATACCGATGGTCGTTGAACCTTTACAACTACTAGCCATGACCAATAACCTATAGATATCCATTTTACGAGTAATAGGTGTCCATAACCCATAACCATGGCCATTGAACCAATATAACCACTAGATGTCCATAACCCATACCCATGGCCCTTGAACCATTATAACCACTAGCATTGACCAATAGCCTATAGATGGCAGTTATACAAGTAATAGGTGTCCATAACACATACCCATGGCCCATGAACCATTATAAGTACTTGCCATGACCAATAGCCTATAGATATCCATTTTATAAGTAATAGGTGTCCATACCCATAACCATGGCCCTTGAACCATTATAACCACTAGATATCCATAACTCATACCGATGGCCCTTGAACCATTATAAGTACTACCCATGTCCCATAGCCTTTAGATATCCATTTTACAAGTAATAGGTGTCCATAACCCATAACCATGGCCCATGAACCATTATAACCACTAGTTGTCCGTAACTGATACGGATGGCCCTTGTACCATTATAACTACTAGGGATGACCAATAGCCTATATATATCCATTTTACAAGTAATAGGTGTTCGTAACCCATAACATGGCCCTTGAACCATTATACCACTAGATGTCCATAACTCATACCGATGGCTCTTGAACCATTATAACTACTAGCCATGACCAATAGCCTATAGATATCCATTTTACAAGTAGATATCCAATAGCCTATAGATAACCCATAACCATTGCCCTTGAACCATTATAACAGTAGATGTCCATAACTCATACCGATGGCCCTTGGACCATTATAACCACTAGATGTCCATAACTCATACCGATGGTCCTTGAACCATTATAACTACTTGCCATGACCAATAGCCTATAGATATCCATTTACAAGTAATAGGTGTCCATAACCCATAACCGTGGCTCTTGAACCACTATAACCACTAGATGTCCATAACTCATACCGATGGCCCTTGAACCATTATAAATACTAGGCATGACAAATAGCCTATAGATATCCATTTTACAAGTAATAGGTGTCCATAACCCATAACCATGGCCCTTGAACCAATATAACCACTAGATATCCATAACCCATACCCATGGCCCTTAAACCATTATAACCACTAGCATTGACCAATAGCCTATAGATTTCCGTTATACAAGTAATAGGTGTCCATAACACATACCCATAACCCTTGAACCATTATAACCACTAGATGTCCATAACTCATACCAATGGCCCTTGAACCATTATAACTAATAGCCATAACCAATAGCCTATAGATACCCATTTTACAAGTAATAGGTGTCCATAACCCATAACCATGACCCTTGAGCCATTATAACCACTAGATGTCAATAACTCATACCGATGGCCCTTGAACCATTATACCACTAGCAATGACCAATAGCCTTTAGATATCCATTTTACAAGTAATAGGTGTCCATAACCCATAACCATCGCCCTTGAACTGTTTTAACCACTAAATGTCCATAACTCATACCGATGGTGCTTGAACCATTTTAACTTACTAGGCAAGACCAATAGCCTATAGATATCCCTTTTACAAGTAATAGGTGTCCATAACCCATAAACATGGCCCTTGAACTATTACAACAACTAGATGTCCATAACTCATAGCGACGACCCTTGAACCATTATAACTACTATCCATGATCAATAGCCTATAGATATCCATTTTACAAGTAATAGGTGTCCATAACCCATAACCATGGCCCTCGAACCATTATAACCACTTGATGTCCATAACTCATAGCGATGGCCCTTGAACCATTATAACTATTAGACATGACCAATAGCCTATAGATATCCAATTTTCAAGTAATAGGTGTTCATAACCCATAACCATGGCCCTTGAGCCATTATAACCACTAGATGTCCATAACTCTTACTGATAGCCCTTAAACCATTATAACTACTACCCATGACCAATAGACTTTAGATATCCATTTTACAAGTAATTGGTGTCCATAACCCATAACCATGTCCCTTGAACCATTTTAACCACTAAATGTCCATAACTCATACCGATGGCCCTTTAACCATTATAACTACTAGCCTTGACCAATAGCCTATAGATATCAATTTTACAAGTAATAGGTGTCCATAACCCATAACCATGACCCTTGAACCAATATAACCACCAGATGTCCGTAACTCATAGCGATGGCCTTTGTACCATTATAACTACTAGCCATGACCAATAGCCTATAGATATCCATTTTACAAGTTATAGGTGTCCATAACCTATAACCATGGCCCTTGAACCATTATAACCAGTAGATGTCCACAACTCATACCGGTGGCCCTTGAACCATTATAACCACTAGATGTCCATAACTCATACCGATGGTCGTTGAACCTTTACAACTACTAGCCATGACCAATAACCTATAGATATCCATTTTACGAGTAATAGGTGTCCATAACCCATAACCATGGCCATTGAACCAATATAACCACTAGATGTCCATAACCCATACCCATGGCCCTTGAACCATTATAACCACTAGCATTGACCAATAGCCTATAGATGGCAGTTATACAAGTAATAGGTGTCCATAACACATACCCATGGCCCATGAACCATTATAAGTACTTGCCATGACCAATAGCCTATAGATATCCATTTTATAAGTAATAGGTGTCCATACCCATAACCATGGCCCTTGAACCATTATAACCACTAGATATCCATAACTCATACCGATGGCCCTTGAACCATTATAAGTACTACCCATGTCCCATAGCCTTTAGATATCCATTTTACAAGTAATAGGTGTCCATAACCCATAACCATGGCCCATGAACCATTATAACCACTAGTTGTCCGTAACTGATACGGATGGCCCTTGTACCATTATAACTACAAGGGATGACCAATAGCCTATATATATCCATTTTACAAGTAATAGGTGTTCGTAACCCATAACATGGCCCTTGAACCATTATACCACTAGATGTCCATAACTCATACCGATGGCTCTTGAACCATTATAACTACTAGCCATGACCAATAGCCTATAGATATCCATTTTACAAGTAGATATCCAATAGCCTATAGATAACCCATAACCATTGCCCTTGAACCATTATAACAGTAGATGTCCATAACTCATACCGATGGCCCTTGGACCATTATAACCACTAGATGTCCATAACTCATACCGATGGTCCTTGAACCATTATAACTACTTGCCATGACCAATAGCCTATAGATATCCATTTACAAGTAATAGGTGTCCATAACCCATAACCGTGGCTCTTGAACCACTATAACCACTAGATGTCCATAACTCATACCGATGGCCCTTGAACCATTATAAATACTAGGCATGACAAATAGCCTATAGATATCCATTTTACAAGTAATAGGTGTCCATAACCCATAACCATGGCCCTTGAACCAATATAACCACTAGATATCCATAACCCATACCCATGGCCCTTAAACCATTATAACCACTAGCATTGACCAATAGCCTATAGATTTCCGTTATACAAGTAATAGGTGTCCATAACACATACCCATAACCCTTGAACCATTATAACCACTAGATGTCCATAACTCATACCAATGGCCCTTGAACCATTATAACTAATAGCCATAACCAATAGCCTATAGATACCCATTTTACAAGTAATAGGTGTCCATAACCCATAACCATGACCCTTGAGCCATTATAACCACTAGATGTCAATAACTCATACCGATGGCCCTTGAACCATTATACCACTAGCAATGACCAATAGCCTTTAGATATCCATTTTACAAGTAATAGGTGTCCATAACCCATAACCATCGCCCTTGAACTGTTTTAACCACTAAATGTCCATAACTCATACCGATGGTGCTTGAACCATTTTAACTTACTAGGCAAGACCAATAGCCTATAGATATCCCTTTTACAAGTAATAGGTGTCCATAACCCATAAACATGGCCCTTGAACTATTACAACAACTAGATGTCCATAACTCATAGCGACGACCCTTGAACCATTATAACTAATAGCCATGACCGATATCTATTTTACAAGTAATAGGTGTCCACAACCCATAACCATGGCCCTTGAACAATTATAACCACTAGATGTCAATAACTCATACCAATGGCCCTTGAACCATTATAACTAATAGCCATGACCAATAGCCTATAGATATCCATTTTACAAGTAATTGGTGTACATAACCCATAACCATGACCCTTGAACCATTATAACCACTAGATGTGTAACGCCCTGAAATTTTAATAATTAAATAATATTAATTTAATCGTCATATTTAAGATTAAAATGAATTATTAATAAATTAATTATAATGAAGCTAGATGTGTTAATTATTTAGACATATTAACTATTGGGTCACTTAATAAATTATTTAGACGGTCCTTATTAGTTAGACGTTTTTATTACTTTGGCCACTTTATAAATTAATAGACGTTGTATATTATAAAAAGTAGCTAATTGGTTCGTCTCGGGTTTTGACCGATTAATTAGTTTTAAGAGTTGTGTTGTATAATTTTGAATCAGGCCGTCCTATAGGCCAAGGCCAAGTCCGGTTCAATTATTGGAGAGTTAGCCCGAGTACTTTAGCCCGATGGTGATTAGAGGCCTAGGGCCCGAGATTAGAGATACTTAAGCTTGTGTTAAACCTAAAACCCTTGACCTTATTAAATTTCTTTGTTCGGCCGTGAATACTCTAATCAGGTGGAGGAGGAGAGCTCCCAACCCACACGCACATTTACACATTCATGCGAGCAACTATGGCTGTGGAATTAATTCCACGTGGGGTCAGCAGATGAATTGAAGTGGGTAGGTAGAAGATGATTTCTGGATGGGATTGTCGGTGAAGAAATAGCAGGTGGCTTGGGATGTCTTTTGTGGCCAGCGATGACAATTTATTGTTGGAGATGCTCGTTTCATTTCTGGTCGACGGGGTTGATTGGCGCATGGAGTTCACATTTAATTCAACCAACAATTTTGTGATCACCTATCTATGCTGAGGGAGCAGCTTTTAACCAAAGAAAGATAAAAAGTTTTAGTGATCACGGGTTTGGCGATTCGAGTGTTCGTGTCGCCCGTATACAATTCGGGTATCGTGATTTAAAGTAGTCGAGCATTGGGTTCACATGATCAGAGTGTTGGATCGAACGAAGTAGTATCTCGGTAGCCTTCTTGACCTGTTTTTCTTTGTAGTTTATGTTTCGTTTGGTTTATTTATTTCGGGACTATCTGAGGTGTCGGGGCTGTAGGGTGTCAATTGTGGGGTGCTCGGGTTTTTCGTTAATGTATCAGGTTGATAAACCAAGCTTTCAAAATAACTAAATTTCTGGCAGATTCTGCCCACATTATTCGTGTCTGTTTTTAAGCTCCTTAAAATATGATTTTGGCTTTTGGCCAGAGCTGGTGCCTAGTATTCTAAGTCAGCTTTTCGAAGCCGCAACCCTCTCGTCAATCCGAATTACGGTTTAAAAGTTATAGTCAATTTAGTATGCTGCTGTTAGGAAAATGACCTGTGCGACATGTCTGTTTTGCAACACTGTTTTGAGACACTTAGAGTCTGTTTTGGCCTGTGACCGTCTCGCAGAAAATTGTTGTTCTGATTGTCTAGTTGTCGTGGTGAAAATATGGGAAAAATCTAATGAGCCGTTTAAGAGTTATGGCAGTTCCCGTGAGACTGACGGGTGCTGCCAGTTTTCTGAAATAAGCCCTCGGGTAGGATTTTAATTCAGGGTTTCGTTTTTGGTTTTAGGACCGTCTAGGAGATAACGTGCTGTACCTTTTGACTGTCGGGAACCCTTTGGAGCTTACGTTTCTCGAGGTGAGTATTCTCACCGTGTATTCAGTTTTAACGTTATACATGCATGACTTACGTGTTATATTACTTGGACCTTAATTGTTATCTGAGCCTGATCTGTTATCTGAGTTTGATCTGTTATCTGAGTATCTGAGCAGCTGTTTACTTATTCATGATCTGAGACATTGTGCCTGGGTAACTGAGCTCGGCACAGAGTCATTCTGTGCTATTACTTGCTAGGGCAATCTGAGATAATTATGTTAAAGAGATAATAAAACATAATAACACACATCTGAGTTTTGGGATCACCTCCCGTCTGAGTTTCTGGGATTATTCCCGTCTGAGTTTATATCTGACTTGACACCGAAGAGCACTGGTGTCAGACGTTTGACTTGGCACCGAAGAGTACTGGGGCCAGGCCTTTTTGACTCAACACCGAAGAGTACATGTGTTGAAGTGGTGTGAGGCGGGTCGAGGTTGATCTCTCGGCCCAAGTCACACTAGCGCGCTATATAAATTAAAATCTGAGTAATAAAATCTGAGTAATAAAATCTGAGTAATAAAATCTGAGTAATAAAATCTGAGTAATAAAATCTGAGTAATAAAATCTGAGAAATAAATCTGAGTAATTAATCGAGTAGATTCTGAGTAGGAGTACACCGATGTGCCCTCATGTGTTGTATGTTTATGATTGTTTGCATTTTGAGAATTATTCACTCAGCTTCCCCAGCTGACCCAAACTTTCCCCCACATTGTTTCAGGTACCAGCAAAGGAAAGGAGAAGGTGGACGGTTAACCGCTGTATCTTTTCATTACTGATGTGGACATCATTTAACATTTTAAAACACTCTACTTTATCTTAACTATTTCCGCAATAAATACGTTTTAAATGTTAAATATTAATATCTGAGATTTATTTATGGGACCTTTTGATTAAAATTTTGTTTTCAAAAATTTTAAAAATCTTGTAAATTTTAGGGTGTTACAAGATGTCAATAACTCATACCGATGGCCCTTGAACCATTATACCACTAGCCATGACCAATAGCCTTTAGATATCCATTTTACAAGTAATAGGTGTCCATAACCCATAACCATGTCCCTTGAACCATTTTAACCACTAGATGTCCATAACTCATACCGATGGCCCTTGAACCATTTTAACTTACTAGCCAAGACCAATAGCCTATAGATATCCATTTTACAAGTAATAGTGTCCATAACCCATAACCATGGCCCTTGAACCATTATAATCTGTAGATGTCCATAACTCATACCGATGGCCCTTGAACAATTATAACCACTAGATGTCCAAAACTCATACCATTGGCCCTTGAACCATTATAACTACTACCCATGAACAATAGCCTTTACATATCCATTTTACAAGTAAAAGGTGTCCATAACCCATAACCATGGCTCTTGAACCATTTTAATCACTAGATGTCCATAACTCATACCGATGGCCCTTGAACCATTAAAACTACTAGCCATGACCATAACACATAACCATTAAAACTACTATCCAATTTACAATAGCCTATAAATATCTATTTTAGAAGTTATAGGTGTCCATAACCCATAACCATGGCCCTTGAACGATTATAACCAGTAGATGTCCATAACTCATACCGATGGCCCTTAAACCATTATAACCACTAGATGTCCATAACTCATACCGATGGCCTTGAACCTTTATAACTACTAGCCATGACCAATAGTATATAGATATCCATTTTACAAGTAATAGGCGTCCATAACCCATAACCATGGCTCTTGAACCATTTTAACCACTAAATGTGCATAGCTCATAGCGATGGCCCTTGAACCATTATAACTACTAGCTATTACCAATAGCCTACAGATATCAATTTTACAAGTAATAGGTGTCCTTAACCCATAACCATGGCCCTTTGAACCATTGTAACCACTAGATGTCCATAACTCATACCAATGGCCCTTGAAGCATTATAACTACTAGCCATGACCAATTGCCTATAGATATCCATTTTACAATTTATAGGTGTCCATAACCCATAACCATGGCCCTTGAACCATTAAAACTACTAGCCATGACCATAACACATAACCATTAAAACTACTATCCAATTTACAATAGCCTATAAATATCTATTTTAGAAGTTATAGGTGTCCATAACCCATAACCATGGCCCTTGAACGATTATAACCAGTAGATGTCCATAACTCATACCGATGGCCCTTAAACCATTATAACCACTAGATGTCCATAACTCATACCGATGGCCCTTGAACCATTATAACTACTAGCCATGACCGATAGCCTACAAATATCCATTTTACATGTAATAGGTGTCCATAACCCATAACCATGGCCCTTGAACCAATATAACCACTATATGTCCATAACCCATACCCATGTCCCTTGAACCATTATAACTACTAGCTATGACCAATAGCCTATAGATATCCATTTTACAAGTTATAGGTGTCCATAACCCATAACCATGGCTCTTGAACCATTTTAACCACTAGATGTCCATAACTCATACCGATGGCCCTTAAACCATTACAACCACTATATGTCCATAACTCATACCGATGGCCATTGAACCTTTATAACTAATAGCCATGACCAATATAAGTACTAGCCAGGACCAATAGCCTATTGATATCCATTTTACAAGTAATAGGTGTCCATAACCCATAACCATGGCCCTTGAACCAATATAACCAGTAGATGTACATAACTCATACCCATGGCGCTTGAACCATTATAACCACTAGCCATGACCAATAGCTTATAAATGGCCCTTTTACAAGTAATAGGTGTCCATAACACATACCCATGACCCTTGAACAATTATAACCACTAGACGTCCATAACTCATACCGATGGCCCTTGAACCATTATAACTACTATCCATGATCAATAGCCTATAGATATCCATTTTACAAGTAATAGGTGTCCATAACCCATAACCATGGCCCTCGAACCATTATAACCACTAGATGTCCATAACTCATAGCGATGGCCCTTGAACCATTATAACTATTAGTCATGACCAATAGCCTATAGATATCCAATTTTCAAGTAATAGGTGTTCATAACCCATAACCATGGCCCTTGAGCCATTATAACCACTAGATGTCCATAACTCATACTGATAGCCCTTAAACCATTATAACTACTACCCATGACCAATAGACTTTAGATATCCATTTTACAAGTAATTGGTGTCCATAACCCATAACCATGTCCCTTGAACCATTTTAACCACTAGATGTCCATAAGTCATACCGATGGCCCTTTAACCATTATAACTACTAGCCTTGACCAATAGCCTATAGATATCCATTTTACAAGTAATAGGTGTCCATAACCCATAACCATGACCCTTGAACCAATATAACCACTAGATGTCCATAACTCATAGCGATGGCCTTTGTACCATTATAACTACTAGCCATGACCAATAGCATATAGATATCCATTTTACAAGTAATAGGGGTCCATAACCTATAACCATGGCCCTTGAACCATTACAACCACTAGATGTCCATAACTCATACTGGTGGCCCTTGAACCATTATAACTACTAGCCATGACCAATAGCCTATAGATATCCATTTTACAAGTTATAGGTGTCCATAACCCATAACCATGGCCCTTGAACCATTATAACCAGTAGATGTCCACAACTCATACCGATGGCCCTTGAACCATTATAACCACTAGATGTCCATAACTCATACCGATGGCCCTTGAACCTTTACAACTACTAGCCATGACCAATAACCTATAGATATCCATTTTACAAGTAATAGGTGTCCATAACCCATAACCATGGCCCCTGAACCATTATAACCAGTAGATGTCCATAAATCATACTGATGGCCCTTGAATCATTATAACTACTAGCCATGACCAATAGCCTACAGATATCCATTTTACAAGTAATAGGTGTCGATAACCCATAACCATGGCCCTAGAACCATTATAACCTGTAGATGTCCATAACTCAAACCGATGGCCCTTGAACCATTATAACTACTAGCCATGACCGATAACCACTATATGTCCATAACCCATACCCATGTCCCTTGAACCATTATAACTACTAGCCATGACCAATAGCCTTTAGATATCCATTTTACAAGTAATAGGTTTCCATAACCTATAACCATGGCCCTTGAACCATTATAACCACTAGAAGTCCATAACTCATACCAATGGCCCTTGAACCATTATAACTACTACCTATGACCAATAGCCTTTAGATATCCATTTTACAAGTAATAGGTGTCTATAACCCATAACCATGGCCCTTGAACAATTTTAACCACTAGATGTCCACAACTCATACTAGCCATGACCGATAGCCTACAAAATCCATTTTACAAGTAATAGGTGTCCATAACCCATAACCATGGCCCTTGAACCAATATAACCACTATATGTCCATAACCCATACCCATGTCCCTTGAACCATTATAACTATTAGCCATGAACAATAGCCTATAGATATCCATTTTACATATAATAGGTGTCCATAACCTATAACCATGGCCCTTCAACTATTATAACCACTAGATGTCTATAACTCATACCAATGGCCCTTAAACCATTATAACTACTACCTAGGTGTCTATAACCCATAACCATGGCCCTTGAACAATTTTAACGACTAGATGTCCACAACTCATACCGATGGCCCTTGAACCATTATAACTACTAGCCATGACCAATAGCCTATAGATATCCATTTTACATGTAATAGGTGTCCATAACCCATAACCATGGCTTTTGAACCATTTTAACCACTAGATGTCCATAACTCATAGCGATGGCCCTTGAACCATTATAACTACTACTATTACCAATAGCCTACAAATATCAATTTTACAATTAATAGGTGTCCATAACCCATAACCATGGCCCTTGAACCATTGTAACCACTAGATGTTCATAACTCATACCGATGGCCCTTGAACCATTATAACTACTACCCATGACCAATAGCCTTTAGATATCCATTTTACAAGTAATAGGTGTCCATAACCCATAACCATGGCCCTTGAACAATTTTAACCACTAGATGTCCATAACTCATACTAATGGCCCTTGAAGCATTATAACTACTAGCCATGACCAATTGCCTATAGATATCCATTTTACAATTTATAGGTGTCCATAACCCATAACCATGGCCCTTGAACCATTATAACCAGTAGAAGTCCATAACTCATACTGATGGCCCTTGAACAATTATAACTACTAGCCATGACCGATAGCTTGCAGATATCCATTTCACATGTAATAGGTGTCCATAACCCATAACCATGGCCCTTGAGCCAATATAACAACTATATGTCCATAACACATACCCATGTCCCTTGAACCATTATAACTACTAGCCATGACCAATAGCCTATAGATATCCATTTTACAAGTTATAGGTGTCCATAACCCATAACCATGGCTTTTGAACCATTTTACCCACTAGATGTCCATAACTCATACCGATGGCCCTTAAACCATTATAAGCACTAGATGTCCATAACTCATACCGATGGCCATTGAACCTTTATAACTAATAGCCATGACAAATATAAGTACTAGCCAGGACCAATAGCCTATTGATATCCATTTTACAAGTAATAGGTGTCCATAACCCATAACCATGGCCCTTGAACCAATATAACTAGTAGATGTACATAACTCATACCCATGGCGCTTGAACCATTATAACCACTAGCCGTGACCAATAGCTTATAAATGGCCCTTTTACAAGTAATAAGTGTCCATAACACATACCCATGACCCTTGAACCATTATAACCACTAGACGTCCATAACTCATACCGATGGCCCTTGAACCATTATAACTACTATCCCTGATCAATAGCCTATAGATATCCATTTTACAAGTAATAGGTGTCCATAACCCATAACCATGTCCCTCGAACCATTATAACCACTAGATGTCCATAACTCATAGCGATGGCCCTTGAACCATTATAACTATTAGTCATGACCAATAGCCTATATATATCCATTTTATAAGTTATAGGTGTCCATAACCCATAACCATGGCCTTTGAACCATTATAACCAGTAGATATCCACAACTCATACCCATGGCCCTTGAACCATTATAACTACTACCCATGACCAATGGACTTTAGATATCCATTTTACAAGTAATTGGTGTCCATAACCCATAACCATGGCCCTTGAACCACTTTAACCACTAGCTGTCCATAACTCATACCGATGGCCCTTTAACCATTATAACTACTAGCCTTGACCAATAGCCTACGGATATCCATTTTACAAGTAATAGGTGTCCATAACCCATAACCATGACCCTTGAACCAATATAACCACTAGATGTCCATAACTCATAGCGATGGCCTTTGTACCATTATAACTACTAGCCATGACCAATAGCATATAGATATCCATTTTACAAGTAATAGGGGTCCATAACCTATAACCATGGCCCTTGAACCATTATAACCACCAGATGTCCATAACTCATACCGATGGCCCTTGAACCATTATAACTACTAGCCATGACCAATAGCCTATAGATATCCATTTTACAAGTTATAGGTGTCCATAACCCATAACCATGGCCCTTGAACCATTATAACCAGTAGATGTCCACAACTCATACCGATGGCCCTTGAACCATTATAACTACTACCCATGACCAATAGACTTTAGATATCCATTTTACAAGTAATTGGTGTCCATAACCCATAACCATGGCCCTTGAACCACTTTAACCACTAGCTGTCCATAACTCATACCGATGGCCCTTTAACCATTATAACTACTAGCCTTGACCAATAGCCTACGGATATCCATTTTACAAGTAATAGGTGTCCATAACCCATAACCATGACCCTTGAACCAATATAACCACTAGATGTCCATAACTCATAGCGATGGCCTTTGTACCATTATAACTACTAGCCATGACCAATAGCATATAGATATCCATTTTACAAGTAATAGGGGTCCATAACCTATAACCATGGCCCTTGAACCATTATAACCACCAGATGTCCATAACTCATACCGATGGCCCTTGAACCATTATAACTACTAGCCATGACCAATAGCCTATAGATATCCATTTTACAAGTTATAGGTGTCCATAACCCATAACCATGGCCCTTGAACCATTATAACCAGTAGATGTCCACAACTCATACCCATGGCCCTTGAACCATTATAACTACTACCCATGACCAATGGACTTTAGATATCCATTTTACAAGTAATTGGTGTCCATAACCCATAACCATGGCCCTTGAACCACTTTAACCACTAGCTGTCCATAACTCATACCGATGGCCCTTTAACCATTATAACTACTAGCCTTGACCAATAGCCTACGGATATCCATTTTACAAGTAATAGGTGTCCATAACCCATAACCATGACCCTTGAACCAATATAACCACTAGATGTCCATAACTCATAGCGATGGCCTTTGTACCATTATAACTACTAGCCATGACCAATAGCATATAGATATCCATTTTACAAGTAATAGGGGTCCATAACCTATAACCATGGCCCTTGAACCATTATAACTACTAGCCATGACCAATAGCCTATAGATATCCATTTTACAAGTTATAGGTGTCCATAACCCATAACCATGGCTTTTGAACCATTTTACCCACTAGATGTCCATAACTCATACCGATGGCCCTTAAACCATTATAAGCACTAGATGTCCATAACTCATACCGATGGCCATTGAACCTTTATAACTAATAGCCATGACAAATATAAGTACTAGCCAGGACCAATAGCCTATTGATATCCATTTTACAAGTAATAGGTGTCCATAACCCATAACCATGGCCCTTGAACCAATATAACTAGTAGATGTACATAACTCATACCCATGGCGCTTGAACCATTATAACCACTAGCCGTGACCAATAGCTTATAAATGGCCCTTTTACAAGTAATAAGTGTCCATAACACATACCCATGACCCTTGAACCATTATAACCACTAGACGTCCATAACTCATACCGATGGCCCTTGAACCATTATAACTACTATCCCTGATCAATAGCCTATAGATATCCATTTTACAAGTAATAGGTGTCCATAACCCATAACCATGTCCCTCGAACCATTATAACCACTAGATGTCCATAACTCATAGCGATGGCCCTTGAACCATTATAACTATTAGTCATGACCAATAGCCTATATATATCCATTTTATAAGTTATAGGTGTCCATAACCCATAACCATGGCCTTTGAACCATTATAACCAGTAGATATCCACAACTCATACCCATGGCCCTTGAACCATTATAACTACTACCCATGACCAATGGACTTTAGATATCCATTTTACAAGTAATTGGTGTCCATAACCCATAACCATGGCCCTTGAACCACTTTAACCACTAGCTGTCCATAACTCATACCGATGGCCCTTTAACCATTATAACTACTAGCCTTGACCAATAGCCTACGGATATCCATTTTACAAGTAATAGGTGTCCATAACCCATAACCATGACCCTTGAACCAATATAACCACTAGATGTCCATAACTCATAGCGATGGCCTTTGTACCATTATAACTACTAGCCATGACCAATAGCATATAGATATCCATTTTACAAGTAATAGGGGTCCATAACCTATAACCATGGCCCTTGAACCATTATAACCACCAGATGTCCATAACTCATACCGATGGCCCTTGAACCATTATAACTACTAGCCATGACCAATAGCCTATAGATATCCATTTTACAAGTTATAGGTGTCCATAACCCATAACCATGGCCCTTGAACCATTATAACCAGTAGATGTCCACAACTCATACCGATGGCCCTTGAACCATTATAACTACTACCCATGACCAATAGACTTTAGATATCCATTTTACAAGTAATTGGTGTCCATAACCCATAACCATGGCCCTTGAACCATTTTAACAACTAGATGTCCATAACTCATATCGATGGCCCTTTAACCATTATAACTACTAGCCTTGACCAATAGCCTATAGATATCCATTTTACAAGTAATAGGTGTCCATAACCCATAACCATGACCCTTAAACCAATATAACCACTAGATGTCCATAACTGATAGCGATGGCCTTTGTACCATTATAACTACTAGCCATGACCAATAGCATATAGATATCCATTTTACAAGTAATAGGGGTCCATAACCTATAACCATGGCCCTTGAACCATTATAACCACTAGATGTCCATAACTCGTACCGATGGCCCTTGAACCATTATAACTACTAGTCATGACCAATAGCCTATAGATATCCATTTTACAAGTTATAGGTGTCCATAACCCATAACCATGGCCCTTGAACCATTATAACCAGTAGATGTCCACAACTCATACCGATGGCCCTTGAACCATTATAACCACTAGATTTCCATAACTCATACCGATGGCCCTTGAACCATTATAACTATTAGTCATGACCAATAGCCTATAGATATCCATTTTACAAGTTATAGGTGTCCATAACCCATAACCATGGCCCTTGAACCATTATAACCAGTAGATGTCCACAACTCATAACGATGGCCCTTGAACCATTATAATTACTACCCATGACCAATAGACTTTAGATATCCATTTTACAAGTAATTGGTGTCCATAACCCATAACCATGGCCCTTGAACCACTTTAACCACTAGATGTCCATAACTCATAGCGATGGCCCTTAACCATTATGACTATTAGCCTTGACCAATAGCCTATATATATCCATTTTATAAGTTATAGGTGTCCATAACCCATAACCATGGCCTTTGAACCATTATAACCAGTAGATGTCCACAACTCATACCCTTGGCCCTTGAACCATTATAACTACTACCCATGACCAATGGACTTTAGATATCCATTTTACAAGTAATTGGTGTCCATAACCCATAACCATGGCCCTTGAACCACTTTAACCACTAGATGTCCATAACTCATACCGATGGCCCTTTAACCATTATAACTACTAGCCTTGACCAATAGCCTACAGATATCCATTTTACAAGTAATAGGTGTCCATAACCCATAACCATGACCCTTGAACCAATATAACCACTAGATGTCCATAACTCATAGCGATGGCCTTTGTACCATTATAACTACTAGCCATGACCAATAGCATATAGATATCCATTTTACAAGTAATAGGGGTCCATAACCTATAACCATGGCCCTTGAACCATTATAACCACTAGATGTCCATAACTCATACCGATGGCCCTTGAACCATTATAACTACTAGCCATGACCAATAGCCTATAGATATCCATTTTACAAGTTATAGGTGTCCATAACCCATAACCATGGCCCTTGAACCATTATAACCAGTAGATGTCCACAACTCATACCGATGGCCCTTGAACCATTATAACTACTACCCATGACCAATAGACTTTAGATATCCATTTTACAAGTTATAGGTGTCCATAACCCATAACCATGGCCCTTGAACCATTATAACCAGTAGATGTCCACAACTCATACCGATGGCCCTTGAACCATTATAACCACTAGATGTCCATAACTCATACCGATGGCCCTTGAACCATTATAACTATTAGTCATGACCAATAGCCTATAGATATCCATTTTACAAGTTATAGGTGTCCATTACCCATAACCATGGCCCTTGAACCATTATAACCACTATATGTCCATAACCCATACCCATGTCCCTTGAACCATTATAACTATTAGCCATGAACAATAGCCTATAGATATCCATTTTACATATAATAGGTGTCCATAACCTATAACCATGGCCCTTCAACTATTATAACCACTAGATGTCTATAACCCATACCAATGGCCCTTAAACCATTATAACTACTACCTAGGTGTCTATAACCCATAACCATGGCCCTTGAACAATTATAACGACTAGATGTCCACAACTCATACCGATGGCCCTTGAACCATTATAACTACTAGCCATGACCAATAGCCTATAGATATCCATTTTACATGTAATAGGTGTCCATAACCCATAACCATGGCACTTGAACCATTATAACCACTAGATGTCCATAACTCATAGCGATGGCCCTTGAACCATTATAACTACTAGCTATTTCCAATAGCCTATAGATATCAATTTTACAAGTAATAGGTGCCCATAACCCATAACCATGGCCCTTGAACCATTGTAACCACTAGATGTCCATAACTCATACCTATGGCCCTTGAAGCATTATAACTACTACCCTTGACCAATAGCCTTTAGATATCCATTTTACAAGTAATAGGTGTCCATAACCCATAACCATGGCTCTTGAACCATTTTAATCACTAGATGTCCATAACTCATACCGATGGCCCTTGAACCATTAAAACTACTAGTCATGACCAATAGCCAATAGATATCTATTTTAAAAGTTATAGGTGTCCATAACCGATAACCATGGACCTTGAACCATTATAACCCGTAGATGTCCATAACTCATACCGATGGGCCTTAAACCATTATAACCACTAGATGTCCATAACTCATACCGATGGCCTTGAACCTTTATAACTACTAGCCATGACCAATAGTATACAGATATCTTACAAGTAATAGGCGTTCATAACCCATAACCATGGCTTTTGAACCATTTTAACCACTAGATGTCCATAACTCATAGCGATGGCCCTTGAACCATTATAACTACTACTATTACCAATAGCCTACAAATATCAATTTTACAATTAATAGGTGTCCATAACCCATAACCATGGCCCTTGAACCATTGTAACCACTAGATGTTCATAACTCATACCGATGGCCCTTGAACCATTATAACTACTACCCATGACCAATAGCCTTTAGATATCCATTTTACAAGTAATAGGTGTCCATAACCCATAACCATGGCCCTTGAACAATTTTAACCACTAGATGTCCATAACTCATACTAATGGCCCTTGAAGCATTATAACTACTAGCCATGACCAATTGCCTATAGATATCCATTTTACAATTTATAGGTGTCCATAACCCATAACCATGGCCCTTGAACCATTATAACCAGTAGAAGTCCATAACTCATACTGATGGCCCCTGAACAATTATAACTACTAGCCATGACCGATAGCCTACAGATATCCATTTCACATGTAATAGGTGTCCATAACCCATAACCATGGCCCTTGAGCCAATATAACCACTATATGTCCATAACCCATACCCATGTCCCTTGAACCATTATAACTACTAGCCATGACCAATAGCCTATAGATATCCATTTTACAAGTTATAGGTGTCCATAACCCATAACCATGGCTTTTGAACCATTTTACCCACTAGATGTCCATAACTCATACCGATGGCCCTTAAACCATTATAAGCACTAGATGTCCATAACTCATACCGATGGCCATTGAACCTTTATAACTAATAGCCATGACAAATATAAGTACTAGCCAGGACCAATAGCCTATTGATATCCATTTTACAAGTAATAGGTGTCCATAACCCATAACCATGGCCCTTGAACCAATATAACTAGTAGATGTACATAACTCATACCCATGGCGCTTGAACCATTATAACCACTAGCCGTGACCAATAGCTTATAAATGGCCCTTTTACAAGTAATAAGTGTCCATAACACATACCCATGACCCTTGAACCATTATAACCACTAGACGTCCATAACTCATACCGATGGCCCTTGAACCATTATAACTACTATCCCTGATCAATAGCCTATAGATATCCATTTTACAAGTAATAGGTGTCCATAACCCATAACCATGGCCCTCGAACCATTATAACCACTAGATGTCCATAACTCATAGCGATGGCCCTTGAACCATTATAACTATTAGTCATGACCAATAGCCTATATATATCCATTTTATAAGTTATAGGTGTCCATAACCCATAACCATGGCCTTTGAACCATTATAACCAGTAGATGTCCACAACTCATACCCATGGCCCTTGAACCATTATAACTACTACCCATGACCAATGGACGTTAGATATCCATTTTACAAGTAATTGGTGTCCATAACCCATAACCATGGCCCTTGAACCACTTTAACCACTAGCTGTCCATAACTCATACCGATGGCCCTTTAACCATTATAACTACTAGCCTTGACCAATAGCCTACAGATATCCATTTTACAAGTAATAGGTGTCCATAACCCATAACCATGACCCTTGAACCAATATAACCACTAGATGTCCATAACTCATAGCGATGGCCTTTGTACCATTATAACTACTAGCCATGACCAATAGCATATAGATATCCATTTTACAAGTAATAGGGGTCCATAACCTATAACCATGGCCCTTGAACCATTATAACCACTAGATGTCCATAACTCATACCGATGGCCCTTGAACCATTATAACTACTAGCCATGACCAATAGCCTATAGATATCCATTTTACAAGTTATAGGTGTCCATAACCCATAACCATGGCCCTTGAACCATTATAACCAGTAGATGTCCACAACTCATACTGATGGCCCTTGAACCATTATAACTACTACCCATGACCAATAGACTTTAGATATCCATTTTACAACTAATTGGTGTCCATAACCCATAACCATGGCCCTTGAACCATTTTAACAACTAGATGTCCATAACTCATACCGATGGCCCTTTAACCATTATAACTACTAGCCTTGACCAATAGCCTATAGATATCCATTTTACAAGTAATAGGTGTCCATAACCCATAACCATGGCCCTTGAACCATTATAACCAGTAGATGTCCACAACTCATACCGATGGCCCTTGAACCATTATAACTACTATCCATGACCAATAGCATATAGATATCCATTTTACAAGTAATAGGGGTCCATAACCTATAACCATGGCCCTTGAACCATTATAACCACTAGATGTCCATAACTCGTACCGATGGCCCTTGAACCATTATAACTACTAGCCATGACCAATAGCCTATAGATATCCATTTTACAAGTTATAGGTGTCCATAACCCATAACCATGGCCCTTGAACCATTATAACCAGTAGATGTCCACAACTCATACCGATGGCCCTTGAACCATTATAACCACTAGATTTCCATAACTCATACCGATGGCCCTTGAACCATTATAACTATTAGTCATGACCAATAGCCTATAGATATCCATTTTACAAGTTATAGGTGTCCATAACCCATAACCATGGCCCTTGAACCATTATAACCAGTAGATGTCCACAACTCATACCGATGGCCCTTGAACCATTATAATTACTACCCATGACCAATAGACTTTAGATATCCATTTTACAATTAATTGGTGTCCATAACCCATAACCATGGCCCTAGACCACTTTAACCACTAGATGTCCATAACTCATAGCGATGGCCCTTAACCATTATGACTATTAGCCTTGACCAATAGCCTATATATATCCATTTTATAAGTTATAGGTGTCCATAACCCATAACCATGGCCTTTGAACCATTATAACCAGTAGATGTCCACAACTCATACCCATGGCCCTAGAACCATTATAACTACTACCCATGACCAATGGACTTTAGATATCCATTTTACAAGTAATTGGTGTCCATAACCCATAACCATGGCCCTTGAACCACTTTAACCACTAGATGTCCATATCTCATACCGATGGCCCTTTAACCATTATAACTACTAGCCTTGACCAATAGCCTACAGATATCCATTTTACAAGTAATAGGTGTCCATAACCCATAACCATGACCCTTGAACCAATATAACCACTAGATGTCCATAACTCATAGCGATGGCCTTTGTACCATTATAACTACTAGCCATGACCAATAACATATAGATATCCATTTTACAAGTAATAGGGGTCCATAACCTATAACCATGGCCCTTGAACCATTATAACCACTAGATGTCCATAACTCATACCGATGGCCCTTGAACCATTATAACTACTAGCCATGACCAATAGCCTATAGATATCCATTTTACAAGTTATAGGTGTCCATAACCCATAACCATGGCCCTTGAACCATTATAACCAGTAGATGTCCACAACTCATACCAATGGCCCTTGAACCATTATAACTACTACCCATGACCAATAGACTTTAGATATCCATTTTACAAGTAATTGGTGTCCATAACCGATAACCATGGCCCTTGAACCATTTTAACAACAAGATGTCCATAACTCATACCGATGGCCCTTTAACCATTATAACTACTAGCCTTGACCAATAGCCTATAGATATCCATTTTACAAGTAATAGGTGTCCATAACCCATAACCATGACCCTTGAACCAATATAACCACTAGATGTCCATAACTGATAGCGATGGCCTTTGTACCATTATAACTACTAGCCATGACCAATAGCATATAGATATCCATTTTACATGTAATAGGGGTCCATAACCTATAACCATGGCCCTTGAACCATTATAACCACTAGATGTCCATAACTCATACCGATGGCCCTTGAACCATTATAACTACTAGCCATGACCAATAGCCTATAGATATCCATTTTACAAGTTATAGGTGTCCATAACCCATAACCATGGCCCTTGAACCATTATAACCAGTAGATGTCCACAACTCATACCGATGGCCGTTGAACCATTATAACTACTATCCATGACCAATAGACTATAGATATCCATTTTACAAGTAATTGGTGTCCATAACCCATAACCATGGCCCTTGAACCATTTTAACAACTAGATGTCCATAACTCATACCGATGGCCCTTTAACCATTATAACTACTAGCCTTGACCAATAGCCTATAGATATCCATTTTACAAGTAATAGGTGTCCATAACCCATAACCATGACCCTTGAACCAATATAACCACTAGATGTCCATAACTGATAGCGATGGCCTTTGTACCATTATAACTACTAGCCATGACCAATAGCATATAGATATCCATTTTACAAGTAATAGGGGTCCATAACCTATAACCATGGCCCTTGAACCATTATAACCACTAGATGTCCATAACTCATACCGATGGCCCTTGAACCATTATAACTACTAGCCATGACCAATAGCCTATAGATATCCATTTTACAAGTTATAGGTGTCCATAACCCATAACCATGGCCCTTGAACCATTATAACCAGTAGATGTCCACAACTCATACCGATGACCCTTGAACCATTATAACCACTAGATGTCCATAACTCATAGCGATGGCCCTTGAACCATTATAACTATTAGTCATGACCAATAGCCTATAGATATCCATTTTACAAGCTATAGGTGTCCATAACCCATAACCATGGCCCTTGAACCATTATAACCAGTAGACAACTCATACCGATGGCCCTTGAACCATTATAACTACTACCCATGACCAATAGACTTTAGATATCCATTTTACAAGTAATTGGTGTCCATAACCCATAACCATGGCCCTTGAACCACTTTAACAACTAGATGTCCATAACTCATAGCGATGGCCCTTAACCATTATAACTACTAGCCTTGACCAATAGCCTATAGATATCCATTTTACAAGTAATAGATGTCCATAACCCATAACCATGACCCTTGAACCAATATAACCACTAGATGTCCATAACTCATAGCGATGGCCTTTGACCATTATAACTACTAGCCATGACCAATAGCATATAGAAATCCATTTTACAAGTAATAGGGGTCCATAACCTATAACCATGGCCCTTGAACCATTATAACCACTAGATGTCCATAACTCATACCGATGGCCCTTGAACCATTATAACTACTAGCCATGACCAATAGCCTATAGATATCCATTTTACAAGTTATAGGTGTCCATAACCCATAACCATGGCCCTTGAACCATTATAACCAGTAGATCCCCACAACTCATACCGATGGCCCTTGAACCATTATAACTACTACCCATGACCAATAGACTATAGATATCCATTTTACAAGTAATTGGTGTCCATAACCCATAACCATGGCCCTTGAACCGTTTTAACCACTAGATGTCCATAACTCATACCGATGGCCCTCTAACCATTATAACTACTAGCCTTGACCAATAGCCTATAGATATCCATTTTACAAGTAATAGGTGTCCATAACCCATAACCATGACCCTTGAACCAATATAACCACTAGATGTCCATCACTGATAGCGATGGCCTTTGTACCATTATAACTACTAGCCATGACCAATAGCATATAGATATCCATTTTACAAGTAATAGGGGTCCATAACCTATAACCATGGCCCTTGAACCATTATAACCACTAGATGTCCATAACTCATACCGATGGCCCTTGAACCATTATATCTACTAGCCATGACCAATAGCCTATAGATATCCATTTTACAAGTTATAGGTGTCCATAACCCATAACCATGGCCCTTGAACTATTATAACCAGTAGATGTCCACAACTCATACCGATGGCCCTTGAACCATTATAACCACTAGATATCCATAACTCATACCGATGGCCCTTGAACCTTTACAACTACTAGCCATGACCAATAACCTGTAGATATCCATTTTACAAGTAATAGGTGTCCATAACCCATAACCATGGCCCTTGAACCATTATAACCAGTAGATGTCCATAAATCATACTGATGACCCTTGAATCATTATAACTACTAGCCATGACCAATAGCCTACAGATATCCATTTTAGAAGTAATAGGTGTCCATAACCCATAACCATGGCCCTAGAACCTTTGTAACATGTAGATGTCCATAACTGAAACCGATGGCCCTTGAACCATTATAACTACTAGCCATGACCGATAACCACTATATGTCCATAACCCATACCCATGTCCCTTGAACCATTATAACTACTAGCCATGACCAATAGCCTTTAGATATCCATTTTACAAGTAATAGGTTTCCATAACCTATAACCCTGGCCCTTGAACCATTATAACCACTAGATGTCCATAACTCATACCAATGGCCCTTGAACCAGTATAACTACTACCTATGACCAATAGCCTTTAGATATCAATTTTACAAGTAATTGGTGTCTATAACCCATAACCATGGCCCTTGAACAATTTTAACCACTAGATGTCCACAACTCATACTAGCCATGAGTGATAGCTGTTAAGGCAAAAAGCCTTGCCCCTTTGGATCTTAAGATAACAAAACAACCTAGACTAGCTTTGAATAATATGTAGAATAATATAGCTAAGTTTAGGTCTGATACTGAGTGATCAGTATTGGAACTCAATATCAGTACTCAGTATCAGATAGTGATACTGAGTACAAGGACTGAGTAGAAGGACTGAGTTACAATATGTAACGGACTAAGATCAAATCCCTTGATCTTAGTCATTTTCCTACCTTAGTCCTTCGGTTACTCCTTTGCCCATTATGTAAGATCTCTATATCATTATAAATAGAGATCATCTTGCAAAGGAGAACTTACCAATTCACTTTACACTTTCATACCTTTTGTAATTGATCAGTGGTCTTGTTATTCCGCAACAAGCCACACTTAGTGGAATTATACATTTGACTCATATCTTGTTCTTATACAATATTTGTCTTAGAGTTATAATTAACCAATCAATTAACCAACTAAACCAGGGTGTTGTGACCTAACAACTGGTATCAGAGCAGGCTAAATAAACTCTTATTTAGTCGATCTATAACCCTGGCAGCCATTCCTTATACTTATCCTTCACTTACTCCAAAATCAAAAATGTCTACCATTGTTGCACCAATTATGTCTGGAAAGGGAGTACCCATCTTTGATGGTAAAGACTTCCATCAATGGAAGCTAAAAGCTCAGTGGTATCTCGAATCCATTCATCATGAAATGCTCACTGTGCTAAATGATGGTCCTATCATCCCACAAACTGTGGAACCCGTTGCTGCTACTGATGATGCTCCTGAGAGCATAAGGACAGTTCCAAAACTGAAACACACATGGACTGATACTGACCGTCAGTTATTCAGTCTAGACTCAAGAGCAAAGGGAGTGATTGGTAATGCTGTTACCAAAGAAATACTTAATGCAATTATGAAATTGCCAACAGCAAAGGCTATGTGGGATAGCCTATCAGTCACCTATGAAGGCACATCAAAGGTGAAGTTGCAAAGAAAAAGCAACATGAGAAGGAAATACGAAAACTTCTTCTCAACTCCTAATGAAGACATCACCACTCTCTATAACAGGTTCAATACTGTTATCCATGATTTAATCAGTGTAGGCATTGTGAAAGAGGAAGGAGAGCTTGTTCAAAAGTTCCTGGATAGTCTTCCTCAACAATTTCTTGACATGACAAACTCTGTCAATGCTGCTAACAACATTGAGTCATACACTCTTCAAACTTTGTATGGTCTAATGTTGAATCATGAGGAGAATAATGCTGCAAGACTGATCAACTGGAAGAAAACTGACAAGTCTTCAACTGGCATGGCTCTAGTTGTGCAACAGGCCTATACTGTGACTGAGCCAGATGAACCAGAAGTTGATCTAGCTGATGCTGAGACAGAAGAGCTTGAAACTCAAATGGCTCTTATGTCTATGAAGCTGGATCAGTTGAAGAAGAAGAGGCTTGGTGTTAGCTCTTCTAATACTGACCCAAGATCAGGTCTTTGCTATAGGTGTGGAAAGACTGGACATATTGCTGCAAATTTTCATACCAAGTCTTCTGAGACTGACCAAAATGACAAGATTGCATACCGAACAAAGAGGTATAGAGACAAATATGTCAAGCTGAAGAATTGGAGCAAGGGCAAGAGGGCAGAAGGGAATGGAGCACCTCATCAAGCACTTTACTCAGAAGCATGGATGGATGAAGACTTAAGTGATGATGAGGAAGAGATTGAGAATAAAGCCTTTATGGCTTTCATTGAAGATGATTTGAAGAGCTCCTTTGAAAAGGATATCAAAGAGGCTGAGAGGATGAGTGTTCATACTGATTGGGATTCCACTCAGTTGTACAAGGTAAGTTCCTTTCAAACTTATTCAGTGAATGAAAAAACTAAGATTTTTGAGTATATGATTGTTGATCTTAAAACTTCTGTACAAAAAGAAAAAGCTTTAAAATTAACAATTCAAGAACTTGAAAGGGTAAATAATGAAAACTTAGATAAACTAGCAAAGTATAAAGATTTAGAATTAAATTTTTCAGATTTAAAAGACATTAACCAAAGATTAGCTGATAAAGCTCATTTACACAAACTTGAAAAAGAAAAATTTGAAAAACTGTGTAAATCTTGGGGAAATGCTTCAATAAAATTAAATAAATGTTTAAATCAACAATTCCCAGAAAATGTGAGGGCTGCACTTGGTGTTGATCCTCAATTTAAAAATAGGAACAATTTTGCTGATTTATTTGAAGAGTTTTCTACTATGAACCCTATTAATTTTGTAAAAGCTAAAACTTTATGTGAAGTTGGATGTCAAACTGAGTCAGATGATGAGGAAAATGAAATTTTAGAAAAACCTATTGGTCCCTCCATCTGCTCAAAGTGCTATACTGAGCTACAAGAACTCAGTATTGAATTTCATATAACGGAAATTTCTGATACCGAGCTCCCAATAGTTCAGTATGACACTTCTGCTGTTCCACCTTTTGAATTATTATTTAATACAACAACTTTTGAATTATATAATGATAATAAGACAACTTCTATCTCAAATGCTTCATCTAAAATACAGAAGTTGCAGGAACAGAAACATCATATACTGAGACATCTAAAGAACCTGTTAAAGTTGTTTCTTCAAAGCATGATAAACAAAAAACAACTTCAACTAGGTCCTTAGTTGGCAGAGACAAGAAGTCTACCACTAATAATATTAGAAAGACTTCTCTGCCAAATAAAAAGAAGCAACCAGATCCTCCATCTCCTAAACCAGTTAAAAACAATGTTAATACACCTATTAAAAATGACAAAATTAACATTTTAAAAACACTTGGTGATCAGGTCAAATCTTTAAGTAAGCAATTTGCAAAACTTGTTCATACTGACCTACCAAAAGTGAAACGTTTTTCAAAAATACCTTATGAAAATATGTTTAGAAATAGACCTAGAAAATGTTATAGGTGTCATCATACAGGTCACAAGGGAGATGAATGCTGGACTGATCTCTCAAGTCCTAGGTACTCAGTACCAAAGAAAAGGAGAGAAACTAAGTCAGTATCACCTAAGAAAACTTCTAAAGTTTCCCCTGAAGTGATACTGACCTCTCCACATAAAGAGATCAAGTCAAAATATGTTTATCCCACCAAAGGTCCCATTCAAAAATGGGTTCCTAAAAAGAACTAACTCTTATTTTGTGTCTTGTGCAGGGTGACAGAAAACGGTATTTAGATAGTGGATGCTCAAGACACATGACAGGCAGTATGGAATACCTTCTCAATTATACTCCAGAGAAGGGTCCTTCTGTTAAATTTGGAGATGACTCGGTGGGAAAGACAAGAGGTTATGGTGTGATCAAGGCAGGCAACATAACTTTTAAAAGAGTTGCCTATGTAGAGGGTCTTAAACACAATCTGCTCAGTATCAGCCAGATGTGTGATGATGACAATGAAGCTCGATTCAGGAAGGTTGCAGGAATCATCTACAATGATAAAGGCCAGCCTGTACTCATTGCTAGAAGAGAAAAAGATGTATATGTGGTCAACCTATCTGAAATAGACCCAACTATTCGAGTATGTCTGCTTTCTAAAGTCAAGCCAGAATTGCATTGGCTATGGCACAAGAAACTCTCTCACATCAACTTTAGAAATATCAACGAGCTCAGTATGAAGAAACTGGTGAGAGGGTCGCCCACTATTACTTTTTCAAAAGATAAGTTATGCTCAGCATGTGAAATGGGCAAGCAGAAGAAGAGTTCATTCAAGTCCAAAGTCAATCATTCCATTAATGAACCTCTTACTATGATACATATGGATCTTTTTGGCCCCATCAGTACACCATCTTTGGCCAAAAAGATCTATACTCTAGTCTTGGTTGATGAATTTTCAAGATATACTTGGGTCATCTTCCTCAAGACTAAGTCAGATGCAACAACAGAAATCATTGCCTTTATAAAAAGAGAGGAACTTCAAAAAGACAACAAGGTCAAGCAACTTAGAAGTGACCATGGTACTGAGTTTAAGAACTCAGTATTAGCCGATTTCTGTGAAGAAAAAGGAATCATTCAAAACTTCTCTGCAGCCTACACACCACAACAAAATGGTGTTGTAGAAAGAAAGAATAGAACACTGATTGAAGCTGCAAGAACTTTATTATGCCATGCTGGAATGGCACTGAGTTTCTGGGCTGAAGCTGTAAAATGTGAAACTTCACTCAGAATAGAGCCACTATAGTCCAAAGACATATGAAGACTCCATATGAGTTATACAATGGCAAGATTCCTAATGTGGAGTGAGTAAATGCTTTGTACTCAGTACAAAACAAAACCTCAACAAATTTGCTCCCAAAGCAAATGAAGGTGTGTTCATGGGCTACTCTCCACACTCTAAAGCTTTCAGAGTGTATATCATATTAACCAAGATGATTGTAGAATCCATTCATGTCACATTCGATGAAGATTAGAATGAGCATTCTACCTTAGCAAGTGAAGACATAAGTGGCATAGATATTCTATGCAATCCAGAACACTCCATTGCTGAACAGCCCAAGTTTCATCCACACTTTATTCCCAATAAGTTTAATGAAACTGATCAAGTTCAAACTCAGTATCACTCAACTGCGACTAATACTGAAGTTTCCATAACAGAGGACCTCCATACTGAGTTTCCAACTAATGATCTGAACCACTCTACCTATGAAGAAGGTGAAACATCCAACACTACACAAGAATCCACATCAACTCTGCAAAATGAAGATGAATAGCAACCAGCGCTGTCTAATACTGACCAGAATTCCACTCAGTATCAGACACAAGACACACCAAATCAACAAGATATTGTTGATCCTATTTCAAATGCTCCCTTAGAAAACAATTTAAGGGAACACAGAGACCATCCACACTCAAACATTATTGGTCCTATTGAAGAAGGTGTCCAAACAAGAAGAAAATTAGAATTTCCAACCCAAGCAACTGCAAATTTTTGTTTCTTCTCAAGTTTCCTATCTACCATTGATCCAAAGAATGTTAAGGCAAAAAGCCTTACCCCTTTGGATCTTAAGATAACAAAACAACCTAGACTAGCTTTAACTTGTATGTAGAATAATATAGCTAAGTTTTAGGTCTGATACTGAGTGATCAGTATTGGAACTCAGTATCAGTACTCAGTATCAGATAATGATACTGAGTAGAAGGACTGAGTGATACTCAGTATAGTAACGGACTAAGATCAAATCCCTTGATCTTAGTCATTTTCCTTGCTTAGTCCTTCGGTTACTCCTTTGCTCATTATGTAAGATCTCTATAACATTATAAATAGAGATCATCTTGCAAAGGAGTACTTACCAATTTACTTTACACATTCACATCTTTTGTAATTGATCAGTGGTATTGCTTTTCCGCAGCATACCACACTTAGTGGATTTATACATTGACTATATTCTTGTGTTATCACTTTAATATTTCTCTAAGTATAACAATCTATCAATTAACATTATAAACCAGGGTTGTTGTGACCTAACAACTGGTATCAGAGCAGGCTAAATAATCTTCTATTTAGTCGATCTATAACCCTGGCAGCCATTTCCTACATCTATCCCTCCAACACTCAAAAATCCAAAATGTCTACAATTATTGCACCAGTTATGTCTGGAAAGGGAGTACCCATCTTTGATGGAAAAGACTTCCATCAATGGAAGCTCAAAGCTCAGTGGTATCTTGAATCTATTCATCATGAGATGCTCACTGTGCTAAATGATGGTCCCATCATTCCACAAACTCTAGAACCAGTTGCTGCTACTGATGATGCTCCTGAAGGCATAAGATCTGTACCTAAACTAAAGCACAACTGGACTGATACTGACCGTCAGTTGTATGCTTTAGACTCCAGAGCTAAAGGAGTGATTGGTAATGCTGTTACAAAAGAGATACTTAATGCAATTATGAAATTGCCAACAGCAAAGGCTATGTGGGATAGCCTATCAGTCACTTATGAAGGTACAGCAAAGGTGAAGTTGCAAAGAAAAAGCAACATGAGAAGGAAATATGAAAATTTCTTTTCAACTCCAAATGAAGACATCACCACTCTCTATAACAGGTTCAATACTGTTATCCATGATTTAATCAGTGTAGGCATTGTGAAAGAGGAAGGAGAGCTTGTTCAAAAGTTTCTGGATAGCCTTCCTCAACAATTTCTTGACATGACAAACTCTGTCAATGCTGCTAACAACATTGAGTCATACACTCTTCAAACTTTGTATGGTTTAATGCTGAATCATGAGGAGAATAATGCTGCAAGACTGATCAACTGGAAGAAAACTGACAAGTCTTCCACTGGTATGGCTCTAGTTGTGCAACAGGCTTATACTGTGACTGAGCCAGAAGAACCAGAAGTTGATCTTGCTGATGCTGAGGCAGAAGAGCTTGAAACTCAAATGGCTCTCATGTCTATGAAGCTGGATCAGTTGAAGAAGAAGAGGCTTGGTGTTAGCTCTTCTAATACTGACCCTAGATCAGGTCTGTGCTATAGGTGTGGAAAGCCTGGACATATTGCTGCAAATTGTCATACTAAGTCTTCTGAGACTGACCAAAATGACAAGATTGCATACCGAGCAAAAAGATATAGAGACAAATATGTCAAGCTGAAGAATTGGAGCAAGGGAAAGAGGGCAGAAGGAAATGGAGCACCTCATCAAGCACTTTACTCAGAAGCCTGGATGGATGAAGAGTTAAGTGATGATGAAGAGGAGATTGAAAATAAAGCCTTTATGGCTTTCACTGAAGATGATTTGAAGAGTTCCTTTGAAAAGGATATCAAAGAGGCTGAGAGGATGAGTGTTCATACTGATTGGGATTCCACTCAGTTGTACAAGGTAAGTTCCTTTCAAACTTATTCAGTGAATGAAAAAACCAAGATTTTTGAGTATATACTTGTTGATCTTAAAACTTCTGTACAAAAAGAAAAAGCTTTAAAATTAACAATTAAAGAACTTGAAAGGGTAAATAATGAAAACTTGGATAAACTAGCAAAATATAAAGATTTAGAATTAAATTTTTCAGATTTAAAAGACATTAACCAAAGATTAGCTGATAAAGCTCATTTACACAAACTTGAAAAAGAGAAATTTGAAAAACAGTGTAAATCTTGGGGAAATGCTTCAATAAAATTAAATAAATGTTTAAATGAACAATTTCCAGAAAATGTGAGGGCTGCACTTGGTGTTGATCCTCAATTTAAAAGCAGGAACAATTTTGCTGATTTATTTGAAGAGTTTTCTACTATGAACCCTATTAATTTTGTAAATGCTAAAACTTTATGTGAAGTTGGATGTCAAACTGAGTCAGATGATGAAGAAAATGAAATTTTAGAAAAACCTATTGGTCCTTCCATCTGCTCAAAGTGCTATACTGAGCTACAAGAACTCAGTATTGAATTTCAAATAACAGAAATTTCTGATACCGAGCTACCAATAGTTCAGTATGACACTTCTGCTGTTCCACCTTTTGAATTATTATTTAATACAACAACTTTTGAATTATATAATGATAATAAAACAACTTCTATCTCACATGTTTCATCAAAAACTGAAGGTGCAGGAACAGAAACATCAAATACTGAGACATCTAAAGTATCTGTTAAAGTTGTCCCTTCAAAACATGATAAACAAAAGACAACTTCAACTAGGTCCTTAGTTGGCAAAGACAAGAAGCCTACCACTAATAAAATTAGAAAGACTTCTCTGCCAAATAAAAATAAACAACCAGATCATCCATCTCCTAAACCAGTTAAAAACAATATTAATGCATCTATTAGAAATAACAAAATTAATGTTTTAAAAACACTTGGTGATCAGGTCAAATCTTTAAGTAAACAATTTGCAAAACTCGTTCATACTGACCTACCAAAAGTGAAACATTTTTCTAAAATACCATATGAAAATATGTTTAGAAATAGACCTAGAAAATGTTATAGATGTCATCATACTGGTCATAAGGGAGATGAATGCTGGACTGATCTCTCAAGCCCTAGGTACTCAGTACCAAAGAAAAGGAGAGAAACTAAGTCAGTATCACCAAAGAAAACTTCTAAAGTTACCCCTGAAGTGATACCGACCTCTCCACCTAAAGAGATCAAGTCAAATTGTGTTTATCCCACCAAAGGTCCCATTCAAAAATGGGTTCCTAAAAAGAACTAATTCTTATTTTGTGTCTTGTGCAGGGTGACAGAAAGTGGTACTTAGATAGTGGCTGCTCAAGACACATGACAGGCAGTATGGAATACCTTCTTAATTATACTCCAGAGAAGGGTCCTTCTGTCAAGTTTGGAGATGACTCGGTGGGAAAGACAAGAGGTTATGGTGTGATCAAGGCAGGCAACATAACTTTTAAAAGAGTTGCCTATGTAGAGGGTCTTAAACACAATCTGCTCAGTATTAGCCAGATGTGTGATGATGACAATGAAGCTCGATTCAGAAAGGTTGCAGGAATCATCTACAATGATAAAGGGCAGCCTGTACTCATTGCTAGAAGAGAAAAAGACGTATATGTGGTCAACCTGTCTGAAATAGACCCAACTATTCGAGTATGCCTGCTTTCTAAAGTCAAGCCAGAATTACATTGGCTATGGCACAAGAAACTCTCTCACATAAATTTTAGAAATATCAACGAGCTCAGTATGAAGAAACTGGTGAGAGGATTGCCCACAATTACTTATTCAAAAGATAAGTTATGCTCAGCATGTGAAATGGGCAAGCAGAAGAAGAGTTCATTCAAGTCAAAAGTCAATCATTCCATCAATGAACCTCTTACTATGAAACATATGGATCTTTTTGGTCCCATCAGCACACCATCTTTGGCCAAAAAGATCTATACTCTAGTCTTAGTTGATGAATTCTCAAGATATACTTGGGTCATCTTCCTCAAGACTAAGTCAGATGCAACAACAGAAATCATTGCCTTTATAAAAAGAGAGGAACTTCAAAAAGGCAACAAGGTCAAGCAACTTAGAAGTGACCATGGTACTGAATTTAAGAACTCAGTATTAGCAGATTTCTGTGAAGAAAAAGGAATCATTCAAAACTTCTCTGCAGCCTACACACCCCAACAAAATGGTGTTGTAGAAAGAAAGAACAGAACACTGATTGAAGCTGCAAGAACTTTATTATGCCATGCTGGACTGGCACTGAGTTTCTGGGCTGAAGCTGTAAACTGTGCAAATTTCACTCAGAATAGAGCCACTATAGTCCAAAGACATCTGAAGACTCCATATGAGTTATACAATGGCAAGATTCCTAATGTGGAATATTTCCACATCTTTGGGAGTAAATGTTTTGTACTCAGTACAAAACAAAATCTAAATAAATTTGCTCCCAAAGCAAATGAAGGTGTGTTCATGGGCTACTCTCCACACTCCAAAGCTTTCAGAGTGTATATCATCTCAACCAAGATGATTGTAGAATCCATTCATGTCACATTCGATGAAGATCAGAATGAGCATTCTACCTCAGCAAGTGAAGACATAAGTGGCATAGATATTCTATGCAATCCAGAACACTCCATTGCTGAACAGCCTAAGTTTCATCCACACTTTATTCCTAATAAGTTTAATGAAACTGATCAAGTTCAAACTCAGTATCACTCAAATTCGTCTAATACTGAGGTTCCCATATCAGAGGACCGTCATACTGAGTTTCCAACTAATGATCTGAACCACTCTATTTATGAAGAAGGTGAAACATCCAACACTTCACAAGAATCCACATCAACTCTGCAAAATGAAGATGAACAGCAACCTGCACTGTCTCATACTGATCAGAATTCCACTCAGTATCAGACAGACAACACACCAAATCAACAAGATATTGTTGATCCTATTTGAAATGCTCCCTTAGGAAACAATTTAAGGGAACACAGAGACCATCCACACTCAAACATTATTGGTCCTATTGAAGAAGGTGTCCAAACAAGAAGAAAATTAGAATTTCCAACCCAAGCAACTGCAAACTTTTGTTTCTTCTCAAGTTTTCTATCTACCATTGAACCAAAGAAAGCTGATGAAGCTCTATTAGATGAAGATTGGGTAGAGGCTATGCAAGAAGAGCTCACAGAGTTTGAAAGAAACAAAGTTTGGAACTTAGTACCACCTCCTTCTGGCAAAACTATTATTGGTACTAAGTGGGTGTTTAGAAACAAGATGGACAAGGATGGTGTTGTCATCAGAAACAAAGCAAGGTTAGTTGCTCAAGGTTACAGGCAAGAAGAAGGCATTGACTATGATGAAACTTTTGCACCAGTTGCAAGAATTGAAGCTATTAGGTTGTATCTTGCATATGCAGCCTTTAAGAATTTCAAAGTTTATCAGATGGATGTCAAAAGTGCTTTTCTAAATGGAAAACTACAAGAAGAAGTTTATGTTAAACAACCTCCAGGTTTTGTTGATCCCAAATTTCCTCATTATGTTTTCAAGCTTGATAAAGCTCTATATGGGCTCAAACAAGCTCCAAGAGCCTGGTATGATACCCTGTCTGAGTATCTTATTGAAAATAAGTTTACAAGAGGTAAAATTGATAAAACTTTATTTTCAAAAAGGAAAGGTTCTGACATCTTACTCATTCAGATATATGTAGATGACATTATCTTTGGTTCCACTGACAAGTCAATGTGTGACTGGTTTGCTAAGATAATGTCAACTCAGTATCAGATGAGTATGATGGGAGAACTTACTTACTTTCTTGGTTTACAAGTTGAACAAAAGCCTGATGGCACTTTTATAAATCAAAGTAAGTATGTGTATGACATGTTAAAGAAATACAACTTTGAAAATTTATCTTCCATGCACACTCCTATGGGTACTCAGGATAAGATAAGTAAGGATGAAACTGGTAAACCAGTATGTCAATCCACATACCGAGGTATGATTGGTTCCTTACTTTACTTAACTGCTAGTAGGCCTGATATCATGTTTGCCACATGTTTGTGTGCTCGGTATCAGGCTGATCCTAAAGAATCACACATGAAAGCAGTTAAGCGCATCTTTAGATATCTTACAGGTACTCCTAACCTGGGTCTTTGGTATCCCAAAGACTCAAACTTTGACCTTGAAGGGTACACAGATGCAGATTTTGCAGGTTGTAGATTGGACAGAAAGAGCACAAGTGGAGGATGTCAATTCCTAGGTGGAAGATTAGTTGGCTGGTCATCCAAGAAACAAAATTCAGTAGCAACTTCCACAGCAGAAGCAGAATATGTTGCTGCAGGTAGTTGTTGTGCTCAATTATTATGGATGCAGTATCAACTCTTAGACTATGGGTTCACCTTTCATAAGACTCCTATTCATTGTGATAACAAGAGTGCTATTGCTATCACAGAGAACCCAGTCTATCACTCCAAAACCAAGCACATTGATATCAGACACCACTTTATTCGAGATAATGTGGAAAAAGGTAAGGTTGAGGTAGATTATGTACCCACAAATGAACAATTGGCTGATGTATTTACTAAACCTCTTCCTGAGGAAAGGTTTATGTATCTACTAGGGCAATTAGGTATGTTAAATCCTTAATCTTTATTAAAATTCTTTAAAAACTGAGCGCTCAGTATCACTCCTGTTGATACTGACCACTCAGTATCACTAGTCTGTTATCATCAAAATTTAAAATTTTTATTTTTTTTGTTAATTTCAAGAGTAAATTAATTGTTTTTATATTTTTTAAATTTTTTTTTAAAAAAAAAAAAAAAAAATTAATTAATTTTTTTTACTCGGTATTGGGGTATGACGGCTCTTACACCGACCTTAATCCTCATACTGCTCAAACGGTAACTTTTCTTAATAGGAAAGTTACCGTTGGCAGAGGATAAGGCAGTCAAATCAGCCGTTTTTACTTCCCAATACCTTATTTATCTTTCAAATCTCCTATAAATAACCGTTTATTTTTACTTCAAATTTTTTTTAAACTGTTATTTCTTTCTTTCATCTTCAATTCTCTCTGCGATTAACGATTTCAATTTCTCTTAGCAAGCAAATTCTTTCAAATCAAAATCACAGATGGCAAATTACACTTTTGTTGCTCCAGACGTTCAATCGGAAATCCAATTCCGAAATAATGAAGTACCCAGGTTTGCGAGGAACAACATCACAGCAAATTTCAATATTCCTCAAGCCTGGGCATGCCAAGAGTTCACAAACATTGTGACTTTTCTAAAAAATTGCCCAATTGCTCGTGCACTGACCTTGTCTCCTCGAGCAATTTACCCAGAGATGCTATGCGAGTTTTGGTACTCTGCTACACTCGATTCTCCAGATATGATTGCTGGGTGGGTAATTCGAGATCAAAGAAGGGCATTTGTTTCTACTGCAATCATTCGTGAAGCACTGAGACTTCCGGCCCAAGCTCAGTATGACCCATTTGTTGATCGATCAGAGGCACGCTCTGTACTGCCTTTTCTGGGTCGAAGAGGAACAACGGGCACAATCAAAAGAAATGAATTTGGTCCTATGTGGGGTATTCTTATCACAACAATCATTCGATGTATGACCCACAAGACGGGAGCTTTGGACCAAATAAACGAATTTGGGATGCAAATAGTACATGCTCTGTACTATGGAAGAAATATTGATTATGCTCGCCTAATTTTCAATGAATTAGCTACACTGGTTCGAGCAAATACAAGGGAATGCAATGTCCCTTTCTGCAGATTTCTATCACTCATTTTTCAACACTCAATGCCCACACAGATTTATGATGATTTTCACAGCCCAAGAGTTGATCTTCCTCCACTCAGTGAGAAGATTTTCTTTTACAGACCAAGAGAAGGAGAACCTCTTCTAAGTCCTCCTATGTGGGCCATTGTTCAAGAACATATAAATGATGAAGAAGATCTGTCTGATACTGAGTCAGACAATGATGATGATGATAGTGGAAATGGAGCACAGGCAGGTCAAGATATTGAGATGCAGGATGTCCCACAAGTTCAAGAACCAACTATCTCTCCACCTGCACAAAATCTTGCTGCTCCTCATATTGAAAACATTCTTGAAACTGAGTCCTCAGAAGACACACCACTGGTCCTTCGAAGAAGAAGAAGGAATGTTTCTCCTATCATTATGGGCAACCTATCATCTGAGGAGGTGCAGCCTGCAAATGTTCCATCATTAACTGCATCTATTCAAGCCCACAGCTTTATTGCCGCCACCGCTGACCTTCCAGGACCAGAACAAGCTCCACCTGCTCAACAAATTGAGGAACCTCATGTTCCTCTTGATGTGGAGATTCAATATGCACGAACTGCACTGGAAGGTGCTCAGCATGATAGAGAGGTCGGTATTGAAGATGTTGGTGCTGCACATCAACAAACACATGATCCTGCACCGACCTCTACAGATGCTCGAAGGGAATCTGACAGAGTCTCAGGTATGAATTTCTAAAAAGCCCTTAAACTTATATATATATATATTTCATTCCCAAATAGAGACTAAGTATTGGCCAGTACCAACTCAATACTGACCAAAGTCTCAAACGATCTTTCAAATATAAATTCTCTTATGGCCAACATAGCTAGCCCACTGCTGCTATGCAAAATTCATATACTGAGCACACTAAATTGATCATTGTCAGTCTACAGTTGTCTCAACATTTAAAGAGACAATGGTGGTTGATGTCATACTGACACCCACTGGTACTGCTTGAATGATGTCCAACTTATTTTTGAGTTGGGTAGCATCATTCAAGAAATGATCCCAAACCCTTAAGCCACAAAATCCAAAAATATCCAATGGGGTTTAGCCACATTTCTGTTATCACTCTAATACCGAGTGATAAACATTGAAAATAACAAGAAGCACATCCCAGGCTTCGAATTCCCACACCCAAACCTTTTAGTAAATGTGACTTATTCTATACTGAGCTACTTAAATTTTCACACTCACCTTTACTAAAATCTTCTTACACATGCTATGCACAAGTCCACAATATTTCATCCAATACCAGATGAAATACAGACTTCACAGACTCTGTTTAAATGATTGTAGAATTAAACAACACCACAATTCTATTTGATAAACCTTTCATTCTAACCAGTTTTATATTTTTGTTTCTTTAGCACCATCTGTGCAGGGTATTCAGGCATCTCAAGCTGCAGCAGATCAAGTGACTCTGCAAGCAATCATGCAGCACATTATGGCCATCCAACAAACTCAAAATGTAATACTAGCCAGAATGGACAAGATGAGTGGTGATATTGACTTAATAAAACAGTCAGTATCACTCCTTCAACAACCACAGCAGCCTCCACAAACTCCACCAGGTTCACATGGTGATCACAATGAAGAAGGAGAAGGAGGTGCTGGTGATACTGATGCTGCAACTGAGCCCATGCCCTCCCCTACTCTTGAACAACCTGAAGGGGACATGGGTGGTGATACTGATCCTCTTCCCTCCTCATCAAATGATAACAAAAAGGGGGAGAAGAGACAAAGAAATACTGAGGTTGATCAAACTGAGCCATCTGCTCAGGGGGAGAAAAGAAGAAAATTGAATGAAGATCAACCTCCACAACAAGAACAACAACATCAGCAAAGCCCTCATACTGAGCCATTTCGCATTCAGTATGAGAGAAGAAGACAAAGAACAAGGTCAGAATTACAAGTTCAAGACCCACTTGAGCCATCTGCTCAGGGGGAGACTCATACTGACCAACCACAGCAAGTTTATACTGAGCCACCTGCTCTAGAAGAAAATAACTTACAAATTGTGGTCTATAGACCTTTTGTGTGGCCCATTGCTGATGATGAAGATGAAGAACATCCAGTGGAATCAGAAGATTTTTTAAACTTTGCATTAGATGAAGCAAATAAAGAAACCTCTTCATCATCATTCTCAGATGATGAAGAGCATACAAGAAAATCTATCTCATCTCAAGCTGAAGGACCTTCTAGAATTCCTAGAAGACCAATAACCAGAAGAATGACAAATGTGGTTATGTCCTCAGAATCTAGTGAAGAACAAGATCCAGCTCCTCTGATCTCAAGACCTAGAAGATCTGCTCAGTCTACTGAGGGAAAGAGTGAAGCTGAGGATGAGATTGAGGCCCAAAAGTTCTTCCCTGTTAAGGAAGAACCTGAATCTGAGTCTGAAGATGTTCCAAGAAGATCTCGTACTGTAAGAAGAACTGGAGATGAATTACTTGAACAGTACTGGAACATTGTGGCACAAAGAGCAAGATATAGGGAAACAAGGATGAGTATGCTGAGGAAGAAAGCATTTCCAACTGTAAGAGACATATACTGGCTAAATGAGTTTGTCAACAAAATAAAGGTCAAAACTGTTGATAATTCAATTGTTGCAACTTGCACTGGGCCAGTCAGTCCTCCAATGAAGTTTCTCCTCCATGACATTCAAAATATGGGACTTCATGATTGGATAAAAATTGCTAGATTGATCAAGGAAATGCCTTCAAGATCTTCTGAAGCCCAAGTAATGATGGATGAAATCTGGGCTGTTTCTGCTATATGCTATGAAAAAGGCATTCTTTATGCAGCAGAATACAGGGCACTCAGTGTGATGACTGAAGCTATGAGGAACAACAAACCTGAGTGTCTTAATACTTTGAGAATAATTCCCACATATACTGTTCCCCCTAATCTCATTTTTCAGGATCAAAAGAGTACCATATATCCAACATCTGGATATATGTATACTGACTCAGATGACAAGGAATGCTTCATTACTGAAGCTGATTTGGCAAAAGCTCCTATCAGCCATTTGGTGGGCCTTAAATGGATGATAACCAAGAAAGAAGATGCTTGGTTTAGAAAAAAGATAGTTGCTGTACTAAACAACAGGCAAGATGAACTGAAGAAAAGAGAAGAGTTCATCCATGTGAAGAAAGAAGTCTTCTACGAGTTTGAATCGATCAACAAAGACTAAAGAAAAAGACTTTGCAGCCTGTAGCTTATTTTGTTTAGTTTTCTCTTTGTAAATGTTTTGTTATCATTAGATAGGGGGAGATTGTTAAGGCAAAAAGCCTTACCCCTTTGGATCTTAAGATAACAAAACAACCTAGACTAGCTTTAACTTATATGTAGAATAATATAGCTAAGTTTTAGGTCTGATACTGAGTGATCAGTATTGGAACTCAGTATCAGTACTCAGTATCAGATAATGATACTGAGTAGAAGGACTGAGTGATACTCAGTATAGTAACGGACTAAGATCAAATCCCTTGATCTTAGTCATTTTCCTTGCTTAGTCCTTCGGTTACTCCTTTGCTCATTATGTAAGATCTCTATAACATTATAAATAGAGATCATCTTGCAAAGGAGTACTTACCAATTTACTTTACACATTCACATCTTTTGTAATTGATCAGTGGTATTGCTTTTCCGCAGCATACCACACTTAGTGGATTTATACATTGACTATATTCTTGTGTTATCACTTTAATATTTCTCTAAGTATAACAATCTATCAATTAACATTATAAACCAGGGTTGTTGTGACCTAACAAAGAAAGCTGATGAAGCTTTATTAGATGAAGATTGGGTAGAGGCTATGCAAGAAGAGCTCACAGAGTTTGAGAGAAACAAAGTTTGGAACTTAGTACCACCTCCTACTGGCAAAACTATTACTGGTACTAAGTGGGTGTTCAGAAACAAGATGGACAAGGATGGTTTTGTCATCAGAAACAAAGCAAGGTTAGTTGCTCAAGGTTACAGGCAAGAAGAAGGCATTGACTATGATGAAACTTTTGCACCAGTTGCAAGAATTGAAGCTATTAGGTTGTATATTGCATATGCAGCCTTTAAGAATTTCAAAGTTTATCAGATGGATGTCAAAAGTGCTTTTCTAAATGGAAAACTACAAGAAGAAGTTTATGTTAAACAACCTCCAGGTTTTGTTGATTCTAAATTTCCTAATTATGTTTTCAAGCTTGATAAAGCTCTATATGGGCTCAAACAAGCTCCAAGAGCCTGGTATGACACCCTGTCTGAGTACCTTATTGAAAATAAATTTACAAGAGGTAAAATTGATAAAACATTATTTTCAAAACGGAAAGGTTCTGACATCTTACTCATTCAGATATATGTAGATGATATTATCTTTGGCTCCACTGACAAGTCAATGTGTGACTGGTTTGCTAAGATAATGTCAACGCAGTATCAGATGAGTATGATGGGAGAAGTTACTTACTTTCTTGGTTTACAAGTTGAACAAAAGCCTGATGGCACTTTTATAAATCAAAGTAAGTATGTGCATGACATGTTAAAGAAATACAAATTTGAAAATTTATCTTCCATGCACACTCCTATGGGTACTCAGGATAAGATAAGTAAGGATGAAACTGGTAAACCAGTATGTCAATCCACATACCGAGGTATGATTGGTTCCTTACTTTACTTAACTGCTAGCAGGCCTGATATCATGTTTGCAACATGTTTGTGTGCTCGGTATCAGGCTGATCCTAAAGAATCACACATGAAAGCAGTTAAGCGCATCTTTAGATATCTTACAGGTACTCCTAACCTGGGTATGTGGTATCCCAAAGACTCAAACTTTGACCTTGAAGGGTACACAGATGCAGATTTTGCAGGTTGTAGATTGGACAGAAAGAGCACAAGTGGAGGATGTCAATTCCTAGGTGGAAGACTAGTTGGTTGGTCATCCAAGAAGCAAAATTCGGTAGCAACTTCCACAGCAGAAGCAGAATATGTTGCTGCAAGAAGTAATTGTGCTCAATTATTATGGATGCAGTATCAACTCTTAGATTATGGGTTCAACTTTCATAAGACTCCCATTCATTGTGATAACAAGAGTGCTATTGCTATCAAAGAGAACCCAGTCTATCACTCCAAAACCAAGCACATTGATATCAGACACCACTTTATTCGAGATAATGTGGAAAAAGGTAAGGTTGAGGTAGATTATGTACCAACAGATGAACAATTGGCCGATGTGTTTACTAAACCTCTCCCTGAGGAAAGGTTTATGTATTTACTAGGGCAATTAGGTATGTTGAATCCTTAATTTTCCTTAATTTTCTTTAAAACTGAACGCTCGGTATCACTCATGTTGACACTGAACACTCAGTATCACTAGTCCGTTATCATCAAAATTGAAAATTTTTATTTTTTTTATTAATTTCAAGAGTAAATTAATTGTTTTTATATTTTTTAAAATTTTTTTAAAATTATTTTTTTTAACTCAGTATTGGGGTATGACGGCTCTTACACCGAGCTTAATCCTCATACTGCTCAACGGTAACCTTTCTTAATAGGAAAGTTACCGTTGGTAGAGGATAAGGCAGTCAAATCAGACGTTTTTACTTCCCCATTCCTTATTTATCTTTAAATCTCCTATAAATAACCGTTTTTTTTACTTCAAATATTTTTCAACAGTTATTTCATTCTTTCATTTAAAATTCTCTCTGCGATTAACGATTTCACTCTTTCTTAGCAAGTACACACACTTAAATCAAAATCACAGATGGCAAATTACACTTTCGTCGCTCCAGAAGTTCAATCGGAAATCAAATTCCGAAACGATGAACTGCCCAGGTTTGCAAGGAACAACATAACAGCAAACTTCAATATTCCTCAAGCCTGGGTATGCCAAGAATTCACAAACATTGTGACTTTTCTGAAGAATTGCCCAATTGCTCGTGCACTGACCTTGTCTCCTCGAGCAATTTACCCAGAAATGCTATGCGAGTTTTGGTACTCTGCTACACTCGATTCTCCAGATATGATTGCTGGCTGGGTAATTAGAGATCAAAGAAGGGCATTTGTTTCTACTGCCATCATTCGTGAAGCACTGAGACTACCCGCCCAAGCTCAGTATGATCCATTTGTTGATAGAACCGAGGCATGCTCAGTTTTGCCATTTTTGGGTCGAAGAGGAACGACGGGCACAATCAAAAGAAACGAATTTGGTCCTATGTTGGGTATTCTCATTACAACAATAATTCGGTGTATGACCCACAAGACGGGTGCTTTGGACCAAATAAATGAATTTGGGATGCAAATAGTACATGCCTTGTACTATGGAAGAAACATTGATTATGCACGGCTCATTTTCAATGAATTAGCTGCTCTGGTTCGGGCTAACCCAAGGGAATGCAATGTCCCTTTCTGCAGATTTTTATCACTCATCTTTCAACACTCAATGCCCACACATACTTATGATGAGTTTCACAGTCCAAGGGTTGATATTCCTCCACTAAGTGAGAAGATTTTCTTTTACAGGCCAAGAGAAGGAGAGCCTTTACTGAGTCCTTCTATGTGGGCCATTGTTCAAAACACATAAATGATGAAGAAGACATGTCTGATACTGAGTCAGACAATGATGATGATGATGATAATGATGATAATAGTGGTAATGGAGCACAGACCGGTCAAGATATTGAGATGCAGGATGTTCCACAAGCTCAAGAACCGACTCAACAACATATCTCTCCACCTGCATAGGATCCTGATGCTCCTCATATTGAAACAGTTTTTGATACTGAGTCCTCCGAAGACACACCACTGGTCCTTCAAAGAAGAAGAAGGAATATTTCCCCTATCATTATGGGAAACTTATCATCTGAGGAGGTGCAGCCTGCAAATGTTCCATCATTAACTGCATCTCTTCAAGCCCAAAGCTTAGTTGCAGCCACCGCTGACCTTCCAGGTCCAGAACTAATTCCAACAGCTCAACCAATTGAGGAACCTCATGTTCCTCTTGATGTGGAGATTCAATATGAGCAAACTACACTGGAAGGTGCTCAGCAAGAAAGACAAGTCGGTATTGAAGATGTTGGTGCTGCACATCAACAAACACATGATCCTGCACCGACCTCTGCAGATGCTAGAAGGTAATCTGACAGAGTCTCAGGTATGAATTTCTAAAAAGCCCTTAAACTTATATATATATATATATATATATATATATATATATATATATATATATATATATATATATATATATATATATATATATATATATATATATATATATATTTCATTCCCAAATAGAGACTAAGTATTGGCCAGTACCAACTCAATACTGACCAAAGTCTCACACGATCTTTCAAATATATATCCTTTTATGGCCAACATAGCTAGCCCACTGCTGCTATGCAAAATTCATATACTGAGCACACAATTGATCATTGTCAGTCTACAGTTGTCTCATCATAACGAGACAATAGTGGTTGATGTCACACTGACACCCACTGGTGCTGCTTGAATCATGTCCAACTTATTTTTGAGTTGGATAGCATGATTCAAGAAATGATCACAAACCCTTAAGCCACAAAATCCAAAAATTTTCCATGGGGTTTAGCCACATTTCTATTATCACTCTAATACCGAGTGATAAACATTGAAAATAATAAGAAGCACATCCCAGGCTTCGAATACCCAAACCCAAACCTTTTAGTAAATGTGACTTATCCTATACTGAGCTACTTAAATTTACACACTCACTTTTACTAAAATCTTCTTACACATGCTATGCACAAGTCCACAATATTTCATCCTAAACCAGATGAAATACAGACTTCACAAACTCTATTTATATGATTATAGAATTCAACAACACCATAATTCTATTTGATAAACCCTTCTTTCTAACCAGTTTTATATTTTTGTTTCTTTAGCACCATCTGTGCAGGGCATTCAGGCATCATAGGCTGCAGGAGACCAAGTGACTCTGCAAGCAATCATGCAGCAAATTCTGGCCATCCAACATACTCAAATTATAATACTGGCCAGAATGGACACGATGAGTAGTGATATTAACTCAATAAAACAGTCACTCTCACTACTTCAACAACCACATCAGCCTCCACAAACTCCACCATTTTCACATGGTGACCACAATGAAGAAGGAGAAGGAGAAGGAGGTGCTGGTGATACTGATGCTGCAACTGAGCCCATGCCCTCTCCTACTCTTGAAGAACCTGAAGGAGGTGCTGGTGATACTGATGCTGCAACTGAGCCCATGCCCTCTCCTACTCTTGAAGAACCTGAAGGGGACATGGGTGGTGATACTGATCCTCTTCCCTCCTCATCAAATGATAACAAAAAGTGGGAGAAGAGACAAAGAGATACTGAGGTTGATCAAACTGAGCCATCTGCTCAGGGGGAGAAAATAAGAAGATTGAATGAATATCAACCTCCACAACAAGAACAACAACATCAGCAAAGCCCTCATACTGAGCCACTTCGGATTCAGTATGAGAGAAGAAGACAAAGAACTAGGTTAGCATTACAAGTTCAAGACCCACTTGAGCCATCTGCTCAGGGGAGACTCATACTGACCAACCACAGCAAGCTTATACTGAGCCACCTGCTCAAGAAGAAAATAACTTGCAAATTGTGGTCTATAGGCCTTTCATCTGGCCTATTGCTGATGATGAAGATGAAGAACATCCAGTGGCATCAGAAGAATTTTTAAACTTTGCACTGGATGAAGCAAATAAAGAAACCTCTTCATCATCATTCTCAGATGATGAAGAGCATACAAGAAAACCTATCTCACCTTAAGCTGAAGGATCTTCTAGAATTCCTGAAAAGCCAATAACCAGAAGAATGACACATGTGGTTATGTCCTCAGAATCGAGTGAAGAACAAGATCCAGCTCCTCTGATCTCAAGACCTAGGAGATCTGCTCAGTTTACTGAGGAAAAGAGTGATGCTGAGGATGAGATTGAGGCCCAGAAATTCTTCCCTGTTAAGGAAGAACCTGAATCTGAGTCTGAAGATGTTCCAAGAAGATCTCATACAGTTAGAAGAACTGGAGATGAATTACTTGAACAGTATTGGAACATTGTGGCACAAAGAACAAGATATAGGGAAACAAGGATGGGTATGCTGAGGAATAAAGCATTTCTAAATGTAAGAGACATATACTGGCTAAATGAATTTGTCAACAAAATAAAGGTCAAAACTGTTGATAGATCAATTGTTACAACTTGCACTGGGCCAGTCAGTCCTCCAATGAAGTTTTTCCTCCATGACATCCAAAATATGGGACTTCAAGATTGGATAAAGACTGCTAGACTGATAAAGGAGATACCCTCAAAATTCTATGAAGCCCAAGTGATGATGGATGAAATATGGGCTGTATCTGCTATATGCTATGAAAAAGGCATTCTTTATGCTGCAGAATACAGGGCACTCAGTGTGATGACTGAAGCTATGAAGAACAACAAACCTGAGTGCCTTAATACTTTCAGAATAATTCTCACATATACTGTTCCCTCTAACCTTATCTTTCAGGATCAAAAGAGTACCATATATCCAACATCTGGATATATGTATACTGACTCAGATGACAGGGAGTGCTTCATTACTGAAGCAGATTTGGCAACAACTCCTATCAGCCATTTGGTGGGTCTTAAATGGATGATAACCAAGAGAGAAGATGCTTAGTTTAGAAAGAAGATAGTTGATGTACTAAACAACAGGCAAGATGAACTGAAGAAAAGAGAAGAGTTCATCCATGTGAAGAAAGAAGTCTTCTACGAGTTTGAGTCGATCAACAAAGACTAAAGAAGAAGACTTTGCAGCCTGTAGCTTACTTTGTTTAGTAACTCTTTGTAGTTGTTTTGTTATCATTAGATAGGGGGAGATTGTTAAGGCAAAAAGCCTTGCCCCTTTGGATCTTAAGATAACAAAACAACCTAGACTAGCTTTGAATAATATGTAGAATAATATAGCTAAGTTTAGGTCTGATACTGAGTGATCAGTATTGGAACTCAGTATCAGTACTCAGTATCAGATAGTGATACTGAGTACCAGGACTGAGTAGAAGGACTGAGTTACAATATGTAACGGACTAAGATCAAATCCCTTGATCTTAGTCATTTTCGTACCTTAGTCCTTCGGTTACTCCTTTGCCCATTATGTAAGATCTCTATATCATTATAAATAGAGATCATCTTGCAAAGGAGAACTTACCAATTCACTTTACACTTTCATACCTTTTGTAATTGATCATTGGTCTTGTTATTCCGCAACAAGCCACACTTAGTGGAATTATACATTTGACTCATATCTTGTTCTTATACAATATTTGTCTTAGAGTTATAATTAACCAATCAATTAACCAACTAAACCAGGGTGTTGTGACCTAACAATAGCCTACAAAATCCATTTTACAAGTAATAGGTGTCCATAACCCATAACCATGGCCCTTGAACCAATATAACCACTATATGTCCATAACCCATACCCATGTCCCTTGAACCATTATAACTATTAGCCATGACCAATAGCCTATAGATATCCATTTTACAGGTAATAGGTGTCCATAACCTATAACCATGGCCCTTCAACCATTATAACCACTAGATGTCTATAACTCATACCAATGGCCCTTAAACCATTATAACTACTACCTAGGTGTCTATAACCCATAACCATGGCCCTTGAACAATTGTAACCACTAGATGTCCACACCTCATACCGATGGCCGTTGAACCATTATAACTACTAGGCATGACCAATAGCCTATTGATATCCATTTTACAAGTAGTAGGTGTCCATAACCCATAACCATGGCCCTTGAACCAATATAACCAGTAGATGTACTTAACTCATATCCATGGCGCTTGAACCATTATAACCACTAGCATGACCAATAGCTTATAGATGGCCCTTTTACAAGTAATCGGTGTCCATAACACATACCCATGACCCTTGAACCATTATAACTACTAGATGTCCATAACAATACCGATGGCCCTTGAACCATTATAACTACTAGCCATGACCAATAGCCTATAGATATCTATTTTACAAGTAATAGGTGTCCATAACCCATAACCATGGCACTTGAACCATTATAACCACTAGATGTCCATAACTCATAGCGATGGCCCTTGAACCATTATAACTACTAGCTATTACCAATAGCCTATAGATATCAATTTTACAAGTAATAGGTGCCCATAACCCATAACCATGGCCCTTGAACCATTGTAACCACTAGATGTCCATAACTCATACCTATGGCCCTTGAAGCATTACAACTACTACCCTTGACCAATAGCCTTTAGATATCCATTTTACAAGTAATAGGTGTCCATAACCCATAACCATGGCTCTTGAACCATTTTAATCAATAGATGTCCATAACTCATACCGATGGCCCTTGAACCATTAAAACTACTAGCCATGACCAATAGCCAATAGATATCTATTCTAAAAGTTATAGGTGTCCATAACCGATAACCATGGCCCTTGAACCATTATAACCCGTAGATGTCCATAACTCATATCGATGGCCCTTAAACCATTATAACCACTAGATGTCCATAACTCATACCGATGGCCTTGAACCCTTATAACTTCTAGCCATGACCAATAGTATATAGATATCTTACAAGTAATAGGTGTCCATAACCCATAACCATGGCCCTTGAACCATTGTAACCACTAGATGTTCATAACTCACACCGATGGCCCTTGAACCATTATAACTACTACCCATGACCAATAGCCTTTAGATATCCATTTTACAAGTAATAGGTGTCCATAACCCATAACCATGGCCCTTGAACAATCTTAACAACTAGATGTCCATAACTCATACCAATGGCCCTTGAAGCATTATAACTACTAGCCATGACCATTTGCCTATAGATATCCATTTTACAATTTATAGGTGTCCATAACCCATAACCATGGCCCTTGAACCATTATAACCAGTAGAAGTCCATAACTCATACCGATGGCCCTTGAACAATTATAACTACTAGCCATGACCGATAGCCTACAGATATCCATTTCACATGTAATAGGTGTCCATAACCCATAACCATGGCCATTGAGCCAATATAACCACTACATGTCCATAACCCATACCCATGTCCCTTGAACCATTATAACTACTAGCCATGACCAATAGCTTATAGATACCCATTTTACAAGTTATAGGTGTCCATAACCCATAACCATGGCTCTTGAACCATTTTACCCACTAGATGTCCATAACACATACCGATGGCCCTTAAACCATTATAAGCACTAGATGTCCATAACTCATACCGATGGCCATTGAACCTTTATAACTAATAGCCATGACAAATATAAGTACTAGCCAGGACCAATAGCCTATTGATATCCATTTTACAAGTAATAGGTGTCCATAACCCATAACCATGACCCTTGAACCAATATAAACAGTAGATGTACATAACTCATACCCATGGCGCTTGAACCATTATAACCACTAGCCGTGACCAATAGCTTATAAATGGCCCTTTTACAAGTAATAAGTGTCCATAACACATACCCATGACCCTTGAACCATTATAACCACTAGACGTCCATAACTCATACTGATGGCCCTTGAACCATTATAACTACTAGGCATGACCAATAGCCTATTGATATCCATTTTACAAGTAGTAGGTGTCCATAACCCATAACCATGGCCCTTGAACCAATATAACCAGTAGATGTACTTAACTCATATCCATGGCGCTTGAACCATTATAACCACTAGCATGACCAATAGCTTATAGATGGCCCTTTTACAAGTAATCGGTGTCCATAACACATACCCATGACCCTTGAACCATTATAACTACTAGATGTCCATAACAATACCGATGGCCCTTGAACCATTATAACTACTAGCCATGACCAATAGCCTATAGATATCCATTTTACAAGTAATAGGTGTCCATAACCCATAACCATGGCACTTGAACCATTATAACCACTAGATGTCCATAACTCATAGCGATGGCCCTTGAACCATTATAACTACTAGCTATTACCAATAGCCTATAGATATCAATTTTACAAGTAATAGGTGCCCATAACCCATAACCATGGCCCTTGAACCATTGTAACCACTAGATGTCCATAACTCATACCTATGGCCCTTGAAGCATTACAACTACTACCCTTGACCAATAGCCTTTAGATATCCATTTTACAAGTAATAGGTGTCCATAACACATAACCATGGCTCTTGAACCATTTTAATCAATAGATGTCCATAACTCATACCGATGGCCCTTGAACCATTAAAACTACTAGCCATGACCAATAGCCAATAGATATCTATTCTAAAAGTTATAGGTGTCCATAACCGATAACCATGGCCCTTGAACCATTATAACCCGTAGATGTCCATAACTCATATCGATGGCCCTTAAACCATTATAACCACTAGATGTCCATAACTCATACCGATGGCCTTGAACCCTTATAACTTCTAGCCATGACCAATAGTATATAGATATCTTACAAGTAATAGGTGTCCATAACCCATAACCATGGCCCTTGAACCATTGTAACCACTAGATGTTCATAACTCACACCGATGGCCCTTGAACCATTATAACTACTACCCATGACCAATAGCCTTTAGATATCCATTTTACAAGTAATAGGTGTCCATAACCCATAACCATGGCCCTTGAACAATCTTAACAACTAGATGTCCATAACTCATACCAATGGCCCTTGAAGCATTATAACTACTAGCCATGACCATTTGCCTATAGATATCCATTTTACAATTTATAGGTGTCCATAACCCATAACCATGGCCCTTGAACCATTATAACCAGTAGAAGTCCATAACTCATACCGATGGCCCTTGAACAATTATAACTACTAGCCATGACCGATAGCCTACAGATATCCATTTCACATGTAATAGGTGTCCATAACCCATAACCATGGCCATTGAGCCAATATAACCACTACATGTCCATAACCCATACCCATGTCCCTTGAACCATTATAACTACTAGCCATGACCAATAGCTTATAGATACCCATTTTACAAGTTATAGGTGTCCATAACCCATAACCATGGCTCTTGAACCATTTTACCCACTAGATGTCCATAACACATACCGATGGCCCTTAAACCATTATAAGCACTAGATGTCCATAACTCATACCGATGGCCATTGAACCTTTATAACTAATAGCCATGACAAATATAAGTACTAGCCAGGACCAATAGCCTATTGATATCCATTTTACAAGTAATAGGTGTCCATAACCCATAACCATGACCCTTGAACCAATATAAACAGTAGATGTACATAACTCATACCCATGGCGCTTGAACCATTATAACCACTAGCCGTGACCAATAGCTTATAAATGGCCCTTTTACAAGTAATAAGTGTCCATAACACATACCCATGACCCTTGAACCATTATAACCACTAGACGTCCATAACTCATACTGATGGCCCTTGAACCATTATAACTACTAGGCATGACCAATAGCCTATTGATATCCATTTTACAAGTAGTAGGTGTCCATAACCCATAACCATGGCCCTTGAACCAATATAACCAGTAGATGTACTTAACTCATATCCATGGCGCTTGAACCATTATAACCACTAGCATGACCAATAGCTTATAGATGGCCCTTTTACAAGTAATCGGTGTCCATAACACATACCCATGACCCTTGAACCATTATAACTACTAGATGTCCATAACAATACCGATGGCCCTTGAACCATTATAACTACTAGCCATGACCAATAGCCTATAGATATCCATTTTACAAGTAATAGGTGTCCATAACCCATAACCATGGCACTTGAACCATTATAACCACTAGATGTCCATAACTCATAGCGATGGCCCTTGAACCATTATAACTACTAGCTATTACCAATAGCCTATAGATATCAATTTTACAAGTAATAGGTGCCCATAACCCATAACCATGGCCCTTGAACCATTGTAACCACTAGATGTCCATAACTCATACCTATGGCCCTTGAAGCATTACAACTACTACCCTTGACCAATAGCCTTTAGATATCCATTTTACAAGTAATAGGTGTCCATAACCCATAACCATGGCTCTTGAACCATTTTAATCAATAGATGTCCATAGCTCATACCGATGGCCCTTGAACCATTAAAACTACTAGCCATGACCAATAGCCAATAGATATCTATTTTAAAAGTTATAGGTGTCCATAACCGATAACCATGGCCCTTGAACCATTATAACCCGTAGATGTCCATAACTCATATCGATGGCCCTTAAACCATTATAACCACTAGATGTCCATAACTCATACCGATGGCCTTGAACCTTTATAACTTCTAGCCATGACCAATAGTATATAGATATCTTACAAGTAATAGGCGTTCATAACCCATACCCATGGCTTTTGAACCATTTTAACCACTAGATGTCCATAACTCATAGCGATGGCCCTTGAACCATTATAACTACCACTATTACCAATAGCCTACAAATATCAATTTTACAAGTGATAGGTGTCCATAACCCATAACCATGGCCCTTGAACCATTGTAACCACTAGATGTTCATAACTCACACCGATGGCCCATGAACCATTATAACTACTACCCATGACCAATAGCCTTTAGATATCCATTTTACAAGTAATAGGTGTCCATAACCCATAACCATGGCCCTTGAACAATCTTAACAACTAGATGTCCATAACTCATACCAATGGCCCTTGAAGCATTATAACCACTAGCCATGACCAATTGCCTATAGATATCCATTTACAATTTATAGGTGTCCATAACCCATAACCATGGCCCTTGAACCATTATAACCAGTAGAAGTCCATAACTCATACCGATGGCCCTTGAACAATTATAACTACTAGCCATGACCGATAGCCTACAGATATCCATTTCACATGTAATAGGTGTCCATAACCCATAACCATGGCCCTTGAGCCAATATAACCACTACATGTCCATAACCCATACCCATGTCCCTTGAACCATTATAACTACTAGCCATGACCAATAGCTTATAGATACCCATTTTACAAGTTATAGGTGTCCATAACCCATAACCATGGCTCTTGAACCATTTTACCCACTAGATGTCCATAACACATACCGATGGCCCTTAAACCATTATAAGCACTAGATGTCCATAACTCATACCGATGGCCATTGAACCTTTATAACTAATAGCCATGACAAATATAAGTACTAGCCAGGACCAATAGCCTATTGATATCCATTTTACAAGTAATAGGTGTCCATAACCCATAACCATGACCCTTGAACCAATATAAACAGTAGATGTACATAACTCATACCCATGGCGCTTGAACCATTATAACCACTAGCCGTGACCAATAGCTTATAAATGGCCCTTTTACAAGTAATAAGTGTCCATAACACATACCCATGACCCTTGAACCATTATAACCACTAGACGTCCATAACTCATACTGATGGCCCTTGAACCATTATAACTACTATCCCTAATCAATAGATTATAGGTATCCATTTTACAAGTAATAGGTGTCCATAACCCATAACCATGGCCCTCGAACCATTATAACCACTAGATGTCCATAACTCATAGCGATGGCCTTTGTACCATTATAACTACTAGCCATGACCAATAGCATATAGATATCCATTTTACAAGTAATAGGGGTCCATAACCTATAACCATGGCCCTTGAACCATTATAACCACTAGATGTCCATAACTCATACCGATGGCCCTTGAACCATCATAACTACTAGCCATGACCGATAGCCTATAGATATCCATTTTACAAGTTATAGGTGTCCATATCCCATAACCATGGCCCTTGAACCATTATAACCAGTAGATGTCCACAACTCATACCGATGGCCCTTGAACCATTATAACTACTACCTATGACCAATAGACTTTAGATATCCATTTTACAAGTAATTGGTGTCCATAACCCATAACCATGGCCCTTGAACCATTTTAACAACTAGATGTCCATAACTCATACTAATGGCCCTTTAACCATTATAACTACTAGCCTTGACCAATAGACTATAGATATCCATTTTACAAGTAATAGGTGTCCATAACCCATAACCATGACACTTGAACCAATATAACCACTAGATGTCCATAACTGATAGCGATGGCCTTTGTACCATTATAACTACTAGCCATGACCAATAGCATATAGATATCCATTTTACAAGTAATAGGGGTCCATAACCTATAACCATGGCCCTTGAACCATTATAACCACTAGATGTCCATAACTCATAACGATGGCCCTTGAACCATTATAACTACTAGCCATGACCAATAGCCTATAGATATCCATTTTACAAGTTATAGGTGTCCATAACCCATAACCATGGCCCTTGAACCATTATAACCAGTAGATGTCCACAACTCATACCGATGGCCCTTGAACCATTATAACCACAAGATGTCCATAACTCATAGCGATGGCCCTTGAACCATTATAACTATTAGTCACGACCAATAGCCTATACATATCCATTTTACAAGTTATAGGTGTCCATAACCCATAACCGTGGCCCTTGAACCATTATAACCAGTAGATGTCCACAACTCATACCGATGGCCCTTGAACCATTATAACTACTACCCATGACCAATAGACTTTAGATATCCATTTTACAAGTAATTGGTGTCCATAACCCATAACCATGGCCCTTGAACCACTTTAACCACTAGATGTCCATAACTAATAGCGATGTCCCTTTAACCATTATAACTACTAGCCTTTACCAATAGCCTATAGATATCCATTTTCCAAGTTATAGGTGTCCATAAGCCATTACCATGGCCCTTGAACCATTATAACTAGTAGATGTCCACAACTCATACCGATGGCCCTTGAACCATTATAATCACTAGATGTCCATAACTCATAGCGATGGCCCTTGAACCATTATAACTATTAGTCATGACCAACAGCCTATAGATATCCATTTTACAAGTTATAGGTGTCCATAACCCATAACCATGGCCCTTGAACCATTATAACCAGTAGATGTCCACAACTCATACCGATGGCCCTTGAACCATTATAACTACTACCCATGACCAATAGACTTTAGATATCCATTTTACAAGTAATTGGTGTCCATAACCCATAACCATGGCCCTTGAACCACTTTAACCACTAGATGTCCATAACTCATAGCGATGGCCCTTTAACCATTATAACTACTAGCCTTGACCAATAGCCTATAGATATCCATTTTACAAGTAATAGGTGTCCATAACCCATAACCATGACCCTTGAACCAATATAACCACTAGATGTCCATAACTCATACCGATGGCCCTTGAACAATTATAACTACTAGCCATGACCGATAGCCTACAGATATCCATTTCACATGTAATAGGTGTCCATAACCCATAACCATGGCCCTTGAACCAATATAACCACTATATGTCTATAACCCATACCCACGTCCCTTGAACCATTATAACTACTAGCCATGACCAATAGCCTATAGATATCCATTTTACAAGTTATAGGTGTCCATAACCCATAACCATGGCCCTTGAACCATTATAACCAGTAGATGCCCACAACTCATACCGATGGCCCTTGAACCATTATAACTACTACCCATGACCAATAGACTTTAGATATCCATTTTACAAGTAATTGGTGTCCATAACCCATAACCATGGCCCTTGAACCATTTTAACCACTAGATGTCCATAACTCATACCGATGTCCCTTCAACCATTATAACTACTAGCCTTGACCAATAGCCTATAGATATCCATTTTACAATTAATTGGTGTCCATAACCCATAACCATGGCCCTTGAACCATTATAACCACTAGATGTCCACAACTCATACCGATGGCCCTTGAACCATTATAACTATTAGCCATGACCAATAGCCTATAGATATCCATTTTACAAGTTATAGGTGTCCATAACCCATAACCATGGCCCTTGAACTATTATAACCAGTAGATGTCCACAACTCATACCGATGGCCCTTGAACCAATCTAACCACTAGATATCCATAACTCATACCGATGGCCCTTGAACCTTTACAACTACTAGCCATGACCAATTACCTATAGATATCCATTTTACAAGTAATAGGTGTCCATAACCCATAACCATGGCCCCTGAACCATTATAACCAGTAGATGTCCATAAATCATACTGATGACCCTTGAATCATTATAACTACTAGCCATGACCAATAGCCTACAAATATCCATTTTAGAAGTAATAGGTGTCCATAAACCATAACCATGGCCCTAGAACCATTGTAACATGTAGATGTCCATAACTGAAACCGATGGCCCTTGAACCATTATAACTACTACCTATGACCAATAGCCTTTAGATATCAATTTTACAAGTAATAGGTGTCTATAACCCATAACCATGGCCCTTGAACAATTTTAACCACTAGATGTCCACAACTCATACTAGCCATGACCGATAGCCTACAAAATCCATTTTACAAGTAATAGGTGTCCATAACCCATAACCATGGCCCTTGAACCAATATAACCACTATATGTCCATATCCCATACCCATGTCCCTTGAACCATTATAACTATTAGCCATGACCAATAGCGTATAGATATCCATTTTACATGTAATAGGTGTCCATAACCTATAACCATGGCCCTTCAACCATTATAACCACTAGATGTCTATAACTCATAGCAATGGCCCTTAAACCATTATAACTACTACCTAGGTGTCTATAACCCGTAACCATGGCCCTTGAACAATTCTAACCACTAGATGTCCACACCTCATACCGATGGCCATTGAACCATTATAACTACTAGGCATGACCAATAGCCTATTGATATCCATTTTACAAGTAGTAGGTGTCCATAACCCATAACCATGGCCCTTGAACCAATATAACCAGTAGATGTACTTACCTAATACCCATGGCGCTTGAACCATTATAACCACTAGCATGACCAATAGCTTATAGATGGCCCTTTTACAAGTAATCGGTGTCCATAACACATACCCATGACCCTTGAACCATTATAACTACTAGATGTCCATAACAATACCGATGGCCCTTGAACCATTATAACTACTAGCCATGACCAATAGCCTATAGATATCCATTTTACAAGTAATAGGTGTCCATAACCCATAACCATGGCACTTGAACCATTATAACCACTAGATGTCCATAACTCATAGCGATGGCCCTTGAACCATTATAACTACTAGCTATTACCAATAGCCTACAGATATCAATTTTACAAGTAATAGGTGTCCATAACCCATAACCATGGCCCTTGAACCATTGTAACCACTAGATGTCCATAACTCATATCTATGGCCCTTGAACCATTATAACTACTACCCTTGACCAATAGCCATTAGATATCCATTTTACAAGTAATAGGTGTCCATAAACCATAACCATGGCTCTTGAACCATTTTAATCACTTGATGTCCATTTACCGATGGCCCTTGAACCATTAAAACTACTAGCCATGACCAATAGCCAATAGATATCTATTTTAAAAGTTATAGGTGTCCATAACCGATAACCATGGCCCTTGAACCATTATAACCCGTAGATGTCCATAACTCATACCGATGGCCCTGAAACCATTATAACCACTAGATGTCCATAACTCATACCCATGGCCTTGAACCTTTATAACTACTAGCCATGACCAATAGTATATAGATATCTTACAAGTAATAGGCGTTCATAACCCATAACCATGGCTTTTGAACCTTTTTAACCACTAGATGTCCATAACTCATAGCGATGGCCCTTGAACCATTATAACTACTAGCTATTACCAATAGCCTACAAATATCAATTTTACAAGTAAAAGGTGTCCATAACCCATAACCATGGCCCTTGAACCATTGTAACCACTAGATGTCCATAACTCATACCGATGGCCCTTGAACCATTATAACTACTACCCATGACCAATAGCCTCTAGATATCCATTTTACAAGTAATAGGTGTCCATAACCCATAACCAAGGCCCTTGAACAATTTTAACCACTAGATGTCCATAACTCATACCAATGGCCCTTGAAGCATTATAACTACTAGCCATGACCAATTGCCTATAGATATCCATTTTACAATTTATAGGTGTCCATAACCCATAACCATGGCCCTTGAACCATTATAACCTGTAGAAGTCCATAACTCATACCGATGGCCCTTGAACAATTATAACTACTAGCCATGACCGATAGCCTACATATATCCATTTCACATGTAATAGGTGTCCATAACCCATAACCATGGCCCTTGAACCAATATAACCACTATATGTCCATAACCCATACCCACGTCCCTTGAACCATTATAACTACTAGCCATGACCAATAGCCTATAGATATCCATTTTACAAGTTATAGGTGTCCATAACCCATAACCATGGCTCTTGAACCATTTTAACCACTAGATGTCCATAACTCATACCGATAGCCCTTAAACCATTATAACCACTAGATGTCCATAACTCATACCGATGGCCATTGTACCTTTATAACTAATAGCCATGACCAATAGCGTATAGATGTCCATAACCCATAACCATGGCTCTTGAACCATTTTAACCACTAGATGTCCATAACTCATACCGATGGCCCTTAAACCATTATAACCACTAGATGTCCATAACTCATACCGATGGCCATTGAACCTTTATAACTAATAGCCATGACCAATAGCCTATAGATATCCATTTTACAAGTAATAGGTGTCCATAACCCATAACCATTTCCCTTGAACCATTATAACCAGTAGATGTCCATAACTCATACTGATGGCCGTTAAACCATTATACTACAAGCCATGACCAATAGCCTACAGATATCCATTTTACAAGTAATGGGTGTCCATAACCCATAACCATGGTCCTTGAACCATTATAACCAGTACATGTCCATAACTCATACCAATGGCCCTTTAACCATTATAACTACTAGCATTGACCGATAGCCTATAGGTATCCATTTTACAAGTAATAGGTCTCCATAACCCATAACCATGACCCTTGAACCAATATAACCACTAGATGTCCATAACTCATAGCATTGGCCTTTATACCATTATAACTACTTGCCATGACCAATTGCCTTTAGATATCCATTTTACAAGTAATAGGTGTCTATAACCCATAACCATTGCCCTTGAACAATTTTAACCACTAGATATCCACAACTCATACCGATGGCCGTTGAACCATTATAAGTACTAGCCAGGACCAATAGCCTATTGATATCCATTTTACAAGTAATAGGTGTCCATAACCCATAACCATGGCCCTTGAAACAATATAACCAGTAGATGTACATAACTCATACCCATGGCGCTTGAACCATTATAACCAATATCCATGACCCATAGCTTATAAATGGCCCTTTTACAAGTAATAGGTGTCCATTACAAAGGTCATCGCTATGAGTTATGGACACCTAACTACTACCCATGACCAATAGCCTTTCGATATCCATTTTACAAGTAATAGGTGTCTATAACCCATAATCATGGCCCTTGAACAATATTACCCACTAGATATCCGCAACTCATACCGATGGCCGTTGAACCATTATAAGTACTAGCCAGGACCAATAGCTTATTGATATCCATTTTACAGTAATAGGTGTCCATAACCCATAACCATGGCCTTTGAACCAATATAACCAGTAGATGTACATAACTCATACCCATGGCGCATGAACCACTATAACCAGTAGCCATGACCAATATCTTATAAATGGCCCTTTTACAAGTAATAGGTGTCCATAACACATACCCATGGCCCTCGAACCATTATAACCACTAGATGTCCATAACTCATAGCGATGGCCCTTGAACCATTATAACTATTAGTCATGACCAATAGCCTATAGATATCCATTTTGCAAGTAATAGGTGTTCATAACCCATAACCATGGCCCTTGAGCCATTATAACCACTAGATGTCCATAACTCATACTGATGGCCCTTAAACCATTATAACTACTACCCATGTCCAATAGCCTTTAGATATCCATTTTACAAGTAATAGGTGTCCATAACCCATAACCATGGCCCTTGAACCATTTTAACCACTAGATGTCCATAACTCATACCGATGGCCCCTGAACCATTATAACTACTACCGATGACCAATAGCCTATAGTTATCCATTTTACAAGTTATAGGTGTCCATAACCCATAACCATGGCCCTTGAACCAGTATAACCAGTAGATGTCCATAACTCATACCGATGGCCCTTTAACCAATATAACTACTAGCCTTGACCAATAGCCTATAGATATCCATTTTACAAGTAATAGGTGTCCATAACCCATAACCATGACCCTTGAACCAATATAACCACTAGATGTCCATAACTCAGAGCGATGACCTTTGTACCATTATAACTAGAAGCCATGACCAATAGCATATAGATATCCATTTTACAAGTAATAGGTGTCCATAACCTATAACCATGGCCTTTGAACCAGTATAACCAGTAGATGTCCATAACTCATACCAATGGCCCTTGAACCATTATAACTACTACCCATGACCAATAGCCTTTAGATATCCATTTTAGAAGCAATACATGTCTATAACCCATAACCATGGCCCTTGAACAATTATAACCACTAGATGTCCATAACTCATACCAATGGCCCTTGAACCTTTATAACTACTACCCATGACCAATAGCCTATAGATATCCATTTTACAAGTAATAGGTGTCCATAACCCATAACCATGACCCTTAAACCAATATAACCACTAGATGTCCATAACTCATAGCGATGTCCTTTGTACCATTATAACTACTAGCGATGACCAATAGCATATAGAAATCCATTTTACAAGTAATAGGTGTCCATAACCTATAACCATGGCCCTTGAACCATTATAACCACTAGATGTCCATAACTCATAGCGATGGCCTTTGTACCATTGTAACTACCAGCCGTGACCAATAGCACATAGATATCCATTTTACAAGTAATAGGTGTCCATAACCTATAACCATGGCCCTTGAACCATTATAACCACTAGATGTCCATAACTCATACCAATGGCCCTTGAACCGTTATAACTACTGCCCATGACCAATAGCCTATAGATATCCATTTTACAAGTAATAGGTGTCCATAACCCATAACCATGACACTTGAACCAATTTAACCACTAGATGTCCATAACTCATAGCGAGGGCCTTTGTACCATTATAACTACTAGCCATGACCAATAGCATATAGATATCCATTTTACAAGTAATAGGTGTCCATAACCTATAACCATTGCCATGAAGGGCCGTGTGTTGACTTGTTGACTTTTTCTCTCTAAGGTGATTTTTGAGAGACTGGCGTTCGACGGCTGTTCTTCCAAATTTTCTTCTCTAGTTTCATTCGATCTCCTAGTTTTCTCTTCTGTAATCGTGGTTGTTTCAAACAATTGCTTGATTATTGTGTGCGTATTAGATATATATACATACAAAGTTTCTGGCGATTGGATTCCGATAGAAGAACCCTACGTTCGATAAAACCCTACGTTCGCAAAATCAAAAGAACCCTACATTCGAATTACTCGTCATTCTAAAGAACCCTATGTTTGATTTGTTGAAGATTTGTTGAAGATCTGTTGAAGACTAAATGGCTGGTGATACACATGATACGGGGCAAAGACACTCTAACTTTGCGGCTAAACTAAAAAGCATAGATGGCAAGATTATTGGAAAAAGTGGGAATGTTCTTCAACCCCGTAATGCAGTGTGTGGCCACCCGGTGAGTCTTATGGGTCGTTCCACAAGACCAGATGTAATCCCAGTACAGGCTGGTATAGACTCAAAGTCTACCTCAAGACCTCCCGCTACTCCTGTGATTGAGATCCACTCTGATGTTGTTTCTAAAGAACCCCAATCAGATGCGGTTTTTAATGAAACCCAGCCTAAACCATCCTATGCATCGGTCACGAACAAGACAACTGATTTACCTAAGGTGAATTTTCGTAAGCTTGAATCTGTGAAGTCTAATGATGATGTAGATGTTATGATACCAATAGACTCAGTGATGGAAGTTGCAAGTCAGTTCTCAAACACCCTGTATGGCTATTTTTTAGGCAAACGGATTGCCTTCCCGATTGTAGAATATTATGTCAAAAATGTATGGTCCAAGTTTGGACTCAATCGGGTGATGATGAATGCAAAAGGGTTCTTCTTTTTTAAATTTTACTCACACAAAGGTTTGGAAGATGTTTTGGAAAACGGCCCTTGGATGATTAGAAATAACCCTATTATTTTAAAAGAATGGACCCCAAATACCACCTTAACAAAGGAAGATCTTACTAAAGTCCCGATTTGGGTAAAATTTCATGATGTTCCAATGGCTGCTTTTACAGCTGATGGTCTTAGTATGATTGCATCGAAGATTGGCACACCAAAAATGTTGGATGCCTACACAAGTACTATCTGTTCGGAATCCTGGGGTAGAAGTAACTTCGCTAGAGCTCTCATTGAAATCAACTATACTGATGATCTTACGTCCACGCTGCTAATGGCTATCCCGTCCCTTGAAGGATCTGATTACTCTAAAGAAGTTATTAGTCTTGAATATGAATGGAAACCTCCTAGGTGTTTAATATGTAAAATCTTTGGTCATAATATTGACAGATGCCCTAAAAATATAAAACCCAAAGAGAAGGAAGTTGAACAAGATAATGATGGGTTCCATGTCATGGGAAACAAAAACCACAGACAACACATAAAACCATGTTCTAATTTTCAATATAGACCAAAAGGGAGTACAAAGACTGATTCAGAAGTGGCTGGAAGCTCTAAACATCCGAATACAAACAGTTATAGTGAGTTATATTCTAGATCATATTTCTGAGTTATATACCTGAGTATATGAGAATTTGTGTGATATGTATATTCCTTGTGAATAATTTACCTATTTTTGTATTAGTTGATAGTGGTGTAAACCACTAAATTACTTCTTATACCTTAAGAAAACTATTATCCCATAGAGTAAAGGACCCTTCTGAGCCATTCATATAGAAAATTGTCAACAATGAGATTTTACCTGTTGCTAAATGTTTAATAATAATTTGGTTGAAACCGTGCGGGGAGAAATTCCCCGTAAACTTTGTCCTTAACGCCATGAGAGAGTCGTGTGTGGTAGTGACTATGGATTGGATGACAGAGTACCACGCCGGGATCATCCGTCGCTGCAAATAAATCCGTAACAAATCTCCAAGTGGAGTTGAATCGGAGATTCAACGCAACATTTACCGCAGGGTGCAGGAACCGTGTCCAACCGCGAGAACAAGAAGACATCTTCAGCATGGTTCCACATATGATTTTGTGTATATTATCGACACCATTCTCGTCGTGAAACAAAGAACTTTAAAAAGCGTTCCGATTTTGCCTTATCTTCTTGTGCCGCCAGTGATGGAAGATTTGAATGAGCAGTTGGGAGAGCCGGAGATTGATTCTGATCGAGTAGGTCACCCCGAAGAACTTCTTTTCATTCATAACCTTTTTCCGTGTTTCCCCATTTGAGTATGTGTGTCATTGGCAAGCCCGAGTCTGATATGCGATATAGCCACACTGAGCTTCTTTTGAGCGATGACTTCGGGGACGAAGTCTGATTCAAGTGGAGTTGAGTTGTAACGCCCCGAAATTTTCGATATTTAATTATCACTTTTGTTTCATTTAAATTTAGGGGTTAACCGTTTTTATAACTAAAGTCTAATAATACTTTCGTATTTAGCAAAATATTGTGATATTATAATTAAGATGGTTATGTTTAATAACCTCCTTCTAATTTATATATATTTTTACCATTTCTTTAAGTCATTATCTAAGGATTAAAAATAGGAAATGCGTTTGGTTAAATGGGTTATTGGTTTTGGACTTGTGGTCATGAAGGAGCCCATTCGGTAATTAAGCACCGATCCATACCTCGATGAGGACAATAATGTGTGAGGAAACATTTGTATGAAGATGCCTTGAATTCCTACCCTAGCCGCAATTATCATTTTTCCCCATAATTCTTCTTTTCGTTTCCTCCCTCCACAAGAATACTACCACAGTGAATTTGGTCTTCCTTTTTTTTTTCCGTTCACTCCAGTCGTCGAGTATAGAAATGAAACCATTTTTGTTTCCGGTGAGCGTCACCATTCCCATTTTTGTTTAGCCGCCGAGAACCACCACTTGAATTCCGTTCACCACTGTTCGATCAATATACCGCCACCTCCTTAATCCCTTTTTAGCTCAACACCACCACCGTTGTCACCATACCCGTTTTTGGTTCCGAAGAATCCCACGCCACCATGAATCTTTTCCTCCGCCACCATCTTGTTCCGACTTTCTCCGGGCCGCCGTTGAACTCCATGTTTATTTCCGGATCCGCCGTACGTTTCGAGCCACCATTGTTTCTGAGATCCATCATTTGCTTCCGAGATCCATGTTTCTGCTCCAGCAAACTACCATTCGGATCTGCTCCGGTGAAGCTATGTTTTCCGGTAAGCCGTTCTTTTGTTTTTCCGGTTCTGAACCTCTAGGTTTTGTCCTAACCGGGGAATATTTTTTCTTTTTTTGTTCGTACGGTGTAGCTGAGCGGTGGGAGAATCGAGAGTAGCAGCTCGTTCGATCGGAGGTGACGACAAGGGAATGAGTTCACGCATGTATCGGTAGCCAACTCTTACTGTTTTCCTTTCTTTTGGGTTGTCCGTTTGTGGATTTAAATTAGCAAGCATTCTGGTTCCCAATGATAATTAAAAAAAATATTACTTTACTGTTACTAATCGAAAGAAATATCTTTATTATTACCTAATCAAGAGAAATCCTTTATTTTATTAATTGAAAGGAATGTTTTGTTATTCTGAAAATTAAGGGGAAGAAACTTTCTATTATTAAGAAATCAAGGGAAAGTATTTTATTAATGTTTAAATACAGGGAAAATATTTTATTAATATTTAAATCCAAGGAAATGTTTTCTTTAACATTTTAATCAAAGGGTAAATGCTTCACATTATTAAGACGAGTCTTGAGCTTTGTCTAATCTGGAATGCCTTTTGTGCTTTAGGACTGTCTAGGCATTAGCTGGGCAGTAAAGTAGATTGCTGAGAGATCTTCGGAACTTACATTTATCGAGGTGAGTATTCTCACCGTGTATTCAGTTATAACGTTATACATACATGACTTATATGTTTCATTACTCGCACTCTATTTGCTATCTGAGTTTTGATCTGTTATCTGAGTATCTGCGCATCTGTTTTTATTATACTAATCTGAGTATCTGTGCTACTACCTTCTAGGGCATCTGAGATAATTATGTTAAAGAGATAAAAACATAATAACACACATCTGAGTTTTGGCTATATGGCTATTTTGGGATCACCTCCCGTCTAAGTTTTGGGATCACCTCTCGTCTGAGTTATAGCCTGAGTGCACTAGCCTGAGTGGCAAATCTGAGTTATAGCCTAAGTGGCAATCAGGGGTGTGAGGAGGGGCGAGGTTGATCTCTCGTCCTGAATCACACAAGCGCGCTATATAAATAAAATCTGAGTAATAAAATCTGGGAAAAACAAATCTGAGTAATTAACTGAGTAGTTTCTGAGTAGGAGTACACCGATGTGCCTCATGTGTTGTATGTTATGATTGTATGCATTTCGAGATTATTCACTCAGCTTCCCAGCTGACCCATATTTTCCCCCACTATTTCAGGTTCTAGCAAATGAAAAGAGAAGGTGGACGGTTGACCGCTGTATCTCCCGAGTGCTGATGTGGAACGTCATTTATTATTTTAACTTAAATTTTATTTAAAACCTTTTTCCGCATTAAATACATTTTAAATGTTAAACATTTATATTTGTGTTTTATATTGGGACCTTTTTATTTAAATATAATACTTCAAATTTTTTAATTTTTGAAAAACAAAATCTTGGGTGTTACACACCTATTGTCGGCCAACAAACAAATGAAAGCAGTAATAGTGTAGGTGATGTTGGGAACCCTCAACATCAGGCAAAACCTACTGTTTTTCATAAGTCGAATACATATGCAAACATCCCTACCTCAAATGGTTTTGATTCGTTAAGTGACCAGGAGGATGAAGACGATGAAGTGGAAGGCAAGACTAACGAAACATCAAGATTTTTGGCGGGAACTTTTAAAAACAAGGGGGCAAGCACTCCCTATACGCATGGTTTTAATGTTTAGTCTTGCTTCCTAGAATATCAGGGGTTTGAACCGATCCCCTAAACAAGAAGAGGTTCGTCAAATAGTACTAGATAACAACCTTAGTATTTGTGCCATTTTGGAATCTCATGTGAATGTTGCGGATGTTTATGATATTTGTAAGAAAGTGTGTGCAAGTTGGAAATGGACTTAGAATGGGCATTTGTGTGATAAAGGTACCCGCATAATCCTTGGATGTGATGAGAGGATGTTAGATGTTATGATCCTGGCTCAAACAAACTAGGTTATACATGTTCAGGTAGTAACTAAATGTGATTGAAAATCTTTCTTTTGCTCTTTTGTGTATGCCGCTACTTCATACATTGACAGAAGGGTCCTATGGCATAATCTAGTGGGGCATAGCCAGCTTATGTCCAATAAACCATGGGCTATTCTTGGTGATTTTAATGCAGCCCTGAAATTAGAAGACCACTCGTGTGGTGGGTATCAACCTCATATTGCTATGCGGGAATTCCAAGAGTGTGTAAATGATATGGCTGTTATGGATATTAATAGTACGGGCCTTCATTTTACTTGGAACCAAAAACCGCAGGGATCAGATGGTATATTTAAGAAAATTGATCGCATTATGGGGAACCAAGATTTCATCGATATGTTCCCGGACTCTATTGGCATTTTCCAACCCTATCGTATTTCTGATCACTCCCCCTGTATTTTGAAAATCCCGAATGTTATGAAGTTCAAACCCAAGCCTTTTAAATTTTTTAACTTTTTAGCAGACAAAGCTGACTTTCGTGATATTGTTGTTGTGGCTTGGTCGGAGAAAATCACAGGTTGTGCAATGTATCGTGTGGTTGAAAATCTAAAAGCTATGAAACCCCCTTTGCGTAAACTTTTAAAGGACTAAGGAAATTTACACTCCAAAGTAAAATTCCTTCGGGTTGAACTAGATGAAATACAATCTGCTATTGATAAAAATCCCCACTGTCCTAAGCTCCGTGAAGAAGAAGCCCATTATCTCTATAGGTTGCGGTTTTAGATGAGGAATGCTTCCTTAAACAAAAATCTAAAATTGAATGGTTAACGGTTGGGGACTCCAATTCTGCTTACTTTCACAACGTGGGCAAGAGTAGATGCCACAGGAATCGTATAGATGCCATATTTGAGGGTACTACTATGCATGAAGGTAATGAAGTCGCTCTAATTTTTGTTAGGCACTACCAAAATTTCCTTGGAAGTGTGGGCCAGGTGACTTCCCTTGATACTGATGAGCTGTTCGAGAACACTATTGATCATCATAAGGCTGAGTTTATGGTTCGTGATGTAAGTGATTCTGAAATTAAAAAGTCTCTCTTTTCTATTGGCAATGATAAAGCCCCTGGTCCTGATGGCTTCACAACTGCTTATTTAAAAAAATCTTGGGACATTATCGAAGAGGAAATATGTAGTGTGGTTCGTGATTTTTTTGCAAACGACAAGTTACTCAAAGAAATTAATCATACTATTTTGGCTATGATTCCAAAAATCCCAACTCCGTCAAAGACGACTGACTTCCGTCCCATATCCTGCTGCAATGTAATTTACAAGTGTATCAGTAAAATAATTACTAATCGTATCACTGATGTTCTTGGTGATATTGTTGGCATAAATCAATCAGCTTTTATTCCCGGAAGACGAATTTCAGATAACATACTTCTCACACAAGAATTAATGCACAATTATCATAGGCAATCTGGTCCCCCTAGATGTGCGTTTAAAGTTGATATCCAGAAAGCTTATGATATTGTTGATTGGGATTTTCTACACACTATCTTAGTTGGTTTTGGATTTCCTCCTAAAATGATCATGTGGATTTTGGAATGTGTTACATTTCCTTCATTTTCCATATGTATAAATGGAGAGGTCCATGGCTAGTTTCGTGGTAAAAGAGGTTTGAGACAGGGTGACCCAATGTCACCATATCTTTTTACTCTTGTCATGGAGGTACTTTCTCTTATTATCAAACGAAGAGTTACCTCAAGCACGGATTTTAAATATCACAAAGGCTGTGAAAAACAAAAGATTGTCAACCTATGTTTTGCTGATGATCTTTTCCTTTTTGCTCGAGGTAACGTGATTTCTAGTACTCTGATTTTGGATGCTTTGAATGAGTTTAAAGAAGTCATGGGTCTTGTCCCTAGCATTCCTAAGAGTACGGTGTTTGTTAGGTCACAACACCCTGGTTTGGTGGTTAATTGATTAGATAATTATAACTTAAGACAAATATTGTATAAGAATAAGATATAAGTCAAATGTATAATTCCACTAAGTGTGACTTGTTGCGGAATAACAAGACCACTGATCAATTACAAAAGGTATAGAAATGTAAAGTAAATTGGTGGTGTTCTCCTTTGCAAGATGATCTGTATTTATAATGATATAGAGATCTTACATAATGGGCAAAGGAGTCGAAGGAATAAACTAAGAAAATGACTAAGATCAAGGGATTTGATCTTAGTCCGTTACATAACAAGTGTAACTCAGTCATTCTACTTAGTATCACTATCTGATACTGAGTACTGATACTGAGTTCCAATACTGGTCACTCAGTATCAGTCCTAAACTTAGCTATTTTATTCTACATATTACTCAAAGCTAGTCTAGGTTGTTTTGTTATCTTAAGATCCAAAGGGGTAAGGCTTTTTGCCTTAACAATCTCCCCATATCTAATGATAACTAAACAATTACAAAGAGAGAAAAAAAATACAACAGCATAGGTAGCAAACTCTTCTTCTTCATCTGCTGTTGATGGCTTCATTCTCATAGAAGACTTCTTGTTTGATGTGGACAAACTCTTCTCTGCTCTTGAGTTCATCCTTTCTACAATTTAGAACTGCAACAATCTTCTTTCTGAACCAAGAGTCTTCTTTCTTGGTGATCATCCATTTCAGTCCAACAAGGTGACTGATTTGAGCTCTTGGAAGATCTTCTTCAGAAATGAAGCACTCTCTATCCTCTGAGTCAGTATACATATATCCAGAAGTTGGATATATGACACTCTTTTGATCCTGAAAAACAAGATTAGGAGGAAGAGGGTACTTAGTAAGGTACTTGTATGTATGAAGGCATTCTGGTCTGTTGTTTGAGTAAGCTTCAGTCATCACACTGAGTGTTCTATATTCTATTTCATGAAGCAAGTCCTTCTCATAAAATACTGCAGCTACTGCACAGATCTCATCCAAGACTATTTGATCATAAGTTGATTTCTTTGGAAGCTCTTTGATCAGTCTTGTGATCCTCACCCAGTCTTGAAGACCAATTCTTTGAATATCATGAATAAACATCTTCATGGGAGGACTGGTTAAGCCAGTACAAGTGATAGTGATTCTTCCTTCTTTGAGCTTCACTTTTACTTTATTGACATCCAGGTTCAACCAATGTATCCCCCTTATATTTGGAAATGTTTTGGTCCTCAAGAACTCCTTCCTTTCCTCCTTATACTGAGTCCTAGCAGCAACCATATTCCAATAATGTTGAATATGGTCTGGACCCTTTCTTGAGATTCAATGTGAAGGACCAGGAGTATCAATATCTGGGTCAGATTCTGGTTCAGCTTTGATTCCCAACTGTTGCTCATATAAAAATCTTTCTTGTTCTGCACAGAGTTGTTGAAAAGTCAGTCTTGGACCCTGCTCGGTATCACTGTCCAATGTGTGAACATGTCTTCTTTGTCTTGTTACCAAAGGAGCAGATTTCTCACTTGATTCAGAAGAAGTAAGAACTGCATTGATGGGTCTTCTTGATAATGAACTCCTTCTTCTAATCACCAGATTTTCTGGTTCTTCATCATCCGAGGATGATGATGAAGAACTTTCCTGTTCTACCAGATTTAGTGCATAGTTCACTAAATCTGGTTCTTCATCTTCATCATCAGCAATAGGTCAGATGAAAGGCCTATATACCACAATTTGCAAGTTATTTTCTTCTAGAACAGGTGGCTCAGTGTGAGTCTCCCCCTAAGCAGATGGCTCAAGTGGATTTTGAACTTGTGATGCTGACCTAGTTCTTTGTCTTCTTCTTTCATACTGAATCCGAATTGGCTCAGTATAAGGACTTTGCTGATGTTGTTGTTGTTGTTGTTGTTCTTGTTGTGGAGGTTGGTCTTCATTCAATCTTCGTCTTTTCTCCCCCTGAGCAGATGGCTCAGGTTGATCAACCTCAGTATCTCTTTGTCTCTTCTCCCCCTTATTGTTATCATTGGATGGGGAGGGAAGAGGATCAGTATCACCACCCATGTCTCCTTGTTGTTCTTCAATGGTAGGGGATGACATGGGCTCAGTCGCAGCTTCAGTATCACCCTCAGTATTGGCATGGGAGGGTGATTGTTCAGGATCATCATCTCCTTCTCCTTCTGCATTATGTCCACCATGTGAAGATGGTGAAGGGGATGGAGGCTTATGTTGTTGTTGTAGTAGTGAGACTGACTATTTGATGGAGTCAATGTCCCTACTCATAGTGTCCATTCTGGCCAAGATTGTATTCTGTGTGTGTTGAATGGCCAGAATATTTTGCATGATTGCTTGCAGAGTCACTTGTTCTCCTGCAGCCTGAGATGCTGGAATACCCTGCACAGATGGTGCTAAAGAAACAAAAAATATAAAACTGGTTAGAGAGAAAGGTTTATCAAATAGAATTGTGGTGTTGTTTAACTCTATAATCATATAAACAGAATTTGTGAAGTCTGTATTTCATCTGGTTTAAGATGAAATATTGTGGACTTGTGTAGCATGTGTAAGAAGATTTTAGTAAAAGTGTGTGTGTAAATTTAAGTAGCTCAGTATAGGATAAGTCACATTTACTAAAAGGTTTGGGTTTGGGAATTCGAAGCCTGGGATGTGCTTCTTGTTATTTTCAATGTTTACCACTCGGTATTAGAGTGATAACAAATATGTGGCTAAACCCCATGGAAAATTTTTGGCTTTTGTCGCTTAAGGGTTTTTGATCATTTCTTGAATTATGCTACCCAACTCAAAAATAAGTTGGACATAATTCAAGCAGCACCAGTGGGTGTCAGTGTAACATCAACCACCATTCGTCTCTTTAAATGTTGAGACAACTGTAGACTGGCAATGATCAAGTGGAAGTGCTCAGTATATGAATTTTGCATAGCAGCAGTGGGCTAGCTATGTTGGCCATAAAAGGATATATATTTGAAAGATCGTTTGAAACTTTGGTTAGTATTGAGTTGGTACTGGCCAATACTTAGTCTCTATTTGGGAATGAAATATATATATATATATATATATATATATATATATATATATATATATATATATATATATATATATATATATAGAAGTTTAAAGGCTTTTTAGAAATTCATACCTGAGACTCTGTCAGATTCCCTTCTAGCATCGGTAGAGGTCGGCGCAGGATCATGTGATTGTTGATGTGCAGTACCAACATCTTCAATACCGACCCTCTGTTCATGCTGGGCACCTTCCAGTGTAGTTTGCTCATATAGAATTTCCACATCAAGAGGAACATGAGGTTCCTCAATTGGTTGAGCAGTTTGAGTTGGTTCTTGGCCTGGAAGGTCAGCGGTAGCTGCAACAAGATTTTGTTCTTGAAGAGATGCAGTTAATGATGGAACATTTGCAGGCTGCACCTCCTCAGATGATAACACTCCCATGACGACTGGAGAGAGTTGTCTTCTTCTTCTTCTGAGTACAAGTTGTGTGGCTTCGGTCGACTCAGTATGAGACACATGTTGTTGAGTCGGTTCTTGAACCTGTGGAACATCCTGCACATCCTGCATCTCAACATCTTGACCAGCATGTTCTCCATTACCACTATTATCATCATTATCATCATCATCATCATCATTGTCTGATTCAGTATCAGACATATCTGCTTCCTCATTGATGTGTTCTTGAACAATGGCCCACATATAAGGACTCAGTAGAGGCTCTCCTTTTTTTGGCCTGTAAAAGAAGATCTTCTCACTAAGAGGAGGAAGATCAACCCTTGGACTGTGAAACTCATCATAAGAATGTGTGGGCATTGAGTGTTGAAAGATGAGTGATAAAAATCTGCAGAAAGGGACATTACATTCCCTTGTGTTAGCCCGAACCAAAGTAGCTAATTCATTGAAAATGAGCCTAGCATAATCAATGTTTCTTCCATAGTACAGATCATGTACTATTTGCATCCCAAATTCATTTATTTGGTCCAAAGCACCCGTCTTGTGAGTCATGCACCGAATTATTGTTGTAATGAGAATACCCCACACAGGACCAAATTCGTTTCTTTTGATGATTCCCGTTGTTCCTCTTCGACCCAAAAATGGCAATACTGAGCGTGCCTCTGATCGATCAATGAATGGGTAATACTGAGCTTGTGCTGGAAGCCTCAGTGTTTCACGAATGATGGCAGTAGAAACAAATGCTCTTCTTTGATCCCTAATTACCCACCCAACAATCATATCTGGAGAATCGAGTGTGGCAGAGTACCAAAACTCGCATAACATTTCTGGGTAAATTGCTCGAGGAGACAAGGTCAGTGCACGAGCAATTGGGCAATGCTTCATAAAAGTTACAATGTTTGTGAATTCTTGGCATACCCAGGCTTGAGGAATAGTGAAATTTGTTGTGATGTTGTTCCTCGCAAACCTGGGTACTTCATCATTTCGAAATTTGATTTCCGATTCAACTTCTGGAGCAACGAAAGTGTAATTCGCCATCTGTGATTTTGATTTGAAAGTGTTTGCTTGCTAATAGAAAGTGAAATCGTTAATCGCAGAGAGAATTGAAAATGAAAGAAAGAAATAACAGTTAAAAAATTTGAAGTAAAAAAAACGGTTATTTATAAGTGATTGAAAGATAATTAAGGTATTGGGAAGTTAAACCGGCTGATTTGACTGCCTTATCCTGTGCAAACGGTAACTTTCCTATTAAGAAAGGTTACCGTTGGGCAGTATGAGGGTTAAGCTCAGTGTAAACGCCGTCATACTCCAATACCGAGTTTAAAAAAAATTAATTTAAAAAATTTTTAAAAAATATAAAAACAATTAATTTACTCTTAAAATTAATTAAAAAATAAAAATTTTAAATTTTGATGATAACAGACGAGTGATACTGAGTGGTCAGTATCAGCAGGAGTAATACTGAGCTCTCAGTTTTTAAGAAAATTATGAAAGATCAAGGATTCAGCATACCTAATTGTCCTAGTAAATACATAAACCTTTCCTCAGGAAGAGGTTTAGTAAATACATCGGCCAATTGTTCATCTGTTGGTACAAAATCTACCTCAACTTTACCTTTTTCCACATAATCTCTAATAAAGTGATGTATGATATCAATGTGCTTAGTTTTGGAGTGATAGACTGGGTTCTTTGTGATAGCAATAGCACTCTTGTTATCACAATGAATTGGAGTCTTTGTAAAGTTGAACCCATAGCCCAATAGTTGATACTGCATCCATAATAATTGAGCACAACAACTTCCTGCAGCAACATACTCTGCTTCTGTTGTGGAAGTGGCTACCGAATTTTGCTTCTTGGATGACCAACCTACTAGTCTTCCACCTAGGAATTGACATCCTCCACTTGTGCTTTTTCAATCCAATCTACAACCTGCAAAATCTGCATCCGTGTACCCTTCAAGGGCAAAGTTTGAATCTTTGGCATACCAAAGACCTAGGTTAGGAGTACCTGTAAGATATCTAAAGATGCGCTTAACTTCTTTCATGTGTGATTCTTTAGGATCAGCCTGATACCGAGCACACAAACATGTTGCAAAGATGATATCCGGCCTGCTAGCAGTTAAGTAAAGTAAGGAACCAATCATACCTCGGTATGTGGATTGACAAACTGGTTTACCAGTTTCGTCCTTACTTATTTTATCCTGAGTACCCATAGGAGTATGCATGGAAGACAAGTTTTCAAATTTATATTTCTTTAACATGTCATGCACATACTTACTTTGATTTATAAAAGTGCCATCAGGCTTTTGTTCAACTTGTAAACCCAGAAAATAAGTAAGTTCTCCCATCATACTCATCTGATACTGAGTTGACATTATCTTAGCAAACCAGTCACACATTGACTTGTCAGTGGAGCCAAAGATAATATCATCTACATATATCTGAATAAGTAAGATGTCAGTACCTTTCCTTTTTGAAAATAATGTTTTATCAATTTTACCTCTTGTAAATTTATTTTCAATAAGGTACTCAGATAGGGTATCATACCAGGCTCTTGGAGCTTGTTTGAGCCCATATAGAGCTTTATCAAGCTTGAAAACATAATTAGGAAATTTAGGATCAACAAAACCTGGTGGTTGTTTAACATAAACTTCTTCTTGTAGTTTTCCATTTAGAAAAGCACTCTTGACATCCATCTGATAAACTTTGAAGTTCTTAAAAGCTGCATATGCAAGATACAACCTAATAGCTTCAATTCTTGCAACTGGTGCAAAAGTTTCATCATAGTCAATGCCTTCTTCTTGCCTGTAACCTTGAGCAACCAGCCTTGCTTTGTTTCTGATGACAACACCATCCTTGTCCATCTTGTTTCTGAAAACCCACTTAGTACCAATAATAGTTTTGCCAGTAGGAGGTGGTACTAAGTTCCAAACTTTGTTTCTCTCAAACTCTGTGAGCTCTTCTTGCATAGCTTCTACCCAATCTTCATCTAATAAAGCTTCATCAGCTTTTTTTTGGTTCAATGGTAGATAGAAAGCTTGAGAAGAAACAGAAATTTGCAGTTGCTTGGGGTGGAAACTCTAATTTTCTTCTTGTTTGGACAGCTTCTTCAATAGGACCAATAATGTTTGAGTGTGGATGGTCTCTATGTTCCCTTAAATTGTTCCCTAAGGGAGAATTTGAAGTAGGATCAACATTATCTTGTTGATTGGGTGTGTTGTGTGTCTGATACTGAGTGGAATTCTGGTCAGTATTAGACACCTGAGGTTGCTGTTCAGCTTCATCTTCCAGAGATGAGGTGGATTCTTGTGAAGTGTTGGATGTTTCACCTTCTTCATATGTAGAGTGGTTCAGTTAGTATTAGTCACAGTAGATTAAGACTGAGTTCGAACTTGATCAGTTTCATTAAACTTATTAGGAATAAAATGTGGATGAAACTTGGGCTCTTCAGCAATGGAGTTTTATGGATTGCATAGAATATCTATGCCACTTATGTCTTCACTTGCCGATGTAGAATGCTCATTCTGATCTTCATCAAATGTGACATGAATGGATTCTACAATCATCTTAGTTGAGATGATATACACTCTGAAGGCTTTAGAGTGTGGAGAGTAGTTCATGAACACACCTTCATTTGCTTTGGGAGCAAATTTATTGAGAATTTTTTTTTTGTACTGAGTACAAAGCATTTACTCCCAAAAATGTGGAAGTATACCACATTAGGAATCTTGCCATTATATAACTCATATGGAGTCTTCAGATGTCTCTGGACTATAGTGGCTCTATTCTGAGTGAAGTTGGCACAATTTACAGCTTCAGCCCAGAAACTCAGTGCCAGTCCAGCATGGCATAATAAAGTTCTTGCAGCTTCAATTTGTGTTCTATTCTTTCTTTCTACAACACCATTTTGTTGTGGTGTGTAGGCTGCAGAGAAGTTTTGAATGATTCCTTTTTCTTCACAGAAATCGGCTAATACTGAGTTCTTAAACTCAGTACCATGGTCACTTCTAAGTTGCTTGACCTCGTTGCCTTTTTGAAGTTCCTCTCTTTTTATGTAGGCAATGATTTCTGTTGTTGCATCTGACTTAGTCTTGAGGAAGATGACCCAAGTATATCTTGAGAATTCATCAACTAAGACTAGGGTATAGATCTTTTTGGCCAAAGATGGTGTGCTGATGGGGCCAAAAAGATCCATGTGTATCATAGTAAGAGGTTCATTAATGGAATGATTGACTTTGGACTTGAATGAACTCTTCTTCTGCTTGCCCATTTCACATGCTGAGCATAACTTATCTTTTGAATAAGTAATAGTGGGCAACCCTCTCACCAGTTTCTTCATACTGAGCTCGTTGATATTTCTAAAGTTGATGTGAGAGAGTTTCTTGTGCCATAGCCAATGCAACTCTGGCTTGACTTTAGAAAGCAGTCATAGTCGAATAGTTGGGTCTATTTCAGATAGGTTGACAACATATACATCTTTTTCTCTTCTAGCAATGAGTACAGGATGCCCTTTATCATTGTAGATGATTCCTGCAACCTTCCTGAATCGAGCTTCATTGTCATCATCACACATCTGGCTGATACTGAGCAGATTGTGTTTAAGACCCTCTACATAGGCAACTCTTTTAAAAGTTATGTTGCCTGCCTTGATCACACCATAACCTCTTGTCTTTCCCACCGAGTCATCTTTAAACTTAACAGAAGGACCCTTCTCTGGAGTATAATTTAGAAGGTACTCCATACTGCCAGTCATGTGTCTTGAGCAGCCACTATCTAAGTACCATTTTCTGTCACCCTGCACAAGACACACAATAAGAATTAGTTCCTTTTAGGAACCCATTTTTGAATGGGACCTTTGGTGGGAAAAACAGATTTTGATTTGATCTCTTTGTTTGGAGAGGTCAGTATCACTTCAGGGGAAACTTTAGAAGTTTTCTTTGGTGATACTGACTTAGTTTCTCTCCTTTTCTTTGGTACTGAGTACCTAGGACTTGAGAGATCAGTCCAGCATTCATCTCCCTTATGACCAGTATGATGACATCTATAACATTTTCTAGGTCTATTTCGAAACATATTTTCATACGGTATTTTAGAAAACTGTTGCACTTTCGGTAGATCAGTATGAGTAAGTTTTGCAAACTTTTTACTTAAAACTTTAATCTGATCACCAAGTGTTTTTAAAACGTTATTTTTGTCATTTTTAATAGGTGTATTAACATTGTTTTTAACTGGTTTAGGAGGTGAAGGATCTGGTTGCTTCTTTTTATTTGGCAGAGAAGTCTTGCTAATATTATTAGTGGTAGACTTCTTGTCTCTGCCAATTAAGGACCTAGTTGAAGTTGTTTTCTGTTTATCATGTTTTGAAGAAACAACTTTAAGAGGTCTTTTAGATGTCTCAGTATACGATGTTCCTGTTCCTGCAACTTCTGAATTAGATGAAACATTTGAGATAGAGGTAATCTTATTATCATTATATAATTCAAAAGTTGTTGTATTAAATAATAATTCAAAAGGTGGAACAGCAGAAGTGTGATACTCAGCTATTGGGAGCTCAGTATCAGACATTTCTTTCACAGGAAATTCAATACTGAGTTCTTGTAGCTCAGTATAGCACTTCGAGCAGATGGAGGGACCAATAGGTTTTTCTAAAATATCATTTTCCTCATCATCTGACTCAGTTTGACATCCAACTTCACAAAAAGTTTTAGCTTTTATGAATTTAATAGGGTTCATATTTGAAAACTCTTCAAATAAATCAGCAAAATTGTTCCTATTTTTAAATTGAGGATCAACACCAAGTACAGCCGTCACATTTTCTGGGAATTGTTGATTTAAACATTTATTTAATTTTATAGAAGCATTTCCCCAAGATTTACACTGTTTTTCAAATTTCTCTTTTTCAAGTTTGTGTAAATGAGCTTTATCAGCTAATCTTTGGTTAATGTCCTTTAAATCTGAAAAGTTTAGTTCTAAATCTTTATACTTTGCTAATTTATCTAAGTTTTCATTATTTACCCTTTCAAGTTCTTGAATTGTTAATTTTAAAGCTTTTTCTTCTTGTACAGAAGTTTTAAGATCAACAATCATATACTCAAAAATCTTGGTTTTTTCATTCACTGAATAAGTTTGAAAGGAACTTACCTTGTACAACTGAGTGGAATCCCAATCAGTATGGACACTCATCCTCTTAGCCTCTTTGATATCCTTTTCAAAGGAGCTCTTCAAATCATCTTCAGTGAAAGCCATAAAGGCTTTATTCTCAATCTCTTCCTCATCATCACTTAAGTCTTCATCCATCCATGCTTCTGAGTAAAGTGCTTGATGAGGTGCTACATTCCCTACTGCCCTCTTGCCCTTGCTCCAATTCTTCAGCTTGACATATTTGTCTCTATACCTCTTTGCTCGGTATGCAATCTTGTCATTTTGGTCAGTCTCAGAAGACTTGGTATGACAATTTGCAGCAATATGTCCAGGCTTTCCACACCTATAGCAAAGACCTGATCTTGGATCAGTATTAGAAGAGCTAACACCAAGCCTCTTCTTTTTCAACTGATCCAGTTTCATAGACATAAGAGCCATTTGGGTTTCAAGCTCTTCTGCCTCAGCATCAGCAAGATCAACTTCTGGTTCTTCTGGCTCAGTTACAGTATATGCCTGTTGCACAACTAGAGCCATGCCAGTGGAAGCCTTGTCAGTTTTCTTCCAGTTGATCAGTCTTGCAGCATTGTTCTCCTCATGATTCAACATTAGACCATACAAAGTTTGAAGAGTGTATGACTCAATGTTGTTAGCAGCATTGACAGAGTTTTTCATGTCAAGAAATTGTTGAGGAAGACTATCCAGGACCTTTTGAACAAGCTCTCCTTCCACTTTCACAATGCCTACACTGATTAAATCATGGATAACAGTATTGAACCTGTTATAAAGAGTGGTGATGTCTTCATTAGGAGTTGAGAAGAAGTTTTCATATTTCCTTCTCATGTTGCTTTTTCTTTGCAACTTCACCTTTGCTGTGCCTTCATAGGTGACTGATAGGCTATCCCACATAGCCTTTGCTGTTGGCAATTTCATAATTGCATTAAGTATTTCTTTGGTAACATCATTACCAATCACTCCCTTTGCTCTTGAGTCTAGACTGAATAACTGACGGTCAGTATCAGTCCAGGTATGTTTCAGTTTTGGAACTGTCCTTACGCTCTCAGGAGCATCTTCAGTAGCAGCAACAGGTTCCATAGTTTGTGGAATGATGGGACCATCATATAGTACAGTGAGCATCTCATGGTGAATAGATTCAAGATACCACTGAGCTTTAAGCTTCCATTGATGAAAGTCTTTTCCATCAAAGATGGGCACTCCCTTACCAGACATAACTGGTGCAATAATAGTAGACATTTTGGATTTTTGAGTGTTGGAGGGATAAATGTAGGGAATGGCTGCCAGGGTTATAGATCGACTAAATAAAGATTAATTTAGCCTGCTCTGATACCAGTTGTTAGGTCACAACACCCTGGTTTGGTGGTTAATTGATTAGATAATTATAACTTAAGACAAATATTGTATAAGAACAAGATATAAGTCAAATGTATAATTCCACTAAGTGTGGCTTGTTGCGGAATAACAAGACCACTGATCAATTACAAAAGGTATAGAAATGTAAAGTAAATTGGTGGTGTTCTCCTTTGCAAGATGATCTCTATTTATAATGATATAGAGATCTTACATAATGGGCAAAGGAGTAACCGAAGGACTAAACTAAGAAAATGACTAAGATCAAGGGATTTGATCTTAGTCCGTTACATAACAAGTGTAACTCAGTCCTTCTACTCAGTATCACTATCTGATACTGAGTACTGATACTGAGTTCCAATACTGGTCACTCAGTATCAGTCCTAAACTTAGCTATTTTATTCTACATATTACTCAAAGCTAGTCTAGGTTGTTTTGTTATCTTAAAATCCAAAGGGGTAAGGCTTTTTGCCTTAACAGTGTTTTTCTGTAACGTGTCGTCCACTACCCGAGCTACAATTCTTCATTTAATGCCTTTTGAGGAAGGCAGTCTCCCGGTTAAATACCTTGGAGTGCCTCTGATATCTTCTAAATTATTATTCAGAGATTGTAAAATCCTTATAGAAAAGATGCAGAATCGAATAAATGATTGGAAGAATAGATTCCTATCCTTTGCGGGTCGTCTCCAATAGATTATTTCAGTGCTATCTAATTTAAACATCTATTGGGCATCGGTTTTTACTCTTCCAACCCGTATCATACATGAGCTCGAGCAATTAATGAGGGGGTTTTTGTGGTGTCAAGGCGAAATGAAGAAGGGTAAGGCCAAAGTCTATTGGGAGGTAGTTTGCAAACCAAAATCTGAGGGGGGACTCGGTATCCATCGTATTAAAGATTTTAATGCTGCCCTAATGGCATACCATATCTGGGGTATAGTGTCAAATAAGGAGTCGTTATGGGTTCAATGGATTCATTCTTATAAGCTGCGGGTCGGAGTTTTTGGGACATCCCTAGCACGGGTTCTATGAGCTGTTCTTGGAGGAAGTTGCTCCAATTAAGAAACGAAGTCAGACCTTTTATATGGCATGCGATTCGTGACGGGAAATATACTTCCATTTGGTTTGATAAATGGAGCATGGCTAGTCCGTTTTTTCAATTCCTTTCTCATAGGGATATTACTAGAGCTGGGTTTTCGGCCCATGATGTGGTGTCGGACCTAATTACTGATAATATTTGGATTTGGCCAACTGCCTGGTACGTTAGGTTCCCGGAACATACTTGTATTTCGGTGCACCGGCTTGTCCCTGATTAAAAGGACTGTGTAGTTTGGTTAGACTTAAATGGGTCTTCTCAGTCTTTCTCGGTTAATCTAGCTTGGAATTCTATCAGATCAAGGGAGGTTGAGGTCCCTTGGCAATATGTTGTATGGTTCTCCCATTGTATCCCTCGACATGCTTTTCATATGTGGCTTGTTATGAACAACCGCCTAAAAACTCAAGATATGTTGAAACAATGGGATGTACACCATGACACTAATATAGCCTCTTTGCGGTGCCCTCTATGTGGTCTTATTCCTGATTCCCTAACTCATCTGTTTTTTGAATGTACTTATTCTTCGCAGGTTTGGGTTAAAATCAGATTGCTTGGGGGGATGGACACGATTGCACCAAGAATTGCTGATATTATTGATTACCTAACTCCAATGTCCAGAGGAAGGTTAGCCAAAAGTGTTATCTCTCGTATCTTGATTGGAGCTACTACTTATTATATTTGGTTAGAGAGAAATGCAAGATTGTTCAAAAATTAGTCCAAGCCGCATATGCAGTTATGTGACGAGATTATTGCCACTGTTCGGTTAAAACTGATGACTTTAAAGTTTAAGAAGAAGACGGTCGATGTTCAACGGCTGCTAGCCAGCTGGAAGATCCCAGACTCGGTTGTTTAGCTCAGTGTTTTGTTTAAGTTTTCTGCTTTTGTTTAATATGAGTGTTTGGTTGGTTTTGTGAGGTAGTTGCTAGTGCTAGTTGGTCTTAGTTTTGTTTATAGCATGTCATAAACTCTATCTTTGTTGTGTCAAGCTTCTGCTTGAGGTCAATGTGACCCTCTGTCACATTCCTATGTAGTTCTTTTTTTGTGATTAATATATTTAGCCAGGGTAATCCCTTTACCAAAAAAAAAAAACCTATAACAATGGCCCTTTAACCATTATAACCACTAGATGTCCATAACTCATACCAATGGCTCTTGAACCATTATAACTACTACCAATGACCAATAGCCTTTAGAAATCCATTTTACAAGTAATAGGTGTCCATAACCCATAACCATGGCCCTTGAACAATTTTAACCACTAGATATCCACAACTCATACCGATGGCCGTTGAACCATTATAACTACTACCCATGACCAATATCCTATAGATATCCATTTTACAAGTAATAGATGTCCATAACCCATAACCCCTTGAACCAATATAACAAGTAGATGTACATAACTCATACCCATGGCGCTTGAACCATTATAACCACTAGCCATGACCAATAGCTTGTAAATGGCCCTTTTTCAAGTAATAGCTGTCCGTAACACATACCCATGACCCTTGAACCATTATAACCACTAGATGTCCATAACTCATACCGATGGCCCTTGAACCATTATAACTACTAGCCATGACCAATAGCCTATAGATATCCATTTTACAAGTTATAGGTGTCCATAAACCATAACCACGGCCCTTGAACCATTATAACCATTCATGAGCTCGAGCAACTAATGCGAGGGTTTCTGTGGTGTCAAGGCGAAATGAAGAAGGGAAAAGCAAAATTTTCTTGGGAGGTAGTGTGCAAACCAAAATCTGAAGGGGGTCTGGGTATCCGTCGTATTAAAGATTTTAATGCTGCCCTAATGACATACCATATCTGGAGTATGGTGACTAACAAGGAGTCGTTATGGGTCCAATGGATTCATTCTTATAAGTTGCGGGGTAGAAGTTTTTGGGATACTCCCATCATGGGTTCTATGAGCTGGTCTTGGAGGAAGTTGCTCCAATTAAGAAACAAAGTTAGGCCTTTTATATGGCATACGATACGTGATGGAAAATCTACTTCCATTTGGTTTGACAAATGGAGCATGGCTAGTCCAATCTTTCAATTCCTCACTCACAGAGATATCACTAGAGCTGGGTTTTCCCCCTTGATATGGTGTCGGACTTGATTACTGATAATAATTGGACTTGGCCAAATGATTGGTATGCTAGGTTCCCGGAAATTACAAGTATCCTGGTCCCCCAACTTATTCCAGAACAAAAGGATGGTGTAGGTTTGTTGGATCTCAATGGGTCTTCTCAGGCTTTCTCGGTCTATCTAGCTTGGAACTCTATTATATCAAGGGAGGTTGAGGTCCCTTGGAAATCTGTTGTTTGGTTCCCCCATTGTATCCCTCGCCATGCTTTTCATATGTGGCTAGTTATGAACAACCGCTTAAAAACCCAAGATATGTTGAAACAATGGGATATTCACCATGATACGGATACCGCCTCTTTGCGGTGCCCTCTATGTGGTCTTATTCAAGACTGCCACCCTCATCTATTTTTTGAATGTACATATTCTTTGCAGGTTTGGGTTAAAATCAGATTGCTTGGGGGGATGGACATGATTGCTCCAAGAATTGCTGATATTATTGATTACCTTACTCCAATGTCTAGAGGAAGGTCAGCAAAAAGTGTTATCTCTCGTATATTGATTGGAGCTACTACGTATTATATCTGGTTAGAGAGAAATGCAAGATTGTTCAGGAAGAAGTCCAAGACGCATATGCAGTTATGTGATGAGATTATTGCCACCGTTCGGTTAAAACTGATGACATTAAAGTTTAAGAAGAAGACGGTTGATATTCAACGGCTGTTAACTAGCTGGAAAATCCCAGACTCGGTTACATAGATCAGTGTTTTGTTTTAGTTGCCTGCTTTTGGTTTGTTTGATTGTTTGTCTTGGTTATGCGAGGTAGTTCCTAGTGCTTGTTTAGCTTTGTTTATGGCATGTCATAAACTCTGTCTTGGTTTGTCAAGCTTCTGCTTGAGGTCAATGTGACCGCCTGTCACATTCCTTTGTACTTATTTTTTATTAATATACTTAGCCAGGGTAATCCCCTTTACCCAAAAAAAAAACTCATACCGATGGCCCTTGAACCATTATAACCACTAGATGTCCATAACTCATACCGATGGCCCTTGAACCTTTATAACTACTAGCCATGACCAATAACCTATAGATATCCATTTTACAAGTAATAGGTGTCCATAACCCATAACCATGGCCCTTGAACCATTATAACCAGTAGATGTCCATAACTCATACTGATGGCCCTTGAATCATTATAACTACTAGCCATGACCAATAGCCTACATATATCCATTTTACAAGTAATAGGTGTCCATAACCCATAACCATGGCCCTAGAACTATTAAAACCACTAGATGTCCATAACTCATACCGATGGCCCTTGAACCATTATAACTACTAGCCATGACCAATTGCCTATAGATATCCGTTTTACAAGTTATAGGTGTCCATAACCCATAACCATGGCCCTTGAACCATTATAACCTGTAAATGTCCATAACTCAAACCGATGGCCCTTGAACCATTATAACCACTAGATGTCCATAACTCATACCAATGGCCCTTGAACCATTATAACTACTTCCTATGACCAATAGCCATTAGATATCCATTTAACAAGTAATAGGTGTCCATAACCCATAACCATGGCCCTTGAATCAATATAACCACTATATGTCCATAAACCATACCCATGTCCCTTGAACCATTATAACTACTAGCCATGACCAATAGCCTATAAATATCCATTTTACATGTAATAGGTGTCCATAACCTATAACCATGGCCCTTGAACCATTATAACCACTAGATGTCCATAACTCATACCATTGTCCCTTGAACCATTATAACTACTACCTATGACCTAAAGTCTTTAGATATCCATTTTACAAGTAATAGCTGTCTATAACCCATAACCATGGCCCTTGAACAATTTTAACCACTAGATGTCCACAACTCATACCGATGGCCGTTGAACCATTATAACTACCAGCCATGACCAATAGCCTATTGATATCCATTTTACAAGTAATAGGTGTCCATAACCCATAACCATGACCCTTGAACCAATATAACCAGTAGATGTACTTAACTCATACCCATGGCGCTTGAACAATTATAACCACTAGCCATGACCAATAGCTTATAGATGGCCCTTTTACAAGTAATCGGTGTCCATAACACATACCCATGACCCTTGAACCATTATAACCACTAGATGTCCATAACAGTCCGATGGCCCTTGAACCATTATAACTACTAGCCATGACCAATAGCCTATCGATATCCATTTTACAAGTAATAGGTGTCCATAACCCATAACCATGGCCCTTGAACCATTATAACCACTAGTTGTCCATAACTCATAGCGATGGCCCTTGAACCATTATAACTACTAGCCATTACCAATAGCCTACAGATATCAATTTTACAAGTAATAGGTGTCCATAACCCATAACCATGGCCCTTGAACCATTATAACCAGTAGATGTCCATAACTCATACTGATGGCTGTTGAACCATTATAACTACTAGCCATGACCAATAGCCTATTGATATCCATTTTACAAGTAATAGGTGTCCATAACCCATAACCATGGCCCTTGAACCAATATAACCAGTAGATGTACTTAACTCATACCCATGGCGCTTGAACCATTATAACCACTAGCCATGACCAATAGCTTATAGATGGCCCTTTTACAAGTAATCGGTGTCCATAAAACATACCCATGACCCTTGAACCATTATAACCACTAGATATCCATAATAATACCGATGGCCCTTGAATCATTATAACTACTAGCCATGACCAATAGCCTATAGATATCCATTTTACAAGTAATAGGTGTCCATAACCCATAACCATGGCCCTTGAACCATTATAACCACTAGATGTCCACAACTCATAGTGATGGCCCTTGAACCATTATAACTACTAGCCATTACCAATAGCCTACAGATATTAATTTTACAAGTAATAAGTGTCCATAACCCATAACGATGGCCCTTGAACCATTATAACCAGTAGATGTCCATAACTCATACTAATGGCCCTTGAATCATTATAACTACTAGCCATGACTAATAGCCTACAGATATCCATTTTACAAGTAATAGGTGTCCATAACACATAACCATGGCCCTAGAACTATTATAACCACTAGATGTCCGTAACTCATACCGATGGCCCTTGAACCATTATAACTACTAGCCATGACCAATAGCCTATAAATATCCATTTTACAAGTAATCGGTGTCCATAACCCGTAACCATGGCCCTTGAACCATTATAACAACTAGATGTCCATAACTCATAGTGATGGCCCTTGAACCATTATATCTACTAGCCATGACCAATTGCCTATAGATATCCATTTTACAAGTTATAGGTGTCCATAACCCATAACCATGTCCCTTGAACCATTATAACCAGTAGATGTCCATAACTCATACCGATGGCCCTTGAACCATTATAACTAGTAGCAATGACCAATAGCCTACATACATCCATTTTACAAGTAATAGGTGTCCATAACCCATAACCTTGGCCCTTGAACCATTTTAACAACTAGAGGTCCATAACTCATATCGATGGCCCTTGAACCATTATAACTACTACCCATGACCAATACCCTATAGATATCCATTTTAAGAGTAATAGGTGTCCATAACCCATAACCATGGCCCTTGAACCATTATAACCACTAGAGGTCCATAACTCATACCGATGGCCCTTGAACCATTATAACTACTACCCATGACCAATACCCTATAGATATCAATTTTACAAGTAACAGGTGTCCATAACCCATAACCATGGCCCTTGAACCATTATAACCACTAGAGGTCAATAACTCATACCGATGGCCCTTGAACCATTATAACTACTACCCATGAACAATACCCTTTAGATATCTATTTTACAAGTAATAGGTGTCCATAACCCATAACCATGGCCCTTGAACCATTTTAACCACTAGATGTCCATAACTCATACTGATGGCCCTTAAACCATTATAACTATTAGCCATGACGAATAGCATATAGATATCGATTTTACAAGTTACAGGTGTCCACAAACCATAACCATGGCCCTTGAACCATTATAACCAGTAGATGTCCATAACTCATACCGATGGCCCTTGAACCATTATAACAACTAGCCATGACCAATAGCCTATAGATATCCATTTTACAAGTAATAGGTGTCCATAACCCATAACCATGGCCCTTGAACCATTATAACCAGTAGATGTCCATAACTAATACCGATGGCCCTTGAACCATTATAAATACTAGCCATGACCAATAGCATACAAATATCCATTTTACAAGTAATAGGTGTCCATAACCCATAACCATGGCCCTTGAACCATTATAACCACTAGAGGTCCATAACTCATACCGATTGCCCTTGAACCATTAAAACTACTACCCATGACCAATACCCTACATATATCAATTTTACAAGTAATAGGTGTCCATAACCCATAACCATGGCCCTTGAACCATTATAACCACTAGAGGTCCATAACTCATACCGATGGCCCTTGAACCATTATAACTACTAGCCATGACCAATAGCCTACATATATCAATTTTACAAGTAATAGGTGTCCATAACCCATAACCATGGCCCTTGAACCATTGTAACCACTAGATGTCCATTACTCATACCAAAGGCCCTTGAACCATTATAACTACTAGCCATGACCAATAGCCTATAGATATCCATTTTACCAGTTATAGGTGTCCATAAACCATAACCATGGCCCTTGAACCATTATAACCAGTAGATGTCCATAACTCATACTGATGGCCCTTGAACTATTATAAACACTAGATGTCCATAACTCATACCGATGGACCTTGAACCTTTATAACTAATAGGCATGACCAATAGCCTATAGATATCCATTTTACAAGTAATAGGTGTCCATAACCCATCACCATGGCCCTTGAACCATTTTAACCACTAGATGTTCATAACTCATACCGATGGCAATTGAACCATTATAACTACTAGCCATGACCAATAGCCTATAGATATCCATTTTACAAGTAATTGTTGGAATATGCTTCACATGTATAACATATAGTTATATGGCTAGTTGTTTGTGAGCCTAAAGGGTCACACACTTAAACACTAAACACCATTATATAATTAGTGTAATTAGTGTAATTACATTAATTATTAATATATATAAGCTATGAGCTTGTCTATCATAAGTTTAATATTAAAAGTTAATATTGAAACTTTCTTGTGGGCAAACTAGAAGAAACAAAAGATAGGGACTTGTGGGCAAATAAGACTAATGATTTATGGAAATCATTAAAGGATTGTAATGGCACCATTAAGAGATATAATGGTCCATAAACTCCTTTCTTTGACCACACTTGGCCGTCCCCTCTCACACACACTTTGAAGGTGTTTTGTTTTCTCTCTTTTGCTCTCAAGACTCTAGGACTAGCATCCATTACATTGGTGTTCTTGGAAGTGTTGTGTGGACTTGCTTTAGAGGTATTCCCCATTGGAATCCTTGGTTTCGGTTGCTCACAATATCCATCCGAATTCATCATTGATCAAAGGCAACTAGGGTATGATTCTTATACCATTCTCTTTGATTTTTCTTTTAGTTTAATTGTATGATTGATATCAAGATCCTTTCATGGTGATAAATACTTTCCGCTGCGTTTTGTTAATTGTTTTAACCGAAAATCACCATTAGTGGTATCACGAGTCATTATATTAATCATATAATTAGCTAGATTTTGTAAAAAGTGGCAAAAATCAATCGGTTTTGATGTATAAAAATCCCGATCGGAAAGAAAAAAAAAAAAAAACCCTACGGTTTTTTGTTTTTTTTTTTTTTTTTCTTTCGGTTTTTTTTTTAATTTAAAAGATGGGTTAAAACATGTATTTTTGGAACCCTATTGTCACTTGTTACAAAATCAAATCAAAAAGTTAATCTAGTTTATTGAATTTTTTGATTATTTGGCTTGGAATTCTTGTTTAATTATGTTTTTTGATATGGCAAAACATGTATTTTTGCCATATCCCAAGCCAAAGCCTTGTCAAATTGTTGATTGTTTGTGCAAACCGATGAAAGCCTAGACCGTTTGTGAATGAATGTGGTTGATGTTTGGTTGTTTGTTTATTTCGGGAAAAGCCGTGTTTTTTTTTGGCTTAATTGTTGTAATTTGTTTCATTTTTTTTTCTTTTATTTTTGGTGCCATTTTTGGGGCAATTTGTAATGTAAAAGTAATAGAATAGATAGTATTTATTTTATCTTTTTATTGTAAATTGTTTGACAAAAATATTGAAGACTTATGAAGAAAACAACAAATTTCCGTCACAAAAGCGAGGGCTGTACGAAAACAGGTTTTCCAGAGGCATACGGACTCCTTTTTGGGCGATTCAAAAGCCCAAAATGCTTGCAAAGTCGTGGGCTACAACTTTCCAGAAGGCCGGGAAGACCAGCGAAGACTCCTTCAGTGACTTTTCGGGCTTCAAAGTCTGCTGGAATTTTCTGGCAGATTACACTTTTTCACAATTTTGGGTTCTACTTGCTCAAGAATGTCTTGGAGCAAGTGGGAGCCCATTGGGTTTATGTAGGCCCGTTTGGGTTCATGTTGGCCCGTCCCCTAGTTTGACCCTTCGGTCCGTCGTGATGACTCACGTGACCGAACCTAGGATTTCATCGGTCGAGGTTTGCACAAAATTATGTTGCATGTTTTATTCTTTGTTTGTGGTTGTTTTTCTTTTCTATTAGATACAAATAGTAAAACAAATTAAAAATGGTTTTTTTGACACAAACATTAAAACATTCAAACCCTTAATCATCGATGACTACTAGTTAATCATTGATGATTAAACCTTTAATCTAAAATCGTTTTGAGATTAAACTAAGTTTAAATATGATTTGAAACTCATCACTTAATAATCGCTAAAAGTTTTTACCGTTTATTACAAGACTTATGAAGTGGTATGAATGAAGTACATGATTCATTCATATCTTAAATAAAATTTTATTAAATTAAAATTTAAACATACCTAAAATTTAAGTCACGCCGTCCAATCGGTTGTAAATCACTTGCTTCTATTTTTGAATTCACGTGAGACGTGGTTTGAATTTAAATCCGAGGTCATTATTCTCTACGGTGAGACCTAGATCTATTTTGACATGATTTCACATTGGATGACTTAATCAAGTTAACGGTGAGACCTTGACTCGAGGCGACGATGCGACAAACATGCCACTTGACCCTAGATGCTTGTTCACTAGGTGCCATGAAGTCCCATACCTCTAAGAGTTGCACTTGTAATGCAATTGTTGAACGTCACCTACCTATTGGATCTATCATCTCTAGCAGATCAACTGATGCGATGATAGAAGCTCAATGGGATCTTAGCTTTTAATTAAAATTAATTGGGTAGTTAATTTATTAAAAGAAATTATTATTAAAAATACTAATTAATGAACTTTGTAATTTTGTAGATGACTTCAAACAATCAAACCCTAACACATACCACCATTCGTTCCGTTCTCGAAAAAGAGAAACTTGATGGAACGAACTTTGTGGACTGGTCTCGTAACCTAAGGATTGTCCTTAGGGCCGAGCATAAGTACCACCATTTGGAGGAGGCGCTGCCCCCTGCCCCTGCTGCTACCGCCACTGCTGCTGTTCGTACAGCCTATACCAAAAGGTTTAACGAACAACAGGAAGTCGCCGCGCTTATGCTAGTGAGCATGATTCCCGATATTCAAAAGAATCTCGTGGACCTCACTGCATTTGATATGATGCGTGAACTAACGACCATGTATCAAAAGCAAGCCGAGCAGGAACTCTTTGACACTGTCAAAGCCTTCCACGCTTGTAAGCAGGAGGAGGGACAGTCTGTTAGCTCTTATCTCTTGAAGATGAAGAGCTACTTAGACCAAATGGAGAGGCTTGGTTACGCTATGCCGCACATCCTTGGGATTAGCTTGATTCTAACGTCCTTAAACAAGGATTTTGCACCGTTTGTCATGACTTATCATATGCATAGTATGGGGAAGACATTCGCCGAATTACATGCTATGCTGAAACAAACGGAAGAAAGCCTACCCAAGAAAACTCCGGCCCCTACTGTCCTTGCTATAAGGCAAGGAAAGATCCAAAAACCAAAACCGCAAGTAGTTGCAAAGGGCCAAGGCAAGGGAAAGCAAGTTTACAAGCCCAAGCCAAAGGTTCCCCCACCTACTCGTAAGGAGCATCCCGCTAAGGATCTTGCTTGCCATCACTGCGGTGAACCAGGCCATTGGAGGAGGAATTGTCCTGCCTACCTGGCAGAGTTGATGAAGAACAAAGCCAACAAGGTTGGCACATCAGGTATCTTCACAATAGAACTATATGCTTTCCCTAAGAAATCATGGGTATATGACACTGGTTGTGGAACTCACATTTGTAATACCATGCAGGGTCTAAGGGGAAGTAGAAAGCTAAACCATGGAGCTTTGGACTTGTACGTGGGCAATGGCAATCGTGCACCGGTCGAAGCTATAGGAAGCTATGATTTAATCCTTCCTAGTGGTTTAATTATTGTATTAGACAATTGTCACTATGCGCCTAGTATTACTAGGGGTATAGTATCGCTTTCTTGTTTGTGGAATAATGGTTTTATTCATACGTTTACGGATTATGGTATTTCAGTTTCAAAGGATAATGTTTTTTACTTTAATGCTATTCCTCGTGATGGTATCTTTGAGATTGACATGCATAATCGTATCACAAACAGTAGTTCTATTTATACATGTAGCAATAAGAAATCCAAGAAGAATTTGGATTCTACTTACCTATGGCATTGTCGCCTTTGCCATGTTAACAAGAAACGCGTTTTGAAATTACAAAAGGATGGACTTATAAAATCAGATGATTCTGAATCATTTGATAAATGTGTTTCTTGCATATCTGGTAAAATGGCGCGCAAGCCTTTCTCCCATGTAGGCGAAAGGGCCAACGATCTACTTGGACTCATACATACTGATGTATGTGGCCCTTTTAGAACTCGAACTAGGGAAGGTGCTACCTATTTCATTACTTTCACTGACGACTTTAGTCGTTATGGTTATGTTTACTTGATTAAACATAAACATGAAACCTTTGAAACGTTCAAAGCTTTCCAAAATGAAGTAGAAAATCAACTCGGCAAGAAGATAAAGGCTCTTCGTTCTGATCGAGGAGGAGAGTACATGAGCCATGAGTTCCAAGATCATCTTAAGAATTGTGGGATTGTCTCACAATTCACTCCCCCTTATACACCACAGCATAATGGTGTATCAGAGAGGAGAAATCGCACCTTGCTTGACATGGTTCGATCGATGATGAGTCCTACCACTCTGCCTCTATCTTTTTGGGGTTATGCACTCAAATCGGCTGCTCGCATACTAAATATGGTTCCCACCAAGAAGGTTGAAAAGACACCATATGAGATATGGCATGGGAAAGTCCCTAACTTGTCTTACTTGAAGGTCTGGGGTTGTGAGGCTCTCGTGAAACGAGACACGCCAAACAAACTTGAACCCAGAGCTGTCAAGTGCATCTTTATAGGATACCCTGAGGAAACGATGGGTTACTATTTCTACTACCCACCTGAGCAAAAAGTAATTATTGCTCGTTATGCTGAGTTTCTTGAGAGCAATCTCATTTCACAAGAAGCAAGTGGGAGTACCATCGACTTTGACGAGATTCCAAGCGATGAAGATGCACAACCTATTGTAGAGACTAGCGAACATCAAGATGAGGCTGAACACGAAACTGTTCCTGTTGCACCTCAAAATGATGTAATCCCTGTTCGAAGGTCCGCAAGGACACCTCATGCACCTGAACGATATGGTTTCCATGTCGATGCTGAGGAGCTGAGTTTAGGGGATCATAATGAACCCCCTAACTATCGAGCTGCATTATCAGATTCTGAATCTGACAAATGGCTTGATGCTATGAACGCGGAAATGCAATCCATGAAAGATAACCAAGTATGGACTTTGGTTGATCTTCCTCCTAACAGTAAGACTGTTGGTAGCAAGTGGCTCTTCAAGAAGAAGACCGACATGGATGGCAATGTACACACCTATAAAGCTCGATTGGTAGCAAAAGGTTATACTCAAACCTACGGGATTGACTATGATGAAACCTTCTCACCTGTTGCCGACGTTAGAGCTATTAGGATTGTCATAGCCATAGCAGCGTACTATGACTATGAGATTTGGCAAATGGATGTTAAAACTGCTTTCTTAAATGGACATCTTGATGAAGATGTTTATATGGTTCAACCTGAGGGTTTTGTTAATCCAAAACACCCAAAGAAAGTATGTAAGCTTCAAAGGTCCATTTATGGACTAAAGCAAGCATCCAGAAGTTGGAACAAAAGATTCGATGAGGAAGTCAAATCGTTTGGCTTTACTCAGAATCCCGACGAGCCATGTGTATATGTAAGAGCTAGTGGGAGCATTGTCGTCTTTCTAATCCTATATGTCGATGACATACTACTCATAGGAAATAACATTCCAATGCTACAAGATGTAAAATCCTGGCTTGGGAAGTGCTTCGCTATGAAGGATCTTGGGGAAGCGGCATATATACTTGGTATAAAGATCTATCGAGATCGATCAAAGCGGTTAATCGGACTAAGTCAAAGTGCGTACATTGATAAGATTCTAAAACGGTTTAGAATGGATGCTTCCAAACGTGGAAGTCTCCCTATGCAACACAATGTACACTTGAGTAAGACTCAAGGACCGTCCTCACCTGATGAGATGAAACGTATGCGTGATGTCCCCTATGCCTCGGCAGTAGGATCTATCATGTATGCTGTGCGGTGCACAAGACCTGATGTAGCGTTCTCTCAGAACCTTACAAGCCGATATCAACAGAATCCAGGTGAGAGTCACTGGACTGCTGTTAAGAACATACTGAAGTATCTTAGGAATACTAAAGATATGTTTCTTGTTTATGGTGGTGAAAGTCAAGATGAACTGAGCGTCACTTGTTATTCTGATGCTAGTTTTGAGACTGATAGAGATGATTCCAAATCTCAAACGGGGTATGTTTTCGTTTTGAACGGAGGCGCTGTTGATTGGAAAAGTGCAAAGCAGAGCACTATCGCTATGTCTTCTACAGAAGCTGAATACATTGCAACTACTGAAGCTGCAATGGAAGCTGTTTGGATGAGGAAATTCATTTCTGGGCTTGGTGTTGTCCCCAGTAATGAAAAACCTATGGATATGTTCTGTGATAACACAGGTGCTATCATCATTGCCAACGAACCTGGTGTTCAGAAAGGTGCCAGACATTATCGGAGGAAGCTTCACTACATTAGAGATGCGATCCTAATGGGAGATGTACGCTTGCTCAAAATTCATACAGATGACAACTTAGCTGATCCCTTCACGAAGCCAATGTCATGTACCAAACATATTGAACATGCTAGAAGCATTGGACTTCGACCAGCTAATAGTTTCATGTAATCTGTTTTAGTATTTGGATAATGGAACATTGAGCAGTTTTTATTGGAATAAATTGATATATTTGATATGATCGTTTTTATATGAATATCTACTGTGTTCTATATTTGCATGTTTATATCCATGAATATTTACTGCGTTTTATATTCTAAATTGTCCATTGTCATAATTAATAATATGGGAATATTATTAAGACAAATCTGAGGGCATTGATGACATTATCTTAGTATGACTAAGGATGATGAAATCAAACTCACATGTTGTCCATAATGATGCACAATTGGACTGACCCAACCTATGAGAAATCACTTCATGGATTTATGTCACAAGTGAATCTCACAAAGGCTTTGTCACTTATCCTCTGACTTGAGATGCAAGTTGGTTTGTGTATGTAGAGGGGCAAACTTTGATATGGTTAAACGTTGACCTGAACAAGGCTGCTATAACAACCATTATCGGGTTTGTCATTAAGCATATGACAGACACGTGCAGTCAATAAAGAATTTGTTCCTCCACACATGTGGATTAGATACTACTGGGCCCCTCGATGATTTGAATAGATGTATGTGTGGCCACACCCAAAAGGTAATCAAGATGAATCTTGATTGGTTTTGGTAATCTACTTCAATATATAGATCGAGAAACAGAATCGTTGAAATTTTAGATTGACATTTATCCTTGTCTAAAATTCAACATAGTATCAGTAACAAAAGGATAACTGCTTGAAAAACCTTGAACAAAGATTTTATGAAACTCCTCATGTACTTCTAGGGGCATTGGCGGGTTGCTAGACTCTAACCTTTGCTTGTATAACTACTTGATGTTATCACGTGCGCAAGTGGGAGCTGTTGGAATATGCTTCACATGTATAACATATAGTTATATGGCTAGTTGTTTGTGAGCCTAAAGGGTCACACACTTAAACACTAAACACCATTATATAATTAGTGTAATTAGTGTAATTACATTAATTATTAATATATATAAGCTATGAGCTTGTCTATCATAAGTTTAATATTAAAAGTTAATATTGAAACTTTCTTGTGGGCAAACTAGAAGAAACAAAAGATAGGGACTTGTGGGCAAATAAGACTAATGATTTATGGAAATCATTAAAGGATTGTAATGGCACCATTAAGAGATATAATGGTCCATAAACTCCTTTCTTTGACCACACTTGGCCGTCCCCTCTCACACACACTTTGAAGGTGTTTTGTTTTCTCTCTTTTGCTCTCAAGACTCTAGGACTAGCATCCATTACATTGGTGTTCTTGGAAGTGTTGTGTGGACTTGCTTTAGAGGTATTCCCCATTGGAATCCTTGGTTTCGGTTGCTCACAATATCCATCCGAATTCATCATTGATCAAAGGCAACTAGGGTATGATTCTTATACCATTCTCTTTGATTTTTCTTTTAGTTTAATTGTATGATTGATATCAAGATCCTTTCATGGTGATAAATACTTTCCGCTGCGTTTTGTTAATTGTTTTAACCGAAAATCACCATTAGTAATAGTTGTCCATAACCCATAATCATGGCCCTTGAACCATTATAACAACTAGATGTCCATAGCTTATAGCGATGGCCCTTGAACCATTATATCTACTAGCCATGACCAATTGCCTATAGATATCCATTTTACAAGTTATAGGTGTCTATAACCCATAACCATGGCCCTTGAACCATTATAACCAGTAGATGTACATAACTCATACTGATGGCCCTTGAATCATTGTAACTACTAGCCATGACCAATAGCCTACAGATATCCGTTTTACAAGTAATAGATGTCCATAACCCATAACCATGGCCCTAGAACTATTATAACCACTAGAGGTCCATAACTCATACTGATGGCCCTTGAACCATTATAACTACTAGCCATGACCAATAGCCTATAGATATCCATTTTACAAGTAATAGGTGTCCATAACCCATAACCATGGCCCTTGAACCATTATAACTACTAGCTATGACCAGAAGCCTACATATATCAATTTTACAAGTAATAGGTGTACATAACCCATAACCATGGCCCTTGAACCATTGTAACCACTAGATGTCCATAACTCATGCTGATTGCCCTTGACCCATTATAACTACTACCCATGACCAATGGCCTTTAGATATCCATTTTACAAGTAATAGGTGTCCATAACCCATAACCATGGCCTTGAACCATTATAACCACTAGAGGTCCATAACTCATATCGATGGCCCTTGAACCATTATAACTACTACCCATGACCAATACCCTATAGATATCCATTTTAAGAGTAATAGGTGTCCATAACCCATAACCATGGCCCTTGAACCATTATAACCACTAGAGGTCCATAACTCATATCGATAGCCCTTGAACCATTATAACTACTACCCATGACCAATACCCTTTAGATATCCATTTTACAAGTAATAGGTGTCCATAACCCATAACCATGGCCCTTGAACCATTTTAACCACTAGATGTCCATAACTCATACTGATGGCCCTTAAACCATTATAACTACTAGCCATGACAAATAGCATATAGATATCGATTTTACAAGTTATAGGTGTCCATAAACCATAACCATGGCCCTTGAACCATTATAACCAGTAGATGTCCATAACTCATACCGATGGCCCTTGAACCATTATAACAACTAGCAATGACCAATAGCCTATAGATATCCATTTTACAAGTAATAGGTGTCCATAACCCATAATCATGGCCCTTGAACCATTATAACAACTAGATATCCATAACTCATAGCGATGGCCCTTGAACCATTATAAATACTAGCCATGACCAATAGCATACAAATATCCATTTTACAAGTAATCGGTGTCCATAACCCATAACCATGGCCCTTGAACCATTATAACCACTAGAGGTCCATAACTCATACCGATGGCCCTTGAACCATTATAACTACTAGCCATGACCAATAGCCTACATATATCAATTTTACAAGAAATAGGTGTCCATAACCCATAACCATGGCCCTTGAACCATTGTAACCACTAGATGTCCATTACTCATACCGAAGGCCCTTGAACCATTATAACTACTAGCCATGACCAATAGTCTATAGATATCCATTTTACAAGTTATAGGTGTCCATAAACCATAACCATGGTCCTTGAACCATTATATCCAGTAGATGTCCATAACTCATACTGATGGCCCTTGAACCATTATAAACACTAGATGTCCATAACTCATACCGATGGCCCTTGAACCTTTATAACTAATAGCCATGACCAATAGCCTATAGATATCCATTTTACAAGTAATAGGTGTCCATAACCCATCACCATGGCCCTTGAACCATTTTAACCTCTAGATGTTCATAACTCATACCGATGGCAATTGAACCATTATAACTACTAGCCATGACCAATAGCCTATAGATATCCATTTTACAAGTAATAGTTGTCCATAACCCATAATCATGGCCCTTGAACCATTATAACAACTAGATGTCCATAACTCATAGCGATGGCCCTTGAACCATTATATCTACTAGCCATGACCAATTGCCTATAGATATCCATTTTACAAGTTATAGGTGTCCATAACCCATAACCATGGCCCTTGAACCATTATAACCAGTAGATGTCCATAACTCATACTGATGGCCCTTGACTCATTGTAACTACTAGCCATGACCAATAGCCTACAGATATCCGTTTTACAAGTAATAGATGTCCATAACCCATAACCATGGCCCTAGAACTATTATAACCACTAGAGGTCCATAACTCATACCGATGGCCCTTGAACCATTATAACTACTAGCCATGACCAATAGCCTATAGATATCCATTTTACAAGTAATAGGTGTCCATAACCCATAACCATGGCCCTTGAACCATTATAACTACTAGCCATGACCAGAAGCCTACATATATCAATTTTACAAGTAATAGGTGTACATAACCCATAACCATGGCCCTTGAACCATTGTAACCACTAGATGTCCATAACTCATATTGATTGCCCTTGACCCATTATAACTACTACCCGTGACCAATGGCCTTTAGATATCCATTTTACAAGTAATAGGTGTCCATAACCCATAACCATGGCCCTTGAACCATTATAACCACTAGAGGTCCATAACTCATATCGATGGCCCTTGAACCATTATAACTACTACCCATGACCAATACCCTATAGATATCCATTTTAAGAGTAATAGGTGTCCATAACCCATAACCATGGCCCTTGAACCATTCTAACCATTAGAGGTCCATAACTCATACCAATGGCCCTTGAACCATTATAACTACTACCCATGACCAATACCCTTTAGATATCCATTTTACAAGTAATAGGTGTCCATAACCCATAACCATGGCCCTTGAACCATTTTAACCACTAGATGTCAATAACTCATACTGATGTCCCTTAAACCATTATAACTACTAGCCATGACCAATAGCATTTAGATATCGATTTTACAAGTTATAGGTGTCCATAAACCATAACCATGGCCCTTGAACCATTATAACCAGTAGATGTTCATAACTCATACCGATGGCCCTTGAACCATTATAACCACTAGCAATGACCTGTTGGATTTTGGTGGGTTCTAAAACGCAGCGGAAACGTAAATTTAAAATTTTAATTTAACCACCAAGATCCACCAATGACCGAATCTCTAAACCCAAATCGTGCAACAAAGAAGAGAAAGAGAACATCATACCCTAGAAGACACCCGCAAGAATAGTGATGAACTCTTAAATGGATGAAGGTCACGAAGTCGTTCCCCTCTACCGTTGATCCACACCGAGTGAGCGATTCCTTCCAAGTTGCTAACCCGACACCGAAAAAGCTCAAGAAATCTTCTTAGATTTTCGGTAACAAAACACTTGTATTTTTAGAGAGAAAAACGAATTGCATTAACCCCTAATCAACCTCCCACATCTCTCTTATATAGATAAGAGAGCATGTGGAGGTGGGTGGAAAAGCTATACATGCATTGGACCAAAGAATGGTCCAACAGAATTAAAGCAAGCATGTGGAGAAAAGTAGTGGCTTTCCTTCACATGCATTGGACCATTAAATAGTCCAATGAAATAAAAGCCACTTTTATTTCTCCCAACATCTTTATTTATCTCTCTTAATTTAAGTGTTATCGGAAAGGAATTCCCCCGGCGTGTGACCCGATAGGCTCGTGCATCATCGGCCATGATACCCGTACATGTGTGTCGGTGGGCACTAAATTCTGACAATTTAATCACTTATGATTAAGCTGTCACGAGTCCGGCAGTTTAATCACGAATGATTAAGTTGCCACGAATCTGACAGTTCAATCATCAATGATTTAGCTATTACAAATCTAACACTTTAATCACCAATGATTTAAGGTTACGATTCTGATAGTTTAATCATCGATGATTAAGCAATTACAAATCTAACACTTTAAACACCAATGATTAAGGTTACGATTCTGACAGTTTAATCGTTGGTGATTAAGTCACGAATTCTAACAAACTCCCACTTGCACACGACACAACGTGTTATTGGTATCACAAACAAAGAGCGGCCCTAGCTAGGCATCTTTGTCCCCAAGTCAGCATGAGTCACGTCATCCTCAACAACTACCAATCATATAAATGATGGTTCCTTTAGATAAGTGATCGTATCATCCCTTTGTACACGATATCCTTGTGAACACGAGACATGGATTAATGTCATCATTCTCCAGATCGTTTACGATTATGTTTCTCGATCTTTTATTTAGTGTTAACCAAAATGAGTTATAATTGAACCATTTTCAATATAACTCGTGCATGGCCATGCGTTTTGGTGTCAGCGCTAAATCATCGAGGGGCCCATGGATATCTCTCTTCATTGAGGTACAAATCCTTTTGACTACATAGTCCCTACACATAAGTTATCCTTACCCAACTAAGCCCCTTATAACAGCCATTTACGAACCGCGTTAGAGCATTAATCTAAGTAAAGTAAACTTATGCTTTGGAATCTCATGAATCTCTGGTCTAAGGATGAAATGATATTATCACCCCGAGATACTTGTGACAATTTCCATGAAGTAAACTCGGGTGTGGGTCTCCAGTCACTTGAAACTCATTTCAAGCACAGGCAATTGTTGCGTCTATATCTCATAACCAACACATTGCCTCAGCCTTCATTCATTACTTACTTCCATTTAAGTATGACTGAATGTGGATGTTTAGATAAAAATCTAGGAAGTGTTTAAACATGCAAAGATGGAACACAATAAAGATTTTGAATGTAACTGCAACACGCATATGTATAGACATATTTATACATCAATACAATCAAAATTACAATACTGCTTCATGTTCCCAAAATAAACATCAAATTCAAACTAAAACGGTACTCAAGCTAAATCACTGGCTAATCTCACACCTATTCCTCTAGTGTGAGAATCATGTATAGCCTGTGACAACGGCTTAGTAAACGGATCGGCAAGGTTCTCTTCCGATACTACTCTGCTTATGATAACATCACCACTTTCAACCTTATCTCGGATAACGTGGTATTTACGAGCAATATGCCTCGTTCTTTTGTGAGCTCTAGCTTCCTTAGCCAATGCTACCGCACCCTCATTGTCACAAAATATTTCAATGGGGTCGGCAATGCTACGGACAACTACCAAGTCATTGATGAATTTCCTCATCCACACAGCTTCTTTTGCAGCTTCGCTTGCTGCAATGTATTCTGATTCTGTCGTCGAATCAGCAACTGTGTCTTGCTTGGAGTTCCTCCAGCTCACAGCACCACCATTCAATAGGAATACATAACCCGATTGCGATCGGAAATCATCCCTATCAGTTTGGAAGCTTGCGTATGTGTATCCAACTACACGCAACTCTTCCATACCACCATAGACCAAGAACATATCCTTCGTTCTTCGAAGATATTTCAAGATGTTCTTGACGGCTATCTAATGAGCTTCTCCAGGGTTTGATTGATATCTATTTGCCACGCTCAGTGCACATGATACATCAGGTCTGGTGCATAGCATGGCGTACATGATAGATCCAACTGCCGAGGCATAAGGGATCTTCTTCATTACGTCGCGTTCCTTATCGGAACTTGGACATTGAGCCTTGCTCAAAGTCACTCCATGCAACATAGGAAGATTCCCTTTCTTGGAATCCTCCATTCTAAACCGCTTTAGAACTTTGTCAATATATGCACTTTGACTCAAACCGAGAAGCCTTTTAGATCTATCCCGATAGATCTTGATTCCCAAGATGTACGATGCATTTCCTAAGTCCTTCATGGAAAAACATTTTCCAAGAAATGTCTTGACATCGCTCAAAATTGGAATGTCATTCCCAATGAGTAAGATGTCATCAACATACATGACTAGGAATACAATCGCGCTCCCACTAGCCCTGACATATACACAAGGTTCATCTATGCTTTTAGAAAATCCAAATTCCTTGATTTTCTCATCAAAGCAAAGATTCCAACTTCCAGATGCTTGCTTAAGTCCATAAATGGACTTCTTAAGCTGACAGACTTCATTAGGATACTTTGGAAGTACAAAACCCTCAGGTTGTCTCATATATACCTCTTCAGTAAGTTTCCCGTTAAGGAAGGCGGTTTTTACATCCATTTGCCAAATTTCATAATCATGAAAGGCGGCAATTGCCAAAAGTATCCTGATAGATTTCAACATAGCCACTTGGGAAAAGGTTTCATCATAGTCAACACCATGGGTTTGAGTGAAGCCTTTAGCAACCAGTCGTGCTTTGAAAGTATCAATCTGTCCATCCATGCCGGTCTTTACTTTATAGACCCATTTACACCCCACAAGCTTACAGCTGGGTGTAGGATCAACCAGTTCCCATACTTGGTTGTCCTTCATGGATTGCATTTCGACTTCCATTGCATCTCTCCATTTGTCAGACTCTGGGCCTGCCATCGCTTCCTGGTAGGTAGAGGGTTCATCATGATCCCCTAGTAACTCGCTGCCCTCAGATATGAGAAACCCATATCTCTCTGGCTCAGTGCGAGTTCTACCAGATCTACGAAGAGACAATGGTGGAACGTCAGTTTCTACCACATCCTCTTGATCGGTACCAACCTCTTGAGGTTGCGTGCTAGTGCCAACATTAGGTAGTTCATTGGATATATCTTGAGTTTCCTCAAGATCTATATGCTTTCCACTAGGTTCATTGGATAAAAGTTCTCTTCCAAGAAATACTGCCCTTCGAGCAACAAATACCTTGTTCTCGGTAGGTTTGTAAAACAAATATCCAAGTCCCGCTTTAGGATATCCAATGAAATAACACTTTTCTGAACGGGGTTCTAACTTGTCATCGGCCTCCCGCTTTCAACCCCAAACTCTAAGATAGGATAGTGGATGTTTACTCCCATGCCATATCTCGAAAGGTGTCTTTTCTACCTTCTTTGTTGGTACGAGATTAAGAAGCTTACACGCCGTTTCTAGAGCATATCCCCAAAAACTTATGGGTATTTGGGTTCTTGCCATCATTGATCGAACCATGTCAAGTAATGTTCGATTTCTCCTCTCGGCGACTCCATTCAATTGTGTAGTCCTAGGAGGTGTTAATTGTGAGACAATCCCACAATTCTTAAGATGGTCAATAAACTCTAGATTAAGATACTCTCCACCTCTATCAGATCGAAGTATCTTGATTGACTTGCCCAATTGGTTCTCAACTTCGTTTTGGAATGTCTTGAACACCTCAATGGTTTCTGACTTATGTTTAATCAAGTAAACATATCCAAACCTACTATAATCATCTATAAAGGTTACGAAGTATCTACAATTATTCCTTGTAAGGTGTTTAAATGGACCACACACATCAGTGTGTATAATGTCTAATAAACCCTTAGCCCTCTCACTAACACCGGTGAAGGGAGCTTTAGTCATCTTGCCTAATAAGCAAGATTCACATACATCATTTGAACCATTTTCAAATGATTCCAAGTACCCAATTGCTTGGAGCTTGGAAATGCGAGTCTTGTTTATGTGGCCAAGACGACTATGCCATAAGGATAATTTATCCAAAGTATCTTTGGATGTAGAACCAACTTGCATGATTGATCTTTTGTTGCTAACATGTGCTATCACCTCATAAATGCCATGATATGGTAAAGCATTAAAATAATAAGTACTATCTTTGAAACAAGAAATAGAACCATTGTCATTAAAGGTAAATGCCAAACCATCGTCATACAAAGCATGAAAAGAAATAATGTTTCTTGCCACATGAGGCGAATAACGTACATTTTTCAACAAAATAAAGGAACCGGATTCAAAGGACAACTTCACGTTTACTTGAGCTTCAACCGGGACAACATGCTTGTTTCCCATGACAAGATCCTGTTCCCCTCTCATCAACTTCTCACTTTCCAATAGCACCTGAAATTTGTTACAAATATGAGTGCCACAACCGGTGTCTAAGACCCAGTTTTGCGAAGTAGAAGTTTGATAGAGTTCAATCATGTACATACCTTGCTTTGAGGTACCTCCAACTCCTTTTGCTTTTAGCTTGTTGAGTTCCTCAAGGTATGTTGGGCAACTACGGCGGAAATGCCCCTTTTTCCCGCAATAGAAGCAGTTCGCATCTTCCGGTGTCATGGCTTGAGGAACTTTTCCTTTTGCCATCTTGACCGAAGTAGGCTTAGGCTTGGGCGCACCAACCTTGCCTTTACCCTTACCTTGAGGGGTAGGGGTGGACTTCTTCTTCTTCGAGACCTTTCCTTCTCGAATTGCAAGGACGGGATGTGTTGGGTTGGGCTTTCTTTTGGTCATGGTAGACTCGGCGGTCTTCAACATACCATGAAGCTCCATTATGGACTTGTCCATACCATGCATATGATAGTTCATAACAAACTGTTCATATGATGTAGGAAGAGACCTAAGGATAAAATCCACGGCCAATTCCTTCCCAATGGAGAAGCCTAACTTCTCCAAGCGTTCCACGTTTGCTTTCATCCGCAACACGTGAGCGCTCACATCCCCTCCTTCGAGGAGTTTACAATCAAGCACATTCTTGAGGCACTCGTACCGCTCTAGCTTTGCTTGTTGTTGGAACATGTCCCGCAACTGTACAATAAGCTCATAAGCGTACAAATGATCCATTTGCTTTTGCAAATCGAGAGTCATAGTGCTCAACATAAGACATGAAATGTCCTCATTTTCTTTCATGAGACGTTCATGAGCATCGTGTGCTGCTTGAATTGCATCATCCCCTGGTTCATCGGGAAGAGGTCCTTCAATCACGTGCACCTTTCCTTCATGGCGGAGAACAAGTTTTAATTGTCTCTCCCAATCAAGGAAATTTGCACCATTGAGTTTCTCCTTTTCAAGGAAAACTCTTAAAAAAACATTGGTGGTGGTGGTGGGGTTCGAAGATGCCATCTATTAAAATAGCAAAGTAGTTTTAGTTAGTTTGATGGGTCCTTGAAAATATATTACCCAAAACTTTTATATTTAACAAGGGCTAAGAATCCGTATTTCACAATACATTATGACGGGTATGCCGCGGATCATAATGCAAAGCTATTTCCGGTGGTATCCATTGTACCATTGTAATCACCATATTGTACTAATGCCATATTGTACCAATTGTACCAATTGCATTTATTTTGTACCAATTGTGACTTACAACTCTTAGCTTCTTGCGGGATCACTTGACAACCATTGTGTCAATTGGCATGTTTGACCCCTAGATGCACTAACCTCAAACCAAATTTTAAATGACTCGGTTTCGCTCGACAATCATTTAAAACCTAGTTTGAAGTTTGTAAATCGACCATCTAGATTCACGATAAGCCCATAACTAAATTGGCTCAGTTTCGCTCGACAACCAACTTAATTAAGGAACTTATACACACCCTTATCTTGCTTCACAAGGCACGGCTCGGTTTCGCTCGACAACCGACCTTGCTCCACAAGACTTAAGTGGTGACACTCCAATGGATAGTGCAAGACTTACATTTTGTGAGAAATCAAATAAATCATCCAACATGATACGCGGTGAAACATTTTGACTATAATGGTTTGGCTAATGCACGACGACCAATCATACAAAATGAATCACACTCACCTTCCACATTGTCTATTCAAAATCGGCTCGGCTAATGCACGACAACCAACTTTGTCTAGCAAGATTTGGGAGGCGTCATCATTAGGATAATAAAAATGATATTCTCTAAAAACGGGTTTTTGTTTCTTTTAAACTTTGATTAATTACTTTTGTGACAAAAACATTTTTACCTTTTAATTAATCCCTTTTAAAATTTTGATTAATTACCTTTGTGACAAAACCATTTTTCACCTTTTAATTAATCTATTGCGAGTGATTTAATTAAACCATTTTTAATTAATCCATTTATTTATTTAACCTTGCAAAAATGTAACAACCAAGCAAATAAATAAACATCACACGCATACAGCAAAATTGGTAACCATGCCCAAAGCCTATGCGTTCTTCCCGTGAGCCAACCCGGGAAAAACATGGTCAACTATGGACAAATAATGACCTTCCATGTGAGCTCCCACTAAATCCGCCGTCTCCATTAGACTTCATCGAATCCAAGGTTGCCTAGACATCACTTCATGATTCCATTCGGTTGTCTTTTGATCTTCGTTTTACAAGTACATAGAAAATATAGAAATGGCTAACAAGCCACGAAATCCTACTAACTAGTACAATTACAAATGAAAATCAATGGCATGCAAGCCATAATTAATAAATATTACATACCAAAATTAATAAATTATTAATTACAAACCATTGTGACAAAGTCACCAAATGAATAACAACCAAACACATGGCAAAAGGTCAAGGGCATAATGGTTACCAATCTACTAGCTACTACAAACATGAAAGCTAAAATGGTGTGCCAACAACCATTCATAAAAATATTTTGACAAAGATTCGAAATCAAACACTCAAGGCACTAAGAATCTTTGCATGTAATAAATTACATACATCAACACAAATTTATGCATGCATGCATTTCATGCCAAAATCATGACAAGCATATAAGTGTGTGAGTCAAAATATTATGGGTTTAGCAAGGCTAAAACCCGAAATCTAAAAAATGGCAAAACCGATCCTCAAATCGTTTTTCAAGCCCGAAAATGTGCACGATTCGGTTAGAGTAGGCTCTGATACCACTGTTGGATTTTGGTGGGTTCTAAAACGCAGCGCAAACGTAAATTTAAAATTTTAATTTAACCACCAAGATCCACCAATGACCGAATCTCTAAACCCAAATCGTGCAACAAAGAAGAGAAAGAGAACATCATACCCTCGAAGACACCCGTAAGAATAGTGATGAACTCTTAAATGGATGAAGGTCACGAAGTCGTTCCCCTCTACCGTTGATCCACACCGAGTGAGCGATTCCTTCCAAGTTGCTAACCCGACACCGAAAAAGCTCAAGAAATCTTCTTAGATTTTCGGAACCAAACACTTGTATTTTTAGAGAGAAAAACGAATTGCATTAACCCCTAGTCAACCTCCCACATCTCTCTTATATAGATAAAAGAGCATGTGGAGGTGGGTGGAAAAGCTCTACATGCATTATACCAAAGAGTGGTCCAATAGAATTAAAGTAAGCATGTGGAGAAAAGTAGTGGCTTTCCTTCACATGCATTGGACCATTAAATGGCCCAATGAAATAAAAGCCACTTTTATTTCTCCCAACATCTTTATTTATCTCTCTTAATTTAAGTGTTATCGGAAAGGAATTCCCCCGGCGTGTGACCCGATAGGCTCGTGCATCATCGGCCATGATACCCGTACATGTGTGTCGGTGGGCACTAAATTCTGACAATTTAATCACTTATGATTAAGCTGTCACGAGTCCGGCAGTTTAATCACCAATGATTAACTTGCCACGAATCTGACAGTTCAATCATCAATGATTAAGCTATTACAAATCTAACACTTTAATCACCAACGATTAAGGTTACGATTCTGACAGTTTAATCATCGATGATTAAGCTATTACAAATCTAACACTTTAATCACCAATGATTAAAGTTACGATTCTGACAGTTTAATCATCGGTGATTAAGTCACGAATTCTAACATGACCAATAGCCTATAGATATCCATTTTACAAGTAATAGGTGTCCATAACCCATAATCATGGCCCTTGAACCATTATAACAACTAGATATCCATAACTCATAGCGATGGCCCTTGAACCATTATATCAACTAGCCATGACCAATTGCCTATAGATATCCATTTTACAAGTTATAGGTGTCCATAACCCATAACCATGGCCCTTGAACCATTATAACCAGTAGATGTCCATAACTCATACTGATGGCCCTTGAATCATTGTAACTACTAGCCATGACCAATAGCCTACAGATATCCGTTTTACAAGTAATAGGTGTCCATAACCCATAACCATGGCCCTAGAACTATTATAACCACTAGATGTCCATAACTAATACCGATGGCCCTTGAACCATTATAACTACTAGCCATGACCAATAGCCTATTGATATCCATTTTACAAGTAATACGTGTCCATAACCCATAACCATGGCCCTTGAACCATTATAACTACTAGCCACCACAAATAGCCTACATATATCAATTTTACAAGTAATAGGTGTCCATAACCCATAACCATGGCCCTTGAACCATTGTAACCACTAGATGTCCATAACTCATACTGAGTGCCCTTGACCCATTATAACTACTACCCATGACCAATGGCCTTTAGATATCCATTTTACAAGTAATAGGTGTCCATAACCCATAACCATGGCCCTTGAACCATTATAACCACTAGAGGTCCATAACTCATACCGATGGCCCTTGAACCATTATAACTACTACCCATGACCAATACCCTATAGATATCCATTTTATGAGTAATAGGTGTCCATAACCCATAACCATGGCCCTTGAACCATTATAACCACTAGAGGTCCATCACTCATACCGATGATCCTTGAACCATTATAACTACTACCCATGACCAATACCCTTTAGATATCCATTTTACAAGTAATAAGTGTCCATAACCCATAACCATGGCCCTTGAGCCATTTTAACCACTAGATGTCCATAACTCATACTGATGGCCCTTAAACCATTATAACTACTAGCCATGACCAATAGCATATAGATATCGATTTTACAAGTTATAGGTGTCCATAAACCATAACCATGGCCCTTGAACCATTATAACCAGTAGATGTCCATAACTCATACCGATGGCCCTTGAACCATTATAACTACTACCCATGACCAATACCCTTTAGATATCCATTTTACAAGTAATAGGTGTCCATAACCCATAACCATGGCCCTTGAACCATTTTAACCACTAGATGTCCATAACTCATACAGATGGCCCTTAAACCATTATAACTACTAGCCATGACCAATAGCATATAGATATGGATTTTACAAGTTATAGGTGTCCATAAACCATAACCATGGCCCTTGAACCATTATAACGAGTAGATGTCCATAACTCATACCGATCGCCCTTGAACCATTATAACCACTAGCAATTACCAATAGCCTATAGATATCCATTTTACAAGTAATAGGTGTCCATAACCCATAACCATGGGCCTTGAACCATTATAACCAGTAGATGTCCATAACTAATACCGATGGCCCTTGAACCATTATAAATACTAGCCATGACCAATAGCATACAAATATCCATTTTACAAGTAATAGGTGTCCATAACCCATAACCATGGCCCTTGAACCGTTATAACCACTAGAGGTCCATAACTCATATTGATTGCCCTTGAACCTTTATACCTACTAGCGATGACCAATAGCCTGTTGATATCCATTTTACAGGTAATAGGTGTCCATAAACCATGGTCCTTGAACCATTATAACCAGTAGATGTCCATAACTCATACCGATGGCCCTTGAACCATTATAACTACTAGCCATGACCAATAGCCTACATATATCAATTTTACAAGTAATAGAGGTCCATAACCCATAACCATGGCCCTTGAACCATTGTAACCACTAGATGTCCATAACTCATACCGAAGGCCCTTGAACCATTATAACTACTAGCCATGACCAATAGCCTATAGATATCCATTTTACAAGTTATAGGTGTCCATAACCCATAACCATGGCCCTTGAACCATTATAACCAGTAGATGTCCATAACTCATACTGATGGCCCTTGAATCATTGTAACTACTAGCCATGACCAATAGCCTACAGATATCCGTTTTACAAGTAATAGGTGTCCATAACCCATAACCATGGCCCTAGAACTATTATAACCACTAGATGTCCATAACTAATACCGATGGCCCTTGAACCATTATAACTACTAGCCATGACCAATAGCCTATTGATATCCATTTTACAAGTAATACGTGTCCATAACCCATAACCATGGCCCTTGAACCATTATAACTACTAGCCACCACAAATAGCCTACATATATCAATTTTACAAGTAATAGGTGTCCATAACCCATAACCATGGCCCTTGAACCATTGTAACCACTAGATGTCCATAACTCATACTGAGTGCCCTTGACCCATTATAACTACTACCCATGACCAATGGCCTTTAGATATCCATTTTACAAGTAATAGGTGTCCATAACCCATAACCATGGCCCTTGAACCATTATAACCACTAGAGGTCCATAACTCTTACCGATGGCCCTTGAACCATTATAACTACTACCCATGACCAATACCCTATAGATATCCATTTTATGAGTAATAGGTGTCCATAACCCATAACCATGGCCCTTGAACCATTATAACCACTAGAGGTCCATCACTCATACCGATGATCCTTGAACCATTATAACTACTACCCATGACCAATACCCTTTAGATATCCATTTTACCAGTAATAAGTGTCCATAACCCATAACCATGGCCCTTGAGCCATTTTAACCACTAGATGTCCATAACTCATACTGATGGCCCTTAAACCATTATAACTACTAGCCATGACCAATAGCATATAGATATCGATTTTACAAGTTATAGGTGTCCATAAACCATAACCATGGCCCTTGAACCATTATAACCAGTAGATGTCCATAACTCATACCGATGGCCCTTGAACCATTATAACTACTACCCATGACCAATACCCTTTAGATATCCATTTTACAAGTAATAGGTGTCCATAACCCATAACCATGGCCCTTGAACCATTTTAACCACTAGATGTCCATAACTCATACAGATGGCCCTTAAACCATTATAACTACTAGCCATGACCAATAGCATATAGATATGGATTTTACAAGTTATAGGTGTCCATAAACCATAACCATGGCCCTTGAACCATTATAACGAGTAGATGTCCATAACTCATACCGATCGCCCTTGAACCATTATAACCACTAGCAATTACCAATAGCCTATAGATATCCATTTTACAAGTAATAGGTGTCCATAACCCATAACCATGGGCCTTGAACCATTATAACCAGTAGATGTCCATAACTAATACCGATGGCCCTTGAACCATTATAAATACTAGCCATGACCAATAGCATACAAATATCCATTTTACAAGTAATAGGTGTCCATAACCCATAACCATGGCCCTTGAACCGTTATAACCACTAGAGGTCCATAACTCATATTGATGGCCCTTGAACCTTTATAACTACTAGCGATGACCAATAGCCTGTTGATATCCATTTTACAGGTAATAGGTGTCCATAAACCATGGTCCTTGAACCATTATAACCAGTAGATGTCCATAACTCATACCGATGGCCCTTGAACCATTATAACTACTAGCCATGACCAATAGCCTACATATATCAATTTTACAAGTAATAGAGGTCCATAACCCATAACCATGGCCCTTGAACCATTGTAACCACTAGATGTCCATAACTCATACCGAAGGCCCTTGAACCATTATAACTACTAGCCATGACCAATAGCCTATAGATATCCATTTTACAAGTTATAGGTGTCCATAAACCATAACCATGGCCCTTGAACCATTATAACCAGTAGATGTCCATAACTCATACTGATGGCCCTTGAACCATTATAAACACTAGATGTCCATAACTCATACCGATGGTCCTTGAACCTTTATAACTAGTAGCCATGACCAATAGCCTATAGATATCCATTTTACAAGTAATAGGTGTCCATAACCCATCACCATGGCCCTTGAACCATTTTAACCACTAGATGTTCATAACTCATACCGATGGCAATTGAACCATTATAACTACTAGCCATGACCAATAGCCTATAGATATCCATTTTACAAGTAATAGGTGTCCATAACCCATAATCATGGCCCTTGAACCATTATAACAACTAGATGTCCATAACTCATAGCGATGGCCCTTGAACCATTATATCTACTAGCCATGACCAATTGCCTATAGATATCCATTTTACAAGTTATATGTGTCCATAACCCATAACCATGGCCCTTGAACCATTATAACCAGTAGATGTCCATAACTCATAATGATGGCCCTTGAATCATTGTAACTACTAGCCATGACCAATAGCCTACCGATATCCGTTTTACAAGTAATAGGTGTCCATAACCCATAACCATGGCCCTAGAACTATTATAACCACTAGATGTCCATAACTCATACTGATGGCCCTTGAACCATTATAACTACTAGCCATGACCAATAACCTATAGATATCCATTTTACAAGTAATAGGTGTCCATAACCCATAACCAAGGCCCTTGAACCATTATAACTACTAGCCATGACCAATACCCTTTAGATATCAATTTTACAAGTAATATGTGTCCATAACCCATAACCATGGCCCTTGAACCATTGTAACCACTAGATGTCCATAACTCATATTGATTTCCCTTGACCCATTATAACTACTAACCATGACCAATGGCCTTTAGATATTCATTTTACAAGTAATAGGTGTCCATAACCCGTAACCATGGCCCTTGAACCATTATAACCACTAGAGGTCCATAACTCATATCGATGGCCCTTGAACCATTATAACTACTACCCATGACCAATACCCTATAGATATCCATTTTAAGAGTAATAGGTGTCCATAACCCATAACCATGGCCCCTGAACCATTATAACTACTAGCCATGACCAATACCCTTTAGATATCCATTTTACAAGTAATAGGTGTCCATAACCCATAACCATGGCCCTTGAACCATTTTAACCACTAGATGTCCATAACTCATACAGATGGCCCTTAAACCATTATAACTACTAGCCATGACCAATAGCATATAGATATGGATTTTTCAAGTTATAGGTGTCCATAAACCATAACCATGGCCCTTGAACCATTATAACGAGTAGATGTCCATAACTCATACCGATCGCCCTTGAACCATTATAACCACTAGCAATTTCCAATAGCCTATAGATATCCATTTTACAAGTAATAGGTGTCCATAACCCATAACCATGGGCCTTGAACCATTATAACCAGTAGATGTCCATAACTAATACCGATGGCCCTTGAACCATTATAAATACTAGCCATGACCAATAGCATACAAATATCCATTTTACAAGTAATAGGAGTCCATAACCCATAACCATGGCCCTTGAACCGTTATAACCACTAGAGGTCCATAACTCATATTGATGGCCCTTGAACCTTTATAACTACTAGCGATGACCAATAGCCTGTTGATATCCATTTTACAGGTAATAGGTGTCCATAAACCATGGTCCTTGAACCATTATAACCAGTAGATGTCCATAACTCATACCGATGGCCCTTGAACCATTATAACTACTAGCCATGACCAATAGCCTACATATATCAATTTTACAAGTAATAGAGGTCCATAACCCATAACCATGGCCCTTGAACCATTGTAACCACTAGATGTCCATAACTCATACCGAAGGCCCTTGAACCATTATAACTACTAGCCATGACCAATAGCCTATAGATATCCATTTTACAAGTTATAGGTGTCCATAAACCATAACCATGGCCCTTGAACCATTATAACCAGTAGATGTCCATAACTCATACTGATGGCCCTTGAACCATTATAAACACTAGATGTCCATAACTCATACCGATGGTCCTTGAACCTTTATAACTAGTAGCCATGACCAATAGCCTATAGATATCCATTTTACAAGTAATAGGTGTCCATAACCCATCACCATGGCCCTTGAACCATTTTAACCACTAGATGTTCATAACTCATACCGATGGCAATTGAACCATTATAACTACTAGCCATGACCAATAGCCTATAGATATCCATTTTACAAGTAATAGGTGTCCATAACCCATAATCATGGCCCTTGAACCATTATAACAACTAGATGTCCATAACTCATTGCGATGGCCCTTGAACCATTATATCTACTAGCCATGACCAATTGCCTATAGATATCCATTTTACAAGTTATAGGTGTCCATAACCCATAACCATGGCCCTTGAACCATTATAACCAGTAGATGTCCATAACTCATAATGATGGCCCTTGAATCATTGTAACTACTAGCCATGACCAATAGCCTACAGATATCCGTTTTACAAGTAATAGGTGTCCATAACCCATAACCATGGCCCTAGAACTATTATAACCACTAGATGTCCATAACTCATACTGATGGCCCTTGAACCATTATAACTACTAGCCATGACCAATAACCTATAGATATCCATTTTACAAGTAATAGGTGTCCATAACCCATAACCAAGGCCCTTGAACCATTATAACTACTAGCCATGACCAATACCCTTTAGATATCAATTTTACAAGTAATATGTGTCCATAACCCATAACCATGGCCCTTGAACCATTGTAACCACTAGATGTCCATAACTCATATTGATTGCCCTTGACCCATTATAACTACTAACCATGACCAATGGCCTTTAGATATTCATTTTACAAGTAATAGGTGTCCATAACCCGTAACCATGGCCCTTGAACCATTATAACCACTAGAGGTCCATAACTCATATCGATGGCCCTTGAACCATTATAACTACTACCCATGACCGATACCCTATAGATATCCATTTTAAGAGTAATAGGTGTCCATAACCCATAACCATGGCCCCTGAACCATTATAACTACTACCCATGACCAATACCCTTTAGATATCCATTTTACAAGTAATAGGTGTCCATAACCCATAACCATGGCCCTTGAACCATTTTAACCACTAGATGTTCATAACTCATACTGATGGCCCTTAAACCATTATAACTACTAGCCATGACCAATAGCATATAGATATCGATTTTACAAGTTATAGGTGTCCATAAACCATAACCATGGCCCTTGAACCATTATAACCAGTAGATGTCCATAACTCATACCGATGGCCCTTGAACGATTATAACCACTAGCAATGACCAATAGCCTATAGATATCCATTTTACAAGTAATAGGTGTCCATAACCCATAATCATGGCCCTTGAACCGTTATAACAACTAGATTTCCATAACTCATAGCGATGGCCCTTGAACCATTATATCTACTAGCCATGACCAATTGCCTATAGATATCCATTTTACAAGTTATAGGTGTCCATAACCCATAACCATGGCCCTTGAACCATTATAACCAGTAGATGTCCATAACTCATACTGATGGCCCTTGAATCATTGTAACTACTAGCCATGACCAATAGCCTACAGATATCCATTTTACAAGTAATAGGTGTCCATAACCCATAACCATGGCCCTAGAACTATTATAACCACTAGATGTCCATAACTCATACCGATGGCCCTTGAACCATTATAACTACTAGCCATGACCAATAGCCTATAGATATCCGTTTTACAAGTAATAGGTGTCCATAACCCATAACCATGGCCCTTGAACCATTGTAACCACTAGATGTCCATAACTCATACTGATTGCCCTTGACCCATTATAACTACTACCCATGAACAATGGCCTTTAGATATCCATTTTACAAGTAATAGGTGTCCATAACCCATAACCATGGCCCTTGAACCATTATAACCACTAGAGGTCCATAACTCATACCGAAGGCCCTTTAACCATTATAACTACTACCCATGACCAATACCCTATAGATATCCATTTTACAAGTAATAGGTGTCCATAACCCATAACCATGGCCCTTGAACCATTATAACCACTAGAGGTCCATAACTCATACCGATGGCCCTTGAACCATTATAACTACTAGCCATGACCAATAGCCTATAGATATCCGTTTTACAAGTAATAGGTGTCCATAACCCATAACCATGGCCCTTGAACCATTGTAACCACTAGATGTCCATAACTCATACTGATTGCCCTTGACCCATTATAACTACTACCCATGAACAATGGCCTTTAGATATCCATTTTACAAGTAATAGGTGTCCATAACCCATAACCATGGCCCATGAACCATTATAACCACTAGAGGTCCATAACTCATACCGAAGGCCCTTTAACCATTATAACTACTACCCATGACCAATACCCTATAGATATCCATTTTACAAGTAATAGGTGTCCATAACCCATAACCATGGCCCTTGAACCATTATAACCACTAGAGGTCCATAACTCATACCGATGGCCCTTGAACCATTATAACTACTACCCATGACCAATACCCTTTAGATATCCATTTTACAAGTAATAGGTGTCCATAACCCAAAACCATGGCCCTTGAACCATTTTAACCACTAGATGTCCATAACTCATACTGATGGCCCTTAAACCATTATAACTACTAGCCATGACCAATAGCATATAGATAAGGATTTTACAAGTTATAGGTGTCCATAAACCATAACCATGGCCCTTGAACCATTATAACGAGTAGATGTCCATAACTCATACCGATGGCCCTTGAACCATTATAACCACTAGCAATTACCAATAGCCTATAGATATCCATTTTACAAGTAATAGGTGTCCATAACCCATAACCATGGCCATTGAACCATTATAACCAGTAGATGTCCATAACTAATACCGATGGCCCTTGAACCATTGTAAATACTAGCCATGACCAATAGCATACAAATATCCATTTTACAAGTAATAGGTGTCCATAACCCATAACCATGGCCTTTGAACCATTATAACCACTAGAGGTCCATAACTCACACTGATGGCCCTTGAACCTTCATAACTACTAGCGATGACCAATAGCCTGTTGATATCCATTTTACAGGTAATAGGTGTCCATAAACCATGGTCCTTGAACCATTATAACTAGTAGATGTCCATAACTCATACCGATGGCCCTTGATCCATTATAACTACTAGCCATGACCAATAGCCTATATATATCAATTTTACAAGTAATAGAGGTCCATAACCCATAACCATGGCCCTTGAACCATTGTAACCACTAGATGTCCATAACTCATACCGAAGGCCCTTGAACCATTATAACTACTAGCCATGACCAATAGCCTATAGATATCCATTTTACAAGTTATAGGTGTCCATAAACCATAACCATGGCCCTTGAACCATTATAACCAGTAGATGTCCATAACTCATACTGATGGCCCTTGAACCATTATAAACACTAGATGTCCATAACTCATACCGATGGCCCATGAACCTTTATAACTAATAGCCATGACCAATAGCCTATAGATATCCATTTTACAAGTAATAGGTGTCCATAACCCATCACCATGGCCCTTGAACCATTTTAACCACTAGATGTTCATAACTCGTACCGATGGCAATTGAACCATTATAACTACTAGCCATGACCAATAGCCTATAGATATCCATTTTATAAGTAATAGGTGTCCATGACCCATAATCATGGCCCTTGAACCATTATAACAACTAGATGTCCATAACTCATAGCGATGGCCTTTGAACCATTATATTTACTAGCCATGACCACTTGCCTATAGATATCCATTTTACAAGTTATAGGTGTCCATAACCCATAACCATGGCCCTTGAACCATTATAACCAGTAGATGTCCATAACTCATACTGATGGCCCTTGAATCATTGTAACTACTAGCCATGACCAATAGCCTACAGATATCCGTTTTACAAGTAATAGGTGTCCATAACCCATAACCATGGCCCTAGAACTATTATAACCACTAGATGTCCATAACTCATACCGATGGCCCTTGAACCATTATAACTACTAGCCATGACCAATAGCCTATAGATATCCATTTTACAAGTAATAGGTGTCCATAACCCATAACCATGGCCCTTGAACCATTACAACTACTAGCCATGACCAATATCCTACATATATCAATTTTACAAGTAATAGGTGTCCATAACCCTTAACCATGGCCCTTGAACCATTGTAACCACTAGATGTCCATAACTCATACTGATTGCCCTTGACCCATTATAACTACTACCCATGACCAATGGCCTTTAGATATCCATTTTACAAGTAATAGGTGTCCATAACCCATTACCATGGCCCTTGAACCATTATAACCACTAGAGGTCCATAACTCATACCGATGGCCCTTGAACCATTATAACTACTACCCATGACCAATACCCTTTAGATATCCATTTTACAAGTAATAGGTGTCCATAACCCATAACCACTAGATGTCCATAACTCATACTGAATACCCTTAAACCATTATAACTACTAGCCATCACCAATAGCATATAGATATCGATTTTACAAGTTATAGGTGTCCATAAACCATAACCATGGCCCATGAACCATTATGACCAGTAGATGTCCATAACTCATACCGATGGCCCTTGAACCATTATAACCACTAGCAATGACCAATAGCCTATAGATATCCATTTTACAAGTAATAGGTGTCCATAACCCATAACCATGGCCCTTGAACCATTATAACCAGTAGATGTCCATAACTAATACCGATGGCCCTTGAACCATTATAAATACTAGCCATGACCAATAGCATACAAATATCCATTTTACAAGTAATAGGTGTCCATAACCCATAACCATGGCCCTTGAACCATTATAACCACTAGATGTCCATAACTCATACTGATGGCCCTTGAACATTTATAACTACTAGCGATGACCAATAGCCTGTTGATATCCATTTTACAGGTAATAGGTGTCCATAAACCAAGGTCCTTGAACCATTATAACCAGTAGATGTCCATAACTCATATCGATGGTCCTTGAACCATTATAACTACTAGCCATGACCAATAGCCTACATATATCAATTTAAGAAGTAATAGAGGTCCATAACCCATAACCATGGCCCTTTAACCATATTAACCACTAGATGTCCATAACTCATACCGAAGGCCCTTGCACCATTATAACTACTAGCCATGACCAACAGCCTATAGATATCCATTTTACAAGTTATAGGTGTCCATAAACCATAACCATGGCCCTTGAACCATTATAACTAGTAGATGTCCATAACTCATACTGATGGCCCTTGAACCATTATAAACACTAGATGTCCATAACTCATACCGATGGCCCTTGAACCTTTATAACTAATAGCCATGACCAATATCCTACAGATATCCATTTTACAAGTAATAGGTGTCCATAACCATCACCATGGCCCTTGAACCATTTTAACAACTAGATGTTCATAACTCGTACCGATGGCAATTGAACCATTATATCTACTAGCCATGACCAATAGCCTATAGATATCCATATTATAAGTAATAGGTGTCCATAACCCATAACCATGGCCCTTGAACCTTTATAACCAATAGATGTCCATAACTCATACTGATGGCCCTTGAATCATTGTAACTACTAGCCATGACCAATAGCCTACAGATATCCGTTTTACAAGTAATAGGTGTCCATAACCCATAACCATGGCCCTAGAACTATTATAACCACTAGATGTCCATAACTCATACCGATGGCCCTTGAACCATTATAACTACTAGCCATGACCAATAGCCTACAGATATCCATTTTACAAGTAATAGGTGTCCATAACCCATAACCATGGCCCTTGACCCATTATAACTACTACGCATGACCAATGGCCTTTAGATATCCATTTTACATGTAATAGGTGTCCATAACCCATAACCATGGCCCTTGAACCATTATAACCACTAGAGGTCCATAACTCATACCGATGGCCCTTGAACCATTATAACTACTACCCATGACCAATACCCTATAGATATCCATTTTACAAGTAATAGGTGTCCATAACCCATAACCATGGCCCTTGAACCATTATAACCACTAGAGGTCCATAACTCATACCGATGGCCCTTGAACCATTATAACTACTACCCATGACCAATACCCTTTAGATATCCATTTTACAAGTAATAGGTGTCCATAACCCATAACCATGGCCCTTGAACCATTATAACCACTAGAGGTCCATAACTCATACTGATGGCCCTTGAACCTTTATAGCTACTAGCGATGACCAATAGCCTGTTGATATCCATTTTACAGGTAATAGGTGTCCATAAACCATGGTCCTTGAACCATTATAACCGGTAGATGTCCATAACTCATTCCGATGGTCCTTGAACCATTATAACTACTAGCCATGACCAATAGCCTACATATATCAATTTTATAAGTAATAGAGGTCCATAACCCATAACCATGGCCCTTGAACCATTGTAACCACTAGATGTCCATAACTCATACCGAAGGCCCTTGAACCATTATCACTACTAGCCATGACCAATACCCTATAGATATCCATTTTACAAGTAATAGGTGTCCATAACCCATCACCATGGCCCTTGAACCATTTTAACCACTAGATGTTCATAACTCGTACCGATGGCAATTGAACCATTATAACTACTAGCCATGACCAATAGCCTATAGATATCCATTTTATAAGTAATAGGTGTCCATAACCCATAATCATGGCCCTTGAACCATTATAACAACTAGATGTCCATAACTAATAGCGATGGCCCTTGAACCAATATATCTACTAGCCATGACCAATTGCCTATAGATATCCATTTTACAAGTTATAGGTGTCCATAACCCATAACCGTGGCCCTTGAACCATTATAACCAGTAGATGTCCATAACTCATACTGATGGCCCTTGAATCATTGTAACTACTAGCCATGACCAATAGCCTACAGATATCCGTTTTACAAGTAATAGGTGTCCATAACCCATAACCATGGCCCTAGAACTATTATAACCACTAGATGTCCATCACTCATACCGATGGCCCTTGAACCATTATAACTACTAGCCATGACCAATAGCCTACAGATATCCATTTTACAAGTAATAGGTGTCCATAACCCATAACCATGGCCCTTGAACCATTATAACTACTAGACATGACCAATATCCTACATATATCAATTTTACAAGTAATAGGTGTCCATAACCCATAACCATGGCCCTTGAACCATTGTAACCAGTAGATGTCCATAACTCATACCGATGGTCCTTGAACCATTATAACTACTAGCCATGACCAATAGCCTACATATATCAATTTTACAAGTAATAGGTGTCCATAACCCATAACCATGGCCCTTGAACCATTGTAACCACTAGATGTCCATAACTCATACCGAAGGCCCTTGAACCATTATAACTACTACCCATGACCAATACCCTATAGATATCCATTTTACAAGTATTAGGTGTCCATAACCCATAACCATGGCCCTTGAACCATTATAACCAGTAGATGTCCATAACTCATACTGATGGCCCTTGAACCATTATAACCACTAGATGTCCATAACTCATACCGATGGCCCTTGAACCTTTATAACTAGTAGCCATGACCAATAGCCTATAGATATCCATTTTACAAGTAATAGGTGTCCATAACCCATCACCATGGCCCTCGAACCATTTTAACCACTAGATGTTTATAACTCATACCGATGGCAATTGAACCATTATAACTACTAGCCATGACCAATAACCTATAGATATCCATTTTACAAGTTATAGGTGTCCATAACCTATACCATGGCCCTTGAACCATTTTAACCACTAGATGTTCATAACTCATACCAATGGCACTTGAACAATTATAACTACTAGCAATGACCAATAGCCCATAGATATCCATTTTACAAGTTATAGATGTCCATAACCCATAACCATGGTCCTTGAACCATTATGAACTGTGGTTGTCCATAACTCATACTGATGGCCGTTGAACCATTATAACAACTAGATGTCCATAACTCATACCGATGGCCCTTGAACCTTAATAACTACTAGCCATGACCAATAGCCTATAGATATCCATTTTACAAGTAATAGGTGTCCATAACCCATAAGTCCATAACCATGGCCCTTGAACCATTATAACCACTAGAGATCCATAACTCATACCGATGGCCCTTGAACCATTATAACTTCTACCCATGACCAATACCCTTTAGATATCCATTTTACAAGTAATAGGTGTCCATAACTGTGACAACCCTCGAAATCGGGTAGTTGACCCGACAGTTATTGTGACCAAATTTCATCATAAACAATCATCTCATTTGTGAATACATTTATTTCAGCATTTTAAGTCTAGCAAAAACACTCATATCATGTGTAGGTAGTACACACAGTCAGTTTGTATGTGTCTCATATAGTTAAAGTTGTACATTTTGCGAGTTGGTGACATATCAATAAAACTAAACCAACTAAAAATATAAATTTTATATTTCATAATGAAACATTTGCTCAATCAAAGGAGCTGGTGCGAAAAATATAGTACGAATCTTCCTACACAATTAAAAGATAAATGCTCGGTTCAATACGAGAACATCTAAAGTAGCTAAATATAAACCCAAAGTGGTATGTTTTTATCAGTAACTAACCAAAATCAAAAATCAAGTAAAACCATCGTTAAAATAGCATGTCAGACAAAGTTACCAATACTTCTAAATATTGTCAAAATAAATCATGGAACGATTTTAAAAATCAATTCTCATTTGTCATTTCCTACTCTTTGACGTGGTGCAACCATACCTCCATATATTGATATATATACCCAACCTACCGAAATAGATGCTAATTTAAATATATTTATCCTTATCAAATGCAACCACCGATGAAAACCAACCTATCATAAACAAAACCACATAAATCTATTAGTCCTTTCTTAATCTGCCATTTTACTCCTTAGCTTCGTCTCCTCCACATCCGAACAAGAAAACAGGCATAAGCAAACCATATTAACCTCTTGTGAACCTGCTCTCATCTTCACCTCTCTTGTACGAAGTCAGCAACATCTCAAACTCTCTCTCTCTCTCTCTCTTTTGGCCATCTCTTTCTCTGCTACCCTCCTCTCAAGAAGACCACTAATTAAAAAGCTTGGTAAGTTTCTTCATCTCCAACTTTTTCTTTTGATTGTTAGATATAAATTCTTGTGTTTATGCTTGATGTAGTCACTCTTTATGATTTGATAATTAAAATATGATTAAACAAAAAATTTTTATTACATTAATTAGCATTGAAAATAATTGAAACTTACCATAAACCAAAACAGCTTCTGTTCGTACCTTCTTCTAAAACCAGACACATTTTCCGTTAATTTTTCTAAACTATTCGTAATTTAAATTAGAAAACCAGTCTAGGCGAGCTGGTAAGGGCCACGCACCCTACCCGTCAGGTTTCTAGTTCGAATCTCATCCCCAGCGCCCTTTTCTTTTGGGCTTGACTTTCCCCTCATTCGTTCCTCCCCTTCGTAAACATCAAATTCCCTTTCATATATTTTATGTGTGATTAATATTCAATTAATATTTAATTACTGATTTTGATTTATTTAAAGGATAAATAATTTTTAATTATTATTATTAATTTACTAATTTATTTCCTAAATTTCTATTTATTTAATTATCGTATAGCTACTTATCTACTTTCGATCAAATGCGTAATTTACCAACACTATAATAAGTATCTTATGTAACATTATATACAACTATAAATTCGTATCGAGACTTGTTAAAATATAAGCAAATGTATTTAAAATGCGAAATTATTATTGAACTAAAATATGTACATTTATAAAGTCACCAACATAAAGCTCACACCTAACGTATTTTAAAAACAAATCATTGGAGTGAAACATCTAGCATAGACGTGTCAATAGAGCCGTCTCTCATTATTGTTATTCTTATGCATTTAGGGCGCTAAGAAGTCATTGGCAGATTTGCACATTATCATTTGCATTTTGCTAGCATTGCATCAGGTGAGTCCACAGCCCCTCTTTTTACTACGTTTTATACTATTTTGGGTGAAAAACATATCAATTGCTTTTATAAATGTTTACATTTTCTATCGTTATGTTTCAGTAAAGCCTACTGTGACTATTTATTTTACTTGTGATGAAATTATCTTAAACCATGACAATCAATCCTTATGCTCAGACTAAGTTTAGATGTAGCTTACATCCCATAATCATTAGCTAGTTGCGACTAGGCCCTGGATATGCAGATGGTACCATTGGCAAAGACTCTTCCTCCCACAGTGTGATCAAATCAGGGAGTGCATATCTTTGATTCAGTAACATCATTATTAGAGTTGGAGTTTTGGTTATGGACTTAGGGTCGACATTTAATGGATATCAGTCATGCTTTTCTACAAACTTATGTGTTTCAATATTTCAACAATTCAATTATTATTATTATTATATTACAGCCCGCGGTGGCAAATCATTTTCAAATAATATTTCATCACACAATTTATGGCCTGGTTGGCACATGAACCATTTGGACTTTAAATCATTTTCAGGCACCATCATTTTACAAATTACACATGTTGGCATACACAAAAACTTTGGGATTTCAAAACAAATTATAAACCTGTGGATTCACTCAACAATTTTTTTGATCATCAATTTTCATATGTTTTTCAGGTAGCTCAGTTGAAGCATAAGTCTTAGTAGCATTGGATTACAAGCATGCATGTGTCAAGATGCCACGATTTATAAAAAAACATTTTCTTTTTACATTTCAAATATTTTGTTAACATTAAATTTTGTGACCTACTTTATTTCAAATATTATTTAGGTTTTGGAACATCTATTGTTTACGATAATCATATGCTTGTGTTACTCATGATAGTCGCACGCCCGTTCTTTCGCAAACCATTTCCTTTATAAACCACTTTTGGCGGGGTGTGACAATAACCCATACCCATGGCCCTTGAACCATTTTAACCACTAGATGTCCATAACTCATACTGATGACCCTTAAACCATTATAACTACTAGCCATGACAATTAGCCTATAGATATTGATTTTACAAGTTATAGGTGTCCATAAACCATAACCATGGCCCTTGAACCATTATAACCAGTAGATGTCCGTAACTCATACCGATGGCCCTTGAACCAATATAACCACTAGCAATGACCAATAGCCTATAGATATCCATTTTACAAGTAATATGTGTCCATAACCCATAACCATGGCCCTTGAACCATTATAACCAGTAGATGTCCATAACTAATACCGATGGCCCTTGAACCATTATAAATACTAGACATGACCAATAGCATACAGATATCCATTTTACAAGTAATAGGTGTCCATAACCCATAACCATGTGTAACACCCGAAATTTACAAGATTTTTAAAATTTTTGAAAATAAAATTATAATCAAAAGGTCCCATAAATAAATCTCAGATATTAATATTTAACATTTAAAACGTATTTATTGCGGAAATAGTTAAGATAAAGTAAAGTGTTTTAAAATATTAAATGATGTCCACATCAGTAATGAAAAGATACAGCGGTCAACCGTCCACCTTCTCCTTTCCTTTGTTGGTACCTGAAACAATGTGGGGGAAAGTTAGGGTCAGCTGGGGAAGCTGAGTGAATAATTTTCAAAATGCAAACAATCATAACATACAACTCATGAGGGCACATCGGTGTACTCCTACTCAGAATCTACTCGATTAATTACTCAGATTTATTTCTCAGATTTTATTACTCAGATTTTAATTTATATAGCGCGCTTGTGTGATTTGGGACGAGAGATCAAACTCGCCCCTCCTCACACCTAAGATAGGCATAAGCCAAAAACTCAGACGGGAGTGATCCCAAAACTCAGACGGGAATAATCCCAAAACTCAGACGGGAGGTGATCCCAGGCATATAGCCAAAAACTCAGATGTGTGTTATTATGTTTTATTATCTCTTTAACATAATTATCTCAGATGCCCTAGCAAGTAGTAGCACAGAATGACCCTGTGCCGAGCTCGGTTACCCAGGCACAATGTCTCAGATTAAAATAAATCAACAGCTGCTCAGATACTCAGATAGCATGTCAAACTCAGATAACAAATCAAACTCAGATAGCGGATCAAACTCAGATAACAGCTCAAGCTCAGATAACAATTATGGTGCAAGAAATGTAACACATAAGTCATGCATGTACAACGTTAAAACTGAATACACGGTGAGAATACTCACCTCGAGAAACGTAAGCTCCAAAGGATCCTCAATACTCTAAGGCGCTGCTCGGTTATTCCTAGATGATCCTAAAAGAATAAAAATGAAACCCGAATTACAATCCGTTCTAAGGACTCAATTTAGAAAACTGGCAGCACCCGTCGGTCTCACGGAAACTGCTATAACTCTTAAACTGTACAGTAGATTTGTCCCATATTTTTACCATGAAAGGTAGACAACCAGAACTACATATCTCTGTGAGACGGTCACTGGCTAAAACAGATTCTAAGTGTATCAAAACAGTATTGCAAGACAGACCAGCTGCACATGTCATCTTCCTAACAGCAGCATACTAAATTGACTGTAACTCTTAAACCGTAATTCGGATTGACGAGAGGGTTGCGGTGTCGGAAAGCTAACTCAAAAACCAAGGTCCCATCACGGGCCTAAAACTCTAAAGATTATTTTAAGTATCTCAAAAACAGATTAGAACAGTAGGGCAGATTCTGCCAGAAAAGCATTGGTTTAAACAACTCGATTTAGCAACCCGACCCGTCATCGAACAACCCGAGCACTTAGAATTCATTACCCGACAGCCCCCACATCTCAGATATCCTGATTTTAAAAGAAAAGATTTGTAATACAACCTTGATGCTACAAGTCTCCCGGTTGGAAACCAAGAACCCTACGGGTTGGGTTTCCCTTCGGTTAGAGGTTCCCGATATCAACACGAATTAGACAATAACCCAAACCCAAACCTATCTCAGACTCGGTGTTGTATCATTCTAGAAACGCAGCCCTACTAAACTTCTATACACATAGATCAGGGTTAAAGAATTTACCGAAGTATAAACCCTACCGTCACTTGATTCTATCTTCTTGTCGCCTCAATTAAAAGAAATCAGCCACCCACCACTGCTCGATCAACGATCTTCTATTTCTGCTCCAAAATACTCGACTACCAAAAAGGGGTTGGATGAAATGAAAATAAAAAGGCTGGTATTAATTGATTTGGAGGCTACTCCAGAAAAAGAAAGGCGCCTCCACAAAATATTGCTAGTATACTCGCAAACTCTCAAACCCCAACAATTCCACATGCCTGCCTCGTCATTCTTTGAAATTGCAAAACCTACATCGATTAAAAACAATACTCCCACCGTCTCTTGATTAAATATCTTGGAAGTCTTCAAAAAACTTCATCACACCACCAACTTCTTGATTAAATATTCAATAATCTTTCAGGATAAACAACCCCAATTATATGGCTGCCTCGATGGCAAGTAAAAACGTAGAAGTCTGTTCGAAGAAGGCTACGGCCGAAAGAAAAACTAAGGGAAAAATAGGGTTTCTTGCATAATACATCCTCTAAACTTGGTTAGGCCTCAAGCCCGCAAAACTCGAGCCCGCAAGGCACTTCTTTCGACATTGGCCTTGGCCTTCGGCCGGCCTTGGCCCGACACCACTAAAATGTGTAACTATTAAAATAATTGTCTGGCTATTTTCTTTTTAATTAATTACAATGTTAATTTAATATTAATCAAATTATTATAAATTTCTGGACACGCTCACACTCATTAAATAACCAAATAAAACGTGTAATAAAAACGAACCACCAAAATACGGTTGGCCTAAATAATATAAAATTATTTATAAATTAATAAAACGTGATTAAAATAATATTATTTAATTATTAAAATTTCAGGGCGTTACAACTCAACTCCACTTGAAATAGACTTCGTCCCCGAAGTCATCGCTCGGAAAAAGCTCAGGGTAGTAATCTCGCGTCTCAAGTCCTACTCGCCAACGACACACGTCCTCAAATGGGGAAAGAAAACAAAATGATAAGATTAAGAATGAAAAGGAAAATCCTCAGGGTGACCTACGACATGCATACTCAAATGGAAAAGAAGAATAAAAACGATAAAGTTATGAATAGAAAGAAGCTCTTCATGGTGAATTTACTTAATAGGAAATGAACTCCAGATCACGTAAGTGCTCATACAATTATCCGCCTCTAGTGGGGCAAAACGATAAGGCTAAAAGGAATAAGGTCAGGATGCTCACTATGGATCTCAGTATGCAAAGAAAATTTGATAATGAGCATAAAATACACCACGATACTCTCCTGAAGGCGTCTTCTTGCTCTCGCATTCGGATACAGTTGTTGCACTCAGCGATTAACGTCGCGTTGAATCACCGATTCAACTCCACTTGGAAATTTTCTATTGATTTGTTGGCGATACCAGATGCTCAGCGTAGTACCAGGTCATCCAAACTATTTGCACAATCACCCTCGGATCTCTCATGATGATAACAAGTTTTTATGGAAAATTTTCTTCCCGCACAACTCCATCAGATGACCACTTACACATTTTAGCAACAGGTAAAAATTTCATTATTGACAATTTCCACCAAAATGACTCGGAAGGTCCTCTACTCTATGGGTCAACAATTTGTTAACAGCATAATAAATAATTTAGCGGTTTACACCATTATCAATTAATATAAAAACCATGCAAATAAATCACAAGTAATATACATATCACACAGAATTCTCATATACTCAGGTATATAACTCCAAAATATGATCTGGAAATATAACTCAGAAGTCCCACTCAGAAATAAACTCAAAACATATCTCAGGAGTATAACTCAAAAATGTATAACTCAGGAACAGACTTATAAATCTTAACTCAGAAGCAAACCCAAAACTCTAACTCAGTAACAACTCATAAGGTAATAATATTTACAAGTAATAGCATTAGGTATAAATCACATTTTTACTCATTCTTATTACTACTCGCGTGTTCCATTTTACCAGCTTATAATACTTGGAATGATATACCCTATCTCAACCGTGTTATTGGTTCTCAAAATAACTCTTCTTTAACATTATATTGTTATCTTACTCTATTAGGTTTGCATAATACCGATATTGATAACCCTTTAAATAGCTCAAATTAACGATCTTGTCATTTAATTCCCTTTAATAGGTTCTCATTCTATTACATTTAGTGGTTTCTCGATAATATTTTAATAGATGTTTTCTCATTCATCTAGTTTAACGATCCTTTAATAGACAGTCTCACTGATTTCACACAATTTAGAATGTCTCTTAATTATTTTAACCATATCTACTCATTAATTTCATGTTGCCTACTAAAAATTCCAATTAAATTTCATACTCTTATTTATAATGATTTCTCGTTACTCAAATTACGAATAAATTCCTAGTTCTCATTTATTCAATTCGCAGTTACACTTTATTCTAAATCTTACGGTTTACTCATGGTTCATCAACTCCGTACATTCTCGTATTTTCGAAATTTCTCCTAAGTTCAATATAAATTTATTGAATAGCTGTTCTCATCTCAAGTTTGATAATTATTCATAAATAGAGTTTTCTCATATAATTTTATAATACCTCAAAACTCATAACACTTTATAATACTTCAAAAATTTGAATAAAACTTCCCGTTAATTTAATACTTTTTGCTTTTGACTCATTTTATTAATTCGCTTATGTAACTCGATTTGTAAATTTCTTATAACTCAAAATTACTCCATAATTAATCAAAATAAAATTTTATCATTTAGCTCATTTTAATAATAACTTATTACCAGCAAATTACCGATCTCATTTTAACTCATTTTCCTCAAAATTTCATTGTAGCAGTTTTCTCATATTCGACTCATTTTAATAAGTTCTCATCACTTTAATTTAATGATTTCTCATCATCACATTTATAACCACCCAAGAATAAGTATACTGTCTTATTTTGTATATAATTGTAGTATTACTACTTCTCTTTTGCACGATATTCATTCAACCTAATTAACTTGATTGTTAATTTCTCCAGTAAACCCGATCTATCATTTTGTATACTCGGTACTTACACTATAAAATTAATTCAAATATTCTCAATTTGCTCTATTCGGTGGTTACTTTTATAAATTTTCAAATCAAGTATATGTTTCTAGATTTCATACTTTTAAAATCCTCATCCAGAAAATCTCTATGCATAAGCATCATGCTCATAATAATACATACCGATAATTATTTTATTTTTAGAAATTTCCCTTTTTACTCCTACTCAACTCCACTTGGAGAAAACTCGTCCTCGAGTTTGGCACTAGAATTCTCTATTATGATAACATAAACCACATATACTCACTCAAACAAATAACATGCATAAAATAAATTCACAATAACAAGCATTGGTCCATCGTTCCCTTCAAAATCTCCCCATAACCAACCAAAAGTTCGGTGTGTACGATAATAGGGGCCCTCTATTACTTTCGACACCTACTTCTGTTTGGTCACGAGTCAATCCCAAAGTTTAAAACTTCCCACATATAAATCCACCAGCAAATCACACTAAAAGGAAGAAAATTTTACTTTCATATCTGATAAATTACTCAAAATCTTATAAACATTACTCATAAATGAACTCAGCAAAAAGGCACTCAGCCAAAGTATTTTATTATGCTTTTAACTCAGAACATAATATAACTAATAAGCTCTTCTGATTCATTTTTAAATAAATCATCACTGAATTCATGATGATAGTCTCCCTTTAGTTCACTTTTAATAAATACCCTTTAAGATAAACTTGAATAATTTCTGTTTAATTTGACTCGGCAATCCTCGATTAGTTGGTATAACAAACTTATATAGGTTATTCAATATCTCTGTGTTAAATTAATAATCTCACCTCGAGAAACGTAAGCTCCAAAGGATCCTCAATACTCTAAGGCGCTGCTCGGTTATTCCTAGATGATCCTAAAAGCATAAAAATGAAACCCGAATTACAATCCGTTCTAAGGACTCAATTTAGAAAACTGGCAGCACCCGTCGGTCTCACGGAAACTGCTATAACTCTTAAACTGTGCAGTAGATTTATCCCATATTTTTACCATGAAATGTAGACAACCAGAACTACATATCTCTGTGAGACGGTCACTGGCTAAAACAGACTCTAAGTGTACCAAAACAGCATTGCAAGACAGACCTGCTGCACAGGTCATCTTCCTAACAGCAGCATACTAAATTGACTGTAACTCTTAAACCGTAATTCGGATTGACGAGAGGGTTGCGGTGTCGGAAAGCTAACTCAAAAACCAAGGTCCCTACACGGGCCAAAAACTCTAAAGATTAATTTAAGTATCTCAAAAACAGATTAGAACAGTAGGGCAGATTCTGCCAGAAAAGCATTGGTTTAAACAACTCGATTTAGCAACCCGACCCGTCATCGAACAACCCGAGCACTTAGAATTCATTACCCGACAGCCCCCACATCTCAGATATCCTGATTTTAAAAGAAAAGATTTGTAATACAACCTTGATGCTACAAGTCTCCCGGTTGGAAACCAAGAACCCTACGGGTTCGGTTTCCCTTCGGTTAGAGGTTCCCGATATCAACACGAATTAGACAATAACCCAAACCCAAACCTATCTCAGACTCGGTGTTGTATCATTCTAGAAACACAGCCCTACTAAACTTCTATACACATAGATCAGGGTTAAAGAATTTACCGAACTATAAACCCTACCGTCACTTGATTCTATCTTCTTGTCGCCTCAATTAAAAGAAATCAGCCACCCACCACTGCTCGATCAACGATCTTCTATTTCTGCTCCAAAATACTCGACTACCAAAAAGGGGTTGGATGAAATGAAAATAAAAAGGCTGGTATTAATTTATTTGGAGGCTACTCCAGAAAAAGAAAGGCGCCTCCACAAAATATTGCTAGTATACTCGCAAACTCTCAAACCCCAACAATTCCACATGCCTGCCTCGTCATTCTTTGAAATTGCAAAACCTACATCGATTAAAAACAATACTCCCACCGTCTCTTGATTAAATATCTTGGAAGTCTTCAAAAAACTTCATCACACCACCAACTTCTTGATTAAATATTCAATAATCTTTCAGGATAAACAACCCCAATTATATGGCTGCCTCGATGGCAAGTAAAAACGTAGAAGTCTGCTCGAAGAAGGCTACGGCCGAAAGAAAAACTAAGGGAAAAATAGGGTTTCTTGCATAATACATCCTCTAAACTTGGTTAGGCCTCAAGCCCGCAAAACTCGAGCCCGCAAGGCACTTCTTTCGACATTGGCCTTGGCCTTCGGCCGGCCTTGGCCCGACACCACTAAAATGTGTAACTATTAAAATAATTGTCTGGCTATTTTCTTTTTAATTAATTACAATGTTAATTTAATATTAATCAAATTATTATAAATTTCTGGACACGCTCACACTCATTAAATAACCAAATAAAACGTGTAATAAAAACGAACCACCAAAATACGGTTGGCCTAAATAATATAAAATTATTTATAAATTAATAAAACGTGATTAAAATAATATTATTTAATTATTAAAATTTCAGGGCGTTACAACTCAATACCCTATAGATATCCATTTTTCAAGTATTAGGTGTCCATAACCCATAACCATGGCCCTTGAACCATTATAACCAGTAGATGTCCATAACTCATACTGATGGCCCTTGAACCATTATAACCACTAGATGTCCATAACTCATACCGATGGCCCTTGAACCTTTATAACTAGTAGCCATGACCAATAGCCTATAGATATCCATTTTACAAGTAATAGGTGTCCATAACCCATCACCATGGCCCTCGAAACATTTTAACCACTAGATGTTTATAACTCATACCGATGGCAATTGAACCATTATAACTACTAGCCATGACCAATAACCTATAGATATCCATTTTACAAGTTATAGGTGTCCATAACCTATACCATGGCCCTTGAACCATTTTAACCACTAGATGTTCATAACTCATACCAATGGCACTTGAACAATTATAACTACTAGCAATGACCAATAGCCCATAGATATCCATTTTACAAGTTATAGATGTCCATAACCCATAACCATGGTCCTTGAACCATTATGAACTGTGGTTGTCCATAACTCATACTGATGGCCGTTGAACCATTATAACAACTAGATGTCCATAACTCATACCGATGGCCCTTGAACCTTAATAACTACTAGCCATGACCAATAGCCTATAGATATCCATTTTACAAGTAATAGGTGTCCATAACCCATAAGTCCATAACCATGGCCCTTGAACCATTATAACCACTAAAGGTCCATAACTCATACCGATGGCCCTTGAACCATTATAACTACTACCCATGACCAATACCCTTTAGATATCCATTTTACAAGTAATAGGTGTCCATAACTGTGACAACCCTCGAAATCGGGTAGTTGACCCGACAGTTATTGTGACCAAATTTCATCATAAACAATCATCTCATTTGTGAATACATTTATTTCAGCATTTTAAGTCTAGCAAAAACACTCATATCATGTGTAGGTAGTACACACAGTCAGTTTGTATGTGTCTCATATAGTTAAAGTTGTACATTTTGCGAGTTGGTGACATATCAATAAAACTAAACCAACTAAAAATATAAATTTTATATTTCATAATGAAACATTTGCTCAATCAAAGGAGCTGGTGCGAAAAATATAGTACGAATCTTCCTGCACAATTAAAAGATAAATGCTCGGTACAATACGAGAACATCTAAAGTAGCTAAATATAAACCCAAAGTGGTATGTTTTTATCAGTAACTAACCAAAATCAAAAATCAAGTAAAACCATCGTTAAAATAGCATGTCAGACAAAGTTACCAATACTTCTAAATATTGTCAAAATAAATCATGGAACGATTTTAAAAATCAATTCTCATTTGTCATTTCCTACTCTTTGACGTGGTGCAACCATACCTCCATATATTGATATATATACCCAACCTACCGAAATAGATGCTAATTTAAATATATTTATCCTTATCAAATGCAACCACCGATGAAAACCAACCTATCATAAACAAAACCACATAAATCTATTAGTCCTTTCTTAATCTGCCATTTTACTCCTTAGCTTCGTCTCCTCCACATCCGAACAAGAAAACAGGCATAAGCAAACCATATTAACCTCTTGTGAACCTGCTCTCATCTTCACCTCTCTTGTACGAAGTCAGCAACATCTCAAACTCTCTCTCTCTCTCTCTCTCTCTCTTTTGGCCATCTCTTTCTCTGCTACCCTCCTCTCAAGAAGACCACTAATTAAAAAGCTTGGTAAGTTTCTTCATCTCCAACTTTTTCTTTTGATTGTTAGATATAAATTCTTGTGTTTATGCTTGATGTAGTCACTCTTTATGATTTGATAATTAAAATATGATTAAACAAAAAAATTTTATTACATTAATTAGCATTGAAAATAATTGAAACTTACCATAAACCAAAACAGCTTCTGTTCGTACCTTCTTCTAAAACCAGACACATTTTCCGTTAATTTTTCTAAACTATTTGTAATTTAAATTAGAAAACCAGTCTAGGCGAGCTGGTAAGGGCCACGCACCCTACCCGTCAGGTTTCTAGTTCGAATCTCATCCCCAGCGCCCTTTTCTTTTGGGCTTGACTTTCCCCTCATTCGTTCCTCCCCTTCGTAAACATCAAATTCCCTTTCATATATTTTATGTGTGATTAATATTCAATTAATATTTAATTACTGATTTTGATTTATTTAAAGGATAAATAATTTTTAATTATTATTATTAATTTACTAATTTATTTCCTAAATTTCTATTTATTTAATTATCGTATAGCTACTTATCTACTTTCGATCAAATGCGTAATTTACCAACACTATAATAAGTATCTTATGTAACACTAGCAGGTACCCGCGCAATGCGGCGGCGGGTATCCTGTAACCATTTTTGCCGGCGAACAATTGGTGGTCGGTGGTGGCAGTAATGACGCTAGTGGTGGTGATAGTAACAGATAATGGGTGGTGGTGATTATAGGTGGGGGTAATTTCAACTTTTAAATATTTAAGTTATTAATTAAGATAATTTATGTCAAGTAAGGAACATATAGTGTAGTAGCTTAGTTGGTTAGTGATTTTGTTAATAACGCCAAAGTGTAATTGTATTGGTACTTACTCATGTGTCTACCAATTTGATCATGATAAGTGTCAAAATCAAGGGATGATATACTGAGTCGATCGGGTAGATTCAATGATGCTGAAGAAATGATCAAGAAAATGCCCATGAAGCCCGATAAGTTTTTATGGGCTTCTTTACTTGCGGACATTAGAATTCATGGAAATTTTGATTTGGCAAAACGGGCAGCTGACAAGTTGTTTAGAATTGAGCCCGAAAATGCAGCCACTTATGTCACTCTCTCAAACATTTATGCAGCTGCTGGAAAATGGGGTGAGGTGGCAAAAGTAAGAAACATGATGGATTTTAATAAAGTGGTTAAGAAACCGGGAAGAAGTTGGATTGAAATTAAACGAAGTGTATACATTTTTAATGGGAGATAAACCGCACCCGAGATTAAATGAAATTCACGACGAATTAAGAAAAAAGATGTTGGAAAAAGGTTATGTTCCTAAGACGGATTATGTGCTTCATGATGTAGAAGAGGAACAAAAGGAGGAAGATTTTTCGTATCATAGTGAGAAACTTGCTATTGCATTTGCGATTCTTGTTACTCCAAACGGGACACCCATAAAAGTATTTAAGAATTTGAGGACTTGCGTTGATTGTCATACGTTTATTAAATATGTATCCAAACTTGTTGATAGGAGAATTATTGTTAGAGATTCGAGTAGGTATTATTGTTTCGAGGGCATATTTAAAACTTCAAGTCATACATGGTGCATATTTTTATAATACAAATCTGGCATAAAATTAAATTTTGCTAATTTGGTAAGACTTCAAATCAATTACTTCCTCCATATCAAAATAAGTGACACACTTTCCATTTTGGGGTGTATCAAAATAAGTGACACACTTTTAAAACTTTCCTTATTTGGTAAAAATAGTGGGACCCATACCCACTAACTATCCACTTTAATAAAGTGAAATTACCCTTATACCCTTACTTTTACTTTTAAAACTCATTAATATCACTTTATTCAAGAAAAGTGGGACCTATTCTCCACTAACTATGTAATTTAATCTATTTTAACCTCTACTTTAATCTTTCACCTCAAAAAACGTGTAAGCCAATTTGTGTCACTTATTTTGATACGGAGGAAGTATATGGAGTATATAATAAAAATAGCGTTTACTTTCTTTTAACACTTTATTTATATTATACTTATCGGCAAAGATAAATAAAAACAACTTGATTTTACGCCTTGTTCAATACAATTGTATGGGCATCTTTAGATACATTAACAATCTATAATGACGTTTATGAGAGTAAAACTTCAAAATATACAAAAAATTTCCACATAACTTTTATTATACGGAGTAGTTTGTAAGCTAAAATCTTAATTTCATAAATATTTAATGGTCCAAGAAAATTAAAACCTTAAGAGAACTTATAATCAGTTGGTGTACCATAGTCCAATGAGAAAAAGACATTGAGAATACACTTTAAATTCACATAAATTTCTTTATGAACTAAGACCATAAAATAAACTTAAAGAGCGAGAGAGTTGTTACACTTGCTTCACATTGTTGTTCAAGTAGAACAAATTACAGGGGGTATATAATTATGCAAGTTCATACAATTTAATGTCAATTAAATGTCAATTTTGGGGTATTTTTTTTTAGTAGAGATCCCTTTTTGCCCATGATTGTCATCTGCTATATTGTGTGCAGAAGACTCCAGTTAATTATGGCCACCCGTGTCATCTTTCAACCAAATTCCTCTTGATATACATCGGGACAATGCGAAAATGATGACCACTTTTCTATATGAAAAAGACAACCAATTTTCTTTTCTATTACTATGAACATTACATCTTCAAAAGCAACCCATTGTCATTCATCAAATACAATAAACAACCAGAGACCATATAATTCATCAATTATTTGATCCCTTTTCTCTGTAGTTACACCCACAGCAACATTGCTTACCTAAATCATCACACAAAAAAAAAAAAAAAAAAAAGGAAAATATAACATTTTAAAGAAAGCACCATTGCTACAGATGAGAGTTTCGACCCATTTACTTGTACCAATTTTTCACTTTCGTCATAAGACACTGGATTTCCAACAACTGCAATTTGGTTATGAAAGTACCCATTTTGTACCTCGAGTAAGTACCAAAAAACTGGTATAAAAAAAAACAAATGACACATTAAAAGAATGTAAATCTGTGATCGAACAAATAGCAGATCCAGTACCAAAAATTTCTGCAAAATCTTGATCATTGAAAATCATTCAAAACTGCAAATTTCAACACAAGAATATATTAATAAATCAAAATTTAAGCTAAAAACAGAGATATAAAGCCAAAAACAGAAATATAAATCGAAGTTTAAGCCAAAAACAGAAATATAATCCTAATTTCTAAGCTATGCAACAGATCTGAGCAGCTACCTTGTCGGGTGGACGCTACCGGTGGTGGAATTTCATATGATGCATAAGCTCTGAATAAAAGGTAGTGTCATAAGATTCAAAACATGTATGTTAAAATGTAATTTCATATGATACATAAGCTCTAAATAAAAGCTTGGCCAAACACCTCTTTAATCTCAAGCTGTTTTTAATTTAAAATATGTGATTATTGGTTGTTTCCTAATCTTCAAAACAATTACTATGAATTTCTGAATTAACCTAAAATTGAATCCAATTCACATATTCTATCACAGATAAACAAGAGATATAAACCAGAAAATAAGGAATATAAATCTCAACAAACAAACAAAATAGCAATTGAGCATACCATCAGTTCTAGCACGTTTGGATGTGGATGAGTTTCTGCTATCAACCTGCAACCACATGAATCAAACATTAACCAAAATCCAAGCAAAACCTACAAATCCGTTTCCATTCCTCTGTACCCAATCGGGGAACGAAAACGATCTATACGTACTCGGGTTCGCTCGGGGATCCGAAATTGAATGGTACCAAAAACGATCTCAAATCGGTGAATTCTAAGTGCAAACGTCGAATTGAAGCCATAAAAATCACAAATCACAGAACCACAACCAATTTCATGCTCAAACAAAACTATATTCAATTGAGGGATTTGTACAAACGTAACACAAAACGTTTTTGAAATGAGTAAAATAACGATAGAAGCCGTTCAAATTAACATATTTACCTTACATTCTTTCCTGGAGATTTAGTATGGAGGTGTGGATTACACCGATCGATATGTTGCATTTATAAAGTGAAGATTGCGTATAGAATCGAGTAAGGTTTTGCAGAATGATAATCATCATGGCTGCAGAAATGAGGAGCCGGATGAACACGATTGGGTTTAGGGTCGTTCTTGGTTCTATCATTTGTCAGAGAAATTGAAGAGGCGGGAGAAGAAAAAAGAAAAGTGGTGATAACGAAGAGGCAGCGCCCGAACAGGTTGATACCAGATGGGGTGTAATTCGGTGGGCCTGGTTAAATTTCGTTGATGGGTCGTTTGAAAAGTAATAACAGACAAGCCTGTTATAATCGGTGGGCCTCACCCGCATTTGAAGAGATATATACATGTTGTTTAGGAATAGCAATGCATCCGAAGGCTTGGTTAAGTGGTAAGGTCTGGGTTATATAAGCTGAAGGTGGCGAGTTCGAAACCTGTCTAAGGTTTTTTTTTTCCAAAATAATTCCAATTCCATAATTAGCAAGTGTGTTGGCTGAATTTTCAGCCTTACTAATTATGGAAGAGGTAAACTCTTTATAATATTGTAACATTATATACAACTATAAATTCGTATCGAGACTTGTTAAAATATAAGCAAATGTATTTAAAATGCGAAATTATTATTGAACTAAAATATGTACATTTATAAAGTCACCAACATAAAGCTCACACCTAACGTATTTTAAAAACAAATCATTGGGGTGAAACATCTAGCATAGACGTGTCAATAGAGCCGTCTCTCATTATTGTTATTCTTATGCATTTAGGGCGCTAAGAAGTCATTGGCAGATTTGCACATTATCATTTGCATTTTGCTAGCATTGCATCAGGTGAGTCCACAGCCCCTCTTTTTACTACGTTTTATACTATTTTGGGTGAAAAACATATCAACTGCTTTTTTAAATGTTTACATTTTCTATCGTTATGTTTCAGTAAAGCCTACTGTGACTATTTATTTTACTTGTGATGAAATTATCTTAAACCATGACAATCAATCCTTATGCTCAGACTAAGTTTAGATGTAGCTTACATCCCATAATCATTAGCTAGTTGCGACTAGGCCCTGGATATGCAGATGGTACCATTGGCTAAGACTCTTCCTCCCACAGTGTGATCAAATCAGGGAGTGCATATCTTTGATTCAGTAACATCATTATTAGAGTTGGAGTTTTGGTTATGGACTTAGGGTCGACATTTAATGGATATCAGTCATGCTTTTCTACAAACTTATGTGTTTCAATATTTCAACAATTCAATTATTATTATTATTATATTACAGCCCGCGGTGGCAAATCATTTTCAAATATTATTTCATCACACAATTTATGGCCTGGTTGGCACATGAACCATTTGGACTTTAAATCATTTTCAGGCACCATCATTTTACAAATTGTTAAGGCAAAAAGTCTTGCCCCTTTAGATCTTAAGATAACAAAACAACCTAGACTAGCTTTGATTAATATGTAGAATAATATAGCTAAGTTTAGGTCTGATACTGAGTGATCAGTATTGGAACTCAGTATCAGTACTCAGTATCAGATAGTGATACTGAGTAGAAGGACTGAGTGATACTCAGTATAGTAACGGATTAAGATCAAATCCCTTGATCTTAGTCATTTTCTTTACTTAGTCCTTCGGTTACTCCTTTGCTCATTATGTAAGATCTCTATAACATTATAAATAGAGATCATCTTGCAAAGGAGTACTTACCAATTTACTTTACACATTCACATCTTTTGTAATTGATCAGTGGTATTGCTTTTCCGCAGCATACCACACTTAGTGGATTTATACATTGACTATATTCTTGTGTTATCACTCTAATATTTCTCTAAGTATAATAATCTATAAATTAACATTATAAACCAGGGTTGTTGTGACCTAACAACTGGTATCAGAGCAGGCTAAATAATCTCTTATTTAGTCGATCTATAACCCTGGCAGCCATTTCCTACATCTATCCCTCCAACACTCAAAAATCCAAAATGTCTACAATTGTTGCACCAATTATGTCTGGAAAGGGAGTACCCATCTTTGATGGAAAAGACTTTCATCAATGGAAGCTCAAAGCTCAGTGGTATCTTGAATCTATTCATCATGAGATGCTCACTGTGCTAAATGATGGTCCCATCATTCCACAAACTGTGGAGCCTGTTGCTGCTACTGATGATGCTCCTGAGGGCATAAGATCTGTACCTAAACTAAAGCACAACTGGACTGATACTGACCGTCAGTTGTATGCTTTAGACTCCAGAGCTAAAGGGGTGATTGGTAATGCTGTTACCAAAGAGATACTTAATGCAATTATGAAATTGCCAACAGCAAAGGCTATGTGGGATAGTCTATCAGTCACCTATGAAGGTACAGCAAAAGTGAAGTTGCAAAGAAAAAGCAACATGAGAAGGAAATATGAAAATTTCTTTTCAACTCCAAATGAAGACATCACCACTCTCTATAACAGGTTCAATACTGTTATCCATGATTTAATCAGTGTAGGCATTGTGAAAGAGGAAGGAGAGCTTGTTCAAAAGTTTCTGGATAGCCTTCCTCAACAATTTCTTGACATGACAAACTCTGTCAATGCTGCTAACAACATTGAGTCATACACTCTTCAAACTTTGTATGGTTTAATGCTGAATCATGAGGAGAATAATGCTGCAAGACTGATCAACTGGAAGAAAACTGACAAGTCTTCCACTGGTATGGCTCTAGTTGTGCAACAGGCCTATACTGTGACTGAGCCAGATGAACTAGAAGTTGATCTTGCTGATGCTGAGGCAGAAGAGCTTGAAACTCAAATGGCTCTCATGTCTATGAAGCTGGATCAGTTGAAGAAGAAGAGGCTTGGTGTTAGCTCTTCTAATACTGACCCTAGATCAGGTCTGTGCTATAGGTGTGGAAAGCCTGGACATATTGCTGCAAATTGTCATACTAAGTCTTCTGAGACTGACCAAAATGACAAGATTGCATACCGAGCAAAAAGATATAGAGACAAATATGTCAAGCTGAAGAATTGGAGCAAGGGAAAGAGGGCAGAAGGAAATGGAGCACCTCATCAAGCACTTTACTCAGAAGCCTGGATGGATGAAGAGTTAAGTGATGATGAAGAAGAGATTGAGAATAAAGCCTTTATGGCTTTCACTGAAGATGATTTGAAGAGTTCCTTTGAAAAGGATATCAAAGAGGCTGAGAGGATGAGTGTTCATACTGATTGGGATTCCACTCAGTTGTACAAGGTAAGTTCCTTTCAAACTTATTCAGTGAATGAAAAAAGCAAGATTTTTGAGTATATGCTTGTTGATCTTAAAACTTCTGTACAAAAAGAAAAAGCTTTAAAATTAACAATTAAAGAACTTGAAAGGGTAAATAATGAAAACTTGGATAAATTAGCAAAATATAAAGATTTAGAACTAAACTTTTCAGATTTAAAAGACATTAACCAAAGATTAGCTGATAAAGCTCATTTACACAAACTTGAAAAAGAGAAATTTGAAAAACAGTGTAAATCTTGGGGAAATGCTTCAATAAAATTAAATAAATGTTTAAATGAACAATTTCCAGAAAATGTGAGGGCTGCACTTGGTGTTGATCCTCAATTTAAAAACAGGAACAATTTTGCTGATTTATTTGAAGAGTTTTCTACTATGAACCCTATTAATTTTGTAAAAGCTAAAACTTTATGTGAAGTTGGATGTCAAACTGAGTCAGATGATGAAGAAAATGAAATTTTAGAAAAACCTATTGGTCCTTCCATCTGCTCAAAGTGCTATACTGAGCTACAAGAACTCAGTATTGAATTTCAAATAACAGAAATTTCTGATACCGAGCTACCAATAGTTCAGTATGACACTTCTGCTGTTCCACCTTTTGAATTATTATTTAATACAACAACTTTTGAATTATATAATGATAATAAAACAACTTGTATCTCACATGTTTCATCAAATACAGAAGTTGCAGGAACAGAAACATTATATACTGAGACATCTAAAGAACCTGTTAAAGTTGTTTCTTCAAAACATGATAAACAAAAGACAACTTCAACTAGGTCTTTGGTTGGCAAAGACAAGAAGTCTACCACTAATAAAATTAGAAAGACTTCTCTGTCAAATAAAAATAAGCAACCAGATCCTCCATCTCCTAAACCAGTTAAAAACAATGGTAATACATCTATTAGAAATAACAAAATTAACATTTTAAAAACCCTTGGTGATCAGGTTAAATCTTTAAGTAAACAATTTGCAAAACTCGTTAATACTGACCTACCAAAAGTGAAACATTTTTCTAAAATACCATATGAAAATATGTTTAGAAATAGACCTAGAAAATGTTATAGATGTCATCATACTGGTCATAAGGGAGATGAATGCTGGACTGATCTCTCAAGTCCTAGGTACTCAGTACCAAAGAAAAGGAGAGAAACTAAGTCAATATCACCAAAGAAAACTTCTAAAGTTACCCCTGAAGTGATACCGATCTCTCCACATAAAGAGATCAAGTCAAATTGTGTTTATCCCACCAAAGGTCCCATTCAAAAATGGGTTCCTAAAAAGAACTAACTCTTATTTTGTGTCTTGTGCAGGGTGACAGAAAGTGGTACTTAGATAGTGGCTGCTCAAGACACATGACAGGCAGTATGGAATACCTTCTCAATTATACTCCAGAGAAGGGTCCTTCTATCAAGTTTGGAGATGACTCGGTGGGAAAGACAAGAGGTTATGGTGTGATCAAGGCAGGCAACATAACTTTTAAAAGAGTTGCCTATGTAGAGGGTCTTAAACACAATCTGCTCAGTATCAGCCAGATGTGTGATGGTGACAATGAAGCTCGATTCAGAAATGTTGCAGGAATCATCTACAATGATAAAGGGCAGCCTGTACTCATTGCTAGAAGAGAAAAAGACGTATATGTGGTCAACCTATCTGAAATAGACCCAACTATTCGCGTATGCCTGCTCTCTAAAGTCAAGCCAGAATTACATTGGCTATGGCACAAGAAACTCTCTCACATCGATTTTAGAAATATCAACGAGCTCAGTATGAAGAAACTGGTGAGAGGCTTGCCCACAATTACTTATTCAAAAGATAAGTTATGCTCAGCATGTGAAATGGGCAAGCAGAAGAAGAGTTCATTCAAATCTAAAGTCAATCATTCCATCAATGAACCTCTTACTATGATACATATGGATCTTTTTGGCCCCATCAGCACACCATCTTTGGCCAAAAAGATCTATACTCTAGTCTTAGTTGATGAATTTTCAAGATATACGTGGGTCATCTTCCTCAAGACTAAGTCAGATGCAACAACAGAAATCATTGCCTTTATAAAAAGAGAGGAACTTCAAAAAGGCAACAAGGTCAAGCAACTTAGAAGTGACCATGGTACTGAGTTTAAGAACTCAGTATTAGCAGATTTCTGTGAAGAAAAAGGAATCATTCAAAACTTCTCTGCAGCCTACACACCACAACAAAATGGTGTTGTAGAAAGAAAGAACAGAACACTGATTGAAGCTGCAAGAACTTTATTATGCCATGCTGGACTGGCACTGAGTTTCTGGGCTGAAGCTGTAAACTGTGCAAACTTCACTCAGTATAGAGCCACTATAGTCCAAAGACATCTGAAGACTCCATATGAGTTATACAATGGCAAGATTCCTAATGTGGAATATTTCCACATCTTTGGGAGTAAATGTTTTGTACTCAGTACAAAACAAAATCTCAATAAATTTGCTCCCAAAGCAAATGAAGGTGTGTTCATGGGCTACTCTCCACACTCTAAAGCTTTCAGAGTGTATATCATCTCAACCAAGATGATTGTAGAATCCATTCATGTCACATTCGATGAAGATCAGAATGAAAATTCTACCTCAGCAAGTGAAGAAATAAGTGGCATAGATATTCTATGCAATCCAGAACACTCCATTGCTGAACAGCCTAAGTTTCATCCACACTTTATTCCTAATAAATTTAATGAAACTGATCAAGTTCAAACTCAGTATCACTCAAATGAGACTAATACTGAGGTTCCCATAACAGAGGACCTCCATACTGAGTTCGCAACTAATGATCTGAACCACTCTATTTATGAAGAAGGTGAAACATCCAACACTTCACAAGAATCCACATCAACTCTGCAAAATGAATATGAACAGCAACCTGCACTGTCTAATACTGATCAGAATTCCACTCAGTATCAGACACACAACACACCAAATCAACAAGATATTGTTGATCCTATTTCAAATGCTCCCTTAGGAAACAATTTAAGGGAACACAGAGACCATCCACATTCAATCATTATTGGTCCTATTGAAGAAGGTGTCCAAACAAGAAGAAAATTAGAATTTCCAACCCAAGCAACTGCAAACTTTTGTTTCTTCTCAAGTTTTCTATCTACCATTGAACCAAAGAAAGCTGATGAAGCTTTATTAGATGAAGATTGGGTAGAGGCTATGCAAGAAGAGCTCACAGAGTTTGAAAGAAACAAAGTTTGGAACTTAGTACCACCTCCTTCTTGCAAAACTATTATTGGTACTAAGTGGGTGTTCAGAAACAAGATGGACAAGGATGGTGTTGTAATCAGAAACAAAGCAAGGTTAGTTGCTCAAGGTTACAGGCAAGAAGAAGGCATTGACTATGATGAAACTTTTGCACCAGTTGCAAGAATTGAAGCTATTAGGTTGTATCTTGCATATGCAGCCTTTAAGAACTTCAAAGTTTATCAGATGGATGTCAAAAGTGCTTTTCTAAATGGAAAACTACAAGAAGAAGTTTATGTTAAACAACCTCCAGGTTTTGTTGATCCCAAATTTCCTCATTATGTTTTCAAGCTTGATAAAGCTCTATATGGGCTCAAACAAGCTCCAAGAGCCTGGTATGACACCTTGTCTGAGTATCTTATTGAAAATAAGTTTACAAGAGGTAAAATTGATAAAACATTATTTTCAAAAAGGAAAGGGTCTGACATCTTACTCATTCAGATATATGTTGATGATATTATCTTTGGTTCCACTGACAAGTCAATGTGTGACTGGTTTGCTAAGATAATGTCAACTCAGTATCAGATGAGTATGATGGGAGAACTTACTTACTTTCTTGGTTTTCAAGTTGAACAAAAGCCTGATGGCACTTTTATAAATCAAAGTAAGTATGTGCATGACATGTTAAAGAAATACAAATTTGAAAATTTATCTTCCATGCACACTCCTATGGGTACTCAGGATAAGACAAGTAAGGATGAAACTGGTAAACCAGTATGTCAATCCACATACCGAGGTATGATTGGTTCCTTACTTTACCTAACTGCTAGTAGGCCTGATATCATGTTTGCCACATGTTTGTGTGCTCGGTATCAGGCTGATCCTAAAGAATCACACATGAAAGCAGTTAAGCGCATCTTTAGATATCTTACAGGTACTCCTAACCTGGGTCTTTGGTATCCCAAAGACTCAAACTTTGACCTTGAAGGGTACACAGATGCAGATTTTGCAGGTTGTAGATTGGACAGAAAGAGCACAAGTGGAGGATGTCAATTCCTAGGTGGAAGACTAGTTGGCTGGTCATCCAAGAAACAAAATTCGGTAGCAACTTCCACAGCAGAAGCAGAATATGTTGCTGCAGGAAGTTGTTGTGCTCAATTATTATGGATGCAGTATCAACTCTTAGACTATGGGTTCAACTTTCATAAGACTCCTATTCATTGTGATAACAAGAGTGCTATTGCTATCACAGAGAACCCAGTCTATCACTCCAAAACCAAGCACATTGATATCAGACACCACTTTATTCGAGATAATGTGGAAAAAGGTAAGGTTGAAGTAGATTATGTACCCACAAATGAACAATTGGCTGATGTATTTACTAAACCTCTTCCTGAGGAAAGGTTTATGTATCTACTAGGGCAATTAGGTATGTTGAATCCTTAATCTTTATTAAATTTCTTTAAAACTGAGCACTCAGTATCACTCCTGTTGATACTGACCACTCAGTATCACTTGTCTGTTATCATCAAAATTTAAAATTTTTTATTTTTTATTAATTTCAAGAGTAAATTAATTGTTTTTTATATTTTTTCAAATTTTTTTTTAAATTAATTTTTTTTACTCACTCGGTATTGGGGTATGACGGCTCTTACACCGAGCTTAATCCTCATACTGCTCAAACGGTAACCTTTCTTAATAAGAAAGTTACCGTTGGCAGAAGATAAGGCAGTCAAATCAGCCGTTTTTACTTCCCAATACCTTAATTATCTTTCAAATCTCCTATAAATAACCGTTTATTTTTACTTCAATTTTTTTTAACTGTTATTTCTTTCTTTCATTTTCAATCCTCTCTGCGATTAACGATTTCACTTTCTCTTAGCAAGCAAATTCTTTCAAATCAAAATCACAGATGGCGAATTACACTTTTGTTGCTCCAGAAGTTCAATCGGAAATCCAATTCCGAAATAATGAAGTACCCAGGTTTGCGAGGAACAACATCACAGCAAATTTCAATATTCCTCAAGCTTGGGTATGCCAAGAATTCACGAACATCGTCACTTTTATGAAGCATTGCCCAATTGCTCGTGCACTGACATTATCTCCTCGAGCAATCTACCCAGAAATGTTATGCGAGTTTTGGTACTCTGCTACACTCGATTCTCCAGATATGATTGCTGGGTGGGTAATTAGAGATCAAAGAAGGGCATTTGTTTCTACTGCAATCATCCGTGAAGCACTGAGACTTCCCGCCCAAGCTCAGTATGACCCATTTGTTGATCGATCAGAGGCACGCTCTGTACTGCCTTTTCTGGGTCGAAGAGGAACAACGGGCACAATCAAAAGAAATGAATTTGGTCCTATGTGGGGTATTCTTATCACAACAATAATTCGATGTATGACCCACAAGACGGGAGCTTTGGACCAAATAAACGAATTTGGGATGCAAATAGTACATGCTCTGTACTATGGAAGAAACATTGATTTTGCTCGCCTAATCTTCAATGAATTAGCTACTCTGGTCCGAGCAAACACAAGGGAATGCAATGTCCCTTTTTGCAGATTTCTATCACTCATATTTCAACACTCAATGCCCACACACATTTATGATGAATTTCACAGCCCAAGAGTTGATCTTCCTCCACTCAGTGAGAAGATTTTCTTTTACAGACCAAGAGAAGGAGAACCTCTTCTAAGTCCTCCTATGTGGGCCATTGTTCAAGAACACATTGATGATGTAGAACACATGTCAGATACTGAGTCAGACAATGATGATGATGATAGTGGTAATGGAGCACAGGCTGGTCCAGATATTGAGATGCAGGATGTTTCACAAGTTCAAGAACCGACTCAACAACATATCTCTCCACCTGCACATGATCTTGCTGCTCCTCTTTTTGAAAACATTCTTGAAACTGAGTCCTCAGAAGACACACCACTGGTCCTTCGAAGAAGAAGAACGAATGTTTCTCCTATCATTATGGGCAACTTATCATCTGAGGAGGTGCAGCCTGCAAATGTTCCATCATTAACTGCATCTATTCAAGCCCAAAGCTTTATTGCAGCCACCGCTGACCTTCTAGGTCCAGAACAAGCTCCACCTGCTCAACCAATTGAGGAACCTCATGTTCCTCTTGATGTGGAGATTCAATATGCACAAACTGCACTTGAAGGTGCTCAGCATGACAGAGGGGTCGGTATTGAAGATGTTGGTGCTGCACATCAACAAACACATGATCCTGCACCGACCTCTGCAGATGCTCGAAGGGAATCTGACAGAGTCTCAGGTATGAATTTCTAAAAAGCCTTAAACTTATATATATATATATATATTTCATTCCCAAATAGAGACTAAGTATTGGCCAGTACCAACTCAATACTGACCAAAGTCTCAAACGATCTTTCAAATATATATCCTTTTATGGCCAACATAGCTAGCCCACTGCTGCTATGCAAAATTCCTATACTGAGCACACTAAATTGATCATTGTCAGTCTACAGTTGTCTCAACATTTAAAGAGACAATGGTGGTTGATGTCATACTGACACCCACTGGTGCTGCTTGAATAATGTCCAACTTATTTTTGAGTTGGGTAGCATCATTCAAGAAATGATCCCAAACCCTTAAGCCACAAAATCCAAAAATATCCAATGGGGTTTAGCCACATTTCTGTTATCACTCTCATACCGAGTGATAAACATTGAAAATAACAAGAAGCACATCCCAGGCTTCGAATTCCCACACCCAAACCTTTTAGTAAATGTGACTTATCCTATACTGAGCTACTTAAATTTTCACACTCACCTTTACTAAAATCTTCATACACATGCTATGCACAAGTCCACAATATTTCATCCTATACCAGATGAAATACAGACTTCACAAACTCTGTTTATATGATTGTAGAATTAAACAACACCACAATTCTATTTGATAAACCTCTCTTTCTATCCAGTTTTACATTTTTGTTTCTTTAGCACCAACTGTGCAGGGTATTCAGGCATCTCAAGCTGCAGTAGACCAAGTGACTCTGCAAGCAATCATGCAGCACATTCTGGCCATCCAACAAACTCAAAATGTAATACTAGCCAGAATGGACAAGATGAGTGGTGATATTGATCTAATAAAACAGTCAGTATCACTCCTTCAACAACCACAGCAGCCTCCACAAACTCCACCAGGTTCACATGGTGACCACAATGAAGAAGGAGAAGGAGAAGGAGGTGCTGGTGATACTGATGCTGCAACTGAGCCCATGCCCTCCCCTACTCTTGAACAACCTGAAGGGGACATGGGTGGTGATACTGATCCTCTTCCCTCCTCATCAAATGATAACAAAAAGGGGGAGAAGAGACAAAGAGATACTGAGGTTGATCAAACTGAGCCTTCTGCTCAGGGGGAGAAAAGAAGAAGATTGAATGAAGATCAACCTCCACAACAACAACATCAGCAAAGCCCTCATACTGAGCCATTTCGCATTTAGTATGAGAGAAGAAGACAAAGAACAAGGTCAGAATTACAAGTTCAAGACCCACTTGAGCCATCTGCTCAGGGGGAGACTCATACTGACCAACCACAGCAAACTTTTGAAGAGAATAATTAACAAATTGTGGTCTATAGGCCTTTCATCTGGCCTATTGCTGATGATGAAGATGAAGAACCAGATTTAGTAAACTATGCACTAAATCTGGTAGAACAAGAAAGTTCTTCATCATCATCCTCGGATGATGAAGAACCAGAAAATCTGGTGATTAGAAGAAGGAGTTCCTTATCAAGAAGACCTATCAATGCTGTTCTCACTTCTTCTGAATCAAGTGAGGAATCTGCTCCTCTGGTAACAAGACAAAGAAGACCTGTTCTTACAAGGGACAGTGATACCGAGCAGGCTCCAAGACTGACTCCTCAACAACTCTGGGCAGAACAAGAAAGATTTTTATATGAGCAAGAGTTGGGAGTCAAAACTGAACCAGAATCTGACCCAGATACTGATACTCCTGGTCCTTCACATAGAATCTCAAGAAAGGGTCCAGACCATATTCAACATTATTGGAATATGGTTGCTGCTAGGACTCAGTATAAGGAACAAAGAAAGGAGTTCTTGAGGACCAAAACATTTCAAAATGTAAGGGGGATACATTGGTTAAATCTGGATGTTAATAAAGTAAAAGTGAAGCTCAAAGAAGGAAGAATTACTATCACTTGTACTGGCTTAACCAGTCCCCCCATGAAGATATTTATTCATGACATTCAAAGAATTGGTCTTCAAGACTGGGTGAAGATCACAAGACTGATCAAAGAGCTTCCAAAGAAATCAACCTATGATCAAATAGTCTTGGATGAGATCTGTGCTGTAGCTGCAGTATGTTATGAGAAGGACTTACTTCATGAAATAGAGTACAGAACACTCAGTGTGATGACTGAGGCTTACTCAAACAACAGACCAGAATGCCTCCATACATACAAGTATCTTAGAAAGTACCCTCTTCCTCCTAACCTTGTATTTCAGGATCAAAAGAGTGTCATATATCCAACTTCTGGATATATGTATACTGACTCAGAGGATAGAGAGTGCTTCATTTCTGAAGAAGATCTACCAAGAGCTCAAATCAGTCACCTTGTTGGACTGAAATGGATGATCACCAAGAAAGAAGACTCTTGGTTCAGAAAGAAGATTGTTGCAGTACTGAATAGCAGAAGGGATGAACTCAAAAGCAGAGAAGAGTTTGTCCACATCAAACAAGAAGTCTTCTATGAGAATGAAGCCATCAACAGCAAATGAAGAAGAAGATATTGTTACCTATGATGTTGTAATTTTTGTTTATCTCTTTGTAAATTGTTTTGTTATCATTAGATAGGGGGAGATTGTTAAGGCAAAAAGCCTTGCCCCTTTAGATCTTAAGATAACAAAACAACCTAGACTAGCTTTGATTAATATGTAGAATAATATAGCTAAGTTTAGGTCTGATACTGAGTGATCAGTATTGGAACTCAGTATCAGTACTCAGTATCAGATAGTGATACTGAGTAGAAGGACTGAGTGATACTCAGTATAGTAACGGATTAAGATCATATCCCTTGATCTTAGTCACTTTCTTTACTTAGTCCTTCGGTTACTCCTTTGCTCATTATGTAAGATTGTTAAGGCAAAAAGCCTTGCCCCTTTAGATCTTAAGATAACAAAACAACCTAGACTAGCTTTGATTAATATGTAGAATAATATAGCTAAGTTTAGGTCTGATACTGAGTGATCAGTATTGGAACTCAGTATCAGTACTCGGTATCAGATAGTGATACTGAGTAGAAGGACTGAGTGATACTCAGTATAGTAACGGATTAAGATCAAATCCCTTGATCTTAGTCATTTTCTTTACTTAATCCTTCGGTTACTCCTTTGCTCATTATGTAAGATCTCTATAACATTATAAATAGAGATCATCTTGCAAAGGAGTACTTGCCAATTTACTTTACACATTCACATCTTTTGTAATTGATCAGTGGTATTGCTTTTCCGCAGCATACCACACTTAGTGGATTTATACATTGACTATATTCTTGTGTTATCACTCTAATATTTCTCTAAGTATAATAATCTATCAATTAACATTATAAACCAGGGTTGTTGTGACCTAACACAAATTACACATGTTGGCATACACAAAAACTTTGGGATTTCAAAACAAATTATAAACCTGTGGATTCACTCAACAATTTTTTTGATCATCAATTTTCATATGTTTTTCAGGTAGCTCAGTTGAAGCATAAGTCTTAGTAGCATTGGATTACAAGCATGCATGTGTCAAGATGCCACGATTTATAAAAAAACATTTTCTTTTTACATTTCAAATATTTTGTTAACATTAAATTTTGTGACCTACTTTATTTCAAATATTATTTAGGTTTTGGAACATCTATTGTTTACGATAATCATATGCTTGTGTTACTCATGATAGTCGCACGCCCGTTCTTTCGCAAACCATTTCCTTTATAAACCACTTTTGGCGGGGTGTGACAATAACCCATACCCATGGCCTTTGAACCATTTTAACCACTAGATGTCCATAACTCATACTGATGACCCTTAAACCATTATAACTACTAGCCATGACAATTAGCCTATAGATATTGATTTTACAAGTTATAGGTGTCCATAAACCATAACCATGGCCCTTGAACCATTATAACCAGTAGATGTCCGTAACTCATACCGATGGCCCTTGAACCAATATAACCACTAGCAATGACCAATAGCCTATAGATATCCATTTTACAAGTAATAGGTGTCCATAACCCATAACCATGGCCCTTGAACCATTATAACCAGTAGATGTCCATAACTAATACCGATGGCCCTTGAACCATTATAAATACTAGCCATGACCAATAGCATACAGATATCCATTTTACAAGTAATAGGTGTCCATAACCCATAACCATGTGTAACACCCGAAATTTACAAGATTTTTAAAATTTTTGAAAATAAAATTATAATCAAAAGGTCCCATAAATAAATCTCAGATATTAATATTTAACATTTAAAACGTATTTATTGCGGAAATAGTTAAGATAAAGTAAAGTGTTTTAAAATATTAAATGATGTCCACATCAGTAATGAAAAGATACAGCGGTCAACCGTCCACCTTCTCCTTTCCTTTGTTGGTACCTGAAACAATGTGGGGGAAAGTTAGGGTCAGCTGGGGAAGCTGAGTGAATAATTTTCAAAATGCAAACAATCATAACATACAACACATGAGGGCACATCGGTGTACTCCTACTCAGAATCTACTCGATTAATTACTCAGATTTATTTCTCAGATTTTATTACTCAGATTTTAATTTATATAGCGCGCTTGTGTGATTTGGGACGAGAGATCAAACTCGCCCCTCCTCACACCTCAGATAGGCATAAGCCAAAAACTCAGACGGGAGTGATCCCAAAACTCAGACGGGAATAATCCCAAAACTCAGACGGGAGGTGATCCCAGGCATATAGCCAAAAACTCAGATGTGTGTTATTATGTTTTATTATCTCTTTAACATAACTATCTCAGATGCCCTAGCAAGTAGTAGCACAGAATGACCCTGTGCCGAGCTCGGTTACCCAGGCACAATGTCTCAGATTAAAATAAATCAACAGCTGCTCAGATACTCAGATAGCATGTCAAACTCAGATAACAAATCAAACTCAGATAGCGGATCAAACTCAGATAACAGCTCAAGCTCAGATAACAATTATGGTGCAAGAAATGTAACACATAAGTCATGCATGTACAACGTTAAAACTGAATACACGGTGAGAATACTCACCTCGAGAAACGTAAGCTCCAAAGGATCCTCAATACTCTAAGGCGCTGCTCGGTTATTCCTACATGATCCTAAAAGCATAAAAATGAAACCCGAATTACAATCCGTTCTAAGGACTCAATTTAGAAAACTGGCAGCACCCGTCGGTCTCACGGAAACTGCTATAACTCTTAAACTGTGCAGTAGATTTATCCCATATTTTTACCATGAAAGGTAGACAACCAGAACTACATATCTCTGTGAGACGGTCACTGGCTAAAACAGATTCTAAGTGTATCAAAACAGCATTGCAAGACAGACCTGCTGCACAGGTCATCTTCCTAACAGCAGCATACTAAATTGACTGTAACTCTTAAACCGTAATTCGGATTGACGAGAGGGTTGCGGTGTCGGAAAGCTAACTCAAAAACCAAGGTCCCAACACGGGCCTAAAACTCTAAAGATTATTTTAAGTATCTCAAAAACAGATTAGAACAGTAGGGCAGATTCTGCCAGAAAAGAATTGGTTTAAACAACTCGATTTAGCAACCCGACCCGTCATCGAACAACCCGAGCACTTAGAATTCATTACCCGACAGCCCCCACATCTCAGATATCCTGATTTTAAAAGAAAAGATTTGTAATACAACCTTGATGCTACAAGTCTCCCGGTTGGAAACCAAGAACCCTACGGGTTGGGTTTCCCTTCGGTTAGAGGTTCCCGATATCAACACGAATTAGACAATAACCCAAACCCAAACCTATCTCAGACTCGGTGTTGTATCATTCTAGAAACGCAGCCCTACTAAACTTCTATACACATAGATCAGGGTTAAAGAATTTACCGAACTATAAACCCTACCGTCACTTGATTCTATCTTCTTGTCGCCTCAATTAAAAGAAATCAGCCACCCACCATTGCTCGATCAACGATCTTCTATTTCTGCTCCAAAATACTCGACTACCAAAAAGGGGTTGGATGAAATGAAAATAAAAAGGCTGGTATTAATTGATTTGGAGGCTACTCCAGAAAAAGAAAGGCGCCTCCACAAAATATTGCTAGTATACTCGCAAACTCTCAAACCCCAACAATTCCACATGCCTGCCTCGTCATTCTTTGAAATTGCAAAACCTACATCGATTAAAAACAATACTCCCACCGTCTCTTGATTAAATATCTTGGAAGTCTTCAAAAAACTTCATCACACCACCAACTTCTTGATTAAATATTCAATAATCTTTCAGGATAAACAACCCCAATTATATGGCTGCCTCGATGGCAAGTAAAAACGTAGAAGTCTGCTCGAAGAAGGCTACGGCCGAAAGAAAAACTAAGGGAAAAATAGGGTTTCTTGCATAATACATCCTCTAAACTTGGTTAGGCCTCAAGCCCGCAAAACTCGAGCCCGCAAGGCACTTCTTTCGACATTGGCCTTGGCCTTCGGCCGGCCTTGGCCCGACACCACTAAAATGTGTAACTATTAAAATAATTGTCTGGCTATTTTCTTTTTAATTAATTACAATGTTAATTTAATATTAATCAAATTATTATAAATTTCTGGACACGCTCACACTCATTAAATAACCAAATAAAACGTGTAATAAAAACGAACCACCAAAATACGGTTGGCCTAAATAATATAAAATTATTTATAAATTAATAAAACGTGATTAAAATAATATTATTTAATTATTAAAATTTCAGGGCGTTACAACTCAACTCCACTTGAAATAGACTTCGTCCCCGAAGTCATCGCTCGGAAAAAGCTCAGGGTAGTAATCTCGCGTCTCAACTCCTACTCGCCAACGACACACGTCCTCAAATGGGGAAAGAAAACAAAATGATAAGATTAAGAATGAAAAGGAAAATCCTCAGGGTGACCTACGACATGCATACTCAAATGGAAAAGAAGAATAAAAACGATAAAGTTATGAATAGAAAGAAGCTCTTCATGGTGAATTTACTTAATAGGAAATGAACTCCAGATCACGTAAGTGCTCATACAATTATCCGCCTCTAGTGGCGCAAAACGATAAGGCTAAAAGGAATAAGGTCAGGATGCTCACTATCGATCTCAGTATGCAAAGAAAATTTGATAATGAGCATAAAATACACCACGATACTCTCCTGAAGGCGTCTTCTTGCTCTCGCATTCGGATACAGTTGTTGCACTCAGCGATTAACGTCGCGTTGAATCACCGATTCAACTCCACTTGGAAATTTACTATTGATTTGTTGGCGATACCAGATGCTCAGCGTAGTACCAGGTCATCCAAACTATTTGCACAATCGCCCTCGGATCTCTCATGACGATAACAAGTTTTTATGGAAAATTTTCTTCCCGCACAACTCCATCAGATGACCACTTACACATTTTAGCAACAGGTAAAAATTTCATTATTGACAATTTCCACCAAAATGACTCGGAAGGTCCTCTACTCTATGGGTCAACAATTTGTTAACAGCATAATAAATAATTTAGCGGTTTACACCATTATCAATTAATATAAAAACCATGCAAATAAATCACAAGTAATATACATATCACACAGAATTCTCATATACTCAGGTATATAACTCCAAAATATGATCTGGAAATATAACTCAGAAGTCCCACTCAGAAATAAACTCAAAACATATCTCAGGAGTATAACCCAAAAATGTATAACTCAGGAACAGACTTATAAATCTTAACTCAGAAGCAAACCCAAAACTCTAACTCAGTAACAACTCATAAGGTAATAATATTTACAAGTAATAGCATTAGGTATAAATCACATTTTTACTCATTCTTATTACTACTCGCGTGTTCCATTTTACCAGCTTATAATACTTGGAATGATATACCCTCTCTCAACCGTGTTATTGGTTCTCAAAATAACTCTTCTTTAACATTATATTGTTATCTTACTCTATTAGGTTTGCATAATACCGATATTGATAACCCTTTAAATAGCTCAAATTAACGATCTTGTCATTTAATTCCCTTTAATAGGTTCTCATTCTATTACATTTAGTGGTTTCTCGATAATATTTTAATAGATATTTTCTCATTCATCTAGTTTAACGATCCTTTAATAGACCGTCTCACTGATTTCACACAATTTAGAATGTCTCTTAATTATTTTAACCATATCTACTCATTAATTTCATGTTGCCTACTAAAAATTCCAATTAAATTTCATACTCTTATTTATAATGATTTCTCGTTACTCAAATTACGAATAAATTCCTAGTTCTCATTTATTCAATTCGCAGTTACACTTTATTCTAAATCTTACGGTTTACTCATGGTTCATCAACTCCGTACATTCTCGTATTTTCGAAATTTCTCCTAAGTTCAATATAAATTTATTGAATAGCTGTTCTCATCTCAAGTTTGATAATTATTCATAAATAGAGTTTTCTCATATAATTTTATAATACCTCAAAACTCATAACACTTTATAATACTTCAAAAATTTGAATAAAACTTCCCGTTAATTTAATACTTTTTGCTTTTGACTCATTTTATTAATTCGCTTATGTAACTTGATTTGTAAATTTCTTATAACTCAAAATTACTCCATAATTAATCAAAATAAAATTTTATCATTTAGCTCATTTTAATAATAACTTATTACCAGCAAATTACCGATCTCATTTTAACTCATTTTTCCTCAAAATTTCATTGTAGCAGTTTTCTCATATTCGACTCATTTTAATAAGTTCTCATCACTTTAATTTAATGATTTCTCATCATCACATTTATAACCACCCAAGAATAAGTATACTGTCTTATTTTGTATATAATTGTAGTATTACTACTTCTCTTTTGCACGATATTCATTCAACCTAATTAACTTGATTGTTAATTTCTCCAGTAAACCCGATCTATCATTTTGTATACTCGGTACTTACACTATAAAATTAATTCAAATATTCTCAATTTGCTCTATTCGGTGGTTACTTTTATAAATTTTCAAATCAAGTATATGTTTCTAGATTTCATACTTTTAAAATCCTCATCCAGAAAATCTCTATGTATAAGCATCATGCTCATAATAATACATACCGATAATTATTTTATTTTTAGAAATTTCCCTTTTTACTCCTACTCAACTCCACTTGGAGAAAACTCGTCCTCGAGTTTGGCACTAGAATTCTCTATTATGATAACATAAACCACATATACTCACTCAAACAAATAACATGCATAAAATAAATTCACAATAACAAGCATTGGTCCATCGTTCCCTTCAAAATCTCCCCATAACCAACCAAAAGTTCGGTGTGTACGATAATAGGGGCCCTCTATTACTTTCGACACCTACTTCTGTTTGGTCACGAGTCAATCCCAAAGTTTAAATCTTCCCACATATAAATCCACCAGCAAATCACACTAAAAGGAAGAAAATTTTACTTTCATATCTGATAAATTACTCAAAATCTTATAAACATTACTCATAAATGCACTCAGCAAAAAGGCACTCAGCCAAAGTATTTTATTATGCTTTTAACTCAGAACATAATATAACTAATAAGCTCTTCTGATTCATTTTTAAATAAATCATCACTGAATTCATGATGATAGTCTCCCTTTAGTTCACTTTTAATAAATACCCTTTAAGATAAACTTGAATAATTTCTGTTTAATTTGACTCGGCAATCCTCGATTAGTTGGTATAACAAACTTATATAGGTTATTCAATATCACTGTGTTAAATTAATAATCTCACCTCGAGAAACGTAAGCTCCAAAGGATCCTCAATACTCTAAGGCGCTGCTCGGTTATTCCTAGATGATCCTAAAAGCATAAAAATGAAACCCGAATTACAATCCGTTCTAAGGACTCAATTTAGAAAACTGGCAGCACCCGTCGGTCTCACGGAAACTGCTATAACTCTTAAACTGTGCAGTAGATTTATCCCATATTTTTACCATGAAATGTAGACAACCAGAACTACATATCTCTGTGAGACGGTCACTGGCTAAAACAGATTCTAAGTGTACCAAAACAGCATTGCAAGACAGACCTGCTGCACAGGTCATCTTCCTAACAGCAGCATACTAAATTGACTGTAACTCTTAAACCGTAATTCGGATTGACGAGAGGGTTGCGGTGTCGGAAAGCTAACTCAAAAACCAAGGTCCCTACACGGGCCAAAAACTCTAAAGATTAATTTAAGTATCTCAAAAACAGATTAGAACAGTAGGGCAGATTCTGCCAGAAAAGCATTGGTTTAAACAACTCGATTTAGCAACCCGACCCGTCATCGAACAACCCGAGCACTTAGAATTCATTACCCGACAGCCCCCACATCTCAGATATCCTGATTTTAAAAAGAAAAGATTTGTAATTCAACCTTGATGCTACAAGTCTCCCGGTTGGAAACCAAGAACCCTACGGGTTCGGTTTCCCTTCGGTTAGAGGTTCCCGATATCAACACGAATTAGACAATAACCCAAACCCAAACCTATCTCAGACTCGGTGTTGTATCATTCTAGAAACGCAGCCCTACTAAACTTCTATACACATAGATCAGGGTTAAACAATTTACCGAACTATAAACCCTACCGTCACTTGATTCTATCTTCTTGTCGCCTCAATTAAAATAAATCAGCCACCCACCACTGCTCGATCAACGATCTTCTATTTCTGCTCCAAAATACTCGACTACCAAAAAGGGGTTGGATGAAATGAAAATAAAAAGGCTGGTATTAATTGATTTGGAGGCTACTCCAGAAAAAGAAAGGCGCCTCCACAAAATATTGCTAGTATACTCGCAAACTCTCAAACCCCAACAATTCCACATGCCTGCCTCGTCATTCTTTGAAATTGCAAAACCTACATCGATTAAAAACAATACTCCCACCGTCTCTTGATTAAATATCTTGGAAGTCTTCAAAAAACTTCATCACACCACCAACTTCTTGATTAAATATTCAATAATCTTTCAGGATAAACAACCCCAATTATATGGCTGCCTCGATGGCAAGTAAAAACGTAGAAGTCTGCTCGAAGAAGGCTACGGCCGAAAGAAAAACTAAGGGAAAAATAGGGTTTCTTGCATAATACATCCTCTAAACTTGGTTAGGCCTCAAGCCCGCAAAACTCGAGCCCGCAAGGCACTTCTTTCGACATTGGCCTTGGCCTTCGGCCGGCCTTGGCCCGACACCACTAAAATGTGTAACTATTAAAATAATTGTCTGGCTATTTTCTTTTTAATTAATTACAATGTTAATTTAATATTAATCAAATTATTATAAATTTCTGGACACGCTCACACTCATTAAATAACCAAATAAAACGTGTAATAAAAACGAACCACCAAAATACGGTTGGCCTAAATAATATAAAATTATTTATAAATTAATAAAACGTGATTAAAATAATATTATTTAATTATTAAAATTTCAGGGCGTTACAACTCAATACCCTATAGATATCCATTTTTCAAGTATTAGGTGTCCATAACCCATAACCATGGCCCTTGAACCATTATAACCAGTAGATGTCCATAACTCATACTGATGGCCCTTGAACCATTATAACCACTAGATGTACATAACTCATACCGATGGCCCTTGAACCTTTATAACTAGTAGCCATGACCAATAGCCTATAGATATCCATTTTACAAGTAATAGGTGTCCATAACCCATCACCATGGCCCTCGAACCATTTTAACCACTAGATGTTTATAACTCATACCGATGGCAATTGAACCATTATAACTACTAGCCATGACCAATAACCTATAGATATCCATTTTACAAGTTATAGGTGTCCATAACCTATACCATGGCCCTTGAACCATTTTAACCACTAGATGTTCATAACTCATACCAATGGCACTTGAACAATTATAACTACTAGCAATGACCAATAGCCCATAGATATCCATTTTACAAGTTATAGATGTCCATAACCCATAACCATGGTCCTTGAACCATTATGAACTGTGGTTGTCCATAACTCATACTGATGGCCGTTGAACCATTATAACAACTAGATGTCCATAACTCATACCGATGGCCCTTGAACCTTAATAACTACTAGCCATGACCAATAGCCTATAGATATCCATTTTACAAGTAATAGGTGTCCATAACCCATAAGTCCATAACCATGGCCCTTGAACCATTATAACCACTAGAGGTCCATAAATCATACCGATGGCCCTTGAACCATTATAACTACTACCCATGACCAATACCCTTTAGATATCCATTTTACAAGTAATAGGTGTCCATAACTGTGACAACCCTCGAAATCGGGTAGTTGACCCGACAGTTATTGTGACCAAATTTCATCATAAACAATCATCTCATTTGTGAATACATTTATTTCAGCATTTTAAGTCTAGCAAAAACACTCATATCATGTGTAGGTAGTACACACAGTCAGTTTGTATGTGTCTCATATAGTTAAAGTTGTACATTTTGCGAGTTGGTGACATATCAATAAAACTAAACCAACTAAAAATATAAATTTTATATTTCATAATGAAACATTTGCTCAATCAAAGGAGCTGGTGCGAAAAATATAGTACGAATCTTCCTGCACAATTAAAAGATAAATGCTCGGTACAATACGAGAACATCTAAAGTAGCTAAATATAAACCCAAAGTGGTATGTTTTTATCAGTAACTAACCAAAATCAAAAATCAAGTAAAACCATCGTTAAAATAGCATGTCAGACAAAGTTACCAATACTTCTAAATATTGTCAAAATAAATCATGGAACGATTTTAAAAATCAATTCTCATTTGTCATTTCCTACTCTTTGACGTGGTGCAACCATACCTCCATATATTGATATATATACCCAACCTACCGAAATAGATGCTAATTTAAATATATTTATCCTTATCAAATGCAACCACCGATGAAAACCAACCTATCATAAACAAAACCACATAAATCTATTAGTCCTTTCTTAATCTGCCATTTTACTCCTTAGCTTCGTCTCCTCCACATCCGAACAAGAAAACAGGCATAAGCAAACCATATTAACCTCTTGTGAACCTGCTCTCATCTTCACCTCTCTTGTACGAAGTCAGCAACATCTCAAACTCTCTCTCTCTCTCTCTCTCTTTTGGCCATCTCTTTCTCTGCTACCCTCCTCTCAAGAAGACCACTAATTAAAAAGCTTGGTAAGTTTCTTCATCTCCAACTTTTTCTTTTGATTGTTAGATATAAATTCTTGTGTTTATGCTTGATGTAGTCACTCTTTATGATTTGATAATTAAAATATGATTAAACAAAAAATTTTTATTACATTAATTAGCATTGAAAATAATTGAAACTTACCATAAACCAAAACAGCTTCTGTTCGTACCTTCTTCTAAAACCAGACACATTTTCCGTTAATTTTTCTAAACTATTCGTAATTTAAATTAGAAAACCAGTCTAGGCGAGCTGGTAAGGGCCACGCACCCTACCCGTCAGGTTTCTAGTTCGAATCTCATCCCCAGCGCCCTTTTCTTTTGGGCTTGACTTTCCCCTCATTCGTTCCTCCCCTTCGTAAACATCAAATTCCCTTTCATATATTTTATGTGTGATTAATATTCAATTAATATTTAATTACTGATTTTGATTTATTTAAAGGATAAATAATTTTTAATTATTATTATTAATTTACTAATTTATTTCCTAAATTTCTATTTATTTAATTATCGTATAGCTACTTATCTACTTTCGATCAAATGCGTAATTTACCAACACTATAATAAGTATCTTATGTAACATTATATACAACTATAAATTCGTATCGAGACTTGTTAAAATATAAGCAAATGTATTTAAAATGCGAAATTATTATTGAACTAAAATATGTACATTTATAAAGTCACCAACATAAAGCTCACACCTAACGTATTTTAAAAACAAATCATTGGAGTGAAACATCTAGCATAGACGTGTCAATAGAGCCGTCTCTCATTATTGTTATTCTTATGCATTTAGGGCGCTAAGAAGTCATTGGCAGATTTGCACATTATCATTTGCATTTTGCTAGCATTGCATCAGGTGAGTCCACAGCCCCTCTTTTTACTACGTTTTATACTATTTTGGGTGAAAAACATATCAACTGCTTTTATAAATGTTTACATTTTCTATCGTTATGTTTCAGTAAAGCCTACTGTGACTATTTATTTTACTTGTGATGAAATTATCTTAAACCATGACAATCAATCCTTATGCTCAGACTAAGTTTAGATGTAGCTTACATCCCATAATCATTAGCTAGTTGCGACTAGGCCCTGGATATGCAGATGGTACCATTGGCTAAGACTCTTCCTCCCACAGTGTGATCAAATCAGGGAGTGCATATCTTTGATTCAGTAACATCATTATTAGAGTTGGAGTTTTGGTTATGGACTTAGGGTCGACATTTAATGGATATCAGTCATGCTTTTCTACAAACTTATGTGTTTCAATATTTCAACAATTCAATTATTATTATTATTATATTACAGCCCGCGGTGGCAAATCATTTTCAAATAATATTTCATCACACAATTTATGGCCTGGTTGGCACATGAACCATTTGGACTTTAAATCATTTTCAGGCACCATCATTTTACAAATTACACATGTTGGCATACACAAAAACTTTGGGATTTCAAAACAAATTATAAACCTGTGGATTCACTCAACAATTTTTTTGATCATCAATTTTCATATGTTTTTCAGGTACCTCAGTTGAAGCATAAGTCTTATTAGCATTGGATTACAAGCATGCATGTGTCAAGATGCCACGATTTATAAAAAAACATTTTCTTTTTACATTTCAAATATTTTGTTAACATTAAATTTTGAGACCTACTTTATTTCAAATATTATTTAGGTTTTGGAACATCTATTGTTTACGATAATCATATGCTTGTGTTACTCATGATAGTCGCACGCCCGTTCTTTCGCAAACCATTTCCTTTATAAACCACTTTTGGCGGGGTGTGACAATAACCAATACCCATGGCCCTTGAACCATTTTAACCACTAGATGTCCATAACTCATACTGATGACCCTTAAACCATTATAACTACTAGCCATGACAATTAGCCTATAGATATTGATTTTACAAGTTATAGGTGTCCATAAACCATAACCATGGCCCTTGAACCATTATAACCAGTAGATGTCCGTAACTCATACCGATGGCCCTTGAACCAATATAACCACTAGCAATGACCAATAGCCTATAGATATCCATTTTACAAGTAATAGGTGTCCATAACCCATAACCATGGCCCTTGAACCATTATAACCAGTAGATGTCCATAACTAATACCGATGGCCCTTGAACCATTATAAATACTAGCCATGACCAATAGCATACAGATATCCATTTTACAAGTAATAGGTGTCCATAACCCATAACCATGTGTAACACCCGAAATTTACAAGATTTTTAAAATTTTTGAAAATAAAATTATAATCAAAAGGTCCCATAAATAAATCTCAGATATTAATATTTAACATTTAAAACGTATTTATTGCGGAAATAGTTAAGATAAAGTAAAGTGTTTTAAAATATTAAATGATGTCCACATCAGTAATGAAAAGATACAGCGGTCAACCGTCCACCTTCTCCTTTCCTTTGTTGGTACCTGAAACAATGTGGGGGAAAGTTAGGGTCAGCTGGGGAAGCTGAGTGAATAATTTTCAAAATGCAAACAATCATAACATACAACTCATGAGGGCACATCGGTGTACTCCTACTCAGAATCTACTCGATTAATTACTCAGATTTATTTCTCAGATTTTATTACTCAGATTTTAATTTATATAGCGCGCTTGTGTGATTTGGGACGAGAGATCAAACTCGCCCCTCCTCACACCTCAGATAGGCATAAGCCAAAAACTCAGACGGGAGTGATCCCAAAACTCAGACGGGAATAATCCCAAAACTCAGACGGGAGGTGATCCCAGGCATATAGCCAAAAACTCAGATGTGTGTTATTATGTTTTATTATCTCTTTAACATAATTATCTCAGATGCCCTAGCAAGTAGTAGCAGAGAATGAGCCTGTGCCGAGCTCGGTTACCCAGGCACAATGTCTCAGATTAAAATAAATCAACAGCTGCTCAGATACTCAGATAGCATGTCAAACTCAGATAACAAATCAAACTCAGATAGCGGATCAAACTCAGATAACAGCTCAAGCTCAGATAACAATTATGGTGCAAGAAATGTAACACATAAGTCATGCATGTACAACGTTAAAACTGAATACACGGTGAGAATACTCACCTCGAGAAACGTAAGCTCCAAAGGATCCTCAATACTCTAAGGCGCTGCTCGGTTATTCCTAGATGATCCTAAAAGCATAAAAATGAAACCCGAATTACAATCCGTTCTAAGGACTCAATTTAGAAAACTGGCAGCACCCGTCGGTCTCACGGAAACTGCTATAACTCTTAAACTGTGCAGTAGATTTGTCCCATATTTTTACCATGAAAGGTAGACAACCAGAACTACATATCTCTGTGAGACGGTCACTGGCTAAAACAGATTCTAAGTGTATCAAAACAGCATTGCAAGACAGACCTGCTGCACAGGTCATCTTCCTAACAGCAGCATACTAAATTGACTGTAACTCTTAAACCGTAATTCGGATTGACGAGAGGGTTGCGGTGTCGGAAAGCTAACTCAAAAACCAAGGTCCCTACACGGGCCTAAAACTCTAAAGATTATTTTAAGTATCTCAAAAACAGATTAGAACAGTAGGGCAGATTCTGCCAGAAAAGCATTGGTTTAAACAACTCGATTTAGCAACCCGACCCGTCATCGAACAACCCGAGCACTTAGAATTCATTACCCGACAGCCCCCACATCTCAGATATCCTGATTTTAAAAGAAAAGATTTGTAATACAACCTTGATGCTACAAGTCTCCCGGTTGGAAACCAAGAACCCTACGGGTTGGGTTTCCCTTCGGTTAGAGGTTCCCGATATCAACACGAATTAGACAATAACCCAAACCCAAACCTATCTCAGACTCGGTGTTGTATCATTCTAGAAACGCAGCCCTACTAAACTTCTATACACATAGATCAGGGTTAAAGAATTTACCGAACTATAAACCCTACCGTCACTTGATTCTATCTTCTTGTCGCCTCAATTAAAAGAAATCAGCCACCCACCATTGCTCGATCAACGATCTTCTATTTCTGCTCCAAAATACTCGACTACCAAAAAGGGGTTGGATGAAATGAAAATAAAAAGGCTGGTATTAATTGATTTGGAGGCTACTCCAGAAAAAGAAAGGCGCCTCCACAAAATATTGCTAGTATACTCGCAAACTCTCAAACCCCAACAATTCCACATGCCTGCCTCGTCATTCTTTGAAATTGCAAAACCTACATCGATTAAAAACAATACTCCCACCGTCTCTTGATTAAATATCTTGGAAGTCTTCAAAAAACTTCATCACACCACCAACTTCTTGATTAAATATTCAATAATCTTTCAGGATAAACAACCCCAATTATATGGCTGCCTCGATGGCAAGTAAAAACGTAGAAGTCTGCTCGAAGAAGGCTACGGCCGAAAGAAAAACTAAGGGAAAAATAGGGTTTCTTGCATAATACATCCTCTAAACTTGGTTAGGCCTCAAGCCCGCAAAACTCGAGCCCGCAAGGCACTTCTTTCGACATTGGCCTTGGCCTTCGGCCGGCCTTGGCCCGACACCACTAAAATGTGTAACTATTAAAATAATTGTCTGGCTATTTTCTTTTTAATTAATTACAATGTTAATTTAATATTAATCAAATTATTATAAATTTCTGGACACGCTCACACTCATTAAATAACCAAATAAAATGTGTAATAAAAACGAACCACCAAAATACGGTTGGCCTAAATAATATAAAATTATTTATAAATTAATAAAACGTGATTAAAATAATATTATTTAATTATTAAATTTCAGGGCGTTACAACTCAACTCCACTTGAAATAGACTTCGTCCCCGAAGTCATCGCTCGGAAAAAGCTCAGGGTAGTAATCTCGCGTCTCAACTCCTACTCGCCAACGACACACGTCCTCAAATGGGGAAAGAAAACAAAATGATAAGATTAAGAATGAAAAGGAAAATCCTCAGGGTGACCTACGACATGCATACTCAAATGGAAAAGAAGAATAAAAACGATAAAGTTATGAATAGAAAGAAGCTCTTCATGGTGAATTTACTTAATAGGAAATGAACTCCAGATCACGTAAGTGCTCATACAATTATCCGCCTCTAGTGGCGCAAAACGATAAGGCTAAAAGGAATAAGGTCAGGATGCTCACTATGGATCTCAGTATGCAAAGAAAATTTGATAATGAGCATAAAATACACCACGATACTCTCCTGAAGGCGTCTTCTTGCTCTCGCATTCGGATACAGTTGTTGCACTCAGCGATTAACGTCGCGTTGAATCACCGATTCAACTCCACTTGGAAATTTACTATTGATTTGTTGGCGATACCAGATGCTCAGCGTAGTACCAGGTCATCCAAACTATTTGCACAATCGCCCTCGGATCTCTCATGACGATAACAAGTTTTTATGGAAAATTTTCTTCCCGCACAACTCCATCAGATGACCACTTACACATTTTAGCAACAGGTAAAAATTTCATTATTGACAATTTCGACCAAAATGACTCGGAAGATCCTCTACTCTATGGGTCAACAGTTTGTTAACAGCATAATAAATAATTTAGCGGTTTACACCATTATCAATTAATATAAAAACCATGCAAATAAATCACAAGTAATAGACATATCACACAGAATTCTCATATACTCAGGTATATAACTCCAAAATATAATCTGGAAATATAACTCAGAAGTCCCACTCAGAAATAAACTCAAAACATATCTCAGGAGTATAACTCAAAAATGTATAACTCAGGAACAGACTTATAAATCTTAACTCAGAAGCAAACCCAAAACTCTAACTCAGTAACAACTCATAAGGTAATAATATTTACAAGTAATAGCATTAGGTATAAATCACATTTTTACTCATTCTTATTACTACTCGCGTGTTCCAATTTACCAGCTTATAATACTTGGAATGATATACCCTCTCTCAACCGTGTTATTGGTTCTCAAAATAACTCTTCTTTAACATTATATTGTTATCTTACTCTATTAGGTTTGCATAATACCGATATTGATAACCCTTTAAATAGCTCAAATTAACGATCTTGTCATTTAATTCCCTTTAATAGGTTCTCATTCTATTACATTTAGTGGTTTCTCGATAATATTTTAATAGATGTTTTCTCATTCATCTAGTTTAACGATCCTTTAATAGACCGTCTCACTGATTTCACACAATTTAGAATGTCTCTTAATTATTTTAACCATATCTACTCATTAATTTCATGTTGCCTACTAAAAATTCCAATTAAATTTCATACTCTTATTTATAGTGATTTCTCGTTACTCAAATTACGAATAAATTCCTAGTTCTCATTTATTCAATTCGCAGTTACACTTTATTCTAAATCTTACGGTTTACTCATGGTTCATCAACTCCGTACATTCTCGTATTTTCGAAATTTCTCCTAAGTTCAATATAAATTTATTGAATAGCTGTTCTCATCTCAAGTTTGATAATTATTCATAAATAGAGTTTTCTCATATAATTTTATAATACCTCAAAACTCATAACACTTTATAATACTTCAAAAATTTGAATAAAACTTCCCGTTAATTTAATACTTTTTGCTTTTGACTCATTTTATTAATTCGCTTATGTAACTCGATTTGTAAATTTCTTATAACTCAAAATTACTCCATAATTAATCAAAATAAAATTTTATCATTTAGCTCATTTTAATAATAACTTATTACCAGCAAATTACCGATCTCATTTTAACTCATTTTCCTCGAAATTTCATTGTAGCAGTTTTCTCATATTCGACTCATTTTAATAAGTTCTCATCACTTTAATTTAATGATTTCTCATCATCACATTTATAACCACCCAAGAATAAGTATACCGTCTTATTTTGTATATAATTGTAGTATTACTACTTCTCTTTTGCACGATATTCATTCAACCCAATTAACTTGATTGTTAATTTCTCCAGTAAACCCGATCTATCATTTTGTATACTCGGTACTTACACTATAAAATTAATTCAAATATTCTCAATTTGCTCTATTCGGTGGTTACTTTTATAAATTTTCAAATCAAGTATATGTTTCTAGATTTCATACTTTTAAAATCCTCATCCAGAAAATCTCTATGTATAAGCATCATGCTCATAATAATACATACCGATAATTATTTTATTTTCAGAAATTTCCCTTTTTACTCCTACTCAACTCCACTTGGAGAAAACTCGTCCTCGAGTTTGGCACTAGAATTCTCTATTATGATAACATAAACCACATATACTCACTCAAACAAATAACATGCATAAAATAAATTCACAATAACAAGCATTGGTCCATCGTTCCCTTCAAAATCTCCCCATAACCAACCAAAAGTTCGGTGTGTACGATAATAGGGGCCCTCTATTACTTTCGACACCTACTTCTGTTTGGTCACGAGTCAATCCCAAAGTTTACAACTTCCCACATATAAATCCACCAGCAAATCACACTAAAAGGAAGAAAATTTTACTTTCATATCTGATAAATTACTCAAAATCTTATAAACATTACTCATAAATGCACTCAGCAAAAAGGCACTCAGCCAAAGTATTTTATTATGTTTTTAACTCAGAACATAATATAACTAATAAGCTCTTCTGATTCATTTTTAAATAAATCATCACTGAATTCATGATGATAGTCTCCCTTTAGTTCACTTTTACTAAATACCCTTTAAGATAAACTTGAATAATTTCTGTTTAATTTGACTCGGCAATCCTCGATTAGTTGGTATAACAAACTTATATAGGTTATTCAATATCTCTGTGTTAAATTAATAATCTCACCTCGAGAGACGTAAGCTCCAAAGGATCCTCAATACTCTAAGGCGCTGCTCGGTTATTCCTAGATGATCCTCAAAGCATAAAAATGAAACCCGAATTACAATCCGTTCTAAGGACTCAATTTAGAAAACTGGCAGCACCCGTCGGTCTCACGGAAACTGCTATAACTCTTAAACTGTGCAGTAGATTTATCCCATATTTTTACCATGAAATGTAGACAACCAGAACTACATATCTCTGTGAGACGGTCACTGGCTAAAACAGACTCTAAGTGTATCAAAACAGCATTGCAAGACAGACCTGCTGCACAGGTCATCTTCCTAACAGCAGCATACTAAATTGACTGTAACTCTTAAACCGTAATTCGGATTGACGAGAGGGTTGCGGTGTCGGAAAGCTAACTCAAAAACCAAGGTCCCTACACGGGCCAAAAACTCTAAAGATTATTTTAAGTATCTCAAAAACAGATTAGAACAGTAGGGCAGATTCTGCAAGAAAAGCATTGGTTTAAACAACTCGATTTAGCAACCCGACCCGTCATCGAACAACCCGAGCACTTAGAATTCGTTACCCGACAGCCCCCACATCTCAGATATCCTGATTTTAAAAGAAAAGATTTGTAATACAACCTTGATGCTACAAGTCTCCCGGTTGGAAACCAAGAACCCTACGGGTTGGGTTTCCCTTCGGTTAGAGGTTCCCGATATCAACACGAATTAGACAATAACCCAAACCCAAACCTATCTCAGACTCGGTGTTGTATCATTCTAGAAACGCAGCCCTACTAAACTTCTATACACATAGATCAGGGTTAAAGAATTTACCGAACTATAAACCCTACCGTCACTTGATTCTATCTTCTTGTCGCCTCAATTAAAAGAAATCAGCCACCCACCACTGCTCGATCAACGATCTTCTATTTCTGCTCCAAAATACTCGACTACCAAAAAGGGGTTGGATGAAATGAAAATAAAAAGGCTGGTATTAATTGATTTGGAGGCTACTCCAGAAAAAGAAAGGCGCCTCCACAAAATATTGCTAGTATACTCGCAAACTCTCAAACCCCAACAATTCCACATGCCTGCCTCGTCATTCTTTGAAATTGCAAAACCTACATCGATTAAAAACAATACTCCCACCGTCTCTTGATTAAATATCTTGGAAGTCTTCAAAAAACTTCATCACACCACCAACTTCTTGATTAAATATTCAATAATCTTTCAGGATAAACAACCCCAATTATATGGCTGCCTCGATGGCAAGTAAAAACGTAGAAGTCTGTTCGAAGAAGGCTACGGCCGAAAGAAAAACTAAGGGAAAAATAGGGTTTCTTGCATAATACATCCTCTAAACTTGGTTAGGCCTCAAGCCCGCAAAACTCGAGCCCGCAAGGCACTTCTTTCGACATTGGCCTTGGCCTTCGGCCGGCCTTGGCCCGACACCACTAAAATGTGTAACTATTAAAATAAGTGTCTGGCTATTTTCTTTTTAATTAATTACAATGTTAATTTAATATTAATCAAATTATTATAAATTTCTGGACACGCTCACACTCATTAAATAACCAAATAAAACGTGTAATAAAAACGAACCACCAAAATACGGTTGGCCTAAATAATATAAAATTATTTATAAATTAATAAAACGTGATTAAAATAATATTATTTAATTATTAAAATTTCAGGGCGTTACAACTCAACTCCACTTGAAATAGACTTCGTCCCCGAAGTCATCGCTCGGAAAAAGCTCAGGGTAGTAATCTCGCGTCTCAACTCCTACTCGCCAACGACACACGTCCTCAAATGGGGAAAGAAAACAAAATGATAAGATTAAGAATGAAAAGGAAAATCCTCAGGGTGTCCTACGACATGCATACTCAAATGGAAAAGAAGAATAAAAACGATAAAGTTATGAATAGAAAGAAGCTCTTCATGGTGAATTTACTTAATAGGAAATGAACTCCAGATCACGTAAGTGCTCATACAATTATCCGCCTCTAGTGGGGCAAAACGATAAGGCTAAAAGGAATAAGGTCAGGATGCTCACTATGGATCTCAGTATGCAAAGAAAATTTGATAATGAGCATAAAATACACCACGATACTCTCCTGAAGGCGTCTTCTTGCTCTCGCATTCGGATACAGTTGTTGCACTCAGCGATTAACGTCGCGTTGAATCACCGATTCAACTCCACTTGGAAATTTACTATTGATTTGTTGGCGATACCAGATGCTCAGCGTAGTACCAGGTCATCCAAACTATTTGCACAATCACCCTCGGATCTCTCATGACGATAACAAGTTTTTATGGAAAATTTTCTTCCCGCACAACTCCATCAGATAACCACTTACACATTTTAGCAACAGGTAAAAATTTCATTATTGACAATTTCCACCAAAATGACTCGGAAGGTCATCTACTCTATGGGTCAACAATTTGTTAACAGCATAATAAATAATTTAGCGGTTTACACCATTATCAATTAATATAAAAACCATGCAAATAAATCACAAGTAATATACATATCACACAGAATTCTCATATACTCAGGTATATAACTCCAAAATATGATCTGGAAATGTAACTCAGAAGTCCCACTCAGAAATAAACTCAAAACATATCTCAGGAGTATAACCCAAAAATGTATAACTCAGGAACAGACTTATAAATCTTAACTCAGAAGCAAACCCAAAACTCTAACTCAGTTACAACTCATAAGTTAATAATATTTACAAGTAATAGCATTAGGTATAAATCACATTTTTACTCATTCTTATTACTACTCGCGTGTTCCATTTTACCAGCTTATAATACTTGGAATGATATACCCTCTCTCAACCGTGTTATTGGTTCTCAAAATAACTCTTCTTTAACATTATATTGTTATCTTACTCTATTAGGTTTGCATAATACCGATATTGATAACCCTTTAAATAGCTCAAATTAACGATCTTGTCATTTAATTCCCTTTAATAGGTTCCCATTCTATTACATTTAGTGGTTTCTCGATAATATTTTAATAGATGTTTTCTCATTCATCTAGTTTAACGATCCTTTAATAGACCGTCTCACTGATTTCACACTATTTAGAATGTCTCTTAATTATTTTAACCATATCTACTCATTAATTTCATGTTGCCTACTAAAAATTCCAATTAAATTTCATACTCTTATTTATAATGATTTCTCGTTACTCAAATTACGAATAAATTCCTAGTTCTCATTTATTCAATTCGCAGTTACACTTTATTCTAAATCTTACGGTTTACTCATGGTTCATCAACTCCGTACATTCTCGTATTTTCGAAATTTCTCCTAAGTTCAATATAAATTTATTGAATAGCTGTTCTCATCTCAAGTTTGATAATTATTCATAAATAGAGTTTTCTCATATAATTTTATAATACCTCAAAACTCATAACACTTTATAATACTTCAAAAATTTGAATAAAACTTCCCGTTAATTTAATACTTTTTGCTTTTGACTCATTTTATTAATTCGCTTATGTAACTCGATTTGTAAATTTCTTATAACTCAAAATTACTCCATAATTAATCAAAATAAAATTTTATCATTTAGCTCATTTTAATAATAACTTATTACCAGCAAATTACCGATCTCATTTTAACTCATTTTCCTCGAAATTTCATTGTAGCAGTTTTCTCATATTCGACTCATTTTAATAAGTTCTCATCACTTTAATTTAATGATTTCTCATCATCACATTTATAACCACCCAAGAATAAGTATACTGTCTTATTTTGTATATAATTGTATTATTACTACTTCTCTTTTGCACGATATTCATTCAACCCAATTAACTTGATTGTTAATTTCTCCAGTAAACCCGATCTATCATTTTGTATACTCGGTACTTACACTATAAAATTAATTCAAATATTCTCAATTTGCTCTATTCGGTGGTTACTTTTATAAATTTTCAAATCAAGTATATGTTTCTAGATTTCATACTTTTAAAATCCTCATCCAGAAAATCTCTATGTATAAGCATCATGCTCATAATAATACATACCGATAATTATTTTATTTTCAGAAATTTCCCTTTTTACTCCTACTCAACTCCACTTGGAGAAAACTCGTCCTCGAGTTTGGCACTAGAATTCTCTATTATGATAACATAAACCACATATACTCACTCAAACAAATAACATGCATAAAATAAATTCACAATAACAAGCATTGGTCCATCGTTCCCTTCAAAATCTCCCCATAACCAACCAAAAGTTCGGTGTGTACGATAATAGGGGCCCTCTATTACTTTCGACACCTACTTCTGTTTGGTCACGAGTCAATCCCAAAGTTTACAACTTCCCACATATAAATCCACCAGCAAATCACACTAAAAGGAAGAAAATTTTACTTTCATATCTGATAAATTACTCAAAATCTTATAAACATTACTCATAAATGCACTCAGCAAAAAGGCACTCAGCCAAAGTATTTTATTATGTTTTTAACTCAGAACATAATATAACTAATAAGCTCTTCTGATTCATTTTTAAATAAATCATCACTGAATTCATGATGATAGTCTCCCTTTAGTTCACTTTTAATAAATACCCTTTAAGATAAACTTGAATAATTTCTGTTTAATTTGACTCGGCAATCCTCGATTAGTTGGTATAACAAACTTATATAGGTTATTCAATATCTCTGTGTTAAATTAATAATCTCACCTCGAGAAACGTAAGCTCCAAAGGATCCTCAATACTCTAAGGCGCTGCTCGGTTATTCCTAGATGATCCTAAAAGCATAAAAATGAAACCCGAATTACAATCCGTTCTAAGGACTCAATTTAGAAAACTGGCAGCACCCGTCGGTCTCACGGAATCTGCTATAACTCTTAAACTGTGCAGTAGATTTATCCCATATTTTTACCATGAAATGTAGACAACCAGAACTACATATCTCTGTGAGACGGTCACTGGCTAAAACAGACTCTAAGTGTATCAAAACAGCATTGCAAGACAGACCTGCTGCACAGGTCATCTTCCTAACAGCAGCATACTAAATTGACTGTAACTCTTAAACCGTAATTCGGATTGACGAGAGGGTTGCGGTGTCGGAAAGCTAACTCAAAAACCAAGGTCCCTACACGGGCCAAAAACTCTAAAGATTATTTTAAGTATCTCAAAAACAGATTAGAACAGTAGGGCAGATTCTGCAAGAAAAGCATTGGTTTAAACAACTCGATTTAGCAACCCGACCCGTCATCGAACAACCCGAGCACTTAGAATTCATTACCCGACAGCCCCCACATCTCAGATATCCTGATTTTAAAAGAAAAGATTTGTAATACAACCTTGATGCTACAAGTCTCCCGGTTGGAAACCAAGAACCCTACGGGTTGGGTTTCCCTTCGGTTAGAGGTTCCCGATATCAACACGAATTAGACAATAACCCAAACCCAAACCTATCTCAGACTCGGTGTTGTATCATTCTAGAAACGCAGCCCTACTAAACTTCTATACACATAGATCAGGGTTAAAGAATTTACCGAACTATAAACCCTACCGTCACTTGATTCTATCTTCTTGTCGCCTCAATTAAAAGAAATCAGCCACCCACCATTGCTCGATCAACGATCTTCTATTTCTGCTCCAAAATACTCGACTACCAAAAAGGGGTTGGATGAAATGAAAATAAAAAGGCTGGTATTAATTGATTTGGAGGCTACTCCAGAAAAAGAAAGGCGCCTCCACAAAATATTGCTAGTATACTCGCAAACTCTCAAACCCCAACAATTCCACATGCCTGCCTCGTCATTCTTTGAAATTGCAAAACCTACATCGATTAAAAACAATACTCCCACCGTCTCTTGATTAAATATCTTGGAAGTCTTCAAAAAACTTCATCACACCACCAACTTCTTGATTAAATATTCAATAATCTTTCAGGATAAACAACCCCAATTATATGGCTGCCTCGATGGCAAGTAAAAACGTAGAAGTCTGCTCGAAGAAGGCTACGGCCGAAAGAAAAACTAAGGGAAAAATAGGGTTTCTTGCATAATACATCCTCTAAACTTGGTTAGGCCTCAAGCCCGCAAAACTCGAGCCCGCAAGGCACTTCTTTCGACATTGGCCTTGGCCTTCGGCCGGCCTTGGCCCGACACCACTAAAATGTGTAACTATTAAAATAATTGTCTGGCTATTTTCTTTTTAATTAATTACAATGTTAATTTAATATTAATCAAATTATTATAAATTTCTGGACACGCTCACACTCATTAAATAACCAAATAAAACGTGTAATAAAAACGAACCACCAAAATACGGTTGGCCTAAATAATATAAAATTATTTATAAATTAATAAAATGTGATTAAAATAATATTATTTAATTATTAAAATTTCAGGGCGTTACACCATGGCCCTTGAACCATTATAACCACTAGAGGTCCATAACTCATGCCGATGGCCCTTGAACCATTATAACTACTAGCCATGACCAATAGCCTACATTTATCAATTTTACAAGTAATAGGTGTCCATAACCCATAACCATGGCCCTTGAACCATTGTAACCACTAGATGTCCATAACTCATACCTATGGCCCATGAACCATTATAACTACTGCCCATGACCAATGGCATTTAGATATCCATTTTACAAGTAATAGGTGTCCATAACCCATAACCATGGCCCTTGAACCATTTTAACCACTAGATGTCCATAACGCATACCGATGGCCGTTGAACCATTATAACTAATAGCCATGACCAATAGCCTATTGATATCCATTTTACAAGTAATAGGTGTCCATAACCCATAACCATGGCCCTTAAACCAATATAACCAGTAAGTATACATAACTCATACCCATGGCGCTTGAACCATTATAACCAAGTAATAGGTGTTCATAACACATACCCCTGACCCTTAAACCATTATCACCACTAGATGTCTTTAACTCATACCGATGGCCCTTAAACCATTATAACTACTAGCCATGACCAATAGCCTATAGATATCCATTTTACAAGTTATAGGTGTCCATAAACCATAACCATGGCCCTTGAACCAGTATAACCAGTAGATGTCCATAACTCATACTGATGGCTCTTGAACCATTATAACCACTAGATGTCCATAACTCATACCGATGGCCCTTGAACCTTTATAACTAATAGCCATGACCAATAGCCTATAGATATCCATTTTACAAGTAATAGGTGTCCATAACCCATCACCATGGCCCTTGAACCATTTTAACCACTAGATATTCATAACTCATACCGATGGCACTTGAACCATTATAGCTACTAGCCATGACCAATTGCCTATAGATATCCATTTTACAAGTTATAGGTGACCATAACCTATAACCATGGCCCTTGAACCATTTTAACCACTAGATGTTCATAACTCATACCAATGGCACTTGAACCATTATAACTACTAGCCATGACCAATAGCCTATAGATATCGGTTTTACAAGTTATAGTTGTTCATAAACCATAACCATGGCCCTTGAACCATTTTAACCAGTAGATGTCCATAACTCATACTAATGGCCCTTGAACCATTATAACCACTAGCAATGACCAATAGCCTATAGATATCCATTTTACAAGTAGTATGTGTCCATAACCCATAACCATGGCCCTTGAACCATTATAACCACTAGAGGTCCATAACTCATACCGATGGCCCTTGAACCTTTATAACTACTGGCGATGACCAATAGCCTATTGATATCCATTTTACAGGTAATAGGTGTCCATAAACCATGGTCCTTGATCCATTATAACCAGTAGATGTCCATAACTCATACCGATGGCCCTTGAACCATTATAACTACTAGCCATGACCAATAATCTACATGTATCAATCTTACAAGTAATAGGTGTCCATAAACCATAACCATGGCCCTTGAACCAATGTAACCACTAGATGTCCATAACTCATACCGATGGCCCTTGAACCATTGCAATTTTCTTTACATTCACTGATGTCAAGCACTACCTCCATTCGTTCAATCCAGCAGGTAATTCCTACGGCACCTTCCGTACCATTGAACCTCATTGGGTCACAACCCATAAATGCTTTGTACGTACATCCTTTTGGTTCATTCTCAGCTCCTCCACCGCCGTTTTGGTTATTGTTCACACCGCTTCCGCCAGCTTGATTCGTACGGTTAACTTCCTGGTTATGCAAGGCAGCAGCTACTTGTTCAGAGATGAGGTTGGCGATTTGGGCTGCAGTAAGAGGGACTGGTTCTCCGTTGTTATTTTGTTGAGCAGCTCTTCGACGGGCCATGTTTGATTTCTTGAAAACATGGTAGAAGAACATAAGATAATAGAGTAGAGAAATTATGGTTAACATGATAATATAAATGGATGCAGTGAGGACTCTTCAAAACCAATTCAATTTACTATTTACAAAGGCCATGGTTTGCGATTATAGTCTAGATGTTCATAACTCATACCGATGGCCCTTGAACCATTATAACTACTACCCATGACCAATGGCCTTTAGATATCAATTTTACAAGTAATAGGTGTCCATAAACCATAACCATGGCCCTTGAACCATTGTAACCACTAGATGTCCATAAACCATAACCATGGCTCTTGAACCATTACATTTTTCTTTACATTCACTGATGTCAAGCACTACCTCCATTCGTTCAATCCAGCGGATAATTCCTACGGCACCTTCCGTACCATTGAACCTCATTGGGTCACAACCCAGAAATGCTTTGTACGTACATCCTTTTGGTTCATTCTCAGCTCCTCTGCCACCATTTTTGTTATTGTTCACACCGCTTCCGCCAGCGTGATTCGTACGGTTTACTTCCTAGTTATGCAAGGCAGCAACTACTTGTTCAGAGATGAGGTTGGCGATTTGGGCTGCAGTAAGAGGGACTGGTTCTCCGTTGTTATTTTGTTGAGCAGCTCTTCAACGGGCCATGTTTGATTTCTTGAAAACACAGTAGAAGGACATAAGATAATAGGGTAGAGAGATTATGGTTAACATGATAATATAAATGGATGCAGTGAGGACTCTTCAAAACCAATTCAATTTACTATTTTCTAGTTCTATGTTGTGTTTTATGTTTCAATACAACAACACTGGTTGTATTCAATGGTCCTTTCAATAATCCATGACTTTGATAATTCCACATTGTACTATGTAATTATAACAACGTTGGCCACCCATTTTTATAATATCATGGTACAATGTTTCCTCGTCATTATCACTTCATATTCTTCATTCATGAATATGAGTTTTTCCTCCTTACTTCCATTGTACGCGGAATTCGGTGATTGTACTATCGATTCTAAGGAATTTTGGGATATTTTCTTCACATAGGATTATAGGAATTTAGCAGTTGTGTTTACAATTTATTTTAGAGATATCCTACAGATGACGTGTGACACCTTTTGCATTTTCATTTCATGGCGTTAGAGGTTGATGTGTAGAAGTTCAGTCGATAGTCAGACGACGAATCTTTCGAGTTTCATGATGTGTGGAATAGGAACTTAGGGTTAATGTTGCGATACTCTGTTGAGGAACAGTGTGTGAGAAAAATATATACGTGAACGTAGTGTAGGAGGTGAATATATAATGTGTGATTTATATACGTGGTGCATGTGTATGTTAGGGTAGAAAACCCGGTCAAACCTATTACTTTGTGAATCTGATGAACAAAGGAATATATAAGTTTAACTTATATAAATAATCTTAGTGAAACTCGTCTCATACCGAGTTGGTCGGTATCTGGTCATACTGAGTTGGTCAGTATGAGGTGATACCGAGTTCACGGACCGAGCTCCACATAGCGAGTTGGTCGATATAGTTCAGTCTCATACCGAGTTGGTCGGTATAGCTCAGTCTCATACTGAGTACACGGACCGACCAGTCCGTGAATGGTGCATTCCTTATTTGAGTAATGAATCAAATCCCTTTAATCAAGGGATGCACTTATTAGAATTGGGAGTTACATATAGAATAGGGTTAATTGTAAAACCTCTATACATTATAAATAGAGGTTTAGTCTTTAATTGTTAAGCATCCTTTTGGATCCCGGTTGATCACTTGTGTGGATCACCGGTAACCCAATTCTAAATGTAACACTTTGTGGAGTGTTCTTGGTTATTCCGCAACCAAGAACACATTTTATACGTTTGTGCTTAATAAGAATAATCGTATGACGTATATGATCTTGTCTTTACCGATTTTATTAACAATATATGGGTGTTTGGGTCCTACAATTGGTATCAGAGCGGTTCAAAGTTATCTACAACTTTGATGATCATATAACCCTATATATTGTTGAAGATCAAGTCTTTTCATAAAGAAGAACAATGCAGGATTTTCGTTATATTCTGCGCACGGGTAGAAGAAATGCCGGATCTCCTTCGTTAATGGTCGAATCTGTGTGAAATTTGAACAAGAGGTTCTCAACACACCGAAACACAGTCTGAGTGTTCAGAATTGCAATTCGAGTTTCTGGTAGAGAGATATGTATGGCGCAAAAAGTCAGATTCTATGCTTTTTATTCCTTACTTTTTGGGCAGCCATGGTAGAAAAATCAAATCTCCTTTTTCAAACATCGAATGAGCGTGAAATTGTAACTGAAGGTTCACCATAATGTGTTTAATGTTTTCACCGTTCAGATCTTCAAAAGGAATCGTTAATTAAGAGATATATATTTTTGAAGATTATTGACGAATATTTATGGTATGTTTTTAATTCTGCGCAACTGTGATAAAACTGCTATTATATCTTTTGTAACCGTTGAATCTTCATGAATTTTGGATATGATATCCATAACACATACATTTACTCGGTATCAAAATTTCAGACTGATCAGGAACATATATTGAGAGATACATATTTTCAAAGTTGCTGGTTTTCTGATACTGAGTGTCTCATACTGAGTGGTCAGTATGAGACTGCTGTGATCGTTTCAACCGTTGGATCCTTATGATTTATGGATATGATGTTGAAGACAGGTATAGGTATGTTGTGTAAAAAATTCATAATGATCAGAAGATTCTACATGGAGATATGATTTTTTGAAGTTGCTGCAAAATTAGAGAAATGAAATTTTGAAAGCTGAATTTTACAAGTGAGTATGTTTCACATGTTTTTCTCTTTATAATCATATAAAATCATCTTAAACTGAGGAAATCCATAAGTTGATTGATTATTTGGTGGGGTTTCAAGTCAAAGATAAAATATACCGAACGGTTTAATGTGAAAGTATATGATTCAGGGGGAGAAAAACTCAATGCGATATATATTTTCTCTTAATATGAAGCTAAAGTTCTTGAAGCTAAAGTGTTCATACTAAGTTATTCAAGGGGGTACATGTCACATATTATTTTACAATCATTTGAATCGTTTCAAACTGAGGAAATCTACTAGTTGAATGATTCTTGGGATATGTTTCATTTCAACTCAAATATACCGGACAGTTTAAGGAGGAGACAATGATTGTGGGGGAGAAATGTTAATGTGGCATATATTTTCTTGAAGTACTTAGTGAATAAAGAATATGAAAAGATCTCAAAAAGAAGACCATACAAGACAAGATCGTTATTATTTATTAGGTTAAACATATTCATTTGGTATCATCAGATAGGGGGAGATTGTTAGGGTAGAAAACCCGGTCAAACATATTACTTTGTGAATCTGATGAACAAAGGAATATATAAGTTTAACTTATATAAATAATCTTAGTGAAACTCGTCTCATACCGAGTTGGTCGGTATGTGGTCATACAGAGTTAGTCAGTATGAGGTGATACCGAGTTCACGGACCGAGCTCCACATAGCGAGTTGGTCGGTATAGTTCAGTCTCATACCGAGTCGGTCGGTATAGCTCAGTCTCATACTGAGTACACGGATCGACCAGTCCGTGAATGGTGCATTCCTTATTTGAGTAATGAATCAAATCCCTTTAATCAAGGGATGCACTTATTAGAATTGGGAGTTACATATAGAATAGGGTTAATTGTAAAACCTCTATACATTATAAATAGATGTTTAGTCTTTAGTTGTTAAGCATCCTTTTGGATCCCGGTTGATCACTTGTGTGGATCACCGGTAACCCAATTCTAAATGTAACACTTTGTGGAGTGTTCTTGGTTATTCCGCAACCAAGAACACATTTTATACGTTTGTGCTTAATAAGAATAATCGTATGACGTATATGATCTTGTCTTTACCGATTTTATTAACAATATATGGGTGGTTGGGTCCTACAATTGGTATCAGAGCGGTTCAAAGTTATCTACAACTTTGATGATCATATAACCCTATATATTGTTGAAGATCAAGTCTTTTCATAAAGAAGAACAATGCAGAATTTTCGTTATATTCTGCGCACGGGTAGAAGAAATGCCGGATCTCCTTCGTTAATGGTCGAATCTGTGTGAAATTTGAACAGGAGGTTCTCAACACACCGAAACACAGTCTGACTGTTCAGAATTGCAATTCGAGTTTCTGGTAGAGAGATATGTATGGCGCAAAAAGTCAGATTCTATGCTTTTTATTCCTTACTTTTTGGGCAGCCATGGTAGAAAAATCAAATCTCCTTCTTCAAACATCGAATGAGCGTGAAATTGTAACTGAAGGTTCACCATAATGTGTTTAATGTTTTCACCGTTCAGATCTTCAAAAGGAATCGTTAATTAAGAGATATATATTTTTGAAGATTATTGACGAATATTTATGGTATGTTTTTAATTCTGCGCAACTGTGATAAAACTGCTATTATATCTTTTGTAACCGTTGAATCTTCATGAATTTTGGATATGATAACCATAACACATACATTTACTCGATATCAAAATTTCAGACTGATCAGGAACATATATTGAGAGATACATATTTTCAAAGTTGCTGGTTTTCTGATACTGAGTGTCTCATACTGAGTGGTCAGTATGAGACTGCTGTGATCGTTTCAACCGTTGGATCCTTATGATTTATGGATATGATGTTGAAGACAGGTATAGGTATGTTGTGTAAAAAATTCATAATGATCAGAAGATTCTACATGGAGATATGATTTTTTGAAGTTGCTGCAAAATTAGAGAAACGAAATTCTGAAAGCTGAATTTTACAAGTGAGTATGTTTCACATGTTTTTCTCTTTATAATCATATAAAATCATCTTAAACTGAGGAAATCCATAAGTTGATTGATTCTTTGGTGGGGTTTCAAGTCAAAGATAAAATATACCGAACGGTTTAATGTGAAAGTATATGATTCAGGGGGAGAAAAACTCAATGCGATATATATTTTCTCTTAATATGAAGCTAAAGTTCTTGAAGCTAAAGTGTTCATACTAAGTTATTCAAGGGGGTACATGTCACATATTATTTTACAATCATTTGAATTGTTTCAAACTGAGGAAATCTACTAGTTGAATGATTCTTGGGATATGTTTCATTTCAACTCAAATATACCGGACAGTTTAAGTAGGAGACAATGATTGTGGGGGAGAAAAGTTAATGTGGCATATATTTTCTTGAAGTACTTTGTGAATAAAGAATATGAAAAGATCTAAAAAAGAAGACCATACAAGACAAGATCGTTATTATTTATTAGGTTAAACATATTCATTTGGTATCATCAGATAGGGGGAGATTGTTAGGGTAGAAAACCCGGTCAAACATATTACTTTGTGAATCTGATGAACAAAGGAATATATAAGTTTAACTTATATAAATAATCTTAGTGAAACTCGTCTCATACCGAGTTGGTCGGTATCTGGTCATACTGAGTTGGTCAGTATGAGGTGATACCGAGTTCACGGACCGAGCTCCACATAGCGAGTTGGTCGGTATAGTTCAGTCTCATACCGAGTTGGTCGGTATAGCTCAGTCTCATACTGAGTACACGGACCGACCAGTCCGTGAATGGTGCATTCCTTATTTGAGTAATGAATCATATCCCTTTAATCAAGGGATGCACTTATTAGAATTGGGAGTTACATATAGAATAGGGTTAATTGTAAAACCTCTATACACTACAAATAGAGGTTTAGTCTTTAGTTGTTAAGCATCCTTTTGGATCCCGGTTGATCACTTGTGTGGATCACCGGTAACCCAATTCTAAATGTAACACTTTGTGGAGTGTTCTTGGTTATTCCGCAACCAAGAACACATTTTATACGTTTGTGCTTAATAAGAATAATCGTATGACGTATATGATCTTGTGTTTACCGATTTTATTAACAATATATGGGTGGTTGGGTCCTACAATTGTTATCAGAGCGGTTCAAAGTTATCTACAACTTTGATGATCATATAACCCTATATATTGTTGAAGATCAAGTCTTTTCATAAAGAAGAACAATGCAGAATTTTCGTTATATTCTGCGCACGGGTAGAAGAAATGCCGGATCTCCTTCGTTAATGGTCGAATCTGTGTGAAATTTGAACAGGAGGTTCTCAACACACAGAAACACAGTCTGACCGTTCAGAATTGCAATTCAAGTTTCTGGTAGAGAGATATGTATGGTGCAAAAAGTCAGATTCTATGCTTTTTATTCCTTACTTTTTGGGCAGCCATGGTAGAAAAATCAAATCTCCTTCTTCAAACATCGAATGAGCGTGAAATTGTAACTGAAGGTTCACCATAATGTGTTTAATGTTTTCACCATTCAGATCTTCAAAAGGAATCGTTAATTAAGAGATATATATTTATAAATATTATTGACGACTATTTATGCTATGTTTTTAATTCTGCGCAACTGTGATAAAACGGCTATTATATCTTTTGTAACCGTTGAATATTCATGAATTTTGGATATGATATCCATAACACATACATTTACTCGGTATCAAAATTTCAGACTGATCAGGAACATATATTGAGAGATACATATTTTCAAAGTTGCTGGTTTTCTGATACTGAGTGTCTCATACTGAGTGGTCAGTATGAGACTGCTGTGATCGTTTCAACCGTTGGATCCTTATGATTTATGGATATGATGTTGAAGACAGGTATAGGTATGTTGTGTAAAAAATTCATAATGATCAGAAGATTCTACATTGAGGTATGATTTTTTGAAGTTGCTGCAAAATTAGAGAAACGAAATTTTGAAAGCTGAATTTTACAAGTGAGTATGTTTCACATGTTTTTCTCTTTATAATCATATAAAATCATCTTAAACTGAGGAAATCCATAAGTTGATTGATTCTTTAGTGGGGTTTCAAGTCAAAGATAAAATATACCGAACGGTTTAATGTGAAAGTATATGATTCAGGGGGAGAAAAACTCAATGCGATATATATTTTCTCTTAATATGAAGCTAAAGTTCTTGAAGCTAAAGTGTTCATACTAAGTTATTCAAGGGGGTACATGTCACATATTATTTTACAATCATTTGAATCGTTTCAAACTGAGGAAATCTACTAGTTGAATGATTCTTGGGATATGTTTCATTTCAACTCAAATATACCGGACAGTTTAAGGAGGAGTCAATGATTGTGGGGGAGAAAAGTTAATGTGTCATATATTTTATTGAAGTACTTAGTGAATAAAGAATATGAAAAGATCTCAAAAAGAAGACCATACAAGACAAGATCGTTATTATTTATTAGGTTAAACATATTCATTTGTTATCATCAGATAGGGGGAGATTGTTAGGGTAGAAAACCCGGTCAAACCTATTACTTTGTGAATCTGATGAACAAAGGAATATATAAGTTTAACTTATATAAATAATCTTAGTGAAACTCGTCTCATACCGAGTTGGTCGGTATGTGGTCATACTGAGTTGGTCAGTATGAGGTGATACCGAGTTCACGGACCGAGCTCCACATAGCGAGTTGGTCGGTATAGTTCAGTCTCATACCGAGTTGGTCGGTATAGCTCAGTCTCATTCTGAGTACACGGATCGACCAGTCCGTGAATGGTGCATTCCTTATTTGAGTAATGAATCAAATCCCTTTAATCAAGGGATGCACTTATTAGAATTGGGAGTTACATATAGAATAGGGTTAATTGTAAAACCTCTATACATTATAAATAGAGGTTTAGTCTTTAGTTGTTAAGCATCCTTTTGGATCCCGGTTGATCACTTGTGTGGATCACCGGTAACCCAATTCTAAATGTAACACTTTGTGGAGTGTTCTTGGTTATTCCGCAACCAAGAACACATTTTATACGTTTGTGCTTAATAAGAATAATCGTATGACGTATATGATCTTGTCTTTACCGATTTTATTAACAATATATGGGTGGTTGGGTCCTACAGTGTAGAAATGATTCGGGCGATAACTCGTCACAATGCTCTTTGTATGGTATAGTAGAGTAATCAATATAGTCATTGCTCGTAGACGTTTAGTAGAAATCCTCGAATTCGTGTAAGTGATTAGTGAAGTGTTGGTAAGAAATCCGAATTCAGTTGTAGGGTACGTGGTGTAAGTTCATAATGAATAATGTAGTGTGGGGTAGTAGTTCCAAAAGTGTAGATTGTCGTGTATGTATCTAGTGGGATAAAAATATTCTACCTAAGGTAAGCATAAGGTAGGTTTAAAAACAAGTGGCCTACTTCTAAGGCATAGGTCAAATGAATGCTATGAAATGCAATTTTGTATGCAATGAGAAACTACATGACTGCAAACGTATACGAAATGCAACTCTATATGTAATGAGACACTCGATGCCACGAAAATACTTTGACTCCAAATAGTTTTGTCCAAAAATCTTTTGCGATTATAGACTAGACTCGCTAATTCACTATAACCAATGGCTCTGATACCAATATGTCACACCCGCCAAAAATGATTTATAAAGAAAAATGGTTTGCGGAAGAACGGGCGTGCGACTATCATGAATAACACAAGCATATGATTATCGTAGATGATAAATGTTTCAAAATCTAAATAATATTTGAAATAAAGTAGGTCACAAAATTTAATGTTTAACAAAGTATTTGAAATAAAAAAAAATGCTTTTAATAAATCGTGGCATCTTGACACATGCATGCTCGTGATCCAATGCTACTAAGACTCATGCTTCAACTTAGCTACCTGAAAAACATATGAAAAATGATCAACAAGATAGTTGAGTGAATCCACAGGTTTATAGTTTGTTTTAAAATCCAAAGATTTCTGTATGCCAATAATGACATAAATTGTATAATGAAATAGTGTCTGAAAATAATTTGAAGTCCAAAATGTTCATGTGCCAACCATGGCATAAATTTTGTGATGAAATAATATTGGAAAATGATTTGCCACCACGGGTTGTAGTCTGATAATAATTGATTTGTTGAAATATTGAAACATATATAATTGTAGAAAAGCATGACTGATATCCATTAAAATGTTGACCCTAAGTCCATAACCAAAACTTCTACTCTAATAATGATGTTACTGAATCAAAGATATGCACTCCCTGATTTGATCACACTGTGGGAGGAAGAGTCTTAGCCAATGGTACCATCTGCATATCCAGGACCTAGTCGCAAGTAGCTAATGATTATGGGATGTAAGCTACATCTAAACTTAGTCTGAGCATAAGGATTGATTGTCATGGTTTAAGATAGTTTCATCACAAGTAAAATAAATAGTCACACTAGGCTTTACTGAAACACAATGATAGACACTGTCAAAATTTATAAATATTTATAAAACAGTTGAGATGTTTTTCACCCCAAAGTTGTAAAACAGTTAATAAAATGCGGTAAAAAGTGGGGTTGTGGAATCACCTGATGCAAAGCTAGCAAATGCAACACGACAAATATGCAAATCTGACAATGACTTCTTATCGCCCTAAACGCATAAGAATAACAATAATGAGAGACGGCTCTATCAGCACATTTATGCTAGATGTTTCACTCCAATGATTTGTTTTTAAAATATCGTTAGGTGTGAGCGAGTTGTTGGTGACTTATTAAATGTATAGATTTTTAGTTTCCTAATAATCTCGTATTTTAAATACGTTTGCTTATAATTATAATTCTTGATAAAAGTTTATAGTTTTATTTAATGGGTGATTACATACTTAGTATAGTGTTGGTATATTACATGGTAAATACATAGGTATTTAAATAGTTTATACCATTAATTAATTAATTAATATAAATAAATGAATATTAAATATGTTATTTAAATAGGTATTAACAGAATAAATAAATAAATTATATTTAATACTAGTTAAGTAAATAAATAATTAGATCAGAGAGTAAAATTAAATATATAATTAAATTATATAAGAGAAATTATGGGCTGAACTGGATACTGGGCTCATTCAATTAATGGGTTAGTTAAATAGATGGGCTGAAGGATTGTTGGGTCGGATTCATGGACTGGGCTAAATAAACTGCTTGGCTCGGTCTGCAATTGGGCCGAATGGTGCAGGTATCAAAAATTTAAGGAAACAGGCGCTGTAGAGGTGATTCGAACCAGAGACCTCGCGTGTAGGGGTCATGTCCCTTACCAGCTCAGCTAGGCTCAACTTCTACTTTAAATCACGAATTTTGAATAAAAACTAATCGAAAATGTGGCTGGTTTCAGAAGATGATATGAACAGAGGCTGTTTTGGTTTCCGGTCAGCTTGAATTATTTTCAAATATTAATTAAGGTATAAAAATTTATGTTTGACCATATTTAATTACCAAAACAGTAGGAGTGATTCATCAAACATAAACATAAGATTTAAAGCTAAAAATCAAGGAAAAAGATCAAAAGAGATGAAGAACATTAACCAAATTTTGTGGAGGGTTTTTAGAGTGTTTCTTGGTTTCGTCGGAAGATGTTGTTGCCGGAAACTGGTTGCTTTCGCCGGAAGTCTTGAACAGCTCGCCTGATCGTGGGTGCAAACTAAAACGTGAAGGGAGGAGATGTGGTGGTTTTCTGGTTTGTTGACGAGAGAGAGTGAGACACGATATGGGGTTTATGGATTTTAAAGGAGATAGAGATTAGTTCAAATATAAAATTCGGATAGGTAGTTGAAAAAAAAAAGATGGGTAGACGTGAACATGGGGAAAAGTAGCCACATTGTTGGGTTTTATTATTATTATTTTATTTTTATTTGTATTTTTAATTTTATTTTTTTAAAAGAATTAGGCATTACTTTATACGTGGGTACCAGTAACCTTGTCTGATAAAATACTTTTAATCGGGGTTTTACTTGGTTTTTGATTGTGATCATTTACTGATAAAAATAAAACACTTCTGACATATATTTAATTGTTTTCAATAGTCTCATATTGTACTGAGAAATTAATTATTATTACTTGTATATTTAATTGTCTAGGACGTTTTGCATTGTTTTTTTTTTACCAAAGCATTTGGTTGAACAAATGCTTTCCTATGAAATATAAAACTTTATATTTTCGATTCGATTTTGTTTTTATTGATAAGTCACAAACTCGTTAAATGCGCATCTATAATTGTATGAGACACAGACAACTGATTTGTGCATAACGAATGTCTGTACTACCTACGCATGATATTAGTGTTTTTGCTAGACTAAAATGATGAAATGAATGCATTCTTAAATGAGATGATTGTTCTATAATAAAATTTGGTCACAATAAATGTCGGTTCAAGTACCCGAATTCTAGGGTTGTCACAATAACCATGACCCTTGAACCATTATAACCAGTAGATGTCCATAACTCATACTGATGGCACTTGAACCATTATAACCACTAGATGTCCATAACTCATACCGGTGGCCCTTGAACCTTTATAACTAATAGCCATGACCAATAGCCTGTAGATATCCATTTTACAAGTAATAGGTGTCCATCACCCATCACCATGGCCCTTGAACCATTTTAACCACTAGATGTTCATAACTCATACCGATGGCACTTGAACCATTATAACTACTAGCCATGACCAATAGCCTATAGATATCCATTTTACAAGTTATATGTGTCCATAACCTATAACCATGGCCCTTGAACCATTTTAACCACTAGATGTTCATAACTCATACCAATGGCACTTGAACCATTATAACTACTATCCATGACCAATAGCCTATAGATATCCATTTTACAAGTTATAGATGTCCATAACCCATAACCATGGCCCTTGAACCATTATGACATGTAGATGTCCATAACTCATACTGATGGCCGTTGAACCATTATAACAACTAGATGTCCATAACTCATACTGATGGCCCTTGAACCTTAATAAATACTAGCCATGACCAATAGCCTATAGATATTCATTTTACAAGTAATAGGTGTCCATAACCCATAAGTCCATAACCACGGCCCTTGAACCATTATAACCACTAGAGGTCCATAACTCATACCGATGGCCCTTGAACCATTATAACTACTACCCATGACCAATACCCTTTAGATATCCATTTTACAAGTAATAGGTGTCCATAACCCATAACCATGGCCCTTGAACCATTTTAAACACTAGATGTCCATAACTCATACCGATGGTCCTTAAACCATTATAACTACTAGCCATGACCAATAGCCTATAGATATCGATTTTACAAGTTATAGGTGTCCATAAACCATAACCATGGCCCTTGAACCATTATAACCCAAATTTTGACACGTTAATCACAAAGAAAAACCCACTGAGTTGACCGAGTGGACTGAGTTGACCCGAAATATTGATCGGGCCAAGGCTCGAACTTGGCCCAACCCGATTTAGCCCATTCGGCCCATTTGATCCTTAAACCCTAATTGGGCCAAGCCCATTTACTTGAGCCCAATCTGACCCAAAAGCCCTTTGGGCCGAGCCCATATTCGGTCCAAATCGGACCCAAACCCGAATACCTAATCGGGCCAAGGCCCGTACTTGGCCCAATTCGATCTATCTTAGTCCATCGGGCCCAAACCTTAGTTGGCCCATTAGTATCCAAGCCCATTTGGACCAAAGCCCAAACCTTTGGCCCACTTATACCCAAACCGAACCTATTGGGCCCAAGCCAAATCCATGGCCCAACTCTATTGGACCTAAGCCCAATATGAGGCCCAAGTGGCCCACCTACTGGCCTAGTAAGCCCACCTAGGCCCAATAAGCCCACTTAGGCCCAACCTAGGCCCATTAAGCCAAAACCATTTCATTTCATATCATTTCATTTCAAGACCCATTTCATTTCATAACATTTCATTTTGAAACCCATTTCATTTCATTTTATAAAGCCCAATGCATTTCATTTCATTTCATTTTGTTAAAGTCTAATAACCCAAGTTCATTCGATGTCACAAAACATACAACATAACATTAAACGTATATCATATATCTTATATTATAGCTAGAATCGCCTGTGTTAGCTTAGTCTAATTAGAAAGTTATATCGTTTAGGAAGCTAGGAGCCTTTGAAGGATTCCTCTGTCCTAATTGTCGCTAAGCTTTGCCCAGGTGAGTCCACAGACCCCTTTTTACTCTTTTTACTGCGTTTACAAACTATTGGGGTGGAAAACATAAACAAACGCTACTATTTTATTATGACTGTACAACAACATTTACATTTTCATCATCGCGTTGGTATGACAAATGATTATTATGCTGGAATAAGGTGCCAGCAATCATTAACTAGTGGATCTAGACCATGGATATGCAGATAGTACTATTGGCTGACACTCATCCTCCCAACGATATTTGATCATTGCTGGTTTATCCAGTGCTACCGGGAGTGTATATCCATAAAAAAATGATAACATACTGGAGTTGAAGTGTTGATTGTGGAGTTAAGGGTTGGTATATTAACCCAAGAGCCTTGCAAACTGTTGGGGATACGGTCATGCGATGTCAAACATAACTACTTATTCTACACATTTTCATAAACAAAACTAGTAATTGTAGATTCTTCTAGAATTACACTTCACTTTTCATATTTACTTCTCATATCATATGAGTGTTGAACCTTATACTTTTCAGTCATAAACTCATTTTCATAACAAACATTTTTGGTAGCAAAACACTTTACTTTGACAACAAACATTAACCTTGTGGATTCACTCAACATTATTGTTGACCCTTTTATATTTATGTTTTTCCAGGTGATTAGGTGCACAGTGAGACTGGAGGATATGAGCAGTAAATTGTCGTGAGCCATGAATGAACATTTAAGTTTACGAACAATCACTTCATTTCCAAAACTCCCTATTTTTAGTCACTACTATTTTTGGAAACTTTCCATTTTTAGAAGGTAAACCATTTTTACTATGTTATTTACGTGGTTGTTTGTTTACTTAATTTTTGCTACGTAATCATGAACGTTACACCTCCGTTCTTCCGCAAAACATTTTAAATGAAGTAAAACTCATTTTTGGCGGGGTGTAACAGAATGGTATTAGAGCTTAAATTATAGTGAATTAGCAAGCCTAGTCTATAACTACAAAAGATTTTTGGGAAAAACAAAATGTTTACAAAACAAATGTTCATGGCACGCTGAGTCTCATATCCCGAAGTTTCATTGTTCTTAGATTAGAACATTGCCTTAGTTAGTATTGCCTTAGAGTAATATTTAGCATATCGTCTGAGTGCCTAATTTTATGTTCTATCAGTATTGCGACTTATTACCAGAATGTCGTTATCGAGTGTTATCGATATTTCATCCGACTCCGAATATGATAGTGATCAGAGTATTACTACGCCTAGAAGTATTCCTTCGTCTCTAGTTGTTCAATGGCATCGACGACCAAGAAGACGTTCTATCCCTATTATCACAAATGGTCCTCCAACGCCAGCTATTGGCCAACTTCCAATTTTGTTTCGTAAGTTTGAGGGCGGTATTTTTATTCGTGCCTACGCCTACGAAGTCGCGTCGTAATTTAGTTCCAAGAACCCCTCGATGACAAGAACCAGTACCAGAACCAGAACCAGTATCATAATCATAACTAGAAGAAGACGATGAGTCGTCGCCGCGCGTCTAATTCAACTTTTCATTATCCAAATATTTTATGTTCTAAACTGTTTTAAAAATTAGTTTTACTTAGTTACTTTCTTGTTACCTTATTTGGCTGGATGTGTCATTCTTTTCAAAACTTAATCATTAGGAAACGTTTTTAATAAAAGTCTTAATTTATTAATTAAAAAGATCATCTTATTTTGATTATTTAAAAATTTCTTTCATATTATAATGAGTAATTTCCTTATTTAGTGTCTACACTACTACTACTATTACGTCTACTACTACTACTACGACTATTGTATCTACTTTTCCCTATTTCTTTTAAATATTTCTACTATGTCTACTATATAAAAATTTCTTTCTTTAAATTCTCTTCATCGTCTTGTCCCACATATCCTTTTCCTTGAGTTTAAGCGAATTGAGATATATCTACGGTCTACAAGATCTCGTTCGTACTCACGTCACTGCCGCTCAGCCTATGACATTTGAAGATGATGTGAATCTAGCAACAAGACTGATAGATGATGCTTTTAGAAGTGGATCGTTTAAGGACCAATTGGTTGTCTCTAGTAAATCGTCTGAAACCTCTAGCAACGACAATGGGAAGCGTTACTACAACAATCAACAAACTACAAAGGGAACAAGTATCAGAAGACCAAGAGCTATGCCGCCTCCAACTAGAGCAACAACAGTCACTACAACTAGTCGAACCCTGATGCAAAACCGTATGCTGGAAGCAATTCCAAGTGTAACAAGTGAAATTGGCATCATGATGGTCAACGTAAGAAGTATTATAGATGTGACCGTTGGGGACACAATTTCATAAAGTGTACGTCTAATACTCCTCCAAAAGTTCTCGTCTATTACGAGTGTGGTGACTCAAAACACTATCGTAACCATTGCCCGAAGATCAGCAACAACAATAACAACGCCAGTCGTTAACAACCACAATGCGAACAACAACAATGATCGTCAGAATATTCGTGGTCGAGCGTTCGTCATTGGTGCTCAAGAAGCTCGCGAAGATCCCAATATGGTTACTAGTACGTTTATTATCAACAATTATTTTGCTTCTATTTTATTCGATTTGAGAGTTTTGTATCGACCGACTTTAAAAGATTCTTAGATATCGAATCATCTCGTTTAGAGGTCAGTTGTGAGATTGAATGAGCAGATGGCAAGTTATTAAGTCTAGTGAGATTTTCTTAAAAGCTGTAAGCTTGACCTAGACAACCATATATTTGAGATTGACCTTGTGCCTGTAGGGCTAGGTAGTCTTGATATCGTCATAGGGATTAATTGGTCATCTAAAAACCATGCTCATATATTACGCTACAACAAACAAATTCGAATCCCTTTATCCAAAATAGAAACATTAATAATTCAAGGTGAACATATATCATAACCATAATTACTATGAAAGTCCCAAAATATCTTCATAAAGGATGCCAAGCCTTTCTTGCTCATGTCGTTGACAAGCAGTCCAAAGATCGTAACATCGAGGACATTCCTTTCGTTCGTGTTTTTCCTAACGTTTTCCTGGCAAATTGCCTGGACTGACACCTCAGTGACAAGTTGAATTCTGCATCGTTTTGATTTCAAAAATTCACTCCTATTGGACGTTCTCCTTATCGTCTTGCACCGTCTGAAATGCAAGAACTTTCTTCTCTAGTACAAGGACTCCTTGATCTTGATTTCATTCGACCGAGTTTCTCATCCTGGGAGCTCCGGTCCCTTTTCGTTAAAAAGAAAGATGGTTCAATGAGGATGTGCATTGACCATCAACAATTGAATAAAGTTACCATTTAAAATCATTATCCTCTTCCCCGCATTGATGATCTATTCGACCAACTCCAAGGATCGAGTTCTACTCCAAGATCGATTTTCTGTTCAAGCAATATCTCGACAAATTCGTCCTCGTCTTCATAGATGATATTCTCATCTATTCGCGAACAAGAGAAGAGCATAAAGAACACTTAAGAATCATTCTTGAGTTGTTGGAGAAAGAGAAGGTGTATGCCAAGTTGTCCAAGTGTGAATTCTAGTTGCGTGAAGTACAATTCCTAAGGCTTGTCATCAACAAAGAAGGAATCCACGTTGATCCTGCAAAGATCGAGGCTATTAAAAATTGGGAAGCTCCAAAGACCCCAACAGAAATTAGACAATTTCTTGGTCTTACTGGCTATTAGAGAAGGTTCACTAAAAAATTTCTTGAAGATGGCTAAAGAGTTAACAGTGTTGACGCAAAAAGATGAGAAGTTGTCTGGGGCGAAAAAGAAGAATCGGCGTTCCAAACCCTAAAATCCAAATTATGTTCCGCGCCAATCTATCTCTTCCCGAAGGAACCGACAATTTTGTAGTTGCTGTGATGCTTCGCACCAAGGGCTAGGCTGTGTATTGATGGAAAATGACAAGGTGATCGCCTACGCCTCTCGACAATTGAAGATTCACAAGAACTACACAACGCATGATCTCGAGTTAGGTGCCGTGGTGTTCGCATTGAAGATTTGGAGACATTACCTCTACGATACCAAGGGCATGATATTTACCGACCACAAGCGTCTACAACACATATTCGATCAGAAAGAGCTCAACATGAGATAGCGCATATGGGTAGAGTTGATAAATGATTACAACTGCGAGATCAAGTATCATCCTGGTAAAGCTAACGTCGTAGCTGATGCCTTAAGTCGGAACGAGCAGCCCAAACCTCGTCGTGTTCGAGCTCTGTCGATTTCCATTCTTGCTAATCTATCCTCCCAAATTCATAAATTCCAAATTGAAGCCTTGAAGATAGAAAACATGAAGAGGGAAGCTGTACGTGTTTTGGAGAAGCAACTAGAAGTAAAGGTGGATGGAAGCCTATACTTTATGGATCATATATGGGTCCCTAATCATGGAAGTGTTCGATTGTCATCCTATACGAAGCTCACAAGTCCAATTATTCGATTCATCCCGGTACTGGCAAGATGTAGAGAGATATCAAAGAATATTATTGGTGGCCTAACATGAAGAAAGAGATTTGCAGTCTACATCATCAAATGTCTAACGTGCTTGCAAATGAAAGCTAAAAATAAAAAACTGTCTAGTTTTCTACAACAATAGAGATCCCTGAATGGAAATGGGAACAAATCTCAATGGATCTCATAACCAAGTTACCTCGAACGTCTGGTGGTCATGTTACAATTCGCGTAATTGTCGATCGTATAATCAAATCAGCTCACTTTATCGCGAACAAGGAAACTGATCAAATGGAGAATCTGACAAGAATCTACTTGAAGAAAGTTGTATGTCGGCATGTAGTGCCAACATCTATCATATCTAATTGCGTCAGTCATTTCACTACTCGTTTTGGCAATTGTTGAAATATTCTCTCGGTACTCGCATCGATATGAGTACTTCCTATCACCCACATCTATTTCTCGTTGTCTCTCCTATTCGTTCTTTGTTTTAAATTTCGGGACGAAATTTCTTCAACCAGGGGAGAGTGTGACAACTCGACATTTTGGGTATGTTACTATTTCATTTTTACTTTCTATATTTAGAAAGTTTCTATTTTTAGAAACTTCTCATTTCATATCATTTCTAATTTTAGAAAGTTTCTATTTTTAGAAACTTTCCTCATTTCCCATCATTTCTAATTTTAGAAAGTTTCTATTTGTAGAAACTTTCCTCATTTCATATCATTTTAGTATTTAGAAAGTTTCTATTTTTAGAAACTTTCCTCATTTCGTTTCATTTCCACTTTTGGCATCCAAACACATAACTAGTTCACCGAACATTTAAATTTTCACCATACATTAGTGTTTGACTATTTTAGTCAACACAACATCTTATATTACTTGTGGTGATAATTTTTACTTCAAAACATTTCTAATAATGATATTTAAGTAATATTTAATCAATAAATCAAAATAATTAACGAAATGTTACTCGTAACGAATTTTATTCCAAACCGACACATGAATTGTTGTCCCAATCATAAAGGTGCCGAACCCTCTTCTTGGCCTCCATAATTTCGTCCCACCACCTTTAGGTGGTGTGGTTATCTTCTTTTGAATGTGTAAGAGTTATCATTATCCTAATCTCAATTTATTTTAAGATTAAACCCGATCGTAATCTCTTTTCGAATTTTGAACGAATCATTATCAACTCAAACCCTAGTTTCTTCCCACTATAAACTCCAAAGCTTACACCCTATTTGTTCCTTTGATGATTTCGTCCAAGAAGCTCCACACTCACCAATCTCGAGTTCAAACCCAAGTAAATCCGCAGCCCCACTCCTTCGTTTCGACCCCGTTCGCAAAGGTATACCGAAATACTATCGTTTTAAATTGTTTTTCTTTTCGTGTGTGCATGGTCTCCATGCATGTGTACGTGCTTGATTTATAATCTTTTCGGTATTGTTAAATTGTTGTTATTGTTCATTTTGTAAAAACCGAATTATAAACCCTTTTAATCCCAAATTTTGACACGTTAATCACAAAGCAAAACCACACAAAACTCTAAAATTCATAGTTTTTGGAATTCGTTTGCCTCATTTTTGACCTAAAAAACCGGTTAAAACCCTAAACCGAACCCAAGCCGAAAACCCTAACATTGAACCGGATCTTGAACACTAACTCGCTGAGCTGACTCGGTGACCCATTGAACCGGACCCAAACTCGAATACCTAATCGGGCCAAGGCCCGTACTTGGCCCAATTCGATCTATCTTAGTCCATCGGACCCAAACCTTAGTTGGCCCATTAGTATCCAAGCCCATTTGGACCAAGGCTCAAACCTTTGGCCCACTTATACACAAACCGAACCTATTGGGCCCAAGCCAAATCCATGGCCCAACTCTATTGGACCTAAGCCCAATATTTTTTTTATTTATTAATTTTTTTTTTTTATAAAGGGCTAAGCCCGGCAAACATTAAGACATCAAAAAGAATAGTTATTTACAAGACAAAGATGGGTAAAAATACCACATCTTGAAAATAACTACTTGGCCTCCCAAAACATGCTTTGGGAATAAGACCAACAAAAGAAATATAACACTATAACCTATCACATTTGAAATGCTAAAAACCATAAGTCTACAAAAAATAGTATCATCCGGATGGCAAAACTTATCAAAATTGCCAATAGCTTCTAAGATTGCCTTCCTTCCACCAAAAGCATCTTCATTAGCCTTCAAGAACCTATCATAATCCGGATCCAAAGTTGACCACCACAAAGTCAAAATTGCCAAACAATGCTCAAAACTATGGGCATTTCCATCAAAACAGTTTGAGTTGAGGGAAATGCAGAATGTTGACTCAGTGAAAGTCAACATCCTCATAGTATCTTCAAAAATGTAATCCCAAGAACACTTCACGGCATTTGACCCATGAAAAGTCAAAAACCCCTTCAAAACATCACCACTGTTATAAAACACCACCTTTGACCAAATAATCCTTAAACCCATAACAGCCTTTGACCACAGAAAAGTCAAATACAACAAAATCCAGTTTTTAAGCAGATTGGTCCACGGATTAAGACACAATTTTGACTTAATGAAAATAAAAATTGCATCCATAATGGCATAACAATGTGTCAAGCCATTACAATCACTAGTAACAATTTCAGTAATTAAACCAAAACAGGGCCACTCAAAAGTCCTGATTAAGAAACTGTACCAAAACATAAAGTAAATAGTTGACTTTAAAAAAGTCAGACCTGCAGTTTTCCATTTTCCAAGCTTAGACCACCAAATCCAAGGCTTCCAAACACTAACAATCTGCATCAAGCATGGAGAACTAAAAACCCTAAGAAAATTGGCCATATCACATATTTGACCGAAATTGTCCTGACTATGACCAGTATCTTTGATTAGGTTTACAGTCCACCATATACCACTATTGACTCTGCATTCCAACCAACTACTCAGCTGCCCATAAATCCTCCTCACAGCAGCCTTGAAGCCTCCATAATCTGAGAAAACTTTATCCAGAATCCAAGTGATAAAAAATTGACCTACAAAAAATATAACACAAACACTGCAGCTCACATTTTGATTGCACAAAAATAAAAAATTTCGACTTTCCTTTATGCAGTGTAGCCCAAAGCAGTTGTTGGTATAAAGGCCCAACAGGCCATATCTTGTATAAAAATTCTGGAAAATCACCAAGAATCCAGAAAAATGAAGAACAATATCCCAATACTGCATAAAGAAAACCAGCTTTAACAAGCCACTAGAAATACCCAAATTGCCTCTCTGCAGCTCAAAAACAACTAAAAAACCTTGAAACTCAAGAATTTTCCTGCTGTGACTTTGGAAAATAATATCTCCATCATAGAAATTCCAAAAAATTCCACAAAAATTATGGAAAAATCCAGAAAAATGCCAAGAGTCACCATAAAAAATATCAAAAAATCTATATAAAAGACCATAGTACCCCTCTTTTAACAGAAATAACCAAATAAATAGGAGTTCACTAAATATTAGGTTAATCCATCTCCACTTCTGATTAATCTTTAACATTATGACATATAAAAGGTGTAAACTCCCCATCCTTAATCAGGGAAAAATTCCAAATCTCAGCTGCTAATTTAGACTGTTGAGTACTTCTGATATTTAATCCCATTAGCCTCATTCTAACAGAATTTTTTATCAAATCACATACACACTCAACAGGCCTCTTATTGTTTTGGAACATTCGCATATTCCTTTCCTGCCATATGTAGTAAACAGAAGCTGCTAAGACCAACCTCTGAATGATGCTCCAAAATTTCGACTTTCCTTTATGCAGTGTAGCCCAAAGCAGTTGTTGGTATAAAGGCCCAACAGGCCATATCTTGTATAAAAATTCTGGAAAATCACCAAGAATCCAGAAAAATGAAGAACAATATCCCAATACTGCATAAAGAAAACCAGCTTTAACAAGCCACTAGAAATACCCAAATTGCCTCTCTGCAGCTCAAAAACAACTAAAAAACCTTGAAACTCAAGAATTTTCCTGCTGTGACTTTGGAAAATAATATCTCCATCATAGAAATTCCAAAAAATTCCACACAAATTATGGAAAAATCCAGAAAAATGCCAAGAGTCACCATAAAAAATATCAAAAAATCTATATAAAAGACCATAGTACCCCTCTTTTAACAGAAATAACCAAATAAATAGGAGTTCACTAAATATTAGGTTAATCCATCTCCACTTCTGATTAATCTTTAACATTATGACATATAAAAGGTGTAAACTCCCCATCCTTAATCAGGGAAAAATTCCAAATCTCAGCTGCTAATTTAGACTGTTGAGTACTTCTGATATTTAATCCCATTAGCCTCATTCTAACAGAATTTTTTATCAAATCACATACACACTCAACAGGCCTCTTATTGTTTTGGAACATTCGCATATTCCTTTCCTGCCATATGTAGTAAACAGAAGCTGCTAAGACCAACCTCTGAATGATGCTCCAAATGGACTTACTAATAGGAACTCTTTCCAACCTCATAACAAGATAAGACCACTTGTTAGGCATGAACTCCAGTCTACACATATTCTTCATAATATCCCAAACTGTAGCTGCAAAGTCACATTCAAAAAACAAATGGTCATGGGTATCAGACTGCAGATTACAGAAAATGCACCTCAAATCACCAACCACACTATTCTGCATAAGTTTATCCTGAGTCTTTAGTTTTTCCAGGAAAACCAACTAAAGAACAAAAGAATGCCTAGGGATGTTCTGGCTAAACCACACCCAATTAGACCAGAAAACAAAGGATCCATCCTCTCTCATAGCCTTCCAAGCTTCAGCTACAGTGAAAGGAACACATCTCCCATTGGCAGCCTTCCATAAAATTCTATCATCCCTATTAACCATTATCAGAGGAGGGTGTGTATCAAAGACCATAGGGAACTTAGAATACCAAAAATCTGGGATTTTCCATTCCCCATTATGAATAATATCCTGAACAGAACAATTGGCAGACAAACCCCCCTCATAAATATCCGTATAAGTAATAAACTTACTCAAAGGACCAATGGGGTGCCAATTATCAAACCAGGCTGAAGTACTCTTCCCATCACCAATCATACTCACAAAGTGGTCTTTAACCTCCATTCTGCAATTCAAAATACTTCTCCAAGTCCAACAAACATTATCAGGGGCAGCCAAGGTCCAAAAATTTCTGTTTTTAAGCCTTATCTCATGTACCCACTTAACCCACAGGGATTCTTTGTTACTTAAAATATTCCAGATATGCTTAGCAATTAGGGCTTTATTCCATGAATGCAATAATTTTAAACCCAAACCCCCATGACATTTGGGAATACAAACATCATCCCACCAAACTTTGGCCCTTCCTTTTCTCATTTCACCATGGCACCAAAGAAACCCTCTTAACAGCCTTTCAATATCTTGGGAAATAGATTTAGGTAATAAAAACATGGAAGACCAATATACTTGCATAGAACTCAAGACTGACTGGATAAGTTGCAATCTTCCAGCAAAAGAAAGAGACTTGTTCTTCCAGTCAAGTAACCTTTTTTTCACTTTGTCCACAAGGCTACTACAATCCTTGATGTACAATTTAGAAGAAATCAAAGGAATGCCCAAATATCTAACAGGAAGGTTACCAACAGCAAAAGGCATAGTGGTAGTGATATTTAACCTAGTTTGAGGCTGATCATTACTAAAAAATATGGTACTTTTCTGCTGGCTAGGAATAAGGCCTGAAACTGAACTGAATTCTTCAAGAGCTCTTTTAATAACAGAAACTGACCTGCTGTTTCCATGACAAAACAACAAAAGATCATCTGCAAAACACAAATGTGTTATACCAAGCTCTTTACATTTCCAATGGAATTTAAAACCCCCATCTTCTAAGATGTTTCTCTTCATAATTAAATTGAGCACTTCCATAACAAGAGTAAATAAGTAAGGTGACATTGGATCACCCTGCCTTAATCCTCTTTTCCCTTTAAAAAACCCCTTAAAATCTCCATTAACATTAATCATAAAAGAGGTAGTAGAAGTGCATTCTATTATCAAGTGAACCATCCACGGATGGAATCCAAAAAACAATAAAATATTCCTTAAAAAACTCCATTCTACAGTATCATAAGCCTTCTGTATATCAACTTTAATTGCACACTTGGGAGGCCCTTTATCTCTGTGATAATTTCTTAACAATTCTTGGGATAAAAGGATGTTATCACTAATCTGTCTCCCATGTATAAAGGCACTTTGGTTCTCATCAACAAGATCATTTAGAGAGTTTTTTATTCTGTTAGTAATGACCTTGCTAATACATTTTTACACAACATTGCAGCAGGCTATGGGCCTAAAGTCTGACACTTTAGCAGGATTATTGACTTTAGGAACTAAGGCAATTCCTGTAGCATTAACCTCTTTAAGTAAGCTGCCATTATCAAAAAATTGCTTAACAGCCTTAAAAATGTCATCCCCAATGATATTCCAAGAGGCCTTAAAAAACTTGGAAGTGAATCCATCAGGCCCAGGAGATTTGTCATCACAAATATCAAATAAAGTATTTTTAACTTCTTCTAACTCAACAGGTCTAATCATGAAATTAGAACTGTGATCAGACAATTTCCTGTAAAAAAGGCTATCAGGATTGTTTATAGGAACAGTAGCAGCAGAGGTACCAAGGATGCTCTCAAAATGAGCAACAAACTGTCCTGCAACATCATTACCATGAAAAACTCTGCCCTCCAAATCCCGAATCATCTCAATTCTGCTTCTATTAATTCTGCCCTTAACAACCTTGTGGAAATACTTTGTATTGTGGTCACCCTCCTTTAACCACTCTACCTTAGCTTTTTGTTTTAAAAACAGCTCCTCATCTAACATAGCTTCTTTATACATTTTTAAACTTCTAACCTCCTTTTCTCTTAAAGTAGCATCATGAGGATTAGCAACCATAGCAGCTTGAATTTTCTTCAAATCATCCCTCAAATCCTCCACTTTAAGATGCAAATTCCCCTGATTTCTATTCAAAGCACGTAAAGGTTTCTTCAAAGCTTTTAAATTGGAGACCACTTTAAACATTTCAACACCCTGCAAGTCTTTTTTCCAATTATTTTCTATTAGAGGAATAAACTCCTTTTTCCTGACCAAAAAATTAGAAAATTTAAAGGACATAGATTTTTCTCTCTTAACAGACGGCAGAATCAAAATACCAGGGCTATGATCCGAAGATAAAAAAGGAAGAAATTGGGAATTTGCATCCGGAAAATCTCTAAGGAACTCAAAGTTCCCCATTATTCTATCCAATTTCTTTAAAAGACTATTGTCCTTATTAAGGCTCTTCTTCCAAGTAAAGCTCAAACCCGAATAGGATAGATCATCAACTTGAATTCTAGCCACACAATCCGCAAATTCCACCATGCTTCTAATCATACTACTGGACCCCATTGAAACTTCATTTGAGTCTAACGCAGCATTAAAGTCACCCATTAAGACCCAAGGCTTATTCTTGACAGTTTGACCAAACTCTCCAAGATTCTTCCAAACTTGAGTTCTAATATGACTCTTGTGATGACCATAAACAAAAGAACAATAATAACTCTTTTTACCACTTAAAGGTTCAACATAACAGTGGATAACTTGAGGATGTTGGTTAATGACCATAATATTAGCAGTATTAGGATCCCAAGCTATGATAATTCTGGCCCCACCAACACACAAGTCAGAATTGGAAACCCAATTCCAATTACCAAAGACTCTATTACAAATCCAATGGAGATTTTTACCTTTAATATGAGTTTACAAAATTGCACAAATGTTAACCCCTTCATCTCTAATAACCTGAGTAACATCATCTTGGCAAGCAGCTTGATTCAAGCCCCTCACATTCCAAAACATTGTTTTTTAACATCATTTAAACAAATTTGGAGGATGAAGCACCAACACCACTCTGATTTTTATCCACAAGATTAGCATCATCATTCTTCATGTCTTGGGCCACACCATCCATGTCAGAACCAACATCATCAAAAAACAAATCAGGGTTCATATTCATTTCATCACATTTATCCTTATAAAAGTCAAGCTGTCCAGAAGACCATGCCTTCAAAACTTCATCATCCGGACAAATGTTATCTTTCAAATACTCTAAGACAACATTTTTCTGGACATCATAAATATGATATTTAGCATCCCAACCATCATCAAATTCCTCCTCTTCATCATTTAAACTGTCAAACCTATTAGAAGTTACAATACTTGGATTATTAACAGAAGCATTTTTGGGGTTGCCATCAACTTTACCTTTACCTTTCCCTTTATCTTTAGCCAAAACGTTCCCAACTAGATTATTACCATTGTTTTTATTAAAAGAATCACTGTTGTGCACAGAGTTCTTAACAACATATTTCTGCTTTTCATTAACTCTAGCACCTTGATTATGCCTATTTTGAGAGCCTGTGTTCTGTCTCCCAACATTCCTGTTACTATTACTTTGATTCCCCAAATTTAGTCTAGTAATAACACTTCTTCTACCCTGATTACTATTATTATTATAGTTATTGCCCACATTATCCTTGACAGGTTTATTCTTCCTGCCAACCTCTTGAAAACCATCATTGATTTTATCAACATTAACCTGAGAAATGGCAGAATCTTTAACAGCTTTGGAAGCTAACTCCTCCTCAGTTCTAGGCCTAGTCTTACACCCACTATGAGAGTGCCCAAAAACTTTGCACTAAGCCCAATATGAGGCCAAAGGGGCCCACCTAGTGGCCCAGTAAGCCCACCTAGGCCCAATAAGCCCATTTAGGCCCAACCTAGGCCCATTAAGCCAAAACCATTTCATTTCATATCATTTCATTTCAAGACCCATTTCATTTCATAACATTTCATTTTGAAACCCATTTCATTTCATTTTATAAAGCCCAATGCATTTCATTTCGTTTCATTTTATTAAAGTCCAATAACCCAAGTTCACTCGATGTCACAAAACATACAACATAACATTAAACGTATATCATATATCTTATATTATAACTAGAATCGCATGTGTTAGCTTAGTCTAATTAGAAAGTTATATCGTTTAGGATGCTAGGAGCCTTTGAAGGATTCCTCTGTCCTAATTGTCGCTAAGTTTTGCCCAGGTGAGTCCACAGACCCCCTTTTACTCTTTTTACTGCTTTTACAAACTATTAGGGTGGAAAACATAAACAAACGCTACTATTTTATTATGATTGTACAACAACATTTACATTTTCATCATCGGGTTGGTATGACAAACGATTATTATGCCGGACTAAGGTGCCAGCAATCATTAACTAGTGGATCTAGACCATGGATATGCAGATAGTACTATTGGTTGACACTCATCCTCCCATAAAAGAACGATAACATACTGGAGTTGAAGTGTTGATTGTGGACTTAGGGGTTGGTATATTAACCCAAGAGCCTTGCCAACTGTTGGGGATACGGTCATGCGATGTCAAACATAACTACTTGTTCAACACATTTTCATAAACAAAACTAGTAATTGTAGATTCTCTACAATTACACTTCACTTTTCATATTTACTTCTCATATCATATGAGTGTTGAACCTTATACTTTTCAGTCATAAACTCATTTTCATAACAAACATTTTTGGTAGCAAAACACTATACTTTCACAACAAACATTAACCCTGTGGATTCACTCAACATTATTGTTGACCCTTTTATATTTATGTTTTTCCAGGTGATTAGGTGCACAGTGTGACTGGAGCATATGAGCAGTAAATTGTCGTGAGCCATGAATGAACATTTAAGTTTACGAACAATCACTTCATTTCCAAACTACCTATTTTTAGTAACTACTATTTTTGGAAACTTTCCATTTTTAGAAGGTAAACCATTTTTACTATGTTATTTACGTGGTTGTTTGTTTACTTTATTTTTGCTATGTAATCATGAACATTACACCTCTGTTCTTCCGCAAAACATTTTAAATGAAGTTAAACTAATTTTGGTGGGGTGTGACACGACCAATAGCCAACTGATATCCATTTTACAAATAATAGGTGTCCATAACCCATAACCATGGCCATTGAACCAATATAACCAGTAGATGTCCATAACTCATACCCATGACGCTTGAACCATTATAACCACTAGCCATGACCAATAGCCTATAGATATCCATTTTACAAGTAATAGGTGTCCATAACACATAACCATGGCCCTTGAACCAATATAACCAGTAGATGTCCATAACTCATACCCATGGCGCTTGAACAATTATAACCACTAGCCATGACCAATAGCCTATAGATATCCATTTTACAAGTAATAGGTGTCCATAACCCATAACCATGGCCCTTGAACCATTATAACCACTAGATGTCCATAACTCATACCGATGGCCCTTGAACCATTATAACTACTACCCATAACCAATACCCTTTAGATATCCATTTTACAAGTAGTAGGTGTCCATAACCCGTAACCATGGCCCTTGAACCATTATAACTACTACCCATGACAAATTGCCTATAGATATCCATTTTACAAGTAATAGGTGTCCATAACCCATAACCAGGGCCCTTGAACCATTTTAACCACTAGATGTCCATAACTCATACTGATGGCCCTTGAACCATTATAACTACTACCCATGACCAATAGCCTTTAGATATCCATTTTACAAGTAATAGGTGTCCATAACCCATAACCATGGCCATTGAACCATTTTAACCACTAGATGTCTATAACTCATACAGATGGCCCTTAAACCATTATAACTACTAGCCATGACCAATAGCCAATAGATATCCATTTTAAAAGTAAGAGGTGTCCATAACCCATAATCATGGCCCTTGAACCATTATAACCAGTAGATGTCCATAACTAATACCGATGGCCCTTGAACCATTATAAATACTAGCCATGACCAATAGCCTACAGATATCCATTTTACAAGTAATAGGTGTCCATAACCCATAACCATGTCCCTTGAACCATTGTAACCACTAGATGTCCATAACTCATACAGATGGCCCTTGAACCATTATAAATACTATCCATGACCAATAGCCTACAGATATCCATTTTACAAGTAATAGGTGTCCATAACCCATAACCATGGCCCTTGAACCATTATAACCACTAGATGTCCATAAGTCATAGCGATGGCCCTTGAACGATTATAACTACTAGCCATGACCAATAGCCTATAGATATCCATTTTACAAGTAATAGGTGTCCATAACCCATAACCATGGCCCTTGAACCATTATAACCACTAGATGTACATAACTCATACGGATGGCCCTTGAACCATTATAACTACTACCCATAACCAATACCCTTTACATATCCATTTTACAAGTAATAGGTGTCCATAACCCATAACCATGGCCCTTGAACCATTATATCTACTACCCATGGCCAATAGCTGTTAAGGCAAAAAGCCTTGCCCCTTTGGATCTTAAGATAACAAAACAACCTAGACTAGCTTTGATTTATATGTAGAATAATATAGCTAAGTTTAGGTCTGATACTGAGTGATCAGTATTGGAACTCAGTATCAGTACTCAGTATCAGATAGTGATACTGAGTACAATGACTGAGTAGAAGGACTGAGTGATACTCAGTATAGTAACGGACTAAGATCAAATCCCTTGATCTTAGTCATTTTCCTTACTTAGTCCTTCGGTTACTCCTTTGCTCATTATGTAAGATCTCTATAACATTATAAATAGAGATCATCTTGCAAAGGAGTACTCACCAATTCACTTTACACTTTCATATCTTTGTAATTGATTAGTGGTCTTGTTATTCCGCTACAAGCCACACTTAGTGGATTTATACATTTGACTCATATCTTGTTATTATACAATATTTGTCTTAGTGCTATAATTAACCAATCAATTAACCAACTAAACCAGGGTGTTGTGACCTAACAACTGGTATCAGAGCAGGCTAAATAAACTCTTATTTAGTCAATCTATAACCCTGGCAGCCATTTCCTACATCTATCCCTCCAACACTCAAAAATCCAAAATGTCTACAATTGTTGCACCAATTATGTCTGGAAAGGGAGTACCCATCTTTGATGGAAAAGACTTCCATCAATGGAAGCTTAAAGCTCAGTGGTATCTTGAATCTATTCACCATGAGATGCTCACTGTGCTAAATGATGGTCCCATCATTCCACAAACTGTGGAACCTGTTGCTGCTACTGATGATGCTCCTGAGGGCATAAGAACTGTACCTAAACTAAAGCACAACTGGACTGATACTGACCGTCAGTTGTATGCTTTAGACTCTAGAGCTAAAGGGGTGATTGGTAATGCTGTTACCAAAGAGATACTTAATGCAATTATGAAATTGCCAACAGCAAAGGCTATGTGGGATAGTCTATCAGTCACCTATGAAGGCACAGCAAAGGTGAAGCTGCAAAGAAAAAGCAACATGAGAAGGAAATATGAAAATTTCTTCTCAACTCCTAATGAAGACATCACCAGTCTCTATAACAGGTTCAATACTGTTATCCATGATTTAATCAGTGTAGGCATTGTGAAAGAAGAAGGAGAGCTTGTTCAAAAGTTCCTGGATAGTCTTCCTCAACAATTTCTTGACATGACAAACTCTGTCAATGCTGCTAACAACATTGAGTCATATACTCTTCAAACCTTGTATGGTTTAATGTTGAATCATGAGGAGAATAATGCTGCAAGACTGATCAACTGGAAGAAAACTGACAAGTCTTCCACTAGCATGGCTCTAGTTGTGCAACAGGCTTATACTGTGACTGAGCCAGATGAACCAGAAGTTGATCTTGCTGATGCTGAGGCAGAAGAGCTTGAAACTCAAATGGCTCTTATGTCTATGAAGCTGGATCAGTTGAAGACGAAAAGGCTTGGTGTTAGCTCTTCTAATACTGACCCAAGATCAGGTCTGTGCTATAGGTGTGGAAAGCCTGGACATATTGCTGCAAATTGTCATACCAAGTCTTCTGAGACTGACCAAAATGACAAGATTGCATACCGAGCAAAAAGGTATAGAGACAAATATGTCAAGCTGAAGAATTGGAGCAAGGGCAAGAGGGCAGAAGGGAATGGAGCACCTCATCAAGCACTTTACTCAGAAGCCTGGATGGATGAAGAGTTAAGTGATGATGAAGAAGAAATTGAGAATAAAGCATTTATGGCTTTCACTGAAGATGATTTGAAGAGCTCCTTTGAAAAGGACATTAAAGAGGCTGAGAGGATGAGTGTTCATACTGATTGGGATTCCACTCAGTTGTACAAGGTAAGTTCCTTTCAAACTTATTCAGTGAATGAAAAAACCAAGATTTTTGAGTATATGCTTGTTGATCTTAAAACTTCTGTACAAAAAGAAAAAGCTTTAAAATTAACAATTAAAGAACTTGAAAGGGTAAATAATGAAAACTTGGATAAATTAGCAAAATACAAAGATTTAGAACTAAACTTTTCAGATTTAAAAGACATTAATCAAAGATTAGCTGATAAAGCTCATTTACACAAACTTGAAAAAGAGAAATTTGAAAAACAGTGTAAATCTTGGGGAAATGCTTCAATAAAATTAAATAAATGTTTAAATGAACAATTTCCAGAAAATGTGAGGGCTGCACTTGGTGTTGATCCTCAATTTAAAAACAGGAAATATTTTGCTGATTTATTTGAAGAGTTTTCTACTATGAACCCTATTAATTTTGTAAAAGCTAAAACTTTATGTGAAGTTGGATGTCAAACTGAGTCAGATGATGAGGAAAATGAAATTTTAGAAAAACCTATTGGTCCTTCCATCTGCTCAAAGTGCTATACTAATCTACAAGAACTCAGTATTGAATTTCAAATAACAGAAATTTCTGATACCGAGCTACCAATAGTTCAGTATGACACTTCTGCTGTTCCACCTTTTGAATTATTATTTAATACAACAACCTTTGAATTATATAATGATAATAAGACAACTTCTATCTCACATGTTTCATCAAATACAGAAGTTGCAGGAACAGAAACATCTTATACTGAGAAATATAAAGAACCTGTTAAAGTTGTTCCTTCAAAAATTGATAAACAAAAGACAACTTCAACTAGGTCTATGGTTGGCAAAGACAAGAAGTCTACCACTAATAATATTAGAAAGACTTCTCTGCCAAATAAATATAAGCAACCAGATCCTCCATCTCCTAAACCAGTTAAAAACAATGTTAATACACGAATTAGAAATAACAAAATTAACATTTTAAAAACACTTGGTGATCAGGTCAAATCTTTAAGTAAAAAATTTGCAAAACTTGTTCATACTGATCTACCGAAAGTGCAACATTTTTCTAAAATACCTTATGAAAATATGTTTAGAAATAGACCTAGAAAATGTTATAGATGTCATCATACTGGTCATAAGGGAGATGAATGCTGGACTGATCTCTCAAGTCCTAGGTACTCAGTACCAAAGAAAAGCAGAGAAACTAAGTCAGTATCACCAAAGAAAACTTCTAAAGTTACCCCCGAAGTGATACTGACCTCTCCACATAAAGAGATCAAGTCAAAATATGTTTATCCCACCAAAGGTCCCATTCAAAAATGGGTTCCTAAAAAGAACTAACTCTTATTTTGTGTCTTGTGCAGGGTGGCAGAAAGTGGTATTTAGATAGTGGTTGCTCAAGACACATGACAGGCAGTATGGAGTACCTTCTAAATTATACTCCAGAGAAGGGTCCTTCTGTCAAGTTTGGAGATGATTCGGTGGGAAAGACAAGAGGTTATGGTATGATCAAGGCAGGCAACATAACTTTTAAAAGAGTTGCCTATGTAGAGGGTCTTAAACACAATCTGCTCAGTATCAGTCAGATGTGTGATGATGACAATGAAGCTCGATGATGACAAGGGCAGCCTGTACTCATTGCTAGAAGAGAAAAGGATGTATATGTGGTCAACCTATCTGAAATAGACCCAACTATTCGAGTATGCCTGCTTTCTAAAGTCAAGCCAGAATTGCATTGGCTATGGCAAAAGAAACTCTCTCACATCAACTTTAGAAATATCAACGAGCTCAGTATGAAGAAACTGGTGAGAGGGTTGCCCACTTTTACTTATTCAAAAGATAAGTTATGCTCAGCATGTGAAATGGGCAAGCAGAAGAAGAGTTCATTCAAGTCCAAAGTCAATCATTCCATCAATGAACCTCTTACTATGATACATATGGATCTTTTTGGCCCCATTAGCACACCATCTTTGGCCAAAAAGATTTATACTCTAGTCTTGGTTGATGAATATTCAAGATATACTTGGGTCATCTTCCTCAAGACTAAGTCAGATGCAACAACAGAAATCATTGCCTTTATAAAAAGAGAGGAACTTCAAAAAGGCAACAAGGTCAAGCAACTTAGAAGTGACCATGGTACTGAGTTTAAGATCTCAGTACTAGCAGATTTCTGTGAAGAAAAAGGAATCACTCAAAACTTCTCTGCAGCCTACACACCACAACAAAATGGTGTTGTAGAAAGAAAGAATAGAACATTGATTGAAGCTGCAAGAACTTTATTATGCCATGCTGGACTGGCACTGAGTTTCTGGGCTGAAGCTGTAAACTGTGCAAACTTTACTCAGAATAGAGCTACTATAGTCCAAAGACATGTGAAGACTCCATATGAGTTATACAATGGCAAGATTCCTAATGTGGAATATTTCCACATATTTGGGAGTAAATGCTTTGTACTCAGTACAAAACAAAATCTCAATAAATTTGCTCCCTAAGCAAATGAAGGTGTGTTCATGGGCTACTCTCCACACTTTAAAGCTTTCAGAGTGTATATCATCTCAACCAAGATGATTGTAGAATCCATTCATGTCACATTCGATGAAGATCAGAATGAGCGTTCTACCTCAGCAAGTGAAGACATAAGTGGCATAGACATTCTATGCAATCCAGAACACTCAATTGCTGAACAGCCTAAGTTTCATCCACACTTTATTCCTAATAAATTTAATGAAACTGATCAAGTTCAAACTCAGTATCACTCAAATGAGACTAATACTGAAGTTCCCATAACAGAGGACCTCCATACTGAGTTTCCAACTAATGATCTGAACCATTCTATCTATAAAGAAGGTGAAACATCCAACACTTCACAAGAATCCACATCAACTCTGCAAAATGAAGATGAACATCAACCTGCACTGTCTGATACTGATCAGAATTCCACTGAGTATCAGACAGACAACACACCAAATCAACAAGATATTCTTGATCCTATTTCAAATGCTCCCTTAGGAAACAATTTAAGGGAACACAGAGACCATCCACACTCAAACATTATTGGTCCTATTGAAGAAGGTGTCCAAACTAGAAGAAAATTAGAATTTCCAACCCAAGCAACTGCAAATTTTTGTTTCTTCTCAAGTTTCTTATCTACCATTGAACCAAAGAAAGCTGATGAAGCTTTATTAGATGAAGATTGGGTAGAGGCTATGCAAGAAGAGCTCACAGAGTTTGAGAGAAACAAAGTTTGGAACTTAGTGCCACCTCCTTCTGGCAAAACTATTATTGGTACTAAGTGGGTGTTCAGAAACAAGATGGACAAGGATGGTGTTGTCATCAGAAACAAAGCAAGGTTAGTTGCTCAAGGATACAGGCAAGAAGAAGGCATTGACTATGATGAAACTTTTGCACCAGTTGCAAGAATTGAAGCTATTAGGTTGTATCTTGCATATGCAGCTTTTAAGAATTTCAAAGTTTATCAGATGGATGTCAAAAGTGCTTTTCTAAATGGAAAACTACAAGAAGAAGTTTATGTTAAACAACCTCCAGGTTTTGTTGATCCCAAATTTCCTAATTATGTTTTCAAACTTGATAAAGCTCTATATGGGCTCACACAAGCTCCAAGAGCCTGGTATGACACCCTGTCTGAGTATCTTATTGAAAATAAATTTACAAGAGGTAAAATTGATAAAACATTATTTTCAAAAAGGAAAGGTTCTGACATCTTACTCATTCAGATATATGTAGATGATATTATCTTTGGTTCCACTGACAAGTCAATGTGTGACTGGTTTGCTAAGATAATGTCAACTCAGTATCAGATGAGTATGATGGGAGAACTTACTTACTTTCTTGGTTTACAAGTTGAACAAAAGCCTGATGGCACTTTTATAAATCAAAGTAAGTATGTGCATGACATGTTAAAGAAATACAAATTTGAAAATTTATCTTCCATGCACACTCCTATGGGTACTCAGGATAAGATAAGTAAGGATGAAACTGGTAAACCAGTTTGTCAATCCACATACCGAGGTATGATTGGTTCCTTACTTTACTTAACTGCTAGTAGACCTGATATCATGTTTGCCACATGTTTGTGTGCTCGGTATCAGGCTGATCCTAAAGAATCACACATGAAAGCAGTTAAGCGTATCTTTAGATATCTTACAGGTACTCCTAACCTGGGTCTTTGGTATCCCAAAGACTCAAACTTTGACCTTGAAGGGTACACAGATGCAGATTTTGCAGGTTGTAGATTGGACAGAAAGAGCACAATTGGAGGATGTCAATTCCTAGGTGGAAGACTAGTTGGCTGGTCATCCAAGAAACAAAATTCGGTAGCAACTTCCACAGCAGAAGCAGAATATGTTGCTGCAGGAAGTTGTTGTGCTCAATTATTATGGATGCAGTACCAACTCTTAGACTATGGGTTCAACTTTCATAAGACTCCCATTCATTGTGATAACAAGAGTGCTATTGCTATCACAGAGAACCCAGTCTATCACTCCAAAACCAATCACATTGATATCAGACACCACTTTATTCGAGATAAATGTGGAAAAAGGTAAGGTTGAAATAGATTATGTACCAACAGATGAACAATTGGCCGATGTGTTTACTAAACCTCTTCCTGAGGAAAGGTTTATGTATTTACTAGGGCATTTAGGTATGTTGAATCCTTAATCTTTCTTAAATTTTCTTTAAAACTGAGCGCTCAGTATCACTCCTGTTGATACTGACCACTCAGTGTCACTAGTCTGTTATCATCAAAATTTAAATTTTTTTACTTTTTTATTAATTTCAAGAGTAAATTAATTGTTTTTATATTTTTAAATTTTTTTTTAAAATTAATTTTTTTTACTCAGTATTGGGGTATTACGGCGCTCAAACCGAGCTTAATCCTTATACTGCTCAAACGGTAACCTTTCTTAATAAGAAAGTTACCATTGGCAGAGGATAAGGCAGTCAAATCAGCCGTTTTTACTTCCCAATACCTTACTTAGCTTTCAAATCTCCTATAAATAACCGTTTCCTTTTACTTCCAATTTTTTAACTGTTATTTCTTTCTTTCTTTTTCAATTCTCTCTGCGATTAACGATTTCATTTTCTATTAGCAAGCAAACTTTCTCAAATCAAAATTACAGATGGCGAATTACACTTTTATTGCTCCAGACGTTGAATCGGAAATCCAATTCCGAAATAATGAAGTACCCAGGTTTGCGAGGAACAACATCACAGCAAATTTCACTATTCCTCAAGCCTGGGTATGCCAAGAATTCACGAACATCGTCACTTTTATGAAGCATTGCCCAATTGCTCGTGCACTGACATTATCTCCTCGAGCAATTTACCCAGAAATGTTATGCGAGTTTTGGTACTCTGCCACACTCGATTCTCCAGATATGATTGCTGGACGGGTAATTAGGGATCAAAGAAGAGCTTTTGTCTCTACTGCAATTATTCGTGAAACACTGAGGCTTCCAGCACAAGCTCATTATGACCCATTTGTTGATAGATCAGAGGCACGCTCAGTACTGCCATTTTTGGGTCGAAGAGGAACAACAGGAATCATCAAAAGAAACGAATTTGGTCCTATGTGGGGTATTCTCATTACAACAATAATTCGGTGTATGACCCACAAGACGGGAGCTTTGGACCAAATAAACGAATTCGGCATGCAAATAGTACATGCTCTGTACTATGGAAGAAATATTGATTATGCTCGGCTAATTTTCAATGAATTGGCTACTCTGGTTCGGGCAAACACAAGGGAATGCAATGTCCCTTTCTGCAGATTTCTATCACTCATCTTTCAACACTCAATGCCTACACACATTTATGATGAATTTCACAGTCCAAGAGTTGATCTTCCTCCTCTTAGTGAGAAGATTTTCTTTTACAGACCAAGAGAAGGAGAGCCTCTTCTAAGTCCTCCTGAGTCAGACAATGATGATGATGATGATGATAATAATGATAATAGTGGTAATGGAGCACATGCCGGTCCAGACATTGAGATGCAGGATGTTCCACAAGTCCAAGAACCAACTCAACAACATATCTCTCCACCTGCACAAGATCCTGATGCTCCTCATATTGACACAGCTTCTGATACTGAGTCCTCAGAAGACACACCACTGGTCCTCCAAAGAAGAAGAAGACATCTTTCCCCTGTTATTATGGGAAACTTATCATCTGAGGAGATGCAGCCTGCAAATGTTCCATCATTAACTGCATCTCTTCAAGCCCAAAGCCTAGTTGCAGCCACCGCTGACCTTCCAGGTCCAGAACTAGCTCCAACTGCTCAACCAATTGAGGAACCTCATGTTCCTCTTGATGTGGAGATTCAATATGCACAAACTACACTGGAAGGTGCTCAGCATGACAGAGAGGTCGGTATTGAAGATGTTGGTGCTGCACATCAACAAACACATGATCCTGCACCGACCTCTACAGATGCTAGAAGGGAATCTGACAGAGTCTCAGGTATGAATTTCAAAAAAGCTCTTAAACTTTTATATATATATTTCATTCCCAAATAGAGACTAAGTATTGGCCAGTACCAACTCAATACTGACCAAAGTCTCAAACGATCTTTCAAATATATATCCTTTTATGGCCAACATAGCTATCCCACTGCTGCTATGCAAAATTCATATACTGAGCACACAAAATTGATCATTGTCAGTCTACAGTTGTCTCAACATTTAAAGAGACAATGGTGGTTGATGTCATACTGACACCCACTGGTGCTGCTTGAATAATGTCCAACTTCTTTTTGAGTTGGGTAGCATCATTCAGGAAATGATCACAAACCCTTAAGCCACAAAATCCAAAAAATTCCTATGGGGTTTAGCCACATTTCTGTTATCACTCTAATACCGAGTGATAAACATTGAAAATAACAAGAAGCACATCCCAGGCTTCGAATTCCCAAACCCAAACCTTTTAGTAAATGTGACTTATCCTATACTGAGCTACTTAAATTTTCACACTCACTTTTACTAAAATCTTCTTACACATGCTATGCACAAGTCCACAATATTTCATCATAAACCAGATGAAATACAGACTTCACAAACTCTGTTTATATGATTGTAGAATTAATCAACACCACAATTCTATTTGATAAACATTTCTTTCTAACCAGTTTTATATTTTTTGTTTCTTTAGCACCATCTGTGCAGGGCATTCAGGCATCTCAGGCTGCAGCAGACCAAGTGACTCTGCAAGCAATCATGCAGCACATTCTGGCCATCCAACAAACTCGAAATATAATCCTAGCCAGAATGGACAAGATGAGTGGTGATATTGACTCAATAAAACAGTCAGTCTCACTACTTCAACAACCACAGCAGCCTCCACAAACTCCACCATGTTCACATGGTGATCACAATGCAGAAGGAGAAGGAGAAGGAGGTGCTGATGATACTGATGCTGCAACTGAGCCCATGCCCTCCCCTACTCTTGAACAACCTGAGGGGGACATGGGTGGTGATACTGATCCTCTTCCCTCCTCATCAAATGATTACAAAAGGGGGGAGAAGAGACAAAGAGATACTGAGGTTGATCAAACTGAGCCATCTGCTCAGGGGGAGAAAAGAAGAAGATTGAATGAAGATCAACCTCCACAACAACAACATCAGCAAAGCCCTCATACTGAGCCAATTCGGATTCAGTATGAGAGAAGAAGACAAAGAACTAGGTCAGCATTACAAGTTCAAGACCCACTTGAGCCATCTGCTCAGGGGGAGACTCATACTGACCAACCACATCAAACTTATTCTGAGCCACCTGCTCTTGAAGATAATTTGCAAATTGTGGTCTATAGGCCGTTCATCGGGCCTATTGCTGATGATGAAGATGAAGAACCAGATTTAGTAAACTATGCACTAAATCTGGTAGAACAAGAAAATTCTTCATCATCATCCTCGGATGATGAAGAACCAGAAAATCTGGTAATTAGAAGAAGGAGTTCCTTATCAAGAAGACCTATCAATGCTGTTCTCACTTCTTCTGAATCAAGTGAGGAATCTGCTCCTCTAGTAACAAGACAAAGAAGACCTGTTCTTACAAGGGACAGTGATACCGAGCAGGCTCCAAGACTGACTCCTCAACAACTCTGGGCAGAAGAAGAAAGATTTTTATATGAGCAAGAGTTGGGTGTCAAAACTGAACCAGAATCTGACCCAGATACTGATACTCCTGATCCTTCACATAGAATCTCAAGAAAGTGTCCAGACCATATTCAACATAATTGGAATATGGTGCTGCTAGGACTCAGTATAAGGAACAAAGAAAGGAGTTCTTGAGGACCAAAACATTTCAAAATGTAAGGGGGATACATTGGTTAAATCTGGATGTCAATAAAGTAAAAGTGAAGCTCAAAGAAGGAAGAATTACTATCACTTGTACTGGCTTAACCAGTCCCCCCATGAAGATATTTATTCATGATATTCAAAGAATTGGTCTTCAAGACTGGGTGAAGATCACAAGACTGATCAAAGAGCTTCCAAAGAAATCAACTTATGATCAAATAGACTTGGATGAGATCTGTGCAGTAGCTGCAGTATGTTATGAGAAGGATTTACTTCATGAAATAGAGTACAGAACACTCAGTGTTATGACTGAGGCTTACTCAAACAACAGACCAGAATGCCTTCATACATACAAGTATCTTAGAAAGTATCCTCTTCCTCCTAACCTTGTCTTTCAGGATCAAAAGAGTGTCATATATCCAACTTCTGGATATATGTATACTGACTCAGAGGATAGAGAGTGCTTCAATTCTGAAGAAGATCTACCAAGAGCTCAAATCAGTCACCTAGTTGGACTGAAATGGATGATCACCAAGAAAGAAGACTCTTGGTTCAGAAAGAAGATTGTTGCAGTTCTGAATAGCAGAAGGGATGAACTCAAAAGCAGAGAAGAGTTTGTCCACATTAAACAAGAAGTCTTCTATGAGAATGAAGCCATCAACAGCAAATGAAGAAGAAGATATTGCTACCTATGCTGTTGTATTTTTTGTTTATCTCTTTGTAATTGTTTTGTTATCATTAGATAGGGGGAGATTGTTAAGGCAAAAAGCCTTGCCCCTTTGGATCTTAAGATAACAAAACAACCTAGACTAGCTTTGATTTATATGTAGAATAATATAGCTAAGTTTAGGTCTGATACTGAGTGATCAGTATTGGAACTCAGTATCAGTACTCAGTATCAGATAGTGATACTGAGTACAAGGACTGAGTAGAAGGACTGCGTGATACTCAGTATAGTAACGGACTAAGATCAAATCCCTTGATCTTAGTCATTTTCCTTACTTAGTCCTTCAGTTACTCCTTTGCTCATTATGTAAGATCTCTATAACATTATAAATAGAGATCATCTTGCAAAGGAGTACTCACCAATTCACTTTACACTTTCATATCTTTGTAATTGATTAGTGGTCTTGTTATTCCGCAACAAGCCACACTTAGTGGATTTATACATTTGACTCATATCTTGTTCTTATACAATTTTTGTCTTAGTGCTATAATTAACCAATCAATTAACCAACTAAACCAGGGTGTTGTGACCTAACAACAGCCTATAGATATCCATTTTACAAGTAATAGGTATCCATAACCCATAACCAAGGCCCTTGAACTATTTTAACCACTAGATGTCCATAACTCATACCGATGGCCCTTGAACCATTATAACTTCTAGCCATGACCAATAGCCTATAGATATTCATTTTACAAGTAATAGGTGTCCATAACCCATAACCATGGCCCTTGAACTATTATAAACACTAGATGTCCATAACTCATACCGATGGCCCTTGAACCATTATAACTACTAGCCATGACTAATAGCCTATAGATATTCATTTTACAAGTAATAGGTGTCCATAACCCATAACCATGGCCCTTGAACCATTATAACCACTAGATGTCCATAAGTCATAGCGATGGCCCTTGAACGATTATAACTACTAGCCATGACCAATAGCCTATAGATATCCATTTTACAAGTAATAGGTGTCCATAACCCATTACCATGGCCCTTGAACCATTATAACCACTAGATGTCCATAACTCATACGGATGGCCCTTGAACCACTTTAACTACTACCCAAAACCAATACCCTTTAGATATCCATTTTACATGTAATAGGTGTTCATAACCCATAACCATGGCCCTTGAACCATTATATCTACTACCCATGACCAATAGCCTATAGATATCCATTTTACAAGTAATAGGTCTCCATAACCAATAACCATGGCCCTTGAACCATTTTAGTTCATAACTCATACCGATGGCACTTAAACCATTATAACTACTAGTCATGACCAATAGCCTATAGATATCCATTTTACAAGTTATAGGTGTCCATAACCCATAACCATGGCCCTTGAACCATTATAACCTGTAGATGTCATTAACTTATACTGATGGCCCTTGAACCTTTATAATTACAAGCCATGACCAATAGCCTACAAATATCCATTTTACAAGTAATAGGTGTCCATAACCCCTAACCATGGCCCTTGAACCATTATATCTACTACCCATGACAAATAGCCTATAGATATCCATTTTACAAGTAATAGGTCTCCATAACCCATAACCAAGGCCCTTGAACCATTTTAACCACTAGATGTCCATAACTCATACCGATGGCCCTTGAACCATTATAACTACTAGCCATGACCAATAGCCTATAGATATCCATTTTACAAGTAATAGGTGTCCATAACCCATAACCATGGCCCTTGAACCATTATAACCACTAGATGTCCATAACTCATACCGATGGCCCTTGAAACATTATAACTACTAGCCATGACCAATAGCCTATAGATATTCATTTTACAAGTAATAGGTGTCCATAACCCATAACCATGGCCCTTGAACCATTATAACCACTAGATGTCCATAAGTCATAGCGATGGCCCTTGAACGATTATAACTACTAGCCATGACCAATAGCCTATAGATATCCATTTTACAAGTACTAGGTGCCCATAACCCATAACCACGGCCCTTGAACCATTATAACTACTAGATGTACATAACTCATACGGATGGCCCTTGAACCATTATAACTACTACCCATAACCAATACCCTTTAGATATCCATTTTACAAGTAATAGGTGTCCATAACCCATAACCATGGCCCTTGAACCATTATATCTACTACCCATGACCAATAGCCTATAGATATCCATTTTACAAGTAATAGGTCTCCATAACCAATAACCATGTCCCTTGAACCATTTTAGTTCATAACTCATACCGATGGCACTTGAACCATTATAAGTACTAGTCATGACCAATAGCCTATATATATCCATTTTACAAGTTATAGGTGTCCATAACCCATAACCATGGCCCTTGAACCATAATAACCTGTAGATGTCCATAACTCATACCCATGGCGCTTGAACCATTATAACCACTAGCCATGACCAATAGCCTATAGATATCCATTTTACAAGTAATAGGTGTCCATAACCCATAACCATGGCCCTTGAACCATTATAACCACTAGATGTCCATAACTCATACCGATGGCCCTTGAACCATTATAACTACTACCCATAACCAATACCCTTTAGATATCCATTTTACAGTAGTAGGTGTCCATAACCCATAACCATGGCCCTTGAACCATTATAACTACTACCCATGACCAATTGCCTATAGATATCCATTTTACAAGTAATAGGTGTCCATAACCCATAACCAGGGCCCTAGAACCATTTTAACCACTAGATGTCCATAACTCATACTGATGGCCCTTGAACCATTATAACTACTACCCATGACCAATAGCCTTTAGATATCCATTTTACAAGTAATAGGTGTCCATAACCCATAGCCATGGCCATTGAACCATTTTAACCACTAGATGTCTATAACTCATACCGATGGCCCTTAAACCATTATAACTACTAGCCATGACCAATAGCCAATAGATATCCATTTTACAAGTAAGAGGTGTCCATAACCCATAATCATGGCCCTTGAACCATTATAACCAGTAGATGTCCATAACTAATACCGATGGCCCTTGAACCATTATAAATACTAGCCATGACCAATAGCCTACAGATATCCATTTTACAAGTAATAGGTGTCCATAACCCATAACCATGTCCCTTGAACCATTGTAACCACTAGATGTCCATAACTCATACAGATGGCCCTTGAACCATTATAAATACTATCCATGACCAATAGCCTACAGATATCCATTTTACAAGTAATAGGTGTCCATAACCCATAACCATGGCCCTTGAACCATTATAACCACTAGATGTCCATAAGTCATAGCGATGGCCCTTGAACGATTATAACTACTAGCCATGACCAATAGCCTATAAATATCCATTTTACAAGTAATAGGTGTCCATAACCCATAACCATGGCCCTTGAACCATTATGTCCACTAGATGTACATAACTCATACGGATGGCCCTTGAACCATTATAACTAATACCCATAACAAATACCCTTTACATATCCATTTTACAAGTAATAGGTGTCCATAACCCATAACCATGGCCCTTGAACCATTATATCTACTACCCATGGCCAATAGCCTATAGATATCCATTTTACAAGTAATAGGTCTCCACAACCCATAACCAAGGCCCTTGAAATATTTTAACCACTAGATGTCCATAACTCATACCGATGGCCCTTGAACCATTATAACTACTAGCCATGACCAATAGCCTATAGATATGCATTTTACAAGTAATAGGTGTCCATAACCCATAACCATGGCCCTTGAACCATTATAAACACTAGATGTCCATAACTCATACCGATGGCCCTTGAACCATTATAACTACTAGCCATGACTAATAGCCTATAGATATTCATTTTACAAGTAATAGGTGTCCATAACCCATAACCATGGCCCTTGAACCATTATAACCACTAGATGTCCATAACTCATACTGATGGCCCTTGAACCTTTATAATTACAAGCCATGACCAATAGCCTACAGATATCCATTTTACAAGTAATAGGTGTCCATAACCCATAACCATGGCCCTTGAACCATTATATCTACTACCCATGACAAATAGCCTATAGATATCCATTTTACAAGTAATAGGTCTCCATAACCCATAACCAAGGCCCTTGAACCATTTTAACCACTAGATGTCCATAACTCATACCGATGGCCCTTGAACCATTATAACTACTAGCCATGACCAATAGCCTATAGATATCCATTTTACAAGTAAGAGGTGTCCATAACCCAAAATCATGGCCCTTGAACCATTATAACCAGTAGATGTCCATAACTAATACCGATGGCCCTTGAACCATTATAAATACTAGCCATGACCAATAGCCTACAGATATCCATTTTACAAGTAATAGGTGTCCATAACCCATAACCATGTCCCTTGAACCATTGTAACCACTAGATGTCCATAACTCATACAGATGGCCCTTGAACCATTATAAATACTATCCATGACCAATAGCCTACAGATATCCATTTTACAAGTAATAGGTGTCCATAACCCATAACCATGGCCCTTGAACCATTATAACCACTAGATGTCCATAAGTCATAGCGATGGCCCTTGAACGATTATAACTACTAGCCATGACCAATAGCCTATAAATATCCATTTTACAAGTAATAGGTGTCCATAACCCATAACCATGGCCCTTGAACCATTATGTCCACTAGATGTACATAACTCATACGGATGGCCCTTGAACCATTATAACTACTACCCATAACAAATACCCTTTACATATCCATTTTACAAGTAATAGGTGTCCATAACCCATAACCATGGCCCTTGAACCATTATAAACACTAGATGTCCATAACTCATACCGATGGCCCTTGAACCATTATAACTACTAGCCATGACTAATAGCCTATAGATATTCATTTTACAAGTAATAGGTGTCCATAACCCATAACCATGGCCCTTGAACCATTATAACCACTAGATGTCCATAACTCATACTGAAGGCCCTTGAACCTTTATAATTACAAGCCATGACCAATAGCCTACAGATATCCATTTTACAAGTAATAGGTGTCCATAACCCATAACCATGGCCCTTGAACCATTATATCTACTACCCATGACAAATAGCCTATAGATATCCATTTTACAAGTAATAGGTCTCCATAACCCATAACCAAAGCCCTTGAACCATTTTAACCACTAGATGTCCATAACTCATACCGATGGCCCTTGAACCATTATAACTACTAGCCATGACCAATAGCCTATATATATCCATTTTACAAGTAAGAGGTGTCCATAACCCAAAATCATGGCCCTTGAACCATTATAACCAGTAGATGTCCATAACTAATACCGATGGCCCTTGAACCATTATAAATACTAGCCATGACCAATAGCCTACAGATATCCATTTTACAAGTAATAGGTGTCCATAACCCATAACCATGTCCCTTGAACCATTGTAACCACTAGATGTCCATAACTCATACAGATGGCCCTTGAACCATTATAAATACTATCCATGACCAATAGCCTACAGATATCCATTTTACAAGTAATAGGTGTCCATAACCCATAACCATGGCCCTTGAACCATTTTAACCACTAGATGTCCATAACTCATACCGATGGCCCTTGAACCATTATAACTACTAGCCATGACCAATAGCCTATAGATATCCATTTTACAAGTAATAGGTGTCCATAACCCATAACCATGGCCCTTGAACCATTATAACCACTAGATGTCCATAACTCATACTGATGGCCCTTGAACCATTATAACTACTAGCCATGACCAATAGCCAATAGATATTCATTTTACAAGTAATAGGTGTCCATAACCCATAACCATGGCCCTTGAACCATTATAACCACTAGATGTCCATAAGTCATAGCGATGGCCCTTCAACGATTATAACTACTAGCCATGACCAATAGCCTATAGATATCCATTTCACAAGTACTAGGTGCCCATAACCCATAACCACGGCCCTTGAACCATTATAACTACTAGATGTACATAACTCATACGGATGGCCCTTGAACCATTATAACTACTACCCATAACCAATACCCTTTAGATATCCATTTTACAAGTAATAGGTGTCCATAACCGATAACCATGGCCCTTGAACCATTATATCTACTACCCATGACCAATAGCCTATAGATATCCATTTTACAAGTAATAGGTCTCCATAACCAATAACCATGGCCCTTGAACCATTATAAACACTAGATGTCCATAACTCATACCGATGGCCCTTGAACCATTATAACTACTAGCCATGACTAATAGCCTATAGATATTCATTTTACAAGTAATAGGTGTCCATAACCCATAACCATGGCCCTTGAACCATTATAACCACTAGATGTCCATAACTCATACTGATGGCCCTTGAACCTTTATAATTACAAGCCATGACCAATAGCCTACAGATACCCATTTTACAAGTAATAGGTGTCCATAACCCATAACCATGGCCCTTGAACCATTATATCTACTACCCATGACAAATAGCCTATAGATATCCATTTTACAAGTAATAGGTCTCCATAACCCATAACCAAGGCCCTTGAACCATTTTAACCACTAGATGTCCATAACTCATACCGATGGCCCTTGAACCATTATAACTACTAGCCATGACCAATAGCCTATAGATATCCATTTTACAAGTAAGAGGTGTCCATAACCCTAAATCATGGCCCTTGAACCATTATAACCAGTAGATGTCCATAACTAATACCGATGGCCCTTGAACCATTATAAATACTAGCCATGACCAATAGCCTACAGATATCCATTTTACAAGTAATAGGTGTCCATAACCCATAACCATGGCCCTTGAACCATTATAACCACTAGATGTCCATAAGTCATAGCGATGGCCCTTGAACGATTATAACTACTAGCCATGACCAATAGCCTATAAATATCCATTTTACAAGTAATAGGTGTCCATAACCCATAACCATGGCCCTTGAACCATTATGTCCACTAGATGTACATAACTCATACGGATGGCCCTTGAACCATTATAACTACTACCCATAACAAATACCCTTTACATATCCATTTTACAAGTAATAGGTGTCCATAACCCATAACCATGGCCCTTGAACCATTATATCTACTACCCATGGCCAATAGCCTATAGACATCCATTTTACAAGTAATAGGTCTCCATAACCCATAACCAAGGCCCTTGAAATATTTTAACCACTAGATGTCCATAACTCATACCGATGGCCCATGAACCATTATAACTACTAGCCATGACCAGTAGCCTATAGATATGCATTTTACAAGTAATAGGTGTCCATAACCCATAACCATGGCCCTTGAACCATTATAAACACTAGATGTCCATAACTCATACCGATGGCCCTTGAACAATTATAACTACTAGCCATGACTAATAGCCTATAGATATTCATTTTACAAGTAATAGGTGTCCATAACCCATAACCATGGCCCTTGAACCATTATAACCACTAGATGTCCATAACTCATACTGATGGCCCTTGAACCTTTATAATTACAAGCCATGACCAATAGCCTACAGATATCCATTTTACAAGTAATAGGTGTCCATAACCCATAACCATGGCCCTTGAACCATTATATCTACTACCCATGACAAATAGCCTATAGATATCCGTTTTACAAGTAATAGGTCTCCATAACCCATAACCAAAGCCCTTGAACCATTTTAACCACTAGATGTCCATAACTCATACCGATGGCCCTTGAACCATTATAACTACTAGCCATGACCAATAGCCTATAGATATCCATTTTACAAGTAAGAGGTGTCCATAACCCAAAATCATGGCCCTTGAACCATTATAACCAGTAGATGTCCATAACTAATACCGATGGCCCTTGAACCATTATAAATACTAGCCATGACCAATAGCCTACAGATATCCATTTTACAAGTAATAGGTGTCCATAACCCATAACCATGTCCCTTGAACCATTGTAACCACTAGATGTCCATAACTCATACAGATGGCCCTTGAACCATTATAAATACTATCCATGACCAATAGCCTACAGATATCCATTTTACAAGTAATAGGTGTCCATAACCCATAACCATGGCCCTTGAACCATTTTAACCACTAGATGTCCATAACTCATACCGATGGCCCTTGAACCATTATAACTACTAGCCATGACCAATAGCCTATAGATATCCATTTTACAAGTAATAGGTGTCCATAACCCATAACCATGGCCCTTGAACCATTATAACCACTAGATGTCCATAACTCATACTGATGGCCCTTGAACCATTATAACTACTAGCCATGACCAATAGCCTATAGATATTCATTTTACAAGTAATAGGTGTCCATAACCCATAACCATGGCCCTTGAACCATTATAACCACTAGATGTCCATAAGTCATAGCGATGGCCCTTCAACGATTATAACTACTAGCCATGACCAATAGCCTATAGATATCCATTTCACAAGTACTAGGTGCCCATAACCCATAACCACGGCCCTTGAACCATTATAACTACTAGATGTACATAACTCATACGGATGGCCCTTGAACCATTATAACTACTACCCATAACCAATACCCTTTAGATATCCATTTTACAAGTAATAGGTGTCCATAACCCATAACCATGGCCCTTGAACCATTATATCTACTACCCATGACCAATAGCCTATAGATATCCATTTTACAAGTAATAGGTCTCCATAACCAATAACCATGGCCCTTGAACCATTTTAGTTCATAACTCATACCGATGGCACTTGAACCATTATAAGTACTAGTCATGACCAATAGCCTATAGATATCCATTTTACAAGTTATAGGTGTCCATAACCCATAACCATGGCCCTTGAACCATTATAACCTGTAGATGTCCATAACTCATACTGATGGCCCTTGAACCATTATAATTACAAGCCATGACCAATAGCCTACAGATATACATTTTAAAAGTAATAGGTGTCCATAACCCATAACCAGGCCCTTGAACCATTATATCTACTACCCATGACAAATAGCCTATAGATATCCATTTTACAAGTAATAGGTCTCCATAACCCATAACCAAGGCCCTTGAACCATTTTAACCACTAGATGTCCATAACTCATACCGATGGCCCTTGAACCATTATAACTACTAGCCATGACCAATAGCCTATAGATATCCATTTTACAAGTAATAGGTGTCCATAACCCATAACCATGGCCCTTGAACCATTATAACCACTAGATGTCCATAACTCATACCGATGGCCCTTGAACCATTATAACTACTACCCATAACCAATACCCTTTATATATCCATTTTACAAGTAGTTGGTGTCCACAACCCATAACCATGACCCTTGAACCATTATAACTACTACCCATGACCAATTGCCTATAGATATCCATTTTACAAGTAATAGGTGTCCATAACCCATAACCAGGGCCCTTGAACCATTTTAACCACTAGATGTCCATAACTCATACCGATGGCCCTTGAACCATTATAACTACTAGCCATGACCAATAGCCTATAGATATCCATTTTACAAGTAATAGGTGTCCATAACCCATAACCATGGCCCTTGAACCATTATAACCACTAGATGTCCATAACTCATACCGGTGGCCCTTGAACCATTATAACTACTAGCCATGACCAATAGCCTATAGATATTCATTTTACAAGTAATAGGTGTCCATAACCCATAACCATGGCCCTTGAACCATTATAACCACTAGATGTCCATAAGTCATAGCAATGGCCCTTGAACGATTATAACTACTAGCCATGACCAATAGCCTATAGATATCCATTTTACAAGTACTAGGTGCCCATAACCCATAACCACGGCCCTTGAACCATTATAACTACTAGATGTACATAACTCATACGGATGGCCCTAGAACCATTATAACTACTACCCATAACCAATACCCTTTAGATATCCATTTTACAAGTAATAGGTGTCCATAACCCATAACCATGGCCCTTAAACCATTATATCTACTACCCATGACCAATAGCCTATAGATATCCATTTTACAAGTAATAGGTCTCCATAACCAATAACCATGGCCCTTGAACCATTTTAGTTCATAACTCATACTGATGGCCCTTGAACCATTATAATTACAAGCCATGACCAATAGCCTACAGATATCCATTTTAAAAGTAATAGGTGTCCATAACCCATAACCAGGCCCTTGAACCATTATATCTACTACCCATGACAAATAGCCTATAGATATCCATGTTACAAGTAATAGGTCTCCATAACCCATAACCAAGGCCCTTGAACCATTTTAACCACTAGATGTCCATAACTCATACCGATGGCCCTTGAACCATTATAACTACTAGCCATGACCAATAGCCTATAGATATCCATTTTACAAGTAATAGGTGTCCATAACCCATAACCATGGCCCTTGAACCATTATAACCACTAGATGTCCATAACTCATACCGATGGCCCTTGAACCATTATAACTACTACCCATAACCAATACCCTTTAGATATCCATTTTACAAGTAGTTGGTGTCCACAACCCATAACCATGACCCTTGAACCATTATAACTACTACCCATGACCAATTGCCTATATATATCCATTTTACAAGTAATAGGTGTCCATAACCCATAACCAGGGCCCTTGAACCATTTTAACCACTAGATGTCCATAACTCATACCGATGGCCCTTGAACCATTATAACTACTACCCATGACCAATAGCCTTTAGATATCCATTTTACAAGTAATAGGTGTCCATAACCCATAGCCATGGCCCTTGAACCATTTTAACCACTAGATGTCTATAACTCATACCGATGGCCCTTAAACCATTATAACTACTAGCCATGACCAATAGCCAATAGATATCCATTTTACAAGTAAGAGGTGTCCATAACCCATAATCATCGCCCTTGAACCATCCAGTAGATGTCCATAACTAATACCGATGGCCCTTGAACCATTATAAATACTAGCCATGACCAATAGCCTACATATATCCATTTTACAAGTAATAGGTGTCCATAACCCATAACCATGTCCCTTGAACCATTGTAACCACTAGATGTCCATAACTCATACAGATGGCCCTTGAACCATTATAAATACTATCCATGACCAATAGCCTACAGATATCCATTTTACAAGTAATAGGTGTCCATAACCCATAACCATGGCCCTTGAACCATTATAACCACTAGATGTCCATAAGTTGTTAAGGCAAAAAGCCTTGCCCCTTTGGATCTTAAGATAACAAAACAACCTAGACTAGCTTTGATTAATATGTAGAATAATATAGCTAAGTTTAGGTCTGATACTGAGTGATCAGTATTGGAACTCAGTATCAGTACTCAGTATCAGATAGTGATACTGAGTACAAGGACTGAGTAGAAGGACTGAGTGATACTCAGTATAGTAACGGACTAAGATCAAATCCCTTGATCTTAGTCATTTCCCTTACTTAGTCCTTCGGTTACTCCTTTGCTCATCATGTTAGATCTCTATAAAATTATAAATAGAGATCATCTTGCAAAGGAGTACTCACCAATTTACTTTACACATTCACATCTTTTGTAATTGATCAGTGGTCTTGTTATTCCGCAACAAGCCACACTTAGTGGATTTATACATTGACTATATTCTTGTGTTATCACTCTAATATTTCTCTAAGTATAATAATCTATCAATTAACATTATAAACCAGGGTTGTTGTGACCTAACAACTGGTATCAGAGCAGGCTAAATAAACTCTTATTTAGTCGATCTTTAACCCTGGCAGCCATCCCCTATACTTATCCTTCCCATACTCCAAAATCAAAAATGTCTACCATTGTTGCACCAGTTATGTCTGGAAAGGGAATATCCATCTTTGATGGAAAAGACTTCCATCAATGGAAGCTAAAAGCTCAGTGGTATCTTGAATCCATTCATCATGAAATGCTCACTGTGCTATATGATGGTCCCATCATTCCACAAACTGTGGAACCTGTTGCTGCTACTGATGATGCTCCTGAGGGCATAAGAACTGTACCTAAACTAAAGCACAACTGGACTGATACTGACCGTCAGTTGTATGCTTTAGACTCCAGAGCTAAAGGGGTGATTGGTAATGCTGTTACCAAAGAGATACTTAATGCAATTATGAAATTGCCAACAGCAAAGGCTATGTGGGATAGTCTATCAGTCACCTATGAAGGCACAGCAAAGGTGAAGTTGCAAAGAAAAAGCAACATGAGAAGGAAATATGAAAATTTCTTCTCAACTCCTAATGAAGACATCACCACTCTCTATAACAGGTTCAATACTGTTATCCATGATTTAATCAGTGTAGGCATTGTGAAAGAGGAAGGAGAGCTTGTTCAAAAGTTCCTGGATAGTCTTCCTCAACAATTTCTTGACATGACAAACTCTGTCAATGCTGCTAACAACATTGAGTCATACACTCTTCAAACTTTGTATGGTCTAATATTGAATCATGAGGAGAATAATGCTGCAAGACTGATCAACTGGAAGAAAACTGACAAGTCATCCACTGGCATGGCTCTAGTTGTGCAACAGGCCTATACTGTGACTGAGCCAGATGAACCACAAGTTGATCTTGCTGATGCTGAGGCAGAAGAGCTTGAAACTCAAATGGCTCTTATGTCTATGAAGCTGGATCAGTTGAAGAAGAAGAGGCTTGGTGTTAGCTCTTCTAATACTGACCCAAGATCAGGTCTTTGCTATAGGTGTGGAAAGCCTGGACATATTGCTGCAAATTGTCATACCAAGTCTTCTGAGACTGACCAAAATGACAAAATTGCATACCGAGCAAAGAGGTATAGAGACAAATATGTCAAACTGAAGAATTGGAGCAAGGGCAAAAGGGCAGAAGGGAATGGAGCACCTCATCAAGCACTTTACTCAGAAGCGTGGATGGATGAAGACTTAAGTGATGATGAGGAAGAGATTGAAAATAAAGCCTTTATGGCTTTCACTGAAGATGATTTGAAGAGCTCCTTTGAAAAGGATATCAAAGAGGCTGAGAGGATGAGTGTTCATACTGATTGGGATTCCACTCAGTTGTACAAGGTAAGTTCCTTTCAAACTTATTCAGTGAATGAAAAAACCAAGATTTTTGAGTATATGATTGTTGATCTTAAAACTTCTGTACAAAAAGAAAAAGCTTTAAAATTAACAATTCAAGAACTTGAAAGGGTAAATAATGAAAACTTGGATAAATTAGCAAAATATAAAGATTTAGAACTAAACTTTTCAGATTTAAAAGACATTAACCAAAGATTAGCTGATAAAGCTCATTTACACAAACTTGAAAAAGAGAAATTTGAAAAACAGTGTAAATCTTGGGGAAATGCTTCAATAAAATTAAATAAATGTTTAAATCAACAATTCCCAGAAAATGTGAGGGCTGCACTTGGTGTTGATCCTCAATTTAAAAATAGAAACAATTTTGTTGATTTATTTGAAGAGTTTTCTACTATGAACCCTATTAATTTTGTAAAAGCTAAAACTTTATGTGAAGTTGGATGTCAAACTGAGTCAGATGATGAGGAAAATGAAATTTTAGAAAAACCTATTGGTCCCTCCATCTGCTCAAAGTGCTATACTGAGCTACAAGAACTCAGTATTGAATTTCATATAACGGAAATTTCTGATACCGAGCTACCAATAGTTCAGTATGACACTTCTGCTGTTCCACCTTTTGAATTATTATTTAATACAACAACTTTTGAATTATATAATGATAATAAGTCAACTTCTATCTCAAATGCTTCATCTAATACAGAAGTTGCAGGAACAGAAACATCATATACTGAGACATCTAAAGAACCTGTTAAAGTTGTTTCTTCAAAACATGATAAACAAAAAACAACTTCAACTAGGTCTTTAGTTGGCAAAGACAAGAAGTCTACCACTAATAATATTAGAAAGACTTCTCTGCCAAATAAAAAGAAGCAACCAGATCCTCCATCTCCTAAACCAGTTAAAAACAATGTTAATACACCTATTAAAAATGACAAAATTAACATTTTAAAAACACTTGGTGATCAGGTCAAATCTTTAAGTAAACAATTTGCAAAACTCGTTCATACTGACCTACCAAAAGTGAAACATTTTTCTAAAATACCGTATGAAAATATGTTTAGAAATAGACCTAGAAAATGTTATAGATGTCATCATACTGGTCATAAGGGAGATGAATGCTGGACTGATCTCTCAAGTCCTAGGTACTCAGTACCAAAGAAAAGGAGAGAAACTAAGTCAGTATCACCAAAGAAAACCTCAAAAGGTTTCACTGAAGTGATACTGACCTCTCCACATAAGGAGATCAACCCAAAATATGTTTATCCCACCAAAGGTCCTATTCAAAAATGGGTTCCTAAAAAGAACTAACTCTTATTTTGTGTCTTGTTCAGGGTGACAGAAAATGGTATTTAGATAGTGGCTGCTCAAGACACATGACAGGCAGTATGGAATACCTTCTCAATTATACTCCAGAGAAGGGTCCTTCTGTTAAATTTGGAGATGACTCGGTGGGAAATACAAGAGGTTATGGTGTGATCAAGGCAGACAACATAACTTTTAAAAGAGTTGCCTATGTAGAGGGTCTAAAACACAATCTGCTCAGTATCAGCCAGATGTGTGATGATGACAATGAAGCTCGATTCAGGAAGGTTGCAGGAATCATCTACAATGATAAAGGCCAGCCTGTACTCATTGCTAGAAGAGAAAAAGACGTATATGTGGTCAACCTATCTGAAATAGACCCAACTATTCGAGTATGCCTGCTTTCTAAAGTCAAGCCAGAATTGCATTGGCTATGGCACAAGAAACTCACTCACATCAACTTTAGAAATATCAACGAGCTCAGTATGAAGAAACTGGTGAGAGGGTTGCCCACTATTACTTATTCAAAAGATAAGTTATGCTCAGCATGTGAAATGGGCAAGCAGAAGAAGAGTTCATTCAAGTCCAAAGTCAATCATTCCATTAATGAACCTCTTACTATGATACATATGGATCTTTTTGGCCCCATCAGCACACCATCTTTGGCCAAAAAGATCTATACTCTAGTCTTGGTTGATGAATTTTCAAGATATACTTGGGTCATCTTCCTCAAGACTAAGTCAGATGCAACAACATAAATCATTGCCTTTATAAAAAGAGAGGAACTTCAAAAAGGCAACAAGGTCAAGCAACTTAGAAGTGACCATGGTACTGAGTTTAAGAACTCAGTATTAGCAGATTTCTGTGAAGAAAAAGGAATCATTCAAAACTTCTCTGCAGCCTACACACCACAATAAAATGGTGTTGTAGAAAGAAAGAATAGAACACTGATTGAAGTTGCAAGAACTTTATTATGCCATGCTGGACTGGCACTGAGTTTCTGGGCTGAAGCTGTAAACTGTGCAAACTTCACTCAGAATAGAGCTACTATAGTCCAAAGACATCTGAAGACTCCATATGAGTTATATAATGGCAAGATTCCTAATGTGGAATACTTCCACATCTTTGGGAGTAAATGCTTTGTACTGAGTACAAAACAAAATCTCAACAAATTTGCTCCCAAAGCAAATGAAGGTGTGTTCATGGGCTACTCTCCACACTCTAAAGCTTTCAGAGTGTATATCATCTCAACCAAGATGATTGTAGAATCCATTCATGTCACATTCGATGAAGATCAGAATGAGAATTCTACCTCAGCAAGTGAAGACATAAGTGGCATAGATATTCTATGCAATCCAGAACACTCCATTGCTGAACAGCCCAAGTTTCATCCACACTTTATTCCCAATAAGTTTAATGAAACTGATCAAGTTCAAACTCAGTATCACTATACTGCGACTAATACTGAGGTTCCCATAACAGAGGACCTCCATACTGAGTTTCCAACTAATGATCTGAACCACTCTACCTATGAAGAAGGTGAAACATCCAACACTTCACAAGAATCCATATCCACTCTGCAAAATGAAACTGAACAGCAACCTCCGGTGTCTAATACTGACCAGAATTCCACTCAGTATCAGATACACAACACACCAAATCAACAAGATATTGTTGATCCTATTTCAAATGCTTCCTTAGGAAACAATTTAAGGGAACACAGAGACCATCCACACTCAAACATTATTGGTCCTATTGAAGAAGGTGTCCAAACAAGAAGAAAATTAGAGTTTCCACCCCAAGCAACTGCAAATTTTTGTTTCTTCTCAAATTTTCTATCTACCATTGAACCAAAGAAAGCTGATGAAGCTTTATTAGATGAAGATTGGGTAGAAGCTATGCAAGAAGAGCTCACAGAGTTTGAGAGAAACAAAGTTTGGAACTTAGTACCACCTCCTACTAGCAAAACTATTATTGGTACTAAGTGGGTGTTCAGAAACAAGATGGACAAGGATGGTGTTGTCATCAGAAACAAAGCAACGTTAGTTGCTCAAGGTTACAGGCAAGAAGAAGGCATTGACTATGATGAAACTTTTGCACCAGTTGCCAGAATTGAAGCTATTAGGTTGTATCTTGCATATGCAGCCTTCAAAAATTTCAAAGTTTATCAGATGGATGTCAAAAGTGCTTTTCTAAATGGAAAACTCCAAGAAGAAGTTTATGTTAAACAACCACCAGGTTTTGTTGATCCTAAATTTCCGAATTTTGTTTTCAAGCTTGATAAAGCTCTATATGGGCTCAAACAAGCTCCAAGAGCCTGGTATGATACCCTGTCCGAGTATCTTATTGAAAATAAATTTACAAGAGGTAAAATTGATAAAACATTATTTTCAAAACGGAACGGTTCTAACATCTTACTCATTCAGATATATGTAGATGACATTATCTTTTGGTTCCACTGACAAGTCAATGTGTGACTGGTTTGCTAAGATAATGTCAACTCAGTATCAGATGAGTATGATGGGAGAACTTACTTATTTTCTTGGTTTACAAGTTGAACAAAAGCCTGATGGCACTTTTATAAATCAAAGTAAGTATGTGCATGATATGTTACAGAAATACAAATTTGAAAATTTATCTTCCATGCACATTCCTATGGGTACTCAGGATAAGATAAGTAAGGATGAAACTGGTAAATCAGTTTGTCAATCCACATACCGAGGTATGATTGGTTCCTTACTATATTTAACTGCTAGCAGGCCTGATATCATGTTTGCAACATGTTTGTGTGCTCGGTATCACGCTGATCCTAAAGAATCACACATGAAAGCAGTTAAGCGCATCTTTAGATATCTTACAGGTACTCCTAACCTGGGTCTTTGGTATCCCAAAGACTCAAACTTTGACCTTGAAGGGTACACAGATGCAGATTTTGCAGGTTGTAGATTGGACAGAAAAAGCACAAGTGGAGGATGTCAATTCCTCGGTGGAAGACTAGTTGGTTGGTCATCCAAGAAGCAAAATTCGGTAGCAACTTCCACAGCAGAAGCAGAATATGTTGCTGCAGGAAGTTGTTGTGCTCAATTATTATGGATGCAGTATCAACTCTTAGACTATGGGTTCAACTTTCATAAGACTCCCATTCATTGTGATAACAAGAGTGCTATTGCTATCACAGAGAACCCAGTCTATCACTCCAAAACAAAGCACATTGATATCAGACACCACTTTATTCGAGATAATGTGGAAAAAGGTAAGGTTGAGGTAGATTATGTATCAACAGAAGAACAATTGGCCGATGTGTTTACTAAACCTCTCCCTGAGGAAAGGTTTATGTATTTACTAGGGCAATTAGGTATGTTGAATCCTTAATCTTTAAAACTGAACGCTCAGTTTCACTCATGTTGATACTGACCACTCAGTATCACTAGTCTGTTATCATCAAAATTTGAAATTTTTATTTTTTTTATTCATTTCCAGAGTAAATTAATTGTTTTTATATTTTTATTATTTTTTTAATAATTTTTTTTTACTCAGTATTGGGGTATTACGGCGCTCAAACCGAGCTTAATCCTCATACTACTCAACGATAACCTTTCTTAATAAGAAAGTTACCGTTGGCAGAGGATAAGGCAGTCAAATCAGCCGTTTTTACTTCCCAATACCTTAATTATCTTTCAAATCTCCTATAAATAACCGTTTATTTTTACTCCAATTTTTTTTTAACTGTTATTTCTTTCTTTCATTTTCAATTCTCTCTGCGATTAACGATTTCACTTTCTATTAGCAAGCAAACTTTTTCAAATCAAAATCAAAGATGGCGAATTACACTTTTGTTGCTCCAGAAGTTGAATCGGAAATCAAATTCCGAAATGATGAAGTGCCCAGGTTTGCGAGGAACAACATCACAGCGAATTTCACTATTCCTCAAGCCTGGGTATGCCAAGAATTCACAAATATTGTAACTTTTATGAAGCATTGCCCAATTGCTCGTGCACTGACCTTATCTCCTCGAGCAATTTACCCAGAAATGTTATGTGAGTTTTGGTACTCTGCCACACTCGATTCTCCAGATATGATTGCTGGATGGGTAATTAGGGATCAAAGAAGAGCTTTTGTTTCTACTGCAATCATTCGTGAAACACTGAGGCTTCCAGCACAAGCTCAGTATGACCCATTTGTTGATAGATCAGAGGCACGCTCAGTACTGCCATTTTTGGGTCGAAGAGGAACAACATGAATTATCAAAAGAAACGAATTTGGTCCTATGTGGGGTATTCTCATTACAACAATTATTCGGTGCATGACTCACAAGACAGGTGCTTTGGATCAAATAAATGAATTTGGGATGCAAATAGTACATGCTCTGTACTATGGAAGAAACATTGATTATGCACGACTCATTTTCAATGAATTAGCTACTTTGGTTCGGGCTAACACAAGGGAATGTAATGTCCCTTTCTGCAGATTCTTATCACTCATATTTCAACACTCAATGCCCACACATTCTTATGATGAGTTTCACAGTCCAAGGGTTGATCTTCCTCCTCTTAGTGAGAAGATCTTCTTTTACAGGCCAAGACAAGCAGAGCCTTTACTGAGCCCTTCTATGTGGGCCATTGTTCAAGAACATATAAATGATGAAGAAGACATGTCTGATACTGAGTCAGACAATGATGATGATGATGATAATGATGATAATAGTGGCAATGGAGCCCAGGCTGGTCAAGATATTGAGATGCAGGATGTTCCACAAGTTCAAGAACCAACTCAACAACATATCTCTCCACCTGCACAGGACCCTGAGGTTCCTCATATAGAAACAATTTTTGATACTGAGTCCTCAGAAGACACACCACTGGTCCTCCAAAGAAGAAGAAGACATCTTTCCCCTGTTATTATGGGAAACTTATCATCTGAGGAGGTGCAGCCTGCAAATGTTCCATCATTAACTGCATCTCTTCAAGTCCAAAGCCTAGTTGCAGCCACCGCTGACCTTCCAGGTCCAGAACTAGTTTCAACTGCTCAACCAATTGAGGAACCTCATGTTCCTCTTGATGTGGAGATTCAATATGAGCAAACTACACTGGAAGGTGCTCAGCAAGAAAGACAAGTCGGTATTGAAGATGTTGGTGCTGCACATCAACAATCACATGATCCTGCACCGACCTCTGCAGATGCTAGAAGGAACTCTGACAGAGTCTCAGGTATGAATTTCTAAAAAATCCCTTAAACTTATATATATATTTCATTCCCAAATAGAGACTAAGTATTGGCCAGTACCAACTCAATACTGACCAAAGTCTCACACCATCTTTCAAATATATATCCTTTTATGGCCAACATAGCTAGCCCATTGCTGCTATGCAAAATTCATATACTGAGCACACTATTGATCATTGTCAGTCTACAGCTGTCTCAACATTTAAAGAGACAATGGTGGTTGATGTCACACTGACACCCACTGGTGCTGCTTGAATCATGTCCAACTTATTTTTGAGTTGGATAGCATGACTCAAGAAATGATCACAAACCCTTAAGCCACAAAATCCAAAAACTTTTCCATGGGGTTTAGCCACATTTCTGTTATCACTCTAATACCGAGTGATAAACATTGAAAATAACAAGAAGCACATCCCAGGCTTCGAATACCGAAACCCAAACCTTTTAGTAAATGTGACTTATCCTATACTGAGCTACTTCAATTTACACACTCACTTTTACTAAAATCTTCTTACACATGCTATGCACAAGTCCACAATATTTCATCATAAACCAGATGAAATACAGACTTCACAAACTCTGTTTATATGATTATAGAATTAAACAACACCACAATTCTATTTGATAAACCTTTCTTTTAACCAGTTTTTTTTGTTTCTTTAGCACCATCTGTGCAGGGCATTCAGGCATCTCAGGCTGCAGCAGACCAAGTGACTCTGCAAGCAATCATGCAGCACATTCTGGCCATCCAACAAACTCAAAATATAATACTAGCCAGAATGGACAATATGAGTGGTGATATTGACTCAATAAAACAGTCAGTCTCACTACTTCAACAACCACATCAGCCTCCACCAACTCCACCATTCTCCCATGGTGACCACAATGAAGAAGGAGAAGGAGAAGGAGGTGTTGGTGATACTGATGCTGCAACTGAGCCCATGCCCTCCCCTACTCTTGAACAACCTGAAGGGGACATGGGTGGTGATATTGATCCTCTTCCCTCCTCATCAAATGATAACAAAAAGGGGGAGAAGAGACAAAGAGATACTGAGGTTGATCAAACTGAGCCATCTGCTCAGGGGGAGAAAAGAAGAAGATTAAATGAAGATCAACCTCCACAACAAGAACAACAACATCAGCAAAGCCCTCATACTGAGCCACTTCGGATTCAGTATGAGAGAAGAAGACAAAGAACTAGGTCAGCATTACAAGTTCAAGACCCACTTGAGCCATCTGCTCAGGGGGAGACTCACACTGACCAACCACAGCAAGCTTATACTGAGCCACCTGTTCTAGAAGAAAACAACTTGCAAATTGTGGTCTATAGGCCTTTTGTGTGGCCCATTGCTGATGATGAAGATGAAGAACATCCAGTGGCATCAGAAGAATTTTTAAACTTTGCACTGGATGAAGCAAATAAAGAAACCTCTTCATCATCATTCTCAGATGATGAAGTACATACAAGAAAACCTATCTCACCTCATGCTGAAGGACCTTCTAGAATTCCTAGAAGACCAATAACCAGAAGAATGACAAATGTGGTTATGTCCTCAGAATCTAGTGAAGAACAAGATCCAGCCCCTCTGATCTCAAGACCTAGGAGATCTGCTCAGTTTACTGAGGAAAAGAGTGAAGCTGAGGATGAGATTGAGGCCCAAAAGTTCTTCCCTGTTAAGGAAGAACCTGAATCTGAGTCTGAAGATGTTCCAAGAAGATCTCATACTGTAAGAAGAACTGGAGATGAATTACTTGAACAGTATTGGAACATTGTGGCACAAAGAACAAGATTTAGGGCAACAAGGATGGGTATACTGAGGAATAAAGCATTTCTAAGTGTAAGAGACATATAATGGCTAAATGAATTTATCAACAAAATAAAAGTCAAAACTGTTGATAGATCAATTGTTGCAACTTGCACTGGGCCAGTCAGTCCTCCAATGAAATTTTTCCTTCATGACATCCAAAATATGGGACTTCAAGATTGGATAAAGATTGCTAGACTGATAAAGGAGATGCCCTCAAGATCCTCTGAAGCCCAAGTGATGATGGATGAAATCTGGGCTGTATCTGCCATATGCTATGAAAAAGGAACCCTTTATGCAGCAGAATACAGGGCACTCAGTGTGATGACTGAAGCTATGAAAAAGAACAAACCTGAGTGCCTTAATACTTTCAGAATAATTCCCACATATACTGTTCCCTCTAACCTTATCTTTCAGGATCAAAAGAGTACCATATATCCCACATCTGGATATATGTATACTGACTCAGATGACAGGGAGTGCTTCATTACTGAAGCAGATTTGGTTACAGCTCCTATCAGCCATTTGGTGGGCCTTAAATGGATGATAACCAAGAAAGAAGATGCTTGGTTTAGAAAGAAGATAGTTGCTGTACTAAACAACAGGCAAGATGAACTGAAGAAAAGAGAAGAGTTCATCCATGTGAAGAAAGAAGTCTTCTACGAGTTTGAGTCGATCAACAAAGACTAAAGAAGAAGACTTTGCAGCCTGTAGCTTATTTTGTTTAGTTTCTCTTTGTAATTGTTTTGTTATCTTTAGATAGGGGGAGATTGTTAAGGCAAAAAGCCTTGCCCCTTTGGATCTTAAGATAACAAAACAACCTAGACTAGCTTTGATTAATATGTAGAATAATATAGCTAAGTTTAGGTCTGATACTGAGTGATCAGTATTGGAACTCAGTATCAGTACTCAGTATCAGATAGTGATACTGAGTACAAGGACTGAGTAGAAGGACTGAGTGATACTCAGTATAGTAACGGACTAAGATCAAATCCCTTGATCTTAGTCATTTCCCTTACTTAGTCCTTCGGTTACTCCTTTGCTCATCATGTAAGATCTCTATAACATTATAAATAGAGATCATCTTGCAAAGGAGTACTCACCAATTTACTTTACACATTCACATCTTTTGTAATTGATCAGTGGTCTTGTTATTCCGCAACAAGCCACACTTAGTGGATTTATACATTGACTATATTCTTGTGTTATCACTCTAATATTTCTCTAAGTATAATAATCTATCAATTAACATTATAAACCAGGGTTGTTGTGACCTAACATAAGTCATAGCGATGGCCCTTGAACGATTATAACTACTAGCCATGACCAATAGCCTATAGATATCCATTTTACAAGTAATAGGTGTCCATAACCCATAACCATGGCCCTTGAACCATTATAACCACTAGATGTACATAACTCATACGGATGGCCCTTGAACCATTATAACTTCTACCCATAACCAATACCCTTTACATATCCATTTTACAAGTAGTAGGTGTCCATAACCCATAACCATGGCCCTTGAACCATTATATCTACTACCCATGACCAATAGCCTATAGATATCCATTTTAAGGTGTAATAGGTCTCCATAACCCATAACCAAGGCCCTTGAACTATTTTAACCACTAGATGTCCATAACTCATACCGATGGCCCTTGAACCATTATAACTACTAGCCATGACCACTAGCCTATAGATATTCATTTTACAAGTAATAGGTGTCCATAACCCATAACCATGGCCCTTGAACCATTATAACCACTAGATGTCCATAACTCATACCGATGGCCCTTGAACCATTATAACTACTAGCCATGACTAATAGCCTATAGATATTCATTTTACAAGTAATAGGTGTCCATAACCCATAACCATGGCCCTTGAACCATTATAACCACTAGATGTCCATAAGTCATAGCGATGGCCCTTGAACGATTATAACTACTAGCCATGACCAATAGCCTATAGATATCCATTTTACTAGTAATAGGTGTCCATAACCCATTACCATGGCCCTTGAACCATTATAACCACTAGATGTCCATAACTCATACGGATGGCCCTTGAACCACTTTAACTACTACCCAAAACCAATACCCTTTAGATATCCATTTTACATGTAATAGGTGTTCATAACCCATAACCATGGCCCTTGAACCATTATATCTACTACCCATGACCAATAGCCTATAGATATCCATTTTAAGGTGTAATAGGTCTCCATAACCCATAACCAAGGCCCTTGAACTATTTTAACCACTAGATGTCCATAAGTCATACCGATGGCCCTTGAACCATTATAACTACTAGCCATGACCACTAGCCTATAGATATTCATTTTACAAGTAATAGGTGTCCATAACCCATAACCATGGCCCTTGAACCATTATAACCACTAGATGTCCATAACTCATACCGATGGCCCTTGAACCATTATAACTACTAGCCATGACTAATAGCCTATAGATATTCATTTTACAAGTAATAGGTGTCCATAACCCATAACCATGGCCCTTGAACCATTATAACCACTAGATGTCCATAAGTCATAGCGATGGCCCTTGAACGATTATAACTACTAGCCATGACCAATAGCCTATAGATATCCATTTTACTAGTAATAGGTGTCCATAACCCATTACCATGGCCCTTGAACCATTATAACCACTAGATGTCCATAACTCATACGGATGGCCCTTGAACCACTTTAACTACTACCCAAAACCAATACCCTTTAGATATCCATTTTACATGTAATAGGTGTTCATAACCCATAACCATGGCCCTTGAACCATTATATCTACTACCCATGACCAATAGCCTATAGATATCCATTTTACAAGTAATAGGTCTCCATAACCAATAACCATGGCCCTTGAACCATTTTAGTTCATAACTCATACCGATGGCACTTGAACCATTATAACTACTAGTCATGACCAATAGCCTATAGATATCCATTTTACAAGTTATAGGTGTCCATAACCCATAACCATGGCCCTTGAACCATTATAACCTGTAGATGTCAATAACTCATACTGATGGCCCTTGAACCTTTATAATTACAAGTCATGACCAATAGCCTACAGATATCATTTTACAAGTAATAGGTGTCCATAACCCATAACCATGGCCCTTGAACCATTATATCTACTACCCATGACAAATAGCCTATAGATATCCATTTTACAAGTAATAGGTCTCCATAACCCATAACCAAGGCCCTTGAACCATTTTAACCACTAGATGTCCATAACTCATACCGATGGCCCTTGAACCATTATAACTACTAGCCATGACCAATAGCCTATAGAAATCCATTTTACAAGTAATAGGTGTCCATAACCCATAACCATGGCCCTTGAACCATTATAACCACTAGATGTCCATAACTCATACCGATGGCCCTTGAACCATTATAACTACTAGCCATGACCAATAGCCTATAGATATTCATTTTACAAGTAATAGGTGTCCATAACCCATAACCATGGCCCTTGAACCATTATAACCACTAGATGTCCATAAGTCATAGCGATGGCCCTTGAACGATTATAACTACTAGCCATGACCAATAGCCTATAGATATCCATTTTACAAGTACTAGGTGCCCATAACCCATAACCACGGCCCTTGAACCATTATAACTACTAGATGTACATAACTCATACGGATGGCCCTTGAACCATTATAACTTCTACCCATAACCAATACACTTTAGATATCCATTTTACAAGTAATAGGTGTCCATAACCCATAACCATGGCCCTTGAACCATTATATCTACTACCCATGACCAATAGCCTATAGATATCCATTTTACAAGTAATAGGTCTCCATAACCAATAACCATGGCCCTTGAACCATTTTAGTTCATAACTCATGACCAATAGCCTATAGATATCCATTTTACAAGTAATAGGTCTCCATAACCAATAACCATGGCCCTTGAACCATTTTAGTTCATAACTCATACCGATGGCACTTGAACCATTATAACTACTAGTCATGACCAATAGCCTATAGATATCCATTTTACAAGTTATAGGTGTCCATAACCCATAACCATGGCCCTTGAACCATTATAACCTGTAGATGTCAATAACTCATACTGATGGCCCTTGAACCTTTATAATTACAAGCCATGACCAATAGCCTACAGATATCCATTTTACAAGTAATAGGTGTCCATAACCCATAACCATGGCCCTTGAACCATTATATCTACTACCCATGACAAATAGCCTATAGATATCCATTTTACAAGTAATAGGTCTCCATAACCCATAACCAAGGCCCTTGAACCATTTTAACCACTAGATGTCCATAACTCATACCGATGGCCCTTGAACCATTATAACTACTAGCCATGACCAATAGCCTATAGATATCCATTTTACAAGTAATAGGTGTCCATAACCCATAACCATGGCCCTTGAACCATTATAACCACTAGATGTCCATAACTCATACCGATGGCCCTTGAACCATTATAACTACTAGCCATGACCAATAGCCTATAGATATTCATTTTACAAGTAATAGGTGTCCATAACCCATAACCATGGCCCTTGAACCATTATAACCACTAGATGTCCATAAGTCATAGCGATGGCCCTTGAACGATTATAACTACTAGCCATGAACAATAGCCTATAGATATCCATTTTACAAGTACTAGGTGCCCGTAACCCATAACCACGGCCCTTGAACCATTATAACTACTAGATGTACATAACTCATACGGATGGCCCTTGAACCATTATAACTACTACCCATAACCAATACCCTTTAGATATCCATTTTACAAGTAATAGGTGTCCATAACCCATAACCATGGCCCTTGAACCATTATAACTACTAGCCATGACCAATAGCCTATAGATATTCATTTTACAAGTAATAGGTGTCCATAACCCATAACCATGGCCTTTGAACCATTATAACCACTAGATGTCCATAAGTCATAGCGATGGCCCTTGAACGATTATAACTACTAACCATGACCAATAGCCTATAGATATCCATTTTACAAGTACTAGGTGCCCATAACCCATAACCACGTCCCTTGAACCATTATAACTACTAGATGTACATAACTCATACGGATGGCCCTTGAACCATTATAACTACTACCCATAACCAATACACTTTAGATATCCATTTTACAAGTAATAGGTGTCCATAACCCATAACCATGGCCCTTGAACCATTATATCTACTACCCATGACCAATAGCCTATAGATATCCATTTTACAAGTAATAGGTCTCCATAACCAATAACCATGGCCCTTGAACCATTTTAGTTCATAACTCATACCGATGGCACTTGAACCATTATAACTACTAGTCATGACCAATAGCCTATAGATATCCATTTTACAAGTTATAGGTGTCCATAACCCATAACCATGGCCCTTGAACCATTATAACCTGTAGATGTCAATAACTCATACTGATGGCCCTTGAACCTTTATAATTACAAGCCATGACCAATAGCCTACAGATATCCATTTTACAAGTAATAGGTGTCCATAACCCATAACCATGGCCCTTGAACCATTATATCTACTACCCATGACAAATAGCCTATAGATATCCATTTTACAAGTAATAGGTCTCCATAACCCATAACCAAGGCCCTTGAACCATTTTAACCACTAGATGTCCATAACTCATACCGATGGCCCTTGAACCATTATAACTACTTGCCATGACCAATAGCATATAGATATCCATTTTACAAGTAATAGGTGTCCATAACCCATAACCATGGCCCTTGAACCATTATAACCACTAGATGTCCATAACTCATACCGATGGCCCTTGAACCATTATAACTACTAGCCATGACCAATAGCCTATGGATATTCATTTTACAAGTAATAGGTGTCCATAACCCATAACCATGGCCCTTGAACCGTTATAACCACTAGATGTCCATAAGTCATAGCGATGGCCCTTGAACGATTATAACTACTAGCCATGACCAATAGCCTATAGATATCCATTTTACAAGTACTAGGTGCCCATAACCCATAACCACGGCCCTTGAACCATTATAACTACTAGATGTACATAACTCATACGGATGGCCCTTGAACCATTATAACTACTACCCATAACCAATACCCTTTAGATATCCATTTTACAAGTAATAGGTGTCCATAACCCATAACCATGGCCCTTGAACCATTATATCTACTACCCATGACCAATAGCCTATAGATATCCATTTTACAAGTAATAGGTCTCCATAACCAATAACCATGGCCCTTGAACCATTTTAGTTCATAACTCATACCGATGGCACTTGAACCATTATAAGTACTAGTCATGACCAATAGCCTATAGATATCCATTTTACAAGTTATAGGTGTCCATAACCCATAACCATGGCCCTTGAACCATTATAACCTGTAGATGTCCATAACTCATACTGATGGCCCTTGAACCATTATAATTACAAGCCATGACCAATAGCCTACAGATATCCATTTTAAAAGTAATAGGTGTCCATAACCCATAACCAGGCCCTTGAACCATTATATCCACTACCCATGACAAATAGCCTATAGATATCCATTTTACAAGTAATAGGTCTCCATAACCCATAACCAAGGCCCTTGAACCATTTTAACCACTAGATGTCCATAACTCATACCGATGGCCCTTGAACCATTATAACTACTAGCCATGACCAATAGCCTATAGATATCCATTTTACAAGTAATAGGTGTCCATAACCCATAACCATGGCCCTTGAACCATTATAACCACTAGATGTCCATAACTCATACCGATGGCCCTTGAACCATTATAACTACTACCCATAACCAATACCCTTTAGATATCCATTTTACAAGTAGTTGGTGTCCACAACCCATAACCATGACCCTTGAACCATTATAACTACTACCCATGACCAATTGCCTATAGATATCCATTTTTCAAGTAATAGGTGTCCATAACCCATAACCAGGGCCCTTGAACCATTTTAACCACTAGATGTCCATAACTCATACCGATGGCCCTTGAACCATTATAACTACTACCCATGACCAATAGCCTTTAGATATCCATTTTACAAGTAATAGGTGTCCATAACCCATAACCATGGCCCTTGAACCATTTTAACCACTAGATGTCTATAACTCATACCGATGGCCCTTAAACCATTATAACTACTAGCCATGACCAATAGCCAATAGATATCCATTTTACAAGTAAGAGGTGTCCATAACCCATAATCATCGCCCTTGAACCATCCAGTAGATGTCCATAACTAATACCGATGGCCCTTGAACCATTATAAATACTAGCCATGACCAATAGCCTACAGATATCCATTTTACAAGTAATAGGTGTCCATAACCCATAACCATGTCCCTAGAACCATTGTAACCACTAGATGTCCATAACTCATACAGATGGCCCTTGAACCATTATAAATACTATCCATGACCAATAGCCTACAGATATCCATTTTACAAGTAATAGGGGTCCATAACCCATTACCATGGCCCTTGAACCATTATAACCACTAGATGTCCATAACTCATACGGATGGCCCTTGAACCACTTTAACTACTACCCAAAACCAATACCCTTTAGATATCCATTTTACATGTAATTGTTGGATTTTGGTGGGTTCTAAAACGCAGCGGAAACGTAAATTTAAAAATTTAATTTAACCACCAAGATCCACCAATGACCGAATCTCTAAACCCAAATCATGCAACAAAGAAGAGAAAGAGAACATCGTACCCTCGAAGACACCCGCAAGAATAGTGATGAACTCTTAAATGGATGAAGGTCACGAAGTCGTTCCCCTCTACCGTTGATCCACACCGAGTGAGCGATTCCTTCCAAGTTGCTAACCCGACACCGAAAAAGCTCAAGAAATCTTCTTAGATTTTCAGTACCCAAACACTTGTATTTTTTAGAGAGAAAAACGAATTGCATTCATCCATCATCAACCTCCCACATCTCTCTTATATAGATAAGAGAGCATGTGGAGGTGGGTGGAAAAGCTCTACATGCATTGGACCAAAGAGTGGTCCAATAGAATTAAAGCAAGCATGTGGAGAAAAGTAGTGGCTTTCCTTTACATGCATTGGACCATTAAATGGTCCAATGAAATAAAAGCCACTTTTATTTTTCCCAACATCTTTATTTATCTCTCTTAATTTAAGTGTTATCGGAAAGGAATTCCCCCGGCATGTGACCCGATAGGCTCGTGCATCATCGGCCATGATACCCGTACATGTGTGTCGGTGGGCACTAAATTCTGACAATTTAATCACTTATGATTTAGCTGTCACGAGTCCGGCAGTTTAATCACCAATGATTAAGGTTACGATTCTGACAGTTTAATCATCGATGATTAAGCTATTACAAATCTAACAATTTAATCACTTATGATTAAGGTAACGATTCTGACAGTTTAATCATCGGTGATTAAGTCACGAATTCTAACAAACTCCCACTTGCACACGACACAACGTGTTATTGGTATCACAAACAAAGAGCGGCCTTAGCCCATGGATATCTCTCTTCATTGAGGTACAAATCCTTTTGACTACATAGTCCCTACACATAAGTTATCCTTACCCAACTAAGCCCCTTATAACAGCCATTTACAAACCGCGTTAGAGCATTAATCTAAGTAAAGTAAACTTATGCTTTGGAATCTCATGAATCTCTGGTCTAAGGATGAAATGATATTATCATCCCGAGATGCTTTTGACAATTTCCATGAAGTAAACTCGGGTGTGGGTCTCCAGTCACTTGAAACTCATTTCAAGCACAGGCAATTGTTGTGTCTATATCTCATAACCAACACATTGCCTCAGCCTTCATTCATAACTTACTTCCATTTAAGTATGACTGACTGTGGAAGTTTAGATAAAAATCTAGGAAGTGTTTAAACATGCAAAGATGGAACACAAAAAAGATTTTGAAAGTAACTGCAACACGCATATGTATAGACATATTTATACATCAATACAATCAAAATTACAATACTGTTTCAAGTTCCCAAAATAAACATCAAATTCAAACTAAAACAGTACTCAAGCTAAATCACTGGCTAATCTCACACCTATTCTCCTAGTTTGAGAATCATGTACAGCCTGTGATAACGGCTTAGTAAACGGATCGGCAAGATTCTCTTCCGATACTACTCTGCTTATGACAACGTCACCACATTCAATCTTATCTCGAATAACGTGGTATTTACGAGCAATATGCCTCGTTCTTTTATGAGCTCTAGGTTCCTTAGCCAAAGCTACTGCACCCTCATTGTCACAAAATATTTCAATGGGGTCAGCAATGCTAGGAACCACTACCAAGTCATTGATGAATTTCTTCATCCACACAGCTTCTTTTGCAGCTTCGCTTGCTGCAATGTATTCTGATTCTGTCGTCGAATCAGCAACTGTGTCTTGCTTGGAGCTCCTCCAACTCACAGCACCACCATTCAATAGGAATACATAACCCGATTGCGATCGGAAATCATCCCTATCAGTTTGGAAGCTTGCGTCTGTGTATCCAACTACACGCAACTCTTCCATACCACCATATACCAAGAACATATCCTTCGTTCTTCGAAGATATTTCAAGATGTTCTTGACGGCAATCCAATGAGCTTCTCCGAGGTTTGCCTGATATCTACTTGTCACGCTCAACGCACAAGATACATCAGGTCTTGTGCATAGCATGGCGTACATGATAGATCCAACTGCCGAAGCATAAGGGATCTTCTTCATTACGTCACGTTCCTTATCGGAACTTGGACATTGAGCCTTGCTCAAAGTCACTCCATGCAACATAGGAAGATTCCCTTTCTTGGAATCCTCCATTCTAAACCGTTTTAGAACTTTGTCAATATATGCACTTTGACTCAAACCGAGAAGCCTTTTAGATCTATCTCGATAGATCTTGATTCCCAAGATGTACGATGCATTTCCTAAGTCCTTCATGGAAAAACATTTTCCAAGAAATGTCTTGACATCGCTCAAAATTGGAATGTCATTCCCAATGAGTAAGATGTCATCAACATATAGGACTAGGAATACAATCGCGCTCCCACTAGCCCTGACGTATACACAAGGTTCATCTATGCTTTTAGAAAATCCAAATTCCTTGATTTTCTCATCAAAGCAAAGATTCCAACTTCGAGATGCTTGCTTAAGTCCATAAATGGACTTCTTAAGCTGACAGACTTTATTAGGATACTTAGGATGTACAAAACCCTCAGGTTGTCTCATATATACCTCTTCAGTAAGTTTCCCGTTAAGGAAGGCGGTTTTTACATCCATTTGCCAAATTTCATAATCATGATAGATTTCAACATAGCCACTGGGGAAAAGGTTTCATCATAGTCAACACCATGGGTTTGAGTGAAGCCTTTAGCAACCATTCGTGCTTTGAAAGTATCAATCTGTCCATCCATGCCGGTCTTTACTTTATAGACCCATTTACACCCCACAAGCTTACAGCTGGGTGTAGGATCAACCAGTTCCCATACTTGGTTGTCCTTCATGGATTGCATTTCGACTTCCATTGCATCTCTCCATTTGTCAGACTCTGGGCCTGCCATCGCTTCCTGGTAGGTAGAGGGTTCATCATGATCCCCTAGTAACTCGCTGCCCTCAGATATGAGAAACCCATATCTCTCTGGCTCAGTGCGAGTTCTACCAGATCTACGAAGAGACAATGGTGGAACGTCAGTTTCTACCGCATCCTCTTGATCGGTACCAACCTCTTGAGGTTGTGTGCTAGTGCCAACATTAGGTAGTTCATTGGATATATCTTGAGTTTCCTCAAGATCTATATGCTTTCCATTAGGTTCATTGGATAAAAGTTCTCTTTCAAGAAATACTGCCATTCGAGCAACAAATACCTTGTTCTCGGTAGGTTTGTAAAACAAATATCCAAGTCCCGCTTTAGGATATCCAATGAAATAACACTTTTCTGAACGGGGTTCTAATTTGTCATCGGCCTCCCGCTTTACGTAGGCTTGACAACCCCAAACTCTAAGATAGGATAGTGGAGGTTTACTCCCATGCCATATCTCGAAAGGTGTCTTTTCTACCTTCTTTGTTGGTACGAGATTAAGAAGCTTACACGCCGTTTCTAGAGCATATCCCCAAAAACTTATGGGTATTTGGGTTCTTGCCATCATTGATCGAACCATGTCAAGTAATGTTCGATTTCTCCTCTCGGCGACTCCATTCAATTGTGGAGTCCTAGGAGGTGTTAATTGTGAGACAATCCCACAATTCTTAAGATGGTCAATAAACTCTAGATTAAGATACTCTCCGCCTCTATCAGATCGAAGTATCTTGATTGACTTGCCCAATTGGTTCTCAACTTCGTTTTGGAATATCTTGAACACCTCAATGGTTTCTGACTTATGTTTAATCAAGTAAACATATCCAAACCTACTATAATCATCTATAAAGGTTACGAAGTATCTACAATTATTCCTTGTAAGGTGTTTAAATGGACCACACACATCGGTGTGTACAATGTCTAATAAACCCTTAGCCCTCTCACACACACCGGTGAAGGGAGCTTTAGTCATCTTTCCTAATAAGCAAGATTCACATACATCATTTGAACCATTTTCAAACGATTCCAAGTACCCAATTGCTTGGAGCTTGGAGATGCGAGTCTTGTTTATATGGCCAAGGCGACTATGCCATAAGGATAATTTATCCAAACTATCTTTGGATGTAGAACCAATTTGCATGATTGATCTTTTGTTACTAACATGTGCATCTATCTCATATATGCCATTAACCGGTAATGCTTTAAAATAATAATCACCATTTTTATGACAAGAAATTGTGCCATCATTATTAAAAGCAAACTTAAAACCGTCAATGTATAAAGCATAACATGAAATAATATTTCTTGCCACAAGCGGCGAATAACGAACATGTTTTAACAAAATTGAGAAACTAGATCTAAAGGACAATAACACATTTCCTTTGGCTTCAACCGAGACAACATCCTTGTTTCCCATGATAAGATCTTGTTCTCCAACCATCAACCTCTCACTTTCCCGTAGCACCTGTATTGTATTACAAATATGAGTGCCACAACCGGTATCTAAAACCCAGTTTTGCGAAGTAGAGGTTTGGTATAATTCAATCATGTACATACCTTGTTTTAAGGTACCTCCAACTCCTTTAGCTTTTAGCTTGTTGAGTTCCTCAAGGTATGTTGGGCAACTACGGCGGAAATGCCCCTTTTTCCCGCAATAGAAGCAGTCCGCATCTTCCGGTGTCATGGCTTGAGGAACCTTTCCTTTTGCCATCTTCGCCGAAGTTGGCTTAGGCTTGGGCGCACCAACCTTGCCTTTACCCTTACCTTGAGGGGTAGGGGTGGACTTCTTCTTCTTGGAGACCTTTCCTTCTCGAATTGCAAGGACGGGATGTGTTGGGTTGGGCTTTCTTTTGGTCATGGTAGACTCGGCGGTCTTCAACATACCATGAAGCTCCATTATGGACTTGTCCATACCATGCATATGATAGTTCATAACAAACTGTTCATATGATGTAGGAAGAGACCTAAGGATAAAATCCACGGCCAATTCCTTCCCAATGGAGAAGCCTAACTTCTCCAAGCGTTCCACGTTTGCTTTCATACGCAACACGTGAGCGCTCACATCCCCGCCTTCTAGGAGTTTACGATCAAGCACGTTCTTGAGGCACTCGTACCGCTCTAGCTTTGCTTGTTGTTGGAACATGTCCCGCAACTGCACAATAAGCTCGTAAGCGTACAAATGATCCATTTGCTTTTGCAAATCAGGAGTCATTGTGCTCAACATTAAACATGTAACGTCCTCACATTCTTTCGTGAGACGTTCATGAGCATCGTGTGCTGCTTGAATCGCATCCTCCCCTGGTTCATCGGGAAGAGGTCCTTCAATCAAGTGCATCTTTCCTTCATGGCGGAGAACAAGTTTTAGTTGTCTCTCCCAATCAAGGAAGTTTGCACCATTGAGTTTCTCCTTTTCAAGGAAAACTCTTAAAGAAACATTGGTGGTGGTGGGGTTTGAAGATGCCATCTAAAAAATAGCAAAGTAGTTTTAGTTAGTTTGATGGGTCCTTGTAAATATATTACCCAAAACTTTTATATTTAACAAGGGCTAAGAATCCGTATTTCACAATACATTATGACGGGTATGCCGCGGATCATAATGTAAAGCTATTTCCGGTGGTATCCATTGTACCATTGTAATCACCATATTGTACTAATGCCATATGGTACCAATTGTACCAATAATCATATTGTACCAATTGTACCAATTGCATTTATTTTGTACCAATTGTGACTTACAACTCTTAGCTTCTTGCGGGATCACTTGACAACCATTGTGTCATTTGGCATGTTTGATCCCTACATGCACTAACCTCAAACCAAATTTTAAATGACTCGGTTTCGCTCGACAATCATTTAAAACCTAGTTTGAAGTTTGTAAATCGACCATCTAGATTCACGATAAGCCCATAACTAAATTGGCTCGGTTTCGCTCGACAACCAACTTAATTAAGGAACTTATACACACCCTTATCTTGCTTCACAAGGCACGGCTCGGTTTCGCTCGACAACCGACCTTGCTCCACAAGACTTAAGTGGTGACACTCCAATGGATAATGCAAGACTTACATTTTGTGAGAAATCAAATAAATCATCCAACATGATACGCGGTGAAACATTTTGACTATAATGGTTTGGCTAATGCACGACGACCAATCATACAAAATGAATCACACTCACCTTCCACACTGTCTATTCAAAATCGGCTCGGCTAATGCACGACAACCAACTTTGTCTAGCAAGATTTGGGTGGCGTCATCATTAGGATAATAAAAATGATATTCTCTAAAAACGGGTTTTTGTTTCTTTTAAACTTTGATTAATTACTTTTGTGACAAAAACATTTTTCACCTTTTAATTAATCCCTTTTAAAATTTTGATTAATTACCTTTGTGACAAAACCATTTTTCACCTTTTAATTAATCTATTGCGAGTGATTTAATTAAACCATTTTTTAATTAATCTATTTATTTATTTAACCTTGCGAAAATCTAACAACCAAGCAAATAAATAAACATCACATGCATACAACAAAATTGGTAACCATGCCCAAAGCCTATGCGTTTTTCCCGTGAGCCAACCCGGGAAAAACATGGTCAACTATGGACAAATAATGACCTTCCATGTGAGCTCCCACTAAATCCGCCGTCTCCATTAGACTTCATCGAATCCAAGGTTGCCTAGACATCACTTCATGATTCCACTTGGTTGTCTTTTGATCTTCGTTTTACAAGTACATAGAAAATATGGAAATGGCTAACACACCACAAAATCCTACTAACTAGTACAATTACAAATGAAAATCAATGGCATGCAAGCCATAATTAATAAATATTACATACCGAAATTAATAAATTATTAATTACAAACCATTGTGACAAAGTCACCAAATGAATAACAACCAAACACACGGCAAAAGGTCAAGGGCATAATGGTTACCAATCTTCTAGCTACTACAAACATGAAAGCTAAAATGGTGTGCCAACAACCATTCATAAAAATATTTTGACAAAGATTCGAAATCAAACACTCAAGGCACTAAGAATCTTTGCATGTAATAAAATACATACATCAACACAAATTTATGCATGCATGCATTTCATGCCAAAATCATGACAAGCATATAAGTGTGTGAGTCAAAATATTATGGGTTTAGCAAGGCTAAAACCCGAAATCTAAAAAAAAATGGCAAAACCGATCCTCAAATCGTTTTTCAAGCCCGAAAATGTGCACGATTCGGTTAGAGTAGGCTCTGATACCACTGTTGGATTTTGGTGGGTTCTAAAACGCAGCGGAAACGTAAATTTAAAAATTTAATTTAACCACCAAGATCCACCAATGACCGAATCTCTAAACCCAAATCGTGCAACAAAGAAGAGAAAGAGAACATCGTACCCTCGAAGACACCCGCAAGAATAGTGATGAACTCTTAAATGGATGAAGGTCACGAAGTCGTTCCCCTCTACCGTTGATCCACACCGAGTGAGCGATTCCTTCCAAGTTGCTAACCCGACACCGAAAAAGCTCAAGAAATCTTCTTAGATTTTCGGTAACCAAACACTTGTATTTTTTAGAGAGAAAAACGAATTGCATTCATCCATCATCAACCTCCCACATCTCTCTTATATAGATAAGAGAGCATGTGGAGGTGGGTGGAAAAGCTCTACATGCATTGGACCAAAGAGTGGTCCAATAGAATTAAAGCAAGCATGTGGAGAAAAGTAGTGGCTTTCCTTTACATGCATTGGACCATTAAATGGTCCAATGAAATAAAAGCCACTTTTATTTTTCCCAACATCTTTATTTATCTCTCTTAATTTAAGTGTTATCGGAAAGGAATTCCCCCGGCGTGTGACCCGATAGGCTCGTGCATCATCGGCCATGATACCCGTACATGTGTGTCGGTGGGCACTAAATTCTGACAATTTAATCACTTATGGTTAAGCTGTCACGAGTTCGGCAGTTTAATCACCAATGATTAAGGTTACGATTCTGACAGTTTAATCATCGATGATTAAGCTATTACAAATCTAACAATTTAATCACTTATGATTAAGGTTACGATTCTGACAGTTTAATCATCGGTGATTAAGTCACGAATTCTAACAGTAATAGGTGTTCATAACCCATAACCATGGCCCTTGAACCATTATATCTACTACCCATGACCAATAGCCTATAGATATCCATTTTACAAGTAATAGGTCTCCACAACCAATAACCATGGCCCTTGAACCATTTTAGTTCATAACTCATACCGATGGCACTTGAACCATTATAACTACTAGTCATGATTAATAGCCTGTAGATATCCATTTTACAAGTTATAGGTGTCCATAACCCATAACCATGGCCCTTGAACCATTATAACCTGTAGATGTGCATAACTCATACTGATGGCCCTTGAACCTTGTAATTACAAGCCATGACCAATAGCCTACAAATATCCATTTTACAAGTAATAGGTGTCCATAACCCATAACCATGGCCCTTGAACCATTATATCTACTACCCATGACAAATAGCCTATAGATATCCATTTTACAAGTAATAGGTCTCCATAACCCATAACCAAAACCCTTGAACCATTTTAACCACTAGATGTCCATAACTCATACTGATGGCCCTTGAACCATTATAACTACTAGCCATGACCAATAGCCTATAGATATCCATTTTACAAGTAATAGGTGTCCATAACCCATCACCATGGCCCTTGAACCATTATAACCACTAGATGTCCATAACTCATACCGATGGCCCTTGAACCATTATAACTACCAGCCATGACCAATAGCCTATAGATATTCATTTTACACGTAATAGGTGTCCATAACCCATAACCATGGCCCTTGAACCATTATAACCACTAGATGTCCATAAGTCATAGCGATGGCCCTTGAACGATTATAACTACTAGCCATGACCAATAGCCTATAGATATCCATTTTACAAGTAATAGGTGTCCATAACCCATAACCACGGCCCTTGATCCATTATAACCACTAGATGTACATAACTCATACGGATGGCCCTTGAACCATTATAACTACTACCCATAACCAATACCACTTAGATATCCATTTTACAAGTAATAGGTGTCCATAACCCTTAACCATGGCCCTTGAACCATTATATCTACTACCCATGACCAATAGCCTATAGATATCCGTTTTACAAGTAATAGGTCTCCATAACCAATAACCATGGCCCTTGAACCATTTTAGTTCATAACTCATACCGATGGCACTTGAACCATTATAAGTACTAGTCATGACCAATAGCATATAGATATCCATTTTACAAGTTATAGGTGTCCATAACCCATAACCATGGCCCTTGAACCATTATAACCTGTAGATGCCCATAACTCATACTGATGGCCCTTGAACCATTATAATTACAAGCCATGACCAATAGCCTACAGATATCCATTTTAAAAGTAATAGGTGTCCATAACCCATAACCATGGCCCTTGAACCATTATATCTACTACCCATGACAAATAGCCTATAGATATCCATTTTACAAGTAATAGGTCTCCATAACCCATAACCAAGGCCCTTGAACCATTTTAACCACTAGATGTCCATAACTCATACCGATGGCCCTTGAACCATTATAACTACGATCCATGACCAATAGCCTATAGATATCCATTTTATAAGTAATAGGTGTCCATAACCCATAACCATGGCCCTGAACCATTATAACCACTAGATGTCCATAACTCATACCGATGGCCCTTGAACCATTATAACTACTAGCCATGACCAATAGAGTATAGATATTCATTTTACAAGTAATAGGTGTCCATAACCCATAACCATGGCCCTTGAACCATTATAACCACTAGATGTCCATAAGTCATAGTGATGGCCCTTGAATGAATATAACTACTAGACATGACCAATAGCCTATAGATATCCATTTTACAAGTAATAGGGGTCCATAACCCATAACCATGGCCCTTGAACAATTATAACCACAAGATGTACATAACTCATACGGATGGCCCTTGAACCATTATAACTACTACCCAAAACCAATACCCTTTAGATATCCATTTTACAAGTAATAGGTGTTCATAACCCATAACCATTGCCCTTGAACCATTATATCTAATACCCATTACCAATAGCCTATAGATATCCATTTTACAAGTAATGGGTCTCTATAACCAATAACCATGGCCCTTGAACCATTTTAGTTCATAACTCATACCGATGGCACTTGAACCATTATAACTACTAGTCATGACCAATAGCCTATAGATATCCATTTTACAAGTTATAGGTGTCCATAACCCATAACCATGGCCCTTGAACCATTATAACCTGTAGATGTCCATAACTCATACTGATGGCCCTTGAACCATTATAATTACAAGCCATGACCAATAGCCTACATATATCCATTTTAAAAGTAATAGGTGTCCATAACCCATAACCATGGCCCTTGAACCATTATATCTACTACCCATGACAAATAGCCTATAGATATCCATTTTACAAGTAATAGGTCTCCATAACCCATAACCAAGGCCCTTGAACCATTTTAACCACTAGATGTCCATAACTCATACCAATGGCCCTTGAACCATTATAACTACTAGCCATGACCAATAGCCTATAGATATCCATTTTACAAGTAATAGGTGTCCATAACCCATAACCATGGCCCTTGAACAATTATAACCACTAGATGTCCATAACTCATACCGATGGCCCTTGAACCATTATAACTACTAGCCATGACCAATAGCCTATAGATATTCATTTTACAAGTAATAGGTGTCCATAACCCATAACCATGGCCCTTGAACCATTATAACCACTAGATGTCCATAAATCATAGCGATGGCCCTTGAACGATTATAACTACTAGCCATGACCAATAGCCTATAGATATCCATTTTACATGTAATAGGTATCCATAACCCATAACCATGGCCCTTGAACCATTATAACCACTAGATGTACATAACTCATACGGATGGCCCTTGAACCATTATAACCACTAGATGTCCATAACTCACACCGATGGCCCTTGATCCTTTATAACTACTAGCCATGACCAATAGCCTATAGATATCCATTTTACAAGTACTAGGTGTCCATAACTCATAACCATGTCCCTTGAACCATTATAACCACTAGATGTCCATAACTCATAGCGATGGCCCTTGAACCATTATAACTACTAGCCATGACTAATAGCCTATAGATATCCATTTTACAAGTTATAGGTGTCCATCAACCTTAACCATGGCACTTGAACCATTATAACCAGTAGATGTCCATTACTCATACCGATGACCCTTGAACCATTATAACCACTAGTTGTCCATAACTTATACCGATGGCCCTTGAACGTTTATAACTACTAGCCATGACCAATAGCCTATAGATATCCATTTTACAAGTAATAGGGGTCCATAACCCATAACCATGGCCCTTGAACCATTATAACCACTAGATGTACATAACTCATACGGATGGCCCTTGAACCATTATAACTACTACCCAAAACCAATACCCTTTAGATATCCATTTTACAAGTAATAGGTGTTCATAACCCATAACCATTGCCCTTGAACCATTATATCTACTACCCATTACCAATAGCCTATAGATATCCATTTTACAAGTAATAGGTCTCTATAACCAATAACCATGGACCTTGAACCATTTTAGTTCATAACTCATACCGATGGCCCTTGAACCATTATAACTACTAGCCATGACCAATAGCCTATAGATATTCATTTTACAAGTAATAGGTGTCCATAACCCATAACCATGGCCCTTGAACCATTATAACCACTAGATGTCCATAAGTCATAGCGATGGCCCTTGAACGATTATAACTACTAGCCATGACCAATAGCCTATAGATATCCATTTTACAAGTAATAGGGGTCCATAACCCATAACCATGGCCCTTGAACCATTATAACCACTAGATGTACATAACTCATACGGATGGCCCTTGAACCATTATAACTACTACCCAAAACCAATACCCTTTAGATATCCATTTTACAAGTAATAGGTGTTCATAACCCATAACCATTGCCCTTGAACCATTATATCTACTACCCATTACCAATAGCTTATAGATATCCATTTTACAAGTAATAGGTCTCTATAACCAATAACCATGGCCCTTGAACCATTTTAGTTCATAACTCATACCGATGGCCCTTGAACCATTATAACTACTAGCCGTGACCAATAGCCTATAGATATTCATTTTACAAGTAATAGGTGTCCATAACCCATAACCATGGCCCTTGAACCATTATAACCACTAGATGTCCATAAGTCATAGCGATGGCCCTTGAACGATTATAACTACTAGCCATGACCAATAGCCTATAGATATCCATTTTACAAGTAATAGGTGTCCATAACCCATAACCACGGCCCTTGAACCATTATAACCACTAGATGTACATAACTCATACGGATGGCCCTTGAACCATTATAACTACTACCCATAACCAATACCATTTAGATATCCATTTTACAAGTAATAGGTGTCCATAACCCATAACCATGGCCCTTGAACCATTATATCTACTACCCATGACCAATAGCCTATAGATATCCATTTTACAAGTAATAGGTCTCCATAACCAATAACCATGGCCCTTGAACCATTTTAGTTCATAACTCATACCGATGGCACTTGAACCATTATAAGTACTAGTCTTGACCAATAGCCTATAGATATCCATTTTACAAGTTATAGGTGTCCATAACCCATAACCAGGGCCCTTGAATCATTATAACCTGTAGATGTCCATAACTCATACTAATGGCCCTTGAACCATTATAATTACAAGCCATGACCAATAGCCTACATATATCCATTTTAAAAGTAATAGGTGTCCATAACCCATAACCATGGCCCTTGAACCATTATATCTACTACCCATGACAAATAGCCTATAGATATCCATTTTACAAGTAATAGGTCTCCATAACCCATAACCAAGGCCCTTGAACCATTTTAACCACTAGATGTCCATAACTCATACCGATGGCCCTTGAACCATTATAACTACTAGCCATGACCAATAGCCTATAGATATCCATTTTATAAGTAATAGGTGTCCATAACCCATAACCATGGCCCTGAACCATTATAACCACTAGATGTCCATAACTCATACCGATGGCTCTTGAACCATTATAACTACTAGCCATGACCAACAGCCTATAGATATTCATTTTACAAGTAATAGGTGTCCATAACCCATAACCATGGCCCTTGAACCATTATAACCACTAGATGTCCATAAGTCATAGCGATGGCCCTTGAATGATTATAACTACTAGCCATGACCAATAGCCTATAGATATCCATTTTACAAGTAATAGGGGTCCATAACCCATAACCATGGCCCTTGAACCATTATAACCACTAGATGTACATAACTCATACGGATGGCCCTTGAACCATTATAACTACTACCCAAAACCAATACCCTTTAGATATCCATTTTACAAGTAATAGGAGTTCATAACCCATAACCATTGCCCTTGAACCATTATATCTAATACCCATTACCAATAGCCTATAGATATCCATTTTACAAGTAATGGGTCTCTATAACCAATAACCATGGCCCTTGAACCATTTTAGTTCATAACTCATACCGATGGCACTTGAACCATTATAACTACTAGTCATGACCAATAGCCTATAGATATCCATTTTACAAGTTATAGGTGTCCATAACCCATAACCATGGCCCTTGAACCATTATAACCTGTAGATGTCCATAACTCATACTGATGGCCCTTGAACCATTATAATTACAAGCCATGACCAATAGCCTACATATATCCATTTTAAAAGTAATAGGTGTCCATAACCCATAACCATGGCCCTTGAACCATTATATCTACTACCCATGACAAATAGCCTATAGATATCCATTTTACAAGTAATAGGTCTCCATAACCCATAACCAAGGCCCTTGAACCATTTTAACCACTAGATGTCCATAACTCATACCAATGGCCCTTGAACCATTATAACTACTAGCCATGACCAATAGCCTATAGATATCCATTTTACAAGTAATAGGTGTCCATAACCCATAACCATGGCCCTTGAACAATTATAACCACTAGATGTCCATAACTCATACCGATGGTCCTTGAACCATTATAACTACTAGCCATGACCAATAGCCTATAGATATTCATTTTACAAGTAATAGGTGTCCATAACCCATAACCATGGCCCTTGAACCATTATAACCACTAGATGTCCATAAATCATAGCGATGGCCCTTGAACGATTATAACTACTAGCCATGACCAATAGCCTATAGATATCCATTTTACATGTAATAGGTATCCATAACCCATAACCATGGCCCTTGAACCATTATAACCACTAGATGTACATAACTCATACGGATGGCCCTTGAACCATTATAACCACTAGATGTCCATAACTCACACCGATGGCCCTTGATCCTTTATAACTACTAGCCATGACCAATAGCCTATAGATATCCATTTTACAAGTACTAGGTGTCCATAACTCATAACCATGTCCCTTGAACCATTATAACCACTAGATGTCCATAACTCATAGCGATGGCCCTTGAACCATTATAACTACTAGCCATGACTAATAGCCTATAGATATCCATTTTACAAGTTATAGGTGTCCATCAACCTTAACCATGGCACTTGAACCATTATAACCAGTAGATGTCCATTACTCATACCGATGACCCTTGAACCATTATAACCACTAGTTGTCCATAACTTATACCGATGGCCCTTGAACGTTTATAACTACTAGCCATGACCAATAGCCTATAGATATCCATTTTACAAGTAATAGGGGTCCATAACCCATAACCATGGCCCTTGAACCATTATAACCACTAGATGTACATAACTCATACGGATGGCCCTTGAACCATTATAACTACTACCCAAAACCAATACCCTTTAGATATCCATTTTACAAGTAATAGGTGTTCATAACCCATAACCATTGCCCTTGAACCATTATATCTACTACCCATTACCAATAGCCTATAGATATACATTTTACAAGTAATAGGTCTCTATAACCAATAACCATGGCCCTTGAACCATTTTAGTTCATAACTCATACCGATGGCCCTTGAACCATTATAACTACTAGCCATGACCAATAGCCTATAGATATTCATTTTACAAGTAATAGGTGTCCATAACCCATAACCATGGCCCTTGAACCATTATAACCACTAGATGTCCATAAGTCATAGCGATGGCCCTTGAACGATTATAACTACTAGCCATGACCAATAGCCTATAGATATCCATTTTACAAGTAATAGGTGTCCATAACCCATAACCACGGCCCTTGAACCATTATAACCACTAGATGTACATAACTCATACGGATGGCCCTTGAACCATTATAACTACTACCCATAACCAATACCATTTAGATATCCATTTTACAAGTAATAGGTGTCCATAACCCATAACCATGGCCCTTGAACCATTATATCTACTACCCATGACCAATAGCCTATAGATATCCATTTTACAAGTAATAGGTCTCCATAACCAATAACCATGGCCCTTGAACCATTTTAGTTCATAACTCATACCGATGGCACTTGAACCATTATAAGTACTAGTCTTGACCAATAGCCTATAGATATCCATTTTACAAGTTATAGGTGTCCATAACCCATAACCAGGGCCCTTGAATCATTATAACCTGTAGATGTCCATAACTCATACTGATGGCCCTTGAACCATTATAATTACAAGCCATGACCAATAGCCTACAAATATCCATTTTAAAAGTAATAGGTGTCCATAACCCATAACCATGGCCCTTGAACCATTATATCTACTACCCATGACAAATAGCCTATAGATATCCATTTTACAAGTAATAGGTCTCCATAACCCATAACCAAGGCCCTTGAACCATTTTAACCACTAGATGTCCATAACTCATACCGATGGCCCTTGAACCATTATAACTACTAGCCATGACCAATAGCCTATAGATATCCATTTTATAAGTAATAGGTGTCCATAACCCATAACCATGGCCCTGAACCATTATAACCACTAGATGTCCATAATTCATACCGATGGCTCTTGAACCATTATAACTACTAGACATGACCAACAGCCTATAGATATTCATTTTACAAGTAATAGGTGTCCATAACCCATAACCATGGCCCTTGAACCATTATAACCACTAGATGTCCATAAGTCATAGCGATGGCCCTTGAATGATTATAACTACTAGCCATGACCAATAGCCTATAGATATCCATTTTACAAGTAATAGGGGTCCATAACCCATAACCATGGCCCTTGAACCATTATAACCACTAGATGTACATAACTCATACGGATGGCCCTTGAACCATTATAACTACTACCCAAAACCAATACCCTTTAGATATCCATTTTACAAGTAATAGGTGTTCATAACCCATAACCATTGCCCTTGAACCATTATATCTACTACCCATTACCAATAGCCTATAGATATCCATTTTACAAGTAATAGGTCTCTATAACCAATAACCATGACCCTTGAACCATTTTAGTTCATAACTCATACCGATGGCACTTGAACCATTATAACTACTAGTCATGACCAATAGCCTATAGATATCCATTTTACAAGTTATAGGTGTCCATAACCCATAACCATGGTCCTTGAACCATTATAACCTGTAGATGTCCATAACTCATACTGATGGCCCTTGAACCATTATAATTACAAGCCATGACCAATAGCCTACAGATATCCATTTTAAAAGTAATAGGTGTCCATAACCCATAACCATGGCCCTTGAACCATTATATCTACTACCCATGACAAATAGCCTATAGATATCCATTTTACAAGTAATAGGTCTCCATAACCCATAACCAAGGCCCTTGAACCATTTTAACCACTAGATGTCCATAACTCATACCGATGGCCCTTGAACCATTATAACTACTAGCCATGACCAATAGCCTATAGATATCCATTTTATAAGTAATAGGCGTCCATAACCCATAACCATGGCCCTGAACCATTATAACCACTAGATGTCCATAATTCATACCGATGGCTCTTGAACCATTATAACTACTAGACATGACCAACAGCCTATAGATATTCATTTTACAAGTAATAGGTGTCCATAACCCATAACCATGGCCCTTGAACCATTATAACCACTAGATGTCCATAAGTCATAGCGATGGCCCTTGAATGATTATAACTACTAGCCATGACCAATAGCCTATAGATATCCATTTTACAAGTAATAGGGGTCCATAACCCATAACCATGGCCCTTGAACCATTATAACCACTAGATGTACATAACTCATACGGATGGCCTTTGAACCATTATAACTTCTACCCAAAACCAATACCCTTTAGATATCCATTTTACAAGTAATAGGTGTTCTTAACCCATAACCATTGCCCTTGAACCATTATATCTACTACCCATTACCAATAGCCTATAGATATCCATTTTACAAGTAATAGGTCTCTATAACCAATAACCATGACCCTTGAACCATTTTAGTTCATAACTCATACCGATGGCACTTGAACCATTATAACTACTAGTCATGACCAATAGCCTATAGATATCCATTTTACAAGTTATAGGTGTCCATAACCCATAACCATGGCCCTTGAACCATTATAACCTGTAGATGTCCATAACTCATACTGATGGCCCTTGAACCATTATAATTACAAGCCATGACCAATAGCCTACAGATATCCATTTTAAAAGTAATAGGTGTCCATAACCCATAACCATGGCCCTTGAACCATTATATCTACTACCCATGACAAATAGCCTATAGATATCCATTTTACAAGTAATAGGTCTCCATAACCCATAACCAAGGCCCTTGAACCATTTTAACCACTAGATGTCCATAACTCATACCGATGGCCCTTGAACCATTATAACTACTAGCCATGACCAATAGCCTATAGATATTCATTTTACAAGTAATAGGTGTCCATAACCCATAACCATGGCCCTTGAACCATTATAACCACTAGATGTCCATAAGTCATAGCGATGGCCCTTGAACGATTATAACTACTAGCCATGACCAATAGCCTATAGATATCCATTTTACAAGTAATAGGTGTCCATAACCCATAACCACGGCCCTTGAACCATTATAACCACTAGATGTACATAACTCATACGTATGGCCCTTGAACCATTATAACTACTACCCATAACCAATACCATTTAGATATCCATTTTACAAGTAATAGGTGTCCATAACCCATAACCATGGCCCTTGAACCATTATATCTACTACCCATGACCAATAGCCTATAGATATCCATTTTACAAGTAATAGGTCTCCATAACCAATAACCATGGCCCTTGAACCATTTTAGTTCATAACTCATACCGATGGCACTTGAACCATTATAAGTACTAGTCTTGACCAATAGCCTATAGATATCCATTTTACAAGTTATAGGTGTCCATAACCCATAACCAGGGCCCTTGAATCATTATAACCTGTAGATGTCCATAACTCATACTGATGGCCCTTGAACCATTATAATTACAAGCCATGACCAATAGCCTACAGATATCCATTTTAAAAGTAATAGGTGTCCATAACCCATAACCATGGCCCTTGAACCATTATATCAACTACCCATGACAAATAGCCTATAGATATCCATTTTACAAGTAATAGGTCTCCATAACCCATAACCAAGGCCCTTGAACCATTTTAACCACTAGATGTCCATAACTCATACCGATGGCCCTTGAACCATTATAACTACTAGCCATGACCAATAGCCTATAGATATCCATTTTATAAGTAATAGGTGTCCATAACCCATAACCATGGCCCTGAACCATTATAACCACTAGATGTCCATAACTCATACCGATGGCCCTTGAACCATTATAACTACTAGCCATGACCAATAGCCTATAGATATTCATTTTACAAGTAATAGGTGTACATAACCCATAACCATGGCCCTTGAACCATTATAACCACTAGATGTCCATAAGTCATAGCGATGGCCCTTGAATGATTATAACTACTAGCCATGACCAATAGCCTATAGATATCCATTTTACAAGTAATAGGGGTCCATAACCCATAACCATGGCCCTTGAACCATTATAACCACTAGATGTACATAACTCATACGGATGGCCCTTGAACCATTATAACTACTACCCAAAACCAATACCCTTTAGATATCCATTTTACAAGTAATAGGTGTTCATAACCCATAACCATTGCCCTTGAACCATTATATCTACTACCCATTACCAATAGCCTATAGATATCCATTTTACAAGTAATAAGTCTCTATAACCAATAACCATGGCCCTTGAACCATTTTAGTTCATAACTCATACCGATGGCACTTGAACCATTATAACTACTAGTCATGACCAATAGCCTATAGATATCCATTTTACAAGTTATAGGTGTCCATAACCCATAACCATGGCCCTTGAACCATTATAACCTGTAGATGTCCATAACTCATACTGATGGCCCTTAAACCATTATAATTACAAGCCATGACCAATAGCCTACAGATATCCATTTTAAAAGTAATAGGTGTCCATAACCCATAACCATGGCCCTTGAACCATTATATCTACTACCCATGACAAATAGCCTATAGATATCCATTTTACAAGTAATAGGTCTCCATAACCCATAACCAAGGCCCTTGAACCATTTTAACCACTAGATGTCCATAACTCATACCGATGGCCCTTGAACCATTATAACTAATAGCCATGACCAATAGCCTATAGATATCCATTTTATAAGTAATAGGTGTCCATAACCCATAACCATGGCCCTGAACCATTATAACCACTAGATGTCCATAACTCATACCGATGGCTCTTGAACCATTATAACTACTAGCCATGACCAACAGCCTATAGATATTCATTTTACAAGTAATAGGTGTCCATAACCCATAACCATGGCCCTTGAACCATTATAACCACTAGATGTCCATAAGTCATAGCGATGGCCCTTGAATGATTATAACTACTAGCCATGACCAATAGCCTATAGATATCCATTTTACAAGTAATAGGGGTCCATAACCCATAACCATGGCCCTTGAACCATTATAACCACTAGATGTACATAACTCATACGGATGGCCCTTGAACCATTATAACTACTACCCAAAACCAATACCCTTTAGATATCCATTTTACAAGTAATAGGTGTTCATAACCCATAACCATTGCCCTTGAACTATTATATCTACTACCCATTAGCAATAGCCTATAGATATCCATTTTACAAGTAATATGTCTCTATAACCAATAACCATGGCCCCTGAACCATTTTAGTTCATAACTCATACCGATGGCACTTGAACCATTATAACTACTAGTCATGACCAATAGCCTATAGATATCCATTTTACAAGTTATAGGTGTCCATAACCCATAACCATGGCCCTTGAACCATTATAACCTGTAGATGTCCATAACTCATACTGATGGCCCTTGAACCATTATAATTACAAGCCATGACCAATAGCCTACAGATATCCATTTTAAAAGTAATAGGTGTCCATAACCCATAACCATGGCCCTTGAACCATTATATCTACTACCCATGACAAATAGCCTATAGATATCCATTTTACAAGTAATAGGTCTCCATAACCCATAACCAAGGCCCTTGAACCATTTTAACCACTAGATGTCCATAACTCATACCGATGGCCCTTGAACCATTATAACTACTAGCCATGACCAATAGCCTATAGATATCCATTTTACAAGTAATAGGTGTCCATAACCCATAACCATGGCCCTTGAACAATTATAACCACTAGATGTCCATAACTCATACCGATGGCCCTTGAACCATTATAACTACTAGCCATGACCAATAGCCTATAGATATTCATTTTACAAGTAATAGGTGTCCATAACCCATAACCATGGCCCTTGAACCATTATAACCACTAGATGTACATAACTCATACGGATGGCCATTGAACCATTATAACCACTAGATGTCCATAACTCACACCGATGGCCCTTGATCCTTTATAACTACTAGCCATGACCAATAACCTATGGATATCCATTTTACAAGTACTAGGTGTCCATAACTCATAACCATGGCCCTTGAACCATTATAACCACTAGATGTCCATAACTCATAGCGATGGCCCTTGAACTGATATAACTACTAGCCATGACTAATAGCCTATAGATATCCATTTTACAAGTTATATGTGTCCATCAACCTTAACCATGGCACTTGAACCATTATAACCAGTAGATGTCCATAACTCATATCGATGACCCTTGAACCATTATAACCACTAGTTGTCCATAACTTATACCGATGGCCCTTGAACGTTTATAACTACTAGCCATGACCAATAGCCTATAGATATCCATTTTACAAGTAATAGGTGTCCATAACCCATAACCGTGGCCCTTGAACCATTATAACTAGTAGATGTCCATAACTAATACCGATGACCCTTGAACCTTTATAAATACAAGACATGCCCAATAGCCTACATATATCCATTTTACAAGTAATAGGTGTCCATAACCCATAACCATGGCCCTTGAACCATTGTAACCACTAGATGTTCATAACTCATACCGATTGCCCTTGAACCATTATAATTACTACCCATGACCAATAGCCTTTCGATATCCATTTTACCAGTAAAAGATTGTAAATTTGTGTTTTGCGGATGATCTCTTCCTTTTTACTCGGGGGAATGTTGTTTCAGTTCAGCTTATATTAGATGCGTTGAATGAATTTAAAGAGGTGTCTGGGCTGTTTCCGAGCATCCTTATAAGCATGGTGTTTTTCTGCAATGTTCCAATCTTAATTCGCAATGACATTCTGCAGCTGATGCCTTTTAAGGAAGGTACTTTACTAGTTAAATATCTGGGTGTTCCTCTCATTTCTTCTCGTTTAAAATATAGGGATTGCAAAATTCTTGTTGAAAAATTAGAAAAAAGGATTAATGATTGGAAGAATAAGTTCCCTTCTTTTGCGGGAAGGCTACAATTAATCATGTCCGTCCTCTCGAACATACATACGTATTGGGCTTCTGTGTTCATCTTGCCTACCCGTGTCACAAATGAGCTGGAAAAATTAATGAGAGGGTTCCTTTTGTCCCAAGGTGACATGAAGAATGGAAAGACAAAAGTGTCATGGGAGGTAGTCTGTAAACCTAAATGTGAAGGCGGTCTTGGTATTCGCAAAATGCATGATTTTAATACAGCCCTTATGGCCTATCACATTTGGAGCATTGTCTCTAATAAAGAGTCCTTGAGGGTTAAATGGATCCAGTCATATAATTTAGAGGCCGGAGTTTATGGGACGTTTCTTGCACGGGTATTATGACTTGGACTTGGAGAAAGCTTCTTCAAATCAGAAATATTATCCGCCCTTTCTTATGGCATCTTGTTCGGGACGGGAATTCTACCTCTATTTGGTTTGACAATTGGTGTGTGGCTAGCCTTCTAATTCAGTATCTAACACCTAGAGATGTTTATAGTGCAGGTTTTTCTTTGCAGGATAAGGTTCATAATCTCATTGATAATGGAAGCCGGATTTGGCCGAGAGACTGGTTTCAACAATTTCCTATTATAGCTCAACTGCCTGTTCCTCAAATAACAACGGGAAGCAAAGATATTACTGTTTGGCGAGATGCAAGTGGGAATGATAAAATGTTTTCTAGTGTCCTTTGCTTGGAATTCTATCAGAAGCAGAGACAATATTGTGCCATGGCAAATGGTCGTGTGGTTCGCTCAATGTATTCCCCGTCATGCTTTCCATTTGTGGCTTGTCGTGAATAACCGTCTCAAAACCCAAGATCTTTTGCGTCATTGGGATGTAAGCCTAGATGATGATGTCGCCATGTTAAAATGCCCTCTTTGTGGTACGGTTCCGGACTCCCACAGCCACTTGTATTTTTAGTGTTACTACACTTCAGCTATTTGGGTTAAGGTGCGGCTGCTTGTGGGTATGGATAATATCCCGCCGGTTTGAGGTGATATTATAACCAGTAGATGTCCATAACTAATACCGATGGCCCTTGAACCATTATAAATACAAGCCATGACCAATAGCCTACAGATATCCATTTTACAAGTAATTGGTGTCCATAACCCATAACCATGGCCCTTGAACCATTGTAACCACTAGATTTCCATAACTCATACCGATGGCCCTTGAACCATTATAAATACTAGCATGACCAATAGCCTACAGATATCCATTTAACAAGTAATTGGTCTCCATAACCCATAACCATGGCCCTTGAACCATTATAACCACTAGATGTACATAACTCATACGGATGGCCCTTGAACCATTATAACCACTATATGTCCATAACTCACACCGATGGCCCTTGATCCTTTATAACTACTAGCCATGACCAATAGCCTATAGATATCCATTTTACAAATACTAGGTGTCCATAACTCATAACCATGTCCCTTGAACCATTATAACCACTAGATGTCCATAACTCATAGCGATGGCCCTTGAACCATTATAACTACTAGCCATGACTAATAGCCTATAGATATCCATTTTACAAGTTATAGGTGTCCATAACCCATAACCGTGGCCCTTGAACCATTATAACCAGTAGATGTCCATAACTAATACCGATGACCCTTGAACCTTTATAAATACAAGCCATGCCCAATAGCCTACATATATCCATTTTACAAGTAATAGGTGTCCATAACCCATAACCATGGCCCTTGAACCATTGTAACCACTAGATGTTCATAACTCATACCGATTGCCCTTGAACCATTATAACTCCTACCCATGACCAATAGCCATTCGATATCCATTTTACTAGTAAAATATTGTAAATTTGTGTTTTGCGGATGATCTCTTCCTTTTTGCTCGGGGGAATGTTGTTTCAGTTCAGCTTATATTAGATGCGTTGAATGAATTTAAAGAGGTGTCTGGGCTGGTTCCGAGCATCCCTATAAGCATGGTGTTTTTCTGCAATGTTCCAATCTTAATTCGCAATGACATTCTGCAGCTGATGCCTTTTAAGGAAGGTACTTTACCAGTTAAATATCTGGGTGTTCCTCTCATTTCTTCTCGTTTAAAATATAGGGATTGCAAAATTCTTGTTGAAAAATTAGAAAAAAGGATTAATGATTGGAAGAATAAGTTCCCTTCTTTTGCGGGAAGGCTACAAATAATCATGTCCGTCCTCTCGAACATGCATACGTATTGGGCTTCTGTGTTCATCTTGCCTACCCGTGTCACAAATGAGCTGGAAAAATTAATGAGAGGGTTCCTTTTGTCCCAAGGTGACATGAAGAATGGAAAGGCAAAAGTGTCATGGGAGGTAGTCTGTAAACCTAAATGTGAAGGCGGTCTTGGTATTCGCAAAATGCATGATTTTAATACAGCCCTTATGGCCTATCACATTTGGAGCATTGTCTCAAATAAAGAGTCCTTGAGGGTTAAATGGATCCAGACATATAAATTTAGAGGCCGGAGTTTATGGGACGTTTCTTGCACGGGTATTATGACTTGGACTTGGAGAAAGCTTCTTCAAATCAGAAATATTATCCGCCCTTTCTTATGGCATCTTGTTCGGGACGGGAATTCTACCTCTATTTGGTTTGACAATTGGTGTGTGGCTAGCCTGCTAATTCAGTATCTAACACCTAGAGATGTTTATAGTGCAGGTTTTTCTTTGCAGGATAAGGTTCATAATCTCATTGATAATGGAAGCCGGATTTGGCCGAGAGACTGGTTTCAACGGTTTCCTATTATAGCTCAACTGCCCGTTCCTCAAATAACAACGGGAAGCAAAGATATTACTGTTTGGCGAGATGCAAGTGGGAATGATAAAATGTTTTCTGTGTCCCTTGCTTGGAATTCTATCAGAAGCAGAGACAATATTGTGCCATGGCAAATGGTCGTGTGGTTCGCTCAATGTATTCCCCGTCATGCTTTCCATTTGTGGCTTGTCGTGAATAACCGTCTCAAAACCCAAGATCTTTTGCGTCATTGGGATGTAAGCCTAGATGTTGATGTCGCCATGTTAAAATGCCCTCTTTGTGGTACGGTTCCGGACTCCCACAGCCACTTGTATTTTTAGTGTTACTACACTTCAGCTATTTGGGTTAAGGTGCGGCTGCTTGTGGGTATGGATAATACCCCGCCGGTTTGAGGTGATATATAACCAGTAGATGTCCATAACTAATACCGATGGCCCTTGAACCATTATAAATACTAGCCATGACCAATAGCCTACAGATATCCATTTTACAAGTAATAGGTGTCCATAACCCATAACCATGGCCCTTGAACCATTGTAACCACTAGATGTCCATAACTCATACCGATGGCCCTTGAACCATTATAAATACTAGCATGACCAATAGCCTACAGATATCCATTTAACAAGTAATTGGTCTCCATAACCCATAACCATGGCCCTTGAACCATTATAACCACTAGATGTCCATAACTCATACCGATGGCCCTTGAACCATTATAACTACTAGCCATGACCAATAGCCTATAGATATCCATTTTACAAGTAATTGGTCTCCATAACCCATAACCATGGCCCTTGAACCATTATAACCACTAGATGTCCATAACTCATACCGATGGCCCTTGAACCATTATAACTACAACCCATAACCAATACCCTTTAGATATCCATTTTAAAAGTAATAGGTGTCCATAACCCATAACCGATGGCCCTTGAACCATTATAACAACTACCCATGACCAATAGTCTATAGATATCCATTTTACAAGTAATAGGTGTCCATAACCCATAACCATGGCCCTTGAACCGTTTTAACCACTAGATTTCCATAACTCGTACCGATAGCCCTTGAAGCATTATAACTCCTACCCATGACCAATAGCCTTTAGATATCCATTTTACAAGTAATAGGTGTCCATAACCCATAACCATGGCCCTTGAACCATTTTAACCACTAGATGATCATAACTCATACCGATGACACTTGAACCATTATAACTACTAGCCATGACCAATAGCCTATAGATATCCATTTTACAAGTTATAGGTGTCCATAACCCATAACCATGGCCCTTGAACCATTATGACCTGTAGATGTACACAACTCATACTGATGGCCGTTGCACCATTATAACCACTAGATGTCCATAACTCATACCGATGGCCCTTGAACCATTTTAACTACTAGCCATGACCAATAGCCTACAGATATCAATTTTACAAGTAATAGGTGTCCATAACCCATAACCATGGCCCTTGAACCATTATAATCACTAGATGTCCATAACTCATACCGATGGCCCTTGAACCATTATAACTACTACCCATGACCAATAGCCTTTAGATATCCATTTTGCAGTAATAGGTGTCCATAACCCATAACCATGACCCTTGAACCATTTTAACCACCAGATGTTCATAACTCATACCGATGGCACTTGAAGCATTATAACTACTATCCATAACCAATACCCTTTAGATATCCATTTTACAAGTAATAGGTGTCCATAACCCATAACCGATGGCCCTTGAACCATTATAACAACTACCCATGACCAATAGCCTATAGATATCCATTTTACAAGTAATAGGTGTCCATAACCCATAACCATGGCCCTTGAACCATTATGACCTATAGATGACCATAACTCATACTGATGGTTGTTGAACCATTATAACAACTAGATGTCCATAACTCATACCGATGGCCCTTGAACCTTTATAACTACTAGCCATGACCAATGGCCTATAGATATCCATTTTACAAGTAATAGGTGTCCATAACCCATAACCATGGCCCTTGAGCCATTATAACCACTAGAGGTCCATAACTCATACCGATGGCCCTTGAACCATTATAACTATTACCCATAACCAATACCCTTCAGATATCCATTTTACAAGTAATAGTTGTCCATAACCCATAACCATGGCCCTTGAACCATTGTAATTACTAGATGTCCATAACTCATACTGATGGCCCTTGAACCACTATAACTACTACCCAGGACCAATAGCCTTTAGATATCCATTTTACAATTAATAGGTGTCCATAACCCATAACCATCGCCCTTGAACCATTTTAACCACTAGATGTTCATAGCTCATACCGATGGCACTTGGACCATTATAACTACTAGCCATGACCAATAGCCTATAGATATTTATTTTACAATAGGTGTCCATAACCCATAACCATGGCCCTTGAACCATTATGACCTATAGATGTCCATAACTCATACTGTGTGCCGTTGAACCATTATAACAACTAGATGTCCATAACTCATACCGATGGCCCTTGAACCTTTATAACTACTAGCCATGACCAATAGCCTATAGATATCCATTTTACAAGTTATAGGTGTCCATAACCCATAACCATGGCCCTTGAACCATTATAACCACTAGAGGTCCATAACTCATACGGATGGCCCTTGAACCATTATAACAACTACCCATAACCAATACCCTTTAGATATCCATTTTACAAGTAATAGGTGTCCATAACCCATAACCATGGCCCTTGAACCATTATAACCACTAGATGTCCATAACTCATAGTGATGGCCCTTGAACCATTATAACTACTAGCCATGACCAATAACCTATAGATATTCCTTTTACAAGTAATAGGTCAACATTAGTCATAACCATGGCCCTTGAACCATTTTAAGCACTAGATGTTCATAACTCATACCGATGGACTTGAACCATTATAACTACTAGCCATGACCAATAGCCTATAGATATCCATTTTACAAATTATAGGTGTCCATAACCTATAACCATGGCCGTTGAACCATTATGACCTATAGATGTCCATAACTCGTACTGATGGCCGTTGAACCATTATAACAACTAGATGTCCATAACTCATACCGATGGCCCTTGAACCTTTGTAACTACTAGCCATGACAAATAGCCTATAGATATATCCATTTTACAAGTATTAGTTGTCCATAACCCATAACCATGGCCCTTTAACCATTTTAACCACTAGATTTCTATAACTCATACCGATGGCGCTTGAACTATTATAACTACTACCGATGACCAATAGCCTTTAGATATCCATTTTACAAGTAATAGGTGTCCATAACCCATAACCATGGCCCTTGAACCATTTTAACCACCAGATGTTCATAACTCATACCGATGGACATGAACCATTATAACTACTAGCCATGACCAATAGCCTATAGATATCCATTTTACAAGTTATAGGTGTCCATAACCCATAACCATTGCCATTGAACCATTATAACCACTAGATGTCCATAACTCATAGTGATGGCCCTTGAACCATTATAACTACTATCCATGACAAATAACCTATAGATATACATTTTACAAGTAATAGGTGTCCATTACCCATAACCATGGCCCTTGAACCATTTTAACCACTAGATGTTCATAACTCATACCGATGGACTTGAACCATTATAACTACTAGCCATGACCAATACCCTATAGATATCCATTTTACAAATTATAGGTGTCCATAACCCATAACCATGGCCCTTGAACCATTATGACCTATAGATGTCCATAACTCATACTGATGGACGTTGAACCATTATAACAATTAGATGTCCATAACTCATACCGATGGCCCTTAAACCATTATAACTACTAGCCATGACCAATAGCCTATAGATTTCCATTTTACAGATTATAGGAGTCCATAAACCATAACCATGGCCCTTGAACCATTATAACCGGTAGATGTCCATAACTAATACCGATGGCCCTTGAACCATTATAAATACTAGCCATGACCAATAGCCTACAGATATTCATTTTACAAGTAATAGGTGTCCATAACCCATAACCATGGCCCTTGAACCATTATAACCTCTAGATGTCCATAACTCATACCGATTGCCCTTGAACACTTATAACTACTAGCCATGACCAATAGCCTATAGATATCCATTTTACAAGTAATAGTTGTCCATAACCCATAACCATGGCCCTTGAACCATTGTAATTACTAGATGTCCATAACTCATACTGATGGCCCTTGAACCATTATAACTACTACCGATGACCAATAGCTTTAGATATCCATTTTACAAGTAATATGTGTCCATAACCCATAACCATGGCCCTTAAACCATTTTAACCACTAGATGTTCATAACTCATACCGATGGACTTGAACCATTATAACTACTAGCCATGACAAATAACCTATAGATATCCATTTTACAAGTTATAGGTGTCCATAACCCATAACCATGGCCCTTGAACCATTATAACCACTAGATGTCCATAACTCATAGTGTTGGACCTTGAACCATTATAACTACTAGCCATGACCAATAACCTAAAGATACACATTTTACAAGTAATAGGTGTCCATTACCCATAACCATGGCCCTTGAACCATTTTAACCACTAGATGTTCATAACTCATACCGATGGACTTGAACCATTATAACTACTAGCCATGACCAATAGCCTACAGATATCCATTTTACAACTTATAGGTGTCCATAACCCATAACCATGGCCTTTGAACCATTATGACCTATAACTCATACCGATGTCCATTACTCATACCGATGGCCCTTAAACCATTGTAACTACTAACCATGACCAATAGCCTATAGATATCGATTTTACAGGTTATCGGAGTCCATAAACCATAACCATGGCCCTTGAACCATTATAACCGGTAGATGTCCATAACTAATACCGATGGCCCTTGAACCATTATAAATACTAGCCATGACCAATAGCCTACATATATTCATTTTACAAGTAATAGGTGTCCATAACCCATAACCATGACCCTTGAACCATTATAACCACTAGATGTCCATAACTCATACCGATTGCCCTTGAACACTTATAACTACTTGCCATGACCAATAGCCTATAGATATCCATTTTACAAGTAATAGTTGTCCATAACCCATAACCATGGCCCTTGAACCATTGAAATTACTAGATGTCCATAACTCATACTGATGGCCCTTGAACCATTATAACTACTACCGATGACCAATAGCCTTTAGATATCCATTTTACAAGTAATATGTGTCCATAACCCATAACCATGGCCCTTGAACCATTTTAACCACTAGATGTTCATAACTCATACCGATGGACTTGAACCATTATAACTACTAGCCATAACCAATAGCCTATATATATCCATTTTACAACTTATAGGTGTCCATAACCCATAACCATGGCCCTTGAACCATTATGACCTATAACTCATACCGATGTCCATAACTCATACCGATGGCCCTTAAACCATTGTAACTACTAGCCATGACCAATAGCCTATAGATATCGATTTTACAGGTTATAGGAGTCCATAAACCATAACCATGGCCCTTGAACCATTATAACCGGTAGATGTCCATAACTAATACCGATGGCCCTTGAACCATTATAAATACTAGCCATGACCAATAGCCTACATATATTCATTTTATAAGTAATAGGTGTCCATAACCCATAACCATGGCCCTTGAACCATTATAACCACTAGATGTCCATAACTCATACCGATTGCCCTTGAACACTTATAACTACTAGCCATGACCAATAGCCTATAGATATCCATTTTACAAGTAATAGTTGTCCATAACCCATAACCATGGCCCTTGAACCATTGTAATTACTAGATGTCCATAACTCATACTGATGGCCCTTTAACCATTATAACTACTACCGATGACCAATAGCCTTTAGATATCCATTTTACAAGTAATAGGTGTCCATAACCCATAACCATGGCCCTTGAACCATTTTAACCACTAGATGTTGTAACGCCCCGAAATTCTTAAGTAATTAAATATTACTTTTAAATTAGATGATATATACTTTTTATTATTTTTGTGACGAATATGTATCGTCTCGTGTTTAATTGACTAATTATAATTATAATGAAGTTAGACGTTTCGTATTCGGTTCGTTTTGTTAGACGAGCCGGTTGTCTAGTAATCGATTCTATTCATGTCTCGAGTTAACCCGTTTGAATAATAGAGAGTCGGGTTGTGTTTCTTTTAATTTATGTTTTATATAGGGGGCCGGCCATTTGGCCAAGGCCTATTCGATTCTTGAGAGCAGGCCCGAGTAACTCTTCCTTGTTTCATTATCCGGCCCAAGATGAAAGGCTTAAGGCCCGAGCCTTGTGAATAATTAAACGTGTTAATCCCTAATCGCCAATTGCCCTTAATCAGCCGCTAGTCACACTACTCCTTCCCCTTTTCGGTTATTGGTTTGTTCGTTATTGTGAGTATAACATGGAGCAGCGATCGCAGCGGAAGCCGAGCAATTGGAGCAGAGTTTTGATTGTGATCATCGGTAGGCATCATGTTCCTTCTTTTCTATTCGTTATCCCTTTTCTCCTATCTCTAATTTTCCGATTTAATAATCTGCATTGGTGACAATTTTGGTGTCGGGACAGAGAGCACCGCAATTCCTGATCAAAATCCAGCCGTGGGAGCATCTCCAATGGGATTCTAGTGTGGAGTCGATGCTGAACAGTTTTGAGTCGAAGGGTATAGCATTCGAACCACTTTTTCTTTCCGTATTAATTTCTTTTCTTTCTCCATTGCTTGGTATGTCGAATTTTAATATGTGATCTTTGGTATTGTATAATCATGGTCGAGCAGCGGGTATGATGGTTGTGAATCAGAATCGAGACGAGGGTTCGAGTGTATGATTGAATCGGTGGAAATTGTTTCGGTAGTCCCTCGATTCCGGTTTTTATTTGTGAGGACGCTTAGGCAATCAGGAATAATCGAGCAGTGAGCAAATAACGTCTTGAGCAGGTTCAGGTCTGATTGTTAAAGTTCTCATATTCGTTTTGTTGCTTGATAATCTAATCGTTCTATAGTTCGTATACCGTCTTTCCAAACTATTGGTCGAGCCTTGTGAAGCTGTTTTTGAATAATTTTGTGCTTGTCTTGATAGCAATATGTTTAGGGCAGCTGTTTTCGTAGTGTCGGGTTTTTGGGTTGGGTTAAGATCACAGGTTGGTAATCTATATGTTTCATTAACCGAAAACCGGAAACCGAACCTTGAGGTTCTTGGTTTCCTAAACCGGGAAAGATTTCTAATAAACGAGTTAATTAAATTATTTCTAAAATAACTTTCTATAACAAAATGAGTTTTTGGGGCAGTCGGGTACCTCGGGAGTTAACGAGATGATGTCGGGTTTGTTAAATCGGGTTTTATGTAAATACAATTTTCTGGCAGATTCTGACCAACATTTTCGGGGCTGTTTTTGGCCTGTTTAAATTAACCCGTTCGGTTTTTGGCCCGTGTTGACACCTAGTTTTCTGTCTTAGCTTTCCGATTACGCAAACCTCTCGTAAATCCGAATTACGGTTTAAAAGTTATAACTACTTTAACATGCTGCTGTTAGGAATATGACCTGTACGATATGTCTGTCTTGCGACACTGTTTTGAAGCCCTTAGAGCCTGTTTTGGCCAGTGACCGTCTCACAGTAAATTGTAGTTCTGGTTGTCTAGTTGTAGTGGTAAAAATATGGGAAAAATCTAAAGAGCCGTTTAGGAGTTATGGAAGTTTCCGTGAGACTGACGGGTGCTGCCAGCTTTCTGAAATAAACCCTCGTGTAGAATTTTAATTCAGGGTTCCGTTTTTGGTTTTAGGACTGCCTAGGAGATAACGTGCTGTACCTTTGACTGTCGGGAATCCTTTGGAGCTTACGTTTCTCGAGGTGAGTATTCTCACCGTGTATTCAGTTTTAACGTTATACATGCATGACTTACGTGTTATATTACTTGCAGCTTAATTGTTATCTGAGCTTGATCTGTTATCTGAGTTTGATATGTTATCTGAGTATCTGAGCAGCTGTTGATTTATTTTAATCTGAGACATTGTGCCTGGGTAACCGAGCTCGGCATAGGGTCATTCTGTGCTACTACTTGCTAGGGCATCTGAGATAATTATGTTAAAGAGATAATAAAACATAATAACACACATCTGAGTTTTTGGCTATATGCCTGGGATCACCTCCCGTCTGAGTTTTGGGATTATTCCCATCTGAGTTTTGGGATCACTCCCGTCTGAGTTTTTGGGATTATTCCCGTCTGAGTTTATATCTGACTTGACACCGAAGAGCACTGGTGTCAGACGTTTTGATTTGGCACCGAAGAGTACTGGTGCCAGGCCTTTTTGACTCAACACCGAAGAGTACAGGTGTTGAGGTGGTGTGAGGCGGGTCGAGGTTGATCTCTCGTCCCAAATCACACTAGCGCGCTATATAAATTAAAATCTGAGTAATAAAATCTGAGAAATAAATCTGAGTGATTAATCGAGTAGATTCTGAGTAGGAGTACACCGATGTGCCCTCATGTGTTGTATGTTATGATTGTTTGCATTTTGAGAATTATTCACTCAGCTTCCCCAGCTGACCCAAACTTTCCCCCACATTGTTTCAGGTACCAGCAAAGGAAAGGAGAAGGTGGACGGTTGACCGCTGTATCTTTTTATTACTGATGTGGACATCATTTAATATTTTAAAACACTTTACTTTATCTTAACTATTTCCGCAATAAATACGTTTTAAATGTTAAATATTAATATCTGAGATTTATTTATGGGACCTTTTGATTTTAACTTTATTAACAAAATTTTAAAAAAAAATCTTGTAAATTTTTAGGGTGTTACAGATGTTCATAACTCATACCGATGGACTTGAACCATTATAACTACTAGCCATGACCAATAGCCTACATATATCCATTTTACAACTTATAGGTGTCCATAACCCATAACCATGGCCCTTGAACCATTATGACCTATAACTCATACCGATGGCCCTTAAACCATTGTAACTACTAGCCATGACCAATAGCCTATAGATATCGATTTTACAGGTTATAGGAGTCTATAAACCATAACCATGGCCCTTGAACCATTATAACCGGTAGATGTCCATAACTAATACCGATGGCCCTTGAACCATTATAAATACTAGCCATGACCAATAGCCTACATATATTCATTTTACAAGTAATAGGTGTCCATAACCCATAACCATGGCCCTTGAACCATTATAACCACTAGATGTCCATAACTCATACCGATTGCCCTTGAACACTTATAACTACTAGCCATGACCAATAGCCTATAGATATCCATTTTACAAGTAATAGTTGTCCATAACCCATAACCATGGCCCTTGAACCATTGTAATTACTAGATGTCCATAACTCATACTGATGGCCCTTGAACTCTTATAACTACTACCGATGACCAATAGCCTTTAGATATCCATTTTACAAGTAATAGGTGTCCATAACCCATAACCATGGCCCTTGAACCATTTTAACCACTAGATGTTCATAACTCATACCAATGGACTTGAACCATTATAACTACTAGCCATGACCAATAGCCTATAGATATCCATTTTACAAGTTATAGGTGTCCATAACCCATAACCATGGCCCTTGAACCATTATAACCACTAGATGTCCATAACTCATAGTGATGGACCTTGAACCATTATAACTACTAGCCATGACCAGTAACGTAAAGATATCCATTTTACAAGTAATAGGTGTCCATTACCCATAACCATGGCCCTTGAACCATTTTAAACACTAGATGTTCATAACTCATACCGATAGACTTGAACCATTATAACTACTAGCCATGACCAATAGCCTATATATATCCATTTTACAACTTATAGGTGTCCATAACCCATAACCATGGCCCTTGAACCATTATGACCTATAGATGTCCATAACTCATACTGATGGCCGTTGAACCATTATAACAACTAGATGTCCATAACTCATACCGATGGCCCTTAAACCATTATAACTACTAGCCATGACCAATAGCCTATAGATATCCATTTTACAGGTTATAGGAGTCCATAAACCATAACCATGGCCCTTGAACCATTATAACTACTACCCATAACCAATACCCTTTAGATATCCATTCTACAAGTAATAGGTGTCCATAACCCATAACCATGGCCCTTAAACCATTATAACCACTAGATGTCCATAACTCATACCGATAGCCCTTGAACACTTTTAACTACTAGCCATGACCAATAGCCTATAGATATCCATTTTACAAGTAATAGTTGTCCATAACCCATAACCATGGCCCTTGAACCATTGTAACCACTACCCGTGACCAATAGCCTTTAGATATCCATTTTACAAGTAATAGGTGTCCATAACCCATAACCATGGCCCTTGAACCATTTTAACCACTAGATGTTCATAACTCATACCGATGGCACTTGAACCATTATAACTACTAGCCATGACCAATAGCCTATAGATATCCATTTTACAAATTATAGGTGTCCATAACCTATAACCATGGCCGTTGAACCATTATGACCTATAGATGTCCATAACTCATACTGATGGTCGTTGAACCATTATAACAACTAGATGTCCATAACTCATACCGATGGCCCTTGAACCTTTATAACTACTAGCCATGACCAATAGCCTATAGATATATCCATTTTACAAGTATTAGGTGTCCATAACCCATAACCATGGCCCTTGAACCATTTTAACCACCAGATGTTCACAACTCATACCGACGGACTTGAACCATTATAACTACTAGCCATGACCAATAGCCTATAGATATCCATTTTACAAGTTATAGGTGTCCATAACCCATAACCATTGCCCTTGAACCATTATAACTACTAGCCATGACCAATAACCTATAGATATCCATTTTACAAGTAATAGGTGTCCATTACCCATAACCATGGCCGTTGAACCATTTTAACCACTACATGTTCATAACTCATACCGATGGACTTGAACCATTATAACTACTAGCCATGACCAATAGCCTATAGATATCCATTTTACAACTTATAGGTGTCCATAACCCATAACCATGGCCCTTGAACCATTATGACCTATAACTCATACCGATGTCCATAACTCATACCGATGGCCCTTAAACCATTGTAACTACTACCATGACCAATAGCCTATAGATATCGATTTTACAGGTTATAGGAGTCCATAAACCATAACCATGGCCCTTGAACCATTATAACCGGTAGATGTCCATAACTAATACCGATAGCCCTTGAACCATTATAAATACTAGCCATGACCAATAGCCTACAGATATTCATTTTACAAGTAATAGGTGTCCATAACCCATAACCATGGCCCTTGAACCATTATAACCACTAGATGTCCATAACTCATACCAATTGCCCTTGAACACTTATAATTACTAGCCATGACCAATAGCCTATAGATATCCATTTTACAAGTAATAGTTGTCCATAACCCATAACCATGGCCCTTGAACCATTGTAATTACTAGATGTCCGTAACTCATACTGATGGCCCTTGAACCATTATAACTACTACCGATGACCAATAGCCTTTAGATATCCATTTTACAAGTAATCGGTGTCCATAACCCATAACCATGGCCCTTGAACCATTTTAACCACTAGATGTTCATAACTCATACCGATGGACTTGAACCATTATAACTACTAGCCATGACAAATAGCCTATAGATATCCATTTTACAAGTTATAGGTGTCCATAACCCATAACCATGGCCCTTGAACCATTATAACCACTAGATGTCCATAACTCATAGTGATGGACCTTGAACCATTATAACTACTAGCCATGACCAATAACCTATAGATATCCATTTTACAAGTAATAGGTGTCCATCACCCATAACCATGGCCCTTGAACCATTTTAACCACTAGATGTTCATAACTCATACCGATGGACTTGAACCATTATAACTACTAGCCATGACCAATAACCTATAGGTATCCATTTTACAACTTATAGGTGTCCATAACCCATAACCATGGCCCTTGAACCATTATGACCTATAGATGTCCATAACTCATACTGATGGCCGTTGAACCATTATAACAACTAGATGTCCATAACTCATACCGATGGCCCTTGAACCTTTATAACTACAAGCCATGACCAATAGCCTATAGATATCCATTTTACAAGTAATAGATGTCCATAACCCATAACCATGGCCCTTGAACAATTATAACCACTAGAGGTCCATAACTCATAACGATGGCCCTTGAACCATTATAACTACTACCCATAACCAATACCCTTTAGATATCCATTCTACAAGTAATAGGTGTCCATAACCCATAACCATGGCCCTTGAACCATTATAACCACTAGATGTCCATAACTCATACCGATTGCCCTTGAACACTTATAACTACTAGCCATGACCAATAGCCTATAGATATCCATTTTACAAGTAATAGTTGTCCATAACCCATAACCATGGCCCTTGAACCATTTTAATTACTAGATGTCCATAACTCATACTGATGGCCCTTGAACCATTATAACTACTACCCATGACCAATAGCCTTTAGATATCCATTTTACAAGTAATAGGTGTCCATAACCCATAACCATGGACCTTGAACCATTTTAACCACTAGATGTTCATAACTCATACCGATGGCACTTGAACCATTATAACTACTAGCCATGACCAATAGCCTATAGACATCCATTTTACAAAGTATAGGTGTCCATAACCTATAACCATGGCCGTTGAACCATTATGACCTATAGATGTCCATAACTCATACTGATGGCCGTTGAACCATTATAACAACTAGATGTCCATAACTCATACCGATGGCCCTTGAACCTTTATAACTACTAGCCATGACCAATAGCCTATAGATATATCCATTTTACAAGTAATAGTTGTCCATAACCCATAACCATGGCCCTTCAACCATTGTAATTACTAGATGTCCATAACTCATACTGATGGCCCTTGAACCATTATAACTACTACCGATGACCAATAGCCTTTAGATATCCATTTTACAAGTAATAGGTGTCCATAACCCATAACCATGGCCCTTGAACCATTTTAACCACCAGATGTTCATAACTCATACCGATGGACTTGAACCATTATAACTACTAGCCATGACCAATAGCCTATAGATATCCATTTTACAAATTATAGGTGTCCATAACCCATAACCATGGCCCTTGAACCATTATGACATATAGATGTCCATAAGTCATACTGATGGCCGTTGAACCATTATAACAACTAGATGTCCATAACTCATACCGATGGCCCTTGATCCTTTATAACTACTAGCCATGACCAATAGCCTATAGATATCCATTTTACAAGTTATAGGTGTCCATAACCCATAACTATGGCCTTTTAACCATTATGACCTGGTGATGTCCATAACTCGAACTGATGGCCCTTGAACCATTATAACTACTAGGCATGACCAATAGCCTACACATATCCACTTTACAAGTAATAGGTGTCCATAACCCATAACCATGGCCCTAGAACCGATATAACCACTAGAGGTCCATAACTCATACCGATTGCCCTTGAACCATTATAACTACTACCCATAACCAATACCCTTTAGATATCCATTTTACAAGTAATAGGTGTCCATAACAAATAACCATGGCCCTTGAACCATTATAACCACTAGAGGTCCATAACTCATACCGATGGCCCTTGAACCATTATAACTACCACCTATAACCAATACCCTTTAGATATCCATTTTACAAGTAATAGGTGTCCATTACCCATAACCATGGCCCTTGAACCATTTTAACCACTAGATGTTCATAACTCATAACGATGGACTTGAACCATTATAACTACTAGCCATGACCAATAGCCTATAGATATCCATTTTACAAGTTATAGGTGTCTATAACCCGTAACCATGGCCCTTGAACCATTATGACCTGCAGAAGTTCATAACTCATACTGATGGCCGTTGAACCATTATAACCACTAGATGTCCATAACTCATACCGATGGCCCTTGAACCATTATAACCACTATATGTCCATAACTCTTACCGATGGCCCTTGAACACTTATAACTACTAGCCATGACCAATAGCCTACAAATATCCATTTTACAAGTAATTGTTGTCCATAACCCATAACCATGGCCCTTGAACCATTGTAATTACTAGATGTCCATAACTCATACTGATGGCCCTTGAACCATTATAACTACTACCCATGACCAATAGCCTTTAGATATCCATTTTACAAGTAATAGGTGTCCATAACCCATAACCATGGCCCTTGAACCATTTAAACCACTAGATGTTCATAACTCATACCGATGGCACTTGAACCATTATAACTACTAGCCATGACCAATAGCGTATAGATATCCATTTTACAAATTATAGGTGTCCATAACCATGGCCCTTGAACCATTATGACCTATAGATGTCCACAACTCATATTGATGGCCGTTGAACCATTATAACAACTAGATGTCCATAACTCATATCGATGGCCCTTAAACCATTATAACTACTAGCCATGACCAATAGCCTAAAGATATCCATTTTACAGGTTGTAGGAGTCCATAAACCATAACCATGGCCCTTGAACCATTATAACCGGTAGATTTCCATTACTAATACCGATGGCCCTTAAACCATTATAAATACTAGCCATGACCAATAGCCTACAGATATTCATGTTACAAGTAATAGGTGTCCATAACCCATAACCATGGCCCTTGAACCATTATAACCACTAGATGTCCATAAATCATAGCTATGGCCATTGAACGATCATAACTACTAGCCATGACCAATAGCCTATAGATATCTATTTTACAAGTATTAGGTGTCCATAACCCATAACCATGGCCCTTTAACCATTTTAACCACTAGATTTCCATAACTCATACCGATGGCCCTTGAACCATTATAACTACTACCGATGACCAATAGCCTTTAGATATCCATTTTATAAGTAATCGGTGTCCTTAACCCATAACCATGGCCCTTGAACCATTTTAACCACTAGATGTTCATAACTCATACCGATGGACTTGAACCATTATAACTACTAGCCATGACCAAGAGCCTATAGATATCCATTTTACAAGTTATAGGTGTCCATAACCCATAACCATGGCCCTTGAACCATTATAACCACTAGATGTCCATAACTCATAGTGATGGACCTTGAACCATTATAACTACTAGCCATGACCAATAACCTATAGATATCCATTTTACCAGTAATAGGTGTCCATTACCCACAACCATGGCCCTTGAACCATTTTAACCACTAGATGTTCATAACTCATACCGATGGACTTGAACCATTATAACTACTAGCCATGACCAATAGCCTATAGATATCCATTTTACAACTTATAGGTGTCCATAACCCATAACCGTGGCCCTTGAACCATTATGACCTATAGATGTACATAACTCATACTGATGGCCGTTGAACCATTATAACAACTAGATGTCTATAACTCATATCGATGGCCCTTGAACCTTTATAACTACTAGCCATGACCAATAGCCTATAGATATCCATTTTACAAGTAATAGGTGTCCATAACCCATAACCATGGCCCTTGAACAATTATAACCACTAGAGGTCCATAACTCATACCGATGGCCCTTGAACCATTATAACTACTACCCATAACCAATACCCTTTAGATATCCATTCTACAAGTAATAGGTGTCCATAACCCATAACCATGGCCCTTGAACCATTATAACCACTAGATGTCCATAACTCATACCGATTTCCCTTGAACACTTATAAATACTAGCCATGACCAATAGCCTATAGATATCCATTTTACAAGTAATAGTTGTCCATAACCCATAACCATGGCCCCTGAACCATTGTAATTACTAGATGTCCATAACTCATACTGATGGCCCTTGAACCATTATAACTACTACACATGACCAATAGCCTTTAGATATCCATTTTACAAGTAATAGGTGTCCATAACCCATAACCATGGCCCTTGAACCATTTTAACCAGTAGATGTTCATAACTCATACCGATGGCACTTGAACCATTATAACTACTAGCCATGACCAATAGCCTATAGGTATCCATTTTACAAATTCTAGGTGTCCATAACCTAAAACCATGGCCGTTGAACCATTATGACCAATAGATGTCCATAACTCATACTGATGGCCGTTGAACCATTATAACAACTAGATGTCCATAACTCATACCGATGGCCCTTGAACCTTTATAACTACTAGCCATGACCAATAGCCTATAGATATATCCATTTAACAAGTATTAGGTGTCCATAACCCATAACCATGGCCCTTTAACCATTTTAACCACTAGATTTCTATAACTCACACCGATGGCCCTTGAACCATTATAACTACTACCGATGACCAATAGCCTTTAGTGTAACATCCTGAAATTTTAATAATTAAATATTACTTTTAATGAATTTAAATTGAGTATTAATCATATATTTTTATATATATTGTAATAAAAGTGACGTTTCGTCTATACAAAATATTTAATTACGTGACGTTTTAACTTCTTTTTACGCGACGCTAGTAAATCCCGAGTCATGAATTGGTTTTGAGCATGTTGCGGATTTTAAAAGACCTTGAGGCCCGGCCGTTAGGCCAAGGGCTAAAGAGGGGGAAAAACCGAGCCCATGTTTTGTTTTATTTATTCGATCTAGTGCAAAGAAGCCAGCCCATATTTGTTTTCATTGGAGCTACGTAAAAGTGGACTCAAGGCCCGAGGAGAACTAGATGTCGGGCTCAAGCCTTGGGAATTAAAACTCGCCTCCTAGTCATTCATTATAGCACTTCGTCATTTGACAAATTATGCAGCCGACCCTAATTCTCGCCGCATTCATCGAACAGTGGAATAAGAGAGTAGAGAGCGATTGATTGAGGGCAAATGGTAGCAGGCCACGTTTTTAGTTGATTGAAGGAGTGCTTAAGATGTTGATTTAATTCAAATGGAAGCTGGTCACGTGATGGAGGTAAGGGGTTTTATCAAGTGAAGTTAATTGGTGGTGACGGTGGGATGTTACATGTGTCCAACGATAGAGCTAAGGTGGCATCAAAATAAATTGTGTAGAGGACGGTGGATGTCAGGTTAAATTAATAAGTTCGGCGATGGGCTTTTGGTTTTGGGGAGTTCTCGAGCAGATTAACAAAAGAGGCGGAGGTGATAATGTTTTTTATTAGGGGAAATTGTCATTTATTTGGTGAATTGGGGTGACGTCAAGAAATCTAGCACCTCAATTGTTAATATTGTAATCAGATTTTGGAAGTAGTAGACGAGCAATTTTATCAATTAAGCCAAAGCCGTATTCTTGATTCGCCGAGCAGAATTCCATTTGGTAGTTCTCCGTCACTGTTTTACCTTCTGGTTTCGTTTATTTATTTTCTGTGATTTGTTGGGATCGAGACTAACTAATTCTGTTTTAAGGACGTCGGGACCGAACTGTAGCTGTGATCGAGTTCGTGTAATTGGTTTGGGCTGTCTCGATTGTGTTTCGGGATTATCGGGCTGAGCTCAGTGAACCCGGGGTGTGGTGATAGCTTTGGAATTTCTCGTTTCGGTATAATTCAATTCCTTATTTCATCGTTCGTTTAATTTGAGTTCGTTTGTAATTGAACTGTTGACAGATTCTGTCTGACCTGTTCGGGTCAGTTTTTGACCCGCTGCGGGTCAGAATATCGACCCCGTGTCTTTTGGACTTTTGTAGCTCGTTGTTGTACCTTTCCGTGGCCGCATATGACTCGTTAATTGAGATTACAGCCTCTGAGATATGTTATTTTTCGTAACAGACTGCAGTGCTGAAATACAGCACCGAGCAACCCTGTTGCAGGCCTGTTTCGTGCCCCTTCGGGGCAGAACCGGGCCGAACGTTATAAGAACGAATTGTAGGATTATATGACTATTATATTCTGTAAAAATTTGGGAACTTTTAACCATACTGGTTAGGAGTTATGGCTGTTCCCGTAAGACCGACGGGTGCGGTCAGATTTTGTAAAAACAAGCTTTCGGGGCAAGTTTTAATTCGGGCTTTATTTACATGTTTTAGGACCGTCTAAGAGATAGATTGTTGTGCTTTTTATTATTAAAGATCTCCGGAGCTTGCGTATTCGAGGTGAGTATTCTCACCGTGTATTCAGTTTTAACGTTATACATGCATGACTTACGTGTTATATTACTTGCACCTTAATTGTTATCTGAGCTTGATCTGTTATCTGAGTTTGATCTATTATCTGAGTATCTGAGCAGCTGTTTGCTTATTCATGATCTGAGACATTGTGCCTGGGTAACTGAGCTCGGCACAGAGTCATTCTGTGCTATTACTTGCTAGGGCAATCTGAGATAATTATGTTAAAGAGATAATAAAACATAATAACACACATCTGAGTTTTGGGATTATTCCCGTCTGAGTTTATATCTGACTTGACACCGAAGAGCACTGGTGTCAGACGTTTTGACTTGGCACCGAAGAGTACTGGTGCCAGGCCTTTTTGACTCAACACCGAAGAGTACAGCTGTTGAGGTGGTGTGAGGCGGGTCGAGGTTGATCTCTCGGCCCAAGTCACACTAGCGCGCTATATAAATTAAAATCTGAGTAATAAAATCTGAGAAATAAATCTGAGTAATTATTCGAGTAGATTCTGAGTTGGAGTACACCGATGTGCCCTCATGTGTTGTATGTTATGATTGTTTGCATTTTGAGAATTATTCACTCAGCTTCCCCAGTTGACCCAAACTTTCCCCCACATTGTTTTAGGTACCAGCAAAGGAAAGGAGAAGGTGGACGGTTGACCGCTGTATCTTTTCATTACTGATGTGGACATTATTTAATATTTTAAAACACTTTACTTTATCTTAACTATTTCCGCAATAAATACGTTTTAAATGTTAAATATTAATATCTGAGATTTATTTATGGGACCTTTTGATTACTATTTTGTTTTGAAAAAAAAAAAAAAATTAAAAATCTTGTAAATTTTAGGGTGTTAAAGTTGGTATCAGAGCTCTGACTTGAGAGATTTGGGTTCGCAAGGGGCGAATTCAAACTCAAGTTTGAGTATCGAGTTTTTAAAAACGAGAAAAAAGTCAAATATTTTTCTGAGAAAAGTTTCCACATCAAACATACATCATGTCACGTCGACCTCTCGCTTCCTACTGCCGGTAATATTTAAGAGTATTATTTAATTGAGATTTTGCTATATTCTGAGTATAGACGAGTAGCATATTCTGAGAATTTTCGGTTTATTTCCTGAGAGAATTACTTGTGGATTGTATGGCTAAACATATATGTATATAGACATACTATAATGAGATTCTATAATTTTGAGTATAATTTGAGCATAATTTAGATTTTAATTCTTAGAGTTCTATATATTTATATATAAAAAAAATATATATATACTGGAGAAATGTAAAATTATAAAAACTAATGAGAAAATAATAAAACTTTCCAATTTAGAGGAACACCTAATAGAGTTGAGATGAGATTTATAAATTCTGAGAAATTTTAACCAAAAGTGTAATAACGGGATACTAATTTATGATATAAAATTCATAAGCTATGTAATGAGAAGCATGCTTTGAGTAAATGAGAAAAGAGAAAATTATTAATATTAAAGGGGAGTATTAAATTTTCGTATTGGGAAAATATTAAAATCTTTCATATGGGGAGAAAACACTTAATAGACCGAGTCATTTAAGCGAGTAAATCAGAGATTAGTAAATCAAATTGATTAGGAATATTTTTATGAGGATTTTCCAAGTTGAGTAAAAGAAAGAATTATTAAGTCAATAAAATGGGAAATAATTACATGTAGCTGAACGAGAATTATTAACAGGATCTAAAAGAGAATTATTGATCAGGGTTAAAAGAGGAGTTATCTAGATAAGAAATTAAAATTTTCGTGAATACAACGAATCACGAGATACAATAGTTAAGCAGATTCCATATTTAGGTCAACAAGTTAGTATTTATTTAAGAATCATTAAATTGAGATAAAAGGGGAAAAAGATTTCGAGTAAGTAGGTTAAATTGCTGAGTGCAAAAACTAAATGTGGATGACAAATTAAGTGACAGAGTAATGAGTTCACCCAGATAGCTTAAAATAAACTATGTAGGTTTAATAGACTAATTAATTGAGAAATTGCTGAGTCAAATTAATCAGATATTATTGAAGCTCATCTTAAAGAGTAATTATATAAGAGGATTAAGAGGAAGCTAACGTCATCAATTTGATGATGATTTATTTAAAAACAAGTTAAAAGAGCGATAAATTGAATCAAATTAAACGAGGAGCGCAATAACTGAGAACTCTGATCAAAAGGATATTAAGCGACATGCTCATAAGTTACAATAAATTTAATATAACTGTGAAGAGGATATAAGTTATATTTATGAGGAATGATAAATGGCTTATCCAAATGAAAAGTTTAAAAGGAGATTTGTATTGTGAAAATAACTAAGTGGAATATTTCTATGAATCTGAGTTATCTGAGTATCGCGTACGAGACTAAATGTACGCATGATTTTCTGAGTAATGGTTATGAGATTTTGAGTATGCACTTTGAGTGCATATCTGTATTTATCAGATATTGAAAATAAAATTCCTTTCTTCTGAGTGTGATTTGTTGGTGGGTTTATATGTGGGAAGTTGTAAACTTTATGATTTACTCGTGACCAAACAGAAGTAGGTGTCGAAAGTAATAGAGGGCCCCTATTATTGTACACACCGAACTTTTGGTTGGTTAGGGGGAAATTTTGAAGGGAACGATGGACCAATGCTTGTTATTGTGAATTTAGTATGTGTATCCTAATTGTTTGTGTGACTACATACTTGCTTGTTTATTTTAGTAGACAATACTAGTTCCAAACTCGAGGACGAGTTTTTCTCCAAGTGGAGTTGAGTAGGGTAAAAAGGAAAATTGTCAAGAAATAATTATCATTAATTATTATTTATAAATATTATGAGTATGATGCTTATGCAGAGAGATTTTGTTGGCATGAATTTAAAGTGCGAAATCTAGATACATATAATTGATCAAATAAATTATAAGAGTAACTATCAAATCAAGCAGTTGAGAATAATTAAATTTATTCTATGAGTAATTATAGAATTTACAACAAAATGATAGAACGGGTTTACTAGAGAAATTAACAAATCAAGTTAATTGGGTTGAATGAATATCGTGCAAAAGGGAAGTAGTAATACTACAATTATATACAAAATAAGACAGTATACTTATTCTTGGGTGGTTATAAATATGATAATGAGAAAACTTTTTTTTTTTTATTAATTATTGAGTGATTTTGAGTCTATAAGAAATTATAAACTGAGTTAAGTGGACAAATTATTAGATTGAGTTAAAGGAGAAAAGGGGCAAATTAACGAAAAGTTTTAATTAAATTTTTCAAAATTTTTATTAGTGAGAAAATTTTACTTGTGATTAAATATTAAATTGAGTTAAGGGGAATGATCAAAAGAAATTATTAAATGGATTAATATTTTATCACTTAGAGTCATCAAATAATAAACCTTATTATATTTAAATTTAGTGGAGTAAGAATAATTATTGAATCGAGTAAATGAGGAATACATTAAGTGAAGTAAACAATAAAATTTATATTGAGTTAACGAGAAGTTGTTAAAGAGGAGAAAGTATTAAATTAATGAACCATGAGAAAACCTTAAAATTAAAAATGAAGGGGTAATTGTGTATTAAGTAAAGGAGAATCAATAAATTGAGTCGTAAATCGAGTAAGGAGACATCAATAAATAAGTGTATGAAATGTAATTAAATTTTGTTTTTAGTAAAAATTGGTAATATAAGTTAATGAGTAAATGAGTGGTTGAAATAATGAAAAGAAAATTTAAGGTTGACATGTGAGGAGGCCAAGAGTATTCCTAATATTATTACTAGTAAATATTATTACCTTCTGAGTTTATTTATGAGTTGCTCCGAGTTATATTTCCGAGTTTAATTCTGAGACAGATTTCCGAGTTATAATCCTGAGATATGTTTTGAGTTCATTTCTGAGTTATATACCTGTGTATATGAGAATTCTATGTGATATGTATATCTCTTGTGAATAATTTGCATGTTTTGTATTAGTTGATAGTGGTGTATAAACCACTAAATTATTTTTACCTTCAGCAAGGTGATGTTCCATAGAGTAAAGGACCTTTCTGAACCATTATTGATAGAGATTATCAATAATAAGATTTTACATGTTGCTAAAATGTTTTATGATCTTTTGATTGAACAGTGCTGGGAGAAGTTCCCCATAAAATTTATCCCTAACGCCATGAGAGGGCCGTGTGTGGTAGTGAGTATGGATTGGGTGACCGAGTACCACGCCGAAATCATCCATCACCACAAACAAATCTGTAGCAAATCTCCAAGTGGAGTTGAATCGGAGATTCAACGCGACGTTAACCGCAGGATGCAGGAACCGTGTCTGGCTGCGAGAGGAATAAGACATCTTAAGCCGAGTATCGTGGGCTATTTCGCGAATGTATCGACATCATTTTCGACGATAAACCGAGATCCTTAGAGAATGTTACGATTTTCACCTTTATTGTCTTGCGCCACCAGAGATGGAAGATTTGTATGAAAAGTTACGAGAGAGATTTGTCGGAGATTCATTCTGATCGAGTAGGTCACCCTGAAGAGTTTCTTTTATTGGTAAATTTTTTTGTGTCTCCCCATTTGAGGACGTGTGTCGTTGGCGAGCCTGAGTTTGAGATGCGAGATCGCTACCCTAAGCTTCTTCTGAGCGATGACTTCGGGGACGAAGTCTATTTCAAGTGGAGTTGAGTTGTAACGTCCTGAAATTTTAATAATTAAATATTACTTTTAATGAATTTAAATTGAGTATTAATCATATATTTTTATATATATTGTAATAAAAGTGACGTTTCGTCTATACAAAATATTTAATTATGTGACGTTTTAACTTCTTTTTACGCGACGCTAGTAAATCCCGAGTCATGAATTGGTTTCGAGCATGTTGCGGATTTTAAAAGACCTTGAGGCCCGGCCGTTAGGCCAAGGGCTAAAGAGGGGGAAAAACCGAGCCCATGTTTTGTTTTATTTATTCGATCTAGTGCAAAGAAGCCAGCCCATATTTGTTTTCATTGGAGCTAAGTAAAAGTGGACTCAAGGCCCGAGGAGAACTAGATGTCGGGCTCAAGCCTTGGGAATTAAAACTCGCCTCCTAGTCATTCATTATAGCACTTCGTCATTTGACAAATTATGCAGCCGACCCTAATTCTCGCCGCATTCGTCGAACAGTGGAACAAGAGAGTAGAGAGCGATTGATTGAGGGCAAATGGTAGCAGGCCACGTTTTTAGTTGATTGAAGGAGTGCTTAAGATGTTGATTTAATTCAAATGGAAGCTGGTCACGTGATGGAGGTAAGGGGTTTTATCAAGTGAAGTTAATTGGTGGTGACGGTGGGATGTTACATGTGTCCAACGATAGAGCTAAGGTGGCATCAAAATAAATTGTGTAGAGGACGATGGATGTCAGGTTAAATTAATAAGTTCGGCGATGGGCTTTTGGTTTTGGGGAGTTCTCGAGCAGATTAACAAAAGAGGCGGAGGTGATAATGTTTTTTATTAGGGGAAATTGTCATTTATTTGGTGAATTGGGGTGACGTCAAGAAATCTAGCACCTCAATTGTTAATATTGTAATCAGATTTTGGAAGTAGTAGACGAGCAATTTTATCAATTAAGCCAAAGCCGTATTCTTGATTCGCCGAGCAGAATTCCATTTGGTAGTTCTCCGTCACTGTTTTACCTTCTGGTTTCGTTTATTTATTTTCTGTGATTTGTTGGGATCGAGACTAACTAATTCTGTTTTATGGACGTCGGGACCGAACTGTAGCTGTGATCGAGTTCGTGTAATTGGTTTGGGCTGTCTCGATTTTGTTTCGGGATTATCGGGCTGAGCTCAGTGAACCCGGGGTGTGTGATAGCTTTGGAATTTCTCGTTTCGGTATAATTCAATTCCTTATTTCATCGTTCGTTTAATTTGAGTTCGTTTGTTATTGAACTGTTGACAGATTCTGTCTGACCTGTTCGGGTCAGTTTTTGACCCGCTGCGGGTCAGAATATCGACCCCGTGTCTTTAAGACTTTTGTAGCTCGTTGTTGTACCTTTCCGTGGCCGCATATGACTCGTTAATTGAGATTACAGCCTCTGAGATATGTTATTTTTCGTAACAGACTGCAGTGCTGAAATACAGCACCGAGCAACCCTGTTGCAGGCCTGTTTCGTGCCCCTTCGGGGCAGAACCGGGCCGAACGTTATAAGAACGAATTGTAGGATTATATGACTATTATATTCTGTAAAAATTTGGGAACTTTTAACCATACTTGTTAGGAGTTATGGCTGTTCCCGTAAGACCGATGGGTGCGGTCAGATTTTGTAAAAACAAGCTTTCGGGGCAAGTTTTAATTCGGGCTTTATTTACATGTTTTAGGACCGCCTAAGAGATAGATTGGTGTGCCTTTGATTATTAAAGATCTCCGGAGCTTGCGTATTCGAGGTGAGTATTCTCACCGTGTATTCAGTTTTAACGTTATACATGCATGACTTACGTGTTATATTACTTGCACCTTAATTGTTATCTGAGCTTGATCTGTTATCTGAGTTTGATCTATTATATGAGTATCTGAGCAGCTGTTTGCTTATTTATGATCTGAGACATTGTGCCTGGGTAACTGAGCTCGGCACAGAGTCATTCTGTGCTATTACTTGCTAGGGCAATCTGAGATAATTATGTTAAAGAGATAATAAAACATAATAACACACATCTGAGTTTTGGGATTATTCCCGTCTGAGTTTATATCTGACTTGACAACGAAGAGCACTGGTGTCAGACGTTTTGACTTGGCACCGAAGAGTACTGGTGCCAGGCCTTTTTGACTCAACACCGAAGAGTACAGGTGTTGAGGTGGTGTGAGGCGGGTCGAGGTTGATCTCTCGGCCCAAGTCACACTAGCGCTATATAAATTAAAATCTGAGTAATAAAATCTGAGAAATAAATCTGAGTAATTAATCGAGTAGATTCTGAGTAGGAGTACACCGATGTGCCCTCATGTGTCGTGTGTTATGATTGTTTGCATTTTGAGAATTATTCACTCAGCTTCCCCAGCTGACCCAAACTTTCCCCCACATTGTTTCAGGTACCAGCAAAGGAAAGGAGAATGTGGACGGTTGACCGCTGTATCTTTTCATTACTGATGTGGACCTCATTTAATATTTTAAAACACTTTACTTTATCTTAACTATTTCCGCAATAAATACGTTTAAATGTTAAATATTAATATCTGAGATTTATTTATGGGACCTTTTGATTACAATTTTGTTTTTAAAAAAAAAAAAAAATTTTAAAAATCTTGTAAATTTTAGGGTGTTACATTTAGATATCCATTTTACAAGTAATAGGTGTCCATAAACCATAACCATGGCCCTTGAACCATTTTAACCACCAGATGTTCATAACTCATACCGATGGACTTGAACCATTATAACTACTAGCCATGACCAAGAGCCTATAGATATCCATTTTACAAGTTATAGGTGTCCATAACCCATAACCATGGCCCTTGAACCATTATAACCACTAGATGTCCATAACTCATAGCGATGGACCTTGAACCATTATAACTACTAGCCATGACCAATAACCTATAGGTATCCATTTTACAAGTAATAGGTGTCCATTACCCATAACCATGGCCCTTGAACCGTTTTAACCACTAGATGTTCATAACTCATACCGATGGACTTGAACCATTATAACTACTAGCCATGACCAATAGCCTATAGATATCCATTTTACAACTTATAGGTGTCCATAACCCATAACCATGGCCCTTGAACCATTATGGCCTATAGATGTCCATAACTCATACTGATGGCCGTTGAACCATTATAACAACTAGATGTCCATAGCTCATACCGATGGCCCTTGAACCTTTATAACTACTAGCCAAGACCAATAGCCTATAGATATCCATTTTACAAGTAATAGGTGTCCATAACCCATAACCATGGCCCTTGAACAATTATAACCACTAGAGGTCCATAACTCATACCGATGGCCCTTGAACCATTATAACTACTACCCATAACCAATACCCTTTAGATATCCATTCTACAAGTAATAGGTGTCCATAACCCATAACCATGGCCCTTGAACCATTATAACCACTAGATGTCCATAACTCATACCGATTGCCCTTGAACACTTATAACTACTAGCCATGACCAATAGCCTATAGATATCCATTTTACAAGTAATAGTTGTTCATAACCCATAACCATGGCCCTTGAACCATTGTAATTACTAGATGTCCATAACTCATACTGATGGCCCTTGAACCATTATAACTACTACACATGACCAATAGCCTTTAGATATCCATTTTACAAGTAATAGGTGTCCTTAACCCATAACCATGGCCCTTGAACCATTTTAACCACTAGATGTTCATAACTCATACAGATGGCACTTGAACCATTATAACTACTAGCCATGACCAATAGCCTATAGATATCCATTTTACAAATTATAGGTGTCCATAACCTATAACCATGGCCGTTGAACCATTATGACCAATAGATGTCCATAACTCATAATGATGGCCGTTGAACCATTATAACAACTAGATGTCCATAACTCATACCGATGGCCCTTGAACCTTTATAACTACTAGCCATGACCAATAGCCTATAGATATCCATTTTACAAGTAATAGGTGTCCATAACCCATAACCATGGCCCTTGAACAATTATAACCACTAGAGGTCCATAACTCATACCGATGGCCCTTGAACCATTATAACTATTACCCATAACCAATACCCTTTAGATATCAATTCTACAAGTAATAGGTGTCCATAACCCATAACCATGGCCCTTGAACCATTATAACCACTAGATGTCCATAACTCATACCGATTGCCCTTGAACACTTATAAATACTAGCCATGACCAATAGCCTATAGATATCCATTTTACAAGTAATAGTTGTCCATAACCCATAACCATGCCCTTGAACCATTGTAATTACTAGATGTCCATAACTCATACTGATGGCCCTTGAACCATTATAACTACTACACATGACCAATAGCCTTTAGATATCCATTTTACAAGTAATAGGTGTCCATAACCCATAACCATGGCCCTTGAACCATTTTAACCACTAGATGTTCATAACTCATACCGATGGCACTTGAACCATTATAACTACTAGCCATGACCAATAGCCTATAGATATCCATTTTACAAATTATAGGTGTCCATAACCTATAACCATGGCCATTGAACCATTATGACCAATAGATGTCCATAACTCATACTGATGGCCGTTGAACCATTATAACAACTAGATGTCCATAACTCATACCGATGGCCCTTGAACCTTTATAACTACTAGCCATGACCAATAGCCTATAGATATATCCATTTTACAAGTATTAGGTGTCCATAACCCATAACCATGGCCCTTTAACCATTTTAACCACTAGATTTCTATAACTCATACCGATGGCCCTTGAACCATTATAACTACTACCGATGACCAATAGCCTTTAGATATCCATTTTACAAGTAATAGGTGTCCATAAACCATAACCATGGCCCTTGAACCATTTTAACCACCAGATGTTCATAACTCATACCGATGGACTTGAACCATTATAACTACTAGCCATGACCAAGAGCCTATAGATATCCATTTTACAAGTTATAGGTGTCCATAACCCATAACCATGGCCCTTGAACCATTATAACCACTAGATGTTCATAACTCATAGCGATGGACCTTGAACCATTATAACTACTAGCCATGACCAATAACCTATAGATATCCATTTTACAAGTAATAGGTGTCCATCACCCATAACCATGGCCCTTGAACCGTTTTAACCACTAGATGTTCATAACTCATATCGATGGACTTGAACCATTATAACTACTAGCCATGACCAAGAGCCTATAGATATCCATTTTACAACTTATAGGTGTCCATAACCCATAACCATGGCCCTTGAACCATTATAACCACTAGATGTCCATAACTCATAGCGATGGACCTTGAACCATTATAACTACTAGTCATGACCAATAACCTATAGATATCCATTTTACAAGTAATAGGTGTCCATTACCCATAACCATGGCCCTTGAACCGTTTTAACCACTAGATGTTCATAACTCATATCGATGGACTTGAACCATTATAACTACTAGCCATGACCAATAGCATATAGATATCCATTTTACAACTTATAGGTGTCCATAACCCATAACCATGGCCCTTGAACCATTATGACCTATAGATGTCCATAACTCATACTGATGGCCGTTGAACCATTATAACAACTAGATGTCCATAACTCATACTGATGGCCCTTGAACCTTTATAACTACTAGCCAAGACCAATAGCCTATAGATATCCATTTTACAAGTAATTGTTAGAATTCGTGACTTAATCACCGATGATTGAACTGTCAGAATCGTAACCTTAATCATTGGTGATTAAAGTGTTAGATTTGTAATAGCTTAATCATCGATGATTAAACTGTCAGAATCGTAACCTTAATCATTGGTGATTAAAGTGTTAGATTTGTAATAGCTTAATCATTGATGATTGAACTGTCAGATTCGTGGCAACTTAATCATTGGTGATTAAACTGCCGGACTCGTGACAGCTTAATCATAAGTGATTAAATTGTCAGAATTTAGTGCCCACCGACACACATGTACAGGTATCATGGCCGATGATGCACGAGCCTATCGGGTCACACGCCGGGGGAATTCCTTTCCGATAACACTTAAATTAAGAGAGATAAATAAAGATGTTGGGAGAAATAAAAGTGGCTTTTATTTCATTGGACCATTTAATGGTCCAATGCATGTGAAGGAAAGCCACTACTTTTCTCCACATGCTTGCTTTAATTCTATTGGACCACTCTTTGGTCCAATGCATGTAGAGCTTTACCACCCACCTCCACATGCTCTCTTATCTATATAAGAGAGATGTGGGAGGTTGATTAGGGGTTAATGAAATTCGTTTTTTCTCTCTAAAATTACAAGTGTTTGGTTACCGAAAATCTAAGAAGATTTCTTGAGCTTTTTCGGTGTCGGGTTAGCAACTTGGAAGGAATCGCTCACTCGGTGTGGATCAACGGTAGAGGGGAACGACTTCGTGACCTTCATCCATTTAAGAGTTCATCACTATTCTTGCGGGTGTCTTCGAGGGTATGATGTTCTCTTTCTCTTCTTTGTTGCACGATTTGGGTTTAGAGATTCGGTCATTGGTGGATCTTGGTGGTTAAATTAAATTTTAAATTTACGTTTCCGCTGCGTTTTAGAACCCACCATTTTCCAACAGTGGTATCAGAGCCTACTCTAACCGAATCGTGCACATTTTTGGGCTTGAAAAACGATTTAAGGATCGGTTTTGCCATTTTTTAGATTTCGGGTTTTAGCCTTGCTAAACCCATAATATTTTGACTCACACACTTATATGCTTGTCATGATTTTGGCGTGAAATGCATGCATGCATAAATTTGTGTTGATGTATGTAATTTATTACATGCAAAGATTCTTAGTGCCTTGAGTGTTTGATTTCGAATCTTTGTCAAAATATTTTTATGAATGGTTGTTGGCACACCATTTTAGCTTTCATGTTTGTAGTAGCTAGTAGATTGGTAACCATTATGCCCTTGACCTTTTGTCGTGTGTTTGGTTGTTATTCATTTGGTGACTTTGTCACAATGGTTTGTAATTAATAATTTATTAATTTTGGTATGTAATATTTATTAATTATGGCTTGCATGCCATTGATTTTCATTTGTAATTGTACTAGTTAGTAGGATTTCGTGGCTTGTTAGCCATTTCTATATTTTCTATGTACTTGTAAAACGAAGATCAAAAGACAACCAAATGGAATCATGAAGTGATGTCTAGGCAACCTTGGATTCGATGAAGTCTAATGGAGACAGCGGATTTAGTGGGAGCTCACATGGAAGGTCATTATTTGTCCATAGTTGACCATGTTTTTCCCGGGTTGGCTCACGGGAAAAACGCATAGGCTTTGGGCATGGTTACCAATTTTGTTGTATGCGTGTGATGTTTATTTATTTGTTTGGTTGTTAGATTTTCGCAAGGTTAAATAAATAAATAGATTAATTAAAAATGGTTTAATTAAATCACTCACAATAGATTAATTAAAAGGTGAAAAATGGTTTTGTCACAAAGGTAATTAATCAAAATTTTAAAAGGGATTAATTAAAAGGTGAAAAATGTTTTTGTCACAAAAGTAATTAATCAAAGTTTAAAAGAAACAAAAACCCGTTTTTAGAGAATATCATTTTTATTATCCTAATGATGACGCCACCCAAATCTTGCTAGACAAAGTTGGTTGTCGTGCATTAGCCGAGCCGATTTTGAATAGACAGTGTGGAAGGTGAGTGTGATTCATTTTGTATGATTGGTCGTCGTGCATTAGCCAAACCATTATAGTCAAAATGTTTCACCGCGTATCATGTTGGATGATTTATTTGATTTCTCACAAAATGTAAGTCTTGCACTATCCATTGGAGTGTCACCACTTAAGTCTTGTGGAGCAAGGTCGGTTGTCGAGCGAAACCGAGCCGTGCCTTGTGAAGCAAGATAAGGGTGTGTATAAGTTCCTTAATTAAGTCGGTTGTCGAGCGAAACCGAGCCAATTTAGTTATGGGCTTATCGTGAATCTAGATGGTCGATTTACAAACTTCAAACTAGGTTTTAAATGATTGTCGAGCGAAACCGAGTCACTTAAAATTTGGTTTGAGGTTAGTGCATGTAGGGATCAAACATGCCAATTGACACAATGGTTGTCAAGTGATCCCGCAAGAAGCTAAGAGTTGTAAGTCACAATTGGTACAAAATAAATGCAATTGGTACATCTGGTACAATATGATTATTGGTACAATTGGTACAATATGGCATTAGTACAATATGGTGATTACAATGGTACAATGGATACCACCGGAAATAGCTTTGCATTATGATCCGCGGCATACCCGTCATAATGTATTGTGAAATACGGATTCTTAGCCCTTGTTAAATATAAAAGTTTTGGGTAATATATTTACAAGGACCCATCAAACTAACTAAAACTACTTTGCTATTTTAATAGATGGCATCTTCGAACCCCACCACCACCACCAATGTTTCTTTAAGAGTTTTCCTTGAAAAAGAGAAACTCAATGGTGCAAATTTCCTTGATTGGGAGAGACAATTAAAACTTGTTCTCCGCCATGAAGGAAAGATGCACGTGATTGAAGGACCTCTTCCCGATGAACCAGTGGATGATGCAATTCAAGCAGCACACGATGCTCATGAACGTCTCATGAAAGAAAATGAGGACATTTCATGTCTTATGTTGAGCACTATGACTCCCGATTTGCAAAAGCAAATGGATCATTTGTACGCTTATGAGCTTATTGTACAGTTGCGGGACATGTTCCAATAGCAAGCAAAGCTAGAGCGGTACGAGTGCCTCAAGAATGTGCTTGATTGTAAACTCCTCGAAGGCGGGGATGTGAGCGCTCACGTGTTGCGGATGAAAGCAAACGTGGAATGCTTGGAGAAGTTAGGCTTCTCCATTGGGAAGGAATTGGCCGTGGATTTTATCCTTAGGTCTCTTCCTACATCATATGAACAGTTTGTTATGAACTATCATATGCATGGTATGGACAAGTCCATAATGGAGCTTCATGGTATGTTGAAGACCGCCGAGTCTACCATGACCAAAAGAAAGCCCAACCCAACACATCCCGTCCTTGCAATTCGAGAAGGAAAGGTCTCCAAGAAGAAGAAGTCCACCCCTACCCCTCAAGGTAAGGGTAAAGGCAAGGTTGGTGCGCCCAAGCCTAAGCCTACTTCGGTCAAGATGGCAAAAGGAAAAGTTCCTCAAGCCATGACACCGGAAGATGCGGACTGCTTCTATTGCGGGAAAAAGGGGCATTTCCGCCGTAGTTGCCCAACATACCTTGAGGAACTCAACAACCTAAAAGCTAAAGGAGTTGGAGGTACCTCAAAGCAAGGTATGTACATGATTGAACTCTATCAAACTTCTACTTCGCAAAACTGGGTCTTAGACACCGGTTGTGGCACTCATATTTGTACCAAATTTCAGGTGCTATTGGAAAGTGAGAAGTTGATGAGAGGGGAACATGATCTTGTCATGGGAAACAAGCATGTTGTCCCGGTTGAAGCTCAAGGAAACGTGAAGTTGTCCTTTGAATCCGGTTCCTTTATTTTGTTGAAAAATGTACGTTATTCGCCTCATGTGGCAAGAAACATTATTTCTTTTCATGCTTTGTATGATGATGGTTTTGCATTTACCTTTAATGACAATGGTTCTATTTCTTGTTTCAAAGATAGTACTTGTTATTTTAATGCTTTACCATATCATGGCATTTATGAGGTGATAGCACATGTTAGCAACAAAAGATCAATCATGCAAGTTGGTTCTACATCCAAAGATACTTTGGATAAATTATCCTTATGGCATAGTCGTCTTGGCCACATAAACAAGACTCGCATTTCCAAGCTCCAAGCAATTGGGTACTTGGAATCATTTGAAAATGGTTCAAATGATGTATGTGAATCTTGCTTATTGGGAAAGATGACTAAAGCTCCCTTCACCGGTGTTAGTGAGAGGGCTAAGGGTTTATTAGACATTATACACACTGATGTGTGTGGTCCATTTAAACACCTTACAAGGAATAATTGTAGATACTTCATAACCTTTATAGATGATTATAGTAGGTTTGGATATGTTTACTTGATTAAACATAAGTCAGAAACCATTGAGGTGTTCAAGACATTCCAAAACGAAGTTGAGAACCAATTGGGCAAGTCAATCAAGATACTTCAATCTGATAGAGGCGGAGAGTATCTTAATCTAGAGTTTATTGACCATCTTAAGAATTGTGGGATTGTCTCACAATTAACACCTCCTAGGACTCCACAATCAAATGGAGTCGCCGAGAGGAGAAATCGAACATTACTTGACATGGTTCGATCAATGATGGCAAGAACCCAAATACCCATAAGTTTTTGGGGATATGCTCTAGAAACGGCGTGTAAGCTTCTTAATCTCGTACCAACAAAGAAGGTAGAAAAGACACCTTTCGAGATATGGCATGGGAGTAAACCTCCACTAACCTATCTTAGAGTTTGGGGTTGTCAAGCCTACGTAAAGCGGGAGGCCGATGACAAATTAGAACCCCGTTCAGAAAAGTGTTATTTCATTGGATATCCTAAAGCGGGACATGGATATTTGTTTTACAAACCTACCGAGAACAAGGTATTTGTTGCTCGAAGGGCAGTATTTCTTGAAAGAGAACTTTTATCCAATGAACCTAGTGGAAAGCATATAGATCTTGAGGAAACTCAAGATATATCCAATGAACTACCTAATGTTGGCACTAGCACGCAACCTCAAGAGGTTGGTACTGATCAAGAGGATGCGGTAGAAACTGACGTTCCACCATTGTCTCTTCGTAGATCTGGTAGAACTCGCACTGAGCCAGAGAGATATGGGTTTCTCATATCTGAGGGCAGCGAGTTACTAGGGGATCATGATGAACCCTCTACCTACCAGGAAGTGATGGCAGGCCCAGAGTCTGACAAATGGAGAGATGCAATGGAAGTCGAAATGCAATCCATGAAGGACAACCAAGTATGGGAACTGGTTGATCCTACACCCAGCTGTAAGCTTGTGGGGTGTAAATGGGTCTATAAAGTAAAGACCGGCATGGATGGACAGATTGATACTTTCAAAGCACGACTGGTTGCTAAAGGCTTCACTCAAACCCATGGTGTTGACTATGATGAAACCTTTTCCCCAGTGGCTATGTTGAAATCTATCAGGATACTTATGGCAATTGCCGCCTTTCATGATTATGAAATTTGGCAAATGGATGTAAAAACCGCCTTCCTTAACGGGAAACTTACTGAAGAGGTATATATGAGACAACCTGAGGGTTTTGTACATCCAAAGTATCCTAATAAAGTCTGTCAGCTTAAGAAGTCCATTTATGGACTTAAGCAAGCATCTCGAAGTTGGAATCTTTGCTTTGATGAGAAAATCAAGGAATTTGGATTTTCTAAAAGCATAGATGAACCTTGTGTATACGTCAGGGCTAGTGGGAGCGCGATTGTATTCCTAGTCCTATATGTTGATGACATCTTACTCATTGGGAACGACATTCCAATTTTGAGCGATGTCAAGACATTTCTTGGAAAATGTTTTTCCATGAAGGACTTAGGAAATGCATCGTACATCTTGGGAATCAAGATCTATCGAGATAGATCTAAAAGGCTTCTCGGTTTGAGTCAAAGTGCATATATTGAAAAAGTTCTAAAGCGGTTTAGAATGGAGGATTCCAAGAAAGGGAATCTTCCTATGTTGCATGGAGTGACTTTGAGCAAGGCTCAATGTCCAAGTTCCGATAAGGAACGTAACGTAATGAAGAAGATCCCTTATGCCTCGGCAGTTGGATCTATCATGTACGCCATGCTATGCACCAGACCTGATGTATCATGTGCACTGAGCGTGGCAAGTAGATATCAATCAAACCCTGGAGAAGCTCATTGGATAGCCGTCAAGAACATCTTGAAATATCTTCGAAGAACGAAGGATATGTTCTTGGTCTATGGTGGTATGGAAGAGTTGCGTGTAGTTGGATACACAGACGCAAGCTTCCAAACTGATAGGGATGATTTCCGATCGCAATCGGGTTATGTATTCCTATTGAATGGTGGTGCTGTGAGCTGGAGGAGCTCCAAGCAAGACACAGTTGCTGATTCGACGACATAATCAGAATACATTGCAGCAAGCGAAGCTGCAAAAGAAGCTGTGTGGATGAGGAAATTCATCAATGACTTGGTAGTTGTCCCTAGCATTGCCGACCCCATTGAAATATTTTGTGACAATAAGGGTGCGGTAGCATTGGCTAAGGAAGCTAGAGCTCACAAAAGAACGAGGCATATTGCTCGTAAATACCACGTTATCCGAGATAAGGTTGAAAGTGGTGATGTTGTCATAAGCAGAGTAGTATCGGAAGAGAACCTTGCCGGTCCGTTTACTAAGCCGTTGTCACAGGCTATACATGATTCTCACACTAGAGGAATAGGTGTGAGATTAGCCAGTGATTTAGCTTGAGTACTGTTTTAGTTTGAATTTGATGTTTATTTTGGGAACATGAAGCAGTATTGTAATTTTGATTGTATTGATGTATAAATATGTCTATACATATGCGTGTTGCAGTTACTTTCAAAATCTTTATTGTGTTCCATCTTTGCATGTTTAAACACTTCCTAGATTTTTATCTAAACATCCACAGTCAGTCATACTTAAATGGAAGTAAGTAATGAATGAAGGCTGAGGCAATGTGTTGGTTATGAGATATAAACGCAACAATTGCCTGTGCTTGAAATGAGTTTCAAGTGACTGGAGACCCACACCCGAGTTTACTTCATGGAAATTGTCACAAGTATCTCGGGGTGATAATATCATTTCATCCTTAGACCAGAGATTCATGAGATTCCAAAGCATAAGTTTACTTTACTTAGATTAATGCTCTAACGCGGTTTGTAAATGGCTGTTATAAGGGGCTTAGTTGGGTAAGGATAACTTATGTGTAGGGACTATGTAGTCAAAAGGATTTGTACCTCAATGAAGAGAGATATCCATGGGCCCCTCGATGATTTAGCGCTGACACCAAAACGCATGGCCATGCACGAGTTATATTGAAAATGGTTCAATTATAACTCATTTTGGTCACCACTAAATAAAAGATCGAGAAACATAATCGTGAACGATCTGGAGAATGACGACATTAATCCATGTCTCGTGTTCACAAGGATATCGTGTACAAAGGGATGATACGATCACTTACCTAAAGGAACCATCATTTATATGATTGGTAGTTGTCGAGGATGACGTAACTCATGCTGACTTGGGGACAAAGATGCCTAGCTAGGGCCGCTCTTTGTTTGTGATACCAATAACACGTTGTGTCATGTGCAAGTAGGAGTTTGTTAGAATTCGTGACTTAATCACCGATGATTAAACTGTCAGAATCGTAACCTTAATCATTGGTGATTAAAGTGTTAGATTTGTAATAGCTTAATCATCGATGATTAAACTGCCAGAATCGTAACCTTAATCATTGGTGATTAAAGTGTTAGATTTGTAATAGCTTAATCATTGATGATTGAACTGTCAGATTCGTGGCAACTTAATCATTGGTGATTAAACTGCCGGACTCGTGACAGCTTAATCATAAGTGATTAAATTGTCAGAATTTAGTGCCCACCGACACACACATACGGGTATCATGGCCGATGATGCACGAGCCTATCGGGTCACACGCCGGGGGAATTCCTTTCCGATAACACTTAAATTAAGAGAGATAAATAAATATGTTGGGAGAAATAAAAGTGGCTTTTATTTCATTGGACCATTTAATGGTCCAATGCATGTGAAGGAAAGCCACTACTTTTCTCCACATGCTTGCTTTAATTCTATTGGACCACTCTTTGGTCCAATGCATGTAGAGCTTTACCACCCACCTCCACATGCTCTCTTATCTATATAAGAGAGATGTGGGAGGTTGATTAGGGGTTAATGAAATTCGTTTTTTCTCTCTAAAATTGCAAGTGTTTGGTTACCGAAAATCTAAGAAGATTTCTTGAGCTTTTTCGGTGTCGGGTTAGCAACTTGGAAGGAATCGCTCACTCGGTGTGGATCAACGGTAGAGGGGAACGACTTCGTGACCTTCATCCATTTAAGAGTTCATCACTATTCTTGCGGGTGTCTTCGAGGGTATGATGTTCTCTTTCTCTTCTTTGTTGCACGATTTGGGTTTAGAGATTCGGTCATTGGTGGATCTTGGTGGTTAAATTAAATTTTAAATTTACGTTTCCGCTGCGTTATAGAACCCACCATTTTCCAACAGTAATAGGTGTCCATAACCCATAACCATGGCCCTTGAACAATTATAACCACTAGAGGTCCATAACTCATACCGATGGCCCTTGAACCATTATAACTACTACCCATAACCAATACCCTTTAGATATCCATTTTACAAGTAATAGGTGTCCATAACCCATAATCATGGCCCTTGAACCATTTTAACCACTAGATGTTCATAACTCATACAGATGGCACTTGAACCATTATAACTACTAGCCATGACCAATAGCCTATAGATATCCATTTTACAAATTCTGGGTGTCCATAACCTATAACCATGGCCGTTGAACCATTATAACAACTAGATGTCCATAACTCATACCGATGGCCCTTGAACCTTTATAACTACTAGCCATGACCAATAGCCTATAGATATATCCATCTTACAAGTGTTAGGTGTCCATAACCCATAACCATGGCCCTTTAACCATTTTAACCACTAGATTTCTATAACTCATACCGATGGCCCTTGAACCATTATAACTACTACCGATGACCAATAGCCTTTAGATATCCATTTTAAAAGTAATAGGTGTCCATAAACCATAACCATGGCCCTTGAACCATTTTAACCACCAGATGTTCATAACTCATACCGATGGACTTGAACCATTATAACTACTAGCCATGACCAAGAGCCTATAGATATCCATTTTACAAGTTATATGTGTCCATAACCCATAACCATGGCCCTTGAACCATTATAACCACTAGATGTCCATAACTCATAGCGATCGACCTTGAACCATTATAACTACTAGCCATGACCAATAACCTATAGATATCCATTTTACAAGTAATAGGTGTCCATTACCCATAACCATGGCCCTTGAACCGTTTTAACCACCAGATGTTCATAACTCATACCGATGGACTTGAACCATTATAACTACTAGCCATGACCAATAGCCTATAGATATTTATTTTACAAGTTATAGGTGTCTATAACCCATAACCATGGCCCTTGAACCATTATAACCACTAGATGTCCATAACTCATAGCGATGGACCTTGAACCATTATAACTACTAGCCTTGACCAATAACCTATAGATATCCATTTTACAAGTAATAGGTGTCCATTACCCATAACCATGGCCCTTGAACCGTTTTAACCACTAGATGTTCATAACTCATACCGATGGACTTGAACCATTATAACTACTAGCCATGACCAATAGCCTATAGATATCCATTTTACAACTTATAGGTGTCCATAACCCATAACCATGGCCCTTGAACCATTGTGACCTATAGATGTCCATAACTCATACTGATGGCCGTTGAACCATTATAACAACTAGATGTCCATAACTCATACCGATGGCCCTTGAACCTTTATAACTACTAGCCAAGACCAATAGCCTATAGATATCCATTTTACAAGTACTAGGTGTCCATAACCCATAACCATGGCCCTTGAACAATTATAACCACTAGAGGTTCATAACTCATACCGATGGCCCTTGAACCATTATAACTACTACCCATAACCAATACCCTTTAGATATCCATTCTACAAGTAATAGGTGTCCATATCCCATAACCATGGCCCTTGAACCATTATAACCACTAGATGTCCATAACTCATACTGATTGCCCTTGAACACTTATAACTACTAGCCATGACCAATAGCCTATAGATATCCATTTTACAAGTAATAGTTGTTCATAACCCATAACCATGGCCCTTGAACCATTGTAATTACTAGATGTCCATAACTCATACTGATGGCCCTTGAACCATTATAACTACTACACATGACCAATAGCCTTTAGATATCCATTTTACAAGTAATAGGTGTCCATAACCCATAACCATGGCCCTTTAACCATTTTAACCTCTAGATTTCTATAACTCATACCGATGGCCCTTGAACCATTATAACTACTACCGATGACCAATAGCCTTTAGATATCCATTTTACAAGTAATAGGTGTCCATAAACCATAACCATGGCCCTTGAACCATTTTAACCACCAGATGTTCATAACTCATACCGAAGGACTTGAACCATTATAACTACTAGCCATGACCAATAGCCTATAGATATCCATTTTACAAGTAATAGTTGTCCATAACCCATAACCATGGCCCTTGAACCATTGTAATTACTAGATGTCCATAACTCATACTGATGGCCCTTGAACCATTATAACTACTACCCATGACATATAGCCTTTAGATATCCATTTTACAAGTTATAGGTGTCCATAACCCATAACCATGGCCCTTGAACCATTATAACCACTAGAGGTCCATAACTCATACCGATGGCCCTTGAACCATTATAACTACCACCCATAACCAATACCCTTTAGATATCCATTTTACAAGTAATAGGTGTCCATTACCCATAACCATGGCCCTTGAACCATTTTAACCACTAGATGTTCATAACTCATAACGATGGACTTGAACCATTATAACTACTAGCCATGACCAATAGCCTATAGATATTTATTTTACAAGTTATAGGTGTCTATAACCCATAACCATAGCCCTTGAACCATTATGACCTGCAGATGTCCATAACTCATAGTGATGGCCGTTGAACCCTTATAACCACTAGATGTCCATAACTCATACCGATGGCCCTTGAACCATTATAAGCACTAGATGTCCATAACTCATACCGATGGCCCTTGAACACTTATAACTACTAGCCATGACCAATAGCCTACAAATATCCATTTTACAAGTAATTGTTGTCCATAACCCATAACCATGGCCCTTGAACCATTGTAATTACTAGATGTCCATAACTCATACTGATGGCCCTTGAACCATTATAACTACTACCCATGACCAATAGCCTTTAGATATCCATTTTACAAGTAATAGGTGTCCATAACCCATAACCATGGCCCTTGAACCATTTAAACCACTAGATGTTCATAACTCATACCGATGGCACTTGAACCATTATAACTACTAACCATGACCAATAGCCTATAGATATCCATTTTACAAATTATAGGTGTCCATAACCATGGCCCTTGAACCATTATGACCTACAGATTGTTGGAATATGCTTCACATGTATAACATATAGTTATATGGCTAGTTGTTTGTGAGCCTAAAGGGTCACACACTTAAACACTAAACACCATTATATAATTAGTGTAATTAGTGTAATTACATTAATTATTAATATATATAAGCTATGAGCTTGTCTATCATAAGTTTAATATTAAAAGTTAATATTGAAACTTTCTTGTGGGCAAACTAGAAGAAACAAAAGATAGGGACTTGTGGGCAAATAAGACTAATGATTTATGGAAATCATTAAAGGATTGTAATGGCACCATTAAGAGATATAATGGTCCATAAACTCCTTTCTTTGACCACACTTGGCCGTCCCCTCTCACACACACTTTGAAGGTGTTTTGTTTTCTCTCTTTTGCTCTCAAGACTCTAGGACTAGCATCCATTTTACATTGGTGTTCTTGGAAGTGTTGTGTGGACTTGCTTTAGAGGTATTCCCCATTGGAATCCTTGGTTTCGGTTGCTCACAATATCCATCCGAATTCATCATTGATCAAAGGCAACTAGGGTATGATTCTTATACCATTCTCTTTGATTTTTCTTTTAGTTTAATTGTATGATTGATATCAAGATCCTTTCATGGTGATAAATACTTTCCGCTGCGTTTTGTTAATTGTTTTAACCGAAAATCACCATTAGTGGTATCACGAGTCATTATATTAATCATATAATTAGCTAGATTTTGTAAAAAGTGGCAAAAATCAATCGGTTTTGATGTATAAAAATCCCGATCGGAAAGAAAAAAAAAAAACCCTACGGTTTTTTGTTTTTTTTTTTTTTTCGGTTTTTTTTAATTTAAAAGATGGGTTAAAACATGTATTTTTGGAACCCTATTGTCACTTGTTACAAAATCAAATCAAAAAGTTAATCTAGTTTATTGAATTTTTTGATTATTTGGCTTGGAATTCTTGTTTAATTATGTTTTTTGATATGGCAAAACATGTATTTTTGCCATATCCCAAGCCAAAGCCTTGTCAAATTGTTGATTGTTTGTGCAAACCGATGAAAGCCTAGACCGTTTGTGAATGAATGTGGTTGATGTTTGGTTGTTTGTTTATTTCGGGAAAAGCCGTGTTTTTTTTGGCTTAATTGTTGTAATTTGTTTCATTTTTTTTCTTTTATTTTTGGTGCCATTTTTGGGGCAATTTGTAATGTAAAAGTAATAGAATAGATAGTATTTATTTTATCTTTTTATTGTAAATTGTTTGACAAAAATATTGAAGACTTATGAAGAAAACAACAAATTTCCGTCACAAAAGCGAGGGCTGTACGAAAACAGGTTTTCCAGAGGCATACGGACTCCTTTTTGGGCGATTCAAAAGCCCAAAATGCTTGCAAAGTCGTGGGCTACAACTTTCCAGAAGGCCGGGAAGACCAGCGAAGACTCCTTCAGTGACTTTTCGGGCTTCAAAGTCTGCTGGAATTTTCTGGCAGATTACACTTTTTCACAATTTTGGGTTCTACTTGCTCAAGAATGTCTTGGAGCAAGTGGGAGCCCATTGGGTTTATGTAGGCCCGTTTGGGTTCATGTTGGCCCGTCCCCTAGTTTGACCCTTCGGTCCGTCGTGATGACTCACGTGACCGAACCTAGGATTTCATTGGTCGAGGTTTGCACAAAATTATGTTGCATGTTTTATTCTTTGTTTGTGGTTGTTTTTCTTTTCTATTAGATACAAATAGTAAAACAAATTAAAAATGGTTTTTTGACACAAACATTAAAACATTCAAACCCTTAATCATCGATGACTACTAGTTAATCATTGATGATTAAACCTTTAATCTAAAATCGTTTTGAGATTAAACTAAGTTTAAATATGATTTGAAACTCATCACTTAATAATCGCTAAAAGTTTTTACCGTTTATTACAAGACTTATGAAGTGGTATGAATGAAGTACATGATTCATTCATATCTTAAATAAAATTTTATTAAATTAAAATTTAAACATACCTAAAATTTAAGTCACGCCGTCCAATCGGTTGTAAATCACTTGCTTCTATTTTTGAATTCACGTGAGACGTGGTTTGAATCTAGATCCGAGGTCATTATTCTCTACGCGTGAGACCTAGAGCTATTTTGACATGATTTCACATTGGATGACTTAATCGAGTTAACGGTGAGACCTTGACTCGAGGCGACGATGCGACAAACATGCCACTTGACCCTAGATGCTTGTTCACTAGGTGCCATGAAGTCCCATACCTCTAAGAGTTGCACTTGTAATGCAATTGCTGATCGTCACCTACCTATTGGATCTATCACCTCTAGCAGATCAACTGATGCGGTGATAGAAGCTCAATGGGATCTTAGCTTTTAATTAAAATTAATTGGGTAGTTAATTGATTAAAAGAAATTATTATTGAAAATACTATTTTTTGAACTTTGGTTGTTATACAGATAACAACAACATCAAAACCTAAGTATCTCCACTCAAAAATCAGTTCTTGAAAACTGAACCTTACTAATATCAACTTTATCTACTGATATCGAATTCTAAGGATTGTCCTTAGAGATGAGAAAGTTGATACACCTATAAGAGGCCTTACCTGAGGCACCTCCTGTCAGTGATTCTGCTACTGTTCGTCAAGCCTTTACCGAAACGTTTAACGAACACCAAGAAGTTGCTACTCCTATGCTTGTGAGCATGAACCCCGAGATTCGAAAGTACTTCGAGGAACTCACAGCATATGACATGATAAGCGAGTTGAAAATGATATTTCAGCAAAAGGCAGAACTTGAACTGTTCAAAACAGTTAAAGCATTCCACGCTTGCAATCAGGAGGACGGCCAATCAGTTAGCACTTACATCTTGAATATGCAATGCTATCTTGATACAATGGAACGTCTTGGTTACCCCTTACCACAAGTTCTTGGAATGAGCTTGATTCTTACCTCACTATCCAAGGACTATGACCAGTTTGAAAAGTGTTTTAAAAGTACATAGCATGGGGAAGACAATCGTTGAACATGCTATGGTAAAACTGGTTGAGCAAGGGTTACCCAATACTTTTCTTGCAATCAGGGAAGGTAAAACCGCAAGCACAAGGCAAGAGTCTAGGTAAGGGTAAGCTAGTTTACTTTTCCAAACCTACGATTCCCCCACCTGCTAAAAAGGAGCACCCTGAAAAGGATATTTCTTGCCATCATTGCGATGATACTGGCCATTGAAGGAGGAATTGTCCTGCCTACTTGGCAGAGTTGATGAAGGACAAATGTGTTCTAGTTAGCACATTAGGTATCTTCGTTATAGAACTCTATACTTTTCGTAATAAATCTTGAGTGTATGACACTAGTTGTGGAACTCACATTTACACAGATGTGCAAGATTGAATGTGAAGTAGAAAGCTAAATGAATGGAAGCTGTGATCTTATCCTTCCTAATGCGTTAATTATTGTTTTGAACAATTGTAAATTATGCATTGTTTAGCTTTATCGTTTGTTGAATAATGGATTATGATATTTTGTTTTATGAAAAATAACATTTTTTTATAACTATTCCTTGTAATAGTATGTTTGAAATTAATATGCATGATCCTAATTCAAACGATAGTTCTATATACAAATGTAGCACTCAAGAATCCAAATTGGTTTGGATTCTACTTACCTAGAGCATCGTCATCTTTTCCACATAAACAAGAAACGCATTTTGATACTAAAACTCGACGGGCTTCTTTACAAATGATTATGAATCATTTAAAATGCCTCTCTTGTATATTATGGAAAGATAACAAGAAAGCTTTTCTCCCAAGTTGGCGAAAGAGCTACAAATCTACTTGGACTCATACATACTGATGTATGTGGCCCTTTTAGAACTAAGACTAGGGAAGGTGCCACCTACTTTCACTGATGATATCATTCGATGTGGTTATGTTTACTTGATTAAACATCAACATGGAAGCTTTAATGATATCAGTCGCTATGGTTATGTTTACTTGATTAGACATAAACATGAAATCTTTGAAACGTTCAAAGCTTTCTAAAGTAAAAGTAGAAAATCAACTTAGCAAGACAACAAAGGCTTTCAGTCCTGATTAAGGATGAAAGTACATGAGTCAAGAGTTTCCGGATCATCCCTCACATCGTGAGATTGTCTCACAATTCACTCTTTCATACACTCCACAAGATAATGGTGCGTCTGGAAGGAGATATCGGACCCTGTATGACATGGTGCGATCTATGATGAGTCTTAATACTCTTACACTATCCTTTTGAGGGGCATGCACTGAAGTCTGCTGCTCGAATACTTGATATGGTTCCGACCAAAAGGTTAAAAAGACACCATATGAGATATGGCGTGGGAAAGTCCCTAATTTGTCTTACTTGAGGATCTGGGGTTGTGAGGATCTCGTGGAACGAGACATGCCGAACAAACTTGAGCCCATATCTATCAAGTATATCTTCGATTACTATTTTACTTCCCAACTGAGAACAAATGGTTGTTACTCGGTATGCTGAGTTTCTTGAGAACAGTCTCATTTCACAAAGCAAGTGGGAGCACTATAGACTTTGACAAGATTCAAAGTGAAGATACACAACCTTCTGGTAACACTAGCAAATATCATTCTGAGGCTGGACATATAGATGTTGGACCACAGGATGATGTTGTTCCCATTCATAGATCCGCAAGGACACTTCATGCACCTGAACGATATAGATTTATGTCGATGCTGAGGAGCAAGTTTCGAGGATCATTATGAACCCCCTAACTATCAAGTTGCATTATTGAATTTTGAATTCTAAAAATGACTTGAAGCTATGAATGCGAAAATAAAATCCATGAGAGACAATCAAGTTTTGAACTTAGTTGATCTTTCTCAAAACAGTAAGACTGTTGACATGGATGAAAATATACACACCTATAAATCTCTCATAGTAGCAAAAGGTTACACTCAATCCTACTGGATTGACAATGATGAAACCTTCTCGCCTGTTACTAAAGACATTAGGATTCTTATAGTCAAAGTAGTGTACTATGACTATGAGATTTGGTTAATAATGAAATCAAAACGTTTGTTTCACCTAAAACCCAAACTGAGCATGTGTATATATGAAAGCTAGTGGGAGCATTGTCGTTTCTCAAAGTCATACATGTTGATGACATGTCACTCATGTGAAACAATATACCAATGCTACAAGATGAAAATCTTGGCTTGGAAAATATTTTGACATGAAGGATTGTAGGGATACGACATACATACTTGGAGTAAAGATCTATAATGATAGATCAAAGCGGTTAATTGGTTTAAGTCAAAGTGCTTACATTGATAAAATTCTAAACGGTTTAGAATGGTACTCCCAAACGAGGAAGTCCTCGTATGCCACATAATGTAAACTTGAGTGAGACTCAAGGACCTTCCACACCTGATGTGGTGAAGCGAATGAATGTAATCCCCTATGAATCGGCTATTTCATTCATCATGTACGCTGTAAGGAGCACTATGCCAAATGTAACGTCCTTAGGGGACCTTACTAGAAAATACCGACAGAATCCATGAGAGAGTCACTGGATTGCTGTTAAGAACACATTGAAGTATTTTGAAATACTAGATATATGTTCCTTGACTATGGTGGAGATACTGAACTGAAACTAAGTATACTTGCTATACTTATGTTGGTTTTGAAATAGGGCGTGATGACGCTAGATCCTATTTACGAAGGTTCACTACATTCGAATGATTTATCATGATATGTGAAATTCGTACACTTAAAGTTCAAACAGATAACTAACTAGCTGACGCTTTATCGAACTCAATGTCTTGTACCAAACATCTTGAATATGAATGGAACATTGGACTTCGACAAGCTAGTAGTTTCATGTAAATCTGTTTTAGTATTTGGATAATGGAACTGTGAGCAGTTTATATTGGAATAAATTGATATATTTGATATGATCGTTTTTATATGAATATCTACTGTGTTCTATATTTGCATGTTTATATCCATGAATATTTACTGCGTTTTATATTCTAAATTGTCCATTGTCATAATTAATAATATGGGAATATTATTAAGACAAATCTGAGGGCATTGATGACATTATCTTAGTATGACTAAGGATGATGAAATCAAACTCACATGTTGTCCATAATGATGCACAATTGGACTGACCCAACCTATGAGAAATCACTTCATGGATTTATGTCACAAGTGAATCTCACAAAGGCTTTGTCACTTATCCTCTGACTTGAGATGCAAGTTGGTTTGTGTATGTAGAGGGGCAAACTTTGATATGGTTAAACGTTGACCTGAACAAGGCTGCTATAACAACCATTATCGGGTTTGTCATTAAGCATATGACAGACACGTGCAGTCAATAAAGAATTTGTTCCTCCACACATGTGGATTAGATACTACTGGGCCCCTCGATGATTTGAATAGATGTATGTGTGGCCACACCCAAAAGGTAATCAAGATGAATCTTGATTGGTTTTGGTAATCTACTTCAATATATAGATCGAGAAACAGAATCGTTGAAATTTTAGATTGACATTTATCCTTGTCTAAAATTCAACATAGTATCAGTAACAAAAGGATAACTGCTTGAAAAACCTTGAACAAAGATTTTATGAAACTCCTCATGTACTTCTAGGGGCATTGGCGGGTTGCTAGACTCTAACCTTTGCTTGTATAACTACTTGATGTTATCACGTGCGCAAGTGGGAGCTGTTGGAATATGCTTCACATGTATAACATATAGTTATATGGCTAGTTGTTTGTGAGCCTAAAGGGTCACACACTTAAACACTAAACACCATTATATAATTAGTGTAATTAGTGTAATTACATTAATTATTAATATATATAAGCTATGAGCTTGTCTATCATAAGTTTAATATTAAAAGTTAATATTGAAACTTTCTTGTGGGCAAACTAGAAGAAACAAAAGATAGGGACTTGTGGGCAAATAAGACTAATGATTTATGGAAATCATTAAAGGATTGTAATGGCACCATTAAGAGATATAATGGTCCATAAACTCCTTTCTTTGACCACACTTGGCCGTCCCCTCTCACACACACTTTGAAGGTGTTTTGTTTTCTCTCTTTTGCTCTCAAGACTCTAGGACTAGCATCCATTTTACATTGGTGTTCTTGGAAGTGTTGTGTGGACTTGCTTTAGAGGTATTCCCCATTGGAATCCTTGGTTTCGGTTGCTCACAATATCCATCCGAATTCATCATTGATCAAAGGCAACTAGGGTATGATTCTTATACCATTCTCTTTGATTTTTCTTTTAGTTTAATTGTATGATTGATATCAAGATCCTTTCATGGTGATAAATACTTTCCGCTGCGTTTTGTTAATTGTTTTAACCGAAAATCACCATTACAGATGTCCACAACTCGTACTGATGGCCGTTGAACCATTATAACAACTAGATGTCCATAACTCATACCGATGGCCCTTGAACCTTTATAACTACTAGCCATGACCAATAGCCTATAAATATCCATTTTACAAGTAATAGGTGTCCATAACCCATAACCATGGCCCTTGAACCATTATAACCACTCGAGGTCCATAACTCATACCGATGGCCCTTGAACCATTATAACTACTACCCATAACCAATACCCTTTAGATATCCATTCTACAAGTAATAGGTGTCCATATCCCATAACCATGGCCCTTGAACCATTATAACCACTAGATGTCCATAACTCATACTGATTGCCCTTGAACACTTATAACTACTAGCCATGACCAATAGCCTATAGATATCCATTTTACAAGTAATAGTTGTTCATAACCCATAACCATGGCCCTTGAACCATTGTAATTACTAGATGTCCATAACTCATACTGATGGCCCTTGAACCATTATAACTACTACACATGACCAATAGCCTTTAGATATCCATTTTACAAGTAATAGGTGTCCATAACCCATAACCATGGCCCTTTAACCATTTTAACCTCTAGATTTCTATAACTCATACCGATGGCCCTTGAACCATTATAACTACTACCGATGACCAATAGCCTTTAGATATCCATTTTACAAGTAATAGGTGTCCATAAACCATAACCATGGCCCTTGAACCATTTTAACCACCAGATGTTCATAACTCATACCGAAGGACTTGAACCATTATAACTACTAGCCATGACCAATAGCCTATAGATATCCATTTTATAAGTAATAGTTGTCCATAACCCATAACCATGGCCCTTGAACCACTGTAATTACTAGATGTCCATAACTCATACTGATGGCCCTTGAACCATTATAACTACTACCCATGACATATAGCCTTTAGATATCCATTTTACAAGTTATAGGTGTCCATAACCCATAACCATGGCCCTTGAACCATTATAACCACTAGAGGTCCATAACTCATACCGATGGCCCTTGAACCATTATAACTACCACCCATAACCAATACCCTTTAGATATCCATTTTACAAGTAATAGGTGTCCATTACCCATAACCATGGCCCTTGAACCATTTTAACCACTAGATGTTCATAACTCATAACGATGGACTTGAACCATTATAACTACTAGCCATGACCAATAGCCTATAGATATTTATTTTACAAGTTATAGGTGTCTATAACCCATAACCATAGCCCTTGAACCATTATGACCTGCAGATGTCCATAACTCATAGTGATGGCCGTTGAACCCTTATAACCACTAGATGTCCATAACTCATACCGATGGCCCTTGAACCATTATAAGCACTAGATGTCCATAACTCATACCGATGGCCCTTGAACACTTATAACTACTAGCCATGACCAATAGCCTACAAATATCCATTTTACAAGTAATTGTTGTCCATAACCCATAACCATGGCCCTTGAACCATTGTAATTACTAGATGTCCATAACTCATACTGATGGCCCTTGAACCATTATAACTACTACCCATGACCAATAGCCTTTAGATATCCATTTTACAAGTAATAGGTGTCCATAACCCATAACCATGGCCCTTGAACCATTTAAACCACTAGATGTTCATAACTCATACCGATGGCACTTGAACCATTATAACTACTAACCATGACCAATAGCCTATAGATATCCATTTTACAAATTATAGGTGTCCATAACCATGGCCCTTGAACCATTATGACCTACAGATGTCCACAACTCGTACTGATGGCCGTTGAACCATTATAACAACTAGATGTCCATAACTCATACCGATGGCCCTTGAACCTTTATAACTACTAGCCATGACCAATAGCCTATAAATATCCATTTTACAAGTAATAGGTGTCCATAACCCATAACCATGGCCCTTGAACCATTATAACCACTCGAGGTCCATAACTCATACCGATGGCCCTTGAACCATTATAACTACTACCCATAACCAATACCCTTTAGATATCCATTCTACAAGTAATAGGTGTCCATATCCCATAACCATGGCCCTTGAACCATTATAACCACTAGATGTCCATAACTCATACTGATTGCCCTTGAACACTTATAACTACTAGCCATGACCAATAGCCTATAGATATCCATTTTACAAGTAATAGTTGTTCATAACCCATAACCATGGCCCTTGAACCATTGTAATTACTAGATGTCCATAACTCATACTGATGGCCCTTGAACCATTATAACTACTACACATGACCAATAGCCTTTAGATATCCATTTTACAAGTAATAGGTGTCCATAACCCATAACCATGGCCCTTTAACCATTTTAACCTCTAGATTTCTATAACTCATACCGATGGCCCTTGAACCATTATAACTACTACCGATGACCAATAGCCTTTAGATATCCATTTTACAAGTAATAGGTGTCCATAAACCATAACCATGGCCCTTGAACCATTTTAACCACCAGATGTTCATAACTCATACCGAAGGACTTGAACCATTATAACTACTAGCCATGACCAATAGCCTATAGATATCCATTTTACAAGTAATAGTTGTCCATAACCCATAACCATGGCCCTTGAACCATTGTAATTACTAGATGTCCATAACTCATACTGATGGCCCTTGAACCATTATAACTACAACCCATGACCAATAGCCTTTAGATATCCATTTTACAAGTAATAGGTGTCCATAACCCATAACCATGGCCCTTGAACCATTTAAACCACTAGATGTTCATAACTCATACCGATGGCACTTGAACCATTATAACTACTAACCATGACCAATAGCCTATAGATATCCATTTTACAAATTATAGGTGTCCATAACCATGGCCCTTGAACCATTATGACCTACAGATGTCCACAACTCGTACTGATGGCCGTTGAACCATTATAACAACTAGATGTCCATAACTCATACCGATGGCCCTTGAACCTTTATAACTACTAGCCATGACCAATAGCCTATAAATATCCATTTTACAAGTAATAGGTGTCCATAACCCATAACCATGGCCCTTGAACCATTATAACCACTCGAGGTCGATAACTCATACCGATGGCCCTTGAACCATTATAACTACTACCCATAACCAATACCCTTTAGATATCCATTTTACAAGTAATAGGTGTCCATAACCCATAACCATGGCCCTTGAACAATTATAACCACTAGATGTCCATAACTGATAGTGATGGCCCTTGAACCATTATAACTACTAGCCATGACCAATAACCTATAGATATCCATTTTACAAGTAATAGGTCTCCATTAGCCATATCCATGGCCCTTGAACCATTATAACCACTAGATGTTTATAACTCATACCGATGGACTTGAACCATTATAACTACTAGCCATGACCAATAGCCTATAGATATCCATTTTACAAATTATAGGTGTCCATAACCCATAACCATGGCCCTTGAACCATTATGACCTATAGATATCCATAACTCATACTGATGGCCCTTGAACCATTATAACCACTAGATGTCCATAACTCATACCGATGGTCCTTGAACCATTATAACAACCACCCATAACCAATACCCTTTAGATATCCATTTTACAAGTAATTGGTGTCCATAACCCATAACCGATGGCCCTTGAACCATTACAACTACTACCCATGACAATAGCCTATAGATATCCATTTTACAAGTAAAAGGTGTTCATAACCTATAACCATGGCCCTAGAACCATTTTAACCACTAGATTTCCATAACTCATACCGATGGCCGTTGAACCATTATAACTACTAGCCATCACCAATAGCCTACAGATATTCATTTTTCAAGAAATAGGTGTCCATAACCCATAACAATGGCCCTTGAACCATTAAAACCACAAGATATGCATAACTCATAGCGATGGCCCTTGAACCATTATAACTACTAGCCATGACCAATAGCTTATAGATATCCATTTTACAAGTAATAGGTGTCCATAACCCATAACCATGGCCCTTGAACCATTATAACCACTAGATGTCCATAACTCATACCGATGACCCTTGAACCATTATAACTACTACCCATGACCAATAGCCTTTAGATATTCATTTTACTAGTAATAGGTGTCCATAACCCAAAACCATGGCCCTTGAACCATTTTAACCAATAGATGTCCATAACTCATACCGATGGCCCTTAAACCATTATAACTACTAGCCATGACCAATAACCTATAGATATCCATTTTACAAGTTATAGGTGTCCATAAACCATAACCAAGGCCCTTGAGCAATTATGACCAGTAGATGTCCATAACTCATACCGATGGCCCTTGAACCATTATAACCACTACCCATGACCAATAGCCTATAGATAATCATTTTACAAGTAATAGGTGTCCATAACCCATAACCATGTCCCTTGAACCATTATAACCAGTAGATGTCCATAACTAATACCGATGGTCCTTGAACCATTACAGCTACTAGCCATGACCAATAGCCTACAGATATCCATTTTACAAGTAATAGGTGTCCATAACCCATAACCATGGCCCTTGAACCATTATAACCACTAGATGTCCATAACTCATAGCGATGGCCCTTGAACCATTATAACTACTACCCATGACCAATAGCATATGGATATCCATTTTACAAGTAATAGGTGTCCATAACCCATAACCATGGCCCTTGAACCATTATAACCACTAGATGTCCGTAACTCATACCGATGACCTTTGAACCATTATAACTACTACCCATAACCAATAGCCTTTAGATATCCATTTTACAGGTAATAGATGTCCATAACCATGGCCCTTGAACCATTATGACCTATAGATGTCCACAACTCATACTGATGGCCGTTGAACCATTATATCAACTAGATGTCCATAACTCATACCGATGGCCCTTGAACCTTTATAACTACTAACCATGACCAATAGCCTATAAATATCCATTTTACAAGTAATAGGTGTCCATAACACATAACCATGGCCCTTGAACCATTATAACCACTCGAGGTCCATAAATCATACCGATGGCCCTTGAACCATTATAACTACTACCCATAACCAATACCCTTTAGATATCCATTTTACAAGTAATAGGTGTCCATAACCCATAACCATGGCCCTTGAACAATTATAACCACTAGATGTCCATAACTGATAGTGATGGCCCTTGAACCATTATAACTACTAGCCATGACCAATAACCTATAGATATCCATTTTACAAGTAATAGGTCTCCATTAGCCATATCCATGGCCCTTGAACCATTATAACCACTAGATGTTCATAACTCATACCGATGGACTTGAACCATTATAACTACTAGCCATGACCAATAGCCTATAGATATCCATTTTACAAATTATAGGTGTCCATAACCCATAACCATGGCCCTTGAACCATTATGACCTATAGATATCCATAACTCATACTGATGGCCCTTGAACCATTATAACCACTAGATGTCCATAACTCATACCGATGGTCCTTGAACCATTATAACAACCACCCATAACCAATACCCTTTAGATATCCAATTTACAAGTAATTGGTGTCCATAACCCATAACCGATGGCCCTTGAACCATTACAACAACTACCCATGACAATAGCCTATATATATCCATTTTACAAGTAAAAGGTGTTCATAACCTATAACCATGGCCCTAGAACCATTTTAACCACTAGATTTCCATAACTCATACCGATGGCCGTTGAACCATTATAACTACTAGCCATCACCAATAGCCTACAGATATTCATTTTTCAAGAAATAGGTGTCCATAACCCATAACAATGGCCCTTGAACCATTAAAACCACAAGATGTGCATAACTCATAGCGATGGCCCTTGAACCATTATAACTACTAGCCATGACCAATAGCTTATAGATATCCATTTTACAAGTAATAGGTGTCCATAACCCATAACCATGGCCCTTGAACCATTATAACCACTAGATGTCCATAACTCATACCGATGACCCTTGAACCATTATAACTACTACCCATGACCAATAGCCTTTAGATATTCATTTTACAAGTAATAGGTGTCCATAACCCAAAACCATGGCCCTTGAACCATTTTAACCAATAGATGTCCATAACTCATACCGATGGCCCTTAAACCATTATAACTACTAGCCATGACCAATAACCTATAGATATCCATTTTACAAGTTATAGGTGTCCATAAACCATAACCAAGGCCCTTGAGCAATTATGACCAGTAGATGTCCATAACTCATACCGATGGCCCTTGAACCATTATAACCACTACCCATGACCAATAGCCTATAGATAATCATTTTACAAGTAATAGGTGTCCATAACCCATAACCATGTCCCTTGAACCATTATAACCAGTAGATGTCCATAACTAATACCGATGGTCCTTGAACCATTACAGCTACTAGCCATGACCAATAGCCTACAGATATCCATTTTACAAGTAATAGGTGTCCATAACCCATAACCATGGCCCTTGAACCATTATAACCACTAGATGTCCATAACTCATAGCGATGGCCCTTTAACCATTATAACTACTACCCATGACCAATAGCATATGGATATCCATTTTACAAGTAATAGGTGTCCATAACCCATAACCATGGCCCTTGAACCATTATAACCACTAGATGTCCGTAACTCATACCGATGACCTTTGAACCATTATAACTACTACCTATAACCAATAGCCTTTAGATATCCATTTTACAGGTAATAGATGTCCATAACCATGGCCCTTGAACCATTATGACCTATAGATGTCCACAACTCATACTGATGGCCGTTGAACCATTATATCAACTAGATGTCCATAACTCATACCGATGGCCCTTGAACCTTTATAACTACTAACCATGACCAATAGCCTATAAATATCCATTTTACAAGTAATAGGTGTCCATAACACATAACCATGGCCCTTGAACCATTATAACCACTCGAGGTCCATAAATCATACCGATGGCCCTTGAACCATTATAACTACTACCCATGACCAATAGCATATGGATATCCATTTTACAAGTAATAGGTGTCCATAACCCATAACCATGGCCCTTGAACCATTATAACCACTAGATGTCCGTAACTCATACCGATGACCTTTGAACCATTATAACTACTACCCATAACCAATAGCCTTTAGATATCCATTTTACAGGTAATAGATGTCCATAACCATGGCCCTTGAACCATTATGACCTATAGATGTCCACAACTCATACTGATGGCCGTTGAACCATTATATCAACTAGATGTCCATAACTCATACCGATGGCCCTTGAACCTTTATAACTACTAACCATGACCAATAGCCTATAAATATCCATTTTACAAGTAATAGGTGTCCATAACACATAACCATGGCCCTTGAACCATTATAACCACTCGAGGTCCATAAATCATACCGATGGCCCTTGAACCATTATAACTACTACCCATAACCAATACCCTTTAGATATCCATTTTACAAGTAATAGGTGTCCATAACCCATAACCATGGCCCTTGAACAATTATAACCACTAGATGTCCATAACTGATAGTGATGGCCCTTGAACCATTATAACTACTAGCCATGACCAATAACCTATAGATATCCATTTTACAAGTAATAGGTCTCCATTAGCCATATCCATGGCCCTTGAACCATTATAACCACTAGATGTTCATAACTCATACCGATGGACTTGAACCATTATAACTACTAGCCATGACCAATAGCCTATAGATATCCATTTTACAAATTATAGGTGTCCATAACCCATAACCATGGCCCTTGAACCATTATGACCTATAGATATCCATAACTCATACTGATGGCCCTTGAACCATTATAACCACTAGATGTCCATAACTCATACCGATGGTCCTTGAACCATTATAACAACCACCCATAACCAATACCCTTTAGATATCCATTTTACAAGTAATTGGTGTCCATAACCCATAACCGATGGCCCTTGAACCATTACAACAACTACCCATGACAATAGCCTATAGATATCCATTTTACAAGTAAAAGGTGTTCATAACCTATAACCATGGCCCTAGAACCATTTTAACCACTAGATTTCCATAACTCATACCAATGGCCGTTGAACCATTATAACTACTAGCCATCACCAATAGCCTACAGATATTCATTTTTCAAGAAATAGGTGTCCATAACCCATAACAATGGCCCTTGAACCATTAAAACCACAAGATGTGCATAACTCATAGCGATGGCCCTTGAACCATTATAACTACTAGCCATGACCAATAGCTTATAGATATCCATTTTACAAGTAATAGGTGTCCATAACCCATAACCATGGCCCTTGAACCATTATAACCACTAGATGTCCATAACTCATACCGATGACCCTTGAACCATTATAACTACTACCCATGACCAATAGCCTTTAGATATTCATTTTACAAGTAATAGGTGTCCATAACCCAAAACCATGGCCCTTGAACCATTTTAACCAATAGATGTCCATAACTCATACCGATGGCCCTTAAACCATTATAACTACTAGCCATGACAAATAACCTATAGATATCCATTTTACAAGTTATAGGTGTCCATAAACCATAACCAAGGCCCTTGAGCAATTATGACCAGTAGATGTCCATAACTCATACCGATGGCCCTTGAACCATTATAACCACTACCCATGACCAATAGCCTATAGATAATCATTTTACAAGTAATAGGTGTCCATAACCCATAACCATGTCCCTTGAACCATTATAACCAGTAGATGTCCATAACTAATACCGATGGTCCTTGAACCATTACAGCTACTAGCCATGACCAATAGCCTACAGATATCCATTTTACAAGTAATAGGTGTCCATAACCCATAACCATGGCCCTTGAACCATTATAACCACTAGATGTCCATAACTCATAGCGATGGCCCTTTAACCATTATAACTACTACCCATGACCAATAGCATATGGATATCCATTTTACAAGTAATAGGTGTCCATAACCCATAACCATGGCCCTTGAACCATTATAACCACTAGATGTCCGTAACTCATACCGATGACCTTTGAACCATTATAACTACTACCCATAACCAATAGCCTTTAGATATCCATTTTACAGGTAATAGATGTCCATAACCATGGCCCTTGAACCATTATGACCTATAGATGTCCACAACTCATACTGATGGCCGTTGAACCATTATATCAACTAGATGTCCATAACTCATACCGATGGCCCTTGAACCTTTATAACTACTAACCATGACCAATAGCCTATAAATATCCATTTTACAAGTAATAGGTGTCCATAACACATAACCATGGCCCTTGAACCATTATAACCACTCGAGGTCCATAAATCATACCGATGGCCCTTGAACCATTATAACGACTACCCATAACCAATACCCTTTAGATATCCATTTTACAAGTAATAGGTGTCCATAACCCATAACCATGGCCCTTGAACAATTATAACCACTAGATGTCCATAACTGATAGTGATGGGCCTTGAACCATTATAACTACTAGCCATGACCAATAACATATAGATATCCATTTTACAAGTAATAGGTCTCCATTAGCCATAACCATGGCCCTTGAACCATTATAACCACTAGATGTTCATAACTCATACCGATGGACTTGAACCATTATAACTACTATCCATGACCAATAGCCTATAGATATCCATTTTACAAATTATAGGTGTCCATAACCCATAACCATGGCCCTTGAACCATTATGACCTATAGATATCCATAACCCATACTGATGGCCCTTGAACCATTATAACCACTAGATGTCCATAACTCATACCGATGGTCCTTGAACCATTATAACAACCACCCATAACCAATACCCTTTAGATATCCATTTTACAAGTAATAGGTGTCCATAACCCATAACCGATGGCCCTTAAACCATTACAACTACTACCCATGACAATAGCCTATAGATATCCATTTTACAAGTAAAAGGTGTTCATAACCTATAACCATGGCCCTTGAACCATTTTAACCACTAGATTTCCATAACTCATACCGATGGCCGTTGAACCATTATAACTACTAGCCATCACCAATAGCCTACAGATATTCATTTTTCAAGAAATAGGTGTCCATAACCCATAACCATGGCCCTTGAACCATTATAACCACAAGATGTCCATAACTCATAGCGATGGCCCTTGAACCATTATAACTACTAGCCATGACCAATAACCTTTAGATATTCATTTTACAAGTAATAGATGTCCATAACCCAAAACCATGGACCTTGAACCATTTTAACCACTAGATGTCCATAACTCATACCGATGGCCCTTAAACCATTATAACTACTAGCCATGACAAATAACCTATAGATATCCATTTTACAAGTTATAGGTGTCCATAAACCATAACCAAGGCCCTTGAGCAATTATGACCAGTAGATGTCCATAACTCATACCGATGGCCCTTGAACCATTATAACCACTAGATGTCCATAACTCATACCGATGGCCCTTGAACCTTTATAACTACTAGCCATGACCAATAGCCTATAGATTATCATTTTACAAGTAATAGGTGTCCATAACCCATAACCATGTCCGTTGAACCATTATAACCAGTAGATGTCCATAACTAATACCGATGGTCCTTGAACCATTACAGCTACTAGCCACGACCAATAGCCTACAGATATCCATTTTACAAGTAATAGGTGTCCATAACCCATAACCATGGCCCTTGAACCATTATAACCACTAGATGTCCATAACTCATAGCGATGGCCCTTGAACCATTATAACTACTAGCCATGACCAATAGCCTATGGATATCCATTTTACAGGTAATAGGTGTCCATAACCCATAACCATGGCCCTTGAACCATTATAACCACTAGATGTCCGTAACTCATACCGATGACCCTTGAACCATTATAACTGCTACTGATATGAATATGGCAGATTTGGACTCTAAAAGTGATAATTTGGTTCTAGTCACGTGGAAAGGTGATGTGGCATGTTATTTGGCAAATTTTGTTTGCATGGCAACGTGGAAGTTGAATTGAAGATGCATGGAGCCTTATTATTACAAGAAACATTTTATTGCTTTGAATATGCCATTTTATGGCATTTATATTTCGTTTTATGGTTGTTTATTGCAAGTCTTTTGGGTTTTTGTAACCTTCATTTCGTTTTTAGGCTTTATCTAGCCATTTCCTTGCTTTTAATCATCATTCACGAATTTTTATCAAAGAAACTTTGTGTTCTTGAGTTGTTGCTGCACTCACAACCATCATTTGAGGGAAGGTTTCCTGATTTTGATTTGATCTCAAACCAATAGGTCTTGGTTTGTTATCACCGATTATCAAGTTATAGGTCTAGCTTGATTTTCACACTATCCATTGTTTATTTCGTTTGTGTTCTCCTGCAAACACTCATAAACAGCCCTAATTCTGTCCCAATTGTTTCTGAATTTCCAAACACTTTAAACAGCAAAAACAAAACCCTCCATACTCGTATCGTTTGTGGTATCAGAGCAATTTCAGATGAATTGAGAAGACCCTTATTTCCTCCATAACCTTCAAGAAGCATTGAGGAACGTAACTGATGGTACTTATTTTAGGCATCCCGTTCGTGGACAGCTAAGGGTCGTAGAAGAATTTAAAGTAACAGAATTGCCTGAATTTGGTGGAGGAACTGATCCAGAAAAATATTTGGATTGGGAAAGGAAGATTGAAAGAATGTTTGAATCCAAGGAGTTATGTGATGAGAAGGCTTGCAAGTATGCAATTCTGAAGTTGAGTGGTGGTGCTTCATTGTGGTTTGAAGGGCTTAAGGCCAAGAGAACACGTGAAGGAAAGGAGAAGATCTCATCTTGGGAATCTTTAAAAAGAAAACTACGAAAGAGGTATGTGCCAACTAATCATAAAATCGCCACTTATAGAAAAATGGCTGATTTGAAGCAAGGGAAGATGAGTGTTGGAGAATATATTGATGAATTTGAGAAATTAGCCTTAATGGGTGATATTGAAGAAATAGAGGAACAAAAGATGGCTCGTTTTCTAAGGGGACTGAATTACAATAATGCTCACACGGTGGAACTCTATCCCTATACTGATTTTGGAACACTTTGTAACTTGTGTCTAAAATTGGAAACTCAAGTGAAGACAAGATATGGAGCAACTTCAAGCTTGGAATCTTCCAAAAACGAACCATGTACCAGAACTGGAACTAGCACAAAAGCAGCCCTTACACCTAGTCCTATTGGTGCTAGTAGTTCCACAACAGCCCCAAAGTTGAGTAGTGCAAGCAAGGAGACCAGTTTGTCCAAAGTTCATTGTTTCAAATGTCAAGGGTTTTGGCATTATCAAAATGCTTGTCCAAACAAGAGGGTGGTGACTTTAAGGGAAGCTTTTGAATGTCGTGAGGAATTAATGGAAGTAGAAAGATTGGCTGCCCTTTTCAATGATGAACAGGAATCTGAAGAAGAAGAGGAGGAGAAGTATGAGGCACCGGTATATGATACAACCTTGGTACTTGGAACTCTTCAAACTCAAGTTGTAAACGTTGAGGTTGCTGATGTTGATCAATGGGACCAATTGTTTCACACCAAATGTTTGGTTAGAGACAAGTGGTGCAGTTTGATAATCGATGGTGGATGTTGTACTAATGTGGCTTCTAGTGAAATGGTGACTAAGTTGGGTCTGATTACTACATCCCATCCTAGACCATATGCACTTCATTGGTTGGATGATGGAAGCAAGGTGAACGTGACAAAACAACTTAGAGTTGGTTTGGCCATGGGATCGTATGAGATGAAGTTTTGTGTTACGTTATTCCCATGGATGCTTGTCACATTTTGTTGGGACATCCTTGGCAGTTTGATAGGGATGTTTTACACAAGGTAAGGAGTAATGAGTATGAGTAAAGGCACAATGGTAAAAAAAAATTGTGTTAAAACCTATGTCTTCAACAGCCGTGAGATCAATGAGTAACAAACAGGCCAAGAAGCCAAATCTCACCATGTTTGCTAGTGAAAGGGAGGTGGAACATGTTCTTGACCAAGGAGATGTGGTTTACATGCTTGTGTCTAAAGAAGATCCAAAGGTGGGGCAGATTGTGCAAGAAGAAGGCCCAGTTGTTGATTTGCTCAAGGAGTATCAAGATGTGTTCCCAAGTGAATTACCACCAGGTTTGCCTCCAATCCGTGGTATTGAACATCAAGTTGACCTTATTCCAGGTGCATCTTTGCCTAATAAGGCCGCATATCGTTGCAATCCGGAGGAAACAAAGGAATTGCAAAACCAGATTGATGAACTCATGAAAATGGGCTATGTTCGTGAAAGTTTCAGCCCAGGTGCTGTTCCGGTGTTATTGGTGCCAAAGAAGGATGGTTCTTGGAGAATGTGTGTGGATAGTAGAGCCGTGAATAATATAAGCATCAAGTACAGGTTTCCCATTCCTAGACTTGATGATATGTTGGATGAATTGCATGGATCTGTTGTGTTCTCAAAAATTGATTTCAGTAGTGGTTATCATCAAATCAGAATGCGTGAAGGTGATGAATGGAAAACAGCTTTCAAGACTAATCATGGCTTGTATGAATGGACGGTGATGCCATTTCGTGTAACTAATGCACCTAGCACTTTCATGAGGTTGATGAATGAAGTGTTAAAATCGTTTTTGGACAGATTTGTGGTTGTATACCTTGATGACATCTTGGTGTATAGCAGAAGCATGGAGGATCATTTGGTGCATTTGAAACAAGTGTTTGAGACCCTTAGAGCAGAACAACTCTATGGAAAGCAAGAGAAGTGCTCATTTATGGTGGATAAGGTGGTATTTTTGGGCTATGTTGTGTCTAAAGATGGTGTGTCTGTTGATCAATCAAAGATAGAAGCAATCAAGTCGTGGCCCTGTTAAGGCAAAAAGCCTTACCCCTTTGGATCTTAAGATAACAAAACAACCTAGACTAGCTTTGATTAATATGTAGAATAATATAGCTAAGTTTAGGTCTGATACTGAGTGATCAGTATTGGAACTCAGTATCAGTACTCAGTATCAGATAGTGATACTGAGTAGAAGGACTGAGTGATACTCAGTATAGTAACGGACTAAGATCAAATCCCTTGATCTTAGTCATTTTCCTTACTTAGTCCTTCGGTTACTCCTTTGCTCATTATGTAAGATCTCTATAACATTATAAATAGAGATCATCTTGCAAAGGAGTACTCACCAATTCACTCTACACTTTCATATCTTGTAATTGATCAGTGGTATTGCTTTTCCGCAGCATACCACACTTAGTGGATTTGTACACCGACTCTAATACTGTGTTCTACACTTTAATTGTGTCTTGTATAATCAATCTAATCAATTAACTTACAAACCAGGGGTGTTGTGACCTAACAACTGGTATCAGAGCAGGCTAAATAATCTCTTATTTAGTCGATCTATAACCCTGGCAGCCATTTCCTACATCTATCCCTCCAACACTCAAAAATCCAAAATGTCTACAATTGTTGCACCAATTATGTCTGGAAAGGGAGTACCCATCTTTGATGGAAAAGACTTCCATCAATGGAAGCTCAAAGCTCAGTGGTATCTTGAATCTATTCACCATGAGATGCTCACTGTGCTAAATGATGGTCCCATCATTCCACAAACTGTGGAACCTGTTGCTGCTATTGATGATGCTCCTGAGGGCATAAGATCTGTACCTAAACTAAAGCACAACTGGACTGATACTGACCGTCAGTTGTATGCTTTAGACTCCAGAGCCAAAGGGGTGATTGGTAATGCTGTTACCAAAGAGATACTTAATGCAATTATGAAATTGCCAACAGCAAAGGCTATGTGGGATAGCCTATCAGTCACCTATGAAGGTACATCAAAGGTGAAGTTGCAAAGAAAAAGCAACATGAGAAGGAAATATGAAAATTTCTTTTCAACTCCAAATGAAGACATCACCACTCTCTATAACAGATTCAATACTGTTATCCATGATTTAATCAGTGTAGGCATTGTGAAAGAGGAAGGAGAGCTTGTTCAAAAGTTCCTGGATAGTCTTCCTCACCAATTTCTTGACATGACAAACTCTGTCAATGCTGCTAACAACATTGAGTCATACACTCTTCAAACTTTGTATGGTCTAATGCTGAATCATGAGGAGAATAATGCTGCAAGACTGATCAACTGGAAGAAAACTGACAAGTCTTCCACTGGTATGGCTCTAGTTGTGCAACAGGCTTATACTGTGACTGAGCCAGATGAACCAGAAGTTGATTTTGCTGATGCTGAGGCAGAAGAGCTTGAAACTCAAATGGCTCTCATGTCTATGAAGCTGGACCAGTTGAAGAAGAAGAGGCTTGGTGTTAGCTCTTCTAATACTGACCCAAGATCAGGTCTGTGCTATAGGTGTGGAAAGCCTGGACATATTCTGGAAGAAAAGAAGAAGATATTGCTCAGGGGAAGAAAAGAAGAAGATATCTTCTGCTCAGGGGGAGAAAAGAAGAAGATATTGCTACCTATGCTGTTGTATTTTTTGTTTATCTCTTTGTAATTGTTTTGTTATCATTAGATAGGGGGAGATTGTTAAGGCTTTTTGCCTTAACAATCTCCCCCTATCTAATGATAACAAAACAATTACAAAGAGATAAACAAAAAATACAACAGCATAGGTAGCAATATCTTCTTCTTCATTTGCTGTTGATGACTTCATTCTCATAGAAGACTTCTTGTTTAATGTGGACAAACTCTTCTCTGCTTTTGAGTTCATCCCTTCTACTATTCAGAACTGCAACAATCTTCTTTCTGAACCAAGAGTCTTCTTTCTTGGTGATCATCCATTTCAGTCCAACAAGGTGACTGATTTGAGCTCTTGGTAGATCTTCTTCAGAAATGAAGCACTCTCTATCCTCTGAGTCAGTATACATATATCCAGAAGTTGGATATATGACACTCTTTTGATCCTGAAATACAAGGTTAGGAGGAAGAGGGTACTTTCTAAGATACTTGTATGTATGAAGGCATTCTGGTCTGTTGTTTGAGTAAGCCTCAGTCATCACACTGAGTGTTCTGTACTCTATTTCATGAAGTAAGTCCTTCTCATAACATACTGCAGCTACTGCACAGATCTCATCCAAGACTATTTGATCATAGGTTGATTTCTTTGGAAGCTCTTTGATCAGTCTTGTGATCTTTACCCAGTCTTGAAGACCAATTCTTTGAATATCATGAATAAATATCTTCACGGGGGGACTGGTTAAGCCAGTACAAGTGATAGTAATTCTTCCTTCTTTGAGCTTCACTTTTACTTTATTGACATCCAGATTTAACCAATGTATCCCCCTTACATTTTGAAATGTTTTGGTCCTCAAGAACTCCTTTCTTTGTTCCTTATACTGAGTCCTAGCAGCAACCATATTCCAATAATGTTGAATATGGTCTGGACCCTTTCTTGAGATTCTATGTGAAGGACCAGGAGTATCAGTATCTGGGTCAGATTCTGGTTCAGTTTTGACTCCCAACTCTTGCTCATATAAAAATCTTTCTTGTTCTGCCCAGAGTTGTTGAGGAGTCAGTCTAGGAGCCTGCTCGGTATCACTGTCCCTTGTAAGAACAGGTCTTCTTTGTCTTGTTACCAGAGGAGCAGATTCCTCACTTGATTCAGAAGAAGTAAGAACAGCATTGATAGGTCTTCTTGATAAGGAACTCCTTCTTCTAATCACCAGATTTTCTGGTTCTTCATCATCCGAGGATGATGATGAAGAACTTTCTTGTGCTACCAGATTTAGTGCATAGTTTACTAAATCTGGTTCTTCATCTTCATCATCAGCAATAGGCCAGATGAAAGGCCTATAGACCACAATTTGTAAATTATTCTCTTCAAAAGTTTGCTGTGGTTGGTCAGTATGAGTCTCCCCCTGAGCAGATGGCTCAAGTGGGTCTTGAACTTGTAATTCTGACCTTATTCTTTGTCTTCTTCTCTCATACTGAATGCGAAATGGCTCAGTATGAGGGCTTTGCTGATGTTGTTGTTGTGGAGGTTGATCTTCATTCAATCTTCTTCTTTTCTCCCCCTGAGCAGAAGGCTCAGTTTGATCAACCTCAGTATCTCTTTGTCTCTTCTCCCCCCTTTTGTTATCATTGGATGAGGAGGGAAGAGGATCAGTATCACCACCCATGTCCCCTTCAGGTTGTTCAAGAGTAGGTGAGGGCATGGGCTCAGTTGCAGCATCAGTATCACCAGCACCTCCTTCTCCTTCTCCTTCTTCATTGTGGTCACCATGTGAACCTGGTGGAGTTTGTGGAGGCTGCTGTGGTTGTTGAAGGAGTGATACTGACTGTTTTATTAAATCAATATCACCACTCATCTTGTCCATTCTGGCTAGTATTACATTTTGAGTTTGTTGGATGGCCAGAATGTGCTGCATGATTGCTTGCAGAGTCACTTGGTCTGCTGAAGCCTGAGATGCCTGAATGCCCTGCACAGATGGTGCTAAAGAAACAAAAATATAAAACTGGTTAGAAAGAAAGGTTTATCAAATAGAATTGTGGTGTTGTTTAATTCTACAATCATATAAACAGAGTTTGTGAAGTCTGTATTTCATCTGGTATAGGATGAAATATTGTGGACTTGTGCATAGCATGTGTAAGAAGATTTTAGTAAAGGTGAGTGTGAAAATTTAAGTAGCTCAGTATAGGATAAGTCACATTTACTAAAAGGTTTGGGTGTGGGAATTCGAAGCCTGGGATGTGCTTCTTGTTATTTTCAATGTTTATCACTCGGTATGAGAGTGATAACAGAAATGTGGCTAAACCCCATGGAAATATTTGGATTTTGTGGCTTAAAGGTTTGTGATCATTTCTTGAATGATGCTACCCAACTCAAAAATAAGTTGGACATGATTCAAGCAGCACCAGTGGGTGTCAGTATGACATCAACCACCATTGTCTCTTTAAATGTTGAGACAACTGTAGACTGACAATGATCAATTTAGTGTGCTCAGTATATGAATTTTGCATAGCAGCAGTGGGCTAGCTATGTTGGCCATAAGGGGATATATATTTGAAAGATCGTTTGAGACTTTGGTCAGTATTGAGTTGGTACTGGCCAATACTTAGTCTCTATTTGGGAATGAAATATATATATATAAGTTTAAGGGTTTTTTAGAAATTCATACCTGAGACTCTGTCAGATTCCCTTCGAGCATCTGCAGAGGTCGGTGCAGGATCATGTGTTTGTTGATGTGCAGCACCAACATCTTCAATACCGACCTCTCTGTCATGCTGAGCACCTTCCAGTGCAGTTTGTGCATATTGAATCTCCACATCAAGAGGAACATGAGGTTCCTGAATTGGTTGAGCAGGTGGAGCTAGTTCTGGACCTGGAAGGTCAGCGGTGGCTGCAACAAAGCTTTGGGCTTGAATAGATGCAGTTAATGATGGAACATTTGCAGGCTGCACCTCCTCAGATGATAAGTTGCCCATAATGATAGGAGAAACATTCCTTCTTCTTCTTTGAAGGACTAGTGGTGTGTCTTCTAAGGACTCAGTTTCAAGAATGTTTTCAAAATGAGGAGCAGCAAGAACCTGTGCAGGTGGAGAGATATGTTGTTGAGTCGGTTCTTGAACTTGTGGAACATCCTGCATCTCAATATCTTGACCAGCCTGTGCTCCCTTACCACTATCATCATCATTATCATTGTCTGACTCAGTATCAGACATGTCTTCTACATCATCAATGTGTTCTTGAACAATGGCCCACATAGGAGGACTTAGAAGAGGTTCTCCTTCTCTTGGTCTGTAAAAGAAAATCTTCTCACTGAGTGGAGGAAGATCAACTCTTGGACTGTGAAATTCATCATAAATGTGTGTGGGCATTGAGTGTTGAAATATGAGTGATAGAAATCTGCAGAAAGGGACATTGCATTCCCTTGTATTTGCTCGAACCAGAGTACCTAATTCATTGAAGATTAGGCGAGCAAAATCAATATTTCTTCCATAGTACAGAGCATGTACTATTTGCATCCCAAATTCGTTTATTTGGTCCAAAGCTCCCGTCTTGTGGGTCATACATCGAATTATTGTTGTGATGAGAATACCCCACATAGGACCAAATTCATTTCTTTTGATTGTGCCCGTTGTTCCTCTTCGACCCAGAAAAGGCAGTACAGAGCGTGCCTCTGATCTATCAACAAATGGGTCATACTGAGCTTGGGCGGGAAGTCTCAGTGCTTCACGAATGATTGCAGTAGAAACAAATGCCCTTCTTTGATCTCTAATTACCCACCCAGCAATCATATCTGGAGAATCAAGTGTAGCAGAGTACCAAAACTCGCATAGCATTTCTGGGTAAATTGCTCGAGGAGACAAGGTCAGTGCACGAGCAATTGGGCAATTTTTCAGAAAAGTCACAATGTTTGTGAACTCTTGGCATGCCCAGGCTTGAGGAATATTGAAATTTGCTGTGATGTTGTTCCTCGCAAACCTGGGTACTTCATTATTTCGGAATTGGATTTCCGATTGAACTTCTGGAGCAACAAAAGTGTAATTCGCCATCTGTGATTTTGATTTGAAAGAATTTGCTTGCTAAGAGAAAGTGAAATCGTTAATCGCAGAGAGAATTGAAAATGAAAGAAAGAAATAACAGTTAAAAAATTTGAAGTAAAAATAAACGGTAATTTATAGGAGATTTGAAAGATAATTAAGGTATTGGGAAGTAAAAACGGCTGATTTGACTGCCTTATCCTCTGCCAACGGTAACTTTCTTATTAAGAAAGGTTACCGTTTGAGCAGTATGAGGATTAAGCTCGGTGTAAGAGCCGTCATACCCCAATACCGAGTTAAAAAAAATTTAATTTGAAAAAAAAATTTAAAAAAATATAAAAACAATTAATTTACTCTTGAAATTAATAAAAAATAAAAAATTTTAAATTTTGATGATAACAGACTAGTGATACTGAGTGGTCAGTATCAACAGGAGTGATACTGAGCGCTCAGTTTTAAAGAAATTTAAGAAAGATTAAGGATTCAACATACCTAATTGCCCTAGTAAATACATAAACCTTTCCTCAGGAAGAGGTTTAGTAAATACATCAGCCAATTGTTCATTTGTTGGTACATAATCTACCTCAACCTTACCGTTTTCCACATTATCTCGAATAAAGTGGTGTCTGATATCAATGTGCTTGGTTTTGGAGTGATAGACTGGGTTCTCTGTGATAGCAATAGCACTCTTGTTATCACAATGAATAGGAGTCTTATGAAAGTTGAACCCATAGTCTAAGAGTTGATACTGCATCCATAATAATTGAGCACAACAACTTCCTGCAGCAACATATTCTGCTTCTGCTGTGGAAGTTGCTACCGAATTTTGTTTCTTGGATGACCAGCCAACTAGTCTTCCACCTAGGAATTGACATCCTCCACTTGTGCTCTTTCTGTCCAATCTACAACCTGCAAAATCTGCATCTGTGTACCCTTCAAGGTCAAAGTTTGAGTCTTTGGGATACCAAAGACCCAGGTTAGGAGTACCTGTAAGATATCTAAAGATGCGCTTAACTGCTTTCATGTGTGATTCTTTAGGATCAGCCTGATACCGAGCACACAAACATGTGGCAAACATGATATCAGGCCTACTAGCAGTTAAGTAAAGTAAGGAACCAATCATACCTCGGTATGTGGATTGACATACTGGTTTACCAGTTTCATCCTTACTTATCTTATCCTGAGTACCCATTGGAGTGTGCATGGAAGATAAATTTTCAAATTTGTATTTCTTTAACATGTCATGCACATACTTACTTTGATTTATAAAAGTGCCATCAGGCTTTTGTTCAACTTGTAAACCAAGAAAGTAAGTAAGTTCTCCCATCATACTCATCTGATACTGAGTTGACATTATCTTAGCAAACCAGTCACACATTGACTTGTCAGTGGAACCAAAGATAATATCATCAACATATATCTGAATGAGTAAGATGTCAGAACCTTTCCTTTTTGAAAATAATGTTTTATCAGTTTTACCTCTTGTAAACTTATTTTCAATAAGATACTCAGATAAGGTGTCATACCAGGCTCTTGGAGCTTGTTTGAGCCCATATAGAGCTTTATCAAGCTTGAAAACATAATGAAGAAATTTGGGATCAACAAAACCTGGAGGTTGTTTAACATAAACTTCTTCTTGTAGTTTTCCATTTAGAAAAGCACTTTTGACATCCATCTGATAAACTTTGAAATTCTTAAAGGCTGCATATGCAAGATACAACCTAATAGCTTCAATTCTTGCAACTGGTGCAAAAGTTTCATCATAGTCAATGCCTTCTTCTTGCCTGTAACCTTGAGCAACTAACCTTGCTTTGTTTCTGCTGACAACACCATCCTTGTCCATCTTGTTTCTGAACACCCACTTAGTACCAATAATAGTTTTGCCAGAAGGAGGTGGTACTAAGTTCCAAACTTTGTTTCTTTCAAACTCTGTGAGCTCTTCTTGCATAGCCTCTACCCAATCTTCATCTAATAAAGCTTCATCAGCTTTCTTTGGTTCAATGGTAGATAGAAAACTTGAGAAGAAACAAAAGTTTGCAGTTGCTTGGGTTGGAAATTCTAATTTTCTTCTTGTTTGGACACCTTCTTCAATAGGACCAATAATGTTTGAGTGTGGATGGTCTCTGTGTTCCCTTAAATTGTTTCCTAAGGGAGCATTTGAAATAGGATCAACAATATCTTGTTGATTTGGTGTGTTGTCTGTCTGATACTGAGTGGAATTCTGATCAGTATTAGACAGTGCAGGTTGCTGTTCATCTTCATTTTGCAGAGTTGATGTGGATTCTTGTGAAGTGTTGGATGTTTCACCTTCTTCATAAATAGAGTGGTTCAGATCATTAGTTGGAAACTCAGTATGGAGGTCCTCTGATATGGGAACCTCAGTATTAGTCTCATTTGAGTGATATTGAGTTTGAACTTGATCAGTTTCATTAAACTTATTAGGAATAAAGTGTGGATGAAACTTAGGCTGTTCAGCAATGGAGTGTTCTGGATTGCATAGAATATCTATGCCAATTATGTCTTCACTTGCTGAGGTAGAATGCTCATTCTGATCTTCATCGAATGTGACATGAATGGATTCTACAATCATCTTGGTTGAGATGATATACACTCTGAAAGCTTTAGAGTGTGGAGAGTAGCCCATGAACACACCTTCATTTGCTTTGGGAGCAAATTTATTGATATTTTGTTTTGTACTGAGTACAAAACATTTACTCCCAAAGATGTGGAAATATTCCACATTAGGAATCTTGCCATTGTATAACTCATATGGAGTCTTCAGATGTCTTTGGACTATAGTGGCTCTATTCTGAGTGAAGTTTGCACAGTTTACAGCTTCAGCCCAGAAACTCAGTGCCAGTCCAGCATGGCATAATAAAGTTCTTGCAGCTTCAATCAGTGTTCTGTTCTTTCTTTCTACAACACCATTTTGTTGTGGTGTGTAGGCTGCAGAGAAGTTTTGAATGATTCCTTTTTCTTCACATAAATCTGCTAATACTGAGTTCTTAAACTCAGTACCATGGTCACTTCTAAGTTGCTTGACCTTGTTGCCTTTTTGAAGTTCCTCTCTTTTTATAAAGGCAATGATTTCCGTTGTTGCATCTGACTTAGTCTTGAGGAAGATGACCCAAGTATATCTTGAAAATTCATCAACTAAGACTAGAGTATAGATCTTTTTTGCCAAAGATGGTGTGCTGATGGGGCCAAAAAGATCCATATGTATCATAGTAAGAGGTTCATTGATGGAATGATTGACTTTAGATTTGAATGAACTCTTCTTCTGCTTGCCCATTTCACATGCTGAGCATAACTTATCTTTTGAATAAGTAATTGTGGGCAATCCTCTCACCAGTTTCTTCATACTGAGCTCGTTGATATTTCTAAAATTGATGTGAGAGAGTTTCTTGTGCCATAGCCAATGTAATTCTGGCTTGACTTTAGAAAGCAGGCATACTCGAATAGTTGGGTCTATTTCAGATAGGTTGACCACATATACGTCTTTTTCTCTTCTAGCAATGAGTACAGGCTGCCCTTTATCATTGTAGATGATTCCTGCAACCTTTCTGAATCGAGCTTCATTGTCATCATCACACATCTGGCTGATACTGAGCAGATTGTGTTTTAGACCCTCTACATAGGCAACTCTTTTAAAAGTTATGTTGCCTGCCTTGATCACACCATAACCTCTTGTCTTTCCCACCGAGTCATCTCCAAACTTGACAGAAGGACCCTTCTCTGGAGTATAATTGAGAAGGTATTCCATACTGCCTGTCATGTGTCTTGAGCAGCCACTATCTAAGTACCACTTTCTGATTTTCGGTTATTACAAGTAACAAAACGCAGCGGAAAGATTTAATCACCATGAACGGATCTTGATATCAATCATACAATTAAACTATAAGAAAATCAAAGAGAATGGTATAAGAATTCATACCCTAGTTGCCTTTGATTATTGTGTATTCGGGTGGAGTTGGTGATGGATTGAAACCAAGTATTCAATTAGAATACCTCTAAAAGAAAGTCCACACAACACTTCAAGAACACCAAAGGAGGATGCTAGTCCTTGATTCTTGAGAGCAAATGGAAGCAAAAGATTGGATGTCTTGTGTGTGTGTGTGCCGTGAATTCACAAGGCAAGGGAGGGACTTTATGGAGTCATTTACACTCCATAATGGTGCCTTAATTCCCATTAATGATTTCCATAAACCATTGACCAGTATTTACACACAAGTCCTTATCTTTTGTTCCTTCTAGTTTGCTCACATTAAGGTTTCAATATTAACATTTAATATTAAACTTATATATATAAGCATGTAGCATATATTAATATATAATGTAATTACCCTAATTACACTATATATCTTATGGTGCTAAGTGTTTAAGTGTGTGACCCTTTAGGCTCACAAACTACTAGCCATATAACTATATGTTATACGCGTGAAGCATATTCCAACAGCTCCCACTTGCGCACGTGATAACATCAAGTAGTTATACTAGCAAAGGTTAGAGTCTAGCAACCCGCCAATGCCCCTAGAAGTACATGAGGAGTTTCATAAAATCTTTGTTCAAAGTTTTTGAGCAGTTATCCTTTTGTTACTGATACTATGTTGAATTTTAGACAAGGATAAATGTCAATCTAAAATTTCAACGATTCTGTTTCTCGATCTATACATTGAAGTAGATTACCAAAACCAATCAAGATTCATCTTGATTACCTTTTGGGTGTGGCCACACATACATCTATTCAAATCATCGAGGGGCCCAGTAGTATCTAATCCACATGCGTGGAGGAACAAATTCTTTGTTGACTGCACGTGTCTGTCATATGCTTAATGACAAACCCGATAATGGTTGTTATAGTAGCCTTATTCAGGTCAGCGTTTAACCACATCAAAGTTTGCCCCTCTACATACACAAACCAACTTGCATCTCAAGTCAGAGGATAAGTGACAAAGCCTTTGTGAGATTCACTTGTGACATAAATCCAGGAAGTGATTTCTCATAGGTTGGGTCAGTCCAATCGTGCATCGTTATGAACGACATGTGAGTTTGATTTCATCATCCTTAGTCATACTAAGATAATGTCATCAATGCCCTCAGATTTGTCTTAATAATATTCCCATATTATTAATATGACAATGGACAATTTAGAATATAAAACACAGTAAATATTCAAGGATATAAACATGAAAATATAGAACACAGTAGATATTCATATAAAAACGATCATATCAAATATATCAATTTATTCCAATATAAACTGCTCACAGTTCCATTATCCAAATACTAAAACAGATTTACATGAAACTACTAGCTTGTCGAAATCCAACGTTCCATTCATATTCAATATGTTTGGTACAAGACATTGAGTTCGATGAAACGTCAGCTAGCTAGTTATCTGTTTGAACTTTAAGAGTACGAATTTTACATATCTCGATAATATTCGAATGTAGTGAACCTTCGTAAATAGGATCTAGCGTCATCACGACCTATTTCAAACCAACATAAGTATAGCAAGTATACTTAGTTTCAGTTCGGTATCTCCACCATAGCCAAGGAACATATATCTAGTATTTCAAAATACTTCAATGTGTTCTTAACAGCAATCCAGTGACTCTCTCATGGATTCTGTCGGTATTTTCTAGTAAGGTCCCCTAAGGACATTACATTTGGCATAGTGCTCCTTACAGCGTACATGATGAATGAAATAGCCGATTCATAGGGGATTACATTCATTCGCTTCACCACATCAGGTGTGGAAGGTCCTTGAGTCTCACTCAAGTTTACATTGTGTGGCATACGAGGACTTCCTCGTTTGGGAGTACCGTTCTAAACCGTTTAGAATTTTATCAATGTAAGCACTTTGACTTAAACCAATTAACCGCTTTGATATATCATTATAGATCTTTACTCCATGTATGTATGTCGTATCCCTACAATCCTTCATGTCAAAATATTTTCCAAGCCTAGATTTTCATCTTGTAGCATTGGTATATTGTTTCACATGAGTGACATGTCATCAACATGTATGACTTTGAGAAACGACAATGCTCCCACTAGCTTTCATATATACACATGCTCAGTTTGGGTTTTAGGTGAAACAAACGTTTTGATTTCATTATTAACCAAATCTCATAGTCATAGTACACTACTTTGACTATAAGAATCCTAATGTCTTTAGTAACAGGCGAGAAGGTTTCATCATTGTCAATCCAGTAGGATTGAGTGTAACCTTTTGTTACTAGAAGAGCTTTATAGGTGTGTATATTTTCATCCATGTCAACAGTCTTACTGTTTTGAGAAGGATCAACTAAGTTCAAAACTTGATTGTCTCTCATGGATTTCATTTTCGCATTCATAGTTTCAAGTCATTTTTCGAATTCAAAATTCGATAATGCAACTTGATAGTTAGGGGGTTCATTATGATCCTCAAAACTTTACTCCTCGGCATCGACATAAATCTATATCGTTCAGGTGCATGAGGTGTCCTTGCGGACCTACGAATGGGAACAACATCATCCTGTGGTCCAACATCTATGTGTCCAGCCTCAGAATGATATTTGCTAGTGTTACCACAAGGTTGTGTATCTTCACTTTGAATCTTGTCAAAGTCTATAGTGCTCCCACTTGCTTTGTGAAATGAGACTGTTCTCAAGAAACTCAGCATACCGAGTAACAACAATTTGTTCTCAGTTAGGAAGTAAAATAGTAATCGAAGATATACTTGATGGATATGGGCTCAAGTTTGTTCGGCATGTCTCGTTCCACGAGATCCTCACAACCCCAGATCCTCAAGTAAGACAAATTAGGGACTTTCCCACGCCATATCTCATATGGTGTCTTTTTAACCTTTTGGTCGGAACCATATCAAGTATTCGAGCAGCAGACTTCAGTGCATGCCCCTCAAAAGGATAGTGTAAGAGTAGTAGGACTCATCATAGATCGCACCATGTCATACAGGGTCCGATATCTCCTTCCAGACGCACCTTTATCGTGTGGAGTGTATGAAAGAGTGAATTGTGAGACAATCTCACGATGTAAGGGATGATCTAGAAACTCTTGACTCATGTACTTTCATCCTTAATCAGGACTGAAAGCCTTTGTTGTCTTGCTGAGTTGATTTTCTACTTTTACTTTAGAAAGCTTTGAACGTTTCAAAGATTTCATGTTTATGTCTAATCAAGTAAACATAACCATAGCGACTGATATCATTAAAGCTTCTATGTTGATGTTTAATCAAGTAAACATAACCACATCGAATGATATCATCAGTGAAAGTAGGTGGCACCTTCCCTAGTCTTAGTTCTAAAAGGGCCACATACATCAGTATGTATGAGTCCAAGTAGATTTGTAGCTCTTTCGCCAACTTGGGAGAAAAGCTTTCTTGTTATCTTTCCATAATATACAAGAGAGGCATTTTAAATGATTCATAATCATTTGTAAAGAAGCCCGTCGAGTTTTAGTATCAAAATGCGTTTCTTGTTTATGTGGAAAAGATGACGATGCTCTAGGTAAGTAGAATCCAAACCAAGTTGGATTCTTGAGTGCTACATTTGTTTATAGAACTATCGTTTGAATTAGGATCATGCATATTAATTTCAAACATACTATTACAAGGAATAGTTATAAAAAATGTTATTTTTCATAAAACAAAATATCATAATCCATTATTCAACAAACGATAAAGCTAAACAATGCATAATTGACAATTGTTCAAAACAATAATTAACGCATTAGGAAGGATAAGATCACAGCTTCCACTTATTTAGCTTTCTACTTCACATTCAATCTTGCACATTTGTGTAAATGTGAGTTCCACAACTAGTGTCATACACTCAAGATTACGAAAAGTATAGAGTTCTATAATGAAGATACCTAATGTGCTAACTAGAACACATTTGTCCTTCATCAACTCTGCCAAGTAGGCAGGACAATTCCTCCTTCAATGGCCAGTATCATCGCAATGATGGCAAGAAATATCCTTTTCAGGGTGCTCCTTTTTAGCAGGTGGGGGAATCGTAGGTTTGGAAAAGTAAACTAGCTTACCTTACCTAGACTCTTGCCTTGTGCTTGCGGTTTTACCTTCCCTGATTCCTAGAAAAGAATTGGGTAACCTTTGCTCAACTAGTTTTACCATAGCATGTTATCAACGATTGTCTTCCCCATGCTATGTACTTTTAAAACTCTTTTCAAACTAGTCATAGTCCTTGGATAGTGAGGTAAGAATCAAGCTCATTCCAAGAACTTGTGGTAAGGGGTAACCAAGACGTTCCATTGGATCAAGATAGCATTGCATATTCAAGATGTAAGTGCTAACTGATTGGCCGTCCTCCTGATTGCAAGCGTGGAATGCTTTAACTATTTTGAACAGTTCAAGTTATGCCTTTTGTTGAAATATCATTTTCAACTCGCTTATCATGTCATATGCTGTGAGTTCCTCGAAGTACTTTCGAATCTCGGGGTTCATGCTCACAAGCATAGGAGTAGCAACTTCTTGGTGTTCGTTAAACGTTTCGGTAAAGGCTTGACGAACAGCAGCAGAAGTATTGACAGGAGGTGCCTCAGGTAAGGCCTCTTATAGGTGTATCAACTTGTTCTCATCTCTAAGGACAATCCTTAGAGTTCGATATGAGTCGATAAAGTTGATATTAGTCAGTTTCAGTAGTTAAGAACTGATTTTAGAGTGGAGATACTTAGGTTTTGATTTGTTGTTATCTGTATAACACACAAAGTTCAAAAAATAGTATTTTCAATAATAATTTCTTTTAATCAATTAACTACCCAATTAATTTTAATTAAAAGCTAAGATCCCATTGAGCTTCTATCACCACATCAGTTGATCTGCTAGAGGTGATAGATCCAATAGGTAGGTGACGATCAACAATTGCATTACAAGTGCAACTCTTAGAGGTATGGGACTTCATGGCACCTAGTGAACAAGCATCTAGGGTCAAGTGGCATGTTTGTCGCATCGTTGCCTCGAGCCAAGGTCTCACCGTTAACTCGATTAAGTCATCCAATGTGAAATCATGTCAAAATAGCTCTAGGTCTCACGGGTAGAGAATAATGACCTCGGATCTAGATTCAAACCACGTCTCACGTGAATTCAAAAATAGAAGCAAGTGATTTACAACCGATTGGACGGCGTGACTTAAATTTTAGGTATGTTTAAATTTTAATTGATAAAATTTTATTAAGATATGAATGAATCATGTACTTCATTCATACCACTTCATAAGTCTTGTAATAAACGGTAAAAACTTTTAGCAATTATTAAGTGATAAGTTACAAATCATATGTAAACTTAGTTTAATCTCAAAACGATTTTAGATTAAAGGTTTAATCATCTATGATTAACTAGTAATCATCGATGATTAAGGGTTTGAATGTTTTAATGTTTGTGTCTAAAAACCATTTTTAATTGTTTTACTACTTGTATCTAATAGAAAAGAAAAACAACCACAAACAAAGAATAAATTTTGTGCAAACCTCGACCGATGAAATCCTAGGTTCGGTCACGTGAGTCATCACGACGGACCGAAGGGTCAAACTAGGGGACGGGCCAACATGAACCCAAACGGGCCTACATAAACCCAATGGACTCCCACTTGCTCCAAGACATTCTTGAGCAAGTAGAACCAAAAATTGTGAAAAAGTGTAATCTGCCAGAAAATTCCAGCAGACTTTGAAGCCCGAAAAGTCACTGAAGGAGTCTTCGTTGGTCTTCCCGGCCTTCTGGAAAGTTGTAGCCCACGACTTTGCAAGCATTTTAGGCTTTTGAATCGCCCAAAACGGAGTCCGTATGCCTCTAGAAAACCTGTTTTCGTACAGCCCTCGCTTTTGTGACGGAAATTTGTTGTTTTCTTCATTAGTCTTCAATATTTTTTGTTAACAATTTACAATAAAAAGATAAAATAAATACAATCTATTCTATTACTTTTACATTACAAATTGCCCCAAAAATGGCACCAAAAATAAAAGAAAAATAAATGAAACAAATTACAACAATTAAGCCAAAAAAAAACAAGGCTTTTCCCAAACAACCAAAACAACCAAACATTAACCACATTCATTCACAAATGGTCTAGGCTTTCATCGGTTTGCACAAACAAGCAACAATTGACAAGGCTTTGGCTTGCGATATGGCAAAAATACATGTTTTGCCATATCAACAACATGGAATTAAAAAATAAATTCCAAGCCAAATAATCAAAAAAATACAATAACAAGATTAATTTTTTGATATGATTTTGTAACAAATGACAATAGGGTTCCAAAAATACCATATTTTAACCCATGTAGTTAATTTAAAAATCGAAAAAAAAACAAAACCCGTGAGGTTTTTTTTTTTTTTTCTTTCTTCCGATCGGGTTCAAAAAACTACCAAAAAAACTTGGTTTTTGCCACTTTTTACAAAATCTAGCTAATTATATGATTAATATAATGACTCGTGATACCACTAATGGCGATTTTCGGTTATTACAAGTAACAAAACGCAGCGGAAAGATTTAATCACCATGAACGGATCTTGATATCAATCATACAATTAAACTATAAGAAAATCAAAGAGAATGGTATAAGAATTCATACCCTAGTTGCCTTTGATTATTGTGTATTCGGGTGGAGTTGGTGATGGATTGAAACCAAGTATTCAATTAGAATACCTCTAAAAGAAAGTCCACACAACACTTCAAGAACACCAAAGGAGGATGCTAGTCCTTGATTCTTGAGAGCAAATGGAAGCAAAAGATTGGATGTCTTGTGTGTGTGTGCCGTGAATTCACAAGGCAAGGGAGGGACTTTATGGAGTCATTTACACTCCATAATGGTGCCTTAATTCCCATTAATGATTTCCATAAACCATTGACCAGTATTTACACACATTAAGGTTTCAATATTAACATTTAATATTAAACTTATATATATAAGCATGTAGCCTATATTAATATATAATGTAATTACCCTAATTACACTATATATCTTATGGTGCTAAGTGTTTAAGTGTGTGACCCTTTAGGCTCACAAACTACTAGCCATATAACTATATGTTATACGCGTGAAGCATATTCCAACACTTTCTGTCACCCTGCCCAAGACACAAAATAAGAGTTAGTTCTTTTTAGGAACCCATTTTTGAATGGGACCTTTGGTGGGATAAACATAATTTGACTTGATCTCTTTATGTGGAGAGGTCGGTATCACTTCAGAGGTAACTTTAGAAGTTTTCTTTGGTGATACTGACTTAGTTTCTCTCCTTTTCTTTGGTACTGAGTACCTAGGACTTGAGAGATCAGTCCAGCATTCATCTCCCTTATGACCAGTATGATGACATCTATAACATTTTCTAGGTCTATTTCTAAACATATTTTCATATGGTATTTTAGAAAAATGTTTCACTTTTGGTAGGTCAGTATGAACGAGTTTTGCAAATTGTTTACTTAAAGATTTGACCTGATCACCAAGTGTTTTTAAAATGTTAATTTTGTTATTTCTAAAAGATGTATTAACATTGTTTTTAACTGGTTTAGGAGATGGAGGATCTGGTTGCTTATTTTTATTTGACAGAGAAGTCTTTCTAGTTTTATTAGTGGTAGACTTCTTGTCTTTGCCAACCAAAGACCTAGTTGAAGTTGTCTTTTGTTTATCATGTTTCGAAGGAACAACTTTAACAGGTTCTTTAGATGTCTCAGTATATAATGTTTCTGTTCCTGCAACTTCTGTATTTGTTGAAACATGTGAGATAGAAGTTGTCTTATTATCATTATATAATTCAAAAGTTGTTGTATTAAATAATAATTCAAAAGGTGGAACAGCAGAAGTGTCATACTGAACTATTGGTAGCTCGGTATCAGAAATTTCTGTTATTTGAAATTCAATACTGAGTTCTTGTAGCTCAGTATAGCACTTTGAGCAGATGGAAGGACCAATAGGTTTTTCTAAAATTTCATTTTCTTCATCATCTGACTCAGTTTGACATCCAACTTCACATAAAGTTTTAGCTTTTACAAAATTAATAGGGTTCATAGTAGAAAACTCTTCAAATAAATCAGCAAAATTGTTCCTGTTTTTAAATTGAGGATCAACACCAAGTGCAGCCCTCACATTTTCTGGAAATTGTTCATTTTAACATTTATTTAATTTTATTGAAGCATTACCCCAAGATTTACACTGTTTTTCAAATTTCTCTTTTTCAAGTTTGTGTAAATGAGCTTTATCAGCTAATCTTTGGTTAATGTCTTTTAAATCTGAAAAGTTTAGTTCTAAATCTTTATATTTTGCTAATTTATCTAAGTTTTCATTATTTACCCTTTCAAGTTCTTTAATTGTTAATTTTAAAGCTTTTTCTTTTTGTACAGAAGTTTTAAGATCAACAAGCATATACTCAAAAATCTTGGTTTTTTCATTCACTGAATAAGTTTGAAAGGAACTTACCTTGTACAACTGAGTGGAATCCCAATCAGTATGAACACTCATCCTCTCAGCCTCTTTGATATCCTTTTCAAAGGAACTCTTCAAATCATCTTCAGTGAAAGCCATAAAGGCTTTATTTTCAATCTCTTCTTCATCATCACTTAACTCTTCATCCATCCAGGCTTCTGAGTAAAGTGCTTGATGAGGTGCTCCATTTCCTTCTGCCCTCTTTCCCTTGCTCCAATTCTTCAGCTTGACATATTTGTCTCTATATCTTTTTGCTCGGTATGCAATCTTGTCATTTTGGTCAGTCTCAGAAGACTTGGTATGACAATTTGCAGCAATATGTCCAGGCTTTCCACACCTATAGCACAGACCTGATCTTGGGTCAGTATTAGAAGAGCTAACACCAAGCCTCTTCTTCTTCAACTGATCCAGCTTCATAGACATGAGAGCCATTTGAGTTTCAAGCTCTTCTGCCTCAGCATCAGCAAGATCAACTTCTGGTTCATCTGGCTCAGTCACAGTATAAGCCTGTTGCACAACTAGAGCCATACCAGTGGAAGACTTGTCAGTTTTCTTCCAGTTGATCAGTCTTGCAGCATTATTCTCCTCATGATTCAGCATTAGACCATACAAAGTTTGAAGAGTGTATGACTCAATGTTGTTAGCAGCATTGACAGAGTTTGTCATGTCAAGAAATTGTTGAGGAAGACTATCCAGGAACTTTTGAACAAGCTCTCCTTCCTCTTTCACAATGCCTACACTGATTAAATCATGGATAACAGTATTGAATCTGTTATAGAGAGTGGTGATGTCTTCATTTGGAGTTGAAAAGAAATTTTCATATTTCCTTCTCATGTTGCTTTTTCTTTGCAACTTCACCTTTGATGTACCTTCATAGGTGACTGATAGGCTATCCCACATAGCCTTTGCTGTTGGCAATTTCATAATTGCATTAAGTATCTCTTTGGTAACAGCATTACCAATCACCCCTTTAGCTCTGGAGTCTAAAGCATACAACTGACGGTCAGTATCAGTCCAGTTGTGCTTTAGTTTAGGTACAGATCTTATGCCCTCAGGAGCATCATCAGTAGCAGCAACAGGTTCCACAGTTTGTGGAATGATGGGACCATCATTTAGCACAGTGAGCATCTCATGGTGAATAGATTCAAGATACCACTGAGCTTTGAGCTTCCATTAATGGAAGTCTTTTCCATCAAAGATGGGTACTCCCTTTCCAGACATAATTGGTGCAACAATTGTAGACATTTTGGATTTTTGAGTGTTGGAGGGATAGATGTAGGAAATGGCTGCCAGGGTTATAGATCGACTAAATAAGAGATTATTTAGCCTGCTCTGATACCAGTTGTTAGGTCACAACACCCCTGGTTTGTAAGTTAATTGATTAGATTGATTATACAAGACACAATTAAAGTGTAGAACACAGTATTAGAGTCGGTGTACAAATCCACTAAGTGTGGTATGCTGCGGAAAAGCAATACCACTGATCAATTACAAGATATGAAAGTGTAGAGTGAATTGGTGAGTACTCCTTTGCAAGATGATCTCTATTTATAATGTTATAGAGATCTTACATAATGAGCAAAGGAGTAACCGAAGGACTAAGTAAGGAAAATGACTAAGATCAAGGGATTTGATCTTAGTCCGTTACTATACTGAGTATCACTCAGTCCTTCTACTCACTATCACTATCTGATACTGAGTACTGATACTGAGTTCCAATACTGATCACTCAGTATCAGACCTAAACTTAGCTATATTATTCTACATATTAATCAAAGCTAGTCTAGGTTGTTTTGTTATCTTAAGATCCAAAGGGGTAAGGCATGGTGTTAGCTCTTCTAATACTGACCCAAGATCAGGTCTGTGCTATAGGTCTGTGCTATAGGTGTGAAGAGGCTTGGTGAGAGGATGAGTGTTCATACTGATTGGGATTCCACTCAGTTGTACAAGGGTGACAGAAAGTGGTACTTAGATAGTGGCTGCTCAAGACACATGACATGCAGTATGGAATACCTTCTCAATTATACTCCAGAGAAGGGTCCTTCTGTCAAGTTTGGAGATGACTCGGTGGGAAAGACAAGAGGTTATGGTGTGATCAAGGCAGGCAACATAACTTTTAAAAGAGTTGCCTATGTAGAGTGTCTAAAACACAATCTGCTCAGTATCAGCCAGATGTGTGATGATGACAATGAAGCTCGATTCAGAAAGGTTGCAGGAATCATCTACAATGATAAAGGGCGGCCTGTACTCATTGCTAGAAGAGAAAAAGACGTATATGTGGTCAACCTATCTGAAATAGACCCAACTATTCGAGTATGCCTGCTTTCTAAAGTCAAGCCAGAATTACATTGGCTATGGCACAAGAAACTCTCTCACATCAATTTTAGAAATATCAACGAGCTCAGTATGAAGAAACTGGTGAGAGGATTGCCCATAATTACTTATTCAAAAGATAAGTTATGCTCAGCATGTGAAATGGGCAAGCAGAAGAAGAGTTCATTCAAATCTAAAGTCAATCATTCCATCAATGAACCTCTTACTATGATACATATGGACCTTTTTGGCCCCATCAGCACACCATCTTTGGCCAAAAAGATCTATACTCTAGTCTTAGTTGATGAATTTTCAAGATATACTTGGGTCATCTTCCTCAAGACTAAGTCAGATGCAACAACGGAAATCATTGCCTTTATAAAAAGAGAGGAACTTCAAAAAGGCAACAAGGTCAAGCAACTTAGAAGTGACCATGGTACTGAGTTTAAGAACTCAGTATTAGCAGATTTCTGTGAAGAAAAAGGAATCATTCAAAACTTCTCTGCAGCCTACACACCACAACAAAATGGTGTTGTAGAAAGAAAGAACAGAACACTGATTGAAGCTGCAAGAACTTTATTATGCCATGCTGGACTGGCACTGAGTTTCTGGGCTGAAGCTGTAAACTGTGCAAACTTCACTCAGAATAGAGCCACTATAGTCCAAAGACATCTGAAGACTCCATATGAGTTATACAATGGCAAGATTCCTAATGTGGAATATTTCCACATCTTTGGGAGTAAATGTTTTGTACTCAGTACAAAACAAAATCTCAATAAATTTGCTCCCAAAGCAAATGAAGGTGTGTTCATGGGCTACTCTCCACACTCTAAAGCTTTCAGAGTGTATATCATCTCAACCAAGATGATTGTAGAATCCATTCATGTCACATTCGATGAAGATCAGAATGAGCATTCTACCTCAGCAAGTGAAGACATAAGTGGCATAGATATTCTATGCAATCCAGAACACTCCATTGCTGAACAGCCTAAGTTTCATCCACACTTTATTCCTAATAAGTTTAATGAAACTGATCAAGTTCAAACTCAGTATCACTCAAATGAGACTAATACTAAGGTTCCCATATCAGAGGACCTCCATACTGAGTTTCCAACTAATGATCTGAACCACTCTATTTATGAAGAAGGTGAAACATCCAACACTTCACAAGAATCCACATCAACTCTGCAAAATGAAGATGAACAGCAACCTGCACTGTCTAATACTGATCAGAATTCCACTCAGTATCAGACAGACAACACACCAAATCAACAAGATATTATTGATCCTATTTCAAATGCTCCCTTAGGAAACAATTTAAGGGAACACAGAGACCATCCACACTCAAACATTATTGGTCCTATTGAAGAAGGTGTCCAAACAAGAAGAAAATTAGAATTTCCAACCCAAGCAACTGCAAACTTTTGTTTCTTCTCAAGTTTTCTATCTACCATTGAACCAAAGAAAGCTGATGAAGCTTTATTAGATGAAGATTGGGTAGAGGCTATGCAAGAAGAGCTCACAGAGTTTGAAAGAAACAAAGTTTGGAACTTAGTACCACCTCCTTCTGGCAAAACTATTATTGGTACTAAGTGGGTGTTCAGAAACAAGATGGAAAAGGATGGTGTTGTCATCAGAAACAAAGCAAGGTTAGTTGCTCAAGGTTACAGGCAAGAAGAAGGCATTGACTATGATGAAACTTTTGCACCAGTTGCAAGAATTGAAGCTATTAGGTTGTATCTTGCATATGCAGCCTTTAAGAATTTCAAAGTTTATCATATGGATGTCAAAAGTGCTTTTCTAAATGGAAAACTACAAGAAGAAGTTTATGTTAAACAACCTCCAGGTTTTGTTGATCCCAAATTTCCTCATTATGTTTTCAAACTTGATAAAGCTCTATATGGGCTCAAACAAGCTCCAAGAGCCTGGTATGACACCTTATCTGAGTATCTTATTGAAAATAAGTTTACAAGAGGTAAAATTGATAAAACATTATTTTCAAAAAGGAAAGGTTCTGACATCTTACTCATTCAGATATATGTTGATGATATTATCTTTGGTTCCACTGACAAGTCAATGTGTGACTGGTTTGCTAAGATAATGTCAACTCAGTATCAGATGAGTATGATGGGAGAACTTACTTACTTTCTTGGTTTACAAGTTGAACAAAAGCCTGATGGCACTTTTATAAATCAAAGTAAGTATGTGCATGACATGTTAAAGAAATACAAATTTGAAAATTTATCTTCCATGCACACTCCTATGGGTACTCAGGATAAGATAAGTAAGGATGAAACTGGTAAACCAGTATGTCAATCCACATACCGAGGTATGATTGGTTCCTTACTTTACTTAACTGCTAGTAGGCCTGATATCATGTTTGCCACATGTTTGTGTGCTCGGTATCAGGCTGATCCTAAAGAATCACACATGAAAGCAGTTAAGCGCATCTTTAGATATCTTACAGGTACTCCTAACCTGGGTCTTTGGTATCCCAAAGACTCAATCTTTGACCTTGAAGGGTACACAGATGCAGATTTTGCAGGTTGTAGATTGGACAGAAAGAGCACAAGTGGAGGATGTCAATTCCTAGGTGGAAGACTAGTTGGCTGGTCATCCAAGAAACAAAATTCGGTAGCAACTTCCACAGCAGAAGCAGAATATGTTGCTGCAGGAAGTTGTTGTGCTCAATTATTATGGATGCAGTATCAACTCTTAGACTATGGGTTCAACTTTCATAAGACTCCTATTCATTGTGATAACAAGAGTGCTATTGCTATCACAGAGAACCCAGTCTATCACTCCAAAACCAAGCACATTGATATCAGACACCACTTTATTCGAGATAATGTGGAAAACGGTAAGGTTGAGGTAGATTATGTACCAACAAATGAACAATTGGCTGATGTATTTACTAAACCTCTTCCTGAGGAAAGGTTTATGTATTTACTAGGGCAATTAGGTATGTTGAATCCTTAATCTTTCTTAAATTTCTTTAAAACTGAGCGCTCAGTATCACTCTTGTTGATACTGACCACTCAGTATCACTAGTCTGTTATCATCAAAATTTAAAATTTTTTATTTTTTATTAATTTCAAGAGTAAATTAATTGTTTTTATATTTTTTAAATTTTTTTTTCAAATTAAATTTTTTTAACTCGGTATTGGGGTTTGACGGCTCTTACACCGAGCTTAATCCTCATACTGCTCAAACGGTAACCTTTCTTAATAAGAAAGTTACCGTTGGCAGAGGATAAGGCAGTCAAATCAGCCGTTTTTACTTCCCACTACCTTAATTATCTTTCAAATCTCCTATAAATAACCGTTTATTTTTACTTCAAATTTTTTAACTGTTATTTCTTTCTTTCATTTTCAATTCTCTCTGCGATTAACGATTTCACTTTCTCTTAGCAAGCAAATTCTTTCAAATCAAAATCACAGATGGCGAATTACACTTTTGTTGCTCCAGAAGTTCAATCGGAAATCCAATTCCGAAATAATGAAGTACCCAGGTTTGCGAGGAACAACATCACAGCAAATTTCAATATTCCTCAAGCCTGGGCATGCCAAGAGTTCACAAACATTGTGACTTTTCTGAAAAATTGCCCAATTGCTCGTGCACTGACCTTGTCTCCTCGAGCAATTTACCCAGAAATGCTATGCGAGTTTTGGTACTCTGCTACACTCGATTCTCCAGATATGATTGCTGGGTGGGTAATTAGAGATCAAAGAAGGGCATTTGTTTCTACTGGAATCATTCGTGAAGCACTGAGACTTCCCGCCCAAGCTCAGTATGACTCATTTGTTGATAGATCAGAGGCACGCTCTGTACTGCCTTTTCTGGGTCGAAGAGGAACAACGGGCACAATCAAAAGAAATGAATTTGGTCCTATGTGGGGTATTCTCATCACAACAATAATTCGATGTATGACCCACAAGACGGGAGCTTTGGACCAAATAAACGAATTTGGGATGCAAATAGTACATGCTCTGTACTATGGAAGAAATATTGATTTTGCTCGCCTAATCTTCAATGAATTAGCTACTCTGGTTCGAGAAAATACAAGGGAATGCAATGTCCCTTTCTGCAGATTTCTATCACTCATATTTCAACACTCAATGCCCACACACATTTATGATGAATTTCACAGTCCAAGAGTTGATCTTCCTCCACTCAGTGAGAAGATTTTCTTTTACAGACCAAGAGAAGGAGAACCTCTTCTAAGTCCTCCTATGTGGGCCATTGTTCAAGAACACATTGATGATGTAGAAGACATGTCTGATACTGAGTCAGACAATGATAATGATGATGATAGTGGTAATGGAGCACAGGCTGGTCAAGATATTGAGATGCAGGATGTTCCACAAGTTCAAGAACCGACTCAACAACATATCTCTCCACCTGCACAGGTTCTTGCTGCTCCTCATTTTGAAAACATTCTTGAAACTGAGTCCTCAGAAGACACACCACTGGTCCTTCAAAGAAGAAGAAGGAATGTTTCTCCTATCATTATGGGCAACTTATCATCTGAGGAGGTGCAGCCTGCAAATGTTCCATCATTAACTGCATCTATTCAAGCCCAAAGCTTTGTTGCAGCCACCGCTGACCTTCCAGGTCCAGAACTAGCTCCACCTGCTCAACCAATTCAGGAACCTCATGTTCCTCTTGATGTGGAGATTCAATATGCACAAACTGCACTGGAAGGTGCTCAGCATGACAGAGAGGTCGGTATTGAAGATGTTGGGGCTGCACATCAACAAACACATGATCCTGCACCGACCTCTGCAGATGCTCGAAGGGAATCTGACAGAGTCTCAGGTATGAATTTCTAAAAAACCCTTAAACTTATATATATATATTTCATTCCCAAATAGAGACTAAGTATTGGCCAGTACCAACTCAATACTGACCAAAGTCTCAAACGATCTTTCAAATATATATCCCCTTATGGCCAACATAGCTAGCCCACTGCTGCTATGCAAAATTCATATACTGAGCACACTAAATTGATCATTGTCAGTCTACAGTTGTCTCAACATTTAAAGAGACAATGGTGGTTGATGTCATACTGACACCCACTGGTGCTGCTTGAATCATGTCCAACTTATTTTTGAGTTGGGTAGCATCATTCAAGAAATGATCACAAACCTTTAAGCCACAAAATCCAAATATTTCCATGGGGTTTAGCCACATTTCTGTTATCACTCTCATACCGAGTGATAAACATTGAAAATAACAAGAAGCACATCCCAGGCTTCGAATTCCCACACCCAAACCTTTTAGTAAATGTGACTTATCCTATACTGAGCTACTTAAATTTTCACACTCACCTTTACTAAAATCTTCTTACACATGCTATGCACAAGTCCACAATATTTCATCCTATACCAGATGAAATACAGACTTCACAAACTCTGTTTATATGATTGTAGAATTAAACAACACCACAATTCTATTTGATAAACCTTTCTTTCTAACCAGTTTTATATTTTTGTTTCTTTAGCACCATCTGTGCAGGGCATTCAGGCATCTCAGGCTGCAGCAGACCAAGTGACTCTGCAAGCAATCATGCAGCACATTCTGGCCATCCAACAAACTCAAAATGTAATACTAGCCAGAATGGACAAGATGAGTGGTGATATTGATTTAATAAAACAGTCAGTATCACTTCTTCAACAACCACAGCAGCCTCCACAAACTCCACCAGGTTCACATGGTGACCACAATGAAGAAGGAGAAGGAGAAGGAGGTGCTGGTGATACTGATGCTGCAACTGAGCCCATGCCCTCACCTACTCTTGAACAACCTGAAGGGGACATGGGTGGTGATACTGATCCTCTTCCCTCCTCATCCAATGATAACAAAAGGGGGGAGAAGAGACAAAGAGATACTGAGGTTGATCAAACTGAGCCTTCTGCTCAGGGGGAGAAAAGAAGAAGATTGAATGAAGATCAACCTCCACAACAACAACATCAGCAAAGCCCTCATACTGAGCCATTTTGCATTCAGTATGAGAGAAGAAGACAAAGAACAAGGTCAGAATTACAAGTTCAAGACCCACTTGAGCCATCTGCTCAGGGGGAGACTCATACTGACCAACCACAGCAAACTTTTGAAGAGAATAATTTAAAAATTGTGGTCTATAGGCCTTTCATCTGGCCTATTGCTGATGATGAAGATGAAGAACCAGATTTAGTAAACTATGCACTAAATCTGGTAGCACAAGAAAGTTCTTCATCATCATCCTCGGATGATGAAGAACCAGAAAATCTGGTGATTAGAAGAAGGAGTTCCTTATCAAGAAGACCTATCAATGCTGTTCTTACTTCTTCTGAATCAAGTGAGGAATCTGCTCCTCTGGTAACAAGACAAAGAAGACCTGTTCTTACAAGGGACAGTGATACCGAGCAGGCTCCTAGACTGACTCCTCAACAACTCTGGGCAGAACAAGAAAGATTTTTATATGAGCAAGAGTTGGGAGTCAAAACTGAACCAGAATCTGACCCAGATACTGATACTCCTGGTCCTTCACATAGAATCTCAAGAAAGGGTCCAGACCATATTCAACATTATTGGAATATGGTTGCTGCTAGGACTCAGTATAAGGAACAAAGAAAGGAGTTCTTGAGGACCAAAACATTTCAAAATGTAAGGGGGATACATTGGTTAAATCTGGATGTCAATAAAGTAAAAGTGAAGCTCAAAGAAGGAAGAATTACTATCACTTGTACTGGCTTAACCAGTCCCCACATGAAGATATTTATTCATGATATTCAAAGAATTGGTCTTCAAGACTGGGTAAAGATCACAAGACTGATCAAAGAGCTTCCAAAGAAATCAACCTATGATCAAATAGTCTTGGATGAGATCTGTGCAGTAGCTGCAGTATGTTATGAGAAGGACTTACTTCATGAAATAGAGTACAGAACACTCAGTGTGATGACTGAGGCTTACTCAAACAACAGACCAGAATGCCTTCATACATACAAGTATCTTAGAAAGTACCCTCTTCCTCCTAACCTTGTATTTCAGGATCAAAAGAGTGTCATATATCCAACTTCTGGATATATGTATACTGACTCAGAGGATAGAGAGTGCTTCATTTCTGAAGAAGATCTACCAAGAGCTCAAATCAGTCACCTTGTTGGACTGAAATGGATGATCACCAAGAAAGAAGACTCTTGGTTCAGAAAGAAGATTGTTGCAGTTCTGAATAGTAGAAGGGATGAACTCAAAAGCAGAGAAGAGTTTGTCCACATTAAACAAGAAGTCTTCTATGAGAATGAAGTCATCAACAGCAAATGAAGAAGGAGATATTGCTACCTATGCTGTTGTATTTTTTGTTTATCTCTTTGTAATTGTTTTGTTATCATTAGATAGGGGGAGATTGTTAAGGCAAAAAGCCTTACCCCTTTGGATCTTAAGATAACAAAACAACCTAGACTAGCTTTGATTAATATGTAGAATAATATAGCTAAGTTTAGGTCTGATACTGAGTGATCAGTATTGGAACTCAGTATCAGTACTCAGTATCAGATAGTGATACTGAGTAGAAGGACTGAGTGATACTCAGTATAGTAACGGACTAAGATCAAATCCCTTGATCTTAGTCATTTTCCTTACTTAGTCCTTCGGTTACTCCTTTTCTCATTATGTAAGATCTCTATAACATTATAAATAGAGATCATCTTGCAAAGGAGTACTCACCAATTCACTCTACACTTTCATATCTTGTAATTGATCAGTGGTATTGCTTTTCCGCAGCATACCACACTTAGTGGATTTGTACACCGACTCTAATAATGTGTTCTACACTTTAATTGTGTCTTGTATAATCAATCTAATCAATTAACTTACAAACCAGGGGTGTTGTGACCTAACAGGCCCAAACCTACCAACATTTCTGATGTTAGATCATTCCATGATCTTGCTTCATTCTATAGGAGGTTCATACGTGATTTCAGCTCCATTACAAGTCCAATAACGAGCTGTTTGAAGAAAGGAGGTTTTGTATGGGGGGGCGACGCCCAAAAGGCATTTGAGAAGATTAAAGAGCTGTTGTGTAATGCTCTTGTTTTGGCTCTTCCAGATTTCTCTCAACCTTTTGAAGTTGAGTGTCTATGGATTTCATAGTTGATTTACCTTCAACCATGACCCTTGAACCATTGTAACCACTGTAACCACTAGATGTCCATAACTCATACCGATGGCCCTTGAACCATTATAACTACTACCCATGACCAATAGCCTTTAGATATCCATTTTACAAGTAATAGGTGTCCATAACCCATAACCATGGCTCTTAAACCATTTTAACCACTAGATGTCCATAACTCATACCGATGGCCCTTGAACCATTATAACTACTACCCATGACCAATAGCCTTTAGATATCCATTTTACAAGTAATAGGTGTCCATAACCCATAACCATGTTGAATCTGATCCTTAAAAGGCAAATTAGGGAGGACAATATCTTTAAGTACCATTGGAAATGTGACATTTTGAAGATCACCCATATTTGCTTTGCTGATGATTTATTGCTGTTTAGCCATGGTGACAGCAGATTTGTTGCTACTATTAAAAGGGCTCTTGATGAGTTTAGGTCTATTTCTGGTCTGGTGCCTAGTATGGAAAAGAGTACTACTTTTTTTGGTAATGTGAAAGATCATACTAGGGCTGCCATATCTAGTATCTTACCTTTTAACATTGGTGATTTGCCTGTGAGATATTTGGGCATTCCATTGATTGCTTCTAAGTTGTATGTTAAAGATTGCAGAAGTTTGATGGATAAAGTCAAGTGTAGGCTTTTGGAGTGGAAGAACAAGTACTTGTCTTTTGCTGGGAGGCTTTTATTAATAAAGTCTGCGCTCAGCTCTATGTAGGTGTACTGGGCATCTAGTTTTGTCCTTCCCAAGTCTATTTCTAATGATATTGAGAGGCTGCTAAGGGGTTTCTTGTGGTGCAGTGGTGACATTATTAGAGGTAAAGCTAAGGTTAAATGGGATAATTTATGTTTACCTAAGTGCCATGGTGGTCTTGGGCTAAGGAAATTGCATTCTTGGAATCTTGCTCTTATCTCTAAACATGTTTGGAACATTGTGGTTGGGAAAGATTCGTTATGGGTTAAATGGGTTAATGCTGTAAGGATAAAAAACAGGAATTTTTGGTCTGTCCCTGTTCATTTGAATGCTTGTTGGAGCTGGAGGTGCATTATGAAATGTAGAAAGGATATTAGAGAAAATATTATTTCTAGACTTGGGGATGGTAAATGTACTTCTGCTTGGTTTGACAATTGGCATGATCTTGGGCCTTTATATAATTGTTTGTCTATTAGGGATATAAATTATGGGGGTTTCTCTACTTTGTCTACTGTTGCTGAGTTGGTTCATTAGGGAGATTGGAGAATACCAGATTATTGGTATGATTATAGTGATATTTTTGGTAGGGGCCCTCCTATTTTAAATGATGATTTTCAGGATAAATTCCTTTGGAAACCTAGGAATGGTAAGTGTATTCCTTTTTCTGTGGCTGCTGCTTGGACAGATTTGAGGGAAACTGGCCGGGATGTCTTTTGGTCTAAATGGATATGGTTTAGCCAGAATATCCCTAGGCATGCGTTTATTCTATGGTTGGTTTTCTTAAACAAACTTACTACTCAAGAAAAGCTGGCTGTTTTTAACAGAGATATGGAGTATAAGTGTGTGTTTTGTAAAAGTCAAATGGATTCGGTTGACCACCTTTTTTTTTTAATGTGGTTTTCCTTTGGCTGTTTGGGATTATATGAAGAGTCATGGCAATTTTTCTGATGATGATTGACCTCTTTCTGGTTGACAGGGCCCTATTTTTATTATTCATGGTTTTATGGATGATTGGCTTTGGTGGTTTGTATAGGTATACATGGTACTACAAGTGCATAGGGGATTGTTTTGACTGTCTTCACTACCATGTTATAAGGATTATTAGCAGTCATGAGCTGTGGCATATGTGCAGATGGTGCAATAGGATTGGAGTTTATGATCCTTATGTTTGGGATTTTTTTTTTATCTTTTTCTGATTCTATTCAGAAAGCTTGAGTTTTGGAGGAGAGGCACTATGGATAACTTATGTTGGATTTATTCCCATGTTGACTGCTTGAAGACTTTTGTAAAGGAAAGTCGCACTTTACTTAATTTTGTTAATTATAGTTTGAGCTGCAGTCCTTGCACTCTTGTTTTTGCAAGTGCTGGTATGTACTTTTTGTGGGTTAAAGTGCTTGTAACCATTTATGGAGCTATACTCCTCTTTACCATTCTTTTGATGGAGCACAAGAGTTGGAGCAGATCGTGCAGGTTTAAGCATTGGATGGGGAGGTTTGTTATTCTGTGCCTGTCAGGATTGGGTCAAAGCCAGGACAATTTTTGTCAAAGATGTGGTTTGACCTGGTTCTGTTGGCTGTGGAATTCTCCTTTTGGGTTGGGGTGGATTGGCATGGTAAGGATGTGTAGATGTGTGTTAATAGTTTTTAATATTTTAGGGCAGTGTGTGCAAGGCTCTTTTAGTATAGAGAATGGCTGCAGTTTGACTTTGAAGTCAAAGGTAGCCTCTGTTTTTGGGGATTGTACTGGTAGGACAATTTGTCGCACCATTATGAATACTTCTTTGTTTTATTTTGGGACAATGTTGCATTCTAGCCTTAGATTGGGTAGTAATGCTGAGAGGGATGTTATTGAAGCGCCAAATCTGAGTTGCAGCTCGGGTACAAAGTCAAAGGGTAGGAAGATCAAGAGTTTTAATTCTGTTGGTCTTCATAGGCTAGGCTTTGTTGTAGGTTATAGTGCTATGTTTTTGGGAGGCCATATTTTTTTCTTGAGATGTGGTAGTTTTACCCTTCTCTTGTTGTAAATACTTTTCTTTTTTTAGTTTTTGCCAGGTTTGGTCCCTTTACCAAAAAAAAAAAAATAAAAAAAAAATAAAATATATATATATATATATATATATATATATATATATATATATATATATATATATATATATATATATATATATATATATATAACTAAAAAAAGTATATATATATTACCCATAACCATGGCCCTTGAACAATTTTAGCCACTAGATGTCCATAACTCATACCGATGGCCGTTGAACCATTATAACTACTACCTATGACCAATAGCCTATTGATATCCATTTTACAAGTAATAGGTGTCCATAACCCATAACCATGGCCCTTGATACAATATAACCAGTAGATGTCCATAATTCATACCCATGGCGCTTGAACCATTATAACCACTAGCCATGACCAATAGGTTATAGATGGCCCTTTTACAAGTAATAGGAGTCCATAACACATACCCAAGACCCTTGAACCATTATAACCACTACATGTCCATAACTCATACCGATGGCCCTTGAACCATTATAACTACTAGCCATGACAAATAACCTATAGATATCCATTTTACAAGTAATAGGTGTCCATAACCCATAACCATGGCCCTTGAACCATTATAACCACTAGATGTCCTTAAATCATAACAATGGCCCTTGAACCATTATAACTACTAGCCATGACCAATAGCCTATAGATATCCATTTTACAATTAATGGGTGTCCATAACCATGGCCCTTGAACCATTATAACAACTAGATGTCCATAACTCATACCGATGGCCCTTGAACCATTATAACTACTACCCATGACCAATAACCTTTAGATATTCATTTTACAAGTAATAGATTTCCATAACTCAAAACCATGGCCCTTGAACCATTTTAACCACTAGATGTCCATAACTCATACCGATGGCCCTTAAACCATTATAACTACTAGCCATGACCAATAACCTATAGATATCCATTTTACAAGTTATAGGTGTCCATAAACCATAACCAAGGCCCTTGAGCAATTATGACCAGTAGATGTCCATAACTCATACCGATGGCCCTTGAACCATTATAACCACTAGATGTCCATAACTCATACCGATGGCCCTTGAACCTTTATAACTACTAGCCATGACCAATAGCCTATAGATAATCATTTTACAAGTAATAGGTGTCCATAACCCATAACCATGTCCGTTGAACCATTATAACCAGTAGATGTCCATAACTAATACCGATGGTCCTTGAACCATTACAGCTACTAGCCATGACCAATAGCCTACAGATATGTAACGCCCTGAAATTTTAATAATTAAATAATATTAACTTAATGGATTTTTTTAATTTTAAATGGATTAATTAGTAAATTAATTATAATGAAGTTACATGGTTCATATCAGTAGACGTTAATAGTCAGCCATCTTAAATTATTTAGTCGACCTGTAGTTAGACGGTCCGTTATTATTAGACGTTATAATTAAATTATTATATGTCTCACAAGTTTTAGGCGTTAATTAGTTAGCACGTAAATTATTGTGCCTTGGGTTTTAAATTAGTTTATAATTATTAGTCGGGCCGGCCGAAGGCCAAGGCCTTCTCCCCTCTTTACCGTCCGGTTGTTTGAGCCCGATTGTGGTGTTTTGTTTTAGCCTGATTATTGGCTTAAAAGTCTAGAGCCCATAGAGTTTAATACTTAAGCTAAAATATACCCTAATCCTCCCAAAATCTTCCCAGCCGTGACCTCATTCCCAAATTCCCCTTGGTATGTCAGACGTTCAAGAAACCCAACTGTTTTCATTCGTTATTCTTTTTCTTTACCTTGTACTCAATCAAAAAAATTGGAGTAGGAAGGAGTATGCAATTGACGGTGGGCAAGCATTGGATCGAAGTAAGCAAGCAGCTTGCTTTCCTCCTTTTTCTTCTTTTGTTTTGTTTCACGCAAGCACAAAGAGCAGCAACACCTAGCGATCGAAGGGTACAGTGAGCAATTCGGAACTTAATTGTGGAAGCAAAATAGTGGTTTTTCAGGGTTGTGGTTGGCCGAGCATCAGGGAACAACGGGAAGTTTGAGCAGCAAGTTAATCGAGGTGTTGTAATTGGGAATTTAAGAATCAGAGAATCTAGTGCAATCCGGTAGTACCTTCACTGTTCATTCTTACTATTAATCGTTCTTTATTTCATTCGTAATGATCGATTGTGATTTGGTTGGTGCTGCGGGATGTTGTTCGAGCAGAATTCTAGTCGAGAATTAAGCATGGATGAGCGAGAGAAGTCCAGATTGGTGTTGCAGATGAATAGAAAGCGAGCAGAAAACAATAACGAGTCCCGAGCATTCCCGTTCGAATTCAACTCTGATTTCCCGAGCCAAGAGTGTGTATTTGATTTCCTTATTTCAGCTATTCGATTACGAATTTGCTTGTGACTGATCTTGTTCGTGTAGGGATTGTGGTTGAGCCGTAAAGTGTCGGGTTTTATATTTAATTGCTGGTTGTTTGACTTTTAGTTTCCAGCAGAATATTTCCAGCATATTTCGGTCTGTTTTTGAATGCCTTAAACGCCGAATTGGGAGAGGGCCGTCTCACAGAGATTTGTAGCCCTCTGAGATAGCTTTCCGATTTGACTGAGCACTCGTTAAACGGCTTTACGGTTTGGAAGTTATGGTCAAAACCATAAGCCACCACAGTTATATGTAGCAGTGCGACTAACCTGTTTTGTAATCTGTTTTTGAGACCCTTAGGATAAGATTTGGAGATGGCTGTATCACAATCAATTTTCAGAATCGTATTCTAGTTTCCGAAAAGTTAAATTGGGATTCCATTGGACTTATGGTTTGGGAGATATGACCATTTTAGTAAACTATGTCGTGAAATTCAGAAATTTAGTTTATGTTGTTAATGTCAAAATAGTGATATATGTTTTATGTAGTTGTGTTAGGTCCTAAATTTCATTGAGAAAGTGTGCAATCCATTCATGGATTAGTCTGGAGGCTAGCTTATCGAGGTGAGTATTCTCACCGTGTATTCAGTTTTAACGTTGTACATGCATGACTTATGTGTTACATTTCTTGCACCATAATTGTTATCTGAGTTTGATCCGCTATCTGAGTTTGATTTGGTATCTGAGTTTGACATGCTATCTGAGTATCTGAGCAGCTGTTGATTTATTTTAATCTGAGACATTGTGCCTGGGTAACCGAGCTCGGCACAGGGTCATTCTGTGCTACTACTTGCTAGGGCATCTGAGATAATTATGTTAAAGAGATTATAAAACATAATAACACACATCTGAGTTTTTGGCTATATGCCTGGGATCACCTCCCGTCTGAGTTTTGGGATTATTCCCGTCTGAGTTTTGGGATCACTCCCGTCTGAGTTTTTGGCTTATGCCTATCTGAGGTGTGAGGAGGGGCGAGGTTGATCTCTCGTCCCAAATCACACAAGCGCGCTATATAAATTAAAATCTGAGTAATAAAATCTGAGAAATAAATCTGAGTAATTAATCAAGTAGATTCTGAGTAGGAGTACACCGATGTGCCCTCATGTATTGTATGTTATGATTGTTTGCATTTTGAGAATTATTCACTCAGCTTCCCCAGCTGACCCAAACTTTCCCCCACATTGTTTCAGGTACCAGCAAAGGAAAGGAGAAGGTGGACGGTTGACCGCTGTATCTTTTCATTACTGATGTGGACATCATTTAATATTCTAAAACACTTTATTTTATTTTAACTATTTCCGCAATAAATACGTTTAAATGTTAAATATTAATATCTGAGATTTATTTATGGGACCTTTTAATTACAATTTTATTTTCAAAAAAATTTTAAAAATCTTGTAAATTTTTGGGTGTTACATGTTGGTATCAGAGCACTGACTTGAGGGATTTGGATTCACAAGGGGTGAATTCAAACTCAAGTTTGAGTTATGAGTTTTTAAAAAGAGAAATGAGTAAACTATTTTCTGAGTAAAGATTCCACATCCAGTATGCAGCATGTCACGTCGACCTCTCGCTTTCCAGTTGCCGGTAATATTTTAGAGGTTTTATTTATTTGAGAATTTCGTGGTATTCTGAGATTTGAGGAATGACAAATATGAGAATTGTTGTTATTATTTTGAGTATAATTCTGATTTAACTCTGAGTGTATTTCTCGACGAGGATCGTTTTTCTGAGTATATCTTCCGTGTGTAATTCTGAGTGCATTTGCGTCATACATGCTAAAAATTATAATTACATACAATTTTATATAATCTATGAGGTTTTATAATTCATATAAATTTGTAACCAAAAGGGGTAATAAATGGATATGAAATTTTGATAGTAATTACATAAGTTATTTGATGAGAACATGTCTTGGGTAAATAAAAATGAGAAGGAATAAATTTTTCGTTTGGGAAAAGCACTTAATAGAAAGAGTTATGGAAACGATTAAATGAAAAATATTTTTACTATCAACCGATTTAAATAATATTTTTATGGTGGTTTATCAAGTCGAGTGAAGTGAAAATACCAAGAACGTATTTTTTTTTTTTTTAAAAAATATATTTAAATTTAATATTTATTTTAAGTTATTTACATTTGAACTAGACGAGAAAGCTTAACTAGAATTGGATTTTATTTTTATCCGTTATTTCAGAGTCGTTTTAGTTTTAATATTAAAACTTTAGTTGGATTAAGCATGTTTTTTTTTAAATGTTGAATTATCATTTGAGATTTTATTTAGTGGAACCTTTTCACTTATTTATCAAATTGAAAAATTTTAAATTAATGAGAAATTCGGGTGTTATGAAATCTTTGGACAATTAAAAAGGAAAATATTTTTTTATAAAGAGATGAGACATGATGTATTGGGAAAATCTTTTTGCTGAGAAAATAATAAACCGAGATTTATTAAATTGAGATCAAATGAGAAAACTTTTAAAGTATGTGATTTTAATAGCTGAGTCTGAAAATCCATAAATTTTTTTATGAATTCAGTGAGAGATTATTAATTTAACACAGAGATATTGAATAACTTATATAAGTTTGTTATACCAACTAATTGAGAAATTTCTGAGTCAAATTAATCAGATATTATTGAAGCTCATCATAAAGAGTAATTATATAAGAGGATTAAGAGGAAGCTAACGTCATCAATTTGATGATGATTTATTTAAAAACGAGTTAAAAGAGCGATAAATGGAATCAAATTAATCGAGGAACGCAATAACTGAGAACTCTGATCAAAAAGATATTAATCGGCATGCTCACAAATTACAATAAATTTAATATAACTGTGAAGAGGATATAAGTTATATTTATGAGGAATGATAAATGGCATATCCAAATGAAAAGTTTAAAAGGAGATTTGAATTGTGAAAATAACTAAGTGGAAATATTTCTATGAATCTGAGTTATCCGATTATCGCGTACGAGACTAAAGGTACGCATGATTTTCTGAGTAATGGTTATGAGATGTTGAGTATGCACTGTTGAGTGCATATCTGTATTTATCAGATATTGAAAATAAAATTCCTTTCTCCTGAGTGTGATTAAAATTCCTTTCTTCTGAGTGTGATTTGTTGGTGGGTTTATATGTGGGAAGTTGTAAACTTTGGGATTTACTCGTGACCAAACAGAAGTAGGTGTCGAAAGTAATAGAGGGCCCCTATTATCGTACACACCGAACTTTTGGTTGGTTATGGGGAGATTTTGAAGGGAACGATGGACCAATGCTTGTTATTGTGAATTTAGTATGTGTATCCTAATTGCTGGTGTGACTGCATACTTGTTTTTTTTTATTTTGGTAGACAATACTAGTTCCAAACTCGAGGACGAGTTTTTCTCCAAGTGGAGTTGAGTAGGGGTAAAAAGGAAAATTGTCAAGAAATAATTATCATTAATTATTATTTATAAATATTATGAGTATGATGCTTATGCAGAGAGATTTTGTTGGCATGAATTTAAAGTGCGAAATCTAGATACATATAATTGATCAAATAAATTATAAGAGTAACTATCAAACCAAGCAGTTAAGAATAATTAAATTTATTCCATGGGTAATTATAGAGTATACAATAAAATGATAGATCGAGTTTACTGGAGAAATTAACAAATCAAGTTAATTGGGTTGAATGAATATCGTGCAAAAGGGAAGTAGTAATACTACAATAATATACAAAATAAGACAATATACTTATTCTTGGGTGGTTATAAATGTGATAATGTGAAATCATTAAATTAAAGTGATGAGAACTTATTAATAAGTCGAATATGAGAAAACTGCTACAATTAAATTTTGAGGAAAATGAGTTAAAATGAGATCGGTAATTTGCTGGTAAGTTATTATTAAAACGAGCTAAATGATAAAACTTTATTTTGATTAATTATGGAGTAATTTTGAGTAATAAGAGATTTACAAATCGAGTTACATAATCAAATTAATAAAATGAGTCAAAAGAGAAAAGTATTAAATTAACGGGAAGTTTTATTTAAATTTTTGAAGTATTATAAAGTGTTATGAGTTTTGAGGTATTATAAAATTATATGAGAAAACTCTATTTATGAATAATTATTAAACTTGAGATGAGATCAACTATTCAATAAATTTATATTAAACTTAGGAGAAATTTCGAAAAGACGAGAATGTACTGAATTGATGAACCATAAGTAAACTGTAAGATTTAGAATAAAGTATAACTGCGAATTGAGTAAATGAGAGCTAAGGAATAAATTCGTAATTGGAGTAACGAGAAATTATTATAAATAAGAGTATGAAATTTAATTGGAATTTTTAGTGGGTAACATGAAATTAATGAGTAGAGATGGTCAAAATAATTAAGAGATATTTTAAATTGTGTAAAATCAGTGAAACGGTCTATTTAAGGATCGTTAAACTAGATGAATGAGAAAACATCTATTAAAATAATACCGAGAAACCACTAAATGTAATAGAATGAGAACCTATTAAAGGGAATTAAATGACAAGATCGTTAATTTGAGCTATTTAAAGGGTTATCAACATCGGTGATATGCAAACCTAATAGAGTAAGGTAACAATATAATGTTAAAGAAGAGTTATTTTGAGAACCAATAACACGTTTGAAAGAGAGTATATCATTTCAAGTATTATAAACTGGTAAATTGGAACACGCGAGTAGTAATAGGAACGAGTAAAAATGTGATTTATACTTAATGCTATCACTTGTAAATATTATTACCTTATGAGTTGTTACTGAGTTAGAGTTTTGGGTTTGCTTCTGAGTTAAGATTTATAAGTTTGCTCCTGAGTTATACATTTTGAGTTATACTCCTGATATATGTTTTGAGTTCATTTCTGAGTTAGTCTTCTGAGTTGTATTTCTAGATCATATTTCTGAGTCATATACCTGAGTATATGAGAATTCTGTGTGATACGTATAATCTCTGGAATTTTTGCGTGCTTCTGTAATATTTGGCAGTGGGGCGACCTATTCATTTGTTTCTTATGTCTTAAGAAAACTGATGTTCTTTAGAGTAGAGGACCGTTAGGCACCATCTATTGATAGAGATTGCCCATAATAAGATTTCACTTGTTAAAAAAAAAATATAAAAATAAAAATAAAAAAAAAATAAAAAAAAAATGTAAAAGTGATAATTGTTGGAAATGTGCGGGGGAATTTGTCCCATAAAAACTTATTGTTATCGCCATGAGAGAGCCGTGTGTGGTAGTGAGTATGGATTGAATGTCCAAGTTCCACGCCGAGATCATCTAACATCATCAACAAATCCGTAGCAAATTCCAAGTGGAGTTGAATCGGAGATTCAACACAACGTTAACCGCTGAGTTCAGCAACTGTGTTCGACTACGAGAGCAGAAGAGGCCTTCAACATAGTATCGTTGTTATATTGTGCATATTATCGACTTTTCCTTCCATCGATAAATCGAGGTCCTTAGAAAGCATTCCGTTTATCTCTTTTAGCCTTATCATTTTGCGTCGTTAGAAATGAAAGATTCGTGTAAGCAAGTGCTGGAATTTATTCTGATCGAGTGAATCGCCCTGCCGAGTTTCTTATATTCATAACCTTATCGTTTTCATGTCTTGCGAATATGTGTCGTTGCCGAGCCGTGATTGCGATGCGAGATCGTTACCCTGAGCTTCTTCCGAGTAATGACTTCGGGGACGAAGTCTATTTCAAGTGGAGTTGAGTTGTAACGCCCTGAAATTTTAATAATTAAATAATATTAACTTAATGGATTTTTTTAATTTTAAATGGATTAATTAGTAAATTAATTATAATGAAGTTACATGGTTCATATCAGTAGACGTTAATAGTCAGCCATCTTAAATTATTTAGTCGACCTGTAGTTAGACGGTCCGTTATTATTAGACGTTATAATTAAATTATTATATGTCTCACAAGTTTTAGGCGTTAATTAGTTAGCACGTAAATTATTGTGCCTTGGGTTTTAAATTAGTTTATAATTATTAGTCGGGCCGGCCGAAGGCCAAGGCCTTCTCCCCTCTTTACCGTCCGGTTGTTTGAGCCCGATTGTGGTGTTTTGTTTTAGCCTGATTATTGGCTTAAAAGTCTAGAGCCCATAGAGTTTAATACTTAAGCTAAAATATACCCTAATCCTCCCAAAATCTTCCCAGCCGTGACCTCATTCCCAAATTCCCCTTGGTATGTCAGACGTTCAAGAAACCCAACTGTTTTCATTCGTTATTCTTTTTCTTTACCTTGTACTCAATCAAAAAAATTGGAGTAGGAAGGAGTATGCAATTGACGGTGGGCAAGCATTGGATCGAAGTAAGCAAGCAGCTTGCTTTCCTCCTTTTTCTTCTTTTGTTTTGTTTCACGCAAGCACAAAGAGCAGCAACACCTAGCGATCGAAGGGTACAGTGAGCAATTCGGAACTTAATTGTGGAAGCAAAATAGTGGTTTTTCAGGGTTGTGGTTGGCCGAGCATCAGGGAACAACGGGAAGTTTGAGCAGCAAGTTAATCGAGGTGTTGTAATTGGGAATTTAAGAATCAGAGAATCTAGTGCAATCCGGTAGTACCTTCACTGTTCATTCTTACTATTAATCGTTCTTTATTTCATTCGTAATGATCGATTGTGATTTGGTTGGTGCTGCGGGATGTTGTTCGAGCAGAATTCTAGTCGAGAATTAAGCATGGATGAGCGAGAGAAGTCCAGATTGGTGTTGCAGATGAATAGAAAGCGAGCAGAAAACAATAACGAGTCCCGAGCATTCCCGTTCGAATTCAACTCTGATTTCCCGAGCCAAGGGTGTGTATTTGATTTCCTTATTTCAGCTATTCGATTACGAATTTGCTTGTGACTGATCTTGTTCGTGTAGGGATTGTGGTTGAGCCGTAAAGTGTCGGGTTTTATATTTAATTGCTGGTTGTTTGACTTTTAGTTTCCAGCAGAATATTTCCAGCATATTTCGGTCTGTTTTTGAATGCTTTAAACGCCGAATTGGGAGAGGGCCGTCTCACAGAGATTTGTAGCCCTCTGAGATAGCTTTCCGATTTGACTGAGCACTCGTTAAACGGCTTTACGGTTTGGAAGTTATGGTCAAAACCATAAGCCACCGCAGTTATATGTAGCAGTGCGTCTAACCTGTTTTGTAATCTGTTTTTGAGACCCTTAGGATAAGATTTGGAGATGGCTGTATCACAATCAATTTTCAGAATCGTATTCTAGTTTCCGAAAAGTTAAATTGGGATTCCATTGGACTTATGGTTTGGGAGATATGACCATTTTAGTAAACTATGTCGTGAAATTCAGAAATTTAGTTTATGTTGTTAATGTCAAAATAGTGATATATGTTTTATGTAATTGTGTTAGGTCCTAAATTTCATTGAGAAAGTGTGCAATCCATTCATGGATTAATCTGGAGGCTAGCTTATCGAGGTGAGTATTCTCACCGTGTATTCAGTTTTAACGTTGTACATGCATGACTTATGTGTTACATTTCTTGCACCATAATTGTTATCTGAGTTTGATCCGCTATCTGAGTTTGATTTGGTATCTGAGTTTGACATGCTATCTGAGTATCTGAGCAGCTGTTGATTTATTTTAATCTGAGACATTGTGCCTGGGTAACCGAGCTCGGCACAGGGTCATTCTGTGCTACTACTTGCTAGGGCATCTGAGATAATTATGTTAAAGAGATAATAAAACATAATAACACACATCTATGCCTGGGATCACCTCCCGTCTGAGTTTTGGGATTATTCCCGTCTGAGTTTTGGGATCACTCCCGTCTGAGTTTTTGGCTTATGCCTATCTGAGGTGTGAGGAGGGGCGAGGTTGATCTCTCGTCCCAAATCACACAAGCGCGCTATATAAATTAAAATCTGAGTAATAAAATCTGAGAAATAAATCTGAGTAATTAATCAAGTAGATTCTGAGTAGGAGTACACCGATGTGCCCTCATGTATTGTATGTTATGATTGTTTGCATTTTGAGAATTATTCACTCAGCTTCCCCAGCTGACCCAAACTTTCCCCCACATTGTTTCAGGTACCAGCAAAGGAAAGGAGAAGGTGGACGGTTGACCGCTGTATCTTTTCATTACTGATGTGGACATCATTTAATATTTTAAAACACTTTATTTTATTTTAACTATTTCCGCAATAAATACGTTTAAATGTTAAATATTAATATCTGAGATTTATTTATGGGACCTTTTAATTACAATTTTATTTTCAAAAAAATTTTAAAAATCTTGTAAATTTTTGGGTGTTACAAGATATCCATTTTACAAGTAATAGGTGTCCATAACCCATAACCATGGCCCTTGAACCATTATAACCACTAGATGTCCATAACTCATAGCGATGGCCCTTGAACCATTATAACTACTAGCCATGACCAATAGCCTATGGATATCCATTTTACAGGTAATAGGTGTCCATAACCCATAACCATGGCCCTTGAACCATTATAACCACTAGATGTCCGTAACTCATACTGATGACCCTTGAACCATTATAACTACTACTGATATGAATATGGCAGATTTGGACTCTAAAAGTGATAATTTGGTTCTAGTCACGTGGAAAGGTGATGTGGCATGTTATTTGGCAAAGTTTGTTTGCATGGCAACGTGGAAGTTGAATTGAAGATGCATGGAGCCTTATTATTACAAGAAACGTTTTATTGCATTGAATATGCCATTTTATGGCATTTATATTTCGTTTTATGGTTGTTTATTGCAAGTCTTTTGGGTTTTTGTAACCTTCATTTCGTTTTTAGGCTTTATCTAGCCATTTCCTTGCTTTTAATCATCATTCACGAATTTTTATCAAAGAAACTTTGTGTTCTTGAGTTGTTGCTGCACTCACAACCATCATTTGAGGGAAGGTTTCCTGATTTTGATTTGATCTCAAACCAATAGGTCTTGGTTTGTTATCACCGATTATCAAGTTATAGGTCTAGCTTGATTTTCACACTATCCATTGTTTATTTCGTTTGTGTTCTCCTGCAAACACTCATAAACAGCCCTAATTCTGTCCCAATTGTTTCTAAATTTCCAAACACTTTAAACAGCAAAAACAAAACCCTCCATACTCGTATCGTTTGTGGTATCAGAGCAATTTCAGATGAATTGAGAAGACCCTTATTTCCTCCATAACCTTCAAGAAGCATTGAGGAACGTAACTGATGGTACTTATCGAAGGCATCCCGTTCGTGGACAGCTAAGGGTTGTAGAAGAATTTAAAGTAACAGAATTGCCTGAATTTGGTGGAGGAACTGATCCAGAAAAATATTTGGATTGGGAAAGGAAGATTGAAAGAATGTTTGAATCCAAGGAGTTATGTGATGAGAAGGCTTGCAAGTATGCAATTCTGAAGTTGAGTGGTGGTGCTTCATTGTGGTTTGAAGGGCTTAATGCCAAGAGAACACGTGAAGGAAAGGAGAAGATTTCATCTTGGGAATCTTTAAAAAGAAAACTACGAGAGAGGTATGTGCCAACTAATCATAAAAGCGCCACTTATAGAAAAATGGTTGATTTGAAGCAAGGGAAGATGAGTGTTGGAGAATATATTGATGAATTTGAGAAATTAGCCTTAATGGGTGATATTGAAGAAATAGAGGAACAAAAGATGGCTCGTTTTCTAAGGGGACTGAATTACAATAATGCTCACACGGTGGAACTCTATCCCTATACTGATTTTGGAACACTTTGTAACTTGTGTCTAAAATTGGAAACTCAAGTGAAGACAAGATAAGGAGCAACTTCAAGCTTGGAATCTGCCAAAAACGAACCATGGACCAGAACTGGAACTAGCACAAAAGCAGCCCTTACACCTAGTCCTATTGGTGCTAGTAGTTCCACAACAGCCCCAAAGTTGAGTAGTGCAAGCAAGGAGACCAGTTTGTCCAAAGTTCATTGTTTCAAATGTCAAGGATTTGGGCATTATCAAAATGCTTGTCCAAACAAGAGGGTGGTGACTTTAAGGGAAGCTTTTGAATGTCGTGAGGAATTAATGGAAGAAGAAAGATTGGCTGCCCTTTTCAATGATGAACAGGAATCTGAAGAAGAAGAGGAGGAGAAGTATGAGGCACCAGTATATGATACAACCTTGGTACTTGGAACTCTTCAAACTCAAGTTGTAAACGTTGAGGTTGCTGATGTTGATCAATGGGACCAATTGTTTCACACCAAATGTTTGGTTAGAGACAAGTGGTGCAGTTTGATAATCGATGGTGGATGTTGTACTAATGTGGCTTCTAGTGAAATGGTGACTAAGTTGGGTCTGATTACTACATCCCATCCTAGACCATATGCACTTCATTGGTTGGATGATGGAAGCAAGGTGAACGTGACAAAACAAGTTAGAGTTGGTTTGGCCATGGGATCTTATGAGATGAAGTTTTGTGTTATGTTATTCCCATGGATGCTTGTCACATTTTGTTGGGACATCCTTGGAAGTTTGATAGGGATGTTTTACACAAGGTAAGGAGTAATGAGTATGAGTAAAGGCACAATGGTAAAAAAAATTGTGTTAAAACCTATGTCTTCAACAGCCGTGAGATCAATGAGTAACAAACAGGCCAAGAAGCCAAATCTCACCATGTTTGCTAGTGAAAGGGAGGTGGAACATGTTCTTGACCAAGGAGATGTGGTTTACATGCTTGTGTCTAAAGAAGATCCAAAGGTGGGGCAGATTGTGCAAGAAGAAGGCCCAGTTGTTGATTTGCTCAAGGAGTATCAAGATGTGTTCCCAAGTGAATTACCACCAGGTTTGCCTCCAATCCGTGGTATTGAACATCAAGTTGACCTTATTCCAGGTGCATCTTTGCCTAATAAGGCCACATATCGTTGCAATCCGGAGGAAACAAAGGAATTGCAAAACCAGATTGATGAACTCATGAAAATGGGCTATGTTCGTGAAAGTTTCAGCCCAGGTGCTGTTCCGGTGTTATTGGTGCCAAAGAAGGATGGTTCTTGGAGAATGTGTGTGGATAGTAGAGCCGTGAATAATATAAGCATCAAGTACATGTTTCCCATTCCTAGACTTGATGATATGTTGGATGAATTGCATGGATCTGTTGTGTTCTCAAAAATTGATTTCAGGAGTGGTTATCATCAAATCAGAATGCGTGAAGGTGATGAATGGAAAACAGCTTTCAAGACTAATCATGGCTTGTATGAATGGACGGTGATGCCATTTCGTCTAACTAATGCACCTAGCACTTTCATGAGGTTGATGAATGAAGTGTTAAAATCGTTTTTGGACAGATTTGTGGTTGTATACCTTGATGACATCTTGGTGTATAGCAGAAGCATGGAGGATCATTTGGTGCATTTGAAACTAGTGTTTGAGACCCTTAGAGCACAACAACTCTATGGAAAGCAAGAGAAGTGCTCATTTATGGTGGATAAGGTGGTATTTTTGGGCTATGTTGTGTCTAAAGATGGTGTGTCTGTTGATCAATCAAAGATAGAAGCAATCAAGTCGTGGCCCATACCTACCAACATTTCTGACGTTAGATCATTCCATGGTCTTGCTTCATTCTATAGGAGGTTCATACGTGATTTCAGCTCCATTACAAGTCCAATAACGAGCTGTTTGAAGAAAGGAGGTTTTGTATGGGGGGGGCGACGCCCAAAAGGCATTTGAGAAGATTAAAGAGCTGTTGTGTAATGCTCCTGTTTTGGCTCTTCCAGATTTCTCTCAACCTTTTGAAGTTGAGTGTCTATGGATTTCATAGTTGATTTACCTTGAACCATGACCCTTGAACCATTGTAACCACTGTAACCACTAGATGTCCATAACTCATATCGATGGCCCTTGAACCATTATAACTACTACCCATGACCAATAGCCTTTAGATATCCATTTACAAGTAATAGGTGTCCATAACCCATAACCATGGCTCTTGAACCATTTTAACCACTAGATGTCCATAACTCATACCGATGGCCCTTGAACCATTATAACTACTACCCATGACCAATAGCCTTTAGATATTCATTTTACAAGTAATAGGTGTCCATAACCCATAACCATGTTGAATCTGATCCTTAAAAGGCAAATTAGGGAGGACAATAACTTTAAGTACCATTGGAAATGTGACATTTTGAAGATCACCCATATTTGCTTTGCTGATGATTTATTGCTGTTTAGCCATGGTGACAGCAGATCTGTTGCTACTATTAAAAGGGCTCTGGATGAGTTTAGGTCTATTTCTGGTCTGGTGCCTAGTATGGAAAAGAGTACTACTTTTTTTGGTAATGTGAAAGATCATACTAGGGCTGCCATATCTAGTATCTTACCTTTTAACATTGGTGATTTGCCTGTGAGATATTTGGGCATTCCATTGATTGCTTCTAAGTTGTATGTTAAAGATTGCAGAAGTTTGGTGGATAAAGTCAAGTGTAGGCTTTTGGAGTGGAAGAACAAGTACTTGTCTTTTGCTGGGAGGCTTTTATTAATAAAGTCTGCGCTCAGCTCTATGCAGGTGTACTGGGCATCTAGTTTTGTCCTTCCCAAGTCTATTTCTAATGATATTGAGAGGCTGCTAAGGGGTTTCTTGTGGTGCAGTGGTGAGCTTATTAGAGGTAAAGCTAAGGTTAAATGGGATAATTTATGTTTACCTAAGTGCCATGGTGGTCTTGGGCTAAGGAAATTGCATTCTTGGAATCTTTCTCTTATCTCAAAACATGTTTGGAACATTGTGGTTGGGAAAGATTCGTTATGGGTTAAATGGGTTAATGCTGTAAGGATAAAAAACAGGAATTTTTGGTCTGTCCCTGTTCATTTGAATGCTTGTTGGAGCTGGAGGTGCATTATGAAATGTAGAAAGGATATTAGAGAAAATATTATTTCTAGACTTGGGGATGGTAAATGTACTTCTGCTTGGTTTGACAATTGGCATGATCTTGGGCCTTTATATAATTGTTTGTCTATTAGGGATATAAATTATGGGGGTTTCTCTACTTTGTCTACTTTTGCTGAGTTGGTTCATGAGGGAGATTGGAGAATACCAGATTATTGGTATGATTACAGTGATATTTTTGGTAGGGGCCCTCCTATTTTAAATGATGATTTTCAGGATAAATTCCTTTGGAAACCTAGGAATGGTAAGTGTATTCCTTTTTCTGTGGCTGCTGCTTGGACAGATTTGAGGGAAACTGGCCAGGATGTCTTTTGGTCTAAATGGATATGGTTTAGCCGTAATATCCCTAGGCATGCGTTTATTCTATGGTTGGTTTTCTTAAACAAACTTACTACTCAAGAAAAGCTGGCTGTTTTTAACAGAGATATGGAGTATAAGTGTGTGTTTTGTAAAAGTCAAATGGATTCGGTTGACCACCTTTTTTTTGAATGTGGTTTTCCTTTGGCTGTTTGGGATTATATGAAGAGTCATGGCAATTTTTCTGATGATGATTGACCTCTTTCTGGTTGACAGGGCCCTGTTTTTATTATTCATGGTTTTATGGATGATTGGCTTTGGTGGTTTGTATAGGTATACATGGTACTACAAGTGCATAGGGGATTGTTTTGACTGTCTTCACTGCCATGTTATAAGGATTATTAGCAGTCATGAGCTGTGGCATATGTGCAGATGGTGCAATAGGATTGGAGTTTATGATCCTTATGTTTGGGATTTTTTTTTTTATCTTTTTCTTATTCTATTCAGAAAGCTTGAGTTTTGGAGGAGAGGCACTATGGATAACTTATATTGGATTTATTCCCATGTTGACTGCTTGAAGACTTTTATAAAGGAAAGTCGCACTTTACTTAATTTTGTTAATTATAGTTTGAGCTGCAGTCCTTGCACTCTTGTTTTTGCAAGTGCTGGTATGTACTTTTTGTGGGTTAAAGTGCTTGTAACCATTTATGGAGCTATACTCCTCTTTACCATTCTTTTGATGGAGCACAAGAGTTGGAGCAGATCGTGCAGGTTTAAGCATTGGATGGGGAGGTTTGTTATTCTGTGCCTGTCAGGATTGGGTCAAAGCCAGGAATTTTTTTGTCAAAGATGTGGTTTGACCTGGTTCTGTTGGCTGTGGAATTCTCCTTTTGGGTTGGGGTGGATTGGCATGGTAAGGATGTGTAGATGTGTGTTAATAGTTTTTAATATTTTAGGGCAGTGTGTGCAAGGCTCTTTTAGTATAGAGAATGGCTGTAGTTTGACTTTGAAGTCAAAGGTAGCCTCTGTTTTTGGGGATTGTACTGGTAGGACAATTTGTCGTACCATTATGAATACTTCTTTGTTTTATTTTGGGACAATGTTTCATTCTAGCCTTAGATTGGGTAGTAATGCTGAGAGGGATGTTATTGAAGCGCCAAATCTGAGTTGCAGCTCGGGTACAAAGTCAAAGGGTAGGAAGATCAAGATTTTTAATTCTGTTGGTATTCATAGGCTAGGCTTTGTTGTAGGTTATAGTGCTATGTTTTTGGGAGGCCATATTTTTTTCTTGAGATGTGGTAGTTTTACCCTTCTCTTGTTGTAAATACTTTTCTTTTTTTAGTTTTTGCCAGGTTTGGTCCCTTTACCAAAATATATATATATATATATATATATATATATATATATATATATATATATATATATATATATATATATATATACTAGCAGGTACCCGCGCAATGCGGCGGCGGGTATCATGTAATTATATTTCGCAGTGACGTTAGTGATGGTGGTGGCAATAGTGATTGTGGTGGGTGATGGTGTGTAGTGATTGTCATGGTAGGTGATGTTGAAGTGATTGTCACGGTGAGTGGTGGGTGATGATAAGTGGTGGTAGTAGTGATTGTAAACTAAAAAAACATAAAGATTAACGAAATACAAAAGTCAATATAGAGACCAACTGTAATTTACCTTCCTTTCTTCAAAGCCCATTAGTTATAGGAATCAAATGTTTCATATGTATTGTACTGTTTGTCCTAGATTTATATAATAATGTAAATACCTCTATTATCTAGTCAATGAGATTGCCTCTTATTATGTCGGTTATGTCACGTTGTTGTGAGATGTACATTGGTGACACATAGCTTTATATCTGAAATTTTGTAGAAAAGGACGTTTCACTAAATATGACTTTGTAGATTCGTAGTCAAAACAGGTATTTTGGTGTGGGTCAAAATTGTTCTAGGAATTCATTCGACTATTTGACCTGTTTTCATTTCAGTCTTATACTTTTTTAAAATGCCCATTTAGTTACACTTTGAACAAGTCAATCAACCCATTTCAACTATTTTCATTTAAATCTTGTTTTTTTTACTTACCAATTTAATTCATTAGAGAGAAAAAAAAAACACATAGCCATAATAAACCCATTTGACTTGTCATCTTATGTTAAAGTTAAAATAAAGTCAATTCAAAACTCTTTGCTTTATTTTTTGCTTTATACAATATGTGTTCATCAGTCCCTTCAACAGCCTCTTCAACAGCCTCTTCAATAGATACATTTTATGCTATCGTCAAGTCAATAAAATGAGCACAAATGAGTACAAAATCAACAATTATTTTATTTATAGTTTTCATTATTCAATAGTTCAGTATCTCTCAATCTACACTAAAGAATAAAACGGACATGTCTACAAAAAACACTTGAATACAAATCTTGCAAGCTGATTCCCATAACATTGCCCATTTTCATCCCTTTATACAAGAACTTCAAACCTCCGTAGCAACATGCTTTTAAACCATCTAAAATTCCTTTTTCCCCTTTCGAGACACTAAACCGGGCTCAAAGAGCCAGTTCTACCTTAAACTTGAGCCCTCAGCTGTCAAATTTTGACAAAATTTTCAAAAAATATGTCTCTTCTAAGTCTTTCAACTTCAGTGGTCAAAAAAAGATCAGGTTGCGAAAGTATCATTGCCCACCTTTAGGCTGAGAGCCAAGGACTTAGCATCTAACTGAATTATGAGAGTATTATGATAGACGTTAACTAACAGATAAATTAAGGAACATACATGAATTATACAATCATAACAAAATTGACAAAAGACATATGAGGTAATGAAAATCAATGTCTTCCTTTTTTATAACCAAAATGGTATCTTTTTGTTGCTACGCACAAATATATATTTCTTTATGTCTGCAAACAAATGGAGAAATACATAAATGTAATGTTTAAGCATTACAAAATTATATCTGTTCAAATAAATATTAATAAGCAAGTCAAATATTGTAAAGTTGCAACAATATGTAATGAAATGGGACTCAAGTCTATGCATATTATCATTACATCAATTCAGATTATCCAAACAGAACTAAAATTAAATGAATTTCATTGAAACAAGTATTATTTGACAAAGAAAATACCTGAAATTGATTTAGTTAAACCCTTTTGCCCTTTACTTCTTCCTGTTCAAACTATGAAGAAAAACAGTGATAAATTTCCATGAACAAAAAAAGGTACAATTTCCATAAACATGATATTATAAGAATGGTTAAATTCTCTGACCAAAAAATTTACTTCATTCGATCTTACAACATGTTAGAGCTGAAGAGTGACAATACTCAAACTCGCCAATATAACCTGCAAAATTAATACAAGTATTTATATATAAACCAAAAATTATGCTATAATTATTCAAAAAGAGTGTGATAATAAGAACAAACCATGCTTTTGCATAACAATGAGAAACTTAATGATGACTTTTGAAGAAGGCCTGATCATGACCTATCTCTTTCCCCTCTTTTCAGCATTGTACATGCTCTTAAGGGCGTCATTCAATACGTTATCCTTACTAAATAAATATGCTGCAACAAAAAAAATCGCAAAATTCATCACTAAATATATAAAACACTGGAAAAAAATGCAATCTATCGTATAACCATTATGAAAACTAAAAATCCAATAGGCAAATGCAACACTTTATGGTTTCTAATAGTATAATATCACTGAAGCAAGCCACTTAAAAGACAATATTCAATCAACTAAGAATTGGACTTGCTGAATAGCGATATATTTTACACTTGTCAGATTTAACTACAATATTCAATTATAATTTCAACCATGGCACACAAAAACTCCAAATTTTTAGATTACGCCACATTGATGCACCATCTATTTCTAAAAAAACAGCCAAACTGTCTTAGTTTGTGATAAATAACAGCCTTGTGGAAAGATGAAAATAAGCCTAACTGGAAATAAAAAAAACAGTACATTCTACTATGCACTTAATAGCTAGCGTATATCGATTATTCAGCGGTCAGCCACATGTAAATCAACTAAACCTTGACCATCTCAAAACAAACAAACTTGTAATAAAGCTATACAAGTCAGAGTCAAAAAATGTAACCTGAGCAAAGTAAACACATAAGCTAAAACGTATCACACAAGATTAAAAATCATTTTGAGCTAAAACTTACGAAAAAAGGTCACGAATTTTAAATCGCATTAGAACACCCAGTGTATGGATTTTAGAAACAGTAAACAAAATTGTGTTGAAATCAAATTATCTACACCAGAAGCAAATTACGAACGAATCATTTGAGAAAGCTTTCAAAACACTTTCTCAATCACGGATTAAAATCAGAATCCAGAATTGTCAATTAACAATGTGTTGAATTTATAGGGTGAAAGATTTCGTATGTAATCGATGAGGGGTTTGAAGATGACTGGTTGAAGCATCATAATGGTTGAAGAGTCGAGGAGCCGGTTGAGAAAACGAGGAGCCGTTTGAAGAATCGAGGAGCGGAAATGGAAGAGGCGGATGACGAAGAGGCGGATAATACTCTGACCAGATGGGCCCAAAGCCGATGGGCTATAATTATGTTTCGGTTGCTGCATTACCAAACGGATTACAGGCTTATTTTTCGGTGGGCTTAACCCGCGTGGTTTTCCATAGAAGATATAGTCATTATGTTTAGAATTTGAAATGCAGCCGAAGGCTTGGTGGTACGGGCGTGGTTTTATAACCCAAAGGTGGTCGGTTCGAATCCTGTGAAAGCCTTTTTTTTTTTAAAATGATTAAATTCTATAATTAGCAAGTGTGTTGGCTGAATTTTCAGCCTTGCTAAATGTGGAAAGGATAAACTCTTTATAATATAGTAGATATATATATATATATATATATATATATATATATATATATATATATATATATATATTACCCATAACCATGGCCCTTGAACAATTTTAGCCACTATATGTCCATAACTCATACCGATGGCCGTTGAACCATTATAACTACTACCTATGACCAATAGCCTATTGATATCCATTTTACAAGTAATAGGTGTCCATAACCCATAACCATGGCCCTTGATACAATATAACCAGTAGATGTCCATAATTCATACCCATGGCGCTTGAACCATTATAACCACTAGCCATGACCAATAGGTTATAGATGGCCCTTTTACAAGTAATAGGAGTCCATAACACATACCCAAGACCCTTGAACCATTATAACCACTACATGTCCATAACTCATACCGATGGCCCTTGAACCATTATAACTACTAGCCATGACCAATAACCTATAGATATCCATTTTACAAGTAATAGGTGTCCATAACCCATAACCATGGCCCTTGAACCATTATAACCACTAGATGTCCTTAAATCATAGCAATGGCCCTTGAACCATTATAACTACTAGCCATGACCAATAGCCTATATATATCCATTTTAAAAGCAATGGGTGTCCATAACCATGGCCCTTGAACCATTATAACAACTAGATGTCCATAACTCATACCGATGGCCCTTGAACCATTATAACTACTACCCATGACCAATAGCCTATAGATATCCATTTTACAAGTAATAGGTGTCCATAACCCATAACCATGGCCCTTGAACGATTTTAACCACTAGATGTCCATAACTCATATTGATGGCCCTTAAACCATTATAACTACTAGCCATGACCAATAGCCTATAGATATCCATTTTACAAGTTATAGGTGTCCATAAACCATAACCATGGCCCTTGATCAATTATAACTAGTAGATGTCCATAACTCATACCGACGGCCCTTGAACCATTATAACCACTAATTGTCCATACCTCATACCGATGGCCCTTGAACATTTATAACTACTAGCCATGAACAATAGCCTAGAGATATCCATTTTACAAGTAATAGGTGTCCATAACCCATAACCATGGCCATTGAACCATTATAACCAGTAGATGTCCATAACTAATACTATGGCCCTTGAACCATTATAACTACTAGCCATGACCAGTAGCCTACAGATATCCATTTTACAAGTAATAGGTGTCCATAACCCATAACCATGGCCTTTGAACCATTGTAACCACTAGATGTCAATAACTCATGCCCATGGCCCTTGAACCATTATAACTACTACCCATGACCAATAGCCTTTAGATATCCATTTTAAAAGTAATAGGTGTCCATCACAGATACCGATGGCCGTTGAACCATTTTAACTACTAGCCATGACCAGTAGCCTATTGATATCCATTTTACAAGTAATAGGTGTCCATAACCCCTAACCATGGCCCTTGAACCAATATCACCAGTAGAAGTCCATAATTCATACACATGCCGCTTGAACCATTATAACCACTAGCCATGACCTATTAAGATTATAGATGGCCCTTTTACAAGTAATAGGTGTCCTTAACACATACTCATGGCCCTTGAACCATTATAACCACTAGATGTCCATAACTCATACCGATGGCCCTTAAACCTTTATAAATACTAGCCATGACTAATAGCCTATAGATATCCATTTTACAAGTTATAGGTGTCCATAACCCATAACCATGGCCCTTGAACCATTATAACCAGTAGATGTCCATAACTAATACCGATGGCCCTTCAACCATTATAACCAGTAGGTGTCCATAACAAATACCAATGGCCCTTGAACCATTATAACTACGAGATGTCCATAACTCATATAGATTATCCTTGAACCTTTATGACTACTAGCCATGACCAATAGCATATAGACATCAATTTTACAAGTAACAGATGTCCATAACCCATAACGATGGTCCTTAAACCATTATAACCAGTAGATGTCCATAACTAATACCGATGGCCCTTGAACCATTTTAACTACTAGCCATGACCAATAGCCTACAAATATCCATTTTAGAAGTAATAGGTGTCCATAAACCGTAACCATGGCCCTTGAACCATTGTAACCACTAGATGCCCATAACTCACACCGATGGCCCTTGAACTATTATAACTACTACCCATTACCAACAACCTTTAGATATCCATTTTACAAGTAATAGGTGTCCATAACCCACAACCATGGCCCTTGAACAATTTGAACAACTAGATGTCCATAACTCATACCGATGGTCGTTGAACCATTATAACTACTAGCCATGACCAATAGCCTAGTGATATCCATTTTACTAGTAATAGGTGTCCATAACCCATAACCATGGCCCTTGAACCAATATAATCAGTAGATGTCTATAACTCATACCCATGGCGCTTGAACCATTATAACCACTAGCCATGACCAATAGCTTATAGATGGCCCTTTTACAAGTAATAGGTGTCCATAACACATACCCATGACCATTGAACCATTATAACCAATAGATGTCCATAACCCATACCGATGGCCGGTGAACCATTATAACTACTAGCCATGACCAATAGCCTATAGATATCCATTTTACAACTAATAGGTGTCCATAACCCATAATCATGGCCCTTAAACCATTATAACCACTAGATGTCCATAACTCATAGCGATGGCCCTTGAACCATTATAACTACTAGCCATTACCAATAGCCTATAGATATCCATTTTACAAGTAATAGGTGTCCATAACCCATAACCATGGCCCTTGAACCATTATAACCGCTAGATGTCCATAACTCATACCGATGGCCCTTGAACCACTATAACTACTACCCATGACCAATTGCCTTTAGATATCCATTTTACAAGTAATAGGTGTCCATAACCCATAACCATGGCCCTTGAACCATTTTAACCACTAGATGTCCATAACTCATACCGATGGCCCTTAAACCATTATAACTACTAGCCATGACCAATAGGCTATAGATATCCATTTTTCAAGTTATAGGTGTCCATAAACCATAACCATGGCCCTTTAACAATTATAACCAGTAGATGTCCATAACTCATACCGATGGCCCTAGAACCATTATAACCACTAGATGTCCATAACTCATACCGATGGCCATTGAACCTTTATAACTACTAGCCATGACCAATAGCCTACAGATATCCATTTTACAAGCAATAGGTGTCCATAACCCATAACCATGGCCCTTGAACCATTATAACCACTAGATGCCCATAACTCATAGCGATGGCCCTTGAACCATTATAACTACTCGCCATGACCAATAGCCTATGGATATCCATTTTACAAGTAATAGGTGTCCATAACCCATAACCATGGCCCTTGAACCATTATAACCACTAGATTTCCATAACTAATACGATGACCCTTGAACCATTATAACTACTACTGATATGAATATGGCGGATTTGGACTCTAAAAGTGATGATTTGGTTCTAGTCACGTGGAAAGGTGATGTGGCATGTTATTTGGTAAAGTTTGTTTGCATGGTGACGTCGAAGCTGAATTGAAGATGCATGGAGCCTTATTATTACAACAAACATTTTATTGCTTTGAATAAGCCATTTTATGGCATTTATATTTCGTTTTATGGTTGTTTATTGCAAGTCTTTTGGGTTTTTGTAACCTTCATTTCATTTTTAGGCTTTATCTAGCCATTTCCTTGCTGGTAATCATCATTCACAAATTTTTATCAAAGAAACCTTGTGTTCTTGAGTTGTTGCTGCACTCACAACCATCATTTGAGGGAGGCTTTCCTGATTTTGATTTGATCTCAAACCAATAGGTCTTGGTTTGTTATCACCGATTATCAAGTTATAGGTCTAGCTTGATTTTCACACTATCCATTGTTTATTTCGTTTGTGTTCTCCTGCAAACACTCATAACCAGCCCTAATTATGTCAAAATTGTTACTAAATTTCCAAACACTTTAAACAGAAAAAACAAAACCCTCCATACTCGTAACGTTTGTGGTATCAGAGCAAGTTCAGATGAATTGGGAAGACCCTTATTTCCACCATAACCTTCAAGAAGCATTGAGGAACGTAAGTGATGGTACTTATCAAAGGCATCCCGTTCGTGGACAGCTAAGGGCTGTAGAAGAATTTAAAGTAACAGAATTGCCTGAATTTGGTGGTGGAACTCCTCCATGGCCCTTGAACAATTATAACCACTAATTGTCCATAACTCATACCGATGGCCCTTGAACCTTTATAACTACTAGCCATGAACAATAGCCTAGAGATATCCATTTTACAAGTAATAGGTGTCCATAACCCATAACCATGGCCATTGAACCATTATAACCAGTAGATGTCCATAACTAATACGATGGCCCTTGAACCATTATAACTACTAGCCATGACCAGTAGCCTACAGATATCCATTTTACAAGTAATAGGTGTCCATAACCCATAACCATGGCCCTTGAACCATTGTAACCACTAGTTGTCAATAACTTATGTCGATGGCCCTTGAACCATTATAACTACTACCCATGACCAATAGCCTTTAGATATCCTTTTTAAAAGTAATAGGTGTCCGTCACAGATAACAGTGGCCCTTGAACAATTTTAACCACTAGATGTCCATAACTGATACCGATGGCCGTTGAACCATTATAACTACTAGCCATGACCAGTAGCCTATTGATATCCATTTTACAAGTAATAGGTGTCCATAACCCCTAACCATGGCCCTTGAACCAATATCACCAGTAGAAGTCCATAATTCATACACATGCCGCTTGAACCATTATAACCACAACCCATGGCCTATTAAGCTTATAGATGGCCCTCTTACAAGTAATAGGTGTCCTTAACACATACTCATGGCCCTTGAACCATTATAACCACTAGATGTCCATAACTCATACTGATGGCCCTTAAACCTTTATAACTACTAGCCATGACTAATAGCCTATAGATATCCATTTTACAAGTTATAGGTGTCCATAACCCATAACCATGGCCCTTGAACCATTATAACCAGTAGATGTCCATAACTAATACCGATGGCCCTTGAACTATTATAACCAGTAGGTGTCCATAACACATACCAATGGCCCTTGAACCATTATAACCACCAGATGTCCATAACTCATATCGATGGCCCTTGAACCTTTATGACTACTAGCCATGACCAATAGCATATAGACATCAATTTTACAAGTAACAGGTGTCCATAACCCATAACGATGGTCCTTAAACCATTATAACCAGTAGATGTCCATAACTAATACCGATGGCCCTTGAACCATTTTAACTACTAGCCATGACCAATAGCCTAAAGATATCCATTTTACAAGTAATAGGTGTCCATAAACCGTAACCATGGCCCTTGAACCATTGTAACCACTAGAGGCCCATAACTCACACCGATGGCCCTTGAACCATTATAACTACTACCCATTACCAACAGCCTTTAGATATCCATTTTACAAGTAATAGGTGTCCATAACCCACAACCATGGCCCTTGAACAATTTGAACAACTAGATGTCCATATCTCATACCGATGGTCGTTGAACCTTTATAACTACTAGCCATGACCAATAGCCTAGTGATATCCATTTTACTAGTAATAGGTGTCCATAACCCATAACCATGGCGCTTGAACCAATATAATCAGTAGATGTCTATAACTCATACCCATGGCGCTTGAACCATTATAACCACTAGCCATGACCAATAGCTTATAGATGGCCCTTTTACAAGTAATAGGTGTCCATAACACATACCCATGACCATTGAACCATTATAACCAATAGATGTCCATAACCCATACCGATGGCCGGTGAACCATTATAACTACTAGCCATGACCAATAGCCTATAGATATCCATTTTACAACTAATAGGTGTCCATAACCCATAACCATGGCCCTTAAACCATTATAACCACTAGATGTCCATAACTCATAGCGATGGCCCTTGAACCATTATAACTACTAGCCATTACCAATAGCCTATAGATATCCATTTTACAAGTAATAGGTGTCCATAACCCATAACCATGGCCATTGAACCATTATAACCAGTAGATGTCCATAACTAATACGATGGCCCTTGAACCATTATAACTACTAGCCATGACCAGTAGCCTACAGATATCCATTTTACAAGTAATAGGTGTCCATAACCCATAACCATGGCCCTTGAACCATTGTAACCACTAGATGTCAATAACTCATGCCGATGGCCCTTGAACCATTATAACTACTACCCATGACCAATAGCCTTTAGATATCCATTTTAAAAGTAATAGGTGTCCGTCACAGATAACAGTGGCCCTTGAACAATTTTAACCACTAGATGTCGATAACTGATACCGATGGCCGTTGAACCATTATAACTACTAGCCATGACCAGTAGCCTATTGATATCCATTTTACAAGTAATAGGTGTCCATAACCCCTAACCATGGCCCTTGAACCAATATAATCAGTAGATGTCTATAACTCATACCCATGGCGCTTGAACCATTATAACCACTAGCCATGACCAATCGCTTATAGATGGCCCTTTTACAAGTAATAGGTGTCCATAACACATACCCATGACCATTGAACCATTATAACCAATAGATGTCCATAACTCATACCGATGGCCGGTGAACCATTATAACTACTAGCCATGACCAATAGCCTAGTGATATCCATTTTACTAGTAATAGGTGTCCATAACCCATAACCATGGCCCTTGAACCAATATAATCAGTAGATGTCTATAACTCATACCCATGGCGCTTGAACCATTATAACCACTAGCCATGACCAATCGCTTATAGATGGCCCTTTTACAAGTAATAGGTGTCCATAGCACATACCCATGACCATTGAACCATTATAACCAATAGATGTCCATAACCCATACCGATGGCCGGTGAACCATTATAACTACTAGCCATGACCAATAGCCTATAGATATCCATTTTACAACTAATAGGTGTCCATAACCCATAACCATGGCCCTTAAACCATTATAACCACTAGATGTCCATAACTCATAGCGATGGCCCTTGAACCATTATAACTACTAGCCATTACCAATAGCCTATAGATATCCATTTTACAAGTAATAGGTGTCCATAACCCATAACCATGGCCCTTGAACCATTATAACCGCTAGCTGTCCATAACTCATACCGATGGCCCTTGAACCATTATAACTACTACCCATGACCAATTGCCTTTAGATATCCATTTTACAAGTAATAGGTGTCCATAACCCATAACCATGGCCCTTGAACCATTTTAACCACTAGATGTCCATAACTCATACAGATGGCCCTTAAACCATTATAACTACTAGCCATGACCAATAGCCTATAGATATCCATTTTTCAAGTTATAGGTGTCCATAAACTATAACCATGGCCCTTTAACAAGTATAACCAGTAGATGTCCATAACTCATACCGATGGCCCTAGAACCATTATAACGACTAGATGTCCATAACTCATGTCGATGGCCATTGAACCTTTATAACTACTAGCCATGACCAATAGCCTACAGATATCCATTTTACAAGCAATAGGTGTCCATAACCCATAACCATGGCCCTTGAACCATTATAACCACTAGATGTCCATAACTCATAGCGATGGCCCTTGAACCATTATAACTACTAGCCATGACCAATAGCCTATGGATATCCATTTTACAAGTAATAGGTGTCCATAACCCATAACCATGGCCCTTGAACCATTATAACCACTAGATGTCCATAACTCATACGATGACCCTTGAACCATTATAACTACTACTGATAGGAATATGGCAGATTTGGACTCTAAAAGTGATGATTTGGTTCTAGTCACGTGGAAAGGTGATGTGGCATGTTATTTGGTAAAGTTTGTTTGCATGGTGATGTCGAAGCTGAATTGAAGATGCATGGAGCCTTATTATTACAAGATACGTTTTATTGCTTTGAATAAGCCATTTTATGGCATTTATATTTCGTTTTATGGTTGTTTATTGCAAGTCTTTTGGGTTTTTGTAACCTTCATTTCATTTTTAGGCTTTATCTAGCCATTTCCAACTGGTAATCATCATTCACAAATTTTTATCAAAGAAACCTTGTGTTCTTGAGTTGTTGCTGCACTCACAACCATCATTTGAGGGAGGCTTTCCTGATTTTGATTTGATCTCAAACCAATAGGTCTTGGTTTGTTATCACTGATTATCAAGTTATAGGTCTAGCTTAATTTTCACAATATCCATTGTTTATTTCGTTTGTGTTCTCCTGCAAACACTCATAACCAGCCCTAATTATGTCAAAATTGTTACTAAATTTCCAAACACTTTAAACAGAAAAAACAAAACCCTCCATACTCGTAACGTTTGTGGTATCAGAGCAAGTTCAGATGAATTGGGAAGACCCTTATTTCCTCCATAACCTTCAAGAAGCATTGAGGAACGTAAGTGATGGTACTTATCAAAGGCATCCCGTTCGTGGACAGCTAAGGGCTGTAGAAGAATTTAAAGTAACAGAATTGCCTGAATTTGGTGGTGGAACTCCTCCATGGCCCTTGAACAATTATAACCACTAATTGTCCATAACTCATACCGATGGCCCTTGAACCTTTATAACTACTAGCGATGAACAATAGCCTAGAGATACCCATTTTACAAGTAATAGGTGTCCATAACCCATAACCATGGCCCTTGAACCATTGTAACCACTAGATGTCAATAACTCATGCCGATGGCCCTTGAACCATTATAACTACTACCCATGACCAATAGCCTTTAGATATCCATTTTAAAAGTAATAGGTGTCCATCACAGATAACAGTGGCCCTTGAACAATTTTAACCACTAGATGTCCATAACTGATACCGATGGCCGTTGAACCATTATGACTACTAGCCATGACAGTAGCCTATTGATATCCATTTTACAAGTAATAGGTGTCCATAACCTCTAACCATGGCCCTTGAACCAATATCACCAGTAGAAGTCCATAATTCATACACATGCCGCTTGAACCATTATAACCACTAGCCATGACCTATTAAGCTTATAGATGGCCCTTTTACAAGTAATAGGTGTCCTTAACACATACTCATGGCCCTTGAACCATTATAACCACTAGATGTCCATAACTCATACCGATGGCCCTTAAACCTTTATAACTACTAGCCATGACTAATAGCCTATATATATCCATTTTACAAGTTATAGGTGTCCATAACCCATAACCATGGCCCTTGAACCATTATAACCAGTAGATGTCCATAACTAATACCGATGGCCCTTGAACCATTATAACCAGTAGGTGTCCATAACACATACCAATGGCCCTTGAACCATTATAACCACCAGATGTCCATAACTCATATCGATGGCCCTTGAACCTTTATGACTACTAGCCATGACCAATAGCATATATACATCAATTTTACAAGTAACAGGTGTCCATAACCCATAACGATGGTCCTTAAACCATTATAACCAGTAGATGTCCATAACTAATACCGATGGCCCTTGAACCATTTTAACTACTAGCCATGACCAATAGCCTACATATATCCATTTTACAAGTAATAGGTGTCCATAAACCGTAACCATGGCCCTTGAACCATTGTAACCACTAGATGCCCATAACTCACACCGATGGCCCTTGAACCATTATAACTACTACCCATTACCAACAGCCTTTAGATATCCATTTTACAAGTAATAGGTGTCCATAACCCACAACCATGGCCCTTGAACAATTTGAACAACTAGATGTCCATAACTCATACCGATGGCCGTTGAACCATTATAACTACTAGCCATGACCAATAGCCTAGTGATATCCATTTTACTAGTAATAGGTGTCCATAACCCATAACCATGGCCCTTGAACCAATATAATCAGTAGATGTCTATAACTCATACCCATGGCGCTTGAACCATTATAACCACTAGCCATGACCAATCGCTTATAGATGGCCCTTTTACAAGTAATAGGTGTCCATAACCCATAACCATGGCCCTTGAACCATTGTAACCACTAGATGTCAATAACTCATGCCGATGGCCCTTGAACCATTATAACTACTACCCATGACCAATAGCCTTTAGATATCCATTTTAAAAGTAATAGGTGTCCATCACAGATAACAGTGGCCCTTGAACAATTTTAACCACTAGATGTCCATAACTGATACCGATGGCCGTTGAACCATTATGACTACTAGCCATGACCAGTAGCCTATTGATATCCATTTTACAAGTAATAGGTGTCCATAACCCCTAACCATGGCCCTTGAACCAATATCACCAGTAGAAGTCCATAATTCATACACATGCCGGTTGAACCATTATAACCACTTGCCATGACCTATTAAGCTTATAGATGGCCCTTTTACAAGTAATAGGTGTCCTTAACACATACTCATGGCCCTTGAACCATTATAACCACTAGATGTCCATAACTCATACCGATGGCCCTTAAACCTTTATAACTACTAGCCATGACTAATAGCCTATATATATCCATTTTACAAGTTATAGGTGTCCATAACCCATAACCATGGCCCTTGAACCATTATAACCAGTAGATGTCCATAACTAATACCGATGGCCCTTGAACCATTATAACCAGTAGGTGTCCATAACACATACCAATGGCCCTTGAACCATTATAACCACCAGATGTCCATAACTAATACCGATGGCCCTTGAACCATTTTAACTACTAGCCATGACCAATAGCCTACAGATATCCATTTTACAAGTAATAGGTGTCCATAAACCGTAACCATGGCCCTTGAACCATTGTAACCACTAGATGCCCATAACTCACACCGATGGCCCTTGAACCATTATAACTACTACCCATTACCAACAGCCTTTAGATATCCATTTTACAAGTAATATGTGTCCATAACCCACAACCATGGCCCTTGAACAATTTGAACAACTAGATGTCCATAACTCATACCGATGGCCGTTGAACCATTATAACTACTAGCCATGACCAATAGCCTAGTGATATCCATTTTACTAGTAATAGGTGTCCATAACCCATAACCATGGCCCTTGAACCAATATAATCAGTAGATGTCTATAACTCATACCCATAGCGCTTGAACAATTATAACCACTAGCCATGACCAATCGCTTATAGATGTCCCTTTTACAAGTAATAGGTGTCCATAACACATACCCATGACCATTGAACCATTATAACCAATAGATGTCCATAACCCATACTGATGGCCAGTGAACCATTATAACTACTAGCCATGACCAATAGCCTATAGATATCCATTTTACAACTAATAGGTGTCCATAACCCATAACCATGGCCCTTAAACCATTATAACCACTAGATGTCCATAACTCATAGCGATGGCCCTTGAACCATTATAACTACTAGCCATTACCAATAGCCTATAGATATCCATTTTACAAGTAATAGGTGTCCATAACCCATAACCATGGCCCTTGAACCATTATAACCGCTAGATGTCCATAACTCATACCGATGGCCCTTGAACCATTATAACTACTACCCATGACCAATTGCCTTTAGATATCCATTCTACAAGTAATAGGTGTCCATAACCCATAACCATGGCCCTTGAACCATTTTAACCACTAGATGTCCATAACTCATACCGATGGCCCTTAAACCATTATAACTACTAGCCATGACCAATAGCCTATAGATATCCATTTTTCAAGTTATAGGTGTCCATAAACTCTAACCATGGCCCTTTAACAAGTATAACCAGTAGATGTCCATAACTCATACCGATGGCCCTAGAACCATTATAACGACTAGATGTCCATAACTCATGTCGATGGCCATTGAACCTTTATAACTACTAGCCATGACCAATAGCCTACAGATATCCATTTTACAAGCAATAGGTGTCCATAACCCATAACCATGGCCCTTGAACCATTATAACCACTAGATGTCAATAACTCATAGCGATGGCCCTTGAACCATTATAACTACTAGCCATGACCAATAGCCTATGGATATCCATTTTACAAGTAATAGGTGTCCATAACCCATAACCATGGCCCTTGAACCATTATAACCACTAGATGTCCATAACTCATACGATGACCCTTGAACCATTATAACTACTACTGATATGAATATGGTAGATTTGGACTCTAAAAGTGATGATTTGGTTCTAGTCACGTGGAAAGGTGATGTGGCATGTTATTTGGTAAAGTTTGTTTGCATGGTGATGTCGAAGCTGAATTGAAGATGCATGGAGCCTTATTATTACAAGAAACGTTTTATTGCTTTGAATAAGCCATTTTATGGCATTTATATTTCGTTTTATGGTTGTTTATTCCTTGCTTCCTAAGCATACTGAGAAAGAATTAGCGCAAGTCTTTTGGGTTTTTGTAACCTTCATTTCATTTTTAGGCTTTATCTAGCCATTTCCTTGCTGGTAATCATCATTCACAAATTTTTATCAAAGAAACCTTGTGTTCTTGAGTTGTTGCTGCACTCACAACCATCATTTGAGGGAGGCTTTCCTGATTTTGATTTGATCTCAAACCAATAGGTCTTGGTTTGTTATCACTGATTATCAAGTTATAGGTCTAGCTTGATTTTCACAATATCCATTGTTTATTTCGTTTGTGTTCTCCTGCAAACACTCATAACCAGCCCTAATTATGTCAAAATTGTTTCTAAATTTCCAAACACTTTAAACAGAAAAAACAAAACCCTCCATACTCGTAACGTTTGTGGTATCAGAGCAAGTTCAGATGAATTGGGAAGACCCTTATTTCCTCCATAACCTTCAAGAAGCATTGAGGAACGTAAGTGATGGTACTTATCAAAGGCATCCCGTTCGTGGACAGCTAAGGGCTGTAGAAGAATTTAAAGTAACAGAATTGCCTGAATTTGGTGGTGGAACTCCTCCATGGCCCTTGAACAATTATAACCACTAATTGTCCATAACTCATACCGATGGCCCTTGAACCTTTATAACTACTAGCGATGAACAATAGCCTAGAGATACCCATTTTACAAGTAATAGGTGTCCATAACCCATAACCATGGCCCTTGAACCATTGTAACCACTAGATGTCAATAACTCATGCCGATGGCCCTTGAACCATTATAACTACTACCCATGACCAATAGCCTTTAGATATCCATTTTAAAAGTAATAGGTGTCCATCACAGATAACAGTGGCCCTTGAACAATTTTAACCACTAGATGTCCATAACTGATACCGATGGCCGTTGAACCATTATGACTACTAGCCATGACCAGTAGCCTATTGATATCCATTTTACAAGTAATAGGTGTCCATAACCCCTAACCATGGCCCTTGAACCAATATCACCAGTAGAAGTCCATAATTCATACACATGCCGCTTGAACTATTATAACCACTTGCCATGACCTATTAAGCTTATAGATGGCCCTTTTACAAGTAATAGGTGTCCTTAACACATACTCATGGCCCTTGAACCATTATAACCACTAGATGTCCATAACTCATACCGATGGCCCTTAAACCTTTATAACTACTAGCCATGACTAATAGCCTATATATATCCATTTTACAAGTTATAGGTGTCCGTAACCCATAACCATGGCCCTTGAACCATTATAACCAGTAGGTGTCCATAACTAATACCGATGGCCCTTGAACCATTATAACCAGTAGGTGTCCATAACACATACCAATGGCCCTTGAACCATTATAACCACCAGATGTCCATAACTCATATCGATGGCCCTTGAACCTTTATGACTACTAGCCATGACCAATAGCATATATACATCAATTTTACAAGTAACAGGTGTCCATAACCCATAACGATGGTCCTTAAACCATTATAACCAGTAGATGTCCATAACTAATACCGATGGCCCTTGAACCATTTTAACTACTAGCCATGACCAATAGCCTACAGATATCCATTTTACAAGTAATAGGTGTCCATAAACCGTAACCATGGCCCTTGAACCATTGTAACCACTAGATGCCCATAACTCACACCGATGGCCCTTGAACCATTATAACTACTACCCATTACCAACAGCCTTTAGATATCCATTTTACAAGTAATAGGTGTCCATAACCCACAACCATGGCCCTTGAAATATTTGAACAACTAGATGTCCATAACTCATACCGATGGTCGTTGAACCATTATAACTACTAGCCATGACCAATAGCCTAGTGATATCCATTTTACTAGTAATAGGTGTCCATAACCCATAACCATGGCCCTTGAACCAATATAATCAGTAGATGTCTATAACTCATACCCATGGCGCTTGAACCATTATAACCACTAGCCATGACCAATCGCTTATAGATGGCCCTTTTACAAGTAATAGGTGTCCATAACACATACCCATGACCATTGAACCATTATAACCAATAGATGTCCATAACCCATACCGATGGCCGGTGAACCATTATAACTACTAGCCATGACCAATAGCCTATAGATATCCATATTACAACTAATAGGTGTCCATAACCCATAACCATGGCCCTTGAACCATTATAACCACTAGATGTCCATAACTCATAGCGATGGCCCTTGAACCATTATAACTACTAGCCATTACCAATAGCCTATAGATATCCATTTTACAAGTAATAGGTGTCCATAACCCATAACCATGGCCCTTGAACCATTATAACCGCTAGATGTCCATAACTCATACCGATGGCCCTTGAACCATTATAACTACTACCCATGACCAATTGCCTTTAGATATCCATTTTACAAGTAATAGGTGTCCATAACCCATAACCATGGCCCTTGAACCATTTTAACCACTAGATGTCCATAACTCATACCGATGGCCCTTAAACCATTATAACTACTAGCCATGACCAATAGCCTATAGATATCCATTTTTCAAGTTATAGGTGTCCATAAACTATAACTATGGCCCTTTAACAATTATAACCAGTAGATGTCCATAACTCATACCGATGGCCCTAGAACCATTATAACCACTAGATGTCCATAACTCATACCGATGGCCACTGAACCTTTATAACTACTAGCCATGACCAATAGCCTACAGATATCCATTTTACAAGCAATAGGTGTCCATAACCCATAACCATGGCCCTTGAACCATTATAACCACTAGATGTCCATAACTCATAGCGATGGCCCTTGAACCAATATAACTACTAGCCATGACCAATAGCCTATGGATATCCATTTTACAAGTAATAGGTGTCCATAACCCATAACCATGGCCCTTGAACCATTATAACTACTATTGATATGAATATGGCAGATTTGGACTCTAAAAGTGATGATTTGGTTCTAGTCACGTGGAAAGGTGATGTGGCATGTTATTTGGTAAAGTTTGTTTGCATGGTGACATCGAAGCTGAATTGAAGATGCATGGTGCCTTATTATTACAAGAAACGTTTTATTGCTTTGAATAAGCCATTTTATGGCATTTATATTTCGTTTTATGGTTGTTTATTGCAAGTCTTTTGGGTTTTTGTAACCTTCATTTCATTTTTAGGCTTTATCTAGCCATTTCCTTGCTGGTAATCATCATTCACAAATTTTTATCAAAGAAACCTTGTGTTCTTGAGTTGTTGCTGCACTCACAACCATCATTTGAGGGAGGCTTTCGTGATTTTGATTTGATCTGAAACCAATAGGTCTTGGTTTAATATCACTGATTATCAAGTTATAGGTCTAGCTTGATTTTCACACTATCCATTGTTTATTTCGTTTGTGTTCTCCTGCAAACACTCATAACCAGCCCTAATTATGTCAAAATTGTTACTTAATTTCCAAACACTTTAAACAGAAAAAACAAAACCCTCCATACTCGTAACGTTTGTGGTATCAGAGGAAGTTCAGATGAATTGGGAAGACCCTTATTTCCTCCATAACCTTCAAGAAGCATTGAGGAACGTAAGTGATGGTGGGATGATGTTTGTATTCCCAAATGTCATGGGGGTTTGGGTTTAAAATTATTGCATTCATGGAATAAAGCCCTAATTGCTAAGCATATCTGGAATATTTTAAGTAACAGAATCCCTGTGGGTTAAATGGGTACATGAGATAAGGCTTAAAAACAGAAATTTTTGGTCCTTGGCTGCCCCTGATAATGTTTGTTGGAGTTGGAGAAGTATTTTGAATTGCAGAATGGAGGTTAGAGACCACTTTGTGAGTAGGATTGGTGATGGGAAGAGTACTTCAGCCTGGTTTGATGATTGGCACCCCATTGGTCCTTTGAGTAAGTTTATTACTTATAAGGATATTTATGAGGGGGGTTTGTCTGCCAATTGTTCTGTTCATGATATTATTCATAATGGGGAATGGAAAATCCCAGATTTTTGGTATTCTAAGTTCCCTATGGTCTTTGATACACGCCCTCCTCTGCTAATGGTTAATAGGGATCATAGAGTTTTATGGAAGGCTGCCAATGGGAGATGTGTTCCTTTCACTGTAGCTGAAGCTTGGAAGGCTATGAGAGAGGATGGATCCTTTGTTTTCTGGTCTAATTGGTTGTGGTTTAGCCAGAACATCCCTAGGCATTCTTTTGTTCTTTGGTTGGTTTTCCTGGAAAAACTAAAGACTCAGGATAAACTTATGCAGAATAGTGTGGTTGGTGATTTGATGTGCATTTTCTGTAATCTGCAGTCTGATACCCATGACCATTTGTTTTTTGAATGTGACTTTGCAGCTACAGTTTGGGATATTATGAAGAATATGGGTAGACTGGAGTTCATGCCTAACAAGTGGTCTTATCTTGTTATGAGGTTGGAAAGAGTTCCTATTAGTAAGTCCATTTCGAGCATCATTCAGTGGTTTGGTTTTAGCAGCTTCTATTTACTACAGATGGCAGGAAAGGAATATGCGGATGTTCGAAACAATAAGAGGTCTGTTGAGTGTGTATGTGATTTGATAAAAAATTCTGTTAGAATGAGGCTAATGGGATTAAATATCAGAAGTACTCAACAGTCTAAATTAGCAGCAGAGATTTGGAATTTTTCCCTGATTAAGGATGGGGAGTTTACACCTTTTATATGTCATAATGTTAAAGATTAATCAAAAGTGGAGATGGATTAACTTAATATTTATTGAACTCCTATTTATTTGGTTATTTCTGTTCAAAGAGGGGTACTATGGTCTTTTATATAGATTTTTTGATATTTTTTATGGTGACTCTTGGCATTTTTCTGGATTTTTCCATAATTTTTGAGGAATTTTTTGGAATTTCTATGATGGAGATATTATTTTCCAAAGTCACAGCATGAAAATTCTTGAGTTTCAAGGTTTTTTTGTTGTTTTTGAGCTGCAGAGAGGTAATTTGGGTATTTCTAGTGGCTTGTTAAAGCTGGTTTTCTTTATGCAGTATTGGGATATTGTTCTTCATTTTTCTAGATTTTTGGTGATTTTCCAGAATTTTTATAGAAGATATGGCATGTTGGGCCTTTATACCAACAACTGCTTTGGGCTACACTGCATAAAGGAAAGTCAAATTTTTTTATTTTTGTGCAATCAAAATGTGAGATGCAGTGTTTGTGTTATATTTTTTGCAGGTCAATTTTTTATCACTTGGATTCTGGATAAAGTTTTCTCAGATTATGGTGGCTTCAAGGCTGCTGTGAGGAGGATTTATGGGAAGCTGAGTAGTTGGTTGGAATGCAGAGTCAATAGTGGTATATGGTGGACTGTAAACCTAATCAAAGATATTGGTCATAGTCAGGACAATTTCGGTCAAAGATGTGATATGGCCAATTTTCTTAGGGTTTTTAGTTCTCCATGCTTGATGCAGATTGTTAGTGTTTGGAAGCCTTGGATTTGGTGGTCTAAGCTTGGAAAATGGAAAACTGCAGGTCTGACTTTTTTAAAGTCAACTATTTACTTTATGTTTTGGTACAGTTTCTTAATCAGGTGTAACATCCCAAAAATCAGAGGAAATTTAAACTTTTTAATTAATAAAACATATTGATTTTCTCAAAGTACAAGTAACTCAAAGGTCCCAATTCATTAATCAAAATATAAAACCGTCTCGTGGTTTAAATGCGGAATAATTAAAGGTTTTGAAAACAAAACATATTTGACTCGAAATAAATGTTTTAATCCAAATCCATAAATATAAAAATAGAAACGCAGCTCATCAACCATTGACCTTCCATTTGCCGTTGCTAGTACCTGTAAAATGGGAGGAGTGATTGGGGTCAGCCACCGGTGAGTGAATAATATCAAAATAAACAAGTAATTACAAACAACTCAAGCCACATAAGTGATCCCTAGAGACTCTACTCAATTCTCAATTGCTCAAGTTTATTTTCTCAGATTTTAAATTTATATAGCGCGCTTGTGTGACTTGGGACGAGAGATCAACCTCGACCCGCCTCACACAACTCAAGGCTCAACACCTGTACTCTTCGGTGTTGAGTCAAAACGTTTGGCACCAGTACTCTTCGGTGCCAAGACAACTCAAGTATATTATGTTTAATGTTTTAACTCAAGAACTCAAAACTCAGATAACTCAGGCTCCAGATAACTCAAATCACAGACAACTCAAATTACAGATAACTCAAATAAATCACCCAATCAATACTCAAGCTCAATCAACAAGACAATTCACAACACATAGCACAAAATCATGAATCGAAAGTAAGTACAAGTTTATAGTGAGATTACCCACCTCGAATAACCGTAAGCTCCTAAGTATCCTCGGCACTGAAGAGCGTCTCTAACCGGTACTAGAAGGTCCTACAATGTACAAGGAAGCTCGGGTTAGGATTAGGCTCAAAGGTTGTTTCAGCAGAAACTAAACAGCACTCAGCACTCTCGCGGGAATAACTATAACTCTCAAACCGCTCACTAGATATTATTCAAATATTTACAGTAGTTAGATGACTCAGAGTACTACAATTTTACAGAAGGCTTCGGAAACTAGATCCAAACAAAAATGGATCAAAACAGGCTCACGAGACAGAATAGCTGAACCGAAAACTATCCGGTGAAGGTTTACTAAAACATCAATAACTTTTAAACCGTGAATCTAATTAACGAGCCGTCAGCGTCGTTGGAAAGAGGACTCAGAAACCTAGAGACCAACACAGGCCAAAAATCCAAAAACATATTTTAAGGGTGGTAAAAACAGTCCCGAAGTCAGTAAACAGATTCTGTTAAAATTCAGCATATTAAAATAAAACCCGTTTTAAATCCCGACAACAACCCTTTTATTCCCGAGGCACCCGACTGTCCCGAAATCCATTTTTAACTCAAAAACATGTTTACAATAAATTTAGTCCTTCATTTAGAATTATATCTCAGTTTAGGAAATCAAGAACCCTAAGGTTCGGTTTCCGGTTTTTCAATCAATAAACATATAATTCCTTTAACCAGGGATGTTAATCCAAACCAAACCCGACACCCATGATTTCAGTGATTAAAACTCACGACGACTCGAGACCAAAACAGTTTTGACGATCGCATCGACAACAACGACCATTTAAACAAAAACTCGATTTAGTTCTTAACAATTACTGATACCAACAAACATTCTAACGACGCCCGCATGGCTCGGCCACCATGTGGTGATAACCTGTTCAAAGTAAGGCTTAAAAGAATTTCAATCAAACAGAGATTAATCTCAGAACAATATGGAAACGGAGAAGCAATAGCACAAGAAATAACTACCGAATCAATATGGAGATCGGCTAGGAATGGCCTCGGGTTTTCACGCTGGTTACCTATGAAGGATAGAACTCGGAACAGTACTTGTCCTGATCACAAGGCCCCCACTTCTGATGTTGAATTCTCTGCTGGTCACGACATAATCAACCCGAAAACAAGTGGTTAATGAACAAATTCAAGAACAAATGGAATAACAGGGAAACAACCAAGACCCTTACCGAGTCTCTTGCTCTCTCTCGACAACAGCATCTGCGGATTGGGGATGCTTGGTAGAAGTAGCGACAGAGAAGAGAGGTTCTAGCCTTTGGTCGAATAGAATGAATGAAAAGCTTGGAGTATTTCTATGGGAGAGAGTTTACAGCCGCATGAATTAGGGCAGGAGGGTATCTTGATTAATGGCAAGTTTTGAAGAGGGATATCACCTCCTAAAATAACGAGACTTAAGCTCTAAGAAAATACTTGGCAGGGCTTCACATTGCTTCAAGGGATTGGCCCCTTTTTCTATTCACTTGGCCGATGCACATAGCCCACCCCTTGGGCTCGAGACTAACTAAAAAAAACATGATAAGGGAATGATCCAATAAAAGGATCGGCCTTCTAGCCTTAAATCCAAAGTTGACATTTAATATAAAGAATATTTTGTGGCTGACAATTCTAGCCACAAGAAACGAATGGAAAATGGATATTGCTAGTTATAGCGAAACCTTCATTTGAGAGCTCGGGCCTGGCCTTTGGCCGGCCCAACTCACTCGCTCTCAGTCCTTATTCTATTGGCCCGATTTAATAAGACACAACCCTTCTTACGGTTAACTAAGCGGTCAAAACTCGAGACAAACTATTTAATTGAATTTAACAAATTATGAACGTCTATTAAATAATAAGGTGTCCAAATTAAAACGTCTAATAATTAACGTGTCTACTTATTTAAAGCCTTATTAACTGATATAAGGCTTGATAAAAACGAACCGTCTAACTACAGGTCGTCTAATCAATACTAACAGTCTACCATAATTATAATTAATTTATTAATTAGTCCATTTCAAATTAAGTATTACAATTAAAATATTATTATTTAGTTACTACAAATTTTAGGGCGTTACATCAGGACTTTTGACTGGGCCTGTTTTGGTTTAATTACTGAAATTGTTGCTAGTGATTGTAATGGCTTGACACATTGTCATGCCATTATGGATGCAATTTTGATTTTCATTAAGTCAAAATTGTGTCTTAATCCGTGGACCAATCTGCTTAAAAACTGGATTTTGTTGTATTTGACTTTTCTGTGGTCAAAGGTTGTTATGGGTTTAAGGCTTATTTGGTCAAAGGTGGTGTTTTATAACAGTGGTGATGTTTTGAAGGGGTTTTTGACTTTTCATGGGTCAAATGCCGTGAAGTGTTCTTGGGATTACATTTTTGAAGATACTATGAGGATGTTGACTTTCACTGAGTCAACATTCTGCATTTCCCTCAACTCAAACTGTTTTGATGGAAATGCCCATAGTTTTGAGCATTGTTTGGCAATTTTGACTTTGTGGTGGTCAACTTTGGATCGGATTATGATAGGTTCTTGAAGGATAATGAAGATGATTTTGGTGGAAGGAAGGCAATCTTAGAAGCTATTGGCAATTTTGCTAAGTTTAGCCATCCGGATGATACTATTTTTTGTAGACTTATGGTTTTTAGCATTTCAAATGTGATAGGTTATAGTGTTATGTTTCTTTTGTTGGTCTTATTCCAAAAGCATGTTTTGGGAGGCCAAGTAGTTATTTTCAAGATGTGGTATTTTTACCCATGTTTGTCTTTTAAATAACTATTCTTTTTGATGTCTTAATGTTTGTCGGGCTTAGCGCTTTATCAAAAAAAAAAAACCATAACCATGGCCCTTGAACCATTATAACCACTAGATGTCCAGAACTCATAGCGATGGCCCTTGAACCATTATAACTACTAGCCATGACCAAATAGCCTATAGATATTCATTTTACAAGTAATAGGTGTCCATAACCCATAACCATGGCCCTTGACCCATTATAACCACTAGATGTCCATAACTCATACCGATGGCCCTTGAACCATTATAACTACTAGCCATGACCAATAGCCTATAGATATCCATTTTACATGTTATAGGTGTCCATAACCATGGCCATTGATCCATTATAACCAGTAGGTGTCCATAACTCATACTTATGGCCCTTGAACCATTAAAACCACTAGATGTCCATATGTTATATCGATGGCCCTTGAACCTTTATAACTACTAGCCATGACCAATAGCCTATAGATATCCATTTTACAAGTAATACGTGTCCATAAACCATAACCATGGCCCTTGAACCATTATAACCAGTAGATGTCCATAACTCATACCGATAGCCCCTGAACCATTATAACTACTAGCCATGACCAATAGCCTACAAATATCAATTTTACAAGTAATAGGTGTCTATAACCCGTTACCATGGCCCTTGAACCATTGTAAGCACTGGATGTCAATAACTCAAACTGATGGCCCTTGAACCATTATTACTACTATCCATGACCAATAGCCTTTAGATATCCATTTTAAAAGTAATAGGTGTCCATAACCCAAAACCATGGCCCTTGAACCAATATAACCAGTATATGTCCATAACTCATACCCATGGTGCTTAAAGCATTATAACCACTAGCCATGACCAATAGCTTATAGATGGTTCTTTTACAAGTAATACGTGTCCATAACACATACCCATGACCCTTGAACCATTATAATCACTAGATGTCTATAACTCATACCGATGGCCCTGGAACCATTATAACTACTAGCCATGACCAATATCCTATAGATATCCATTTTAGAAGTAATAGGTGTCCATAGCACATAACCATGGCCCTTGAACCAATACAACCACTAGATGTCCATAACTCATAGCGATGGCCCTTGAACCATTATAGCTACTAGCCATGACCAATAGCCTATAGATATCCATTTTACAAGTAATTGGTGTCCATAACCCATAACCATGGCCCTTGAACCAGTATAACCTGTAGATATCCATAACTCATAGCGATGGCCCTTAAACCTTTATAACTACTAGCCATGACCAATAGCCTATGGATATCCATTTTACAAGTAATAGGTGTCCATAACCCATAACCATGGCCCTTGAACCATTGTAACCAGTTGTGTCCATAACTCATACTGATGGCCCTTGAACCATTATAAACACTAGATGTCCATAATTCATACTGATGGCCCTTGAACCTTTATAACTACTACCCATGACCAATAGCCTGTAGATATCCATTTTACAAGTAATGGGTGTCCAAAACCCATAAGCATGGCCCTTGAACCAATATAAGCACTAGATGTCCATAACTCATAGCGATGGCCCTTGTACCATTATAACTACTAGCCATGACCAATAGCCTACAGATATCCATTTTACAAGTAATAAGTGCCCATAACCTATTACCATGGCCCTTGAACCATTATAACCACTAGATGTCCATAACTCATACCAATGGCCCTTGAACCATTATAACTACTACCCATGACCAATAGCCTTTAGATATCCATTCTACAAGTAATAGGTGTCCATAACCCATAACCATGGCCCTTGAACAATTTTAACCACTAGATGTCCATAACTCATACCGATGGCCGTTGAACCATTATAACTACTAGCCATGACCAATAGCTTATTGATTTCCATTTTACAAGTAATAGGTGTTGATAAACCATAACCATGGCCCTTGAACCATTATATCCAGTAGATGTCCATAACTCATACCGATGGCCCTTTAACCATTATGACTATCCATTTTACAAGTAATAGTGTCCATAACCCATAAGCATGGCCTTTGAACCATTATAACTACTAGCCATAACCAATAGCCTATAGATATCCATTTTACAAGTAATTGGTGTCCATAACCCATAACCATGGCCCTTGAACCATTATAGCCAGTAGTGTCCATAACTCATACTTATGGCCTTGAACAATTATAACCACTAGATGTCCATAACTCATATCGATGGCCCTTGAACCTTTATAACTACTACCCATGACCAATAGCCTATAGATATCCATTTTACAAGTAATAGGTGTCCGTACCCCGTAACCATGGCCCTTGAACCAATATAACCTGTAGATATCCATAACTCATAGTGATGGCCCTTAAACCATTATAACTACTAGCCATGACCAATAGCCTATAGATATCCATTTAAAAGTAATAGGTGTCCATAGAGATAACCATGGCCCTTGAACCATCATAACCAGTAGATTCCATAACTCATAATGATGGCCCTTTAACCATTATAACTACTAGGCTTGACCAATAGCCTATAGATATCCATTTTACAGGTAATAGGTGTCCATAACCCATAACCATGGCCCTTGAACCAATATAACCACTAGATGTCCATAACTCATATCGATGGCCCTTGTACCATTATAACTACTAGCCATGACCAATAGCCTATAGACATCCATTTTACAAGTAATAGATGTCCATAACCTATAACCATGGCCCTTGAACCATTATAACCACTAGATGTCCAAAACTCATACCAATGGCCCTTGAGCCATTATAATTACTACCCATGACCAATAGCCTTTAGATATCCGTTATATAAGTAATAGGTGTCCATTACCCATACCAATGGCCCTTGAACCATTCTATTTTACAAGTAATAGGTGTCCATTACCCATAACCATGGCCCTTGAACCAATATAACCTGTAGATATCCATAACTCACAACGATGGCCCTTTAACCATTATAACTACTAGCCATGATCAATAGCCTATAGATATCCATTTTACAAGTAATAGGTGTCCATAAACCATAACCATGGCCCTTGAACCATTAGAACCAGTAGGTGTCTATAACTCATACCGATGGCCCTTGAAACATTATAGCCACTAGATGTTCATAACTCATACCGATGGCCCTTGAACCTTTATAACTACTAGCGATGACCAATAGCCTATAGATATCCATTTTACAAGTAATACGTGTCCATAAACCATAACCATGGCCCTTGAACCATTATAACCAGTAGATGTCCATAACTCATACCGATAGCCCCTGAACCATTATAACTACTAGCCATGACCAATAGCCTACAGATATCAATTTTACAAGTAATAGGTGTCCATAACCCATAACCAAGGCCCTTGAACCATTGTAACCACTAGATGTCCATAACTCATACCGATGGCCCTTGAACCATTATAACTTCGACGCGTGATCAATAGCCTTTAGATATCCATTTTATAAGTAATAGGTGTCCATAACCCATAACCATGGCCCTTGAACCATTTTAACCACTAGATGTCGATAACTCATACCGATGGCCCTTGAACCATTATAACTACTACCGATGACCAATAGCCTTTAGATATATATTTTACAAGTAACAGGTGTCCATAACCCATAACCATGGCCCTTGAACCATTTTAACCACTAGATGTCCATAACTCATACCGATGGCCCTTGAACCATTATAGCTACTTACAATGACCAATAGCCTATAGATATCCATTTTACTTGTAACAATATTCCATAACCCATAACCATGGCCATTGAACCAATATAACCACTATATGTCCATAACCCATACCCATGGCCCTTGAACCATTACAGCCACTAGCCGTGACCAATAGCTTATAGATGGCCGTTTTACAAGTAATAGGTGTCCGTAACACATACCCATTACCCTTGAACCATTATAACCACTAGATGTCCATAACTCGTACCAATGGCCCTTGAACCTTTATAACTACTAGCCATGGTCAATAGCCTATAGATATTCATTTTATAAGTAATTGGTGTCCATAACCCAAAACCATGGCCCTTGAACCAATATAACCAGTAGTTTCCATAACTCATAACGATGGCCCTTTAACCATTATAACTACTAGGCTTGACCAATAGCCTATAGATATCCATTTTACAGGTAATAGGTGTCCATAACCCATAACCATGGCCCTTGAACCAATATAACCACTAGATGTCCATAACTCATAGCGATGGCCCTTGTACCATTATAACTACTAGCCATGACCAATAGCCTATAGACATCCATTTTACAAGTAATAGATGTCCATAACCTATAACCATGGCCCTTGAACCATTATAACCACTAGATGTCCATAACTCATACCAATGGCCCTTGAGCCATTATAATTACTACCCATGACCAATAGCCTTTAGATATCCGTTATATAAGTAATAGGTGTCCATAACCCATACCATTGGCCCTTGAACCATTATAACCACTAGATGTCTATAACTCATACCGATGGCCCTTGAACCTTTATAACTACTAGCCATGACCAATAGCCTATAGATATCTATTTTACAAGTAATAGGTGTCCATTACCCATAACCATTGCCCAAGAACCAATATAACCTGTAGATATCCATAACTCACAACGATGGCCCTTTAACCATTATAACTACTAGCCATGACCAATTGCCTATAGATATCCATTTTACAAGTAATAGGTGTCCATAACCCATAACCATGGCCCTTGAACCATTAGAACCAGTAGGTGTCTATAACTCATACCGATGGCCCTTGAAACATTATAACCACTAGATGTTCATAACTCATACCGATGGCCCTTGAACCTTTATAACTACTAGCGATGACCAATAGCCTATAGATATCCATTTTACAAGTAATACGTGTCCATAAACCATAACCAGGGCCCTTGAACCATTATAACCAGTAGATGTCCATAACTCATACCGATAGCCCTTGAACCATTATAACCAGTAGATGTCCATAACTCATACCGATAGCCCTTGAACCATTATAACTACTAGCCATGACCAATAGCCTACAGATATCAATTTTACAAGTAATAGGTGTCCATAACCCATAACCAAGGCCCTTGAACCATTGTAACCACTAGATGTCCATAACTCATACCGATGGCCCTTGAACCATTATAACTTCTACGCGTGACCAATAGCCTTTAGATATCCATTTTATAAGTAATAGGTGTCCATAACCCATAACCATGGCCCTTGAATCATTTTAACCACTAGATGTCGATAACTCATACCGATGGCCCTTAAACCATTATAACTACTACCGATGACCAATAGCCTTTAGATATATATTTTACAAGTAACAGGTGTCCATAACCCATAACCATGGCCCTTGAACCATTTTAACCACTAGATGTCCATAACTCATACCGATGGCCCTTGAACCATTATAGCTACTTACAATGACCAATAGCCTATAGATATCCATTTTATTTGTAACAATATTCCATAACCCATAACCATGGCCAGTGAACCAATATAACCACTATATGTCCATAACCCATACCCATGTCCCTTGAACCATTACAGCCACTAGCCGTGACCAATAGCTTATAGATGGCCGTTTTACAAGTAATAGGTGTCCGTAACACATACCCATTACCCTTGAACCATTATAACCACTAGATGTCCATAACTCGTACCAATGGCCCTTGAACCTTTATAACTACTAGCCATGGTCAATAGCCTATAGTTATTCATTTTACAAGTAATTGGTGTCCATAACCCATAACCATGGCCCTTGAACCAATATAACCAGTAGATTCCATAACTCATAACGATGGCCCTTTAACCATTATAACTACTAGGCTTGACCAATAGCCTATAGATATCCATTTTACAGGTAATAGGTGTCCGTAACCCATAACCATGGCCCTTGAACCAATATAACCACTAGATGTCCATAACTCATAGCGATGGCCCTTGTACCATTATAACTACTAGCCATGACCAATAGCCTATAGACATCCATTTTAAAGTAATAGATGTCCATAACCTATAACCATGGCCCTTGAACCATTATAACCACTGGATGTCCATAACTCATACCAATGGCCCTTGAGCCATTATAATTACTACCCATGACCAATAGCCTTTAGATATCCGTTATATAAGTAATAGGTGTCCATAACCCATACCGATGGCCCTTGAACCATTATAACCACTAGATGTCTATAAATCATACCGATGGCCCTTGAACCTTTGTAACTACTAGCCATGACCAGTATAGTAGCCTATAGATATCTATTTTACAAGTAATAGGTGTCCATTACCCATAACCATGGCCCTTGAACCAATATAACCTGTAGATATCCATAACTCACAACGATGGCCCTTTAACCATTATAACTACTAGCCATGACCAATAGCTTATAGATATCCATTTTACAAATAATAGGTGTCCATAACCCATAACCATGGCCCTTGAACCATTATAACCAGTAGGTGTCTATAACTCATACCGATGGCCCTTGAAACATTATAACCACTAGATGTTCATAACTCATACCGATGGCCCTTGAACCTTTATAACTACTAGCGATGACCAATAGCCTATAGATATCCATTTTACAAGTAATAGGTGTCCATAAACCATAACCATGGCCCTTGAACCATTATAACCAGTAGATGTCCATAACTCATACCGATAGCCCCTGAACCATTATAACTACTAGCCATGACCAATAGCCTACAGATCAATTTTACAAGTAATAGGTGTCCATAACCCATAACCAAGGCCCTTGAACCGTTGTAACCACTAGATGTACATAACTCATACCGATGGCCCTTGAACCATTATAACTTCTACGCGTGACCAATAGCCTTTAGATATCCATTTTATAAGTAATAGGTGTCCATAACCCATAACCATGGCCCTTGAACCATTTTAACCACTAAATGTCGATAACTCATACCGATGGCCCTTGAACCATTATAACTACTACCGATGACCAATAGCCTTTAGATATATATTTTACAAGTAATAGGTGTCCATAACCCATAACCAAGGCCCTTGAACCATTTTAACCACTAGATGTCCATAACTCATACCGATGGCCCTTGAACCATTATAGCTACTTACAATGACCAATAGCCTATAGATATCCATTTTACTTGTAACAATACTCCATAACCTATAACCATGGCCATTGAACCAATATAACCACTATATGTCCATAACCCATACCCATGGCCCTTAAACCATTACAACCACTAGCCGTGACCAATAGCTTATAGATGGCCGTTTTACAAGTAATAGGTGTCCGTAACACATACCCATTACCCTTGAACCATTATAACCACTAGATGTCCATAACTCGTACCAATGGCCCTTGAACCTCTATAACTACTAGCCATGGTCAATAGCCTATAGATATTCATTTTACAAGTAATTGGTGTCCATAACCCATAACAATGGCCCTTGAACCAATATAACCACTAGATGTCCATAACTCATAGCGATGGCCCTTGTACCATTATAACTACTAGCCATGACCAATAGCCTATAGATATCCATTTTACAAGTTATAGGTGTCCATAACCCATAACAATGGCCCTTGAACCATTATAACCAATAGGTGTCCATAATTCATACCGATGGCCCTTGAAACATTATAACCACTAGATGTCCATAACTCATACCGATGGCCCTTGAACCTTTATAACTACTAGCGATGACCAATAGCCTATAGATATCCATTTTACAAGTAATAGGTGTCCATAAACCATAACCATGGCCATGAACAATTATAACCAGTAGATGTCCATAACTCATACTGATGGCCCTTGAACCATTATAACTACTACCCATGACCAATAGCCTTTAGATATCCATTTTAGAAGTAATAGGTGTCCATAACCCATAACCATGGCCCTTGAACCATTATAACCACTAGATGTCCATAACTCATACCGATGGCCCTTGAACCATTATAACTACTATCAATAACTAATAACCTATAGATATCCACTTTACTTGTAATAATAGTCCATAACCCATAACCATGGCCCTCGAACCAATATACCCACTATATGTCCATAACCCATACCCATGGCCCTTGAACCATTACAACCACTAGCCGTGACCAATATCTTATAGATGACCATTTTACAAGTAATAGGTTTCCGTAACACATACCCATGACCCTTGAACCATTATAACCACTAGATGTCCAGAACTCGTACCGATGGCCCTTGAACCTTTATAACTACTAGCCATTATCAATATCCTATAGATATTCATTTTACAAGTAATAGGTGTCCATAACCCATAACCATGGCCCTTGAACCATTATAACCACTAGATGTCCAGAACTCATAGCGATGGCCCTTGAACCATTATAACTACTAGCCATGACCAAATAGCCTATAGATATTCATTTTACAAGTAATAGGTGTCCATAACCCATAACCATGGCCCTTGACCCATTATAACCACTAGATGTCCATAACTCATACCGATGGCCCTTGAACAATTATAACTACTAGCCATGACCAATAGCCTATAGATATCCATTTTACAAGTTATAGTTGTCCATAACCCATAACCATGGCCATTGATCCATTATAACCAGTAGGTGTCCATAACTCATACTAATGGCCCTTGAACCATTATAACCACTAGATGTCCATTACTTATATCGATGGCCCTTGAACCTTTATAACTACTAGCCATGACCAGTAGCCTATAGATATCCATTTTACAAGTAATAGGTGTCCATAAACCATAACCATGGCCCTTGAACCATTATAACTAGTAGATGTCCATAACTCATACAGATGGCCCTTGAACCATTATAACTACTAGCCATGTCCAATAGCCTACAGATATCAATTTTACAAGTAATAGGTGTCCATAACCCGTTACCATGGCCCTTGAACCATTGTAAGCACTAGATGTCCATAACTCAAACTGATGGCCCGTGAACCATTATAACTACTACCCATGACCAATAGCCTTTAGATATCCATTTTACAAGTAATAGGTGTCCATAAACCAAAACCATGGCCCTTGAACCAATATAACCAGTATATGTCCATAACTCATACCCATGGCGCTTAAACCATTATAACCACTAGCCATGACCAATAGCTTATAGATGGTTCTTTTACAAGTAATAGGTGTCCATAACACATACCCATGACCCTTGAACCATTATAATCACTAGATGTCCATAACTCATACCGATGGCACTGGAACCATTATAACTACTAGCCATGACCAATAAATAGGTGTCCATAGCACATAACCATGGCCCTTGAACCATTACAACCACTAGATGTCCATAACTCATAGCGATAGCCCTTGAACCATTATAGCTACTATCCATGACCAATAGCCTATAGATATCCATTTTACAAGTAATTGGTGTCCATAACCCATTACCATGACCCTTGAACTAGTATAACCTGTAGATATCCATAACTCATAGCGATGGCCCTTAAACCTTTATAACTACTAGCCATGACCAATAGCCTATAGATATCCATTTTACAAGTAATAGGTGTCCATAACCCATAACCATGGCCCTTGAACCATTGTAACCAGTAGTGTCCGTAACTCATACCGATGGCCCTTGAACCATTATAACCACTAGATGTCCATAATTCATACTGATGGCCCTTGAACCTTTATAACTACTACCCATGACCAATAGCCAGTAGATATCCATTTTACAAGTAATGGGTGTCCATAACCCATAAGCATGGCCCTTGAACCAATATAAGCACTAGATGACCATAACTCATAGCGATGGCCCTTGTACCATTATAACAAGTAGCCATGACCAATAGCCTACAGATATCCATTTTACAAGTAATAAGTGCCCATAACCTATTACCATGGCCCTTGAACCATTATAACCACTAGATGTCCATAACTCATACCAATGGCCCTTGGACCATTATAACTACTACCCATGACCAATAGCCTTTAGATATCCATTTTACAAGTAATAGGTGTCCATAACCCATAACCATGGCCCTTGAACAATTTTAACCACTAGATGTCCATAACTCATACCGATGGCCGTTGAACCATTATAACTACTAGCCATGACCAATAGCTTATTGATTTCCATTTTACAAGTAATAAGTGTTGATAACCCATAACCATGGACCTTGAACCATTATAACCATTAGATGTCCATAACTCATACCGATGGCCCTTAAACCATTATAACTATCCATTTTACAAGTAATAGTTCCATAACCCATAAGCATGGCCCTTGAACCATTATAACTACTAGCCATAACCAATAGCCTATAGATATCCATTTTACAAGTAATTGGTGTCCATAACCCATAACCATGGCCCTTGAACCATTATAGCCAGTAGTGTCCATAACTCATACTTATGGCCCTTGAACCATTATAACCACTAGATGTCCATAACTCATACCGATGGCCCTTGAACCTTTATAACTACTAGCCATGACCAATAGCCTATAGATATCCATTTTACAAGTAATAGGTGTCCGTACCCCATAACCATGGCCCTTGAACCAATATAACCTGTAGATATCCATAACTCTAAGCTATGGCCCTTAAACCATTATAACTACTAGCCATGACCAATAGCCTATAGATATCCATTTTACAAGTAATAGGTGTCCATAGCCCATAACCATGGCCCTTGAACCATTATAACCAGTAGATTCCATAACTCATAACGATGGCCCTTTAACCATTATAATACTAGGCTTGACCAATAGCCTATAGATATCCATTTTACAGGTAATAGGTGTCCATAACCCATAACCATGGCCCTTGAACCAATATAACCACTAGATGTCCATAACTCATAGCGATGGCCCTTGTACCATTATAACTACTAGCCATGACCAATAGCCTACATATATCAATTTTACAAGTAATAGGTGTCCATAACCCATAACCAAGGCCCTTGAACCATTGTAACCACTAGATGTCCATAACTCATACCGATGGCCCTTGAACCATTATAACTTCTACGCGTGACCAATTGCCTTTAGATATCCATTTTAGAAGTAATAGGTGTCCATAACCCATAACCATGGCCCTTGAACCATTTTCACCACTAGATCTCGATAACTCATGCCGATGGCCCTTGAACCATTATAACTACTACCGATGACCAATAGCCTTTAGATATATATTTTACAAGTAATTGGTGTCCATAACCCATAACCATGGCCCTAGAACCATTTTAACCACTAGATGTCCATAACTCATACCGATGGCCCTTGAACCATTATAGCTACTTACAATGACCAATAGCCTATAGATATCCATTTTACTTGTAACAATACTCCATAACCCATAACCATGGCCATTGAACCAATATAACCACTATATGTCCATAACCCATACCCATGGCCCTTGAACCATTACAGCCACTAGCCATGACCAATAGCTTATAGATGGCTGTTTTACAAGTAATAGGTGTCCGTAACACATACCCATTACCCTTGAACCATTATAACCACTAGATGTCCATAACTCGTACCAATGGCCCTTGAACCTTTATAACTACTAGCCATGGTCAATATCCTATAGATATTCATTTTACAAGTAATTGGTGTCCATAACCCATAACCATGGCCCTTGAACCAATATAACCACTAGATGTCCATAACTCATAGCGATGGCCCTTGTACCATTATAACTACTAGCCATGACCAATAGCCTATAGATATCCATTTTACAAGTTATAGGTGTCCATAACCCATAACCGTGGCCCTTGAACCATTATAACCAATAGGTGTCCATAATTCATACCGATGGCCCTTGAACCATTATAACCACTAGATGTCCATAACTCATACCGATGGCCCTTGAACCATTATAACTACTAGCCATGACCAATAGCCTATAGATATCCATTTTACAAGTTATAGGTGTCCATAACCCATAACCATGGCCATTGATCCATTATAACCAGTAGGTTTCCATAACTCATACTTATGGCCCTTGAACCATTATAACCACTAGATGTACATAACTTATATCGATGGTCCTTGAACCTTTATAACTACTAGACATGACCAGTAGCCTATAGATATCCATTTTACAAGTAATAGGTGTCCATAAACCATAACCATGGCCCTTGAACCATTATAACCAGTAGATGTCCATAACTCATACCGATGGCCCTTGAACCATTATAGCTACTAGCCATGTCCAATAGCCTACAGATATCAATTTTACAAGTAATAGGTGTCCATAACCCGTTACCATGGCCCTTGAACCATTGTAAGCACTAGATGTCCATAACTCAAACTGATGGCCCTTGAACCATTATAACTACTACCCATGACCAATAGCCTTTAGATATCCATTTTACAAGTAGTAGTTTTCCATAAACCAAAACCATGGCCCTTGAACCAATATAACCAGTATATGTCCATAACTCATACCCATGGCGCCTAAACCATTATAACCACTAGCCATCACCAATAGCTTAGAGATGGTTCTTTTACAAGTAATAGGTGCCCATAACACATACACATGACCCTTGAACCATTATAATCACTAGATGTCCATAACTCATACCGATGGCCCTGGAACCATTATAACTACTAGCCATGACCAATAGCCTATAGATATCCATTTTAGAAGTAATAGGTGTCCATAGCACATAACCATGGCCCTTGAACCATTACAACCACTAGATGTCCATAACTCATAGCGATGGCCCTTGAACCATTATAGCTACTAGCCATGACCAATAGCCTATAGATATGCATTTTACAAGTAATTGGTGTCCATAACCCATAACCATGGCCCTTGAACCAGTACAACCTGTAGATATCCATAACTCATAGCGATGGCCCTTAAACCTTTATAACTACTAGCCATGACCAATAGCCTATAGATATCCATTTTACAAGTAATAGGTGTCCATAACCCATAACCATGGCCCTTGAACCATTGTAACCAGTAGTGTCCGTAACTCATACCGATGGCCCTTGAACCATTATAACCACTAGATGTCCATAATTCATACTGATGGCCCTTGAACCTTTATAACTACTACCCATGACCAATAGCCAGTAGATATCCATTTTACAAGTAATGGGTGTCCATAACCCATAAGCATGGCCCTTGAACCAATATAAGCACTAGATGACCATAACTCATAGCGATGGCCCTTGTACCATTATAACAACTAGCCATGACCAATAGCCTACAGATATCCATTTTACAAGTAGTAAGTGCCCATAACCTATTACCATGGCCCTTGAACCATTATAACCACTAGATGTCCATAACTCATACCAATGGCCCTTGGACCATTATAACTGCTACCCATGACCAATAGCCTTTAGATATCCATTTTACAAGTAATAGGTGTCCATAACCCATAACCATGGCCCTTGAACAATTTTAACCACTAGATGTCCATAACTCATACCGATGGCCGTTGAACCATTATAACTACTAGCCATGACCAATAGCTTATTGATTTCCATTTTACAAGTAATAAGTGTTGATAACCCATAACCATGGACCTTGAACCATTATAACCATTAGATGTCCATAACTCATACCGATGGCCCTTAAACCATTATAACTATCCATTTTACAAGTAATAGTTCCATAACCCATAAGCATGGCCATTGAACCATTATAACTACTAGCCATAACCAATAGCCTATAGATATCCATTTTACAAGTAATTGGTGTCCATAACCCATAACCATGGCCCTTGAACCATTATAGCCAGTAGTGTCCATAACTCATACTTATGGCCCTTGAACCATTATAACCACTAGATGTCCATAACTCATACCGATGGCCCTTGAACCTTTATAACTACTAGCCATGACCAATAGCCTATATATATCCATTTTACAAGTAATAGGTGTCCGTACCCCATAACCATGGCCCTTGAACCAATATAACCTGTAGATATCCATAACTCTAAGCTATGGCCCTTAAACCATTATAACTACTAGCCATGACCAATAGCCTATAGATATCCATTTTACAAGTAATAGGTGTCCATAGCCCATAACCATGGCCCTTGAACCATTATAACCAGTAGATTCCATAACTCATAACGATGGCCCTTTAACCATTATAATACTAGGCTTGACCAATAGCCTATAGATATCCATTTTACAGGTAATAGGTGTCCATAACCCATAACCATGGCCCTTGAACCAATATAACCACTAGATGTCCATAACTCATAGCGATGGCCCTTGTACCATTATAACTACTAGCCATGACCAATAGCCTACATATATCAATTTTACAAGTAATAGGTGTCCATAACCCATAACCAAGGCCCTTGAACCATTGTAACCACTAGATGTCCATAACTCATACCGATGGCCCTTGAACCATTATAACTTCTACGCGTGACCAATTGCCTTTAGATATCCATTTTAGAAGTAATAGGTGTCCATAACCCATAACCATGGCCCTTGAACCATTTTCACCACTAGATCTCGATAACTCATGCCGATGGCCCTTGAACCATTATAACTACTACCGATGACCAATAGCCTTTAGATATATATTTTACAAGTAATTGGTGTCCATAACCCATAACCATGGCCCTTGAACCATTTTAACCACTAGATGTCCATAACTCATACCGATGGCCCTTGAACCATTATAGCTACTTACAATGACCAATAGCCGATAGATATCCATTTTACTTGTAACAATACTCCATAACCCATAACCATGGCCATTGAACCAATATAACCACTATATGTCCATAACCCATACCCATGGCCCTTGAACCATTACAGCCACTAGCCATGACCAATAGCTTATAGATGGCTGTTTTACAAGTAATAGGTGTCCGTAACACATACCCATTACCCTTGAACCATTATAACCACTAGATGTCCATAACTCGTACCAATGGCCCTTGAACCTTTATAACTACTAGCCATGGTCAATATCCTATAGATATTCATTTTACAAGTAATTGGTGTCCATAACCCATAACCATGGCCCTTGAACCAATATAACCACTAGATGTCCATAACTCATAGCGATGGCCCTTGTACCATTATAACTACTAGCCATGACCAATAGCCTATAGATATCCATTTTACAAGTTATAGGTGTCCATAACCCATAACCATGGCCCTTGAACCATTATAACCAATAGGTGTCCATAATTCATACCGATGGCCCTTGAACCATTATAACCACTAGATGTCCATAACTCATACCGATGGCCCTTGAACCATTATAACTACTAGCCATGACCAATAGCCTATAGATATCCATTTTACAAGTTATAGGTGTCCATAACCCATAACCATGGCCATTGATCCATTATAACCAGTAGGTGTCCATAACTCATACTTATGGCCCTTGAACCATTGTAACCACTAGATGTACATAACTTATATCGATGGTCCTTGAACCTTTATAACTACTAGACATGACCAGTAGCCTATAGATATCCATTTTACAAGTAATAGGTGTCCATAAACCATAACCATGGCCCTTGAACCATTATAACCAGTAGATGTCCATAACTCATACCGATGGCCCTTGAACCATTATAGCTACTAGCCATGTCCAATAGCCTACAGATATCAATTTTACAAGTAATAGGTGTCCATAACCCGTTACCATGGCCCTTGAACCATTGTAAGCACTAGATGTCCATAACTCAAACTGATGGCCCTTGAACCATTATAACTACTACCCATGACCAATAGCCTTTAGATATCCATTTTACAAGTAGTAGTTTTCCATAAACCAAAACCATGGCCCTTGAACCAATATAACCAGTATATGTCCATAACTCATACCCATGGCGCTTAAACCATTATAACCACTAGCCATCACCAATAGCTTAGAGATGGTTCTTTTACAAGTAATAGGTGTCCATAACACATACACATGACCCTTGAACCATTATAATCACTAGATGTCCATAACTCATACCGATGGCCCTGGAACCATTATAACTACTAGCCATGACCAATAGCCTATAGATATCCATTTTAGAAGTAATAGGTGTCCATAGCACATAACCATGGCCCTTGAACCATTACAACCACTAGATGTCCATAACTCATAGCGATGGCCCTTGAACCATTATAGCTACTAGCCATGACCAATAGCCTATAGATATCCATTTTACAAGTAATTGGTGTCCATAACCCATAACCATGGCCCTTGAACCAGTACAACCTGTAGATATCCATAACTCATAGCGATGGCCCTTAAACCTTTATAACTACTAGCCATGACCAATAGCCTATAGATATCCATTTTACAAGTAATAGGTGTCCATAACCCATAACCATGGCCCTTGAACCATTGTAACCAGTAGTGTCCGTAACTCATACCGATGGCCCTTGAACCATTATAACCACTAGATGTCCATAATTCATACTGATGGCCCTTGAACCTTTATAACTACTACCCATGACCAATAGCCAGTAGATATCCATTTTACAAGTAATGGGTGTCCATAACCCATGAGCATGGCCCTTGAACCAATATAAGCACTAGATGTCCATAACTCATAGTGATGGCACTTGTACCATTATAACTACTAGCCATGACCAATAGCCTACAGATATCCATTTTACAAGTAATAAGTGCCCATAACCTATTACCATGGCCCTTGAACAATTATAACCACTAGATGTCCATAACTCATACCAATGGCCCTTGAACCATTATAACTACTACCCATGACCAATAGCCTTTAGATTTCCATTTTACAAGTAATAGGTGTCCATAACCCATAACCATGGCCCTTGAACAATTTTAACCACTAGATGTACATAACTCATACCGATGGCCGTTGAACCATTATAACTACTAGCCATGACCAATAGCTTATTGATTTCCATTTTACAAGTAATAGGTGTTGATAACCCATAACCATAGTCCTTGAACAATTATAACCAGTAGATGTCCATAACTCATACCGATGGCCCTTAAACCATTATAACTATCCATTTTACAAGTAATAGTATCCATAACCCATAAGCATGGCCCTTGAACCATTATAACTACTAGCCATAACCAATAGCTTATATATATCCATTTTACAAGTAATTGGTGTCCATAACCCATAACCATGGCCCTTGAACCATTATAGCCAGTAGTGTCCATAACTCATACTTATGGCCCTTGAACCATTATAACCACTAGATGTCCATAACTCATACTGATGGCCCTTGAACCTTTATAACTACTAGCCATGACCAATAGCCTATAGATATCCATTTTAGAAGTAATAGGTGTCCGTACCCCATAACCATGGCCCTTGAACCAATATAACCTGTAGATATCCATAACTCATAGCGATGGCCCTTAAACCATTATAACTACTAGCCATGACCAATAGCCTATAGATATCCATTTTACAAGTAATAGGTGTCCATAGCCCATAACCATGGCCCTTGAACCATTATAACCAGTAGATTCCGTAACTCATAACGATGGCCCTTTAACCATTATAATACTAGGCTTGCCAATAGCCTATAGATATCCATTTTACAGGTAATAGGTGTCCATAACCCATAACCATGGCCCTTGAACCAATATAACCACTAGATGTCCATAACTCATAGCGATGGCCCTTGTACCATTATAACTACTAGCCATGACCAATAGGCTATAGACATCCATTTTACAAGTAATAGATGTCCGTAACCTATAACCATGGCCCTTGAACCATTATAACCACTAGATGTCCATAACTCATACCAATGGCCCTTGAGCCATTATAACTACTACCCATGACCAATAGCGTTTAGATATCCGTTTTATAAGTAATAGGTGTCCATAACCCATACCGATGGCCCTTGAACCATTATAACCACTAGATGTCTATAACTCATACCGATGGCCCTTGAACCTTTATAACTACTAGCCATGACCAATAGCCTATAGATATCTATTTTACAAGTAATCCATTACCCATAACCATGGCCCTTGAACCAATATAACCTGTAGATATCCATAACTCACAGCGATGGCCCTTTAACCATTATAACTACTAGCCATGACCAATAGCCTATAGATATCCATTTTACAAGTAATAGGTGTCCATAACCCATAACCATGGCCCTTGAACCATTATAACCAGTAGGTGTCTATAACTCATACTGATGGCCCATGAAACATTATAACCACTAGATGTTCATAACTCATACCGATGGCCCTTGAACCTTTATAACTACTAGCGATGACCAATAACCTATAGATATCCATTTTACAAGTAATAGGTGTCCATAAACCATAACCATGGCCCTTGAACCATTATAACCAGTAGATGTCCATAAGTCATACCGATATCCCCTGAACCATTATAACTACAATCCATGACCAATAGCCTACAGATATCAATTTTACAAGTAATAGGTGTCCATAACCCATAACCAAGGCCCTTGAACCATTGTAACCACTAGATGTCCATAACTCATACCGATGGCCCTTGAACCATTATAACTTCTACACGTGACCAGTCGCCTTTAGACATCCATTTTATAAGTAATAGGTGTCCTTAACCCATAACCATGGCCCTTGAACCATTTTAACCACTAGATGTCGATAACTCATACCGATGGCCCTTGAACCATTATAACTACTACCGATGATCAATAGCCTTCAGATATATATTTTACAAGTAATAGGTGTCCATAACCCATAACCATGGCCCTTGAACCATTTTAACCACTAGATGTCCATAACTCATACCGATGGCCCTTGAACCATTATAGCTACTAACAATGACCAATAGCCTATAGATATCCATTTTACTTGTAACAATACTCCATAACCCATAACCATGGCCATTGAACCAATATAACCACTATATGTCCATAACCCATACCCATGGCCCTTGAACCAGTACAGCCACTAGCCGTGACCAATAGCTTATAGATGGCCGTTTTACAAGTAATAGGTGTCCATAACACATACCCATTACCCTTGAACCATTATAACCACTAGATGTCCATGACTCGTACCAATGGCCCTTGAACCTTTATAACTACTAGCCATGGTCAATAGCCTATAGATATTCATTTTTCAAGTAATAGGTGTCCATAAAACATAACCATGGCCCTTGAACCATTATAACCAGTAGATTTCCATGACTCATACCGATGGCCATTGAACCATTATAACCACTAGATGTCCATAACTCATACCGATGACCCTTGAACCATTATAACTACTAGCCATGACCAATAGCCTATAGATATGCATTTTACAAGTAGTAGGTGTCAATAACCCATAACCATGGCCCTTGAACAATTATAACCAGTAGATGTCCAGAACTCATACCGATGGCCCTTGAACTATTATAACTAGTAGACATGACCAATAGCCTATAGATATCCATTTTACAAGTAATAGATGTGCATAACCCATAACCATGGCCTTAGAACCAATATAACCATTAGATGACCATAACACATACCCATGGCCCTTGAACCATTATAACCACTAGCCATGACCAATAGCCTATAGATATCCATTTCAGAAGTAATAGGTGTCCGTAGCACATAACCATGGCCCTTGAACCATTATAACCACTAGATGTCCATAACTCATAGCAATGGCCCTTGAACCATTACAGCTACTAGCCATGACCAATAGCCTATAGATATCCATTTTACAAGTAATTGGTCTCCATAACCCATAACCATGGCCCTTGAACCAGTATAACCTGTAGATATCCATAACTCATAGAGATGGTCCTTAAACCATTATAACTACTAGCCATGACCAATAGCCTATAGATATCCATTTTACAAGTAATAGGTGTCCATAACCCATAACCATGGCCCTTGAACCATTGTAACCAGTAGTGTCCGTAACTCATACCGATGGCCCTTGAACCATTATAACCACTAGATGTCCATAACTCATACTGATGGCCCTTGAACCTTTATAACTACTACCAATGACCAATGGCCTATGGAGTGTGTTTCCACGACTTCTTTTATGATTAATGTGAATGGGGATTTTAAGGGTTTTTTTAAAGGTAAAAGGGGTTTAAGACAAGGTGACCCTATGTCCCCCTACCTTTTTACCCTTGTGATGGAAGTTCTCAATTTGTTGATCAAAAAGAATATTAAAGAAGATAGTAATTTTAAATATCATTGGAAGTGTGGGGAACTTGAATTAACCCACTTATGCTTTGCTGATGATTTGTTATTATTTAGCCACGGTGACAGTGGATCTGTGGGGGTGTTAAAGAAAGCTATAGATGAGTTTAGTTCTATTTCTGGATTGCAGCCTAGCTTGAGTAAGAGTACCATCTTTTTTGGAAATGTTAAAGCTCTTGCTAGAAATAATATTACTGCTATCCTTCCTTTTGAAATTGGTGAGTTACCTGTCAAATATCTAGGAGTGCCTTTAATCTCTACTAGATTATTTGTGAAGGATTGCAAGATTCTGGTTGATAAAGTTAAGAAAAGATTGCTAGATTGGAAAAATAAATCTCTCTCATTTGCTGGTAGACTTCTCCTCATTCAGTCGGTTTTGAGCTCAATGCAAGTGTATTGGGCTTCTGTCTTTATTTTACCTAAGTCTGTTCTAAATGATGTTGAAAGGTTACTTAGAGGTTTTTTGTGGTGTCATGGTGATTTGAGGAGGGGTAAAGCTAAAGTCAAGTGGGATGATGTATGTGTCCCAAAATGCCAAGGTGGATTAGGGTTAAAGAAGCTTTATTCTTGGAATATTGCTTTAATGACTAAGCATATATGGAACATTATTAATGATAAAGATTCTTTGTGGGTAAAATGGTTGAAAAAGTGTAGACTGAAAAATAAGAATTTTTGGACTCTTCTTTCCCCTAATAATGCTTGTTGGAGTTGGAGAAGTATTTTTAAATGTAGAAAGAATATTAGGCAGAATTTTGTGTACAGAATTGGTGATGGTACTAAGATTTCTGCTTGGTATGACAACTGGCACCCTATTGGCCCTTTGTGTAATTTTATTTCACATAGGGATATTTATGAAGGTAATTTGGCTATTAGCAATTCTGTGGCTGATTTGGTGAGTAATGCGGAATGGAGAATTCCTTCAGATTGGCATGCTAAACTGGTAGGGATAGAGTGCTTTGGAAATCTGTTAATGGAAGATGTATAACTTTTTCTAATTGGGATGCTTGGAAGGTTCTAAGGGAGAATGGGAATACAGTGTATTGGGCCAATTGGGTTTGGTTTAGTCAAAATATACCGATACATGCTTTCATTCTTTGGTTGGTTTTTTTGGGCAAATTAAAAACTCAAGATAATTTTCAAGTTGACTCTGAAAATGAGGATGTGAGATGTGTTTTTTGTAAGCTGCAATTGGACTCTCATGACCATTTGTTTTTTGAATGTTTTTATTCAAAGGCAGTTCGGGAGGTAATGAAAGGTATGTCTAGGTTGGAGTTTTTGCCTCATAGTTGGACGTTTCTGTCTATGGCTATTGAAAGAATCCCTGTTAATAAGTCCATTTGGAGTATCATTCAGAGACTGGTTATTGCAGCCTCTGTTTATTTCATCTGGCAAGAGGGGAATTTTAGGTTATTCCAGAATAGACACAGAAGTGTTGAAGAGGTTTGTAATTTGATTATTAAAAATGTTAGACTTAGATTATTAGGTCATAACATTAGACCATCTAAACAATCAGTGTTAGCTGCTGACTTGTGGGGATTTGCTATAGTTCATGATGGTAGTAATACCTCTTTTACTGTTCATAATGATGGAAATTAAGATGTGGAGGAGGGATTAATGGTGATTTAAGGTTAAAACAAGAACCAAAACGCAGCGGAAAGTTTAATCACCATGAACGGATCTAATATTGATAAATACAATTAAACTATAAATAAAACCAAAGAGTTAGGATGAAAATCATACCCTTGAAGCCTTTGATTACACCATTGAATGAGGATGAAGAACTCCATGAATTCAATGTAGAATTCCTCTAATGATATCCACACTACACCATATCAAGAACACCAATTGGGATGCTAGTCCTTTGAACAAGAAATCAAAATCTAAACTCACAATTCACAAGCACTGTTTTGACGTGAGAATTGTCAACAAAAGGAATCCTTTTATTAAAACCCACAAAACAAATTCTTGTGCGTTCGTATATATCAAAAACAAAATATCACACGCAACTACTTGATTTTGTTTTTCATCTTGCGGCCGTGAGTTAGGAAGGGAGGATTAGGGTTAGTCTTTCTTGCTCCCTAAACTAAGTATATATTCCCAAATTACTAGTTAGGAGATATGACACTTAGCCCCTTGTGTTGGAATATGCTTTACGTTCATGACATATAGTTATATGGCTAGACGCATGTGAGCCTAAAGGGTCACACACTTATACACCAAACACTATTTAATATATATAATATAATTATGGTAATTATATTATTTATATAAACTATGATTATTTGACTAGTTATGTTTTAATTAATTGTTAAGTTAAAACGTATTAGTGAGTAATCATAAAGAATCAAAAGTACAAGGGGCTAAGTGTCATATCTCCTAACTTATAATTATGGAATATATACTTAGATTAGGGAGCAAGCAAAGTTTCACCTTAACCCTAATTCCCCTTCTTTGACCCAAAACGGCCGAAAATCAAAACAGGAGGCGGAGTGGCTTTTGTTGGTAGAGAGAGACGTACAAATCAAGTAGATATACATCCTCCTTTTTTATTTTGGTTTCGAAGAAGTCTACAAAGAAAAACAAAAGATTTATTCTTTTGTTTTGATTTTCGTGGCTTTGTACGTGGGTCAGAGTTTTAACTTTTGATTCTTGACCAAGGGACTAGCATCCTATTTGGTGTTCTTGATATGGTGTAGCGTGGATACCATTAGAGGAATTTTACCTTGAATTCTTGGAGTTCTTCATCCTTATTCGTTGGTGTAGTCAAAGGCTTCAAGGGTATGATTTCTACATACTAATCTCTTTGATTATTTATGCTTAATTACTTCGTCAATATGTAGATCCGTTATTAGTGATTTATTTATATTTCCGCTGCGTTTTACTTGATTAAACTGTAAATCACTTACAGTGGTATCAAGAGTCATCATATTGATGATTTAATTAGCAAGTTCTGTGTAAAAAGTAGCAAAAAATTCGTATTTTTTGGCCTAATGGTTACGCCGATTGGCAAAGAACCCTAGGGTTCTTTGTCTTTAATTTTTTCGAAATTTTTTATGATATTGGGTTAAAAATTAGATTTTTTTGGAACCTTAATTGCTACTAGTTACAAAAACCTAAATAAAAAATTAATCTTGTTTATTGAATTTTTTATATTATTTGGCTTGGAATTTTATTTTAATTGTTAATTTATCATATGGCAAAATATGTATTTTTGCCATATACCAAGCCAAAACCTAGTCAAATGTTGATTGATTGTGCAAAACCGATGAAAACCTAGACCGTTTTTGATTGAGTTGAATGCTTGGATTGGTTGTTTGTTTGGAAAAGCCGTGGTTTTTGGCGATGTTGTAATTTTTATTTTTTATTTTTATTTTGGTGCCATTTTTTGGGGCAATTTATCAATATAAAAGTAATTGAATAGGTTGTTTTTCATTATTTTTTGTATTGTAAATTGTTGACCAAGATTGAAGAAAAATGAAGAAAACAACAAATTTCTGTCACCGACGCGAGGGCTGTACGAAAACAGGTTTTACAGGAGTATACGGAATCCGTTTTGGGCGATTCAAAAGCCTAAAATGCTTGCAAAGTCGTGGCTACAACTTTCCAGAAGGCAGGGAAGACCAACGAGGACTCCTTCAGTGACGTTTCGGGCTTCAAAGTCTGCTGTAATTTCCTGGCAGATTGAATTTTTTCACAAAGTTTGGTTTCTACTTGCTCAAGAATGTCTTGGAGCAAGTGGGAGCCCATTGGGTTTATGTAGGCCCGCTCGGGTTCATGTTGGCCCGTCCCCTAGCTTGACCCTTCGGTCCGCCGTGATGACTCACGTGACCGAACTTAGGTTATCATCGGTCGAGGTTTTGCACAAATTGTGTTGCATATTTTATTTATGTTTGTGGTTGTTTTCATTTCTATTAGATACAAGTAATAAAACAATTAAAATACGATTTTAGACACAAACATTAAAACATCCAAACTTTTTATCATCTATGATTACTTGTTAATCATTAATGATGAATTTTTAATCTAAAATTGTATTTGAGATTAAACAAAGTTTAAATACGATTTGAACTTACACCTTAATAATCGTTACATGTTTTTACCGTTTATTAACCGACTTATGAAGTGGTATGAATGAAGTACATGATTCATTCATATCTTAATAAAATTTTATCTTAAAATTTTCCATACCTAAAATTTAAGTCACGCCGTCCAATCGGTTGAAATCACTTGCTTCTATTTTTGAATTCACGTGAGACGTGGTTTGAATTTAGATCCGAGGTCATTATTCTCTACGCGTGAGACCTAGATCTATTTTGACATGATTTCACATTGGATGACTTAATCGAGTTAACGGTGAGACCTTGACTCGAGGCGAAGATGCGACAAACATGCCACTTGACCCTAGATGCTTGTTCACTAGGTGCCATGAAGTCCCATAACTCTAAGATTTGCACTTGTAATGCAATTGTTGATCGTCACCTACCTATTGGATCTATCATTGCTAGCAGATCAACTGATGTGATGATAGAAGTCAATGAGGATCTTAGCTTTTAATCAAATTAATTGGGTAGTTAATTTTTTTAAAAGAAATTATTATTGAAAATACTATTTTTTTGAGCTTTGTGTGTCATACAGATAACAACAACATCAAAACCTAAGTATCTCCACTCTAAAATCAGTTCTTGAAAACTGAAACTGACTAATATCAACTTTATCGCCTGATATCGGATTCTCAGGATTGTCCTTAGAGATGAGAAAGTTGATACACCTATAAGAGGCCTTACCTGAGGCACCTCCTATCAATGATTCTGTTGCTGTTCGTCAAGCCTTTACCGAAACGTTTAACGAACACCAAGAAGTCGCTACTCCTATGCTTGTGAGCATGAACCCCGAGATTCGAAAGAACTTCGAGGAACTCACAGCATATGACATGATAAGCGAGTTGAAAATGATATTTCAACAAAAAGCAGAACTTGAACTGTTCAAAACAGTTAAAGCATTCCACGCTTGCAATCAGGAGGACGGCCAATCAGTTAGCACTTACATCTTGAATATGAAATGCTATCTTGATCAAATGGAACGTCTTGGTTACCCCTTACCACAAGTTCTTGGAATGAGCTTGATTCTTACCTCACCATCCAAGGACTATGACCAGTATGAAAAGTGTTTTAAAAGTACATAGCATGGGGAAGACAATCGTTGATAACATGCTATGGTAATACTGGTTGAGCAAGGGTTACCCAATAGTTTTCTAGCAATCATGGAACGTAAACCGCAAGCACAAGGCAAGTGTCTAGATAAGGATAAGCTAGTTTACTTTTCCAAACCTACGATTCCCCCACCTGCTAAAAAGGAGCACCCTGCAAAGGATATTTCTTGCCATCATTGCGATGAAACTGGCCATTGAAGGAGGAATTGTCCTGCCTACTTGGCAGAGTTGATGAAGGACAAATGTGTTCTATCTAGCACATTAGGTATCTTCGTTATAGAACTCTATACTTTTCGTGATAAATCTTGAGTGTATGACACTAGTTGTGGAACTCACATTTACACAAGTGTGCAAGATTGAATGTGAAGTAGAAAGCTAAAAGAATGGAAGTTGTGATCTTATCCTTCCTAATGCGTTAATTATTGTTTTGAACAATTGTCAATTATGCATTGTTTAGCTTTATCGTTTGTTGAATAATGGATTATAATATTTTGTTTTATGAAAAATAACATTTTTTTAACTATTCCTTGTAATAGTACATTTGAAATTATTTATGCGTAATTACTTCGTCAATATGTAGATCCGTTATTAGTGATTTATTTATATTTCCGCTGCGTTTTACTTGATTAAATCGTAAATCACTAACAGTGGTATCAAGAGTCATCATATTGATGATTTAATTAGCAAGTTCTTTGTAAAAAGTAGCAAAAAAATCGTATTTTTTGGCCTAATGGTTACGCCGATCGGCAAAGAACCCTAGGGTTCTTTGTCTTTAATTTTTTCGAAATTTTTTATGATATTGGGTTAAAAATTAGATTTTTTTGAACCCTAATTGCTACTAGTTACAAAAACCTAAATAAAAAATTAATCTTGTTTATTGAATTTTTTATATTATTTGGCTTGGAATTTTATTTTAATTGTTAATTTATCATATGGCAAAACATGTATTTTTGCCATATACCAAGCCAAAACCTAGTCAAATGTTGATTGATTGTGCAAAACCGATGAAAACCTAGACCGTTTGTGATTGAGTTGAATGCTTGGATTGGTTGTTTGTTTGGAAAAGCCGTGGTTTTTGGCGATGTTGTAATTTTTATTTTTTATTTTTATTTTGGTGCCATTTTTTTGGGGCAATTTGTCAATATAAAAGTAATTGAATAGGTTGTTTTTCATTATTTTTTGTATTGTAAATTGTTGACCAAGATTGAAGAAAAATGAAGAAAACAACAAATTTCTGTCACCGATGCGAGGGCTGTACGAAAACAGGTTTTACATGAGTATACGGACTCCGTTTTGGGCGATTCAAAAGCCTAAAATGCTTGCAAAGTCGTGGGATACAACTTACCCGAAGGCATGGAAGACCAACGAGGACTCCTTCAGTGACGTTTCGGGCTTCAAAGTCTGCTGGAATTTCCTGGCAGATTGAATTTTTTCACATAGTTTGGTTTCTACTTGCTCAAGAATGTCTTGGAGCAAGTGGGAGCGCATTGGGTTTATGTAGGCCCGCTCGGGTTCATGTTGGCCCGTCCCCTAGCTTGACCCTTCGGTCCGCCGTGATGACTCACGTGACCGAACTTAGGTTATCATCGGTCGAGGTTTTGCACAAATTGTGTTGCATGTTTTATTTATGTTTGTGGTTGTTTTCATTTCTGTTAGATACAAGTAATAAACAATTAAAATACGATTTTAGACACAAACATTAAAACATCCAAACTTTTTATCATCTATGATTACTTGTTAATCATTAATGATGAATTTTTAATCTAAACTTGTATTTGAGATTAAACAAAGTTTAAATACGATTTGAACTTACACCTTAATAATCGTTACATGTTTTTACCGTTTATTAACCGACTTATGAATTGGTATGAATGAAGTACATGATTCATTCATATCTTAATAAAATTTTATCTTAAAATTTTCCATACCTAAAATTTAAGTCACGCCGTCCAATCGGTTGAAATCACTTGCTTCTATTTTTGAATTCACGTGAGACGTGGTTTGAATTTAGATCCGAGGTCATTATTCTCTACGCGTGAGACCTAGATCTATTTTGACATGATTTCACATTGGATGACTTAATCGAGTTAACGGTGAGACCTTGACTCGAGGCGAAGATGCGACAAACATGCCACTTGACCCTAGATGCTTGTTCACTAGGTGCCATGAAGTCCCATAACTCTAAGATTTGCACTTGTAATGAAATTGTTGATCGTCACTTACCTATTAGATCTATCATTACTAGCAGATCAACTGATGTGATGATAGAAGTCAATGAGGATCTTAGCTTTTAATCAAATTAATTGGGTAGTTAATTTTTTTAAAAGAAATTATTATTGAAAATACTATTTTTTTGAGCTTTGTGTGTCATACAGATAACAACAACATCAAAACCTAAGTATCTCCACTCTAAAATCAGTTCTTGAAAACTGAAACTAACTAATATCAACTTTATCGCCTGATATCGGATTCTAAGGATTGTCCTTAGAGATGAGAAAGTTGATACACCTATAAGAGGCCTTACCTGAGGCACCTCTTATCAATGATTCTGCTGCTGTTCGTCAAGCCTTTACCGAAACGTTTAACGAACACCAAGAAGTCGCTACTCCTATGCTTGTGAGCATGAACCCCGAGATTCGAAAGAACTTCGAGGAACTCACAGCATATGACATGATAAGCGAGTTGAAAATGACATTTCAACAAAAAGCAGAACTTGAACTGTTCAAAACAGTTAAAGCATTCCACGCTTGCAATCAGGAGGACGGCCAATCAGTTAGCACTTACATCTTGAATATGAAATGCTATCTTGATCAAATGGAACGTCTTGGTTACCCCTTACCACAAGTTCTTGGAATGAGCTTGATTCTTACCTCACCATCCAAGGACTATGACCAGTATGAAAAGTGTTTTAAAAGTACATAGCATGGGGAAGACAATCGTTGATAACATGCTATGGTAATACTGGTTGAGCAAGGGTTACCCAATACTTTTCTAGCAATCAGGGAAGGTAAACCGCAAGCACAAGGCAAGAGTCTAGATAAGGATAAGCTAGTTTACTTTTCCAAACCTACGATTCCCCCACCTGCTAAAAAGGAGCACCCTGCAAAGGATATTTCTTGCCATCATTGCGATGAAACTGGCCATTGAAGGAGGAATTGTCCTGCCTACTTGGCAGAGTTCATGAAGGACAAATGTGTTCTAGCTAGCACATTAGGTATCTTCATTGTAGAACTCTATACTTTTCGTGATAAATCTTGAATGTATCACACTAGTTGTGGAACTCACATTTACACAAGTGTGCAAGATTGAATGTGAAGTAGAAAGCTAAAAGAATGGAAGTTGTGATCTTATCCTTCCTAATGCGTTAATTATTGTTTTGAACAATTGTCAATTATGCATTGTTTAGCTTTATCGTTTGTTGAATAATGGATTATGATATTTTGTTTTATGAAAAATAACATTTTTATAACTATTCCTTGTAATAGTACATTTGAAATTAATATGCATGATCCTAATTCAAACGATAGTTCTATATACAAATGTAGCACTCAAGAATCCAAATTGGTTTGGATTCTACTTACCTAGAGCATCGTCATCTTTTCCACATAAACAAGAAACGCATTTTGATACAAAAACTCGGCGGACTTCTTTACAAATGATTATGAATCATTTAAATGCCTCTCTTGTATATTAAGGAAAGATAACAAGAAAGCTTTTCTCCCATGTTGGCGAAAGAGCTAAAAATGTACTTGGACTCATACATACTGATGTATGTGGCCCTTTTAGAACTAAGACTAGGGAAGGTGCCACCTACTTTCACTGATGATATCATTAGATGTGGTTATGTTTACTTGATTAAACATCAACATGGAAGCTTTAATGATATCAGTCGCTGTGGTTATGTTTTCTTGATTAAACATAAACATGAAATCTTTGAAAAGTTCAAAGCTTTCTAAAGTAAAAGTAGAGGCAGGACAACAGAGGCTTTCAGTCCTAATTGAGGATGAAAGTACATGAGTCAAGAGTTTCTGGATCATCCCACACATCGTGAGATTGTCTCACAATTCACTCCTCCATACACTCCACAAGATAATGGTGCGTCTGGAAGGAGATATCGGACCCTGTATGACATGGTTCGGTCTATGATGAGTTCTACTACTCTTACACTATCCTTTTGAGGGGCATGCCCTGAAGTCTGCTGCTCGAATACTCAATATGGTTCTGACCAAAAGGATAAAAAGACAACATATAAGATATGGCATGGGAAAGTCCCTAATTGTCTTACTTGAAGATCTGGGGTTGTGAGGATCTCGTAGAACGAGACATGCCAAACAAACTTGAGCCCATATCTATCAAGTGTATCTTCGTTACTATTTTACTACCCACCCGAGAACAAAATGTTGTTGCTCGGTATGCTAAGTTTCTTGAGAACAATCTCATTTCACAAAGCAAGTGGGAGCACTATAGACTTTGACAAGATTCAAAGTGAAGATGCAAAACCTTCTGGTAACACTAGCAAATATCACAATGAGGTGAACATACAGATGTTGGACCACATGATGATGTTGTTCCCATTCATAGATCCGCAAGGACACCTCATGCACCTGAACGATATAGACTTATGTCGATGCTGAGGAGCAAAGTTTCAAGGATCACAATGAACCCCCTAACTATTAAGTTGCATTATCGAAATTTGAATTCGAAAAATGACTTGAAGCTATGAATGCGAAAATGAAATCCATGAGAGACAATCAAGTTTTGAACTTGGTTGGTCTTTTCTCAAGACAGTAAGACTGTTGACATGGATGAAAATATACACACCTAAAAGCTCTTCTAGTAGCAAAAGGTTACACTCAATCCTACGGGATTGACAATGATGAAACCTTCTCGCCTGTTACTAAAGACATTAGGATTCTTATAGTCAAAGTAGTGTACTATGACTATGAGATTTGGTTAATGATGAAATCAAAATGTTTGTTTCACTTAAAACCCAAACGGAGCATGTGTATATATGAAAGCTAGTGGGAGCGTTGTAGTTTATCAAGTCATACCTGTTGATGACATGTCACTCATGTGAAACAATATACCTATGCTACAAGATGAAAATCCTGGCTTGGAAAAAGTTTTGACATGAAGGATTGTACCTACGACATACATACTTGGAGTAAAGATCTATAATGATAGATCAAAGCGGTTAATTGGTTGAGTCAAAGTGCTTACATTGGCAAAATTCTAAATGGTTTAGAATGGTACTCCCAAACGAGGACCTTCCACACCTGATGTGGTGAAGCGAATGAATGTAATCCCCTACGAATCGGCTATTCCATTCATCATGTACGCTGTAAGGAGCACTAGGACAAATGTAACGTCCTTAACGGACCTTACTAGAAAATACCAATAGAATCCACGAGAGAGTCACTGGATTGCTATTAAGAACACATTGAAGTATTTTTGAAATATTGGATATATGTTCCTTGGTTATGGTGGAGATACCGAACTGAAACTAAGTATACTTGCTATACTTATGCTGGTTTTGAAATAGGTCGTGATGACGCTAGATCCTATTTACGAAGGTTCACTACCATTCGAATGATTTATCGAGATATGTGAAGTTCGTACTATTAAAGTTCAAACAGATAACTAACTAGCAGGCACTTCATCGAACTCAATGTCTTGTACCAAACATATTGGATATGAATGGAACATTGGACTTCGACAAGCTAGTAGTTTCATGTAAATCTGTTTTAGTATTTGGATAATGGAACTGTGAGCAGTTTATATTGGAATAAATTGATATATTTGATATGATCGTTTTTATATGAATATCTACTGTGTTCTATATTTGCATGTTTATATCCTTGAATATTTACTGCGTTTTATATTCTAAATTGTCCATTGTCATATTAATAATATGGGAATATTATTAAGACAAATCTGAGGGCATTGAGGACATCATCTTAGTATGAATAAGGATGATGAAGTCAAACTCACATGTTGTTCATTGTGATGCACAATTGGACTGACCCAACCTATGAGAAATCACTTCCTGGATTTATGTCACAAGTGAATCTCACAAAGGCTTTGTCGCTTATCCTCTGACTTGAGATGCAAGCTGGTTTGTGTATGTGGAGTGCCTAACTTTGATATGGTTAAACGCTGACCTGAATAAGGCTGCTATAACAACCATCTTCGGGTTTGTCATTAAGAGTATATCAAACACGTGTAGTCAATAAAAAATTTGTTCCTCCACATGTTTGGATTAGATACTACTGGGCCCCTCAATGATTTGAATAGATGCTTGTACGGCCGTACCCAAAGGTAATCAAGATGAATCTTGATTGGTTTGGTAATCTACTTCAATGTATAGATCGAGAAACAGAATCGTTGAAATTTTAGATTGACATTAATCCTTGTCTAAAATTCAACATGGTATCAGCAACAAAAGGATAACTGATTGAAAAACTTTGAACCTGGACTTTTCTAGAAACTCACTCATATACTTCTAGGGGCATTGGCGGGTTGCTAGACTCTAACATTTGCTTGTATAACTACTTGATGTTATGACGTGCGCAAGTGGGAGCTGTTGGAATATGCTTTACGTTCATGACATATAGTTATATGGCTAGACGCATGTGAGCCTAAAGGGTCACACACTTATACACCAAACACCATTTAATATATATAATATAATTATGGTAATTATATTATTTATATAAACTATGATTATTTGACTAGTTATGTTTTAATTGATTGTTAAGTTAAAACGTATTAGTGAGTAATCATAAAGAATCGAAAGTACAAGGGGCTAAGTTTCATATCTCCTAACTTGTAATTAGGAAATATATACTTAGATTAGGGAGCAAGCAAAGTTTAACCTTAACCTTAATTCCCCTTCTTTGCCCCAAAACGGCCGAAAATCAAAACAGGAGGCGGAGTGGCTTTTGTTGGTAGAGAGAGACGTACAAATCAAGTAGATATACATCCTCCTTTTTTATTTTGGTTTCGAAGAAGTGTACAAAGAAAAACAAAAGATTTATTCTTTTGTTTTGATTTTCGTGGCTTTGTACGTGGGTCAGAGTTTTAACTTTTGATTTTTGACCAAGGGACTAGCATCCTATTTGGTGTTCTTGATATGGTGTAGTGTGGATACCATTAGAGGAATTTTACCTTGAATTCTTGGAGTTCTTCATCCTTATTCGTTGGTGTAGTCAAAGGCTTCATGGGTATGATTTCTACATACTAATCTCTTTGATTATTTATGCTTAATTACTTCGTCAATAAGTAGATCCGTTATTAGTGATTTATTTATATTTCCGCTGCGTTTTACTTGATTAAACCGTAAATCACTAACACCTTGTACTTTTGATTCTTTAGATTACTCACTAATATGTTTTAACTTAACAATTAATTAAAACATAACTAGTCAAGTAACTATAGTTTATATAAATAATATAATTACCCTATTTATATTATATATATTAAATGGTGTTTGGTGTATAAGTGTGTGACCCTTTAGGCTCACATACGTCTAGCCATATAACTATATGTTATGAACGTGAAGCATATTACAACAGCTCCCACTTGCGCACGTCATAACATCAAGTAGTTATACAAGCAAAGGTTAGAGTCTCGCAACCCGCCAATGCCCCTAGAAGTATACGAGTGAGTTTCAGAAAAGTCCAGGTTCAAAGTTTTTCAATCAGTTATCCTTTTGTTACCGATACCATGTTGAATTTTAGACAAGGATTAAAGTCAATCTAAAATTTCAATGATTCTGTTTCTCGATCTATACATTGAAGTAGATTACCAAACCAATCAAGATTCATCTTGATTACCTTTGGGTACGGCCGTACAAGCTTCTATTCAAATCATCGAGGGGCCAGTAGTATCTAATCCAAACATGTGGAGGAACAAATTTTTTATTGACTACACGTGTTTGATATATGCTTAATATCAAACCTGAGGATGGTTGTTATAGCAGCCTTATTCAGTTCAGCGTTTAACCAAATCAAATTTTGACACTCCACACACACAAACCAACTTGCATCTCAAGTCAGAGGATAAGCGACAAAGCCTTTGTGAGATTCACTTGTGACATAAATCCATGAAGTGATTTCTCATAGGTTGGGTCAGTCCAATTGTGCATCACAATGAACAACATGTGAGTTTGATTTCATCATCCTTAGTCATACTATGATGATGTCATCAATGCCCTCAGATTTGTCTTAATAATATTCCCATATTATTAATATGACAATGGACAATTTAGAATATAAAACGCAGTAAATATTCAAGGATATAAACATGCAAATATAGAACACAGTAGATATTCATATAAAAATGAACATATCAAATATATCAATTTATTCCAATATTAACTGCTCAATGTTCCATTATCCAAATACTGAAACAGATTTACATGAAACTACTAGCTTGTCGAAGTCCAATGTTCCATTCATATCCAATATGTTTGGCACAAGACATTGAGTTCGATGAAGTGTCAGCTAGTTAGTTATCTGTTTGAACTTTAATAGTACGAATTTCACATATCTCGATAAATCTTCGAATGTAGTGAACCTTCGTAAATAGGATCTAGCGTCATCACGACCTATTTCAAAACCAACATAAGTATAGCAAGTATACTTAGTTTCAGTTTGGTATCTTCATCATAACCAAGGAACATATATCCAATATTTCAAAAATACTTCAATGTGTTCTTAATAGCAATCCAATGACTCTCTCATGGATTCTGTCGGTATTTTCTAGTAAGGTCCCCTAAGGACGTTACATTTGGCCTAGTGCTCCTTACAGCATACATGATGAATGGAATAGCTGATTCATAGGGGATTACATTCATTCGCTTCACCACATCAGGTGTGGAAGGTCCTTGAGTCTCACTCAAGTTTACATTGTGTGGCATACGAGGACTTCCTCATTTGGGAGTACCATTCTAAACCGTTTAGAATTTTGTCAATGTAAGCACTTTGACTTAAACCAATTAACCGCTTTGATCTATCATTATAGATCTTTACTCCAAGTATGTATGTCGTATCCCTACAATCCTTCATGTCAAAACAATTTCCAAGCCAGGATTTTCATCTTGTAGCATTGGTATATTTTTTCACATGAACGACATGTCATCAGCATGTATGACTTGAGAAACGACAACGCTCCCACTAGCTTTCATATATACACATGCTCAATTTGGGTTTTTGGTGAAACAAACGTTTTGATTTCATCATAAACCAAATCTCATAGTCATAGTACACTACTTTGGCTATAAGAATCCTAATGTCTTTAGTAACAGGCGAGAAGGTTTCATCATTGTCAATCCAGTAGGATGGAGTGTAACCTTTTGTTACTATAAGAGATTTATAGGTGTGTATATTCTCATCCATGTCAACAGTCTTACTGTTTTGAGAAAGATCAACCAAGTTCAAAACTTGGTTGTCTATCATGGATTACATTTTCACATTCATAGCTTCAAGTCATTTTTCGAATTCAAAATTCGATAATGCAACTTGATAGTTAGGGGGTTCATTATGATCCTCGAAACTTTGCTCCTCAGCGTCGACATAAATCTATATCTTTCAGGTACATGAGGTGTCCTTGCGGATCTATGAATGGGAACAACATCATCATGTGGTCCAACATCTGTATGTTCACCTCATTGTGATATTTGCTAGTGTTACCAGAAGGTTGTGCATCTTCTCTTAGAATCTTGTCAAAGTCTATAGTGCTCCCACTTGCTTTGTGAAATGAGACTGTTCTCAAGAAACTCAGCATACCGAGTAACAACAATTTGTTCCCAGTTGGGAAGTAAAATAGTAACGAAGATATACTTGATAGATATGGGCTCAAGTTTGTTCGGCATGTCTCGTTCCACGAGATCCTCACAACCCCAGATCTTCAAGTAAGACAAATTAGGGACTTTCCCACGCCATATCTCATATGGTGTCTTTTTAACCTTTTGGTCGGAACCATATTAAGTATTCGAGCAGCAAACTTCAGTGCATACCCCTCAAAAGGATAGTGTAAGGGTAGTAGGACTCATCATAGGCCGAACCATGTCACGCAGGGTCCGATGTCTCCTTACAGACACACCATTATCTTGTGGAGCGTATGGAGGAGTGAATTGTGAGACAATCTCATGATGTGTTGGATGATCCAGAAACTCTTGACTCATGTACTTTCATCCTCAATCAGGACTGAAAGCCTTTGTGGTCTTGTCGAGTTGATTTTCTACTTTTACTTTAGAAAGCTTTGAACGTTTCAAAGATTTCATGTTTATGTTTAATCAAGTAAACATAACCATAGCGACTGATATCATTAAAGTTTCCATGTTGATGTTTAATCAAGTAAACATAACCACATCGAATGATATCATCAGTGAAAGTAGGTGGCACCTTCCCAAGTCTTAGTTATAAAAGGGCCACATACATCAGAATGTATGAGTCCAAGTAGATTTTCAGCTCTTTCACCAACATGGGAGAAAAGCTTTCTTGTTATCGTTCCATAATATTCAAGAGAGGCATTTAAATGATTCGTAATCATTGTTAAAAAACCCGTCCAGTTGTAGTATTAAAATGCGTTTCTCGTTTATGTGGAAAAGATGACAATGCTCTAGGTAAATGGAATCCAAACCGTTTTGGATTCTTGAGTGCTACGTTTGTATATAGAACTATCATTTGAATTAGGATCATGCATATTAATTTCAAATATACTATTACAAGGAATTGTAATAAAAACATGTTATTTTTCATAAAACAAAATATCATAATCCATTATTCAACAAACGATAGAGCTAAACAATGCATAATTGACAATTGTTCAAAATAATAATTAACGCATTAGGAAGGATAAGATCACAGCTTCCATTTATTTAGCTTTCTACTTCACTTTTAATCTTGCACATTTGTGTAAATGTGAGTTCCACAACTAGTGTCATACACTCAAGATTTATTACGTAAAGTATAGAGTTCTATAATGAAGATACCTAATGTGCTAGCAAGAACACATTTGTCCTTCATCAACTCTGCCAAGTAGGCAGGACAGTTCCTCCTTCAATGGCCGGTTTCATCTCAATGATGGCAAGAAATATCCTTTGCAGGGTGCTCCTTTTTAGCAGGTGGGGGAATCGTAGGTTTGGAAAAGTAAACTAGCCTACCCTTACCTAGACTCTTGCCTTTTGCTTGCGGTTTTACCTTCCCTGATTCCTAGAAAAGAATTGGGTAACCTTTGCTCAACTAGTTTTACCATAGCATGTTATCAATGATTATCTTCCCCATGCTATGTACTTTTAAAACTCTTTTCAAACTAGTCATAGTCCTTGGATGGTGAGGTAAGAATCAAGCTCATTCCGAGAACTTGTGGCAATGGGTAACCAAGATGCTTCATTTGATCAACATAGCATTTCATACTCAAGATGCAAGTGCTAACTGATTGGCCGTCCTCCTGCTTGTAAGCGTTGAATGCTTTAACTGATTTGAACAGTTCAAGTTCTGCTTGTTGTTGAAATATCATTTTCAACTCGCTTATCATGTCACATGTTGTGAGTTCCTCGAAGTTCTTTCGAATCTCGAGGTTCATGCTCACAAGCATAGGATAGTGACTTCTTGGTGTTCGTTAAACGTTTCGGTAAAGGCTTGACGAACAGTAGCAGAATTGGCAGGAGGTGCCTCAGGTAAGGCCTCTTATAGGTGTATCAACTTGTTGTCATCTCTAAGGACAATCCTTAGAGTTCGATATTAGTCGATTTCAGTTTTCAAGAACTGATTTTAGAGTGGAGATACTTAGGTTTTGATTTGTTGTTGTTATCTGTATAACACACAAAGTTCAAAAAATAGTATTTTCAATAATAATTTCTTTTAATCAATTAACTACCCAATTAATTTTAATTAAAAGTTAAGATCCCATTGAGCTTCTATCACCGCATCAGTTGATCTGCTAGAGATGATAGATCCAATAGGTAGGTGACGATCAAAAATTGCATTAGTAGTGCAACTCTTAGAGGTATGGGACTTCATGGCACCTATTGAACAAGCATCTAGGGTCAAGTGGCATGTTTGTCGCATCTTCGCCTCGAGTCAAGGTCTCACTGTTAACTCGATTAAGTCATCCAATGTGAAATCATGTCAAAATAGATCTAGGTCTCACGCGTAGAGAATAATGACCACGGATCTAAATTCAAACCACGTCTCACGTGAATTCAAAAATAGAAGCAAGTGATTTCAACCAATTGGACGGCGTGACTTAAATTTTAGGTATGGAAAATTTTAAGATAAAATTTTATTAAGATATGAATGAATCATGTACTTCATTCATACCACTTCATAAATCGGTTAATAAACGGTAAAAACATGTAACGATTATTAAGGTGTAAGTTCAAATCGTATTTAAACTTTGTTTAATCTCAAATACAAGTTTAGATTAAAAATTAATCATTAATGATTAACAAGTAATCATAGATGATAAAAAGTTTGGATGTTTTAATGTTTGTGTCTAAAATCATATTTTAATTGTTTTATTACTTGTATCTAGTAGAAATCAAAACAACCACAAACATAAATAAAACATGCAACAAATTTTGTGAAAACCTCGACCGATGAAATCCTAGGTTCGGTCACGTGAGTCATCACGACGGACCGAAGGGTCAAACTAGGGGACGGGCCAACATGAACCCAAACGGGCCTACATAAACCCAATGGGCTCACACTTGCCCCATGACATTCATGGGCAAGTAGAAACCACCATTTTGTGAAAAAATGCAATCTACCAGAAAATTCAGTCTGACTTCAAGGCCCGAAAAGTCACTAAAGGAATCTTCGGTGGTCTTCCCTGCCTTCTGTAAAGTTGTAGGTCTCTGAGTTGCGGAAATTGTGGCGGTGGTTTCAGGTCCAACGGAATAGCCAGTCTCCGGGAAAGTCTGTTTTCGTCCAGCTGCGCAGGAGGTGCCGAAAATTGTTGTTTTGTTCTCATCTTTTCTTCACTTTTGGTCAACAAATTACAAAGTACAAATACACAAAATACAACTATTCTAATTACTTTTACAATGAAATTTGCCCCAAAAAATAGCACCAAAAATAAAAGAAAAAATTGAAACAAATTACAACAATTAAGCCAAAAACACGGCTTTTCCCGAAACAACCAAACAACCAACAACAAGCACATTCAATCACAAACGGTCTAGGTTTTCATCGGTTTGCACAAACAAGCAACAATTGACAAGGCTTTGGCTTTGGCTTGGGATATGGCAAAAATACATGTTTTGTCATATTAAAAATAAAATTAAACAAGTAATTCCAAGCCAAATAATCAAAAAATTCAATAAACTAGATTAATTTTTTTAATTGTGTTTTTGTAACAAGTAGAATGTAGGGTTCCAAAAAATCATATTTTTAACCCTTTTTCTTTTAAAATTGAGAAAAAAAAATAAGAACCCGAGGGTTTTATTTCGTCCGATCGGAATTAAAAATAGACCAAAAAGGTTGGTTTTTTGCTACTTTTACAAAAATTAGTTAATTATATCATCAATATAATGACTCGTGATACCACTAATGGTGATTTAAGGTTAAAACAAGAACCAAAACGCAGCGGAAAGTTTAATCACCATGAACGGATCTAATATTGATAAATACAATTAAACTATAAATAAAACCAAAGAGTTAGGATGAAAATCATACCCTTGAAGCCTTTGATTACACCAATGAATGATGATGAAGAACTCCATGAATTCAATGTAGAATTCCTCTAATGGTATCCACACTACACCATATCAAGAACACCAACTGGGATGCTAGTCCCTTGAACAAGAAATCAAAATCCAAACTCACAATTCACAAGCACTGTTTTGACGTGAGAATTGTCAACAAAAGGAATCCTTTTATTAAAACCCACAAAACACATTCTTGTGCGTTCGTATATATCAAAAACAAAATATCACACGCAACTACTTGATTTTGTTTTTCATCTTGCGTCCGTGAGTTAGGAAGGGAGGATTAGGGTTAATCTTTCTTGCTCCCTAAGCTAAGTATATATTCCCTAATTACAAGTTATGAGATATGACACTTATCCCCTTGTACTTTTGATTCTTTAGATTACTCACTAATATGTTTTAACTTAACAATTAATTAAAACATAACTAGTCAAGTAACTATAGTTTATATAAATAATATAATTACCCTAATTATATTATATATATTAAATGGTGTTTGGTGTATAAGTGTGTGACCCTTTAGGCTCACATACGTCTAGCCATATAACTATATGTTATGAATGTGAAGCATATTCCAACAGGGTTAACCAAATTCTCAGAAGTGTTCTGTTTAATTGGCTAGTGTTGGTAGTTCAGGGGTATTATGGTCTTTCTTCCAGATTTTTTATGTTTTTTTCTGGTGATTCTTGGGATTTTTCTGGAATTATCTACATTTTTTGTGGAATTTTTTGGAGAAGTTATAATAGGTATGGGATTTTTCAAAACTGCAGCAGGAAAATTTCTGGTTTTATTGGGAATTTCATGAATTTTGACCTGCAAAGTCTGAATTCTGGGCAGAAGGGTAGTTTTGGTATTCCTTTTGGCTTTTTAATCATGGAAGTTATCTTGAAGATTTGGAAGTCTTTTTCTTATTTTCTTGGAATTTACTGGATTTTTATGGTTTTTTATATCCATTATTGCTGCTGGCAGGAGACCATAAAGGAAAGTCGTATTTTTTTGTTTTTGTGCAATACAAATGTGAGCTGCAGTCCTAGTGTTTTATTTTTTGCAGGTTGTTACATTTATACTAGGATTCAGATGGACTTCTGCACTAATTATGGAAGCTTTAAGGCTGTTGGTTTGATGACTTTGGGGAAGATGTGTAGCCATGTGGATTGCAGTTTCCAAGTTGGGAATTGGAGGAATGTTAACCTGATTTCTGAAGAAATTGACCATAGTCAGGACAATTACAGTCAAAGATGTGATATGGTCAATTTCTTGAGGGTTAGGATTTCTCCTTGCTTGTGGAATTTTGGGAATGATATGAAGTGTTGGAGCTTATGGTTGTTACCTGGTTTATGGCTTGGAGGGATTTTGGTCATAATGCAGTGGATTGTTTAATTTTTTTCTATGAGAATTTTGACTTTCATTAAGTCAAAAATCTGTGTTACTTGTGTAATATTCTGTTATGTAGGTAACATTCATAGATGTGATGACTGCCTGGTTGTTTTGGCTTTTTAGGGTCAAACTCTAATGTGTGTTTGAGATTTTATGAATGGTTTGACCGGATTACTAGATGTTGTAGGATTGGTGACTGTTATAGTCAATGATTGACTTTTGGCGGGTCAAAGTGCAATTTTGATGAAGAGGCTTTGCAATTTGGTCAAGAGGGAATGAAGATTCAAGATAATCAGGTGGCTAAAGTTTTGCATATTAATGAAGTTCTTGGTATTTTTGTTACCAATATGAACTTTTTGCCTTGTATTTTATGTCCCGGTTGGTTGTATAGCTTTGGTATAGGCATTGGCTATAGAGTTATGTTGTTGATGTTGGCCATATTCCCTAAACATGTGTTGGGAGACCAATTAGTTCTTGTCTAACGTGTGGTGTTTAACCTACCTTTGTTTGTAATTAACTTTTTCTTGTTGTTCTAGTTGTCGGGCATAGTCCCTTAACCAAAAAAAAAAAAAAAAAACCCATAACCATGGCCCTTGAACCAATATAACCAGTAGATGTCCATAACTCATACCCATGGCGCTTGAGCCATTATAACCACTAGCCATGACCAATAGTTTATAGATCGCTCTTTTACAAGTAATAGGTGTCCATAAGACATACCCATGACCCTTGAACCATTATAACCACTAGATGTCCATAACTCATACCGATGGCCCTTGAACCATTATAACTACTAGCCATGACCAATAGCCTATAGATATCCATTTTACAAGTAATAGGTGTCCATAACCCATAACCACTGCCCTTGAACCATTATAACCACTAGATGTCCATAACTCATACCGATGGCCCTTGAACCTTTATAACTACTAGCCATGACCAATTGCCTATAGATATCCATTTTACAAGTAATAGGTGTCCGTACCCCATAACCATGGCCCTTGAATCAATATAACCTGTAGATATCCATAACTCATAGCGATGGCCCTTAAACCATTATAACTACTAGCCATGACCAATAGCCTATAGATATCCATTTTACAAGTAATAGGTGTCCATAGCCCATAACCATGGCCCTTGAACCATTATAACCAGTAGATTCCATTACACATAACGATGGCCCTTCAACCATTATAACTATTAGGCTTGACCAATAGCCTATAGATATCCATTTTACAGGTAATAGGTGTCCATAACCCATAACCATGGCCCTTGAACCAATATAACCACTAGATGTCCCTAACTCATAGCGATGGCCCTTGTACCATTATAACTACTAGCCATGACCAATAGCCTATAGATATCCATTTTACAAGTAATAGATGTCCATAACCTATAACCATGGCCCTTGAACCATTATAACCACTAGATGTCCATAACTCATACCAATGGCCCTTGAGCCATTATAACTACTACCCATGACCAATAGCCTTTAGATATCCGTTTTATAAGTAATAGGTGTCCATAACCCATACCGATGGCCCTTGAAACATTATAACCACTAGATGTCTATAACTCATACCGATGGCCCTTGAACCTTTATAACGACTAGCCATGACCAATAGCCTATAGATATCTATTTTACAAGTAATAGGTGTCCATTACCCATAACCATGGCCCTTGAACCAATATAACCTGTAGATATCCATAACTCACAGCGATGGCCCTTAAACCATTATAACTACTAGCCATGACCAATAGCCTATAGATATCCATTTTACAAGTAATAGGTGTCCATAACCCATAACCATGGCCCTTGAACCATTATAACCAGTAGGTGTCCATAACTCATACCGATGGCCCTTGAAACATTATAACCACTAGATGTCCATAAGTCATACCGATGGCCCTTGAACCTTTTATAACTACTAGCGATAACCAATAGCCTATAGATATCCATTTTACAAGTAACAGGTGTCCATAAACCGTAACCATGGCCCTTGAACCCTTATAACCAGTAGATGTCCATAACTCATACCGATAGCCTCTGAACCATTATAACTACTAGCAATAACTAATAGCCTACAGATATCAATTTACAAGTAATAGGTGTCCATAACCCATAACCAAGGCCCTTGAACCATTTTAACCACTATATGTCCACAACCCATACCCATGGCCCTGGAACCATTACAACCACTAGCCATGACCAATAGCCTATAGATGGCCGTTTTACAAATAATAGGTGTCCATAACACATACCCATGACCCTTGAACCGATATAACCACTAGATGTCCATAACTCATACCGATGGCCCTTGAACCATTATAACTACTACCCGTGACCAATAGCCTTTAGATATCCATTTTATAAGTAAGCGGTGTCCATAACCCATAACCATGGCCCTTGAACCATTTTAACCACTAGATGTCGATAACTCATACCGATGGACCTTGAACCATTATAACTACTACCCATGACCAATAGCCTTTAGATATCCATTTTACAAGTAATAGGTGTCCATAACCCATAACCATGACCCTTGAACCATTTTAACCACTAGATGTCCATAACTCATACCGATGGCCCTTGAACCATTATAGCTACTAACAATGACCAATAGCCTATAGATATCCATTTTACTTGTAACAATACTACATAACCCATAACCATGGCCATTGAACCAATATAACCACTATATGTCCATCACCCATACCCATGGCCCTTGAACCATTACAGCCACTAGCCTTGACCAATAGCTTATAGATGGCCGTTTTACGAGTAATAGGTGTCCATAACACATACCCATTACCCTTGAACCATTATAACCACTAGATGTCCATAACTCGTGCCAATGGCCCTTGAACCTTTATAACTACTAGCCATGGTCAATAGCCTATATATATTCATTTTACCAGTAATAGGTGTCCATAACCCATAACCATGGCCCTTGAACCATTAAACCAGTAGATGTCCATGACTCATACCGATGGCCCTTGAACCATTATAACCACTAGATGTCCATAACTCATACCGATGACCCTTGAACCATTATAACTACTAGCCATGACCAATAGCCTATAGATATGCATTTTACAAGTAATAGGTGTCCATAACCCATAATCATGGCCCTTGAACAATTATAACCAGTAGATGTCCAGAACTCATAACGATGACCCTTGAACTATTATAACTAGTAGACATGACCAATAGCCTATAGATATCCATTTTACAAGTAATAGATGTCCATAACCCATAACCATGGCCCTAGAACCAATATAACCATTAGATGACCATAACACATACCCATGGCCCTTGAACCATTATAACCACTAGCCATGACCAATAGCCTATAGATATCCATTTTAGAAGTAATAGGTGTCCATAACACATAACCATGGCCCTTGAACCATTATAACCACTAGATGTCCATAACTCATAGCGATGGCCCTTGAACCATTATAGCTACTAGCCATGACCAATAGCCTATAGATATCCATTTTACAAGTAATTGGTGTCCATAACCTATAACCATGGCCCTTGAACCAGTATAACCTGTAGATATCCATAACTCATAGCGATGGCCCTTAAACCATTATAACTACTAGCCATGACCAATAGCCTATAGATATCCATTTTACAAGTAATAGGTGTCCATAACCCATAACCATGGCCCTTGAATCATAATAACCACTAGATATCCATAACTCATAGCGATGGCCCTTGAACCATTATAACTACTAGCCATGACCATTAGCCTATAGATATCCATTTTACAAGTAATAGGTGTCCATAACTCATAACCATGGCCCTTGAACCAATATTACCAGTAGATGTCTATAACTCATAGCGATGGCCCTTAAATTAAATAGCCTATGAATATCCATTTTACAAGTAATAGGTGTCCATAACCCATAACCATGGCCCTTGAACCAATATAACCACTAGATATCCATATCCCATACCCATGGCGCTTGAACCATTATAACCACTAGCCATGAACAATAGCTTATAGATGGTCGTTTTACAAGTATTAGGTTTCCATAACACATACCCATGACCCTTGAACCATAATAACCACTAGATGTCCATAACTCATACCAATGGCCTTTGAACCATTATAACTACTAGCCATGACCAATAGCCTATAGATATCCATTTTACAAGTAATAGGTCATAACCATGACCCTTGAACCAGTATAACTACTCGATGTCCATAACTCATAGCGATGGCCTGTAACGTCCTAAATTTTTTAAGTAATTAAATACTAATTTTAATAAATTTAAATTACATTTATTCATCAATTTTCTATGTGACAAATGGTGTGACGTTTCGTGATGATGAGTATTAGATTTATTTTTGTGATATTTCGACTACGCATTTATGTGTTCTTTATTATGGTGTGTTGGTTAATAGGTGACGTTTCGTTATTCTAGTTATTTTATTAGGTGATGTTTTATTTTACGCGACGTTAGTAACTCCCGAGAATATTAATATTTCTACTTCGTTGATTCAAATAAAAATTCGAGTTTTGAGCCCACCGTTGATAGTGTGCTGGTCAAAATTAGGCCGGAATAAAGCCTTGAGCCCACCGATTTCTAGGGGCCTAGAGCCCGAGTCATTTCCTTGATACTGGATCCGATCAAGTAAAGGGTTGACGATTAAATTGAGCCTTAACCCACCTATCCTTAATATTAAAACTTAATACGTATGCAATCCCTTAAACCCCCATCGTGTCTTTATCCCAGCCGACCCTAAATTCCCTTTGGAGACTCCGAGCAAACATAGAGAGATCAGGAGGGATCGTGAGCAAGTGAGAAGTAGAAACAGATGCGAGAAAGGGTTGAATAGTTCGAGCAACAACATTCGCCGAGCAGTAGAATTGTGGATTCGAAACTGTTGGTGATCGAATGAGGATGAAGGGCTGTAGACTTCTTTGATTTCGTGGTGGAGGAAACCACTGACCCATTATCTATTCACTTTGATGGTTTGTGGTGTAAGGGTACAAATGGACTCTTTGGCAGCAGGAGAATATGAGATGGAGAGAGTATAAAGGACTGCCGGTGGTGGTGTTTTTTTTTTCCTTTTAGTTGATTGATTTTATGAGGCAACTTTTCTTCTTTTGTCAGCCAACCATTTTAATATTTATTTCGGGCAGAAATTGTTATAGTTTAAACCCCTCCCTGTGTTTTCAAAGGTTGTGGATTTTCTCGTGTTTTTTGGTTCTTGTGTAATAGTACGCGTGAATCGAGCAGGAGATTGGTTTGTTGTTTCGGTAGTTCTCCTCTCTTCATGTTTGTCCTCTCGTTTTCATATTGTTCAGATGAAGTTTTGATTAACCCATGTTCGTTGTGTTGCAGGTGTTCGTGGACTGGGCAGTGGGATTATAATCGCGAGACAGCAGCCAAGCCTTCCCGAGTTAAAGCCGCCACCGCCAAGAGTTGATCGAGCATCGAGTGGGTCGTGATTGGTATCGGTAGTTTATTCTTCTTTTGTTTTCATACTTTCCCGGTTATTCCAATTCGTTGTGTATTAATCGCTTGTATGAATGTTATGTGGAACCAAGCAGCGGGTATCATTGAGCCAAAGATTTAGTCGAAGTCAGAGTAGAAATCGAGCAGCGCTGAATGGATGGATGGGATCGAGGTTTAGTTCGGGTTTTGGGTTTTCGTGATTTGAATCTTTCGGTATAAGTCTTGTTCTTGTCCTTTATAATTCTTGTTGTATATTGTAATTTATATATTCCCAAGCCATGATCAATTAACCTTATACCTGCACTTCTGGACGTCTCGGTGGCTTTCGGATTTCGTATTGTAGTTATTGTATTGAGAAATTGTGCAGTTTCTGGCAGATTTCACCCGCCATGTTGCAGGCTGTTTTTAACAGGTTTAAAGTTAGTTTTTGGATTTTTGGCCCGCAGTGGCCTCTAGTTTTCTGAGTCCTCTTTCCGTTGCCGCTGACGGCTCATCAATCTGATTTGTCGTTTAAAAGATATCCCTAGTTTTGTAAACTGTCGCAAAAGAGTTTTCGGTTCAGCTATTTTGTCTTGAGACTCTGCTTTGAGCCCCTTCTGTTCGGATTCGAGTTCCGATGTCTTCTGACAAATTGTAGTCCTCTGAGTCCTTTAGCTACTGTAGAAATTTAAATAAAATCTAGTGAACGGTTTGAGAGTTATTGCCGTTCCCGTGAGAGTGCTGAGTGCTGTTTAGTTTATGTTGAAGCTACCTTTGGGTCTAATCCTAACCCGAGCTTCCTTGTGCTTTGTAGGAATAGCTAGGACCTGATTAGAGACGCTCTTTGGTGCTAAGGACATCTAGTAGCTTACGCTTATTCGAGGTGGGTAATCTCACTATAAACTTGTACTTACTTTCGATTCATGATTATGTGCTATATGTTATGAATTGTCTTGCTGATTGAGCTTGAGTATTGGTTGTGCGATTTATCTGACTTACCTGTGATCTGAGTTATTTGTGATCTGAGTTATCTGTTTACTGAGTTATCTGAGTTCTGAGTTCTTGAGTTAAAACACTAAACATAATATACTTGACTTGACACCGAAGAGCACTGGTGTCAGATGTTTGTCTTGGCACCGAAGAGTACTGGTGCCAGACATTTTGACTCAACACCGAAGAGTACAGGTGTTGAGCCTTGAGTGGTGTGAGGCGGGTCGAGGTTGATCTCTCAGCCCAAGTCACACCGGCGCGCTATATAAATTAAAATCTGAGAAATAAACTTGAGTAATTGAGAATTGAGTAGAATATGTAGGTATCACTTATGTGACTTGAGTTGTTTGTACTTACATGTTTATTTTGATATTATTCACTCAGCGATGGCTGACCCCAAACACTCCCCCCCCCCCATTTTGCAGGTACTAGAGCAAGTGCATTGGATGAGCTGTTACTCGATGAGCTGTTATGGATTTGGATTCCAAACGTTTATTTTGAGTCAAATGTTTTAAAACAATTATTTCATTTTGAGTCAAATGTTTTTAAAACAATCAGTTTATTTATTCCGCATTTAAAAACCATGAGACGTTTTATTTTTTTTATTTTATTTTAAATGAGATGGGACCGTTTGTTTACTTGTACTTTTGGGAAAATGATTATTTTATTTATTTAAAATTTTTAAATTTTCCTTGATTTTTAGGATGTTACATGGCCCTTGAACAATTATAAATACTAGCCATGACCAAGAGTCTATAGATATCGATTTTACAAGTAATAGGTGTCCATAACCCATAACCATGGCCCTTGAACCAACATAACCACTAGATGTCCATAACTCATAGCGATGGCCCTTGTACCATTATAACTACTAGCCATGACCAATAGCCTATAGATACCCATTTTACAAATAATAGGTTAGACATAACCCATAACCATGGCCCGAGAACCAATATAACCAGTAGATGTCCATAACTCATAGCGATGGACCTTGAACCATTATGACTACTAGCCATGACCAATAGCCTATACATATCCATTTTACAAGTAATAGGTGTCCATAATCCGTAACCATGGCCCTTGAACCATTATAACCACTAAATGTCCATAACTCATACCGATAGCCCTTGAACCATTATAACTACCACCCATGACAATAGCCTTTAGATATCCATTTACAGGTAATAGGTGTCCATAACCAATAACCATGGCCCTTGAACCATATTAACCACTAGATGTCCGTAACTCATACCGATGACCCTTGAACCATTATAACTACTATCCATGACCAATAGCCTATAGATATCCATTTTACAAGTAATAGCTGTCCATAACCCATAACCATGGCCCTTGAACTAATAAAACCACTAGACGTCCATAATCCATACCCTTGGCCCTTGAACCATTATAACCACTAGCAAAGACCAATAGCCTATAGATGGCCGTTTTACAAGTAATAGGTGTCCATAATACATACCCATGCCCCTTGAACCATTATAACCACTAGATGTCCATAACTCATACCGATGGCCCTTGAACCATTATAACTACTAGCCATGACCAATAGCCTATAGATATCCATTTTACAAGTAATAGGTGTCCATAACCCATAACCGTGGCCCTTGAACCAATATAACCTGTAGATGTCCATAACTCATAGCGATGGACCTTAAACGATTATAACTACTAGCCATGACCAATAGCCTATAGATATCCATTTTACAAGTAATAGATGTCCATAACCCATAACCATGACCCTTGAACCAATATAACCAGTAGATGTCCATAATTCATAGAGATGGCCCTTGAACCATTATAACTATTAGCCATGACAAATAGCCTATAAATATCCATTTTACAAGTAATAGGTGTCCATAACCCATAACCATGGCCCTTGAACCAATATAACCACTAGATGTCCATAACCCATAACCATGGCCCTTGAACCATTATAACCACTAGCCATGACCAATAGCCTATAGATGTCCGTTTTACAAGTAATAGGTGTCCATAACACATACCCATGACCCTTGAACCATTATAACCACTAGCCAAGACCAATAGCCTATAGATGGCCGTTTTACAAGTAATAGGTGTCCATAATACATACCCATGCCCCTTGAACCATTATAACCTGTAACGCCCCAAATTTTATAATTTCGTTATTTATTTCTTGTATGCGTTTTATATTAGTTCTTGATATTAATAAAAGGAACAAAGGCGACGTTTTGACTACGTGTCTTATGATCTTATTTAGGTGACACTTTAGTATGCAAATGTTAATTTTATGGCAATTGGTGCATTGTAATTATGACGTGTTAGGGTAACGTTTATATACCCGAATCATTAGTAAATTAGAGTGTTCTTATTCCCGAGTCAAAACGATGCCGGCCGAAGGCCAAGGCCAGGGCTGGTAGACGTCTTTTAGCCGGTGTACATCTAGTCTATTGGAGCTCGATTCTCTTTGTAAATAATAATCACGGCCCGACATTTTCTGATTTCCAAAGTCGGTTTTCCTCCTCATGGCCGATATTAAATCTCGTTGAAAAAGCCTTGTTGTGCTAACAAGCCTAATCCCGAAATAAAGGCTTAAAGCCCGATCGGTGGTATTTAACTCTCGTTCCTTGCCATTTGCCCTAATCCCATTGATCAATTTTGAAACACCCCTGAGCTCGGCGACCTCTGATCGAGCAGGAATCCAGCAGCCGAGAAAGAGTTACCGATCGAATAAGGAGGATTACAAGTCTCGTGTAGCCGGATTTTATAGAATCGGTATTTTCTAATCGTTTTAGTTTGTTTAATTTCTGTTCGATCTTTATGTTTGTCATGCGATCCTAACCCTATTGAATTGGGACTGTGTTGCGACCACCATCGAGCAGGAAGAACGGGCTGTGGTGGGTAACGATTTAAGGCAGAATTCCGGTAGCAGCGAGTCGCGGTTCGAGTGTTCACCTATTCGGTATTGATAATTCTTTTTCTCGTCCGTTAGTAGCAATGTTTTTTTTCCTTGAATTTTGGTATTAAACGGTGGTCTATAGGAGCCTTAGGACTGTATGCTAATGGTTGATACCAAGCCCTAGTTGTTGTAGTTTGATTTGATTATTGATGGAGATAGGAATGAATTACCGAAAAAGGAACCGAACCCGTAGGGTTCTAGGTTCCTAAACGGAAATATTAGTAATCTTAGAACTTGGAATCTGAGTTAAGGGTTAATCGGGTGGGAAACCTAGGGTGTCGGGGTTGCTCGGTGACGGGTCAAGTTTGCAAAATTGGTTTCAAAACTCACGAAATGTTTGTCAGAATCTGCCCTCTGATTCACAACTGTTTTAGAATTGTTTAAAATAGTCTTTTCGGTTTTTGGCCCGTGGAGGAACCTTGATTTTTGAGTTAGCTTTCCAACGCCGCAACCCTCTCGTCAATCCGAATTACGGTTTAAAAGTTATAGTCGATTTAGTATGCTGCTGTTAGGAAAATGACCTGTGCAACCCGTCTGTCTTGCATCACTGTTTTGACACACTTACAGTCTGTTTTGGCCAGTGACCGTCTCACAGTAAAATGTAGTTCTGATTGTCTTCTAGCCATGGTAAAAAGATGGGGAAAATCTAATGAACCGTTTAGGAGTTATGGCAGTTTCCGTGAGACTGACAGGTGCTGCCAGTTTTCTGAAATAAGCCCTCGGGTAGGATTATAATTCCGGGTTTCGCTTTTTGGTTTTAGGACCTTCTAGGAGATAACGTGCTGTCCTTCTGATTGTCGGGAACCCTTGGAGCTTACGTTTCTCGAGGTGAGTATTCTCACCGTGTATTCAGTTTTAACGTTGTACATGCATGACTTACGTGTTACATTTCTTGCACCATAATTGTTATCTGAGATTGATCTGTTATCTGAGTTTGATCTGTTATCTGAGTTTGATCTGTTATCTGAGTATCTGAGCAGGTGTTTATTTATACATGATCTGAGACATTGTGCCTGGGTAACTGAGCTCGGCACAGAGTCATTCTGTGCTATTACTTGCTAGGGCAATCTGAGATAATTATGTTAAAGAGATAATAAAACATAATAACACACATCTGAGTTTTGGGATCACCTCCCGTCTGAGTTTTTGGGATTATTCCCGTCTGAGTTTTGGGATCACTCCCGTCTGAGTTTTGGCTTAAGCCTATCTGAGGTGTGAAGAGGGGCGAGGTTGATCTCTCGTCCCAAATCACACAAGCGCGCTATATAAATTAAAATCTGAGTAATAAAATCTGAGAAAATAAATCTGAATAATTAACCGAGTAGATTCTGATTAGGAGTACACCGATGTGCCCTCATGTGTTGTATGTTATGATTGTTTGCATTTTGATAATTATTCACTCAGCTTCCCCAGCTGACCCCTATTTTCCCCCACTGTTTCAGGTACTAGCAAAGGGAAGGAGAAGGTGGACGGTTGACCGCTGTATTCTACCTATGCTAATGTGGACAGCATTTATTATTTTTTTTAAACATTATACTCTATTAAACTATTTCCGCATTTAAGATTTTCGTTAAATAACGACCTTACTATTTTGGGATTTTTATATTTAAATTATTGGGACATTTTATATTAAAATAATGTACTAAATTTTTTTTAAATTCTTGTAAATTTTTGGGTGTTACAAGTTGGTATCAGAGCTCTGACTTGAGGGATTTAGATTTGCAAGGGGCGAATTCAACTCAAGTATGAGTGTCGAGTTTTTAAAATAAGAAAAGAGTAAAATATTTTTCTGAGAAAAGCTCCACATCAGACATACAGCATGTCACGTCGCCCTCTCGTTTTACCGCTGCCGGTAATCTTTAAAAGTTCGTGTAATATTTTATACATTATATTAAAAGTTTCGCCAAGAGACATATTCTGAGAGTTTCTAGGAGGATACTTCGCAACATCGACGCCGAGAATGCTATATATATATATATATATATATATATGTACTTTTTCGAACTATCTGTAGTGTATGATTGATATGGAAACGGAGGGTTGTGACGACCTCAATTTTTGTTGGAAACCTGTTAAGGGTAGGTGCCGAAAAATAATAGAAGGGCCCCTATTATGGTACGCACCGAACCTAAGACTACGTTTTCAGGAGAAATTGAGAGAATTATTAACTTGACGTTTATGTATCATTATAAGCAAAATTCTTGTTTTCTGACATATTACTCCCTTTCTATATATAGCAAGATGCCGCCAGCTAGACCTACCGCACAAGAGTTGCGAACCATGATGACTGCAATACTGGGAGAGATGTTACCTGCCATGTTCCAGGGCATGTTTGATGAGATCACTGATCAGGTCAGCCATATGCTACAGACCGAGTTCGCTGCCCGAGATGCTGTTGTGCCACAACCACCAGCACCAAAAGCCTTCACCTATCGTGATTTCTCTGTGTGTTCACCCCCTGAATTTAAGGGTGAATCTGACCCGAAAGTGGCAATTCCTTGTCTTGCCGATATGGAGAGCGTCTTTCGAATCTCAAGATGCCCTACCGAAATGAGGACTACTTATGCATCGCACTCATTGAAGGGCGAAGCCAAAGAGTGGTGGAAACCACTAGCAGCATCCATGACTGAGGAGCAACTGACCTGGGAGGTATTCGTGGACAGGTTCAAGTTGCAGTATGTGCCGCGTGTAGCGGTAGAACGGATCACCAGAGACTTTCTGAGTCTTTAACAAACCAACGAATCCGTTAGTGCTATTACTACCAAGTTTCGAGAACTGGCTTCCTTTTGTCCCGACTATGCTGCTACTGAAGAGATGAAGATGGCTCGATATCTGGATATGTTGCGTAGTGATATTAGAGAGTTTGTGGGGATGATGCCCCGTAATTCCTTGGCTGAGATGATAGAGGCGGCACGTGGCCGCGAGATTGAGCTAGACCGCCAGAAGAAAGATTCCAAAAGATCCCTACCAGCATCTCAAGGGAACTACAATCAGGGTAATGAGAAGAAACGTCGGTTCGAGTTCAAACCATACAGGGGCGGTAATTCGAGTAGGAGCAGTCAGTCTGGGGGTGGTACGCGTTATGGTAACGCACACCGCGATGACACGAGGAGTACACCTCGTGATGCACCTGGTAGAGATGAGGGGAGAGTAGTCCTTTGTTATAAGTGTGGACAGACGGGGCACATGGCGAACGCATGCACTCTAAAGGGATTGATGTGTTTCTACTGCAAGGAAGAGGGCCACACGAAGGATGACTATCCGAAAAAGAAAGATATCAGGAGAGGTGCTAAAATCTATTGTTGTTAATTACTTCATTCCTCGTAACTTTATTCTTTATATTTAATTTCGTATACTATATATATATAATGATTTAGGTGGCGCTAGAGGAGGGCCAGTGATAAATCCGGCCCCGGCTACCCTCAGGATCGCTGAGGGGGCTACTATTAGGGCTCGAGGATGAGCCTATCAGATGACTGGGGATGAGGCCAAGAAGGCTCCTAATGCTGTTGCTGGTAAATATTTTTACGTTCTGAGTTAGTTTCAAATCATGATCTGAGTTATTATCTGAGTTTTAATCTGAGGAAAATTTTGCATGAGTACTACTGTATGATTCTAATTCTGTGTTTATGTTGTGATCTCTGTGCAATAGGTACTTTTTCTGTGAACGACATACCTGCTTTTGTGTTATTTGATAGTGGGGCAACCCACTCGTTTGTCTCTCATGCTTTTAGCAAACTGATGTCTCATAAATTAGAGAATCTTTCTGAGCCCTTAGTGATAGAAGTCGTCAATGAAAAAACTCTAACTGTTACGAAAGTTTACCGGAAATGCCTGATCGAGTTGTGTGGGAAAAAATTTCCCATAAATCTTATTCCTATCGCTATGAGAGAGTTATGTGTGATTGTGGGGATGGATTAGATGACCGAATACCACGCCGAGATTCCCTGCCATCAAAAGCAAATCCGTATCAAACCCCTAAGTGGGATTGAATTGTTAATTCAGGGCGACATAAACTGATTGGTACCGGCACTGTGTTCGGCTGCGAGGGCAAGAAAATATCTTCAGCACGGTGCCGTTGGTTATCTGGGTTATGTTATCGACACAATTCTTGAAGCAAAACCGAGGTCGATAGAAAGCGTTCCTATTGTTAGCGAGTATGCCGATGTATTTCCCGAGGATCTGCCGGGAATACCACCAGAGAGGCAGGTGGAATTTCGAATTGATTTAGTGCCGGGTGATGCGCCGATTGCTAAGGCTCCTTATCGCCTTGCACCGCCAGAAATGAAAGAACTGTATGACCATTTACAAGAATTACAAGAAAAAGAATTTATTCGACCGAGTCGTTCACCGTGGGGCGCACCGATATTGTTTGTGAAGAAGAAAGATGGGTGACAGAGAATGTGTATTGATTACAGGGAATTGAATAAGTTGACAGTGAAAAACCGTTATCCATTACCGAGAATCGATGATTTGTTCGACCAGCTTCAGGGTGCGTCATGGTTTTCAAAGATCGATTTGCGTTCAGGGTATCATTAGATGCGGGTGAAAGAAGAAGATATTGAGAAACCCGCCTTTCGAACACGTTATGGTCATTATGAGTTTGTAGTGATGCCCTTCGGACTCACTAACGCACCAGCGGCTTTCATGGATCTTATGAATCGGGTGTGTAGTAGTATGTTAGATCGTTCGGTGATTGTGTTTATTGACGATATTTTGGTTTACTCAAAGACCAAGTCAGACCACGAGGTTCATCTTCGCGAGGTATTAGATACGTTGAGACGCGAAGGTCTTTATGCGAAATTCTCCAAGTGTGAATTTTGGTTACGTGAAGTACAGTTTCTTGGGCATGTTGTGAATGAGGAAGGTATAAAAGTCGACCCTGCAAAAATCTCAGCAGTGATGAAGTGGGAAGTACCAAAGACGCCATCAGAGATTCGTAGTTTCCTGGGTTTGGCTGGGTATTATCGTCGTTTTATCCAAGATTTCTCCAAAATCGCGTCACCGTTGACAAAGTTGACCAAGAAATCAGCTGCATTTAGTTGGGGTAATCAGCAGCAAGAAGCTTTTGAAGCGTTGAGGAATCGGTTATGTGAGGCGCCGATTCTAGCCCTGCCAGAGGGTGTAGAAGATTTTGTGGTTTACTGTGACGCGTCTATTCAGGGTTTGGGTGCCGTTTTAATGCAAAGGGGTAAAGTGATTGCATATGCTTCTAGACAGTTGAAATCTCACGAGGGAAATTACCCTACGCATGATCTCGAGTTAGGTGTCGTGGTGTTTGCCTTAAAAATCTGGAGACATTATTTATATTGCGTGAAAATCACCATCTACACTGTTCATAAGAGTTTGAAATATTTGATGGATCAGCAAGATTTGAACATGAGGCAGAGGAGATGGCTGGATGTGTTGAAGGATTATGATTGTGAGATCCTTTACCACCCAGGTAAAGCCAACGTAGTGGCTGATGCATTGAGCAGGAACCCTATTCGGGGTGTTTGTATGAGGTTGATAGGAGTAGCATCGTTATTGGAGTCTATTCGTAGTGCACAGATAGAAGCTGCTGAAGCCGAACAGGCTAAGAAAGAACGGGTTGTAGGTGTGATTGGCAGTTTTGTGAAAGACAGTAGAGATCTTTTGACACATCTTGGTAGAGTTTGGGTTCCTTCACACGGTGGTAACCGTGATGTTTTATTAGACGAGGCTCATAAGTCTAAATTTTCTATTCATCCGGGTTCGACTAAGATGTATCGAGACCTTCGTGAAAACTATTGGTGGCCGGGTATGAAATTAGAGGTAGCCGAGTATGTTGAGAAATGCTTGACTTGTCGCAAAGTCAAGGCCGAGCACCAGAAACCACATGGTATGTTGCAGTCATTAGTGATTCCAGTGTGGAAGTGGGAACAGATTACTATGGATTTGATCACCAAGTTACCGAAAACGCCAGGAGGGTACGATGCTATCTGGGTGGTCGTTAACCGTTTGACCAAGAGTGCCCATTTTATACCGATTCGAGAGAGTTCTTCAGCCGAGAAGATGGCAGATATTTTTGTTCGCGAGATTGTGGCGAGACATGGTATACCGGTCTCTATTGTATCAGACAGAGACACTCGTTTTACATCGAGATTTTGGGAGAAATTTCAAGAGGAGATGGGCACGAGACTTCATTTCAGTACCGCGTTTCATCCACAGACAGACGGTCAGAGTGAGCGGACGATTCAAACGCTTGAGGACATGCTGAGAGCATGTGTACTCAATTTTGGAGGTAGTTGGGATAAGTATCTACCGTTGGCGGAATTTTCTTACAACAATAGCTACCACTCGAGCATTCGTATGTTTATCACCTCTCTCTCTTTTCTTTAATTTCGTGTATGATTGATTTTATAGTCGACTCTCTCTGAATTAGGTAAACCGCCATTCGAGATGTTATACGGTAGGAAGTGCCGGACGCCCATTTGCTGGGGTGAAGTTGGTCACAAGGTACTGGGTAGTACTGAGATCGGGTTGAAAACTACCGAGATATTCAGATGGTTCGTGAGAGGTTGGTTACCGCACAGAGTCGCCAAAAGAGTTATGCAGACAAGAGGCGTTCTATTCTAGAATTTCAGGTTGGAGATTATGTGTTGCTCAAAGTTTCCCCGTGGAAGGGAGTAATCAGGTTCAGGAAGAGGGGAAAGTTGGGACCTCGTTACATTGGTCCTTACCAGGTGATCGCCAGAGTTGGAAAAGTTGCTTATCGTCTAGAATTACCAGAAGAGCTTCATCTTATCCATAACACTTTTCACGTTTCACAACTTAGAAAGTGTATTATTGACGAGTCAGTGGTGGTGCCATTAGAAGATATCCAGATTGACGAAAAGTTGAACAATATTGAGCGTCCGATTGCGATTCTTGACCGCAAGGTCAAGACTTTGCGTAATAAAGAGATTGTGTTAGTTAAGGTGCAGTGGCAACATCGTAAGGGTTCCGAGTGGACATGGGAACCCGAGCTTGAGATGCGTGATAACTACCCCGAGCTATTTCCGAGTGATGACTTCGCGGACGAAGTCTGATTCAAGTGGGATTGAGTTGTAACGCCCCAAATTTTATAATTTCGTTATTTATTTCTTGTATGCGTTTTATATTAGTTCTTGATATTAATAAAAGGAATAAAGGCGACGTTTCGACTACGTGTCTTATGATCTTATTTAGGTGACACTTTTTGTATGCAAATGTTAATTTTATGGCAATTGGTGCATTGTAATTATGACGTGTTAGGGTGACGTTTATATACCCGAATCATTAGTAAATTAGAGTGTTCTTATTCCCGTGTCAAAACGATGCCGGCCGAAGGCCAAGGCCAGGGCTGGTAGACGTCTTTTAGCCGGTGTACATCTAGTCTATTGGAGCTCGATTCTCTTTGTAAATAATAATCACGGCCCGACATTTTCTGATTTCCAAAGTCGGTTTTCCTCCTCATGGCCGATATTAAATCTCGTTGAAAAAGCCTTGCTGTGCTAACAAGCCCAATCCCGAAATAAAGGCTTAAAGCCCGATCGGTGGTATTTAACTCTCGTTCCTTGCCATTTGCGCTAATCCCATTGATCAATTTTGAAACACCCCTGAGCTCGGCGACCTCTGATCGAGCGGGAATCCAGCAGCCGAGAAAGAGTTACCGATCGAAGAAGGAGGATTACAAGTCTCGTGTAGCCGGATTTTATAGAATCGGTATTTTCTAATCGTTTTAGTTTGTTTAATTTCTGTTCGATCTTTATGTTTGTCATGCGATCCTAACCCTATTGAATCGGGACTGTGTTGCGACCACCATCGAGCAGGAAGAACGGGCTGTGGTGTGTAACGATTTAAGGCAGAATTCCGGTAGCAGCGAGTCGCGGTTCGAGTGTTCACCTATTCGGTATTGATAATTCTTTTCCTCGTCTGTTAGTAGCAATGTTTTTTTTTCCTTGAAATTTGGTATTAAACGGTGGTCTATAGGAGCCTTAGGACTGCATGCTAATGGTTGATACCAAGCCCTAATTGTTGTAGTTTGATTTGATTATTGATGGAGATAGGAATGAATTACCGAAAAAGGAACCGAACCCGTAGGGTTCTAGGTTCCTAAACGGGAATATTAGTAATCTTAGAACTTGGAATCTGAGTTAAGGGTTAATCGGGTGGGAAACCTAGGGTGTCGGGGTTGCTCGGTGACGGGTCAAGTTTGCAAAATTGGTTTCAAAACTCACGAAATGTTTGGCAGAATCTGCCCTCTGATTCACAACTGTTTTTGAATTGTTTAAATTAGTCTTTTCGGTTTTTGGCCCGTGCTGGAACCTTGATTTTTGAGTTAGCTTTCCAACGCTGCAACCCTCTCGTCAATCCGAATTACGGTTTAAAAGTTATAGTCGATTTAGTATGCTGCTGTTAGGAAAATGACCTGTGCAACCCGTCTGTCTTGCATCACTGTTTTGAGACACTTAGAGTGTGTTTTGGCCAGTGACCGTCTCCCAGTAAATTGTAGTCCTGATTGTCTTCTAGCCATGGTAAAAAGATGGGGAAAATCTAATGAACTGTTTAGGAGTTATGGCAGTTTCCGTGAGACTGACAGGTGCTGCCAGTTTTCTGAAATAAGCCCTCGGGTAGGATTTTAATTCCGGGTTTCGCTTTTTGGTTTTAGGACCGTCTAGGAGATAACGTGTTGTCCTTCTGATTGTCGGGAACCCTTGGAGCTTACGTTTCTCGAGGTGAGTATTCTCACCGTGTATTCAGTTTTAACGTTGTACATGCATGACTTACGTGTTACATTTCTTGCACCATAATTGTTATCTGAGATTGATCTGTTATCTGAGTTTGATCTGTTATCTGAGTTTGATCTGTTATCTGAGTATCTGAGCAGGTGTTTATTTATACATGACCTGAGACATTGTGCCTGGGTAACTGAGCTCGGCACAGAGTCATTCTGTGCTATTACTTGCTAGGGCAATCTGAGATAATTATGTTAAAGAGATAATAAAACATAATAACACACATCTGAGTTTTGGGATCACCTCCCGTCTGAGTTTTTGGGATTATTCCCGTCTGAGTTTTGGGATCACTCCCGTCTGAGTTTTGGCTTAAGCCTAACTGAGGTGTGAGGAGGGGCGAGGTTGATCTCTCGTCCCAAATCACACAAGCGCGCTATATAAATTAAAATCTGAGTAATAAAATCTGAGAAAATAAATCTGAATAATTAACCGAGTAGATTCTGATTAGGAGTACACCGATGTGCCCTCATGTGTTGTATGTTATGATTGTTTGCATTTTGAGAATTATTCACTCAGCTTCCCCAGATGACCCTATTTTCCCCCACTTGTAAAATAATGTACTAAAAAAATTTTAAATTCTTGTAAATTTTTAGGTGTTACGTAACCACTAGATGTCCATAACTCATACCGATGGCCCTTGAACCATTATAACTACTAGCCATGACCAATAGCCTATAGATATCCATTTTACAAGTAATAGGTGTCCATAACCCATAACCATGACCCTTGAACCAATATAACCAGTAGATGTCCATAATTCATAGAGATGGCCCTTGAACCATTATAACTATTAGCCATGACAAATAGCCTATAAATATCCATTTTACAAGTAATAGGTGTCCATAACCCATAACCATGGCCCTTGAACCAATATAACCACTAGATGTCCATAACCCATAAACATGGCCCTTGAACCATTATAACCACTAGCCATGACCAATAGCCTATAGATGTCCGTTTTACAAGTAATAGGTGTCCATAACACATACCCATGACCCTCTAACCATTATAACCACTAGATGTCCATAATTCATACCGATGGCCCTTGAAACATTATAACTACTAGCCATGACCAATAGCGTATAGATATCCATTTTACAAGTAACAGGTGTCCATAACCCTTAACCATGGCCCTTGAACCATTATAGCCAGCAGATGTCCATAACTCATACCGATGACCCTTTAACCAATTTAACTACTAGCCATCACCAATAGCCTATAGATATCCGTTTTACAAGAAATAGGTGTCCATAACCCATAACCATGGCCCTTGAACCAATATAACCACTAGATGTCCATAACTCATAGCGATGGCCCTTGTACCATTTTAACTACTAGCAATGACCAATAGCCTATAAATATCCATTTTACATGTAATAGGTGTCCATAACCCATAACCATGGCCCTTGAACCAATATAACGAGTAAATGTCCATAACTCATAGCGATGGCCCTTGATCCATTATAACTACTAGCCATGACCAATAGCCTATAAATATCCATTTTACAAGTAATAGGTGTCCATAACCCATAACCATGCCTCTTGAACCATTATAACCACTAGATGTCCATAACCCATACCCATGGTGCTTGAACCATTATAACCACTAGCCATGACCAATAGCTTATAGATGGCCGTTTTACAAGTAATAGGTGTCCATAACACATACCCATGACCCTTGAACAATAATAACCACTAGATGTCCATAACTCATACCGATGGCCCTTGAACCATTATAACTACTAGCCATGACCAATAGCCTATAGACTCCATTTTATAAGTAATAAGTGATAACCATGGCCCTTGGACCAATATAACCAGTAGATGTCCATAACTCATAGCGATGGCCCTTGATCCATTATAGCTACCAGCCATGACCAATAGCCTATAAATATCCATTATACAAGTAATAGGTGTCCATAACCCATAACCATGGCCCTTGAACCATTTTAACCACTAGATGTCCATAACTCATACCGATGGCCCTTGAACCATTATAACTACTAGCGATGACCAATAGCCTATATATATATCCATTATAGAAGTAATAAGTGTCCGTAACCCATAACCATGGACCTTGAACCAATATAACCACTAGATGTCCATAACCCATACCCATGGCCCTAGAACCTTTATAACCACTAGCCATGACCAATAGCGTATAGATGTTCGTTTTACAAGTAATAGGTGTCCATCACACATACCCATGACCCTTGAACCATTATAACCACTAGATGTCAATAACTCATACCGATGGCCCTTGAAGCATTATAACTACTAGCCATGACCAATAGCATATAGATATCCAGTTTACAAGTAATAGGTGTCCATAACCCATAACCATGGCCCTTGAACCAATATAACCTGTAGATGTCCATAACTCATAGCGATGGCCCTTAAACCATTATAACTATTAGCCATGACCAATAACCTATATATATCCATTTTACAAGTAATAGGTGTCCATAACCCATAACCATGCCTTTGAACCATTATAACCAGTAGATGTCCATAACTCATACCGATGACCCTTTAACCATTGTAACTACTAGCCATGACCAATAGTCTATAGATATCCATTTTACAAGTAATAGGTGTCCATAACCCATAACCATGGCCCTTGAACCTATATAACCACTAATGGTGATTTTCGGTTATTACAAGTAACAAAACGCAGCGGAAAAATACAATCACCATAAACGGATCTAATATTAAATCATACAATCAAACTAAAGAAGAAATAAAAGAGAATGGTATAATAATTCATACCCTAGTTGCCTTTGATCAATAGGAATTCGGTGATGATGGTGACGGATGGAAACCAAGAACTCCAATGGGGAATTCCTCCAAATCTAGTCCACACTACACTATAGCAAGAACACCCTTGAAGATGTTAGTCCTTTGTAAGCTTGAAAGGGGCAAAAACCAAGAACCCTAGAAGGGTGTGTTTCGGCCGAGAGGGATGTTGGAATATGCTTCACGTGTATAACATATTGTTATATGGCTAGATGTATGTGAGCCTAAAGGGTCACACACTTATACACTAAACACCTTGTTATATATAATGTAATTAGTGTAATTATATTATATATATAATAATGTAAGTAACTCATTAAGTAATTAAGTTTAAATTGTTTAAACTTAAGTTATCTAGTGGGATTAATTGAAAGAAAGGAAATACAAGGGGCTAAGTGGATATCCTCTAAACTTATTTAGAGTATATAAGGCTTAGATTAGGGAGCAAAATTAACCCTAATCCTCCCTCCCTTGGTATTTCGGCCGTGAGCATCCCCATCTAGGGTTCTTGGCTTTTGCCTCTTTCAAGCTTACATTGGACTAGCATCTTCAAGGGTGTTCTTGCTATAGTGTAGTGTGGACTAACTTTGGAGGAATTCCCTATTGGAATTCATAGTTTCGGTTTCTCATCATCACCACCGAATCACCATAATCAAAGGCAACAAGGGTATGAATCCTTATACTATTCTCTTTGATTTATTGTATAGTTTAATTGTATTTATCAATATTAGATCCGGTTATGGTGATTAAACTTTTCCGCTGCGTTTTGGTTCTTGTTTTAACCTAAAATCACCATTAAGGGAGAGGCAAGGGAGGGAGGAATTAGGGTTGTCAATTCTTGCTCCCTAATCAAAGCATATATATATCCCTTAAGTACAAGTTAGGAGATATCACACTTAGCCCCCTTGTTCATTTATTCTTTTAATTAGTCCCATTAGTTAATATAAGTCTTAACAATTAAACTTAATTAATTAGTGAGTAACTTACAATATTATATATATATATATATATATATACATATATATATATATATATATATATATATATATATATATATATATATATATATATATATATATACATATATATATATATATATATATATATATATATATATATATATATATATATATATATATATATATATATATATAATATAATAATTACCCTAATTATATTATACATAACAAGGTGTTTAGTGTATAAGTGTGTGACCCTTTAGGCTCACAAACAACTAGCCATATAACTATATGTTATACGCGTGAAGCATGTTCCAACAGCTCCCACTTGCGCACGTGATAACATCAAGTAGTTATACAAGCAAAGGTTAGAGTCTAGCAACCCGCCAATGCTCCTAGAAGTACATGAGGAGTTTCATAAAATCTTTGTTCAAAGTTTTTAAATCAGTTATCCTTTTGTTACTGATACTATGTTGAATTTTAGACAAGGATTAATGTCAATCTAAAATTTCAACGATTCTGTTTCTCGATCTATACATTGAAGTAGATTACCAAAACCAATCAAGATTCATCTTGATTACCTTTTGGGAGTGGCCACACATACATCTATTCAAATCATCGAGGGGCCCGGTAGTATCTAATCCACTAACGTGGAGGAACAAATTCTTTATTGACTGCACGTGTCTGTCATATGCTTAATGACAAACCCGATAATGATTGTTATAGCAGCCTTATTCAGGTCAGCGTTGTAACGCCCTGAAATTTTAATTATTAGATAATATTAATTTAAGCGTCATATTTAAATTTAAAATGAATAATCAGTAAATTAATTATAATAAAGTTAGGCGGTTCGTATTATTTAGACGACCTGTAATTAGACGGTTCGTTTTTATTAGACGTTTTATATTTCTACAGCCTTTAAGTGTATTTATATGACTAGACGTTATTTTATTTATTATGTGAGTTAGTTCGTGTCAAGTTGACCGGTCAGTTAATTGTAAGAGTCGGGTTGCGTCCTTTTATGTTGGGCCAAAAGAGTAAGAGACCGAGGCTAAGAGGAAGGGGCCGGCCTAAGGCCAAGGCCCAGGCTTCAAGTGATGGCTTGACTAATTAAGTGTCATTATACCTAGACCATTTTATCTCCTTAAACCCTATTTTCCTTATTCTTTGATACATACATGGATAGGGGCCAAAGTTGGTTTTGGCTCAAGGGCTTATGGAATGTAAGGGTAATCTTGTTTTGGATGTTTTTGGCTATATTAGGCTACACAACAAAGGATTACTTGAACGTTTTCAACACTTATTATTTGTTACAAGTCATATGCAAGGTTGACACACATTACATGCTGGTGTATGGTTGTATGATGCATGATTGGATGGTGGCAAGGTACATGGGCAGATTTGGGTGCAAGATGACATGGAAAGATTACATGGCAATTGATATGGAAAAAATGATAACGAAGGTGACGTGTCTTGATGGATAAGGCTGGTGGGGGTTAAATCTTGTGAGTTTGATGACATGGGGGCTAAATTAATGATGCATGGAGCCTACTTTGTAACGCCCCAAAAATTTGTATTAATTAAATAATATTATTATAATCACATTTTTATTAGTTATAATTAATATTATTCAGGCGACATGTAGTTGGACGGTTCGTTATTATTAGACGTTATAATTAAATTATTATAGGTTTCATGAGTTTACACATTAACTAGTTAGCAATAATAATGAGCCGAGTTTTTAATGTTAGTGAGTCAGGCCGGCCAAAGGCCAAGGCCCGGGCTTTTGATTACGGGCTTGTTTAGACTATGTTATTGCATCTAAAACCCCTGATCCTATTATTTCATTGGCCTTACCCATATCCTTCTTTTATTTTATTTTTGTCTCTCGTTTTCTTGGCCGTCAAGGAGCAAGTAGATGCGTGGTAGAACAACAACTAGACTAATGGCAGAGATTTGCAAGTCGGTGAGTGTTCTAGAAGGAAGAGTTACTAATTTGTGTTTGTCTAATTCAAACATGTGATACGGTCGGTGGCATGGTGACGGAAAAATTAAAGGTATTCAAACTTGGTGCGCTGGTGTCATTTAATTGTTTTGGTATTTATCTTTCTGGACAACGCAAGAGATGTGGGCTGACTTCCGATTTGGGTTTAAGCCCAAGAATCTATATTATGTAAACAAAGATGTTCCCCAATCCCTAATCTCCACATTCGTTCCCTATTTGCGAATTTTAGCCACGAGATTAAACCTTCCCCAGCTGCTTCTTCTACCTTGCGTCGACCAAGAGAAGGCAGGCAACACTTTTCCGTTGCTTTCGGTAATCAAGCATAAAGAAGAAGCCGGCGATCGAGCAGAAGCATGCCTATGACAACCAAACAGTGTACCGATCGAGTTTTGTCCGTGTAAGGTGTCGAGCAGGTCTCGAATCAGTGGCGGGACTCAGACAAGGAAGGTTGCAATCGAGGACAAACCAAGGAGATCGAACGAGTCCCGAGCCATAATCCTTTATCCATATCATATTCGGTAGTATTCTAATTCGCTTTCTTTGTCTTTCCTTTTCATTCGATCGATCTGTTATTGTTTGCAGACTAATCCCGTTTGTGTAGGGCTGTGATGAACCAAAGAGGGTCCGGCTTGTATTTAGATTGTTCACATCGGTTTTGTTTTGTTGTCTTGGTTCTAATTCTCGAGTCCTAGAATTTTATATGTCAAGTTCCTGTTGTTGTTTAATCGTGCAGATTTATTTCTGAGTTTTTGGTCGCTGAAATGTGGTGTGTGTCGGGTTAAGGATTGGGTAAAAACCGTTTGTTGATAACTAGACATTTTGTTGACCGAAAAACCCAGAAACCGAACCTTAAGGTTCTTGGTTTCCTAGACCCAAATATGTTTTTAATAAAAGACTAAGTAAAAGGTAAACAGATTCTGAATTTTAAAATGAGCCTTGGGATTTTCGGGTGCCTCGGGAATAAACGGGTTGTGTCGGATTTTAAAAACGGGTTTTAGTTAATATGCTGAATTTTATCAGAATCTGTCCTCCGACTTCGGGACTGTTTTTACCTCACTCAAAATACGTTTTCGGATTTTTGGCCCGTGGAGTCACCTAGTTTTCTGTCTTAGCTTTCCGTTTCCGCAAACCTCTCGTAAATCTGAGTTACGGTTTAAAAGTTACCCCCGTTTTAATATGCTGCTGTTAGGAACCTGATTTGTATGACATGTCTGTTTCGCGACACTGTTTTGAGACCTTTAGAATCTGTTTTGACCAGTGACCATCTCACAGAGAAATGTAGTTCGGGTCGTCTACTTTCTATGGTAAAAATATGGGTTCAATCTAGCAAGCCGTTTACGAGTAATAGCAGTTCCCGTGAGACCGACGGGTGCTGCCAGTTTTTCTAAATTGAGTCCTTGGAATGGATTGTAATTCGGGTTTCATTTTTATGCTTTTAGAGTGTGTTTAATCTAGCGAGCCGTTTAGAGTGTGTTTTGGCCAGTGACCGTCTCATAGTAAATTGTAGTTCTGATTGTCTTCTAGCCATGGAAAAAAGATGGGGAAAATCTAATGAACTGTTTAGGAGTTATGACAGTTTCCGTGAGACTGACAGGTGCTGCCAGTTTTCTGAAATAAGCCCTCGGGTAGGATTTTAATTCCGGGTTTCGCTTTTTGGTTTTAGGACCGTCTAGGAGATAACGTGCTGTCCTTCTGATTGTCGGGAACCCTTGGCGCTTACGTTTCTCGAGGTGAGTATTCTCACCGTGTATTCAGTTTTAACGTTGTACATGCATGACTTACGTGTTACATTTCTTGCACCATAATTGTTATCTGAGATTGATCTGTTATCTGAGTTTGATCTGTTATCTGAGTTTGATCTGTTATCTGAGAATCTGAGCAGGTGTTTATTTATACATGATCTGAGACATTGTGCCTGGGTAACTGAGCTCGGCACAGAGTCATTCTGTGCTATTACTTGCTAGGGCAATCTGAGATAATTATGTTAAAGAGATAATAAAACATAATAACACACATCTGAGTTTTGGAATCACCTCCCGTCTGAGTTTTTGGGATTATTCCCGTCTGAGTTTTGGGATCACTCCCGTCTGAGTTTTGGCTTAAGCCTATCTGAGGTGTGAAGAGGGGCGAGGTTGATCTCTCGTCCCAAATCACACAAGCGCGCTATATAAATTAAAATCTGAGTAATAAAATCTGAGAAAATAAATCTGAATAATTAACCGAGTAGATTCTGATTAGGAGTACACCGATGTGCCCTCATGTGTTGTATGTTATGATTGTTTGCATTTTGAGAATTATTCACTCAGCTTCCCCAGCTGACCCCTATTTTCCCCCACTTGTAAAATAATGTACTAAAAAAATTTTAAATTCTTGTAAATTTTTAGGTGTTACATAACCACTAGATGTCCATAACTCATACCGATGGCCCTTGAACCATTATAACTACTAGCCATGACCAATAGCCTATAGATATCCATTTTACAAGTAATAGGTGTGCATAACCCATAACCATGACCCTTGAACCAATATAACCAGTAGATGTCCATAATTCATAGAGATGGCCCTTGAACCATTATAACTATTAGCCATGACAAATAGCCTATAAATATCCATTTTACAAGTAATAGGTGTCCATAACCCATAACCATGGCCCTTGAACCAATATAACCACTAGATGTCCATAACCCATAAACATGGCCCTTGAACCATTATAACCACTAGCAATGACCAATAGCCTATAGATGTCCGTTTTACAAGTAATAGGTGTCCATAACACATACCCATGACCCTCTAACCATTATAACCACTAGATGTCCATAATTCATACTGATGGCCCTTGAAACATTATAACTACTAGCCATGACCAATAGCCTATAGATATCCATTTTACAAGTAACAGGTGTCCATAACCCTTAACCATGGCCCTTGAACCATTATAGCCAGCAGATGTCCATAACTCATACCGATGACCCTTTAACCAATTTAACTACTAGCCATCACCAATAGCCTATAGATATCCGTTTTACAAGAAATAGGTGTCCATAACCCAAAACCATGGCCCTTGAACCAATATAACCACTAGATGTCCATAACTCATAGCGATGGCCCTTGTACCATTTTAACTACTAGCAATGACCAATAGCCTATAGATATCCATTTTACATGTAATAGGTGTCCATAACCCATATCCATGGCCCTTGAACCAATATAACGAGTAAATGTCCATAACTCATAGAGATGGCCCTTGATCCATTATAACTACTAGCCATGACCAATAGCCTATAAATATCCATTTTACAAGTAATAGGTGTCCATAACCCATAACCATGCCCCTTGAACCAATATAACCACTAGATGTCCATAACCCATACCCATGGCGCTTGAACCATTATAACCACTAGCCATGACCAATAGCTTATAGATGGCCGTTTTACAAGTAATAGGTGTCCATAACACATACCCATGACCCTTGAACACTAATAACCACTAGATGTCCATAACTCATACCGATGGCCCTTGAACCATTAAAACTACTAGCCATGACCAATAGCCTATAGACTCCATTTTATAAGTAATAAGTGATAACCATGGCCCTTGGACCAATATAACCAGTAGATGTCCATAACTCATAGCGATGGCCCTTGATCCATTATAGCTACCAGCCATGACCAATAGCCTATAAATATCCATTATACAAGTAATAGGTGTCCATAACCCATAACCATGGCCCATGAACCATTTTAACCACTAGATGTCCATAACTCATACCGATGGCCCTTGAACCATTATAACTACTAGCGATGACCAATAGCCTATATATATCCATTATAGAAGTAATAAGTGTCCGTAACCCATAACCATGGCCCTTGAACCAATATAACCACTAGATTTCCATAACCCATACCCATGGCCCTTGAACCTTTATAACCACTAGCCATGACCAATAGCGTATAGATGTTCGTTTTACAAGTAATAGGTGTCCATCACACATACCCATGACCCTTGAACCATTATAACCACTAGATGTCAATAACTCATACCGATGGCCCTTGAAGCATTATAACTACTAGCCATGACCAATAGCCTATAGATATCCAGTTTACAAGTAATAGGTGTCCATAACCCATAACCATGGCCCTTGAACCAATATAACCTGTAGATGTCGATAACTCATAGAGATGGCCCTTAAACCATTATAACTATTAGCCATGACCAATAACCTATATATATCCATTTTACAAGTAATAGGTGTCCATAACCCATAACCATGCCCTTGAACCATTATAACCAGTAGATGTCCATAACTCATACCGATGACCCTTTAACCATTGTAACTACTAGCCATGACCAATAGTCTATAGATATCCATTTTACAAGTATTAGGTGTCCATAACCCATAACCATGGCCCTTGAACCTATATAACCACCAATGGTGATTTTCGGTTATTACAAGTAACAAAACGCAGCGGAAAAATACAATCACCATAAACGGATCTAATATTAAATCATACAATCAGACTAAAGAAGAAATAAAAGAGAATGGTATAATAATTCATACCCTAGTTGCCTTTGATCAATAGGAATTCGGTGATGATGGTGACGGATGGAAACCAAGAACTCGAATGGGGAATTCCTCCAAATCTAGTCCACACTACACTATAGCAAGAACACCCTTGAAGATGTTAGTCCTTTGTAAGCTTGAAAGAGGCAAAAACCAAGAACCCTAGAAGGGTGTGTTTCGGCCGAGAGGGATGTTGGAATATGCTTCACGTGTATAACATATTGTTATATGGCTAGATGTATGTGAGCCTAAAGGGTCACACACTTATACACTAAACACCTTGTTATATATAATGTAATTAGTGTAATTATATTATATATATAATAATGTAAGTAACTCATTAAGTAATTAAGTTTAAATTGTTTAAACTTAAGTTATCTAGTGGGATTAATTGAAAGAAAGGAAATACAAGGGGCTAAGTGGATATCCTCTAAACTTATTTAGAGTATATAAGGCTTAGATTAGGGAGCAAAATTAACCCTAATCCTCCCTCCCTTGGTATTTCGGCCGTGAGCATCCCCATCTAGGGTTCTTGGCTTTTGCCTCTTTCAAGCTTACATTGGACTAGCATCTTCAAGGGTGTTCTTGCTATAGTGTAGTGTGGACTAACTTTGGAGGAATTACCTATTGGAATTCATAGTTTCGGTTTCTCATCATCACCACCGAATCACCATAATCAAAGGCAACAAGGGTATGAATCCTTATACTATTCTCTTTGATTTATTGTATAGTTTAATTGTATTTATCAATATTAGATCCGGTTATGGTGATTAAACTTTTCCGCTGCGTTTTGGTTCTTGTTTTAACCTAAAATCACCATTAAGGGAGAGGCAAGGGAGGGAGGAATTAGGGTTGTCAATTCTTGCTCCCTAATCAAAGCATATATATATCCCTTAAGTACAAGTTAGGAGATATCACACTTAGCCCCCTTGTTCATTTATTCTTTTAATTAGTCCCATTAGTTAAAATAAGTCTTAACAATTAAACTTAATTAATTAGTGAGTAACTTACAATATTATATATATATATATATATATATATATATATATATATATATATATATATAATAATAATAATAATTACCCTAATTATATTCTACATAACAAGGTGTTTAGTGTATAAGTGTGTGACCCTTTAGGCTCACAAACAACTAGCCATATAACTATATGTTATACGCGTGAAGCATATTCCAACAGCTCCCACTTGCGCACGTGATAACATCAAGTAGTTATACAAGCAAAGGTTAGAGTCTAGCAACCCGCCAATGCTCCTAGAAGTACATGAGGAGTTTCATAAAATCTTTGTTCAAAGTTTTTCAATCAGTTATCCTTTTGTTACTGATACTATGTTGAATTTTAGACAAGGACTAATGTCAATCTAAAATTTCAACGATTCTGTTTCTCGATCTATACATTGAAGTAGATTACCAATACCAATCAAGATTCATCTTGATTACCTTTTGGGAGTGGCCACACATACATCTATTCAAATCATCGAGGGGCCCAGTAGTATCTAATCCACTTACGTGGAGGAACAAATTCTTTACTGACTGCACGTGTCTGTCATATGATTAATGACAAACCCGATAATGATTGTTATAGCAGCCTTATTCAGGTCAGCGTTGTAACGCCCTGAAATTTTAATTATTAGATAATATTAATTTAAGCGTCATATTTAAATTTAAAATGAATAATCAGTAAATTAATTATAATAAAGTTAGGCGGTTCGTATTATTTAGACGACCTGTAATTAGACGGTTCGTTTTTATTAGACGTTTTATATTTCTACAGCCTTTAAGTGTATTTATATGACTAGACGTTATTTTATTTATTATGTGAGTTAGTTCGTGTCAAGTTGACCGGTCAGTTAATTGTAAGAGTCGGGTTGCGTCCTTTTATGTTGGGCTAAAAGAGTAAGAGACCGAGGCTAAGAGGAAGGGGCCGGCCTAAGGCCAAGGCCCGGGCTTCAAGTGATGGCTTGATTAATTAAGTGTCATTATACCTAGACCATTTTATCTCCTTAAACCCTATTTTCCTTATTCTTTGATACATACATGGATAGGGGCCAAAGTTGGTTTTGGCTCAAGGGCTTATGGAATGTAAGGGTAATCTTGTTTTGGATGTTTTTGGCTATATTAGGCTACACAACAAAGGATTACTTGAACGTTTTCAACACTTATTATTTGTTACAAGTCATATGCAAGGTTGACACACATTACATGCTGGTGTATGGTTGTATGATGCATGATTGGATGGTGGCAAGGTACATGGGTAGATTTGGGTGCAAGATGACATGGAAAGATTACATGGCAATTGATATGGAAAAAATGATAACGAAGGTGACGTGTCTTGATGGATAAGGCTGGTGTGGGTTAAATCTTGTGAGTTTGATGACATGGGGGCTAAATTAATGATGCATGGAGCCTACTTTGTAACGCCCCAAAAATTTGTATTAATTAAATAATATTATTATAATCACAGTTTTATTAGTTATAATTAATATTATTCAGGCGACCTGTAGTTGGACGGTTCGTTATTATTAGACGTTATAATTAAATTATTATAGGTTTCATGAGTTTACACATTAACTAGTTAGCAATAATAATGAGCCGAGTTTTTAATGTTAGTGAGTCGGGCCGGCCAAAGGCCAAGGCCCGGGCTTTTGATTACGGGCTTGTTTAGACTATGGTATTGCATCTAAAACCCCTAATCCAATTATTTCGTTGGCCTTTCCCATATCCTTCTTTTATTTTATTTTTGTCTCTCGTTTTCTTGGCCGTCAAGGAGCAAGTAGATGCGTGGTAGAACAACAACTAGACTAATGGCAGAGATTTGCAAGTCGGTGAGTGTTCTAGAAGGAAGAGTTACTAATTTGTGTTTGTCAAATTCAAACATGTGATACGGCCGGTGGCATGGTGACGGAAAAATTAAAGGTATTCAAACTTGGTGGGCTGGGGTCATTTAATTGTTTTGGTATTTATCTTCCTGGACAACGCAAGAGATGTGGGCTGACTTCCGATTTGGGTTTAAACCCAAGAATCTATATTATGTAAACAAAGATGTTCCCCAATCCCTAATCTCCACATTCGTTCCCTATTTGCGAATTTTAGCCACGAGATTAAACCTTCCCCAGCTGCTTCTTCTACCTTGCGTCGACCAAGAGAAGGCAGGCAACACTTTTCCGTTGCTTTCGGTAATCAAGCATAAAGAAGAAGCCGGCGATCGAGCAGAAGCATGCCTATGACAACCAAACAGTGTACCGATCGAGTTTTGTCCGTGTAAGGTGTCGAGCAGGTCTCGAATCAGTGGCGGGACTCAGACAAGGAAGGTTGCAATCGAGGACAAACCAAGGAGATCGAACGAGTCCCGGGCCATAATCCTTTATCCATATCATATTCGGTAGTATTCTAATTCGGTTTCTTTGTCTTTCCTTTTCATTCGATCGATCTGTTATTGTTTGCAGACTAATCCCGTTTGTGTAGGGCTGTGATGAACCAAAGAGGGTTCGGCTTGTATTTAGATTGTTCACATCGGTTTTGTTTTGTTGTCTTGGTTCTAATTCTCGAGTCCTAGAATTTTATATGTCAAGTTCCTGTTGTTGTTTAATCGTGCAGATTTATTTCTGAGTTTTTGGTCGCTGAAATGTGGTGTGTGTCGGGTTAAGGATTGGGTAAAAACCGTTTGTTGATAACTAGACATTTTGTTGACCGAAAAACCCAGAAACCGAACCTTAAGGTTCTTGGTTTCCTAGACCCAAATATGTTTTTAATAAAAGATTAAGTAAAAGGTAAACAGATTCTGAATTTTAAAATGAGCCTTGGGATTTTCGGGTGCCTCGGGAATAAACGGGTTGTGTCGGATTTTAAAAACGGGTTTTAGTTAATATGCTGAATTTTATCAGAATCTGTCCTCCGACTTCGGGACTGTTTTTACCTCACTCAAAATACGTTTTCGGATTTTTGGCCCATGGTGTCACCTAGTTTTCTGTCTTAGCTTTCCGTTTCCGCAAACCTCTCGTAAATCAGAGTTACGGTTTAAAAGTTACCCCCGTTTTAATATGCTGCTGTTAGGAACCTGATTTGTATGACATGTCTGTTTCGCGACACTGTTTTGAGACCTTTAGAATCTGTTTTGACCAGTGACCGTCTCACAGAGAAATGTAGTTCGGGTCGTCTACTTTCTATGGTAAAAATATGGGTTCAATCTAGCGAGACGTTTACGAGTAATAGCAGTTCCCGTGAGACCGACGGGTGCTGCCAGTTTTTCTAAATTGAGTCCTTGGAATGGATTGTAATTCGGGTTTCATTTTTATGCTTTTAGGATCGTCTAGGAATAACCGAGCAGCGCCTTAGAGTATTGAGGATCCTTTGGAGCTTACGTTTTCTCGAGGTGAGTATTCTCACCGTGTATTCAGTTTTAACGTTATACATGCATGACTTACGTGTTACATTACTTGCACCATATTTGCTATCTGAGTTATATGTTATCTGAGTTATCTGTGATCTAGCATCTTGTGTTCTGATTTTCTGAGTTCTGAGTTTCTGAGCTTTGAGTTAAACATTAAACATAATATATCTGACTTGACACCGAAGAGCACTGCATGGTGTCAGACGTTTTGACCTGGCACCGAAGAGTACTGGTGCCAGGCTTTTTGACTCAACACCGAAGAGTACAGGTGTTGAGGTGGTGTGAGGCGGGTCGAGGTTGATCTCTCGGCCCAAGTCACACTAGCGCGCTATATAAATTTAAAATCTGAGTAATAAAATCTGAGAAATAAATCTGAGTAATTAATCGAGTAGATTCTGAGTAGGAGTACACCCATGTGCCCTCATGTGTTGTATGTTATCATTGTTTACATTTTGATACTATTCACTCAGCTTCCCCAGCTGACCCCTATTTTCCCCACTATTTCAGGTACTATCAAAGGGAAGGAGAAGGTGGTCGGTTGACTGCTGTACCTTATCAATACCGATGTGGACAACAATTAATATTTTAAAACACTTTATTTTAATTTAACTATTTCCGCATTAAATACGTTTTAAATATTAAATACTTATATTTGAGAGTTATTTATGGGACCTTTTGATTATAATTTTGTTTTCAAAAATTTTAAAAATCTTGTAAATTTTAGGGTGTTACATACTTAGTGCAAGAAACGTTTTTAGTGCTTTGAATAAGCCATTTTATGGCATTTAGTTTCCTTTTATTGTTGTTTTATGAGAAGCCTTTGAGCTTTTGTAATTGATTTCATTTTTAAGGCTTTATATAGCCATTTCCTTGCATGTAATGAGGTAATCACGAATATTAGTAAAAGAAAAGAACTTTCTTGTTCAAATCGAGTTGTTGCTGCAATTCAGAATTTGTCATTGTTAGGATGTGATCCTGATATTGATACGAACTCAAATCAATAGGTCTTGGTTTGTTTTCACCGGTATTCAATCCAATAGGTCTTGGGTTGGTGCTAGTCTATCTTAATTTCGTTGTTTCCTCATTTCCATTATGTTCTTGTTCTTTCCATATACAAAAACCCCAAAAACAGCCCAAAATTGTGTGTTTGTTGTCCAAATTCGTTCAGTTAAGTCTTAATCATTTTATTCCGCTGCAATCAAAAATACGAGTGCTCCATATTCGTATCATAAGTGGTATCAGAGCAAGTTCTGATCGGGAACTTGTTGTCCAAGAGTCATGTTACGCAAATTGCTAATTGAAGAAGAAGAAGAAGAAGAGGATGTATTCATCGACAATGATGAGTTCTATTATGATCCAGAAAAGGGTATTGACAATATGTCACTTTCCAATTCTGATTCGGAAGAGGAAGATGAAGATTCTTGTCTCATCTATGACACCGATGGGGAAGAAGAATTCATTGATGGAATTTATGATTTTGGTCCCATCTACGACACTGATGGGGAAGACGAATATAGTGAAGAAATTAATTTCGTGGTTGGAAACGAAATTGTTGAAGCAATGGCTGAAGAAAAAAGTTTCATTGGAGAAGAGATAAATTCTGTTGGTGGTGACAAAAGTATTGAAGAAGAGTTGTTTGTTGAAAAACAAAAATCGTCCCAAGATATCACAATTTCAAGAACCAATGAATTTAAGTGCCACAAAATTTCAGATTCTATTTTCTTTTATGAACATGGTTTCACAAATCTGTTACTAACATGATGAGGAAGTATGGTGGTGTATTGTACCTTAATGATTATAATCTCATTTGTTATGCTCTTGTTGATTATGATCACATTGATTATAATCTCGTTACTCATGATGGTACAAGTGAAGTTTCTTGTGGTTGTTTGTTTGGGACTCAAAAAGACCAAGAAAGATTGTTCTTGGATGATGGCAGAATTTCTTACCCTCCAAAAGATTTATTAGAAGTGCTGAATTCAGCAATTTGTTTGAAGATGACATGTTTATGTGTGGGAGTTGTCAAAGGGCTGTTTGAGATAAGTAAAGAGTGTGTGTTGGCTGCTCCTAACATTTTGTGGTATTGTTCCAAGGAGGGGCTGATGTTAATTAGTCATGCACAAAGATTTGCAATTGAAAGAAGTCGGGGACACAAGGTCATGGGGTGTATCAATTATCTCAAATTCTTGAAAGGGGCTGTTATGACTTGTTTAAAATTGTGTGGGGCTGTTGTGGAAGATTATCACATTGCTTTTGGGTATAAAGAAGGTCGATTTGAGGAAAAGGGGTGGTCTCTCATCCTAAAGTTGGAAGATTGGACTCCATGGACTGTTTTTGAAGAACAGAGTATTTGTCAAGATGTTATTCATATCATGACAAGTTCTTTGCTGATTTTCTTGAACCATACTAACGAGTTGCATGTAGGGTTATGGAAACTTGAATTTGGTCTTACAATCCCCAAGACTTATGATGATGATCCAGATTTTCATCGTAGCGATTACATGACTAATCTCAATCAAGGTTTATTTGATGTGGGGGAGCATGACAAATGGGGTTTTGGGGCTAGAAACTCTTGTGATATGTCCACAATAGTGAAGTTATCGGTTCATACTACAATGATTGCAAAGAATCTTGAGGTTGATAACACCAAGGTTGCTATTTCTAAACATGTGATTGGCTGGAAGAATAAAGAGGTGAAACGTGACACTTGTGATGAGGTTGGATCTGATTTTGTAGGGACAGACGTGATCATGATAATTGCTGGTTGCAAATACCAAGTTAGAGATGTCAAGGTTGCTTGGAATTTATTCTCAACAAAAGAAATGGTGGTTGCAAGTGTAAACATGGGAAGGAATTCATCACTTGTGGTTGATGATAGCCTTGCTGAATTGAGGACAATTCCTTTTCAAGGGGGAGGGGATGATACATACATGGATAGGCGCCAAAGTTGGTTTTGGCTCAAGGGCTTATGGAATGTAAGGGTAATCTTGTTTTGGACGTTTTTGGCTATATTAGGCTACACAACAAAGGATTACTTGAACGTTTTCATCACTTATTATTTGTTACAAGTCATATGCAAGGTTGACACACATTACACATGTTGGTGTATGGTTGTATGATGCATGATTGGATGGTGGTAAGGTACATGGGCAGATTTGGGTGCAAGATGACATGGAAAGATTACATGGCAATTGATGTGGCAAAAATGATAACGAAGGTGACGTGTCATGATGGATAAGGCTGGTGTGGGTTAAATCTTGTGAGTTTGATGACATGGGGGCTGAATTAATGATGCATGGAGCCTACTTAGTGCAAGAAACGTTTTTAGTGCTTTGAATAAGCCATTTTATGGCATTTAGTTTCCTTTTATTGTTGTTTTATGAGAAGCCTTTGAGTTTTTGTAACTGATTTCGTTTTTAAGGCTTTATATAGCCATTTCCTTACATGTAATGAGGTAATCACGAATATTAGTAAAAGAAAAGAACTTTCTTGTTCAAATCGAGTTGTTGCTGCAATTCAGAATTTGTCATTGTTAGGACGTGATCCTGATATTGATACGAACTCAAATCAATAGGTTTTCGTTTGTTTTCACCGGTATTCAATCCAATAGGTCTTGGGTTGGTGCTAGTCTATCTTAATTTCGTTGTTTACTCATTTCCATTCTGTTATTGTTCTTTCCATATACAAAAACCTTAAAAACAGCCCAAAATTGTGTGTTTGTTGTCCAAATTCGTTCAGGTAAGTCTTAATCATTTTATTCCGTTGCAATCAAAAATACGAGTGCTCCATACTCGTATCATTCTTTGATTCGGCAGAGGCATAGGAGGCAGCCGTTATATTTTTTCCCCCCAAATTCCTACGTCTTCTTTTGTGGCAACATCTCGAATGAATTCTTATCAGGCGAAGAGATACTGATCGAAATTGAGGTGGCAATTGTCAAGAGTTTTGGTGTTGGTGGATATTTCTCCACCTTCCCACGTGGATGAAGAAATGGTGGGCAGATTTCTTTTCTTTTTCTTTTTCTTTTTCTTTTTTTTGTTGTTGTCAACTTTATTGTTTGTGTGTCCGTCAATTGTACCAAGTCAGAAGTATCGTGTGACGGTGGTAGTGTTACCGTTGTGATTCTCTGCTCATAACCGTATGTTACCAAAATTGTGTAGGATTTGCCGTGAGCTGTGGTGTATTGTCGAGTTGTTCCCGAGCCGTAATTGGTAGAATCTTTTTCTTTTCTTGCTAGTATTCGTTGCCTATGTCAAGATTGATGTTATTGCAGGGTTTTAATGTTTTAATGTGGATTCAAAAATTGTTAGTTCGTTCCTTGTCGTTTTAGCGGTTCAATGTCATCGTTTCCATTTATCAAACGAGTTATGTAGTTCCAATCTGTTTTTGTCTCGAATTGCTATTGGTTTTGGTTGCTGAAATGCAGTGGTTGTCGGGTTGGGGTTGGGTAAAACCGTATTGATTGGCCAAACGTTTTAATTAACCGGAAACCGAACCCGTAGGGTTCTTGGTTTCCTAACCCGAATAGTTTTCTTCAATAAATTAAACGAGATGATGTGAATACAAACTCCCGTGATAAAAAGTGAGTTTGGGGCTGTCGGGGGTGTCGGAAGAAAACGGGTTGGGGTTGCGATTCAAAACGGCTTTTTCTTAATATGCTGAATTTTTGGACAGAATGTATATTCGGAGTTTGAGTCCGTTTTTGTCACACTTAAGATATGTTTTTGGATTTTTCGCCCGCGACAGTCTCTAGCTTTCTGAGTTCTCTTTCCGTTGCCGCTGACCGCTCGTTGATCTGACTTGTCATTTAAAAGTTATTGCTGTTTTTGTAAACCATCGCATAATAGTTTTTCGGTTCATCTTTTCTGTCTTGTGGGTTTGTTTTGAGCCCCTTCTGTTTTGATTCAAGTTCCGATGTCATCTGCAAAATTGTAGTCATCTGAGTTATTTAGCTCTATAAAAATTTGAATAAAATTTAGTTGACCGTTTGAGAGTTATAACTGTTTCCGTAAGAGTGTTGTGTGCTGTCAAATTCTGTTGGAAAACATTCTGAGCCGAGTTTTAATCCGAGTTTTGTGATGCATTGTAGGATCCTTTAGGAGCTGATTTGTGACTCTTGTGTGTGCTGAGGTTTCCTTAGGAGCTTACGTTTATTCGAGGTGGGTAATCTCACTATAAACTTGTACTTACTTTCGATTCATGATTATGTGATATATGTTATGAATTGTCTTGTTGATTGAGCTTGAGTATTCATGATTATGTGATATATGTTATGAATTGTCTTGTTGATTGAGGTTGAGTATTGATTGTGCGATTTATCTGAGTTATCTATGATTTGAGTTATCTGGGTTCTTGAGTTAAACATTAAACATAATATGCTTGACTTGACACCGAAGAGCACTGGTGTCAGATGTTTGTCTTGGCACCGAAGAGTACTGGTGCTAGACGTTTTGACTCAACACCGAAGAGTACAGGTGTTGAGGTGGTGTGAGGCGGGTCGAGGTTGATCTCTCGGCCCAAGTCACACTAGCGCGCTATATAAATTAAAATCCGAGTAATAAAATCTGAGGGAGATTCTGCAGATACTAGAGAAAGTGCATCAGAAGAACTGTTACTCGATGAGCTTTTATGGATTTGGATTCCAAACGTTTACTTTGAGTCAAATGCTTTTAAAACGATTATTTTATTTTGAGTTAAATGTTTTTAAAACAACTATTTTATTTATTCCGCATTTAAAACCATGAGACGGTTTATTTCTATTTAATGAGATGGGACCGTTTGTTTACTTGTACTTTTGGGAAAATGATTTTTTTAACTATTAATTTTTTTTTAAATTTTCCATGATTTTTGGGATGTTACAAGCGTTTAACCACATCAAAGTTTGCCCCTCTACATACACAAACCAACTTGCATCTCAAGTCAGAGGATAAGAGACAAAACCTTTGTGAGATTCACTTGTGACATAAATCCAGGAAGTGATTTCTCATAGGTTGGGTCAGTCCAATTGTGCATCATTATGAACAACATGTAAGTTTGATTCCATCATCCTTAGTCATACTAAGATAATGTCATCAATGCCCTCAGATTTGTCTTAATAATATTCCCATATTATTAATATGACAATGGACAATTTAGAATATAAAACGCAGTAAATATTCATGGATATAAACATGCAAATATAGAACACAGTAGATATTCATATAAAAACGATCATATCAAATATATCAATTTATTCCAATAAAAACTGCTCAATGTTCCATTATCCAAATACTAAAACAGATTACATGAAACTACTAGCTGGTCAAAGCCTAATGTTTCTAGCATGTTCAATATGTTTGGTACATGACATTGGCTTCGTGAAGGGGTCAGCTAAGTTGTCATCTGTATGAACTTTGAGCAAGCGTACATCTCCCATTAGGATCGCATCTCTAATGTAGTGAGGCTTCCTCCGATAATGTCTGGCGCCTTTCTGAACACCAGGTTCGTTAGCAATGATGATAGCACCTGTGTTATCACAGTACATATCCATAGGTTTTTCATTACTGGGGACCACTCGAAGCCCAGAAATAAATTTCCTCATCCAAACAGCTTCCATTGCAGCTTCAGTAGTTACAATGTATTCAGCTTCTGTAGAAGACATAGCGATAGTGCTCTATTTTGCACTTTTCCAATCAAAAGCGCCTCTGTTTAAAACGAAAACATACCCCGTTTGAGATTTGGAATCATCTCTATCAGTCTCAAAACTAGCGTCAGAATAACAAGTAACGCTTAGCACATTTTGAGTTTCACCACCATAAACAAGAAACATATCTTTAGTATTCCTAAGATAATTCAGTATGTTCTTAACAGCAGTCCAGTGACTCTCACCTGGATTCTGTTGATATCGGCTTGTAAGGTTCTGAGAGAACGCTACAACAGGTCTTGTGCACCGCACAACATACATGATAGACCCTACTTCCGAGGCATAGGGGACATCACGCATACGTTTCATCTCATCAGGTGAGGACGGTCCTTGAGTCTTACTCAAGTGTACATTGTGTTACATAGGAAGATTTCCACGTTTGGAAGCATCCATTCTAAACCGTTTTAGAATTTTATCAATGTACTCACTTTGACTTAGTCCGATTAACCGCTTTGATCTATCTCGGTAGATCTTTATACCAAGTATATAATGTCGCTTCCCCTAGATCCTTCATAGCGAAGCACTTCCCAAGCCAGGATTTTACATCTTGTAGCATTGGAATGTTATTTCCTATGAGTAGTATGTCATCGACATATAGGATTAGAAAGACGACAATGTTTCCACTAGCTCTTACATATACACATGGCTCATCGGGATTCTGAGTGAAACCAAACGTTTTGATTTCCTCGTCGAATCTTTTGTTCCAACTTCTGGATGCTTGCTTTAGTCCATAAATGGACCTTTGAAGCTTACATACTTTCTTAGGGTGTTTTGTACTTACAAAACCCTCAGGTAGTACCATATAGACATCTTCATCGATGTGTCCATTTAAGAAAGCAGTTTTAACATCCATTTGCCAAATCTCATAGTCATAGTACGCTGCTATGGCTATGATAATCCTAATAGCTCTAACATCGGCAACAGGCGAGAAGGTTTCATCATAGTCAATCCCGTAGGTTTGAGTGTATCCTTTTGCCACCAACCAAGCTTTATAGGTGTGTACATTGCCTTCCATGTCGGTCTTTTTCTTGAAGAGCCACTTGCTACCAACAGTCTTACTGTTAGGAGGAAGATCAACCAAAGTCCATACTTGGTTATCTTTCATGGATTGCATTTCCGCGTTCATAGCATCAAGCCATTTCTCAGATTCAGAATCTTATAATGCAACTCGATAGTTAGGGGGTTCATCATGATCCCCTAAACTTAGCTCCTCAGCATCGATTTGGAAACCATATCGTTCAGGTGCATGAGGTGTCCTTGCGGACCTTCGAACGGGGACTTCATCATTTTGAGGTGCAACATGAACTGTTTCATGTTCAGCCTCATCTTGATGTTCACTAGTATCTACAATAGGTTGTGCATCTTCATCGCTTGGAATCTCGTCAAAGTCGATTGTACTCCCACTTGCTTCTTGTGAAATGAGATTGCTCTCAAGAAACTCAGCATAACGAGTAATAATTACTTTTTGCTCAGGTGGGTAGTAGAAATAGTAACCCATCGTTTCCTCAGGGTATCCTATAAAGATGCACTTGACAGCTCTGGGTTCAAGTTTGTTCGGTGTGTCTCGTTTCACGAGAGCCTCACAACCCCAGACTTTCAAGTAAGACAAGTTAGGGACTTTCCCATGCCATATCTCATATGTTGTCTTTTCAACCTTCTTGGTGGGAACCATATTCAGTATGCGAGCAGCCGACTTGAGTGTATAACCTTAAAAGGATAGAGGCAGAGTGGTAGGACTCATCATCGATCGGACCATGTCAAGCAAGGTGCGATTTCTCCTCTCTGATACACCATTATGATGTGGTGTATAAGGGGGAGTGAATTGTGAGACAATCCCAACAATTCTTTAGATGGTCTTGAAACTCATGGCTCATGTACTCTCCTCCACGATCAGAACGGAGAGCTTTTATCTTCTTGCCGAGTTGATTTTCTACTTCATTTTGGAAAGCTTTGAACGTTGCAAAGGTTTCATGTTTATGTTTAATCAAGTAAACATAACCATAACGACTGATGTCGTTAGTGAAAGTAATGAAGTAGGTAGCACCTTCCCTAGTTCTAGTTCTAAAAGGACCACATACATCGTTATGTATGAGTCCAGGTAGGTCATTGGCCCTTTCGCCTACATGGGAGAAAGGCTTGCGCGCCATTTTACCAGATATACAAGAAACACATTTATCAAATGATTCAGAATCTTCTGATTTTATAAGCCCATCGTTTTGTAATTTTAAAACACGTTTCTTGTTAACTTGGCAAAGACGACAATGCCATAGGTAAGTAGAATCCAAATTCTTCTTGGATTACTTATTGCTACATGTATAAATAGAACTATTGTTTGTGATACGATTATGCATGTCAATCTCAAAAATACCATCACAAGGAATAGCATTAAAATAGAAAACATTTTCCTTCGAAACTGAAATACCATAATCCGTAAAAGTATGAATAAAACCATTATTCCACAAACATGAAAGCGATACTATACCCCTAGTAATACTGGGTGCATAGTGACAATTGTCCAATACAATAATTAAACCACTAGGAAGGATTAAATCATAGCTTCCTATAGCTTCGACTGGTGCACGCATTCCATTGCCCACGTACAAGTCCAAAGCTCCATGGTTTAGCTTTCTACTTCCCCTTAGACCTTGCATGGTATTACAAATGTGAGTTCCACAACCAGTGTCATATACCCATGATTTCTAAGGGAAAGCATATAGTTCTATAGTGAAGACACCTGATGTGCTAGCCTTGCTAGCTTTGTTCTTCATCAACTCTGCCAGGTAGGCAGGACAATTTCTCCTCCAATGGCCTGTTTCACCGCAGTGATGGCAAGCAAGATCCTTAGCAGGATGCTCCTTATTAGCAGGTGGGGGAACCTTTGGCTTGGGCTTGTAAACTTGCTTTCCCTCGCCTTGGCTCTTAGCAACTACTTGCGGTTTTGGTTTTTGGATATTTCCTTGCCTTATAGCAAGTACAATAGGGGTAGGAGCTTTCTTGGGTAGCCCAGCTTCCGTTTGTTTCAGCATAGCATGTAATTCGGCGAAAGTCTTCCCCATACTATGCATATGATAAGTCATGACAAACGGTTCATAGTCCTTGTGAAGTGAGGTTAGAATTAACCCAATTCCAAGGATATGAGGCATAGGGTAGCCAAGTTTCTCCATTTGGTCTAGATAGCTCTTCATCTTTAGAAGATAAGAGCTAACAAACTGTCCCTCCTCTTGCTTACAAGCATGGAAGGCTTTGACCGTGTCAAAGAGTTCCTGATCAGCTTGCTTTTGATACGTGGTTTTTAGTTCACGCATCATATCAAATGCAGTGAGGTCCTCGTGATTCTTTTGAATCTCGGGGGTCATGCTCACTAGCATGAGAGCAGCGACTTCTTGTTGTTCGTTAAACCTTTTAGTATAGGCCGCACGAACAGCAGCAGTGGAATTAGCAGCGGGGGCAGGGGGCAATGCCTCTTCCAAATGGTGGTATTTGTGCTCGGCCCTAAGGACAATCCTTAGGTTACGAGCTCAATCAACAAAATTTGATCCATCAAGTTTCTCCTTATCGAGAACGGATCGAATGGTGTTGTGTGATAGGGTTTGATTGTTTGTAGTCATCTACAAAATTACAAAGTTCATTCATTAGTATTTTCAATAATAATTTCTTTTAATAAATTAAATACCCAATTAATTTTAATTAAAAGCTAAGATCCCATTGAGCTTCTATCATCGCATCATTTGATCTGCTAGAGATGATAGATCCAATAGGTAGGTGACGATCAACAATTGCATTACAAGTGCAACTCTTAGAGGTATGGGACTTCATGGCACCTAGTGAACAAGCATCTAGGGTCAAGTGGCATGTTTGTCGCATCTTCGCATCGAGTTAATGTCTCACCTTAAATTCGATTAAGTCATCCAATGTGAAATCATGTCAAAATAGATCTAGGTCTCATGCCTAGAGAATAATGACCTCGGATCTAAATTCAAACCACGTCTCACGTGAATTCAAAAATAGAAGCAAGTGATTTTCAACCGATTGGACGGCGTGACTTAAATTTTTGGTATGGAAAAATTTTGTGATAAAATTTTATTAAGATATGAATGAATCATGTACTTCATTCATATCACTTCATAAGTCGTTTAATAAACGGTAAAAACTTTTAGCGATTATTAGGGGTTAAGTTTCAAATCATATTTAAACTTTGTTTAATCTCAAAACAATTTTAGATTAAAGATTAATCATAAATGATTATCTAGTAATCATAGATGATTAAAAGTTTGGATGTTTTAATGTTTGTGTCTAAAAACCGTTTTTTAATTGTTTTATTACTTGTATCTAATAGAAAAGAAAACAACCACAAACATCAAAAAACATGCAACAATTTTTGTGCAAACCTCGACCGATGAAATCCTAGGTTCGGTAACGTGAGTCATCACGACGGATCGAAGGGTCAAACTAGGGGATGGGCCAACATGAACCCAAACGGGCCTATATAAACCCAATGGGCACCCACTTGCTCAAAGACATTTTTGAGCAAGTAGAAACCAATATTTGTGAAAATATGCAATCTGCCAGAAAATTCTAGCAGACTTTGAAGCCCGAACAGTCACTGAAAGAGTCTTCGTTAGTCTTCCTGGCCTTCTGAAAAGTCATAGCCCACGACTTTGCAAGCATTTTTGGCTTTTGAATTGCCCAAAACGGATTCCGTATGCCTCTGGAAAACCTGTTTTCGTACAACCCTCGCGTTTATGACGGAAATTTGTTGTTTTCTTCATTTGTCTTCAATTTTGGTCAACAATTTACAATAAAAAAATTAAATAAAGACAATCTATTCTATTACTTTTACATTACAAATTTCCCCAAAATATGGAAAAAAAAAAAGAAAAAATTACAACAAATTACAACAAACTTAAGCCAAAAACACAGCTTTTCCCAAATCAACCAAACTAGCAACATCAAACACATTCATTCGCAAACGGTCTAGGCTTTCATCTGTTTGCACAAACAAGCAACTATTGACAAGGCTTTGGCTTGCGATATGGCAAAAATACATGTTTTGCCATATCAAAAACGAAATTAAAAAATTAAAATCCAAGCCAAATAATCAAAAATTACAATAACAAGATTAATTTTTTGATGTTGTTTTTGTAATAAGTAGCATGTAGGGTTTCTAAAAAACATATTTTTAACCCTTGTCTTTTTTTAAAAATGCGAAAAATTAAAGAACCCTATGGGTTCGAAATTTCCGATCGCAAATTTTAAAAGGACCAAAAAACGGATTTTTTGCTACTTTTACAAAAACTAGTTAATTATATGATTAATATAATGACTCATGATACCACTAATGGTGATTTTCGGTTATTACAAGTAACAAAACGCAGCCGAAAAATACAATCACCATAAACGGATCTAATATTAAATCATAAAATCAAACTAAAGAAGAAATCAAAGAGAATGGTATAATAATTCATACCCTAGTTGCCTTTTATCAATAGGAATTCGGTGATGATGGTGACGGATGGAAACCAAGAACTCCAATGGGATATTCCTCCAAAGCTAGTCCACACTACACTATAGCAAGAACACCCTTGAAGACGCTAGTCCGTTGTAAGCTTGAAAGAGGCAAAAACCAAGAACCCTAGAAGGGTGTGTTTCGGCCGAGAGGGAGAGGCAAGGGAGGGAGGAATTAGGGTTTTCAATTCTTGCTCCCTAATCTAAGCATATATATCCCATAATTACAAGTTAGGATATATCACACTTAGCCCCCTTGTTCTTTTATTCTTTCAATAAGTCCCACTAGTTAATATAAGTCTTAACAATTAAACTTAATTAATTAGTGAGTAACTTATAATATTATATATATAATATAATTACCCTAATTATATTATACATAACAAGGTGTTTAGTGTATAAGTGTGTGACCCTTTAGGCTCACAAACAACTAGCCATATAACTATATGTTATACGCGTGAAGCATATTCCAACAACCACTAGATGTCCATAACTCATAGCGATGGCCCTTGTACCATTATAACTACTAGCCATGACCAATAGCCTATAGATATCCATTTAACAAGTAATAGGTGTCCATAACCCATAACCATGACCCTTGAACCAATATAAATAGTAGATGTCCATAACTCATAGCGATGGCCCTTGAACCATTATAACTACTAGCCATGACCAATAGCCTATAAATATCCATTTTACAAGTAATACGTGTCCATAACCCATAACCATGCCCCTTGAACCAATATAACCACTAGATGTCCATAACCCACACCCATGGCACTTGAACCATTATAACCACTAGCCATGACCAATAGCTTATAGATGGCTGTTTTACAAGTAATAGGTGTCCATAACACATACACATGACCCTTGAACCATAATAACCACTAGATGTCCATAACTAATACCGATGGCCCTTGAACCATTATAACTACTAGTCATGACCAATAGCCTATAGATATCCATTTTACTAGTAATAGGTCATAATCGTGGCCTTTGAACCAGTATAACCACTCGATGTCTATAACTCATAGCGATAACCCTTGAACCATTATAACTACTAGCCATGACCAATAGCCTATAGATATCCATTTTACAAGTAATAGGTGTCCATAACCCATAACCATGGCCCTTGAACCAACATAACCACTAGATGTCCATAACTCATAGCGATGGCCCTTGTACCATGTGACATCCGTCCAAAACTAGGTTTTCAAGTTAGCTACTAAATACTGAGATATGAATTTTAGTAAGTAAATATAATCTATTATGGTTAAATTATAATAATAAAAGTGTTAGTTATCATATGTATCTTGACGACGTGCTTGAAATCCCTAGTACGATGTATAAATATTTTAGTCGTCTTATAAAGTTTCAAAGTGAAACAATTAATATTAAATCACTACAAAAATAAAAATAAATGATAAAATACATATAATTATATGTAAGAATATAAATTTAAGTTGAAGAAAAAAATAAAAGTAAAAAGTAGAACAAATAATCTACTATAACAAATCATTTTACACATTTTTATATTTAACAAAATTTGTTATTACAAGTTGTGACGCAAATATCACTCATTAGCCATCACATGGGTGTATGGAGACAATTATAACTCACCTACCACACTACCCATTAAGGCTTGGAGACTTCATTTTATAAAATAAGTCACACAACACTCTCTAGCTTTTCTCTCCACTCCAAAATCCGGATTCAAGAATTTCACTAACATACTTCCACCAAAACCTTCATAACTTTTGATCTACAAATCCAAATTTAGTGATTCAAGTTGCCAAATCACCATAACAACTTCCTCTACAACATTTAACCTTTAAAACACCTAAACTCTCACTGGATGTCAGTTGAAATATATCTTCAAAGAGGCTGTCCAGTTTTGTGTTCTTCAACATTCTTATGTAAGTCGATTTCCTTGTATTTCTTGCACTTTTCTTATGTTTTTTTTGCATCTTTCTCCATGTCTCTTGAGTTTTTCTATCCATGAAAGGCGCTTAGGTGTCTAGATGGTAGATTACACACCATTGTCTTCAAGACACCTAATGAAGGTGGTAATCCATAATCCATACATCAAAAACTCAAGAACATAAATTTTGATGTACATGCATGTAACTTTTTCTTACAAATCTTAGATGTTTGATCACATGCATGTGTTTATAAAAGTTAATAGCTTATTTTGATCTAAAAATAATCTTTTATGATCCTAAATAAGTGTTATAATTTAAGATTCAAACCATTGAATGTAAAGAAATTGCTAGAACACTTTAAACCTTTAAAACTTCCATTTTTTAAATCTAGCAGATTGCATGCATGTACTTCATTCGGACATATCTTGAGTTTTAACCATTTAAAATACATGACTTTTTCTAAAAGTTAGTTTTATGTCTTATCTTTCCAATCCATGTACTTTCATGCCAAAATATTGAGTTTTGACCCACGAAACCCTACCCACAAGTTAGATGTACAAACAGACTAGCTGAGCAGAATAAAACTTGAATTTAAACTGATATATCTCTTTCATAAAACCTTTAAAATACATGATTTTTCTTCTGGAATTTAATTTAAAGAGTTATCTTTTAAATGCAGGTAGTTTCAACGAAAAACATAAAGATTTGACCTCCCAACCAAACATGCAAAGGTAAGTGTGCACTGAAAAGAGTGCTGGCAGATTTTTACATGCAACTTTAAGTAATTATAGCTCCCTCATAAAGCATGAAAATATAAAGAAAAACTCGAAGGTTTGATACCCCAAATGGGTAAAATAAAATAAGTGTGCAGACTGATTTGAAGTCAGTGACACATAAGTTTATAAAATATAATTTAAATAGTTATACAACTTCAAAAATAATGAAAGTTATGTTAAGAGTTCCCTAAGACACTAAATAATAACATATAAAAAGTTGGCAAATTAAACCATTTTTAAGGTATTAAAATAACTTGTGGAAGTGGACTGAAAATCTGGACAGCAACAAACATTTAGCTTTAAATATGAGAAAAGTAACTTTTAAGAAATATTAGACTATGTAGCACATAAAGTAAAATATTTTACAATATACAAGTTAATTATAATATAAAACATGTACAATAGAAATATACACTCAAATGAGCATATAAGTATAAAGTGCATACCAACAAGAATAAGACTTATAAGTATACATTTTTAGGAAATTCAAAAATTAACATATAAATAAAGGTGAAACTCTGTATATATAAAGTAAGTAGGATTATATATATAAACTAATATACTACATAAAGGACTATAAATATTAAAAACTTATAACTATAATTGATAAAAATGTACATCTCAATAAGTTCACCATTTTCCCTAAGAAAATTCTTGAAATAAACCTTTAAATAGTGTACATAGAAAGTGCAACATTATATGAAATTATAAGAGCTAAATAATATTTTATCCCTAAGGTTAGACATAGACTAATATTCAATTTCGTTAATATAGGAAGGATTTAAGTCGGACTGAGCATCAAACGGAAAATTGTTGGACACAGCTATACACTGTGAGTATCATAGCCCCTTTTTACTTTGTTTTTAAATATTTTTGGGTGAAAAGCATGTTATAAAGTTTTTAATGGTTGCTCTATGATTGAAAAATGTTATTGTTGAATTAAATTGTTTGTGCACTATGTTAAGTATGCTAAAATAAAATTGCTTGAGTTAAAAAAGTGTAAGTCCCCGAAACGTGGAATTAAAATTTAGTGACACTACCATTAACTCGAACGGGGGCATGTGGTTTTGTGGATAGCGCTATTAGGGTTTGGACATCCCCACTTAAGGTCGACGGGCCTTGGGTGCACATTTCCTAAAATTAAAAGTTGGGTTCTACACATGTGAGAAATAGCTCATCGCTGAGGAAGGACTGGTTACATTAGGGGCATCGTTGTCTGAATGGTTTGGTAGTGGCTCATGGCGGATAATTGCTAGCGTATTGTGACTTGTGCTAAAAATATATTTGAGCAACTAGATACTTAATGTCTTGTGAACAAAAGTTTCAAAATAACAACTTATGGATACTTATTTAATTTTTGTGCATAAAAAACCTATGAACTCACCAACTCTTTGTAGTTGACCTTTTTAATTCATGCTTTTCAGGTACAAATAAGTAAGTGTTGGCAAGTAGGTGCATTTTGTGTTACAACATCAACATCAAGAAACTTTAAAATCTTTTATTGTTAGCTTAATCTATTGTGAATTTTGGGAACAAATTCGGTTGTAATATTTTAACATTTGAACTACTTTTGATTAAGGTCGTAGTTGGTGTTGTTTATTACCTCATGCTATGAACCCTTATGCTGTCGTATCTCGTGTTTCCTCTTTAGCGGGGTGTGACATACCATTATAACTACTCATGACCAATAGCCTTTAGATATCCATTTTACAAGTAATAGGTGTCCATAACCCATAACCATGGCCCTTGAACCATTTTAACCACTAGATATCCATAACTCATACCGATGGCCCTTGAACCATTATAACTACTAGCCATGACATTTAGCCTATAGATATCCATTTTACAAGTAATAGGTGTCCGTAACCCATAACCATGGCCCTTGAACCATTATAACCACTAGATGTCCATAACTCATAGCGATGGCCCTTGAACCACTATAACTACTAGCCATGACCAATAGCCTATAGATATCCATTTTACAAGTAATAGGTGTCCATGACCCATAACCATGGCCCTTGAACCAATATAACCTGTAGATGTCCATAACTCATAGCGATGGCCTTAAACCATTATAACTATTAACCATGACCAATAGCCTATAGATATCCATTTTACAAGTAATAGGTGTCCATAACCCATATCCATGCCCTTAAACCATTATAACCAGCAGATGTCCATAACTCATACCGATGACCCTTTAACCATTGTAACTACTAGCCATGACCAATAGCCTATAGATATCCATTTTACAAGTAATAGGTGTCCATAACCCATAACCATGGCCCTTGAACCAATATAACCACTAGATGTCCATAACTCATAGCGATGGCCCTTGTACCATTATAACTACTAGCCATGACCAATAGCCTATAGATATCCATTTTACAAGTAATAGGTGACAATAACCCATAACCATGGCCGTTGAACCAATATAACCACTAGATGTCCATAACTCATACCGATGGCCCTTGAACCATTATAACTACTAGCCATGACCTGTAGCCTATAGATATCCATTTACAAGTAATAGGTCATAACTAGGGGTGTGTTCGGGTCCGGAACCGGACCGAACCGGACCGGAACCTGTAAAACCCGGAAACTGGAAAAAGGAAATTTCAAAGACCGAGAACCGGAACGATTAAACCGGTTACGGGCCCGGTCCGGGTCCGGTTTGGTTCGGTCTTCAAGCGGGTTTAGAACCGGTGAACCCAGTTTTTGTGTTTGCCATCCGATTATTCATTTTCAGTGCATATTTTTTTCTTAAAGTATATAACTTATATATTTTAACGTATTTTTAATACAAGTGTGATGTTTGCGGGTGTTCACGGGTTTCTTCAAATAATATATGTTTCTAGTATAAACCTAATATACCTTTTATTTCGACACATATACATGAAACTCGTAAGTTTATATAGGTATTTAAATGCCGATTCCAAACCCGAAAACACCGGAACCGAACTGCGACCGGAACCGGTAAAGCCGGTCTGTTATTTTTAATAAAATCTAAGAACCAGGAACCGGACCGGTTAAGCCGGTTCCGGTTCGATTCGGTGCCGGTTAAGGTTCAGTGCCGGTTCGGTTTCGGTTTTCCGGTTTTTATACACACCCCTAGTCATAACCATGGCCCTTAAACCAGTATAACCACTCGATGTCCATAACTCATTGCGATGGACCTTGAACCATTATAACTACTAGCCATGACCAGTAGCCTATAGATATCCATTTTACACGTAATAGGTGTCCATAACCCATAACCATGGCCCTTGAACCAACATAACCACTAGATGTCCATAACTCATAGCGATGGCCCTTGTACCATTATAACTACTAGCCAAGACCAATAGCCTATAGATATCCATTTTACAAGTAATAGATGTCGATAACCCATAACCATGGCCCAAGAACCAATATAACCAGTAGATGTCCATAACTCATAGCGATGGACCTTGAACCATTATGACTACTAGCCGTGACCAATAGCCAATACATATCCATTTTACAAGTAATAGGTGTCCATAACCCGTAACCATGGCCCTTGAACCATTATAACCACTAAATGTCCATAACTCATACCGATAGCCCTTGAACCATTATAACTACTACCCATGACCAATAACCTTTAGATATCCATTTACATGTAATAGGTGTCCATAACCAATAACCATGGCCCTTGAACCATATTAACCACTAGATGTCCATAACTCATACCGATGACCCTTGAACCATTATAACTACTACCCATGACCAATAGCCTATAGATATCCATTTTACAAGTAATAGTGTCCATAACCCATAACCATGGCCCTTGAACTAATATAACCACTAGATGTCCATAACCCATACCCTTGGCCCTTGAACCATTATAACCACTGGCCAAGACCAATAGCCTAAAGATGGCCGTTATACAAGTAATAGGTGTCCCTAATACATACCCATGACCCTTGAACCATTATAACCACTAGATGTCCATAACTCATACCGATGGCCCTTGAACTATTCTAACTACTAGCCATGACCAATAGCCTATAGATATCCATTTTACAAGTAATAGGTGTCCATAACCCATAACCGTGGCCCTTAAACCAATATAACCTATAGATGTCCATAACTCATAGCGATGGACGTTAAACCATTATAACTACTAGCCATGACCAATAACCTATAGATATCCATTTTGCAAGTAATAGGTGTCCATAACCCATAACCATGACCCTTGAACCAATATAACCAGTAGATGTCCATAACTCATAGCGATGGCCCTTGAACCATTATAACTATTAGTCATGACAAATAGCCTATAAATATCCATTTTACAAGTAATAGGTGTCCATAACCCATAATCATGGCTCAAGAACCAATATAACCAGAAGATGTCCATAACTCATAGCGATGGCCCTTGAACCATTATGACTACTAGCCATGACCAATATCCTATAAATATCCATTTTACAATTGATAGGTGTCCATAACCCATAACCATGGCCCTTGAACCAATATAACCACTAGATATCCATAACCCATACCCATGGCGCTTCAACCATTATAACCACTAGCCATGACCAATAGCTTATACATGGCCGTTTTAAAAGTAATAGGTGTCCATAGCACATACCCATGACCCTTGAACCATAATAACCACTAGATGTTCATAACTCATACGGATGGCCCTTGAACCACTACAACTACTAGCCATGACCAATAGCCTATAGATATCCATTTTACATGTAATAGGTCATAACCATGGCCCTTGAACCAGTATAACCACTCGATGTCCATAACTCATAGCGATGGCCCTTGAACCATTATAACTACTAGCCATGACTAATAGCCTATAGATTTCCATTTTACAAGTAATAGGTGTCCATAACCCATAACTATGGCCCGTGAACTAACATAACCACCAAATGTCCATAACTCATAGCGATGGCCTTGTACCATTATAACTACTAGCCATGACCTATAGCATATAGATATCCATTTTACAAGTAATAGGTGTCCATAACCCATAACCATGGCCCTTGAACCAACATAACCACCAGATGCCCATAACTCATAACGATGGCCCTTGTACCATTATAACTTCTAGCCATGACCAATAGCCTATAGGTATCCATTTTACAAGTAATAGGTGTCCATAACCCATAACCCTGGCCCAAGAACCAATATAACAAGTAGATGTCCATAACTCATAGCGATGGCCCTTGAACCATTATGACTACTAGCCATGACCAATAGCCTATAAATATCCATTTTACAATTGATAGGTGTCCATAACCCATAACCATGGCCCTTGAACCAATATAACCACTAGAATTCCATAACCCATACCCATGGCGTTTGAACCATTATAACCACTTGTGACAACTCGACATTTTGGGTATGTTACTATTTTTCATTTCTTAGTTTCTATATTTAGAAAGTCTCTATTTGTAGAAACTATCTCATTTCATATCATTTCTAATTTTAGAAAGTTTCTATTTTTAGAAAGTTTCCTAATCTCCTATCATTTTGAATTTTAGAAAGTTTCTATTTTTAGAAACTTTCCTCATTTCATATCATTTTTGTATTTAGAAAGTTTCTATTTTTAGAGACTTTCCTTATTTCGTTTCATTTCTATTTTTGGCATCCAAACACATAACTAGTTCACCAAACATTTATCATTTTCACCGTATATCAGTGTTTAAGTATTTTTAGTTAAAACAATATTTTACATTACTTATGGTGACTTCATTTCTTAAAAACATTTCTAAAATTAATACCTATGTATTATTTAAACAATAAATCAAAATAATCAATTAAACGTGACTCGTATCGAATTTTATTCCAAACCGACACATCAATTGTTGTCCTGACCACCTAGTGGCCGAACCCGTCCTCCTTGTGTCCATAATTTTCATCCCACCACCTCTTGGTGGTGTGGTTTTCTGCTTTTGAATGTTTAAGAGATTATCCTCATCTTTATCTGAATTGATTTTAAGATTATACTCTATCGTTTTCATTTAGTTGAAATTTGATTTCTATCATTATCTTTTCCTTTTAAACCTATCCCTATCTCAATTTGAATTCAAATCAATTCTTATCCTACTTTAACTCTTATTTCCTCTACACTATAAATACCACACAAAACCCTATACCTTCTCTTTTCTTTTGTTGATACCGCTGGACACACACACACAAACCGAAACCCTCTTGTTCTCGATTTCCGGCAACACCAACGAATCCCGATCATCATCATCGCAAGGTATAAACCCGATTCGTTTATTTTTATTTTGTTTCGTTCGCATGCTCGTGTAACACCGAGACTGAGGCCGAAGGTCAATAAGTCTCGGCACCCCCCTTTATCTTCTTGAACTCGAGCCGTACGTTTGCATGATCAAACCATGCATGCATGCGGGTTATTGCTTTGTATTGTCCATTTGTTCATTATTGCTTCATATTTGTTCGTTTATTGCTTTGATTTGTTAGTTTATTGTTTCGGTTGTTCATTTTGTTAAACCCTAATCATAAACCCTAGACTTTGTAATGTGACTTAAACCTTACACTCGAGTCACCGGCGTCGTTGCCGGTGACAACCAAATTGATAAACCCGAAACCACCACCAAACCGAATGGTTTTGGCCTTCGGCCAACCCTAATCCAAAACCCCAAACCTAGCCGAGACTATACTAAACCCTAGTTGACTTTCGTTGACTTTATTGAGTATATATGACCAAATATTGACCCACAAGTGAAACCGGGTCGAGGCCGGATCTCGACCCAATCGTGAACCCAAACCCGAGAACTTAATCGGGCCAAGGCCCATACTTGGCCCATTTGATCTAACCAAGCCCATCGGGCCAAACTTAAGTCGGCCCATTAGTAACCAAACCCATTTGGGCCAATGCCCAAACCAGCGGCAATTCATTATCCAAACCGAACCCAATTGGGCCCAAACCCAATCCATGGCCCAACCTATTCGGACATAAGCCCAATCCGTGGCCCAATTGGCCCATTCAGTGGCCCAATCGGCCCATATGTTCTTGCTAAATCCATTTAGCCCATCTTGGCGGGCCTTGGCCCAAGTGCCGGCACATTAAGCAAAACTTAGGCCCATTAAGCCTAATCCAAGCCCATTTCATTTTAGCCTATTATCATATCCATTTCGGCCCATTAAGGCCCAATAACCCTAATTTAATATGATGTCACAATACATAAAACGTAACACAAACATATAACATAAACAAACTAATGCAATTTATTATTAGTACGCATGTGCGTTAGCTTAGTGTTGATTGTATTATATTTGCGTTTAGGCGCTAGGAGTCTTTGAAGAGATTCTTTGAGGTTTATTGAGAGCTAAGCTTTTCCCAGGTGAGTCCACAGCCCCTTTTACTACTTTTTACTAGTTTTATAAACTATCGGGGTGGAAAACATAAACTATGCTACTATTACTATGACTGTACAACAACTTTACATTTTCGTTATCGCGTTGGCATGACAAATAATTATTATACTGGACTAAGGTTAACAACAATCATTAACTAGTGGATCTAGACCATGGATATGCAGATAGTACTATTTGCTGACACTCATCCTCCCAACATTATTTGATCATTACTTGGTTATCCAAGACATCTTTCGGGAGTGTATATCCATAAAATTATGATAACATACTGGAGTTGAAGTGTTGATTGTGGACTTAGGGGTTGGTATATTAACCCAAGAGCCTTGCAAATTGTTGGGGATAATAGTCGTGCGATGACAAAACACAACAAATATTTTCAACACATTTTTATACTTAAAAGTATTAATTGTAGATTTCTCTACAATTACATTCCGTATTCATACTCATTTTACAAACCATGATAGTGTTCAACTTATACTTTTTCAATCATAAAACTATTTTCTCAACAAACATTTTGGGTAGCAAACATAACATTTTCAATATAAACACTCAAACCTTGTGGATTCACTCAACATTATTTGTTGACCCTTTTACTTATGTTTCTCAAGTGATTTAGGAGCTCAATGAGACTGGAGGATATGAGCAGTGGATTATCGTTAGCCATGAATGATCATTTAAGTTTACAAACAATCATTTCATTTTCAAAACATTCTATTTTAGGAAACTACTAATTTTGAAAACTTTCCATTTTTAGAAGGTAAACCATTTTTATTATGTTATTTACGTGGTTGTTTGTTTACTTAATTTTTGCTATGTTGTCATGAACGTTACACCTCCGTTCTTCTGCAAAACATTTTAAATGAAGAAAAACTCATTTTTGGCGGGGTGTGACAGAGTGGTATCAGAGCTTAAGTTATAGTGAATTAGCAAGCCTTGTCTATAACTATCAATTGATTTTTGGACAAAACAAAATTTTCTACAACTTTTACCAAAAACCAAAAGTTCATGGCACGTTGAGTCTCATATCCCGAAGTTTCATTATTCTTAGATTAGAAAATTGCCTTAGTTAGTATTGCCTTATATTAACATTTAGCATATCGTCTAATTGCCCAATTTTATGTTCTACCAATAGTGCAACTTATTTATTAGAATGTCGTTATCGAGTGTTATCGATATTTCGTCCGACTCCGAATATGATAGTGATCAGAGTACTGCTACACCTAGAAGTATTCCTTCGTCTCCAGTTGTTCCATGGCATCGATGACCAAGAAAACGTCCTATCCCTATTATCCCAAATGGTCCTCCGACGCCAGCTATTGGCCAACATCCTATTTTTTTCGTAAGTTTGAGGGTGGTATTTTATTTGTGTCTACGCCTGTGAAGCCGCGTCATAATTTAACTCCAAGAACCCCTCGACGACAAGAACCAGTGCCAGAACTAGAAAAAATATCAGAAGCAGAGGAAGAGGAAGAACCAGAAGAGGAGTCAGAGCCTGAAGAGGACTCCGAAACAGAAGATGAACCAGAAGAAGACGACGAGTCATCGCTGCACGTTTAATTCTACTTTTCGTTATTAAAATTTTTTTTTCTTAGCTATTATATATATATATATATATATATATATATATATATATATAATAGTTTTAATCTGTTATTTTCTTTTTGCATAGTTTGGCGGGACGTGCCATTCTTTTCAAAACTTAACCATTAGGAAATGTTTCTAATAAAAGTATTATTTTATTAATTAAAAAGATCTTCTTATTTTTGTAATTAGTAATTTCTTTTGTCTATACTACAACTAGTATTACTATATCTACTACTACTACTATTACGACTATTACTACTACTACGACATTTGAAGATGCTGTGAATCGAGCAACAAGGCTGATTGATGATGCTCTTAGAAGTGGATCGCTTAAAGACAAGTTGGTGGTGTCTTTCAAATCATCTAAGCCTCCGAGTAACGACAACAGGAAGCGTACCTACAACAACAATCAACAAATGTACAAAGGGAACAAGTATCAGAAGATCAAAGAGATATGCCGCCTCCAACCAGAGCAACAACAGTCATAACAACCAGTCGAACCCTGATGCAAAAGCGTGTACTGGAAGCAAGCCCAAGTGTATCAAGTGTAATTAGCATCATGATGGTCAGTGTGAGAAGTGTTATAGATGTGACCGTTGGGGACACAATTTCAGAAAGTAAACGCCTAATACTCCTCCCAAAATTTTCGTCTGTTAGTAGTGTGGTGATCCAAATCAGTAACGTAACCGTCGTCCGAAGCTCAACAACAAGAACAATAACGAAAACAACAACAACAACTATCATAACAACAACCACAATGGCAACAACAACAATGATCATCAGAATCGTCGTGGTCAAGCGTTCGTCATTGGTGCTCATGAAACTCGCGAAGATCCCAATACCGTTACCGGTACATTTATTATCGACAATCATTTTACTTCTATTTTACTCGATTCGGGAGCCGATTTGAGTTTTGTGTCGACCGACTTTAAAAGATTCTTAGATATTGAATCATCGTCTTTAGAGGTCAGTTATGAGATTGAATTAGTAGATGGCAAAGTAATTAGGTCTAGTGAGATATATAAAGGCTGTAAGCTTGATCAAAACAATCATATGTTCGAAATTGACAGTTTTCCTGTAGAGCTAGGTAGTTTTGATATCGTAATAGGGATGGATTGGTTATCTAAAAACCATGCTGAAATGTTATGCCACAACAAAATAATTCTCATCCCTTTATCAAAAATAGAAAAGTAATAATACAAAGTGAACAAAGAAACAAAAATACCAAAATCATAAACTCCGTAAAAGCACAAAAATATCTTCGTAAAGGATGCCAACCCTTTCTTCCTCATGTCATTGACAAGCAGTCTAAAGATCGTAAGATCGAGGACATTCCTATCGTTCGTGATTTTATTGGCGTTTTACCTGGCGAAGTGCCTGAACTACCACCTCGGAGACAAGTTGAATTCTGCATCGATTTGATTCCACAATTCGCTCCTATCATGCGTTCTCCTTATCGTCTTGCACCGTCTGAAATGCAAGAACTTTCATCTCGATCGGTAACAAAGAACTTCTTTATCTTAATTTCATTCGACCGAGTTTCTAACCCTGGGGAGCACCGGTACTCTTCATTAAAAAGAAAGATGGTTCAATGAGAATGTGCATCGACTATCGAGAATTGAACAAAGTTACCATAAGGAATCGATATCCTCTTCCCCGTATTGATGATCTATTCGACCAACTCCAAGGATCGAGTTTCTACTACAAGATCGATCTTCGTTCAGGTTGTCACCAGTTGAAGGTTCGTGATGAAGTATACCAAATACATTGTAACTGATTGACCACTTGGTCAACCCCCTAGTATGCTTGGTTCGAACCATACTGTCAAGAACATGAACTTGTTCTTGCCGGTTTAAACCAACTAGCTAGTTTAATCCCTAAAAGCGGAACTGAGATTAAACTTAATCCTTAAACCCTAAAGGATTGGGATGTTGGAAATCTAAACTAGATTAACAAGAAAGAAACCTTGTACGGAAAGCTCGAACACACACAATGCTTGTGTGTGTTCATCGAACACTCACCAAGAACCCTAGGGTTCTTGGTGTTCTCGTCCGATCGAACAAGAGGGAAGAGGATAAAAAGTTTCCCAAAACATACCTTAATCTTGCTTAAGTATGTCCACTGATGATGAACACGACGAGAGATCCTCTAGTTGATCACTTGCAATGATCCTTGTTCAAGACTTGAAGAACACAAAGAACGAACGAAGAACACAAGGCTTGTGTTCTTGGGGTGTGTTTCGGCCGAAATAGGGAGGAGGGGGAAGGAAATTTCGTGGCTTAGGGTTAAGCGTTAGAGACATTAAGTGAAGCCTTAGATCTTCTGTTTATAATAGAAGATCTTTCACTTAAGTCCTTCTAATTTAATTAAGAAACGTGTTTTAATTAAACTTTTCCTTTTTACACTTCCATCCCTTATAGTTTATCTATTTATTATTGTTGCACTTGATTATTAAATGTCTAGTATTATACACTTATTTATTTCGGTATTATATACACGAAATATATACTTTGTATTTTATACTTTTAATAATTAATTATATAATAAACTTTATATAATTTAGACAATAATATTATCCAATTACCATATGATTTAATTGCTTTAAATCATATTATGGATAATCTATAATTAACACATTGTATATTTACTCAACTAGTAAATGTACAAATACTTGTATTAATTAGTTAGTTAAACTAATCTGGTAATAAGTTGAACTTAACTTAATACTTAACTGATTCATAAATGACTATTATGAATAATTCCTCTTCGTATATCATTGCATATCTTTCTCGTATTACGTGCACTCACCGGTGTGACCCTTAAGTGTTTCGTAGGCATGGATGTATCACCATAGGTTGACTAACTGTGCACATAATTCCAACAGACTCCCACTTGGCAAGTTCGTAACCTTAGTTTGATGACACGAGCTACAGTGGCCCTCTAGATAGGCATGTAGGTAACCAACCCCATAGAAACAGCTTTGTAACCCAGGTATAGTTTTTGAAAAACTCTTTTAATAGCGTTGCCTAGTAAAGAACACTCTGTCTTTACTTCTTGGGTAACATGTTAGGTTCATCCCTTGCAGCATGATATTTGTGATAACGAATACGAGCATGGTAGAAATTATCAACTCCTGTACTCGAAATCATTTCTTGACCTCTTGATTTAAAACCGTGTGATAACGACAAAGAACAAATCAGTTCGTTGAGCACGGTCGTGCATTTTCAGTTTATTATCATGTCAAGGGACCCTTAAATATCTCTCCAAAGAAGGAGGCGCAATTACCATCTTGTTATATTTCGATTCATAATACAACTTCCTCTATACCTAGTAAGACCTCGTAAGACAACCATGTTTCAGGCTTGTCTAAGACGAACCAAAGTACATTAGTAATTGTATCCTAAACTAAATACCCCATGCTTAAGGACAATCCTAGTGAATAATACTTTTGAACTTTTCAACCAAGTATTATCACGGTGGTCAATCCAATATTCGTCGAGCTGCAACAGAATATCACCGATATTTGGTTTACACAAAACTTGTGTAGCTATCTTCGAAGAACTTCGAATCTACCACCAAATACCGCGATGACGTTAACGTCCCATCAAGGTTCCCACCAAGACGAGTAGTCACGGATTATATCTTTTAAATAAAGTAACTTTTATTCATGGATCTTTTAAAACATACAAAGTCTGAATAATAATGATGCTAACTCATGTATTATTCCTCACTGGACATAGATACAAAATTATTACTGGATCATTACTTATTCCTTTTGCTCGTGTTGATTACTTAATGACTTTTACAACCTTAATTGTTACTTTGTCACTGAACCAGTCATTTCTATTAAACTAAAGACATACGACAAGTATTTGAAAATTACTATTTCTTTTGCCTTTGCTAGATTTTGTTCTTGCAACATTCTAGAACATATTCTAATCTTTCCTTTTATGCAATTCGGTAAACATAGGAGGATTGGAAATTAACTCCTTAGTTTCTTGAATTCATAAAATTCTCCTTGTAACTAAAGCCTCTTTTAGTTACTTGATTTGTAGATATATCAACACTAGTTAAAGAAATTTCCTTAAATGATTATGTTATCCACTGGAGTGTGAACAAACTATTAGATATGCAATAATTAATCACAAGACTCGTCATCACGCTATTAGGTTTAGAATAATCTAATTAACGATCATTTATTATTTCTTTTAACTCTCTGGCTAACGACTTGGTAAAACCTTGTTGTTAATATCCTAACTAACTTACTATATTCATTAGTACCTCTAATGAATATGTTAGTCATAGTTCGCACTAAATTTTATGGAAATAAGCTTCACTTAAACTACTACTTTTGACCTAGTCAAAACTTATAGTTTAACCCTTTAAGAATTAATCAATTATCAAAGTCATCCTTTGGATTTGCGAATATCCAACATTCCTTTTGAGGCAATCATGACTTTTAATGGTTATTGTATCTAATAAGTATAAGACACTTGAAACGATACTTCCAATTCTTAAGTGTATTAGTATCTTTTAAGAATCTCATTTAATGCCAAAGTCCTTTCTTGGATTTCTCAAATATCCATTATTCCTATTAGGGAATTATGACTTCATCAAATGTTGTATTTATTACAAGTATAAAAGACTTGCAATAATACATTTTAATTCTTAATTCTTTAATATAGTTTGTCCCTTTTAAGAGTTCATTTAATGTCTAAGTCATTTTCCTTAGATTATACGAATATCTAATTATTCCTATTAGGGAATTATGACTTCATTAAATTCCTTTATCACAAGTATGAAAGACTTGTAATAATACTCTTTAAAGTCTATCTTGATTATATCCAATATAATCATACTATATTAACATTAATACTTTAAAACTTACTATCATAAGTAACCATTACTTAAGATGTTTTAAATAAGTTCAATGTACCTTGAATTTTATGCTTTCCATAAAAACTCTTAAATACTTTTATTAGAAAAACTTTCTAATTACTAGCATCTAAGTAATTTGAGCTTCTAAGATATTCACACAACAATCAAACAAATATAAACAATGAGATCATTATTAAGTCAATACTTGACTTTATAATCTAGTCATAAAACTTGACTAGTATAATCAACACACATGCACACACAATATAATTCAACCATGGATTCAACGATAAACTTAAAATACCAAAATTTATCATAAAAATAGAAAATGTAATTTTGTTCAAAACAACTTAAAAACGAAAATTATTTTACTGAATCTATACGAAAAAATACTGAATTAAAACGTGGTGCTTGTGGGATCATTATCTCATGTTAGTCCATCTCAATTTTCATCATCTCATGCAATAAAAGATTGCTAAAGTTGAGTTACTCGTAATAACTTTTACATGTAGGAAAGGAGTATCTAGAAGTTGGTCAAGTCAACTGAGTAGCAAGCATGGCCTCCTTCCCTTTGACCCTTGCCACGACCAAGAAACTGTTTCTCGGTCCTTGCGTTGCTTGGCTTTACCTTCTAGAACTTTTGTTTGACTCCATTACCCTTTCGGCATGTCGTGGCTGGGATCGGTTTTATCCTTTCCCTTTCCACTGCGCGTCTTTCTCTGATCACTACCATCATCGGTTACTGCGTGATCATTCTTAAACTTGGTCCCTAAATCATCTTAGTAGTCTTGAGCACGGAATGTAGCTCAACAATGGATTGCTCCATGTTATGCATGTTGTAGTTGACTACATAAGATTTATAGTCATCTAACAACGAGTTGAGTATCATTATTGTTGCTAACTGCAACGGTACTGGGTGTCCTAGTCATTCAACATGATCCATGTGCTCTTTCATTTTCATGACGTGAGCACTTACTGATGATCCCTTAACCATATTGCAAGAGTTGAACACTCTACAAGTGCAATATGCTTGTACTGGTTCATTTCTAGCATTCGCGTCAGGGGCATTTAGCATTGCTCTTTCTAGAACATTTCCTTTTCTCTCATGCCTAAGCATAATCCGAAGATCACGCTTCCAATTGAGAAATATTGACCCAGTCAATTTGTCCTGTTCTAGAAACAAGCATAGTGAAAGATTATTGGTACATGTCGTTGTGGTTGTTGCTGCCATCTACAAATCAAACCCAGTTTAATTAGTAATCATCAACAAATATTATCTAAAATATATTATAAACCCATAATTAATATTTTAGGCCTAGGATCCATATATCACATTCTCGCCGCAAGGTTTGGGCACTTCCCGACGAGACATGCTATTTCTGGTAGGTAGCATCCTTACCAATCGTACCAAAACTTGATACGATTCCTAGGGGTCGTAGAATCTATAGACTTTTAACTTACTACAACTTTGTACAATTTAATTGCACATTTCTAAGTTTGAAATAAAGTCTAGTATGTTTATTCTACTCAAGTACTCTTTGGGCCGGGACTCCCGATTATCACCAAAGTAGATCAGACCATCTAAGACAGTGCGATGTTCTGCGTCGGGACTCCCGATTATCACAGAACCTTACGCACCCTAACACTCGCAATGATTTGAATCCATATCTAAGGTTCTTTCTCCTTACAATATGAATATCGTTGAACAAGTGAGGTGTTCCATTAGATGGATAGTACTTCGATCTAAGATTTTCTTGGGTTTGTTTAAGTCGTAAAGTAAACTTAAACCTTATTCCAATTTTAATCTTTATTTAAAAATGTGCGACTTGTGTTATTCAAGAATTCCACAAGACGACTTTCTAAATATCTTTCTAAACTTTATGTTTTAAATTTGTTCGATTTTACTTTGTATACCTAAAGACGAGGTGTACAAAAAGATATTACTAGGTTTTGTGAAAAACCTTATCTTAATAAAACGTACTTGTTTTATTTACTTTGAAATACTTTAAACCTTATGTTAAACTTTAAAATAGAGATTTTAATTCTTTATGACTTACGAACACGAGTCATAACTCTAATTTAACATAACTTAGTTTTTCCATGTCTAATAATAAAATTAAACATTTACTTATTAGATTCTCCAAAATATGTCCAAGGGACACATTTGTAAACTATGCGATTTTCTCGTGTAGCTCCACTAATTCCAACAACCATGATGGAATTTGAGGATGAACACAATCACTACTTTAAACTTGGTGAACACTAATAATCTTATTATATAAAAACTATATATAATAATCTTAGTTTGTTTGAACCATTCTTATATTCAACCTAGACTTAGTTAAATATAGGTTCTTAAATTTCTTATGTTATTTAACCCTTGATCATTAACTAGTTATAATTGCTTATAACTTTATACAATCTAATATCTTATAACTTTCGTACTATTATCTAATTATAATAAAACCTTACTTTGTATAATTTCTAGTTGTTTACAACTTTGTACATTTCTAGTTTAATTATAACTTAATACAAATTTCTAGTTATTTAATATTACACCTAAAATGATCGAAATAACATACATATATTTATTGTTCCACTTTAATCTCGATATATATATGTATATATATATATATATATATATATATATATATATATATATATATATATATATATATATATATATATATATATATATATATATATATATATATATATATATATATATATATATAAGTGGGATCCGGTGAGGACTCCAAAAACGGTGAGGACTCGTGAAGACACCTCTAAAAAATTTCAAAAAATTCCGAAAAAATATATATAACTCCCCATGATTATTACTACATTTGACAAAAAAAAAAATTTGAAAAAAAATTATGATCCACTTTTTTTGCGGATCATAACAATGATCCATATTTTTTTTTGTGGATTATTATTATGATCCATATTTTTTTTTTGGATCATTTTTGAAAAACTTTTTTTTTTTGGATCTTATAGGCTGCGATTTAGATATTTAAAAAATATTTTTTTTTGGAAAAAGTTTGTTTTGGATCATTTTTAGTGTTTTTTTTGGAGTCCTCGCAGTCCTCACCGGGAAAAGAGTCCTCACCGGATCCGGACCCTATATATATATAAAGGGTCCGGATCCGGTGATGACTCTTTTCCCGGTGAGGACTGCGAGGACTCCAAAAAAAACACCAAAAATGATCCAAAATAAAATTTTTTCAAAAAAATTCTTTTTTAATCTAAATCGCAGTCTATAAGATCCAAAAAAAAAAAAGTTTTTCAAAAATGATCCAAAAAAAAAAAATATGGATCATAATAATGATCCACAAAAAAAATGGATCATTGTTATGATCCGCAAAAAAAAGTGGATCATAATTTTTTTTCGAAATTTTTTTTTGGTCAAAGGTAGTAATTCTCATGGTGAGTTATATATATTTTTTCGGAATTTTTTGAAATTTTTATGAGGTGTCCTCGCGAGTCCTCACCTTTTTGTGAGTCCTCACACGATCCCACTTCTATATATATATATATATATATATATATATATATATATATATATATATATATATATATATATATATATATATATATATATATGGTTCGATTCAGCGCAGAACCGTTTAAAGGTGCAGAACCGCAGAACCATGTATCGACTAATCATGTTGCAGCAAATATTAATTATTATCTATTTATTATTATTAGTCTAAAAGGGTAGTTTAGTCAAATAACAAAACCCAGAAATATATGGAAACTAATAAATCATGTGCTGGATCCCTAAAAACATGGCAAGTGAGTTTTGTTTTCCTTTATCCCGTAATCAATTTAAGATCATAAAACCAATTATACAGTTATTTTTTCTAATCAACGCAGTTTTCCATAAACCGTAAACAACGTAAAATTCATTAATCTAACCAGAATAAAGATGAATAACGAGCAAGAAAATTCAATAAACGCAGCAGAAACATGGATGAAGATTATAAATCAGCAACACACTCCAGAAAATAAACATTCATTGTATATTCGTTAAATCTGTAATTTCCAAGTTCTAACATTGGATGTTCACGACCTGTAAGTAGACTTATTCATTATACACTGAATGATCGTGATATTGAATGACAAAGTTAATAAAATATGTGTTCTATATTGGGTAAACATTGAATGATCATGACATTGGAACATATGATCATGACAAAGTTAGAACATTGGATGTCCACGACCTGTATTTAGACTTATTGAGAATACATTGAATGATCATGACATCGAATAACATATTAGGTTAAAATAAATAAGATGTAAAACCTATGGAACATATGATGTTTTTGGTATTAGTCATATGTAATATCAATAAACAAATAATACGAAAAAACTTTAATATCAAATTTAATAATGACAAAAACATCAAATGTAGTAATGACAGAAACATCAAATATAATATCAAAAACATCAAATGTATAACACGATATTGATTAAGAATTTTTAAGATTCAACACGATATTGTTGCACGAATAACATTAGCTTCATCTCGGTTAGATGATTCACCACCCTTGCGTTTCCCTTTCCGTTTATGATCAAGTCGATCTTTTTCTTCATCATCTAAATCTGAACAAATAACATACATTAGATTAAATGCATACAATAATAATATACAAAATTATTATATATATAAGGCCCATAAAATCAACACACCCGTGTGTGCATAATCCAAAAAAAGGCAAAACTAGTGATGCTTACGAGTGGTCAAAACCTCACCAAATGTGGAGCTCTGTTCTGCAATTTTGATAAAATATAAAACAAATGAAAATGATATACTAATCGAACGGAGAATCAAAAAAAATGCATAACTTAGAACCCATATAATAAAATTCGATTTAAACAATTTACATACTAAAATAATAAACATCTACAACTTCTCTAGTCGATGTGAATACACAAAGAGAATATTGTCGCACTGTGGGGAGAAGATCTCACGAGACAGACACCAACATATGTGCACATCGAATTTTTAACTGACAAGGAAGGAGGAGGCGATAGTTTTGAGAGGAAACAATTTAGGGTTTTAATGAAATTGATGATGTAGAAGAAAACGTGAGAGATAGATGTGAGGGAGAAATATGTGGAGAAAATTATGGAATGGTTATAAATGAGGAGAGATAAACGGTTTTCAAAGAAAATTAAATATTTTATTTCTTTATTATTTTTTTAAAATTACCATGTTACCCTTTTTATTTAAATTTTAACAAAAATATACTGTAAGTTATTTACGAAAATGCCACATTAATCTCAACCATTAATCATAAAATTTAATGGTCTAAGATCGGGTTCTGCAGTTCTGTACCTTAAATGGGTTCTGCGTTGAATTGTACACTATATATATATATATATATATATATATATATATATATATATATATATATATATATATATATATATATATATATATATATATATATACTAGCTACAAAACTCGCCCGATGGGCGCGTATGCTGTAAATTTTAGTATGTAGAAAAATGTCCAAAAACTTTATATATTTCTAAATGACATAATAATCGATAGATGTGATGATGATTTTGTACAAAAAAACGGTAAATGAAGAAATGTTACATATAATTTACAAACGAAATAAGACTTCTTTGTAAACGACATTTGCTGTTGAATTAGTGTAATTACCGGAACACGATGGAGGTGGTTTGCAATGAGTGTGTTAATTCTGAAAGCATTAGGACTAATATAAGGTGATTGATTTTTAAAATATGGGAAGATAATCATAGAATGCCGGTTTTTATGGAAATTATATTGAGTCGTGTATCACTTCTGAATAAATACGATTGAGTCGCTGATTGATCTTTTAAATATTTATTTGTTTCCTTGTATGTAGGATCTTTTAAATAGTTATTTGTATGTACGATCTTTTAAATAGTTATTTGTTTCCTTGTATGTAGGAAGCCGTATATGGAGCATATGAATGTAGACCGTAAGCCGTACCAGATTTGTTTACCGTATATGGAGCATATGAATGTAGACCGTAAGCTGTACCAGATTCGTTTGTATTAGTGCAAATGACGTGGACCAATCAGGGAATTCCAAGTGGCATTATGCACGAATAGGAATGCTTGAAATTGCCATGGTGTGAAACCCTCTTCAAATTTAGGCCTCATATATATATATATATATATATATATATATATATATATATATATATATATATATATATATATATATATATATATATCCTACCCTAGTATATATATATATATATATATATATATATATATATCCTACCCTAGTATATATATATATATATATATATATATATATATATATATATATATATATATATATATATATATATATATATATATATATATATATATATATATATATATATACTAGGGTAGGATATATATATATATATATATATATATATATATATATATATCTACTATCTATAATGCATTTAGTACCTTTCTCTAAATAATAATCTGAAAATTTAGCCAAATTCTTTCCTTTTTTATCTTCCAATAAGTCTTTAAAAAATAATGCACCCAACAGGGCTCGAACGCAAGACGTAATCTAGAAAACGTAATCTCTACTATCTATAATGCATTTAGGACCTTTCTCTAAATAAAAATTCAGCCAAATTCTTTCCTTTTTTATCTTCCAATAAGTCTTTAAAAAATAATGCTCCCAACAGGGGTCGATCGCAAGACGTAATCTAGAAAACACAAACAACTTAACCAACTGAACAACACGGAAGGATTTTAATAGTTTCCAAAGCAATTAATATGAACTCACGTTACCCTTACCTGAATCAAAAGCCCTAACGCATCTTCCTCGATTCCTTCCCCGCCTCCTCGATTGCATCCCCCCGTCGATTCAATTATCCCTGGGTTAAGAGAAGCCTCCTCAATACATGGGAACTCCTACTTTTTATGACCTTTATTCCCCTGGCTGAGAAAAGACCGTCGTTTCATTTGCCCCACTGATACGAATAAATGAATCACGTGCATGTCACGTGATTGTTAGTTGTCAAGTTAGTTGAAGGCAGCTGTCACGATTTGAGCGGGAAAGTTTGTTGAGTTCAAGTTTGAAGACGGGAGCTATATAAGTCTCTTTGTTTAGTTGTTATTCAGTTTTTGTCAATTGTGTGATTTGATTTCTCTCTGTAACTCTGTACGAACTTAGGGTTCATCCCTCGTATCAATAACACTCTTTCGGATTTCGTTCTAATTTCCGAATTCCCTAAGTGAGTTGTAATCGTTTTTCATTTCATTTGTGATTTCTAAAACGATTCGTATCAAATTGGTATCAGAGCTTCTTTCCTGGCTAATTCGAATTTCCAAATTGAATTGTAGATATGGTGATTGCTACACGAGCTTCTTCGAACGACGATCTGACCAGAGAAATGGTCGAAGAGATGGTTAGAGGTTCAACTACCGACATCCACAATACGATGGCGGAATTAAGCAGATCGTTGGAAGGATTGACCAGATCGATGGAAAATGTGAAAGCTAGTATGCAAGGAATGCACACTGAGCAGCAATATATGAAGAATGAAATGCATAGAAGGCATGGTGGTAACGGTCAACAGTTTACTCGATTAACGAAGATCGAATTTCCGAAGTTCTCAGGAACTGGAGACGACGTTAAGAGCTGGATCTATCGTTGTCAACAATTATTCAAGGTTGATAACATAGATGAAGATCAGAAAATCAAATTGGCGTCAATTCACTTGTATGATCAAGCATTGGTATGGCATCAACAGTATATTAAACGAAATGGAGATGATACACTGTGGCCGATCTATGAAGAGGCAATCCTGAAACGTTTTGGCACAACGTATGATGATCCTATGGGGGAATTAAAAAACCTCAAGCAGGATACTACAGTTCAGGTATATCAAGATCAATTCGAGTTGCTCATTAATAAGGTCGAATTGAATGAAGTGTTGGCTATTAGTATATTCATAGGTGGTCTTAAAACTGAAATTAGTATGATGTTGAGGATGTTTAAGCCAAAAAACTTAACTGATGCATACTGTTTGGCTAGAATACAAGAAGTGACCCTAGCAGCCTCAAAAAACTCAAAGTATACCCCTGTTAATACTGTCAATAGGTTCAATAACACCACTAACAGTGTTCGACCTGTAACTGGAAGCTATAAGCCATATAATGCAGTTAATACACCCTTGCTACTACCACCTATACCTAATACTCCAACTGCTACAAAGTCCAACACTAATGTGCCATTTAGGAAACAATTGACTCAAAAGGAGATTGCAGATAAGAGAGCTAAGAACTTATGTTTCTATTGCGACCAAAAATACTCCCCTGGTTATGTTTGTAGTGGACAAATGTACTCACTAGAAGTGGTGGCAGATGTGGGAAGTATACTGCCAGTTGATAGCACCTTTGAAATTGGGGAATCTTCAGGTGGGAATAGTTGTGTGTTGGAACCTGAATGTGGTAATTATCCACAAATCTCCTTGAATGCTTTGTCTGGTGTTACTGCATATCAGACAATGAAAGTGAAAGGATATGTAGGCAAGCAAGTCATCCATATTCTCATTGATTGTGGAAGTACACACAATTTCTTAGATGTTCATATGGCAAAGAAGTTGGGGTGTCAATTGAGGAGCACTTGCCCTTTAAAAATCAATGTTCCTGGTGGAAATAAGTTACAAATAGTGAGTTCAATGGAATGTAAGGGTTTAAAATGGACCCTGCAGAATTAGTCCTATGTGACAGATGTCATGTTAATTCCATTGGGAGGTTGTGAAATGGTGTTGGGCATACAGTGGTTAGCTCCACTGGGAAACATTTTGTGGAATTTTGAGGAACTTACCATGGAGTTTATGTACAATAATAGAAGGACAGTTTTAAGAGGCTCAGCTAAATCTTCTATACAGTGGATGCATGGTAACAAGGGTGAAAAACAGGGTCATAAGGCTGCAGCAGAGTTGTCTTCTATATGGGTATGTGTGTACCCTGCAAGTTGCTGTAGTTTAGAAGCAGAAACTGAAAATGTGAAAGAAGTAGTTAAGGATGAGGTTCAATTACTGCTGAATGAATTTGAAGATGTGTTTGCAATTCCTACTACTTTACCTCCTCCCAGAACACATGACCACAAAATCCCATTGGTACAGGATGCTCCAGCTATTAATGTGAGACCTTACAGACATCCTCCTAACCAGAAAGATGCTATAGAAAAGATGGTTAGTGAGTTGTTAGAAGCTGGTGTGATTAGAGCTAGCCACAGTCCTTTTTCCTCTCCCATTGTCATGGTCAAAAAGAAGGATGGCAGCTGGAGAATGTGCATAGATTACAGGCAGTTGAATAAATACACAATCAAGGATAAATTTCCCATACATGTTATTGAAGAACTCATAGATGAACTATGGGGATCTCAATACTTTTCTAAGTTGGATCTGAGATCTGGATATCATCAGATTAGAATGAGTGAAGATGATATATACAAGACTGCTTTTAGAACTCATGAGGGCCACTATGAGTTCATGGTCATGCCATTTGGCCTTACTAATGCCCCATCTACATTCCAGTCCCTTATGAATGAGGTCTTCAAACCTTTCCTGAGGAAGTTTACACTGGTTTTCTTTGATGATATTCTGGTGTACAGCAGAACATGGGAAGAACATATGTCCCATTTGCAGGTCATCTTGTCTGTTATGAGAAGCCATTCCCTTTTTGCTAAGTTGAGTAAATGTAATTTTGCTGTTACTCAAGTAGAGTATTTGGGACATATTATCACTGCTGAAGGGGTGTCCACAGACCCCAGTAAGACGGCTGCAATGGAAAAGTGGCCTGTGCCTACTACAATTAAACAGTTGAGGGGGTTCTTAGGCTTAACTGGCTATTATAGGCGCTTTATTAAAGATTATGCTATGATTAGCAGGCCATTAACACAGTTGTTAAAGAAGAATGCCTTTGAATGGAGTAATGAGGCAACTTTGGCTTTTCATCATCTGCAAACTGCTATGGTTCAGGCACCTGTGTTGAAGCTACCAAATTTTGAAGAAGAATTTGTGGTTGAAACAGATGCTTCAGGCACAGGGTTGGGTGTTGTATTACAACAGCAAGGGCACCCAATTGCTTATCTAAGCAAGGCTTTAGCTCCAAGATATCACTCCTTGTCTACCTATGAAAATGAGCTTATGGCAGTCATTTTGGCTTTAGATAAATGGAAAGGGTATTTGTTAGATCGACATTTCAAGATTAAGACTGACCACTTTAGTCTTAAATACTTGTTGGGCCAACGGTTAACCACTCCTTTTCAAATGAAGTGGTTACCAAAATTGATTGGATATGATTATGAAATCATATATAAGAAGGGGTGTGATAATATGGCTGCAGATGCATTATCCAGGGTTTGTCATGAGGGAGAATTATGTTCCTTGCTCCTTTCATCTATCTCTACTGAATTGATGCAGCAAATTCAAGAGAGTTGGATTGCAGATGATAAGTTGCAGAAGATCATCAACCAGTTGGTTACTGGTGATACTCATGCTAAGTATTCCTGGCATAATAATGTGTTAAAAAGGAAAGGAAATGTGGTGGTAGGGGCTAATAATGTGTTGAGGAATCAGTTAATCCATTTTTACCATGATGATGCCATTGGGGGACACTCTGGTATATTGGTCACAACCAAGAAGTTGGAGGTGTTATTCTACTGGAAGGGTATCAAAACTATGGTTAAGGAGTTCATAAGCAAATGTGATGTGTGCCAGAGAAACAAACCAGACTTGAGTGCCTATCCTGGCTTATTGCAGCCTCTTCCTATTCCATCTACTGTGTGGACAGATATCTCCATGGATTTCATTGAAGGATTACCTGCAGCTCAAGGTAAAACTGCTATATTTGTGGTGGTTGACAGACTGAGTAAATATGCACACTTTATGGCTTTAAGTCATCCTTTCAGTGCAAGTCAGGTTGCACAACTTTTTCTTGACAACATTTATAGACTTCATGGATTGCCCAAATCCATAGTCAGTGACAGAGATAAGGTGTTTTTGAGTCACTTTTGGAAATCATTGTTTAAACAGTTGAAAGTGGAATTGAAAATGTCAACTGCTTACCATCCTCAGTCTGATGGCCAAACAGAAGTGGTAAACAGATGTTTAGAATGTTATCTGAGATGTATGTCTGGGGAGCATCCAAAAGAATGGATTAAATGGTTACCCTTGGCCGAATTTTGGTACAATACCAATTTCCATTCAGCTATTTCTACTACACCATTTGAGGTTGTTTATGGGCAACCACCTCCAGTTCATGTACCTTATATGGGCAATAGCACTTTGGTGGATGCTGTGGATCGAACCCTGGAAACCCGAGAACAAGTGATTCAATTGTTGCAATTTCACTTAAAGAGAGCACAAGATATAATGGTCAATTTGGCTAACAAGAGTCGAACTGATAGAGAGTTTACAGTGGGAACTTGGGTGTATCTTAAATTGCAGCCTCACAGACAAGTTACTGTGAGGAAGTCTGCTTATAATAAGCTCTCCGCCAAGTATTATGGTCCTTTTCAGATCATAGAACGTGTGGGCACTGTTGCTTATAAATTGCAACTCCCAGATACTGCAGCTATTCATCCTGTGTTTCACGTTTCTCAGCTTAAAAAGTGCAAGGGTGAAGTGGAAAATATGGGCACTTTGCCTGTTCTCAATGATGCAGGGCAATTGTCTTTAGCACCTCTTTGTATTTTGGACCGCAAATTGGGAAAAAGGGGTTCTAAGCCTGTGATGTATGTGTTGATTCAGTGGGCTAATCGTACCCCAGAAGAAGCCACTTGGGAGATATATGGAGATCTTATTAAACGCTACCCTGCTTTTGTTAATCATCCTTGAGGACAAGGAATTGTTAAGGGGAGTGGATTGATACGAATAAATGAATCACGTGCATGTCACGTGATTGTTAGTTGTCAAGTTAGTTGAAGGCAGCTGTCACGATTTGAGCGGGAAAGTTTGTTGAGCTCAAGTTTGAAGACGGGAGCTATATAAGTCTCTTTGTTTAGTTGTTATTCAGTTTTTGTCAATTGTGTGATTTGATTTCTCTCTGTAACTCTGTACGAACTTAGGGTTCATCCCTCGTATCAATAACACTCTTTCGGATTTTGTTCTAATTTCCGAATTCCCTAAGTGAGTTGTAATCGTTTTTCATTTCATTTGTGATTTCTAAAACGATTCGTATCACCCACCCAACCATTCAACTTTCAATTAGACGCGTTGGGTTCCTTCAACAATGTCTCTGCTGCTAATCATTCAATTTAAGGTAATTCATATTCTAATTCCTAACTTTACTTTCTGTGATTTTTAATTTTCCTGTTTTTAATTTTAGCTTGTGTGATTTGGGGACATAATTTTCCCCAGTTAACACTTCTGTAAAGAAGAATGGGATAACCTTGCTGCACTACCATTAATCGGTATTAACCTTTATCTATCTTTTTTTAATCTTCTGTGTAACATGTATTTAAAAATTGTGTAAATGCCTTTGAGAGAAATTGTTTAAACTAGGGTTACTGATTGATTATTGAGTGTGTATAATTTCAGAGACAAATTAAAATTATGCAGTAGAATGGTTAACAAAGGATGTAGGTGTAGTGGTTGACTGGTTACAAGAGATTTGCCAGGTGACCTTTCAGAAGAAGATTTTAAACAAGGATTAAGAAGTGGGGTGAAGCTTTCACTGTTCTTAACAAGATTAATATTTGATTATGTTCATGATATAGTCTTCATTTTGACTTCTTAAACTCTTTAATTTTCGTTATTTTCACATTTTTTCATAAATAAGATGGGCCAAACTATGTAGGTTTTCACCTTCTTCACGTGTCTTCGATGCACCTGATGCAGCAGCTACATCTGCCTATTGTGATTATATTAAAAGTATTTTATAGTTATAGAAGAAACAGTCCTTCCGACTTTTGAACCATCTAATTTAGAACTATCCCTAATTGTTTTTATTTAATAAATTATCGTTATAATATTTGTAGGGGGTATTTTTTGGGTTACACTCTATTGTCTTTGAAAGCTAATTATTAACTAAAACCGATCCAATGTCAAATATTAACTAAAAGTGAAACATGTCAAAAATACCTAACCCGTGAAAGTTTCCTGAACTCAGTTTGTATTGTTAATCATAATTAACACATTAATTACTATTAAAAACGTAAAAACAGATAAGGAATCAGTTATAGGTTATCCTAACTCTGTTTAATTTATTTGCAGCTCTTGGCATGAAGGATTCAGAACAACGACAAGTAACTTTGCTGATCAGTACTATTGTACTAAACTTTTCTCTGAGCCTCGCGTAAGAAATTCAGTTGAATCGAAAGTATGCATGTAATGTTACCCCAATGGTGATTTTTGGTCTAAAATAATTTGTTCAAAGTTTTTAAGTTGCATATTTGTGTCATTTAATCGTATCCTTTTGTTAAAGCATCTGTTTATGTTTTTCTTCTTAGTACCAATTAATGGATACAGTTATACAAATACAATTATATAAAGTAATCCTAACTTGAAGTTGTGTTAACCAGTGGTCTTGCTTTTATATATAGACTTTGATAGACGTATTTGACTAACACATCAAGAGGTTGTAGACTATCACGCTAATATGTATATAATACGTATATGAATCTTTTCATTTTCTGAAAAATATAGAAGTGTCTAGGATTTAGAAGTATCATGAAATGGGTTAAAAGAGCACTTAATTCATACATGGCCATGACTAGCTTTTTCCGTTGTTAGGTTTCCAAAAATCGGATAAAACTTTAAAATCAAAGTTCATCAAACATTGTATTGAGGACGACCTCTTTGTGTTTCAAATCACTATTCTTTTTCCATTTACACATGAATTTGAAACCTTTTTAAATTAGCAGGGCTTAATTTTTAGTCAAAAAATTTATTATTTTAACATTACTTATGTACCATATTATCTTTATTAATTCTTAAATATATATTATTCTATTGACCATCACCGTCGTCACTACTCACCACAGTCACCCACCACCACAAACCCTATCGTCACCTCTTTCCATTATCATACATAGCCACCAACTGTCACTATGCACCATCACCCACCAATTCACCACCATCACTAATGCCACAACCACCATCATTATCGTCACCATAAAATATAGTTATAAGGTACCCGTCGCCGCATTGCGCGGGTACCGTGCTAGTATATATATATATATATATATATATATATATATATATATATATATATATATATATATATATATATATATATATATATATATATATATATATATATATTGTGTAGAATTAGAATCAAAACCAATTAAGGATACAGAACCAGCAGTACTCAATCTAAACCATTGATTTTTGAAATGAAATGATCATGGAAGACACATTAATGATGAGGGACCCCCAAATATTGGTTTGCATCGATGTCATTCATGCATGTATACATATATGTATAGATAACACTTATGTATACATACATGAAAACATATACTTATATGTATACATGCATGAATGACATCCATGCAAACCAATATTTGGAGGTTCCTCATCAAATACATTAATGTGTCTTTCATGATCATTTCATTTTAAAAATCAATGGTTTAGATTGAGTTCTTCTGGTTCTGTGGCCTTAATTGGTTCTGAAACTAATTCAACCCTATATATATATATATATATATATATATATATATATATATATATATATATATATATATATATATATATATATATATATAATTTATTCCTTTAAAACCTTATAACATTCTTTGAAAGAATATTACACCTAATTTGTACATGTGTATTTTAACTTATACTAATTAAAATACGTACAAACTATTTTATCTTCTAAAATCACTTTTTTTTTAAATAATTTAAAAAATTCCAAAAATTATATCTTTACTATATTATAAAGAGTTTACCCCTTCCTTAATTAGCAGGGCTGAAAATTCAGCCAACACACTTGCTAATTATGGAATTGATTGTCTTTGTAAAAAAAACTCACAACCAAGATTCGAACCATAGACCATCAAGATGAAAGCAAACGCGCGAACCAGTTATGCCAACCAGCACACGGGTATTCATTGAACACTTTTTTTATATCACTCTACTACTCATCGTAAATCTTTATTAACAACCGCAACATTGGCCAAAAAACACTCAGTTTTTCTTGGGTACTTCAATGGTTGTTTACATTGAGAAATGAAACGACCAGCATTGGAAATCATAGCTTTGATCCATTCCTTTTCACATCCCCCGAATCACTCCCATTTGAAATTTAAAATAACCTAATCCCCTCTATCCTCCCACCGATGTGGATGAAAACGCGGACATTCAATTTTAGTCTCTTCTCTCGAACGTGAATCTTCTCTGATCAATAACCAACAACTCGGTTCCACACCTCCCGTCGTTTGATTTCTTATTTTCATAATAGGTTGTTGATTGTTGTGTATCTGGTGACCCTAATTCTGATACTCGTTTTGTCTTTGTCGAGTTTACTGATAAGGGTATGCATGTATGATCTTTATTATCTCTAATAAATATAATTTTATATACTTTCCAAAAAATCAAAGTTTCTCAATTTTACTTCAGAATGTGCAAAGAATGCATTAAGTGTTGCTGGAACAATGTTCGGGTACTATCCATTTAGGGTTCTTCATATAAAAACTTCAATTGCACCAGTGGATAAATAACATGTTGAAATCGAATTCAATGCTGGTTTGGTTGGGTTTGGTTTGGTTTGATGTTGTTGTCATTTTTTGTTGTTGTTTACGTATATATTATTTTTTGAATTGGTTGCAGATTGGACATGTCCTATCCCTGCATATAATGGTATTGGGAAAGAAATAACAACTCAGGTCACAAGTTCCATCAAGAAAATAAATTCTGATTCCAATTGGTAAACAATATATTACTAATTTTGAACTTAGGGTATCCAAGCCTAATAAAAGTTACCAATCTCAGAACAGAGTGGGACCTACAAGTAAACAAACCACTTGATGGAAATTGTTATTCAGTATGTGCTCTATCTCAGTTTCATTTCAATGTATACTCATGTTTGGTTAGATAAACCTTGGAGCTATATACCCATGTATACTCGAGTTTACTTGATGGTCAAATATTAGCATTATGTTTTAAAAAATTAATTATTAGGCTACTCATGTACAACAATACCTAATAAGTTTCAACTATCTTCTATTTTTTTGTAAGAGGTTGATGCAAAAGGTGTTGGTGAGGTGCACAATATGTGTGTCTAATCTGCAGGTTTGCCCTTGTTTGTTTCTAGAATGTATATGGTACTTTATAGTTTCAACTTTCAAGTTATATATCTTTACTATACAATATATAATGCATTAGTGTTATGTTTTGCTTGTAAACTGATTATTTTTTAATTTTGGAATTTTTTTGTGTTAGTTACGTGGCTGAGATGTTCGTATGCTCTATTCTAGCACTGAGGTAAAAATTTAATCATCTGTTCTGACGATTACTTGTATGTATTACTGTACTTTCGAGTTAATTATGATTTGCATACTGTATAAACTGAAAATCCGCACTGGTGATACAGGTTCTCTGGAACTATACAAAATTCATCATGGATTATGCTGACTATGTTTGAATTTTCAGCCATTTTGGAAGGAACATACTCAAGGGTGGTATCCTGCCAACACACATGGTCAAGGTTGATATCCTGCATCAACAATTGGGATAGATAATACATATAATAATGGTATTTGATTGTTGAATTTAAGCTCATTTGATTTCTTTTTTGGTCATTTATGTGTTTGGAGTTTTAAATCGGTTATTGACTAATAATTTATTTGATTTGTTGCACATATTTGATGAAAATCAATTACCAGGCATAATTGTATGGTGGTGACGATAAGTGATGATGGCTATAACTATTCTTTTTTGCATGCATATATATGGAAATTTTTAGCATTTTAGCTTAGAAAATATTGAAATTGTATTAAGTTTTGGTAGTGGAAATCTTGCAATAATACTTAGGGTATGAGTTGCGTCCGTTTGAACAACGGGTTATCGGGTAACTTAGCGTATGGGTTGCGTCTGTTTGAATTGATAAACTTAGGGTATTTGTTGCGTCTATTATATTATGTTTTGGAGGTTTTGCACTATTTTTGAGTTTTGTCAACTTGCAACCTGTTTAACAAGTCTTCTTGAAGCTAATATTTATATCTCTAAGAGATAAAACATAACTTAATTCAAAATTTTATAAGCAATTGTGTTGAAATTGCCAAATGTGCTTGCAACGGTGAATAGTTTTACATATAAACTCCAAAATACTAATTATCTAAAATAAGGCCAACTTGCAATTAGTAAACATTCAACAAATTGTGAAATTGTAGATCGACAAAATACAACTTAATCACCAACGCCGCAATCACCCACCACAACAATTACTAATCCCGTGACATGTCGTCACTATGCACCATCACCTACAACCAACACTATTGCCACCACCATCACGATGCCACTGCAAATAATAGTCACAGGGTACCCGCCGCCGCATTGCGCGGGTACCTGCTAGTATAATATAATATAAATATAAATACATCTTGTTAATTTTAAGACTTTAAAATTAACACTTCTCTTTTATCCTTAATTAAATTTAATTAATTAAACCCTTATCTCGTTCTTGATCAATTAAAACTAGGTTTCAATATTCTTGATCAATAATATCTCTTAGTTAAAGATTAATCCTAATCAATCCTATTCAAACAATTGTTTAAATTTTAGGATAGATTATAACCTTAATAATTTTATTTAAACTTATTTATTTAAATCTTCTAAACAAAACTTTTTCTAGATTCCTAATCAATCTTATTCAAACAATTGTTTAAATTCTAGGATAGATTATAACCTTAATAATTTTATTTAAACTTATTTATTTAAATCTTCTAAACAAAACTTTGTCTAGATTTCTAGATTTAAGGAACTAGTTTTAATAAACTCATTAAAACAATAATCAAACCTCATTAAACATAAACATCTTTAATTTTCTAGGTTATAGATTATGTTCTTGATTAGTCCTATTAACCAATTAAACTAAACTAGTTTAATGTTCTTGGTTCTTGATTAGTCCTATTAACCAATTAAACTAAACTAAACTTTGTCTAGATTTCTAGATTTAAGGAACTAGTTTTAATAAACTCATTAAAACAATAATCAAACCTCATTAAACATAAACATCTTTAATTTTCTAGGTTATAGATTATGTTCTTGATTAGTCCTATTAACCAATTAAACTAAACTAGTTTAATGTTCTTGGTTCTAGGTTACCTCTAGGGTTTTCAAAAATTTCCTTAAGCCTAGGAAACTTTTTCACCAATCAAACTAAACTAGTTTAATCAAACTCTGTGTCCAAGTATCCTCCTAATTTTCAAAATCTAGGGAGGAAAAGGAAAGAATCCGTTTTTGACCATTTAAACCAAAAACTTAGTTTAACATACTTGGTCCTAGATTTTGAAGATCAAGTAATAAGGAAAGAATCCTCTTGATTAAAACTTTGACATTCTTGATCCTAGGGTTCTTCAATATTTCGAACATACTAGGGTTAGGGAAAGAAGCCTTTTGATCAATTAAACTAAACTAGTTTAATGTTCTTGATCCTAGGATTCTTTCTTGGTTTTCGAAATTACTAGGGTTTAGAATCCTTATGACCAATTAAACAAACTGTTTAACATTCTTGGTCTGGGTTCTTTAACCCTCATTCGAAATCCATGGGAAGAAAAAAGAAGAAGGAACGAAAAAATAAAACTTGGAAATTAAACAAACAAACTTTGTTATTCTTGTTTAGATTTCTAAACCAATGCTCTGATACCACTGAAAGGTTTCATTGTAACTGATTGACCACTTGGGTCAACCCCCTAGTATGCTTGGTTCGAACCATACTGTCAAGAACATGAACGTGTTCTTGCCGGTTTAAACCAACTAGCTAGTTTAATCCCTAAAAGTGGATCTGAGATTAAACTTAATCCTTAAACCCTAAAGGATTGGGATGTTGGAAATCTAAACTAGATTAACTAGAAAGAAACCTTGTACGAAAAGCTCGAACACACACATAATGGTGATTTTAGGTTAAAACAAGAACCAAAACACAGCGGAAAAGTTTAATCACCATAACCGGATCTAATATTGATAAATACAATTAAACTATTTAAGAAATCAAAGAGAAAGGATGAACAATTCATACCCTAGTTGCCTTTGATCAATGAATTCGGATGGAGATGATGAGGAGCCGAAATCAAGAACTCCAATAGGGAATTCCTCCAAAGCTAGTCCACACCAAACTATAGCAAGAACACCCTTGAAGATGCTAGTCCAATGCAAGCTTGAAAGAGGCAAAAATCAAGAACCCTAGAGAGGGTAGGGGCGGCCGAAAATTCAAGGGAGGGAGGAATTAGGGTTAATTTCTTGCTCCCTAATCTAAGCCTTATATACCCTAAATAAGTTTAGAGGATATCCACTTAGCCCCTTGTCTTTTCTTTCTTTCAATTAATTCCACTAGATAACTTAAGTTTAAACAATTTAAACTTTATTACTTAATGAATTACTTACATTATTAAATATATAATATAATTACACTAATTACATTATATATAACAAGGTGTTTAGTGTGTAAGTGTGTGACCCTTTAGGCTCACATACAACTAGCCATATAACTATATGTTATACACGTGAAGCATATTCCAACAGCTCCCACTTGCGCGCGTGATAACAACAAGTAGTCATACAAGCAAAGGTTAGAGTCTAGCAACCCGCCAATGCCCCTAGGAGTACATGAGGAGTTTCATAAAATCTTTGTTCAAAGTTTTTCAATCAGTTATCCTTTTGTTACTGATACTATGTTGAAATTTAGACAAGGATCAATGTCAATCTAAAACTTCAACGATTCTGTTTCTCGATCTATATGATGAAGTAGATTACCAAAACCAATCAAGATTCATCTTGATTACCTTTTGGGTGTGGCCACACATACATCTATTCAAAATCATCGAGGGGCCCAATAGTATCTAATCCACATACGTGGAGGAACAAATTCTTTATTGACTGCACGTGTATGTCATATGCTTAATGATAAACCCGATAATGGTTGTTATAGCATCCTTATTCAGGTCAGCGTTTAACCACATCAAAGTTTACCCCTCTACATACACAAACCAACTTGCATCTCAAGTCAGAGGATAAGTGACAAAGGCTTTGTGAGATTCACTTGTGACATAAATCCAGGAAGTGATTTCTCATAGGTTGGGTCAGTCCAATCGTGCATTCTTATGAACGACATGTGAGTTTGATTTCATTATCCTTAGTCATACTAAGATAATGTCATCAATGCCCTCAAATTTGTCTTAATAATATTCCCATATTATTAATATGACAATGGACAAATTACAACAAATTACAACAAACTTAAGCCAAAAACACAGCTTTTCCCAAATCAACCAAACTAGCAACATCAAACACATTCATTCACAAACGGTCTAGGCTTTCATCTGTTTGCACAAACAAGCAACTATTGACAAGGCTTTGGCTTGCGATATGGCAAAAATACATGTTTTGCCATATCAAAAACGAAATTAAAAAATTAAAAAATTAAAATCCAAGCCAAATAATCAAAAATTACAATAACAAGATTAATTATTTGATGTTGTTTTTGTAATAAGTAGCATGTAGGGTTTCTAAAAAACATATTTTTAACCCTTGTCTTTTTTTTAAAATGCGAAAAATTAAAGAACCCTAGGGGTTCGAAATTTCCGATCGGAAATTTTAAAAGGACCAAAAAACGGATTTTTTGCCACTTTTACAAAAACTAGTTAATTATATGATTAATATAATGACTCATGATACCACTAATGGTGATTTTCGGTTATTACAAGTAACAAAACGCAGCGGAAAAATACAATCACCATAAACGGATCTAATATTAAATCATACAATCAAACTAAAGAAGAAATCAAAGAGAATGGTATAATAATTCATACCCTAGTTGCCTTTGATCAATAGGAATTCGGTGATGATGGTGACGGATGGAAACCAAGAACTCCAATGGGGAATTCCTCCAAAGCTAGTCCACACTACACTATAGCAAGAACCCCCTTGAAGACGCTAGTCCGTTGTAAGCTTGAAAGAGGCAAAAACCAAGAACCCTAGAAGGGTGTGTTTCGGCCGAGAGGGAGAGGCAAGGGAGGGAGGAATTAGGGTTGACAATTCTTGCTCCCTAATCTAAGCATATATATATCCCATAATTACAAGTTAGGATATATCACACTTAGCCCCCTTGTTCTTTTATTCTTTCAATAAGTCCCACTAGTTAATATAAGTCTTAACAATTAAACTTAATTAATTAGTGAGTAACTTACAATATTATATATATAATATAATTACCCTAATTATATTATAAATAACAAGGTGTTTAGTGTATAAGTGTGTGACCCTTTAGGCTCACAAACAACTAGCCATATAACTATATGTTATACGCGTGAAGCATATTCCAACAACCACTAGATGTCCATAACTCATAGCGATGGCCCTTGTACCATTATAACTACTAGCCATGACCAATAGCCTATAGATATCCATTTAACAAGTAATATGTGTCCATAACCCATAACCATGACCCTTGAACCAATATAACTAGTAGATGTCCATAACTCATAGCGATGGCCCTTGAACCATTATAACTACTAGCCATGACCAATAGCCTATAAATATCCATTTTACAAGTAATACGTGTCCATAACCCATAACCATGCCCCTTGAACCAATATAACCACTAGATGTCCATAACCCACACCCATGGCACTTGAACCATTATAACCACTAGCCATGACCAATAGCTTATAGATGGCCGTTTTACAAGTAATAGGTGTCCATAACACATACACATGACCCTTGAACCATAATAACCACTAGATGTCCATAACTAATACCGATGGCCCTTGAACCATTATAACTACTAGCCATGACCAATAGCCTATAGATATCCATTTTACAAGTAATAGGTCATAATCGTGGCCTTTGAACCAGTATAACCACTCGATGTCTATAACTCATAGCGATAGCCCTTGAACCATTATAACTACTAGCCATGACCAATAGCCTATAGATATCCATTTTACAAGTAATAGGTGTCCATAACCCATAACCATGGCCCTTGAACCAACATAACCACTAGATGTCCATAACTCATAGCGATAGCCCTTGTACCATGTGACATCCGTCCAAAACTAGGTTTTCAAGTTAGCTACTAAATACTGAAATATGAATTTTAGTAAGTAAATATAATCTATTACGGTTAAATTATAATAATAAAAGTGTTAGTTATCATATGTATCTTGACGACGTGCTTGAAATCCCTAGTAAGATGTATAAATATTTTAGTCGTCTTATAAAGTTTCAAAATGAAACAATTAATATTAAATCACTACAAAAATAAAAATAAATGATAAAATACATATAATTATATGTAAGAATATAAATTTAAGTTGAAGAAAAAAATAAAAGTAAAAAAGTAGAACAAATAATCTACTATAACAAATCATTTTACACATTTTTATATTTAACAAAATTTGTTATTACAAGTTGTGACGCAAATATCACTCATTAGCCATCACATGGATGTATGGAGACAATTATAACTCACCTACCACACTACCCATTAAGGCTTGGAGACTTCATTTTATAAAATAAGTCACACAACACTCTCTAGCTTTTCTCTCCACTCCAAAATCCGGATTCAAGAATTTCACTAACATACTTCCACCAAAACCTTCATAACTTTTGATCTACAAATCCAAATTTAGTGATTCAAGTTGCCAAATCACCATAACAACTTCCTCTACAACATTTAACCTTTAAAACACCTAAACTCTCACTGGATGTCAGTTGAAATATATCTTCAAAGAGGCTGTCCAGTTTTGTGTTCTTCAACATTCTTATGTAAGTCGATTTCCTTGTATTTCTTGCACTTTTCTTATGTTTTTCTTGCATCTTTCTCCATGTCTCTTGAGTTTTTCTATCCATGAAAGGCGCTTAGGTGTCTAGATGGTAGATTACACACCATTGTCTTCAAGACACCTAATGAAGGTGGTAATCCATGATCCATACATCAAAAACTCAAGAACGTAAATTTTGATGTACATGCATGTAACTTTTTCTTACAAATCTTAGATGTTTGATCACATGCATGTGTTTATAAAAGTTAATAGCTTATTTTGATCTAAACATAATCTTTTATGATCCTAAATAAGTGTTATAATTTAAGATTCAAACCATTGAATGTAAAGAAATTGCTAGAACACTTTAAACCTTTAAAACTTCCATTTTTTAAATCTGGCAGATTGCATGCATGTACTTCATTCGGACATATCTTGAGTTTTAACCATTTAAAATACATGATTCTTTTTCTAAAAGTTAGTTTTATGTCTTATCTTTCCAATCCATGTACTTTCATGCCAAAATATTGAGTTTTGACCCACGAAACCCTACCCACAAGTTAGATGTACAAACAGACTAGCTGAGCAGAATAAAACTTGAATTTAAACTGATATATCTCTTTCATAAAACCTTTAAAATACATGATTTTTCTTCTGGAATTTAATTTAAAGAGTTATCTTTTAAATGCAGGTAGTTTCAACGAAAAACATAAAGATTTGACCTCCCAACCAAACATGCAAAGGTAAGTGTGCACTGAAAAGAGTGCTGGCAGATTTTTACATGCAATTTTAAGTAATTATAGCTCCCTCATAAAGCATGAAAATGCAATGATTCTTTATCTAAACATTAGTTCAATGCGTTAGCTTTAAAACCCCATAAAATATAAAGAAAAACTCGAAGGTTTGATACCCCAAATGGGTAAAATAAAATAAGTGTGCAGACTGATTTGAAGTCAGTGACACATAAGTTTATAAAATATAATTTAAATAGTTATACAACTTCAAAAATAATGAAAGTTATGTTAAAAGTTCCCTAAGACACTAAATAATAACATATAAAAAGTTGGCAAATTAAACCATTTTTAAGGTATTAAAATAACTTGTGGAAGTGGACTAAAAATCTGGACAGCAACAAACATTTAGCTTTAGATATGAGAAAAGTAACTTTTAAGAAATATTAGACTATGTAGCACATAAAGTAAAATATTTTACAATATACAAGTTAATTATAATATAAAACATGTACAATAGAAATATACACTCAAATGAGCATATAAGTATAAAGTGCATACCAACAAGAATAAGACTTATAAGTATACATTTTTAGGAAATTCAAAAATTAACATATAAATAAAGGTGAAACTAAACATATTTGTATATATAAAGTAAGTAGGATTATATATATAAACTAATATACTACATAAAGGACTATAAATATAAAAAACTTATAACTATAATTGATAAAAATGTACATCTCAATAAGTTCACCATTTTCCCTAAGAAAATTCTTGAAATAAACCTTTAAATAGTGTACATAGAAAGTGCAACATTATATGAAATTATAAGAGCTAAATAATATTTTATCCATAAGGTTAGACATAGACTAATATTCAATTTCGTTAATATAGGAAGGATTTAAGTCGGATTGAGCATCAAACGGAAAATTGTTGGACACAGCTATACACTGTGAGTATCATAGCCCCTTTTTACTTTGTTTTTAAATATTTTTGGGTGAAAAGCATGTTATAAAGTTTTTAATGGTTGCTCTATGATTGAAAAATGTTATTGTTGAATTAAATTGTTTGTGCACTAAGTTAACTATGCTAAAATAAAATTGCTTGAGTTAAAAAGTGTAAGTCCCTGAAACGTGGAATTAAAATTTAGTGACACTACCATTAACTCGAATGGGGGCCTGCGGTTTTGTGGATAACGCTATTAGGGTTTGGACATCCCCACTTAAGGTCGACGGGCCTTGGGTGCACATTTCCTAAAATTAAAAGTTGGGTTCTACACATGTGAGAAATAGCTCACCGCTGAGGTAGGACTGGTTACATTAGGGGCATCGTTGTCTGAATGGTTTGGTAGTGGCTCATGGCGGATAATTGCTAGCGTATTGTGACTTGTGCTAAAAATATATTTGAGCAACCAGATACTTAATGTCTTGTGAACAAAAGTTTCAAAATAACAACTTATGGATACTAATTTAATTTTTGTGCATAAAAAACCTATGAACTCACCAACTCTTTGTAGTTGACCTTTTTAATTCATGCTTTTCAGGTACAAATAAGTAAGTGTTGGCAAGTAGGTGCATTTTGTGTTACAACATCAACATCAAGAAACTTTAAAATCTTTTATTGTTAGCTTAATCTATTGTAAATTTTGGGAACAAATTCGGTTGTAATATTTTAACATTTGAACTACTTTTGATTAAGGTCGTAGTTGGTGTTGTGTATTACCTCATGCTATGAAACCTTATGCTGTCGTATCTCGTGTTTCCTCTTTAGCGGTGTGTGACATACCATTATAACTACTACTCATGACCAATAGCCTTTAGATATCCATTTTACAAGTAATAGGTGTCCATAACCCATAACCATGGCCCTTGAACCATTTTAACCACTAGATATCCATAACTCATACCGATGGCCCTTGAACCATTATAACTACTAGCCATGACATTTAGCCTATAGATATCCATTTTACAAGTAATAGGTGTCCGTAACCCATAACCATGGCCCTTGAACCATTATAACCACTAGATGTCCATAACTCATAGCGATGGCCCTTGAACCACTATAACTACTAGCCATGACCAATAGCCTATAGATATATCCATTTTACAAGTAATAGGTGTCCATAACCCATAACCATGGCCCTTGAACCAATATAACCTGTAGATGTCCATAACTCATAGCGATGGCCTTAAACCATTATAACTATTAGCCATGACCAATAGCCTATAGATAGCCATTTTACAAGTAATAGGTGTCCATAACTCATATCCATGCCCTTGAACCATTATAACCAGCAGATGTCCATAACTCATACCGATGACCCTTTAACCATTGTAACTACTAGCCATGACCAATAACCTATAGATATCCATTTTACAAGTAATAGGTGTCCATAACCCATAACCATGGCCCTTGAACCAATATAACCACTAGATGTCCATAACTCATAGCGATGGCCCTTGTACCATTATAACTACTAGCCATGACCAATAGCCTATAGATATCCATTTTACAAGTAATAGGTGTCCATAACCCATAACCATGGCCGTTGAACCAATATAACCACTAGATGTCCATAACTCATACCGATGGCCCTTGAACCATTATAACTACTAGCCATGACCAGTAGCCTATAGATATCCATTTTACAAGTAATAGGTCATAACTAGGGTTGTGTTCGGGTCCGGAACCGGACCGAACCGGACCGGAACCTGTAAAACCCGGAAACTGGAAAAAGGAAATTTCAAAGACCGAGAACCGGACCGATTAAACCGGTTACGGGCCCGGCCCGGGTCCGGTTTGGTTCGGTCTTCAAGCGGGTTTAGAACCGGTGAACCCAGTTTTTGTGTTTGCCATCCGATTATTCATTTTCAGTGCATATTTTTTTCTTAAAGTATATAACTTAAATATTTTAGCGTATTTTTAATACAAGTGTGATGTTTGCGGGTGTTCACGGGTTTCTTCAAATAATATATGTTTCTAGTATAAACCTAATATACCTTTTATTTCGACATATATACATGAAACTCGTAAGTTTATATAGTTATTTAAATGCCGGTTCCAAACCCGAAAAGACCGGAACCGAACCGCGACCGGAACCGGTAAAGCCGGTCTGTTATTTTTAATAAAATCTAAGAACCAGGAACCGGACCGGTTAAGCCGGTTCCGGTTCGATTCGGTGCCGGTTAAGGTTCAGTGCCGGTTCGGTTTCGGTTTTTCGGTTTTTATACACACCCTAGTCATAACCATGGCCCTTAAACCAGTATAACCACTCGATGTCCATAACTCATTGCGATGGACCTTGAACCATTATAACTACTAGCCATGACCAGTAGCCTATAGATATCCATTTTACAAGTAATAGGTGTCCATAACCCATAACCATGGCCCTTGAACCAACATAACCACTAGATGTCCATAACTCATAGCGATGGCCCTTGTACCATTATAACTACTAGCCATGACCAATAGCCTATAGATATCCATTTTACAAGTAATGGATGTCGATAACCCATAACCATGGCCCAAGAACCAATATAACCAGTAGATGTCCATAACTCATAGCGATGGACCTTGAACCATTATGACTACTAGCCGTGACCAATAGCCAATACATATCCATTTTACAAGTAATAGGTGTCCATAACCCGTAACCATGGCCCTTGAACCATTATAACCACTAAATGTCCATAACTCATACCGATAGCCCTTGAACCATTATAACTACTACCCATGACCAATAACCTTTAGATATCCATTTACATGTAATAGGTGTCCATAACCAATAACCATGGCCCTTGAACCATATTAACCACTAGATGTCCATAACTCATACCGATGACCCTTGAACCATTATAACTAGTACCCATGACCAATAGCCTATAGATAACCATTTTACAAGTATTAGTGTCCATAACCCATAACCATGGCCCTTGAACTAATATAACCACTAGATGTCCATAACTCATACCCTTGGCCCTTGAACCATTATAACCACTAGCCAAGACCAATAGCCTATAGATGGCCGTTATACAAGTAATAGGTGTCCCTAATACATACCCATGACCCTTGAACCATTATAACCACTAGATGTCCATAACTCATACCGATGGCCCTTGAACCATTCTAACTACTAGCCATGACCAATAGCCTATAGATATCCATTTTACAAGTAATAGGTGTCCATAACCCATAACCGTGGCCCTTAAATCAATATAACCTATAGATGTCCATAACTCATAGCGATGGACGTTACACCATTATAACTACTAGCCATGACCAATAACCTATAGATATCCATTTTGCAAGTAATAGGTGTCCATAACCCATAACCATGACCCTTGAACCAATATAACCAGTAGATGTCCATAACTCATAGCGATGGCCCTTGAACCATTATAACTATTAGTCATGACAAATAGCCTATAAATATCCATTTTACAAGTAATAGGTGTCCATAACCCATAACCATGGCTCAAGAACCAATATAACCAGAAGATGTCCATAACTCATAGCGATGGCCCTTGAACCATTATACCTACTAGCCATGACCAAGATCCTATAAATATCCATTTTACAATTGATAGGTGTCCATAACCCATAACCATGGCCCTTGAACCAATATAACCACTAGATATCCATAACCCATACCCATGGCGCTTCAACCATTATAACCACTAGCCATGACCAATAGCTTATACATGGCCGTTTTAAAAGTAATAGGTGTCCATAGCACATACCCTTGACCCTTGAACCATAATAACCACTAGATGTCCATAACTCATACCGATGGCCCTTGAACCACTACAACTACTAGCCATGACCAATAGCCTATAGATATCCATTTTACATGTAATAGGTCATAACCATGGCCCTTGGACCAGTATAACCACTCGATGTCCATAACTCATAGCGATGGCCCTTGAACCATTATAACTACTAGCCATGACAAATAGCCTATAGATTTCCATTATACAAGTAATAGGTGTCCATAACCCATAACTATGGCCCGTGAACTAACATAACCACCAGATGTCCATAATTCATAGCGATGGCCCTTGTACCATAATAACTACTAGCCATGACCTATAGCCTATAGATATCCATTTTACAAGTAATAGGTGTCCATAACCCATAACCATGGCCCTTGAACCAACATAACCACCAGATGCCCATAACTCATAACGATGGCCCTTGTACCATTATAACTTCTAGCCTTGACCAATAGCCTATAGGTATCCATTTTACAAGTAATAGGTGTCCATAACCCATAACCATGGCCCAAGAACCAATATAACAAGTAGATGTCCATAACTCATAGCGATGGCCCTTGAACCATTATGACTACTAGCCATGACCAATAGCCTATAAATATCCATTTTACAATTGATAGGTGTCCATAACCCATAACCATGGCCCTTGAACCAATATAACCACTAGAATTCCATAACCCATACCCATGGCGCTTGAACCATTATAACCACTTGTGACAACTCGACATTTTGGGTATGTTACTATTTTTCATTTCTTAGTTTCTATATTTAGAAAGTCTCTATTTGTAGAAACTTTCTCATTTCATATCATTTCTAATTTTAGAAAGTTTCTATTTTTAGAAAGTTTCCTAATCTCCTATCATTTTGAATTTTAGAAAGTTCCTATTTTTAGAAACTTTCCTCATTTCATATCATTTTTTATTTAGAAAGTTTCTATTTTTAGAGACTTTCCTTATTTCATTTCATTTCTATTTTTGGCATCCAAACACATAACTAGTTCACCAAACATTTATCATTTTCACCATACATCAGTGTTTAAGTATTTTTAGTTAACACAATATTTTACATTACTTATGGTGACTTCATTTCTTAAAAACATTTCTAAAATTAATACCTATGTATTATTTAAACAATAAATCAAAATAATCAATTAAACGTGACTCGTATCGAATTTTATTCCAAACCGACACATCAATTGTTGTCCTGACCACCTAGTGGCCGAACCCGTCCTCCTTGTGTCCATAATTTTCATCCCACCACCTCTTGGTGGTGTGGTTTTCTGCTTTTGAATGTTTAAGAGATTATCCTCATCTTTATCTGAATTGATTTTAAGATTATACTCTATCGTTTTCATTTAGTTGAAATTTGATTTCTATCATTATCTTTTCCTTTTAAACCTATCCCTATCTCAATTTGAATTCAAATCAATTCTTATCCTACTTTAACTCTTATTTCCTCTACACTATAAATACCACACAAAACCCTATACCTCCTCTTTTCTTTTGTTGATACCGCTGGACACACACACACAAACCGAAACCCTCTTGTTCTCGATTTCCTGCAACACCAACGAATCCCGATCATCATCATCGTAAGGTATAAACCCGATTCGTTTATTTTTATTTTGTTTCGTTCGCATGCTCGTGTAACACCGAGACTGAGGCCGAAGGTCAATAAGTCTCGGCACCCCCCTTTATCTTCTTGAACTCGAGCCGTACGTTTGCATGATCAAACTATGCATGCATGCGGGTTATTGCTTTGTATTGTCAATTTGTTCATTATTGCTTCATATTTGTTCGTTTATTGCTTTGATTCGTTAGTTTATTGTTTCGGTTGTTCATTTTGTTAAACCCTAATCATAAACCCTAGACTTTCTAATGTGACTTAAACCTTACACTCGAGTCACCGGCGTCGATAGCCGGTGACAACCAAATTGATAAACCCGAAACCACCACCAAACCGAATGGTTTTGGCCTTCGGCCAACCCTAATCCAAAACCCCAAACCTAGCCGAGACTATACTAAACCCTAGTTGACTTTCATTGACTTTATTGAGTATATATGACCAAATATTGACCCACAAGTGAAACCGGGTCGAGGCCGGATCTCGACCCAATCGTGAACCCAAACCCGAGAACCTAATCGGGCCAAGGCCCATACTTGGCCCATTTGATCTAACCAAGCCCATCGGGCCAAACTTAAGTCGGCCCATTAGTAACCAAACCCATTTGGGCCAATGCCCAAACCAGCGGCAATTCATTATCCAAACCGAACCCAATTGGGCCCAAACCCAATCCATGGCCCAACCTATTCGGTCCTAAGCCCAATCCGTGGCCCAATTGGCCCATTTAGTGGCCCAATCGGCACATATGTTCTTGCTAAATCCATTTAGCCCATCTTGGCGGGCCTTGGCCCAAGTGCCGGCACATTAAGCCAAACTTAGGCCCATTAACCCTAATCCAAGCCCATTTCATTTTAGCCTATTATCATATCCATTTCGGCCCATTAAGGCCCAATAACCCTAATTTAATATAATGTCACAATACATAAAACGTAACACAAACATATAACATAAACAAACTAATGCAATTTATTATTAGTACGCCTGTGCGTTAGCTTAGTGTTGATTGTATTATATTTGCGTTTAGGCGCTAGGAGTCTTTGAAGAGATTCTTTGAGGATTATTGAGAGCTAAGCTTTTCCCAGGTGGGTCCACAGCCCCTTTTACTACTTTTTACTAGTTTTATAAACTATCGGGGTGGAAAACATAAACTATGCTACTAATACTATGACTGTACAACAACTTTACATTTTCGTTATCGCGTTGGCATGACAAATAATTATTATACTGGACTAAGGTTACCAACAATCATTAACTAGTGGATCTAGACCATGGATATGCAGATAGTACTATTTGCTGACACTCATCCTCCCAACATTATTTGATCATTACTTGGTTATCCAAGACATCTTTCGGGAGTGTATATCCATAAAATTATGATAACATACTGGAGTTGAAGTGTTGATTGTGGACTTAGGGGTTGGTATATTAACCCAAGAGCCTTGCAAACTGTTGGGGATAATAGTCGTGCGATGACAAAACACAACAAACATTTTCAACACATTTTTATACTTAAAAGTATTAATTGTAGATTTCTCTACAATTACATTCCGTATTCATACTCATTTTACAAACTGTTAGGTCACAACACCCTGGTTTAGATGGTTAATTGATTGGTTAATTATAGCATAAGACAAATATTGTATAAGAACACGATATGAGTCAAATGTATAAATCCACTAAGTGTGGCTTGTTGCGGAATAACAAGACCACTAATCAATTACAAAGATGTGAAAGTGTAAAGTGAATTGATGAGTACTCCTTTGCAAGATGATCTCTATTTATAATGTTATAGAGATCTTACATAATGAGCAAAGGAGTAACCGAAGGACTAAGTAAGGAAAATGACTAAGATCAAGGGATTTGATCTTAGTCAGTTACTATACTGAGTATCACTCAGTCCTTCTACTCAGTCCTTGTACTCAGTATCACTATCTTATACTGAATACTGATACTGAGTTCCAATACTGATCACTCAGTATCAGACCTAAACTTAGCTATATTATTCTACATATAAATCAAAGCTAGTCTAGGTTGTTTTGTTATCTTAAGATCCAAAGGGGCAAGGCTTTTTGCCTTAACAATCTCCCCCAATCTAATGATAACAAAACAATTACAAAGAGATAAACAAAAAATACAACAGCATAGGTAGCAATATCTTATTCTTCATTTGCTCTTGATGGCTTCATTCTCATAGAAGACTTCTTGTTTAATGTGGACAAACTCTTCTCTGCTTTTGAGTTCATCCCTTCTACTATTCAGAACTGCAACAATCTTCTTTCTGAACCAAGAGTCTTCTTTCTTGGTGATCATCCATTTCTGTCCAACAAGGTGACTGATTTGAGCTCTTGGTAGATCTTCTTCAGAAATGAAGCACTCTCTATCCTCTGAGTCAGTATACATATATCCAGAAGTTGGATATATGACACTCTTTTGATCCTGAAAGACAAGGTTAGGAGGAAGAGGATACTTTCTAAGATGCTTGTATGTATGAAGGCATTCTGGTCTGTTGTTTGAGTAAGCCTCAGTCATAACACTGAGTGTTCTGTACTCTATTTCATGAAGTAAATCCTTCTCATAACATACTGCAGCTACTGCACATATCTCATCCAAGACTATTTGATCATAAGTTGATTTCTTTGGAAGCTCTTTGATCAGTCTTGTGATCTTCACCCAGTCTTGAAGACCAATTCTTTGAATATCATGAATAAATATCTTCATGGGGGGACTGGTTAAGCCAGTACAAGTGATAGTAATTCTTCCTTCTTTGAGCTTCACTTTTACTTTATTGACATCCAGATTTAACCAATGTATCCCCCTTACATTTTGAAATGTTTTGGTCCTCAAGAACTCCTTTCTTTGTTCCTTATACTGAGTCCTAGCAGCAACCATATTCCAATAATGTTGAATATGGTCTGGACCCTTTCTTGAGATTCTATGTGAAGGTCCAGGAGTATCAGTAGATGGGTCAGATTCTGGTTTAGTTTTGACTCCCAACTCTTGCTCATATAAAAATCTTTCTTGTTCTGCCCAGAGTTGTTGAGGAGTCAGTCTTGGAGCCTGCTCGGTATCACTGTCCCTTGTAAGAACAGGTCTTCTTTGTCTTGTTACCAGAGGAGCAGATTCCTCACTTGATTCAGAAGAAGTGAGAACAGCATTGATAGGTCTTCTTGATAAGGAACTCCTTCTTCTAATTACCAGATTTTCTGGTTCTTCATCATCCGAGGATGATGATGAAGAATTTTCTTGTTCTACCAGATTTAGTGCAAAGTTTACTAAATCTGGTTCTTCATCTTCATCATCAGCAATAGGCCAGATGAACGGCCTATAGACCACAATTTGCAAATTATTCTCTTCAAGAGCAGGTGGCTCAGAATAAGTTTGCTGTGGTTGGTCAGTATGAGTCTCCCCCTGAGCAGATGGCTCAAGTGGGTCTTGAACTTGTAATGCTGACCTAGTTCTTTGTCTTCGTCTCTCATACTGAATCCGAATTGGCTCAGTATGAGGGCTTTGCTGATGTTGTTGTTGTGGAGGTTGATCTTCATTCAATCTTCTTTTTTCTCCCCCTGAGCAGACGGCTCAGTTTGATCAACCTCAGTATCTCTTTGTCTCTTCTCCCCCCTTTTGTTATCATTTGATGAGGAGGGAAGAGGATCAGTATCACCACCCATGTCCCCCTCAGGTTGTTCAAGAGTAGGGGAGGGCATGGGCTCAGTTGCAGCATCAGTATCACCAGCACCTCCTTCTCCTTCTCCTTCTTCATTGTGGTCACCATGTGAGCATGGTGGAGTTTGTGGAGGCTGCTGTGGTTGTTGAAGTAGTGATACTGACTATTTTATTGAGTCAATATCACCACTCATTTTGTCCATTCTGGCTAGTATTATATTTTGAGTTTGTTGGATGGCCAGAATGTGCTGCATGATTGCTTGCAGAGTCACTTGATCTGCTGCAGCCTGAGATGCCTGAATGCCCTGCACAGATGGTGCTAAAGAAACAAAAAATATAAAACTGGTTAGAAAGAAAGGTTTATCAAATAGAATTGTGGTGTTGTTTAATTCTACAATCATATAAACAGAGTTTGTGAAGTCTGTATTTCATCTGGTTTATGATGAAATATTGTGGACTTGTGCATAGCATGTGTAAGAAGATTTTAGTAAAAGTGAGTGTGAAAATTTAAGTAGCTCAGTATAGGATAAGTCACATTTACTAAAAGGTTTGGGTTTGGGAATTCGAAGCCTGTGATGTGCTTCTTGATATTTTCAATGTTTATCACTCGGTATTAGAGTGATAACAGAAATGTGGCTAAACCCCATGGGAAATATTTGGATTTTGTGGCTTAAGGGTTTGTGATCATTTCTTGAATGATGCTACCCAACTCAAAAATAAGTTGGACATTATTCAAGCAGCACCAGTGGGTGTCAGTATGACATCAACCACCATTGTCTCTTTAAATGTTGAGACAACTGTAGACTGACACTGATCAATTTTGTGTGCTCAGTATATGAATTTTGCATAGCAGCAGTGGGCTAGCTATGTTGGCCATAAAAGGATATATATTTGAAAGATCGTTTGAGACTTTGGTCAGTATTGAGTTGGTACTGGCCAATACTTAGTCTCTATTTGGGAATGAAATATATATATATAAATTTAAGGGCTTTTTAGATATTCATACCTGAGACTCTGTCAGATTCCCTTCTAGCATCTGCAGAGGTCGGTGCAGGATCATGTGTTTGTTGATGTGCAGCACCAACATCTTCAATACCGACCTCTCTGTCATGCTGAGCACCTTCCAGTGTAGTTTGTGCATATTGAATCTCCACATCAAGAGGAACATGAGGTTCCTCAATTGGTTGAGCAGTTGGAGCTAGTTCTGGACCTGGAAGGTCAGCGGTGGCTGCAACTAGGCTTTGGGCTTGAAGAGATGCAGTTAATGATGGAACATTTGCAGGCTGCATCTCCTCAGATGATAAGTTTCCCATAATAACAGGGGAAAGATGTCTTCTTCTTCTTTGGAGGACCAGTGGTGTGTCTTCTGAGGACTCAGTATAAGAAGCTGTGTCAATATGAGGAGCATCAGGATCTTGTGCAGGTGGAGAGATATGTTGTTGAGTTGGTTCTTGGACTTGTGGAACATCCTGCATCTCAATGTCTGGACCGGCCTGTGCTCTATTACCACTATTATCATTATTATCATCATCATCATCATTGTCTGACTCAGTATCAGACATGTCTTCTGCATCATCAATGTGTTCTTGAACAATGGCCCACATAGGAGGACTTAGAAGAGGCTCTCCTTCTCTTGGTCTGTAAAAGAAAATCTTCTCACTAAGAGGAGGAAGATCAACTCTTGGACTGTGAAATTCTTCATAAATGTGTGTGGGCATTGAGTGTTGAAAGATGAGTGATAGAAATCTGCAGAAAGGGACATTGCATTCCCTTGTGTTTGCCCGAACCAGAGTAGCTAATTCATTGAAAATTAGCCGAGCATAATCAATATTTCTTCCATAGTACAGAGCATGTACTATTTGCATCCCAAATTCGTTTATTTGGTCCAAAGCTCCCGTCTTGTGGGTCATACACCGAATTATTTTTGTAATGAGAATACCCCACATAGGACCAAATTCGTTTCTTTTGATGATTCCTGTTGTTCCTCTTCGACCCAAAAATGGCAGTACTGAGCGTGCCTCTGATCTATCAACAAATGGGTCATACTGAGCTTGTGCTGGAAGCCTCAGTGTTTCACGAATAATTGCAGTAGAGACAAAAGCTCTTCTTTGATCCCTAATTACCCATCCAGCAATCATATCTGGAGAATCGAGTGTGGCAGAGTACCAAAACTCGCATAACATTTCTGGGTAAATTGCTCGAGGAGATAATGTCAGTGCACGAGCAATTGGGCAATGCTTCATAAAAGTCAAGATGTTCGTGAATTCTTGGCATACCCAGGCTTGAGGAATAGTGAAATTTGTTGTGATGTTGTTCCTCGCAAACCTGGGTACTTCATTATTTCGGAATTGGATTTCCGATTCAACGTCTGGAGCGATAAAAGTGTAATTCGCCATCTGTAATTTTGATTTGAGAAAGTTTGCTTGCTAAAAGAAAATGAAATCGTTAATCGCGGAGAGAATTGAAAAAGAGAGAAAGAAATAACAGTTAAAAAATTTAAAGTAAAAGTAAACGGTTATTTATAGGATATTTGAAAGCTAAATAAGGTATTGGGAAGTAAAAACGGCTGATTTGACTGCCTTATCCTCTGCCAACGGTAACTTTCTTATTAAGAAAGGTTATCGTTTGAGTAGTATAAGGATTAAGCTCGGTTTGAGCGCCGTAATACCCCAATACTGAGTAAAAAAAATTAATTTTAAAAAAATTTAAAAAAAATAAAAAACAATTAATTTACTCTTGAAATTAATAAAAAAAATAAAAAATTTAAATTTTGATGATAACAGACTAGTGATACTGAGTGGTCAGTATCAACAGGAGTGATACTGAGCGCTCAGTTTTAAAGAAAATTTAAGAAAGATTAAGGATTCAACATACCTAATTGCCCTAGTAAATACATAAACCTTTCCTCAGGAAGAGGTTTAGTAAACACATCGGCCAATTGTTCATCTGTTGGTACATAATCTACTTCAACCTTACCTTTTTCCACATTATCTCGAATAAAGTGGTGTCTGATATCAATGTGCTTTGTTTTGGAGTGATAGACTGGGTTCTCTGTGATAGCAATAGCACTCTTGTTATCACAATGAATGGGAGTCTTATGAAAGTTGAACCCATAGTCTATGAGTTGGTACTGCATCCATAATAATTGAGCACAACAACTTCCTGCAGCAACATATTCTGCTTCTGCTGTGGAAGTTGCTACCGAATTTTGTTTCTTGGATGACCAGCCAACTAGTCTTCCACCTAGGAATTGACATCCTCCACTTGTGCTCTTTCTGTCCAATCTACAACCTGCAAAATCTGCATCTGTGTACCCTTCAAGGTCAAAGTTTGAGTCTTTGGGATACCAAAGACCCAGGTTAGGAGTACCTGTAAGATATCTAAAGATACGCTTAACTTCTTTCATGTGTGATTCTTTAGGATCAGCCTGATACCGAGCACACAAACCTGTGGCAAATATGATATCAGGTCTACTCGCAGTTAAGTAAAGTAAGGAACCAATCATACCTCGGTATGTGGATTGACATACTGGTTTACCAGTTTCATCCTTACTTATCTTATCCTGAGTACCCATAGGAGTGTGCATGGAAGATAAATTTTCAAATTTGTATTTCTTTAACATGTCATGCACATACTTACTTTGATTTATAAAAGTGCCATCAGGCTTTTGTTCAACTTGTAAACCAAGAAAGTAAGTAAGTTCTCCCATCATACTCATCTGATACTGAGTTGACATTATCTTAGCAAACCAGTCACACATTGACTTGTCAGTGGAACCAAAGATAATATCATCTACATATATCTGAATGAGTAAGATGTCAGAACCTTTCCTTTTTGAAAATAATGTTTTATCAATTTTACCTCTTGTAAATTTATTTTCAATAAGGTACTCAGACATGGTGTCATACCAGGCTCTTGGAGCTTGTTTGAGCCCATATAGAGCTTTATCAAGCTTGAAAACATAATTAGGAAATTTGGGATCAACAAAACCTGGAGGTTGTTTAACATAAACTTCTTCTTCTAGTTTTCCATTTAGAAAAGCACTTTTGACCCATCTGATAAACTTTGAAATTCTTAAAAGCTGCATATGCAAGATACAACCTAATAGCTTCAATTCTTGCAACTGGTGTAAAAGTTTCATCATAGTCAATGCCTTCTTCTTGCCTGTAACCTTGAGCAACTAACCTTGCTTTGTTTCTGATGACAACACCATCCTTGTCCATCTTGTTTCTGAACACCCACTTAGTACCAATAATAGTTTTGCCAGAAGGAGGTGGCACTAAGTTCCAAACTTTGTTTCTCTCAAACTCTGTGAGCTCTTCTTGCATAGCCTCTACCCAATCTTCATCTATTAAAGCTTCATCAGCTTTCTTTGGTTCGATGGTAGATAAGAAACTTGAGAAGAAAAAAAATTTGCAGTTGCTTGGGTTGGAAATTCTAATTTTTTTCTTGTTTGGACACCTTCTTCAATAGGACCAATAATGTTGGAGTGTGGATGGTCTCTGTGTTCCCTTAAATTGATTCCTAAGGGAGCATTTGAAATAGGATCAACAATATCTTGTTGATTTGGTGTGTTGTCTGTCTGATACTGAGTGGAATTCTGATCAGTATTAGACAGTGCAGGTTGCTGTTCATCTTCATTTTGCAGAGATGATGTGGATTCTTGTGAAGTGTTGGATGTTTCACCTTCTTCATAGATAGAATGGTTCAGATCATTAGTTGGAAACTCAGTATGGAGGTCCTCTGTTATAGGAACTTCAGTATTAGTCTCATTTGAGTGATACTGAGTTTGAACTTGATCAGTTTCATTAAATTTATTAGGAATAAAGTGTGGATGAAACTTAGGCTGTTCAGCAATTGAGTGTTCTGGATTGCATAGAGTATCTATGCCACTTATGTCTTCACTTGCTGAGGTAGAATGCTCATTCTGATCTTCATCGAATGTGACATGAATGGATTCTACAATCATCTTGGTTGAGATGATATACACTCTGAAAGCTTTAGAGTGTGGAGAGTAGCCCATGAACACACCTTCATTTGCTTTGGGAGCAAATTTATTGAGATTTTGTTTTGTGCTGAGTACAAAGCATTTACTCCCAAAGATGTGGAAGTATTCCACATTAGGAATCTTGCCATTATATAACTCATATGGAGTCTTCAGATGTCTTTGGACTATAGTAGCTCTATTCTGAGTAAATTTTGCACAGTTTACAGCTTCAGCCCAGAAACTCAGTGCCAGTCCAGCATGGCATAATAAAGTTCTTGCAGCTTCAATCAATGTTCTATTCTTTCTTTCTACAACACCATTTTGTTGTGGTGTGTAGGCTGCAGAGAAGTTTTGAATGATTCCTTTTTTTCACAGAAATCTGCTAATACTGAGTTCTTAAACTCAGTACCATGGTCACTTCTAAGTTGCTTGACCTTGTTGCCTTTTTGAAGTTCCTCTCTTTTTATAAAGGCAATGATTTCTGTTGTTGCATCTGACTTAGTCTTGAGGAAGATGACCCAAGTATATCTTGAATATTCATCAACCAAGACTAGAGTATAAATCTTTTTGGCCAAAGATGGTGTGCTAATGGGGCCAAAAAGATCCATATGTATCATAGTAAGAGGTTCATTGATAGAATGATTGACTTTGGACTTGAATGAACTCTTCTTCTGCTTGCCCATTTCACATGCTGAGCATAACTTATCTTTTGAATAAGTAATAGTGGGCAACCCTCTCACCAGTTTCTTCATACTGAGCTCGTTGATATTTCTAAAGTTGATGTGAGAGAGTTTCTTGTGCCATAGCCAATGCAATTCTGGCTTGACTTTAGAAAGCAGGCATACTCTAATAGTTGGGTCTATTTCAGATAGGTTGACCACATATACATCCTTTTCTCTTCTAGCAATGAGTACAGGCTGCCCTTTATCATTGTAGATGATGCCTGCAACCTTCCTGAATCGAGCTTCATTGTCATCATCACACATCTGACTGATACTGAGCAGATTGTGTTTAAGACCCTCTACATAGGCAACTCTTTTAAAAGTTATGTTGCCTGCCTTGATCACACCATAACCTCATGTCTTTCCCACCGAGTCATCTCCAAACTTGACAGAAGGACCCTTCTCTGGAGTATAATTGAGAAGGTACTCCATACTGCCTGTCATGTGTCTTGAGCAGCCACTATCTAAATACCACTTTCTGTCACCCTGCACAAGACACAAAATAAGAGTTAGTTCCTTTTAGGAACCCATTTTTGAATGGGACCTTTGGTGGGATAAACATATTTTGACTTGATCTCTTTATGTGGAGAGGTCAGTATCACTTCGGGGGTAAGTTTAGAAGTTTTCTTTGGTGATACTGACTTAGTTTCTCTCCTTTTCTTTGGTACTGAGTACCTAGGACTTGAGAGATCAGTCCAGCATTCATCTCCCTTATGACCAGTATGATGACATCTATAACATTTTCTAGGTCTATTTCTAAACATATTTTCATAAGGTATTTTAGAAAAATGTTGCACTTTCGGTAGATCAGTATGAACAAGTTTTGCAAATTGTTTACTTAAAGATTTTACCTGATCACCAAGTGTTTTTAAAATGTTAATTTTGTTATTTCTAATTGGTGTATTAACATTGTTTTTAACTGGTTTAGGAGATGGAGGATCTGGTTGCTTATTTTTATTTGGCAGAGAAGTCTTTCTAATATTATTAGTGGTAGACTTCTTGTCTTTGCCAACCAAAGACCTAGTTGAAGTTGTCTTTTGTTTATCAATTTTTGAAGGAACAACTTTAACAGGTTCTTTAGATTTCTCAGTATAAGATGTTTCTGTTCCTGCAACTTCTGTATTTGATGAAACATGTGAGATAGAAGTTGTCTTATTATCATTATATAATTCAAAAGTTGTTGTATTAAATAATAATTCAAAAGGTGGAACAGCAGAAGTGTCATACTGAACTATTGGTAGCTCAGTATCAGAAATTTCTGTTATTTGAAATTCAATACTGAGTTCTTGTAGCTCAGTATAGCACTTTGAGCAGATGGAGGGACCAATAGGTTTTTCTAAAATTTCATTTTCCTCATCATCTGACTCAGTTTGACATCCAACTTCACAAAAAGCTTTAGCTTTTACAAAATTAATAGGGTTCATAGTAGAAAACTCTTCAAATAAATCAGCAAAATTGTTCCTGTTTTTAAATTGAGGATCAACACCAAGTGCAGCCCTCACATTTTCTGGAAATTGTTCATTTAAACATTTATTTAATTTTATTGAAGCATTTCCCCAAGATTTACACTGTTTTTCAAATTTCTCTTTTTCAAGTTTGTGTAAATGAGCTTTATCAGCTAATCTTTGGTTAATGTCTTTTAAATCTGAAAAGTTTAGTTCTAAATCCTTGTATTTTGCTAATTTATCCAAGTTTTCATTATTTACCCTTTCAAGTTCTTTAATTGTTAATTTTAAAGCTTTTTCTTTTTGTACAGAAGTTTTAAGATCAACAAGCATATACTCAAAAATCTTGGTTTTTTCATTCACTGAATAAGTTTGAAAGGAACTTACCTTGTACAACTGAGTGGAATCCCAATCAGTATGAACACTCATCCTCTCAGCCTCTTTAATGTCCTTTTCAAAGGAGCTCTTCAAATCATCTTCAGTGAAAGCCATAAATGCTTTATTCTCAATCTCTTCTTCATCATCACTTAACTCTTCATCCATCCAGGCTTCTGAGTAAAGTGCTTGATGAGGTGCTCCATTCCCTTCTGCCCTCTTGCCCTTGCTCCAATTCTTCAGCTTGACATATTTGTCTCTATACCTTTTTGCTCGGTATGCAATCTTCTCATTTTGGTCAGTCTCAGAAGACTTGGTATGACAATTTGCAGCAATATGTCCAGGCTTTCCACACCTATAGCACAGACCTGATCTTGGGTCAGTATTAGAAGAGCTAACACCAAGCCTCTTCTTCTTCAACTGATCCAACTTCATAGACATAAGAGCCATTTGAGTTTCAAGCTCTTCTGCCTCAGCATCAGCAAGATCAACTTTTGGTTCATCTGGCTCAGTCACAGTATAAGCCTGTTGCACAACTAGAGCCATGCCAGTGGAAGACTTGTCAGTTTTCTTCCAGTTGATCAGTCTTGCAGCATTATTCTCCTCATGATTCAACATTAAACCATACAAGGTTTGAAGAGTATATGACTCAATGTTGTTAGCAGCATTGACAGAATTTGTCATGTCAAGAAATTGTTGAGGAAGACTATCCAGGAACTTTTGAACAAGCTCTCCTTCCTCTTTTACAATGCCTACACTGATTAAATCATGGATAACAGTATTGAACCTGTTATAGAGAGTGGTGATGTCTTCATTAGGAGTTGAGAAGAAATTTTCATATTTCCTTCTCATGTTGCTTTTTCTTTGCAGCTTCACCTTTGTTGTGCCTTCATAGGTGATTGATAGGCTATCCCACATAGCCTTTGATGTTGGCAATTTCATAATTGCATTTAGTATCTCTTTGATAACAGCATTACCAATCACCCCTTTAGCTCCGGAGTCTAAAGCATACAACTGACGGTCAGTATCAGTCCAGTTGTGCTTTAGTTTAGGTACAGATCTTATGCCCTCAGGAACATCATCAGTAGCAGCAACAGGTTCCACAGTTTGTGGAATGATGGGACCATCATTTAGCACAGTGAGCATCTCATGGTGAATAGATTCAAGATACCACTGAGCTTTAAGCTTCCATTGATGGAAGTCTTTTCCATCAAAGATGGGTACTCCCTTTCCAGACATAATTGGTGCAACAATTGTAGACATTTTGGATTTTTGAGTGTTGGAGGGATAGATGTAGGAAATGGCTGCCAGGGTTATAGATCGACTAAATAAGAGTTTATTTAGCCTGCTCTTATACCAGTTGTTAGGTCACAACACCCTGGTTTAGATGGTTAATTGATTGGTTAATTATAGCACTAAGACAAATATTGTATAAGAACACGATATGAGTCAAATGTATAAATCCACTAAGTGTGGCTTGTTGCGGAATAACAAGACCACTAATCAATTACAAAGATGTGAAAGTGTAAAGTGAATTGATGAGTACTCCTTTGCAAGATGATCTCTATTTATAATGTTATAGAGATCTTACATAATGAGCAAAGGAGTAACCGAAGGAATAAGTAAGGAAAATGACTAAGATCAAGGGATTTGATCTTAGTCAGTTACTATACTGAGTATCACTTAGTCCTTCTACTCAGTCCTTGTACTCAGTATCACTATTTGATACTGAGTACTGATACTGAGTTCCAATACTGATCACTCAGTATCAGACCTAAACTTAGCTATATTATTCTACATATAAATCAAAGCTAGTCTAGGTTGTTTTGTTATCTTAAGATCCAAAGGGGCAAGGCTAAACAAATATCTTGGTTTGTGTTACTGAAAAAGTATAAGGTAAACCAGGCTACATAAACATATTTTGACGTGATCTCTTTATGTGGAGAGGTCAGTATCACTTCGGGGGTAACTTTAGAAGTTTTCTTTGGTGATACTGACTTAGTTTCTCTCCTTTTCTTTGGTACTGAGTACCTAGGACTTGAGAGATCAGTCCAGCATTCATCTCCCTTATGACCAGTATGATGACATCTATAACATTTTCTAGGTCTATTTCTAAACATATTTTCATAAGGTATTTTAGAAAAATGTTGCACTTTCGGTAGATCAGTATGAACAAGTTTTGCAAATTGTTTACTTAAAGATTTGACCTGATCACCAAGTGTTTTTAAAATGTTAATTTTGTTATTTCTAATTGGTGTATTAACATTGTTTTTAACTGGTTTAGGAGATGGAGGATCTGGTTGCTTATTTTTATTTGGCAGAGAAGTCTTTCTAATATTATTAGTGGTAGACTTCTTGTCTTTGCCAACCAAAGACCTAGTTGAAGTTGTCTTTTGTTTATCAATTTTTGAAGGAACAACTTTAACAGGTTCTTTAGATTTCTCAGTATAAGATGTTTCTGTTCCTGCAACTTCTGTATTTGATGAAACATGTGAGATAGAAGTTGTCTTATTTTTATTTGGCAGAGAAGTCTTTCTAATATTATTAGTGGTAGACTTCTTGTCTTTGCCAACCAAAGACCTAGGTGAAGTTGTCTTTTGTTTATCAATTTTTGAAGGAACACAGAGACCATCCACACTCCAACATTATTGGTCCTATTGAAGAAGGTGTCCAAACAAGAAGAAAATTAGAATTTCCAACCCAAGCAACTGCAAATTTTTGTTTCTTCTCAAGTTTCTTATCTACCATCGAACCAAAGAAAGCTGATGAAGCTTTAATAGATGAAGATTGGGTAGAGGATATGCAAGAAGAGCTCACAGAGTTTGATAGAAACAAAGTTTGGAACTTAGTGCCACCTCCTTCTGGCAAAACTATTATTGGTACTAAGTGGGTGTTCAGAAACAAGATGGACAAGGATGGTGTTGTCATCAGAAACAAAGCAAGGTTAGTTGCTCAAGGTTACAGCCAAGAAGAAGGCATTGACTATGATGAAACTTTTGCACCAGTTGCAAGAATTGAAGCTATTAGGTTTTATCTTGCAATGATGAAACTTACTTACTTTCTTGGTTTACAAGTTGAACAAAAGCCTGATGGCACTTTTATAAATCAAAGTAAGTATGTGCATGACATGTTAAAGAAATACAAATTTGAAAATTTATCTTCCATGCACACTCCTATGGGTACTCAGGATAAGATAAGTAAGGATGAAACTGGTAAACCAGTATGTCAATCCACATACCGAGGTATGATTGGTTCCTTACTTTACTTAACTGCGAGTAGACCTGATATCATGTTTGCCACATGTTTGTGTGCTCGGTATCAGGCTGATCCTAAATAATCACACATGAAAGCAGTTAAGCGTATCTTTAGATATCTTACAGGTACTCCTAACCTGGGTCTTTGGTATCCCAAAGACTCAAACTTTGACCTTGAAGGGTACACAGATGCAGATTTTGCAGGTTGTAGATTGGACAGAAAGAGCACAAGTGGAGGATATCAATTCCTAGGTGGAAGACTAGTTGGCTGGTCATCCAAGAAACAAAATTCGGTAGCAACTTCCACAGCAGAAGCAGAATATGTTGCTGCAGGAAGTTGTTGTGCTCAATTATTATGGATGCAGTACCAACTCATAGACTATGGGTTCAACTTTCATAAGACTCCCATTCATTGTGATAACAAGAGTGCTATTGCTATCACAGAGAACCCAGTCTATCACTCCAAAACAAAGCACATTGATATCAGACACCACTTTATTCGAGATAATGTGGAAAAAGGTAAGGTTGAAGTAGATTATGTACCAACAGATGAACAATTGGCCGATTTGTTTACTAAACCTCTTCCTGAGGAAAGGTTTATGTATTTACTAGGGAAATTAGGTATGTTGAATCCTTAATCTTTCTTAAATTTTCTTTAAAACTGAGCGCTCAGTATCACTCCTGTTGATACTGACCACTCAGTATCACTAGTCTGTTATCATCAAAATTTAAATTTTTTATTTTTTTTATTAATTTCAAGAGTAAATTAATTGTTTTTTATTTTTTTTTAAATTTTTTTAAAATTAATTTTTTTTACTCAGTATTGGGGTATTACGGCGCTCAAACCGAGCTTAATCCTTATACTGCTCAAACGGTAACCTTTCTTAATAAGAAAGTTACCGTTGGCAGAGGATAAGGCAGTCAAATCAGCCGTTTTTACTTCCCAATACCTTATTTAGCTTTCAAATCTCCTATAAATAACCGTTTACTTTTACTTTAAATTTTTTAACTGTTATTTCTTTCTCTCTTTTTCAATTCTCTCTGCGATTAACGATTTCATTTTCTTTTAGCAAGCAAACTTTCTCAAATCAAAATTACAGATGGCGAATTACACTTTTATTGCTCCAGACGTTGAATCGGAAATCCAATTCCGAAATAATGAAGTACCCAGGTTTGCGAGGAACAACATCACAGCAAATTTCACTATTCCTCAAGCCTGGGTATGCCAAGAATTCACGAACATCGTGACTTTTATGAAGCATTGCCCAATTGCTCGTGCACTGACATTATCTCCTCGAGCAATTTACCCAGAAATGTTATGCGAGTTTTGGTACTCTACCACACTCGATTCTCCAGATATGATTGCTGGATGGGTAATTAGGGATCAAAGAAGAGCTTTTGTCTCTACTGCAATTATTCGTGAAACACTGAGGCTTCCAGCACAAGCTCAGTATGACCCATTTGTTGATAGATCAGTATAAGGATATTTTGACTCATATCACTTCGGCCAATTGTTACTGACTTTTTCAGTCATAAAACTATTTTCTCAACAAACATTTTGGGTAGCAAACACAACATTTTCAATATAAACACTCAAACCTTGTGGATTCACTCAACATTATTTGTTGACCCTTTTACTTATGTTTCTCAAGTGATTTAGGAGCTCAATGATACTGGAGGATATGAGCAGTGGATTATCGTGAGCCATGAATGATCATTTAAGTTTACAAACAATCATTTCATTTTCAAAACTTTCTATTTTAGGAAACTACTAATTTTGAAAACTTTCCATTTTTAGAAGGTAAACCATTTTTATTATGTTATTTACGTGGTTGTTTGTTTACTTAATTTTTGCTATGTTGTCATGAACGTTACACCTCCGTTCTTCTGCAAAACATTTTAAATGTAGAAAAACTCATTTTTGGCGGGGTGTGACAGAGTGGTATCAGAGCTTAAGTTATAGTGAATTAGCAAGCCTTGTCTATAAAATCAAAAGATTTTTGGACAAAACAAAATTTTCTACAACTTTTACCAAAAACCAAAAGTTCATGGCACGTTGAGTCTCATATCCCGAAGTTTCATTATTCTTAGATTAGAACATTGCCTTAGTTAGTATTGCCTTATATTAACATTTAGCATATCGTCTAATTGCCCAATTTTATGTTCTATCAATAGTGCAACTTATTTATTAGAATGTCGTTATCGAGTGTTATCGATATTTCGTCCGACTCCGAATATGATAGTGATCAGAGTACTGCTACACCTAGAAGTATTCCTTCGTCTCCAGTTGTTCCATGGCATCGATGACCAAGAAAACGTCATATCCCTATTATCCCAAATGGTCCTCCGACGCCAGCTATTGGCCAACGTCCTATTTTTTTCGTAAGTTTGAGGGTGGTATTTTATTTGTGTCTACGCCTGTGAAGCCGCGTCATAATTTAACTCCAAGAACCCCTCGACGACAAGAACCAGTGCTAGAACTAGAAACAATATCAGAAGCAGAGGAAGAGGAAGAACCAGAAGAGGAGTCAGAGCCTGAAGAGGACTCTGAAACAGAAGATGAACCAGAAGAAGACGACGAGTCATCGCCGCACGTTTAATTCTACTTTTCGTTATTTAAATTTTTTTCTTAGCTATTATATATATATAGATATAATAGTTTTAATCTGTTATTTTCTTTTTGCGTAGTTTGGCGGGACGTGCCATTCTTTTCAAAACTTAACCATTAGGAAATGTTTCTAATAAAAGTATTATTTTATTAATTAAAAAGATCTTCTTATTTTTGTAATTAGTAATTTCTTTTGTCTATACTACTACTAGTATTACTATATCTACTACTACTACTATTACGACTATTACTACTACTACGACATTTGAAGATGCTGTGAATCGAGCAACAAGGCTGATTGATGATGCTCTTAGAAGTGGATCGCTTAAAGACAAGTTGGTGGTGTCTTTCAAATCATCTAAGCCTCCGAGTAACGACAACAGGAAGCGTACCTACAACAACAATCAGCAAATGTACAAAGGGAACAAGTATCAGAAGATCAAAGAGCTATGCCGCCTCCAACCAGAGCAACAACAGTCATAACAACCAGTCGAACCCTGATGCAAAAGCGTATACTGGAAGCAAGCCCAAGTGTATCAAGTGTAATTACCATCATGATGGTCAGTGTGAGAAGTGTTATAGATGTGACCGTTGGGGACACAATTTCAGAAAGTAAACGCCTAATACTCCTCCCAAAATTTTCGTCTGTTAGTAGTGTGGTGATCCAAATCAGTAACGTAACCGTCGTCCGAAGCTCAACAACAACAACAATAACGAAAACAACAACAACAACTACCGTAACAACAACCACAATGGCAACAACAACAATGATCATCAGAATCGTCGTGGTCAAGCGTTCGTCATTGGTGCTCAAGAAACTCGCGAAGATACCAATACCGTTACCGGTACATTTATTATCGACAATCATTTTACTTCTATTTTACTCGATTCGGGTGCCGATTTGAGTTTTGTGTCGACCGACTTTAAAAGATTCTTAGATATTGAATCATCGTCTTTAGAGGTCAGTTATGAGATTGAATTAGTAGATGGCAAAGTAATTAGGTCTAGTGAGATATATAAAGGCTGTAAGCTTGATCAAAACAATCATATGTTCGAAATTGACAGTTTTCCTGTAGAGCTAGGTAGTTTTGATATCGTCATAGGGATGGATTGGTTATCTAAAAACTATGTTGAAATGTTATGCCACAACAAACTAATTCTCATCCCTTTATCAAAAACAGAAAATTAATAATACAAAGTGAACAAAGAAACAAAAATATCAAAATCATAAACTCCGTAAAAGCACAAAAATATCTTCGTAAAGGATGCCAACCCTTCTTCCTCATGTCATTGACAAGCAGTCTAAAGATCGTAAGATCGAGGACATTCCTATCGTTCGTGATTTTATTGGCGTTTTACCTGGCGAAGTGCCTGAACTACCACCTCGGAGACAAGTTGAATTCTGCATCGATTTGATTCCACAATTCGCTCCTATCACGCGTTCTCCTTATCGTCTTGCACCGTCTGAAATGCAAGAACTTTCATCTCGATCGGTAACAAAGTACTTCTTTATCTTAATTTCATTCGACCGAGTTTCTCACCCTGGGGAGCTCCGGTACTCTTCATTAAATAGAAAGATGGTTCAATGAGAATGTGCATTGACTATCGAGAATTGAACAAAGTTACCATAAGGAATCGATATCCTCTTCCCCGTATTGATGATCTATTCGACCAACTCCAAGGATCGAGTTTCTACTACAAGATCGATCTTCGTTCAGGTTGTCACCAGTTGAAGGTTCGTGATGAAGTATACCAAATACATTGTAACTGATTGACCACTTGGTCAACCCCCTAGTATGCTTGGTTCGAACCATACTGTCAAGAACATGAACTTGTTCTTGCCGGTTTAAACCAACTAGCTAGTTTAATCCCTCAAAGCGGAACTGAGATTAAACTTAATCCTTAAACCCTAAAGGATTGGGATATTGGAAATCTAAACTAGATTAACAAGAAAGAAACCTTGTACGGAAAGCTCGAACACACACAATGCTTGTGTGTGTTCATCGAACACTCACCAAGAACCCTAGGGTTCTTGGTGTTCTCGTCCGATCGAACAAGAGGGAAGAGGAGAAAAAGTTTCCCAAAACATACCTTAATCTTGCTTAAGTATGTCCACTGATGATGAACACGATGAGAGATCCTCTAGTTGATCACTTGCAATGATCCTTGTTCAAGACTTGAAGAACACAAAGAACGAACGAATAACACAAGGCTTGTGTTTTTGGGGTGTGTTTCGGCCGAAATAGGGAGGAGGGGGAAGGAAATTTCGTGGCTTAGGGTTAAGCATTAGAGACATTAAGTGAAGCCTTAGATCTTCTGTTTATAATAGAAGATCTTTCACTTAAGTCCTTCTAATTTAATTAAGAAACGTTTTTTAATTAAACTTTTCCTTTTTACACTTCCATCCCTTATAGTTTATCTATTTATTATTGTTGCACTTGATTATTAAATGTCTAGTATTATACACTTATTTATTTCGGTATTATATACACGAAATATATACTTTGTATTTTATACTTTTAATAATTAATTATATAATAAACTTTATATAATTTAGACAATAATATTATCCAATTACCATATGATTTAATTGCTTTAAATCATATTATGGATAATCTATAATTAACACATTGTATATTTACTCAACTAGTAAATGTACAAATACTTGTATTAATTAGTTAGTTAAACTAATCTGGTAATAAGTTGAACTTAACTTAATACTTAACTGATTCATAAATGACTATTATGAATCATTCCTCTTCGTATAACATTGCATATCTTTCTCGTATTACGTGCACTCACCGGTGTGACCCTTAAGTGTTTCGTAGGCATGGATGTATCACCATAGGTTGACTAGCTGTGCACATAATTCCAACAGACTCCCACTTGTGCAAGTTCGTAACCTTAGTTTGATGACACGAGCTACAGTGGCCCTCTAGATAGGCATGTAGGTAACCAACCCCATAGAAACAGCTTTGTAACCCAGGTATAGTTTTTGAAAAACTCTTTTAATAGCGTTGCCTAGTAAAGAACACTCTGTCTTTACTTCTTGGGTAACATGTTAGGTTCATCCCTTGCAGCATGATATTTGTGATAACGAATACGAGTATGGTAGAAATTATCAACTCATGTACTCGAAATCATTTCTTGACCTCTTGATTTAAAACTGTGTGATAACGACAAAGAACAAATCAGTTCGTTGAGCACGGCCGTGCATTTTCAGTTTATTATCAGTCAAGGGACCCTTAAATATCTCTCCAAAGAAGGAGGCGCAATTACCATCTTGTTATATTTCGATTCATAATACAACTTCCTCTATACCCAGTAAGACCACGTATGACAACCATGTTTCAGGCTTGACTAAGACGAACCAAAGTACATTAGTAATTGTATCCTAAACTAAATACCCCAGGCTTAAGGACAATACTAGTGAATAATACTTTTGAACTTTTCAACCAAGAAGTATTATCACGGTGGTCAATCCAATATTCGTCGAGCTCCAACAGAATATCACCGATATTTGGTTTACACAAAACTTGTGTAGCTATCTTCGAAGAACTTCGAATCTACCACCAAATACCGCAATGACGTTAACGTCCCATCAAGGTTTCCACCAAGACGAGTAGTCACGGATTATATCTTTTGAATAAAGTAACTTTTATTCATGGATCTTTTAAAACATACAAAGTCTGAATAATAATGATGCTAACTCATGTATTATTCCTCACTGGACATAGATACAGAATTATTACTGATCATTACTTATTCCTTTTGCTCGTGTTGATTACTTAATGACTTTTACAACCTTAGTTGTAACTTTGTCACTGAACCAATCATTTCAATTAAACTAAAGACATACGACAAGTATTTGAAAAATACTATTTCTTTTGCCTTTGCTAGATTTTGTTCTTGCAACATTCTAGAACATATTCTAATCTTTCCTTTTATGCAATTCGGTAAACATAGGAGGATTGGAAATTAACTCCTTAGTTTCTTGAATTCATAAAATTCTCCTTGTAACTAAAGCCTCTTTTAGTTCTTGATTTGTAGATATATCAACACTAGTTAAAGAAATTTCCTTAAATGATTATGTTATCCACTGGAGTGTGAACAAACTATTAGATATGCAATAATTAATCACAAGACTCGTCATCACGCTATTAGGTTTACAATAATCTAATTAACGATCATTTATTATTTCTTTTAACTATCTGGCTAACGACTTGGTAAAACCTTGTTGTTAATATCCTAACTAACTTACCATATTCATTAGTACCTCTAAGGAATATGTTAGTCATAGCTCCCACTAAATTTTATGGAAATAAGCTTCACTTAAACTACTACTTTTGACCTAGTCAAAACTTATAGTTTAACCCTTTAAGAATTAATCAATTATCAAAGTCATCCTTTGGATTTGCGAATATCCAACATTCCTTTTGAGGCAATCATGACTTTTAATGGTTATTGTATCTAATAAGTATAAGACACTTGAAACGATACTTCCAATTCTTAAGTGTATTAGTATCTTTTAAGAATCTCATTTAATGCCAAAGTCATTTCTTGGATTTCTCAAATATCCATTATTCCTATTAGGGAATTATGACTTGATCAAATGTTGTATTTATTACAAGTATAAAAGACTTGCAATAATACATTTTAATTCTTAAATTCTTTAATATAGTTTGTCCCTTTTAAGAGTTCATTTAATGTCTAAGTCATTTTCCTTAGATTATACGAATATCCAATTATTCCTATTAGGGAATTATGACTTCATTAAATTCCTTTATCACAAGTATGAAAGACTTGTAATAATACTCTTTAAAGTCTATCTTGATTATATCCAATATAATCATACTATATTAACATTAATACTTTAAAACTTACTATCATAAGTAACCATTACTTAAGATGTTTTAAATAAGTTCAATGTACCTTGAATTTTATGCTTTCCATAAAAACTCTTAAATACTTTTATTAGAAAAACTTTCTAATTACTAGCATCTAAGTAATTTGAGCTTCTAAGATATTCACACAACAATCAAACAAATATAAACAATGAGATCATTATCAAGTCAATACTTGACTTTATAATCTAGTCATAAAACTTGACTAGTATAATCAACACACATGCACACACAATATAATTCAACCATGGATTCAACGATAAACTTAAAATACCAAAATTTATCATAAAAATAGAAAATGTAATTTTGTTCAAAACAACTTAAAAATGAAAATTATTTTACTGAATCCATACGAAAAAATACTGAATTAAAACGTGGTGCTTGTGGGATCATTATCTCATGTTAGTCCATCTCAATTTTCATCATCTCATGCAATAAAATATTGCTAAAGTTGAGTTACTCGTAATAACTTTTACATGTAGGAAAGGAGTATCTAGAAGTTGGTCAAGTCAACTGAGTAGCAAGCATGGCCTCCTTCCCTTTGACCCTTGCCACGACCAAGAAACCATTTCTCGGTCCTTGCGTTGCTTGGCTTTACCTTCTAGAACTTTTGTTTGACTCCATTACCCTTTCGGCATGTCGTGGCTGGGATCGGTTTTATTCTTTCCCTTTCCACTGCGCGTCTTTCTCTGATCACTACCAACATCGGTTACTGCGTGATCATTCTTAAACTTGGTCCCTAAATCATCTCAGTAGTCTTGAGCACGGAATGTAGCTCAACAATGGATTGCTCCATGTTATGCATGTTGTAGTTGACTATATAAGATTTATAGTCATCTAACAACGAGTTGAGTATCATTATTGTTGCTAACTACAACGGTACTGGGTGTCCTAGTCATTCAACATGATCCATGTGCTCTTTCATTTTCATGACGTGAGCACTTACTGATGGTCCCTTAACCATATTGCAAGAGTTGAACACTCTACAAGCGTAATATGCTTGTACTGGTTCATTTCTAGCATTCGCGTCAGGGGCATTTAGCATTGCTCTTTCTAGAACATTTCCTTTTCTCTCATGCCTAAGCATAATCCGAAGATCACGCTTCCAATTGAGAAATATTGACCCAGTCAATTTGTCCTGTTCTAGAAACAAGCATAGTGAAAGATTATTGGTACATGTCGTTGTGGTTGTTGCTGCCATCTACAAATCAAACCCAGTTTAATTAGTAATCATCAACAAACATTATCTAAAATATATTATAAACCCGTAATTAATATTTTAGGCCTAGGATCCATATAGCACATTCTCGCCGCAAGGTTTGGGCACTTCCCGACGAGACATGCTATTTCTGGTAGGTAGCATCCTTACCAATCGTACCAAAACTTGATACGATTCCTAGGGGTCGTAGAATCTATAGACTTTTAACTTACTACAACTTTGTACAATTTAATTGCACATTTCTAAGTTTGAAATAAAGTCTAGTATGTTTATTCTACTCAAGTACTTTTTGGGCCGGGACTCCCGATTATCACCAAAGTAGATCAGACCATCTAAGACAGTGCGATGTTCTGCGTCGGGACTCCCGATTATCACAGAACCTTACGCACCATAACACTCGCAATGATTTGAATCCATATCTAAGGTTCTTTCTCCTTACAATATGAATATCGTTGAACAAGTGAGGTGTTCCATTAGATGGATAGTACTTCGATCTAAGATTTTCTTGGGTTTGTTTAAGTCGTAAAGTAAACTTAAACCTTATTCCAATTTTAATCTTTATTTAAAAATGTGCGACTTGTGTTATTCAAGAATTCCACAAGACGCCTTTCTAAATATCTTTTAAAACTTTATGTTTTAAATTTGTTCGATTTTACTTTGTATACCTAAAGACGAGGTGTACAAAAAGATATTACTATGTTTAGTGAAAAACCTTATCTTAATAAAACGTACTTGTTTTATTTACTTTGAAAAACTTTAAACCCTATGTTAAACTTTAAAATAGAGATTTTAATTCTTTATGACTTACGAACACGAGTCATAACTCTAATTTAACATAACTTAGTTTTTCCATGTCTAATAATAAAATTAAACATTTACTTATTAGATTCTCCAAAATATGTCCAAGGGACACATTTGTAAACTATGCAATTTTCTCGTGTAGCTCCACTAATTCCAACAACCATGATGGAATTTGTGGATGAACACAATCACTACTTTAAACTTGGTGAACACTAATAATCTTATTATATAAAAACTATATATAATAATCTTAGTTTGTTTGAACCATTCTTATATTCAACCTAGACTTAGTTAAATATAGGTTCTTAAATTTCTTATGTTATTTAACCCTTGATCATTAACTAGTTATAATTGCTTATAACTTTATACAATCTAATATCTTATAACTTTCGTACTATTATCTAATTATAATAAAACCTTACTTTGTATAATTTCTAGTTGTTTACAACTTTGTACATTTCTAGTTTAATTATAACTTAATACAAATTTCTAGTTATTTAATATTACACCTAAAATGATCGAAATAACATACATATATTTATTGTTCCACTTTAATCTCGATATATATATATATATATATATATATATATATATATATATATATATATATATATATATATATATATATATATATAAGTGGGATCCGGTGAGAACTCCAAAAACGGAAAGGACTCGTGAAGACACCTCTAAAAAATTTAAAAAAATTCCGAAAAAATTTATATAACTCCCCATGATTATTACTACATTTGACAAAAAACAAATTTGAAAAAAAATTATGATCCACTTTTTTTGCGGATCATAACAATGATCCATATTTTTTTTGTGGATTGTTATTATGATCCATATTTTTTTTTTTGGATCATTTTTGAAAAACTTTTTTTTTGATCTTATAGGCTGCGATTTAGATATTTAAAAAATAAATTTTTTTGAAAAAAGTTTGTTTTGGATCATTTTTAGTGTTTTTTTTGAAGTCCTCGCAGTCCTCACCGGGAAAAGAGTCATCACCGGATAAATGATCCAAAAAAAAAATATGGATCATAATAATGATCTACAAAAAAAATATGGATCATTGTTATGATCCGCAAAAAAAAGTGGATCATAATTTTTTTTCGAATTTTTTTTTTGGTCAAAGGTAGTAATTCTCTTGGTGAGTTATATATATTTTTTCGGAATTTTTTGAAATTTTTATGAGGTGTCCTCGCGAGTCCTTACCTTTTTGTGAGTTCTCACACGATCCCACTTATATATATATATATATATATATATATATATATATATATATATATATATATATATATATATATATATATATATATATATATATATATATATATATATATATATATATATATATATGTATGGTGCGATTCAGCGCAGAACCGTTTAAAGCTGCAGAACCGCAGAACCATGTATCGACCAATCATGTTGCAGCAAATATTATTTATTATCTATTTATTATTATTAGTCTAAAAGGGTAGTTTAGTCAAATAACAAAACCCATAAATATATGGAAACTAATAAATCATGTGCTGGATACCTAAAAACATGGCAAGTGAGTTTTGTTTTCCTTTATCCCGTAATCAATTTAAGATCATAAAACCAATTATATAGTTATTTTTACTAATCAACGCAGTTTTCCATACACCGTAAACAACGTAAAATTGATTAATCTAACCAGAATAAAGATGAATAACGAGCAAGAAAATTCAATAAACGCGGCAGAAAACATGGATGAAGATTATAAATCAGCAACACACTCCAGAAAATAAACATTCATTGTATATTCGTTAAATCTGTAATTTCCAAGTTCTAACATTGGATGTTCACGACCTGTAAGTAGACTTATTCATTATACACTGAATGATCGTGATATTGAATGACAAAGTTAATAAAATATGTGTTCTATATTGGGTAAACATCCAATGTCAAAGTTAGAACATTGGATGTCCACGACCTGTATTTAGACTTATTGAGAATACATTGAATGATCATGACATCGAATGGCATATTAGGTTAAAATAAATAAGATGTAAAAGCTATGGAACATATGATGTTTTTGGTATTAGTCATATGTAATATCAATAAACAAATAATACGAAAACACTTTAATATCAAATTTAATAATGACAAAAACATCAAATGTAGTAATGACAGAAACATCAAATATAATATCAAAAATATCAAATGTATAACACGATATTGATTAAGAATTTTTAAGATTCAACACGATATTGCTGCACGAATAACATTAGCTTCATCTCGGTTAGATGATTCACCACCCTTGCGTTTCCCTTTCCGTTTATGATCAAGTCGATCTTTTTCTTCATCATCTAAATCTGAACAAATAACATACATTAGATTAAATGCATACAATAATAATATACAAAATTATTATATATATAAGGCCCATAAAATCAACACACCCGTGTGTGCATAATCCAAAAAATGGCAAAACTAGTGATGCTTACGAGTGGTCAAAACCTCACCAAATGTGGAGCTCTGTTCTGCAATTTTGATAAAATATAAAACAAATGAAAATGATATACTAATCGAACGGAGAATCCAAAAAAATGCATAACTTAGAACCCATATAATAAAATTCGATTTAAACAATTTGTATACTAAAATAATAAACATCTACAACTTCTCTAGTCGATGTGAATACACAAAGAGAATATTGTCGCACTGTGGGGAGAAGATCTCACGAGACGGACACCAACATAAGTGCACATCGAATTTTTAACTGACATGGAAGGAGGAGCCGATAGTTTGAGAGGAAACAATTTAGGGTTTTAATGAAATTGATGATGTAGAAGAAAACATGAGAGATAGATGTGAGGGAGAAATATGTGGAGAAAATTATGGAATGGTTAAATGAGGAGAGATAAACGGTTTTCAAAGAAAATTAAATATTTTATTTCTTTATTATTTTTTTAAAATTACCATGTTACCCTTTTTATTTAAATTTTACCAAAAATATACTGTAAGTTATTTACGAAAATGCCACATTAATCTCAACCATTAATCATAAAATTTTATGGTCTAAGATCGGGTTCTGCAGTTCTGTTCCTTAAATGGGTTCTGCGTTGAATTGTACAATATATATATATATATATATATATATATATATATATATATATATATATATATATATACTAGCTACAAAACCCGCCCGATGGGCGGGTATGCTGTAAATTTTAGTATGTAGAAAAATGTCCAAAAACTTTATATATTTCTAAATAACATAATAATCGATAGATGTGATGATGATTTTGTACAAAAAAACGGTAAATGAAGAAATGTTACATATAATTTACAAACGAAATAAGACTTCTTTGTAAACGATATTTGATGTTGAATTAGTGTAATTACCGGAACACGATGGAGGTGGTTTGCAATGAGTGTGTTAATTCTGAAAGCATTAGGACTAATATAAGGTGATTGATTTTTAAAATATGGGAAGATAATCATAGAATGCCGGTTTTTATGGAAATTATATTGAGTCGTGTATCACTTCTGAATAAATACGATTGAGTCGCTGATTGATCTTTTAAATATTTATTTGTTTCCTTGTATGTAGGATCTTTTAAATAGTTATTTGTATGTACGATCTTTTAAATAGTTATTTGTTTCCTTGTATGTAGGAAGCCGTATATGGACCATATGAATGTAGACCGTAAGCCGTACCAGATTCGTTTACCGTATATGGAGCATATGAATGTAGACCGTAAGCTGTACCAGATTCGTTTGTATTAGTGCAAATGACGTGGACCAATCAGGGAATTCCAAGTGGCATTATGGACGAATAGGAATGATTGGAATTGCCATGGTGTGAAACCCTCTTCAAATTTAGGCCTCATAAATAGGGTAGTATATATATATATATATATATATATATATATATATATATATATATATATATATATATATATATATATATATATCTACTATCTATAATGCATTTAGGACCTTTCTCTAAATAATAATCTGAAAATTTAGCCAAATTCTTTCCTTTTTTATCTTCCAATAAGTCTTTAAAAAATAATGCACCCAACAGGGCTCGAACGCAAGACGTAATCTAGAAAACGTAATCTCTACTATCTATAATGCATTTAGGACCTTTCTCTAAATAAAAATTCAGCCAAATTCTTTCCTTTTTTATCTTCCAATAAGTCTTTAAAAAATAATGCTCCCAACAGGGGTCGAACGCAAGACGTAATCTAGAAAACATAAACAACTTAACCAACTGAACAACACGGAAGGATTTTAATAGTTTCCAAAGCAATTAATATGAACTCACGTTACCCTTACCAGAATCAAAAGCCCTAACGCATATTCCTCGATTCCTTCCCCGCCTCCTCGATTGCATCCCCCCGTCGATTCAATTATCCCTGGGTTAAGAGAAGCCTCCTCAATACATGGGAACTCCTACTTTTTATGACCTTTATTCCCCTGGCTGAGAAAAGACCGTCGTTTCATTTGCCCCACCCAACCATTCAACTTTCAATTAGACGCGTTGGGTTCCTTCAACAATGTCTTTGCTGCTAATAATTCAATTTAAGGTAATTCATATTCTAATTCCTAACTTTACTTTCTGTGATTTTTAATTTTCCTGTTTTTAATTTTAGCTTGTGTGATTTGGGGACATAATTTTCCCCAGTTAACACTTCTGTAAAGAAGAATGGGATAACCTTGCTGCACTACCATTAATCGGTATTAACCTTTATCTATCTTTTTTTAATCTTCTGTGTAACATGTATTTAAAAATTGTGTAAATGCCTTTGAGAGAAATTGTTTAAACTAGGGTTAGTGATTGATTATTGAGTGTGTATAATTTCAGAGACAAATTAAAATTATGCAGTAGAATGGTTAACAAAGGATGTAGGTGTAGTGGTTGACTGGTTACAAGAGATTTGCCAGGTGACCTTTCAGAAGAAGATTTTAAACAAGGATTAAGAAGTGGGGTGAAGCTTTCACTGTTCTTAACAAGATTAATATTTGATTATGTTCATGATATAGTCTTCATTTTGACTTCTTAAACTCTTTAATTTTCGTTATTTTCACATTTTTTCATAAATAAGATGGGCCAAACTATGTAGGTTTTCACCTTCTTCACGTGTCTTCGATGCACCTGATGCAGCAGCTACATCTGCCTATTGTGATTATATTAAAAGTATTTTATAGTTATAGAAGAAACAGTCCTTCCGACTTTTGAACCATCTAATTTAGAACTATCCCTAATTGTTTTTATTTAATAAATTATCGTTATAATATTTGTAGGGGGTATTTTTTGGGTTACACTCTATTGTCTTTGAAAGCTAATTATTAACTAAAACCGATCCAATGTCAAATATTAACTAAAAGCGAAACATGTCAAAAATACCTAACCCGCGAAAGTTTCCTGAACTCAGTTTGTATTGTTAATCATAATTAACACATTAATTACTATTAAAAACGTAAAAACAGATAAGGAATCAGTTATAGGTTATCCTAACTCTGTTTAATTTATTTGCAGCTCTTGGCATGAAGGATTCAGAACAACGACAAGTAACTTTGCTGATCAGTACTCTTGTACTAAACTTTTCTCTGAGCCTCGCGTAAGGAATTCAGTTGAATCGAAAGTATGCATGTAATGTTACCCCAATGGTGATTTTTGTTCTAAAATAATTTGTTCAAAGTTTTTAAGTTGCATATTTGTGTCATTTATTCGTATCCTTTTGTTAAAGCATCTGTTTATGTGTTTCTTCTTAGTACCAATTAATGGATACAGTTATACAAATACAATTCTCTAACCTAAACCCTAACTTCTCCCCATCCAAATACAACACCAAGTCAACCCTATTTCCCCTTTGTGATTTTCGGCCAAGCAACCCAAAACCCTACCGAATATGAGTTCGTCCCAAGCATCCTCAACCTCCATTCGATTTTGTTCCATACGATCGCAAGGTATGAAACTTGAACCCTTCCTAATAGTTTTCTTTTTGTTTCAGTTGCATGCTTCGACCCCGAGACCATGGCCAAAGGCCATATGGTCTCGGTAATACTCTTGATCCCGACGTCGACATGTATGCATGCATGCATGTCCACGGTTTTTTTCCCATTACCGTTTAATTGCTCGTTTATTCGTTTGATTCGTTTGTTTGTCATTGTTTTGATCCCTTGTAAACCCTAAAAACCCTAGGTCTCATGTATTGTTAGTATTGTTAAAACCCTAGAAAACCCTAATCATGAATTGTTAATCTTTGACTCGTAACCATGTAAAAACCGAACCTAGAGGTGCTTGAACCATAAACTTGAACCCGTGAAACAAATCGTGAAACCCAAGAACCGAAACCATCATCAAACTCGAACCCTAGGTGATACCGAGCCTGTTTCGGTGCACCACTCTATGGTTACTCATAAACCCTAATGTACCCTAGTTGACTTTAGTTGACCCGAGATTTAAACCCTAAACCGGAACTCTAACCCTATTCGCAAACACAAACCCTAAAATGGAACCCTAAACCTATTCTAAACCCGAACCTTGCCTTAGTTGACTTTTGTTGACTACATTTGACCATAGATTGACCCACAAGTGAAACCGGGTCAAGGCTTGTGCTTGACCCAACCGATTGACCCAAACACGTGGCCCATTACTTACCCAAACCGAACCCTATTCGGACCGAGCCCAATTCGGTCCATTAGTGAACCATGTATCTTTGTTAAGCCCATTCAATCCTTATCAAGTCCATTTGACTATCTTGGCGGGCCTTGGCCCAAGTACCGACCCATTAAGCCAATCTAGGCCCATTAAGCCTAACCCAAGCCCATTTCACTTGAATCCCATTAAGGTCCATTAATCCTAGTCCACTCGATGTTACAAAACGTAAAAACATAATACAAACGCATATCATATTTAACTAATATTAATAGATCGCCTGTGTTAGCTTAGTCTAATTAGAAATGTGTATGCGTTTAGGAAGCTAGGAGTCTTTTGAGGAGATTCTCTGTGTTGATTGTGAGCTAAGCTTTGCCCAGGTGATTCCACAGCCCCTTTTTACTATTTTTTTTACTGTTTTAGAAACTATTGGGGTGGAAAACATAAACAATGCTACATTTACTATTTCATACTATGACTGTACAACAAACATTTCACATTTCATTATCGCTTTGGCATGACAAACAATTATTATACTTGACTAAGGTTACCAGAAATCATTAACTGGTGTATCTAGACCATGGATATGCAGATAGTACTATTGGCTGACACTCATCCTCCCAACATTACTTGATCATTACTTGGTTATCCAAGACATCTTTCAGGAGTATATATCCATAAAAGCACGATAACATACTGGAGTTGAAGTGTTGATTGTGGACTTAGGGGTTGGTATATTAACTCAATAGACTAGCTACCTGATGATGATAACAGTCATGCGATGTCATACATAACAAACTTATTCAACACATTTTACATTGCAAAAACTTGTATTGTAGTTCTTCTACAATTACCTATCATTTTCATACTCATTTTACAAAACATTTCAAGTGTTGAACTCATACTTTTCAGTCATAAAACTATTTTATCAATAATCATTTTGGGTAGCAAACAAAACATTTTCAACATAAACACTTAACACTGTGGATTCACACAACATTATTTGTTGACCCTTTTACTTTATGTTTTTCAGATAATTAGGAGCTCAGTGAGGCTGGAGGATATGAGCAAGTGGATTGTCGTGAGCCATGAATATAACATTTAAGTTTATAAACAATCATTTCATTTTCAAACAATTTCTATTTTAGGGAACTGCTATTTTTGGAAACTTTCCATTTTTAGGAAATAAAACTATTTTCATTGTTATTTGCGTGATTGTTTGTTTACTTAATATTTGCTATGTCTTCATGAACGTTACACCTCCGTTCTTCCGCGAAACATTTAAATGACGTAAAACTCATTTTTGGCGGGGTGTGACAAGAGTGCACAGAGAGGTGCTCATACTCGTTAACAATTACAAAACAGTTATGGAAAACTACACCAAAAAGAGGGAATCTGACACTCAATCAACTGAAAATGTGCCTAGAAAGAAGGCCAAAAGATCCTCTGCCTCTCAAGAAATTCAGATTCTCATTGATAGAGGAGAGCTTCCAAACTGTGAGGGCATGAACACTTCTTTTCCATCAGGATTAATGAATGGGAAGTGCCTAGAGTCACCTGAAGAAGGTTTCTTCTTCAAAGATGCATACCAGGTGATGAGATTTCAGAGAATTATTGAACTGAGAAAGGCCAACTTCAATCATCTGAAAGCCATTCGATACACTCCAGTCTATCTGGAGTATAGGAAGATGATTTTGGCAAATCTGCAAGAGAATGAAGTAGAATTGGGCAGTCTGTTCATTCCATACAAGCCAAAGGATGAAGAATGATTTTTTCCATTTTATATAGTTTTTGTTATCTTGTAATTAAAATTTTCCCTGTAATTTTTGTTTAATTCGATGAATGAATCATATTAGTTGCAATGATATAGTTTTGACATACATGAGTTGCTTCATACTCTATATATAAAAGAACTCAAAAAGAAAATACATGAGTTAATATATTAAAGTATGATTTGAAAAATATTTAGATGATCATTTTAGGTAATATTTTCTAAGTATGTCAAGAACCCATCTGAAGTGTGAAAAACATTCAAAGGTTACTTATAAAACCTTCACACATTCAGGGGGTTGCCTAACTATTTCTCTACATCAAATAGGGGGAGATTGTTGGGTCGCTGAAAGCAACTCCTATGGTAAAGGATTTAATGAAGACAAACATGCAATAGTTAGAAGACAATCTGAAGATAAGTTCTTCAGATTGTAAGTGTATGAGTAACTGATATGCTTAGGTTCTCATCACTTGTCTACGATATCTGAAAAACAATAGAAGCAACGATCAGTTCCCCGTGCGGAATCAGAGATTGATCAACAGTTCAGATAGCCGTTGTAGGTTCAGCGTACACTTGACAATAACGCTGAGTCTTGAAGATAAATACTTCTTTAAGTCTAACTCTTAGTGAAGGTCACTGAAGCTTAGCCCAGTACCTGAACAACCACGAGTTCCTGAAAGACTCATGGTGATCTGAAACATCTCTTAGGGTCTGAAGCTTCATTGACACAAAATGACACAAGTGTTACACAAGATCGTGAGTCGCCGACAGAGGGAATACTATGTAAATCTTCGAGAAGATCTCGGTGGTCACAGGACGACAGATAGTACTGTCAGAATTCCGTTAGTAGTGCTCGACGCATGAAATATGCTTAACACCAACGGAATTCCTACACGTGGACAAATTTGTACATCCCTTACTTGTCACGTCTTACAAACACTATTAATAGAAGACTTGATGGACGAATTTGGCGTGCACCCAACAACGTTCTCACTCTGTTAAAGCTTCCTCAACTAATCATTCAACCTGTGATACCATTTTGTTACTTGTTTTATCAATTGAATCGCAGTAACAACGGTATCTCATCTTGTGTTTGATTATTTGTTAATCGATACTTGTGTTAGACAATGTTTGTAATTGTATATCTCTTACAAGTAGTTTAGCTAGGATTTGTGTTCTTAGTTATTCCGCAGCTACTTGTACTTTGTTAAATCATTATTGATTAAATAAAGAAGAGTTTATTTATTGTTGAGTGTTCACAGTTTTAATTTGGTCAGTATAACCGTATAAGTGTATTTCCTCTAATCTTTACACTTATCAATCACTTGTTACGGGACCTACAGGTTCAAAACATAACTAACCTCCATATTTTCCACGCCCCCAATCAAAAAGTAGAACATGTTATAAACGAGGATCATTTTCTCCGCGCGTTGCTGCGGTTTTTACACGTCCGTTTTTCTACGTTGAGGTTAATATTCAATTTTGATCATATTTAATTTTCCATTACCCTTTTAATTTATGAATAAAAATGTTGTCGGGTCGTTCTATTGCAGTTGGAACAACAATAATAACTTCAATGTCACAAATGATATTTAGGATAAGATTCTATGTAATAAAAGCGAGTCAAGAAACTATAAATAAATAAGTGATAATATAATGTATAGGTATGTCAAGTTTACAACTTGTCATTTTGGTCAGTCTCAGAATTATGCTCCAATTCTTCAGCTTGACATATTTGTCTCTATACCTCTTTGATCGGTATGCAATCTTGTCATTTTGGTCAGTCTCAGAAGACTTGGTATGACAATTTGCAGCAATATGTCCAGGATTTCCACACCTATAGCAAAGACCTGATCTTGGATCAGTATTAGAAGAGCTAACACCAAGCCTCTTCTTTTTCAACTGATACAGCTTCATAGACATAAGAGCCATTTGGGTTTCAAGCTCTTCTGCCTCAGCATCAGCAAGATCAACTTCTGGTTCTTCTGGCTCAGTTACAGTATATGCATGTTGCACAACTAGAGCCATGCCAGTGGAAGCCTTGTCAGTTTTCTTCCAGTTGATCAGTCTTGCAGCATTGTTCTCCTCATGATTCAACATTAGACCATACAAAGTTTGAAGAGTGTATGACTCAATGTTGTTAGCAGCATTGACAGAGTTTGTCATGTCAAGAAATTGTTGAGGAAGACTATCCATGAACTTTTGAACAAGCTCTCCTTCCTCTTTCACAATGCCTACACTGATTAAATCATGGATAACAGTATTGAACCTGTTATAGAGAGTGGTGATGTCTTCATTAGGAGTTGAGAAGAAGTTTTCATATTTCCTTCTCATGTTGCTTTCTCTTTGCAACTTCACCTTTGATGTGCCTTCATAGGTGACTTATCGGCTATCCCACATAGCCTTTGCTATTGGCAATTTCATAATTGCATTAAGTATTTCTTTGGTAACAGCATTACCAATCACTCCCTTTGCTCTTGAGTCTAGACTGAATAACTGACGGTCAGTATCAGTCCAGGTATGTTTCAGTTTTGGAACTGTCCTTATGCTCTCAGGAGTATCTTCAGTAGCAGCAACAGGTTCCACAGTTTGTGGAATGATGGGACCATCATATAGTACAGTGAGCATCTCATGGTGAATAGATTCAAGATACCACTGAGCTTTAAGCTTCCATTGATGAAAGTCTTTTCCATCAAAGATGGGCACTCCCTTACCAGACATAACTGGTGCAATAATAGTAGACATTTTGGATTTTTGAGTGTTGGAGGGATAAATGTAGGGAATGGCTGCCAGGGTTATAGATCGACTAAATAAAGATTAATTTAACCTGCTCTGATACCAGTTGTTAGGTCACAACACCCTGGTTTGGTGGTTAATTGATTAGATAATTATAACTTAAGACAAATATTGTATAAGGACAAGATGTAAGTCAAATGTATAATTCCACTAAGTGTGGCTTGTTGCGGAATAACAAGACCACTGATCAATTACAAAATGTATAGAAATGTAAAGTAAATTGGTGGTGTTCTCCTTTGCAAGATGATCTCTATTTATAATGATATAGAGATCTTACATAATGGGCAAAGGAGTAACCGAAGGACTAGACTAAGATCAAGGGATTTGATCTTAGTCCGTTACATAACAAGTGTAACTCAGTCCTTCTACTCAGTATCACTATCTGATACTGAGTACTGATACTGAGTTCCAATACTGGTCACTCAGTATCAGTCCTAAACTTAGCTATTTTATTCTACATATTACTCAAAGCTAGTCTAGGTTGTTTTGTTATCTTAAGATCCAAAGGGGTAAGGCTTTTTGCCTTAACAATCTCCCCCTATCTAATGATAACAAAATAATTACAAAGAGAGAGAAAAAAATACAACAGCATAGGTAACAAACTCTTCTTCTTCATCTGCTGTTGATGGCTTCATTCTCATAGAAGACTTCTTGTTTGATGTGGACAAACTCTTCTCTGCTCTTGAGTTCATCCTTTCTACAATTTAGAACTGCAACAATCTTTTTTCTGAACCAAGAGTCTTCTTTCTTGGTGATCATCCATTTCAGTCCAACAAGGTGACTGATTTGAGCTCTTGGAAGATCTTCTTCAGAAATGAAGCACTCTCTATCCTCTGAGTCAGTATACATATATCCAGAAGTTGGATATATGACACTCTTTTGATCCTGAAAAACAAGATTAGGAGGAAGAGGGTATTTAGTAAGGTACTTGTATGTATGAAGGCATTCTGGTCTGTTGTTTGAGTAAGCTTCAGTCATCACACTGAGTGTTCTATACTCTATTTCATGAAGCAAGTCCTTCTCATAACATACTGCAGCTACTGCACAGATCTCATCCATGACTATTTGATTATAAGTTGATTTCTTTGGAAGCTCTTTGATCAGTCTTGTGATCCTCACCCAGTCTTGAAGACCAATTCTTTGAATATCATGAATAAACATCTTCATGGGAGGACTGGTTAAGCCAGTACAAGTGATAGTGATTCTTCCTTCTTTGAGCTTCACTTTTACTTTATTGACATCCAGATTCAACCAATGTATCCCCCTTATATTTGGAAATGTTTTGGTCCTCAAGAACTCCTTCCTTTCCTCCTTATACTGAGTCCTAGCAGCAACCATATTCCAATAATGTTGAATATGGTCTGGACCCTTTCTTGAGATTCTATGTGAAGGACCAGGAGTATCAATATCTGGGTCAGATTCTGGTTCAGCTTTGATTCCCAACTCTTGCTCATATAAAAATCTTTCTTGTTCTGCACAGAGTTGTTGAAAAGTCAGTCTTGGACCCTGCTCGGTATCACTGTCCAATGTGTGAACAGGTCTTCTTTGTCTTGTTACCAAAGGAGCAGATTCCTCACTTAATTCAGAAGAAGTAAGAACTGCATTGATGGGTCTTCTTGATAATGAACTCCTTCTTCTAATCACCAGATTTTCTGGTTCTTCATCATCCGAGGATGATGATGAAGAACTTTCTTGTTCTACCAGATTTAGTGCATAGTTCACTAAATCTGGTTCTTCATCTTCATCATCAGCAATAGGCCAGATGAAAGGCATATATACCACAATTTGCAAGTTATTTTCTTCTAGAACAGGTGGCTCAGTGTGAGTCTCCCCCTGAGCAGATGGCTCAAGTGGATTTTGAACTTGTGATGCTGACCTAGTTCTTTGTCTTCTTCTTTCATACTGAATCCGAATTGGCTCAGTATAAGGAATTTGCTGATGTTGTTGTTGCTGTTGTTCTTGTTGAGGAGGTTGGTCTTCATTCAATCTTCGTCTTTTCTCCCCCTGAGCAGATGGCTCAGGTTGATCAACCTCAGTATCTCTTTGTCTCTTCTCCCCCTTATTGTTATCATTGGATGGGGAGGGAAGAGGAGCAGTATCACCACCCATGTCCCCTTGTTGTTCTTCAATGGTAGGGGATGGCATGGGCTCAGTCGCAGCTTCAGTATCACCCTCAGTATGGGCATGGGAGGGTGATTGTTCAGGATCATCATCTCCTTCTCCTTCTGCATTATGTCCACCATGTGAAGATGGTGAAGGGGATGGAGGCTTATGTTGTTGTTGTAGTAGTGAGACTGACTGTTTGATGGAGTCAATGTCCCTACTCATAGTGTCCATTCTGGCCAAGATTGTATTCTGAGTGTGTTGAATGGCCAGAATATTTTGCATGATTGCTTGCAGAGTCACTTGTTCTCCTGAAGCCTGAGATGCCAGAATACCCTGCACAGATGGTGCTAAAGAAACAAAAAATATAAAACGGGTTAGAGAGAAAGGTTTATCAAATAGAATTGTGGTGTTGTTTAACTCTATAATCATATAAACAGAATTTGTGAAGTCTGTATTTCATCTAGTTTAAGATGAAATATTGTGGACTTGTGCATAGCATGTGTAAGAAGATTTTAGTAAAAGTGTGTGTGTAAATTTAAGTAGCTCAGTATAGGATAAGTCACATTTACTAAAAGGTTTGGGTTTGGGAATTCGAAGCCTGGGATGTGCTTCTTGTTATTTTCAATATTTACCACTCGGTATTAGAGTGATAACAGAAATGTGGCTAAACCCCATGGAAAATTTTTGGCTTTTGTGGCTTAAGGGTTTTTGATCATTTCTTGAATTATGCTACCCAACTCAAAAATAAGTTGGACATAATTCAAGCAGCACCAGTGGGTGTCAGTGTGACATCAACCACCATTGTCTCTTTAAATGTTGAGACAACTGTAGACTGGCAATGATCAAGTGGAAGTGCTCAGTATATGAATTTATGAATTAGGTTGGGGTGGCTGGTGGTTTCGGGATCCCGTGGAAAATGCTTCAGCAGTGGGCTAGCTATGTTGGCCATAAAAGGATATATATTTGAAAGATCGTTTGAGACTTTGGTCAGTATTGAGTTGGTACTGGCCAATACTTAGTCTCTATTTGGGAATGAAATATATATATATATATATAGAAGTTTAAAGGCTTTTTAGAAATTCATACCTGAGACTCTGTCAGATTCCATTCTAGCATCGGCAGAGGTCGGTGCAGGATCATGTGATTGTTGATGTGCAGTACCAACATCTTCAATACCGACCCTCTGTTCATGCTGGGCACCTTCCAGTGTAGTTTGCTCATATAGAATTTCCACATCAAGAGGAACATGAGGTTCCTCAATTGGTTGAGCAGTTTGAGTTGGTTCTTGGCCTGGAAGGTCAGCGGTAGCTGCAACAAGATTTTGTTCTTGAAGAGATGCAGTTAATGATGGAACATTTGCAGGCTGCACCTCCTCAGATGATAACACTCCCATGACTACTGGAGAGAGTTGTCTTCTTCTTCTTCTGAGTACAAGTTGTGTGGCTTCGGTCGACTCAGTATGAGACACATGTTGTTGAGTCGGTTCTTGAACCTGTGGAACATCCTGCGCATCCTGCATCTCAACATCTTGACCAGCATGTTCTCCATTACCACTATTATCATCATTATCATCATCATCATCATCATTGTCTGATTCAGTATCAGACATATCTGCTACCTCATTGATGTGTTCTTGAACAATGGCCCACATATAAGGACTCAGTAGAGGCTCTCCTTGTCTTGGCCTGTAAAAGAAGATCTTCTCACTAAGAGGAGGAAGATCAACCCTTGGACTGTGAAACTCATCATAAGAATGTGTGGGCATTGAGTGTTGAAAGACGAGTTATAAAAATCTGCAGAAAGGGACATTACATTCCCTTGTGTTAGCCCGAACCAAAGTAGCTAATTCATTGAAAATGAGCCTAGCATAATCAATGTTTCTTCCATAGTACAGAGCATGTACTATTTGCATCCCAAATTCATTTATTTGGTCCAAAGCACCCGTCTTGTGAGTCATGCACCGAATTATTGTTGTAATGAGAATACCCCACATAGGACCAAATTCGTTTCTTTTGATGATTCCCGTTGTTCCTCTTCGACCCAAAAATGGCAATACTGAGCGTGCCTCTGATCGATCAACGAATGGGTCATACTAAGCTTGTGCTGGAAGCCTCAGTGTTTCACGAATGATGGCAGTAGAAACAAATGCTCTTCTTTGATCCCTAATTACCCACCCAGCAATCATATCTGGAGAATCGAGTGTGGCAGAGTACCAAAACTCGCATAACATTTCTGGGTAAATTGCTCGAGGAGACAAGGTCAGTGCACGAGCAATTGGGCAATGCTTCATAAAAGTTACAATGTTTGTGAATTCTTGGCATACCCAGGCTTGAGGAAGAGTGAAATTTGCTGTGATGTTGTTCCTCGCAAACCTGGGTACTTCATCATTTCGAAATTTGATTTCTGATTCAACTTCTGGAGCAACAAAAGTGTAATTCGCCATCTGTGATTTTGATTTGAAAGTGTTTGCTTGCTAATAGAAAGTGAAATCGTTAATCGCAGAGAGAATTGAAAATGAAAGAAAGAAATAACAGTTAAAAAAGGTTACCGTTGGGCAGTATGAGGGTTAAGCTCAGTGTAAACGCCGTCATACTCCAATACCGAGTTTATGTTAAGGCAAAAAGCCTTGGCCCTTTAGATCTTAAGATAACAAAACAACCTAGACTAGCTTTGATTAATATGTAGAATAATATAGCTAAGTTTAGGTCTGATACTGAGTGATCAGTATTGGAACTCAGTATCAGTACTCAGTATCAGATAGTGATATTGAGTAGAATGACTGAGTGATACTCAGTATAGTAACGGACTAAGATCAAATCCCTTGATCTTAGTCATTTTCCTTACTTAGTCCTTCGGTTACTCCTTTGCTCATTATGTAAGATCTCTGTAACATTATAAATAGAGATCATCTTGCAAAGGAGTACTTACCAATTTACTTTACACATTCACATCTTTTGTAATTGATCAGTGGTCTTGTTATTCCGCAACAAGCCACACTTAGTGGATTTATACATTGACTATATTCTTGTGTTATCACTCTAATATTTCTCTAAGTATAATATTCTATCAATTAACATTATAAACCAGGGTTGTTGTGACCTAACAACTGGTATCAGAGCAGGCTAAATAATCTTTTATTTAGTTGATCTATAACCCTGGCAGCCATTTCCTACATCTATCCCTCCAACACTCAAAAATCCAAAATGTCTACAATTATTGCACCAGTTATGTCTGGAAAGGGAGTACCCATCTTTGATGGAAAAGACTTCCATCAATGGAAGCTCAAAGCTCAGTGGTATCTTGAATCTATTCACCATGAGATGCTCACTGTGCTAAAAGATGGTCCCATCATTCCACAAACTGTGGAACCGGTTGCTGCTACTGATGATGCTCCTGAGGGCATAAGATCTGTACCTAAACTAAAGCACAACTGGACTGATACTGACCGTCAGTTGTATGCTTTAGACTCCAGAGCTAAAGGGGTGATTGGTAATGCTGTTACAAAAGAGATACTTAATGCAATTATGAAATTGCCAACAGCAAAGGCTATGTGGGATAGCCTATCAGTCACCTATGAAGGTACAGCAAAGGTGAAGTTGCAAAGAAAAAGCAACATGAGAAGGAAATATGAAAATTTCTTTTCAACTCCAAATGAAGACATCACCACTCTCTATAACAGGTTCAATACTGTTATCCATGATTTAATCAGTGTAGGCATTGTGAAAGAGGAAGGAGAGCTTGTTCAAAAGTTCCTGGATAGTCTTCCTCAACAATTTCTTGACATGACAAACTCTGTCAATGCTGCTAACAACATTGAGTCATACACTCTTCAAACTTTGTATGGTCTAATGCTGATTCATGAGGAGAATAATGCTGCAAGACTGATCAACTGGAAGAAAACTGACAAGTCTTCCACTGGTATGGCTCTAGTTGTGCAACAGGCTTATACTGTGACTGAGCCAGATGAACCAGAAGTTGATCTTGCTGATGCTGAGGCAGAAGAGCTTGAAACTCAAATGGCTCTCATGTCTATGAAGCTGGATCAGTTGAAGAAGAAGAGGCTTGGTGTTAGCTCTTCTAATACTGACCCAAGATCAGGTCTGTGCTATAGGTGTGGAAAGCCTGGACATATTGCTGCAAATTGTCATACCAAGTCTTCTGAGACTGACCAAAATGACAAGATTGCATACCGAGCAAAAAGATATAGAGACAAATATGTCAAGCTGAAGAATTGGAGCAAAGGAAAGAGGGCAGGAGGAAATGTAGCACCTCATCAAGCACTTTACTCAGAAGCATGGATGGATGAAGAGTTAAGTGATGATGAAGAAGAGATTGAGAATAAAGCCTTTATGGCTTTCACTGAAGATGATTTGAAGAGTTCCTTTGAAAAGGATATCAAAGAAGCTGAGAGGATGAGTGTTCATACTGATTGGGATTCCACTCAGTTGTACAAGGTAAGTTCCTTTCAAACTTATTCAGTGAATTAAAAAACCAAGATTTTTGAGTATATGCTTGTTGATCTTAAAACTTCTGTACAAAAAGAAAAAGCTTTAAAATTAACAATTAAAGAACTTGAAAGGGTAAATAATGAAAAATTGGATAAATTAGCAAAATATAAAGATTTAGAACTAAATTTTTCAGATTTAAAAGACATTAACCAAAGATTAGCTGATAAAGCTCATTTACACAAACTTGAAAAAGAGAAATTTGAAAAACAGTGTAAATCTTGGGGAAATGCTTCAATAAAATTAAATAAATGTTTAAATGAACAATTTCCAGAAAATGTGAGGGCTGCACTTGGTGTTGATCCTCAATTTAAAAACAGGAACAATTTTGCTGATTTATTTGAAGAGTTTTCTACTATGAACCCTATTAATTTTGTAAAAGCTAAAACTTTATGTGAAGTTGGATGTCAAACTGAGTCAGATGATGAAGAAAATGAAATTTTAGAAAAACCTATTGGTCCTTCCATCTGCTCAAAGTGCTATACTGAGCTACAAGAACTCAGTATTGAATTTCAGATAACAGAAATTTCTGATACCGAGCTACCAATAGTTCAGTATGACACTTCTGCTGTTCCACCTTTTGAATTATTATTTAATACAACAACTTTTGAATTATATAATGATAATAAAACAACTTCTATCTCACATGTTTCATCAAATACAGAAGTTGCAGGAACAGAAACATTATATTCTGAGACATCTAAAGAACCTGTTAAAGTTGTTTCTTCAAAACATGATAAACAAAAGACAACTTCAACTAGGTCTTTGGTTGGCAAAGACAAGAAGTCTACCACTAATAAAATTAGAAAGACTTCTCTGCCAAATAAAAATAAGCAACCAGATCATCCATCTCCTAAACCAGTTAAAAACAATGTTAATACATCTATTAGAAATAACAAAATTAATGTTTTAAAAACACTTGGTGATAAGGTCAAATCTTTAAGTAAACAATTTGCAAAACTCATTCATACTGACCTACCAAAAGTGAAACATTTCTCTAAAATACCATATGAAAATATGTTTAGAAATAGACCTAGGAAATGTTATAGATGTCATCATACTGGTCATAAGGGAGATGAATGCTGGACTGATCTCTCAAGTCCTAGGTACTCAGTACCAAAGAAAAGGAGAGAAACTAAGTCAGTATCACCAAAGAAAACTTCTAAAGTTACCCCTGAAGTGATACCGACCTCTCCACATAAAGAGATCAAGTCAAATTGTGTTTATCCCACCAAAGGTCCCATTCAAAAATGGGTTCCTAAAAGGAACTAACTCTTATTTTGTGTCTTGTGCAGGGTGACAGAAAGTGGTACTTAGATAGTGGCTGCTCAAGACACATGACAGGCAGTATGGAATACCTTCTTAATTATACTCCAGAGAAGGGTCCTTCTGTCAAGTTTGGAGATGACTCGGTGGGAAAGACAAGAGGTTATGGTGTGATCAAGGCAGGCAACATAACTTTTAAAAGAGTTGCCTATGTAGAGGGTCTTAAACACAATCTGCTTAGTATTAGCCAGATGTGTGATGATGACAATGAAGCTCGATTCAGAAAGGTTGCAGGAATCATCTACAATGATAAAGGGCAGCCTGTACTCATTGCTAGAAGAGAAAAAGACGTATATGTGGTCAACCTATCTGAAATAGACCCAACTATTCGAGTATGCCTGCTTTCTAAAGTCAAGCCAGAATTACATTGGCTATGGCACAAGAAACTCTCTCACATCAATTTTAGAAATATCAACGAGCTCAGTATGAAGAAACTGGTGAGAGGATTGCCCACAATTACTTATTCAAAAGATAAGTTATGCTCAGCATGTGAAATGGGCAAGCAGAAGAAGAGTTCATTCAAGTCAAAAGTCAATCATTCCATAAATGAACCTCTTACTATGATACATATGGATCTTTTTGGCCCCATCAGCACACCATCTTTGGCCAAAAAGATCTATACTCTAGTCTTAGTTGATGAATTCTCAAGATATACTTGGGTCATCTTCCTCAAGACTAAGTCAGATGCAACAACAGAAATCATTGCCTTTATAAAAAGAGAGGAACTTCAAAAAGGCAACAAGGTCAAGCAACTTAGAAGTGACCATGGTACTGAGTTTAAGAACTCAGTATTAGCAGATTTCTGTGAAGAAAAAGGAATCATTCAAAACTTCTCTGCAGCCTACACACCCCAACAAAATGGTGTTGTAGAAAGAAAGAACAGAACACTGATTGAAGCTGCAAGAACTTTATTATGCCATGCTGGACTGGCACTGAGTTTCTGGGCTGAAGTTGTAAACTGTGCAAACTTCACTCAGAATAGAGCCACTATAGTCCAAAGACATCTGAAGACTCCATATGAGTTATACAATGGCAAGATTCCTAATGTGGAATATTTCCACATCTTTGGGAGTAAATGTGTTGTACTCAGTACAAAACAAAATCTCAATAAATTTGCTCCCAAAGCAAATGAAGGTGTGTTCATGGGCTACTCTCCACACTCCAAAGCATTCAGAGTGTATATCATCTCAACCAAGATGATTGTAGAATCCATTCATGTCACATTCGATGAAGATCAGAATGAGCATTCTACCTCAGCAAGTGAAGACATAAGTGGCATAGATATTCTATGCAATCCAGAACACTCCATTGCTGAACAGCCTAAGTTTCATCCACACTTTATTCCTAATAAGTTTAATGAAACTGATCAAGTTCAAACTCAGTATCACTCAAATGCGTCTAATACTGAGGTTCCCATATCAGAGGACCTTCATACTGAGTTTCCAACTAATGATCTGAACCACTCTATTTATGAAGAAGGTGAAACATCCAACACTTCACAAGAATCCACATCAACTCTGCAAAATGAAGATGAACAGCACCCTGCACTGTCTAATACTGATCAGAATTCCACTCAGTATCAGACAGACAACACACCAAATCAACAAGATATTGTTGATCCTATTTACCATTGAACCAAAGAAAGCTGATGAAGCTTTATTAGATGAAGATTGGGTAGAGGCTATGCAAGAAGAGCTCACAGAGTTTGAAAGAAACAAAGTTTGGAACTTAGTACCACCTCCTTCTGGCAAAACTATTATTGGTACTAAGTGGGTGTTCAGAAACAAGATGGACAAGGATGGTGTTGTCATCAGAAACAAAGCAAGGTTAGTTGCTCAAGGTTACAGGCAAGAAGAAGGCATTGACTATGATGAAACTTTTGCACCAGTTGCAAGAATTGAAGCTATTAGGTTGTATCTTGCATATGCAGCCTTTAAGAATTTCAAAGTTTATCAGATGGATGTCAAAAGTGCTTTTCTAAATGGAAAACTACAAGAAGAAGTTTATGTTAAACAACCTCCAGGTTTTGTTGATCCCAAATTTCCTCATTATGTTTTCAAGCTTGATAAAGCTCTATATGGGCTCAAACAAGCTCCAAGAGCCTGGTATGACACCTTGTCTGAGTATCTTATTGAAAATAAGTTTACAAGAGGTAAAATTGATAAAAACATTATTTTCAAAAAGGAAAGGTTCTGACATCTTACTCATTCAGATATATGTAGATGACATTATCTTTGGTTCCACTGACAAGTCTATGTGTGACTGGTTTGCTAAGATAATGTCAACTCAGTATCAGATGAGTATGATGGGAGAACTTACTTACTTTCTTGGTTTACAAGTTGAACAAAAGCCTGATGGCACTTTTATAAATCAAAGTAAGTATGTGCATGACATGTTAAAGAAATACAACTTTGAAAATTTATCTTCCATGCACACTCCTATGGGTACTCAGGATAAGATAAGTAAGGATGAAACTGGTAAACCAGTATGTCAATCCACATACCGAGGTATGATTGGTTCCTTACTTTACTTAACTGCTAGTAGGCCTGATATCATGTTTGCCACATGTTTGTGTGCTCGGTATCAGGCTGATCCTAAAGAATCACACATGAAAGCAGTTAAGCGCATCTTTAGATATCTTACAGGTACTCCTAACCTGGGTCTTTGGTATCCCAAAGACTCAAACTTTGACCTTGAAGGGTACACAGATGCAGATTTTGCAGGTTGTAGATTGGACAGAAAGAGCACAAGTGGAGGATGTCAATTCCTAGGTGGAAGACTAGTTGGCTGGTCATCCAAGAAACAAAATTCGGTAGCAACTTCCACAGCAGAAGCCGAATACGTTGCTGCAGGAAGTTGTTGTGCTCAATTATTATGGATGCAGTATCAACTCTTAGACTATGGGTTCAACTTTCATAAGACTCCTATTCATTGTGATAACAAGAGTGCTATTGCTATCACAGAGAACCCAGTCCATCACTCCAAAACCAAGCACATTGATATCAGACACCACTTTATTCGAGATAATGTGGAAAAGGGTAAGGTTGAAGTAGATTATGTACCAACAAATGAACAATTGGCTGATGTATTTACTAAACCTCTTCCTGAGGAAAGGTTTATGTATTTACTAGGGCAATTAGGTATGTTGAATCCTTAATCTTTATAAAATTTCTTTAAAACTGAGCGCTCAGTATCACTCCTGTTGATACTGACCACTCAGTATCACTAGTCTGTTATCATCAAAATTTAAAATTTTTATTTTTTTTATTAATTTCAAGAGTAAATTAATTGTTTTTTATATTTTTTAAAAATTTTTTTAATTAAATTTTTTTTAACTCGGTATTGGGGTATGACGGCACTTACACCGAGCTTAATCCTCATACTGCTCAAACGGTAACCTTTCTTAATAAGAAAGTTACCGTTGGCAGAGGATAAGGCAGTCAAATCAGCCGTTTTTACTTCCCAATACCTTATTTATCTTTCAAATCTCCTATAAATAATCGTTTATTTTTACTTCAAATTTTTTTTAACTGTTATTTCTTTCTTTCATCTTCAATTCTCTCTGCGATTAACGATTTCACTTTCTCTTAGCAAGCAAATTCTTTCAAATCAAAATCACAGATGGCGAATTACACTTTTGTTGCTCCAGAAGTTCAATCGGAAATCCAATTCCGAAATAATGAAGTACCCAGGTTTGCGAGGAACAACATCACAGCAAATTTCAATATTCCTCAAGCTTGGGTATGCCAAGAATTCACGAACATCGTCACTTTTATGAAGCATTGCCCAATTGCTCGTGCACTGACATTATCTCCTCGAGCAATCTACCCAGAAATGTTATGCGAGTTTTGGTACTCTTCTACACTCGATTCTCCAGATATGATTGTTGGGTGGGTAATTAGAGATCAAAGAAGGGCATTTGTTTCTACTGCAATCATTCGTGAAGCACTGAGACTTCCCGCCCAAGCTCAGTATGACCCATTTGTTGATCGATCAGAGGCACGCTCTGTACTGCCTTTTCTGGGTCGAAGAGGAACAACGGGCACAATCAAAAGAAATGAATTTGGTCCTATGTGGGGTATTCTTATCACAACAATAATTCGATGTATGACCCACAAGAAGGGAGCTTTGGACCAAATAAACGAATTTGGGATGCAAATAGTACATGCTCTGTACTATGGAAGAAACATTGATTTTGCTCCCCTAATCTTCAATGAATTAGCTACTCTGGTCCGTGCAAACACAAGGGAATGCAATGTCCCTTTCTGCAGATTTCTATCACTCATATTTCAACACTCAATGCCCACACACATTTATGATGAATTTCACAGCCCAAGAGTTGATCTTCCTCCACTCAGTGAGAAGATTTTCTTTTACAGGCCAAGAGAAGGAGAACCTCTTCTAAGTCCTCCTATGTGGGCCATTGTTCAAGAACACATTGATGATGTAGAACACATGTCTGATACTGAGTCAGACAATGATGATGATGATGATAATGATGATGATAGTGGTAATGGAGCACTGGCTGGTCCAGATATTGAGATGCAGGATGTTTCACATGTTCAAGAATCGACTCAACAACATATCTCTCCACCTGCACATGATCTTGCTGCTCCTCTTTTTGAAAACATTCTTGAAACTGAGTCCTCAGAAGACACACCACTGGTCCTTCGAAGAAGAAGAAGGAATGTTTCTCCTATCATTATGGGCAACTTATCATCTGAGGAGGTGCAGCCTGCAAATGTTCCATCATTAACTGCATCTATTCAAGCACAAAGCTTTATTGCAGCCACCGCTGACCTTCCAGGTCCAGAACAAGCTCCACCTGCTCAACCAATTGAGGAACCTCATGTTCCTCTTGATGTGGAGATTCAATATGCACAAACTACACTGGAAGGTGCTCAGCATGACAGAAGGGTCGGTATTGAAGATGTTGGTGCTGCACATCAACAAACACATGATCCTGCACCGACCTCTGCAGATGCTCGAAGGGAATCTGACAGAGTCTCAGGTATGAATTTCTAAAAAGCCTTAAACTTATATATATATATTTCATTCCCAAATAGAGACTAAGTATTGGCCAGTACCAACTCAATACTGACCAAAGTCTCAAACGATCTTTCAAATATATATCCTCTTATGGCCAACATAGCTAGCCCACTGCTGCTATGCAAAATTCATATACTGAGCACACAAAATTGATCATTGTCAGTCTACAGTTGTCTCAACATTTAAAGAGACAATGGTGGTTGATGTCATACTGACACCCACTGGTGCTGCTTGAATAATGTCCAACTTATTTTTGAGTTGGGTAGCATCATTCAAGAAATGATCCCAAACCCTTAAGCCACAAAATCCAAAAATATCCAATGGGGTTTAGCCACATTTCTGTTATCACTCTCATACCGAGTGATAAACATTGAAAATAACAAGAAGCACATCCCAGGCTTCGAATTCCCACACCCAAACCTTTTAGTAAAGGTGACTTATCCTATACTGAGCTACTTAAATTTTCACACTCACCTTTACTAAAATCTTCTTACACATGCTATGCACAAGTCCACAATATTTCATCCTATACCAGATGAAATACAGACTTCACAAACTCTGTTTATATGATTGTAGAATTAAACAACACCACAATTCTATTTGATAAACCTCTCTTTCTAACCAGTTTTACATTTTTGTTTCTTTAGCACCAACTGTGCAGGGTATTCAGGCATCTCAAGCTGCAGCAGACCAAGTGACTCTGCAAGCAATCATGCAGCACATTCTGGCCATCCAACAAACTCAAAATGTAATACTAGCCAGAATGGACAAGATGAGTGGTGATATTGATCTAATAAAACAGTCAGTATCACTCCTTCAACAACCACAGCAGCCTCCACAAACTCCACCAGGTTCACATGGTGACCACAATGAAGAAGGAGAAGGAGAAGGAGGTGCTGGTGATACTGATGCTGCAACTGAGCCCATGCCCTCCCCTACTCTTGAACAACCTGAAGGGGACATGGGTGGTGATACTGATCCTCTTCCCTCCTCATCAAATGATAACAAAAAGGGGGAGAAGAGACAAAGAGATACTGAGGTTGATCAAACTGAGCCTTCTGCTCAGGGGGAGAAAAGAAGAAGATTGAATGAAGATCAACCTCCACAACAACAACATCAGCAAAGCCCTCATACTGAGCCATTTCGCATTCAGTATGAGAGAAGAAGACAAAGAACAAGGTCAGAATTACAAGTTCAAGACCCACTTGAGCCATCTGCTCAGGGGGAGACTCATACTGACCAACCACAGCAAACTTTTGAAGAGAATAATTTACAAATTGTGGTCTATAGGCCTTTCATCTGGCCTATTGCTGATGATGAAGATGAAGAACCAGATTTAGTAAACTATGCACTAAATCTGGTAGAACAAGAAAGTTCTTCATCATCATCCTCGGATGATGAAGAACCAGAAAATCTGGTGATTAGAAGAAGGAGTTCCTTATCAAGAAGACCTATCAATGCTGTTCTCACTTCTTCTGAATCAAGTGAGGAATCTGCTCCTCTGGTAACAAGACAAAGAAGACCTGTTCTTACAAGGGACAGTGATACCGAGCAGGCTCCAAGACTGACTCCTCAACAACTCTGGGCAGAACAAGAAAGATTTTTATATGAGCAAGAGTTGGGAGTCAAAACTGAACCAGAATCTGACCCAGATACTGATACTCCTGGTCCTTCACATAGAATCTCAAGAAAGGGTCAAGACCATATTCAACATTATTGGAATATGGTTGCTGCTAGGACTCAGTATAAGGAACAAAGAAAGGAGTTCTTGAGGACCAAAACATTTCAAAATGTAAGGGGGATACATTGGTTAAATCTGGATGTTAATAAAGTAAAAGTGAAGCTCAAAGAAGGAAGAATTACCATCACTTGTACTGGCTTAACCAGTCCCCCCATGAAGATATTTATTCATGACATTCAAAGAATTGGTCTTCAAGACTGGGTGAAGATCACAAGACTGATCAAAGAGCTTCCAAAGAAATCAACCTATGATCAAATAGTCTTGGATGAGATCTGTGCTGTAGCTGCAGTATGTTATGAGAAGGATTTACTTCATGAAATAGAGTACAGAACACTCAGTGTGATGACTGAGGCTTACTCAAACAACAGACCAGAATGCCTCCATACATACAAGTATCTTAGAAAGTACCCTCTTCCTCCTAACCTTGTATTTCAGGATCAAAAGAGTGTCATATATCCAACTTCTGGATATATGTATACTGACTCAGAGGATAGAGAGTGCTTCATTTCTGAAGAAGATCTACCAAAAGCTCAAATCAGTCACCTTGTTGGACTGAAATGGATGATCACCAAGAAAGAAGACTCTTGGTTCAGAAAGAAGATTGTTGCAGTACTGAATAGCAGAAGGGATGAACTCAAAAGCAGAGAAGAGTTTGTCCACATCAAACAAGAAGTCTTCTATGAGAATGAAGCCATCAACAGCAAATGAAGAAGAAGATACTGTTACCTATGCTGTTGTAATTTTTGTTTATATCTTTGTAAATTGTTTTGTTATCATTAGATAGGGGGAGATTGTTAAGGCAAAAAGCCTTGGCCCTTTAGATCTTAAGATAACAAAACAACCTAGACTAGCTTTGATTAATATGTAGAATAATATAGCTAAGTTTAGGTCTGATACTGAGTGATCAGTATTGGAACTCAGTATCAGTACTCAGTATCAGATAGTGATACTGAGTAGAAGGACTGAGTGATACTCAGTATAGTAACGGACTAAGATCAAATCCCTTGATCTTAGTCATTTTCCTTACTTAGTCCTTCGGTTACTCCTTTGCTCATTATGTAAGATCTCTGTAACATTATAAATAGAGATCATCTTGCAAAGGAGTACTTACCAATTTACTTTACACATTCACATCTTTTGTAATTGATCAGTGGTCTTGTTATTCCGCAACAAGCCACACTTAGTGGATTTATACATTGACTATATTCTTGTGTTATCACTCTAATATTTCTCTAAGTATAATATTCTATCAATTAACATTATAAACCAGGGTTGTTGTGACCTAACAGTTTAAAAAAAATTAATTTAAAAAATTTTAAAAAATATAAAAACAATTAATTTACTCTTGAAATTAATTAAAAAAATAAAAATTTTAAATTTTGATGATAACAGACGAGTGATACTGAGTGGTCAGTATCACCAGGAGTAATACTGAGCTCTCAGTTTTAAAGAAAATTAAGAAAGATCAAGGATTCAGCATACCTAATTGTCCTAGTAAATACATAAACCTTTCCTCAGGAAGAGGTTTAGTAAATACATCGGCCAATTGTTCATCTGTTGGTACAAAATCTACCTCAAGTTTACCTTTTTCCACATTATCTCTAATAAAGTGATGTCTGATATCAATGTGCTTAGTTTTGGAGTGATAGACTGGGTTCTCTGTGATAGCAATAGCACTCTTGTTATCAAAATGAATTGGAGTCTTTGTAAAGTTGAACCCATAGTCCAATAGTTGATACTGCATCCATAATAATTGAGCACAACAACTTCCTGCAGCAACATACTCTGCTTCTGCTGTGGAAGTGGCTACCGAATTTTGCTTCTTGGATGACCAACCTACTAGTCTTCCACCTAGGAATTGACATCCTCCACTTGTGCTTTTTCTATCCAATCTACAACCTGCAAAATCTGCATCCGTGTACCCTTCAAGGGCAAAGTTTGAATCTTTGGGATACCAAAGACCCAGGTTAGGAGTACCTGTAAGATATCTAAAGATGCGCTTAACTGCTTTCATGTGTGATTCTTTAGGATCAGCCTGATACCGAGCACACAAACATGTTGCAAACATGATATCCGGCCTGCTAGCAGTTAAGTAAAGTAAGGAACCAATCATACCTCGGTATGTGGATTGACAAACTGGTTTACCAGTTTCATCCTTACTTATTTTATCCTGAGTACCCATAGGAGTATGCATGGAAGACAAGTTTTCAAATTTGTATTTCTTTAACATGTCATGCACATACTTACTTTGATTTATAAAAGTGCCATCAGGCTTTTGTTCAACTTGTAAACCCAGAAAATAAGTAAGTTCTCCCATCATACTCATCTGATACTGAGTTGACATTATCTTAGCAAACCAGTCACACATTGACTTGTCAGTGGAGCCAAAGATAATATCATCTACATATATCTAAATGAGTAAGATGTCAGTACCTTTCCTTTTTGAAAATAATGTTTTATCAATTTTACCTCTTGTAAATTTATTTTCAATAAGGTACTCAGATAGGGTATCATACCAGGCTCTTGGAGCTTGTTTGAGCCCATATAGAGCTTTATCAAGCTTGAAAACATAATTAGGAAATTTAGGATCAACAAAACCTGGTGGTTGTTTAACATAAACTTCTTCTTGTAGTTTTCCATTTAGAAAAGCACTCTTGACATCCATCTGATAAACTTTGAAGTTATTAAAAGGTGCATATGCAAGATACAACCTAATAGCTTCAATTCTTGCAACTGGTGCAAAAGTTTCATCATAGTCAATGCCTTCTTCTTGCCTGTAACCTTGAGCAACCAACCTTGCTTTGTTTCTGGTGACAACACCATCCTTGTCCATCTTGTTTCTGAAAACCTACTTAGTACCAATAATAGTTTTGCCAGTAGGAGGTGGTACTAAGTTCCAAACTTTGTTTCTCTCAAACTCTGTGAGCTCTTCTTGCATAGCTTCTACCCAATCTTCATCTAATAAAGCTTCATCATCTTTTTTTGGTTCAATGGTAGATAGAAAGCTTGAGAAGAAACAGAAATTTGCAGTTGCTTTGGGTGGAAACTCTAATTTTCTTCTTGTTTGGACACCTTCTTCAATAGGACCAATAATGTTTGAGTGTGGATGGTCTCTGTGTTCCCTTAAATTGTTCCCTAAGGGAGCATTTGAAGTAGGATCAACACTATCTTTTTGATTGGGTGTGTTGTGTGTCTGATACTGAGTGGAATTCTGGTCAGTATTAGACACCTGAGGTTGCTGTTCAGCTTCATCTTGCAGAGATGAGGTGGATTCTTGTGAAGTGTTGGATGTTTCACCTTCTTCATATGTAGAGTGGTTCAGATCATTAGTTGGAAACTCAGTGTGAAGATTCTCTGTTATGGGAGCCTCAGTATTAGTCACAGTAGAGTAAGACTGAGTTCGAACTTGATCAGTTTCATTAAACTTATTAGGAATAAAATGTGGATGAAACTTGGGCTCTTCAGCAATGGAGTTTTCTGGATTGCATAGAATATCTATGCCACTTATGTCTTCACTTGCCGATGTAGAATGCTCATTCTGATCTTCATCAAATGTGACATGAATGGATTCTACAATCATCTTAGTTGAGATGATATACACTCTGAAGGCTTTAGAGTGTGGAGAGTAGCCCATGAACACACCTTCATTTGCTTTGGGAGCAAATTTATTGAGATTTTGTTTTGTACTGAGTACAAAGCATTTACTCCCAAAAATGTGGAAGTATTCCACATTAGGAATCTTGCCATTATATAACTCATATGGAGTCTTCAGATGTCTCTGGACTATAGTGGCTCTATTCTGAGTGAAGTTGGCACAATTTACAGCTTCAGCCCAGAAACTTAGTGCCAGTCCAGCATGGCATAATAAAGTTCTTGCAGCTTCAATTAGTGTTCTATTCTTGCTTTCTACAACACCATTTTGTTGTCGTGTGTAGGCTGCAGAGAAGTTTTGAATGATTCCTTTTTCTTCACAGAAATCGGCTAATACTGAGTTCTTAAACTCAGTACCATGGTCACTTCTAAGTTGCTTGACCTTGTTGCCTTTTTGAAGTTCCTCTCTTTTTATGAAGGCAATGATTTCTGTTGTTGCATCTGACTTAGTCTTGAGGAAGATGACCAAGTATATCTTGAGAATTCATCAACTAAGACTAGGGTATAGATCTTTTTGGCCAAAGATGGTGTGCTGATGGGGCCAAAAAGATCCATGTGTATCATAGTAAGAGGTTCACTAATGGAATGATTGACTTTGGACTTGAGTGAACTCTTCTTCTGCTTGCCCATTTCACATGTTGAGCATAACTTATCTTTTGAATAAGTAATAGTGGGCAACCCTCTCACCAGTTTCTTCATACTGAGCTCGTTGATATTTCTAAAGTTGATGTGAGAGAGTTTCTTGTGCCATAGCCAATGCAATTCTGGCTTGACTTTAGAAAGCAGGCATACTCAAATAGTTGGGTCTATTTCAGATAGGTTGACCACATATACATCTTTTTCTCTTCTAGCAATGAGTACAGGCTGCCCTTTATCATTGTAGATGATTCCTGCAACCTTCCTGAATCGAGCTTCATTGTCATCATCACACATCTGGCTGATACCGAGCAGATTGTGTTTAAGCCCTCTATATAGGCAACTCTTTTAAAAGTTATGTTGCCTGCCTTGATCACACCATAACCTCTTGTCTTTCCCACCGAGTCATCTCCAAACTTAACAGAAGGACCCTTCTCTGGAGTATAATTTAGAAGGTACTCCATACTGCCAGTCATGTGTCTTAAGCAGCCACTATCTAAGTACCATTTTCTGTCACCCTGCACAAGACACACAATAAGAATTAGTTCCTTTTAGGAACCCATTTTTGAATGGGCCCTTTGGTGGGAAAAACAGATTTTGATTTGATCTCTTTGTTTGGAGAGGTCAGGATCACTTCAGGGGAAACTTTAGAAGTTTTCTTTGGTGATACTGACTTAGTTTCTCTCCTTTTCTTTGGTACTGAGTACCTAGGACTTGAGAGATCAGTCCAGCATTCATCTCCCTTATGACCAGTATGATGACATCTATACATTTTCTAGGTCTATTTCGAAACATATTTTCATAACGGTATTTTAGAAAACTGTTGCACTTTTGGTAAATCAGTATGAGTAAGTTTTGCAAACTTTTTACTTAAAACTTTAATCTGATCACCAAGTGTTTTTAAAACGTTATTTTTATCATTTTTAATAGGTGTATTAACATTGTTTTTAACTGGTTTAGGAGGTGAAGGATCTGGTTGCTTCTTTTTATTTGGCAGAGAAGTCTTGCTAATCTTATTAGTGGTAGACTTCTTGTCTCTGCCAACTAAGGACCTAGTTGAAGTTGTTTTCTGCTTATCATGTTTTGAAGAAACAACTTTAACAGGTCTTTTAGATGTCTCAGTATATGATGTTCCTGTTCCTGCAACTTCTGAATTAGATGAAACATTTGAGATAGAGGTAATCTTATTATCATTATATAATTCAAAAGTTGTTGTATTAAATAATAATTCAAAAGGTGGAACAGCAGAAGTTTCATACTCAGCTATTGGGAGCTCAGTATTAGACATTTCTTTCACAAGAAATTCAATACTGAGTTCTTGTAGCTCAGTATAGCACTTCGAGCAGATGGAGGGACCAATAGGTTTTTCTAAAATTTCATTTTCCACATCATCTGACTCAGTTTGACATCCAACTTCACAAAAAGTTTTAGCTTTTATGAATTTAATAGGGTTCATATTTGAAAACTCTTCAAATAAATCAGCAAAATTGTTCCTATTTTTAAATTGAGGATCAACACCAAGTGCAGCCCTCACATTTTCTGGGAATTGTTGATTTAAACATTTATTTAATTTTATAGAAGCATTTCCCCAAGATTTACACTGTTTTTCAAATTTTTCTTTTTCAAGTTTGTGTAAATGAGCTTTATCAGCTAATCTTTGGTTAATGTCCTTTAAATCTGAAAAGTTTAGTTCTAAATCTTTATACTTTGCTAATTTATCTAAGTTTTCATTATTTACCCTTTCAAGTTCTTGAATTGTTAATTTTAAAGCTTTTTCTTTTTGTACAGAAGTTTTAAGATCAACAAACATATACTCAAAAATCTTGGTTTTTTCATTCACTGAATAAGTTTGAAAGGAACTTACCTTGTACAACTGAGTGGAATCCCAATCAGTATGGACACTCATCCTCTCAGCCTCTTTGATATCCTTTTCAAAGGAGCTCTTCAAATCATCTTCAGTGAAAGCCATAAAGGCTTTATTCTCAATCTCTTCCTCATCATCACTTAAGTCTTCATCCATCCATGCTTCTGAGTAAAGTGCTTGATGAGGTTCTCCATTCCCTTCTGCCCTCTTGCCCTTGCTCCAATTCTTCAGCTTGACATATTTGTCTCTATACCTCTTTGCTCGGTATGCAATCTTGTCATTTTGGTCAGTCTCAGAAGACTTGGTATGACAATTTGCAGCAATATGTCCAGGCTTTCCACACCTATAGTAAAGACCTGATCTTGGATCAGTATTAGAAGAGCTAACACCAAGCCTCTTCTTTTTCAACTGATCCAGCTTCATAGACATAAGAGCCATTTGGGTTTCAAGCTCTTCTGCCTCAGCATCAGCAAGATCAACTTCTGGTTCTTCTGGCTCAGTTACAGTATATGCATGTTGCACAACTAGAGCCATGCCAGTGGAAGCCTTGTCAGTTTTCTTCCAGTTGATCAGTCTTGCAGCATTGTTCTCCTCATGATTCAACATTAGACCATACAAAGTTTGAAGAGTGTATGACTCAATGTTGTTAGCAGCATTGACGGAGTTTGTCATGTCAAGAAATTGTTGAGGAAGACTATCCAGGAACTTTTGAACAAGCTCTCCTTCCTCTTTCACAATGCCTACACTGATTAAATCATGGATAACAGTATTGAACCTGTTATAGAGAGTGGTGATGTCTTCATTAGGAGTTGAGAAGAAGTTTTCATATTTCCTTCTCATGTTGCTTTTTCTTTGCAACTTCACCTTTGTTGTGCCTTCATAGGTGACTGATAGGCTATCCCACATAGCCTTTGCTGTTGGCAATTTCATAATTGCATTAAGTATTTCTTTGGTAACAGCATTACCAATCACTCCCTTTGCTCTTGAGTCTAGACTGAATAACTGACGGTCAGTATCAGTCCAGGTATGTTTCAGTTTTGGAACTGTCCTTATGCTCTCAGGAGCATCTTCAGTAGCAGCAACAGGTTCCACAGTTTGTGGAATGATGGGACCATCATATAGTACAGTGAGCATCTCATGGTGAATAGATTCAAGATACCACTGAGCTTTAAGCTTCCATTGATGAAAGTCTTTTCCATCAAAGATGGGCACTCTCTTACCAGACATAACTGGTGCAATAATAGTAGACATTTTGGATTTTTGAGTGTTGGAGGGATAAATGTAGGGAATGGCTGCCAGGGTTATAGATCGACTAAATAAAGATTAATTTAGCCTGCTCTGATACCAGTTGTTAGGTCACAACACCCTGGTTTGGTGGTTGATTGATTAGATAATTAAAACTTAAGACAAATATTGTATAAGAACAAGATATAAGTCAAATGTATAATTCCACTAAGTGTGGCTTGTTGCGGAATAATAAGACCACTGATCAATTACAAAATGTATAGAAATGTAAAGTAAATTGGTGGTGTTCTCCTTTGCAAGATGATCTCTACTTATAATGATATAGAGATCTTACATAATGGGCAAATGAGTAACCGAAGGACTAAACTAAGAAAATGACTAAGATCAAGGGATTTGATCTTAGTCCGTTACATAACAAGTGTAACCCAGTCCTTCTACTCAGTATCACTATCTGATACTGAGTACTGATACTGAGTTCCAATACTGGTCACTCAGTATCAGTCCTAAACTTAGCTATTTTATTCTACATATTACTCAAAGCTAGTATAGGTTGTTTTGTTATCTTAAGATCCAAAGGGGTAAGGCTTTTTGCCTTAACACAACTTTAATCACTAAAACCACCTTCTTATTAAACGATTTTATAAGCTACCCAACTATCTATTTGTTATTCATTTATTATGATTCAGACAAAATTCTTGCTGAAATATTATTCAATTATAAAAAAGTAACATAAATTCAACAAACTTATATAATGACTCATACATGAAATATTAGTTATATTATACCTTTCTAAATTTAAACTCTAACCTTGACCCTAACTCTAAACAAACTTTATTTTTAATGACAAAACCTAATCTACTCCTAACCACATGTGTCCATGACTGGAGTTGAACCCTCAACCTCAAGGATAAAAGGCAAACACTATATCACTAGGTCAAAGACCCTAACTCTAAATAACTAAGCAATAACTTTAAACCTATAACACTAAATAGAAATTAAATGAAATGTTTTAAATTGTGATAAAAGTTTAAATGGCAAATATTTAGGGATTAAAATCTACCTCTATATATGGAGCTTATTTTTTAGATTTTCGCCACATGTCTCCTTCTCATTAGTTAGTATTGATGACATGTAACTAGCATAAATGTCATCTGTCATCACAAAACATAACATTACAAACCTCTACAATCCGCCTCTCATATTTTCCCGTTCTCCATGCCCTAATTATTATTCAAGACGCCGCTTCCGTCCAACAATTCCCATGACAACTTCATCCTCCAGTTCCACCAGCAATGTTCATCTTGATTGGAACCTGAAAATAATTGGTGAAATGATGGAATATGGAGGCTCTTTTGATATTGTTGGGGAAGAAGAACAAAGCTTCAACACGCGCCGAGCAGAAAACCTATCCCATGGAGATAACACCTTTACGATGCCCGTCGACGGTTCATTCAGGCTTTGTATTCTGGGCGTATTCGTTCCGCCTGTGGAAGACTAACCGACTACGGCGCAGAACCTGTCATCTCCGATAACATCAAAATTATCGGCACTAATTTAGTTTCTCCAAATACCAAATCCCCACCTCTATTCATTGGAGATTGCAATTATGATTATCAGGTTGGTTACATTCAATTGCAATTGATTATGTTCGATTAGGAGGAACTCACAGACGAAGTGTTCTTTCGAGGTTCGATTGAAAATCGCTTAATTTCATGTTATTACGATTTTCTTGACAGGTATTACAAATCATTTAATCCTAATTCCCTCTATTGATCGTCTGATTTGGATGAACCAATGGCAGCTACTATGCGCAAATTAAGCATCCCCATCTTTCAATGCCCGCTCAACAATTATACTGCAATCTTCGTTATGCCTTCACCATTTAGCTTCCTCCATGTGTAGGGAGAAAAGAAAACTTCAAGCAATACCCAACCCTAATTTCTTGAAGACAATATTAAAAAAAAATGGTATGTAATTTGGTTATTTCAAGAACAGTGTTCACCATGTTTTTAAGTTAAATTATCAATTCATTCATAACATTACCAAAAATTATCATCAGTCCAGGTAATAGATTTTTTTTTAAAATAGTGTGAAATTTTCGAACATTCATTCATTCAGTCCAATTTTAACATAACCCTTTTTGTTAATTTGATCCTTTCTTATAAGTTCATTCATTTATTATGATTTGCTAATGCTAATGCTAAGCTTATTTGCTAATCATAGATTAGCAATGCAACCAGCAACGGTTTTATAAATTCACAGTTTCAATTATGTTATTCACAATGCATATCAGTATCCTTTTAATGTTATATTATGTTTCACACTCAATTAGAGAGACAAATTTATTAATTGCTAATCACAATGCATATGGTTAATTATGCAGAAAAAACTGCTATGCAGCTAATTATCGTCAATTCTTCCATTTTGAAATGGTAGGTTACAGTAATTGGTAACCATTTCATATATGTAATGGAAAATATTAAATTATTGTCATATTAAGGTTATAATATTTCCCATAATAAATACATGCACATCGACAATTAATATTGATCAATTAAATTGCATATTTTTACTGTAACTGTTTCGAAGTAATGAGTAAATTATTTCAATAATTTCCATATTCAAATTTAGTAGTTTAATATTGCCATATTTTGGTCATAATTATTCCCATACTGTAACTTGTCATTGATTATATAATTACCTTTGTTTTTAGTTTAGGAGTAAATGAGTAATAAGCAATAAAATTAGCTATTAAATTATTTCCATATTTATGTGATTTATTATGCTTCTTGACTGAGATCTTTTCGGTCAAAAGGCTAGTGGGTTTGATAAGGCAAAATGGGAGGTTGGACGATTATGATTCAAACAGAAAATTAAATATCAAACTTGAATCCTTAACTTATCACTTAACACTTAGTAGTGCAAAACAATTCGTTTTAAGAAGTCATGCTTGAAGAGCTTATCTTTGACAGTTTATTTGATCTCCTTGCAGAATGGCAGTATTGCTCCTGGATTAAAGGTCAAATGGTTGCTAATACACTTGGTTTGCTATTACTATTCCAATTGCTTAACTTATTTTTATCTAAGAGACTATATGTAAAAATACTCATATAGACAAATTAAAATTAATTTAATGTTCTAATTTCATTACATTATTTTATTAAATTTTACAGGTAATTAATGTTGCTAATTCTAAAATTTTGTGTATGTAGATTTGTGATATGGTTGCACATGCTAGATACTTAAATGTCACTCTAATAGTTCTGAATTAGATAAATCAACATTTTGAGCTGATTCAATGTAAGTTATTCCATTATTTGCCTTAATCACATTAAGTCGACATTACTTAAAATCTAATTCAATACTTTAAATTTGATATTTTAAGTGATTTTGAAGACTTTTTTTATGTTGATCATTTTATAAGATCATTAAAGAGATGAAGTTAGAATATTAAAAAAAAAATCTCACCAAGACTTCAAATATAAGATGAACTTGAAAAATATTATTCTTTAGTACCAATTAGTTGGTTTGATATTTCATATTATTATAATCAGGTTAATTATACCCTCATTAACTATTATGAAAGGAACCAGAATCTAAACGGTTCAGTGAACCCAGTCAATTGAACTCCGTCATTGACCAACGGTCCGAGCCTAAAAGATGCATTGGACAGGTGCACTCGTGAGACAGATGAGTGTGAACCCAACAAGCTAAAATCCTAATTTATTTAGTGATTTGTTTCGTTGATTAATTAATTTTTAATACACAAAATCTATATACCCGAACAACTTGTTGATACTTACGAACGAGAGAAAGTAATATCGTGAGAGTATGTGTATTTTAGTGTGTTCAAGTGTCTACAAAAGAACCCCAATGTCTAATTTTATAGTGTAGAGTTGTAACTTATGGTTTAACACATTAAACCCATTTAGTACAATTAATTAATTAAGAAATCATAACTGAAATTTGGATTAGTACCTAGGAGGTCAGTATGAGCCAGATCAGTACCAAGGAGGTGCAAAATGTAGACTCGCATGAGTCCAGGATTTTCGAAGCTGCATTCAAGTCGCATAGGCACACATGAGTTCAAGCCTTTTCGAGCCACTTGATCTGAATTATTTGCAACGAATATTCATGTAATTATATAGGTCCAAAGTTGGTAAAAAAACATTATCAGATATATTACAACAAACTGTCCCGTCTAGCAATGGTCAATTGCAGGTTTCATGTGTCACAACTTGCTGGGAATAACTTTTGAAAAATCGAGTTCCGTCTTATTAGTTTGTTTCAAAAGTCGTTGTCTTTCGGCTATGAATTTGGCAAATCTTGAACCTTTTGTATCTTTAATATTATCTGCTGCTTGTTGTATGGGTTTGGGGGGTACAGGTGGCATCAATGCCCACACAGAAGAAAGGTGTTCGTTTGGCCTGTCAAGATCTTCCAACATTGATAAATTCTTCATGTCTGCAAAAAAACAACAAATGAGCCATTTTTTTTGTTTGAAAGCGACAAAAGAATCATGTTTTCATGTACAAACTAATTCATTACTAAATACATCAAATACTACCTCCGTATCAAAATAAGTGATACACTTTCCATTTAGGGGTAGAACAAAATAAGTGATACACTTCTAAAAATTTCTTTATGTGGTAAAAAAGTGGGACCCAACCTCCACTATCTACCTACTTTAATAAAATGAAATTACCTTTATACCTTTACTTTTACTTTTAAAAATCATTAAAATCATTTTTTTCAAAAGGAGTGGGACCCATTTTCCACTAACTATCTACTTTAATTTATCTTAACTTACATTTTAATCTTTTTCCTCAAAAACCGTAAAATCTCAAATGTATCACTTATTTTGATATGGAGGTAGTACTAGAAATACTAATCTTGATCCATTTACCTACAAATGGGTTGATTTGAGGTATGTTTTATGTAACTTAAATAGAAAGCGAGTCGAAAGCTATCTAAATTGTATTCGCTAAACTTTTTTAAGTTATGATGATCGTAACAATCTTCTTTTTTGTAATCATATCTAACACATTAATTAATTACGGAACTGAAAAAATTATAATACTAAAAAAACGGTGCAAGTATTTGTGGGTGTCAAAACTAACAAGAAGATTTATAGGAAGATAGATTAAATATGTCTTAGGAAGAAGAAAAGGTATGTGAATGTTTGCTTGCAACAATGAATGTTAATGTACAAGTTACAAAGCATAAAATACAACTAGTTTAAGCATGAGAAAGAAGAACCTTTTGAGAAGGTGAAGACAGGCTCCAATGCTGCACATGGAATGCTGAAGTTTAAATAAGGTATAGCTGTCCCACCACCATGCCTAGCATTGCTGTCGCAATAATTATAATCTCATTAGCAAAATTTATATATCTCCTTCCAAACTTTATAAATTATTCTTATATCCTTTCAAATCTTACAAATTATTTCTATATCCTTCTAAACTTTTTATTACCTTCATATCCTTCCAAACTATTAATATTCTCCTTTATGTCGAAAAATTTATTTTATGATTTATTATATCATTAAAATATCAATAATCATTATCATCAAATTTATTTATTTAAACAATTACTATACTACCCTTATTCTATCTAAACCTAAAGCTAAACATAAATTAAATGGTGGATTTGCCATAAACTTAAAAAAACATTTATATGAATGCAGTCATTTTACTCCATAGAAAGTAAGCTCGTAAATTTAAAATAGAACACACGTTTGACTTAATTTGGCAAACACGTTTTTTACATACGACGAAAAAAAAGAGTCAAACTTTAATCATCTACCCAAACACCACTCCCCTCGTTTATATACGACATTTAGGTTTAGGTTTATATAGAATAAAGGGTAACAGAGTAATTGTTTAAATAAATATATGATCATAATGATTATTGAATTTATTATAATTTACTCCGTAATAGATTATAAAATAGATTATATAAAAATTTTCCTAAAATATGTATACATATAAAACAAGAAAATTTATAATGATTTACCTCGTAACAAGACTGATCATGTGACCATTTGAATTAAGAATAGCACCACCACTACCGCCAGGATGCACGGCGGCTGTTGTTTCAATCATCGCCGGAAAATCGTGTGCTTTAACTACTTTTGCAACAACTCCAACACAAGCTGATGGAAGAAAATCTGATACAAAATTCATACATACACTATTTTAATCAATTTTGTACAATTTTGAGGATAAAAAAACATAGCTCATTCTTCAGTTTATAACAAAATTTCTGAAAAACTGACTTTTTGGACACAATTTCAAAATTTTAAGTAGTTTTCTGGAGATAAAATAACGCCTTCCATATTCTAGAAAAATAGAGATGAAAAGTTAGAAAATATTGTACGTTAACACTTTTTTTCCATTTCATATAGAGAATTAATGCGTTATTAATCATTACAAATATACTAAAAATGTTTATAGAGGTTGTATGTGTACGTTACGAAAATAAAGCTTTGGTCGATTTTCATTGTATAACACTAAAAAGTGACCAATTTTTAATTACAACCAATAATTTTTTTCTAAAAGGGATAATCATAGGTCACTAGTGATGAAAAATAACACTTGCCACAATTTAGAAAATACGTTCACACTTTTTTTCTCTCTTCATTTTATATAGATAATTAACTAAGTAAATTAAATGACTGGTTCTTTAGGTTTATAGCAAATTTCACCAATGGTCCTTTAGTTTCAAAAATTACACCGATAGTCCTTATTTTTGGAAGGTTGTCACCGATGGTCCTTTACGAAAAAGTCCGTCTATTTTTTAAGTTAACTAACATCACATGTGATGCACATGGGGTATTTTGGTCAATTTGTCTTTCCTAAAGGATCATTGGTGAAATTTGCTATAAACATAAAAGATCATCCGTGTAATTTAATTGAGAAGGGGAAAGACAAATTGACCAAAATACCCCCATGTGCATCACATGTGATGTTAGTTAACTTAAAAAATAGACGGACTTTTTCGTAAAGGACCATCGGTGAAAAACCTTTCAAAAATAAGGACCATCAGTGTAATTTTTGAAACTAAATGACCCTTGGTAAAATTTGCTATAAACCTAAAGGATCATTCATGTAATTTACTCATTAATTAATGTGTTGTTAATGATTTCAAATATACTTTTGAATAAAATGTTTATAGCGGTTACCACAATGAGGCCCAAAAAGCCCATGTCCGATAACATAAACCTTTGATCCTTGTGAAGGACAAGTGAAATCCATAACAACCGGTTGAATGTTTTCAGGAACAAATTCAAGCTTCAATATCGCAATATCTAAAGGGCCTTTAGAAACATAAATTACACTCGCATCACACCAGATCCAACGGTCCAGATGATCCACACGAACCCTAATGTTTTGATGATGATTAAAATTCGATTCAATTTTATGATTCTTAAACCTCCATGGTTCAATAAGGTGAGCGTTTGTGAGAATCAGCCCGTTTTTGTTGAGTAAAACACCAGATGCCCACACACCATCACCGATTGTTATAAGGCATATACAAGACATTGATTTCTCAACTTGATTTGGAGGGGTAATTTGGTCATTTGCGTTCTCATAATCATGATTGGATGAACTTTTTAATTTGAAGCCAACACAAGCTGTTACAATCGCTTCCCATGGAATCACAAGCTGTCATCAAAACCAAAACTAATGGATGGGTATTTTGGTCATTTTTACATAAAAAAAAGTTTAATTTTTTTAAGAATTTTATTTATTTATTTATTATTATTATTATTTTATTTTTAAAAATTTAATATTTTTTCGTTAAAAATACATCATTTGATTATATATTTGATCATATGTGATTGTACAAAAACATTACATGTGATTATACAAAACAATTACATGTGATTAAGTATATAATCACATGTGATTAAGTATATATAATCACATGTGATTATCACATAATATATATTTTTAACGAAAAAAACAATAAAACAAATAATAAAACATTTGATGAATTTTATGTAAGTGCCTATGACCATAATACACCATCATGTATAAAATATGTGAATAATCTTGACCATTAGATATAACTGATCAATGGTTAAGATTTATCCCTTGGGATTATACAAAAATTAAGGACTACCTTGAACATTTACCTTATCCTTTAATAACAACAAACATTCCAACATTTTATTATTAAAAAATTAAATATAGAAATATGGTTATCACCTGAATTTCGGCACCACTACCCCTTTGTCTTAGTGGTCTAGTAAGCATGCCAACCATCTCTGATTGTTCCCCAAAGACTGGACTACCCTCCATTCCTTAAGGAAATTAAAAAAAAAAAAAAAAAAAACATTTTGTACCCATAACAAACATATGAATAGCTAGTGTGTCATTTATGATTATAAAACTTATATTATCTAAATAATAATTTTTTTTTTAATATAAATATTCATACCAGGAAGACACCGAATATCTGCCATCAACAATGAGGAACTTTGAGGGTAGCAATTAGAAACATAACCAACTGATATACTGCATAATAACAATAAATAGTATTTATAAATATTATTAATTTTTTTATAAATAACTGCTCCACTTTTAGCTATACTTTATAATTTGGCTCGTTGGCATGACTTATATATGTATTTATTTTCATTCTTTCTTAGGATGTTCCAATTTCTACATAAATTTAGTACTGTTTGATTTCATAATAAACTACTAATTTTATGATTTTGATATTATATATATAGTACATGATTACCAAAAGGCAAAAGCACAGTTAGAAACTTCCTTTTACATTAGGGTTTAGATACCCTTTTACATTTTAGGGTTTATATACATGCACAAGACGAACGCATGATTTCATGCTTTGCAATAATTTTATTTATTAATTACTTTTAAGATATGCTTTTTTACAACTTCAATAAATGTAAACTAGGTATTAGATTAGCTTAATTTTTTGTATTAAAATATTTTCTTTTATTTAAATATAAAATATATCAGAATAAAACACATAGTACAACTAGTTCATTAAGGGGTGAATGAGTATATTTTTGGTTGGTAAGTGGGTAGAGGGGCCAAATGGTATTTTTCTAAATAGTAGTGGGGTGAAAAAGAAAAAATTTGTGTTTTACCTGTTACAGAAGTGAGCTGGAGACAAAACGCCAAATGGAGCACCCATTGCTAGAAGAAGGTCCCCCCTTTTATTTTGGGATGATACTTTAAAATTTGGCAAATCCTAAACAAAATTATTTTCACCAAACTGAAAACAAAAACAAAAACAAATAACAAAAGCAGCAAAACCAAATTTTATGTTTTTACACAACATTTTATTTTGGGATAATTTCATATACATCCTTGCAAAGTTCCAATATTACGTATATATCCTTGCAAACTTCATTATTACATATATATATCCTTCCAAAACCTCAAAATTCTCATATATATCCTTTTACCTATTTAATAATATTTAAATCTACAAAATTTTAAAAATATAAATCCTAATTAAATTAATGGTAAACTAGCTTAAATACCCTTGACGAAAGAAAATGCAGTTGTGGAGTTTGACAAGAAAATACTCGTGACGAAAGAAAGCACATTTGAGCTTTAAGGGTATTTAGGGCATTTTACCATTAATTTAGATTAGGATTTATGTTTTTTCAATTTTAAAGGATTTAAATATTATTAAATTAGGTAAAAAGATATATATGAGAATTTTGAAGTTTTGGAAGGATATATACGTAATATTGGAAGTTTACAAGGACGTGTATGAAATTATCCCTTTTATTTTAGTGGAAAGAAAAACAAAAAGCACCTCAAAAGTTGTTGAAGAAAATTTCAATATTGCAATTCGAGTCCCCAATTTTCCTATTAGACTTGAATCAGTCCCTTCCGTTCCCTCATGACTCTTGTTTGTAGATCGTGAATCCTGACATTATCAATTAAAAAATACTCATGACTGCAAAAACCATATTATAATAATAATAATAATAATAATAATAATAATAATAATAATAATAATAATAATAATAATAATAATAATAATAATAATAATAATAATAATAATAATAATAATAATAATAAGAGTAAATCACACAAATGATCTTTTAGGTTTATACCATATTACATATTTAGTCCTTTTGTTTTATAAATTACACTGGTAGTCCTTATTTCTGAAACTATTGACACATTTGGTCCTTTACATAAACAGAAGTTAACTTTTCCCGTCAAACAAACGGGTTTTTATGGGTTTCAAATTATTAAATGGAAAGGGAAAATGACATATTCACCCCCCTTGTGCATCACACGTATACTTGACGGGACAAATAGACGTATTTTTAGGTAAAGGACCAAACGTGTCGATAGTTTCAGAAATAAGGACTACGAGTTTAATTTATGAAACTAAAGGACCAAATATGTAATATAGTACACACCTAAAGAACCATTTGTGTAATTTACTCTAATAATAATGATAATACTTCCTCCGATTCAAGATAAGTGATACACTTTCCTTTTTGGGGTGATTCAAAATAAGTGATACACTTCGAAAAATTACCTTATTTGGCAAAAACTATGGGACCCTCACCCACTAACTATCTACTTTAACAAAGTAAAATGACTCATTTACCCTTACTTTTTACTTTTAAACATCATTAACTTCACTTTATTCAAAAGGTGTGGGACCCATTCCCCACTAACCATCCAATTAATCTAATTTAACCATCATTATAATCTTATGCCTCAAAAACCGTGAAACTCAAAGTGTATCACTTATTTTGAAATTTGAATCGGAGGAAGTAATAAGAATAATTTAACTTTTTAGAACATAATCGTTTATGAAGATGTAAACTAACATAGGGTGGAATATTTGTTAGATACCTGAATTTGTGTAGCATCAAAACATGGTTGATGAGCGTAGTAATAATAATAATAATAATAATAATAATAATAATAATAATAATAATAATAATAATAATAATAATAATAATAATAATAATAATAACAATAATAATAATAATAATAATAATAATAATAATAAATAAAAAATAATAATAATAGTAATAATAATAATAATTATAATTATAATAATAATAATAATTATAATTATAATAAGGGTTTTGATAATGACAGTGTCATAAGACATGCATTAGAAATTTGTATATTAATCTTCAACCGACTCCTAAATTTCAAGAACTACTGCATTGTACAACATTTTATGCACTTAATGACAGCCCTAAGGGCTGTCATTATCAAAACCCTAATAATAATAATGATGATGATAATAATAATAATAATAATAATAATAATAATAATAATAATAATTTAACTTGAATTAGTTAGATACCTGAATTCGTGTAGCATCAAAAGATGGTTGATGAGCATCATTATATGAGGCTAAGGACCAACCAATTTCCCAACAATGATCCAACGACCCAGAAGAAGCTCCAATTAAAGATTGGAGTGCAACAGATGAAGCAGGAATATCGAGCTTCAAATAAAATAAACCATCAAATATCAAATGTAAAATCAAGAGATGAATCTTTATTTTTTTTACTTATGTTACAAATTTCAAAATCAGGAAGTTTTTTCACGTTACAAGTTTCAAAATTTCATGCAAACCACAAGGACAATTTATGTAATTATGCTACAATTTCTCAAATATATATTAAGGAAAATTGTTTGTAGTTTGAAATGGTGATAACAGGAGATTATTAATGAAATAACAGGGTATTTAATTTACATTTTTTATTAATTTCAACACCGTTTATCAAATATTAATTTGTTAAAAAGAATTAGTAGCACAAGCAAAACGTGTCTACCAACGTTATAAGTTCAGCAGGTAGCCAGTTAAGAGCTTCACTGTGAGAATCTTTAGCATTTCCCTGAGTGTATAAACAACAAAAATATTATGAGAATTAAATCATTAGTGTAAGCTTATTACAATTAAACAAATTGTAATTTAATAATATATTTACCTCTACCATTATATCTATATGAGCACCAGAAATCAACTCCGGTTTGACCTGGTCAAATTTATAAAATTCATACCTCAAATTTATAAGTTTTTTTTTTAACAGATAAAGAAATTGAAAGGTCACCTGATCCGTATGTTTTGAAGAAAGAAATGGCTCAATTATTGATGCAACTGTCAGCACCAACGAAATTGGCTCGTTGCTAACTTTAAATGAACTAGGCAATATGATTCCAGATGATGAAAGAGTGGTTTTCCCTGAACTTTAGATATTGATAACCAAAAATAGAAAAGGAAAATATCAGTTATCCAAAAAGGTTAACCTATTTTATTTAATTACATTAGATTATTATTGTAACAGTATAGTTTTTGTAGTTGACAAGAAAGTAAAAAGGCACAAGTGAAAAAGCAACATGTTTTGACCTTCATTGTCTTTTACCATCACTCCATTTTATTTACCTAATAAACAACATAGAAAGGGACAAAAAGATACATTTTTTAAGAGTAAGTTACACCAATCGCCATTATGGTATATATGCCAAATTTTACCAATCATCCTTTAGTTAAAAAAAATTACATCGGTAGTCCTTGCTTCATAAAGGTTTTGCACACACGATAATCCGTTTGTATGCTATTTTAGAGAGTGTTAAGATTCATGATACACGTTTTGATTGTTTGACAGATACTGATTATTATTGTACTTGATGCCTTATTTTTGCAAATTCTAAATGATTTTAATACTAGATTAATTAACTTATTATAGATTGAATCTTTGCGAATTTGTCAGAATATAATTGTTACCAAATCATATCTGTAATGTTTCAATCATAAACCAAACACAAATCAGTTAACTAAAATTAAAGCAGATATTTATAAAATGAGTGCAATTAACTCACATGTAATGATGGAAAGCATGTTTTCTCATCTTTAATCCTTTTGGGTCCTGAAGTGAATCAAATATAAAATAATAAATAAATACGGTGGGTTTGGGTGTAATAATTCATTTCTACACCACAACTTTTAGCTCATAAAACTCCGTACAAGTTTTATAGCTAACTGTACAAATACAACAAAAAGTAGATAGAAGCTTACAGGTCCCTGAACTCTGATAATGACTGAAAAATTCCGAGCAACTTGAACGATTTCCGGTATACCCATTTTGATTTTTTAACCGAAATATTAAATTAAATATTTACTATTTACAGCCGCCTTCTACCTTACAAAACCAGGTCTCTTGAACGACGTCGCATAAGCTACTGAACTACATACACATTTATATCAAATTAGGCAAATTAGTTATAAGTTTTCAAATCAGGTTAAAAACACGCGGTTGATTACAATACAACATCTTTCTGAAAATATATATATTTTCTAAGAAACCATTCTAAATCAAATACACTAAAAATTAATTAAAAAAACGATCTTTTCATTGCATAACAACCTGAAAGTTTTAACAGATTCTAACCTGGGTATTATAAAATCGATGAAGAGCAGGCGCGATAATCGATTAGGGGTTTAGGGTTTGAATCAGCGATAGATTAGGTAGATCGAGGATCCAAGAAAGCTGATTAGATAGGGCTTGAATCGTTGAGATTTGACTCATTTGAGTCTTGAGAAGTCAATAACGATGTGTTTTTTAAATGAAAGAAAAAATAATAACAAAATAAAAGAGAAATGGGAAAACAATTAAAATAAAATATTTTTCTTTCTTTGTTCGTAAATAAGATGTAGTTTGGTAAGTCTTTTAATGATTCAGTTAAGAGGTCAGTCTTTTATTCGGACAGATTCTCAGTGTTTGGTAAGGCCTCTGAATTAAAAATTCAACATGTTCGGTCTCTTAATCGGATAGATGTAAGTGGAAGTCTGAATCATTCAGATCTCTGCATGTGACAACCCTCAAAATCAAGTACTTGACCAGAAAACTATTATAACTAAATTTTGTTATAAACATTTTTCATACACATAATCATTTATGCACAAGTCAAATTATTTGTGTCTCATCCAGCTAGAAATGTACATTTAGCGAGTTTGTGACTCAACGTAAACTCAAACTGAACACGAAAATATAATCTCTATAATATTTATCATTTATAATGATACACTAGCTTGACCGAACAAACCGATACGAAAAACAACGTACACAATAATATACCAAATTAAATATACAAGTAGCAACGGTTTAGTTCTCGGTACATTACGAGAATACTGAAAACATCAAAATAAATTCTGAACTGATATTTTCTATCAGAAATTAACCACCATCGAAACAAAGTGAAACCCCGATAAAATATTTTACTAGACAATTATACCAGTACTTATCTATTAATAAATCAAATTAATATAATTAACCTCATTTTTTAGATGTTATACGTTTCCTTATTTTGAGAATTAAATGTATCTTTAATATCATCTTTTAAAACCCCCTTAAAGCCGGTAACTAGGTGTGCCCAAAGGGTTGACCCGACCCGACCCGAACCCGAACCCGATAACACTAGTCGGGTCGGGTTCAATCGGGTCATGTGGTGATATCGGGTTTTGTAAACCCGACCCGACTAACCCGATTCCTTATCGGGTCGGGTTTCGGGTTATTGTTATTACTATTTTCGGGTTTCCGGTTGACCCGATTGACCCGGTTAGAGTTGCGTTCAAAATTTAAATTTTAAAATTTTTAAATATCTTTACCAAAAATATACAAAAAGAAAAGGAAACCAAAAGTCACAATTATTACCTATTAGCGATTTAGCATCATTTTATTTTCAAAGTGTATACAGAGAACAAGAGAGCATGTTTACTAATCTTCAAAGTCGACGTTTGATGTTAGCTGCTTGAAGCAGCCTGCTTCCATGCTCCTTTACAAAAAATCATATTTGTTTATTGCTTGAAATCCACCGATTCCTATTTGCTAATATACAAAGGTATTTGTTTTTCTTTTTTGTAAATTTTTTGTTTGTACGTATTCGACACACATGTTACAACAAGTTATTTTATTCTGATTCAAGTTCTTATTTGCAATTAGTATGAATTAATGTACTCTCTTTTTATAAATGTGTGTTTCTTGAACTTTTATAAATGTTTTTGTTTGGTGTTGTATCCGGTTCTTGTATTCTAGGATGTATGTTTAAAGTTATATATATAATTTCTCTTTTTTCTCAAAAAAAAAAAAAAAAAAAAAAAAAAAAAAAAAAAAACTTTAATAAATGTTTAACCCGACCAACCCGATCGGGTCAACCCGACAAACCCGAAACCCGACTAACCCGATTCCTTATCGGGTCGGGTTATAATTTTTTTATCTCAAACCCGATAGACCGGACCCGGCTCTTATCGTTGGGCACCCCTACCGGTAACTATATTCCCCTCTATCGTACATGTTTATTAAATTTAATTTTAATATTATAATATTTTGCTGGACAAATTTTACGGTATCCACTTATAGGGGTGTTCGTTTGGACGGTTTGGTTTTATCCGAACCAAATAGGTGAAACCAAATAAAGTCCGGTTTTAAAAGTTCAAACCGAACCGTCCAAACTAATTCGAAAACCAAACCGATCCAAACCAAATAACAATTTGGTTGGTTTGGTTTTATCCGTTTGGTTTTTCTAAAAGATTTTCAAAATACTACAAAACTATATAACATAAATAATATTAAGTTCGATATGTATAATTCCAAAATGATAAACTACTTTGTACATAAAAACACGTCTAATTCATAGCTTATGACATTTATAATCATATATGCGAAAATCTTGGCATCAACTTAATCAAAAACTCCAAAAAGATTGGTATATATATTACTATTTGGTTTTTTTGAACAATCCGGTTTTTACAACGGATACCAAATCCAATCCGAAAACCAAAATATTAATTTGGTTCAAGTCCAAACCGATCCAAAAAACCAAAAAACCAATCCAAATATTCCGATCCAAAATGTACAATTGGACAATCCGGTTATATCCGAATAGTGAACACCCCTATCCACTTACACTAGATAAAATCAAATTATACTTGTAAACAATTTAAAATCATTTTTATTCACTATATGCCCACGTTGCCAGTATCTACCCAAAAGGAACTAATTACCCGAATTTAGCTGAATAAAATAATACTAATTCCAACTATCCGTTCTTTTATGAAACAACCAAGCAGTCATCGGTCATCACTATCATCTTATAAGATCCTAACTACCCACTCCTTACTTCCTTTAATTTGTAAACACCCAAAAACCCCTCTCGTCTCTCTCTACGCGTACAAGAAAGCCAGAAACTGAAATGTTAACATTTGTCTAAGATAAACTACCACATCTTCATCTCTCTCGCCCTTCCTGCATTTTTCCGGCGAAACCAGGAAGCTCCGGCGATCTACCATCTCAGCTCACGCTCGGTCTCTCGACTTTCTATCTCTTTGAAGACAACTAGATCTCCGGCGATCAAAAACGTTTTCCAGCGAAGCTTATTCTCTATCCATCACTCGGTCCCTCTTCATCTCCCCCGATAGGTATAATCTCTTGACCGTTTTGTTTTCATATTATTTTGATCCCGTAATACGTATAATTGTCGGTCACTACCGTTTCCCGTTTCCTATGTTTTCTGACTCCGGCGGAATACACTCACTAATGTGTGTGTGCTCTCATGGCTGCTCATGGACGGTACACCGTCGCTATTTTCTTTCTCGAAACAATGAATCGAAGCCATTACCACCTTGTGTTTATGTGTTTTATTCGGTATGCAAGGGTGTGTGTGCCGGAGAGGTGTGTCCGTTGGGTGTCCCTCGCCTTTCTCGACACATGCCTTGTATTCGCAGCCCACTAATCCCGAGTCCAACACAACTTTCTTTTTCTCTTTTGAAGGGTTTCATAACACTGATTGACCACTTGGGTCAACCTCCTAGTATGCTTGGTTCGACCATACTGACAAGAACATGACTGTTTTCGGTTAAACCAACTAGCTGATTTAATCCCTAAAGCTGGACTGAGATTAAACCTAATCCTTAATACCTAAAGGATTATAGGAACTTGGAAATCAAACTTGATTAACAAGAAAGAAACCTTGTACGAAGAACCCGAACACACACATTGCTTGTGTGGTTCGTTCGACCATCAACCAAAGAACCCTAGGGTTCTTTGGTCGAATTCGTCCAAGAGGGGAGAAGGGAGAAAAGGAGTTCCCAAAACATACCTTGTTGTTTTCTTAAGATAGTCCACTGGTGATGAACAAATCGAGCGACCTTCTAGTTGATCCTTGTAATGATCTTGGATCTTCAAGAACTTGAAGAACACGAAGAACGAAGAACACCAAGGCTTGGTGTTGCTTGGTCTCGGCCGAAACAAGGGAGAGGGAGAGGGAAAGAATTCGTGTGGAGCAAGGGGTTTTAGGGTTACTCTAAGCCTCTTATTTATAGATAAATAAGTTGCGCTTAGGACCCTCTAGTTTAATTAAGATCAAATCTTTAATTAAACTTTCCTTTTTACGTTTCCCTTCCTTGTAGTTTATTATTCTTTTATTATTGCACTTAACTATTAAATGTCTAGTATTATACACTTAATATATTTCGTGTATATATAAATACATATACGAAATATATACTTTGTATTAATACTTTTAATAATTAATTATATAATAACCTTTATATAATTTACACAATAATATTATACAATGCCATATGATTTAATTACTTTAAATCATATTATGGATAATCTATAATTAACACATTGTATAATTACTCAACTAGAAAATGTACAAATACTTGTATTAATTAGTTAGATAAACTAACTCAGTAATAAGTTGAGCTTAACTTAATACTTAACTTGATTCATAAATGACTATTATGAATTAATCCTCTTCCAAGTATCATTACATATCTTACTCGTATTACATGCACTCACCGGTGTGACCCTTAAGTGTTTCGTAGGCATGGATGTATCATCATACATTGACTAACTGTGCACACAAATCCGTCAGACTCCCACTTATGCAAGTTCGTAATCTTTGTCTTAATGATACGAGCTACAGTGGCCTTCTAGATGGGCATGTAGGTAACCAACCCCATAAAAATAGCTTATGTAACCCTGGTATAGTTTTGTGAAAAACTTTTAATAGCGTCTCCTAGTAAAGAACACTCTGTCTTTACTTCTTGGGTAACGTTGTTAGGTTCATCCCTTGCAGCACGATATTTGTGATAACGAATACGAGCATGGTAGAAATTATCAACTCCTGTACTCGAAATCATTTCATGACTTCTTGATTCAAACTGTTGTGATAAACGACAAAGAACAAATCAGTTCGTTTGGGCATGGCCATGCACTTTCCAGTTATCTCATCATGTCAAAGGACCCATAAATATCTCTCCTAAAAATGAGGTGCAATTACCATCTTGTTATATTTTGATTCAAAATACAACTTCCTCTGTACCCAGTAAAGCCTCGTATGACAATCATTTTCAGACTTGTCTAAGATGAACGAAAGTACGTTAGTCATTGTATCCTAAACCAAATACCTCAGGCTTAAGGACAATCCTAGTGAATAATACTTTTGAACTTTTCAACCACGAAGTATTATCACGGTGGTCAATCCAATATTCGTCGAGCTCCAACAGAATATCACCGATATTTGGTTTACACAAAACTTGTGTAGCTATCTTCAAAGAACTTCGAATCTACCACCAAATACCGCGATGACGTTATCGTCCCATCAAGGTTCCCACCAATATGAGTAGTCACGGATTTATATCTTTTGAATAAAAAGACTTTTATTCATGGATATTGTAAAACATACAAAGTCTGAATAACATTGATACTAACTCATGTATTATTCCTCACTTGACATAGATACAGAATTATTATTGCATCATTACTTATTCCTTGCGTTTGTGTTGATTGCTCAATGACTCCTTAATTGCAACTTTTATCACTAGTTACAATTAGTCATTTCTATTAAACTAAAGACATAAAACGAGTATTTAAGAATACTATTACTTTTGTCTTTGCTAGATATAGTTCATGCAACATTTAGAACATATTCTAGTCTTGCTTTTTTTATATGATTCGGCAAACATAGGAGGATTGGAAAATAGCTCATTACTTTCTTGAATCTATAAAACTTGACTTGTAGCTAAATCTCTTTTAGCTACTTGATTTGTAGATATCCTTACTAGTTAAAGAAATTTCCTTAAATGATTAACTTGTTCACTGAAGTGTGAACATCATATTAGATTCGCAATAATTAATCACAAGACTTGTGACCACGCAATTAGGTTTGCAATAATCTAATCAATGATCATTTATTTCTCTTAACTCTTTGGCTAACGACTTGGTAATTCCTTGTTGTTAATGTCATAACTAACTTACTATATTCATTAGTACCTCTAATGAATACGTTAGTCATAGCTCCAACTAAATTTTATGGAAATTTAAGCATCACTTAAACTACTACTTTTTGACCTAGTCAAAACTTATAGTTTAACCCTTTAAGAATTAACCAATTATCAAAGTCATCCTTTGGATTTGCGAGTATCCAACATTTCTTTTAAGGGAATCATGACTTTCATTGATCACTGTATCTAACAAGTATGAGACACTTTGAACGATACTTCCAATTCTTAAGTGTACTAGTATCTTTTAAGAATCTCATTTAATGCCAAAGTCATTTCTTGGATTTCTCAAATATCCATTATTCCTATTAGGGAATTATGACTTGATTAAATATTGTATTTATTACAAGTATAAAAGACTTGAAATAATACCTTTTAATTCTTAAATACTTTAATATAGTTTGTCCCTTTTAAGAGTTCATTTAATTTCTAAGTCATTTTACTTGGATTTTACGAATATCCAGTTATTCCTGTCAAGGAATTATGACTTCATTAAATTCCTTCATTACAAGTATAAAAGACTTGTAATAATACTCTTTAAAGTCTATCTTGACTATATCCAATATAATCATACTATATTAATACTAATACTTTAAAACTTACTATCATAAGTAATGACTATTACTTAAGATGTTTTAACTAAGTTCAATATACCTTGAACTTTATGCTTTCCATAAAAACTCTTAAATACTTGTATTAGAAAAACTTCTAATTACTAGTATGTAAGTACCTTGAGCTATTTAAGACATTACTCATTCATACAACAATCAAACAAGTATAAAACATGAAATATTAAGTAAATCAAAAACTTGACTTACAATCTAGTCACAAAACTTGACTAGTGTAATTATTACACATGCACACATAACATAATATAATTCAACCATGGATTCGAATTTATTAAAACCAAAAAACTTTGTTTTAACATAAAATAAAAAAAATATCCAAACAATAAAATAAAATTGTTTTTACTGAATCCATAAAAGTACTGAATTATAAAATCTTGGTGCTCGTGGGATCATCACCATCTCATGCCGGTCATCATCACTTTCCATCTCCTCTTGCAATAAACGATTTCAAAAGTTAGATTACTCATAATGTACTTTACAAGTATCTTAAAGTGATTAAGAAGTGTGGTTGTGTTACCTGAGGAACTTGCGTTTCCTCTAAAGGGTTTCATAACACTGATTGACCACTTGGGTCAACCTCCTAGTATGCTTGGTTCGACCATACTGACAAGAACATGACTCTTGTCGGTTAAACCAACTAGCTGATTTAATCCCTAAAGCGGAACTGAGATTAAACCTAATCGTTAAACCCTAAAGGATTGGGATCTTAGAAATCTAGACTTGATTAACAAGGAAGAAATCTTGTACGAAAAACTCGAACACACACATACACTTGTGTGTATTTTGACGGCCACCAAGAACCCTAGGGTTCTTGGTGCCGACTTCGAACAAGAGGGGAGAGCGGCTAGGGTTCTTTTTCGTGTGGAATGAGCAACTAAACAAGGAACCCCAATCCTTCTATTTATAATAGAATGACTTTCACTTAGGGCCCTTCTAGTTTAATTAATATTAATCATTAATTAAACTTATTCTTTTTACACTTTAAACCCTTGTAGTTTAACTAGTTATTATTGTCCCACTTAATTATTAAATGTCTAGTATTTATACACTAATATATTTACACGAAATATATATTTGTATTAATACTTTTAATAATTAATTATATAATAAACTTTATATAATCTAAACAATAATATTATCCAACACCATATGATTTAATTGCTTTAAATCATATTATGGATAATCTATAATTAACACATTAAAAATTTACTCAACTGATAAATGTACAAATACTTGTATCAATTAATTAGAAAAACTAATCTAGTAATAAGTCAAACTTGACTTAATACTTAATTTGATTCATAAATGACTTATTATGAATCAATCCTCTTCCAAGTATCATTACATATCTTACTCGAATAACATGCACTCATCGGTGTGACCCTTAAGTGTTTCGTAGGCATGGATGTATCATCATAGGTTGACTAACTGTGCACATAAATCCTTCAGACTCCCACTTGTGCAAGTTTGTAACCTTTGTCTTAATGATACGAGCTACAGTGGCATTCTAGATGGGCATGTAGGTAACTAACCCCATAAAAACAGCTTGTGTAACCCAGTTATAGTTTTGAAAAACTCTTTAATAGCGTCTCCTAGTAAAGAACACTCTGTCTCTACTTCTTGGGCAACTATGTTAGGTTCATCCCTTGCAGCACGATATTTGTGATAACGAATACGAGCATGGTAGAAATTATCAACTCCTGTATTCGAAATCATTTTATGACTTCTTGATTCAAATTGTTGTGATAAACGACAAAGAACAAATCAGTTCGTTTGGGCATGGCCATGCACTTTCCAGTTATCTCATCATGTCAAAGGACCCATAAATATCTCTCCTAAAAAGGAGGTGCAATTACCATCTTGTTATATTTCGACTCAAGATACAATTTTCTTTGTACCCAGTAAAGCCTCGTATGATAACCATATTTTAGAATTGTCTAAGACGAACCAAAGTACATTATTCATTGTATCCTAAACCAAATACCTCAGGCTTAAGGACAATCCTAGTGAATAATACTTTTGAACTTTTCAACCACGAAGTATTATCACGGTGGTCAATCCAATATTCGTCGAGCTCCAACAGAATATCACTGATATTTAGTTTACACAAGAACTTGTGTAGCTATCTTCGAAGAACTTCGAATCTACCACCAAATACCGCGATGACGTTAACGTCCCATCAAGGTTCCCACCAAGACGAGTAGTCATGGATTTATATCTTTTTGAATAAAGAGACTTTTATTCATGGATATTGTAAAACATACAAAGTCTGAATAACAATGATACTAACTCATGTATTATTCCTCACTGGACATAGATACTGAATTATTATTGGATCATTACTTATTCTTTGCGTTTGTGTTGATTGCTCAATGACTCCTTAATTGCAACTTTTATCACTAATTACAATTAGTCATTTCTATTAAACTAAAGACATAAGACGAGTATTTAAAATACTATTACTTTTGTCTTTGCTAGATATTGTTCATGCAACATTTAGAACATATTCTAGTCTTTCCTTTTTATATGATTCGGTAAACATAGGAGGATTGGAAAATTACTCCTTTAGTTTCTTGAATCTATTAAACTTGCCTTGTAACTAAATCTCTTTTTAGCTACTTGATTTGTAGATATTCTTACTAGTTAAATAAATTTCCTTAAATGATTAACTTGTTCACTGGAGTGTCAACATCCTATTAGATTTGCAATAATTAATCACAAGACTTGTGACCACGCTATTAGGTTTGCAATAATCTAATCAATGATCATTTATTTCTCTTAACTCTTTGGCTAATGACTTGGTAATTCCTTGTTGTTAATGTCCTAACTAACTTACTATATTCATTAGTACCTCTAATGAATACGTTAGTCATAGCTCCCACTAAAATTTATGGAAAATAGCATCACTTAAACTACTACTTTTGACCTAGTCAAAACTTATAGTTTAACCCTTTAAGAATTAATCAATTATCAAAGTCATCCTTTGTATTTGCGAATATGTAACATTCCTTTTGAGGGAATCATGACTTTCATTGATTACTGTATCTAACAAGTATGAGACACTTGAAATGATGCTTCCAATTCTTAAGTGTATTAGTATCTTTTAAAAATCTTATTTAATGCCAAAGTCATTTCTTGGATTTCTCAAATATCCATTATTCCTATTAGGGAATTATGACTTGATTAAATAATGTATTAATTACAAGTATAAAAGACTTGCAACAATACCTTTTAATTCTTAAATAATTTAATATAGTTTGTCCCTTTTAAGAGTTCATTTAATGTCTAAGTCACTTCATTACAAGAGGGGATAGGGTTCTTTTTCGTGTACAATGAGCAACTAAACAAGGAACCCCAAGCCTTCTATTTATAATAGAAGGACTTTCACTCAGGGCCCTTCTATTTTAATTAATATTAATAATTAATTAAACTTATTCTTTTTACACTTTAAACCCTTGTAGTTTAACTAGTTATTATTGTCCCACTTAATTATTAAATGTCTTGTATTTATACACTAATATATTTACACGAAATATATGTTTGTATTAATACTTTTAATAATTACATATATAATAAACTTTATATAATCTAAACAATAATATTATCCAACGCCATATGATTTAATTGCTTTAAATCTTATTATGGATAATCTATAATTAACACATTGAAAATTTACTCAACTGGTAAATGTACAAATACTTGTATCAATTAATTAGATAAACTAATCTAGTAATAAGTCAAACTTGACTTAATACTTAATTTGATTCATAAATGACTTATTATGAATCAATCCTCTTCCAAGTATCATTACATATCTTACACGAATACCATGCACTAATCGGTGTGACCCTTAAGTGTTTCGTAGGCATGGATGTATCATCATAGGTTGACTAACTGTGCACATAAATCCTTCATCCTCCACCACCACTTGCACCCTTTGGACAATTTCTTTTCCAATGCCCAGCCTCACCACACTTGAAGCACCGATTCTCGGTTCTCGCTGTGTTAGGCTTTACCTTCTTGACCTTTTGTTTGTCACCTTTACCATTTGGCACTCCTTGGTTAGGATAAGTTTTACCCTTTCCTTTACCACCATGCCCTTCTTCATCACTATCATCAGTTGTGCGACCCCGTTTTGAATTGGTCTCAATATTCAACTCAACAGCCTCGAGCATGGATTGTAGCTCAGGAATGGAATTATCCATATCACGTTTGCTGTAGTTGTCTACAAAGAACTTGTAGTCATCGGACAATGAGTTGAGTATAACGTCAATTGCTAACTGCAATGGCATGTGGTGATCAAGTCTAGTAAGGTGATCAACGTGCACTTTCATTCTCATGACGTGTGCACCTACTGATTCTCCCTTAGCCATCTTGCAAGAAGCGAACGCCTTACAAGCGTAAAATGCTTGTCCTGGTTCGTTTTCTTCATCCTTGGCAGACGTTTTCAATACGTTTCTTTCTCGGTCAATCCTATCCCTCTCTTTTCTGAGCATGATCTTAAAACCACGTCTCCAATTGAGGAGATTTGACCTAGTCATTTCTTTCTTTCCTAGAAAGAAACGTCGCGAGAGTTTGTTGTAGGTTATCGTTGTGTTTGTTGCTGCCATCTACAAATCAAACCCAGTTTAATTAGTAATCATCAATAAACATTCTCTAAAATATATTTTAAACCCATAATTAATATTTTAGGCCTAGGATCCATATATCACATTCTCGCCGCAAGGTTTGGGCACTTCCCAACGAGACATGCTATTTCGGGTAGGTAACATCCTTACCGATCGTATCAAGACTTGACACGATTCCTAAGGGTCGTAGAATCTTTAGACTTATAACTTATTACAACCCTTGTACAATCTAATTGTACATTTCTAAGTTAGTAATAAAGTCTAGTATGTTTATTCTACTCGAGTACTTTTTGGGCCGGGACTCCCGATTATCACCAAAGTAGATCAGACCATCTAAGACAGTGCGATGCTCTGCGCCGGGACTCCCAATTATCATAGAACCTTGCGCACCCTAACACTCGCAATGATTTGAATCCGTATCTAAGGTTCTTTATCCTTACAATAAGAATATCGTTGAACAAGTGAGGTGTTACATTAGGTGGATAGTACTTAGATCTAAGATTTTCTTCGGTTTGTTTAAGTCTTAAACTAAACTTAAACCTTTATTCCAATCTTAATCCTTGTTTAAAATGTGTGACTTGTGAATTCAAGAATTCTACAAGACACCTTTTTAAATCTTAAGAACTTTTCCTTAAAACTTATAGTTTCAAGAAGTTGCGCACTTTATATGTATACCTAAAACGAGGTGTACAAAACGTATTACTAGGTTTTGTGAAAAACCTTTTTTCTATGATAAAACTTACTTGTTTTATCTTTCTTGAAAAACATAAAAACTTATGTTAAACTTTTAATTCTTTTATGATTCATAAACTTGAAACATAAATCTAGTTTAACACATCTTGTTTTTCACATGTTTAATAAAGAAATCAAACATTTGTTTTGACTTACTAGATTCGACCAAAACTTATGTCTTGTCGGCATACTTATAAACTTTGTAATTTTCTTGTGTAGCTCCCACTAGCTCCAACAACCATGATGGAACTTAAGCAAACACAATCACCGGTCTATATTTGGTGAAACTAATAACCTTATTATATAAAGACTATATATAATAATTCTTAGTTTGTTTAAACCTTTCTTACATTTAACTTGAACTAGTTAAATATAGGTTATAAAGTTTTCTTGTTATTTATCCCTTGATCATTAATCTAGTATCTTACATGACTTGTAAAATACTTATATTATACTTGTATAATTATCTAGTTATAATAACTTATAACTTTATACACCTTATAATAATAATATATAACTTTGTATATTTCTAGTTCATCATATAGTCACAACTTGTACAATTTCTAGTTATAATAAAATCATAACTTTGTACATTCTAGTTTTAATTATATTATAACTTATACAATAACTAGTTATATTATTATCCTTAAAGATCAAAATAACATTATCTTTTAAATGTTCCATTTAATCTTGTATTTAATATATACATATATATTTCATTACTTTAAAATAAACTTGTAAAATTCTAATAAGAATATTACGTCTAATTTATACGTATGTATTTTAACTTAAACTAATTAAAAATACGTATAAATTACTTTATCTATTAAAATTCATTTTTCTAAATATTTTAAAGAAATTCCAAAATATTATATATGTATATATATATATATATATATATATATATATATATATATATATATATATATATATATATATATATATATATATATATATATATATATATATATAGGGTTGAATTAGTTTCAGAACCAATTAAGGCTATAGAACCAGCAGAACTCAATCTAAACCATTGATTTTTGAAATGAAATGATCATGAAAGACACATTAATGTATTTGATGAGGGACCCCCAAATATTGGTTTGAATGGATGTCATTCATGCATGTATACATATATGTATATGTTTTCATGTATGTATACATAAGTGTTATCTATACATATATGTATACGTGCATGAATGACATCCATGCAAACCAATATTTGGGGGTCCCTCATCAAATACATTAATGTGTCTTCCATGATCATTTCATTTCAAAAATCAATGGTTTAGATTGAGTTCTGCTGGTTCTGTAGCCTTAATTGGTTCTGATTCTAATTCTACACTATATATATATATATATATATATATATATATATATATATATATATATATATATATATATATATATAGGGATGCTTTAAATACAAAACCAATTATAGGAAAAGAACCCACAGAACCAATTACATTTAATCTGGTCCGTTGAAACATGCGATGGAATGGTGAGATGAGTGGGGTCCAATTTAATTGGTAAAAGGGTACTTTTGTATTTTTGCGTGTAAATAACTATAGAAATTGAAAATCGGCTCTTTATGCCATTTAATGAGCCGTTTTTTCTGGAACCCACAATCATCAAGAAACGAAAATATCTCATCCTCTCTCATCAACTTACCGTATTCATAGGTATCGTAATCTTCTAAATATTTCGGAGATTTTCTAGGGTTTTATGTGTGAAATCGCTAAATAAGTAAGAACGGCGACTAAATTTTCAATTTGGGTAGCGACTATTGAAGAGAAACAAAAACCTGCAATTTCCCGCGAGAATTATCGACATGACAGGTGTGTTGTTATGTTCAATTTTATGTAAAATTGAAACATGTATGTTTTGGTGTTGAATTTTAGGGAAAATTACTTAATGTGTGTGAGGTCCCTGTGTGTGAGTAGTTTTGATATATATATTTGTTTTAAAAGCTGGGTTTAACCGGATTTAATTTATCATTTGAAAATGGTTAGTATTAGTAAGAACATTAGCGATTTATAGACATCTATGGTTGCATGTGTATAATTTTGGGTTAATCGGTTACATTGATGTATGCAGCATGAGTGTAGTTAGGGTTTATAAGCATTGATGTTTGTTACCAGATTCAATATGCAGCATTGATGTAATGAGTGTAGTTAGGGTTTATAAGCATTGATGTTTGTTATCAGATTGAATATGCAGCATTGATGTAATGGTGTAGCGATTTATAGACATATATGGTTGCATGTGTATAATTTTGGGTTAATTGGTTACATTGATGTATGCAGCATGAGTGTAGTTAGGGTTTATAAGCATTGTTGTTTGTTATGAGACTGAATATGCAGCATGGATGTAATGAGTGGAGTTAGGGTTTATAAGCATTGATGTTTGTTATTAGATTGAATATGCAGCGTTGATGTAATGGTGTATGATTATTATGGCAGATTATACATGAGTGTAAGTATGTAAGGATGTCTGACTGGTATAGTACGAAGGACAGCAAAGTTTGTAGATTACACAGAGAGTCAAAGAAAAAAGAATAAATCACCGACCCTAATTGGTAAGTATTATAAATACATGCATGTCTTGTCAAGTACTTATAGTGCGTAATTAAAATTGCAGAGTTGGATGGAGAAGAAAACGTAGAGCTAGAGCCTAGCGGGGAGAACCAACGAGTGGATTCCACTGTGAATCCAGACATTTTTGACCCTTAAAACATCTGAAGGTGAGTTATGAAGTATGTAATACATGTATGTTACGCTTTGATGTGGGTTAATCAAAAAAATCAAAATCAAGTTAATAATTTAACTGGGAAGAAAGGTTTCATGTTTTTATGAATTATTTAATACATGTATGGTACGGGTACATGTGTGATTTAGATAGTAACATCAACTATGTTCCAGGTGAAAGAAGTTGTGGCCAGAAGCGTAAAAGGGAGGCTGTAGATAAGCAAAAAAATGGGAAAGGAAAAGAAAAAAAATGGTGAAACTAGCCAAGGAGTTGCTGATGCTGTGATGGAGGTAACAAAAACGTTACCGGTGTTGTACACACGTTCAAGTCCCAAAACCTTTCATGCACTACTATCTATCCTACAACCGAACCAAAAGAGTTGCCTCGATGAGATGGGATTTAGCGGGCTGTTTGATTTTAAAGTGGATACCATTCCATCCAAACTAGCACTGTACGTGGTAGACAATTTTGACCCCGATTCAATGCAAATAAAACTGGAAAATGGTATCATCCAAATAACATTGGATATGATTGGAGAAATGCTAGGCTTGCATAACATTGGCACCAATGTATCTGATATGCGGTCTGTAAATGATGATACCTTGATTAAAGAATGGAAGAGCCAATACTATGGAATTAAAGATATAAAACCGGCGGATATTAAACATCGAATCATGTCATCAGAGTATCCGGATCTGAACTTTAAGCTGAATTTCATAGTTCTTTTCTGTTCAATTATGGGCATTATCAAACAAGGAGGTATTTGCGACATAAGCATTTTGTGGTATTTAAAGCCAACAACAAACCTGGCTGAAATTAATTGGTGTAGCTATCTATCAGATTGCCTGAAAATTTGCAAATGGGGATGGGTGAAAGGGAAGAAGGACATCTACTTTAGGGGTCCATTAACCCTTTTAACTGTAAGTGCAATAATGTAAATGTGTTTATATAATTCAGTTTTGTTAAATATAAATCTGATTTACTTATTTCTACATACAGATGTGTTATGTTGCAAACACTAAATGTAAAGACATGAGGGTTTCAAAGAAACGACCCCCCAATGTCAGTCTGGTCAGGTGAGTTGTTGAATGTTAGAGAAACGAAGGAATTAACGAATGGTGGATTTGGAATGGGAGAGATGGAACAATATGATATGCACGAAGATGGGGAGCTCATCCCAACAGACAAGCAGGTTAATACATGATTATCTATATAATTTTTTATAAATGGAATGTAGTCTGTAATTAATGGTTACGAATACTGAAAACTTAAAAACTTTTAATTGAAAGGGGTGCATATGGATGTTGAACTCGTACCTAAAAAGTGTTCAGGATGGAATCAAAGAATTTGACAGGATAATCGATGAGTCTGAAAAACTTTTCTAGAACGACAAGTATTACGATACTTTACTGGACCGGTTAGAGTGTATGTTACAGCACAGGATCAATAAAAGAAAAGCACCCAATACTGATGAATTTGACATATCCAATTTCCAAAGTGGACGGTACAGTGGTGTTGAGACCGGTGGTGTCAGTGAGTCGGGAGAAAAAGATGTGCCAACTAAGGAGGGTGAAACATCGATGAAGGAAGGTGTAAACGAAAGGTGTGAAGGAGAAGTTCCATTTAATGATGGTGAAAATATCGTTGAAGGAGGTATTAGTATGGATAATGCAGATGTAGGTGGGGGTGATGAAGCATTAATGTATTGTGGTCCGTTAACACAAGCGGCTATACTCACAGCTGATGAGTATGAAAGATGTAACGACCCAAAATTTGAATAAAATAAATTACGGGAAAAATATGATAAATAAGGATAAATCGTTTAAATCACGTAGGAATTGGTTTCGTGTCATTTGGACATCGTACGAGGAAGTTGTGGGCGAAACCGGGTCGAGCCAAAGACCAAAAACTGCAGCCTGTGCTGCGTGTGAAGTTCGCGACGCGAACGTTGGTTCGCGATCGTGAAGTCGGGGCAGTGAGTTGGGCAGTCTGGCGTGAAGTAGTTCCCGATAACTTACCGATCGCGAAGTATGCGTATTCATCAGAGTTAGCGACGCGAACTTGTTCGCGATCGCGAACTCTGCCCGACACCAGCATTTAATTCGGGAAAACTTCATTTATGTCATTTTGAAACCCTAGTTTTCTCCTCTCTTTGGTGTGTGCGATTTTGGAGTTCAAGGGGCTGTTTGGAGCTCAATCTTCATCAAATCTTAGTGATTCTTGCTCCTAGTTGAAGATCTAAGGTAAATCTTCTTCTCTCTTGTGATATAAGTCTTAGATTTGAGTATGGAAGCTTGAATCATAAACCCTAGTTATGAATTTGTTCATGAATGGTTAAATGGAAGTGAGATAACTTAGATCTATGGTATTTTAACAAGGAAAACGTGGTCATGTCATGGATACACGAAAATGTGGTGATTTATGAACCTAGGGTTTGGTAATTTTGGGGAAATTGGTGCTAGTAGTTAACTAGCCATGGATTATGTAGTTAGTATATATGATTAATGCAAACCATTGTATTGGTTTTGATAATAGATTGTCGGTTGGAAGATTTGAGGCATTCAAATCTCGAGAAGTGATATTGGTGATTAAAGAACGCAACAACTGGTTAAGCTTGGCTAAGGTGAGTACATGTGAACTTTCAAACTGGGTACATAGCTAGTAAATGTTTTTATGATTAAATGATTTTTATCGAGTCTTTAAGTAATTTAGTCATTTATGTGATATATGATGAATTGCTTGTATGATGGTTACATGATTGATTGAATAAGAAAAGATGGAGTTATAAGCTCATAACGATAAAAGATAAGAAATGATGACGATGATGATATCCCTAGGGCCGTAGTAGATTGGAGGCATTCCGGTTATTACGGTACCTTAAGGTTAGTGGTAGATTGGAGGCATTCCGATTACCCAATACCTATGAGTCCCGGTAGATTGGAGGCATTCCGATTACCGTGGAAATGATCATCTTGATAGATTGGAGGCATTCCGATTATCTTGACCTTGGCCAATGATGAAAGTGATAAAGTGACCCAAAACAAACTTAGTAATATTATTTTAAGATTAAATGATATTATTTGACTATTTGTTTATCGGGTCTAAAACCCATGTATCTCACGAGGCAATTTTGTCTCACGTACTATGTTTGTGTTTTGCTATGTACTCAGGTTCAGGATCGATGGATTAGAGGGTCGCGTTAGAAGTGGCCTAGTGTTGTTTAGCTCGGGAGCTCGTAGGTAGTTCTCGTTTATCCTATGGCTATGATATTGTTTTTGTAACACCGGCTTTAATACTCTGATAAACTTTGATGATTTTTGTTAAACCGTATTTTGGGAAATATCGGAATTGTAATGTTTTTACTTAAAAATATGTTTTAAAAAGTGTTTTGAAAATTGAGGTGTTACAAAAGATCTGCTAGAAAGGGAAAACAAATTGCAACTGATGAGTTCCCTAGTTTTAGCATTGGAATGACCCAAGAAAATGAAGAGGCTAACACAGAAAATGTTTTTCCTAACTACGGCGGACCATTCACACAAAATGCAATAATAACAGCTGACGATTATGAAAAAACAATCGAGAAGCAAAAGAAAACTGCAATTAACGAAGCACCTAGCTTTAGCCTAGGAATGACTCAAGAATTGCAAATGTTTGAAACTGAAAATGTTATACCTGTTGAAAATCGATTTGTGAAACCAGTACCAATCAGAGCATACAAACCTGTGAGTAATGTTGGGTGCAGCAATGTCGGGCGGGGGAAGCGTGAAATATCAAAATCTATAGTTGCCCGATCACCTTTTGTTCAACGAGTTGTGGACATTGCTGCAAAGTTGACTGTGGATGAGCAAAAATCATGGAAATATGTGTCTTTATCTCAAGCAGATCAGGGGTAAGTTAATCATAGTTTTTGTCCTTTTTAAATGATTTACAATTATTATTTAAGCATATATTTGCATGTAACAACATCTATGTTTTATAAAATTGGTGTAGTGAGATGCTGTACAAAAGTTACTGTGGACAAAGGCTTGTTAGGATGGAGTTGTTAGCCGTTCTTGAAAAGGGTTGTTACCCTTCTGTTTTGTCTGCATGGGCGGTGGTGCTTAACCATTTGGAAATTTTTAGAAGCGACAATTCACCAGTAAGAGTTTTTTTGCCAACTTTTGATGTGGTAATTAATTTTCACAAAATAGTTGTTAATGTATTGTTTCTAATATGAATCTCATTACATAAATTGAGTAATTTCATGGAACAACAAATGGATGACCAGGTAGTAGAGATGACCAATTTTATAGATAATTTTAACGAACACTCGAAGGAAAGAGTTGAAAAATCAGATCTGGTACGTAGTTAATTTTGCAAACTTTGTATGTTGACTTTAAATAAACAGATAAGTGATCAGATTTTTTTGTTGCATTAAGGTCTTCATTCCGGTAGATAATTGTGGAAAGGAATTCGTTCTTTGCTTTGACATGAGAACGCGCAGTGTTCGACTTTTTGAGTTCAAAAAGACAACAGCAGCGTCAGGAAAAGGGACTGGTTCCAACAAAGGGAAGTCGTTCAATGTTGTGGTTGCGGATATGATAGTAAGTTGAAATAATAATAACAAATTATAACACTCATGTTTTATTATTAGATTTGTAATCGCCCCATGTTTTGTCACCAGAAATGTGCATATGGAAGGTACCTGGAAAATCTTCATCATACAAAGGCGAAAGTGATTATCGGGGGGTATTAGGTGGCGGGCTCTTTCAAGTGGCAGGGAGACCGTTTCAGGAAACTAAGTGGGCTGTGTATGATGCGAGTAATGGAATCATACTCTGGAGAGGACATACAAAGGTGGGATTGTGGGCTAGAAGGGGATAAGGTTAAATTAGAAAAGCAACTTGGCATACTTGCAAAGAAGTATGTAGCCAAAATAATGTTGTCGGAGAGCAACCTGATCATGGAAACAATAAGAGGCTGAAAAACACTGATGTTGGTCGACCTGTGTTTGTTGGTGGTTTATTGAAAAATTAAGTCTTTTGCTACTTGCTAGAAAGTATACATTTCTGATGATAACAATTAAGTCTTTTGATGTGTTTGTTGGTGGTTTGTTGAAACATTGTTTATGATGTTCTTTCTTTAACTAAGTTGAAGTTGGTTGTTGCAAAAATTATTTTGTTTCCTAGTAATGAAGAACGTCTTAGGTGCCTGTTATGTATTAAGATGGAAGTACCGCATAATACATTAATGTCAGTGTGGTGAACTTTTAATGTTAGTGTAGTGTAATCTATCGTATATGCCAGTATAAGGAAAGTGTAATGTTTTGTTTACACGCGTAAAATGGTATTGCCCTGGCTAACATATTTATGTTACCCATTTGACATCCATGATGTAAGTAAACCAGTTTTGTAATGTTTAGTGCAAATGATGAAGATGTAGACGGCATTTAAATATACTGATGTATGCGATTAGATACATTTATGTATGTAATACTAACATTGATGTATATGATGGGTGACATTTTTTTGCACACACAGCAACCTGTGTGAAGGTAATATAAAATTTCCAATTCATAACACGGTGAGGCAAAAATATTAAATAGTTATACCAAAAAAAAAAGGTTGAATATAACAATGTTTCTAACTCCTACGCATCAGCATCAGACTACTCATTATCATCGTGTACTATATCATCCTCATCGTCTTCATTAATATCAAGAACAACTTTTTTTCCCTTCTTATCATGTTTACGTCTATTGTGGCCTATTTCGTTGCAAACGCTACATGTTCGCGATATGATTGGAACTTTTCTGGATGACCTAGCTTTTGTAGCTATTTTTGCTAACTCTGCCGCACTTTTAAGTCTTTTATAACCCTTGTTGCTTGATTTTTGCGGGTTATCAGCCATTTCATCATCTTGGTTAACTTGGTTTCCAATAACTTTAGAACTTAAATCTCGCTTGTTTTTAACATTTTTAAACATCCCAACTTCATCTTCTAGTGATTTACGTGATTCTTTCAATGATTCGATAAACTGTTTAAACTTTGGGACATCATCATGCACCAGATTGATGCAATCGTCGATTATAGAGTGACATTCTGCCGACATGTTACCAGCTTGATCTTCACAAGTACCATACGTGGGGCTATTCTCAATAAAATGTGCAGGTATTGCGTTTTTTGTCCACCATCGAGTTATGTATAAATCCGGAATTCTGTCGACAAAGTTGTTGCGATAAACACAGAAAACGTGGCGACAAAAATATCCATAGCGAATAAAATGACCACATGAGCAATTAATTGTTCCATCAAGATTGTTAACGACAACCTGCATGAACATATTTATGATTAAACATTTTCGTATCGTTGTGATACATATATGATACGTAAAAATAAATAATATGAACAAGTAAACATCGTTGATATACGTTTGTTCCGACCACAATATCACGTAAATTATCTGGTGACTTTTCCTTATGTACAATGGTGAACGACTGAACATGTGATTCGACATCATCTACTTTGTCATCATCATGCGCCAGAGAGCATGAATATAACCCTTTGTGTATTTCATCTTGTACGTCTATGAATACCTCATGTGTGTAGACATTACGTGCATGTATTTCGGTAGGTAAATCAGGACGAATCGGTAGGGTTGACCCTTTAGATTTATAATCGAGTTGACGTAGTGTCTACCTTTGTATCTCCATAGCTGTATCAAAAGAAGACATGAACTGAATAAATGTGTTATCTTTTTCAGTAGTCATCTGGAAGAATGCGTTTGAACTCACGGAACGGGATGTGGTTTTCATCAAACCGCACATGGGATAGTCTTTAAAATACGCAGGGATCCAGCGTTGCCTGATTGCATAGATGTCGGTCAACCATTTGTTACCATTCAAACCATAACGACTTATTAAATCAGTCCACCGTTGTTCAAAAACCACTGGCTCAATATAAACGTTCCAAATAAGGTTATGAAAATCTCTCCTAAACATCGAATCAGTGGGAACATCACTTATAACCTGAAAAAAATCAGTATTGGAACATGTGTAAATGAATAATACATAATATGAGCAACGTACATGTTTAATTTCTAGAACATACACGGATGTACCTTGCCAGGGAGTTTTTGAGTAATATGCCACATACAAAACCTATGTCGTGTTTCTGGGAAAACTTTCATAATTGCCTTCTTTAACGCAGGATCTTGGTCAGTCAATGCTATTGGAGGCTGCTTCCCGTTAACCTTCAAGAATGCTTCCAACATCCAACAGTAAGATTCATACGTTTCGTCAGAAAGTAGAGCAGCCCCAAGAGTAACGCAACGCCGGTGGTTGTCAATACCAGTAAAAGGGACGAACACAAAATCGTATCTAAATTTTTTTTTTGTTAAAAATGAAACATGTAATAAATAAAATGTGACACAAATGTCACTTGTTCGTCCGAAAAGTAGCGTCGAAAGATATAACGTCGCCAAAAGCATCATAATTGGCCTTCATTATTTCATCTGACCAAAACATGCTGACCAACTGGGATTCACGAAGGTGATATTCGAATGAGAACCTGGGAACATGCAATTGCCTGTTTTTCATTTTATCCAAAATCATCTTCGCATCATGGTCACCAATGAACAATTTCATTGATGTTCTAGCATTCCTCCAATCGTCAGGATTACCCGGAACTCCTTTATATCCTCCATTCAGAGCAACTTTTAATCTATGGGCTTTAGTTGTTGTTAAATTGGTCAACGAAGCTCTGTAAATATATAGATACTGACTATAATTTAACTGTCTTTGAGCTTTAGAAAAATCCATATTACCCTCGCTTATTAATGGATGATTGTGGTGCTCGATAAATTTATGCACCATAAACGCTTCTGAACCGTCAATTGCTTTAAAACCAATCATTGACGGGCATTCAGTTACCCTAGAAGGTGCGTTCCGTTTTCTTTTCTTTTTACAACCATCTGTTGGTTGATCCTGAACATTGTCCAAAAGTGTATTTTTTTCAACTTTAGACCCTGACTTGCCGCCACGACTACATAATACATATCTGTGCGTAATCTGTCCGTTTTTTCTTTTTATACATGACTTACGAATGTCAAACCTAGCCTTCTGAGAATATGACAGGTACATGTCATAACATATATCAAAGCTCTCAAAAATGTCACCCACTTTTGGTTTTCCATCATCACGTACTTCTGGAACCCATATTTCTATACCGTTTTGACCAATGGATATCTCATTTGTATCATCATCACAATCTACAGTTAAAAACATATATAATTAAAATTAGAAAATATATAATACTGTTATTTAACATCATACATGTATGTATTATTTCATAATTAAAATCATAATACATATATAATTTAACTGTCTTACCGCTAATACATGTATGAATTACTATAAAACATATAACGTAATCGTTTCTACAATTCTAGTGAGATCTTTTATATGTATTTCGGTTGTATTAATTTATATGTATTGCGCTATTATTCAATAAATAAAATGAAACAAATACATAACCAACTATATCTACTATAGAATACGAACTCAACATCACAATTAGAGAATAAAATTAACATAACGAAAATTAAAAAGAAATCGGAATATTATTCAACTTAAAAAAACAACACCAGATTGAACTTCATTCAACTCGCGATATTCAAGTTGCTGAATAGGATTATCCGCGTCTATCACGTAACTCTCGATTGGGTCGATTATGTCGGTGCATCCATTTTGTATATAGCTTGATGGCGCTTTTTCACTGTTCGTCATTTAATTTTACAGAATTCTATATAATATGGAATGATCTGGATGAAGAATTGTGTAAATGATGGGTGTCTGCGATGAAGAATGCGAAGGAATAAAACGCACGCTCATAATTTCAATCATAAAATCGTGTAAAACCAACTTTCCATAAAAATAGGGATATACCAATTAAATGATCAGTTAACATATATTGATTATGGTTCGAAATGGCAATAATACCCCTAACGATCTTAGGGGGAAAATAGAGATCTCCTTTTTTCTAATTGGTCCAAATTAGTTCTCGCGGTTCTGTAGCCTAAAATGGTTCTGAATTTAAACCTTCACTATATATATATATATATATATATATATATATATATATATATATATATATATATATATATATATATATATATATATATACATCTTGTTATTTTTTAAACTAAAAATTAACACTTCTTTTAATCCTTATTAATTAGCTAAACCCTAATCTTGTTCTTGATCAATCAAAACTAGGGTTTTGACTTTCTTGATCAAAAACATCATTTATCAAAAAATTAATCCTAATCAATCCTATCTAAACAATAAACTTTGTTTAAATTGTAGGATATATTATAATTTAATAAATTTATTTAAATTTTTAATTCAAACCTTATAGACAATAAACTTTGTCTAGACTTCTAGGTTTAAAGAACTAGTCTTAATAAATCTATTAAAATAATAATTGAACCTATTAAACATGATCTTGTTTAATTATCTAGGTTTTAGATTATCATCTTAATTAATTCTTCTAACCAATTAAACTATACTAGTTTAATGTTCTTGGTCCTAGATTACATCCAGGGTTTTCGAAATTCTCCTCAAGTTTAGGAAACTGTTCCACCAATTAAACTAAGCTATTTTAACAAACTTGATGTCCAGGCAACCTCTTAGATCTCGAAAATCTTGAGAAAAAGGAAAGAATCTTTTTTGACCAATTAAACCAAAAACTTGGTTTAACATACTTGTCCTAGATTTTGAAGATCAAGTAATAAGGAAAGAATCCTCTTGATCAAAAACTTTGATGTTCTTGATCCTAGGGTTCTTCCTAATTTTGAGATTTCTAGGGTTAGGGAAAGAAGCCTTTTGACCAATTAAACAAATCTTGTTTAACATACTTAATCCTAGGGTTCTTTGCCAATTTTTCGAAATACTCTAGGGTTCTTAGAAACCTCTTGACCAATTAAACTAGACTAGTTTAATATTCTTGGTCCTAGGATTCTTACCCTTGTTCGAACATCAAGAAGAAGAAGAAGATGGAACAAAAAAACCTTTAAAATTAGACAAACAAAACTTTGTTAATCTAGTTTAGATTTCTAAACCAACGCTCTGATACCACTGAAGGGTTTCATAACACTGATTGACCACTTGGGTCAACCTCCTAGTATGCTTGGTTCGACCATACTGACAAGTACATGACTCTTGTCGGTTAAACCAACTAGCTGATTTAATCCCTAAAGCGGAACTGAGATTAAACCTAATCCTTAAACCCTAAAGGATTATAGGAACTTGGAAATCAAACTTGATTAACAAGAAAGAAACATTGTACGAAGAACCCGAACACACAGTGCTTGTGTGGTTCATTCGACCATCAACCAAAGAACCCTAGGGTTCTTTGGTCGAATTCGTCCAAGAGGGGAGAAGGGAGAAAAGGATTTCCCAAAACATACCTTATTGTTTGCTTAAGATAGTCCACTGGTGATGAACAAATCAAGCGACCTTCTAGTTGATCCTTGTAATGATCTTGGATCTTCATGAAGAACACGAAGAACGAAGAACGAAGAACACCAAGGCTTGGTGTTTCTTGGTCTCGGCCGAAACAAGGAAGAGGGAGAGGGAAAGAATTCGTGTGGAGCAAGGGGGTTTTAGGGTTACCCTAAGCCTCTTATTTATAGATAAATAAGTTGCGCTTAGGAACCTCTAGTTTAATTAAGATCAATTCTTTAATTAAACTTTCCTTTTTACGTTTCCCTTCCTAGTAATTTATTATTCTTTTATTATTGCACTTAACTACTAAATGTCTAATATTATACACTTAATATATTTCGTGCATATATAAATACATATAAGAAATATATACTTTGTATTAATTCTTTTAATAATTAATTATAAAATAACCTTTATATAATTTACACAATAATATTATCCAATGCCATATGATTTAATTACTTTAAATCATATTATGGATATTCTGTACTTAACACATTGTATATTTACTCAACTAGTAAATGTACAAATACTGGTATTAATTAGTTAGATAAACTAATCCAGTAATAAGTTGAACTTAACTTAATACTTAACTTGATTCATAAATGACTATTATGAATTAATCCTCTTCCAAGTATCATTACATATTTTACTCGTATTACATGCACTCACCGGTGTGACCCTTAAGTGTTTCGTAGGCATGGATGTATCATCATAGGTTGACTAACTGTGCACATAAATCCTTCATCTTTGGCCCAGTTTATTTAATCAACTCAAATCCTTAAACCCAATAAAGTGGTTAAACCGAAAACACTTGGCATCAGCCCAAACATTTTTTTTAGTAAAGTGAAACAGATTTTTTTTAAATAATAGTATGAATAAAATTTTATTTAGTTATTATTTACTTAATTATTTATTTAATTAATACTTTATTAATTAATTATTTAAATATATTTTGTTTTAATAATTATCGATATTATTACAATTCGTTATTTTCAATCGAAGGGTAAACTGATTCACAAGAAATGATATACTCAACTAAGTGTATTTAAAATATGCGACCACATCACAATGTCACACACTTATCGCCCGAGTCTAATTTCCCTCAGAGAATCAAATGTGCATCATTTAGTTTCAGTGGCTCATATAGTCGGACACTCATTTATTCATTTCTATTGCATATAGGAAGCTAGTGTCATTTGGTTGGAAACATCATATCATTATTTGAGTCCTTTGGAAGCATTACATCAGGTGAGTTCACAGCCCCACTTTTTACCGCATTTTATTTATTGTTTTACAACTTTGGGGTGAAAAACATAACAAATACTTTTACAAATGTTCGAATTATTTATCACATCGTATTTTATAAATCTTATTGTGACTGTGATTTAACAACCCCTCTTTTACTACATTTTAACTATTTTACTATTGGGGTGAAAAACATATCAACTATTTTATAAATAATTTCCATTATTTATAATCAATTATTTATTTGTGATGATACTATTTTTGGAAACTAGACAACGAATCCTTATGCTTGGACTAAGTTTAGAGGTACATGGAAGTGCGTATATGTTACCTACATAATCATTTACTAGTTGTGGCTAGGCCCTAGATATGCAAATAGTACTATTGGCCGAGACTCACCCTCCCACGATTTTGATAATTTTTATCGGTATTTACCGAACCACGAGGAGTGCATATCTAGCACGTATAGAGTTGTTGTTTTGGTTATGGACTTAGGGTCAGCATTTTAACTCAAAAGGGTATAGCTAACCTTTTGGGGGATCACCGTCAACTGTTTCTACTACTTACTGCTTGTGGAGCAAACTATTTTAACCTTTATATCATCACTCAACTTTTGCCGACGGTGGCATACGAAAACTATTATGTTTCTACTACTGCTTTTAAGCAGACTATTTTAACGTTTTATATCATCAAACTATTTTTGCCATGAATGGCATATGAAAAACTATGGAACTACTTGAACTTATTAAAAACCTGTGAATTCACTCAACAATTTTGTTGATACTTTTACTTATGTTTTTCAGGTATCTTAGCTAAGAATTGAGTCGCATGCATTGGAGTCAAGCTTTCGTTTTGTAAAGATGTTACCTCCAAATGATTTAGTTAAAAACTATGTTTTGGTTCAACTACGTTGTTTACATTAAATTTTGGGGACATAATTTTTATCAAACATTTATTGTTTACGATAATCTATGCTATGTTTACTCTTGATAGTCGCATGCCCGTTCTTCCGCAAACCACTTTTGGCGGGGTGTGACAGATCGGTATCAGAGCTATTGGTTATAGTGAATTAGCGAGTCTAGTCTATAACTTCAAAAAGATTTTTGGGTCAAAACGTTTTCATTGCATCAAGAGTCTCATTTCATATAGAGTCTCATTGCATATAGAGTTGCATTGAATATAAAGATACATTACATATCGTTCATTTTCCCCTTGCCTTAGTAATAGATCGCTTGCTTTATATTGCCTTACACTTACCCTTAGGTATAGTGCTTTATTCCATTGGATACTTACACGTGAACCTATAGGTGAAACCTATTACACTATATCGCAGTAAGTTCATTTAAATCCTCAGTTGACAACATTACACTGCTCACTAAACACTTACATCACATACCTAGATGGAATGTCTTACTTACACTCCACTAATCACTTACACAAAAACACGAATTCGAGAATTATAACGAAACGTCTACGAGTAACGAACACTTTAACAACTCTTTTCGACTTGACAACGAGCATTGTACATCACCCGATTATCATCAAATCAACCCTAATTTCATACTCGAAAGATTCCTCGCATGACTTACAAATGAACGTCTATCCACTAATCTTTAACGCCACGAAACGAAAACATGAAAGACGTCACACATCCACTCTAGGGCGTCTCAAAATTTAACTCTAAACACAATTCCAACATTCGTATAATCCAATATGAAGAAAAGATTTCAAATTTCCTTATAATCAAAAGTACAATCCCTGAAATTTTTATGTAGAAACCCCAATACATGTGAATGAATATATGAAGTGATAATGATGAGGAAATATTGTATGATGATATTATAAACCGTTTGGCCAGCGTGTTTATAATTCCATGGTACAATGTAGATTTATCTAAGTGATAGATTATTGAAACGAACTGATGAATAAAACAATTGAATACAACCAGCCTCATTAGTATTAAAATAAGAGAATAGAATATAAATCAGTCAACTTTGGGAATGAATTCCTCCTTACTAATAACGAGAAATTATATAGGACAATTACACACGTGCGAATCACAATAAAGACGATAATGATAATGATGATCAAACATTAAAATTCCAACTCGTACTAAAGTCGATAGTAGCAGTAAATTACTTGAAAAGAAATGTGAAGAACGATTAACAAAAATGGAGTCGAAAATACTGTGCGTTAAAGAGAAAACGATGTATAAAAATATCTATCATTCGAAACTATTAGACAATACTCCTAAAAGAATTTACTAATTTTCCACCACCATCGTCAAATCGAATTCGGAACTAAACTGATCATAAGAGCCTCACTGATCGTGAGTCAAATTTACCATTTAAATCCACTTAAAATTTCCTCAATGAATCGTATTAAGAAACTTGAAATGGTATACTACTAGTATCATGTTTATATCAAAGGAAGTTAAGTTGTTGAATATGTATAAAGTATATAAAAACTAAATATTCATTCAATCATACGTATAAAATACATATAGTTAACCGACTTTTGGTACCCGAATATATAGAACCTATATAAAGTTTGGCATCGGAAAAAAAAAAGAAAAAAAGAAGAAGAAGAAGAGAGAAAGAAACATTTGTTTTAAAACAATCTAAACAAGGATTTCTAAGCAGGTAAAAAATATTGGTTACAAACTAGAATATATATATATATATAGAGAGAGAGAGAGCGGTTCATGCGAGAACCACTGAAATTGCGAGAACCGCGAGAACCTATTTAAAGCCCTTGGATTTTTAAACTAGTGGTTAAGATCTAAAGGGGTCTAAGTGTAATTAATTGAACAAAATGGGATGGAAAAAACGTGTATCAAGGGTACAATAGTCAATTGAACATGTAATATAATTAATGGGTTTTTAAAGGAATCCGTTTATTTTGGGATTGAATCGTCCGACTCCTAAAAATGGCAACCACGATTTGTTTCTCTCCCCTACGATTTCTTTCACTCTCGCTCCCGCTCAAAAAGCAATCGGAAACCCTACGAAGTAATAGAACGGGTAGACTAATATCGTAACAATGTCTTCATCAGAAGCTGGAGTCGCAAAATCCATGAACGAAGGTATTGTATGTTCCGATTTTGTGTTTTGATTTTGTTTTTAGGGTTCATAAAATCGTTTTCAGTGTTCATTATTGTAGTGTTTGGTGATTATGGTATGTGTTTTTATGTTTAAATCGGTAGTGTTTGTTGATTTAAGGTTTTGATTGACTGATTTACTTCTTCGATTGACTGATTAGGGTTTTTTTTTTTTTGAATTTTTCGATTAAGCATTACAGAAATTGTATGTCCCGATTTTATATTTGGAGTTTGTATTTAGGGTTCATACAACATTTTTAAGTGTTCATTACTGTAGTGTTTTTTGATTATGGTATGTAATTTTATGTTGAAATCGGTAGTGTTCATTGATTTAGGGTATTATTGATTGACTGATTTAGGGTTCCGATTGACTGTTTTTGGTTTATTTTTTATTTATGGTATTGAATGCAATCAGTTTCTATAATATTGAATGATGAATTGAATAATGAAGACATTGAAATTACATGTTAGGTAGTAGAATATGTGTAATGAACAATACAGATTGGAGCGTTTAGGTGATATTGTTAGCTTGTTGTAGTATAATGTGAAATTATAATGAATATTTGTAATGAACAGAGCCGGTGGTAAAGGTCGCGAAGACTATCAAGGCTAGGAGAAAATACATAAGATGTAGAACAGAAGAGGATGATGAAACATTGGCAACAAATGTGTCCTCCACAGAACCAGCAAACGTTGAAAATGTTGATATTGCTGAAGAAACAATTGATGAACATGTTGCTTTACAAAAAGGTTATATTTACATTTTTTTGAGTTTATTGTAAATGGTTGTTGTTTATTTTTAATCTGTTTAATGTAGGGAAGCAAAAGATTGATGATCGGGTTGAGAATACGGTTAAATTTACTCCTAAGCAAAAAGGTTTACTTATATAGGATAAACGTTTAATTATTTTTCTTTTTTTAAGTTTTCATAATTAATTGTTTATAATTTTAGGGAAGGGGAAAGTTATTGAAAACAAGGATGAGGTGCCAAGTGTTAGAATAACACGAAGTGCGAATAATAAAGGTAATCTTTATTTTTTTTATACATATAGGGGTTTTAATACGTTACTTATTATGTTCATTCTTTATGTTTGACGTACAGGTAATCAGAATGAAGGTGGTAAAGGACACGAGGCTGATGATACGGGAAACAAAAAAATACGTAAAAGCAGGAAGATTAATTTGGTGGATGAAGTCGATACTGATTTTGAGGAAGAATCAAAAACAAAAAGGGCTAAATTAGACAAAAAGAAAACGAATAAGGTAGAAAAAACTGAATCATCATGTGCTAATGGACGATTGCTTATACGTTCATCACCGAATACACTGTATTCAGCAGTTCGTAGTCTTAAAGACGTACAAAAAAAATGTGTCGAGGAGATGGGTCTTGGTTCGTTGTTAGAAATGAAAATTGAGTGCCTACCATGGCATCTTGGTTTCTTTGTTGCTGATAGGTTAGATGATAAAAAATTAGAAATAAAGCTTAGGAAAGGGAGTATTAAAATTACAAAAAATTCTGTTTTTGAGACGTTAGGTGTGCGTTTAGGTGGAGAACCCATTGATTCCCTGGATGAACAGAAAGTGGAAGATGAATTAGTTGTTCAATGGTTTACACAATTCAATAAAAGGGAAATTAAAGCCATCCGAAGTGTTGAAAAGGAGAGATTGCAGTAAAGAAGCAGATGCAATTTTCAAATTGAATTTCATAGTTCTGTTTGCAAATATAATGGGGAAAACAAAAGCGAGGGGGAAATGTGATTTATCGATCCTGAGACACATAAATCAGAACACCATCGATAAAAGAGTAGATTGGTGTGACTATATACTTAAATGTGTGAAAGGGTGCAAGGATAAGTGTGTGAACAACAAGGAAAAAAGTTATTTTGTCGGGCCGATCACGTTCTTGATTGTAAGTTGTTTTATTATCTATGGTATTCAATAAATAATAATTAGCATCGTAATGAACCCAGTGTCTTTATAATGAACACTGTTTCATTAGGATGATCATTGTTTTTAATATAAGTAACTGTGTTTATTTCTGATGATACAGTTAAAATTTGGTTATTTAAAATTAGGGCTAGTTTTAGATAATGAACATTGTAGTCGTATATTGAACTCTGTTTTTAGATAATGAACAGTGTAATGATATAATGAACACTGTTTTCACAACAAAGAATAATGTTTACATTTGGGTATTATATTTCAAATGTATTTGTACTAACACTATATAATGAACAATGTTTTTGATAGGTAGCTTCTTTTCGTCGATTCAACAAAATGTAAAAAGATGACGGTGAACAGAGCAAGGCCAGTTATTAGTAACTGGAACAGTTTTTTGTTGAGTGAAAGGGAGGGATATGTTGGGTTTGACAAAGCCGCTCTGAGTGAACCGTACATCGCACTATCAGATGATGAGGAGATGGAATCCGAGAGTGAGGATCGTCTGGAAGAAGAAAACGTGCAAGCTGGTGCTCAAATGACGGAAGAGGTACGGTTAACACATGTAATTAAGCAAACTTCAATGTAACTTTTTACGTAATAATGTTATTTAAAAAAAATGGCAGGGGTGTATTGAAAGCATGGAAGCAATATTGAACAGGGTAATTGAGAACACAAAAGAGCTGGTGAAAGTAACAAATGATTCGTGTATGTTGTTTAAAGACAGCTTGAAAATCGGTGACTGGGGTGAGAAGGTGAAGATGTTAGATGATGTGCTGAAAGATATAAAAGAAAATGTTAAAGGTAATGAGTAACAGTGACGATATTCTGATGAACATTGCAGTATGTAGTAAGTAGTTATATGTAATAATTAGGTCCGTTAAAAAGTTGTAAGTCTAAACCCTAATATTTTGTTAACATACGTGGGGGGTGGATGATGTGGTATGTTTATGACTCGAGAACGTGTGGTTGTTGTAAATTTTTGGGAATGTAAAATAGGCAATTATGGGTAATGAATGTATAATGACTGTTATTAGCAGTTGGATGAACTGTAGTTAAATTAAAAAAATTGTATGTTAACACGTACTACTTTATTTGTAAATTGTGCATTAATGATAATAAAAATATAACGTTTGTGATTATGTTCTGTAAACCAATTAGGAAACTCGGAAAAGGTATATTTGGCAGAAAAGAGCTCACAAATGATCAATGTGATGGGCGATGATTTGAACAAAGTTAAAACAGATTGATCTAAGGGTTGTAAAGGTGGTCTCGCAGTTCTCGCAATTCAGTGGTTCTCGCATGAACCGCTTTCTATATATATATATATATATATATAATATGCTTACTGTTGTGAACTACTTGTTATGTGGAGGTATGAGGATGGGAGATCGTGGAATCTTTGAAACTGGCTAGAAACCATGACAGGGGTAGGTGCGGATAATAATAGAAGGCCCCTATTATTATACGCACAGTGATCTTGCCTATGTTTCGAAAAGGATTCAAGGAGGTCATTCGTCAAGCGTCTAAGTATCATGAAAACCCTCAATTATTATATATAATAACTGATAATAAAATCACTAAAATAGATTTATGAGGAAACATTGCAATTAATTGAATAAGAGAATCATCAAACACTAATTGATATAGAGTTATCAAAACATGTCAAGAAAGAGGCTAATAAACCAAACCGGATTGAATTCATTAAATGATTTAATCGAGTTATTAATACATCGAGAACGATTGAACAATCATTAAAGCAAAATAAATGAGAAAATAAGAAAAATGTTAAGTGATAAGGAGTATGTTATGTAAAAACAACACTAAATCGAGATTTATGTGAAAATAATAAACAATTAAGTAAGAGATTATTGATTTAAGTTGATAAAGAGTTATCCAAACAAATCAAGTGAAAGTTTATTAAACCAAATTGAATAAGATTCATTAATGATAAATTGTTAATCCGAGTAATGAGGAATAAATTAAATGTTTGGAAATGGAGAATAATGATTGAGTAAAAGTAAATGATTGACAATAAATTAATTCCTGTTAAATTATTAAATTTTTGGGACATCAATAAATCAATGATGAATGAGAAATTATCCAAAACAAATTTAAATAAAGAGATCAATATATTGAGAATTATTAAATTGAGAATAGAGAATAGTTATCGAATAATATAATTGAGAATATTCGTTTTAAATGAGAAATTATGAATTATGAGGAATTAATAAATCAAGAGATGAATGAACTTTTATTTAAACGAATTAAATGGAAAATTATATTTAAAGTTACAAGTAACTACTAATTTGAGTCAAAATGTTTGATCTAATAAATAGTTGTGTCGAATAAATATAATTTGTTATTGAAAATTTTCAACTTAATAAATATAGGGGATTATGTTTTATTAGTAAATGAGAACTAATGACTGGAATTATTAATGGAGTAATAAGAAGTTATGCAATTATTGAACAATTAATTGAGTAAGAGATAAAACTTTGATAGGTTTAATAAAAGTTGTAAAGCTGAAACATCATTAAATGAAAGAGACGAGGAATCCAAAATGAGTTATTTAACGAGCTTGACTTATGAGAAATCATAAAATGACTAATTGTTAATGAGACAATGATAGAGAAGAGTTATAATTGAGAAAACCTAATGTGAGGATCCATGAAAAGCTTAATGAAAAAGCTAACATCAATTATGGGCAATAAATAAATTATGATTTTTATAAAGCGATAAAAAGTTAATGAGTAGGGGTGTGAGGGGGCGTAAAGAGTATACGTTGGGACCGACTCACACCTGTGCATCAGAGTCTCTTTACCGAGTAATAAAATGAAGTCTTAAAATATGTATCATAACTATTTGTTTGATGATATGACTGTTTATTTTATGACGGTAGAGAGTGCCAGTTCCAAACTCGGGGATGAGTTTTCTCCAAGTGGAGTTGAGTGGTGGTAAAAGGGAAAACCAACAATATTATTAGTGCGAATAAAGAATAATTATGAATTGTGAATTATTAAATTCGTTGAGCAAATGAAGATTAATAAATCGAATTGATGGATTTATGTGCACAGTTAATCAACCTATGATGTCACGTCCATGTCTATAGGACACTCAAGGGTCACATCGGTGAGTGCATGTAATACGAGAAAGATATGTAATAATACTTGGAAGAGGAATGATTCATAATAGTCATTTATGAATCAGTTAAGTATTAAGTTAAGTTCAACTTATTACTAGATTAGTTTGTCTAACTAATTAATACAAGTATTTGCACATTTACTAGTTGAGTAAATATACAATATGTTAATTATAGATTATCCATAATATGATTTAAAGTAATTAAATCATATGGTGTTGGATAATATTATTGTCTAAATTATATATGTTTTATTATATAATTAATTATTAAAAGTATAAATACAAAGTATATATATTTCGTGTATATAATATACGGAATATATTAGTGTATTAATACTAGACATTTAATAATTAAGTGCAACAATAATAACTAGATAAATTATAAGGGTTGGTTGTGTAATATGATAAGTTTAATTAAGAATTAATCTTAATTAAACTAGAAGGGCCCTAAGTGAAAGTCCTTCTATTATAAATAGAAGACTTGGGGTTCCCTTGTAAAGTGCTCATTCCCTCAACCCTAGCCACGAAATTTTGGCCTCCCTTCCTCCCTATTTCGGCCGAGCAACACAAGGAAGAACACAAGCCTTGTGTTCTTCGTGTTCTTCCTTCGTTCTTCGTGTTCTTCAAGTCTTGAAGAACAAGGATCATTACAAGAGCTTATCTAGAGGGCTTCTCGTTGTGTTTATCACTGGTGGATCTATCTTGAGCAATCTAAGGTATGAATTGGAAAAACCCTTTTTCCCTTCTCCCCTTTGTAGGAAAGTCGAACCAAGAACCCTAGGGTTCTTGGTCAGTTCGTCGAATACACCCAAGCATGTGTGTGTGTTCGAGTTTTTCATACAAGGCTTCTTTCTTGTTAATCTAGTTTAGATTTCCAACATCCCATAATCCTTTAGGGTTTAAGGATTAAGTTTAATCTCAGTTCCGCTTTTAGGGATTAAACTAGCTAGTTGGTTTAACCGGCAACAACAAGTTCATGTTCTTGTCAGTATGGTTCGAACCAAGCATACTAGGAGGTTGACCCAAGTGGTCAATCAGTTACAGTGAAACCCTTAAGTGGTATCAAAGCGTTGGTTTAGAAATCTAAACAAGAATAACAAAGTTTTTGTTTGTTTAATTTCCAAGTTTTTTATTTTTTGTTCCTTCTTCTTTTTTCTTCCCATGGATTTCGAATGAGGATTAAAGAACCCTAGACCAAGAATGTTAAACAGTTTGTTTAATTGGTCATAAGGATTCTAAACCCTAGTAATTTTGAAAACCAAGAAAGAACCCTAGGATCAAGAACATTAAACTAGTTTAGTTTAATTGATCAAAAGGCTTCTTTCCCTAACCCTAGTATTTTCGAAAATTGTAAGAACCCTAGGATCAAGAATGTCAAAATTTTTGGTCAAGAGGATTCTTCCTTATTATTTGATCTTCAAAATCTAGGACCAAGTAAGTTAAACCAAGTTTTGGTTTAACTGGTCAAAAATGATTCTTTCCTTTTTCCCTTAGATTTCGAAAATTAGGAGGAGACTTGGACACAAAGTTTGATTAAACTAGTTTAGTTTAATTGGTGGAGAAGTTTCCTAGGCTTAAAGAAAATTTTCGAAACCCTAGATTCAACCTAGGACCAAGAACATTAAACTAGTTTAGTTTAATTGGTTAATAGGATTAATCAAGAACATAATCTAGAACCTAGAAAATTAAACAAGTTTATGTTTAATAAGGTTTGATTATTGTTTTAGTAAGTTTATTAAAACTAGTTCTTTAAACCTAGAAATCTAGACAAAGTTTTATTGTCTATAAAAGTTTAAATTAATAAGTTTAAATAAATCTATTAAAGTTATAATCTATCCTAGAATTTAAACAAAGTTTAATAATTGTTTGAATAGGATTGATTAGGATTAATCTATAACTAAGAGATATTATTGATCAAGAAAATTAAAACTAGGTTTTAATTGATCAAGAACAAGATAAGGGTTTAATTAATTAAATTTAATGAAGGATATAAGAGAAGTGTTAATTTTAAAGTCTTAAAGTTAACAAGATGTATTTATATTATATTATATTATATATAATTTTCATTTTTTTTAATTATTTAAAAGTGATTTTAAAAGATAAAATAGTTTGTACGTATTTTAATTAGTCTAAGTTAAAATACAAATCTACAAATTAGGTGTAATATTCTTACTAAGAATGTTATAAGTTTTTAAAGAAATAAATTATATATATATATATATATATATATATATATATATATATATATATATATATATATATATATATATATATATATATATATATATATATATATATATATATATATATATATATAATACAAGATTAAATGGAACAATTAAATTAAATGTTATTTTGATCATAGTTATAATATTAAGTAACTAGAAATTTGTATTAAGTTATAATTTGAACTAGAATGTACAAAGTTGTAAACAACTAGAAATTGTACAAACGAAGTTATATTATAATTAGATGATACAAAAGTTATAAATATTATAATTAGATTGTATAAAATTATAAGTAATTATAACTAGTTACTTATACAAGTATATTACGAGTTACGTAAAATACTAGATTAATGATCAAGGGTAAAATAACATAGGAAATTTAAGAACCTATATTTAACTAGTTTGAGTTAAATGTAAGAAAGGTTTAAACAAACTAAGAATTATTATATATAGTCTTTATATAATAAGTTTGTTAGTTTCACCAAGGTTAGACCGGTGATTGTGTTACTCAAGTTCCATCATGGTTGTTGGAGTTAGTGGGAGCTACACAAGAAAATCGAAAAGTTTATAAAGATGTCCTTAGGACATAGTTTTGGTGAATTTAATGAAGTTAAAATAAGTGTTTAATTTTATTATTAAACAAGTGAAAAATAAGGTGTGTTAAACTAGGATTATGATTCAAGTTTATGAATCATAAAGGGATTAAAATTCACATTTTAAAGTTTAACATAAGGTTCGTGTTTTTCAAAGAAAATAAAACGAGCAAGTTTTATAGAAAAAAGGTTTTTCACAAAACCTAGTAAAACGTATTGTACACCTCGTTTTAGGTATAGATATAAATCGTGCAAACCTTTTGAAACTATAAGTTTTAAAGAAAAAGGTTCTTAAGATTTAAAAAGGTGTCTTGTAGAATTCTTGAATTCACAAGTCACGCATTTTAAAGGATTAAGATTGGAATAAGGTTTAAGTTTAGTTTAAAGACTTAAACAAACCCAAGAAAATCTTTGATCTAAGTACTATCCATCTAATGGAAGACCTCACTTGTTCAACGATATTCATATTATAAGGATAAAGAACCTTAGATATGGTTTCAAATCATTGCGAGTGTTAGGGTGCGTAAGGTTCCGTGATAATCGGGAGTCCCGGCGCAGAACATCGCACTGTCTTAGATGGTCTGATCTACTTTGGTGATAATCGGGAGTCCCGGCCCAAAAAGTACTTGAGTAGAATAAACATACTAGACTTTATTGCAACTTAGAAATGTATGATTAAATTCGTACAAGGTTGTAATAAGTTATAAGTCTAAAGATTCTACGACCCCTAGGAATCGTGTCAAGTCTTGATACGATCGGTAAGGATGTTACCTACCAGAAACAGCATGTCTCGTCGGGAAGTGCCCAAACCTTGCGGCGAGAATGTGATATATGGATCCTAGGCCTAAAATATAAATTTTGGGTTTATAATATATTTTAGAGATGTTTGTTGATAATTACTTATTAAACTGGGTTTGATTTGTAGACGGCAGCAACAACCAAAACGACACGTACCAATAATCTCTCACTACGCTTGTTTCTAGAAAAGGACAAATTGACTAGGTCAAAGTTTCTCAATTGGAAGCATGATCTTCGGATTATGCTTAGGCATGCGAGAAAAGGAAATGTCCTAGAAAGAGTAATGCTAAATGCCCCTGACACGAATGCCAGAGATGAACCAGTACAAACATATTACGCTTGTAGAGTGTTCAACTCTTGCAAGATGGTTAATGGATCATCAGTAAGTGCTCACATCATGAAAATGAAAGAGCACATGGATCGTCTTAAAAAGACTAGGACACCCAGTGCCATTGCAGTTAGCAACAGTAATGATACTCAACTCGTTGTTAGGTGACTATAAGTCTTATGTAGTCAACTACAACATGCAAAACATGGAGCAATCCATTGTTGAGTTACATTCCGTGCTCAAGACTAATGAGTTGAGTTTGGGGACCAAGTTTAAGAATGATCTCGTAGTAACTGATGATGGTAGTGAAAAAGAGAAAGAGGCGCAGTGGAAAGGGAAAGGGTAAAACCGATCTCAGCCAAAACGTACCCAAGGGTAATAGAGTCAAACAAAAGGTCAAGAAGGTAAAGCCAAACAAGACAAGGATCGAGAAACGATGTCTTGGTTGTGGCGAGGGTCAAAGGGTAGGAGGTCATGCTTGCTACTCAGTTGACTTGACGAACTTCTAGATACTCCTTTCCTACTTGTAAAAGTTATTACGAGTAACTCAACTTTAGCAATCGTTTATTGCACGAGATGATGAAAAGTGAGATGGACTAACATGAGATAATGATCCCACAAGCACCACGTTTTAATTCAGTATTTTTCGTATGGATTCAGTAAAACAATTTTCGTTTTTAAGTTGTTTTCAACAAAATTACATTTTCTATTTTTATGATAAATTTTGGTATTTTAAGTTTATCGTTGAATCCATGGTTGAATTATATTGTGTGTGCATGTGTGTTGATTATACTAGTCAAGTTTTATGACTAGATCATTAAGTCAAGTATTGACTTAATAATGATCTCATTGTTTATATTTGTTTGATTGTTGTGTGAATATCTTAGAAGCTCAAATTACTTAGATGCTAGTAATTAGAAAGTTTTTCTAATGAAAGTATTTAAGAGTTTTTATGAAAAGCATAAAGTTCAAGGTACATTGAACTTATTTAAAACATCTTAAGTAATGGTTACTTATGATAGTAATTTTAAAAGTATTAGTGTTAATATAGTATGATTATATTGGATATAATCAAGATAGACTTTAAAGAGTATTATTACAAGTCTTTCATACTTGTGATAAAGGAATTTAATGAATTCATAATTCCCTAATAGGAATAATTGGATATTCGTATAATCCAAGGAAAATGACTTAGACATTAAATGAACTCTTAAAAGGGACAAACTATATTAAAGAATTTAAGAATTAAAAGGTATTATTGCAAGTCTTTTATACTTGTAATAAATACAACATTTGATCAAGTCATAATTCCCTAATAGGAATAATGGATATTTGAGAAATCCAAGAAATGACTTTGGCATTAAATGAGATTCTTAAAAGATACTAATACACTTAAGAATTGGAAGTATCGTTTCAAGTGTCTTATACTTGTTAGATACAGTAATCAATGAAAGTCATGATTCCCTTCAAAGGAATGTTGGATATTCGCAAATCCAAAGGATGACTTTGATAATTGATTAATTCTTAAAGGGTTAAACTATAAGTTTTGACTGGGTCAAAAGTAGTAGTTTAAGTGATGCTTATTTCCATAAAATTTAGTGGGAGCTATGACTAACATATTCATTAGAGGTACTAATGAATATAGTAAGTTAGTTAGGATATTAGCAACAAGGTTTTACCAAGTCGTTAGCCAAAGAGTTAAGAAAAATAATAAATGATCGTTAATTAGATTATTGCAAACCTAATAGCGTGATCACAAGTCTTGTGATTAATTATTTCAAATCTAATAGGATATTCACACTCCAGTGAATAAGTTAATCATTTAAGGAAATTTCTTTAACTAGTAATGATATATCTACAAATCAAGTGACTAAAAGAGGCTTTAGTTACAAGGCGAATTTTATGAATTCAAGAAACTAAGGAGTCACTTTTCCAATCCTCCTATGTTTTTCGAATTGCATAAAAGGGCAAGACTAGAATATGTTCTAGAATGTTGCAAGAACAAAATCTAGCAAAGGCAAAAGAAATAGTATTTTTCAAATACTCGTCTTATGTCTTTAGTTTAATAGAAATGACTAGTTCAGTGATAAAGTTACAATTAAGGTTGTAAAAGTCATTAAGTAATCAACACGAACAAAAGGAATAAGTAATGATCCAGTAATAATTCAGTATCTTGGTCCAGTTAGGAATGATACATGAATTAGTATCATTGTTATTCAGACTTTGTATGTTTTAAATATATCCATGAACAAAAGTTATTTTATTCAAAAGATATAAATCTGTGACTACTCGTCTTGGTGGGAACCTTGATGGGACGTTAACGTTATCGCGATATTTGGTGGTAGATTCGAAGTTCTTCGAAGATAGCTACACAAGTTTTTGTGTAAACCAAATATAAGTGATATTCTGTTGGAGCTCGACGAATATTGGATTGACCACCGTGACAATACTTCGTGGTTGAAAAGTTCAAAAGTATTGTTCACTAGGATTGTCCTTAAGCCTGAGGTATTTGGTTTGGGATACACTAACTAATGTACTTTGGTTCGTCTTAGACAAGCCTGAAACATGGTTGTCATACGAGGCCTTACTGGGTACAAAGGAATTTGCATTTTGAATCGAAATATAACAAGATGGTAATTGCACCTCCTTTTTAGGAGATATATTTATGGGTCCCTTGACATGATGATGAAACTGAAAATGCACGGCCGTGCTCAACGAACTGATTTGTTCTTTGTCGTTATCACACAGTTTTAAATCAAGAGGTCAAGAAATGATTTCGAGTACAGGAGTTGATAATTTCTACCATGCTCGTATTCGTTATCACAAATATCGTGCTGCAAGGGATAAACCTAAAACGTTACCCAAGAAGTAAAGACGGAGTGTTCTTTACTAGACGACGCTATTAATATGTTTTCCTAAACAATACCTGGGTATAAGAGTTTCTATGGCTTGGTTATCCTGTATTGCCTGCTAGAGGGCCGCTGCAGGACTAGTGTCATCAAGCTAAGGTTACGAACTTGCACAAGTGGGAGTCTGGTGGATTTATGTGCACAGTTAGTCAACCTATGATGTCACGTCCATGTCTATAGGACACTCAAGGGTCACATCGGTGAGTGCATGTAATACGAGAAAGATATGTAATGATACTTGGAAGAGGAGTGATTCATAATAGTCATTTATGAATCAGTTAAGTATTAAGTTAAGTTCAACTTATTACTAGATTAGTTTATCTAACTAATTAATACAAGTATTTGTACATTTACTAGTTGAGTAAATATACAATGTGTTAATTATAGATTATCCATAATATGATTTAGAGTAATTAAAATCATATGGTGTTGGATAATATTATTGTCTAAATTATATAAGTTTTATTATATAATTAATTATTAAAAGTATAAATACAAAGTATATATATTTCGTGTATATAATATACGGAATATATTAGTGTATTAATACTAGATATTTAATAATTAAGTGCAACAATAATAACTAGATAAATTATAAGGGTTGGTTGTGTAAAAGGATAAGTTTAATTAAGAATTAATCTTAATTAAACTAGAAGGGCCCAAAGTGAAAGTCCTTCTATTATAAATAGAATGCTTGGGGTTCCCTTGTAAAGTGCTCATTCCCTCAACCCTACCCAAGAAATTTTGGCCTCCCTTCCTCCCTATTTCGGCTGAGCAACACAAGGAAGAACACAAGCCTTGTGTTCTTCGTGTTCTTCGTTCGTTCTTCGTGTTCTTCAAGTCTTGAAGAACAAGGATCATTACAAGAGCTTATCTAGAGGGCTTCTCGTTGTGTTTATCACTGGTGGATCTATCTTGAGCAATCTAAGGTATGAATTGGAAAAACCCTTTTTCCCTTCTCCCCTTTGTACGAAAGTCGAACCTAGAACCCTAGGGTTCTTGGTCAGTTCGTCGAATACACACAAGCATGTGTGTGTGTTCGAGTTTTTCGTACAAGGCTTCTTTCTTGTTAATCTAGTTTAGATTTCCAACATCCCGTAATCATTTAGGGTTTAAGGATTAAGTTTAATCTCAGTTCCGCTTTTAGGGATTAAACTAGCTAGTTGGTTTAACCGGCAAGAACAAGTTCATGTTCTTGTCAGTATGGTTCGAACGACCCAAGTGGTCAACCAGTTACAATGAAACCCTTCACGAATTACATGTGAAAAATAAAGTTTGTAAGGAGAACCCAGTCGAGAAAATTGTTGGCCCAAGTTATTGTGTTGAGTTATTTATATGCATGTGATTTGAGAATTTATAAGAGTAATTAATAATTAAATTCATGTTTTGTTGTAATGATCAAATTGTATGAAATTAATAACCAAGAGTAATAGTGCAAATGAGAAGTATCAAGTGCTTTAATTACGTAAGTAACGAGATAATGAGAAATTATGAAATTAGAATAATGAGAATTTATTTATAAATCATTCAAATCGAGTTAAAGTGGCAAATTATTATAATATGTTTAAAAGATAAGGGTTTAAACCAATGGAGAACTAATAAATCAAGTTAAGCGAATAAAATATTAAAATAAATCAAATGAGAAAAAATTTATTATAAGCAAATATTAAATTTGAACTAAGCGGATTATCAAGTTAAACTATTAAATTGAATGTTACCAAATATTATGTTTAATTGACTAATTACTAAATCGATAATAGTTATTAAAATGAAAACTGGAGAAAATATAAGTGTATCAAATAATAAAATTTTATTAAAATACTATGAGTTTCTAAATCAAGATAGCAATAAAAATATAAAGTAATAAGGAAACTTTATGTTGGGAATGAGAATTTACTAAGTAACTGAATACCCGAGAATTAATGAGGTAAGTAATTAACGAGTTAATTAATTGAGTAAAGAGAAGACATTTAATTGAGGCGTTCAAAATTTAAAATAAAATAAGATTTATAAGTGGACAATTAGTCAAATTGATCAAGAGACAAATTAAATGAGAATAAAAGCAAGAAGTTAAGTAACGAGCTAAATGATAAAAACATTAAACGAGTTGATAAGTAACATTAAAATGAGATGAACGAGCAATATTAAAAAGAGTCAGCGAAGGATTATTAAATACGAGTTAGCAAGGGAACTTATAACGCGGTTTAATAGAGAAATTATCTGTTCGAGTAGTCTGATAATTAAATTTGATCACGTGAAAAATCGTAAAAGCGAGTAAAAGTATACATTATGTGGACTAGTGAGAAGTCATTAAACGAGATTTGAGTTTAAATTGATGATATAAGCTTGCGTTGAGTCAAAAACAAGTTGTGGAGATTTTGAGTTGAGTGCATTTGAGTATATGAAAATTGAGTTAGAGGCTTGAGTTATCTACTATCTGAGGTTTATGGGTGACAGAATACATTTATGTGAATTATGTATTTGTTGTGTGTTGTCTGATAGCGGCGTGAACCGCTAAATTGTTCATTTTTCTTTAAGACAAACTAATGTCTATAGAGTAGAGGACCTTGAGATGCTGCTTATTGGTAGGGATTGCCAATTATAAGATTTTATATGTTGACAAAATGTAAAAGTAATAATTTGTTGGAACTGTGCGGGGAAGTTTTTCCCATAAAAACTTCTTTTTTTATCGCCGTGAGAGGGCCGAGTATGATTGCAAGCACGACTTTGAGACCGAGAACCCTTAGACGGCATTCCGATTTTGAAACTTTTTTCTCTCGTTTTGCGCCACTAGAGATGGAAGAATTGTATGAGCAGTTGCAAGAATCGGAGTTCATTTTGATCGAGTAGATCACCCCTAACGAGTTTCTTTTATTCAAAACCTTATCGTTTTCTTGTATTTCGGATATGTGTCGTTGGCGAGCCTGAATCTGCGATGCGAAACCGCCACCCTGAGCTTCTTCCGAGCCATGACTTCGGGGACGAAGTCTATTTTAAGTGGAGTTGAGTTGTAACTCCCTAAAATTTTAAATAATTATCACATTGCACGTAGTTAATCATACTCTAAGGCTTGCCATAAGCCCAACACATACGTAACGGGCCTCCCCGAAACAAACTCCCCCGATATGGGTTATCTAGGTAAACTCCCCCGTTTCCGAGTTATCTATTTGCTCCCTCGATTTCCGGGTTATATCAAACTCCCCCGTTTACCGGGTTATCTATTACTCGACATACTACTCTTGCGCAGGGTGGTACCGCCCCAAGTAGTAGCCACTAACTCCCCCAACTTGTGTGGGTTATCTAGGATCCAATTGATTACCTACCACATAACAAATCATCAACTTGGGTCAAAGACCTATATTACAACTCATGTCATACTAGTGGTAACTAAACACATAAATGTACAATTCAATTCAATTCAATTCAACTCAATTCAACTCAATTCAATTCAATTCAATTCAATATCTTCTTTATTAAAACGGTTATCTAATAAAGACTCTAAGTAATCATTTCAAACTATGAAACATCGTTTACTATGTACTCAGAAAAGATCACATGTACTCACCTTAGTAATGCTATCCAACACTTGTGTTAATCAACACAAATCCTTACTTCTTAGACAAAGAAGTACTCCCAATCACAAGGTCTTCTTGACCTAATATCAATATGATCACAAATACTAGTTATTATCCATCACTAGCATTATTATGTGTGACGTTTGATGATTATTTGCATTAAATGTGTGGCGAAATTAATGTTACGTGTTAATTAATTATTAGATATTATGTGATTTAATGTGTACTTAATTGAGATAAGTAAATTTGTGACGTTTCATATAATAACTAAAGGGTTATTTGTTCGAGTTAATTAAATTTGTGGATTAATTATATACGTCAGACGTTCTATTAATTATTAGATATTATGTGATTTAATGTGTACTTTTAGTTTGTTTTTGTTTTAAATCCTAAGCCCGGGTTTTCTTTTGTCCAAGTCCGATTTGAGTTAGGCCTTAACTCTCTTCCTAGAGCATACTTAATAAAAATTTAACCTAAAATCTAAGAGATAAAATAAAGGGTATGTGTTTTGAGCTGCCGTCATTGATCGAAGAAACACTGCAACCTTGTTTCTTTTTTTGTTGTTTCCGGCTGTGATCAAAAAAATCACCACCACATGTTCCTTTTATTTCCTCCACCAGAAATGAAAGCAACCGCCACCCTTTTTTGTTCTTCTTTTCTTTTTGTTCCTGCTCCGACCAAAAGCACACAAGCACCGCAGCCCTTTTTATAGTTTTTCTGGTTTCCGAAACAAGCAAATACCACCACTGCTCTTTTTTTATTAATTCCGGTATAAACAACAACCACCGCCACCACATGGGTTGTTTTTTTGATTCTCGGCCAAAAGAAATCCCAAACCTCCTTTTCCTTTTTCCGTTCGAGCAGAAGTGTAGCCAAGAGAGTTGAATCGAGTGGTGGTTGTTGTCTACTCTAGCCGTAGCCGAGAGCATGACCAATTCGTCATCCTTGTTTGATAGAGCCCTGAAAGAGACGGAGGATCAAGCAATAAGGTTTTCATCTCGTCCTTTAATTCCTAGTTTCACTTTTTGTCCCCTTCGTTTGGTAGTTTCGGTGGTCTACCGTGCGTGACCGAGCAGGAGCTGAACCAAGGGTTGTGGCGTCACCTAGTCCGAGCAATTTCTCCCGAGCCGTGATCGAACTGAAGTTCCGCGCCAAAGAGTGTAGCAATTCGGTAGTCTTTCTTATATCGCATTCCTTTATTCACGCTTTGTTCCCCGGGTTCTAATCGGTGATTTTGCAAGGCTGTGACCGAAACTGTTAGGGTTCGATCAGTGTGGTGGTTATATTCGTTGTCTTATGATTATTTTGTTAGCTTCCTTCCTCGTGTGTTTTAATAGTCATTGTTTCATTTTTCAAATGGTTAACCGGGTCTAGTGAAACTGTTTTGAGTACCCTTCGTGATTGTCTTGATTGTTGTCTTTTGGCTACTGATTTTATAGTGTCTTAATAAAGGCCTAATAATCGAGAATTGAGTAGAGTCTTTAGGGATCTCTTATGTGGTGTGAATTGTTTGTATGTGTATTTTATTGTGTTGATTATTTACTCACCGGTGGCTGACCCCAAACACTCCCATTTTGCGGGTACTAGCAAGGGCAAAAAGAAGGTCAATGGGTGATGAGCTGCGTTTCTATTTTTATATCTATGGATTTGGATTAAAACATTTATTTCGAGTCCAACATGTTTTGTTTTAAACCCTTTAATTATTCCGGATTTAAACCCCGAGACGGTTTTACTTCCTCCGATTCAAAATAAGTGATACACTTTCCATATTTGGGTGATTCAAAATAAGTGATACACTTTAAAATTTTACCTTATATGGTAAAAAGTAGTGGGCTCCACCCACTAATTACCTACTTTATAAAGTGAAATGACCCTTATACCCTTACTTTTTACCTTTAAACATCATTAACCTTACTTTATTTAAAATTTGTGGGACTCATTCCCCGCTAACCATCCAATTAATCTAACTTAACCCTCATTATAATCTTTTGCCTCAAAAACCGTGAAACCCAAAGTGTATCAATTATTTTGAATTGGAGGAAGTATATTTTATTTATGAGTTGGGACCTTTGAGTTACTTGTACTTTTGGGGAAAAATGTAATATTTTATTAATTAAATTTTTTTAAATATCCTTTGATATTTGGGATGTTACATGTTGGTATCAGAGCTCTGGCTTGAGAGAAGGTGGTTCACAAGGGATGGATTCCAGACTCAAGTCGAAGCGTGAGATTTTCAAAATGAGTTTTTCAAATGTTTTAAAAACGAATCCAAATCCAAATTGAGAAGCAGCGCATCACGACTACCTTATGCCGCTAATACTTTATTTATGAGATATTTAGTTTATTAACAACGTCGCGAGTGACATTGATTATTAAGAGAATAAAAGAGGATTAGCTCGAGATGAGCGTGAATTGTGCGAATATATATATAGTGTAGAATTAAAATCAGAACCAATTAAGGCTACAGAACCAGCAGAACTCAATCTAAAACATTGATTTTTGAAATGAAATGATCATGAAAGACACATTAATGTATTTGATGAGGGACCCCCAAATATTGATTTGCATGGATGTCATTTATGCATGTATACATATATGTATATGTTTTCATGTATGTATACATAAGTGTTATAGATAAAGATAAGTGTTATAGATTAAGGCTTTAAATATGCCATGTGGCTTTTGGAATTGCCATGTGGCTTTAGGAGTTGCCATGTGGCTTTAAACCTTTTGTTTATTATAGATAAAGATAAGTGTTATCTATACATATATGTATACATGCATGAATGACATCCATGCAAACCAATATTTCGGGATCCCTCATCAAATACATTAATGTGTCTTCCATGATCATTTCATTTCAAAAATCAATGGTTTAGATTGAGTTCTGCTGGTTCTGTAGCCTTAATTGGTTCTGATTCTAATTCTACACTATATATATATATATATAGAATAAGGATAAAAAAAGAAGCATCCTTATTTGAAGAACCACACACACACACACACACACACACACACACACACACACACACACACACACACATATATATATATATATATATATATATATATATATATATATATATATATATATATATATATATATATATATATATATATATATATATATATATATATATATATATATATATATATATATATATATATATATATATATATATATATATATATGGTGAGGATCTATAGAAAAGCAATATTAATTAAAGAATATAAGGAAACAATTATAACCCTTAGATCAAAAAATGGAGTGACCAGATTAGATGTTAAAAAAACTCGCGCATACATAATTGAAAGACTCAAACCTGGATAAAAATTGGCAAAAAAGGGCAACTTTGTAAATTTCAGTCTCTCACCACAGATTTATGTTTTTCTCCATTTACGCTCTAAAACTAGGGTTCATCTTTCTCCCTCTGATCACTAACGCCAGCGATTCAATGCCTCTCCTTCTCATTCACGATTAATGAAGTCCGATTCACAGAGGTTTCGATTGTCTCGCTCTCTCTTTCACTAACGATTACATGTCTTATTGTCTTTTAATTTTAACATAATTTCGATCTGAATTATGCTTTTCAACTACATGAAATTGGTAGCTCGGAGATTGTTTTCCATTTTTAATTGTAACCTTTTGTTTTCTAGGATCCCAAATTGATATTAATGACATAAATTTAGGCATATTTCATCTTAATCACTTTGGCAGTAGTGAACTTTTTTATGCAAATCATGTTAATCAGTGTATATTACTAAATTTGTGAACTTATTGAGATGAATGATCATATTTTATGTTATTGTTGGCCTGAATTTGTAAATTTGTAGTCAGGAAGATACTTGTTTTTATTCTTTTCCGTCTTTGATTGCATTGAACATGAACATTGTACTCAATGTATACAGATATATTTAAAAGGTTAATCTATTTTGTGCCACTAACATTTATATATCTCTATTTTTACCTACTAGCATTTGCATTTTCATATGATAATACCTTTATGTCAACTGCAAAAATGCTAAAATGCATTTTAATTTTAATTTGAGTGTCTATTTAAAGTTTGTTGACACAAAATGGTAATATGCATCCTAAATTGCAGGTAAAAATACGGTTGTAAATGAGAAAGACGTTCAATTCTTTCATTAACAGATACAAGATGAAAAGAAGATCACAAACACGAGATTCTACAAGATGGAAATCGATGAAATCTAGGGTTCGTAAAGAGGGTAAAAGACAGAATACTACCAACATAGTTGATGAAGTTTTTTTTTGGTGGAAATAGAAAGGAGAAACAATATAGATGAAGTTCAAGGAGGTAATCACTCATTTGCATTTTTGTTTATGCATTTGCATTTCTGTGTATGCATTTTTGGGTTGAATTCTTTAAATTTGAGGTGATTATGTATGTGTGTATATGCATTGCATTATTGGAAAAATAATTATGTAACATATGTAACATGTGGATTACAGAAGAAGTAAAGAAATGGAAGGAGAAAGTGAAGAAACGCAAGGAGAAAGTGAAGAGACGGAAGGTGATAGTGATGGTTGCGTGTATCCGTGTTATGCAAAACTACCTAAAAAAAGAAAAAAAAATGTCGGTACGTAAGGAAGTAGTAAAGGAGAAGGAAACAGTAGAGGAAAAGGAACAAAAAAGGATAAGAATGTAAGAAATCAAAAGAAAGCAACAACGGAGAAGCAAACGGAAGGTGTGTATTCATTCCCTTATTGCAAAAAGCATTATGTAACATGTCATATTTGCATTTAAAATTTCAGAAAAGGTATCTGTGTATGCATTTGCATTTCTGTGTGTAGAAAGTAAGAAAAAAATAAAAGCACAAAATTTTTGCATTTAAAGTTCCCGGAGTATATTTCAATAGCCTAGAATTTCAAGACATGTATAAAAAGGTTAAAATTCTAGTTGCAATAGCGGTATCCTACCCAAATCGAAACCGGTAATTCGTTCTGGTTCTTGGTTCTCGATTTTCCAGATTTTTTAGTGTTCGGGATTACGGGTTCCAGAACCGAACAAACCCTTAGGTTTATGTAATTAGAATATTGTTGTTGTCGTGTAATTTTTGGCACTAGTTTTGATTAGATTGTTTTAGATTTTTTTGTAATTGAAGCACGGTTGGATTGTTTATTGATTGTTTATACATTTACATTTTGCAGTAGATAAAAGAGCAATAACCCGTAATTCTACAAGTTGGGCTACGATGCAATTAAGGTTCATAAGGATGGTAAAAGAAGAACGAGTACAAGCATGTGGTTGTTTGTTTTTTAGGTGGTTGTTTTTTTTTTTTTTTTTTTTTGTTGATATGGATTGATCGATAGTTGTAGAAATAATTTAGATTGTTATTGTTTTAGTTTTTTTTTCGTATTGATTATAATCTAGATTACGAGTGTTCATGAAACGTGAAAAGGAATTACTGATATTTTGTTGTTTTTATGGTTGTTATTATTTTAATTTTCTTTGTATTGTGATTAGTAGTGGATAGAGAAAGTGCAAGTATATTAGAATTCATTAAGTGTTGATGATTAATGAAATAGATTATAAAAATCAGGAATAATGAGAAAAAAATGAAAATGAAAATGCAATTGCAAGTATGAGAATGCAAATGCAACTGAAGTGTTTTAAACAGAATCATAACGTAAGATTTTAAGGAATAACTACAAAAAATGAAAAATTGAAAATGCAATTGCGAATATGAAAATGAAAATGCAATTCCAAGAATGAAAATACAAATATAAATGCCATTTTTCAAAACAATTGGTTAAAAATCCAGGGGATAACTAGATTAAATTAAATACAAACTAGGTGCAAAAATGAAATTATTAACGCCAAAATCAAAATTTAGAACATAACCAATATTTATAAGTTCACGGAATAACTAAAAAAATGCAAAATGCAACTGTAAATATGAAAATGCAAATGCAACTGCAAGTAGGGGTGTCAATTGGTTGTCGGGTCGGGTTTCGGCTCTTATCAGGTCGGGTTTTGAATGAAAAAAATCTTAACCCGAAACCCGAACCTACAAGGAATCGGGTTGGTCAGGTTCGGGTTTGTGGGGTTACGGGTTTGTCGGGTTGACCCGATCAGGTTACAAATTGGAATTGTTTCGTATGCAAAACTTATAAATCAACGTACAATGTTTCACCCGGATGTTTACCCATAGATATTTACTCACCAAATTATAATCAATTCACCCAAGTTTTGATTTACGGGTAACAACAAATTAGAAAATTATGAATGTACAATAGGCTTAATATAAAACATCATATAGAATATGTCAGAAGTCCTTAATATTTTTTCACAATACCTATGATATAAAGCACCAAACATCATTTTTATCATTTAAAAATTAAAATGTCATCTAGAAAAAACAAAAGCAAAACTAAAACCATAAGCTTTCAAACACGTAACCAAGCACATTAGAAACATTAATATTGGCTATTATTTCTATAAAATATATATATATATATATATATATATATCAAAATTTTGCAATCGGGTATAAACGGGTCAACCTGAAACCCAATAAAGGCAATCAATCTAAACCCAATACCCGACTAGATACTAACATCGGGTGTGTCGGGTCGGGTTAAAATAACCTGATATCAATATGAGACCCGAATACACCCGACCGGATTAGCATAATCGGGTTCGGGTTAGGGTCGGATCGGGTTGACCCTTTTGACACCCCTAACTGCAATTATGAAAATGCAAATGCAACCAGCAGTATTTTTTACAGAACCAGAATATAAAATTTTAGGGAATAACTCCATAAAATGCATAATTCAACTGCAAGTATGAAAATGTAAATATAAATGCAACTGTAAGTATGAAAATGCAACTGCGAGTATGAAAAATGAAAATACAAGTATGAAAATGTAAATGCAACTGACAATATGAAAATGCAAATGCAAGTATAAAAAATGAAAATGTAAATGCAAAAACGAGTACTTAAAACAGAGCAATTATTTATAAGTTCGGAGAATAACTACATAATGTTTTTCTCAAAACGAATATAGTCATCAAACCAAAATTTAGTTAGCTAAAAATCACAAAATTTCTCAGTGATATTTTTTGGAAGTGAACATTTTGGAGCAACAAAGTACTACTATATAATATCTTTTTGGTCCCACTATCGAATGCATCTGAACATTTTCTCTTATACAAAGTAATACCTTAGAAAATATTAATTAGAATACAAAATGATTAAACATGAGACCTTAAGTAAATTTGAAGACATTGTGATTTTTAATTCTTTAACTTGAATTTTTTAATTCACCGCCTTATAAACAATATCTGGTTCAGGAATTTTGTCGAACAGTTGGCGGGCATCTTCGACACTTGCTGCTAGTTTTGAATATCCAACAAGCATTGAATTCCATGTAATAGTAGTCCTAATTGACATGTTTTCAAACACATTATAAGCTGAATCTAGATCATCTCGAGGGATATAGTGAGTAATCATGCTGTTCCGTGGCTTCATCTCATCAAATTTATTTTTCTAACGATGATTGGTCACTGTCAACATCAATTCTTTTGAACTGCAATTCAGATATTCTTCTTGAAGAACACTGATTTTAACTCTCTAACTTTATGAGTTGAAACACAACAATTACAGAAAGCATGGGAGATCGAACATAATGATTTTTGGGCCACACATGCACTGATTTCTTCATCACTTTTGTCGATGGTCAAAAATATGTTGGATTTGGGATAGGGTGATCGGTTTAGTCATAGACACCAGAGAAGAAGAATGGGTGACTTAGTGGTTTAGAAAGGAGAGAACGCCTCAGTCGTTAAGATGAGGGAGGGAAAATTGAAAAAAGGTGAAATATCTTGTTGGATGAGGGGAAAAATGACAATCACGTCCTTAAGTGCCCTTGAATGTTTTAATTAAATCAATGCTCCTAATTGCTTCTTTAACTTCTTTAAATAAGCTAGCTTCTTTCTTGATCCATATTCTATATATATATATATATATATATATATATAGTGGAGAGTTATATAAAGAACCATATATATCATGCAGACTCCGTAGAACTCTTATTAGCCAATTTAAGCCGTTAGATTTTAAAATTAACGGTTAAGATGATTGAAGTCATTTACGTCAATTAATCAATCTATTTTTTAGTAAGAATTTAATTAAAAGAGTATATTAGGTATTTTGCAAAAGAAAATAGTTAAAAAAAAGAATCCTTAAAATCCACCCCCTCTCTCGATTAGTTTCCATCTTTATCTTTAAACAAATCTCTTTCTTCATCGTGTAAATCATATCTCTCTCTCTCTCTCTCTCAAACATATTTTTCACTAAATCATCTCTATCTTTCTCTTAAAAGCTGCAGAAAGAAGTCATGAAACATCACAAAAGATCCCTTTACAAATTAATTAAGATCTCAAAGATGAATTCTAATCTCCAATTTTCAACCTTGATTGAATACTCATTTCGAATTGTATCCTACACCAAAACCGCTGATTTAGCTCGCTCAGAAGACAATGTTTCGCCCAAAGTGTAGATCTGAAAACGAAAATAAAAACAACGGCGGTGGTGGATCTGAAAACTCGGACAATCACAACGGGAAGTGCCAGGTAACATCTAACTAGACCCGTTTGACGAAGCTACCGTTTTCCTCAACAATATTGAAACACAACGGTGCAATCTTTGTAAAGGTACTTTCGTTCGATTTGAATTTTATTAAGTTTTTGAGTAATTTTCATACATGATACACCAAGAGTTTGTTAGATATTTTCATACAATTATTAACCAAGTGTTTTTGAAGTGATTTAGACAAATTTAAAACCAGAAATTTGTTTTGGTCATTGAGATTTAATGATTGGCAACTATTATTAATATACTTCAAATTACGATATGGATTTGATGGATGGCAACTATTATTAAATTTTTAATAACGTTTTCTACATGCACACCTACTTTTTGATGCATCATATTTCTCTTAACAATATTCTTTTTCCTTTCAACTTGGTACAGGTGTGTATGTTCATTGGTTCTAATTTGAAGTTAATTTCAGCTCCTTATAGGTTTTAAATTGCTTTCCTAGTGAAGTACTCGAATTAGGGCAACTCAAATAATAAAATTAGGTTAAAAATTCATGTATGCAATTTTTGTATTCAAGGTAACATTAATCTTCATGATTAGGTTCATATATGTTTCTGATTAGGTTGCATATATGTTCTTGATTAGTTTATGTATGTGTTCTTAATTAAACATATATGTTTTTCTTATGTTTTGTAGTTGGTAGTACAGGGAAAACTGACAAGTAATACAAGTGGGAAAAGATGAAATGAGCTTTTTTGAGTTAGAGTGTATAAAGGAGAAAGATGTTGTATAAAGGAGAAAGATGCTGCTATAGGGGACATAATTGCACACCAACAACCAATTAGATGCATATATGTTATTGCTTCAGGACATATATGTTTTCTGAAATTACTTTTGAGTTTTTGTATGAATAAGTTCAACATGTACTTTGTTATAATAATTTTGTAAAATTTGGATATAAATTTCGTTTGTTAAACATGTTTATTTCATGTTACATATATGCAAAATCGTAAAAGTTACATATATGCATAAGCGTAAATACCATAAATTTATGAAATTAATGCCAAAAGAACATACATGCAAATCCGTAGAAAAACATTTATGCATAACTATAAATAACATAAACGCAGCACCGTAAAATAACATATATGCACACAAAAAAATTGAAATTAATCCCTAAATTTTAGGAAATTTTCAAAAAATGTAACAAAAAATAAAATGTAAAATGTCCTAAATACCCCTGGACAATTAAATGTATTAAATAATTCAAAATTAATTTACTAAATTTCTATTGGTTGATAAGAGTTCTACGGGTTCTGCACGATATATATGGTTCTCTATATAACTCGACCCTATATATATATATATATATATATATATATATATATAGATATATATATATATATATATATATATATATATATATATATATATATATATATATATATATATATATATATATATATATATATATATACTATGCTTACTGTTGTGAACTACTTGTTATGTGGATTGTATGAGGATGGGAGATCGTGGAATCTTTGAAACTGGCTCGAAACCATGACAGGGGTAGGTACGGATAATAATAGAGGGCCCCTATTATTATACGCACAGGGCTCGTGCATATGATTCGAAAAGGATTGAAGGAGACCATTCGTCAAGCGTCCAAGTATCATGAAAACCCTCAATTATTATATATAGTAATTGGTAATAAAATCACTAAAAGAGATTTATGAGGAAACAATGCAATCAATTGAATAAGAGAATCATCAAACACGAATTGATAAAGAGTTATCAAAACATGTCAAGAGAGAGGCTAATAAACCAAACTAGATTGAATTCGTTAAATGACTTAATTGAATTATTAATACATCGAGAACGATTAAACAATCGTTAAAGCTAAATAAATGAGAAAATAAGAAAAATGTTAAGTGATAAGGAGTACATTATGTGAAAACATCACTAAATTGAGATTTATGTGAAAATAATAAATAATTAAATAAAAGATTATTGATTTAAGTTTATAAAGAGTTATCCAAACAAATCAAGTGAAGGTTTATTAAACCAAATTGAGTAAGATTCATTAATGATAAATTGTTAATCTGAGTAATGAGGAAGTAAATTAAATGTTTGGAAATGGAAAATAATGATTGAGTAAAAGTAAATGATTGAGAATAAATTAATTCTTGTTATATTATTAAATTTATGGGACATCAATATATTAATGATGAATGAGAAATTATCCAAAACAATTTTAAATAAAGAGATCTATGTATTGAGGATTATTAAATTGAGAATAGAGAATAATAATCGAATAATATAATTGAGAATATTCGTTTTAAATGAAAAAACTAAGAATTATGAGGAATTAATAAATCAAGAGATGAATGAACTTTTATTTAAACGAATTAAATGGAAAATTTTATTTAAAGTTATAAGTAACTACTAATTTGAGTCAATATGTTTGATCTAATAAATAGTTATGTCGAATAAATATAATTTGTTATTGAAAATTTTCAACTTAATAAATAGAGAGGAGTATGTTTTATTACTAAATCAGAACTAATGACTGTAATTATTAATGGAGTAATAAGAAGCTGTGCAATTATTGAACAATCAATTGAGTAAGAGATAAAACTTTGATAGGGTTAATAAAAGTTGTAAAGCTGAAACATCATTAATTGAAAGAGACGAGGAATCCAAAATGAGTTATTTAACGAGCTTGACTTATGAGGAATCATAAAATGACTAATTGTTAATGAGACAACGATAGAGAAGAGTTATAATTGAGAAAACCTAATGTGAGAATCTATGAGAAGCTTAATGAAAAAGCTAACATCAATTATGGGCAATAAATAAATTATGATTTTTATAAAGCGATAAAAAGTTAATGAGTAGGGGTGTGAGGGGGGGCGTAAAGAGTATACGTTGGGACCGACTCACACCTGTGCATGAGAGTTTGTGTACCGAGTAATAAATGGAAGTCTTAAAATATGTATCATAACTGTTTGTTTGATGATATGACTGTTTATTTTATGACGGTAGAGAGTGCCGGTTCCAAACTCAGGGACGAGTTTTCTCCAAGTGGAGTTGAGTGGTGGTAAAAGGGAAAACTGCCAATATTATGAGTGCAAATAGAGAATAATTATAAATTGTGAATTATTAAATTCGTATTTTTGAGCTAATGGTGATTAATAACTCGAATTAAATGTGAAAAATTAAGTTTGTAAGGAGAACCCAGTCGAGAAAATTGTTGAGGCAAATTATTGTGTTGAGTTATTTATATGCATGTGATTAGAGAATTTATATGAGTAATTGAGAATAATTAAATTCACGTTATGGTGTATTGATCAAATTGTAAAAAATTAATCACCCTGAGTAACAGTACAAATGAGAAGTAACAAGTGCTTTAATTACATAAGTAATAAGATAATGAGAAATTATGAAATTAGAATAATGAGAATTAATTTATAAATCATTCAAATCGAGTTAAAGTGACAAATTATTATAATAAGTTTAAATGATAAGGGTTTAAACCAATGGAGAACTAATAAATCAAGTTAAGCGAATAAATTATTAAAATAAATCAAATGAGAAATTTTTTATTATCAGGAAATATTAAATTTGAACTAAGGGGATTATCAAGTTAAACTATTAAATTGAATGCCACCAAATATTATGTTTAATTGAGTAATTACTAAATCGATAAAAGTTATTAAAATGAGCACACGAGAAAAAATAAATGTATCAAACAATAAAATTTTATTAAAATACTATGATTTTCTAAATCAAGAAAGCAATAAAGATATAAAGTAATGAGTAAAATTTATGTTGGGAATGAGAATTTACTGAGTAACTGAATACACGAGAATTAATGAGGTAACTAATTAACGAGTTAATTAATTGAGTAAAGAGAAGACATTTAATTGTGGCATTCAAAATTTAAAATAAAATGAGATTTATAAGTGGACAATTCATCAAATTTATCAAGAGACAAATTAAATGAGAATAAAGCAAGAAGTTAAGTAACGAGCTAAATGAATAAAACATTAAACGAGTTGATAAGTATCATTAAAATGAGTTGAAGTGTAACGCCCTGAAATTTTATAATTTAATTTAATTATGTTTTATTGTCTAAAACATTATTGTATTGCTTATTTGATATTATTAAGTGAAATAATAGGTGACATTCGATTTCGTATCTTTGGTGTGTGACGCTTCGTTGCGCAAGCTAATTAACCGTGACGTTCTAGTATTTTTCTGATACATTTATTATCGCGAAGTTTAATCTTGAGTCTTATTAATCGGGTGTTGTTTAGTTTCTGTGTTGGGGTGAGACCTAACCTCTATCTAGTAATCGAGATTTTTGGAGTTGTCTAAGAGTCTTTCGGATCATCATAATCTCATTCGGCCATAAGGCCCAAAGCCGAACCCCCTTAGCTTTGATTTATTCGGCTAAAGGTATAATCAATCGGGCCTATTCTTTTATCTCTCTATTCGGTCCAGCATAAGAGAGGAGAGCCTGATGGACTTGGCCCGAGGATTAGCTAGGCCTTAATCCCTCAAATAATACGTGCTTAAGGCCATAAACCCTAAGACTCCCCCATCCGTTTTTTTTTCCTTCAGCCGATGCTTCTCAAGACGCTCCCAATCTCTGGCAATTTATTCTTTCGATCGAGAAGAAGAAGGAGGGCTTTAGAGTCTTCTGGAGTTATTGATTAAATCAGAAAAAGCACCCTAATCTAAAAGTGTCGTCCCTCGCTCTACATTTTCAGCCGCAAGAAGCTTATGAAATCTCGTCTTCTTTTCTTGGAGTTCACGATAAACACTCATCCATCCAGGAATTAATATAGGTGTAGTGTCTTGGTGATGGTCGGTTATGTCAGCACACATGGAGGATAAAATTAATTGTTTCTTTTCTTTTGTGACGTCGACCTACAAGTTGCTCCACATGCACATGGAGTGTCAATAAACAATTTCCTTTTCTTTGGAAGTTGTAGTAACCAGCAGAGGCATGAGGATCGAGCAGCAATTCGGAACTTTGAGTGACAATCGGAAGGTGATTAAGCAGATCGGTGGTTGGTTGTGACTGCAATATTTCGGTAGTCCCTCATTCCCTTTGGTTCTCGAGTTCATATTATATTTTAGTTTTGATTCTGGTCTGATTATAGGGTTGTCGAGTGGTGATTGTGTGTGTTCTCGAGCAGTAGCCAAGGTTATTGAACCAGAGGAAATCTCAATACAAGCAGGTTGCGGAATTTGGTGATTCTTAGGTAGTAACTTCTCTCGTTTCATTTTAATTTATACCGTATTCGTTTGGGTTTACCTCGCAGATTTTGGTAGCATATGGTTTAAATCGGGTCTGCCTCTTAATGCAATTTAATTCTGTTTCGATATTCGGGACGAAGATGTCGGGTTGCTAAAACGAGTTTTGTAAATCAACAAATTTTTAGACGGAATCTGCCCTACTGTTCTAAATTGTTTTTAATCTACTTGGAATAACATTTTAAGTTTTTGGCCTGCGCTGGGACCTTGATTTCTGAGTTAGCTTTTCAACGCCGCAACCCTCTCGTCAATCCGAATTACGGTTTAAAAGTTATAGTCAATTTAGTATGCTGCTGTTAGGAAGATGACCTGTGCAGCAGGTCTGTCTTGCAATGCTGTTTTAGGACACTTAGGGTCTATTTTTGCCAGTGACCGTCTCACAGTAAATTGTAGTTCTGATTGTGTAGTTGTTGTGATAAAAAGATGGGAAAAATCTAATGAGCCATTTAAGAGTTATAGCAGTTCCCGTGAGACTGACGGGTGCTGCCAGTTTTCTGAAATAAGCCCTCGGGTAGGATTTTAATTCAGGGTTTCGTTTTTGGTTTTAGGACCATCTAGGAGATAACGTGCTGTACCTTTGATTGTCGGGAACCCTTTGGAGCTTACGTTTTCTCGAGGTGAGTATTCTCACCGTGTATTCATTTTTAACGTTGTACATGCATGACTTACGTGTTACATTACTTGCACCATATTTGCTATCTGAGTTATCTGTTATCTGAGTTATCTGTGATCTAGCATCTTGTGTTCTGAGTTTCTGAGTTCTGAGTTTCTGAGTTTTAATTTAAACATTAAACATAATATATCTGACTTGACACCGAAGAGCACTGGTGTCAGATGTTTTGACTTGGCACCGAAGAGTACTTGTGCCAGGCCTTTTTGACTCAACACCGAAGAGTACAGGTGTTGAGGTGGTGTGAGGCGGGTCGAGGTTGATCTCTCGGCCCAAGTCACACTAGCGCGCTATATAAAATAAATCTGAGTAATAAAATCTGAGAAATAAATCTGAGTAATTAATCGATAGATTCTGAGTAGGAGTACACCGATGTGCCCTCATGTGTTGTATGTTATGATTGTTTACATTTTGAGACTATTCACTCAGCTTCCCAGCTGACCCAAACTTTCCCCTACATTGTTTCAGGTACCAGTAAAGGAAAGGAGAAGGTGGACGGTTGACCGCTGTATTTCACCAATGCTAATGTGGACCGCACTTATTATTTTAATAAACAGTTTTACTCTATTAAACTAATTCCGCATTAAAGATTTTGTTAAATAACGACCTTACTATTTTGGGATTTTAAGTATTTGGATTATTGGGACATTTTATTTAAAATCTTGTGCTCGAAATTTTTTGAATTCTTGTAAATTTTTGGGTGTTACAAGTTGGTATCAGAGCTCTGACTTGAGGGATTTGGATTCGCAAGGGGTGGATTCAATCTCAAGTTTGAGTCTCGAGTTTTAAAACGCGTACTGAGTAAAATATTATCTGAGAAAAGTTTCCACATCAAGCATACAGCATGTCACGTCGACCTCTCGCTTTTCCCATTGCTGGTAATATTTAATAGTTTTTATTTATCTGAGATGTATGTTGTATTCTGAGTATGGATGAGTAGAATAGTCTGAGATTTTTGTGTTTATTTTCTGAGTATATTTTTCCGAGTGTTGTTTCTGATTTCATCTGTGAAATAAACCCTAAAAGTTATAATAACATACGAAAATTACATATGAATAGTACGATTAAAAATGTATATATAGATATACGAATGCGAGGTTTGCTAATTTTGAGTATAATTTAGAGCATAATTCTGAGAAAAATTCTGGATTTAATTCCCAGTGTCTAATATAATTATGCATATACAAATACGCATACTACAGGAATTATAAATTTTAATGAGAATAATAAAAGTTTCCAATTTAGAGGAATACCTAATAGAGTTGAAATGGGATTTTATAAGTTTTGAGAAATTTTAACCAAAAGTGTAATAACGGGATATTAATTTATGATTCGCATGCTTTGAGTAAATGAGAAAAGAGAAAATTATTAATATTAAAGAGGAGTATTAAATTTTGTATTGGGAAAATATTAAAAACTTTCATATGGGAGAAAACACTTAATAGACCGAGTCATTTAAACGAGTAAATCAGAGATTAGTAAATCAAACTGATTAAGAATATTTTTATGAGGATTTTCCAAGTTGAGTAAAAGGAAGGATTATTGAGTCAATAAAATGGGAAATAATTACATTTTAGCTAAACAAAAATATATCGAACCAAATTTTGATAATAAAATGAGTACGCATAATGAGAAGTTATTGAATCTAAATTAAGCAACCAAAAGATACATTAATATGGAATTCCAAATTTGTGTAAGAATCTATAGAATGTATCAACAGAGAAAAAAAATTTATGTGGTGATCTTGATGAAACAAAGAGTAATCATTTGTGTTTTGAATTAACCGAAACAGTATATAGGTGTATGTCTAAATAATGAGAAATAGTTACATCAAAATTATTGGAAAAGTTAATTTATATTAAAAGTGTATTTATTGAAGCGAGCTATATAAGCTTATTAGAATAATTAACCGAGAATGATGAACTAGAAAATATTAATTGTCGCTCGAGACGGCAATAAATCGGATAAAAGAGATAACTAAGAGTAGAAGATAAAACGATATTCGTATTGTGAAAGTAACAAAGTGGAAATATTTCTATGAATCTGAGTTATCCGAGTATCGCGTATGAGACTAAATATACGCATGATTTTCTGAGTAATGTTTATGAGGTTTTGAGTACCCAGAGCTAAGTGCATATCTGTACTTATCGAATTATCAAATATGGAAAAATAATTTATTTTTCTTTCTTCGGAATATGATTTATTGGTGGTTTTTATGTGAGAAGTTGTGAACTTTGGGATTGACCCGTGACCAAACAAAAGCATGTGTCGAAAGTAATAGAGGGCCCCTATTACCGTACACACAGGACTTTTGGTTGGTTAGGGGGAAATTTTGAAGGGAACGATGGACCAATGCTTGTTATTGTGAATTTAGTATGTGTATCCTAATTGTTTGTGTGACTACATACTTGCTTGTTTATTTTGGTAGACAATACTAGTTCCAAACTCGAGGACGAGTTTTTCTCCAAGTGGAGTTGAGTAGGGGTAAAAAGGAAAATTGTCAAGAAATCATTATCATTAATTATTATTTATAAATATTGTGAGCATGATGCTTATGCAGAGAGATTTTGTTGGTATGAATTTAAAGTGCGAAATCTAGATACATATAATTGATCAAATAAATTATAAGATTAACTATCAAATCAAGCAGTTGAGAATAATTAAATTTATTCTATAGGTAATTATAGAGTTTACAACAAAATGATAGATCGGGTTTACTGGAGAAATTAACAAATCAAGTTAATTGGGTTGAATGAATATCGTGAAAAAGGGAAGTAGTAATACTGCAATTATATACAAAATAAGACAGTATACTTATTCTTGGGTGGTTATAAATGTGATGATGAGAAATCATTAAATTAAAGTGATGAGAACTTATTAAAATGAGTCGAATATGTGAAAACTGCTACAATGAAATTTTGAGGAAATTTAGTTAAAATGAGATCGGTAATTTTCTGGTAATAAGTTATTATTAAAATGAGCTAAATGATAAAATTTTATTTTGATTAATTATGGAGTAATTTTGAGTTATAAGAAATTTACAAATCGAGTTACATAAGCGAATTAATAAAATGAGTCAAAAGCGAAAAGTATTAAATTAACGGGAAGGTTTATTCAAATTTTTGAAGTATTATAAAGTGTTATGAGTTTTGAGGTATTATAAAATTTTATGTGAAAACTCTATTTATGAATAATTATCAAACTTGAGATGAGAATAACTATTCAATAAATTTATATTGAACTTAGGAGAAATTTCGAAAAGTCGAGAGTGTACTGAATTGATGAACCATGAGTAAACCGTAAGATTTAGAATAAAGTGTAACTGCGAATTGAGTAAATGAGAACTAAGGAATTAATTCGTGATTTGAGTAACGAGAAATCATTATAAATAAGAGTATGAAATTTAATTGGAATTTTTAGTGGATAACATGAAATTAATGAGTAGATGTGGTCAAAATAATTAAGAGACATTTTAAATTGTGTAAAATCAGTGAAACGGTCTAGTAAAGGATCGTTAAACTAGATGAATGAGAAAACCTCTATTAAAATATTATCGAGAAACCACTAAATGTAGTAGAATGAGAACCTGATAAAACGAGTTAAATGACAGGATCTTTAATTTGAGCTATTTAAAGGGTTATCAACATCGGTAATATGCAAACCTAATAGAGTAAGGTAACAATATAATGTTAAAGAAGAGTCATTTTGAGAACCAGTAACGCGGTTGAGAGAGAATATATCATTCCAAGTATTATAAGCTGGTAAATTGGAACACGCGAGTAGTAATAAGAATGAGTAGAAATGTGATTTATACCTAATGCTATTACTTGTAAATATTATTACCTTATGAGTTGTTACTGAGTTAGAGTTTTGGGTTTGTTTCTGAGTTAAGAGTTATGAGTTTGCTCCTGAGTTATACAGTTTCGAGTTATACTCCTGAGATATGTTTTGAGTTTATTTCTAAGTTGGACTTCTGAGTTATATTTCCAGATCATATTTTGGAATTTTATACCTGAGTATACGAGAATTCTGTGTGATATGTATATTCCTTGTGATTTATTTGCATGGTTTTTATATTAATTGATAATGGGGTAAACCGCTAAAATATTTATTATGCTGTTAACAAACTGTTGACCTATAGAGTAGAGGATCTTCCGAGTCATTTTGGTAGAAAATTGTCGATAATGAAAATTTTTTACCTGTTCCTAAAATGTGTAAGTGGTCATGTGATGGAGTTGTGCGGGAAGAAAATTTTCCATAAAAACTTGTTATCGTCGTGAGAGATACGAGTGTGATTGTGCAAATGGTTTGGATGACCTGGTACTACGCTGAGCATCTGGTATCGTCAACAAATCAATAGTAAATTTCCAAGTGGAGTTGAATCGGTGATTCAACGCGACGTTAATCGCTGAGTGCAACAACTGTATCGAATGCGAGAGCAAGAAGACGCCTTCAGTAGAGTATCGTGGTGTATTTTATGCTCATTATCGACATTTTCTTTACATACTGAGATCCATAGTGAGCATTCTGACCTTATTTCTTTTAGCCTTATTCGTTTTGCGCCACTAGAGGCGGATAATTGTATGAGCACTTACGTGATCTGCAGTTCATTCCTATTAAGTAAATTCACCATGAAGAGCTTCTTTCTATTCATAACTTTATCGTTTTTATTCTTCTTTTCCATTTGAGTATGCATGTCGTAGGATACCCTGATGAATTTCCTTTTCATTCTTAACCTTATCATTTTGTTTTTCCCCATTTGAGGACGTGTGTCGTTGGCGAGTATGAGTTGAGTCGCGAGATTACTACCCTGAGTTTCTTCCGAGCACTGACTTCGGGGACGAAGTCTATTTCAAGTGGAGTTGAGTTGTAATGCCCTGAAATTTTATAATTTAATTTAATTATGTTTTATTGTCTAAAACATTATTGTATTGCTTATTTGATATTATTAAGTGAAATAATAGGTGACGTTCGATTTCGTATCTTTGGTGTGTGACGCTTCGTTGCGCAAGCTAATTAACCGTGACGTTCTAGTATTTTTCTGAGACATTTATTATCGCGAAGTTTAATCTTGAGTCTTATTAATCGGGTGTTGTTTAGTTTCTGTGTTGGGGTGAGACCGAGCCTAGGCACTTAACCCCGCAAATAACCTCTATCTAGTAATCGAGATTTTTGGAGTTGTCTAAGAGTCTTTCGGATCATCATAATCTCATTCGGCCATAAGGCCCAAAGCCGAACCCCCTTAGCTTTGATTTATTCGGCTAAAGGTATAATCAATCGGGCCTATTCTTTTATCTCTCTATTCGGTCCAGCATAAGAGAGGAGAGCCTGATGGACTTGGCCCGAGGATTAGCTAGGCCTTAATCCCTCAAATAATACGTGCTTAAGGTCATAAACCCTAAGACTCCCCCATCCGTTTTTTTTCCTTCAGCCGATGCTTCTCAAGACGCTCCCAATCTCTGGCGATTTATTCTTTCGATTGAGAAGAAGAAGGAGGGCTTTAGAGTCTTCTGGAGTTATTGATTAAATCAGAAAAAGCACCCTAATCTAAAAGTGTCGTCCCTCGCTCTACATTTTCAGCCGCAAGAAGCTTATGAAATCTCGTCTTCTTTTCTTGGAGTTCACGATAAACACTCATCCATCCAGGAATTAATATAGGTGTAGTGTCTTGGTGATGGTCGGTTATGTCAGCACACATGGAGGATAAAATTAATTGTTTCTTTTCTTTTGTGACGTCGACCTACAAGTTGCTCCACATGCACATGGAGTGTCAATAAACAATTTCCTTTTCTTTGGAAGTTGTAGTAACCAGCAGAGGCATGAGGATCGAGCAGCAATTCGGAACTTTGAGTGACAATCGGAAGGTGATTAAGCAGATCGGTGGTTGGTTGTGACTGCAATATTTCGGTAGTCCCTCATTCCCTTTGGTTCTCGAGTTCATATTATATTCTAGTTTTGATTCTGGTCTGATTATAGGGTTGTCGAGTGGTGATTGTGTGTGTTCTCGAGCAGTAGCCAAGCTTATTGAACCAGAGGAAATCTCAATACAAGCAGGTTGCGGAATTTGGTGATTCTTAGGTAGTAACTTCTCTCGTTTCATTTTAATTTATACCGTATTCGTTTGGGTTTACCTCGCAGATTTTGGTAGCATATGGTTTAAATCGGGTCTGCCTCTTAATGCAATTTAATTCTGTTTCGATATTCGGGACGAAGATGTCGGGTTGCTAAAACGAGTTTTGTAAATCAACAAATTTTTAGACGGAATCTGCCCTACTGTTCTAAATTGTTTTTAATCTACTTGGAATAACATTTTAAGTTTTTGGCCTGTGCTGGGACCTTGATTTCTGAGTTAGCTTTTCAACGCCGCAACCCTCTCGTCAATCCGAATTACGGTTTAAAAGTTATAGTCAATTTAGTATGCTGCTGTTAGGAAGATGACCTGTGCAGCAGGTCTGTCTTGCAATGCTGTTTTAGGACACTTAGGTCTATTTTTTCCAGTGACCGTCTCACAGTAAATTGTAGTTCTGATTGTCTAGTTGTCGTGATAAAAAGATGGGAAAAATATAATGAGCCGTTTAAGAGTTATGGCAGTTCCCGTGAGACTGACGGGTGCTGCCAGTTTTCTGAAATAAGCCCTCGGGTAGGATTTTAATTCAGGGTTTCGTTTTTGGTTTTAGGACCGTCTAGGAGATAACGTGCTGTACCTTTGATTGTCGGGAACCCTTTGGAGCTTACTTTTTCTCGAGGTGAGTATTCTCACCGTGTATTCAGTTTTAACGTTGTACATGCATGACTTACATGTTACATTACTTGCACCATATTTGCTATATGAGTTATCTGTTATCTGAGTTATCTGTGATCTAGCATCTTGTGTTCTGAGTTTCTGAGTTCTGAGTTTCTGAGTTTTAATTTAAACATTAAACATAATATATCTGACTTGACACCGAAGAGCACTGGTGTCAGATGTTTTGACTTGGCACCGAAGAGTACTTGTGCCAGGCCTTTTTGACTCAACACCGAAGAGTATAGGTGTTGAGGTGGTGTGAGGCGGGTCGAGGTTGATCTCTCGGCCCAAGTCACACTAGCGCGCTATATAAATTAAATCTGAGTAATAAAATCTGAGAAATAAATCTGAGTAATTAATCGAGTAGATTCTGAGTAGGAGTACACCGATGTGCCCTCATGTGTTGTATGTTATGATTGTTTACATTTTGAGACTATTCACTCAGCTTCCCAGCTGACCCAAACTTTCCCCCACATTGTTTCAGGTACCAGTAAAGGAAAGGAGAATGTGGACGGTTGACCGCTATATTTCACCAATGCTAATGTGGACCGCACTTATTATTTTAATAAACAGTTTTACTCTATTAAACTAATTCCGCATTAAAGATTTTGTTAAATAACGACCTTACTATTTTGGGATTTTAAGTATTTGGATTATTGGGACATTTTATTTTAAAATCTTGTGCTCGAAATTTTTTGAATTCTTGTAAATTTTTGGGTGTTACAAGTTGGTATCAGAGCTCTACCTTGAGGGATTTGGATTCGCAAGGGGTGGATTCAATCTCAAGTTTGAGTCTCGAGTTTTAAAACGCGTACTGAGTAAAATATTTTCTGAGAAAAGTTTCCACATCAAGCATACAGCATGTCACGTCGACCTCTCGCTTTTCCCATTGCTGGTAATATTTAATAGTTTTTATTTATCTGAGATGTATGTTGTATTCTGAGTATGGATGAGTAGAATAGTCTGAGATTTTTGTGTTTATTTTCTGAGTATATTTTTCCGAGTGTTGTTTCTGATTTCATCTGTGAAATAAACCCTAAAAGTTATAATAACATACGAAAATTACATATGAATAGTACGATTAAAAATGTATATATAGATATACGAATGCGAGGTTTGCTAATTTTGAGTATAATTTAGAGCATAATTCTGAGAAAAATTCTGGATTTAATTCCCAGTGTCTAATATAATTATGCATATACAAATACGCATACTAGAGGAATTATAAATTTTAATGAGAATAATAAAAGTTTCCAATTTAGAGGAATACCTAATAGAGTTGAAATGAGATTTTATAAGTTTTGAGAAATTTTAACCAAAAGTGTAATAACGGGATATTAATTTATGATTCGCATGCTTTGAGTAAATGAGAAAAGAGAAAATTATTAATATTAAAGAGGAGTATTAAATTTTGTATTGGGAAAATATTAAAAACATTCATATGGGAGAAAACACTTAATAGACGGAGTCATTTAAACGAGTAAATCAGAGATTAGTAAATCAAATTGATTAAGAATATTTTTATGAGGATTTTCCAAGTTGAGTAACAGGAAGGATTATTGAGTCAATAAAATGGGAAATAATTACATTTTAGCTAAACGAAAATATATCGAACCAAATTTTGATAATAAAATGAGTATGCATAATGAGAAGTTATTGAATCCAGATTAAGCAACCAAAAGATACATTAATATGGAATTCCAAATTTGTGTAAGAATCTATAGAATGTATCAAAAGAGAAAAAAATTTTATGTGGTGATCTTGATGAAACAAAGAGTAATCATTTGTGTTTTGAATTAACCGAAACAGTATATAGGTGTATGTCTAAATAATGAGAAATAGTTACATCAAAATTATTGGAAACGTTAATTTATATTAAAAGTGTATTTACTGAAGCGAGCTATATAAGCTTATTAGAATAATTAACCGAGAATGATGAACTAGAAAATATTAATTGTCGCTCGAGACGGCAATAAATCGGAAAAAAGAGATAACTAAGAGTAGAAGATAAAACGATATTCGTATTGTGAAAGTTACAAAGTGGAAATATTTCTATGAATCTGAGTTATCCGAGTATCGCGTATGAGACTAAATATACGCATGATTTTCTGAGTAATGTTTATGAGGTTTCGAGTACCCACAGCTGAGTGCAAATCTGTACTTATCGAATTATGAAATATGGAAAAATAATTTATTTTTCTTTCTTCAGAATATGATTTATTGGTGGTTTTTATGTGAGAAGTTGTGAACTTTGGGATTGACCCGTGACCAAACAAAAGCATGTGTCGAAAGTAATAGAGGGCCCCTATTACCGTACACACAGGACTTTTGGTTGGTTAGGGGGAAATTTTGAAGGGAACGATGGACCAATGCTTGTTATTGTGAATTTAGTATGTGTATCCTAATTGTTTGTGTGACTACATACTTGCTTGTTTATTTTGGTAGACAATACTAGTTCCAAACTCGAGGACGAGTTTTTCTCCAAGTGGAGTTGAGTAGGGGTAAAAAGGAAAATTGTCAAGAAATAATTATCATTAATTATTATTTATAAATATTATGAGCATGATGCTTATGCAGAGAGATTTTGTTGGTATGAATTAAAAGTGCGAAATCTAGATACATATAATTGATCAAATAAATTATAAGAGTAACTATCAAATCAGGCAGTTGAGAATAATTAAATTTATTCTATGGGTAATTATAGAGTTTACAACAAAATGATAGATCGGGTTTACTGGAGAAATTAACAAATCAAGTTAATTAGGTTGAATGAATATCGTGAAAAAGGGAAGTAGTAATACTACAATTATATACAAAATAAGACAGTATACTTATTCTTGGGTGGTTATAAATGTGATGATGAGAAATCATTAAATTAAAGTGATGAGAACTTATTAAAATGAGTCGAATATGAGAAAACTGCTACAATGAAATTTTGAGGAAATTTAGTTAAAATGAGATCGGTAATTTGCTGGTAATAAGTTATTATTAAAATGAGCTAAATGATAAAATTTTATTTTGATTAATTATGGAGTAATTTTGAGTTATAAAAAATTTAGAAATCGAGTTACATAAGCGAATTAATAAAATGAGTCAAAAGCGAAAAGTATTAAATTAACGGGAAGGTTTATTCAAATTTTTGAAGTATTATAAAGTGTTATGAGTTTTGAGGTATTATAAAATTTTATGAGAAAACTCTATTTGTGAATAATTATCAAACTTGAGATGAGAATAACTATTCAATAAATTTATATTGAACTTAGGAGAAATTTCGAAAAGACAAGAGTGTACTGAATTGATGAACCATGAGTAAACCGTAAGATTTAGAATAAAGTGTAACTGCGAATTGAGTAAATGAGAACTAAGGAATTAATTCGTGATTTGAGTAACGAGAAATCATTATAAATAAGAGTATGAAATTTAATTGGAATTTTTAGTGGAAAACATGAAATTAATGAGTAGATGTGGTCAAAATAATTAAGAGACATTTTAAATTGTGTAAAATCAGAGAAACGGTCTAGTAAAGGATCGTTAAACTAGATGAATGAGAAAACCTCTATTAAAATATTATCGAGAAACCACTAAATGTTGTAGAATGAGAACCTGATAAAACGAGTTAAATGACAGGATCGTTAATTTGAGCTATTTAAAGGGTTATCAACATCGGTAATATGCAAACCTAATAGAGTAAGGTAACAATATAATGTTAAAGAAGAGTTATTTTGAGAACCAGTAACGCGGTTGAGAGAGAATATATCATTCCAAGTATTATAAGCTGGTAAATTGGAACACGCGAGTAGTAATAAGAATGAGTAGAAATGTGATTTATACCTAATGCTATTACTTGTAAATATTATTACCTTATGAGTTGTTACTGAGTTAGAGTTTTGGGTTTGTTTCTGAGTTAAGAGTTATGAGTTTGCTCCTGAGTTATACAGTTTCGAGTTATACTCCGGAGATATGTTTTGAGTTTATTTCTGAGTTGGACTTCTGAGTTATTTTTCCAGATCATATTTTGGAATTTATACCTGAGTATATGAGAATTCTGTGTGATATGTATATTCCTTGTGATTTATTTGCATGGTTTTTATATTAACTGATAATGGGGTAAACCGCTAAAATATTTATTATGCTGTTAACAAACTGTTGACCTATAGAGTAGAGGATCTTCCGAGTCATTTTGGTAGAAAATTGTCGATAATGAAAATTTTTTACCTGTTGCTAAAATGTGTAAGTGGTCATGTGATGGAGTTGTGCGGGATGAAAATTTTCCATAAAAACTTGTTATTGTCGTGAGAGATACGAGTGTGATTGTGCAAATGGTTTGGATGACCTGGTACTACGCTGAGCATCTGGTATCGTCAACAAATCAATAGTAAATTTCCAAGTGGAGTTGAATCGGTGATTCAACGCGACGTTAATCGCCGAGTGCAACAACTGTATCCGAATGCGAGAGCAAGAAGACGCCTTCAGTAGAGTATCGTGGTGTATTTTATGCTCATTATCGACATTTTCTTTACATACTGAGATCCATAGTGAGCATTCTGACCTTATTTCTTTTAGCCTTATTCGTTTTGCGCCACTAGAGGCGGATAATTGTATGAGCACTTACGTGATCTGCAGTTCATTCCTATTAAGTAAATTCACCATGAAGAGCTTCTTTCTATTCATAACTTTATCGTTTTTATTCTTCTTTTCCATTTGAGTATGCATGTCGTAGGATACCCTGATGAATTTCCTTTTCATTCTTAACCTTATCATTTTGTTTTTCCCCATTTGAGGACGTGTGTCGTTGGCGAGTATGAGTTGAGTCGCGAGATTACTACCCTGAGTTTCTTCCGAGCACTGACTTCGGGGACGAAGTCTATTTCAAGTGGAGTTGAGTTGTAACGCCCTGAAATTTTATAATTTAATTTAATTATGTTTTATTGTCTAAAACATTATTGTATTTCTTATTTGATATTATTAAGTGAAATAATAGGTGACGTTCGATTTCGTATCTTTGGTGTGTGACGCTTCGTTGCGCAAGCTAATTAATCGTGACGTTCTAGTATTTTTCTGAGACATTTATTATCGTGAAGTTTAATCTTGAGTCTTATTAACCGGGTGTTGTTTAGTTTCTGTGTTTGGGTGAGACCGAGCCTAGGCACTTAACCCCGCAAATAACCTCTATCTAGTAATCGAGATTTTTGGAGTTGTCTAAGAGTCTTTCGGATCATCATAATCTCATTCGGCCATAAGGCCCAAAGCCGAACCCCCTTAGCTTTGATTTATTCGGCTAAAGGTATAATCAATCGGGCCTATTCTTTTATCTCTCTATTCGGTCCAGCATAAGAGAGGAGAGCCTGATGGACTTGGCCCGAGGATTAGCTAGGCCTTAATCCCTCAAATAATACGTGTTTAAGGCCATAAACCCTAAGACTCCCCCATCCGTTTTTTTTCCTTCAGCCGATACTTCTCAATACGCTCCCAATCTCTGGCAATTTATTCTTTCGATCGAGAAGAAGAAGGAGGGCTTTAGAGTCTTCTGGAGTTATTGATTAAATCAGAAAAAAGCACCCTAATCTAAAAGTGTCGTCCCTCGCTCTACATTTTCAGCCGCAAGAAGCTTATGAAATCTCGTCTTCTTTTCTTGGAGTTCACGATAAACACTCATCCATCCAGGAATTAATATAGGTGTAGTGTCTTGGTGATGGTCGGTTATGTCAGCACACATGGAGGATAAAATTAATTGTTTCTTTTCTTTCGTGACGTCGACCTACAAGTTGCTCCACATGCACATGGAGTGTCAATAAACAATTTCCTTTTCTTTGGAAGTTGTAGTAACCAGCAGAGGCATGAGGATCGAGCAGCAATTCGGAACTTTGAGTGACAATCGGAAGGTGATTAAGCAGATCGGTGGTTGGTTGTGACTGCAATATTTCGGTAGTCCCTCATTCCCTTTGGTTCTCGAGTTCATATTATATTCTAGTTTTGATTCTGGTCTGACTATAGGGTTGTCGAGTGGTGATTGTGTGTGTTCTCGAGCAGTAGCCAAGGTTATTGAACCAGAGGAAATCTCAATACAAGCAGGTTGCGGAATTTGGTGATTCTTAGGTAGTAACTTCTCTCGTTTCATTTTAATTTATACCGTATTCGTTTGGGTTTACCTCGCAGATTTTGGTAGCATATGGTTTAAATCGGGTCTGCCTCTTAATGCAATTTAATTCTGTTTCGATATTCGGGACGAAGATGTCGGGTTGCTAAAACGATTTTTGTAAATCAACAAATTTTTAGACGGAATCTGCCCTACTGTTCTAAATTGTTTTTAATCTACTTGGAATAACATTTTAAGTTTTTGGCGCGTTCTGGGACCTTGATTTCTGAGTTAGCTTTTCAACGCCGCAACCCTCTCGTCATTCCGAATTACGGTTTAAAAGTTATAGTCAATTTAGTATGATGCTGTTAGGAAGATGACCTGTGCAGCAGGTCTGTCTTGCAATGCTGTTTTGAGACACATAGGGTCTATTTTTGCCAGTGACCGTCTCACAGTAAATTGTAGTTCTGATTGTCTAGTTGTCGTGGTAAAAAGATGGGAAAAATCTAATGAGCCGTTTAAGAGTTATGGCAGTACCGTGAGACTGACGGGTGCTGCCAGTTTTCTGAAATAAGCCCTCAGGTAGGATTTTAATTCAGGGTTTCGTTTTTGGTTTTAGGACCGTCTAGGAGATAACGTGCTGTACCTTTGATTGTCGGGAACCCTTTGGAGCTTACGTTTTCTCGAGGTGAGTATTCTCACCGTGTATTCAGTTTTAACGTTGTACATGCATGACTTACGTGTTACATTACTTGCACCATATTTGTTATCTGAGTTATCTGTTATATGAGTTATCTGTGATCTAGCATCTTGTGTTCTGAGTTTCTGAGTTCTGAGTTTCTGAGTTTTAATTTAAACATTAAACATAATATATCTGACTTGACACCGAAGAGCACTGGTGTCAGATGTTTTGACTTGGCACCGAAGAGTACTGGTGCCAGGCCTTTTTGACTCAACACCGAAGAGTACAGATGTTGAAGTGGTGTGAGGCGGGTCAAGGTTGATCTCTCGGCCCAAGTCACACTAGCGCGCTATATAAATTAAATCTGAGTAATAAAATCTGAGAAATAAATCTGAGTAATTAATCGAGTAGATTCTGAGTAGGAGTACACCGATGTGCCCTCATGTGTTGTATGTTATGATTGTTTACATTTTGAGACTATTCACTCAGCTTCCCAGCTGACCCAAACTTTCCCCCACATTGTTTCAGGTACCAGTAAAGGAAAGGAGAAGGTGGACGGTTGACCGCTGTATTTCACAATGCTGATGTGGACCGCACTTATTATTTTAATAAACAGTTTTACTCTATTAAACTAATTCCGAATTAAAGATTTTGTTAACTAACGACCTTACTATTTTGGGATTTTAAGTATTTGTATTACTGGGACATTTTATTTTAAAATCTTGTGCTCGAAATTTTTTAAATTCTTGTAAATTTTTGGGTGTTACAAGTTGGTATCAGAGCTCTGACTTGAGGGATTTGGATTCGCAAGGGGTGGATTCAATCTCAAGTTTGAGTCTCGAGTTTTAAAACGCGTACTGAGTAAAATATTTTCTGAGAAAAGTTTCCACATCAAGCATACAGCATGTCACGTCGACCTCTCGCTTTTCCCATTGCTGGTAATATTTAATAGTTTTTATTTATCTGAGATGTATGTTGTATTCTGAGTATGGATGAGTAGAATAGTCTGAGATTTTTGTGTTTATTTTCTAAGTATATTTTTCCGAGTGTTGTTTCTGATTTCATCTGTGAAATAAACCCTAAAAGTTATAATAACATACGAAAATTACATATGAATAGTACGATTAAAAATGTATATATAGATATACGAATGCGAGGTTTGCTAATTTTGAGTATAATTTAGAGCATAATTCTGAGTAAAATTCTGGATTTAATTCCCAGTGTCTAATATAATTATGCATATACAAATACGCATACTACAGGAATTATAAATTTTAATGAGAATAATAAAAGTTTCCAATTTAGAGGAATACCTAATAGAGTTGAAATGGGATTTTATAAGTTTTGAGAAATTTTAACCAAAAGTGTAATAACGGGATATTAATTTATGATTCGCATGATTTGAGTAAATGAGAAAAGAGAAAATTATTAATATTAAAGAGGAGTATTAAATTTTGTATTGGGAAAATATTAAATACTTTCATATGGGAGAAAACACTTAATAGACCGAGTCATTTAAACGAGTAAATCAGAGATTAGTAAATCAAATTGATTAAGAATATTTTTATGAGGATTTTCCAAGTTGAGTAAAAGGAAGGATTATTGAGTCAATAAAATGGGAAATAATTACATTTTAGCTAAACGAAAATATATCGAACCAAATTTTGATAATAAAATGAGTATGCATAATGAGAAGTTATTGAATCTAGATTAAGCAACCAAAAGATACATTAATATGGAATTCCAAATTTGTGTAAGAATCTATAGAATGTATCAAAAGAGAAAAAAATTTTATGTGGTGATCTTGATGAAACAAAGAGTAATCATTTGTGTTTTGAATTAACAGAAACAGTATATAGGTGTATGTCTAAATAATGAGAAATAGTTACATCAAAATTATTGGAAAAGTTAATTTATATTAAAAGTGTATTTATTGAAGCGAGCTATATAAGCTTATTAGAATAATTAACCGAGAATGATGAACTAGAAAATATTAATTGTCGCTCGAGACGGCAATAAATCGGAAAAAAGAGATAACTAAGAGTAGAAGATAAAACGATATTCGTATTGTGAAAGTAACAAAGTGGAAATATTTCTATGAATCTGAGTTATCCGAGTATCGCGTATGAGACTAAATATACGCATGATTTTCTGAGTAATGTTTATGAGGTTTTGAGTACCCACATCTGAGTGCATATCTGTACTTATCGAATTATCAAATATGGAAAAATAATATATTTTTCTTTCTTCGGAATATGATTTATTGGTGGTTTTTATGTGAGAAGTTGTGAACTTTGGGATTGACCCGTGACCAAACAAAAGCATGTGTCGAAAGTAATAGAGGGCCCCTATTACCGTACACACAGGACTTTTGGTTGGTTAGGGGGAAATTTTGAAGGGAACGATGGACCAATGCTTGTTATTGTGAATTTAGTATGTGTATCCTAATTGTTTGTGTGACTACATACTTGCTTGTTTATTTTGGTAGACAATACTAGTTCCAAACTGGAGGACGAGTTTTTCTCCAAGTGGAGTTGAGTAGGGGTAAAAAGGAAAATTGTCAAGAAATAATTATCATTAATTATTATTTATAAATTTTATGAGCATGATGCTTATGTAGAGAGATTTTGTTGGTATGAATTTAAAGTGCGAAATCTAGATACATATAATTGATCAAATAAATTATAAGAGTAACTATCAAATCAAGCAGTTGAGAATAATTAAATTTATTCTATGGGTAATTATAGAGTTTACAACAAAATGATAGATCGGGTTTACTGGAGAAATTAACAAATCAAGTTAATTGGGTTGAATGAATATCGTGAAAAAGGGAAGTAGTAATACTACAATTATATAAAAAATAAGACAGTATACATATTCTTGGGTGGTTATAAATGTGATGATGAGAAATCATTAAATTAAAGTGATGAGAACTTATTAAAATGAGTCGAATATGAGAAAACTGCTACAATGAAATTTTGAGGAAATTTAGTTAAAATGAGATCGGTAATTTGCTGGTAATAAGTTATTATTAAAATGAGCTAAATGATAAAATTTTATTTTGATTAATTATGGAGTAATTTTTAGTTATAAGAAATTTACAAATCGAGTTACATAAGCGAATTAATAAAATGAGTCAAAAGCGAAAAGTATTAAATTAACGGGAAGGTTTATTCAAAATTTTGAAGTATTATAAAGTGTTATGAGTTTTGAGGTATTATAAAATTTTATGAGAAAACTCTATTTATGAATAATTATCAAACTTGAGATGAGAATAACTATTCAATAAATTTATATTGAACTTAGGAGAAATTTCGAAAAGACAAGAGTGTACTGAATTGATGAACCATGAGTAAACCATAAGATTTAGAATAAAGTGTAACTGCGAATTGAGTAAATGAGAACTAAGGAATTAATTCGTGATTTGAGTAACGAGAAATCATTATAAATAAGAGTATGAAATTTAATTGGAATTTTTAGTGGATAACATGAAATTAATGAGTAGATGTGGTCAAAATAATTAAGAGACATTTTAAATTGTGTAAAATCAGAGAAACGGTCTAGTAAAGGATCGTTAAACTAGATGAATGGGAAAACCTCTATTAAAATATTATCGAGAAACCACTAAATGTAGTAGAATGAGAACCTGATAAAACGAGTTAAATGACAGGATCGTTAATTTGAGCTATTTAAAGGGTTATCAACATCGGTAATATGCAAACCTAATAGAGTAAGGTAACAATATAATGTTAAAGAAGAGTTATTTTGAGAACCAGTAACGCGGTTGAGAGAGAATATATCATTCCAAGTATTATAAGCTGGTAAATTGGAACACGCGAGTAGTAATAAGAATGAGTAGAAATGTGATTTATACCTAATGCTATTACTTGTAAATATTATTACCTTATGAGTTGTTACTGAGTTAGAGTTTTGGGTTTGTTTCTGAGTTAAGAGTTATGAGTTTGCTCCTGAGTTATACAGTTTCGAGTTATACTCCTGAGATATGTTTTGAGTTTATTTCTGAGTTGGACTTCTGAGTTATATTTCCAGATCATATTTTGGAATTTTATACCTGAGTATATGAGAATTCTGTGTGATATGTATATTCCTTGTGTTTTATTTGCATGGTTTTTATATTAATTGATAATGGGGTAAATCGCTAAAATATTTATTATGCTGTTAACAAACTGTTGACCTATAGAGTAGAGGATCTTCCGAGTCATTTTGGTAGAAAATTGTCGATAATGAAAATTTTTTACCTGTTGCTAAAATGTGTAAGTGGTCATGTGATGGAGTTGTGCGGGAAGAAAATTTTCCATAAAAACTTGTTATCGTCGTGAGAGATACGAGTGTGATTGTGCAAATGGTTTGGATGACCTGGTACTACGCTGAGCATCTGGTATCGTCAACAAATCAATAGTAAATTTCCAAGTGGAGTTGAATCGGTGATTCAACGCGACGTTAATCGCTGAGTGCAACAACTTTATCCGAATGCGAGAGCAAGAAGACGCCTTCAGTAGAGTATCGTGGTGTATTTTATGCTCATTATCGACATTTTCTTTACATACTGAGATCCATAGTGAGCATTCTGACCTTATTTCTTTTAGCCTTATTCGTTTTGCGCCACTAGAGGCGGATAATTGTAAGAGCACTTACGTGATCTGCAGTTCATTCCTATTAAGTAAATTCACCATGAAGAGCTTCTTTCTATTCATAACTTTATCGTTTTTATTCTTCTTTTCCATTTGAGTATGCATGTCGTAGGATACCCTGATGAATTTCCTTTTCATTATTAACCTTATCATTTTGTTTTTCCCCATTTGAGGATGTGTGTCGTTGGGGAGTATGAGTTGAGTCGCGAGATTACTACCCTGAGTTTCTTCCGAGCACTGACTTCGGGGACGAAGTCTATTTCAAGTGGAGTTGAGTTGTAACGCCCTGAAATTTTATAATTTAATTTAATTATGTTTTATTGTCTAAAACATTATTGTATTGCTTATTTGATATTATTAAGTGAAATAATAGGTGACGTTCGATTTCGTATCTTTGGTGTGTGACGCTTCGTTGCGCAAGCTAATTGACCGTGACGTTCTAGTATTTTTCTGAGACATTTATTATCGCGAAGTTTAATCTTGAGTCTTATTAATCGGGTGTTGTTTAGTTTCTGTGTTGGGGTGAGACCGAGACTAGGCACTTAACCCCGCAAATAACCTCTATCTAGTAATCGAGATTTTTGGAGTTGTCTAAGAGTCTTTCGGATCATCATAATCTCATTCGGCCATAAGGCCCAAAGCCGAACCCCCTTAGCTTTGATTTATTCGGCTAAAGGTATAATCAATCGGGCCTATTCTTTTATCTCTCTATTCGGTCCAGCATAAGAGAGGAGAGCCTGATGGACTTGGCCCGAGGATTAGCTAGGCCTTAATCCCTCAAATAATACGTGCTTAAGGCCATAAACCCTAAGACTCCCCCATCCGTTTTTTTTCCTTCAGCCGATGCTTCTCAAGACGCTCCCAATCTCTGGCAATTTATTCTTTCGATCGAGAAGAAGAAGGAGGGCTTTAGAGTCTTCTAGAGTTATTGATTAAATCAGAAAAAGCACCCTAATCTAAAAGTGTCGTCCCTCGCTCTACATTTTCAGCCGCAAGAAGCTTATGAAATCTCGTCTTCTTTTCTTGGAGTTCACGACAAACACTCATCCATCCAGGAATTAATATAGGTGTAGTGTCTTGGTGATGGTCGGTTATGTCAGCACACATGGAGGATAAAATTAATTGTTTCTTTTCTTTTGTGACGTCGACCTACAAGTTGCTCCACATGCACATGGAGTGTTAATAAACAATTTCCTTTTCTTTGGAAGTTGTAGTAACCAGCAGAGGCATGAGAATCGAGCAATTCGGAACTTTGAGTGACAATCGGAAGGTGATTAAGCAGATCGGTGGTTGGTTGTGACTGCAATATTTCGGTAGTCCCTCATTCCCTTTGGTTCTCGAGTTCATATTATATTCTAGTTTTGATTCTGGTCTGATTATAGGGTTGTCGAGTGGTGATTGTGTGTGTTCTCGAGCAGTAGCCAAGGTTATTGAACCAGAGGAAATCTCAATACAAGTAGGTTGCGGAATTTGGTGATTCTTAGGTAGTAACTTCTCTCGTTTCATTTTAATTTATACCTTATTCGTTTGGGTTTACCTCGCAGATTTTGGTAGCATATGGTTTAAATCGGGTCTGCCTCTTAATGCAATTTAATTCTGTTTCGATATTCGGGACGAAGATGTCGCGTTGCTAAAACGAGTTTTGTAAATCAACAAATTTTTAGACGGAATCTGCCCTACTGTTCTAAATTGTTTTTAATCTACTTGGAATAACATTTTAAGTTTTTGGCCCGTGCTGGGTCCTTGATTTCTGAGTTAGCTTTTCAACGCCGCAACCCTCTCGTCAATCCGAATTACGGTTTAAAAGTTATAGTCAATTTAGTATGCTGCTGTTAGGAAGATGACCTGTGCAGCAGGTCTGTCTTGCAATGCTGTTTTGAGACACTTAGGTTCTATTTTTGCCAGTGACCGTCTCACAGTAAATTGTAGTTCTGATTGTCTAGTTGTCGTGGTAAAAAGATGGGAAAAATCTGATGAGCCGTTTAAGAGTTATGGCAGTTCCCGTGAGACTGACGGGTGCTGCCAGTTTTCTGAAATAAACCCTCGGGTAGGATTTTAATTTAGGGTTTCGTTTTTGGTTTTAGGACCGTCTAGGAGATAACGTGCTGTACCTTTGATTGTCGGGAACCCTTTGGAGCTTACGTTTTCTCGAGGTGAGTATTCTCACCGTGTATTCAGTTTTAACGTTGTACATGCATGACTTACGTGTTACATTACTTGCACCATATTTGCTATCTGAGTTATCTGTTATCTGAGTTATCTGGGATCTAGCATCTTGTGTTCTGAGTTTCCGAGTTCTGAGTTTCTGAGTTTTAATTTAAACATTAAACATAATATTTCTGACTTGACACCGAAGAGCACTGGTGTCAGATGTTTTGACTTGGCACCGAAGAGTACTGGTGCCAGGCCTTTTTGAGTCAACACCGAAGAGTACAGGTGTTGAGGTGGTGTTAGGCGGGTCGAGGTTGATCTCTCGGCCCAAGTCACACTAGCGCGCTATATAAATTAAATCTGAGTAATAAAATCTGAGAAATAAATCTGAGTAATTAATCGAGTAGATTCTGAGTAGGAGTACACCGATGTGCCCTCATGTGTTGTATGTTATGATTGTTTACACTTTGAGACTATTCACTCAGCTTCCCAGCTGACCCAAACTTCCCCCCACATTGTTTCAGGTACCAGTAAAGGAAAGGAGAAGGTGGACGGTTGACCGCTGTATTTCACCAATGCTGATGTGGACCGCACTTATTATTTTAATAAACAGTTTTACTCTATTAAACTAATTCCGCATTAAAGATTTTGTTAAATAACGACCTTACTATTTTGGGATTTTAAGTATTTGGATTATTGGGACATTTTATTTTAAAATCTTGTGCTCGAAATTTTTTAAATTCTTGTAAATTTTTGGGTGTTACAGAGTAGTATTAAAAAGAGTCAGCGAAGGATTATTAAATACGAATTAGCAAGGGAACTAATAACGCAGTTTAATAGAGAAATTATCTGTTCGAGTAATTTGGAAATTAAATTTGATCACGTGAAAAATTGTAAAAGCGAGTAAAAGTATACATTATGTGGACTGGTGAGAAGTCATTAAACGAGATTTGAGTTTAAATTGATGACATAAGCTTGCGTTGAGTTAAAAACAAGTTGTGGAGATTTGAGGTGAGTGCATTTGAGTATTCGCAAATTGAGTAAGAGGCATGAGTTGTCTACTATGTGAGGTTTATGGGTGATGAAATACATTTATGTGAATTATGTACTTGTTGTGTGTTGTCTGATAGCGGCGAGAACCGCTAAATTGTTCATTTTGCTTTAAAACAAACTAATGTCCTATAGAGTAGAGGACCTTGAGACACTGCTTATTGGTAGGGATTGCCAATAATAATATTTTATATGATGACAGAATGTAAAAGTATTAATTTGTTGGAACTGTGCGGGGAAGTTTTTCCCATAAAAACTTATTTTTTTATCGCCGTGAGAGGGATCGATTATGATTGCAAGCACGAGTTGGAGACCGAGAACCCTTAGAGGACATTCCGATTTTGAAATTTTTTTCTCTCGTTTTGCGCCACCAGAGATGGAAGAATTTGAATTGTATGAGCAGTTGCAAGAGTCGGAGTTCATTTTGATCGAGTAGATCGCCCCTGGCGAGTTTCTTTTATTCAAAACCTTATCGTTTTCTTGTATTTCGGATATGTGTCGTTGGGGAGCCTGAATCTCCGATGCGAAACCGCCACCCTGAGCTTCTTCTGAGCCATGACTTTGGGGACGAAGTCTATTTCAAGTGGAGTTGAGTTGCAACGCCATAAAATTTTAAAGATTTAAATAATAATTTAAATTAAATTTATATTACGTTTTAATGGTCTATGAGTTGACCATATAATTATGTGTGACGTTTGGTGATTATTTGCATAAAATGTGTGGCGAGATTAATGTTACGTGTTAATTAATTATTAGAGATTATGTGATTTATTGTGTACTTAATTGAGATAAGTAAATCTGTGACGTTTCATATAATAACTAAAGGATAATTTGTTCGAGTTAATTAAATTCGCGGATTAATTAAATACCTCAGACGTTCTATTATTTCCCGAGCCCATTGTATGGATGTGTGTGCGTGAGCCGGGAGAAAAGAGGCCGGCCAATAGGCCAAGGCCTTCCCTTTTAGTTTGTTTTTGTTTTAAATCCTAAGCCCGGGTTTTCTTTTGTCCAAGCCCGATTTGAGTTGGGCCTTAACTGCCTTCCTAGAGCACACTTAATCAAAATTTAACCTAAAATCTAAGAGATAGAATAAAGGGTATGTGTTTTGAGATGTCATTGATCGAAGAACCACTGCAACCTTGTTTCTTTTTTTTGTTGTTTACGGATGTGATAAAAAAAACCACCGCCACATGTTCCTTTTATTTCCTCCTGCAGAAATGAAAACAACCGCCACCCTCCCTTTTTTTCTTTTCTTTTTGTTCCTGCTCCGACCAAAAGCACACAACCACCACTGCCCTTTTATAGTTTTTCTGGTTTCCGAAACAAGCAAACACCACCGCTGCTCTTTTTTTTATTAATTCCGGTATAAACAACAACCATCGCCACCACATGGGTTGTTTTTGTGATACTCGGCCAAAAGAAATCCCAAACCTCCTCTTCCTTTTTCCGTTCGAGCAGAAGTGTAGCCAAGAGAGTTGAATCGAGTGGTGGTTGTTGTCTACTCCAGCCGTAGCCGAGAGCATCACCAATCTCGTCCTTTAATTCCTAGTTTCCCTTTTTGTCCCCTCCGTTTGGTAGTTTCGGTGGTCTACCGTGCGTGACCAAGCAGGAGCTGAACATGGGGTTGTGGCGTCACCTAGTCCGAGCAGTTTCTCCCGAGCCGTGATCGAACTGAAGTTCCGAGCCAAAGAGTGTAGCAATTCGGTAGTCTTTCTTATATCCTATTCCTTTATTCATGCATTGTTCCCCGAGTTCTAATCGGTGATTTTGCAAGGCTGTGACCGTAACTGTTAGGGTTCGAGTGTGGTGATTATTTTGTTAGCTTCCTTCCTCGTGTCGTTTAATAGTCATTGTTTCCGTTTTTCAAATGGTTAACAGGGTCTAGTGAAACTGTTTTGAGTACCCTTCGTGATTGTCTCTATTGTTGTCTTTTGGCTACTGATTTTATAGTGTCGGGTTTTCAGGTTGGGTAAGTTCACGAGTTTATAATTCAAACGTGTTATTAACCGAAAACCGGAAACCGAACCCATATGGTTCTTGGTTTCCTAAACCGAGATACATTTCTAAATAAATGACTAGATTTATTGTAAACATGTTTCTGAGATTATAAATGAGTTTCGGGACTGTCGGGTTTCTCGGGAATAGACGGGTTGATGTCGGGATTGAAAACGGGTTTTAAACAAAATGCTGAATTTTGGGCAGATTCTGTTGGTCATGTTCGATTCTGTTTTTGTCACACTTGAAAAATACGTTTCTGGATTATTGGCCCGCGTTGTTCTCTAGTTTTTTGAGTCCTCTTTCCGTTTCCGCTTACGACTCGTCAATCTGATTTACGGTTTAAAATATATCATTGTTCTAGTAAACTGTCGCAAAAGAGTTTTCGGTGCAACTGTTCTGTCTTGTGAGTTTGTTTTGAGCCGCTTCTGTTTGAATTCACTTTCCAAGGTCTTTTAATGAATTGTGGTCCTCTGAGTCATTTAGCTACTGTAAAAATTTGGGTCAAATCTAGTGTGCGGTTTGCGAGTTATGGCCGTTTTCGTAAGAGTGCTCAGTGTTGTTAAAATTCTGCCGAAGCTACCTTTGAGTCAAATTCTAATCTGAGCTCCTTTTTGCGTTGTAGGATCTTCTAGGACTTGAGTTGAGACTCGCCTTATGTACCGAAGATCAAGTAGGAGCTTACGTTATTCGAGGTGGGTACTCTCACTCTAAACTTGCACTTACATTTGATTCATGATTATGTGTTATATGTCATGAACTGTTGATTGATTGAGTTGAAGTGATTATGTGATAATTGCTATGTGTTATTTATTTTATTCGTATTCTGAACTGAGATAGGGATACGGAGTAACCGAGCTAAGTACCATATCATTATGTGAATGATCTGTATACTTGAGAATTTATTTTGAGTTGTTATGCACTTGGGTTGTGCTATGTGATTATATATCTATAAGATGATATACTTGACCTTGAGCTATTAGTTTTGTAAGAGTACATGTTGTAATGGGTCAACACGTTAATAAAACTAACTAACTATATTTGAGATTCATGAGGTTAGCCAACTCTTCCCAGAGGTAGCCAAGTACAATTCACGACTGTCAGCGTGGTACTGCGGGACACTGGTGGGTGTTGGAAGGGGGTGTTGCGGCGAGGCGCAAATGGTGTTGGGTTTGTCACAGCATTGACGAACCAATTGAAATTTAATAAAAGGCATAATATATTCGAGAATTGAGTAGAGACTTTAGGGATCACTTATGTGGTGTGGATTGTATGTATGTGTATGTTTATTTTGTTGATTATTCACTCAGCGGTGGCTGACCCCAAACACTCGAGTCAAACATGTTTTGTTTTAAAACCTTTAATTATTCCGCATTTAAACCCCGAGACGGTTTTATATTTTTATTTATGAGTTGGGACCTTTGAGTTACTTGTACTTTTGGGGGAAAATTGTAATATTTCATTGATTAAAAATTTTTAAATTTCCTTTGATTTTTGTGATGTTACACAAGACTTGTTTATAAAGCCATTATAATTTAAAACTTGGTTTTATAAATAAACTTTTATAAATTCCACCTTTTATTAAAAAACTTGGTTTTTAGTTTATAAATGCCACCTTTTATTTCAAATAATTTAATAAAGAAATAAAATATGCAATTTATAATTGCTATGCCATAACCCCAAAAACTTGGTTTTGTGTTTTTGTGATTTTTTAAGTGAAATAAATTTCTAAAATTTAAAATAAACACAATGTCACGAATTTTGGGTTAAGCCATTCGAAACGATTATAATTAAGAAACTTATAATTATAAAATTACTGATTTCAATTTCCCTCCTTAATTTGATAATTATATTAATTTTAATAAATTTATTAAAATCACAAAGTTTTATATTTAAATGTTTATTAAACTTTGTTAATATTATTAATGGCGACGAAATAATAATCTAGTCAATTTAATATATATATATATATATATATATATATATATATATATATATATATATATATATATATATATATATATATATATATATATATATATATATATATATATATATATATATATATATGCTCTTTTGATTTTTATTCTTGATAGTTAATCAAAAAAATCAAAAGATATACATAGATTGACTTGCAATTAATAAAATATCACAAAAGATTGTGTAGATTTTTTATTCCCAATTTAGATCCCATATCTTCCAAAAATGTTGGACAATCTTGGACCAAAATTTAAAAATCCCTTGACCACGAAAACCATCCAACCGAAACTCAGTGGTTCGGTTTCATCGATCTCTCGATCATCGAGCCGAGATCCAACCGAGTCTCGGTTGGTTCGGTTTGACCATGGCTACATTCTTTTTTTTTTAATTTTATAATTTCGTTTATTAATAATGACAATAACTATAATAAACAAATAACCCATAATGTTAGATTTTTAATTAATAAAAACGAAAAATTTAACATAACCTTTTATTTTCATCTTAAACCTTATTCTATCCAATAATCATTCAAAACTAGAATATCATATGCTTGGACCGAATTATCTATGGTTTTCTACTAAATAAAATGAAACCTAATTTCTTTTGTCTTAAAACCTGTACAATCCAATGATCATTCAAAATCTTGAAAAACCACGTGCTTGGTTCGAATTTTTCTAGGTTTTTATCTTAAAACCTATTCAAACCAATGATCATTCAAAAACTTGAACAACCATACACTAGGTTCGAATTTTCTAGGGTTCTTTTCTAGACAAAATAAAACTTGTACATAATTATCAAAAGTTAAGAAATAAATGGAAACCTAACTGAATCCCATTGAGATTAGAAGTAGGCTCTGATACCACTAAAGAATTACCGTGTAGAATTCACAATGGAGGAACTTGAATCCCACAATATGAACACAACTAATCAATGAGATTACTAGAACAATGAGATTCTTAGAACATTACCTCTTGAATTGCTAAAGCGTAATCCACCTCTACTGCACCACCTGAACATGCTTCAAGACTGCGTTGTACCAACAAAGTAACACACTAAACCATGTGTGTGTGTGTGTGTGTGTGTGTTCGTTGATCAAGAAACCGAAAGAACCCTATGGGGTCCTTTCTCTCGTTCGTACGACCGAAAACGGGAAGGGTGGGAGCGTTTAGGGTTTAGTTGGTGATAAGTGATTAACCCTTAACCCTCATCCCTTAGTCCTTATTTATAAGGAACTAAGTTACAATTAAGCCCTTGGAGTTTAATTATGTTTAATCTCATAATTAAACTTCATATTAAATCTTTTAACCCTTGGACTTTTAATAGTTAATTAATAAACAATTAATTAACTGTCCGTTAAATATTTAACTTAATATTTAACCTTCCTCACAAATAATAGTTAACTATTATTTTTTATTATCTTCTTTTATAATTAACTTAACTAGTTAATTATACCACACAACTTACTTTATTCAGTTATCCATTATTGGGTGTGTAGCGGTGTGACCCATTAGTGTCTTATAAAATTAGACACGATGACACGTGTGATTATCTGTGCACATAAATCCAACATAAAGTGTATGCTAGGTTTAGAGTCATTTTATTTATGCTATCAATGATTAAATATATATGTGTGGGGTGCATGTTAGGAGGATGATATAGACCTAGAATGCTAGACTTAGCCTTATTGCATGTTCTTGTATAATTGTTGCCTAAGGGTAGGGACTGGTATTCGAATGGCTATATGGTTTAAATAATGTGCACTTGTGTATATTTAATTGTTTGGTAAAATGAATGAACGTATTTTGATCCTAGTATACCAATAGCAATAGAGTGTGATCCATGTGAAATGCATAAGATAATGTGATCCAGGGCGCTCGAGGCGAGAGCTTAGGCTTGACGGCGAGAGCCTGGACATCTAAATTAAACAGGGATATTTTGCGTCCGCAAGAAGGGTTACCGCGGCGCGAGATCATCACGGTGTTTCGTGGCGTCAACTCTGTTTCACTGTATAAATTTGTTGAGTATTGGTTGATGATTGAATGTAATGGTGATTTTCGGTTATAACAAGTAACAAACGCAGCGGAAAATAGTTTAATCACCAATGAACGGATCTTGATATCAATCATACAATTAAACTAATAAAATACAAAGAGTTAAGATGAATAAATCATACCCTTGAAGTCTTTGTATATTGTGATTCGGATGGAGATGTGGTACGACGGAAACCAAGAACTCCAACAGGGAATTCCTCCAAAGCTAGTCCACACAACACCTATGCAAGAACACCAAGAAGGATGCTAGTCCAATTGTGCAAGCAAGAAGAAAAGAACCCTAGAGAGGGTATTAGGGGGGCGGCCGAGAATGGGATCAAGGGGTAGGGATTATGGTTGCCCTAATCTCTATTTAAAGACTTCCATCTTTAATTTAGCCAATCTTGCATTCTAGTCCCTTGCCTTTAATTCTTCTATATATTGCTTACAATTAAGTTTCAATATTAACAATTAATATTAAACATAATTAATGTATACAAGCTAGTCGCTTATATTGATATATAATGTAATTACCCTAATTACACTATATATCTAATGGTGTTAAGTGTTTAAGTGTGTGACCCTTTAGGCTCACAAAAAACTAGCCATATAACTATATGTTATACACGTGAAGCATATTCCAACAGCTCCTACTTGCGCACGTGATAACATCAAGTAGTTATACAAGCAAAGGTTAGAGTCTAGCAACCCGCCAATGCCCCTAGAAGTACATGAGGAGTTTCATAAAATCTTTGTTCGAAGTTTTTCAATCAGTTATCCTTTTGTTGCTGATACTATGTTGAAATTTAGACAAGGATTAATGTAAATCTACAATTTCAACGATTCTGTTTCTCGATCTATACATTGAAGTAGATTACAAAAACCAATCAGGATTCATCGTGATTACCTTTTGGGTGCGGCCACACATACATCTATTCAAATCATCGAGGGGCCCAGTAGTATCTAATCCACTTACGTGGTGGAACAAATTCTTTATTGACTGCACGTGTCTGTCATATGCTTAATGACAAACCCGATAATGGTTGTTATAGCAGCCTTATTCAGGTCAGCGTTTAACCACATCAAAGTTTGCCCCTCTACATACACAAACCAACTTGCATCTCAAGTCAGAGGATAAGCGACAAAGCCTTTGTGAGATTCACTTGTGACATAAATCCTGGAAGTGATTTCTCATAGGTTGGGTCAGTCCAATTGTGCATCTTATGAACAACATGTGAGTTTGATTTCATCATCCTTAGTCATACTGAGATAATATCATCAATGCCCTCAGATTTGTCTTAATAATATTACCATATTTATTAATATGACAATGGACAATTTAGAATATAAAACGCAGTAAATATTCATGGATATAAACATGCAAATACAGAACACAGTAGATATTCATATAAAAACGATCATATCAAATATATCAATTTATTCCAATAAAAACTGCTCAATGTTCCATTATCCAAATACTAAAACAGATTACATGAAACTACTAGCTGGTCGAAGCCCAATGTTTCTAGCATGCTCAATATGTTTTGTACATGACATTGGCTTCATGAATGGGTCAGCTAAGTTGTCATCTGTATGAACTTTGAGTAAGCGTACATCTCCCATTAGGATCGCATCTCTAATGTAGTGAAGCTTCCTCCGATAATGTCTGGCGCCTTTCTGAACACCAGGTTCGTTAGCAATGATGATAGCACCTGTGTTATCACAGTACATATCCATAGGTTTTTCATTACTGGGGACCACTCCAAGCCCAGAAATGAATTTACTCATCCAAACATCTTCCATTGCAGCTTCAGTGGTTACAATGTATTCAGCTTCTGTAGAAGACATAGCGATAGTGCTCTGTTTAGCACTTTTCCAATCAACAGTGCCTCCATTCAAAACGAAAACATACCCCGTTTGAGATTTGGAATCATCTCTATCAGTCTCAAAGCTAGCGTCAGAATAACAAGTAACGCTTAGCTCATTTTGAGTTTCACCACCATAAACAAGGAACATATCTGTAGTATTCCTAAGATACTTCAGTATGTTCTTAACAGCTGTCCAGTGACTCTCACCTGGATTCTGTTGATATTGGCTTGTAAGGTTCTGAGAGAACGCTACATCAGGTCTTGTGCACCGCACAACATACATGATAGACCCTACTGCCGAGGCATAGGGGACATCACGCATACGTTTCAACTCATCAAGTGAGGACGGTCCTTGAGTCTTAGTCAAGTGTACATTGTTTTGCATAGGAAGGTTTCCACGTTTGGAAGCATCCATTCTAAATTGTTTTAGAATCTTATCAATGTACGCACTTTGACTTAGCCCGATTAACCGCTTTGATCTATCTCGGTAGATCTTTATACCAAGTATATATGTCGCTTCCCCTAGATCCTTCATAGCGAAGCACTTCCTAAGCCAGGATTTTACATCTTGTAGCATTGGAATGTTATTTCCTATGAGTAGTATGTCATCGACATATAGGATTAGAAAGACGACAATGCTCCCACTAGCTCTTACATATACACATGGCTCATCGGGATTCTGAGTGAAACCAAACGTTTTGATTTCCTCATCGAATCTTTTGTTCCAACTTCTAGATGCTTGCTTTAGTCCATAAATGGACCTTTGAAGCTTACATACTTTCTTAGGGTGCTTTGTACTTACAAATCCCTCAGGTTGTACCATATAGACATCTTCGTCGAGGTGTCCATTTAAGAAAGTAGTTTTAACATCCATTTTCCAAATCTCATAGTCATAGTACGCTGCTATGACTATGATGATCCTTATAGCTCTAACGTCGGAAACAGGCGAGAAGGTTTCATCATAGTCAATCCCGTAGGTTTGAGTGTAACCTTTTGCCACCAACCGAGCTTTATAGGTGTGTACATTTCCATCCATGCCGGTCTTCTTCTTGAAGAGCCACTTGCTGCCAACAGTCTTACTGTTAGGAGGAAGATCAACCAAAGTCCATACTTGGTTATCTTTCATGGATTGCATTTCCGCGTTCATAGCATCAAGCCATTTGTCAGATTCAGAATCTGCTAATGCAGCTCGATAGTTAGGGGGTTTATTATGATCCCCTAAACTCAGCTCCTCATCATCGATTTGGAAACCATATCGTTCAGGTGCATGAGGTGTCCTTGCGGACCTTCGAACGGGGACTTCATCATTTTGAGGTGCAACAGGAACAGTTTCATTTTCAGCCTCATCTTGATGTTCGCTAGTATCTACAATAGGTTGTGCATCTTCATCGCTTGGAATCTCGTCAAAGTCGATTGTACTCCCACTTGCTTCTTGTGAAATGAGATTGCTCTCAAGAAACTCAGCATAACGAGCAATAATTACCTTTTGCTCAGGTGGGTAGTAGAAATAGTAACCCATCGTTTCCTCAGGGTATCCTATAAAGATGCACTTGACAGCTCTGGGTTCAAGTTTGTTCGGTGTGTCTCGTTTCACGAGAGCCTCACAACCCCAGACCTTCAAGTAAGACAAGTTAGGGACTTTCCCATGCCATATCTCATACGGTGTCTTTTCAACCTTCTTGGTGGGAACCATATTCAGTATGCGAGCAGCCGACTTGAGTGCATAACCCCAAAAGGATAGAGGCAGAGTGGTAGGACTCATCATCGATCGGACCATGTCAAGCAAGGTGCGATTTCTCCTCTCTGATACACCATTATGATGTGGTGTATAAGGGGGAGTGAATTGTGAGACAATCCCACAATTCTTTAGATGGTCTTGAAACTCATGGCTCATGTACTCTCCTCCTCGATCAGAACGGAGAGCTTTTATCTTCTTGCCGAGTTGATTTTCTACTTCATTTTGGAAAGCTTTGAAAGTTTCAAAGGTTTCATGTTTATGTTTAATCAAGTAAACATAACCATAACGACTAAATTCGTCAGTGAAAGTAATGAAGTAGGTAGCACCTTCCCTAGTTCTAGTTCTAAAATGGCCACATACATCGCTATGTATGAGTCCAAGTAGATCATTGGCCCTTTCGCCTACAAGGGAGAAAGGCTTGCGCGCCATTTTACCAGTTATACAAGAAACACATTTATCAAATGATTCAGAATCATCTGATTTTATAAGCCCATCTTTTTGTAATTTTAAAACCCGTTTCTTGTTAACATGGCAAAGACGACAATGCCATAGGTAAGTAGAATCCAAATTTTTCTTGGATTTCTTATTGCCACATGTGTAAATAGAACTACTGTTTGTGATACGATTATGCATGTCAATCTCAAAAATACCATCACAAGGAATAGCATTAAAATATAATACATTATCCTTTGAAACTGAAATACCATAATCCGTAAAAGACTGAATAAAACCATTATTCCACAAACATGAAAGCGATACTATACCCCTAGTAAAACTAGGCGCATAGTGACAATTGTCTAGTACAATAATTAAACCACTAGGAAGGATTAAATCATAGCTTCCTATAGCTTCGACCGATGCACGCATTCCATTGCCTACGTACAAGTCCAAAGCTCCATGGTTTAGCTTTCTACTTCCCCTTAGACCCTGCATGGTATTACAAATGTGAGTACCACAACTAATGTCATATACCCATGATTTCTTAGGGAAAGCATATAGTTCTATTGTGAAGATACCTGATGTGCTAGCCTTGCTAGCTTTGTTCTTCATCAACTCCGCCAGGTAGGCAGGACAATTCCTCCTCCAATGGCCTGTTTCACCGCAGTGATGGCAAGCAAGATCCTTAGCAGGATGCTCCTTATGAGTAGATGGGGGAACCTTTGGCTTGGGCTTGTAAACTTGCTTTCCCTTGCCTTGGCCCTTAGCAACTACTTGCGGTTTTGGTTTTTGGATCTTTCCTTACCTTATGGCAAGGACAGTAGGGGTAGGAGCTTTCTTGGGTAGCCCAGCTTCCGTTTGTTTAAGCATAACATGTAATTCGGCAAAAGTCTTCCCCATACTATGCATATGATAAGTCATGACAAACGGCACATAGTCCTTGTGAAGTGAAGTGAGAATTAACCCAATTCCAAGGATATGAGGCATAGGGTAGCAAAGTTTCTCCATCTGGTCTAGGTAACTCTTCATCTTCAAAAGATAAGAGCTAACAGACTGTCCCTCCTCTTGCTTACAAGCATGGAAGGCTTTGACCGTGTCAAAGAGTTCCTGATCAGCTTGCTTTGGATACGTGGTTTTTAGTTCACGCATCATATCAAATGCAGTGAGGTCCTCGTGATTCTTTTGAATCTCGGGGGTCATGATCACTAGCATAAGGGCAGCGACTTCTTGCTGTTCGTTAAACCTTTATGTATAGGCCGCACGAACAGGAGCGGTGGCATTAGCAGCGGAGGCAGGGGGCAACGCCTCTTCCAAATGGTGGTATTTGTGCTCGGCCCTAAGGACAATCCTTAGGTTACGAGCCCAATCAACAAAATTCGATCCATCAAGTTTCTCCTTATCGAGAACGGAGCGAATGATGTTGTTTGATAGGGTTTGATTGTTTCTAGTCATCTACAAAATTACAAAGTTCATTAATTAGTATTTTCAATAATTAATTTCTTTTAATAATTTAACTACCCAATTAATTTTAATTAAAAGCTAAGATCCCATTGAGCTTCTATCATCGCATCAGTTGATCTACTAGAGATGATAGATCCAGTAGGTAGGTGACATTCAACAATTGCATTACAAGTGCAACTCTTAGAGGTATGGGACTTCATGGCACCTAGTGAACAAGCATCTAGGGTCAAGCTTCTATCATGGCATGTTTGTCGCATCTTTGCCTCGAGTCAAGGTCTCACCGTTAACTCGATTAAGTCATCCAATGTGAAATCATGTCAAAATAGATCTAGGTCTCACGCGTAGAGAATAATGACCTCGGATCTAAATTCAAGCCACGTCTCACGTGAATTCAAAAATAGAAGCAAGTGATTTGCAACCGATTGGACGGCGTGACTTCAATTTTAGGTATGGAAAAAATTTTGTGATAAAATTTTATTAAGATATGAATGAATCATGTACTTCATTCATACCACTTCATAAGTCGGTTTAATAAGCGGTAAAAACGTTTAGCGATTATTAAATTATAAGTTTCAATCATATTTAAACTTTTATATTAATCTCTAAAACATGTTTTGATTAATTTCATAATCATAGATGATTGAACTGTAATCATCGATGATTAACAAGTAATCATTGATGATTAAACAGTGATCATAAGTGATTAAGCAATAATCATCGATGATTAACAAGTAATCATAGATGATTAAAAGTTTGAATGTTTTAATGTTTGTGTTTCAAAAATCATATTTTTTTTAATTGTTTTACTACTTGTATCTAATAGAAAAGAAAACAACCACAAACATAAATAAAACATGCAACAAAATTTTGTGCAAACCTAGACCGATGAAATCCTAGGTTCGGTCACGTGAGTCATCACGACGGACCGAGGGGTCAAACTAGGGGACGGGCCAACATTAACCCAATGGGCTCCCACTTGCTCCAATACATTCTTGAGCAAGTAGAGACCAATACTTGTGAAAAATTGCAATCTGCCAGAAAATTCCAACAGACTTTGAAGCTCGAAAAGTCACTGAAGGAGTCTTCGATAGTCTTCCCGGCCTTCTGGGAAGTTGTAGCCCACGACTTTGCAAGCATTTTAGGCTTTTTATTGTAAATTGTTGATGACGGAAATTTGTTGTTTTCTTCATTTGTCTTCAATTTTGGTCAACAATTTACAATAAAAAGAAATAAAGAAAGACAATCTATTCTATTACTTTTACATTACAAATTGCCCCAAAAAATGGCACCAAAAATAAAAGAAAAAATTAAAAGATTACAACCAAATTTAGCCAAAAACACGGATTTCCCAAAACAACCAAACATTCAACCACAATCAATCACAAGGTCTAGGTTTTCATTGGTTTGCACAAACAAGCAACAATTGACAAGGCTTTGGCTTGGGATATGGCAAAAATACATGTTTTGCCATATCAAAAACGAAATTAAACAAGTAATTACAAGCCAAATAATCAAAAAATTCAATTAACTAGATTAATTTTTTGATGTGTTTTTGTAATAAGTGGCAATTAGGGTTACAAAAAATCATATTTTTAACCCATATTATAAAAATTGTGAAAAAATAAAGAACCCTAGGGTTCTTATATTTGCCGTTCGGAATTAGGGTACCAAAAAAGGATTGATATTTACCACTTTTCACAAAAACTAGCTAATTATATGATCAATATAATGACTCGTGATACCACTAATGGTGTTAAGTTTTAAGTGTGTGGCCCTTTAGGCTCACAAACAACTAGCCATATAATTATATGTTATACGCGTGAAGCATATTCCAACAGAATGAAATTTATACGTTTAATAAATGAGTATCCATTTTTGGAAATGATACCAGTACTGAGTATGTGCTTGAGGGTGTTATTTTAAATGTATGAATGACGAGTAATTTTGTGTGAACTGTTTTATTTGCTCTATGTGGGAAGTTATGAACTTTGCGATTGACTCGTGACCAAACAATAGTAGGTGTTGAAAATAATATATGGACCCCTATTATCATACACATATTGTTAAGGCAAAAAGCCTTGGCCCTTTAGATCTTAAGATAACAAAACAACCTAGACTAGCTTTGATTAATATGTAGAATAATATAGCTAAGTTTAGGTCTGATACTGAGTGATCAGTATTGGAACTCAGTATCAGTACTCAGTATCAGATAGTGATACTGAGTAGAAGGACTGAGTGATACTCAGTATAGTAACGGACTAAGATCAAATCCCTTGATCTTAGTCATTTTCCTTACTTAGTCCTTCGGTTACTCCTTTGCTCATTATGTAAGATCTCTGTAACATTATAAATAGAGATCATCTTGCATAGGAGTACTTACCAATTTACTTTACACATTCACATCTTTTGTAATTGATCAGTGGTCTTGTTATTCCGCAACAAGCCACACTTAGTGGATTTATACATTGACTATATTCTTGTGTTATCACTCTAATATTTCTCTAAGTATAATATTTTATCAATTAACATTATAAACCAGGGTTGTTGTGACCTAACAACTGGTATCAGAGCAGGCTAAATAATCTTTTATTTAGTTGATCTATAACCCTGGCAGCCATTTCCTACATCTATCCCTCCAACACTCAAAAATCCAAAATGTCTACAATTATTGCACCAGTTATGTCTGGAAAGGGAGTACCCATCTTTGATGGAAAAGACTTCCATCAATGGAAGCTCAAAGCTCAGTGGTATCTTGAATCTATTCACCATGAGATGCTCACTGTGCTAAATGATGGTCCCATCATTCCACAAACTGTGGAACCGGTTGCTGCTACTGATGATGCTCCTGAGGGCATAAGATCTGTACCTAAACTAAAGCACAACTGGACTGATACTGACCGTCAGTTGTGTGCTTTAGACTCCAGAGCTAAAGGGGTGATTGGTAATGCTGTTACAAAAGAGATACTTAATGCAATTATGAAATTGCCAACAGCAAAGGCTATGTGGGATAGCCTATCAGTCACCTATGAAGGTACAGCAAAGGTGAAGTTGCAAAGAAAAAGCAACATGAGAAGGAAATATGAAAATTTCTTTTCAACTCCAAATGAAGACATCACCACTCTCTATAACAGGTTCAATACTGTTATCCATGATTTAATCAGTGTAGGCATTGTGAAAGAGGAAGGAGAGCTTGTTCAAAAGTTCCTGGATAGTCTTCCTCAACAAGTTCTTGACATGACAAACTCTGTCAATGCTGCTAACAACATTGAGTCATACACTCTTCAAACTTTGTATGGTCTAATGCTGAATCATGAGGAGAATAATGCTGCAAGACTGATCAACTGGAAGAAAACTGACAAGTCTTCCACTGGTATGGCTCTTGTTGTGCAACAGGCTTATACTGTGACTGAGCCAGATGAACCAGAAGTTGATCTTGCTGATGCTGAGGCAGAAGAGCTTGAAACTCAAATGGCTCTCATGTCTATGAAGCTGGATCAGTTGAAAAAGAAGAGGCTTGGTGTTAGCTCTTCTAATACTGACCCAAGACCAGGTCTGTGCTATAGGTGTGGAAAGCCTGGACATATTGCTGCAAATTGTCATACCAAGTCTTCTGAGACTGACCAAAATGACAAGATTGCATACCGAGGAAAAAGATATAAAGACAAATATGTCAAGTTGAAGAATTGGAGCAAAGGAAAGAGGGCAGAAGGAAATGTAGCACCTCATCAAGCACTTTACTCAGAAGCATGGATGGATGAAGAGTTAAGTGATGATGAAGAAGAGATTGAGAATAAAGCCTTTATGGCTTTCACTGAAGATGATTTGAAGAGTTCCTTTGAAAAGGATATCAAAGAAGCTGAGAGGATGAGTGTTCATACTGATTGGGATTCCACTCAGTTGTACAAGGTAAGTTCCTTTCAAACTTATTCAGTGAATGAAAAAACCAAGATTTTTGAGTATATGCTTGTTGATCTTAAAACTTCTGTACAAAAAGAAAAAGCTTTAAAATTAACAATTAAAGAACTTGAAAGGGTAAATAATGAAAACTTGGATAAATTAGCAAAATATAAAGATTTAGAACTAAATTTTTCAGATTTAAAAGACATTAACCAAAGATTAGCTGATAAAGCTCATTTACACAAACTTGAAAAAGAGAAATTTGAAAAACAGTGTAAATCTTGGGGAAATGCTTCAATAAAATTAAATAAATGTTTAAATGAACAATTTCCAGAAAATGTGAGGGCTGCACTTGGTGTTGATCCTCAATTTAAAAACGGGAACAATTTTGCTGATTTATTTGAAGAGTTTTCTACTATGAACCCTATTAATTTTGTAAAAGCTAAAACTTTATGTGAAGTTGGATGTCAAACTGAGTCAGATGATGAAGAAAATGAAATTTTAGAAAAACCTATTGGTCCTTCCATCTGCTCAAAGTGCTATACTGAGCTACAAGAACTCAGTATTGAATTTCAAATAACAGAAATTTCTGATACCGAGCTACCAATAGTTCAGTATGACACTTCTGCTGTTCCACCTTTTGAATTATTATTTAATACAACAACTTTTGAATTATATAATGATAATAAAACAACTTCTATCTCACATGTTTCATCAAATACAGAAGTTGCAGGAACAGAAACATTATATTCTGAGACATCTAAAGAACCTGTTAAAGTTGTTTCTTCAAAACATGATAAACAAAAGACAACTTCAACTAGGTCTTTGGTTGGCAAAGACAAGAAGTCTACCACTAATAAAATTAGAAAGACTTCTCTGCCAAATAAAAATAAACAACCAGATCATCCATCTCCTAAACCAGTTAAAAACAATGTTAATACATCTATTAGAAATAACAAAATTAATGTTTTAAAAACACTTGGTGATCAGGTCAAATCTTTAAGTAAACAATTTGCAAAACTCATTCATACTGACCTACCAAAAGTGAAACATTTCTCTAAAATACCATATGAAAATATGTTTAGAAATAGACCTAGGAAATGTTATAGATGTCATCATACTGGTCATAAGGGAGATGAATGCTGGACTGATCTCTCAAGTCCTAGGTACTCAGTACCAAAGAAAAGGAGAGAAACTAAGTCAGTATCACCAAAGAAAACTTCTAAAGTTACCCCTGAAGTGATACCGACCTCTCCACATAAAGAGATCAAGTCAAATTGTGTTTATCCCACCAAAGGTCCCATTCAAAAATGGGTTCCTAAAAGGAACTAACTCTTATTTTGTGTCTTGTGCAGGGTGACAGAAACTGGTACTTAGATAGTGGCTGCTCAAGACACATGACAGGCAGTATGGAATACCTTCTTAATTATACTCCAGAGAAGGGTCCTTCTGTCAAGTTTGGAGATGACTCGGTGGGAAAGACAAGAGGTTATGGTGTGATCAAGGCAGGCAACATAACTTTTAAAAGAGTTGCCTATGTAGAGGGTCTTAAACACAATCTGCTCAGTATTAGCCAGATGTGTGATGATGACAATGAAGCTCGATTCAGAAAGGTTGCAGGAATCATCTACAATGATAAAGGGCAGCCTGTACTCATTGCTAGAAGAGAAAAAGACGTATATGTGGTCAACCTATCTGAAATAGACCCAACTATTCGAGTATGCCTGTTTTCTAAAGTCAAGCCAGAATTACATTGGCTATGGCACAAGAAACTCTCTCACATCAATTTTAGAAATATCAGCGAGCTCAGTATGAAGAAACTGGTGAGAGGATTGCCCACAATTACTTATTCAAAAGATAAGTTATGCTCAGCATGTGAAATGGGCAAGCAGAAGAAGAGTTCATTCAAGTCAAAAGTCAATCATTCCATAAATGAACCTCTTACTATGATACATATGGATCTTTTTGGCCCCATCAGCACACCATCTTTGGCCAAAAATATCTATACTCTAGTCTTAGTTGATGAATTCTCAAGATATACTTGGGTCATCTTCCTCAAGACTAAGTCAGATGCAACAACAGAAATCATTGCCTTTATAAAAAGAGAGGAACTTCAAAAAGGCAACAAGGTCAAGGAACTTAGAAGTGACCATGGTACTGAGTTTAAGAACTCAGTATTAGCAGATTTCTGTGAAGAAAAAGGAATCATTCAAAACTTCTCTGCAGCCTACACACCCCAACAAAATGGTGTTGTAGAAAGAAAGAACAGAACACTGATTGAAGCTGCAAGAACTTTATTATGCCATGCTGGACTGGCACTGAGTTTCTGGGCTGAAGCTGTAAACTGTGCAAACTTCACTCAGAATAGAGCCACTATAGTCCAAAGACATCTGAAGACTCCATATGAGTTATACAATGGCAAGATTCCTAATGTGGAATATTTCCACATCTTTGGGAGTAAATGTTTTGTACTCTATACAAAACAAAATCTCAATAAATTTGCTCCCAAAGCAAATGAAGGTGTGTTCATGGGCTACTCTCCACACTCCAAAGCATTCAGAGTGTATATCATCTCAACCAAGATGATTTTAGAATCCATTCATGTCACATTCGATGAAGATCAGAATGAGCATTCTACCTCTGCAAGTGAAGACATAAGTGGCATAGATATTCTATGCAATCCAGAACACTCCATTGCTGAACAGCCTAAGTTTCATCCACACTTTATTCCTAATAAGTTTAATGAAACTGATCAAGTTCAAACTCAGTATCACTCAAATGCGTCTAATACTGAGGTTCCCATATCAGAGGACCTTCATACTGAGTTTCCAACTAATGATCTGAACCACTCTATTTATGAAGAAGGTGAAACATCCAACACTTCACAAGAATCCACATCAACTCTGCAAAATGAAGATGAACAGCACCCTGCACTGTCTAATACTGATCAGAATTCCACTCAGTATCAGACAGACAACACACCAAATCAACAAGATATTGTTGATCCTATTTCAAATGCTCCCTTAGGAAACAATTTAAGGGAACACAGAGACCATCCACACTCAAACATTATTGGTCCTATTGAAGAAGGTGTCCAAACAAGAAGAAAATTAGAATTTCCAACCCAAGCAACTGCAAACTTTTGTTTTTTCTCAAGTTTTCAATCTACCATTGAACCAAAGAAAGCTGATGAAGCTTTATTAGATGAAGATTGGGTAGAGGCTATGCAAGAAGAGCTCACAGAGTTTGAAAGAAACAAAGTTTGGAACTTAGTACCACCTCCTTCTGGCAAAACTATTATTGGTACTAGGTGGGTGTTCAGAAACAAGATGGACAAGGATGGTGTTGTCATCAGAAACAAAGCAAGGTTAGTTGCTCAAGGTTACAGGCAAGAAGAAGGCATTGACTATGATGAAACTTTTGCACCAGTTGCAAGAATTGAAGCTATTAGGTTGTATCTTGCATATGCAGCCTTTAAGAATTTCAAAGTTTATCAGATGGGTGTCAAAAGTGCTTTTCTAAATGGAAAACTACAAGAAGAAGTTTATGTTAAACAACCTCCAGGTTTTGTTGATCCCAAATTTCCTCATTATGTTTTCAAGCTTGATAAAGCTCTATATGGGCTCAAACAAGCTCCAAGAGCCTGGTATGACACCTTGTCTGAGTATCTTATTGAAAATAAGTTTACAAGAGGTAAAATTGATAAAACATTATTTTCAAAAAGGAAAGGTTCTGACATCTTACTCATTCAGATATATGTAGATGACATTATCTTTGGTTCCACTGACAAGTCTATGTGTGACTGGTTTGCTAAGATAATGTCAACTCAGTATCAGATGAGTATGATGGGAGAACTTACTTACTTTCTTGGTTTACAAGTTGAACAAAAGCCTGATGGCACTTTTATAAATCAAAGTAAGTATGTGCATGACATGTTAAAGAAATACAACTTTGAAAATTTATCTTCCATGCACACTCCTATGGGTACTCAGGATAAGATAAGTAAGGATGAAACTGGTAAACCAGTATGTCAATCCACATACCGAGGTATGATTGGTTCCTTACTTTACTTAACTGCTAGTAGGCCTGATATCATGTTTGCCACATGTTTGTGTGCTCGGTATCAGGCTGATCCTAAAGAATCACACATGAAAGCAGTTAAGCGCATCTTTAGATACCTTACAGGTACTCCTAACCTGGGTCTTTGGTATCCCAAAGACTCAAACTTTGACCTTGAAGGGTACACAGATGCAGATTTTGCAGGTTGTAGATTGGACAGAAAGAGCACAAGTGGAGGATGTCAATTCCTAGGTGGAAGACTAGTTGGCTGGTCATCCAAGAAACAAAATTCGGTAGCAACTTCCACAGCAGAAGCAGAATATGTTGCTGCAGGAAGTTGTTGTGCTCAATTATTATGGATGCAGTATCAACTCTTAGACTATGGGTTCAACTTTCATAAGACTCCTATTCATTGTGATAACAAGAGTGCTATTGCTATCACAGAGAACCCAGTCCATCACTCCAAAACCAAGCACATTGATATCAGACACCACTTTATTCGAGATAATGTGGAAAAGGGTAAGGTTGAAGTAGATTATGTACCAACAAATGAACAATTGGCTGATGTATTTACTAAACCTCTTCCTGAGGAAAGGTTTATGTATTTACTAGGGCAATTAGGTATGTTGAATCCTTAATCTTTATAAAATTTCTTTAAAACTGAGCGCTCAGTATCACTCCTGTTGATACTGACCACTCAGTATCACTAGTCTGTTATCATCAAAATTTAAAATTTTTATTTTTTTTATTAATTTCAAGAGTAAATTAATTGTTTTTTATATTTTTTAAAATTTTTTTTTAATTAAATTTTTTTTAACTCGGTATTGGGGTATGACGGCTCTTACACCGAGCTTAATCCTCATACTGCTCAAACGGTAACCTTTCTTAATAAGAAAGTTACCGTTGGCAGAGGATAAGGCAGTCAAATCAGCCGTTTTTACTTCCCAATACCTTATTTATCTTTCAAATCTCCTATAAATAACCGTTTATTTTTACTTCAAATTTTTTTCTTTCATCTTCAATTCTCTCTGCGATTAACGATTTCACTTTCTCTTAGCAAGCAAATTCTTTCAAATCAAAATCACAGATGGCGAATTACACTTTTGTTGCTCCAGAAGTTCAATCGGAAATCCAATTCCGAAATAATGAAGTACCCAGGTTTGCGAGGAACAACATCACAGCAAATTTCAATATTCCTCAAGCTTGGGTATGCCAAGAATTCACGAACATCGTCACTTTTATGAAGCATTGCCCAATTGCTCGTGCACTGACATTATCTCCTCGAGCAATCTACCCAGAAATGTTATGCGATTTTTGGTACTCTGCTACACTCGATTCTCCAGATATGATTGCTGGGTGGGTAATTAGAGATCAAAGAAGGGCATTTGTTTCTACTGCAATCATTCGTGAAGCACTGAGACTTCCCGCCCAAGCTCAGTATGACCCATTTGTTGATCGATCAGAGGCACGCTCTGTACTGCCTTTTCTGGGTCGAAGAGGAACAACGGTCAAAATCAAAAGAAATGAATTTGGTCCTATGTGGGGTATTCTTATCACAACAATAATTCGATGTATGACCCACAAGACGGGAGCTTTGGACCAAATAAACGAATTTGGGATGCAAATAGTACATGCTCTGTACTATGGAAGAAACATTGATTTTGCTCGCCTAATCTTCAATGAATTAGCTACTCTGGTCCGAGCAAACACAAGGGAATGCAATGTCCCTTTCTGCAGATTTCTATCACTCATATTTCAACACTCAATGCCCACACACATTTATGATGAATTTCACAGCCCAAGAGTTGATCTTCCTCCACTCAGTGAGAAGATTTTCTTTTACAGACCAAGAGAAGGAGAACCTCTTCTAAGTCCTCCTATGTGGGCCATTGTTCAAGAACACATTGATGATGTAGAACACATGTCTGATACTGAGTCAGACAATGATGATGATGATGATAATGATGATGATAGTGGTAATGGAACACTGGCTGGTCCAGATATTGAGATGCAGGATGTTTCACAAGTTCAAGAACCGACTCAACAACATATCTCTCCACCTGCACATGATCTTGCTGCTCCTCTTTTTGAAAACATTCTTGAAACTGAGTCCTCAAAAGACACACCACTGGTCCTTCGAAGAAGAAGAAGGAATGTTTCTCCTATCATTATGGGCAACTTATCATCTGAGGAGGTGCAGCCTGCAAATGTTCCATCATTAACTGCATCTATTAAAGCCCAAAGCTTTATTGCAGCCACCGCTGACCTTCCAGGTCCAGAACAAGCTCCACCTGCGCAACCAATTGAGGAACCTCATGTTCCTCTTGATGTGGAGATTCAATATGCACAAACTACACTGGAAGGTGCTCAGCATGACAGAAGGGTCGGTATTGAAGATGTTGGTGCTGCACATCAACAAACACATGATCCTGCACCGACCTCTGCAGATGCTCGAAGGGAATCTGACAGAGTCTCAGGTATGAATTTCTAAAAAGCCTTAAACTTATATATATATATTTCATTCCCAAATAGAGACTAAGTATTGGCCAGTACCAACTCAATACTGACCAAAGTCTCAAACGATCTTTCAAATATATATCCTCTTATGGCCAACATAGCTAGCCCACTGCTGCTATCCAAAATTCATATACTGAGCACACAAAATTGATCATTGTCAGTCTACAGTTGTCTCAACATTTAAAGAGACAATGGTGGTTGATGTCATACTGACACCCACTGGTGCTGCTTGAATAATGTCCAACTTATTTTTGAGTTGGGTAGCATCATTCAAGAAATGATCCCAAACCCTTAAGCCACAAAATCCAAAAATATCCAATGGGGTTTAGCCACATTTCTGTTATCACTCTCATACCGAGTGATAAACATTGAAAATAACAAGAAGCACATCCCAGGCTTCGAATTCCCACACCCAAACCTTTTAGTAAATGTGACTTATCCTATACTGAGCTACTTAAATTTTCACACTCACCTTTACTAAAATCTTCTTACACATGCTATGCACAAGTCCACAATATTTCATCCTATACCAGATGAAATACAGACTTCACAAACTCTGTTTATATGATTGTAGAATTAAACAACACCACAATTCTATTTGATAAACCTCTCTTTCTAACCAGTTTTACATTTTTGTTTCTTTAGCACCAACTGTGCAGGGTATTCAGGCATCTCAAGCTGCAGCAGACCAAGTGACTCTGCAAGCAATCATGCAGCACATTCTGGCCATCCAACAAACTCAAAATGTAATACTAGCCAGAATGGACAAGATGAGTGGTGATATTGATCTAATAAAACAGTTAGTATCACTCCTTCAACAACCACAGCAGCCTCCACAAACTCCACCAGGTTCACATGGTGACCACAATGAAGAAGGAGAAGGAGAAGGAGGTGCTGGTGATACTGATGCTGCAACTGAGCCCATGCCCTCCCCTACTCTTGAACAACCTGAAGGGGACATGGGTGGTGATACTGATCCTCTTCCCTCCTCATCAAATGATAACAAAAAGGGGGAGAAGAGACAAAGAGATACTGAGGTTGATCAAACTGAGCCTTCTGCTCAGGGGGAGAAAAGAAGAAGATTGAATGAAGATCAACCTCCACAACAACAACATCAGCAAAGCCCTCATACTAAGCCATTTCGCATTCAGTATGAGAGAAGAAGACAAAGAACAAGGTCAGAATTACAAGTTCAAGACCCACTTGAGCCATCTGCTCAGGGGGAGACTCATACTGACCAACCACAGCAAACTTTTGAAGAGAATAATTTACAAATTGTGGTCTATAGGCCTTTCATCTGGCCTATTGCTGATGATGAAGATGAAGAACCAGATTTAGTAAACTATGCACTAAATCTGGTAGAACAAGAAAGTTCTTCATCATCATCCTCGGATGATGAAGAACCAGAAAATCTGGTGATTAGAAGAAGGAGTTCCTTATCAAGAAGACCTATCAATGCTGTTCTCACTTCTTCTGAATCAAGTGAGGAATCTGCTCCTCTGGTAACAAGACAAAGAAGACCTGTTCTTACAAGGGACAGTGATACCGAGCAGGCTCCAAGACTGACTCCTCAACAACTCTGGGCAGAACAAGAAAGATTTTTATATGAGCAAGAGTTGGGAGTCAAAACTGAACCAGAATCTGACCCAGATACTGATACTCCTGGTCCTTCACATAGAATCTCAAGAAAGGGTCAAGACCATATTCAACATTATTGGAATATGGTTGCTGCTAGGACTCAGTATAAGGAACAAAGAAAGGAGTTCTTGAGGACCAAAACATTTCAAAATGTAAGGGGGATACATTGGTTAAATCTGGATGTTAATAAAGTAAAAGTGAAGCTCAAAGAAGGAAGAATTACCATCACTTGTACTGGCTTAACCAGTCCCCCCATGAAGATATTTATTCATGACATTCAAAGAATTGGTCTTCAAGACTGGGTGAAGATCACAAGACTGATCAAAGAGCTTCCAAAGAAATCAACCTATGATCAAATAGTCTTGGATGAGATCTGTGCTGTAGCTGCAGTATGTTATGAGAAGGATTTACTTCATGAAATAGAGTACAGAACACTCAGTGTGATGACTGAGGCTTACTCAAACAACAGACCAGAATGCCTCCATACATACAAGTATCTTAGAAAGTACCCTCTTCCTCCTAACCTTGTATTTCAGGATCAAAAGAGTGTCATATATCCAACTTCTGGATATATGTATACTGACTCAGAGGATAGAGAGTGCTTCATTTCTGAAGAAGATCTACCAAAAGCTCAAATCAGTCACCTTGTTGGACTGAAATGGATGATCACCAAGAAAGAAGACTCTTGGTTCAGAAAGAAGATTGTTGCAGTACTGAATAGCAGAAGGGATGAACTCAAAAGCAGAGAAGAGTTTGTCCACATCAAACAAGAAGTCTTCTATGAGAATGAAGCCATCAACAGCAAATGAAGAAGAAGATACTGTTACCTATGCTGTTGTAATTTTTGTTTATATCTTTGTAAATTGTTTTGTTATCATTAGATAGGGGGAGATTGTTAAGGCAAAAAGCCTTGGCCCTTTAGATCTTAAGATAACAAAACAACCTAGACTAGCTTTGATTAATATGTAGAATAATATAGCTAAGTTTAGGTCTGATACTGAGTGATCAGTATTGGAACTCAGTATCAGTACTCAGTATCAGATAGTGATACTGAGTAGAAGGACTGAGTGATACTCAGTATAGTAACGGACTAAGATCAAATCCCTTGATCTTAGTCATTTTCCTTACTTAGTCCTTCGGTTACTCCTTTGCTCATTATGTAAGATCTCTGTAACATTATAAATAGAGATCATCTTGCAAAGGAGTACTTACCAATTTACTTTACACATTCACATCTTTTGTAATTGATCAGTGGTCTTGTTATTCCGCAACAAGCCACACTTAGTGGATTTATACATTGACTATATTCTTGTGTTATCACTCTAATATTTCTCTAAGTATAATATTCTATCAATTAACATTATAAACCAGGGTTGTTGTGACCTAACACATATGACTGTATTGATACACTTGCAGCTGCCCGGGCAACTCTCCCAATACGTATTACTTATTCAATAAGGCTCAAGAAGAATCATTGAAACAAGGAGGGGCAAATGGGTCTTTCAGGCAGTGGAAGTTAGTTGGGAATTTTTTACTTGCTTTCTATTAACAGTTCACACACTCCTTATTAACAGAAAGCAAGTAACAAATTCCCAACTAACTTCCACTGCCTGAAAGACCCACTTGCCCCTTGTTGTTTCAATGGTTCTTCTGGAGCCTTCTAGAATAAGTAATACGTAATGGGAGAGTTGCCCGGGCAGCTGCAAGTGAATCAATACTAGTACAAAAAACATCAATCGCCACTACAAAAAACTGTGGCCATAAATCATTAGCGACAGTTTTATTTTACATCATAAGCGTAGTCTATTCTCCCGCGTTTTAAAGTGCATATATGGCTACTCTAATTTTTAGTGGCCATATCATATAGAAAAGTGTAGAGATAGCATACAACTGTGGCTAATTGATACGGATTCAAGATCGAGTGATACGTTTCTCGGCCGACCGAGTAAACATGAACAAAGAACTTGGTTTCAAAAGAAACACGTTTTATTACCTTTCAATAATCTACCACCCAACCTTACAACGACATAGTTTAAATAAGAGAACTAATGACAAGTCCTAATTCAAATAGAAAACGAACACCTTAAAGATAATAACTAATTCAAATTTAAAAGATAAATCCTAAAAGATAAATCCTAAAGTTTGTTGGATGGCTTTGAGATAAATCGATAGGCAGCTTCTAGATCCGTATCATCCTCCCCCTCTAAAAAGATGACTCGTCCTCGAGTCATCATCTTCATCGGGCTCGTACGGGGACATATCAGCAACCTTAAAGGTGGCGGAGACTTTGTAAACGGGTTGGTTAAGCTCAAGATTCCGGATCCTTTGCTGTAATCGTTCGATTTCGATGTCACGTGGGTCACGTTGTTCAAACAAGTTACCTCCAGCGGTGTATCTATGATTTTGACGGTGATCTTCCTCACGACCGGAGATCTCGATGAATTGGTTGAGCTCAAGTTCATGAATCCGTTGTTGTAATCGTTCAATCTCAGCGACGTCTCGTGGGTCACGTTGTTCATGGTCATTACCTCTGGCGGTGAATCTACGGTGTTGACCACGATCTTCCTCACGTCCCGACATGCTTGAAAAAAACAACAATCTGATGCTCTAATACCACTTGATACGGATTCACGATCGAGTGATATGTTTCTCGGCCAACCGAGTAAACACAAACAAAGAACTTAGTTTCAAAAGAAACACGTTTTATTAACTTTCAATAATCTACCATCCAACCTTAATGACATAGTTTAAATAAGAAAACTAATGACAATTCTGAATTCAAATAGAAGACGAACACCCTAAAGATAATAACTAATTCAAATTTAAAAGATAAATCCTAAAGTTTGTTGGATGGCTTTGAGATAAACCGATAGGAAGCTTCTAGATCCCTATCACTAATGGTTACCATATAGTCATATGTAATTAAAATGACAATAGTTGTAATCTGTCACACCCCGCCAAAAATGAGTTTTACTTTCCAAAAGTAGAAAGTTTCCAAAAATAGCAAGTTTCCTAAAATAGAAGTTGTTTGAAATGAAATGATTGTTCGTAAACTTAATGTTTTAATCATGGCTCACGACAATCTCAATGCTCATATCCTCCAACTCCACTGCACCTAATTACCTGGAAAAACATAAATAGTAAAAGGGTCAACAATAATGTTGAGTGAATCCACAGGGTTAATGTTTATGATGAAAGTAAAGTGATTTGCTACCCAAAATGTTTATTAAGAAAATGGTTTATGACTGAAAATGTATAAGGTTCAACACTCATATGATATGAGTAATAAGTATGAAATGTTTAGTATAGTTGTAGAATGTATACAACTACTAGTTATGTTTATGAAAAAGTGTTGAACAAAATGTTGCGTTTGACATCGCATGAACTGTTATCCCCAACAGGTAGCTAGTCTATTGAGTTAATATACCAACCCCTAAGTCCACGATCAACACTTCAACTCCAGTATGTTATGTTATTTTATGGATATACACTCCCGGAGATATCTTGGATAAACCAAGTAATGATCAAACGTTCGTTGGGAGGATGAGTGTCAGCCAATAGTACTATCTGCATATCCATGGTCTAGATCCACTAGTTAATGATTGCTGGTAACCTTAGTCCGGTATAATAATTGTTTGTCATGCCAACGCGATAATGAAAATGTATAGATGTTGAACAGTCATAGCAAAACAGTAGCAGTTGTGTTTATGTTTTCCACCCCAAAGTTTATAAAATAGTTAAAAGAGAAAAAGGGGTCTGTGGACTCACCTGGCAACGCTTAGCAACAAGAGACTTAAGACAGAGGAATCCTTGGGAGACTCCTAGCTTCCTAAATGATTTAACTACTGATTAGACTAAGCTAACACAGGCGATAGTATATACGATATAAGTTAAGCAATATGTATTACATGTTATGTTTTATGTTTCGTGACATCGAACGAACTTAGATTATTGGACCTTATTAGGTTGATATGAAATGAAATGAAATGAAATGAAATGGGCTACGAAATAAAATGAAATGAAATGGGCTTGGGTTAGGCTTATTGGGCCTAGATTGGGCCTATTGGGCCTAATGGGCTTAATGGGTTGGGCCACTTGGGCCTCTTATTGGGCTTAGGTCCACTTAGGTTGGGCCTTGAATTGGGCTTGGCCCAATTGGGTTCGGTTTGGTTGGGTATGGGCCAAAGGTTTGGGCTTTGGTCCAAATGGGCTTGGATACTAATGGGCCAACCAAGGTTTGGGCCCGATGGACTAAAGTAGATTGATATGGGCCAAGTACGGGCCTTGGCCCGATTGGTTATTCTGGTTTTGGGTCCACGGTTTGGGTCAAGATCCGGTATTGACCCGGTTTGACTTATTGGTCAATATTGGTCAAAATTAGTCAATAAAAGTCAACTAAAGCTTCTAGATTTCGGTTAGGGTTTAAGGTATACTATAATTTGGTCAACCAGAGTCAACTATGATCAATCTAGCTATCAATTGGTCGAATAGTCAAACATGCAATTCAATTAGGGTTAGGGTTCGGTCTAGAGTTGGCCGAAGACCAAAACCCTACGGGTTTGTGTTCTAGGTTCGGCTAGATCGGCTTGGTTCAAGGGTTTAGAGGTCTAGATCGGGTCTAGAGTTCTAGATCTAAGGCTTTTCGGTCATCCCAGTGTAGATCTAGGGTTCGAAGTCACGGATTTAGCAACAAAACAACAAGATCATTATCGAGCACAAGACATACACACACACTCGCACACAACCGTACGCATGCATGCTTGTAGGTTACGGGTTTATGGGGCAAGGATGCATGCCGAGACCATATGGCCTTGGCCATGGTCTCGGGTTCGAGCTTAGGGACAAATCAACAAGTAACCAAACAAAACAAGGAAGAGATTCGGTATACCTAGCTTGGATCGAACAATGAGATGCTCGGCTTGCTTGAACACGACGGACGAAGGGGATTATGGTGGGGTATGGTCGACGGCGTCAAGGGGGCAAATAGGGTTTAATGGTTGGCTTTAGCAATGTATTTATAGGGAGCTTGCTAGGGTTTACAATTGGAGTTTGAGTCAAACAAGGACTCTTTCAAAGGGATAAGGATAAGATTTAGAGGCAAGGGAACCTCACACCCTAGGGGTGTTCGGCCGAATGGGTCAAGCAAAGAGGGGAGGTCGGCCACTTAAGTGGTCGGTCAACCCTTTGTGTCGGGTTTGATGGTTCGTTCAATTCGAGTCACGTTTAGAATAGTTTGTTACGTTTATTACCTAACCGGGAAACTTATTGTTTTTAGAATTGTTTTAACTCAAATTGTGTCACCATAAGAAAGTAAAAATGTTGTGTTGACTAAAATAGTCAAACACTAATGTATGGTGTAAAAATATGTATGTTTGTTGTGTATAAGGAATGCCAAAAATAGAAATGTCTATAAGTAGAAACTTTCTAAATAAGGAAAGTTCTAGAAATGAAATGAAGTTACATACCGGAAATATCGAGTTGTCACATTCTCCCCTGGTTGAAGAAATTTCGTCCCGAAATTTAAGACGAAGCACGAACAGGAGAGACAACGAGAAAAAGATGTGGAAAATTCTTTCGCATCTGGTCCTCACGTTCCCACGTGAATTCAGGGCCTCTTTTGGAGTTCCATCTGACTTTAACAATTTTGACCTTGCTTCTTCGCAACTTTTGCTCTTTCCAGTCAGATATTTCAATTGGTTCCTCGGTGAAATGAAGTTTGTCGTCGATAATAATTTCTTCAGTAGGGACGATAAGCGAAGGATCATGAATAAACTTCTTAAGATTAGAAACATGAAATGTGTCGTGAACATTGCTGAGCTCATTAGGAAGACGAAGGCGATATGCAACAGCCCCGATTCTTTCAAGAATCTCAAATGGTCCGACATAACGAGGACTGAGCTTTCCTTTCTTACCAAAACGTTCAACACCTTTCCAAGGTGCTACTTTTAGTAAAACATGGTCGCCAACAGCGAACTCTAAAGGCTTTCGACGATTATCAGCATAACTCTTTTGTCGATCTCTGGCAGCCTTAATGCGATCTTTGATTTTAAAAATCTTGTCAGTCGTTTCTTGTAGAATTTCAGGACCAGTAATTTGACGATCACCAATTTCAATCCAACAAAGTGGCGAACGACACTTTCTTCCATACAAAGCTTCAAACGGTGCGGCCTTAATAGTCGTGTGATAACTATTATTATACGAGAACTCAGCTAAAGGGAGATGAGAATCCCAACTTCCACCAAAATCAATAACACATGCTCTCAGCATGTCTTCCAAAGTTTGAATTGTTCTTTCAGTCTGACCATCTGTTTGAGGATGATAGGCAGTACTCATATCGAGGCGAGTACCGAGAGATTTTTGCAACGATTGCCAAAAACGAGACGTAAAGCGACTATCACGATCCGAGATGATCGCGACTGGCACACCATGCCGAGATACAACTTCCTTTAAATAAATTCTTGTTAGCTTCTCCATCTGATCAGTTTCCTTAATAGGAATGAAATGAGCTGATTTGGTCAATCGATCGACAATTACCCAAATTGTATCATGACCACTAGATGTTCGAGGCAATTTGGTTATAAAATCCATAAAGATTTCTTCCCATTTCCATTCAGGGATCTCTGGCTGTTGTAGAAGACCGGAAGGCTTCTGATTCTCTGCTTTCACTCTAGCACAAGTTAAACATTTGCTGACATAAACTGCGATTTCTTTCTTCATATTTGGCCACCAATATAACTCTTTGACATCTTTATACATCTTGTCGGCACCAGGATGAATAGAATATTTGGATCGGTGAGCTTCATTCAAGATAACATTGCGAACACTTCCAAAATTCGGAACCCATAAACGATCCATGAAATAAAGAGTTCCGTCTACCTTTGCTTCTAACTGCTTCTCCATACCACGCAAAGCTTCACTTTTTATGTTCTCTACCTTCAAAGCTCCGATTTGGAATTCTTGAACTTGGGAAGATAGATTTGAACGAACAGAGATTGGAAGGGCTCGAACTCGACGAGGTTTAGGTTGCTCTTTCCGACTTAAGGCATCAGCTACCACATTAGCCTTACCAGGATGATACTTAATCTCACATTCATAGTCATTCATCAACTCTATCCATCTACGCTGTCTCATATTGAGATCTTTCTGATTGAAGATATGTTCTAAACTCTTATGCTCGGTGAATATTGTGCACTTGGTACCGTAGAGGTAATGTCTCCAAATCTTTAACGCGAAAATAACTGCACCCAACTCAAGATCATGAGTTGTATAATTCTTCTCGTGGTTCTTCAGTTGTCGAGAGGCATAGGCGATCACTTTGTCATGTTGCATCAATACACAACCTAGCCGTTGGTGCGAAGCATCACAGTACACCACGAAATTATCGGTTCCTTCACGGAGAGATAGAATAGGAGCAGAACATAATTTAGATTTTAGAGATTGGAAGGCTGATTCTTGCTTTTCACCCCAGACAAATTTCTCATCCTTATGTGTTAACACCATTAAATCCTTTGCAATCTTCGAGAAATTTGCTATAAACCTTCTATAGTAACCAGCAAGACCAAGGAATTGTCTTACTTCAGTTGGGGTCTTCGGAGCTTCCCAATTCTTTATAGCTTCTATCTTTGCAGGATCAACGTGAATACCTTCTTCGTTGATAATATGACCCAGAAATTGGACTTCACGCAACCAAAATTCACACTTGGACAACTTGGCGTACAACTTCTCCTTCTCCAACAACTCAAGAATGATTCTTAAGTGCTCTTCATGCTCTTTTATAGAATGCGAATAGATGAGAATATCATCTATGAAGACAATAACGAATTTATCGAGATACTGCTTGCACACTCTGTTCATGAGATCCATAAACACAGCAGGTGCATTGGTCAAACCAAATGGCATTACCAAATATTCATAATGACCATAGCGAGTTCTAAAAGCAGTTTTGGGCACATCTTCATCACGAACTTTTAACTGATGGTAACCAGATCGAAGATCGATTTTGGAATAGAAACTCGATCCTTGGAGTTGATCGAATAGATCATCAATACGGGGAAGAGGATATCGGTTCTTAATTGTTACTTTGTTCAATTCACGATAATCGATGCATATTCTCATTGAACCATCTTTCTTTTTAACAAAAAGGACCGGAGCTCCCCAAGGCGAGAAACTCGGTCGAATGAAACCAATATCAAGAAGTTCTTGTAATTGCGATGAAAGTTCTTGCATTTCAGACGGTGCAAGACGATAAGGAGAACGCGCGATAGGTGCGGCTCCCGGAATCAGATCAATACGGAATTCAACTTGTCTTTGAGGCGGCAGTCCAGGCAATTCACTAGGAAATACACCAGGAAAATCACGAACAATAGGAATGTCCTCAATCTTACGATCTTTGGACTTTGTGTCAACGACATGAGCAAGAAAGGCTTGGCATCCTTTACGAAGATATTTTTGAGCTTTCATGGAAGTTATGATTTTTATGTTTTTGTTTCTTTGTTCACCTTGAATTATTAAAGTTTCTGTTTTGGATAAGGGAATTCGGATTTGTTTGGTGTAACATATTATTTCAGCACGGTTTTTAGACAACCAATCCATCCCTATGACGATATCAAAACTTCCTAGTTCTACAGGCGCAATGTCTATATCAAAAATGTGATCATCTAGGTCAAGCTTACAACCTTTAAAAACTTCACTAGACCTAACAACTTTGCCATTTTCTAACTCGATTTCATAATTCACTTTGAAACGATTAGGTTTTTGATTTAAGAAACTTTTAAATTCGGTCGATACGAAACTCAAGTCGGCTCCCGAGTCAAATAAAATAGAAGCAAAATGATTGTTGACGATAAACGTACCAGTGACGGTATCAGGGTTCTCACGAGCTTCTTGAGCATTCATAACAAATGCACGACCACGACCATTTTGACGATCATTGTTGTTGTTGGCATTGCGATTGTTGTTACGATTGTTATTACGATTGCCATTGTTGTTGTTGCCATTCTGGTTATTGTTGTTCTGAAGTCTAGGGCAACGATTACGATAATGGTTAGAATCACCACACTCGTAGCAGACAGGATTCTTAGGAGGATTGTTGGACGAACACTTTCTGAAATTATGACCCCAGCGGTCACACTTGAAGCATTTCTCACACTGACCATCATGATGCCAGTTACATCTGCTACACAAGGGCTTGCTTCCAGCATATGACTTAGAATCTGAATTGGACTGATTGTTGTTCTGAGTAGAGGCAGCATAATTCTTAGTCTTTTGATATTTGTTCCCTTTGTGATCACGTTTGTTGTCGTAGGAACGCTTTCCATTTTCATTGTTCATGTTATCAGAAGATTTGCTAGACACCACCAGATTGTCTTTGAATGATCCACTTCTCATTGCATCATCAGTCAACCTTGTTGCACGATTCACAGCATCTTCGAATGTTGTCGGTTCAGAAGCAATAACATGAGTACGAATAAGATCATGAAGACCTTGGAGATACTTTTCAATGCGCTTGAATTCAGGAGAAACCATATGAGGAACGAGACGAGCGAGTTCTTGAAACTTAGTCGTGTAGGTAACAATATCAGATCCAACCATGGACAGATTCCATAGTTCCACCTCAACTTTTTGTAGCTCTCTCCTTGGAAAAAACTTCTGAGTTAACTGATCCTTGAACGTATCCCAAGTCATAGCATCAACAGTTGCACGACCTAAGACTTGCACTTGAGAATTCCACCAGGACAACGCTTCCTTGGACAACGTACTAGCAGCAAACTTCGTCATATTCTCAGGGGCACATTGAATAACACTGAAAATGGATTCCACCTTCTCAATCCAGTGGATGATAGCAATAGCACCTTCAGATCCAGAGTAGGTCGGAGGATGACAGGACGTAAAGGTCTTAAATGACTGACCCTGACGATTGGGATCTGAAGTTTAAATAAATAAGGAAAGAAAATGAGTAATAAGTTTAAAATAAGATAGAAATAATGAATCTTCTTTCATGGAGTCGTATATTATACCATTGTTTCCCACATTAGATGCACCAGTGGCATTTCCTCTTGCAGCGTTCATTTGAGGCATTGCTTCAGCGATACGGCGTTCCACCATTTGTTCGACAGTCTCAGCGTTTCCTCCTCGAGCCATTGATGAATTGCTGATACAAATAATATGACAAGAAATTAAGAAGTGAATAATATAGGAGGACTATAAGGAAAATATGTACTTATAATAGGGATCAAAGAGTAGATATACAACAGACGTAATAGTGGTAGTAGACGTAGATATAAATAGTCGTAATTATAGTATTAGTAGAGACATATAGAAAATACAATTATAAGAACAATAGAAATTACTAAAATATCACTTTTATTAAACACATTCCTAATACATAATAGTTTTATAAGTATGGCATATTTGCCAATACTAAAGAACAAAAATACTGAAATAGCTAAACATAAAATCTAATAACAGAAAAAAAATATAGACGATAGGTAGATGACTAATCATCTTCTTCTGGCTGCTGGTCGTTTTCTTGTCGTCATGTAGAGTTCACCATCCTTCACCAGTCGATAGAGATAAGGACGCTCTCCAGGCTTGAGGTCAGGGGGTCCATTGGGATACACCGGGATAGGAGGCTGAGTAGGATGAAACCAATCTGCTGACGATATTGGGAAAGGCGTCGGTATAAACACTGGTTTGGGAGACGGAGGAGGCGTAGCACGTCTTCTAGACGTGTCGGTACTCTGATCACTGTCGTACTCTGGTTCTGACGAAATATTAATAACACTTGCTGACGACATTCTACTAAACACAACGCATAAAAGTTTATTAGGTTATGAAGTTGTAAGGCTTACTGACATATGCTATCTATAACACTAAGGCAATACTAACTAAGGCAAATGTTCTAAACTAAGAACAATGGAACTTCAGGATATGAGACTGAGCATGCCATGATTATTTTGATTTTTATAAAAGTGTTTGTTTTTCCCAAAAATCTTTTGTAATTATAGACTAGGCTTGCTAATTCACTATAACTTAAGCTCTGATACCACTCTGTCACACCCCGCCAAAAATGAGTTTTACTTCATTTAAAATGTTTTGCGGAAGAACGAAGGTGTAACGTTCATGACAACATAGCAAAAATTAAGTAAACAAACAACCACGCAGTAACGAAAAATAAACGTTTGTTTCACTTTCCAAAAGTAGAAAGTTTCCTAAAATAGAAATTGTTTGAAATGAAATGATTGTTCGTAAACTTAATGTTTTAATCATGGCTCACGACAATCTCAATGCTCATATCCTCCAACTCCACTGCACCTAATTACCTGGAAAAACATAAATAGTAAAAGGGTCAACAATAATGTTGAGTGAATCCACAGGGTTAATGTTTATGATGAAAGTAAAGTGATTTGCTCCCCAAAATGTTTGTTAAGAAAATGGTTTATGACTTAAAATGTATAAGGTTCAACACTCATATGATATGAGTAATAAGTATGAAATGTTTAGTATAGTTGTAGAATGTATACAACTACTAGTTATGTTTATGAAAAAGTGTTGAACAAAATGTTGTGTTTGACATCGCATGAACTGTTATCCCCAACAGGTAGCTAGTCTATTGAGTTAATATACCAACCCCTAAGTCCACAATCAACACTTCAACTCCAGTATGTTATGTTATTTTATGGATATACACTCCCGGAGATATCTTGGATAAACCAAGTAATGATCAAACGTTCGTTGGGAGGATGAGTGTCAGCCAATAGTACTATCTGCATATCCATGGTCTAGATCCACTAGTTAATGATTGCTGGTAACCTTAGTCCGGTATAATAATTTTTTGTCATGCCAACGCGATAATGAAAATGTATAGATGTTGAACAGTCATAGCAAAACAGTAGCAGTTGTGTTTATGTTTTCCACCCCAAAGTTTATAAAACAGTTAAAAGAGAAAAAGGGGTCTGTGGACTCACCTGGCAACGCTTAGCAACAAGAGACTTAAGTCAGAGGAATCCTTGGGAGACTCCTAGCTTCCTAAATGATTTAACTACTGATTAGACTAAGCTAACACAGGCGATACTATATACGATATAAGTTAAGCAATATGTATTACATGTTATGTTTTATGTTTCGTGACATCGAACGAACTTAGATTATTGGACCTTATTAGGGTGATATGAAATGAAATGAAATGAAATGAAATGAAATGAAATGAAATGAAATGGGCTACGAAATAAAATGAAATGAAATGGGCTTGGGTTAGGCTTATTGGGCCTAGATTGGGCCTATTGGGCCTAATGGGCTTGCTGGGTTGGGCCACTTGGGCCTCTTATTGGGCTTAGGTCCACTTAGGTTGGGCCTTGAATTAGGCTTGGCCCAATTGGGTTCGGTTTGGTTGGGTATGGGCCAAAGGTTTGGGCTTTGATCCAAATGGGCTTGGATACTAATGGGCCAATCAAGGTTTGGGCCCGATGGACTAAAGTAGATTGATATGGGCCAAGTACGTACCTTGGCCCGATTTGTTATTCGGGTTTTGGGTCCACGGTTTGGGTCAAGATCCGGTATTGACCCGGTTTGACTTATTGGTCAATATTGGTCAAAATTAGTCAATAAAAGTCAACTAAAGCTTCTAGATTTCGGTTAGGGTTTAAGGTATACTATAATTTGGTCAACCAAAGTCAACTATGATCAATCTAGCTATCAATTGGTCGAATAGTCAAACATGCAATTCAATTAGGGTTAGGGTTCGGTCTAGAGTTGGCCGAAGGCCAAAACCCTACGGGTTTGTGTTCTAGGTTCGGCTAGATCGGCTTGGTTCAAGGGTTTAGAGGTCTAGATCGGGTCTAGAGTTCTAGATCTAAGGCTTTTCGGTGATCCTAGTGTAGATCTAGGGTTTGAAGTCACGGATTTAGCAACAAAACAACAAGATCATTATCGAGCACAAGACATACACACACACTCTCACACAACCGTACGCATGCATGCATGTAGGCTACGGGTTTATGAGGCAAGGATGCATGCCGAGACCATATGGCCTTGGCCATGGTCTCGGGTTCGAGCTTAGGGACAAATCAACAAGTAAACAAACAAAACAAGGAAGAGATTCGGTATACCTAGCTTGGATCGAATAATGAGATGCTCGGCTTGCTTGAACACGACGGACGAAGGGGATTATGGTGGGGTATGGTCGACGGCTTCAAGGGGGCAAATAGGGTTTAATGGTTGGCTTTAGCAATGTATTTATAGGGAGCTTGCTAGGGTTTACAATTGGAGTTTGAGTCAAACAAGGACTCTTTCAAAGGGATAAGGATAAGATTTAGAGGCAAGGGAACCTCACACCCTAGGGGTGTTCGGCCGAATGGGTCAAGCAAAGAGGGGAGGTCGGCCACTTAAGTGGTCGGTCAACCGTTTGTGTCGGGTTCGATGGTTCGTTCAATTCGAGTCACGTTTATAATAGTTTGTTACGTTTATTACCTAACCGGGAAACTTATTGTTTTTAGAATTGTTTTAACTCAAATTGTGTCACCATAAGAAAGTAAAAATGTTGTGTTGACTAAAATAGTCAAACACTAATGTATGGTGTAAAAATATGTATGTTTGTTGTGTATAAGGAATGCCAAAAATAGAAATGTCTATAAGTAGAAACTTTCTAAATAAGGAAAGTTCTAGAAATGAAATAAAGTTACATACCGGAAATATCGAGTTGTCACATAATCCTACTTTTAGAGACACAATTTATTGTAAATTGTGGCTAATGGTTACCATATAGCCACATATCGTTATATTGGTGCTAACTGCAAGCCCGACTTTAGACACATAACTGCAAGCCCGTTATACAATGTGACTAATCTATTATGTATTGTCACGTGTAGTTATATTGAGGGTGACCGTAGAGTTCTTATAGACACATAAGAATTGCACTGCGAAGAGCACTAAAAAATTTAATTCATGACTTTTGATATCATTTGGCCACACTAAAAAAATTACCAACATGCTTATTATTTCCTTTTTTACCTGTTAAACCCGATTGGTAATTGTCAAACCCTAGTAAAAACCCGAGTTAAACCGTTAAATTGTCAGCCAAAGAATTGCACTGCGAAGAGCTATTATTCAAATGGCCCCAAATGGCCACACAACGTGAAAGGCATAAGGGACTCAAGCTTTAATTGCTTCAACATAGTTGGTGCACACTTCTTTTTGTAGTGAATGTAATTCCCCGACTTTCATACAAATACAATGTGGGATAATATTTAGCCACATTTAAACCAATTAACGTGACAATTGGTTGCTTTTAGACACATAATCAATTTAATTGTAGTCGTAATCTTGTTATAGCCACATGAAAAATTTAGTGACTTTCGTTTGTCCTATAGCCACATGACTCACACATATGACACACAATAATAATCATGGTTGTATACTAACTTTCACCGAAAACGACTTCATGTCGCTCATAATCACATATTCCCACAAACACTAGTATCAGACTTAATCATGTCTATTATTTGCCCTTTAGCCACATAAGTCATTATCACATATATGTGAGCCCTGATAATATTTAGCCATATTTAACCTTATTAACATGACAATTTGCTAGTTGTAGACACATTTATTTACGATTAAATGGTGATTATAAACTAATTATAGAGACATAATTTTAATTTTACCTTAACCATTGCTATTTAAAGTTATGGCCACACATAATTTTAGTTTTATCTTGATTTGATTTAGGGTATGGAAAATATCCATCATATAGCCACACAGACAAAAAAAGTTTAGAGTGACTATTGTTTAATGTATAGCCACATAACACACACAATAATGACCGTGGCTGTGTACTTCTTTCGACAACAATGAATTTCATGTGGCAAATGAATACCAATTTTTGGACACACAAGTAGTTGATTCATGTGGCTAAATATGTGTCTTTCGCCTCACGTATAAACCGTCACAAAATAATGTCACGATTAACAAAAAAAATCATGGCGAAAAGTGTGACATATGGCCACGGTACATTATCGTGGCTAGCAATGGACACATATATCCTGTTAAATCATGGCTAAAGTGTTCAAATGTAATTTGCAATTGCCACAATAATTTAGTGAAAATGTGGCTTAAACAACATTAGAATATTATTTGTGATATTTAGCCACACGAACATGTCAACCTGTGGCGAGGTTGTTTAAAAACAAACTGTGGCCAAAAGCTATTTTTGTACTAGATACTTTTGGTTGGTTATGGGAATATTTTTAGGGGAAAAATGGACCAGTGCGTATTATTGTGCATATATAATAATTCTATTGCATTGGTGATGTCATTGGGGAATTGTGGCCCAAGAATTACTAAAGCGATGACTAGGAAATTGGATACAGTGGTAATCAATGAGGTTGTAATAGAAACAGTATCGACTAACGTCACGTGTATGATAAGAAAAATCGCGTGTATGATAAGAACTAGGAGTGTTTTATGTGGGACGAGTACCCAAATATGTTTGTTGAGACAAAATAATACTAGGATTATTTTCTTGCATCTTGCCTTTGTGATTGGAGAATGTTGTCTCCAAGATTAACTGAAGAGTGTACCAAGTGATTTATGAGGTGATTAATGAGGCTGTGTCGAATCAGGTTACGACTGAAGTGGGGCGAGTGATTTTTGAGACTATCCCAGAGATTTTGGAGCGAGTCGTGTTCAAGAGAGACATTGGTGAAAGTCGTCAACAACTGAGTGTAGGAAAACCTTGTAGGATTCACATGGCGGAACTTGAATCCCACATACTTGATTACTACTAATCAATGGCATCACTTGAATGATGAGATGAATAAGAAAAATACCTCTTGGATTGCTAAAGATTAATCCACCTCTACTGCACAACCTGAACACGTTGCAAGACCGCGTTGTACCAACAAAGCAACACACTAAACGAGTGTGTGTGTGTGTGCGCGTCGAACAAGAAACCGAAGAACCCTATGGGGTTCTTCTCTCGACCGTCGGCCGAAGGGAGGGAGGGGGATTTGGGCTTTGAGCGTGTAATGTGATTAACCTAAAACCCTTGTCCCTTAGTCCTTATTTATAAGGTAATAAGTTACAGTTTAGGTCCTTGGAGTTTAATTATGGTTATTCTTATAATTAAACTTCCTATTGACACTTTAAACCCTTGGACTTTTACTAATTAATTAATTGTCTATTAATTAACTGTCCGTTAAATATTTAACTTAATATTTAACCTTCCTCATAAATAATAATTAACTTATTATTATTTATTCTCTTCTTTATAATTAACTTAACTAGTTAATTATACCACACAACTTACTTTATTCGGTTGTCCATTATTGTGTCTGTACTGGTGTGACCCTTTAGTGTCTTATAACATTGGACACGATGACACGTGTGATTATCTGTGAACATAAATCCAACAGACTCCCACTTATGCAAGATAAGCATCACTTGCTTATCATCGTAGTTGGCCTAAAGCGGTCCCTAGCCAGACATTTTGGATAACCATGTTATAAGATCTCTTACATCCAGAGATAGTATTCATACTGATGAATTACACTTTCAGATTTTTCCTTTCGCATCATGATATTTCTTAATAAGAGTAATAGACATGGAGCAGGGATCTTGTTCTATATAGTCATATTTTCTCGATCCGGATTTTGACTTTCTGCAGTTACGGATTACCAAATGATCCAATCATTCACCGAACGCGGCCACGCTTTTCAGTACTCTTAATCGTCGAGCGGCCATGAAATATCTCTTCTAATTAAAGAAGGTTCAAATTCCATCTTGACTATTTGCATTTTCTCGAGCACGACTTACACTGTCTTAGTCAAGTTCCTTATGATCACCCTTTTACGGTGTGACGTTAGATAAGCGCTAAAGATAAGAAGTTATCGCGTCTCAAGCCAAATATCTCAGGTCAGAGGACATCCACTCGAAATTACTTATGCTTGGGCTCCATGAAGTAATCTCGATCTTTTGGTCACGTCTAATGTTTAGCAAACTCTGTAAACATCTACGAATATTTATTTTAACAACACTTGTTTCTTTATTCAATAACTATGAATAGATAAATATTCATAATGGCATTAACTCCTGATCTAGCTCCCACTAAATTCAAGCAACCATAGACATTTTGATACTCAATAAACTTTGTGTATCATGGATAGGTTTAAAACATGTTAACAATAGATAATATGAAATTATTACGTAAAACTTTCTATTTCAATCCCACGAAATATTATTACATAATGAATCGATTTCAAATTCATCTATGGGCTATAATCGAAAATACTGTCTACCAATTTCAAGGTACTGCATTCCTATTGCGCTTGCATGCCTCTTATGCTTTGGTCCAGATAGTGGTTTAGTCAACGGGTCAGCGACGTTGTCATCCGTTGGTATTTTCTTAATTAGAACATTACCTTCTCTGACATACTCACGTATCAGATGATATTTCATGCGTACATGCCTGGTCTTTTGATGCTCTCTTGGTTCAACAGCTTGCGCTATTGCACCAATGTTATCACAGAATATTTTGATGGGTCTAGAGATACTGGCAATAATTCCAAGATCCTCGATAAAATTCTTAAGCCACATGGCTTCTTTTCCAGCATCATTTGCCTTAATGTACTCAGCTTCTGTAGTCGAATCTGCTATCGTATCTTGTTTCTGACTCTTCCAAGATATAGCTCCTCTGTTTAGTGTAAACATAAACCCCGATTGTGACTTGTAATCGTCCCTGTCGGTTTGGAAGTTTGCATCTGTGTATCCAATTACACGCAGTTCTTCCACTGAACCTCCAAAGACCAAGAATATATCTTTTGTCCTTCTCAAATACTTGAGAATGTTCTTGACAGCCACCCAATGGGCCTCACCAGGGTTCTTTTGATATCTGCTCGTAAGACTTATGGAGTAAGCAATATCGGGCCTAGTACATAACATGGCATACATTATTGATCCAACTGCCAAAGCATATGGAATCAAACTCATCCTAGCTTGTTCTTTGCTAGATGTAGGACTTGAGTTTTGTTCAGTGTAATACCATGTGTCATTGGAATGAAACCTCTCTTGGAATCGTTCATACTTAATCTCTTCAGTACTTTGTCAATGTATGTACTTTGTCTATGGAGATCTTTATACACAGTATAAACGCGGCTTCTCCCAAGTCTTTCATCTGGAAACAATTTACCTAACCAGGATTTTACTCCTTGTAATGCTGGTATATCGTTTCCTATAAGAAGTATGTCGTCAACATACAAGACTGGGAAGATTACTATGCTCCCACTGAATTTTGTGTAGACACACGCCTCGAAATCACTCTTGACAAAACCATATTCTTTGATTCTTTTGTCAAAGTGTAAGTTCCAGCTCCTAGATGCTTGCTTTAACACATAAATAGATTTTAGCAACTTGCATACTTTGTTAGGATTCCTTGGCTCAGTAAAACTATCCAGTTGTATCATGAATATGTCCTCTTTTAACTCCCCCTTAAGGAAGGCGGTTTTAACATCCATCTGCCATATCTCATAATCGTAATATGCTGATATGGCCATAAGAATTCTAATTGACTTAAGCATTGCGACTGGTGAGTAGGTTTCAGAAAAATCCACATCATGTGTTTGCGTGAAACCCTTCGCGACTAGTCGTGCTTTGTAAGTATGCACTTTCCCATCCATGTCAGTTTTCTTCTTGAAAACCCACTTGCAACCAACAACTTTTGACTGTGGTGGCAAGTCTTATAACACCCAGACTTGGTTGTCATACATGGATTGCATCTCTGCTTCCATAGCTTCGAGCCAATTCTTGGACTCTATGCCGTCAGCAGCCTCGCTGTAGGTCAATGGTTTTAGTGGATTTGCATCATCTTCATCGATCATGAATCCAAGATACCTATCTGGTTCTTGGCGTGGTCAACTAGACCTACGAGGATTACGTGTTTCTTCTTCTTCAACCGGTGGTTCTGGTTGAGGATCAACAATTCTTTGTTGAACCACTTGTTCGACTGTAGTCGTAGGTGGATCTTCATTCTCTTCAATTTCTTGAAGTTCTATTTCTTTTCTTGGAGTTTCTATCCCGAGAAACTTCTCCTCTAAGAAGACACCTTTCCGAGCAACAAAAAGTTTGTTGTTTTCTTGATGATAGAAATAATATCCTAAGGTTTCCCTTGGATATCCAACGAAGATACACTTATCTGAGTTGGGGTTGAGTTTGTCTGTGAATGTTCGTCTAACATATGCCTCACAACCCCAAATCTTGAGAAAAGACAATTTTGGCTTTTTATCCGTCCAGTGCTCGAACGGAGTCTTTTCTACTGACTTGGTCGGAACCTTATTTAGTGTGAATGCTGCAGTCTCGAGTGCATGTCCCCAAAAATATAGTGGTAGGGGAGTTCGACACATCATTGAACGTACCATGTCTAACAAGGTGCGATTTCTCCTTTCTGATGCACCGTTCATCTGAGGTGTATACGGAGGTGTGAGTTGTGAAACAATCCCACATTCTTTCAAATGATTGTCGAACTCTTGGCTCAAATATTCGCCTCCCCGGTAAGTGACTTTATTTTCTTGCCCAGTTGGTACTCTACTTCCCTCTGATATTCTTTGAACTTGTCAAAGTTTTCAGACTTTAGTCTCATAAGAAAGACATAACCATACCTACTGAAGTCGTCCGTAAAAGTAATGAAGTAGTGGTATCCACCTTTGGGTTCTGGAGTAAAGGGTCCACACATTTCAGTGTGTATAATCCCTAATAACTCGCCTACCCTTCCATTGTAATGGTTGAAAGGGTCTTTTGTCATCTTGCCAGATAAACAAGCTTCGCATATGGAGTATGATTCCAAATCAAATGGTTCTAGAATTCCATCATCGTGGAGCTTCTTTATGTGAGTCTTGTTTATATGACCTAAACGACAATGCCAAAGATAAGTTTGATTCAAGTTACTCTTAAATCTTATACTTATATGATGTCTCGTTCTATGTTATTTAGATTTAGCGTATATAGACGATTATGAGAGTTACCTTTGAAATATAAAATGTCATCTTTTAAACAAGAAATTGTTTTACCACAAAACTCATAATAAAAACCACTGTTTATAAGTAAATAAAAAGAAATAACATTCTTAATAAGTCTAGGAACATAATAACAATCTTTAAGTTCCAAAACTCTTCCTGAAGGCAACTTGAGACAGTATGTTCCTACGGCTTTAGCTCCAACCTTAGAACCTTCACCTACTCGTAGTTCAACATCTCCTTGCCCCAGCCTCCTGTTCTTCTTAAATCCCTGCAAGTGATTGCAAATGTGATGACCACATCCGGTATCCAATACCCAGGATTCACTAGAAGTAACGAGACAATCAATCATAAAGATACCTGAATCACTGAAAAATTCAGTGTCCAACAGTCCCACATCGGACGTGTGTTCGCAAATATCCTTGCTGCCACAAGTTGGGCAACACAAATCAGCAAAGTCTCTTAACCAATCATCGAACTCATCCATCTGAACCTTAGGAAGTGGTTCTTCCTCTAGCCTTTGAACATCGCGTATACACATGAGATTCTCATGTAAGCCTGCGACAGTCAAGTCAAAACTCCCAACTAGACGTACTACCTTGTCCTGATAGTATGAGTGAGGGATCCAAACCAAAACAAGACTTGTTCATGTTGGTTTGATGTGCCAGTAACTTGGCTGAGACAATCTAGTAACCTTCTTATGTCAGTAAGATGGTCACTCTGTGGTTTATCTTCTTGCATTTTCTTTGACAAGATTTCTTGCAAAATGATTTGCTTACTATCCTTTGTACTTTAGGAAGTTCCTAAAATGCACCTTCCAAATCTTGTAATTTGGACCAGTAAGCTTCCATTTGCCAGTATTGAGCCTTCGTGATTTTATCGGTGAGTAAAACGGAATTTCTGATAATACATACATCTATAAGAAAAACAACAAACGGTTAGTGTGATTATATAAATAAATAACTTCTAATTTTATTACCCTTTAAGAATAATGATTAGACTAGGATCCGTATTTCACGCTCTCCAATGCAAGGTTTGGGCACTTCCCATTGGAGCCACGCTATTTCTGGTAGGTATCGCCATACCGATCGCCTCTAGACTAGAAACGATTCCTAGATGTTCAGGATATCAAGTTGAACAACAAACTTGTACATGTTTTAATCCCTCTAGTGCATTTTGGACTGGGACTCCCGATTATCACCAAAATAAATCGCACCACCTAAGACAGTGTGATGCCTTGCGCCGGAACTCCCGATTATCACAAGACCCTACACACCCTAACACTCGCAATGATTTGAATCCACATCTAAGGTTCTTTCTCCTTACAATGTGAATATCGTTAAACAAGTGAGGTGTTCCATTAGGTGGGTCGTACTCTTATCTAAGATTTTCTAAAAAGGATTTTCCTTTGTTCGAAAAACTTTAGCCAGTGTTTAATTCCTTTGAAAATTAGTTAGTTTTATAAAGAGAAACTTGTTTATAAATTCCACTTTTAAATTTCAACCTTTTAAAACTTGGTTTATTAAACAAAGACTTGTTCATAAATCCATTTTAATTTAAAATTAGATTTTATAAATGTACTTTTATAAAAATCTCCTTTTATTAAAAAAATTGGTTTTATAAACTAACTGTTTATAAATGCCACTTTTTATCTCAAATAAATGTTTAAAGAAATAAATAAATGCAATTTAAATTCCCATGTCATAATCCCAAAGACTTGGTTTTGTGTTTGTATATTTTAAATAAAGAATATTAATTTAATTTTCGAAAATTTTAAATAATTCCGAAAAGTATAAATAAACACAATGTCACAACTTTTGGGTTATGTCATTCTAAATGAATAATTAAACTGATAATAATTAAATTACCCATAAATACTGATTTCTATTTTCAGCCTTAATTTAATAATTATATTGATTTTAAAGAACTTTTAAAACCATTTAAATTTAAATGTTATTATATTTATTATATTCGAGAAAAAAATAAACCATTTAAATGTTTTAATTTTGACGCCTGATTTGATCTCGCGTACCCATATGTCCGAAACTGAGCCTTGGATAAACGAAACTAGATCAATTACATAATGTGGGAAAAACTGGATCGCGAGACGAGACCCGAACCGAGGCTCGGTCCGGTTCGAATGTTGAACCGGTTTGACCGGACCCGAGTTCGACCGTAGCTCGGTCTTGCTCGATTCGACCGAACCCCTTTTCCCTTTTTTTTATTTAATTTTTACTTTTACCGAAATAATAATAATAATAAATAAATAAGTAAAATGTGTTATTCTAATACTAAGAATAACAAAACTTTCCTTATTTTGTCTAAAGCCTAATTTGTCCAATGATCTACCAAATCTCGGTTGATTATTTACTTGCACTAATTTTTCTAGGGTTTTTACTAGACAAAAAAAGAAACCTAATTCTTTTTATCTTGAAACCTATTCAATCCAATTGCTCAAAACTTAAACAATTTTATTTGTTTAACTTTTCTAGGCTTCTTTTCTAGATAAAAAAAAAACTTTATATTTATATATATACATATATTAAAAATTTTCTCATTTGATTTATTTTAATAATTTATTCGCTTAACTTGATTTATTAATTTCTTATGGCTCGGTAATTTCTTAGTAATAATAATTTTTCCTCATAATTTATTATGGCGATCTTCTCATGACCGACTTATTAACAACATTCTTATAGCTCTAATTTCATAATTTCTCATTATTTATATAATTATAGTACTTGCCGCTTCTCATTTACACAATTACTCTCGATTTATGAACTTCATACAGCTTGATAATTATACCATCACATGAAATCAATTATTCTCAAGTATTCTTATAAATTCTCTAATCACATGCATATATATTACTCAACACCATAATTTGATTCAAAAATTTTCTCGACTAGATTTAATAATTTCTCATAATAAGGTTTTTCTCATTTATCTCGATTAGAATAATTCATAATAAGTTCTCATACTTTTATCACCTCTTATTATCTCATTATATTCACACAGGAATACTTTCTTGATTTAAAAGTTACTCTTATAAACTCCTTAGCCAATTATATACTCATAACAATTATAAATAACACATATCAAAATTTTCTCTCGGTAATTCCATTAATTTACCCTACTCAACTCCACTTGGAGAAAACTCGTCCCCGAGTTTGAAATTGGCACTCAAAATCTCATATTATATACTCATAGAATTCGTTACGAACACTCAATGGTTCCGTTTGTTGTTTCTCATTTAATTTCATATTTTAACGTTTATATGATTACTCAATAATTAACTCTTATGCACAGGTGTGAGTCGGTCCCAACGTATACTCTTTACGCCCCCCTCACAGCCCTACTCATTAAATTTTATCACTTTATAAAAGAATTCATTGCTCTTATTAGGTGTTAGCTTTCTCATTAACCTTCTCATGGATACTGACATCCTTATTAGATTTTCTCGATTATAACTCATTACTCTTTATTAGTCTCATAATTACTTCTCTATCATTGTCTCATTAATAATTAGTCATTTTATGACTCCTAATAAGTCAATCTTGTTACATTTATTAGCACCACAATATTTATTTGGCGTTACTCATTCACGATTATTTCTTGTTCAAATCTCAGTATTAAATTCTCATTTTTGGCTTACTCATAGCGTGTTTGGTATTATTATTACCATATAACAATTTTTTCGTTAAATAGGTTTCTCATTTCATTCGCAGTGAACACATCTCGTAAATTTTCTCTTAATGTAAAATTAAATCAATATGGTTTCGCATACAACTTTCTCAATTTATTAAACTTTACTCAATTTGTAACACCCCTCATGATCTCATTAATCGTCATTTATATCATTATCACCCTTGGTTTCTTCTTGAATTATGTTTATAGACTTCACAAAAATTTCTTATATCAACTTGTATCAAGGAAAATTTAAAAATTTTAAAATAAATAAAATAATCATTTTCCCCAAAGTACAAGTACACGAAAGGTCCCACTCTTTAAAAATTTTAGAACTGAACCGTCACATGGTTGAATGCGGAAAATAAAGTAACTGTTTTAAAAACAGCTGACTCAAAATAAAAGTTTTTAATCCAAATCCATAAAAGTTTATCGAGTAACAGCTCATCCAATGCACTTGCTCTAGTACCTGCAAAATTGGAGGGAGTGTTTGGGGTCAGCCACCGCTGAGTGAATAATCAACACAATAAAAATACACATACAAACAATCCACACCACATAAGTGATCCCTAAAGACTCTACTCAATTCTCGATTATTAGGCCTTTTATTAAATTTCACTTGGTTCGCCAATGCCGGACGATCCCAACGCCCACCAGCGCCTCACCGCAGCACCCCCTTCCAACACCCACCAGTGTCCCGCAGTACCACGCTGACAGTCGTGAATTGTACTTGGCTTACTCTGGGAAGAGTTGGCTAATCTCATGAATCTCAAATATAGTTAGTTAGTTTTATTAACGTGTTGACCCGTTACAACATGTACTCATATAAAACTAGCAGCTCAAGCTCAAGTATATCATCTCATAGATATACAACCACATAACACAACTCAAGTGTATATAAACTCATAATCACATATCAAGTACACAGATCATTCGCAACAACAAGCTCAACTCAATCAATCACAGTTCATAACATATAGCACGTAATCATGAATCAAATGTAAGTGCAAGTTTAGAGTGAGATTACCCACCTCGAATAGACGTATGCTCCTAGATATCCTTGGTGCCGAAGAGCGTCTCTAACGAAGTCCAAAGAGATCCTACATAGCACAATGAAGCTCGGATTAGAAATTGACTCAAAGGTAGTTTCAGTAGAAACTGAACAACACTCAGCACTCTCACGGGGACGGCCATAACTCTCAAACCATTCACTAGATTTGTCCCAAATTTTTACTGTAGCTAAAAGACTCAAAGGAATACATTTCATCAGAAGACTTCGGAAACTGAAACTAAACAGAAGTATCTCAAAACAGGCTCACAAGTCAGAAAAAGCTGAACCGAAGACTATCCTGCGACGGTTTGCAAAGACAGCAATATCTTTTAAACGACAAATCAGATTAACGAGCCGTCAGCGGCAAAGGAAAGAGGACTCAGAAAACTAGAGACCAACTCGGGCCAAAAATCTAAAACCGTATTCTAACTGTGGTAAAAACGGACGTGAACTCAGAGGGCAGATTCTGCCAAAATTTAGCTTAACGATTAAAAACCCGTTTCGAATCCCGACAACAATCCGTTCATTCCCGAGGCACCCGACATCCCCGAGGTTCATTTTAACTTCGAAACATGTTTACTATTAATCTAGTCTTTTATTTGAAATTCTAAATCGGTTTAGGAAACCAAGAACCTAAAGGTTCGGTTTCCGGGTTCCTCGATCATTAAAATGTTTAGCCAATTTATCAACTAGTTTTGACCCAACCCTTGATCCGACACCCCTGAAATCAGCGGCTCGAAACCAACAACAACCCGAGATAAGATAGAAACAAGAATAGTTTTGACAGCAAATGAATATTTAAGCAAAACTCGGCAAGTTACTAAAACAACAAAAGAAACTAGTTAACAATTCAAGACTTAACCGTATCCCACTCGGGTTCAGCATCAAAACCAATAAAACCCGCAACCTTATTAAATCAGTTACTCTTGAAATAAAATCATACGAATAAGAGTTAATCATGACGAAAAGATTGGACCACGAAAAAAAATAAAGAATTCTACCGGCTCGGTGATTCACTCTCTTGGCCTGCTCGGTTAGAATCTGCACACCCATACACTTGTTGGCTTGATTTCTAATTCAGGAATACAATTCTCCAATTCCTTCTCTGCTCGGTTAGAATCACCAGAAAATAGTTGTTGCTTCAACGATTAAAATTCAATCAGGAGGGAAATCGAAAAGAAAGAAAAGAAAGGGAAGGTTTTTACCGGACAACGCTCGATAACGCAATACCGAATAGTTGAAGCCTCTTGTTCGATCTTAGGCCTGCTCGATCACTGGTACAAATCAGACATGGGAACAGCGAGAAATAAAAAATCGGGAATCATAGAACAAGAGAAACAAAAGAAGGGAACAAGAATCCTACCGATGACTACAACCTGCTCGTTCTCGATCCTCTCTTCTTCTGCTGCCCGACGATTGCACAAAGCCTGGTGGGTTTCGATTAGAGATGCTATTACGACAGGCTAGGGATTAGGGATCGAATGTGATTAGGAATAGGCTATAAGCCTTAATACGAAAACAAGCTGGCAACCCATTTAGGCCTTAAGTCCGACATCTTCAAAACTTGGGCTGGACTCCTCACAACTCTAGATTTCGGACCCATCTCATAGCTGGCCTTCTAATCTGATTGATTAACATCTCGGGCTCTCTTTCTCCCCACAAAACCGGATACATATCATCCTTACACAAATATCTCGTGTACTCGGTTTTCTCCTAACCGGTTCAGAATCTAAAACGCCATTTAATTATTTACCACATATAATTAAATAGACATAAAATGATACGTTGAACTAAATAATACTCGCAATTATTTAGTTACGAAACGTCACCCAATTAAATACCCGAATTAATTACGCGTAAAAGCACATAACACATATAATCTCAATCAAATAGATACACATAATTTATTTAATAAAAAGTGAATAATTCAATTACGATAATTTTTAGGGCGTTACAACTCAACTCCACTTGAAATAGGCTTCGTCCCCGAAGTCATGGCTCGGAAGAAGCTAAGGGTAGCGATCTCGCACCTCAACTCAGACTCGTTAACGACACACATTCTCAGGTAGGAAAAACGATAAGGCTATAAATAAAAAAGGAAACTCCTCATGGTGACCCCTTGATCAGAATGAACTCTGACTCTGGCAATTGCTCACGCAAATCTTCCATCTCTAACGGCGCAAAAAGATAAGGCTAAAAGAAATAAGATCGAAGCGCTCTCCAAGGACCTCGGTTTAGCGACGAAAGGATGTCGACAATAAGCACAAATAACCACGATACTCCGCTGAAGGCGTCTTCTTGTTCTCGCAGCTGGACTCGGTTCCTGCACCCAGCAGTCAACGTTGCGTTGGATCTCCGATTCAACTCCACTTGGAGAATTGTTACGGTTTGGTTGTTGCGACAGATGATCTCGGCGTGGTACTCGGTCATCCAACCCGTGCTCGCAATCATTCTCGTCCCTCTCACGGCAATAGAAATAAGTTTTATGGGTAAAACTTTCCCACACAGTTCCAACAAACTATCACTTTTACGCTTTATCAACATATAAAATTTTATTATTGGCAAGCTCTCCCAATAAGTAGTATCTCAAGGTCCTCTACTCTACAGGACACTAGTTTGTTTTATAGCAAAATGAATAATTTAGCGATTCACACCGCTATCAAACCACGCATAACGAGTACATAATTCACATAAATGTATTTTATCACACATAAACCTCAGATAGTAGGCAACTCATGCCTCTTAATTACTCAATTTGCATATACTCAAATGCACACCCTGAAATCTCTACATCTTGTTTTTAACTCAATGCAAGCCATATTATCAATTTAGACTCAATCTCATTTAATGACTTCCCATCAGTCAACATAATGTTAACGTTTACTCGCTTTTACGATTCTTCATGTGTTCCAAATTAATAATTTTTATTACTGTAACGAATAAATCCATACTTAATCTGTGTTATTGGTTCTCTTGCTATCTTCAATTTAACAAATTCTCGTTGATTCTTTTTAATATTACTCGTTAAACTCATTTTAATAATACTTATCAATTTTCTTAATGATTTTATCATCGAACTCGTTAATTATTTTCTCGCTTTATTTTCATTTAAATTGTCTCTTGATCAATTTGACCAAAAGTCCACTCATTAATTTCATTTATTTTTAAGTCTCAAACGCTTCAATCTAATATTTTCTCTTTACATGGTTAGTTAATTAACTCGTTAATTCTCATGTACTTGATTACTCAGCTATTTTCTCGTTTTCAACAAAAACTTCCTCATTACTTTATATTTTTAGCGTTTCCTCAGTTTTGCAACTCATAGCATTTTAATAACATTTTATTGCTTAATTCACTAAATATTTTTCTCATATGCTCATTTTAATAACTATTCTTGATTTAATAATTACTCAATAACGCATAATATTTGACGACATTCAATTTAATAATTTAACTTGATAATCCCCTTAAATGTAATATTTGCTTACAATTAAAATTTTTCTCATTTGATTTATTTTAATAATTTATTCGCTTAACTTGATTTATTAATTTCTTATGGCTCGGTAATTTCTCAGTAATAATAATTTTTCCTCATAATTTATTATGGCGATCTTCTCATGACCGACTTATTAACAACATTCTTATAGCTCTAATTTCATAATTTCTCATTATTTATATAATTATAGTACTTGCCGCTTCTCATTTACACAATTACTCTCGATTTATGAACTTCATACAGCTTGATAATTATACCATCACATGAAATCAATTATTCTCAAGTATTCTTATAAATTCTCTAATCACATGCATATATATTACTCAACACCATAATTTGATTCAAAAATTTTCTCGACTAGATTTAATAATTTCTCATAATAAGATTTTTCTCATTTATCTCGATTTGAATAATTCATAATAAGTTCTCATACTTTAATCACCTCTGATTATCTCATTATATTCACACAGGAATACTTTCTCGATTTAAAAGTTACTCTTATAAACTCCTTAGCCAATTATATACTCATAACAATTATAAATAACACATATCAAAATTTTCTCTCGGTAATTCCATTAATTTACCCTACTCAACTCCACTTGGAGAAAACTCGTCCCCGAGTTTCAAAGTGGCACTCAAAATCTCATATTCTATACTCATAGAATTCGTTACGAACACTCAATGGTTCGGTTTGTTGATTCTCATTTAATTTCATATTTTAACGTTTATATGATTACTCAATAATTAACTCTTATGCACAGGTGTGAGTCGGTCCCAACGTATACTCTTTACGCCCCCCTCACACCCCTACTCAATAAATTTTATCACTTTATAAAAGAATTCATAGCTCTTATTAGGTGTTAGCTTTCTCATTAGCCTTCTCATGGATACTGCCATCCTTATTAGATTTTCTCGATTATAACTCATTACTCTTTATTAGTCTCATAATTACTTCTCTATCATTGTCTCATTAATAATTAGTCATTTTATGACTCCTAATAAGTCAATCTTGTTACATTTATTAGGACCACAATATTTATTTCGCGTTACTCATTCACGATTATTTCTTGTTCAAATCACAGTATTAAATTCTCATTTTTGGCTTACTCATAGCGTGTTTGGTATTATTATTACCATATAACAATTTTTTCGTTAAATAGGTTTCACATTTCATTCGCAGTGAACACATCTCGTAAATTTTCTCTTAATGTAAAATTAAATCTATATAGTTTCGCATACAACTTTCTCAATTTATTAAACTTTACTCAATTCGTATCACCCCTCATGATCTCATTAAGCGTCATTTATATCATTATCACCCTTGGTTTCTTCTTGGATTATGTTTATACACTTCACAAAAATTTCTTATACCAACTTGTAACATCCTAAAAATCAAGGAAAATTTTAAAATTTTAAAATAAATAAAATAATCATTTTCCCCAAAGTACAAGTACACGAAAGGTCCCACTCTTTAAAAATTTTAGAACTGAACCGTCACATGGTTGAATGCGGAAAATAAAGTAATTGTTTAAAAACAGCTGACTCAAAATAAAAGTTTTTAATCCAAATCCATAAAAGCTTATCGAGTAACAGCTCATCCAATGCACTTGCTGTAGAACCTGCAAAATTGGAGGGAGTGTTTGGGGCCAGCCACCGCTGAGTGAATAATCAACACAATAAACATACACATACAAACAATCCACACCACATAAGTGATCCCTAAAGACTCTACTCAATTCTCGATTATTAGGCCTTTTATTAAATTTCACTTGGTTCGCCATTGTCGGACGATCCCAACGCCCACCAGCGCCTCGCCGCAGCACTCCCTTCCAACACCCACCAGTGTCCCGCAGTACCACGCTGACAGTCGTGAATTGTACTTGGCTTACTCTGGGAAGAGTTGGCTAACCTCATGAATCTCAAATATAGTTAGTTAGTTTAATTAACGTGTTGATCCGTTACAACATGTGCACATATAAAACTAGCAGCTCAAGCTCAAGTATATCATCTCATAGATATACAACCACATAACACAACTCAAGTGTATATAAACTCATAATCACATATCAAGTACACAGATCATTCGCAACAACATGCTCAACTCAATCCATCACAGTTCATAACATATAGCAAGTAATCATGAATCAAATGTAAGTGCAAGTTTAGAGTGAGATTACCCACCTCGAATAGACGTATGCTCCTAGATATCCTTGGTGCCGAAGAGCGTCTCTAACGAAGTCCTAAGAGATCCTACATAGCACAATGAAGCTCGGATTAGAAATTGACTCAAAGGTAGTTTCAGTAGAAACTGAACAGCACTCTCACGGGGACGGCCATAACTCTCAAACCATTCACTAGATTTGTCCCAAATTTTTACAGTAGCTAAAAGACTCAGAGGAATACGTTTCATCAGAAGACTTCGGAAACTGAATCTAAACAGAAGTATCTCAAAACAGGCTCACAAGTCAGAAAAAGCTGAACCGAAGACTATTCTGCGACGGTTTGCAAAGACAGCGATATCTTTTAAACGACAAATCAGATTAACGAGCCGTCAGCGGCAAAGGAAAGAGGTCTCAGAAAACTAGAGACCATTCTAGGCCAAAAATCTAAAAACGTATTCTAAGTGTGGTAAAAATGGACGTGAACTCAGAGGGCAGATTCTGCCAAAATTTAGCTTAACGATTAAAAACCCGTTTCGAATCCCGACAACAACCCGTTCATTCCCGAGGCACCCGACAGCCCCGAGGTTCATTTTAACTTCGAAACATGTTTACTATTAATCTAGTATTTTATTTGAAATTCAAAATCGGTTTAGGAAACCAAGAACCTAAAGGTTCGATTTCCGGGTTCCTCGATCATTAAAATGTTTAGCCAGTTTATCAACTAGTTTTGACCCAACCCTTGATCCGACACCCCTGAAATCAGCGGCTCGAAACCAACAACAATCCGAGATAAGATAGAAACAAGAATAGTTTTGACAGCAAATGAATATTTAAGCAAAACTCGGCAAGTTACTAAAACGACAAAAGAAACTAGTTAACAATTCAAGACTTAACCGTATCCCACTCGGGTTCAGCATCAAAACCAATAAAACCCGCAACCTTATTAAATCAGTTACTCTTGAAATAAAATCATACGAATAAGAGTTAATCATGACGAAAAGATTGGACCACGAAAAAAATAAAGAATTCTACCGGCTCGGTGATTCACTCTCTTGGCCTACTCGGTTAGAATCTGCACACCCATACACTTGTTGGCTTGATTTCTAATTCAGGAATACAATTCACCAATTCCTTCTCTGCTCGGTTAGAATCACCAGAAAATAATTGTTGCTTCAACGATTAAAATTCAATCAGGAGGGAAATCGAAAAGAAAGAAAAGAAAGGGAAGGTTTTTACCGGACAATGCTCGATAACGCAATACCGAATGGTTGAAGCCTCTTGTTCGAACTTAGGCCTGCTCGATCACTAGTACAAATCAGACATGGGAACAGCGAGAAATCAAAAATCGGGATTCATAGAACAAGATAAACAAAAGAAGGGAACAAAAATCCTACCGATGACTACAACCTGCTCGTTCTCGATCCTCTCTTCTTCTGCTGCCCGACGATTGCACAAAGCCTAGTGGGTTTCGATTAGAGATTCTATTACGACAGGCTAGGGATTAGGGATCGAATGTGATTAGGAATAGGCTATAAGCCTTAATACGAAAACAAGCTGGCAACCCATTTAGGCCTTAAGTCCGACATCTTCAAAACTTGGGCTGGACTCCTCACAACTCTAGATTTCGGACCCATCTCATAGCTGGCCTTCTAATCTGATTGATTAACATCTCGGGCTCTCTTTCTCCCCACAAAACCGGATACATATCATCCTTACACAAATATCTCGTGGACTCGGTTTTCTCCTAACCGGTTCAGAATCTAAAACGCCATTTAATTATTTACCACATATAATTAAATATACATAAAATGATACGTTGAACTAAATAATACTCGCAATTATTTAGTTACAAAACGTCACCCAATTAAATACCCGAATTAATTACGCGTAAAAGCACATAACACATATAATCTCAATCAAATAGATACACATAATTTATTTAATAAAAAGTGAATAATTCAATTACGATAATTTTTGGGGCGTTACAAACACTAATCGAGTGTGTGTGTGTGTGTGCGTCGAACAAGAAACCAAAGAACCCTATGGGGTTCTTCTCTCGATCGTCGGCCGAAGGGAGGGAGGCGGATTGGGGCTTTGAGTGTGTAATGTGATTAACCTAAAACCCTTGTTCCTTAGCCCTTATTTATAAATGACTAAGTTACAGTTTAGGTCCTTGGAGTTTAATTAAGATTATTCTCATAATTAAACTTCCTATTGACACTTTAAACCCTTGGACATTTACTAGTTAATTAATTATCTATTAATTAACTGTCCGTTAAATATTTAAGTTAATATTTAACGTTCCTCATAAATAATAATTAACTTATTATTATTTATTATCTTCTTTATAATTAACTTAACTAGTTAATTGTACCACACAACTTACTTTATTCGGTTGTCCATTATTGGGTGTGTAGTGGTGTGACCCTTTAGTGTCTTATAAGATTGGACACGATGACACGTGTGATTATCTATGCACATAAATCCAACATGGAGGAGTAGTTCGGAACCCTTCTTAGGAGGAGTTTGTTGTTAGTTTTCATCAGCAAGATGTATCAAGGGTCAAAGTGGAGGGAGGTACTAGAGATTTCCTGAATTTGAAGCAGATTACTGACTCGGTTACTGTTAGGACTAGTTTGGTGCTTAATTGAGGTAATTAGCCTTAATTAACTAGTTATCTGTAGAGAGTATAAATAGGAAGAGTTAACCATGTTAATGTAAACTTCCCCTCATTCTAATTAAAACACATTTTTGAAAGCTCCTCCTTCTCTCTAGCTCTCTCTCTCTCTCTCTCTCTCTCTCTAAAACACACACTTACACCTACTAGATCTTCAAATCACCATGGAATCAATGATTTATGATTGTTTTAGCTTCCACAATTGGTATCAGAGCATAATCCAATAGGAATAGATCCAAATTCGTGTTCAATTGATTCTGATTTGAAGATTTTTGAAGTTTTTGAAGATGAAGAGCTGTGATTTTTTATTTCGAGATCTGAGGTAGAAAGCGTTGATATTAGTTGATAATTGCATTGCTCTTTCAATTCTAATAAGTTTAGACTCAAGTTTCAATTAAATCCATCAAGTATTGATCTCATTTTTGTGATTTTTGTACAAATCATGAAAACATCAACTTTCAACTGTAAAATGAAAATCGAGGGCTGATTTGTTACGTTTTGAGTTGTATGATTGGATCAATACATGCGAAAAGTAATTTCGAACATATTGCAAGTTGAATCACTTATTTTGGTTGAAAATTGAAGAAACTAGGATCAATTTAGTGAGCTTTTGTGTAGTTTCGGTTCGTCACAGTGAAGAACATATTGAACGTTCTCGATTTCGACTTGATGCAGCATCTCGATCTCGCCTTCGACTTCTAGATCTCGACCAATTGTTAGTTCTCAACTTCTGGATTCAACATATTCTCGACCTGGTAGAGAGTTTAGTTGTCGACTCCCATTAGATCTCAACTTCGACTGGAAGTAGATCTCGACTTCGACTGGAATATGTTTTCTGCCCAAATTTGTTTTGACCCAACTCTGCTTCTCGACTCTTTTTTATCTCAGCCCAAATTGATCTTAGCCCCAATCAATCTAAGCCCAAATCTGAAACTTTTTTCTCTCAACCATGCCTGATCTCGATCTCGACAATTTGATCTCGCCAATTGTAACTGCATATTAGATCTCGAATCAATCAAATTCGAACTAGATCTCGACCGGAAATCATCTCAACTCGATTATAACTTCTCGATCTCGATCAGATTTCATTCTAGATCTCGACCATGCTTCCATACCTCATCTCGACTCACATTAATTGATTTCGACCTATTTGTGCTTGACCAGTTCTCGACTCGACTATTCGATAAGTGATCTCGACTCTATCAAGTTTTCGACCCTTAGCCGAGAACCCGAATCTTTTCGACCCGAGAACCCGGATCTCGACCCAAGAAATTTATTTTTCCAACTTAAAATTATTTCAAAATGACTTCAAAAGAGGCACTGTCAATTGGATCTGATCTTAAACCACCAGTTTTATTCAGAGGAGAGTATGCTCAGTGGAAGAAGAGTTTTCTTCACTTCATTAAAAATCAGCAATTAGCTACTGAAATTCTTGAATCTCTTGAGAATGGTGTTGCTGTGTTTTATGAAGATATTGTTGCTGCTCCAAATGCTACTCCTGCAGTAATTGGTGGTCGATTTCCATTCCCTCCTGCTCGATATAATGTTCAACAAAGACAACGTGCTAAAGAAGATTTATAAACTTTTTCGTTCATGCTTCAAAGCTTACCAAACGACATCTATAACAGCATAAATAGTCTTGAAACCGGTAAAGAACTTTGGGATGAAATCAGAAAACAGATAGAGGGAACAGTACTAGGGAATAAGGCAAAGATGGTTACAACGTTAAATTCTTATGGACAATTTAAAGCCACAACAGGGGAAGATTTGCAAAGCACTTATCATCGTTATTGTAATCTATTAAATGATCTTCGCAAAAATAATTTGAAAAAGGATAATCTAGAAATTAATATCAAATTCATTCAAAAGTGGGCAATGTTTGGAAACAGTGCTATGCAGCAAAGGATCTTAGTCTTATCGATGTTCATGAACTTTATTAATATTTGCAACAAAATGCTCCAATGGTGAAAGACATGGTTAAAACCAGACAATAAACAGCTCATACTCTGGCACTCCTCACAAAACAACATCAGGCAAATGCTTATGCTAAAATGAAAGAAAAAGTAGCAGAACCCACACCAGCTATAACTGATGGTATGGACAAAGAACTTCAAGAATTACTACGGGCTATGTCACTTATTATAAACTATCAGAAAAAATATTACTCAAAGCGTACAAATAACAATATGAGATCTTCATCCAACTTTAAGTCTACTCCATATGCTACAAACTCAACTTATAAACCAACTATCACACCTTTGGATCCTAGGAAGAAATGCTATAATTGTGGAATTGCTGATCATTTCTCCCGTGATTGCAAGAAACCTAAAGTTCGTGATTCTGAATATCTTAAACGGAAGATGTTGATGGCTAAGCAAATTGAGACAAGAAAAGTGTGGTTAGTTGAAGATCTTCATTGGATGGAAGATTCAGATCCTGAGAATGAAGAACATTCAGCAAACTTGTGCTTATTGGCAAGAGAAAATACTGAGATTTCTGATAGATTTAATGAAGAAGCCAACAAGGAAATTGAGGTAATCAGTTCTCTCTTATCAAATTCTGATAATCCCACTGGTCCAGATACTTGTTCTGTTAAAACTCAGATATCAGAAATTGATTCTTTAAAACAAAACCTTTTAATTGAAAAAGATTTAAATACTCAACTTCAGGATCGTTTGAACGATTTAGAAAATGAAAGTGAAGAATTTGTTCATCTTAGTGAACAACTTGTTCATCGTATTAAACAAAATCAAACTTTCAAATTAGAGAATCTGGATTTACAAAACCAAGTATCAGAATTGAGGGTCAAATATGAAAATGATATTAAGAATCTTTCTCATACAATTTCAGAAAAAGAACTTGAAATAAAGAATCTTAAAAATTCAAAAGATCGAATATCAAATGGTCAAAATGATAAATACTACAAATTGTATATCGATACTCTTCAAGAACTTCAGATAACAAACAATTGGTTCAACCGAAAACAACAAGAATTTGATGATAATGAAAAATAGTTTATATCTTTAAACGATCAAATAAAAGAGTTACCTGAAAAATTAAATGAAAAACACCTCAATACATCACAAGAAATAAATAGTCACCAGAATATCATAAATCAACATAAAAACGATAACGATTAATTGGCTTCTCACATCCAACACCTTGAAGAAATAATCGCCGAAAGAGGACAAACTGATCAAACCATTAAAATGAATAAGCATAAAGAATTCAAATACTTAAATTCAAAAGAAGGGTTAGGAGCTGATTATCTCGGATATCTTAGCAAGGCGTGTGATGTGCTTCCAACAGTGTATGACTACAAATACATGAATCTAGATATTTGGCAGAGCTTTATTCGAATGACATGTGAAGAAGAAATTGAAACATTCAATAGAGCTAAGAAGGAGAATGCACAAATTAGTTTCAACTATGTTGAACTGAATAAAACAAATGAGACTAAAAATGCAAAATATGAAAATGATGATTATTTTCCAGTAACAAAACTAGAAGAATTTGAAATTAAAGGTAATGATGTCCTTGAACAAAAAGTAACACCAAATATTTATGTACCATCTCTAATCTAGAAAAGAAAATTTGTCAATTAGAAACTGAAATTTATGAAACACATAAGGCGTTTGATAAAGAAAAATCAGTTTTACAAACCAAAATTTATGAATTAGAAGATAAAATTGTTGAAATAAATTCTCGTTCTGTTAAAAGTGATTCTCCAAAACTTGCAGCGTCTTCTACTCACCAAGTTCCTGTTATTTTAAAAAGAGATTCTAATTCAACTGTTTTAAATGTTTTAGATATAACCGTAGAATCCAAGATTAAGAAGCCCATGCCCATCGGAGTCAACGGACTTGAGCAGTTTAAGAAGTCTAATTCATCTAGATCTAGTATGTTTAAGTCTAAGGAGCTTAAAAAGTCTAGATCCCCTTTGTTTTTAGCTTCTTCTTTTTCTGATAAAAATAAATGTAATAACTCAACAAGTTTTATTTCTTCGGAAACACTTTATGGAATTGTTTATGATGTTGCAGTTCAGTGTCCAGTTAATTACTCTGTTAATTGTGCTAATATGTTTGTTAAATATGATAAAAATGTCAAAAAGGTATATTTTGTTAAAAAGACTAACAAACCAATTTCTCAGTATGATGAACGATATTTCATTAAGATTGATGCTCCATGTGGTCCTAGAAACGATGTTCTTCATAAATCTGGTTAAATAGTTAAATCGTGTAATACTTGCTTTCCACATCCATGCAAGACATATGTCTCTCGTCCACTAAAATCTACTCTTAAACGATCAAACCCACCAATCTCTGATAAATCTTCATCTATTCATCGTCTCGTCTATCGAGAAGTTTCTACACCTAAATTGTCTAATTCAAGTTCATCGACTACTTCTCACAAGATGAATCACAAACCATCCACATTTGTTAAATACAAATGGATCAAAAATGAACAATCAAACTGGATTTTACAATCTCCTATGAAATCTTTCAAATGGGCTGGTAAACGTACAACATCCGAAATGCCTCCTTGCAGTTCTCCAAATCTCTGAATTAATCACACAATAAACACTACATAAAACATATATTACTAATCGTATATGACCCAAATCTGACTGGGTACCTCAAACGTTTTAATTGTTTTATGTAGAATACATGGTATCTTGATTCTGGATGGTCAAGACATATGACTAGCAACTAGGAATTATTAACAAATCTTAGAGAAAAATATTTGGGAAATGTTCGGTTTGGGAATGACCATTTGGCTGCTATCATGGGTATTGGAGATATCATTCCTCACAATTTAATCATTCGAAATGTGACTTATGTTGAAGATCTTGCTCACAATCTCTTTAGTATTGGTCAATTCTATTAGAAAACTTTGGAAGTAAATTTTCGAACAAAAAAGTGTGTTGTTCGAACTTATGCAGGGAAAGAACTTCTAACCGGCTCCCGTGAGTCTAATCTATTTACTATCAATTTAAATGAAGTGGTCCCACTTGAGGAAGTGTGTTTGGTTTCAAAAGCAACGTCTAATGAGGCTTGGCTATGGCACCTTCGTCTTTCACACCTTAATTTTAGTTAAGGGTGGACATGTTTCTGGTTTTCCATATGTCTCATTTGATAAAGATCATCTCTGCTCGTCTTGTGAAATGGGAAAGATGACTAAAAGTCTCATAAGTCCATACTAGTTCCCAGTACATCCAAACCACTTGAACTGCTTCACATGGACTTACGTGGTCCGATGAGTTTCCAATCCTTAGCAGATAAACGTTATATTTTGGCCATTGTTGATGATTATTCACGTTACACACGGGTTCATTTCTTACGTACAAAAGATGAAGCTGTCGATATCATTATTGCCTTCATTAAGAAAACACAGACAAATTTGGACTTAAAACTTCACACCATTCGTACTGACAATGGTATTGAATTTAAGAATCAAACTTTGGATTCTTTCCTTGAAACCGTTGGTATATCCCATCAATTTCCGCTGCTCACACTCCACAACAAAATGGGGTTGTTGAACGAAGAAATTGTACTTTAGTTGAAGTTGCTCGTACCATGCTTTCGTTTTCGAAACTCCCATTATCCCTTTGGGCTGAAGGCATCAGTACGGCATGCTTTACTCAAAATCGCTCAATCATCAACAAAACCTACAACAAAACTCTATATGAACTGATTAATAAATTCATTCCAAATGTTAAATTTTTCCATATTTTTGGGAGTCGTTGCTTCATTCTGAATGATAAAGACAATTAAATAAATTTGAAGCTAAAGTTGATGAAGGAGTTTTTTGTGGGATACTCACGTGAATCCGCATCATTCAGAGTAAGTAATCGTCCAAATAGGACGATAAGAGAAAGTGTCAATGTTACCTTTAATGAGACTTTTCCTCTTGACTCACTCATATCAGATATCGAATCTCATTTACCCTCGTCAAACCCTTCAACATCTGGAAATGATTTTCATATTTCGTTTGAACATTTTTATGATGGATATCATAACATCCGACATATCTTACTTGAGGAGGCTGGCATTCCCTTTCCCTCAGTAGCTAATGTTCAATCCATCACTGTACCTGAAATGCAAAGTTCAAGTTCTACTAATTCTCCATCTCAAACATCTGCTGTTCCCAATACCACCTTATCTGCTTCAGATTCTACTTCATCATTGGAAAATCAATCATCTTCGGATATTCCCCCTCCCCCTGCTCACGCTGCCACTACTTCAATGTTAACCTTAGTTCCGGCACAAGCTCCACCTTTGGTGATTGATTTCTCCAAATTCCATGTTCAGCGTGTTGATCCTCCACCTCCTACATCCACTATTCCATATGTTCCAACTGCAATCATCCCACATCCGGATTTCACTGACACCCAATGTTGCAAAAAGCGCTAGGCGCTAGTCGGGCGGTCGACCACCTTCGCGGATTAATCGACCTAGGCGGGGCCTAGGCGGATTGGAATTTTATGTGTATATATATATATATATATATTATAAATAATATGTATAGTATAACATAATACTTCAAATTTCAAATTGTTCCAGGTTAACATAGTTTGATGTTGCAAAATAGACAATTAAACATAGTAATTCAAGTACTTAAAGCAATATATTAGTTCAAATACTTCAAAGATAAATATTAGATCTTTTTTTGTCTTTGTTCTTATGTTTGCGACCCCTTTTCCATCGTAAAACTTCATATATATATAAGCAAATAAAAAATATACCGTAAACCTAATTTTTAGTTTAAAAAAATTGACTTTTCAGTTGACCGCCTAGCCCGCCTAGAGCCGCCAAGGGCCGCCTAGCCCCGCCTAGCGCCTAATTGGCCGATTTGCCCTAAATCCAGGCGGCATATGCCTGCCTAGCGCCTAGTCGCCACCTAGGCGGCCGCCTGGCCCGCTTTTTGCAACACTGCTGACACCTCGAACATCATTCCGGGTCAACTCCCACTTCCTCATTCTCTAAAATGGACAATAGAGCGTCCTTTACATCAAATAATTGGAAATCCTGACTCTTCTGTTCAAACCAGTAGAGCCACTGCTGATGAATGCCAATGCTCATATTTCTTAAGCTCTAATGAACCTAAGAAATTCAGTGAAGCTCTCTCAGATCCAGACTGGATTTTTGCAATGCAAGAGGAAATCAATCAATTTGAATGATTAAAAGTTTGGCGTCTAGTTCCAAAACCACCCGGGATGTGTCTTGTTGGTACTAAGTGGATTTTTAAGAACAAGAAAGATGAGAATGGGATTGTTATTCGTAATAAAGCTCCTCTGGTTGCGAAAGGGTATTCTCAATAGGAGGGAATTGACTATGAAGAAATATTTGCTCCGGTTGCAAGGATAGAAGCCATTCGCATATTTCTGGCTTATGCATCACATAAAAATTTCACAATTTATCAAATGGATGTTAAGACTGCTTTTCTGAATGGTATCCTAAATGAAGAAGTTTTCATTTATCAACCTGAAGGTTTTTAGATCCACATTTTCCTAATCATGTGTATATTCTTTATTATATGGTTTAAAACAAGCTCCTCGTGCGTGGTATGATGTGTTATCCAAATTCTTAGTAGAATCTGGTTTTTTAAAAGGTAAAATCGATACAACACTCTTCATCAAGTGACAAGGGGAAGATATTGTTCTTATTCAGGATTTATGTCGATGAAATCATATTTGGTTATACAAATCCAAAATACTGCAAACGGTTTTCTGATCTTATGGTTAAAAGATTTGAAATGAGTATGATGGGGGAGATGAACTTCTTTCTTGGTCTTCAAGTTCATCAATTACCTACAGGGATCTTCATTAATCAACCCAAGTATATTACTGATTTGTTGAAAAAATATCTGATGGATGATTGTAAACCCATTGCTACACCGATGTCACATGGTTCTAAATTGCATGCTGATCCTGACGTATTATATCTGATTTCCAGTCGGCTAGATATTATGTTCTCTACTTTCATTTGAGCTCGGTGTCAGGTTGCTCCTAAATAATCTCATCTTCAAGCAGTCAACGTATCTTTTGGTATTTAAAGGGTATTCGGGATCTTGCATTTGTGCTCGGTGTCAGGTTGCTCCAAAGAAATTTCGTTTGACTTGTCTGCATTTTCTGATGCTGATCATGCGGGATGTATGCTGGATCGGAAGAGTACATCTGGTAGTGTCCAATTTCTGGGAGATAAATTGGTGAGTTGGTCTTCTAGGAAGCAAAGTATGTTGCTGTTGCATGCTGCTTGTCCCAGGTAATTTGGATGCAGTCACAATCAAAAAACTATGGCTTTTCATATAGCTGTATTCCTTTATATTATGATTCACGAAGTGAATTGCAATTTCTTGCAATCTTGTTCAACATTCTAAAACTAAACATATTGATATTAGCTATGATTTTATCAAAGATCACGTTGAACAGTGTAAAGTGGAATTGTACTTTGTTTCAACAGATTTTCAATTAGCTGATTTGTTTACAAAGGCTTTAGATGAAAAACGTTTTAATTATCTTGTTTCTAAGCTTGGTATGCTCAATCCTAATACCTAAAACGTCTTTTTTTTTTGCTATATTTTTCACTGTTTAAATCACGACGGCTTTCAAGTATTTCAACTTGAAACCCGTTCTTTAATGGAATCATCGGTCGAGGGGGAGCAAATCGATATTCATATGTCAAGGGGGAGCATAACTGATTTTATGATTTGTGAAAGTCAACTGTCGAGGGGGAGCATCTTTGATGACTTGCTAAATAGTTTGGGTGATAAATGTTCCTTTCAATTTTTTTTATTATCAATATTGGGTATCAATTTTTCTAATATCCGTAAACGATCTCTTTACCAATCTCAGGTGGTACTGATAACATCTGTTTATTACAAATTTTCTTACTCTATATTGCTAATACATTTGTTTTCCTCAAACAATTTTTCAACCTTGTACATATTTACACTCACACAAGGTTATCAATGTTGAGTATCAGTTTTTATAATATCCGTAAACGATCTCTTTACCAGTCTCGGTTGGTACTGATTGCATCTATTTATTACAAATTCTCTTATTTTTCATTATTGACTTTGAGTTACTTCAATGTCACATTTTTCAATTACAAATCGAGTGTTCTGATTCCAAATCCATCTTTTATTAATGCCACACAACTTTGGCACAAGTCATATAAATTTTCAAAATTTTTTTACTCAAAATCATGTGTTTCCAACGCATGTGATGTTGACATACCAATCTCAACATCTATTCATTCATCACAAAACTTTTTAATCCTACTTCGTGCTCACAATGATGTGCTCACAACTTAGGATATAATTTTTTTTACAAATTCGTCGATCTCTTTACTAATCTCGATTAGTACTGATTGCATCTGTTTATGACAAACTTTTGTCTCTTGCGTTGTTGCCATATTTTTGAAAACCATGATTTTGCACAAATTTTTCATTTTTCAAAATACTAGTTTGCAACATTCAACACAATCTGTTGTTACATTCGTTGATCTCTTTACTGATTTCGATCAGTACTTATGGCATCTGTTTATAACATCTCCTTGGATTGAGTGTTCTTTCAATTTTTAAATGGTTTTTCCAAACTGTACATAAATGGGGACTAAAATTTTAATATCATTTCCCCATACTAAAACATTGTACATGTTATAATATTCATTAGTTCGTAGTCCTATATACTCGTCGATCTTTTCTCTGAATTCATTCAAAGAAGATTGCATCTTTGTAAGTAGTATACACACATGACTACTGGACTACCCAATCATTGTCTTTTTAGTTCTTAGTCTTCTATACACGTCGATCTTTTCTATGAAGCCATTCAGAGAAGATTGCATCTTTATAAGTAGTATACATACGTGACTTTTGGACTAATCAGACATCTTCACCTTACAATCAAACCTCTTTTTAATCACAAAATTATTTTTGGCATTGGTTACTTACTGGTTACTAAATGTTACTCACATGGACGAATTTTCCATGATACCGGAGGATGTAATGGTTCCTAAAGACGCAAGGCAACCCATAAAGCCCATCAAATATACACATTATAAAGACACCCACTCTAATCTATCATTAGTGCACGGCATAATACACCACTTGTTTATGATCATCAATGTTGAAATTCGCTCATTTTAATCAAGACCGTCAGTAAATGTGGACATGAGGATCCTTGTCATGATCATCATGAGGGGGAGAAAAGAGCAAGACTTGAGTTTGATAGTTCAAGTACCGGGCTTCTTACTGAACAACATCAAGGGGATATACAAACATCTCGTCAAAGAAGAAAATCCATGTCACGGTTGCTCAAAATGTGTTGAGAAAAGAAACTAAACCGATTAAAATATCAAGTGATTCAGAGGAAGAGGAAGTGATAATCAATGTTTTAAATGAAACTTATGAGCAAGAAGAAACCGATCCATCTATAGAAACTTCTCTCACAAATCCTCAACTATTTCAATTCAGATCTTAATATTTAAAAATCATTCGTTTCAAAATTCAAAACATCATCATCCTTTACTCACAAAACCTCTACCACAAAATTCAAAAAGAAAATCCCCAATAACTGAAATCCCAGACAAATCTTTCTCAACTAATATTCCACTACCAGAACATTCAATCTGAAGTGAACTATGTTTAGTACTTTCTTACAACCAATAGATTCATCGAAATATACATATGCGAGAAAGAAGCAAAGGGCCGCTGAAAGAAATTAAAGATAGAACACCGGGATGGGGTGCATCAAGCACAAAAAGGGGGAGATTGTTAGGACTAGGTTTGTGCTTAATTGATGTAATTATCCTTAATTAACTAGTTATGTGTAGAGAGTATAAATAGGAAGAATTAACCATGATGATGTAAGCTTTCCCTCATTCTAATTGAAACACACTTTTGAAAGCTCATCCTTCTCTCTAGCTCTCTGTCTCTAAAACACACACTTACACCTACTTGATCTTCAAATCACTGTTAGGTCACAACAACCCTGGTTTATAATGTTAATTGATAGATTATTATACTTAGAGAAATATTAGAGTGATAACACAAGAATATAGTCAATGTATAAATCCACTAAGTGTGGTATGCTGCGGAAAAGCAATACCACTGATCAATTACAAAAGATGTGAATGTGTAAAGTAAATTGGTAAGTACTCCTTTGCAAGATGATCTCTATTTATAATGTTATAGAGATCTTACATAATGAGCAAAGGAGTAACCGAAGGACTAAGTAAGGAAAATGACTAAGATCAAGGGATTTGATCTTAGTCCGTTACTATACTGAGTATCACTCAGTCCTTCTACTCAGTATCACTATCTGATACTGAGTACTGATACTGAGTTCCAATACTGATCACTCAGTATCAGACCTAAACTTAGCTATATTATTCTACATATTAATCAAAGCTAGTCTAGGTTGTTTTGTTATCTTAAGATCTAAAGGGGCAAGGCTTTTTGCCTTAACAATCTCCCCCTATCTAATGATAACAAAACAATTTACAAAGAGATAAACAAAAATTACAACAGCATAGGTAACAATATCTTCTTCTTCATTTGCTGTTGATGGCTTCATTCTCATAGAAGACTTCTTGTTTGATGTGGACAAACTCTTCTCTGCTTTTGAGTTCATCCCTTCTGCTATTCAGTACTGCAACAATCTTCTTTCTGAACCAAGAGTCTTCTTTCTTGGTGATCATCCATTTCAGTCCAACAAGGTGACTGATTTGAGCTTTTGGTAGATCTTCTTCAGAAATGAAGCACTCTCTATCCTCTGAGTCAGTATACATATATCCACAAGTTGGATATATGACACTCTTTTGATCCTGAAATACAAGGTTAGGAGGAAGAGGGTACTTTCTAAGATACTTGTATGTATGGAGGCATTCTGGTCTGTTGTTTGAGTAAGCCTCAGTCATCACACTGAGTGTTCTGTACTCTATTTCATGAAGTAAGTCCTTCTCATAACATACTGCAGCTACAGCACAGATCTCATCCAAGACTATTTGATCATAGGTTGATTTCTTTGGAAGCTCTTTGATCAGTCTTGTGATCTTCACCCAGTCTTGAAGACCAATTCTTTGAATGTCATGAATAAATATCTTCATGGGGGGACTGGTTAAGCCAGTACAAGTGATAGTAATTCTTCCTTCTTTGAGCTTCACTTTTACTTTATTAACATCCAGATTTAACCAATGTATCCCCCTTACATTTTGAAATGTTTTGGTCCTCAAGAACTCCTTTCTTTGTTCCTTATACTGAGTCCTAGCAGCAACCATATTCCAATAATGTTGAATATGGTCTGGACCCTTTCTTGAGATTCTATGTGAAGGACCAGGAGTATCAGTATCTGGGTCAGATTCTGGTTCAGTTTTGACTCCCAACTCTTGCTCATATAAAAATCTTTCTTGTTCTGCCCAGAGTTGTTGAGGAGTCAGTCTTGGAGCCTGCTCGGTATCACTGTCCCTTGCAAGAACAGGTCTTCTTTGTCTTGTTACCAGAGGAGCAGATTCCTCACTTGATTCAGAAGAAGTGAGAACAGCATTGATAGGTCTTCTTGATAAGGAACTCCTTCTTCTAATCACCAGATTTTCTGGTTCTTCATCATCCGAGGATGATGATGAAGAACTTTCTTGTTCTACCAGATTTAGTGCATAGTTTACTAAATCTGGTTCTTCATCTTCATCATCAGCAATAGGCCAGATGAAAGGCCTGTAGACCACAATTTGTAAATTATTCTCTTCAAAAGTTTGCTGTGGTTGGTCAGTATGAGTCTCCCCCTGAGCAGATGGCTCAAGTGGGTCTTGAACTTGTAATTCTGACCTTGTTCTTTGTCTTCTTCTCTCATACTGAATGCGAAATGGCTCAGTATGAGGGCTTTGCTGATGTTGTTGTTGTGGAGGTTGATCTTCATTCAATCTTCTTCTTTTCTCCCCCTGAGCAGAAGGCTCAGTTTGATCAACCTCAGTATCTCTTTGTCTCTTCTCCCCCTTTTTGTTATCATTTGATGAGGAGGGAAGAGGATCAGTATCACCACCCATGTCCCCTTCAGGTTGTTCAAGAGTAGGGGAGGGCATGGGCTCAGTTGCAGCATCAGTATCACCAGCACCTCCTTCTCCTTCTCCTTCTTCATTGTGGTCACCATGTGAACCTGGTGGAGTTTGTGGAAGCTGCTGTGGTTGTTGAAGGAGTGATACTGACTGTTTTATTAGATCAATATCACCACTCATCTTGTCCATTCTGGCTAGTATTACATTTTGAGTTTGTTGGATGGCCAGAATGTGCTGCATGATTGCTTGCAGAGTCACTTGGTCTGCTGCAGCTTGAGATGCCTGAATACCCTGCACAGTTGGTGCTAAAGAAACAAAAATGTAAAACTGGTTAGAAAGAGAGGTTTATCAAATAGAATTGTGGTGTTGTTTAATTCTACAATCATATAAACAGAGTTTGTGAAGTCTGTATTTCATCTGGTATAGGATGAAATATTGTGGACTTGTGCATAGCATGTGTAAGAAGATTTTAGTAAAGGTGAGTGTGAAAATTTAAGTAGCTCAGTATAGGATAAGTCACATTTACTAAAAGGTTTGGGTGTGGGAATTCGAAGCCTGGGATGTGCTTCTTGTTATTTTCAATGTTTAACACTCGGTATGAGAGTGATAACAGAAATGTGGCTAAAACCCCATTGGATATTTTTGGATTTTGTGGCTTAAGGGTTTGGGATCATTTCTTGAATGATGCTACCCAACGCAAAAATAAGTTGGACATTATTCAAGCAGCACCAGTGGGTGTCAGTATGACATCAACCACCATTGTCTCTTTAAATGTTGAGACAACTGTAGACTGACAATGATCAATTTAGTGTGCTCAGTATATGAATTTTGCATAGCAGCAGTGGGCTAGCTATGTTGGCCATAAGAGGATATATATTTGAAAGATCGTTTGAGACTTTGGTCAGTATTGAGTTGGTACTGGCCAATACTTAGTCTCTATTTGGGAATGAAATATATATATATAAGTTTAAGGCTTTTTAGAAATTCATACCTGAGACTCTGTCAGATTCCCTTCGAGCATCTGCAGAGGTCGGTGCAGGATCATGTGTTTGTTGATGTGCAGCACCAACATCTTCAATACCGACCCCTCTGTCATGCTGAGCACCTTCCAGTGCAGTTTGTGCATATTGAATCTCCACATCAAGAGGAACATGAGGTTCCTCAATTGATTGAGCAGGTGGAGCTTGTTCTGGACCTGGAAGGTCAGCGGTGGCTGCAATAAAGCTTTGGGCTTGAATAGATGCAGTTAATGATGGAACATTTGCAGGCTGCACCTCCTCAGATGATAAGTTGCCCATAATGATAGGAGAAACATTCCTTCTTCTTCTTCGAAGGACCAGTGGTGTGTCTTCTGAGGACTCAGTATCAAGAATGTTTTCAAAAAGAGGAGCAGCAAGATCATGTGCAGGTGGAGAGATATGTTGTTGAGTCGGTTCTTGAACTTGTTAAACATCCTGCATCTCAATATCTGGACCAGCCTGTGCTCCATTACCACTATCATCATCATTATCATCATCATCATCATTGTCTGACTCAGTATCAGACATGTGTTCTACATCATCAATGTGTTCTTGAACAATGGCCCACATAGGAGGACTTAGAAGAGGTTCTCCTTCTCTTGGTCTGTAAAAGAAAATCTTCTCACTGAGTGGAGGAAGATCAACTCTTGGGCTGTGAAATTCATCATAAATGTGTGTGGGCATTGAGTGTTGAAATATGAGTGATAGAAATCTGCAGAAAGGGACATTGCATTCCCTTGTGTTTGCTCGGACCAGAGTAGCTAATTCATTGAAGATTAGGCGAGCAAAATCAATGTTTCTTCCATAGTACAGAGCATGTACTATTTGCATCCCAAATTCGTTTATTTGGTCCAAAGCTCCCGTCTTGTGGGTCATACATCGAATTATTGTTGTGATAAGAATACCCCACATAGGACCAAATTCATTTCTTTTGATTGTGCCCGTTGTTCCTCTTCGACCCAGAAAAGGCAGTACAGAGCGTGCCTCTGATCGATCAACAAATAGGTCATACTGAGCTTGGGCGGGAAGTCTCAGTGCTTCACGAATGATTGCAGTAGAAACAAATGCCCTTCTTTGATCTCTAATTACCCACCCAGCAATCATATCTGGAGAATCGAGTGTAGCAGAGTACCAAAACTCGCATAACATTTCTGGGTAGATTGCTCGAGGAGATAATGTCAGTGCACGAGCAATTGGGAAATGCTTCATAAAAGTGACGATGTTCGTGAATTCTTGGCATACCCAAGCTTGAGGAATATTGAAATTTGCTGTGATGTTGTTCCTCGCAAACCTGGGTACTTCATTATTTCGGAATTGGATTTCCGATTGAACTTCTGGAGCAACAAAAGTGTAATTCGCCATCTGTGATTTTGATTTGAAAGAATTTGCTTGCTAAGAGAAAGTGAAATCGTTAATCGCAGAGAGGATTGAAAATGAAAGAAAGAAATAACAGTTAAAAAAAATTGAAGTAAAAATAAACGGTTATTTATAGGAGATTTGAAAGATAATTAAGGTATTGGGAAGTAAAAACGGCTGATTTGACTGCCTTATCTTCTGCCAACGGTAACTTTCTTATTAAGAAAGGTTACCGTTTGAGCAGTATGATGATTAAGCTCGGTGTAAGAGCCGTCATACCCCAATACCGAGTGAGTAAAAAAAATTAATTTAAAAAAAAATTTGAAAAAATATAAAAACAATTAATTTACTCTTGAAATTAATAAAAAATAAAAAATTTTAAATTTTGATGATAACAGACAAGTGATACTGAGTGGTCAGTATCAACAGGAGTGATACTGAGTGCTCAGTTTTAAAGAAATTTAATAAAGATTAAGGATTCAACATACCTAATTGCCCTAGTAGATACATAAACCTTTCCTCAGGAAGAGGTTTAGTAAATACATCAGCCAATTGTTCATTTGTGGGTACATAATCTACTTCAACCTTACCTTTTTCCACATTATCTCGAATAAAGTGGTGTCTGATATCAATGTGCTTGGTTTTGGAGTGATAGACTGGGTTCTCTGTGATAGCAATAGCACTCTTGTTATCACAATGAATAGGAGTCTTATGAAAGTTGAACCCATAGTCTAAGAGTTGATACTGCATCCATAATAATTGAGCACAACAACTTCCTGCAGCAACATATTCTGCTTCTGCTGTGGAAGTTGCTACCGAATTTTGTTTCTTGGATGACCAGCCAACTAGTCTTCCACCTAGGAATTGACATCCTCCACTTGTGCTCTTTCTGTCCAATCTACAACCTGCAAAATCTGCATCTGTGTACCCTTCAAGGTCAAAGTTTGAGTCTTTGGGATACAAAAGACCCAGGTTAGGAGTACCTGTAAGATATCTAAAGATGCGCTTAACTGCTTTCATGTGTGATTCTTTAGGATCAGCCTGATACCGAGCACACAAACATGTGGCAAACATGATATCAGGCCTACTAGCAGTTAGGTAAAGTAAGGAACCAATCATACCTCGGTATGTGGATTGACATACTGGTTTACCAGTTTCATCCTTACTTATCTTATCCTGAGTACCCATAGGAGTGTGCATGGAAGATAAATTTTCAAATTTGTATTTCTTTAACATGTCATGCACATACTTACTTTGATTTATAAAAGTGCCATCAGGCTTTTGTTCAACTTGTAAACCAAGAAAGTAAGTGAGTTCTCCCATCATACTCATCTGATACTGAGTTGACATTATCTTAGCAAACCAGTCACACATTGACTTGTCAGTGGAACCAAAGATAATATCATCAACATATATCTGAATGAGTAAGATGTCAGACCCTTTCCTTTTTGAAAATAATGTTTTATCAATTTTACCTCTTGTAAACTTATTTTCAATAAGATACTCAGACAAGGTGTCATACCAGGCTCTTGGAGCTTGTTTGAGCCCATATAGAGCTTTATCAAGCTTGAAAACATAATGAGGAAATTTGGGATCAACAAAACCTGGAGGTTGTTTAACATAAACTTCTTCTTGTAGTTTTCCATTTAGAAAAGCACTTTTGACATCCATCTGATAAACTTTGAAGTTCTTAAAGGCTGCATATGCAAGATACAACCTAATAGCTTCAATTCTTGCAACTGGTGCAAAAGTTTCATCATAGTCAATGCCTTCTTCTTGCCTGTAACCTTGAGCAACTAACCTTGCTTTGTTTCTGATTACAACACCATCCTTGTCCATCTTGTTTCTGAACACCCACTTAGTACCAATAATAGTTTTGCCAGAAGGAGGTGGTACTAAGTTCCAAACTTTGTTTCTTTCAAACTCTGTGAGCTCTTCTTGCATAGCCTCTACCCAATCTTCATCTAATAAAGCTTCATCAGCTTTCTTTGGTTCAATGGTAGATAGAAAACTTGAGAAGAAACAAAAGTTTGCAGTTGCTTGGGTTGGAAATTCTAATTTTCTTCTTGTTTGGACACCTTCTTCAATAGGACCAATAATGTTTGAATGTGGATGGTCTCTGTGTTCCCTTAAATTGTTTCCTAAGGGAGCATTTGAAATAGGATCAACAATATCTTGTTGATTTGGTGTGTTGTGTGTCTGATACTGAGTGGAATTCTGATCAGTATTAGACAGTGCAGGTTGCTGTTCATCTTCATTTTGCAGAGTTGATGTGGATTCTTGTGAAGTGTTGGATGTTTCACCTTCTTCATAAATAGAGTGGTTCAGATCATTAGTTGGAAACTCAGTATGGAGGTCCTCTGTTATGGGAACCTCAGTATTAGTCTCATTTGAGTGATACTGAGTTTGAACTTGATCAGTTTCATTAAATTTATTAGGAATAAAGTGTGGATGAAACTTAGGCTGTTCAGCAATGGAGTGTTCTGGATTGCATAGAATATCTATGCCACTTATGTCTTCACTTGCTGAGGTAGAATTTTCATTCTGATCTTCATCGAATGTGACATGAATGGATTCTACAATCATCTTGGTTGAGATGATATACACTCTGAAAGCTTTAGAGTGTGGAGAGTAGCCCATGAACACACCTTCATTTGCTTTGGGAGCAAATTTATTGAGATTTTGTTTTGTACTGAGTACAAAACATTTACTCCCAAAGATGTGGAAATATTCCACATTAGGAATCTTGCCATTGTATAACTCATATGGAGTCTTCAGATGTCTTTGGACTATAGTGGCTCTATTCTGAGTGAAGTTTGCACAGTTTACAGCTTCAGCCCAGAAACTCAGTGCCAGTCCAGCATGGCATAATAAAGTTCTTGCAGCTTCAATCAGTGTTCTGTTCTTTCTTTCTACAACACCATTTTGTTGTGGTGTGTAGGATGCAGAGAAGTTTTGAATGATTCCTTTTTCTTCACAGAAATCTGCTAATACTGAGTTCTTAAACTCAGTACCATGGTCACTTCTAAGTTGCTTGACCTTGTTGCCTTTTTGAAGTTCCTCTCTTTTTATAAAGGCTAGTCTTGAGGAAGATGACCCAAGTATATCTTGAAAATTCATCAACTAAGACTAGAGTATAGATCTTTTTGGCCAAAGATGGTGTGCTGATGGGGCCAAAAAGATCCATATGTATCACAGTAAGAGGTTCATTGATGGAATGATTGACTTTAGATTTGAATGAACTCTTCTTCTGCTTGCCCATTTCACATGCTGAGCATAACTTATCTTTTGAATAAGTAATTGTGGGCAAGCCTCTCACCAGTTTCTTCATACTGAGCTCGTTGATATTTCTAAAATTGATGTGAGAGAGTTTCTTGTGCCATAGCCAATGTAATTCTGGCTTGACTTTAGAGAGCAGGCATACGCGAATAGTTGGGTCTATTTCAGATAGGTTGACCACATATACGTCTTTTTCTCTTCTAGCAATGAGTACAGGCTGCCCTTTATCATTGTAGATGATTCCTGCAACCTTTCTGAATCGAGCTTCATTGTCATCATCACACATCTGGCTGATACTGAGCAGATTGTGTTTAAGACCCTCTACATAGGCAACTCTTTTAAAAGTTATGTTGCCTGCCTTGATCACACCATAACCTCTTGTCTTTCCCACCGAGTCATCTCCAAACTTGACAGAAGGACCCTTCTCTGGAGTATAATTGAGAAGGTATTCCATACTGCCTGTCATGTGTCTTGAGCAGCCACTATCTAAGTACCACTTTCTGTCACCCTGCAAAAGACACAAAATAAGAGTTAGTTCTTTTTAGGAACCCATTTTTGAATGGGACCTTTGGTGGGATAAACACAATTTGACTTGATCTCTTTATGTGGAGAGATCGGTATCACTTCAGGGGTAACTTTAGAAGTTTTCTTTGGTGATATTGACTTAGTTTCTCTCCTTTTCTTTGGTACTGAGTACCTAGGACTTGAGAGATCAGTCCAGCATTCATCTCCCTTATGACCAGTATGATGACATCTATAACATTTTCTAGGTCTATTTCTAAACATATTTTCATATGGTATTTTAGAAAAATGTTTCACTTTTGGTAGGTCAGTATTAACGAGTTTTGCAAATTGTTTACTTAAAGATTTAACCTGATCACCAAGTGTTTTTAAAATGTTAATTTTGTTATTTCTAATAGATGTATTACCATTGTTTTTAACTGGTTTAGGAGATGGAGGATCTGGTTGCTTATTTTTATTTGACAGAGAAGTCTTTCTAATTTTATTAGTGGTAGACTTCTTGTCTTTGCCAACCAAAGACCTAGTTGAAGTTGTCTTTTGTTTATCATGTTTTGAAGAAACAACTTTAACAGGTTCTTTAGATGTCTCAGTATATAATGTTTCTGTTCCTGCAACTTCTGTATTTGATGAAACATGTGAGATAGAAGTTGTTTTATTATCATTATATAATTCAAAAGTTGTTGTATTAAATAATAATTCAAAAGGTGGAACAGCAGAAGTGTCATACTGAACTATTGGTAGCTCGGTATCAGAAATTTCTGTTATTTGAAATTCAATACTGAGTTCTTGTAGCTCAGTATAGCACTTTGAGCAGATGGAAGGACCAATAGGTTTTTCTAAAATTTCATTTTCTTCATCATCTGACTCAGTTTGACATCCAACTTCACATAAAGTTTTAGCTTTTACAAAATTAATAGGGTTCATAGTAGAAAACTCTTCAAATAAATCAGCAAAATTGTTCCTGTTTTTAAATTGAGGATCAACACCAAGTGCAGCCCTCACATTTTCTAGAAATTGTTCATTTAAACATTTATTTAATTTTATTGAAGCATTTCCCCAAGATTTACACTGTTTTTCAAATTTCTCTTTTTCAAGTTTGTGTAAATGAGCTTTATCAGCTAATCTTTGGTTAATGTCTTTTAAATCTGAAAAGTTTAGTTCTAAATCTTTATATTTTGCTAATTTATCCAAGTTTTCATTATTTACCCTTTCAAGTTCTTTAATTGTTAATTTTAAAGTTTTTTCTTTTTGTACAGAAGTTTTAAGATCAACAAGCATATACTCAAAAATCTTGGTTTTTTCATTCACTGAATAAGTTTGAAAGGAACTTACCTTGTACAACTGAGTGGAATCCCAATCAGTATGAACACTCATCCTCTCAGCCTCTTTGATATCCTTTTCAAAGGAACTCTTCAAATCATCTTCAGTGAAAGCCATAAAGGCTTTATTCTCAATCTCTTCTTCATCATCACTTAACTCTTCATCCATCCAGGCTTCTGAGTAAAGTGCTTGATGAGGTGCTCCTTTTCGTTCTGCCCTCTTTCCCTTGCTCCAATTCTTCAGCTTGACATATTTGTCTCTATATCTTTTTGCTCGGTATGCAATCTTGTCATTTTGGTCAGTCTCAGAAGACTTAGTATGACAATTTGCAGCAATATGTCCAGGCTTTCCACACCTATAGCACAGACCTGATCTAGGGTCAGTATTAGAAGAGCTAACACCAAGCCTCTTCTTCTTCAACTGATCCAGCTTCATAGACATGAGAGCCATTTGAGTTTCAAGCTCTTCTGCCTCAGCATCAGCAAGATCAACTTCTGGTTCATCTGGCTCATTCACAGTATAGGCCTGTTGCACAACTAGAGCCATACCAGTGGAAGACTTGTCAGTTTTCTTCCAGTTGATCAGTCTTGCAGGATTATTCTCCTCATGATTCAGCATTAAACCATACAAAGTTTGAAGAGTGTATGACTCAATGTTGTTAGCAGCATTGACAGAGTTTGTCATGTCAAGAAATTGTTGAGGAAGGCTATCCAGAAACTTTTGAACAAGCTCTCCTTCCTCTTTCACAATGCCTACACTGATTAAATCATGGATAACAGTATTGAACCTGTTATAGGAGTGGTGATGTCTTCATTTGGAGTTGAAAAGAAATTTTCATATTTCCTTCTCATGTTGCTTTTTCTTTGCAACTTCACTTTTGCTGTACCTTCATAGGTGACTGATAGACTATCCCACATAGCCTTTGCTGTTGGCAATTTCATAATTGCATTAAGTATCTCTTTGGTAACAGCATTACCAATCACCCCTTTAGCTCTGGAGTCTAAAGCATACAACTGACGGTCAGTATCAGTCCAGTTGTGCTTTAGTTTAGGTACAGATCTTATGCCCTCAGGAGCATCATCAGTAGCAGCAACAGGCTCCACAGTTTGTGGAATGATGGGACCATCATTTAGCACAGTGAGCATCTCATGATGAATAGATTCAAGATACCACTGAGCTTTGAGCTTCCATTGATGAAAGTATTTTCCATCAAAGATGGGTACTCCCTTTCCAGACATAATTGGTGCAACAATTGTAGACATTTTGGATTTTTGAGTGTTGGAGGGATAGATGTAGGAAATGGCTGCCAGGGTTATAGATCGACTAAATAAGAGATTATTTAGCCTGCTCTGATACCAGTTGTTAGGTCACAACAACCCTGGTTTATAATGTTAATTGATAGATTATTATACTTAGAGAAATATTAGAGTGATAACACAAGAATATAGTCAATGTATAAATCCACTAAGTGTGGTATGCTGCGGAAAAGCAATACCACTGATCAATTACAAAAGATGTGAATGTGTAAAGTAAATTGGTAAGTACTCCTTTGCAAGATGATCTCTATTTATAATGTTATAGAGATCTTACATAATGAGCAAAGGAGTAACCGAAGGACTAAGTAAGGAAAATGACTAAGATCAAGGGATTTGATCTTAGTCCGTTACTATAATGAGTATCACTCAGTCCTTCTACTCAGTATCACTATCTGATACTGAGTACTGATACTGAGTTCCAATACTGATCACTCAGTATCAGACCTAAACTTAGCTATATTATTCTACATATTAATCAAAGCTAGTCTAGGTTGTTTTGTTATCTTAAGATCTAAAGGGGCAAGGCTTTTTGCCTTAACAATCACCATGGAATCAATGAGATTATGCTTGTTTAGCTTCAACAGTTACGTCTGTCAATGCAAGGTTTCGAGAAATTTCCTCGTTTTGTCCGGAGTTTTGCTACTACAGGAGGTAGAAAACATGACGCGTTAATTGTCCATGTGTGTATCGACATCAATGAGTTTGAGAGCATCCTGTTCGTCGCATCTTCAGCTGAGGTGATTGAAACTACCGGTATAGGGAGATTGAGCTGGAGCAACAAGGAGAGACGGAGTACTGTGAAGCTTCAGTGTAAGCATGTTTTGATTGTAACCAATCTGGTCGAGAATGCCATAATCAAGCTCGAGGACGAGCTTTCGCCAAGTGGGAAAGAAGCACAGAAGGCGCCCAATGCAGTGGCATGTAATGTTGTAGTTTCGTCTTAAGAGTATTTTTAGTGAACATTCTTGAATGATTTAATTGATCAATAATGTAGTGTGAACTGAATATTCCGCTCATTCATAATTTAGCGGATTGATTCTCATGGTAAGATACGTGTCAGGTAACGAAAACGGCAAGATTTATTTTTTATGGGGTAGAATGCTTTGATTTTTTCTAGTTCTAAACCTAAGAAAGTGACTCTTTGGGTTCTATTGTATGTCAATCGTTTATGTGGATTTCATATCGAAATCCCAAAATACGATTCAATTAGTAGGTTGGTTAGAAAATCCTATAGTTAATGCCATTAGTATGTAATCATTTGACTAGCTTTTGCTAGTTCTTATATGGGAGATGATTTATGTACCACATAAATTACTTCCTCCATCACAATATGTGCTTTGATATGCTTGTACTGCCTGCTTTAATTTTAGTATATTGTGGTGAGTGAAGTAACTTATGTAGTACATAAATAATCTCCCTTCTTATATATAATATCAATGTAAAAAAAAAGGTTCTCCAAACATATGTTTTTTTTTTTTTGAAATATTAAATATTTAGGAACAACATAATTTGAAAGAATATGTATCGACCTTTTATTCATGAAGCATACAGGCTTATCTCCTTATTTCATTTATTTGATGATATAGTAATCAGGGGTGTAATCGAGTCGAGACAGCTCGTGAGTTACTCGAGACCGACTCGAAGAATACTCGGAATCGACTCGTTGTGAACCGAGTCGAGCTCGAGCTCAAGCTACTCGAGCAGGTTTCGAGCCGAGTTCGAGTTCCAAATATACAGCTCGCTAGGCTCGAGCCTTATCGAGTTTCTATTTAATTACTATATTACCATTTTCCCTGTACATAATTACCTTTTTACCCTTTTCGATATATATATTTACCACAAAAAAATGAACTTTTAAAAAAATCAAGATTTTTCGAGCCGAGTCGAGTCGAGCTCGAGAGTATCGAGCTTTCACCGAGTCGAGTTCGAGCTTAAAAATGGAAGCTCGTCGAGTATCAAGTCGAGTTTCGAGCTCGAGTTTTAGTTAGCGAGTCGAGCTCGAGCTTGGCAGAACTCGGCACGACTCAACTCGATTACGCCCCTAATAGTAATATCTAAAATTATGTTGTGCAATATCTCCTTGCTAATAAGCAACTTCCATCGATAAGTTTAATTCCATCTGACGTTTGATTGTTTTTAACTTTATACTGAATCAAAAGTATATAAGTAGATTTATGTTTTGTAACCCACCACCACCTAGTACACCCGTGACTACCAACCATCAACACCCGCGACCACCTACAACCATCCACCACTAACTGGTTACCGTTAAATATAGGTATCCACCACCACATTGCGCGTTGCTAAAAATATGACTCTAAAAACCTTAATGAATTAAAATTATTTATGTTAGTTTCCAAGTTCCAACAAAATTTTAAGCCACAGAACCAGCATATTTCCGTTGGCTTTTGATAAGACTAAAAAAAAGTTGATTTAAACTGATTATAATTATTATAGATGATTTTTTTCAATATCTTAAGTTTTTCTCCCTTTTTTTCTTCTTCTGGAATTACGCTCAAAATGAAATGTAAAAACAATATATATGATTAGTATTCGTTAAAGTTGTTATATGTTAGTTCATATTTTTATCTTTTGTGAAAGTGTAAATATAAGCTTCCATCCTGATGGTTTTAACCAATTTAAGATATAAATGAAGGGTTGTGTTGAAAGAAGTCCTTAATTTTTATGAAGTCCCAAAAAATAAATCTTAACCATTGATTAATTATAATTAATGATCAAGATTAATCACATATTTTATACACGGAGGGGTATTTTGGTCATTTTAAAAAATTAACTTTTTTTTATTTTATTTAATTTTAATTTTTTTATTAATTTTTTATTTTTTTATTATTACTTTTCATTAATAACGCATAATGTGATTGCATACTGAATTACATATGATTGTATACTTAATCAAATGTGGTTGTACTAAAACATCAAATGTGATTAAATATACAACCACATGTGATTCTACACTAAAATCACATGTGATTAAAAACTACACGTAATCATCAAATAAATATTATTTTTTAACAAAAAAAAAATAATAAAAATAATAATAAATAATCAAAAATCAAAAAACTTTAAAATCAAAAATCAAAAATCAAAAAAATCAAAAAAAAATTTACGTACCAAATGACCAAAATACCCTTCATGTATAAAATATGTGATTAATCTTGACCATTAGATCTTATTGACATAAATCCCGAATCAGGAAACATAATCATAACTAAAGTGATTAACATGTCCATATCTTTAGTTATGCGATATCATGCAACGAAGGACATACGATCCCTAATCCTAGGAACTGTTTCTGATAGTTCAGAGTTCAGCAGATGCACATGTTATGCACACTCTAAAGGATACACTTAAGCATACTGTTTATAGTTGATGAGATGTCCAAGTGAGAGACTGTTGGAATTGGTGTCCAACACATCAAATAAATCGGTATTCCGGTTCGGGTATTTTAGAGTAATATTCGGGTTGCCCTCGAGGCGTCAACCAACACATGAAATAACGAGATATTTAATTAATAGTTTAACTAAAGGAATTTCGGGCTTAATGGGTTTGACTAGTTGAAGGGTTATTAACTAGTTAAGCTGTATCGGGCTTGTAATTATTTGATTGGTTAATTAATTATAAGTGTGCTTTGGTGGACAGGGCCAATTAGAGTTTGACTCTAATTGGTAATTGTGTGAGTATAAATAAGAGGGCAAGGGTATTGACCTAATAGACTTTTACACTTAATACGTAACGCCCAAAAAAATTATTGTAATTATATTATCGACGTTTTATTAAATAACTTATGTGTTGCTTATTTTTTTTTTATATTTATATGAGTTATCTATCTTTATGTGTATTCAATTCGAGTGATTTAAATACGTAGTGTTTCTTTTAAATGACATGACTCATGAGTGTCATTTAATTTGCGTTAATTAATCATGGAGATCAATTAAAAATAACCAGAGGGTTATTCAAATTGTGTGTGATTAATTATGAGAATAATTAATCTTATCGTGACGACTAATTCCGAGCATTTGGGTGTTGTTTAATTGTCATGAATTAACTACGCGATCAGTTATATTAACTGAGAGGTTATTAATTCTCGAGGTCGGCCGATAGGACAAGGCCTATCATATATTAACTCGTTTCCTTCCCCCTGGGCGAATTCTTTCTTTTTCGACCAAGCCACTTGTTGTGATGGATTTGGCTATACGTACTTGAGGTCCAAGTTTTGCATGTCAAATTTTTAATCCAAGCTCGGTTTGGCAAGGGGCAAGGCCCGTTCTTTCTTTTTTTGTTTATATATTAAATCGAGCCTTATGTTGCATGTATGCCCAAAATCCCTTATGGTCTTGGCAGCCCACGTGATTGCAGCCCCCACAACCGAATTCTTTAGTACTTAACTCACTCCTCATTGGCCAACCCTATTTTTCTCACTCTGCCGCTACTCCATCTAATACTTCTCTATTTGTCCGTGAGCAAGAGACAAGAATTCTGCTCCGTTCTTGCTGAAACTCACTTCTGCGTTTCTGGTTTCATTCGAGCAAAGATCGCCAAGCATCTCCATTCTGTTTCCTGTTTCGAGCGCACATCTGAGCACAAGAAACCAAGTGTAGTTCGTGGTTGGTAAGTGCTCGCTTTTGTTGTTCTTTTGTTTGTTCTTCAGATCGATTAAAGCCTCACCGGTTGTAACCCGTTTTCCTTGTGATATGTGGCATGGCGAAACAGGGAACGAACCAAGTCTAGTGCAGTTGTTCGAGCTGTGGTGAGGAGAAAATTGTGGAGCAGAAATTCCCGAGCAATTCCCAAGCCGAACCATACTCCATTCGGTAGTCAATTTTTCCTCGTTCTATTCGTTTTCCTTTCCGTTTTGAACTGCATCTAATCAGTGATTTTGTATAGGGCCGAGATAGAACCAAAGACGGTTCGGGTTTTGTTGGGTTGGGTGATTGTCCGGTTTTGTTTTAAGTCTAGTGTTGTCGGTTTTTCTATCAAATTGTGGTACCGGGAAATTCTTACTTTATCGTTATTATCGTAAAATCATTTTGTTCAAATTTCTTACGAGCTGTGGTCGGGTCTTAGTCACTGTATTTCAGGGGTGTTGGGTTACGGGTTGGGTGGAACCGAATTGATTGGCTAAACGTTTTAATCAACCGAAAACCCGAAACCGAACCCGTATGGTTCTTGGTTTCCTAAAACCGAATAGTTTTCTTAAATAAATTAACGAGATTAGGTGAATATGAGCTTCTGTGATAAAAAAAGATTTTTGGGGATGTCGGGTGTCCCGAGAGTAAACGGGTTGATGTCGGGATTCAAAATGGGTTTTAATCAATATGCTGAATTTTGACAGAAATTGTAATCTGAGTTTGAGTCCGGTTTTATCACACTTAAAATACGTTTTTGGAATTTTGATCCGTGTTAGTCTCTAGTCTTCTGAGTCCTCTTTCCGTTGCCGCTGACGGCTCGTTAATCTGATTTGTCATTTAGAAGATATAGGTGTTTTTGTAAACCGTCGCAGAATAGTTTTCGGTTCAGCTGTTCTGTCTTGTGACACCATTTTGAGACCGTTAGATTCCGTTTTGGCTAGTGACCATCTCACAACGATTTGTATTTCTGGTTGTCTAGTTTGTGCGATAAAAAGATGAGAAAAATCTAATGAGCCGTTTGAGAGTATGGCCACTCCCGTGAGAGTGCTGAGTGTTGTTAGTTTCTGCTGAAACTACATTCGAGTCAAATTCTAATCCGAGCTTCATTGTGCTATGTAGGACCTTCTAGGACCTGATTAGAGACGCCCTTTCGTGCTAAGGATATCTAGGAGCATACGTCTATTCGAGGTGGGTAATCTCACTATAAACTTGCACTTACTTTCGATTCATGATTATGTGCTATATGTTATGAATTGTCTTGCTGATTGAGCTTGAGTATTGATTGTGCGATTTATCTGAGTTATCTGTGATCTGAGTTATCTCGTTATTGAGTTGTCTGAGTTCTGAGTTCTTGAGTTAAAACATTAAACATAATATACTTGACTTGACACCGAAGAGCACTGGTGTCTGATGTTTGACTTGGCACCGAAGAGTAGTGGTGCCAGATGTTTTGACTCAACACTGAAGAGTAAAGGTGTTGAGCCTTGAGTGGTGTGAGGCGGGTCGAGGTTGATCTCTCTGCCCAAGTCACACCGGCGCGCTATATAAATTAAAATCTGAGAAATACACTTGAGTAATTGATAATTGAGTAGAGTCTTTAGGGATCACTTATGTGACTTGAGTTGTTTGTACTTACATGTTTATTTTGGTATTATTCACTCAACGGTGGCTGACCCCAAACACTCCCCCCCTATTTTGCAGGTACTAGAGCAAGTGCATTGGATGAGCTGTTACTCGATGAGCTTTTATGGATTTGGATTCCAAACGTTTATTTTGAGTCAAATGTTTTTTTTAAAACAATTATTTTATTTTGAGTCAAATGTTTTTAAAACAACTATTTTATTTATTCCGCATTTAAAACCATGAGACGGTTTATTTCTACATTTATGAGTTGGGACCTTTGAGTTACTTGTACTTTGAGGAAATTAATATATTTTATTGTTTAAATTTTTTTTTAAATTTCCTCTGATTTTTGGGATGTTACATAATACTTTTATGCTCTACACTTGTTCGGCCGAACCACCACCGTCGACCGAACCACCACCGCCTAGCCGCCGTCCGCCGCTACTACCCCGCCGCAGCTCTGCCGTGCGCCGCCGCCATCATTGAACCGAAAGGGTTTTCGGTTTAGGTTTTTGTTCTCGTTTTCTCAAGGGTGCTTTGTACTACCTTGTGGTACATCGTTTCGTTCTCGACCAATCCTTGGGTGTGAACCAATACAGGGTTTCTCTTTTGGATCCTAGCATTGTGTATTTGATCTGGCTCGTACGCGGTCATAGGGTTTGTCATCACTGAGCAATAACAATGTAAGTATTCGAATTCCTATTTAATCTGGTTATTAAATAAATCTAGTTGCGTTAGAATTGTAAACCTAACGGCCAAAATAATTTTTCTAAACTGGGTTAATGTTCAGTCAAGTTATTTGTATTTTTCGCAACGAATAAATTGTGGCTAGATGCATAGAAAACCCAACAGTGGTATCAGAACGCCATTAGGTTACAAGTCTAATTGTGCTAGATGAAAATTCGAAAATTCATAAAAATGTTTTTATTATTTTCGGAAATTTCGAAAATTGTTTTTTGGGGTTTTTTCGAAAATTAGTAAATTATTAAAAATTGGTTTTTAATAATTTCGGTAATTATAAAAAATTGTTTTAATAATATCAAAAATTGGTTTTGGTATTTCCAAAAATTCAGAAATATTATTTATTAATTAAAAATGTTTTTATTATTAAATAATTAAATTAGGATAATTTGAAATTGCTTGAAATTATCAAGAATGGAAAATAAGATTTTATCATTATCTTCAAATTAATTAAATAGGTTTTAAATTAAATTATATAATTTTATGTATAATTTTTGGATTATATATAGTTATTATATATATTTATTTAAAAAGGGTTTAAATAAATTGGAAGCAAATCTTTAATTTTTGTATGTGCATTTTTCCAAAATACATATACATACAGTAAAACCTCCATAAATTAATAAAGTTGAGACTATGATATTTTATTACTTTAGCGAGATATTAATTTATCGATAAATTAATAAATTATTAATTTAAAGATAATATTATTATAAAATCAACTTATCTAATACGTATTCACATATTCACAGGACCTTCAAAATTCTGCATCATATTCACATTTAGTTTCTTTGGAACCGGTCACTCGGAAAGAAGCATTGCAAGCGGCAACAACTCTTCACAACTTCTTGTTGCAATACGAGAATACAATGCCTCAACTCTTAAGTTCAATTAGGAGATTTAAAGATGAACTCAATATAGATTTGAAGTTAACAAAAAAATAAGTGACTATAGATTCATTTTTTACTTGATAACTCTAGATTTTGGAATTTTATTTTAGTAATTATTAATTTATAGTTTGGTTGGAACTAATATATTTACATTAGGATTTCAAAAAAATTATTATCTTATTATTTTATCGATTGGGGTACGATTTTGTACTACTCCCAAGTTGGGATCAGATAAATTATTAATTTTATCGAGGTTATTAATTTATGGATGTTTTACTGTAATTAGAAGATTTTTGTAAATCTTGTTTACTTGTTTTAAAAGTTAAAATATGGATAAAATTTAAAACTTTAAATTAAAGTTATATTTTTTTTTTGATATATCCGAAAATATTTTAAAATGTTTAAAACATATTTCAAATATAGATATGTATATATACCCGAAACTAATTTCGGTATGTATATATATATATATATATATATATATATATATATATATATATATATATATATATGTTTCAAAAATTTTAAATAAAAGGAAATGATTGGATTTTTGAATATTTAAATTGTTTATCTTATTTCCTACAATTGTTTATAAAAATATTTATCTCTTAATGAGATATAAAGATAAAAATTAAAAGTATTATATATATTATATATATAAATTAAAAGTTTAATTGAATATATATATATTATATATTTCGAAATTCTCATATATGTCAAATAAGATTTGATATTCCTTCCTTATATATATATAATATTATATAATAATAGTTTATTAAATATTATATAAGTAATATAGTTTCAATAATAATTAAAACGTCGCGTTCTCGCATGTTTAAATAGAATTAAACTATATAGAACTTTAGCAAATGAAATTAAAAGGTTTGAATTATCATAGATTATATATTATATAATAGTTTATATAACTTCATGCGAGAACCATTAATATTGCGAGAACTGCGAGAACCACTTTTTAACCATTAGATTAGGAGATGTGTGGCTTAGATTTTCGGTGGCAATTTTGTAAATAATTAAACATGAAAATCTAAAAAATAAAAGCTGGAAGGGTAACATGGTAAAATCCTTAGTACCCCTAAACCTACGCCCCCACACCTTCATTTGTAACCATCTCTTTTGTGAAATCACCCACAGCCGTGTATCACATCTTCAAATCGTGTATCCAACCCATTTTCCTACCACCATCAGCCGGAGATGTAATGACTCACTGCCGACAACGCCCGGTGACTCACCCAACTGTCGGCGACTCATCCTCTTCGATTACAACCCTAGCGGTGAAAACCCTACAAGAGGCGGCAACGGCGGCGATTCTTGTACAGAAGGCAAAAACCCATATCTGATATTCTGGTGATTATATATTTATTGAAAAAGTCATCTCTCAAGATATGTGGTAATACAATGACTTTTAAGAACTGTGAGTTTAATCGCTACTTTAAATAGAGTAGTTACCCCTTTTTTTTGTTTTTAAACATTCTAAGATCAATCCTTCAAGGATCTTAAGGAGTTGCAATGTCATCGGCCCATTACCAGAATACTAACATAAGGCAAAGAATGATCTTGAGGATCTTGAGGACTTTTAAGAACTTAGATTAATTTTTAACTTTGAAAAAGTCAAACATAATACTAACAAAATTCCAAATTTACGGTAGTGTATTAGCCAAATTAATCTGAGTCATTTTATTGTTAATTTTAAATTCCATGATTGTTATTTGTTGTCTTTTCATGAGTTTTTATGAGCGGCGGTTTTGACTTGAACCTGTTTTAGGGTTGCTAAGGTTGTATATGCGCAACATAATGATAGATTTATTAGGCGGAACCTTACTAAAGTACTGTTTTTTTTCTCTATGTTACAATTGCAATATGCAAGCTTCGAACATAATGATATTTCGTGTCGGGTGCCGGGCATTAATGATCAATGTACACCAAAGTACTTCTTTGTAATTCTAATTAGCACATGTAATTTTGTTCATTAGTACTTTGTTGGTTTGTAATTTTGTTCATTAGTAAGCTTTTGGTTCATTTGTGGAACAGAGATATATGGTTCACTAATGAACAGGGATCTCAGCTTCAACTTTTACAGTGAACACGTTTTGATTCAAGTTGTTAACCAATGAACAAAGATCAAGGTTTCAACTATCTAGTAAACAGTGGTGAACAGCTACAGAAATTTATTTTTGTTCACTCGTTACACAGATTTACATTTTCAGAGATTGTTCATTTATAGATATATGTTGGTTTGTAATTTAATTAATTAATAATATGTTCAACAATTTTGTACATTTATTCATTAATATTATACGTTCATCACTGAATACATTAAAGAAGGTTAAAAATTAGTAATTATTTTTATACGTTCATCAATGAACACATACAGATTGCAAAAATAACATACAAATTGCATAATTAAGATCCTAAAAAAACATAGAATTTACGTTTTAATTATTTTAATTAGGGAAAATGAATTTGATCTTAATATACCATAATTAATAACAATTAATAAAAAAGATATTAATGTTAAAAAGACTAGACTACCCTTATAAATTAAAAAACTAATTAAAATAAATGAGTGGTTAAAAAGTGGTTCTCGCAGTTCTCGCAATAATAATGGTTCTCGCATGAACTCTCCTCTATATATATATATATATATATATATATATATATATATATATATATATATATATATAAATATATATATATATATATATATATATATATATATATAATATTATATAATAATAGTTTATTAAATATTATATAAGTAATATAGTTTCAATAATAATTAAAACGTCGCGTTCTCGCATGTTTAAATAGAATTAAACTATATAGAACTTTAGCAAATGAAATTAAAAGGTTTGAATTATCATAGATTATATATTATATAATAGTTTATATAACTTCATGCGAGAACCATTAATATTGCGAGAACTGCGAGAACCACTTTTTAACCATTAGATTAGGAGATGTGTGGCTTAGATTTTCGGTGGCAATTTTGTAAATAATTAAACATGAAAATCTAAAAAATAAAAGCTGGAAGGGTAACATGGTAAAATCCTTAGTACCCCTAAACCTACGCCCCCACACCTTCATTTGTAACCATCTCTTTTGTGAAATCACCCACAGCCGTGTATCACATCTTCAAATCGTGTATCCAACCCATTTTCCTACCACCATCAGCCGGAGATGTAATGACTCACTGCCGACAACGCCCGGTGACTCACCCAACTGCCGGCGACTCATCCTCTTCGATTACAACCCTAGCGGTGAAAACCCTACAAGAGGCGGCAACGGCGGCGATTCTTGTACAGAAGGCAAAAACCCATATCTGATATTCTGGTGATTATATATTTATTGAAAAAGTCATCTCTCAAGATATGTGGTAATACAATGACTTTTAAGAACTGTGAGTTTAATCGCTACTTTAAATAGAGTAGTTACCCCTTTTTTTTGTTTTTAAACATTCTAAGATCAATCCTTCAAGGATCTTAAGGAGTTGCAATGTCATCGGCCCATTACCAGAATACTAACATAAGGCAAAGAATGATCTTGAGGATCTTGAGGACTTTTAAGAACTTAGATTAATTTTTAACTTTGAAAAAGTCAAACATAATACTAACAAAATTCCAAATTTACGGTAGTGTATTAGCCAAATTAATCTGAGTCATTTTATTGTTAATTTTAAATTCCATGATTGTTATTTGTTGTCTTTTCATGAGTTTTTATGAGCGGCGGTTTTGACTTGAACATGTTTTAGTGTTGCTAAGGTTGTATATGCGCAACATAATGATAGATTTATTAGGCGGAACCTTACTAAAGTACTGTTTTTTTTTCTCTATGTTACAATTGCAATATGCAAGCTTCGAACATAATGATATTTCGTGTCTGGTGCCGGGCATTAATGATCAATGTACACCAGAGCACTTCTTTGTAATTCTAATTAGCACATGTAATTTTGTTCATTAGTACTTTGTTGGTTTGTAATTTTGTTCATCAGTAAGCTTTTGGTTCATTTGTGGAACAGAGATATATGGTTCACTAATGAACAGGGATCTCAGCTTCAACTTTTACAGTGAACACGTTTTGATTCAAGTTGTTAACCAATGAACAAAGATCAAGGTTTCAACTATCCAGTAAACAGTGGTGAACAGCTACAGAAATTTATTTTTGTTCACTCGCTACACAGATTTACATTTTCAGAGATTGTTCATTTATAGATATATGTTGGTTTGTAATTTAATTAATTAATAATATGTTCAACAATTTTGTACATTTATTCATTAATATTATACGTTCATCACTGAATACATTAAAGAAGGTTAAAAATTAGTAATTATTTTTATACGTTCATCAATGAACACATACAGTTTGCAAAAATAACATACAAATTGCATAATTAAGATCCTAAAAAAACATAGAATTTACGTTTTAATTATTTTAATTAGGGAAAATGAATTTGATCTTGATATACCATAATTAATAACAATTAATAAAAAAGATATTAATGTTAAAAAGACTAGACTACCCTTATAAATTAAAAAACTAATTAAAATAAATGAGTGGTTAAAAAGTGGTTCTCGCAGTTCTCGCAATAATAATGGTTCTCGCATGAACTCTCCTCTATATATATATATATATATATATATATATATATATATATATATATATAGGGGTGAGTTATATAGAGAACTCTCTAATTTAATAAAAAGGGTAGTTTCGTAATCTGCCATTTTAATTTAATTTAATTGAAATCTCCACTTTCCATGATTATAGGAATTAATTTAATTGTTTCTATAACTTACGGCCACTTTCCATAATTATAATTTAATTGTTTATATAACTTTTCAAGATTGTATATTGATTGAATGTGGATGAATACATACATGTATCTCATGAATTTTTTTTCTGATTGCTTAAATACTTCATTAATGACAACGAAATTGATGAATACATACGTGTTGTACATGATGAAATATTGTACATACATGTACAATATGGTACGGAATTGATGAATACATATATGTACTATATGGTACGAAATTGATAAATACCTACATGTACAACATAGTGAATACATACATGTACAACATAGTGAATACATACATGTACAATATCTGTTAGTTTATAAATGTAAAAAAAATTGTTCTAGTATTGAGAATCAATAAATTATTCATAAGAAAAATCATCTTCATCGGTTTCAACTTCAATTTCTTGTAACTCTTCATCATCATCCAATTAATCGGCAACATCTTCTTCCGGATCTTCTTCATCTAAAAACATATTTTTATTAAAAAATATACCTTAAAAATACATGATTTTACGGGATTGAAGTGTTTTCAAGATTCAAATCCGACATTCAAATCCAGGAATAAAAACATATTCGATGATCTTGATTACTTGTGAGGTCTTCTTCATTCAACATTTTCTGACGGGAATAAAGTATCTAACTTGTCAAGCGGATGAAGAAATCAAGAGCTTTACTCAAGAACGATGGAGATGGAGAAGAAGAAGAAACACTGCTCTTTTTCAGGGAAAAATATGAATTGTAGGTGATAAAATTCGAAATTAATGTGGAAGATATGGGGATATTCGGTTTTCAAAAGGGAGACCGAAATATATGGAAAATCTCAACATTCCATGATTATAGGATTTAAATTTATTGTTTCTAAAAAAACCGAAATATATGGAATACCAGAATTGCCCTTTACATTTAAATAAATGGAAAATATATATCTAATTTCTGATTGGCTAAAAGGGTAAATGAGTTCTCTATATAACTCTCCACTATATATATATATATATATATATATATATATTATAACTTAAGTTAAATACATCGTCGCTAATGTCACTAGTAGGCTCACCCATAATCTAAGGCATATAAAGGATGAAAAGAAGAGATATTGATCTCAAACAGGGTTGCGTTTTTAATACGTCTTGTGTTGACCTATCCCGCCTCTTCCCTTTTCATAGAATGGAGCTACTGAACATGCATCATAGGATGATGTCAAGATTAAAAGTATAATCATATAATTAAACAAATATCTCGTTTAATATAAAATGTGAACATCGTGTGCTCTCAATAAAATAACACACGCCCACATTATAGTCTGATTAACGAAACTCGCGTGATTAACCAGTACGTTAATTATGAGATTATTTTGTGAGTTAAACGATTCTCGCGATTCCCAAGCGAACTTGAGTCGGGAATCTATGTGATTGTTTTATGGTTGTTTCACATTCTAATATATGATCCACGACATCCCTGTCATATTGATTACAAAGAGCATTGATTCGAGATTAACATGCCATTCTCATAAGAGGATGAATCTCAAAGAACTAGGTATTTCATAAGACTGAAATTGACAATAGTTTGCCTACAACACGAAATTATTTGGTGTGAAATACGGCATCCCTCTTCACATCAAATGACTAGTTGTTGTATGCTAGCCTTATAAAATAAAGATTGGGAAATTACTGTAAGGATTATTAATAAATTGTCACACCCTGCCAAAACTGGTTATGCGGAAGAGCGGGCGTGCGACTTACATCGGAAATCACAACAATCGATCAATAGTAAAATATAGCATTAAAAATGGATTACCAGTTGTTACATGTTTATAAACCAAAAGTGAATGATTTATTACAAATATATTGAATGAAATGATCTTTAAGATTTTCAACCGACATCTAGACTCCATGCTTAGAAGTAAAGACAAAATCTTTTTCAAAATATGGTGATCCGATACGTGTAAATGTCATGCTAAATGTTTCACTTTCAAAATCTGAGATATCATATTAGAAAAAGTGTCAACACAAAGGTTGGTGAGTTCACAAGTTTAATGACTTTATAAATCCTTGATTTACATCAAAATGTTTACCGAGACGATTTTTTGTAGTAAAACAACCTTAAATACCGTTTCAAAACCATAAAACCAAATTTACACATGTTTAGTGCTTAAACCCTTTTATAAATTGTTTTAACTCTATAAAACACAATTTGCACACGATTGGTGCGTAAAACCATTTCAACATGATTTTAATGAGGGTAAATTGTTTAGTACAAATCCATGTACATTCAAGTTGACATTTTCAAATCTATGAAACGTAATTGTATAGTTTTAGTGCGTAATCCCTTATAAGCTAGCTAGGCATACAACTTAAAGTATAAGTTTATGAGTCTGTAATCAAACCTAAATCCAGTTTGCCCTAAGGCATGTCGAGTCCACGACGTTGTAATAGAATATATATGTCATATGTCACACAGCTAGAGCGACTAGCCATGAGCGGGGGATCAAGCCTGAATAGTACTACTCTTATATTCGTTGGCTAACTATAGTTGATGATTACAGTAATGTTAGATCTAAACGATATGTCGATAGGGGCGTCTATCAACTCAAGGTTATACAAAGATTAGTGTCGCAAAATATAGTTTTTCATACTGGTCTTCGTTAAGACCCTTTTCATAACAATACTTGTTTGAGTATGTCTTTTCAATGACCAGTTATCTTAAAAGGATAGTTTACCCAAGTTTTCACAAAGATTGATTTTACCAAAATTTTGTTCATAAATGTCTTTCAAAAGATCAGTTGTACCAAAATACTATTTTTGCATAACTCATTATAATTAAAATACACCTGATACGCGATGACAGTTTTGCGTGCATTTATAAAACACTAATATGTTTCTCACCCTAAAACCGTTAAAATACAGTAAGAGTGGGGCTGTAATACTCACCTGTTGCGTCCAAATGCTAGCAACAAAATAATATGAATGATACGTCCAACTACGCCTCAGCTACCTATAGGTGCGAGGTTTAATAGTAAGTAGAGGACAACAAGCACGTTTATGCAAGTGGTTCACTCCAATGATTCCTATTGTTTTAAATGTCGTTAGACGTGAGTGACTTTTTATAAAATATCAGTTTTTCAATTGCTAATAAATTTGTGTTTCAATGTGCGTTCACATATGTTTTTGTAATTCGTGAAATATTTAATTAATATAACTTTACATATTTATTATAATCCTTTCGTAGAATTTTAGTTGTTGATATTAGAGAATTAACTCTTGGCATTTTCAAGGGCTCGTATATAATTCACTTCGAAATCCTTGCATATTTAATTGTGCATGTTTCTAGAACTGATGTAGCTTAATTGCAAACACTACATGGATTTTGGTGAATATATGTTCTAATTAAGTTTTTCTAAAATTTCTTCAAAAGTTTTATGGTATTTTCGTGTGAGTGAACTTTACAAGAATAAAACATATCGATCTAAATATTTAAACAATAATAGAAGTGTATTCTCACAAAGCTTTTCGGGATGGATGTTCGAGACTTAGTGGTGTTCTTCTCTCTTCTCCAAAATACCAAGGGGATGAATCTTCGTAACTTCTTAAAATGAAGTAAAAATGAGTATACAACAAGATCTAAGCAAGAATTGAAGTAGGAGTTAAGAACTCAAAACTTACAAAGAGATGAAAATTTCGAGCAGAAGCTTCTTTTCCTATTTCGACAGTCTTCTAGTGGCTAGATGAGTGTTTTGATAGTGGGATGTTGTAGGGGAACTTCCTATGCTGATTTGACAACTTGAATTACTCAATTTGAAGTTAAAATAAAAAAGTTATGCTTGTTGGAAGATTGAAATGTGGGTGAAAATATGCTAGACGATTTTCTTACTTTGGAGAGAATTTCTTGGCTTGATTAAAGGTCCCTGTGTCCAATGAGAGGGAGGGAAGGGTATTATGTGTTGGAGGGAAGTTAGAGACTAATGGTTCCCCACTAAGACCTAACCATTTTCTTGTTTGACCTTCTAAAGGTCTAAGGAAAAGATGGGAGTGTTAGAGGGTGTAAGGAGGGTTGTTGGGAGAGTCTGAGTAGTTGAACTTGTATTGGTTTCGAGGAGTACTTGGAGTAATAATCCTTTGGTGTAATACTTGGGTGAATGGGAAAAAGCAAGTAGGTAGGGGTGCAGAGAAGGTGGCGTGAAATTGGATACAAGGAAAAAAGGATTTGACTCCTCATGTAAAAAAAAGTGGAAACAAAATGACATGTAGTTTAAATATTTTAGATATTGGATATATGTGTATTTATTTTATCTAACACCATATTAATTTAAAATCGGTTTGATTCGATAATTAACAATGGTTAATGATCAGTTGAAAAATATTATTTTGGATAATTATCTTATTACTTTCAATATTTGTGTCTTATATTGTGTATTAACTTTATAGATTCCTTGTTTCCTTACGCACATAACGGTCCGTTCGTTATATTCTGTACCGGTTGCTTCGGTTGAGATACTTTTCATTATAAAAATAATGATTTATGTTTTTGATTCGGTACGAGTTTATTTTGCGTCACTTCACCAACTCATTAAATTTATGGTTAAGAACTGGATAAGTACTGACAAACTGCCGACACATGATACTTGTTTTTGCTAGACTCAAAATGATAAATATTGCTTTCATTTATAGAAAAAAAAAGTTATGCAAATGTGTTCGGTTACAATCGGAGACTGGTCAACTACTCGTTTCCGAGGGTTGTCACATTCTCCCCGCGTTAAGAGAATTTCGTCCCGAAATTCAAGATGATTTACTACTGGTTTGCGTCAGTGGGAACAAGTGTGGCTATTTACGTTTTATATGGCCTTCTCGTTCCCATGTAAATTTAGTACTTTAGCGGAGAATTTCGATACACTTCAACTAGTCGTACTTCACTCTTATACGGTTGAGTCTATAAATTCGAGATTTTAATTGGTTCCTTAGTGATTGATTTATACACTTAGTATTTTGTATTTCAGATATTTTCTTTTTCTTTATTACTCAACATAAATTAGTTTTGTGTCGAAATAGTAATAATTATATCAATTTATAGGGACCCATATAACAATTTTAAAAATACGGATAATAGCTTAAAAAAATATAATTACATGTTATTTGTATTAGCCAAATTGTCATATCATTTGAAGATTTATGTATATTATGATGTCATAATGAACCACGTGTTATTGTTATATTAAAATGAAGATGAGATTAACCATTTTTTTCCTTGTTCTTCCTCTTTACGTCTCGTGTACCATTATTAGATGGTCTTAGAAAGATAAATACAAAGTCTTTAAATCTCATGTATTCTACTCTGACATTTCAAGTAAGATTTTATGTATATTATTATTTTATATGCATTTATAAATTTTGTATTTAGTTTCTTGTTATCATGATTCATGTCCATAACCTATTTACCAACTCAACTTATATATACGCAGTCCCTAGATTTCGTAAAATAATTAAATTGTTGTTGAACTTTATAATAGCTTTATAATACAACTTAGTTATACATTGTCTATCTTGTAGACGTAGCATTTTCAGTTAGTGTCGTGTGTTATATAATTGGCGTTTCTAGTTAATATCATATCTTTAAGAGGAAAAACACAACTTATTTATTATAGAGATACGACAAAACTATTCAAGTCATTCAAATATTTGATTTTACTACCGGTCTTTATCTATACCAACGTCGGTTTTTTTTAATTAGTAAACTAACCTATATTAAATTGAATTTTGATCGTTTTCATCAATTTAAATGATATAATAATAGGTGTGACTCGATTTCATGTATAATTATACATTTTTTATGAATAAGTTTGGGTCTACTGTCGTTCATTCCTGACATGACACCCTCTATATTCGTTTATTGATATATATTATTACCCTCACTCTTTCTTGAGTGGTTCGACGTCGATACGAATTTTATCGTTTGCAGGGATCATATAATGTGATCAGTTTGCTCAAACCTTGTCATTAATTTCAAGTTTCTCTTATTAGTTAAGTGGGATCCTTTCCCCAAATTTACCCCCTTTTTTTTATCTTTGGGGTAATTTATGATTTCAAAAGGATTTTGGTTGCCTATTACTTGCTTGGTTTGTAAATACCATAATTTTATATTTGACTAGTTATGAAGTAGTTTTTAAAAACATGTGAAACTTTAATTAAATTAAAGTATTATTAAATAATCATGGTCATCTCTTATATACTCATCTTTATTTACATATATAATAATTTGACATAAGTATTAATTTTTAACCTAAAACTGCTCGTTGGGCGACATGCTATCTACGAATTAATAATGAAATAATGCATATTTTGGTTCTCTATCCATATTATTTACAAAATGCTCATTATGTCAAATCTTATATTTGCTCAAGTTTATGATTACAAAAGGTCGTATGTTCATATATGTGACATCTTGATTTCTATATCCATTTAGGTAATTCGATGATGCAGGGCATATATTTCATATTAAATGTATCGTTAACAATTATAAATTATTGTTTTTACCTTAATGATGTTTTGTCTTAATTTGTGACTAAGTTTTAAAGTTTTCCGTTGATTGTGATTATTTGCATGTAAGGTTAAAGCTATGCTCATATGAATAAAGTAGAGAGAACCGATGTCTCTATTTCTGTCATTTGATTTCTTTCGTGACACTTTTTAAAAGATGATAAAATTGTATTGATGTAGCTTTTCAAAGTTTGCAAAATAAATGTCATGTTCTCTTTTATTTTTCTTAGTTTCTTATTGTAATCCATGACTCTGATACTTCTACATTGTACTATGTAATTATAACCACGTTGGCTACCCGTTTTTATAATGTCATGGTACAATGTTTCCATATCATTATCACTTCATATTCTTCATTCATGATTGAGAGTACCTTTCTTGAGTACTCTTGTTGTACGTTCAACATACGAAATTATGAGATTATATTAATGAATTTAAGCCTATGGTACAACTCTCACAAAATATTCTACTAATTTAATTCGTGTCTAAGGTATATTCTGAATGACTCTTGGTGATCGATGACGTGTGACGTCTTTTCTGACTTAGTCGTTATTTCGACTCGTAATGTGTACGGAGTTTAGTGTAAGTGTACAATGTGTAGTTATGTATGTTGTGTATAGTGTCAGTGTCCCGTATATAGTACAAGTGTACAACGTGCAGTGTAGGTATAAGCATGTGACCTACAACTAAGGCATATAATATTATATCTACTGTATCCACGTAGACTATATGAAATGCGACACAACATGCAATGAAAATGTTTTGACCAAAAATCTTTTCGGTTATAGACTAGACGCTCGCTAGTTCACTATAACCAATAGCTCTGATACCAATCTGTCACACCCCGCCAAAACTGGTTTTGCGGAAGAGCGGGCATGCGACATACATCGGAAATCACAACAATCGATCAATAGTAAAAGATAGCATTAAAAATGGATTAACAGTTGTTACACGTTTATAAACCAAAAGTGAATGATTTATTACAAATATATTGAATGAAATGATCTTTAAGATTTTCAACCGACATCTAGACTCCATACTTAAAAGTAAAGACAAAATCCTTTTCAAAATATGGTAAGCCGATACGTGCAAATGTCATGCTAAATGCTTCACTTTCAATACCTAAGAAAACATATTAGAAAAAGTGTCAACACAAAGGTTGGTGAGTTCACAGGTTTAATGACTTTATAAATCCTTGATTTACATCAAAATGTTTACCGAAACCATTTTTTGTAGTAAAACAACCTTAAATACTGTTTCAAAACCATGAAACTAAATTTACACATGTTTAGTGCTTAAACCCTTTTGTAAATTGTTTTAACTCTATAAAACACAATTTGCACATGATCGGTGCGTAAAACGGTTCCAACATGATTTTAATGAGGGTAAATTGTTTAGTACAAATCCATGTACATTCAAGTTGACATGTTTCAAATCTATGAAACGTAATTGTATAGTTTTAGTGTGTAATCCCTTATAAGCTATCTAGGCATAGAAGTTAAAGTATAAGTTCATGATTCTGTAATCAAACCTAAATCCAGTTTGCCCTAAGGCGTGTCGAGTCCACGACGTTGTAATAAAATATATATCTCATTTGTTACACGGCTAGAGCGACTAGCCATGAGCGGGGGATCAAGCCCGAATAGTACTACTCATATATTTGTTGGCTAACTATAGTTGATGATTACAGTAATGTTAGATCTAAATGATCTGGCGATAGGGGCATCTATCAACTCACGGTTATACAAAGATTAGTGTCGCAAAATATAGTTTTTCATACAGGTCTTCATTAAGACCCTTTTCATAAAAATACTTGTTTGAGTATGTATTTTCAATGACCAGTTATCTCAAAAGGATAGTTTATCCACGTTTCCCAAAAGACTGATTTTACAAAAATATTGTTTATAAATGTCTTTCAAAAGACCTGTTTGTACCAAAATCCTGTTTATGCATGACTCGTCATAATTAAAATACACATGATACGCGATGACAATTTTGCGTGCATTTATAAAACATTAATATATTTCTCACCCCAAAACAATTAAAATACAGTAAAAGTGGGGCTGTGAATACTCACTTGATGCGTCCAAATGCTAGCACCAAAATAATATGAATGATATGTCCAACTACGCCTCAGCTACCTATAGGTGCAAGGTTTAATAGTAAGTAGACGAAAACAAGCACGTTTATGCAAGTAGTTCACTCCAATGATTACTATTGTTTTAAATGTCGTTAGACGTCAGTGACTTGTTTGCGACTTGTTATAAAATATCAGTTTATCAATTGCTAATAAATTTGTGTTTCAATGTGCGTTCACATATGTTTTTTTAATTCTTGAAATATTTAATTAATATAACTTTACGTATTTATTAAAATCCTTTCGTAGACTTTTAGTTGTTGTCATTAGAGAATTAACTCTTGGCATTTTCAATTGCTCATATTTAATTCACTTCGGAATCCTTGCATATTTAATTGTGCATGTTTTTAGAACTGATGAGTATCTTAATTGCAAACACTAGATGGATTTTGGTGAATATATGTTCTAATTAAGTTTGTCTAAAATTTATTCAAAAGTATTATAGTATTTTCTGAAGGATGTTTGTGCACAGTTAGTCAACCTATGATGATAGATCCATGCCTACGAAATACTTAAGGATCACACCGGTGTGTGCATGTAATACGAGCAAGATATGCAATGATACTACGAAAAAGAATGATTCATAATAGTCATTATGAATCAGTTAAGTATTAAGTTAAGTTCAACTAATTACTAGATTAGTTTATTTAATTAATTAATACAAGTATATGTACATTTACTAGTTGAGTAAATATACAATGTGTTAATTATAGATTATCCATAATATGATTTAAAGCAATTAAATCATATGGTAATTGGATGATATTACTGTCAAAATTATATAAAGTTTATTATATAATTAATTATTAAAAGTATAAAATATAAAGTACATATTTCGTGTATATAATACCGAAATATATAAGTGTATAATACTAGACATTTAATAATTAAGTGCAACAATAATAAATGGAGAAACCATAAGGGATGGAAGTGTAAAAAGGAAAAAGTTTAATTAAGAAACGTTTCTTAATTAAAATAGAAGGACTTAAGTGAAAGATCTTCTATTATAAATAGAAGATCTAAGGCTTCACTTAAGGGTGCTAATGCTTAACCCTAGCCTCCTTGGACGAAATTCCCCCTCCTCCCTCTCTTGAGTTCGGCCGAGCAACAAGGGAAGAACACAAGCATTGTGTTCTTCTTGTTCTTCGTTCGTTCTTCGTGTTCTTCAAGTATTGAAGAACAAGTTCATTGCAAGGATCAACTAGAAGGTCGCTCGTTGTGTTCATCATCAGTGGACTTTCTTAAGCAAACAACAAGGTATGTTTTGGGAAACCCTTTTCTCCCTTCTCCCCTCTTGGATGAATTCGACCAAAGAACCCTAGATGGTCGAACGAACCACACAAGCTATGTGTGTGTTCGGGTTTTTCGTACAAGGTTTCTTTCTTGTTAATCTAGTTTAGATTTCCAACATCCCAATCCTTTAGGGTTTAAGGATTAAGTTTAATCTCAGTTCCGCTTTTAGGGATTAAACTAGCTAGTTGGTTTAACCGGCAAGAACAAGTTCATGTTCTTGTCAGTATGATTCGAACCAAGCATACTAGGAGGTTGACCCAAGTGGTCAATCAGTTACAATGAAACCCTTCAGTGGTTGTCACAACTTTTGGGTTATGTCATTCTAAATGAATAATTAAACTGATAATAATTAAATTACCCATAAATACTGATTTCTATTTTCAGCCTTAATTTAATAATTATATTGATTTTAAAGAACTTTTAAAACCATTTAAATTTAAATGTTATTATATTTATTATATTCGAGAAAAAAATAAACCATTTAAATGTTTTAATTTTGACGCCTGATTTGATCTCGCGTACCCATATGTCCGAAACTGAGCCTTGGGTAAACGAAACTAGATCAATTACATAATGTGGGAAAAACTGGATCGCGAGACGAGACCCGAACCGAGGCTCGGTCCGGTTCGAATGTTGAACCGGTTTGACCGGACCCGAGTTCGACCGTAGCTCGGTCTTGCTCGATTCGACCGAACCCCTTTTCCCTTTTTTTTATTTAATTTTTACTTTTACCGAAATAATAATAATAATAAATAAATAAGTAAAATGTGTTATTCTAATACTAAGAATAACAAAACTTTCCTTATTTTGTCTAAAGCCTAATTTGTCCAATGATCTACCAAATCTCGGTTGATTATTTACTTGCACTAATTTTTCTAGGGTTTTTACTAGACAAAAAAAGAAACCTAATTCTTTTTATCTTGAAACCTATTCAATCCAATTGCTCAAAACTTAAACAATTTTCTTTGTTTAACTTTTCTAGGCTTCTTTTCTAGATAAAAAAAAAACTTTATATTTATATATATACATATATTAAAATTTTTCTCATTTGATTTATTTTAATAATTTATTCGCTTAACTTGATTTATTAATTTCTTATGGCTCGGTAATTTCTTAGTAATAATAATTTTTCCTCATAATTTATTATGGCGATCTTCTCATGACCGACTTATTAACAACATTCTTATAGCTCTAATTTCATAATTTCTCATTATTTATATAATTATAGTACTTGCCGCTTCTCATTTACACAATTACTCTCGATTTATGAACTTCATACAGCTTGATAATTATACCATCACATGAAATCAATTATTCTCAAGTATTCTTATAAATTCTCTAATCACATGCATATATATTACTCAACACCATAATTTGATTCAAAAATTTTCTCGACTAGATTTAATAATTTCTCATAATAAGGTTTTTCTCATTTATCTCGATTTAAATAATTCATAATAAGTTCTCATACTTTTATCACCTCTTATTATCTCATTATATTCACACAGGAATACTTTCTTGATTTAAAAGTTACTCTTATAAACTCCTTAGCCAATTATATACTCATAACAATTATAAATAACACATATCAAAATTTTCTCTCGGTAATTCCATTAATTTACCCTACTCAACTCCACTTGGAGAAAACTCGTCCCCGAGTTTGAAATTGGCACTCAAAATCTCATATTATATACTCATAGAATTCGTTACGAACACTCAATGGTTCCGTTTGTTGTTTCTCATTTAATTTCATATTTTAACGTTTATATGATTACTCAATAATTAACTCTTATGCACAGGTGTGAGTCGGTCCCAACGTATACTCTTTACGCCCCCCTCACACCCCTACTCATTAAATTTTATCACTTTATAAAAGAATTCATTGCTCTTATTAGGTGTTAGCTTTCTCATTAACCTTCTCATGGATACTGACATCCTTATTAGATTTTCTCGATTATAACTCATTACTCTTTATTAGTCTCATAATTACTTCTCTATCATTGTCTCATTAATAATTAGTCATTTTATGACTCCTAATAAGTCAATCTTGTTACATTTATTAGCACCACAATATTTATTTGGCGTTACTCATTCACGATTATTTCTTGTTCAAATCTCAGTATTAAATTCTCATTTTTGGCTTACTCATAGCGTGTTTGGTATTATTATTACCATATAACAATTTTTTCGTTAAATAGGTTTCTCATTTCATTCGCAGTGAACACATCTCGTAAATTTTCTCTTAATGTAAAATTAAATCAATATGGTTTCGCATACAACTTTCTCAATTTATTAAACTTTACTCAATTCGTATCACCCCTCATGATCTCATTAATCGTCATTTATATCATTATCACCCTTGGTTTCTTCTTGAATTATGTTTATAGACTTCACAAAAATTTCTTATATCAACTTGTATCAAGGAAAATTTAAAAATTTTAAAATAAATAAAATAATCATTTTCCCCAAAGTACAAGTACACGAAAGGTCCCACTCTTTAAAAATTTTAGAACTGAACCGTCACATGGTTGAATGTTTTTAATCCAAATCCATAAAAGTTTATCGAGTAACAGCTCATCTAATGCACTTGCTCTAGTACCTGCAAAATTGGAGGGAGTGTTTGGGGTCAGCCACCGCTGAGTGAATAATCAACACAATAAAAATACACATACAAACAATCCACACCACATAAGTGATCCCTAAAGACTCTACTCAATTCTCGATTATTAGGCCTTTTATTAAATTTCACTTGGTTCGCCAATGCCGGACGATCCCAACGCCCACCAGCGCCTCACCGCAGCACCCCCTTCCAACACCCACCAGTGTCCCGCAGTACCACGCTGACAGTCGTGAATTGTACTTGGCTTACTCTGGGAAGAGTTGGCTAATCTCATGAATCTCAAATATAGTTAGTTAGTTTTATTAACGTGTTGACCCGTTACAACATGTACTCATATAAAACTAGCAGCTCAAGCTCAAGTATATCATCTCATAGATATACAACCACATAACACAACTCATAGATATACAACATGTACTCATAATCACATATCAAGTACACAGATCATTCGCAACAACAAGCTCAACTCAATCAATCACAGTTCATAACATATAGCACGTAATCATGAATCAAATGTAAGTGCAAGTTTAGAGTGAGATTACCCACCTCGAATAGACGTATGCTCCTAGATATCCTTGGTGCCGAAGAGCGTCTCTAACGAAGTCCTAAGAGATCCTACATAGCACAATGAAGCTCGTATTAGAAATTGACTCAAAGGTAGTTTCAGTAGAAACTGAACAACACTCAGCACTCTCACGGGGACGGCCATAACTCTCAAACCGTTCACTAGATTTGTCCCAAATTTTTACTGTAGCTAAAAGACTCAGAGGAATACATTTCATCAGAAGACTTCGGAAACTGAAACTAAACAGAAGTATCTCAAAACAGGCTCACAAGTCAGAAAAAGCTGAACCGAAGACTATCCTGCGACGGTTTGCAAAGACAGCGATATCTTTTAAACGACAAATCAGATTAACGAGCCGTCAGCGGCAAATGAAAGAGGACTCTGAAAACTAGAGACCAACTCGGGCCAAAAATCTAAAACCGTATTCTAAGTGTGGTAAAAACGGACGTGAACTCAGAGGGCAGATTCTGCCAAAATTTAGCTTAACGATTAAAAACCCGTTTCGAATCCCGACAACAATCCGTTCATTCCCGAGGCACCCGACATCACCGAGGTTCATTTTAACTTCGAAACATGTTTACTATTAATCTAGTCTTTTATTTGAAATTCTAAATCGGTTTAGGAAACCAAGAACCTAAAGGTTCGGTTTCCGGGTTCCTCGATCATTAAAATGTTTAGCCAATTTATCAACTAGTTTTGACCCAACCCTTGATCCGACACCCCTGAAATCAGCGGCTCGAAACCAACAACAACCCGAGATAAAATAGAAACAAGAATAGTTTTGACAGCAAATGAATATTTAAGCAAAACTCGGCAAGTTACTAAAACGACAAAAGAAACTAGTTAACAATTCAAGACTTAACCGTATCCCACTCGGGTTCAGCATCAAAACCAATAAAACCCGCAACCTTATTAAATCAGTTACTCTTGAAATAAAATCATACGAATAAGAGTTAATCATGACGAAAAGATTGGACCACGAAAAAAATAAAGAATTCTACCGGCTCGGTGATTCACTCTCTTGGCCTGCTCGGTTAGAATCTGCACACCCATACACTTGTTGGCTTGATTTCTAATTCAGGAATACAATTCTCCAATTCCTTCTCTGCTCGGTTAGAATCACCAGAAAATAATCGAAAAGAAAGAAAAGAAAGGGAAGGTTTTTACCGGACAATGCTCGATAACGCAATACCGAATAGTTGAAGCCTCTTGTTCGATCTTAGGCCTGCTCGATCACTGGTACAAATCAGACATGGGAACAGCGAGAAATAAAAAATCGGGAATCATAGAACAAGAGAAACAAAAGAAGGGAACAAAAATCCTACCGATGACTACAACCTGCTCGTTCTCGATCCTCTCTTCTTCTGCTGCCCGACGATTGCACAAAGCCTGGTGGGTTTCGATTAGAGATGCTATTACGACAGGCTAGGGATTAGGGATCGAATGTGATTAGGAATAGGCTATAAGCCTTAATACGAAAACAAGCTGGCAACCCATTTAGGCCTTAAGTCCGACATCTTCAAAACTTGGGCTGGACTCCTCACAACTCTAGATTTCGGACCCATCTCATAGCTGGCCTTCTAATCTGATTGATTAACATCTCGGGCTCTCTTTCTCCCCACAAAACCGGATACACATCATCCTTACACAAATATCTCGTGTACTCGGTTTTCTCCTAACCGGTTCAGAATCTAAAACGCCATTTAATTATTTACCACATATAATTAAATAGACATAAAATGATACGTTGAACTAAATAATAATCGCAATTATTTAGTTACGAAACGTCACCCAATTAAATACCCGAATTAATTACGCGTAAAAGCACATAACACATATAATCTCAATCAAATAGATACACATAATTTATTTAATAAAAAGTGAATAATTCAATTACGATAATTTTTAGGGCGTTACAACTCAACTCCACTTGAAATAGGCTTCATCCCCGAAGTCATGGCTCGGAAGAAGCTAAGGGTAGCGATCTCGCACCTCAACTCAGACTCGTTAACGACACACATTCTCAGGTAGGAAAAACGATAAGGCTATAAATAAAAAAGGAAACTCCTCATGGTGACCCCTTGATCAGAATGAACTCTGACTCTGGCAATTGCTCACGCAAATCTTCCATCTCTAACGGCGCAAAAAGATAAGGCTAAAAGAAATAAGATCGAAGCGCTCTCCAAGGACCTCGGTTTAGCGACGAAAGGATGTCGACAATAAGCACAAATAACCACAATACTCCGCTGAAGGCGTCTTCTTGTTCTCGCAGCTGGACTCGGTTCCTGTACACAGCAGTCAACGTTGCGTTGGATCTCCGATTCAACTCCACTTGGAGAATTGTTACGGTTTGGTTGTTGCGACAGATGATCTCGGCGTGGTACTCGGTCATCCAACCCGTGCTCGCAATCATTCTCGTCCCTCTCACGGCAATAGAAATAAGTTTTATGGGTAAAACTTTCCCACACAGTTCCAAGAAACTATCACTTTTACGCTTTATCAACATATAAAATTTTATTATTGGCAAGCTCTCCCAATAAGTAGTATCTCAAGGTCCTCTACTCTACAGGACACTAGTTTGTTTTATAGCAAAATGAATAATTTAGCGATTCACACCGCTATCAAACCACGCATAACGAGTACATAATTCACATAAATGTATTTTATCACACATAAACCTCAGATAGTAGGCAACTCATGCCTCTTAATTACTCAATTTGCATATACTCAAATGCACACCCTGAAATCTCTACATCTTGTTTTAACTCAATGCAAGCCATATTATCAATTTAGACTCAATCTCATTTAATGACTTCCCATCAGTCAACATAATGTTAACGTTTACTCGCTTTTACGATTCTTCATGTGTTCCAAATTAATAATTTTTATTACTGTAACGAATAAATCCATACTTAATCTGTGTTATTGGTTCTCTTGCTATCTCCAATTTAACAAATTCTCGTTGATTCTTTTTAATATTACTCGTTTAACTCATTTTAATAATACTTATCAATTTTCTTAATGATTTTATCATCGAACTCGTTAATTATTTTCTCGCTTTATTTTCATTTAAATTGTCTCTTGATCAATTTGACCAAAAGTCCACTCATTAATTTCATTTATTTTTAAGTCTCAAACGCTTCAATCTAATATTTTCTCTTTACATGGTTAGTTAATTAACTCGTTAATTCTCATGTACTTGATTACTCAGCTATTTTCTCGTTTTCAACAAAAACTTCCTCATTACTTTATATTTTTAGCGTTTCCTCAGTTTTGCAACTCATAGCATTTTAATAACATTTTATTGCTTAATTCTCTAAATATTTTTCTCATATGCTCATTTTAATAACTATTCTTGATTTAATAATTACTCAATAACGCATAATATTTGACGACATTCAATTTAATAATTTAACTTGATAATCCCCTTAAATTTAATATTTGCTTACAATTAAAATTTTTCTCATTTGATTTATTTTAATAATTTATTCGCTTAACTTGATTTATTAATTTCTTATGGCTCGGTAATTTCTCAGTAATAATAATTTTTCCTCATAATTTATTATGGCGATCTTCTCATGACCGACTTATTAACAACATTCTTATAGCTCTAATTTCATAATTTCTCATTATTTATATAACTATAGTACTTGCCGCTTCTCATTTACACAATTACTCTCGATTTATGAACTTCATACAGCTTGATAATTATACCATCACATGAAATCAATTATTCTCAAGTATTCTTATAAATTCTCTAATCACATGCATATATATTACTCAACACCATAATTTGATTCAAAAATTTTCTCGACTAGATTTAATAATTTCTCATAATAAGATTTTTCTCATTTATCTCGATTTGAATAATTCATAATAAGTTCTCATACTTTAATCACCTCTTATTATCTCATTATATTCACACAGGAATACTTTCTCGATTTAAAAGTTACTCTTATAAACTCCTTAGCCAATTATATACTCATAACAATTATAAATAACACATATCAAAATTTTCTCTCGGTAATTCCATTAATTTACCCTAATCAACTCCACTTGGAGAAAACTCGTCCCCGAGTTTGAAAGTGGCACTCAAAATCTCATATTCTATACTCATAGAATTCGTTACGAACACTCAATGGTTCGGGTTGTTGATTCTCATTTAATTTCATATTTTAACGTTTATATGATTACTCAATAATTAACTCTTATGCACAGGTGTGAGTCGTTCCCAACGTATACTCTTTACGCCCCCTCACACCCCTACTCAATAAATTTTATCACTTTATAAAAGAATTCATTGCTCTTATTAGGTGTTAGCTTTCTCATTAGCCTTCTCATGGATACTGGCATCCTTATTAGATTTTCTCGATTATAACTCATTACACTTTATTAGTCTCATAATTACTTCTCTATCATTGTCTCATTAATAATTAGTCATTTTATGACTCCTAATAAGTCAATCTTGTTACATTTATTAGGACCACAATATTTATTTCGCGTTACTCATTCACGATTATTTCTTGTTCAAATCTCAGTATTAAATTCTCATTTTTGGCTTACTCATAGCGTGTTTGGTATTATTATTACCATATAACAATTTTTTCGTTAAATAGGTTTCACATTTCATTCGCAGTGAACACATCTCGTAAATTTTCTCTTAATGTAAAATTAAATCTATATAGTTTCGCATACAACTTTCTCAATTTATTAAACTTTACTCAGTTCGTATCACCCCTCATGATCTCATTAAGCGTCATTTATATCATTATCACCCTTGGTTTCTTCTTGGATTATGTTTATACACTTCACAAAAATTTCTTATACCAACTTGTAACATTCCAAAAATCAAGGAAAATTTTAAAATTTTAAAATAAATAAAATAATCATTTTCCCCAAAGTACAAGTACACGAAAGGTCCCACTCTTTAAAAATTTTAGAACTGAACCGTCACATGGTTGAATGCGGAAAATAAAGTAATTGTTTTAAAAACAGCTGACTCAAAATAAAATTTTTAATCCAAATCCATAAAAGCTTATCGAGTAACAGCTCATCCAATGCACTTGCTCTAGTACCTGCAAAATTGGAGGGAGTGTTTGGGGCCAGCCACCGCTGAGTGAATAATCAACACAATAAACATACACATACAAACAATCCACACCACATAAGTGATCCCTAAAGACTCTACTCAATTCTCGATTATTAGGCCTTTTATTAAATTTCACTTGGTTCGCCAATGCCGGACGATCCCAACGCCCACCAGCGCCTCACCGCAGCACCCCCTTCCAACACCCACCAGTGTCCCGCAGTACCACGCTGACAGTCGTGAATTGTACTTGGCTTACTCTGGGAAGAGTTTTCTAACCTCATGAATCTCAAATATAGTTAGTTAGTTTTATTAACGTGTTGACCCGTTACAACATGTACTCATATAAAACTAGCAGCTCAAGCTCAAGTATATCATCTCATAGATATAGAACCACAAAACACAACTCAAGTGTATATAAACTCATAATCACATATCAAGTACACAGATCATTCGCAACAACAAGCTCAACTCAATCAATCACAGTTCATAACATATAGCACGTAATCATGAATCAAATGTAAGTGCAAGTTTAGAGTGAGATTACCCACCTCGAATAGACGTATGCTCCTAGATATCCTTGGTGCCGAAGAGCGTCTCTAACGAAGTCCTAAGAGATCCTACATAGCACAATGAAGCTCGGATTAGAAATTGACTCAAAGGTAGTTTCAGTAGAAACTGAACAACACTCAGCACTCTCACGGGGACGGCCATAACTCTCAAACCGTTCACTAGATTTGTCCCAAATTTTTACTGTAGCTAAAAGACTCAGAGGAATACATTTCATCAGAAGACTTCGGAAACTGAAACTAAACAGAAGTATCTCAAAACAGGCTCACAAGTCAGAAAAAGCTGAACCGAAGACTATCCTGCGACGGTTTGCAAAGACAGCGATATCTTTTAAACGACAAATCAGATTAACGAGCCGTCAGCGGCAAAGGAAAGAGGACTCAGAAAACTAGAGACCAACTCGGGCCAAAAATCTAAAACCGTATTCTAGGTGTGGTAAAAACGGACGTGAACTTAGAGGGCAGATTCTGCCAAAATTTAGCTTAACGATTAAAAACCCGTTTCGAATCCCGACAACAATCCGTTCATTCCCGAGGCACCCGACATCCCCGAGGTTCATTTTAACTTCGAAACATGTTTACTATTAATCTAGTCTTTTATTTTAAATTCTAAATCGGTTTAGGAAACCAAGAACCTAAAGGTTCGGTTTCCGGGTTCCTCGATCATTAAAATGTTTAGCCAATTTATCAACTAGTTTTGACCCAACCCTTGATCCGACACCCCTGAAATCAGCGGCTCGAAACCAACAACAACCCGAGATAAGATAGAAACAAGAATAGTTTTGACAGCAAATGAATATTTAAGCAAAACTCGGCAAGTTTCTAAAACGACAAAAGAAACTAGTTAACAATTCAAGACTTAACCGTATCCCACTCGGGTTCAGCATCAAAACCAATAAAACCCGCAACCTTATTAAATCAGTTACTCTTGAAATAAAATCATACGAATAAGAGTTAATCATGACGAAAAGATTGGACCACGAAAAAAATAAAGAATTCTACCGGCTCGGTGATTCACTCTCTTGGCCTGCTCGGTTAGAATCTGCACACCCATACACTTGTTGGCTTGATTTCTAATTCAGGAATACAATTCTCCAATTCCTTCTCTGCTCGGTTAGAATCACCAGAAAATAATTGTTGCTTCAACGATTAAAATTCAATCAGGAGGGAAATCGAAAAGAAAGAAAAGAAAGGGAAGGTTTTTACCGGACAACGCTCGATAACGCAATACCGAATAGTTGAAGCCTCTTGTTCGATCTTAGGCCTGCTCGATCACTGGTACAAATCAGACATGGGAACAGCGAGAAATAAAAAATCGGGAATCATAGAACAAGAGAAACAAAAGAAGGGAACAAAAATCCTACCGATGACTACAACCTGCTCGTTCTCGATCCTCTCTTCTTCTGCTGCCCGACGATTGCACAAAGCCTGGTGGGTTTCGATTAGAGATGCTATTACGACAGGCTAGGGATTAGGGATCGAATGTGATTAGGAATAGGCTATAAGCCTTAATACGAAAACAAGCTGGCAACCCATTTAGGCCTTAAGTCCGACATCTTCAAAACTTGGGCTGGACTCCTCACAACTCTAGATTTCGGACCCATCTCATAGCTGGCCTTCTAATCTGATTGATTAACATCTCGGGCTCTCTTTCTCCCCACAAAACTGGATACATATCATCCTTACACAAATATCTCGTGTACTCGGTTTTCTCCTAACCGGTTCAGAATCTAAAACGCCATTTAATTATTTACCACATATAATTAAATACACATAAAATGATACATTGAACTAAATAATACTCGCAATTATTTAGTTACGAAACGTCACCCAATTAAATACCCGAATTAATTACGCGTAAAAGCACATAACACATATAATCTCAATCAAATAGATACACATAATTTATTTAATAAAAAGTGAATAATTCAATTACGATAATTTTTAGGGCGTTACAACTCAACTCCACTTGAAATAGGCTTCGTCCCCGAAGTCATGGCTCGGAAGAAGCTAAGGGTAGCGATCTCGCACCTCAACTCAGACTCGTTAACGACACACATTCTCAGGTAGGAAAAACGATAAGGCTATAAATAAAAAAGGAAACTCCTCATGGTGACCCCTTGATCAGAATGAACTCTGACTCTGGCAATTGCTCACGCAAATCTTCCATCTCTAACGGCGCAAAAATATAAGGCTAAAAGAAATAAGATCGAAGCGCTCTCCAAGGACCTCGGTTTAGCGACGAAAGGATGTCGACAATAAGCACAAATAACCACGATACTCCGCTGAAGGTGTCTTCTTGTTCTCGCAGCTGGACTCGGTTCCTGCACCCAGCAGTCAACGTTGCGTTGGATCTCCGATTCAACTCCACTTGGAGAATTGTTACGGTTTGGTTGTTGCGACAGATGATCTCGGCGTGGTACTCGGTCATCCAACCCGTGCTCGCAATCATTCTCGTCCCTCTCACGGCAATAGAAATAAGTTTTATGGGTAAAACTTTCCCACACAGTTCCAACAAACTATCACTTTTACGCTTTATCAACATATAAAATTTTATTATTGGCAAGCTCTCCCAATAAGTAGTATCTCAAGGTCCTCTACTCTACAGGACACTAGTTTGTTTTATAGCAAAATGAATAATTTAGCGATTCACACCGCTATCAAACCACGCATAACGAGTACATAATTCACATAAATGTATTTTATCACACATAAACCTCAGATAGTAGGCAACTCATGCCTCTTAATTACTCAATTTGCATATACTCAAATGCACACACTGAAATCTCTACATCTTGTTTTTAACTCAATGCAAGCCATATTATCAATTTAGACTCAATCTCATTTAATGACTTCCCATCAGTCAACATAATGTTAACGTTTACTCGCTTTTACGATTCTTCATGTGTTCCAAATTAATAATTTTTATTACTGTAACGAATAAATCCATACTTAATCTGTGTTATTGGTTCTCTTGCTATCTTCAATTTAACAAATTCTCGTTGATTCTTTTTAATATTACTCGTTAAACTCATTTTAATAATACTTATCAATTTTCTTAATGATTTTATCATCGAACTCGTTAATTATTTTCTCGCTTTATTTTCATTTAAATTGTCTCTTGATCAATTTGACCAAAAGTCCACTCATTAATTTCATTTATTTTTAAGTCTCAAACGCTTCAATCTAATATTTTCTCTTTACATGGTTAGTTAATTAACTCGTTAATTCTCATGTACTTGATTACTCAGCTATTTTCTCGTTTTCAACAAAAACTTCCTCATTACTTTATATTTTTAGCGTTTCCTCAGTTTTGCAACTCATAGCATTTTAATAACATTATATTGCTTAATTCACTAAATATTTTTCTCATATGCTCATTTTAATAACTATTCTTGATTTAATAATTACTCAATAACGCATAATATTTGACGACATTCAATTTAATAATTTAACTTGATAATCCCCTTAAATTTAATATTTGCTTACAATTAAAATTTTTCTCATTTGATTTATTTTAATAATTTATTCGCTTAACTTGATTTATTAATTTCTTATGGCTCGGTAATTTCTCAGTAATAATAATTTTTCCTCATAATTTATTATGGCGATCTTCTCATGACCGACTTATTAACAACATTCTTATAGCTCTAATTTCATAATTTCTCATTATTTATATAATTATAGTACTTGCCGCTTCTCATTTACACAATTACTCTCGATTTATGAACTTCATACAGCTTGATAATTATACCATCACATGAAATCAATTATTCTCAAGTATTCTTATAAATTCTCTAATCACATGCATATATATTACTCAACACCATAATTTGATTCAAAAATTTTCTCGACTAGATTTAATAATTTCTCATAATAAGATTTTTCTCATTTATCTCGATTTGAATAATTCATAATAAGTTCTCATACTTTAATCACCTCTGCTTATCTCATTATATTCACACGGGAATACTTTCTCGATTTAAAAGTTACTCTTATAAACTCCTTAGCCAATTATATACTCATAACAATTATAAATAACACATATCAAAATTTTCTCTCGGTAATTCCATTAATTTACCCTACTCAACTCCACTTGGAGAAAACTCGTCCCCGAGTTTGAAAGTGGCACTCAAAATCTCATATTCTATACTCATAGAATTCGTTACGAACACTCAATGGTTCGGTTTGTTGATTCTCATTTAATTTCATATTTTAACGTTTATATGATTACTCAATAATTAACTCTTATGCACAGGTGTGAGTCGGTCCCAACGTATACTCTTTACGCCCCCCTCACACCCCTACTCAATAAATTTTATCACTTTATAAAAGAATTCATTGCTCTTATTAGGTGTTAGCTTTCTCATTAGCCTTCTCATGGATACTGGCATCCTTATTAGATTTTCTCGATTATAACTCATTACTCTTTATTAGTCTCATAATTACTTCTCTATCATTGTCTCATTAATAATTAGTCATTTTATGACTCCTAATAAGTCAATCTTGTTACATTTATTAGGACCACAATATTTATTTCGCGTTACTCATTCACGATTATTTCTTGTTCAAATCACAGTATTAAATTCTCATTTTTGGCTTACTCATAGCGTGTTTGGTATTATTATTACCATATAACAATTTTTTCGTTAAATAGGTTTCACATTTCATTCGCAGTGAACACATCTCGTAAATTTTCTCTTAATGTAAAATTAAATCTATATAGTTTCACATACAAATTTCTCAATTTATTAAACTTTACTCAATTCGTATCACCCCTCATGATCTCATTAAGCGTCATTTATATCATTATCACCCTTGGTTTCTTCTTGGATTATGTTTATACACTTCACAAAAATTTCTTATACCAACTTGTAACATCCCAAAAATCAAGGAAAATTTTAAAATTTTAAAATAAATAAAATAATCATTTTCCCCAAAGTACAAGTACACGAAAGGTCCCACTCTTTAAAAATTTTAGAACTGAACCGTCACATGGTTGAATGCGGAAAATAAAGTAATTGTTTTAAAAACAGCTGACTCAAAATAAAAGTTTTTAATCCAAATCCATAAAAGCTTATCGAGTAACAGCTCATCCAATGCACTTGCCGTAGTACCTACAAAATTGGAGGGAGTGTTTGGGGCCAGCCACCGCTGAGTGAATAATCAACACAATAAACATACACATACAAACAATCCACACCACATAAGTGATCCCTAAAGACTCTACTCAATTCTCGATTATTAGGCCTTTTATTAAATTTCACTTGGTTCGCCATTGTCGGACGATCCCAACGCCCACCAGCACCTCGCCGCAGCACTCCCTTCCAACACCCACCAGTGTCCCTCAGTACCACGCTGACAGTCGTGAATTGTACTTGGCTTACTCTGGGAAGAGTTGGCTAACCTCATGAATCTCAAATATAGTTAGTTAGTTTTATTAACGTGTTGATCCGTTACAACATGTACACATATAAAACTAGCACCTCAAGCTCAAGTATATCATCTCATAGATATACAACCACATAACACAACTCAAGTGTATATAAACTCATAATCACATATCAAGTACACAGATCATTCGCAACAACATGCTCAACTCAATCCATCACAGTTCATAACATATAGCAAGTAATCATGAATCAAATGTAAGTGCAAGTTTAGAGTGAGATTACCCACCTCGAATAGACGTATTCTAAGTGTGGTAAAAATGGACGTGAACTCAGAGGGCAGATTCTGCAAAAATTTAGCTTAACGATTAAAAACCCGTTTCGAATCCCGACAACAACCCGTTCATTCCCGAGGCACCCGACAGCCCCGAGGTTCATTTTAACTTCGAAACATGTTTACTATTAATCTAGTATTTTATTTGAAATTCAAAATCGGTTTAGGAAACCAAGAACCTAAAGGTTCGATTTCCGGGTTCCTCGATCATTAAAATGTTTAGCCAGTTTATCAACTAGTTTTGACCCAACCCTTGATCCGACACCCCTGAAATCAGCGGCTCGAAACCAACAACAATCCGAGATAAGATAGAAACAAGAATAGTTTTGACAGCAAATGAATATTTAAGCAAAACTCGGCAAGTTACTAAAACGACAAAAGAAACTAGTTAACAATTCAAGACTTAACCGTATCCCACTCGGGTTCACCATCAAAACCAATAAAACCCGCAACCTTATTAAATCAGTTACTCTTGAAATAAAATCATACGAATAAGAGTTAATCATGACGAAAAGATTGGACCACGAAAAAAATAAAGAATTCTACGGGCTCGGTGATTCACTCTCTTGGCCTACTCGGTTAGAATCTGCACACCCATACACTTGTTGGCTTGATTTCTAATTCAGGAATACAATTCACCAATTCCTTCTCTGCTCGGTTAGAATCACCAGAAAATAATTGTTGCTTCAACGATTAAAATTCAATCAGGAGGGAAATCGAAAAGAAAGAAAAGAAAGGGAAGGTTTTTACCGGACAATGCTCGATAACGCAATACCGAATAGTTGAAGCCTCTTGTTCGAACTAGGGATCGAATGTGATTAGGAATAGGCTATAAGCCTTAATACGAAAACAAGCTGGCAACCCATTTAGGCCTTAAGTCCGACATCTTCAAAACTTGGGCTGGACTCCTCACAACTCTAGATTTCGGACCCATCTCATAGCTGGCCTTCTAATCTGATTGATTAACATCTCGGGCTCTCTTTCTCCCCACAAAACCGGATACATATCATCCTTACACAAATATCTCGTGGACTCGGTTTTCTCCTAACCGGTTCAGAATCTAAAACGCCATTTAATTATTTACCACATATAATTAAATATACATAAAATGATACGTTGAACTAAATAATACTCGCAATTATTTAGTTACAAAACGTCACCCAATTAAATACCCGAATTAATTACGCGTAAAAGCACATAACACATATAATCTCAATCAAATAGATACACATAATTTATTTAATAAAAAGTGAATAATTCAATTGCGATAATTTTTGGGGCGTTACAAACACTAATCGAGTGTGTGTGTGTGTGTGTGTGCGTCGAACAAGAAACCGAAGAACCCTATGGGGTTCTTCTCTCGATCGTCGGCCGAAGGGAGGGAGGCGGATTGGGGCTTTGAGTGTGTAATGTGATTAACCTAAAACCCTTGTTCCTTAGCCCTTATTTATAAATGACTAAGTTACAGTTTAGGTCCTTGGAGTTTAATTAAGATTATTCTCATAATTAAACTTCCTATTGACACTTTAAACCCTTGGACATTTACTAGTTAATTAATTATCTATTAATTAACTGTCCGTTAAATATTTAAGTTAATATTTAACCTTCCTCATAAATAATAATTAACTTATTATTATTTATTCTCTTCTTTATAATTAACTTAACTAGTTAATTATACCACACAACTTACTTTATTCGGTTGTCCATTATTGGGTGTGTAGTGGTGTGACCCTTTAGTGTCTTATAAGATTGGACACGATGACACGTGTGATTATCTATGCACATAAATCCAACATGGAGGAGTAGTTCGGAACCCTTCTTAGGAGGAGTTTGTTGTTAGTTTTCATCAGCAAGATGTATCAAGGGTCAAAGTGGAGGGAGGTACTAGAGATTTCCTGAATTTGAAGCAGATTACTGAGTCGGTTACTGTTAGGACTAGTTTGGTGCTTAATTGAGGTAATTAGCCTTAATTAACTAGTTATCTGTAGAGAGTATAACTAGGAAGAGTTAACCATGTTAATGTAAACTTCCCCTCATTCTAATTAAAACACATTTTTGAAAGCTCCTCCTTCTCTCTAGCTCTCTCTCTCTCTCTCTCTCTCTCTCTCTCTCTAAAACACACACTTACACCTACTAGATCTTCAAATCACCATGGAATCAATGATTTATGCTTGTTTTAGCTTCCACAATTGGTATCAGAGCATAATCCAATAGGAATAGATCCAAATTCGTGTTCAATTGATTCTGATTTGAAGATTTTTGAAGTTTTTGAAGATGAAGAGCTGTGATTTTTTATTTCGAGATCTGAGGTAGAAAGCGTTGATATTAGTTGATAATTGCATTCCTCTTTCAATTCTAATAAGTTTAGACTCAAGTTTCAATTAAATCCATCAAGTATTGATCTCATTTTTGTGATTTTTGTACAAATCATGAAAACATCAACTTTCAACTGTAAAATGAAAATCGAGGGCTGATTTGTTACGTTTTGATTTGTATGATTGGATCAATACATGCGAAAAGTAATTTCGAACATATTGCAAGTTGAATCACTTATTTTGGTTGAAAATTGAAGAAACTAGGATCAATTTAGTGAGCTTTTGTGTAGTTTCGGTTCGTCACAGTGAAGAACATATTGAACGTTCTCGATTTCGACTTGATGCAGCATCTCGATCTCGCCTTCGACTTCTAGATCTCGACCAATTGTTAGTTCTCAACTTCTGGATTCAACATATTCTCGACCTGGTAGAGAGTTTAGTTGTCGACTCCCATTAGATCTCAACTTCGACTGGAAGTAGATCTCGACTTCGACTGGAATATGTTTTCTGCCCAAATTTGTTTTGACCCAACTCTGCTTCTCGACTCTTTTTTATCTCAGCCCAAATTGATCTTAGCCCCAATCAATCTCAGCCCAAATCTGAAACTTTTTTCTCTCAACCATGCCTGATCTCGATCACGACAATTTGATCTCGCCAATTGTAACTGCATATTAGATCTCGACTCAATCAAATTCGAACTAGATCTCGACCGGAAATCATCTCAACTCGATTATAACTTCTCGATCTCGATCAGATTTCATTCTAGATCTCGACCATGCTTCCATACCTCATCTCGACTCACATTAATTGATTTCGACCTATTTGTTCTTGACCAGTTCTCGACTCGACTATTCGATAAGTGATCTCGACTCTATCAAGTTTTCGACCCTTAGCCGAGAACCCGAATCTTTTCGACCCGAGAACCCGGATCTCGACCCAAGAAATTTATTTTTCCAACTTAAAATTATTTCAAAATGACTTCAAAAGAGGCACTGTCAATTGGATCTGATCTTAAACCACCAGTTTTATTCAGAGGAGAGTATGCTCAGTGGAAGAAGAGTTTTCTTCACTTCATTAAAAATCAGCAATTAGCTACTGAAATTCTTGAATCTCTTGAGAATGGTGTTGCTGTGTTTTATGAAGATATTGTTGCTGCTCCAAATGCTACTCCTGCAGTAATTGGTGGTCGATTTCCATTTCCTCGTGCTCGATATAATGTTCAACAAAGACAACGTGCTAAAGAAGATTTATAAACTTTTTCGTTCATGCTTCAAAGCTTACCAAACGACATCTATAACAGCATAAATAGTCTTGAAACCGGTAAAGAACTTTGGGATGAAATCAGAAAACAGATAGAGGGAACAGTACTAGGGAATAAGGCAAAGATGGTTACAACGTTAAATTCTTATGGACAATTTAAAGCCACAACAGGGGAAGATTTGCAAAGCACTTATCATCGTTACTGTAATCTATTAAATGATCTTCGCAAAAATAATTTGAAAAAGGATAATCTAGAAATTAATATCAAATTCATTCAAAAGTGGGCAATGTTTGGAAACAGTGCTATGCAGCAAAGGATCTTAGTCTTATTGATGTTCATGAACTTTATTAATATTTGCAACAAAATGCTCCAATGGTGAAAGACATGGTTAAAACCAGACAATAAACAGCTCATACTCTGGCACTCCTCACAAAACAACATCAGGCAAATGCTTATGCTAAAATGAAAGAAAAGGTAGCAGAACCCACACCAGCTATAACTGATGGTATGGACAAAGAACTTCAAGAATTACTACGGGCTATGTCACTTATTATAAACTATCAGAAAAAATATTACTCAAAGCGTACAAATAACAATATGAGATCTTCATCCAACTTTAAGTCTACTCCATATGCTACAAACTCAACTTATAAACCACCTATCACACCTTTGGATCCTAGGAAGAAATGCTATAATTGTGGAATTGCTGATCATTTCTCCCGTGATTGCAAGAAACCTAAAGTTCGTGATTCTGAATATCTTAAACGGAAGATGTTGATGGCTAAGCAAATTGAGACAGGAAAAGTGTGGTTAGTTGAAGATCTTCATTGGATGGAAGATTCAGATCCTGAGAATGAAGAACATTCAGCAAACTTGTGCTTATTGGCAAGAGAAAATACTGAGATTTCTGATAGATTTAATGAAGAAGCCAACAAGGAAATTGAGGTAATCAGTTCTCTCTTATCAAATTCTGATAATCCCACTGGTCCAGATACTTGTTCTGTTAAAACTCAGATATCATAAATTGATTCTTTAAAACAAAACCTTTTAATTGAAAAAGATTTAAATACTCAACTTCAGGATCGTTTGAACGATTTAGAAAATGAAAGTGAAGAATTTGTTCATCTTAGTGAACAACTTGTTCATCGTATTAAACAAAATCAAACTTTCAAATTAGAGAATCTGGATTTACAAAACCAAGTATCAGAATTGAGGGTCAAATATGAAAATGATATTAAGAATCTTTCTCATACAATTTCAGAAAAAGAACTTGAAATAAAGAATCTTAAAAATTCAAAAGATCGAATATCAAATGGTCAAAATGATAAATACTACAAATTGTATATCGATACTCTTCAAGAACTTCAGATAACAAACAATTGGTTCAACCGAAAACAACAAGAATTTGATGATAATGAAAAATAGTTTATATCTTTAAACGATCAAATAAAAGAGTTACCTGAAAAATTAAATGAAAAACACCTCAATACATCAGAAGAAATAAATAGTCACCAGAATATCATAAATCAACTTAAAAACGATAACGATTAATTGGCTTCTCACATCCAACACCTTGAAGAAATAATCGCCGAAAGAGGACAAACTGATCAAACCATTAAAATGAATAAGCATAAAGAATTCAAATACTTAAATTCAAAAGAAGGGTTAGGAGCTGATTATCTCGGATATCTTAGCAAGGCGTGTGATGTGCTTCCAACAGTGTATGACTACAAATACATGAATCTAGATATTTGGCAGAGCTTTAATCGAATGACATGTGAAGAAGAAATTGAAACATTCAATAGAGCTAAAAAGGAGAATGCACAAATTAGTTTCAACTATGTTGAACTGAATAAAACAAATGAGACTAAAAAGGCAAAATATGAAAATGATGATTATTTTCCAGTAACAAAACTAGAAGAATTTGAAATTAAAGGTAATGATGTCCTTGAACAAAAAGTAACACCAAATATTTATGTACCATCTCTAATTCTAGAAAAGAAAATTTGTCAATTAGAAACTGAAATTTATGAAACACATAAGGCGTTTGATAAAGAAAAATCAGTTTTACAAACCAAAATTTATGAATTAGAAGATAAAATTGTTGAAATAAATTCTCGTTCTGTTAAAAGTGATTCTCCAAAACTTGCAGCGTCTTCTACTCACAAAGTTCCTGTTATTTTAAAAAGAGATTCTAATTCAACTGTTTTAAATGTTTTAGATATAACCGTAGAATCCAAGCTTAAGAAGCCCATGCCCATCAGAGTCAACGGACTTGAGCAGTTTAAGAAGTCTAATTCATCTAGATCTAGTATGTTTAAGTCTAAGGAGCTTAAAAAGTCTAGATCCCCTTTGTTTTTAGCTTCTTCTTTTTCTGATAAAAATAAATGTAATAACTCAACAAGTTTTATTTCTTCGGAAACACTTTATGGAATTGTTTATGATGTTGCAGTTCATTGTCCAGTTAATTACTCTGTTAATTGTGCTAATATGTTTGTTAAATATGATAAAAATGTCAAAAAGGTATATTTTGTTAAAAAGACTAACAAACCAATTTCTCAGTATGATGAACGATATTTCATTAAGATTGATGCTCCATGTGGTCCTAGAAACGATGTTCTTCATAAATCTGGTTAAATAGTTAAATCGTGTAATACTTGCTTTCCACATCCATGCAAGACATATGTCTCTCGTCCACTAAAATCTACTCTTAAACGATCAAACCCACCAATCTCTGATAAATCTTCATCTATTCATCGTCTCGTCTATCGAGAAGTTTCTACACCTAAATTGTCTAATTCAAGTTCATCGACTACTTCTCACAAGATGAATCACAAACCATCCACATTTGTTAAATACAAATGGATCAAAAATGAACAATCAAACTGGATTTTACAATCTCCTATGAAATCTTTCAAATGGGCTGGTAAACGTACAACATCCGAACTGCCTCCTTGCAGTTCTCCAAATCTCTGAATTAATCACACAATAAACACTACATAAAACATATATTACTAATGGTATATGACCCAAATCTGACTGGGTACCTCAAACGTTTTAATTGTTTTATGTAGAATACATGGTATCTTGATTCTGGATGGTCAAGACATATGACTAGCAACTAGGAATTATTAACAAATCTTAGAGAAAAATATTTGGGAAATGTTCGGTTTGGGAATGACCATTTGGCTGCTATCATGGGTATTGGAGATATCATTCCTCACAATTTAATCATTCGAAATGTGACTTATGTTGAAGATCTTGCTCACAATCTCTTTAGTATTGGTCAATTCTGTTAGAAAACTTTGGAAGTAAATTTTCGAACAAAAAAGTGTGTTGTTCGAACTTATGCAGGGAAAGAACTTCTAACCGGCTCCCGTGAGTCTAATCTATTTACTATCAATTTAAATGAAGTGGTCCCACTTGAGGAAGTGTGTTTGGTTTCAAAAGCAACGTCTAATGAGTCTTGGCTATGGCACCTCCGTCTTTCACACCTTAATTTTAGTTAAGGGTGGACATGTTTCTGGTTTTCCATATGTCTCATTTGATAAAGATCATCTCTGCTCGTCTTGTGAAATGGGAAAGATGACTAAAAAGTCTCATAAGTCCATACTAGTTCCCAGTACATCCAAACCACTTGAACTGCTTCACATGGACTTACGTGGTCCGATGAGTTTCCAATCCTTAGCAGGTAAACGTTATATGTTGGTCATTGTTGATGATTATTCACGTTACACACGGGTTCATTTCTTACGTACAAAAGATGAAGCTGTCGATATCATTATTGCCTTCATTAAGAAAACACAGACAAATTTGGACTTAAAAGTTCACACCATTCGTACTGACAATGGTATTGAATTTAAGAATCAAACTTTGGATTCTTTCCTTGAAACCGTTGGTATATCCCATCAATTTCCGCTGCTCACACTCCACAACAAAATGGGGTTGTTGAACGAAGAAATTGTACTTTAGTTGAAGTTGCTCGTACCATGCTTTCGTTTTCGAAACTCCCATTATCCCTTTGGGCTGAAGGCATCAGTACGGCATGCTTTACTCAAAATCGCTCAATCATCAACAAAACCTACAACAAAACTCTATATGAACTGATTAATAAATTCATTCCAAATGTTAAATTTTTCCATATTTTTGGGAGTCGTTGCTTCATTCTGAATGATAAAGACAATTAAATAAATTTGAAGCTAAAGTTGATGAAGGAGTTTTTTGTGGGATACTCACGTGAATCCGCATCATTCAGAGTAAGTAATCGTCCAAATAGGACGATAAGAGAAAGTGTCAATGTTACCTTTAATGAGACTTTTCCTCTTGACTCACTCATATCAGATATCGAATCTCATTTACCCTCGTCAAACCCTTCAACATCTGGAAATGATTTTCATATTTCGTTTGAACATTTTTATGATGGATATCATAACATCCGACATATCTTACTTGAGGAGGCTGGCATTCCCTTTCCCTCAGTAGCTAATGTTCAATCCATCACTGTACCTGAAATGCAAAGTTCAAGTTCTACTAATTCTCCATCTCAAACATCTGCTGTTCCCAATACCACCTTATCTGCTTCAGATTCTACTTCATCATTGGAAAATCAATCATCTTCGGATATTCCCCCTCCCCCTGCTCACGCTGCCACTACTTCAATGTTAACCTTAGTTCCAGCACAAGCTCCACCTTTGGTGATTGATTTCTCCAAATTCCATGTTCAGCGTGTTGATCCTCCACCTCCTACATCCACTATTCCATATGTTCCAACTGCAATCATCCCACATCCGGCTTTCACTGACACCCAATGTTGCAAAAAGCGCTAGGCGCTAGTCGGGCGGTCGACCACCTTCGCGGATTAATCGACCTAGGCGGGGCCTAGGCGGATTGGAATTTTATGTGTATATATATATATATATATATATATATATATATATTATAATAATATGTATAGTATAACATAATACTTCAAATTTCAAATAGTTCCAGGTTAACATAGTTTGATGTCGCAAAATAGACAATTAAACATAGTAATTCAAGTACTTAAAGCAATATATTAGTTCAAATACTTCAAAGATAAATATTAGATCTTTTTTTGTCTTTGTTCTTATGTTTGCGACCCCTTTTCCATCGTAAAACTTCATATATATATAAGCAAATAAAAAATATACCGTAAACCTAATTTTTAGTTTAAAAAATTGACTTTTCAGTTGACCGCCTAGCCCGCCTAGAGCCGCCAAGGGCCGCCTAGCCCGCCTAGCGCCTAATTGGCCGATTTGCCCTAAATCCAGGCGGCATATGCCTGCCTAGCGCCTAGTCGCCACCTAGGCGGCCGCCTGGCCCGCTTTTTGCAACACTGCTGACACCTCGAACATCATTCCGGGTCAACTCCCACTTCCTCATTCTCTAAAATGGACAATAGAGCGTCCTTTACATCAAATAATTGGAAATCCTGACTCTTCTGTTCAAACCAGTAGAGCCACTGCTGATGAATGCCAATACTCATATTTCTTAAGCTCTAATGAACCTAAGAAATTCAGTGAAGCTCTCTCAGATCCAGAATGGATTTTTGCAATGCAAGAGGAAATCAATCAATTTGAATGATTAAAAGTTTGGCGTCTAGTTCCAAAACCACCCGGGATGTGTCTTGTTGGTACTAAGTGGATTTTTAAGAACAAGAAAGATGAGAATGGGATTGTTATTCGTAATAAAGCTCCTCTGGTTGCGAAAGGGTATTCTCAACAGGAGGGAATTGACTATGAAGAAATATTTGCTCCGGTTGCAAGGATAGAAGCCATTCGCATATTTCTGGCTTATGCATCACATAAAAATTTCACAATTTATCAAATGGATGTTAAGACTGCTTTTCTGAATGGTATCCTAAATGAAGAAGTTTTCATTTATCAACCTGAAGGTTTTTTAGATCCACATTTTCCTAATCATGTGTATATTCTTTATTATATGGTTTAAAACAAGCTCCTCGTGCGTGGTATGATGTGTTATCCAAATTCTTAGTAGAATCTGGTTTTTTGAAAGGTAAAATCGATACAACACTCTTCATCAAGTGACAAGGGGAAGATATTGTTCTTATTCAGGATTTATGTCGATGAAATCATATTTGGTTATACAAATCCAAAATACTGCAAACGGTTTTCTGATCTTATGGTTAAAAGATTTGAAATGAGTATGATGGGGGAGATGAACTTCTTTCTTGGTCTTCAAGTTCGTCAATTACCTACAGGGATCTTCATTAATCAACCCAAGTATATTACTGATTTGTTGAAAAAATATCTGATGGATGATTGTAAACCCATTGCTACACCGATGTCACATGGTTCTAAATTGCATGCTGATCCTGACGTATTATATCTGATTTCCAGTCGGCTAGATATTATGTTCTCTACTTTCATTTGTGCTCGGTGTCAGGTTGCTCCTAAATAATCTCATCTTCAAGCAGTCAACGTATCTTTTGGTATTTAAAGGGTATTCGGGATCTTGCATTTGTGCTCGGTGTCAGGTTGCTCCAAAGAAATTTCGTTTGACTTGTCTGCATTTTCTGATGCTGATCATGCGGGATGTATGCTGGATCGGAAGAGTACATCTGGTAGTGTCCAATTTCTGGGAGATAAATTGGTGAGTTGGTCTTCTAGGAAGCAAAGTATGTTGCTGTTGCATGCTGCTTGTCCCAGGTAATTTGGATGCAGTCACAATCAAAAAACTATGGCTTTTCATATAGTTGTATTCCTTTATATTATGATTCACGAAGTGAATTGCAATTTCTTGCAATCTTGTTCAACATTCTAAAACTAAACATATTGATATTAGCTATGATTTTATCAAAGATCACGTTGAACAGTGTAAAGTGGAATTGTACTTTGTTTCAACAGATTTTCAATTAGCTGATTTGTTTACAAAGGCTTTAGATGAAAAAAGTTTTAATTATCTTGTTTCTAAGCTTGGTATGCTCAATCCTAATACCTAAAACGTCTTTTTTTTTTGCTATATTTTTCACTGTTTAAATCACGACGGCTTTCAAGTATTTCAACTTGAAACCCGTTCTTTAATGGAATCATCGGTCGAGGGGGAGCAAATCGATATTCATATGTCAAGGGGGAGCATAACTGATTTTATGATTTGTGAAAGTCAACTGTCGAGGGGGAGCATCTTTGATGACTTGCTAAATAGTTTGGGTGATAAATGTTCCATTCAATTTTTTTTATTATCAATATTGGGTATCAATTTTTCTAATATCCGTAAACGATCTTTTACCAATCTCAGGTGGTACTGATAGCATCTGTTTATTACAAATTTTCTTACTCTATATTGCTAATACATTTGTTTTCCTCAAACAGTTTTTCAACCTTGTACATATTTACACTCACACAAGGTTATCAATGTTGAGTATCAGTTTTTATAATATCCGTAAACGATCTCTTTACCAGTCTCGGTTGGTACTGATTGCATCTATTTATTACAAATTCTCTTATTTTTCATTATTGACTTTGAGTTACTTCAATGTCACATTTTTCAATTACAAATCGAGTGTTCTGATTCCAAATCCATCTTTTATTAATGCCACACAACTTTGGCACAAGTCATATAAATTTTCAAAATTTTTTTACTCAAAATCATGTGTTTCCAACGCATGTGATGTTGACATACCAATCTCAACATCTATTCATTCATCACAAAACTTTTTAATCAATGATGTGCTCACAACGTAGGATATAATTTTTTTTACAAATTCGTCGATCTCTTTACTAATCTCGATTAGTACTGATTGCATCTGTTTATGACAAACTTTTGTCTCTTGCGTTGTTGCCATATTTTTGAAAACCATGACTTTGCACAAATTTTTCATTTTTCAAAATACTAGTTTGCAACATTCAACACAATCTGTTGTTACATTCGTTGATCTCTCTACTGATTTCGATCAGTACTTATGGCATTTGTTTATAACATCTCCTTGGATTGAGTGTTCTTTCAATTTTTAAATGGTTTTTCCAAACTGTACATAAATGGGGACTAAAATTTTAATATCATTTCCCCATACTAAAACATTGTACAAGTTATAATATTCATTAGTTCGTAGTCCTATATACTCGTCGATCTTTTCTCTGAATTCATTCAAAGAAGATTGCATCTTTGTAAGTAGTATACACACATGACTACTGGACTACCCAATCATTGTCTTTTTAGTTCTTAGTCTTCTATACACGTCGATCTTTTCTATGAAGCCATTCAGAGAAGATTGCATCTTTATAAGTAGTATACATACGTGACTTTTGGACTAATCAGACATCTTCACCTTACAATCAAACCTCTTTTTAATCAAAAAATTATTTTTGGCATTGGTTACTTACTGGTTACTAAATGTTACTCACATGGACGAATTTTCCATGATACCGGAGGATGTAATGGTTCCTAAAGACGCAAGGCAACCCATAAAGCCCATCAAATATACACATTATAAAGACACCCACTCTAATCTATCATCAGTGCACGGCATAATACACCACTTGTTTATGATCATCAATGTTGAAATTCGCTCATTTTAATCAAGACCGTCAGTAAATATGGACATGAGGATCCTTGTCATGATCATCATGAGGGGGAGAAAAGAGCAAGACTTGAGTTTGATAGTTCAAGTACCGGGCTTCTTACTGAACAACATCAAGGGGATATACAAACATCTCGTCAAAGAAGAAAATCCATGTCACGGTTGCTCAAAATGTGTTGAGAAAAGAAACTAAACCGATTAAAATATCAAGTGATTCAGAGGAAGAGGAAGTGATAATCAATGTTTTAAATGAAACTTATGAGCAAGAAGAAACCGATCCATCTATAGAATCTTCTCTCACAAATCCTCAACTATTTCAATTCAGATCTTAATATTTAAAAATCATTCGTTTCAAAATTCAAAACATCATCATCCTTTACTCACAAAACCTCTACCACAAAATTCAAAAAGAAAATCCCCAATAACTGAAATCCCAGACAAATCTTTCTCAACTAATATTCCACTACCAGAACATTCAATCTGAAGTGAACTATGTTTAGTACTTTCTTACAACCAATAGATTCATCGAAATATACATATGCGAGAAAGAAGCAAAGGGCCGCTGAAAGAAATTAAAGATAGAACACCGGGATGGGGTGCATCAAGCACAAAAAGGGGGAGATTGTTAGGACTAGGTTTGTGCTTAATTGATGTAATTATCCTTAATTAACTAGTTATGTGTAGAGAGTATAAATAGGAAGAATTAACCATGATGATGTAAGCTTTCCCTCATTCTAATTGAAACACACTTTTGAAAGCTCATCCTTCTCTCTAGCTCTCTGTCTCTAAAACACACACTTACACCTACTTGATCTTCAAATCACCATGGAATCAATGAGATTATGCTTGTTTAGCTTCAACAGTTACGTCTGTCAATGCAAGGTTTCGAGAAATTTCCTCGTTTTGTCCGGAGTTTTGCTACTACAGTAGGTAGAAAACATGACGCATTAATTGTCCATGTGTGTATCGACATCAATGAGTTTGAGAGCATCCTGTTCGTCGCATCTTCAGTTGAGGTGATTGAAACTACCGGTATAGGGAGATTGAGCTGGAGCAACAAGGAGAGACGGAGTACTGTGAAGCTTCAGTGTAAGCATGTTTTGATTGTAACCAATCTGGTCGAGAATGCCATAATCAAGCTCGAGGACGAGCTTTCGCCAGGTGGGGAAGAAGCACAGAAGGCGCCCAATGCAGTGGCATGTAATGTTGTAGTTTCGTCTTAAGAGTATTTTTAGTGAACATTCTTGAATGATTTAATTGATCAATAATGTAGTGTGAACTGAATATTCCGCTCATTCATAATTTAGCGGATTGATTCTCATGGTAAGATACGTGTCAGGTAACGAAAACGGCAAGATTTATTTTTTATGGGGTAGAATGCTTTGATTTTTTCTAGTTCTAAACCTAAGAAAGTGACTCTTTGGGTTCTATTGTATGTCAATCGTTTATGTGGATTTCATATCGAAATCCCAAAATACGATTCAATTAGTAGGTTGGTTAGAAAATCCTATAGTTAATGCCATTAGTATGTAATCATTTGACTAGCTTTTGCTAGTTCTTATATGGGAGATGATTTATGTACCACATAAATTACTTCCTCCATCACAATATGTGCTTTGATATGCTTGTACTGCCTGCTTTAATTTTAGTATATTGTGGTGAGTGAAGTAACTTATGTAGTACATAAATAATCTCCCTTCTTATATATAATATCAATGTAAAAAAAAAAGGTTCTCCAAACATATGTTTTTTTTTTTTTTTTGAAATATTAAATATTTAGGAACAACATAATTTGAAAGAATATGTATCGACCTTTTATTCATGAAGCATATAGGCTTATCTCCTTATTTCATTTATTTGATGATATAGTAATCAGGGGTGTAATCGAGTCGAGACAGCTCGTGAGTTACTCGAGACCGACTCGAAGAATACTCGGAATCGACTCGTTGTGAACCGAGTCGAGCTCGAGCTCAAGCTACTCGAGCAGGTTTCGAGCCGAGTCGAGTTCCAAATATACAGCTCGCTAGGCTCGAGCCTTATCGAGTTTCTATTTAATTACTATATTACCATTTTCCCTGTACATAATTACCTTTTTACCCTTTTCGATATACATATTTACCACAAAAAAATGAACTTTTAAAAAAATCAAGATTTTTCGAGCCGAGTCGAGTCGAGCTCGAGAGTATCGAGCTTTCACCGAGTCGAGTTCGAGCTTAAAAATGGAAGCTCGTCGAGTATCAAGTCGAGTTTCGAGCTCGAGTTTTAGTTAGCGAGTCGAGCTCGAGCTTGGCAGAACTCGGCACGACTCAACTCGATTACGCCCCCCTAATAGTAATATCTAAAATTATGTTGTGCAATATCTCCTTGCTAATAAGCAACTTCCATCGATAAGTTTAATTCCATCTGACGTTTGATTGTTTTTAACTTTATACTGAATCAAAAGTATATAAGTAGATTTATGTTTTGTAACCCACCACCACCTAGTACACCCGTGACTACCAACCATCAACACCCGCGACCACCTACAACCATCCACCACTAACTGGTTACCGTTAAATATAGGTATCCACCACCACATTGCGCGTTGCTAAAAATATGACTCTAAAAACCTTAGTGAATTAAAATTATTTATGTTAGTTTCCAAGTTCCAACAAAATTTTAAGCCACAGAACCAGCATATTTCCGTTGGCTTTTGATAAGACTAAAAAAAAGTTGATTTAAACTGATTATAATTATTATAGATGATTTTTTTCAATATCTTAAGTTTTTCTCCCTTTTTTTCTTCTTCTGGAATTACGCTCAAAATGAAATGTAAAAACAATATATATGATTAGTATTCGTTAAAGTTGTTATATGTTAGTTCATATTTTTATCTTTTGTGAAAGTGTAAATATAAGCTTCCATCCTGATGAAGGGTTGTGTTGAAAGAAGTCCTTAATTTTTATGAAGTCCCAAAAAATAAATCTTAACCATTGATTAATTATAATTAATGATCAAGATTAATCACATATTTTATACACGGAGGGGTATTTTGGTCATTTTAAAAAATTAACTTTTTTTTATTTTATTTAATTTTAATTTTTTTATTAATTTTTTTATTAATTTTTTATTATTACTTTTCATTAATAACGCATAATGTGATTGCATACTGAATTACATATGATTGTATACTGAATCAAATGTGGTTGTACTAAAACATCAAATGTGATTAAATATACAACCACATGTGATTCTACACTAAAATCACATGTGATTAAAAACTACACGTAATCATCAAATAAATATTATTTTTTAACAAAAAAAAAATAATAAAAATAATAATAAATTATCAAAAATCAAAAAACTTTAAAATCAAAAATCAAAAATCAAAAAAATCAAAAAAAAATTTACATACCAAATAACCAAAATACCCTTCATGTATAAAATATGTGATTAATCTTGACCATTAGATCTTATTGACAAAAATCCCGAATCAGGAAACATAATCATAACTAAAGTGATTAACATGTCCATATCTTTAGTTATGCGATATCATGCAACGAAGGACATACGATCCCTAATCCTAGGAACTGTTTCTGATAGTTCAGAGTTCAGCAGATGCACATGTTATGCACACTCTAAAGGATACACTTAAGCATACTGTTTATAGTTGATGAGATGTCCAAGTGAGAGACTGTTGGAATTGGTGTCCAACACATCAAATAAACCGGTATTCCGGTTCGGGTATTTTAGAGTCATATTCGGGTTGCCCTCGAGGCGTCAACCAACACATGAAATAACGAGATATTTAATTAATAGTTTAATTAAAGGAATTTCGGGCTTAATGGGTTTGACTAGTTGAAGGGTTATTAACTAGTTAAGCTGTATCGGGCTTGTAATTATTTGATTGGTTAATTAATTATAAGTGTGCTTTGGTGGACCGGGCCAATTAGAGTTTGACTCTAATTGGTAATTGTGTGAGTATAAATAAGAGGGCAAGGGCATTGACCTAATAGACTTTTACACTTAATACGTAACGCGCAAAAAATTTATTGTAATTATATTATCGACGTTTTATTAAATAACTTATGAGTTGCTTATTTTTTTTTTTATATTTATATGAGTTATCTATCTTTATGTGTATTCAATTCGAGTGATTTAAATATGTAGTTTTTCTTTTAAATGACATGAGTGTCATTTAATTTGCGTTAATTAATCATGGAGATCAATTAAAAATAACCAGAGGGTTATTCAAATTGTGTGTGATTAATTATGAGAATAATTAATCTTATCATGACAACTAATTCCGAGCATTTGGGTGTTGTTTAATTGTCATGAATTTACTACGAGATCAGTTATATTAACTGAGAGGTTATTAATTCTCGAGGCCGGCCGATAGGCCAAGGCCTATCATATATTAACTCGTTTCCTTCTCCCTGGGCGAATTCTTTCTTTTTCGACCAAGCCACTTGTTGTGATGGATTTGGCTATACGTACTTGAGGTCCAAGTTTTGCATGTCAAATTTTTAATCCAAGCTCGGTTTGGCAAGGGGCAAGGCCCGTTCTTTCTTTTTTTGTTTATATATTAAATCGAGCCTTATGTTGCATGTATGCCCAAAATCCCTTATGGTCTTGGCAGCCCACGTGATTGCAGCCCCCACAACCGAATTCTTTAGTACTTAACTCACTCCTCATTGGCCAACCCTATTTTTCTCACTCTGCCGCTACTCCATCTAATACTTCTCTATTTGTCCGTGAGCAAGAGACAAGAATTCTGCTCCGTTCTTGCTGAAACTCACTTCTGCGTTTCTGGTTTCATTCGAGCAAAGATCGCCAAGCATCTCCATTCTGTTTCCTGTTTCGAGCGCACATCTGAGCAGAAGAAACCAAGTGTAGTTTGTGGTTGGTAAGTGCTCGCTTTTGTTGTTCTTTTGTTTGTTCTTCAGATCGATTAAAGCCTCACCGGTTGTAACCCGTTTTCCTTGTGATATGTGGCATGGCGAAACAGGGAACGAACCAAGTCTAGTGCAGTTGTTCGAGCTGTGGTGAGGAGAGAATTGTGGAGCAGAAATTCCCGAGCAATTCCCAAGCCGAACCATACTCCATTCGGTAGTCAATTTTTCCTCGCTCTATTCGTTTTCCTTTCCGTTTTGAACTGTATCTAATCAGTGATTTTGTATAGGGCCGAGATAGAACCAAAGAGGGTTCGGGTTTTGTTGGGTTGGGTGATTGTCCGGTTTTGTTTTAAGTCTAGTGTTGTCGGTTTTTCTATCAAATTATTAACGTAAAATCGTTTTGTTCAAATTTCTTATGAGCTGTGGTCGGGTCTTAGTCACTGTATCTCAGGGGTGTTGGGTTACGGGTTGGGTGGAACCGAATTGATTGGCTAAACGTTTTAATCAACCGAAAACCGGAAACCGAACCCGTATGGTTCTTGGTTTCCTAAAACCAAATAGTTTTCTTAAATAAATTAACGAGATTAGGTGAATATGAGCTTCTGTGATAAAAAGAGATTTTTGGGGATGTCGGGTGTCCCGAGAGTAAACGGGTTGATGTTGGGATTCAAAATGGGTTTTAATCAATATGCTAAATTTTGACAGAAACTGTAATCTGAGTTTGAGTCCGTTTTTATCACACTTAAAATACGTTTTTGTAATTTTGATCCGCGCTAGTCTCTAGTTTTCTGAGTCATCTTTCCGTTGCCGTTGACGGCTCGTCAATCTGATTTGTCATTTAGAAGATATAGCTGTTTTTGTAAACCGTCGCAGAATAGTTTTCGGTTCAGCTGTTCTGTCTTGTGACACCATTTTGAGACCGTTAGAGTCCGTGTTGGCTAGTGACCGTCTCACAACGATTTGGTGTTCTGGTTATCTAGTTTGTGCGATAAAAAGATGAGAAAAATCTAATGAGCCGTTTGAGAGTATGGCGACTCCCGTGAGAGTGCTGAGTGTTGTTAGTTTCTGCTGAAACTACATTCGAGTCAAATTCTAATCCGAGCTTCATTGTGCTATGTAGGACCTTCTAGGACCTGATTAGAGACGCTCTTTCATGCTAAGGATATCTAGGAGCATACGTCTATTCGAGGTGGGTAACCTCACTATAAACTTGTACTTACTTTCGATTCATGATTATGTGTTAAATGTTATGAATTGTCTTGTTGATTGAGCTTGAGTATTGATTGTGCGATTTATCTGAGTTATCTGTTATCTGAGTTATCTGGGTATTGAGTTGTCTGAGTTCTGAGTTCTTGAGTTAAAACATTAAACATAATATACTTGACTTGACACCGAAGAGCACTGGTGTCAGATGTTTGTCTTGGCACCGAAGAGTACTGGTGCCAGACGTTTTGACTCAACACCGAAGAGTACAGGTGTTGAGCCTTGAGTGGTGTGAGGCGGGTCGAGGTTGATCTCTCTGCCCAAGTCACACCGGCGTGCTATATAAATTAAAATCTGAGAAATAAACTTGAGTAATTGAGAATTGAGTAGAGTCTTTAGGGATCACTTATGTGACTTGAGTTGTTTGTACTTACATGTTTATTTTGGTATTATTCACTCAACGGTGGCTGACCCCAAACACCCCCCCTATTTTGCAGGTACTAGAGCAAGTGCATTGGATGAGCTGTTACTCGATGAGCTTTTATGGATTTGGATTCCAAACGTTTATTTTGAGTCAAATGTTTTTTTTAAAACAATTATTTTATTTTGAGTCAAATGTTTTTAAAACAACTATTTTATTTATTCCGCATTTAAAACCATGAGACGGTTTATTTCTACATTTATGAGTTGGGACCTTTGAGTTACTTGTACTTTGAGGAAATTAATATATTTTGTTGTATAAATTTTTTTTAAATTTCATCTGATTTTTGGGATGTTACAAGTTGGTATCAGAGCTCTGACTTGAGAGAATTGAGTTCACAAGGGGTGGATCCAAACTCAAGTCGAAGCACGAGTTTTCAGAATGAGTTTTTCAAAAGTGTTTTTAAAATGAGTCCAAATCCAAAGCGAGAAGCAGCGCATCACAATGACCTTATACCTCTAGTACTGATTTATGAGTTGTTTAATTTATTTAAAACGTCACGAGTGACATTGATTACTAAGAGAATAAAAGAGAATTAACTTGAGATGAGCGTGAATTGTGCGACTATACATAGATATATATATTATACTTGTTGATGTGAACTACTTGTAATGTGGATGGTATGAGGATGGGAGATCGTGGAATTTTTGAAACTGGCTCGAAACCATGACAGGGGTAGGTGCAGATAATAATAGAGGGCCCCTATTATTATACGCACATGACTCGTGTCTATGTTTCGAAAAGGATTCGAGGAGACCATTGGTCAAGCATTTAAGTATCATGAAAACCCTGAATTATTATATACTAGCTTATAACCCGTGATAAATCACGGGTGACTAATAGAAATTTTCATAATCTTTTTATAATTCCAAAACAGAATTGAGTGCCTTTAACATAGAAAAATGAGTATGGTTTAACTCGCATACTTATAATCAAGGGATATGTTTAATCTTTAATGGATCAAAACACATACAATGCACAAGCACAAACATATTATGTGTGTATTAGCTTCAAAGCAATCGACTCGAAACTTAAAGTTGCCCAAAAATATAGTTTTAATGCATAAGATGTCCACCATTTTATTCACAATATATATTATTATTATTGAAACAAATTTATAATACCGAATATCATCATAGATAACAATATACCTTCAGTGGTGGCCCGTTTTATTTATTATAACTTCATTTAAGGCCTCGTTTGGTAATTAACATTTCTCAATTACCAATTATTATAAGAATAACGAACTTTAAAGTAGACCGAATTACAACCTTGTATTTACCAAGCTGGAACACCCGTTAAAATGTGATGCTCAACCACTCCATGTGCCCATTTTATAAACATATTAGACACACTAATTAGTTACTTTAAAAAAAATAGAAAACATTACCGATCAAGTATACCGTTTTGGCATGTACCAAAAAACTACCTATTTTGACCTGCTCCGTGGCCCAACGCATTTTACCACCTCTAGGTCAAGAATTAGAATGATGACATTTGCATCTATTTTCTTAATGGGTTCTTCCAGTAATTGAATGACATGATAAATACTATATTTCCTATTTGTATAGACCCTTGTAAATTTTGTACATGTGGACTTCCCGGTTAATGTACTTTTGTCTTTTTCATCAAACTCCTCTGACTATACACGACTTAGGGTAGTGATTTTGGGACCACATAAATTACTTCACTACCACAACCACTCCTTTACAGTACTTGTACAATATGCTTTAAATGTTGTACATTGTGGTGGGTGAAGTAATTTGTGTGGTCCCAAAATCACTACCCCACGACTTAATATTTATTACATACAAATATTAAAAAAAACCTAACAATTTAAAGAACTCTTAATTAGAAGTTCTTTTACCTCTAAGGTAACATTCCTATTCGAGCATTGTAATTTATATAAAGATAAAGATTAATATCAATTTTGTTATAATGATTTATCCTTAAAATATGCAATTACCAAAATAATTAATATTAATATTAATATAGATATTGAAATTTAAAACACTTTCCTTAGAATATAATAAATTCAAGAAAAAACTTACCTAATTAAATCCCGAAATTTATTTATATTCAAAAATAGCATTTTATTCAAAAATAGCATTATGTTACTATATATATAAAGTAACTATTTTAAACATTCCTTTTTGATTACATGTCAGCGTGAGCGTGGGACTTAAATACGGTGGTATTACCACAACGTGTGATTTTAAACATTCATTTTTCGAATTGCAGGAACAATAACGTGTCATGAGTTGGCGAACAAGTGGCGGCCATGTCAGCTTGAATAATGACGTATTAATGACGTATAAAGATCTACGTGACAAGAATTCAAAAACGCTTTCTTTTATTATATATAAAGATAATAATAATAATTGATAATAAAAATCACTAAAAGAGATTTATTAGAAGACATTGCAATCAATTGAATAAGAGAATCATCAAACACGAAGTGATAAAGAGTTTTCAAAACATGTCAAGAGAGAGACCAATAAATCAATTTGGGTCGAATTCGTTACATGATCTAATGGAGTTATTAATACATCGAGAACGATTGAGCAATCGTTAAAGCAAAATAAATGTTGGAAAATAGAAATAATGATTGAGTAAAAGTAAATGAGTGAGCATAAATTAATTCATGTTAAATTATTTAATTTATGGGAAATCAATAAATCAATGATGAATGAGAATTTATCCAAAACAAGTATAAATGAAGTAATCTATTTATTTGAGATTATTAAATTGAGGTATGAAATACTATTGAACGAGGAAATCATAAGATTACATGAAACAATGAGATACTGCTAAATTTAAATTAACTAGTAAAATATTAATGATTAATAAGAGACATATTAATATTTTAATTGTGAATAAAGAATAATAAATCAAATGATATAATTGAGAATGATTAATTCGTCTTAAATGAGAAATTATGAATTATGAGAAATTAATAAATCAAGAGATGAATGGAAATTTATTTAAAACGAATTAAATGGAAAATTATATTTAAAGTTATAAGTATTCACTAATTTGAGTCAAGATGTTTGATCTAATAAATAATGGTGTTGAATAAATATGCCCGATTATTTAGAACTATTAATTGAGTAAGACACAAAATTCTGAATTGGATGAGATGAGAAACCCAAGACGAGATAATTAATGAATTAATTGACAAAGGAAAATTTACGAAGTTTATTCGCTACGAATCTAATGAGAATTTTATTTAACGATAAAACTGTTATATGGTAATAATAATACCAAACACGCTATGAGAAAACCAAAATGAGGATTTATATTCAGATTTGATCAAGAGATAATCGTGAAAGTGTAACGCGAAATAACAAATTGTGGTGCTAATATGTGTAATAAATTGGATTCAGGAGGAGCCATAAAATAAATAATTATTAATGAGAAATAATTATGAAATTATTAAAGATTAACGAGTTATGATTGTAGAAATCTAATAAGAGTACGAAAATCCATGAGAATACTAATGAGAAAACTAACACCTAATATGAGCAATGAATGTGTTTTAAGTGATAAAAATTTAATGAGTAGGGGTGTGAGAGGGGCGTAAAGAGTATACGTTGGGACCGACTCACACCTGTGCATAAAAGTTTGATTATCGAGTAATTAAATGAACCCTTAAAATGTGTAATAAAAAAATGAGAACCCATACACTGAACTACTGAGTGTTCGTAATGAATTCTATGAGTATTGTATAAAATATTTTGAGTGCCACTTCCAAACTCGGGGACGATTTTTCTCCAAGTGGAGTTAAGCAGGAGTAAATTAAGAGAATTAACAAGAGAAAATTTTGTTATGTGTTATTTATAATTATTATGAGCACATATGTTCATATAATTGTGTAGAGAGTTATACGAGTAACTTTTAAATCAAGAAATTATTCTTGTGAGAACATAATGAGATAATAGAGATTATTAAAATTTATTATGAATTATCCCAAATCAAGTTAAATGAGAAAAACATTATTATGAGAAATTATTAAACCCAATCGAGAAAATTGTTGAGTCAAATTATTGTGTTGAGTGATTTATATACATGTGATTAGAGAATTTATAAGAGTAGTTGAGAATGATTAAATTCATGTTACCGTGTAATGATCAAATTGTAAGAAATTAATAACCAAGAGTAATAATGCAAATGGGAAGTAACAAATGCTTTAAATATAAAGTAATGAGATAATGAGAAATTATTAAGTTAGAGTAATGAAAAGTTATTATGAATCATTCAAATCGAATTAAAGTGATACATTATTATAATAAGTTTAAAAAATAAGGGTTTAATCCAACGGAGAACTACTAAATCAAGTTAAGCGAATAAATTATTAAAACAAATCAAATGAATTTTTTTTAATTATAAGCAAATATTAAATTTGAACTAAGGGGATTATCAAGTTAAACTATTAAATTAAGTGGCACCAAATATTATTCTTTATTGAGTAATTACTAAATCGATAATAGTTATTAAAATGAGCACACGAGATAAAAAAAAATATAAGTGTATCAAATAATAAAATTTTATTAAAATACTATGAGCTTCTGAATCGAGAAAGCAATAAAAATATAAAGTAATGAGGAAACTTTATGTTGAGAATGAGAATTAACTAAGTAACCGAATGCACGAGAATTAATGAGGTAAGTAACTAACAAGTTAATTAATTGAGTAAAGAGAAGACATTTAATTGAGGCGTTCAAGGTTTAAATTAAAATGAGATTTATAAGGGGACAATTAGTCAAATTGATCAAGAGACAAATTAAATGAGAATAAAGCAAGAAGTTAATTAACGAGCTAAATGATAAAAACATTAAATGAGTTGATAAGTATCATTAAAATGAGTTGGACGAGCAATATTAAAAAGAGTCAGCGAAGGATTATTAAATACGAGTTAAAAAGAGAACTAATAACGCGGCTTAAAAGAGAAATTATTCGTTCCAGTAATATAAATTACTAATTTGGAACACGTGAAGAATCGTAAAAGTGAGTAAATGTTTACATTTTGTTGACGGTGGGAAAGTCATTAAAAGTTTAAATTGATAATATAGGTTGCATTGAGTTGAAAACAAGTTTAGAGATTTGAGGTGAGTGCATTTGAGTATACGTTATTTGAATAAGAGGCATGAGTTGTCTACTGGCTGAGATTTATGTGTGATAATATGCATTAGATGGATTATGCACTTGTTGTATATTGTTTGATAGCGGTGTGAACCGCTCAATTGTTTATTTTTCTTTAAAACAAATCAAGGTCCTATAGAGTAGAGGACCTTGAGATGCTGCTTATTGGTAGAGATTGCCAATAATAAGATTTGATATGTCGATAAAATATAAAAGTAATAATTTGTTGGAACGGTGCGATAAAGTTTTTCCCATAAAAACTTTTTTTATTGTCGTGAGACGGCCAAGTATGATTGTGAGCACGGATTTGATGACCGAGTACCACGCCGAGATCATCTGTCGCCACAAACCAAACCGTAACAAATATCCAAGTGGAGTTGAATCCGAGATTCAACGCAACGTTAACCACTAGGTGCAACAACTGTGTTCGACTACGAGAGCAAGAAGAAGCCTTCAGCAGAGTATCGTGAATTACTTTGAGCTTATTGTCGACATCCTTTCTCATCGACAGACCGAGATCCTTAGAGAGCCCTCCGTTTTTCTTATTTAATTCCTGTAGCTTTATCTTTTGCGCCGCTAGAGATAGAAGAATTATATGAGCAGCTGCGAGAGTCAGAGTTCATTTTGATCAAGTAGGTCACCCCCGAAGAGTTTCTTTTATTCATAACCTTTTCGTTTTCTTGTATTGCGGATATGTGTCGTTTACGAGCCTGTGATTGAGATGCGAGAGCGCTACCCCGAGTTTCTTCGAGCTATGACTTCGAGGACGAAGTCTGATTCAAGTGGAGTTGAGTTGTAACGCCCAAAAAAATTATTGTAATTATATTATCGACGTTTTATTAAATAACTTATGTGTTGCTTATTTTTTTTTTATATTTATATGAGTTATCTATCTTTATGTGTATTCAATTCGAGTGATTTAAATACGTAGTGTTTCTTTTAAATGACATGACTCATGAGTGTCATTTAATTTGCGTTAATTAATCATGGAGATCAATTAAAAATAACCAGAGGGTTATTCAAATTGTGTGTGATTAATTATGAGAATAATTAATCTTATCGTGACGACTAATTCCGAGCATTTGGGTGTTGTTTAATTGTCATGAATTAACTACGCGATCAGTTATATTAACTGAGAGGTTATTAATTCTCGAGGTCGGCCGATATGACAAGGCCTATCATATATTAACTCGTTTCCTTCCCCCCGGGCGAATTCTTTCTTTTTCGACCAAGCCACTTGTTGTGATGGATTTGGCTATACGTACTTGAGGTCCAAGTTTTGCATGTCAAATTTTTAATCCAAGCTCGGTTTGGCAAGGGGCAAGGCCCGTTCTTTCTTTTTTTGTTTATATATTAAATCGAGCCTTATGTTGCATGTATGCCCAAAATCCCTTATGGTCTTGGCAGCCCACGTGATTGCAGCCCCCACAACCGAATTCTTTAGTACTTAACTCACTCCTCATTGGCCAACCCTATTTTTCTCACTCTGCCGCTACTCCATCTAATACTTCTCTATTTGTCCGTGAGCAAGAGACAAGAATTCTGCTCCGTTCTTGCTGAAACTCACTTCTGCGTTTCTGGTTTCATTCGAGCAAAGATCGCCAAGCATCTCCATTCTGTTTCCTGTTTCGAGCGCACATCTGAGCAGAAGAAACCAAGTGTAGTTCGTGGTTGGTAAGTGCTCGCTTTTGTTGTTCTTTTGTTTGTTCTTCAGATCGATTAAAGCCTCACCGGTTGTAACCCGTTTTCCTTGTGATATGTGGCATGGCGAAACAGGGAACGAACCAAGTCAAGTGCAGTTGTTCGAGCTGTGGTGAGGAGAGAATTGTGGAGCAGAAATTCCCGAGCAATTCCCAAGCCGAACCATACTCCATTCGGTAGTCAATTTTTCCTCGTTCTATTCGTTTTCCTTTCCGTTTTGAACTGCATCTAATCAGTGATTTTGTATAGGGCCGAGATAGAACCAAAGACGGTTCGGGTTTTGTTGGGTTGGGTGATTGTCCGGTTTTGTTTTAAGTCTAGTGTTGTCGGTTTTTCTATCAAATTGTGGTACCGGGAAATTCTTACTTTATCGTTATTATCGTAAAATCGTTTTGTTCAAATTTCTTACGAGCTGTGGTCGGGTCTTAGTCACTGTATTTCAGGGGTGTTGGGTTACGGGTTGGGTGGAACCGAATTGATTGGCTAAACGTTTTAATCAACCGAAAACCCGAAACCGAACCCGTATGGTTCTTGGTTTCCTAAAACCGAATAGTTTTCTTAAATAAATTAACGAGATTAGGTGAATATGAGCTTCTGTGATAAAAAAAGATTTTTGGGGATGTCGGGTGTCCCGAGAGTAAACGGGTTGATGTCGGGATTCAAAATGGGTTTTAATCAATATGCTGAATTTTGACAGAAATTGTAATCTGAGTTTGAGTCCGTTTTTATCACACTTAAAATACGTTTTTGGAATTTTGATCCATGATAGTCTCTAGTCTTCTGAGTCCTCTTTCCGTTGCTGCTGACGGCTCGTTAATCTGATTTGTCATTTAGAAGATATAGGTGTTTTTGTAAACCGTCGCAGAATAGTTTTCGGTTCAGCTGTTCTGTCTTGTGACACCATTTTGAGACCGTTAGATTCCGTTTTGCCTAGTGACCGTCTCACAACGATTTGTATTTCTGGTTGTCTAGTTTGTGCGATAAAAAGATGAGAAAAATCTAATGAGCCGTTTGAGAGTATGGCCACTCCCGTGAGAGTGCTGAGTGTTGTTAGTTTCTGCTGAAACTACATTCGAGTCAAATTCTAATCCGAGCTTCATTGTGCTATGTAGGACCTTCTAGGACCTGATTAGAGACGCCCTTTCGTGCTAAGGATATCTAGGAGCATACGTCTATTCGAGGTGGGTAATCTCACTATAAACTTGCACTTACTTTCGATTCATGATTATGTGCTATATGTTATGAATTGTCTTGTTGATTGAGCTTGAGTATTGATTGTGCGATTTATCTGAGTTATCTGTGATCTAAGTTATCTCGTTATTGAGTTGTCTGAGTTCTGAGTTCTTGAGTTAAAACATTAAACATAATATACTTGACTTGACACCGAAGAGCACTGGTGTCTGATGTTTGACTTGGCACCGAAGAGTAGTGGTGCCAGATGTTTTGACTCAACACCGAAGAGTAAAGGTGTTGAGCCTTGAGTGGTGTGAGGCGGGTCGAGGTTGATCTCTCTGCCCAAGTCACACCGGCGCGCTATATAAATTAAAATCTGAGAAATACACTTGAGTAATTGAGAATTGAGTAGAGTCTTTAGGGATCACTTATGTGACTTGAGTTGTTTGTACTTACATGTTTATTTTGGTATTATTCACTCAACGGTGGCTGACCCCAAACACTCCCCCTATTTTGCAGGTACTAGAGCAAGTGCATTGGATGAGCTGTTACTCGATGAGCTTTTATGGATTTGGATTCCAAATGTTTATTTTGAGTCAAATGTTTTTTTTAAAACAATTATTTTATTTTGAGTCAAATGTTTTTAAAACAACTATTTTATTTATTCCGCATTTAAAACCATGAGACGGTTTATTTCTACATTTATGAGTTGGGACCTTTGAGTTACTTGTACTTTGAGGAAATTAATATATTTTATTGTTAAAATTTTTTTTTTAAATTTCCTCTGATTTTTGGGATGTTACATAATACTTTTATGCTCTACACTTGTTCGGCCGAACCACCACCGTCGACCGAACCACCACCGCCTAGCCGCCGTCCGCCGCTACTACCCCGCCGCAGCTCTGCCGTGCGCCGCCGCCATCATTGAACCGAAAGGGTTTTCGGTTTAGGTTTTTGTTCTCATTTTCTCAAGGGTGCTTTGTACTACCTTGTGGTACATCGTTTCGTTCTTGACCAATCCTTGGGTGTGAACCAATACAGGGATTCTCTTTTGGATCCTAGCATTGTGTATTTGATCTGGCTCGTACGCGGTCATAGGGTTTGTCATCACTGAGCAATAACAATGTAAGTATTCGAATTCCTATTTAATCTGGTTATTAAATAAATCTAGTTGCGTTAGAATTGTAAACCTAACGGCCAAAATAATTTTTCTAAACTGGGTTAATAAGTTATTTGTATTTTTCGCAACGAATAAATTGTGGCTAGATGCATAGAAAACCCAACAGTGGTATCAGAACGCCATTAGGTTACAAGTCTAATTGTGCTAGATGAAAATTCGAAAATTCATAAAAATGTTTTTATTATTTTCGGAAATTTCGAAAATTGTTTTTTGGGGTTTTTTCGAAAATTAGTAAATTATTAAAAATTGTTTTTTAATAATTTCGGTAATTATAAAAAAATTGTTTTAATAATATCAAAAATTGGTTTTGGTATTTCCAAAAATTCAGAAATATTATTTATTAATTAAAAATGTTTTTATTATTAAATAATTAAATTAGGATAATTTGAAATTGCTTGGAATTATCAAGAATGGAAAATAAGATTTTATCATTATCTTCAAATTAATTAAATAGGTTTTAAATTAAATTATATAATTTTATGTATAATTTTTGGATTATATATAGTTATTATATATATTTATTTAAAAAGGGTTTAAATAAATTGGAAGCAAATCTTTAATTTTTGTATGTGCATTTTTCCAAAATACATATACATACAGTAAAACCTCCATAAATTAATAAAGTTGAGACTATGATATTTTATTACTTTAGCGAGATATTAATTTATCGATAAATTAATAAATTATTAATTTAAAGATAATATTATTATAAAATCAACTTATCTAATACGTATTCACATATTCACAGGACCTTCAAAATTCTGCATCATATTCACATTTAGTTTCTTTGGAACCGGTCACTCGGAAAGAAGCATTGCAAGCGGCAACAACTCTTCACAACTTCTTGTTGCAATACGAGAATACAATGCCTCAACTCTTAAGTTCAATTAGGAGATTTAAAGATGAACTCAATATAGATTTGAAGTTAACAAAAAAATAAGTGACTATAGATTCATTTTTTACTTGATAACTCTAGATTTTGGAATTTTATTTTAGTAATTATTAATTTATAGTTTGGTTGGAACTAATATATTTACATTAGGATTTCAAAAAAATTATTATCTTATTATTTTATCGATTGGGGTACGATTTTGTACTACTCCCAAGTTGGGACCAGATAAATTATTAATTTTATCGAGGTTATTAATTTATGGAGGTTTTACTGTAATTAGAAGATTTTGGTAAATCTTGTTTACTTGTTTAAAAGTTAAAATATGGATAAAATTTAAAACTTTAAATTAAAGTTATATTTTTTTTTTTTTTGATATATCCGAAAATATTTTAAAATGTTTAAAACATATTTCAAATATAGATATGTATATATACCCGAAACTAATTTCAAATATATATATATATATATATATATATATATATATATATATATATATATATATATATATATATATATATATATATATATATATATATATATATATATATATATATATGTTTCAAAAATTTTAAATAAAAGGAAATGATTGGATTTTCGAATATTTAAATTGTTTATCTTATTTCCTACAATTGTTTATAATAATATTTATCTCTTAATGAGATATAAAGATAAAAATTAAAAGTATTATATATATTATATATATAAATTAAAAGTTTAATTGAATATATATATATATATATTATATATTTCGAAATTCTCATATATGTCAAATAAGATTTGATATTCCTTCCTTATATATATATATAATATTATATAATAATAGTTTATTAAATATTATATAAGTAATATAGTTTCAATAATAATTAAAACGTCGCGTTCTCGCATGTTTAAATAGAATTAAACTATATAGAACTTTAGCAAATGAAATTAAAAGGTTTGAATTATCATAGATTATATATTATATAATAGTTTATATATATATATATATATATATATATATATATATATATATATATATATATATATATATATATATATATATACAAGGGTTCATGCGAGAACTATTAATATTGCGAGAACTGCGAGAACCACTTTTTAACCATTAGATTAGGAGATGTGTGGCTTAGATTTTCGGTGGCAATTTTGTAAATAATTAAACATGAAAATCTAAAAAATAAAAGCTGGAAGGGTAACATGGTAAAATCCTTAGTACCCCTAAACCTACGCCCCCACACCTTCATTTGTAACCATCTCTTTTGTGAAATCACCCACAGCCGTGTATCACATCTTCAAATCGTGTATCCAACCCATTTTCCTACCACCATCAGCCGGAGATGTAATGACTCACTGCCGACAACGCCCGGTGACTCACCCAACTGCCGGCGACTCATCCTCTTCGATTACAACCCTAGCGGTGAAAACCCTACAAGAGGCGGCAACGGCGGCGATTCTTGTACAGAAGGCAAAAACCCATATCTGATATTCTGGTGATTATATATATATTGAAAAAGTCATCTCTCAAGATATGTGGTAATACAATGACTTTTAAGAACTGTGAGTTTAATCGCTACTTTAAATAGAGTTTTTTTGTTTTTAAACATTCTAAGATCAATCCTTCAAGGATCTTAAGGAGTTGCAATGTCATCGGCCCATTACCAGAATACTAACATAAGGCAAAGAATGATCTTGAGGATCTTGAGGACTTTTAAGAACTTAGATTAATTTTTAACTTTGAAAAAGTCAAACATAATACTAACAAAATTCCAAATTTACGGTAGTGTATTAGCCAAATTAATCTGAGTCATTTTATTGTTAATTTTAAATTCCATGATTGTTATTTGTTGTCTTTTCATGAGTTTTTATGAGCGGCGGTTTTGACTTGAACCTGTTTTAGGGTTGCTAAGGTTGTATATGCGCAACATAATGATAGATTTATTAGGCGGAACCTTACTAAAGTACTGTTTTTTTTTCTCTATGTTACAATTGCAATATGCAAGCTTCGAACATAATGATATTTCGTGTCTGGTGCCGGGCATTAATGATCAATGTACACCAGAGCACTTCTTTGTAATTCTAATTAGCACATGTAATTTTGTTCATTAGTACTTTGTTGGTTTGTAATTTTGTTCATTAGTAAGCTTTTGGTTCATTTGTGGAACAGAGATATATGGTTCACTAATGAACAGGGATCTCAGCTTCAACTTTTACAGTGAACACGTTTTGATTCAAGTTGTTAACCAATGAACAAAGATCAAGGTTTCAACTATCCAGTAAACAGTGGTGAACAGCTACAGAAATTTATTTTTGTTCACTCGTTACACAGATTTACATTTTCAGAGATTGTTCATTTATAGATATATGTTGGTTTGTAATTTAATTAATTAATAATATGTTCAACAATTTTGTACATTTATTCATTAATATTATACGTTCATCACTGAATACATTAAAGAAGGTTAAAAATTAGTAATTATTTTTATACGTTCATCAATTAACACATACAGATTGCAAAAATAACATACAAATTGCATAATTAAGATCCTAAAAAAACATAGAATTTACGTTTTAATTATTTTAATTAGGGAAAATGAATTTGATCTTAATATACCATAATTAATAACAATTAATAAAAAAGATATTAATGTTAAAAAGACTAGACTACCCTTATAAATTAAAAAACTAATTAAAATAAATGAGTGGTTAAAAAGTGGTTCTCGCAGTTCTCGCAATAATAATGGTTCTCGCATGAACTCTCCTCTATATATATATATATATATATATATATATATATATATATATATATATATATATATATATATATATATATATATATATATAATATTATATAATAATAGTTTATTAAATATTATATAAGTAATATAGTTTCAATAATAATTAAAACGTCGCGTTCTCGCATGTTTAAATAGAATTAAACTATATAGAACTTTAGCAAATGAAATTAAAAGGTTTGAATTATCATAGATTATATATTATATAATAGTTTATATATATATATATATATATATATATATATATATATATATATATATATATATATATATATATATATATATATATATATATATATGTATATATATATACAAGTGTTCATGCGAGAACCATTAATATTGCGAGAACTGCGAGAACCACTTTTTAACCATTAGATTAGGAGATGTGTGGCTTAGATTTTTGGTGGCAATTTTGTAAATAATTAAACATGAAAATCTAAAAAATAAAAGCTGGAAGGGTAACATGGTAAAATCCTTAGTACCCCTAAACCTACGCCCCCACACCTTCATTTGTAACCATCTCTTTTGTGAAATCACCCACAGCCGTGTATCACATCTTCAAATCGTGTATCCAACCCATTTTCCTACCACTATCAGCCGGAGATGTAATGACTCACTGCCGACAACGCCCGGTGACTCACCCAACTGCCGGCGACTCATCCTCTTCGATTACAACCCTAGCGGTGAAAACCCTACAAGAGGCGGCAACAGCGGCGATTCTTGTACAGAAGGCAAAAACCCATATCTGATATTCTGGTGATTATATATTTATTGAAAAAGTCATCTCTCAAGATATGTGGTAATACAATGACTTTTAAGAACTGTGAGTTTAATCGCTACTTTAAATAGAGTAGTTACCCCTTTTTTTTGTTTTTAAACATTCTAAGATCAATCCTTCAAGGATCTTAAGGAGTTGCAATGTCATCGGCCCATTACCAGAATACTAACATAAGGCAAAGAATGATCTTGAGGATCTTGAGGACTTTTAAGAACTTAGATTAATTTTTAACTTTGAAAAAGTCAAACATAATACTAACAAAATTCCAAATTTACGGTAGTGTATTAGCCAAATTAATCTGAGTCATTTTATTGTTAATTTTAAATTCCATGATTGTTATTTGTTGTCTTTTCATGAGTTTTTATGAGCGGCGGTTTTGACTTGAACCTGTTTTAGTGTTGCTAAGGTTGTATATGCGCAACATAATGATAGATTTATTAGGCGGAACCTTACTAAAGTACTGTTTTTTTTTCTCTATGTTACAATTGCAATATGCAAGCTTCGAACATAATGCTATTTCGTGTCTGGTGCCGGGCATTAATGATCAATGTACACCAGAGCACTTCTTTGTAATTCTAATTAGCACATGTAATTTTGTTCATTAGTACTTTGTTGGTTTGTAATTTTGTTCATTAGTAAGCTTTTGGTTCATTTGTGGAACAGAGATATATGGTTCACTAATGAACAGGGATCTCAGCTTCAACTTTTACAGTGAACACGTTTTGATTCAAGTTGTTAACCAATGAACAAAGATCAAGGTTTCAACTATCCAGTAAACAGTGGTGAACAGCTACAGAAATTTATTTTTGTTCACTCGTTACACAGATTTACATTTTCAGAGATTGTTCATTTATAGATATATGTTGGTTTGTAATTTAATTAATTAATAATATGTTCAACAATTTTGTACATTTATTCATTAATATTATACGTTCATCACTGAATACATTAAAGAAGGTTAAAAATTAGTAATTATTTTTATACGTTCATCAATGAACACATACAGATTGCAAAAATAACATACAAATTGCATAATTAAGATCCTAAAAAAACATAGAATTTACGTTTTAATTATTTTAATTAGGGAAAATGAATTTGATCTTGATATACCATAATTAATAACAATTAATAAAAAAGATATTAATGTTAAAAAGACTAGACTACCCTTATAAATTAAAAAACTAATTAAAATAAATGAGTGGTTAAAAAGTGGTTCTCGCAGTTCTCGCAATAATAATGGTTCTCGCATGAACTCGCCTCTATATATATATATATATATATATATATATATATATATATATATATATATATATATATATATATATATATATATATATATATATATATATATATATATATTATAACTAAAGTTAAATACATCGTCTCTAATGTCACTAGTAGGCTCACCCATAATCTAAGGCATATAAAGGATGAAAAGAAGAGATATTGATCTCAAACAGGGTTGCGTTTTTAATACGTCTTGTGTTGACCTATCCCGCCTCTTCCCTTTTCATAGAATGGAGCTACTGAACATGCATCATGGATGATGTCAAGATTAAAAGTATAATCATAAAATTAAACAAATATCTCGTTTAATATAAAATGTGAACATCGTGTGCGCTCAATAAAATAACACACGCCCACATTATAGTCTGATTAACGAAACTCGCGTGATTAACCAGTACGTTAATTATGAGATTATTTTGTGAGTTAAACGATTCTCGCGATTCCCAAGCGAACTTGAGTCGGGAATCTATGTGATTGTTTTATGGTTGTTTCACATTCTAATATATGATCCACGACATCCCTGTCATATTGATTACAAAGAGCATTGATTCGAGATTAACATGCCATTCTCATAAGAGGATGAATCTCAAAGAACTAGGTATTTCATAAGATTGAAATTGACAATAGTTTGCCTACAACACGAAATTATTTGGTGTGAAATACGGCATCCCTCTTCACATCAAATGACTAGTTGTTGTATGCTAGCCTTATAAAATAAAGATTGGGAAATTACTGTAAGGATTATTAATAAATTGTCACACCCTGCCAAAACTGGTTATGCGGAAGAGCGGGCGTGCGACTTACATCGGAAATCACAACAATCGATCAATAGTAAAATATAGCATTAAAAATGGATTACCAGTTGTTACATGTTTATAAACCAAAAGTGAATGATTTATTACAAATATATTGAATGAAATGATCTTTAAGATTTTCAACCGACATCTAGACTCCATGCTTAGAAGTAAAGACAAAATCTTTTTCAAAATATGGTAATCCGATACGTGTAAATGTCATGCTAAATGTTTCACTTTCAAAATCTGAGATATCATATTAGAAAAAGTGTCAACACAAAGGTTGGTGAGTTCACAAGTTTAATGACTTTATAAATCCTTGATTTACATCAAAATGTTTACCGAGACGATTTTTTGTAGTAAAACAACCTTAAATACCGTTTCAAAACCATAAAACCAAATTTACACATGTTTAGTGCTTAAACCCTTTTATAAATTGTTTTAACTCTATAAAACACAATTTGCACACGATTGGTGCGTAAAACCATTTCAACATGATTTTAATGAGGGTAAATTGTTTAGTACAAATCCATGTACATTCAAGTTGACATTTTCAAATCTATGAAACGTAATTGTATAGTTTTAGTGCGTAATCCCTTATAAGCTAGCTAGGCATACAACTTAAAGTATAAGTTTATGAGTCTGTAATCAAACCTAAATCCAGTTTGCCCTAAGGCATGTCGAGTCCACGACGTTGTAATAGAATATATATGTCATATGTCACACAGCTAGAGCGACTAGCCATGAGCGGGGGATCAAGCCTGAATAGTACTACTCTTATATTCGTTGGCTAACTATAGTTGATGATTACAGTAATGTTAGATCTAAACGATATGTCGATAGGGGCGTCTATCAACTCAAGGTTATACAAAGATTAGTGTCGCAAAATATAGTTTTTCATACTGGTCTTCGTTAAGACCCTTTTCATAACAATACTTGTTTGAGTATGTCTTTTCAATGACCAGTTATCTTAAAAGGATAGTTTACCCAAGTTTTCACAAAGATTGATTTTACCAAAATTTTGTTCATAAATGTCTTTCAAAAGATCAGTTGTACCAAAATACTATTTTTGCATAACTCATTATAATTAAAATACACCTGATACGCGATGACAGTTTTGCGTGCATTTATAAAACACTAATATGTTTCTCACCCTAAAACCGTTAAAATACAGTAAGAGTGGGGTTGTAATACTCACATGTTGCGTCCAAATGCTAGCAACAAAATAATATGAATGATACGTCCAACTACGCCTCAGCTACCTATAGGTGCGAGGTTTAATAGTAAGTAGAGGACAACAAGCACGTTTATGCAAGTGGTTCACTCCAATGATTCCTATTGTTTTAAATGTCGTTAGACGTGAGTGACTTTTTATAAAATATCAGTTTTTCAATTGCTAATAAATTTGTGTTTCAATGTGCGTTCACATATGTTTTTGTAATTCGTGAAATATTTAATTAATATAACTTTACATATTTATTATAATCCTTTCGTAGAATTTTAGTTGTTGATATTAGAGAATTAACTCTTGGCATTTTCAAGGGCTCGTATATAATTCACTTCGAAATCCTTGCATATTTAATTGTGCATGTTTCTAGAACTGATGTAGCTTAATTGCAAACACTACATGGATTTTGGTGAATATATGTTCTAATTAAGTTTTTCTAAAATTTCTTCAAAAGTTTTATGGTATTTTCGTGTGAGTGAACTTTACAAGAATAAAACATATCGATCTAAATATTTAAACAATAATAGAAGTGTATTCTCACAAAGCTTTTCGGGATGGATGTTCGAGACTTAGTGGTGTTCTTCTCTCTTCTCCAAAATACCAAGGGGATGAATCTTCGTAACTTCTTAAAATGAAGTAAAAATGAGTATACAACAAGATCTAAGCAAGAATTGAAGTAGGAGTTAAGAACTCAAAACTTACAAAGAGATGAAAATTTCGAGCAGAAGCTTCTTTTCCTATTTCGACAGTCTTCTAGTGGCTAGATGAGTGTTTTGATAGTGGGATGTTGTAGGGGAACTTCCTATGCTGATTTCACAACTTGAATTACTCAATTTGAAGTTAAAATAAAAAAGTTATGCTTGTTGGAAGATTGAAATGTGGGTGAAAATATGCTAGACGATTTTCTTACTTTGGAGAGAATTTCTTGGCTTGATTAAAGGTCCCTGTGTCCAATGAGAGGGAGGGAAGGGTATTATGTGTTGGAGGGAAGTTAGAGACTAATGGTTCCCCACTAAGACCTAACCATTTTCTTGTTTGACCTTCTAAAGGTCTAAGGAAAAGATGGGAGTGTAAGAGGGTGTAAGGAGGGTTGTTGGGAGAGTCTGAGTAGTTGAACTTGTATTGGTTTCGAGGAGTACTTGGAGTAATAATCCTTTGGTGTAATACTTGGGTGAATGGGAAAAAGCAAGTAGGTAGGGGTGCAGAGAAGGTGGCGTGAAATTGGATACAAGGAAAAAAGGATTTGACTCCTCATGTAAAAAAAAGTGGAAACAAAATGACATGTAGTTTAAATATTTTAGATATTGGATATATGTGTATTTATTTTATCTAACACCATATTAATTTAAAATCGATTTGATTCGATAATTAACAATGGTTAATGATCAGTTGAAAAATATTATTTTGGATAATTATCTTATTACTTTCAATATTTGTGTCTTATATTGTGTATTAACTTTATAGATTCCTTGTTTCCTTACGCACATAACGGTCCGTTCGTTATATTCTGTACCGGTTGCTTCGGTTGAGATACTTTTCATTATAAAAATAATGATTTATGTTTTTGATTCGGTACGAGTTTATTTTGCGTCACTTCACCAACTCATTAAATTTATGGTTAACAACTGGATAAGTACTGACAAACTGCCGACACATGATACTTGTTTTTGCTAGACTCAAATTGATAAATATTGCTTTCATTTATAGAAAAAAAAAGTTATGCAAATGTGTTCGGTTACAATCGGAGACTGGTCAACTACTCGTTTCCGAGGGTTGTCACATTCTCCCCGCGTTAAGAGAATTTCGTCCCGAAATTCAAGATGATTTACTACTGGTTTGCGTCAGTGGGAACAAGTGTGGCTATTTACGTTTTATATGGCCTTCTCGTTCCCATGTAAATTTAGTACTTTAGCGGAGAATTTCGATACACTTCAACTAGTCGTACTTCACTCTTATACGACTGAGTCTATAAATTCGAGATTTTAATTGGTTCCTTAGTGATTGATTTATACACTTAGTATTTTGTATTTCAGATATTTTCTTTTTCTTTATTACTCAACATAAATTAGTTTTGTGTCGAAATAGTAATAATTATATCAATTTATAGGGACCCATATAACAATTTTAAAAATACGGATAATAGCTTAAAAAAACATAATTACATGTTATTTGTATTAGCCAAATTGTCATATCATTTGAAGATTTATGTATATTATGAGGTCATAATGAACCACGTGTTATTGTTATATTAAAATGAAGATGAGATTAACCATTTTTTTCCTTGTTCTTCCTCTTTACGTCTCGTGTACCATTATTAGATGGTCTTAGAAAGATAAATACAAAGTCTTTAAATCTCATGTATTCTACTCTGACACTTCAAGTAAGATTTTATGTATATTATTATTTTATATGCATTTATAAATTTTGTATTTAGTTTCTTATTATCATGATTCATGTCCATAACCTATTTACCAACTCAACTTATATATACGCAGTCCCTAGATTTCGTAAAATAATTAAATTGTTGTTGAACTTTATAATAGCTTTATAATACAACTTAGTTATACATTGTCTATCTTGTAGACGTAGCATTTTCAGTTAGTGTCGTGTGTTATATAATTGGCGTTTCTAGTTAATATCATATCTTTAAGAGGAAAAACACAACTTATTTATTATAGAGATACGACAAAACTATTCAAGTCATTCAAATATTTGATTTTACTACCGGTCTTTATCTATACCAACGTCGGTTTTTTTTTAATTAGTAAACTAACCTATATTAAATTGAATTTTGATCGTTTTCATCAATTTAAATGATATAATAATAGGTGTGACTCGATTTCATGTATAATTATACATTTTTTATGAATAAGTTTGGGTCTACTGTCGTTCATTCCTGACATGACACCCTCTAAATTCGTTTATTGATATATATTATTACCCTCACTCTTTCTTGAGTGGTTCGACGTCGATACGAATTTTATCGTTTGCAGGGATCATATAATGTGATCAGTTTGCTCAAACCTTGTCATTAATTTCAAGTTTCTCTTATTAGTTAAGTGGGATCCTTTCCCCAAATTTACCCCCTTTTTTTATCTTTGGGGTAATTTATGATTTCAAAAGGATTTTGGTTGCCTATTACTTGCTTGGTTTGTAAATACCATAATTTTATATTTGACTAGTTATGAAGTAGTTTTTAAAAACATGTGAAACTTTAATTAAATTAAAGTATTATTAAATAATCATGGTCATCTCTTATATACTCATCTTTATTTACATATATAATAATTTGACATAAGTATTAATTTTTAACCTAAAACTGCTCGTTGGGCGACATGCTATCTACGAATTAATAATGAAATAATGCATATTTTGGTTCTCTATCCATATTATTTACAAAATGCTCATTATGTCAAATCTTATATTTGCTCAAGTTTATGATTACAAAAGGTCGTATGTTCATATATGTGACATCTTGATTTCTATATCCATTTAGGTAATTCGATGACGCAGGGCATATATTTCATATTAAATGTATCGTTAACAATTATAAATTATTGTTTTTACCTTAATGATGTTTTGTCTTAATCTGTGACTAAGTTTTAAAGTTTTCCGTTGATTGTGATTATTTGCATGTAAGGTTAAAGCTATGCTCATATGAATAAAGTAGAGAGAACCGATGTCTCTATTTCTGTCATTTTGATTTCTTTCGTGACAGTTTTTAAAAGATGATAAAATTGTATTGATGTAGCTTTTCAAAGTTTGCAAAATAAATGTCATGTTCTCTTTTATTTTTCTTAGTTTCTTATTGTAATCCATGACTCTGATACTTCTACATTGTACTATGTAATTATAACCACGTTGGCTACCCGTTTTTATAATGTCATGGTACAATGTTTCCATATCATTATCACTTCATATTCTTCATTCATGATTGAGAGTACCTTTCTTGAGTACTCTTGTTGTACGTTCAACATACGAAATTATGAGATTATATTAATGAATTTAAGCCTATGGTACAACTCTCACAAAATATTCTACTAATTTAATTCGTGTCTAAGGTATATTCTGAATGACTCTTAGTGATCGATGACGTGTGACGTCTTTTCTGACTTAGTCGTTATTTCGACTCGTAATGTGTACGGAGTTTAGTGTAAGTGTACAATGTGTAGTTATGTATGTTGTGTATAGTGTCAGTGTCCCGTATATAGTACAAGTGTACAACGTGCAGTGTAGGTATAAGCATGTGACCTACAACTAAGGCATATAATATTATATCTACTGTATCCACGTAGACTATATGAAATGCGACACAACATGCAATGAAAATGTTTTGACCAAAAATCTTTTCGGTTATAGACTAGACGCTCGCTAGTTCACTATAACCAATAGCTCTGATACCAATCTGTCACACCCCGCCAAAACTGGTTTTGCGGAAGAGCGGGCATGCGACATACATCGGAAATCACAACAATCGATCAATAGTAAAAGATAGCATTAAAAATGGATTAACAGTTGTTACACGTTTATAAACCAAAAGTGAATGATTTATTACAAATATATTGAATGAAATGATCTTTAAGATTTTCAACCGACATCTAGACTCCATACTTAAAAGTAAAGACAAAATCCTTTTCAAAATATGGTAAGCCGATACGTGCAAATGTCATGCTAAATGCTTCACTTTCAATACCTAAGAAAACATATTAGAAAAAGTGTCAACACAAATGTTGGTGAGTTCACAGGTTTAATGACTTTATAAATCCTTGATTTACATCAAAATGTTTACCGAAACCATTTTTTTGTAGTAAAACAACCTTAAATACTGTTTCAAAACCATGAAACTAAATTTACACATGTTTAGTGCTTAAACCCTTTTGTAAATTGTTTTAACTCTATAAAACACAATTTGCACATGATCGGTGCGTAAAACGGTTTCAACATGATTTTAATGAGGGTAAATTGTTTAGTACAAATCCATGTACATTCAAGTTGACATGTTTCAAATCTATGAAACGTAATTGTATAGTTTTAGTGTGTAATCCCTTATAAGCTATCTAGGCATAGAAGTTAAAGTATAAGTTCATGATTCTGTAATCAAACCTAAATCCAGTTTGCCCTAAGGCGTGTCGAGTCCACGACGTTGTAATAGAATATATATCTCATTTGTTACACGGCTAGAGCGACTAGCCATGAGCGGGGGATCAAGCCCGAATAGTACTACTCATATATTTGTTGGCTAACTATAGTTGATGATTACAGTAATGTTAGATCTAAATGATCTGGCGATAGGGGCATCTATCAACTCACGGTTATACAAAGATTAGTGTCGCAAAATATAGTTTTTCATACAGGTCTTCATTAAGACCTTTTCATAAAAATACTTGTTTGAGTATGTATTTTCAATGACCAGTTATCTCAAAAGGATAGTTTATCCACGTTTCCCAAAAGACTGATTTTACAAGAATATTGTTTATAAATGTCTTTCAAAAGACCTGTTTGTACCAAAATCCTGTTTATGCATGACTCGTCATAATTAAAATACACATTATACGCGATGACAATTTTGCGTGCATTTATAAAACATTAATATATTTCTCACCCCAAAACAATTAAAATACAGTAAAAGTGGGGCTGTGAATACTCACTTGATGCGTCCAAATGCTAGCACCAAAATAATATGAATGATATGTCCAACTACGCCTCAGCTACCTATAGGTGCAAGGTTTAATAGTAAGTAGACGAAAACAAGCACGTTTATGCAAGTAGTTCACTCCAATGATTACTATTGTTTTAAATGTCGTTAGACGTGAGTGACTTGTTTGCGACTTGTTATAAAATATCAGTTTATCAATTGCTAATAAATTTGTGTTTCAATGTGCGTTCACATATGTTTTTTTAATTCTTGAAATATTTAATTAATATAACTTTACGTATTTATTAAAATCCTTTCGTAGACTTTTAGTTGTTGTCATTAGAGAATTAACTCTTGGCATTTTCAATTGCTCATATTTAATTCACTTCGGAATCCTTGCATATTTAATTGTGCATGTTTTTAGAACTGATGAGTATCTTAATTGCAAACACTAGATGGATTTTGGTGAATATATGTTCTAATTAAGTTTGTCTAAAATTTATTCAAAAGTATTATAGTATTTTCTGAAGGATGTTTGTGCACAGTTAGTCAACCTATGATGATAGATCCATGCCTACGAAATACTTAAGGATCACACCGGTGTGTGCATGTAATACGAGCAAGATATGCAATGATACTACGAAGAAGAATGATTCATAATAGTCATTATGAATCAGTTAAGTATTAAGTTAAGTTCAACTAATTACTAGATTAGTTTATTTAATTAATTAATACAAGTATATGTACATTTACTAGTTGAGTAAATATACAATGTGTTAATTATAGATTATCCATAATATGATTTAAAGCAATTAAATCATATGGTAATTGGATGATATTACTGTCAAAATTATATAAAGTTTATTATATAATTAATTATTAAAAGTATAAAATATAAAGTACATATTTCGTGTATATAATACCGAAATATATAAGTGTATAATACTAGACATTTAATAATTAAGTGCAACAATAATAAATAGAGAAACCATAAGGGATGGAAGTGTAAAAAGGAAAAAGTTTAATTAAGAAACGTTTCTTAATTAAATTAGAAGAACTTAAGTGAAAGATCTTCTATTATAAATAGAAGATCTAAGGCTTCACTTAAGGGTGCTAATGCTTAACCCTAGCCTCCTTGGACGAAATTCCCCCTCCTCCCTCTCTTGAGTTCGGCCGAGCAACAAGGGAAGAACACAAGCATTGTGTTCTTCTTGTTCTTCGTTCGTTCTTCGTGTTCTTCAAGTATTGAAGAACAAGTTCATTGCAAGGATCAACTAGAAGGTCGCTCGTTGTGCTCATCATCAGTGGACTTTCTTAAGCAAACAACAAGGTATGTTTTGGGAAACCCTTTTCTCCCTTCTCCCCTCTTGGACGAATTCGACCAAAGAACCCTAGATGGTCGAACGAACCACACAAGCTATGTGTGTGTTCGGGTTTTTCGTACAAGGTTTCTTTCTTGTTAATCTAGTTTAGATTTCCAACATCCCAATCCTTTAGGGTTTAAGGATTAAGTTTAATCTCAGTTCCGCTTTTAGGGATTAAACTAGCTAGTTGGTTTAACCGGCAAGAACAAGTTCATGTTCTTGTCAGTATGGTTCGAACCAAGCATACTAGGAGGTTGACCCAAGTGGTCAATCAGTTACAATGAAACCCTTCAGTGGTTGTTAGGTCACAACACCTTGGTTTAGATGGTTAATTGATTGGATAATTATAACTACAAGACAAATATTGTATAAGAACAAGATATGAGTCAAATGTATAATTCCACTAAGTGTGGCTTGTTGCGGAATAACAAGACCACTGATCAATTACAAAAGGTATGAAAGTGTAAAGTGAATTGGTAAGTTCTCCTTTGCAAGATGATCTCTATTTATAATGATATAGAGATCTTACATAATGGGCAAAGGAGTAACCGAAGGACTAAACTAGGAAAATGACTAAGATCAAGGAATTTGATCTTAGTCTGTTACATAACAAGTGTAACTCAGTCCTTCTACTCAGTATCACTATCTGATACTGAGTACTGATACTGAGTTCCAATACTGGTCACTCAGTATCAGTCCTAAACTTAGCTATTTTATTCTACATATTAAATAAAGCTAGTCTAGGTTGTTTTGTTATCTTAAGATCCAAAAGGGTAAGGCTTTTTGCCTTAACAATCTCCCCCTATCTAATGATAACAAAACAATTACAAAGAGATAACAAAAATACAACAGCATAGGTAGCAAACTCTTCTTCTTCATCTGCTGTTGATGGCTTCATTCTCATAGAAGACTTCTTGTTTGACGTGGACAAACTCTTCTCTGCTCTTGAGTTCATCCTTTCTACAATTTAGAACTGCAACAATCTCCTTTCTGAACCAAGAGTCTTCTTTCTTGGTGATCATCCATTTCAGTCCAACAAGGTGACTGATTTGAGCTCTTGGTAGATCTTCTTCAGAAATGAAGCACTCTCTATCCTCTCAGTCAGTATACATATATCCAGAAGTTGGATATATGACACTCTTTTGATCCTGAAAAATAAGGTTAGGAGGAAGAGGGTACTTAGTAAGATACTTGTATGTATGAAGGCATTCTGGTCTGTTGTTTGAGTAAGCTTCAGTCATCACACTGAGTGTTCTATACTCTATTTCATGAAGCAAGTCCTTCTCATAACATACTGCAGCTACTGCACAGATCTCATCCAAGACTATTTGATCATAAGTTGATTTCTTTGGAAGCTCTTCGATCAGTCTTGTGATCCTCACCCAGTCTTGAAGACCAATTCTTTGAATATCATGAATAAACATCTTCATGGGAGGACTGGTTAAGCCAGTACAAGTGATAGTGATTCTTCCTTCTTTGAGCTTCACTTTTACTTTATTGACATCTAGATTCAACCAATGAATCCCCCTTACATTTGGAAATGTTTTGGTCCTCAAGAACTCCTTCCTTTCCTCCTTATACTGAGTCCTAGCAGCAACCATATTCCAATAATGTTGAATATGGTCTGGACCCTTTCTTGAGATTCTATGTGAAGGACCAGGAGTATCAATATCTGGGTCAGATTCCTGTTCAGTTTTGATTCCCAACTCTTGCTCATATAAAAATCTTTCTTGTTCTGCACAGAGTTGTTGAAAAGTCAGTCTTGGACCCTGCTCGGTATCACTGTCCAATGTGTGAACAGGTCTTCTTTGTCTTGTTACCAACGGAGCAGATTCCTCACTTGATTCAGAAGAAGTGAGAACTGCATTGATGAGTCTTCTTGATAAGGAACTCCTTCTTCTAATCACCAGATTTTCTGGTTCTTCATCATCCGAGGATGATGATGAAGAACTTTCTTGTTCTACCAAATTTAGTGCATAGTTCACTAAATCTGGTTCTTCATCTTCATCATCAGCAATAGGCCAGATGAAAGGCCTATATACCACAATTTGCAAGTTATTTTCTTCTAGAACAGGTGGCTCAATATAAACTTGCTGTGGTTGGTCAGTGTGAGTCTCCCCTGAGCAGATGGCTCAAGTGGGTCTTGAACTTGTGATGCTGACCTAGTTCTTTGTCTTCTTCTCTCATACTAAATCCGTATTGGCTCAGTATGAGGGCTTTGCTGATGTTGTTGTTGTTGTGGAGGTTGGTCTTCATTCAATCTTCGTCTTTTCTCCCCCTGAGCAGATGGCTTAGGTTGATCAACCTCAGTATCTCTTTGTCTCTTCTCCCCCTTATTGTTATCAATGAATGGGGAGGGAAGAGGATCAGTATCACCACCCATGTGCCCTTGTGGTTCTTCAATGGTAGGGATGGCATGGGCTCAGTCGCAGCTTCAGTATCACCCTCAGTATTGGCATGGGATGGTGATTGCTTTTGCTCAGGATCATCATCTCCTTCTCCTTCTTCATTATGTCCACCATGTGAAGATGGTGGAGGGGATGGAGGCTTATGTTGTTGTTGGAGTAGTGAGACTGACTGTTTGATGGAGTCAATGTCCCTACTCATAGTGTCCATTATGGCCAAGATTGTATTCTGAGTGTGTTGAATGGCCAGAATATGCTGCATGATTGCTTGCAGAGTCACTTGTTCTCCTGCAGCCTGTGATGCTGGAATACCCTGCACAGATGGTGCTAAAGAAACAAAAATATAAAACTGGTTAGAAAGAAAGGTTTATCAAATAGAATTGTGGTGTTGTTTAACTCTATAATCATATAAACAGAATTTGTGAAGTCTGTATTTCATCTGGTTTATGATGTAATATTGTGGACTTGTGCATAGCATGTGTAAGAAGATTTTAGTAAAAGTGTGTGTGTAAATTTAAGTAGCTCAGTATAGGATAAGTCACATTTACTAAAAGGTTTGGGTTTGGGAATTCGAAGCCTGGGATGTGCTTCTTGTTATTTTTAATGTTTATCACTCGGTATTAGAGTGATAACAGAAATGTGGCTAAACCCCATGGAAAATTTTTGGATTTTGTGGCTTAAGGGTTTTTGATCATTTCTTGAATTATGCTACCCAATTCAAAAATAAGTTGGACATAATTCAAGCAGCACCAGTGGGTGTCTGTTTGACATCAACCACCATTGTCTCTTTAAATGTTGAGACAACTGTAGACTGGCAATGATCAAGTGGAAGTGCTCAGTATATGAATTTTGCATAGCAGCAGTGGGCTAGCTATGTTGGCCATAAAAGGATATATATTTGAAAGATCGTTTGAGACTTTGGTCAGTATTGAGTTGGTACTGGCCAATACTTAGTCTCTATTTGGGAATGAAATATATATACATATAAGTTTAAAGGCTTTTTAGAAATTCATACCTGAGACTCTGTTAGATTCCCTTCTAGCATCGGCAGAGGTCGGTGCAGGATCATGTGATTGTTGATGTGCAGTACCAACATCTTCAATACCGACTTGAATTTCTTGCTGAGCACCTTCCAGTGTAGTTTGCTCATATTGAATCTCCACATCAAGAGGAACATGAGGTTCCTCAATTGGTTGAGCAGTTGGAACTAGTTCTGGACCTGGAAGGTCAGCGGTGGCTGCAACTAGGCTTTGTGCTTGGATAGATGCAGTTAATGATGGAACATTTGCAGGCTGCACCTCCTCAGATGATAATATTCCCATGACGACTGGAGAGAGGCTTCTTCTTCTTCTTCTTCTTTGTACAAGTTGTGTAGCTTTAGTCGACTCAGTATGAGACATATGTTGTTGAGTCAGTTCTTGGACCTGTGGAACATCCTGCACATCCTGCATCTCAACATCTTGATAAGATGTCCTCCATTACCACTATTATCATCATTATCATCATCATCATCATCATTGTCTGATTCAGTATCAGACATATCTGCTTCCTCATTAATGTGTTCTTGAACAATGGCCCACATATAAGGACTCAGTAGAGGCTCTCCTTGTCTTGGCCTGTAAAAGAAGATCTTCTCACTAAGAGGAGGAAGATCAACCCTTGGACTGTGAAACTCATCATAAGAATGTGTGGGCATTGAATGTTGAAAGATGAGTGATAAAAATCTGCAGAAAGGGACATTACATTCCCTTGTGTTGGCCCGAACCAAAGTAGCTAATTCATTGAAAATGAGCGGAGCGTAATCAATGTTTCTTCCATAGTACAGAGCATGTACTATTTGCATCCCAAATTCATTTATTTGGTCCAAAGCACCCGTCTTGTGGGTCATGCACCGAATTATTGTTGTAATGAGAATACCCCACATAGGACCAAATTCGTTTCTTTTGATGATTCCCGTTGTTCCACTTCTACCCAAAAATGGTAATACTGAGCGTGCCTCTGATCTATCAACGAATGGGTCATACTGAGCTTGTGCTGGAAGCCTCAGTGTTTCACGAATGATGGCAGTAGAAACAAATGCTCTTCTTTGATCCCTAATTACCCACCCATCAATCATATCTGGAGAATCGAGTGTGGCAGAGTACCAAAACTCGCATAACATTTCTGGGTAAATTGCTCGAGGAGACAAGGTCAGAGCACGAGCAATTGGGCAATGCTTCATAAAAGTCACAATGTTTGTGAATTCTTGGCATACCCAGGCTTGAGGAATAGTGAAATTTGCGGTGATGTTGTTCCTCGCAAACCTGGGTACTTCATCATTTCGGAATTTGATTTCCGATTCAACCTCTGGAGCAACGAAAGTGTAATTCGCCATCTGTGATTTTGATTTAAAAGTGTTTGCTTGCTAAATGAAAGTGAAATCGTTAATCGCAGAGAGAATTGAAAGAGAAAGAATGAAATAACTGTTTAAAAATTTGAAAAAAAAACGGTTATTTATAGATGATTGAAAGGTAATTAAGGTATTGGGAAGTTAAACCGGCTGATTTGACTGCCTTATCATGTGCAAACGGTAACTTTCCTATTAAGAAAGGTTACCGTTGGGCAGTACGAGGGTTAAGCTCGGTGTTAACGTCGTCATACCCCAATACTGAGTTTAAAAAAAATTTAATTAAAAAAAATTTTGAAAATATAAAAACAATTAATTTACTCTTGAAATTAATAAAAAAAAATTAAATTTTGATGATAACAGACTAGTGATACTTAGTTGTCAGTATCAACATGAGTGATACTGAGCGTTCAGTTTTAAAGAAAATTAAGAAAGATCAAGGATTCAGCATACCTAATTGCCCTAGTAAATACATAAACCTTTCCTCAGGGAGAGGTTTAGTAAATACATCGGCCAATTGTTCATCTGTGGGTACAAAATCTACCTCAACCTTACCTTTTTCCAAATTATCTCGAATAAAGTGGTGTCTGATATCAATGTGCTTAGTTTTGGAGTGATAGACTGGGTTCTCTGTGATAGCAATAGCACTCTTGTTATCACAATGAATTGGAGTCTTTGTAAAGTTGAACCCGTAGTCCAATAGTTGATACTGCATCCATAATAATTGAGCACAACAACTTCCTGCAGCAACATACTCTGCTTCTGCTGTGGAAGTTGCTACTGAATTTTGCTTCTTGGATGACCAACCTACAAGTCTTCCACCTAGGAATTGACATCCTCCACTTGTGCTTTTTCTATCCAATCTACAACCTGCAAAATCTGCATCCGTGTACCCTTCAAGGGCAAAGTTTGAATCTTTGGGATACCAGAGACCCAGGTTAGGAGTGCCTGTAAGATATCTAAAGATGCGCTTAATTGCTTTCATGTGTGATTCTTTAGGATCAGCCTGATACCGAGCACACAAACATGTTGCAAACATGATATCAGGCATGCTAGCAGTTATGTAAAGTAAGGAACCAATCATACCTCGGTATGTGGATTGACAAAATGGTTTACCAGTTTCATCCTTACTTATCTTATCCTGAGTACCCATAGGAGTATGCATGGAAGACAAGTTTTCAAATTTGTAATTCTTTAACATGTCATGCACATACTTACTTTGATTTATAAAAGTGCCATCAGGCTTTTGTTCAACTTGTAAACCCAGAAAATAAGTAAGTTCTCCCATCATACTCATCTGATACTGAGTTGACATTATCTTAGCAAACCAGTCACACATTGACTTGTCAGTGGAGCCAAAGATAATATCATCTACATATATCTGAATGAGTAAGATGTCAGTACCTTTCCTTTTTGAAAATTATGTTTTATCAATTTTACCTCTTGTAAATTTATTTTCAATAAGGTACTCAGACAGGGTATCATACCAGGCTCTTGGAGCTTGTTTGAGCCCATATAGAGCTTTATCAAGCTTGAAAACATAATTAGGAAATTTAGGATCAACAAAACCTGGTGGTTGTTTAACATAAACTTCTTCTTGTAGTTTTCCATTTAGAAAAGCACTCTTGACATCCATCTGATAAACTTTGAAGTTCTTAAAAGCTGCAAATGCAAGATACAACCTAATAGTTTCAATTCTTGCAACTGGTGCAAAAGTTTCATCATAGTCAATGCCTTCTTCTTTCCTGTAACCTTGAGCAACCAACCTTGCTTTGTTTCTGATGACAACACCATCCTTGTCCATCTTGTTTCTGAATACCCACTTAGTACTAATAATAGTTTTGTCAGTAGGAGGTGGTACTAAGTTCCAAACTTTGTTTCTCTCAAACTCTGTGAGCTCATCTTGCATAGCTTCTACCCAATCTTCATCTAATAAAGCTTCATCAGCTTTCTTTGGTTCAATGGTAGATAAAAAACTTGAGAAGAAATAGAAATTTGCAGTTGCTTGGGTGGAAACTCTAATTTTCTTCTTGTTTGGACACATTCTTCAATAGGACCAATAATGTTTGAGTGTGGATGGTCTCTGTGTTCCCTTAAATTGTTCCCTAAGGGAACATTTGAAGTAGGATCAACACTATCTTGTTGATTGGGTGTGTTGTGTGTCTGATACTAAGTGGAATTATGGTCAGTATTAGACGCCGGAGGTTGTTGTTCAGCTTCATTTTGCAGAGATGAGGTGGATTCTTGTGAAGTGTTGGATGTTTCACCTTCTTCATAGGTAGAGTGGTTCAGATCATTAGTTGGAACTTGATCAGTTTCATTAAACTCAGTGTGAAGGTTATCTGTTATGGGAGCCTCAGTATTAGTCGCAGTTGAGTAAGACTGAGTTCGAACTTGATCAGTTTCATTAAACTTATTAGGAATAAAGTATGGATGAAACTTGGGCTCTTCAGCAATGGAGTTTTCTGGATTGCATAGGATATCTATGCCACTTATGTCTTCACTTGCTTAGGTAGAATGCTCATTCTGATCTTCATCAAATGTGACATGAATGGATTCTACAATCATCTTAGTTGAGATGATATACACTCTGAAGGCTTTAGAGTGTGGAGAGTAGCCCATGAACACACCTTCATTTGCTTTGGGAGCAAATTTGTTGAGATTTTGTTTTGTACTGAGTACAAAGCATTTACTCCCAAAAATGTGAAAGTATTCCACATTAGGAATCTTGCCATTATATAACTCATATGGAGTCTTCAGATGTCTCTAGACTATAGTGGCTCTATTCTGAGTGAAGTTTGCACAATTTACGGCTTCAGCCCAGAAACTCAGTGCCAGTCCAGCATGGCATAATAAAGTTTTTGCAGCTTCAGTTAATGTTCTATTCTTTCTTTCTACAACACCATTTTGTTGTGGTGTGTAAGCTGCAGAGAAGTTTTGAATGATTCCTTTTTCCTCATAGAAATCGGCTAATACTGAGTTCTTAAACTCAGTACCATGGTCACTTCTAAGTTGCTTGACCTTGGTGCCTTTTTGAAGTTCCTCTCTTTTTATAAAGGCAATGATTTCTGTTGTTGCATCTGACTTAGTCTTGAGGAAGATAACCCAAGTATATCTTGAGAATTCATCAACCAAGACTAGGGTATAGATCTTTTTAGCCAAAGATGGTGTACTGATGGGGCCAAAAAGATCCATATGTATCATAGTAAGAGGTTCATTAATGGAATGATTAACCTTTGACTTGAATGAACTCTTCTTCTGCTTGCACATTTCACATGCTGAGCATAACTTATCTTTTGAATAAGTAATAGTGGGCAACCCTCTCACCAGTTTCTTCATACTAAGCTCGTTGATATTTCTAAAGTTGATGTGAGAGAGTTTCTTGTGCCATAGCCAATGCAATTCTGGCTTGAATTTAGAAAGCAGACATACTCGAATAGTTGGGTCTATTTCAGAAAGGTTGACCACATATACATCTTTTTCTCTTCTAGAAATGAGTACAGGTTGCCCTTTATCATTGTAGATGATTCCTGCAACCTTCCTGAAACGAGCTTAATTGTCATCATCACACATCTGGCTGATACTGAGCAGATTGTGTTTAAGACCCTCTACATAGGCAACACTTTTAAAAGTTATGTTGCCTGCCTTGATCACACCATAACCTCTTGTCTTTCCCACCGAGTCATCTCCAAACTTAACAGAAGGACCCTTCTCTGGAGTATAATTGAGAAGGTACTCCATACTGCCTGTCATATGTCTTGAGCAGCCACTATCTAAATACCATTTTCTATCACCCTGCACAAGACACAAAATAAGAATTAGTTCTTTTTAGGAACCCATTTTTGAATGGGACCTTTGGTGGGAAAAACATATTTTGATTTGATCTCTTTATTTGGAGAGGTCAGTATCACTTCTGGGAAAACTTTAGAAGATTTCTTTGGTGATACTGACTTAGTTTCTCTCCTTTTCTTTGGTACTGAGTACCTAGGACTTGAGAGATCAGTCCAGCATTCATCTCCCTTATGACCAGTATGATGACACCTATAACATTTTCTAGGTCTATTTCTAAACATATTTTCATAAGGTATTTTAGAAAACTGTTGCACTTTTGGTAGATCAGTATGAGTAAGTTTTGAAAATTTTTTACTTAAAGATTTGATCTGATCACCAAGTGTTTTGAAAATGTTATTTTTATCATTTTTAATAGATGTTTTAACATTGTTTGTAACTGGTTTAAAGGGTGGAGGATCTGGTTGCTTCTTTTTATTTTGCAGAGAAGTCTTTCTAATATTATTAGTGTTAGACTTCTTGTCTCTGCCAACTAAGAACTTAGTTGAAGTTGTTTTCTGTTTATCATGTTTTAAGGAAACAACTTTAGATGTCTCAGTATATGATGTTCCTGTTCCTGCAACTTCTGTATTAGATGAAACATTTGAGATAGAAGTTGTCTTATTATCATTATTTAATTCAAAAGTTGTTGTATTGAATAATAATTCAAAAGGTGGAACAGTAGAAGTGTCATACTGATCTATTGGGAGCTCAGTATCAGAAATTTCCTTTATAGAAAATTCAATACTGAGTTCTTGTAGCTCAGTATAGCACTTTGAGCAGATGGAGGGACCAATAGGTTTTTCTAAAATTTCATTTTCCTCATCATCTGACTCGGTTTGACATCCAACTTCACAAAAAGTTTTAGCTTTTATAAATTTAATAGGGTTCATATTAGAAAATTCTTCAAATAAATCAGCAAAATTATTCCTATTTTTAAATTGAGGATCAACACTAAGTGCAGCCCTCACATTTTCTGGGAATTGTTGATTTAAACATTTATTTAATTTTATTGAAGCATTTCCCCAAGATTTACACTGTTTTTCAAATTTTTCTTTTTCAAGTTTGTGTAAGTGAGCTTTATCAGCTAATCTTTGGTTAATGTCCTTTAAATCTGAAAGGTTTAGTTCTAAATCTTTATACTTTGCTAATTTATCTAAGTTTTCATTATTTACCCTTTCAAGTTCTTGAATTGTTAATTTTAAAGCTTTTTCTTTTTGTACAGAAGTTTTAAGATCAACAATCATATACTCAAAAATCTTAGTTTTTTCATTCACTGAATAAGTTTGAAAGAAACTCACCTTGTACAACTGAGTGGAATCCCAATCAGTATGAACACTCATCCTCTCAGCCTCTTTGATATCCTTTTCAAAGGAGCTCTTCAAATCATCTTCAGTGAAAGCCATAAAGGCTTTATTCTCAATCTCTTCCTCATCATCACTTATGTCCTCATCCATCCAAGCTTCAGAGTATAGTGCTTGATGAGGTGCTCCATTCCCTTCTGCCCTCTTGCCCTTGCTCCAATTCATCAGTTTGACATACTTGTCTCTATACCTCTTTGCTCGGTAGGCAATATTGTCATTCTGATCAGTCTCAGAAGACTTGGTATGACAATTTGCAGCAATATGTCCAGGTTTTCCACACCTATAGCAAAGACCTGATCTTGAGTCAGTATTAGAAGAGCTAACACCAAGCCTCTTCTTTTTCAACTGATCCAGCTTCATAGACACAAGAGCCATTTGAGTCTCAAGCTCTTCTGCCTCAGCATCAGCAAGATCAATTACTGGTTCATCAGGTTCAGTCACAGTATATGCTTGTTGCACAATGAGAGCCATTCCATTTGAAGATTGATCAGTTTTCTTCCAGTTGATCAGTCTTGAAGCAGTATTCTCTTCATGGTTCAACATTAGGCCATATAAAGTTTGAAGAGTATAGGACTCAATGTTGTTAGCAGCATTGACAGAATTTGACATGTCAACAAAATTGTTGAGGAAGACTGTCCAGGAACTTTTGAACAAGTTCCCCTTCCTCTTTTACAATGCCAACACTAATTAGACCATGAACAATAGTATTAAACCTGTTGTAAAGAGAAGTGATGTCTTCATTTGGATTTGAGAAGAAGTTTTCATACTTTCTTCTCATGTTGCTCTTTCTTTGCAACTTCACTTTTGGTGTGCCTTCATAGGTGACTGATAGGCTATCCCACATAGCCTTTGCTGTTGGCAATTCCATGATTGCATTGAGAATTTCTTTGGTAACAGCATTACCAATCACCCATTTAGCTCTGGAGTCTAAAGCATACAACTGACGGTCAGTATCAGTCCAGTTGTGCTTTAGTTTAGGTACAGTTCTTATGCTCTCAGGAGCATTATCAGTACTAGCAACGGGTTCCACAGTTTGTGGGATGATAGGACCATCATTTAGCACAGTGAGCATTTCATGATGAATGGATTCAAGATACCACTAAGCTTTTAGCTTCCATTTATGGAAGTCTTTACCATCAAAGATGGGTACTCCTTTTCCAGACATAATTGGTGCAACAATGGTAGACATTTTTGATTTTGGAGTATGTGAGGGACAAGTATAAGGGATGGCTGCCAGGGTAATAGATCGACTAAATAAAAGTTTAGTTAGCCTACTCTGATACCAGTTGTTAGGTCACAACACCATGGTTTAGATGGTTAATTGATTGGATAATTATAACTACAAGACAAATATTGTATAAGAACAAGATATGAGTCAAATGTATAATTCCACTAAGTGTGGCTTGTTGCGGAATAACAAGACCACTGATCAATTACAAAAGGTATGAAAGTGTAAAGTGAATTGGTAAGTTCTCCTTTGCAAGATGATCTCTATTTATAATGATATAGAGATCTTACATAATGGGCAAAGGAGTAACCGAAGGACTAAACTAGAAAAATGACTAAGATCAAGGAATTTGATCTTAGTCTGTTACATAACAAGTGTAACTCAGTCCTTCTACTCAGTATCACTATCTGATACTGAGTACTGATACTGAGTTCCAATACTGGTCACTCAGTATCAGTCCTAAACTTAGCTATTTTATTCTACATATTAATCAAAGCTAGTCTAGGTTGTTTTGTTATCTTAAGATCCAAAGGGGTAAGGCTTTTTGCCTTAACAGTGGTATTGGAGCGTTGGTTTAGAAATCTAAACAAGAATAACAAAGTTTTTGTTTGTTTAATTTCCAAGTTTTTTATTTTTTGTTCCTTCTTTTATTTTTTCTTCCCATGGATTTCGAATGAGGATTAAAGAACCCTAGACCAAAAATGTTAAACAGTTTGTTTAATTGGTCATAAGGATTCTAAACCCTAGTAATTTCGAAAACCAAGAAAGAACCCTAGGATTAAGAACATTAAACTAGTTTAGTTTAATTGATCAAAAGGCTTCTTTCCCTAACCCTAGTAATTCCGAAAATTACAAGAATCCTAGGATCAAGAATGTCAAAAGTTTTGGTCAAGAGAATTCTTTCCTTATTCATTGATCTTCAAAATCTAGGACCAAGTATATTAAACTAGCCTAGTTTAACTGGTCAAAAAGGATTCTTTCCATTTCTCCCAAGATTTCGTGAATCATGGAGGAAACTTGGACACCAAGTTTGATTAAACTAGCTTAGTTTAATTGGTGGAAAAGTTTCTTAGGCATAAGGAATTTCGAAACCCTAGAATAACCTAGGACCAAGAACATTAAACTAGTTTAGTTTAATTGGTTAATAGGATTAATCAAGAACATAATCTAGAACCTAGAAAATTAAACAAGTTTATGTTTAATAAGGTTTGATTATTGTTTTAATGAGTTTATTAAAACGGGTTCTTTAAATCTAGAAATCTAGACAAAGTTTTTTTGTTTAGAAGATTTAAATTAAATAATTTTAAATAAAATTATTAAATTTATAATCTATCCTAGAATTTAAACAAAGTTTAATAATTGTTTGAATAGGATTGATTAGGATTAATGTATAACTAAGAGATGTTATTGATCAAGAAAATTAAAACTAGGTTTAATTTATCAAGAACAAGATAAGGGTTTAATTAATTGAATTTAATTAAGGATAAAAGAGAAGTGTTAATTTTAAAGTCTTAAAATTAACAAGATGTATTTATATTATTATATATAATTTTCGGATTTTTCAAATTATTTAAAAGTGATTTTAAAAAGGGATAAAATAGTTTGTACGTATTTTAATTAGTCTAAGTTAAAATACAAATGTACAAATTAGGTGTAATATTCTTACTAAGAATGTTATAAGTTTTTAAAGAAATAAATTTATATATATATAATACAAGATTAAATGGAACAATTAAATTAAATGTTATTTTGATCATAGTTATAATATTAAGTAACTAGAAATTTGTATTAAGTTATAATTTGAACTAGAATTGCACAAACAAAGTTATATTATAATTAGATGATACAAGAGTTATAAATATTATAATTAGATTGTATAAAAGTTATAAGTAATTATAACTAGTTATTTATACAAGTATATTACGAGTTACGTAAAATACTAGATTAATGATCAAGGGTTAAATAACATAGGAAATTTAAGAACCTATATTTAACTAAGTCTAAGTTGAATATAAGAATGGTTCAAACAAACTAAGATTATTATATATGGTCTTTATATAATAAGTTTGTTAGTTTCGCCAAGGATAGACCCGTGATTGTGTTTGCTTAAGTTCCATCATGGTTGTTGGAGCTAGTGGGAGCTACACAAGAAAATCGCAAAGTTCATAAAGATGTCCTTAGGACATAGTTTTGGCGAATCTAATAAAGTTAAAATAAGTGTTTAATGTCATTATTAAACAAGTGAAAAACAAGGTGTGTTAAACTAGGATTATGATTCAAGTTTATGAACCATAAAGGATTAAAATTCACATTTTAAAGTTTAACATAAGGTTCAAGTTTTTCAAGTAAATACAACGAGCAAGTTTTATTTATTTCATAAAACCTAGTAAAACGTTTTGTACACCTCGTTTTAGGTATACATATAAATCGCGCAAACTTTTTGAAACTATAAGTTTTAAAGGAAAAAGTTCTTAAGATTTAAAAAGGTGTCTTGTAGAATTCTTGAGTATACAAGTCACGCATTTTAAAGGATTAAGATTGGAATAAGGTTTAAGTTTAGTTTAAGACTTAAACAAACCCAAGAAAATCTTAGATCTAAGTACTATCCACCTAATGGAACACCTCACTTGTTCAACGATATTCATATTGTAAGGATAAAGAACCTTAGATATGGATTCAAATCATTGCGAGTGTCAGGGTGCGTAAGGTTCTGTGATAATCGGGAGTCCCGGCGCAGAACATCGCACTGTCTTAGATGGTCTGATCTACTTTGGTGATAATCGGGAGTCCCGGCCCAAAAAGTAATTGAGTAGAATAAACATACTAGACTTTATTACTAACTTAGAAATGTACAATTAGATTGTACAAAGTTGTAATAAGTTATAAGTCTAAAGATTCTACGACCCCTAGGAATCGTGTCAAGTCTTGATACGATCGGTAAGGATGTTACCTACCAGAAACATCATGTCTCGTCGGGAAGTGCCCAAACCTTGCGGCGAGAATGTGCTATATGGATCCTAGGCCTAAAATATTAATTATGGGTTTATAATATATTTTAGAGATGTTTGTTGATGATTACTTATTAAACTGGGTTTGATTTGTAGGCGGCAGCAACAACCAAAACGACACGTACCAATAATCTCTCACTATGCTTGTTTCTAGAAAAGGACAAATTGTCTAGGTCAAAGTTTCTCAATTGGAAGCGTGATCTTCGGATTATGCTTAGGCATGAGAGAAAAGGAAATTTCCTAGAAAGAGGAATGTTAAATGCCCCTGACGCGAATGCTAGAAATGAACCAGTACAAGCATTATACGCTTGTGGAGTGTTCAACTCTTGCACGATGGTTAAGGGATCATCAGTGAGTGCTCACGTCATGAAAATGAAAGAGCATATGGATCGTCTTAAAAAGACTAGGACACCCAGTATCGTTGCAGTTAGCAACAGAAATGATACTCAACTCGTTGTCAGAGGACTATAAGCCTTATGTAGTCAACTACAACATGCATAACATGGAGCAATCCATTGATGAGCTACATTCCATGCTCAAGACTAATGAGTTGAGTTTGGGGACCAAGTTTAAGATTGATCTTGTAGTAACTGATGATGGTAGTGAAAAGAGAAAGAGGCGCAGTGGAAAGGGAAAGGGTAAAACCAATCTCAGCCAAGACGTGCCTAAGGGTAATGGAATCAAACAAAAGATCTAGAAGGTAGAGCCAAGCAACGCAATGACCGAGAAACGGTCTCTTGGTCGTGGCAAGGGTCAAAGGGTAAGAGGCCATGCTTGCTACTCAGTTGACTTGATCAACTTCTAGATACTCCTTTTCCTACCTGTAAAACGTTATTACGAGTAACTCAACTTTAGCAATCGTTTATTGCAAGAGATGATGGAAAGTGAAGATGGCCTGCATGAGATATTAATAATCCCACAAGCACCAAATTGATTTTATAATTCAGTACTTTTTATTTTGGATTCATGGAAAATAATTTCATTTTTGTTAAGACAAATTTTTATGTTAAAACTCGTTTTTGGTTTTACCAAATTATGAATCCATGGTTGAATTATAATGTGTGCATGTGTGATAATTACACTAGTCAAGTTTTATGACTAGATTGTAAGTTAAGTTTTGATTTATGAATATTAATATCTAAGAAGCTCAAATTACTTAGATGCTAGTAATTAGAAAGTTTTTCTAATGAAAGTATTTAAAACATCTTAAGTAATGGTTACTTATGATAGTAAGTTTTAAAGTATTAGTATTAATATAGTATGATTATATTGGATATAATCAAGATAGACTTTAAAGAGTATTATTACAAGTCTTTCATACTTGTGATAAAGGAATTTAATGAAGTCATAATTCCCTAATAGGAATAATTGGATATTCATATAATCCAAGGAAAATGACTTAGACATTAAATGAACTCTTAGAAGGGAAAAACTATATTAAAGAATTTAAGAATTTAATGGTATTATTGCAAGTCTTTTATACTTGTAATAAATACAACATTTGATCAAGTCATAATTCCCTAATAGGAATAATGGATATTTGAGAAATCCAAGAAATGACTTTGGCATTAAATGAGATTCTTAAAAGATACTAATACACTTAAGAATTGGAAGTATCGTTTCAAGTATCTTATACTTGTTAGATACAGTAATCAATGAAAGTCATGATTCCCTTCAAAAGGAGTGTTGGATATTCGCAAATCCAAAGGATGACTTTGATAATTGATTAATTCTTAAAGGGTTAAACTATAAGTTTTGACTAGGTCAAAAGTAGTATTTTAAGTGATGCTTATTTCCATAAAATTTAGTGGGAGCTATGACTAACATATTCATTAGAGGTACTAATGAATATAGTAAGTTAGTTAGGATATTAACAACAAGGTTTTATCAAGTCGTTAGCCAGAGAGTTAAGAGAAATAATAAATGATCGTTAATTAGATTATTGCAAACATAATAGCGTGATCAAGAGTCTTGTGATTAATTATTGCAAATCTAATAGGTTGTTCACACTCCAGTGGATAACATAATCATTTAAGGAAATTTCTTTAACTAGTAATTATATATCTACAAATCAAGTAACTAAAAGAGGCTTTAGTTACAAGGAGAATTTTATGAATTCAAGAAACTAAGGAGTTACTTTCCAATCCTCCTATGTTTACCAAATTGCATAAAAGGGCAAGACTAGAATATGTTCTAGAATGTTGCAAGAAGAAAATCTAGCAAAGGCAAAAGAAATTATATTTTTCAAATACTTGTCTTATGTCTTTAGTTTAATAGAAATGACTAGTTTTGTGATAAAGTTGCAATTAAAATTGTAAAAGTCATTAAGTAATCAACACGAACAAAAGGAATAAGTAATGATCCAGTAATAATTCAGTATCTTGGTCCAGTTAGGAATCATACATGAATTAGTATCATTGTTATTCAGACTTTGTATGTTTTAAGAATATCCATGAATGAAGGTTATTTTATTCAGAAGGTATAAATCCGTGACTACTTGTCTTGGTGGGAACCTTGATGGGACGTTAACGTCATCGCGGTATTTGGTGGTAGATTCGAAGTTCTTCGAAGATAGCTACACAAGTTTTTGTGTAAACCAAATATCGGTGATATTCTGTTGGAGCTCGACGAATATATGATTGACCACCGTGATAATACTTCGTGGTTGAAAAGTTCAAAAGTATTATTCACTAGGATTGTCCTTAAGCCTGAGGTATTTGTTTTGGGATACAATGACTAATGTACTCTGGTTCGTCTTAGACAAGTCTGAAATATGATTGTCATACGAGGCTTTACTGGGTACAGAGGAAGTTGTATTTTGAATCGAAATATAACAAGATGGTAATTGAACCTCCTTTTTAGGAGAGATATTTATGGGTCCCTTGACATGATGATAAACTGAAAATGCACGGCCGTGCTCAACGAACTGATCTGTTCTTTGTCGTTATCACACAGTTTTAAATCAAGAGGTCAAGAAATGATTTCGAGTAGAGGAGTTGATAATTTCTACCATGCTCGTATTCGTTATCACAAATATCGTGCTGCAAGGGATAAACCTAACAACGTTGCCCAAGAAGTAGAGACAGAGTGTTCTTTACTAGGAGACGCTATTAAAAAGTTTTTCACAAAACTATACCAGGGTTACATAAGCTGTTTTTATGGGTTGGTTACCTACATGCCCATCTAGAAGGCAACTGTAGCTCGTGTCATTAAGATAAAGGTTACGAACTTGCACAAGTGGGAGTCTGAAGGATTTATGTGCACAGTTAGTCAACCTATGATGATACATCCATGCCTACAAAACACTTAAGGGTCACACCGGTGAGTGCATGTAATACGAGCAACATATGCAATGATACTACGAAGAGGAATGATTCATAATAGTCATTATCAATCAGTTAAGTATTAAGTTAAGTTCAACTAATTACTAGATTAGTTTATCTAACTAATTAATACAAGTATATGTACATTTACTAGTTGAGTAAATATACAATGTGTTAATTATAGATTATCCATAATATGATTTAAAGCAATTAAATCATATGGTAATTGGATAATATTACTGTCAAAATTATATAAAGTTTATTATATAATTAATTATTAAAAGTATAAAATACAAAGTATATATTTCGTGTATATAATACCGAAATATATAAGTGTATAATACTAGATATTTAATAATTAAGTGCAACAATAATAAATAGATAAACCATAAGGGATGGAAGTGTAAAAAGGAAAAGTTTAATTAAGAATCGTTTCTTAATTAAATTAGAAGGACTTAAGTGAAAGATCTTCTATTATTAATAGTGAAGGGTTTTGCTAACACTGTTTGACCACATGGGTCAACCTCCTAGTAACTTGGTTCCAACCTTACTGACCAAGAACATGAACTTGTTCTTGACCGGTTAAAACCAACTAGCTAATTTAATCCCTAGAAGCGGAAGTGGGATTAAACTTAATCCTTAACCCTAAAGGATTGGGATCTTGTAGATCTAGATTAGATTACCAATGGAAGAAACCTTGTACGAAAACCCGAACACACACACACTTGTGTGTGTTCGTCGACTACCAAGAACCCTAGGGTTCCTGTTTGGTTTCGGTCGAACAAGAGGGGAGAAGGGAGAAAAGGTTTTCTCAAAACATACCTTAATCTTGCTTAAGTTAGTCCACTGATGATGAACACAACGGGCGACCTTCTAGTTGATCCTTGTAATGATCTTGGATCTTCAAGACTTGAAGAACACGTAGAACACCAAGGGCCTGGTGTTGCTTATTCTCGGCCGAACAAGGGAGAGGGAGGGAGGAAGTATGCGTGTGAAATCAAGGGGGTTTTAGGGTTACCCTAAGCCTCTTATTTATAGATAAATAAGTTGTGCTTAGGACCCTCTAGTTTAATTAATATCTATTCTTTAATTAAACTTTCCTTTTAACGTTTCCTTCCCTTATAGTTTATTATTCTTTTATTATTGCACTTAACTATTAAATGTCTAGTATTTATACACTAATAATTTGGTACCCATATACACGAATTATATACTTGTATTTATACTTTTAATAATTAATTATATAATAACCTTTATATAATTTATACAATAATATTATCCAATTACCATATGATTTAATTGCTTTAAATCATATTATGGATAATCTATAATTAACACATTGTATATTTACTCAACTAGTAAATGTACAAATACTTGTATTAATTACTTAGACAAACTAATCTAGTAACAAGTCAAACTTGACTTAGTACTTAACTTGATTCATAAATGACTTATTATGAATCAATCCTCTTCCAAGTATCATTACATATCTTACTCGTATTACATGCACTCACCGGTGTGACCCTTAAGTGTTTCGTAGGCATGGATGTATCATCATAGGTTGACTAACTGTGCACATAAATCCTTCATACTCCCACTTGGGCAAGTTTTTAACCTTTGTCTTAATGATACGAGCTACAGTGGCCTTCTAGATGGGCTTGTAGGTAACCAACCCCATAAAAACAGCTTTGTGTAACCTAGGTATAGTTTCTTGAAAAATTCTTTAATAGCATCTCCTAGTAAAGAACACTCTGTCTCTACTTCTTGGGCAACTATGTTAGGTTAATCCTTGCAGCACGATATTTGTGATAACGAATACGAGCATGGTAGAAAATATCAACTCCTTTATTCGAAATCATTTAATGACTTCTTGATTCAAACTGTTGTGATAAACGGCAAAGAACAAATCAGTTCGTTTGGGAATGGCCATGCACTTTCTAGTTATCATCATGTCAAAGGACCTATAAATATCTCTTAGGAAGGAGGTGCAATAACCATCTTGTTATATTTCGATTAAAATACAAATCCTTTGTACCCAGTAAAGCCTCGTATCACAACCATGTTTCAGAATTGTCTAAGACGAACCAAAGTACATTAGTCAATTTATCCCAAACCAAATACCTCAGGCTTAAGGACAATCCTAGTGAATAATACTTTTCAACTTTTCAACCACGAAGTATTATCACGGTGGTCAATCCAATATTCATGGAGCTCCAACAGAATATCATCGATATTTGGTTTACACAAAACTTGTGTAACTATCTTCGAAGAACTTCGAATCCACCACCAAATACCGCGATGACGTTAACGTCCCATCGAGGTTCCCACCAAGACGAGTAGTCACGGATTCATATCTTTTTGAATAAAGAAACTTTTATTCATGGATGTTGTAAAACATACAAATTCTGAATAACAATGATACTAACTCATGTATTATTCCTTACTGGACATAGATACTGAATTATTACTGGCTCAATACTTATTCTTTGCGTTTGTGTTGATTGCTCAATGACTCCTTAATTGTAACTTTTATCACTAATTACAATTAGTCATTTCTATTAAACTAAAGACATAAGACGAGTATTTTAAGAATACTATTACTTTTGTCTTTGCTAGATATTGTTCGTGCAACATTTAGAACATATTCTAGTCTTGCCTTTTTATATGATTCGGTAAACATAGGAGGATTGGAAAGTTACTCCTTTAGTTTCTTGAATCTATAAAACTTGCCCTGTAACTAAATCTCTTTTAGCTACTTGATTTGTAGAAATTCTTACTAGTTAAAGAAATCTCCTTAAATGATTGACTTGTTCACTGTAGTGTGAACATCCTATTAGATATGCAATAATTAATCACAAGACTTGTGACCGCGCTATTAGGTTTGCAATAATCTAATTACTGATAATTTATTTCTCTTAATTCTTTGGATAACGACTTGGTAATTTCTTGTTAATGTCCTAACTAACTTACTATATTCATTAGTACCTCTAGTGAATATGTTAGTCATAGCTCCCACTAAATTTTATGGAATAAAAGCATTTCTTAAACTACTACTTTTGACCTAGTCAAAACTTATAGTTTAACCCTTTAAGAATTAATCCGTTAACAATGTCATCCTTCGGATTTGCGAATATCCAAGATTCCTGATAAGGGAATCATGACTCTTATTGATTACTGTATCTAACAAGTATGAAACACTTGAAACGATACTTCCAATTCTTAAGTGTATTAGTATCTTTCAAGAATCTTATTTAATGCCAAAGTCATTTCTTGGATTTCTCAAATATCCATTATTCCTATTAGGGAATTATGACTTGATTAAATATTGTATCTATTACAAGTATAAAATACTTGCAATAATACCTTTTAATTCTTAAATACTTTAATATAGTTTGTCCCTTTTAAGAGTTCATTTAATGTCTAAGTCATATCACTTGGATTTTGCGAATATCTAATCATTCCTATTAAGGAATTATGACCTCATTAAATTCCTTTATTACAAGTGTAAAAGACTTGTAATAATACTCTCTAAAGTCTATCTTGATTATATCCAATATAATCATACTATATTAATACTAACACCTTGAAACTTACTATCATAAGTAACCATTACTTAAGATGTTTCAACTAGGTTCAATAACTTTTGATCCTTATGCTTTTCATAAAATCTCTTAAATACTTTAGAAGAAAAACTTCTAATTTCTAGTATCTAAGTATTGAGCTTCTAAAACATTACTCATACAACAATAAAACAAGCATAAAATATGAAATATAAAGTAAATCAAAACTTGACTTACAACCTAGTCATAAAACCTTGACTAGTGTAATTATCACACATGCACACACATAATATAATTCAACCATGGATTCTTTATTAAAACCAAAGAAAACTTGTTTTAACATAATAAAAATTATCCAACAAAAAAATGAAATTGTTTTACTGAATCCATAAAATACTGAATTAAAAAACTTGGTGCTCGTGGGATCATCACCATCTCATGCCGTTCATCATCACTTTCCATCTCCTCCTGCAATAAACGATTGCAAAAGTTAGATTACTCGTAACGTACTTTACAAGTATCTTAAAAGTGATTAAGAAGTGTGGTTGTGTTACCCGAGGAACTTGCGTTTCCTCCATCACCACTTGCACTCTTTGGACAATTCCTTTTCCAATGCCCAGCCTCACCACACTTGAAGCACCGATTCTCGGTCCTCGTTGTGTTAGGCTTAAACTTCTTGACCTTTTCTTTGACACTTTTACCATTTGGCACTCCTTGGTTAGGATTGGTTTTACCCTTTCCTTTGCCACCATGCCCTTCTTCATGCTATCATCAGTTGTGCGACTCCTTTTAGAATTGGTCTTAATATTCAACTCAACAGCCTCGAGCATAGATCGTAGCTCGGGAATGGAATTATCCATATTACGTTTGCTGTAGTTGGCTACAAAGACTTTGTAGTCATCTGACAATGAGTTGAGTACAGTGTCAATTGCTAACTGCAATGGCACGTGGTGACCAAGTCTAGTAAGGTGATCAATGTGCACTTTCATTTTCATGACGTGTGCACCTACTGATGCTCCCTTAGCCATCTTGCAAGAAATCGACGACCTACAAGCGTAAAATGCTTGTCTTGGTTCATTCTTTGCATCCTCGGCAGGGGCTTTCAACACGTTTCTTTCGGTCAATCATATCCCTCTCTTGTATGAGCATGATTTTAAAATCACGTCTCCAATTGAGGAAATTTGACCCAGTCAAGTCTTTCTTTCCTAGAAAGAAACGTCACGAGAGTTTGTTGTAGGTTATCGTTGTGGTTGTTGCTGCCATCTACAAATCAAACCCATTTTAATTAGTAATCATCAATAAACATTCTCTAAAATATATTATAAACCCATAATTAATATTTTAGGCCTAGGATCCATATTTCACATTCTCGCCGCAAGGTTTGGGCATTTCCGAACGAGACATGCTATTTCTGGTAGGTAACATCCTTACAGATCGTATCAAGACTTGACACGATTCCTAGGGGTCATAGAATCTATAGACTTATAACTTATTACAACTTTGTACAATCTAATTGTACATTTCTAAGTTAGTAACAAAGTCTAGTATGTTTATTCTACTCAAGTACTTTTTGGGCCGGGACTCCCGATTATCACCAAAGTAGATCAGACCATCTAAGACAGTGCGATGTTCTGCGCCGGGACTCCCGATTATCACAGAACCTTACGCACCCTAACACTCGCAATGATTTGAATCCATATCTATGGTTCTTTATCCTTACAATATGAATATCATTTAATAAGTGAGGTTTTCCATTAGGTGGATAGTACTTAGATCTAAGATTTTCTTGGGTTTGTTTAAGTCTTGAACTAAACTTAAACTTTATTCCAATCTTAATCCTTGTTTAAAATATGTGACTTGTGAATTCAAGAATTCAACAAGACACCTTTTTAAATCTTAAGAACTTTTCTTAAAACTTATAGTTTCAAGAATTGCGCGACTTATATGTATACCTAAAACAAGGTGTACAAGACGTATTACTAGGTTTTGTGAAAAACCTTATCTAGAGTAAAACTTACTTGTTTTATCTTTCTTGAAAAACTTAAACACTTATGTTAAACTTTTAATTCTTTTACAATTCATAAACTTGAATCATAAATCTAGTTTAACACACCTAGTTTTTCATATGTTTAATAATGAAATCAAACATTTGTTTTGTCTTATTAGATTCGACCAAAACTTATGTCCTAACGACACATTCTTAAACTTTGTGATTTTCTTGTGTAGCTCCCACTAGCTCCAACAACCATGATGGAACTTGAGCAAACACAATCACCGGTCTATACTTGGTGAAGCTAATAACCTTATTATATAAACACTATATATAATAATTCTTAGTTTGTTTTAAACATTTCTTACATTTAACTTGAACTAGTTAAATATAGGTTCTAAAGTTATCTTGTTATTTAACCTTGATCATTAATCTAGTATCTTACATGACTTGTAAAATACTTGTAAAATACTTGTATCATACTTGTAGAATTATCTAGTTATAATAACTTATAACTTTATACACCTTATAATACTATTATATAACTTTGTATAACTCTAGTTTATCATATAATCTTAACTTGTACAATTTCTAGTTATAATGAAATCATAACTTTGTACATTCTAGTCTTAATTATATAATCAACTTATACAATAACTAGTTATATTATTATATCTTTGAAGATCAAAAAAAAAAATAACATTAATTTTTAATGTTCCATTTAATCTTGTATTTAATATATATACATATGTATTTACTTTTAAAATAAACTTGTAACATTCTAATAAGAATATTACATCTAATTTATATGTATGTATTTTAACTTAATCTAATTAAAATACGTATAAACTACTTTATTTATTAAAATTCATTTTACCATTTAAATACTTAAAATCCGAATATATATATAAATAAATACATCTTGTTAATTTCTTGAATTAACACTTCTTTTAATTCTCATTAATTAGTCTAACCCTAATCTTGTTCTTGATCAATCAAAACTAGGGTTTTGACTTTCTTGATCAAAGACATTATTTATTAAAAGATTAATTCAAATCAATCCTATTTAAACAATAAACTTTGTTCAAATCCTAGGATAGATTATAACTTTAATAAATTTGTTTAGACTTTTTAATTTAAACCTTTTAGATAATAAACTTTGTCTAGATTTCTAGGTTTAAAGAACTAGTCTTAATAAATCTATTAAAATAATAATTAAACCTATTAAACATAAACTTGTTTAATTGTCTAGGTTTTAGATTATTAACCTAATTAATTCTTTTAAACAATTAAACTTAACTAGTTTATTGTTCTAGGGTTTTTTAGGGTTTCGAAAATCTTAAGCATAGGAAACTTTTCCGCCAATTAAACTAGGCTAGTTTAATAAACTTGGTGTTCAAGTAACCTCTAAATTTCGAAATCTCTAAGGGATTAGTAAAGAATCCTTTTGACCAATTAAACAAATCTTGTTTAACATACTTGGTCCTATGGTTCTTCCTAGGCCACAAATTTCTTGGGAAAAAGGAAAGAATCCTTTTGACCAATTAAACAAATCTTGTTGAATATTCTTGGTCCTAGGGTTCTTTCTTGATCACGAAAATTCTAGGGTTATGGAAAAGAAACCTTTTGATCAATTAAACTAAACTAGTTTAATGTTCTTGATCCTAGGGTGGGTTCTTTTGCCTTGCACGAAATTTCTAGGGTTTTCTAGAATCCTTTTGACCAATTAAACTTAACTACTTTAACATGCTTGGTCCTAGGGTTCTTACCCTTTTTCGTGAATTAAGAAGGAGAAGAAAAAGATGGAACAAAAAAACTTTAAAATTAAACAAACAAAAACTTTGTTAATCTAGTTTAGATCTCTAAACCAATGCTCTGATACCACTGAAGGGTTTTGCTAACACTGATTGACCACATGGGTCAACCTCCTAGTCACTTGGTTCGAACCTTATTGACCTAGAACATGAACTTGTTCTTGACCGGTTAAAACCAACTAGCTAATTTAATCCCTATAAGCGGAAGTGGGATTAAACTTAATCCTTAAACCCTAAAGGACTGGGATCTTGGAGATCTAGATTAGATTACCAATGGAAGAAACCTTGTATGAGGACCCGAACACACACACACACACACTTGTGTGTGTTCGTCGACTACCAGTTCTTGGTTGGTTTCGGTCGAACAAGAGGGGAGAAGGGAGAAAAGGTTTTCTCAAAACATACCTTAATCTTGCTTAAGTTAGTCCACTGATGATGAACACAACGAGCGACCTTCTAGTTGATCCTTGTAATGATCTTGGATCTTCAAGACTTGAAGAACACGAAGAACACGAAGAACGAAGAACAGCATGGGCTTGGTGTTGCTTATTCTCGGTCGAACAAGGGAGAGGGAGGGAGGAAGTATGCATGTGAAATCAAGGGGGTTTTAGGGTTACCCTAAGCCTCTAATTTATAGATAAATAAGTTGCCCTTAGGACCCTCTAGTTTAATTAATATATATTCTTTAATTAAACTTTTCTTTTAACGTTTCCTTCCCTTATAGTTTATTATTCTTTTATTATTGCACTTAACTATTACATGTCTAGTATTTATACACTAATAATTCGGTACCCATATACACGAATTATATACTTGTATTTATACTTTTAATAATTAATTATATAATAACCTTTATATAATTTATACAATAATATTATCCAATTACCATATGATTTAATTGCTTTAAATCATATTATGGATAATCTATAATTAACACATTGTATATTTACTCAACTAGTAAATGTACAAATACTTGTATTAATTACTTAGATAAACTAATCTAGTAACAAGTCAAACTTGACTTAGTACTTAACTTGATTCATAAATGACTTATTATGAATCAATCCTCTTCCAAGTATCATTACATATCTTACTCGTATTACATGCACTCACCGGTGTGACCCTTAAGTGTTTCGTAGACATGGATGTATCATCATAGGTTGACTAACTGTGCACATAAATCCTTCAAATAGAATATCTAAGGCTTCACTTAAGGGTGCTAATGCTTAACCCTAGCCTCCTTGGACGAAATTCCCTCTCCTCCCTCTCTTGAGTTCGGCCGAGCAATAAGAGAAGAACACAAGCATTGTGTTCTTCGTGTTCTTTGTTCGTTCTTCGTGTTCTTCAAGTATTGAAGAACAAGTTCATTGCAAGGATCAACTAGAAGGTCGCTCGTTGTGTTCATCATCAGTGGACTTTCTTAAGCAAACATCAAGGTATGTTTTGGGAAACCCTTTTCTCCCTTCTCCCCTCTTGGACGAATTAGACCAAAGAACCCTAGGGTTCTTTTGTTGATGGTCGAACGAACCACACAAGCTATGTGTTCGGGTTTTTCGTACAAGGTTTCTTTCTTGTTAATCTAGTTTAGATTTCCAACATCCCAATCCTTTAGGGTTTAAGGATTAAGTTTAATCTCAGTTCCGCTTTTAGGGATTAAACTAGCTAGTTGGTTTAACCGGCAAGAACAAGTTCATGTTCTTGTCAGTATGGTTCGAACCAAGCATACTAGGAGGTTGACCCAAGTGGTCAATCAGTTACAATGAAACCCTTCATTTTCGTGTGAGTGAACTTTGCTAGCATAAAACATATCGATCAAAATAATTAACCAATAATAGAAGTAAATTCTCACAAAGCTTTTCGGGATGGATGTTCGAGACTTAGTGGTGTTCTTCTTTCTTCTCCAAAAGACAAAGGGGATGAATCTTCGTAACTTCTTAAAATGAAGTAAAAATAAGTATACAACAAGATCTAACCAAGAATTGAAGTAGGAGTCAAGAACTCAAAACTTACAAAGAGATGAAAATTTCGGATAGAAGCTTCTTTTCCTATTTCGACAGTCTTCTAGTAGCTAGATGAGTGTTTTGATAGTGGGATGTTGTAGGGGAACTTCCTATGGTGATTTTGTAACTTGAATCACTCAATTTGAAGTTAAAATGAGAAAGTTATGCTTGTTGGAAGACTGAAATGTGGGTGAAAAAGTGCTAGACGATATTCTTACTTTGAAGAGAATTTCTTGGCTTGATTAAAGGTCCCCGTGTCCAATGAGAGGGAGGGAAGGGTATTATGTGTTGGAGGGAAGTTAGAGACCAATGGTTCCCCACTAAGACCTAACCATTTTCTTGTTAGACCTTCTGAAGGTGTAAGGAAAAGATGGGAGTGTAAGATGGTGTAAGGAGGGTTGTTGGGAAAGTCTGTGTAGTTGAACTTGTATTGGTTTCGAGGAGGACTTGGAGTAATACTCCTTTGGTGTAATACTTGGGTGAATGGGAAAAAGCAAGTAGGTAGGGGCGCAGAAAAGGTGGCGTGAAAAAGCAAGTAGGTAGGGAAACAAAATGACATGTAGTTTAAATATTTTAGATATTGGATATATGTGTATTTATTTTATCTAATACCATATTAATTTAAGACGTGGGATCCGGTGAGGACTTAAAAAACAGTGAGGACTCGTGATGACACCTCAAAAAAAGTTTCAAAAAATTCCGAAAAAAATATATATAACTCCCCATGATTATTAATATATTTGACCAAAAACAAATTTTGAAAAAAAAAATTATGATCCATTTTTTTTTGTGGATTATAATAATGATATATATTTTTTTTTGTGGATCATTATTGTGATTAAATTTTATTTTTTTTGGATCCTTTTTGAATTTTTTTTTCTGAATCATATAGGCTGCGATTTTTATGTTTAAAAAAGAAAATTTTTTGAAAAAAAGTTTGTTTTGGATCATTTCAAGTTTTTTTTAAGTCTCCGCAGTTCTCACCGGTTTTTGAGTCTTCACCGGATCCGGACCCTTAATTTAAAATAGGTTTGATTCGATAATTAACGATGGTTAATGATTAGCTGAAAAATATTATTTTGGATAATTATCTTATTATTTTAAATATTTGCGTTTTATATTGCGTATTAACTTTATAGATTCCTTGTTTCTTTACGCACATAACGGTCCGTTCGTTATTTTCTGTACCGGTTGCTTCGGTTGAGATACTTTTCATTAGAAAAATATAAATTTATGTTTTTGATTGGGTACGAGTTTATTTTGCGTCACTTCACCAACTCGTCAAATTTATGGTTACCAACTGGATAAGTACTGACAAACTGAGGTGTGCATAAATAGGTGTGTACTGCCCACACATGATACATGTGTTTGCTAGACTCAAAATGATAAATAATGCTTTCATTTATAGAAAAAAAAAGTTATGCAAATGTATTCAGTTACAATCGGAGACTGGTCAACTACCCGTTTCCGAGGGTTATCACATAAATAAACTAACAAAGAAATTGTTTCTTTTGTTATTTGTAGATGTCTTCCAACAAAAACAATAACAATAACAACAACAATGTACCACTTCCTCCACCACCACCACCTCCACAAGGACCGCAAAACTTTGCTGTTTTGTAACATCCAAAAAATCAGGGGAAATTTAAAAATTTTTAACAAATAAAATAAAACATTTTTCCCAAAAGTACAAGTAAACAAACGGTCCCATCTCATTAAAAATAAAAATAAACCGTCCCATGGTTTTAAATGCGGAATAAGTAAAAGGTTTTAAATGCGGAATAATAAATATGTTTTTAAAATCGTTTGACTCGACAAATATGACTCAAATTCAAAACATGAAACAAAAACGCAACTCATCAACCATTGACCTTCTCTTTGCCCTGCTAGTACCTGCAAAATGGGGGGGAGTGTTTGGGGTCAGCTACCGCTGAGTGAATAATATCAAAAGAAACATGTAAGTACAAACAACTCAAGCCACATAAGTGATCCCTAAAGACTCTACTCAATTCTCAATTACTCAAATTCATTTCTCAGATTTTATTACTCAGATTTTAATTTATATAGCACGCTAGTGTGAGTTGGGCCGAGAGATCAACCTCGACCCGCCTCACACCACCTCAAGGCTCAACACCTGTACTCTTCGGTGTTGAGTCAAAACATCTGGCACCAGTACTCTTCGGTGCCAAGACAAACATCTGACACCAGTGCTCTTCGGTGTCAAGTCAAGTATATTATGTTTAATGTTTAACTCAAGAACTCAGAACCCAGATAACTCAGATCATAGATAACTCAGATAAACCGCACAATCAATACTCAAGCTCAATCAACAAGACAATTCATAACATATAGCACATAATCATGAATCGAAAGTAAGTACAAGTTTATAATGAGATTACCCACCTCGAATAAACGTATGCTCCTAAGTATCCTCGGTACAGAAAAGCGTCTCTAATCAAGTCCTAGCTGGTCCTACATAGCACAATGTAGCTCGGGTTAGGATTAGACTCAAGGATAGTTTCAGCAGAAACGTAAGAGCACTCAGCACTCTCACGGGAACGACCTTAACTCTCAAACCGTATATTATATTATTCCCAAATTTTAACCACTGATAGATAACGCAGGATACTACAATTTACTGTCGCACGACCCCTGTCCAAAACAGACGCTAAGTATCTCAAAAACTGGTTACAAAACAGAATAGCTAAACCGAAAAAGCTTTTGCGACACTTTATTAAAACAATGATATCTTTTAAACCCTAAATCAGATTAATGAGCGATCAGAGGCAACGGAAAGAGAACTCCGAAAGCTAGAGACCATCACGGGCCAAAATTCTAAAAACGTATCTTAAGTGTATAAAAAACGGACTCGAACATAGAGAACAGATTCTACCAAAAAATTAGTATGATATTTAAAACCCGTTTTAAATTCCCGACATCAACCCGTTTATTCCCGAGGCTCCCGACAGCCACAACACTCATAAAATCACAGAAACCATAATTAAAATAGTTCAGCTCATTAGTTTGTAATGGTTTTAAGGAAACCAAGAACCCTAAGGTTTGGTTTCCGGATTTTTCGGTTAATAAATCGTTTTAATTATCAACAATCCCGTTTTTACCCAACCCAAACCCGCCACTCATTGAAAACTCATCTGTAACAAAAGGATTAGGCTACGAGATTCACAAAGATTAAATAAACGAATAATCAAAGGGGTAAGACTACCGAATGGAATTTTGCTCGGTGTTTTGATCTTGGTTCGGTCCGTCCTGATTGTGTTATGGGTTCACACAATTGTGATTGACGATGAATTTTTACAGCCTCTGGTTCAGTCACCGAGACAAGATAACAAAAGAGGTGTCGGTCAAATAAAAATATACTGCCCATACCAATCCAAACCGTCCTCGCCCTCAAACAATAAAATTCCATTCCCACCGACTTCTCTTCAATTTTACTACCACTGATTCTCAAATCTTCTTTATAATCGCACGTGCTCTTCAAGAATCCACCATCAAAACTTCCAAATCACCACATAAAAATCAGAAAACACAGCATAGGGTCGGATGGAAGAAAACTGGAAATATAAATCGAAAGAGAAAGTAAACGGAATAAATACCGGTGAATCAAATATCTAGAACTCGTTGCCTAAGGTTGATTACAATCAAAATATGCTCCAATCGCTCGCCTCCTACTGCAATCGCTGCTCACTTCTGGACTCACAACGAACGAACAATCGGATGGGAAATAGGGTCGGCCACGTGAAGCTATGAGGGAAAAAGAATTCGACAGCATTTATGAATTACCGTAAAAAGGCTTGAGCCCACAACAAGAATTCCTAGTTGGGCTGTGATTTATCAGAAACGAACTCATGGGAAAAGAAATGGGTTCGGGCCCTTTTAGAAGAACATAGTCCGCAACATGCACCCTTGGGCCCGGAATTACAATTAAAATAATAAGGGGTTTCGGCCTTGACCTACGACCGGCCTCTCTCGCTATTTATATAATGCCGACACATATAATGGACATAAATAATACTCGTAATTAGTTAGATGTAACTAGCACTCCAGTTATTTATACGGAACATTTCATATTTAGTTATCTCAATTAATGTACCCATAATCACATAATGTTGGTTAAACACTTAATCACGTAGACATATAATCTCTGAAAATTAACTAACACGTAGAAAATATTGAATAAATGTAATTTAAATTAAATAAAATTAATATTTAATTACTTTAAAAATTCAGGACGTTACATGTTTATTTCAATCTTGAACCGTGAGAAGCTTACTGGACATAATTACATGGATTGGGTTTGTACACTTAGAATTACATTGAGGTATGAAGGCAAGGAGTATGTCCTCGACAATGAAATTGCGGAACCTACTGATGACTCGATTGATGTAGACATAGCTGCCTACGAATTTCATCATGCTGAGATGGAAAAGGTTGCTTGCTTGATATTGGCTACCATGTCTTCTGAACTGCAAAAGAATTTTGAGAAGATGAGTGCTTATGCCATCAATCAACAGCTCAAACAAATGTTTTAAAACCGACCTAGGCAAGAACGTTTCGACTTGGGAAGTTCCCTAGTAGCATGCAAACTACAAGAAGGACAATCTGTGTGTAGCCACGTTGATGTGGAAAAACTAGTTATAAAATAATAACCTAAAATACGCCTTCTCTAGATTACCACACTCTTAGGCAAGTATGACCTAATCATGAGTAATATAGTTCAGGTAAGTACGTCGGGTATATTCGTCTCCGCAGGGAACAGTGATACTGACTAAATAAATTAATTCTAATAATTTAATCTAAGTAAATGCATAAAGTAGGGGTTTTTTGTTTTACTTAAACTAATTAACTGAATTTAAATAAAAATAACTTTTATGCTTTTGACAACTAAAATAAACTGACAAGTGGTAAAACTGTGTTCAAATTTGAGAGAGAATATTCACTATGATCGATTCCATCTAGTGTCTAGGTTTGGTTCGTTAAGTCCCGATTTAATTGGTATTCTAGAAGTTAGGTAAGCAGTGGTCACTAGCTTCCTACAATGACTATAGGAATATTTCCTAAGGAATATACTATGGTCACACTCCGGCTTGTAGATTATATCTAGGTTCGGATTTCCGTCGCCTTCTAATCTAGAACTTGGTCGTTACTAAGATTAGACTTCCAATTTTATCTAAGTCATTGATATTTAAACTCGAATCCCTAAGTCTAGTGGATTGCCAACTACGTCACCGAGGTGAAAAGGAGTAATTATCAATTATAATTGCTAGTGGTCACTCAACAAAACAAATCAATAATTAACCGTTCAAATAATCAAAATTCAAGAATAAATCAAAAGGGTCTTTGATATAAAAACAAGTGTTCAAATCCAATAATAAAAATCCTAAAAAATACCAAACCTAAATCCTAGATTTCATCTAATCATAGAGAATATAAGATAATTAGCACATAGACATGCTAAAAATCACAAAACAAACGTAACTATTCAATAGAACAAACATAATATCGATAAATAATGATTAAAAACTGAATTATATGAATGGAGTTGAAGATCTTGAAGCTTGAAACCTCCAAAATTCATGCACAATAGTATCCCTAGGGTATTTTTCGGCTGCCCTCTTGATTAGATCAAAAGTTCTCTCTCCAAATCTGCAATTCTCGCTTAAATATACGTCAGATCGCTGGAAATCGCGTCGCTATTCCCAAAATCGCGACGCTATGTTGGATCCCGCGTTAATTCGCGTCGCTATCTTCAAGATAGCGACGCTATCTCATCTTTTTTATTTCAAACAGAGACCCGGAATCGCGTCTTGAAGGAAAATAGCGTGATTGATAGCGTCCATAGATAGCGGCACTATCCTTAGATAGCGGCGCTATCTCTTGAATTTCTGCAGATTTTCATTTCTTGTGTCGTTTTTACTCGTTTTTGTTACTGTTTCTTCTATAGCCTGAAAAATACAATAGGAACCATATTTTGAGTGATAACATCGTATTCTAATTGATAAACACATATAAAAAAAGGTATATTGGCATATAAATATATGTATAAATATGCCAACATCAAGATGCCCACACTTGAACTTTTCTTGTCCTCAAGCAAATCGTCATTAAAATAATTCAATCAGGTATAAACAATTATAAAGCAATCGACATTTCATCTCAATTTATTCATAAAAACACCACAATTTTCAGAACCTAGTCCATTTAGCAGCAAAAATTTCACATTATATTTTATGCACAAGTTTGTGTAAGACATCAGCTAACTTTTCACAAATGTAATCAAATCCTTAACTATATTAATTAGACTACTTTTTAACTTAGATCCTAATTCATCCTTGCCTAACCTATAAATACCATCTTTATGAAAATCACCCAACTAGTAAGGTTAAAAGAAAAAAAATTAGTTTATTTATTCATTTCATAACTTATTTGCTTTATTTATTCATGCTTTGCATGTTTATTTATTTTATTTATTTGTTCTTATACATGCTTTGCATGTTTATTAACTTTAATTATTTATTTTGTTTGGAGGAGAGAACCACAACTTTCATTGAGCACCCGCGTAAAAGACTTTCAGCCAACATATCCAGATCAGTTGACCTTAGTTTGTCAGGTTTAAAGGACCCCGCGAGCTTACTTGTCGGGTACCCAAGGTCGGCTAATTGTTCCCCCTAAGTATTTAATTAGGTATTTATTCAAGAATCGATTCGAACCTCAGCTTACATTGTGAACCCGCGTAAAAGACTTTCGACCAACATATCCAGATCAGTTGACCTTAGTATGCTAGGTTTGAAGGACCCCTCGGGCGTACTTGTCGGGAGCCCAAGGCCGGTTGAATATTCTCACCGATTCTCAAAATTTTCATGTATATTATTTAGCCATTTATTCACGTAAACTAAAAGCTCTTAATCTAACCTAATGTCATCAGGAGTTAGCTTTGCTAAACTTAATTTTCTAAAAGACAATACCTATAGATTTGCAAGAATTTCAAATTTTCCAGGTTAGAAAGTGATTTAATTAACGAGTTAAAGAGATAATTAGATCGGCGAAAAGCCACAAAAATTGACACAAAAGCTAAGAAAAATTTTAACTTTTAAAGTGAACTTTATTGTCTAAAAATTGTTTTCTAAGGTTGAGATGTGTCTAAAAAGTTCTGATTGAATTGGTTTGTTTGTTTTTGAGATGATTTACTGTGAATACTAACAAGTGGTGGATACCATACCCCATGCCCACACTTAAAACATTGCATTGCCCTCAATGCAATAAAAATAAAGAATTATAAATTAAAAAGAAAAAGGCAAAAGGGAACGGTACTCCCTGAAGGTATTTTGATTTTTGTGTGTTCCAAGAATTGTTATCATCCAAATGCACGATCCATTTTCGAGCATTTCCATCCACTTCCTCAGCTCACCATATTCTATTAAATCATAACTAGAACAAAACTAAAATTAAACCGGTAAAATAGTTTAAACATCAAATAAAAAACGAAAACAAAATTGTAGCTAAAAAAACTAGTAATGTAGAGTACAACCAAATCGAATAATCAGTTTTTTGAAACCCAAAGAAAATGATCAGTGATCACGCCCATCACGAGGGGATGTCGGATCATACTGTTGGAACCAGTCTTCATAACTCGGGTAGTTTGGCGGGGCTTGCAAGTTCGGGCCCCAATAAGGTAACGGGTTCTGGGCCTCGAGTGGTGGTGCGGGGGCTTGCCAGTACGGGAGAGTTTGAGCTCTTTCTCCTTGATAATAGTTTCTTTGGAGCTGCAAGGTCATGTTGTCCATGTGATGCCTCATTCCGCCAAAGTCCATCCTCAATCCTGCCATATCAACCTGTAAAGTACGAACATCAGCATATAAATTTTGGTACGGGTCAAATGTGGAAGGACCCGCTCCGGAGCCAGATGCTTCGGGATGTCCATGACCATGGCTCATAGATGGCGGTTGATCCCCCGGGTGCATCTCCGCGTCTGCCTGCACTGGTGGCTGCGCTGGTTGCCTCTGCCTGACCCGTCTAGGATTTTCGGTGGACGGGTTATCTTCCCACGCGTACCGTCCATCTTCTACACCCTGCACTGCATTTCTGATTACACCCATACCCGACATCTGATTATAGTCCAGGAATCCCATTTCTTGCTTCGTCATGCTCAACCTCACCCTTGGTGTCAGAGTGACTGCTGCTTTGGCCAGGCGTGTGATATATTGGCCTCCCGTGAAGCCACTTTTACCTTTATGTCCTTGTGCCGGACCATTCAGAAACGCAGCAATAATGAGTGATATGTTGGTGAGGCGGTCCCTGTGGACTAACTGGTGCAATAGCCATAAACTGTACATATTCATATTTTCGGCACCCTCCTTTCTCTTGCCGAATAGTGTTCGTGATCATCCGGTATAAAAATCGGTGTTCATTGTTCCAGATTTCGTTACTTTTAGAGCTCCTTGGGTCCCAAGCTCCCGTACCCAGTTCAGTCCAAATGTGTTCAACATTCCGGGCTTCCTGGAATTCGCCCGAATTGAGGTACGAAATGAAGTGATTGCTATTTGCTTGAGCTGCCGTGTAAAGCCCCATGTTGAACGCAAATTGGGCTAGAGAGCAATTAACCCACCTGTTTGCTATTCGATAATGAATGGAATCGGCGGTGGGTTCATTGTGGGCCTTGACTGCTTCCAAGCGGTATGTGGTGAAAAATTCTAGTACCAGCTCTCTTAATGTTAGGGCAACTTCCCATGCATTACATGTGAATAGTACTTGCCCTCCTCCGCCATAAAATTCACGAACCAAGTAGGCCCGTATGTCTTCCTCTTTCCCCAATGCCGCAAGTTGATCCCATTTGGGTGTTCGGCCCACATGCACCTTTTTGTGCATTATCTTATTTCGTTTCTCTTCATAGAAAATTCTTGTATTCTCGTTTCGGATCGTTGAGAATTCTTCAAATACATGGTGGACTTCGTTTTGGAGAGCAAGCGGGAAACCGTCCCTATGCATGGGGACTTCAATTTCACCCTCTGATTCATCCTCCGAGGCGGATGATGAAGAGGGAGTGGGGGAAGGAGGTGGTGGAAGTGCCCGTGATGATGAGGCTCTTGTTGAGGCTCTTGTTCGCTGTCAATGACAATAATAAAAGAGTAATCATTAGAAGTGTTATTTAATAGAAAAGTTTCAAAATAAATAAGGAATTGATAAACTTCTTGTAATTTAAATCCCAATTTCCCGTACCCACACTTAGTTGTTAAACTAAGTGTGACACTATGTAAAAGATTACCAATTTTACTTACCCACACTTAGTTGTTAAATTATTCAACACTTATAGTGATTGTTTTATCCATGAAAATCTGAATTTATGAAAACTTGTGATATATTTGTCAAAAATTTGAACCCAATTTAATAACATATTAGCCCTAATGTGAAAACTTAACAAGTATTTCTATTATTTATACAAAAATTGAACTCATTAACACAATGTAGATAATTTAACAAGCAAACTATAAGCAATTTCGGGTTTTTGACAAGAACAAGCCCTAATTCATAGGTTTTCTTCCTAAAAAGCAAAATTAAGCCCTAAAAATTTGAATTTTACACTAGGGTTTTGTAACAATTCGACTAGCTAACAATCTATGGCTTAAATCTACAACTAATCAAGGAAAAACGGAAGAAAATAGTAAAACCCCCAAATTTTTGGCCTAAAATAGGAACACCCACAAAATCTAAGATTTGAACCCTAAAAGATGGATTACATGAAGAAAAGAGGGGTATACCAACCTTAGATGCCATGGAGATGAAGATTTGTGGAAGAAATCGGAAGATTTGGCCGGAAATTGGGGTTTTGGGAGTAAAATCGCCGGAAAATCGCGAGGGTTAGGGTTGTGTTTTGCGTTTTGCTGGTCTGGGAAGAAAACGATAAATTTATACCCGCTGGAGATCGCGCCGCTATCCAAGATAGCGGCGCTATTAATCGCGGACTCGAATAATAAACGGATCGGGTCGGGTAGAGTAGCGGGGCCAGACAGAAGATCGCGACGCTATCTGGGCGATAGCGACGCTATTTCTAACGCGATTGGAAACGCTATTGAAAGGGCCAACGCTATTTCGGTTTTCTGTTGGATACACGATTTGGGCAGATAGCGCCACTTTCTTTAAAATTTTTATATTTTTCGATTTTTTTATTTTTTTATTTTTTTATTATTTTATTATTATTATTATTTTTATCTATTTATTTATTTTATTTTTTAAAAAGAAAATACGCGGAACGGAAAGGGAAAAACAAACAAAACACGGGTTGCCTCCCGAGAAGCGCTTCATGGATTAACGAGTCTAGAGCTTGACTCGGTGTTGTTCTTCTCACTTGCTTTTCTTCATCGAGGCGAAATGCACAACCTCTCCTTCTTGATCTTCTTCATCCATTCCCTCATGGTATTGTTTAAGACGGTGACCATTTACACTAAAATGACCACCTTTCTCGGTAACAAGGTCGACATATCCTGATGGGTGTTGTTTGACAACCGTGTACGGACCAACCCATTTTGACTTTAGTTTTCCAGGCGAAAACTTATATCGAGATTGGTATATCAAAACCTTATGACCCGCCTCAAAATACTTATGAGTCTTCAACTTCTTATCGTGCAAATGCTTACTCCTTTCTTTGTAAATCCGGGAGTTCTCATAAGCACGAAATCTGTCTTCATCGAGCTCGTTGAGTTGATGACGCCTTTTCGTCCCTCCTACGGTAGCATCCATGTTACATTCCTTGATTGCCCAATATGCTTTGTGTTCAATCTCAAAAGGAAGGTGACAAGCTTTTCCATACACCATTCGGTATGGTGTATATCCGGTAGGAGTTTTGAAGGAGGTTCGGAATGCCCATAAGGCATCATCAAGATGTTGAGACCACGTCTTGGGCTTTTTCGCAATAGATTTTTCAAGAATTCTTTTCATGGCTCTATTAGTGTTCTCGACTAGACCACTCATTTGTGGGTGATAAGCCGTTGAGAACCGATGGTGGACACCATATCGTTGGAGAGTTTTCTCCATGAGATGATTTGCAAAGTGGGTGCCACGATCGCTAATAAGAGCCCTTGGGCATCCGAAACGACAAAATAGGGATCTCACAAAATTAACTACAACTCGGGCATCATTAGTTGGTAATGCTTTAGCCTCGGCCCATTTAGAGACGTAGTCAACCGCCACAAGTATGTACTTATTGCCGTGAGAACTTGGGAATGGTCCCATGAAGTCGATGCCCCACACATCGAATATCTCACAAACTTGGATGCCATGCTGGGGCATTTCCTCCCGTTTGGATATGCTTCCGGTACGTTGACATGCATCACATGTCTTGACTAATGTGTGGGCATCTTTGAAGATGGTCAGCCAGTAGAATCCCGCATCTAACACTTTCCGAGCGGTAAAGTTTGGTCGAAAGTGACCTCCGGTAGGTCCTTTATGACATTCGTTGAGAATGTCTTTTGCTTGACCACCGGAGACACATCTTCTATGCATGAGATCGGCACCAACTCAGAAAAGATATGAGGGTTCTCGAGACAGGATAGATGATCCGCGGCAAGGTTCTCCGCTCCCTTTTTGTCCTTGATCTCAACGTCGAATTCTTGTAGGAGAAGAATCCAACGGATGAGTCTTGGTTTAGCGTCTTGCTTGGCGAAGAGATACTTCAATGCAGAGTGATCCGTATAGACAATGGTTTTAGATAGAACCAGATAAGGGCGGAATTTGTCAAACGCGAAAACCACAGCTAAAAGCTCTTTTTCGGTGGTGGTATAATTCGCCTGAGCACCGATGAGTGTTCGACTAGCGTAATATATCGGTTGAAAATGATTGTTCACACGCTGTCTCAACACCGCACCGAGTGCGTAATCACTCGCATCACACATGAGTTCGAGGTAAATCCCAGTCGGGAGATACCATGATAGGAGCATTCGTGAGACGGTCTTTCAAAAGATCGAAGGCCTCCACATACTCGGAATCAAACTCGAAGGGTGTGTCCTTCTCAAGAAGATGGGTCATGGGTCGGTTATCTTGGAAAAGTCCTTGATAAACCTACGGTAGAAACCCGCATGACCGAGAAAGCTTCTCACTGCTTTAACATTTGAGGGTGGATGGAGTTTAGAAATAACGTCGATTTTGGATTTATCGACCTCCAACCCTTGTTTAGAAATTTTATGTCCCAATACGATGCCTTCACGCACCATAAAGTGACATTTCTCCCAATTAAGTACGAGATGTGAATTCTCGCACCTAATGAGAACACGCTCCAGACTGTCAAGGCACGAATCGAAGGAATTTCCAAAGACGGAAAAATCGTCCATGAAAACTTGCATACAATTCTCGATCATGTCTTGGAAGATGGATGTCATGCACCACTGAAATGTAGCAGGTGCATTACATAAACCAAATAGCATCCTTCTATATGCAAAGGTGCCGAACGGACATGTGAAGGTGGTTTTCTCTTGGTCCTCGGGATCGATGGGGATTTGAAAGTAGCCAGAGAAATTGTCCAAGAAACAATATAAGTTATTTCCGGCTAGTCTCTCTAACATTTGATCAATGAAAGGTAGAGGAAAGTGATCCTTGCGAGTTGCATCATTGAGTTTTCGGTAGTCAATACACACTCGCCACCCCGTGACAGTTCGAGTTGGGACAAGTTCGTTTTTATCATTACGAACAACTGTCATCCCTCCTTTTTTCGGAACCACTTAGACCGGACTCACCCATGGACTATCTGAGATGGGATAGATGAGACCTGCATCAAATAAACCTCCTTTTTTACCACATCTTTCATATTCGGGTTCAACCTTCTTTGTCTTTGTACACTTGGCTTGAAATTGTCCTCCATGATGATTTTGTGCGTACAGAAGGTAGGGTTGATACCCGGTATGTCCGCGGTTTTCCAGGCAAGGGCCTGTTTGTGAGATTTCAGGATATTCACCAATTTGGTTTTTTCGGTAGATGATAGGTTCGATGAGATGATGACCGGTAGTTCAGAGTCTCCTTGTAAGAAAGCATACTCTAAGTGGTTAGGTAACGATTTCAGTTCTAATTAAGGAGGGTCCTCTAAAGATGTTTGATTCGGTGATTTTGTTCAGGGTCGAATTTTTCAAAATCATCTTCATTTTCCTCCGAACCCTCTTCGTCAAGGCGAAGTAATTCCTCGAGCTCTGAGAGATCTTTGATGGATTCGGGAGAGTCTAGAGCAACATCACCATGAATAGTGATGTCATCACAATCTAGGTCGAGAAATGAAGTGATTTCCTCCTCCATACAAACATCGATCACGTCGATGAAATTGCATGTATCATCGGAGGCAGAGGTATGCCTCATCGCTTTCTCGATGGAGAAAGTGACTCGGTCATTCCCGACTCCTAGACTAAGATTTTTTTCGGCCACTAAGATGATGGCACTGGCAGTGTTCAGAAAGGGTCTTCCTAATATGAGAGGGACACTGGCCTCTTCTGGAATATTTAGGATGACAAAATCAGCAGGAAATATGAACTTATCAACTTTTACTGGGACGTTCTCTGCTATGCCTAACAGGTATTTAAATGACAAGTCTGCTAGTCTAATACTCATCCTAGTCGGTTTAAGATCTGTTAATCCTAATTTAAGGTACATCGACAAGGGCAATTAATTTATACTAGCTCCTAAGTCCGCTAGTGCCTTACAGGGTGGTAAGTTATCTATAAGACAAGGGATAATAAAACTCCTTGGATCGCCTTTCTTTGGAGGAATGTTTGGTTGGAGGAGAGCTGAGCATTCCTCACTTAGTACTGCTGACGACGCCTCCTCAGTCAGTGTCTTGCTAGATACCAAATGCTTGATGAACTTCCCATAATTCGGCATACCTGCTAACATGTCAACCAAAGGAACGTTAATGCGCACCTATTTTATCATGTCAACGAACTTACCGTAATTCTCTTTAAGCTTTTCTTTCCTCAATCGCTGAGGGAAAGGGACCTTCGGTATGTATGAATTCGTTGCCTTTGGTTTGGTGGACTTGTGCGTCACCTTTGGTTTTACCTTCTCCTGCTCTTTTGGTGTTTCAATCTTCTCCATAACTGTCTCCTCTTCATCACTGTGAGTTTCCTCATTAACCTGCACATCACAAGAATTTTCATCAATATTTAATACAGGTGAACTTACCGTTTTACCACTTCGAGTGGTGATGGCTTTAACATTCTCGAATCCCCGTTTAGGATTATCTTGTGTACGGGGTGGTAGACTTCCTTTTGGACGTTCCTGTAACGTCTTAGCTATTCTACCCAGATTCCTTTCTAAGCTTTGAATCGATGCTTGCTGATTTTTGATAATTTGATCTTGTTCTTCAACTTTCTTGTCTTGTTTTTCCATGTATTTCTCGAGCAAAATTTCCATTGAGGATTTTTGCCCCTGACTTGCAGCATTCTCTCGCGGTTGTTGATTCACCTGATTATCACGTTGGAAACCAGGGGGTTCGAGTTTCTCGGGGGGTAGTTATTGTTTTGGTTATTGCTGTTATAACCTCTTTTGTTGTTGTACCCCTGATTGTTGTTGTTGTACCCTAGATTTCCACCTTGATAATTATTTCGGTACCCATGGTTGATATAATTCAACTCCTCCTCTGCTGACATTGGTTGCTGTTGTGTGCAATCTTTGGTGAGATGTGGTCCTTTGCATTTGTCGCATCCAACCTGTATGGCATGTAAACAACTAGTTATTTTATCTAATTTTCGTTCGAATTTTTGTTGACTGTTCTTTAATGCGGCCACTTCATCGTTCTGTCTATCGTCCACCAAATTCAATTGACCAGTTCGTCTGTCAGTTTGCCATTCCATATTGTTCATAGTTAGGTCTTCAACGAGTTGATATGCTTGGGTTGGAGTTTTGTACATGAACAACCCACCACTTGACGAATCGAGAAGGGACCGAGACGTGTAATCCAATCCCCTATAAAAGATGTGTACTATGTTGTTTTTCTCGAAACCGTGGTTTGGGCATTTTCTCAATAGACCCTTCAACCTCTCCCAAGCATCCGTCAACTTTTCACCTGAATCCTGCATAAAAGCCATAATATCAGTTTTTAATTTGTCAGCCTTAGCAGGTGAAAAATATCGAGTAATAAAGCGACTTCGGAGTTCATCCCAAGTCGTAAATGAGCCTGGCTCTAACGATTTAACCCATTCTCTTGCATCCCCAGTTAAACTGAGAGGAAACAATCTGAGTCACATGGCATCCAACGACACGTGTCGTTGTTTGAACAGCTCACAGATTTCCGGATAGTTCTCGAGATGTCTGTTAGGATCATTGCATAATCTGCCATCGAAGTTCAGATACCACACCATACTAAGGAATTGACCTTTAATCTCGAAATTGATATTGTTCAATTCTGGAACTGTGATAGATGGAGTAGTGGGAGTTGGTGGTGTCTGTCTAATGTTCCACATGGGTTGCTCTGGTGGCGGCTCTGGTGGATGATTATCTCCCATATTGAAAATGGGGTTGTCAATAGTTCGAAAGTTGATTGATTCTAGGTATTGCGCGGCTAAAACTGCTCTACGTCGCTGGCGAAAAAGTCTCTCTGGCTCGGTATACGGTATTATCGGATCAGAGTCAGAGCTACGGGTCGTACACCTGCAAAACCTCAAGACAATTGTTAAAAACGCAACTGTTTACTAGAATTAAGAAAAATAAAATAACTCATCCAAGAATGAATTCTTAGACAAGGATCGATTAAAAGATTAGTTCTAATTTACTAATCACGCAACTGTTCCCCGGCAGCGGCGCCAAAAACTCGATGTGGAAAAACTAGTTATAAAATAATAACCTAAAAGTGAGTAATATAGTTCAGGTAAGTATGTCGGGTATATTCGTCTCCACAGGGAACACTGATGCTGACTAAATAAATTAATACTAATAATTTAACCTAAGTAAATGCATAAAGTAGGAGTTTTTGGTTTTACTTACACTAATTAACTGAATTTAAATAAAAATAACTTTTATGCTTTTGACAACTAAAGTAAACTGACAAGTGGTAAAACTGTGGTCAAATTTGAGAGAGAATATTCACTATGATCGATTCCATCTAGTGTGTAGGTTTGGTTGGTTAAGTCCCATTTAATTGGTATTCTAGAAGTTAGGTAAGCAGTGGTCACTAGCTTCCTACAATGACTATAGGAATATTTCCTAAGGAATATACTATGGTCACACTCCGGCTTGTAGATTATATCTACGTTCGGATTTCCGTCGCCTTCTAATCTAGAACTTGGTCGTTACTAAGATTAGACTTCCAATTTTATCTGAGTCATTGATATTTAAACTCGAATCCCTAAGTCTAGTGGATTGCCAACTACGTCACCGAGGTGAAAAGAAGGAGTAATTATCAATTATAATTGCTAGTGGTCACTCAACATAACAAATCAATAATTATCAGTTCAAATAATCAAAATTCAAGAATAAATCAAAAGGGTCTTTGATATAAAAACAAGTGTTCAAATACAATAATAAAAATCCTAAAAAATACTAAACCTATATCCTAGATTTCATCTAATCATAGCGAATATAAGATACTTAACACATAGACATGCTAAAAATCACAAAACAGACGTAAGTATTCAATAGAACAAACATAATATCGATAAATAATGATTAAAAACCGAATTATATGAATGGAGTTGAAGATCTTGAAGCTTGAAACCTCCAAAATTCATGCACAATAGTATCCCTAGGGTATTTTTCGGCTGCCCTCTTGATTAGGTCAAAAGTTCTCTCTCCAAATCTGCAATTCTCACTTAAATATACGTCAGATCGCTGGAAATCGCGTCGCTATTCCCAAAATCGCTACGCTATATTGGAGCCCGCGTTAATTCGCGTCTCTATCTGCAAGATAGCGATGCTATCTCATCTTTTTGATTTCAAACAGAGACCCAAAATCACGTCTTGAAGGAAAATAGCGTGATAGATAGCGTCCATAGATAGCGTCCATAGATAGCGGCGCTATCTCTTGAATTTCTGCAGGTTTTCATTTCTTGTGTCGTTTTTACTCGTTTTTGTTACTTTTTTTTCTATAGCCTGAAAAATACAATAGGAACCATATTTTGAGTGATAACATCGTATTCTAATTGATAAACACATATAAAAACACGTATATTGGCATATAAATATATGTATAAATATGCCAATATCACACGTCCAAAAGATGAAGGGTTACATAGACAGGCTTGACAACTTGGGTGTCCCTCTACCGAAGGAGTTGACCACTGATATGGTCTTGAACTCGCTTCCTCCATCCTACTCACAATTTATAGTTAACTATAACATTTGTGATATAGATAAGACACTCATGGAACTGCACGGTATGTTAAAGGCTACTAAGGCTAGCCTGATAAAGGCGAAAGGTCCATCTCCTGCTGCTCCTGTCTTGGCCATTCGTTCTGATGGTGTTAAGAAGAAACGTCGACCTCCTCCCAGCGGCAAGGGAAAGGCTAAAGTGGGTCATACCCAACAAGTCCAAAAGAGGAAGGATGATTCTGACCTAGCACCAACCAAGAATCTGAAAGAGGCTATTTGCTACTACTGTCAAGGAAAAGGTCACTGGAAAAGAAGCTGCCCAAAGTACCTGGATGATTTGAAGAATCATAAGGTCCGAAAGTCAGGCACCTCTGGTACGTTTATGATTGAACTTCACAATACTTTCTTGTCTAATTCTGGGTTCAAAATACAGGGCGTGGTACTCACATTTTCACTGATATGCGGGGACTTAAGAACAGCAGGAAGTTGAAGCATGGAGAGCTTAATCTGATCATGGGAAACAGAGTCTCGGCTTCTGTCACCAAGATAGGAGATTACGAGTTCATGCTTAGCAGTGGACGTTCTTTTACTTTATTAGATGTTTGTTTTTCGCCATCTATGGAACGCAACATTATTTCATTTTACGCATTGTTTAAGGATGGTTTTAATTTTGTTTTTGACAATGAAAATGGTTTCATTTTAGTTTATAAAGATGATGTGTTTTATTTTTAAGCTATTCCTTGTGTTGGTATATATGAAAATGTTAGTTGCGTAAACAATAGAAATCTAATTTTGAATGTTGATTCATCCTATGGTGTATTGGATAAATCATGCCTATGACATTGTCGCTTAGGCCATTATAAAGATGATGTATTGGATAAATCAGATGATGTGTGTGAGTCTTGTTTACTTGGAAAGATGACAAAGGCGCCATTCACAGGGTCTTATGAAAGAGGCAAAGACTTTTTGGATCTCGTACACACCGATGTGTGTGGACCATTCAAGTCGGGCACTAGACATGGTGAACGATACTTCGTCACATTTACTGATGATTTTAGTAGATATGTTATATTTATTTGATTAAACATAAGTTTGAAACATTTAAAGTATTTCAGAGCGAAGTAGAGAATCAACTGGGTAAGACGATTAAGACGCTCCGCTCTTGACAGGGGTGGAGAGTATCTTAGTCAAGAGTTTATCGATCATCTCAAGAGTTGTGGAATAGTATCTCAACTCTCTCCTCCATGAACTCCACAACTTAATGGAGTGTCAGAAAGGAGAAATCGAACCTTGTTAGACATGGTACGATTAATGATGAGTCGATCTACACTTCCAGTGAGTTTCTGGGGATATGCCTTACAAACAGCAGCATGTATGTTGAACCTTGTACCAACTAAGAAGGTTGCTAAAACTCCCTCTGAGATGTGGACAAGGAATCCTCCCTCCCTCAAACATTTGAAGATCTAGGGTTGTGAGGTTTATTTTAGACATGAATCTCACGACAAGTTGGATCATAAATCAGAGAGATGCTACTTCATTGGCTACCCACGACAGTCTTTTGGATATCATTTTTATAATCCGAAAGAGAACAAAGTGTTCGTATCTCGAAGAGGATTCTTCCTCGAGAGAGAGCTAATATCCAAGGAAGATAGTGGGAGCAAGATTGATCTTGAAGAGTGTCAAGAGTCAACAATTGAAGATGTAGTATAACATATAGTTTCACTTGCACTCAACCAGAGTATGAGACTCCTGTTTCGGAAGATGATATAACTCCTATCGTTCCACCTAGATCCTCTAGCGTTATTCACCCTCCCGAGCATTTTGGTGATTATTATGATTACCATATTGCTTAAGGTGATGCATCAAATAGTTTATCAATTGATGATGATGAGCCATCAAACTTTAAGGAAACTATGGAAGGCCCTTAGACCAATAAATGGAAAGAGGCTATGGAGAGTGAGATCCAGTCTATGTATGACAATAAAGTTTGGAACTTGATTGACACTTTGCCCGGCATTAAAACCGTTTGGTGCAAGTGGATCTTCAAGAAGAAGACCGACATGGATGGGATGTGCACACATATAAGGCTAGGTTGGTTGCAGAGGGTTACACTAAAACTCAAGAGGTTGATTATGATGAAACTTTTTTGCCAGTAGCCAAAATAAAGTCTATCAGAATATTCGTTGCCATAGCTGCATTTCATGATTATGAAATTTGGCAGATGGATGTGAAAACTACTTTCCTTAATGGAAAACTTACTAAGGATGTCTATATGGCACAACAAGAAGGTTTTATCAACAAGCGACATCCTGATAGAGTGTGCAAGCTTGAGAAATCAATCTATATATTGAAAAAAGCAACTCAAGGAGTTTGGTTTCTCTAGAAGTGAAGATGAGTCATGCATTTATATTAAAGCTAGCGGGAGCGTTGTAATCTTTCTAGTGTTGTATGTGGATGACATACTACTCATTGGAAATCATATTCCTACACTGCAAGATGTGAAGTCTTGGTTGGGAAAATGTTTCGCAATGAAGGATCTAGCAGATGCAGCGTATATACTTTGTATAAAGATATACAGAGATAGAGAAATACGTCTAATAGGATTGAGCCAGAGTACATACCTGGATAAAATACTGAAACATTTTAGTATGGCTGATTCCAAGAAATGGTTCCTACCCATGAATCATGCCATAACATTGTCTAAGAGTCAATGTCCCAGTAGTTAGATAGAATTGGAGAAGATGAATCGAATCACATACGCCTCGGCTATAGGATCGATCATGTATGCCATGATATGTATTCGTCCGGATGTCTCATATGCTTTGAGCATGGTGAGTCGATTCCAGGACAACCCTGGCAACGATCATTGGACTGCGGTGAAAATGATTTTCAAGTATTTAAGGAGAACCAAGGATATGTTCTTAGTGTATGGTTGGAATGAAGAACTGAAAGTGGAAGGTTATTATGACGCGAGTTTCAAAACGGATAGAGATGACTCATGCTCACAATTTGGGTGGGTGTTCTTGTTAAATGGAGGAGTTGTCACTTGAAAGAGTTCCAAGCAGAAGACAGTCGCTGACTCAACTTGTGAATGTGAGTATATTGATGTTAGTGAGGCAGCAAAAGAAGCTACATGGTTGAAGAATTTCATTAGTGGCCTTGGTGTCGTAACAAGCAACAAGGACCAAGTGAAAATCTTATGTGACAATGAAGGTGCGGTCGTTTTGACTAAAGAATCAAAAGACCATGGTAGAACAATGCATATATTTAGAAAGTATCACTATGTGAGAAAGCGTGTTGAGGAAGGTGACATCATTGTGATCAGACTATCGTCAGAAGACAATCCGGCTGATCCTTTCACAAAGACACTGAGTCGTGCCATGCATGATGATCATGCTAGGACGATGAAAATTAGATTTTATAGTGACTTATGTTAGTATTATTCAATTGAAATTTGTAGTAAAAAATTAAATTGTATGAACTCATGATTTATTTATGGAGATTAAATAATAGCAAGTAGTCTATCATTCGTATTGTATTTAAATTTTCCATTTCACTTTTGCATGTTTAGAACCTATTCCAAAGTAATCTAAGAGATTGCTTAAGATGTCCACAGTCAATCGTTCTCATGGGAATGAGAACTGAATTAAGATGTCATGAGAGAGTTACTAGATTGTTCAAAAGGATGAATATTGCATGGAGATTGCTGCTACGCTCATGAGCATTTAGAAGGTGGTTCTTTTAAATGTTGGACCAACCCACGCTCAGAGTATTACCTCATGGACTTCATCATAGGTAATAGTGAGACGGTAATATCTTATGAGTCTTCAAACCAAGATGCATTGTTTCCCTAGTATGATTTCGTGATGCATTGGTCTAACTCCAACGCTATGTGTAAATGGTAGCTACACAGATTAGTTCCATGTGTCATGTGATGACTATGAAGGAGATGGTACAGTTAAGGTTTATTCGTTCCCTCTGTCACAGTGAGAGAGGAGATATTTTTGGCCCCCCTGTAGATTTGATGTGACACTTGAAGTACCTGCGCATGTCATGACTAAATTGAAAGTTCAATTGAGTAGTCAAAACCGTCAACATAAATCTCGAATCAGGAAACATAATCATAACGAAAGTGATTGACATGTCCATGTCATTAGTTATGCGATATCGTGCAACGAAGGACATATGATCCCTTATCTTAGGAACTATTTCTGATAGTTCAGAGTTCAGTAGCTGCACATGTTATGCAAACTCTACAGGAGACACTTAAGCATACCGTTTATAATTGATGAGATGTCTAAGTGGGAGACTGTTGGAATTGGTGTCCAACACATCAAATAAACCGGTATTCCGGTTCGGGTATTTTAGGGTCCTATTCGGGTTGCACTCGAGGCGTTAACGAACACTAGGAACAACGAGATACTAATTATAGTTTAATCAAAGGACTTTCGGGCTTAATGGGTTTCAGTAGTTGAGGGGTTATTAACTAGTTAAATTGTATCGGGCTTGTAATCAGTTATTTGGTTAATTAATTATAAGTGGACTTTGGTGTACCGGGCCAATTAGAGTTTGACTCTAATTTGTAATTGTGTGAACATAAATAAGAGGTCAAGGGTATTGACCTAATAGACTTTTACACTTAATACTTTTGTCCTCTACACCTATTCGGCCGAACCACCATCGACCGAACCACCACCGCCTAGCCGCCATCCGCCGCTACTGCCCCGCCGCAGCTCCACCGTGTGCCGCCGCCGTCGTTGAACCGACAGGGTTTTCGGTTTAGGTTTAGGTTTCGGTTCTCGTTTTCTCAAGGGTGCTTTGTACTACCTTGTGGTACATCGTCTCATTCTTGACCAATCCTTGGGTGTGAACCAATAGTGGGATTCTCTTTTGGATCCTAGCATTGTGTAGTTAGATTAGCTCGTACGTGATCGCAAGGTTTGTCATCACCGAGCATTAACAATGTAAGTATTCGAATTCCTATTTAATTTGATTACTAAATAAATCTAGTTGTGTTAGAATTGTAAACCTAACGGTCTATATAGTTTTTCTAAACTGGGTTAATGTTTCAGTCATGTTATTTATATTTTCCGCAACGAATAAATTGTGGCTAGATGCATTAAAAACCCAACTGGTAAGGGGTAACAAGAGGTGGGTCGATTTCGATTGACCCAAAACACTTTCTGTTAAACATATAAAAAATTAATAATTAATAATTATCGTGTCCAATATGACAACAAAAAATATTATGCAATAATAGTGTAAGTCTTTGAATGCTTTGATAAACTTTAGCGGCTTCAATTAATTACATTTTAGAAAATATGAACCTTTGATACAAAAGTAAACCCTAGTTCAGAAATGGCTTTAGAAAACCAATCAGGATCTGCACCGCCATTGGTTGGATCAAATCTACTCTTTTCATCAGTTATCAAAAACCAACAATTGACAAAATTGTAAATTAAAAAATTAAAGTATGTTAATCAGGTGTTTAATGTGTACTAATTAGATATCTTGGTTTAAGTACTCGGTGTGCTTCCTGAAAAGAATCAGGGATGTTGGTAGCAATTAATGAAAGACAAAAATTAGCAACATTTATTGATAAAGAATTGACGAGCGTCTGCAAGATTAAAAATTATTAGATGTTATAATTATAACAAATTTAATTATGAATGAACCTATTCAGGTCAACCCTGCCCATTTTAATGGAAGACTTACATTGGACATGTCACAAGCAATCACTGAAGGATCTCTTGAAACATGATCTATAAAAGAAATACATTATTCTTTACACGTGTTGAAAGACGTGCGTTCCCTATTATACATAAAAACATTACATATATAAACATTTTAAAAGTACGTTAATATTAAATGTCAAGCTTGTTTAATACGGAGTATGTGCTTACGAAATACAAAATCAGCCACAACCAAAGAAGAGTGAACTTGTAGTCATTTCATGATTATATTAACTGGTTGTTCGGGCCAGCATGATGTCACATCCCGCCAAAAATGAGTTTTACGTCATTAAATGTTTTGCGGAAGAACGGAAGTGTAACGTTCATGTTATTAAAGCAAATGATATAGTAATCAAACAACCACGCAATAAAATTTAAAATAAGGTTTCATTGCTAAAAATAGAAATTTTCAAAAATAGAAAGTTTCCTAAAATAGTAAGGCTTGAAATGAAAAGATTGTTTGAAAACTAAAATGCAAAGATAGTTCATGGGCAGAAGACAATCGCTGCTCACATCCCCATTGCTCACTGAGTCTCTAGATTACCTGAAAACATAACTTAAAATGGGCAACTAAATTGTTGAGTGAATCCGCAGGGTTAAGGATAAACCAAGTAGTGATCAATGAATGTGGGAGGCTGAGTATTGGCCGATAGTACTATACGTATATCCAGGGTGTAGTTATTCTACTTAATGAAGGTTGAACTTAGTACGGTATAATGAATTGTTTGTCATGCCATAATGAAAATGAAATGATAATGTAATACAGTCAAGGTATAAAACAGTTTGTATGTAAAGCAGTAGCATGTTATGTTTTCACCCCATAAGTTATAAAACAGTAAAAAGAGTAAAATGGGTTGTGGACTCACATGATGCTTAGCTTAGATCACAACTTCAATGCGGTTCCTTAGAGATTCCTAGCGCCTAAACGCACAAGGTTCCTAATTTGTCTAAGCTATCACGCACAAGTGACCTATAATGCATTGTTTGTGTGTTTGTTTATCGTTTGTATTGTATGTTGTTTTATAAAAGTGTTTGGTTTATTGAAAACGTTTTATGTTTACGCAACTTGCAACAATTTAGGGTTATTAAACTTTGTTGGATTAAATGGGTCGAAATGAAATGAAATGGGTTTTACAAATGGTACGAAATGAAATGAAATGGAATGGGCTTGGATATGGGTCAAAATGAAATGAAATGGAATGGGCTTGGATATGGGTCAAAATGAAATGAAATGGGCCTAGACATGGGCCACTTGGGCCTCTTAATGGGTTACGGCCCAATGAGTAATGGGCCTCGGGTTTGGGCCTGATTTGGACCGAACATGGGCTCGGCCCAAGGGCTTTTGGGTAGGATTGGGCTTGGCCCAATTAGGGTTCACGGTTTTGGGTTTAATCGGTTTGGGCCAAGTTCAAGCCTTGGCCCGATTTATTAACGGGTCAGCATTGGTCAAACGGTCAACGAGTGAGTCAACTCAGTCAACTCAGTGAGTCAACGAGTCACAATCCGGTTCTAGGGTTAGGCTTTCGGCTAGGGTTTTTGGTTTAGGGTTTCGTGTGGTTTTTGGTTTAAAAACGTATCAAAAGGATTCCAAAAATTATGAAACTTTAGGGTTTTGTGTGGTTATTCATTGTGGTTAAAAAGATATAAAAATCGAGGTTTTTGGGTTCACGGTTAAATCAAAACACGTTTTTAGTGAAAAAACAATACAACGAGTACAAAACAATACCGAACACATGCATGCATGGGAACCCATGCACAACACGGTTTAGTCAAAAGATTTCCGAGACCATATGGCCTTCGGCCATGCTCTCGGTCGAACGTAGTAATGATCGAAAATAACGAAACAAGAAGAGTTTTCGGTTTACCTTTGCAATAAACGAACGAACAAGCGAACAAGGAGGGTTGTTGTTTTCTTGCTTGACCGAGATCTCAAGATTTCGGTGGTGGTGGTTCTTGGCCAATCAAATGAAAAAAACTAGGGTTTCGGGGTTTGAATGGTATTAGGTAGGCTTGAATAAGTGTTTGTGTACAACAAGGACTCCTTTGAACTAGAGATAACGATAAGTGTGGTTTCAAAACAAGATAATGATGAGGTTATATGTTTGGCCGAAATTTTGAGATAATTGGGACTAGGGTTCGGCCACTTAGGTGGTCGGGACAACACTTCATGTGTCGGTTTTGAATTAAAATCGTGACGCGTCGCGCTTTATTTAATAATTAGTGTTTTATTGTATAAGTGTTAGTTTTTAGAAATGATTTTGTATAATGTCACCATAAATATAAAAATGAAATGTTGTGTTGACCAAAATAGTCAAACACTAATGTATGGTGAAAATGATGATGTTTTCTTATGTTTGTGCGCCGAAAATATAGAAATGAAATGAGGTGAGGAAAGTTTCTAGAAATAGAAACTTTCTAAGTATAGAAAGTAAGAAATGAAATGTTTTGACTTACCCAAAATGTCGAGTTGTCACATTCTCCCCTAGTTGAAGAAATTTCGTCCCGAAATTTAAGACGAAGCATGGACAGGAGAGACAACGAGAAAGAGATGAGGGTACTTCTTCTTCATTCTGTCTTCACGCTCCCACGTGAATTCAGGACCTCTTTTGGAGTTCCATCTAACTTTGACGATTTTAACTTTGCTTCTCCGCAACTTTTGCTCTTTCCAGTCTGATATCTCTATCGGTTCTTCAGTGAAGTGCAGGCGGTCGTCAATAGAGATCTCCTCAGAAGGGATGATAAGAGATGGATCATCCACACATTTCTTAAGATTAGAAACATGAAATGTGTTGTGAATATTGCTGAGTTCTTTGGGCTGACGAAAACGATATATATAAATGTACCGATTCTTTCAATCACTTCAAAAGGTCCAACATATCGAGGATTCAACTTTCCTCTCTTGCCGAAACGACTAACACCTTTCCAAGGTGCGACCTTGAGCAGGACATAATCACCGACTGAGGATTCTAGAGGCTTGCGGCGATTATCAGCATAACTCTTTTGACGATCTCGGGCAGCTTTGATGCGATCTCTGATTCGAAAGATCTTGTCTGTTGTTTCTTATAATATCTCAGGACCAGTAATTTGTCTATCTCCCACTTCAAACCAACAAAGTGGCGAGCGAAACTTTCTTCCATAAAGAGCTTCAAATGGTGTTGTTTGGATACTGGTGTGGTAGCTGTTATTATATGAAAACTCAGCTAAAGGAAGATGAGAATCCCAGCTCCCACCGAAGTCTATGACGCAGGCTCTCAGCATGTCTTCAAGAGTTTGGATAGTCCTTTCTGAAGGATTTATGTGCACAGTTAGTCAACCTATGATGATACATCCATGCCTACGAAACACTTAAGGGTCACACCGGTGAGTGCATGTAATACGAGTAAGATATGTAATGATACTTGGAAGAGGATTGATTCATAATAGTCATTTATGAATCAAGTTAAGTATTAAGTCAAGTTTGACTGATTACTAAATTAGTTTAACTAACTAATTAATACAAGTATTTGTACATTTACTAGTTGAGTAAATATAAAATGTGTTAATTATAGATTATCCATAATATGATTTAAAGCTATTAAACCATATAGTAATTGGATAATATTATTGTTTAGATTATATAAAGTTTATTATATAATCAATTATTAAAAGTATAAATACAAGAATATATTTCGTGTATATGGGTATCGAAATATTGAGTGTATAATACTACACATTTAATAATTAAGTGTAACAATAATAACTAGATAAACTATAATGGTTTAATGTGTAAAAGATAAGTTTAATTAAGAGATTGATCTTAATTAAACTAGAAGGGCCCTAAGTGAAAGTCCTTCTATTATAAATAGAAGGCTTGGGGTTCCCTTATTGTGTTACACCCACAAAGCCGAAACCCTAGCCCTCCCTTGTTTCGGCCGAATAGGAGAAGCACCAAGATCTTGGTGTTCTTCGTTCTTCGTTCTTCGTGTTCTTCAAGTCTTGAAGATCCAAGATCATTACAAGGATCAACTAGAAGATCGCTCGTCGTGTTCATCATCAGTGGATTTATCTTAAGCATTAACCAAGGTATGATTCATGGAACACTCTTTCTTCCTCTCCTCTTGTTCGACCGAAACAAACCAAGAACCCTAGGGTTCTTGGTAGTTGTCGAATTACACACAAGTGTGTGTGTGTGTGTGTGTGTTAGGGTTTTCGTAATGGTTTCTTTCATTATTAATCTAATCTAGAGTTCCAAGATCCCAGTCCTTTAGGGTTTAAGGATTAGGTTTAATCTCAGTTCCGCATTTAGGGATTAAATCAGCTAGTTGGTTTTAACCGGTCAAGAACAAGTTCATGTTCTTGGTCAGTGTGGTTCGAACCAAGTGATCTAGCAGGTTGACCCAAGTGGTCAATCAGTGTTAATGAAACCCTTCAGTGGTATCAGAGCGGTGGTTTAGAGATCTAAACTAGATTAACAAAGTTTGTTTGTTTAATTTTTATTAAGGTTTTTTTGTTCCAATTTTTCTTCTTCTTCTTCTTAGATCACGAAAAGGGTAAGAACCCTAGGACCAAGCATGTTAAACTAGTTAAGTTTAATTGGTCAAAAGGATTCTAGAAAACCCTAGAAATTTCGTGTAAGGCAAAGAACCCTAGGATCAAGTATGTTAAACAAGATCTGTTTAATTGATCAAAAGGCTTCTTTTCCCTAACCCTAGTGTATTTTTCGGAAATCATAGAACCCTAGGATCAAGATTGTCAAATATTTTGATCAAGATGATTCTTTCCATAATTACATGATCTTCAAAATCTAGGATCAAGTATGTTAAACCAAGATTTGGTTTAATTAGTCAAAAAGGATTCTTTCCTTTTCTCAAAGATTTCGAAATCAAGGAGGTCCCTTGGACACCAAGTTTGTTAAACTAGCCTAGTTTAATTGGTGGAAAAGTTTCCTAGGCTTTAAGGATTTTTTTTTCGAAAAACCCTAGATATAATCTAGGACCTAGAACATTAAACTAGTTTAAGTTTAATGGTTTAAAAGAATTAATTAGGTTAATAATCTAAAACCTAGATAATTAAACAAGTTTATGTTTAATAGGTTTAATTATTATTTTAATAGATTTATTGAAACTTGTTCATTAAACCTAGAAATCTAGACAAAGTTTATTGTCTAAAAGGTTTGAATTAAAAAGTTTACATGAATTTATTAGGGTTATAATCTATCTTAGAATTTAAACAAAGTTGTAACATCCCAAAAATCAGGAAAATTTTAAAAATTTTAAATAAATAAAATAAACTATTTTCCCGAAAAGTACAAGTAACTCAAAGGTCCCAACTCATAAATAAAAATATAAAACCGTCTCGTGGTTTAAATGCGGAATAATTAAAGGTTTTAAAACAAAACATGTTTGACTCGAAATAAATGTTTTGATCCAAATCTATAAATATAAAAAAAATAGAAACGCAGCTCATCAACCATTGACCTTCTCTTTGCCTTTGCTAGTACCTGCAAAATGGGGGAGTGATTGGGGTCAGCCACCGCTGAGTGAATAATATCAAAATAAACAAATAAATACAAACAACTCAAGCCATATAAGTGATTCCTAGAGACTCTACTCAATTCTCAATTACTCCAGTTTATTTTCTCAGATTTTAAATTTATATAGCGCGCTTGTGTGACTTGGGACGAGAGATCAACCTCGACCCGCCTCACACAACTCAAGGCTCAACACCTGTACTCTTCGGTGTTGAGTCAAAACGTCTGGCACCAGTACTCTTCGTTACCAAGACAACTCAAGTATATTATGTTTAATGTTTTAACTCAAGAACTCAAAACTCAGATAACTCAGGCTCCGGATAACTCAAATCACAGATAACTCAAATAAATCACCCAATCAATACTCAAGCTCAATCAACAAGACAATTCACAACACATAGCATAAAATCATGAATCGAAAGTAAGTACAAGTTTATAGTGAGATTACCCACCTCGAATAGACGTATGCCTCTAGATGTCATCGGTACAGAAGAACGTCTCTAATCAAATCCTAGAAGATCCCTACTAACCAATCCACAAAACACTGATTTCACATGAACCACCACACGAACCGACATACGAACCGACCCGATAAGTACCACCAGATGCGTATGCTTCTTGTCTTTGACTTGCTGAAATCTGACCAAATGCCACAAAAAGAGATCCCACAACTACTTGTGATTAAATAAATGACGAGGGAACACACACCAACTCACTCTTGCGATTTAAATAAAAGGAAAAACAATGAGAAAACTCCACCAATCACTTACCTCCAATTTTCTATAATTCACAATTATTGGTTGCCTTCTTGCTGAGAATTAATAAAAGAACAACAAAATCCACCGATTGAACAAGCTACCTGGCCTGCCCCCACTTATTTTGACATAGCATTCTCCTATACTTCTCCACTCAACCACGAGCATCTCTATCAAACCGAACAAATATTTATTTCCATCGCCCAATCCTCTTTATCATGCACTGTCGATTTATTATAAATCTTCCACGCCACCGCCTCACTGTAAATTGCTCGAAACTCTTCTAATGCCGACATAAGCCAAGGGAAAAACAAGGAGATTTCGGTAAAAAAAAAGAGAACTACCGATCGGTACACAGCTAGAGCTCGGGGCTGATCAACATTGCTCCATGTTTTCAGTAATGATCTTTCCTGTTCTTGTCCGATTATACCACCGGACACACCACAGATTGACAAACGAACGATTAGGAAACAAATTGAAAACAATCAAAGAAGGAAAAACAATATGGACTATCGAATACACAATACCCGATCGAGAATGATTCTACTCTTGTTCCTCCGGTTCTTCTGCTCGATCAACACACGCTCACGACTGCACCCTGCTCGTTCTTACATCGAGAAGGAAGGGACGAGGTTGGAGGTGCTCGGCTGGAAGAGGAAATCGGAAATTGGGGATGCTTTCACAGCTTGCATGGAATTAGGAACGGAGATGCTCTCTGCCTTCGACGAACAGATGGAATGAGCGAGCGGGAAAACAGCGGCTGGTAGGGTACGACTTTTAGGAATTCACCAGATATGGGACTAGTTGATGTCGGTATCTAATGGCTGTAAAGCCTTGGGCCAATTGATTACCAGCCCACATTGGTACAATCATCTACTCGGGCTTTATTACAAATTTCGACCAGAACAAAGGATAAGAAGGAAAGGGTTCGGGTCTAATCTCAATTAGCACCAACCGGAAACAATAAGGAAGGGTGGCCACCTCGGCCTTGGCCCATGGCCGACCTCGGCACAAGCTCAAACTCGTTACACTCTCGGTAGCATAAGAGCTCGGGAATTGAAACGTCACTTATAATAAACCCATTACTTATTTAAATACGAAACGTCATATATACGTTCTTAATTTAATTCACAAAACATATAACGTCACATAGTATTAGTTCAAATAGTCTCAAACATCACATAATTGTTGTACACTCAGTTCATAGACAAATAAAATGTAATTTAAAATTTCGTTTATATTTTAATTTAATTATCTTAAAATTTTAGGGTGTTACAAGGTCTCACGCGTAGAGAATAATGACCTCGGATCTAGATTCAAACCACGTCTCACGTGAATTCAAAAATAGAAGCAAGTGATTTACAACCGATTGGATGGCGTGACTTAAATTTTAGGTATGTTAAATTTTAATTAATAAAATTTTATTAAGATATGAATGAATCATGTACTTCATTCATATCACTTCATAAGTCGTTTAATAAACGGTAAAAACATTTAACGATTATTAAGGTTTAAGTTTCAAATCGTATTTAAAGTTAGTTTAATATCAAAATAATTTTAGATTAAAGGCTTAATCATCAATGATTAACTAGTAATCATCGATGATTAAATGTTTGGATGTTTTAATGTTTGTGTCAAAAAACCATTTTTAATTGTTTTATTTACTTGTATGTAATGGAAAAAGAAAACACCCACAAACATAAATAAAACATGCAACAAATTTTGTGCAAACCTCGACCGATGAAATCCTAGGTTCGGTCACGTGAGTCATCACGACGGACCGAAAGGTCAAACTAGGGGACGGGCCAACATGAACCCAAACGGGCCTACATAAACCCAATGGGCTTCCACTTGCTCCAAGACATTCTTGAGCAAGTAGAAACCAATACTTGTGAAAAAATGCAATCTGCCAGAAAATTCCAGCAGACTTTGAAACCCGAAAAGTCCCTGAAGGAATCTTCGTTAGTCTTCCCGGCCTTCTGGAAAGTTGTAGCCCACGACTTTGCAAGCATTTTAGGCTTTTGAATCGCCCAAAACGGAGTCCGTATGCCTCTGGAAAACCTGTTTTCGTGCAGCCCTCGCGTTGGTGACGGAAATTTGTTGTTTTCTTCATTTGTCTTCAATTTTGGTCAACAATTTACAATAAAAAAAATAAAGAAATACAATCTATTCTATTTACTTTTACATTACAAATTGCCCAAAAAATGGCACCAAAATAAAAGAAAAAATTAATAAGATTACAACAATATTAAGCCAAAAATACACGGCTTTCCCAAATCAAACAACCATTCAACCACAATCTATCACAAGGTTTAGGCTTTCATCGGTTTGCACAAACAATCAACAATTGACAAGTCTTTGGCTTGAGATATGGCAAAAATACATGTTTTGCCATATAAAATATTAACAATTAAAATAAAATCCAAGCCAAATAAAATAAAAAAATCAATAATCAAGATTGATTTTTTATTTAGATTTTTGTAACTAGTAGCAATTAGGGTTCCAAAAAATCTAATTTTTAACCCAATTTTATAAAAAAATTGCTACTTTTTACAAAAAAACTTGCTAATTAAATCATCAATATGATGACTCGTGATACCACTGTTAGTGATTTATGGTTTAATCAAGTAAAACACAGCGGAAAATAATAATAAATCACTAATAACGTATCTACATATTGACAATATAATTAAGCAATAAAGATAAAGAGTTTAGTATGAAAATCATACCCTTGAAGCCTTTGAATACACCAACGAATGAGGATGAATAACTCCAAGAATTCAAGTTAGAATTCCTGTAAAGCTAATCCACACTACACCAATCTAGAACACCAATTGGGATGCTAATCCCTTGCTCAAAAGAATCAATGTTGTATCTCAAACCCAACACACGATCCAAACATACATTCGTGCCTCTTCTTATTTCTTTGTTTTGCGTAGACATCCAAAGAAACATTAGGAGGGTGTTTGCTGGATCTAATTGTACGCACAAACCAGCACAACACAAAATCGTGTTGCTTTATTTGGTGGTTTTGTTTATACGAATCAAAACTGAAGAACATTCAATCAATCTTTTGTGCGGCGAGATTTCAACCTCAAAAAGGGAGAGACGACTGTTTTTGTTTTTTAGGGAGGATTAGGGTTAATCTTTCTTGCTCCCTAAGCTAAGTATATATTTCCTAATTACAAGTTAGTAGATATGACACTTAGCCCCTTGCCTTTTGATTCTTTATGACTACTCACTAATACGTTTTAACTTAACAATTAATTAAAACATAACTAGCCAAGTAATCATAGTTTATATAAATAATATAATTACCCTAATTATATTATTTATATTAAATGGTGTTTGGTGTATAAGTGTGTGACCCTTTAGGCTCACATACGTCTAGCCATATAACTATATGTTATGAACGTGAAGCATTTTCCAACAAATACAAACATCTCCACGATCGAAAAGCCACATAACCACATAATCACTATATGTTCAAGAAGATCGGTGGTCCTGCCGGAGCCTAAAACCATCGTTGGCCTAAAAATGGTACCCGATCGCCTGTACCCAACAGCCCAATAAACCCCCTTCCGTGTAACGCATACAGGTAAGGTCCGAATACCGCGATCGTCGATACACTATGCCCAGCCGTTATCCTTTCGACACTGACTTCTCAAACGTCGGTTACCAATCAAACCGAGTTGTCGCTACCAATCAAGCTAAGTCTCCTCAAATATGTGCACATAATCCATTTAACATAACATAGTCAATTGTGTAACAAACAAGTAAGCTAGTTACGAAAAATCGCGTTCCAGTTCTGAAATAACGGAGCAGCACTAACGGAGTAGCATTAACGGATCAGCACTAACGGGATCAACATCAACTGACCAACACTAACAAGATCAACATTAACTGATAACGGGATCAACAGTAACTGACCAGCACAAACGGGATCAGCAGTAACTGACCAGCACTAACGAGATCAGCAATAACTGACCAGCACTAACGGGATCAACATTAACTGACCAACACTAACGGGATCAACATTAACTGATCAATACTAACGGATTAAATCCACTCACCTTTACCTCCAATTGCCGAACTCAGAGGTCTAATGTTTATGAGTCTCGATCCCAGTTCCTGTACACCAAAGAACAGTGAGTTAGTAATCGGTATTAACAATAATAACCAATGTCAACAATGTTAACCACTAACTTTCCACAAAGTGTTACCAATATCAACACTAACACATAAACATGTCAAGACCACACATACTTATACAAATCAAGCTACTAAGCCATTTTACTACAAAATGGCCCAAACGGGTCAAAATCCAAACATAGTTCTAATACTACTAAATCTCGACTTTTAACCCATATAAACACCACATTTAGCAAGTCATGACTAACTACATAATTTAACCAAACCAACACCTTTCTTGACCAAGTATTTCAAGTCATCACCAGTTTATCTTTTTGACCCAAATCATCCAAACACTAACTAGTTTATTTCACAAAATCAACCAGTACTTGAAAATCAACATAAGTAATTTACCAAACATGTTATCTTAACATAATAAACAACATCAACCATCAAATCCTTAAGAAATCAAAGGTTTGACAAAACTCATCTTCTTCAAACCTCCATTAATGGAGCTTAAAGGTGAGTTTTACCAAAACTTAGTTTCTTCCCACAAATAACCACACAATACATGTAAAAGCTTAAATAAACATGTAATCTAACATCTAACACTAGAGACACCTACAAAACTTCAAGAATCATAAACCCTAGTTAAATCGACTTTCATGAAATAAAAAACGAACACATATAGGATGAAGGTTACCTCAAGGCCTTCACAAAAATGAGTTTAGATTTAAGGTTGGGCAAGAAACAAGCCTTAGATCTTCGAAAGACACCAAGAACAAGCAAGAAGATGAAGAGGGTTTTTAGAGAGAAGTTAGAGAGAGAAAAGGGCACATGTAATCTTATTGTGTGTTGAATATGTCAATATGTAACAGGGTGAAGAGAAGAAGGTTTTGACAGCTCCTTCAAAACGTGGCACAAGGGGAAAGCAACAGGTGCACATTTCATTTAATAACAGTGTCAAAAGGGTATCCAGTCCACAGTTAATTCGTTTAAAATATCAAACGGACTCCATTTTCAAAAATGAATATATTTTCGGGATCGAAATTCAAAAGTGAATCTAAAAATATAAAAATCACATAATCATTTAAACATTTCAGAATTGGATATTTTAATCCCTTGATTATAATATCACAAAAGGGCAAAACACTAAATAATTCATTTAGCATTTACTCAAATAATCATTTAATAATACTTTAAGGCCAAAACTACTAGGCCGGGTTTCAGGATGTTACAACTCTCCCCTCCTTAAAAGGATTCCGTCCTCGGAATCCAATCACAATATCCAAATTTCAAGAAATTATAATAACAAGTCTACGATTTTATTCCACCTATGTCATATATACGCTTTCAAAAACAAAACCCGCCTCCGATATTTCGTATACTTGTTATTGATTTATCATCTTCAACTTTTATCTCAACAATATACAAAAAAATAAATATCAGTTTATATAGCATGTTAGGGGTATCATCAATCAATCAATCATATTTCAATTAGTTCTTGTATCTTAGTTATTAAACATCCAAATAGTGAGATAATTTCATCAATTCAATTCACAATTAAGCATAAACAAAATTTATCATTTCTAACATGTTATTTGATCTAGAAACATATCTCTTAAGTCATAAAACCTCAAAATCTTAATTTGACAACTTTTATTACAATTATCCAAACGTTAGCATCGCGTTGAGTAATTAAAATTTACCAATTTAAACTATGACCAATTTTGTATTAACATATATCATTTAAATATAATCATCCAATCTTAGCACTAGATTTAGGTATAAATCATTAATTTCAAAACTTTTCTCAAACAATTTCGTAATCAATGCAATCGTTTAACAAACTCGTTTATCTTCAATTATTAGTATCGCAAGCCAACTCAAAATGACCTACAAATCCAGGTCATTAATCACTTTTCAGACTCCAAATTCAACATAGGAAATAAATTGGGTATTTTATCATAAATATTTCAGGTCATTCAGATATTTAACATTGACCGACTGTCATAATTAAAGGCTATAACAACAACAAACATCAATTTATTCACATTGGTCAGCTATTTATGGTCCTCACCTTACAAGTCATTACATTAAAGAAACCAGCAAAAATTATCATCATTCTCAAATTGATCTACAGTCACATATATTGTCACCGAAACCGGAATACAAACAATCATCTTCACTTCTCCTGAAGCGAAGGAATATCCAAACAGTTAACTTCAACGTATCACCAATTTGCACAATATGTAACGAGCAAGTTTAACCACCCGAGACACTATGTGTGTCCCGAATAACGAGAAAAGAAACAATCTTTATAACATTTATTAATAACTTTGATTCAACTAGACTACTCCATATATCAGACCACGCCAAACTTAGTCTAAGTATCCATAATAAAGAAACAAGAAAACATGCATCATTTATCAATACAAGCTCCTGACACAGATGGTGTGTCCAAAAACCAACACACAGTAAACTATTTCTACTTCTTGTGACATAAACTCAAAATACACAGTTCAGTTCATCACGTAATTTTCACATATCAATATTAAGCGATCTACTAAAATAAAAATTTTACATAAGCACAAGTAGTGACTTTATCAAAACATACCCGAGCTATCACTGACAATGACGTCAACACTCTTTCTCTTCCTTTCTACAGTTGATGAAGACTCCCCGACCGCCCTAGTCCTTGGCTTATACCCCACCTTCCTCTCCCGAGGACAATCACCTGCTCTATGTCCTACTTTTGACAATTCCAACATACACTTTGTGGAAACATACAATTTTCATTTCATGCCCAGTTTGACCGCATTTAATGCACTTCATTTTCCAACGTTTTTTATATATATGCTTCTCAATCAGTTTCCGCATTGTTACTTGAGGTACCAACATTTCCTGGGCTAAGGGGGTCGGGTTCTCTTTACATGTCATATCTGTAACAATCACCACATCTCACGAAAGCTTAGTTTAAATCGTTAGTACCTACATACTAGCCACTAACTAGCTTATTTCACATTTGCTCTAATCCCGCTCGTCCGGAATGCTTGACCAAACTCGAGCCACGATTTGGGAATGAAACACTGAAATGTGTATCCATTACTAAACCGAAGCTCTGATACCAAGCTGTAACACCACAAATTTTAGTAACCATTTTTTTTTAAGTGCAGAAGCATAAAGATAATAAATAAGTTTTAGGTTTAGGTTTACAATCCAAACATCCCAAATTAACTTCCAAAATAAACATTGTTTAAACGGTGTTATTAAACGACATGGCTCATGTTGCAAAACATATTTTTCTGAGCTCGGTTAATCATCCCGTCCAAAGCACCGATCAACCTGAAAAGAGTCAACGAGGGAGGGATTAGCACAAAGCCAAGTGAATGAATATAATCTACATGTAAAGCACAACAAGCAAGTACAAACATCTCCACGATCGAAAAGCCACATAACCACGTAATCACTATTTGTTCAAGAAGATAGGTGGTCGTGCCGGAGCCTAAAACCATCGTTGGCCTAACAATGGTACCCGATAGCCTGTACCCAACATCCCAGTAAACCCCCTTCCGTGTAACGCATACATGTAAGGTCCGAATACCGCGATCGTCGATACACTATTCCCAACCGTTATCCTTCCGACACTGACTTCTCAAACGTCGGTTACCAATCAAACCGAGTTGTCGCTACCAATCAAGCTAAGCCTCCTCAAATATGTGAACATAATCCATTTAACATAACACAGTCAATTGTGTAACAAACAAGTAAGCTAGTTACAATAAATCGCGTTCCAGTCCTGAAAAAACAGAGCAGCACTATGTTGGAATTATGTGCACAGTTAGACAACCTATGATGATACATCCATGCCTACAAAACAATTTAGGGTCACACTGGTGAGTACATGTAATACGAGTAAGATATGTAATGATACTTGGAAGAGGAATGATTCATAATAGTCATTATGAATCACTTAAGTATTAAGTTAAGTTTAACTTATTACTAGATTAGTTTAAGTAACCAATTAATACAAGTATTTATACATTTACTAAGTTGAGTAAATATACATTGTGTTAATTATAAATTATCCATAATATGATTTAAAGCCATTAAATCATGTAAGTGCTTGGATAATATTATTGTCTTTTATTATATAAAATTTATTATATAATTAATTATTAAAAGTATAAAATACGAAGTATATATTTCGTATATATGATATACACGAAATATATAAGTGTATAATACTAAACGTTTAATAATTAAGTGCAACAATAACAACTAGTTAAACTATAAGGGATGGAAACGTTAAAAGGAAAGTTTAATTACAGAATTAATCTTAATTAAACTAGAGGGTCCTAAAGTGCAACTTATCTATAAATAAGAGGCTTATGGTAACCCTAAAACCCCTTGCACCCTTACACGAAATCCCTCTCCCCCTCTCCCTTGGTTCGACCGAAACTACCAATACACCAAGTCTTGGTGTTCTTCATTCTTCGCGTTCTTCAAGTATTGAAGTGCAAGATCATTACAAGGATCATCTAGAAGATCACTCGTCGTTCATCATTAGTGGACTTAATTAAGCAAGATTAAGGTATGATTTGGAAAACCCTTTTTCCCCTTCCCTCTTGTTCGATCGACGGAACCAAGAACTCTAAGGTTCTTGGTAGTGCGTCGAATACACACAAGTATGTGTGTGTGTGTGTTCGAGTTTTTCGTAAAAGGTTTCTTTCTTGTTAATCTAGTCTAGATTTCCAACATCCCCAATCCTTTAGAGTTTAAGGATTAAGTTTAATCTCAGTTCTGCTTTAGGGATTAAACTAGCTAGTTGGTTTTACCGGCAAGAACAAGTTCATGTTCTTGTCAGCAATGGTTCGAACCAAGTGGAATAGAAGGATGACCCAAGTGGTTGATCAGTTTATTGAAACCCTACAGTGGAATCAGAGAGTTGGTTTAGAAATCTAAACAAGATTAAAAAAGTTTTATTTTTTTGTTTAATTTCAAAGTTTTTTTTATTTTTGTTCCAATTTCTTTTTTCCTTCCTTATGATTTTCGAAAAAAGAGGAAGAACCCTAGGACCAAGAATATTAAACTAGTTTAGTTTAATCGGTCAAAAGGATTCTTTCCCTTCCCCTTGTTTTTTCGAAATTATAGAAGAACCCTAGGACCAAGAATATTAAACTAGTTTAGTTTGATTGGTCAAAAGGATTCTTCCCTTACTAATTTTCGAAAATTGGAAAAAGCCTAGGACCAAGAATATTAAACTAGTTTAGTTTAATTGGTCAAAAGGATTCTTTCCTTTTACCCCTTAGATTTCGAAATCTAGAAGAACCCTAGGACCAAGAATATTAAACTAGTTTAGTTTAATTGGTCAAAAGGATTCTTAGCCTTAAAAATTTCGAAACCCTAAAGAACCCTAGGACCAAGAACATTAAACTAATTTAGTTTAATTGGTTAAGAGGATTAATTAAAATTATAATCTATAAGCTAGAAAATTAAACAAGTTCATGTTTAAGAAGGTTTGATCATTGTTTTAATAGGTTTATTTAAAAACAATTTTTCGTTGAACCTAAAAATCTAGACAAAGTTTTTGTCTATAAGGTTTAAATTAAAAGGGTAAATAAATTTATTAAAGTTATAATTTATCCTAGAATGTAAACAAAGATAATTGTATAGATAGAATTGATTAGGATTAATCTTTTAATAAATAATATTTTTGATCAAGAAAGTCAAAACCCTATTTTTGATTGATCATGAACAAGATTAGGGTTTAATTTATTAAAGGGAATTAATAAGGATTAAAAGAAGTGTTGATTTTAAAAGTCCTAAAATAAACAAGATGTATATATATATATATATATATATATATATATATATATATATATATATGACTCTTTTCCCGGTGAGGACTGCGAGGACTCAAAAAAAAAAAACACTAAAAATGATTCAAAACAAACTTTTTTCAAAAAAATTTATTTTTTAAATATCTAAATCGCAGCCTATAAGATCCACAAAAAATAAAAGTTTTTCAAAAATGATCAAAAAAAAAAAATATGGATCATAATAATGATCCACAAAAAAATATGGATCCTTGTTATGATCCACAAAAAAAAGTGGATCATAATTTTTTTTTCAATTTTTTTTTTCAAATGTAGTAATTATCATGGGGAGTTATATATATTTTTTTCGGAATTTTTGAAATTTTTTTGAGGTGTCCTCACGAGTCCTCACCGGATCCCACTTATAAATATATATATATATATATATATATAGGGTCCGGATCCGGTGAGGACTCTTTTCCCGGTGAGGACTGCGAGGACTCCAAAAAAACACTAAAAATGATCCAAAACAAACTTTTTTCGAAAAAATTTCTTTTTTAAATATCTAAATCGCAGCCTATAAGATCAAAAAAAAACAAAGTTTTTCAAAAATGATCCAAAAAAAAATATGGATCATAATAATGATCCACAAAAATAATATGGATCATTGTTATGATCCGCAAAAAAAAGTGGATCATAATTTTTTTTTTAAAATTTTTTTTTGGTCAAATGTAGTAATAATTATGGTGAGTTATATATATTTTTTTCGGAATTTTTTGAAATTTTTATGAGGTGTCCTCGCGAGTCCTCACCGTTTTTTGAGTCCTCACAGGATCCCACTTATATATATATATATATATATATATATATATATATATATATATATATATATATATATATATATATATATATATATATATATATATATATATATATATATATATATATATATATATATATATATATAGGGTTGAATTAGTTTCAGAACCAATTAAGGCTACAGAACCAGCAGAACTCAATCTAAACCATTGATTATTGAAATGAAATGATCATGGAAGACACATTAATGTATTTGATGAGGGACCCCCAAATATTGATTTGCATGGATGTCATTCATGCATGTATACATATATGTTATTGCGCATGTATGCTTTCATGTATGTATACATAAATGGTATCTATACATATATTTATACATGCATGAATGACATCCATGCAAACCAATATTTGGGGGTCCCTCATGAAATACATTAATGTGTCTTTCATGATCATTTCATTTCAAAAATCAATGGTTTAGATTGAGTTCTACTGGTTCTGTAGCCTTAATTGGTTCTGATTCTAATTCTACGCTATATAAAACATATACATATATGTATACATGCATGAATGACATCCATGCAAACCAATATTTGGGGGTTCCTCATCAAATACATTAATGTGTCTTTCATGATGATTTCATTTCAAAAATTAATGGTTTAGATTGAATTCTGCTGGTTCTGTAGCCTTAATTGGTTCTGAAACTAATTCAACCCTATATATATATATATATATATATATATATATATAAATATATATGTGTCCGATTCAGCGCAGAACCATTTAAAGGTGCAGAACCGCATAACCATCCTAACATCCAATGTTTTGTATGTTATACATAAGCTGTACATTTTCAAACACGCTGTAACCATCCTAACATCCAATGTTTCAATTTTTTTATACACATAATATATAAATATATTTATATATTATGTGTATTAAAAATTGGAAATATTGGATGTATAAATGTGTTACGGCGTGTATCAATATGTACATCTTATGTATAACATAGAAAACATTAGATGTTAGGATGGTTCTGCGGTTCTGCACCTTTAAACGGTTCTGCGCTGAATCGGACCCAATATATATATATATATATATATATATATATATATATATATATATATATATATATATATATATATATAGGAGGGTTCATGCGAGAACCATTATTATTGCGAGAACTGTGAGAACTAATCCTAGCCACTCATTTAATCTATTTACCTTTTTAATCTTTAAGGGTAATATAGTCTTTACAACAATTTTTAATTCAATTAAATAAATTTAAATTTAATTTCCATAATTAAATAAATCAGTTCATAACTACAAATTGCTATTTTTATGGATCTAATTATGTTCTTTGTTTACTTAATTGCGTTCATTATGATTTCGTTCATTATGTTCAGTAATGAATAACCTATGAATCACATTAATGAACAAACAGGATGATTCGTTCATCGATAAATAACCATAATAATAAACACATACAAATGAGCATGAATTGTTGAAAAGATTACAAATGAGCAACACATAATACATGTTCGTTATTGAACAAATTATTAAGGGACAAAATTACAAATCAGAAACCACTAGTGATCATGAACAAAAATACAAACCAATTAATTGCTAATGAACAAAATACAAACCAACAAATTAGTGAAACAAAATTTCATCATTTTTCATCATTGCCCATCACAGTCATCACTATAGTGAACATTGATCATTAATGAACAGATCTTTAATTCTCCATCTTTAGGTATTGCAGGCGGATTTTCGTTCATGTTCATTGTAACTCACATAAAAACAAAAGATTTAAGAACACATAAGAAAGAAGAAAACAGACGATAAATGAAATACATCATGAATACACCAAAACAAATGTTATAAAACATAAAATCAAAAGCTTTATATACAATAAATCGATTAGATTCGAGAACTTTTTATCAACTGTTTTTTAAGAACCTCCATTGAATTAACAATTTGTTTTTATAAAATCAAAAGCTTCCACTAAATGTAATTAAACATAAAATGAAAAGCTTTATATACAACACCATATTGTTTTTATTGCGAGTGAAGACTAATACCAGAAAACTTGATTAATATAGATTTCTAAAATTAAACAAATAATGATAATGTAGTATCAATTTACTAGAAACAAAAATGGAGATGAATATGTAGTATCGATTTATCTAAGCAGAGCATGGACGAGGCGATGAAGGCCGGCGACGGAGTTGGTGAAGGCTGATTGTGAAGGATATCTGATTGGCGACGATGACTGGTTGTTGAGATTCTGAAGGCGATGGAGGGAACCGATGATGCCTCGTGGGTGAGGATTACTGGTGGGCGGCGGTAGTTTCTGCAAAAAGAGAATGGATCGCGTGCACAACAGTATGTTAGGATGAATTGGGGCGAGAGAAACCCTAATATATATTTTGTGTTTTAAAATACAAAATATTAATTATTATTATTTTCCCATAATACCCTTCTGTCTTTTAAGTTTTAATCCTTTTATATTTAATTATTTACGAAATCGCCACTTCTCATCTTAACCACTCATCTTAATGGTCAAAAAATAGTTCTCGCAGTTCTCGCAGTATTAATGGTTCTCGCATGAACCCTTGTCTCTCTCTCTCTCTCTCTCTCTATATATATATATATATATATATATATATATATATATATATATATATATATATATATATATATATATATATATATATATATATATTTCGGATTATATTTAAAAGGCAAAGGGATATTTTTTTTCAAAAGTATCAAGATTTAACCAACCCCTATTTTTGGTCACAAAGTTTCGAAATATATATATATATATATATATATATATATATATATATATATATATATATATATATATATATATATATATATATATATATATATATATAGTGTCCGATTCAGCGCAGAACCGTTTAAAGGTGCAGAACCGCAGAACCATCCTGACATCCAATGTTTTCTATGTTATACATAAGTTGTACATTTTCATACATGTTGTAACACATTTCCACATCCAATGTTTCTAATTTTTTATACACATAATATATAAATATATTATATAAAAAATTTGAAATGCTAGGATGGTTCTGCGGTTCTGTAGCTTTAAACGGTTCTGCATTGAATCAGACCATATATATATATATATATATATATATATATATATATATATATATATATATATATATATATATATATATATATATATATATATATATATATATATATTTGGAAATTTAAAAAAAAAGGATTAATATTTCCTTTTTTTAAGTAATAAATTATATATATATATATATATATATATATATATATATATATATATATATATATATATATATATATATATATATATATATTAAATACAAGATTAAATGAAACATTAAAAATAAATATTATTTTGATCATAAAGTTATAATATTAGTGTAACTAGAATTTGCATAAGTTATAATTGAACTAGAATGTAACTAGAATTAGTGGGAGCCACACAAGAAAATAACAAAGTTTATAAATATGTCCTTAGGACATAGTTTTGGGTAAATCTAATAAGTTATAATAAATGTTTAAAGATTTATTAAACAAGTGAAAGACAAGGTGTGTTGAACTAGGATTATGATTCAAGTTCATGAATCATAAATGAATTAAAATTCACATTTTAAAGTTTAACATAAGGTTTAAGTTTTTCAAGTAAATAAAACGAGCAAGTTTTATATAGAAAAGGTTTTTCACAAAACCTTGTAAAACGTTTTGTACACCTCGTTTTAAGTATACATATACATCGGGCAACTTTTTGAAACTATAAGTTTTAAAGGAAAAAATTCTTAAGATTTAAAAAGGTGTCTTGTAGAATTCTTAAGTATACAAGTCACATATTTTTAAAGGATTAAAATTGGAATAAGGTTTAAGTTTAGTTCAAGACTTAAATAAAACCCAAGAAAATCTTAGATCTAAGTACTACCCACCTAATGGAACACCTCACTTATTAAACGGTACTTGCATTGTAAGGAGAAAGAACCTTAGATGCAAGTTCAAACCATTGCGAGTGTTAGGCTGCGTAAGGTTCCGTGATAATCGGGAGTCCCGGCGCAGAACATCGCACTCTCTTAGATGGTATGATCTACTTTAGTGATAATCGGGAGTCCCGGCCTAAAAAGTACTTGAGTGCAATTGGTAAGGAAGTTACCTACCAGAAATATCATGTCTCGTCGGGAAGTTCCCAAACCTTGCGTCGAGAATGTGAAGTATGGATCCTAGGCCTAAAATATTAATTATGGGTTTATAATATATTTTGAGATGTTTATTGATTATTACTAATTAAACTGGGTTTGATTTGTAGATGGCAGCAACAACCACGACGACAAGTACCAACAATCTCTCGCTACGCTCAATCCTAGAAAAGGATAAGTTGACTTGGTCAAACTTTCTCAATTGGGAGTGCAATCTTCGCATTGTGTTCAGGCATGAGAGAAAGTGGTATATCTTGGAAAGAGCTTTGCCAAATGCCCCTGTCGCGGATGCTAGAGCTGAAACGAGGCAAGCTTATGATAAGCATGTCAGTGATGCACTCGATGTGAGCTGTCTGATGCTTGCAATCATGGGTCCAGAATTATAAGCAGGACTTATGGATGTGGAAGCATATGAGATGATCCAGCAACTAAGGGATTCGTTTCAAGAGCAAGCTCGCACTGAGAGGTTCAACATCAATGGAGCTTTCAACTCATGAAAGATGACCGAAGGAACATCGGTGAGTGCCCATGTCATGAAAATGAAAGGGCACATGGATCACGTTACTAGACTCGGTCACCCCATACCATTGCAGATGGCAACGGACACTATACTTAACTCATTGTCTGATGACTACAAGCCTTTTGTGGTCAACTACAATATGCATTATATGGAAAAATTCATTGCTGAGCTACATTCCATGCTCAAGACTGCTGGGTTAAGTCTGGGGGACCAAGACTAAGGATATTCTGGTAATAGGCATCGGAACAACAGTGGCAAGAAGAGAAAAGGGCATGGTGGTAAAGGAAAGGGTAAAACCAATACTAACCAAGGAGTGCCAAATTGTAAAGGTGTCAAAGAAAAGGTCAAGAAGGTGAAGCCTAACACGGCGAAGATCGAGAATCGGTGCTTCAAGTGTGGTGAGGTCGGGCATTGGAAAAGAAATTGTCCAAAGGGTGCCAGTGGTGGAGGAATTGCTAGTTCCTCAAGTAACACGACCAAACTTCTTATTCACTTTAAGATACTTGTAAAGTATACTACGAGTAATCTAACCTTTGTAATCGTTTATTGCAGGAGGAGATGGAAAGTGATGATGGCCTACATGAGATGGAGATGATCCCACGAGCACCACATTTTTCTTGAATTCAGTATTTTCGTTAGATTCATTAAAACAATTTTATTTTGGTTTATTTGTTGGAACAAATTACTTTTTTAATTTTATGATAAATTTCGGTTTTTAAGTTTATCATTTATTGAATCCATGGTTGAATTATATTATGTGTGCATGTGTGATAATTACACTAGTCAAGTTTTATGACTAGATTGTAAGTCATGTTGGATTTATGTGCGCAGATAGTCACACGTATCATCGTGTACAATGCTATAAGAAACTAAAGGTTCACACCACTACACACCCAATAATGGACAACCGAATAAAGTAAGTTGTGTGGAATAATTAACTAGCTAAGTTAATTATAAAGAAGAGAATAAATAATAATAAGTTAATTATTATTTATGAGGAAGATTAAATATTAAGTTAAATATTTAACGGATAGTTAATTAATAGACAATTAATTAACTAGTAAAAGTCCAAGAGTTTCAAGTGTCAATAGGAAGTTTAATTATGAGATTAAACATAATTAAACTCCAAGGACTTAATGGTAAGTTAATCCCTTATAACTAAGGGACTAAGGCTAAGGCTTGAGGGTTGATTCACTTGCACAAAGAAAAACCCTAAACACTCTCTCCCTCTCCCTCTCCTCTCGACCGACGCACGAGCAAACCCCAAAGGGTTGTTCGTCGACTTCGGGTTCAACGCAAGCAACACCCACACAAGTGTCGTGTATTGCTTTGTTGGTACAACGCGGTCTTGCAGCGTGTTCAGGTGGTGCAGTAGAGGTGGATCATTCTTAAGCAATTAAGAGGTATTGTTCTTATTCATCTCATCATTCTAGTGATCCCATTGTTTAGTAGAGATCAAGTATGTGGGATTCAAGTTCCGCCATGTGAATCCTACAAGGTTTTCCTACAGTGGTATCAGAGCGATCTACTAGTCTCAATGGGATTCAGTTTAGTTTCTTTTTGTTTAGTAAAAAGAACCCTAGGAATTTCGACTCAAGTATATGGTCGGTCAAGTTCATGAATGATCATTGGATTGAATAGAGTTCAAGATAAAAAGAAATTAGGTTTCTTTTTCCCCTCCTTGTAATTTTTGAAATTTTGTGTGCGTATATATATATATTTAAGTTTTTTTTATCTTTGAAAGAAACCTAGTAAATTTAATCCAAGAAAATTGTTCAAAGTTCTTGAATAATTGGATTGAATAGGTTTCAAGATAAAAGAAATTAGGTTTCTTTTTGTTTAGTAGAAAAACCTAGAATATTTGATCCAAGTAGATTATTCAAAATTCTTGGATAATTGGAATAAATAGGTTTTTAGACAAAATCAAAGAAAAGGTTATGTTAAATTTTCGTTTTGTTTGTTATTGTTATTATAAACCAAATAAAGTAAAATAATATTAATATATATATATATATATATATATATATATATATATATATATATATATATATATATATATATATATATATATATATATATATATATATATATATATATATATATATATATATATATAGAACCCACTTCAACCGAGTTTCGGTCGAGGCTAGGCTCGACCATCGAGTGACCGTCGTACACCATCCCACCGAGTTTCCGATAGGGTAACTTCGTGGTCAAGAAACTTTTTATTATTGGTTCAAGATTTCCCATTTTTTTTGGGAAATATGTGATCTATCTTTTAGTAATTTTGACTAGTTTATTATTTTGTAAAATAATAACAATAAAGTTTAAACAAACATTTGAATTAAAACCTTATGATTTTAATAAGTTTATTAAAATCAAGATAATTTTGAAATTAAGGGGGAATTGAAATCAGTAATTATGGGTAATTTTATCATTATCAGTTTTAATTATCATTTAGAATGACATAACCCAAAATTCGTGACATTGTGTTTATCTCAATATTTCGAAATTATTTAAAACTTTTTCGGAAATTAATATATTTTTTTTAAATATACAAAACACAAAGACAAGTTTTTGGGGTTATGACATAGCAATTTTATAATTACATTCATTTTATTTCTTTAATTATATGAAATAAAAGGATGGAATTTATAAACAGTTAGTTTATAAAACCAAATTTTTTTTAAATAAAAGGAGATTTTTATAAAAGTTCATTTATAAAGTCTAGTTTTAAATTAAAATGGATTTATGAACAAGTGTTTGTTTATAAAATCAAGTTTTAAAAGATAAAAATTGAAAGGTGGAATTTATAAACAAGTTCATGTTTATAAAAACCAAGTAATTTTTCAAAGGAATTAAAAACTGGATAAAGTTTTTCGAACGAAGGAAAATCATTTTTAGAAAATCTTAGATCAGAGTGCAACCCACCTAATGGAACACCTCACTTGTTCAAAGATATTCACATTGTAAGGAGAAAGAACCTTAGATGTGGATTCAAATCATTGCGAGTTAGGGTGCGTAGGGTCTTGTGATAATCGGGACTCCCGGCGCAAGGCATCGCAATCGGGAGTCCCGACCCAAAATGCACCAGAGGGATAAAAACATGTACAAGTTTGTTGTTCAACTTGATATCCCGAATATTTAGGTATCATTTCTAGTCTAGAGGCGATCGGTATGGCTATACCTACCAGAAATAGCGTGGCCCTAATGGGAAGTGCCCAAACCTTGCATTAGAGGGCGTGAAATATGGATCATAGTCTAATTATTATTCATAAAAGGTAATAATATTAGAAGTTATCTATTTACATAATCACACTAACCATTTGTTGTTTTTCTTATAGATGTTTGCATTGTCAGAAATTCCGTTTTACTCACCGATAGAATCGCGAAGGCTCATTACTCGAAAATGGAAGCTTACAGGTCAAAATTACAAGATTTGGAAGGTGCATTTTAGGAACTTCCTAAAAGCACAGAATTTACTGTACATCATTGCCGAGGTGCCCAAGGGACAACCAGGACACGATGTAACACCCGTATTTTTATAAAATCGTTTAAAACATTTAAAATACAATTTCCAACATTGTTGTCCAAAAATACAGTTTAACAAAAACTTTAAAACCTTTATCAGAGTATACAACAATACGGTGTCACCAATTATATCAAAACCATAGGTAACGGGATCTATCTATGAGCTCCCGAGCGAAACATCTCTAGGCCACTTCTAGTGCAACCTTCTATCACTTCAACCCTGTACCTGAGTACACAACCACAAAACAAACGTAGTACGTGAGACAAAATAGTCTCGTGAGATACATGGGTTTTAGACCCCAATAATAATAATAATCATCTCATAAATATATAACATATATATAACTATATCAATATCGTCTAGTCACCCTACTGTGACTCTATCAACCTTGCTTCCCTAGCGAACATATTTTGTACCTAAACATATAGGTACCAGAAGCACAATCATACCTAGTACATTAACATATATGTACTAGAAGCACAATCATATCCAGTACATAAACATATATGTGCTGGAAACCCAACATTTTTAATGCATAAACATATATGTACTAGAATCATACCACGACTAGTACGGAAACATATGCGTACTAGAAGTCCATACAAGTCTGGTGTATAAACATATATACACTCGACTCAATGACCGTGGATCCCCACGACACCACCATCTATCTCTTATCATAACCTAACAGTTAGGCCAGTCAAAGCTTTCGGCTATCACATTAAACAAGTTTGTTATTTAATAATAACAATATATAATTAGTTCAACATAGCGTGAATGTACTCATAGAGTCCCATGGACTCGATCTTTAGCAACTCTCACATACTTCTACATATCTGAACCCTAGGAGGTCCATACTTACTTATTTCATAAGGTACATTTCTTATTTTCATCGATATCATAATACTTTTATCTTTTCTTTGACTAGAATACATATTTATTACTAGTCACAATTTTCATATACATTCATTCATCACTTTTATTAGTAAATCTTAACAATCAATACCCATTATTAAAAATTCATTGCCAACTGCTTTATTAGTACATATTTATTAATAAAGGCCCAATATACATCCTTCAGTCAGCAACTTTATCATTATGGTTCATTATGTATAAATATAAGCAGATAGATGAAATTAAGTTCCAATTTATTATTAGTAGTGAGGAAATTAATCAACGCAATACATATATTAATGTATAGATGCCTTTTCGTTACATACATGGCTTTTTAGTTCACCATTATCGTAAAATGCCAAAATGGCAATTGATGTTTTCAATTGATGTTTATTGCACTTTAAATAGATGGCTTTTTAGTTTCATGATTTTCATAACCGAGCGTTCGTATTTATTACATACATTTATCACATGGTAATAAATGCTACTTCAATTTGAAACTCAATTTTTATAGATATACAGATATAGATATATGTTGACGATAAGATCACACGGTGTGCTACCGACCAAACCCCTTTTAACACCACCAAAGGGCATTTTGCCACACCGCGCGTTCCGTCAAATGGCATTTCGCCGTGAGCATCGTGGTACACCAAAAAGTTTTTTTCTTTTTGATTTTGTGAATTGTGAATGGTTAGGTGGAAAAGATGATATTTTAAAATGTAGTAATAAAGTAAACACAACAATGTTAGAAAATAAAAAAGAAACTTTAAACTAAACACAATTGTGATTTAGCATTTATTCCTTACACATAAAAAATTAGCAATCAAATATGTTCTATCATTTATAATAAAATAAGCTTTTTAAATAACTTATCTAGCATTAAAAAATCACATATGAGAATCATAAGAAGAATTGAAACCTACTAAGAGTAATTGACGTTAGTAGTTTAATTAAAACATAACGCATAAACCAAAACGCGAGTTGTCCAAAATCGCATAATTAACAAATCCAACTTTACAATTTGACATGTTCTATCTTTCTGACCTGTGTTGTATTTCGGTCGGGGTAATTTTATCTGTTAAAAGGCGATATTTTTTATACTTTTTTCGCGCTGAAATAGGTCAGATGGATTAAACAATTTTAAAGTAGACTTATTTGTCTAATGGAAAATCAACCTTTTCGACCCGTTTGTGATAAAGATAATTATATAAAACCAAACTTCTTATATTACATCCATAGGGAAAATTCAATTGAGCAAGGAACCCATGTTGAATCTTTCTATCATGCCAAGACCGTTCGTTATTCATAACAACTGATATCTAAATTTTGGAGTTGGAAGCTTGAATTTCATTCCTTTGCATGTTTGGTGAGAGAAAAGATGGGATTGTAATTTTAATTTTTCCTTCAAATATTTTCATTCATTTGAACATGCAAATATTTCCACTCATACAATTTGTGAACATTCATTTGGATTTTTATAGAGTTTTATCAAAAATGACATTAACCGAAATGAAACCACACTTCAAATCCTATACCAAATCCTACACCGATCAGCGGGTAAAAGGAATGCAAATGAAAAACATGACAATTTACATTACAATTGTACTTTAAGATATTGTTTGTATTACAATTTGTTGGCATAGATAAAGATTTCTGAACAAACTATGAGAATTCCACAAACAACTTATGAACTAATGAGTTACTTACAAAATTCCACAAAGAACTAATCACTTGTAAAGAACCTGCCACATTTGTTACATTCACTAAATAATCAAATTAAAAGTCAAGGTTTCCAAATCACAAAAACACTAAAAGCATGTATATTCATCACAAATTCGAGTTAGAATATGACGAATTTAATCAGAGTAACAAAATAGCACAAAGAAACGAATTAGGTCACTCAAAAAACTTGATGATTACCGTGAGAAGTGAGAGAGAAATCGATCTACAGCAAAGTCTTGTATTTATAGTTATCGACGGTGGAGACGATTGATGGTTGGGGAAACGCCGGTTGGGACGATGATGGTTCAACGGTGACGCATTTGTAGCAGATTGAAATTGATGAACGCAAGGTGTTGTATTTATAGATACAAATTAAGAGGATTGACGGGTTGGGAAAGCTCTTTTGAGAGATAGACGGTTGGGAGGCACCGGTTAGGATTGGAGGATATGAAGAAGATGGCAATTGCAAGGGGCAAGACAACGTTTCAGATGGTGTTTAGTTGAAGAATTAGGATAGTTGAGAGGAAACGAAGGGGTGGGGAAGAATGAGGACTGATGGGCTGGAATTTAAATGGCCAAATAACTGTTGGGCTGGAATTTAAGGCTGGGTTATTATTTGTAACGGTTCCTGTTATTATTATTTGTTAAACATGTAATAATCGCATGGTAATAATTGCTAGAAAATGTAAATGGTGAAATAATTGCAAAATCATTACTATGATAATAAATGCTACTTCGATTTTGGAACTCAATTTTTATGTATATATAGATTAGTATCGCAAGCCAACTCAAAATGACCTACAAATCCAGGTCATTAGTCACTTTTCAGACTCCAAATTAAAAATAGGAAACAAATCGGGTATTTTATCATAAATATTTCAAGTCATTAAGATATTTAACATTGACTAACTGTCATAATTAATGGCTATAACAACATCAAACATCAATTTATTCACATTGGTCAGCTATTTACAGTCCTCACCTTACAAGTCATTACATTAAATAAATTAGCAACAATTATCATCATTCTCAAATTGATCTACAGTCACATATATTGTGATTGAAACCGGCATACAAACAATCATCTTCACTTATTCTGAAGCGAAGGAACAACCAAACAGTTAACTTCAACGTATCACCAATTTGCACAATATGTAAATATCAAGTTTAACCACCCGAGACACTATGTGTGTCCTGAAAAACGAGAAAAGAATCAATCTTTATAACATTTATTAAAAACTTTAATTCAACTAGACTAATCCATATATCAGACCACGCCAAACTTAGTCTAAGTATCCATAATAAAGAAACAAGAAAACATGTATCATTTATCAATACAAGCTCCCGACACAGATGGTGTGTCCAAAAACCAACACACAGTCAACTATATCTATTTCTTGTGACAAAAACTAAAAATACGCAGTTCAGTTCATCATGTAATTTTCACGTATCAATATTAAGCGATCTACTCAAATAACAATTTTACACAAGCACAAGTAGTGAGTTTATCAAAAGATACCCGAGCTATCACTGACAGTGACGTCAGCACTCTTTCTCTTCCTTTCTACAGTTGATGAAGATTCCCCGACCGCCCTAGTCCCTTGTTTATACCCCACCTTCCTTTCCCGAGGACAATCACTTGCTCCATGTCCTACTTTTGTCAATTCCAACATACACTTTATGGAAACATACAATCTTTCATTTCTTGCCCAGTTTGACCGCATTTAATGCACTTCATTTTCCAACGTTTTTTTTTATATATATGCTTCTCAATCAGTTTCCGCATTGTTACTTGAGGTACCAACATTTCCTGGGCCAAGAGGCTCGGGTTCTCTTTACATGTCTTATATGTAACAATCACCACATCTCACGAAAGCTTAGTTTAAATCGTTAGTACCTACATACTAACCACTAACTAGCTTATTCACATTTGTTCTAATCCCGCTCATCCGGAATGCTTGACCAAACTCGAGCCACGATTTTGGAATGAAACACCTAAATGTGTATACATCGCCAAACCGAAGCTCTGATACCAAGTTGTAACACCGCAAATTTTAGTATCCATTTTTTTGAAGTGCAAAAGCATAAAGATAGTAAATAAGTTTTAGGTTTAGGTTTAAAATCCAAATGTCCCAAATTAACTTCCAAAATAAACATTGTTTAAACGGTGTTAATAAACGGCATGTCTCATATTGCAAAACATATTTTTCTGAGCTCGGTCAATCATCCCGTCTAAAGAACCGATCAACCTAAAAAGAGTCAATGACGGAGGGATTAACACAAAGCTAAGTGAATGAATATAATCTACAATTTCTATAAAGCACAACAAGCAAATACTGTTAGTGATTTACGGTTTAATCAAGTAAAACGCAGCGAAAAATAATAATAAATCACTAATAACGGATCTACATATTGACAATATAATTAAGCAATAAAGATAAAGAGTTTAGTATGAAAATCATACCCTTAAAGCCTTTGAATACACCAACGAATGAGAATGAATAACTCCAAGAATTCAAGTTAGAATTCCTCTAAAGGTAGTCCACACTACACCAATCTAGAACACCAATTGGGATGCTAGTCCCTTGCTCAAAAGAATCAATGTTGTATCTCAAACCCAACACACGATCCAAACATACATTCGTGCCTCTTCTTATTTCTTTGTTTTGCGTAGAGATCCAAAGAAACATTAGGAGGGTGTTTGCTGGATCTAATTGTACGCACAAACCAGCACAACACAAAATTGTGTTGCTTTATTTGGTGGTTTTGTTTATACGAATCAAAACTGAAGAACATTCAATCAATCTTTTGTGCGGCGAGATTTCAACCTCAAAAAGGGAGAGACGGCTGTTTTTGTTTTTTTAGGGAGGATTAGGGTTAATCTTTCTTGCTCCCTAAGCTAAGTATATATTTCCTAATTACAAGTTAGGAGATATGACACTTAGCCCCTTGCCTTTTGATTCTTTATGACTACTCACTAATACGTTTTAACTTAACAATTAATTAAAACATAACTAGCCAAGTAATCATAGTTTATATAAATAATATAATTACCATAATTATATTATTTATATTAAATGGTGTTTGGTGTATAAGTGTGTGACCCTTTAGGCTCACATACGTCTAGCCATATAACTATATGTTATGAACGTGAAGCATATTCCAACAGCTCTCACTTGCGCACGTCATAACAATCAAGTAGTTATACAAGCAAAGGTTAGAGTCTAGTAACCTGCCAATGCCCCTAGAAGTACATGAGTGAGTTTCAGAAAAGTCCAGGTTCAAAGTTTTTCAATCAGTTATCCTTTTGTTACTGATACCATGTTGAATTTTAGACAAGGATTAATGTCAATCTAAAATTTCAACGATTCTGTTTCTCGATCTGTACATTGAAGTAGATTACCAAACCAATCAAGATTCATCTTGATTACCTTTGGGTACGGCCGTACAAGTATCTATTCAAATCATCGAGGGGCCCAGTAGTACCTAATCCAAACATGTGGAGGAACAAATTCTTTATTGACTACACGTGTTTGATAAATGCTTAATATCAAACCTGAGGATGGTTGTTATAGCAGCCTTATTCAGGTCAGCGTTTAACCACATCAAAGTTTGACACTCCACATACACAAACCAGCTTGCATCTCAAGTCAGAGGATAAGCGACAAAGCCTTTGTGAGATTCACTTGTGACATAAATCCAAGAAGTGATTTCTCATAGGTTGGGTCAGTCTAATTGTGCATCACAATGAACAACATGTGAGTTTGACTTCATCATCCTTAGTCATACTAAGATGATGTCATCAATGCCCTCAGATTTGTCTTAATAATATTCCCATATTATTAATATGACAATGGACAATTTAGAATATAAAACGCAGTAAATATTCAAGGATATAAACATGCAAATATAGAACACAATAGATATTCATATAAAAACGATCATATCAAATATATCAATTTATTCCAATATAAACTGCTCACAGTTCCATTATCCAAATACTAAAACAGATTTACATGAAACTACTAGCTTGTCGAAGTCCAATGTTCCATTCATATCCAATATGTTTGGTACAAGACATTGAGTTCGATAAAACGTCAGCTAGTTAGTTATTTGTTTGAACTTTAAGAGTACGAATTTCACATATCATCCTTAAATCATTCGAATGTAGTGAACCTTCGTAAACAGGATCTAGCGTCATCATGCCCTATTTCAAAACCAGCATAAGTATAGCAAGTATACTTAGTTTCAGTTTGGTATCTCCACCATAACCAAGGAACATATATCAAGTATTTCAAAAATACTTCAATGTGTTCTTAATAGCAATCCAGTGACTCTCTCATGGATTCTATTGGTATTTTATAGTAAGGTCCCCTAAGGATGTTACATTTGGCCTAGTGCTCCTTATAGCGTACATGATGAATGGAATAGCCGGTTCATAGGGGATTACATTCATTCGCTTCACCATATCAGGTGTGGAAGGTCCTGGAGTCTCACTCAAGTTTACATTGTGTGGCATACGAGGACTTCCTCGTTTGGGAGTACCATTCTAAACCGTTTAGAATCTTGTCAATGTAAGCACTTTGACTTAAACCAATTAACCGCTTTGATCTATCATTATAGATCTTTACTCCAAGTATGTATGTTGTATCCCTACAATCCTTCATGTCAAAACATTTTCCAAGCCAGGATTTTCATCTTGTAGCATTGGTATATTGTTTCACATGAATGACATGTCATCAACATGTATGACTTGAGACACGACAACGCTCCCACTAGCTTTCATATATACACATGCTCAATTTGGGTTTTAGGTGAAACAAACGTTTTGATTTCATCATAAACCAAATCTCATAGTCATAGTACACTACTTTGGCTATAAGAATCCTATTGTCTTTAGTAACAGGCGAGAAGGTTTCATCATTGTCAATCCAATAGGATTGAGTGTAACCTTTTGTTACTATAAGAGATTTATAGGTGTGTATATTCTTATCCATGTCAACAGTCTTACTGTTTTCTGAAAGAACAACCAAGTTCAAAACTTGGTTGTCTATCATGGATTACATTTTCGTATTCATAGCTTCAAGTCATTTTTCGAATTCAAAATTCGATAATGCAACTTGACAGTTAGGGGTTCATTATGATCCTCGAAACTTTGCTCCTCGGCATCAACATAAATCTATATCGTTCAGGTGCATGAGGTGTCCTTGCGGACCTACGAATGCGAACAACATCATCCTGTGGTCCAACATCTATATGTCCAGCCTCAGAATGATATTTGCTAGTGTTACCAGAAGGTTGTGTATCTTCACTTTGAATCTTGTCAAAGTCTATAGTGCTCCCACTTGCTTTGTGAAATGAGACTGTTCTCAAGAAACTCAGCATACCGAGTAACAATAATTTGTTCTCAGTTGGGAAGTAAAATAGTAACGAAGATATACTTGATAGATATGGGCTCAAGTTTGTTCGGCATGTCTCGTTCCACGAGATCCTCACAACCCCAGATCTTCAAGTAAGACAAATTAGGGACTTTCCAATGCCATATCTCATATGGTGTCTTTTTAACCTTTTGGTCGGAACCATACTAAGTATTCGAGCAGCAGACTTCAGTGCATGCCCTCAAAAGGATAGTGTAAGAGTAGTAGGACTCATCATAGACCGAACCATGTCATACAGGGTCCGATATCTCCTTCCAGACGCACCATTATCTTGTGGAGTGTATGGAGGAGTGAATTGTGAGACAATCTCACGATGTGTGGGATGATCCAGAAACTCTTGACTCATGTACTTTCATCCTCAATCAGGACTGAAAGCCTTTGTTGTCTTGCCGAGTTGATTTTCTACTTTTACTTAAGAAAGCGTTGAACGTTTCAAAGATTTCATGTTTATGTCTAATCAAGTAACATAATCATAGCGACTGATATCATTAAAGCTTCCATGTTGATGTTTAACCAAGTAAACATAACCACATCGAATGATATCATCAGTGAAAGTAGGTGGCACCTTCCCTAGTCTTAGTTCTAAAAGGGCTACATACATCAGTACGTATGAGTCCAAGTAGATTTTTAGCTCTTTCGCCAACATGGGAGAAAAGCTTTCTTGTTATCTTTCCATAATATACAAGAGAGGCATTTTAAATGATTTATAATCATCTGTTAAGAATCCCGTCGAGTTGTAGTATCAAAATGCGTTTCTTGTTTATGTGGAAAAGATGAAAATGCTCTAGGTAAATGGAATCCAAACCGTTTTGGATTCTTGAGTGCTACATTTGTATATAGAACTATCGTATGAATTAGGATCATGCATATTAATTTCAAATATACTATTACAGGGAATAGTAATAAAAACATGTTTTTTTTTTCATAAAACAAAATATCATAATCCATTATTCAACAAACGATAAAGCTAAAAAATGCATAATTGACAATTGTTCAAAACAATAAATAACGCATTAGGAAGGATAAGATCACAGCTTCCATTCATTTAGCTTTCTACTTCAGTTTTAATCTTGCACATTTGTGTAAATGTGAGTTCCACAACTAGTGTCATACACTCAAGATTTATTACGAAAAGTATAGAGTTCTATAATGAAGATACCTAATGTGCTAGCTAGAACACATTTGTCCTTCATCAACTCTGCCAAGTAGGCAGGACAGTTCCTCCTTCAATGGCCGGTTTCATCACAATGATGGCAAAAATATCCTTTGCAGGGTGCTCCTTTTTAGCAGGTGGGGGAATCATAGGTTTGGAAAAGTAAACTAGCTTACCCTTACCTAGACTCTTGCCTTTTGCTTGCGGTTTACCTTCCCTGATTCCTAGAAAAGAATTGGGTAACCTTTGCTCAACTAGTTTTACCATAGCATGTTATCAACGATTGTCTTCCCCATGCTATGTACTTTTAAAATTCTTTTCAAACTAGTCATAGTCCTTGGATAGTGAGGTAAGAATCAAGCTCATTCCAAGAACTTGTGGCAATGGGTAACCAAGACGCTCCATTTGATCAATATAGCATTTCATATTCAAGATGTAAGTGCTAACTGATTGGCCGTCCTCCTGCTTGTAAGCTTTGAATGCTTTAACTGTTTTGAACAGTTCAAGTTCTGCATGTTGTTGAAATATGATTTTCAACTAGCTTATCATGTCATATGTTGTGAGTTCCTCGAAGTTCTTTCGAATCTCGGGGTTCATGCTCACAAGCATAGGAGTAGCGACTTCTTGGTGTTCGTTAAACGTTTCAGTAAAGGTTGGATGAACAGCAGCAGAAGCATTGGCAGAAGGTGCCTCATGTAAGGCCTAACTGATTTTAGAGTGGAGATACTTAGGTTTTGATTTGTTGTTGTTATCTGTATAACACACAAAGTTCAAAAAATAGTATTTTTCAATAATAATTTCTTTTAATCAATTAACTACCCAATTAATTTTAATTAAAAGCTAAGATCCCATTGAGCTTCTATCACCGCATCAGTTGATCTGCTCGAGGTGATCGATCCAATAGGTAGGTGACGATCAACAATTGCATTACAAGTGCAACTCTTAGAGGTATGGGACTTCATGGCACCTAGTGAACAAGCATCTAGGGTCAAGTGGCATGTTTGTCGCATCGTCTCCTCGTGTCAAGGTCTCACCGTTAACTCGATTAAGTCATCCAATGTGAAATCATGTCAAAATAGCTCTAGGTCTCACGCGTAGAGAATAATGACCTCGGATCTAGATTCAAACCACGTCTCACGTGAATTCAAAAATAGAAGCAAGTGATTTACAACCGATTGGATGGCGTGACTTAAATTTTAGGTATGTTAAATTTTAATTAATAAAATTGTATTAAGATATGAATGAATCATGTACTTCATTCATATCACTTCATATGTCGTTTAATAAACGGTAAAAACATTTAACGATTATTAAGGTTTAAGTTTCAAATCGTATTTAAACTTAGTTTAATCTCAAAATAATTTTAGATTAAAGGCTTAATCATCAATGATTAACTAGTAATCATCGATGATTAAATGTTTGGATGTTTTAATGTTTGTGTCAAAAAACCATTTTTAATTGTTTTATTTACTTGTATGTAATGGAAAAAGAAAACACCCACAAACATAAATAAAACATGCAACAAATTTTGTGCAAACCTCGACCGATGAAATCCTAGGTTCGGTCACGTGAGTCATCACGACGGACCGAAAGGTCAAACTAGGGGACGGGCCAACATGAACCCAAACGGGCCTACATAAACCCAATGGGCTCCCACTTGCTCCAAGACATTCTTGAGCAAGTAGAAACCAATACTTGTGAAAAATTGCAATCTGCCAGAAAATTCCAGCAGACTTTGAAGCCCGAAAAGTCCCTGAAGGAGTCTTCTTTAGTCTTCCCGGCCTTCATGAAAGTTGTAGCCCACGACTTTGCAAACCTGTTTTCGTGCAGCCCTCGCGTTGGTGACGGAAATTTGTTGTTTTCTTCATTTGTCTTCAATTTTGGTCAACAATTACAATAAAAAAAATAAAGAAATTCAATCTATTCTATTTACTTTTACATTACAAATTGCCCAAAAAATGGCACCAAAATAAAAGAAAAAATTAATAAGATTACAACAATATTAAGCCAAAAATACACGGCTTTCCCAAATCAAACAACCATTCAACCACAATCTATCACAAGGTCTAGGCTTTCATCGGTTTGCACAAACAATCAACAATTGACAAGTCTTTGGCTTGGGATATGATAAAAATAAATGTTTTGCCATATAAAATATTAACAATTAAAATAAAATCCAAGCCAAATAAAATAAAAAAATCAATAATCAAGATTGATTTTTTATTTAGATTTTTGTAACTAGTAGCAATTAGGGTTCCAAAAAATCTAATTTTTAACCCAATTTTATAAAAAAAATTGCTACTTTTTACAAAAAAACTTGCTAATTAAATCATCAATATGATGACTCGTGATACCACTGTTAGTGATTTATGGTTTAATCAAGTAAAACACAGCGGAAAATAATAATAAATCACTAATAACGTATCTACATATTGACAATATAATTAAGCAATACAGATAAAGAGTTTAGTATGAAAATCATACCCTTGAAGCCTTTGAATACACCAACGAATGAGGATGAATAACTCCAAGAATTCAAGTTAGAATTCCTCTAAAGCTAGTCCACACTACACCAATCTAGAACACCAATTGGGATGCTAGTCCCTTCCTCAAAAGAATCAATGTTGTATCTCAAACCCAACACACGATCCAAACATACATTCGTGCCTCTTCTTATTTCTTTGTTTTGCGTAGACATCCAAAGAAACATTAGGAGGGTGTTTGCTGGATCTAATTGTACGCACAAACGCGTAATCAATACTCTCCCTTGCATCAAAGATTACAGGTTGTTCATTCTCTAAATGGAAAGGCAACCGTTCTACTGAAGGCGTCCTTTTATGAATATCAAACTGAAATATACGCTAGGTTGCCTCACACGCTGAAAGATACCTACAATCATAATAATCTTTAATTTCGTCAATCTCTTCGCCCTCCACAGCAACAGTAACCCTGTCCGGTCCTTTGTTCACATACTTAAAAAGATATTTTATCGAACCAACTTGGTTGCACCATTCTACGTTTATATGAGACTGATACTTCCTCAGCAAACCTGGATTGTAGGGCACGACATAACCATTATGCAAATCTAGACAAAGTTTATTAAAGTTTATGTTTAATAGGTTTAATTATTACTTTAGTAGATTTATTAATGACTAGTTCTTTAAACCTAGAAATCTAGACAAAGTTTATTGTCTAAAAGGTTTAAATTAAAAAGTCTAAATAAATTTATTAAGGTTATAATCTATCCTAGAGTTTAAACAAAGTTTATTGTTTAAATAAGATTGATTAGAATTAATTGTTGATAAATAATGTTTTTGATCAAGAAAGTCAAAACCCTAGTTTTGATTGATCAAGAACAAGATTAGGGTTTAATTAATAAGGATTAAAAGAAGTGTTAATTTTTAGTTCAAGAAATTAACAAGATGTATTTATTTATTTATGTATATATATTTCGGATTTTTTAAAATATTTAAAAGGGGTGAAATGAATTTTAATAAATAAAGTAGTTTATACGTATTTTTTAATTAGATTAAGTTAAAATACATACTTATAAATTAGATGTAATATTCTTATTAGAATGTTACAAGTTTATTTTAAAAGAAAATAATTATGTATATATATATATATATATATATATATATATATTAAATACAAGATTAAATGGAACATTAAAAGATAATGTTATTTTGTTCTTTAAAGATATAATAATATAACTAGTTATTGTATAAGCTAATTATATAATTAAAACTAGAAAGTACAAAGTTATGATTTCATTATAACTAGAAATTGTACAAGTTGAGATTATATGATAAACTAGAAATATACAAAGTTATATATTAGTATTATAAGGTGTATAAAGTTATAACTTATTATAACTAGATAATTATACAAGTATGATACAAGTATTTTACAAGTCATGTAAGATACTAGATTAATGATCAAGGTTAAATAACAAGATAACTTTAAAACCTATATTTAACTAGTCCAAGTTAAATGTAAGAAAGGTTTAAACAAACTAAGAATTATTATATATAGTCTTTATATAATAAGGTTATTAGTTTCACCAAGTATAGAGCGGTTATTGTGTTTGCTCAAGTTCCATCATGGGTGTTGGAGCTAGTGGGAGCTACACAAGAAAATCACAAAGTTTATGAATATGTCGTTAAGACATAAACTCTGGTGAAATCTAGTAAGCAAAAACAAATGTTTGATTTCATTATTAAACATATGAAAAACTAGTTGTGTTAAACTAGGTTTATGATTCAAGTCTATGAATCGTAAAAGGATTAAAAGTTTAACATAAGTTATAAGTTTTTCAAGAAAGATAAAACAAGTAAGTTTTATTCTAGATAAGATTTTCCACAAAACCTAGTGATACGTTTTGTACACCTCGTTTTTTAGGTATACATATAAAACGCGCAAATTCTTGAAACTAAAAGTTTTAGAGAAAGTTCTTAAAGTTTGAACATACTAGACTTTATTACTAACTTAGAAATGTAGAATTAAATTGTACAAAGTTGTAATAAGTTATAAGTTTAAAGATTCTACGACCCCTAGGAATTGTGTCAAGTCTTGATACGATCGGTAAGGATGTTACCTACCAGAAACAACATGTCTTGTCGGGAAGTGCCCAAACCTTGCGGCGAGAATGTGATATATGGATCCTAGGCCTAAAATATTAATTATGGGTTTATAATATATTTTAGAGAATGTTTATTGATGATTACTAATTAAAACTGAGTTTGGTTTATAGATGGCAGCAACAACCACAACGACAAGTACCAACAATCTCTCACTTCGCTCAATCCTCGAAAAAGACAAGTTGACTGGGTCAAACTTTCTCAACTGGGAGCGCAATCTTCGCATTGTGCTCAGGCATGAGAGAAAGTGGTATGTCTTGGAAAGAGCAGTACCTAATGTCCCTGCTGCTAATGCTAGAGCTGAAGCAATGCAAGCTTATGATAAGCATGCCAGTGATGCGCTCGATGTGAGCTGTTTGATGCTCGCAACCATGAGTCCAGAAATACAAGCAGGACTTATGGATGTGCCTGCATTTGAGATGATCCAGCAACTTAGGGATTCATTTCAAGAGCAAGCTCGCACTGAGAGGTTCGACATCAATCGAGCCTTCAACTCTTGCAAGATGGTCAAAGGAACGCCGGTGAGTGCCCACGTCATGAAAATGAAAGGACACATGGATCACTTGGCTAGAATTGGTCACCCCATACCGTTGCAAATGGCAACAGACACTATACTCAATTCATTGTCTGATGACTACAAGCCTTTTGTAGTCAACTACAATATGCATAATACGGAGAAATCCATTGCTGAGCTACATTCCATGCTCAAGACATGGAATAATTCGGTATCTATGTTCAGTTAGGAATAACACATGAATTAGTATCATTATTATTCAGACTTTGTATGTTTTAGAAGATCCATGAATAAAAGTTACTTTATTCAAAAGGTATAAATCCGTGACTACTCGTCTTGGTGGGAACCTTGATGGGACGTTAAGGTCATCGCGATATTTGGTGGAAGATTCGAGTTTCTCGAAGATAGCTACACAAGTTTTGTTTTAAACCAAATATCGGTGATATTCTGTCATAGCGACGAATATTGGATTGACCATTGTGATAATAATTCGTGGTTGAAAAGTTCAAATGTATTAATCACTAGGATTGGCCTTAAGCCTGTGGTATTTTGTTTGGGATACAATGACTAATGTGCTTTGGTTTGTCTTAGATAATTCTGGAATATGATTGTCATACGAGGCCTTACTGGGTACAGAGGAATTTGTAGTTTCAAATCGAAATATAACAAGATGGTAATTGCACCTCCTTTTTAGGAGAGATATTTATGGGTCCCTTGACATGATGAAAAACTGATGGAGTGCATGGTCATGCCCAAACGAACTGATATGTTCTTTGTCGTTTATCACGCTATTTTAAATTAAGAAGTCAATAAAAGATTCCAAATACAGGAGTTGATAATTTCTACCATGCTCGTATTCGTTATCACAAATATCATGCTGCAAGGGATAAACCTAAACATGTTACCCAAGAAGTGAAGACGGAGTGTTCTTTACTAGGCGACGCTATTAAAAGAGTTTCTCAAAAACCATACCTGGGTTACAAAGCTGTTTCTATGGGGTTGGTTACCTGCATGCTTATCTAGAGGGCCACTGCAACCAGTATCATCAAGCTAAGGTTACGAACTTGCACAAGTGGGAGTCTGTTAGAATTATGTGCACAGTTAGTCAACCTATGATGATACATCCATGCCTACGAAACACTTAAGGGTCACACCGGTGAGTACAGTTAGTCAACCTAAAGTGCAACTTATTTATCTATAAATAAGAGGCTTAGGGTAACCCTAAAACCACTTGCACCCTTACACGAAATCCCTCTCCCCCTCTCCCTTGGTTCGACCGAAACTACCAAGACACCAAGTCTTGGTGTTCTTCGTTCTTCGCGTTCTTCAAGTATTGAAGTGCAAGATCATTACAAGGATCAACTAGAAGATCACTCATCGTGTTCATCATCAGTGGACTTACTTAAGCAAGATTAATGTCTGATTTGGAAAACCCTTTTTCCTCATCCCTCTTGTTCGATCGACGGCACCAAGAACCCTGGGATTCTTGGTGGTGCGTCGAATACACACAAGTATGTGTGTGTGTTTGAGTTTTTCATACAAGGTTTCTTTCTTGTTAATTTAGTCTAGATTTCCAACATCCCCAATCCTTTTGGGTTTAAGGATTAAGTTTAATCTCAGTTCAGCTTTAGGGATTAAACTAGCTAGTTGTTTTACCGGCAAGAACAAGTTCATGATCTTGTCAGTAATGGTTCGAACCAAGTGGACTAGGAGGTTGACCCAAGTGGTTGATCAGTTTATTGAAACCCTACACACTAACGGAGCAGAGTAACGGATCAGCACTTACGGGATCAGCATTAACTAGCCAGCACTAACAGGATCGGCATTAACTGACCAGCACTAATGGGATCAGCAGTAACTGACCAGCATTAACGGGATCAGCAGTAGCTGACCAGTACTAACGGGATCAGGAGTAACTGACCAGCACTAACGGGATCAACATTAACTGACCAGCACTAACAGGATCAGCATTAACTGACCGGCACTCATGGGATCAGCATTAACTGATCAATACTAACTGATTGCAACCAAAACACAAGTTGGCGATTATATCCACTCACCTTTACTTCCAACTGCCGAACTCAAAGGTCTAATGTTTCTAATTCTTGTACCCAGGTCCTGTACACCAAAGAACACTGAGTCAGTAATCAATATTTACAATAATAACCAATGTCAACAATGTTAACCACTAACTTTCCACAAAGTGTTACCAATATCAACACTAACACGTAAACATGTCAAGACCACAAATACTTATACAAATCAAGCTACTAAGCCATTTTACTACCAAATGGCCCAAACGGGTCAAAATCCAAACATAGTTCGAATACTACTAAATCTCGACTTTTAACCCATATAAACACCACATTTATCAAGTCATGACTAACTACATAATTTAACCAAACCAACAACTTTCTTGACCAAGTATTTTTTAACTCAAAATCACCAGTTTATCTTTTTATCCCAAATCATCCAAACACTAACTAGTTTATTTCACAAAGTCCACCAATACTTGAAAATCAACATAAGTAATTTACCAAACATGTTATCTTAACATAATAAACAACATCAACCATCAAATCCTTAAGAAATCCAAGGTTTGACAAAACCCATCTTCTTCAAACCTCCATTAATGGAGCTTAAAAGTGAGTTTCACCAAAACTTAGTTTCTTCCCACAAATAACCATACAATACATGTAAAAGCTTGAATAAACATGTAATCTAAGATCTAACACAAGAGACACCTACAAAACTTCAAGAATCATAAACCCTAGTTAATTCGACTTTCATGAAATAAAAAACGAACACATATAGGATGAAGGTTACCTCAAGGCCTTCACAAAAAAACGAGTTGAGATTTAAGGTTGGGCAAGAAACAAGCCTTAGTTCTTCGAAAGACACCAAGAACAAGCAAGAATATGAAGAGGGTTTTTAGAGAGAAGTTAGAGAGAGAAAAGGGCACATGCAATCTTGTTGTGTGTTGAATATGTCAATATGTAACAGAGAGAAGAGAAGGAGATTTTGACAGCTCCTTCAAAACGTGGCACAAGGGGAAAGCAACAGGTGCACATTTCATTTAATAACAGTTTCAAAAGGGTATCCGGTCCACAATTAATTCATTTAAAATATCAAACGGACTCCATTTTAAAAAATGAATATGTTTTCGGGATCGAAATTCAAAAGTGAATCTAAAAATATGAAAATCACATAATCATTTAAACATTTCAGAATTGGATATTTTAATCTCTTGATTAAAATATCACAAAAGGGCAAAACACTAAATAATTCATTTAGCATTTACTCAAATAATCATTTAATAATACTTTAAGGCCAAAACTACTAGGCCGGGTTTCAGGATGTTACACATGCTATGTATGCTATTATTTGATCTATATGATTGAGATTATTCACTCAGCGTTGATTGACCCAAAAACTCCCTCACATGTGCGGGTACCAGGAGAATGGGTAACTAGAAGGTAGATGAATGACACTGCTGGAGCCTTATCTTTGGAAACATTTTACTAAACGTTTTTATTTAATGTTATGATTTCTAAAACTATTTTTATTCCACATTTATAAAAACTGATTGTGTTTTATTAATGAGTATTTATGAGTTGGGACGAATATTGAATTTAAAGTATATGTTTATTTACTTAAAAAGTTTAAAAATTTTCTTAAAATTTTGGGGTTTTTCAAGTTGGTATCAGAGTTTAGGCTTGAGCTATTTGGATTCATAGAGGTGAACTCAAATTCAAGTCGAGGCTAAGAGTCTTCAAAAACACAATTTTGAAAATAGTTTTGAGTATAAATCCGAAGATCGAGGAAGCAGCGTGTTACATCAACCTACTGCCTTGTGTGGTATTTTAAGTATTTGAGTAATAGTACATATTTGAGCATGTTGAATTATAAAATTTTATTTGAGAATGTACTAGATGCTACGAGAAACGCTGACTTATAATAAAAGTGGAATTATAAATTGTGATTGAGAATCATACATTTTGAGCATTTGAAATAAGTGTAACATCCAAAAATAATCAGAGGAAATTTAAAAGATTTTAAATAATTAAAAGTATTAATTTCTTCCAAGTACAAATAATTCGAAGATCCCATCTCGTAAATATAAAATTATAAAATTGAAATAAACATTAATATAAAATTTTTTAACTAATAAAAGTATAAAATCGTCTCGTGGTTTAAATGTGGAATAAATACAGGTTTTAAAACAAAACATGTTTGACTCGAAATAAATATTTTTATCCAAGTCCATAAATATAAACTTGAAATGCAGCTCATCAACCATTGAACTTCTCTTTGCCCTTGCTAGTACCTGGAAAATGGGGGTGAGTGTTTGGGGTCAGCCACCGCTGAGTGAATAATATCACAATAAACAGGTAAGTACAAACAACTCAAGCCACATAAGTGATCCCTAAAGACTCCACTCAATTCTCAATTATTAGGCCTTTATTAATTCTCATTAGCTCGCCAATGCCGTGACGATCTCAACGCCTCTTGCTCCTCGTCACAGCACCCCGTTCCAACACCCTCTCTAGGTGCCCCGCAGTACCACGCTGACAGTCGTGAAATGTACTTGGCTTAACTCTGGGAAGAGTTGCCTATTAATCTCAAATATAGTTAATTAGTTTTATTACGTGTTGACTCGACAACATGTACTCATATAAAACTAACAACTCAAAACACATAGCACATCTCATATGCGTATAAACTGATAATCCAATCTCAAGTACTTAAATCAATCACAAAATTAAAGCTCAATCAACAGCAATTCACGACATATAGCACATAATCATGAATCGTAAATAAGTACAAGTTTATAGTGAGATTACCCACCTCAATAACTGTAAGCTCCTAGAAGTCTTCGGCACACACAAAGGTCACAACTCAGCTCCTAAAGGATCCTACAATGCATCACAAGTCTCGGATTAAAACTCGGCTCAAAATTATTTTCATCAGGATTTGACAGCACTCAGCACTCTTACGGAAACGGTCATAACTCTCAAACCGTTCACTGAATTCAAAACAAAGTATCTCAAAACAAACACGCAAGACAGAAACAATTGCACCGAAAACTCTTTTGCGACAATTTACAAAAACAGTGATATCTTTTAAACGGCAAATTAGATTGACGAGCCATCAGCGGCAACGAAAAGAGGACTCAGTAAACTAGCCAAAAATTCAAAAACGTATTTTAAGTAATACAAAAACAGACTCGAACCTCGACGGCAGAATCTGTCCAAAAACTCAGCATGCATATAAAACCCGTGTTGCCAACCCGTCACTAAACCGATAAGTCCCAAGGCACCTAAAATTGTCATCCTACAGAACTCAACATCTCACTTCCTAAAAAATGTATAAAATCCTAAAACCTGAAACAATAAAAGAAAAGGGTTAGAATTTATACCCTTACGAGCCAATACGTGACGAAACACGAACTCCCGATTCATCAAACCGTGACACCACCAACCATCTCGATTAGCTAATGACTTCTTGGCTGAAAAATGAGGCTGACGTCAAATGGAGATCTCAGCCTCCAACCCAATTAATAACATGATCAGTTGCGTCCATGTGATCCGATAAAAATCAAAAACCAAGAAAGAAGAAAAAAACATCCAAATTAACTTAGGTGCTTGCCTGCTTAAATCTTGTGTTTGCTCGGTTGTGGCGTCAATCCCAAGTATCAATCGATATAACCAATAACTCCAACTCCTTTGTTGGTGGGTTCATTACTATGACCAATTAAAATAAGCTAAACATCGTAACCTACACAACCTCTCAATTTCTCACGTGGCTTTGCGTCATCAATTTCTTCCACCACCGTCTCCTCATTTTTCTTTTCTTTTTATCCAATGGTTATATATCAAAGGTCTCTACTTGCTTCCGCCGTGCAATCCTTCCCAAGTAAAAAACGTAGATATGGCTGAATATTAGCAAATGGGGGTTTAAAGAAGTGATTAGGTTTAAGGTAGGATACATGATAATCTTCCAAGCCCGCTATACGAAAGCCCGGCGCCATGGCCTTTGGTCGGCCCGACCCACTAATACACCACTCACTTGAGACGGACTATTTAATTGCATTAATAGTATATGAATGTCTATAAAATAATATAGTGTTCAAATAGTTAAACGTCTAAATAGTTAACGTGTCTAATAAATTGTTGTCTAATTTAATTAATGTTTAATAAAAACGAACCGTCTAAATTCATTATAATTAATTTACTAAATATTCATATTAAACTTAAATATGGTGGTGAAATCAATATTATTTAATTATTAAAATTTCAGGGCGTTACAACTCAACTCCACTTGAAACAGACTTCGCCCGCGAAGTCATTACTCGGAAATAACTTAGGATAGTGATCTCGCATATCTGACTCAAACTCCCAAGTCCACTCAGAACCTTTCCGGTGTTGTCACTGCACTTTAACCGGCACAATCTCTCTACTGCGTAATGTGTTAACCTTATGGCCAGGAATTGTAGTCGGTCTCTCGATATAATTTAGTTCCTCATATATATGAACATCTTCCAAGGGCACTACTATGGGTTTGTCAACGATACACTTCCTTAATTGGGAAACCTGAAAGGGTTATGAATACAATGAAGCTACGCAGGGGAAGTACTCGATCCAAAAGGACTCTGGCACTTGCAACTGCTCATATAAATCTTCCGTCTCTAGTGGCGCAAATCGATAAGGCTCGAAATCGGAACGCTCTCTAAGGATTCTCGGTTATTGATAAAAAGGATCCTGCTGAAGGTGTCCTCTTGCTCTCGTAGTCGAACACAGTTGCTGCGCCCAATGATTAACGTTGTGTTGAATCACCGAATGAACTCCACTTGGAGATTTGTTACGGTTTGGTTTGTGGCGACATATGATCTCGGCGTGGTACTCGGTCATCCAACCCGTGCTCGCAATCATACTCGGCCCTCTCACGGCGATAAAATAAGTTTTTATGGGAAAAACTTTCCAGCACAGTTCCAACAAATTATTACTTTTAAATTTTATCAACATATAAAATCTTATTATTGGCAATCTCTACCAATAAGCAGCATCTCAAGGTCCTCTACTCTATAGGAAATTAGTTTGTTTTAAGGTATAATGATCAATTTAGCGGTTCACACCTATATCAAACAATAAATAAACAAGTACAATATTAACAATAAATGTATTTTATCATACATAAACCTCAGATAGTAGGCAACTCATACCTCTTACTCAATTTGGATATACTCAAATGCACTTACCTCAAATCTCCACAACTTGTTTTTAACTCAACACAAGTTATATTATCAATTTAAACCCAAATCTCGTTTAATGACTTCCCACCAGTCAACATAATGTAAACATTTACTCACTTTTACGATTCTTCACGTGTTCCAAATTAATAATTTATATTACTGGAACGAATAAATCCTCACTTAATCTATGTTATTGGTTCTCTTGTTAACTCGTATTTAACAATTACTCGTTGACTCTTTTTAATATTACTCGTTTAACTCATTTTAACGATAGTTATCAATTCTCTTAATGATTTTATCATCTAACTTGTTAATTATTTTCTCGCTTTGTTCTCATATAAATTGTCTCTTGATCAATTTGACCAAAAGTCCACTCATTAAGCTCATTTATTTTTAAATCTCAAACGCCTCAATTCGGTATTTTCTCTTTACGTTAATTAATTAACTCGTTAATTCTCATGTGCTTGATTACTCAGCTATTTTCTCGTTCTCAAAAATTTTCTCATTACTTTATATTTTAAACATTTCTTCTGTTTTTCAACTCGTAGCATTTTAATAACATTTTATTGTTTAATTCACTTAATATTTTTCTCATTTGCTCATTTCAGGGTCCATCCTCGATTCAATAATTATTTCATAAAGCATAATATTTGATGAGATTCAATTTAGTAACTTAACTTGATAATCTCATTAGTTCAATTTTTAATATCCGCTTATACATAAAATTTTCTCATTTGATTCATTTTAATAATTTATTCGTTTGGCTTGATTCACTAGTTCTCCGTTAGTTTAAACATTTTTTTACCTTTATTATAATAATTTATTCATTTAACACGATTTGAATAATTCATAAATAAATTTTCATTACTCTAACTTCATAATTCCTCGTTATCTCGTTATTTATGTAATTATAGCACTGGTTACTTCTCATTGCACCATTACTCTCGATTTAAGAATATCTTACAACTTGATAATTATCCCATCACATGAAATTAATTATTCTCAATTATTCTTACAATTCTCAAATCACAAACACACACACACACACATATACATATATATATATATATATATATATATATATATATAGAAGTGGGATTCTGTGAGGACTCAAAAAACGGTGAGGACTCGCGAGTACACCTCATAAAAATTTCAAAAAATTCCGAAAAAAATATATATAACTCACCATGATTATTACTACATTTGACAAAAAAAAATTTCGAAAAAAAAATTATGATCCACTTTTTTTTGCGAATCATAACAATGATCCATATTTTTTTTGTGGATCATTATTATGATCCATATTTTTTTTTTGGGTCATTTTTGAAAAACTTTTTTTATTTTTGGATCTTATAGGCTGCGATTTAGATATTTAAAAAAGAAATTTTTTTGAAAAAAGTTTGTTTTGGATCATTTTTAGTGTTGTTTTTGGAGTCCTCGCAGTCCTCACCGGGAAAAGAGTCCTCACCGGATCCGGACCTTATACATATATGTATATATATATATATATATATATATATATATATATATATATCTATTATTTATAATGCATTTAGGATATTTCCTTTAATAGCATTCAGAAAATTCAGCCATATTCTTGCCAATTACTGAAAGTATTACTTTTGGTTACAAAAATAAAATGGGGCACCAAGTTTCGAACCCACGGCCTTCACGCAACAGTCATAACGACAAACCAGCTGAGCAACTTGCGGATTTGTTAAACGAGCTAAACTTATACCTATTAAACAAGTGGGCGATCTGTGTTTGGGGAAAAATAACTCATGTTAAACTCTGCCTCCTCGATTCCACCCCCCCGCCTCCGCGAATTCGACCATTAAACGAAGGCAGACGTTTGAGTTCTCTAGGGCTTGTATTCTCACAAGCCTCCTCGATTCCTTCTCCCTCTCCCCGTCGATTCCTTCATCTACTTCCTCGATTTCTTCATTTTTACTTAAAAAGCTTTAAGCACAGGTGTCGAATGATACAGGCCTGGAAAATTGAAAGTTATTCTTTCAAAACCCCAATTTGCACCTTCGCTAGCTATTAGCTAATCGATCGAACATCGGTATTAAGGTTTATTTCCTTTCACCATGTATTTTGTTTTGTTTATTTTTTCATCTATTTATTAATAAATCCTTTGTGTCTTTCATCATGTATCTGATTCTGGAATACGGTGGCGGAAGAAGTGGCAGACGTGGTGCCGGAAGAAGTGGAGGTCGTGGCGCCGCTGGTGGATGTGGCAGAGGAGCCCCTTGAATAAAGGCAACAATTAAGGTTATAGTCGAGCCACATTGACATGATGGTGTGTTCATTGCTAAAGGTAAAGAAGATGCTCTTTGCACTAGAACCATGGTTCCTGGTGAACCTGTTTATAACGAGGAAAGAATATCCGTTCAGGTACAAGTTAGTTTCAGAAAAATCAAATAAATTAAACTATTTTGTTGTCTGTTAATCTCTATTTCAACTAACAGCCCTGTTACCGATTTTAATGAGAATGCACATCACTTTGTAGAATTTATGTATGTTCACTCTCACAACACAGTTGATGGTAAAATTTCGAACTCACTCTGATCTCTTCTTATTTCATACATGATTTCTTTATAATTCTTCTTATCTCATAGTAATGAGTACCGTAGATGGCCACAAAGTTCATGATCAAATATGCAGACTTCTTTTACAGGGACATAGAACTATGCAGACTTCTTTTACAGGATGCGTGATTATTATGGAAATTATCACCAAAATGGATTTCTTGTTACCTTGATTTTTGATTTGCTGTATGTTTATATTTTTGATTTTTTGTATGTAGAAATATATGATGCAAACATGAACATGTGAAAAAAGATTAATGTAAATACTGTTGATCTCATTGTAAACGGGATTTTTGAGGACTAAATTTAGAGGCTCCTCTTGCAACATGATTGCTTTTGTTTGACACTTGTACTGATTATTACCAACCATTGTACAAAAGTATTCTGTATGACACTATTTTTAACCGAGCATTGTAAACGGAATTTTTTTATTTATGTTATAGTTTATGAAGGTTGCTTATCGGGGTGGCCATATTGTGGTGTACGCGACCTAACCGTTCTCTTAACATGATCTTTTATGACCTTACATGTTTAATAATAGCATATATGTTGTCATGAAAATATCAACCTATTTAGCTAAACACTTTAAGTTGGATTGGAATTTTCAACTCGTGAACCCAAACATGGTTAACTCGTTTATGACCCAAACTGACTTATTTCCACCCTTAGCCCTAACCAATTGAGTTACTAGATCATATGTTCATTGATTAGAATTATCCTTTTTAATATTTTAAACCTTAACGAGTTGAAACTACCACCACAATTTACGACCACCCCACCGGCATCCACCACCGCTAACCAACTTGACGCCGCAAAATAAAGTCACAGGGTACCCGCCGCCGCATTGCGCGGGTACCCTGCTAGTATATATATATATATATATATATATATATATATATATATATATATATATATATATATATATATATATATATATATATATATATATATATATATATATATGTATAGAGAGCGGTTCATGCGAGAACCACTGAAATTGCGAGAACCGCGAGAACCTATTTACAGCCCTTGGATATGTAAATAAGTGGTTAAGATCTAAAGGGGTCTAAGCGTAATTAAATGAACAAAGTTTGATTGAAAAAACGTGTATGGAGGGTACCATAGTCAAATGAACAGCTAATATAATTAATGGTATTATAATGAAACCCGTTAAATTTGGGATAGAAACAAAGGGATCCCTAAAAATCAGACATCACCGATACCTTTCTCTCTACGTCGTTCATTCTACGAAACTAAAACCCTTAATTATTTTCTCTCCCTATCACGCTCAAAAATCAAACGAAAACCCTAGAATATCATTGAATGGAAGACGAAATTCATAAGAATGTCTTCATCAGAAACTGGAGTCGCTAAATCCATGAACGAAGGTATGCGACGTTCCCAATTTCTAGTTTGTTTTTTTATTTAGGGTTCATATTCCGTTCGTACAATTCCGGCTCAAATTTCATTCAAATACATGAAAAAGGGTTGTTACGACTACAATGAGTAGTTTAATTTAATTTGCGATTTAGTGTTCATTAATTTAGGGTATCGATTAACTGATTTAGTGTTTCGATTGGCTGAGTTAGGGTTTTTTGTTTGCGAATTTTTTAATTACTATCTACAGAGATTGATAATAATGAGTTTAGATTGACGATAATAATGACTGATTTAGGGTTTCGAGTGCAATAACTTTCTATAATAGTGGCTGAGTTATTGCATAATGAACACATGGAAATAACATGTTAGGTAGCAAAATATGTGTAATGAACAATTCAGATTGGTATATTAGATTATGATTCCGTAAAACTGATGTTACATAAGGAATAAAATTAGGGGTTTTTTTACTTTTGTTAAACAACAATGTTAATTGGGGCGTTTAGGTTATAGTGTATTTACTGTTGTAGAATAATGTGAAATTTTAATGAATACTTGTAATGAACAGTACCGGGGTTAACGGTCGCGAAGCCTATCAAGGCAAGGAGATAATATGTTAGATGTAGAACAGAGTCGGATGATGAAACAGGGGCAAGACATGTGACATCAACGGAAGAAGCAAATGTTGAAAATGTTGATGTTCCTGGACAACCAATTGCTGAATAGTTTGATGTTCCTGAAGAACCAATTGCTGAACAGATTACCGTACAAAAAGTTAATATTTACAATGTTTTTTGTAATATTGTAAATGGTTTTGTGATTTTTAATGTTTTTAATATAGGTAAACGAAAGATTGATGATCGTGTTGAGAAGACGGTTAAACTGACAGCAAAGCAAAAAGGTTTACTTATATAAAAAAAAATGCTTACCTTTTTTAATCTTTTTTTTTTAAATTTTTGTTCATTAATTGTTTATACGTTTAGGGAAGGGAAAACTTATTGAAAACAAGGATGAGGTGCCAAGTGTGAGAATAACACGAAGTGCTAATAATAAAGGTAAACTTTATTTTGTTTATATATTGCGGTTTTACTACGTTACTGATTATGTTCATTATTCATGTTTTACGTACAGGTAATCAGAACGTAGGTGATAAAGAACACAAGGCTGCTGTTACCTGAAATAAAAAAATACGTAAGAGTAGGAAGATTAATTTGGTGGATGAAGTTGATACTGATTTTGAGGAAGGATCGAATAAAAAAAGGGCTAAATTAGACAAATAGAAAACGAATAAGGTAGAAAATACTGAATCATCAAGTGTTAATGGATGACTGCTTATACGTTCATCACCGAATACACTTTATTCAGCAGTTAGTTCTCTTAACGACCTACAAAAAAAATGTGTCGAGGAGATGGGGCTTGGTTCATTATTGGAAATGAAAATTGAGTCGCTACCATGGCATCTTGGTTATTTTTTTGCCGATAGGTTAGATGATAAAAAATTAGAAATCAAGTTGAGTAAAGGGAAAATCAAAATAACAAAAAATTATGTTTTTGAGACGTTAGGTGTGCGTTTAGGTGGAGTAACCATTGATTCCCAAGATGAACAAAAAGTTGAAGATGAATTAGTTGTTAAATGGTTTGCACAATTTAATAAAAGGGAAATTATACCGTCTGAAGTGACGAAAAGAATAGTAAGCAGTAAAGAAGCTGATGCAATTTTCAAATTGAATTTCATAGTTCTATTTGCGAATATAATGGGGAAAACAAAAGCGAGAGGAAAATGTGATCTATCGATCCTGAAACACATAAATCAGAACACGATCCTTAAAAAGAATAGATTGGTGTGACTATATACTTAATTGTGTGAAAGGATGCAAGGAAAAATGGGTGAAGAATACGGAAAAAAGTTATTTTGTCGGGCCAATCACGTTCTTGATTGTAAGTTGTTATTTATAATTTATGGTAGTCAATAAATAACACTTAGCATCGTAATGAACACAGTGTATTTATAATGAACACTGTTTCATTACGATGATAATCGTTGTTCTTATAATTAATTCTGTCTATTTATGATGAAACTGTTAAAATAGGTTATTTACATTCGGTCTTTATAATGAACATTGTGTTCATATAATTAACACTGTTTTCAAATAATGAACACTATAATCATATAATGAACAATGTTTACATTTGTTATTATATTTCAAATGTATTTGTACTAACGATCTATAATGAACAATGTTTTTGATACGTAGCTTCTTTTCGTGGATTCAACAAAATGTAAAAAGATGACGGTGAACAGAGCAAGGCCAGTGATTAGGCACTGGAACACTTTTTTGTTGAGTGATAGGGAGGGATATGGTGGGTTTGACAAAGCCGCTATGAGTGAACCGTACATCCCACCATCAGATGATGAGGAGATGGAGACCGAGAGTGAGGATGGGCAGGAAGAAGAAAACGTGCAACCTGCTGCTCAAATGACGGAAGAGGTACGGTTAACACATGCAATAAAACAAACTTTAATGTAAGTTTTTACCTAATAATATTATTTTAATAAAATGGCAGGGGTGTATTGAAAACATGGAAGCAATATTGAACAGGGTAATTGAAAACACAAAAGAACTGGTGAAAGTAACAAATGATTCCTGTATTTTGTTTAAAAATAGCTTGCAAATCGGTGACAGGGTTGAGAAGGTGAAGATGTTTGATGATGTGCTGAAAGATATGAAAGAAATGTTAAAGGTAATGATAAATAGTGACGATATTCTGATGAACATTGCAGTATGTAGTAAGTAGTAATTTGTAATAATTAGCTCCGTTTAAATGTTGTTAGTCTAAACCCTAATATTTTGTTAACAAACGTGGGGGGGTGGGTGATGTGGTATGTTTATAACCCGGGATCGTGTGGTTGTAATTTTTTGGGAATGCAAAATAGGCAATTATGGGTAGTGAATGTATAGTAATTGTTATTATCAGTTGGATGAACTTTAGTTAATTTAAAACGATTGTATGTTAACACGTACTACATTTTTGTAAATTGTGCATTAATGCTAATAAAAATATAACGTTTGTGATTATGTACTCTAAACCAATTAGGAAACTCGGAAAATGTATATTTGGCAGAAAACAACACACAAATGATCAATGTGATGGGCGATAAGTTTGAAAAAAGTGATGATGCTGATCCGTACAGTTCTCCTAAAGTACAAGGTTGTCAGACTAGTACCCTGTCGACACAAATGTCACCGGGATATTGTGAGGCTGTAGAAGAAACGATGAACAAACTTAAAGCCCATGGTTACCGGGATGACATACCGGTTACAAAAGTGTCACCAGGCTACTTTAGAAAAATAGAAAAAGCGATTAGTACACCTAATGAACCAGGTTTACAAATTGACATACCGGTCACACAAGTGTCCCCAGGTTATTACAAGGATATTGAAGAAGCAATGGAAACGGCTATGAAGGGGAGATCATGTCTTCATTCAGAAAATGATAGAAATGAAATGCCAAGCTTTAGTCTTGGCCTAACACAAGGGTTTGACAATGATAGAAATGATGGTGATGTTGGTGTTCGAGATGTTAATGAACAGAAAGAAACCGTTACCGCTAATAAAAAAGTTATATCAAAGCCAAAAGACCAACCCATTGTTGTTCAAAAAATGACGTCGACGCGGGCTGTAAACTTACCTGAGCAACTACATTCACCGTTTGCACAGAGGGTGGTTGATATTGGGAAAAAAATAACAACTGAAGAAAAAAAAGTACTCAACTACATAACGAAGCCCGTGTTGAATTATAAGTAAGTGTATTCATTTTACTTTTGTAATGTTAGTGAAATTTAAATAACGAAAAATGTTTGACTATAATTTTATTATAATGCAGTCAAGTAGTATTCATGACAAAGGATGAACACCACATGAAGAGAGGACCTCTTAGTTGTTTTGCAACGCAAGGTCCGTTTTTAGATGAAGTACTGAACACATGGCCTGCTTTGTTAAACCTACAAGAGGGGATTAGAGCACCAGAGTCACCGTCTAGATTGTTTCTACCGGCGACTATGGATAAAATGAGCGTTGATGAACGTGTAAGATCGTTAACGCATGTACGTGGGAGATGATGCTTAAAGATGCTAACTTAATGAAATTGAGAGCAGTGGAACTGGTACGTTTAAGTCTTGTCATATTAACTAGAAACTTATGCAATTGAACAATATTGAACAGTAATGAACACTGATTAAAGTTGTTAATTTTTTTTAATTAACACATGCAGGTATTCATCCCGGTGATGTATGTTACTACTTACTTGATATGCTTTGATTTAAAGCATGGAACAATTGATATAATAGACAACATGATTTATGATCAAGTTATTAGAATATAGTACGATGGATTCCCAGATAATCTGGTAAGTAAAAAATAACAATCATGTTTAAGCACTTGTTTGATCAATACTGAACTAATCCAATTTAATTTCAGAAAAATGGCTTCGTACATTATCTTAAGTACGTTGATCATCCAAAAGCCCATAAGTTGGAGGCTGCAAAACCACTATCGTTTACCATGAATTGGAAATCACGAGGCAATAAAAATGAAAAGGATGTGTTTGTTATGCGTCATATGGAGACTTACATGGGGAGTGGGGCAACAAATTGGTGTTGTGGATTGGATGCGGAAGGACGACGCCAGAAAACTTTATTAAATAAGTTGAGGGAGCGGTACACAATAACAATGTTGATGTCGAAGCATAACATTTTACGTAACAAAGTGTTGAAAGAAGCAGAACAGTGTGGCTAAATAACTGCATTGGAAAGATTAGCAGTTTCATTATTTTTTTATAGACATTCATGGTTTTGTCATATTTATGTTAAGATGTTAGTTTTGTCATTGAATAATTGTTTTTTTCTTTTCCTGTTTGGATGTTAATGTTTGAGGTAAAATTTATCAAAGACTTATTTTTGTTTGGAAAAATATTATTTGCATTTAATTTTGCTAGTCATCGTTGAAATATTTACGACCTTAAAGTTAATAACTTTTTTTTTTGCAATTCAAACAAGATAAATTTAAGACCTTAGTTTTGCTATTCATCGTTGAATATATTTAAGACCTTAAAGTTAATAACTTTTTTTTTTTGCAATTCAAACAAGATCAATTTAAGACCTTAGTTTTGCAATTGATCGTTGAACATATTTACGAACTTATTAATTTTATTCATCATTGAACAAATCTTTACTGTGTGACGAAATTGTTGCTAATGCGTATCAATTTATTGGGCGGAATTTCATGGTAATAAAAAAAAGTTAGTAGTTAAAACGTAATAAATAGCATTTATAGAAACTACATCATATAAAGAGTAATAAATCATTAAACATCGTCTAATATGAATCTTAAATACGAAAACATAGCCTATAAGTTCAACAAATATAAAGAAGTGGGAAAAACATCTTAATATAAAGTAAAAGATTCATGTTTTAAAATTAAATGCTTTAAAATTTCATCTTTTTTGTCGTTTTGATGATGATGCTCCTTTGTAAGTTGAAGGTCCTCCACATGTTCGCGAGTTGTGCCCGACCTCGAGACAAACTTGACATTTTTTTCTTCGTCGTTGTCCTTCGCTTTTTCTATTGCCCTCTCACCAGGACCTTTCAATCTCTTACCCGTACCACATCCTTTATTTCTAATACCTGGAGGAGCATGTAGTTGAAAGTCTGTTTGTGCATCACCAACTAATTCACCAAATCTAGCAGCCTTGCCTTTCTTCTGAGATTGTTGATTAGGTACCTTATGTTTACACTCACTAGTTAATTCATTAAGCCTTGTAAGAAACTCGTCAAGTGTGTTCTGTGATGAACGAAATCTAGATATACATGATTCAACATCTAACATTGCGTTGGCCACAGATTCTTTTGAACTATCGTTCTGCACTCCATAAGGATAGCGACAATAAAGTGTATCATGTGGCATTAGGTTAGAACTCCATCGTCTTAATATGTATTTCTCAGGTATCTCTTTTACGTGTTCAGAATTTAAAACACAAAATACATGTCTACATAAATATCCATGCTGGCCAAAAAGATTACAACTGCACACTACAGTGGCTTCATCTGCATTATATCTGACCTGCACATCAAATGAAAAAATTAAAACGTTATACAAATTTAAACGGAATTAATTAATACTACTCTGTATGTAATAGTACCTTAAAGTCACAAACAAATTTATCGCGTTGGTCAAAATGTTTGATCATAAAAACACCAGGTTCTTCGTTATACCCTGATGTCTTAAGTGAGCATGAATACATTCCTCTAACTATTTCATGTTGCACTTTCCTGAAAAAAGTTATTGTGTATATTGACAAAATTTAAGAATTTACGAAACATTGAATATGAACTCTCTGACCGTGAAGTGGTTCTCATCAAACAATACATTGGTATATGTTTAAAATAAGCAGGAATCCATTGATGCCTAATATTGAACATATCACCAAGCCACTTATGTTTATGTAATGAAAATTCCGATATTAATTCACCCCACCGCCTCTCAAACTCTTTTGTACCAATGTTACTATTCCATACAAGCTTAGGTAATCGCTTCCTGATCTCTTTACTATCTTGGATGTCACCAGTGATCTGTATTGAACAAATAATGGATTAAATGAACAGTGTTCAGTCATTCATGACTGAACACTGTTGGTGCGACACAATACTATGTAGGTCAGAAGGTGTTCGGTACTGAAATGACGTCATGGCATCATTAAAAGAAATATTTTGCCTTCAACAGAAGTTTGTTCATTATATGCCACATACAGAATCTATGGTGAGATTCATTAAAAATAGTTGGAACAGCTTGCTTCATTGACGGATCCTGATCTGTAACAACAATATTAGGTTGCTTAACATGGGCTTTCAAAAAGGCCTCTAACAACCAAACGTAAGAGTTAACGGAATCATCTTTTAGAAGTCCAGCCCCAAAACATACTGATTTGTTGTGATTATTAATACCGGTGAATGGTACAAAAATCATTCCGTATCTGGAAAATAAGACATGAAAAAAAAAATAACCCATACAAAAAAAAAAAACAATATACAGAAACAATTGTTTGCATACTTGTTGGTGCGGAAGGTTGCGTCGAATGTCATAACACGACCAAACTCCGTATAGTTAAATTTTGATACTTCATCAGCCCAAAAAAGACCTCCAAGTTCGTTTTCATCGGACATGTAGTCGAAAGAGAAATTTGGGGCATGTTGTTTTCTGTTAGTAAGCATGTTTACGACCATTTGTGCATCTGCATTACCAATGTATTTGTTTATATCTCGCCTACAATTTTTATAATCAACCTCTGTGCCGTTTACCTTATCATGCCCCCCTTTTAGTGATGCTTGTAACCTATGTGCGACGGTCGGACCAATATTACACATAGACGCTTGTTGTAAAAAAATCTTCATCACCGAATTGTAGTTGTCTACTGGTACGTAAAAAATGCTTGTTGACTACACTAACTAGCGGATGGTTGTGAACCTCTTTAAATTCATAAAGTTTATATGAGCATGTGCCTCTAACTAATTTATACAAAGAAAATACCTGACGGTAATCTCATCATGAACATTCTTGCGGGTTGTTGATTTACGAGTACTAAACCTAGTTTCTAAAGCATACCGGTTGTACATAATTTCCGCCTCATCAAGAGAATTAAAAATAGAATCAACCACTGGCTTGATTTCGTCCAATACATTAGGAACCCAAGGCTTGGTCCCGTCTAGTGTTTGCGTCATAGTGCTATTTAGTGATTCAATTTCTGCATCCGAATTTGAAGGGTTTCATTGATACTGATTGACCAAGAACATGAACTTGTTCTTGACCGGTTAAAACCAACTAGCTGATTTAATCCCTAAATGCGGAACTGAGATTAAACCTAATCCTTAAACCCTAAAGGATTGGGATCTTGGAGATCTAGATTAGATTAACAAGAAAGAAACCTTGTACGAAAAATCCGAACACACACACAGCTTGTGTGTGTTCGTCGACCATCAACCAAAGAACCCTAGGGTTCTTTGGTCGAAATTCGTCCAAGAGGGGAGAAGGGAGAAAAAGTTTTCTCAAAACATACCTTGTTGTTTGCTTAAGATAGATCCAGTGATGATGAACAAATCGATTGATCTTCTAGTTGATCCTTGTAATGGAATTCAATCTTCAAGACTTGAAGAATATGAAGAACGAACGAAGAACACGATGAACACGAAGAACACAAGGCTTGTGTTCTTGTGTGTGTGTTTCGGCCGAATGGGGTACAAGGGGAGGGCTATGGTTTCGTGTAAAGTGATCAAGGAATAAGGGAACCACATGCCTTCTATTTATAATAGAAGGACTTTCACTTAGGGCCCTTCTAGTTTAATTAGTTATTATTATCCCACTTAATTATTAAATGTCTAGTATTATACACTTATATATATTTCGTGTATATTACATATACGAAATATATACTTGTATTTAATACTTTTAATAATTAATTAGACAATAATATTATCCAACACTATATGGTTTGATAACTTTAAATCATATTATGGATAATCTATAATTAACACATTGTATATTTACTCAACTAGTAAATGTACAAATATTTGTATTAATTAGTTAGTTAAACTAATCTAGTAATAAGTCAAACTTGACTTAATACTTAACTTGATTCATAAATGACTTATTATGAATCAATCCTCTTCCAAGTATCATTACATATCTTACTCGTATTACATGCACTCACCGGTGTGACCCTTAAGTGTTTCGTAGGCATGGATGTATCATCATAGTTTGACTAACTGTGCACATAAATCCTTCAGACTCCCACTTGTGCAAATTTGTAACCTTTGTCTTAATGATACGAGCTACAGTGGCCTTCTAGATGGGCATGTAGGTAACCAACCCCATAAAAACAGCTTACGTAACCCAGGTATAGTTTCTTGAAAAACTCTTTAATAGCATCTCCTAGTAAAGAACACTCTGTCTTTACTTCCTGGGCAACTATGTTAGGTTCATCCCTTGCAGCACGATATTTGTGACAACGAATACGAGCATGGTAGAAAATATCAACTCCTGTATTCGAAATCATTTCATGACTTCTTGATTCAAACCGTTGTGATAAACGACAAAGAACAAATCAGTTCGTTTGGGCATGGCCATGCACTTTCCAGTTATCATCATGTCAAAGGACCTATAAATATCTCTCCTAAAGAGGAGGTGCAATTGCCATCTTGTTATATTTCGATTCAAAATACAAATTCTTTTGTACCCAGTAAAGCCTCGTATGACAATCATATTTCAGAATTGTCTAAGACGAACCAAAGCACATTAGTCAATGTATCCCAAACCAAATACCTCAGGCTTAAGGACAATCCTAGTGAATAATACTTTTGAACTTTTCAACCACGAAGTATTATCACGGTGGTCAATCCAATATTCGTCGAGCTCCAACAGAATATCACCGATATTTGGTTTACACAAGACTTGTGTAGCTATCTTCGAAGAACTTCGAATCTACCACCAAATACCGAGATGACGTTAACGTCCCATCAAGGTTCCCACCAAGACGAGTAGTCACGGATTTATACCTTTTTGAATAAATAGACTTTTATTCATGGATGTTGTAAAACATGCAAATTCCGAATAATAATGATACTAACTCATGTATTATTCCTCACTGGACATAGATACTGAATTATTACTGGATCATTACTTATTCTTTGCGTTTGTGTTGATTGCTTAATGATTCCTTAATTATAACTTTTATCACTAATTACAATTAGTCATTTCTATTAAACTAAAGACATAAGACGAGTATTTACGAATACTATTACTTTTGTCTTTGCTAGATATTGTTCATGCAACATTTAGAACACATTCTAGTCTAGCCTTTTTATATGATTCGGCAAACATAGGAGGATTGGAAAATTACTCCTTTAGTTTCTTGAATCTCATAAAATTTGCTTTGTAACTAAATCTCTCTTAGCTACTTGATTTGTAGATATTCTTACTAGTTAAAGAAATTTCCTTAAATGATCAATCTTGTTCACTGGAATGTGAACATCTTATTAGATATGCAATAATTAATCACAAGACTTGTGATCACGCTATTAGGCTTGCAATAATTTAATCAATGATTATTTATTTATCTTAACTCTTTGGCTAACGACTTGGTAAAATCTTGTTGTTAGTGTCCTAACTAACTTACTATATTCATTAGTACCTCTAGTGAATATGTTAGTCATAGCTCCCACTAAATTTTATGGAAATTAAGCATCACTTAAACTACTTCTTTTGACCTAGTCAAAACTTATAGTTTAACCCTTTATGAATTAATCAATTATCAAAGTCATCCTTTGGATTTGCGAATATCCAATATTCCTGACAAAGGAATCATGACTCTCATTGATTACTGTATCTAACAAGTATAAGACACTTGAAACGATACATCCAATTCTTAAGTGTATTAGTATCTTTTAAGAATCTTATTTAATGCCAAAGTCATTTCTTGGATTTCTCAAATATCCATTATTCCTATTAGGGTATTATGACTTGATTAAATATTGTATTTATTACAAGTATAAAAGACTTGCAATAATACCTTTTAATTCTTAAATACTTTAATATAGTTTTGTCCCTTTTAAGAGTTCATTTAATGTCTAAGTCATTTCACTTGGATTTTACGAATATCCAATTATTCCTATTAAGGAATTATGACTTCATTAAATTTCTTTATTACAAGTATAAAAGACTTGTAATAATACTCTTTAAAGTCTATCTTGATTATATCCAATATAATCATACTATATTAATACTAACACTTTGAAACTTACTATCATAAGTAACCATTACTTAAGACGTTTCAACTAGGTTCAATAACTTTTGAACCTTATGCTTCTCATAAAATCTCTCAAATACTTTAGAAGAAAAACTTCTAATTTCTAGTATCTAAGTATTGAGCTTCTAAAACATTACTCATACAACAATCAAACATGTATAAAACATGAAATATAAAGTAAATCAAAACTTGGCTTACAACCTAGTCATAAAACCTTGACCAGTGTAATTATCACACATGCACACACATAATATAATTCAAACATGGATTCTTATTAAAACCAAAGAAAAGCTTGTTTTAACATAATAAAAATTATCCAACAAAAAATGAAATTGTTTTACTGAATCCATAAAATACTGAATTATAAAAAACTTGGTGCTTGTGGGATCACCATCTCATGCTGGTCACGTTCACTTTCCATTCCTCCTGTAATAAATGATTGCAAAAGTTAGATTACTCGTAACGTACTTTACAAGTATCTTAAAAGTGATTAAGAAGTGTGGTTGTGTTACCTGAGGAACTTGCGTTTCCTCCACCACCACTTGCACCCTTTGGACAATTCCTTTTCCAATGTCCAGCCTCACCACACTTGAAGCACCGATTCTCGGTCCTCGCTGTGTTAGGCTTAAACTTCTTGACCTTTTGTTTGACACTTTTACCATTTGGCACTCCTTGGTTAGGATTGGTTTTACCCTTTCCTTTACCACCATGCCCTTTTCTCTTCTTGCCACCACCACTGCTATTACCGATCATTAGAACATCCTTAGACTTAGTCCCCAAACTCAATTCAGCTATCTTGAGCATGGAATGTAGCTCAGCAATGGATTTCTCCATATTATGCATATTCTAATTGACTACAAAAGGCTTGTAGTCATCATACAATGAATTGAGTATAGTGTCTGTTGCCATTTGCAACGGATGGGGTGAACAAGTCTAGCCAGGTTATCCATGTGCCCTTTCATGACGTGGGCACTCACCGGTGTTCCTTTGACCATCTTGCAAGAGTTGAAGGCTCGATTGATGTCGAACCTCTCAGTGTGAGCTTGCTCTTGAAATGAATCCCTAAGTTGCTGGATCATGTCAAATGCAGGCACATCCATAAGTCCCGCTTGTAAATCTGGACTCATGGTTGCGAGCATTAAACAGCTCACATCGAGCGCATCAATGACATGCTTATCATAAGCTTGCCTTGCTTCAGCTCTAGCATTCGCGGCAGGGACATTAGGTACTGCTCTTTCCAAGACATACCACTTTCTCTCATGCCTGAGCACAATGCGAAGATTGCGCTCCCAATTGAGAAAGTTTGACCCAGTCAACTTGTCTTTTTCGAGGATTGAGCGAAGTGAGAGATTGTTGGTACTTGTCGTTGTGGTTGTTGCTGCCATCTACAAATCAAACCCAGTTTAATTAGTAATCATCAATAAACATTCTCTAAAATATATTATAAACCCATAATTAATATTTTAGGCCTATGATCCATATATCACATTTTCGCCACAAGGTTTGGGCACTTCCCGACGAGACATGTTGTTTCTTGTAGGTAACATCCTTACCGATCGTATCAATACTTGACACGATTCCTAGGGGTCGTAGAATCTTTAGACTTATAACTTATTACAAATTTGTACAATTTAATTGTACATTTCTAAGTTAGTAATAAAGTCTAGTATGTTTATTCTACTCAAGTACTTTTTGGGCCGGGACTCCCGATTATCACCAAAGTAGATCAGACCATCTAAGACAGTGCGATGTTCTGCGCCGGGACTCCCGATTATCACAGAACCTTACGCACCCTAACACTCGCAATGATTTGAATCCATATCTAAGGTTCTTTATCCTTACAATATGAATATCGTTTAACAAGTGAGGTGTTCCATTAGGTGGATAGTACTTAGATCTAAGATTTTCTTGGGTTTGTTTAGGTCTTGAACTAAACTCAAACCTTTATTCCAATCTTAATCCTTGTTTAATATATGTGACTTGTGAATTCAAGAATTCAGCAAGACACCTTTTTAAAACTTAAGAACTTTTTCTTAAAAACATATAGTTTCAAGAATTTGCGCGTTTTATATGTATACCTAAAAAACGAGGTATACAAAACGTATCACTAGGTTTTGTGGAAAACCTTATCTAGAATAAAACTTACTTGTTTTATCTTTCTTGAAAAACTTAAAACTTATGTTAAACTTTTAATCCTTTTACGATTCATAGACTTGAATCATAAACCTAGTTTAACACACCTAGTTTTTCATATGTTTAATAATGAAATCAAACATTTGTTTTTGCTTACTAGATTTCACCAGAGTTTATGTCTTAACGACATATTCATAAACTTTGTGATTTTCTTGTGTAGCTCCCACTAGCTCCAACACCCATGATGGAACTTGAGCAAACACGATAACCGGTCTATACTTGGTGAAACTAATAACCTTATTATATAAAGACTATATATAATAATTCTTAGTTTGTTTAAACCTTTCTTACATTTAAATTGAACTAGTTAAATATAGGTTTTAAAGTTATCTTGTTATTTAACCTTGATCATTAATCTAGTATCTTACACGACTTGTAAAATACTTGTATCATACTTGTATAATTATCTAGTTATAATAAGTTATAACTTTATACACCTTATAATACTAATATATAACTTTGTATATTTCTAGTTTATCATATAATCTCAACTTGTACAATTTCTAGTTATAATGAAATCATAACTTTGTACTTTCTAGTTTTAATTATATAATTAGCTTATACAATAACTAGTTATATTATTATATCTTTAAAGATCAAAATAACATTATCTTTTAATGTTCCATTTAATCTTGTATTTAATATATATATATATATACATAATTATTTTCTTTTAAAATAAACTTGTAACATTCTAATTAGAATATTACATCTAATTTATACGTATGTATTTAAACTTAATCAAATTAAAAAATACGTATAAACTACTTTATTTATTAAAATTCATTTTACCCCTTTTAAATATTTTAAAAAATCCGAAATATATATACATAAATAAATAAATACATCTTGTTAATTTCTTGAACTTAAAATTAACACTTCTTTTAATCCTTATTAATTAAACTCTAATCTTGTTCTTGATCAATCAAAACTAGGGTTTTGACTTTCTTGATCAAAAACATTATTTATCAACAATTAATTCTAATCAATCCTATTTAAACAATAAATTTTGTTTAAACTCTAGGATAGATTATAACCTTAATAAATTTATTTAGACTTTTTAATTTAAACCTTTTAGACAATAAACTTGGTCTAGATTTCTAGGTTTAAAGAACTAGTCATTAATAAATCTACTAAAGTAATAATTAAACCTATTAAACATAAACTTGTTTAATTATCTAGGTTTTAGATTATTAACCTAATTAATTCTTTTAAATCATTAAATTTAAACTAGTTTAATGTTTTAGGGTTCTAGATTATATCTAGGGTTTTTCGGAAAAATCCTTAAAGCCTAGGAAACTTTTCCACCAATTAAACTAGGCTAGTTTAATAAACTTGGTGTCCAAGTAACCTCTTGATCACAAAATCTTTGAGAAAAAGGAAAGAATCCTTTTTTGAACAATTAAACCAAATCTTGGTTTAACATACTTGATCCTAGATTTTGAAGATCATGTAATTAAGGAAAGAATCCTTTTGATCAAAATTTTGGACAATCTTGATCATAGGGTTCCCCCTAATTCCGAAATACACTAGGGTTAGGGAAAAGAAGTCATTTGATCAATTAAACGAAACTGGTTTAATGTTCTTGATCCTAGATTTTTTTTTGCCTTACACGAAATTTCTAGGGTTTTCTAGAATCCTTTTGACCAATTAAACTTAACTAGTTTAACATGCTTGGTCCTAGGGTTCTTACCCTTTTCGTGATCTAAGAAGAAGAAGAAGAAAAATTGGAACAAAAAAAAAAACTTAATAAAAATTAAACAAACAAACTTTGTTAATCTAGTTTAGATCTCTAAACCACCGCTCTGATACCACTGAAGGGTTTTATTGATACTGATTGACCACTTGGGTCAACCTCCTAGTCACTTGGTTCGAACCATACTGACCAAGAACATGAACTTGTTCTTGACCGGTTAAAACCAACTAGCTGATTTAATCCCTAAATGCGGAACTGAGATTAAACCTAATCCTTAAACCCTAAAGGATTGGGATCTTGGAGATCTAGATTAGATTAACAAGAAAGAAACCTTGTACGAAAAACCCAAACACACACACAGCTTGTGTGTGTTCGTCGACCATCAACCAAAGAACCCTAGGGTTCTTTGGTCGAAATTCGTCCAAGAGGGGAGAAGGGAGAAAAAGTTTTCTCAAAACATACCTTGTTGTTTGCTTAAGATAGATCCACTGATGATGAACAAATCGAGTGATCTTCTAGTTGATCCTTGTAATGGACTTCAATCTTCAAGACTTGAAGAATATGAAGAACGAACGAAGAACACGAAGAACACGAAGAACACAAGGCTTGTGTTCTTGTGTGTGTGTTTCGGCCGAATGGGGTACAAGGGGAGGGCTAGGGTTTCGTGTATGGTGATCAAGGAATAAGGGAACCCCATGCCTTCTATTTATAATAGAAGGACTTTCACTTAGGGCCCTTCTAGTTTATTAGTTATTATTATCCCACTTAATTATTAAATGTCTAGTATTATACACTTATATATATTTCGTGTATATTACATATACGAAATATATACTTGTACTTAATACTTTTAATAATTAATTAGACAATAATATTATCCAACACTATATGGTTTAATAACTTTAAATCATATTATGGATAATCTATTATTAAGACATTGTATATTTACTCAACTAGTAAATGTACAAATACTTGTATTAATTAGTTAGTTAAACTAATCTAGTAATAAGTCAAACTTGACTTAATACTTGACTTGATTCATAAATGACTTATTATGAATCAATCCTCTTCCAAGTATCATTACATATCTTACTCGTATTACATGCACTCACCGGTGTGACCTTAAGTGTTTCGTAGGCATGGATGTATCATCATAGGTTGACTAACTGTGCACATAAATCCTTCTGGATTAACCTCTACATATAATGAAGATATAAACGTTACAAGTATGTAAATAAAATCAATGCATACCAAAAACCTACTTACATAATTTTTTGTTCAGTAATGAATACGAAAATAATAACAACAATGAATCCTAATCTTTTTAAAATAAAAATTCTTTCAAACATTCAATCAGAAAATTTGTAGTTTAAAATCAATTAATCATGTAAATTCATATATATCATTAATAATGAAACTCACTTTGAATGCCGTTTTCCTGGTCGTCTCCCACATTTTTATTCGATGAAGGAGTGCAAGGGTTACTACAATCTTCAGAAGCAGCACTATATGTTGACATCTTCAAATAATTCCAATTACTAAATGAATTAAACCCTTTAAAAAACGATTACTAAATAGCGGTTGATACCTGCACTTTTTGGACGATCGAAATTAGAACACGATTGATTTTTTTTTTTACCGAATTAGGGTAAAAATTCGGTGGTTAATGAATCCTATTAATACCTGCAATTCTTTGATCGAACTAATTGACGAACCACATAATTTTTACGCATGTAATTGATAAACTCGGTGATAGGTTAATTGATGATTGATCGGAATTGTTTAACACTGGTATTGGGAGATACGATCGTGGATTACGTAATAATAGGAGAGTGAGTTATTCAGTGGCCTTTTATGTGATAAATCAAATATTAAAAACAAATACACAATTACTAAATTGTCCTTATAAGATGAAAGTTAAAACAGATTGATCTAAAGGCTGTAAAGGTGTTCTCGCGGTTCTCGCAATTTCAGTGGTTCTCGCATGAACCGCTTTCTCTCTCTCTCTCTCTATTATATATATATATATATATATATATATATATATATATATATATATATATTACTTAACACAATAATTTGTATCAACAATTTTCTCGACTGAATTTAATAATTTCTCATAATAACATTTTTCTCATTTAACTTGATGTGAATAATTCATAATAAATTCTCTTATTTTAATAACCTCTTATTATCTCATTATATTCTCATAGGAATACTTTCTCGATTTAAAAGTTACGCTTGTAGATTATGTAGCCATTTAATAACACATAACAAAAGGGTTTTCATTGTTGTGACTTTTATTTGCAAAATTATTAAATTGACCGAAATTGATTTTGAAAGTAGGCAATTGACAGTAAACGAAGTGAAAGTGTTTTCAAGTTTAAGGAGGATAGTCACTATGAGTCGTATCCGTCTAGGTCTAGGTTTGGTTTTGAAGCACCGATTTAATTCATGTTCTAGGAGTTTAAGGGACTAGATTTTAACACCTCAAATTTTAATACAAAATATTGGCCAAAAATAAAACATTTTATAGATAGAAGAACATCCTCAAATTTGGATTTACAAAAACCTTGGTATGAAATCAGAGTATAAAAGTGGTGTTACAAAATAGATCATAACCAAGCTAAGACTAAATCCAATCTAGTGTTCTTCTAATCTAGGTCCCGCATCTCTATCCATGCGTACCTAAGCCTTCGATCCCGAACCTGAGTACATAGCAAATCAAAACAAGGAGTACGTGAGACAAAACGTCTCGTGAGCTACATGGGTTTAGACCCGATAATAAAATGAAGTGTCACGTTTCATATAACCACTCAATATACATATATATATCCAACTATCCAGTCTAGTCACCTGAGTGTGACCCTATCAACCTTGCTTACCTAGCAATCACGTCTAACTATCGGGTTGCCCCCGAACTAGTTAGAATCACATACATATCTAGTTATCGGGTTGCCCCCGAGCTAACTAGAAACAAGGTATCGGCAATAAGATCGCCCACGCTACCGATACCTGTCTTGCCCACCGGAATACGTCCAATGAGTAAGACTACTAACGTGGAAGAGTCAATGGGAAATCCATCCCAACTGCCCCTCAATCCACACCTCATGATCGGGAGTCGCCCGTATCATCACATCATCTCAATCTCATCATAACCCAATGGTTATGTCAATCTAGCTCTCGGCTATCACGTCTATCATCAAACAAGTTAGTTCAATACAACTATCGGTATAACTAACTACTAACTACTAGTCTACACAATTAAGCAAATAGACCATAACACAAGTAATAAAAATGTATTTCATAGGCAATGTACTCGGTAAATTTCCACACGTACTCACCTTAGTAACAAAGATGCTCCAACCGTGTTCTTGACACCAAACTCTTGCTTCCACAATTTCACCGACTCTCCAAGATGTCACCGAAAGCCTAATACAATGATCATACAATGTTTAACATCACAACCTACTAATAATGTATCCATTTATCACTAGATACCATCAACTAACACTATCCCCCAAATATGGTGATTTACCAACCCTAGGTTTAACCAACCTTTAAGATTCTTACAAATCGAAATCATACACTTGTTTCCTTTGTCAAAATACCATCTATTAAGTGTATACAACCTTTATTTAACCATTAATCACCAACCCAAGAACTAGGGTTTCAAACCCAAGCTTCTAAACCCATAGAACTAAAGCTACAACTACAAAGGATTGAAGATATACCTTTAATCTTCAACTAGGAGTGAAGAATCACAAGATTTGACCAAGAAATCTGCTCCAAATGATGATTTGCACTCAAAATCGTTCACAAACTCGAGAGGAAGAAACTAGTGTTTTTCCTTGCAATAAATGAGCTCAAACCCGCCTTTAATGCTGCACGACCAGACTTCGCGACGCGAACTTAGTTCGCGTCGCTAACTTTGCATTTCGTACGCAGACTTAGCGAGCGCTATCTCATCGCGAACTACTTCGCGCCCGATAGCCAAACTCCCTGGCCCGACTTCCTGATCGCGACCAATACTTCGCGTCGCGAACTTTCTAGGGCAGCAGGGCTGCACTTTTTCATCTTTATCCCGACCCGGTTTCGCCCATAACTCTCTCGTACGGTCTCCAAACGACACGAAACCAATTCCTACGTTCTTTAAACGATTTATCCTTATTTATCATATTTTATACAATTTATTTATTTACATATTTCGGGTCGTTACAACTATCTACCCCTTAAGAAGATTCCGTCCTCGGAATCTCATCATAGTTCACGAAATCCGGGTACGTCTTCTGAATCTCGTCTTTGACTTCCCAAGTCAAATTCGGCCCAAGTGAATGCTTCCACTTGACCAACACCAACTCGATCTCCTTATTCCGAAGCTTCTTTGTCTTCGTTTCTAATATAGCCTCGGGCTCCTCGATTAACCGGTTCGGGCCGTCAACCCGCAACTCTTGCAACGGAATAATATTTTCGACTTCCCCGATAAACTTTTTCAAATAACTTACGTGAAAGGTGTCATGCACACCTTGAAGCTCGGGTGGAAGTTCCAACTTAAAAGTTTGAAGCCCGACTCGTTTCAATATTTTAAACGGTCTAACATACCTTGGACTTAACTTTCCCTTCTTACCAAACCGCATCACACCTTTCCAAGGAGACACTTTCAACATGACCATATCACCGACATCCAAGTCGTATGGCCTTTTCTTCAAACCCGAATAACTTCGTTGTCTATCTTGGGCGACTTTCATGTTGGTTTGAATAATACCGATCTTTTCATTCGTCACTCTCACGATCTCCGGACCCGTGAGTTTCGTCTCTCCCGCTTCCAACCAACAAGATGGAGTTCTACATTTCCTCCCATACAACGCCTCATAAGGCGGCATCTTGATAGTCGAGTGATAACTATTATTGTACGAAAACTCGACCAACGGTAAATGTTCATCCCATTTACCACCGAAGTCTAACACACAAGATCTCAACATGTCTTCAACCGTTTGAATTGTTCTTTCACTTTGACGGTCGGTTTGCGGGTGATAAGTCGTGCTCAACCGCAACTTTGTACCCAACTCTTCTTGTAATGACCGCCAAAATCTCGAGGTAAACCTCGCGTCTCTATCGGATACAATCGATAATGGAACCCCGTGGAGTCGAACCACCTCATCAACATACAACTTAGCCAGCTTCTCAAGTGGCAACGTTTCCCGAATGGCTAAAAATAACGTACTCTTGGTCAACCGGTCAACTATGACCCAAATGGCATCATGACCTCTACTCGTCTTCGGTAAACCTACTATGAAATACATAGTTATATCTTCCCACTTCCCGGCCGGAACAACCAATGATTGAGCTACCCCATACGGTACTTGATGCATGGCTTTCACTTGTGCACACGTGGCACACTTAGAGATATACTTGGCCACTCTCGCCTTCATTCCGGGCCACCAATAAACCCGTTTCATATCTTGGTACGTCTTTGTACTTCCCGGGTGAATCGAATACTTCGATTTGTGCACATCATACAACAACTCTTTCCGGATGCCACCGAACTTAGGAACCCAAATACGACCGCCTACGGTCTTCAACCCTTGTGCATTTTCGAGAAAATGTTGGTTCTTACCTAACCGTTCTTGTCTTAACTCGTCTTTCCCATAACCTCTTGTTGGGCATTCTTGATTCTTTCGATGATGCTCGAGACGACTTCTATACGTGATAAAATTCCTCGGTTTGGTTTTTCATAGACCTTTCGGCTCAAGGCGTCGGCCACTACATTAGCCTTTCCCGCGTGATACACAATCTCACAATCATAATCGGCAATCAACTCGATCCACCTTATTTGTCGCATATTAAGATCTTTTTGAGTAAACACATATTGTAAACTTTTATGATCCGTGTACAACGTACACCGAGTACCATACAAATAATGCCTCCACAACTTCAAGGCAAATATAATCGCCGCCAACTCCAAGTCGTGTGTCGTGTACCTTAATTCCGCATTCTTCAATTGTCGCGAGGCATACGCGATCACTTTACCTCTTTGCATCAACACACAACCGAGCCCTTGATTCGACGCGTCACTATAAACCACAAAATCTTCCATACCATCCGGTAACGTAAGAATCAGCGCGTTACATAACTTCTCTTTTAACAACTTAAACACCTCTTCTTGCTTCTTCTCCCACACAAACTTCTCACTTTTTCTCGTTAACTTCGTGAGTGGAATCGCGATTCTCGAGAAGTCTTGTATAAACCTTCGGTAATAACCGGCTAATCCCAGAAAACTTCTAACCTCGGTAGGAGTTCTCGGAGGCTCCCAATTTGACACCGCTTCAATCTTGGACGGATCAACCTTAATACCATCACACGTCACCACGTGACCTAAGAATTGCACTTCCCGCAACCAAAATTCACACTTCGAGAATTTTGCATACAACTTCTCCTGTTTCAACACGTCTAGAACGAGCCTTAAATGACCATCGTGTTCTTCTTCGGTTTTCGAATAAATCAAAATGTCGTCAATAAACACGATCAAAAACTTATCAAGGAACGGTTTACAAACCCGATTCATCAAATCCATAAAAATATCCGGCGCGTTTGTAAGACCAAACGGCATCACTAGAAATTCATAATGACCATAACGTGTACGAAAAGCCGTCTTCTCGGTGTCGCCTTCTTTCACCCGAATTTGGTGATAACCCGACCTCAAATCAATCTTCGAGAAAAAACTAGCACCTTGCAATTGGTCGAATAAGTCGTCAATTCTCGGCAACGGGTAACGGTTCTTAATAGTTACCTTGTTCAACTCTCGGTAGTCGATACACATTCTCATCGAACCGTCTTTCTTCTTAACAAATAACACCGGTGCACCCCACGGTGACGAACTCGGACGAATAAAACCTTTATCTAACAAATCTTGCAATTGGGTCATCAATTCCCGCATCTCGGTGGGAGCTAAACGATAGGGAGCACGAGCAATCGGCGTCGCCCCCGGAACTAAATCAATTTTAATTTCGACTTGTCTCTCCGGTGGTAAACCGGGCAAGTCATTGGGAAAAACCTCGGGGAAATCCCGAATAATTTTGACATTATCCATTGACTTCTTTTCCTTTCGGCCATCTAATACATATGCAATAAACAATGCACAACCTCTCGATATACTTTTCCTCGCCTTAATGGCGGTAATCACATTAGGCATGTGATGTCGTTTCTCCCCATACACATACTCTTTCTCATTCTCGGGTGTCCTAATCGACACAATTTTCTTTCCACACAAAATCTTGGCTTGGTGCATACCCACCCTATCCATACCGATAACCACATCAAACGCCCTAATTCCCATGGGCAACAAATCTACCTTAAACTTTCTACCGTGTATTTCTATTTCACAATTTCTATAAATACATTCAACCATAGACGTTTTCCTGTCGGCTACTTCTATCTCATAAACCTCATCTAACATCTCGGACGGCACATTCAATTTACAACCGAACTCATAAGACACAAACGAATAATTGGAACCCGAATAAAAAAAATATGAGTTGGCAAGGAGTTAATGAACAGAGAGTACCGGACACCACATCGTGTGCCTCCTTCGCCTCCTCCCGAGTGAGTTGGAAGGATCGCCCCTTCACCTTAGCCGGCTCCACTTTCTTTTGAGCCGTGGACACCACCGATTCGGTCCCCTTCTTCGGGCACACATTTCTATAGTGCCCCTTCTCGTGACACGAGAAACACTCAACGTCGGCCAACGACTTGGCTCTACAATCTCGGGCTATGTGCCCCGCCCTTCCACAACTAAAACAAGATTTCGACTCCCCTCGACATATTCCGGTATGATTCTTCCCGCATTTCTTGCACGGGCCAACACTTCCTTGCTTAGAGAAGCTCGAGGTGAACTTCCCTTTTTTGAACGAACTAGAGCCGCTCTCGGCCTTCCTTTTCTCGCCCACATGGGCCCTCTCGGCAACCCGTGCCGCATTTACTTACTCAACACCCCGGGCGGCACTAATAGCCTCATCGAGTGAGACCGCCCTCTTAACCTCCAACTGATAATCCCACGGTAGCCCACTTGCATACCGAACCACTCTCAACCTCTCATCCGAGTAGGTTTTAGCAACAAACGGGAGCAATCCCGTGAACTCTCTCGAGTACTCTTCAATTGTCATATCACCCTTCTTAAGGGTCACGAATTTCACGTGCATCTTTTCCAAATCCTTTCGGGACAAAATTTCTTTTTCAACCTCGCGGTAAACTCATCCCACGACTTCTTCCCAATCACCTCCCTCCCGAGGGTCTCATACACGATATCCCACCAAACCATCGCGTCTTCTTTTAACAATTGTGACGCATACGTCACCATGTCGGTATCCTTGCACTTGCTACTACCGATGACCCTCTCGGTCTCTCGGATCCATCTCATGGTTACCTTCGGGTCCGAACTACCCGTATACACATTTGGCTTACAAGCCATTAAGGATTTAAACGAACAACCTTCTTTCACAATAGGCTTAGCCCTAGCATCACTTTGGCCACCCGTGGAGGATTTCCCCTCCCCGGTGCCACTACCCCCAGTTCTCTCATCCGACTTAGCCTCGGATTCACGGTCTCCACCCGACCTTTCACGGTCTCCAATAATACGGTGCACTTCTTCGGCCACCGTTCCCTTGATTTGATCGATAATAGTTTGGAGATCCGCCATGGTTACCGGAGTTCTATTAGCTCCGACCTCCGACTCACCCACCCGATGCATCGACGGTTGACTTTCTTGTTCAACCTCAACCTCTACATGAGGTATCTCCTCCACCCGGCCCTCCGGGGCTCTACCACTTCTACGCGTGGTCACCATTTCTTTCAATCAAGACTATACGAAAGACATTAAACATTTAGTACCTTGTGTACAACCCATTAGTCGCGTAAGACTCAATATCCAAAATCATATCAAATTTCATCGGTCCCCTAGGTTCAACCCTAAACTTAATATAAAGTCTCAAGGTCAACCTATGATCTTAAGGAATCTTATATTCCTAATGCTACAGTCTAAGACTAGGATGGTCATCCAACCTAATTCACTTAAACTATAGCTCTGATACCAAGTTGTAACACCTCAAATTTTAATACAAAATATTGGCCAAAATAAAACATTTTATAGATAGAAGAACATCCTCAAATTTGGATTTACAAAAACCTTGGTATGAAATCAGAGTATAAAAGTAGGTGTTACAAAATAGATCATAACCAAGCTAAGACTAAATCCAATCTAGTGTTCTTCTAATCTAGGTCCCGCATCTCTATCCATGCGTACTTAAGCCTTCGATCCCGAACCTGAGTACATAGCAAAACAAAACAAGGATTACGTGAGACAAAACGTCTCGTGAGCTACATGGGTTTAGACCCGATAATAAAATGAAGTGTCACGTTTCATATAACCACTCAATATACATATATATATCCAACTATCCAGTCTAGTCACCTGAGTGTGACCCTATCAACCTTGCTTACCTAGCAATCATGTCTAACTATCGGGTTGCCCCCGAACTAGTTAGAATCACATACATATCTAGTTATCGGGTTGCCCCCGAGCTAACTAGAAACAAGGTGTCGGCAATAGGATCGCCCACGCTACCGATACCTTTCTTGCCCACCGGAATACGTCCAATGAGTAAGACTACTAACGTGGAAGAGTCGATGGGAAATCCATCCCAACTGCCCCTCAATCCACACCTCATGATCGGGAGTCGCCCGTATCATCACTTCATCTCAATCTCATCATAACCCAATGGTTATGTCAATCTAGCTCTCGGCTATCAGGTCTATCATCAAACAAGTTAGTTCAATACAACTATCGGTATAACTAACTACTAACTACTAGTCTACACAATTAAGCAAATAGACCATAACACAAGTAATAAAAATGTATTTCATAGGCTATGTACTCAGTAAATTTCCACACGTACTCACCTTAGTGACAAAGATGCTCCAACCGTGTTCTTGACACCAAACTCTTGCTTCCACAATTTCACCGACTCTCCAAGATGTCACCGAAAGCCTAATACAATGATCATACAATGTTTAACATCACAACCTACTAATAATGTATCCATTTATCACTAGATACCATCAACTAACACTTTCCCCTAAATATGGTGATTTACCAACCCTAGGTTTAACCAACCTTTAAGATTCTTACAAATCGAAATCATACACTTGTTTCCTTTGTCAAAATACCATCTATTAAGTGTATACAACCTTTATTTAACCATTAATCACCAACCCAAGAACTAGGGTTTCAAACCCAAGCTTCTAAACCCATAGAACTAAAGCTACAACTACAAAGGATTGAAGATATACCTTTAATCTTCAACTAGGAGTGAAGAATCACAAGATTTAACCAAGAAATCTGCTCCAAATGATGATTTGCACTCAAAATCGTTCACAAACTCGAGAGGAAGAAACTAGGGTTTTTCCTTGCAATAAATGAGCTCAAACCCGTCTTTAATGCTGCACGACCAGACTTCGCGACGCGAACTTAGTTCGCGTCGCTAACTTTGCATTTCGTACGCAGACTTAGGGATCACTATCTCATCGCGAACTACTTCGCGCCCGATAGCCAAACTCCCTGGCCCGACTTCCCGATCGCGACGAATACTTCGCGCCGCGAACTTTCTAGGGCAGCAGGGCTGCACTTTTTCATCTTTATCCCGACCCGGTTTCGCCCATAACTTTCTCGTACGGTCTCCAAACGACACGAAACCAATTCCTACGTTCTTTAAACGATTTATCCTTATTTATCATATTTTATACAATTTATTTATTTACAAATTTCGGGTCGTTACATAATCGCTGACAATATAGTCAAGGTAAGTACTTTCGGGTATATTCGTCTCCACAGGGAACAATTTAGCTGATTAAATAAAATAAAACTAATTAACTAATCTGAACAAATAATTAAAAAGGGATTTCATTGTTGTGACTTTTATTTGCAAAATTATTAAATTGACCGAAATTGATTTTGAAAGTAGACAATTGACAGTAAACGAAGTGAAAGTGTTTTCAAGTTTAAGGAGGATAGTCACTATGAGTCGTATCCGTCTAGGTCTAGGTTTGGTTTTGAAGCACCGATTAAATTCATGTTCTAGGAGTTTAAGGGACTAGATTTCTCTCAAAACCTTACAATGTCTCTAATATAGTCTCTAGGAATTTCTTCTCAAGAAAATTATTTAAAGTCACACTCCTGCTTGTTATTCTTAACTAGGTCCGGCTTTCCGAGACCTTCTAATCCTAGGAATTTCTTCTCTATAGATCAGACTTTAAATTGTACCTAGGTTATCGGTATCTAGTCTCGGACCCCTATTTCTAATGAGTCGCTGACTACGTTAAATGGTATGAAAAGTCAGGGGAATTACTAGATCAATTGAATATTGTCAGTATTTTATCAACCAAGCAATAAACAAATTAAATAATGCGAAAGTAAAGGTTTAACAAAAAGGTTCTTTGTTAAAAACACAAATATTCAAACAATTGTTAGGGCAAAGCCCATGTCCCTTGTTATCTTATGATTACAAAACAAACAAGTGGGGCAGATCTCATACTGAGCTACTCAGTATAGGTCTGATACTGAGTAGATAGACGTCGATCAGATATGACAGCTCAAAACCTTTGAAGATGATCACAAATGAGTTGCACTGACCTACTCAGTATCGGTCTCATACTGAGCTACTTAGTATATTTCTGATACCGAGTAGAATGACCGAGTTATCCGTGCATGATCTTCTGCCCTCAACTTGTTGGTACTAGTGTTAAGTCTCAGTCCTATACTGAGTGGTCAGTATTGGGCACTCAGTATTGGAACTCAGTATTGAAACTCAATACTGAGTAGAAGGACTGAGTTAATATTTCCATGTTTACTTAATTAGTCAAATCTTTTAATCATGGTATGTATTTATTAGAATTGGGAGTTACATATAGAATAGGGTTAATTGTAAAACCTCTATACATTATAAATAGAGGTTTAGTCTTTAGTTGTTAAGTATCCTTTTGGATCCCGGTTGATCACTTGTGTGGATCACCGGTAACCCAATTCTAAATGTAACACTTTGTGGAGTGTTCTTGGTTATTCCGCAACCAAGAACACATTTTATACGTTTGTGCCTAATAAGAATAATCGTATGACGTATATGATCTTGTCTTTACCGATTTTATTAACAATATATGGGTGGTTGGGTCCTACAATTGGTATCATAGCGGTTCAAAGTTATCTACAACTTTGATGATCTTTTAACCCTATATATTGTTGAAGATCAAGTCTTTTCATATAGAAGAACTATGCAGAATTTTTGTCATTTTCTGCGCACGGGTAGAAGAAATGCCAGATCTCCTTCGTTAACAGTCGAATATGTGTGAAATTTGAACGGGGGGTTCTCAACACACAGACACACAATCTCACCGTTCAGTTTTGTATTTGAAGATTCGCGTAGAGCGATATGGTAGGCGCATCAGGTCATATATTTTGTTTTTTATTCCTTACCTGCTGGGCAGCCATGGAAGAAATATTGGCTCTCCTTCTTCAAACATCGAATGAGCGTGAAATTTTAACTGGAAGTTCACCATGATGTGTTTAATGTTTTCACCGTTCAGATCTTCAAAAGGAATCGTTAATTAAGAGATATATATTTTTGAAGATTATTGACGAATATTTATGGTATGTTTTTAATTCTGCGTAACTGTGATAAAACGGCTATTATATCTTTTGTAACCGTTGAATCTTCATGAATTTTGGATATTATATCCATAACACATACATGTACTTGGTATCAAAATATCAGACTGATCAGTAACATATACTGAGAGCCACATATTTTCAAAGTTGCTGGTTTTCTGATACTGATTGTCTCATACTGAGTGGTCTGTATGAGACTGCTGTGATCGTTTCAACCGTTGGATCCTTATGATTTTTGGATATGATGTTGAAGACAGGTATAGGTATGTTGTGTAAAAAATTCATAACGATCAGAAGATTATACTTGGAGATATGATTTTTTGAAGTTGCTGCAAAATTAGAGAAATGAAATTATGCATGCTGAATTATACAAGTGAGTATGTTTCACATATTTTTCTCCTTTTAGTCATAAGAAATCATCTTAAACTGAGGAAATCTATAAGTTGATTGATTCCTTAGTGATGTTTCAAGTCAAAGATAAAATATACCGAACAGTTTAAAGAGATGACTCTGATTCAGGGGGAGAAAACACAATGTGATATGTGTTTTCTTTATATGAAGCTAAAGTTCTTTTAAACTAAGATGTTCATGCTAAGTTATTCAAGGGGGTACGTGTCACACATTATTTTACAATCATTTGAATCATTTCAAACTGAGGAAATCTACTAATTGAATGATTCCTTAGTGATGTTTCATTACAATTCAAATCTACCGGAAAGTTTGAGAAAGGAGTCAATGATTGTGGGGGAGAAAAGTTAGTGTGATATATAGTTTCTTGAAGTACTCGGTGAATAAAGAATATGAAAAGATCTCAAAAAGAAGACGATACAAGACAAGATTGAAGATTGTTTTGTTATCATTAGATAGGGGGAGATTGTTAGGGCAAAGCCCATTTCCTTGTTATCTTATGATTACAAAACAAACAAGTGGGGCAGATCTCATACTGAGCTACCCAGTATAGGTCTGATACTGAGTAGATAGACGTCGATCTGATATGACAGCTCAAAACCTTTGAAGATGATCACAAATGAGTTGCACTGACCTACTCAGTATCGGTCTCATACTGAGCTACTTAGTATATTTCTGATACCGAGTAGAATGACCGAGTTATCCGTGCATGATCTTCTGCCCTCAACTTGTTGGTACTAGTGTTAAGTCTCAGTCCTATACTGAGTGGTCAGTATTGGGCACTCAGTATTGGAACTCAGTATTGAAACTCAATACTGAGTAGAAGGACTGAGTTAATATTTCCATGTTTACTTAATTAGTCAAATCTTTTAATCATGGTATGTATTTATTAGAATTGGGAGTTACATATAGAATAGGGTTAATTGTAAAACCTCTATACATTATAAATAGAGGTTTAGTCTTTAGTTGTTAAGTATCCTTTTGGATCCCGGTTGATCACTTGTGTGGATCACCGGTAACCCAATTCTAAATGTAACACTTTATGGAGTGTTCTTGGTTATTCCGCAACCAAGAACACATTTTATACGTTTGTGCTTAATAAGAATAATCGTATGACGTATATGATCTTGTCTTTACCGATTTTATTAACAATATATGGTGGTTGGGTCCTACAACAATCAACATAAATCCTAAGAATATCCAAACCTAAAACCTAAACTTCATCTGATCATAGCGAATATAAGATGATTAGCACATAGACATGCTAATAATCATCAAACAAACGTGAAGAATCATAAACATAAACATAGTAATGAATTAGGTCAAAAGTTATGAATCCATATCTGTAATATCGCTTAAATATGTTCCAGATCGCTGAAAATCGCGTCGCTATGTCCAAAATCGCGTCGCTGATGCGGAACCCGCATTAAATCGCGACGCTATCTGATAGCGACGCTATCTCTTCTTTTCTTTGGTAAACAGCGACTCGAATTCGCGCATGGCTCCAAAATAGCGTGATAGATAGCGTTGGTAGATAGCGGCGCTATCTATAGATAGCGGCGCTATCTTCTTCAGATTTTAGGATTTTCATTTTCTTGTGTCGTTTTGACCTGTTTTTGTCACTTTTTCTTCTATAGCCTGAAAAACACAATGGAGACTAGTTTTGAGTGATAACATCATATTCTAATCAATAAACACACACAAAAAGAAGTATATTGGCATATAAATATATGTATAAATATGCCAATATCAGTCCCCGAGTTTGGAACTGGGACTCAAAATCTCATACTTTATACTCATAACATTCGTTACGAATACTCACTAGTTCGGTTTGTTGGTTTCTCATTTTTGATTACATATTTTATGGTTGCATTTGATTACTCTATAATCAAACTCTTATACACAGGTGTGAGTTGGTCCCAACGTATACTCTTTACGCCCCCCCCCCCCCCCCCCACTCACACCCCTACTGATCAAATATTCATCGCTTATAAAAAAAATTTATTGCTCATAATAGATGTTAGCTTTCTCATTAGCATTCTCATGGATTAGGTTTCCTCAATTATAATTCATTTCCCTTTAATAATGTCATAATTATTTATCATTAATAATTATTTATTTTTATGACTCCTCATAAGTCAAACTTATTACATGTATTAGCACCACAACTCTTTATTTCGTGTTATGCATTCACGATTATCTCTTGTTCAACTCTGTGTATGAATTTCTCATTTTGGTTTACTAATAGTGTTTTTGGTATTATCATTACCATATAAAAATTGTTGTCGTAAATAAAATTCTCATCATATTCGTAGTGAATAATTCTCGTAAATTTTCTTTTGCCACTTAACTCATTATTTTACTCGTTGTGGGTTCCCCATCGTCCAGTTAGTGATATCTCAATATTTACAACTTTCATTAAGTTTATAGATTTTCATCTCTTGCTCAATTAATAGTTCTCATTTATTTCATATATTCGATGTTTTACCCCATCAGTTACATAAATGTAAAATTAACTCTATAAATTTTCGCAAAAATTTTCTCAATTCTCAAATCTTATACTCATTTTGTATTACTCCGCATGACTTCATTAATTTGTTTACTCATAGTTTCTCATCGTATTATATATCAAATTGCACGCACTTTACGCCAGTAAGTTCTTATTTACTCATATAAATCTCATTCAATTATTATTGTTTTCACCCTTTACTCAATTTAATGATTATGCATAATTGCCCAATTGTTCTTGCATTATAAATTTTCTCGTAATTTTAATGACTTCTCAATTATACGAGTTAAATTATTTTTAATCATTCTTACTTAATTACTATCTTACGTTTTTGACCAATTAATTAATATTACTCAATTTAATAAATTATCATTAGTGATTCTCACTCAATTTGGTTTAATTAGTTTTCACTTGATATGTTTGGATAACTCATTATCAACTTAAATTAATAATATCTTATTTAATTACTTATTATTTCCTCATAACAATTTAGTGATGTTTTTCAATTACACAATCAAGTGTATTATGAATATTATCTTCTCATTCAACTCCATTTAATAATTTTGTACAAATAAACCTCTTTATTTAATTCGTTTTGGATAGTTGCCCATTCATCATCGATTTATTTATATAATAACTTTTAAATAATAGAAATTAAGTTATTCTCAATTACTCATTATTTTTAAACATTCAATAAACTTCCTCATTACTCAATTTAGTTTAATACACTTCTCACTTGTTTTGATTTGATAACTCTTTATTGACTTGAATTGTTAATCTTTTGTTAACTTTATTTTCTCTATTTCTCGTGTATAACGTAATTGTTACATATATATATATATATATATATATATATATATATATATATATATATATATATATATATATATATATATATATATATACATATATATATATATATACATATATATATATATACATATATATATATATATATATATATATATATATATATATATATATATATATATATATATATATATATATATATATATATATATATATATATGTATATATATATATATATGTATATATATATATATAGGGTCCGGATCCGGTGAGGACTCTTTTCCCGGTGAGGACTGCGAGGACTAAAAAAAACTCTAAAAATGATCCAAAACAAAATTTATTCAAAAACATTTCATTTTTAAATATCAAAATCGTAGCCTATAAGATCCAAACAAAAAAAAAAATTCAAAAATGATCCAAAAAAAAATAAATATGCATCACTATTTTGATTCACAAAACAAATATGGATCATTGTTATGATCCGCAAAAAAAAGTGGATCATAATTTTTTTTCAAATTTTTTTTTTTTGGTCAAATGTAGTAATAATCATGGGAAGTTATATATATATATTTTTTGAATTTTTTGAAAATGTTTTGAGGTGTCCTCGCGAGTACTCACCGTTTTTTGAGTCCTCACAGGATCCCACTTCTAAAATAATAGGGGCCCTTTATTATTATCCGCACCTATCCCTGTCATGGTTTCGAGCTAGTTTCAAAAATTCCACTATCTCCCATCCTCATACCTTCCAAAAAATCAGACGAAATTTAAAAAAATTTAAATAATAAAAAGTATTAATTTCCTCCAAGTACAATTAACTCGAAGGTCTCATCTCATAAATAAAAGTATAAAATCGTCTCGTGGTTTAAATGCGGAATAAATACAAGTTTTAAAACAAAACATGTTTGACTCGAAATAAGCGTTTTTATCCAAATCCATAAATATAAAATTGAAACGCAGATCATCAACCGTTGACCTTCTCTTTGCCCTTGCTAGTACCTGCAAAATGGCGGGAAGTGGTTGGGGTAAGCCAACGCTGAGTGAATAATAACAAAATAAACAGGTAAGTACAAACAACTCAAGCCACATAAGTGATCCCTAAAGACTCTACTCAATTCTCGATTATTAGGCCTTTATTAATTCTCATTAGGTTCGCCAATGTCGTGACTATCACAACGCCTCTTGCGCCTTGTCACATCACCCCCTTCCAACACCCTCTCTAGGTGCCCCAAAGTACCACGCTGACAGTCGTGAAATGTACTTGGCTTATCTCTGGGAATAGTTGCCTATTAATCTCATATATCGTTAATTAGTTTTATTATGTGTTGACTAGACAACATGTACTCATATAAAACTAACAGCTCAAAACACATAGCACATCTCATATGCGTATAAACTGATAATCCAATCTCAAGTACTCAAATCAGTCACAAAATCAAAGCTCAATTGATATTGACGGATTTATACATATTTAAATCCGTCAATATTGTATTTTTTAGGCTTGTTTTATAATAAAAAGAAGTGTTTATGCCTAATTTATGATGTTGTTGATAAAATGCAGGTCAAAAGTCCAAATTATAGAAGAAAAGGGCCAAAAAGGTACAAATTCAGCAAATTCCGAAATTCAGACATTGTCGAGCCGCGCGAGCAGACCCATGTCGCACCATGTGGCGCGCGTGTGTCACTGTGTTGAGCGCTCGACGGACCTCTGGTCGAGTGCTCGAGAAAATCAAAAATAAGGCTATTTAAGCCAAAATTCAGCCATTTTTTGGGGATCTTCTTTTGGCAGCCGAATTTTGACCTAGGGATATCATTGTGGACGAATTTAAGGGGTTCAAGCTTCAAGATCTTCAATTCCATTCATATATTTCGGTTTTTAATCGTTATCGATCTTTATTATGTTTGTTCTATTGAATATTTACGTTTGTTTTGCGATGTTTAGCATGTCTATGTGCTAATCATTTAATATTCGCTATGATTAGATGAAATCTAGGGTTTAGGTTTGGTATTTTTTGATTTTAACATTGGTTTTGAATACTTGTTTTTATATCAAAGACCCTCTTGATTGAACTTTAAATATTTGTTTATTTATTATGTCAATTATTAATTTGTTTAGTTAAGTGACCACTATCAAACTAGTTAATAATTCCCTCGACTTTACATCTCGGTAACGTAGTCGACGATCCACTAGCTCTAGGGATTCGAGATTAAATAGTAATAACCTAGGTGAAATCAAGAGTCTAATCTTAGTAACGACCATGTTCTAGATTAGAAGGCGACGGATATCCGAACCTAGATATAATTAACAAGCCGAAGTGTGACCATAGTATGATTCTCTAGGAAAATATTTCTTAGGAATGATAATACGGTTATTGTTGGAAGCTAGAGATCACTGCTTACCTGACTTCTGGAACACCAATTAAATCGGGACTTAACCAACCAAACCTAGAACTAGATGGAATCGATCATAGTGAAAACTAGATAGAACACCAGTTTTAACACTTTGTCAACTTGTTTCAGTTTTCAAAAGATCAAATTTACTTTTTATCAGTTTCTTCATTTAATTAATTTAAAAACAAAAAACCCCTACTTTATGCATTCATTTAGATTAATTCATTAGTATTAAATTATTTAATCAGCTTAACTGTTCCATGCGGAAACGAACACCCGAAGTACTTACCTGAACTGTATTACTCACGATTAGGTCATACTTGCCTAAGAGTGTGGTAATCTAGAGAAGGCGTATTTAGCAGATTATTTTATAACTAGATTTAGCACATCAAGTTTTTGGCGCCGCTGACGGGGAACAGTTGCTTGATTAGTAAATTAGAACTAATCTTTTAATCGATCCTTGTTTAAGAATTTATTCTTGGATAAGTTATTTTATTTTTATTGATTCCAGTAAACAGTTGCGTTTTTAACAATTGTCTTGAGGTGTGATGGTGTATGACCCGTAGCTCTGACTTTGACCCGATATTACCGTATACTGAGCCAGAGAGACTTCTTCGCCAGCGACGTAGAGCAGTTTTAGCAGCGCAATACCTAGAGTCAATTCACTTTCAAAGTATTAACAACGCCATTTCTGAGATGGGAGATCAACCAAATGCTCCAGAGGAGCAACCCATGTGGAGTACTAGGCAGACACCACCAACTCCTCCTACTCCATCTATCACAGTCCCATAACTAAATAATATCAATTTCGAGATTAAAGGTCAATTCCTTAGTATGGTGCGGGATCTGAACTTCGATGGCGGATTATGCAATGATCTTAACAGACATCTTGAGAACTTTCTGGAAATCCGTGAGCTGTTCAAACAACGATACGTGTCATTGGATGCCATGAGACTCAGATTGTTTCCTTTCAGTTTAGCTTGGGATGCAAGAGAATGGGTTAAATCGTTAGAGCCAGGCTCAATTACGACTTGGGATGAACTCCGAAGTCGCTTCATTACTCGTTATTTTTCACCTGATAAGGTTGACAAACTAAAAACTGATATTATGGCCTTTATGCAGGATTCAGGTGAGAAGTTGACGGATACTTGGGAGAAGTTGAAGGGTCTATTGAGGAAATTCTCGAACCACGGTTTCGAGAAAAACAACATAGTACATATATTTTATAGGGGGTTGGATTATACATCTCGTTCCCTCCTCGATTCATCAAGTGGCGGGTTATTCAGGTACAAAACCACAACCCAAGCATATCAACTCATTGAGGACCTAGCTATGAACAGTATGGAATGGCAGACTGACAGACGAGTTGGTCAAGTGAATCTGGTGGATGATACACAGAATGATGAAGTGGCCGCCCTAAAGAACAGTCAACAAGCATTTGAACGAAAATTAGATAATATAACTAGTTTTCACACATCAAGTTTTTGGCGCCGCTGCCGGGTTGAGTGAATGTGGCGGATGATAGACAGAATGATGAAGTGGCCTGCAACATTCTCTCGAGGTGGTTGATTTGTCTGATTATCACGTTGGAAACCAGGGGGTTCGAGTTTCCCGGGGGATAGTTATTATTTTCATTATTATTGTTATAACCTCTGTTATAGTTGTACCCCTGATTGTTGTTGTTGTACCCTTGATTTCCACCTTGATAATTATTACGGTACCCATTGTTGATATAATTCAACTCCTCCTCTGCTGACATTGGTTGCTGTTGTGTGCAATCTTTGGTGAGATGTGGTCCTTTGCATTTGTCGCACCCAACCTGTATGGCATGTAAAACAACTAGTTATTTTATCTAATTTTCATTCAAATACCCGCTAGGCATAGCAGAAAACATCCCGGTGAAAGTCGATAAATTCATATTTCTGGCCAATTTTGTAATCTTAGATATACCAGAAGTGCCAAACGTCCCTCTTATCTTAGGGAGACCATTCTTGAACACCGCAAGTGCCATTATCTTAGTGGCCGAAAAACAGCTCAGTTTAGGTGTTGGAAATGATCGAGTTACTTTTTCCATTGAGAAAGCGATGAGACATACTTCTACCTCTAATGATACATGCAATTTCATCGACATCATCGATGTATGCATGGAGGAGGAAATCACTTCATTTCTCGACCTAGATTGTGATGACATCACTATTCATGGTGATGTTGCTCTAGACTCCCCCGAATCGATCCAAGATCTCTCAGAGCTCGAGGAATTACTTCGCCTTGACGAAGAGGGTTCGGAGGAAAATGAAGATGATATTGAAAAATTCGACCCTGAACAAAATCACCGAATCAAAACATCTCTAGAGGACCCTCCTTCAATAGAGCTTAAACCGTTACCTGACCACTTAGAGTATGCCTTCCTACAAGGAGAATCTGAACTGCCAGTCATCATCTCTTCAAACCTATCCTCTATTGAAAAAACCCAATTAGTGGAAATCCTGAATTCTCAAAAACATGCTCTTGCCTGGAAAACCGCGGACATCCCGGATATCAACCCTATCTTCTGTACACAGAAAATCCTGATGGAGGACAATTTCAAGCCAAGTGTACAAAGACATAGAAGGTTGAACCCGAATATGAAAGATGTGGTCAACAAGGAGGTTTTAAAACTGCTTGATGCAGGTCTCATCTAACCCATCTCAGATAGTCAATGGGTGAGTCCGGTCCAAGTAGTTCCGAAAAAAGGAGGGATGACAGTTGTTCGTAACGATAAGAATGAACTTGTTCCAACTCGAACTGTCACGAGGTGGCGAGTGTGCATTGACTACCGAAAACTCAATGATGCAACTCGCAAGGATCATTTTCCTCTACCTTTCATTGATCAAATTTTAGAGAGACTAGCCGGAAATAACTTTTATTGTTTCTTGGACGGTTTCTCTGGCTACTTTCAAATCTCCATCGATCCCGAGGACCAAGAAAAAACCACCTTCACATGTTCAGTACATTTGCATATAGAAGGATGCCATTGGGGTTATGTAATGCACCCGCCACATTTCAACTGTGCATGACATCCATCTTCCAAGACACGATCGAGGATTGTATGGAAGTTTTCATGGACGACTTTTCAGTCTTTGGAAATTCCTTCGATTCGTGCCTTGACAGTCTCGAGCGTGTTCTAATTAGGTGCGAGAATTCACATCTCGTACTTAATTGGGAGAAATGTCACTTTATGGTGCGTGAAGGCATCGTATTGGGACATAAAATTTCTGAACAAGGGTTGAGGTCGATAAATCCAAAATCGACGTTATTTCTAAACTCCCTCCACCCTCAAATGTTAAAGCAGTGAGAAACTTTCTCGGTCATGCGGGGTTTTACCGTAGGTTTATCAAGGACTTTCCCAAGATAACCCGACCCATGACTCATCTTCTTGAGAAGGACACACCCTTCGTGTTTGATTCCGAGTGTGTGGAGGCCTTCGATCTTTTGAAAGGCCGTCTCACAAATGCTCCTATCATGGTATCTCCTGATTGGGATTTACCATTTGAACTCATGTGTGATGTGAGTGATTACGCACTCGGTGCGGTGTTGGGACAGCGTGTGAACAATCATTTTCAACCGACATATTACGCTAGTCGAACACTCACCGGTGCTCAGGCGAATTACACCACCACCGAAAAAGAACTTTTAGCTGTGGTTTTCGCATTTGACAAATTCCGTCCTTATCTGGTTCTATCTAAAACCATTGTCTATACGGATCACTCTGCATTGAAGTACCTCTTCACCAAGCAAGACGCTAAACCAAGACTCATTCGTTGGATTCCTCTCCTACAAGAATTCGATATTGAGATCAAGGACAAAAAAGGAGCGGAGAACCTTGCTGCGGATCATCTATCCCGTCTCGAGAACCCTCATCTTGAGGAGTTTAATGAGAATGAGATTGATGATACCTTTCCTGAAGAATTCCTCGAGGCCGTAAATGCTTTACAAGACACCAAGGAAAATGACCCATGGTTCGCCGACTTTGCAAATTATCTAGCGGCGGGTGTTCTTGTGAAGGGATGACCCATCAACAAAAGGGGAAGTTCTTTTCTGACATCACACATTACCATTGGGAACCCCCATATCTTTTCTGAGTTGGTACCGATCTTATGCATAGACGTTGCATTTCCTGTAATCAAGCAAAGGACATTCTCAACGAATGTCATAAAGGACCTACCGGGGGCCACTTCGGACCGAACTATACCGCTCGAAAAGTGTTAGATGCGGAATTCTACTGGCCGACCATCTTCAAAGATGCCCACACTTTAGTCAAGACATGTGGTGCATGTCAACGAACCGGAAACATCTCCAAACGGGATGAAATGCCCCAACATGACATCCAAGTTTGTGAGATATTCGACGTGTGGGGTATCGACTTCATGGGACCATTCCCAAGTTCTCACGGCAACAAGTACATACTTGTGGCGGTTGACTACGTCTCCAAATGGGCCGAGGCAAAAGCATTACCAACTAATGATGCCCGAGCTGTAGTTAACTTCGTGAGATCCTTATTTTGTCGTTTCAGATGCCCAAGGGCTCTTATTAGCGATCGTGGCACCTACTTTGCAAATCATCTTATGGAGAAAACCCTCCAACGATACGGCGTCCACCATCGGTTCTCTACGGCTTATCACCCACAAACGAGTGGGCAAGTTGAGAACACTAATAGTGCCTTGAAAAGAATTCTTGAAAAATCCATTGTGAAAAATCCTAAGACGTGGTCTCAACGTCTTGATGATGCCTTATGTACATTCCGAACCGCCTTGAAAACTCCTAACAGATACACACCATACCGAATGGTGTATGGAAAACCTTTTCACCTTCCTTTTGAGATTGAAAATAAAGCATATTGGGCGATCAAGGAATGTAACATGGATGCAATCTTAGGAGGGACGGAAAGGCGCCATCAACTCAACGAGCTCGATGAAGAATGATTTCATGCGTATAAGAACTCCCTGATTTACAAAGAAAGGAGTAAGCATCTGCACGATAAGAAGTTAAAGACTCATAAGTATTTTGAGGCGGGTTATAAGGTTTTGATATATCAATCTCGCTATAAGTTTTCACCTGGAAAACTAAAGTCAAAATGGGTTGGTCCGTAAACAGTTGTCAAACAACACCCATCGGGATATGTCGACCTTGTTACCGAGAAGGGTGGTCATTTTAGTGTAAATGGTCACCGCCTTAAACAATACTACGAAGGAATGGATGAAGAAGAGAAAGAAGGAGAGGTTGTGCATTTCGCCTCGATGAAGGGAAGCAAGTAAGAAGAGCAACACCGAGTCAAGCTCTAGATTCATAAATCCATGAAGCGCTTCTCGGGAGGCAACCCGGGGTTATTAATATTTTTGTTAATTTTATTTCTGCATTCTTTATGGTAAAAAAAAAAATATTAAAAAAATAAAATAATATATATTAAAAAAATAAAAAAATAAATTAAAAAAATCGTTTTTTTTTTAGTTCCTTTTTGTCGAGTTCGCGACAATCTGTCGCTCCGCGAGACTAGTCGAGCAGAAAAGCCCCTATCGAACAGAATGGGTGTCGCATACGCGAGCAGGTCGTCGAGCCGCGCGACTCCATCTAGTAACCCTTGTCGCGTTCTCGAGTCACGCGAGCAGTCTGTTGAGCCGCGCGACAACCTCTAGTACCTTTTCGCGTTCTCGAGTCACGCGAGCAGTCTGTTGACCCGATCCAAATCCTCGATCCGGCTTCGCCGTGGTCGTGCCCTCGATGCCGGGCCTGTCGCGTTCCGCATCGCCGAGGGTTTAAAACCCCTCGTTTCTTTCTCAGTCGCGTACCAGACCCCCAAAACCCTAACCCCATCGCTCGTTTTCTTTTCCCAGTAGATCCCACCACCGAAAATCACCATTCCAGCCCTAATCTCCGGCGATTCTTCAATCCTTCTTCAATTCTATGGCATCTAAGGTTAATTTACTCTTCTTTTCATCATTTAATCATCTTTTAGGAGTAGAAATCTTAAATTTCTTAGGGTTTTTGACCTAGGTCCGAAAATTTGAAATTTTGTCAAATTGTTTGGATTTTGCTTATAGTTCTTGATAAGTTGAAGTTTTAGGTTGCAATATAGTCGAACTTATACTATATCTTGGTATCAAATCCGAATTTTTGAACTTAGATTAGTATATTGAGAAGAAAATTCATGAACTAGTGTATAAATTGAACCCAATTTCTGAAAATCATAAAGTTTAGGGCTTACAAATTACCACATTATGTTATACAATTTGTTTAAGTAGAATTAGTAGCAATACTTGTTCAATTTTATACAATGTGGCTCAAATTTTTTATTTTACACATTATGTTTGATTTTAGAATATAATTGTTAACAATTTGATGAAATTTTTTTTTTCTTACTTGAACTTCAATGAAAAATTTATATTAAGTGTTACATTAAATCACACTTAGTTAAACACAATTGTACAAATATGTTTACAACTAAGTGTGGGTAAGGCTAAACGGTAGTTTCAACTAATTTTATCACATCAAAAGAATTCGATAAATCAACTTTTAGTGTTAATTTAATTCACACTTAGTTAAACACAATTGTAAAATTATGTTTACAACTAAGTGTGGGTAAGTGAAACCGGTATGATCAATTAGTTTAAATCTTTTATCGGTTCTCTTATCTATTTTGAAGATTTTCTGTTATATAACACTTCTAATGAATAATTTTTTTTTTTTTTTTTTTTGTGATTGCTTGACAGAGACCAAGAGGTGCTGCCGGACCATCCAAGTCCACTTCGGTACATGAAGATGGATTTCCCAGAGAATTAATTGTACAGGGAAAACATATTTTTATGAACTTCAACACCATTCCTAACCCCGATACAAAAGAGAAAGGTAAAGCTAAGTATGAAGAAATCAAAAACAGATGATCAGTTGAACCGGGTAGAACTCTAGATTGGAAATATATGGAAGAAGTAAGAAGAGTTCAGAACCTGCGGGAATATTATCCACGATTTCTCTTGAATGCGAATGATGTACCGATAGTGAAGTGTAATGCATGGGAAGTGGCCTTAGAAATAAGAAAACCGATCTACTCGGAACTGGTTTACCAATTCCTATCATCCTTCCACTTCAACAAAGTAGACGCCAAAAAGGGTTTTGCAGTTCCTTGTATGCGGTTCTGGTTAGGGGGCGAATATCGGGAACTATATTTGAAAGGCTTGGCTACACGCCTTAAGCTCATTAAGGTAGACATGATGGAACAACCCGAATTTCAACATTACTTCCTTATGTGAGATGGAACCCGCAGATAATATCGATTATAAACTCATTTGGGCAGAAATTGGTGCCGGCGAGTATGAAAATGCCAATACAAAATCATCAAAAATGTACTCAACCAAGGATAAAGTCCTCCACCGGATAATTGTCAATACTATAAATCAAAAGAAAGACAGTAGAGAGAAAGTGGGTCAAATGGACCTTTGGTTATTAAGTCGTTTGAGGGATTCACGAGCTTTCACTCACTTGCCATATGTCATCGCCCAATTTCTGAGTGAAGTCTCGGGAAAAAAGGCCACCAGTGGTCTGTGTGGGGGCCAGTACATCTCCCGACTCGCAAAAACCTACGGTATACTTACTCCACGAGTTAAGGCTTCTTTAAAAACCCTAGAGATGGGATGGCTCGATGAAAACGCCTTAAAGGGTATGGGGGCAATCAAGAGAATTGAAAAGACCAAACATTATGAATGGGATTTTGTGGTTGAAAGAGCACAAGAGCTAAGGATGCATGAAGAAATAAGGCTAAGAAAGAAAGCAAGACGGGAACAGGGGTTAGAAAGTGAAGACGAAGAAGTGGAGCCGCCACTAAATCAAGAGGCGATGCAAGTAGACATGGAAAATATCATTCAAATTCAAAGTCAAGGTCAAGCATCGGGTTCTCACACAACACCATCCACATTTGACCCGTTTCAATCTCTTCAACAACTCGACCTGCGGATGGGTGGGTTTCACACCGATTTAGAAAATTTGCAGGTACAAATGGCGGGCTTACAAACTGAATTTGGTGGATTTAGTCAATATATGGGAGACATGAGATCACATCTTTAGAGAAGCTATTACCAAGGCGAGCGGTTGCAAGTATCTCAAAATTGGCAAGCTCAAGCCATAACAGCTCAATTCGGGCCGCACCAGTCTCCACCTACCGTACCAGTGGCCTACAACCCGATACCATATTGGGCTCTGAACATGCCAGCACCACCAAACTTCCAGTCTTATGATGAATGGTATCAGCAGCATGACTCGACACCGCATCGCGATGACCTTGATCATTGACCCATCTGTTTGTCTTTGAATTCGAACAATTCTATTTTCTTTTTATGTCTTTTCGTTCGATTGGGTTGTACTTTACCATCCAACTATGTTACTGCTTTATTTTTATGTTATGTTTTTACTTTTATGTGTGTTTATGTTGATTGTGATGTTTAGAACAAAATTCATGTTTGGAGTTGAGCTTGGAATTAGATCACATTCTTATGGAACACAACAGCATGGAATCAACACAACGCACCCCCAGGGAGTACCTTTCCTTTTGTCTATTTACTTTTAACCATTTAATTGAAATATAATTGCATTGGGGACAATGCAAAGCTTTAAGTGTGGGCATGGGGGTGGATTCCACCATTTGTATAATTCTCATAAAAATCATCTAAAAACATAAAAACCATTTCAATTAGCAAATTTTTTTTTAGACACATCTCAATACCTTAGAAAACAATTTTTGGACAATAAAGTCATTTTTTAAAAGTCAAAATTTTACCTAGCTTTTATGTGTCAATTTTTTGTGGGTTTTCATCAATCTAATTCTTTTTCTTTAACTCGTTAATAAAATCACTTCTTAACTTGGAAAATTTGAAATTCATGTAAATCTATAGGCATTGTCTTTTAGAAAATTAAGTTTAGCAAAGCTAACTCACGATAACGTTAGGTTGGATTAAGAGCTTTTAGTTTACGTGAATAAATTGCTAAATAATATACATGAAAAATTTGAGAATCGGTGAGAATATTCAACCGGCCTTGTGCTCCCGACAAGTACGCACGAGGGGTCCTTCAAACCTAGCATTCTAAGGTCAACTGATCTGGACATGTTGGTAGAAAGTCTTTTACGCGGGTTCACAATGTAAGCTGAGGTTCAAATCGATTCTTGTATAAATACCTAATTATATATTTAGGGGGAACAATTAGCCGACCTTGGGTTCCCGAAAAGTAAGCTCGCGGGGTCCTTTAAACCTAGCATACTAAGGTCAACTGATCTGGATATGTTGGCTGAAAGTCTTTTACGCGGGTGCTCAAAGAAAGTTGCGATTCTCTCTACTAAACAAAAGAATAAATAAATAAAACTGATAAACATGCAAATCATGTATGGAAGTAATGAAAAATAAATAAATAAATAAACATGCAAAACATGAATAAATAAAGAAAATGAGCTATGAAATGAATAAATAAACTAAATTTTCTTCTTTTAACCTTACTAGTTGGATAATTTTCATAAAGATGGTATTTATAGGTTATGCAAGAATGATTAGGATGTAAGTTAAAAGAAGTCTAATTAGCATAGTTGGAAAATTAATTAGATTTATGAAAAGTTAGCTAATGTCTTACAAAAACTTGGGCATAAAATATAGTGAAAATTTTAACTGTTAAATTGGACTAGTTTCTGAAACTTGTTGTGCTTCTATGAATTAAATTGAGACAAGTGTCGATTGTGTTAATTTGTTATCTAGCTGATTGAAATTTTTTATGATGATTTGCTTGAGGACAAGCAAAGTTGAAGTGTGGGCATCTTGATATTGACGGATTTATACATATTTAAATCCGTCAATATTGTATTTTTTTAGGCTTGTTTTATAGTGAAAAGAAGTGTTTATGCCTAATTTTTGATGTTGTTGATAAAATGCAGGTCAAAAGTCCAAATTATAGAAGAAAAGGGCCAAAAACTAACAAATTCAGCAAATTCCGAAATTCAGAGATGGTCGAGCCGCGCGAGCAGACCCCTGTCGCACCCTGTGGCGCGCGCGTGTCACTGTATCGAACGCTCGACGGACCTCTGGTCGAGTGCTCGAGAAAATCGAAAATAAGGCTATTTAAGCCAAAATTCAGCCATTTTTTTGGGGATCTTCTTTTGGCAGCCGAATTTTCACCTATGGATATCATTGTGGACGAATTTAAGGGGTTCAAGCTTCAAGATCTTCAATTCCATTCATATATTTCTGTTTTTAATCGTTATCGATCTTTATTATGTTTGTTCTATTGAATATTTACGTTTGTTTTGCGATGTTTAGCATGTCTATGTGCTAATCATTTTATATTCGCTATGATTAAATGAAATCTAGGGTTTAGGTTTGGTATTTTTAGGATTTTAACATTGGTTTTAAATACTTGTTTTTATATCAAAGACTCTCTTGATTGAACTTTAAATCTTTGTTTATTTATTCTGTCAATTATTAATTTGTTTCGTTAAGTGACCACTATCAAACTAGTTAATAATTCCCTTGACTTTTCATCATGGTGACGTAGTCGACGATCCACTAGCTCTAGGGATTCGAGATTAAATAGTAATAACCTAGGTGAAATCAAGAGTCTAACCTTAGTAACGACCAAGTTCTAGATTAGAAGGCGACGTAAATCCGAACATAGATATAATTAACAAGCCGAAGTGTGACCATAGTATGATTCTCTAGGAAAACATTTCTTAGGAACGATAATACGGTTATTGTAGGAAGCTAGAGACCACTGCTTACCTGAATTCTAGAACACCAATTAAATCGGGACTTAACCAACCAAACCTAGAACTAGATGGAATCGATCATACTGAATATTCTCTCTCATATTTGAACACAGTTTTAACACTTTGTCAACTTGTTTCAGTTTTCAAAAGATCAAATTTACTTTTTATCAGTTTTTTCATTTAATTAATTTTTAAACAAAAAACCCTTACTTTATGCATTCATTTAGATTAATTCATTAGTATTAAATTATTTAGTCAGCTTAACTGTTCCCTGCGGAAACGAACACCCGAAGTACTTACCTGAACTGTATTACTCACGATTAGGTCATACTTGCCTAAGAGTGTGGTAATCTAGAGAAGTCGTATTTATGAGATTATTTTATAACTAGATATAACACATCATCAATCAACAGCAATTCATGACATATAGCACGTAATCACGAATCGTAAGTAATTACAAGTTTATAGTGAGATTACCCACCACAATAACCGTAAGATCCTAGAAGTCCTTGGCACACGCACAAAGGTCACAACTCAGCTCCTAAAGGATCCAACGATGCATCACAATACTTGGATTAAAACTCAGTTCAAAATTATTTTCATCAGGATTTGACAGCACTCAGCACTCTTACGGAAACGGTCATAACTCCCAAACCGATCACTAGATTTGAACCAAATTTTAACAGTAGCTAGAAGACTCAGAGGACTACAATTCTTCAGAATATATCGAAAACTGAATCCAAAACGAAGTATCTTAAAACAGACTCGCTATACAGAAAAAGCTGCATCGAATACTCTTTTGACGAGCCGTCAGCGGCCACAGAAAGAGGACTCAGAAAACAAGAGATCAACTCGGGCCAACAATCAAAAAACGTATATTAAGTGTGACAAAAACAGGCCCGAACCTTGACGACAGAATCTGTCCAAAAACTCAGCATGTTTATAAAACCCGTTTTGCCAACCCGTCACCAACCCAATAAATCCCGAGGCACCTAAAATTGACACCCTAAAGAACTCAACATCTCAGTTTTCTAAAAATGTATAAAATCCTAAAACCCGAAACAATAAAAGAAAAGGGTTAGAATTTATACCCTTACGAGCCAATACGTGACGAAACACGAACACCCGATTCATCAAACTGTGACACCACCAACCATCTCGATTAGCTAATGACTTCTTGGCTTAAAAATGAGGCTGTCGTCAAATGGAGATCTCAGCCTCCAACCCAATTAATAACATGATCAGTTGCCTCCATGTGATTCGATAAAAATCAAAAACCAAGAAAGAAGAAAAAAACCATCCAAATTAACTTAGGTGCTTGCCTGCTAAAATCTTGTGTTTGCTCGGTTGTAGCGTCAATCCCAAGTACCAATCGATATAACCAATAACACCAACTCCTTTGTTGGTGGGATCATTACTATGACCTAAATAAAATAAAATAAAACTAATTAATTAATCTGAACAAATAATTAAAAAGGGTTTTCATTGTTGTAACTTTTATTTGCAAAATTATTAAATTGACCGAAACTGATTTTGAAAGTAGACAATTGACAGTAAACGATGTGAAAGTGTTTTCAAGTTTAAGGAGGATGTTCACTATGAGTTGAATCCGTCTAGGTCGATGTTTGGTTTTGAAGCACCGATTTAATTCATGTTCTAGGAGTTTATATAAGGGACTATATTTCTCTCAAAACCTTACAATGTCTCTAATATAGTCTCTAGGAATTTCTTCTCAAGAAACTTATTTAAAGTCACACTCCTGCTTGTTATTCTTAACTAGGTCCGGCTTTCCGAGACCTTCTAATCCTAGGAATTTCTTCTCTAAACATCAGACTTTAAGTTGTACCTAGGTTATCGATATCTAATCACGGACCCCTATTTCTAGTGAGTCGCTGACCACGTTAAATGGTATTAAAAGTCATGGGAATTACTAGATCAATTCAATATTGTCAGTATTTTATCAACCAAGCAATAAACAGATTAAATAATACGAAAGTAAAGGTTTAACAAAAAGGTTCTTTGTTAAAAACACAAATATTTAAACAATCGTCATAAATCCTAAGAATATCCAAACCTAAAATTAAACCTAAACTTCATCTAATCATAGCGAATATAAGATGATTAGCACATAGACATAAACATAGTAACAACCATAAACATAAACATAGTTGTTGGAATATGCTTCACGCGTATAACATATAGTTGTATGGGTTGTTGTTTGTGAGCCTAAAGGGTCACACACTTAAACACTAAACACCATAAGATATATAGTGTAATAAGGGTAATTACATTATATATTGATATAAGCCACTAGCTTGTATATATATTATAGTTTGATTTGATATTAATTGTTAATACTGAAACATAATAGTGAGCTTAATAGAAAGAACAAAAGGCAAGGGGCTAGAGTGAAATAATCATAAATGATTATGGGAAGTCATTAAAAGGGATTAGGGCAACCATAATCCCTCACTTCCTCCCATTCATGGCCGCACACCTCCACACCCTCTCTAGGGTTCTTTTGCTTCTTCTTGATTGCTCAATTGGACTAGCATCCCTTGGAGTTCTTGCCATAATGTTGTGTGGACTAGCTTTGGAGGAATTCCTCGTTGGAGTTCTTAGTTTCCATCCGTCGTCGATCATCTCCATCTGATTCATAATATACAAAGGCTTCAAGGGTATGCATTATTCATCTCAACTCTTTGTATTTATCATTAGTTTAATTGTATGATTGATATCAAGATCCGTTTATGGTGATAAACTATTTTCCGCTGCGTTTTGTTACTTGTAATAACCGAAAATCACCATTAATAGTAACAATCAAAGATGATAAAAAACCAATGTTTAAGCCTTAGAATCTTGATCTTGAGTGCTCCTATGGTATTTTTCGGCTGCCACTTCAATTAGGACAAAAGTTATGAATCTAGATCTGTAATCTCGCTTAAATATGTGTCAGATCGCTGAAAATCGCGTCGCTATGTCCAAAATCGCGTCGCTAATGTGGAACCCGCGCTAAATCGCGTCGCTATCTGATAGCGACGCTATCTCTTATTTTCTTCGGCAAACAGCGACTCGAATTCGTGTATGGCCCCAAAATAGCGTGATAGATAGCGTTGGTAGATAGCGTCGCTATCTACAGATGGCGGCGTTATGTTCTTCAGATTTTGGGATTTTCATTTTCTTGTGTCGTTTTGACCCGTTTTTGTCACTTTTTCTTCTATAGCCTGAAAAACACAATGGAGACTAGTTTTGAGTGATAACATCATATTCTAATCAATAAACACACACAAAAAGAAGTATATTGGCATATAAATATTTGTATAAATATGCCAATATCAAGATGCCCACACTTGAACTTTGCTTGTCCTCAAGCAAATCATCATAAAAATTATTTAATCAGCTAGATAATCAATTTAACACAATCGACACTTTATCTCAATTTAATTCTTACTAGCACAACAATTTTCAGAACCTAGTCAAATTTAGTAGTTAAAATTTTCACTATATTTTATGTCCAAGTTTGTGTAAGACATTAGCTAACTTTTCACAAATCTAATTAATTTTCTAACTATGCTAATTAGACTACTTTTAACTTAGATCCTTATCATTCTTGCACAACCTATAAATATCACCTTTATAAAAATTACCCAACTAATAAGGTGAAATAAAGAGAACTTAGTTTATTTATTCATTTCATAGCTTATTCACTTTATTTATTCATGCTTTGCATGCTTATTTATCCATTTACTTATTTTTCATTACTTTCATACATGCTTTGCATGTTTATTAGTTTCATTTATTTGGTTTAGTATTGGAAACCGCAACTTTCTTTGAGCACACGCGTAAAAGACTTTCAGCCAACATATCCAGATCAGTTGACCTTAGTATGCTAGGTTTGAAGAACCCCGCGAGCTTACTTGTCGGGAACCCAAGGTTGGTTAATTGTTCCCCCTTTTTTCGGAACCACTTGGACCGGACTCACGCAAGGACTATCAGGAAATGGGATAGATGAGTCCTGCATCAAGCAGTTTAAGAACTTCCCTCTTCATGACTTCCTTTATGTTGGGATTTAAACGCCTTTGTCTCTGCACACTAGGTTTGAAGTTTTCTTCCATTAAAATTTTATGTGTACAAAAAGAAGGGTTTATACCCGGAATATCTACGATTTTCCAAACTAGAGATTTTTTTTTTTAGATTTTAAAATTTTTATTAAATTATCTTTTTCGAGAGGAGCTAGATTATATGAAATACAGGCAAGTCCGATTCTCCCTGAAGGAATGCATACTCTAGATGATCGGGTAACGGTTTAAGTTCAAGAGATGGAGGGTCCTCAAAAGATGTTTTTATGCTGAGTTTTTGGTCAGGGTCGAATTTCTTAAAAACTACTTCATTTTCTTCCAAATCCTCTTTGTCAAGGCGAAGTAATTCCTCGAGCTCTGGGAGATCTTGGATAGATTCGGGAGAGTCTAGAGTGACATCACCATAGGTAGTGATGTCATCGCAATCTAGGTCGAGAAATGAAGTAATTTCCTCCTCCATGCACACATCGATGATGTCGATGAAATTGCATGTATCATCAGAGGCAGATGTATGCATTATCGCTTTCTCAATGGAGAAAGTGACTCGGTCATCCCTAACATTCTTGAATCCCCATTTAGGATTATCTTGTGTACGGGGTGGTAAACTGCCTTGCGGTCGTTCTTGTAAAGCTTCGGCCATCCTGTCCATATTTCTCTCTAAGCTTTGGATTGCTGCTTGCTGATTTCGGATAATCTGATCTTGTTCCTCATCTTTCTTATCTTGCTTCTCCATATACTTTTCAAGCAGGATTTCCAATGAGGACTTCGCTCCTTGAACTGCAGCATTTTCTCGTGGTGGTTGATTTGTTTGATTATCGCGTTGGAAACCAGGGGGTTCGAGTTTCTCGGGGGATAGTTATTGTTTTGGTTATTGTTATTATAACCTTTGTTGTTGTTGTACCCCTGATTGTTGTTGTTGTACCCTTGATTTCCACCTTGATAATTGTTTCGGTACCCATTGTTGATATAATTCAACTCCTCCTCTGCTGACATTGGTTGCTGTTGTGTACAATCTTTGGTGAGATGTGGTCCTTTACATATATCGCATCCAACTTGTATGGCATGTAAACAACTAGTTATTTTATCTAATTTACGTTCAAATACCTGTTGGTTGTTTTTTAATGCGGCCACTTCATCATTCTGTTTATCATCAACAAATTTTAGTTGTCCAATTCGTCTGTCGGTCTGCCATTCCATACTGTTCATGGCTAGGTCCTCAATGAGTTGATATGCTTGGGTAGGGGTTTTTACATGAATAAGCCACCACTTGACGAATCGAGGAGGGAACGGGATGTGTAATCCAATCCCCTATTAAAGATGTGTACAATGTAGTTTTTCTCGAAACCGTGGTTAGGGCATTTTCTCAATAGGCCTTTCAACCTTTCCCAAGCATCCGTTAATTTTTCACCTGACTTCTGCATAAAAGCCATAATATTAGTTTTCAATTTATCAGCCTTTGCTGGAGAAAAATAACCAGTAATAAAGCGACTTCGGAGTTCATCCCAAGTCGTAATTTAGCCTGGCTCTAACGATTTAACCCATTCTCTTGCATCCCCAGTTAAACTGAAGGGAAACAATCTGAGTCTCATGGCATTCAACGACACGTCTCATTGTTTGAACAGCTCACAGATTTCCAGAAAGTTCTCGAGATGTCTGTTAGGATCATTGCATAATCTGCCATCGAAGTTCAGATCCCGCACCATACTAAGGAATTGACCTTTAATCTCGAAGTTTATATTATTTAGTTCTGGGACTGTGATAGATGGAGTAGGGGCAGTTGGTGGTTGCTGCCTAGTACTCCACATAGGTTGCTCTTCTGGAGGAGGTGGTTGATCTCCCATGTCCAAAGTAGGATTATCGATAGTTTGAAAGTTGATTGACTCTAGCTATTGCGCTGCTAAAACTGCTCTACGTCGTTGGCGAAGAGGTCTCTCTGGCTCAGTATACGATAATATCGGATCGTAATCAGAGCTACGGGTCATACACCTGCAAACCTCAAGACAATTGTTAAGAACGCAACAGTTTACTAGAATCAATAAAAAATAAAGTAACTTGTCCAAGAATAAATCCTTAGACAAGGATCGATTAAAAAATATTAGTTCCAAATTACTAATCAATCAACTGTTCCCCGGCAGCGGCGCCAAAAAGTTGATGTGTGAAAACCAGTTATAAAATAATTACTTAAATACGCCTAATCTAGATTACCACACTCGTAGGCAAGTATGACCTAAGCGTGGACAATATAGTCAAGGTAAGTACTTTCGGGTATATTCGTCTCCACAGGGAACAATTTAGTTGATTAAATAAAATAAAACTAATTAACTAATCTGAACAAATAATTAAAAAGGGTTTTCATTGTTGTGACTTTTATTTGCAAAATTATTAAATTGACCGAAATTGATTTTGAAAGTAGACAATTGACAGTAAACGAAGTGAAAGTGTTTTCAAGTTTAATGAGGATATTCTCTATGAGTCGTATCCGTCTAGGTCTAGGTTTGGTTTTGAAGCACCGATTTAATTCATGTTCTAGGAGTTTATATAAGGGACTAGATTTCTCTCAAAACCTTACAATGTCTCTAATATAGTCTCTAGGAATTTCTTCTCAAGAAACTTATTTAAAGTCACACTCCTGCTTGTTATTCTTAACTAGGTCCGGCTTTCCGAGACCTTCTAATCCTAGGAATTTCTCCTCTAAAGATCAGACTTTAAATTGTACCTAGGTTATCGGTATCTAATCTCGGACCCCTATTTCTAGTGAGTCGCTGACTACGTTAAATGGTATGAAAAGTCAGGGGAATTACTAGATCAATTCAATATTGTCAGTATTTTATTAACCAAGCAATAAAAAGATTAAATAATGCGAAAGTAAAGGTTTAACAAAAAGATTCTTTGTTAAAAACACAAATATTCAAACAATCGTAATAAATCCTAAGAATATCCAAACCTAAAACCTAATTTCATCTAATCATGGCGAATATAAGATGATTAGCATATAGACATGCTAATAATCATCAAACAAACGTGAAGAATCATAAACATAAACATAGTAACAATCAAAGATGATAAAAAACCAATGTTTAAGCCTTAGAATCATGATCTTGAGTGCTCCTATGGTATTTTTCGGCTGCCACTTAAATTAGGTCAAAAGTTATTAATCCATATCTGTATCGTTTTGACCTGTTTTTGTCACTTTTCTTCTATAGTTTGAAAAACACAATGGAGACTTGTTTTGAATGATAACATCATATTCTAATCAATAAACACACACAAAAAGAAGTATTTTGGCATATAAATATATGAATAAATATGCCAATATCAGTCCCCGAATTTGAAACTGGGACTCAAAATCTCATATTTTATACTTATAACAATCGTTACGAATACTCACTAGTTCGGTTTGTTGGTTTCTCATTTTTGATTACATTTTATGGTTGAATTTGATTACTCTATATTCAAACTCTTATACACAGGTGTGAGTTGGTCCCAACGTATACACTTTACCCCCCCCCCCCCCACACCCCTACTGATTAAATATTCATCGCTTATAAATAAAAATTTATCGCTCATAAGATGTTAGCTTTCTCATTAGCATTCTCATGGATTATGTTTCCTCAATTATAATTCATTTCCCTTTAATAATGTGATAATTATTTCTCATTAATAATTATTTATTTTTATGACTCCTCATAAGTCAAACTTATTACATGTATTAGCACCACAACTCTTTATTTCGTGTTATGCGTTCACGATTATCTCTTGTTCAACTCTCTGTATGAATTTCTTATTTTGGTTTACTCATAGCGTGTTTGGTATTATCATTACCATATAAAAGTTGTTGTCGTTAATAAAATTCTCATCATATTCGTAGTGAATAATTCTCGTAAATTTTCTTTTGCCAATTAACTCATTATTTTACTCGTTGTGGGTTCCCCATTGTTCAGTTAGTGATATCTCAATATTTAAAACTTTCATTAACTTTATAGATTTTCATCTCTTGCTCAATTAATAGTTCTCATTTATTTCATATATTCGATGTTTTACCCCATCAGTTACATAAATGTAAAATTAACTCTATAAATTTTCGCATAAAATTTTCTCCATTCTCAAATCTTTTACTCATTTTGTATTACTCCTCATGACTTCATTAATTTGTTTACTCATAGTTTCTTTTCGTATTATATATCAAATTGCACGCACTTTACGCTAGTAAGTTCTTATTTACTCATATAACTCTCATTCAATTATTATTGTTTTCACCCTTTACTCAACTTAATGATTATGCATAATTGCCCAATCGTTCTTGCTTTATAAATTTTCTCGTAATTTCAATGACTTCTCAATTATACGAGTTAAATTATTCTTAATCATTCTTACTTAATTACTATCTTACGTTTTTTACCAATTAATATTACTCAATTTAACAAATTATCATTAGTGATTCTCACTCAATTTGGTTTAATTAGTTTTTACTTCATATGTTTGGATAACTCATTATCAACTTAAATTAATAATCTCTTATTTAATTACTTATTATTTCCTCATAAATCTCAATTTAGTGATGTATTTCAATTACTCAATCAAGTGTATTGTCAATATTATCTTCTCATTCAACTCCATTTAATAATGTTTTATAAATAAACCTCTTTATTTAATTCGTTTTGGATAGTTGCCCATTCATCATCGATTTATTTATATAATAACTTTTAAATAATAGAAATTAAATTATTCTTAATTACTCATTATTTTTAAACATTCAATAAACTTGCTCATTACTCAATTTAGTTTAATACACTTCTCACTTGTTTTGATTTGATAACTCTTTATTGACTCAAGCCACATAAGTGATCCCTAAAGACTCTACTCAATTCTCGACTATTAGGCCTTTATTAATTCTCATTAGGTTCGCCAATGTCGTGACGATCTCAACGCCTCTTGCGCCTTGTCACAACACCCCCTTCCAACACCCTCTCTAGGTGCCCCGCAGTACCACGCTGACAGTCGTGAAATGTACTTGGCTTAACTCCGGGAAGAGTTGCCTATTAATCTCAAATATAGTTAATTAGTTTTATTATGTGTTGACTAGACAAAATGTACTCATATAAAACTAACAGCTCAAAACACATAGCACATCTCGTATGCCTATAAACTGATAATCCAATCTCAAGTACTCAAATCAGTCACAAAATCAAAGCTCAATCAACTGCAATTCACGACATATAGCACGTAATCACGAATCGTAAGTAAGTACAAGTTTATAGTGAGATTACCCACGCCAATAACCGTAAGCTCCTAGAATTCCTCGGCACGCACAAAGGTCACAACTCAGCTCCAATAGGATCGTACAGTGGATCACAAGACTTGGATTAAAACGCAGCTCAAAATTATTTTCAGCAGGATTTGACAGCACTCATCACTCTTACGGAAACGGTCATAACTCTCAAACCGTTCACTATATTTGACCCAAAGTTTAACAGTAGCTAGAAGACTCCGAGGACTACAATTCATCAGAAGATATCGGAAACTGAATCCAAAACGAAGTATCCTTAAACAGACTAGCTATACAGAAAATGTTGCACCGAATGCTCTGTTGACGAGCCGTCAGCGGCAACGGAAAGAGGACTCAGAAAACTATAGATCAACTCGGGACAACAATCAAAAAATGTATCTTAAGTGTGACAAAAACAGGCCCGAACCTCGACGACATAATCTGTCCAAAAACTCAGCATGTTTATAAAACCCGTTTTGCCAACCCGTCACCAACCCGATAAATCCCGATGCACCTAAAATTGAGACCCTACAGAACTCAACATCTCAGTTTTCTAAAAAATGTATAAAATCCTAAAACCCGAAACAATAAAAGAAAAGGGTTAGAATTTATACCCTTACGAGCCAATACGTGACGAAACACGAACACCCGATTCATCAAACCGTGACACCACCAACCATCTCAATTAGCTAATGACTTCCTGGCTGAAAAATGAGGCTGTCGTCAAATGGAGATCTCAGCCTCCAACCCAATTAATAACATGATCAGTTGCATCCATGTGATTCGATAAAAATCAAAAACCAAGAAAGAAGAAAAAAAACATCCAAATTAACTTAGGTGCTCGCCTGCTTAAATCTTGTGTTTGCTCGGTTGTGGCGTCAATCCCAAGTACCAATCGATATAACCAATAAAACCAACTCCTTTGTTGGTGGGATCATTACTATGACCTAAAATAAGCTAAACATCGTAACCTACACAACTTCTCAATTTCTCACGTGGCTTTGCGTCATCAATTTCTTCCACCGCCGTCTCCTCTTTTTTCTTTTCTTTTTATCGGATGGTTATATATCAAATGTCTCTACTCGCTGCCGCCGTACAATCTCTTCCGAAGGAATAAACGTAGATACGGCCGAATATTAGCAAACGGGGTTTTCAAGAAGTGATTAGGTTTAAGGTAGGATACATGATAATCTTTTAAACCCGCTATACGAAAGCCCGGGGCCATGGCCTTTGGCCGGCCCGACCCACTAATACACCACTCACTTCTTGATTATTACACCGCTTAAAACCCGTGACAAGCTATTTAATTGCATTAATAGTATATGAATGTCTATAAAATAATAAAGTGGTTAAATAATTAAAACGTCTAAATACTTAACGCGTCTAATAAATTATTGTCTAATTTAATTAACGTCTAATAAAAACGAACCGTCTAAATTCATTATAATTAATTTACTAGTTATTCATTTTAAACTTAAATATGATGATGAAATCAATATTATTTAATTATTAAAATATCAGGGCGTTACAATGAGATATAAATGTGAATTGTATGCTAGATTAGAGCTATTTTTTTATAATACCGGTAGTTAATTACATACTTTTAGGGTGTGTGTTAAGAGGACGATGTAGACTTAGGTGCTGTTTGTTTTTTCCAAAAAGGTCTGCGGGAGGTCTTTTGTCTGTGCGGCGCAGACGACGGGCAGAAAAGCACTCACGCAGATGTTTGTTTTTTGGAAGCCCGCAGATAAAAAAATGTCTGCACAAGGTCTTCTCCATGCAGACTTGGACAAGAGCTTTTTGTGTCTTCTCAACTTAAAAACAAAAAAAAAAACAAAAGGATTGTTCCCTCCCATCGCAAAGCAGCTCCCTCCCATGGCAAACCAAATCCATCGCTCCTCTACCCATGTACACACAAAGCAGATCTCGTCACTCCTCCGCCGTTTCGTCATCTCCACTGTCGCCGGAGATCAACTGTCCTGCTCCTCCGCCGTCTCCTTCTCCTTCTCCACCATCTCCTCCTCCAACGTCTCCTTTTCTCTCTCTCGGCGGTGATCTCTCTCTCTGTCACCTCTCTCACACCGTCACCTCTCTCTCTCCTCTCTCTCTCTCTCGTCTCTCTTTCTCTTCGTCGTTGTCTCTCTCTCTCCCTCCGCCTCTCTCTCTCCGCCCCTATCTCTTTGCCTCTCTATCTCTCTCTCTCTCTCTCTCTCTCTCAATGTTGCCCTAATTTTATCTCCAATTTCGCACTAATTTTATCCCCAAATTTACCTAATTTTGCCCTAGTTGTCATTTTGCAGACCTTCTTTATGAAAAAAAACAAACAATTTATTTTTTATGTTTTGCAGACCTTTAGTCCAGCTTTTTGATGCAGATCATGGCAGACGTGGTCCGCAGCCCGCAGATCTTTTTGCTATAAAAAAACAAACAGCACCTTAGAATGCTAGACCCAACCTTATTTCATGTTCCTTGTTTGGTAGTTGCGTTAGTGTAGGGACTTGTATTTGACTGACTAAAGGGTTTAATTAATATGCATTCGTTTATAATTAATTATTGGTAATGTAAACGAAATGACCTAACTCTAGAATGCCATTATTAAGAAAATGAGATGCATGACATATGTATATACATATGTATGGATATGTTTAACTGATTAATACGTGTTTATTTATATATAGATTTCACCTCATGATTTATAGAGATTATAGCAGAAATTAGTGTGAGTAAACAATTTGGCGACGTAAATTATATCTTAAACTACTTGAGTTGTCGAATGTGTTAAAATATTAAAGTATATTTTTGAGAGACAATAAATATTTCGTATAATAATGAAGTATCAACTTATGTTTTCGGGAAATAATAAACTTCATTTAATAACAAGTATTAAATTGTGATACATGGGAAAATGAGAAAGTATTAATACTGATGAAGAACAATATATCACATTAATAAAGGAATATCAAAATTGTTCTTAGGAGAAGCACTAGAAGACTATAATGAGAAAATATTAATGTATAATAAGAATGGGAGAGTATAAAACTTATGCGTTTAATAAGAAAGTATAAAATGATAAAATATTTAAATCGAGCAATATGACTAATGAGCTTCTGAAATTATATTAGTTATGATAAATAGGGAAAATATACGTATGAAAAAACATTAAAACGTGAGTATGAAGAACATTAACAATTTCATTTAATATGAACTATGAGTGTGTCGGGTGTTAAAATTTTGTTTAAAAAGAAAATGAGAGAATAAAATATTATGCTTTTGTAAAACATTAAACCGAGTTAAATAAGAAGTCATGGAAAATATTAAATAATGTTTAAGTGTAACACCCCGAAACCCGACATAGTATTTGTAAAACATAACTCCCTAATTAATTAAACGTCTAATAATTATTTTTTCTAGTTTAACACGTTAGCCCCGATCCGGCGATTAATATAAAATTACACCGGGACACTCTCATGCTCATAGCAAACGAGCTGTTTATTTACAGGTCGGCTAAGTAATACGAACCGACCTATCCTATTAATTAATAACGTCGAATTATCAAATTAGATTTAATTCCATATTACTAAAATTTATTAAAATTAATTATCTAATTTCCAGGGCGTTACAATAGAAATGGTGACACGAGAGTGGATAAGCTCCACTGAATCATGAAGAGAATTTTAAGTCAGTCTCGGCACCTCATGGTGATGATGGAGAGGGTTTCGATTTAGATGTAAACCAATCCCGGTAGCTTTGGGAATTATTCATAATCTGTTTAATCAGATGAAAGAAGTAGAGAATAAAGTTGTGAGCCGGATCACGGATGATCGAATGAATGAAACTAGGTGGAATGATTTCAATTCATGTGTAAAGAATAAGTCAACAAGTGGCGAAGCTCATAATGGGAAGTCTTCGACGGAAGAGAGTAGCGATTCCAGGTCAGGAGAAAAGGGAAGGATGTTCGTATAAAACATTCGCAAGGTGTAAGACGACGCGTATCTTGGAAGTTCCGAGACGGGGGTCACGATTTGGTGGATTCGAGAGACTGGACAAGTGTTAGAGGGTAACAAATGAATGAAGAAAGGTATAGTGACTTTTGCATCGCGATTATTGAAGAGCGAGGCATTGTCCTGGTTGAATGTGATGTACGAGAATTTGGGAACGAGAGCATATTACAAGATGTCATGGAAGGAGTTCGCGGACAGCTGATAGGGAAGTTTTGCCCCGGAGGATGCCGAGAAGAGTTTCTAGGAGAACTCATTGCTAGGAATGTGGAGAAGGTGATTCAATGAAAGATCCTTGACTCGTCATCAAGTGGAGAGGAGAGGAAGATCGATAGTAGCCTGGGATCAGCAAAGAAAGAAAATTTCAGACGAAGTTCACAAAATCATAATGGTGTGGGCGGTGCGAAGGTGTGGCAAAGGTTATCATGTCAAAGGTAAAGCGAGCATGGTTGATCCATATATATAACTTGATGATTATGCGGTTGGCGGGTTATTTGTTTATTTGTCTAACGGTTTGGTGCTTATGTGAAATGGCCTATAGAAATTATAGACGAGTCGTATGTTGTGGAATTGTTATTGAGGGATGATATTTTTGGATGAGTTGGCGAGTGGTTACTCGTGAATAATTAGGTTATAAAAGGTGATGCCATTATTTAATATCAAAAGGTGAATCACGAGAATAGTAAATGATTTCAAGGAAAGGGTGGTAGTACAAGGAAGTACAAAGACTTCGTGGGAATAGTATATATTGATGGGAAACCATAGAAGGGAAAAGTTCAAAAGTGAAATTGTAACATTTTGCGGGAATAAGGATAAGTGGTGTAGTATTATCATATGAGAATGGTAAAGAAAAGAATGATTAAAGATATGGTGATGTTTTAAAACTCTTAAAAGGAATTATGTGGAAAAGAGTAAGTGTCGGGGATGACAATAATTAGATATTTGGAATGAATGATGGAATGATTGGCAAATAGTCAGAGTAAGGGTATGTGTCAAGGATAATGGATACGATGATAGAAGTGAACAAATTGAAAATTGGTGAAAGTTTATAGCTAAAGTACGATGATTTATGTCATGGTCATGGTGTGAGACTACGATTGGGAAAGAAATATTCTAAGTCTCATGATGTCTAAAGAGTTGAGCGTTTGAGTTATTGGCTAATAAATGATAAGACACAAGTTGTATATGTAGACTGGAGTCGATTGTTAACTTAAGATGACCGGGTTGGCCGGTGAATTATACCTAATGGAATGAATTGGTGGTCACTCTAGTGGTGACAAAAAGATTGGAAATTTTTGTGATTAGAAAATGAACCGATTAAGGACGGTTAATGGGTAAGTGAAATAGTAATTAGCATTAGGGATGATTATGGGTATACCGTGGGGTATAATGCATGAGTGAAATATATAAGGCCAGAAAAGGCATACGTTATTGGAAAGCTAATGTGTATGTGAAATGTGTTAAGTTGTAGGTCGGATAAAGAATGCGAGTAATTATGAAAGAAAATGATAACATCATGAGATGAGAATGTGCTAATTGCATGATGAATAAATAGGTGTTTGAATGTGTAAGAAAGTGGTAAAGTTATGTGATGCATACTAGTATGATATGCAAGATGGAATGAGAAATATTGGATCTCGTTAGATCGGAGGCTTTTCGATTAGCGAGATTGGATGAGTCACTTAGGATTGCAGGCTTTCCAATCATTTTGATAGTTTGGACATTGATGAATTGGAGGCTTTCCGATCATCTCGGTTTGATGATATGATTCTATGTGTCCGTGTTATGAAGCTTGTATTTGGCGTATACAGAACCGTATGGTTACTGATTATTGTTATGATTTTATGGTAAGTGAGAACTTAAAACGCGGGTTACGTTTGAGTACATGAATCCGTAGGTGGTGGCAACAATTTATGGTTATGAAACTTGGGTGCTTTTAGTAGGTAATTATTATTAGTAACCGAGATATGGTTAAAGTGGTTTGGTGATATGGGAGAAGTCGGATAGAGAATCTAATACCAGTGATTGAGAAATGAGGATTATGAAAATGATAAATATGGTGCAAAATGATTGGAAGTTAACAAAATAACGGTATATATATAACCTAATAAGGATTAAGAAATGGTAAGGGCTTGTATGGCCTTAAGTAAAGATGGAAAATTCTTATTTATTTTGAAAAGATTGAAATTTTGGGAACGAGAATGATTGTTAAGGGAGCGGAAATTAGTGGAACCGGAAACGATAAGTTGAGAAGTAGAATCTCGTGAGTAAGGAAATTGTGAGTTTGGTAAAGGTATGGTTGACTTTTTGCATAAGTCAAGATTAGGCAGGTTCGCGAATAGACTTTTGTCAAAGCTGGACTTTCACTTTCGTTTTCGATATTTACCTAAATGTAATGGTATGTTATATCACTTATATGTGCATGGAAGAGTTAGTTAGATAATCAAAAGTATTCTAGGCGGATTGCGCCATGTTGACCCGTTTGAGCCTAACGGGGTTAAGTGGATGTTTAAATGCGTAATTGTTCTTGGCTTGTAATTGGAAAGGCCGATTGTGACGGACACACAAGGATAGGAACGGAATGTGCAGATGGATGTGGGTTTAGAAATCTTCGAGTTGATTCCGAGGACGGAATCCTTTTAAGGGGTAGATAGTTGTAACGACTCGAAATTTTGTATCGAATAAATTATGTAAAAATATGATAAATGAGGATAAATCATTTAAAAGACGTTGGAATTGGTTTCGTGTCATTTGGACGTCGTTTGCTATGTGTATTTAGTAGATAAAATTCGAAACCGTCGAAATGGACAACAAAAAGTGCAGCCTTAGCTACAGGCATAGATATCGGCACTATCTGGGAGATAGGGGCGCTATCTTGCACAAAATCGAACAGCAAGCCGAAATAGCGGATAGTGGAAAATGCTATTTTGAGATAGCGCCAGAAATAGCGGCGCTATCTTCCACGCGAATTAACGCGGGATGCAGACAGCGGCGCGATTTTTTGTCAGATCTGCATAAAAATGGGAAAAACTGGGGTTTTGTTCATTTGTCCACCATTTTTTATGTGTAGCCGATTTGGGAGCTCTAGGGGGGCGATTTTGGTGTTCTTGGGCATAAATCACCACTATTCTTGAAGATCTTCAAGCATTGTCAAAGATCTAAGGTATATTTCATCTCTTGGTTAGTTGTCGGTTGAGATTTGGGAAAAACATGATAATGAAAGGTTTGGGTTATAATCTTGTTAAAGATGTGTAATGGATGGCGTAGAGCACCCATGGGAAGCATGTGAACATTGTGTTCTTGCTAGATCTATGATTTGTTGGTAAAAACCTTAAGTTTGGGTTTTGAGATTTCACCAAGTTGGATGAACTTGGTGGTTAAGGGTATTATGATGATGTTAGATGATGTCTAGTTATGTATAGTAACTTGAAATGTGATGATTATGTTGATAGGTTGCAAGGACCTAAAAGTTGGAGTTATTCCAAAGGCGGAAAGCAAGGATTCGTGTTGATAACACACGACTTGGATTTAGCTATCGCTAAGGTGAGTACATGTGAACTTTTAAACTGGGTACATAGCAAAGAGTTTTGGAAATATTTGATGTTTTTATAAGTCTTTATTAATAAATATTTTGATAAAGATAGTGATTGAAAATATAAGAAAACATGTATAATGTGTAATTAGAATATGTCTAATATAAACGATAATTTTGAAAGCAAGTAAAATGAAATAAAGTAATGGTGGAATATTTATTAATAAGTCATATTAATAAAGCTAATGACAAGGATTTTAATGTAATTAGTAACTATATTAGTAGAATATACTAACAAAAGTAGTGGGTGAAATGTTAGAGAAATAAGTATAGTGTGACTAGTAATAGATACATATTCTGGTCAATGTAAAGATAAAAGAGTTATGATCATGATAAATAAGAAATGAATCTTATTAGTAAATTAATTGATAAAGTCTGTGATGTAATGAGAAAGGATAAAAGGATCGTGTAATGATTAATAATAAACGCGTTTTATTTTGTATGTGAATGATGTCTAGACCGACATGATGAGAATGTGATAAAGCTACGATAATAAAAATAAATATATTTTAATTGTTGAATGAATGGAGCTAAGGCTCGTAATTGTTTTCTAAGGTTGAGATGTGTCTAAAAAAAATTTCTGATTGAATTGGTTTGTTCGTTTTTGAGATGATTTACTATGAATACTAACAAGTGGTGGATACCATACCCCATGCCCACACTTAAAACATTGCATTGCCCTCAATGCAATAAAAACAAAGAATTATAAACTAAAAAGAAAAAGGCAAAAGGGAACGGTACTCCCTGAAGGTATTTTGATTTTTGTGTGTTCCAAGTATTGTTATCATCCAAATGCACGATCCATTTTCGAGCATTTCCATCCAGTTCCTCAGCTCACCATATTCTATTAAATCATAACTAGAACAAAACTAAAATAAAAACTGGTAAAATATTTTAAACATCTAATAATTGAAAGAAAACAAAAAAAAAAAACTAACATAAAATTGTAGCTAAAAAAAATAGTAATGTAGAGTACAACCAAATCGAATAATCAGTTTTGAGACCCAAACAGAGCAATCAATGATTACTCCCGTCACGAGGCGATGTAGGGTCATACTGCTAGAACCAGTCTTCATAACTCGGGTAGTTTGGCGGAGTAGGCAAGTTCGGGCCCAAATAAGGTAACGGGTTCCGGACCTCGAGTGGTGGTGCGGGGGTTTGCCAGTACGTGAGAGTTTGAGCCCTTTCTCCTTGATAGTAATTTCGTTGGAGCTGCAAGGTCATACTATCCATATGATGTCTCATCCCGCCAAAGTCCATTCTCAAACTTGCCATGTCAACCTGCAAAGCATGAACATCGTCATATAAATTTTGGTACGGGTCAAACATAGAAGGACCCGCTCCGGAGCCAGATGCTCCCGGATATCCATGACCATGCTCCATAGGTGACGGTTCCATCTCCCCCATTGCCACATCCTCCGGCATTTGTGGTTGTTGCCTTTGCCCTCTTGGTCGCCTCGGTTGTGCACCTCTTGCTTGCCTCGGTTGTGCACCTCTTCCACCAGCTTCAGTTGACGGGTTATCTTCCCATGCATACCGTCCTTCATCCACCCCGGCTATTGGATCTCGAATTACTCCCATTCCCGCTAGCTGATGAATATCTAAAAAGCCCATCTCTTGCTTTGTCAATGTGATCGTCACCCGCTGTGTTAAAGTTACCGCTGCTTTGGCCAAGCGTGTGATGTATTGGCCTCCTGTGAAGCCACTTGTACTTTTATGTCCCTGTGCTGGACCGTTCAAAAATGAAGCAAGGATGAGTGGTATGTTAGTAATTCGATCCCTGTTGATCAGTTGATATAATTGCCAAAGGCTATACATGTTTATCTTTTCTACCCCCTCTTTCCGTTGACGAATGGTGTCTGAGATCATCCGATACAAATATCTATGTTCATTGTTTCGTATATGTTTACTCTTGGATGATCTCGGGTCAAATATTCCGACCACAATGGTTGCCCAAATTCTGTCAACATTCCGGGATTCCTGGTATTCTCCCCGGTTTAGATAAGGAAGGAAATGAGGGCTGCTTGTCTGTGCTGCGGTGTAGAGGCTCAAATTTATAGCAAACTGTATTAACGAACAGTTAACCCATTTGTTAGCTACCCGATAATGGATGGTGATGGCACTGGGTTCGTTGTGAGCTCTCGTGAAATCCAGGTGAAAGGTGGTGAAGAATTCGAGGACTAGTTCCGAGTACACTGGTTCTCTCATAGTCAAGGCAACCTCCTAAGCGTTGCAAGTGAATACTACATTGTTGTTATTTCCATGAACTTCGCGGATCAAGTATGAATGAATGGCATCAGCCTTGCCTAGGAATGTGAGTAGGTCCCAGTCTGGAGTTCGAGCCACGTTTATATTTTTATGCATGATTTCATTCCGCCTTTCTTCGAGGCGTAATCGGGTGGTTTCATTATGGATATTTGTGAATTCTTCGAATGCGTGATGGTCGGTATTTTTCAGTATCATTGGGAATCCGTCTCTGTGTAGTGCCTCTTTATCATCCGAAGAGGATGAGGATGATGGTGTGACTGGCCTTGGTTGTTGAGATGATGATGCCTTTGTAGAAGTCCTTGTCTTTCTCTGTTTATCACAAGTAAAAAAAAATTAATCATTAGCAGTGTTATTGAACAGAAAAATCTCAAAATAAATAAGGAATTTGGTAAAAATTTTCGAATTTAAATCACAATTTCCCGTACCCACACTTAGTTGTTAAACTAAGTGTGACATTATGTAAAAGTTTACCAATTTTCCTTACCCACACTTAGTTGTTAAACTAAGTGTGACATTATTTAACACTTATAGTGATTGTTTTACCTATTACAATCTGAATTTATAAAAACCAGTGATAAATTTATCAAAATTTTGAACCCAATTTCTATCTAATATTAGCCACAATGTGAAAACTTAACAAGTATATCTATTATGTATACAAAATTGAACTCATTAACACAATGTAGATAATCTAACAAGCAAACCATAAGTAATTTTCGGGTTTTTGACAAGAACATGCCCTAATTCATAGGGTTTCTTCCTAAAAAGCAAAATTAAGCCCTAAAAATTCGAATTTTATACTAGGGTTGTGTAACAATTCGAGTTAATCTATGGCTTAAATCTATAACTAATCAAGGAAAAACGGAAGAAAATAGCAAAACCCCTAAATTTTTCGGACCTAGATAAGAACACCCACAAAAATCTAAGATTTCGACCCTAAAAGATGAATCAATGGAAGAAAAGAAGGGTATACCAACCTTTGAATCCATGGAGATGAAGATTTGTGGAAGAAATCAGAAGATTTGGGTCGATTTGGGTGATTTTGGGTGCAGGTGGCCAAAAATCGCGAGCTTGTTAGGGATTTTTGTGTTCTGCGCTATCTGGAACGAAGGCCACGACATTTTTGTAATTAAGTCCAACTTTCTGTCCCACACGCGGTGGCATTTTTGTAATTAAGTCAAACTTTTCTTTAATCATCGATGATTAAACTTGGTGTAGTGTTTAATCATCGATGATTAAACTTTTGAGATTGTTTTTAATCATCGATGATTAAACTGGGTGTAGTGTTCATCAATGATTAATAGAATAATTTTGTCTTTACAATCAAAGTTGATGTTTAATCATCGATGATTAAACTTGTTTCCGTTTTTTAGATTCTTAATTCTTTATAAGATGTTGTTTAATCATCGATGATTAGCGTGTTTAATCATCGATGATTAAACTTTATCTGTGTAATAATCATAAGATGCTCTTTAATCATCGATGATTAAACTTGTCTCCGTTTTTTAGATTCTTAATTCTTTATAAAATGTTGTTTAATCATCGATGATTACCGTGTTTAATCATCAATGATTAAACTTTATCTATGTAATAATCATAAGATGCTCTTTAATCATCGATGATTAAACTTGTCTCCGTTTTTTAGATTCTTAATTCTTTATAAGATGTTGTTTAATCATCGATGATTAGCGTGTTTAATCATCGATGATTACACTTTATCTGTGTAATAATCATAAGATGTTGTTTAATCATCGATGATTAAACTTGATAATGTGTTTAATCATTAACGATTAAACTTGGGGTTGGGTTTAATCATCGATGATAAAACTAGCGCGTGAGACAGAAAAGTTGGACTTAATTACAATAATGCCACCGCGCGTCTTTTTGCCTGATTCTCACATTCTCACCTAATATATTAATTCTCAATGGAACCCTCCCCTATATAGGAATGAGTTCCTTTGAAAATTAATATATTGGGTGAGAATGCGAGAATATATCACAACCGTTGATCTGGGCAGATTTGGGGCTCACAGCGCAGCGAGGGGGTCGTCACGGCCCAGTAAAATCTTCTGCGCGGCGGGAGGTGGCGGGGGCCAGTTCTGCCCTGTTTAATCATCAATGATTACTAGTTTATTCATAGATGATTACCATATGAACACACACGAGTGAGATCGAGTGACGACTTAAATTTTGGTGAGGACTGTAAGGACAATTCTCAACCAATCATTTTTAAAAATTAGGATCATTTTAAGAATTTAGGATCATTGTCATCCTCATAAAGATCCTAAACTTCTGGCAATGATCCATTTTAAAAAAATGATTGGTTGAGAATTGTACTCGCAGTTCTCAATAATTTTGAGTCCTCACCGGATCCTAACGCTATATATATATATATATATATATATATATATATATATATATATATATATATATATATATATATATATATATATATATATATATATATATATATATATATATATATATATAGGGTCCGGATCCGGTGAGGACTCTTTTCCCGGTGAGGACTGCGAGGACTCTAAAAAAAACACTAAAAATGATCCAAAACAAACTTTTTTCAAAAAAATTTCTTTTTTAAATATCTAAATCGCAGCCTATAAGATCCAAAAAAAAAAGTTTTTCAAAAATGATCCAAAAAAAATATAGATCGTAATAATGACCCACAAAAAAATTATGGATCGTTGTTATGATCCGCAAAAAAAAGTGGATCATAATTTTTTTTTCGAAATTTTTTTTTGGTCAAATGTAGTAATAATCATGGTGAGTTATATATATTTTTTTCAGAATTTTTTGAAATTTTTTTGAGGTGTCCTCACGAGTCCTCACCGTTTTTGGAGTCCTCAACGGATCACACTTCTATATATATATAGGATCCAGATCCGGTGAGGACTTTTTTTTCCCGGTGAGGACTGCGAGGACTAAAATAAACACTAAAAATGATCCAAAACATACTTTTTTCAAAAAAATTTCTTTTTTAAATATCTAAATCGCAGCCTATAAGATCAAAAAAAAAGTTTTTAAAAAATGATCAAAAAAAATATGGATCATAATAATGATCTACAAAAAAATATGGATCATTGTTATGATCCGCAAAAAAAGTGGATCGTAATTTTTTTTTCGAATTTTTTTTTTGGTCAAATGTAGTAATTATCATGGTGAGTTATATATATTTATTCGGAATTTTTTGAAATTTTTATGAGGTGTCCTCGCGAGTCCTCACCGTTTTTTGAGTCCACACCGGATCCCACTTCTATATATATATATATATATATATATATATATATATATAGGGTTGGATTATATACAGAACCCGTTTAAGGTACAAAACCAGCAGAACCATTTAAAATAAATGTGGGTCATTGGAATTTTAAATGGAAGGCTGAGATGAAAAGTTGTGGATTTAATGAAATTTAAGAGGGAAAAGGGTATTTTTCGGGTTTTTGGGTCTAATTCATTTAAATAAGGAAAAAATGTAATTATGGAGAGTATTAATTTAGGCTTTTTATCCGGAAACTACATTCATTTTCATTAAATTCGGTTTCCTTCTCTCTTCTCAATCAACACGAGTGTTTATAACAAAATTCTAATTTAAAAAAATCAGTAGATACGAACGTGTGCATAGAAGACGGAGGTGATTATCTCCTTCTCCTCATTTCACGCAACTTCCATAAAAGACAGGGTTTATGTCACCAAACATTCATGTTACGATAGAGAACTTGATGCTTCGAAGTGTTACGTTACCAAAAATTCATGTCTTAGGTCCTTTTCTTATAAAATTTGAAATTTAACTATGTTATGATGGAGAAATTTTAATGTATGGTGCACATGATGAGTTATTAAAAAACACTTAAATTGTAATGAGTGAAGTGACGCATAAGCTACAATATAGTGAATGTATAAAAAACTAATGACATGAATGTGTAATAAAGTTGTAATAACATTTTATACATGATATCTACATGAAAACACAAATAAGTTACCATTGAACATTGATGTATAAAGAAGACATAATAGTTGGAATTACTTCTACATTGTTTATTTACAAAGACATTGATGTACAATTTACTTTAACGGAAATACATGACTGTATGAATATGTATACGTATGATAAATAATATTTACATTGGAAATAAAACATTGATGTTTCGCTTTACGATAATGCCAAAACATCAATGTATATTAGATATCTTCATCGGAACCAATGATATATGCATCTTCGTCATCTTCATCGAATGATTCTTCTTTCTCTTTATCTTCATCTATACACGCAATATTGTAAGGTTTTAATAATTGATATAGTACGCAAATATTTGTAAAGAAATTGACAAATTAAAACACTGATCTAATAAATTGAAATACTTTCAAATATTAATAAAGAAATTGACATAAAAAAACACTGATCAAGAAAATGATGAAATACATGCAACATCAATCATAATTTAAATGAAACTATTAATTCATGTATAGTTAATTTAGAAAGGAAAAAATATAATAAAATACCCCATTTTTCTTCAAACTCACCCGCATAATCAAATGGCGGATTTAGTAAATCGTCCTCTATAATAGAATTCCCAGGAATGTCGATTGATTCGGTCGCTCGCCGCCATCTAAGTCAGATTTGTACTTTATATCCGCCGGCATAAAAGCCCTAGCCGCCGCACATCTTCGTATTCTCCGCCATGTTAATGTGGTTGGTTGCGGTGGCGGTGGCTGCAATGAAGAAGACGGTTTAGGAGATGAAGATTCTTGAGAGAGAAAAAAAGTTGTACGGTTTTTTGAAATAGCTTTAGAGAGATAGAGATAGGGATTAATTGGATATTAATTATTGAAACAAAATCTCTATATTTTAAGGAAATCTCCATTATTAAGCAGTTACCTTAATAAACCGATTTTTGGTGAATTCCCATTATACCCTTTCGGATTTAAGGAAAAAAACAAAAAAAAACATTTTTCTTTTTTGTGATTGGTTTAAAAAAGTTCTTACGGTTCTGTAGCCATAATTGGTTCTGATTTTAATTCTACACTGTTAGGTCACAACACCCTGGTTTAGATGGTTAATTGATTGGATAATTATAACTACAAGACAAATATTGTGTAAGAACAAGATATGAGTCAAATGTATAATTCCACTTAGTGTGGCTTGTTGCGGAATAACAAGACTACTGATCAATTACAAAAAGTATGAAAGTGTAAAGTGAATTGGTAAGTTCTCCTTTGCAAGATGATCTCTATTTATAATGATATAGAGATCTTACATAATGGGCAAAGGAGTAACCGAAGGACTAAACTAGGAAAATGACTAAGATCAAGGGATTTGATCTTAGTCCGTTACATAACAAGTGTAACTCAGTCCTTCTACTCAGTATCACTATCTGATACTGAGTACTGATACTGAGTTCCAATACTGGTCACTCAGTATCAGTCCTAAACTTAGCTATTTTATTCTACATATTAATCAAAGCTAGTCTAGGTTGTTTTGTTATCTTAAGATCCAAAGAGGTAAAGCTTTTTGCCTTAACAATCTCCCCCTATCTAATGATAAAAAAACAATTACAAAGAGATAACAAAAATACAACAGCATAGGTAGCAAACTCTTCTTCTTCATCTGCTGTTGATGACTTCATTCTCATAGAAGACTTCTTGTTTGATGTGGACAAACTCTTCTCTGCTCTTGAGTTCATCCTTTCTACAATTTAGAACTGCAACAATCTTATTTCTGAACCAAGAGTCTTCTTTCTTGGTGATCATCCATTTCAGTCCAACAAGGTGACTGATTTGAGCTCTTGGTAGATATTCTTCAGAAATGAAACACTCTCTATCCTCTGAGTCAGTATACATATATCCAGAAGTTGGATATATGACACTCTTTTGATCCTGAAAAACAAGGTTAGAAGGAAGAGGGTACTTAGTAAGATACTTGTATGTATGAAGGCATTCTGGTATGTTGTTTGAGTAAGCTTCAGTCATCACACTGAGTGTTCTATACTCTATTTCATGAAGCAAGTCCTTCTCATAACATACTGCAGCTACTGCACAGATCTCATCCAAGACTATCTGATCATAAGTTGATTTCTTTGGAAGCTCTTTGATCAGTCTTGTGATCCTCACCCAGTCTTGAAGACCAATTCTTTGAATATCATGAATAAACATCTTCATGGGAGGACTGGTTAATCTAGTACAAGTGATAGTGATTCTTCCTTCTTTGAGCTTCACTTTTACTTTATTGACATCCAGATTCAACCAATGTATCCCCCTTACATTTGGAAATGTTTTGGTCCTCAAGAACTCCTTCCTTTCCTCCTTATACTAAGTCCTAGCAGCAACCATATTCCAATAATGTTGAATATGGTCTGGACCCTTTCTTGAGATTCTATGTGAAGGACCAGGAGTATCAATATCTGGGTCAGATTCTGGTTCAGCTTTGATTCCCAACTCTTGCTCATATAAAAATCTTTCTTGTTCTGCACAGAGTTGTTGAAAAGTCAGTCTTGGACCCTGCTCGGTATCACTGTCCAATGTGTGAACAGGTCTTCTTTGTCTTGTTACCAAAGGAGCAGATTCCTCACTTGATTCAGAAGAAGTGAGAACTGCATTGATGGGTCTTCTTGATAAGGAACTCCTTCTTCTAATCACCAGCTTTTCTGGTTCTTCATCATCCGAGGATGATGATGAAGAACTTTCTTGTTCTACCAGATTTAGTGCATAGTTCACAAAATCTGGTTCTTCATCTTCATCATCAGCAATAGGCCAGATGAAAGGCCTATATACCACAATTTGCAAGTTATTTTCTTCTAGAACAGGTGGCTCAATGTAAGCTTGCTGTGGTTGGTCAGTGTGAGTCTCCCCCTGAGCAAATGGCTCAAGTGGGTCTTGAACTTGTGATGCTGACCTAGTTCTTTATCTTCTTCTCTCATACTGAATCCGAATTGGCTCAGTATGAGGGCTTTGTTGATGTTGTTGTTGTTGTTCTTGTTGTGGAGGTTGGTCTTCATTTAATCTTCGTCTTTTCTCCCCCTGAGCAGATGGCTCAGGTTGATCAACCTCAGTATCTCTTTGTCTCTTCTCCCCTTATTGTTATCATTGGATGGGGAGGGAAGAGGATCAGTATCACCACCCATGTCCCCTTGTGGTTCTTCAATGGTAGGGGATGGCATGGGCTCAGTCGCAGCTTCAGTATCACCCTCAGTATTGGCATGGGAGGGTGATTGCTTTTGCTCAGGATCATCATCTCCTTCTCCTTCTTCATTATGTCCACCATGTGAAGATGGTGGAGGGGATGGAGGCTTATGTTGTTGTTGGAGTAGTGAGACTGACTGTTTGATGGAGTCAATGTCCCTACTCGTAGTGTCCATTCTGGCCAAGATTGTATTCTGAGTGTGTTGAATGGCCAGAATATGCTGCATGATTGCTTGCAGAGTCACTTGTTCTCCTGCAGCCTGTGATGCTGGAATACCCTGCACAGATGGCGCTAAAGAAACAAAAATATAAAACTGGTTAGAAAGAAAGGTTTATCAAATAGAATTTTGGTGTCGTTTAACTCTATAATCATATAAACAGAATTTGTGAAGTCTGTATTTCATCTGGTTTATGATGAAATATTGTGGACTTGTGCATAGTATGTGTAAGAAGATTTTAGTAAAAGTGTGTGTGTGAATTTAAGTAGCTCTGTATAGGATAAGTCACATTTACTAAAAGGTTTGGGTTTGGGAATTCGAAGCCTGGGATGTGCTTCTTGTTATTTTCAATGTTTATCACTCGGTATTAGAGTGATAACAGAAATGTGGCTAAACCCCATGGAAAATTTTTGGATTTTGTGGCTTAAGGGTTTTTGATCATTTCTTGAATTATGCTACCCAATTCAAAAATAAGTTGGACATAATTCAAGCAGGACCAGTGGGTGTCTGTTTGACATCAACCATCATTGTCTCTTTAAATGTTGAGACAACTGTAGACTAGCAATGATCAAGTGGAAGTGCTCAGTATATGAATTTTGCATAGCAGCAGTGGGCTAGCTATGTTGGCCATAAAAGGATATATATTTGAAAGATCGTTTGAGACTTTGGTCAGTATTGAGTTGGTACTGGCCAATACTTAGTCTCTATTTGGGAATGAAATATATATATATATATATAGAAGTTTAAAGGCTTTTTAGAAATTCATACCTGAGACTCTGTCAGATTCCCTTCTAGCATCGACAGAGGTCGGTGCAGGATCATGTGATTGTTGATGTGCAGTACCAACATCTTCAATACCGACTTGTATTTCTTGCTCAGCACCTTCCAGTGTAGTTTGCTCATATTGAATCTCCACATCAAGAGGAACATGAGGTTCCTCAATTGGTTGAGCAGTTGGAACTAGTTCTGGACCTGGAAGGTCAGCGGTGGCTGCAACTAGGCTTTGTGCTTGGATAGATGCAGTTAATGATGGAACATTTGCAGGCTGCACCTCCTCAGATGATAATATTCCCATGACGACTGGAGAGAGGTTTCTTCTTCTTCTTCTTAGTACAAGTTGTGTAGCTTCAGTCGACTCAGTATGAGACATATGTTGTTGAGTCGGTTCTTGAACCTGTGGAACATCCTGCACATCCTGCATCTCAACATCTTGACCAGCATGTCCTCCATTACCACCATTATCATCATTATCATCATCATCATCATTGTCTGATTCAGTATCAGACATATCTGCTTCCTCATTAATGTGTTCTTGAACAATGGCCCACATATAAGGACTCAGTAGAGGCTCTCCTTGTCTTGGCCTGTAAAAGAAGATCTTCTCACTAAGAGGAGGAAGATCAACCCTTGGACTGTGAAATTCATCATAAGAATGTGTGGGCATTGAGTGTTGAAAGATGAGTGATAAAAATCTGCAGAAAGGGACATTACATTCCCTTGTGTTGGCCCGTACCAAAGTAGCTAATTCATTGAAAATGAGCCGAGCATAATCAATGTTTCTTCCATAGTACAGAGCATGTACTATTTGCATCCCAAATTCATTTATTTGGTCCAAAGCACCCGTCTTGTGGGTCATGCACCGAATTATTGTTGTAATGAGAATACCCCACATAGGACCAAATTCGTTTCTTTTGATGATTCCCGTTGTTCCTCTTCTACCCAAAAATGGCAATACTGAGTGTGCCTCTGATCTATCAACGAATGGGTCATACTGAGCTTGTGCTGGAAGCCTCAGTGTTTCACGAATGATGGCAGTAGAAACAAATGCTCTTCTTTGATCCCTAATTACCCACCCAGTAATCATATCTGGAGAATCGAGTGTGGCAGAGTACCAAAACTCACATAACATTTCTGGGTAAATTGCTCGAGGAGACAAGGTCAGAGCACGAGCAATTGGGCAATGCTTCATAAAAGTCACAATGTTTGTGAATTCTTGGCATACCCAGGCTTGAGGAATAGTGAAATTTACGGTGATGTTGTTCCTCGCAAACCTGGGTACTTCATCATTTCGGAATTTGATTGCCGATTCAACCTCTGGAGCAACGAAAGTGTAATTCGCCATCTGTGATTTTGATTTAAAAGTGTTTGCTTGCGAAATGAAAGTGAAATCGTTAATCGCAGAGAGAATTGAAAGAGAAAGAATGAAATAACTGTTTTAAAATTTGAAAAAAAAAACGGTTATTTATAGATGATTGAAAGGTAATTAAGGTATTGGGAAGTTAAACCAGCTGATTTGACTGCCTTATCCTGTGCAAACGGTAACTTTCCTATTAAGAAAGGTTACCGTTGGGCAGTACGAGGGTTAAGCTCGGTGTTAACGCCGTCATACCCTAATACTGAGTTAAAAAAAATTAATTAACAAAAAATTTTAAAAATATAAAAAAAATTAATTTACTCTTGAAATTAATAAAAAAATAAAAATTTTGATGATAACAGACTAGTGATACTGAGTTGTCAGTATCAACATGAGTGATACTGAGCCTTCAGTTTTAAAGAAAATTAAGAAAGATCAAGGATTCAGCATACCTAATTGCCCTAGTAAATACATAAACCTTTCCTCAGGGAGAGGTTTAGTAAATACATCGGCCAATTGTTCATCTGTGGGTTCAAAATCTACCTCAACCTTACCTTTTTCCACATTATCTCGAATAAAGTGGAGTCTGATATCAATGTGCTTAGTTTTGGAGTGATAGACTGGGTTCTCTGTGATAGCAATAGCACTCTTGTTATCACAATGAATTGGAGTCTTTGTAAAGTTGAACCCGTAGTCCAATAGTTGATACTGCATCCATAATAATTGAGCACAACAACTTCCTGCAGCAACATACTCTGCTTCTGCTGTGGAAGTTGCTACTGAATTTTGCTTCTTGGATGACCAACCTACAAGTCTTCCACCTAGGAATTGACATCATCCACTTGTGCTTTTTCTATCCAATTTACAACCTGCAAAATCTGCATCCGTGTACCCTTCAAGGGCAAAGTTTGAATCTTTGGGATACCAAAGACCCAGGTTATGAGTGCCTGTAAGATATCTAAAGATGCGCTTAACTGCTTTCATGTGTGATTCTTTAGGATCAGCCTGATACCGAGCACACAAACATGTTGCAAACATGATATCAGGCCTGCTAGCAGTTAAGTAAAGTAAGGAACCAATCATACCTCGGTATGTGGATTGACAAACTGGTTTACCAGTTTCATCCTTACTTATCTTATCCTGAGTACCCATAGGAGTATGCATGGAAAACAAGTTATCAAATTTGTATTTCTTTAACATGTCATGCACATACTTACTTTGATTTATAGAAGTGCCATCAGGCTTTTGTTCAACTTGTAAACCCAGAAAATAAGTAAGTTCTCCCATCATACTCATCTGATACTGAGTTGACATTATCTTAGCAAACCAGTCACACATTGACTTGTCAGTGGAGCCAAAGATAATATCACCTACATATATCTGAATGAGTAGGATGTCAGTACCTTTCCTTTTTGAAAATAATGTTTTATCAATTTTACCTCTTGTAAATTTATTTTCAATAAGGTACTCAGACAGGGTATCATACCAGGCTCTTGGAGCTTGTTTGAGCCCATATAGAGCTTTATCAAGCTTGAAAACATAATTAGGAAATTTAGGATCAACAAAACCTGGTGGTTGTTTAACATAAACTTCTTCTTGTAGTTTTCCATTTAGAAAAGCACTCTTGACATCCATCTGATAAACTTTGAAGTTCTTAAAAGCTGCATATGCAAGATACAACCTAATAGCTTCAATTCTTGCAACTGGTGCAAAAGTTTCATCATAGTCAATGCCTTCTTCTTGCCTGTAACCTTGAGCAACCAACCTTGCTTTGTTTCTGATGACAACACCATCCTTGTCCATCTTGTTTCTGAATACCCACTTAGTACCAATAATAGTTTTGCCAGTAGGAGGTGGTACTAAGTTCCAAACTTTGTTTCTCTCAAACTCTGTGAGCTCTTCTTGCATAGCTTCTACCCAATCTTCATCTAATAAAGCTTCATCATCTTTCTTTGGTTCAATGGTAGATAGAAAGCTTGAGAAGAAACAGAAATTTGCAGTTGCTTGGGGTGTAAACTCTAATTTTCTTCTTGTTTGGACACCTTCTTCAATAGGACCAATAATTTTTAAGTGTGGATGGTCTCTGTGTTCCCTTAAATTGTTCCCTAAGGGAGCATTTGAAGTGGGATCAACACTATCTTGTTGATTGGGTGTGTTGTGTGTCTGATACTGAGTGGAATTATGGTCAGTATTAGACGCCGGAGGTTGTTGTTCAACTTCATTTTGCAGAGATGAGGTGGATTCTTGTGAAGTGTTGGATGTTTCACCTTCTTCATAGGTAGATTGGTTCAGATCATTAGTTGGAAACTCAGTGTGAAGGTTATCTGTTATGGGAGCCTCAGTATTAGTCGCAGTTGAGTAAGACTGAGTTCGAACTTGATCAGTTTCATTAAACTTATTAGGAATAAAGTGTGAATGAAACTTGGGCTCTTCAGCAATGGAGTTTTCTGGATTGCATAGGATATCTATGCCACTTATGTCTTCACTTGCTGAGGTAGAATGCTCATTCTGATCTTCATCAAATGTTACATGAATGGATTCTACAATCATCTTAGTTGAGATGATATACACTCTGAAGGCTTTAGAGTGTGGAGAGTAGCCCATGAACACATCTTCATTTGCTTTGGGAGCAAATTTGTTGAGATTTTGTTTTATACTGAGTACAAAGCATTTACTCCCAAAAATGTGAAAGTATTCCACATTAGGAATCTTGCCATTATATAACTCATATGGAGTCTTCAGATGTCTCTGGACTATAGTGGCTCTATTCTGAGTGAAGTTTGCACAATTTACGGCTTCAGCCCAGAAACTCAGTGCCAGTCCAGCATGGCATAATAAAGTTCTTGCAGCTTCAATTAATGTTCTATTCTTTCTTTCTACAACACCATTTTGTTGTGGTGTGTAAGTTGCAGAGAAGTTTTGAATGATTCCTTTTTCTTCACAGAAATCGGCTAATACTGAATTCTTAAATTCAGTACCATGGTCACTTCTAAGTTGCTTGACCTTGTTGTCTTTTTGAAGTTCCTCTCTTTTTATGAAGGCAATGATTTCTGTTGTTGCATCTGACTTAGTCTTGAGGAATCTGACCCAAGTATATCTTGAGAATTCATCAACCAAGACTAGGGTATAGATCTTTTTGGCCAAAGATGGTGTACTGGTGGGGCCAAAAAGATCCATCTGTATCATAGTAAGAGGTTCATTAATGGAATGATTGACCTTTGACTTGAATGAACTCTTCTTCTGCTTGCCCATTTCACATGCTGAGCATAACTTATCTTTTCAATAAGTAATAGAGGGCAACCCTCTCACCAGTTTCTTCATACTGAGCTCGTTGATATTTCTAAAGTTGATGTGAGAGAGTTTCTTGTGCCATAGCCAATGCAATTCTGGCTTGACTTTAGAAAGCAGGCATACTCGAATAGTTGGGTCTGTTTCAGATAAGTTGACTACATATACATCTTTTTCTCTTCTAGCAATGAGTACAGGCTGCCCTTTATCATTGTAGATGATTCCTGCAACATTCCTGAAACGAGCTTCATTGTCATCATCACACATCTGGCTGATACTGAGCAGATTGTGTTTAAGACCCTCTACATAGGCAACTCTTTTAAAAGTTATGTTGCCTGCCTTGATCACACCATAACCTCTTGTCTTTCCCACCGAGTCATCTCCAAACTTAACAAAAGGACCCTTCTCTGGAGTATAATTGAGAAGGTACTCCATACTTCCTGTCATGTGTCTTGAGCAGCCACAATCTAAATACCATTTTCTGTCACCCTGCACAAGACATAAAATAAGAATTAGTTCTTTTTAGGAACCCATTTTTGAATGGGACCTTTGGTGGGAAAAACATATTTTGATTTGATCTCTTTATTTGGAGAGGTCATTATCACTTCTGGGAAAACTTTAGAAATTTTCTTTGGTGATACTGACTTAGTTTCTCTCCTTTTCTTTGGTACTGAGTACCTAGGACTTGAGAGATCAGTCCAGCATTCATCTCCCTTTTGACCAGTATGATGACACCTATAATATTTTCTAGGTCTATTTCTAAACATATTTTCATAAGGTATTTTAGAGAACTGTTGCACTTTTGGTAGATCAGTATGAGTAAGTTTTGCAAATTTTTTACTTAAAGATTTGATCTGATCACCAAGTGTTTTGAAAATGTTATTTTTATCATTTTTAATAGATGCTTTAACATTGTTTGTAACTGGTTTATAGGGTGGAGGATCTGGTTGCTTCTTTTTATTTTGCATAGAAGTCTTTCTAATATTATTAGTGTTAGACTTCTTGTCTCTGCCAACTAAGAACTTAGTTGAAGTTGTTTTCTGTTTATCATGTTTTAAGGAAACAACTTTAACAGGTTCTTTAGATGTCTCAGTATATGATGTTCCTGTTCCTGCAACTTCTGTATTAGATGAAACATTTAAGATAGAAGTTGTCTTATTATCATTATATAATTCAAAAGTTGTTGTATTGAATAATAATTCAAAAGGTGGAACAGCAGAAGTGTCATACTGATCTATTGGGAGCTCAGTATCAGAAATTTCCTTTATAGAAAATTCAATACTGAGTTCTTGTAGCTCAGTATAGCACTTTGAGCAGATGGAGGGACCAATAGGTTTTTCTAAAAATTCATTTTCCTCATCATCTGACTCGGTTTGACATCCAACTTCACAAAAAGTTTTAGCTTTTATAAATTTAATAGGGTTCATATTAGAAAATTCTTCAAATAGATCAGTAAAATTATTCCTATTTTTAAATTGAGGATCAACACCAAGTGCAGCCCTCACATTTTCTGGGAATTGTTGATTTAAACATTTATTTAATTTTATTGAAGCATTTCCCCAAGATTTACACTGTTTCTCATATTTTTCTTTTTCAAGTTTGTGTAAGTGAGCTTTATCAGCTAATCTTTGGTTAATGTCCTTTAAATCTGAAAGGTTTAGTTCTAAATCTTTATACTTTGCTAATTTATCTAAGTTTTCATTATTTACCCTTTCAAGTTCTTGAATTGTTAATTTTAAACCTTTTTCGTTTTGTACAGAAGTTTTAAGATCAACAATCATATACTCAAAAATCTTAGTTTTTTCATTCACTGAATAAGTTTGAAAGGAACTCACCTTGTACAACTGAGTGGAATCCCAATCAGTATGAACACTCATCCTCTCAGCCTCTTTGATATCCTTTTCAAAGGAGCTCTTCAAATCATCTTCAGTGAAAGCCATAAAGGCTTTATTCTCAATCTCTTCCTCATCATCACTTATGTCCTCATCCATCCAAGCTTCAGAGTATAGTGCTTGATGAGGTGCTCCATTCCCTTCTGCCCTCTTGCCCTTGCTCCAATTCTTCAGTTTGACATACTTGTCTCTATACCTCTTTGCTCGGTAGGCAATCTTGTCATTCTGATCAGTCTCAGAAGACTTGGTATGACAATTTGCAGCAATATGTCCAGGTTTTCCACACCTATAGCAAAGACCTGATCTTGAGTCAGTATTAGAAGAGCTAACACCAAGCCTCTTCTTTTTCAACTGATGGCTTCATAGACATAAGAGCCATTTGAGTCTCAAGCTCTTCTGCCTCAGCATCAGCAAGATCAATTACTGGTTCATCAGGTTCAGTCACAGTATATGCTTGTTGCACAATGAGAGCCATTCCATTTGAAGATTGATCAGTTTTCTTACAGTTTATCAGTCTTGAAGCATTATTCTCTTCATGGTTCAATATTAGGCCATATAAAGTTTGAAGAGTATACGACTCAATGTTGTTAGCAGCATTGACAGAATTTGACATGTCAAGAAATTGTTGAGGAAGACTGTCCAGGAACTTTTGAACAAGTTCCCCTTCCTCTTTTACAATGCCAACACTAATTAGACCATGAACAATAGTATTAAACCTGTTGTAAAGAGAAGTGATGTCCTCATTTGGATTTGAGAAGAAGTTTTCATACTTTCTTCTCATGTTGCTCTTTCTTTGCAACTTCACTTTTGGTGTGCCTTCATAGGTGACTGATAGGCTATCCCACATAGCCTTTGCTGTTGGCAATTCCATTATTGCATTGAGGATTTCTTTGGTAACAGCATTACCAATCACCCCTTTAGCTCTGGAGTCTAAAGCATACAACTGACGGTCAGTATCAGTCCAGTTGTGCTTTAGTTTAGGTACAGTTCTTATGCTCTCAGGAGCATTATCAGTAGCAGCAACGGGTTCCACAGTTTGTGGGATGATAGGACCATCATTTAGCACAGTGAGCATTTCATGATGAATGGATTCAAGATACCACTGAGCTTTTAGCTTCCATTGATGGAAGTCTTTACCATCAAAGATGGGTACTCCTTTTCCAGACATAATTGGTGCAACAATGGTAGACATTTTTGATTTTGGAGTATGTGAGGGATAAGTATAAGGGATGGCTGCCAGGGTAATAGATCGACTAAATAAGAGTTTATTTAGCCTTCTCTGATACCAGTTGTTAGGTCACAACACCCTGGTTTAGATGGTTAATTGATTGGATAATTATAACTACAAGACAAATATTGTGTAAGAACAAGATATGAGTCAAATGTATAATTCCACTTAGTGTGGCTTGTTGCGGAATAACAAGACCACTGATCAATTACAAAAGGTATGAAAGTGTAAAGTGAATTGGTAAGTTCTCCTTTGCAAGATGATCTCTATTTATAATGGTATAGAGATCTTACATAATGGGCAAAGGAGTAAGCGAAGGACTAAACTAGGAAAATGACTAAGATCAAGGGATTTGATCTTAGTCCATTACATAACAAGTGTAACTCAGTCCTTCTACTCAGTATCACTATCTGATACTGAGTACTGATACTGAGTTCCAATACTTGTCACTCAGTATCAGTCCTAAACTTAGCTATTTTATTCTACATATTAATCAAAGCTAGTATAGGTTGTTTTATTATCTTAAGATCCAAAAAGGTAATGCTTTTTGCCTTAACATACACTAGGGTTGAATTAGTTTCAGAACCAATTAAGGCTACAAAACCAGCAAAACTCAATCTAACCCATTGATTTATGAAATGAAATGATCATGGAAGACACATTAATGTATTTGAAGAGGAATCCCCAAATCTTGGTTTGCATAGATGTCATTCATGCATGTATACATATATGTATAGATAACACTTATGTATACATACATGAAAACATATACATATATGTATACATGCATGAATGACATCCATGCAAACCAATATTTGGGGGTCCCTCATCAAATACATTAATGTGTCATTCATGATCATTTCATTTCAAAAATCAATGGTTTAGATTGAGTTCCGCTGGTTCTGTAACTTTAATTGGTTCTGATTCTAATTCTACACCATATATATATATATATATATATATATATATATATATATATATATATATATATATATATATATATATATATATATATATATATATATATATAGGGTCCGAATCCGGTGATGACACTTTTCCCGGTGAGGACTGCGAGGACTCCAAAAAAAACACCAAAAATGATCCAAATCAAACTTTTTTCAAAAAAATTTCTTTTTTAAATATCTAAATCACAGCCTATAAGATCCAAAAAAAAGTTTTTTAAAAATGATCCAAAAAAAAATATGGATCATAATAATGATCCAAAAAAAAATATGGATCATTGTTATGATCCGCAAAAAAAAGTGGATCATAATTTTTTTTTCGAAATTTTATTTTGGTCAAATGTAGTAATAATCATGGTAAGTTATATATATTTTTTTCGGAATTTTTTGAAATTTTGATGAGGTGTCCTCGCGAGTACTCACCGTTTTTTGAGTACTCACAGGATCCCACTTCTATATATAGGGTCCGGATCTCATTACTATATATACATATATATATATGGGGGTTCCTTTGAAAATTGAAATCTTTGGAGAATAAGAGAAATTTTTTTAATCACAGATGATTAAACTTTGTGTATTCATAGTGTAATCATTGATTATTAAACTCGACATGCCCTCTCTCACGCGCTCGACAAGTCCTCCCTCGCGCACTCGATAAGCCCCCCTCCGCATATCAATGGCTGAGATCTATTCTCGCATTCTCACCCAATATATCAATTTTCAAAGTAACTCATTCCTATATATATATATATATATATATATATATATATATATATATATATATATGGTTGAATTATTTACAGAACCAATTAAGGCTATAGAACCGGAAGAACTCGTCTAACCCAATCAGAATTTAAGAAAATAGATTTTTATTTCCCATTTTTTTAATCTCGTGAGGGTATAATGGGAAGTTTAAAAAATCGGTTTAATATGGTAACTGCTAATTAAATGAGGATTTCTTAAAATATGGAGATTTTGTTTCAATTATTAATATCCAATTAAATGGTAATTGATATCATTCGAAATACCAGCACAATTTTATTCAACGAATTTTCTTCACAATTAAATGGTAATTGAAACCAATTAATACATTGATTTTCTCAAAGTAATGAGGATTACTACATCAATGTATGTGTTTTGAGTCATATATGTTTTGGGTTGTATAATTCATATGCACGAGTTATACGTGCATGTATACTCCTCATGCTAATAAACTGTTAATTAAACACCGTACGAATTATACATTTATAAACGTATTATTCTATAATTGTAATAGACAACAATCCTACAATCAAGGACTAACACCTATGTATAAAAACATCTATGTATCCGAGTTATACATACATATATAACAAAAATGCACATAAAACATCTATGTATCAGAGCTCTAACACCTATGAATAACACCCAAGGACAAAAAAACACATATGTATCTGAGCACTAAAAACATATGTTAACATAATAAAGCAAAATCATAAACAAAGTATAGGTGATCGTCTTCCGAGGACTGGTTGTTTGTTCTCCTTCTTCCTCGAATTGTAAACAGAACATACGTGTAACTGATAACATAAATGTATCATAACATAGATGTATCCTTAATTTATTTCAAACATAGATGTACCATCAATAACCTGCAAAATTATGTAAATCAATTGTAAATTAGAGTTGATATGTTAACAAAATTACAGTTAATAAACTCAAACAAAACTCATATCAATCAAGAAACCCATTAAGAAAATGGTAAATTCTAACACAAATTCATCGAAAAAAGCAACTAATTTTAAAGAAAACAAGAACCCACATACCATTTCTTAAATAAACAAAATTAAGAGAGAAATTAAGAATTGTACCTTTAATTTTAGCTATTAGCATGTCCAAATTAATTAAGCACATGAACAAAGAAAAAGAGTAAGAATAATAAGCCATCAATCCCCATTTGGGTTCTTCTCTAATTTTGCCCTAAAAGAATATTAACGAGTTGAATAGAGATTAAAATTTAAAAGCACAAAAAAGATGAAAAAGGCAAAGTCATTATTGAGCCCAATTAGATGAATAAACTAGGAGTACGTAGGAGATATGTGCACAACGATTTTTTTTAACCCAACAATATCATTTCGACATATGTGGACATACAAAACACAGCAATCTCATAAAATTCAATCTAACACCGACGTATGTGCACATCGAATTTTTTAACAGGGAGAAGGAGGCGATGGTAAGTTTTGAGAGGAAACAATTCAGGGTTTTGATTAAAATGGAAGTTGTAGAAGAAAATGTGAGAGATAGTGATGTGAGAGAAAAATGTGGAGAGAGAAGGAGGAGAGAAAGTAGGGGGACGGTTCTCTAAGGATTTTTTTTATAAAATACCAAATTTACCCTTTTATTTATTTGTTTCTAAATATATAGTTGCTTATTTGTGATTGGTTTAAGAAAGTTCTTACGGTTCTGTAGCCTTAATTGGTTCTGATCCGGTGAGGACTCTTTTCCCGGTGAGGACTGCGAGGACTCAAAAAAAAAACACTGAAAATGATCCAAAACAAACTTTTTTCAAAAAAATTTCTTTTTTAAATATCTAAATCGCAGCATATAAGATCCAACAAAAAAAGTTTTTCAAAAATGATCCAAAAAAAAATATGGATCATAATAATGATCCACAAATTCCAAAAAAAATAAGTGGGATCCTGTGAGGACTCTAAAAACGGTGAGGACTCGTTAGGACACCTCAAAACAATTCCAAAAAATTCCAAAAAATATATATATAACTCACCATGATTATTACTACATTTGACCAATAAAAAATTTTGAAAAAAAAATTATGATCCACTGTTTTTGTGGATCATAATTATGATCCATATTTTTTTGTGGATCATTATTATGATCCTTTTTTTTTTTTTGGATCATTTTCAAAATTTTTTATTTTTTTTTGGATCATATAGGATGCGATTTTTATGTTTAAAAAAGAAATTTTTTTAAAAAAAGTTTGTTTTGGATCATTTTTAGAGTTTTTTTTGGAGTCCTCACCGGTTTTTGAGTCCTCACCGGATCCAGACCATATATATATATATATATATATATATATATATATATATATATATATATATATATATATATATATATATATATATATATATAAGGGCGAATTATTTGCAGAACCCATTTTTTGCATAGAACCGAGCGTAACCCATTTAAAAATATTAGAATTTTGTAAAAAAAAAATATGCAAAACAATAACATTTAACCCAGATCAAACATATACTTTAAGAAAAACATCAAAAATACTGAAAAACATATATGTTCAAATAATGCAAAAATAACAATTATGTATACATACATGCACAATAACATATGTTTTCGTGCATGAATAACATACATGGAAACTAATATTTAGGGGTCCCTCATTAAATAATTTCATGTATCTTCCATGATCATTTCATTTTGAAAATCAATGGTTTAGATTGAGTTATGCGGGTTCTGTAGGCTAAAATGGCATCTGAAACTAATTCTTCACTATATATATATATATATATATATATATATATATATATATATATATATATATATATATATATATATATATATATATATATATATATATATATATATATAGAAGTGGGATCCTGTGAGGACTCAAAAAACGTTGAGGACTCGCGAGGACACCTTATAAAAATTTCAAAAAATTCCGAAAAAAATATATATAACTCACCATGATTATTACTACATTTGACAAAAAAAAAATTTCGAAAAAAAAAATTATGATCGATTTTTTTTTTGCGGATCATAACAATGATCCATATTTTTTTGTGGATCATTATTATGATCCATATTTTTTTTTTTGGATCATTTTTGAAAAACTTTTTTTTTGGATCTTATAGGATGCGATTTAAATATTTAAAAAAGAAGTTTTTTTGAAAAAAGTTTGTTTTGGATCATTTTTAGTGTTTTTTTTTTGGAGTCCTCGCAGTCCTCACCGGAAAAAGTCCTCACCGGATCCGGACCCTATATATATATATATATATATATATATATATATATATATATATATATATATATATATATATATATATATATATATATATATATATATATATATAGTGAAGAATTAAAATCAGAATCAATTAAGGCTACAGAACCGGAAGAACTCAATCAAGGCCATTAGATTTCATAATCAAGGGTTTAGATTGCTTGTGCTATTCTTATAAATAAAGAAATTTTTTTTTTTTGGTAAGAATTAAATTAAAAGGGCATAATACGCATTTTACAAAATATTTGTTTTTGGAAACCCCTTATCTCTCTCCACGTTCTCTCTTTATCTCTCCACGTTCTCTCTCTATATCTCATATCTCCTCTTTATTATTTTAACCTAGATGCCATTGAGAAGTTCAAAGAAAAAAAAGCAGGAGATGGAGAAATGGAAGCCAAGACGTCTAGGCCACCACCGGGAGGGAGCCAGAGCAACAACCACAAGCACGATGGCAGGCGGCGATGTTGGTTGCTCCGATTCAGATCTTCGTCCGGTGAGAACTACCAGATCTGAGGCGACGGAATCGACGGTGGTGGTTGCATAGATCTGAAACGACGGAGGTGGTGTTCTTGTATGATTCCTTCGAAGATGGTGGTGATGTACCAACAACCGGCGGAGATGGCGACGGGTATTCGAGATCTGGGTGTGAAAGAGCAGAAGATGGGATCTAGACCTTTTTTAGCCCTTTATTCTTTATATCATCAGTTCTACACCAATGAAACAAGGTTTTTCATGCTTCTAGATTCTGCAACCTCAAATGTCAGTTACGTTAAAAGGGAAGAAACACACAAATCTTATAATAGGAACATATGTATTCATGTATGTATTTGGTAGTCATGTATGTATTTGGTAGGGATTGTGATGGTCTATCCTTGGGGTATACATATATGTATATGTATTGGAAAAAAATTATAATTTTTTTGGAAGCAATTATTGTAGTATACATGTATGTATTGTGTGGTGATTGTAGATGGTCCATCTTTTGGTAGACATTTATGTATTTGTTTGGGTTATACTTGTATGTATTTAATGTATACAGATTGTATTAATTTAATACACGAATGCATTTGTTATATAATCATAATGAGTCGGTTATACATATATGTATGATACAAAAGTTACCAAATAAACAAACTTCCATAATTGTAGGAATTCTTCATTAGTAAATTAGTTAACAAATTAAGATTAGAAATTAGAATTACGTCGGTTATACATAGATGTATGATACAAGAGTTATCAAATAAACGAAATTCCATAATTGTAGGGATTCTCCATTAATACGGCAGTTACCAAATAAAGATCATTAACCAAAATAAAAAAATATGCATTTACGTTTATACCCTTTAGAGTTAAATAAAATCAAAATATTTTACTAAAATATGATTGGTGGGAAAAGGTTCTGTTAGTTCTGTAGCCTTAATTGGTTCTGAAACTAATTCAACCATATATATATATATATATATATATATATATATATATATATATATATATATATATATATATATATATATATATATATATATATATATATATATATATATAGGAATGTTTTCTTATAAGGGCAATTTTCAACCAATCATTTTAAAAAATTTAGATCATTTTCAGAAATTTTGAATCATTGTCAAAAAAAGGTTTTCTTATAAAGATTTAAAATTTCTGACAATGATCCAAATTTTATAAACGATTGGTTGAGAATTATCTTCGCAATCGTCAACATCAATTTTAAATTGAGATTGGGTAGATGATTATATGTATATGGGTTCATATAATAATGGGTTCATTAATTTTTTTCTAAGAATAAAAGATTATGTAAAGAGGCCACATATACAATTAATGGGTTCATTAATTTTTTTCTAAGAATAAAAAAATGGATACATTATCTGTCTATTTAAACGAACGTAACCCTCTCACAAATTAAATACATTTCCAAACTTCACATTGAAGTGACTATTTGTGAGTGTACATGCATAACATGGCTAGCTCCACATATTCTTGTTTGTTGCTACTCATTATTGTTATTACAGGTTTGTTAACTTAATTATGAATTTTAATCTCATTGCAAGTAATCACCCGTGTACAATGACTTTATTTTTCCTACGATGACGACAAGGCATCGATATAGCCTATCCTGATGACAAGTTGTCGCCACAGACTCATCGCTATAGCACAAAATTTGCGTTGGGACACTGGAAATTCTCTTAATGTCTTCTTTTAAACTATAAAAAGTTGTAATATAACATACCTATAGACATATTGTATAACTTTTATGTTTGATTACATAACATTTATTTGTTTGCCTATCACATTGCTTTATATTATCAATTAGTTTGTTTACTATTTTAATACATTTTTCATTTTGCAGTTGGAGTTTTGATGGTGGATGGTCAAAAATTATGTAACGTAATTTTGTCCCGTGATGGTTGTGATCTTTCAGCTTGTCGTAAACAATGTTACGACCAATACAATGGCCATGGCCAATGTGTGGAGTCTTCTCCTAATCCTGGCCATTATGCTTGTGTTTGCATTTACAAGTGTTGATGAATTTGCAAGGGATCCAATTATTTTGAAAACAAGAATTTATGGCTTTGTTTTAGAAGAACTATGACTAGACTAGAATAATGATAATAAAACTATGGATCCACTTTTAATATTATAAAGGAATTTTTCTCAGATTTTTTATATTTTTCGATTTGACGATTGAGTCCATTTTAAACTATGGGTGAGTATATTAAATGATTAAGCGACCCATAACCAAATTAATCTCCTCAAATTAGTTGAACTGTTTTGATAACCAATGGTTCAATTTTTAAATTCTGGTTAGCCAAAAAAATTCGTTTACATAACGGCTTTAATGAAATAGTCGATACGTTATAACCAAACAATGTCGTAATTTTAATTTAATTTAATTTTTATATTATATTATAAATTTTATTATCTGTTATTTGTGTATTATTAAAATGTTTATATTCGGAATTTGACTAACTCTTACTTACGGAGTATTTAATTTTGAAATTTTCCGTTTCAAAATTCTTCCAATTTTATTATATGTTAAAGTATGGTGTTTTTTTTTTTAATTATTAGATCAACAAATTAGAGCAAATAAATATTTCAAAAATACAAACTGAGTTGAAAATGTATAACTGTCTAAAAAAATTGTTACAAAATAAATAGGCCAAAATAAAGAATGTTAACTAAATTAACCAAAACTCTAATTGATCAACTAACATTTACAGATGATAAATTTGTTAATTAACATAAGTTGAACTGGTATGGTTTTTAGTTAATCAAACTTTAAGTTGAAAGTGTAGTTTTAGGTTAAAATAGACCCAAACCAACTCATGCTCTTTCCTAATCTAAAAAATTTAGAGGTTTTTATTACAAATCACAAGTCGCATATGCATATAAAGGGTTCCTTAATTCTTCTTTCATGAAAAGTATATCATCTCTCAAACAAAATATAAAGGTTACTATTTTAATCGGATGCCACATATGCAAATTGATGGCTAATTGTTTTTTTCGAAAAAAAAACACATTATATTTTAAAAAATTTAAAGGTTTTTATTATAAATCGATTACTACATAACCATATAAATGTTTAATAAATATTTTACTTAAAAAAACACATTATCTATCTAAATCGATTAAAGACTTTCACTACAAGAAAAAAGCTATTTAGCGACATTTTTAGTGACATAGAATTTATGTCACAAAATTGCGACAAATCTATCGACAGTTTTAGCGATTTCCAAGTCTTCCACGTCAAAAATTATGTCACAAAATACACAAAGTCGGAAATTATGTCGTTAATTGTGTCCCTAATTTTGTGACTTGCTCAAACAGGACTCTAATCAAGTCGCTAATTTTGTGACTTATTTAGAAAGACACCAATCATGTCGCTAATTTGTGACTTACTCATACAAGTCGCTAACCAAGTCGCTAATTTTGTGACTTAGCTCAAATAAGTTACAAAACAAGTCGATAATTTTGTGACTTGCTTAGAAAGACACCAATCATGACGCTAATTTGTGACTTGCTCAAACATGTCTCTAACCAAGTCGCTAATTTTGTGTCTTAGCTCTAATAAGTTACAAAACAAGTCAATTATTTTGTGACTTGCTTAGAAAGACACCAATCATGTCGCTAATTTTGAGACTTTCTCAAACAAGTCTCTAACCAAGTCGCTAATTTTGTGACTTATCTCAAATAAGTTTCAAAACAAGTCGATAACTTTGTGAATTGCTTAGAAAGACACCAAATATGTCGCTAATTTTGAGACTTACTTAAAAGTTATCAAGTATGTCGCTAATTTGTAGATAAATATAACTTATTATATATTAAAAAAAAACCTTTTTTAATGTCATTTAATATTTAATTGGAAACCAAACAATTTTTTAACTCAAAACTCAATTTACATACAAATGGGCTACATAAATATATATCATTTGTTTTATTGGTCTAAAACGTCGGCCCATGACGGCTACTCAAATTAACGACGTTAATTGTTGCGCAGGGACGTAGGGTACAAGTTGTAATGCACGAGATTAATTTTTCAATTGAGTTAAAAGGATCAGATCTAAAAACTCCCCTGGCTACCGTCCATTTTGGAAACATTCCCCAAATCTCCATGGGCGAATCCAACAGTTGACTCCATTCCAAGTTGCTGCGTACCATTGCTGATTCTTCTTCGTGTAAGAACTCTTTCGCATCATATCTATTCATCTATGTACCAATTGCTATCTGCATCTGTTTGATTGTATGTTTGATTCAACTTCAAATGACTTGCTGTAACGATATGAAATTTGTCGAGTTTTTGCTTAATCTCATCAGATTTTTGCGTATCTCATCGTTTGTTACCGCGTCTATTTAATTGTATTAAACATAAATTACTATTTTAGCACAGATCTGATTAAGGTTTTGAAAACGGTGAGATTAAGCTCGTTTTCAAAAGTTTGGAGAATTGTTGCGTGTCTCATCAGATTTTATCGTTCCCGATAACACACGATCTTCGTTCAGTGTCTCTACTCTACATAAACGCCGATGAGTGCAGCTCCGACGCTACCTTCTCTGGTGACGGTTTTGTCCTCTGTTTCCGGCCAATTTATCCACATTTTCGAATAACACGTATTCTTAATCTCCTCGTATCTTTGAAAAAACTTTTAAACCGCCAATTCCTCTAATATTTGTGATTACTTTATTCTACCTAACGAATAAATTAGATCCTCTCTATATTAATTTCTGTTATTTGTTACTAGTTTTAGTTTGAAGTTTTATGCTGGAAACCTAATTTTGAACCTGGAAACCTCATATTATTTTCTTTGTCGATAACTTGCATTTTTTAGATGATTAATTTGTTATTTCAATGGTATAAATTATATCCTCTTTATTTTAATTCCATTTAGTATACTACTTAGCTGTAATTTGAAGTTTGAGTGCTGAAACCCCTAATTTTGATCCCGAAACCCTAAGTTTGTGTGTGTCTGTATGTGTGTGTTTATATATAACGAAGATGATCCTAGTGTGTAAGTCACTAAGTTGAGACAAATTAAAATTATATGCAGCAGCCAACTAGTGTGTGAGTTGATCAATGCTATTCATTTGTTGTAGTTTTAGATATACTTTTAAGTGAGATATTTGCTCTATTTAATGATCAAATAATACTTAATATAAATTTTTTGTATATTTATTTCAGAGTAAGGGAACAAGAGGGCGCACCAAGAAGAACTTATTGAACAACTCGGTATCCCTTTGGACAAGATCATGTAAATATCTTATCTCTTCCTTTTGCACATTACTATAAATGGTTGACCTTTAAACATTTTATAATCCAGGAAACCCAAACAATATAATGAATTCATCCCTTTTGATTATGTTTATCCCTACCTTGATGCTAATGGTAAGTGATCATCATTTAGTTTAGAAAAATCAAATTTATCCCTTTTTTTGATAATTCATTTGATTTATAGAGTCAAGGTATGCAATTAACTATAATTCATTTGTAATGGAAGGTATCACATAATTAGTTAATGAAATTAGCAAGCAGATGGAGTGAAGGAACTCATTGCAATTTCCCTTTTTTGTATAGCTTGCATAAGAAAGGAAAGAAAAAAAAACAGTTAATAGGTATATTGTGAAATAATATTAATCTTCTTAATTCTTTATTTGAGAATGTGGATTGAATTCCTAATTTGTATAATTCCTTACAGGACATTCATTCTCAGCTTAAGGAATTGATTCTTGAACAATAGGTACAATTCCAACATTTTCTTTATTGTCAATTTCAATTTCTAATTGTTTTAAACATCGGCTGCCATTTCTTTTTTGGTGCTGTTTTTTATTCATTAGTTATTTATATTAAAAGTTATATATGTAAAATGTAACTAATTACTATTAATTTTTTTTATGACTAATAAACACTAGAACAATGACATCCGGTCGTGAGTGGGTCTACAAAATGAATACTCGTGAATTTTATGAAGGAATTGAGGAGTTTGTCAAACAGGCAGATTATTTTGTTCGGTCACGAGGTTTGAATGATGGCACGATAAGATGCCCTTGTAAGAAGTGCAAAAACATGAAATGGAAAACTCACGAGGACACTAAGTATGCTTTATATCGATATGGCTTCACCCCTAATTATTATGTATGGATTGCACATGGGGAACGACTTTCTCAAGGAACATCTCAGCAAATACCTAATCGTGAAACTATGAATTTAGTTCGTAACATGGTCATTGATGCGGCTGGCCCCGATATATTTCAAGAGGAGAACACACAAGAACAAGAGATGGAACCTCCAAACCCTGAAGCTAAAAGGTTTTATGACTTGTTGTCTAAAGCAGATGAGCCATTGTATCAAGGATGTGACAAGCACTCTACATTGTCAGCAATGTCAAGATTATTAAGTATCAAATCTGATTTTAACATGAGTCGAAGTTGTTATGACCGTATGGTACAAGCATTTAAGGAATTTATGCCAAGTTCAACAATGTGTTCAAGTTATTATGAGTCTAAGAAGATGGTTTCACAACTGGGTTTGGGGTATAAGAAGATAGATGTTTGTACTAATGGTTGCATGCTCTATTATGGAGAGGATGAGGACAAGTCTGAATGTTACAAGTGTTGTCATCCACGATATAAACAAAAGAAAGAAGGTCATGCAAAAAGGAAAAACATACCATACAAGTACATGCATTACTTGCCTTTAACACCAAGACTACAACGACTTTACATGTCTAAAGATACAGCCCAACACATGACATGGCATCATGATTATCGGAGAGAGCCATGTGTATTGTCGCATCCATCTGATGGAGAGGCTTGGAAGCATTTTGATCAAACTTATTCTTCCTTTGCTTCAGAGCCAAGAAATATTAGACTAGGCCTTTGTGCCAATGGTTTCACACCTTTTGGGATGTCGTCTACCACTTACTCTTGTTGCCCGGTCATTGTGACTCCATATAACCTACCCCCTTGGATGTGTATGAAGATTCCATACATGTTTTTGACATTGATTATCCCAGGACCTCATAGTCCAAAGAGGAATATTGATGTGTTCTTACGACCTCTTATAGACGAGTTGGTTCAACTATGGGAAGTTGGTATAGACACATATGATGCATTTAGGAAGCAAAATTTTAAATTAAAAGCTATGCTTATGTGGACAATCAATGATTTTCCAGCTTATGGCATGCTGTCGGGATGGAGCACGCATGGGAAGCTTTCTTGCCCGTATTGTATGGAAAGAAGTAAGGCTTTTACTTTAAAGCATGGAAGGAAGACTTCTTTTTTTGATTGTCATCGCCAGTTTTTGCCGATGGATCATCCATTTAGAAAAAATAAAGATGCTTTCATAAGGGGGCGGGTTGAGAAGGATGCACCTCCACCTAGGTTATGTGGTGAGGAAATATGGACCCGTGTTAGCCAATTTCCAAAAGTAACTGATCAACACTATCCTACAGGAAAACAAGAATTGATTGGTTTTGGAGTTCATCATAATTGGACAAAACGAAGTATATTTTGGGATTTACCTTCATGGCGTACTAATCTTATTCGGCATAATCTTGATGTTATGCATGTGGAGAAGAATGTATTTGACAACATCTTTAACACAGTGATGGATGATAAGGATAAAACTAAAGATAATGGCAAGGCTAGACAAGATGTTAAAGAATATTGTAAGCGTCGTGAGTTAGAGCTAGTTATGCAAGCTAACGGAAATGTATCAAAGCCAAAAGCAATGTACTCGTTGACTAAGGAACAAAAGCAAGCTATTTTAGAATGGGTCAAGGAGTTGAAATTTCCAGATGGATATGCTTCCAATTTGTCCAGGTGTGCAGATACACATAGGTGCAAGATGTCAGGCATGAAAAGTCATGATTGTCATGTATTTATGGAGAGATTATTACCAATTGCATTTAGAGAGATGTTGCCTCAACCTGTATGGAAGGCAATGACAGAAGTGAGCCTCTTTTTTAAAGAGCTATGTTCAACAACATTGAAAGAGGAGCAACTAGAGAAGTTAGAAAAAAATATCATCGTAACCTTGTGCAAATTAGAGAAAATACTTCCTCCAGGATTCTTTGACCACATGGAGCATCTTTTAGCTCACTTGTCATATGAAGCAAGAGTTGGTGGCCCTGTACAATACCGATGGATGTATCCTTTTGAAAGGTAATGATTTCATAGCTTTAGAATTGATTTTTTACCACTTTAAGAATATTATAAGCTTCATTCTTTGTCTTTTTGACTTTTAGATATTTGCATCATCTAAAGAAGAAGGCGAAAATAAGGCTCGAGTTGAGAGTTCAATATGTGAAGCTTACATTATGGAAGAAATCTCAAATTTTTGCTCACATTATTTTGAGTCGCATGTTCAAACTAACTCTACTAGAGTTGGTAGAAATGATGATATTGGCGATGCCAATTACGCGGTCAATAGCTTATCAATTTTCAAGCACCGTGGAAGGCCTTCGGGAAGTTGTAAACGTCGTTTCTTGGATGATAAAGAGTACGAGGTTGCCATCATGTACGTCCTTCAAAATTGCGTGGAAATTCAACCATTTTTCAAGTATGTGAGTTTGTTATGGTTGCGTATTGTTGTAATTGAAAACTTTATGTAAACGTTTTAACATTGCATCTACTTTTAGGATATTTGAAGCAGAGTTGAAACTACAAATGCCAAATATAACTAATGATCAACTCAAGGATGCAACAGAAAAGAAGTTTCACAGTTGGCTAAGAGATTATGTAACACTTAGTTCGAATAACCTAGTCACCAATCAAATTATAAATATAGCCATTGGTCCGAATCGATGTGTACGTACATGGCATATGTATTATCTAAACGGGTTTAACTTTCGCACGTTGTATCATAGTTCCGGACGAAGAACTACAAACACTGATGTTTGTGTTATTGGTGAAGATGGAGATTACTACGGTCAATTGGTAAATGTTATTGAATTAGAGTACATAGGTTGCTCCCAACAAAATACACTTGTGCTTTTCAAGTGTGAGTGGTTTAACCCTATTAAAAATCGAGGTTGGAGAATCCATAACGAGTTTGGGCTTGTAGATGTTAACCACAAGAAGAAGCTATCGAAGTATGACCCGTTTATTATGGCACATCAAGCACAACAAGTATACTTTGTTCGTTATCCTAGTCTACGAATAAATGGGGTTGATTGGTGGGCTGTGTGTAAAACCAAAGCTAGAAGTACTATTGTTGCTCCCTCCCAACCAATAGAATTCGCTTATCAGGAAGATAACACTTTAGTTCCTTTCATTGTTAGTGAACATGATGAACTTGAACAATTACTTGGTGATGTAGGCGATTTGGAAGAAGTGAATGTACAACAATTCGAATATGAAACAAGCAAAGGGGAAGAAGATGATGATGATTTGATTGATGAAGATGATGAGGAGGATTTGCTTCAAGAAGAAGAGGATAAGTCTAATGATGAACTCGAGGATAGTTACAGTGATGATGATATTTAATAATCGTTTCTTGTAATTTTGTCAAATTATGTGTTAAAGAATTAAAGACCTTTTGGCAAATTATGTGTTAAGGAATTGTAGACCTTTAGTTTAATTTTCCATTAATATATTGTCTTTTAGTTTAAATACTTATTTTTTGCCATCGGGCAAATTAACTTGTTATATAGCTAGATGGAGAGTGTGCATGTAGATGAGGAACAACCAAATATTGAAGATAGACGTATCATCTTAAGAATCCAAAGCAATTGGTAAGTTCAAAATTACTACACTAAGTTTTTTTTCTGTCATTTTTTTACATTTATATGTTTATATGTTTATGAATTCAAGTTTTATGAATTTTATTTTCTTTGCAGTTTTATACCCTCTCATAGTGTGGCAAGTAGCATCACAAGCTTTTGGAAATCACAGTTCACAGGAGAATGGGATACATGGACGAGTGTTCCACGCAATGAGAAAGAAGTTTGGTTTAATGCTTTCAAGGTAGTTTTTATAGTTTTGTTACTCTTGAAAACAATGTTAGCAGTTATTAGTTTTTTACTAAATTTTATTAAAGTATTGTTATATTGTTATAATCATTATTTTATTTAACAGGATAAATATGAGTGGGACAAAAGATTAAATGATAAAGTTTGAAAGTTGTTTAACACGGTAGGATCAAAGAGCTTTCGAAACTATATGTCTAAAGCAAGGAAGACACCTACACAAAAACCTGAATTTATGAATCTTGTTGCTTGGCAAACACTCTGTAGAAGGTGGCAATTGCCTGAATTTATTTCAAAATCTGAGAGAATGAAAGTCGCTCGTCAAGCTAATAAGAGTTTGCATATTGGTGGCTCAATTTCAAATGTAGAACACAAAAGGAGATTGGTATGCAAAATTTTAACATTTTTATTTTGCTTAACTATTTATGGATGAGTTTTAAGAACTATATGTTTTGTAACTTAATTTTATAGGAAAAAGAACTAGGACGGGTACCAATAGCGGGTGAAGTCTTTTTGAAAACTCATAGAGGACCGGATGGCACGTTTGTTGACAATCACGCACAAGAAACATGGGTAAGTTTTATTTTTAGCTTCCTTGTCATGTCGACTACTTAAGTTTTTATTAATTATACATTTGTACGGGTTGGATTTGTTTGGTATTTTGATTAGAGGATAATAAGAGTCTGATACATATTATCATTGCAAAGATAATAAATTATTTAATTTGGCCCGTTTGGCCCATTTGACCCGTTTGGCCCATTTGACCCGTTTGGCCCGTTTGCTTTTTAACTAATATATCTATGAACAGTTATTTTGTAGTTTAATTATATAAATGGTAGTTAAATGAGTTGTATGATATGTGGTTTAAAATTATATTTTTAACATGTTAAACTTATTCATGTATGTTTGTGTTTTCAATATAGGAACAATACAACGAAAAATTTGGAGATGAAGACTCACTTGATGCAGAGTCAGGGAATGTATCTAATACATACTCAAGATGGGCTGAACATGTTGGTGTAAAAAATGGAAGAGCTTATGGGTCAGTGCTTGATGAGTACATGCTTCAGAATGTCAATATGGAAGAATCCTCGGTTCACAATGTACCTAATAATGAGTTGGATGATCTCCGAGAGACCGTTATGACCCAAAAACTTGAGTAAGCGCTTCTACGAACCGAGTTGGAAAATTTAAGTTCTACACAAGTGGTTCAGTCACGGAAATTAGATAAATTGGTTGAATCACAAAAGTCTATGGAGCAAAGCATAAGGACTACCGTTGCTGATGAAATGAAAAAAGCTACCCGCCAAATTTTAGAAATACTTCGAGGTCGTTAAGAGTCTTTTAGCTGAAAACTTTATACTTTTGGATTTGGATTTGGAATGAAATTTGATGACATGTGCTATTATTGGTTTGTGTATTATACATTGTTTTAGATATTTGCTTTGATAATAGAATATTTTAGATTATTATGTTTGTGCTTTTATATTTATTATAAATGGGAATGGGAATATATTATAAATGGGAATGGGAATGGGATACTAAAAATGAATTGATATTTTTTTTGTAATAGTGACATTTTTAGCGACATGAATAGTGACTATTAGTAAAAAAATAGTGACATTTTTAGAGTCGTAAGTAGTGACTTTTGATAAAAATAGTGACATTTTTAGCAACTTGAATAGTGACTTTTGATATAAATAGTGGCATTTTTAGAGTCGTGAGTAGTGACTTTTGAAAAAAAAATGTGACATTCTTAGAGTCGTAATTAGTGACTTTTGATAAAAATAGTGACATTTTTAGCGACTTGAATAGTGACTTTTGATATAAATAGTGACATTCTTAGAGTCGTAATTAGTGACTTTTGATAAAAATAGTGACATTTTTAGCGACTTGAATAGTGACTTTTGATATAAATAGTGACATTCTTAGAGTCGTAAGTAGTGACTTTTGATAAAAAATAGTGACATTTTTAGAGTCGTAAGTAGTGACTTTTGATAAAAAATAGTGACATTTTTAGAGTCATGGATAGTGACTTTTGATAAAAATAGCGACATTTTTAGAGTCGTGAGTAGTGACTTATGATAAAAATAGTGACATTCTTAGAGTCGTAAGTAGTGACTTTTGATAAAAAATAGTGACATTTTTAGAGTCGTAAGTAGTGACTTTTGATACAAATAGTGACATTTTTAGAGTCGTAAGTAGTGACTTTTGATAAAAATAGTGACATTTTTAGAGTCGTAAGTAGTGACTTTTGATAAAAATAGTGACATTTTTATCAAAAGTCACTACTAACGTCTCTACTATTAGAGACTCAATGTTGAATGTCACTAAAATAGCGACTTCTTAGTAGTGACTTTCTGGTTGATGTCACTATTAGCGTCACTAGCTTCAAATATGTAACTAATAATGTCACTAATTGTGTCGCTAAAAAGACTTTTTTTTGTAGTGTTTTAATACAAATCAGAGGTCATATATGCATATAAAGCGTTCAAATAACCATTGTAGTGTTTTTTTTGTAGTGTTTTTGTAGTGTTTTTTTTGTAGTGTTTCAAGTTTTTTTGTAGTGTTTTTGTAGTGTTTTTTTTGTAGTATTTTAAAATAACCATTATCTGTGCACATATGTATGTATATAAAGGGTTCCCCCCCCCCCCCCCCCCCCCCCCCGATTCCTACTGCTCGGAGAGTCAAAATATGCCCCCTCATCAAGTATCCTTAGAGGCTGAGTTCGATTGGGCCGGTCGAAGTTGCCAGTTATCTACCTTTTTTACTCCATATAAAAGTTTCATTATTTTTTCTCTAAAAACACATTATCCATCTAAAAGGTTTTAGAAGTTTTTGTTACAAATTTGAGGCCATATATGCATATAAAAGGTTCATTAACTTTTTTTTTTAAAAACCACATTATTTGTCTAAATTATTTTTTGAAGGTTTTATTACAATCTGAAGCCTCGTATGCATATAGAGGGTTAATTATTATTATTTTCTAAAAAAACATTAACAAGCTCTAAAAATATTAATGGTTTTATTACAAATAAGATAACACATTTGCATATAAAAGGTTCATTAATTTTATTTTATTTTTTAAAAGCACATTATCTGTCTAAAGAAAATTTAAGATTTCATTATAAATTAGAGACCACATATCCTAACAAATGGTTCATTAGTATTTTTCTTTACAAACACATCCGTTGTCTAAAAAAATTAAAGGTTTTTATTACAGATTAGAAGCCATATATTCATATAAATAGTTCATTAATGTTTTTCTAAAAAACACATATTAGCGGTATAAAAAAATTAAAAGTTTTTTTTATTACAAATCAAATGTCACATATTTGAATAAAGTGTTCATTAATTTTTTTCTTAAAAAACATTATTTCTTTAAGAATAACTATTAAATTTTTTATTACAAACCAAAGCCACATATACATATTAGCGGTTCTTTAAATATTTTTCTTAAAAAACACATCATCTGCCCACAAAAATTCTCAGGCTTTTATTACAAATAAATGGTTCATTAGTTTTTTTTTTTTTTTTTCTGAAAAGAACACATTATCTGTATAAAAAAAGACAATTAAATTTTTTTACTACAACGCACATACGTATATAAAGGGTTCCTTAATTATTATTCTAAAAAAACACATTACTGGTCTAAAAAATTAAACGTTTTTATTACAAATCAGAGGCTACATATCCATATAAAGCGTTCATCAATTTTTTTCTTTTAAATACTTCCTTGTTGCTACTCACAGTTGATATTACAGGTTCGTTAACTTAACAGTACGGGTGTGAATCAAAAACGGAAAACTGGAACCGAACCTGAACCAGCACCGAGCCGTCCCGGAACCGGCTTAAGCGGTTCGCTTTCCGGTTCTTAGATCTTATCAAAAATAACAAACCGACTTTAAGACCGGTATTTTAAAGGCCTTTTTTAAGTGGCATCCTAGCTATTTAAAAGGTCCATTGACATTTCATATTTAATGTATCCCGTTTTCAATTGAGCCCGACGGTTTCTCTTGTTCGGCTCTACGTACGTACATCACAACACATCGGTTCTTCATCTTCTATCAATATAAAATCTTGATAATCATCTAAAGAATGGATTCAAATTGGGTTAATACACAAGAAACCCAAGTGCGATTTATATATATCAGTTATCTCAAATGGATCATCATGGTGTTATCATGATTCACGATTCGAAATGTGTTTTTAGTATCATAATCTGTTTTTTGTAATGAATTACGAATAATGTGTTTTTTTGCAATGAATTACAAATGATGTGTTTTATGTATTACGAATATATAATGTGTTTTGGGAAAGTCCAAAAGTATATATACACAGATTCATTGATATATATGTTCTGGGAAAGTCGAAATGTGTGTTTTGTATCAATGAATTATGATATATTCGTAATGTGTTTTTTTTGTAACCTAATTCATTGATTTGTGTATATATACACAAATTTACATATATATTGTGTTATCATGATTCATGAAAAAAAACCGGCTTACCGGTTCTGAAACCACCTGAAGACCGACCCGACCCGACACCGAACCGGAACCAGAACCGGCACCGAGTTTACCGAACACACGCCTACTTAATAGTAAATAGCGATGACATCTTTTTAACCCTAATAGCCACAACAAGGCGTTGATATAGCCTATCACGACAAAAAGTCATCAACACAAACTCGTCGCTATAACTTACAATCTTGGTCGAGTCTGGTGTAAATTCTTCTAGTGTCTTTGTTAGAACTTTAAAAAGTTGTAATATAACAATACTATAGTCATAGGGTATATCTTTTATGTTTGATTACATAACATTTATTTATTTCCCTTTCAATTTGCTTTATGTTATCATTTAATTTGTTTTTAGATTTATTTTTCACTTGGAGTTTTGATGATGGTTGTGATACACTTCCGACCCACCATATACGTTATACATACTCTAGAAGGAGGAAGGATGGCCAAGGTCATGTTGCGAATTAATAGGAGGGGCACTCTTGGTATTTTACCCTTGAAAGTTTGTTAGCCCTTTTATATTCTGTTTGTTCATTGAGAGAGGGGTTGTTGAGTTTTCTGTTAGAATAATCATAGCTTAGTTCTCTCTCTAGATTTACTTTCCTGTAATTCGTATTTCCTTTTGATATCAATAACAACGGAACTTTTGGTTGATTTCATTGTGTGTGTTTCTCCAATTCATACACAAGTGTATCATTTGGTATCAGAGCAGTAACGATGACGACCAGATCGAATACAGCGCGTTTGGATGAAGTTGAATTGGCAATCAATTCAATTCAGTCGGAGATGATCCAATTGCGTGAAATGGTTCAGACTGGAATCAATTCAGCGAGCAAACAGAGCGACAGATATGAAGCGATGATGCACGCACAGAACGAGAGAAGTGATGCGATGATGAGACGATTTGATGAAATGATGCAAAATCATCCATCAACATCATGGCCACCACCACCGCCACCACCGCCACCGCCGCCTGGGACTATTCCACCGGTGAATACTGATACGATTCCGACGCAAAATACGAATGAAGGATCTCGTTTTTTTGCAATCAAAGGAAGGAAACTGGAACTTCCATTGTTCGATGGAATTGATCCCGATAGTTGGATCCTTAGAGCAGAGAGGTATTTTGCTTTGAATAAACTCACGAATGAAGAACAATTGGAGGTAGCTGTTATCGCATTTGAAGGCGATGCTCTGCGGCGATACCAGTGGGAGCACAAGCGTGTTCCGATCAGGACTTGGCGTGCGATGAAAATGATGTTATTGCTTCGTTTCCGTTCCAGTGCAAAGGGTACACCATGTGAGCAATTTCTAGCACTGAAACAAGAGGGATCGGTAGCAGAGTATGTACGCCAGTACGTGAATTTGGCTGCTCCATTGGAAGGTGTCTCTGAAGAGGTATTTCTGAGCCAATTTGTTAATGGTCTAGAACCTATAATTCGTTCAGAGGTCCGGTTATTGAATCCTGTCAATTTGAATGTGGCCATGGAGTTGGCTGCCAAAGTAGAGGAACGAAATGTAGTCATTAACAAAGCTAAATCAATGGCTAATAGTCCATATAGAGAAACTGCTATGAGTTTTACTGGAAATAGTGATAATCGTAAAACTGAAATCAGTAAGGAAAAGAGTACTGGTTCATTTAGGAGATTAACTGATAAGGAATTACAATTAAAGCGTTCCTTAGGTTTGTGCTTCAAATGTGATGAAAAATATGTACCTGGACATATTTGCACTAAAAAAAGAACTTAGTGTTTTGGTGTACCAAAATGAAGAGGAAAACGAGGAACCAGTGGTGGAAGAGCAGGCTGAGGCAGCAGTAGCTGCTGAAACGGTGGAGATTAAGTCAAAAATAGTGGTTGACTTAAATTCCATAGTTGGTATTTCAAATCCTAGAACTATGAAGTTGGAAGGTAGGATCAATGACCAACGGGTTGTGGTGTTAATAGATAGTGGAGCTACTCACAACTTTGTTTCTAAACTGGTAGTCGATAATTTGAAAATACCAGTGGTTAAGACACTTGAGTACAGTATTACTATGGGATCGGCTATGTCGGTGATGAGTTCCGGTGTGTGCCGAGGTGTCAAATTGGGAATACAAGGTCTTGACATTGTTGATGACTTTTTACCTTTGGAATTGGGTAATTCAGATGTTATACTTGGGATCCAATGGTTAGAAACTCTGGGAGAAACAAGGATAAATTGGAAGACTCAAATAATGAAGTTTCAATGTGGAGATGAAACTGTGACTTTAAGGGGTGATCCATCTTTAGGAAAATCCATGGTGTCACTTAAGTCTATTAGTAAAACTATTTCTCAAGAAGGTCATGGTGTGTTGGTAGAATTTGGCCTTCTAGACTCTTATCATGACATAAAGCCTCATGAAATGAGTAATGAAGAACAGCGGTTACTCGAGGCTTATAAGCCTGTTTTTAACATGCCTAAGGGACCCCCTCCCTCACGAGGCCATGAGCACTCTATTGTGTTGAAAGAGAATTGTGAACCGGTAAATGTGAGACCTTATAGGTATGCACATTATCAAAAAGATGAAATTGAGAAATTAATCCAAGAAATGTTAGAAGCGGGAATCATAAGACCAAGCAAAAGCCCGTTTTCAAGTCCGGTTTTGTTAGTGAAGAAAAAGGATGGTAGTTGGAGGTTTTGCATTGATTACCGGGCTTTGAACAAATGCACTATCCAAGATAAATTTCCTATACCGGTCATTGATGAGTTATTAGACGAGTTACATGGTGCAACTTACTTTTCTAAATTGGATTTGAAATCCGGGTATCATCAAATCCTTATGAGTGCACAAGACATACACAAAACGGCTTTTCGTACTCATGAGGGGCATTATGAATTTCTTGTTATGCCTTTTGGGTTAGTTAATGCTCCGGCGACTTTTCAAAGTCTAATGAATGAGGTTTTTAAATTGCATTTACGAAAGTTCGTTTTAGTATTTTTCGATGATATATTGGTTTATAGCAAGACTAAGGCTGATCATTTAACTCATTTACAAGCTGTTTTTGACTTAATGGTTACACATAAGCTGTATGCCAATCTTAAAAAATGTGAATTTTTTAAAGATAAGTTGGTTTATTTGGGCCATGTTATTTCGGGAAGGGGAGTCGAAATGGACTTTGTGAAAGTGCAGGCTATGTTGGACTGGCCCAAGCCTTGTAATGTGACTGAGTTGCGTGGTTTTTTAGGGCTCTCAGGTTATTATAGAAAATTCATTCGAGGGTATGGAATTTTAGCTAGCCCTTTGACTGATTTATTGAGAAAAAATCAGTTTGCGTGGACCTCTAAGGCCGATGAAGCTTTTCGTTCTTTAAAGCATGCGTTGACCACCGCCCCTGTTCTTCGATTACCAGATTTCACTCAGCCGTTTGTAATTGAGACTGATGCATGCGGTTTTGGCCTTGGTGCTGTATTGATGCAGCAAGAACATCCTGTGGCTTATTTCAGTCAAGGATTAGGGTTACGAGCTCGTGAAAAATCAGTATATGAGAAAGAGCTTATGGCTGTTGTCTTGGCAGTCCGAAAATGGCGTCCTTACTTAATGGGTAGGCGTTTTGTGGTTAGAAGTGATCAACAAAGCCTTCGTCATTTGTTGGATCAAAGAGTTGTCGAGCCAGAATACCAAAAATGGTTAAGTAAACTATTAGGTTATGAGTTTGAAATAGTTTACAAACCGGGTAAATCAAATGGGGCAGCTGATGCTCTCTCCCGGCGGGTACAAATGGTGGAATGCACCGTCATGGGCGGCCCGCAGTGGCGTCAATGGGATGTTCTTCGGAAAGAATTGGAAGATGATCTTAGTTTGAAGAAAGTCAGAACTGATCTTCAAGCTGATTCCAATTCTCATGCGGGTTTTTCTCTGGTTAATGGTCTATTATTTTTTAAAGATCGTCTAGTTTTGCCCCGTACTTCTGCGTTAATTCCAGTTTTGTTTGAAGAGTTTCATTCTTCTCCAAGTGGTGGCCATTCTGGTGAAGAGAAGACTTTTCAGCGTATTTCTGCAGAAATTTTTTGGGCGGGAATTAAAAAAGATGTTATTCAAATGGTAAAGAGTTGTGAAATTTGTCAACGCAACAAACATATTACTGGGTCCGTTCATGGGTTGTTGCAACCAATTCCTTTACCAATGCAGGTTTGGGCAGAAATTACTATGGATTTCGTGGATGGTTTACCCAAATCCGGTGGGTTTAATTCGATTTTGGTGGTGGTTGATCGATTGAGCAAGTATGCTCATTTTATTGGGTTACGCCATCCTTATACAGCAGTATCTGTGGCCACGGTTTTTGTGCAGGAAGTGATTCGTTTGCATGGTGTTCCCGAGGTTATCATTTCTGACCGTGGTGCAATATTTTTGAGCCAGTTTTGGACAGAGACATTTCGTTTGCAGGGTACCAAATTGAAATACAGTACTGCTTTCCATCCTGAAACTGACGGTCAAACTGAGGTGGTCAACCGTTGTGTGGAGCAGTATCTTCGTTGTATGACATCTACTAATCCCAAGCAGTGGAGTAAGTGGCTTCCTTGGGCAGAGTTTTGGTATAACTCTTCGTATCATACAAGTCTTAAGACTTCCCCTTATAAAGCTTTGTATGGTCGTGATCCTCCTCCCTTAATCCGTTATGTACCCAAAACTGCCCGAAATGACATGATTGATGTGGAATTGGCTAACAGGGAAGATGTTTTGGCTGAGTTGCGTTTAAATCTCATTAAGGCGCAGCATCGTATGAAACAAAATGCAGATTTGTCTCGGAAAGAAGATGCCTTTCAAATGGGGGATAAGGTTTTTTTGAAATTACGTCCGTATCGACGTAAATCTTTACATGCTCATAGCCATCCTAAATTAGCTGCACGGTACTATGGACCGTTTGAAGTCTTGGAAGTCATTGGGAAGGTGGCATATAAACTGCAGCTTCCTGCATCTGCAGTCATTCATCCCGTTTTCCATATTTCTCAACTGCGAAGAGCGGTTGGTCCTGTTGCAGCATCTTCTCAGTTGCCCACTCAATTGACTGCAGATTTGGAGCTTCAGGTTGTTCCAGAAGATTTATTGGCTATTCGCCCTGCCAAACACTTAGGAAAGTTGGAGGGTTTGGTTAAGTGGCGCGGGTTGTCAGATTTTGAGGCTACTTGGGAGACTTTAGATGATTTGTTGGTTCAGTTTCCCAATTCTCACCTTGAGGACAAGGTGGAAGTGTTGCGGGGGGGTATTGATACACTTCCGACCCACCATATACGTTATACATACTCTAGAAGGAGGAAGGATGGCCAAGGTCATGTTGCGAATTAATAGGAGGGGCACTCTTGGTATTTTACCCTTGAAAGTTTGTTAGCCCTTTTATATTCTGTTTGTTCATTGAGAGAGGGGTTGTTGAGTTTTCTGTTAGAATAATCATAGCTTAGTTCTCTCTCTAGATTTACTTTCCTGTAATTCGTATTTCCTTTTGATATCAATAACAACGGAACTTTTGGTTGATTTCATTGTGTGTGTTTCTCCAATTCATACACAAGTGTATCAGGTTGGCCAAAATTTATGTAACAAAACTTTATACCTGGATGGTTGCGATCTTATGATTGTGGTAAATAGTGTTTCGACACCGACAAAGGCCCTGGACAAAGCGTGGAGTGTGCAGGTCATTACTCTTGTTTTTGCGTTTTTGGTTGCTGATGAATTCTAAGAAGATCCAATTATTTTGGTAATTAATTGTTATGAATTTATTTTTAGAAAAGCAGTGAAGACACTAGTATAATGTTAATGAAACTATGGACCCACTTTCAATAATATAGATGAATTGGTCTCTTATTGTTTATATATTTTGATTTGATGATTGAATTTGTTTAAACTAGGGGTGAGCATAATAACTAACGATTCAATTTTTAAAATTTGGTTACCCGAAAGTTCGTAACGATATGGGTTTAATGAAATAGATGATCCATTATAACCAAATCACCTCCTATTTTTAAATTAACTTAATTTTTATCTTAGTTTATAAATATATTATTTGTTCTTTGTGTATTATTGAAATACTTGTATTTTGAATTTGACTCAACCCATACTTATTTAGTTTCTAAATTTTCGTTTCAAAATAATTCCTATTTTATGTTGTGTTAAATTAAGATATTTCTTTTATTATATCAACAAACATGTAAGGAAAAAAAATTCAAAAAATATGTTGAAAATGCATAAATGGGCTAAGGGTTTGGTAAAAAAATGAATAGGCCAAAATAAAAATGTTAATTGAAATGATTTTAAATGATCTGCCAACTAAACGAAATTAAACGAGAATGGTTTTAGTTAACCAAACTTTTAGTTATGAGGGTAGTTTTAGAACAAAACCAACTCGATATCTAATAACTTATTCTGGTCTCCCATGAACCTCCTGTAACGTATCAACCTTCATCTATTCCCCCAAATCAGCCACATCAATTTGGGGCAAGCATTACGGTATGAAAAATGGAATGCACTAACTTCTTCTACAGTTTAGTAATTTTTCTTCAAAGGGTTACCATTTGTTGTTTCGTCTATATCGAATCAACTATTTCCCCTTAGCCATGAGGTCATCACGTGTTCAAGTAAGTTCATCATTTGTTACCAATTTTATGCTTATTTCGTGAAATTAGGGCTTCAGCAAATCGCTTGCATCGTTATTGAACTATTTTTTATATTGATCTATTTGGAAATTGTAATGAACAAGTGTTGTTAAGCTCGCGCGTTGCTGCGGGATTATGTAATTAACGTATCATTTCTACGAATTATAAGTGAAATGTCGATTATTCATATTATAAGATTGAAAAATGAACATGATATTAATTAATTTATTAAGTGCTCTTACTAAATAATGAGACAAAATATGAAAATGTGTGTATTTTATGCTTACTTTTAACAAAAATAATAATTAATTTGCCGTTTCCAAAAAATCATAATAGTCCACCAATTAATAAAACATCTGAATAATATAATCATATAATCAAAAAACAATACAGGTAGTGTTTTTCTAAAAAACCGGGTAATTGGGTACCCGGTACCCGAATTTTATTTTTCCAACTTATTTATATATATATTTTTATATTATTATTAGACATTAATTATCTCTAGATATGGGCATACGCTTGGCTCATTTTGAAAAATGTCTAAAATTTAAAATCTTGTCTCAATTTTCACGTGCAAAAAATCTAATTCTCACCTCCGTCGTTGAATTATGGTTTTAAATCATTGGATGTGTTTAAAGATTTAGTTAGATTCATTACTAGTAATGATTTTTCTTTAAAGAAAATTATAACGTAAATTTTTAATAACAAATTTATTAATAAGATTTAAAGAAATTAAATATATAAATAATGGCGACTTCCATTTATGTAATTTTTGTGACAAAGAAATTATATTTCCGGGTACCGGGTACCCGAAAACCGGGTATCCGAAAATCCGGATACCCGAAAACCGGGTACCCGAAAATTCTGGTGCTGATACGGCTACCTAAATCTACAACCCGAATTTTCGGGTACCCAGTTTTAGGGTACCCGGATTTCTGGGTACCCGGTTTTGAACACCCTGCTTGTAACGATTAGGAAAGCGTTATTTAAGGTTAATGGAGGATTAGGGCATCCTTTTCTTGAGTTTTACCCCGCATTCGGCCATGATATTCCCTCCTCCCCCATCATGTTTATATGATTATCATAAAACGAGTGGGTGTGTTGTCTTTTGTTGATTCGATGGTATAGCTTTTTCGTTCGTTTTCTTAATGGACATTCGGGTATTAGAGCCGGGATTCTTGAGTTGTTATTTTGATTATTGTGTGTTTCTGTGTTTTTGGCAATTTTTGGTTGTTATGTTTGTGTTGATTTTCTACCCTGTTCGGGATGGATTCCGGGCTTTAGGTCTTCTAGACAATCGTATACCGTCTACTGAACCGTGTGGCTGCTGACGCGTTCATTAATCGGGCTTATGGTCGGTGAGTTATGTTTGTTTTTGTAAAGTGTCGCAGTGCTGAACACTCATGCTACTGTTTTGTATTCTCTGATGATTTTAAATCCCTTCGGGTAAGATTTTGGGAAAATGGTCTTCTGTGTTGGAATTATGTGCACAATTAGTCAACCTATGGTGATACATCTATGCCTACGAAACACTTAAGGGTAACACCGGTGAGTGCATGTAATACGAGAAAGATATGCAATGATATACGAAGAGGAATGATTCATAATAGTCATTTATGAATCAGTTAAGTATTAAGTTAAGTTCAACTTATTACTATATTAGTTTATCTAACTAATTAATACAAGTATTTGTACATATACTAGTTGAGTAAATATACGATGTGTTAATTATAGATTATCCATAATATAATTTAAAGTAATTAAATCATATGGTGTTGGATAATATTATTGTCTAAATTATATAAGGTTTATTATATAATTAATTATTAAATGTATAAATACAAAGTATATATATTTCGTGTATATAATATACGGAATATATTAGTGTATTAATACTAGACATTTAATAATTAAGTGCAACAATAATAACTAGATAAGCTATAAGGGTTGATTGTGTAAAATGATAAGTTTAATTAAGAATTAATCTTACTTAAACTAGAAGGGGCCTAAGTGAAAGTCCTTCTATTATAAATAGAAGGCTTGAGGTTCCCTTGTAAGGTGCTCATTCCATAACCCTAGCCACGAAATAGGGAGGAAGGTGCTCCCCCTCCTCCCTATTTCGGCCGAGATCAAGGAAGAACATAAGTTCTTGTGTTCTTCAAGTGTTCTTCGTTCGTTCTTCGTGTTCTTCAAGCCTTGAAGAATAAGGATCATTGCAAGTGATCAACTACAGGATCTCTCGCCGTGTTCATCATCAGTGGACTTAGTTAAGCAAGATTAAGGTATGTTTTGGGAAACTCTTTCTCCTCTTCCCTCTTGTTCGATCGGACGAGAACACCAAGAACCCTAGGGTTCTTGGTGAGTGTTAGATGAACACACACAAGCATTGTGTGTGTGTTCGAGTTTTTCGTACAAGGTTTCTTTCTTGTTAATCAAGTTTGATTTCCAACATCCCAATCCTTTAGGGTTTAAGGATTAAGTTTAATCTCAGTTCCGCTTTTAGGGATTAAACTAGCTAGTTGGTTTAACCTGCAAGAACAAGTTCATGTTCTTGACAGTATGGTTCGAACCAAGCATACTAAGAGGTTGACCCAAGTGGTCAATCAGTTACAATGAAACCCTTCAGTGGTATCAGAGCGTTGGTTTAGAAATCTAAACATGAATAACAAAGTTTTTTTTTGTTTGTTGAATTTCCAAGTTCTTATTTTTTTTTTGTTCCTTCTTCCTTTTCTTCCTAATAGATTTCGAATGAGGGTAAAGAACCCTAGACCAAGAATGTTAAACAGTTTAGTTTAATTGGTCATAAGGATTCTAAACCCTAGTAATTTTGAGATCTAGAAAGAACCCTAGGACCAAGAACATTAAACTAGTTTAGTTTAATTAGTCAAAAGGCTTCTTTCCCTAACCCTAGATTTTTCGTGATCAAGAAAGAACCCTAGGACCAAGAATATTAAACTAGATTTGTTTAATTGGTCAAAATGATTCTTTCCTTTTTCCCCAAAGAATTCGTGATCAAGGAAAAACCCTAGGAACAAGTATATTAAACTAAGATTTGTTTAACTGGTCAAAAAGATTCTTTCATATTACTTTTAGATTTCGAAATCTAGGAGGAAACTTCACCAAGTATGTTAAACTAGTTTAGTTTAATTGGTGGAAAAGTTTCTTAGGTTTAAGAATTTCGAAACCCTAAAGTACCCTAGGACCAAGAACATTAAACTATTTAAGTTTAATTGGTTAATAGGATTAATCAAGAACATAATCTAGAACCTAAAAAATTAAACAAGTTTATGTTTAATGAGGTTTAATTATTGTTATAGTAAGTTTATTAAAACTAGTTCTTTAAACCTAGAAATCTAGACAAAGTTTTATTGTCTATAAAGGTTTAAATTAATAAGTTTAAATAAATCTATTAAAGTTATAATCTATCCTAGAATTTAAACAAAGTTTAATAATTGTTTGAATATGATTGATTAGGATTAATATATAACTAAGAGATGTTATTGATCAAGAAAATTAAAACTTGGTTTTAATTGATCAAGAACAAGATAAGGGTTTAATTAATTAAATTTAATTATGGATAAAAGAGAAGTGTTAATTTTAAAGTCTTAAAATTAACAAGATGTATTTATATTATATATAATTTTAGGATTTTTCAAATTATTTAAAAAGTGATTTCAAAAGATAAAATAGTTTGTACGTATTTTAATTAGTATAAGTTAAAATACATATGTACAAATTAGGTGTAATATTCTTATTAAGAATGTTATAAGTTTTTAAAGAAATAAATTTTATATATATATATATATATATATATATATATATATATATATATATATATATATATATATAGAAGTGGGATCCTGTGAGGACTCAAAAAACGGTGAGGACTCGTGAGAACATCTCATAAAAATTTCAAAAAATTCCGAAAAATATATATAACTCGCCATGATTATTACTACATTTGACCAAAAACAAATTTCGAAAAAAAAATTATGATCCACTTTTTTTTTTGCGGATCATAACAATGATCCATATTTTTTTGTCGATCATTATTATGATCCATATTTTTTTTTTGAATCATTTTTAAAAAACTTTTTTTTTGTGATCTTATAGGCTGCGATTTGATATTTAAAAAAGAAATTTTTAAAAAAAAAGTTTGTTTTGGATAATTTTTAGTGTTTTTTTGGAGTCCTCGGAGTCCTCACCGGAAAAAGAGTCCTCACCGGATCCGCACCCTATATATATATATATATATATATATATATATATATATATATATATATATATATATATATATATATATATATATATATATATATATGGTTGAATTAGTTTCAGAACCAATTAAGGCTACAGAACCAGCATAACTCAATCTAAACCATTAATTTTTGAAATGAAATGATCATGAAAGACACATTAATTTATTTGATGAGAGACCCCCAAATATTGGTTTGCATGGATGTCATTCATGCATGTATACAAATATTGGTTGAGACACATTAATACACTAATACACTAATCCACGAAAATTGGCTCCCCCTCCTCCCTATTTCGGCCGAGATCAAGGAAGAACACAAGTTCTTGTGTTCTTCAAGTGTTCTTCGTTCGTTCTTCGTGTTCTTCAAGCCTTGAAGAATAAGGATCATTGCAAGTGATCAACTAGAGGATCTCTCGTCGTGTTCATCATCAGTGGACTTACTTAAGCAAAATTAAGGTATGTTTTGGGAAACTCTTTCTCCTCTTCCCTCTTGTTCGATCGGACGAGAACACCAAGAACCCTAGGGTTCTTGGTGAGTGTTCGATGAACACACACAAGCATTGTGTGTGTTCGAGTTTTTCGTACATGGTTTCTTTTTGTTAATCAAGTTTTATTTCCAACATCCCAATCCTTTAGGGTTTAAGGATTAAGTTTAATCTCAGTTCCGCTTTAAGGGATTAAACTAGCTAGTTGGTTTAACCGGCAAGAACAAGTTCATGTTCTTGACAGTATGGTTCGAACCAAGCATACTAGGAGGTTCACACAAGTGGTCAATCAGTTACAATGAAACCCTTCATTCTGAACAATTATATCCCTCTGAGTTAGCGAACCGTGGCCGCCGATCGCTCATCAATCGGGCTTTCGGTTTTTCGAGTGACGGCAATTTTCGTAAACTGTCGCAGTGCTGAGCATTATGTGACTGTTTCGGATTGCGGGCTATTTTTGCGGGATCCTTTTGGTCAGAATTTGGACTCCTTATCAAAATAAAAATTGTAGCCCCTAGAATCATTTATATTGTGTTAAAATATTGAGTCTAATGAGTTTGTGGTTTAAAGGTTATGACTATTTTTATGAAGTGTCGCAGTGATGAGATAGTGTGTGACTGATGTGATAAAACCAGTTTTAAAATAATTACCTAAAATACGCCTTCTCTAGATTACCACATTCTTAGGCAAGTATGACCTAATCGTGAGTAATATAGTTCAGGTAAGTACGTCGGGTATATTCGTCTCTACAGGGAACAGTGATGCTGACTAAATAATTAATACTAATAGTTTAATCTAATTAAATGCATAAAGTAGGGGTTTTTTGTTTTCTTAAATTAATTAACATAATTTAAATAAAAATAACTTTTATGTTTTTGACAACTAAAATACTGACAAGTAATAAAACTGTGTTCAAATTTGAGAGGGAATATTCACTATGATCGATTCCATCTAGGTCTAGGTTTGGTCGGTTAAGTCCCGATTTAATTGGTGTTCTAGAAGTTAGGTAAGCAGTGGTCTCTAGCTTCCTACAATGGCTATAGAAATAATCCCTGAAGAATATACTATAGTCACACTTCGGTTTGTTAATTATATCTAGGTTCGGATTTCCGTCGCCTTCTAATCTCGAACTTGGTCGTTACTAAGATTAGACTTCCAATTTTATCTAAGTTATTGATGTCTAAACTCGAATCCCTAAGTCTAGTGGATTGCCAACTACGTCACCGAGGTGAAAAGTTGAAGTAATTATTAACTACAATTGCTAGTGGTCACTCAACAAGATAATCAATAATCAACAGTTAAAACAATCAAATATTCAAGAATTAATCGAAAGGGTCTTTGATATAAAAACAAGTGTTCAAATCCAATGTAAAAATCCTAAAAATACCAAACCTAAATCCTAGATTTCATCTAATCATAGCGAATATAAGATAATTAGCACATAGACATGCTAAGAATCACAAAACAAGCGTAAATATTCAAGAGAATAAACATAATAAAGATCCATAATGATTAAAAACCGAAATATATGAATGGAATTGAAGATCTTGAAGCTTGAAACCCCCACAATTCGTCCACAATAGCTTCACTAGGTCAAAAGTCGGCTGCCAAAAAGATCCCTAGAAAAATGGCTGAATTTTGGCTTAAATAGCCTTGTTTCCGGATTTGCTCGAGCGCTCGACCAGGGGTCTGTCGAGGGGTGTGACAGAGTGACACTCGCGGGGCATGGGGCACGACAAGGGTCTCGACAAGGGTTTCCAATCGGACAGAACATGCTTCGCGTTCGTGAGCTGGTCCGGGGTAAATCCTCGCGTACGAGGGTGCTCGAGGGCGCGACAGAGGTCTCGACAAGGGTCTCGACCAAGTCCGGAATGCTGATTTTTGCTGAATTTGTTCGTTTTTGACCCTTTTCTTCTATAATTTGGACTTTTGACCTGCATTTTACACAAAACATCATATTTAGGCATAAATACTTCTTTTCTTTACAAAACAAACCTAAAAATTACAATATTGACGGATTTAAGTATGTATAAATCCGTCAATATCAAGATGCCCACACTTGAACTTTGCTTGTCCTCAAGCAAATCATCATAAAAAAAATTCAATCAGCTAGATAACAAATTAACACAATCGACACTTGTCTCAATTTAATTCTTAGTAGCACAACAGTTTTCAGAAACTGGTCCAATTTAGCAGTTAAAATTTTCACTATATTTTATGCCCAAGTTTGTGTAAGATATTAGCTAACTTTTCACAAATCTAATTAATTTTCCAACTATGCTAATTGGACTACTTTTAACTTAGATCCTAATCATTCTTGCATAACCTATAAATACCACCTTTAAGAAAATTACCCAACTAATAAGGTTAAATAAAGAAAACTTAGTTTATTCATTTCATAGCTTATTTGCTTTATTATTTCATGCTTTGCATGCTTATTTATTTATTTATTTATGTATTTTTCAATTCTTTCCTACATGCTTTGCATGTTTGTTAGTTTTCTTTATTTATTTGTTTAGTAGAGAGAACCGCAACTTTCTTTGAGCACCCGTGTAAAAGACTTTCAGCCAACATATCCAGATCAGTTGACCTTAGTATGCTAGGTTTAAAGGACCCCGCGAGCTTACTTGTCGGGAACCCAAGGTTGGTTAATTGATCCCCCTAAATATTTAATTAGGTATTTATTCAAGAATCGATTCAAACCTCAGCTTACAAACCCGCGTAAAAGACTTTCGACCAACATATCCAGATCAGTTGACCTTAGTATGCTAGGTTTGAAGGACCCCTCGGGCGTACTTGTCGGGAGCACAAGGCCGGTTGAATATTCTTACCGATTCTCAAATTTTTCATGTATATTATTTAGCAATTTATTCCACGTAAACTAAAAGCTCTTAATCTAAGCTAATGTCATCAGGAGTTAGCTTTGCTAAACTTAATTTTCTAAAAGTTAGTTTTTATAAATTTTGCAAGACATTTCAAATTTTCCAAGTTAAAAATGGTTTAATTAACTAGTTAAAGAAAAAGAATTAGATTGATGAAAAGCCACAAAAATTGACACATAAAAGCTAGGTAAAATTTTGACTTTTAAAAATGACTTTATTGTCCAAAAATTGTTTTCTAAGGTATTGAGATGTGTCTAAAAAAAATTTTGCTAATTGAAATGGTTTTGTGTTTTTAGATGATTTTTATGAGAATTATACAAATGGTGGAGTCCACCCCCATGCCCACACTTAAAGCTTTGCATTGTCCCCAATGAAATTATATTTCAAACAAATGGTTAAAAGTAAATAGACAAAAGGAAAGGTACTCCCTGGGGGTGCTTTGTGTTGATTCCATCCTCTTGTGCTCCATAAGAATGTGCTCCAATTCCAAGCTCAACTCCAAATATGAATTTTGTTCTAAACATCACAATCAACATAAACACACATAAAAGTAAAAACATAACATAAAAATAAAGCAGTAACATAGTTGGATAGTAAAGTACAACCCAATTGAACGAAAAGATATAAAAAGAAAATAAAAATTGTTCGATTTCAAAGACAAACAGATGGGGCAATGATCAAGGTCATCGCGGTGCGGTGTCGAGTCATGCTGCTGATACCATTCATCATAGGAATGGAGGTTTGGTGGTGATGGCATGTTCGGAGCCCAATATGGTATTGGGTTGTAGGCCACTGGTGCGGTAGGAAGAGACTGGTGCGGCCCGAATTGAGCAGTTATGGCTTGAGATTGCCAATTTTGAGATACTTGCAACCGCTCGCCTTGGTAGTAATTTCTCTGAAGTTGTGAACTCATGTCTCCCATATATTGACTGAATCCACCAAAATCAGTTTGTAGCCCTGCCATGCGTACCTGCGAATTATCTAAATCGGTGTGAAACCCATCCATCCGCATGTCGAGTTGTTGAAAAGATTGGAATGGGTCAAATGCGGATGGTGTTGCGTGAGAACCCGATACTTGACCGTGACTTTGACTTTGAGTGGAGTTTTCCACATCTACTTGCATTGCCTCTTGAGTTGGTGGTGGCTCCACTTCTTCATCTTCACTATCCAACCCCTTTTCACGTCTTGCCTCTTTCCTTAGGCTTTTTACTTCTTTTATCCTTAGTGCTTGAGCTCTTTCTAAGGCAAAATTCCATTCATAATGTTTGGGTTTGTCAATTCTTTTGATAGCCTTCATACCCTTTACGGCGTTCTTATCGAGCCATCCCATCTCTAGGGTCTTGAAAGAAGCTTTAACTCGTGGTGTAAGTATGCCATAGGTTTTTGCAAGTCGGGAGATGTACTGACCCCCACACAAACCACTGGCGGCTTTCTTTCCCGAGGCTTCACTCAGAAATTTGGCGATAACATATGGCAAGTGAGTGAAAGCTTGTGGGTTCCACAAACGATGTAATAACCAAAGGTCCATTTGACCCACTTTCTCTTTACTGTCTTTCCTTTGGTGTATAGTAATGACAATTATCCGGTGAAGAAGTTTATCCTCGGTTGAGTACATGTTAGATGATTTTGTATTGGCGTTCTCATACTTGCCAGCACCAATTTCTGCCCAAATGGGTCCAAAATCAATATGATCTGCGGGTTCCATCTCACATAAGGATAAATAATGGGTAAACTCGGGTTGTTCCATCATGTCTTCCTTATAGAGTTTGAGGCGCGTAGCCAAGCCTTTCAAAGAGAGTTCCCGATATTTGTCTCCTAGTAAGAACCACATACAAGGAACATCGAAGCCCCTTTTTGCATCTTCAGGGTTAAAGGTGAAGGAAGATAAGAATGGGTAAACCAGTTCCGCGTAGATCGGTTTTCTCATTTCTAAGGCTACTTCACATGCCTTACACTCCACTATCGGATCATTGTTTTCATCAAGGGGATATCGTGGATAGTATTCCCGTAGGTTACGAACTCTTCGTACCTCTTCCATATATTTCCAATCCAGAGTTTTACCCGGTGTGATTGATTTGTTTTTGATTTCTTCATATTTAGCTTTGACCTTCGCTCTTGTATCGGGGTTAGCAAGGGCATTAAAGTTCATGAAAATGTGCTTTCCCCGTACAATTAATTATCTCGGAAAACCATCTTCGCGTACCAAAGAGGACTTAGATGGTCCGGCAGCACCTCGTGGTCTCTGTAAAGCAATCACATAAAAAAAATCTAACTCATTAGAAGTGTTATATAACAGAAAGTTGTACAAAACATATAAGGGAAACGACAAAAGAATTAAACTAGTTTGATAAAACCGTTCCCCTTTACCCACACTTAGTTGTAAACACAATTTTACAATTGTGTTTAACTAAGTGTGAATTAAAGTAACACTTAAAATGATATACCGTTTTTCCTTACCCACACTTAGTTGTAAACATAATTATGCAATTGTGTTTAACTAAGTGTGATTTAAGTTAACACTAAATTTTTTGATTTATATGAGTTCTTTTAACTTTTTGCTATCAAACCATGATCAATTGTATTTTTAGGACCAAATACCATGTGTAAAGATGAAAATTAAACCACATTGCCCAACTCTAAACTAGTATTGCGACTAATTCTACTTAAATCGATTTCTGTATCATAATGTGATAATTTGTAAGCCCTAATTACTTGATTTTCGGATTTTTGGGTCCAAGTTCTACCCTAGTTCATGAAATTTCTTCCTAAAAACCCATCTAAGTTCAAAAATTCGGATTTCACACTAAGGTATAGTGTAAAATTAACTACATTGCAACAAATACTTAGATTACCCTAAAATAATCAAGAAAATTCGAACATTTGAACAAAATTTTCAAAATTTTCGGACCAAATCTGCAAAACCCAACAAAAACTAAGATTCCTACCTCTAAAAGATGATTAAATGAAGAAAAGAAGAGTAGATTAACCTTTGAAGCCATAAAATCGAAGAAAGGAGCAAGTTTGGCCAGAAAATCGGGTTGGAAAGGGAGTATTTTGCCGGAAAAAATCGTAGGGGGCTAGGGTTTTGGGGTCTGGATCGCGACAGAGAAGAAAGAAAATGATTTTAAAGCAGGCCGGTCGCGGGTCGCGACGGACAGGAGCTCGCGTGCTCGGATACGCGACAAGACACGGAGCCGGATCGAAGAGCTGGCTCGAGCAGATGCGGCACACGACAGGGGAGAGGCTCGCGATGCTCGGACACGCGACAAGGGGCACAGACGGTCGCGGGGCGCGACAGATTTGTCCCGTACGCGAAGGGTCTTCTGTTCCGAGGCCGATTTTGCTCGGTTGGTCGCGACCTGCGACTGTTTTGTCACGAACTCGACAAAAACGAGGAAAAAAATATTTTTTTATTTTTTATTTATTTACTTATTTATTTTTAACTAGAATTCAGAAATACAAAGGACAAAATATAGAACAAAAACCCCGGGTTGCCTCCCGAAAAGCGCTTCATGGATTTACGAGTCTAGAGCTTGACTCGGCGTTACTCTTCTTACTTGCTTTTCTTCATCGAGGCGAAATGCACAACCTCTCCTTCTTGGTCTTCTTCATCCATTCCCTCATGGTATTGTTTAAGACGGTGACCATTTACACTAAAATGACCACCTTTCTCGGTAACAAGGTCGACATATCCCGATGGGTGTTGTTTGACAACTGTGTACGAACCAACCCATTTTGATTTTAGTTTTCTAGGCGAAAACTTATATCGAGATATATATATATCAGAACCTTATCACCCGCCTCAAAATACTTATGAGTCTTCAACTTTTTATCGTGCAAATTCTTACTCCTTTCTTTGTAAATCCGGGAGTTCTCATAAGCATGAAAGCTGTCTTCATCGAGCTCGTTGAGTTGATGACGTCTTTCCATCCCTCCTACGGTAGCATCCATGTTACATTCCTTGATTGCCCAATATGCTTTGTGTTCAATCTCAAAAGGAAGGTGACAAGCTTTTCCATACACCATTCGGTATGGTGTATATCCGGTAGGAGTTTTGAAGGCGGTTCGGAATGCCCATAAGGCATCATCAAGACGTTGAGACCACGTCTTGGGATTTTTCGCAATAGATTTTTCAAGAATTCTTTTCAAGGCTCTATTAGTGTTCTCGACTTGACCACTCGTTTATGGGTGATAAGCCGTTGAGAACCGATGGTGGACACCATATCGTTGGAGAGTTTTCTCCATGAGATGATTTGCAAAGTGGGTGCCACGATCCCTAATAAAAGCCATTGGGCATCCGAAATGACAAAATAAGGATCTCACGAAATTAACTACAACTCGGGTATCATTAGTTGGTAATGCTTTAGCCTCGGCCCATTTAGAGACGTAGTCAACCGCCACAAGTATGTACTTGTTGTCGTGAGAACTTGGGAATGGTCCCATGAAGTCGATGCCCCACACGTCGAATATCTCACAAACTTGGATGCCATGCTGGGGCATTTCATCTCGTTTGGAGATGCTTCCGGTACGTTGACATGCATCACATGTCTTGACTAATGTGTGGGCATCTTTGAAGATGGTCGGCCAGTAGAATCCCGCATCTAACACTTTCCGAGCGGTAAAGTTTGGTCCGAAGTGACCTCCGGTAGGTCCTTTATGACATTAATTGAGAATGTCCTTTGCTTGACCACCGGAGACACATCGTCTATGCATGAGATCGGCACCAACTCGGAAAAGATACGGGGGTTCCCAATGATAATGTTTAAGATCAGAAAAGAACTTCCCCTTTTTTTGATGGGTCATCCCTTTCACAAGAACACCTGCCGCTAGATAATTTGCAAAGTCGGCGAACCATGGGTCATTTTCATCGGTGTCTTGTAACGCAGTTACGGCCTCGAGGAATTCTTCAGGAAAAGTATCATCAATCTCATTCTCATTAAACTCCTCAAGATGAGGGTTCTCGAGACGGGATAGATGATCCGCAGCAAGGTTCTCCGCTCCCTTTTTGTCCTTGATCTCAATGTCGAATTCTTGTAGGAGAAGAATCCAACGGATGAGTCTTGGTTTAGCGTCTTGCTTGGCGAAGAGGTACTTTAATGCAGAGTGATCCGCGTAGACAATGGTTTTAGATAGAACCAGGTAAGGATGGAATTTGTCAAACGCGAAAACCACAACTAAAAGCTCTTTTTCGGTGGTGGTATAATTCGCTTGAGCACCGGTGAGTGTTCGACTAGCGTAATATATCGGTTGAAAATGATTGTTCACACGCTGTCCCAACACCGCACCGAGTGCGTAATCACTCGCATCACACATGAGTTCGAATGGTAAATCCCAATCGGGAGATACCATTATAGGAGCATTTGTGAGACGGTCTTTCAAGAGATCGAAGGCCTCCACACACTCGGAATCAAACTCGAAGGGTGTGTCCTTCTCAAGAAGATGGGTCATGGGTCGGGTTATCTTGGAAAAGTCCTTGATAAACCTACGGTAGAATCCCGCATGACCGAGAAAGCTTCTCACTGCTTTAACATTTGAGGGTGGAGGGAGTTTAGAAATAACGTCGATTTTGGATTTATCGACCTCCAACCCTTGTTTAGAAATTTTATGTCCCAATACGATGCCTTCACGCAATATAAAGTGACATTTCTCCCAATTAAGTACAAGATGTGAATTCTCGCACCTAATGAGAACATGCTCAAGACTGTCAAGGCACGAATCGAAGGAATTTCCAAAGACGGAAAAATCGTCCATGAAAACTTCCATACAATCCTCGATCATGTCTTGGAAGATGGATGTCATGCACCGCTGAAATGTAGCAGGTGCATTACATAACCCAAATGGCATCCTTGTATATGCAAAGGTACCGAACGGACATGTGAAGGTGGTTTTCTCTTGGTCCTCGGGATCGATGGGGATTTGAAAGTAGCCAGAGAAACCGTCCAAGAAACAATAGAAGTTATTTCCGGCTAGTCTCTCTAACATTTGATCGATGAAAGGTAAAGGAAAGTGATCCTTGCGAGTTGCATCATTGAGTTTTCGGTAGTCAATGCACACTCGCCACCCCGTGACAGTTCGAGTTGGAACAAGTTCGTTCTTATCGTTACGAACAACTGTCATCCCTCCTTCTTTCGGAACCACTTGGACCGGACTCACCCATGGACTATCTGAGATGGGATAGATGAGACCTGCATCAAGTAGTTTCAAAACCTCCTTTTTGACCACATCTTTCATATTCGGGTTCAACCTTCTTTGCCTTTGTACAATTGGCTTGAAATTGTCCTCCATAAGGATTTTGTGTGTACAGAAGTTGGGGTTGATACCTGGTATGTCCGCGGTTTTCCAGGCGAGGGCCTGTTTGTGAGATTTCAGGATATTCACCAATTTGGTTTTTTCGGTAGATGATAGGTTCGATGAGATGATTACTGGTAGTTCTGAGTCTCCTTGTAAGAAAGCATACTCTAAGTGGTCAGGTAACGGTTTCAGTTCTAATGAAGGAGGGTCCTCTAAAGATGTTTTGATTCGGTGATTTTGTTCAGGGTCGAATTTTTTAAAATCATCTTCATTTTCCTCCGAACCCTCTTCGTCAAGGTGAAGTAATTCCTCGAGCTCTGAGAGATCTTGGATGGATTCGGGAGAGTCTAGAGAAACATCACTATGAATAGTGATGTCATCACAATCTAGGTCGAGAAATGAAGTGATTTCCTCCTCCATGCAAACATCGATCAAGTCGATGAAATTGCATGTATCATCGGAGGCAGAGGTATGCCTCATCACTTTCTCGATGGAGAAAGTGACTCGGTCATTCCCGACACCTAGACTAAGCTATTTTTCGGCTACTAAAATGATGGCACTGGCAGTGTTCAGAAAGGGTCTTTCTAAAATGAGAGGGACACTGGGCTCTTCTGGAATATCTAGGATGACAAAATCAGCAGGAAATATGAACTTGTCAACTTTTACTGGGACGTTCTCTGCTATGCCTAACGGGTATTTAAAATGACAAGTCTGCTAGTCTAACACTCATCCTAGTCGGTTTAAGATCTGTTAATCCTAATTTAAGGTACATCGACAAGGGCATTAAGTTTATGCTAGCTCCTAAGTCCGCTAGTGCTTTACATGGTGGTAAATTATCTATAAGACAAGGGATAATGAAACTCCCTAGATCGCCTTTCATTGGAGGCATGTTTGGTTGGAGGATAGCTGAGCATTCCTCACTGAGTACTGCTGACGACGCCTCCTCAGGCAGTGTCTTGCCAGACACTAGATCCTTGATGAACTTCCCATAATTCGAGATACCTGCTAACATGTCAACCAAAGGAACGTTAATGCGCACCTGTTTTATCATGTCAACGAACTTACCATATTTCTCTTTAATCTTTTCTTTCCTCAATCATTGAGGGAAAGGAACCTTCGGTGTGTACGAGTTCGTTGCCTCTGGTTTGGTGGACTTGTGCGTCTCCTTTGGTTTTACCTTCTCCTGCTCTTTTGGTGTTTCAATCTTCTCCATAACTGTCTCCTCTTCATCACTGTGAGTTTCCTCATTAACCTGCACGTCACAAGAATTTTCATCAGTTTTCAATACAGGTGAATTTACCGTTTTACCACTTCGAGTGGTGATGGCTTTAACATTCTCGAATCCCCGTTTAGAATTATCTTGTGTACGGGGTGGTAGACTTCCTTGTGGACGTTCCTGTAACGTCTCAGCTATTCTACCCAGATTCCTTTCTAAGCTTTGAATTGCTGCTTGCTGATTTCTGATAATTTGATCTTGTTCTTCGGCTTTCTTGTCTTGTTTTGCCATGTATTTCTCGAGCAAAATTTCCATTGAAGATTTTTGCCTTTGACCTGCAGCATCCTCTAGCGGTGGTTGATTTGTTTGATTATCACGTTGGAAACGTGGGGGGTTCGAGTTTCTCGGGGGGTAGTTATTGTTTTGGTTATTGTTGTTATAACCTCTGTTGTTGTTGTACCCCTGATTGTTGTTGTACCCTTGATTTCTACCTTGATAATTATTTCGGTACCCATTGTTGATATAATTCAACTTCTCCTCTGCTGACATCGGTTGCTGTTGTGTGCAGTCTTTGGTGAGATGTGGTCCTTTGCATTTGTCGCATCCAACCTGTATGGCATGTAAACAACTAGTTATTTTATCTAATTTTCGTTCGAATGCGTGTTGACTGTTCTTTAATGCGGCCACTTCATCGTTCTGTCTATCGTCCACCAAATTCAATTGACCAGTTCGTCTGTCAGTTTGCCATTCCATACTGTTCATAGCTAGGTCTTCAACGAGTTGATATGCTTGGGTTGGAGTTTTGTACACGAATCGAGAAGGGGCCGAGATGTGTAATCCAATCCCCTATAAAATATGTGTACTATGTTGTTTTTCTCGAAACCGTGGTTTGGGCATTTTCTCAACAGACCCTTCAGCCTCTCCCACGCATCTGTCAACTTTTCACCTGAATCCTGCATAAAATCCATAATGTCAGTTTTTAATTTGTCAGCCTTAGCAGGTGAAAAATATCGAGTGATAAAGCGACTTCGGAGTTCATCACAAGTCGTAATTGAGCCTGGCTCTAACGATTTAACCAATTCTCTTGCATCCCCAGTTAAACTAAAAGGAAACAATCTGAGTCTCATGGCATCCAACGATACGTCTCGTTGTTTGAACATCTCACAGATTTCCAGAAAGTTCTCAAGATGTCTGTTAGGATCATTGCATAATCTGCCATCGAAGTTCGAATCCCCCACCATACTAAGGAATTGACCTTTAATCTCGAAATTGATATTGTTCAATTCTGGAACTGTGATGGATGGAGTAGGGGGAGTTGGTGGTGTATGTCTAATGTTCCACATGGGTTGCTCCTCTGGAGCATTTGGTTGATCTCCCATCTCAAAAATGGGATTGTTAATACTTTGGAAGCGAGTCAACTCTAGGTATTGTGCTGCTAAAACTGCTCTACGTTGCTGGCGAAGAAGTCTCTCTGGCTCAGTATACGGTAATATCGGATTAGAGTCAGAGCTACGGGTCATACACCTGCAAAACCTCAAGACAATTGTTAAAAACGCAACTGTTTACTAGAATCAATAAAAATAAAATAACTTATCCAAGAATGAATTCTTAGATAAGGATCGATTAAAAGATTAGTTCTAATTTACTAAGCACGCAACTGTTCCCCGGCAGCGGCGCCAAAAACTTGATGTGATAAAACCAGTTATAAAATAATTACCTAAAATACGCCTTCTCTAGATTACCACATTCTTAGGCAAGTATGACCTAATTGTGAGTAATATAGTTCAGGTAAATACGTCGGGTATATTCGTCTCCACAGGGAACAGTGATGCTGACTAAATAAATTAATACTAATAGTTTAATCTAATTAAATGCATAAAGTAGGGGTTTTTGGTTTTCTTAAATTAACTAACATAATTTAAATAAAAATAAATTTTATGTTTTTGACAACTAAAATACTGACAAGTAATAAAACTGTGTTCAAATTTGAGAGGGAATATTCACTATGATCGATTCCATCTAGGTCTAGGTTTGGTCGGTTAAGTCCCGATTTAATTGGCGTTCTAGAAGTTAGGTAAGCAGTGGCCTCTAGCTTCCTACAATGGCAATAGAAATAATCCCTAAAGAATATACTATAGTCACACTTCAGTTTGTTAATTATATCTAGGTTCGGATTTCTGTCGCCTTCTAATCTAGAACTTGGTCGTTACTAAGATTAGACTTCCAATTTTATCTGAGTTATTGATGTCTAAACTCGAATCCCTAAGTCTAGTGGATTGCCAACTACGTCACCGAGGTGAAAAGTTGAAGTAATTATTAACTACAATTGCTAGTGGTCACTCAACAAAAAATCAATAATCAACAGTTAAAACAATCAAATATTCAAGAATTAATCGAAAGGGTCTTTGATATAAAAACAAGTGTTCAAATCCAATGTAAAAATCCTAAAAATACCAAACCTAAATCCTAGATTTCATCTAATCATAGCGAATATAAGATAATTAGCACATAGACATGCTAAGAATCACAAAACAAGCGTAAATATTCAAGAGAATAATCATAATAAAGATCGATAATGATTAAAAACCGAAATATATGAATGAAATTGAAGATCTTGAAGCTTGAAACCCCCAAAATTCATCCACAATAGCTTCACTAGGTCAAAAGTCGGCTGCCAAAAAGATCCCTAGAAAAATGGCTGAATTTTGGCTTAAATAGCCTTGTTTCCGGATTTGCTCGAGCGCTCGACCAGGGGTCTGTCGAGGGGTGCGACAGAGTGACACTCGCGGGTCATGGGGCGCGACAAGGGTCTCGACATGGGTCTCGACAAGGGTTTCCAATCAGACAGAACATGCTTCGCGTACGTGAGCTGGTCCGGGGTAATTCCTCGCGTACGAGGGTGCTCGAGGGCGCGACAGAGGTCTCGACAAGGGTCTCGACCAAGTCCGGAATGCTGATTTTTGCTGAATTTGTTCGTTTTTGACCCTTTTCTTCTATAATCTGGACTTTTTACCTGCATTTTACACAAAACATCCTATTTAGGCATAAATACTTCTTTTCTTTACAAAACAAACCTAAAAATTACAATATTGACGGATTTAAGTATGTATAAATCCGTCAATATCAATGACTTAGATGTGTTGTGAGCCTGTTTCGAGGCCCTTCGAGTGTGTTTCCGGCTGAGATCGAGTTCAAAATATGAATTGTAGTCTATTTTTATAGTATCTATTGATTAAATTTGGTGTCCATCGGATAAATGGTTTGAAAGTTATGACCGTTTCGATAGAACTAACGTGTGAAGTCAGATTTTATGTTTTGCGTTTTCAATCATTAATTGATATGGGTTCGTATTATGTGTTATAGGTTGTCTAGATCTTGATTTTGAGTTGTGGGTTGTTAGTTGGTGACTTTGGAAGCTAGCAAAGCCAAGGTGAGTTTCCTCGCCATATATACGAGTGGATGCTATACGTTTTATGGCGTTTTTGTGCTATGTGTTATATGTATTTTGGCATGATAATATGTGATGAGTTATGTGACAACCCGTGAAAACCGGTTGTTTTTGCGACATGTAACGTAACCGAGCACTATTTTCAAAAAAATTCTATTTGTCAAGTTAGAAATACATTTAATATCTTAAACCTAGAAGGAGCGCAAATAACTATTGAGATTTGCTATTCTTATGTAAATTCCATAATTTAGCGATTTAGAGACTCGTAAATATAAATTATAGGCGAACCAACCATAAATATAAATATTATATATTTACAATGTAATATATCTCAACTGTATTGAAGTATGTGAAATAAAGATTGAACCGTTAACAATGTTAAAAGAAATATACAATTAGCGTACAAGAAACATAATACACATTAAACCCGAAAATTAACGGAACTAACTAACTAACTACTATCTTAATGAATGCCTAGTATATATATCAACTATTTAGTTACACCTAAACAAACATTATGCATTATCTAAGTAACTAAATACTTCCATTTAGAGCAAGAATCCCAACCCATCAACAAAGAAGCAACTATATAGTTACCTTTATCTTTTAATAGTCCATAACCACTTAAGGTCTTAACCTACTAAAATAAAAGTCAACCCCTAAAAACTTGTACCATCCTTTCTTAGATGGGCAGATGGCTAACACTCCTTTTTGAAATCTGTTTCCCTTATCAAATCTTCTTTCCTACTTTTCTTTCTATTGTTCCCATAACTCCATCATTATATTAAGAAAAGTTAAATTGAAACATCTTGTCCTTGCTTTCTTCTTTTGCTCGAAGCCTGCACATCAACATCATCCCTTTTACTTTTCTTGTCTTCCATACTTTTCATAAGTTTCCTAAAGATCCACACCATACCATATCTATGTTTAAAAATTTGAAAAAGAAAAAGAGAGCATGTTCTGCCTTGTGTTTGCCATGTGGTGAGTGTAAATAAATCATAGAAATGGGAATGGTCATTCCGCAGAGATATGATGGGATATATATACTTCAAAATAAACAAAAGAAATAATATGAACTTTTAATATAAAAAGATGGTCAATCCTCATAACACTCCATTGCCTTTAAATTGAAAATAAAAGCATGCAACCTCCATATAACTCATACATTATTTGGAAATAAATCCCAACATCCTCACTTTTACATTCTTGACTCTTTCTCTCTCTATAGTGGCAGCAACATCGCAACATCATGGAACCTCAAAAGATATCACTATTAGACCTCTTTTCTTCTTCATTTTATGTCCAGAATTCGCAGACCCATTTCTTCTCAAAGAGGAGTATAAAACTTCCACTTCTTGGGCACCATAAATCACTACTTTTCGGCCAAGTAAAGATCACACACAAAACTAACTTCAAACATTCATAACTTCCTCATTTCTAGTCCAAATTTAGTGATTCAAGTTGCCAAATCACCATAAGAACTTCATCTACAATATGCCACCATCAAAACACTCATTTGCAACCTTGAAGCCTGTCGAAAATACTGATGAAGGTGCTGTCCACTTTTGGTTCTTCTCCATCTCTTAGTGTAAGTTTCTTTTCTTGGTTTGTACTTCATTTCGTGCTTAGATCTTCTAGTATGCTCACTTTTACTTCATTTTAAGAAGTGCACTAAGAAGTTGGTGCTTGAAGAGGGAGAAAGAACACATCCAAGTTAAAAATCACCAACCGAAAAGCCTTGTGAGCATACATCTCTTCTCTTGTTTAAATCCTTAGATACATATGTTTTATGCTAGTAAAGTTCACTCACAAGAAACATACATATTAAAAAAAAAGTGTTAAATACAAGATCCATAACATGTTGAAGGTTAAAATCTTACTAAAGTGTTTTGAAACTAAAAATGGGACTTTTAGTTGTAAATCTAACACCTGGTAGTTGAATATTTGAAGGATATGAAAAATACATGACATACTTGAACCAATAAAATACAAGTGAGACAAACTAAAAGGGAATCAACTAACTCCACATTTGACAAATTTCTCGAAAATCATTTGTGTGCATTGTAGTCGTGGCTCATGGGCTGCTTATCATGTTAATTTGGAACATTTATAAAAATAATAGCTATTTGTGAATATGGGGTATACATAAATAATATTTTAATAATAAGATTATTATAATTAAGAAATTAAGGATGTAATCTAAAACAAACTTAATTTAAAAATGTTTTAATACTAAGGATCTATAGCAGTAAGGATGTGAAAAGGTATAATAAATAAACATGTCTACTTTACAAGACTTAAAAATGGGATGTTTTGACGACAAATACTTAGTAACGATATTTTCGCCTCAAAACGCAATGAAGTAAAATCAATATTTCTACAATAAGTACATAAGTTTGACGTCGAATAAGTTAATATACATTTTAGACTTACAGAAAAATATAAGTAACGGTATTTTAAAATATAAATATCTTGGTAAAGCGAAACTAATAGTTTTATAAAGACACCAACGAACTGCTCGTGCCTAATGGTATTAAAAACAAACATTAAGTGAGTGAACTATTTGCATAAACACACATATAGTGTTGTCTACTAAACTGTTTTGCCTCACACCAATAGGTAGCTGAGACACTTTATTGGGCACTTGCTCACATCATTTCACTTGCAACAATTAAGCGCATCAGGTGAGTTTCACGGCCCCACTTTTACTGTTTTATAACTATTTTTATCTGGGGGAGAAAACATATACTTACTCAATTATTTTTATAATGAATAATCTGTGAGTTTTCACAGCCCCACTTTTACTGTATTTTAATTGTTTTGGGGTGAGAAACATATTAATGTTTTCATAACATTTTAGTACAACTTGTCTTTTGAAAGACATTTATGAACAATATTTTGGTACAATCAGTCTTGTGAAAAACTTGGATAAACTATCCTTTTGAGATAACTGGTCAATGAAAAGACATACTCAAACAAGTATTTTTACGAAAAAGTCTTAATTAAGACTTGTATGAAAAACTATATTTTGCGATACTAATCTTTGTATAACCGTGAGTTGATAGAAGCCCCTATCGCCAGGTCGTTTAGATCTAACATTACTGTAATCATCAACTATAGTTAGCCAACGAATATATGAGTAGTACTATTCGGGATTGATCCCCCGCTCATGGCTAGTCGCTCTAGCCGTATAACATATGAGATATATATTCTATTAAAACGTCGTGGACTCGACATGCCTAGGTAAAGGCGGATTTAGGTTTGATTACAGGCTCATGAACTTATACTTTAACTTATATGCCTAGCTAGCTTATGAGGGATTACGCACTAAATTAAACAATTATGTTTCATGGATTTGGAACACGTAAACTTGAACGTACATGGATTTGTACTAAACGACCTACCTTTCTAAAATCATGTTGAAATTGTTTTACGCACCCACCATATGCAAATTATGTTTTATAGAGTTAAAACATTTTACAAAAGAATTTAATTAAGCACTGAACATGTGTGAATTTGGTTTCATGGTCTTGAAACGGTATCTAAATGTTATTTACTACAAAAATTGTACCAACAAATCTTCAACGATTATTTTAGTACACGAGTTGTACTGACAAACATTTTGGAATAAATCAACGATTTATAGTCATAAAACCTATGAACTCACCAACCTTTGTGTTGACACTTTTTCTAATATGTTTTCTCAGGTACTTTAGCTTGAAGTATTTTGCATGGCATTTGAACAAACCGGATTACCACTTTTGGAAAATCGTATTTTATCTAGTACGAAGTCAACTTAAAGTCTATATAATAGACATTTTACTCAAATCGAGTATCCTAAACAATTTACGTTGTATTTGTAAAAGTTTAAGGATTGGTAATCCATTTTTATGCTATGTTTTACTATGGATCGATTGTTGTGATATCCGATGTAAGTCGCACGCCCGTTCTTCCGCAAAACCAGTTTTGGCGGGGTGTGACAGATTGGTATCAGATCTATTGGTTATAGTTAACTAGCGAGAGTCTAGTCTATAACCGAAAAGATTTTTGGTCAAAACGTTTTCATTGCATATAGTGTCGAATTGCATATAATCTACATGGATACAGTAGATAGAACATTACATGCCTTAGTTGTAGGTAACAATAGTTATACCTACACTACACGTTGTACACTTATACTACATACGGGACACTGACTCTGTACACAACATACATACACTACGAGCCGAAATAGCAACTAAGTCAGAAAAGACGTCAAACGTCATTGATCGCTAAGGATGTTCCCGAATATATCGTAGACACGAATTGAATTAGTAGAATAATTTATGAGAGTTGTATCATAGCCGTAAATTCATTAATATAATCCCATAATTTCGTATGTTGAACGTACGACAAGAGTGCACGAGAAAGGTACTCTCATCCATGAATAAAGGTATGAAGTGACAATGATGACGAAATATTGTACCATGATATTATAAAAACGGGTGGCCAACGTGTTTATAATTACATAGAACAATGTAGAATTATCAGAGTCATGGATTACAAAAAGAAACTAAGAAAAATAAAAGACAGCTTGACATTTCTTTTGTCAACTTTGAAAAGCTACACCAATACACTTTAATCATCTTTTAAAAAGTGTCATGAAAGAAATCAAAACGATAGAAATAGAGACCTCGGTTCTCGCTACTCTATTAATATGAGCACGGTTTTAATCTCACGTGCAAATAGTCACAACCAACTGACAATTTTAAAACTTAGTCAAAGATTCAGATAAGACATCTTTAAGGTAAAGACAATAATTTCTAATTGTTACCGATACACCTAACATGAAATATGCCCTACGTGATCGAATTATATAACTTGATAAGAAATCAAGATGTCACATATATAAATATACAACTTTTTGCAATCACAAACTTGAACAATATAAGATTTGATATATCGAACGTTTTGAAAATAGATGTATACGAACGATAACCTTGATATTAACCCAAGATAATGAACAAGAGGGAGGTCAACTGAGAAAAGAGCCCACTTGACTAATAAGAACTTGAAATTAAAGATAAGGTCTTGAGTGAACCGGTAACAAAATACATTACTTTATTTTCAAGGAACAAAGGTGAATATTACTTCCTTATAAAATGAGATTTCGTCCCCATTTTTATTTCCAGATTTATAATCTTGTGTTTGTGTTGGTTATTGTTCACTCACTTGAAAATCCTCAAAAATGCGTCAAAAACAAATTTATAATTTTGATCTAAAGATAATTTGGTTAAAAACCATTAAAACCGAAAATGGAACCTTTGAGTATGAATCTATAATTTTTGGACTTGAGCATTTAATAACCTTGAAGAATTATATGACATTAGACCCTGTGTCAAGTTGTGACTAAGAAAATACAAAGAAAAAGCACCATCTCTCTCCACTTTCCTCACCTCTCAAGATGTAGGAAAAGAAATTTTGACAAAGCCCCTTTTAAAACCAAAAGGCTAAATCGTTTTAGGATTTTGACACATAAAATCTAATAAAATGGGTGTCATATTGAGAAACAGGGATGGTTTAAAATTTGAGTTGTGGATGGCACTAGAAAATTGAGAACTAAATAACATCTCATCCACTTCAAAATTCTGACCACACTTTTGTACCGAAGACAAATTTATTTGCAAAATATTTAAAAAAAAAATGATTAAACCATGTAGGTTAAAGTATGTTTGAACACAAAACGAGAAGATTAAATGAAATGTAAATACTCGTAATAGATCCTCCTGATGCGAAATAGTAATGACTTTATCTTGAATTTCGGGACGAAATTCTTTCAACGGGAGGAGAATGTGACAACCCGTGAAAACCGGTTGTTTTTGCGACATGTAACGTAACCGAGCACTATTTTCAAAAAAATTCTATTTGTCAAGTTAGAAATACATTTAATATCTTAAACCTAGAAGGAGCGCAAATAACTATTGAGATTTGCTATTCTTATGTAAATTCCATAATTTAGCGATTTAGAGACTCGTAAATATAAATTATAGGCGAACCAACCATAAATATAAATATTATATATTTACAATGTAATATATCTCAACTGTATTGAAGTATGTGAAATAAAGATTGAACCGTTAACAATGTTAAAAGAAATATACAATTAGCGTACAAGAAACATAATACACATTAAACCCGAAAATTAACGGAACTAACTAACTAACTACTATCTTAATGAATGCCTAGTATATATATCAACTATTTAGTTACACCTAAACAAACATTATGCATTATCTAAGTAACTAAATACTTCCATTTAGAGCAAGAATCCCAACCCATCAACAAAGAAGCAACTATATAGTTACCTTTATCTTTTAATAGTCCATAACCACTTAAGGTCTTAACCTACTCAAATAAAAGTCAACCCCTAAAAACTTGTACCATCCTTTCTTAGATGGGCAGATGGCTACCACTCCTTTTTGAAATCTGTTTCCCTTATCAAATCTTCTTTCCTACTTTTCTTTCTATTGTTCCCATAACTCCATCATTATATTAAGAAAAGTTAAATTGAAACATCTTGTCCTTGCTTTCTTCTTTTGCTCGAAGCCTGCACATCAACATCATCCCTTTTACTTTTCTTGTCTTCCATACTTTTCATAAGTTTCCTAAAGATCCACACCATACCATATCTATGTTTAAAAATTTGAAAAAGAAAAAGAGAGCATGTTCTGCCTTGTGTTTGCCATGTGGTGAGTGTAAATAAATCATAGAAATGGGAATGGTCATTCCGCAGAGATATGATGGGATATATATACTTCAAAATAAACAAAAGAAATAATATGAACTTTTAATATAAAAAGATGGTCAATCCTCATAACACTCCATTGCCTTTAAATTGAAAATAAAAGCATGCAACCTCCATATAACTCATACATTATTTGGAAATAAATCCCAACATCCTCACTTTTACATTCTTGACTCTTTCTCTCTCTATAGTGGCAGCAACATCGCAACATCATGGAACCTCAAAAGATATCACTATTAGACCTCTTTTCTTCTTCATTTTATGTCCAGAATTCGCAGACCCATTTCTTCTCAAAGAGGAGTATAAAACTTCCACTTCTTGGGCACCATAAATCACTACTTTTCGGCCAAGTAAAGATCACACACAAAACTAACTTCAAACATTCATAACTTCCTCATTTCTAGTCCAAATTTAGTGATTCAAGTTTCCAAATCACCATAAGAACTTCATCTACAATATGCCACCATCAAAACACTCATTTGCAACCTTGAAGCCTGTCGAAAATACTGATGAAGGTGCTGTCCACTTTTGGTTCTTCTCCATCTCTTAGTGTAAGTTTCTTTTCTTGGTTTGTACTTCATTTCGTGCTTAGATCTTCTAGTATGCTCACTTTTACTTCATTTTAAGAAGTGCACTAAGAAGTTGGTGCTTGAAGAGGGAGAAAGAACACATCCAAGTTAAAAATCACCAACCGAAAAGCCTTGTGAGCATACATCTCTTCTCTTGTTTAAATCCTTAGATACATATGTTTTATGCTAGTAAAGTTCACTCACAAGAAACATACATATTAAAAAAAAAAAGTGTTAAATACAAGATCCATAACATGTTGAAGGTTAAAATCTTACTAAAGTGTTTTGAAACTAAAAATGGGACTTTTAGTTGTAAATCTAACACCTGGTAGTTGAATATTTGAAGGATATGAAAAATACATGACATACTTGAACCAATAAAATACAAGTGAGACAAACTAAAAGGGAATCAACTAACTCCACATTTGACAAATTTCTCGAAAATCATTTGTGTGCATTGTAGTCGTGGCTCATGGGCTGCTTATCATGTTAATTTGGAACATTTATAAAAATAATAGCTATTTGTGAATATGGGGTATACATAAATAATATTTTAATAATAAGATTATTATAATTAAGAAATTAAGGATGTAATCTAAAACAAACTTAATTTAAAAATGTTTTAATACTAAGGATCTATAGCAGTAAGGATGTGAAAAGGTATAATAAATAAACATGTCTACTTTACAAGACTTAAAAATGGGATGTTTTGACGACAAATACTTAGTAACGATATTTTCGCCTCAAAACGCAATGAAGTAAAATCAATATTTCTACAATAAGTACATAAGTTTGACGTCGAATAAGTTAATATACATTTTAGACTTACAGAAAAATATAAGTAACGGTATTTTAAAATATAAATATCTTGGTAAAGCGAAACTAATAGTTTTATAAAGACACCAACGAACTGCTCGTGCCTAATGGTATTAAAAACAAACATTAAGTGAGTGAACTATTTGCATAAACACACATATAGTGTTGTCTACTAAACTGTTTTGCCTCACACCAATAGGTAGCTGAGACACTTTATTGGGCACTTGCTCACATCATTTCACTTGCAACAATTAAGCGCATCAGGTGAGTTTCACGGCCCCACTTTTACTGTTTTATAACTATTTTTATCTGGGGGAGAAAACATATACTTACTCAATTATTTTTATAATGAATAATCTGTGAGTTTTCACAGCCCCACTTTTACTGTATTTTAATTGTTTTGGGGTGAGAAACATATTAATGTTTTCATAACATTTTAGTACAACTTGTCTTTTGAAAGACATTTATGAACAATATTTTGGTACAATCAGTCTTGTGAAAAACTTGGATAAACTATCCTTTTGAGATAACTGGTCAATGAAAAGACATACTCAAACAAGTATTTTTACGAAAAAGTCTTAATTAAGACTTGTATGAAAAACTATATTTTGCGATACTAATCTTTGTATAACCGTGAGTTGATAGAAGCCCCTATCGCCAGGTCGTTTAGATCTAACATTACTGTAATCATCAACTATAGTTAGCCAACGAATATATGAGTAGTACTATTCGGGATTGATCCCCCGCTCATGGCTAGTCGCTCTAGCCGTATAACATATGAGATATATATTCTATTAAAACGTCGTGGACTCGACATGCCTAGGTAAAGGCGGATTTAGGTTTGATTACAGGCTCATGAACTTATACTTTAACTTATATGCCTAGCTAGCTTATGAGGGATTACGCACTAAATTAAACAATTATGTTTCATGGATTTGGAACACGTAAACTTGAACGTACATGGATTTGTACTAAACGACCTACCTTTCTAAAATCATGTTGAAATTGTTTTACGCACCCACCATATGCAAATTATGTTTTATAGAGTTAAAACATTTTACAAAAGAATTTAATTAAGCACTGAACATGTGTGAATTTGGTTTCATGGTCTTGAAACGGTATCTAAATGTTATTTACTACAAAAATTGTACCAACAAATCTTCAACGATTATTTTAGTACACGAGTTGTACTGACAAACATTTTGGAATAAATCAACGATTTATAGTCATAATACCTATGAACTCACCAACCTTTGTGTTGACACTTTTTCTAATATGTTTTCTCAGGTACTTTAGCTTGAAGTATTTTGCATGGCATTTGAACAAACCGGATTACCACTTTTGGAAAATCGTATTTTATCTAGTACGAAGTCAACTTAAAGTCTATATAATAGACATTTTACTCAAATCGAGTGTCCTAAACAATTTACGTTGTATTTGTAAAAGTTTAAGGATTGGTAATCCATTTTTATGCTATGTTTTACTATGGATCGATTGTTGTGATATCCGATGTAAGTCGCACGCCCGTTCTTCCGCAAAACCAGTTTTGGCGGGGTGTGACAGATTGGTATCAGATCTATTGGTTATAGTTAACTAGCGAGAGTCTAGTCTATAACCGAAAAGATTTTTGGTCAAAACGTTTTCATTGCATATAGTGTCGAATTGCATATAATCTACATGGATACAGTAGATAGAACATTACATGCCTTAGTTGTACACTTATACTACATACGGGACACTGACTCTGTACACAACATACATACACTACGAGCCGAAATAGCAACTAAGTCAGAAAAGACGTCAAACGTCATTGATCGCTAAGGATGTTCCCGAATATATCGTAGACACGAATTGAATTAGTAGAATAATTTATGAGAGTTGTATCATAGCCGTAAATTCATTAATATAATCCCATAATTTCGTATGTTGAACGTACGACAAGAGTGCACGAGAAAGGTACTCTCATCCATGAATAAAGGTATGAAGTGACAATGATGACGAAATATTGTACCATGATATTATAAAAACGGGTGGCCAACGTGTTTATAATTACATAGAACAATGTAGAATTATCAGAGTCATGGATTACAAAAAGAAACTAAGAAAAATAAAAGACAGCTTGACATTTCTTTTGTCAACTTTGAAAAGCTACACCAATACACTTTAATCATCTTTTAAAAAGTGTCATGAAAGAAATCAAAACGATAGAAATAGAGACCTCGGTTCTCGCTACTCTATTAATATGAGCACGGTTTTAATCTCACGTGCAAATAGTCACAACCAACTGACAATTTTAAAACTTAGTCAAAGATTCAGATAAGACATCTTTAAGGTAAAGACAATAATTTCTAATTGTTACCGATACACCTAACATGAAATATGCCCTACGTGATCGAATTATATAACTTGATAAGAAATCAAGATGTCACATATATAAATATACAACTTTTTGCAATCACAAACTTGAACAATATAAGATTTGATATATCGAACGTTTTGAAAATAGATGTATACGAACGATAACCTTGATATTAACCCAAGATAATGAACAAGAGGGAGGTCAACTGAGAAAAGAGCCCACTTGACTAATAAGAACTTGAAATTAAAGATAAGGTCTTGAGTGAACCGGTAACAAAATACATTACTTTATTTTCAAGGAACAAAGGTGAATATTACTTCCTTATAAAATGAGATTTCGTCCCCATTTTTATTTCCAGATTTATAATCTTGTGTTTGTGTTGGTTATTGTTCACTCACTTGAAAATCCTCAAAAATGCGTCAAAAACAAATTTATAATTTTGATCTAAAGAAAATTTGGTTAAAAACCATTAAAACCGAAAATGGAACCTTTGAGTATGAATCTATAATTTTTGGACTTGAGCATTTAATAACCTTGAAGAATTATATGACATTAGACCCTGTGTCAAGTTGTGACTAAGAAAATACAAAGAAAAAGCACCATCTCTCTCCACTTTCCTCACCTCTCAAGATGTAGGAAAAGAAATTTTGACAAAGCCCCTTTTAAAACCAAAAGGCTAAATCGTTTTAGGATTTTGACACATAAAATCTAATAAAATGGGTGTCATATTGAGAAACAGGGATGGTTTAAAATTTGAGTTGTGGATGGCACTAGAAAATTGAGAACTAAATAACATCTCATCCACTTCAAAATTCTGACCACACTTTTGTACCGAAGACAAATTTATTTGCAAAATATTTAAAAAAAAAATGATTAAACCATGTAGGTTAAAGTATGTTTGAACACAAAACGAGAAGATTAAATGAAATGTAAATACTCGTAATAGATCCTCCTGATGCGAAATAGTAATGACTTTATCTTGAATTTCGGGACGAAATTCTTTCAACGGGAGGAGAATGTGACAACCCGTGAAAACCGGTTGTTTTTGCGACATGTAACGTAACCGAGCACTATTTTCAAAAAAATTCTATTTGTCAAGTTAGAAATACATTTAATATCTTAAACCTAGAAGGAGCGCAAATAACTATTGAGATTTGCTATTCTTATGTAAATTCTATAATTTAGCGATTTAGAGACTCGTACATATAAATTATAGGCGAACCAACCATAAATATAAATATTATATATTTACAATGTAATATATCTCAACTGTATTGAAGTATGTGAAATAAAGATTGAACCGTTAACAATGTTAAAAGAAATATACAATTAGCGTACAAGAAACATAATACACATTAAACCCGAAAATTAACGGAACTAACTAACTAACTACTATCTTAATGAATGCCTAGTATATATATCAACTATTTAGTTACACCTAAACAAACATTATGCATTATCTAAGTAACTAAATACTTCCATTTAGAGCAAGAATCCCAACCCATCAACAAAGAAGCAACTATATAGTTACCTTTATCTTTTAATAGTCCATAACCACTTAAGGTCTTAACCTACTCAAATAAAAGTCAACCCCTAAAAACTTGTACCATCCTTTCTTAGATGGGCAGATGGCTACCACTCCTTTTTGAAATCTGTTTCCCTTATCAAATCTTCTTTCCTACTTTTCTTTCTATTGTTCCCATAACTCCATCATTATATTAAGAAAAGTTAAATTGAAACATCTTGTCCTTGCTTTCTTCTTTTGCTCGAAGCCTGCACATCAACATCATCCCTTTTACTTTTCTTGTCTTCCATACTTTTCATAAGTTTCCTAAAGATCCACACCATACCATATCTATGTTTAAAAATTTGAAAAAGAAAAAGAGAGCATGTTCTGCCTTGTGTTTGCCATGTGGTGAGTGTAAATAAATCATAGAAATGGGAATGGTCATTCCGCAGAGATATGATGGGATATATATACTTCAAAATAAACAAAAGAAATAATATGAACTTTTAATATAAAAAGATGGTCAATCCTCATAACACTCCATTGCCTTTAAATTGAAAATAAAAGCATGCAACCTCCATATAACTCATACATTATTTGGAAATAAATCCCAACATCCTCACTTTTACATTCTTGACTCTTTCTCTCTCTATAGTGGCAGCAACATCGCAACATCATGGAACCTCAAAAGATATCACTATTAGACCTCTTTTCTTCTTCATTTTATGTCCAGAATTCGCAGACCCATTTCTTCTCAAAGAGGAGTATAAAACTTCCACTTCTTGGGCACCATAAATCACTACTTTTCGGCCAAGTAAAGATCACACACAAAACTAACTTCAAACATTCATAACTTCCTCATTTCTAGTCCAAATTTAGTGATTCAAGTTGCCAAATCACCATAAGAACTTCATCTACAATATGCCACCATCAAAACACTCATTTGCAACCTTGAAGCCTGTCGAAAATACTGATGAAGGTGCTGTCCACTTTTGGTTCTTCTCCATCTCTTAGTGTAAGTTTCTTTTCTTGGTTTGTACTTCATTTCGTGCTTAGATCTTCTAGTATGCTCACTTTTACTTCATTTTAAGAAGTGCACTAAGAAGTTGGTGCTTGAAGAGGGAGAAAGAACACATCCAAGTTAAAAATCACCAACCGAAAAGCCTTGTGAGCATACATCTCTTCTCTTGTTTAAATCCTTAGATACATATGTTTTATGCTAGTAAAGTTCACTCACAAGAAACATACATATTAAAAAAAAGTGTTAAATACAAGATCCATAACATGTTGAAGGTTAAAATCTTACTAAAGTGTTTTGAAACTAAAAATGGGACTTTTAGTTGTAAATCTAACACCTGGTAGTTGAATATTTGAAGGACATGAAAAATACATGACATACTTGAACCAATAAAATACAAGTGAGACAAACTAAAAGGGAATCAACTAACTCCACATTTGACAAATTTCTCGAAAATCATTTGGGTGCATTGTAGTCGTGGCTCATGGGCTGCTTATCATGTTAATTTGGAACATTTATAAAAATAATAGCTATTTGTGAATATGGGGAATACATAAATAATATTTTAATAATAAGATTATTATAATTAAGAAATTAAGGATGTAATCTAAAACAAACTTAATTTAAAAATGTTTTAATACTAAGGATCTATAGCAGTAAGGATGTGAAAAGGTATAATAAATAAACATGTCTACTTTACAAGACTTAAAAATGGGATGTTTTGACGACAAATACTTAGTAACGATATTTTCGCCTCAAAACTCAATGAAGTAAAATCAATATTTCTACAATAAGTACATAAGTTTGACGTCGAATAAGTTAATATACATTTTAGACTTACAGAAAAATATAAGTAACGGTATTTTAAAATATAAATATCTTGGTAAAGCGAAACTAATAGTTTTATAAAGACACCAACGAACTGCTCGTGCCTAATGGTATTAAAAACAAACATTAAGTGAGTGAACTATTTGCATAAACACACATATAGTGTTGTCTACTAAACTGTTTTGCCTCACACCAATAGGTAGCTGAGACACTTTATTGGGCACTTGCTCACATCATTTCACTTGCAACAATTAAGCGCATCAGGTGAGTTTCACGACCCCACTTTTACTGTTTTATAACTATTTTTATCTGGGGGAGAAAACATATACTTACTCAATTATTTTTATAATGAATAATCTGTGAGTTTTCGCAGCCCCACTTTTACTGTATTTTAATTGTTTTGGGGTGAGAAACATATTAATGTTTTCATAACATTTTAGTACAACTTGTCTTTTGAAAGACATTTATGAACAATATTTTGGTACAATCAGTCTTGTGAAAAACTTGGATAAACTATCCTTTTGAGATAACTGGTCAATGAAAAGACATACTCAAACAAGTATTTTTACGAAGAAGTCTTAATTAAGACTTGTATGAAAAACTATATTTTGCGATACTAATCTTTGTATAACCGTGAGTTGATAGAAGCCCCTATCGCCAGGTCGTTTAGATCTAACATTACTGTAATCATCAACTATAGTTAGCCAACGAATATATGAGTAGTACTATTCGGGATTGATCCCCCGCTCATGGCTAGTCGCTCTAGCCGTATAACATATGAGATATATATTCTATTAAAACGTCGTGGACTCGACATGCCTAGGTAAAGGCGGATTTAGGTTTGATTACATGCTCATGAACTTATACTTTAACTTATATGCCTAGCTATCTTATGAGGGATTACGCACTAAATTAAACAATTATGTTTCATGGATTTGGAACACGTAAACTTGAACGTACATGGATTTGTACTAAACGACCTACCTTTCTAAAATCATGTTGAAATGGTTTTACGCACCCACCATATGCAAATTATGTTTTATAGAGTTAAAACATTTTACAAAAGAATTTAATTAAGCACTGAACATGTGTGAATTTGGTTTCATGGTCTTGAAACGGTATCTAAATGTTATTTACTACAAAAATTTTACCAACAAATCTTCAACGATTATTTTAGTACACGAGTTGTACTGACAAACATTTTGGAATAAATCAACGATTTATAGTCATAAAACCTGTGAACTCACCAACCTTTGTGTTGACACTTTTTCTAATATGTTTTCTCAGGTACTTTAGCTTGAAGTATTTTGCATGGCATTTGAACAAACCGGATTACCACTTTTGGAAAATCGTATTTTATCTAGTACGAAGTCAACTTTAAGTCTATATAATAGACATTTTACTCAAATCGAGTGTCCTAAACAATTTACGTTGTATTTGTAAAAGTTTAAGGATTGGTAATCCATTTTTATGCTATGTTTTACTATGGATCGACTGTTGTGATATCCGATGTAAGTCGCACGCCCGTTCTTCCGCAAAACCAGTTTTGGCGGGGTGTGACAAGTTAATAGTATGCGATATGTGTTTTCCACGTGATCATATGAGTAATGTATTTTGAGTAATTGAGCTATACATTTTGAAATGAACGAGTTTTGTAATGTCCGCGGGTTGCTGCGGGTGTAGTTTACTAACATTCTCATTTCATGATTTATGATTCTACTACATTTTCATTAATTAACGAAGTATCTAATACAAAATATAAATGAAGTTGATTGTACTTTTCTTAATAAGTGTCGTACCTCATTAGTAAACATTTATAAAAATATCATTTGACTTGAAATCATAATATTGTAATATTAGGCTCATTCTGATCGTATTTTAGTAAATTTTTTTAATGGTGAACTTTAAAAAAATACATATGTCGTTTTGTTTAAATATATGAAATTAGTTGTATATTTTTGTCATTAACTGATAATTTGAGGTTAAAAAGCTAATGTTTTAAAACTATTTATAAAACTAACCCTATTTTAGGGGGTATATTAAAACTTATGTTAATATTATTTACTCTCAATGTTCGTTTACTTTTCAAATGCATTCGCACCATTACTACACGTGTAAAGAAAAGGCTCTTTTAAACATGTGCATTTATTACGTGTGTTCATGAACAAATCTTCACATCCCCGTTTTTCTTTTAAACCCCGTTTTGGGTTTCTAATGAACAGTTCTTTAAGAATGGCAATGTATTATATGATAATTGCCATCAAATATGAGTTGTGTAATTCAGATATGTGTTAAGTGTTTTGATTATATTAAGTGTGCATTTAGATATAAATTGCTAGAGTTGAGTTATATGGTTGTTGTTGGGTTGCTGAAAGCATCCCCTACATTAAAGGATTTAATGAAGACAAACATGCAATAGTTAGAAGAAAACATGAAGATCAGTTCTTCAGATTGTGAGTGGATGAGAATGTGATGCGTTATTACACAAGATCGTGAGTCGCTGACAAAGAGAATCTTATGCAAATCCGGTAGAAGATATCGGGAATCACAAGACGACAGATAGTGCTGTCAAAATTCTAGTGCTCGTCGCATGAAATATCCTCTGCACCAACAGAATTCTTACGCGTGAAAAAATTCGTACATCCCTTAGTTGTCACGTCGTGCAAAAACTATAAATAAAGGACTTGATGGACAAATTCATGTGTGCACCCAACAACGTTCTCTCTCTGTTATAGTTTTCTCAGCTAAACATTCTTGAGCAAAGTGTGAACAACTTGTGATACCTTCTGTTACTTGTTTCATCAATTGAATCACAGTAGCAATGGTGCTTGATATTGTGCTTGATTATTTGTTAATCTATTCTTGTCTTACACAGTATTTGTGATTGTCTATCTCTTACAAGTAGTTTAGTTAGGATTTGTGTTCTTAGCTATTCCGCAACTACTTGTATCTTTGTTATATCATTATTGATTAATAAAGAAGAGTTTATTTACTGTTGAGTGTTCATTATTTTAATTTGGTCAGTAGAACTGTATAAGTGTTTTCTCTCACTTTTCAAGGGACTAACAATTGGTATCAGAGCAGGTCAATTATTCCATAACTGTTGATCTGCTTATTTACTGATCGAAAATGAGTGGTAGACTATGCCAAATGAACCTTTGTTCAAAAACCAATGCTCATGTCTTCACCGATGATGATTTTGGGATATGAAAAATACATTTCCTGGGTTTTTGCAAAACACCAACATGAGATGGCTCCCGAAACTCTCATGTTTATTCCACATGTTGCAAAAATGTTCGTTCCAAGTACATCCATCTTCAAGAAGAAGAAGAAAGAAGGAGATGACGAAGATGAAGAAGATCAAGATCTATCAGACGTTGAAGAAATTAAGCCTAAAGACCAATGGACGGAGACGGTAAGAAGTTACCAGGGTTGGATACTGAAGTTAGATTCTTTCTCCAAACGTCTCTTCCAAATCACATCTTACCCATAGTAAAAGAGTGTAAAACTGCAAAGAAATATGGGATATTCTTACAACATCCAATGAAGGAACTGATGCAGTCAAAGATAGCAAGAAGGCCATGTTAAACCAAAAATACGAAGCCTTCAAACTTGTTAAGGCTGAATCCTTGAGAATGTCCTACAGAAGGTTCACTATTCTGATAAATGAACTAAGGGAAGTAGGAATTCAAAAAGAGACTCGGGAATTGATGTACAAATTCCTGGAAATTATTCCAAAAGAATGGACCGTCATGTCCACCGTTGATATGACCAAAATTATACATGAAAACATCTCGAATTTTGGTCATATCTAACGCGTTTTAGCTAGAAATACGTAAAGAATTGGACCATATACTTCCAAAACATATATTCTTAGTGTTTCAGGCTAAAATGTAAGTTTATAGAAGAATTGGGTGATTTTGGAGAAGATTTGCTAATGATTGGAAAAGCATGCAAAAGTTGAAGTAAACACGACGCGTCCAAGTTACCAAACGCGACACATTCATCGTAAACCGGAGCATAAACATGAAGGCCTGAACACGACGCGTTCCAACTCCTAGAACACGACGCGTTCTCAACAACACGACGCGTTTTGCGGACATGTGATTATCAATAATGGCGAATCTTGAACTAGCCCATGATCTCATTAATACGGTCCAGAATGTGATGCGTTCTCACGAACGCGATGCGTAATAGAGCGGATTTTGGACTATAAATAGAGACCCAAATCTCAATCATTTGACACACCTCTCACCTATTACGCTCTCAATTATTCACTCAGTCGTTCTTGTAATTCTCCCATTTTAGTAGTAGTTCTTGTAAGTTGGCTTTGTACAACACTGAAGGCATTTGGAATACATGTTTCTTCTTTGGTCATATCATCTTCTTGGGTAGTTTCTTTCCTTAAACTTTATATTATGGTTAAGATTATGCTGGATTTTTGTGTTATGATGTACTTAGGCTAATTTACTTGTTTACTTAGTTAGATGAAGCTTATATTGTATAGTATATAGATATTTTACTGACAGAGTGCAGACCAGAGCGCGGGGGCGAGCTTATACCATGACCGGGGAGGATGCAACGAGGGCCCCTAACGCCGTTGGTGGTACTATTTCTTTTATATATGAGTAACATTATTTAAGTTATAATTTTGTGATGAGATTTTACATACATATGTGAGATTATATGTATAATGTGATAGGTACATTTCGTGTGAACAATGTGCCTGCTTTTGTGCTGTTTGATTGTGGGGCCACCCACTCTTTTGTGTCTTATGCTTTTAGCACGCTGTTGAGCCATAGAGTAGGGGACCTGAGTATCCCCTTGACGATAGATGTAGCTATAAGACTCTTTATGTGACGAAAGTATACCGTGACTACACAATTGAGATGTGCAGGGAGAAATTCCCCATTAACCTTATTCCTATCGCCATGCAAGAGTTGTGCGTCATAGTGGGGATGGATTGGATGTCAGATTACCGTGCCGAGATTCTTTGTCACATCAAACAGATCCGTATCAAACCTCCAAGTGGAGTTGAAATGGTGGTTCAGGGGGATGTTGATAGGTTAGTGTCGGCACTGTGTTCGGCTGGGAGAGCGAGGAGACATCTTCAACATGGTGTCGTAGGGTGTTTGTGTTATGTGATTGATACGATTCTTGAGAACAAACCGAGAATGATCGAGGAGGTACCGATCGTGAGCGAGTTCGCAGGTGTTTTTCCCGATGATTTACCTGGAATTCCTCTAGAGAGACAAGTTGAGTTCCGCATTGACTTGGTACCGGGCGCGGCACCGGTTGCCAAGGCTCTTTATCGTCTAGCGCCACCTGAGATGAAAGAGTTATACAAACAATTACAAGAACTGCAATAAAAAGAGTTTATTCGTCCTAGTAGTTCGCCGTGGGGAGCTCGTATTTTGTATGTGAAGAAGAAGGATGGGCCACAGAGGCTGTGCATCGACTAGCGTGAATTGAATAAACTTATGGTAAAGAACCGTTATCCACAACCGAGAATCGACGACCTATTTGATTAGTTGCAGGGGGCTTCTTGGTTTCCAAAGATTGATTTGCTATCAAGGTATCATCAAATGAGGGTAAAAGAAGAAGACATCAAGAAGACCGCCTTCCGAACGCGATACGGTCATTATGAGTTTGTAGTGATGCCTTTTAGACTCACTAATGCACCGGCAGCGTTCATGGTTCTTTTGAACCGAGTATGCTGTTCCATGTTAGAACGCTTCATCATTGTTTTCATCGACGACATCCTTGTCTACTCAAAGACCAAGGAAGAGCACGAGAAACACCTGCGCGGGGTGTTAGAAGCATTGAGAAAAGAGAGTCTGTATGCAAAGTTTTCCAAGTGCGTGTTCTGGTTACGTGAGGTTCAATACTTGGGGCATGTAGTGAATGAAGAAGGTATCAAGGTGGATCAGGAAAAGTTTTCAGCAGGGATGAAATGGGAGGTGCCAAATACACGCCGACAGAGATTCGTAGTTTCTTGGGTTTAGCATGTTATTATCGGAGGTTCATCAAAGACTTCTCCAAGATCGCGTTGCCATTGACCAAGTTGACCAAGAAATCATCAGCGTTCAGTTGGGGAGAGAAGCAGCAAGAGGCTTTCAAGGTGCTGAGGAAACGCCTATGCGAAGCGCCGATTCTTTCACTGCCAGAGGGTGTAGAGATTTTGTGGTATATAGCGATACAACGAGGAAAGGCGATTGCCTACGAGTCTAGACAGTTGAAGCTTCATGAAGGCAATTACCCTACGCATGATCTCGAGTTGGGAGCGGTGGTGTTTGCTCTCAAGATTTGGAGGCACTATCGTTATGGTGTGAAGATCACGGTTTTTACCGACCACAAGAGTTTGAAGTATCTAATGGATCAGCAAAACTTGAATATGCGACAGAGACGGTAGTTAGATGTGTTGAAGGATTACGACTGTGAAATTCTTTATCATCCAGGTAAAGCCAATGTGGTAGCAGATGCACTGAGCAGAAATCCGATTCGTGGCATTTGTATGAGGCTTACAGCAGTAGCACCTTTGCTAGAGTCGATTAGTACAACACAGATAGACGCTTCAGAGACCGAGCAGGCCAAGAAAGAGCGTGTTTATGGTATTATTTCTGATTTCACAAAGGATGGCAGAGGTTTATTGACACATGTGGGTCGAGTATGGGTTCCTTCTCATGGAGGAAATTGTGTTATTTTATTGGTCGAGACGCATAGGTCCAACTTTTCTATTCATCCCGGGGCGACAAAGATATATCGGGACCTTCGTGACAGTTATTGGTGGCCTGGGATGAACCTTGAGGTAGCTGATTATGTTGAGAAGTGCTTGACGTGTCGAAAAGTCAAGGCTGAGCACCAGAAACCGCATGGTTTGTTGCAACCGCTAGAGATACCGGGTGGTTTTGATGCTATATGGGTTGTGGTCGATCGTTTGACCAACAGTTCTCACTTTATTCCTATTCGTGAGGCGTCATCAGCAGAGAAGATGGCCGATATATTTGAGAAGGAGATTGTGTCGAGACACAGGGTGCCGGTGTCTATTGTTTCTGATAGAGATACGCGTTTCACATCGATGGTTAGAGTGAGCGTACGATTCAGACGTTAGAGGTCATGCTGCGGGCATGTGTGTTAGACTTCGAGGGTAGTTGGGATAAATACCTATCGTTGGCCAAGTTCTCCTTCAACAACAGTTTTCATTCGGGTATAGGTGCGCGAACCTTATATTTCATTCTTTCCCTTCATTTTTCTCTATGAATTGTTCTAACTTATTGCTTTTCGAGTTAGGCGTGGCGCCATTTAAGATGTTGTATGGCAAAAAGTGCAGGACACCCATTTGTTGGGGCTTAAAACTACCGAGTTGATTGTGCAGGTTCGTGCGAGAATCGTCACCGCGCAAAGCAGACGAAAAAATTACGCTGACAAGAGGTGGTCCGTGTTAGAGTTTCAGGTCGGTGATTATGTTTTGCTCAAGGTTTCCTGGTGGAAGGGTGTTATTCGGTTCAGAAAGAGGGGAAAGTTGGGACCCCGGTATATCGGTCCCTATCCGGTGATTGCACGAGTAGGCAGGGTGGCCTACAAATTAGAGTTGCCCGACGAGTTGCGCCTTTTTCACAATACATTTCACGTGTCTCAGCTGAGAAAATGTATTGTCAACGAGTCAGAGATCGTACCGTTAGAAGACATCCAGATTGACGAGAAACTGAACTACATCGAGAAATCCATTGCCATCTTAGATCGAAAGATGAAGACCTTGCGTAACAAAGAGATATTCTGTAGGTGCAGTGGCAGCACCGAAAAGGTTCAGAGTGGACTTGGGAGCCCGAGGCTGAGATGAGAGAGCATTATCCCGAGCTTTTTCCTAGCGATGACTTCGGGGACGAAGACTGATTCAAGTGGAGTTGAGTTGGAACGCTCTAAAAATTCTTGTAATTGGATTAGTTACTTTTATTAAAGTAAATTATGTGACATTATTTTGTTTGAGATTTATATGTATTATGTGCTTTCATGTCTATTTAGTTCGAGTAAAAATAAATACGCATTGATTATTCTAATGACAAGAGTGTCATTATATTGGTGTTTAGTTAATCTGGAGGATTAATTACTTAATGAAAAGAGTGTCATTTAGTTCGCATTTAGTTCGCGTTAAGTAATTAGGGGTATGAATTAATAATACATAGAGCATTATTTATTCAGAGATTTCATGGGGATTGCGAGTTTAGCTAATTATTTTAGACGTTCATTAAATTCAGAGGCCGGCCGGCCGAGAAGCCAAGGCCTTGATTAGTTCCTTGATCTCATCTTTCCCTAAAGTCCCAAGTTTGATTTTTTTTACGAAGAGGAGTAAAGGCCCACTTGCTTCGATGATAATTCCTAGTCCCCTTCCATTGTTTGAAATAAATCACAACCTTTGTGGCCTCGTGTCTTCTGCTAAACGAAATTGGGGTGTGGGTCCCAATTTATTGATTTAATATTGGCCTAAATCATGCATACTTAAATCCTTTACAAACCTAAGACCCTCCATTAATTCTCATCCTCACTTCCTGCCGCAGCAAGCTTCCTGCCTCCCTTTCGCTGCTGTATTCTGTCGAGCAAAGGTGGAAGAGCATCTCCATCGTGATTGTCTCCATCACAGAAAAAGAGTTTCGAGGTGAGCAAATTCTCTTTCGGTTGGCAACCCAATTCCCACGTGAGCAGAAGAGTTTCCCCCAGCTAGCAAGACACGATTGAGCAAGAGGAAGGCTGTGATCAAACCGTACATCCTCAACCCGAAGTGTTATTATTCGGTAGAACCTTAATCCCTAACTCATTCCTTGATTCATTCGGTTATCGTCTTATTTTTTTAGGCTAACCACTGAGTTCGTGTAGGGTTGTATGAGAGCTGCTGTGATTGTTTTCTGAATTGGTGTTTAATCTAATGGGGTTCGATCGATTTGGGTAGCATAGTTATATTGGTCGTGTTCTCGAGTTGTGGTTATAATTCCGAGCTGTTGTTGCTAGATTGGTTTAAAATCATCAAAATTGTTCTGTCCCAATGTTCTCATGGGTCGTGATTCGAGTTATAGGCACTATTTTCGTTGTCGGGTTGGGTAAAAACCGTGGTTGAACGGCTAAACGTTTTTATAACCGGAAACCGTATAGTTTTCCTAAATAAATTAGCGAGATAAAGTAAAAAAAAAGTTTCTGTGATAAAAAGATATTTTTGGGTTGTCGGGTGTCTCGGGAAAATACGGGTTGATGTCGGGATTTAAATCGGGTTTTAAAATCAAACTGAAAATTTGGACAGAATGTATAGTCTCAGTCTGAGTCCGTTTTTACCACACTTCAAATACGTTTTTAGATTTTTGACCCGCGAAGGTCTTTAGTTTTCTGAGTCCTCTTTCCATCGCCGCGAAGTTCTCTAGTTTTTTGAGATTTTTGACCATCTCCACGTGCCACAACTCACTTAGAATCAGTAATTCCCAAAATTCAAACTCTCGTGCATTTAATTCTTTAGACCAAATAATTAGCCTTACGAGGCAGCATGGCCCGTGCGATGCACGGGCTTTGTTCATGATAAGGAATTATTTGTGTCAACTGCAAAGTATGAACATAACAAAGTGTGTCGGAGAAAATGTAAAGTAATAAAACATGAGTGCTTATATTAACATAACATAAAACATGTTATTCATAACATATAAGTGTCACTACAAAGATCTTGGTGCTTATTCTTTTAGAAGCACAAGTATGGATAAACGATGATATATTTTAAGAATTAACATGCTTCTACGGAGTGATGATTATGAGTACAAATTTAGATCTTGTATTCATAATAATCACTTTGTAGAAGCATAGCCGGTGCACCGAATTTAAGAGTTAACACGTGGTTGGTATATACACTAATCTAAATTTGCCAGATTAACACTAACGGGTATAGTGTTGGAAGGAATAAGTTGCTAATTACTACTTGGGTGAAGCTTTTTATAATTTATTCTATTTAAACTATTCAAAATCACATTGCATTACAAACAAACAAACATGATATAGTTCAATATTATATTAATGGAATATAAATGAATATAAATTGGATTAATGATTATTTCAAACCATCTAAATTTACAAACGTTATAGTAATTATATTAAAAAAATAATAAAAATGCTTACAATAAGACCAAGATATTATCTATAATACATTCACCAATGAATGTATATTTATTATCTTGCCCTTAATAAAATTTCGTCCTTTTCTTGAATGTGAGGACACTTTTGTAAATTGGTTGCTAAGTTATTCAGGATAGATAATTTTCTTTGACTTTGGTGGGCGGGCGCTGTGTTACTTTTTATTTATTTAACATGTATCATGCCAAATGACGAAATTACCCCTTAATCTTTTTCCTTTTCTTTTCAAATATGTATCACATGATTTCATGGATCAGTTATATACACAAATCAAAAACCAAGAATGATTATTCAATGGGCTTACGGTTTCTTTCACCTGGCCTACTTATATAATTTTAGTGTTTGGAGTGGGCTTAATTTTATGGAATTGGTCCATTTAATATTTCAATAGGAGATAACAGACGAAATACCTCTCTTTCGCTTAGCACTGTGAGAATTGGTCCGACAAATCAGCATAACGCATCACGTATCGATCATCTTCACCAACGATTATCTCCTCTAAACCCTAAGGTAAGTTTTAAAATTTATATCTACCGAATTAAAAGGGTTCATTTTATCTTTACAAATGTCGATCGTTTCAAATTATGGTAAAACCCTAATTTGAAAAATAAGCGTTAAATCATTTTTCTGATATATCAGTGTGCTTAAAATTAACCAAACTAGTTAAATGATTTTCTAACTTATTGGAAATTGTTTATAATGTGAAAAAAGAAAACTGAATTGTTATAAGTGTTTAATTTTTACTTTGTTTTCATTTTGGAATATTGGTAGAAAAATAGATTTTTTTTTCTTCATATAAACTGATTTTAGAAATATGCTTCATTTTGGAACCATAGGCTTAAAAATGATTTTTCTTTTTTAAATTACGCCAGGCAAATTTTGAGCCATAATGGTCATGTCTCATGAGTCTACAACTTCTTGTTTTGTTCGAACTAATGAAAAAGAGCCCAGACTGTTGCTGCTGCTGCAATGGAAAAAGGAACCCCTCACCCAATTGGAAGGTATTATTTATTTTATTTTAATTGTTTCGTATTTCATAAATATAAAAATGTTCAACATTTTTATGTAATTGTAGAGCGGTTATAAGTCATAGTCAACAAAAAGAACTACTTGTTATTTATGTTGAAAGTTTTAAGAATCTTCATGGTAGAGGTTTTTTGCCACATTATCTAGCATTGAGATACTTAAATGCCTTTTATATTTATAAATGCGAAAATGAGATTGATTATATAAACTAATTTTATTGTATTTATTTTTGTTTTTATGTGTGTTTGTTAAAATTATAGCCAGGTTTTGGACGCGGGCAAGGGGAGTTAAAGACATCAATTGGTTAGGTTGAATATATTACATCACAGTTTAATTCAAAAAGATGAATCACAAAAGCTTACTAAAAGCCTTCTTATGGAACTGATTTGGTTCATGCTGCTTTACCTGTCAATAAAAAAAAGGTAACTCTGTTTCACTTTGAGGATAAAGGTCAGATTGGTTCAAAAGAAGCAACAATGATATTAGTGTTAATTATGTTTTTTTAATTTTTTTTCTTAAATTCTGTCTTTTTACAATAACAATGATTTTGTGAAGGTGTAGCCTGCACATAAACAAATGATATTAGTTTGGCGGAATCTGCAATATGGTGATAATGTAAATACCTCATTTTGTTTGCCTGCTTTTCGCTTTAAATAATATGATTGCAGGGATCTCTAATCAATGGATAAAATAAGTGTAGCTGAGGAGATCGAGTGTGAAATTGGCGGTTTGGGTTTTTAATGAGTTCGCCATTGTTGTAGAACCGAACGTTTGCAAGATATGCTTGATTACTGACCCGTTTTTATATGTGTGCAGGTGATGATATGTATGATTGTGGAATCTGTAACGGCTTCTGAAACGGTTGTATTTAAGGCTAGTAGGACATTTAATGGTTGTGTAATTAAAGCAGTGTATTTAAGGCTCTTTATTTAGCATCTAAGGCTCTTTATTTAGCTGGTGTGAAACGGTTGTATCAAAGGGCAAGAATGAAACTCGTTTTTTAAAGCTTTGGAGAGTAAAGGCTGAGTGATAATGATGTGTAATTAAAGCAATGTGTAACTAAAGCAACTTCAAAAATGAAACTCATTTTTTAAGTATATATAGATAATACATTTATGATTGTGTTTTTACTGTTCATAAAGTTATAGACAATTCATTATACATATTATTTAAGTGAGAGAATTATCAAAGTTGGTCGTTGGTTCAGTGGCTATTGAAATTGGTTGAAAGGCATTGCCTTCTTCTAGGCTCACGTTCGATTACTCACATGTACATTACCATATGAGATACTGCATGCTTCTATATAATTATTCATTCCTTTTTCTTTTAAAAACAATTATTAAATTTTATATTTGCATGCTAATTTTACTGGGTTTTTCATATAATATTGAAACTTTTTCCGGTATTAATTTATCATTTTTAATAAGATTTATTTAGGTTCAAAACTCAGAACTTACCAAATCACATGACAAAATATTGCTTTTTGTTCATGAATTCAAAATAATAAATTATATAAACCCAATCTAAATTTTAACGTAAAAGAATGTATGTTTTCAAACTCCGCAACATTGCGCGGGAAGTACAAAACTTGTTCAAAACAAACATCACCAACTCCACTTGTCGGTTGAATTAATTTCACCAATCTTTTGCTCCACTGCCCAAAACAAAATCACCTCCCCATAAAATGGATCTTCACGTGGCATCCATGAATTAATTAAATTCATTGCCAACAAAAGCTAGGCTAGAGATGCTTCTATTCGACCGAAAGAACACGTGGTGAAGGAGAATAACTAAAGACGGCCAAACATAGTGAAATTAAGGGATTAGGTAATTCCTCCTTGCCTAAACTAATGACTCCTTTACACTACAAGGCTTCAAGCCCGATCACTAGCCCGACAAGTTTGGCCCTTGGCCTATGGCTGGCCCGACTCAATAAAGCAAAATCCATTTCTCGGTCATTGAACCGGGTTAAAAACCGACGCGCCCACTCGAATAAATAAAGTCAAATTAATCATAAGGTGACCAAATAGTTAAAACGTCTAAATAGTTGACGCGTCTATCTTCATTATAATTAATTTACAAATTATTCATTTTAAATTTATATATGACGATTAAATTAATAATTTAATATTAGTTAATTATTAAAATTTCACGGCATTACAACTCAACTTCACTTGAAATAGAATTCGTCCCTGAAGTCATGGCTTGGAAGAAGCTCAGGGTAGCAAACTCATGTCTCGATCCCAAGCTCGCCAACGACACACATCCGTAAAAGAGGAAAGAAAACAAAAATGATAAGGTTAAGAATACAAGGAACTTGTCAGGGTAAAATACTGAATCAGCATGAACTCCATCTCTCGCATCGGTTCTTGCACCCAACGATTAACGTTGCGTTGAATCTCCGATTCAACTCCACTTGAAGATTTGTTACGGTTTGGTTTGTGGTGACAAATGATCTCGACGTGGTATTCAGTCATCCAGCTCGTGCTTGCAATCATACTCGGCCCTCTCACAGCAATAAAAAAAAGTTTTTATGGGAAAAACTTTCCAGCACATTCCAACAAATTATTACTTTTACATTATTAATCAACATATAACATCTTATTATTGACAATCTCTACCTATAAGCAGCATCTCAGGGTCCTCTACTCTATAGGACATTAGTTTGTTTTAAAGCAAAATGAACAATTTATCGGTTCATACCGCTATCCGACAACACACAACAAGTACATAATTCACATAAATGTATTTTATCGCACATACACGTCAGATAGTAGACAACTCATACCTCTTACTCAATTCACATATACTCAAATGCTCTCATCTCAAATCTCCACAACTTGTTTTAAACTCAACGCAAGCTATATATTATAAAATTAAACTCAAATCCCGTTTAATGACTTCCCACAAGTTAACATAATGTAAACACTTACTCATTTTTACAATTCTTCACGTGTTCCAAATTAATAATTTATATTGCTGGAACGAATAAATCCTCACTTAATCCATGTTATTGGTTCTCTTGTTATCTCGTAATTAACAATTTCTCGATGACTCTTTTTAGTATTGCTCGTTTGACCCATTTAATGATACCCATCAACTCTTTTAATGGTTTTTTTTTATCATTTTTCTCGTTAATAAGATCTCGCTTGTTCTCATTTAATTTGTCTCTTGATCAATTTGACTAATCGTCTCCTTATAAATCTCATATTTTAAATTTTGAACGCCTCAATCAAATGTGTTCCCTTTACTCAATTAATTAACTCGTTAATTACTTACCTCATTAATTATTGTGCATTCAGTTACTCAGTTAATTCTCATTCTCAACATAAAGTTTCTTCATTACTTTATATTTTTATTGCTTTCTCGATTGAGAAGTTCATAGTATTTAATAAAATTTTATTATTTGATACACTTATATTTTTCTCGGGTGCTCATTTTAATAACTATTATCGATTTAGTAATTACTCAATAAAGCATAATATTTGGTGACATTCAATTTAATACTTTAACTTGATAATCTCCTTAGTTCAAATTTGATATTTTCTTATAATAGAATTTTCTCATTTGATTTGTTTTAATAATCTATTCACTTAACTTGATTTAGTAGTTCTCCACTGGTTTAAACCTTTATCTTTTAAATTTATCATAATAATTTATCACTTTAACTCGATTTGAATGATTCATAAATAAATTCTCATTCTTATAACTTAAATAATTTCTCATTATCTCATTACTTTATATTTAAAGCACTTGTTACTTCTCATTTGCATTATTACGCTTGGTTATTAATTTCTTACAATTTGATCATTACACGATAACATGAATTTAATTATTCTCAATTACTCTTATAAATTCTCTAATCACATGCATATAAATTATTCAACACAATAATTTGGCTCAAGAATTTTCTCGACTGGGTTTAATAATTTCTCATGATAACGTTTTTCTCATTTAACTCGATTTGAATAATTCATAATAAATTCTCATATTTTAACAATCTCTTATTATCTCATTATATTCTCATGGAATAGTTTCTCGATTTAAAAGTTGCTCGTACGAAGCCTCTGACTCTAGCGGCGCAAAATGAAAATTATAAAAGAGATAAGAATCGGAACGCTCTCTAAGAATCTCGGTTTATCGATGGGAAGGACGGTCGATAATGAATCCAAACTAATCCACAATGTTCTGATGAAAGTGCCTTCTTGCTCACGCAGTTGGTCACGGTCCTTGCACTCAGTGGCTAACATTGAGTTGAATCTCCGATTCAACTCCACTTGGAGATTTGCTACTGATTTGTTGATGGCGACAAACGGTCCCAGCGTGGTACTTGGTTATCCAATCCGTGCTCATATTCACATTCATCCCTCTAATGGCGGTAACAATAATTTGGTGGGTGAAATTTCTTCCCGCACATTTCTATTAACTAATCACTTATACAATTTATTAGCAAGTAGAATCTTATTATTGCCAATCTCTATCAATAAATGGTATTTCAAGGTCCTCTACCCTACAGGACATTAATTTGTTTTAAAACAACTTGAACAATTTAGCGGATCACAATACTATCAATCAATACACAACAAGTACGTAATTCACATAAATGTACTTTATCACACATAAACCTCAGATAGTAGCCAACTCATGCCTTTTACTCAATTTGCATATACTCAAAATGCATTCATCTCAAAATTCCACAACTTGCTTTTAACTCAAAGCAAGCTATATTATCAATGTAAACTCAAATCTCGTTTAATGACTTTTCACCGGTCCACATAATATGCCCATTTTCTCGTTCTTTGCGATCATAAATCGTATTGTTGGGATCATAAAATAAATTACAAATGATTTTATTAAATTTAATAATTATATATCAAATCGTATTGTATATCAACTTGTAACATCGAAAAAATAAGGGGAAATTTAAAAAATTTTAAAAAAATAAAAGGTAACATTTTCCCCAAATTACAAGTACACGAAAGGTCTCACTCTTTAATAATTTTAAAACTGAACCGTCTCATGGTTTAATGCGGAAAATAATATAATTGTTTTAAAAACAATTGACTCAAAATAAACGTTTGGAATCAGTGTTTGGCGTCAACCACACGCTGAGTGAATAATATCAGAATAAACAAGTAAGTACAAAAACTCAAGCCACATAAGTGATCCCTAAAGACTCTACTAAATTCTCGATTATTAGGCCTTTATTAAATCTCATTAGGTTCGCCAATGCCGTGACGATCTCAACGCCTCTTGCGCCTCATCACAGCACCTCCTTCCAACACCCTCTCTAGGTGCCCCGCATTACCACGTTGACAGTCGTGAAATGTACTTGGCTTAACTCTGGGAAGAGTTGGCTATTAATCTCAAATATAGTTAATTAGTTTTATCACAGGTTGACTCGACAACATGTACTCATATAAAACTAACAGCTCAAAACACATAGCACATCGCTTATGCGTATAAAACATAATCCAATATCAAGTACTCAAATCAATCACAAAATCAAAGCACAGCTCAATCAACAACAATTCTGTAACATCCCAAAAATCAAGGGAAATTTAAAAATTTTGAATAAATAAAATAAACCATTTTTCCCCAAAAGTAAAAGTAACTCAAAGGTCCCAACTCATAAATAAAAATATAAAAACGTATCGTGGTTTAAATGCGGAATAATTAAAGGTTTTAAAACAAAACATGTTTGACTCGAAATAAATGTTTTAATCTAAATTCATAAATATAAAAATAGAAACACAGCTCATCAACCATTGACCTTCTCTTTTCCCTTGCTAGTACCTGCAAAATGGGAGGGAGTGTTTGCCGTCAGCCACCGCTGAGTGAATAATCAACACAATAAACATACACATACAAACAATCCACACCACCCGACTGGATGAAGCTTGAACCCACCTGCTCCATATGCACCTGTCCTTGGCTTTGCTCGTTCACGGCTCGGTTGAACACAATACTTGCACGAGAAAAAGGGGTGGTTCAACAGTTTTTTTGAATCGCTGGAAAGGAAGGAAGAAACAATGGCCGGTGGAGAAAAAGAATGCGAGAGTGGAGATGCTTGCTCACAACGGCTGTTAGGGATTGCAAGTGGCGAATAAGAAATATATTACGCAGCATGTTGGCTCAATGAGGCTGTTAGCCCACCGGCCAAAAGTCTTCCTTAGGCCGCAACCCCAACTTGTTTTCTCTTCTCGAAATTCTGGACCGAACATAAGGCTTCAATCTATCGAACCCATGGTCAACACTTCAATAGGCCGGACTCTTTCTCAACCCGGGCTCCAAAACTCGATAAGGAGGGGTTCTGCCTTGGCCCTCGGTCGGCCTCACCCGCTATTCTTACGTCTAATAAATGATTAGTTATACTTGAGAAAATTAAATGTCTAGATTATTTAATTAATTCTCATAATTACTTAAACACAAAATGAATAACACTCTAGTTATTAATAAATAATCCTCATGATTAACTAGACACGAATTAAATGACACTCTTGTCATTACATAAAATACCTCGTATTTAAGTTGCTCAAATCATAAAATCATATAACACCTATAAATCTCAATTAATACAATATAAGATAATTTATTTAATAAAAAGGCGAATAATTCAATTACAATAATTTTTAGGGCGTTACAAATTCACGACATATAGAACATAATCATTATCGAAAGTATGTACAAGTTTATAGTGAGATTACCCGCCTCGAATAAACGTATGCTCCTAAATATCTTTAGCACGGAAGAGCGTCTCTAATCAGGTCCTAGAAGGTTGATGTAGATCTGAAAAGATAGAAAAGATTAAGATCCGTTGATTCAAAAGAATACCAGATTAATCTAACACAAAACACGTTGATTCGAAAGAATACCGTGAATTGGTCTTCTAAAGTTGTTCAAACCAAGAACAAAACCCGGGAGAGAAAACTCAAATTTTCATAAACACGAGGTGGTATGGCCCGTGCGATGCACGGGCTTTATTCACGATAAAAAATCATTGGGATCACCTGCAAAGTATGAACAAATCAAAGTGTGTAAGAGGAAAATGTAAAGTAACAAAACATTAGTGCTTATATTAACATAACATAAAACATGTTATTCATAACACATGCAACTACAAAGATATTCGTGCTTTGCCTTTTATAAGCACATCTATGGATAAATGATGTTATATCTTCAAGCGATACCGGTAAATTAGTAGTACCTGAAAAGCAATATGTAAAAATTTATTAAAAAATGAATAATTTTGACTTATTTGTTTGTAACAAAAATTTAACATTTAATGAAAAAATAGTTTCAGTTTATGTGCTTCAACTAAAAGTTATTAAAATTTATAATCAATTGATGTGTTTACAACAAAAATTATTAAAAAAAGGATAAGTCCAGTTTTATTTTTTCTTATTATGTTTATTTTCCTTTAAAGAAACATTAACGTTAAACATATATTTAAATTGTTTCCTTGTAGAAATATACCTTGGTTAGCCAAATTAAAATGGGGGCGTTTTTTTATTGTGCATAAGTTTGAGATGATGAAGTTTTGTGAGATGAAGATTTTAAGGTTAGTAAATTTTGTTCGGTATTTTTAACATGTTGTCTTATTTGTGGTTTGATCATGTATTGAGAGAATGTAAATATGCGTCTGGTATTTTTTCTTTGTGACGGTTATTTGGTACACCGCATTCAACTTTGAGCCCATATTTGCATGTCAAAGTCAAACATTGAAGTTAATCAACTTTGAAATTGGTCAGATCGGGTCGGGTAAAAAATTTACATACCCTAGATAGCCAATGTATCCACCATAAAACTCAAAAGGCAATCCTTGATAATCTTTTTCATCATAATGAATAGAATGAAGCTCCTGATAGAAAAAAGTGTGACATGTCAGAAAAAATTAAACCATAGAAATATTAATTTTAATATTAAATTAGTTAATCTTTCTTATCTTACATTATTCACATAATGCAAGAAACCATCTTCCAAAAATGTGGTTGTTGTTAACCCTTGACCATCTTCAACTGAAATATGACCTCCACTTGTATCTGTAACTTCTCTGGAAAATAGAATCTTACTTTATCATGCCTTCCAAAAAGATGATTTATATAATAATAATAATAAGAATAATAATAATAATAATAATAATAATAATAATAATAATAATAATAATAATAATAATAATAATAATAATAATAATAATAATAATAATAGTAGTAGTACTAATAATAATAGTAGTAGTAGTACTAATAATAATAATAATAATAGTAGTAGTAGTAATAATAATAATAATAATAATAATAATAATAATAATAATAATAATAATAATAATAATAATAATAATAATAATAATAATAATAATAATAATAATAATAATAATAATAATAATAATAATAATAATAATAATAATATAAACTTGTAACTAAAAACGAATTAGGAGGCTATTCAAACCTTGGGTCTGACAATTTGAATGTTATCTGCTTCCATAGAGATCCACTTTTTCCACCCATAAATGAAAACCTTGCTCTTTTCTGTATAATAAGCATGAATTTAGTAGATATATTTGACCCGTTATCAAACCCGCCCGTTTTTACACCTCTACTTTGTTACTTGTTTATAGCAAGAGATAAACCTTTTCAGAAATACATGAATGATGAATTAATTGGTTTACGGGTCCTCTTCAAAACACGAATTTGACATAAACTCATAAACAAAATTCCGATACGTACCTTAATTAACTTAAGCCATAATAAACGCCAAGAACCCTAACCCCTAAATTCAAACTAAAACATGTTTGCTTGCTAAAATTAAAGATTAATACGCAAAAAAACTTAATTAAAAACATTTGCTTAAAACATACAACAGTAACTAATTTTTGTATGTTTGATTCACTCACATGCAGTTAAATTTGGGCATGAAATAGAAATATGATGAAAATTATTTAAAAAAGGTACCTTGAGATTGTTTTTGAGATTGAAATTGAAGTTGAAACCCACGATTATTGAGTAGTTCTAAAAGTAAATCTAGACATAACAAAAGCTCATCAAAGTTCATGTTTTATAAACCTTAATTAAGAATAACATATATATTATTGCAGTTTTTTCTCCCAAAATTAAACCTAATTAAGAATAACATATATATTATTGCAGTTTTTTGCTCCCAAAATTAAGCATCTGCAATTGAAAGTCGGAGTAAAATTGAAAGCAGAAACTCTAAATGTAGAGAGGGACTTACCGGTCGGAGTTGGGGTCAGAGAAGAAGATGAATGCAATTAGTTGTATCTCAAAATTTGAAACCCAAAATTAACCTGTGTTGTATAATCCATCGTAATATATATGAAATTAATTTTGTATAATTGGTTTTAATGGAATTTCAGTCAATCTTTATTTGTTTATTCTATAGTGATGATGTGTGGCAATTGAAACGATTTGCAACACCATCTATCAAATTCTTTATTGTGAATGTTGCAATTATTATTGCATAATATGGTTTCAGTTACTTTATGGAGTTTTAATGGAATTTGATTGTATTAATATCAAAATGAATGTAAAATATGGAATTAAAACATGAAATTTATTACAACTTCAATTTTGAAACTCATTTTTTAGGTTAATATAGATTCAACTGATTATTCCATATGACAAAATAGACTTTAAATATGGCACAGATTTTCGAATGGGCCTAAAACGCAAAAACTGGGCCTAAACAAAGTTCGAAAATTTAACGAAAAAACAGAAAAGCGTAAATAAAGTGTCCAAAACAAGGCTTTTTGGGCCGGGAAGTTGGGTAGACAAGGCTTTATCATGTCGTAGCCTTCGTCTCGAGCTTCGATTTGGTTACTCGTGGGCCAGAAACGGAGACAGGAGTTGAAGTTATGCCCGTTTTACTAAAGCCCCATTTCTCACGCGATCATGGGCTTCCATAAACATTAAGGCCCGCTCCTCTATCGTTGGGCCTGCATCATTCTCCCCTGGATAGACGAAATTTGACCTCGAATTCCCAACAACTTCATCATCTGAAGAATCACCATGATAGGGCAACAAGTGTTTCACATTAAACACATCAGAACATCGAATATGGCTCGGCAACCTTAAACGATAAGCATTGGAGTTAATTTTCTCCACAATCTCCACCGGGCCAATCTTCTTGGCTGACAACTTGTTATAGTCACCCACCAAAGAACGATCCTTAGTCAAAACAGCCCACACAAAATCACCCGCCTCAAAATCCACATGCCTTCGTTTCTGATCAGCATCCTGTTTGTACTTGGCGTTAGCCTGAACAAAATTATCACGAACTGTTTTATGAACTTCGTGAAACCCTTCAACAAAATCCTGCACCCTTTTTGGAACAGAAGTAGAAACGGGAACAATCATTAAATCAAGTGGCCCACGTGGTTGAGCAGAATACACCACTTGAAACGGGCTAAACCCGGTGCTACGATTAACAGCATGATTATGTGCAAACTCAGCTTGGCTCAACTTCTGATCCCACGCCTTAACATGATCACCCACTAAACACCTTAACAAGTTACCAAGGGATCGGTTAACAACTTCAGTTTGCCCATCAGTTTGAGGATGATAAGCACTACTGAAATTTAATTGATTATTCACCATCTTCCACAAACTACGCCAAAAATGACTCAAAAATCGAGTATCACGATCAGAGACAATAGAAGAGGGCTAACCATGCAAACGATACACATCCCAGAAAAACAGTTGGGCCACATTAACTGCATGTGTCGCCTTTTTGCATGGAATAAAGTGCACCATCTTTGAAAAACGATCTACCACAACAAAAATAGAATCATTACCCCGCTGAGTTCGAGGTAAGCCCAATACAAAATCCATGCTAACATCAACCCATGGCTGCCAAGGAACTGGCAAAGGCATATAGAGTCCAGCATTAGTGGCCGACCCCTTAGAAACCTGGAAAATACAGCATTGCTTGACATAGTGATCCACTTCCTTCCTCATCGTAGGCCAGGAATAAGAACCTTGCACCAATTGTATAGTGCGATCATGACTAACATGCCCTTCACCATGTAATTCCTTAATAATTTGCAAACGAAGACTAGAATCAGGAATACATAATTGATTCCCCTTGAACAAAAACCCATCATGCAACAAAAAATCAGATTTTTGTCCAGATTGAACGCCCTGCATAATAACAGAAAAGTAGGGATCAATAGGTAACTGATCACGAATAACATCCAGCCCCGGTACATCAACTCGCATAGGTACGAGAAGATTACTCCTACTTAAAGCATCAGCAACTCGATTTGAAACACCTGTTTTATGCTTCACCACAAACGTAAACTTTTCAAGAAAGGCCAACCAACGCCCATGCTTATGTGAAACCTTATCTTGAGTACGAATATGCCTTAAAGAATCATGATCTAAACATCACGAATTCCTTATGAAACAAATAATGACGCCAATGTTTCACAGCTTGGACCACCGCGAAAAATTCAAGTTCATAAGTACTATACCTCAACTTTGGCCCCGTCAATTTTTCACTAAAATAAGCAATAGGCCGGCCTCCTTGACTGAGGACGCCTCCAATTCCAACTTTTGAGGCATCAGTGTGAAGCTCAAAAACTTGCGAAAAATCAGGCAATACAAGAATTCGTGCTGTAGTGAGCTTTTCCTTGATAATCTGAAAAGCCAATTCTGCTCCCTCTGTCCAAACAAATGTCTTCCCCTTCATACAATCTGTCATTGGGGCCATAATGGAGCTGAAGTGTGGGATGAACCTTCGGTAAAAAGAAGCTAGCCCATGAAAACTGCGAACTTCGGTAATGGTGGTTGGAGTTGGCCACCCTTGAACAGATGCTACTTTAGATTCATCCACCTGTATTCCTTACCAGAAATAACATACCCCAAAAAACAGAACTTTAGGGGTCATGAAGACACACTTCTTTGTGGCTGCATAGAAACTATCCCAGCGGAGTACGGTTAGGACCTGTTTCACATGGGTGAGGTGCTAATTAAAAGAAGCACTATGAATGAGAATATCATCAAAATAAACAACCACAAACTTCCCAATAAAAAGCCTTAGCAGTTGGTTCATCACACGCATATATGTGCTTGGTGCATTTGATAAACCAAATGGCATCACCAACCATTCATACAATCCTTCCCGAGTCTTGAAAGCAGTTTTCCATTCGTCACCCGGCCTCAGACGGATCTGGTAATACCCACTCTTCAAATCCAATTTTGTAAAAATAGTAGCACCACTTATCTGGTCTAGTAAATCATCAAGTTGGGGAATAGGGAACCTGTATCTTATAGTAATTTTGTTGACGGCTCGACTATCAACACACATACGCCATGTGCCATCTCTCTTTGGAGTTAATAGAGCAAGAACTGCATAAAGGCTCATACTTTCACGAACGTGGCCCTTAGAAACCAACTCCTCCACCTGCCGTTGCAACTCCTCATGTTCACCAGGACTCATACGGTAATGTAGTCTGTTAGGCAATTGTGAACCGGGCTCCAAATCAATGTGATGTTGGATGTCACGCAAAGGTGGCAACCCATCAGGCAACTCATCAGGGAAAACATCAGAAAATTCCTCAAGTAAAGGAATCATGTTTTCAGGAATTTCACTATGTTCAACAACTTCCTTCCCAGTGAGCATAAAAACATCACTCCCCATCTCCAACGCATCTTCAAACTGAGAAAGGGCAACAGATTACCAGTAGGTTTGTTGGCTATTTCTTTGGGTTTATTAGGCACCAATGTTATCTTCACACCACCAAATAGAAAACTATAAGTATTAGTCCTCCCGTAATGAGTGACGTTTCGGTCATCTTCCTAAGGCCTACCCAATAGTAAATGACAGGCATCCATGGGCACCACATAACACTGAACATCATCCTTATAAGTTGTTCCCACAGAAAACGGAACAAGAGCAAACTTAGTTACAGTTACTTCACCACCTTTCTTGAGCCACTATAACTTGTATGATTTGGGATGGTTCTCTGTTTTTAATCCCAACTTCTGAACTGCCTCTTAAGAAACCAAATTAGCACAACTACCAGAGTCAATCACACAAGTGCAAACCTTACACAAAATGGTACAGGTTGACTTAAAAATGTTATGTTGGAGCCAATCATCACCAACAGATTTTGGTGTATAACAAGAACGTCTTACCACCAAATTCACCCCCACGTCTCCTGTCACATCCATGCATGTATCACTTCCACATCCATGCATGTATCAACAACCATCCACATCCATGCAATAATCCATGGCCACATCATGCATGCATCATTCCCTCTTTCTTCAAAAAGAATTGTCCTCAATTCAACTTGTTCATCATCAATAAAAAATGATGAATTTATCTTTATGTTTACATGTGCAACAATCTTGTAGTCCTTGGTTCTCAAAGTTGTGAGATGATGCAATGATTTATGTTTTTCAACAAAAACCACTTCTTCAATAATTTTGTCATCACCAACAAAATTAATTTCTTCCACAATTGCTCTGATACCAACTGATGTAGATCTGAAAAGATAGAAAAGATTAAGATCTGTTGATTCAAAAGAATACCAGATTAATCTAACACAAAACACGTTGATTCGAAAGAATATCGTGAATTGCTCTTCAAAAGTTGTTCAAACCAAGAACAAAATTCGGGAGAGAAAACTCAAATTTTCATAAACATTCAACTGATTATTCCATATGACAAAATACACTTTAAATATGGCCCAGATTTTCGAATGGGCCTAATACGACAAATGGGCCAAAAACTGGGCCTAAACAAAGTTCAAAAATTTAACGAAAAAAATAGAGAAACGTAAACAAAGTGTCCAAAACAACTCTTATTGGTCCGGGAAGTTGGGAAAACTATCATGTCGTAGCCTTCGTCGCGAACTTTGATTTGGTTACTCGTGGGCCGGAAACGGAGACACGAGTTGAAAGTTATGCCCCTTTTACTAAAGCCCATTTTCTCCCGCGATCATGGGCTTCCATAAACATTAAGGCCCGCTCCTCTATCGTTGGGCCTGCATCAAAGGTCCTACAAAGCACAAGGAAGCTCGGATTATAATTTAACTCAACGGTAGTTTCAGTAGAGATTTAACAGCTCTTAGCACTCTTACGGAAATGGCCATAACTCTCAAACCGCTCAGTAGATTTGACCCAAATTTTTATAGTAGCTAAAACACTCAAAGGACTACAATTCATCGGAAGACCTCGGAAACTGAATCCAAACAAAAGAGTCTCAAATTTATACAATTTTCATTTAACTCAACGCAATCTATATTATCATTTTAACTCAAATCTCGCTTAATGACTTCTCACAAGTCGCACAATATGCTCATTTTCTCGCTCTTTGCGATCCCTCGCGTGATCAAATTAATAATCAGACTACTCGAACATATAATTTCTCTTTTAAGCCGTGTGATTAGTTCTCTTGTTAACTAGTATTTAATAATTATTCATCGACTCTTTTTAATATTGCCCGTTCAACTCATTTTAATGATACTCATCAACTCATTTAAAGATTTTATCATTTAGTTCGTTAGTTAACTTCTCATTTTGTTCTCATTTAATTTGTCTCTTGATCAATTTGACTTGTCCACTTATAAATCTCATTTTAATTTTTAAGTTTCAACGTCTCAACTTAAGGTTTTCTCTTTACTCAATTAATTAACTCGTTAATTACTTACCTCATTAATTCCCGTGTATTTAATGTTTTCTCGATTTAGAAACTCATAGTATTTTAATAGTTTTTTATTGTTTGATACACTTACATTTTTCTTGTTTGCTCATTTTAATAACTATTCTCGATTTAATAATTACTCAATAAAGCATATTATTTGACGACAATCAATTTAATATTTTAACTTGATAATCCCCTTAGTTCAAATTTAATATTTGCTTATAAATAAAGAATTTCTCATTTGATTTATTATGATAATTTATTCGCTTAACTTGATTTATTAGTTTCTTATAGCTCGATAATTTTTCAGTAATAATTCATTTTCCTCATAATTTATTATGGCGATCTTCTCATGACTGACTCTTTAACAACATTCTTATTACTCTAATTTCATAATTTCTCATTGTCTCTTTACTTATGTGATTATAGCACTTGTTACTTCTCATTTGCACTATTATTCTTGGTTATTAATTTCTTACAATTTGATCATTGCACCATCACATGAAATTAATTATTCTCAATTATTCTCATAATGCTATAATCACATGCATATAAATTACTCAACACAATAATTTGGCTCAATAATTTTCTCGACTGGATTTTATTAATTTCTCCTTACAACCTTTATTTTTCACATTTAACTCAGTTTATTAATCTCCATTAGCTCAATAATATGAATTTAATAATTCGCAATTTATAATTATTCTCTATTTGCACTCATAATATTGACGATTTTCCCTTTTTACCACCACTCAACTTCACTCGGAGAAAACTCATCCCCGAGTTTGGAACTGGCACTCTCTACCATCATAAAATAAACAATCATATGATCAAACAACTCATTATGATACATATTTTAAGGTTTAATTTAATTACTCGATAAACAAACCCTCATGCACAGGTGTGATTCGGTCCCAACGTATACTCTTTACGCCCCCCTCACACCCCAACTCATTCAATTTTTATCGATTATATAAAAAATTATTTATTGCTCATAATAGATGTTAACTTTCTCATTAGCATTCTCATGTATTCTCGTATCCTTATAAGGTTTCCTCAATTATAATTCATTACTCTTTAATAGTGTCATAATTATTTCTCATTAATAATTATTCATTTTATGACTCCTCATGAGTCAAACTTATTACATGTATTAGCGCCAGAACTCTTTATTTTGTATATCCGGTGTTTTATCCCATCAGTTACATAAATGTGAAATTAACTCCGTAATTTATCGCATAAAATTTTCTCAATTCATAAATCTTTTACTCATTTTGCATTACCCCTCATGACTTCCTTTATTTATTTACTCATAGTTTCTCATCGTATTATATATCAAATTGTACGCACTTTACGCTAGTAAGTTCTTATTTAAAAATCCCAAAAAACGGGAAAATGATTGAGTTAAAATGATTTGTAACATCACATATATAGTTATATAATTATCTAAAAACGAGAAATCGTATTTTAGGTCGTTACTTATTTAGGGCGTTACTTATTCAAATGGCGCCACACCTAACTCATAGATCACAAAATTCTCTATTTTACTACAAGTTAGAACAATTCATAGAGAAAAACGAAGGGAAAGAATGAAATATAAGGTTCGCGCACCTATACTCGAATGAAAACTGTTGTTGTAGGAGAACTCGGCCAACGGTAGGTATTTATCCCAACTACCCCCCAAGTCTAACACACATGCCCGCAGCATGTCCTCAAACGTCTGAATCGTACGCTTACTCTAACCATCGGTCTGCGGATGAAAAGTCGTACTGAAATGAATCCTCGTACCCAATCTCTCCCTGGAATCTCACCCAAAACCGTAATGTGAAATGCGTATCTCTATCAGAAACAATAGACACCGGCACCCCATGTCTCGACACAATCTCCTTCACAAATATATCGGCCATCTTCTCTGCTGACGACGCCTCACGAATAGGAACAAAGTGATCACTCTGTTGGAATTATGTGCACAGTTAGTCAACCTATGGTGATACATTCAGGCCTATGAAACACTTAAGGGTCACACCGGTGAGTGCATGTAATACGAGTAAGATATGTAATGATACTTGGAAGAGGAATGATTCATAATAGTCATTTATGAATCAAGTTAAGTATTAAGTTAAGTTCAACTTATTACTAGATTAGTTTATCTAACTAATTAATACAAGTATTTGTACATTTACTAGTTAAAAATAAATACACCATGTATTAATTATAGATTATCCATAATATGATTTAAAAATTAAATCATATGGTGTTCGATAATATTATTGTGTAAATTATATAAAGGTTATTATATAATTAATTATTAAAAGTATTAATACAAAGTATATATTTCGTATATGTAATATACACGAAATATATATGTGTGTAAATACTAGACATTTAATAATTAAGTGAGACAATAATAACTAGTTAAACTATAAGGGTTTAAAGTGTAAAAGGATAAGTTTAATTAATGATTAATATTAATTAAACTAGAAGGGCCCTAAGTGAAAGTCCTTCTATTATATATAGAAGGCTTGGGGTTCCTTTGTTTTGTTACACTCCGAAATCCGAAACCCTAGCCCCCCTCTCCCTTGGTTTCGGCCGAGCATAGTCCCAAGAACACAAGCATTGTGTTATTCGTGTTCTTCGTTCGTTCGTTCTTCATATTCTTCAAGATTTGAAGATTGAAGGTCATTACAAGGGTCAACTAGTCGTGTTCATCATCAGTGGACTTACTTAAGCAAGATTAATGTATGATTTGGAAAACCCTTTTTCCTCTCCCCCCTCTTGTTCGAATTCGACCACCAAGAACCCTAGGGTTCTTGGTTGGCCGTCGAATACACACAAGCATGTGTGTGTGTTCAAGTTTTTCGTACAAGGTTTCTTTCTTGTTAATCTAGTCTAGATTTCCAACATCCCGATCCTTTAGGGTTTAAGGATTAAGTTAGTCTCAGTTCTGCTTTAGGGATTAAACTAGCTAGGTGGTTTAACCGACAAGAGTCATGTTCTTGTCAGTATGGTCGAACCAAGCATACTAGGAGGTTGACCCAAGTGGTCAATCAGTGTTATGAAACCCTTCACACTCTTGGTCAAACGATCGACCACAACGCATATAGCATCAAAACCACCTGGAGTCTTCGGTAACATGGTAATTAAATCCATCGTTATCTGCTCCAATTTCCATACCGGTATCTCTAGCGGTTGCAACAAACCATGCGGTTTCTAGTGCTCAGCCTTGACTTTTCGACACGTCAAGCACTTCTCAACATAATCAGCTACCTCAAGCTTCATCCCCGGCCACCAATAACTGTCACGAAGGTCCCGATACATCTTTGTCGCCCCGGGATGAATAGAAAACTTGGACTTATGCGCCTCGTCCAATAAAATAACATGATTTCCTCCATGAGAAGTAACCCATACTCGACCCAGATGTGTCAATAAACCTCTGCCATCCTTTGTGAAATCAAAAATAATACCACAAACACGCTCTTTCTCGGTCTCTGAACCATCTATTTGTGCTGTACGAATCGACTCTAGCAAAGGTGCTACTGCTGTAAGCCTCATACAAATGCCACGAATCGGATTTCTGCTCAGTGCATCTACTACCACATTAGCTTTACCCGAATGATAAAGAATTTCACAGTCGTAATCCTTCAACACATCTAACCACCGTCTATGTTGCATATTCAAGTTCTGCTGATCCATCAGATACTTCAAACTCTTGTGGTCGGTAAAAATCGTGATCTTCACACCATATAGATAGTGCCTCCAAATCTTTAGAGCAAACACCACCGCTACCTACTCGAGTTCATGCGTAGGGTAATTGCCTTCATGAGGCTTCAACTGTCTAGACGCGTAGGCTATAACCTTTCCTTGCTGCATCAACATGCACCCAAACCCTGAATAGACGCATTGCAGTATACCACAAAATCTTCTACACCCTCTGGCAGTGAAAGAATCGGCGCTTCGCACAGGCGTTTCCTCAGCACCTCGAAAAGCCTCTTTCTGCTTCTCTCCCCAACTGAACGCTGATGATTTCTTGGTCAACTTGGTCAATGGAAACACGATCTTGGAGAAGTCTTTGATGACCCTCTAATAATAACCTGCTAAACCCAAGAAACTACGAATCTCTGTCGGCGTATTTGGCACCTCCCATTTCATCACTACTGAAATCTTTGCCGGATCCACCTTGAAACCTTCTTCATTCACTACATGCACCAAGAATTGAACCTCACGTAATCAGAACTCGCACTTGGAAAACTTTGCATACACACCCTCTTTTCTGAATGCTTCCAACACCTCGCGCAGGTGTTTCTCGTGCTCTTCCCTGGTCTTTGATTAGACTAGGATGTCGTCGATGAAAACAATGATGAAGCAGTCTAACATGGAACTGCATACTCGGTTCATAAGATCCATGAACGCTGCTGGTGCATTAGTGAGTCCAAAAGGAATCACTACAAACTCATAATGACCGTATCGCGTTCAGAAGGCGGTCTTCTCGATGTCTTCTTCTTTTAACCTCATCTGATGATACCCTGATCGCAAATAAATCTTGGAAAACAAAGAAGCCCCCTGCAACTGATCAAATAGGTCGTCGATTCTCGGTAGTGGATAACGGTTCTTTACCGTAAGTTTATTCAATTCACGGTAGTCGATGCACATCCTCTGTGACCCATCCTTCTTCCTCACAAACAGAATAGGAGCTCCCCACGGCGAACTACTAGGATGAATAAACTCTTTTTCTGGCATTTCTTGTAACTGGTCGTATAACTCTTTCATCTCAGGTGGCGCTAGACGATAAGGAGCCTTGGAAACCGGTGCCGCGCCCGGTACTAAGTCAATTCGGAACTCAACTTGTCTCTCTGAGGAATCCCAGGTATATCATCGGGAAAAACATCTGCGAGCTCGCTCACGATCGGCACCTCCTCGATCATTCTCGGTTTGTTTTCAAGAATCGTATCAATCACATAACACAAAAACCCTACGCCACCATGTTGAAGATGTCTCCTCGCTCTCGCAGCCGAACACAGTGCCGGTATCAGCCTATCAACATCCCCCTGAACCACCAGTTCAACTCCACTTGGAGGTTTGATACGGATCTGTTTTCTGTGACAAAGAATCTTGGCACGGTACTCTGACATCCAATCCATCCCCACTATAACGCACAACTCTCGCATGGCGATAGGAATAAGATCAATGAGGAATTTCTCCCCGCACAGCTCAATTGTACAGTCACACTATACTTTCGTCATAGAAAGAGTCTTATCATTAGCTACATCTATCGTCAAGGGCATACTCAGGTCACCTACTATATGACTCAACAGGGTGCTAAAAGCATAAGATACAAAAGAGTGGGTGGCCCCACTATTAAACAGCACAAAAGCAGGCACATTGTTCACACGAAATGTACCTATCACATAATACATATAATCTCACATATTTATGTAAAAATCTCATCACAAACATTATAACACAAATAATGTAACTCAAATATAAAAGAAATAGTACCAACAACGGCGTTAGGGATCCTCTTTGCCTCCTCCTCTGTCATGGTACAAGCTCGCCCACGATCTCTGATCTGCACTCCGTCGGTAATCCTCAAGGTGGCTGGAGCACGGGATTTCACGACCCCGTATCCACCTCCTGTAGGAAAACCTTGTAGGATTCACATGGCGGAACTTGAATCTTACATACCGGTCTCTACTAATCAATAGGGTCACAAGAAGAAGAAGATTAAGAACATTACCATTAGATTGCTAAAGAATGATCCACCTCTACTTCACCACCTGAACACGCTGGAAGACCGCGTTGTACCAACAAAGTATCACACAAGAACTTGTGTGTGTGTGTGTGTGTTTCGGTCGAACACCAACTGAAAAACCCTATGGGGTTTTGGGTTTCGGCCGAGACAGAGGGAGGAGGGAAGGAGGTGTCTAGGGTTCTTTTGTGTTGTAATGTGTAACCCTTAAACCCTAACCTCGGTCCCTTATTTATAAGGGATTAAGTTACCGTTAGGTCCTTGGAGTTTAATTATGTTTAATCACATAATTAAACTTCCTATTAACACTTTAAACCCTTGGAGTTTTACTAGTTAATTAATTTACTATTAATTAACTGTCCATTAAACATTTAACTTAATATTTAACTTCCTCTTAAATAATAATTAAATTATTATTATTTATTCTCTTCTTTATAATTAACTTAACTAGTTAATTATTCAACACAACTTACTTTATTCGGTTGTCCATTATTGGGTGTGTAGTGGTGTGACCCTTTAGTGCCTTATAACATTGGACACGGTGACACGTGTACTTATCTGTGTACATAAATCCTTCAGACTCCCACTTGTGCAAGTTAAGTATCACTTACCGATCATCGTTGGCCTAAAGCGGTCCCTAGCCAGACATTTAGGATAACCACGTTATAAGAACTCTTACATCCAGAGATAATATTCATAAATGAATAACACTAACAGATTTTCCTTTCGCATCATGATATTTCTTAATTTGATTAATAGACATGGAGCAGGGATCTTGTTCTATATACTCGAATTTTCTCGACACTAATTTCGACTTTCTGCAGTAACGGATTACCAAATGATCTAATCATTCTCCGATTGTGGCCACGCATTTCGGTAGTCTTAATCGTCGAGCGACCATTAAATATCTCTTCTAGTTAAAGAAGGTGCAAATTCCATCTTGACAATTTGTGTTATCTTGCCCACGACTTCCGCTGTCTTAGTTAGGTTCCTTATGATCACCCTTTTACGGTGTGACGTTAGATAAATCCTAAAGATCAGAAGTTGTCGCGTCTTAAACCAAATGTCTCAGGTCAGAGGACAGCTACTCGAAATTACTCACGCTTGGGCTCCATGAAGTAATCTCGATCTTTTGGTCACGTCTAATGTTTAGCAAACTCTGTAAACATCTATGAATATTTATTTTAACAACACTTGTTTCTCTATTCAATAACTATGAATAGATAAATATTCATAATGGTATTAACTCCTGAATATAGCTCCCACTAAATTCAAGCAACCACAGACATTTAGATACTCAAAACTTTGTGTATCAAGGATAGGTTTAAAACATGTTAAGAATAGACAATGTGAAAATATTACGTAAAACCTCCTATTTCAATCCCACGAAATGTTATTACATAATTTATCGATTTCAAACATGTCTATAAATCTAATCAAAATTACTAGCTACCAATATCTAGGTACCGCATGCCTATAGCGTACGCATGTTTCTCATGCTTTGGTCCAGCTAGTGGTTTTTTCAACGGGTCAGCAACGTTGTCATCCGTTGGTATTTTCTTAATTTTAATATCACCCTCTCTAACATACTCACGTATGATGTGATATTTTCTGCGTACATGCATGGTCTTTTGATGCTCTCTTGGCTCAACAGCTTGCGCTATTGTTCCACTATTATCACAGAATATTTCGATGGGTCTAGAGATACTGGAAATAACTCTAAGATCCTCGATAAAATTCTTAAGGTACATGGCTTCCTTTCCAGCATCATTTGCCGCAATGTACTCAGCCTCTGTAGTCGAATCTGCTATCATATCTTGTTTCTAACTCTTCCAAGATATAGCTCCTCCGTTTAGTGTGAATACAAATCCCGATTGTGATTTGTAATCATCTCTGTCGGTTTGGAAGCTTGCATCTGTGTAACCGGTTACACGCAATTCTTCCATTGAACCTCCAAAGACCAAGAACATTTCTTTCGTCCTTCTCAAATACTTGAGAATGTTCTTGACAGCCACCCAATGGGCATCACCAGGATTCTTTTGATATCTGCTTGTAAGACTTATGGAGTAAGCAATATCGGGCCTAGTACATAACATGGCATACATTATTGATCCAATTGCCGAAGCATATGGTACCAAACTCATCCTAGCTATTTCCTTGCTAGATGTAGGACTCTGAGCTTTGCTCAGTGTAATACCATGTGTCATTGGAATGAGACCTCTCTTGGAATCACTCATACTGAATCTTTTCAGTACTTTGTCAATGTATGTACTTTGACTAAGTCCAATAAGCCGCCTAGATCTATCTCTGTAGATCTTTTACCTAACCAAGATTTTACTCCTTGTAATGCTGGTATATCGTTTCCTATGAGCAGTATGTCATCAACATACAAGACTAGGAAGATTACTATGCTCCCACTGAATTTTTTGTAGACACACGCCTCGAACTCACTCTGACGAAACCAAATTCTTTGATTCTTTTGTCAAAGTGTAAGTTCCAACTTCTAGATGCTTGCTTCAATGCATAAATGGATTTTAGCAATTTGCATACTTTATCAGGATTCTTTGGATCAGTAAAACCATCCGGTTGTATCATGAATACGTCCTCATTCAACTCCCCGTTAAGGAAGGCGGTTTTAACATCCATTTGCCATATCTCATAGTCGTAATATGCAGATATGGCCATAAGATTTCTAATAGACTTAAGCATGGCGACTGTCGAGTAGGTTTCAGAATAATCCACACCATGTGTTTGTGTGAAACCCGTCGCGACAAGTCGTGCTTTGTAAGTATGCACTTTCCCATCCATGTCAGTTTTCTTCTTGAAAACCCACTTGCATCCAACAGCACGTGACTGTGGTGCCAAGTCTGATAACACCCAAACTTGGTTGTCATACATGGATTGCATCTCTGCTTCCATAGCCTCGAGCCATCTTCCAGACTCCACGCCATCAGCAGCCTCGCTGTAGGTCAATGGTTCTAGTAGACTTCCATCATCTTCATCGATCATGAATCCAAGATACCTAACTGGTTCTTGGCGTGGTCTACTGGTCCTACGAGGGTTGCGCGTTTCTTCTTCCTCAACCGGTGGGTCTGGTTGGGGATCAACAATTCTTTGTTGAACTACTGGTTCGACAGTAGTCATAGGTGGATCTTTGTTCTCTTCAATTTCTTGAAGTTCAATTTCTTTTCTTGGAGTTTCAGTTCCTAGAAACTTCTCCTCCAAGAAGACACCTTTCCGAGCAACAAAGACTTTGTTGTCTTCTTGATGATAGAAATAATATCCTAAGGTTTCCCTTGGATATCCAACGAAGATTCACTTATCTGATTTGGGGTTTAGTTTGTGTATGAAGTTACGTCTAACGTATTCTTCACAACCCCAAATCTTGAGAAAAGACAATCTTGGCTTTCTCCCCGTCCAGTGCTCGAACGGAGTCTCTTCTACTGACTTGGTCGGAACCATATTCAGTGTGAATGCTGCAGTCTCGAGTGCATGTCCCCAAAATCATAGTGGTAGTGGGGCGCGATACATCATTGAACGTACCATGTCTAACAAGGTGCGATTTCTCCTTTCTGATACACCATTCATCTGAGGTGTATACGGAGGTGTGAGTTGTGAAACAATCCCACATTCTTTCAAATGATTGTCGAACTCTTGGCTCAAATATTCGCCTCCTCGGTCTGACCGAAGTGACTTTATATTCTTGCCCAGTTGGTTTTCAAATTCCCTCTGATATTCGTTGAATTTGTCAAAGCTCTCAGACTTTAGTCTCATAAGAAAGACATAACCATACCTGCTGAAGTCGTCAGTAAAGGTAATGAAGTAGCGGTATCCGACTCTGGCTTCTGGAGTAAAGGGTCCACACACATCTGTGTGTATAATCCCTAACAACTCGCGTGCCCTTTCATTGAAATGGTTGAAAGGGTCGTTTGTCATTTTTCCAGATAAAGATGATTCGCATATGGCATATGATTCCAAATCAAATGGTTCTTGAGTTCCATCATCGTGGAGCTTCTTAATGCGAGTCTCGTTTATATGACCTAAACGACAATGCCAAAGATAAGTTTGATTCAAGTTACTCTTGGATCTCTTACTTATATGATAAACCTCTCGTTCTATGTTATTTAGATTTAACGTGTATAGACCATTATGAGAATTTGCTTTAAAATATAAAATGTCATCTTTTAAACAAGAAATCATTTTTCCATGAAACTCATAATAAAAACCACTGTCTATAAGTAAATCAAAAGAAATAACATTTTTAATAAGTCTAGGAACATAATAGGAATCTTTAAGTTCCAAGACTCTTCCTGAAGGCAACTTGAGAAGATATGTTCCTACGGCTTCGGCTCCAACCTTGGAACCTTCGCCTACTCGTAGTTCAACATCCCCTCGTCCCAGCCTCCTGTTCTTCTTAAATCCCTGCAAATGATTGCAAATGTGATGACCACATCCGGTATCCAATACTGAGGATTCACTAGAAGTAACGAGACAATCAATCATAAAGATACCTGAATCACTGAAAAAATCAGTGTCCAACAGTCCCACATCGGACGTGTGCTCGCAAATATCCTTGCTGCCACAAGTTGGGCAACACAAATCAGCAAAGTTATTCAACCAATCATCGAAATCCTCCTGCTGAATCTCAGGGAGAGATTCTTCCTCTAGCCTTTGAACATCGCGTATACACAAGAGATTCTCGTGTAGACCTACGACAGTCAAATCAAAATTCCCAACTAAACATACTACCTTATCCTGATAGTATTGAGTGAGAGATCCAAACAAGAACAAGACTTGTTCTTGCTAGTATGATGTGCCAGTAACCAGGGTGAGACAATCTAGCAACCTTCTTATGTTAATAAGATGGTCACTCAATGGTTGACCATCCTTCATCTTTGACGAAAATATTTCTTGCAAAACGAACTAATTACTTTCTTCAGTACTATCTTTAAACGTTTCCTCAAGATACTGGACAAAATCATAGCATGGTTTCTTACGTAGATTATCAGTAAGCTCTGATAATGAAGTAAGAATAAGAATCGACATAACTTGTGATTCATCTGCCAGATACTGATAATAAGCGTCAAGCTCATCATCCTGGGCATCTTGCCCTGGTTGTCCCTTGGGCATATCGTCTATCACGTACAGTAGATCTTGTGCCTTTCGGAAGTTCCTAAAATGAACATTCCAGACTTTGTAGTTTTGACCAGTAAGCTTCCATTTTCCAAGGATGAGCCTTCGCGATTCAATCGGTGAGTAAAACGGATTTTCTGACAATACAGACATCTATAAGAAAAAAAACAACAAACGGTTATTATGATTAGATAAATAAATAATTTCTAACATTATTACCTTTTAAGAATAATAGTTAGACTAGGATCCATATTTCACGCCCTCTATAGCAAGGTTTGGGCACTTCCCATTAGAGCCACGCTATTTCTGGTAGGTATAGCCATACCAATCGCCTCTTGAACTAGAAACGATTCCTATATGTTCGGGATATCAAGTTGAACAACAAACTTGTACATGTTTTAATCCCTCTTTGCATCTTGGGCCGCGACTCCCGATTATCACCAAAATATATCGTACCACCTAAGACAGTGTGATGCCTTGCATCGGGACTCCCGATTATCACAAGACCCGATGCACCCTAACACTCGCAATGATTTGAATCCACATCTAAGGTTCTTTCTCCTTACAATGTGAATATCGTTGAACAAGTGAGGTGTTCCATTAGGTGGGTTGTACTCTGATCTAAGATTTTCTAAAAAGGATTTTCCTTTGTTCGAAAAACGTTAGCCAGTTTTTAAAACTTTTGAAAAATTACTTGGTTTTTATAAACATGAACTTGGTTTTATAAACCAACTGTTTATATCGCCATTACAATTTAAAACTTGGTTTTCTAAACAAACTTGTTTATAATTACCATTATTAATTTATGCCTTGGTTTTCTAAACAAACTGTTTATAATCACCATTTTGTTATTAAAACTTGGTTTTCTAAACAAACTGTTTATAATTACCATCTTTTTATTTCAAATAAGGTAAATTAAAGAAAAAAAAAATGCATGCAGTTATTTAAAATTGCTTATGTCATAACCCCAAAGACTTGGTTTTGTGTTTTGTGTAATTTTAATAAAAATTAATTTCCGAAAATTAAAAAAAATATTTTAATAAATTCAAAAATTTTAAATGAACACAATGTCACTTCTTTTGGGTTATGTCATACTAATTGAATAAATAAACTGATAATTATTAAATTACCAAACTGATAATTATTAAATTACACATAACAACTGATTTCAATTTCCCCCATAATTTTATGATTATCTTGATTTTAATAAACTATTAAAATCATTAGGTTTAATAATTTTATTATCTTTTATTATTAATTAAATTAAAATTATATATAATCTAGTCAAGATCTATGTAAATCTATCCCTTTGATTTTATCCTTGATATTTAATCAAAAATAAAAGATTCACATAGATTGACTTACCATATAAAAGAATACACATAAAATCTTGTAGATTCTTTATTCCCGATTTAGGTTACATAGAATCTTGTACCCTAAATACGATAACTTGGTCACCAAGAAACCATCACCCAACCGAGAGCTTGGTGGGTTCGGTTTCGGCCGACCACTCGGTCGTCGAACCCAGCCCCAACCAATTCTCGGTTGGTTCGGTTTCGACTCCCGCGTTTAATTTATTATTAATTAATAATAATAATAACCTTTTTCTCTTTGTCTAAAAAAAACATATTCAATCCAACTGTTCATAAACTTGAACAACTTTTTCTTGGATCAAACATTCTAGGGTTTTTCTTACTAAACAAAAACTAACCTAATCTCTTTTATCTTGAAACCTATTTAATCCAATTGTTCATAAACTTGAACAATTTTCGTGGATTAAACTTACTAGGTTTCTTTGTTTGATAAAAAAAAACTTAATATATATATATATATATATATATATATATAATCGTAAAAACAAGGAGGGAAAAAAAAACCTAATTTCTTTTTATCTAGAACCCTATTCAATCCAATAATCATTCATGAACTTGAATAACCACATACTTGGATTCGAAAAATCCTAGGGTTCTTTTCTAGATGAAAAGAAACTCAACCGAATCTCATTGAGATTAGTAGGAAGCTCTGATACCAATGTAGGAAAACCTTGTAGGATTCACATGGCGGAACTTGAATCTTACATACCGGATCTCTACTAATCAATGGGATCACAAGAAGAAGAAGATTAAGAACATTACCTTTAGATTGCTAAAGAATGATCCACCTCTACTGCACCACCTGAACACGCTGCAAGACCGTGTTGTACCAACAAAGTATCACACAAGAACTTGTGTGTGTGTTTCGGTCGAACACCAACCGAAAAACCCTATGGGGTTTTGGGTTTCGGCCGAGAGAGAGGGAGGATGGAAGGAGGTGTCTAGGGTTCTTTTGTGTTGTAATGTGTAACCCTTAAACCCTAACCTTAGTCCCTTATTTATAAGGGATTAAGTTACCGTTAGGTCCTTAGAGTTTAATTATGTTTAATCACATAATTAAACTTCCTATTAACACTTTAAACCCTTGGACTTTTACTAGTTAATTAATTAACTATTAGTTAATTAACTATTAATTAACTGTCCATTAAATATTTAACTTAATATTTAACCTTCCTCTTAAATAATAATTAACTTATTATTATTTATTCTCTTCTTTATAATTAACTTAACTAGTTAATTATTCCACACAACTTACTTTATTCGGTTGTCCATTATCGGGTGTGTAGAGGTGTGACCCTTTAGTGCCTTATAACATTGGACATGGTGACACGTGTACTTATCTGTGCACATAAATCCTTCACCTCCTTCTAATAAATAATCACATATCACATATTGCTAACACACACATACCTCAAATAAATAAACAAATAGGTAGCCACATACCTTTACCCTGTAACTCTGGGCACTCAGACTTCACGTGACCCTCTTTGCGGTAGTAAAAACATATAACCCCTTGACGGTGCACTCACAAGCCATGTGTCCCCTCTACCCACACTTATAACATATAGGCTCAGACTTTCCTCCGCCTTAATCTCCACTCTTAGCATCTTTTTTCTCATCATTTCTCTTTGCACCACCACGTGCGTTACCCCCTCTGTAGGGCTTAAACTCGATCTTGTGACGCTTGTGGTTCCTGTAACGACCCGAATTTTTGAAATTTGATTATATTAAGTATTTCGGTGAATACAAGGTTCGTGCATTTATATTATGATGAGCATTAGTCAATATAATTGTTAGATATAGTTATTGGGTGCGTTTATAAGTTGTTGTGATCGTTGGAATCGGAAACGGGTTGAACCTGGGTAATGATCGGGAAGGAAAAGAAATTTAAGGAAGGCTGCCTAGGCAGGATCACGAACATGAGTTTTGGATCACGGACATGAGTTTTGCATCGCGGACGCGAGGTAAGTGAACAACAATTTTAGATCACGAACACGAGTTTTGGATCGCGAACGCGAGATTGCGCGGGGTGCAAACTTGCGACACGAGTTGGTGGTTCGCGGCACGAGTTTTGTGTGGAACAAGTTAAAATCGGGATTGTTGTCATTTCTCTCATTCATAAACCCTAGAACTTTCTACCAAGTGTGTGTATACGATTTTGAGTGTAAGGAAGCCAATGGAACCGATTTTCACACTCAATCTTGAAGAAACTCACTCCATTGTTGAAGTATAAGGTAAAGTATGCAAACCCTAGTTGGAAGGGTAGTCACGGGGAATGAAATGGAAGCTATATAACTTAGATCTATGGTGTTTTAACAAGGAAAAAATGTCCATAACACGGATTTATGGAGATCTTAAGATCTATGAAAACCGAAGGTATTATAAGTTGTCAAATTAGGGAAAAGTGATACTAGTAGTTAACTAGTTGTAGAGTATGTAGTCAATGGTGATGTTTGATGTTAAACCTTGTGTGGTTTCATGATTAGGTCATTTGGTGAAAGACTTGGAGTTCACAAGTCATGGGAAGTAAAGATTTTGTTCAAAAAGCACAAGAGGATTAAGCTTGGCTAAGGTGAGTACATGTGACTTTTAAACTGGGTACATAGTAAAAGGATTTTGAAATAAAATGATGTTTATGGAGTCTTTATAAATATTTTGATAAAGATAGAGATTTCAAAGATAAGGAAAATGTGTTTAATATGTTATTAAGATATAGTCTATATAATTGACTATTTTGATAAGTAAGTATGATTTTATAAATTGTTAATGAGTTTTTATTAATAAGAGGTATTAATAAAGATAATGATTGAGAGTATATGATATGGATTTTTATTAGTAAGAGATAGGTATTGTAGTCAAAGTAAAGTTAAAGATATATGATTTTTGATAAATAATAAATATATTATATTTATTAAAGGACTTGGTAAAGTCGGTAATGAGAATGATAAATTAAAAAGAATGATATGATAATTAGAATAGGTGTATTCTAATTGATGTTGAATAAGATGAATGGAGCTAATGCTCATATGTGATGAATGAGATATCCGGAATAAGACCGTCCAGAAATGGGGGAGCATGAGACGTTTACTTGGGGTTGTACCTCCCTGCGCAAAGAGTAGAATGTCAAGTTTACGACACCCAGTGTTGGGTGAGATGACGACCCGGAAACGGGGAGAGCTTATGAATCTTGGTAAGATGGGGGCTTCCCAATTACCTTGATAATTTACCTATGACATCCCATATCGAGAGAGTTGGCTTCGGAGAGGTCCGTTGCGTATGTGATGAAGAAATGTGTGAGCTTGGAGTTAGCTAACAAATATGTGATTAAATGATGAGTAAGCTTATTAGTTTATACGATTAGATGAATAGAAGATGATATACGAGTTAATAAAATTGATAAGGATAAGTATCTATAATGAGAAAAATAATGTTTATAAACCTCTGAGAATGGGTCGAAAAACTCATGTATCTCACGAGACTATTTTGTCTCACGTCCAACTTTGTTTTTGGCTATGTACTCAGGTTCAAGATCTAAGGATTAGAAGGTCGCGATAGAAGTGGCCTAGTGTTGTTTAGCTCGGGAGCTCGTAGGTAGATCCCATTATCCTATGGTTATGATATCTTTTGTAACACCGGTTTTAATACTCTGATAAACTTTTGATGGTTTTTGATAAACCATATTTTGGGATATTGGACTTTGTAATATTTTTATTGAAAAATATGATCTAAATGATGTTTTAAAAATTGAGGTGTTACAACTTGGTATCAGAGCGGTGAGAATCCGGAAGAGGATCCAATATTATTTTATATGAATGGTAAGGTAAAGAACGGTTAAAGATTTTGGAGGAATTTTAAAACTCTTAAAAAGGAAATATGCAGAAATGAGTGAGTGTCGGGAATGACAAATTCTAGATGTTACATATGATTAATTGAATGTTGGCAAGTAGACATAGCAAGTGTTTATGTCAGAGATGTCGGGTGCGATATCAAGAGTGAATAATTTATAATTGGTACAAGTTTATAGAAAAAGTATGATAGTTTATGTCTGGGTAGCGGTCGAAGTCAATTGGTTGACTCAAGATAATTGGTGAAAGAAAAAAATTTGGAAATAATGATGTTGAGGAAATGAATCATCTAAGGACAATTGATAAGTAAGTATATGGGTAGATAACATTAGAAATGATTATGGGTATACCATGTGGTATAGTGTATAAGTGGAAGTAATGGCTGATTGTAGGCATACGATTTTAGGAAGATAATATTATGTGAAAAGTGGAAAATTGAAGGTCAATTTTGAAAGAAAATGATAGCATGATGCTAACTGAATGATGCATACATGACTTGTATGCAAGATAGAATGGTATTGTATGGATCTTGTTAGACCGGAGGCTTTCTGATTAATGAGATTTGATGAGTCACTATGGATTGGAGGCTTTCCGATCATTGTGACTGATGTGTAATATCTAGTTATAAAATAATTCACCTAAAATACACATTTCCTAGATTACCACACTCTTAGGCAAGTATGACCTAATCGTGAGTAATACAGTTCAGGTAAGTACGTTCGGGCATTTTCGTCTACACAGGGAACAATTAAGCTGATAATGTAAAATAAAACTAATTAACTAATCTGAACATATAATTAAAAAGGGTTTTCATTTGGAGAGTTTCTATTTGCAAACTGATTAATATATCTAAAAATTAATTTTTTTAAAGTAAACAATTGACTAAAAATAAAGAGGAAGCGTTTTAATATTAAGGAGGATATTCACTATGAGTCGAATCCGTCTAGGTCTAGTTTTGGTTTTGAAGTACAGATTTACTTCATGTCATAGGAGTTTAAGGAACTAGATTTCTCTCAAAACCTTACAATAATTCTAATATGATCTCTAGGAATTTCTTCTCAAAAGACCTGTTTATAGCCACACTCCTGCTTGTTATTCTTAACTAGGTTCGGCTTTCTGAGACCTTCTAATCCTAGGAATTTCTTCTCTAAAGGTTAGACTTTAAGTTGTACCTAGGTTATCGGTATACAATCTCGGACCCCCTATTTCTAGTGAGTCGCTGACTACGTCAAGTGGTATGAAAAGTCAGGGGAATTACTAGATCAATTCAATATTGTCAGTATTTTATCAACAAGCAATAAACAGATTAAATAATGCGAAAGTAAAGGTTTAACAAAAAGGTTCTTTGTTAAAAACACAAATATTCAAACAATCATTAATAAATCCTAAGTATATCCAAACCTGAAACCTAAACTTCATCTAATCATAGCGAATATAAGATGATTAGCACATAGACATTCTAAAAATCATCAAACAAACGTGAAGAATTATATTCATAAACATAGTAATAATCAAAGGTGATAGAAAACCAATGTTTGATGCTTGAAATCTTGATCTTAAGTGCTCCTAGGGTATTTTTCGGCTGCTCTTCGTATTAGGTCAAAAGTTTTTGAATCAGATCTGCAGATTCGCATAAATATGTGTCAGATCGCACTAAATCGCGTCGCTATATGAGAAATCGCGTCGCTATGTGGAGTCCCGCGTTAAATCGCGTCGCTATCTTCAAGATAGCGGCGCTATCTTCTCTTTTTGATGGAAAACAGCAACTCGAATTCGCATTTTGAAGTGAAATAGCGATATAGATCGCGACATAGATAGCGTTGCTATCCATAGATAGCGGCGCTATCTCTTGAGTTTCAGCATTTCTTCGTTTCTTGTACCCTGTTTTTGTCACTTTTTCTTCTATAGCCTGCAAAATACAATGGAACTACATTTTGAGTGATAACATCGTATTCTAATCGATAAACACATATAAAAATAGGTATATTGGCATATAAATATATGTATAAATATGCCAATATCAAGATGCCCACACTTGAACTTTGCTTGTCCTCAAGCAAATCATCTTTAAAATAATTCAATTAGATATATAAAACTATAATGCAATCGACATTTCATCTCAAATTATTCATAGAAGCACCACAATTTTCAGAACCTAGTCCATTTAGCAGTTAAAATTTTTCGTTATATTTATTGTCCAAGTTTGTGTAAGACATCAGCTAACTTTTCACAAATCTAATCAAATCCTTAACTATGCATAAATAGACTGCTTTTAGATTAAATCCTAATTCATCCTTGCATAACCTATAAATACCATCTTTATGAAAATTACCCAACTAATAAGGTTAAAAGAGGAAAATTTAGTTTATTTATTCATTTCATTGCTCATTTGCTTTATTATTCATGCTTTGCAAGTTTATTTATTTTATTTGTTTATTCTTATACATGCTTTGCATGTTTATTAACTTTAATTATTTATTTTCTTTGGAAGAGAGAACCACAACTTTCATCGAGCACCCACGTAAAAGACTTTCAGCCAACATATCCAGATCAGTTGACGTTAGTATGCTAGGTTTAAAGGACCCCGCGAACTTACTTGTCGGGAACCCAAGGTCGGCTAATTGTTCCCCCTAAGTATTTAATTAGGTATTTATTCAAGAATAGAATCGAACCTCAGCTTACATTGTGAACCCGCGTAAAAGACTTTCGACCAACATGTACAGATCAGTTGACCTTAGAATGCTTGGTTTGAAGGACCCCTCGGGCGTACTTGTCGGGAGCACAAGGCCGGATGAATATTCTCACCGATTGTCAAAATTTTCATTTATATTATTTAGCAATTTATTCACGTAAACTAAAAGCTCTTAATCCAACCTAACGTGATCGGGAGCTAGCTTTGCTAAACTCAATATTCTAAAAGACATTACCTATAGATTTACAAGAATTTTGAAATTTTCTAAATTAATAAGTGATTTAATTAACGAGTTAAATATATAATTAGATCGGCGAAAAGCCACAAAAATTGACACATAAAAGCTAAGAAAAATTTTACCCTTTAAAGTGAACTTTATTGTCTAAGAATTGTTTTCTAAGGTTGAGATGTGTCTAAAAAAATTTTATGATTAAATTGGTTTGTTTGGTTTTTTTTAGATGATTTACTAAGAATACTAACAAGTGGTGGATACCATACCCCATGCCCACACTTAAAACATTGAATTGCCCTCAATGCAATAAAATAAAGAATTATAAACCAAAAAGTAAAAGGCAAAAGGGAACGGTACTCCCTGAATGTATTTTGATTTTTTGTGTTCCAAGTACTGTTATCATCCAAATGCACGATCCATTTTCGAGCATTTCCATCCAGTTCCAAAGCTCACCATATTCTATCAAAAAATAACTAGAACAAAAACTAAAATAAAACGATAACATAGTTCAGACATAAAATAATTCAAAAGATAAAAGTACTAAGTTGTTGCTAAAAAGAAATAAAAATAAAATACGGTACAACCAAATCGAAAAAAAGTTAATTTGTGGAATCCAAACAAAGAGATCAATAATCACGTCCATCGCGGGACGACGTCGGATCATATTGTTTGTAACATCCCAAAAATCAAGGGAAATTTGAAAAACATTTAAAACATTAAATAGTAAAATTTCCCCAAGTACAAGTAATAAAAAGGTCCCATCACATTAATAAAAATATAAAACCGTCTCGTGGTCTTTAGTGCGGAAATAAATAAAAAGGTTTAAAAATTATGTTTGACTCAAAACACGCATTTAAAATTCCAAATCCAAACATGAAATAGAAGTGCAACCCATCAACCGTTGACCTTCTCTTTGCCCTTGCTAGTACCTGCAAAATGGAAGGGAAGTGTTTGGGGTCAGCCACTTCTGAGTGAATAATATAAAAATAAACAAATAAATACAAACAACTCAAGTCACATAAATGATCCCTAAAGACTCTACTCAATTCTCAATTACTCAAGTTTATTTCTCAGATTTTAATTTATATAGCGCGCCGGTGTGACTTGGGCTGAGAGATCAACCTCGACCCGCCTCACACCACTCAAGGCTCAACACCTGTACTCTTCGGTGTTGAGTCAAAACATCTGGCACCAGTACTCTTCGGTGCCAAGACAAACATCTGACACCAGTGCTCTTCGGTGTCAAGTCAAGTATATTATGTTTAATGTTTTAACTCAGGAACTCAGAACTCAGATAACTCAGATCACAAATAACTCAAATCACAGGTAACTCAGATAAATCGCACAACCAATACTCAAGCTCAATCAACAAGACAATATATAACATATAACAGATAATCATGAATCGAAAGTAAGTACAAGTTTATAGTGAGATTACCCACCTCGAATAACAGCAAGCTCCTAAATATACTTGGTACAGAAGAGCGTCTCTAACAGGTCCTAGAAGGTCCTACAAAGTGCAAGGAAGCTCGGGTTAGAATTAGGCTTAAAGGTTGTTTCAGTAGAAATTAAACAGCACACAGCACTTTCGCGGGAACGGCCATAACTCTCAAACCGCTAAGTAGATTTTACTCAACATTTTACAGTGGCTAAATTACTCAGAGTACTACAATTTGACAGAAGACCTCGGAAGCTGAATCCAAACACAAAGGGCTCAAAACAGGCTCACAAGACAGGATAGCTGAACGGAAAACTATTCTGCGATGGTTTATTTAAACAGCGATAACTTTCAAACCGAAAATCAAATTAACGAGTAGTCAGCGGCATTGGAAGGAGGACTCAGAAGACTAGAGATCAGCGCGGGCCAAAAATCCAAAATAGTGTTTTAAGTGTGTTAAAAGCAGCCCCGAATCCGGGGAGCAGATTCTGCCAAAAATTGGTTTAATATTTAAAAAAAAAAAACCCATTTTGAATCCCGACATCAACCCGTATATCCTCGAGACGTCCGACCAGTCCCGAGACTCATTTAAAACTTCTGAAATCTGCTTACCTTTTCATTTAGACTTTTATTAAAAATCTAATTCGTTTAGGAACCCAAGAACCTAAAGGTTCGGTTTCCGGTTTCCGATTATAAAAACGTTTAGCCAATTCAACAACGGTTCTATACAATCCCATCCCGACATTATACCAGAAACAGTAGCTAACCAACAGCAGCTACACGAGATGATTAGGAGTGGAAACGAACCAGTTCAAAAAATTAAAGCTCGAGACTACGGATACAGCGACTAATCGTTTATAACAACCAAAAACTTCCAACACCCCAAACGGTGATTGGTCAAAGAATCTCAAACAGAAAAGGTCAGTTTCAATAAGCCTGACTCGATGATAATACTGAGTAAAACGGAAATTAGACAACTACTACAACCCCAATATCGTAAATCATCAAGAGTTAAGCACGAAACCAAGCCTCCAATGGCTCGGCACTCTCCCTGCCGAAGCTCTAATAAGTCACGACATTAGTAACATAATAGCAATAGACACAAATCTATGATTAACTAGAATTGGGACTACCGAATGGAGAGCAACAATCTGGCTCGATGATTGAAGGTTTGAAACTCGAACTGTGTTTTGCTCAACACTCTCTTCCTGCTCGATCTCCACTGCTCTGCTACACGTCCGAAACCACCAAAAAAACGAGCATTAAAAACAAGAACAATGGAAACGGAATAAACCAAAAGAAGAGTGCAAGGTACTACCGAACCCAAGTGATCAATCGGAGCAACAGAGCTTGGGAGTTCATGTCTCCCTGGCAACGAGGTGGGGATATTCTTGGCTGCAATTCCCTACAATCGGAACAATGAAAACTCAGTGATGGCTTGATCGAAAACAAGAAGGAGGCAGTGAATATGAGGCAATCGAATGTGGAATAGGGTTAGGGGTAATCGGTATTAATTGTGAATTGAAGAGGGAATAATTGACCAAAATAGCGGGACTTAGTTTCCAAGAGAATCGCAGGGCTCCAAGCCTCTACTCAACCGGATGGGCTTAAAATGGATCAAGGTGTTCGATATCTTTTTAACAAGCAAAACGGGCTCAGCCCTTAATCCCATTTGATCGACCCACCAGGCCACAAGGTTGGCTAGAGCTTGAATACGTAAGAAGGAAAAACAAGATTGCTAGCTCACTTGACTTAAGCAAAAAAAAAAAAAAGAAAAAAAAAAGAAAGGAACATGAATTAAGTAAAAACGAGATTAAGGCCTTGGCCTATCGGCCGGCCTTAGAATAAAAAACGTCTAAGTTAATTAGCTAAACTCGGGATTAATTGTCACGGCACATTTAAGTAGTCCATAGGTAATTTCTCAAGAAGTTAATAACACTCTAGTTATTACATAATTAATCCTCGCGATTAATTAAACACCAATTTAATGACACTCTTGTTATTAAAGAATAGATGCGTATTTATTTTACTCGAATTAAATACACATAAAAGCACATAACACGTATAAGTCTCAGATAAATAAATACCACATAATTATTTAATAAAAAGTAATTAGTTCTATTACATAAATTTTTAAGGCGTTACAACTCAACTCCACTTGAATCAGACTTCGTCCCCGAAGTCATCGCTAGGAAACATCTCGGGATAATGCTCTCTCATCTCAGACTCGGGTTCCCAAGTCCACTCAGAACCCTTTCGGTGCTGCCACTGCACTTTCACAATAGTAATATCTTTGTTACGCAAAGTCTTGATCTTTCGATCCAAGATAGCAATAGGTTTCTCGATGTAGTTCAATTTCTCGTCGATCTAGATATCTTCCAACGGTACAATCTCTGACTCGTCGACAATACACTTTCTCAGCTGAGAAACATGAAATGTATTGTGAATAAGGCGTAATTCGTTGGGCAACTCTAATCTGTAGGCCACCCTTCCTACACGCGCGATCACTTGGTAGGGGCCAATATACCGAGGTCCCAACTTCCCTCTCTTTCTGAATCGAATAACACCTTTCCATGGGGAAACTTTGAGCGAGCAAAACATAATCACCGACCTGTAACTCTAGCACTGACCGCCTCTTGTCAGCGTAACTCTTCTGTCTGCTCTACGCGGTGACGAGTCTCTCACGAACTTGTTGAATTAACTCGGTAGTTTTAAGCACAATCTCCGTACTACCAAGTAGCTTGTGGCCAACTTCGCCCCAGCAAATGGGCGTCCTGCACTTTCTGCCATACAACATCTCAAATGGCGCCACGCCTAACTCGAAAAGCAATAAGTTAGGACAATTCACGATAAAATGAAAAGAAGGAATAGAAATAAGAAGGCTCGCGCACCTATACTAGAATGAAAACTGTTGTTGTAGGAGAACTCGGACAACGGTAGGTATTTATCCCAACTACCCCTAAAATCTGACACACATGCCCGCAACATATCCTCCAATGTCTGAATCGTACGCTCACTCTGACCATCGGTCTGCGGGTGAAAAGTCGTACTGAAATGAATCCTCGTTCCCATCTCCCCCTGAAACCTCGCCCAAAAACGCGATGTGAAACGTGTATCTCTGTCAGAAACAATAGACACCGGCACTCCATGTCTCGACACAATCTCCTTCACAAATATATCGGCCATCTTGTCTGTCGATGACGCCTCACGAATAGGAATAAAGTGAGCACTCTTTGTCAAACGATCGACCACAACCCATATAGCATCAAAACCACTCGGAGTCTTTGGTAACATGGTAATCAAATCCATCGTTATCTGTTCCCATTTCCATACCGGTATTTCTAACGGCTGCAACAACCCATGCGGTTTCTGGTGCTCGGCCTTGACTTTCCGACAAGTCAAGCATTTCTCTACATACTCAGCTACCTCTAGCTTCATCCCCGGCCACCAATAACTGTCACGAAGGTCCCGATACATCTTTGTCGCCCCGGGGTGAATAGAAAACTTGGACTTATGCGCCTCGTCCAATAAGATAGTAGGATTTCCCCCATGAGAAGGAACCCATACTCGACCCAGATGTGTTAACAAACCCCTTCCGTCCTTCGTGAAATCAGAAATAATACCATAAACACGCTCTTTCTTGGTATGCTCGGTCTCTGAAGCCTTTATCTGTGATGTACGAATCGACTCTAGCAAAGGTGCTATCGGTGTAAGCCTCATACAGATGCCACGAATTGGATTTCTGCTCAGTGCGTCTGCTACCACGTTAGCTTTACCCGGATGATAAAGAATTTCACAGTCGTAATTCTTCAAAACATCTAACCACCGCCTATGCCGCATATTCAAGTTCTGCTAATCCATTAGATACTTCAAACTCTTGTGGTCGGTAAAAATCGTGATCTTCACACCATAAAGGTAATGCCTCCAAATCTTGAGAGCAAACACCACTGCTCCCAACTCGACATCATGCGTAGGGTAATTCCCTTCATCAGGCTTCAATTGTCTAGACGCGTAGGCAATCACCTTTCCCCGCTGCATCAACACTGCACCCAAACCCTGAATAGACGCATCGCAGTATACCACAAAATCTTCTACACCCTCTGGCAGTGAGGGAATCGGCGCCTCGCACAGGCGTTTCCTCAGCACGTCGAAAGCTTCTTGTTGTTTCTCTCCCCAACTGAACGCTGATGATTTCTTGGTCAACTTGGTCAATGGCAACGCGATCTTAGAGAAGTCTTTGATGAATCGTCGATAATAACCCGCTAAACCCAAGAAACTACGAATCTCTGTCGGCGTTTTTGGCACCTCCCATTTCATCACCACTGAAATCTTTGCCGGATCCACCTTGATACCTTCTTCATTCACTACATGCCCCAAGAACTAAACTTCACACAACCAAAACTCGCACTTGGAAAACTTTGCGTACAGACTCTCTTTCCTCAACGCTTCCAACACCTCGCGTAGGTGTTTCTCGTGTTCTTCCTTGGTCTTGGAGTAGACAAGAATGTCGTCGATGAAAACAATGACGAAACGGTCTAACATGGAACTGCATACTCGATTAATAAGATCCATGAACGATGCTGGTGCATTAGTGAGTCCAAAAGGCATAACCACAAACTCATAATGACCGTAACGCGTTCGGAAGGTGGTCTTCTCAATGTCGTCTTCTCTCATTCTCATCTGATGATACCCCGATCGCAAATCAATCTTGGAAAACCAAGATGCCCCATGCAACTGATCAAATAGGTCGTCGATCCTCGGTAGTGGATAATGGTTCTTCACCGTAAGTTTATTCAACTCACGGTAGTCGATGCACATCCTCTGCGACCCATCCTTCTTCTTCACAAAAAGAATAGGAGCTCCCCACGGCGAACTACTAGGACGAATAAACTCTTTTTCTTGCAACTCTTGCAACTGATCATATAACTCCTTCATCTCAGGTGGCGCTAGACGATAAGGGGCTTTGGCAACCGGTGCCGCGTCCGGTACCAAATCAATGCGGAACTCGACCTGCCTCTCTGGAGGGATTCCAGGTAAATCATCGGGACAAACATCTGCGAACTCGCTCACGATCGGCACCTCCTCGATCTTTCTCAGTTTGTTCTCAAGAATCGTATCAATCACATAACACAAAAACCCCTCGGAACCATGTTTAAGGTGCCTCCTTGCTCTCGCAGCCGAACACAGTGCCGGCACCAATCTGTCGACATCCCCCTGAACCAATAGTTCAACTCCACTTGGAGGTTTGATACGGATTTGTTTGCTGTGGCATAGAATCTCGGCACGGTACTCTGACATCCAATCCATCCCCACTATGACGCACAACTCTCGCATGGCGATAGGAATAAGATCAATGGGGAATTTCTCCCCGCACAGGTCAATTGTGCAGTCACGGTATACTTTCATCACGGAAAGAGTCTTATCATTAGCTACATCTATCGTCAAAGGCATTCTCAGGTCTCCAACACTATGGTTCAACAGAGTGCTAAAAGCATAAGACACAAAAGAGTGAGTGGCCCCACTATCAAACAACACAAAAGCAGGCACATTGTTCACACGAAATGTACCTATCATATAATACACATAAAATCTCACATATGCATATAATAGTTTCATCACAAGCATTATAACTCAAATAATGTTGCTTAAGTATAAAAGAAATGGTACCAGCAACGGCGTTAGGGGCCCTCTTTGCCTCCTCCCCGGTCATGGTATAAGCTCGCCCCCGAGCTCTGGTCTGTACTCCGTCGGTAATCCTTAAGGTAGCTGGAGCAGGGTTTCTCACCACCCCGGATCCACCCCCTTCTAATAATTCAATCACATATCACACATTGTTATCACACGTATAACACAAAGAAAATGAAATAAACAAATGGGTAATTCTCGTACCTTTACCCTGCAATTCCGGGCACTCAGTCTTCACGTAACCTTCCTTGCGACAATAGAAACATATCGATCCCTTGACGGTGCAATCATTAGCCATGTGTCCCCTCTGTCCACACTTGTAACACATCAGCTCAAGCTTCCCTCCATTGGAACCGCCACCTCTAACATCTCTTCTCTCATCATTCCCTTTCATACCCCCACGAGCATTACCACCAGAGCCTTTGAAAGCATTGCCCCCGCTGTAGGGCTTAAACTCGATCTTATGCAGCTTGTGGTACCCCCGTGTCAGGTTACCAGTAGTAGCAGGTGCTAATCTCTTGTTTTCACGTTTCTGCAGGTCTAGCTCTATCTCCCGGTCACGGGCCGTCTCTATCATCTCCTCCAGTGTGTTTCGAGGCACTATGCTCACGAATTCTCTGATGTCACTCCGCAGCATGGACTTACAGCACGTCATTTTCATCTCCTCAGTAGCCACATGGTCAGGACAAAAAGCGGCCAACTCACGAAATTTTGCGGTAATCTTATTCACCGACTTTGTAGTCTGTTTGAGCTCCAGGAAGTCTCTCGTAAGCCTCTCCACCTCGGCGCGTGGTACATACTGTTTCTTGAATTGCTCGGAAAATGCTTCCCGGGTCATAGCATTCAGTTCCTCCTCGGTCAGTTTTGCGTTTATTTCCTCCCACCAGTCATTTTACGCTTTCTTCAACAAATGTGACGCATAGGTAGTTCGCAGGTTCGCTGGGCACTTGGAGACTCGGAACACTTTTTCTACGTCGGCGAGCCATCGAATAGCAACCTTAGGGTCAGTCTCTCCATAAAACTCTGGCGGTGAACAGACGGAGAAGTCACGGTAGGAGAACTCCTTCGGTGGTCGTTGTTGAGTGCCTACTACGACATGGTTTGTGAGCCGCTCCTCCATCAGGGTGCCGACCTGTCCAGTTATCTCAGTAAACATCTGCTGAAACATTTCCGGTAGTCTTTGTCCCAACGCCTCATCAATCATGTTGCGAATCTCCTCGGCGGTAGGTCTGCTACGTGCCATTTGCTATATGAAAGAAGGTTTATATAAGAATTGGGAATTTTAATGATACTTAGATGCTTGACGAATGGTCTCCTAGAATCCTTTTCGAAACATAGGCATGAGTCATGTGCGTATAATAATAGGGGCCACTATTATTATCCGCACCTACCCACGTCATGGTTTCGAGCCAGTTTCAAAAATTCCACGATCTCACATCCTCATACCATCCACATAATCACGTAATTCACCACAGTAATTATATACCATCCACATAATCACGTAATTCACCACAGTAATTATATAGCATACATGTATATATGTGTATATATATATATATATATATATATATATATATATATATATATATATATATATATATATATATATATATATATATATATATATATAGCCGCACGGCTCACGCTCATCTCGAGTCAAATCTCTAGTACCCTCTTAACAGTTAGCGTCACTCGCGACATTTATAATAAAGTAAATAACTTGAAATTTAATGTACTAGAGGCATAAGGTTGTCGTGACGTGCTGCTTCTCGATTTGGATTTAGACGCATAAAAATATTTTCGAAAACTCATTTTGAAAACTCATGCTTTGACTTGAGTTTGGAATCCACCCCTTGTGAACCCAATTCTCTCAAGCCAAAGCTCTGATACCAACTTGTAACATCCCAAATATCAAGGGAAATTTGAAAATTTTTTAAAACATTAAATAGTAAAATTCCCCAAGTACAAGTAATAAAAAGGTCCCATCTCATTAATAAATATATAAAACCGTCTCGTGGTCTTTAGTGCGGAAATAAATAAAAAGGTTTAAAAATTATGTTTGACTCAAAACACGCATTTAAAATTCCAAATCCAAACATGAAATCGAAGTGCAACCCATCAACCATTGACCTTCTCTTTGCCCTTGCTAGTACCTGCAAAATGGGGGGGGGGAAGTGTTTGGGGTCAGCCACCGCTGAGTGAATAATATCAAAATAAACAAATAAATACAAACAACTCAAGTCACATAAGTATTCCCTAAAACTCTACTCAATTCTCAATTACTCAAGTTTATTTCTCAGATTTTAATTTATATAGCGCACCGGTGTGACTTGGGCTGAGAGATCAACCTCGACCCGCCTCACACCACTCAAGGCTCAACACCTGTACTCTTCGGTGTTGAGTCAAAACGTCTGGCACCAGTACTCTTCGGTGCCAAGACAAACATTTGACACCAGTGCTCTTCGGTGTCAAGTCAAGTATATTATGTTTAATGTTTTAACTCAAGAACTCATAAATCAGATAACTCAGATCACAAAAAACTCAAATCACAGGTAACTCAGATAAATCGCACAACCAATACTCAAGCTCAATCAACAAGACAATTCATAACATATAACACATAATCATGAATCGAAAGTAAGTACAAGTTTATAGTGAGATTACCCACGTCGAATAACAGCAAGCTCCGAAATATCCTTGGTAAAGAAGAGTGTCTCTAACAGGTCCTAGAAGGTTCTACAAAGTGCAAGGAAGCTCGAGTTAGAATTAGGCTTCAAGGTTGTTTCAGTAGAAATTAAACAGCACACAGCACTTTCGCGGGAACGGCCGTAACTCTCAAAGCGCTCACTAGATTTTACTCAAAATTATACAGTGGCTAAATTACTCAGAGTACTACAATTTGACAGAAGACCTCGGAAGCTGAATCCAAACAGAAAGGGCTCAAAACAGGCTCACAAGACAGGATAGCTGAACCGAAAACTATTCTGCGATGGTTTATTTAAAAAGCGATAACATTCAAACCGTAAATCAGATTAACGAGCAGTCAGCGGCATTGGAAGGAGGACTCAGAAAACTAGAGATCTGCGTGGGCCAAAAATCCAAAATAGTGTTTTAAGTGTGTTAAAAGTAGCCCCGAATTCGGGGAGCAGATTCTGCCAAAAATTGGTTTAATATTTAAAAAACAAAAAAAAACCCGTTTTGAATCCCGACATCAACCCGTATATCCTCAAGACGTCCGACCAGTCCCGAGACTCATTTAAAACTTCCGAAATCTGCTTACCTTTTCATTTAGTCTTTTATTAAAAATCTAATTCGTTTAGAAACCCAAGAACCTAAAGCTTCGGTTTCCAGTTTTCGCTTATAAAAACGTTTAGCCAATTCAACAACGGTTCTATAAAATCTCATCCCGAAATTATACCAGAAACAGTAGCTAACCAACAGCAGCTACACGAGATGATTAGGAGTGGAAACGAACCAGTTCAAAAAATTAAAGCTCAAGACTACGGATACAGCGATTAATCGTTTAAAAGAACCAAAAACTTCCAACACCCCAAACGGTGCTTGGTCAAAGCAGCTCAAACAGAAAAGGTCAGTTTCAATAAGCTTGACTCGATGATAATACTGAGTTAAACGGAAATTAGACAACTACTACAACCCCGATATCGTAAATCATCAAGAGTTAAGCATGAAACCGAGCCTCCAATGGCTCGGCACTCTCCATGCCGAAGCTCTAACAACTCACGACATTAGTAACATAACAGCAATAGAAACAAATCTATGATTAACTAGTATTGGGACTACCGAATGGATAGCAACAATCTGGCTCGGTGATTGAAGGTTTGAAACTCGAACTGTGTTTTGCTCAACACTCTCTTCCTGCTCGATCTCCACTACTCTGCTACACGTCCGAAACCACCAAAAACATGAGCATTAAAAACAAGAACAATGGAAACGGAATAAACCAAAAGAAGAGTATAAGGTACTACCGAAACCAAGGGATCACTCGGAACAACAGAGCTTGGGAGTTCCTGTCTCCCTGGCGACGAAGTGGGGATATTCTTGGCTGCAGTTCTCTACGATCGGAACAATGAAAACTCAGTGATGGCTTGATCGAAAACAAGAAGGAGGCAGTGAATATGAGGCAATCGAATGTGGAATAGGGTTAAAGGTATTCGGTATTAATTGTGAATTGAAGAGGGAATAATTGACCAAAATAGCGGGACTTAGTTTCCAAGAGAATCGCAGGGCTCCAAGCCTCTATTCAACCGGATGGGCTTAAAATGAATCATGGTGTTCGGTATCTTTTTAATAAGCAAAATCGGCTCAGCCCTTAATCCCATTTGATCGACCCACCAGGCCACAAGGTTGGCTAGAGCTTGAATACGTAAGAAGGAAAAACAAGATTGCTAGCTCACTTGACTTAAGCAAAAAAAAAATAAAAAAAAATTAAGGAACATGAATTAAGTAAAAACGAGATTAAGGCCTTGGCCTATCGGCCGGCCTCAGAATAAATAACGTCTAAGTTAATTAGCTAAACTCGGGATTAATTGTCACGGCACATTTAAGTAGTCCATAGGTAATTTCTCAAGAAGTTAATAACACTCTAGTTATTACATAATTAATCCTCGCGATTAATTAAACACCAATTTAATGACACTCTTGTTATTAAAGAATAGATGCGTATTTATTTTACTCGAATTAAATACACGTAAAAGCACATAACACGTAAAAGTCTCAGATAAATAAATACCACGTAATTATTTAATAAAAAGTAATTAGTTCTATTACATAAAATTTTAAGGCATTACATTGTTGGAACCAGTCATCATATGTCGGGTTGTTCGTCGGGGCTGTTAAGTTCGGGCCCCAGTATGGCAATGGGTTTTGGGCCTCGGCTGGTGCTGCGGGGGCTTGCTAGTGGTGGTATGAATGAGCTCTTTCAGCCTGATAGTAGTTCCTTTGGAGCTGGACATTCATATCATCCATATATTGCCTCATCCCGCCAAAATCGGTCCTCAATCCTGCCATGTCGACCTGTAAAGCATGAACATCAGCATATAAGTTATGGTACGGGTCTAATGAAGAAGGACCCGCTCCGGAGCCAGACGCTCCAGGATTCCCATGACCATGATCCATAAGTGGTGGCTCCATCTCCCCCATTACTACATCTTCCGACATTTGCGGTTGTTGCCTTCGCCCTCTTGCTCGCCTTGGTTGTGCACCTCTTCCCCTAGTTTTAGTCGACGGGTTATTTTCCAATGCATATCATCATTCCTCCATCCCGGGTATTGGATCTCTAATTACTCCCATTTCCACCAGCTGATTAATGTCTAAAAATCTCATGTCTTGCTTTGTTAATGTTATCTTCACCCGCGGTGTCAAAGTTACCGCTGCTTTGGCCAGACGTGTGATGTATTGGCCTCCTGTGAAGCCACTTTTACCTTTATGTCCCTGTGCTGGACCATTCAAAAATGAAGCAATGATGAGTGGTATGTTAGTAATTCGGTCCATGTTGACCAGTTGATATAATAGCCAAAGGCTATACATGTTTATCTTTTCTGCCCCGTCTTTCCGTTGGCGAATGGTATTCGAGATCATCCGATATAAATATCTGTGGTCACGTCTTTCCGTTGGCGAATGGTATTCGAGATCATCCGATATAAATATCTGTGTTCACTGTTTCGGATACGCCTACTCTTGGATGATTTCGGGTCGAATATTCCTACCCCAATAGTTTCCCAAATTCGGTCAACATTACGGGGTTCTTGATATTCTCCCCGGTTTAGATGAGGAAGAAAATACTACTATTTGTTTGTGCCTCGGTGTAGAGGCCCGAATTAATAGCAAACTGTATTAACGAACAATTAACCCATTGGTTGGCTACCCGATAATGGATGGTGATGGCGTCGGGTTCGTTATGGGCTTTCGTGAAATCCAGGTGATAGGTGGAGAAGAATTAGGACTAATTCAGAGTACACCGGTTCTCGTATTGTTAAGGCAACCTCCCAAGCGTTGCATGTAAATACCACATTGTTGTTATTTCCTCGAATTTCACGGATCAAGTATGACTGAATGGCATCTGCCTTGCCTAACGATCGGAGTAGGTCCCAGTCTGGAGGTCGACCTACGTTTATCTTTTTGTGCATGATCTCATTTCACCTTTCTTCGAGGCGTAATCGGGTACTTTCGGTGCGGATATTGGTAAATTCTTCAAATGCGTGATATTTAGCATTTTTTAGCACCAATGGGAACCCATCCCTATGTAATGCCTCTTCATCATCCGGAGAAGATGATGATGATGGTGTAACTGGCCTTGGGGGTTGAGATGATGATGCATTCGTGGAAGTCCTTGTCCTTCTCTGTTAATCACAAATTAAAAAAAAATTAATCATTAGAAGTGTTATTGAACTGACAAATTTCAAAATAAATAAGGAATTGATAAAAATTTTATAATTTAAATCTCAATTTCCCGTACTCACACTTATATTAAGTGTGAAACTATTGTAAAAAAAAAAAAAACTTACCAATTTTCCTTAGCCACACTTAGTTGTTAAACTAAGTGTGACATTATGCAATACTTATAATGACCGCTTTAACAATTAGAATCTGAAATTTGTTTAAGCTTGTGGTGCTTGTCAAAACTTGAACCCAATTTAGTAACATTTTTAACCACAATGCGAAAATTTAACAAGTATTTCTATTATTTATACACAATTGAACTCATTGACACAATGTAGAGAATTTAGCAAGTGAAACATAAGCAATTTTCGGATTTTGGGTCATCTTCAAGCAAGGGATCATAAGTGTTCTTCCTAAAAAGTAAAATTAAGCCCTAAAAAATTCGAATTTTACACTAGGGTTTTGTAAAAATTCGACTAACTAACAATCTATGGCTTAAATCTAGCAAGAATCAGCAGCAAATTCGACATTATGAACAAAAATTGAAAAATTCGGTCCTAGCTTGAAAAACCCACAAAAATCTAAGATTTGCACCCTAAAACATGGATTTTATGAAGAAAAGAGGGATAAACAAACCTTAGTAGCCACGAAATCGAAGATAGATGGAAGAAATCGGAGGAAAGTGGCCGGATTTGGGGTTTGGGAGTTGTGTTCATCGGAAAAAAACGCACAAAGGGGCTAGGGTTTTGCCGGTGCTGCCCGACTTGGATAGAAGTGAACGTTTTCGTACGCGATGGAGATCTAGATAGCGGCGCTATTTCGCACTGACCCGAATGATGAGGTAGCCGGGTCGGATAGGATAGCGAGACCGGACTGGAAGATCGCGCCGCTATTTCATGAGGATCGTGCCGCTATTTCATAAATTGCAACGCGATTTAGCAACGCCATTTATCCTCCAATCACGATTTCGGATCGCTGTTTTGTTTCGATTTGGGCAGATATCGCCGCTATCTATAAAATTTTTATATTTTTCTCTTTTTTTTTATTTATTTTTTATTTTTTATTTTTGTAAAGAACGGAAAGGGAAAAAAGCTAGACACGGGTTGCCTCCCGAGAAGCGCTCATGGATTTACGAGTCTAGAGCTTGACTCGGTGTTGCTCTTTTACTTCTTTTCGTCCGTCATGGCGAAATGCATCTCCTCCGTCTCGGTCATGCCTTCATTTCCGTCTTCATGATAAAGCTTTAAGCGATTCCCGTTAACACTGAAATGACCGTTTTCGGTAACGAGGTCTACGTATCCCAATGGGTGTTGTGTTAGGACGGTATACGGCCCCACCCATTTTGATTTAAGTTTTCCCGGTGAACACTTATACCGGGATTGATAGATTAAGACGTTGTCCCCCGGTTGGAAGCATTTTCGAGTTTTTAACTTTTTATCGTGCAAATACTTACTTCTTTCTTTGTAGATGCGGGAATTTGCATATGCTTCAAGACGGTGTTCATCGAGAAGGTTGAGTTGATGGTTACGCTCGGTTCTGGCGGGAACGATGCTCATGTCACATTTTTTGATAGCCCAATAGGCTTTGTGTTCTATCTCGAATGGAAGGTGACATGCTTTTCCGTAAATCATCCGATACGGAGTATGGCCGATAGGAGTTTTGTACGCGGTACGGAATGCCCAAAGAGAATCTCAAGTTGTTGAGACCACAACTGGGGGTTTTTCTCTAAGGTTTTCTCTAGAATCCTCTTTAAGGCACGATTAGTGTTCTCGACTTGACCACTAGTTTGTGGATGATATGCGGTCGAGAAACGGTGGTGGACACCATATCGTTGGAGAGTTTCTCCATAAGATGGTTGGCAAAATGTGTGCCACGATTACTAATCAGTGCCCTCGGGCAACCGAACCGGCAGAAAAGAGATTTAAGAAAATTGATTACGACTCGGGCATCGTTAGTTGGAAGAGCTTTTGCTTCAGCCCATTTTGAGACGTAATCAACCGTAACAAGGATGTATTTATTTCCTTGGGAGCTCGGGAACAGACCCATGAAATCAATGCCCCAAATGTCGAAAACCTCACAAACTTGGATTCCATGTTGTGGCATTTCATCCCGTTTGGAGATACTTCCAATTCGTTGGCACGCATCACAAGTTAGACGGTTACACCTATTTCGTCTTTAAGTATAATAATTAAGGGTGACGTTATTTATGCATCTAAATAAATTAAGTGAGTTAGTCAGTGTCAAGTTGAACTGGTATCTTAATAAGTCGAGTTTATTTGTATCGGGCCAAAAGAGTTGGAGATCGAGACCAAGTAGAAGGGGCCGGCCAAAGATCAAGGGTCCGGGCTTTCGAGTTGTGGGCTAGCCTAATTAATATGTCTAATCCTTTATAACCCTAAACCCACCAAATGTTCGATTGCTCTCTGCCGCCGTGTGTTACACCAAATATTCAGTGGGAATTATTGCTTTGGAGTGGCGGTGGGTTTATGGTTAGTAGAGGCGATGAGAATATTCTTTTTGAAGTCCCCTTTATTTGCTTTTGAGGAGTAATTCGATGGCTAGCGATTCTATTATTTCCACTATCCATTTTTTTGTAACATTTAAAGGAGCAACAATTTGTATTGTTTATTATCTTGCACATCATCAACAAATGGCAGCAGAGGGAAACGTTTAGCCGTATTTTTTGGTGGTGACATGACCATAATTCCGGTATGATATTGTTGTTATTCTTTTTCTTCCCCTTCGTTTTGTTTAATGATTTAATTGGGTTGTTATTTCCTGTGGGAATGGACAATTGAGCAGCCGAGATTTTTCCTTTTGGGGAAGTCGTTCTAGCTGTAGGGTTAAAGATGCAAGCAAGAAGGTGTGTGGTTAGAAAATCATGTTTTCGTTTCTGTTAAATCATTGTTCCCTTTCAAAAATCCCGTATGCATTAACTGATTGTTTATGTGTTTCGATGTTACTGTTTTCATCATCGTCAGTGGTGCAACCGGTTGCTATCGTTTCGAGTAAGGGTTCTATTGTCGGGAGGAAGCTGCGGGTGTTGGATGAGTCGCGGGTTCAATCAAGAGTGCGGTTGTGATAGCTAGTTATCTTCTTCTTGATAATATGTTTCTGTGATAATTCTATTCCATGGTTTTGTTGCTGATTTCTAACGAGTTCATCATAGGTTGCGGATTGTTTAATTGGCGACATTATTGTGATGTTGTTAACAGGTTGTGAGATCAAACCGAGGGGTTAGGGCGTAGTTGTTAATTTTTATGAGTCGGGCTTTGCAAAGTTAATTGTTTTTATGCTTTGCGCGCATTATAGATTTTATTCAAACCAAAAATTGTTAAACCGTTCTTGTCGGGTTCTGGCATATGTCTTTGACTTGAGTTTTGAGCCGAGCTTTAATCCTAGCCTTATAATGTGATGTAGGACCTTCTAGGAACTGAGTTGTGACTTGTACGTGCCGAGGATAATTCTAGGAGGATACGACCATTCGAGGTGGGTAATCTCACTATAAACTTGTACTTACTTTTGATTCATGATTATGTGCTATATGTTATGAAATGTCTTGTTGATTGAGCTTGAGTATTGATTGTGCGGTTTATCTGAGTTATCTGTGATCTGAGTTATCTGGGTTCTGAGTTCTTGAGTTAAACATTTAACATAATATACTTGACTTGACACCGAAGAGCACTGGTGTCAGATGTTTGTCTTGGCACCGAAGAGTACTGGTGCCAGATGTTTTGACTCAACACCGAAGAGTACAGGTGTTGAGCCTTGAGGTGGTGTGAGGCGGGTCGAGGTTGATCTCTCGGCCCAAGTCACACTAGTGCGCTATATAAATTAAAATCCGAGTAATAAAACCTGAGAAATGAAATTGAGTAATTCAGAATTGAGTAGAGTCTTTAGGGATCACTGATGTGGCTTGAGTTGTTCGTACTTACATGTTTATTTTGATATTATTCACTCAGCGGTGGCTGACCCCAAACACCCCCCCTATTTTTGCAGGTACTAGAGCAAGTGCATTGGATGAGCTGTTACTCGATGAGCTTTTATAGATTTGGATTCCAAACGTTTATTTTGAGTCAAATGTTTTTTTTAAAACAATTATTTTATTTTGAGTCAAATGTTTTTAAAACAATTATTTTATTTATTCCGCATTTAAAAACCATGAGACGGTTTATTTTTATTTTAATAAGATGAGACCGTTTGTTTACTTGTACTTTTGGGAAAATGATTAATTTATTTATTTAAAATTTTTTAAATTTTCCATGATTTTTGGGATGTTACATGGGTCAACCTCCGAGATTACTTGGTTCGAACCACACTGACCAAGAACATGAACTTGTTCTTGACCGGTTAAACTATCTAGCTAATTTAAACCCTAGAAGCGGAAGTGGGATTAATCTTAATCCTTAAACCCTAAAGGATTGGGATCTTGGAGATCTAGATTAGATTAACAAGAAAGAAACCTTGTACGAAAAACCCGAACACACACACACACTTGTGTGTATTCGACAACTACCAAGAACCCTAGGGTTTCTTGGTTGGTTTCGGTCGAACAAGAGGGGAGAGGATAAAGGGTTTACCAAAACATACCTTAGTTAATACTTAAGATAGATCCACTGATGATGAACACAACGAGCGATCTTCTACTTGATCCTTGTAATGATCTTGGATCTTCAAAGGCTTGAAGAACACGAAGAACGAAGAACACAAGACTTTGTGTGTGTACTCCCTCTATTCGGCCGAAACTTGGAGAGAAAGGGGCTAGGGTTCCGGCTCTAGTGATCCAAGAATAAGGGAACCCCAAGCCTTCTATTTATTATAGAAGGACTTTCACTTAGGGCCCTTCTAGTTTAATTAAGATCAACCTCTTAATTAAACTTATCTTTTACACATTAAACCCTTGTAGTTTAACTATTATTATTGTTGCACTTAATTATTAAATGTCTAGTATTTATACACTCATAATTTGGTACCCATATACACGAATTATATACTTGTATTTATACTTTTAATAATTAATTATATAATAACCTTTATATAACTTATACAATAATATTATCCAATTACCATATGAGTTAATTACTTTAATTCATATTATGGATAATCTATAATTAACACATTGTATATTTACTCAACTAGTAAATGTACAAATACTTGTATTAATTAGTTAGATAAACTAATCTAGTAATAAGTCAAACTTGACTTAATACTTAACTTGATTCATAAATGACTATTATGAATCAATCGTCTTCCAAGTATCATTACATATCTTACTCGTATTACATGCACTCACCGGTGTGACCCTTAAGTGTTTCGTAGACATGGATGTATCATCATAGGTTGACTAACTGTGCACATAAATCCTTCAATAAATACCATCTTTATGATAATTACCCAACTAATAAGGTTAAAAGAAGAAAATTTAGTTTATTTATTCATTTCATAGCTTATTTGCTTTATTTATTCATGCTTTGCGTGTTTATTTATTTTATTTATTTATTCTTATACATGCTTTGCATGTTTATTAACTTTTATTATTTATTTTCTTTGGAAGAGAGAACCACAACTTTCATTGAGCACCCTCGTAAAAGACTTTCAGCCAACATAGCCAGGTCAGTTGACCTTAGTATGCTAGGTTTAAAGGACCCCGCGAGCTTACTTGTCGGGAACCTAAGGTCGGCTAATTGTCCCCCCTAAGTATTTAATTAGGTATTTATTCAAGAATCGATTCGAACCTCAGCTTACATTGTGAACCCGCGTAAAAGACTTTCGACCAAGATGTCCAGATCAGTTGACCTTAGAATGCTAGGTTTGAAGGACCCCTCGGGCGTACTTGTCGGGAGCACAAGGCCGGATGAATATTCTCACCGATTCTCAAATTACAAGTATGGTATGAGGACGTTTGAAGGAAATTATAAATGGTATAAGTAATTGGATGAAAGTAAAAAAGTAATAGAGATTGGTATTGCTTTAAATGGAAATTGCTAATCGATTGTGAAAACTGAAATCGAGGAAAAGGATACTATTGATAAAGGAAATGTAGATATTGGAATCGGGAACGATAGGCTTGAGAAGTGATGTCTCACTAATAAAGAGTATGTGAATTTTGCAAAGCAAGTTTGACTTTATTCGTAAGTCAAGTTTGGTCAACTAGTGGATTGTTGACTTTGGCCAAAATTGGGTTTTGATTTTCGCTTAGAATGGTTAGACAATGATAAGATCATAATGTGTCATTTATATGTATATGAGAATGGTTAGTTGATTAATGGAAAGAGTTATAGTCCAAGGGTATGACTTTGGCCCGTTTGGGTGTTAAGGACTAAAAACTTGATTTTTGACCCGTTTGGGTATATCGGTGTCAAATGGGCTTTTTAATGTATAAGTATTATTGAATCATAATTGGAAGCGGTATGGGGATTGGAAATCCTTGAGTTGATTTCGAGGACAGAATCCTTTTAGGGGGTGGATAGTTGTAACGACCTGAATTTTTGAAATTTTATTATATTTAGTATTTCGGTGAATACAAGGTTCGTGCATTTATATTATGATGAGCATTAGTCAATATAATTGTAAGATATAGTTATTAGGTGCGTTTATAAGGTTTTGTGATCATTGGAATCGGAAATGGGTCGAACCTGGGTAGTGATCGGGAAGGAAAAGAAATTCGAGGAAGGCTGCCTGGGCAGGATCACGGACACGAGTTTTGGATCACGAACACGAGTTTTGGATCGCGGACACGAGTTTTGGAGCGCGGACGCGAGGTGAGCGAACAAAAATTTTAGATCACGAGCACGAGTTTTGGATCGCGAACGCGAGATTGCGCGGGGTGCAAACTAGCGACACGAGTTGGTGGTTCGCGGCGCGAGTTTTGTGTGGAACAAGTTAAAATCGGGATTTTTGCCATTTCTCTCATTTCTAAACCCTAGAACTTCCTCCCAAGTGTGTGTATATGATTTTGAGTGTAAGGAAGCCAATGGAACCGATTTTCACACTCAATCTTGAAGATTCTCACTCCATTGTTGAAGTATAAGGTAAATCTCTACTCCTTTTAGTTATAAATGATGTTTTTGGGTGAAAATCGTGAAGTATGCAAACCCTAGTTGGAAGGGTAGTCATGGGGAATGAAATGGAAGCTATATAACTTAGATCTATGGTATTTTAACAAGGAAAACATGTTCATAACATGTATTTATGGAGATCTTAAGATCTATGAAAACCTAGGGTTTTATAAGTTGTCAAATTGGGGAAAAGTGATACTAGTAGTTAACTAGTGGTAGATTATGTAGTCAATGGTGATGTTTGATGTTAAACCTTGTGTGGTTTCATGATTAGGGCATTTGTTGAAAGACTTGGAGTTCACAAGTCTTGGGAAGTGAAGATGTAGTTCAAAAAGCACAAGAGGGTTAAGCTTGGCTAAGGTGAGTACATATGACTTTTAAACTGGGTACATAGTAAAAAGATTTTGAAATAAAGTGATGTTTATGGAGTCTTCATAAATATTTTGATAAAGATAGAGATTTGAAAGATAAGGAAAATGTGTTTAATATGTTATTAAGATATAGTCTATATAATTGACTATTTTGATAAGTATGATTTTATAAATTGTTAATGAGTTTTTATTAATAAGAGGTATTAATAAAGATAATGATTGAGAGTATACGATATGGAGTTTTATTAGTAAGAGACAGGTATTGTATTCAAAGTAAAGTTAAAGCTATAAGATTTTTGATAAATAATAAATATATTATATTTATTAAAGGACTTGGTAACTTCGGTAATGAGAATGATAAATTAAAAAGAATGATATATTGATGTTGAATAAGATGAATGGAGCTAATGCTCATATTTGATGAATGAGATGTCCGGAATAAGACCGCCCAGAAAAGGGGGAGTATGAGACGTCTACTTGGGGTGGTACCTCCCTGCGCAAAGAGTAGAACGTCAAGTTTACGACACCCAGTGTTGGGTGAGCATGACGACCCATATCGGGAGAGTTGGCTTCGGAGAGGTCCGTTGCGTATGTGATGAAGAAATGTGTGAGCTTGGAGATAGCTTACAAATATGTGATTAAATGATGAATAATCTTATGGTAAGCTCATTAGTTTATATGATTAGATGAATAAAAGATGATATACGAGTTAATAAAATTGATAAGGATAAGTATCTATAATGAGAAAAATAATGTTTATTAACCTTTGAGAATGGGTCCAAAAACCCATGTATCTCACCAGACGATTTTGTCTCACGTACTACTTTGTTTTTGGATATGTACTCAGGTTCAGGATTGAAGGATTAGAAGGTCGCGATAGAAGTGGCCTAGTGTTGTTTAGCTTGGGTGCTCGTTGGTAGATCCGTTATCCTATGGTTATGATATTGTTTTGTAACACTGGTTTTAATACTCTGATAAACTTTTGATGGTTTTTGTTAAACCGTATTTTGGGATATTGGACTTTGTAATATTTTTATTGAAAAATATGATCTAAATGATGTTTTAAAAATTGAGATGTTACAGTTCCCCTGTGTCACATTACCAGTAGAAGCTGGTGAAGCCCTCTTGTTTTCATGTCTCTGCAGGTCAAGCTCTAGCTCCCGATTACGAGCTGTCTCAATCGTCTCCTCTTATGTATTGCGAGGAACTATACTCACGAACTCCCTGATGTCACTACGTAGCATGGAAACGTAGCGCGTCATCTTCATTTCCTCTGTAGCCACATGATCAGGACCAAAAGCGGCCAACTCACGAAATTTAGCAGTAATCTTATTCACCGTCTCTGTAGTCTGTTTGAGCTCCAAGAAGTCTCTAGTAAGCCTCTCCACCTCGGCACGTGGTACATATTGTTTCTTCAATTGCTCAGCAAATGCTTCCCAGGTCATAGCATTTAGTTCCTCCTCGGTCATTTTCGCTGTTATTTCGTCCCACCAGTCATTTGCCACTTTCCTCAACAAGTGTGACGCATAGGTAATCTTCAGGTTTGCTGGGCACTTGGAGACTCGGAACACTTTTTCAACGTCGGCGAGCCAGCAAACTTAGGGTTTGTTTCCCCGTAAAAATAGGGCGGTGAACAAACGGAGAATTCGCGGTAAATGAACTCTTTCGGTGGTCGTTGGTGAGTGCCTGTTGCAGCATGGTTCGCAAGCGGCTCCTTCATCAGGGTACCGACCTATCCAATTATCTCAGTAAACATCTGTTGAAACATGACCGGTAGTCTCTGTCCCAACACCTCGTCAATCATGTTGCGAAACTCCTCGGCGGTAAGTCTGTTGGGTGCCATTTGCTATATGAAAGAAGAGATATATATATAAGAACTGAGAATTTTTATGATACTTAGATGTTTGACGAATGGTATCCTTGAACCCTTTTCGAAACATAGACACGAGTCCTGTGCGTATAATAATAGGGGCCCTCTATTATTATCTGCACCTACCCATGTCATGGTTTCGATCCACATAATCAAGTAGTTCAAAACAATAACTATATAGTAGTACATATATATATATATATATATATATATATATATATATATATATATATATATATATATATATATATATATATATATATATAAGGTCCGATTCAGCGCAGAACCGTTTAAAGGTACAGAACCGCAGAACCATCCTAACATCCAATGTTTTCTATGTTATACATTAATTTACATTTTCATACACACTATAACGCATTTATACATTCAATGTTTTCTTTTTTTTATACACATAATATATAAATATATTTATATTTATATATTATTTGTATAAAAAATTGGAAACATTGGATGTTAGGATAGTTACAGCGTGTATGAAAATTTACAGCTTATGTATAACATAGTAAACATTGGATGTTAGGATGGTTCTGCGGTTCTGCAGCTTTAAATGGTTCTGCGCTGAATCGGGCACTATATATATATATATATATATATATATATATATATATATATTTATTTATTCATTTATTTATTTATTTATTTATATAGTCGCACAATTCATGCTCATCTCGTGTGAAATCTCTAATATCCTGTTAATAGTTAGCGTCACTCGCGACGTTTAATAAACTAAATAACTCAAAAAATTAAAATACTAGAGGCATAAGATTGTCGTGATGCGCTGCTTCTCGATTTGGATTTGGACTCATTTAAAACATTTTGTTTTTTTTTAAACTCATGCTTCGACTTGAGTCTGGAATCCACCCCTTGTAAACCCAATTCTCTCAGTCCAAAGCACTGATACCAACTTGTAACATCCCAAACATCAGGGGAAATTTAAAAAAATTTAAAACATTAAATAATAAATTTCCCCAAGTACAAGTAATTTAAAAGGTCTCATCTCATAAATAAAGATATAAAACCGTCTCATGGTCTTTAATACGGAAATAAATTAAAAGGTTAAAAAATAAAAATTATGTTTGACTCGAACAAACACTAAGATTCCAAATCCAATGCATTAAATTAAGATGTAGTCCATCAACCGTTAACCTTTTCTTTGCCCTTGTTAGTACCTGCATAATGGGGGGTGGGGTGTTTGGGATCAGCCACCGCTGAGTGAATAATATCAAAATAAACAAATAGATACAACAAGTCAAGCCACATAAATGATCCCTAAAGACTCTACTCGATTCTCAATTATTAGGCCTTCATTAATCTCAATAAGTTCGCCAATGCCGTGACGATATCAACGCCTCTTGCTCCTCGCCGCAACACCCCCTTCCAACACCCTCTTGGTGTCCTGCAGTACCACGCTGACAGTCGTGAAGTGTACTTGGCTCTACTCTGGGAAGAGTTGGCTATTTATTAATCTCAAATATAGTTAGTTAGTTTTATTACGTGTTGACTCGACGACATGTACTCAAATAAAACTAACAGCTCAAACACATAGCATATCTAAAATGCGTATCATCTCATAATTAAATCTCAACTCGTAATCAAATCTCAAGTACTCAGATAAATCACCCAATCAAAAGTCAACTCAATCAACAACAATTCACGAAATATAGCACATAATCATGAATCGAAAGTAAATACAAGCTTATAGTGAGATTACCCACCTCGAGTGACGTAAGCTCCTAAGTATCTCTAGCACGGGAGACCGTCTCAAGCAAGTCCTAGTAGGTCCTACAAAGTACAAGAAAGCTCGGGTTAGGATTAGACTCAAAGGTTGTTTCAGCAGAAAATAAATAGCACTCAGCACTTTCGCGGGAACGGCCATAACTCTCAATTCGGAAGAAGACTTCGGAAACTAAATCCAAACAGAAAGGCCTCAAAACAGACTCACAAGACAGAATAACTGAACCGAAAACTATTTTGCGATGGTTTACAAAAACAACGATTTATTTTAAACGACAAATCCGATTAACGAGCCATCAGCGGCAACGGAAAGAGGACTCAGAATACGAGAGACCCCCGTGGGGGAAAAACTAAAAACGTATTTGAAGTGTGGTAAAAACGGACTCAGACTCACACTATACATTCTGTCCAAATTTTCAGTTTGATTTTAAAACCCGTTTTAAATCCCGACATCAACCCGTATTTTCCCGAGACACCCGACAACCCCAAAATATCTTTCTATCAGAAAAACTTATTTTTACTTTATCTCGCTAATTTATTTAGGAAATCTATTTGGTTTAGGAAACCAAGAACCCGGTTTCCGGTTATAAAAACGTTTAGCCGTTCAACCACGGTTTTTACCCAACCCGATAACAAAAACAGTGCCTCGAACTCGAATCACGACCCATGAGAATATTGGGACAAAACAGTTTTGATGATTTTAAAACAATCTAGCAACAACAGCTCGGAATTATAACCACAACTTGAGAACACGACCAATATAACTATGATACCCAAACCGATCGAACCCCATTAGATTAAACACCAATTCAGAAAACAATCACAGTAGCTCTCATACAACAGTACACGAACTCAGTGGTTAGCCAAACAAACAAGATGATAACCGAATGAATCAAGGAACGAGTTAGGGATTAAGGTTCTACCGAATAATAACACTTAGGGTTGAGGAGTACGGTTTGATCACAGCCTTCCTCTTGCTCAATCGTGTCTTGCTAGCTGGGGGGAAACTCTTCTGCTCACGTGGGAATTGGGTTGCCATTGACAACAGAATAGTCGATTAGGAAGCATAAAGGAAAAAAAAACAAAAAGAATAACAAGATAGGGAAGAATAAACCCAACCGAAAGAGAATTTGCTCACCTCGAAACTCTTTCTCTGTGATGGAGACAATCACGACGCAGATGCTCTTCCACCTTTTCTCGACAGAATACAGCAGCGAAAGGGAGGCAGGAAGCTTGCTGCGGCTGGAAGTGAGGATGAGAATTAAAGGAGGGTTTTAGGTTTGTAAAGGTTTTAAGTATGCGGCCAATATTAAATCAATATATTGGGCCCCACACCCCAATTTCGTTAAGCAGAAGACACAAGGCCACAAAGGTTGTGATTTATTTCAAACAATGGAAGGGGACTAGGAATTATCATCAAAGCAAGTGGGCCTTTACTCCCTCTTCGTAAAAAAAATCAAACCCATGACTTTAGGGAAAGATGAGATCAAGGAACTAGATCACGGCCTTGGCCTATCGGCCGGCCTCGGAATTTAAATAAAACGTCTAAAATAATTAGCTAAACTCGCAATCCCCATGAAATCTCTGAATAAATAATGCTCTAGGTATTATTAATTCATCCCCGTAATTACTTAACGCGAACTAAATGACACTCTTGTCATTAAATAATTAATCCTCCAGATTAATTAAACACCAATTGAATGACACTCTTGTCATTAGAATAATCAATGCGTATTTATTTTTACTCGAACTAAATACACATGAAAGCACATAATACATATAAATCTCAACTAAAATAAATGTCACATAATTTATTTTAATAAAAGTAACTAATCCAACTACAAGATTTTTTAGGGCGTTACAACTCAACTCTACTTGAATCAGACTTCGTCCCCGAAGGCATTGCTAGGAAATAGCTCGGGATAATGCTCTCTCATCGCAACCTCGGGCTCCCAAGTCCACTCTGAACCTTTTTGGTGTTGCCACTGCACCTTCACAATAGGGATCTCATTGTTACGCATGGTATTCATCTTTCGATCTAAGATGGCAATGGGTTTCTCGATGTAGTTCAGTTTCTCGTCAATCTGGATGTCTTCTAACGGTACGATCTCAGACTCGTCGACAATACATTTTCTTAGCTGAAACACGTGAAATGTATTGTGAATAAGGCGCAACTCGCCGGGCAACTCTAATCTGTAGGCCACCTTGCCTACTCGTGCGATCACCGGATAGGGACCAATATACCGGGGTCCCAACTTTCCCCTCTTTCTGAACCGAATAACACCCTTCTACGGGGAAACCTTGAGCAAAATAAAATCACCGACCTGAAACTCTTACACTGACCGCCTCTTGTCAGCGTAACTCTTTTGTCTGCTCTGCGCAGTGACGAGTCTCTCACGAACCTGCAGAATCAACTCGGTAGTTTTAAGCACAATCTCCGTACTACCGAGTACTTTGTGGCCAACCTCGCCCCAACAAATGGGTGTCCTGCACTTTATGCCTTACAACATCTCAAATGGCGTCACGCCTAACTCGGAAAGCAAAAATAATAATAACATAACATAATTAGAAAATTTCTCGTTCATTTTAAATAACATTAAAATTTCAACTTGTAACATTAAATACGTTTTTTAACATCCCAAATTTTAACTCAATAATTTAAATAATTAAATAAGAACAACTCAATATTATTTAATGTTATTATTATTTGAACATTAATGATATTATATATCAATGTTAAATAATCAGATTTAGTTAACACAATGTTAATAATAACATTAAATAAGTAATGACCTAAAATTTTAAATAATTAAACAATAATTTAAATTAAATTTAAATTACGTTTTAATGGTTTATGAGTTGACCGTATAATTATGTGTGACGTTTGGTGATTATTTGCATTAAATGTGTGGCGAAATTAATGTTACGTGTTAATTAAATATTAGAGATTATGTGATTTAATGTGTACTTAATTGAGATAAGGAAATTTGTGACGTTTCATATAATAACTAAAGGGTTATTTGTTCGAGTTAATTAAATTTGTGGATTAATTAAATACCTCAGACGTTCTATTATTTCCCGAGCCCATTGTATGGATGTGTGCGCGTGAGCCAGGAGAATGGAGGCCGGCCAATAGGCCAAGGCCTTCCCTTTTAGTTTGTTTTTGTTTTAAATCCTAAGTTCGGTTTTCTTTTGTCCAAGCCCGATTTGAGTTAGGCTTAACTGTCTCCCTAGAGCATACTTAATAAAAATTTAACCTAAAATCTAAGAGATAAAATAAAGGGTATGTGTTTTGAGCTGCCGTCATTGATCGAAGAACCACTGCAACCTTGTTTCTTTTTTTGTTGTTTCCGGCTGTGATAAAAAAAACCACCACCACATGTTCCTTCCTTTTATTTCCTCCAGCAGAAATGAAAGCAACCGCCACCCTTTTTTGTTCTTCTTTTCTTTTTGTTCCTGCTCCGACCAAAAGCACACAACCACCGCATCCCCTTTTATAGTTTTTCTGGTTTCCGAAACAAGCAAACACCACCGCTGCTCTTTTTTTTATTAATTCCGCTATAAACAACAACCACCGCCACCAGATGGGTTGTTTTTGTGTGATTCTCGGCCAAAAGAAATCCCAAACCTCCTCTTCCTTTTTCCGTTTGAGCAGAAGTGTAGCCAAGAGAGTTGAATCGAGTGTGGTTGTTGTCTACTCCAGCCGTAGCCGAGAGCATCACCAATCCGTCATCCTTGTTTGATCGAGCAGTTAAAGAGACGGAGGATCAAGCAATAAGGTTTTCATCTCGTCCTTTAATTCCTAGTTTCCCTTTTTGTCCCCTTTCATTCGATTATATTCTAACCGTTTGGTAGTTTCGATGGTCTACCATGCGTGACCGAGCAGGAGCTGAACCAAGGGTTGTGGCGTCACCTAGTCCGAGCAGTTTCTCCCGAGCCGTGATTGAACTGAAGGCTTGAGCCAAAGAGTGTAGCAATTCGGTAGTCTTTCTTATATCCTATTCCTTTATTCATGCTCTGTTCCCCGAGTTCTAATCGGTGATTTTGCAAGGCTGTGACCGAAAATGTTAGGGTTCGAGTGTGGTGGTTATTGTCGTTGTCTTATGATTATTTTGTTAGCTTCCTTCCACGTGTCGTTTAATCGTCATTGTTTCCGTTTTTCAAATGGTTAACCGGGTCTAGTGAAACTCTTTTGAGTACCTTTCGTGATTGTCTTGATTGTTTTCTTTTGGCTACTGATTTTATAGTTTCGGGTTTTCGGGTTGGGAAAGTTCACGAGTTTATAATTCAAACGTGTTATTAACCTAAAACCGGAAACCGAACCCGTAGGGTTCTTGGTTTCCTAAACCGAGATAGATTACTAAATAAATGACTAGATTTATCGTAAACATGTTTCTGAGATTATAAATGACTTTCGGGACTGTCGGGTGTCTCGGGAATAGACGGGTTGATGTCGGGATTCAAAACGGGTTTTAAACTAAATGCTGAATTTTGGGCAGATTCTGTTGGTCATGTTCGAGTCTGTTTTTGTCACACTACGTTTCTGGATTTTTGGCCTAATTTGTTCTCTAGTTTATTGAGTCCTCTTTCCGTTTCCGCTGACGGCTCGTCAATCTGATTTACGGTTTAAAATATATTGCTATTCTAGTAAACTGTCGCAAAAGAGTTTTCGGTGCAACTGTTCTGTTTCGTGACTCTATTTTGAGCCCCTTATGTTTGAATTCACTTTCCAAGGTCTTCTGATGAATTTTGGTCCTCTGAGTCATTTAGCTACTGTAAAAATTTGGGTCAAATCTAGTGAGCGGTTTGAGAGTTATGGCCATTTCCGTAATAGTGCTCAGTGTTGTTAAAATTCTAATTTGAGTTCCTTCTTGCGTTGTAGGATCTTCTAGGACTTGATTTGAGACTCGCCTTCTGTACCGAGGATCAACTAGGAGCTTACTTTATTCGAGGTGGGTAATCTCACTCTAAACTTGCATTTACATTTGATTCATGATTATGTGCTATATGTCATGAACTGTTGATTGAATGAGTTGAAGTGATTATGTGATAATTAATATGTGTTATTTATTTTACTCGTATTCTGAACTGCGATATGGATACGGAGTAACCGAGCTAAGTACCATATCATTATGTGAATAATCTGTATACTTATGAATTTATTTTGAGTTGTTATGCACTTGGGTTGTGCTATGTGATTATGCATCCATGTAATGGCTCAACACGTTAATAAAACTAACTAACTAAATTTGAGATTCATGAGGTTAGCCAACTCTTCCCAGAGGTAGCCAAGTACAATTCAAGACTGTTAGTGTGGTACTGCGGGACACTGGTGGGTGTTGGAAAGGGGTGCTGTGGCGAGGCACAAGTGGTGTTGGCGAACCAATTGAAGTTTAATAAAAGGCCTAATAATCGAGAATTGAGTAGAGTCTTTAGGGATCACTTATGTGGTGTGGATTGTTTGTATGTGTATTTTATTGTGTTGATTATTCACTCAGCGGTGGCTGACCCCAAACACTCCCTCCCAATATGCAATTACTAGAGGGGCAAAGAGAAGGTCAATGGGTGATGAGCTGCGTTTCTATTTTTATATTTATGGATTTGGATTAAAACATTTATTTCGAGTCAAACATGTTTTGTTTTAAAACCTTTAATTATTCCGCATTTAAACCCCGAGACGGTTTTACTTCCTCCGATTCAAAATAAGTGATACACTTTCCATATTTTGCAGATTCAAAATAAGTGATACACTTTAAAATTTTACCTTATTTGGTAAAAAGTAGTGGGCTCCACACCCACTAACTACCTACTTTATAAAGTGAAATGACCCTTATACCCTTACTTTTTTACTTTTAGACATCATTAACCTTACTTTATTCAAATATTATGGGACCCATTCCCCAATAACCATCCAATTAATCTAATTTAACCCTCATTATAATCTTTTGCCTCAAAAACCGTGAAACCCAAAGTGTATCACTTATATTGAATCGGAGGAAGTATATTTTTATTTATTAGTTGGAACCATTGAGTTACTTGTACTTTTGGGGAAAAATGTAATATTGTATTGATTAAAAAATCTTAGATTTCCTTTGATATTTGGGATGTTACAAGTTGGTATTAGAGCTCTGGCATGAGAGAATTGGGTTCACAAGGGGTAGATTCCAGACTCAAGTCGAAACGTGAGATTTTCAAAATGAGTTTTTCAAATGTTTTAAAAATGAGTCCAAATCCAAATTGAGAAGCAGCGCATCACGAGTACCTTATGTCGCTAGTACTTTATTTATGAGATATTTAGTTTATTAACAACGTCGCGAGTAACATTGATTATTAAGAGAATAAGAGAATTAGCTCGAGATGAGCGTGAATTGCACGACTATATTATATATATATATATATATATATATATATATATATATATATATATATATATATATATATATATATATATATATATTTGAATTAGTTTCAGAACCAATTAAGGCTACAGAACCAACAGAACTCAATCTAAACCATTGATTTTTGAAATGAAATGATCATGAAAGTCACATTAATGTATTTGATGAGGGATCCCCAAATATTGGTTTGCATGGATGTCATTAATGCATGTATACATATATGTATATGTTTTCATGTATGTATACATAAGTGTTATCTATACATATATGTATGCATGGATGAATGACATCCATGCAAACCAATATTTGGGGTTCCCTCATCAAATACATTAATGTGTCTTCCATGATCATTTCATTTCAAAAATTAATGGTTTAGATTGAGTTCTGCTGGTTCTGTAGCCTTAATTGGTTCTGATTCTAATTCTATATATATATATATATATATATATATATATATATATATATATATATATATATATATATATATATTCATGTTCATGTAAAGCTATATAATATTACAAATTTTAATACAAATTTTTCTTTCTTAAATACAAATTTTACAAATATATATATTAAAGTTTATGGTGATGTTAAAATACCACAAACTATGTACCACACCAATCTTTTCACTTCATGAAGGAACAAAATTTCATTGTATATTGCGATACGTTCCATCAATGAAAGTAATCGCTTACGCGGCTCGTCAACTAAGATACACGAAAAAAAAACAGTACCACTCATGACCTTGAACCAAGGGTCGTTGTTTTCGTTTTAAAAATCAGGAGACAATATCTATATGATACCAACTGTGTGATTTTCACCGCCCACAAAAACTTCTAACACATACATTAGACCAGAAGGAAACTTAACATGAAACAAGAAACAACGATACGTCTAGTTGCTAAAAGATAACGACTACGAAATACAAATACCCACACATTTTTTTTCCGACTCCGATTCTAGTACCACAACGTCTTAAATTTCGGGACGAAATTTCTTTAACAAAGGGAGAATGTGACAACCCTCAAAATCATGTACTTGACCAGAAAACTATTATAACTAAATTTTGTTATAAACATTTTTCATAAACTTGATCATTTATGCACAAGTCAAATTATTTGTGTGTCATCCAGTTAGAAATGTACATTTAGCGAGTTTGTGACTCAACGTAAACTCAAACTGAACACGAAAATATAATCTCTATAATATTTATCATTTATAATGATACACTAGCTCGACCGAACAAACCGATACGAAAAACGACGTACACATTAATATACCAAATTAAATATACAAGTAGCGACGTTTTAGTTCTCGGTACATTACGAGAATACTGAAAACATCAAAATAAATTCTGAACTAATATTTTCTATCAGAAATTAACCACCATCGAAAACAAAGTGAAACCCCGGTAAAATATTTTACTAGACAATTATACCAGTACTTATTTATTAATAAATCAAATTAATATAATTAAACTCATTTTTTAGAGGTTATACGTTTCCTTATTTTGAGAATTAAATGTATCTTTAATATCATCTTTTAAAACCCCCTTAATGCCGGTAACTATATTCCCCTCCATCGTACATGTTTATTAAATTTAATTTAATATTATAATATTTTGCTAGACAAATTTTACGGTATCCACTTACACTAGATAAAATCAAATTATACATGTAAACAATTTAAAATCATTTTTATTCACTATATGCCCACGTTGCCAATATCTACCCAAAAGGAACTAATTACCCGAATTTACCTTAATAAAATAATACTAATTCCAACTATCCGTTATTTTATGAAACAACCAAGCAGTCATCGGTCATCACTATCATCTTATAAGATCCTAACTACCCACTCCTTACTTCCTTTAATTTGTAAACACCCAAAAACCCCTCTCGTCTCTCTCTACGCGTACAAGAAAGCCAGAAACTGAAATGTTAACATTTGTCTAAGATAAACTACAACATCTTCATCTCTCTCGCCCTTCCTGCATTTTTCCGGCGAAACCAGGAAGCTCCGGCGATCCACCATCTCAGCTCATGCTCGGTCTCTCAACTTTCTATCTCTTTGAAGACAACTAGATCTCCGGCGATCAAAAACGTTTTCCGGCGAAGCTTATTCTCTATCCATCACTCGGTCCCTCTTCATCTCCCCCGATAGGTATAATCTCTTGACCGTTTTGTTTTCATTTATTTTGATCCCGTAATACGTATAATTGTCGGTCACTACCGTTTCCCGTTTCCTATGTTTTCTGACTCCGGCGGAATACACTCACTAATGTGTGTGTGTTCTCGTGGGTGCTCATGGACGGTACACCATCGCTATTTTCCTTCTCGAAACAATTAATCGAAGCCATTACCACCTTGTGTTTATGTGTTTTATTCGGTATGCAAGGGTGTGTGTGCCGGAGAGGTGTCTCCGTTGGGTGTCCCTTGCCTTTCTCGACACATGCCTTGTATTCGCTGCCCACTAATCCCGCGTCCAGCACAACTTTCTTTTTCTGTTTGGCCCAGTTTATTTAATCAACTCAAATCCTTAAACCCAACAAAGTGGTTAAACCGAAAACATTTGGCATCAGCCCAAACATTTTTTTTAGTAAAGTGAAACAGATTTTTTTTTAAATAATAGTATGAATACAATTTTATTTAGTTATTATTTACTTAATTATTTATTTATTTAAAACTTTATTAATTAATTATTTAAATATATTTTGTTTAAATAATTTTCGATATTATTACAATTCGTTATTTTCAATCAAAGGGTAAACTGTTTCACAAGAAATGATATACTCAACTAAATGTATTTAAAATATGCGACCACATCACAATGTCACACACTTATCGCTCGAATCTAATTTCCCTCAGAGAATCAAATGCGCATCATTTAGTTTCAGTGGCTCATATAGTCGGACACTCATTTATTCATTTCTATTGCATATAGGAAGCTAGTGTCATTTGGTTGGAAAAATCATCTCATTATTTGAGTCATTTGAAAGCATTGCATCAGGTGAGTTCACAGCCTCACTTTTTACCGCATTTTATTTACTGTTTTACAACTTCGGGGTGAAAAACATAACAAATGCTTTTACAAATGTTCGCATTATTTATCACAGCGTATTTTATGAATCTTATTGTGACTGTGATTTAACAACCTCTCTCTTACTACATTTTAACTATTTTACTATTGGGGTGAAAAACATATCAACTATTTTATAAATAATTTCCATTATTTATAATCAATTATTTATTTGTGATGAAACTATTTTTGGAAAAATAGACAATGAATCCTTATGCTTGGACTAAGTTTAGAGGTACATGGAAGTGCGTATATGTTACCTACATAATCATTTACTAGTTGTGGCTAGGACCTAGATATGCAAATAGTACTATTGGCCGAGACTCACCATCCCACGATTTTGATCATTTTTATCGGTATTTACCGAACCACGAGGAGTGCATATCTAGCACGTATAGAGTTGTTGTTTTGGTTATGGACTTAGGGTCAGCATTTTAACTCAAAAGGGTATAGCTAACCTTTTGGGGGATCACCGTCAACTGTTTCTACTACTTACTGCTTGTGGAGCAAACTATTTTAACCTTTATATCATCACTCAACTTTTTGCCGACGGTGGCATACGAGAACTATTATGTTTCTACTACTGCTTTTGAGCAGACTATTTTAACGTTTTATATCATCAAACTATTTTTGCCATGAATGGCATATGAAAAACTATGAAACTACTTGAACTTATTAAAAACCTGTGAATTCACTCAATAATTTTATTGATAGTTTTACTTATGTTTTTCAGGTATCTTAGCTAAGAATTGAGTCGCATGCATTGGAGTCAAGCTTTCATTTTGTAAAGATGTCACCTCCAAATGATTTAGTTAAAAACTATATTTTGGTTCAACTACTTTGTTTACATTAAATTTTGGGGACATAATTTTTATCAAACATTTATTGTTTACGATAATCATATGCTATGTTTACTCTTGATAGTCGCATACCCGTTCTTCCGCAAATCACTTTTGGCGGGGTGTGACACTGCATCATTCAGATGTTACCAATTATAATATTTTTAATTAAGTAGCTAATTTTAATGAAAAATTTGGAGAAGAATTATAAATATTTAGCTAATTTTAACGAAAAATTTGATATTTATAATTTTTTTTAATTAATTATAATTTCTTTTCTCCAAATTTCACTTTTTATAAAAGAGAAATGATATTTAGTTCTATCACTTGGTCATACTCATAGTCCTACTCATTTGATAAAATGACATGTGTATTTTACTAATTCATTCTCCTAATATTATCCCTTGATTTTAAAATATGTCTCCATCTAATGAATAGGACTATGAGTAGTACAAATGGTAAGACTAAATAGTATTACTCTTTATTGAAAGATTAAGAAATAAAAAATGCCCTTTATTTTTTATTTTCTTTTCCTTTTTAAAAAGAAAACTTTAAAACATGAAACTAAATTCTCCTCCCACATGCCACGTATTATGTGCATGTGTGAGGTGTTGGGTTTTGCTTGCTTCACCATTTCTCTTTAACCATAAGTCTTATTCGCCAAGTGAGTGTGTGTTTTTTTCTTGGTGAGATTTAAAATAAAGCTCGGATTTTTTCATTTTCTAGCCATAATCTGAAATTGAAGCTTGCATGTGGTTTTTTTTTTTTTTTTATTTTTTTTTATTTTCACAAATGATGCACTTTTTTTTTATCTTTCAAAAATAGTGTTTTTGGACTCCTAGAGTCTGGAATTAGCTCTAAATTGGACTCCAGGAGTCCGGAATTACAGTGTACCTGTGTACTTTTCTGCCACTTTCTGTCAACTGGTACAGTTTCTGTCTGACTGGTACACTGCAATTCTAGACTCCTGCACTCCATTTTAAATCTAATTCCGGACTTTAGGAGTCCAATAACACTATTTTTGAAAGACACAAAAAAGTGCATCATTTGTGAAATAAATAAATAAATAAATAAATAAATAAACAGTATTCTTGAAAAAAAATCAGTAATCTTCTCTTTATATTATGGTTTCTGTTAGTAGCTTAAGTATAGTTTGTGGGTTTTTGTGATATCTTGTTGGAAATGTGAAATTGATGATTTCTAATATGATTATCTTTGATTATTGATATTATGGATGTTTAAATTCAGTTAGAATGTTGAATTGTGTACCATCCGTATTTTTATAACATCGTTTAAAACATTAAAATACATTTTTAACAATAAATGTGTTGTCCAAAAATACAGTTTAACAAAAAACTTTAAAATCTTTATCAGAGTATACAAAAATACGGTGTCACCAAGTATATCAAAACCATAGGTAAACGGGATCTACCTACGAGCTCCCGAGCTAAACATCTCTAGGCCACTTCTAGTGCAACATTTTATCACTTCAAACCTGTACCTGAGTACATAGCCACAAAAACAAACGTAATACGTGAGATAAAATAGTCTCGTGAGATGCATGGGTTTTAGACCCCAATAATAATAATCAACTCATAAATATATATATATATATATATATATATATATATATATATATATATATATATATATATATATATATATATATATATATATATATATATATATATATTTATTTATTTATATATATATATATATAGAGAGAGAGAGAGAGCGGATCATGCGAGAACCACTAAAATTGCGAGAACTGCGAGAACATGTTTATAGCCCTTGGATTTGTAGATGAGTGGTTAAGATTAGAAGGGGTTTAATTGTAATTAAATGAACAAATTTGGATGGGAAAAACGTGTATTGGAGGGTATAATAGTAAAATGAACAGCTAATTTAATTAATGGTATTAAAAATAAATCGTGTATTTTGGGATACATATCACGGATCCCTGAAAAGAAGGAATTTTGAAGGAAACGTTTATCCCACCTTCTCTCTTGAAGACACTGATTTTCTCTCCATCTCTCTAAAAACCCCTCGTTACCGATTTCTCTCTCCATCTCGGTAAAAAAACCCTCGCTGAAAGAACCCTACGACCCATCGATCGGAAGTAGTAAACCTTGACAATGAAGAAATCGGATACACTTGCTGAGAAATTGATGAACGAAGGTATGGTCAATACTCTAAATCCCGGTCTGATTCGATTTTTAAACTTTAATTCTTGATAGAATTGGTGTATATGGTATTAGGGTTCTGATTCGAGAAATTATTTAGGGTTTTGTTGTGTTCATCAGGAGAAAAAAAGGGTTTTGATTTGTTGGGTTCATCATGAACGTTTATGGTTTTAGGGTTAATATTATCAATTTTTTTTTTACCGATTATAGCTTCCGATTGGCTTATGATTGTGTTAAAGAGGGTTTTTTTTTTGCGATTTAAGATTCCCATTGGGGATTTTTTTTCTTTTCTATTTTCTGATTTTAGCCAACGATTTGTACATATGAGTTTTGCATACGATTTGTACATATGATTTAAGCCTACGGACTTAACATGTTAGCTAAACTTTAACACTTTAATTTTAACATGTGAACTCAGTATTTGAAAGTAAACTTTAACACTTTAATTTTAACATGTGAACTCAGTATTTGAAAGTATGATTTGAGCCTATGAGTTGTTTATTGGTCTGATTGGCTTCTGATTGTGTTAACTTTATTTGATGAACATATCATGAATGAAAGCATCTATCTTTAAAGGACTTAATTTTAAAGTATATAACGAACAATTGTATTGAACATATCAGTTAACAAATAATATCAGTTAACTGTTTTTGTTTATTGAAATTCATGTGTTTTTAAAAAATTTTAACAAAACATAATTTTTGTTGTTAGGTGATGAAACTATGAATGTGACAGAACCGGTGATAAGGCAATCAAAGCCTATAAAGGCAATGAGAAAATACATTATGCGCAAAACAGAATCTGTTACACCAAATGAAGATCCAAATGTGACAGCAACTGAATTACCAAATGTGGTCGAAACAAGTACAGAACATGTGACAACAACTGAGGTACCAAATGTGGTTGAAACACGTACAAAACATGTGACAGCAGCAGAAGTACCAAATGTGGTACGTTTTGATGTTCCGGTTGAGAGTGTGTCAAATAGTTCGATGAATAGTAAGAAAGCGAAAGGTTAGATATAAAATAGTTTATACATAATCAACTGTTAATAATTTCAGCGGGTTATTCATTATTGCTATTTTACGTATAGGTAAGCAAAACGTGGATGAAATAGGTGATGGTATGTGATGTTATTAATAAACTAGTGTTGGATTTTGGTGGGTTCGAAAACGCAGCGGAAACGTATATTTAAAAATTTAATTTAACCACCAAGATCCACCAATGACCGAATCTCTAAACCCGAAACATGCAACAAAGAAGAAGGAGAGAACATCATACCCTCGAAGACACCCGCAAGATACAATGATGAACTCGTTGATGGATGCTGGTCACGTAATCGTTCCCCTCTACCGTTGATCCACACTGAGTAACCGATTCCTTCCAAGTTGCTAACCCGACACCGAAAATGCTCAAGAACCTCTCTTAGATTTTCGGTGACCAAACACTTATATTTAGAGAGAAAAACGATTTTCCATTAGCCTTTAACAACCTCCCACATCTCTCTTATATAGATAAGAGAGCAAGTGGAGGTGGGTGGAAAGGCTCAACATGCATTGGACCAAAAGGTGGTCCAATGGAATTAAAGCAAGCATGTGGAGAAAGTAGTGGCTTTCCTTTACATGCATTGGACCATTAAATGGTCCAATGAAATAAAAGCTACTTTAATTTCTCCCAACATCTTTATTTATCTCTTCTCTTTTAAGTGTTATCGGAAAGGAATTCCCCCGGCGTGTGACCTGATAGGCTCGCACATCATCGACCATGATACTCGAACACGTGTGTCGGTGGGCACTAATTCTGACAATATAATCACTTATGATTAAGCTGCCACGAATCCAACTGTTTAATCATCTATGATTAAGCTGCCATGAATCCGACAGTTTAATCATCTATGATTAAGCTACTACGAATCCAACAGTTTAATCATCTATGATTAAGGTTGCGATTATGACAGTTTAATCATCTATGATTAAAGTCACGAATTCTAACAAACTCCCACTTGCACACGACGTGACGTGTTATTGGTATCACAAACAAAGAGCGGCCCTAGCTAGGCATCTTTGTCCCCAAGTCAGCACGAGGTACGTCATCCTCAACTACTACCTGTCATATAAATGATGGTTCCTTTAGATAAGTGATCGTATCATCCTTTTGTACGCGATATCATTGTGAACACGAGACATGGATTAATGTCGTCATTCTCCAGATCGTTCAAGATTATGTTTCTCGATCTTTTATTTAGTGGTGACCGAAATGAGTTGTAATTGAACAATTTTCAATATAACTCGAGCATGGCCATGCTTTTGGGTGTCAGCGCTAAATCATCGAGGGGCCCATGGATATCTCTATTCATCAAGGTACAAATCCTTTTGTCTACATAGTCCCTCCACATAAATTATCCTTACCCAACTAAGCCCCTTATAACGACCATTTACGAACCGCGTTAGAGCATTAATCTAAGTAAAGTAAACTTATGCTTTAGAATCTCATGAATCTCTAGTCTAAGGATGAAATGATATTATCATCCCGAGATACTTGTGACAATTTCCATGAAGTAAACTTGGGTGTCGGTCTCCAGTCACTTGAAACCCATTTCAAGTACAGGTAAGTGTTGCGTCCATTGTGACCAACCACTTACCTCAGTCTTCGTTCAATACTTACTTCCCTTTAAGTATGACTGACTGTGGAGATTTAAACATGCAAAGATGGAAAAAAATAAAGATTTTGAAGTAACTGCAACACGCATATGTATAGACATATTTATACATCAATACAATCAAAATTACAATATTGCTTCTAGTTCCCAAAACAAACATCAAATTCAAAACTAAAACAGTACTCAAGCTAAATCACTGGCTAATCTCACACCTATGCCTCTAGTGTGAGAGTCATGTACAGCCCGTGACAATGGCTTAGTAAACGGATCGTCAAGGTTCTCTTCCGATACTACTCTGCTTATGACAACGTCACCACATTCAATCTTATCTCGAATAACGTGGTATTTACGAGCTATATGCCTCGTTCTTTTGTGAGCTCTAGGTTCCCTAGCCAAAGCTACTGCACCCTCATTGTCACAAAATACTTCAATCGGGTCAGCAATGCTAGGAACGACTACCAAGTCACTGATGAATTTCTTCATCCACACAGCTTCTTTTGCAGCTTCACTTGCTGCAATGTATTCTGATTCTGTCGTCGAATCATCAACTATGTCTTGCTTGGAGCTCCTCCAACTCACAGCACCACCATTTAAAAGGAATACATAACCCGATTGCGATCGGAAATCATCCCTATCAGTTTGGAAGCTTGCGTCTGAGTATCCAACTACACGCAATTCTTCCATACCACCATATACCAAGAACATATCCTTCGTTCTTCGAAGATATTTCAAGATGTTCTTGACGGCTATCCAATGAGCTTCTCCGGGGTTTGCCTGATATCTACTTGTCACGCTCAACGCACATGATACATCAGGTCTTGTGCATAGCATGGCGTACATGATAGATCCAACTGCCGAAGCATAAGTGATCTTCTTCATTACGTCACGTTCCTTATCGGAACTTGGACATTGAGCCTTGCTCAAAGTCACTCCATGCAACATAGGAAGATTTCCTTTCTTGGAATCCTCCATTCTAAACCGCTTTAGAGCTTTGTCAATATATGCACTTTGACTTAACCCAAGAAGTCTTCTAGATCTATCTCGATAGATTTTAATTCCCAAGATGTACGTTGCATTTCCTAAGTTCTTCATTGAAAAACATTTTCCAAGAAATGTCTTGACATCACTCAAGACTGGAATATCATTCCCAATGAGTAAGATGTCATCCACATATAGGACTAGGAACACAATTGCGCTCCCACTAGCCCTGACGTATACACAAGGTTCATCTTCACTTTTAGAAAATCCAAATTCCTTGATTTTCTCATCAAAGCAAAGATTCCAACTTCGAGATGCTTGCTTAAGTCCATAAATGGACTTCTTAAGCTGATAGACTTTATTGGGATACTTTGGATGTATAAAACCCTCAGGTTGTTTCATATATACCTCTTCAGAAAGCTTCCCGTTAAGGAAGGCAGTTTTTACATCCATTTGCAAAATTTCATAATAATGAAGGCGGCAATTGCCAAAAGTATCCTGATAGATTTCAACATAGCCACTGGGGTAAAGGTTTCATCATAGTCAACACCATGGGTTTGAGTGAAGCCTTTAGCAACCAGTCGTGCTTTGAAAGTATCAATCTGTCCATCCATGCCGGTCTTTACTTTATAGACCCATTTACACCCCACAAGCTTACAGCTGGGTGTAGGATCAACCAGTTCCCAAACTTGGTTGTCCTTCATGGATTGCATCTCGAATTCCATTGCTTCTCTCCATTTTTCAGACTCTAGGGCTGCCATCGCTTCCTGGTAGGTAAAGGGTTCATCATGATCCCCTAATAACTCGCTGCCCTCATATATGAAAAACCCATATCTCTCCGGCTCAGTGCGAGTTCTACCAGATCTACGAAGAGATAATGGTGGAACATCAGTTTCTACCGCATCCTCATGATCGATACCAACCTCTTGAGGTTGTGTGCTAGTGCCAACATCAGGTAGTTCATTGGATGTATCTTGAGTTTCCTCAAGATCTATATTCTTTCCACTAGGTTCGTTGGATAACAGTTCTCTTTCAAGAAAGACTGCCCTTCGAGCAACAAATACCTTGTTCTCGGTAGGTTTGTAAAACAAATATCCAAGTCCCGCTTTAGGATATCCAATGAAGTAACACTTTTCTGAACAGGGTTCTAATTTGTCATCAACCTCACGCTTTACGTAGGCTTGACAACCCCAAACTCTAAGATAGGATAGTGGAGGTTTACTCCCATGCCATATCTCGAAAGGTGTCTTTTCTACCTTCTTTGTCGGTACGAGATTAAGAAGCTTACACGCCGTTTCTAGAGCATATCCCCAAAAACTTATATGTATTTGGGTTCTTGCCATCATTGATCGAACCATGTCAAGTAATGTTCGATTCCTCCTTTCGGCGACTCCATTCAATTGTGGAGTCCTAGGAGGTGTTAATTGTGAGACAATCCCACAATTCTTAAAATGGTCAATAGACTCTAGATTATGATACTCTCCGCCTCTATCATATCGAAGTATCTTGATTGACTTGCCCAATTGGTTCTCAACTTCGTTTTGGAATGTCTTGAACTCCTCAATGGTTTCTGACTTATGTTTAACCAAGTAAACATGTCCAAACCTACTATAGTCATCTATAAAGGTTACGAAGTATCTACAATTATTCCTTGTAAGGTGTTTAAATGGACCACACACATCGGTGTGTACAATGTCTAATAAACCCTTAGCCCTCTCACTAACACCGGTGAAGGGAGCTTTAGTCATCTTTCCAAATAAGCAAGATTCACATACATCATTTGAACCATGTTCAAACGATTCCAAGTACCCAATTGCTTGGAGCTTGGAGATGCGAGTCTTGTTTATATGACCAAGACGACTATGCCACAAGGATAACTTATCCAAGCTATCTTTGGATGTAGAACCAATTTGCATGATTGATCTTTTGTTACTAACATTTGCATCTATCTCATATATTCCATTAACCGGTAATGCTTTAAAATAACAATAACCACTTTTATGACAAGAAATTGTGCCATCATCATTAAAAGCAAACTTAAAACCGTCAATGTATAAAGCAAAATATGAAATAATATTCCTTGCCACAAGCGGCGAATGACGAACATGTTTTTATAAAATTGAGAAACTAGATCTAAAGGACAATAACACATTTCCTTTGGCTTCAACCGGGACTTCTTCTTCTTGGAGACCTTTCCTTCACGAATTGCAAGGACGGGATGTGTTGGGTTGGGATTCCTTTTGGTCATGGTAGGCTCGGCGGTCTTCAACATACCATGAAGCTCCATGATGGACTTGTCCATACCATGCATATGATAGTTCATTACAAACTGTTCATATGACGTAGGAAGTGACCTAAGGATAAAATCCACGGCCAATTCCTTCCCAATGGAGAAGCCTAACTTCTCCAAGCGTTCCACGTTTGCTTTCATACGCAACACGTGAGCACTCACATCCCCGCCTTCGAGGAGTTTATGATCAAGCACGTTCTTGAGACACTGGTACCGCTCTATCTTTGCTTGTTGTTGGAACATGTCTCGCAACTGTACAATAAGCTCGTAAGCGTACAAATGATCCATTTGATTTTGCAAATCAAGAGTCATAGTGCTTAACATTAGGCATGTAACGTCCTCACATTCTTTTGTGAGACGTTCATGAGCATCGTGTGCTGCTTGAATCGCAACCTCCCCTGGTTCATCGGGAAGAGGTCCTTCAATAACGTGCATCTTTCCTTCATGGCGGAGAACAAGTTTTAGTTGTCTCTCCCAATCAAGGAAATTTGCACCATTGAGTTTCTCCTTCTCAAGGAAAACTCTTAAAGAAACATTGGTGGTGGTGGGGTTTGAAGATGCCATCTATTAAAATAGCAAAGTAGTTTTAGTTAGTTTGATGGGTCCTTGTAAATATATTTCCCAAAACTTTTATATTTAACAAGGGCTAAGAATACGTATTTCACAACACATTATGACGGGTATGCCGCGGATCATAATGTAAAGCTATTTCCGGTAGTATCCATTGTACCGGTTCATAGTAAACACTATAACCTCTTAGCTTCTTGCAGGATCACTTGACAACCATTGTGTCAATTGGCATGTTTGATCCCTACATGCACTAACCTCAAACCAAATTTTAAATGACTCGGTTTCACTCGACAATCATTTAAAACCTAGTTTGAAGTTTGTAAATTGACCATCTAGATTCACGATAAGTCCATTACCAAATTGGCTCGGTTTTGCTCGACAACCAACTTAAATAAGGAACTTATACTCACCTTTATCTTGCTTTACAAGGCACGGCTCGGAAAACCTACTAACTAGTACAATTACAAATGAAAATCAATGGCATGCAAGCCATAATTAATAAATATTACATACCAAAATTAATAAATTATTAATTACAAACCATTGTGACAAAGTCACCAAATGAATACCAAATTAATCATGTATGATTATACAAGGCATGAATTCAGTCAGTTTAATCACTGCTGATTAAGCTGTCACAAAATCTGACAGTTTAATCACTTATGATTAAGCTCTCACGAAATTGATAGTTTAATCATCAATGATTAACCAGTGACAAATTCCAACAAATCATACATGATTAACAACCAAACACACGGCAAAAGGTCAAGGGCATAAAGGTTACCAATATACTAGCTACTACATTCAAGAAAGCTAAAATGGTGTGCCAACAATCATTCATAAAAAATATTTTGACAAAGATTCGAAATCAAACACTCAAGGCACAAGGAATCTTTGCATGTAATAAATTACATACATCAACACAAATATATGTATGCATGCATTTCATGCCAAAATCATGACAAGCATATAAGTGTGTGACTCAAAATATTATGGGTTTAGCAAGGCTAAAACCCGAAATCTAAAATTTGGCAAAACCGATCCTCAAATCGTTTTTCAAGCCCGATATGTGCACGATTCGGTTAGAGTAGGCTCTGATACCACTTTTGGATTTTGGTGGGTTCAAAAACGCAGCGGAAACGTATATTTAAAAATTTAATTTAACCACCAAGATCCACCAATCACCGAATCTCTAAACCCGAAACATGCAACAAAGAAGAAGGAGAGAACATCATACCCTCGAAGACACCCGCAAGATACAATGATGAACTCGTTGATGGATGATGGTCACGTAATCGTTACCCTCTACCGTTGATCCACACCGAGTAAGCGATACCTTCCAAGTTGCTAACCCGACACCGAAAATGCTCAAGAACCTCTCTTAGATTTTCGGTGACCAAACACTTATATTTAGAGAGAAAAACGATTTTCCATTAGCCTTTAACAACCTCCCACATCTCTCTTATATAGATAAGAGAGCAAGTGGAGGTGGGTGGAAAGGCTCAACATGCATTGGACCAAAAGGTGGTCCAATGGAATTAAAGCAAGCATGTGGAGAAAGTAGTGGATTTCCTTTACACGCATTGGACCATTAAATGGTCCAATGAAATAAAAGCTACTTTAATTTCTCCCAACATCTTTATTTATCTCTTCTCTTTTAAGTGTTATCGGAAAGGAATTCCCCCGGCGTGTGACCCGATAGGCTCGCACATCATAGGCCATGATACTCGAACACGTGTGTCGGTGGGCACTAATTCTGATAATATAATCACTTATGATTAAGCTGCCACGAATCCAACAGTTTAATCATCTAGGATTAAGTTGCCACGAATCCGACAGTTTAATCATCTATGATTAAGCTACCACGAATCCAACAGTTTAATCATTTATGATTAAGGTTGCGATTCTGACAGTTTAATCATCTATGATTAAAGTCACGAATTCTAACAACTAGCAGGTTGTTCAACTTATATAAATTTTCGCTTGATTATTTATTGCAGTTTTAATAGCTGATACGGACGAAGTTGTGGACAAAAATTCAGAACAGATTGCAAAACAAAAAGGTTAATTAGAATATTAATTTAATATTGAAAAAATTATTATAATTTTTAATCTTATAAATATAGGCAAGCAAAAGATGGATGTTATTGTTGAGAAGACCGTAAAACTGACTGCGGTGGAAAGAAAAGGTTTTTTTTTTTAAATTATCAAGTTAAAATTTTTTATTAATTTAATCTGTGTGTTCATTAATTATTTATACGTTAAGGAAAAGGAAAGGTTATTGAAAACAAGGATGCGGTGGAAAGTGTCAGAAAGCCTGTAACACGAAGTGCTAATAAAAAAGATATAATTTATTTTGTTTATAAAATGTGGTTTACATAACTTAATGATTGTGTTCATTGATTATGTTTTATGTACAGGTAAGCATAAGGTAACTGATAAGGAAAACAAAGCTGCTGCGACTGCAAATAAAAAAAAAGACGTAAGAGTAGCATGTTGAATTTGGTAGATGAGTTTGATAGTGATTTTAAGGAAGAATCGAGTAAGAAAAGGGCTAAAGTAGGTAAAGAGAAAACAAAAGATGTAAGTTTGAAAGGTAAGGTAACAAAAAAAAGCTGAGTCATCCAATGTTCTTTGACGCCTACATATTCGTTCATCCCCAAAAGACAGTTTGTGCAGCAATTCATTCGCTTAACGAGGCACAAAAAAATTGTATCCAGGAGATGGGCCTTGGCAGGTTATTGAACATGAATCTGGACTCAATACTATGGCATCTAGGGTATTTTGTAGTCGATAGGTTAGATGATGATAAACTAGAAATCAAGGTGAAAAAAGGAAAAATAAAGATAACAAAGCAATCTGTTTTTGAGACATTAGGGGTGTCTCTAGGTGGAAGTACGATTGATTCCCTAGCGGAACAAAAAGTTGAAGATCAGTTAGTGGTTAATTGGTTTGACCAATTTAAGAAAAGAAAAATTAAATCGACCAAAGTGATGAACATAATAGTAAGAAGTGATGAAGTTGATGACATTTTCAAACTAAATTTCGTAGTTTTAGTTGCAAATATAATGGGTAAAACAAAAGAAAGGGGAAAATGTGATCTTTCGATACTGAAACACATAAACCAGAACACAAATCTTAATAGAATTGATTGGTGTGACTATATAATGAAATGTTTAAAAGGATGCAAGGAAAAATGGGTGAAGAATAAGTCAACAACTTATTTTGTCGGGACAATCACCTTCTTGATAGTAAGTGTAATTTAGTACTTGTATGTAAGATGATATTCACTAATGAACACTGTTTTTTTAGTAATTAAGAATGTTTCATTCTAATGAAAACTATTATTATTTCATGCGATTTCACATGGATGTAAATTGATATTCACTAATTAACACTTTTTGTATATGCAGCTTCTTTTCGTGGATTCCACGAAATGTAAAAAAATGACAGTGAACAGGTCAAGGCCAGTTATAAGTAATTGGAACACTTCTTTGTTGAAGCAGAGGGAGGGATTTGGTGGGTTTGACACAACCACCCTTAGTGAACCATACATCCCACCATCAGACGATGAGGAGATGGATACGGAGATTGACGATGTACAAGAAGATGAAAGCGTGCAACATGATGCTCCAAAAACGGAGGAGGTATAGAATAGACATTTAATAAAAGTAAAAATTGTGTAACTTTTATCCTAATATTATTATTTCAATAATATGACAGGGTTGTGTTGAACACATGCAATCAATATTGAACAGGGTAATTGAGAATACACATGAGCTGGTGAAAGTATCGAAAGATTCATATATGGTGTTTCAAAACAGCGTGAGAACTGGGGACTGGGTTGAAAAGGTGAAGATGTTAGATGATGTGCTAAAGGATATGAAAGAAAATGTTAAAGGTAATGATAAAGATTGATGCTATTCTAATGAACGTAATCTTTTGCTAAACATTGAATTATGTAGTAAGTAGTTATTTATAATAATTAGGTACATAAATGTTGTAACAGTAACCCATAATATTTTGGTAACAAACGTGGGGGTTGTGTGGTGGGGTATGTTTATAAGTCGGGACGGTGTGATGGTTGTAATTTTTGGGGTATGTATTTTAGGCAATGATGGGTAGTGAATGTATAATAACTGTTATTATTTGTTGGGTGACTTTTAGTTGACTAAAAAGTAAACTAGGTTAAATAGTAATACATTTTTATAAAATGTTCATTAATGCTAATAAATTATAACGCTTGTGATTATTTACATTAAACCATTAGGAAAATCTGAAAAGGTCAATCTGGCAGAAAACAGCACAGAAAAGGACGATATGTTTGAAAAACCTAATAATGTTGATCCGTACGGTTCTCCTAACGTACATGGTTGTGACATTATTAGTCTGTCGACACAAATGTCACCGGGGTATCGTAGTGCTTTGGAAGAAACAATGAATAAACTTAAAGCCCATGGTTTCCGGGATGACATACCGGTGACAGAAGTGTCACCGGGCTACTATAGGGCTTTGGAAAAAGCGCTCATTATACCTAAAGATACAGGTTTTCGAACTGATATACCGGTCACACAAGTGTCACCGGGTTATTATAAGGATATGGAAGAAGCGATGGATACTGCTATGAAGGGGAGATCACGTGCTCATTCAGAAAATAACAGGAATGACGTGCCAAGCTTTAGTCTTGGCCTAACACAAGAGTTTGACAACGTAAAAAATGATGGTGATGTTGTTAATCGATTGGTTCATGATCAGAATGAAACGGTTATCGATAACCAAAAAGATATAGTAAAACCAAAAAATGAACCTATTGTTACACAAAAAAGGACGTCAACACTAACTATTAACTTATCTGATCAACTACGTTCACCATTTGCACACGGGGTTGTTGATATTGAAAAAAAAACTAACTACTGAAGAAAAAAAAGTGCACATTTACATTATGAAGGCGAATTTGAATTATAAGTAAGTGTGTTTATTTTAATTTTTATTGTTTGTGAATTTTAAATAACAAATAACGTTTGACCCAATGCAGTGAAGTAGTATTTATGACAAAGGATGAACACCAAATGATGACAGGACCTGTTGAGTGTTTGCAACACAAGGTCCATTTTTAAGTGAAGTACTAAACACATGGTATGCGTTGTTAAACATACAAGAGGTGATTAGAGCACCGGAATCACCGTATAGATTGTTTTTCCCTGCAACGCAGGGTATAATGAGCATTGATGAACGTATAAGATCTTTAACACATGTACTAGGTGAGATGATGCATAAAGACGCTCACCTTATGAAATTAAGAACAATAGACATGGTACGTTCGAATCTTGTCTTAATACAAATGAAATCACACACATGAACCCTAACGAACGTTTAGTTAATTAATAAATTCACCAGATGAACACTAATGAACACTGAATAAATTGACAAACAAATTTTTACTAAAAACATGCAGGTATTCTTCCCGGTGATGTATATTACTACTTATTTGATTTGCTTTGATTTAAAGCATGGAACAATTGAAATAATAGACAACATGAGTTATGATCAACCGATTAGATTGAAGTATGAAGGGTTGCCGGAAAATGTGGTAAGCTAAAAAGAGCTTTCATGTTTTATCACTATTTTGATCATTACTGAACTAAGCAAGTTTAATTGTAGAAAATGGATTCATACATTACATGAAGTACGTTGATCATCCAAAAGCCCATAAGTTGGAGGCTGCAAAACCAGTATTGCTTAATATGAGTTGGAAATCACGAGGCAATAAACAAGAAAAGGATGTCTTTCTTATGCGACATATGGAGACCTATATGGGCGGTGGGACATCAAATTGGTGTTCTGGTTTGGAAGCTGAAGGACGACGTCTTAAAACTCTATTGAAAAAATTGAGGGAGCGCTACACTATAAAAATGTTGATATCAGAACATAACATTTTTCGTAACAAAGTGTTGAAAGAAACTGAAGAAAGTGGCTAAAAATCTTGATGGAAAAATTTATTTCGTATAATCTTTTTTTGACATTCATGTTTTGTCGCAATTGTTAAGACGTTAGTTTTGAAACCGATTTTTTATTTATTTATGTTTGGATCTATAAGGTTCGAGTGACAAATTAGTAACACTTATTTATGTTTGGGTAACACTTTTTTGCGTTTAAGTTAAGACATTCATTGTTGAACAACTTGTTTCTGTTAACGCAACTGTTACTAAGGAATATTGGTTTATTTTCCATAAGTTGAAAGTAATTGACGGCATTAGTAGTTAAAATGTAATAAATAGTTATTATACAAACAACATCATATAAAGACAAATAAATCATTATACACCATCTAATGGGTTGGAATGATCGTGTACACACGTAAAGTCATAAAATAACAGTTCAAGAATACGTAATTAAAAAAGGGGTTGTTTGGTCACGAATATATGATTGATAGAATGTAATCAAAAGTTAAAGGCATATAATTCACAAAATAACATATTTGCAATGAACACCACAAATAATGAAAACATAGTCTACAACTTAAACAATGAACATACGTGTGAAAAAACACCTTAAGGTGAAGCAAAAGATTCATTTTATAAAATTAAAGGCTTTAAAATTTCATCCTTTTTGACGTTTTGATGCTGATGCGGCTTTGTAAGTTGAAGGTCCTCCACATGTTCGCGAGTTGTGCCCGACCTCCAAACAAACTTGACATTTTTTGCCATCTTCTTTCGCCTTTTCTATTTCCTTCTCACCAGGACCTTTCAATCTCTTACCCGTCCCATATCCTTTATTTCTAATACCTGTAGGAACATCTACTTGAACATCAGTTTGTGCATCACCAACTAATTCACCAAATCTAGCAGCCTTGCCTTTATTTTTTGATTGTTCATCACGTACCTTTTATTTAAACTAACTAGTTAATTCATTAAGCCTTGTGAGAAACTCATCAAGTGTGTTCGGGGATGAACGAAATCTAGATATACATGATTCAACATCTAACATTGCTTTGGCGACAGATTGGTTCGAACTATCGTTCTGCATTCCATATCGATATCGACTATAAAGTGTATCACGTGGCATTAGGTTAGACCTCCATCGTCTTAATATGTATTTTTCAGGTATCTCTGTTATGTGTTCAGAATTAAAAACACAAAATACATGTCGACATAAATATCCATGCTGCCTAAAAAGATTACAACTACATACTACAGTGTCGCCATCTGCGTTATATCTGACCTGCACGTCGAATGAAAAATTTAAAATATTATAAAAATGTAAACGAAATTAATTAATACGTCCATGTAAGTAATATTACCTTAAAATCACCAACAAATTTATCGTGTTTGTTATAATGTTTGATAATAAAAACCCCAGGTTCTGCGTCATACCCTGTAGTCTTCAGGGCCAGTCCAATTAATTTTTAGGCCCTGGGAAAAATCTTAAAAATGGGCCTCCCCAAGTAACCTTTTTTTCCAAATAACTAAAAAATTTCCGCCAAATTAAAAATGCCACCACAATCCCCAAGTTAAATGTCCGGATTGGACCCTATTTTCAATGTTCCATTGGACTTATCTTGATTCAGATGACTTTGCATGTATATATACACAGGCTGATTTTTTAAAAATGGGCCCTTAAATTTTGTGGGCCCTGGGCGACCGCCCTTATCACCCATGCTCAGGGACGGCCCTGGTAGTCTTAGGTGAACATGAATACATTCCTCTAATTATTTCATATTGTACCTTCCTGAAAAAACTTATTGTGTATATTGATGACGCATGACGCTCAATACGGAGTTGGGTTTCCATTTTTGGTTTTTTTGTTGTGTCTTCAAAGTCATCTCGACATTGTTTATATCTTTGTTTTTCCATTGCAGCCTCAAAACAAAGCATGAACTGCACCAACGTATTCCCAAAGTGTAAGAATTTACGAAACATTGAATTTGAACTCTCTGACCGTGAAGTGGTTCTCATCAAACAATACATTGGTAGATGTTTAAAATACGCAGGAATCCTTTGTTGCCTAATATTGAACATATCACCAAGCCACTTGTGTTGCTGTAATGAAAATTCCGATATTAATTTGTCCCACCGTCTCTCAAACTCTGTTGTACTAATGTTAGCATTCCATACAAGCTTATGCAAACGTTTGCTGATCTCCTTATTGTCTTGATTATCACCAGTGATCTGTAATGAACACATAATTGATTAGAAGAACACATGTTCATGATTGAACACTGACTTGAATACATTACATCATTTTGAAGGATGTGTGCAGATAGAATATTATATCTTTAAAGGAAGTTTGTTCATTATATGCCACATAAAGAATCTATGGTGAGATTCGTTAAAAACAGTTGGAACAGCTTGCTTCATTGATGGATCCTGATCTGTAACAACAATATGAGGTTGCTTAACATGGGCTTTTAGAAAGGCCTCTAACAACCAAACAAAAGAGTTAATAGACTCATTTTTTAGGAGTCCAGCACCAAAATTAACTGATTTGTTGTGATTATTAACACCGGTGAATGGGACAAAAACCATTCCATATCTGGTAATAAACACATGAAAAAAATTAATTCACCCATAAGCAAAATTAAAACATTATATACTAAAAATTGATTGCATACATGTTGGTGCGGAAGGTAGCGTCGAATGCCAAAACATGACCAAACTCCGTATAGTTAAACTTTGATACTTCATTAGCCCAAAAAATACCACCAAGTTCGTTTTCATCGCACATGTAATCGAAAGAGAAATTTGGGGCATGTTGTTTTCTGTTAGAAAGCATGTTAACGACCATCTGTGCATCTGCATTACCAATGTATTTGTTTATATCTCGCCTACAATTTTTATAATCAACCTTTGTGCCGTTTACCACATCATACCCCCTTTTAGTGATGCTTGTAACCTATGTGCGACTGTCGGACCAATATTACACGTTGACGCTTGTTGTAAAAAATCTTCATCACCGAATTGTAGTTGTCTACTACTACGTAACAAATGTTTGTTGACTTCAGTAATTAGCGGACGGTTGTGAACCTCTTTAAATTCATACAATTTATATGAACATGTGCCTCTAACTAGCCTAAGTTTTATGCCCGCCTTACAATTCGTGACACTAATCTTACAATTACGAGGTTTCGCTTTTCCTACGTCGACTTGTAGAGTGTCAAGGTTTTGTTTTTTCCTAGGTACACCAGCTTAACTACACAGAAAATACCTAACTGTAATCTCATCATGAACATTCTTGCGAGTTGTTGATTTACGAGTACTAAACCCAGCTTCTAAAGCATACCGGGAGTACATAATTTCTGCCTCATCAAGAGAATTAAAAATAGAATCAACCACTGGCTTGATTTCGTCAGATACATTAGGAACCCAAGACTTGGTCCCGTCTGGTCTTTGCCTCATAGTGCTATTTAGTGATTCAATTTCTACATCCGGATTAACACCTGCATATAATGAAGATATAAAACGTTACATGCAGATGAATGGTAAATCCCGTAAAAAAATCTAATATCAGAATCATAAGCGGTAATGTTCATTGGTGAATGTTCACAATAAAAGCAATCATTAGTAATGAATGCGAAAACAAAAACGATATTGAAACCTAATCTTTTACAAAAAAAAATCGATTTAACATTCAGACAGAAAATTTGGTAGTGTAAATTAAATTTGTTCATTACTGTCGTTTACATTATTTAATTAAAAATAACAACATATAAATAAATAAACTCACTTTGTTCATTCTTGCCCTCAAGGTCGTTATTATTAGATGATGCACTTCAAAGGTTAATACAATCTTCAGAAGCAGCACTATATGTTGACATCTTCAAAGAATTCAAATTGGTAAATGACTTACAACGTTTGAAAAATCGATTACCAAATCTGCGCTAATAAATAAATAAACACTCAGATTGATGAACGCCTTTAATTATATAACATCGTCGATTATTGAATACTGCAAATACCTGCACTTCTTGGACGAACAAAAGGTAGACGACGACTGATTTTTTTTGGCCGAAATAGGGTTATAATTCGGTGGTTAATGATTTTGCATGATAATAGGATTGTAGCTTAAAACTCATGCTGGAAAACGATTTTGATTCCTATTTTATGATAAATGCTATATTTAAATAAAATATTGATTTACTTAAATACCCTTCTAAGATTAAATTCAGATAAGATTAATCCAAGTGCTATAAACATGTTCGCGCAGTTCTCGCAATTTTAGTGGTTCTCGCATGAACCGCTCTCTATGTTTATATATATATATATATATATATATATATATATATATATATATATATATATATATATATATATATGTTGTGTAGAATTAAAATCAGAACCGATTTAAGGTGTAGAACCCGCAGAACCAAATATGGACCACTAGATTATTAAACTAACGGTTGAGATTTAGTATGATCTTTTTGTAAATAAAATCAATTAAAATTATAATAAAAAACAATTATAAGGGTAAAATTGGTATAAAAAAATAAGCCTTTTAAAACTCACAAACCGTTCCCTCTCTCCTCATTTAATATTGTTTCCTTACAACCCTAGACAATTCCTCTCTCTTCCCCACCTATATGTTTTTCTCTGCCTCCCCTCTTTCTCTTCAAATCAGGGTTCTTTCAAGTTCAAGTAAGTTTATAGTATTTTTCATTCAATTTCCGGCCAGTTATTGTTTGTGTTGGTACAGTTGCAGTCGATGGCCTAAAAAGAAGGTCGCATCAGATGTGTAGTGAGGACGGTTCGGTGAGATCGGAAACGGAAATGAAGGTTACGCGGCACCGGTTACGGAGAAGGAGAAACAGATTAAGTGTCTGAGCGCGACGGAAATGGAGTCGGCGGTGGCGGTAGTTGGATCTGGGTGTGAAGATGGTTACATGGTTATTAGATCGAAGAGATGCACTTACAATAAGCAGTAAATGTAACACCTCAAATTTTAAACAAAAAACATTTGCCCAAAATAAAACATTTTTCATAAATAGAAGAACTATCCCAAAAATATGGATTTACAAAAACCTTTGGTATGAATCAGAGTATAAAGTTTCGGTGTTACAAAATATATCAAAACCAAAGCTAAGCATAAATCCAATCTAAAGTTCTTCTACTCTAGGTCCCGCAACTCTATCCGTGCGAACCTAAACCTTCGATCCCGAACCTGAGTACATAGCAAAACAAAACAAGGAGTACGTGAGACAAAAACGTCTCGTGAGCTACATGGGTTTAGACCCGATAATAAAATGAATGTCACATTTCATATAACCAATCAATATACATATATATATCCAACTATCCAGTCTAGTCACCTTAGTGTGACCCTATCAATCTTGCTTACTTAGCAATCACAACTAACGTGGATGAGTCGATGGGAATTCACCCCAACTGCCCCTCACTCCACACCTCATGACCGGGAGTATCCCGTGACATCGCATAACTAACGTGGATGAGTCGATGGGAATTCACATGGGAATTCACCCAACTGCCCCTCACTCCACACCTCATGACCGGGAGTATCCCGTGACATCGCATAACTAACGTGGATGAGTCGATGGGAATTCACATGGGAATTCACCCAACTGCCCCTCACTCCACACCTCATGACCGGGAGTATCCCGTGACATCGCATAACTAACGTGGATGAGTCGATGGGAATTCACATGGGAATTCACCCAACTGCCCCTCACTCCACACCTCATGACCGGGAGTTGCCCGTGTCATCTCATGACTAACGTGGAAGAGTCGATGGGAATACGCCCAACTGCCCCTCAATCCACAACTCATGATCGGGAGTAGCCCGTATCATCACATCATCTCAATCTCATCATAACCCTATGGTTATGCAAATCTAGCTCTTTGCTAGCACTTTCATCATCCTCAAGTTAGTTCAATACTATCATAGGTATAACTAACTATCAACTACTAGTCTATACAATTAAGCAAATAGACCATAACACAAGTAATGAAAATTATTTAACAGGGCTATGTACTCAGTAAATTCCACACGTACTCACCTTAGCAACAAAGATGCTCCAACTGTGTTCTTGACACCAAAGCTCTTGCTTCACAATTTCACCGACTTTCCAAGATGTCACCGAAAGCCTAAACAATGATCATACAATGATCAACATCACAATCTACTATCAATGTGTTCATCTATCTCTAGATAACACACATCAATCCATTTCCCCCAAATATGATGATTACCAAACCCTAGGTTTAACCAACCCTTAAGATTCTTACAAATCTTAACCATACACTTGATTTCCTTATTAATATACCATCTATTAAGTGTATACAACATTTATATCACCATAATCTATAACCCCAAGAACTAGGGTTTCAACCCCAAGCTTCTAAACCCATAGATCTAAAGCTACAACTACCAAGGATTGAAGATATACCTTAAATCTTCAACTAGGAGTGAAGAATCACAAGATTTGATGAAGAAATCGACTCCAATTGATGCTTGACACCCAAAATCGTTCACAAGTTCGAAGAGAGAAAAACTAGGGTTTCACTTGGCAATAAATGAGCCAAATCCCGACTTTAATGCTGCCAGACACAAGTTCACGACGCGACCATAGTTCGCGTCGCGAACTCTCCTTCTACACGCATACTTAGCGATCGTTATCTAGTCGCGAACTACTTAGCGACACATGGCCAAACTCCCTGGAGAAAGTTCCCGATCGGGAACTTATAGTTCGCGCCGCGAACTCCTGATGGCAGCAAGGCTGCACTTTTTCCAACTTGTCTCGACCCGGTTTCGCCCGTAACTTTCTCGTACGGTGTCCAAACGACACGAAACCAATTCCCACGTAATTTATATGATTTATCCATAATTATCATATTTTTATACAATTTATTTATTTACAAATTCGGGTCGTTACAACTATCTACCCCTTAAGAAGATTCCGTCCTCGGAATCTCATCATAGTTCACGAAGTTCGGGTATCTTTTCCGAATCTCATCCTTGACTTCCCAAGTCAAGTTCGGTCCAAGGGAATGCTTCCACTTGACCAACACCAACTCAATCTCTTTATTTCTAAGTTTCTTGGTCTTTGTCTCTAATATTGCTTCGGGTTCTTCAATTAACCGATTCGGGGCATCAACCCGCAACTCTTGCAACGGAATTATGTTTTCAACTTCACCCACGAACTTCTTTAAATAACTTACATGAAACGTATCGTGAACACCTTGAAGTTCGGGTGGAAGTTCCAACTTAAAAGCTTGAAGCCCGACCCGTTTCAATATTTTAAACGGTCCAACATACCTTGGACTTAACTTTCCCTTTTTACCAAACCGCATCACACCTTTCCAAGGTGACACTTTCAACATCACCATATCACCGACATCCAAGTCGTATGGTCTTTTCTTTAAGCCCGAATAACTTCGTTGTCTATCTTGGGCGACTTTCATGTTGTTTTGAATAATACCAATCTTTTCATTTGTCACTCTCACGATCTCGGGACCCGTGAGTTTCGTCTCTCCCGCTTCCAACCAACAAGATGGAGTTCTACATTTTCTACCATACAACGCCTCGTAAGGCGGCATCTTGATAGTCGAGTGATAGCTATTATTATACGAGAACTCGACTAACGGTAAATGTTCATCCCATTTACCACCGAAATCCAACACACACGATCTCAACATATCTTCGACCGTTTGAATCGTTCTTTCACTTTGACCGTCGGTTTGCGGGTGATAAGCCGTGCTCAACCGCAACTTTGTACCCAACTCTTCTTGTAATGACCGCCAAAATCTCGAGGTAAACCTCGCGTCTCTATCGGACACAATCGATAACGGAACCCCGTGGAGTCGAACCACTTCATCAACATACAACTTAGCCAACTTCTCAAGTGGCAATGTTTCCCGAATTGCTAAAAATAACGCACTTTTGGTCAACCGGTCAACTATGACCCAAATGGCATCGTGACCTCTACTCGTCTTCGGTAAACCTACTATGAAATCCATAGTTATATCTTCCCACTTCCCGGCCGGTACAATTAATGATTGAGCTACCCCATACGGTACTTGATGCTCGGCTTTCACTTGTGCACACGTGGCACACTTAGAGATATACTTGGCCACTCTCGCCTTCATTCCGGGCCACCAATAAACCCGTTTCATATCTTGATACGTCTTTGTACTTCCCGGGTGAATCGAATACTTCGATTTGTGCACATCATACAACAACTCTTTTCGGATACCACCGAACTTAGGAACCCAAATACGGCCGCCTACGGTCTTCAACCCTTGTGCATTTTCGAGAAAATGTTGGTTCTTACCTAACCGTTCTTGTCTTAACTCGTCTTTTCCCATAACTTCTCGTTGGGCATTCTTGATTCTTTCGATAATACTCGAGACAACTTCTATACGTGATAACATTCCTCGGTTCGGATTTTCATAAACCTTTCGGCTCAAGGCATCGGCCACCACGTTCGCCTTCCCCGCATGATACACAATCTCACAATCATAATCGGCAATCAACTCGATCCACCTTCTTTGTCGCATATTAAGGTCTTTTTGTGTAAACACATATTGCAAACTCTTATGATCCGTGTACAATGTACACCGAGTGCCATACAAATAATGCCTCCACAACTTCAAGGCAAAAATAATCGCCGCCAATTCCAAGTCGTGTGTTGTGTACCTTAATTCCGCATTCTTCAATTGTCGCGAGGCATACGCGATCACCTTTCCTCTTTGCATCAACACACAACCGAGCCCTTGATTCGAAGCATCACTATAAACCACAAAATCTTCCATACCATCCGGTAACGTAAGGATCGGCGCGTTACATAACTTTTCTTTTAACAACTTAAACGCCTCTTCTTGCTTCTTTTCCCACACAAACTTCTCACTTTTTCTCGTTAACTTCGTGAGTGGAATCGCGATTCTCGAGAAATCTTGTATAAATCTTCGGTAATAACCGGCTAATCCAAGAAAACTTCTAACCTCGGTAGGAGTCCTCGGAGGCTCCCAATTTGACACCGCTTCAATCTTGGACGGATCAACCTTAATACCATCACACGTCACCACGTGACCTAAGAATTGCACTTCCCGCAACCAAAACTCACACTTTGAAAATTTAGCATACAACTTCTCCCGTTTTAACACATCTAACACAAGTCTCAAATGACCTTCGTGTTCTTCTTCGGTTTTTGAATAAATCAAAATGTCGTCAATAAACACGATCAAAAACTTATCAAGAAACGGTTTACAAACCCGATTCATCAAATCCATAAAAATAGCCGGTGCGTTGGTAAGACCAAACGGCATCACTAGAAATTCATAATGACCATAACGTGTACGAAAAGCCGTCTTCTCGGTATCGCCTTCTTTCACCCGAACTTGGTGATAACCCGACCTCAAATCGATCTTTGAGAAATAACTAGCACCTTGCAATTGGTCGAATAAGTCGTCAATTCTCGGCAACGGGTAACGGTTCTTAATAGTTACCTTATTCAACTCTCGGTAGTCAATACACATTCTCATCGAACCGTCTTTCTTTTTAACAAATAACACCGGTGCACCCCACGGTGACGAACTCGGACGAATAAAACCTTTATCTAACAATTCTTGCAATTGGGTCATCAATTCCCGCATCTCGGTGGGAGCTAAACGATAGGGAGCACGGGCAATCGGCGTCGCCCCCGGAACTAAATCAATTTTAAATTCAACTTGTCTCTCCGGTGGCAAACCGGGCAAATCATCGGGAAATACCTCGGGGAAATCCCGAATAATTTTGACATCATCCATCGACTTCTTTTCTTTCCGACCATCTAATACATATGCAATAAACGATGCACAACCTTTTGATATACTTTTCCTCGCCTTAATAGCGGTAATCACATTAGGCATGTGATGTCGTTTCTCCCCGTATACATACACTTTCTCGTTCTCGGGTGTCCTAATCGACACAATTTTCTTCCCACACAAAATCTTGGCTTGGTGCATACCCAACCAATCCATACCAATAACCACATCAAACGCCCTAATTCCCATGGGCAACAAATCCACCTTAAACTTTCTACCGTCTATCTCTAGTTCACAATTTCTATAAATACATTCAACCATAGACGTTTTCCCGTCGGCTACTTCTATTTCATAAACCTCGTCTAACATTTCGGACGGCACATTCAATTTACAACCGAACTCATAAGACACAAACGAATAATTAGAACCCGAATCAAACAAAATATGAGTTGGCAAGGAGTTAATGAATAGAGTACCTGACACCACATCGTGTGCCTCCTTCGCCTCCTCTCGGGTGAGTTGAAAGGATCGTCCCTTCACCTTGGCCGGTTCCACCTTCTTTTGAGCCGTGGACACCATCGACTCGATTCCCTTCTTTGGGCACACATTGCTATAGTGCCCCTTCTCGTGACACGAGAAGCATTCAACATCGGCCAACGACTTGGCCCTACAATCTCGGGCTATGTGCCCCGCCCTTCCACAATTAAAACAAGATTTCGACTCTCCTCGGCACCCGCCGGTATGAGTCTTCCCGCACTTCTTGCACGAGCCAACACTACCTTGCTTAGAGAAGCTCGAGGTGAACTTCCCTTTCTTGAACGAACTAGAGCCGCTCTCGGCTTTCCTTTTCTCGCCCACATGGGCCCTCTCGGCAACACGTGCCACATTCACCTCCTCCACACCCCGGGCGGCACTAATGGCCTCATCTAGAGAAGCCGCCCTCTTCACCTCCAATTGGTAGTCCCACGGTAACCCACTAGCATACCGGACCACCCTCAACCTCTCATCCGAGTAGGTTTTAGCAACAAACGGGAGCAATCCCGTGAATTCCCTCGAATATTCCTCCACCGACATATCACCCTTTTTGAGGGTCACGAACTTTTCGTGCATCTTTTCCAAATCCCTTTCGGGACAAAATTTCTTTTTCAATCTCGCGGTGAACTCGTCCCACGACATCTTCTCAATCACCTCCCTCCCTAGGGTCTCATATACGATGTCCCACCAAACCATCGCATCTTCTTTTAGCAATTGTGACGCATACGTCACCATATCGGCATCCTTACATTTACTACTACCGATCACCCTCTCGGTTTCCCGGATCCACCTCATGGTTACTTTCGGGTCCGAACTACCCGAATACACATTTGGCTTACAAGCCATGAATGATTTAAACGAACACCCTTCTTTCACAACGGGCTTAGCCCTTGCATCACTTTGGCCACCCGTGGAGGACTTCCCTTCCCCGGTGCCACTACCTCCGGTTTTCTCATCCGACTTAGCCTCGGATTCCCGGTCTCCACCCGACCTTTCACGGTCTCCAATAATTCGGTGCACTTCCTCGGCCACCGTTCCCTTGATTTGGTCGATAATAGTTTGGAGATCCGCCATGGTCACCGGAGTTCTATTAGCTCCGACCTCCGATTCATCAACCCGATGCATTGATGGTTGACTTTCTTGCTCATCCACCCTCTCAATAGGAGGTACTTCCTCCTCCCGGTTCTCCGGGGCTTTCCCACTTCTACGAGTGTTCACCATTTCTTTCGATCAAGACTATACGAAAGACATTAAACATTTAGTACCTTGTGTACAACCCATTAGTCGCGTACGACTCAATACTCAAAATCATATCAAATTCTTCGGTCCCCTAGGTTCAACCCTAAACTTAATATAAAGTCTCAAGGTCAACCTATGATCTTAAGGAATCTCATATTCCTAATGCTACAGTCTAAGACTAGGATGGTCATCCAACCTAATTCACTTAAACTATAGCTCTGATACCAAGTTGTAACACCTCAAATTTTAAACACAAAACATTTGCCCAAAATAAAACATTTTTCATAAATAGAAGAACTATCCCAAAAATATGGATTTACAAAAACCTTTGGTATGAATCAGAGTATAAAGTTTCGGTGTTACAAAATATATCAAAACCAAAGCTAAGCATAAATCCAATCTAAAGTTCTTCTACTCTAGGTCCCGCAACTCTATCCGTGCGAACCTAAACCTTCGATCCCGAACCTGAGTACATAGCAAAACAAAACAAGGAGTACGTGAGACAAAAACGTCTCGTGAGCTACATGGGTTTAGACCCGATAATAAAATGAATGTCACATTTCATATAACCAATCAATATACATATATATATCCAACTATCCAGTCTAGTCACCTTAGTGTGACCCTATCAATCTTGCTTACTTAGCAATCACAACTAACGTGGATGAGTCGATGGGAATTCACCCCAACTGCCCCTCACTCCACACCTCATGACCGGGAGTATCCCGTGACATCGCATAACTAACGTGGATGAGTCGATGGGAATTCACATGGGAATTCACCCAACTGCCCCTCACTCCACACCTCATGACCGGGAGTATCCCGTGACATCGCATAACTAACGTGGATGAGTCGATGGGAATTCACATGGGAATTCACCCAACTGCCCCTCACTCCACACCTCATGACCGGGAGTATCCCGTGACATCGCATAACTAACGTGGATGAGTCGATGGGAATTCACATGGGAATTCACCCAACTGCCCCTCACTCCACACCTCATGACCGGGAGTTGCCCGTGTCATCTCATGACTAACGTGGAAGAGTCGATGGGAATACGCCCAACTGCCCCTCAATCCACAACTCATGATCGGGAGTAGCCCGTATCATCACATCATCTCAATCTCATCATAACCCTATGGTTATGCAAATCTAGCTCTTTGCTAGCACTTTCATCATCCTCAAGTTAGTTCAATACTATCATAGGTATAACTAACTATCAACTACTAGTCTATACAATTAAGCAAATAGACCATAACACAAGTAATGAAAATTATTTAACAGGGCTATGTACTCAGTAAATTCCACACGTACTCACCTTAGCAACAAAGATGCTCCAACTGTGTTCTTGACACCAAAGCTCTTGCTTCACAATTTCACCGACTTTCCAAGATGTCACCGAAAGCCTAAACAATGATCATACAATGATCAACATCACAATCTACTATCAATGTGTTCATCTATCTCTAGATAACACACATCAATCCATTTCCCCCAAATATGATGATTACCAAACCCTAGGTTTAACCAACCCTTAAGATTCTTACAAATCTTAACCATACACTTGATTTCCTTATTAATATACCATCTATTAAGTGTATACAACATTTATATCACCATAATCTATAACCCCAAGAACTAGGGTTTCAACCCCAAGCTTCTAAACCCATAGATCTAAAGCTACAACTACCAAGGATTGAAGATATACCTTAAATCTTCAACTAGGAGTGAAGAATCACAAGATTTGATGAAGAAATCGACTCCAATTGATGCTTGACACCCAAAATCGTTCACAAGTTCGAAGAGAGAAAAACTAGGGTTTCACTTGGCAATAAATGAGCCAAATCCCGACTTTAATGCTGCCAGACACAAGTTCACGACGCGACCATAGTTCGCGTCGCGAACTCTCCTTCTACACGCATACTTAGCGATCGTTATCTAGTCGCGAACTACTTAGCGACACATGGCCAAACTCCCTGGAGAAAGTTCCCGATCGGGAACTTATAGTTCGCGCCGCGAACTCCTGATGGCAGCAAGGCTGCACTTTTTCCAACTTGTCTCGACCCGGTTTCGCCCGTAACTTTCTCGTACGGTGTCCAAACGACACGAAACCAATTCCCACGTAATTTATATGATTTATCCATAATTATCATATTTTTATACAATTTATTTATTTACAAATTCGGGTCGTTACAGTAAAGAAAACATTTTCATATTGATTGATCCATTTCAATCGATATCATAAAGTTGAATTTTTTTCATATACGTGTTTGTCTTTTTCTGTACTGGTTGCCTACTCATCTTTTTTACATTTATGTGTTTTTTCATTAAGAGGCTTGTATCAATGGCTATGGACAAACATGATAAAGAAAACGAAATGGCTTCACTCCTTCTTTTAGACCTTTATTTTGATATCATCAGTTCTACACAAATAAAACAAGGTTTTTCATGCTTCTAGATTCTACAAATCAAATGTCAGTTACGTTAAGACAAGCTTCAAAAGGGTAGAAACACACAAATCTCATAATAGGAACATACGTATTCATGTATGTATTTGGTAGTGATTGTGATGGTCTATTCTTGGGGTATACATGTATGTATTTGTATTCAAAAAAAATTATGATTTTTTTGGAAGCAATTGTGGTAATATACATGTATGTATTTGGTTGTGATTGTAGATGGTCCATCTTTGGGTACACGTTTATGTATTTGTTTGGGTTATACTTGTATGTATTTAATGTATAAAGATTGTATCCAGGTAATACACCAATGTATTGATTATTATACATATATGTTTGAGTTGTATATTTATTATGTATAATGATTGTTTGGGTTATACATATATGTTTTTATAATATATAATCATAATTAGTCGGTTATACATGAATGTAAGATACAAAAGTTTCCAAATAAACAAACTTTCATTATCGTAGGAATTCTTCATTAATATGGAAGTTAACAAATTAAGATTATAAATTTGAATTAAGCCGGTTATACATGAATGTATGATACAAAAGTAATCAAATAAACAAAATTCCATAATTGTAGGGATTCCCCATTAATACGGAAGTTACCAAATAAAGATCATTTACCAGAATAAAGAAAATATGCATTTACGTTTATACCCTTTAGAATTAAATAAAATAGAAATATTTTACTAAAATATGATTGGTGGAAAAAGGTTCTACGAGTTTTGTAGCTTGAATGGGTTCTGCAAATAATTGACCCATATATATATTGATGAGGTTAGTAGGGATTACCTATGTATGTATAGGTAAATATCACCTAAACATGAAGATGGGCTACTACAACCAAGCCCAAGTTGTCATCGCCTATCCATTGTCAGCGCATGTCCAAGTTGTCAGCGCCTGTCAAAGTTGTCATCGCCTATCCAAGTTGTCAGCGCCTGTCCAAGTTGTCAGCGCCTGTCAAAGTTGTCAGCGCCTGTCCAAGTTGTCAGCGCCTGTCAAAGTTGTCAGCGCCTGTCCAAGTTGTCGGCGCCTGTCTAAGTTGTCAGCGCCTGTCCAAATGGTCAGCGCCTGTCAAATTGTCAGCGCGCCTGTCAAGTTGTTAGCGCCTGTCCAACTGGTCAGCACCTGTCCAAATGGTAATGGTCAGCGCCTGTCAAGTTGCCATCGTCTGTCTTATTGGCTGACGTCCAGTCATAATGGCACTTCATGACTCCTTTATTACAGTCATAATAGTAAAGCGTTACACGATCATTGACACGCATCATAATGGCGCTTCATGACTGCTTTATTGTAGTCATAATGAGCCAACGTTCCATATACCTGAGGCCATATAAATACATGGCCTAACTCATTGTCAACGATACACTGAGTCAGATTCAAAAAGCCTTAAAACACAGAGTTCACGCACTCTTACTTTCACCTTCGCACTCAATCTTGATCACCCTAGGTTCGCCAAGAACTTGTTGGGTCTGCACTGTGATCATCGCAGGAGATCAAAGGTTGACGTCGCCTAATCTTCGTGTTTGACAATCGTTGCTCGAACATTGGCAACATCCGTGGGACACGTTTTTAAACGGCGTTTCACTTCTCAATCTTTTTTTTTTCAATAATCAACCGTTCCTATGGCGGATACACAGCCATCGCTGATCACTTCTTCATCGCCATTAATAACCACTACTGTGATTACCACTATACCCGAGGCGGTGATAACCTCGCCTGGTCCTATCATGGAACCGTACGTCGATTCTGAGTGGACGGTGTCGGATGTCAGGACACGAGGGTATCCCTCTTTAACAAGTCCACTTTTCTCCACAAGGCTGGTTGGATCAAGTTCGTTTACCTCACCACAGCCAGTGACGCCCATCCCTTCATGTCAGCCTCTTTTGTCCCACGGGACAAGCTCTCAGGAGGATGGCACGGATCCGGTCAGGCAACCTGTTTCCAACTTCCCACAGGCCGCTATGCCGGGGGTTCGGGAGGATCCAATTGTGGAGTTACTCCGCAGGTTGACTCAGAGTACTCAGCCGCCACCACCTCCTCCACCACCCACTTCATCGGACCTGTTGTCTCAATTGGTGGCGGCGTTACGCCCAGCACCGCAGCCAACGGTCGTGCAACCAATAGATCTGTTGTCACAATTATTGGAGCAGTTAAGACAACCACCCATTCACACCCCACCACCACCACCACCACCACACGATACATCTAATGATATGTTGCGCGTGTTGCAAGCACTCGTGGCAGCAGCCGCACCACCCCGAGCGGCCACTATGCCTTTGTCGGTGGTTAGTTCGAAGTTTTGTGACTGGGTGGCCAGATTCCCTCTCCCAGATAAACAAAAAGTTCCGTTCATAGTTGGTACTTACGACGGTACACGGGATCCCGATGACCACCTTGCTCTTTTTGAACAGGCCATTATGACAGAGAAATGGCTAGACCCAGTCGCTTGTCACATGTTCCCTGGCACGTTGCAGGGTTTCGCTCGTGATTGGTTTGCTGACTTACCGGAGAGGAGTATTCAAGACTTTGCAGATCTAAAGGCTAAATTTGTGACTCACTTTATCCAACAAAAGAAGCAGAAGAGAACTCATATAGAGGCACATTTGTTGCGACAAAGGGAAGGCGAGGGGTTACGCGACTTCATTCAGCGTTACACGCAGGAGTGCCAGAAAATTGTCGCATTACCCGAAAGCCAACAAATTTCGGGTTTTACCCTCTCCTTACTTCCAGGACAACTGCAAGAAAAGTTAATCAAGAGAACTCCAATTACTTTCAAAGAAGCCACGGACAGGGCATATTACTATCTAAGGTCAAAAGAAACTGTCTCCCTGACAAGAGAGGTAGGCGGCAAGTCATGGACCGACACGTCAGATCGCAGGCATGATGCTCTAACTGGTGACCATCAACGAGATGAAAGGAGCACCCGGAGGTTTGGCCCATACGATAAACATCCGTCTGAGCCTGCTCTTAGCAAAACACCAAAAGAAATCTTGATAACAGAGCAGGTGTGCGCTACCTTCACACCTCCACCCCAGATGGAGCATAGGTCGGGTACGAAAAACATGAATAAATACTGTGGTTTCCATGAAGATCATGGACACGACACGAATGTCTGTAGAGAGCTAAAAAGGGAAATCAGGCGGGCTTTGGAAGAAGGCAAACTAGAACACCTTGTCCCTGGCGCTAAGCAGCAAGCAAATAAACCTCCACTTAAGAAGAGTTATGCCTGGCAAAAGAAGGGGGAAGACACAGAACATCCCGGACCACCTGATGGTCATATCCTCATGATACATGAGGGAACCAATATTAACTGACCTATCAAGGTGCGATAGTCTTTACTGTCATTTTTTCCTTTATATTTTCAATACATGTTTCCAAGCACATGGAATGTCATGGTCATGCATGAAACTGGCGATAATAGCATTTGGTATGATCTTGTATCCCAATATTATCTCACAATATCATTTTTCTATGGTTTTTGCATAAACAAATAAATATTGAAGTAAGGATTCAATACAAAAAGCATAAGGCCACAATAGACATCTCAGTCTAAAGCCAAACATGCACTTTCATTACGTACAATGTTACAACTTGAACACGCATGTGCATGTACACAACTAAGAACATAGTTCAATACAACGTGTATGAAGCCAAGAAACACAACCTTGTCTGGCCAAATAACATACAATCATACTCGTCTTTTAATCTACTTGATAAAAGATAAGCACTTGTCACTGGGAAGCGACAATCCTCGCGAGTAAACAAAGTAAAGGTTAACCAACAAAAGTGCCATTGGCACAGTGTCACAGGCACAATATGAAGCATACATCAGAGATACCCAAATCTACCCAGGTCATGGGCATACAAAGGCATCCTGGGCCCTCAAGAAAGTGTCGTACGCACAACCAAATATACACATTGTCACGCACACCCAAGACGGTGGCATAGACACAACATCCATAATAAAAAGATAACAAACAAAAATGTTTTATTGGCTTGATCATCCAATAAAACACTATTTTTCAAAGCAAAGCAATGGACAAGCAAGTACGTACCTGTAAGGTAGCGAGCAACTTAGTTAAACCTGCATCAAGACATACAATTACAATTAGCAAGGAGTTAATTATTTCCAACATACAAAATAGTCTATAGTCTGCCGGCCCGAACATACCCTAAAACTGTCGGTCCCCCAAACCCAACCGTAAAACCGCCGGTCTAACTAAAGCCGCCGGTCTGATGCCGACGACGCCGGTATTAATCAACTTGCGATTGTCGTCCGCCCGTATCCGGTCTGCCTTGGACAGCCGGCCAATCGATCGACCGCCGGTCTGCTTGCAGCCGGTCCACTCGTGCATCACTTATCGACCGCCGGTCCACCGCAACCCTAAAACTGTCGGTCCTCCTAGCTCACGTGAAACTTCCGCAGCCGGTCTTAGCCGTCGGTCAACCTGTCGCTTCCCTAACCGCCGGTCGAACCTAACCCGCCTAAACCGCCGGTAAAAATGGGTCCCGCCGGTAAAATTGCTCTCGCTCGCCGCTACGGCCGCCGGTCTGGCCGCTGTTGCCGCCGGTCTGTTGCCGCCACCGGTCACACGCAACCCTGACCGCCGGTCCCTTGCGCCCGTCGGTCTCGCCTCTGAACAGCCGGTCTACCTAGGCTAAACCATAAACCCTAGACTGCTTGTCGATGCTTGTAACGTCGGCCTAGCGATCGAACTGCTTGTCTCACCTCTAGACAGCCGGACGTGCCGCTGCCGCCGGTCCAGGTCTTGCCACCAGTGAGGGTTGACAGCCGGTCAAAAAAAAAAAAAAAAAAAAAAAAAAAAAAAAAAAAAGAAGAGAAAAAAACCGGAAGAAAGCTTACGTGATAGTTACGACTCGCAAACGGTTGTTTTGGCAAATCCTAACTCGGGGGCATGATGAGGTTAGTAGGGATTACCTATGTATGTATAGGTAAATATCACCTAAACATGAAGATGGGCTACTACAACCAAGCCCAAGTTGTCATCGCCTATCCATTGTCAGCGCCTGTCCAAGTTGTCAGCGCCTGTCAAAGTTGTCATCGCCTATCCAAGTTGTCAGCGCCTGTCCAAGTTGTCAGCGCCTGTCAAAGTTGTCAGCGCCTGTCCAAGTTGTCGGCGCATGTCTAAGTTGTCAGCGCCTGTGCAAATGGTCAGCGCCTGTCCAAATGGTCAGCGCTTGTCAAATTGTCAGCGCGCCTGTCAAGTTGTTAGCGCCTGTCCAACTGGTCAGCACCTGTCCAAATGGTAATGGTCAGCGCCTGTCAAGTTGCCATCGTCTGTCTTATTGGCTGACGTCCAGTCATAATGGCACTTCATGACTCCTTTATTACAGTCATAATAATAAGGCGTTACACGATCATTGACACGCATCATATTGGCGCTTCATGACTGCTTTATTGTAGTCATAATGAGCCAACGTTCCATATACCTGAGGCCATATAAATACATGGCCTAACTCATTGTCAACGATACACTGAGACAGATTCAAAAAGCCTTAAAACACAGAGTTCATGCACTCTTACTTTCACCTTCGCACTCAATCTTGATCACCCTAGGTTCGCCAAGAACTTGTTGGGTCTGCACTGTGATCATCGCAGGAGATCCAAGGTTGATGTCGCCTAATCTTCGTGTTTGACAATCGTTTGCTCGAACATATATATATATATATATATATATATATATATATATATATATATATATATATATATATATATATATATATATATATATATATATAGTGTAAAATTAGAATCAAAACCATTTTAGGCTACAGAACCGGAAGAACTGTTTTGGACCAATCAGGATTAAGATAATTCCGGTTTTTTTAATTCCATTTATTTAAAACGTGAGGGGTAATATAGGTATTAGGATGTTGGTTTAAAACATGGTAACTGTTCAAAATTGTAACACCCGTATTTTTAAAACATCGTTTAAATCATTTAAAATACATTTTTTCCCAATATCTGACATATTATCCAAAATACAGTTTAACAAAAACTTTAAAACTTATATCAGAGTTTACAAAAATACGGTGTCACCGAGTATATCAAAACCATAGGCAACGGGATCTACCTACTAGCTCCCGAACTAAACATCTCTAGGCCACTTCTAGTGCAACCTTCTATCACTTCAAACCTGTACCTGAGTACATAGCCACAAAACAAACGTAGTACGTGAGACAAAATAGTCTCGTGAGATACATGGGTTTTAGACCCCAATAATAGACATTTCATAATTATATAAACGTATATATGAACTACATAAATACCGTCTAGTCACTCTTTTGTGACTCTAGCTACTTTGCTTTCCTAGCAAACATATCTAGTACCTAGACATATAGGTACCAGAAACCCAATCATATCTAGTACATAAACATATATGTACTAGAAGCATCAACCTGTCTAATACATAAACATATATGGATTAGAACCTAGCATACCTAGTACCAAACATATGCGTACTAGAAGCACAACCATATCTAGTACATAAACATATATGTACTAGAAGCACCAACATGTCTGATACATAAACATATATGTATTAGAACCTAACATACCTAGTACCAAACATATGCGTACTAGAAGCACCCGTGTGCTTAGTGTATAAACATATATACACTCGGTGTATAAACATATATACCACCGTCCAGTGACCGGGGGTCCCCCGCGTCACCACCATCTATCTCTTACCATAACCTAACAGTTATGACAGTCAAAGCCTTCGGCTATCACATCCAACATCAAACAAGTTAGTTATCTAATACTAACGACATATAATTAGTTCATCACAGTGTGAACGTACCTGTATGGTCCCATGGACCCGATCATAAGCAACCACAGTTACTTCTACATCTATGAACCCTATGAGGTCCATGCTTACTTTATACATAAGATACATTTCTTATCTATCGATAACATAATACTTTTATCTATTCCTTGACTATAATAGACAATTATTACTAGTCACATCATATTCTTTCTCATATATATTCGTTCTTTACTTTTATTAGTATATCTTACCAATAGGTACTCATTACTATAAAATCATTCCCAATTGCTTTACTAATAAATATTTATTAATAAAGGCTCCGTATACATTCTCTTAATCAATTATTTCATTATTGTTGCTCATTAACATAGATTCCATAATTACTTGGATCAATCATAATTTACTTCAAATTCATCAATCGTACTAGACACATTCTAGTATCACATTCTACATACTTTCATACATTTTCAACTACTATCTTTATCAAAATATTTGTTAATAAAGACTGATACAATATCATATGTACTTTCAAAATTAATTGCTATGTACCCAGTTTAAAAGTCTCATGTACTCACCTTAGCAATAAAGTGCTCCAACCGTATTCTTTCCGCCGGTTTCCTTGTTCCAACATTTCGGTCAACCGTCCAAGACCTCACCAAATGCCTAATACAATAATCACAAGATTATCAACATCACATTCTACCACCAATGTGTCCATTTATCTCTAGATAACACTTATAAACTCATTTCCCCCAGTTATGGTGATTTACCAAACCCTAGGTTAAACCAACCCTTAAGATTCTTACAAATCATAATCATACACTTGTTTCCTTTGTTAATATACCATCTATCAAGTGTATACAACATTTATTCACCAAAAACCATAACCCCCAATTACTAGGGTTTCAAACCCAACCATCCAAATACATAGATCTTAAGCTACAAAGATCAAAGAGTGAAGATATACCTTTAATCTTCAACTAGGAGTGAAATCTATCAAAGATTTGAGAAGAAATCAACCAAGATCTGCACTAGAGCTCCAAAAATCGCCAAAGAGGTTTCTAGGGTTTGAAAATGGCACAAATGGCTGAAAACCCGATTTTAATGCTGCCAGACAAAAGATCACGACGCGACCATAGTTAGCGTCGCGAACTCTGCGACTCCCCATAGTTCACGATCGCTAACACATCGCTAACTACTTCGCGCTCGTTGGCCAAACTCCCTGGAGCTAGTTCCCGATCGCGAACCTAAGTTCGCGTCGCGAACTCCTGATGAGTGCAGGGCTGCACTTTTTCATCTTTGTCTCGACCCGGTTTCGCCCATAACTTTCTCATACGGTGTCCAAACGACACGAAACCAATTCCTACGTTTTTTAAACGATTTATCCTTATTTATCATATTTTTATTCAATTTATTTATTTACAATATTTCGGGTCGTTACAACTATCTACCCCTTAAAAGGATTTCGTCCTCGGAATCGCTAAGAATTTCAACCCACATCCGACCGAGCATTCCGCTCTCATTCACTTGTGGTCATTACCATCAAACTTTCCTCATCCCCGTTCCATTAACATTACGTATCCCAACGTTCACTTAACTCCGTTAAGTCCGAACGATCAAGACCCATTTTAAAACTCATAATACTCAAACGGGTCAAAATTTCACAATTTGACTATAACACCGTCATTTTCTCGACCAATCCTTTCATTCTCATAACAATGGTATGACACAATCATACTATTAACTAGTTGATTAAAACGAATGTCAAACTCTAGCCTTGACCAAACTGATAAATCCCGACATTGGTATATCCCCATATTGTCTACCCTTTGACTTAAGCACAAAGTCAACTATACCTTAACATTTTCCCTTCTTGTTAAAGGTTTCATAAATCCTCCTTTGTTTTACAATTTACCTTTAATTTATGATTCAATTACAGTCTTACACTCGATTCCCAATTTCAACATTGAAATCACCCCAAACGGGTCAAGTCGTATAAACCGACTACAATTCAATCAACCATCTCATCAACTTTTTCACAAACACATAATCGACACATTATGCTATCACTATTCATTAGTAACTCAAAACGAGAGTCAAAGTCCATCTTAGACCAATTCAACCAATCACGGGTTGCCTAACGTTGACTCTTACATAAAGTCAACCATACCTTTTTCCAATTAGCAAATTTCCGTACACACGGCGTATCGTTACCAACCCATCACTCTCAGTTCTACCCATTATTACTTTCTCAACAATCGTCCCCGTTAATCCAAGGGTCACACCTTAACATAAGGTCACAATAACATTTACCGTTTCTTGACCTTCACTTGGTCACTCATACCATCACTTAGTATTCTTTCAACCATCTTTGTATCACATTGATCAACTTAAATTATCGGTACTAGGCCCTCTACCGTAATACATCCCACACCCTTATACGGTGTACCATGACTTGGTTACCACATGGTAATTTGCTCACTAGGAGTTTCTCTTTCCTTCTATTCTATAAATCGTAGGCATCCCCTACATTTACATTTCCCTTACCTTTACATGACCTAAATGCAACCCGCATTTCAAGCCAAATTCTCATTTACCATAACATAATGGCAATACTCATTAACCACATGGTTCTATATTCATCATATAAACACATAAACATATATACACATATAGATATACACACGTATATCACGCCAATTCCATCTAACCACCTCCATTGTGCACATATACAAACATATGTATATGTCACCAATACCATCATTACATCTCTATTGTGCACATATACAAACATATGTATATATCGCACCAATATCAAATAAACATCATTATCATGCACATATACAAACATATGTATATGTCACGCCAATATCATACAAACATCATCAAATCATTTATCGTGCATTCTAGCACCTCTCCCACAAGACGCCTTATTGTTTTTCCTTCCCATTCGTATGTCTCCCATATGACATATTACTTAGCACAATTCATATGACATAACATTATCTTTTCACAATTATATGCCTTCTAAGGTCATCATATGATGCACATGCATCGTACCCCGCGGGTAACTAATAACATTCTCTATTCGTTATTTACCATTCCACTTACACATTAACCGTCATTAATCGGTTCATCTCTTTATTACCATATTTCCAAATCTTTTGTCGCTACCGAAGTAACTATCACTCAATTCTATTAACCATAATTTCACCGGTCATCCCGGTCATCTTTGAGTCAACCAACCGACTCCGGTCTATGATTCTTAAAAAAAATACGAATTCATTCAACCCGGAAGATTATTCCCACGATGACAATTCACGTCATACAACTCATCTACTAATTCCCGTAAGCACCAAATCGGGCAACAATCTAACAATATGGCTATACTCACACAACATACTAGCTTGGTGCATAATCATCCAATCCATCTCAATGGTCCTACCAAATGCCACTACTCTCCTCGACAATTATTCAACCTTGCTAATTCAAATCTTTCAAGTAAATAAATTAACAATAAAATTCATAACATTCAGAATATGTTTTTAACCAAAGCATTCGGAAGGATTACAATAATACCCAAAACTAAAATCTTAGGGAAACAAATGGCACACCGGCCTAATCATCCAATGCTACAATTACGGGCCGCTTAATTCCTTAGCTCCCGAACCTGACGCCCCATCGCGCGCCTCCTCCCGTGTGAGTAGGAAGGATCGTCCTCTCACCTTTGCCGGCTCCGCCTTCTTTTGAGCCGCAGACACAAGCGTTCCGGTTTTCTTCTTCGGGCACACGTGGCTATAATGCCCTTTCTCATGGCACGAGTAACATTCAACCTCGGCCATTGGTTTGGATCTACAATCTCGGGCCAAATGTCCCGTCTTTCCACAGTCATGGCAAATTTTTGGTTCCCCACGGCATTCGCCGGTATGATTCTTCCCACACCTCTTGCACGAGGCCACACTTCCTTGCCTAGAGAAGTTCGACGTGAACTTTCCCTTCTTAACCGTAACCGATCCACTCTCGGCATTCCTCTTATCTCCCACATACGCCCTCTCGGCAACTTTTGCCACGTTCACCTCTTCCACACCTCGGGCGATACTAATGGCCTCATCTAGCGTGACCGCTCTCTTTACCTCCAACTGATAATCCCAAGGTAGCCCACTAGCATACCTAACTACCCTCAACCTCTCCTCGGAGTAGGTCTTAGCAACAAACGGAAGTAATCCCGTGAATTCCCTCGTGTACTCCTCGATCGACTTCTCACCCTTCCTTAGGGTCACAAACTTCTCATGCATTTTCTCCAAATCCCGGTCGGGACAAAATTTCTTCCTCAACCTCACGGTAAACTCATCCCATGACATTCTCTCTACCACCTCCCTCCCGAGGGTCTCATAAACTATGTCCCACCAGACCATAGCATCCTCTTTTAGCAATTGAGATGCATACAACACCATATCGGTTTTCTTGCACTTGCTACTTCCGATGACCCGCTCGGTCTCTCGGATCCACCTCATAGTTACCTTTGGGTCTGAACTACCCGTATATATGTTTGGCTTACAAGCCATGAATGTCTTAAAAGAACAACCATAATTTTCATCGGGCCTCGCCCTTGCATCACTACAACCACCTGTGGAGGATTTCTCCACTCGAGTGCCACCACCCCTGGTTTTCTCATCCGATCTAGCCTCGGATACACGATCTCCATCCGACCTCTCACGGTCCCTAATTATGCGGTGCACCTCATCGGCCACCACTCCCTTGAATTGATCAATAATAGTTTGGAGGTCCGCCATGGTCACCTGAGTTCTATTAGCTCCGACCTCCGATTCACCCACCCGGTGCATCGACGGTTGACTTTCCTGTTCAACCCCAGCCTCAACATGAGGTGTATCCTCCTCCCGGCCCTCCGGGGCTTTCCCACTTCTTCGAGTGTTAACCATTTCTTTCGATCTTGACTATACGAAAGACATTAAACAATTAGTACCTCGTGTACGTTTCATGAGTCTCATAACACTGATTATCCATAATCACATCACTTTCATAGGTCCCCTAGGTTCAACCCTAAACTTAACATAAAGTCTCAAGGTCAACCTAATGATCTCAAGGAATCTTACATTCCTAATGCTACAGTCTAAGACTAGGATGGACATCCAACCTAATTCACTTAAACTATAGCTCTGATACCAAGTTGTAACACCCGTATTTTTAAAACATCGTTTAAATCATTTAAAATACATTTTTCCCCAATATCTGACATATTATCCAAAATACAGTTTAACAAAAACTTTAAAACTTATATCAGAGTTTACAAAAATACGGTGTCACCGAGTATATCAAAACCATAGGCAACGGGATCTACCTACTAGCTCCCGAACTAAACATCTCTATGCCACTTCTAGTGCAACCTTCTATCACTTCAAACCTGTACCTGAGTACATAGCCACAAAACAAACGTAGTACGTGAGACAAAATAGTCTCGTGAGATACATGGGTACTAGAAGCACCCGTGTGCTTAGTGTATAAACATATATACACTCGGTGTATAAACATATATACCACCGTCCAGTGACCGGGGGTCCCCCGCGTCACCACCATCTATCTCTTACCATAACCTAACAGTTATGACAGTCAAAGCCTTCGGCTATCACATCCAACATCAAACAAGTTAGTTATCTAATACTAACGACATATAATTAGTTTATCACAGTGTGAACGTACCTGTATGGTCCCATGGACCCGATCATAAGCAACCACAGTTACTTCTACATCTATGAACCCTATGAGGTCCATGCTTACTTTATACATAAGATACATTTCTTATCTATCGATAACATAATACTTTTATCTCTTCCTTGACTATAATAGACAATTATTACTAGTCACATCATATTCTTTCTCATATATATTCGTTCTTTACTTTTATTAGTATATCTTACCAATAGGTACTCATTACTATAAAATCATTGCCAATTGCTTTACTAATAAATATTTATTAATAAAGGCTCCGTATACATTCTCTTAATCAATTATTTCATTATTGTTGCTCATTAACATAGATTCCATAACTACTTGGATCTATCCTAATTTACTTCAAATTCATCAATCATACTAGACACATTCTAGTATCACTTTCTACATACTTTCATACATTTTCAACTACTATCTTTATCAAAATATTTGTTAATAAAGACTGATACAATATCATATGTACTTTCAAAATTAATTGCTATGTACCCAGTTTAAAAGTCTCATGTACTCACCTTAGCAATAAAGTGCTCCAACCGTATTCTTTCCGCCGGTTTCCTTGTTCCAACAATTCGGTCAACCGTCCAAGACCTCACCAAATGCCTAATACAATAATCACAAGATTATCAACATCACATTCTACCACCAATGTGTCCATTTATCTCTAGATAACACTTATAAACTCATTTCCCCCAATTATGGTGATTTACCAAACCCTAGGTTAAACCAACCCTTAAGATTCTTACAAATCATAATCATACACTTGTTTCCTTTGTTAATATACCATCTATCAAGTGTATACAACATTTATTCACCAAAAACCATAACCCCCAATTACTAGGGTTTCAAACCCAACCATCCAAATACATAGATCTTAAGCTACAAAGATCAAAGAGTGAAGATATACCTTTAATCTTCAACTAGGAGTGAAATCTATCAAGGATTTGAGAAGAAATCAACCAAGATCTGCACTAGAGCTCCAAAAATCGCCAAAGAGGTTTCTAGGGTTTGAAAATGGCACAAATGGCTGAAAACCCGATTTTAATGCTGCCAGACAAAAGATCACGACGCGACCATAGTTAGCGTCGCGAACTCTGCGACTCCCCATAGTTCACGATCGCTAACACATCGCTAACTACTTCGCGCTCGTTGGCCAAACTCCCTGGAGCTAGTTCCCGATCGCGAACCTAAGTTCGCGTCGCGAACTCCTGATGAGTGCAGGGCTGCACTTTTTCATCTTTGTCTCGACCCGGTTTCGCCCATAACTTTCTCATACGGTGTCCAAACGACACGAAACCAATTCCTACGTTTTTTAAACGATTTATCCTTATTTATCATATTTTTATTCAATTTATTTATTTACAAAATTTCGGGTCGTTACAAAAATCGTCCATTACCTTTTTTGTAGGAGTGTTAGTTTCCTATAACGCATATTTTCCATATCTCCCAAGATTCTAATTCTGAATTTGACAGCATACGATCGTCACTTTTGTTATTCTGCCAAAGAAAACCCTAGACGCCTAAAGGACCCTAGACGTCTTCAACAATTTACAATGACGAATAATGAAGAATCCATCACAAGCCAACATACTAATATATGCACTGACATTGTTGATTCAATAGAGTGTAACTTAAAAGTTTCAGATCATCCAATTCCTCTAAATTTATATGTTGATTGTGTATCTGTTGTGGACGGAAATCATGGTATACCGATATTTAATTCTCTGGAAGAAACGACTGATCAATGGGGTATTTGTTGTTCAATTTATTTATCGTGTATTCATAATTTTGTTTACAGCAACGATTTAAGTTGTATACTTGTTTTCGTAGTCATTCTTATGTAATCCGACGTATAATTTATTGTTTGTACTTATTGTGTTGTTTAATAACATCATCAAATAATAACAGTTAAAACCCTGAAATGTTGAATACGGGAATATATAGTAATACATAAATGTATTACTATAAAAAAATATTTAATAAAACAATTCAATTAGTATTACATTGATGTATAATATTGTTTTACGTTTTTAATGTTAGATGATGATGATGATGATGATGCAATTGAGGTACCCACCGGTATAAAAGGAATTGATAATTGTCTTTCAGAAGACCACGCGGACAGAAAACCAAAAGTGGGTGATATTTTTGAGAGCTTTGATATGTGTTATGAAATGTACAAGTCAAATTCTCAAAAGGCTAGATTTGACATTCGTAAGTCTGGTATAAAACGGAAAAACAGACAGATTACTCACAAATATATATTATGTAGTCGTGCCGGTAAGTTAAGGTCTAAAGTGGAAAAAAATTCACTACTGGACAATGGACATGATGAACCAGTAGACGGTGTTAAAAAGAAAAGAAAACGTAAAGCTTCTTCTAAGGTGACGCAATGCCCGGCGATGATTGGCTTTAAAGCTATTGATGGATCAGAATCGTATATTTGCATAAATTTATTGAGCACCACAATCATCCTTTAATCAGCGAGGGTAACATGGATTTTTCTAAAGCTCAGAGAGAGTTAAATTATAGTCACTATCTATATATCCAGCGTGCTTCGTTGACCAATATAACAGCCACTAAAGCCCATAGATTAAAAGTTGCTCTAAATGGAGGATACAAAGGTGTACCCAGAACTCCTGACGATTGGGAATGCTAAAACATCAATGAAATTGTTTATTGGTGACCATGATGCCAAGAAGATTCTGGATAAGATGAAGAACAGGCAACTGCATGTTCCCGGGTTCTCATTTGAATATCACCTTCGTGAATCTAGGCTTGCAAGCATGTTCTGGTTTGATGAAATAATGAAGGCAAATTATATTGCTTTTGGCAACGTCATTTCTTTTGACGCTACTTTTCGGACCGAACAAGTAACATTCGTGTCATATTTTTTTTTATTATATGTTTCTTTAATTAATTAACTTTTCATTTTTTTTAGATATGATTTTGTTTTTGTCCCTTTTACCGGCATTGACAACCACCAGCGTTGTGTTACTATTGGAGCTGCTCTACTTTCTGACGAATCGTATGAATCTTACTGTTGGATGTTGGAAGCATTCTTGAAGGTTCACGCGAAGCAGCCTCCAATAGCATTGACTGATCAAGATCCTGCGTTAAAACAGGCAATTATGAAATTTTTCCCAGAAACACGTCATAGGTTATGTATGTGGCATATTACTCAAAAACTTCCTGCCAAGGTATATACGTGTATATTGTAGTAATTAAACATGTATGTTGCTCCTATTCTAAATTATATATTTATACAGTTTGAATAATGATTTCGCAGGTTATACATGATTTGCCAACTGATTCGTTGTTTAGGAGAGATTTTCATAACCTTATTTGGAACGTTTATATTGACCCAAAGGTTTTTGAAGAACGGTGGGATGATTTAATAAGTCGTTATGCATTGAATGGAAACAAATGGTTGTCCGACATGTATGCAATAAGGGAACGTTGGATCCCTGCATATTTTAAAGACTATCCCATGTGTGGTTTGATGAAAACCACATCTCGTTCCGAGAGTACCAACGCCTTCTTCCAGCTTACTACTGATAAAGATGACACATTTATTGAGTTTATGTCTTCTTTTCATTCAGCTATGGAGATTCAAAGGTACACAGTACGTCGACTCGACTACAAATCTAAAGGCTCAACCCTACCCACCCGTACTGATCTTCCTATCGAGATACATGCACGTGATGTATACACACATGAGGTATTCATAGACGTACAAGATGAAATACACAAAGGGTTATATACATGTTCTCTGTTGCCTGATGATGATAAAGTTGATGATCTCGAATCCGATGTTCAGTCGTTCACCATTTTACATAAGGAACAGTCACCGGATAATTCGCGTGAAATTGTGGTCAAAACAAAGGTTACGTATTATGACTTTACCAATTCATATTTTTTATGTCTACGTAACATATATGTATCTTAACGATATGGAAAGTTTTAATCATAATTATTTTATTGCAGGTTTTCGTTAAGAATCAGGATGGAACGATTACATGCTCATGTGGTCATTTTATTCATCACGTATATTTGTGTCGTCACGTTTTATGTGTTTTTCGTAACAATTTTGTTGACAGAATTCCGGATATATACATTAACCGACGATGGACGAAAAATGCAGTCGCTGCACATTTGATCGAAAATGCCCCCACTTATGGTACTTGTGAAGATAAAACTGGTAACATGTCAGCAGAATGTCACTCTATAGTTGACGATTGCATCAGTTTGGTGCATGATGATGTCCCAAAGTTTAAACAGTTTATTGAATCATTGAAATAATCACGAAAATCACTAGAAGATGAGGCTGGGTTGTTAAAAGATGGTCAAAACAAGCGAGATTTAAGTTCTAAAGTAATTGGAAAGCAAGTTACTCAAGATGATTGTGACCTTAACCCGCAAAAATCCAGCAACAAGGGTTCTAAAAGAATAAAAAGTGCGGCTGAGATAGCAAAAATAGCTACAAAAGCTAGAACATCGAGGAAAGTTCCATTCAGGTCGCGAACATGTAGCGTTTGTAACGAAAAAGGCTATAATTGTCGTAAACATAAAAAAGACAAAAAGAAATGTCTTGTTGATGTTAATCAAGAGGTCGAGGATGATATAGTAGACGTTGACAACGAGTTTTCGGATGCTGATGACTAAGAGTTAGAAACATTCTTTTATTCAAGTATTTTTTATACGGTTTACAAGTTTAATGTTTTTTGTTCACCATTTTATGATTTGGACATCTGTGTTTGTTGATGGAATTTTCATTTTTAACTTTTCTGTTATCTCATACACGACGTGTTATATTACCTTCATACAATGTGTTGTTTAGCTTATCAACACTAAACATTACATTAATGTGTTGGTATTTACATACTTCAATGTTAAAATTACATACATCATCTTTCATTGATGTGTTTGTAACACACATACGTTTAACTTATCAACACTAAACATTACATTACTGTGTTGGTATTTACATGAATGTATTTGTAACACACATTAATGTGTTGGTATTTACATGAATGTATTTGTAACACACATACGTTTAACAGTAACGTATCCATCACATACTTCAATTTACATGCATGTATTTGTAACATACATACGTTTACCTTATCAACACTAAACATTACATTAATGTGTTGGTATCACATACTTCAATTTACATGAATGTATTTGTAACATACATACGTTTACCTTATCAACACTAAACATTACATTAATAAGAAGTAGGCAACTAAATAAACTTCAAACATCATATTTCAAATTCAAAATCCACAAACGACCACATCAAAAAGTCTATATTCGTTTCATCAAAAAAACATGAATGTGTAGAAAGTAGGAAAACTAGTGCATCAAACATGAGTGTTTTCAGACTTTGAATGTCCCAAGTTTTCCTCTTACTGTTGCCATGATCAAGTTGATCTCCGACAACATTATTTTTGCCACATACTTCTTAGAAAGGATACCGAGTTGCTTTTCTAACTTTTCCTTAACTCCATCTACACCGCAATCCCACCTTTGTATATCCTCACCCGATTATGTTTCCATGACTCGCATTAAACAAAGTCCACTAACCTTCCTGAAACGGTCTCCCTGCCATTTGAAAGAGCCAGCCACCAAGTATGCCCCGATTATGACTTTAACCTTGCTATGCCGGAGGGTTTCCACATACCATCCATACACACATTTCTGCAAATAACAATGTGAAGTTACAAACCTAATGATAAAACATCACTGTTATAATTTATTTTTAATATTTCAACTTACTATCATTTCAGCAACTACAACGTTGAACGACTTTCCTCCCGTGGTTCCCTTCCCCTTCCCCGACACTGTTTTCGTCCTTTTGAACTCAAAAAATCAAACACTGCCTGTTCGCATGTCAAAGCACAGAACGAATTCTTTTCCACAATTATCGACCGGAAGGAAGACCTTAAAGCCACATACAAGAAGAAATTTTCTGTTTATTTTACGATTACACATAAAAGGAAAGTTTCTAAAAGTTAATTATGTACCAGGTCTGACTTCTCTACTCGTTGATTCGATTGACCATTAAAATTATTTATAAAATTGCTCATCTCTTGTAGCTGAGCATCCATGTCTTGTTCCATAAAATTATTCAGTTTCTGTAATGAATTTAATATTAGAAACAACAAATTAACAAATTATTGGTGAAAATTATGTACCACATCGAAAATTGGTAGGAAAAGTCTTAAGGGTGAATTTGGGCTTCTAAAAATTTCCATATGGTTAAGCACCACAGACCAAGCAGACAAAACAGTGTTGAAGCAACACTTTTCAACCAGCCCTGACAATTCCATCCTAATCAACCTATGTCCACAGTAACTTTTGAACAGCACCTCACTACACCAAAATCGTTTAACATAGATGTTTAAAGATGGAAATAATATGTCATTTAATATTTGACAATCATTGTTAAATAAAGGAAAGTATGATTAAAACTTACCTCTGATCTGCTTCATTTGAAGCCACGTATTTCCACGCTTTTTGCTCATCTACAGTAAGTTTTTCACCAATGTCGACTACTCGTTGAACGAAAGGTGATCGTGCAATACTAGATTTCGCTATTTCCCGCTTACCCCACCCTACATTGCTGCACCCCACATTATTCAACGGTTTGTATGTTTTTATTGGTACCGGTGTGACAAACCTATCCCTCTGTTGTTCAACAGGTACTACATTTTCGGTTTCAACCATTTGAAGTTGTTGGGTCATTCCTAGACTAAAACTAGGTGCTTCATTAGTTGCAATTTTCTCTCTCTTCTCAGCTGTTTTTTCAATTTCATCAGCAGTTAGTATTACCAGTTGTGTGAACGGTCCACCATAATTAGGAGCCACATTCTCTGTATCACTCACTTCAGGTTCTTGGGTCATCCCTAGGCTAAAACTAGGGGCTTCATCTCTTGAAATTTGTTTCCCCTTTTTTGCAGATCGTTCATACTCATCAGCTATGAGTATAGCCTGTTGTGTAATCGGACCACAATACATTAACGTTTCATCGTCCCCACCTACTTCTGCATTGTCCATACAACCACCTTCAATGATTTTTGCACCATCCTTCAATGGTACTTCTCCTTCACACCTTTCCTTGACACCATCCTTCATCGATGTTTCACCCTCCTTAGTTGGAAAATCTTCTTGTCCCGACTCCTTGACACCACTGGCCTCAACACCACTGTAACGTCCACTTTGTACATTAGATCTGTCAAAATATGTAGTATTTGGTGCTTTTCTTTTATTGATCCTGTGTTGTAACATACACTCTAACCGGTCCAGTAAAGTATCGTAATACTTGTCGTTCGCGGAAAGGCTATCAGACTCCTCGATTATCCGGTCAAATTCTTTGATTCCATCCTAAACACTTTTGAGGTACGAGTTCAACATCCATATGCACCCCTGTCAATTAAAGTTTTTAAATTATAAGTTTGTGTAAACATTCATTACAAAATACGTTCCATTTTAAATAAAATATATACATAAAAAATGTACTCACCTGCTTGTCTGTCGGGATTACCTCCCCGTCTTCGTTCATATTATATTGTTCAATCTCTCCCATTCCAAATCCACCATTCGTTATTTCCTTCATTTCTCTAACATTCAAGAATTCACCTGACCGGACTTATATGGGGGGTCGATTCTTTGAAACACTCATATCTTTACATTTAGTGTTCGCAACATAACACATCTGTATGTATACATAATTAAATCTAATGGCTGTATTACAAAACTAAATTATATAAACACCTTCATATTATGTACTTACAGTTAAAAGGGTTAATGGACCCCTAAAATAGATGTCCTTCTTCCCTTTCACCTATCCAGATTTGCAGATTTTCAGGCTATCCCATAGATAGCTACACCAATTAATTTCTGCCAGGTTTGTTTTTGTCTTTAAATACCACAGAAAGCTTATGTCACAAATACCTCCTTGTCTGATAACGCCCATAATTGAACAGAAAAGTACTACGAAATTCAGCTTAAAGTTAAGATCGGGGAATTCTGATGTGATCATTCGCTGTTTAATATCAGCCGATTTTAAATCTTTAAGTCCCTTGTATTGGCTCATCCATTCTTTAATCAAAGTATCATCATTTACCGACTGCATATCAGATACATTGGTGCCGATGTTATTCAAGCCTAACATTTCACCAATCATATCCAATGTTATTTGTATGATACCGTTTTCCAGTTGTATTTGCATTAAATCTGGGTCAAAATTGTCAACCACGTACAGTCCTAGTTTCGATGGAATGGTATCCACTTTAAAATCAAGCATGCCGCTAAAACCCATTTCATCGAGGCAACTCTTTTGGTTCGGTTGTAGAATAGATAATATTGCATGAAAAGTTTTTGGACTCGACCGTGTGTACAACACCGGTACCGTTTTTGTTAATTCGACATCTGCATCACCAACTCCTACGCTTGTTTCACGATATTTTTCTTTTCCTTTGCCTTTCTTTTTCTTATCGTCAGCTTCCCTTACACGTTTCCGTCCACTACTTGATTCACCTGATGCACAATTAATGTTACTAACTAAATTACACATGATACCGTTACGTACATTGATGTAAATACATCATTAAACATTATACCTTTTGTTGCAGTTGAATTATTGCCTCTTTTTTCACCTTCGCATCCTTTTAAGGTTTTATTTTGATTGTCTGGATTAACCGTGGAATCCACTCGTGCTTTTTTTCCTTTACGCCCAATATCTACATTATCTTCTTCATCTAAATCTGCAATTTGCAATTAATCAAAATAAAAAAAATGGGCAAACATACATGTATCTATAATCATTACCAATTAGGGTTGGTTCTTTATTCTTCTTTCTTGGGCTGTCTCGATAATCCACATACTTTGCCGTCCTTCGTCCACTTCTTCTTACGCCTTTCGATTAAAATACCAAAAAACAATTGTAGTTTAATCAGTCCACACAATTGCAATTACTCTCTATAAATATTTGTGAAAACATTCATGTTTCTTGAATGTCTCTAATTACCCGATTATACATTGTTCATATTTTATCTCAACAAAAAAAAAAAAAAATTTCTACACAGTTTTAAACTACAAACCATAACCACACCAATTTTGTAAACCCTAACCAACAAAATAACCAAAAATTTTTAACCCTAACCAACAAATTACACATACTAAAACAAAAACCAACAAAATAACCCCAATTTTTATACTTCTCTGATCCTATGTTAACCAACCTTTTAAAAACATGAATGTTTCTCAATACTAAAACCCCCATCCCGCTTCCTATTAACCATTACCAAACCTTCATCATTTTAATTTTTCATGTTCTTAACAACACCCCATTCACATTCAAAAACCCATACCTAACATTGATGGTTTTTCAGTCAATAAACCATTGACCAGCGAAGAAAATCTACGATTGTGACCAGAAAATCAACATGCAACTAGAAATGTTTCAACTTCAACTAAAATTAACATGAAAACGTACCTGTCATTTCGTTTTATGTCGCCGGTGCTTGAATCGTTTTATTCCTTTCAATAGTCGATACCGAAATTGAAGTCGAAATCAACCTTACGCTGCTAATTTAAGAGAGATTTCACATGGTGAACCCTAGAAAATCTCCCAACTTTTTAGAATATCACGATATCACAACTATATAACTTTGGTGATGAGAGAGAAGGAGTTATTTTCTAATTGCGATGATTATCGTTTCCTGAAAAATCACCTAATATTGGTAATGAGAGAGAAGGAGATCTTTCAACATCGTGGTGAAAAAACGCAAAAATCCAAAAATACCCTTTTCCCATAAAGGTATTCTTTTAATACGACCCCAATAAGATCAGGAATCAATCTTAACTTTCAATGGTCCAGATTTGATTTGGATGGTTCTGTTGGTTTTTTACCTTAGACTGGTTCTATATTTAATCCACCCCTATATATATATATATATATATATATATATATATATATATATATATATATATATATATATATATATACATATATATATATATATATACATATATATATATATATATATATATATATATATATATATATATATATATACATATATATATATATATATATATATATATATATATATATATATATATGTATATATATATATATATATATATATATATAGGGTTGAATTAGTTTCAGAACTAATTAAGGCTACAGAACCAGCAGAACTCAATCTAAACCATTGATTTTTGAAATGAAATGATCATGGAAGACACATTAATGTATTTGATGAGGGACCCCCAAATATTGGTTTGCATTGATGTTTCATGCGTGTATACATATATGTATAGATAACACTTATGTATACATGCATGAATGACATCCATGCAAACCAATATTTGTGGGTTCCTCATCAAAAATCAATGGTTTAGATTTAGTTCTGCTGGTTTTGTAGCCTTAATTGGTTCTGAAACTAATTCAACCCTATATATATATATATATATATGTATATGTTTTCATGTATGTATACATAAGTGTTATCTATACATATATGTATACATGCATGATTGACATCCATGCAAACCAATATTTGTGGGTTCCTCATCAAATACATTAATGTGTCTTCCATGATCATTTCATTTCAAAAATCAATGGTTTAGATTGAGTTCTGCTGGTTCTGTAGCCTTAATTAGTTCTGATTCTAATTATACACGATTCTAATTATACACTATATATATATATATATATATATATATATATATATATATATATATATATATATATATATATATATATATATATATATATATATATATATATATATATATATATTTTAAATAAAAAACCAATTCTGCGCAGAACCCTTTTAAGCGGCAGAACCACAGAACCAATTTTAGACCATTAGATTTTAGAATTAACGGTCAAGATCAAACCTCCTATTTTTGTTAATTAAACCCTTTATATTTTAAATAAAAAATAAATAAAAGGGTAAAGAAGGAATTTTACAACAAAAAAAAAAACACCTCTTAGAAAAACCGTCCCCCACCTCCTACTTTCTCTCATCCTTCTTCTCTCTCCAAAACCCTAACCCCACTTCCCATTCTTCATTCTCTCTATTTCTTGATACGTAGATGCCGTATCGGCCAAAAAAATGAGCAGGGTAGAAGGTGAATCACATGGTTCAACTCAGAAACATGTAAAGTACATGGATCCATCGAGGAATTCGCGAAATAGTGTAGATTTGAAGGCTGATTTTGGGTTCGATGGAAGCTGTTGCGTGGCTGGGTGTACAGTCACCGGAAAAACGTGATGGTGGTGGGCGTCGGTAACTCCAGAATTAGGTACGGTCCTTGATTTAGGGTTCTTCATTAACGTTAATTGGTTAATTGATTTTTAAATCAGTGAAACTTGTTATTAGTCGTGTCGAAACAGGCTCAATCGTGTTTTTTCACTTAATTTTTTCTTCTAGTTATACTTGATAGATCTGTATGTTCATCATGATTTTCGATTCAGTTAGTGTATATCGATTTATTGCGTTCTGATGGTAGCTGGGTCTCGAGAAATAGTTGCATAGTCGTTAGTAAATTGCAATACATTGAATGCTATTCCATTTTTTGCATCCTGGTTTGGCAGCTTCGGTTTTTTAGTGAAAATAAGATTTAATCTATGTGCTCGATGTATCATATCAGTAGAATAAAGCAGATTGGATAAAGGATTGATGGAATTAATCTGAAAATTTGATCTACGGTTAGATACAACAATATGTAATCAGATATTTAAGTAATGATTGGTTGATTAAAAGCTGTATAACAATATGGTGTTTGATCCACATTTTGTGTTGAATTGCATAAGTTAACCTTATAACTGTTTGCAGAAGAGAGTACTTGATGTTTTATTGTTTTCAATTGTATAGGCCTAAACCGGTTGTCATAGTCGGTGTGTTGGTTTGATTTATTATTGTATGTATTTAATCCAATGTATGTTATTTATTCAGATTTAGATGATGAAGAAAAGGATCGACTTGATCATAAACGGAAAGGGAACGCAAGGTTGGTGAATCATCTAACCGAGATGAAGCTAATGTTATTCATGCAGCAATATCGTGTTGAATCTTAAAAATTCTTAATCAATAGCATGTAATACATTTGATGTTTTTGATATTACATCTGATGTTTCTGTCATTACTGCATTTGATGTTTTGTCATTATTAATTTGATATTAAAGTGTTTTTGTATAAACATTGTATGTATTGAAAGCGTTAACATTTTATGTATTTGGGCCAACATCATATAATGATTATTTTACGTAACACATTTCGTACAATACTCATTGCCTAATAGCAAAAACATCTTATGTTCCATAGATTACAGGCCGAAACATCCAATGTATTTCGTTAAATATTACAGGCCGCAAACGTCCAATGTATTTTCCTCTGCTAACCGATTTGTGCAATTTGACTTAAATACCCTTTTCGTTTAATATTAATAAAAACATTTTAATTATTAAATGCTGCGATTTGATTGGCTGGAAGAGTGTTCTGTGGTTCTGTCACTAAAAATGGTTCTGTCGCTAAATATATATATATATATTTAGGGTCCGGATCCAGTGAGGACACTTTTCCCGGTGAGGACTGCGAGGACTCCAAAAAACCCTAAAAATGATCCAAAACAAACTTTTTTCAAAAACATTTCTTTTTTAAACTTAAAAATCGCAGCCTATAATATCCAAAAAAAATAAAAATTTTCAAAAATGATCCCAAAAAAAAAATGGATCATAATAATGATCCACAAAAACATATGGATCATTATTATGATCCATAAAAAAAAGTGGATCATAATTTTTTTTTTTCAAAATTTTTTTTGGTCAAATGTAGTAATAATCATGGGGAGTTATATATATTTTTTCGGAATTTTTTGAAATTTTTTTGATGTGTCTATATATATATATATATATACACGACATCAATACCGTCTAGTCACCCTATTGTGACCCTATCCATTTCTACTCTCCTAGCAATCATATCTAACTATCGGGTTGCCCCCGAACTAGCAAGAAGCACAATCATATCTAGTTATCGGGTTTCCCCCGAACTAACTAGAAGCACATTAGCTTATTAACCGAAATCCATCGCCATTAATAAGCTTCACATTAACTTATTAACCGAAATCCATCGCCATTAATAAGTTTCAAGATACCGGCAAGAGGGATTCGCCCAATCTACCGATACATGCCTTACTCGCCGGAATACGTCCAGTTAGGAAGACTACTAACGTGGATGCCTAGATGGGAATCCACCTAACTGCCCCTCATTCCACACCTCATGACCGGGGGTCCCCCGCATCATCACATCATCTCATTCTTACCATAACTCAGCAGTTAATCCAATCAAAGCCTTCGGCTATCACATCAATCATCAAACAAGTTAGTTATCTAATAATAACTATATATAACTAGTTCAACATAGTGTGAACGTACCTGTATGGTCCCGTGGAGCCGATCTTTAGCAACTCACAAATACTTCTACATCTATAAACCCTAGGAGGTCCATACTCACTTATTTCATAAGATACATTTCTTATTTATCGATATCATATACTTTCATCTCTTCGTTGACTATAATACATAATTATTACTAGTCACATCATAATCATTTTCATATATATTCGTTATTTTCTTTTATTAGTAATTCTTACCAATAGATACTCATTACTATCAAGTCATTTCCAATTGCTTTACTAATACATATTTATTAATAAAGACTCAATATACATTCTTTTACTCCATAACTTTATTATTGTGGTTCATTAATAAAAATTCCATAATCACTTTAGTTTATCACATTTACTCCAAAACCATCAATCATACTAGACATATTCTAGTATCACACTAAACTTACTTTCTCATATTTTCCGTCATTATTTTTATCAAAATATTTGTTAAATAAAGACTCATAAAAATATAATATGTATTTTCAAAAGCTCTTTGCTATGTACTCAGTTTAAAAAGTCTCATGTACTAACCTTAGCGATAGCTAAATCCATATCGTGTTTATCAACACGAATCCTTGCTTCCCGCCTTTGGAATGTCTACAACTTTAAGGTCCTTGCAACCTATCAACATAATCATCACATTTCTAATAATTATCCATAACTAGACATCATCTAACAACAACATAATACCCTTAACCACCAAGTTCATCCAACTTGGTGAAATCTCCAAAACATAACTCAAGGCTTCCCAACAATTCACAGATTTGAAACAACTCAAATTCCACACACTTTATATGGGTGTTTAACACCCTCCACTAACATCTTTAACAAGATCTCCAACCTACAAACCCCATACTCACATTTCCCCCAAATCAAGTTTACAAAACTAATTAGGAAACAAGAAAATACCTTAGATCTTTGATGTAGGTTATAGATCTCATAGAATGATGATGTTCTATGCTCAAGAACACCCAAATCGCCTCCCAATCTTCTCCAAATCGGCTGCACACTTTGGAGAAGTGAAGAATGAGAGAAAACCCTAGAAATCCCGATTTTATTCTGCCCAGGTAAGAGTTCGCGCCGCTATTCCCGAGTTCGCGTCGTGAATTAACACCCCGTGTTAATTCGTGTGTGACTTCGCGTCGCTATCTCCCAACGCTATCTCGATTTCGCGTTTTACCATTCGATATTTTGGCTCGCTGTTCCGACCTCGTACCAGATCGCGTCGCAAACCCCAGATCGCGTCGCCAACCCCAGATAGCGCCGCTATCTGGGTCTGGCAGTTAAGGCTGCACTTTTTGTTGTCCTTTTCGATCCAGTTTCGACTTTATCAACCCCGAAAACATATCAAACGATGTCCAAATGACATGAAATCAATTCCCACGTTTTTAAACTATTTATCCTTATTAATAATATTTTTACATAATTTATTTAACACAAAAAAATTCGGGTCGTTACCAATTGTTCACGTTTCCATGGAACCTCCATTTTTGGAGAGGTTGGAGTAGAACGGCAAAACCCTAGTTCTTGAATTTATGAAGTTTTTGTGGTTATAGATGTATGTTTAGGTTAAAATGATATGTTAGGGATCATATTTGTTGCTTGAAAGTAATTGTAACATGAATTAAATTTTGAGTAGTTGATTTTGTGTTTGTATGTACTAGGAGTTAGTTGAAGAAGATGATGAAATCCTAGTTTGAATTGTAGTGTCTTTATGCTTAGTTGATATATTGAGTTGAAGATATATGATTATGTTAATAAAAGACACTCTAACTAGTTAAGTAATGTTTCTAACAAGGAATGTTACACCACGTGTTGTGGCGGGATTTTAAATCTATTTTTTTTGTACGTAAAGAGTAAATTATTATTTCATTCAGTTTTGATTTCTATGCTAAAATGTGAATGGTTTGTGATTTTCAGTAAATCAAAGTTGGTTAATCTAATAAACAATATTTTATAAACTTACTTTTGTTAGACTTAAAAAGGTCATGAATCTAATTGCCATTTTAGAGAATGAAATGTATAAGAAGAAAAAGAAATGCGTAGCCAGCTATAAGTTTCTAGCGTCTTTAGCCACTAAGGCAATGATAATAGTAGAGTGTGTGTGTGTATATATATATATATATATATATATATATATATATATATATATATATATATATATATAGTTCCCGATTCAGCGCAGAAGCATTTAAAGCTGCAGAACCGCAGAACCATCCTAACATCCAATGTTTACTATGTTATACATAAGCTGTAAATTTTCATACACGCTGTAACTATCCTAACATCCAATGTTTCAAATTTTTTATACAAATAATATATAAATATATTTATATATTATGTGTATAAAAAAATGAAAACATTGAATGTATAAATGTGTTATAGCGTGCATGAAAATGCAAATTAATGTATAACATAGAAAACATTGGATGTTAGGATGGTTCTGCGGTTCTGTACCTTTAAACGGTTCTGCGCTGAATCGGACCCTATATATATATATATATATATATATATATATATATATATATATATATATATATATATATATATATATATATATATATATATATATATATATATATATATATATATATATATATATATATATATATATATATATAGTGTCCGATTCAGCGCAGAACCATTTTTAGCGACAGAACCACTGAACCATTTTAATTTTTAATCTGGGCCGTACGTTTTTTGATCTGCGGTTGAAAGTAAAGATTCCATTTATTAATTATTAATTTCTATTAATCATTTATATTATGTTGTTATAGGGGTAGTATTGGAACTTTACATTTCTTCCATATCCCCACCAATTTTAAACAGATACCCATTTCCATTCGTGTGCAAAATAACCGGATATTTCGATAACGACGACTCCAGATTTATCGCTTATTCCTTTTCAAAATTGATGAAATATGTCAACGAGATATGCTTAATCCTTTACATATTACAGACGATTTGCTCAAGAAAAGTTGAAATCATAGCTGTCGCTGGTTGTTTTTTTTCGATTTAGGGTTTCTTCGTTCGTGGTCAGACGAGGAACATAAAGTTAAATTGAAGCTTCGATAGTGATGACTGGTTAGTATTATAGTTGTATTCGTTCTTTTATTATTCGATTTTTGCTTATTTGGTTAGGGTTTTCTTCCGATTTGGGTAGCGGATATTTTTCCAGAACTACATTATCAACTTTTTTTTACTCTTTTAGTTATTGTTCTATTATAATACTTTGAAATCGAGTTTTGCATTGTTGATTTGTTGTATTATTTCTCATCGGGGTGTAGCGGTCATTAAATCTATGTATTATTCAAAATTGGTGTTTAACATTTTTACTTTACATAATATGTACCGTTGCATGTTATGTTTACTTTACTGAAATGGTGTGGTTTTGGTGAGATGAATCATTTTAGGGGTTAGTGTGGCTGTTCGATTATAATATATGTATTATGTCATGTTCCCATGTAATATTATTTGAAATTGCAGGTATCAGGAGAAGCGGTAGGAAAAAGGCGAGACCAATTAACTATAATGAAAGTCGAAGGCCTAAACCGATTGCCGTAGTCGGTATGTTTGTTTTATTTATTTTTGTATGTATTTCATCTAATCCATGTTATTGTTCAGATTTAGATGATGAAGAAGAAGATGGAGTTGATCGTAAACGGAAAGGGAAAGGTAAGGTTGGTGAAACATCTAACCGAGATGAAGATAATGTTATTCGTGCACCATTAAAAAATGAGTTTTTTCACACTAGATCTATCCCCAAGACGTTAAGTGCAGTAATGTCAACGTTGAATCCTAGTCAGAAGTCTTGTTTAGATGTTATGGGTTTCACCGGATTTATAGGTTTTAGTGTTGATAGCATCCCTACGAAGCTGGCTTTATTTGTTGTAGATTCATTTAATCCAGAAATCATGGAGATAAAGCTTGCTAATGAATCGATTAGAATAACACATGAACTGATTGCTGAGATGCTCGGGTTAGAAAACGTTGGGCAGAACATTAATGATTTGGCTGTGCAGGAAGACGATGGTATGCTTCATGAATGGTTAGCTCAATATAGAGGTTGTAAGGACGTGAAACCACCTGACATTAAATTTAACATTCGGTGTTCAGAAGTTGCCAACATGAATTTCAAGCTTAATTTCATTGTATTATTCTGTAATATCATGGGAACTATTAAACCACGTGGTGTATGTGATTTATCAATTTTGTCATTTTTGAAACCCACAACAGACTTCACCAACATAAATTGGTGCAATTATCTGTTTGAATGCTTGAAGATTTGCAAGAAAGGATGGGTGAAGGGTAAGAAAGATTCGTTTTTCAAGGGACCGTTGACGCTGCTTGTGGTAAGTTATAATAATTTTTGTTTCATTAATTCATTTGAGATGTGTGTAATAAGTAAAAATGTTATTAAGATGGTTTCGTATTATTTGGTTATTTATATTACATTTAATGTTTATGACACAGATGTGTTATGTCGATAAATGCAAATGTGAAGCGTTCAAAGTGTCAACTAGGAGACCTCCGGTATCAGTTTGGAATTCTGAGTTATTGGGTCTTCGGGAAACGGCAGAGATTAATAATGGTGGGTTTGGGATCGGTGAGGTGGATGATACAATGGTTGTACATGGAGGAGAGTTAATTCCATAGGATTTAGAGGTTACGTATTGTTTTATTGTTTATTTTTATTCAGTATAATTATAATAAACATCATAGTATTACTAATATTTAACTCTTGCAGGGTTGTTTATGGAATCTCAAAGAATACATTAGAGCGGTTGGTAATGGAATTGCTGATTTTGACAAAACTCTTAGAATGTGAGAACATGTTAAAGTACAGGTCTAATAGGATTAAAGAAAAAAGTTATGGACTTTTAGAATGTGAGAATGCCGGAAATCGGAATGTCGGTGGCACGTCAACAAACCAACCTGATCCTCCGGTTCATAAGGTATATGCAGAGGCGGGAGATGTTGTTGGTAAGTTTGACAAACATTTCAGACATGATAGTACACCCACTGGTCCAAGAAAGGGAAGTGATCAAACAGCAACTGTAAATGATGTTGATGTTGACCTTGATAATATTGATTTTTCCAAATTTGATGACTTTGGAGAAGGTTTAGGTTGTGAGAAATCCGGAAATCAAAATGTTGGTGGGCAGTATAGCACTTTAGGTGAGACGTCAACTGATCGACCTCATAATAGGGTTCAGACTAAGCATCCCGGGGTTGAACATGTTGTGAAGTCAGCCCAACATGTGATGCAGGGTATTTTACCAACTGGTCCAATGTTAGAAAAAAAACGAAAAATCAGATGACACAGATGATGTAATTGAATGGGAAAATATTGACATGTCCACATTTGATGATTTTCATGATGGTATGGGTGGCGATGCAACTCAGCAAAAAATCATCGAAAGTTGTGATGAAGTTGAAAGAATTAGTGCCGAAAAGAAAAGGCTATCAGCAGAAGCGGGTCCTAGCTTTAGTCTAGGACTTACTCAAGAGACGGTGCCACTGTTTGATAACATTGAGACTGTTCAAGAAAAGGGTAAGCAATCTGTACAGGAAGTAGAAGATGTCGCGGTCAATTCTAGTGAAACACATACCGAAGATGGATTGTCTGAAAATGAAGGTAATATTGTGTCAGATACTGACGGTCAAGATGAACATGTAACAACACCTGTCCCGATACAAATGGTGTCACAAAGATATGCTACGGACGGTTGTGTTATGTTTCGAGGTCGTAGGGTTCCTACAAAATCAAGTGTCTTAAGGTCTCCTTATATTCAACGATTGGTTGATGTTGATCGAGGTGTTAATGCTGAAGAAGAAAGGGCTGTTCATTTTCTTGGTGTAAACACGGATACCAAGTAAGCATTAAATATAGTTCAAGTTAATATTAAATGTACTTTACCATAATAACTATATATCTATAAATCATTTAATGTTTTAATGTATTGCTTTTCAGACTAGTGATGTTTGCGGATTCTAATGGACATGTATCTGAAGGTAATGACATTGAAAGGTTGGTGGATGATGATGTGCATTCCAACCTTATAAATACATGGTTTATTGTGTTAAATTCACTGGAGAACTCTAAGAGCCCTGAAGCACCGAGTAAGTGTGTTTGAAATGGTAAATAAATTTACTCTGTATTCAGCTATATATAAATTAAACGTTTTAAATTTCAATGTTTTTTTACTGATAGGTACAAGAAGGTAACGGCATTAATATGCTAACTAAGTTTCATCAGTCAACGTATTTCAAAAAATATATGGACAATTTTCACAAGCATACCAATGACAAAAAGCACGTTACAACGGTTGATTTGGTAAGTTAGGTGTTTATTATTATTTTAATTGGTTTGGTTTATTAATTAGTATGATTTTTTGACAGGTTTTTATACATGTCAACAATCATGGTCAACTATTCTTGATTACGTTTGACATGAGATCTGGTGCGGTTGTGTTGTTTGATGGAAAGAAAAATGCACACGCAATTGGGAAGATAATTAAACGTGCCGGATGGCAGTATAAAACAACCAATGTTTCTATCCTAATCGTAAGCTGCTTTTATTAATTTATATTTTAACGCATAAATTTGCTTATTTACTTTTCTGGTCTTTTACACAGCTTTATTATTGTTGTAACACCAAACTAAGGTAATTGACATTTTTCCCATGTTTCATAAACAGCAAACACTATATGGAAGATATCTTTTAACCATCGAATGTCAGAAAGGCAATACTATAGCACATATGGCTCAATTGCAAGTTGCAGAATTTCCTTGGCAATCATTCCGATATAAGAAAACTATCAATGGTTTAGTTATTATGCGAATTATGGAGGCGTGTTTCGTTCAGGATTTAAGGAAATTTGTAAGTGGTTTTGATGGTGATAAGGTAAAGTTTGAAACCCAGTTGGAGTTATTGAAGCAAAAGTATGTTACCCGTATTCTTATGTCTGAGGCCAACATATTGAAGAAGGAAATGAAAAAAAAATCGATGAAGCTGCAAGATAGAAGGGGTGACGGATGACTCGACTTGTTTTTCTTGCTCAATATGAACAATGTCAGTTTTTTGCTGCTTTAGACATTTAATGTTTCATATGTTTATGGGTTTGTACTTTTTGGATTACTTTGGTTTTTGATGTTTGGCTTTCAATGTTTTCGTATTTTTTTATGGTTACATGTAGTTGGATTCAAATGTAGCTTTTTTGAAGTTGTCTCTTAATAGCTACATCTTTCCTTTCAATCAACTAGAACAATGGGTGTTTTTGGATGTTTAACACATTTGATGTTTTTGCTTTTTTGGTGGTTGTTTAAATGTTTAACACATTCGATGTTTAAGGATAAATGAATTTTAATGTAGCATTTTTCTTGGGAAGTGGTTGTTTAATACCAATGCTTGTTTCATTAAGAACATTGGTTGTTTTGGTTTAGAACAGTGGTTGTTTATGGTTCAAACGGTGGTTGTTTAAGACATATAATATCACTTTTTATTAGTTTGTTAACACCTACATGTAAATCAATTGATGGTTTCATTTATTTAGGCCAATGGTTGTTTTCGTTTACTTAGTTATAACACTGGTTGTTTCAGTTATAATATTGTTGTTTTTGGTTGGTTAAGAAATTTGTGATCACTATAATTGTATTTATCATGCATATCCAACATCACATGCAGCAATTGTTTTACAAATACTAATCTAAATCTATATCCTGTTAAACCTGTCAAATAACGTAAATATCGGCTACAATATTATGACATCAATATTTAAAACAAACTGCATATTCTTTGAAACATAAAGTCTATAAAAAAGAAATTTTAACAACCAAAACATGTTATAATCCAAAATATTTTCGCCACCAAAATATAATATAAATTATTCAGAACTGTAACAATCATCCGATTCATCATCATTGGTGCTTTCATCGTCTTCTTCATTACCATTATCATCCTTTACTAGTTCATCAACTCCGTCTTCGTCTTCGCTTCCGTCTTCATCTTCGCCACCTTCGCCACCTTCATCATCTAATGTTTTATTCCTTAACCATTTTGCATGACCACGTCTATTATGTCCGTAGTTTTCACAAATACTACACTGACGCGATCTGAATGGAACTTTCCTTGTAGTTTTTAGTTTCTTACCAGAGGTTGCTAACTCAACTGCACTCTTAATCATTTTTCTACCCTTATTTGTTGATTTTTTAGCAAGTTTGATAACACGATTCTTAGGTACGTCAACATCATACATTTCTTCCATTAGTTCTTCTTGTGTTTCAACTAGTTTTGACGATTGGGCGTCTCTTTCAAGCTCCTTTTTCATGTTTTCCCATTAAACTATATATTCTTTTAACTTTGGGACATTGTGACGCGCCATATTAACACAGTCATCAACTAACGAATGAAGATCAGCAGCCATTTTATCCGTTTCTGCTAAACATGGTCCATATATGTACCTGTTTTCCAGTAGGTGTGCCGGTAGTCCGTTTTTTGTCCATCGAGTTTTGATGTAACGTTCTGGAATCCGGTCTACGCAATTCTTCTTTAAAACCCAAAATACATGGCGACACAAATAACCATGCCGGATAAAATGGCCACACGAGCAAGTCATTGTTCCGTCAACTGTGTTATACGTAACCTGCATGTAATGTGGTAAGTATTAATTTATTAACCGATAAACTTGTCTACATCTAATGTTTGCAAACTCACATACGTATTAACTTTCAATAAACAAAAATTATATTAATAAAACGTACCTTCATTGTTACAACAACTTTAAGAGATTTTTCCCTCTGTTCGATCATTGACCATTCGATGTCACCTTCATCACCTGTCTGAATTTGCGAGCAGGAATAAAGACCTTTATATATTTCATTTTGAACATCTCGAAAGACCGCTTGTGTGTAGACTTCGCTAGCATGTTTCTCAATGGCCAGGTCGGTACGTTTTTTCAACGACGTATCGTCGTCCTTGTTCTCTGTTGTACGCTGGTGGTATCTTTGCAACTCCATCGCTTGTTCGAAATATAACATGAAGTGAACAAATGTGTTCCCACTATCTTCAAACATTTGAAAAAACATATTCGAACTTTCAGACCGAGATGTTGTCTTCATTAACCCGCACATTGGGTAGTCTTTAAAATATGCCGGTAACCAACGTTCTCTTAGTGTATACATATCAGACAACCATTTGTAACCTGATAGGTTGTACTTACTCATCAATTCAGCCCATCGTTCTTCAAACACTTCAGGCTCAATATAAACATTCCATATCAATTTGTGAAAATCTTTCCTGAACATAGTGTCAACGGGTAAATCACCAAGCACCTGTATAAAATGTAGTTAATAATAAATACAACATTTAATGTATTCATTAACTTTTTATATATTAATCTCATTAAATCAGTAAACATACCTTCCCCGGAAATTTTTGTGTAATATGCCACATACATATCCGGTGTCGTGATTCAGGGAACTGATTAAGTATGGCAATCCTTAATGATGGGTCTTGGTCGGTTACAACCAAAGGTGGTTGTTTACCATGAACCTTTTTAAAAGCCTCCAACATCCACGAGTACGATTCCACTGTTTCGTCTGCTAAAAGTGTTGCACCGAATGTAACACATCTTGTGTTGTTATCGATTCCAGTGAAAGGTACAAAAATAAAATCATACCTACAAAAATTACCATTCAGGGTTATAATACTGAATGTCCATATAATAACGAAAAAATAAATATAGAAACACACAATTTCGTACTTGTTTGTTTGGAAGGTTGCATCAAATGATACAACGTCACCGAATACGTCATAATTCGCCTTCATTATTTCATCAGCCCAATACATACAAACGAGCTCAGAATTCCTAAGAAGGTACTCAAATGAGAAGCCGGGAACATGGGCTTGCCTTTTCATCATTTTATCAACTATCATTTGAGCGTCATCATCTCCGATGAACCTATTGAACGCTCTCCTAAAATTCCTCCAATCTTGTGGTATTCCCCGCACACCGTCATACCCGCCCATTAGCGCAACTTTTAACCTATGCGCCTTTGTGGCACTCAGATTTGCCAACGCTGCCTGATGCATGAATTTAAATTCAGAATATTTTAACTCCCTGCGTGCTTTAGACAAATCCATGTTTCGTTTATTCATTAATGCATGGTTGTGGTTTTCAACAAACACTGAAATTGTAAACGATTGTGTACCCTTCACTGCAGTAAACCCAATCTTCGCAGGACAACCCGTGACTTTAGAAGATGTTTTTCTTATATTTTTTAATCTTCCCGTCAACGGTTGTCTTATCGTAATCAGTGTCGTTTAGTGTATTTTTTTCGACTTTTGTCCTTGACTTCCCTCCACGGTTGCAAACAATATACTTGTAATTGATTTACCCTATTATATTTTCATCATAAGCATTCAATGTCACCAACATATAATGCAATCTAACCTAATTTACCAAACATTCAACATATCTTGAATACGGAGAATTAAATGTCGCTAACATCAAATGTATTGAATAGAAAGAATTAAATGTCATTAACATTAAATGTATTGAACTTAAAAAATAGACATTCAACAAACATACAGTTAATGATGTTAAAAATAATCGCAATTATCCCATACGATTTCACGACGCCTCAGTTATGTGTAGTATCGTATTTTATATGTCGTAATATCTAACAATTCTGACAATTAAAAACAAAAAAACATACCCTGCGGCTCATCACCATATTCAGCTATATTTTCAGGTGTTCGTTGTTCATAGTAGTCTTCATTCATGTTTTCTTGTGAATTAATTGATATTCCTTGCTCGTTATTCATTTTTCTTCTGTACGTAATACTGATTTTTATCGATCTTTAGGGTTCATGTAGAACGGTCGATTGAAAAAATAACGGCAGGGGTTTTTGATGATTTTCGTCATAATTGAAAAAACTGAATCCCCATGTTTTAAGGACTACAGCGTTAAATTATAGTGTTTCCATATAAAACGGATGTTGCAAGTTGACATAAATACCCTTTCCTATTTTTAAAAATAAAAACATTTTAATTATAATTTGCTGCAATCTGATTGGATGCATGATGGTTCTGTGGTTCTGTAGATTAAATCGGTTCTGCGCTGAATCGCACCCGATATATATATATATATATATATATATATATATATATATATATATATATATATATATATATATGGTTGAATTAGTTTCAGAACCAATTAAGACTACAGAACCAGCAGAACTCAATCTAAACCATTTATTTTTGAAATGAAATCGTCATGAAAGACACATTAATGTATTTGATGAGGGACCCCCAAATATTGGTTTGCATGGATGTCATTCATGCATGTATACATATATGTATATGTTTTCATGTATGTATACATAAGTGTTATCTATACATATATGTATACACATATGAATGACATCCATACAAACCAATATTTGGGGGGTCCCTCATCAAATACATTAATGTGTCTTCCATGATCATTTCATTTCAAAAATCAATGGTTTAGATCGAGTTCTGCTGGTTCTGTAGCCTTAATTGATTCTGATTCTAATTCTACACTATATATATACATATATAATTAGATCATATATATTATATATATGCATATTCATGCCCTATATATTTGTATATATACACTTGCATTTGCATTATCATATCCCAACTTGCATTGCATATACGTACCGTAAATATATGTGTGTGTATAAATACATATTGAGGGTATACATGTGAAAATATGTATATCCAGGGTCTAAATATATATATGTATATGTACATATCTGTATGTATATGTATATTTATATGTATATTTTACGAAAATGCAGCCCCTTTTCTAGCTTTTTCAAATAAGGATGCTTCTTTCTTGATCCCTATTCTAATATATACTTCGTATATATATATATATATATATATATATATATATAAGAAAGAAAGTAGAGCTAGGCAAGGTCTTCTGTGAGTGAACGAGATGAGGATCGAGGCTATATATATATATATATATATATATATATATATATATATATATATATATATATATATATATATATATATATATATATATATATATAGGGTTGAATTAGTTTCAGAACCAATTAAGACTACAGAACCAGCAGAACTCAATCTAAACCATTTATTTTTGAAATGAAATGGTCATGAAAGACACATTAATGTATTTGATGAGGGACCCCCAAATATTGGTTTGCATGGATGTCATTCATGCATGTATATATATATGTATATGTTTTCATGTATGTATACATAAGTGTTATCTATACATATATGTATACATGCATGAATGACATCCATGCAAACCAATATTTGGGGGTCCCTCATCAAATATATTAATGTGTCTTCAATGATCATTTCATTTCAAAAATCAATAGTTTAGATTGAGTTGTGCTAGTTCTGTAGCCTTAATTGGTTCCGATGAGGACTGCGAGGACAAATCTTATCCTTTAATCCATAAATATTAATGGCTAGGATTGAATGTGAAAAAGATAAACAATGGTTGAAGTTTGGGGGGTTTTGTGTAAAGTTTACCAAAATAATAGGGGGAAAAAGAAAAAATTTATAGGGTTAAAATAGTTATTTGCAAACACTTTCTCTCCTAGTGCCACATGTCAAGCCTTGATTTGATGGGTTTTTTTTACCCCACCTTTGTTTTTCGGTCATAACTTTTTTTTTCTTTGTTAAAAAAAAAAACTAAAAATGCCAAAGTTGCTAAAATTAAATTATCTACAAAATGAGTATATTCATGAAATTTTGAAAAAAAAATACCCGGATTAAATATTGGATCATTTTGTTAAATTTGGATCATTTTGTTAATTTTGGATCATTGTCATAATATTGGATCATTTTGTTATTTTTGGATCATTGTTAATCTTGCATAAACATAATTTTGTATAAATAATTAGTCAAATAATATATCATATATAAGTTTGGATCATTTTGTTCATTCATGGTCATTTTGTTTATTTTGTACTATTGTTAATTTTTAGATCATTTTGTTACTTATGGATCATTGTCAATTTTGGATCATTTTGTTTTTCAAATTTTCATGACTATACTCATTTTGTAGAAAATTTAATTTTAAAATTTTTGGCATTTTTAGATTTTTTATTTTACAAATAAAAAAAAAAAGTTATGGGCGAAAAACAAAGTGTGGGGGAAAAACCCACTTCCAATTATAAGAGGACAAGTGGCAAAAGGAGGAAAGGGGGTTTCGAAAATGACGTTTATGCCCTTTTGAAGATGAGTGGACGAAAATTGTCCTCGCAGTCCTCACCGGGAAAAGAGTTCTCACCGGATCCGGACCCTATATATATATATATATATATATATATATATATATATATATATATATATATATATATATATATATATATATATATATATATATATATATATATATATATATAGGGGAGGGTTCCATTGAGAATTAATATATTAGGTGAGAATGTGAGAATCAGGCAAAAAGATGCGCGGTGGCATTTTTGTAATTAAGTCCAACTTTTCTGTCTCACGCGCTAGTTTTATCATCGATGATTAAACTCAACCTCAAGTTTAATCATTAATGATTAAACACATTATCAAGTTTAATCATCGATGATTAAAGAGCATCTTATGATTATTACACTGATAAAGTTTAATCATCGATGATTAAACACGCTACTCATCGATGACTAAACAACATATTATAAAGAATTAAGAATCTAAAAAATGGAGACAAGTTTAATCATCGATGATTAAACAGCATCTTTGATTATAAAGACAAAATTGTTCTATTAATCATTGATGATTGCACACTACACCCAGTTTAATCATCATTGATTAAAAACAATCTCAAAAGTTTAATCATCGATGATTAAACACTACACCAAATTTAATCAACGATGATTAAAAACAATCTCAAAAGTTTAATCATCGATGATTAAACACTACACCAAGTTTAATCATCGATGATTAAAAAAAATTGGACTTAATTACAAAAATATCACCGCGTGTGGGACAGAAAAGTTGGACTTAATTATAAAAATGCCACTGCGTGTGGGACAGAAAAGTTGGACTTAATTACAAAAATGCCACCGCGCGCGTGAGGGCTGGAAGGAGATGAGAGGCTGAGATCTATTCTCACATTCTCACCTAATATATTAATTCTCAATGGAACTCACTTATATATATATATATATATATATATATATATATATATATATATATATATATATATATATATATATATATATATATATATATAGAATAAGGATCAAGAAAAAAGTATCCTTATTTGAAGAAGTTGAAGAAGTAATGCATTTTCATAAAATATACATATATGTATATATACATATATATTCATCCATAGATACACATATGTTCACATTTGTACTGTATATATGTATATATATACACATATATATACGGTATGCATATGCATTTTCGTAAATGAAAATGCAACTTCCGATTGAAAATGTAAATTACGACTGGAAATGCAAGTTACGTAAAATGCATGTATATATATATGCGTATATATACATGTATATCGGGCATGAATATGCACATATATATATCTATGGTATGAATATATATGTATAAATACATATATGTATGTATATGTATACATATATGTATATTTTTCGAAAATGCATTGCTTCTTCAACTTTTTCAAATAAGGACCATTTTCTATTGATCCATATATATATATATATATATATATATATATATATATATATATATATATATATATATATGTATATATATATATATATATATATATATAGGGTCCGATTCAGCGCAGAACCGTTTAAAGGTGCAGAATCGCAGAACCATCCTAACATCCAAAGTTTTCTATGTTATACATAAGGTGTACATTTTCATATACGCTGTAACACATTTATACATGTAATATATAAATATATTTATATATTATTTGTATAAAAATTTAGAAACATTGGATGTTAGGATGGTTACAGCGTGTATGAAAATGTCTACCTTATGTATAACATAGAAACACATTGGATGTTAGGATGGTTCTGTGGTTCTGCACCTTTAAACGGTTCTGTGTCGAATCGGGCACTATATATATATATATATATATATATATATATATATATATATATATATATATATATATATATATATATATATATATATATATATATAGGGGAGGGTTCCATTGAGAATTAATATATTAGGTGAGAATGTGAGAATCAGGCAAAAAGATGCGCGGTGGCATTTTTGTAATTAAGTCCAACTTTTCTATCTCACGCGCTAGTTTTATCATCGATGATTAAACTCAACCTCAAGTTTAATCATTAATGATTAAACACATTATCAAGTTTAATCATCGATGATTAAAGAGCATCTTATGATTATTACACTGATAAAGTTTAATCATCGATGATTAAACACGCTACTCATCGATGACTAAACAACATCTTATAAAGAATTAAGAATCTAAAAAATGGAGACAAGTTTAATCATCGATGATTAAACAGCATCTTTGATTATAAAGACAAAATTGTTCTATTAATCATTGATGATTGCACACTACACCCAGTTTAATCATCATTGATTAAAAACAATCTCAAAAGTTTAATCATCGATGATTAAACACTACACCAAATTTAATCAACGATGATTAAAAACAATCTCAAAAGTTTAATCATCGATGATTAAACACTACACCAAGTTTAATCATCGATGATTAAAAAAAAATTGGACTTAATTACAAAAATATCACCGCGTGTGGGACAGAAAAGTTGGACTTAATTATAAAAATGCCACTGCGTGTGGGACAGAAAAATTGGACTTAATTACAAAAATGCCACCGCGCGCGTGAGGGCTGGAAGGAGATGAGAGGCTGAGATCTATTCTCACATTCTCACCTAATATATTAATTCTCAATGGAACTCACTTATATATATATATATATATATATATATATATATATATATATATATATATATATATATATATATATATATAATATATATATATATATAGAATAAGGATCAAGAAAAAAGTATCCTTATTTGAAGAAGTTGAATAAGTAATGCATTTTCATAAAATATACATATATGTATATATACATATATATTCATCCATAGATACACATATGTTCACATTTGTACTGTATATATGTATATATATACACATATATATACGGTATGCATATGCATTTTCGTAAATGAAAATGCAACTTCCGATTGAAAATGTAAATTACGACTGGAAATGCAAGTTACGTAAATGCATGTATATATATATGCGTATATATACATGTATATCGGGCATGAATATGCACATATATATATCTATGGTATGAATATATATGTATAAATACATATATGTATGTATATGTATACATATATGTATATTTTTCGAAAATGCATTGCTTCTTCAACTTTTTCAAATAAGGACCATTTTCTATTGATCCATATATATATATATATATATATATATATATATATATATATATATATATATATATATATATATATATATATATATGTATATATATATATATAGGGTCCGATTCAGCGCAGAACCGTTTAAAGGTGCAGAACCGCAGAACCATCCTAACATCCAAAGTTTTCTATGTTATACATAAGGTGTACATTTTCATATACGCTGTAACACATTTATACATGTAATATATAAATATATTTATATATTATTTGTATAAAAATTTAGAAACATTGGATGTTAGGATGGTTACAGCGTGTATGAAAATGTCTACCTTATGTATAACATAGAAACACATTGGATGTTAGGATGGTTCTGTGGTTCTGCACCTTTAAACGGTTCTGTGTCGAATCGGGCACTATATATATATATATATATATATATATATATATATATATATATATATATATAGGGGAGGGTTCCATTGAGAATTAATATATTAGGTGAGAATGTGAGAATCAGGCAAAAAGATGCGCGGTGGCATTTTTATAATTAAGTCCAACTTTTCTGTCTCACGCGCTAGTTTTATCATCGATGATTAAACTCAACCTCAAGTTTAATCATTAATGATTAAACACATTATCAAGTTTAATCATCGATGATTAAAGAGCATCTTATGATTATTACACTGATAGAGTTTAATCATCGATGATTAAACACGCTACTCATCGATGACTAAACAACATCTTATAAAGAATTAAGAATCTAAAAAATGGAGACAAGTTTAATCATCGATGATTAAACAGCATCTTTGATTATAAAGACAAAATTGTTCTATTAATCATTGATGATTGCACACTACACCCAGTTTAATCATCATTGATTAAAAACAATCTCAAAAGTTTAATCATCGATGATTAAACACTACACCAAATTTAATCAACGATGATTAAAAACAATCTCAAAAGTTTAATCATCGATGATTAAACACTACACCAAGTTTAATCATCGATGATTAAAAAAAATTGGACTTAATTACAAAAATATCACCGCGTGTGGGACAGAAAAGTTGGACTTAATTATAAAAATGCCACTGCGTGTGGGACAGAAAAGTTGGACTTAATTACAAAAATGCCACCGCGCGCGTGAGGGCTGGAAGGAGATGAGAGGCTGAGATCTATTCTCACATTCTCACCTAATATATTAATTCTCAATGGAACTCACTTATATATATATATATATATATATATATATATATATATATATATATATATATATATATATATATATATATATATATATATATATATATATATATATATATATATATATATATATATATATATATAGAATAAGGATCAAGAAAAAAGTATCCTTATTTGAAGAAGTTGAAGAAGTAATGCATTTTCATAAAATATACATATATGTATATATACATATATATTCATCCATAGATACACATATGTTCACATTTGTACTGTATATATGTATATATATACACATATATATACGGTATGCATATGCATTTTCGTAAATGAAAATGCAACTTCCGATTGAAAATGTAAATTACGACTGGAAATGCAAGTTACGTAAAATGCATGTATATATATATGCGTATATATACATGTATATCGGGCATGAATATGCACATATATATATATCTATGGTATGAATATATATGTATAAATACATATATGTATGTATATGTATACATATATGTATATTTTTCGAAAATGCATTGCTTCTTCAACTTTTTCAAATAAGGACCATTTTCTATTGATCCATATATATATATATATATATATATATATATATATATATATATATATATATATATATAGGGTCCGATTCAGCGCAGAACCGTTTAAAGGTGCAGAACCGCAGAACCATCCTAACATCCAAAGTTTTCTATGTTATACATAAGGTGTACATTTTCATATACGCTGTAACACATTTATACATGTAATATATAAATATATTTATATATTATTTGTATAAAAATTTAGAAACATTGGATGTTAGGATGGTTACAGCGTGTATGAAAATGTCTACCTTATGTATAACATAGAAACACATTGGATGTTAGGATGGTTCTGTGGTTCTGCACCTTTAAACGGTTCTGTGTCGAATCGGGCACTATATATATATATATATATATATATATATATATATATATATATATATATATATATATATATATATATATATATATATATATATATATATATAGGGTACGGATCCGGTGAGAACTCTTTTCCCGGTGAGGACTGCCAGGACTCCAAAAAACACTAAAAATGATCCAAAACAAACTTTTTTTAAAAAAATTTCTTTTTTAAATATCTAAATCATAGCCTATAAGATCCAAAAAAAAACAAAATTTCAAAAATGATCCAAAAAAAAAATATGGATCATAATAATGATCCACAAAAAAAATATGGATCATTGTTATGATCTGCAAAAAAAAGTGGATCATAATTTTTTTTTCGAAATTGTTTTTTGGTCAAATGTAGTAATTATCATGGTGAGTTATATATATATTTTTCGGAATTTTTTGAAATTTTTATGAGGTGTCCTCGCGAGTTCTCAACGTTTTTGAGTACTCATAGGATCCCACTTCTATATATATATATATATATATATATATATATATATATATATATATATATATATATATATATATATATATATATATATATTTATTTATTTATTTATTTTGTATTCATACTGTCACACAAATTTGTGATTTCTTATGTGTGAGTAAATAATGTACTCACATAAAATGGTCACACTTTTGGCAACGATTTGCTTACTTACGTGTGTGACTAAATATAATTTAATGCCATACAAATATAAAATTCATGTGGCCATTAGATGTACAATAGTCACACAAAATTGTGATTTACATGTCTTTACAAAGCATTTAGTCACACATATCAACACTTTTGGCCACTTCTTGCTAAATTCTATTTCACTAAATCACCTCAAATAAGATATTTTGTGTGACTAAATATAAAAACGCCACACAAACAAAACATTCATGTAGCCATTCGATGAATATTAGTCACACAAAATACATATTCGCCTGAATTTAAAAATCATATGGGCACACATATCAATACTTGTGGCCACTCTTTGCTAACTTGTATGTGACGAAATGCACAAAAAAATAATTGTTGTGTGACTAAATATCAAAACCGCCACAAAAAGATAAAAATCATGTGGCCATTACGGGAACAATAGTCACACGTAATACACATTTACTAGACTTTAGAAGGCATACGGTCACACTTATTACCACATTTGGCCACTTTTTGCTCAATTGTATGACAACGAAATTCCCAGTAAGAGTAATAATTGTGTAACAAAATCATTTTTGGCCACACTTTGCTTATTTTTATGTGACAACGTCCCCGCAAATAAGATTTTTGTGTGACTAAATATCACAAAGCGACACACCAAGATAAAAATCATATCGCCATTACCTAAACAATAGTCACACGAAAGACACACCAAGATAAAAATCATATCGCCATTACCTAAACAATAGTCACACGAAATACACATTTACTAGACTTCACAAAGCATAGGGTCACACTTATTACCATATTTGGCCACGTATTGCTCAATTGTATGTGACGAAATTCCCAAAAAGAGTAATAATTGTGTGACAAAATCATCATATTTGCCACATGTATTATAATTTCATGTGGCCATTTGATGAACAATAGTCACACATTATACTCATTTACATGAGTTTAAAAAGCATATGGACACACATATCAACACTTTTGGCCACTCTGTGCTAATTTGGATGTGACGAATTCCCCTCAAATAACATTTTGTGTGTGGCTATATATCACAAACATCCACACACACATAAAATGCATGTGACCATTACATGAACAATAGTCACACAAAATACACATTTACATGAGTTTAAAGAGCATACCGTCACACTTATTACCATATTTGGCCACTTTTTGCTCAATGCTATGTGACAAAATTCGGAAAAAGAGTAATAATTGTGTGACAAAATCATCGTATTTGGCCACACGTATAATAATTTCATGTGGCGTTTGGATGAATAATAGTCACACATAATACACATTTACATGAGTTTAAAAACCATATCGTCACACATATTAACACTTTTGGCCACTCTTTGCGAATTTGTATGTGATGAAATCCCCTGAAATAGAAGTTTTTGTGTGGCTATATATCACAAACCTCCACACAAATATAATACTCATGTGACCATTGGATGAACAACAGTCACACAAAATACATATTTACATGAGTTTTAAGAGCATATGGTCACACTTTTTAGCAGTTTTGGCCACTTTTGTCGTAAATGTATGTGACTGAATCCCACCAAAAAAAAAATATTGTGTGGCTAAATCATCGAAAATGTCACTTGTATTCTATTTTCATGTGGCCAAAGGACGGACAATAGTCACACAAAACACACATTTACTTGAAATTTCAAAACATATCGTCACACATTTTATGGTTTTGGTCACTCGTTTTTTATGGATATAGCCACTAAATCGCTAGTGTGATGGTAGAGAGGATTAGTCACGCAACCTTTGGTCACACTAGCTCTGAAAAATCTCGTGTGACTACAGGCATATCGTCACACTTTTCTGGTGTGACCAAATCCCGCGTCTGTACTACTGATCCCGAACCTGAGTACACAACAAAACAAACAAGGAGTAAGTGAGACAAGAAAGTCTCGTGAGCTGCATGGGTTTTAGACCCCGATAATATCAAATATCACATTATATATAAACGTGTGTATATATATATATATATATATATATATATATATATATATATAGGATCCGGATCCGGTGAAGACTCTTTTCCCGGTGAGGACTCCAAAAAAAACACTAAAAATGATCAAAAACAAACTTTTTTCAAAAAATGCCTTTTTTAAATATCTAAATCGCAGCCTATAAGATAAAAAAAAGTTTTTCAAAAATGATCCAAAAAAAAAAATATGGATCATAATAATGATCCACAAAAAAAAATATGGATCATTGCATGTGACCATTACATGAACAATAGTCACACAAAATACACATTTACATGAGTTTAAAGAGCATACCGTCACACTTATTACCATATTTGGCCACTTTTTGCTCAATGCTATGTGACAAAATTCGGAAAAAGAGTAATAATTGTGTGACAAAATCATCGTATTTGGCCACACGTATAATAATTTCATGTGGCGTTTGGATGAATAATAGTCACACATAATACACATTTACATGAGTTTAAAAACCATATCGTCACACATATTAACACTTTTGGCCACTCTTTGCGAATTTGTATGTGATGAAATCCCCTCAAATAAAAGTTTTTGTGTGGCTATATATCACAAACCTCCACACATATATAATATTCATGTGACCATTGGATGAACAACAGTCACACAAAATACATATTTACATGAGTTTTAAGAGCATATGGTCACACTTTTTAGCAGTTTTGGCCACTTTTGTCGTAAATGTATGTGACTGAATCCCACCAAAAAAAAAATATTGTGTGGCTAAATCATCGAAAATGTCACTTGTATTCTATTTTCATGTGGCCAAAGGACGGACAATAGTCACACAAAACACACATTTACTTGAAATTTCAAAACATATCGTCACACATTTTATGGTTTTGGTCACTCGTTTTTTATGGATATAGCCACTAAATCGCTAGTGTGATGGTAGAGAGGATTAGTCACGCAACCTTTGGTCACACTAGCTCTGAAAAATCTCGTGTGACTACAGGCATATCGTCACACTTTTCTGGTGTGACCAAATCCCGCGTCTGTACTACTGATCCCGAACCTGAGTACACAACAAAACAAACAAGGAGTAAGTGAGACAAGAAAGTCTCGTGAGCTGCGTGGGTTTTAGACCCCGATAATATCAAATATCACATTATATATAAACGTGTGTGTGTATATATATATATATATATATATATATATATATATAGGATCCGGATCCGGTGAGGACTCTTTTCCCGGTGAGGACTCCAAAAAAAACACTAAAAATGATCAAAAACAAACTTTTTTCAAAAAATGCCTTTTTTAAATATCTAAATCGCAGCCTATAAGATAAAAAAAAAGTTTTTCAAAAATGATCCAAAAAGAATATGGATCATAATAATGATCCACAAAAAAAATATGGATCATTGTTATGATCCGCAAAAAAAAGTGGATCATAATTATGGATCATTGTTATAAATATGGAATTTTTTGAAATTTTTATGAGGTGTACTCGCGATTCCTCACCGTTTTTTGAGTCCTTACAGGATCCCACTTATATATATATATATATATATATATATATATATATATATATATATATATATATATTTTTTTTTTTCCCTAGCATCCATATCTAGTACATAAACATATATGTACTAGAAGCACAAACATATCTAATACATAAACATATATGTACTAGAATCACAAACATATCTAATACATAAACATATATGTACTAGAATCATAACACGACTAGTACGTAAACATATGCGTACTAGAAGCACCAACGTGTCTATTGTATAAACACATATATACTCGTCTCAGTGACCGGGGATCCCCCGCGTCATCACCTTCTATCTCTTATCATAACCTAACAGTTATGCCAGTCAAAGCCCTCGGCTATCACATCAATCAACAAACAAGTTAGTTAACTATTAACAATAATACATAACTAACTCAACAAACTATAAGTCTAGATAAATAATCAAATAGATCGATCACAAGTAAATGAAATTAAATTCTATGGCTATGTACTTAGTAAAGTCCACACGTACTCGCCTTATCAAATATTGCTCAAAATGTGTTCTCAAACACAATCCTTTCTTCCCAATGTGTTAGCACTTTTCCAAGACTTTACCAAAAGCCCTATTATACAATCACAACTTGTTCAACAACAAATACTACTAATAATAAACTCTTTTATCAGTAAAAAGCCTTTAATAACACTTTCCCCCAATTTTGATGATTTCCAAAAACCCTAGGTTTTACCAATCTTAAGATTCTTACAAATCTTAACCACAAACCCTTATAACACTTATTTCCTTTGATAAAATATCATCTATTAAGTATAAACAACCTTTATTTCACCATTACACCAACCCAAGAACTATGGTTTATCACATAAGCTTTTACTTCCATAAATTCAAAGCTACAACTATAAAGGAGTGAAGATATACTTTAGATTTTCAAATAGGAGTGAAATATCACAAGATTTGATGAAGAAATCAGCTCCAAATGATCCTTTGCACTCAAAAACATTCACGCACTTGTTGGGAGAAAAACTAGGGTTTGGGATAAAATTAAATGAGTCAAAACCCGACTTTAATGTTGGTGTCGGAAGAGTTCGCGACGTGAACCGGAGTTCGCGTCGCGAACTTCCTGTGTCGCGAACTTCTTCGTGTCGCTAACTAGTCATGAACTCCATGTCCCAAAAACCCCAAAATCTCTACCCGATACTCGCGATCGTGAACCAGAGTTCGCGACGCGAACTCTCTGGTTCAGCTAGGCTGCACTTTTTTGTTGATTAATTCGACCCGATTTTGACCTTAACCATATCAAAGGATGTCCAAATGACACTAAACCAATTCCCATGTGTTTTAAACAATTTATTTATAATTATCATATTTTTACATAATTTATTTATTACAAAAAGAAGACAACTACATGCTATTAATAAGAAATATGTGGATGAACAACAGGAATTAGAAGTACAGAAGGAAAGGGAAGAAAAGGAAAAACAAGAGAAACTTGATTAATTCACAATGAATTAATAAGATTAGGGGGAGATTGTTGGGATTCAACAGAGTTAGTACTGACAATAGTTGATACTGATAATATAATTAGTACTGATGAAATCAGTAGTAATGGTTGTATCTAAATGGTGATCCCATTAGTATTGATTTTATGATTACCACCGATATTATTATTATTACTGACTTGTTAGTTATTATTGATTGAAGATACTACTAATGAACCATTCAGGCTGCTACATGGTTAGTACTGATTGATCACTTGTTGATGCTCAAGGTGATTAATACTGATGATACAATTACTACTGATCAACTACTTATTGCTGCTAAGGAGTTGATACTGACCAAGGAACTTACTACTGATCTCATTATTACTACTGATCATTCAAGTTAATGCTGATAAAGCTATTTATAGAGAATATCAAGTCCGAGATCTTAGGAAAGTTTGTTTAGACGATCATATCTTTGTAAATTTAATTGTAATCGATTCCTAGAATAACTAGTTTAATTGTTAGGCTTCAAAGAATATTATAAATAGTTCCTTATGAATTGTAAACATACGTGTGTATTGTAACTCTCAAATCAATATACATTGAAGCTTTTTGTGATAAACTGTGTTCTTAATATTCGTTTAATTATTTACAGTTTGTCATACAATTCTTGTTAATCACAATAGTGTTAATCCGCTGTAACATCTCATTGTGAGTAGATCTGTGATTTAATAACCATTCTTGTATTATTCGATCCTGACAAAGACTGCTTTCATGGATGCTAGTGAAAAATTGTCTCGCTCGAGTTGTGTGGTTGTTTACTAGTGATAAACAATTTCTCACTCTATTATACCAATTTTTATTTTTATTTTTAATTTAATTTACTAGGTAATGGGACAATATATGGCTAGATTAGATGCAGCTATGTTTAATGCAATTCTTCGTGAATATGCTGATGATGTTCTGCCCGAGGTACTTATCGCTCCAATGTAACTAACGTTAACCAGTACTGTTAATAGAAGTAATAAATTAGATGACAGAGGTTATAGAAAAGTAAAATGAGATTATATTGTGGGCTATTCCAATGGCAATTATAATAAATAGCAAGGTAACCGCGCAATGCCGCGACAGGTACCCTGGCACGAGGATACCATGTAACTATATTTTATGGCCATCAATTGTTGTTCGGTTACATATTTACTAACTTCAAAAAAAAAAAAAAAATTGCAAATTAAGTCAAAATGTTTGTTGACTTAAGTCAAAATGTTTGTTGACTTAAGTTAAAATGTTGCTCAACATAAGTCAAAGATAATTTTTATATGGAAAAAAAATCGATTTAAAATGGCAGCTGATTAGGTTGTCAAAACTTGGCACAAAACTTGGCACAACACGATAAAAATACACGAACAAAAAAAAAAAATGGGGACGAAATCAAAATTTAAATTCATGTTCGCATAAAACAAACACGAAGTCATGTACTGTTCATGTTCAGAGATTAACACGAAACTGACACGATAATTATATTATTTGGAATATTTAGAAATTTATGTTTTATTTTTGTCTTGTTGGTCGAGTTTTTAGCATGAGAAATTTTTTATTTTTGTTAATTTTTCTCATAGTAGAATATTTACAAATGTTATTTTTGAAGCCAAAGCAATATAGTAGATCAAATGTTTATTCGTTGTCTGTTCCATTAAATATAGTTGCACAAAATAAGAAATAATAATAAAAAGAAAATTAGACAATTAATTGGCACCAAAAATATGTGAGTTATCAAGTACAACTTGGATAGCCCACATTGTTGAAAAGCTTGGTTTAAAAATGGCAACGTCAAAGGTTCACACTATGAAATCATTAAATGGTTGTTGTAACTTTGGTAGTCTAGCTTTACTATAAATAAGAGATGTAATCTGAGTTGTAAGGCACCACAAAACAGAGAGTGTTTAAAGAGTAAAACTTTTTTTTCTTTTGGAAACGACTTTCATATTAACAAAGAACTAGCACAAGGCTAGAAAACAAAGAACAAGGTACAAAAAAGATCAACAATTAAATGGTGAAATAAGTCATTCGACCCAACTAACTTTAAAATTTGGCCTACGATAACAAATCCAAAGATACGCCACTTCTTTGATCGTATCAACAAGCAAACTTCTCCGAGCTTCACCATAATTAAATGTAATTGCATTTATATGCCGCCAAATGATCCACATAGCCGTAAGAGCCACCACCTCTATAATCAACTTGCTTTGAGAGCTAAGAGGACTAGAATCCAAATTGAGTAAGAATTCATCCAAATCTTCCGCACTTGTGTCAATAACTTGCAACCAATTCCCAATGGCTCGCCAAATACTTTTAGAAACTTCACAAGCCCAAAAGATATGATCCGTATCATCATTGCCATCCCCACACATAACACATTTGAGATCTTCAAACGGAATTCCCCTTGTGGAGAGATTAACTTTAGAAGGGATCCGATTGAAGTTAATCTTCCAAAAAAAGGATGTTGACTTTCCGGGGCACTAAATTGTTCCATCGTGTTTGCATTACGGACGACGGAAGCAATAAGTTATCAAGCCAACTTCTAGTAGTCTTCACTGTAGGGTTTCACAATACTGATCAACCACTTGGGTCAACCTCCTAATATGCTTGGTTCGAACCATACTGACAAGAACATGAACTTGTCCTTATCGGTTAAACCAACTAGCTAGTTTAATCCCTAAAAGCGGAACTGAGATTAAACTTAATCCTTAAACCCTAAAGGATTATGGGATATTGGAAATCTAGACTAGATTAACAAGAAAGAAAGCTTATACGAAAAACTCGAACACACACACATACTTGTGTGTGTTTGTTGACCAACCAAGAACCCTAGGGTTCTTGGTTGTCGACTTCGAACAAGAGGGGGGAAAGGAAAAAGGGTTTTCCAAATCATACATTAATCTTGCTTAAGTAAGTCCACTGATGATGAAAACAACGAGAGATCTTCTAGTTGATCCTTGTAACGATCTTGTACTTCAAGACTTGAAGAACACGAAGAACGAAGAGCACAATAACTTGTTTTCTTGTTGGTGCTCGGCCGAAACAAATGGAGGGGGCTAGGGTTTCAGTCGGGAGAGTGTAACAAAACAAGGGAACCCCAAACCTTCTATTTATAATAGAAGGACTTTCACTTAGGGCCTTCAAGTTTAATTAAGCTTAATACTTAATTAAACTTTCTCCATTTACGTTTTCAACACTTATAGTTTATCTAGTTATTATTGTTGCACTTAATTATTAAATGTCTAGTATTATACACTTATATATTTCGTGTATATCATATATACGAAATATATATTTTGTATTTTATACTTTTAATAATTAATTATAAAATAAACTTTATATAATCTAAACAATAATATTATCCAAACACCATATGATTTAATTAATTTAAATCACATTATGGATAATCTATAATTAACACATTATATATTTACTCAACTAGTAAATGTACAAATACTTGTATTAATTAGTTAGTTAAACTAATCTAGTAATAAGTTGAACTTAACTTAGTATTTAACTGATTCATAATGACTATTATGAATCATTCATTCTCCATGTATCATTACATATCTTACTCGTATTACATGCACTCATCGGTGTGACCCTTAAGTGTTTCGTAGGCATGGATGTATCAATATAGGTTGACTAACTGTGCATATAATTCCAACATTCACCTCAAACCCCCTCGTTTCTGATATCCCATCGCAACTCATCCGGATCATTTGAAACCGTGATGCCTTCCACCATCCGACACAATTCCTGAATTTGGGCCTCTTCTCTACCGCCTCTAATGGGATGACGCCATCCCCACACCACCGAATGGTTTTGGATCCGAACCGCCACCCAACAATCCAGATTCAAATCAACCAAGAACAGTCTAGGAAAGACCGAACGTAAAGGAGTCGACCCTACCCACACATCCTTCCAAAACCGGGTAGACCTCCCATTACCCACTTGCTTTTTCAGATGGTAGATAAAGAGAATCCCACTTTCTTTATTCCTTGAAATCACTTTCAATATTTGAGAACATGGAGTTGCACCTAGGCGATGAACATTGACCAAATCCAACCCTCCCCTATCCCCGTATATCGACTTTAGAACCTTAGTCCACAACATGTGACCATTCTTAACAAATCTCCATATCCACTTCAACACGAGGGATATATTGAAAGAAAGAAGGCTACCAATATCTAAACCTCCATTTCTATGAGAAGCCAACACCCCCTCCCATTTGATCCAATGAAATTTGTGTTTTTCCTTGGTACCACCCCAAAAAAAAAGGAGGCTCTAAGCTTCTCCAAAACATTTGCAACCGTTTTCGGCATAACAAACAAGGACATATAGTAAATACCCATACCTCCCAACACCGTCTAAAAAAGTAAAGACCTACTGCCTACCGCTAAAGTGTTTACTTTCCAGCCGAACAACTTTTGCTTAAATCTATCAATCAACTGATCCCAATTCTTGATTCTAGACATGCAAGCACCCACCGGAAGACCAAGATATGTAAATGGTAATTTACCATTGCAAACACCAATCAAACCCGCCATCTCTTAAACCTCCCCATCCGACACCCCAACACCATAAAGGTTAGATTTATGCAAATTTATTTGCAAACCCGAGGCCATGTGAAAATAATGCAAAATAATAAGAAGCTTTTGCAAGTTATTAAGAGACCACTCACCAATGAAAATAGCATCATCTGCGTAAAACATATGAGAAATCGACAACGGATTTTCATCAAACTTGATACCGTTAAACATATGTTGTGATGTCGCTTCTTCCATGGCCACATGAAGACCTTCCATTGCGATAATAGAAATAAACGGGGATAAGGGATCTCCTTGTCTAAGGCCTCTTTCAAGTTTAAATTCTTTAGAGGCGTTCCCGTTTAAAATAACCGAATCCTTTGAGGAATGAAGCATATCACTAACCCATTTGCGCCATTTTTGCGGAAAATACATAAACTCCGTCACTCGGTCTAAGAATTCCCAACTGATGGAGTCATACGCCTTCTCGAAATCATTTTTTAGAATCATAGCATTCCTCTTTTTCTTTTTGTACCAAGCAATAATTTCGTTCACTATCATGGGACTAGTATTGACACATTGTATAAGTGTTAAGCTAGTCATGAGGATTAATCTTAGACAATTAGTGATTAGTATATAAGCTTCCGTTTTAATCACTAATTGTAACTTTGCTTGAATTAATCACACACACACAATTGTATTGTTATCTGCCTTCTCTCAACTTTCTCTCTCTAAAAGCCCTCATCTTCTTCCTCAAGTTTCATCTTCAATCAAGAAAACCATGGATTGAATGCTCTATTTAGGTTTATCAATTGGTATCAGAGCATAATTTCACTCTGAAAACGATCCACAATCATTGTTTGCTGTCCAAAAATTGAAGATCTAATGGGTTTTTGAAGTTTTTAAAGAAAAAGAGCTCAAGAATCAAAATCGAAATCTAAGGTAGTTTTGTTTGTTTTTATGGATTAAAGTTGTTCTCCTATTGATTTTATTAAGTTCTAAATCAAATTTCAATTAATTCCAATCATTTTTGAGCATGAATCATTGATTTTAGTAAAAAAACCATTAAAGCTTGAGTTTCAAGTTTTTTTTTCTCTTTAAATCGAAAATCATATTAGATTGACTTAGTTTTCGATTGAAATGATTGGAATGGATTGAAGGAATACAAAAATAGAATAGTTTGCAAAAAGAATCATTCGATTTGGTTAAGTATTGCGGAAGATAGGATCAAATTAGTGGGTTTATTGGCTGTCTCGGTAACGTCACTGCTCGAACCAGAAGAAGGATCTCTACCCGGAGAACAATCTCGACCTCGACCCGGAAAGATTTCGACTTGAACTTCTCGTCCCAAGAAACTGGATCTCGACCAAAAGAACTTCTCGACCCGAGAACCCGATCTCGACCAGAAGAACTTCTCTACCCGAGAACCCGATCTTGACCATAAAATCATCTTGACCCGAGACCGAGATCTTTTCACATAACATCTCGACCCGGGAACCTTACAAACCGAGAACAAGTTCTCGACCCGAGAACATTTTTCAAACCTTCAAATTTTTACCCAGTCGTAATCACAATTTAACCATTCAAAAATGACTTCAAAAGAAGCATTGTCGATCGGATCAGACACCAAACCACCAGTTCTCTTCAGAGGAGTAATTCTCGATTCACTTCAGAATGGTCCAGCAAAAATTTTCAATACTGTAGTTGCTACTCCACACTCTACTCCACTAGTCCTTGGTGGTGTATTTGAACTCGCTCCTGCTGATTACTCTCCAGAACAGAAAGAGAGAGATAGAGCTGATGTGTACGCACACTCGTATATGCCGCAAGGTCTTCAAAATGATATCTACAACAGTCTTGACAGTTTTGAGACTGGAAAGGAATTATGGGATGAAATATGTAAACAAATGGAAGGAACTGACTTAGGGAATAAAGCTAAAATGGTTTCAACACTGAATGCTTATAGCCAATTCAAAGCTAACCCAGGAGAAGAACTTCAGAGCACATATCATCGATTTTGTAACCTTCTGAATGAGCTGAGGAAGAACAACCTGAAAAAGGAAAATCTTGAAATCAATATCAACTTCATCAACATTCTTCTTCCTGAATGGAAAATCTTTGGAAACAGTGCAATGCAACACAAAGATCTGAGTCAGATTGACATTCACGAACTATTTGAGTATTTACACCAGAATGACCCATGGTTAAAGTAATTGTCCAGACAAAACAAGAAACTGCTGATTCATTCGCACTATTAACCAAACAACAATCTTTACTAGCCGAACAACCTAAGGAGGTTAAGGTAGCAACAGAAATTGTTGTTCCTGAGGGAACATATGAAGAAATTGAGGCTGTTCATCAAGATGTTGCTCTCATCACAGGTTACAACAAGAAATACTATTCCAAACCAACCAACAACAACCTCAGATCTTCCTCAAACTTCAAATTCAACTCACTTTATCAAACTGCAAATGATAAAACGTCATCTTCCACTACTGAACCACCAAAGAAGTGTTACACCTGTGGTTTGACTGGACACTTTGCCAAAGAATGCAAGAAGCCAAAGGTTCGAGATTCTGAATACTTTAAAAGAAAGATGCTAATGGCTAAGCAGATCGAGAATGGCAAAGTCCTACTAGCTGAGGACAGGCAGTGGTTGGAAGACTCGGATGACCAAGAGGAGGAATAGTACACTGCAAGTTTGGCCCTGATGGCAAGATCAAATGAGCTGAGAGCTGAGTTGGGGATTCCTGAGAATGATTAAAATGAGGTACACTCTTTTTCCATTGACTCAATCACTTATTGTTCCACTGATTCCCTGTTCGATCAAGTTGAATCATTAAATCAAAATCTTTTACTTGAACAAATAATTGATTTAAAAAATGAGAAAACTCAATTACTAAAAGATCTAAGTCAATATTAACAAATGCAAATTTTTGAACAATCAAACAGGGAATTACAAGATCAGTTGTCTATGTCACAATCTAAATTTCAAAGTCAAATCATTGCTTTAAATGAAAGTTTACAGAAACAAGTAAACACCAATCATCAATTAAATGCGCAAATTATAACTTTACAATCGGAAAATACAACATTTCTTCAAAAACTTAAAATACTTGTTCAGCAAGTAAATCAAAACAACTCATGCAAACAAAAAACTCAAGATTTACAGAATCAATTGTCAATGTTTCATGCTTTTCACACAAATGAGGTCACGAGGTTAAATAAGATAATTAATGATAAAAATCTTGAAATTTCAAACTTAAATGAAAATAAAATGAGAACAATACCAAGTGACACATTAGATTTCTGCAAGTTATACTACAATGCAGCAGCTGAATTACAAAAAGAACGAGATTGGGCAAAAGCAGCTGAAGTAAAGATGAATAATTATCAGGAACAATTGAAGACATCGACTTCCGAAATTCAAAAACTAAATGACAAAATTCAAGAAGTTAATGATACTCTTAAACGTGAAATCAACGAACAATCATCCACAATATATAATCTCACAATCAAAAAGTAAAATGCGGAAGAACATTGCAAAAAATTGGAGCAGACAATTGTCAAATCAGGTCATACAAAACAAACAATTAAGTTCAATGAACCAAAAGAGTTCAGATACTACAATTCAAAGCAGGACCTGGAGCAGATAATCCTCAATATCTAGAAAAAGCTGCCGATGTTCTTCCAACATTGTATAATTATGACTACATGGACATGGGAATTTGGCAAAGCATCCTTCATATGTCGGATGAAGAAGCAGAAATTGAGAAATTCAATAGAGAAAAGCAAGAATATGCTCAAATTAGCTTCAACTATTCAGCATTGAACTCTACATATGAAAATAAGAAAGCAAAATTTGAAAATCACGGATATTTTCCAATCATCACTCCAGAAGAACTTTCAATACCAGAGGATGCAGTGTTAAAACAAACATTTGAACCAAAGCTTTATGTTCCACCTTTGATTTTAGTAAAGAAATGTAACGCCCTGAAATTTTTTATAATTAAATAATATTGGTTTAATCATCATATTTAAATTTAAAATTAATAATTAGTAAATTAATTATAATGAAGATAGACGGTTCATATTATTTAGACGACATGTAGTTAGACGGTTCATATTATTAGATTATATTAGTTTAGTGTTTATATTTATATTTTAAATAATTTACCGGTCAAATAATTATAGTGTTACACATTTTTAATATTAAGTGAGACGTTTTATTTATTCGTGAGTGTGTCTCGGGTTTTGACCGATTAATTAATTGTAAGAGTGAATTGGCATTCTTTTAAGCCGGGCCGGCCAAAGGCCAATGAGCGAACCTTTTTGTTGTCAGGTTTTAAATTTCGTTTCAGGCTTAATGCCTAATTAGGTTTAAAGAGCCCAATAGTCAATTGATTTAAAACCCCTAGCCTTTTATCCCCTGTTTCATTGAAACCCTTTCCCCCGCCTCCTCCCTTTTCTTTTGACGGCATCGGAAGATTAGAGAACGAGAGAGTGGTGAATGATATTGAGCATATATGTACACATGGATTGGTGGTCTTAATTGGTGGCGTTTTTGGTTGTTTTGGAGGTTTCAATCATAAGCTCCTCAAACAAGCAGCTCACATTAACTATTAATTTGGTTTCTATTCTTTTCTTGGTTGTTGACGTCAGAAGCTTTTGGCTTTCTACATCTTTACGGTGGTGTTGATTTTTTTTAAATTAAGGGAAGAATTGGAAGTAGAAGGCTAGCAGGTCTCGAGAATTGTTAGAAACTTGGGGAAGTGGATTTCTTCTTATGACGGTGAGAGCCAATTTTCGTATACCGTGGCTTGTCAAAAAATTTGGTCAGGTCATTGTGGATGGGGCTGCCGACAAGAAATTAAGTTTTAATTTGTTGTGAAGCAGCACAACACAATGGAAGCAATTATTTAGCAATGAATCTATTCCACTCAAGAAATAAAAGAGCTATATAGAGTTGTATTGATGTTTTTGGCCGACATTCCCTGCTTCCTTACAATTTTCATCAAGCAGTAAGCGAGCAGCGAACGAGCAGAGATTGAGCAGCTGTTGGTGGGGATCGAAATTGGAATCGAGTCTAGAGCTTTCGGGTTTTAATAGCTGGTATAGTCCTTTCCTTTTCGGGTTTGTTCATGGTATTTGCTAAGCAAAATTCCCGTTCTTTATCTAGTTGTATTGTTGAATTGTAGTTCATTGATTTCGGATTTTCTGTTGTCGGGTCAAACTCGGTGAACCCGAGGCTTTGACTTGCTCGTGTTTTTGGATCATCCAATTTAGAGCCTTTGTCGTCAATCGAGTTTGTATTGCTAATAATGATCGTGGTGTAATTGATTTTTTTAGTGTTAGTTTTCCGAGCCAAGACTCGTGTAATCTGTTGTACCGGGACTGTTGAGGGTCGGGAATGACACTCGGTTCATGGTGTCGGGAATTGTTATTTTATTATTGATATTATATACATTCTGAGTTTTAGTCAATTTCTGTCCCGTATGTTCAGATCGAGTTTTGACTCGTCTCGGGTCAGATTCCAGGCTCGGGGTCTTCTAGACTTCCGTAGCCCGTCTTCGTACCTTTCCGCCCATATTTTAAATTATTTACTGGAGTTACGGTTCTCAAGTTATGGGCATTTTAATACGGATCTGCAGTGCTGAATTTCAGCACTGTATCTTGCTGTTCGGGTCAACGTTTGACCCATTTCGGGTCACAATCTTGAGTTCGGGTCTGAACGAAAGTTTTAGTTCGTCGAGTCTTCTATAACATATTGAAATTTGGAGTTTATCGGATTATTGGCTTGAGAGTTATGGCATTCGCGGTTAAACCGACGCAAGCTGCCAAAAATAATTATAGTCGAGTTTCGGGTCAACTTTTAATTTGGGTTATCTTGACTGTTTTTAGGATCGTCTAGGAGTAACCGCGCAGCGCTTATGAGTATCGTGGATTCTTCGTAGCTTACGTTATCGAGGTGAGTATTCTCACCGTGTATTCAGTTATTACGTTATACATACATGACTTATATGTTTCATTACTTGCATTATATTTGCTATCTGAGTTTTGATCTATTATCTGAGTATTGATCTATTATCTGAGTATCTGGGCATCTGGTTTTATTATACTGATCTGAGTATCTGTGCTACTACTTGCTAGGGCATCTGAGACAATTATGTTAAAGAGATAAAAACATAATAACACACATCTGAGTTTTGGCTTTATGCCTATTTGGGATCACCTCCCGTCTGAGTTTTGGGATCACCTCCCGTCTGAGTTTTGGCTTACGCCTATCTGAGGTGTGAGGAGGGGCGATCGACCCGAATCACACAAGCGCGCTATATAAATAAAACTCGAGTAATAAAATCTGAGCAACAAATCTGAGTAATTAACTGAGTAGATTCTGAGTAGGAGTACACCGATGTGCCTCATGTGTTGTATGTTATGATTGTATGCATTTTGAGATTATTCACTCAGCTTCCCAGTTGACCCATATTTCCCCCCACTGTTTCAGGTACTAGCAAAGGACAAGAGAAGGTGGACAGTTGACCGCTGTATCTCCCGAGTGCTGATGTGGAACATCATTTATTATTTTAACTTAAATTTTATTTAAAACTTTTTCCGCATTAAATACATTTTAAATGTTAAACATTTTATTTAATATTTAATTAAGGGACCTTTTTATTAAAATCTTGTACTCAAAAAGTTTTAAAATTTTTGTGAATTTTTGGGTGTTACAAGTTGGTATCAGAGCTCTGACTTGAGGAATTTGGGTTCGCAAGGGGCGAATTCAAACTCAAGTTTGAGTTTCGAGTTTTTAAAACAAGAAAAGAGTAAAATATTTTTCTGAGAAAAGTCTCCACATCAAACATACAGCATGTCACGTCGACCTCTCGCTTTTCATGCTGCCGGTAATGTTTAGTAATTTTATTTATTTGCGTATTATATATATATTCTGAGTTAACTGAGAGGCGCATTCTAAGAATTATGAGTATATTTCGCGACGTGGATCGCTTATCTGAGTATATTTTTCCAAGCGTAGTTTCTGAGTGTATCTGCGATATAAACGCCAAGAGTTATAATTATATAGATATATATTTTATAATCTTTGAGATTTTACAATTCTGAGTATAATTAAGAGTATAAGTCTGATAATTATTCTCTACTCTCAGAGTTCTATATATTTTTATAAATACAAAACATATAATAGAGTTATTTTGAAATTTTATTCGGAGAAATTTTAATCAAGGGTATAATAAATGGATACCAAGTTATGACATAAAAACCACAAATTACTTAATGAGAAACATAAACTGAGCAAACGAGAAAATCAGGAACAGTATATTTTATGAGAAATTAATAAGAGTTTCTAATTTAAAGGAACACCTAATATGAGACTTTATTATGTGAAATTTTAAAACATAATAAGAGGGATATCAATTTATGAAATGAGAGCAATAAATTATATAACGAGGAGCATAAATTGAGCAAATGAGAAAAATAGGAGCAACAAAAATTTAATGAGAAAATGAGGAGGTTATTAATATTAAAGAAGAGTAATAAATTTTCATAATGGGAAATATTAAAAGCAATCGTTTTGGAGAAAATACTTAATAGAAAGAGTTATTAAAGCGAGTAAACAGTGAAATGAGTAAATAAGTGTTTATAAAATCAAATTGATTTAGAATCTTATTATTTAAATGAGGGTTTATCAAGTGGGTAAGGAGAAATTATTAATTCAAGAAAAAGAGAAGCAATAATACCTGAGCTAATCGAGAATTATTAACACGAGCTAAAAGAGAATTATTGAACAGTGTTAAAAAAGAAGTTATTAAATTATACTTACTAAAAGAGAAATTAAAAAATTGTAAATACAATGAGCCACGAGTTGTAATAATTTGTGAAGATTTCATATTGAAAAATCAACAAATTAACATTTATTTAAGACTCATTAAATTGAGATAAAATGAGAAAGCATTTAAGGTATGTGATTTAAATAGCTGAGTGCAAAATCCATAATTACTAAATGTGAATAACGAGTTAAGTGAGAGATCATTGAGTAACTCAAATAAATTATATAAGTTTATTATACTAACTAACCGATATTTTGCTGAGTCAAATAAATCAGAAATTTTCCTTTAGTTTATCTTAAAGAGCTATAACTGAATCAAGTTAAACGAGGAACACAATAACTGAGAACGTTGATCGAAAGGGTAGTAATCGACGCTCACAATTACAATAAATTTAATATAGTTGTGAAAAGGATGTAAATCATATTTATGAGGAGTGATAGATGACGTATCCAAATGAAAATTTTAAAATGAGATTTGTATTGTGAAAGTAACAAAGTGGAAATATATAGATATATTTTAATCTTAGTTATCCGAGTATAGTGTATGAGACTAAATATACGCACGTTTTTCTGAGTAATTTTTATATACAGCTGAGTGCATATCCGTATTTATCCGATATGGAATAAATTTTCTTTCCTTTCTGAGTGTGAATATTGATGGATTTTTATGTTGGAAGTTGTGAACTTTGAGATTGACTCATGACCAAACGACAGTAGGTGTCGAAAGTAATAGAAGGGCCCCTATTACCGTGTACACACATGACTTTTGGTTGGTTATGAGAAGATTTTAAGGGGAACAATGGACCAATGCTTATTGTGGTGAAAGTAGTATGTGTATCCTAATTGTTTGGATAATTATATGCTTGCTTGTTTTATTATGGTAGAGAATGTCAGTTCCAAACTCGAGGACGAGTTTTTCTCCAAGTGGAGTTGAGTAGGGGTAAAAAGGGAAATTGCTAAGAAATAATTATCATTATGTATTAATTAAAAATATTATGAGGGTGATGCTTATGCATACAATTTCTGTTACTGAGAAACCTACACTTAATTAGAAAATTTATAAGAATAACTAACGAATTGAGTAAGTTGAAAATAATTAAATTAATTCTATGGTGTAACTATTCAGAGTATAAAAAAATTGATAATCGCGATTAATGGAGAAATTAATTAACCAAGATTTATCGGGTTAAATGCAATTGTGCAAAAGAGAAATGATAAGTACTATAATTATATAATTATAATGAGATAATGAGAAATTATTAAAAATTCAATCAATGAGAATTTGCTAATGAAAAAGGAGAAAAGTTTTAATTAACGGGAAGTTAAAGATCGGAGCAATGAGAAGAGTTTATTTATGAGTAATTATTTAATTAGGTTAAAAAAAATTATTAAAATGAACTTGTTGGATTGGGTAATATAATTCATTATTTAAAGTTATCAAATAATATACTTTATTATTATTAAATTACTAAATTAAGAATTGTTATTAAATCAAGCAAATGAGGAATACAATAAGTGAATTAAACAATAAAATTTTATTGAATTAACGAGATTTTCTGAAAGATGAGAATGTTGTAAATTGATGAATTGATTCGTAAATTGAGTAATGAGAGATCATTAAAATAAGAGTATGAAATTTAATTGGAAATTTTTTGTGGATAACATGAAATTAATGAGTAGATATATGGTCAAAAGTAATCAAGAGACATTTTAAATTGTGTAAAATCAGTGCAACATACTAGTAAGGATCGTTAAACTAGATGAATGAGAAAACATCTATTAAAATATTATCGAGAAACCACTAAATGTAGTAGAATGGGAACCTATTAAAGGGAATCAAATGACAAGATTGTTAATTTGAGCTAATTAGAGGGTTATCAAAATGATATGCAAACCTAATAGAGTGAGGTAACGATAAATAGGTAAATAAGAGTTATTCTGAGGACCAATAACGCGGTAGAGAGGGATATTATCAGTCCAAGAATTATAAACTAGTAAATTGGAACATGCAAGTAGTCATAAGAATGAGTAAAAATGTGATTTATATCTAATGTTATTGCTAGTAAATATTTTTACTTTATGAGTTTATTTCTGAGAAAGATATCTGGTTTTGCTTCTGAGTTAAGATTTCTGAGTTTGCTCCTGAGTTATATTTCCGAGTTTATTTCTGAGACAAAATTTCGAGTTATACTCTTGAGGTTTGTTCTGAGTTCATTTCGGAGTTAGACTTCCGAGTCATATTTCTAGATCATATTTCTGAGTTATATACCTGAGTATATGTGAATTCTGTGTGATATGTACATTCCTTGTGAATAATTTCCCAGTTTTTCTATTAGTTGATAACGGTGTAAACCACTAAATTGTTTTTGTATACCTTAAGCAAACTATTGTCCTATAGAATAGAGGACCCTTCTGAGTCATTCGGATAGACAATTTTTATTAATAACATTTCACATGTATTAAAATGTTTAATGATCATTGGTTCAACCGTGCCGGGAGAAATTCCCCATAAACTTTATCCCTAACGCTATGAGAGAGCCGTGTGTGAAAGTGAGTATGGATTGGATGACCGAGTACCACGCCGGGATCATCTATCGCCACAAACAAATCTGTAGCAAACCGCCAAGTAGAGTTGAATCGGAGATTCAACACAACATTAACCACTGGATGCGGGAACCATGTCTGGTTGTGAGGGCAAGAAGTCATTTTCAGCATGGTGTCGTGGGTTATTTTGTGTATGTACCGACACCATTTTTGACGATAAACCGAGATTATTAGAGAGCGTTCCAATTTTTAGGCTTATCATCTCGCGCCGCCAGAGAAGTAAGATTATAAGGAGCAGTTGTGAGAGCCGGAATTCATCTTGGTCGAGTAGGTCACCTTGAAGAGCTTCTTTTTATTCATAATTTTATTTGTGTATCCCCATTTGTGGATGGGGCTGCCGACAAGAAATTAAGTTTTAATTTGTTGTGAAGCAGCACAACACAATGGAAGCAATTATTTAGCAGTTTTAAGAGTTGTATTGATGTTTTTGGCCGACATTCCCTGCTTCCTTACAATTTTCATCAAGCAGTAAGCGAGCAGCGAACGAGCAGAGATTGAGCAGCTGTTGGTGGGGATCGAAATTGGAATCGAGTCTAGAGCTTTCGGGTTTTAATAGCTGGTATAGTCCTTTCCTTTTCGGGTTTGTTCATGGTATTTGCTAAGCAAAATTCCAGTTCTTTATCTAGTTGTATTGTTGAATTGTAGTTCATTGATTTCAGATTTTCTGTTGTCGGGTCAAACTCGGTGAACCCGAGGCTTTGACTTGCTCGTGTTTTTGGATCATCCAATTTAGAGCCTTTGTCGTCAATCGAGTTTGTATTGCTAATAATGATCGTGGTGTAATTGATTTTTTTAGTGTTAGTTTTCCGAGCCAAGACTCGTGTAATCTGTTGTACCGGGACTGTTGAGGGTCGGGAATGACACTCGGTTCATGGTGTCGGGAATTGTTATTTTATTATTGATATTATATACATTCTGAGTTTTAGTCAATTTCTGTCCCGTATGTTCAGATCGAGTTTTGACTCGTCTCGGGTCAGATTCCAGGCTCGGGGTCTTCTAGACTTCCGTAGCCCGTCTTCATACCTTTTCGCCCATATTTTAAATTATTTACTGGAGTTACGGTTCTCAAGTTATGGGCATTTTAATACGGATCTGCAGTGCTGAATTTCAGCACTGTATCTTGCTGTTCGGGTCAACGTTTGACCCATTTCGGGTCAGAATCTTGAGTTCGGGTCTGAACGAAAGTTTTAGTTCGTCGAGTCTTCTATAACATATTGAAATTTGGAGTTTATCGGATTATTGGCTTGAGAGTTATGGCATTCGCGGTTAAACCGACGCAAGCTGCCAAAAATAATTATAGTCGAGTTTCGGGTCAACTTTTAATTTGGGTTATCTTGACTGTTTTTAGGATCGTCTAGGAGTAACGGGGCAGCGCTTAAGAGTATCGTGGATTCTTCGTAGCTTACGTTATCGAGGTGAGTATTCTCACCGTGTATTCAGTTATAATGTTATACATACATGACTTACATGTTTTAACATTTTATTTAATATTTAATTAAGGGACCTTATTATTAAAATCTTGTACTCAAAAAGTTTTAAAATTTTTGTGAATTTTTGGGTGTTACAAGAAAATTGTTCAACTTGAAACTAAAATCGATGTCACACACAAAGCTTTTGATAAAGAAAAATTAAATCTTCAAATGAAAATTCATAAATTAGAGGACATGATTCCTGAATTAAAACCTGTAACTGCTAAATATGTTTTACAAAATTCTAAAGCTTCATTAATAGGTCCGACACCTGCTAATCTAGTTCTAATCATCTTGAGGAGAAGCTCTAATCCACCTGTTTTGAATGTTTCAGATCGAAAGTTAGAGTCACAAGGTAAGAAGTCTAAGAAGCCCGATGGAGTCACAGGAGCCACGCAGTCCAGGAAGCCTATTTCAACTAGGCCTAGTATGCTTAAGAAGCCTAGAGAACTTAAGAAGTCTAGACTATTTATGTCTGTAGTTTCTTCTTCTTCTCTTAAAAATAATTGTAATAACTCCACTCATGTGAAAACTCCTGCAATGGCTTTTAGAATAGTTTATGTTGCTTCAATTTATCGTTCGGTTAATTACTCTCCTGATTTTGATACTGTGTTTGTTAAAACTGATAAATTTGGTATAAAGATATTGTATCATAAAATTACAAAGAAACAAATTACACAAACTGATGATCGATTTTTTGTAAAATTAAATGCTCCTTGTGGTTTAAAAAGCAATGTATTTCATAAAACTGGTAAAATCATAAAATCATGCAAAACATGCTTTCCACACCCATGCAAGACGTTTGTCTCTAGTTTAGCAAAACCTAATCAAAGAGACCCATCTTCAAGTGTTGCCAAACAAACGAATGTTTCTTCCAAAAGCCCACCAACCTCTGATACACATTCGTCTATTCGCCGCAAAGTCTCTCAAGGAAATTCCGCATCTAATCCAAAATCTTCATGTTCCTCAAACAGAGATAACAAAGCAACTGCCAAATCTTCAACATTTGTGAAATACAATTGGATTAAAAATGAAAATTCGCACTGGATTATTCAATCCTCTGAAAAATCTCCAAAATGGGTCGTCCGATCCACAATTTCTGAACTGCCTCCTTGCAGTTATCCAAAGCTCTAAATTGATCATACAATAATTCTACATAAAACATCTATCACTAATCGTTCTGGACCCATACATGCTTGGGTACCTAAAATGTTTTAATTGTTTTATGTAGAATCTGTGGTACCTTGACTCAGGCTGTTTATGGCACATGACAGGGAACAAAAATCTGAAAACCAACTTCCGTGAAAAATATTTGGGAACGGTAAAATTTGGAAATGATCACTTAGCTGTTATCTTAAGACTCGGAGACATCATTCGTCCTAACCTTATTATTCGCAATGTTGCTTATGTTGAAGATCTCTCTCACAATCTTTTTAGTATTGGTAAATTCTGTGACAAAACCCTGGAAGTCAAGTTTCCTGCAAAACGTTGTGCCATCCGTACTTATGAAGGTGAAGAACTCCTAAACGGAACTCGAGACACAAACATATTTACCATCAATCTGAATGATATTGTTCCGCTTGAAGAAGTTTGTCTTGTCTCTAAGGCAACATCAAATGAGTCATGGTTATGGCATCGTCGTTTGTCTCACCTTAACTCCAAAACCATGAACAAACTTGTGAAAGGAGGTCACGTGTCTGGATTACCTGATGTTGCTTTTGACAAAGATCATGAATATTCTTCATGTAAAATGGGAAAAATGACCAAAAAATCTCACAACCCAAAACCTGCACCAAGTACTTCTAAACCTCTTGAACTACCACACATGGACTTATGTGGTCCAATGAGTGTTCAAAGTCTTGCTGGCAAACGATACGTTTTGGTCATTGTTGATGATTACTCAAGATATACATGGGTCCATTTCCTTCGCTCAAAGGATGAAGCTGCAGAAATCATCATTTCATTTATCAAGAAAACTCAATTAAACATGCAATTAAAAGTTCAAACAATTCGTACTGATAATGGTACTGAATTTAAAAATCGAGTTCTTAACTCTTTTCTTGAATCTGTTGACATCACTCATCAGTTTTCCGTCGCACGAACTCCCCAACAGAATGATGTTGTTGAAAGACGAAACCGTACGTTAGTTGAAGCTGCACGTACAATGCTTTCATTTTCAAAACTTCCACTGTTTTTATGGGCAGAACCCATTAGCACCGCTTGTTTTACCCAAAACCACTCAATCATCAACAAAACATACCATAAAACTCCATATTAGCTTATCAACAATCGTATACCAAATGTCAACTTCTTCCATATTTTTGGTAGTCGATGCTTCATTCTCAATGACAAAGACAAACTCAACAAGTTTGAAGCTAAAGCAAATGAAGCAATTTTCATTGGATATTCAAAGGAATCAGCATCCTTCAGGGTGTACAGCCGAACAGACAGGACGATCAGAGAAAGTCAATGTCTCATTCGATGAAACATTTCCTCTTGATTCATTGACCTCAGGCATTGAAACACCCTTACCAACTTCATACTCTGATCCATCAACATCTCAAAACGATTTTGATATTCTATTCGAACACTTTTATGATGAATATCACAACAACAGACGTCCACCCCCACCCCCCATCTCCACCTCATGCTGATGTTCAATCCATCACTGGCCCTGAGATAAATACCCCCACCACGAATGAGTCTCCATCTCCAACCTCACCTGCTCCAACTTCACTGATACCTACAGCACACACCGGTCCTTCAACCTCTTCACTAGAAACTCAATCTACACGAGATGATCTCCCACCTCTGACAAATATTGTTGCTCCTCTGGTAATTGATTTTTCTAAATTTAATCTTTCACGTGTTGAACCACCACCACCCATCCTTCCTTAGAATCTACAAACTGCTATCATTCCACATCCTGCTTTCACTAATAATTCCAACATAAACCCTGGTCAATTTCCTCTTCCACATTCAAAAAAGTGGACCAAAGAACACCCTTTGCATCAAATCATTGGAAATCCAGAGTCATTTGTCCAAACTCGTTGAGCCACAGCAGATGAATGTCAATACTCATCATTCTTAAGTTCCACTGAACCTAAGAAAGTCAGTGAAGCTCTTTCTGATCCAGATTGGATAATTTCTATGCAGGAAGAAATTAATCAGTTTGAACGATTAGAGGTCTGGCGTTTCGTTCCAATACTACCAGGAAAATCTATAGTTGGAACTAAGTGGATTTTCAAAAATAAGAAAGATGAAAACAGAATTGTTATTCGAAATACAGCTCGTTTGGTTGCAAAGGGTTACTCTCAACAGGAAGGCATTGTTTATGAAGAAACATTTGCTCCTGTAACAAGAATTGAAGCCATTAGCATCTTCTTGGCATATGCAGGTCACAAAAACTTTGCAATCTATCAGATGGATGTAAAGAATGCATTTTTAAAAGGTATTCTAAAAGAAGAAGTTTTTGTCCATCAGCCTGAAGGTTTTGTAGATCCCAAATTTCCAAACCATGTTTATATTCTTGACAAAGCTTTGTACGGTTTAAAACAGGCCCCTCGGGCATGGTACGATGTTCTTTCCCAGTTCTTGGTAGAATGTGGATTTTCAAAGGGAAAGGTCGATACCACATTGTTCATCAAACGTCAACGGGAAGATATCATATTAATTCAGATATATGTCGATGATATAATTTTTCGCTTCACAAATCGAAAATACTGCAAACGTTTCTCCGATCTTATGGTAAAACGTTTTGAAATGAGCATGATGGGTGAAATGAACTTCTTTCTTGGTCTTCAAGTTCGTCAACTTCCAACTTGTATCTTCATCAATCAGTCAAAGTATATCTCTGACTTACTAAAAAAGTATCTGATGGAAGATTGTAACCTATCAACACACCGATGTCTCCTGGCACTAGACTTCATGCCGATCCTGATGGTACACCAGTGGATGTCACAAACTCTCGGGGTATGATCGGATCGTTACTATATATATTTGACAGCCAGTCGTCCGAACATTATGTTCTCAACATGCATCTGTGCTCGGTATCAAGCTTCTCCAAAAGAATCTCATTTTCAGGTTGTCAAACAATCTTTCGTAATCTCAAATGCACCAGGGATCTTGGTCTTTAGTACCCAAAGAAAACTTCGTTTGATCAGTCCGCCTTCTCTGATGATGATCATGCAGGCTGCATGTTGGATAGGAAGAGTGTAACGCCCTGAAATTTTAATAATTAAATAATAATTATTTTAATGACATACTTAATTTTAAATGGATTAATTAATAAATTATTTATAATGAAGTTAGACGGTTCATATCATTTAGACGACATGTGGTTAAGCGGTTCGCTTTATTAGACGTTTTAATTGGACACTTTAATATTTTATAGTCGTTAGTATATTATATAGTAAAAAAAAATAATAATAATAATAGTTCGTCTCAGTATTGGACCGTTTAGTTAAACGTATGAGCTGTGTAGTACTCTTTTGAGTCGGGCCGAGCTATGTTGGGCTAGCAAGCGGGCTCCAGGCCTTGTGGTAATTAAATGAGTCATTAGGTTTATCTAGGAGCAAATACCCTAATTTCCTAAACCCCTTGTCTTATTCGATGGATCCTTTGGGCAAAAGACGAAATGCTCAGCCGACAAATGAAAATGTTCCCCGGAGATTCCATGGTTGAGCCGTAAGAAGTAGCTGGGCACGTCAAATTGGTGTAGCAGTGGAAATTGCGGATGAAGATTTAAGTAAAGGGCGATAATTAAAATTAAAACGGGTGTTCAATTGGGTGACGTAAGCGGCAAAATAGCAACATGGAAGCATACAAGCAATATGAAGAATTAATTCAATTCAGAGGTTCACCTCCTTCATTTTGTTTAATAATTCTTATATTAAAATTCTTATAGTCACCATCTTTGCTTGACACTATACGGATGTGTCAATTAATTAGGAGGAAAATGAGTAGAGGTTTCTGCGTGGTGGTGTTGTTTATCTTTGAAGACTAAATCGATGGCCTCCTTTAAAAATAAAGTTGGAGATTATTTTGTGGCTGGTAACTCAAGTGACGGTGGTGCTTGAATTCTTATTTTGTTGGCTTTGGCAAGGGATAATTATCCCTGAAATTCCTAATTGACAAATAAAATGGCAGCCAATGAAAATGTTCACAAAACTTTATTGTACCTTCTGGACGAGGCTCAAAATAATCACATGCCAAGAAGGTGTACACCTTTTGTAGATTAATTTTCACAAATCGTTTTGGGGTAACCATCGTGATATTTGGTTCGTGTTCAGGGTGACATCGGTATGTGTTGTGGTTCGTGTGAAATCGGTATTTCGGGAGTTGATTCGTAAGGGACCTTCTAGGAACTGAGTTGTGTCTTGTACGTGCCGAGGATGCTTCTAGGAGCATACGTCTATTCGAGGTGGGTAATCTCACTCTAAACTTGCACTTACATTTGATTCATGATTGCGTGCTATATGTTATGAACTGTGATTAATTGAGTTGAGCTTGTCGTTGCAAATGATCTGTGTACTTGAAATTTGATCATGAGTTTATATGCACTTGGGTTGTGCTATGTGGTTATATATATATATATATATATATATATATATATATATATATATATATATATATATATATATATATATATATATACTTGAAATTTGATCATGAGTTTATATGCACTTGGGTTGTGCTATGTGGTTATATATATATATATATATATATATATATATATATATATATATATATATATATATATATATATATATATATATATATATATATATATATATATATATATATATATATATATGAGATGATATATTTGAGTTTGAGCAGTTAGTTTTATATGAGTACATGTCGTAATGGGTCAACACGTTAATAAAACTAACTAACTATATTTGAGATTCATGAGGTAGCCAACTCTTCCCGAGCCAAGTACAATTCACAACTGTCAGCGTGGTACTGCGGGACACTGGTGGGTGTTGGAAGGGGGTGCTAGTGACGAGCGCGAGAGCAGGGGCACGCGTTGTGGATTCGTCACGGCATTGGCGAACCAAGTGAAATTTAATAAAAGGCCTAATTATAGAGAATTGAGTAGAGTCTTTAGGGATCACTTATGTGGTGTGGATTGTTTGTATGTGTATGTTTATTGTTTTGTTATTTACTCAGCGGTGGCTGACCCCAAACACTCCCTCCCATTTTGCAGGTACTAGAGCATGTGCATTGGATGAGCTGCTACTCGATGAGTTTTTATGGATTTGGATTTCAAACGTTTATTTTGAGTCAAATGTTTCTATAAACAATTACTTTATTTATTCCGCATTTTATCCACGAAATGGTTTTATAGTTTTATTTATGAGTTGGGACATTTGAGTTACTTGTACTTGGAGGAAATTAATACATTTTATTATTTTAAATTTTTTTAAATTTCCTCTGATTTTTGGGATGTTACAAGTTGGTATCAGAGCTCTGGCTTGAGAGAATTTTGTTCACAAGGGGTGGATTCCAAACTCAAGTCGAAGCACGAGTTTTCAAAATGAGTTTTTCAAAAGTGTTTTAAATTGAGTCCAAATCCAAATCGAGAAGCAGCGCATCACGATGACCTTATGCCTCTGGTACTTATTTATGATATGATTTAGTTTATTAAAAACGTCGCGAGTGACATTGAGTACTAAGAGAATAAAAGAGAATTTACTTGAGATGAGCGTTAATTGTGCGACTATATATAGATATATATACTGTACTCATTGATGTGAATTACTTGTTATGTGGATGGTATGAGGATGGGAGATCGTGGAATTTTTGAAACTGGCTCGAAACCATGAAATGAGTAGGTGCGTATAATAATAGAGGGCCCCTATTATTATATGCACATGTCTCGTGCCTATGCTTTGAAAAGGATTCAAGGAGACCATTGGTCAAGCATCTAAGTATCATTAAAACCCTCAACTATTATATATAAGTAGATAATAAAATCCCTAAAGGAGATTTATGAGAAAACAGTGCAATTAATTGATTGAGGGAACCATCAAACAAGAATTGATAAAGAGTTATCAAAACATGTCAAGAGAGAGACAATAAATCAAATTGGGTTGAATTCGTTAAATGATTTAATTGAGTTATTAACACCTTGAGAACGATTGAGCAATCGTTAAAGCAAAATAAACGAGAAGATAAGAAAAATGTTAAGTTCAAATATATTAGTAAAGGGGATGAAAACATCAATGATTCGAGGTATATGATAAAACAATAAATAATAAATGAGAGATCATTAATTTAAGTTAATAAGGAGTTATCAAAACAAATCAAGTGAAAGTTATTAAACCAAATTGAGTGGGAATCACTAATGATAAATTGTTAAATTGAGTAATATTAATTGGTCAAAAACCTAAGATAATAATAATTAAGTAATGATGATTAAGAATAATTTAATTCGTATAATTGAGATGTCATTGAAATTCGAGAACATTTATAAAGCAAGAACGATTGGACAATTATCTGAAATGAATCAAATAAAGAGATTCAAATTATGCATAATCATTAAATTGAGTAAAGGATAAACTATGAGTAAGCAAATTAATAAAGTCATGAGAGTTAATGCAAAATGAGTAAAAGATTTGTGAATTGAGAAAATTTATGCGAAGATATATGGAGTTAATTTTACAGTTATGTTACTGATGGGAGAACATCGAATATATGAAATATATGAGGATTTATACTCAGAATTGATCAAGAGATGATCGTGAATGTGTAACACGAAATAAAAAATTGTGGTGCTAATATGTGTAATGAATTTGATTTATGAGGAGTTATAAAATGAATAATTATTAAATGAGAAATAATTATGAAATTATTAAAGAATAACGAGTTATGATTGAGGAAATCTAATAGAAGTACGAGAACCCATGAGAATTCTAATGAGAAAGCTAACACCTAATATAAGCAATGAATTTTATAAAGTGATAAAAATTTAATGAGTGGGGGTGTGAGAGGGGCGTAAAGAGTATACATTGGGACCGACTCACACCTGTGCATTAGAGTTTGATTATCGAGTAATTTAATGAAACCTTCAAATATATAATTAAAAAGGAGAATCAACGAACTGAACTATCGAGTGTTCGTAACAAGTTCTATGAGTATAAAATATGAGATTCTGAATACCACCTCCAAACTCGGGGACGAGTTTTCTCAAAGTGGAGTTGAGTAGGAGTAAATTAAGAGAATTACCAAGAGAAAGTTTTTGGTTATGTGTTAATTATAATTGTTATGTTATGAGCATATATGTTCATATAACTGGCTAGAAAGTGATAAGAGTGACTAATTAATCGAGAAATTATTCCTGTGAGATTATAATGAGATAAAAAGAGATTATTAAAATATGAGAATTTATTATGAATTGTTCAAGTCAAGTTAAATGAGAAAAACGTGATTATGAGAAATTATTAAATTCAGTCGAGAAAGTTATTGAATCAATTATTGTGTTGAGTATTATATATTACTGGGTAATTATTAAATCGAGAGTAACTACTGAAATAAGTAAAAGAGAAAAATAGTAAGTTGGTTGAGCAAAAAAATTATATTTTTGAGCGAGATATATATGCATATGATTGGAGAATTTATAAAGATAATTGAGAATAATTAATTTCATGTGATGATATAATGACCAAGTTGTAAGAACTTCATAAATCAAGAGTAATGGTGCAAATGAGAAGTAGCAAGTACTATAATTATATAAATGATGAGAATATGAAATTAGAGTAATGAGAATTTAATTATGAGTTAAATGAGTAAGTTATTATAACAAAGGTAAAAGATAAAGAGTTAAACTAATGAAGAACTAGTAAACCAAGCTAAGCAAATAAATTTTTAAAATGAATCAAATGAGAATTAAGGGGATTATCGAGTTAAATTACTAAATGGAATGTCATCAAATATTATGATTTATTGAGTAATTACTAACCAATAATAGTTATCGAAATGAGCACGTGAGAAAAATATAAGTGTATCAAATTATAAAATTTAATTAAAATACTATGAGAAAAATATATACATATATATATATAAAGTAAAGAGAAAACTTTCAATTGAGAATGAGAATTAACTGAGTAATTATATACATGAGAATTAATGAGGTAAGTAATTAACGAGTTAATTAATTGAGTAAAGAGAATGCATTTAATTGAGGTGAAATGAGATTAACAAGTGGGCATATAGTCGAACTAATCAAGGGACAATGTAAATAAGAATAAAGCGAGAAAATGATGAATGAGCTGAATGTTGAAATCATTAACGAGTTAATAAGAATCCTTAAAATGAGTTGATTGAGTAATATTAAAAAAAAAAAGAGTCAACGAAAAGTTGTTAAATACGAGTTAACAAGAGAACCAATAACGTGGCTTAAAAGAGAAAATTCTCCGTTCAAGTAGTATAATAATTAAATTTGATCACGCGAGGAATCGCAAGAACGAGAAAACGAGTATATTGTGTGACTTGCGGGAAGTCGTTAAGCGAGATTTGATATAAATTATCTACCTAACTTGCGATGAGTTAAAAGCAGAGTTATAGGAAATTAAAATGAGTGCATTTGAGTATATGCAAAATGAGTAACATGCATGAATTGCTTATGGTGGATACAATTTCTGTGGATGTTATCTAGGTATACAAGATTCTGTATGTTAGGCACATTTTTGTGAAAAATGTGCATGTCTTCATGTTATTTGATGGTGGTGTGACCGCTAAATTGTTTTCTATGCCTTAAATAAATTAATGTCCCATAGAGCAGAGGACCTTGAGATATCATTCTTGGCGGAGATTGATAATAATAAAAAAATTTCTGGTGTAAATTATATAAAGTGACCATGTAATAGAGCTGTGCGGGAAGATTTTCCCATAAAAACTTGTTGTTTTCGTCACGAGAGAACCGTGTCTGGTAGTGAGTATGGATTGGATGACCGAGTACCACGCCGGGATCATCTGTCGCCACAATCAAATCCGTAACAAACCGCCAAGTGGAATTGAATCGAGATTCAACACCATATTAACCGCTGGATGCAAGATCTATGTCTGGTTGTGTGGGCAAGAAGTCATCTTCAGCATGCTGTCGTGGGATTATTTTGCGTATGTATCGACACCATTTTCGACGATGAAACGAGATCTTTAGAGAACGTATCGATTTTTAACCCTTATCGTCTTGCGCCAATACACATGGAAGATTTGTACGAGCTGTTGCGAGACCCGGAGATTTAATCTGATCTAGCAGGTCACCCTGAAGAGCTTCTTTTTATTCATAACCTTTTCTCGTGTCTCCCCATTTGAGATGCGAGAGCACTATTCTAAGCTTTATTCGAGCGATGACTTCGGGGACGAAGTCTATTTCAAGTGGAGTTGAGTTGTAACGCCCTGAAATTTTAATAATTAAATAATAATTAGTTTAATGACATACTTAATTTTAAATGGATTAATTAATAAATTATTTATAATGAATTTAGACGGTTCATATCATTTAGACGACATGTGGTTAAGCGGTTCGCTTTATTAGACGTTTTAATTGGACACTTTAATATTTTATAGTCGTTAGTATATTATATAGTAAAAAATAATAATAATAATAATAGTTCATCTCAGTATTGGACCGTTTAGTTAATCGTATGAGTTGTGTAGTACTCTTTTGAGTCGGGCCGAGCTATGTTGGGCTATCAAGCGGGCTCCAGGCCTTGTGGTAATTAAATGAGTCATTAGATTTATCTAGGAGCAAATACCCTAATTTACTAAACCCCTTGTCTTATTCGATGGATCCTTTGGGCAAAAGACGAAATGCTCAGTCGACAAATGTAAATGTTCCCCGGAGATTCCATGGTTGAGCCGTAAGAAGTAGCTGGGCACGTCAAATTAGTGTAGCAGTGGAAATTGCGGATGAAGATTTAAGTAAAGGGCGATAATTAAAATTAAAAGGGGTGTTCAGTTGGGTGACGTAAGCGGAGAAATAGCAACATGGAAGCATACAAGCAATATGAAGAATTAATTCAATTCAGAGGTTCACCTCCTTCATTTTGTTTAATAATTCTTATATTAAAATTCTTATAGTCACCATCTTTGCTTGACACTATACGGATGTGTCAATTAATTAGGAGGAAAATGAGTAGAGGTTTCTGCGTGGTGGTGTTGTTTATCTTTGAAGACTAAATCGATGGCCTCCTTTAAAAATAAAGTTGGAGATTATTTTGTGGCCGGTAACTCAAGTGACGGTGGTGCTTGAATTCTTATTTTGTTGGCTATGGCAAGGGATAATTATCCCTGAAATTCCTAATTGACAAATAAAATGGCAGCCAATGAAAATGTTCACAAAACTTTCTTGTACCTTCTGGACGAGGCTCAAAATAATCACATGCCAAGAAGGTGTACACCTTTTGTAGATTAATTTTCACAAATCGTTTTGGGGTAACCATCGTGATATTTGGTTCGTGTTCAGGGTGACATCGGTATGTGTTGTGGTTCGTGTGAAATCGGTATTTCGGGAGTTGATTCGTAAGGGACCTTTTAGGAACTGAGTTGTGACTTGTACGTACCGAGGATGCTTTTAGGAGCATACGTCTATTCGAGGTGGGTAATCTCACTCTAAACTTTCACTTACATTTGATTCATGATTACGTGCTATATGTTATGAACTGTGATTAGTTGAGTTGAGCTTGTTGTTGCAAATGATCTGTGTACTTGAAATTTGATTATGAGTTTATATGCACTTGGGTTGTGCTATGTGGTTATATATATATATATATATATATATATATATATATATATATATATATATATATATATATATATATATATATATATATATATATATATATATATATATATATATATATATATATATATATATATATATATATATATATATATATATATATATATATATATATATATATATATATATATATATATATATATATATATGAGATGATATACTTGAGTTTGAGCAGTTAGTTTTATATGAGTACATGTTGTAATGGGTCAACACGTTAATAAAACTAACTAACTATATTTGAGATTCATGAGGTAGCCAACTCTTCCCGAGCCAAGTACAATTCACGACTGTCAGCGTGGTATTGCGGGACACTGGTGGGTGTTGGAAGGGGGTGCTAGTGACGAGCGCGAGAGCAGGGGCACACGTTGTGGATTCGTCACGGCATTGGCGAACCAAGTGAAATTTAATAAAAGGCCTAATAATCGAGAATTGAGTAGAGTCTTTAGGGATCACTTATGTGGTGTGGATTGTGTTGTTATTTACTCAGCGGTGGCTGACCCCAAACACTCCCTCCCATTTTGCAGGTACTAGAGCATGTGCATTGGATGAGCTGCTACTCGATGAGTTTTTATGGATTTGGATTTCAAACGTTTATTTTGAGTCAAATGTTTTTATAAACAATTACTTTATTTATTCCGCATTTTAACCACGAAATGGTTTTATAGTTTTATTTATGAGTTGGGACCTTTGAGTTACTCGTACTTGGAGGAAATTAATACATTTTATTATTTTAAAATTTTTTAAATTTCCTCTGATTTTTGGGATGTTACAAAGAGTACCTCTGGAGGTGTTCAATTCTTGGGTGATAAATTCGTCAGCTGGTCATCTCGAAAGCAGAATTGTGTTTCATTCTCAACTGCAGAAGCGGAATACGTTGCAGCTGCTAGCTGTCTGTCCCAGGTGATATAGTTGCAATCACAATTAATGGATTATGGCTTTTCCTATAGCTGTATTCCTTTATACTGTGATTCAAGAAGTGCAATTGCAATATCTTGCAATCCAGTTCAACACTCTAAAACAAAACACATTGATCTTCTGTATCATTTTATCAAAGATCATGTTGAACTGGGCAATGTTGAATTGTACTTCGTATCCACAGATTTTCAATTAGCAGATTTGTTTACCAAGGCCTTAGATGAAAAACATTTTAACTATCTTGTCTCTAAGCTTGGTATGCTAAATCTCAAAAATTAACTGTTTTAGTATTCATTTAGCAATCTGTTAAGTCGTTGAATTTTCTGTATCATCAAAGTGGTTTTCAAGAAATTCGTCTTGAAACCCGGTCGTCAAAAGTCGTCACCGCTCGTGGGAGAGAAAATTATCATCTCATCAGTCAAGGGGGAGCTGATGCTGTGTTTCAAAATGATCAACATTCCTGACCCTCGACAAATTTTTAGAATTTTATTTTATTTTATTTTCCTCTTATTTTAATTTTAGAATCTCCTCGACTCAAAATCTTCCTCATCTCGATCTCGACCCTCAATGGGTTCTCGACTCGCTTGGGTTCTCGACTCCACCAACTAGGCCATATAAATACTCCCTCCGTACCATTCTTCTCTACTCCGTTTCAAATCTTCTCGACCACACACACATCAGAAGGTGTGATTACACAAAGTAGACCAAAACCCACCAAGTTCTCCTCAAATCGACTCAGTTCTTCTCTCGATCACTTTCAATAATTGTCTCTCCACTGATTTCGGTAAGATCCATATATCAATTTAATCATAACTTGCTCTGATTTCTTGTGTTTTGACTGTTCAATGATCGTATGTTAATCTAGGGTTTAACAGTCTTAGTTCGACTTCACCGTTTGTTCTTATCATCCACTACAGTACTCGTAATAGGATTAAGACTCGATCTCGGCTTAGCATTGACAACATCTTGAAGTTTTAGGGTTAAATCGATGAAAATTTTATGTTTTCTGCTAAACCTGCAAATTCGCCGAAGTTCTCGACTCGAGATCACTTCTCGACTTGAGAACTGATCTCGAGAACACTAGGTTCTCGACCTAACCAGGGTTCTCGACCCTCAAAATTCTCGCCTATTAGTTCTCGACGAATAGTTCTCGACTCTCACTCCACAATGTTACTAGGCCTTAGAGCCCACTGTGGTCGAGAACTTTACTGTTCTCGACCCGAGATGCTTTTCCAATTTCATTTTTTTTATAATTATTATTTTCTTATTATTATTTTATTTTATTATTTTACTTTACTTTATTTTTACCATTTTTTTACTTTATAAAATTAATTTTTAAATTTCTTTTTATTTTAAATAAAATTAAATTTTCAAATTCCTTTTATAAATACAAAAATTATTCTACAATTTCAAATAAAGTGGTCCCACACACTTAAATTTTTCATCTTCTCACACTGTGCTAACTTCTGTACTTCTCTGTGCCACTTTGCGTTTATTGTACATTTTACATATGGCAGAACAACATTTTCTCTGAAGATGTACTTGTCCCAAACCACGAAAGAAAGCAAATTCAGCCAAACAACTTCTATTGGGATCCCGCGGAGGAAACAACATTCACCACAACATATCCGGACAGTCACACGTACTTCAACGTCTAATATTTTATATGATCCGTGCTAGGCCGCCAATCCCTCTAATCTACGTACATCAGTTCAACAACACCCTAACCCTAAACACAACTACCAACAGTCCTCAGTTTGAAGCCGTCATTGACAACATGGGTGTGTCCTTCACGAAGGACGACTTGTTTGACATCTTCAGGCTCCCACGTGGTAATGCGTGACCACCTTTCCAACAACATGAACAACAAGTTTCGACCAACACAATGAAGGGTTAAATTGCGGCCCTTGGTCTTGAGGGTCCGTTAGAAAACCTCAACCTCAAAGATCTCAAGAAGGGCTCTATGTCCAAGAGCTGGTCCTTCATATTCACCATTTTTAACAGATGCTTGACAGGCAAGCATTCTGGTCATGACAGGGCCTCTCTAAACGTTTATCATGCTTATCATGCCCTCTGATACAACCGGCGTTATGATTATGCATCCTATCTATGGGATAATTCAAAACCACTACAAACAGGCGACCAAATTATCTGATCTATCCAAGATTTTGGCAGATTCTAATTGATCATTTCATGAACAGATTTCCTCTGATTCCAAGACGGGATGATGCCCTTAAACATCAACAACTCCCGGTTGTCTATCTTCGACAAGATAGAGGCTCAATTGTTCCTCCAGGTCCAGTGCCGATTGAACTTTACAAACTGGCTGATATTCCATTTATCCGAGCATACAAAGATCAATTCCATCCTCAATGGAGACCAGAGGATCAACAACAACAAGTTCAACAACCACCTCTTCAACAACCACCAATTCAAGAACAGGCTCCACAACAACCAGCTCCACAAGTTGCTGCTCCACAACCCCCGGCTTCTCACCCGCAACCCAGAGTTTCTCAACCGCCGGTGGTTAGAACTCCACCACCAAAACAACTTTGAGTTATAAATACGGGAGCGTCAGGAAGTCGGACTGCTGCAACTCCATCCTCTTCTTCATCCACCTCATCCTCATCTACAGACTCTGAAACCGATTCAGATCGTCCTGATTCACCACCACCAGCGTATCGTCCAGAGCAACCACCACCAACAAGGTCATATCCTTTTGATAATGAATTTCTTCTGGACTTACCATTCCCACAATCCACACAACCGCCGACCACTACAGTACATCCATCCTCATCTCCTGAAGTAACTGTAGTTTCAACTGTCGCATCACCCATCCTTTCATCACCTTCACCTATCCCAACAGAATCATCTCCATCACCAGCAATCACAACAACTCATCAAAAATCACGGTATCCTTTCCACAAACCATAAATCCTTTATCCACTTCGACACAAGGGTTACCAATCACTACATCTTCACCTATAACTGTAACCCTACCCCAAATCACCACATCCACACCAATAACCGTAACCTTAATGCCAATCATCACCTCCTCCACTACAATTCCAGTATCAGGGGTCACAGCCACCTAATCATCTCCCATTATCATGACCCTCCCACAACAAAAAACACTGGCAGAGGCTACAATCACAACTTCAATCCCCATTTTCACTCCAGCAACAACCCAACCTGATCTACAAATTATAACTCACGTCGCATATGCATTAGAAAGGGTTAACACAAGGCTGGAGAACATCGAAAACAGATTGGACAATGCTCCTCCTCCTCCTCCTCAGGCTCCCGCTATTCGCGATTCTACGTGGCTTTTGCAGGCATCTCGTCAGTTCACAATGGAGGAAATCAAATAGATGCTCTTGCTACAAATGCAAGAATTCCAAGAATCCTGCTCACAAGCCACTGTATTTCATTGGAGATCGGAGGATCCGGAAAATGATCCTCGGGGAGGAGGGAAAAGAAGGAGATTGGAACAAGGTGGATCCAGCTCTGCATACACAGCTGGGGGTGCACAAGAACATCAACAACCTGGCTCCTCACAACAAAGACAAGGAAAAGGCCCATAAGAAAATGTATGGCACGATGAATGGGAGGTTGTTGTGTTTGATGACACACAGGTTCTGGATGTTGACCACTGAATCAGTAGCGTGTGGATGAAAGTGAAGACACACTACCCATCAACAACATCCCGTTTGACAAGATGACTGCAGTCTAAAGATTAGAATCTATGCGTCATCAACAATTTGTCAATGCACAAGTTGATACTAATTGCTATCACAACGTCCATGAGGTCCTGTTAAAGAATGCTAATAAATTAATCGACATATAAAGTGATTCGGAAGAAGTCAAAGTTGTGAAAGAGGTGTTCACTTAACAACCACCTGAAAAATGAACCTCATTAGGAAGTACCAACTGAGGAGGAACGAATCCGATTCACACGAGAAAATTATCGTATGTTCTTCTACAACTATGTACCGGCTTCTTCATCAAGACCACAAGAACCTGGAACCCCAGCTACTGATACTCCAGAATCACCACCACACCTTGTACCGGTCAGAACTGATAGACAAAAGAGGGTTGCAATCCGAGCAAACAAACGAAGATTGAAAATATCAAAAAAGCTCCTATTTTGTCATATCAAGATTCCATATCTTGAAGATCTCTTTACTGATATCTTCCAAGATACAGTGCTGCCAATAATATTTCAAGATCTATACAAGGATGTGATTTTGCCACCACGTGAGAAACGGATGTACTTTCTGACCATGTGGTTCCTAAAAGCAAAGAAAGACCGTTACAACAAATCACTGATTAAGCAGCTCTTGGAAATCAAGACCAACCACTTCTCAGGCTACTATTGGTACATAATCTCCAGAGTCCGCAAATACGATGACCAAGAGTCCACATTTGATGAAGCAGACTTTCAAATTCTCGAACCTCGAGACATTGAATTTCTGTACAATGAGGTACGAACGATTCTTGACACCTTCCACACCTAGAAAAACATTGCAAGAAATCTTGCATAGGCTGCGTTGAAACGTTTCATTTTCGTGAAGACTCTTGCTGCGAGACCAGAAGATGTACAGATGGCCTTTGAGAGCGGCACAGAAAAGGTTCACATGACTGTACCTTATAGATCATTTCCTCTGATATTCCAATTCGGAAACATGTTATTCTCGGTGAACCTAACTTGGGGATGTGCTACAAGAACAACTTCAAAGAAAAACATTACTTCCGCGCATCTGAAGTCTCCAAGTACTGTGATGGTACACTCCTGGCCCGAAGGAAGAAATTGAGAAAAAAGGGCACACACTTGAACACACTTCCCAGCCACCCAGATCACAACACTGTTCAATGCAACATCGACAAACTAATCACTGCCATTGATGAAAGATTAAACTGGCGCAATCTGATTAGACATTTTGAAGTTCATCTAGGAGTACGAGAACGACGCAAAACGCCCACCTTCAAAACAAAAGTTCGCAACCCATTTCCCAAATTTGGTCAATATCGGGGTTTGCGATGGGAACACGAACCGGTTCCTTTAAAACGAAAGAGAAAAGAAGGTGCCCGGCGTTAATTTATAAAAGCTGGGAAGCAGATCACTCATCACAGGTGATTAGAGTTTGGTTGATGGCTACTAATCGACTCAGATTTAGAACCCGCTCATAACCAGAAAACTCATATCAATCTAAACTGCTTAGACTCTTCTCCACCCCTCTATTGCTATTAAAGGTACAATTCTAAACTACAAACTTTTCAATATCTTTGTTTTGTCGAGGGGGAGAAATATTAATTTTAGGGGGTGGGGGGGAATTAGTATTTCTAGGGGGAGAAAATTTCAAAGATCAAAACAACGAAACCTTTTTCTGTTAACAACGTTGATCACAAGTCATTGTAATATCCGTAAATGATCTCTTTACTAGAACCCTAGTAAAGATTACATCTGTTTATTACAAAGTCTTATGATTCTCGTTGCTCAAAAATGTCATAATTCAAAACAAACCTAAAAGGAAAGTGTGTTAATTCAAAACCGTTTTTTATTGCAACAATCATTATAAGTTGTTTTAATATTTGTAAACGATCTCGTTACTGAATTTATTCAGTAAAGATTGCATCTGTTTATTACAACTCCTTTTAATCTTTATTGCTTACCATCTTAACATTTTCATGCAAAATAAAAAACATCTACTTGTAACGATAGCTATAAGTTGTTCTATACGTATGTGACAACCCTCGAAAATGGACCGATTTAACCATCATCGATTGTAACCGAGCGCCGAAATGTAAAACAAGTGGTTATTAATAAAGTAGGTTTTGTTATATAAGCCTAGCTTTTAAAATCTTATTATGTGTCGAGCATACACATTTCAACGCAAACACTTTGTGCATGTCAATAATATATTAAGATTTAGCGACCCTTCGGTAAGAAACACAAATTGGCGAGTTGGTGCCTATAAAAGTGAACTATAATCAAGTCAATTATAAATATATTTATATTTTTCAACACAATATAGTCAAAACATAGACTACTAATTATGTTAAAGTAAAATAAATATAATGATTAATTGGTATCAACTAATAAATTAAGTCTCATGCAACTAAAACCATAACTAGCTAGTTACCATTATATGAACTTAATAAGTTAAATGAGAACTAAAAATTAATAAAATAAAACATTTCCCATACTCCTCCTCCCATGTCTCATTTCTGCACACTTCTAATCCACATGGAGTCTTCCTACATCTCCTTTTCACCTTGTAAGTAAAGAAAAAAAAAAAGAAAGGAAAAAGAAATGGTAAAATTGTACCATGAAATCATTATTTTCCCATACTTGTGCCCCATCATAACAGAAAACACCGCCACCACCCTACCTTATTTTCTCCTTGCAGTGTACTAAGTCAAGACATCTTCACCAACTCACAAATTATCCACTCCATAATGAAAGAAAACACTGGTTATTACCCCTATCTCCATCTTGTTAAAAGAATACCATTTCATTCAGTAGTGTATCTCACTCGAAAATTTCCAAGAAAAAAAAAACCCTCACCCTTGTGACCACCATTCCGGCAGCTTCTCTCCAGCGACCTCAACTCCTTTCCGGCCAACGATTCAGCAGTATCTCGCTCTCGGTCTATCTCCCGCGCAAGGTATAAAATTCCACTATTTTCTTCTAATATTAAATCATGCATACAAGGGTCAGGATTTCTGGTTTTCCTTCTCGTCATCCTCTCCGGTGACACACACACACGTAGCGTGTGTGTCACACCCCGCCAAAAATGAGTTTTACTTCATTTAAAATGTTTTGCGGAAGAACGGAGGTGTAACGTTCATGATTACATAGCAAAATTAAGTAAACAAACAACCACGTAAATAACATATGAAAATGGTTTACCTTCTAAAATGGAATGTTTCCAAAAATAGTAGTTACTAAAAATAGTAAGTTTTTAAAATGAAGTGATTTTTCGTAAACTTAAATGTTCATTCATGGCTCACGACAAATCCACTGCTCATATCATATGAGTGTTGAACCTTATACTTTTCAGTCATAAACTTTTTTCATAACAAACATTTTGGGTAGCAAAACACTTTACTTTTATCATAAACATTAACCCTGTGGATTCACTCAACATTATTTGTTGACCCTTTTATATTTATGTTTTTCCAGGTAATTAGATGCACAGTGAGACTGGAGGATATGAGCAGTGGATTTGTCGTGAGCCATGAATGAACATTTAAGTTTACGAATAACCACTTCATTTTCAAAACTTACTATTTATAGTAACTACTATTTTTGGAAACTTTCCATTTTTAGAAGGTAAACCATTTTCATATGTTATTTACGTGGTTGTTTGTTTACTTAATTTTTGCTATGTAATCATGAACGTTACACCTCCGTTCTTCCGCAAAACATTTTAAATGAAGTAAAACTCATTTTTGGCGGGGTGTGATCGACAGAGTGGTATCAGAGCTTAAGTTATTGTGAATTAGCAAGCCTAGTCTATAACTACAAAAGATTTTTGGGAAAATCAAAACTTTTACAAAACTAATGTTCATGGCACGCTGAGTCTCATTTCCCGAAGTTTCATTGTTCTTAGATTAGAACATTGCCTTAGTTAGTATTGCCTTAGAGTAATGTTTAGCATATTGTCTGAGTGCCTAATTTTATGTTCTATCAGTATTACGACTTATTACCAGAATTTCGTTATCGAGTGTTATCGATATTTCATCCGACTCCGAATATGATAGTGATCAGAGTATTACTACGCCTAGAAGTATTCCTTCGTCTCCAGCTGTTCAATGGCATCGACGACCAAGAAGACGTTCTATCCCTATTATCACAAACGGTCCTCCAACGCAGCTATTGGCCAACGTCAAATTTTGTTTCGTAAGTTTGAGGGCGGTATTTTTATTCGTGTCTATGCCTACGAAGTCGCGTCGTAATTTAGTTCCAAGAACCCCTCGACGACAAGAACCAGAACCAGTATCAGAATCATAACCAGAAGAAGACGACGAGTCGTCGCCACACGAATAAATTCGACTTTTCATTATTTAAATATTTTATTTTCTTAACTCTTTTAAAAATTAGTTATACTTAGTTATTTTCTTGTTACCTAGTTTGGCTGGATGTGTCATCTTTTTCAAAACTTATCTATTAGGAAACGTTTTTAATAAAAGTCTTATTTTATTAATTAAAAAGATCATCTTATTTTGATTATTTAAAATTTATTTCATACTGTAATAAGTAATTTCCTTATTTAGCGATTCCTCCTACTACTACTACTATTATGTCTACTACTACTACGACTATTGTATCTATTTTTCCCTATTTCTTTAAAATGTTTCTGTTATGTCTACCCTATAATTTTTTTTTCTCTTTATCGTCTTGTCCCTCATATCCTTTCCCCTGAGTTTAAGCGAATTGAGATATATCTACGGTCTTCACGATCTCGTTCGTACTCACGTCACTGCCGCTCAGCCTACGAATTTTGAAGATGATGTGAATCTAGCAACAAGACTGATAGATGATGCTTTTGGAAGTGGATCGTTTAAAGACCAATTAGTTGTGTCTAGCAAATCGTCTGAACCCTCTAGCAAGGACAATGGGAAGCGTTACTACAACAACAATCAGCAAAACTACAAAGGGAACAATTCTTAGAAAATCCCGAGTTATGCTGCATTCAACCAGAAGAACAACGATCAGTCGAACCCCTGATGAAAAACCGTGTGCTGGAAGCAATCCGAAGTGTAACAAGTGCAATTGACATCATGATGATCAGTGTGAGAAATTTTATATATGTGACCGTTGGGGTCACAATTTCAGAAAATGTGCGTCTTATACTCCTCCCAAAATTCTCGTCTTTTACGAGTGTGGTGACCCAAATCACTACCGTAATCATTGTCCAAAGCTACAGAAGAACAACAATAATAACAACAACAATGATCGTCAGAATGGTTGTCGTCGAGCGTTCGTCATTGGTGCTTAAGAAGCTCGCGAAGATCTCAATACTGTTACCAGTACGTTTATTATCGACAATTATTTTTTTCTTCTATTTTATTCGATTCGAGAGCCGATTTGAGTTTTGTATCGAACGAATTTAAAAGATTCTTAGATATCGAATCATCGCCTTTAGAGGTTAGTTGTGAGATTGAATTAGCAGATGGCAAGTTATTATGTCTAGTGAGATTTTATTAAGAGTTGTAAGCTTAATCTAGACAACCATATATTCGAGATTGACCTTGTACCTAACGAGCTAGGTAGTTTCGATATCGTCATAGGGACTAATTGGTTATCTAAAAACTATGCTGATATATTATGCTACAACAAACAAATTCGAATCCCTTTAACAAAAACAGAAACATTAATAATTCAAGGTGAACAAAGAAACAAAAATATCAAAATCATAAATGCTATGAAAGCACACAATATCTTCGTAAAGGATGCCAAGCCTTTCTTGCTCATTTCGTTGACATGCAGTCCAAAGATCGTAAGATTGAGGACATTCCTATCGTTCGTGATTTTTCCTATTGTTTTCCTGGCGAATTGCCTGGACTGCCACTTCAGAGACAAGTTGAATTCCGCATCGTTTTGATTAAAAAAAAAAAAATTCACTCATATCGTACGTTCTCCATATCGTCCTGCATCGTCTGAAATGCAAGAACTTTCTCCTCTATTACAAGAACATCTTGATTTTGATTTCATTCGACCGAGTGTCTCATCCTGGGAGCTCCGATCCTTTTTGTTAAAAATAAAAACGGCTCAATGAGTATGTGCATTGACTATTGGGAATTGAACAAGCTACCATTATAAATCGTTATCCTTTTTCCCGTATTGATGATCTATTCGACCTACTCCAAGGATCGAGTTTCTACTTCAAGATCGATCTCCGTTCAAGCTATCACCAATTGAAGGTTCGTGATGAAGATATACCCAAGATAGTGTTCAGAACTCGCTATGGTCATTACAAATTCTTGATTTTTCTATGTGGTTTGACCAATGCGCCTACTGTGTTTAAAAAAATCTCTTGAATAGAATGTGCAAGCACTATCTTGACAATTTCGTCATCGTCTTCATAAACGATATTCTCATATATTCGCGAACAAGAGCAGAGCATAAAGAACACTTAAGAATCATTCTTGAGTTGTTGGAGAAAGAGAAGGTGATCGCCTACGCCTCTTGACAATTGAAGATTCACAAGAAGAACTACACAATGCACGATCTCGAGTTAGGTGCCGTGGTGTTCGCATTGAAAATTTAGAGACATTACCTCTACGGTACCAAGTGCACGATATTTACCGAACACAAGCGTCCGCAACACATATTCGATCAGAAAGAGCTCAACATGAGACATCGCAGATGGGTAGAGTTGATGACCGATTACAACTGCGAGATCAAATACCATCCTGGTAAAGCTAACGTCTTAGCTGATGCCTTAAGTCGGAAAGAGCAACCCAAACCTCATCGTGTTCGAGCCCTGTCGATTTCCATTCTTTCTAATCTATCCTCCCAAATTCATAAATTCCAAATTGAAGCCTTAGAGATAGAGAACGTGAAGAAGAAAGCCGTACGTGTTTTGGAGAAGCAACTAGAAGCAAAGGTGGATGGAAGCCTATACTTTATGGATCGTATATGGGTCCCTAATCATGGAAGTGTTCGCAATGTCATCCTATATGAAGATCACAAATCCAACTATTCGATTCATCCCGGTGCTGGCAAGATGTACGATATATCAAGGAACTTTATTGGTGGCCTAGCATGGAGAAAGAGATTGCAGTGTACGTCAACAAATGTCTAACGTGCTCACAATGTGAAACCTGAAAATCAAGAACTGTCTAGTCTTCTACAACAACCAAAGATCCCTGAATGGAAATGGGAACAAATCCCAATGGATCTCATAACCAAGTTACCATAAACATCTGGTAGTCATGATACAATTCGCGTAATTTTCGATCGTCTAACCAAATCAGCTCACTTTATCGCGATCATGGAAAATGATCAAATGGGGAATCTAACAAGAATCCACTTGAAGGAAGTTGTATCTCGACATGGAGTGCCAATATGGATCATATCTAATTGCGTCATTCGTTTCACTTCTTGTTTTTGGCAATCATTGCAAAACTTTCTTGGTACTTGCCTCGATATGAGAACTGCCTATCACCCACATCTATTTTCTCGTTGTCTCTCCTGTTCGTTCTTTGTTTTAAATTTCGGGACGAAATTTCTTCAACCAGGGGAGAATGTGACAACTCGACATTTTGGGTATGTTACTATTTTTCATTTCTTACTTTCTATATTTAGAAAGTTTCTATTTTTAGAAACTTTCTCATTTCGTAACATTTCTAATTTTAGAAAGTTTCCATTTTTAGAAACTTTCCTCGTTTCCTATTATTTCTAATTATAGAAAGTTTCTATTTTTAGAAACTTTCATATCATTTCTATATTTAGGAAGTTTCTATGTTTAGAGACTTTCCTCATTTCGTTTCATTTCTACTTTTGGCATCCAAACACATGACTAGTTCACCGAACATTTAACATTTTCACCATACATCACTGTTTGACTATTTAGTCAACACAACATCTTATATTACTTGAGGTGACATTTTTTACTCCAAAACATTTCCAATAATGATATTTAAGTAATACTTAATCAATAAATCAAAATAACTAATTAAACGTGACTCGTAACGAATTTTATTCCAAACCGACACATCTATTGTTGCCCCGACCATCAAGTGGCCGAACCCCTTCATCCTTGGGTCATAATCTCGTCCAAACCACACCAAGGAGGTGTGGTTATCATCTCATTTAAAAATTTAATTGTTTGATCTTATCCCTCTTTGAATTGTTATCTCAATCTAAATTTGAACGAGTCCTTGTTTGACTCAAACTCCTCCAAAACCCTAAAAAGCTTTCACTATAAATTAAAACCCAAACCTTCTTATTTTTTATTTTTTTTTTGTTGAATTCGGCCAAGAGCACCCCCCAAGCCACCGAGTTCGAGTTCGAGTTTTGTCCCAAGCAAACCGATCTCCTTTCCTTCATGATTCGTCCGACCGCAAGGTATACCAGATCTTTTTCTATTGTTTTCTCTTTGTTTCGGCTCATACTCGAACCCGAGACCATGGCCAAAGGCCATATGGTCTCGGAGCAGCCCTTGATTCCCAAGACCGACGTGCATGCTTGCATGCATGTCCACGGATGGGTCCCTTACTCGTTTAATCGTTATTTGTTTCGTATGTTCGTTATTGATTCATATACGTTTGTTGATTCATTGTTTTGTTTTGATTGTTTGATCCTCCTTAAACCCTTGAAATCCTAGACTTTTTGATATACTTAAAACCTAGATCTATGTCGTTGTTATGACCTATAACCCGAACCCTAAGTGATGCCCGAGCCGGATTCGGTCTCCACTCGATCTAGACTTTTGAATACTAACCCTAACCGAAACCCTAGATTTGTTATGACCTCTTTAACCCTAGATCTAGAAGTATTACTTGTGCCTAACCCTAGATCTAGCCTTGATATGACTAACATACCGAAATCTAGCCGTTAGACTCGAACCTAGACCAAATCTAGCACCAAACCCGAATGGTGTTGACCTTCGGCCAACCCTAGACCGAAACCAAACCCTAGAAACCGAAACCCTAGTGCTTGTTGACTTTTGTTGACTAGTTTGACCTAAGTAACTTCTTTAATTGACCAATTTTTACCCATAAGTCAAACCGGGTCAAGGCCGGTACTTGACCCAAACCGTGGACCCAAACCCGAATACCTAATCGGGCCAAGGCCCGTACTTGGCCCAATCCGATCTATCTTAGTCTATCAGGCCCAAACCTTAGTTGAACCATTAGTATCTAAGCCCATTTGGACCAAAGCCCAAACCTTTGGCCCACTTATACCCAAACCGAACCTATTGGGCCCAAGCTCAATCCATGGCCCAACTCTATTGGACCTAAGCCCAATATGAGGCCCAAGTGGCCCACCTAGTGGCCTGGTAAGCCCATTAGGCCCAATCTAGGCCCATTAAGCCAAACCCATTTCATTTTGAAACCCATTTCATTTCATTTCATTTTATTAAAGTCCAATAACCCAAGTTCATTCGATGTCACAAAACATAAAACATAACATTAATTGCATATCATTTAACTTATATTATAACTAGAATCGCCTGTATTAGCTTAGTCTAATTAGTAAGTTATATTGTTTAGGAAGCTAGGAGTCTCTGAAGGATTCCTCTGTCCTAATCTGTCGCTAGGCTTTGCCCAGGTGAGTCCACAGACCCCTTTTACTATTTTTACTGTTTTATAAACTTTGGGGTGGAAAACATAAACAACTGCTACTGTTTTACTATGACTGTACAACATTTACATTTTCATTATCGCGTTGGCATGACAAACAATTATTATACCGGACTAAGGTGCCAGCAATCATTAACTAGTGGATCTGGATCATGGATATGCAGATAGTACTATTGGCTGACACTCATCCTCCCATCGAACGTTAGATCATTACTTGGTTTATCCAAGACATCTCCGGGAGTGTATATCCATAAAAGAACGATAACATACTGGAGTTGAAGTGTTGATTGTGGACTTAGGCGTTGGTATATTAGCCCAAGAGCCTTGCAAACTGTTGGGGATAACAGTCATGCGATGTCAAACATAACGATTTGTTCAACACTTTTTCATAAACAAAAGTAGTAATTGTAGATCTTCTACAATTACACTTCATTATTCATATTACTTCTCATATCATATGAGTGTTGAACCTTATACTTTTCAGTCATAAACTTATTTTCGTAACAAACATTTTGGGTAGCAAAACACTTTACTTTTATCATAAACATTAACCTTGTGGATTCACTCAACATTATTTGTTGACCCTTTTATATTTATGTTTTTCCAGGTAATTAGGTGCACAGTGAGACTGGAGGATATGAGCAGTGGATTTGTCGTGAGTCATGAATGAACATTTAAGTTTACGAATAACCACTTCATTTTCAAAACTTACTATTTATAGTAACTACTATTTTTGGAAACTTTCCATTTTTAGAAGGTAAACCATTTTCATATGTTATTTACGTGGTTGTTTATTTACTTAATTTTTGCTATGTAATCATGAACGTTACAACTCCGTTTTTCCACAAAACATTTTAAATGAAGTAAAACTTATTTTTGACGGGGTGTGACAGTGTGTATTGAGATCTTGTGTTCACTTTACCGGTAAAACCTTTCTTCCGGAAACATCAATGTGTCACCGCCATCAAAAACCCAGACACACACGGTGGTGTGTGTGTGTGTCGTGCGCTGTGTCATCTGCAAGGCGGGACTGAGTTTGTTGAGTTCGTTATTCCGACGAACTCGTTTTTCCGGTGACATATTGAACGTCCTTACCATCTAAACCCAAACACACACTACTGTGCGTTTGGTGCGTGTGTGTGAGTTCTTCGCATGGGTTGTGTCATAACACCGTCATATGCTCGGGTGACGTACTGTGTGGTTGCTGTGTAGATCACGGTGTTGCCACCGCCGCTTTCCGTTTTCTGTCACCGTCAGTGGCGCCGGTGCTCGCTTCGTTTTTTTGTCAGCCGTATGAAAACCCAGAACTATTATAACTCTTTTATTGTCTAAAAAATAAAAATAAAAAAGTCAGGTTGTATGATTAGATGGTATATTATATTAATAAGCATTCCAACCAACACATTTGTTCAGATAATTAATTATTTATTCAAATGATAATTTAATCAGTACCAGAAGACAGAAGTTGTTTATCTAAATTAAATAATTATTTAAATTCATCTTGTTTCTTATTTAAAAATTATATTCTTAATTACAATTTAATAATTAAATAATTAATTGTAATTATTTAAAGCTATCTTGTTTAAATAATTACCTATATGTAGCGAATAGTTTAAGTGCAAACAAAGCCTACTGATTTTTGATAACGTATTAAATTGTACCAACATATTTAATATACAAGCCCTGAAGGGTTTCATTGTACCTAATCAACCACTTGGGTCAACCTCCTAATATACTTAGTTCGAACCATACTGACATGAACTTGTTCTTGCCAGTTTAACCAACTAGCTAGTTTAATCCCTAAAAGCGGAACTGAGATTAAACTTAATCCTTAAACCCTAAAGGATTGGGATGTTGGAAATCTAGACTAGATTAACAAGAAAGAAACCTTGTACGAAAAACTCGAACACACACACACACTTGTGTGTATTTCGACGGCCACCAAGAACCCTAGGGTTCTTAGTGTGTCGATCGAACACGAGGGGTAAGAGGAAAAAGGGTTTTCCAAATCATACCTTAATCTTGCTTAAGTAAGTCCACTGATGATGACCACAACGAGAAACCTTCTAGTTGGTTGATCCAATGAACTTGATCTTCAAGAACTTTGAAGAACACGAAAACATGAAGAACGAAGAACACAAAGCCTTGTGTTCTTCCCTTGGTTCGGCCGAATGGGAGAGGGAGGGGGGCTAGGGTTTTTCGTGTGATGGTGTAACAAAACAAGGGAACCCCAAGCCTTCTATTTATAATAGAATGACTTTCACTTAGGGCCCTTCTAGTTTAATTAGTTATTATTGTCCCATTTAATTATTAAATATCTAGTATTTATACACTTAATATTTCGGTATAATATATACACGAAATATATGTTTGTATTAATATTTTTAATAATTAATTATATAATAAACTTTATATAATCTAAACAACGATATTATCCAAACACCATAAGATTTAATTACTTTAAATCATATTATGGGTAATCTATAACTAACACATTGTAAATTTACTCAACTAGTAATTGTACAAATACTTGTGTTATTTAGTTAGATAAACTATTCTAGTAATAAGCTAAACTTAACTTAATACTTAACTGATTCATAAAGGACTATTATGAATCATTCCTCTTCCAAGTATCATTATATATCTTACTCGTATTATATGCACTCACCGGTGTGACCCTTAAGTGTTTCGTAGGCATGGATGTATCACCATAGGTTGACTAACTGTGCACATATTTCCAACTGACTCCCACTTATGCAAGTTCGTAACCTTAGCTTGATCACACGAGCTACAGTGGCCCTCTAGATAGGCATGTAGGTAACCAACCCCATAGAAACATCTTTGTAACCCAGGTATAGTTTTTGTGAAACTCTTTTAATTGCGTCGCCTAGTAAAGAACACTCCGTCTTTACTTCTTGGGTAACGTGTTAGTTTCATCCCTTGCAGCACGATATTTGTAATAGCGAATACGAGCATGGTAGAGATTATCAACTCCTGTATTCGAAATCATTTCTTGACTTCTTGATTTAAAATGTTGTGATAAACGACAAAGAACAAATCAGTTCGCTTTGGGCATGGCCATGCACTTATCAGTTTTCATCATGTCAAGGGAACCATAAATATCTCTCCTAAAAAGGAGGCGCAAGTACCATCTTGTTATATTTCGATTCAAAATACAACTTCCTTTGTACCTAGTAAGGCCTCGTATGACAACCATACAACTTCCTTTAAGGACAATCCTAGTGAATAATACTTTTGAACTTTTCAACCACGAAGTATTATCACGGTGGTCAATCCAATATTCGTCGAGCTCCAACAGAATATCACCGATATTTGGTTTACACAAAAACTTGTGTAGCTATCTTCGAAAAACTTCGAATCTACCACCAAATACCGCGATGACGTTAACGTCCCATCAACGTTCCCACCAAGACGAGTAGTCATGGATTTATATCTTTTGAATACATTAGCTTTTATTCATGGATATTCTTAAAACATACAAATTCTGAAAAATAATGATACTAATCCATGTATTATTCCTAACTGGACATAGATACCGAATTATTAATGGATCATTACTTATTCTTTGCGTTCGTGTTGATCACTTAATGACTCCTAATTGTAACTTTTATCACTAATTACAATTTAGTCATTTCTATTAAACTAAAGACATAAGACGAGCATTTTGAAAAATACTATTACTTTTGTCTTTGCTAGGTTTGTTCATGCAACATTAGAACATATTCTAGTCTTGCCTTTTTATATGATTCGGTAAACATAGGAGGGTTGGAATTCAACTCCTTAGTTTCTTGAATCTATAAAATTTGCCTTGTAGCTAAATCGCTTTTAGCTACTTGATTTGTAGATACTTTTATTACTAGTTAAAGAGATATCCTTAAATGATTGACTTATCCACTGGTCTGTGAATATCCTATTAGATATGCAACAATTAATCAAAAGACTTGTGATCACGCTATTTGTCTTGCAATAGTCTAATCAATGATCATTTATTATTTCTCTTAATATCTTACTAACTTACTGAATTCATTAATGCCTTTAATGAGTTATGTTAGACATATCTCCCACTAAATTTTACGGAATTTAGGCATTACTTAAACCATCACTTTGACTAAGTCAAGACTTTGACCCTTTTAGCCAATAACTTATAGTTTAATCCTTTAAGAATTTATCAATCATTAATGTCAGCCTTTGGATTTTGCGAATATCCAACATTCCTTTTTAGGGAATCATGACTTTGATTGATCACTGTATCTAACAAGTATGAAACACTTGAGATAACTCTTCTAATTCTTAAATGCTTTATTATTCTTTTAAGAACTATATTAATGCCAAAGTCATTTCTTGGATTTCATAAATATCCAATGTTCCTATGGGATTATGACTTGATTAAACACTGTATTAATTACAAGTATAAGACACTTGCATTTAACATCTTTAGTTCTTAAATACTTTAATATAGTTTGACCATTTTAAGAGTTTATTTAATATCTAAGTCATTATTTGGATTTTGCGAATATCCAATATTCATTGTTAGGGAAGTATGACTTTATTAAATGCTTTATCATAAGTATGAAACACTTGTTATAATACTCTTAAAGTCCACATTGATTATATCCAATATAATCATACTATATTAATACTAATACATTAAAACGTACTATCATAAGTAATGACTATTACCTAAGATGTTTTAACTAAGTTCCATAACTTTGAACCTTATGCTTCCATAAAACTCTTAAACACTTGTATTTAGAAAAAAAAAAACTTTCTAATTACTAGTATCTAAGTAATTTTGAGCTTCTAAGATATCATTATTCATAATCAAAGAAATATAAATCATGAGATATTAAGTAAATAAAAAAACTTGACTTACAATCTAGTCATAAAACTTGACTAGTGTAATTATCACACATGCACACACAACATAATTCAACCATGGATTCAAATATGATAAAATTAAAAATGAAAATTTATCATAAAAATAAAATTGTAATTTGTTCAAACAAATAAACCAAAATTTTTTTACTGAATCCATAAAATACTAAATTATAAAAACTCGGTGCTCGTGGGATCACCATCTCATGCCGGTCACCTTTACTTTCCATCTCCTCCTGCAATAAACCACTGAAAAAGTTAGATTACTCGTAATATACTTTACAAGTATCTTAAAATGAATAAGAAGTGTGGTTGTGATACCTGAGGAACTTGCAATTCCTCCACCACTGGCACCCTTTGGACAATTTCTTTTCCAATGCCCAACCTCGCCACACTTGAAGCATCGATTCTCGGTCCTCGCTGTGTTAGGCTTCACATTCTTGACCTTTTGTTTGACACCTTTACCATTTGGCACTCCTTGGTTAGGATTGGTTTTACCATTTCCTTTACCACGATGTCCTTTCCTCTTCTTGCCACCGCCAGTGCCAATACCGATCATCAGAATATCCTTAGATTTGGTCCGCAAACTCAATTCAGCGGTCTTGAGCATTGAATGTAGCTCAGCAATAGATTTCTCCATATTATGCATATTGTAGTTGACCACAAAAGGCTTGTAGTCATCAGACAATGAATTGAGGATAGTGTCTGTTTCCATCTGCAATGGTATGGGGTGACCAAGTCTAGCAAGGTGATCCATGTGCCCTTTCATTTTCATGACATGGGCACTCACCGGTGTTCCTTTGACCATCTTGCATGAGTTGAAAGCAAGGTTGATGTCAAACCTCTCAGTGCGAGCTTGCTCTTGAAATAAATCCCTTAACTGCTGGATCATCTCAAATGCTGGCACATCCATAAGTCCCGCTTGTAAATATGGACTCATGGTTGCGAGCATTAAACAGCTCACATCGAGCGCATCACTGACATGCTTATCATAAGCTTGCCTAGCTTCAGCTCTAGCATTCGCGGCAGGGACATTCGGCACAGCTCTCTCCAAGACATACCACTTTCTCTCATGCCTGAGCACAATGCGAAGATTGCGCTCCCAATTGAGAAAGTTTGACCCAGTCAACTTGTCCTTTCTAGGATTGAGCGTAACAAGAGATTGTTGGTACTTGTCGTTGTGGTTGTTGCTGCCATCTACAAATCAAACCCAGTTTAATTAGTAATCATCAATAAACATCTCTAAAATATATTATAAACCCATAATTAATATTTTTGGCCTAGGATCCATATATCACATTCTCGCCGTAAGGTTTGCGTACTTCCCGACAAGACATGATGTTTCTGGTAGGTAACATCCTTACCAATCGTACCAAGACTTGATACGATTCCTAGGGGTTGTAGAATATATAGACTTTTAATTTATTACAACTTTGTACAATCCAATTGTACATTTCTAATTGCAATAAAGTATGTTATGTTTATTCTACTCAAGTACTTTTTGGGCCGGGACTCCCGCTTATCACCAAAGTAGATCAGAAAATCTAAGACAGTGCGACGCTCTGCGCCGGGACTCCCGATTATCACAGAAACCTGCGCACCCTAACACTCGCAATGATTTGAATTCATATCTAAGGTTCTTTCTCCTTACAATATGAATATCGTTGAACAAGTGAGGTGTTCCATTAGGTGGATAGTACTTAGATCCAAAATTTTCTTGGGTTTGTTTAAGTCTTAAACTAAACTTAAACCTTATTCCAATTTTAATCCTTTATTTAAAATGTGTGACTTGTAAATTCAAGTATTCTAAAAGACACATTTTTTAAATCTTAATAACTTTTTTCTTTTAAAACTTATAGTTTCATAAAGTTTGCGCTATTTATATGTATACCTAAAATGAGGTGTACAAAACGTTTTACTAGGTTTTGTGAAAAACCTTTTCTTTAATAAAACTTGTTCGTTTTATTTACTTGAAAAACTTGAACCTTATGTTAAACTTTAAAATGAGAATTTTAATTCCTTTACGATCCATGAACTTGAATCATAATTCTAGTTTAACACACCTTGTTTTTCACTTGTTTAATAAGAAAATTAAACACTTATTTTATTTTATTAGATTCGCCAAAACTATGTCCTAAGGACATCTTTATAAACGTTGTGATTTTCTTGTGTAGCTCCCACTAGCTCCAACAACCATGATGGAACTTAAGAAAACACAATCACCAGTCTATCCTTAGTGAAACCAATAAACTTATTATATATAATAATTCTTAGTTTTGTTTAAACCATTCTTATATTTAACTTAGACTAGTTAAATATAGATTCTAAAGTTCTTATGTTATTTAACCCTTGATCTTTAATCTAGTATTTTACATGACTTGTAAAACACTTATATTATACTGGTATAATTTGCTAGTTATAATAACTTATAACTTTATACACTTTATAATAATATATAACTATGTATAGTTCATCATATAATCTTAATTTGTACAATTTCTAGTTATAATGAAATTATAACTTTGTACTTTCTAGTTTCAATTATATAACAACTTATACGTATAAACTATTTTATCTTTTAAAATGCATTTTTCTTTAAATATTTTAAAATCCGAAATTATATATAAATATAAATACATCTTGTTAATTTTAAACTTTAAAATTAACACTTCATTTTTATCTTTATTAATTTTAATTAATCAAACCATAATCTTGTTCTTGATCAACCAAAACTACGGTTTTGACTTTCTTGATCAAAAACATTATTTATTAAAAGATTAATCCTAATCAATGTCATCTAAACAATAATCTTTGTTTAAATTCTAGGATAGATTATAACCTTAATAAATTTATTTAAACCATTTAATTTAAACCTTATAGACAAAAAAAACTTGTCTAAATTTTTAGGTTTAAAGAACAAGTTTTAATAAATCTACTAAAACAATAATTAAACCTATTAAACATGAATTTGTTTAATTATCTAGGTTTTAGATTATAATTTTAATTAATCCTCTTAACCAATTAAACTAAACTAGTTTAATGTTCTTGGTCCTAGTTCTTTAGGGTTTCAAAAATCTTAAGTCTAAGAAACTCTTTTCACCAATTTAACTAAAATAGTTTAACATACTTGGTATCCAAGTTTCCTCCTAATTTCGAAAATCTAAAGGTTTTAGGAAAAAATCCTTTTGACCAATTAAACTAATCTATTTTTAACATACTTGGTCCTAGGGATCTTTGCTTGATCTCGAAAATTATGGGAAAAAGGAAAGAATCCTTTTCACCAATTAAACTTAACTAGTTTAATATTCTTGGTCCTAGGGTTCTTTCTTGATCACGAAATTTCTAGGGAGAAGAATCCTTTTGACCAATTAAACTAAACTAGTTTAATGTTCTTGGTCCTAGGGTTCTTTACCCCTTTTTCAAAAATTATAGGGAAGAAAAAAAACTTGGAACAAAAAAACTTTAAAAATTAAACAAACAAACTTTGTTAATCTTGTTTAGATTTCTAAACCAACGCTCTGATACCACTGAAGGGTTTCATTGTACCTGATCAACCACTTGGGTCAACCTCCTAGTATACTTGATTCGAACCATACTGACAAGAACATGAACTTGTTCTTGCCGGTTTAACCACCTAGCTAGTTTAATCCCTAAAAGCGGAACTGAGATTAAACTTAATCCTCAAACCCTAAAGGATTGGGATGTTGGAAATATAGACTAGATTAACAAGAAAGAAACTTTGTACGAAAAACTCTAACACACACACACACACACTTGTGTGTATTTCGACGGCCACCAAGAACCCTAGGGTTTTTGGTGTGTCGATCGAACAAGAGGGGAAGAGGAAAAAGGGTTTTCCAAATCATACCTTAATTTTGCTTAAGTAAATCCATTGATGACGAACACAACGAAAAACCTTCTAGTTGGTTGATGCAATAAACTTGATCTTCAAGAACTTTGAAGACCATGAGAACACGAAGAACGAAGAACACAAAGCCTTGTGTTCTTCCCTTGGTTCGACCGAATGGGAGAGGGAGGGGGGCTAGAGTTTTTCGTGTGATGGTGTAACAAAACAAGGGAACCTCAAGCCTTCTATTTATAATAGAATGACTTTCACTTAGGGCCCTTCTAGTTTAATTAATATTAATACTTAATTAAACTTATTCTTTTTCACATTAAACCCTTGTAGTTTAATTAGTTATTATTGTCCCACTTAATTATTAAATGTCTAGTATTTATACACTTAATATTTCGATATATACATGAAATATATGTTTGTATTAATACTTTTAATAATTAATTATATAATAAATTTTGTATAATCTAAACAACAATATTATCCAAACACCATATGATTTAATTACTTTAAATCATATTATGGATAATCTATAACTAACACATTGTAAATTTACTCAACTAGTAATTGTACAAATACTTGTATTAATTAGTTAGATAAACTAATCTAGTAATAAGCTAAACTTAACTTAATACTTAAATGTTTCATAAATGACTATTATGAATCATTTCTCTTCCAAGTATCATTACATATCTTACTCGTATTACATGCACTCACCGGTGTGACCCTTGAGTGTTTCGTAGGCATGGATGTATCACCATAGGTTGACTAACTGTGCACATAATTCCAACAAGTCCAACCCCACTGAGTCACCAACGTACCGTGTACCATCACTTATTACCAATTAATACACGTTTAGGACACTAGGAATTGTGCGAACATGCACTGTAATTTGTGGAAACTTACTTGCTAGCAGCGCTAAGGTGAGTCTCACGGCCCCACTTTTACTATTTTAACATATTTAAATATTTGGGGGATAAAACTTGTGAAAACATAATAATTAGTAATTATTAATCTTTCTATAATCGTGAGTTGATTGGAACCCAAGTTGAGATTATTAGATCGAAAACATTATTGTAATCATCAACTATAGTTAGCCAACGAATATATGACTAGTACTATTCGGGCTTGATCCCCCGCTGATGGCTAGTCGCTCTAGCCGTGTAACATATGAGATATATATTCTAATAAAACGTTGTGGACTCGACACGCCTGAGGGAAAACTGGATTTAGGTTTGATTACGGGCTCATGAACTTATACTTTAACTTGTGTGCCTTGCAAACACGCTGGGGATTATTCATTACAACAAAAATTATTATGAACGTACATGGACTTGTACTACAAGAAAATACTATTTTGGTGTCATAAAAACCTGTGAACTCACCAATCTTTGTGTTGACACTTTTTCTAACATGTTTTCTCAGGTAACAGTAACTGAAGCATTTAACATATCAGCATGCAAATGGGATTATCGTTTTTGGGAAGATTTTGATATTCATAATTAGATGAATAGTCTAAATATGGTTTGGAAATCTTAAATGCATTTTGTATAATTAAACAATGTTGTGAAGTTAATACTTTACGTTTTTGTAAACACTTATTGGTAATCAAATTTGTATGCGTTACTTTGCTATTATCACGGTGTTATGATCGCTAATGTTGTAACACGCTTGTTCTTCCGCAAAACCAATTTTGGCGGGGTGTGACAGATTGGTATCAGAGCCCTTGGTTATAGTGAATTAGCGAGAGTCTAATCTATAAGCGGAAAACGATATTTGGTCAAAACATTTTCATTGCATACAGTGTCGCATTGCATAATACTAATCAGTAATAGAAATTATGCCTTAGTCTAGGCCACTCGCTTGTACCTATACTAGACATTGTACACTCACACTGTACTCGCACACTAATACCTCGCACCGGCTACAACCACCTCACTCGCACTACCCTATTCGCATGTTTTGAAACGGTTATGGCATCACACTACCACTACGAGGCTGAACCTGAAGAGGAATTTGAGGAAGAACCTGAAGAGGAAATGGAGGAAGAACCTGAAGAGGAACATGAGGAGGACCTCACAGTTGACCCCTCGGCTACACCTTGTCCAGCCGCTGACCCTTTGAGGCACTCCCCAGTGCGACATGGTCAGAAGAGGAACCGGTCACCCTGTCAGATAGGACAGTATCGTGTGGTGTCTGATGACGAACCAGACGAACCACCCATGAAGGTCCTACGCTCAGAAGTTGATTGGTTAACACATAGAGTTTCCCGAGTTAGAGAGGAAGCAGATGAGGATATCTTGGAAATTAAGGAAACCATTTTTGGCATCAATACTACACTTTCAGGGAAGATTAATACGCTGGAAGAGAAGGAAGTGGCCTCGCAAGAAATTGTAGGAGAGATTGGCTTTGGTCTGCCCACCGCTATAGATACAATCGAGACGGTTAGGAATGAAGTAACCTGCATTTCTCAGGATGCATGACAAGCTGCTGTCGACATCTTTTCCTTTCATCGCATCGCGAGGGGCATGGATGGGGATTTATCTGCAGTTCGAGAAATAACAACCCGCATAGGTAGGGACCTGATTGATTGTGTGAGAGATGTGAAATCTGATATTCAAGCATACATAAGGAAGATCGGGTTAGAGACACCGTCGCCCAGCAGTCCTTGCGCGAGGAAGTGACCCAAAATGCTATAGCATACCAAACACTTAGGGAGGAGAACCAGTACCTGCGGACCCAGGTCTCTAACCTGCGAGTAACAGCACGTGTCAGCTGGATGATTCCTGCTTTAGTCGTATTCCTGCAATGGTACTCACAGTACCAGCAGTAGACCTAGTATGGGCGGGTTGTGCCCATACAATATTATCTTTTCATAAACTTGTATTGACAGGGTCTCGTAACTCTGTCCATTTTGTACTTTATGTATGAATGATATGTACTAAGTCTTTTGTTAAATAATATTATGTGGCTTGATTGTTATATTCGTTTGTCATGTGATTATACCATTATATATTATATATCTTATTTCTTGCGCAATTTTGTGTATTAGAAACTGATCATGGCACCTAGACAACCTCCGAGGCGTAACACCAATGGGTATGCAGTTCCCATTACCACAGCCGACATAGCCTACATCATCTCTGAACAAGTTGCTACCGCGCTCCACACCTATGAGACAAATCGAAACGCCCAAAATGGTGGGGCAGGTAGCGGCATAAACGGAGGAAATGGTACCGGTGGAAATGGAAATGGTAATGACAACGGAGGAAACGATTGTAAGAGTGACAAGATGCACATCTTATATAACTAGAATAAATTACTAAATTTCGTAAGTCGAACTTAGTATTATTATTGTTTCAAAAGCTGGTAATGGGCGTATGGGTTGTTCATACAAAACATTTCTCTGATGCGACCCGATGAAGTTCAATGGGACAAAAGGTGTTATTGGGATCATCCGATTGAACGGATGGAGCTCGTGCTCGATATCAATGGTTACAGTGAGGACTGCAATGTCAAATATGCCACATGCACTCTCACTCACGAGGCACTTACGTGGTGGAACTCACAAATTCAAGCACTGGGCAGAGCGAATGCCTACTTAATATCATGGAACGAGTTGAAAGCCAAAACTGCTGGAAGAATATTGCCCCGACAATGAACTACAAAAGCTTGAAACTGAGTTCTGGAACCTAGCTATGGAAGGTTGAGATGTCGGTAGATACACCACTCGGTTCAATGAACTGGCCCGACTAGTCCCTCACTTAGTGACCCCTGAAACTAAAAAGGTCGAAAAGTACATTTGGGGATTGGCTACCCAAATTCGAGGAATGATCACTTCATCTAAGCCAGCCATCATGAAAGAAGCCGTACTGCTAGCCAATGTTCTGACAGATAATGCTATCCATATGGGACAGCTCAACAAGAAAACCACAACTGTTGGTAAAGCTATAACTGTTGAAAGGAGCCATGGTGATGGAAAGAGAAAAGGGGAAGGCAAAAACGACAATCGAGACGGAAATCGTAGTTCCAAACGACAGGGAAATGGAAAGGCGTATGTGGCACACACATCAAGGGCATCAGGTCAAAAGGATCGCCCGAAATGTAATGAGTGCCAACGGCATCACAACGGGCAGTGCATCAAGTGTGAAAGGTGCAACAAGTATGGGCACCAAGGAGTGGTGTGCAGGACTAACCCTCCACCCAACAATACCAACCCAAAATGTTTCAAATGTTAAAAGACCGGGTACTATGCACGTGAATGCCCTGACAACCGAAATCAAAACAACAACTGCAACAACCCTAACAACAACAACAACCAAAACAATCAGAACAACAAGGACCGCAACAACCAAAACAACAACAATAACAACAACAACCCGGCACGTGGACGTGCATTCGTTATTGGAGCCGGCGACGCGCGTCAGGGCCTTGGCGTCGTTACTGATACGTTCCTTGTCAATGGTCATTATGCTTCAATACTGTTGATTCTGGTGCAGACTTAAGCTTTGTCTCAACTGAATTTAGACCATTAATTGACGTAGAAGCTAGTAAACTAAGTGAAACGTATTCGCTAGAACTAGTTAACGGTAAACTAATTGAAACTGATCAACTGTTGAAAGGTTGTACACTCATATTGGAAGATCACTCGTTTAACATCGACTTATTACCTGTTGAGTTAGGAAATTTTGATGTAGTGATTGGCATGGATTAGCTATCCAAGAACAGAGCCGAGATAATTTTCTTTGAAACGTTGATCCGAATCCCGTTGACGTCCGAAGAAACCCTCATCATTCAAGGAGAGAAAAGAGCGAGAATCCTAAAAATGGTGAGTTGCATGAAAGCTCGCAAATACTTGAAAAAGGGGTTACCAAGTATTTCTCGCCCATGTTGTCGACAAGAAAGCAAAAGAACGTCGAATTGAAGACATTCCAATCGTACGTGATTTTCCTAGCATTTTTCCCGAGGATTTACCCCAATTACCGCCTAAGAGACAAGTCGAATTCCGTATCGACTTGGTTCCAGGAGCCGCCCCGATCACGCGCTCGCCATATCGTCCTGCACCATCCGAGATGCAAAAGCTCTCCACTCAAATTCAAGAACTCCTCGACCTTGGATTCGTCCGACCGAGTTTCTCACCCTGGGGAGCTTTGGTCTTGTTTGTGAAGAAGAAAGATGGATGCATGCGGATGTGTATCGATTATCGCGAGCTTAATAAGCTAACCATCAAGAATCGATATCCACTTCCAAGAATCGACGATCTATTCGATCAACTTCAAGGCTCCAATTACTATTCAAAAATCGATCTACGTTCTGGATTTCATCAACTGTAGATCCAGGAAGACACTATTCCAAAAACCGTATTTCGCACGCGATACAGTCACTACGAATTTCTAGTTATGTCATTCGGATTGACGAACGCACCTGCCGTTTTTATGGATCTAATGTATCGAGTTTGCAAACCCTATCTCGATAAGTTTGTGATCGTGTTCATCGACATCCTAATCAATTCGTGAAGAAAAGACGAACACGAACAACACCTTAAACTCATTCTTGAATTGTTAGAGAAAGAGAAATTGTACGCCAAATTCTTGAAGTGCGAATTTTGGCTATGAGAGGTACAATTTCTAGGTCACGTAATTGACCAAAATGGAATTCATGTGGAACCGGCTAAAATAGAAGCCATCAAGAACTGGGAAGTACCATAGACACCAACAGAAGTACGTCAATTCCTAGCTCTAGCCGGCTACTATCGAAGATTTATTGAAAATGTTTCAAAAATCGCTCAACCCTTAACCAGCCTCACACAGAAAGATAAGAAATTCAATTGGGGTGAAAAGCAAGAATCGGCTTTTCAACTCTAGAAGCAGAAACTTTGTAGCGCCCCTATCTTATCACTCCCCGAGGGAACTGAAGATTTTTTTGTTTACTGCGACGCATCTCACCAAGGACTTGGGTGTGTACTGATGCAAAGATAAAATGTAATCGCCTATGCGTCACGACAACTGAAGGTGCACGAGAAGAACTACACCACCCATGACCTAGAATTGGGAGCTGTAGTTTTTGCTTTGAAAATTTGGAGACATTATCTTTATGGAACCAAGTGCACTGTATTCACCGATCATAAGAGCCTGCAACATATATTCGACCAAAAAGAATTAAATATGAGACAACACCGATGGGTCGAGCTGCTAAATGATTATGACTGTGAAATCAAGTACCATCCAGGGAAAGCTAATGTTGTAGTTGACGCTCTGAGCTGAAAGGAAAGATCTAAAACCTCACGTGTTAGAGCACTAGGGATGACAAATCACATGAATTTAACCACACAAATTCGTGATGCTCAACAAGAGGCTCTTAAAGTCGAAAACATGAACGACGAATGCCTAGGAGGCATGGAGAAGTAATTGGAACCTAGAGCAGACGAAAACTTGTATTTCATGAATAGCATTTGGGTTCCATGTGAAGGAAATATAAGGGAATTAGTCTTGGAAAAATCCCATAAGTCCAAATATTCAATCCACCCGGGAGCCGACAAAATGTATAAAAATGTAAAAGAAATTTATTGGTGGCCCAATATGAAGAAAGATATCGCCACATATGTCGGTAAGTGTTTAACATGTTCAAAGGTAAAGGCCGAGTACCAAAATCCGCCATGTCTATTGTGCCAACCAGAAATACCAGAGTGGAAATGGGAACAGATTTCTATGGATTTCATCACGAAACTACCAAGAACATCCAAAGGTCATGATACGATATGGGTGATCGTTGACCGACTAACGAAATCTACACACTCTATCCCCATAAAAGAAACCGATCAAATGGAAAAACTAACTAAGGTTTACCTTAAAGAGGTTGTATCGAGACATGGAGTGCCAATCTCCATTATCTCTGACAGGGATAACCGTTTCACTTCACGATTTTGGCAATCGTTGCAGCGGTCCCTAGGTACCCGATTAGATATGAGTATGGCCTACCATCCACAAACCGATGGTCAAAGTGAAAGAACCATCCAAACCCTAGAAGACATGCTCCGAGCATGCGCAATTGACTTTGGTGGAAGTTAGGATGCTCACTTACCACTCGCTGAGTTTTCTTACTACAACAGCTACCACACGAGCATCAAAGTTGCACCATTTGAGGCATTATATGGACGAAAGTGTCGCTCTCCACTTTGTTGGACTGAAGTTGGCGATAATTAAATAACTGAACCCGAGATCGTCCAAGAGACAACCAATAAAATTGTCCAAATAGGGACCGGATAAAAGCGGCAAGAGATAGACAAAAGAGTTATGCTGATAACAGGAGAAAGCCATTAGAATTTAGCGTTGGAGATCGGGTACTATTAAAAGTTTCACCATGGAAAGGTGTTGCCCGATTCGGAAAACGTGGGAACCTAAACCCTAGGTACGTCGGACCATTTGAAATCCTGGAAAGGATTGGTCCAGTCGCTTACAAACTCAAACTACCCCAAGAACTGAGCAGCATACACGACACATTCCACGTGTCGAACTTGAAAAAGTGTTTATCTGACGAAACCTTAGTTGTACCAACGGACGAAATTGTGTCGACAAGCGACTCCATTTTGTAGAGGAACCCATCGAGATACCTGTTTGGAGATCGAAAAGAGGACCCAAGTTCACTTGAGAACGAGAAGATCAAATGAAACAAAATATCCGCAACTGTTTCCCGAGTCATCATCCGGAAACGACACCACTTGAATTTCGGGGCGAAATTCTTTTAACGGGGGGAGAATATGACAACCCTCGAAAATGGAACGATTTAACCATCATCGATTGTAACAGAGCACCGAAATGTAAAACAAGTGGTTATTAATAAAGTAGATTTTGTTATATAAGCCTAGCTTTTAAAATCTTATTATGTGTCGAGCATACACATTTTAACGCAAACAGTTTGTGCATGTCAATAATATATTGAGATTTAGCAACCCTTCGGTAAGAAACACAAATTGGCGAGTTAGTGCTCGGAAAAGTGAACTATAATCAAGTCAATTATAAATATATTTATATTTTTCAAACACAATATAGTCAAAACATGGACTACTAACTATGTTAAAGTAAAATAAATATAATGATTAATTGGTATCAACTAATAAATTAAGTCTCATGCAACTAAAACCATAAGTACCTAGTTACCATTATATGAAGAGAACTATAAATTAAAAAAATAAAACATTTCCCATACTCCTCCTCCCATGTCTCATCTCTGCACACATCTAATCCACATGGATTCTTCCTACATCTCCTTTTCACCTTGTCAGTAAAGAAAAAAATAGGAAACAGAAATGATAAAATTGTGCCATGAAATCATAATTTTCCCATGCTTGTGCCCCATCATAACAGACAACACCGCCACCACCCTACCTTCTTTTCTCCTTGCAGCGTACTAAGTCAAGACATCTTCACCAACTCACATATTATCCAGTCCATAATGAAAGAAAACACTGGTTATTACCCCTATCTCCATCTTGTTAAAAGAATACCATTTCATTCAGTAGGGTATCTCACCCGAAAATTTCCAACAAAGAAAACCCCTCACCATTGTGACCACCATTCCGGCAGCTTCTCTTCGGCGACCTCAGCTCCTTTCCGGCGAACGATTCAGCAGAATCGCGCTCTCGGTCTCTCTCCCACGCAAGGTATAAAATTCCACTCTTTTCTTCTAATATTAAAGCATGCATACAAGGGTCGGTATTTCCGGGTTTCCTTCTCGTCATCCTCTCTGGTGACACACACACGCAACGTGTGTGTGTGTGTATTGAGATCTTGTGTTCACTTTTCCGGTAAAACCGTTCTTCCGGCAACATCAATGTGTCACCGCCATCAAAAACCCAGACACACACGGTGGGGTGTGTGTGTCGTGCGCCTGTGTAATCTGCATGGCGGGACTGAGTTTGTTGAGTTCGTTATTCTGACGAACTCATTTTTACCGGCGACATATTGAACGTCCTTACCATCTAAACCCAAACACACACTACTAGTGGTTGGTGCGTGTGTGTGAGTTCTACGCATGGGTTGTGTCATATCACCATCGTATGCTCGTTCCATACTTTCCGTTTCATTTCCGCCGCTGGCCATGGCCCTTGGTCAGCCAGCGTACACCGACGATGGTTCTCGGTAAACACTCACAATTCGGGTGACGTACTATGTGGTTGATGTGTAGATCGAGGTGTTTCCACCGCTTCTTGCCGTTTTCCGTCACCGGCAGTGGCGCCAGTGCTCGCCTGGTTTTTATTTCCGCCGTATGAAAACCCAGAACTATTACTTCCTCCGTATCAAAATAAGTGACACAAATTAGCTTACACGTTTTTTGAGGTAAAAGATTAAAGTAGATGTTAAAATATATTAAAGTACATAATTAGTGGAGAATGAGTCCCACTTTTCTTGAATAAAGTGATATTAATGAGTTTTAAAGGTAAAAGTGAGGGTATAAGGGTAATTTCACTTTATTAAAGTAGATAGTTAGTGGGTATGGGTCCCACTATTTTCACCAAATAAGGAAAGTTTTCAAAGTGTGTCACTTATTTTGATACACCCCAAAATAGAAAGTGTGTCACTTATTTTGATACGGAGGAAGTATAACTCTTTTATTGTCTTCAAAATAAAAATAAAGAAGTCAGGTTGTATGATTAGATGATATATTATATTAATAATCATTCCAACAAACACATTAGTTCAGATAAATAATTATTTATTCAAATGATAATTTATTCTGTACCAGAAGTTGTTTATGTAAATTAAATAATTATTTAATTATTTAAATTCATTTTATTTCTTATTTAAAAATTATTTTCTTAATTACTATTTAATTATTTAAAGCTATATTGTTTAAATAATTACCTTTATGTAGCGAATAGTTTAAGTACAAACAAAGCCTACTGATTCTTGAGAACGTATTAAATTATACCAAAATATTTAATATACAAGTCCAACCCACTGAGTCACCAACGTACCGTTCGACTCTAGATCCCGGTTAAGAGAGTATGCATGCATTATATAACTAAACGTGTTGTGTACCATCACTTATTAACAGTTAATACACATTTAGGACGCTAGGAATTGTGCGAACATGCACTGTAATTTGTGGAAACTTACTTGCTAGCAGCGCTAAGGTGAGTATCAGGGCCCCACTTTTACTATTTTAACGTATTTAAATATTTTAGGGAGAAAACTTGTGAAAACAACATAATAATTAGTAATTATTAATCTTTGTATAATTGTGAGTTGATTGGAACCCAATTTGAGATCAATAGATCGAAAACATTACTGTAATCATCAACTATAGTTAGCCAACGAATATATGAGTAGTACTATTCGGGCTTGATCTCCCGCTCATGGCTAGTCGCTCTAGTCGTGTAACATATGAGATATATATTATATTAAAACGTCGTGGTCTCGACACGCCTGGGGGGCAAACTGGATTTAGGTTTGATTACGGGCTCATGAACTTATACTTTAACTTATGTACCTTGCAAACACTCTGGGGATTATTCATTACAACAAAAATTATTATGAACGTACATGGACTTGTACTACAACAAAATACTATGTTGGTGTCATAAAAACCTGTGAACTCACCAACCTTTGTGTTGAAACTTTTTCTAACATGTTTTCTCAGGTAATAATAACTGAAGCATTTAACATATCAGCATGCAATTGGGATTACTGCTTTTGGGAAGATTTTGATATTCATATTTAGACGAATAGTCTTAATATGGTTTAGAAATCTTAAATGCATTTTGCATAATTAAACAATTTTGTGAAGTTAATACTTTACGTTTTTCTAAACACTTATTGGTAATCAAATTTGTATGCGTTACTTTGCTATTATCATGGTGTTATGATCGCTAATGTTGTCACACGCTCGTTCTTCCGCAAAACCAATTTTGGCGGGGTGTGACACCGTAATCGATCTCTTTACTGAATTTATTCAGTAAAGATTGCATCTGTTTATTACAACTTCTTTTAGTTCTCGTTACTTACTCTCTCAAATATTTTAAATGCCAAATTTTTCATTCAAAATTCGATCTTTATATCAAAATCTTTTATTAGAAATGTAATTGGTTAGGCTTAGATCTTATTCGTAAACGATCTCTTTACTGGACTTATTCAGTAAATATTGCATCTGTTTAAGATCTTAGCTTCATCAATCTCTTTTCTGATTATTCAAATTGATCGATTTCAAATGCTGACTAAATTGTACATGAGTGTTTTAGTTCACTCTCAAATAACTCCTATGATCTGCTAAAACCAACACGATCTTCCCAGGAGCCACCTACAACATAGGAAATATTGTGAGGGTCCTTAGGTCTAGGTGAGCAGAGTCAAGTATCATGGAATCTTGATTGGGGTGCGCAGAGGTAAAAATTGAGAGGGAGAATGAAGTATGTGGTGCAAATCAGCTAATGAATTGAAACAAGGAGTAGTCGAAAATTGAAAAAGCGAGCTTGAGTGAGGAGTGTGTGACAGGGTTAAATAAAACGGAAAACCCTTACCTAACTAATTAAAAAAGCTGGGTAGCCATATTTCTATCAGATTGCATATGTTGCTCTCTGATTTTGAAAAATCCATCATGGACCCAATGATGCAAAGCACAACCCCACTAGCCACTCAAGTATAAAAAGTACTTGTTTTAAAAAACAAGGAGATTAACACACAATCTATCGACATCTCATTTGGAGATTGTTGATATTGAAAAAAGAGGACACCTCTCCAGTCCTCGCCTTCGTTTGTGTTAGTGATTTACGGTTTAATCAAGTAAAACGCAGCGGAAAATAATATAAATCACCAATAACGGATCTATACATTGACAATATAAATCATACCCTTGAAGTCTTTGATTATACCAATGAATGATGAAGAAGAACTCAAAGAATTCAATGTAGAATTCCTCTAAAGGTAATCCACACTACACCAATCTATAACACCAATTGAAATGCTAGTCCCTTGATCAAGAATCAAAACCAAAACTCACAATACTACTTTTGATTTGGACGTGAGTTATTATTGTCAAAAAAGGGAATACATCAGAAGAGAATTCCTCATGTGTTCGTGTACAAGCCCCGCATTCCAACACCACACGCAATTCTTCTTGTTATTGTGTATGCGGCTGTAGGGTTTAGGGAGGGAGAATTAGGGTTAATTTATTCTTGCTCTTTAATCTAAGTATATATTCATAATACAAGTTATGAGATATGACACTTAGCCCCTTATCCTTTTAATTCTTTATGATTACTCACTAATATGTTTTAACTTAACAATTAATTAAAACGTAACTAGCCAAGTAATTATACTTTATATAAATAATATAATTACCCTAATTAGATTATATAAATATATATTAAATGGTGGTTGGTGCATAAGTGTGTGGCTGATACCATATTAAATGGTGGTTGGTGCATAAATTTTTCAATCAGTTATCCTTTTGTTACTGATACCATGTTGAATTTTAAACAAGGATTAATGTCAATCTAAAATTTCAACGATTCTGTTTCTCGATCTATACATTGAAGTAGATTACCAAACCAATCAAGATTCATCTTGATTACCTCTGGGTACAGCCGTACAAACATCTATTCAAATCATCGAGGGGCCCAGTAGTATGTAATCCAAACATGTGGAGGAACAAATTCTTTATTGACTACACGTGTTTGATATATGCTTAATGTCAAACCTGAAGATGATTGTTATTCAGCCTTATTCAGGTCAGCGTTTAACCACATCAAAGTTTGACACTCCACACACACAAACCAACTTGCATCTTAAGTCAGAGGATAAGCGACAAAGCCTTTGTGAGATTCACTTGTGACATAAATCGAGGAAGTGATTTCTCATAGGTTGGATCAGTCCAACTGTGTATCACAGTAATAACATGTGAGTTTGATTTCATCATCATTAGTCATACTAAGATCATGTCATCAATGCCCACATATTTGTCTTAATAATATTCTCATATTATTAATATGACAATGGACAATTTAGAATATAAAACACAATAAATATTCAAGGATATAAACATGCAAATATAGAACACAGTAATATTCATATATAACGATCATATCAAATATATCAATTTATTCCAATAAAAACTGCTCAATGTTCCATTATTCAAATACTAAAACAGATTTACATGAAACTACTAGCTTGTCGAAGTCCAATGTTCCATTCATATTCAATATGTTTGGTGTTGGAATATGCTTCACGTTAATGACATATAGTTATATGGCTAGACGTATGTGAGCCTAAAGGGTCACACACTTATACATCAAACTCCATTTAATATATATAATATAAATAGGGTAATTATATTTTTTATATACAAATATAATTACTTGACTAATTATGTTTTAATTAATTGTTAAGTTAAAACTTATTAGTGAGTAATAATAAGAATCAAAAGGCAAGGGGCTAATTGAGAAATATCATGAACTATAATTAGGAAAGAGAATGAGTAGATTAGGGTTAACCAACCACACAATCTCCTTCCTCTCTCTCAATTCGGCCGCCCCCCACCAAAGAACTCTAGGGTTCTTTTCGGTTTGGATTCTTGAGCAAGAAGGGACTAGCATTCCATAGTGGTGTTCAAGACGGTGTAGTGTGGATCAACTTTATAGAGATTCTACGTTGGATCTTTGAGTACCACATTCATAATCACCAGTGATTACAAAGGCTTCTAGGGTATGGTTATCATACTAAACTTTTTTATCTTTTATGCTTAATTATTATGTCAATATGTAGATCATTGATTGGTGATTTATGTTATATTTCCGCTGCGTTTTCTTTGATTAAAACCGTAAATCACTAACAGTGGTATCACGAGTCATCATATTGATGATTAATTAGCAAGTTCTTTGTAAAAAGTAGCAAAAAATTCACAATTTTTGGCCTAATGGTTGCGCCGATCGGACAAAGAACCCTAGGGTTCTTTGTTTTTATTAATTTTCGTAAACACTTTTAAACATGGGGTTAAAAATTTTGATTTTTTGGAACCCTACTTGCTACTAGTTAGAAAAACTTAACATAAAAAGTTAATTTTGTTAATTGAATTTTTAAATTTATTTGGCTTGGATTTTTATTTTAATTGTTAATCGTTGTATATGGCAAAACATGTTATTTTGCCATATCCGAAGCCAATACCTTGTCAAATGTTGATTGATTGTGCAAAACCGATGAACACCTAGACCCATTGTGTGTTGTGAATGATTGTGCTTGTTTGGTTGTTTTGGGAAAGCCGATTTTGGCTACATTGTAAATTCTTTTAATTTCTTTTTGGTGTCATTTTTGGGGCAATTTTAAATGTAAAAGTAATAGATTTAGTTGTCATAATTCTATTATTTCCTTTGTAAAATTGTTGACCAAAGTTGGAAGAAAAAGAAGACATAACATGCATTTTCGTCATTCTGCGACAGCTGTACGAAAAACGGATTTCCATAAGTTTTACAACCCCGATTTGGAAGTTCCAACAGCCTAAACCGTGTGCCATCTCGCTGGCTACAACTTTCCAGAAGGCAGGGAAGACCAACGAAGACTCCTTGAGTGACTTTCCGGGCGTTAAAGACAGCTGGGAATTTCTCGCAGATTCTTCACTTTACTGTTTTGGGTAATTTTGGTCTCTATTTGCTCATGAATGTCTTGGAGCAAGTGGGAGCCCATTGGGTTTATGTAGTCCCGCTTGGGTTCATGTTGGCCCGTCCCCTAGTTTGACCATTCGGTCCGTCGTGATAACTCATGTGACCGAACTTAGATATCATCGGTTGAGGTTTTGCACAAATTGTGTTGCATGTTTTACTTGTATATTTGTGGTTGTTATTTATTTTCTATTCGATACAAATCATAACGACTAAAATAAGATTTTTGAAACACAAACATTAAAACATCCAAATTTTTAATCATCAATGATTACTAGATAATCATGGATGATTATTGCTTAATCACCTATGATTACTGTTTAATCATTAATGATTACTTGTTAATCATCGATGATTACAGCTTAATCATCTATGATTATTCTTTAATCTAAACTTGTTTTTGAGATTAATACAAAGTTTAAATATGATTTGAAACTTATAATTTAATAATCGCTAAAACGTTTTTACCGCTTATTAAAATGACTTATGAAGTGGTATGAATGAAGTACATGATTCATTCATATCTTAATAAAAAATTTCTTAAAAAATTTTCATACCTAAAATTTAAGTCACACCGTCTAATTGGTTGAAATCACTTGCTTCTACTTTTAAATTCACGTGAGACGTGGTTTGAATTTAGATCCGAGGTCATTATTGTCTACGCGTGAGACCTAGATTTATTTAGACACAAATTCACATTGGATGACTTCATCGAGTTAATGGTGAGACCTTGACACGAGGCGAAGATGCGACAAACATGCCACTTGACCCTAGATGCTTGTTCACTAGGTGCCATGAAGTCCCATAACTCTAAGAGTTGCACTTGTAATGCAATTGTTGAGCATCACCTACCTATTGGATCTATCATCACTAGCAGATCAACTGATGCGGTGATAGCAGCGCAATGGGATCTTAGTTTTTAATTAAAATTAATTGGGTAGTTAATTTATTAAAAGAAATTATTATTGAAAATACTAATTTATGAACTTTGAAAATTTGTAGATGACTTCGAATAATCAATCCCTAACACACACCACCATTCGCTCCGTTCTCGAAAAAGAGAAACTTGATGGAACGAATTTTGTGGATTGGGATGGAACGAATTTTGTGGATTGGGCTCGTAACCTAAGGATTGTCCTTAGGGCCGAGCACAAATACCACCATTTGGAAGAGGCGCTGCCCCCTGCCCCCGCTGCTAATACCACTGCTCATGTTCGTGCGGCCTATACAAAAAGGTTTTACGAACAGCAAGAATTTGCTGCCCTTATGCTAGGGAGCATGACTCCCGAGATTCAAAAGAATCTCGAGGACCTCACTGCATTTGATATGATGCGTGAACTAAAAACCACGTATCAAAAGCAAGCTGATCAGGAACTCTTTGACACTGTCAAAGGTTTCCATGCTTGCAAGCATGAGGAGGGACAGTCTGTTAGCTCTTATCATTTGAAGATGAAAAGCTACTTAGACCAAATGGAGGAACTTGGTTACCCCATGCCCCACGTCCTTGGAATTGGATTAATTCTAACTTCACTTAACAAGGATTTTGCACCGTTTGTCATGACGTATCATATGCATAGTATGGGGAAGACTTTCGGTGAATTACATGCTATTCTGAAACAAACGGAAGCTGGGCTACCTAAGAAATCTTCTGCCCCTACTGTCCTTGCAATAAGGCAAGGAAAGATCCAAAAACCAAAACCGCAAGAAGTTGCTAAGGGCCAAGGCAAGGGTAAGCAAGTTTACAAACTCAAGCCAAGGATTCCTCCATCTACTAAAAAGGAGCACCCTGCTAAGGATCTCGCTTGCCGTCACTACGGTGAAACAGGCCACTGGCGGAGGAATTGTCCTGCCTACCTGGCAGAGTTGATGAAGAACAAAGCTAGCAAGGCTAGCACATCAGGTATCTTCACAATAGAACTCTACGCTTTTCCTGATAAATCTTGGGTATATGACACTGGTTGTGGAACTCACATTTGTAATACTGATGTGCTAAATCTAGTTATAAATTATATGTCCAAAATACGCCTATTCTAGATTACCACACTCGTAGGCAAGTATGACCTAATCGTGGACAATATAGTCAATGTAAGTATTTTCGGGTACTCATCTCCACAGGGAACAGTTAAGCTGACTCGTGAAACTAGAACTGAGTGAATTAATCTAAAACTAATAATTAAAAGTGGGTTTTTTATTTATTTAAAACTAATAATTAAAATAATTAAATTAAACTAATATAAATTAACTTAAATTAAATAGACGAAATTAGTAAACTCTAATTAACTGGAGAAAATATTCACTATGACTGAATCCCTCTAAACGTAGGTTTGGTTGGTTAAAACCCGATTGGCATAATATTCTAAAAGTTAGGCAGCTAGATTTCTCTTAACTTCATACAATGTCCGTAATATTATTCCTAAGAATTTCTCTCTCAAGAATAATATTATGATCACACTTCGGTTTACTAATTATAACTAAGGCTCGGATTTCCGCCACTTTCTAATCCTAGGAATTTCTTCTCTAAGGGTTAGTCTTTTAGTTTTACCTAGGTTATCGGTATCTAGTCTCGGACCCCTATTTCTAGTGAGTCGCCTACTACGTCACCTTGGTGAAAACTAAAGGATATTACTAATTGATTTAGATGTTTTCAATACCCAAACAGTTAATAATAAACAGACCAAATATGCGAAGATTAAAAGTTAACTAAAAGGTTCTTCGTTATTAATCAATAACTATTCAAATATAAATAAGTCAATCCTAATAATAAACCAAACCTAAGACATAAAGTTCATACAATCATAATGAATACAAGGATCTAACACATAAACATGCTAGATGAATCAAACATTAGTTCAAACTATGTTTTATTTAATGCTATTCCTCTTGATGGTATTTTTGAAATTGACATGCTTAATCATGTAACAAACGGTAGTTCTATTTACACATGTAGCAATAAGAAATCCAAGAAGAATTTGGATTCTACTTACCTATGGCATTGTCGCCTTTGCATAGTTAACAAGAAACGCGTTTTAAAATTACAGAACGATTATAAAATCAGATGATTCTGAATCATTTGATAAATGCATCTCTTGTATATCGGGCAAAATGGCGCGCAAACCTTTCTCCCATGTAGGAGAAAGGGCCAATGATCTACTTGGACTCATACAAACTGATGTATGTGGACCATTTAGAACTAAGACTAGGGAAGGTGCTGCCTACTTCATTACTTTTACTGATGACTTTAGTCGAGGAGGAGAGTACATGAGCCAAGAGTTTCAAGATCATCTAAAGAATTGTGGGATTGTCTCACAATTCACTCCTCCTTATACACCACAGCATAATGGCGTATCAGAAAGGAGAAATCGCACCTTGCTTGACATGGTCCGATCAATGATGAGTCCTACCACTCTTCCTCTATCCTTTTGGAGTTATGCACTCAAGTCGGCTGCTCGCATAGTGAATATGGTTCCCACCAAAAAGGTTGAAAAGAAACCATATGAGATATGGCATGGGAAAGTCCTAACTTGTCTTACTTGAAGGTCTGGGGTTGTGAGGCTCTCGTGAAACGAGACACACCGAACAAACTTGAACCCAGATCTGTCAAGTGCATCTTTGTAGGATACACTGAGGAAACGATGGGTTACTACTTCTACTACCCACCTGAGCAAAAAGTAATTATTGCTCATTATGTTGAGTTTCTTGGGAGCGATCTCATTTCACAAGACGCGAGTGGGAGCACAATCGACTTTGACGAGATTCCAAGTGATGATGATGCACAACCTATTGGAAATACCAGCGAACATCAAGATGAGGTTGAACGTGAAACTGTTCCTGTTGCACCTCAAAATGATGTTGTTCCCATTCGACGGTCCGCAAGGACACCTCAAGCACCTGAACGATATGGTTTCCAAATCGATGCTGAGGAGCAAAGTATAGGGGATCATGATTAACCCCCTAACTATTGAGCTGCATTAGCAGATTCTGAATCTGACTAATGGCTTGAAGCAATGAATGCGGAAACGCAATCCATGAGAGATAACCAAGTTTGGACCTTGGTTGATCTTCCTCCTAACAGTAAGACTGTTGGCAGCAAGTGGCTCTTCAAGAAGAAGACCGACATGGATGGCAATGTACACACCTATAAAGTTCGGTTGGTAGCAAAAGGTTACACTCAAACCTACGGGATTGACTATGATGAAACCTTCTCGCCTGTTGCTGACGTTAAAACTGCTTTCTTAAATGGCCACCTTGATGAAGATGTTTATATGGTGCAACCTGAGGGTTTTGCGAGTACAAAACACCCCAAGAAAGTTTGTAAGCTTCAAAGGTCCATTTATGGACTAAACCAAGCATCTATAAGTTGGAACAAAAGATTCGATGAGGAAGTCAAAACGTTTGGTTTCACTCAGAATCCCGATGAGCCATGTGTATATGTAAGAGCTAGTGATAGCATTGTTGTCTTTCTAATCCAATATGTCGATGACATACTGCTCATAGGAAATAACATTCCAATGCTACAAGATGTAAAATCCTGGCTTGGGAAGTGCTTCGCTATGAAGGATCTTGGGGAAGCGGCATACATACTTGGTATAAAGATCTATCGAGATAGATCAAAGCGGTTAATCGGATTAAGTCAAAGTGCTTACATTGATAAAATTCTAAAACGGTTTAGAATGGAAGCTTCCAAACGTGGAAGTCTTCTTATGCAACACAATGTAAACTTGAGTAAAACTCAAGGACCGTCCTCACCTGATGAGGTGAAACGTATGAGTGAAGTTCCTTATGCCTCGGCAGTAGGATCTATCATGTACGTTGTACGGTGCATGAGGCCTGATGTAGCGTTCTCTCAGAACCATACAAGCCGATATCAACAGAATCCAGGTGAGAGTCATTGGACTGCTGTTAAGAACATACTGAAGTATCTTAGGAATACTAAAGATATGTTTCTGGTTTATGGTGGTGGTACTCAAAATGAGCTAAGCGTTACTTGTTATTCTGACGCTAGTTTTGAGACTGATCGAGATGACTCAAAATCTCAAACGGGGTACGTTTTCGTTATGAACGGAGGCGCTGTTGATTGGAAAAGTGCAAAGCAAAGCACTATTGCGATGTCCTCTACTGAAGCTGAATACATTGCTATCACTGAAGCTGCAATGGAAGCTGTTTGGATGAGGAAATTTATTTCTGGGCTTGGAGTTGTCCCCATCAATGAATGACCCATATATATGTCTTGTGATAACACTTGTGCGATTATCATTGCCAACGAACCTGGTGTTCAGAAAGGCGCCAAACATTACCGTAGGAAGATTCACTACATTAGAGATGCGATCTTAATGGGTGATGTACGCTTGCTCAAAGTTCATACAGATGGCAGCTGTGAAATCGTGCTATCGTTTCGTGTTTCTGCATAACACGACACGGCACGAAAACGTTCAACACGAAAACAACACGACACGAAGTCATGTTTTAATTTGCTAACACGAACACGTCATGATTAAAAAAACGATAACACATAAACACGACAAACACGACAACACAAAATAAATAACAAATTTCTTACTTATTACATGCTAAAAACACGATAAACATGACAAACATGACAAAATCATAACTATCGTGTCAATTTCGTGTTAATCTCTGAACACGAGCACAACACGACATGACTTCGTGTTTGTTTTACACAACACGAACACGAATTCAAATTTCAGTTTCGTCCCAATTTCGTTTTGTTTCGTGTATTTTTGTCGTGTCGTGTCAGGTTTTGACTGCCCTACCTTTCACACATTGAGCATGCTAGGAACATCGGGCTTTGTGATAACTCGATATTTCTGGTATGTAATCTCATTTCATTTCTGGAACTTTCCTTATTTAGAAAGTTTCTATTTTTAGACATTTCTATTTTTGGCATCCATACACACAACAAAACATCTATTTTTACACCATGCATTAGTGTTTGACTATTTTAGTCAATACAACATTATTTCTTTTCTTATGGTGACACATTGAGCTAAAAACATTTCTAAAATGATAACTTTATCGGTAAAGCAATAAACGTATTAAAATTTATATAACGTGACTCGATTTGAACTATACTCTAAACCCGACACCTTTCCCATTTGACCGACCACCTAAGTGGCCGGCCTTCCTTGCTTTTGACCATAATCTCGGCCGAAACACCCTTGTGGTGTTGGTCATGTCTTGTTTTCTTGATACTTATCCAAATCGTTTGAACTTTGATCATTATCTTCAATTAAAAAAATCCTTGATAGACACCAACACAAGCTCCTACCCTGTAAATACCCCATTACCGAAAACTAACTCTTTTTGTTTCTCCCATTCGGCCGATCTTCACAAGCATCACCATCATCTTCATTCGATTTCGATCCTAAGCAACCACAAACAATTCCGTTCGATCCCTAGTTCGTTGCACCAAGGTATGATGCCGAAGCTTTCACTTGTTTCCTTCTTGCTTTCGATTTCTATTCGGTAGAACCGAGACCTAGGCCGAAGGCCAAGAGGTCTCGGCATTTGTTTGTTCTTGATGCCTGACGTGCATGCAATCATGCATGTCAATGGGTTCGTTTGATTCCTAGTTCGATTCGTTATGTGTATCAATTGGTTGTTCATTATGTTTAAACCTCGTGATCTATTGCCTAAATCCTAGATCTAGTGTTGTCGCTATGACAACCCATTGACTCGAACCATAGAACCAAACTGATAGGCAAGCCCAAGAGCTCTCGAGCCCAGTCACAAGCCCAATGGACCCGGATCCAAACCAGCAGAAATGGATCAATTTAATTCAATTGGAGGCATGATTGGATACGTTGTGTTTGGCTCACCCCCACGTTCTTATTCCACAGTTATTTTATTCTCTTTTATTTTTGTTTATTTGATTTAGTCAAGTAGTAAGTTATAAAAGTGTAGGAGAACATGGGGTAGTACTTTCGATTGTTAGTTTTTCCTTCTCTTGTTATAAGCTGTAAACGTATGAATGAGAAAGGGAGTTGAAATTTATAACTATTAAATTCTCTGTGTGAGTGTTTAATTCTTTCATTGCTATCCTAATTATTGGCAAGAGTTAGGAGGTGATCTTGGAACTAATTTGAATAATTGTGGTGTTTCTGTATCATTAATTCAAGTTAGGTAGCCGCGAGAATTTCGAGTGGTGTGACTGTAGCTCGAAAGGATCGTAATCATATTAATCAATCTGTATCGGGTTTTGCAGATTTCATAGTTTAGAAGATCCAGGCTATCATTTGGTATCAGAGCCATGGAAACCCGAAACAGTTCCGAATTGAAGAAGGTTTTGGATGCTATGGAGGCTGACAAGCGGGAAATGGAACAACAATTGAAAGCTATGCAAGATCAAATTCAAGAATTTATTGTATCTCAGACCCATGGGGAAGAGACCAATTCCAGCGGATTGAACAACAGAGGACAGCCTGGCGGTTGGCGTCCTAATGACATAAAAGTTGATATACCCGAATATGAAGGAAAGTTAGATCCAGACGAGTTCATAGAATGGATTCGAACCGTAGAACGGGTGTTCGATTACAAGGAGACCACCGACGACCACAAAGTAAAAATTGTTGCATTGAAGCTACGCAAATATGCTTCAACATGGTGGTCTAATGTCTGTTTGAAACGGGAACGTTTGGGGAAGGAGAAAATCCGAACGTGGCCAAAGATGAAATCAAAAATGAAACAAAAGTTTCTTCCTCCACACTACATACAGGCAAGCTTCTCTCAACTACACTCTTTGAAATAGGGATCGGGTTCCGCCGAGGACTATTGCCGTGATTTTGAGTACCTGCTAATGAAGTGTGACATACCCGAAGATGATCCTCAAACTTTAGTCCACTACTTGGGGGGACTAGAGCCACAAATTGCAAATATTGTAGAGTTTCACTCTTACCAAACCCTAGCTGAGCTTACTCTTTTAGCCCATAAAGTCGATTCTCAACAACAGATTAAAATTAAAAATGAGTTCAGGCCCAGTTTCACAAAACCCAACCCACAAACAAAACCCACCACCACTAACACAAAACCCAGTAACCCAATAAACCCTAAGCCGTTCCTCAACAGTAACCAAACCACCGAAAAACCAAAAGCTCCCCGCAAATGCTTCCAATGTCAAGGAATTGGGCACATAGCCTCTAAATGTCCAAACAAACGACTTATTACCTTCACCGATTTTGAAATAGCCGGCGGGTATGAGTTCGAATCCACCCCTGAACAACCGCTCACTGTTGAATCAGATGAAGAAATGGTTGGCCCCGATGTTGGTGAATTATTGGTGGTTCGACGGGCATTAAGCAATGTCACTGGCAAAGAAGAAAATTTGCAACGTGAGGCCATCTTTCACACGAGGTGCACCATTGCTCATAAGATTTGCTCTGTGATCATTGATGGAGGCAGTTGCACTAACGTTGCTTCCCAAACCATGGTGTCCAAACTTAATTTAGTCACAGAGGCACACCCATCACCATATGTTATTCATTGGTTAAACCAAGGAAAAGGTATACACGTTTCGCACCGAGTTTCACTATCTTTCAGTATTGGCAAGTCATATACAGATAAAATTTGGTGTGACGTCATCCTGATGGATGCTTGTCATGTTTTGTTGGGGCGCCCTTGGCAATTCGATCACCGGGTGCTACATGATGGTTACTGGAACACTTACTCTTTTGTTCATAATAACTGAAAAATAGTCCTCACTCCAATTGCTCTAACCACATCACATTCAAAACCCACACCATCATTGAGCACATTGTTAAAAGTCGAACAACAAGAGTTTCACCCTGTTAAAGAATTTATTTTATTGGGAATAGATGAAGAAGAAACCAAAACACAATCAACCATACACCCATTTGCCCAACCATTAATTAAATCATACCAACATGTCTTCCCCGCAGAGATTCCATCTGGTTTACCACCCGTACGATCCATACAACACAAAATCGACCTAATCCCCGGATCAGTCTTACCCGATAAACCAGCTTATCGCACTAACCCGCAAGAGACAACTGAAATTAGCAGGCAAGTTGATGGTCTGTTATAAAAGGGGCTTATACGCGAGTCACTTAGCCCATGTGCGGTACCAAAGTTACTAGTGCCAAAGATAAACGGTGAATGGCGAATGTGTATGGATAGTAGGTCAATTAATAAGATCACAATTAAATATCGTTTTCCTATTCCCCGGTTGAACGACTTATTAGATGAACTCCACAGTGCTATGGTGTTTTCAAAAATCGATTTGAGAAGCGGGTATCACCAAATTAGAATTTATGAAGGAGATGAATGGAAGACGGCCTTTAAAACCAAAGAATGATTATATAAGTGGCTCGTTATGCCGTTCGGGCTGTCAAATGCACCGAGCACTTTCATGCGACTTATGAATCAGGTCTTAAAACCGTTCTTGAACAAATTCATAGTTTTCTACTTCTATGACATACTCGTATATAGCAGATCAGAAACAGATCACAAATCTCATCTCCAACAATTGTTTGCAGTACTTGACCGAGAGAAACTATACGGTAATTTAGAAAAATGTGATTTCTTTGCTAACCAAGTAACATATCTTGGCTATGTCGTATCTGCACATGGCATACAGGTTGATGACAAAAAAATACAAGCAATTCAGGATTGGCCCACCCCACAAACTGTTCAACAAGTTACAAGCTTTCACGGCCTTGCGTCTTTCTACCGGAGGTTCATCAAAAATTTCAGTATTATTGTAGCACCAATGACTGAAGTTACTAAACACAAGCACTTCCAATGGAACCCACAAGCACAAATAGCCTTTGAAGCGCTCAAACATCAACTCTCGTCGACCCCCGTATTGGCGTTACCGTGTTTCACTGATGTTTTCGAGGTTGAATGTGACGCATCCGGCGTGGGAATTGGAGCTGTTTTATCACAATCAGGACGTCCCATAACCTATTTTAGTGAAAAATTCAATGATGCAAAACGACGTTATTCAACATATGATAAGGAGTTTTATGCTATAATCAGGGCTTTAGACCATTGGCAACATTATTTGATCTCAAAAGAATTTATTTTGCACTCAAACCACGAGGCCCTAAAATATATTCAGGGTCAACATAAATTGCAACTGAGGCACGCTAAATGGGTGGAATTTCTTCAAATTTTTATTTCACTATCAAACATAAGTCGGGCAGATTGAACAAAGGGGCAGAAAAGTTATCCCGTAAGTATTCACTGATTACTCATCTTCAACCAAAAATCATTGGTTTCGAACTCCTCAAGCACGAATATCCCACTGATCCCGGTTTTGGTACATTATTTGTAAGCTGTCAGAAAACTCAGAACCATGCCATGGGTGTTTTTCACATTTATAATGGTTTTCTATTTAAGCAGCAAATGTTATGTGTTCCTCGCCATAGTATTCGTCTTGTATTAATTCAAGAAACTCACAAAGGGGGCTTAGCAGGTCATCTAGGCGTTGATAAAACCGCTCATATGCTTTGGCCAGAAAGGAAAGCTCAGTCCTCGTTATGTTGGACCATTTGAAATCCTCGAAAGAATCGGTGTTGTTGCCTATCGTCTTCGCCTTCCTAAAGAGCTCAGTAACGTACATAACACATTTCATGTGTCAAATTTTAAGAAGTTTATTCATGATCCATCGCTCATTGTTCCTGCTGAAGAAATTATTATCGACGACAAACTTCATTTCACTGAGGAACCTATTGAAATCTCCGACTGGAAAGAGCAAAAGCTAAGGAGAAGCAAAATCAAACTCGTTAAAGTCATATGGAACTCCAAAAGAGGTCCTGAATTCACGTGGGAACGTGAGGACCAAATGCGAAGGAAATATCCTCATCTTTTTCTCGTTGTCTCTCCTGTTTGTTCTTCGTCTAAAATTTCGGGACAAAATTTCTTCAACCAGGGGAGAATGTGACAACTCGATATTTCCGGTATGTAATCTCATTTCATTTCTGGAACTTTCCTTATTTAAAAAGTTTCTATTTTTAGATATTTCTATATTTGGCTTCCATACACACAACAAAACATCTATTTTTACACCATGCATTAGTGTTTGACTATTTTAGTCAACACAATATTATTTCTTTTCTTATGGTGACACATTGAGCTAAAACCATTTCTAAAATGATAACTTTATCAGTAAAGCAATAAACGTATTAAAATTTATATAATGTGACTCGATTTGAACTATACTCTAAAACCGACACCTTGCCCATTTGACCGACCACCTAAGTGGCCGGCCTTCCTTGCTTGTGACCATAATCTCGGCCGAAACACCCTTGTGGTGTTGGTCATGTCTTATTTTTATGATACTTATCCAAATCGTTTGAACTTTGATCATTATCTTCAATTAAACAAATCCTTGATAGACACCAACACAAACTCCTACCCTATAAATACCCCATTACCGAAACCCTAACTCTTTTTGTTTCTCCCATTCGGCCGATCTTCCCAAGCAACCACAAACAATTCCGTTCAATCCCTAGTTCGTGTAAAAATTGGTTGTTCATTATGTTTAAACCTCGTGATCTATTGCCTAATCCCTAGATCTAGTGTTGTCGCTATGACCACCCATTGACTCGAAACATAGAACCAAACCACCACTAAAAACCATGCGTGTTGGTCTTCGGCTAACCCTAGCCGAGACCCAAACCCTAGCCGAGACGCCAAACCCTAGAAACCGGAACCCTAACCCGGAACCCTATCAAACCGAGACTAGGTCAAACCTAATTGACTTTTGTTGACCTGGTTGACTCGTGTTGACCCGCATACTTGTGCAAACCTTAATCCCTATTCGGCCAAACCCTAATACCGAAACCCTAAGCCTAGCCGATTACACCAAACCCTAATTGACCTTTCATTGACTTTTGTTGACTATATTTGACCAGAGATCGACCCACAAGATAAAACGGGACAAGGCCGGATCTTGACCCAAAATCGTGGACCCAAAACCGAATACCTAATCGGGCCAAGGCCCGTACTTGGCCCAGTTCGATCTATCTTAGTCCATCGGGCCCAAACCTTAGTTGGCCCATTAGTATCCAAGCCCATTTGGACCAAAGCCCAAACCTTTGGCCCACTTATACCCAAACCGAACCCATTGGGCCCAAGCCCAATCCATGGCCCTACTCTATTGGACCTAAGCCCAATATGAGGCCCAAGTGGCCCACCTAGTGGCCCATTTAGCCCATCTAGGCCCAATAAGCCCATTAGGCCCAATCTAGGCCCATTAAGCCAAACCCATTTCATTTCATATCATTTCATTTCAAGACCCATTTCATTTCATGACATTTCATTTTAAAACCCATTTCAATTCATTTTATAAAGCGCAATGCATTTCATTTCATTTCATTTTATTAAAGTCCAATAACCTGAGTTCATTCGATGTCACAAAACATACAATATAACATTAATTGTATATCATATATCTGATATTATAACTAGAATCGCCTGTGTTAGCTTAGTCTAATTAGAAAGTTATATCGTTTAGGAAGTTAGGAGCCTTTGAAGGATTCCTCTGTCCTATTTATCGCTAAGCTTTGCCCAGGTGAGTCCACAGACCCCTTTTACTCTTTTTACTGTTTTACAAACTTTGGGGTGGAAAACATAAACAAACGCTACTGTTTTACTATGACTGTACAACAACATCTTTACATTTTCATTATCGCGTTGGCATGACAAACAATTATTATACCGGACTAAGGTGCCAGCAATCATTAACTAGTGGATCTAGACCATGGATATGCAGATAGTTCTATTGGCTGACACTCATCCTCCCAACATTATTCGATCATTACTTGGTTTATCCAAGACATCTTTCGGGAGTGTATATCCATAAAAGAACCATAACATACTGGAGTTGAAGTGTTGATGGTGGACTTAGGGGTTGGTATATTAACTCAATAGACCAGCAACCGGTTGGGGATAACAGTTCATGTGATGTCAAACATAACAACTTGTTCAACACATTTTCATAAACAAAACTAGTAATTGTAGATTCTTCTACAATTACACTTCACTTTTCATATTTACTTCTGATATCATATGAGTATTGAACCTTATACTTTTCAGTCATAAAATCATTTTCATAACAAACATTTTGGATAGCAAACACTTTACTTTTCATACAACATTAACCCTGTGGATTCACTCAACATTATTGTTGACCCTTTTATATTTATGTTTTTCCAGGTGATTAGGTGCAGTGGAACTGGAGGATATGAGCAGTGGGATTGTCGTGAGCCATGAATAAAACATTAAGTTTACGAACAATCATTCTATTTTCAAACAATTGCTATTTTTGGAAACTTTCTATTTTTAGAAAGTGAAACTAATTTTATTTTCATTATTGCGTGGTTGTTTGTTTACTTTACTTTTGCTATGTTGTCATGAACGTTACACCTCCGTTCTTCCGCAAAACATTTTAAATGAAGTAAAACTCATTTTTGGCGGGGTGTTACAGGCTTAGACCAGCTAATAGTCTCATGTAATCTGTTTAGTATTTGAATAATGGAACGTTGAGCAGGTTTTATTGGAATAAATTGATATATTTGATATGATCGTTTTTATATGAATATCTATTGTGTTCTATATTTGCATGTTAATATCCTTGAATATTTACTGTGTTTTATATTCTAAACTGTCCATTGTCATATTAATAATATGGGAATATTATTAAGACAAATCTGAGGGCATTGATGACATGATCTTAGTATGACTAAGGATGATGAAATTAAACTCACATGTTATTCACTATGATGCACAATTGGACTGACCCAACCTATGAGAAATCACTTCCTGGATTTATGTCACAAGTGAATCTCACAAAGGCTTTGTCGCTTATCCTCTGACTTGAGATGCAAGTAGGTTTGTGTATGTGGAGTGTCAAACTTTGACGTGGTTAAATGCTGACCTAAATAAGGCTGCTATTACAACCATCTTTGGGTTTGACATCAAACATATCTCAAACACGTGTAGTCAATAAAGAATTTGTTCCTCCACATGTTTGGATTAGATACTACTGGGCCCCTCGATGATTTGAATAGATGTTTGTACGGCCGTACCCAAAGGTAATCAAGATGAATCTTGATTAATTTGGTAATCTACTTCAATGTGCAGATCGAGAAACAGAATCGTTGAAATTTTAGATTGACATTAATCCCTGTCTAAAATTCAACATGGTATCAGTAACAAAAGGATAACTGATTGAAAAACTTTGAACCTGGACTTTTCTTAAACACACTCATGTACTTCTAGGGGCATTGGCGGGTTGCTAGACTCTAACATTTGCTTGTATAACTACCTGATGTTATGACGTGCGCAAGTGGGAGCTGTTGGAATATGCTTCACGTTCATGACATATAGTTATATAGCTAGACGTATGTGAACCTAAAGGGTCACACACTTATACACCAAACGTCATTTAATATATATAATATAATTAGGGCAATTATATTATTTATATACAAACTATAATTACTTGACTAATTATGTTTTAATTAATTGTTAAGTTAAAACATATAAGTGAGTAATAATAAGAATAAAAGGCCAGGGGCTAATTGAGAAATATCCTAATCTATAATGAAGAAATAGAATGAGGAGATTAGGGTTAACCAGCCACACAATCTCCTTCCTCTCTCTCAATTCGGCCACCCCCCTCCAAAGAACTCTCGGGTTCTTTTCGGTTTGGATTCTTGAGCAAGAAGGGACTAGCATTCCATAGTGGTGTTCAAGACGGTGTAGTGTGGATCAACTTTAGAGAGATTCTACGTTGGATCTTTGAGTACTACATTCATAATCATCAGTGATTACAACGGCTTCTAGGGTATGGTTTGCATACTAAACTCTTTATCTTTTATGCTTAATTATCTTGTCAATATGTAGATCCTTGATTGGTGATTTATGTTATATTTCCGCTGCGTTTTCTTTGATTAAAATCGTAAATCACTAACATTTGGTAAAAGACATTGATTTCGATACAGCGTCAGCTAGTTAGTTATCTTTTTGAACTTTAAGAGTACGAATTTCACATATCTCGATAAATCATTCGAATGTAGTGAACCTTTGTAAATAGGATCTAGTGTCATCACGAGCTATTTCAAAACCAGCATAAGTATAGCAAGTATACTTAGTTTCATTTTGGTATCTGCACCATAACCAAGGAACATATATCCAGTATTTCAAAAATACTTCAATGTGTTCTTAATAGCAATCCAGTGACTCTCTCGTGGATTCTGTCGGTATTTTCTAGTAAGGTTCCGTGAGGACCTTACATTAGGTCTAGTGCTCCTTACAGCGTACATGATGAATGGAATAGCTGACACATAGGGGATTTCATTCATTCGCTTTACCATATCAGGTGTGGAAGGTCCTTGAGTCTCACTCAAGTTTACATTGTATTGCATACGAGTAATCCCTCGCGTGGACCCATCCATTCTAAACCGTTTTAGAATATTTGTTAATGTAAGCACTTTGACTTAAACCAATTAACCGCTTTGATCTATCATTATAGATCTTTACTCCAAGTATGTATGTCGTATTCCTACAATCCTTCATCTCAAAACATTTTCCAAGCCAGGATTTTAATCTTGTAGCATTGGTATATTGTTTCACATGAGTGACATGTCATTAACATGTATGACTTGAGAAACGACAGTGGTCCCACTAGCTTTCATATATACACATGCTCAGTTTGGGTTTTAGGTGAAACAAACGTTTTGATTTTATCATTAACCAAATCTCATAGTCATAGTACACTACTTTGGCTATAAGAATCCTAATGTCAGTAGTAACACGCGAGAAGGTTTCATCATTGTCAATCCAGTAGGATTGAGTGTAACCTTTTGTTACTAGAAGAGATTTATAGCTGTGTATATTTTCATCCATGTCAACAGTCATACCTGTTTTGAGAAAGATCAACTAAGTTCAAAACTTGTTTGTCTCTCATGGATTTCATTTTCGCATTCATAGCTTCAAGTCATTTTTCGAATTCAAATTTCGATAATGCAACTTGATAGTTAGGGTGTTCATTATGATCCTCGAAACTTTGCTCCTCAGCATCGACATAAATCTATATAGTTCAGGTGCATGAGGTGTCCTTGCGCATCTATGAATGGGAACAACATCATCATGTGGTCCAACATCTATATGTTCAGCCTCAGTCTGATATTTGCTACTGTTACCAGAAGGTTGTGCATCTTCGCTTTGAATCTTGTCAAATTCTATAGTGCTCCCACTTGCTTTGTGAAATGAGATTGTTCTCAAGAAACTCAGCATACCGAGCAACAACAATTTGTTCTCAGGTGGGTTGTAAAATAGTAACGAAGATACACTTAATAGATATGAGATCAAGTTTGTTTGGCATGTCTCATTCCACGAGATCCTCACAACCTCAGATCTTCAAGTAAGACAAATTAGGTACTTTCCCATTCCATATCTCATATGGTGTCTTTTTAACCTTTGGTCGGAACCATATTAAGTATTCGAGCAGCAAACTTTAGTGCATGCCCCTCAAAAGGATAGTGTAAGAGTAGTAGGACTCATCATAGATCGAACCACGTCACGCAGGGTCTGATATCTCCTTTCATAAACACCATTATCTTGTGGAGTGTATAGAGGAGTGAATTGTGAGACAATCTCACAGTGTGTTGGATGATCCAGAAACTCTTGACTCATGTACTTTCCTCCTCGACCAGGACGGAAATCCTTTGTTGTCTTGTCGAGTTGATTTTCTACATCACTTTAGAAAGCTTTGAACGTTTCAAAGATTTCATGTTTATGTTTAATCAAGTAAACATAACCATAGCGACTGATATCATCAAAGCTTTCATGTTAATGTTTAATCAAGTAAACATAACCACAACGACTGATATCATCAGTGAAAGTGATAAAGTAGGTGGCACCTTCCCTAGTTTTAGTTCCAAAGGGGCCGCATACATCAGTATGTATGATTCCAAGTACATTTTTAGCTCTTTCGCCAACATGGGAGAAAAGCTTTCTTGTTATCTTTCCGTATATACAAGAGAGGCATATATTAAACGATTCATAATCATATGTTAAGAAGCCCGTCGTGTTGCAGCCTCAAAATGTGTTTCTTGTTTATCTGGCAAAGATGACAATGCTCTAGGTAAGTGGAATCCAAACCAATTTGGATTCTTGAGTGCTACAATTGTATATAGAACTATCGTTTAAATTAGGATCATGCATATTAATTTCAAATATACTATTACAACGAATAGTTATAAAAACATGTTATTTTTCATAAAACAAAATATTATAATCCATAATATTTTGAATAAATCATTATTCAACAAACGATAAAGCTAAACAATGCATAATTGAAAATTGTTCAAAACAATAATTAATGCATTAGAAAGGATAAGATCACAGCTTCCATTCTTTTAGCTTTGTACTTTACTTTTAATCTTGCACATTTGTGTAAATGTGAGTTCCACAACTAGTGTCATACACTCAAGATTTATTACGAAAGTATAGAGTTCTATAATTAAGATACCTAATGTGCTAGCTAGAACACATTTGTCTTTCATCAACTCTGCCAAGTAGGCAGGACAGTTCCTCCTTCAATGGCCGGTTTCATCGCAATGATGGCAAGAAATATCCTTTGCCGAGTGCTCCTTTTAGCAGGTGGGGGAATCGTAGGTTTGGAAAAGTAAAACTAGCTTACCCTTACCTAGACTCTTGCCTCGTGCTTGCGGTTTTACCTTCCCAGATTGCTAGAAAAGTATTGGGTAAACCTTGGTCAACCAGTTTTACCATAGCATGTTATTCACCGATTGTCTTCCCAATGATATGTACTTTTAAAACTCTTTTCAAACTGGTCATAGTCCTTGGATAGTGAGGTAAGAATCAAGCTCATTCCAAGAATTTGTGGTAATGGGTAACCAAGACGCTCCATTTGATCAAGATAGCATTTCATATTCAAGATGTAAGTGCTAACTGATTGGCCGTCCTCGTGCTTGTAAGCGTGGGATGCTTTAAATGTTTCGAACATTTCATGTGCTGCTTGTTGTTGAAATATCATTTTCAACTCGCTTAACATGTCGTATGTTGTGAGTTCCTCGAAGTTCTTTCGGATCTCGAGGTTCATGCTCACAAGCATAGGATTAGCGACTTCTTGGGGTTCGTTAAACATTTCGGTAAAGGCTTGACGAACAGCATCAGAAGCATTGGCAGGAGGTGCCTCAGGTAAGGCCTCTTATATTTGTATCAACTTGTTCCCATCTCTAAGGACAATCCTTAGAGTTAGATATTAGTCGATAAAGTTGATATTAGTTACTTTCAGTTTTCAAGAACTGATTTTAGAGTGGAGATACTTAGGTTTTGATTTGTTGTTGTTATCTGTATAACACACAAAGTTCAATAAATTCGTATTTTCAATAATAATTTCTTTTAAAAAATTAACTACCCAATTGATTTAATTAAAAGCTAAGATCCTATTGAGCTTCTATCACCGCATCATTTGATCTGCTAGTGATGATAGATCCAATAGGTAGGTGACGATCAACAATTGCATTACAAGTACAACTCTTAGAGTTATGGGACTTCATGACACCTAGTGAACATGCATCTAGGGTCAAGTAGCATGTTTGTCGCATCTTCGCCTCTTGTCAAGGTCTCACCGTTAACTCGATTGAGTCATCCAATGTGAACTCGCATCAAAATAAATCTTGGTCTCACGCGTAGACAATAATGACCTCGGATCTAAATTCAAACCACGTCACGTGAATTTAAAAGTTAAAGCAAGTGATTTCAACCAATTGAACGGCGTGACTTAAATTTTAGGTATGAAATTTTAGGGAAAAAAACTTATTTAAGATATGAATGAATCATGTACTTCATTCATACCACTTCATAAGCCGGTTTAATAAGCGGTAAAAACGTTTTAGCGATTATTAAATTATAAGTTTCAAATCATATTTAAACTTTTGTATTAATCTCAAAAATAATTTTAGATTAAAGAATACTCATTGATGATTAAACTGTAATCATTGATGATTAACAAGTAATCATTGATGATTAAACAATAATCATGGATGATTAAACAGTAATCATTGATGATTAAAAAGTTGGATGTTTTAATATTTGTGTTTCAAAAATCATATTTTTAGTTGTTTATTATTTGTATCAAATAGAAATTATTCACAACTACAAACATACAAGAAAAACATGCAACTCAATTTGTGCAAAACCTCTACCGATGATAACCTAAGTTCGGGCACGTGAGTCATCACGACGGACCAAATGGTCAAGCTAGGGGACGGGCCAACATGAACCCGAGCAGGCCTACATAAACCCAATGGGCTCCCACTTGCTCCAAGACATTCATGAGCAAGTAGAAACCAAATTTGTGAAAAATGAAATTTTCCAGAAATTTCCAGCAGACTTTGAAGGCCGAAAAGTCGCTGAAGGAGTCCTCGTTGGTTCCAAAAAATCAAATTTTTAACCTCTTATTTTTAAAAAAATTACGAAAATTAAAAGACAAAGAAACCTAGGGTTCTTTGCCAATCGGCGCAACATGTGGACCGAAAAATATGGATTTTTTGTTACTTTTTACAAAGAACTTGCTAATTAAATAATCAATATCATGACTCGTGATACCATTGTTACTGATTTACGGTTTAATCAAGTAAAACGCAGCGGAAAATAATATAAATCCCCAATAACGGATCTACACATTGACAATATAATTAAGCATGAAAATCAAAGAGTTAGGATGAAGATCATACCCTTGAAGCCTTTGATTATACTAATGAATGATGAAAAAGGACTCCAAGAATTCAATGTAAATTTCCTCTAAAGGTAATCCACATTACACCAATCTATAACACCAATTGGAATGCTAGTCCCTTGATCAAGAATCAAAACCAAAACTCACAATACTACTACTTTGATTTGGACGTGAGTTATTATTGTCAAAAAAGGGAATAAATCAAAAGAGAATTCCTCATGTGTTCGTGTACAAGCCCCACATTCCAACACCACACGCAATTCTTCTTGTTATTGTGTATGCGGCTGTAGGGTTTAGGTAGGGAGAATTAGGGTTAATTTATTCTTGCTCCTTAATCTAAGTATATATTCATAATACAAGTTATGAGATATGACACTTAGCCCTTTGACCTTTTGATTCTGTATGATTACTCACTAATATGTTTTAACTTGACAATTAATTAAAACATAACTAGCCAAGTAATTATATTTTATATAAATAATATAATTACCCTAATTATAATATATATATATATATATAGGGTTTTGATAATGACAGCCCTTAGAGCTGTCTTTAAGTGCATTGAAAATTGTAAATTGGGTAATTTCTAAAATTCAGGAGTCGGTTACAGATAGATGTACAATTAATTTATGCATGTCTTATGACAGCCCTAAGGGCTGTAATTATCAAAAAACATATATATATATATATATATATATATATATATATATATATATATATATATATATATATATATATATATATATATATACATACATATATATATACATATATATATACATATATATATATATACATACATATATATATACATATATATATACATATATATATATATATATATATATATATATATATATATATATATATATATACATATATATATACATACATATATACATACATATATATATATATATATATATATATATATATATATATATATATATATATATATATATATATATATATATATATACTAGTCGGGTACCCGCGCAATGCGGCGGCGGGTACCCTGTGACTATCTTTTGTGACCTCTAATTGGCGCGTAGCGGTAGTGATGGTGTGGTGGTGATCGTGGATGAGGGTGTGGTTGTATTTTTAACTTTTTAAGGTTTAGGAAATTGATAAAGATAGCAGAGTACCCACATGATACAGCGCCGGGTGTCCTTGTGACTATCTTTTGCGACGTCTAATTGGTGGGTAGTGGTAGTGATGGTATGGTGGTGATCGTGGATGAGAGTGTGATTTTAATTTCAACTATTTAAGGTTTTAGAAATTGATAAAGATAGAATAGTACTCGCACGATGCATTGTCGGATACCCTGTTTAACTATATTTGGTTGCGGTAAGCCGGGAACACCGTGTAACGCAATTTGTTCCATAATAAGCAAATAGAGTTAAATAGATTTTTTTTGGAAACGACGAATAATACAATGGAAGCCTACTCGCAATATTCCAGCAAACACCTCATTTGCGAGCTCCTTTACTGGGCGCTCAACCCTCATTAGGATCTTCTGGAAAAATGTCTCTCATATAGCATCACATTGATAATAATTGTTAACGTGTTTTAATTATCATGTAAAACTTCTAGATATATAACGTTTGATTTGTTAGGGGATGTTTGGGAAAACTTATTTAAAGGGGCTTAGACCATGCGTAACGCACGACCGGTAGATCGGTCGTGACCTCCACCTCAGCCACGCCCGACGCGTCCCCTGCGTTACGGCCAAGCACCTCCGACGCGTCCCCTTTGTCTATCGGTCGACTACTCGACCGTTCAAGGTGTTGAAGGTCGTGAGAAAAAAGGAAGGAATTTTAGGGCTGAGAGAGGCTGAGAGATTGATGCTTGAGGAAGAAAAATTACAGAGGAAGACAAAAAGTTGAGGAAGACGGCTGGGAAGAAATAGGGTTGAATAATATATACGCAATTTACCCTTTTTACCCTTTTTCATTATACAATCAATGACTTATTTCTTTTTTTTACCCACTTTTAACTTGTTTTTTTATCAACTTTTATTAAATATTTCACATTTGAATTAATGTTATATTTTTATTATTATTAATGTAATGTTTTAATTATTAATGAATTTTTAAAAAAAATCGATCGGTCACCCATTACGGGCATTTGGTCGCTGTCTGGTCGTGTGTTTGATCAGGAGAGAGAAAGCTGATGTGGCGCAGATGTGGCAGCGGTGACCAAACTGGGTTTGGTCACCCATTACGCACAGTCTTATGACTTATAAGCTTATATAAACTTAAACAATCCCTTTAAAGAGAAATTATTAAGGTTTATATAAATTTATAAGTTATAAGCCATAAACATCTCTAAGAAGTTTTCCCAAACACCCCATAATGTCATTTGCTAAATTTATTAATACTTTATTAAATGTAATTCTGGAATGGCCACCGAAACGTTTCCTACTTCATCTTTAGACATTAAGTTTTGAATGGTTTAAAAAATATATAGCATAAAATTGTATGAACTCTAGGATTGCTAAATCTACGCGTGGCAAGATGATTCATATTGACATATTCGAGCATTTACACTTGTTCTTATTTATATAAATAAACCTGAAAATAAAATTACTCATTCCCCTGCGATTCAGAGTTGACATCGGAGACCGGGGTCCTTTGATGGTTCGTAATGCAAAGGATTCCATTCCAACAAAGTTTTATCACATTTTATAATTTACGATGAGAAGAGCCAGCAAACAAGTAGAAATTAAATACAATAATCTTCAAAACAATAGCCCAAAGGAAAACAACTAAAAAGGAAACAATGTTTATTACAACTGTAACTAAAATAATCATTCGACATCAAAGCATTTTCCTCCCACAGTTGAGTTTATTTATTGATAGTGTCTGTTTACCAAGTGAAGCCTCAAAAATACTATCTGAAAATAACAGAACCTATGTAACTCTTCATGTTATCTGCAACAAAAATCACAATTTAAATTTAAAATTATTTATCATTCTTCTTTCCTCTATAAATATAAATATTTATTTTACTGTATTATTTATTACCTCCTCTAAAAAAATATGGTTACATATGAAGCATAACTGAAATCTTTAACGCCTACTTTTGTTGTCTACTTGTCTTGGCTATAACTGTCACATTGTCAATACAGGTACGGTATGAAAATTTACCTCGTGGATCATTGAAGAAATGGAAGAAAACGAACTGCAACACGGAGTCATCTCTGATTCTGACCAACCGCATGATTGATCATGCAATAAATCCCAAATTTTATGTTCTTTTTCAAACTTATCCAAATTTTTGCTTAATAATGCCTAAGATAGTTGTCGAAATTTATCAAATTAAGTTAAGAAATAAGAATCAAGTAGAATATTTAAGAACATAAAATCAATAAGAAATAACTTATAAAATTTAATTTGTATAATCCTACTTAAGGAGGTTTAAAAATCACCGTCAACTCGCTTCCGCAACAGCTCCGGTGGTTTCCCTTGACCAAGCCACTGCCAAGCTTTAAACTTCAAAAATAACCATAAACTAAAATTAAATCAATGAAAAATATAATAAATTATTAAATGTAGTGAAATTGTAGAAATGTATTGGAGCAATAACTAATAAATCACCATCATCTTTTATAATTTTCCCATTATTCTAGGTAAAACAAATCAACAAACAAAATCAATCAATAAACAATCAAAATTTAAAAGGGAAACCAGCTCCATTTTAAACACATTTGAGGATGATTTGATCATTAGAAGCCTGAAACTGCTTATGACTTTTGAAATAAGCATTAGCAGAACAAAATAATTAGGTAGGAATATAAGATAATCAAAATCAGTAATCAACTCCCCAAACTGCATATTTCACCCTCAAATAATCAGAATATCATAATGATTTTGATTCTGACCAGTTACTCAAAAATGTTTATCTGTAGAGTCAAAACCTAATAAAAAGTTTCATTAAGCATTAACAATACCGAACCCTTGTGATTTCTGCAAATAAGATTGCAAACACATAATCCACCATAAATTGCTGCTACTTTCCATTGCTAAAACCCATTGACATGTAATTACCCCTAAACCGAAGAAACCCGTTAATAATCCACAGCTAGTTAAACCCTTAAACTTCTCGAAATTACACTTGTTAGAATCTAAACACATTTCAAACGAATACGAAAAAGAAAATGACAATAACTAAACACATTTCAAACGAATACGAAAACGAAAGTGAAAATTAAACATGGATACCTGAAACCTTTAAGTTTCCTCAAATTGTCGATGTTGTGTATTATAGAGTGAAGATGGATACTCATGCTTGAAGCAATAAAGGAGGATAGTTGCAGAATCGAGGAGGCGATTTAAATGGCTTAACTTCAATCGATGAGGCTCCTAGATTCTACCATTGTGTAGTGGTAGGTTCGAGAAGGGTATTCCAACAGGCGATCACCTTCAATACCCGAAGGCCTAAAAGTCATTTACGTTTTTAATTTCAAATTTTTAAAAGGGAGAAAAGGGTTGTGGGCCTTGGGCCGAATTTAAATTTTGGTATGCAAAGGCTCAATTGTAATCAGGAGGGCCGAACCTCAATTATGTTTAGAATAAAGGAATTGTGTTTTGGGAAAATAATACAGTTGTAGTCCAGCGCAGTTGGTAGGTATGTTTGCATTTGATTTGCATGTGGTGGGTTCGAATCTCAGGTGTTCATTTTTTTACTGAGAGTTAAGAATTCCGAAAATGGAAAGAATTTGGCTGAATTTTGAACAGGCTATTTAGGAAAAGGTCATAAATGCATTATAAGTAGTAGAGATATATATAGGGGTGGGTTCATGCGAGACCACAATTTTTACGAGAATTGCGAGAACGAATACTGGCCACTCATCTATTTTAATTAGTTTTTTAAATTAAAAGGGTAATAAGGTCTTTTTTAGCTTTTCTTAATTAAAGCAATTAACTAATAGAATATAACGTTACCATATTTAATTGATTCAACGTCTGTTCACCTAGTGAACACATTTACATAAAATTTACAATTAAATCAATATAAAATTTATTTTCCATATTTAATTAACAGGACTCTGCGTTCACTAGTGAACAACCGTTGTGTTCAACGGTGAACAAACGGACCATAGATTGATGATTGTATGAGATAGATACACTATAAAAATGATATACAATACTAAAAATATACATAAATTGAACATAAAATGAGATACAATATTGACGTTGTGTTCACCGATGAACAAACTATATGTTCACCCGTGAACAAACGATAATCATGAACAAATTAGAATGATAATCATGAACAAATGGAAACCCCCATCACTAATGAACAATTGTTAAAAGAAGTAAACCAGTAACAAATGTAGAAACCAAACAGGAAAGAAACCAAATCCGATCTCGAGTTTCAGATCTTGCTTTCTTCAAAAGATCGTTTCTTCTCGTCTGTTTCTCTAGATATCGAGTTTCAGATCACGGTTAAGAGAATAATAGTAATATCGAACGACCATTTTTCTTCTCGTCTGGTATCTTCTTCCGCAATCACAAATCACCGGTGGTTTCAGATCTCCCGCCTCCTCGAATGGTTTCTTCTTCTACACCACAAATCACCATCAGTTTCTTCTGAAATCGCGATGAGCAAAGACCAATGCAGATCTGAAATCGCCGGAACTTGAATCATGCGGTTGTGCGGGCGGCGGTGTTACTGGAGATGACGGAGATGGTGCGGTGGTCTGGTGACGGAGATGACAGAGAACAAGGATGGCGTTGGTGCTGCCGGAATTGGTGACGGAGTGACGGATGGTGTTGGTGGTGCCTGAGATGGCGGTTGTGGGTGCATCTCGTCGGATTTGTAGAGGTGTTTGCCGGATTTTATGGAGAGAATCTGTAAAAACAATTGATTCTAAAAAAAAAGATAATGAACAATTGATTTCTTTGACCGGTGATATTTGTGTTAGGTAAACCCGCGTGATTTGTTGAATCACAGTTATGGTGAGATGTGCTATAGATATGTGATAATTATGAACTGCTATAGTTAATGTAATACCTTTTACCTTTACGCCCTTCCCCTCCCGTTCTTCAAATGAAATACAATAATTATTTAAATTTTTGCCACAAATCATCCTAGCCACAGATCCTTAAGATCTAAGGGTTATAAAATGTTCTCGCAATTCTCGCAAAGTGGGTGTTCTCGCATGAACCCACCACTATATATATATATATATATATATATATATATATATATTTATATATGCGAGAACCATTATTATTGTGAGAACTGCGAGAACCACTTTCTAGCCAATCATTTCAATTTATTAGTTTTTTAATTCAAAAGGGCATTATAGTCTTTTTAGCATTAAAAATCTTTTAATTTATATCAAATTTAGTTTCCAAAATTACAATAATTAAATTATATTTTCTAGAATCTTAATTTTACAATCCGTATGTTTTGTTAAGGTTTTGTTGAATATATTATTAACTGATGAATAGATTATTAATGAACACATTTACATATTCACTAATGAACATATTTATAAAAAAAATATATTAAATTCATTATTAACTACCGAACAAAATGTAAAAATTTGTTTACATTTAACTAATGAACAAAATTATAAACTATGAACCAAAACTCTAGACTGATACTATTTGAAATTACAAACAAATGAAATATGATGAACATTGATCACTAATGAACACATCCTTCTTCTTCTAATGAACACATACTTCTTCCGGTGAATAACTTCTGTGGAACAGTGGTGAACAGATTCTATGGAACATTGGTGAGCACGTGATGAACATCTTTTCTTAAACACATATATGAAATAAAAAGCTATCATTAATGAACAAATCCCATAATTAAATCAGAAGCTATCACAATTGAGAACCCTTGAATCAAACCTTAAAAATTATTAACCAACTGCCAAATAAAAAAAAAAGACTCCATGTTTAATAAGTGATTTACACAACCAATAATTAATTCCCTGCAAATTTCAAAAGCTAGAAAAGTTCATCAAAATGGGAACAGCAAAAAAAGTAATATTAATGAACAAAAACAAATACCATTAACGAACAAAAACTATATTGAACAAAAAAAATCCATACATGAACACATCACTGCAAAAAGAAAAACCCAAGTTGCGCCGGAACCCTAGCTTCGCCAGATTCGTCCTCGCCGGGAAAACTGTAAAGTCACCGGATCTATAAGACAGAGAAACGGGAGATGGAGAAACGAAGAGAAAAAAAATTAGAGGAAGAGAGAGAGAAACGAGAAGAGAGTGAAGAAGAAGAAGAAGATACCACAGTGGTGTGGTGTAGCCATGGTTGCGATGCGGTGGTGTGGTACGGCTGTGGTTAGGGACGCGGTGGAGAGAAACCCACAAAAACCCTAGTCTACCGTTGTTGGTGAGCCTAGATCTAACCAATCAACACAGATCTGGACGCTCTGCATCTTCTTCGGTTGCTTCATTTTCTTGACCTGCTGTATTTTCCGATTAGGTGACGGTGAGGGCGGCGGTGAGGGCGGAGATGGTTGCAGGTCCGAGTGGGTAGGAGTGAGGGAGGATGTTGTGAGGCTGTTGTACGGTGGCGGTGTTAGCCGGACTGAATCAGAAAAAAAGGAGAATCATCGGGTGGAGGGGTTATAGTCTTGACTGATATTGATTTTTCAAAAGTTTGGCCGAATTTTCAACAAACCCTTTGCCTGGTATTTTAGGAGAGAGGTACAAGTTTCTTGAGAAGAAAGATACTAAAAAATGATTTTTAATGATTAATAAAGCCAGTAAATTCTTCCCTATTTTAGCGTCCACAACTTTGACAAATATACCCCTCAACTACCCGATTTTTTTGAATCATGTCATCATTTATTTACAATTTTGCCACATTTAATCTGATTCACTCATCTTAAAAATCAATGATCATAAATCAGTTCTCGCAGTTCTCGCAATTATAATGGTTCTCGCATGAACCCTTGTCTATATATATATATATATATATATATATATATATATATATATATATATATATATATATATATATATATATATATATATATATATATATATATATACATATATATATATATATATATATATATACATATATATATATATATATATATATATATGTATATATATATATATATATATATATATATAGGGGATAGTGAGTGTGTGGCTGTCACGTACCTAAGCTTAGGTGTGGAACCACCCATAACTATATAATTTTGGTTAGAAAAACTCAAAATAATTATTTTTTATGAAAGTCTTGTGACTTTCCCACCATATTAGAACACTTACACAATAAAAAAAGTACACACACACATATGGACATGCATTCAATATAAACACCATTTCATGAAACATGAAGCTTGAAACACCATTTTAACAAAAACATAATTAAGATTCAAGATAAGTGATGAGTTTTAGATGGGATTTGATTCATTTGATACACTAGTAAGTTTATGTGTTGAGTTATAAATTTTTTTTTATCAAAACAACCTAGTTTTGGGTGGTTCCACACCTAAGCTTAGGTATGTGACAGCCACACATTCACTTTTCCCATATATATATATATATATATATATATATATATATATTAAATGGTGTTTGGTGTATAAGTGTGTGACCCTTTAGGCTTACATACGTTTAGCCATATAACTATATGTCATGAGCGTGAAGCATATTCCAACAGTTTGTCCACGAATCGAGTCTAGAACCGAATTAAACACTTTTAAGACACATGCATTCTACCAAGCATATCTAAGTGATATTGCCGGAATATTCATAATGATACCAAAAATAATGGTATTCCGCGATGATTGAATGAAAATCCTACCAGTGCTAACATCAAAGCCAACGCTGAACGTAGATCACACAGTTTCTGTAACTTTTGTGTTAACAGGAAATGTATGTGATCCTAGGTTACCCTGATTCAAACCAGTGCGAAGATCTGACGATTGTACTCCATTCTTATCAACAACAGTCAACATGTCAGATAGAGAATTTGAACACTATACTCCAATGTTATCAACAACAGTCAAGAAATAAGATGAAGGATTCTATGACCGTACTCCAATATTATCAACAACAGTCAGAAAATCTAAAGTAAAACACAAAACCGCACTTACTCGACCTCAACAAGGGTCAGGAACAAAGGATCATCAACAAATCGACAAAGCCACAACTTCAAGAAAAGACTTCCGCTGCTAATTGCTCAATCTATGAGTCTTCATTTCGTCGATTTACATGAAGTCTTCTGAGATACTTTCTATTGGTTGAAAAGCCAATTAAAAGTATTATTTTCACAGGTCATCAAAAGCTGAAGCTGATACTTCAACAAAAGTACTCAACGAATTATCATTCAGTTCCGGCTTTTGCTAAAGAAAAAGACTTCAAAGATATGCTATCTAGACTATTGTTACAAAGAGGGAGATTGTTAGGACTTATTAGATTGTACTTAATAGTCTAGGGACTAGTGTTGACACATTGTATAAATGTTAAGCTAGTCATTAGGATTAATCTTAGACAATTAGTGATTAATATATAAGCTTCCCTTGTAATCACTAATTGTAATTTTGCTTGAATTAATCACACACACAGAATTGCATTGTTCTCTCCCTTCTCTCTACTTTCTCTTTCTAAAAGCCCTCATCTTCTTCCCTAAGTTTCATCTTCAATTAAGCAAAACATGGATTGAATGCTCTGATTAGGTTTATTAACTTTAAATGTTCAAATTACATGTAAATATATTATTTGAGTATATTGTAACTCAATATCATAAATTTATCTTACAAAATTACATCAGTCAAAAAGAATTAATTTATTCAGTAAAAACACCATATGAGCATAACATATGATATTGTAGCTTATTCACAGATTACAATAGAATTAGAAGAAAAGTAAAATAAAAAGGAAATAAATTAAAAGATATTAAATCATTAAAACAAGATCTGGTTCAAACCCTCACCAACATGTGGCGATCTTCAAAAGAAAAAAACGACGTCATTTACATGCATCCATTAGTGACTTTAGCGATACTCGCTCCTTGAGTCGCCACTGTACATCCTGCGTTCATAAAAAAACAATACAAAGAAAATGTCAAGCATGATGGCACTTTTGACCCTTTCCATGATTCGGGAAACGTCTATTTTGTAAAAGTAGAGTTTTAATTTGTGTTGATGATAAATAGTTTGCAAGTAGAATCTTAATACAAAGAAAAATGTCAAGCATGATGGCACTTTTACCCCTTTCGAGGCGCCACCCCACCATCACGAAATACCGCATGGCGGCTATGTTAGGCGTGTTGTAAGGGACTACGTGATAAGGCGGAATAGGGCTTTATCGTGAATATTTTGGTTGTGCGTTAAGACAATTGAGTATTGTTTAGAAAATATAATAACATACTCCCTCCGTCCCTAAATAAAGTTCTCATTTCACCTTCAAGTTTTGTCCCTAAATAAAGTTTCCATTTCTAAAACTTAAGGGACCCACTTAATATAATAATATTATTACCAATACTTTCACCACTAACTATCTCTTAAAACACTTTCTTTCTCCAATCAAACCTTATATTTTATTCAAAAGTAATACCAAATACCCCACCACTAACTATCTCCTAAAATATTGTGCCCAACACAAATGGGAACTTTATTTAGGGACGTAGGGAGTATATAATTATATATTTAGATGTAACAATTTTTTATTATAAATTATCATATAAATCAATATATTTATAATTTTTCTGAATTTCATATTTATCTTTATCTTTATTATATATAATACATTTGAGACTTTTCTAAACAGGGAGTCTTAATTTTCAGCACATTGAATCTCCCAAATAAGTAGGCTGAATTTTCAGCACAGCCACACCAACTCATCAGTAACCAAGTGGCAAAAACAGATCCGCACGAGCCCAGATGTCAAATGTGCATGATTTTGAGATTTAACAACCCTTTGGTCTAACAATTTGCAGCGCAAAGGAAAGCCCATGCATGGAAGGAGGTTGAACTCCATTATAGGAAATAATATATAAATTAAAATTAAAGAAAACAGTAATGACAGTCCCTGTGTATTGTTTAAGAAAAAAACGGTTTCTTAAATTGTTGTAAAATAACTATGATAAATAATCCAATCTAAAAAACAGTAACCATTAAAGATAGTTATGCTTGAATATTTGTATAAAAACAACATAAAGAACATTTACCATTGCCCTAAGTGCTATGATTAGTAATCTCTAAAATTAAGTAGTGCGAGAAGTAATTAAAATTTTAATTTAGATAAGCAACGAAAATAATGTACAGATTTAATTAATTTTTAAAATAATTAATTAAAAGCATTTTATAATAAAATATCTTATTAACATTTTCAATTAAAAAATAATTAATACTCCCTCCGTCCCACAAAAAACTTCCCATTTCACTCTATATTTTTGTCCCACAAAAAACTTTCCATTTCCCATATTTAATGGGCTCCACACAATAAAAAATTATTATTACTAAAGACCCCACCACTAATATCCACTAACTATCTTTCTCTCTCCAATCCAACCTTATATTTTAATCAAAAGTATTATCAATGACCCCACCACTAACTATCACCTAAAAACTTGTGCAAAACCCAAATGGGAAGTTTTTTGTGGGACGGAGGGAGTATAATTGAGTGGCCAAAAATATTTATAGTTGTTCTCGCAAACTAATATTTCTCGCTTAAACCTTCTCTATATATACATGTCACGTATTAACTCGACATTAATCCTACTATTTAAGGTTTGATAGTCACATGATACCACTTCATACGTTTTTTTATATAGAATTGTATTACTTACCAATCATAAACAGTGGGAGATCCAGGATTGGTATTGTCAAAACGTTTAGATCCAATATCCTTGGTAGCACTATTACCTCCAGGGTTGAAAACACTTCTCCACACGTTATCCTTCCCACGTGCCGCTGACGGTGACGTGTTACTTGGTGTCCCTGGTGTCGTTGGGCTTGTAGGCATTGACAGAGATCCCATTTGACTACCACTTCCCTCTTCTACATCAACACAACAGAACATGTTACCAATTAAATCAAAATCTTGATATATTAACTTACTTGGAAAAAAATAATTAAGTAAAAAACAATTAATTTAGTGGAGCACTTTTACACTCTGTTCCAGACTTTTTAATTGAAAGAAAACAAAGGAAGAGTGAAGAATTAAAGAAAAAAGGAAGATATTAGGAAGAAAATATTTTTGTTTTTTGTGTTCCAGAGTTAGATAGAAAAAAAAATTATTATTATTTATGTTCCTGTTGGAGAGAAAGGAAAATAGTTTATACATTTACAATTTTATCCTTAAAATATAAACAAATTAAATAATATTAAAAGTATTTTGATAATTGCAAATATTTTTAACTAATTATAATTTCTCTTCATTCCAAATCTTCCTACTTATGGGAGGAAGATTTGGAGACAAAAAGATTGATAATCGTAATTCGAAAGTTGTGTAGACGAATGCTTGATTATATTCGCATAAATAAAAAAGGAACACGCCAGGTTGGAAGATGACGTACCTTGGCCCGAAGAGGTGGAGATTTTACGGAGTTTGCTGAGCCCATGGTTAGGTTGTGGTCCAGCCACAACCTCATCCCACATTTTATTAAACATTTTTGTTGTTGTAGATGTTGATAATTGATACTTCCTCCGTATCAAAATAAGTGACACAAATTGGCTTACACGTTTTTTGAGGTAAAAGATTAAAGTAGAGGTTAAAATAGATTAAAGTGCATAGTTAGTGGAGAATGGGTCCCACTTTTCTTAAATAAAGTGATATTAATGAGTTTTAAAAGTAAAAGTAAGGGTATAAGAGTAATTTCACTTTATTAAAGTGGATAGTTAGTGGGTATGGGTGTAACATCCCGAGACCCGACCCTCAATATTTTATTACTTTCGGTAAGTAATATCTTATTGTTTATTAGTTTATTATTTTATATGATTTTATTTGATTTAATTGAATTAATTGTATTTTTAACCATGGGGTTAAAAATTGGTAAAACTGAGATATTTATATGTCAAAATGATTTTTACATATTTGGGTTCATTTCTGAACCAGGGTTCCAAAAATATCTTTCTTGTTAAAATTGGAGTTAGTTAGGTCTGATTAAATTATCTGCGAACCTAATATCCTGTACTGTGTTTAACTGAAATTACCTGTGATGGTGAGTTGGGGTGTACGTGTTATGTAAAGGGCAGATGTCATTTTTTTGGGGTTTGTTTCCTCTTCTTTCTCTCTGGAACTCGACACCACACACACACAACACACTCTTGAGTTTTTCTTGCTAAATTGAAGAATTGGTGCTCAAACCCTTTGATTCCTGCTGTGATTTCGTGATTAGAAGCAAGATTAAGTAAGTTTACTTCCTTCTTAAGCTAGGGTTTCATGTTCTTGTGCTAGGTTGAACTAGGGTTCTTGAGTTAGTGGGTTTTTATGAATGTGTTGATGAATCTTGCTTGTATTCTTGAATTGATGTGTGATTTGGTGTCTAAATGAGTTCTTTCAAGTAATGTATGAATTGTTGTTAGTTGTGGTGCATTAGGTGAAGCTTTCATGAAGCTCCATCAATGGTGGATTGGGGAAGATGATGAAGATCTTCCCTAAATTGGTTAAATGTAAATGTTGATGTTCTTGATGTTTTGATAGTTGAATTATGCATGTTTGAATGGTAATTGTGAAGTATGAAGATCATTAGTTATTTGTTATGAAAATACATAAAATATGGTAGTGTTTGGCTAGGTGGGAATTTAGCCATAAACTAGTTAAATTATAGATTGTTGACTTTGGTCAAATCTGGGAATTGACTTTTGGTCTTGTTTAGTTTGTAAGTCTTAGTTATCAATTTTAATGTTGACAATGTGTTAGTTGAATGAATTGTAAGTTTGATTGTGTTAGTATCGGCCCATGACCCGTTTGATTGATAATTGGTGCATTTGACCTAAATAAGGTCAAGGTTGGTAATACTTGCAATTGAATGCAAGTAATATGTTGGTTATGTAATTTTGATGTTGACCATGTAGTTGAATTCGTTGGATAATGTTGTGTGTATTCCCGACTTGTTATTGTTGTTTTGACCCGTTTGGGCCTAGTGTGCAAATTGGTTAAATTGACTAATGAATTGACTTGATGAAGTGTTAGACTTTAGTTATGGTTATGAGTAAAAATACAAGTATTTGGTTATAAGCTCTTGTTGCAAAAATGTGGTCTTAAGCTTATAGTACTTGTTACATAATTGATAATTTCGGGTGACTAATTCGGTATTCATTTTGTACAGGAAAAGGGAAGGAGCCTCAGTGATATAAGATCATTGAGCTCGGCACGAGAAGGAAGCTAAGGTGAGTGGACTTAACCTTCTTCTTGTGTGATTTACAAAATTAGGGAATGGTAGAGTTTTGAGAAAAAATGCAGGATTTTGCTGTCTGGGGAAGTTCGCGATCGCGAACTTGTGTTCGCGATCACGAACAGGTGGCAGGGAAAATGGGGCTTGATCGTGAGGAAGTTCGCGATCGTGAACTCCTAGTTCGCGACGCGAACTCTGAGTTCGCGACGCGAACTTTGTCACGAGCATATTTCTTGGCTGCAATTCTTTTTTACAAGTTTAACTTGGTCTGGTGGTCAATGGTAGTATGTGCACATGTTTTCTAGAGGTTAGCTATGGTGGTTTTCGGCTACGCTTCGTTACTCTTGGCAGGGGCGATCGGACTCCTTCGTATTCGTTATGTAAGGAGGGATCACCGTGCCTCTAGTAAAGAAGCCATCGGTTGACTGTTGTTGGCCGACAACAGTTGAAGGTCCTCGCCCGACCGCCGATCCTCTTTTAACGTCCAATTGCTTGTGGATGTTTGGACGGGTTTCCCCTATTGATTTCTCTTGATTTTCTAATTGGTTGTGGTTGTGCAACTTGATGTTTATTTCTATTCACTTAGCTTTGTGCTAATCCCTCATTTGTTAACTCCTTTCAGGTTGTGGTTTTGGCTTGACTGGAGTCGGGTTTTGGAAGTCTGACCGTACTCTGATTTTGTATACCGGGTCGAGCCTGTTTTAGTAACACCTTGAATTGGATTTACATTTAGTTAATATGTAAAGTTTTTATGACATGTAATAATTTAGTAATTATGGTTTCTTAAATCGCTTCCGTATGCATATTTAAAAAAAAAAAATATGGCTCTAGATTGTGGTGTTACAATTTGGTATCAGAGCCCAGGTTTGGCGATGGTTGCACATTTAGGTGTACCATTCCCAAATCTTGGCTCGAGTTGGTTAAACTTCCTTAATGTTGGGAGTGGATTAGTCGAGTGAATATGAATTGTGTGTCAGTAGTAGTTAGTAAATAGGTACTAACGATTTAAACTAATAGTTCGTGAGATGATGTGTTTGTTACAGACATGGCAGATAACGATCCCAATCCGCCGATAACCATGCCGAACCCCGAACAAGGAATCATTGGTACTTCTCGGGATACAAATGAAGACAGGGAAGATTACATTATAAGAATGGAAAGTCGATTGGAACATCTTCAGAATCTGGTTGATAGTATGAGCCAGAACCAAAATAACCAACCACCAAATTTCCCTCCCGTGTTCACTCCATCAATGCCCGTTCCTACCATGCAGATTTCCACAACTCCCGCCTTTACCATGACGGTTCCCTTAATGTCAACCACATCCGAACCTCATCCAATGATGTCACAACCACAATACTATTATGTTAACCCAAGCCAGGGTTTACCTCAATATCAGTTTACCAATCAACCTTACCCATTCGGCATGAAGCCAAGTTGCACTTTCAAACAATTTTTAGACTGTAAACCCCCTGAATTTAGTGGAAGCAGGGATCCCAATGTCACTATGAACTGGCTAAGAGAAATGGAGAGAACCCTAGACGCTTGCGGGTGTGATGACCAACACCGGGTGATGTATGCCACACGGAAGTTAGTAGGTGGTGCTATGAATTGGTGGGATACTTTAATTGAGCATCTACCTAAGGAAGTAAAAAACAGTATAACATGGGATCAATTTAAAGAACAAGTGTGCAAGCGATATTGCAATTCGTTTGAGATGGATAGAATTCGATCGGAATTCTTAAATTTGCGGATGATTGAAAGAATGACGGTTGATGATTTGATTGAACAATTTAATGAAAAGCTGAGGTTTGTGCAACATTGGGTTCCCGATGAGTCATCGAAAATAAAGCATTTTATTGGTGCTTTGCGACCCGAGTACCGAACTACTGCAAGGCTTGCTACCACACTATCACAGGCTTTTGATTTGGCTAAAACTGTTGAAGGTGATTTAAATTCTCGTGATTGGGTGACCCAAGATAGACCCGGGTATCAAAAGTTCAAGTCCACACAATCGGGTTCTCAACAAAGTAAGAAAGGAAAAGGAAATCAAAGGTTTACTAGTCCGAATCGTAAACAGTCGGGTGGAAATTCGGGTCAAAGGACACAGTGGTGTGTTAGATGTAGATCTTCTCATAGTGGGGCTTGTACGGCCCAAACGATGCGGTGTGTCAGATGCGGTCAGCATGGGCACGAGATGAATGATTGTAAGTTCCCAAGAAGTGTTTGTTGGAATTGTCATAAAGAAGGTCACAGAGTCGGTGATTGTCCTTCGGATAGAAGATCGGGTTCGGGTTCTGGGTCGGTTGGGGGATCGGTGGCATCATCTCCTCAAAAGAGGAAGAGCCGTCCTACAACAGAGGGTCGAGCCTTCAAAATGACGGTCGAAGAGGCTACCACTACTGACGATGTCGTCACTGGTATGTTCCCGATAAATAACATTAATTCTCGTGTATTGTTTGATTCTGGAGCTAATCGCTCATTTATTTCTGTGGACTTTCATGCTAAGTTAAAATTGCCTACATCTGTGGTAACTACTCCATTGGAAGTGGAGGTAGCTGATGGTTATGTGGTGCCAGTCACAACATCTGTGACTGGGGCAAATATTAATATTGATGGGGCGTGTTTTAATATGTTTTTACTCTTAATGCCAATATCTGGTTTTGATGTGGTCCTTGGAATGGATTGGCTTAGTTTAAATAAAGCATTAATAGATTGTGATAAGAAATTGATTTCATTTCCATTGCCTGACGGAACACACGTAGTGGCCCGTGGGGATCGGGTTAATACATCTCTCCCTATTATTTCATTTATGAAAGCTAGAAAATCTCTAGCCAAAGGATGTGAATCGTTTCTCGCTTATGCCATTGATGTCAGAAAAGAAAAGCAGGTTGTCAGAGACATTCGGGTGGTATCGGAATTCCCGGAGGTCTTTCCCGATGAATTGCCTGGGTTACCTCCTATTCGGGAGGTAGAATTTAAAATCGATTTGGTTCCGGGAGCCAGTCCCGTAGCCAGGGCTCCGTACAGATTAGCACCGTCAGAAATTCGGGAAATGATGACTCAGATACAAGAATTATTGGATAAGGGTTTTATCAGACCGAGTTCTTCGCCTTGGGGTGCACCAGTTTTATTTGTTAAAAAGAAAGATGGTACTATGAGAATGTGTATTGATTACCGTGAGTTGAATAAGAGAACGGTTAAGAATAAGTATCCGTTACCGCGTATAGATGATTTGTTTGATCAGTTGCAAGGGGCTTCATACTTTTCCAAGATTGATTTAAGGTCGGGTTATCATCAAGTCCGGGTTCATGAGAACGATATCCCAAAAACCGCGTTTCGAACGAGATACGGTCACTACGAATTTCTAGTCATGCCGTTCGGTTTGACGAATGCTCCCGCTATATTCATGGATCTTATGAACCGGGTATGTCGACCGTTTCTCGATAAATTTGTAATTGTTTTTATTGATGATATTCTAATATATTCCAAAACCGATTTGGATCATGAGAATCACCTGAGGCAAGTTTTAGACACTTTGAAACGGGAACAACTCTATGCTAAGTTTTCAAAGTGTGAGTTTTGGCTTCGAGAAGTTCAGTTTTTGGGGCATGTTATTTGTAAAGAAGGGGTGAAAGTGGACCCGTCTAAGATAACCGCGGTGATGAATTGGAGTGCCCCGAAGACTCCATCCGAAATTAAAAGTTTTCTAGGTTTGGCCGGTTATTATAGAAGGTTTATCAAGAATTTCTCAAAGATTGCTAGTCCGTTGACAAAGTTGACACGAAAAGATGTCCCATACCGGTGGGGAGATGAACAAGAAAAGGCGTTTCAATTGTTAAAACAATTATTGTGTCAAGCTCCAATACTAGCCTTACCCGAAGGCTCGGATGATTTTATAGTTTATTGTGATGCATCTTATTCGGGTTTAGGTTGTGTATTAATGCAAAGAGACCGGGTGATTGCTTATGCCTCTCGTCAATTGAAATCCCATGAAAAGAATTACCCGACCAATGATTTAGAGCTCGCGGCGGTGATTTTCGCATTAAAATTGTGGAGGCATTATCTTTATGGAACCAGATGTGTTATATGTACCGATCATAAAAGTCTTCAATATGTTTTCACACAAAAAGATTTGAATGTAAGACAAAGAAGGTGGTTAGAGCTCATTAAAGACTATGATTGTGAAATTCGGTACCACCCGGGAAAAGCTAATGTAGTTGCCGATGCCTTAAGCCGTAAGGGATCATCGGAGGTGGTTCAGTTTATGCGTATGGAAATTGTGTCCGACATTATTGACCGGTTGAGAATATGTCAAATAGAAGCCTTGAAAGACGAAAACTTGAAATCTGAAATTATGTGTAAGCGAAAAGACGAGTTGGTTGATGATTCACGAAGGTTGAAAACGTTTCGGTCACGAATTTGGGTACCGTTACTTGGGGGATTACGGGAATTAATATTAGTAGAATCACACAAATCACGTTTATCTGTCCATCTGGGTTGTACAAAGATGTACAATGACTTGAAAGTTTTGTATTGGTGGCCCTCTATGAAGTTAGATATTGCTCGATTTGTTGAAAGGTGTCATGTTTGTGCACAAGTCAAGGCCGAACATCAAAAACCGTATGGGTCGTTAAAACAGTTAGATATTCCCGAGTGGAAATGGGAGAATATTACAATGGATTTCGTCACAAAATTACCTCGTACTCAAAAGAATCACGATATGATATGGGTAATTGTCGATCGGTTGACCAAAAGTGCTCACTTTTTGGCCACCAACGAAACCGCATCACTCGACAAATTGGCTAAGTTATATATTGATGAGATAGTTTCCCGGCATGGGATCCCGTTATCTATTGTATCCGACCGGGATCCACGGTTTGTTTCTAACTTTTGGAAGAGTTTGCAAAGAGAATTAGGTTCTCGGGTGAATTTGAGCACGGCGTATCACCCTCAAACAGACGGTCAGACAGAAAGAACCATTCAGACTTTGGAGGATATGTTACGGGCATGTGTATTAGAATATGGTGGGTCGTGGGATTCTCATTTGCCTTTGATCGAGTTTGCTTATAACAACTCGTATCATTCGAGTATCAAAATGCCACCCTATGAAATGTTGTACGGAAGACGGTGTAGAACTCCCACGTGTTGGCTTGAAGCGGGAGAAAAACAGTTTGCGGGTCCCGAGATTGTTCAGATAACGGCCGATAAGGTGGCGATTGCACGTGAAAAGTTAAAAGCCGCTCGGGATAGACAGAAAATGTATGCGGATCCACGGCGTCGACCCGTAACTTTTGTTGAGGGTGAACGGGTTTATTTGAAAGTTTCCCCATGGAAGGGTGTTATTCGTTTTGGAAAGCGGGGAAAATTAGCACCGAGGTTTATTGGCCCGTTTGTTATTCGTCAAGTGGTGAATGACCAAACCGTTGCACTTGATCTTCCTCCTGAATTGTCGGGTATTCATGACACGTTTAATGTATGTTATTTGAGGAAGTGTAATATTGATGAGGAAATCCCGGTGTTACCGATTGCTGATTTAAAGGTGGATTCGAGAAAAAGGTTAGTTGAAGAGCCGGTGGAAATTTTGGATCGAAAAGTAACAAAATTGAGAAAGAAACAGATACCGATGGTTTTGGTTAAATGGAGTCATAGTTTGGGTGCCGATATGACGTGGGAAACCGAATCAGATATGAAGAATCGTTATCCGAATTTATTTGATCAAGGTGAGATTCCGGGGACGGAATCTCTTTAAGGAGGGGAGATTTGTAACATCCCGAGACCCGACCCTCAATATTTTATTACTTTCGGTAAGTAATATCTTATTGTTTATTAGTTTATTATTTTATATGATTTTATTTGATTTAATTGAATTAATTGTATTTTTAACCATGGGGTTAAAAATTGGTAAAACTGAGATATTTATATGTCAAAATGATTTTTACATATTTGGGTTCATTTCTGAACCAGGGTTCCAAAAATATCTTTCTTGTTAAAATTGGAGTTAGTTAGGTCTGATTAAATTATCTGCGAACCTAATATCCTGTACTGTGTTTAACTGAAATTACCTGTGATGGTGAGTTGGGGTGTACGTGTTATGTAAAGGGCAGATGTCATTTTTTTGGGGTTTGTTTCCTCTTCTTTCTCTCTGGAACTCGACACCACACACACACAACACACACTCTTGAGTTTTTCTTGCTAAATTGAAGAATTGGTGCTCAAACCCTTTGATTCCTGCTGTGATTTCGTGATTAGAAGCAAGATTAAGTAAGTTTCCTTCCTTCTTAAGCTAGGGTTTCATGTTCTTGTGCTAGGTTGAACTAGGGTTCTTGAGTTAGTGGGTTTTTATGAATGTGTTGATGAATCTTGCTTGTATTCTTGAATTGATGTGTGATTTGGTGTCTAAATGAGTTCTTTCAAGTAATGTATGAATTGTTGTTAGTTGTGGTGCATTAGGTGAAGCTTTCATGAAGCTCCATCAATGGTGGATTGGGGAAGATGATGAAGATCTTCCCTAAATTGGTTAAATGTAAATGTTGATGTTCTTGATGTTTTGATAGTTGAATTATGCATGTTTGAATGGTAATTGTGAAGTATGAAGATCATTAGTTATTTGTTATGAAAATACATAAAATATGGTAGTGTTTGGCTAGGTGGGAATTTAGCCATAAACTAGTTAAATTATAGATTGTTGACTTTGGTCAAATCTGGGAATTGACTTTTGGTCTTGTTTAGTTTGTAAGTCTTAGTTATCAATTTTAATGTTGACAATGTGTTAGTTGAATGAATTGTAAGCTTGATTGTGTTAGTATCGGCCCATGACCCGTTTGATTGATAATTGGTGCATTTGACCTAAATAAGGTCAAGGTTGGTAATACTTGCAATTGGATGCAAGTAATATGTTGGTTATGTAATTTTGATGTTGACCATGTAGTTGAATTCGTTGGATAATGTTGTGTGTATTCCCGACTTGTTATTGTTGTTTTGACCCGTTTGGGCCTAGTGTGCAAATTGGTTAAATTGACTAATGAATTGACTTGATGAAGTGTTAGACTTTAGTTATGGTTATGAGTAAAAATACAAGTATTTGGTTATAAGCTCTTGTTGCAAAAATGTGGTCTTAAGCTTATAGTACTTGTTACATAATTGATAATTTCGGGTGACTAATTCGGTATTCATTTTGTACAGGAAAAGGGAAGGAGCCTCAGTGATATAAGATCATTGAGCTCGGCACGAGAAGGAAGCTAAGGTGAGTGGACTTAACCTTCTTCTTGTGTGATTTACAAAATTAGGGAATGGTAGAGTTTTGAGAAAAAATGCAGGATTTTGCTGTCTGGGGAAGTTCGCGATCGCGAACTTGTGTTCGCGATCACGAACAGGTGGCAGGGAAAATGGGGCTTGATCGTGAGGAAGTTCGCGATCGTGAACTCCTAGTTCGCGACGCGAACTCTGAGTTCGCGACGCGAACTTTGTCACGAGCATATTTCTTGGCTGCAATTCTTTTTTACAAGTTTAACTTGGTCTGGTGGTCAATGGTAGTATGTGCACATGTTTTCTAGAGGTTAGCTATGGTGGTTTTCGGCTACGCTTCGTTACTCTTGGCAGGGGCGATCGGACTCCTTCGTATTCGTTATGTAAGGAGGGATCACCGTGCCTCTAGTAAAGAAGCCATCGGTTGACTGTTGTTGGCCGACAACAGTTGAAGGTCCTCGCCCGACCGCCGATCCTCTTTTAACGTCCAATTGCTTGTGGAAGTTTGGACGGGTTTCCCCTATTGATTTCTCTTGATTTTCTAATTGGTTGTGGTTGTGCAACTTGATGTTTATTTCTATTCACTTAGCTTTGTGCTAATCCCTCATTTGTTAACTCCTTTCAGGTTGTGGTTTTGGCTTGACTGGAGTCGGGTTTTGGAAGTCTGACCGTACTCTGATTTTGTATACCGGGTCGAGCCTGTTTTAGTAACACCTTGAATTGGATTTACATTTAGTTAATATGTAAAGTTTTTATGACATGTAATAATTTAGTAATTATGGTTTCTTAAATCGTTTCCGTATGCATATTTAAAAAAAAAAAAAAATATGGCTCTAGATTGTGGTGTTACAATGGGTCCTACTATTTTTACCAAATAATGAAAGTTTTCAATGTGTGTCACTTATTTTGATACACCCTAAAATGGAAAGTGTGTCACTTATTTTGATACGGAGGAAGTAATAAAATATAATTGTATATTGGCGAAATACATATGTGGTAACTAACAAAATAAATAGATGATAGGGGTCCTAAAACGTTTCCGTCTTTCAATCCCCGTCAAACGCTTAGGCCCCGTTTGTTTTGACGTAATCCTCCGTAATCTTCCGTAATTGTAATTCAATTACATTACGGTGGACGATTGGCTGAACACCTTTTTTCGTAATTCAATTACGACGTATTTTCGAATTACGATATTCGTTGTAATTGAATTCCGTCCCAAAACCCTAAGAATTCAATTACGGTTCTTTAGTAAACTAACAAATTTGAATATTTTATATGCTTCAGATTTTAAAATCGTTTAAAAAAATAAAAACAATTAAAAACAATTAAAAAAATTAAAAAAAATTAATAAAGTATAAAAAAATTATGAAAAATTTAAAAAAAATAAGAAAATTAAAAAAAATTAAAAAAATAAAAAAAATAAAGAAAATTTTAAAAAATTTTAAAAAATTAAGAAGATTTTAAAAAATTTAAAAAATAAAATTTTAAAAAATTAAGAAAAATTTAAAAATTTAATTTTTTTAAACTAAAAATATAAAAAAATAGAAAAAAATTAAATTTCTTTTTAAAAAATAAAATAATAATAATAAATAATAAAATTTTTAAAAACAATTTAAAAAAGTTTTTAAAAAAATGTATAAGTATTGATTTGAATTACAACTCTTGTTAACCAAACGCGTAACCGTATTCAATTACAACCGAATTCAAACCGAATTTAATTACAACCGATTTCAATTGTATTACGGAGGATTACGTCGACCCAAACGCCCCCTTACCTTCTAAATATAATGCATATCAGATTTGCTACTTTAAACCACTGATTATTTACCACTGTTTATTGAATGATAAACAAATTATTCAATTGTCAATTACGAGTGAAAATAATATGGACTGGGTGGTTCGAAATGGCTTGAACTCATTTGCGCCCGGGCTGCCTGCGGACACGAATGCAGCTCCGAAATCCCGGGCTCGTGCGGGTCAATTTTTGCATCTCATCGACACTGCAGTTGTCTCATACTGACCTCCTCAGTATTGATTTTTTCATACTGACCACCTCAGTGCTGAACTGATCAATACCGACCTCCTCGCACTGAGTGTTCGATACTGAGTTCCTGCGCTGACCTGCAGTCTCATACTGATCTGCTACGCAGACTGCAGTACTGAGTTTCTGCACTATAAATAGAGACCTTTGGTCTCATTTGTAAACACATCTTCACCCATCTTTCACGAGGCTCAATCAAAACCTTGTTCTTGTTTGTTCTATTTATTTGATTCAATCTTTTGTAAACGTTATTTAGTCAATTTCCCTTATTGTAATTGTATTTTATTAATGAAAATTTGTATTAGCTCCTAAACTCGTGAATACTAATAAGATCAATAATCCTTTTTTCATCTAGTATGTGTTCGTAGGGAATATTTGATTTAGCTTATTTTATTGGGTTATTAAATTGTTAAAGTTTTGGAAAATCAATAAGGTCATCTAATCCTCCAGATGAGCTAATCAGTATAGAAGTTTTTTAAGCTTCTATACTCCATTGTATAAGTTCATAAGTAAATAAAAATGGGATTATCAGCTTTTCAAACGAGTAATAAAGCTAATAACCAATCTTACAAATTACTCGTAATGCTGTTATAATAGCTAACACCTTTGTCTTGGAAGTTCTTTAAAATCATCAGATCGACTTGTTAAAATTGTTTCAAAGAAAATAAAAATTATTGCATAATTATTGTTTTAAAGAAAATAAGAAGTGTTGCATAATTTTACACACAATCTAAATTTATCTAAAGGACGGCCAGTGGGCCACTATATAACAATAGAATTTTAATTCGAATACTTGTGGTAAGAAAACAACACAAACTACTTTGTATGCCTCACCGACAAAAACACATCAACATTAACTGCCAACATAAAAATTAAATCTACTATGTAACTAACAACTTCTATACAATGAGGATTCACTATTTAGATATAATTTTTCTTTTAATTGGATCGTATTATTTGGTTCAAATTTACAGTTTTTTGGATTGATTTTGAATAAGAAATAAATTGTTATTTTGGTTTTCGGATTGGTTTTGATTATTTAAGAACTTGTAGTCCAAATAAACCCAATAATAGTTTGTGGTTATTTATTTTTCATAGATATAATTAGTGTATATACTAAATAATTACATAAATCTAGTACACTCCTAAGTTGTGTTCACTAGTCATCTACAAAAGTCTTTGTCTTGCCTCATATCTATCATACAATTAACCAATCAACCTCAACACTGTCGTCGATACCCTTACCAACGGTTGGAATGTTGGATATATGTTGGTCATTTTGAATTATTACTTTATTTTTAAAGGCTGGCGGTAACAAGATTGAGAGCAGTAGTAACAAGTGTTGAGCAGTACTATCGAGCAGTTGTAATAAGGTTGAGCAGTATTCACGAGATTGAGAGCAACAAGTTTGAGCAGTACTAACGGCAATAGTATCAAGATTGAGCAGCACTAACTCGCACACGTGGCGGCATTCTAGTGGAGTAGCACGGTCGCAATGTCTATTTTGAGAACATTTGAGAGTAAAATCTTCTTTTGAGGACTTTTCAAGTCTCTAGGGGTAAATTAAGAAATCACCCTTATAAAAATCCTATTTTTATTGTCAAATTAATAGATGAATTAAACTTATTTATATAATTTTGACTGCTTAATAGATTCATAAGGACAACTTGAACTCATTATCAGTTAATTTTTTTTATATTTATGTATGAATCTCGTAGAAAATCATGAGATAAACATAAGTGTAAAACTGAACCAACCGAATTATAATTTAATTCGAATTGGTTTGGTTTTTGTGTTGAATTGTATGGTGCCGTTTAATTTTTGTGAAACAAAACCAATTGATTTCACCTATTTGATTAGCCGATTCAACCAAATGGACACCCGTACTCATTGATAATACAAATTTTACAATCAACATTAACTTGTGAATTTGACGTTGATATTTTCAAATCTTACACTTAAGGTTGTAAAATAAGACAAACGACATTATGAACTCAACAAGAGAGCTAGCCGGTGCATAATGACACATGTTTGGCTTATATGTATGAGTTTTGCAAATACGTACCCAAAGACATACGATATCGAAAGTTTAATAAACCAAATTTTCCATAATTAAAAATGATACATGAGTCACTAATGCTTTTGTGTTATACCGATTTTACACGCTTATCATAATTGAAAATGAATTTTTTTGATGAATTAAATGAATGGGCATAAAAGACATTTACTATTACTATGATGTGCCCCTGGACACCTATTAGAAAATCCCTATATATATACACACATAACCTTCACATTATTCCAATCGTTACTCACACGTACCGACGAGATCAAGATGCCTTCTTCGGACCGAACAGCAGACATGTGTTCGTCTGATTCACTCTCATTAACAGGTCTAGTATGCATTCAAGACTCCAAACCCGAACCTCGCCACCACAGAAAAACCACAAAAGTTTCAGAAAACGATATAAATTTTGATTTTAGTTACTCCGCACAATCACCAAACCTGCACAAGAAAACCAAATCTAGTGATCTGTTTGAGTTGAAACTGAATCAGCAATCACAAGTTCAAGGAAATCATGTAACCATGAAGGATGTATTGGAGCCTAGAAATTATAAAGGCAGGAGGAAAATGAGAAATTCAGCAAGGAAAATGAATAATGGATTAGTGGGAAATAAGGACCAAAACAATGGCGGGTTTGCTCACAAGTTTATGCAGTCGATTACAACACCGTGTCGAAGTTGCAGTGCCGTTGAGCCATCTGCATCTGTTAAAATGGTGCAAAAGATCTAAACATATGTTGTCCCATTATTATTATTGAATCAATCTTGATTGTCTTATTATTAACTTAATTAGCCAGGATAACATTGTCAAATCTCCACAATATTGACTATGTTTGAAGTTTACATCATAATAACATTCACTTATATCATGTACTCAATCTTCTCTTCTTAAGTTTTTGGGTTCGATGATACATATGTAATGCCTAATTACACTCTACAAAAACAACAATCGCCGCAACAAAAAATAATGGCAGCAGATCATTAGCCACAATTATAATTTACATTAAAAGCGTAGTCTATTCTCTTGCGTTTCAAAGTACACACTGATAAAATCTCTTTAAATTAATAATGTCGGGACCGAAGAAAATTATTAATTTATTGATAAATTTATAATTATTAATTTAAAGAGTTTTTAAGTAATTATACTATATATACCAAGAGAAACGTTCAAGGAGGTCCATCATTTTTGCGTAGTTCCGATGAACAAATCTTAACAATTGATTAATAAGATCTAATGATCAAGATTAATCACATATTGTTGGATCCCAACAACACTAAAGTGTTGTGTTATGACAAAACAAAGACAAATAAGCAAAGAACATACAATCTTCTTTATTAATTAAAACACTAGTACAAAATGAGCCTATCGCCACAACAAAAAACCGTGGCTATAAATCATTGGCCACGGTTTTATTTTACATCAAAAGCGTAGTCTATTCTCTCGCGTTTTAAAGTACGCTATGGCTACGCGGGCCATATCATAGGAAAAGTGTAGCCATAACATATATTCGTGGCGATTTAGTACCATGTAGCCACGTATAATTTAAGTGGGTGTAGTTGTAATCCTACTTTTAAACACACTATTTTTTATACACCGTGGCTAATTATCTCCATATAGTCACATGCAATTATGTTGGAGGTGACCATAAGCCCGTTTGTAGACACGTAATTATGCATACAATCGTGGCGATTTCGTACTATTTAGCCACATATAATTAAAGTGGCAGTAGTTGTAATCCTACTTATAGAGACAATATTTTTTATACACCGTGGCTAATAGTCACCATATAGCCACGTGCAGTTATGCTGGTGGTGACCATAAGCCCGATTGTAGACACATAATTATACATAGAATCGTGGCGATTTCGTAATATATAGCCACACATAATTGAAGTGGCAGTAGTTGTAATCCTACTTATAGAGACACTATTTTTTATACACCGTGGCTAATCGTCCCATATAGCCACATGCAGTTATGATGGTGGTGACCATAAACCAGATTGTAGACACATAATTATACATACAATCGTGGCGATTTCGTAATATAAAGCCACATATGTTTAAAGTGGGTATAGTTGTAATACTACTTTTAGAGACACTATTTTTTATACATTGTGGCTAATGGTCACCATATAGCCACATGCAGTTACCCTGGTGGTGACCATAAGTCCGATTGTAGACACGTAATTGTACATACAATCATGGCTATTTCATAATTAATAGCCACATATAATTAAAGTGCAGTATTTGTAATCCTACTTTTGGAGACACTATTTTTTATATACGGTGGCTAATGGTCACCATATAGTCACATGTAGTTATGTTGATGGTGACGATAAACCCGATTGTAGACACGTAATTATATATACAACGTGGCTATTGTATACCATATAGTAACATATAGTTACGTGGCAATAACCCCATTGTAGACACACACACTTTCTCTACAATGTGACTTAGGTTTACCATATAGCCACATCTACTTGTGGAAATTGTGGCCATAATCATACTTTTAGATACACATATGTTTTTACAATATGGCAAATCGTGACAAATAGCTACATGTAGTTATATTAACTGTGGCCACAATCCTACTTATAAACACACATATTTTCTTATTAATGATGGCTAATGTGTACTTTATTGTCACATGTAGTTATCTTGAAATGCGATAAATACAATCATATTTAACTAAAATGAAATGCTATTAATACTAATAAAAAACATCGATATAATTCTTCAAACGGAGTTTAAAACAAAAAAAAGTGCATAAGACATTTAAATAAATCCGATGTTTAAATGCTAACGACAATTCCTACTTTGTTGTTGTACATTTGCTCCTTGTTCTCTTTTTCATATCTTGTAACGTTGTGTACTGTTTCTTCCTCTTCTTGATACCTTGTATCTTGTTATGTTGAGTAGAAGATTGTTGTGGATCCTAAAATATTTTTTTGTAACAATGAAAAGAGATTAATTTGATAAGCTTATTTATGGAATAACAATACAATAAATTAAAACTACTTAAACAACTAACCTTTGAGTCAGAAATGACAAGGTCTTTTGGCCAAGCTACAAAACCACCAAGAGCATCCTCTACCGTTTTGTGCTCACCAACTTGAATGGGTAAAAAGGAGGCCGCTTTTACTAGTTCATCAATTGAAACTCTATAACAATTATCTTTAAGTGCAACACCGTGTATCTTTTGTTCTCCCGAAGAATAGTAAATAGTTCCACGTGCAACAATGTTTCTTAAATTTGGATATGCCAAGTTACACTTTGTTGTCTACGAAGATATATGACATATGAACATCAAGTAGTGAATTATGACACATCAAAACCATAAACTGAAATTATAAAAGAAAATATAGGTAAAATAGTCATGAAAACATACTCTTTGGACTTCTGTTAATGAGTCTTTAGGGTTTGTAGCATTTGAAGTGTCTTTCCTAGATCCAATGCCATTTTTGACACCTTTTAAAGAATCCTGAGATTTTAAACAATTATTATACATTGCATGGAAATTTATTAAAAGTAACGCATATAGCCCAATCAGTTTACTTACCAATTCCCCAATTTCCTGCTGGGCTGGTGGAGTTATCGTATTTTCAAAATCCAACGTATTAACATCAATATGCATCATATCGTTAGGAATGTCGTGCTTAGATCCAGATGACACTACTGGTTGAGAATTTGATAACGAATTCTGAAACGTACAATTAAAGATATAATTTAGCAATTATTAAAAGTAAATATTTCAATTAAATTACTAACTCTGCTATTCGAAGTAGACGGGAGGTTCGGTAATTTCTTTCCTTCAGAGGCTAATTGAGCAAACAATTTATCATATTTAGCAAATTTTTTTTCTTGTTCCATCGTCTTTTTTTCTTGTTCCTTCATCTTTTGTCGCAGCTCCACAACTTCTTTATCCTTCATCTCATGCTCACGTCTTTCATCTTCTAGTTGTTTCCGTAGTTGAACAATAAGTTCTTTTGATGAACCTTTACGAGATGGAAGTTTCCAATATTGAGAAGGAGTAACTCCCGCGCCAACCCCTCTTACACGCCCACTGCGCTCTTTACCAAACATAAGTGTGAGGGCATCAGTTCCTTGATCAACCTTTCTAGACCCATCTTTAATCTCGTTTTCATAGTCAGTCTGCATACAAAAAATACATTTATTATAATTAACAATTGACCTAATTTCTATATGTGCCAAACCTGTTATAACTAAATGGGTCAAAATGACCCACTTATAATAGAATCGACTGGTAAAAAAATTTAAAAAAATTCGGAAAAATAGAAAATATCACTGATTTATGTTTCTTTTATTTTCAGAAATTTTTAAACATTTTTCTGATTTTTTTTAAAACATAATCTATATCGACCCACTTATAACCGAATAGATTAGTAAAAAATTTAAAAAAATTTAAAAAAAATCGGAAAAATAGAAAATATCACTGATTTATGTTTTTTTATTTTCAGAAATTTTTAAACATTTTTCTGAATTTTTTTAAAACAGAATCTATATCGACCCACTTATAAGCGAATAGATTAGTAAAAAAATTAAAAAAAATTAAAAAAAATTCGGAAAAATAGAAAATATCACTGATTTATGTTTTTTTTATTTTCAGAAAATTATAAACATTTTTCTGAATTTTTTTAAAACATAATCTATATCGACCCACTTATAACCGAATAGATAGGTAAAAAAATTTTAAAAAATTTAAAAAAATTCGGAAAAATAGAAAATATCCCTGATATATGTTTTTTTTATTTTCAGATATTTTTAAACATTTTTATGAATTTTCTTAAAACATAATCCGGAGCGACCCACTTATAACCGAATAGATTAGTAAAAAAATTTAAAAAAATTTAAAAAAAATAGAAAAATAGAAAATATCACTGATTTATGTTTTTTCTATTTTCATAAATTTTTAAACATTTTTCTGAATTTTTTTAAAACATAATCTATATTGACCCACTTATAACCGAATAGATTAGTAAATAAATTAAAAAAAATTAAAAAAATTTCGGAAAAATAGAAAATATCACTGATTTATGTTTTTTTTATTTTCAGAAATTTTTAAACATTTTTCTGAATTTTTTTAAAACATAATCTATATCGTCCCACTTATAACCGAATAGATTGGTAAAAGCTTTAAAAAAATTTAAAAACATTCGAAAAAATAGAAAATATCCCTGATATATGTTTTTTTTATTTTCAGATATTTTTAAACATTTTTATGAATTTTTTTAAAACATAATCCGGATCGACCCATTTATAACTAAATGGGTCAAAATGGCATGTTTATATTTTTACACATAACAAAAATCTGGCATTTGCCCAGAATGAGTTGTTAGACCAATCTGGCATGTTTTACTGATCAGACCCGTTTGACCAGAATCCCCTTTTGACCAGAATCCCCGTTTGACCCAATTTAACAAATTGACCAATTGACTCTAATGAAAAGAGCAGAAAAATCATGTTTCTTACTATTTTATTTGCGAGAACCTCGAGCTCACCATCTTCGTATCCTCCGTCTTTGTTTTCACGTCCTTTCCTCCACATGAAAGACCGTAAAGGGACTTCGTCTTCTGCAATTTCTTTATTTTTGACCTTGTATTTTATCAAAAACATAGAATTATAAACATAAAACAATATGAATTTTGTAACTTGAGAATTAGGTCTTACAAGTTTTTCTTGTAGCCCCGAGTATCCAGCTCGTCCCAGCCGATGTGGATATTTGTTTTTTGCCCGTGCTTCTTTTGCCTTACGAGACACAACCTTCAAAGGGATTCAAATGATCCATAGAAAATTTAGACTAAATAACAAAAAAGTTAATGATAAGTAATATAATTATATATATTTAACCTTGAATTTGTCAGAAAGTGTCCATTGTACGAACTTATCCCAGTTTTCTTCTATTTGCGTAAACGTACGGTATTGTTTAGGGACAACTTTAAGTTTTTTAGGTTTACTCAAATTTGGCATTATGAACTTTGTATACAATTTTCTTCGAAAGTCGCGTTGATGCTCACTTAAACGATACATTATGTGTGCTCTTCTCGACTCATCTATTTCATAATAGCGCTACAACAATATTCAAATATAAGTTAGTCACATATACTCAAAAGCAATAGGAAAAAAAACAAAAAAAAATTAAATACAAATATAAGTAGATATATACCGTTATTTGATCCCATAACATATCCTTCATACCCGGTGTCACCTTCTTCCATTCCAAAATACTAAGTCCAACATCCCGCCTTACCAAGTCACCCAAATAACTAGAGAACTCAGATCTATACTTTCCAACAAGTCTATTCCTGTCATCAAAGTTAACTACATGTTTCTCACCACCAGAATCTTCATAATCTCTAATCATCTTTCGTAACCTTGTCAAGCCCCTAACCTTTTTACTAGTTGTAGCGACATCTTTTCCTTCTTCGTTTTGCCTATTCAATGCGTTTTCATCTTGTTCACCATTTTCTTGCACGTGATTATCTAGATGTCATGAAATACAAAAAAAATAAAAAATTAGGTATTTTTTAAAACATAATCCATATCGACCTATTTATAAGTAAATGCATTGCTAAAAAAATTTTAAAAATTTTTAAAAATTCAAAAAAATAGAAAACATCCCTGATATGAATTATATTTATTTTTATATATTTTTAAACATTTTTTTGAATTTTTTAAAACATAATCCGTATCGACCCATTTATAATTAATTGGATTAGTTTGACCAATCTGACCCGTTTGACCAATCTGACCCATTTTACCGATTTGACCCATTTGACCATCCTGACCACGCAACTGATCTTTACTTCTTAGATATTGATTAGAGTCGGTATCGGAATCATCATCTTCACAAGATTCTAGGTTGTCTTCACCCGATTCTATATTGTTGTCTTCGCTTGATTCTATGTAGTTTTCTTCATCCTCATGGTATTCATCTTCAAATTCAATGTCTTCATCAATCAAATTCATTGATTTTACCATGATAATTCACTGCGATAAAAAAAAACAAAAACGTCATGATAATTCCCATGATACTTTAACAACAGCAAAACTGCCCCAAAATCTGCAAAATATTGACTAAAAACAGCAGCAAAAATATCCAAAGTCTGCAAGGAAAATGACCCAAAATTATTATGGGATTGCAGATACAATAATCAAAATTATGAATAACAGATACATTGGAATTCAAATTGCCTGAGCAGTTGGAAGCCCTGACTCGGTGTAAAATCATGTTTACTTTGATAGCAACTTTAAAACACGAAAATTCATTTCAAGTGAGAGCAAATTTAATAAAACATATCATAATAACAATTCAAAGCAAGAACACCGTGTTTAACTTAAAAACCTCCACACACATAGAAAAATCAAATTAATTTGATATGCATTAACCTTAAATCAGAAAATATGCCTGTCAATGAAGGATGTCTTGTTGTAAATGGATTGAAACGGACACCAATTCAAAATAATTTAATAACCTTGTAGCAGCAGCAGCAGATGTCGTCAAACATGTAGCAGCAGCAAACGTCGATTAGGGCAAATATACAGCCAAAGAAATAGTAAAAGAGGAAGTTATAAATTATGCTATTGTCAAGGATGTAGTTGGAGTAAATTATGGAAAGGAAATATACGTCAATATTTCAATTGATTCCTACACATGATTACCCTCCAAAATTTTGTTTTTTAATTTGCGGAGTTAAAATGGTGGGAATTGAAAATATCTTGTAGCTCAATAATTTTGATATATCGTAAATTGGATGTGTCACGTTTGGACATGTTGCTTTAACGAAAATGACAGATTGAAAATTAAGTACATGGGACATATTGTTATTAATTTTAATTATGTATATAATGAAAATGACGATTCCGTCATTTATAATTGATGCATGAATTGTATGATTACAATATATGTAGGTTATTAATTTTAGTTTTAATAATGTTTTTTTTTTGTTACTTAATCTCTATTTAGGGGTGCCAAAAAAGTCAACCCGAACCGGACCCAGTTATGTTTGTCGGGTTGGTTGTAACCCGACAAACCCGATCGGTCAATCCAACTAATCCGAATCTTTATCGGGTCGGATTTCAGGTTAGTTTTTTTTTACGTCAAACCTGACGGACCTGGCCCGATAAGAGCTAAAACCAGACCCGATAACTCGATAGGCACCCTCTGGGTCGGGTCTCAGGTTAGAATTAGTATAACATCAAACCTGACACCCGACCTAATTAAAGCCTAACTCGACGTGATAACCCGATATGATACATTGATACCCCAACTTAGATCTCTTTATTCATATTTACATTGCTACCACTTAATTGATATTAATAATATTTAAAAGTAAAAGTAAGGGTACAAAAGTAATTTAATTATGTTAAAGTGGACAGTTAGTAGAGAATAAGGTAGTATCACTTATTTTAAAGATGTATCACTTATTTTGAATCACCGGTAAATAAAAATGTATCGCTGCTTGTGATACAGAGGTAGTATAACATTAGGCTTGTGATAACTTAAATGGCAGAATAATAATATTATTTTATTTAGTGGATCTATAAAATTTGAGAATTTAGTACTTTTTTGTGGAACAAATATATACGGAGAAATTAGTACTTTTTAGTGGGAGAGTACATCTTAGCTTTAAAAATGAACAAAATACAATTATTTTTAAGTTTTAATTTGGATACGTAACCCGACTAATATGTTCGAGTTTACCCGAAAAACCCAAAACCCGACTTACCCGAACTCGACAAACCCGATTCCTTATAGGGTCGGGTTTCGGGTTAATTTTTTTTTACATGTTATCGGTTTTTCTTAAGTTCGATTCAGTTTCGGTCCGGTTCGGTTTAGGTTCGGTTTTTAAGGCCAAATGTTCAACTTTTTCCGAAGACCGAACCGAAATCGAAAACGATGAGTTCTCAAAATCGATAACATGTAACATGTTATCGGTTTCGGTTCGGTTCGGTTCGGGTTTTTTTTTTTTTAGTTTCGGTTCGGTTCAGTTTTTGTTCGATTTCGGTTTTCAAGCCCAAATGCTCACCCGTAAAAATAATAGTGTGGGCCCCACCCAAAACTTCAACGGGTCCCTAATTGCGTCCAAAACAAAATGCGTCCCTGAACATTACCAAAAATCAAAATCATGTATTTCGTCTTCTCACCTAAATCGAATACATATCTTCGGCCTCTCATTGAAAACGAAAACCTCTATCCTTGCTCTGACTATCACCAAAAATCATAAAACATTTGCTTGACCTTTCACCTAAATCAGTAAACGTTGGTGATTTGATTTGCTTGAGTGTGTACACAAACTCATTCGCAGATCTTAATATTCACTAAAGGAGCAACGATTTGGCAGTGACAGGTAATTCCGTTTAATTTCAAAATAGGTAGAATTCATAGTTTGCATAACCTAATTTGATTTCAATACAATGCAAGTTTGAAATTGGTGTTGTGATGCTTTATTGCACATGTACGAATTAATTAAAAAATATATACAAAGTAAAACTTGGCAACATAGATAAAATCGGAAATTATAACCTAGACTTGTTACATGCTTGATTTTAAAATTCCCCCTGATCATAATCATGTAATACATTTTTAGTTAGGGTTAGACTACAAAAGTAGTATTTAAGTTAAAAATTAAAATACAGAACTATTTCCTTGACCTTAATTTTTTTTTTCCTGATCATAATCATGTAATCCTCATGGTTTATCTATTTACCCTTTATGCCTTTGTAACATTTTGCTGTGATTCTATAGCTTTGAGGCTTGTAATTAAGTGGTAAGTGATTATTGATTAGTGGAATTGTGTTTGCAAAATTTAGTTAATCTTGGTTAATATTTGATTTAGTGTACCTGCAGCTGATTTATCGTATCTGCTATGCTGGACAATAACTATCAATGGCCTGATATCTACAACTTTTGAGGTAAAGGGATTAGTACTTAATTTAGGGGTGTCAATCGGGTTGTCGGGTCGGGTTTCGGCTCTTATCGGGTCGGGTCCGTCGGGTTTTGAATGGGGAAATTCTAACCCGAAACCCGACCCTACAAGGAATCGGGTTGGTCGGGTTCGGGTTGTATCGGGTTTCGGGTTTGTCGGGTTGACCCGATCGGGTTCGTCGGGTTACATAATTCTAGCTACAAAAACAGTAACAGGTTTTTGGGTTTGCTTGACTACTTCAGTACGAATGAAAAACCCTATACATAATCATGATTCATGAGTTTCGAAAATTTTGGTATATCTCCATTTAGATCTCTATAGTTTTAATACGTCCAAAACCTAATTAAAGTTCATTATTTATATTAAAAAACAACAGTTTATTCATTGTGTCAAAATCATGAATCTGATTCTTATGTCAAAACAGTAGATTCAACATGAAGTTTACAAAGAATTAATTACATGATATAGAAAAAGCTATGATAGATAATTAAAACTGATTATGACCATATCACACTATAAGCATTAATAAAACAAGGGCTCCCCAACCTTTTCCCCAGCAAGATAGGGAAAAAGAGCCTTGGAGGCTGGAATATAAATAGGAAAAAATGACTTCCTTTAAATTTAAGAAAAATGAACCTTTAAACATAGTTCCCAGCATCTGATCAGTTAGTTTTGGTGGTGACAGACTTGGCATCTCCTTTCAGTCTGGGTCGGGTCCGATCAATTCTACATTATAGGCTTCACAGGTAAAAAAAAAATCAACAAAATGTTTAAAAATATCTTAAAATAAAAAAAAAAATACATTTCAGGAACATTTTTCATTTTTCCAAATTTATTTGAATTGTTTTAAAATTTTTTTACCAATTCATTCGGTTATAAGTGGGTCGATATGGATTATGTTTTAAACAAATTCAGAAAAATCATTAAAAATATCTGAAAATAGAAAAACCGTATATCAGGGATATATTCTATTTTTCCAGATTTTTTTGAAATTTTTTAATTTTGTTTTATTTTTCAATCCATTCGGTTATAAATAGGTCGATATAGATTATGTTTAAAAAAACTTCAGAAAAATATATTAAAATATCTTTACATAACAAGAATAAATATCATGGATATTTTTCATTTTTCCAATTTTTTCTGTTGTTTTTTAAATTTTTTTAAAACATAATCTGTATTGACCCACTTATAACCGAATAGATTGGTAAAAAAATTTTTAAAAATCCAAAAAAAATTCGGAAAAATAGAAAATATCCCGATATATGTTTTTTTTATTTTCAGATATTTTTAAACATTTTTCTGATTTTTTTTAAAACATAATCTGTATTGACCCACTTATAACCGAATAGATTGGTAAAAAAAATTAAAAAAATTTAAAAAAATTCGGAAAAATAGAAAATATCCCTGATATATGTTTTTTTTATTTTCAGATATTTTTAAACATTTTTCTGAATTTTTTTTTAAACATACTTTCTTGTTTGCAGGTGACCATCTAAAATACCGAGTCATCATATAATCATGGACAAGTCATGGATGCGTACAAATAGAACCAAAAAACCATATATAGATGGAGTTGCAGCATTTCTGGAGTATGCTGTCCTGAATTTGAAGGTTTTGAGGAATATGGACCCACTAAACACTAACGAAAGAATTCAAATTCCATGTCCATGTGTCTTTTGTTTAAACCACTACTCTCTTGATGTAGAAGACGTAGATGATCACTTATTCAGCAAGGGTATCAATCCAAACTATACCAAATGGACTATGCATGGGGAAAAAGATGAGTCACCAATAATTAAGGATGTAATTGACAACAACGGTTTGCATTATCCGGACGTTCATGATTTTACAACCGGAACAGCAACTGATGCCCCGGAAACAATAGAAATGGTTGAAGCTACAGAAGAAAATTTCATCCAAGACCCAGAAAAATTTCAAGAACTACTTGAAGATGCCGAAAAGCCCCTTTACAGCGGATGTCGTACCTTTACAAAGCTTTCGGCGTTGGTTCAACTCTTTAACTTGAAGAGTAAGTACGGAGTATCAGACAAGTTCTTTAACGAACTACTAGTTTTGTTAAAGAATATGCTACCAGAAGGCAATGAAATGATAAACAATACATACGAGGCTAAGAAAACAATGAAAGCAATGGGATCAGGGTATACAAAGATTCATGCATGTATCAACGATTGCATTCTTTATAGGAATCAGTACAAGGATATGAAAGAATGTCCTACTTGTGGAAAGTCAAGATGGAAGATGGACGAAAAGACAAGTAAAATATATGATTGTATACCGGCAAAAGTCTTGTGGTACTTCCCAATCATTCCGCGATTGAAACGACTCTTCCAATCAAAGAAAATCGCAAAAGATCTAATATGGCACGAGAAAAGTAGAAAAAAAGACGGTGTTTTACGTCACCCGGCAGATTCACATGCATGGTGTTCCATAGATGAAAAGTTTCCAGAAATTGGTAACGATCCAAGAAATTTGCGGTTAGGGATTTCAGCCGATGGAGTTGATGTAAACAGAGGCAACAGACATCACAGTGTATGGCCAGTTTTAGCTGTGATTTACAACCTTCCTCCATGGTTATGTATGAAAAGAAAGTTCATCATGCTATCATTATTAATATCTGGCACACCAGGTAATGATATTGATGTTTTCTTAGCGCCATTAATTGATGATCTTCAGCTATTATTTGAGGTGGGGGTCGAAACATATGATGCATATGCACAAGAGATGTTTACTCTACGCGCAGTTGTGTTATGGACAATTAATGATTACCCTGCTCTTGGTACATTATGTGGTTGCCCTTATAGCGGATACAAAGGTTGTGTAGTGTGTCGCAAACAAACTCAGTGTTTAAGACTTCCTTACTCTGGCAAACAGAGTTATGTTGGTCACAGAAGATACCTACCATATGAACATCCATTCCGAAGGCAGAAAAAAGCATTCAATGGAAAGCAAGAGCATGGCACTAATCCACCACTAATGACCGGGGAAGAAATATATGATGAGGTAAAATCTATACAGAATATATGGGGAAAGGGAGGAAAGGATGCTCAAACTTCAACCGGGACAGGTGGGAAGGTGAAGAGAAAAAGGAAAACAACAAATGTAGTTGGTAGTTCAAATGCGGAAGATAAAGAAACCCCTTATTGGAAAAAGTACAACATATGGCATCAACGCCTTAGGTATTGGAGATATAATTCAGTCCAACATTGTATAGATTTCATGCATATTGAAAAGAATGTAGCTGAGAGTCTTGTAGGAACATTGCTACATATTCAAGGGAAGACGAAAGATGGATTACAGGCTCGAATGGATTTGGTGCACTTTGGGTTAAGACCGGAGTTGGAACCTAAGACACGTGACAGCAAAACAATACTTCCTGCAGCATGTTATACATTAACGAAAGAAGAAAAAAACAAGTTTTGTGAAACATTATACGAGTTAAGGGTTCCACAAGGGTATTGTTCGAATTTTTCAAGCCTTGTGAGTCTAAAGGATAGGAAATTGATCGGACTTAAATCACATGACTATCACATGCTAATGCAACAATTTCGGCCCATTGCGATAAGATCAATTATGCCGAAACCCACGAGATATGCTATCATCAGGTTTTGTTTCTTTTTCAGGTCAATATGCAGCAAAGAAATCAAAGTAGAAGAGCTAGACAAGTTGCAACAAGAACTCTGTGTGACGTTATGCTTGCTCGAGAAATACTTTCCGCCGTCATTCTTTGATATCATGGTTCATTTAACTGTGCACCTTACTAGGGAAGTACAGTTATGTGGTCCAATCTGCTTTCGATGGATGTATCCATTCGAAAGGTGTATGAAGGTTATTAAAGGGCATGTGCGAAACAAAAACAAACCAGAAGGTTGCATTGCCGAGGAGAACGTTGCAGAAGAGACAATTGAGTTTTTTAGCGAATTCCAAAAAAGCATGAAGACAATTGGTATTCCACACGACAAAAATAATTCATTTAAAGACGAGAATTGTGAAGATTATAATTTTTCTAGCGAAGGAAAACCATTGTCAATTGGTAAATCGATTCAAATTTCTCCAGAAATGTTCTTGAAAGCACATTTCTTTGTAATGCAAAATACGTCTGAACTTGAGCATTATATCGAGTAAGTATGATTTATGTATATATTTATTGTATTTTGATTTCTTAATTTTTTTCTACCAAGTATAATTAACAATCATTCGTGTATTCGTAGGCGGCACAAGGCTTTTTTGGAACAACGACATCCTTCGCAACGACACGCATGGTTGGAGAAAGAGCATAGTAAAATGTTTGGTCAATGGTTAAAAAAGGAGGTAAAAGTTATGGTTTCTACATTATTTTTCATTCAATAAAAAGTTTATCCTTATAATGAATTTCAGGTTGAGAGAGAGTTAGCAGTCTCCAAAGAAAGTATATCAGAGACTGTAAGGTGGATTTCACATGGTCCACATCTAAACGTAATAAAATATGATGTATATCACATAAATGGATACCTATTTCGTACAAAATCTCGTGAAGGTAGAGTTTACCAGAATAGCGGTGTTAGCGTAGAGGCCACAGACATGCACATTTCTAGAGAGGGTATAAGATATGACAAAACATTATATTACGGTGTTTTACAAGAGATATGGATGCTAGATTATCATGTAAGAAAAATTCCTCTTTTCAAGTGCCACTGGGTTGACAATAAATATGGTGTTAAAATAGATAACCTTGGCTACACCTTAGTTGAACTTGACAGATTAGGACACAAGGATGATCCTTTCATTTTAGCCTCACAAGCTCGGCAAGTATTTTATGTCAAAGACCAACTTGATAAGAAAAAATCTATTGTCTTTAAGATGCCTCCTAAAAATTACAAAGCTGCCTATGATGATGTTGATGAAGAATTCAGTACAGTAGTTCTTCCTCAAAATGAAAATATATTTCCACATATAGATCCACTTGACTTGGGTAATGAATCTCGCAATGATTACTTTCGGACCGATGGTGAGGGTATAACAATACGTAAAACCAACTGATAATGCTCAACACGTAGGCAAGTATACTATCTCTACCATCTCTATATTTTTTTTTTATTTTTTTTATTTTATTTTTAATATGAAATTTTAGTTAGTATGCTATGGTTGCCTAATATGTGACCAGTTTTATGCAGAAATCATTTTAGCTAACTTTATTCTTTTGGACATTCATTTTCCTACAAGAGTAAATCAGGTAATAATTTTTCTTGGATTATAAAATTGGACATTTTGAAACAAGAGATGTTGAAATAAAACCTCCTATGAAGATATACGTATGTACAATAGTAACAATTTGACCCGTTTGGGAAATATTGATTTGTTTGGACAATTTCGACCCGTTTGGGCAATTTCGACCCTTTTGAGAAATTACGACCCGTTTGGGAAATTTAATACTAATGCATTGTATCATGTGATTTAAATAATATGTTACTAAATCAAACGGAAATTTTACCCCATTAGGGTAATTGCTGATTTTAATATTTTCTTCACCATGCACCAATATTTGCAATTTGATACTAAAAAAGAACCTCATTTGACCCTTAAAAAGTCAAATATGCATTTTATATTGTTTTTACTTTTGTTTATTGCAGATGATGGTTAGCTCAAATAAGGGAGTTGGAAATAGAAGTTGAAGAACCGTGTTTTATTGATGTTTTTAGAGTTGCAAGTTTTTAGCGATATTATCATATTCTTTTTGTCTTTTCTTTTTTTAAGTTGGTGTTATAATTTCTATTAAAAACATCTATGCTTCTAAATTAGAACTTACGTGTAACTTTTCTTCAATTTTATTACAAACTCTGACTATTTATAATATTTGATATTTGTATTATAGTTTGTGACAAATATTTGATGTTTGCATTAATACTAACACATAAAGTTAGATTTATGTTGTATCGTGACGATTTTTTATAAACACATAGACTAATTACAAACACGCATTTTAGTTGTATCGTTACTATTTTTTATGTTATAGCCACACATAAGTTTAGATTCATTGTGGCTATTGTTTTGTAGGGTATGACACATATTTATTAGATAGCCACGCAAGTACACAAAAAATTATGTGGCCATTGTTTGTCGTATAAGAACATAAAAGACACAAAATAATGAACGTGGCTGTATACTTCTTTCAACAACAATGAATTCATGTGGCTAATGAATACCAATTTTTTGAACATATCTATTATATAGCCACACAAGCACAAAAAATAATATGTGGCTATTGTTGGTCGTATAACCACATAACACACATAATAATGATCGTGATCATATACTAACTTTTAACAAAAACGACTTAATCATGGCTATTGTTTGCTCTTTAGCCACATAAGTCGTTATCACGTATATGTGACCCTTGGTAATATTTAGCCATATTTAACATCATTAATGTGACAATTTGTTACTTGTAGACACACATTCATATACAATTAAATCGTGGTTATAGACTAATTATAGAGACCTAATTTTAATTTTACCTTTACCCTTGCTATTACTTAGATGATAGCCACATGTAATTTTAGTTTTATCGTGACTTGATTTAGCGTATGGCAAATATCCATCATATAGCCACACAGACAAAAAAAGGTTTGAGTGACTATTGTTTATCGTACATCCACATAACACAAACAAAAATGACCGTGGATATATTCTTCTTTCAACAACAATTAATTCATGTGGCTAATGAATATTAACTTTTGGAACATATCTATTATATAGCCACGTAAGTGCACAAAAAATATGTGGCTATTGTTTGTTGTATAGCCACATGACACACATAATAATAATCGTGGCCGTATACTAACTTTCAACAACAACGACTTAATCATGGCTATTGTTTGCCCTTTAGCCACATAAGTCGTTATCACATATATGTGACCCGTGATAAGATTTAGCCACATTTAACATCATTAACGTGACAATTTGGTACTTGTAGACACACATTCATATACAATTAAATCGTGGTTATAAACTAATTATAAAGACAAAATTTTAACCTTACCTTTACCATTGCTATAATTTAGGTTATAGCCACACGTAATTTTAGTTTTATCATGACTTGTTTTAGGATGTGGCAAATATCCATCATATAGCCACACAGATAAAAGAAATTTTTGAGTGAGTATTGTTTATAGTATAGCCACATGACACACACAATAATGATCGTGGCTGTATACTTCTTTCAACAACAATGAATTCATGTGGCGAACGAATACCAATTTTTGGACACACAAGTAGTTGATTCATGTGGTTAAATATATGTCTTTTGCCTCATGTATTAACCGTGGCAAAATAATGTCACATTTTAACAAAAAAATCATGGCGAAAAATCTGACATTTGGCCACGCTACATGACCGTGGCTAGCAATGGACACGTTTATCATGTTAAATCGTGGCAAAAGTGTTCAAATCTAATTTGCAATTGTCACGGTAATTTAGTTAAAATGTGGCTAAAACAACATTAGAACATCATTTTTGAGATTTAGCCACACGAACAAGTCAATCTGTGGCGAGACTGTTTAAAAAAAAGCGTGGCTAAAAGCTAATTTTGTACTAGTGAAAGTTTATTAAAACAACTTAATACAGTACAAAGTTGCGGAAGACAGAGAGTACAGATTCACTAAAACTCTATACATGAAGTGACACTTTTGAAAGCTCAAAACTATGCTAAGGAAAGTTTCAGCTGATAACATATGGCTGTATTTATTGTTTGAGTATTAACTACGAAGAAGTTAATATCAAACAATAACAAACTCTCGGAAAATGTTCTTGTGCTATGAATACTAAAAGGTGTGTATAAATGCAAGCATTTACGTCTCTATTTATAGCCCAAGAACTATGTTTCCTTCTTCACAAGTTAATCCACGCGTGAACATATTATTCGTTGATATAGACTTGTCCAGGGAAACATTTAATGCAATACCATAGGTTAAAGTCCTGAATGTACTTTTTGTCATCTTATTTTACAACATTTTTCTGACGCACAGTAAAAAGGTGTACTATGATAGTACAAAAGAAGTTGGCTTTCCCTTTTTGTGTTTGGGGGGAAAAACGATGAAGTTCTGAACATATCTTCTATTCCAAAATAGAAGGTCTTCATCGTTTTCTTCTTCTTTGAGCGGGAAAGGAAAATGTTCAAAGTGTCAAGAACATTATCCACTAAGTCTGAATCTGTAGCATGTACCATCAGCTGATTCCACCTTCAGCTGAACGGTCTTCTTTGGATTTCTGTCCTTCGGCCATAAACTCGAATGATTACTCTTGTATAGGTGCTGATTTGAACTTGATTATTTGAGCTAAGTACGTACTCAGCTGAAGGTTTATGAACATACTTGTACTTCAGCTGAGATACATACTTCAGCTGTTTTATTCTTTTAGGCTATTTGATCATCAAATCTTATTTACTTAGTCTTGGGACTAACAATCTCCCCCTATTTGATGCAATCGAATAGCGGTATCTTAATAAGTATAAACCTGTAATGATTCAACCCTGATTTGAAATTCATCAACTGAATGTTTATGTGCTTTGACCCTTTGGGTTCTTTTAGTTATTTTTATCTATACAGTAGTTTTACAAGTATATTACAACAAATGATTTTATATTGATGAAGCTGATGGTATACAATAAAATCATTCAAAAATTACAAAGCCCTAACTAGTTCTGTCGTTTAGATACTTCACTAGTTTCTTCGGTTAGGACTTTGATGGATAGTGTGCTGGTGGCCGAGTTGATTCTTCGCAGAAGATCTTGTTACTGAGTTTGTGAAAATTGATAAGGTGCTCAATGTCACACCTATCTAGTTAATTAACTCGTTGGAAGCACTGCCTTTTCTTGGCATCCAGATAGCAGAAACCATATGTAGGTTCTTTCTCAAAGAGGCACCCCTGACTTCCATCTTTACGTTTTGAGAAGTTCTTAATTTTAATCAATCAAAATAAAATGAGGCCGACGGGATTTAAACCTGCGACATGTTGGACGTCAAGCAAGCGCATTTACCACCTTGGCTACTCAGATTTTTTATTATAATTTACTGGTTAATAATGAATAAGCCAATTTACTGTAGTTTGTGATTACCCTTAATCATTTAAACCCGTCATCATGGCTTCCATCTAGGGTTTCTCCCCAAACACAGTCTTCAAATCACCATTCATTAGGGAAAATTTCTTGGGATAATAATCGTTTCAAGCGAGCTGAATTTAAGCGGGTTGAATTGCATTTAAGTGTTTTTTTTGTTCTTGTTTCGGTGTTTTTGTATTGACTCTAACATGTGGATGTATGAGTTTGTCTTCCTGTATGTCAAAAGCGAAATTGTTGTGTGTAGGACTTTCTATAGTTGTTGATCAGATTTATGCGGTTATCAAAGTGTGGTGTTAAATTGTGGAATTCATGTACTCATAATTTATAAGCTGTTTGGACTTGTCTCTTTATAAGTCGATTTTTTTTTTTAAATTTCAACTCGTTAGAGATAAAACATGTTACTAATATCTTAACTCATTTTTGCAGTATCATACAGGATATCATGAGCAAATGTCATGTGTGACAACTCGACATTTTGGGTAAGTCAAAACATTTAATTTCTTACCTTCTATACTTAGAAAGTTTCTATTTCTAGAAACTTTCCTCACCTCATTTCATTTCTATATTTTTGGCACACAAACATAACAAAACATCATCATTTTCACCATACATTAGTGTTTGACTATTTTGGTCAACACAACATTTCATTTTTATATTTATGGTGACATTATATAAAATCATTTCTAAAAACTAATACTTATACAATAAAACACTAATTATTAAATAAAGCGCGACGCGTAACCATTTTAATTCAAAACCGACACATGAAGTGTTGTCCCGACCACCTAAGTGGCCGAACCCTAGTCCCCATTAGCTCAAAATTTCGGCCAAACATATAACCTCATCATTATCTTGTTTTGAAACCACACTTATCATTATCTCTAGTTCAAAAGAGTCCCTGCTGTACACAAACACTTATTCAAGTCTACCTATAAATACCATTCAAACACCAAAACCCTAGTTTTCTTTCATATGATCGGCCAAGCACCACCACCACCGGAATCTTGAGATCTCGGTCAAGCAAGAAAACCGCAACCCTCCTTGTTCGCTTGTTCGTTCGTTTATTGCAAAGGTAAACCGAAAACTCTTCTTGTTTCCTTATTTTCGATCATTACTACGTTCGACCGAGACCATGGCCGAAGGCCATATGGTCTCGGCAATATTTTGACTAAACCGTGTTGTGCATGGGTTCCCATGCATGCATGTGTTCGAATTTCGGTATTGTTTTGTACTCGTTGTATTGTTTTATCACTAAAAACGTGTTTTGATTTAACCGTGAACCCAAAAACCTCGATTTTTATTTCTTTTTAACCACAATGAAAAACCACACAAAACCCTAAAGTTTCATAATTTTTGGAATCCTTTTGATACGTTTATAAACCAAAAACCACACGAAACCTTAAACCAAAAACCCTAGCCGAAACCCTAACCCTAGAACCGGATTGTGACTCGTTGACTCACTGAGTTGACTTGTGTGTTGACTGAGTTGACTTACTCATTGACCGTTTGACCAATGTTGACCCGTTAATAAATCGGGCCAAGGCTTGAACTTGGCCCAAACCGATTAAAACCAAAACCGTGAACCCTAATTGGTCCAAGCCCAATAGGTGAAGCCCAATCCTACCCAAAAGCCCTTGGGCCGAGCCCATGTTCGGTCCAAATCAGGCTCAAACCCGAGGCCCATTACTCATTGGGCCGAAGCCCATTAAGAGGCCCAAGTGGCCCATGTCTAGGCCCATTTCATTTCATTTTGACCCATATCAAAGCCCATTCCATTTCATTTCATTTTGACCCATATCCAAGCCCATTCCACTTCATTTCATTTCGTACCATTTCTAAAACCCATTTCATTTCATTTCGACCCATTTAATCCAACAAAGTCCAATAACCCTATATTGTTGCAAGTTGCGTAAACATAAAACGTTTTCAATAAACCAAACACTTTTATAAAACAACATACAATACAAACGATAAACAAACACACAAACAATGCATTATAGGTCACTTGTGCGTGATAGCTTAGACTAATTAGGATCCTTGTGCGTTTAGGTGCTAGGAATCTCTAAGGAACCGCAGTGAAGTTGTGATCTAAGCTAAGCATCAGGTGAGTCCACAACCCCTTTTACTCTTTTTAGTGTTTTATAACTTATGGGGTGAAAACATAACATGCTACTGCTTTACATACAAACTGTTTTATACCTTGACTGTATTAGATTATCATTTCATTTTCATTATGGCATGACAAACAATTCATTATACCGTACTAAGTTCAACCTTCATTAAGTAGAATAACTACACCCTGGATATACGTATAGTACTATCGACCAATACTCAGCCTCCCACATTCATTGATCACTACTTGGTTTATCCCAGACACTTTGGGAACATTTATATCCATGACCTTATAACATAACCATGGGAGTTGCAGTTTTGATTTTGGACTTAGGGGGATGTGTATAATACCTCAACGGGAGTAGCTACCTGTTGGGAATAACAGTCTTATATGCCAAAAACATACGATAAACCATTTAAACAAACATTTTACATCAAACACTAGAGTTGTAGTTCATCTACAATTCCTTTACATTTCATGTTGGTTTATCAGCTTTTATATAATTACATTACTTATCAACAGTTATAAATCATTTTCATATTACTCACTAGTAGTAAATAAACTATTTTTCATACGTTGTACTTAACCCTGTCGATTCACTCAACAATTTAGTTGACCATTTTAAGTTATGTTTTCAGGTAATCTAGAGACTCAGTGAGCAATGGGGATGTGAGCAGCGATTGTCTTCTGACCATGAACTATCTTTGCATTTTAGTTTTCAAATAATCTTTTCATTTCAAACCTTTCTATTTTAGGAAACTTTCTATTTTTGGAAATTTCTATTTTTAGTAATGAAACCTAATTTTAGATTTTATTGCGTGGTTTTTTTGACTAATATATCATTTGCTTTAATAACATGAACGTTATACTTCCGTTCTTCCGCAAAACATTTAATGACGTAAAACTCATTTTTGGCGGGGTGTGACAGATTGATATCAGAGAAATGGTTATAGTGAACTAGCAAGCCTAGTCTATAACTTCTAAAAGATTTTTGGACAAGAACAAACTTTTCAAAATCAAAACTTATTTATAAAACAACAGTTCATGGTACGCTGATTCTCACATTCTTTGCGCTATTAGTTGCTATCCTAGGTGTCTTAGCAAGCCTTTAGTTGATTTCTATTAGTAGAAATTAGTTAGACTGATTTAGTATGATTTGCCTTTTAACATCTTCATCTTGTGTGCAAATTATATTAGATGTCGTCTCATATGTCGCCTTCGAGTGTTATCGATAATTCTTTCGACTCCAATGATGACCATAGTAATGCGCCAGTTGTTCCTGTGCAAGTAATGGGGCAACCTCCTGTTGTTCCATGGCATCGTCGCCCAAGAAGGCGTCCTATTCCTATCATCCCAAATGGCCCTCCGACACCAGCGCGTGGTCAGCGTCCTATTCTCTTTCGTATACGTGAGGGTGGTATGATTTTCCTATGTTCGCCTGCAAAGCCGAAGCGTGATATAGCACCAAGAACTCCTCGTCGATGAGAACCAGTACCAGAACCAGAGCCTGAATCCGAATCAGAGGAAGACGAACCAGAGTCTGAGTTAGAACCAGAAGAAGAACCTGAATCCGAATCAGAAGAAGAAGAAGTTTGCTGCAAGTACCCTGTCCAAAGAAGCTTTATCCTGGTGGAATTCTCAAGTACAAGTCTTAGGTCGTGCTGTTGCTGATGCTATGACTTGGGATGCATTCAAGACCCAACTGACCAACAAGTTTTCCCTAAGGAGAGAGCTACAAAAAGTGGAAGTTGATCTATGGAATCTGTCCATGGAAGGATTTGATATTACTACTTACACCACTAAGTTTCAAGAACTTGCTCGTCTCGTCCCTCATATGGTTTCCCTTGAATTCATGCGAATTGAGAGGTATCTCCAAGGTCTTTGTTAGGTCACAACACCCTGGTTTGGTGGTTAATTGATTAGATAATTATAACTTAAGACAAATATTGTATAAGAACAAGATATAAGTCAAATGTATAATTCCACTAAGTGTGGCTTGTTGCGGAATAACAAGACCACTATACAATTACAAAATGTATAGAAATGTAAAGTAAATTGGTGGTGTTCTCCTTTGCAAGATGATCTGTATTTATAATGATATAGAGATCTTACATAATAGGCAAAGGAGTAACCGAAGGACTAAACTAAGAAAATGACTAAGATCAAGGGATTTGATCTTAGTCCGTTACATAACAAGTGTAACTCAGTCCTTCTACTCAGTAGCACTATCTGATACTGAGTACTGATACTGAGTTCCAATACTGGTCACTCAGTATCAGTCCTAAACTTAGCTATTTTATTCTACATATTACTCAAAGCCAGTCTAGGTTGTTTTGTTATCTTAAGATCCAAAGGGGTAAGGCTTTTTGCCTTAACAATCCCCCCCTATTTAATGATAACAAAACAATTACAAAGAGAGAAAAAAAAATACAACAGCATAGGTAGCAAACTCTTCTTCTTCATCTGCTGTTGATGGCTTCATTCTCATAGAAGACTTCTTGTTTGATGTGGACAAACTCTTCTCTGCTCTTGAGTTCATCCTTTCTACAATTTAGAACTGCAACAATCTTCTTTCTGAACCAAGAGTCTTCTTTCTTGGTGATCATCCATTTCAGTCCAACAAGGTGACTGATTTGAGCTCTTGGAAGATCTTCTTCAGAAATGAAGCACTCTCTATCCTATGAGTCAGTATACATATATCCAGAAGTTGGATATATGACACTCTTTTGATCCTGAAAAACAAGATTAGGAGGAAGAGGGTACTTAGTAAGGTACTTGTATGTATGAAGGCATTCTGGTCTGTTGTTTGAGTAAGCTTCAGTCATCACATTGAGTGTTCTATACTCTATTTCATGAAGCAATTCCTTCTCATAACATACTGCAGCTACTGCACAGATCTCATCCAAGACTATTTGATCATAAGTTGATTTCTTTGGAAGCTCTTTGATCAGTCTTGTGATCCTCACCCAGTCTTGAAGACCAATTCTTTGAATATCATGAATAAACATCTTCATGGGAGGACTGGTTAAGCCAGTACAAGTGATAGTGATTCTTCCTTCTTTGAGCTTCACTTTTACTTTATTGACATCCAGATTCAACCAATGTATCCCCCTTATATTTGGAAATGTTTTGGTCCTCAAGAACTCCTTCCTTTCCTCCTTATACTGAGTCCTAGCAGCAACCATATTCCAATAATGTTGAATATGGTCTGGACCCTTTCTTGAGATTCTATGTGAAGGACCAGGAGTATCAATATCTGGGTCAGATTCTGGTTCAACTTTGATTCCCAACTCTTGCTCATATAAAAATCTTTCTTGTTCTGCACAGAGTTGTTGAAAAGTCAGTCTTGGACCCTGCTTGGTATCACTATCCAATGTGTGAACAGGTCTTCTTTGTCTTGTTACCAAAGGAGCAGATTCCTCACTTGATTCAGAAGAAGTAAGAACTGCATTGATGGGTCTTCTTGATAATGAACTCCTTCTTCTAATCACCAGATTTTCTGGTTCTTCATCATCCGAGGATGATGATGAAGAACTTTCTTGTTCTACCAGATTTAGTGCATAGTTCACTAAATCTGGTTCTTCATCTTCATCATCAGCAATAGGCCAGATGAAAGGCCTATATACCACAATTTGCAAGTTATTTTCTTCTAGAACAGGTGGCTCAGTGTGAGTCTCCCCCTGAGCAGATGGCTCAAGTGGATTTTGAACTTGTGATGCTGACCTAGTTCTTTGTCTTCTTCTTTCATAATGAATCTCGAATTGGCTCAGTATAAGGACTTTGCTGATGTTGTTGTTGTTCTTGTTGTGGAGGTTGGTCTTCATTCAATCTTCGTCTTTTCTCCCCTGAGCAGATGGCTCAGGTTGATCAACCTCAGTATCTCTTTGTCTCTTCTCCCCCATATTGTTATCATTGGATGGGGAGGGAAGAGGATCAGTATCACCACCCATGTCCCCTTGTTGTTCTTCAATGGTAGGGGATGGCATGGGCTCAGTCGTAGCTTCAGTATCACCCTCAGTATGGGCATGGGAGGTGATTGTTCAGGATCATCATCTCCTTCTCCTTCTGCATTATGTCCACCATGTGAAGATGGTGAAGGGGATGGAGGCTTATGTTGTTGTTGTAGTAGTGAGACTGACTGTTTGATGGAGTCAATGTCCCTACTCATAGTGTCCATTCTGGCCAAGATTGTATTCTGAGTGTGTTGAATGGCCAGAATATTTTGCATGATTGCTTGCAGAGTCACTTGTTCTCCTGCAGCCTGAGATGCTGGAATACCCTGCATAGATGGTGCTAAAGAAACAAAAAATATAAAACTGGTTAGAGAGAAAGGTTTATCAAATAGAATTGTGGTGTTGTTTAACTCTATAATCATATAAACAGAATTTGTGAAGTCTGTATTTCATCTGGTTTAAGATGAGATATTGTGGACTTGTGCATAGCATGTGTAAGAAGATTTTAGTAAAAGTGTGTGTGTAAATTTAAGTAGCTCAGTATAGGATAAGTCACATTTACTAAAAGGTTTGGGTTTGGGAATTCGAAGCCTGGGATGTGCTTCTTGTTATTTTCAATGTTTACCACTCGGTATTAGAGTGATAACAGAAATGTGGCTAAACCCCATGGAAAATTTTTGGCTTTTGTGGCTTAAGGGTTTTAAATCATTTCTTGAATTATGCTACCCAACTCAAAAATAAGTTGGACATAATTCAAGCAGCACCAGTGGGTGTCAGTGTGACATCAACCACCATTGTCTCTTTAAATGTTGAGACAACTGTGGACTGGCAATGATCAAGTGGAAGTGCTCAGTATATGAATTTTGCATAGCAGCAGTGGGCTAGCTATGTTGGCCATAAAAGGATATATATTTGAAAGATCGTTTGAGACTTTGGTCAGTATTGAGTTGGTACTGGCCAATACTTAGTCTCTATTTGGGAATGAAATATATATATATAGAAGTTTAAAGGCTTTTTAGAAATTCATACCTGAGACTATGTCAGATTCCCTTCTAGCATCGGCAGAGGTCGGTGCAGGATCATGTGATTGTTGATGTGCAGTACCAACATCTTCAATACCGACCCTCTGTTCATGCTGGGCACCTTCCAGTGTAGTTTGCTCATATAGAATTTCCACATCAAGAGGAACATGAGGTTCCTCAATTGGTTGAGCAGTTTGAGTTGGTTCTTGGCCTGGAAGGTCAGCGGTAGCTGCAACAAGATTTTGTTCTTGAAGAGATGCAGTTAATGATGGAACATTTGCAGGCTGCACCTCCTCAGATGATAACACTCCCATGACGACTGGAGAGAGTTGTCTTCTTCTTCTTCTGAGTACAAGTTGTGTGGCTTCGGTCGACTCAGTATGAGACACATGTTGTTGAGTCGGTTCTTGAACCTGTGGAACATCCTGCACATCCTGCATCTCAACATCTTGACCAGCATGTTCTCCATTACCACTATTATCATTATCATCATCATCATCATCATCATTGTCTGATTCAGTATCAGACATATCTGCTTCCTCATTGATGTGTTCTTGAACAATGGCCCACATATAAGGACTCAGTAGAGGCTCTCCTTGTCTTGGCCTGTAAAAGAAGATCTTCTCACTAAGAGGAGGAAGATCAACCCTTGGACTGTGAAACTCATCATAAGAATGTGTGGGCATTGAGTGTTGAAAGATGAGTGATAAAAATCTGCAGAAAGGGACATTACATTCCCTTGTGTTAGCCCGAACCAAAGTAGCTAATTCATTGAAAATGAGCCTAGCATAATCAATGTTCCTTCCATAGTACAGAGCATGTACTATTTGCATCCCAAATTCATTTATTTGGTCCAAAGCACCCGTCTTGTGAGTCATGCACCGAATTATTGTTGTAATGAGAATACCCCACATAGGACCAAATTCGTTTCTTTTGATGATTCCCGTTGTTCCTCTTCGACCCAAAAATGGCAATACTGAGCGTGCCTCTGATCGATCGACGAATGGGTCATACTGAGCTTGTGCTGGAAGCCTCAGTGTTTCACGAATGATGGCAGTAGAAACAAATGCTCTTCTTTGATCCCTAATTACCCACCCAGCAATCATATCTGAGAATCGAGTGTGGCAGAGTATCAAAACTCGCATAACATTTCTGGGTAAATTGCTCGAGGAGACAAGGTCAGTGCACGAGCAATTGGGCAATGCTTCATAAAAGTTACAATGTTTGTGAATTCTTGGCATACCCAGGCTTGAGGAATAGTGAAATTTGCTGTGATGTTGTTCCTCGCAAACCTGGGTACTTCATCATTTCGAAATTTGATTTCCGATTCAACTTCTGGAGCAACGAAAGTGTAATTCGCCATCTGTGATTTTGATTTGAAAGTGTTTGCTTGCTAATAGAAAGTGAAATCGTTAATCGCAGAGAGAATTGAAAATGAAAGAAAGAAATAACAGTTAAAAAATTTGAAGTAAAAAAAACGGTTATTTACAAGTGATTGAAAGATAATTAAGGTATTGGGAAGTTAAACCGGCTGATTTGACTGCCTTATCCTGTGCAAACGATAACTTTCCTATTAAGAAAGGTTACCGTTCGGCAGTATGAGGGTTAAGCTCAGTGTAAACGCCGTCATACTCCAATACCGAGTTTAAAAAAAAAAGTAATTTAAAATTTTTTTAAAAATATAAAAACAATTAATTTACTCTTGAAATTAATTAAAAAAATAAAAATTTTAAATTTTGATGATAACAGACGAGTGATACTGAGTGGTCAGTATCAGCAGGAGTAATACTGAGCTCTCAGTTTTAAAGAAAATTAAGAAAGATCAAGGATTCAGCATACCTAATTGTCCTAGTAAATACATAAACATTTCCTCAGGAAGAGGTTTAGTAAATACATCGGCCAATTGTTTATCTGTTGGTACAAAATCTACCTCAACTTTACCTTTTTCCACATTATCTCTAATAAAGTGATGTCTGATATCAATGTGCTTAGTTTTGGAGTGATAGACTGGGTTCTCTGTGATAGCAATAGCACTCTTGTTATCACAATGAATTGGAGTCTTTGTAAAGTTGAACCCATAGTCCAATAGTTGATACTGCATCCATAATAATTGAGCACAACAACTTCCTGCAGCAACATACTCTGCTTCTGCTATGGAAGTGGCTACCGAATTTTGCTTCTTGGATGACCAACCTACTAGTCTTCCACCTAGGAATTGACATCCTCCACTTGTGCTTTTTCTATCCAATCTACAACCTGCAAAATCTGCATCCGTGTACCCTTCAAGGGCAAAGTTTGAATCTTTGGGATACCAAAGACCCAGGTTAGGAGTACCTGTAAGATATCTAAAGATGCGCTTAAATGCTTTCATGTGTGATTCTTTAGGATCAGCCTGATACCGAGCACACAAACATGTTGCAAACATGATATCCGGCCTGCTAGCAGTTAAGTAAAGTAAGGAACCAATCATACCTCGGTATGTGGATTGACAAACTGGTTTACCAGTTTCATCCTTACTTATTTTATCCTGAGTACCCATAGGAGTATGCATGGAAGACAAGTTTTCAAATTTGTATTTCTTTAACATGTCATGCACATACTTACTTTGATTTATAAAAGTGCCATCAGGCTTTTGTTCAACTTGTAAACCCAGAAAATAAGTAAGTTCTCCCATCATACTCATCTGATACTGAGTTGACATTATCTTAGCAAACCAGTCACACATTGACTTGTCAGTGGAGCCAAAGATAATATCATCTACATATATCTGAATGAGTAAGATGTCAGTACCTTTCCTTTTTGAAAATAATGTTTTATCAATTTTACCTCTTGTAAATTTATTTTCAATAAGGTACTCAGATAGGGTATCATACCAGGCTCTTGGAGCTTGTTTGAGCCCATATAGAGCTTTATCAAGCTTGAAAACATAATTAGGAAATTTAGGATCAACAAAACCTGGTGGTTGTTTAACATAAACTTCTTCTTGTAGTTTTCCATTTAGAAAAGCACTCTTGACATCCATCTGATAAACTTTGAAGTTCTTAAAAGCTGCATATGCAAGATACAACCTAATAGCTTCAATTCTTGCAACTGGTGCAAAAGTTTCATCATACTCAATGCCTTCTTCTTGCCTGTAACCTTGAGCAACCAACCTTGCTTTGTTTCTGATGACAACACCATCCTTGTCCATCTTGTTTTTGAAAACCCACTTAGTACCAATAATAGTTTTGCCAGTAGGAGGTGGTACTAAGTTCCAAACTTTGTTTCTCTCAAACTCTGTGAGCTCTTCTTGCATAGCTTCTACCCAATCTTCATCTAATAAAGCTTCATCAGCTTTTTTTGGTTCAATGGTAGATAGAAAGCTTGAGAAGAAACAGAAATTTGCAGTTGCTTGGGGTGGAAACTCTAATTTTCTTCTTGTTTGGACACCTTCTTCCATAGGACCAATAATGTTTGAGTGTGGATGGTCTCTGTGTTCCCTTAAATTGTTCCATAAGGGAGCATGTGAAGTAGGATCAACACTATCTTGTTGATTGGGTGTGTTGTGTGTCTGATACTGAGTGGAATTCTGGTCAGTATTAGACACCTGAGGTTGCTGTTCAGCTTCATCTTGCAGAGATGAGGTGGATTCTTGTGAAGTGTTGGATGTTTCACCTTCTTCATATGTAGAGTGGTTCAGATCATTAGTTGGAAACTCAGTGTGAAGATTCTCTGTTATGGGAGCCTCAGTATTAGTCACAGTAGAGTAAGACTGAGTTCGAACTTGATCAGTTTCATTAAACATATTAGGAATAAAATGTGGATGAAACTTGGGCTCTTCAGCAATGGAGTTTTCTGGATTGCATAGAATATCTATGCCACTTATGTCTTCACTTGCCGATGTAGAATGCTCATTCTGATCTTCATCAAATGTGACATGAATGGATTCTACAATCATCTTAGTTGAGATGATATACACTCTGAAGGCTTTAGAGTGTGGAGAGTAGCCCATGAACACACCTTCATTTGCTTTGGGAGCAAATTTATTGAGATTTTGTTTTGTACTGAGTACAAAGCATTTACTCCCAAAAATGTGGAAGTATTCCACATTAGGAATCTTGCCATTATATAACTCATATGGAGTCTTCAGATGTCTCTGGACTATAGTGGCTCTATTCTGAGTGAAGTTGGCACAATTTACAGCTTCAGCCCAGAAACTCAGTGCCAGTCCAGCATGGCATAATAAAGTTCTTGCAGCTTCAATTAGTGTTCTATTCTTTCTTTCTACAACACCATTTTGTTGTGGTGTGTAGGCTGCAGAGAAGTTTTGAATGATTCCTTTTTCTTCACAGAAATTGGCTAATACTGAGTTCTTAAACTCAGTACCATGGTCACTTCTAAGTTGCTTGACCTTGTTGCCTTTTTGAAGTTCCTCTCTTTTTATGAAGGCAATGATTTCTTTTGTTGCATCTGACTTAGTCTTGAGGAAGATGACCCAAGTATATCTTGAGAATTCATCAACTAAGACTAGGGTATAGATCTTTTTGGCCAAAGATGGCTTGCTGATGGGGCCAAAAAGATCCATGTGTATCATAGTAAGAGGTTCATTAATGGAATGATTGACTTTGGACTTGAAAGAACTCTTCTTCTGCTTGCCCATTTCACATGCTGAGCATAACTTATCTTTTGAATAAGTAATAGTGGGCAACCCTCTCACCAGTTTCTTCATACTGAGCTCGTTGATATTTCTAAAGTTGATGTGAGAGAGTTTCTTGTGCCATAGCCAATGCAATTCTGGCTTGACTTTAGAAAGCAGGCATACTCGAATAGTTGGGTCTATTTCAGATAGGTTGACCACATATACATCTTTTTCTCTTCTAGCAATGAGTACAGGCTGCCCTTTATCATTGTAGATGATTCCTGCAACCTTCCTGAATCGAGCTTCATTGTCATCATCACACATCTGGCTGATACTGAGCAGATTGTGTTTAAGACCCTCTACATAGGCAACTCTTTTAAAAGTTATGTTGCCTGCCTTGATCACACCATAACCTCTTGTCTTTCCCACCGAGTCATCTCCAAACTTAACAGAAGGACCCTTCTCTGGAGTATAATTTAGAAGGTACTCCATACTGCCAGTCATGTGTCTTGAGCACCCACTATCTAAGTACCATTTTCTGTCACCCTGCACAAGACACACAATAAGAATTAGTTCCTTTTAGGAACCCATTTTTGAATGGGACCTTTGGTGGGAAAACAGATTTTGATTTGATCTCTTTGTTTGGAGAGGTCAGTATCACTTCAGGGGAAACTTTAGAAGTTTTCTTTGGTGATACTGACTTAGTTTCTCTCCTTTTCTTTGGTACTGAGTACCTAGGACTTGAGAGACCAGTCCAGCATTCATCTCCCTTATGACCAGTATGATGACATCCATAACATTTTCTAGGTCTATTTCGAAACATATTTTCATACGGTATTTTAGAAAACTGTTGCACTTTTGGTAGATCAGTATGAGTAAGTTTTGCAAACTTTTTACTTAAAACTTTAATCTGATAACCAAGTGTTTTTAAAACGTTATTTTTGTCATTTTTAATAGGTGTATTAACATTGTTTTTAACTGGTTTAGGAGGTGAAGGATCTGGTTGCTTCTTTTTATTTGGCAGAGAAGTCTTGCTAATATTATTAGTGGTAGACTTCTTGTCTCTGCCAACTAAGGACCTAGTTGAAGTTGTTTTCTGTTTTTCATGTTTTGAAGAAACAACTTTAACAGGTCTTTTAGATGTCTCAGTATATGATGTTCCTGTTCCTGCAACTTCTGAATTAGATGAAACATTTGAGATAGAGGTAATCTTATTATCATTATGTAATTCAAAAGTTATTCTATTAAATAATAATTCAAAAGGTGGAACAGCAGAAGTGTCTTACTCAGCTATTGGGAGCTCAGTATCAGACATTTCTTTCACAGGAAATTCAATACTGATTTCTTGTAGCTCAGTATAGCACTTCGAGCAGATGGAGGGACCAATAGGTTTTTCTAAAATTTCATTTTCCTCATCATCTGACTCAGTTTGACATCCAACTTCACAAAAAGTTTTAGCTTTTATGAATTTAATAGGGTTCATATTTGAAAACTCTTAATATAAATCAGCAAAATTGTTCCTATTTTTAAATTGAGGATCAACACCAAGTGCAGCCCTCACATTTTCTGGGAATTGTTGATTTAAACATTTATTTAATTTTATAGAAGCATTTCCCCAAGATTTACACTGTTTTTCAAATTTTTCTTTTTCAAGTTTGTGTAAATGAGCTTTATCAGCTAATCTTTGGTTAATGTCCTTTAAATCTGAAAAGTTTAGTTCTAAATCTTTATACTTTGCTAATTTATCTAAGTTTTCATTATTTACCCTTTCAAGTTCTTGAATTGTTAATTTTAAAGCTTTTTCTTTTTGTACAGAAGTTTTAAGATCAACAATCATATACTCAAAAATCTTGGTTTTTTCATTCACTGAATAAGTTTGAAAGGAACTTACCTTGTACAACTGAGTGGAATCCTAATCAGTATGGACACTTATCCTCTCAGCCTCTTTGATATCCTTTTCAAAGGAGCTCTTCAAATCATCTTCAGTGAAAGCCATAAAGGCTTTATTCTCAATCTCTTCCTCATCATCACTTAAGTCTTCATCCATCCATGCTTCTGAGTAAAGTGCTTGATGAGGTGCTCCATTCCCTTCTGCCCTCTTGCCCTTGCTCCAATTCTTCAGCTTGACATATTTGTCTCTATACCTCTTTGCTCGGTATGCAATCTTGTCATTTTGGTCAGTCTCAGAAGACTTGGTATGACAATTTGCAGCAATATGTCCAGGCTTTCCACACCTATAGCAAAGACCTGATCTTGGATCAGTATTAGAAGAGCTAACACCAAGCCTCTTCTTTTTCAACTGATCCAGTTTCATAGACATAAGAGCCATTTGGGTTTCAAGCTCTTCTGCCTCAGCATCAGCAAGATCAACTTCTGGTTCTTCTTGCTCAGTTACAGTATATGCCTGTTGCACAACTAGAGCCATGCCAGTGGAAGCCTTGTCAGTTTTCTTCCAGTTGATCAGTCTTGCAGCATTGTTCTCCTCATGATTCAACATTAGACCATACAAAGTTTGAAGAGTGTATGACTCAATGTTGTTAGCAGCATTGACAGAGTTTGTCATGTCAAGAAATTATTGAGGAAGACTATCCATGAACTTTTGAACAAGCTCTCCTTCCTCTTTCACAATGCCTACACTGATTAAATCATGGATAACAGTATTGAACCTGTTATAGAGAGTGGTGATGTCTTCATTAGGAGTTGAGAAGAAGTTTTCATATTTCCTTCTCATGTTGCTTTTTCTTTGCAACTTCACCTTTGCTGTACCTTCATAGGTGACTGATAGGCTATCCCACATAGCCTTTGCTGTTGGCAATTTCATAATTGCATTAAGTATTTCTTTGGTAACAGCATTACCAATCACTCCCTTTGCTCTTGAGTCTAGACTGAATAACTGACGGTCAGTATCAGTCCAGGTATGTTTCAGTTTTGGAACTGTCCTTATGCTCTCAGGAGCATCTTCAGTAGCAGCAACAGGTTCCACAGTTTGTGGAATGATGGGACCATCATATAGTACAGTGAGCATCTCATGGTGAATAGATTCAAGATACCACTGAGCTTTAAGCTTCTATTAATGAAAGTCTTTTCCATCAAAGATGGGCACTCCCTTACCAGACATAACTGGTGCAATAATAGTAGACATTTTGGCTGCCAGGGTTATAGATCGACTAAATAAAGATTAATTTAGCCTGCTCTGATACCAGTTGTTAGGTCACAACACCCTGGTTTGGTGGTTAATTGATTAGATAATTATTACTTAAGACAAATATTGTATAAGAACAAGATATAAGTCAAATGTATAATTCAACTAAGTGTGGCATGTTGCGGAATAACAAGACCACTGATCAATTACAAAATGTATAGAAATGTAAAGTAAATTGGTGGTGTTCTCCTTTGCAAGATGATCTCAATTTATAATGATATAGAGATCTTACATAATGGGCAAAGGAGTAACCGAAGGACTAAACTAAGAAAATGACTAAGATCAAGGGATTTGATCTTAGTCCGTTACATAACAAGTGTAACTCAGTCCTTCTACTCAGTATCACTATCTGATACTGAGTACTGATACTGAGTTCCAATACTGGTCACTCAGTATCAGTCCTAAACTTAGCTATTTAATTCTACATATTACTCAAAGCTAGTCTAGGTTGTTTTGTTATCTTAAGATCCAAAGGGGTAAGGCTTTTTGCCTTAACAGTCTTCATAATCTCATTCGTACTCACGTCATCGCCTCTAAACCTTCGACATTCGAAGATGTTGTCAACCGAGCTACGCGACTAACTGATGATGTTGTAAGGAGTGGTACGTTCAAGGAAAAAGTTGTAGTGGCAAGTAACCCTAAAACTTCTGAATCGTCAAGCAACGACAATGGTAAATGTTCCTACAACAATCAGCAAAGCCAAAAGGGAAACAAGTATCAGAAGACAAAGAACTATGCTGCGACCAACCAGAATAATCATGACAATCAGACTAATCAGTCAAACCAACAGTACAAGCAGTATGGTGGCAACAAACCTAAGTGTAACAAATGCAATTTGCATCATGATGGTAACTGTGAGAAGTGTTACAGGTGTGACCGCTGGGGTCATACTTATCGCGACTGCAGATATAATGTCCTCCCAAAGACTCCCCTGTGTTTCGAGTGTGGTGATCCTAACCACTACCGTAATCGTTGTCCTAAGCTCGACCACAATCGTGATAGTAATCGCAACAACAACAACAAAAACCGCAACAACAATCGTAATGGCAACAACAACCGCGATCGTCAAGCTGCACGTGGCAGAGCTTTTGTCATTGGTGCCCAAGAAGCTGTTGAAAATCCTAATACCGTTACCGGTACGTTCATCGTAAACAATCATTTCGCTTCTATTTTATTCGACTCAGGTGCCGACCTGAGTTTCGTGTCTGATGAGTTTAGCAAGAATCTAGATTGTGACCCAGAGAATTTGGCTATAGATTATGAGATTGAATTAGCTAACAGAAAGTTGAATAGATCTAGTGTAGTCTACAAAAATTGTGTGTTAGATCTAGACAGCCATTTATTTGATATTGACCTAGTACCAGTAGAATTAGGTAGCTTTGATATAGTCGTTGGTATGGACTGGCTATCTAAGAATCATGCTGAAATTATGTGCTACTCTAAACAAATTCGAATCCCATTAGCAAACAAAGAAACATAAATAATTTCTGGTGAACAAAGAAACAACAATATTAAAATCACAAGCTCTTTAAAAGCCCAAAAATATCTTCGCAAGGGATATCAATCATTCCTTGCACATATTATTGATAAATCATCCAAAGATCGTAAGATCGAGGATATCCCCATTGTTCGTGATTTTCCCGGCGTGTTTCCTGATGAACTGCCTGGACTACCTCCTCCTCGACAAGTTGAATTTCGCATTGATTTAGTTCCCGGTGCTGCACCTATCGCTCGTGCACCTTATCGTCTTGCACCTTCTGAGATGCAAGAACTTTCTTCTCAATTACAAGAACTCATTAACCTTGGTTTCATTCGACCGAGTTTCTCGCCCTGGGGAGCTCCGGTACTTTTCGTCAAAAAGAAAGAGGTTCGATGAGAATGTGCATCGACTATCGTGAGCTAAACAAAGTAACAATTAAAAATCGTTATCCTTCTCCTAGAATCGATGATCTTTTCGGCCAAGTTCAAGGATCTAGTTTCTATTACAAGATTGATCTGCGTTCAGGTTATCACCAATTGAAGGTACGTGATGAGGATGTACCCAAGACCGCATTCAGAACTCGCTATGGCTATTATGAATTCCTCGTAATGCCATTTGGTTTGACCAATGCACCAGCAGTATTCATGGACCTCATGAATAGAGTGTGTAAGCAATATCTCGACAAATTTGTCATTGTCTTCATAGATGATATTCTCATCTATTCTCGAACAAAATACGATCATGAAGAACATTTGAAGATCATACTCGAGATGCTGGAGAAGAAGAAGTTGTATGCATAGTTGTCCAAGTGTGAATTTTGGCTTCGTGAAGTCCAATTTTTAGGCCATGTCATTAACGAAGAAGGTATTCATGTTGATCCTGCCAAGATTGAAGCAATAAATGTTAAGGCAAAAAGCCTTACCCCTTTGGATCTTAAGATAACAAAACAACCTAGACTAGCTTTGAGTAATATGTAGAATAAAATAGCTAAGTTTAGGACTGATACTGAGTGACCAGTATTGGAACTCAGTATCAGTACTCAGTATCAGATAGTGATACTGAGTAGAAGGACTGAGTTAAACTTGTTATGTAACGGACTAAGATCAAATCCCTTGATCTTAGTCATTTTCTTAGTTTAGTCCTTCGGTTACTCCTTTGCCCATTATGTAAGATCTCTATATCATTATAAATAGAGATCATCTTGCAAAGGAGAACACCACCAATTTACTTTACATTTCTATACCTTTTGTAATTGATCAGTGGTCTTGTTATTCCGCAACAAGCCACACTTAGTGGAATTATACATTTGACTTATATCTCGTTCTTATACAATATTTGTCTTAAGTTATAATTATCTAATCAATTAACCACCAAACCAGGGTGTTGTGACCTAACAATAAAGAATTGGGAAGCTCCAAAGGCCCCAACCGAGATTAGACAATTTCTTGGTCTAGCCGGTTATTATAGAAGATTCATCGAGAATTTCTCCAAGATAGCCAAATATTTGACAGTGTTGACACAAAAGGATGAGAAATTCGTGTGGGGTGAAAAGGAAGAATCTGCCTTCCAAACCTTGAAAACCAAATTGTGTTCCGCGCCAATCCTTTCTCTCCCTGAAGGAACCGAAAACTTCGTAGTCTACTGTGATGCTTCACATCAAGGCTTAGGCTGTGTGCTGATGCAGAACAACAAAGTGATCTCCTATGCCTCTCGACAACTGAAGATTCACGAGAAGAACTACACCACTCATGATCTTGAGCTTGGTGTTGTGGTGTTTGCGTTGAAGACTTGGAGACATTACCTCTATGGTACCAAGTGCACGATATTTACCGATCATAAAAGTTTACAACATATCTTCGACCAAAACGAACTCAACATGAGACAAAGAAGGTGGGTGGAGTTAATGAACGACTACGATTGTGAAATCAAATATCATCCAGCTGGTAAAGCCAATGTCGTGGCTGATGCCTTAAGTCACAAGGAGCAACCTAAACCTCGTCGAGTTCGAGCCTTGCCTATCTCGATCCAAGCTAATCTTTCCTTCCAAATCCATTCTTTTCAAGTTGAAGCATTGAAGACCGCGAACGTGAAGAACGAATCTCTTCGTGGTATGGAGAAACAATTGGAAGCCAAACCTGATGGAACTCTTTATTCCATAAACCCCTTATGGGTTCCAAACCATGGTAATTTTCGCATGAAGATTCTTGATGAAGCTCATAAATCAAATTATTCTATTCATCCCGGTGCTGACAAGATGTACAAAGATATCAAGGAATTGTATTGGTGGCCAAACATGAAGAAGGAAATTGATGTGTATGTCAGTAAGTGTTTGACTTGTTCAAAGGTGAAAGCAGAGAACCAAAAACCGTCTGGTCTACTACAACAACCAGAGATCCCCGAATGGAAGTGGGATAAAATAACTATGAATTTTATAACCAAGTTGCCTCGTACTTCTAGTGGTCGTGATACAACTTGGGTAATTGTCGATCGATTGACCAAATCTGCTCACTTCATCCCTATCAAAGAGACCGATCAGATGGAAAAGCTTACAAGAATTTACTTGAAAGAAGTCATATCTCGGCATGGTGTGCCAATCTCTATTATTTCCTGATCGTGACAGTCGTTTTACCTCTCGCTTTTGGCAATCATTGCAAAAGTCTCTCGGTACTCGCCTCGATATGATTACTGCTTATCATCCCCAAAAACTGACGGTCAAAGTGAAAGTGAAGGGTTTCATTAACACTGATTGACCACTTGGGTCAACCTCCTAGATCACTTGGTTCGAACCACACTGACCAAGAACATGAACTTGTTCTTGACCGGTTAAAACCAACTAGCTAATTTAATCCCTAAATGCGGAACTGAGATTAAACCTAATCCTTAAACCCTAAAGGATTGGGATCTTGGAAATCTAGATTAGATTAACAATGAAAGAAACCTTGTACGAAAACCCGAACACACACACACACTTGTGTGTAATTCGACAACTACCAAAAACCCTAGGGTTCTTGGTTGGTTTCGGTCGAACAAGAGGAGAGGAAGAAAGAGTGTTCCATGAATCATACCTTGGTTAATGCTTAAGATAAATCAACTGATGATGAACACGACGAGCGATCTTCTAGTTGATCCTTGTAATGATCTTGGATCTTCAAGACTTGAAGAACACGAAGAACGAAGAACGAAGAACACCAAGATCTTGGTGCTTCTCCTATTTGGCCGAAACAAGGGAGAGGGAGGGCTAGGGTTTCGGCTTTGTGGGTGTAACATAATAAGGGATCCCCAGGCCTTCTATTTATAATCAAAGGACTTTCACTTAGGGCCCTTCTAGTTTAATTAAGATCAATCTCTTAATTAAACTTATCTTTTACACATTAAACCCTTATAGTTTATCTAGTTATTATTGTTACACTTAATTATTAAATGTCTAGTATTATACACTCAATATTTCGGTACCCATATACACGAAATATATTCTTGTATTTATACTTTTAATAATTGATTATATAATAAACTTTATATAGTCTAAACAATAATATTATCCAATTACTATATGATTTAATAGCTTTAAATCATATTATGGATAATCTATAATTAACACATTGTATATTTACTCAACTAGTAAATGTACAAATACTTGTATTAATTAGTTAGTTAAACTAATCTAGTAATAAGTCAAACTTGACTTAATACTTAACTTGATTCATAAATGACTATTATGAATCAATCCTCTTCCAAGTATCATTACATATCTTACTCGTATTACATGCACTCACCGGTGTGACCCTTAAGTGTTTCGTAGGCATGGATGTATCATCATAGGTTGACTAACTTTGCACATAAATCCTTCAGACTCCCACTTGAGCAAGTTTGTAACCTTTGTCTTAATGATACGAGCTACAGTGGCCTTCTAGATGGGCATGTAGGTATCTAACCCCATAAAAACAGATTACGTAACCCAGGTATAGTTTCTTGAAAAACTCTTTAATAGCGTCTCCTAGTAAAGAACACTCTGTCTCTACTTCTTGGGCAACTATGTTAGGTTTATCCCTTGCAGCACGCTATTTGTGATAACGAATACGAGCATGGTAGAAAATATCAACTCCTGTATTCGAAATCATTTAATGACTTCTTGATTCAAACTGTTGTGATAAACGACAAAGAACAAATCAGTTCGTTTGGCTATGGCCATGCACTTTCCAGTTATCATCATGTCAAAGGACCTATAAATATCTCTCCTAGGAAGGAGGTGCAATTACCATCTTGTTATATTTCGATTCAAAATACAAATTCCTTTGTACCCAGTAAAGCCTCGTATGACAACCATATTTCAGAATTGTCTAAGACGAACCAAAGCACATTAGTCAATGTATCCCAAACCAAATACCTCAGGCTTAAGGACAATCCTAGTGAATAATACTTTTGAACTTTTCAACCACGAAGTATTATCACGGTGGTCAATCCAATATTCGTCGAGCTCCAACAGAATATCACCGATATTTGGTTTACACAAAACTTGTGTAGCTATCTTCGAAGAACTTCGAATCTACCACCAAATACCGCGATGACGTTAACATCCCATCAAGGTTCCCACCAAGACGAGTACTCACGGATTTATATCTTTTTGAATAAATATACTTTTATTCATGGATGTTTGTAAAACATACAAATTCTGAATGATAATGATACTAACTCATGTATTATTCCTCACTGGACACAGATACTGAATTATTATTGGATCATTACTTATTATTTGCGTTTGTGTTGATTGCTCAATGACTCCTTAATTGTAACTTTTATCACTAATTACAATTAGTCATTTCTATTAAACTAAAGACATAGGACGAGTATTTACGAATACTATTACTTTTGTCTTTGCTAGATATTGTTCGTGCAATATTTAGAACATATTCTAGTCTTGCCTTTTTGTATGATTCGGTAAAAACATAGGAGGATTGGAAAAATTACTCCTTTAGTTTCTTGAATCTATAAAACTTTCCTTGTAACTAAATCTCTTTTAGCTACTTGATTTGTAGATATTCTTACTAGTCAAAGAAATTCCTTAAATGATTGACTTGTTCACAGGAGTGTGTACATCCTATTAGATATGCAATAATTAATCACAAGGCTTGTGATCATGCTATTAGGCTTGCAATAATCTAATTACTGATCATTTATTTCTCTTAACTCTTTGGCTAACGACTTGGTAAAACCTTGTTGTTAATGTCCTAACTAACTTACTATATTTATCAGTACCTCTAGCGAATATGTTAGTCATAGCTCCCACTAACTTTTATGGAAATTAAGCATCACTTAAACTACTTCTTTTGACCTAGTCAAAACTTATAGTTTAATCCTTCGAGAATTAATCAATTATCAAAGTCATCCTTTGGATTTTGCGAATATCCAACATTCTTGATAAGGGAATCATGACTCTCATTGATTATTGTATCTAATAAGTGTGAAATACTTGAAACGATACTTGCAATTCTTAAGTGTATTAGTATCTGTTAAGAATCTTATTTAATGCCAAAGTCATTTCTTGGATTTCTCAAATATCCATTATTCCTATTAGGGAATTATGACTTGATTATATATTGTATTTATTACAAGTATAAAAGACTTGCAATAATACCTTTTAATTCTTAAATACTTTAATATAGTTTGTCCCCTTTAAGAGTTCATTTAATGTCTAAGTCATTTCACTTGGATTTTACGAATATCCAATTATTCTTATTAAGGAATTATGACTTCATTAAATTCCTTTATTACAAGTATAAAAGACTTGTAATAATACTCTTTAAAGTCTATCTTGATTATATCCAATATAATCATACTATATTAATACTAACACTTTAAAACTTACTATCATAAGTAACCATTACTTAAGATGTTTTAAACTAGGTTCAATAACTTTTGAACCTTATGCTTTTCATAAAATCTCTTAAATACTTTAGAAGAAAAACATCTAATTTCTAGTATCTAAGTATTGAGCTTCTAAAACATTACTCATACAACAATCAAACAAGTATAAAACATGAAATATAAAGTAAATCAAAACTTGACTTACAAAGTCATAAAACCTTGACTAGTGTAATTATCACACATGCACACACATAATATAATTCAAACATAGATTCTTATTAAAACAAAAGAAAACTTGTTTTAACATAATAAAAAATTATCCAACAAAAAATGAAATTGTTTTACTGAATCCATAAAATACTGAATTATAAAAAATCTTGGTGCTCGTGGGATCATCACCATCTCATGTTGGTCATCATCACTTTCCATCTCCTCCTGCAATAAACGATTGCAAAAGTTAGATTACTTGTAATGTACTTTACAAGTATCTTAAAAGTGATTAAGAATTGTGGTTGTGTTACCTGAGGAACTTGCGTTTCCTCCATCACCACTTGCACTCTTTGGACAATTTCTTTTCCAATGCCCAGCCTCACCACACTTGAAGCACCGATTCTCGGTCCTCGCTATGTTAGGCTTAAACTTCTTGACCTTTTGTTTGACACTTTTACCATTTGGCACTCCTTGGTTAGGATTGGTTTTACCCTTTCCTTTGCCACCATGCCCTTTTCTCTTCTTGCCACCACCACTGCTATTACCGATCATTAGAACATCCTTAGATTTGGTCCCCAAACTCAATTCAGATGTCTTGAGCATGGAATGTAGCTCAGCAATGGATTTCTCCATATTATGCATATTGTAGTTGACCACAAAAGGCTTGTAGTGATCAGACAATGAATTGAGTATAGTGTATGTTGCCATTTACAACGGTATGGGGTGACCTTGTCTAGCAAGGTGATCCATGTGCCCTTTCATTTTCATGACGTGGGCACTCACCGGTGTTCCTTTGACCATCTTGCAAGAGTTGAAGGCTCGATTGATGTCGAACCTCTCAGTGCGAGCTTGCTCTTGAAATGAATCCCTAAGTTGCTGGATCATCTCAAATGCAGGCACATCCATAAGTCCCGCTTGTAGATCTGGACTCATGGTTGCGAGCATTAAATAGCTCACATCGAGCGCATCACTGACATGCTTATCATAAGCTTGCCTTGCTTCAGCTCTAGCATTAGCGGCATGGACATTAGGTACTGCTCTTTCCAAGACATACACTTTCTCTCATGCTCTTTCCAAGACATACACTTGCTCTTACCAGTTGAGAAAGTTTGACCCAGTCAACTTGTCTTTTTCGAGGATTGAGCGAAGTGAGAGATTGTTGGTACTTGTCATTGTGGTTGTTGCTGCCATCTACAAATCAAACCCAGTTTAATTAGTGATCATCAATAAACATTCTCTAAAATATATTATAAACCCATAATTAATATTTTAGGCCTAGGATCCATATGTCACATTCTCGCCGCAAGGTTTGGGCACTTCCCGACGAGACATGCTATTTCTGGTAGGTAACATCCTTACCGATCGTATCAAGACTTGACAGGATTCCTAGGGGTCGTAGAATCTTTAGACTTACAACTTATTACAACCTTGTACAATCTAATTGTACATTTCTAAGTTAGTAATAAAGTCTAGTAGGTTTATTCTACTCAAGTACGTTTTGGGCCGGGACTCCCGATTATCATCAAAGTAGATCAGACCATCTAAGACAGTGCGATGTTCTGCGCCGGGACTCCCGATTATCACAGAACCTTACGCACCCTAACACTCGCAATGATTTAAATCCATATCTAAGGTACTTTATCCTTACAATATGAATATCGTTGAACAAGTGAGGTGTTCCATTAGGTGGATAATACTTAGATCTAAGATTTTCTTGGGTTTGTTTAAGTTTTGAACTAAACTTAAACCTTATTCCAATCTTAGTCATTGTTTAAAATGTGTGACTTGTAGATTCAAGAAATCTACAAGACACCTTTTTAAATCTTAAGAACTTTTTCTTAAAACTTATAGTTTTAAGAATTTGCGCGCTTTATATGTATACCTAAAAAAGAGGTGTACAAAACGTATCACTAGATTTTGTGGAAAAACCTTATCTAGAATAAAACTTACTTGTTTTATCTTTTTTGAAAAACTTAAACTACTTATGTTAAACCTTTAATCCTTTTACGATTCATAAACTTGAATCATAAATCTAGTTTAACACATCTAGTTTTTCATATGACTAATAATGAAACTAAACATTTTTTTTGACTTACTAGATTCGACCAAAACTTATGTCTTGACGACACATTTATAAACTTTGTGATTTTCTTGTGTAGCTCCCACTAGCTCCAACAACCATGATGGAACTTGAGCAATCACAATCACCGGTCTATACTTGGTGAAACTAATAATCTTATTATATAAAGACTATATATAATAATTCTTAGTTTGTTTAAACCGTTCTTACATTTAACTTGAACTAGTTAAACATAGGTTCTAAAGTTATCTTTGTTATTTAACTTTGATCATTAATCTAGTATCTTACATGACTTGTAAAATACTTGTATCATACTTGTATAACTATCTAGTTATAATAACCTATAACTTTATACACCTTATAATACTAGTAGCTGGTACCCGCGCAATGCGGCGGCGGGTACCTTGCGACGAGCAAATGTTATTCGGTAGCAACATGTCATCTTTGATACTTTTGCGGCGGCGGGTACCCTATGGCGAGAATTGTTCGATAGCAACATGTCGCCTTTGATACTTTATTTTGAAAGCTAACATACCAACTTTGATGGTAGTAATTGTATTCAACATTCAAAGCAGCAACCGTAAATGATATGGTAGATTTTTTTAACCATATTAGCACTTTTCAGATTCAAGTGATCAGACTTTTCGATTTTCGCTTCTAACCAACACGTGCTCTCCCCTAAAATATTTGAGACGGAAATATGATAAGACTTTTAGCCTTTACTTAGAGAACCATAATATATACGCATTGGTTAAAACTTAAAGTTACTAAGTCGTTAACAATGCACTTCACCATATAGTACAGTTCAAAAAGAAAACTTCAAAAATGGACGAAATATAAATAAAAAAGTTTTCATTAATAAATTGATAAATAATCTTTAATACAAATTCTACTTTTAACAAGTTATTACAACACAAATACTACTTACATATACTAAACGGTAAATCTTATGCATACAAAAGCTAGATATCATCCTAGGTGACAGTTGACATGATACCGTAAAAATTATGGATGTGTACAATTCCAAAACTGGACCGAACTGGACTGAATTACAGGTTAAGTTTGTTTTCGGGTTAAAAATGGCAGAACCGAAAAGTGACATTTTTTCCAACAGCTACAAAATTGAGAGCAACATTACCTGCATCTGCTGCTATAAACAGCAAACCGTAAAGAAACAGTTTGCAATTTCCTGCATAAAATGCATTTCCTGGAAACTTCTAGATTCGAAGTTCTTCGAAGATAGCTACACAAGTTCTGTGTAAACCAAATATCGGTGATATTCTGTTGGAGCTCGACGAATATTGGATTGACCGCCGTGATAATACTTCGTGGTTGAAAAGTTCAAAAGTATTATTCACTAGGATTGTCCTTAAGCCTGAGGTATTTGGTTTGGGATACATTGACTAATGTACTTTGGTTCGTCTTAGATAATTCTAAAATATGGTTGTCATACGAGGCTTTACTGGGTACAAAGGAATGTGTATTTTGAATCGAAATATAACAAGATGGTAATTGCACCTCCTTCCTAGGAGAGATATTTATAGGTCCTTTGACATGATGATAACTAGAAAGTGCATGGCGATGCCCAAATGAACTGATTTGTTCTTTGTCGTTTATCACAACAATTTGAATCAAGAAGTCATTAAATGATTTCGAATACAGGAGTTGATATTTTCTAGCATGCTCGTATTCGTTATCACAAATATCGTGCTGCAATGGATGAACCTAACATAGTTGCCCAAGAAGTAGAGACAGAGTGTTCTTTACTAGGAGACGCTACTAAAGAGTTTTTCAAGAAACTATACCTGGGTTACACAAAGCTGTTTTTATGGGGTTGGTTACCTACATGCCCATCTAGAAGGCCACTGTAGCTCGTATCATTAAGCTAAAGGTTACAAACTTGCACAAGTGGGAGTCTGAAGGATTTATGTGCACAGTTAGTCAACCTATGATGATACATCCATGCCTAAGAAACACTTAAGGGTCACACCAGTGAGTGCATGTAATACGAGTAAGATATGTAGTGATACTTGGAAGAGGATTGATTCATAATAAGTCATTTATGAATCAAGTTAAGTATTAAGTCAAGTTTGACTTATTACTAGATTAGTTTATCTAACTAATTAATACAAGTATTTGTACATTTACTAGTTGAGTAAATATACAATGTGTTAATTATAGATTATCCATAATATGATTTAAAGTTATTAAATCATATAGTGTTGGATAATATTATTGTCTAATTAATTATTAAAAGTATTAAATACAAGTATATATTTCGTATATGTAATATACACGAAATATATATAAGTGTATAATACTAGACATTTAATAATTAAGTGGGATAATAATAACAACTAGTTAAACTACAAGGGTTTAAAGTGTAAAAGAATAAGTTTAATTAAGTATTAAACTTAATTAAACTAGAAGGGCCCTAAGTGAAAGTCCTTCTATTATAAATAAAAGGCTTGGGGTTCCCTTATTGTGTTACACCATTCCACACGAAAAGAACCCTAGCCCCTCTCCTAGTTTCGGCCGAACCTAGAGCAACACCAAGTCTTGGTGTTCTTCGTTCTTCGTTCGTTCTTCGTGTTCTTCAAGTCCTTGAAGATCCAAGTTCATTGCATCAACCAACTAGAAGGTTTCTCGTTGTGTTCATCATCAGCGGACTAACTTAAGCAAGATTAAGGTAAGTTTTGAGAAAGCCTTTTCTCCCTTCTCCCCTCTTGGACGAACTCGACCAAGAACCCTAGGGTTCTTGGTGATGGTCGATGAACACACACAAGTGTGTGTGTGTTCGGGTTTTTCGTACAAGGTTTCTTTCATTGTTAATCTAATCTAGATTTCCAAGATCCCAATCCTTTAGGGTTTAAGGATTAGGTTTAATCTCAGTTCCGCATTTAGGGATTAAATCAGCTAGTTGGTTTTAACCGGTCAAGAACAAGTTCATGTTCTTGGTCAGTATGGTTCGAACCAAGTGACTAGGAGGTTGACCCAAGTGGTCAATCAGTGTTAATTGAAACCCTTCATAACATACACATACAAAACAATTCATGGCACATACATGATCCCTAACGACTCTACTCAATTCTCCTTTATTAGGCATTTATTAAATCTCAATAGGTTCGCCAATGTTGTGACGAATCCACAACGCGTGCCCCTGCTCTCGCGCTCGTCCCAGCACCCCCTTCCAACATCAGTCCACTTGGTGCCCCGCAGTACCACGCTGACAGTCGTGAAGTGTACTTGGCTTACGCTGGGAAGAGTTGGCTATTTATAAATCTCAAATATAGTTAGTTAGTTTTATTAACGTGTTGACTCGTTACAACATGTACTTGAAGGGTTTCATTGATACTGATTGACCACTTGGGTCAACCTCCTAGTCACTTGGTTCGAACCATACTGACCAAGAACATGAACTTGTTCTTGACCGGTTAAAACCAACTACCTGATTTAATCCCTAAATGCGGAACTGAGATTAAACCTAATCCTTAAACCCTAAAGGATTGGGATCTTTGATATCTAGATTAGATTAACAAGAAAGAAAACTTGTACGAAAAACCCGAACACACACACAGCTTGTGTGTGTTCGTCGACCATCAACCAAAGAACCCTAGGGTTCTTTGGTCGAAATTCGTCCAAGAGGGGAGAAGGGAGAAAAAGTTTTCTCAAAACATAACTTGTTGTTTGCTTAAGATAGATCCACTGATGATGACTAAATCGAGTGATCTTCTAGTTGATCCTTGTAATGGACTTCAATCTTCAAGACTTGAAGAATATGAAGAACGAACGAAGAACACGAAGAACACAAGGCTTGTGTTCTTGTGTGTGTGTTTCGGCTGAATGGGGTACAAGGGGAGGGCTAGGGTTTCGTGTATGGTGATCAAGGAATAAGGGAACCTCATGCCTTCTATTTATAATAGAAGGACTTTCACTTAGGGCCCTTGTAGTTTAATTTAGTTTAATACTTAATTAAACTTATTCCTTTTCACTTTAAACCCTTATAGTTTAACTAGTTATTATTATCCCACTTAATTATTAAATGTCTAGTATTATACACTTATATATATTTCGTGTATATTACATATACGAAATATATACTTGTATTTAACACTTTTAATAATTAATTAGACAATAATATTATCCAACACTATATGGTTTAATAACTTTAAATCATATTATGGATAATCTATAATTAACACATTGTATATTTACTCAACTAGTAAATGTACAAATACTTGTATTAATAGTTAAACTGATCTAGTAATAAGTCAAACTTGACTTAATACTTAACTTGATTCATAAATGACTTATTATGAATCAATCCTCTTCCAAGTATCATTACATATCTTACTCATATTACATGCACTCACCGGTGTGACCCTTAAGTGTTTCATAGGCATGGATGTATCATCATAGGTTGACTAACTGTGCACATAAATCCTTCAGTACTCTTATAAAACTAACAGCTCAACATATATTATCTCATAGATATATAAACACACAGCACATCACAAATGCATAACAACTCATAATTAAATCTCAAGTACACAGATCATTCACATAATGATATGGTACTCAGCTCGGTTACTCAATATCCATATCTCAGTTCAGAATACGAGTATAGTAAACAACACATAACAATTATCACATTAACAAGTCAACTCAATCAATCAACAGTTCATGACATATAACTCGTAATCATGAATCAAATGTTAGTGCAAGTTTAGAGTGAGATCACTCACCTCAATAAACGTAAGCTCCTAGGAAATCCTCGGCACGTACAAGAGTCACCACTCAGGTCCTAGAAGGTCCTGCACCACATAATAAGACTCGGATTAAGACTCGGCTCAAAACTCGTATCAAAACATTATGCTAGAACCCGTCACTCCCACGACACTGCCATATCTCCCAACCCGTTGACCAAATTTACCCCAGATTTCTACCACGAAAACTAGACTCAGAATACTACAAAACACTCTCAAGTGGCTTCTGCCCAAAAACATACTCTAAGGGTCTCAAAACAGGCTCACAAAACAGAATAGATGCACAGGTAGAAATTCTGACAGCAGCTTCTTAAAATGGTCATAATAAAAACGGTAACTGCAATCAACAAGCCGTCTGCGGCACCGGAAAGAAGACTCATAAAACTAGACACCATCGCGGGCCAAAAATCCAGAAACTCATCTTAACCACGATAAAAACAGACCCGAACACAAACCACATAATCTGTCCAAAGATTCAGCTGGTTGTTAAAAACCCATTTTAGAACCCGTCACATCCCGAGGCACCCGACAGCCCCGAAACTCGTTTTAACTCAGAATCTCATTTTCATACACAATTCATGCCACATATATGATCCCTAACGACTCTACTCGATTCTCGTTTATTAGGCCTTTATTAAATCTCAATAGGTTCAACAATGTCGTGACGAATCCACAACGCGTGCCCCTGCTCTCGCGCTCGTCACAGCACCCCCTTCCAACATCAGTCCATTAGGTGCCCCGCAGTAACACGCTGACAGTCGCGAAGTGTACTTGGCTTACGCTGGGAAGAGTTGGCTATTTATAAATCTCAAATATAGTTAGTTAGTTTTATTAACGTGTAGCTGGTTGTTAAAAACCCATTTTACAACCCGTCACATCCCGAGGCATCCGACAGCCCCGAAACTCGTTTTAACTCAGAATCTCATTTTCAGAACCTTCTAATTAATTCTCTTATTATTAAACTTCTCGGTTTAAGAAAACCAAGAACCTTAAGGTTCGGTTTCCGTTTCACGATTCATAAAACGTCTCGGTTGTAAATAAAAGGTTTTACCCAAACCTAGACCCGACACTTACAAAAACAGTGATCAAAACCCGCACCTCAGTTCATGAAAATGATGACTCATAATTAGAAAACTAGAATTCCAAAAACGTGCTTGTGAAACCGATTAGATGTAAACAACGAAATTCGGGATCTCATACAATCGAACCCGAGATCTCGGTCCATCCTCGATTTGATCACACTACAACTTCTCAATTCCAATTGAAACAATCAATACAACCAAAAACAAAATAGGTACACTTTAATGATAAGGAAAACGGTTGAACCAAAAAACACCCTTAACAAAATTAACACTTATATTGAGATTACTCAATCCAATATACTCAACTATTTCATCAAAAACACAACTATATTAATAAAAGAAACGATATAAACAAACAATCAAAAACATTAAATAAGAGGGTTAGAGATTATACATTATGAACTATTCGCAAGGACTACCACTAATCGGCAACACCACCACCATATTAAGACTCAGTAGGAAAACACTTGCTTACTGCCTATGGTTTTATTCTCGCTGGACAAAAAGAACAAGGATTGAAAGCACCACAAAATTGAATTCCACCTCTTAAATGTCGAAATCCCCCCAAAGTAAACATCACGTTTTCTTCTGCCAAATAAATCCCATACAACTAATTGTGATACTTAGCTTCTTATCTACTTGATGACGTCACAACCCAAGACCACCAAATCAATTAATAATCTTTCACTAGTTGTAAAGGAGAACACACGCCTACAGGTTGTGTGTGTTTGCGCCGCACAAAGAACAACTCGACTCCCTTCCTTCTCAAATCTTGAGGCGAGCATAAGGATAATACAATGGGTTAGGGGTTTTAATTTGGGTTTTAACATAAGCATTAAGGTTAGGCCTCAAGCCCGCCATTTAAAAGCCCGGCAATGAAAGATTTAGCCTTGACTTTCGGCCGGCCCGACATAAAAGAATATCATTCAACTCTTATGATTGACTAACCGGTTTAGACCTGATACGCATTAAAATGTCTAACTATTATAAATAATTGTCTAACTATTTTCTTTTTAATTAATTATAATGCTAATTTAATATTAATCAAATTATTATAAATTTCAGGACACGCTCACACTCATTAAATAACCAAATAAAACCTGTAATAAAAATGAACCACCAAATTACTGGTCGTCTAAATAATACGAACCATCTAACTATATTTCCAAATAATATAAATTATTTATAGTCAATAAAACGTGATTAAAATATTATTATTTAATTGATACAAATTTCGGGCCGTTACAAAGTTGATGAAATTTATGGTTTTAAATTAATTCCAAAATAAATTACACAAATTCAAAATGTACGGAATTAATGACATGACCAAATAACATTCAAAGACGTCCTTAATTACCGTCACTACCATATATTTTAAGGGTCAGTAATAAAGGAGGCACCATCCGTTTAGAAATCTCCAAGTTTTACATTCCCTTATGTTGCAAACGTATTTATTAGTATTACACACAACTAAATAATTGTATTAAAGAATGCGGGTAATAAGTATTACAAATCAACACATTAAATGAATATTAATATCAACACATAATTAAAAACCTATTATATAAATTTAGCCTATCACTCCCAAAATAACATATTTCTATTTATTACCATTAGCATTAACATATTATAGTATTGGAAATGGAAATGAAAATTATTATACGGTTAAAACGGATATAAGTAGAAATTTAATAGTCTATATATAAAAACGTGTATAATAGTTAGTTATAAAATGTATTTTTGAGTTAAATATAGTTTCAGTTAGTATGTCAAATGTGGGGTTTTGGAAAGTATGTAGAGGCTTGATGATGGGGTGATACCGTAAGTTGGGTCGCTGAAAAGCATCCCCCACTGAAGGGATTTAATGAAGATAAAAAGACAAATAGTTAGAAGACAATATGAGGATTAGTTCATCAGATTGTGGGTAGATGAATCTGATCAGTTCGGATTTCCGTTACCCAGCTACACTATCTGATCAACCATCTGAAAAAACGATCAGTTTCCCGTGCGGAATCAGATACTGATCAACATATCAGATAGTTGTAGCAGGTTCAGCGCACACTTGACAATAACGCTGAACCATATGAACAGATACCTCTCTTAGCAAAATTCTTAGTGAAGGTCACTGAAGCTGAAAGCCATCTGAAGAAGCGTGAGTATCCGAAGACTCATGGCGATCTGAAGCGTACAAATGCCTGAAGTTTCAGTGTCACAGAAAGAAACAAGTAAAGCACAAGTTAGTGTGTCGCCGATAAAGGGAATATTATGCAAATCTTCTAGAAGATATCGGCGATCACAAGACGACAGAAAAACTGTCAGAATTCTGTTAGTAGTGCTCGTCGCATGAAATATCCTCTGCACCAATGGAATTCTCAAACATGGATTCGATCAATCATTCCTTTGGCACCACATTTCCCAAGGCTATAAATTGTGGACTTAGCGATCGAATTCGGTGTGCACCCAACAAGTCTGCACGCTGCTAAAATCTTCCCATACTTTATTCTTTGAGAAGAGTGTAAACAACCAGTAATACCTTAGTTACTTGATTTGAAAATTGAATATCTGTAATGACGGTATCTGGTCTTGTGCCTGATCATTTGTTGATCAGAACTTGTTTTAGATAGTACCTGTTATTGTTAATTTCCTGCAAGTAGTTTAGTTAGGATTTGTTCTTATCTTTTCCGCAAACTACTTGATGCTTTGTTATATCATTATTGAATAAGAAAGACAAGTTTAAAAATTGTTGAGTGTTGCCTTAATTTTTATTTGGTCAGTAAAAGAGTATAAGTGTATTAATTTACTTGTCGCGGGACTAACAATTGGTATCAGAACGGGACAATTAATTCATAATTGTTGATCTGCTCACTTACTAATCAAAATGAGCGAAACAGTTTCTAAATTGAACCTTGGTTCAAAATCAAATGCTCCAGTTTTCACCAATGACGATTTTGGGATATGGAAAGTAAGATTTATGGGTTTCGCCAAACAACAGCACGAACTCGCTCCAAGTATACTTGAAATTGGCCCTTACGTTCCTAAAATCCATGATCAAAAACCTGTCATTTTTAAAAGGGAAGAAAGCTCGTCGAAAGAAAGAGATGAAGAAAGAAAGGAAGAAGCTCTTCATCAGAAGAAGAATTTCTCTCACAAGATGAAGAAGATTACTTGTATGAAACAAAGAAAGTTAAACCTAAAGAATTGTGGACTGAACACGACAAAGAAAAAGCAGGGTTAGATGCAAAGCTAAGGTTCCTTTTTCAAACTTCTCTACCAAATCACATTCTTATTACAGTTAAAGAATGTAAATCTGCTAAAGAAATTTGGGATTTATTGGTGACATCATATGAAGGAACTGATGCTGTTAAATCAAGCAAAAAATCCATGATATATCGAAGGTATGAAACATTTATTTAAAGTCATTCAGGGTGAATCTCTTAAAATGTCCTACAGAAGGTTAATCAGTCTAACGAATGAACTTAAAGAAGCTGATATTAAGAAAGATACCCAAGAGTTAATGCATAAGTTCCTGGAAATCCTACCAAAGGAATGGAGCATTATCTCTAAGGTTCTAAGAACAACAGGTCAAATGAAGAATATGAATCTGAGTAGTCTTTACAACACTCTAATGAACTTTGAAAATGAGAATACCATGTATTCTGAAATAAATGATGACCCCTCTGTTTCTTTTGTCGCTGATGCATCCGTACGTCCTTCAACCTCCAAAGAAGCAAGAAATGCTTGCCCGGAAAAGATTGAAGGGAATTATTTATCCGACGACGAAGACAGCAATCTAGAAGAAGATTCTATTAGCGATTATTCTAGCGATAATGCGCTTGATCTGGTCGAACAAATGGCTACTCTCGTTACAAGATACAACAAAGTTGTAAAACACAAGAACTTGAAAGCATCCGATTCTCAAACACGAAGAAGGGAAGATACATGTTTTCGATGTGGTCAAATTGGACATTACAAAGCAAATTGTAGAGCAATCCTAGAAAATGATCAGCAAGAGTTCCCATATCCCACATCTGATTCTGATATATTTGTCGAATACAAACGGAAATATGAAGAAACCGAACGAGAATTTTAGTTTCTAAAGACTAAACTGGAAATAGTCCAAGAAGAAGTTAAAGCCTACGCTCTTAAAGCAGCCATTCAATCATGGGTCACAAATACAGAGTCAGATTGTAAAGAATTATCCAAGAAAGAATCTGAAATCTCATCAGATAGTAATAATTGCAAGTGTCTGATGGCGAGATCATCTGATTCCACAGATCGAAAAAATGATATCTGGTACATGGATAGTGGTTGTTCCAGACACATGACGGGCAGCAAATCTCTTCTTAAAAACTTTTACAGACAAAGCTGGTCCTAAAGTTGTCTTTGGTGATAATTCATCTGCAAAGGGAGTAGGTCAAGGGGAATTCTCTAATCGGTCTTATGCCTTCAAGAAAGTTCTGTTTGTGGATGGCCTGAAGCATAATGTGATAACTATCAGTCATCTATGTGATGCATAATACATGGTACTCTTCACCGATACAAAAGGATATGTCATCGATCCAAAAGGAATCGTGGTCATGGATGCACCAAGAAAAGATGACATGTACATTCTCGATATGAATTCTTCATCTCCTGAAAAGGTACTATGCTTCTTTGCTACTACTCCAACTGATGTCAACAAGCTCTGGCATAAATGGCTTTCATATCTAAACTTCAAAAATATAAACAACATTAGCAAAAGATGTCTGGTTGAAGGGCTTCCAAAACTCACCTTTGCCAAAGATAAAATGTGTTCAGCTTTTGAAAAGGGAAAGCAACACAAATCATCCTTCAGATCCAAAGTAATCTCCGCCTCTACAGCATGCTTAAAACTAATTCACATGGATCTCTTTGGTCCTGTATATGTGGAAAGTCTAGGTGGAAGAAAAAGGTACACTCTAGTTATTGTTGATGACTTCTCCAGATTTTGTTGGGTTTTCTTCTTAAGAGCAAAAAGTGACGCCGCTGAAGAAATCATAAATTTTATCAAGAAAACTGAAGTAAGTCTCAGATTTAAACTTAAAAGTATCTGAAATGATCGAGGAACCGAATTCACAAATGTCACTCTAGAAGACTTCTGCAACGAAAAAGGTATCACTCAAAACTTCTCAGCTCCACGAACCCCAGAACAAAATGGGGTTGCTGAGAGGAAAAACAGAACCTTGATTGAAGCAGCCAGAACCATGCTGAATGAAGCAAAACTTCCAAGTCAATTCTGAACTATTGATGTTCATACGGCGTGCCACACTCAAAATCATGCAGTAATTGTCAAGAGACACAACAAAACAGCCTATGAAATAGTCAGGTCAAGAAAACCAAACATTGAATATTTCAAAGTCTTTGGTTGTCCCTGTTTCATTCTAAACAACAAAGAGCATCTTGGAAAAATTCGATCCAAAAGCTGAAGATGGAAATTTTTTCGAATACGCCGAACAGTCCAAGGCATACGGGGTCTACAATCTGAAAAGATCTACACTCGAAGAAACTGTTCATGTCACTTTTGATGAAAAACATGTCTCTGATCTCTCTCCTTCTCCTGAAAATGATAAAGATCTGAACTTCAACGAACCAATTTCCATATACCAAGCGGAAAATATTGAGCGTTCCTCAGAAAGATCTGATACAGCACCTGAAGTATTTATGTGCACAGTTAGTCAACCTATGATGATACATCCATGCCTACGAAACACTTAAGGGTCACACCGGTGAGTGCATGTAATACGAGTAAGATATGTAATGATACTTGGAAGAGGATTGATTCATAATAGTCATTTATGAATCAAGTTAAGTATTAAGTCAAGTTTGACTTATTACTAGATTAGTTTAACTAACTAATTAATACAAGTGTTTGTACATTTACTAGTTGAGTAAACATACAATGTATTAATTATAGATTATTCATGATATGATTTAAAGCTATTAAATCATATAGTAAATGGATAATATTATTGTATATTTAATTGTTACTGGTATAAAATACAAGTATATATATTTCGTGTATATGGGTACCGAAATATATAAGTGTATAATACTAAGACATTTGATAATTAAGTGTGACAATAATAACTAGTAAAACTATAAGGGTTTAATGTGTAAAAGATAAGTTTAGTTAAGAGATTGATCTTAATTAAACTAGAAGGGCCCTAAGTGAAAGTCCTTCTATTATAAATAGAAGGCATGGGGTTCCCTTATTGCTAGCTCATTATTCACGAAACCCTAGCCCTCCCCTTGTCCCCTATTCGACCGAACCCTAGAGCAAGAACACAAGCATTGTGTTCTTCGTTCTTCGTGTTCTTCGTTCGTTCTTCGTATCCTTCAGGCCTTGAAGATTCGAAGATCATTACAAGGATCAACTAGAAGATCGCTCGTCGTGTTCATCATCAGTGGATTTATCTTAAGCATTAATCAAGGTATGATTCACGGAATAGTCTTTCTTCCTCTCCTCTTGTTCGACCGAAACCAACCAAGAACCTAAGGGTTCTTGGTAGTTGACGAACACACACAAGTGTGTGTGTTCGAGTTTTTCGTACAAGGTTTCTTTCATTGTTAATCTAATCTAGTTTTCCAAGATCCCAATCCTTTAGGGTTTAAGGATTAAGTTTAATCCCACTTCCGTTTCTAGGGATTAAATTAGCTAGTTGGTTTTAACCGGTCAAGAACAAGTTCATGTTCTTGGTCAGTGTGGTTCGAACCAAGTGACTAGGAGGTTGACCCATGTGGTCAATCAGTGTTAATGAACCCTTCAGTGGTATCAGAGCGTTGGTTTAGAGATCTAAACTAGATTAACAAAGTTTGTTTGTTTAATTTTTATTAAGTTTTTTTTGTTCCAATTTTTCTACTTCTTCTTAGATTTCGAAATAGGGTAAGAGCCCTAGGACCAAGTATGTTAAACTAGTTAAGTTTAATTGGTAAAAAGGATTCTAGAAAACCCTAGAAATTTCGTGTAAGGCAAAGAACCCTAGGATCAAGTATGTTAAACAAGATTTGTTTAATTGATTAAAAGGCTTCTTTTCCCTAACCCTAGAATTTTCGGAAATTAGGAGGAACCATAGGATCAAGATTGTCAAAAAAATTTGATCAAGAGGATTCTTTCCTTAATTAATTGATCTTCAAAATCTAGGATCAAGTATGTTAAACCAAGTTTTGGTTTAATTGATCAAAAATGATTATTTCCTTTTTTCTTAAGATTTCGAGATCTAGGAGGATTGTTAAACTAGCCTAGTTTAATTGGTGCAAAAGTTTCCTAGGCTTTAAGGATTTTTCCAAAAACCCTAGATGTAATCTAGAACCCTAGAACATTAAACTAGTTGAGTTTAATTGTTTAAAAGAATTAATTAGGTTAATAATCTAAAACCTAGATAATTAAACAAGTTTATGTTTAATAGGTTTAATTATTATGTTAATAGATTTATTGAAACTAGTTCTTTAAACCTAGAGATCTAGACAAAGTTTATTGTCTAAAAGGTTTAAATTAAAAGGTCTAAATAAATTTGTTAAGGTTATAATCTATCCTAGGATTTGAACAAAGTTTATTGTTTAAATAAGATTGATTAGAATTAATCTTTTAATAAATAATGTCTTTGATCAAGAAAGTCAAAACCCTAGTTTTGATTGATCAAGAACAAGATTAGGGTTTAACTAAATTAATGAGAATTAAAAGAAGTGTTAATTTTTAGTTCAAGAAATTAACAAGATGTATTTATTTATTTATATATATATATATTATACTTCGGATTTTTTAAATATTTAAAAAGGATAAAATGAATTTTAATAAATAAAGAAGTTTATACGTATTTTAACTAGATTAAGTTAAAATACATACGTATAAATTAGATGTAATATTCTTGTTAGAATGTTACAAGTTTATTTTAAAAGTAAACAAATATGTATATATATTAAATACAAGATTAAATGGAACATTAAAAATAATGTTATTTTGATCTTTAAGGATAATACTATAACTAGTTATTGTATAAGTTGATTATATAATTAAAACTAGAAAGTACGAAGTTATGATTTCATTATAACTAGAAATTGTACAAGTTGAGATTATATGATGAACTAGAAATATACAAAGTTATATATATTAGTATTATAAGGTGTATAAAGTTATAAGTTATTATAACTAGATAATTATACAAGTATGATACAAGTATTTTACAAGTCATGTAAGATACTAGATTAATGATCAAGGTTAAATAACAAGATAACCTTAGAACCTATATTTAACTAGTTCAAGTTAAATGTAAGAAAGGTTTAAAACAAACTAAGAATTATTATATATAGTGTTTATATAATAAGTTTATTAGTTTCACCAAGTATAGACCGGTGATTGTGTTTACTTAAGTTCCAGCATGGTTGTTGGAGCTAGTGGGAGCTACACAAGAAAATCATAAAGTTTATGAATGTGTCACTATGACATAAGTTTTGGTCGAATCTAATAATTCAAAACAAATGTTTAGTTTTATTATTAGACATATGAAAAACTAGATGTGTTAAACTAGATCTATGATTCAAGTTTATGAATCGTAAAAGAATTAAAAGTTTAACATAAGTTTTAAGTTTTTCAAAAAAGATAAAACAAGTAAGTTTTATTCTAGATAAGGTTTTTCCCAAAACCTAGTAAAACGTTTTGTACACCTCGTTTTAGGTATACATATAAAACGCGCAAATTCTTGAAACTATAAGTTTTAAAGAAAGTTCTTAAGGTTTAAAAAGGATGTCTTGTTGAATTCTTGAATTCACAAGTCACATATTTTAAACAAGGATTAAGATTGGAATAAGGTTTAAGTTTACTTCAAAACTTAAACAAACCCAAGAAAATCTTAGATCTAAGTACTATCCACCTAATGGAACACCTCACTTGTTCAACGATATTCATATTGTAAGGATAAAAAACCTTAGATATGGATTCAAATCATTGCGAGTGTTAGGGTGCGTAAGGTTCTCTGATAATCGGGAGTCCCGGTGCAGAACATCGCACTGTCTTAGATGGTCTGATCTACTTTGGTGATAATCGGGAGTCCCGACCCAAAAAGTACTCTAGTAGAATAAACATACTAGACTTTATTACTAACTTAGAAATGTACAATTAGATTGTACAAAGTTGTAATAAGTTATAAGTCTAAAGATTCTACGACCCCTAGGAGTCGTGTCAAGTCTTGATACGATCGGTAAGGATGTTACCTACCAGAAATAGCATGTCTCGTCTGGAAGTGCCCAAACCTTGCGACGAGAATGTGATATATGGATCCTAGGCCTAAAATATTAATTATGGGTTTATAATATATTTTAGAGAATGTTTATTGATGATTACTAATTAAACTGGGTTTGATTTGTAGATGACAGCAACAAACACAACGATAACCTACAACAAACTCTCGCGACGTTTCTTTCTAGGAAAGAAAGAGTTGAGTGGGTCAAATTCCCTCAATTGGAGACGTGATTTTAAAATCATGCTCAGACAAGAGAGGGATAGGATTGATCGAGAAAGAAACGTGTTGAAAGCCCCTGCCGAAGATACAAAGAATGAACCAAGACAAGCATTTTACGCTTGTAGGTCATTGATTTCTTGCAAGATGGCTAAGGGAGCATCAGTGGGTGCACACGTCATGAAAATGAAAGTGCACATTGATCACCTTACTAGACTTGGTCACCACGTGCCATTGCAGTTAGCAATTGACACTGTACTCAACTCATTGTTAGATGACTACAAAGTCTTTGTAGCCAACTACAGCAAACGTAATATGGATAATTCCATTCCCGAGCTACGATCCATGCTCGAGGCTATTGAGTTGAATATTAAGACCAATTCTAAAAGGAGTCACACAACTGATGGTAGCGATGAAGAAGGGCATGGTGGTAAAGGAAAGGGTAAAACCAATCCTAGTCAAGAAGTGCCTAATGGTAAAGGTATCAAACATAAGGTCAAGAAGGTTAAGCCTAACACACGAGGACTGAGAATCGGTGCTTCAAGTGTGGTGAGGCTGGGCATTGGAAAAGAAATTGTCCAAAGGGTGCAAGTGGTGGTGGAGGAAACGCAAGTTCCACAGGTAACACAACCACACTTCTTATTCACTTTTAAGATACTTGTAAAGTACATTACGAGTAATCTAACTTTTGCAATCGTTTATTGCAGGAGGAGATGGAAAGTGACGGTGACCATCATGAGATGGTAATTCCACAAGCACCAAGATTTTATAATTCAGTATTTTATGGATTTAGTAAAACATTTTTTCATTTTGTTTGGATAATTTTTATTTTATGTTAAAACAAGCTTCTATTTGGTTTTAATAAAGAATCCATGGTTGAATTATATTATGTGTGTTCATGTGTGATAATTACACTAGTCAAGGTTTTATGACTAGATTGTAAGTCAAGTTTTGATTTACTTTATATTTCATGTTTTATACTTGTTTGATTGTTGTATGATAAATAATGTCTTAGAAGCTCAATACTTAGATACTAGAAATTAGAAGTTTTTCTTCTAAAGTATTTAAGAGTTTTTATGGAAAGCATAAAGTTCAAAGTACATTGAACTTATTTAAAACATCTTAAGTAATGGTTACTTATGATATTAAGTTTTAAAGTATTAGTATTAATATAGTATGATTATATTGGATATAATCAAGATAGACTTTAAGAGTATTATTACAAGTGTTTCATACTTGTAATAAAGGAGTTTAATGAAGTCATAATTCCTTGATAGGAATAATTGGATATTCGTAAAATCCAAGTGAAATGACTTAGACATTAAATGAACACTTAAAAGGGACAAACTATATTAAAGTATTTAAGAATTAATAGGTATTATTACAAGTCTTTTATACTTGTAATAAATACAATATTTAATCAAGTCATAATTCTCTAATAGGAATAATGGATATTTGAGAAATCCAAGTAAAGACTTTGGCATTAAATAAGATTCTTAAAAGATACTAATACACTTAAGAATTGGAAGTATCGTTTCAAGTGTCTTATACTTGTTAGATACGGTAATCAATGAGAGTCATGATTCCCTGATCAGGAATGTTGGATATTCGCAAATCCAAAGAATGACTTTGATAATTGATTAATTCTTAAAGAGTTAAACTATAAGTTTTGACTAGGTCAAAAGTAGTAGTTTAAATAATGCTTATTTTCCATAAAATTTAGTGGGAGCTATGACTAACATATTCACTAAAGGTACTAATGAATATAGTAAGTTAGTTAGGACATTACCAAGACGTTAGCCAAAGAGTTAAGAGAAATAAATTATCAGTAATTAGATTATTGCAAACCTAATAGCGTGATAACAAGTCTTGTGATTAATTATTGCATATCTAATAGGATGTTCACACTCCAGTGAACAAGTCAATCGTTTAAGGAAATTTCTTTAACCAGTAAGAATATCTACAAATCAAGTAGCTAAAAGAGATTTAGTTACAAGGCAAATTTTATAGATTCAAGAAACTGAAGGAGTAATTTTCCAATCCTCCTATGTTTACCGAATCATATAAAAACGAACAAGACTAGAATATGTTCTAAATGTTGCACGAACAATATCTAGCAAAGACAAAAGTAATAGTATTCGTAAATACTCGTCTTATGTCTTTAGTTTAATATAAATGACTAATTGTAATTAGAGATAAAAGTTACAATTAAAGAGTCATTGAGCAATCAACACAAACGCAAAGAATAAATAATGATCAGTAATAATTCAATATCTATGTCCAGTGAGGAATAATACATGAATTAGTATCATTGTTATTCAGAATTTGTATGTTTTACAATATCCATGAGTAAAAGTATATTTATTCAAAAAGATATAAATCCGTGACTACTCGTCTTGGTGGGAACCTTGATGGGACATTAACGACATCGCGGTATTTGGTGGTAGATTCGAAGTTATTCGAAGATACCTACACAAGTTTTGTGTAAACCAAATACTGGTGATATTCTGTTGGAGCTCGACGAATATTGGATTGACCCCCGTGATAATACTTCGTGGTTGAAAAGTTCAAAAGTATTATTCACTAGGATTGTCCTTAAGCCTGAGGTATTTGTTTTGGGATACATTGACTAATGTGCTTTGGTTCGTCTTACACAATTCTGAAATATGGTGGTCATACGAGGCTTTACTGTGTGCAAAGGAATTTGTATTTTGAATCGAAATATAACAAGATGGTAATTGCACCTCCTTTTTTAGGAGAGATATTTATAGGTCCTTTGACATGATGATAACTGGAAAGTGCATGGCCATGCCCAAACGAACTGATTTGTTCTTTGTCGTTTATCACAACATTTTGAATCAAGAAGTCATGAAATGATTTCGAATACAGGAGTTGATATTTTCTACCATGCTCGTATTCGTTATCACAAATATCGTGCTGCAAGGGATAAACCTAACATAGTTAACCAAGAAGTAGAGACAGAGTGTTCTTTACTAGGAGACGCTATTAAAGAGTTTTTCAAGAAACTATACATGGGTTGTTGGTTACCTACATGCCCATCTAGAAGGCCACTGTAGCTCGTATCATTAAGACAAAGGTTACAAACTTGCAAAAGTGGGAGTCTGAAGGATTTATGTGCACAGTTAGTCAACCTATGATGATACATCCATGCCTACGAAACACTTAAGGGTCACACCGGTGAGTGCATGTTATTCGAGTAAAGATATGTAATGATACTTGGAAGAGGATTGATTCATAATAGTCATTTATGAATAAAGTTAAGTATTAAGTCAAGTTTGACTTATTACTAGATTAGTTTAACTAACTAATTAATACAAGTATTTGTACATTTACTAGTTGAGTAAATATACAATGTGTTAATAATAGATTATCCATAATATGATTTAAAGCTATTAAATCATATAGTGTTTGGATAATATTATTGTTTAGATTATATAAAGTCTATTATATAATTAATTATTAAAAGTATAAATACAAGAATATATTTCGTGTATGTATATACTGAAATATTAAGTGTATAATACTAGACATTTAATAATTAAGTGTAACAATAATAACTAGATAAACTACAAGGGTTTTATGTGTAAAAGAATAAGTTTAATTAAAGATTAATGTGAATTAAACTAGAAAGGCCCTAAGTGAAAGTCCTTCTATTATAAATAGAAGGCTTGGGGTTCCCTTGTTTTGTTACACCTTAGACACGAAAACCCTAGCCTCACTTCTCTTGGTTTTCGGCCGAACCCCACACAAGAACACAAGCTTTGTGTTCTTCGTATTCTTCAAGTCTTGAAGATCGAAGATCATTACAAGGATCAACTAGAAGGTCGCTCGTCGTGTTCATCACCAGTGGACTAACTTAATCAAGATAAGGTATGTTTTGAGAAAACCTTTTGTTCCTTCTCCTCTCTTGTTCGACCGAAACCACCAAGAACCCTAGAGTTATTGGTAGCCGTCGAATACACACAAGTGTGTGTGTGTGTGTGTGTGTTCGGGTTTTTCGTACAAGGTTTCTTTCTTGTTAATCTAATTTAGATTTCCAAGATCCTAATACTTTAGGGTTTAAGGATTAAGTTTAATCCCACTTCCGCTTCTAGGGATTAAATTAGCTAGATGGTTTAATCGGTCAAGAACAAGTTCATGTTCTTGGTCAGTATGGTTTGAACCAAGTGATCTAGGAGGTTGACCCAAGTGGTCAATCAGTGTTAATGAAACCCTTCATAAACTGATAAGTTGGTCAAGCAAAAAACAATCATTTGTGTCAACCTCTACTTGTGAAGCTGAATACATAGACGGGGGCTTGTGTAGCTCAGATTCTCTGGATGAAAAATCAACTCTTAGATTTTGAGCAGCATTACGAGAAGATTCTCGTATTCTATGACAATATAAGTGCTATAGCTATCACCAACAACCCAGTCTTTCACTCTCGAACAAAACACATTGACGTAAGGTATCACTTCATTCGAGATCATGTGGTAAAAGGAGATGTTGAAGTTCATTTTATCCCCACTGAACGCCAACTTGCTGATCTATTTACTAAACCTTTGGATGAATCACGGATTAATTATCTGATTGGCAGGCTTGGTATGTTAAATGTATAATAATAAATATAAAAAAAAATTCACATTCTCTCCGTTTCGGATGAACGACTACATCAGATAGTCCTTTGTTTATCTGAAAAGTCATCAGATTGCTATGATTTGTCTTGTTTGAAGGATTTATGTGCACAGATAAGTACACGTGTCACCGTGTCCAATGTTATAAGGCACTAAAGGGTCACACCACTACACACCCAATAATGGACAACCGAATAAAGTAAGTTGTGTGGAATAATTAACTAGTTAAGTTAATTATAAAGAGATGAATAAATAATAATAAGTTAATTATTATTTAAGAGGAAGGTTAAATATTAAGTTAAATATTTAACGGACAGTTAGTTTATAGTTAATTAATTAACTAGTAAAAGCACAGGGGTTTAAAGTGTTAATAGGAAGTTTAATTATGAGATTAATCATAATTAAACTCCAAGGACTTAATGGTAACTTATTCCCTTATAAATAAGGGACTAAGGTTAAGGCTTAAAGGTTAATCACTTTACACACTCAAAACCCTAATACTCCCTCCCCTTCTTCGGCCGTACGAACGAGAGAAAGAACCCTAGGGTTCTTTCAGTTCTTGCTTGGTTCGAACACGACACACACACACACAAGTATTTGTGTATTGCTTTGTTGGTACAACGCGGTCTTGCAGCGTGTTCAGGTGGTGCAGTAGAGGTGGATCATTCTTTAGCAATCTAAAGGTAATGTTCTTCATCTTTCTCTTCTTGAGATCTCATTGACTAGTAGAGATTCGGTATGTGAGATTCAAGTTCCGCCATGTGAATTCTACAAGGTTTTCCTATAGTGGTATCAGAGCTTCCTACTAATCTCAATGAGATTCAGTTGAGTTTTTTTTTTTAGTAAAAAGAACCCTAGAAAATTTAATCCAAGAAAATTGTTCAAGTTTATGAACAATTGGATTGACTAGGGTTCTAGATAAAAAGAAATTAGGTTTCTTTTTCCCTCCCTTGTTTTTACGAATTTCGCATATATGTAAATATATTATTAAGTTTTTTTATCTTAGATAAAACCTAGTGAGTTTGATCTAAGAAAATTGTTCAAGTTTATAAACAATTGGATTAAATAGATTTCAAGATAAAAGGAATTAGTTTTTCTTTTTGTTTAGTAAGAAAACCCTAGAATATTTGATCCAAGAAAAGTTGTTCAAGATTATGAACAATTGGATTAAATAGGATTTTTTAGACCAAACGAAAAGGTTTATTATTATTATTATCATGAATTAATTGACAATTAAAACGGGAGTCGAAACCAAACCAACCAAGATTCGGTTGATGCTTGGTTCGACGACCGAGTGGTCGACCGAAACCAAGCCCACCGAGTTTCGGTTGGGTGATGGTTCTTGGTGACCAAGTTATCGTATTTAGGGTACAAGATTTTATGTAACCTAAATCGGGAATAAAGAATCTACAAGATTTTATGTATATTCTTTTAATTATTAAAGTCAATCTATGTAAATCTTTGATTTTTTGATTAACTATCAAGAATAAAATCAAAGGATAGATTTACATAGATCTTGACTAGATTATATATAATTTTTAATTTAATTAATTATAAAAGATAATAAAATTATTAAACCTAATGATTTTAATAGTTTATTAAAATCAAGATAAATTATAAAATTAAGGGGGAAATAAGAAACCAGTTTATGGGTAATTTATAATTATCAGTTTGGTAATTTAAATCATCATTTTATTTATTTATTTATTTGAGTATGACATAACCCAAAAGATGTGACATTGTGTTTGTTTAAATTTTTCGAATTTATTTAAATATTTTTTTATTTTTCGGAAATTAAGTTTTATTAAAATTATACAAAACACAAAACTAAGTCTTTGGGGTTATGACATAAGCAACTTTTTAATAATTGCATGTATTTATTTTATTTCTATAATTTACCTTATTTGAAATAAAAAGATGGTGATTATAACCAGTTTGTTTAGAAAACCAAGTTTTAATAATTAATAATGGTAATTATAAACAGTTTGTTTAGAAAACCAAGGTATAATTATTAATGGTAATTATAAACAGTTTGTTTAGAAAAAAAAGTTTAAAATTGTAATGGCGATATAAACAGTTTGTTTATAAACCAAGTTTTATAAAAACAAAATTAAAAGTGGAATTTATAAACAGTTAGTTTATAAAAACCAAGTAATTTTAAAAGGTTAAAAACTGGCTAACGTTTTTCGAACAAAGGAAAATCCTTTTTAGAAAATCGTAGATCAGAGTGCAACCCACCTATTGGAACACCTAACTTGTTCAATGATATTCATATTGTAAGGAGAAAGAACCTTAGATGTGGATTCAAATCATTGCGAGTGTTAGGGTGCGTAGGGTCTTGTGATAATCGGGAGTCCCGGCGCAAGGCATCGCACTGTCTTAGGTGGTACGATTTATTTTGGTGATAATCGGGAGTCCCGGCCCAAAATGCACTAGAGGGATTAAATCATGCACAAGTTTGTTGTTCAACTTGATATCCCGAACATCTAGGAATCGTTTCTAGTTCAAAAAGCGATCGGTATGGCTATACCTACCAGAAATAGCGTGGCTGTAATGGGAAGTGCCCAAACCTTGCATTAGAGAGCATGAAATAATGTTAGAAGTTATTTATTTATCTAATCATACTAACCTTTTGTTGTTTTTCTTATAGATGTCTGTATTGTCAGAAATTTCGTTTTACTCACCGATTGAATCGCGAAGGCTCATCACTGGAAAATGTAAGCTTATTGGTCCAAACTACAAAGTTTGGAATGTGCATTTTAGGAACTTCCTAAAGGCACAAGATCTATTGTACGTGATAGACGAGGTGCCCAAGGGACAAACAGGGCAAGATGCCCAGGATGATGAGCTTGACGCTTATTATCAGTATCTGGCTGATGAATCACAAGTTATGGCGATTCTTATTCTTACTTCATTATCAGAGCTCACTGATAATCTACGTAAGAAACCATGCTATGAGTTTGTCCAGTATCTTGAGGAGACGTTTAAAGATAGTACTGAAGAAAGTAAGAAGTTCATTTTGCAAGAAATCTTTTCGTCAGAGATGAAAGATGATCAACCATTGAGTGACCATATTATTAACATAAGAAGGTTACTAGATTGTCTCACCCAAGTTACTGGCACATCAAACCAACATGAACAAGTTATGTTCTTGTTTGGATCCCTCACTCAATACTATCAGGACAAGGTAGTACGTTTGGTTGGAAGTTTTGATTTGACCGTTGCAGGACTACACGAGAATCTCTTGTGTATACGCGATGTTCAAAGGCTAGAGGAAGAACCACTTCTTGAGGTTCAGATGGATGAGTTTGATGATTGGTTAAGAGACTTTGTTGATTTGTGTTGCCCACCTTGTGGCAGCAAGGATATTTGCGAGCACACGTCTGATGTGGGACTGTTGGACACTGAATTTTTCAGTGATTCAGGTATCTTTATGATTGATTGTCTCGTTACTTCTAGTGAATCCTGGGTATTGGATACCGGATGTGGTCATCACATTTGCAATCATTTCCAGGGATTTAAGAAGAACAGGAGGCTGGGACGAGGAGATGTTGAACTACGAGTAGGCGAAGGTTCCAAGGTTGGAGCCGAAGCCGTAGGAACATATCTTCTCAAGTTTCCTTCAGGAAGAGTCTTGGAACTTAAAGATTGTTATTATGTTCCTAGACTTATCAAGAATGTTATTTCTTTTGATTTACTTATAAACAGTGGTTTTTATTATGAGTTTTATGGAAAAACGATTTCTTGTTTAAAAGATGATATTTTATATATTAAAGCTAACTCTCATAATGGTCTATACACGTTAAATCTAAATAACATAGAACGAGACGTTTATCATATAAGGAAAAGATCCATGAGTAACTTGAATCAAACTTATCTTTGGCGTTGTCGTTTAGGTCATATAAACGATACTCGCATTAAGAAGCTCCACGATGATGGAATTCTAGAGCCATTTGATTTGGAATCGTATGCCATATGCGAATCATGTTTATCTGGCAAAATGACAAAAGACCCTTTCAACCATTTCAATGAAAGGGTAGGCGAGTTGTTAGGGATTATACACACTGATGTGTGTGGACCCTTTACTCCAGAAGCCAGAGGTGGATACCGCTACTTCATTACCTTTACTGACGACTTCAGTAGGTATGGTTATGTCTTTCTTATGAGACTAAAGTCTGAGAGCTTTGACAAGTTCAAAGAATATCAGAGGGGAGTAGAAAACCAACTCGGCAAGAAAATAAAGTTACTTCAGTCAGACCGAGGAGGCGAATATTTGAGCCAAGAGTTCGACGATCATTTGAAGGAATGTGGGATTGTTTCACAACTCACACCTCCGTATACACCTCAGATGAATGGTGTATCAGAAAGGGGGAATCGCACCTTGTTAGACATGGTACGTTCAATGATGTGTCGCGCTCCCCTACCACTATCATTTTGGGGACATGCACTCGAGACTGCAGCATTCACACTGAATAGGGTTCCAACCAAGTCAGTAGAAGAGACTTCGTTCGAGCACTGGACGGGAAGAAAGCCAAAATTGTCTTTTCTCAAGATTTGGGGTTGTGAAGAATACGTTAGACGTAACTTCACAGACAAACTAAACCCCAAGTCAGATAAGTGCATCTTCGTTGGATATCCAAAGGAAACCTTAGGATCTTATTTCTGTCATCAAGAAGAAAACAAAGTTTTTGTTGCTCGGAAGGGTGTGTTCTTGGAGGAGAAGTTTCTAGGGACAGAAACTCCAAGAAAAGAAATAGAACTTCAAGAAATTGAAGAGAACGAAGATCCACCTATGACTTCTGTCGAACCAGTAGTTCAACAAAGAATTGTTGATCCCCAACCAGACCCACCGGTTGAGGAAGAAGAAACACGCAACTCTCGTAGGTCCAGTAGACCACACCAAGAACCAGTTAGGTATCTTGGATTCATGATCGATGAAGATGATGGAAGTCTACTAGAACCATTGACCTACAGCGAGGCTACTGACGGCGTGGAGTCTGAAAGATGGCTCGAGGCTATGGAAGCAAAGATGCAATCCATGTATGACAACCAAGTTTGGGTGTTGTCAGACTTGCCACCACAGTCACGTGCTGTTGGATGCAAGTGGGTTTTCAAGAAGAAAACTGACATGGATGGGAAAGTGCATACATACAAAGCACGACTTGTCGCGAAGGGTTTCACGCAAACACATGGGTGGATTATTCTGAAACCTACTCGCCAGTCGCCATGCTTAAGTCCATTAGAATTCTTATGGCCATATCAGCATATTATGATTATGAGATATGGCAAATGGATGTTAAAACCGCCTTCCTTAACGGGGAGTTGAATGAGGACGTATTCATGATACAACCGGATGGTTTTACTGATCCAAAGAATCCTGATAAAGTATGCAAATTGCTGAAATCCATTTATGGATTGAAGCAAGCATCTAGAAGTTGGAACTTACACTTTGACAAAAGAATCAAAGAATTTGGTTTTGTCAAGAGTGAGTTCGAGGCGTGTGTCTACACAAAATTCAGTGGGAGGATAGTAATCTTCCTAGTCTTGTATGTTGATGACATACTGCTCATAGAAAACGATATACCAGCATTACAAGGAGAAAAATCCTGGTTAGGTAAATGTTTCCAGATGAAAGACTTGGGAGAAGCCGCTTTTATACTGGGTATAAAGATCTACAGAGATAGATTTAGGCGGCTTATTGGACTTAGTCAAAGTACACACATTGACAAAGTACTGAAGAGATTCAGTATGAGTGATTCCAAGAGAGGTCTCATTCCAATGACACATGGCATTACACTGAGCAAAGCTCAGCGTCCAACATCTAGCAAGGAAATAGCTAGGATGAGTTTGGTACCATATGCTTCGGCAATTGGATCAATCATGTATGCCATGTTATGTACTAGGCCCGATATTGCTTACTCCATAAGTCTTACGAGTAGATATCAAAAGAACCCTGGTGAGGCCCATTGGGTGGCTGTCAAGAACATTATCAAGTATTTGAGAAGGACGAAAGAAATGTTCTTGGTCTTTGGAGGTTCGATGAAAGAATTGCGTGTAACTGGTTACACAGATGCAAGCTTCCAAACCGACAGAGATGATTACAAATCGCAATCGGGATTTGTATGCACACTAAACGGAGGAGCTATATCTTGGAAGAGTCAGAAACAAGATACGATAGCAGATTCGACTACAGAGGCTGAGTACATTGCCGCAAATGATGCTGGAAAGGAAGCCATGTGGCTTAAGAATTTTATCGAGGATCTTAGAGTTATTGCCAGTATCTCTAGACCCATCGAAATATTCTGTGATAATAGTGGAACAATAGCGCAAGCTGTTGAACCAAGAGAACATCAAAAGACCAGGCATGTGCGCAGAAAATATCACCTCATACGTGAGTATGTTAGAGAGGGTGATATTATAATTAAGAAAATACCAACGGATGACAACCTTGCTGACCCGTTGACAAAACCACTAGTTGGACCAAAACATGAGAAACATGCGCACGCTATAGGCATGCAGTACCTAGATATTGGTAGCTAGTAATTTTAATTATGATTCATAGACATGTTTGAAATCGATACATTATGTAATAACATTTCGTGGGATTGAAATAGGAGGTTTTAGGTAATATTTTCACATTGTCTATTCTTAACATGTTTTAAACCTATCCTTGATACACAAAGTTTTAAGTATCTAAATGTCTGTGGTTGCTTGAATTTAGTGGGAGCTATATTCAGGAGTTAATACTATTATGAATATTTATTTATTCATAGTTAGTAAATAGAGAAACAAGTGTTGTTAAAATAAATATTCATAGATGTTTACAGAGTTTACTAAACATTAGACGTGACCAAAAGATCGAGATTACTTCATGGAGCCCAAGCATAATTAATTTCGAGTAGATGTCCTCTGACCTAAGACATTTGGTTTGAGACGCGACAACTTCTGATCTTTAGCATTTATCTAATGTCACACCGTAAAAGGGTGATCATAAGGAACCTGACTAAGACATCGGAAGTCGTGGGCAAGATAACGCAAATAGTCAATATGGAATTTGCACCTTCTTTAACTAGAAGAGATATTTCATGGCCGCTCGACGATTAAGACTAATGAAATGTGTGGCCGCACTCGGAGAATGATTAGATCATTCGGTAATCCGTTACTGCAGAAAGTCGAAATCAGTGTCGAGAAAATTCGAGTATATAGAACAAGATCCCTGCTCCATGTCTATTACTCAAATTAAGAAATATCATGATGCGAAAGGAAAATTTGTTAGTGTTATTCATTTATGAATATTATCTCTGGATGTAAGAGTTCTTATAACGTGGTTATCCTAAATGTCTGGCTAGGACCGCTTTAGGCCAACGATGATCAGTAAGTTATACTTAACTTGCACAAGTGGGAGTCTGAAGGATTTATGTGCACAGATAAGTACACGTGTCACCGTGTCCAATGTTATAAGGCACTAAAGGGTCACACCACTACACACCCAATAATAGACAACCGAATAAAGTAAGTTGTGTGGAATAATTAACTAGTTAAGTTAATTATAAAGAAAAGAATAAATAATAATAAGTTAATTATTATTTAAGAGGAAGGTTAAATATTAAGTTAAATATTTAACGGACAGTTAATTAATAGTTAATTAATTAACTAGTAAAAGTCCAAGGGTTTAAGGTGTTAATAGGAAGTTTAATTATGAGATTAATCATAATTAAACTCCAACGACTTAATGGTAACTTATTCCCTTATAAATAAGGGACTAAGGTTAAGGCTTAAGTGTTAATCACTTTACACACTCAAAACCCTAATACTCCCTCCCCTTCTTCGGCCGTACGAACGAGAGAAAGAACCCAAGGGTTCTTTCGGTTCTTGCTTGGTTCGAACACGACACACACACACAAGTCTTTGTGTATTGCTTTGTTGGTACAACGCGGTCTTGCAGCGTGTTCAGGTGGTGCAGTAGATGTGGATCATTCTTTAGCAATCTAAAGGTAATGTTCTTCATCTTTTTCTTCTTGTTATCTCATTGACTAATAGAGATCCGGTATGTGGGATTCAAGTTCTGCCATGTGAATTCTACAAGGTTTTCCTACATTGTTTTCATTGGACCTCTTCTGAAAAGATACTCAAATTCCATCGGTCGTCATCTCTGCTACCCTATTAATGGTGACCTTTAGATGTCTTTTCCCGCCTTTTCTAGCTGACCTGTTGATTGACATCTATCATCACGCCTAGTCTACCTACGTTTCCCCGTCCGTAGACATTCCGTCCATCTTTCCATGCCCATTTCCCCAAATTTCTCCCAAAAACACATTCTTTGCACAAATTTTCTCTCCTCATCCTTGTTGGAATATGCTTCACGTACATGACATATAGTTATATGGGTAGACGGATGTGAGCCTAAAGGGTCACACACTTATACACCAAACACCATTTAATATATATAATATAATTAGGGTGATTATATTATTTATATAAATTATAATTACTTGACTAGTTATGTTTTAATTAAATGTTAAGTTAAAACATATTAGTGAGTAATCATAAAGAATCAAAAAGATAAGAGGCTAAGTGTCATATCTCATAACTTGTATTATGGATATATATTTAGATTAGGGAGCAAGAAAGAGCAACCCTAATCCTCCCTAATTTTGTCCCTCACGGCCGTATACAAAAAAGAAAACAAAAGTTGTTTGGGTTTTTTTTTCTTCTGTCGTACGCACGAACAAATAAGAAACAATGATTCTTTTTTTTTTTTTTTTTAACACATACGTCCGCACATCATCATGACAATCATGTGTGAATTTGTGATTCCCTTTTCCTTTGAAAACTCACGTCACATTCATAATGAAAATTATGGTATTTGATATTGATTTCTTGACCAATGGACTAGCATTCCAATTGGTGTTCTTGATATGGTATAGTGTGGATACCATTAGAGAAATTCTATTTTGAATTCTCAGAGTTCTTTTTCCTCATTCATTGGTGTAATCAAATGCTTCAAGGGTATGATCTTCATCCTAACTCTTTGATATTATTGCTTAATTATGTTGTCAATATGTAGATTCTTGATTGGTGATTTATATAAATTATTTCCGCTGCGTTTTCTTTGATTAAAACCGTAAATCACTAACAGTGGTATCACGAGTCATCATATTGATGATTTAATTAGCAAATTTTTTGTAAAAAGTAGCAAAATCCGAATTTTTTTGGCCCCTAGAGGCGTACGAACGAAAGAAAAAGAACGCTAGGGTTTGTTTTTTTTTTTTATTTTCGAAATTTTTGTTAATATGGGGTTAAAATTTTGATTTTTTGAAACCCTAATTGCTACTAGTTACAAAAAACTTAATAAAAAATTAATCTTGTTCTATTGAATTTTTTATTTTAATTTGGCTTGGTTTTTTCAATTATTGTTAATTTTTCATATGGCAAAATATGTATTTTTGCCATATTCCAAGCCAAAGCCTTCTCAATTGTTGCTTAATTGTGCAAAACCGATGAAACCTAGACCGTTTGTGATTGAATGCGATTTGTTTGAATGTTCGGTTGTTTTTGGGAAAGCCATGTTTTGGCTAATTATTGTAATTTTTATTCTTTCTTTTCTTTGGTGCCATTGTTTGGGGCAAATTTTAATAGTCAAAGTATTAGAATAGTTGTATTTTATTTCCTTTTTATCTTGTAATTTGTTACCTAAAGTTGAAGAAAAGATGAAGAAAAAACAACAATTTTCGGCACCTCATGCGCAGCTGCACGAAAACTGATTTTCCTCGGAGATTGCCAACTCGTTTGGACCTGAAACCACCGTCAAAATTTCCGCAACTCAGAGATCTACAACTTTCCAGAAGGCCGGGAAGACTGAAAATGTCATCTGCTAGGTCGAATTTCACTTCAGGCGCTGCTGGATTTTTTGGACAGATTGCATTTTCACATTAGTTGGGCTCTACTTACTCATGATTGTCTTGGAATAAGTGGGAGCCCATTGGGTTTATGTAGGCCCACTCGGGTTCATGTTGGCCCGTCCCCTAGCTTGACCCTTCGGTCCGTCGTGATGACTCACGTGACCGAACTTAGGTTATCATCGGTCGACGTTTTGCACAAATTGTGTTGCATGTTTTATTATATGTTTGTGGTTGTGACATAATTTCTATATGATACAAATAATAAACAACTAAAAATATGATTTTTGAAACACAAACATTAAAACATACAAAATTTTAATCATCTATGATTACTTGTTAATCATTGATGATTACTCTTTAATCTAAACTTGTCTTTTGAGATTAATACAATAAGTTTAAATATGATTTGAAACTTAAAAATTCATTTTTAATCATCAATGATTACTTGTTAATCATCGATGATTATTTAATAATCCATGATTACTGTTCAATCATCTATGATTACTTGTTAATCATCTATGATTATAGTTTAATCATCTATGATTATTATTTAATCTAAACTTGTTTTTGAGATTAATAAAAAAGGTCAAATATGATTTGAAACGTATAATTTAATAATCGCTAAAACGTTTTTATCGCTTATTAAACCGACTTATGAAGTGGTATGAATGAAGTACATGATTCATTCATATCTAAATAATTTTTTTCTTAAAATTTCATACCTAAAATTTAAGTCACGCCGTCCAATTGGTTGAAATCATTTGCTTCTATTTTTAAATTCATTATTGTCTACGCGTGAGACGTAGATATATTTTGACTTGAGTTCACATTGGATGACTTAATCGAGTTAACGGTGAGACCTTGATGTGAGGCAAAGATGCGACAAACATGCCACTTGACCCTAGATGCTTGTTCACTAGGTGCCATGAAGTCCCATAACTCTAAGAGTTGCACTTGTAATGCAATTGTTGATCGTCACCTACCTATTGGATCTATCATCACTAGCAGACCAACTGATGCAGTGATAGAAGCTTAATAGGATCTTAGCTTTTAATTACATTAATTGGGTAGTTAATTTTTTAAAAGAAATTATTATTGAAAATACTATTTTTTGAACTTTGTGTGTTATACAAATAACAACAACAAATCAAAACCTAAGTATCTCCACTATAAAATTTGTTCTTGAAAACTGAAATCGGCTAGTATCGAACTCTAAGGATTGTCCTTAGAGATGAGAACAAGTTGATGTTGGAATATGCTTCACGCGTTTAACATATAGTTATATGGCTAGTTTTTTGTGAGCATAAAGGGTCACACACTTAAACACTTAACACCATAAGATATATACTGTAATTAGGGTAATTGCATTATATATTAATATAAGCTACATGCTTGTATATACTAAAGTTTAATATTAATTGTTAATATTAGAACTTTATTGTGAGCAAACTAGAAGGAACAAAAGCTAGGGACTAGAGTGAAAATAAAACAAATGGTTTTTGGAAATCATTAAAGGGTGTTTATGGCACCATTAAAGACACATAATGGCTCCATAAACTCTCACCTTGCTCTCTTGTTTGACCGTCCATCATCACCATTTTCTCTCTAAGTTTTGCTTCCATTTTCTTAAAGATTAGGACTAGCATCCTTTGGTGTTCAAGCATAAGTGTTGTGTGGATTATCTTTAGAGGTATTCTCTCTTGGAATACTTGGTTTCGGTCACCATCTACATCCATCCGATTCATCTAAATCCAAGGCAACTAGGGTATGAATTCTTATACCATTCTCTTTGATTTTACTTGTAGTTTAATTGTATGATTTAGTATTAGATCCGTTCATGGTGATTAAATCTTTCCGCTGCGTTTTGGTTCTTGTTTTAACCGAAAATCACCATTAGTTGATACACCTATAAGATGCATACGGACTCCGTTTTGGGACAAATATGCTTCACGCGTATAACATATAGTTATATGGCTAGTTGTTTGTGAGCCTAAAGGGTCACACACTTAAACACTTAACACCATAAGATATGTAGTGTAATTAGGGTAATTGCATTATATATTAATATAAGTTACATGCTTGTATATACTAAAGTTTAATATTAATTGTTAATATTGGAACTTTATTGTGAGCAAACTAGAAGGAACAAAATCTAGGGACTAGAGTGAAAATAAAACAAATGTTTTTGGAAATCATTAAAGGGAGTTTATGACACCATTAAAGACACATAATGGCTCCATAAACTCTCACCTTGCTCTCTTGTTTGACCGTCCATCATCACCATTTTCTCTCTAAGTTTTGCTTCCATTTGCTTAAAGATTAGGACTAGCATCCTTTGGTGTTCAAGCACAAGTGTTGTGTGGATTATCTTTAGAGGTATTCTCCTTTGGAATACTTGGTTTCAGTCACCATCTACATCCATCCGATTCATCTAAATCAAAGGCAACTAGGGTATGAATTCTTCTACCATTCTCTTTGATTTTACTTGTAGTTTAATTGTATGATTTAATATTAGATCCGTTCATGGTGATCAAATCTTTCCGCTGCGTTTTGGTTCTTGTTTTAACCGAAAATCACCATTAGTTGATACACCTATAAGATGCCTTAGCTGAGGCACCTCCTGCCAATTCTTTTGTTGCTGTTCATCAAGCCTTTACCGAAATGTTTAACGAACACCAAGAAGTCGCTACTCCTATGCTTGTGAGCATGAACCCCGAGATCCGAAAGAACTTCGAGGAACTCACAGCATATGACACGTTAAGTGAGTTGAAAATGATATTTCAACAAGCAGAACATGAACTGTTCAAAACAGTTAAAGCATCCCACGCTTACAAGCAGGAGGACGGCCAATCAGTTAGCACTTACATCTTGAATATGAAATGCTATCTTGATCAAATAGAGCATATTGGTTACCCCTTACCACAAATTCTTAGAATGAGCTTGATTCTTACCTCACTATCCAAGGACTATGACCAGTTAGAAAAGAGTTTTAAAAAGTACATAGCATGGGGAAGACAATCGTTGAATAACATGCTATGGTAAAACTGGTCAAGCAAGGGTTACCCAATACTTTTTTAGCAATCAGGGAAGGTAAACCGCAAGCACGAAGAAAGAGTATAGGTAAGGGTAAGCTAGTTTACTTTTCCAAACCTACGATTCCCCCACCTGTTAAAAGGAGCACCCTGTAAAGGATATTTCTTGCCATCATTGTGATGAAACCGGCCATTGAAGGAGGAACTGTCCTGCCTACTTGGCAGAGTTGATGAAGGACAAATGTGTTCTAGCTAGCACATTAGGTATCTTCATTATAGAACTCTATACTTTTCGTAATAAATCTTGAGTGTATGACACTAGTTGTGGAACTCACATTTACACAAATGTGCAAGATTAAATGTGAAGTAAAAAGCTAAAAGAATGGAAGCTGTGATCTTATCCTTCCTAATGCGCTAATTATTGTTTTGAACAATTGTTAATTATGCATTGTTTAGCTTTATCGTTTGTTGAGTAATAAATTATTCAAAATATTATGGATTATGATATTTTGTTTTATGAAAAATAATATGTTTTTATAACTATTCCTTATAATAGTATATTTGAAATTAATATGCATGATCCTAATTCAAACGATAGTTCTATATACTAATGTAGCACTTAAGAATCCAAATCGGTTTGGATTCCATTTACCTAGAGCATTGTCATCTTTTCCACATAAACAAGAAACGCATTTTGATACTGCAACACGATGGGCTTCTTAACAAATGATTATGAATCGTTTAATAAATGCCTCTCTTATATAGTTGGAAAGATAACAAGAAAGCTTTTCTCCCATGTTGGCGAGAAAGCAACACGATGGACTCATACATACTGATGTATGTGGCCCTTTTAGAAATATGACTAGGGAAGGTGCCACCTACTTTATCACTTTCGCTGATGATATCAGTCGCTGTAGTTATGTTTACTTGATTAAACATCAACATGAAAGCTTTGATGATATCAGTCGTTATGGTTATGTTTATGATTAAACATAAACATGAAATCTTTGAAACGTTCAAAGCTTTCTAAAGTGATGTAGAAAATCAACTCAGCAAGACAACATCGGATTTCCGTCCTGATCGAGGAGGAAAGCACATGAGTTAAGAGTTTCTGGATCATCCAAACACACCGTGAGATTGTCTCACAATTCACTCCTCCATACGCTCCACAAGATAATGGTGTGTATGAAAGGAGATATCGGACCCTGTGTGACATGGTTCGGTCTATGATGAGTCCTACTACTCTTATACTATCCTTTCGAGGGGCATGTCTGCTGCTCGAATACTTAATATGGTTCCGACCAAAAGGTTAAAAAGACACCATATGAAATATGGCATGGGAAAGTCCCAAATCTGTCTTACTTGAAGATCTGGGTTGTGAGGATCTCGTGGAACGAGACACGCCGAACAAACTTGAACCCAAATCTATCAAGTGTATCTTCGTTACTATTTTACTACCCACCTGAGAAAAAATTGTTGTTGCTCGGTATGCTGAGTTTCTTGAGAATAGTCTCATTTCACAAAGCAAGTGGGGGCACTATAGACTTTGACAAGATTCAAAGAAAAGATGCATAACCTTCTGATAACACTAGCAAATATCACAATGAGGCTGAACATATAGATGTTGGACCACATGATGATGTTGTTCCCATTCATATGTCTGCAAGGACACCTCATGCACCTGAATGATGTAGATTTATGTCGATGATGAGGAGCAAAGTTTAGGGGATCATGATGAAACCCCTAACTATCAAGTTGCATTTTCAAAATTTGAATTCGAAAAATGACTTGAAGCTATGAATGCGAAAATGAAATCTATGAGAGACAATGAAGTTTTGAACTTAGTTGATCTTTCTCAAAATAGTAAGACTGTTGACATGGATGAAAACATACACACCTATAAATCTCTTGTAGTAACCAAAGGTTACACTCAATACTACTGAATTGACAATGATGAAACCTTCTAGCCTGTTACTAAAGACATTAGAATTCTTATAGCCAAAGTAGTGTACTATGACTATGAGATTTGGTTAATGATGAAATCAAAACGTTTGTTTAACCTAAAACCCAAACTGAGCATGTGTATATATGAAAGCTAGTGGGAGCATTGTCGTTTCTCAAGTCATACATGTTGATGACATGTCACGCATGCGAAACAATATACCAATGCTACAAGATGAAAATCATGTCTTGGAAAATGTTTTGACATGAAGGATTGTAAGAATACGACATACATACTTGGAGTAAAGATCTATAATGATAGATCAAAGCGGTTAATTGGTTTAAGTCAAAGTGCTTACATTGACAAAATTCTAAAACGCTTTAGAATGGATGGTTCCAGACGAGGAATTCCTCGTATGCAACACAATGTAAACTTGAGTGAGACTCAAGGACCTTCCACACCTGATGTGGTGAAGCAAATGAATGTAATCCCCTATGAATCGCCTATTCCATTCATCATGTACGTTGTAAGGTGCACTAGACCTAATGTAACGTTCTCATGGAACCTTACTATAAAATACCAATAGAATCCACGAGAGAGCCACTGGATGCTATTAAGAACACATTGAAGTATTTTTGAAATACTGGATATATGTTCATTGGTTATGGTGGAGATACCTAGTATACTTGCTATACTTATACTGGTTTTGAAATAGGCCGTGATGACGCTAGATCCTATTTACGAATGTTCACTACATTCGAATGATTTATCGAGATATGTGAAATTCGTACTCTTAAAGTTCAAACAGATAACTAACTAGCTGACACTTTATCGAACTCAATGTCTTGCACCAAACATATTGAATATGAATGGAACATTGAAGTTCGACAAGCTAGTAGTTTCATGTAAATCTGTTTTAGTATTTGGATAATGGAACGTTTTGATATGATCGTTTTTATATGAATATCTATTGTGTTCTATATTTGCAGGTTTATCCTTGAATATTTATTGTGTTTTATATTCTAAATTGTCCATTGTCATATTAATAATATGGGAATATTATTAAGACAAATCTGAGGGCATTGATGATATGATCTTAGTATGACTAAGGATGATGAAATCAAACTCACATGTTGTTCATTGTGATGCACAATTGGACTGACCCAACCTATGAGAAATCACTTCCTAGATTTATGTCACAAGTGAATCTCAGAAAGGCTTTGTCGCTTATCCTCTGACTTGAGATGCAAGTTGGTTTGTGTGTGTGGAGTGTCAAACTTTGATTTGGTTAAACGCTGACCTGAATAAGACTGCTATTACAACCATCTTTAGGATTGACATTAAGCATATATCAAACACGTGTAGTCAATAAAGAATTTGTTCCTCCACATGTTTGGATTAGATACTACCGGGCCCCTCGATGATTTGAATAGATGCTTGTACGGTCGTACCCAAAGGTAATCAAGATGAATCTTGATTGGTTTGGCAATCTACTTCAATGTATAGATCGAGAAACGGAATCGTTGAAATTTTAGATTGACATTAATCCTTGTCTAAAATTCAACATGGTATCAGTAACAAAAGGATAACTGATAGAAAAACTTTGAACCTGGACTTTTCTGAAACTCGCTCATATACTTCTAGGGGCATTGGCGGGTTGCTAGACTCTAACCTTTGCTTGTAAAACTACTTGATGTTATGACGTGCGCAAGTGGGAGCTGTTGGAATATGCTTCACGTACATGACATATAGTTATATGGCTAGATGGATGTGAGCCTAAAGGGTCATACACTTATACACCAAACACCATTTAATATATATAATATAATTAGAGTAATTATATTATTTATATAAATTATAATTGCTTGAATAGTTATGTTTTAATTAAATGTTAAGTTAAAACATATTAGTGAGTAATCATAAAGAATCAAAAGGACAAGGGGTTAAGTGTTATATCTCATAACTTATATTATGGATATATACTTAGATTAGGGAGTAAGAAAGAGCAACCCTAATCCTCCCTAGTTTTGTCCCTCACGGCCGTATACAAAAAAGAAAACAAAAGTTGTTTGGGTTTTTTTTTTCTTCTGTCGTACGCACGAACAAAGAAGAAACAGCGATTCTTTTTTTTTTTTTTGAACACATACGTCCGCACATCATCATGACAATCATGTGTGAATTTGTGATTCCCTTTTCCTTTGAAAACTCACGTCACATTCATAATGAAAATTATGGTATTTGATTTTGATTTCTTGACCAAGGGACTAGCATCCCAATTGGTGTTCTTGATATGGTGTAGTGTGGATACCATTAGAGGAATTCTATTTTGAATTCTTGGAGTTCTTCTTCCTCATTCATTGGTGTAATCAAAGGCTTCAAGGGTATGATCTTCATCCTAACTCTTTGATATTATTGCTTAATTATGTTGTCAATATGTAAATCTTTGATTGATGATTTATATAAATTATTTCCGTTGTGTTTTCTTTGATTAAAACCGTAAATCACTAACAATCCTCTTCTCCATGGAATCTTTAACAAAACTCCCTCTCAGCGTGACCCTACCAGAGTGAATTCAATCTGCTCCAATGGTGAAGTACCCTTACACAAAGATCTACTACACAAGAAACAATTCACGGAGCAATCTCAACCCACGGGGTAAATTGAAACCAGAATTTCAAGCACTAGTTAAGTGTTTCAACAATCATCCGCTTAGGGAAGCCCTAAATTTCGAGATTCCATTTTCAAAACAAATGCTTCTTGAATTCTGGTACACGTGCACTGCTTAATTTGAAAAGGGGGATAGCTACATATCAGAAGCGATTCTACAAGGGTGCCATAAAGTATCTTTCAATCTAGAATCATTCAGAACCGCCATCAAAATGGATTATCTAGAGCCCAACCAAGATTTCTATCCCGCTCCTTCTGTTGATACTACTAGAAAGATAGTTCTTCCTTGCATTCGTTATAGAGGCTGCTTCACCAAAGGAGTGTCAAACTAAAATGGGTCCTCTTTGGTCCGCTTTCTTCATGACAGTCTCGTAGTGCATGACTAGTAAAACTGGGGGCTTTGAGGCTGTGTCTGAACATGCACTTGTGTTGGGGGCCTCTCTCTTTTCAGATACAAGAATTAACTATCCTTCACTCATCTTTTTGAAGCTCCACCAAAAAGTATGTGATCCGATGAGAGAGCCTCTGATTCCGTTTCTTCGATTCCTCGGTATGATCTTTCTGCAATCTCTAGGGGAGAAGGCTTTCTATGCGAATGTTGGACCCTGTTTTCAATCAAGCGTAGTGGGTGATTCTAACTTCACAAGTCAAGAGATAGATGTAGCTCCCAAACTTCTTCCAGGTATGTCTCTTTTCACCAACTCTTCTCAACCCAGTCCCTCTCACGAGGAAAATCAAAGGTCTGAAAACAGTGCTTCGCACGCACAATCTTCAGATACTCATAAGGCTGGTTCTTCTAATTCTGAGGACAAAGAGATGCAAAACCCATCATTGACTGACCACTCCTCACATCCACATGATCTTACCTCTAGTCGGACTCCACTCCGCAAGGCCAACCGAGCGCTCGGGAAATCTTAGTGCTCAGAGACTCCAAGGACAAACCGATACTCAACAAGAAGCTCGAGGTCCAGGGCTGCGTCAACCTTGATCCTTCCCAAGAACACTGTTCGGTGTCTGAGTCTGGCCAAGGTAAATCTTTTGTTGATCCTCTGAACGTGGAAGAGAGTGATGACAACATTGTTGAATCTCCAAAGAAGATGTCTGACACTATGACCCCACCATAGATGTCTGGAAAATTTCACATTAACGAAACAATCCCTCCCATAAATTCTTCTGCTAAGCCTACTACAAATCAATCAAAACTACATGGGCCAGGTCAGACTGATGTACCAGAAGGTTCACGAAAACGGACACGGGGTACATCAGTCAAAATTTTCAAACGGTGTGGTATTCTCATGAGCTCTTGCGAAACAATAAATGGCAACATCAAAGTGTTGAACAAGTCACAGAGGGCACTAAACAAATATCAGGATATCTTAACCAAAAATATGCAGACCACTTATGATGTCGCCTCAATCTGTCAAGATTGACAATCTTGAGTCTGCTTTCAAAAACATCAATAAAAGTCAGATCGCTTTGCTGGAATCTGTTGCTAAGCTCAATTCTAAATTTGATCTCTTCTCCATCTCTATCACTGACCGTTTTGACACACTGTCCTCCCAGATTTCCACTTATTTTGTTGAGCCACATATGTTCAAGAAAAATGTATCTGTCGACAGGCACTCTCCTCCACATTTTCAGGGGGAAAATAGTGCCTCAGCAAGGAGTTCTGGAGAGGCTGTTTGTAGACCGGCCGGAATATCCCAAAAAGCTGCCAGAGATAAAACAAATGAATAATCAAGAGGGAAATGCGGTAAAAAGCATAGGTCAGATAAATCAGCATCTATGGGAACCTCCGAGCGGCATTCAATGGCCGCTCCTGAAAGGACGTCAAACAGTATTCTTGAAGAGCTAGCGGAAAATTATCCAGAAAGTGACAGTGAAGATGATGGTGTATTTTTAAGCTCCATCATTAAAAAGAAAAATCAACCCTCATCAGTGAGAGGGTTTGTTAGAGGACCAACAGTCCAACCTGGTCTTTCAATTGTTCCAAGAAAGAGTGCTCGCATTTCAATCCATGCTCCACTCCATGGGACTTTCTCTGATAAAGGAAAGAGCCCTGCTCCTCCCCCTACGATAAAAATTAAGAAAAGAAAAGGACCGGTGGTTCCAGAAGAGGAAGAAGCAAGAATGGTGGCTAGAAAACTTGGCATGTCTGAAGGAGACTTAGAGAAAGCAAAGGAGATTGAAGATCAAATTTTTTGCCAAGGAAGTCAAAAAAGCAGGAAGGAGTAAAGAAATGGGCCACGGTGGTGTGATTGTTGGTGTTTGTGTTTCAAAACAATTGTGTGTAACCTAACTACCTTATTTTCCTTATTGCTGCATGCTGCAAACAATTTACTCTTTATTTACTGATCGTTTGCTCTGAAATGAATGAATATTATCAGTCAATGATAATAATTTTGACATACCTGAGTTGACTGATTGCTATATCTTAAAAGAAATCAAAAAGAAAATATGAGTCATTGAACTGATGTATGATCTGATTTTCAGAATCATCATTTATTTTAATTTTTCTAGGTATATTGAAGACCTTCTGAATTGTGGAAAATACTCAAGGTTAAATATAAAACCTTCACATATTCAGGGGGGTTGTCTAACTATTTGTCTACATCAAATAGGGGGAGATTGTTGGATCGCAGAAAAGCATCCCCCACTGAAAGGATTTAATGAAGATAAAAAGGCAAATAGTTAGAAGACAATTTGAAGATTAGTTCCTCAGATTGTCGGTAATTGAATCTGATCAGTTCAGATTTCAGTTACCCAACTACATTATATGATCAACCATCTGAAACAACGATCAGTTCCCGAGCGGAATCAGATACTGATCAACAGATATGATAGTTGTAGCAGGTTCAGCTTACACTTGACAATAACGCTGAACCATATGAACAGATACCTCTCTAAGCAAAACTATTAGTGAAGGTCACTGAAGCTGAAAGCCATCTGAAGAAGCATGAGTTTCCGAACACTCATGGCGATCTGAAGCGTACAAAGGCCTGAAGTTTCAGTGTCACAGAAAGACACAAGTAAAGCACAAGTTAGTGTGTCGCCGATAAAGGGAATATTATGCAAATCTTCTAGAAGATATCGGCGATCACAAGACGGCAGAAATTACTGTCAGAATTCCGTTAGTAGTGCTCGTCGCATGAAATATCCTCAGCACCAATGGAATTCTCACATATGGATTCGATCGATCATTCATTTGGCACCACGTTACCCAAGGCTATAAATTGAGGACTTAGCGATTGAGTTCGGTGTGCACCCAACAAGTCTACACGCTGCTAAAATCTTCCCAGACTTTATTCTTTGAGCAGAGTGTAAACAACCAGTAATATCTTAGTTACTTGATTTGAGAATTGAATCTCTTTAACGAAGGTATCTGGTCTTGTGTCTGATCATTTGTTGGTCAGAACTTGTCTTAGATAGTATCTGTTATTGTCTATTTCTTGCAAGTAGTTTAGTTAGGATTTGTTCTTAGCTATTCCGCAAACTACTTGCTGCTTTGTTATATCATTATTGATTAATAAAGAAAAGTTTAAAAAGTGTTGAGTGTTGCCTTAATTTTTATTTGGTCAGTGAAAGAGTATAACTGTGTTAATTCACTTGTCACGGGACTAACAATGTATTTTTGAGTTAAATATAGTTTCAGTTACTTTTGTCGATATGTAGACCATGTATGAAAAACGCCCAATTGATTGCACGATAAAAACCGTAGACCTAATAAACATACGAATTTAAATGATTAATAAAAAAAACTGTCCAATTTAATGATTAATAAACCATATTGGTGTTACCGGCCAACAATTTACAGAAATAAAAAACGTACAGAATTAATGACATGCCCAAATAAAATTCCAATACGCTTTATGTGTCTACCCCTGCCAGATATAAAATTGAAAACATTGAATTCCTAAGTTATTTATTAATGTAAATCAAATATAAAGAGTCACCAACGACAATGATGGGTGTCGAGTTGATTTCTTCGACTAATATACTGCATCATTTATTATTTTAATTCTGGTAATCGGAAACAGTCTTATTCACGGCTTGATGATAGATGGAAAGAGCGAATATGGTGTAGAAGAAAGGAGAATATTTGGAAACGATATCGAAACAGTTGATGGAGGGTTTTGACCAGGGATTTATGGCCTTTTAAAGTGGCGCGTAATTATGGGCTTATCAAAAAAAGAAGGTGCTTTAAATCTGGTGGTGATTGGGAAGAAGAGTATTAGTTTAGTGGGTTTTAAAGTGGGGCGTAATTATGGAGTTATAAAAAAAAAAAGGTACTTAAAATATGGTCCTGACTCGGAAGAAGACTATTAGGTTAGTGGTTTATGGTATTAAACAAAATATCATTTGTGGTGTGGTGGTAAAACAGATTTTCAAGGCGCTCGAGGTCCCAGGTTCGAAACTCAGGTCAGACAATTTTTTATTGCAAATTTCGGATGTGGGTTTAAGACCTTTCATTAATGGAAAGGGGGAGTTTAAGACCTGTCATAATTAGAAAGTCATTCCCCTATATAAAGATAATAGATATAGATTAAGGCCTCAAGCCCGGTTCTCCTAGCCCATACGCCATTGGCCAAGGCCGGCCCCTTACCACTCCCTCATTTGGCCGAACACCCTAGCCCACCGAGAGATGTTTAAGTCGTGTTAAAACCTGACACGCAATAACTTGAAACTAACTAAACTTATAATAATTCAATTCTTACAATTACTTAACATCTTAATTATATTTTATTAAATATTTCTCGAGATCTCAAATGATTATTTAAAATAATTAATAATTAATTGCTACTCATAAATATAAATACAATAAAACATACAATTAACTTACACAATTAATTATCGTGTACGCTAATTATTACCAATTAAGACGAATCATATGAAACGTCTAATTAACTCCATAATAATTAATTACGACTGAAATATATTATAAAACGTCTAAAATAATAAACAAAACGAATAAATAAACCTTAGAAAATCCGGGGAGTTATAATGTATGTGTGTGTGTTTTCGTGCGGTGTGCGCCACTCGAAACCGGAATCGCCCCTACCTCAAGTCGTTTTGTTTCTACCTTTGTCATAGACACACACCAGTGTGTGTAGGTTTGTGTGACATAAACTCTTAGGAGTTTTCTGGTGTCGCTCAATCACCTCATGTTTCGCTGGTGTGTTCCTTGTTTCCTCCTCAGGCGGCGAACACACAGAAATGTGAGTAATCCGTCGTGGGTGTAATATTGTATGTTTCCGTATGTGTTACTGCGTATTCCGGCGAATACATCTTTCCGGCGAACATGGTTTCCGGTGAATCCCGGCGCATTTTAATGTGTGAGTGTGTGTGTGTGTGTGTGTGTGTTAAATAGTGTATACGTTTGTGTGTCGACTATGTGTGAAGCATGGTGTTTTTAGTGGCGGGTTTCTCTTTTCATTAAGTAGCCACTTATCCACCTCGTACACTGAGTCAAGTAACTTCTCCTTTTCTATCATGAAGAGGAAGTGAGATGATGACAATGCGGGTGGGAAAAATACATATCAATCTCTCGAGCATTAGATATTATTTATCAATTGATGACAATGCTTATAATGGAAAGATTTGCATTTACCATAATTTAACATTTAGTAACCATAAAATCTAGTTAGCAGGATACCCACCACCGCATTGCGCGGATACCATACTAGTATTATATATAAAGCATTAAGCATTTCCCAAATTAAAGGCTTAAAAATTCAACAAACATATGTGTTAATTTCAAACATGCGACCTCTACATTATTAGTATGACATCCTAATCAACTGAGCTAATATGTCATATATTCATTTCTCAATTATAATCATCCTTATTTTATTTTATTTTTGAATAGCAAACGAGCACCCGAGAGAGTTTCGTCAAAAGCATCACCTCAACCACATGACCCGGATTAAGACTAACATTAGAGTTAATTACATGGATGGTTCTTTAGGTTTATAGAAAATTTCACTAATGATCTTTTAGTTTCAAAAATTACACTGATGGTCCTTATTTTTTAAAGGTTTTTCACAAATAGTCCTTTACGAAAACAACCGTTTATTTTTCACGTTAAGTGACCTCAATGCACGTGAGGGTATTTTGGTCATTTCGTTTTCCCTTCTCATTTAGAGAAATGAGAAGGGAAAACAAAATGACCAAAATACCCTCACGTGCATAACACGTGAGGTCACTTAACGTGAAAAATAAACAGGCCGTTTTCATAAAGGATCATCAGTGAAAAACTTTTCAGAAATAAAGACCATCAGTATAATTTTTGAATCTAAAGAACCATTGATGAAATTTACTATAAACTTAAAGGACCATACCTTTAATTAACTCTTAACATTAACCTCCTAAACATAATAATTATCTTTATTAATCTCTCAAACTTAAAAAACTTAAAATCACCAAAAACATCATCACTACAACCACCACCCATCATAGGATACCCACCACCACAATGCGGAATATACATTGATACGCAAATGATATAATTTTGGGGACGAAATGTTTGATAAAATGAAGCAGTTAACAATTATTAACATAAACAGAAATAAATATTAGTGATTTGATTCCATTAACAAGATGAAAACATGATATTTGTTTGTTCATACAACACAACACAGGCTCTCTTTAGTCAGTCAGTTAAAAGCGTTGATACGAGCAGATCTTGCAGAAAAACAGATCTTCCAGTAGCTTGTCTCATTCTCTGTTCCCTTTCTTCCAAACTCAATGAAGGATCAAAACTGTCACATTCACAAACTAATTTAAATAAAAAACCTTAAAATTTAAACCCATATCTTGTAATATTTATACCTAGGCGGGTACCATAAAATATAAAGGAATCTATAAATATAATAAATAAATATTAGTAATATTTTAACAAAATAACTATAATTAGTCAAAAGCCATGCAAAAAATTTTACAATGTTCAAAATAAAAACTATAAGTCCATAACAAAAAAGCTATATTGGTCAATAAAAACCCTAAAATTGATTTATAACATTTTTTAAGTAATTTTGCTTTCGTTGACCAATTTTGACCTTGACTGATTAATTGCACCAATTACCAGGTTGGTTTGCTGATAACCGCCTAGACCGACTTTTAGAGCACTGATTATTAGAGCAAAATTTCACAAATGGTCCTTTAGGTTTGTATCATATTACATATTTGGTCCTTTAGTTTTATAAAAGACACTGATAGTACTTATATCTGAAACTACTGACAAGTTTGGTCATTTACCTATATTAACTTTTCTCATTAATGACTACTCTACCAGTGTAATTTATAATAACCACCTAGTCCGACTTTTACAGCACTGATTATTAGAGAAAATTTCACAAATGGTCCTTTAGATTTATATCATATTACATATTTGGTCTTTTAGTCTCATAAACGACACTAACAGTCCTTATATCTGAAACTATTGACAAGTTTGGTCATTTACCTAAATTAACTTTTCTCATTAATGACTACTCTACCAGTGTAATTTATAATAACCACCTAGTCCGACTTTTACACCACTGATTATTAGAGAAAATTTCACATATGGTCCTTTAGGTTTGTATCATATTACATATTTGGTCCTTTATTCATAAACGACACTGATAGTCCGTATATCTAAAACTATTGACAAGTTTGGTCCTTTACCTAAATTAACGTTTCTCGTTAATGACTACTCTACCAGTGTAATTTATAATAACCGCCTAGTACGACTTTACAGCACTGATTATTAAGAACATTTCACAAATGGTCATTTAGGTTTATACCATATTACATATTTGGTCCTTTAGTTTCATAAACGACACTAACAGTCCTTATATCTGAAACTATTGACAAGTTTGGTCCTTTACCAATATTAACTTTTCTCATTAATGACTACTCTACCAGTGTAATTTATAATAACCACCTAGTCCGACTTTTACATCACTGATTATTAGAGAAAATTTCACAAATGGTCCTTTAGGTTTGTATCATATTACATATTTGGTCCTTTATTCATAAACGACACTAATAGTCCTTATATCTGAAACTATTGACAAGTTTGTAATTTATGAAACTAAAGGACCAAATATGTAATATGGTAAAAAGTTATTTAGAAAAAAATGAATACCTTGATTTCCATATATGTTGAGGAGTGGGAGTGGGAGAGGGAGTAGGTGGAGTGTTTTGGTCAACATTTGACTTTTCAGGTTCAGAAGGATTAGGAAAATTGAGAACCAAAGAAGAAAGAAAAGGATCAGAAGCAGCAGCAGATGATGATGAATTTGAAGATTTGTAACTGCCACCAAGAAGCACCTGCAAATGGGCCTCCCGAAGATCCCGGCCCAAAAGGGACAGGGCCTGACTGGTGGGGACCGCTACTCTACGTAGCCTACGCCGCCTTTGCATGTATTCTTTCAATTAAGGACACCAAAGCCACATTAACATAATTTTTTTTTAAATATTAATTTCGTTTTATAAATAAATTGTCGAGTAAATTATAGAATAAATTTACAGAAATTGTCCATGTAGTTTTACAAATAAACTTTTTTTTTCGTGATTTTTGTCCTTATGATCGTCAAATTTCATCTTTTTTGTCCATTCTGATGTACATTGACTAAAATGCCCTTATTTTAACTTGTCTGTTAAAAAGTTCTTGCAAGGGTATTTTGGTCATTTTGGTGTCCAAATTGACAAAAAAGATGAAAATTTGAAGGCCATGGGAACAAAAATCGCAAAAAAAAAAAAAAAAAAAGTTAAATTTGTTAAACCACATGGACAATTTTTGTAATTTACTCTAAATTATATATAACATCACTGAATACTCAAATTGAAACTGAAGAATTTAAATGAAAGATGAGTTTAGAAGGATATTTTAAATAAGTGTCCATGCTGTAGAGTAATATGGCTTAGCATATCTCTCGTCACTTTAACTGAGCAAACTGGACAAATCTGCACAAAAAATAATGCTATAAGATTAATAATTAATTCTCCCAAAATTACCGTTTTGCCCATTGTAAGCATTGCATATTATTGATAGTATTCTCTTCATGTTTCCTATCGAATAATAATTCACATATTTGATCAATACCTACCAAACTATGCATATAATAAGACAATGAATTATTCTAGGACCGGTATGTAATAAATAAATAAATAAAGTTCCAAGATCAAATAAAAGTACCCCCCTTTACCTACTAAATACTGAATATTTTGAAGAGCTCTGAATAGTTTTAATACACTTTTACTTTTAGTGTACTGTCTAAAATGCCCCTCGAAAGAGAAATTATAAATTGACATCAAAATGACCAACTTTGTTTCTTAAATTTGTAAGCAACCGTGAGTTTGCTTCATCAAAATTTATTTATTTTTTAACTTAATAAATAATTCATATGCTTAAAAGGTTGATCTCACTCACCTAATCTAGACAAGAAAGCACTCTAAACTTAAGTTAAAATAAAATACCCAAATACCAATTTGATATGCTTTTAAGACAAAAGTGACATCAATGTCATTCTATTTGTACTCCCTGTTATAAAGTTCATTATTCATAGCAATCTTTTTTCTGAAAATTTCAAAATCAACTCTTTCTTGGTCATCTTAGAGCAATCTGTAACGAGTTTTTGGTAAAATAAAATAAAAATCAACATACAAAGACCAAGTCAAGTTTTCTAACTCAAACCTTCATTGAACACAAAAATAAAAAACGAAGAATGTGAATCCAAGTAAAAAAGAAATGATTATATAAGTTGATTTGTCACCAAACAATATCTAATATACTTTTGACATACAAATTACACCAAACTTACCAAAAAAGGTAACTTTTCCCCAATTTTTCCCCTTTACCAGAATAAGAAAATTGGATCATAACCTAAACCAGACTACAAATCTTTTCTTTCACAAACATTCTTTGAATCAATCATTTCAAAGAGATACATATAAAAGTCAAAGCCTTTTTACATCTAATTTTTGACCGACCAAAGATATACATACAATACATAAATATATGCATACATATATATACACGCAGATATACATATACAGAGAGAGAGAAAGAGAGAAGATTACAGTGGCTCTGGATTCGCAAGAGTGTTCATCTTCAAGATGGGAACACAACGACCCGATATCAAAATCCTCATAACAATACGGGCATGGAAAATCGGGTCGGATTTCTTCTTCGACCTCGAAATCATCAACGTTCAACCGATCTGAGAAATTAACAAGAAATCAGATCATAACATAAACAGAATAACAAATCTAGATCGTAGAAACACCAATATTCTTCAAACAAATTTCAATTTGAGCAATAGTTTCCTGAGCTAAAAAAACCCTAATCTTAAAAGGGGGAAAACATCCGATTTCTAATTATCAAGGCTTTGGAACGATAATAAACAAAAACAAACCGAACCTAAATGGGAGGTCTGATGATGGTGGTGTTGCATCGTGAATTGCCGCTTTGCGGCGGCGAGGCGAGCGGTCCAAAAATCGGAATCCATAACGAGAGAGAGAGAGAGGAACGTTGAAGTATTCAATTAATTTTTATAATGGAAAACAACAAAATGATTCCTGTTGTGATACAAAATAGCCAAAACTCTAAGATTTCATTCCAACGATCAAGTTCATATATTTTGGTGTGTTTTCAAACATACATCTCAATCTCTTTATATAGGCCACAAGTTGGCACTATAAGAGTCATAGAATAAATGACCATTACACAAGTTAATGATAGGTGTAAATATAAGAAAACCAAAAGTCAAGTGAGTTACAATACTCCCCCTTGGTTGCTTAGATTTATATTGAACTATACATGCACTTCATCTTGTATCTTCAGACAATCCTTGAAACATTCGCCTCGTTAAAAACCTTGACGGAGAAAACCCTTTGGGACAAAACTCTGGTTGAAGGATAAAAGAGTACGATCAGGATGTCTTGAGATAGGGAAGGAACCATATATGATGTGCCTCATTAAAACCTTGTTAAGAGAAAACCCTGTGGAACAAAAACTCTAACGAAGGACAAAAGAGTGCACAATGGCTAATAAGTAATCAACTCGATACTCCCCCTGAATTCAGCGATTCTTATTGAGTGTGGGATACAGTTAGTGTCTCATTAAAAAACTTTGTCAAGGTAAACCCAATGGGACAAAACCCTTGAACTAAAGAAAAAGAGCACACAAGCATTCATCGGGATGCTCCCCCTCACATGCACTCAACAGGGTGCAAAGCATACGTCAGGATGCAATTATTATTTATATACAAGTGCATGATACATGTCACTTAGGTAGCTCGGAGAGTTTCCTAAGTCCAATAGCTTTGACATGTTTCTGGAATGAATACTTTGGCAGTGATTTGGTGAACAAATCTGCATGATTCTTCTCCGATCCAATATGTTGCACTTCAATCTTTTGAAGTAACTGTTGTTCATGTGTAAAGAACAATTTTGGAGAGATGTGTTTAGTGTTATCCCCTTTGATGTAACCATGTTTCGCTTGGTCAATGACAGCAGAGTTATCTTCATACATAACAACTGGTTCATCGGGGTCATAAGCTAAACCACATGTACTTCGAATATGACCAATTACAGATCGAAGCCATACACACTCTCTAGTTGCCTCAAAGAGCGCAAGTAGTTCAGAGTGATTTGTCGAAGTAGCAACCAGAGTCTGTTTACAAGACCTCCAGGATATCGCTGTGTTCCCAATGGTAAAGACATAACCAGTTTGGGAACGTCCCTTATGCGGGTCTGATAAGTAACCTGCATCAGCATAACCAGTAAGGGTTGCGTTATTTCGAGTATCATTAGGGTTTGATCCACTCGACGACGCGTAGGGATAGAATAAGCCCATATCTGCCGTACCTTTTAGGTAACGGAATATGTCTTTAATACCATTCCAGTGCCTGCATGTTGGCGCATTGCTGTGCCTAGCCAGGCAGTTCACAGCAAACGAGATGTCCGGTCTAGTACATTGAGCCAAGTACAATAATGCGCCTATTGCACCCATATATGAACACTCGGGGCTCAATATCTCTTCATCGTCCTCCTTTGGACGGAATGGGTCCTTTTTAATGTCTAGAGAACGAACGACCATGGGAGTAGAAGACGGCTTTGCATCATGATGACTAAAGCGTCTTAACACCTTTTGGATGTAATTTTCTTGATGAAGAAAAACACCATCTCTACGTTGCTCGATCTGCAGGCCGAGGCAAAAACGTGTCTTCCCAAGATCTTTCATCTCGAATTCCTTCTTCAGGATTTCAGCAGTTTCGACCAACTCTTTCGAGGTTCCTATGAGATTCATATCATCTACATAGACTGCGATAATCGCATATCCTGAAGTGGATTTCTTAATAAACACGCATGGGCATATCTCATTGTTCAAATATCCCAGTCCGATCAAGTACTCACTTAGGCGGTTATACCACATCCGTCCAGATTGTTTTAATCCATAAAGTGATCGTCTCAGTCTTATCGAGAACGTGTTCCGTGGTCTAGAACTACTTGATTCAGGCAACTTGAGTCCATCAGGGACTTTCATGTATATCTCCGTGTCAAGATCCCCATAGAGATAGGCTGTGACCACATCCATAAGCTGCATATTCAGTTTTTCGGAAACTACTAAACTGATTAAGTAGCGGAACGTTATAACGTCCATTACGGGAGAATATGTCTCCTCGTAATCAATTCCAGGGCGTTGAGAGAAGCCTTGCGCCACTAGGCGAGCTTTGTATCTTACAATCTCATTATTCTCGTTACGCTTCCTTACGAACACCCATTTGTAACCAATTGGCTTAACATTGGGTGGTGTTGGAGCAAAAGGTCCAAACACTCTTCTTTTCGCTAAGGAATCCAATTCTTCCTGGATTGCTTGTTTCCATTGAGGCCAGTCCGTTCTACGTTGGCATTCAAAAATAGTACGTGGTTCCATGTCATCATTGCTCATAATGTCAGTGGCCACTGCGTATATGAACACATCATCAATGACAGTCTCGTTTCGCTTTAAAATATCGTCTAAGCTAGCATACTCGACAAATATTTCAAGGTTATCGGGATGATGAGAAATTGGTGTTTCATCTGAAACACGCTCCTCCAATACACTCCCGTGATCCTTAATGATCTCATGTGGCAAAACGGATTCAGAAGAATTTCTCCTCTTTCGAGGCAGAACATCCTTGGAACCGACTGGTCTTCCTCTTTTCTTAGGAAGAGCAGCAGACTGGACAGCTGATGGTAGCGTCCTTTGCACGGTGGGTACGACCGGTGCAACATGTTCAAGTGGAACATGGCGTCTCTCAGGGACGTCTATCCTTGCAGGCACATTTGCAGCAGGTATATTTGATCTCGTGACATTTGCTAGGTCATTAAATGCGTCTGGTAGCTGATTAGCAACATTTTGTAAACCTAGAATTCTTTGCACATCCTTATCACTATGTGCAGTTGGGGGATCCATATGAGACAAGTTGGGTTCATGCCACGTTATTTCACGTCGTTCCTTATCAACGTTAACGTGCAAATCTCCCCCTAACGACGGGAAGATTGCCTCATCAAAGTCACAATCCGCATGTCTAGCGTTAAAGAGATCGCCTGTCAAGGGCTCTAAATAGCGTATGATGGACGGGGATTCATAACCAACATATATTCCCCGTCGTTTCTGAGGTCCAAATTTCGAACGCTTTGGAGGTTCAATTGGAACATTTACCAAGCACCCAAACACGCGTAAATGTGAGACATCAGGCTCATATCCAGTTACCAGCTGGTACGCAGAAAGTGGTTGGGTGGCCATGGGCCTCAGACGGACCAATGCAGCAGCATGCAATATCGCATAACCCCATGCAGAAATTGGAAGTTTTGTACGCATAACTAAAGTTCTCGCAATCATTTGTATTCGTTTAATGAATGCTTCTGCAAGACCGTTTTGGGAATGAACGTACGCAACAGGGTGTTCAAGATCAATGCCCAATGTCATGCAATAATCATCGAATGTTTTCGATGTAAACTCCGCAGCATTATCAAGTCTAATTGACTTTATTGGATAATCTGGATGATGAGCCCTCAACTTAATGATTTGGGCTAGGAGTTTAGGAAATGCTGCATTCCTTGTGGACAACAAAGCGACGTGTGACCATCTTGTTGATGCATCAACCAATACCATGAAATATTTAAATGGTCCGCATGTTGGTTGGATAGGTCCACATATATCCCCTTGAATTCTCTCAAGAAAACGGGAAACCACTTTTGTAGGTTTTACATGAAGTGGTTTGAGATGTGTCTTGCCAATCGAGCATGCTTGGCATAGGCTTTTTGGTTTAATCACGAAATTTTTACCTCCAAGAGGATGCCCATGAGATGCATTCATAGTTCGAAGCATCGTATTTTGACCCGGGTGTCCCAGCCGGTCATGCCATAACATATAAGTTCCCTCATCAACGGGGGCTCGACGAATGACTAGATTGCTTTCAATGTGTTTTATCGTGGTTAGATACAAACCATTTGACAAACATCTCAACTTCTCCAATATACGCTTTTGGTCGTATTTATCAGAGGTAATGTAGAGGTATTCAATACCATTTTCTGAAGCAGTTTCAATATGAAACTTGTTTTCTCGAATATCCTTAAAGCTCAACAAGTTTCGACCGGAACTTGGACAATATAAGGCTTCATTAATGGTTAACACAGTACCATTTGACAACGTAAATTGTGCTTTACCAAAGCCTTGAACAAGGGTCGACGGGCCCGAAATAGTTGTCAATGAAGTTACTTTAGGCGTTATGTTGATGAAGTAATCCTTGTATTTTAGGACAGTGTGGGTTGTACCACTGTCAACCAGACAATCAACTGACCCAATATGCATGCCTAAAAGTAAAAATAATTTAAAATCGGTCACACGTATGTAGTATTTTCATAAGGAAAAACTTTAAATTATTTCGAGAAATGCGTTCATTGTAAACAAACCATTATCCAAAAGTGAACATTATTTAAACTTGAAAGCATAAAATAACATGATCCAGGAGCTCAACAATAGCTCTAATCTTCAATCTGAGCCACAAAATCAGGTGTCTCAAAAGACTCACGTGTGTTGGTTTCAACCACATTTGCTTCAGCTCTTTTCCCGTTATGATAGTTACGAACTTCGTCGGGAGTAGCCTTACAAACTCGTTGCATATGACCATAATCACCACATTTGTAACAAAGGGTATGCTTATCAGTATGTGCCCTTTCATTGGGACGATTGGTCGTCCTGTTATTGTTCCCAGTACGAGATGGCTTAGAAGCCGAAGGCCTCCGGTCAGAGTTATATTCTGAATCACGGCCTGAAGGTCTTCGGTGCGAGTTATATTCCGAACCTCGACCTGAAGGTCTTTGGTATGGATTATATTCAGAACCTCGCTTCGCTTGGTGAGGTTTACGATCACCATAGTGCTTCGGTTTTCGGGACGACTGGCCCTTATCTCGGTTTCCGTTCCGCGATTGAGGCCCACGAACATTATTAGCATCAGGCATTGGAATTGCCTTTGTCCCAGCAGGACGAGAATTGTTATTTCTCATTAAAACAATGCTATTTTTCTCATCCAATAACAATTGGGTAATGAGCTCGGGGAAAGTTGTGAACTTGGATTGGCGGTACTGCTTTTGAAGCAAGTTGTCAGAACTAGGAAATGTGGTGTAAGTCTTCTCCAACAAGTCAGTATCAGTTAACTGTTGACCACAGTAGTGGAGAAGTGCACGAATTCTACAAACTTCAGCGTTATATTCAGTAACCGAAGTGAAGTCTTGGAATCGTAAATTGAGCCAATCTTGGCGGGCTTCAGGAAGCCAAATGGTCTTTTGGTGATCGAAACGTTGTTTCAAAGAGTCCCATAATGTCTTGGGTGAGGTGATTGATATGAACTCAGACTTCATCGTGTCTGACATATGTCGACGAAATAATATCATCGCCTTAGCATTCATTTCGCGGGTAACTTCAACCTCACGATTATCCTCGTCATAGATGACATCTAATATGCCTTGAGTATCTAGATGGTTCTGGATATCTTGAGTCCAGTCTAGATAGTTCTTGCCGGCAGCATCCAAGATCGGGAAATCAAGTTTGATAGACATTTTCCTACAACGGGAGGAGAAATACTGGATCAATCATCATTCAAGATGATAAGTTTATATGTTTATGGTTTGTATAAGCACAAATTGTGTGTCGAATCAGCAGGTTCGAAAAACACAATTGATATTAGGTTCTCATTTATCGAACGACAGGTCGATTATGATACACCGATTCAGCATATGTATATAAACACATTCAGAGAAAAATTATTTAGTCAACCCTTTTCGGTAGCTCTATTCGAATACAACCAGGAAAGACGGTAAGGGTAGACAGCGCTTGTGCGTATCGGAACCACCCTTATTAGGAGTCAGAAAAACCGCCTATCTTTCCTAGACATTGTTAAGAATAGGTGAGCCTAGTTGTGGATGATTAATAACTTTTCAAGGAAGTGCATATAATGCTCATAAATCCACATGTTCTTTAACTTTTGAAGACAAAAGAAATTGTAGTATAATCACTACATTTAAAAAAAATTAATTTTTATCTTCATGATTTATTTAAGAAAACAACTTTCAACATAAAGAATCTCAAAATAATTTTTATACCAAAAACAAATAATCATTTGAGCATAATACTTCATAAATCATGGATTTTTAAAAAATCATTCTTTTAGAAGAAAAATTTTATTATAATTTTTGGACTTGTTAGCCCAACTCATTAAAAATATTGGGCTAACTTTTAGTTGCTTAAATGTTGTGGTTTTAAAAAAAAAATTCAATCTGTTTGTTAAATTTTTTTCCAAAAAAGATGAATAATCGGCCAAATGAGTATTACATTTAGAATTAGAAAAACCCATGAACTGAATTAATTTTTGTGAAAGAGTAGCAATTTTTTTTCTCTTGAAAAGTCCATATGAAAATACTACATGGAGAAGCTTTGTGACTTATCATATACAAGTATTAACTTTTAGATAGATTAAATGGATTTTTATGTGCTCAATTTAAGCATCATCAAATGAAGTGTTTTTTAAAAAAAACAGTTGACCAACCCCAAACATGATTTTCAAAACCACATATATTTTGATTTCGATGGATCTTTATCCACTATAATAAAATGATATCAAATAGAGTAAAGAGACGTTGTTTACCTTAATGTTATGAAGAATAGTTGGTGAGATTACTTGGTTCGAGCAAAGTGCCGATAACGTGTTGTGATACAAAATAGCCAAAACTCTAAGATTTCATTCCAACGATCAAGTTCATATATTTTGGTGTGTTTTCAAACATACATCTCAATCTCTTTATATAGGCCACAAGTTGGCACTATAAGAGTCATAGAATAAATGACCATTACACAAGTTAATGATAGGTGTAAATATAAGAAAACCAAAAGTCTAGTGAGTTACAATAATTCCATCATTTTTGAAAGAGATTTTTGTTTTGAAGTTGAAATAAAATAATTAAGGGGAAATGGTAACGGAAATAATCACAATTAATTACACATATTTAAAGGGGTTTGGTTTAAAATATGTAATAAAAAAAGAAAAATAATAGGAATATTAAGGAATACTAGCATGGTACCCGCGCAATGCGGCGGCGGGTACCCAGAAACTATATTTCGTGGCGAGCAAGTGTTTTTCGTTTACACGGTTTTTCCAACAATAATTGCGCAAATGAATGATTTTTTCCGTCTTTAAAAATTGCAATTAGTAATCATTATCATCTAGAACATAATAATACATTCAAGTTAACCAACAAACTTAAGGATTATAATTAAAGAATATGTGAGCACACAAATAAATACCTTGATCATAGAAATTTCGATACAATATGTTTTCAATTTAAAGTTGTTTGTTTATTTGTTCTAAAACAAATTGTCATTTAGAGCAATTGGTTAACACACAATCAGATTTCACAAGAGGTCTTGTGTTCGAATCCTGAAAACAACACTTTTTAATTTTTGTGGTGTTGAAGAAGTTACTAAAAGTGGAAATGTCCTTAAGTTTAAGTTTAAGGAGTTGCTATGTTTAGTAGTCCTAAATGCTTTATAGATAGTATAGATGTTTATTTGTTCTAAAACAAATTGTCATTTAGAGCAATTGGTTAAGACACAGTCAAATTTCACAAGAGGTCTTGTGTTCGAATCCTGAAAGCAACACTTTTTTATTTTTGTGGTGTTGAAGAAGTTACTAAAAGTGGAAATGTCCTTAAGTTTAAGTTTAAGGAGTTGCTATGTTTAGTAGTCCTAAATGCTTTATATATAGTATAGATAATTGGTGTATCTTAATATTTCATTAATCATTAATGGTGTATGGTTTGTCAAGGATTTTATATGTAAACTAGCTGGTACCCGCGCAATGCGGCGGCGGGTACCTTGTGTCGGTAGTGATGGCGGTGGCATAAGTGATGGTGGTAATGTGTAGTGATGGTGAGTGACAATAGTAATGATGGTGATAGGTGGTGGGTCATGGTGATGGTGGGTGGCGGCAGTGGAGATGGTGATAGATGGTTAATGGCAGGCTATAGTGGTTGTGGTCCTGGTGGTGGTGGTGGTGGTGGTGGTGGTGGTGGTGGTGGTGGTGGTTGGCAGTTAGTAGTGATGGTAATGGTAGTTGTGGTGAGTTACTCAAATAATTAACATCTATCATAGTTATCATTTGCTAATAACATGGAGGTTTTAAGTTATCGACCAATTTTTAATAAACATAAACTTGACACAAACAACTAATTTCTGAAAATTATGATTTGCTAATTTGGGAAGATATCAAACGCATTACATAAATTATATTATTATAAAGATATCGATATTATCAATCCAAATATTAGTGAGCGCTCATGAAGATTTCCCCGATGGTATACTAATAGAATGTCTATTCGTGCAGAAACCCTAATTTAACTATATATTGTGGTAGGTATCTTTGTAATGCAAATCTTTTAACAATAAGCAAATGCATTGACGAAATTGACCGGATTAACAAAACTGATACAATGGAGCCGATTGATCCAACTAACTTGGTTGACCATATAGACCCAATTGAACCTAACTTCACCAGATTGACCCTATTGATGTATTCTTGATTTATCCTACCCACGTTGATGTTTTTAATAATTCTTTCAACAAACATGTAGAGAGAAGTTTCAGAAACTATTAAAATTGTATACATTCATGCATGGACCCAGAAAAATAAATGGAGGCTATATTTAAAAACATTTCATTGCCTTCCCACATTGTGCAGCCCGGGCTGCAACATGCATCTATACTATACGTGGTTCTCGCGCACACAACACAGTCATGGGAAAAACCTATTTGACCTTTTTGAAATCTTACTAATTCAATATTAAAGTTATTGTACAAAATTTTGTTCTTATGTCTGGTATGAGGGTATCAATAACAAATCATGGATCGTGAATAGTTGGTAAAACATGTGAATACGGTTGGGATTTCAAGGATGGTGGGTATGACTTGAGTTCAGGATCATAACCAACCTACGAAACAAAATTGAGAATTTTAACGAAACGTTATTACCTCGTAACGTCATAGGGAGTACAAAAAAGAAAACTACAACTAATAAAAATAGAATGTTATGTTATTGTAGAAAAAGCCATATCAAGATGTCTAAAATAGTCTGTTTGACCTAAAAAAGTCAAACTGTGTTTATTGTGAAAATATAAAACTAAAAAGTCAAATAAACTAATTTTTCTTTGGAAATAAAACTTTGATACATATACTTGTTTAATATCTTTATAAACTTAAACTACATTTGACCTCATAAAGTCAAAGCGTGCATTAGGAGATAAAATATAATCATACCTTTAAGTAATTGTCCTCTACTATGATGTCTTCACATGAATCTGTTTACCAGGATCGATACCATCGATATTAGATATCAAAATATCACTTGAATACAAGATCTGCACAAGTGGGCCACGTGTATAATTAAGAAGCTTTTGGCTCTCTATTTTCCACCATATTTGACCCTGCGTACCATTATGCCTTGTTTTTAAGATTAACGTAAATATAATAAGCTTGCAAAATAAAGATTATATGTTTTCATCTAAACCTGGTATTCAATAAAAACTAATAAATATGATATTTAAATGGTGTTGACCTATGATCACCAGCGTCTTTGAGATTTTAACCATAAGAAGGTAAAGGAGGCATTAGAGGCCAAAATTTTTCATCCTGTATATACAAAATAAAAATTATTGAGTAATTGATCCACAAGTATTAACTTTTTCATATTTTCGTCATCTACCATAAATCCAAGTTAGCCACTGCTATGTAATGTATACAATTGATGCAAGTTATACCATTTATGTATATAATTTATTAAAAATTGCTATGAATGATTAAGAAAATAGTTAGATAATTAAAAATTTAAGGAGCTGACTAGTATATGTCATAACATTCTAATGCACCAACCCTAGGAAATTATATTTTCAATATTCTTGCAGCTAATTCAGAATTAAAACAAAATGTAATAGTTACTAACTTACTAAGAAGCAAGAGGGGATGCTTGAAAGCTAATAAACACTTTTTTAATTTAACTAATAACAAAATGCAGTCACCAGGATTATTATAAACTTAACTAAAATTAGTTAAGCTTGCAATATTCATACCTTTTTAATTCAACTAAGTTCGTCATGTTTCCTACGTTTTCTTTGTAAAACATCTCATTTTAGTAAGCTTCAACCAAGTATGAAGTATCTACATATAAATGCAAATCACGAACAGATTTATTACGCAAAAATGGAAGCAATATTGACATACCTCATGATACCATGTTCATCAGCAAAACTACAAATTAAAGTCGAGCAAAAACACACTAATGTCTCAATTGGAACCAATAAACTGCAGTAACATCAGAGGGAAGTGTAACTTACCATATATACGTATAAAATTGAAAGAAATAACGTACACTTGGTGGTAACTGTTTTGAAACTCAACGACTGTGGCTAGGGCACGATCTACTTCAACAAGTAAGCTCAAAGAAGAGATGGATTCAAATACGTATCCCAAATAGAAACCCTGAAAGAACATAAAATTATAAGAAAGCCATATGAAAACACTTAAAATTAAGAGTCGGCATCATATCTGCTTAGAACAATCAAAATTGTAAAAAGTGACACATGCGAGAGTAAGAGAGAAATATAAGAGAGAGTGTGATCAATACATGGTGCCTGTAATCAACACATCGTAGGTTAGTTCGAGGATTTGAATTCCTAAAAACCCTTTTTCACTTCCCCGATGTGTTTCGCTTCAACCAAGGAGACGATTGATATGCCCTACTTTACAAGAGGGAAAAGGTGGAACGTGTAAAATAGGGTGGGTCGTAGATTGGAAAAGAAGATAAAGGAAACGATTTTTATGGATTGATCGTGTTCCCTTGTAGTCCAGATGGATGTGACGTAAGGTAAGATTGACCCTTGCGCGGGTTCGAGTCTGGCTGTAAGCGTATTTTTTTAAGCGCGAATAAATCTAAAATTAGCAAGTGTGTTGGCTGAATTTTCAGCCTTCTAATTCTGGAAGGCGTAAATAATGATCCAAGTCGAGTTGAATATTTGAAAAGTTAGGTTCGACTCGTTTAATAGTTACTCGACCCGAGCTCGACTCGAACTCGAATAAGTTTTTAAAATTGTGCTCGAGCTCGAGCTCGAATATTTTTATGGTGTTCGAGCTCGAGCTCGTTACTCGTTTATGATTCTATATTTTTTTAAATGAACTAATTTACAAAGTCGAAAAGCTCGTTAATTACTCGACTCGTTAACGCTCATATTAATATATGTATATTCTTGTACTTACTGTATCAACACTTATATATATTGTATACAACACTTGCTCGGCTCGTTTGGATTGGCTCGTTAAGATTATCTGGCTTGTGCGGCTCGAAACTAGTAAACGAGATATCGAACGAGCTGAATCGGGTTTTAATTATTAGGTTCGGCTCGTGATATTTATCGAGTATTGTTTTATGTTCGAGCTCGACTCAAGATCGAATTTGTATAAGCTCGAGCTCAATATAAACGAACTCGAGCTCGAGTAGCTTGTTAAAAGCTCGACTCGTTAACACCCATATGTTTGAGTGTGTTTTTTTTTTTTTTTGAAGAGTAATAATATTAATTACTACATTATGTGCTTACTTATTTTCCTACCTATTTGATCAAGACATGTGTCAAAATTAAAGGATGTATTATGCGAGAGAATTTGTAAATTATCCATGTTATCTTATCAAGTGGGTAAGAAATAAGTAAACATAAAAGGTAGGAATCAATACCATTTCTCTTTTCTGAATTACAAAAGTATTTTAGGCTTTTAGCGCACAAGGGTTCTTGTTAGTGTGGCAATAAGACTGATTGGGTTATAAACGAGTTAACATGTTTGGGTTCGCGGGTTGAAAATCTCAACTTAACCTAGTTTGTTTAGTTAAATAGATTGAGATTTTCAACTCAATCTATTTATTAAACATATTACATCATAAATAACTTAGACACATTTAAATATTTTTCAACTCAACCTATTTATAAGTTAACCATTTAAATACTACAATATAAAAAAATTAAACAAATACATATACTATAAAATACAAAATAAGTCAATTACTTGTATAATACAAATACAAGTTAGCAATTACTAATGTGAAGATAAGAATAATAGACTGATAAGTTAAATGAATCATAAAAACTTAGCGGATGAATATGACGAAAATTAATTAAATTAAAGTTTATTTAGGTTAAATATCTATATACTTCTATAAAAAATCATAATATATGATATACTTTCTCTGTATCATAATAAGTGATACACTTTTTATTTATGAGTGTTTCATAATAAGTGATACACTTAAAAAGTTACCTTATTTAGTTAAAATGTGGATACATCATCCACTAACTATCAACTTTAATAAAGTGAAGTTACCCTTATACCTTTACTTTTACTTTTAAAACTCATTAATATCACTTTATTAAAAAAAAGTGGGACCCAACCTCCACTAACTATGTATTCAATACTAGGTTAAAACCCGCGCGATGCGACGACTGCGAACTATATATTCATGGCGATTAAATGTCCATTGGTTACATATTTTTATAACGAATACAGTACATAAGCATGAAAACTGTGTATAAAACAGAGGTAAAAAGCAAGAATTGGCATTGGCGTTGAAATGTTGTTCGATTACATGTTTTGAAGTACTAGGTTAAAACCCGCGCGATGCGGCGGCTGCGAACTATATATTCCTGGCGATTAAATGTCCATTGGTTACATATTTTTATAACGAATACAGTACATAAGCATGAAAACTGTGTATAAAACAGAGGTAAAAAGCAAGAATTAGCATTGGCGTTGAAATGTTGTTTGATTACAAGTTTTGAAGTATAATAACGCAAATTAGCAACAAGATCAATTACCCATTGCAAGCAATGGGTAATTTCAATATCGAAATGAATATTCACTATCATTAAAATGAATAATTTCAATATCGAAATGAGTATTCACTATCATTAAAATTAAAATTCATATCTTTTTTTGTTTAAAAATTAGTAGCAAACATCAATTACCGATTGCAAGCAAAGTCAAAGCGAAAGACACTAATTCCTTCATTTGCAAAAGTAGGAGCAAGATTCACCAAAGGAATCTAGGGGATGTCTGGGAAAACTTATTTAAAAGTCCGATGTTTATTAGCTTATAAGCTAATGAGCTTAATTAAGTTAATAAGCTTTTGTTAAATAAAGTGTTTGGGAGAGCTTATATAAATTTATTGTAAAATGACTAAAAATGACATTTTTAATAAGTTAATAAGCTCAATTATTTGGTTTAGTTGAGCTTATATAAAAAATGTTCAATTGATGAAATGAGGGGGTAACGAGGTAAAATCAAATCCACTCCAAAATAGCTTTCTTAAAACCCCTTAAACTAAGCTTATAAGCATAAGCTTATAAGCTCAACCAAACACTTAATAGTGCTAGCAGGGTACTCGCGCAATGCGGCGGCGGGTACCCTGTGACTAAATTTGACGGCGACCAAGTAGTGGGTGGTGACGACGGTAGTGATAGTGGCTGTTGGTTGAATCGATAGTTAATATATATACGCTTTTAAACGGACGTCTTACCTTAACACCGGAGCATATGTCATGGGTAGTATATCGCTGGAAGTCGCAGGCGGGTAAACGTCGCCTGATTTGTAGCATCGTGTTTATTTTATGGTTGTGGTGGAGGCGTTGCAGAATCCAAGTAAGACGTTTTGTAGATATGCGTTATGTTGAAAGATGAACAATATCATCAATTTAGGAAGTAAATTAATGTAGAGTTTTGTAATGTAGAGTTTATTTTAGTAAATTAAATGGGTGGTAAGACGTTTCCGAAAAATTAGTATTGAATAAGTGTTGAATAGTCAAGACGTTTCCGAAAAATTAAATTGTATCGGATATAATAGTTTTGTACTTCAGGGTTTGCAGTGTTATGTAGAATTTTTTTTGGGATAAAATAAAGTGTCATTTAGAGCAATTGGTTAACACACATTCAGTACTTACAAGAGGTCTTGTGTTCGAATCCTGTAAGCAACATTTTTTTATTTTCTTTTAGTTGAAGAAGTTACTAAAAGTGGAAAACTCCTTAAACTTAAAATTAAGGAGCTCCTTAAACTTCCTTAAATTAGTAGTCCTAAATGCATTAGTAAGTAGTAAGATTTTTGAACGGCAAGTTAGTAAGTTAGTGGTTCGACATATGCAGTGACATCCAAGAGGGCAGTATGCATTCTTCGAACATATCTCTTTTTTTAGGGGAATAAACCCCACCACCTTTTTTTCTCCAAAGGAATGCCCCCAACAAGTCTTGAACCCAAGACCTCTTGAAGGAAAACCTCTCAAGACAACCCTTGGTGGCCAATTGATCTAGAACAATTGGTTATAAGCCCTTTAAATAAGCTCTCCCAAACACCCCCTAGTCCTGATATTAATTGGAGTATGTTTATAAAAACTAAAATTTTACAATAACGAGGCAGCATGGCCCGTGCGATGCACGGGCTTCGTTCACAATAATGGGTTATTTTGAGTGCATATCGTGTACAATTTACTGGTATCAGCTGGAAAGTACGAAAAGTGTGATCGGTTACATGTTTAACTTTGATTACGGGTATTCTACTAAATGAGTAAAACTGTTATTTACGTGTATTGATGTTTATGGTTTGTTGTTCTTATTGGGTCATATGGATTGTGTATGTTAATTGCAATTATTTCTTTAGCCTGAAATAAATTTCGTATGCGTGAGTAGGTGGGTGAAAATTGGACCGAGAACCGACCGGGATCGCATAACCGGATTGGACAAAACCAAGCTCCATCGGTTCGGTTCTCGATCGGTTCTATTTTTTATGAAAATTCAGTTCTCGGTTCCAACTGGTTCAGTTCTGAGTGGTCCGATTCGGTCCAAAACTGAGAAAAAACTGAAAATAGTCGAAGAAATTGCCTCGGTTCTGTTCGTTTCCGACCGGTTCTCGGTCCGGTTCGGTTATGAGCATCATGTGTTCGGTCCTCGGTCCACCCAAAACCATTTTTTCGTTCGGTCTGGTTTTTTTTAATAAATATTCGTCATCGTGCATTTTTTATATTGATTGATTTTAATAAACCTATAAAGTTTGTTGCTATGTAATTAATATTTAACCATAATCTAGATATTAAACTATTTTTGTGATTCATAAATGCATGCACATTATTTTGTTTTGTTTATTAAATATTATTTATGGTAAAAATTTTGATCTTACAATTGATTAATTTATTATTTTTTATAAATGGATTTATATAATATTATTACTAATATTAAATGCATTGTGTTAATGCAACTTCAAAGTTGGAACTCAATTTATATATATGGATGTTCTGTTAGGGTAAAAGATAATATTATTTGAAAACTCAATATCATTTGCATCATGATAGTGTGGTATTTGTAGTTTATAATATGTAACTTCAAGTTATATGAAAAGATTATTATTTAATTTAATTTACTACTATTATTTTTCTGTTAAATTCTTTGTCTTATGTAATTAATATGTAACTTCTAGTTAAATGAAAAGACTATTATTTAATTGAATTTACTACTATTATTTATGTTAAATTTTTTGTATACTCTATCACATTTATTCATGAGCATCATATATAACAAAAACTTATTTTTTTAGCATAGAATTCAATACAACATAAACTATGAAACTCAATTTTTTTTATGATCTACGAGGCAACATGGCCCGTGCGATGCACGGGCTTTGTTCATGATAAATAGTTTTTTTTTTAACGTAACATTACACATTGTATTGGTGTTACGGACAAAGTACCTAAAGCATGATCGCTAAAATGTTTGGCTCTGATTGCGGGTACGCTAATAAATAAGAAAATTGTGTCGGAGGAAATGTCAAAGTAACAATACATCATCGTTTTTATTAACATAACACAAAACACGTTATTCATAAAATATAAGTTAGACCCTCGTAATTTAACACCTCTATTCATTGTCATATAGAATTATAATTGACACACAATGAAATTTTCTAAATATAACATTTAACGATATATTTTAATGATAAAATCGCCTTATCATAATCATTTACTAATAATTATTTTAAAAGTCTTAATATGTATTTATTAGTTTTTATTATAAACATACATAATAAATGAAAATTTCAAAAACATAAAACCACTAATAAAAATCATAATCAACTTCATAATACTAAACTTTAGAAACAACAACATAGGAACACAAATGAATCATACACTTTAACAAATCATAAGAACAATAACTAAATCAAAACAAATAATTCATATTAGTAATTAAAAAGGTAATTACTAAATGCTACATTTATGCCTTTGGCGACTTGAGAAAACCGTTGATAACTTGTTCATTCAAATCTTGACCCGTATTGTAAGGAGTGTTGACAACTTGTTTATATTGAAGATAAATCAGTAAGTATATTGTTAGTGAAGTTGTGAGGGTGAACTTCGAAACATATGTTTATACATTAAACTTAAAAGGTAACGTCAAATTGTTTGAACTTCTACCATTTATTTGACTTAATTATTTTGGGTTTTTTTGCCTATAATATATAACTATTTGTTACGTTAGGAATTCTTTGATATAACAATTTGGTGGATTTGGTTTTTATTTTATTTATTTATTAATCATATTTTCAACAAACTATACATGAGTTTATTACTCATAATTATTTACTAATAATTATTTAAAAAAGTCTTAATATGTGTTTATTAGTTTTTATTATAAACATACATAATCAATAAAAAATTAAAAAACATTACCCACTAATAAAAATCATAATCAACTTCATAAAACTAAACTCTAAAAATAACAACATAGGAACACAAATGAATCATAAACTTTAATAAATCATAAGAACAATAAATAAATCAAAACAAATCATTCATATTAGCAATTAAAAAAGTAATTACCAAATGCTACATTCATGTAGAAACAATAACATAAGAACACAAATGAATCATAAACTTTAACAAATCATAAGAACAATAACTAAATCAAAACAAACCGTTCATATTAGTAATCAAAAAAGTAATTACTAAATGCTACATTCATGCCTTTGGCGACTTGAGAAAACCGTTGATAACTTGTTCATTCAAACCTTGATCCATATTGTAAGGAGTGTTGACAACTTGTTTATATTGAAGACAAATCAATAAGTATATTGTTAGTTTGTTAGTGAAGTTGTGAGTGTGAACTTTGAAACATATGCTTATATAGTAAACTTAAAAGGTAACATCAAATTGTTTGAACTTCTACCATTTATAAGACTTAACAATTTTTGGGGGTTTTTTTTTTTTTTGCTTTTAATATATTCATGTAGTTTTAATTTAAAAAAAAACTTTTGGTATGAAAACTTTAATATATGATAATTAAATCATGATAATTAATGCAACATCAAACATGGAACTCAATTTTTTATGTTATATAGATATAGAATATAGATATAGATGATTTATTTAATATTATAATAAATATAATATCAAAATGGAACTCAATTTTTATATTTTAATACATATACAAAAGAAGTAAGCATAAAATTTAACAACCATCAAATGAACAACAATTTATAACCATTAACATGATAAGATATCCATCTTAAATAATTGTGATAATATCATACACAATCTCATATACTATAATGATAACTATTAGATCATTATATAATATATTTTTATATACATAATGTACATAAACAACCAATATAACATCAAAATGGAACTCAATATATATATTTTATACATATATAAAAGAAGTAAGCATAAATCTAACAACCATCAAATGAACAACAATTTGTGACCATTAACATAATAAGATATCCATCTTAAATAATTGTGATAATATCATACACAATCTCATACACAACGAATAATAATTTTGTACATATATACAAAAGAGTTTGTGTAATTTTAAACGAAAACAGCTAACATATTCTCTATAAAACAAAACCATAAAGAGTTCATCTCTATGATTTTTTTCTTCAAAAAATACAAATAATAAACATTATGTTTGATTACCAATTAATAGCGACGATAAATAAAAGAAGCCTTATAGATCTTTGTTGTTGACTACACTTGTTAGATATTTCTTTTGGATGTACCTTTAGAGTGTTAAAATTTTTGCGATATGAGAATGACTATTTATAAATGCTAATGTGTAAGATTTATATAATTTGAAAAGTCTCTTATTTATTAAACTTTTTATGATTATAATTATTTATATTTATTTCAAAACTCTTGGTATTACAATTAAATGATTTTATTTTTAAAATTGAGTTTATATATTAATTATTATTAATATTAAATGCATGATATTAATTACAACTTCAAAATTGAAACTCAATTTTTATATATATATATAGATATATATAGATATAGATATAGTTTATATTTATTTCAAAACTCTTGGGCTTACAATTTATTATAATATTATTATTATTTATATTATTATAATATTATTAATATTAATTGCATGGTATTAATTGCAACTTTAAAATTGAAACTCAATTATATATATATATATATATATATATATATATATATATATATATATATAGTTTATATTTATTTCAAAACTCTTGGCCTTACAATTTATTATAATATTATTATTATTTATATTATTATAATATTATTAATATTAATTGCATGGTATTAATTGCAACTTCAAAATTGAAACTCAATTTTTATAGATATATAGATATAGATTGAGCTTCTCAATCTTTATTAACATGATTTATTTAATATTATAATAAATGCAACATATACATAAAACTCATTTTTTATATTTTATTATACATATACAAATGAAAATAAGCATCAATTCAACAACCACCAATATATTTAATTAATATTTTCCTACTAATTAGAGAATCGCAAGATGTGAAAAATGGCGATCAAAACTTATTACTTGGATTGAAAGTAAAATAACAAATCAAATGAACAACAATTTGTGACCATTAAAATGATAAGATATCTATCTTAAATAATTGTGATAATATCATACACAATAGCATATACTATAATAATAACTATTAGATCATTATATAATATAATTTTTATACAAAATGTAAATAAACAACGAATAACAATTTTATACATGTATACAAAAGAGGTTGTGTAATTTTAAACAAAAACAACTAACATACCCTCTATAAAACAAAAACATAAAGATTATGTTGGATTACCAGTTAATAGGGACGATATATAATAAAAGTCCTATAGATCTTTGTTGTTGACTCCATTTGTTAAGTATTTCTTTTGGATGCACCTTTGGAGTGTTAATTTTTTTGCAATATGAGAATGAGTATTTATAGATGCTAATGTGTAAGATTAATAAAACTTGAAAAGCCTCATATTTATTGAACATTTTATTATTATTATTATTTATATTTATTTCAAAACTCTTGGGCTTACAATTTATTATATTATTATTATTATTTATATTATTATAATATTATTAATATTAATTGCATGGTATTAATTACAAATTCAAAATTGAAACTCAATTTTGTTGAACATTTTAATATTATTATTATTTATATTTATTTCAAAACTCTTGGGCTTACAATTTATTATAATATTATTATTATTTATATTATTATAATATTATTAATATTAATTGCATGGTATTAATTACAAATTCAAAATTGAAACTCAATTTTTATATATACGAGGCAGCATGGCCCGTGCGATGCATGAGCTTCGTTCACAATAATGAGTTATTTTGAGTGCATATCGTGTACAATTTACTGGTATCACCTGGAAAGTACGAAAAGTGTGATCGGTTACATGTTTAACTTTGATTACGGGTATTCTACTAAATGAGCAAAGTTGTTATTAATGTGTATTGATGTTTAGGGTTTGTTGTTCTTTATTGAGTCATATGGATTGTGTATGTTAATTGGAATTATTTCTTTAGCTTGAAATAGATTTCGTATGCGTGAGTAGGCCTGTGAAAATTGGACCGAGAACCGACCGGGATCGCATAACCGAACTGGACCGAACTGAGCTCCATCGGTTCGGTTCTCGACCGGTTCTAATATTTATGAAAATTCAGTTCTCGGTTCCAACTGGTTCGGTTCCGAGTGGTCCAATTCGGTCCAAAACTGAGAAAAAACTGAAAATAGTCGAAGAAATTGACTCGATTCTGTTCGGTTCTGACTGGTTCTCGGTATGGTTCGGTTATGAGCTTCATGTGTTCGGTCCTCGGTCCTCGGTCCATCCAAAACCATTTTTTCATTCTGTCTGTTTTTTTTAATAAATACCTGTCATCGTGCATTTTTTATATTGATTGATTTTAATAAACCTATATAGTTTGTTTCTATGTAATTAATATTTAACCATAATCTAGATATTCAACTATTTTTGTGATTCATAAATGAATGGACATTATTTTGTTTTGTTTATTAAATATTATTTATGGTAATAATTTTGATCTTACAATTGATTAATTTATTATTTTTTATAAATGTATTTATATAATATTATTATTACTATTAAATGCATGGTGTTAATGCAACTTCAAAGTTGGAACTCAATTTTTATAAATGGATGTTCTGTTAGGGTAAAAAATAATATCATTTGAAAACAAAATCATTTGCATCATGATAATGTGGTATTTGTAGTTTATAATATGTAACTTCAAGTTATATGAAAAGACTATTATTTAATTTAATTTACTACTATTATTTTTCTGTTAAATTCTTTGTCTTATTTAATTAATAATCCCCCCGTCCCTTAATAAAGTTCTCATTTCTCTTAAATTGCTTGTCCCATAAAACAGTTCCCATTTCTCAAATTGGAGGGACTCACTTAATGAAATAATATTATTACCATATACCCCACCACTAACCATCTCTTAAAAACATTTTCTCTCTCCAAAATAACCTTATATTTTAATCAACCTTATTACCAATGACCCCACCATTAACTATCTCCTAAAAACATGTGCTCAAGAGAAATGAGAACTTTATTAAGGTACGGAGGGAGTATGTAACTTCTAGTTAAATGAGAAGACTATTATTTAATTAAATTTACTACTATTATTTATGTTAAACTCTTTGTATACTCTATTACATTTATTCATGAGCATCATTTATAATAAAAACTTAATTTTTTAACATAGAATTCAATACAACATAATAATGAAACTCAATTTTTTTATGATCTATCTCGTGCGATGCACGGTCTTTATTCATGATAAAACGTTATTTGAGGGTAAATCGTATACATTGTACTGGGGTAACGGGAAAAGTACTAAAATCAAGACTGCTAACATGTTTAGGTTGATTGTGAGTACTCTACTACATAAGTAAAGTTTGCTGTAGGAAAATGCAAAGTGACAAAATCATTATTATTATTTTTATTAGCGCAACACAAAACATGTTATTCATAACATATAAGTGATAATATAAAAATATTTCATGGTTTTTCTTTTATAAGCAAAACTATGAATCAATAACGATATATTTTCAACTAATGTCGGTTAATGTAAACATTATGTCAGACATCCAATTGTACATTTTTTCTCAAAAAGTACATAATAAAAATAGAAGTCCGTAAAAATACACAAAAACGTATATCCCTGTAATAAAAATAACAACGAATTCGTTAACTAAAACAAAAACAATATAAAAACTCTTCGCGCATAACAAAATCAAAGATCAACAATAATATCTTTCAAGTGAGCCTTGAATTTACTACTATTATTTAAAATATAATTTACTACTATGTATTTTATAATTTTTATATAGTTTATAATATGTAACTTCTAGTTAAATGAAAAGACTGTTATTTAATTGAATTTACTACCATTATTTATGTTATTATTTAATTGAATTTACTACTATTATTTAACATAGAATTTACAACCATATATTTTATAAATTTTGTTATAGTTTATAATATGTATCTTTTATTTAAATGAAAAGACAATTATTTAATTAAATTTACTACTATTATTTATGTTATTATTTAATTTAATTTACTACTATTATTTAACATACAATTTACTATTATATATTTTATAAATTTTAGCACTACATTTAAATATCTATGTAATTAATGATACTTCAAACTTGGAACTTAATTTTTATTTAATTGAATTTACTACTATTATTTATGTTATTATTTAATTTAATTTACTACTACTATTTAGCATAGAATTTACTACTAAATATATTACAAATTTTATTATAGTTTATAATATGTAACTTCTAGTTAAATGAAAAGACTATTATTTAATTGAATTTACTACTATTATTTATGTCATTATTTAATTTAATTTACTACTATTATTTAACATAGAATTTACTATTATATATTTTATAAATATTTAGCACTACATTTAAATATCTAATTATTGTTACTTCGAATTTGGAACTCAATTTTTATTTAATTGAATTTACTACTATTATTTATGTTATTATTTTTTTTAATTTACTACTATAATTTAACATAGAATGTACTATTATATATTTTATAAATTTTTAACACTACATTTAAATATTTATGTAATAATGCTACTTCAAACTTGGAACTCAATTTATATATAGATGACTTATTTAATATTATAATAAATACAACATCAAATCAAAACCTATTAATTGAACTAAAAGTAAAATAACAAATAAAATGAACAACAATTGTAACATTTAACATGATAAGACATCCATCTTAAATAATGTGTGTTAATATTACACACAATCTCATACACTATAACGATATTAGATCATTATACAGTATCATCTCTATACAAAATGTACAAAAACAACGAATAATAATTTAATACATATACAAAAGAGGTTGTGTAATTTTAAACAAAAACAACTTCATACTCTCTATAAAACAAAACCATAAAAAGTTCATCTTCATGACATTTGTTTACTTCAAAAAATACAAATATAAAGTTTATGTTGGATTGACAATTAATAGTGAGTATATATAACAAAATCCCTTAAGGTTTTGGTCGTTGATTCTACTTGTTACATGTTTCCTTTTGATCCACCTTCCTAAATTTCACCTCATATGCAAATGTGAAATTAGCTCCCAATTATTTTGGGATAAAACCATGAGCTCCTACCACAAATTTGATTACAATATAAACAATATTAGCAACACCACAATTGGATTATACAAGAAAAATAATATTATAGATAAAACATAGACGCATGGCCTCTTTTCGCGTTGCCCCACCACATAATAAGCTTACAACTTTATTAGATGAAGACCTCAATCCATTGTAAGGAAAATTGTTTGTTTTGGATGCACCTTAAACTTGATTACAATATAAACAGTATTAGCAACACCACAATTGGATTATCCAAGAAAAATAATATTTAGAGATAAAACATAAACTTAAACAATAAAGATAATACATAAGCTTACAACTTTATTAGATGAAGGACTCAATCCATTGTAAGCAAAAATATTTGTTTTGGATGCATCTTTAGAGTATTCAAATTTTTTCAACATGAAAATGAGTATTTTTAGATTCTAATGTGTAAGATTTATAACACTTGAAAAGTCCTAATTTATTGAATTTTTAATTATTATCATTATTTAATTAATTTCAAAACTCTTGGTTTTACAATTTAGTGAGTATATTAAATTGTTATTAAAAAGAATTTATCACTATATTTATAACTCTTGATTTTACAACTTTTAAGCTTCTCAATATTTATTAACATGATTTATTTCATATTAGAATAAAATAATATCAAAATGGAACTTAATTTTTAATAGATGGTAATAAATGCAACTTCATCCATAAAACTCATTTTTTATATGTATATAGATATAGATATATATAGATATAGATTTTTATCTTATAATTGATTAATTTATTATTTCTTATAAATGGATTTATTACATTATTATTATTTTGTTTATGGTAAAACTTTTGATCTTACGATTATTAACTTATTATTATTTTTATAAATGTATTTATTAGATTATTATTATTAATATTAAATGCAAGGTAATTAATGCAACTTTAAACTTGAAACTCAATTTATATATATATATATATATATATATATATATATATATATATATATATAGATATAGATACATATAAAAGAAATAAGCATAAATTCAACAACCATCAATATAATTAATTAAGCATAAATTCAACAACCATCAATATAATTATTTAATATTTTCCTACTAATTAGAGAATCGCAAGTTGTGAAAAACGGCGATAAAACCTATTAATTAGATTAAAAGTAAAATAACAAATCAAATGAACAAAAATTTGTGACTATTAACATGATAAGATATTCATCTTAAATAATTGTGATAATATCATACACAATATCATATACTATAATGATAACTATTAGATCATTATATAATATAACTTTTATACAAAATGTACATAAACAATGAATAACAATTAACGTACTCTCTATAAAACAAAATTATAGAGAGTTCATCTATATGACTTTTTTTCTTCAAATAATACAAATTGTAAAGATTATGTTGGATTACCAATTAATAGCCATGATAAATAACAAAAGCCCTATAGATCGATCTTTGTTGTTGACTCCACATGTTAGGTATTTCTTTGGTATTTATTTTGGATGCACCTTTAAAATGTTAAAAGTTTTGCAATGTGAGAATGAGTATTTATAGATGTCAATGTGTAAGATTCATACAACTTGAAAAGTCTCTTATTTATTGAATCTTTTATTATTATAATTATTTATATTTATTTCAAAACTCTTGATATTACAATTTAATGAGTTTGTTTTTATATATTAATTTATATAATATTATTATTTATATTAAATGCATGATATTAAATGCATAATATATTATTATTATTATTATTATTATTATTAATATTTAATGCATGATATTTATTACAACTTCAAATTGAAACTCAATTTATATATATATATATATATATATATATATATATATATATATATATATATATATATATATATATATATATATATATATATATATATATATATATATATATATATATATATATATATATATATATAGATATATATATAGATATAGATGTTAAGATATCAGTAAGTTATATATTTGATACAAATCAATGAAAGAAATTAATAGCGAGGAGGAAGAATAAAATCGCTAAAGGTCTTTGTTGTTTACTCCACTTGTTAGATGTTTCTTTTGGATGCACCTTTAGAGTGTTAAAATTTTGCATCATAAAAATAAGTATTTATAGATCTTAATGTGTAAGATTTATAAAACTTGAAAAGTCTCTTATTTTATTGAACTTTGTATTATTATATATTTATATTTATTACAAAACTCTTGGTCTTACAATTTAATGTTTTTTTTGTCAAATTGTTATTAAAATGAATTCAATACTATAATTTATGTTAAAACTTTTGATTTTATAAGTATTAAGCTTCTCAATCTTTATTAACATGATTTATTTAGTATTATAATAAATGCAACATCAAAATGGAACTCAATTGTTATATTTTATGCATATACAAAAGAAGTAAGCATAAATTTAACAACCATCAATATATTTAATTAATATTTTCCTACTAATTAGAGAATCGCAAGTTTATGTTAAAACTCTTGATTTTACAACCATTAAGCTTCTCAATCCTTATTAATATGATTTATTTAATATTATAATAAATGCAACATCAACATGAAACTCATTTTATATATTTTATACATATACAAAAGAAATAAGCATAAATTCAACAACCATCAATATATTTAATTAATATTTTCCTACTAATTAGAGAATCGCAAGTTGTGAAAAATGACGACCGAAACCTATTAATTGGATGAAAAGTACAAATCAAGTGAACAACAATGTGTGGCCATTAACATGATAAGATATCCATCTTAAATAATTGTGATAATATCATACACAATCTCAACTATTAGATCTTTTATACAAAATGTAGATAACAACGAATAAAATTTTTATACATACATACCAAAGAGGTTGTGAAATTTTAAACAAAAACAACTAACATACTCTCTATAAAACAAAATCATAAAGAGTTCATCTCCATGACCTTTTTTTTTTCAAAAAATACAAATAATAAAGATTATGTTGGATTACCAATTAATAGCGACGATTAAAATACCAAAAGCCCTATAGATCTTTGTTGTTAATTCCACTTGTTAGGTATTTTTTTGGATGCACCTATAGAGTGTTAAATTTTTTGCAATATGTGAATAAGTATTTATAGATGCTAATATGTAAGATTCATAAAACTTGAAAAGTCTCTTATTTAATTGAACATTTTATTATCATAGTTATTTATAATTATTTCAAAACTCTTGGTCTTACAATTTAATGAGTTATTTTTATAAATGAATTTATAGAATATTATTATTAATATTAAATGAATTTATATATATTAATATTATATATATATATATATATATAGGGTCCGGATCTGGTGATGACTCTTTTCCCGGTGAGGACTGCGAGGACTCCAAAAAAAAATTAAAAATGATCCAAAACAAACTTTTTTCAAAAAAATTTCTTTTTTAAATATATAAATCGCAGCCTATAAGATCAAAAAAAAAAAAGTTTTTCAAAAATGATCCAAAAAAAAATTATGGATCATAATAATTATCCCCAAAAAACAAATGGATCATTGTTATGATCCGCAAAAAAAAGTGGATCATAATTTTTTTTCGAAATTTTTTTTTGGTCAAATGTAGTAATTATCATGGTGAGTTATATATATATTTTTCAGAATTTTTTGAAATTTTTATGAGGTGTCCTCGCGAGTCATCACCGTTTTTTGAGTCCTCACAGGATCCCACTTCTATATATATATATATATATATATATATATATATATATATATATATATATATATATATATATATATATATATATATATATATATATATATATATATATATCTTTGTTGTTGACTCCACTTGTTAGGTATTTTTTTTATGCACCTTTAGAGTGTTAAACTTTTTGCAATATGTGAATGAGTATTTATAGATGCTAATATGTAAGATTCATAGAACTTGAAAAGTCTCTTATTTAATTGAACATTTTATTATCGTAATTATTTATAATTATTTCAAAACTCTTGGTCTTACAATTTAATGAGTTATTTTTATAAATGAATTTATATAATATTATTATTAATATTAAATGCATGATATTTATTGCAACTTCAAAATTGGAACTCATTTTTTATATATACGAGGCAGCATGGCCCGTGCGATGCACGGGCTTTGTTTATGATCAGTAATTATTGGTAAAAATCAACGTGTGACATGATTCTATACTATATACTATACTCAATCATATCTCTATGGACAACGAAACAAAAACATATTACAGCATGATCATGAAAAATTGGTAAGAATAGAGACTATGATTATGAAATATGTGTATGATAATGTTGATGCAATGTTTTCTGGTTGAGTCTGACTTGGGTTAGTTGAACCATTTCTTGACGTTTCTTCAGGTCGCACTGACATAGATGGAGAACCCTTAAGGGAGGCCAGTGAGCTTATTCGTATAGTATTTGATTCTATAGCATTGTAACCTGAAAATTAAACACAATCACCCCTTACTCATATAATTATGATAAATAGTATTCAATATATTAAAAAATGAAGAGTTTACTCATAATTATAAGCTTTCCAACCCAACGCGTTTTTCTCGCGATCAAACACTACTCGATTAACCGTCATGAAATTTTCTAAAGAAAGATAAACTAATCTACATTAGTTATATTATATATTTTCAGAAAATAATAACCGAGTTAAGTATAAAATTGGCTACTTACATCCACAATTTACACGACAGCCACATAAATCAAATTAGGATTAAAATGCGTTAAAAAAAGGTGAAAGTATAGGAATTAGTTTTTCTTACTTTAAAGGAACAGCAAACATAAATACCTAAGCTTGCAACTTTATTAGATGAAGGTCTCGATCCATTGTAAGCAAAAATGTTTGTTGGCCTTCTTGAGTCATGACCTTTACTATGTTTCTCTTTATACTACCATGTTAGACAATCATTAAACTATTAGTACATGAATATATAAAACAAACATTTTTGGATATCCAAAAATGCAGTCCATAATATGAAACAACATAAACATGTATCACGTATGCTCTTAAAAAATCGAGTAAATAAAGAAATTAAATTCATGAATTCATAAATCTCACCTCATATGCAAACATGAAATTTGTTCCAAATTATTTTCGGATAAAATCATGAGTTCCTATCATAAATTTGATTACAATATCAACAATATTTAGCAACACCACAATTGGATTATCCAAGAAAAAAATATTTAGAGATAAGACATAAACTTAAATAGTAAAGACAATACATAAGCTTATAACTTTATTAGATGAAGGGCTCAAACTATTGTAAGCAAAAATGTTTGTTGTCTTTCTCGAGTCATGACTTTTACTTTGTTGCTCTTTATACTACCATGTTAGACAACCATTAAATGTAGTCCATAATATGATACAACATAAGTCGGATTGAACATGTATCACATATGCTCTTAGAAACTTGAGTAAATAAAGAAATTAAGCTCATGAATTCATAAATCTCATCTCATATGCAAACGTGAAATTTGCTCCTAATTCATGAGTTCCTGTCATAAACTTGATTACAATATATACAATATTTAAAAACACCACAGTTGGATTATCCAAGAAAAACAATATTTAGAGATAAGACATAAACTTAAATAGAAAAAATAATACATAAACTTACAACTTTATTAGATGAAGATCCCAATCTATTGTAAACAAAAATGTTTGGCGTCCTTCTCGAGTCATGACCTTTACTTTGTTGCTCTTTATACTACCATGTTAGACAACCAATAAAAACAAAATTTGATTGAACATATATCATGTAACTAAATAAAAAATCAAACTTTTAAGCCATGAATATACTTTGGTTTCAATCTGCCTTTGCCACCTTTGCCACCATTTCATTAAACTACAAATTTAATAGATGGTTTTATATAGACAACATCGACTCATTAAACAGCAAATTTACTGCAAATTTAATAGATGGTTTTAAACAATCGGTTTCAATTTGGAGTTATTTGAACATTAGTTTCAATTTGTACGTGGATGGTTCGTTTCAAATGGCCACATAATTACTACAAATAATTACTACAACTTTAACAATCCAAGGGTTAAACCAACATTTAAACCATATAATTAATGCTACTTCAAACTTGAAACTCATTTTTTATATATATATATATATATAGATATAGATAACTTTTAGCATAAAGTAAATGGGTCAAATACATTAAAGTAAACCATAGTCTTAAAATTAATGACCAACCTTACAAGATCTATACCCATGACACAATCACAACCTCCTTCGATCCCATTTCATGCAATATGCCAACAAGCTTTTCATCATAATTGTTCTTGATTATAACTCTCTGAATTCTAGTCGATGTAGAACTCAACAGAAAAGGACTTTTAAATTTGTAGTCCCAAACATCCTAATTGAATCATCAACAATACGCACACCATGTAAACATATAAAAAGATGTTTATACACCTGACGATAAACTATTACACCTACTTCTCCGTTATTAAGTATTTCCATAATTAGAAAAGTTCGAGACGGATGTGACCCATTTCTATAGTAAAACCATGATGACATCATGGATGATGTCAGTGTGACCCATTTTGAAAATTTGCCCACACATGATTTGGCACTTCTGCTTGAACCCACAAAAAGTTTGTTTAATAATAAATTGGAAAAAATTAAATGAATAGGTTTAATAACTGTTTTTTAGACGAAACAACTCAACAAGATGGTAACTGTTTTTAAGAAGAAACAACTCAAACAAGATGGTAACATCAATGTATCATTATCGGGCCATTGAGATTCGGTTTTAATAACTGTTTTTGAGAAGAAACAGGTCAAACAAGATGGTAGCATTAATGCTCTGAAACCTGGGTCGACCCGGCCGGTTCAACGGGTTAAATCGGGACCTGGGGAAGAGGGCGGGTCAAAATTATCCAACTTTTCTTCATTATCGGGCCATTAAGACCTAACCAGGTATTTTGAAAACCAACAACCCGGAGTCCCGAAAATGACCTAGCATGATGCCCACTGACTCATTCACGTTTCTATCCTTCCCTAGGCCTAAATCGTGTTTCTGTTTCGCTCTTTTACGTTTCTGTTTCCCTACAACTAAATCGCTGCCACCAGCGGGAACACATGCCACAAGCGGGAACACCAGCGAACATCGCCACTGCCATTGTAAAATGAATTCTGTTTTGACTTCACGTTTCTGCACAGACTTAAACCCAAGAATGAGTTCGATTAAGCAATTTACATATTTAATTTTCAGATTTGTAACGCTGTTACTTGATTACATATTGCTTTAATGAGCTATGAACTCACGACGAATCAAGTTACATTCCACTGGTTCAGCGAACATCAACTGATGTCTGATTTATTTATTCTAAATTTATAATTACAAATAATCCAGTAAACTGTAATCAACTGATCAAGTACTCAAAAGTCAAAATCACAAATAGCAGCAGTGAAGAAATTACAAACACTTTACGTGAAAGGATTTGTCTCCATTTTTGCATGAGTCTCTATTTGTGCACCACCTTCTTCCTTTGTCTCTACAATTTCAGCCTAATATAATAGCAATAAACAATGGCAAAGACATCAAATTTTTAAGGTACTGGTCTAAAACATTAAATTTTTGCATTCTTTTAACTGAAATCAATTGCAAAGAAATCTGAGAGTAAAATCAACAAACAACAAATTCAATTCCCTTCATTGCCTGAAAGGAAACATATAACACGATTAAAACACATATATATCTGAATAAGTATAAATGTAATGTTCACACCAGCTACAACAAAAGGATATTCCCACATGGCCCACACACCCTCTGGCTTCTGAAGAAGATCTTGGAATGCTTTATGCAGAAAATATAATTTGTTAGCAAAATAAAAGCAGAAAAAACACATGTGTTCAAATGCAATCATATCATGAGAGAGGGAAAGAGAGAGTATACCAGGAAAACTGTGGCAAAATACCAAAAAAGAGCAGTCATATTTTGCTTTAAATTAAAAAAAAGTAAAAATTAGAAAAAGAGATTATTCTGACCATGCCATTCCTCGTATGTATGAATCAAACCTGTAAATTTCAAATAATTAAAAACATAATAATCATGTTGAGCCTTAATACCTACATAACTTGTACACAGGTGTAATGATGCAAACTATATATTATTCGAGGAATTACATAACCAATGAACTATAAGCTTACATTTACCTCAGGCGATCAGAAGTCGAAGGAAGGAAACCTAGCGATCTGGCGGAACGAATTGAACTGAAATTGTTCTCACCAGCCTTGAAAAATCCCATAGCACCACATTGACAATTTGTGAGTTGGCTCCACATTCCTGTTGGATATGATATATGTACTGAAAATCGATAACAGTAAGGAAGGTGAGAATGTTTTATGGCGGTTTCGAATTCTGGTTCGGATCTTCGATTCGTGCTTGAATGCAGCAACGGAAGCACAAATTCAGCAAAATAAATACAGAATGGAAGAAGAATCCTTGATTTTGTTCAATTATCATTAATGGCGTTAGGTCAACGAAAAAGGGAAACGTTACAGAAGGAGAATACGAGCTGAGCTTGATAAGAAAACTAAAATTAATGTGATTTTAATGGTGATGATTGATAAGAAAACTAAAATTAATGTGATTTTAATGGTGATGATTGATGAATCACGCAAAGAATGGAGATCGGACACAGGTTTGAGGTTTCATATTTACAGGGCAGTAAATATGCCCATATTAAATTAGACAGTTACAAAATATTTAGATTAAATTAGACAGTTACAAAATATTTACTCATATTAAATTAGATAGTTACAAAATATTTACTCATATAAAATTAGACAGTTACAAAAAACGAATGGGAAGGTTAATAGGAAATTTGCTTAAAAGAAAACCCAAGTAACCATCTAACACAATGCTTAAGGTTGTTGTGTGATTTCTAACAAGTCTAGGGTTCGAATCCCTTGCAATGCATTTTGTTTTCAATCCGGCAAATTGCTTATTTCTAATTATGGCAGGTTTGAATTCAGACATGCCATAATTAGAAATGTGCAATTTGCTTTATAAAGTAGTATAGATATTTAAACACGTACTTTAATCTTTTACCTAAAAAATCGCGAAACTCCAAATGTATCACTTATTGTGATACGGAGGAAGTATATTTTTTAAAGTTACCTAATCTACTTTAATTTATTCACAGTAAGATTTGAACTCATGACCAACCCATTTAATATATATCTAATATTTAAACGTGTTGATGGATTGCAAATATGTTGTAAATTTAAATACTACCAAACATTCATACATTTGTATTATTCGGATACTAATAATTCACATACTACTAAATAACACAAAAATTATATGTACACGTGTATGGAAGAAAAAAGAAATAAAACTTGGAATGTGAATATATACATGTGGAAATAAAAGAAATAAAACTTGTATATACATCATTATATACCTAGCTACTAATGAAAAAATGCTTCATTCTCCAAACAAAAAGACAGGAGATCGAAACAAGAAAATTCATGAGAACCTGGGTTTAGGAGTGGAAGAGTTGACTTTTTGATGATCATAATAAGAACCACCTTTTTTATGATGACCCTTTCTTTGATATAAACAAGACGCATATTGTACAAGATTCAAGTTTCCATCATTAGCAAGAAACATTTCAAGCTCTTCTAAAACCTTCACAACCTGCCAAAATTCGGGCCTCTTGTGTGGTTTTGAAGACCAACATAGCTCTATTAGTGTCTTCATTGATGGAGGACAGTCGCTCGGAATAGTAGGTCGAACTTTCTACACGAATTAATCCCAGCAAAAACAGTCAACATCCATAACTTATATTACTTCTGTACAACATTTAAAACATATTGTACAAGTACTGTAAAACAGTGGTTGTGGTGTTTTAAGTAATTTATGTGGTCCCAAAATCACTACCAATAACTAATATACTTCCTCCGATTTAATTTAAACAAATTAGTTTATAATTCAGTGTAATTTGGTAATTGCAAATATTTTTAATTAAACAAAACTTCTCTTTTCTCCAAATCTTCCCATTTTTGAGAGAAGATTAGGAGAGAAAAAAGACTTCAAATTTCTGTTTTCTTCTTTTCCTTTCTTTTTAAAAAATAACTCTGGAACACAATAGACTTTTTACTTCTTTCCATTTCTCTTATGTTCTCTTGAAATAAAAACTCGGGAACATGTAAGCGGTTCGGTTTTGAAAATTCATCATTTTCAGTTTTGGTTCTATCAGTTTTGTTTCGATTTGGTTTGGTCCTCGGACAGGTATGAACATTTGGGCTTACGAAACTAAACTGAAACCAAACCAAAAACATGTAATCGGTCTGGTTTCGGTTTTGAAAATTCTTCATTTTCGATTTTCCTTCTATTAGTTTTAGTTTGGTTCGGTTTCTGCACGACGCTCACTCCTAAACTATCACTTATTTTGAAATTGACAAAAATAGAAAGTGCACTTAAAAAGAAAGGGAATTAATTTTTGTACCACATTTTTTATGCATACACCACACATTACAAATATTAGTGCAAACTGTACAAACACATAAAACAAATATTATGGTGTATAGATTAAAAAATGTGGTGCTGAAATCACCCGCTAAAAAGAATATGCAACATACAAAATCGTACCTTATGCAGAACGGCATAAGCAGCTTGAACTGGGGTCATATCCTTATAAGGTAGAGCCCCGGCCACCATCTCCCATAAAATGAGTCCAAATGCATACACATCAACCTTTCGGTCATACGATTTCATTTTGATCATCTCGGGTGCCATCCAACGGTAAGTTCCGGGATCATCCACCACAACATCACAATTTCCCTCCTCACAACTTATCCCAAAATCAGCAATCTTTATTTTGAAATCTTTGTTCAATAGTATGTTTTCAGGCTTTAGATCCCTATGAATGACTCCTTGTGAATGAATGTATTCCATTCCACGAGCAATCTCTAAGGCCATCTTTATGATCTTTTCAAATGGAAGATGACTCTCATTTTCTCCAAGTTTTTGCAAGTATGCCCTCAAAGAACCCCTTGAAAGATACTCGGTTATAACACATAGAATCGGCGGTTGTCTACATGCGGCTACAAGCTGATCAATGAAGGTAATAACTTACTCAATGGTGGCAAAAAATGATGTTAAATAGATTGAACAAGTTTTTTTTTTTTTTTTATATGATGAAACGGCAAATCTAATTTACTTCTAATTACCACATATGTCCACGATGAGATTCGAACTCCTGACCTCAACGTTGAGAGGCAAACACCATACCGCTAGGTCAAAGACTCTTTGATAATAGATTGAACAAGTGAGCATGACGTTTATGCTATGTGTTCCATAAATGTCTGAACAAGTTAATTACTTAATTGTGTTCAAAATAGTCTTTAAACTTTTTGTAGTCCCAAGTGACACATCCCAATCATTGATTATTAATGGTCAAAATTAATCATACATTTTATATATGAAGGGGTATTTGATCATTTTTACAAAAAAAAAAAAAAAATTAAATTCTTTTTTATTACGGGGTATTAGTTTTAAAATATTTAATTTTTTTCGTCAAAAACACATAATATGATAATCATATGTGACTGTAAAATAATATCACATGTGATTAAGTATATAATCACATATGATTATCGCACGCGTGATTATCAAATACTATTTTTTTTAACGGAAAAATAATAATAATAAAATTTTGAATTTTTTTATAAGTGCCAGATGACCAAAATACTCCTTCATATATAATATATGTGATGAATTCTGACCATTAGATCTTATTGATCAATTGTTGAAATTTATCCCTTAAAATTACACAAAAATTAAGGACTACCTTAAACATTTACCTCGGGTTATTATCAAAACTAGAAACTAATAAGCTCCAAAATATAGACTTGTGTTACATACCTTTACTACATTTTGGTGATGGAGACGAGATAAAAGAGCAACTTCTCGGACAAACTGATTTTGTAACCGAATTCCTACTTTATCATCATCATCACGAACCCTAGTAATCTTAACCGCAACGGCTTCATCCTTGTAAACACCATGGTAAAGTTGACTATATGCCCCATGAGCGAATCTATACCCAATAAAAAGATTCGAAAGATCAACCATTGTATTGTCATCTATGTCCACACAAGTAACTTTTCCATCAACACGAACAAATAAGTTGGATCTCGAAGGTATTCTTTTCCTTGCTTTTTTGTCGTGAAGCTTTGTTGAACTAGAACATCTAGAAGGAGGAGCACAAATGGAAGAAGACCTAAAATCAAGCATTGATTTTCTACGAATCAATGGTTTTGTTTTATGTTCTTGTTCTTTTTTTACTCTTTGAGGTTGTGGAGTCGAGAATCCCTTTGCATCACTCCTTGTTTTGCAAAAGATGTCGGAAACTGAAATCTTGGGTGGTGGAACTACAACATTAGGCTTGCTTATATTAGGATTTATCTCAAAACTACAATTACCATGTCTTTTATCCGTATTTACAACAACATGCGAATGTTTAGGTTTCATAACTGCGATTCGGTTTAGCTCGATCAAAATCAATCGAAATAGAGGATATTTTTGCAATTGTATGTCCAAAATTGTCTTCTTGTTAATCTCCAAATCTCTACTATATCCTAATCTTGGTGGCTTGAACTTGATGAAATCAATAAGCTTTCAACCTATTTATGTTAGAAGTGGTCATATATAAAAACTTTAGGGGTTGATTCGATATATCTTTAATAATAAACTTTGATCATTAATTATTTTTGAAAATAAAAGTTGGTGGGTAAAACAAACCTAATTCTACAATTCCACACCAAATTCAACGTCAACTTAAGTAATGCATGGATCTCATAAATAGAAACACATGTTTCATGAAGCTAAAGTAAACCTAAATCTCAATTCTCACCAAATCTTTCAGTTAATCGTTCAAACCTGAAAAATTCCACAAATCTTTACATTCAATTAATCAGATTATATAAGGCATTTTAAAAACATAAATAAATAAATCAAGAACAACATTCAAATCCTATCTGGGGATTAAAACAAATTCAAATTGCACTACATATTATTAGATGAAACACAAAGATGATAAAGCATTAATAACGTACAAAAAGGGTATGTGCCCTCAAGAATCTTCAACCAAACTTCTATTTCTTTTATCTTCCAATAAAAAAGGCGACTTTTCTAGGCAAAATATTTTCTCAATCGCTCTTCTTCTCTCATCATCAAGATTCTTTCTGGGGTTTGAGAGAAAACAGAGGATGAGAGAGAGACAAGAATTCAAGAATGTAAGCAAATTTTTTATCGTCATCAATTTCGGTTTAAAAATTAAAGAACAAGAAAAAACATACAATAAAATTCAAAAAAACATTTTTTCATCAAAATGTAGATGACGATTTAGGTGGACCTTTGATTTAGAAAGTTATGTTCTTTTGTTCGAGAAAAATACAATAATCTGTTACAAGTTTCCCGACAAGTATCATTGGTTAGGACCAATGGTAACATGTCGTTTGATACTTAACTATTAGAGTTGTTGCTAACTGAATTAAAACTTTTAATTGAAACTATTTTGTTATATCTTTTTATTGGAATAATAATGAAAAAATTTGTTATGAGAAAAGTTTGGACCGAGTTCAGATTTTTTATTCTGACTGGATCAGTATACAAGTTTGATAGATGTAATATGAGCAAATCAAATATGTAGACTTATACCAGGTCCAAAGTTAGACTAAATCTGAAATTGGATCCAACAAATCAAGACAAGATACGTGGCCAAGTTATATGAATAAACACGTTTTATGCCAAGAAAAAATATAATTCTAATTCGTTTTGTTTAAAAGGTTTTGCTAATTACACGGAAGGTCCCTGTGGTTTGCCACTTATTACAGTCACAGTCTCTGAACTTTGTTTATTACACCAGATGTCCCTGGTGTATACAATTTGTTAAACCCATGGTCCCTACTGCCCTTGACTTATTCTAAATGACGAAAATACCCTTCGGCCTTTTGTAATAAAAGATAAAGGACTGTGAATGTAATAAGTGATAAACCACAGGGACCATCAGTGAAATTTACTCTATTAATTGTTTTTTTATTCTCTCTTTAATTCATGTTCTTCCACCACATTCAGACTCATCACACACCTCTATCTATTTGAATTCAAACATCAATCAATAATCATTATCGTCGCGCTACCAAACCCCATAAAAAGTCGATCAATCACCAACCCCCTGCCTCCGGTTGCCTTCTCCGATTGTTCCGCCGCCTATGACATTCTATCGACCTGAATTGATTCAGACAATTGATGCACGTCGCCAGTGGAGTTTGTGGTTTGCACACACTGTGATTCAGACAATTGATGCACGTCGCTAGAGGAGTTGGTGTTTTGCATACTCAAGTCGATAGAACGTCATAGGTGGCAGAACAACTGAAAAAGGCAACCGGAGGCAGGGGTTGGTGATGGATCGACTTTTCAGGGGTTTGATGACGCGATGATAGTGGTTTATAATTGAGGTTTGAATTTAAAAAGATAGAAGTGCAGTGGGTGGTGAGTTTGAATGTGGCGGAAGAATATGAATTAAAGAGAAAAAAGAAAAAAATCAATTAATAGAGTAAATTTCACGGATGATCCCTGTGGTTTATCACTTATTACATTCACGGTCCCTTATCTTCGCTTTATTACAAAAGACCAAAAGGGTATTTTCGTCATTTAGAAAAAGTTAAGGGTAATAGGGACCATGGGTGTAACAAATTGTATACACCAAGGACTCTGGTGTAATAAACAAAGTTCAGGGACTGTGACTGCAATAAGTGGTAAACCACGAAGACCTTCCGTGTAATTTACTCTTTGTTTGAGAAAAATAAGATAATCTATTACAAGTTGCCCATACAAATATCATTGGTTATGACCAATGGTAACATGCTGTTTGATAATTAACTATTAGAGTTGTTGCTAACTGAATTAAAACTTCTGATTGAAACTATTTTGTTAATATCTTTTTATTGGAATAATAATGAAAAAAATTGTTATGAGAAAAGTTTGGACCGAGTCCAGATTTTTTTATTCCGACTAGATCAGTATATAAGTTTGGTAGATGTAATATGAGCAAATCAAATATGTAGACTTATACCAGGTCCAAAGTTAGACTAAATCTGAAATTGGATCCAACAAATCAAGACAAGATACGTGGCCAAGTTATATGAATAAACACGTTTTATGTCAAGAAAAAATATAATTCTAATTCGTTTTGTTTAAAAGGTTTTGCTAATACGTGCCCCACGGACATATAAGGAATGACATATAATAACAAATATTTAATGAATCAAAATTTCCTTAATCAGTGTAAAATGATAATGATGAGTTAATTATTAATGATTTTGTGTTAAACTTATTTTTATCCTTACCGTTATTAAAAATAAAGTATTTTGATGAATTAAATGCGGGACATAAAAAACATTTAGTAATTACTATCATATGCCATAGGGCACATAAAAACTAAAAAAGAGGTTAACCAAAACACCAAAAATAACCTTAATTTACCACTTACCACATTCTGCCCAATTCTTTTAAAGAAGGGGTATTAGAGACTGCTTCCAGAGGCACTTCCAACAAGACGCTCTTATCTACTTAGGAGTATCTTGATGCATAGGTTTTCACAATCTATAGACATGCATGTTTATATGTCTATCTTGATACAACTTCAAGTCAATCTATAGCTCTCAGTTGACAATTGTAATTACGAAATAATTGTCACACAAATCACGAGTAAAAAGAAGAGCAAGAAAACCAACTATATCACAAAAACAGTGTCATCATCTTACCAAATTTAGAAAGACAATTTTAGCAAGAAAATTACACCTCAAGACTTCCTAGTTGCTATACACTATTTCACTATAATATAATAATTATTATATAAGAAAGAGGGAAAAAAAAGATCTACCAAGTTCATCTTACCCTCTGCCTATGGCAACTGCAGAAAAAAATATATAAAATAATAATAATAAAAATAATATTAATTATGCAATGAGATGATGGTGTAATTAGTAGTCTTCAAAATATGCATTATCATCACCAACATAATTTTGGGGATAATCATTGATTTCGTCTTCATTTTCATAGTCCAAATCATCACCAATTTCATCTGCATTATCTTCAATATCTTGAGTTTCTTTATGTTCTTTGCCTAATTCTTCATCAACACGCATCTTTTTTGGACTTGGCTGCATCAACCAATTAAAAATGAGTAAATTACACAAATGGTCCTTTAGGTTTGGACTTGGTCACGTGTGAAACCCATAAAAACCCATTTGTTTGACGTATAAAGTTAACGTCGGTTTAGATAAAGGACCAAACGTGTCAATAGTTTCAGAAATAAGGACTACCAGTGTAATTTATGAAACTAAAAGACTAAATATGTAATATGGTACAAACCTAAAGGACCATTTGTGTACTTTACTCAATTTATAAACTATTAAGACGCATTTGACCATTTTCATCATTACAAAAAGGTAGCCAACTTTTTAAAATTTTGCATTTCAGGTACTAAACTTTTGTGTTTTTACAGCAAGAGGTACCAAAGTTTTTTTTTTACCAAAATGAGGACTTCTTTTACTTAAAAAAGATATTTAACATTTTTTTTATAACAAGAACGGTGTGTTTTTGTTACCAATATGTAACCAAAAACTTCCTAAAAATGGTAAAAATTTCTGATTTTGGTAACCAAAAACTTCCATTAGTTTTAAACATGTCAGAACTCAGAATGCAGATTTTTTAGGATTTTTGAAAAAAAAAATAGTTGATGATTGTATAGCATAATTAGTTGATTTTAAGCATTTAATAGAATCGTTGTATTCATTATTGAACAAATAAACTAATCAAGTGTTTCTACAAGTAAACAAAGATAAAGAAAATAGCAAATTGCTTACCTCATCATCAAAGATATCTTTCAACGCGTCATAATTAATTTTTGAACTTAATTTCTGCAACAAGCCCAAATATTAAAAATAAATAAAAAAATTCAACAAAAGTTTTATTTCCATTATTACAAATGCTGAATATTATAGGGATGTACTTTAACAGAAAATTCAATTCCTTAAAATATTTTCATGGTTGATTTGATCCTCTAAGTTCAAAAATGTTGTTTAGCACCCAACGTTGTAGGCGGGTACCATTAAATACACAGGAATTTATTTTTATATAAATAAATATTAGCAATATGCTAACAAAATAACTAAGTAGTCAATAATCATGGAAAAAATATAACAATGTTCAAAATAAAAACCATAAGTCCATAACAAATAACTAAATTAGTCAATAACACAAGTCCACAGTAAGCCTAGAGCCTAAATTTGATTTTTAATTTTCTTAAGTAAGATTGACTTTCGTTGACCTTGACCAAATTGGACTGATTTTGACCATTATGGACAGATTTTGACCTTGACAAAAAAAAATTGCACCATTTACTAGGTTGACCGCTGATAACCGCCTAGGTGGCCACCTAGACCAATTTTATAAATCTCGAGGACCAAATTAACCACAAAATTACCACACTTTTTTGGCTTTCATTTTTAATTTTTCATGTACATCTCATCTCTATAAAAAAATAAAAAATTGATATCTAAAAAGAAACCTTTTTATTGAACAGTTGACCAGCAGCTTCTGCAGGAGTTTGGGCAGGCTTAGCATTCTTTGCCTCCATTGCTCGTTTTAGTTTATCTTTCTGCTTTCACATCAAACACCAAACAAACCTTAAAATTCCCCCAAACTCTATTTTTTATACCATTTTATTTTATTATTTTCTCATTAATAAAACTTTCACATAAATTGTCCTTGAAACTTTGGATTTCGTCCCCCAACTTTTTCTTATTACATGGATAGTCCCAAGTTTTGGAACTTGTAAAACCAACAGTCCCTAAAGCAATTAAAAGCCAATATGTGTTGATGTTACAAGTTTCTAAACTAGGGACTATCAACGTAATAAGAAAACCAAGGGATGAAATCCATAATTTCATATAAATTACAGGGATGAGTTATGTAAATTAGTGCTCACTTTTGTATTTGTATTACCCAAACTAATGTTTAATGATATCCGTACAATTATAAATTCGTATTCTCAATAATTTGGGTACTATAAATAATTTGGGCTGTAAAATGAAGTTGGTAAATGTTATTTTACTAATTTGCACACTACATTTTTTTGACAAAAAAGTCAACATTTTAAAACAAATGGGGTTAAAATATAAGTATTCAAACCTAAATGTCAAAAACGTTAAAAGGATAAAATCATACAGAAAAAAAAAAAATCAAAGTTGACGACTAAAAGTAAAAAAATAAAATAAAATTATATACTATATATATATAATAAGTTAATTATCCAATATTTAATGCAAAAAATGACCTGTTTTTTGTCTGCAAGATGTTTAGCTGCTGCTGCAGCAATTGCTTGGGCTTCAAGTTGTTCCTGTGGAGTCCCTGTAAAAAGCTTACGTGCAGCTGCTGCTGCAGCTTCCTTAGCAGCTTGTTCCTGATTAATAATTTTTTTATTTAATTCATTAAATATTAAATTAAATAATAAATATAAAAAGTAAATAAGTCAAAATAAAGAAATTAGTTATAACCACCACCTGCATGTATTCTTTGTTCAATTGCTCCCATAATATCTTCTTGAACCGGCTTTCTTCTTCATTGTTCAAATAACTACTCACCTAAACACCCATAAAAATCTACTTTTGATTCTTAAATTCTAACAAATATTAGCAATATCCTAACAAAATAACTAATTAGTCAATAACCATACAAAAAAATTAACAATGTTCAAAATGAAAAAAACCATAAGTCTATAACAAAATAACTGAATTAGTCAATAAAACACTAAAATTGATTTTCAAGTAAGTTTGACTTTCGTTGACCGTGACTGAATTCTAGCATACAATATACCTCAAAATCATCGATATCAGATAGGGTATCTGTTTCATCAACAGTAGCAGAGTTTGTGGGATCCTTTGAGATTTCAGCATTCTCACTAATTTTCTCCACCTTTTCAGGGTTGGGAGCTGATAAAATTATGTAAAATAAAAAATTAAATAAAAAGGGAAAGCACATGAAATCCTCAACTGAAACAAAAAAAAAATAATAATAATAAAAAAAAATTACCAGCACATTGGACCTCTCCTTTATCACTTTCTTTTGCGAGTTCACTGTTGGGCCGATTTCCCTATATTAATTTATTAATAATTAATAATTATAAGACAAATAAACCTAATCAATATTTTACATGTAGTCATGTAGAGATATAAACAGTTACATAACCATGCAGAACATAACTTTTACTTACATTTTGATTGTGAATTGTGTTTTGTATGCCAGGTGGCGTTGACTGGGTCAAACAGTCAACCGATTCTTTAGACAATCTTTGGATTTCAGCACGTTGAAATGCAGGTGGTTCAGAACCATCAAGTCCACCACAAAATTCCAAATAACAGTTTTTGCAAAGACCAAAACCAGATTGAACTGCACTGATTTTATGCTGGCAAACAACTTCTGTTTTTCCAGGCATCTTGCAAGACCGCATTTCTTTCTCAAAATCCTGTGCATTCTGATTAAACTCTTCAATCTGTTTTATTAAAAAAATTATTTAAAAGTCAACAGTCAAGAAATCAGAAAGTCAAAATGTACAAGATGACCAATTGTGCAGATATATGTGAAGAATAAGTGTAGCAATAAAACTCACTGTTAAACTTCCAGCTTTTGTATTTTCAAATTCAATCAATCTCTTTGCCAATGTTGCTTCACATATGTGTACAGCCTTAACCTGAAAATTATAAAATATAAAAAAATATTAAAATTGCTTCTCGCATTTTATTAAACATTTTATTTATTTATTAGACATAGGTTTAGGTATAATGTAAGGTATACATACAACATCTGATCTTGAAAAATTATATCCATGTATCACAGAAGAAACATATATAGCTGCTGCACATATCCCACTAGGTTTCCTCCCGGTCTGTAAAAATAAAAAAAATAATATTAAACAAAGTCACAAAAAGAGGAAATAAACTTTTATAAAGTTTCAACCTGCATCCAATCTCTTTTCATACTAACTGCAAGGTGTAATGCAGTGTTCAAAACTTTCTTATTACCATTTCCTTCAATCAATCCTACAACACATGTCATAAAAGTTACGCAATATCCAAAAGATTCTAGAGAAAAAAGTAGAGTAAATTACACAAATGGTCCTTTAGGTTTGTACCATATTACATATTTGGTCCTTTAGTTTCATAAATTACCCTGGTAGTCCTTAACTCTGAAACTATTGACACGTTTGGTCTTTTACCTAAACAGACGTAAACTTTTGGTTTTTATGGGTTTCAAATTGGTGAAGGGAAAGGGAAAAGGACAGATTTACCCCCTCGTGCATTACACGCGACCATAATTGACAGGAGAAATAAACGTCTGTCCAGGTAAAGGACCAAACGTTGACATAGTTTCAGAAAAAAGGACTACCGGTGCAATTTATGAAACTAAATGACCAAATATATGATATGGATCAAACATAAAGGACCATTTGTGTAATTTACTCAAAAAAGAATAAAACAAACAACTAAATCTTACCACTTGTATATCTATGCATGAAAAGGCTAGGATCAACTGGCTTTTGAATAAAGGAATGAAGGTGTAGGTTCAATACCTGGCAAAGCTGTAAATACACAGCGCCCAATTCGTAGCTGAAAAATATAAATTATATTATGAAATTATATTTGGATAATATTTAAAAGTTAATAATAGTGATAGTGATAGTGATTCCTTACACACTAACACCTAATTCACTCGAAAATTCAATGAGCAAAAAAGGTTTCTCTTTTTCCCTGTATAACATAATACCAAAAATAAAAATAAAAAATCAGTAACATCATCAGTAAATCACACGATTAGATAGAAAATATGTCTCTGCAATTATCAGCATGATTTTTATATTTCAGTATGATAAAATAAAATAAAATAAAAAATTACTGACCGACAGGCAACATAGAGACAAGCAGCTGCAACTTGAGATGTTCTACGTCCTCTTGTAAAGCCTTTTTCAACAGCCATCTACATTTATGAAGAATAAAAAAAAACTAGCATGTTCAATATGCATATGACTAATATTATGTATACAAAACTGGAAACTGAACCGATTACATGTTTTCAGTTAAGTTTCGGTTCGGTTAGGTTCGTTTTTTCAGCCCAAATGCTTACCTCTAGTATAATCATAAAAGAAAAGTTGGAGAAAAAAAAGGTATGACACATAGCAAGCACAAACCTTATAATAATTAGTAGCATGATCAACATTGCTGATTCCATATTTCTCTATCAGTTGATTAATTACTAAATCTCCTGCAAAATAGGAAAACATTGCTAAATCTCCTGCAAAATAGGAATAGAGCCACAATCACAATGTACCTTTTTGCAAGGTTCTTCTATGTGATTCAGAACAATCAGTTCCCATTTTAACAAGATTGCCTGAAAGACGAGTCTAAAATAACATACAAATCAGATTAGACACAATAGAATAAAATTAGATTAAATTAAACCTAAACCTACCGCTCCTGATGCATCTTTAACAAAAGTGGCTTCCTCTGTATATATATCCTGAGATACTACTTTTCCACAATCAACACAGCATCTGAAGATTATAACAACTTGTTTGAATATAAATTTATGATTAATAACCTAAAGAGTAAATTACACGGAAGGTCCTTGTGGTATGTCACTAATTATAACCTCGGTCCTTGAACTTTGTTTATTACACTAGACATCCTTGGTGTATAAATTTTGTTACACTCATGGTCCCTAATGCCGTAAAAAATTTTAAAGTGATAAAATACCATTTTGGTCTTTTGTAATAAAGCGAAGACAAAGGACTGTGAATGTAATAAGTGATAGACCATAGGGATAATTCGTGATATTTACTCTATTAATTGACTTTTTTTCTCTTTTAACCATATTATTCCACCACATTCAGACTCACTACCCCACCTCTATCTCTTTGAATTCAAACCTCAATCAATAACCATTATCGTCGTGCCACCAATCCCCCTGAAAAGTCGATCCATCCTCAACCCCTACCTTTGGTTTCCTTCTCCAGTTGTTCCGCCGCCGGTGACGTTATATCGATCTGCGTGTGCAAAACACCAATTCCTCTTGCAAAGTGCATCAATTGTCTGTTTTTAATTGGTCGATTCCATGTAATTTGATTCAAACAATTAATACATGTCTCCAGATGAGTTGATGTTTTTTAGACGTAGGTCGATCAAAACATCACCAGTGAGTGAGCAACTGGAGAAAGCAACCGAATGTACGAGTTGGGGATGGATCGACTTTTCAAGGGGTTTAGTGGGGCGACGATAATGGTTATTAATTAAGGTTTGAATTCAAAGAGATAGAGGCAGTGGTGAGTCTGAATGTGGTGGAGGAACATGGGTAAAAGAGAAAAAAAAAAAGAAAGAAGAAAACAATTAATAAAATAAATTTCAAGATGGTCCATGTGGTTTATGACTTATTACATTCACATTCATTTATCTTCGCTTTATCACAAAATAAAGCTAGTAGTAACCGTGGACCCATGTAACAAAGTATATACACCAGGGACGCCCAGTGTAATAAATGAATTTCAAGGAATAAGATTGTAATTAGTGATATACTTCCGTGTAATTTACTCTAACCTAAACCTAAATCTAAACCTAAACATGAAAGCAATGTATAGAGAGTGAAGAATAATATTTAGCAAATGCTTACACAGAGCCTGTGGTATGATCACGATGTGTTTGGCTATTTTTAACACAATGAGGACACCAAGCCATCGAGAATTACCTATCAACAACCGTAAACAGACAGCCAACTGTTATAACATGAATTACAATAAGGTTTATGAGAGTCAATTTTTACAGACTTCAATTTCACACACAAACACACACATAAGAATTAAAGTAATGAAGGAATAATAAACAAAGATGTTGAGGAATTACATCGAGTATTGAAAGAAACAAAGTACTGACCTAGAAATAGAAACAGAAATCGGCGAAAAAGGCACCAGCCGAGAAGAAATCGGCGAAGAGGGAAGCGGCGGCGGGAACGCCGGTGATGACGGCGGCGACGGCCACTTGCCGGCAATTTGGCAGACTTGGGAGGTGAGTTTTTGGGATTTGTATTTTTTTTTTTTTTTACTTTTTTGATGAATGTGGAGACTGGAGAGGGCTTTGGTAGGATTATTCACTCTTCCGTAAAGTATCCATTGATTTTAGTTTGGATGATTTCTTTTATATTTTTGTAAAGATTCATAAATTATTTTTATATCATTCATAAATTTATAGATTATCTCTATATCATTCTAAATTTTATAATTGTGTATATATCTATCTAAATCTCTAAAACTCTCATTTATGTCCAAAAATCTATTTTAATATTATTAAATCATTATAACATCAATAATTATCAAATAAGTATGCAATATATATGTTGGTTATTGATATGACCAAAATTATACATAAATAACATCTCGAATTTTGGTTATATCTAACGTGTTTTAGCTAGAAATACTTAGAGAAATGGACCATATACTTCTAAAACACGTTTTCTTAGTGTTTCAGGCTAAAATGTAAGTTTATAGAATAATTGGGTGATTTTAGAGAATATTTGCTAAGAATTGGAAAAACATGCAAAAGTTAAAGAGGAACACAACGCGTCCAAGGTACCAAACACGCCACGTTCATCGTAAATCAGAGCATAAGCACGGAGGCCAAACACGACGTGTTCCAACTCCTAGAACACGACGCGTTCTCCATAAACACGACGCGTTTTGCAGACAAGTAATTAGCAGTAATGATGACACTTGAGCTAGCCCACGATCTCATTAATACGGTCAAAACGCGACGCGTTCTCACAAACGCGACGCGTAACAGTGCGGATTTTGGACTATAAATAGAGACTCAAGTCTCAATCATTTGACACACAACAACAACAATTCTCTCTCAATTGCTCTCTCAATTGTTCTTGTAATTCTCTCATTTTAGTAGTAGTTCTTGTAAGTTGGCTTTATACAACAGTGAATGCATTTGGAATACAAGTTTCTTCTTTGATCATATCATCTTCTTGGGTATTCTCTTTCCTTAATCTTTTAATTATGGTTATGATTAAGCTTGCTTTGTGTGTTATGATGTACTTAGGCTAATTTACTTGTTTACCTAGTTAGATGAAGCTTATGTGGTATATTATAACTTTATTATATGTGTGTGTTAAATTTATTTCATGGCTCTTGTTCGTGTGATAACAAAGTTACATGGTTTAGTTAGGTCATATGGAGACCCTCTCAATAGTACTTGTGTTATTGAGGATATGCTATTGTGTTGACAAAACAATACAACATTTGCCCATTGACCATCTTGGGGTGTTGGATTGATACACTAGTATGTGACCTTTGCCCATCGACCATCTTGGGGGGTTGGTGTAACGACCGGAAATTTCGGTTAATGAATTAAATAGAAATATTGAGGAATAAATGTGGTAAAATATTTAATCGAGCCTTGGATGTGTTATTATAGGTAAAGGATCGTTTATGACTCGTGATAATCGAAAACGGGTCAAGACTTGGTTAGAAACAAGTTTGGATATCAAAAGATTGGCATTGGCATGCAGCCCTCGCGATGGGAGCTCGATGGGAGCTCGATGGGAGGATTTATGTGTTGGGGTCTCGATGGGAGCTCGGTGGGAGCTCGGCGCGAGAATGCACAGAGCATATAAGTCGAGGCCGCGTAACCTCGCGATGGGAGCTCGATGGGAGCCCTGTCTGGACTATAAAAAGTCGATTTTTAGGGTTTTTTTCTCATTCTCTTCAACCCCACAAAGTGTGCAGCCGATTTCTAGAGAGAGTGGACGATTTGGTGTCTTGGAGCTTAGATCTTCACCATCTTGAAGGATCTAAAGATCAAAGGTAAGATTTCTTGATTGTTGATGTTATCTAGCTAGTTGTGAGCTTCATTTGGGTAAAAATAGTGGTTTGGACAACCAACCTTGTCATCTTTGGGGATGATGACTAATCATGGGTGTAGAAAACTCATTGTAAGCTTGTAATGAAGGTGTACAAGTTGGATTTGGGAATCATTGATGGAAATCTTGAACTAGGGTTTGAGATTCCACCAAGTTGGTTGAACTTGGTGGTTAGAAATATTGTTATGGATTGATTAGTGATTAGTTATGGATAATAACTAGTTATTGTGATGATATTGATGTTAGGTCAAGAAGACTTAAAGATTGGAAGTACTCCTTTGATTAGGGAGTAAGGATTGTGTTGAATTACACAAGGTTGGAAAGCATTGCTAAGGTGAGTACATGAGACTTTTACTGGGTACATAGCAAATGATTTTGAAAACTATGATGTTTTATGAGTCTTTATTAATTAATGTTTTTAATAAAGATATGATTGAAAAGATAAGAAAATGCAAATAATAGACTATTTGAATATGTCTAAATGACTAATGATTTTGAAAGAGATTATGATAATGAAAATTAATTAATAACTCTTTATTAATACGATGTTTGATTAAGAGTAATGATTAAGAAAGTATGATATTTGGTTTATTAATATTGTGTATTAATAAAGCTAACAACAATGATTTTTAAGTATTATACTAATAAAAGTAGTGATTGATTTGATAGGAGAACAAGTATAGAGTGACTAGAAATAGATTTGTATTGTAGTCAAAGAGAAGTTAAAGTAATATAATTTAGATAAATGATAAATATGTTTTATTTAATAAAGGAATTGGTAAAGTCAATATTGAAATTGAATAAGAAACGAGAATAATATGATAATTAGAATATATGTATTCTAATTTATGTTTGAGTATGTATTATTGGGGCATAGGCCCGTATTTGATGATTTCAACATGTGTTGAGAAAAGGATCCGGATCATAGTTAACCCACACAAGTTGGGGGAGTTAGTGACACCTACTTGGGGAGGTACCACCCTGCGCAAGAGTAGCCTGTCAAGAAATAGTCAACCCGGAAATCGGGGGAGTTTTAGTTAACATGGAAATCGGGGGAGTTTCAGTTAACCCGGAAATCGGGGGAGTTTTAGTTAACCCGGAAATCGGGGGAGTTTCAGTTAACCCGGAAACGGGGGAGTTTTAGTTAACCCGAAAATCGGGGGAGTTTCAGTTAACCCGGAAACGGGGGAGTTTACCTAGTTAACCCACATCGGGGGAGTTTGCTTCAGAGAGCTCCGTAGTGTATGTGATAGAGATTTAGTAAGCTTATGAATAGCTTACATGTATGCGACTACGTGATGGGTAAGCTTACGGTTAACTTACTAGTAAATACGAATAAGCGGTAAGAATATAAGTTGATAATTAATAAGTGAATAAAGAAAAGAAATGAATGTTATGACTTTATTATATTTGAGAATGGGTCAAAAACCAATGTATCTCACGAGACTATTTTGTCTCACGTACTACTTTGTTTTTGGCTATGTACTCAGGTTCGAGATCGAAGGTTTAGAAGGTCGCGATAGAAGTGGCCTAGTGTTGGTTAGCTCGGGAGTTCGTAGGTAGATCCCGTTTATCCTATGGTTATGATATTATACAGTAACACCGGTTTTAATACTCTGATAAACTTTTAATAGCTTTTGTTAAACCGTATTTTGGGATATTGGACTTTGGAATATTTTTATTTAAAAATATGTTTTAATTGATGTTTTGTCAATTGAGGTGTTACAGTTGGGTTGAAGTACCACCACTACGAGGTTATGTAAATTTTATTCTTTATTGATCCAACGACCCGTATTGACAATAGAGGAACAAGGCTTTTATGTTGAGTAGTGGACCTTATACATTAGCTTGGTGAGTGTATAAGTAAGCTATGTATACATTTTCATAAATATAAAATCATATATAGTAAAACTTAATAACTACATAGTAAACTACATAAGTGGATTCTACCTAAGTAAATGTTCTAATACTATTATTATTTACTTTTTATCTTTTATTAAAATAATTTTCCAAAACAAATCATTATTATCTTTTTCTTTAATTGTTTATGTGATAGAAGTAAGCCAGCTCTTGCTTTCCCTAGGGTTCGAATATAAATTCGCTACTACCATTAGGCCTATATTATACGGTGGGTTCACTGCCCTCGTGCGTGTAAAAGCTCGTTTGATAATACCATTATAACTAGGAAGTGTGAGTGAAGTGACGCCTCCTTCATCCATTATAATTCTATAATAAAAACGAACACCAAGTTTTTGGCGCCGCTGTTGGGGAAATAAAGTAGTAGGTTAGAAATATCACATTGTATTTGTTTATTTTTTTACTTTTTTGCTGAACGGGGAGACGAAGGCTTTGGTGCAATGGATTATTCACTTGGTCCGTAAAGTTAGGTTGTAAGTTTGGGTGGTTTACGGTTTACTAGGGTTATTCGGTTTGGATTATTCGGTTTTTAAAAGAAAATTTGACCAACCAATATCCAAACCAAATTAACTAAAATCAAATCAAACCAACCAAATAAGTAATGGGTTTAATTTGATCGATTATCCATAAAATTAAATAAAAGAATGATCTATAAAAGGTAATTATCCTTAATATTATTAAAACTCCACTACATTTTCTACATTCACATGTTCTTCATGCTCTTCTTGATATATCTAGTCTAGGAAACAAGAAAGATAATAGTTAACTTATGTGATACAGGCATACAACTAGTCAATATTAACATATGTGGAATTTTCTTGTTGTGAAACAAACTCAGAGCAACAATGAGTCAAACTCATTTATATAAAAACAATGGACATAAAAACATATTATAAAAATAGTTAAACAAAGTCGATGTATATTTAATTTAGAGATCTTCAATATGTAAGTTTCTTTAATGGATGTGGTAACGAGAGGGACATGCCAAATCTTATGTGGCAGGGTTTCACAGCCACCTCAGCTCCGCCACCACACCGCAAGTGGTGTGAGTGAGGCCTCTCGTGGCTGCAGCAACGGATGAGAGAGGAGAGAGAAAACTTTTTTTAAGGGTATTTTGTGAATAAGGGGTATTTTGGTAGGTCCCAAAGGAATATTATTGGTTAGTTATGGTAGGGGTATTTCGGGTTTTGAATGTGAAATGTAAAATAATAATGTAGCGTTGAAGTGGCTCTGATTTGGCGATTTGGCTTGAGCCACCATACCTGGTGCTCTAATGCATAGTGTACCTAAGTTTCAAACTTCAATAACAATAAAATATATAAATACATATGGATTTGAGAAGTATGGCAAATTATCCTTTCAATGAAATATAATAATCAATAAATAGAAAACAATTAAAATATACAACAAATAAAGAGTAACATTAAATCGAAATCATGAAAACTGATTCACAATAAAAATCTGGATATTAAACACAAACCACTTTACAAAAAACTATTAAACAACACAGAACATAGAGATTCAACAATAGGGGCATCTAGTGTAATAAACGAAGTTTAAGGACTGAAGTTGTAATTAGTAATATACTACAAGGACCTTGCGTGTAATTTATTCTATAGCAAATGTGGTTTAAATAATTAAAATTGCAATGTGATTTGTCATAATTGCATGTTTTGTACTTATAGTTAAAAAAAATGCAAGCATATTATCCATGTTTTGTATTTTTGTTATTTTTTATCCAGTCACTCCAAACGGTGTTAATTGTATCGATTAATTGGAGGGCATTTTAGTCATTTTGTCATGGCTCATATGTTTTGAGACTTGATTATAATATCTTATCGTGTTTTGAGACTTGAGGCATTTTAGTCATTTTATTGCGCCTTACATTTTCTAAAACCTTGATTATAATATCTTATCCTATTTTGATAATTCTTTTAACAAAAACCTTTTTAAAAATATCTCATTTGAGAAGAGAGTAAACAAATATAATACACATACATTTTTTTATAATTAATAAATAATAAGTATACATTATACTATTTAATGGACAAATCAAAAAAATTATACATATCTACAAAAATCACCCTATTTTTGTAACACTTCAAATTTTTTAAACAATTTAAAACTTTTAAATATTAAAAATTAAGTCTTTACAAACCAAGTATCCAAAATACGATTTAAATAAAACATTGAAAGGATTATCAGAGTATCAAAAATCGGTGTTACAAAATATCAAATCCATAGTCTAAGCCCTAAGGGAATTAAATAAGTACACCGAGCTAATCACTTCCAATGCTAACTACGGGCCGCCTAATCCTTAGCTCCCGAACCTGAGTACATAGTAAAAAAGAAACGTAGTACGTGAGACAAAATTATCTCGTGAGAAACATGGGTTTAGACCCGGTCATAATATTTCATTAAAATAATATTTAAATGAATAACACATTGCACATAGGTCAAATAAGGTCTCAATCTTGCCCTAAGCTCACACATACGCTACGGGACATCCCGAAGCAACTCCCCCTATGTGGGTGATCATCTCAGGGTCTTATAGTAGGTGGAGCACCTCCAAACTTACCGAGACCATAAGATCCCCCGTCACGCGGTTATCGTAATCCCCCTTTTTATCGGGTTATTATAGTCCCCCTATTGTTAGGTTATCGTTCACTTAGATATACTACCCTTGCGCAGGGAGGTACCGCTCCAAGTAGTAATCTCAACTCCCCCATGAATGGGTTATCATTATCATTAAATTCAACTACCACATAATTGGTCAATCAATCATGAGCCTTAGCTCCATTTCATTCATCGTTTCATCATACAAGTTTCATAGTTCATTTCATAATCATATAAACATTTCAATCATTTTATCTATTAAAAACATTTATTCAATAAAGACTTGTTAAATCATTAAAATCATTTTACTATGTACTCAGAAAATATCTCATGTACTCACCTTAGCAATGCTTTCCAATATTGTGTTAAACAACACAATCCTTACTCCCTAATCAAATGAATATCTCCAATCTTTAGGTCTTCTTGACCTAACATCATCATAATCACCATTATCAAGTTATTATCCATAACTAATCATAAATCCATCCATAACTACTCCCCTAACCACCAAGTTCATCCAACTTGGTGGAATCTCAAACCCTAGTTCAAGATTTCTATCATAAATTCCAAAATCCAGCATGTACACCATGTTTACAAGCTTACAATGAATGTTCTACACGCATTTTAGTCATATTCCCCAAAGATGACTTGTTAGGTTGTCCAAACCACCATTTTTACCCAAATAAAGCTTACAAACATGGTAGATAAGTGAGATAATTAAGAATTCTTACCCTTGATGTTTAAATCCCCCAAGATGATGAAGATTTGACTCTAGACCTCCAAAATCGTCCCCTTTCTCCAAGAAAACGGCTAGTAGGTGAGTAGGGTTGTAGGTGTGACTAAACCCTAGTCTACACTCGAGATTATATACTTCAGGCATGCCTCGCGTCGGGCTCGCGTCGGGAGGTGACGCGGCCTCCTCCTCCGCAACCTGATCGAAGAACAAACTCCCCACATGTTCGCGCCGGCTTCGTGTTTTTCTCGAGTCGCGAGCTCGGCGCTGTGACCTCACGTCGAGCCTTTGATTTCCCTGTTTGCTTACTCGCGCCTGCCTCGCGTCGCGAGAGTTGTCTTGGCCAGCTTTTTGATCTTTACACTTGTTTCCAACCAAGGCTTGACCAATTTTTGGTTATTACAAGTTCCAAACAATCAAACACTTGATAAAACACAACGGTAGACAAAAATTATCGTAAATAATATAATTCGTATAAATCCCGAATAATTCATATGAAAATACAAAAGTAAAATTACGGTCGTTACAAATTTATGGTGGATTTTTTAAAAACAAATGTGAAATATTCACCAAAGGAGTATATGTGAAAGAGATAAACCAAAAGAGGTCAAACGTAGATTCATGCATGGTCCACAAACGGAATAATCTAAAAAGTAGATGGAGTAGTTTAGGCTTGAACCCTTTCCCTTTCACTGTGTTACCGTTGGACACTAGAAGTAGGCCTAGCTCGCTGATCTGCTTAAAGGTGTCCAATTGGCACCATATGTGTCTCGGTCCCGTATGTGTTTTTCCTTAATTAATGATAAAATACATTTGAACAAAAAACCTGTAACATACGTGTTCTAATTTGAGAATTTTTAATTGTTAAGTAAATTATTAGTTGGTAAATGATAAGGTATTAGGTTATGTTAGCTGGAAATGTTGGTCAAAATATGCAATTATGGTATATTGGATAAGTGGTATAGGTCAAAAAAGGAAGAAAAAGTTGAAAATATCAGCATTTTGGGATATAGCGGCGCTATCTTGTATAAATTGGCACAACAGCTCGTTTTAGCGAAGGGTAAAACGCGAAAATTGGGAAATAGCAGCGCTATTTTGAGATAGCGGTGCTAAACAGCGCGGGTTTAAGGAGACAGCAACACTATCTCTAGGATAGCGGCACTATCTTGTGCTGAACAGACATAAAATCAGGATTTTTCCCCATTTCAGCCAAAATCACTTCAAAAACCTTCTCTCGACGGGTGTGGGCGATTCTGGACGATATTTGGTATTCTTGGACAGATCTCAGCTAGAAATCAAAGGATTTTCATCTATTGTATTGATAATTAAGGTAAAACATCATCCCTATCACCATGCATGTGTAGAACTTGAGGTATAAAGTTGGTTAGTCAAGAACCCTAGTTAGGGTTTGAGTTATGAAACTGAAATAGATATTTAGTAGATTAGGGTTTTAGTAGTTATGGACTGCATTAGATATGATTATAGGTTGGAATGTTGATGGAGTTATGTGTGATTGTAATAGGTAATCAATTGGAGGATTGTGACAACACCATTGATCGGTGACGTTGGAATTTGATTGGTTTATTGTCGAAATTGCTTAATCCCAGGTGAGTTCTCTATGTGCAATGTGTATACTTTTAGTTATATATATATATATATATATATATATATATATATATATATATATATATATATATATATATATATATATATATATATATATATATATATATATATATATATATATATATGCAAGATAGTTAGTTGGCACTTGTATAATTGACACCTTCGAGTATTGTTCCGGTCGCTTAGAACATTGAGATCCTTTTGACAAACATTGTATTGCTTGACCCGTTTGAGTGGAATTCCTTGAGTGATATTTCATTTCGTGAGGACCCATGGCTGCTCGAGTATTACTTAGTGTAATACGTCGGGCGGTGGACGCGGGAGTACCTGGCGGAGGAGTGGTATGGACCGTGGTGGTGAAGCTGGATCATGGACTCGGTTAGGGGTGCCATGGTCACCTTCATCGGCCTCATTTCCTAATGGCCTAAGAGGGAATGACGCACTTTGTTGAAACCTAGAATTGTCTTTGATTATTGTTGACCCGATATTGGTATGTGATTCTTCATATGATGTTGTTATGATAACCCGTTTCTTTGACTTGTTGACATTCGTTTGTTTGATCATATTGTTTTATATAATTATTTAGTATAACATTACACATTTTGGAACTCACTAAGTTTTTATAGCTTACCCGTTTAGTTGTCACCATTTTCAGGGAAAGATAAAGGCAAGTGTGAGTAGCTAGTGAAGTTGGATTAGCTTGAAGCTTGGGAAAGCTTCTCTTTTGGTATAGACTTGTAGTTTTTGTGCATTTATCTTTTGGGTTGATTAGTTGGTTTGTATCTGGAATAGTAGGCGGTCTTTTGGTATGTATATATTTTGGTAATTATGTTTTAAAACTTGTAAATTGGTTAAAATGTGGAAGGTTTGTTGTAAATGATGTTGAAACTAGTTGTTTTTTGAGACCAGTCATTACAATATGGTATCAGAGCATTAGTTTGAGTGAATTAGGTATCATTGTGGCACTAGACTCAAACTTAGGCGTTGATGGTATAGGGTATAGGCTAAGAGCTTAGGACGGATACAAACCATAGGTTGGATATGTAATTATGGGACAATAGAAATGCTAGGGTGAGTGTTATTTAATATGTTCTTTATCTTCTCATAAATTTCAGCTAGGGATGGATCAAGGAAGTAGTAACAATGATAATGATGGTTCGAGAAGTGCGGAACAACCTAATTAACTCCTTCGGGTCCTCGAACCCAAGGAACGAACCCTAGTAATCACGAAGAAGAAGAAGAAGTGGTATCTCAGATGGAGGAAAGGTTGATGAATAGGATGGCGGACATGGTCCGAGCAACCTTTGAACAATTTAAACGTGAAGAGAAGGAAATGTCAAAAGAAAAGGAGAAGGTGGTCGATGAATCCCCGAGTAAGAAGTCGGGAACGGTTTCGTTCAAAACTTTTCGTAGTAGCGGGGCCACGGAATTCTCTGGCGTATCTAATCCCGTAGAGGTATTGTTGTGGGTCAAAAACACGGAGAAAGTGTTTCGTATTTCTCGTGTGGCTAGAGATGATCAAACGGTGTATGCCACCGATATGTTTACCGGAAAAGCGCTAACTTGGTGGAACAACACTTTCAAAATCCTTGACGAAGAAGAAAAGGATAACATGTCGTGGGATGCCTTTAAGGCTCGTTTCCTCTAGCAATACTGTCCTAGTGATATGAGGAGAAGATTGGAGAAGGAGTTCTTAGAACTCAAACAAGGAAATTTATCGGTGGATGAATACGAAACCCTGTTCAATCAAAAGGCACAATTTCCTCGAAGTACATCCCGACCGAAGTAGAGAAGATTCAAATGTTTGTGGAAGGGTTGAGATATGAGATTCAAGACTTTGTAAATAACCGTAATATCCTGTCATTTGCTAAGACGGTAGAGTATGCTCGAAGAAGAGAGCATGATTTAAGTATTCATTGAGAATTGACTCCCGAATCGAAACGTCAAAAAGTAGAGCAAACTACTTCGTCTCCATCTGGTCGTTTTAATCGATTTACCCCTAACCGTCGAACTCAATCTCAAGGGTCATCGCGACCTCATGGCCAATCCCAATCGTTTTCTATTCAAGTAAGATTGAAGTTAAATTAAGTATCATGATATGTATATTTTTATGAATTGTGTTTAACCATTTAAAATATTTTAGTCGGATGCTACCCGAGATTGCCAATCTTGTGGCAAGAGTCATCGAGGACGGTGTAATAGTGATCGTGGGCCTGTGAAATGTTTTGTTTGTTATGAAGAGGGCCACATAAAATCTAGGTGTCCGAATAAGGATGTGGTTTGCTATGGTTGTGGGCTAGTAGGTCATCGGAGGTGTCAATGCCCTAACCCCTCAAATCGAGCCACAGAAAGTCGAGGTTCGGTACAACAACCTCCGCGGGTGGGTGCATCGAGTCAAAAGGAGGAGGTCCCCAAGGCTAGAAGCCGTGCTTTTCAGTTGACACCAGAGGAAGCCCGGGAAGACCCGAATGTTGTTTCTGGTATATTTCTTGTTAATTCCCAACCCACTCATATATTATTTGATTCTGGAGCATCTGATTCTTTCATCTTTATGAAATTTGTTGAATTGTTATATGTGTTTCCATCACCTTTATTGAACCCATTCTATGTTGATACTGCGAGTAGTGTGACCCTGGTAGCCGATCGTATATATAAGGATTGCTCGTTAGAAATATATGGTCATAATTTTCTAGTAAATCTAGTGTTGACAGATTTGCCAAATTTTGATATTATTATTGGAATGGATTGGATGTCGAAATATCATGCTAGCATTGTGTTATGAGAAGATGATTAAGATTCCGTTAGGCAGAGAAGAACCTTTGTATGTGTATGGTGATAGTAAAATGAAGAATAGAAGGGTGATCTCTTTCTTGAAAGCTAGTAAAATAATGTCCCATGGATGTTACTCCTATTTAGCTTATGTTCTCAATCCAGTTGTAGAAGTCAAGAAATCAGTGAAAGATGTTCCAGTTGTTAATGAATTTCCGAATGTATTTCCCGAGGATTTACCCGGATTGCCGCCTGATCGAGAAGTTGAATTCCGAATTGATCTTGTGCCGGGTGCGGCTCCGATTGCCAAAACCCCTTATCGTTTAGCCCCCGCCGAAATGAATGAAATTATGAATCAATTGCAAGAATTGCTAGATAAAGGGCTCATTCAACCGAGTGTGTCATCGTGGGGTGCATCGGTTTTATTCGTTAAGAAGAAAGACGGGTCTATGCGGATGTGTATAGATTATAGAGAACTTAATAAGGTGACAATCAAGAACAAATACCCGTAGCCGAGAATTGATGATCTTTTTGATCAATTGCAAGGTGCAAGTTATTTCTAAAAAAATTGACTTGAGGTCTGGTTATCATCAGTTGAAGGTTTACAAAGAAGATGAACCTAAAACTGCATTCCGAACTAGATATGGGCATTATGAATTTCTGGTCATGCCATTTGGTTTAACGAACGCCCCGACGACCTTTATGGATATGATGAATCGGGTATGTCGTCCTATGTTGGATAAGTCGGTTATTGTTTTTATCGATGACATCTTAGTATATTCTAAATCCGAATGTGATCATGCTTCGCACCTTCGTGAAATCCTTAATTTGTTACGAAAATAGAAGTTGTAGGCCAAGTCTTCCAAATGTGATTTTTGGTTGCGCCAAGTTCAATTCATTGGTTATATGGTATCAGGTGAAGGTATATCGGTCGATCCTTCTAAGATCGAGGCGATTAAGAATTGGGAAGTGCCTCGAAATGCTTCAGAGATCCGAAGTTTCTTAGGTCTTGCCGGTTATTACCACCGATTCATAAAAGCTTTCTCTCCATTAGTCGTGCCTCTCACGATTCTTACCCGTAAAGACGTGAAGTATGAATGGGGTGAGGCACAAGAAAAAGCTTTTAGTATGTTGAAAGATTGTTTGACAAATGCTCCAATTTTGTCATTACCCGAGGGAGAAGAAGACTTTGTAGTATATAGTGATGCATCGAAAATGGGGCTCGAGTGTGTTCTCATGCAACGAGGAAAAGTCATAGCTTATGCTTCCCGTCAATTGAAGGAGTATGAAAAGAATCATCCGACTCATGATCTTGAGTTATCTGCGGTGGTGTTTGCATTAAAGATTTGGAGGCACTATTTGTATGGGACTAAGTTCCAACTCTTTAACGATCATAAGAGTGTCAAATATATATTTAGTCAACAATCGTTGAATATGCGACAACAACGTGCTATGGAACTTATAAAATATTACAATTGTGAATATTTTACCATCCCGTTAAAGCGAATGTAGTTGCTGATGCCCTAAGTCATAAACCCTATCATACGAGTATGTGTTATTCTATGACCAACACCACATTGAGGTTTATTCTTCTTGATGATCTTAAGAAGTGGCAAGATGAAGCGTTGAAACCCGAGAACGTTAAGAAAGAAAGAATGGTGAACTATGAAAAATATTTGGAAGAAGATGGTCGAGGTGTCAAGGTGTTTAGTAACCGGTTAGGGGTACCGAAGATTGGAGGTTTGAGAAATGATGTGTTGAGAGAGACTCATAGTTCAAAATTCTCTATTCTCCCTGGTATGAATAAAATGTACCATGATTTGAGGTTGGATTATTGGTGGCCGGGAATGAAGAAGGATATCGGGAAGTTTTTTTGCAAGAGTGTAACATTTGTGCACAGGTTAAAGCTGACATCAGAAACCCTATGGGAGTTTGCAACCACTTAGCATTCCTATTTGGAAGTGGGAGGAAATCTCCATGGATTTGATTACTAAATTGGCGAGAACCGCTCGACAACATGATTGTATTTGGGTGATTGTTGATTGTTTGACTAAAAGTACGCATTTTCTGGCTATGAGGGAAACTGCGCCGATGGATTCATGGGCACAAGTATATTTTGGCGAGATAATTGCTAGACATGGTGTTCCTTTAACAATTGTATCAGATAGGGATTCCCGGTTTACTTCTAATTTTTTGGGAAGTATGCAAAAAGAGTTGGGATCTAAAGTAGCCCTTAGTACCGCTTATCATCCTCAGACTGACGGCCAAACCGAGAGAACGATTCAGACTTTGGAGGATATGCTTAGGTCATCTATATTAGAATTCAGGGGAAGTTGGGATAAATATTTGTCGTTAGCCGGATTTTCTTATAACAATAGTTATCAGTCCTCGATTCGTATGGCACCTTATGAAGCATTATACGGAAGAAAGTGTCGAACACATTTGTGTTGGCGAGAAGTTGGGGAAAAGGTGTTGGTGGGACCCGAGTTGATTCAAGATACAAGTGATAAAATTCGGATAGTTCGGGAGAGAATGAAAACGGCCCAAGATCGTCAAAAATCATATGCGGATAAAAGGAGAAATCCGATAGAATTTACGGTAAATGATTGTGTGATGTTAAAAGTATCGACATGGAAGGGCGTTATGAGATTTGGAAAGAAAGGTAAATTAAGTCCCCGTTTTATCGGCCCATTTAAGATTATAGAACGGGTCGGGAAACAAGCTTATCGACTTGAATTACCGGAAGAATTGGCGGGTATCGATAATGAGTTTCATGTTAGCTATTTAAGGAAGAGCCTTGGAGAACATGTGGAAACGGTACCGTTGACCGAAGTCAAAGTCAACGAGAAATTGAAGTATGTATAGGAACCGGAAGAAATAATTGACCAAAAGTCTGTCAATCTCAAGAACAAAGAAATTCAGTTAGTACTAGTTAAATGGAAACATCATAGAGGCCCGAATTGCACGTGGGAAAGAAGAGAAGATATAATCGAGAAATATCCGTTCTTGTTCAAGACAACCTAATTTCGGGACGAAATTCTCAAAAGGAGGATGTAATTGTAACATACGTGTTCTAATTTGAGTATTTTTAATTGTTAAGTTAATTATTAGTTGGTAAATGATAAGGTATTAGGTTATGTTAGCTGGGAATGTTGGTCAAAATCTGCAATTTCGGTATATTGGATAAGTGATATAGGTCAAAAAAGGAAGAAAAAGTTGAAAATTTCAGCATTTTGGAAGATAGCGGCGCTATCTTGTATAAATTGGAACAGCAGCCCGTTTTAGCGAAGGGTAAAACGCGAAAATTGGGAAATAGCGGCGCTATTTTGAGATAGCGGTGCTAAACAGCGCGGGTTTAAGGAGATAGCGGCGCTATCTCTAGGATAGCGGCGCTGCGCTATCTTGTGCTGAACAGGCATAAAATCGGGATTTTCCCCATTTCAGCCAAAATCAGTTCAAAAACCTTCTCTCGACGGGTGTGGGCGATTTTGGACGATATTTGGTGTTCTTGGACAAATCTCAGCTAGAAATCAAAGGATTTTCATCTATTGTATTGATAATTAAGGTAAAACATCATCCCTATCACCATGCATGTGGCAAACCAGGTCAACTAAAAACATAAAATATTTATATAAAATTACTTCAAACAACAAACATTATTGTAAAGTAGAACTCCAACGTACCTCGGACTTAACTTTCCTTTCTTCCCAAACCGCATTATCATTCGAGCATTAAGATGCCACCTTTGTATGGGAGAAAATGTAGAACTCCATCGTGTTGGCTTGAGGCGGGAGAGACCAAGCTCACGGGTCCCGAGATCGTGAGGGTGACGAATGAAAAGATTGGTGTAATACAAGCCAACATGAAAGCCGCTCAAGATAGACAACGAAGTTATTCGGGCTTGAAAAAGAGACCATATGACTTGGATGTCGGGGACATGGTCATGTTGAAAGTATCACCTTGGAAATGTGTAATGCGGCTTGGGAAGAAAGGCAAGTTAAGTCCGAGGTACGTTGGACCGTTTAAGGTATTGAAGCGGATCGGGCTTCAAGCATTTAAGTTGGAACTTCCACCCGAGCTTCAAGGTGTGCATGACACCTTCCATGTGAGTTATTTGAAGAAGTTCAATGGTGAAGTTGAAAAAATTATCCCATTGCAAGAGTTGCGAGTTGATGCCCCAAATCGGTTGATTGAAGAACCCGAGGCCATTTTAGGGACAAAGACAAAGAAGCTTCGGAATAAAGAGATCGAGTTGGTGTTGGTCAAGTGGAAGCATTCTCTTGGACCAAATTTGACTTGGGAAAGAGGTACCCGGATTTCGTGAACTATGATGAGATTCCGAGGACGGAATCTTCTTAAGGGGTAGATAGTTGTAACGACCCGAAAATTTGTAAATAAATAAATTATTTAAAAATATAATAAATAAGGATAAATCGTTTAAAAGGCGTGGGAATTGGTTTCGTGTCATTTGGACACCGTATGAGTAAGTTATGAACGAAACCGGGTCGAAAAGAATAACAAAAAGTGCAGCCTGCCTGTCTGGTATAGATAGCGGCGCTATCTGGTAGATAGCGGCGCTATCTTGTGCAAAGTCCGAAACAACGATCCGAAATAGCGACGGGGAAAACGTGATCTTGAGATAGCGTCGGGGTTCGTGGCGCGATGTATGGCGCGATGTGTGGCGCGATTTAACGCGGGTCTTAGATAGCGGCACTATCTGGGAGATAGCGGCGCGATCTTCTCCTGTGCAGTATTAAAGTCGGGTTTTGGCTCATTTAATGCCAAGATAAACCCTAGTTTTCTCCCATTCGAGTTTGTGTACGTTTTTTAGTGTAAAGCATCATTTGGAGCCGATTTCTTGGTCAAATCTTGTGATTCTTCACTCCTAGTTGAAGATTTAAGGTATATCTTCACTCCCTTGTAGTTGTAGCTTTAGATCTATGGGTTTATTGGCTTGGGTTTGAAACCCTAGTTCTTGGGTTGGTGAGTTATGGTTAAATAAAGGATGTATACACTTAGTAGATGATATTTTGACAAAGCAAACAAGTGTATGGTTAAGATTTGTAAGAATCTTAAGATTGGTTAAACCTAGGGTTTTCTAAAACACCAAAATTGGGGAAAAGTGTTATTGGAGGGTGTCTAGAGATAAATGGACATATTATTGGTTGTATGTGATGTTGAACATCTTGTGATTGTTATATTAGGCTTTTGGTGAAGTCTTGGAAGGGCGATCGATTGTGGAAGCAAAGGGATTTCGTGCGAGGAACACGATTGGGACATTATTTGCTAAGGTGAGTACGTGTGGACTTTACTGAGTACATAGCCATAGAATCATACTTTATTTACTTGTGATCTGTCTAGTTGATTAATTGTGTAGACTTGTTGTATGTTGAGTTAGTTAATATTATCGTGAATAGTTGACTAACTTGTTTGGTGATAGATGTGTTCGCCGAGGGCTTGGATTGACATAACCGTTGTGTTATGGTAAGGATGAGATGATGTGATGACGCGGGGGACCCCCGGTCATGAGGTGTAGATTGAGGGGCAGTTGGGTGGATTCTCATCGACTCGTCCACGTTAGTAGTCTTGCTAACTGGACGTATTCCGGCGAGTAATGCATGTATCGGTAGATTGGGCGAATCCCTCTTGCCGGTATCTTGAAGCTTATTAATGGCGATGGATTTCGGTTAATAAGCTAATGTGGAACTTATTAATGGCGATGGATTTCGGTTAATAAGTTAAGATGCTTCTAGTTAGTGCGGTGGATTCCGGTAGCTAGATATGATTGTTAAGGATCAAGATCGATAGGTCATAATAGGGTGACTAGACTGAGTAGACGTGTTTGGTTATATAATTATGCTTATATAATTTTTTGTTTGTTATCCTTGGGTCTAAAACCCATGTATCTCACGAGACTTTCTTGTCTCACGTACTCCTTGTTTGTTTGCTATGTACTCAGGTTCGGGATCGAAGGTTTAGGTACGCATGGATAGAGATGCGGGGCCTAGAATAGAAGAGCACTAGATTGGATTTAAACTTAGCTTTGGTTTTGATATATTTTGTAACACCAAAACTTATACTCTGATTTCATACCAAAGGTTTTTGTAAATCCATATTTTGAGAATAGTTCTTCTATTTAATGAAAATGATACATATTTTGGCCAAATATTTTATTGTAAAATTTGAGGTGTTACATACTGTATTCCATTTTCTTACATGACAATTAGATTGTCAATCTTTAATTTTCTAAATTGACGATACAATATTTTAGTTTAAGTGAGACTTACATTATTAATATTATTATTCTACCTTATATACAATTGTCATTCATAGTTACTATTCACTCAAATTCGATTGGCTAATATTATATACAATTGATATATAAAAAGCTTTTGTAGTGAAGAATGGGTAAGCGATGGAGTTTGCTCGATTGGTAGAGCTCAACATTTCTTCACACAATACCAATGCTCGAGACCTGTCTTCTTCTATTGTTTTTGTTTTTTCATTCTTACAACTACTAAATTACACCCTGTAATTCATAAAAATGTCCACTTTCCACCTAGAGTAATACTAATAAGATTACATATAGAACTAAATATGCGGACTACATTTTTTAGAAAAGAAATAGGGAATAGAAAACACAATTACCAAACATCTTTTAAACTTCAATTTTTGCTAAATTACATACGATAAACCCCTAAAGTCTAATAAAATATAATCCATATGCTAACCCATTTGACGTTATATATTAAATTTTCAACAAACTACCCATAATATTATTGTTGTAGCTACAATCATAGGAACTAACATTTTTTTTTTGTTCATGAATAAAAAATAATAAATCATACCAAACGAATCTATATTTTGATGTAAAAAGTGTATGTTTTAAATCCTGAAGCAACGCGAAGCAAATATAATCCTTGTTAATGAAACATTGGATAAACATATATGTTTGTTATCTAAATTTTTTCTTAGACAGTTTTTTTTATAGGTATAATAGATCAACTAAAAGAGTATGTGAGAAACTTATTAATAAGGATATTAAAGTTCTTCAATTTTAAAACATTGGTTGAGATTGCTGGGCTAAAAAATTATTTACAAGGGTTGGTCCAAAAATTACATAGAAGGTGACACCTGACGTCATCATGAAGAGTCAAATGATAGAAATAGCTTGCGGTCAGAATTTTTGTCCACCAATTTCCCCCAAAATTTTCTCCCCCAATTCAACACCATCTTCTTCCTCTGGAAATCGAGGAGACCAAATTTTTGAGAGAAAATATGATCCCGCAACAGTGGACGCCGCCGTGCGGCAATCAATGTACGCATAAATACGCAGCTTTGATTCAGATTCCTTGTAAGTATCCGTTTTCTTTTACTTTTAATCCGTGTGTTTTGATTTGCGTTATCATATGTGGGTTAATAATATCAATCGATGTTTTTTCATGTGTAATTTGCGCTATTTTTCGCCAAATTAGCTGCTAGATTGTGAATTGTAATCGATACTCCTTGTCCAATAAATAGCTACATTTTCATATTTGTGCCAAATTCATACGGATTTCGTCGCTAATGTTGCGTGGATGTTGTTCTTCATGTGATGCTCGATGTAAATATTGAGCATTTCCCCTCACAATATCTACAATAGTTGGAGTTCTTACATAATTAAATTCACAACGTAGCACAAATGGTGATTGAAGATGTAATTTCGTATCTAAATTGATGTTTTGTTTCGGAAAACGTGTTACCTAAAATTACCATCTCACATATTTCCTGATTTGAATAGATATAAAATAATTGTTATACTATTTCACTCAAACTGTTTGGGATCTGTTGCTGAATCTTGCAGGGAGAGTATTCTGTAAGAAGGGCTGCAATGCTGATGGTGATACATGGGAGGAATGTAAGTAGCCTTTTTTAATTGTATATTATATTAAGTTATTAACCTTAAAATGCAGATTATTTACATTTTATTGTTAAGGTTTACACTTTACTACATATATATTTTGAACATGTTATATCTATAACTATAAGCCTTGATTATCGTGTTCTATTAATTATTATTTTACCTAATAATGTTCAGGCTTGAGTGCGTGTGATGAGATATGCTACAAAGACCCGGTATTAAAAGATCAACAATGGAGTGCTTACATTGATCGGTCACCTGGTTCTGCAAGTTATTCACAGGTTTTTTTTTTTTTTTTTTTTTTTTAATTTTTAATGAAAACTACTTGATGGGGAATATATTATAAATAATCATATGTAATTCCCTATGTTCAGGATTGCTTTCATGCTTGTGTCTCTGGATGTGGTTATAAGGTCAGACTCTTTATTTATATTAATTTTTTATTTTTATTTTAATTCGTCATAAATTCATATTGGAATTTTACAGATTTTTTTTAATACGCACAACAATTTTTCAAGTTAAATAATGCTATAAGTATTATTTTTTTACAAATGGAAAAAGGGTAACTTTAGATTTGGAAGTTGCCATTATTTAAGGACATCCAGTAATTTGTAATTACTTTGGGAATTGGGACACATGGAATAAGTATTGTATCATGAGTAAATTACACAAATGGTCTTTTAGGTTTATACCATATTACATATTAGGTCATTTAGTTTCATAAATTACACTAGTAGTCCTTATTTCTAAAACTATTGACACGTTTGGTGCTTTACCTAAACAGACATTTATTTTTCCCGTCAAGTATGGTCAGGTGTAATGCACGAGGCGGTAAATATGTCCCTTTCCCTTCACCAATTTGAAACCCATAAAAACCCGTCTGTTTGACGGGAAAAGTTAACGTCTGTTTAGGTAAGAGACCAAACGTGTTAATAGTATCAGAAATAAGTACTACCAGTGTAATTTATGAAACTAAAGGACCAAACATGTAATATGGTACAAACGTAAAGCACCATTTGTGTAATTTACTCTTGTATCATTTATAGGTGGAAATTTCAACCTAGTTAATTTGAATCTGGCAATTTGGGTTGTGTATTATCTCAATAAAATATTTAGCTAAAAGCAGAACGGGTTAAAACTCATGCAAAGTTTATTTATAGTGCCTACATCCTTCCGGAGTATTTTATTCAAAGATAATATTTACATTGATTATATAAGCATAATTAATGCGTTAATTTAAGTTCACTTAGAAGAATACAATGTTTCCTTTTCCATTCAAGTTTACCTTCTTACCCTTTACCAACCATTGCACGATATTCATAACAATAAGGGAGCTGATTCTTACAGAACAATTTTTATCCATACAAAGCAATTGTGCATCAAATGACAATCATGTCCTTAGTAGGAGGTGTGAAATGCAACATGTGGTAAAAGGAAAGGAAGGACATGATTATCCTTTAACATGAAACCGCTCTGTATGGATAAAAATTGCTCTGTAAGAATCACCTCCCTAACAATAAATCTTGGTCCAGTTTTATGACTTTTTGGGGGCATTTTAGGTACTTAATTATAAATCCTTAATCCTTATTTACTGCTTGGTTTGATTGCAGTTTGATATTCCAACAGAAACAGTTACTCAAATTCATCCAAATCGGCCCCCACCACCAACGCCCACTGCTGTCGCTAAAACTCTTCCACCAAAATCCAACAAAACTTCTGATGACGTGCCCAGTACTTCAGCATAAACAGCACCACTTTAGTCAGTTTGTAAGCTAACCAAATTAATGGAACCAACAAAATGAATTTTGACATGTTTTCAATTACTGAAATTGGAGAAATTAGCTTTCTTTTGATACCATAGGTTATAAATTATATTGGCAATGACGGTTAGTTGTTGACAATTTTTTTATACATAATCGAATTGTGTTATGTGTACCCTTTTGCTATTATGGCCATGGTCATGTTTTTATTTTATTTATCATTTTCAGTTTAGTTTGTTATTTGTTAAAAGATTTAAATTTAGTTACGTAATGAAAAATATTTTTGATCTCTTGAAGTCAAAAGAAAAACAGTGAAGAAAAGTCTTGATGTGAACACCAAATGGTACTTGTAATGTGGTTGGGTTTGGTCTAGTAAGTTGGTTGGTAACAAGTCTGAGATTGATCACCAAATTTGTTAGGTTTGTTACTAATGACTTGGTTTGTAATAATTACGAGCCCAAAAACGGAAGTGTTGGGTTTTGTATTTGGTGCTACTAATATCATAACCCAATTATTATGTAAATAAACAGGTAAGTTAAACTTTTGTATTTGGTTGGATTGATGTTGTATCTTTTCTAGCTCCTTGCTGGTTTGTTTTTAATTTAATTGATGTTAAAAAAAAATTCAAACTTTATATCTTGGAAATTGTGATTTTTGAAAATTGAGAGAAGCAATGAACTTCAAAAGTTATACGGTACAACTATTTTTCTATCGTTCGCTCTCTCATTTCTCCACTTTTCTCATTCTCCATTTTTCTCCACTGTAACTTTCTTTTATCATCGACAACTGTATCTTCTTTGATAGGTAATTATTACCACCCACCGGAAACCACCAAATATCACCATCAAAATAGGCAGACCATAAACACCCACACATGTAGTTGGTGGCAGAGTGAGTTGTGGTGGTGCTCGACAGTGTTGATGGTGAGTGGCTGAGGTAGTTAGGTGGTAGGCGGAGTTGGTGGCGATGGGAGACGGTGGCGGTAGCGGTGGTGAATGGGGGGGAGTGATTTAGGTTGGTTTGAGAAGTTAGGGTTTGAAATAGTTAAGGGATATGGGTTTGTAGAAAGGAAAGAGTTAACCAATCAGAATCATCTTCTTAATATAAAAATCGATAAATAATTAATAATTAATCTTTAGATAATAAATAGGTTGTTCATATAATATAATGAGCTGTTTAAATAGTTAATCCCTTTGTATTTTTGAATGGTTGGTAACAAGTTACAACTTTTAAGTAGATAAATAAAACATTAAACTTATATATACGAATCTTAACTTTCTTGTGTCTTAATTTAGTGGTGCACCGACAATGAAATTTCAGGGCTAGCATAACATTTTTTTTAAGTTGTTCTATTCGTTAACCTTTTTTTTGAAAATAAGTCATTATATTTTTATCTGTAACTATCACAATTCCTTCTTTTTCTATACTACAAATCAAAGCCCCATTCAAAAAATCGTGCAAATCAGTCTTTCAGTATATTTATCGCAAAAACATGGTTCAATTGTTGTAGTTGCGATTGGCAAAATCAAAGTTAGCTTTAATAACCTATAAACTAATTGAAAAGAAAAGGTTTTCCTGTTTCCACCATCAAGCGATAGAGGTCCGCGATTCCCTTCAAGTTGGCGAGTGAGTTCTGTTTATTAAATAAATTTAACATGTGCACTCCTTAATAATCTAAACAATTTATGGGTTTTCAAGTTTGCACTATTTAAAAAAAAATATATATATAAGTAATGGGTAACTTTTTTTAAGGATAGGACCAATATATAATTTTTTTCTTTGCGAAAAAATTTACATTTAGAGGGAGTTTGTTTTGATGTAATCATCCGTAGTCTTTCGTAATTGAAATTCAATTCCATTATGGAGGGATGTTTGGATGAATTTTTCTTTCGTAATTCAATTCCTAAATAATTCAAAAATATGTTATTCGTTGTAATTGAAATCTTTCCCGAAACCCTATAAATTCAGTTACACTCATTTAGCGAACTAACAAACTTGAATATTTTATGTGTTTCAGAATTTGAAATCGTTTAAACATATTTAAAAAAATTAAAAGAAATAGAAAAAATTAGAAAATTTTAAAAAATTTTAAAAATTAAAAAATTAAAAAAACTAAAAGAAAAACTAAAAGAAAAACTAAAAGAAAAACCGAAAAGATACTAAAAAATTACAAAAAAAAAAAGAAAAAGAAAAGAAAAGAATACATAAGTAAGGATGTGAATTAGAGCATCCCCAATGGTTAACCTCATAAAAGCTTATTAGTTTTGCCACATCAACATTCTACTAACAAAAAACCTTTTCATAAATGACATCTCCAATGGTTAACCTCTCCAAAAGCTTATTCTTTTATAATATTTCTAGTCTACCTTTATCTATTTCAAATGTTTTATAAATACCCCTATATATAATTTAACAATTTTTTTGACATCTTACTAAATATTATATCTTTTAAAATGTCTAATACAAAAATATTATACTAATTGACATTAAATATTATATAATTTATTTATTAAGTAATAAAAATATAATAGAGAATTAATATATAACAAATCTAAGGTTTAAATTGAAATGTTATTAAACATAAGGGGCTAAAAATGACAAACATAAAAAGATGGTTAAAAAGTTAGTAGAGAATAAGTCTTTGCAATAAGCTTTTCAAAAAGCTAGGCATTCCAATGGTAAAATGTCTTTCAAAGGTTTATTAGAATAGTAATAAGCTTTTGAAAAAGCTACCATTGGAGATGCTCTTACAACTTAAAAAATTGTAATTAAACACGCAACGGAATTTAATTACGAAGGAATTGAATTATAAATGAATTCATTTTCTTCGTAATTAAATCCCATTACGAAAGATTACGACAATCTAAACGGCCCTTATAGTCAAAATTTGGCGGAACCAAATGCATTCATGGGCGCAACCCCCCTTTTCTTACATTATCTAGAACATGATATAAGAATAGAGTAATTGTATTTGTTCCTACTATTTATGCTTAATCATGTGTCTATCAATTTGATAATGACAAGTGTCAAAATCAAGTGATGATATCAATAGAGAGAATTAGTGGATGACACATGTCAAGTTTAGAAGTGGGTATACGTGTAATGGTATTTACTATTTAGTCAAACTATTTGGTCCTACCCATAGGTCTACTCATTAGATATAAACATGCGTAAAAATAAAGGGATAATATTAAGAGAGAGAGAGAGAATTAGTGGAGTACACATGCCATCCTATCAAGTGGATATGATTATGAGTAGTACCAAATGCTAGGACTAAATATCATTCTCTTTTAATATGGATAAGCACAAATTAACTTATATATATGTAACGACCAAACTTCAAAAGGACCACTTTTAAAGATCATCTACAACCTAACCTTCCAAAGTTTTACCAAAATACAAGATTAACAAAATTTTACCAAAAGACATACATACATATAAAAACTAGCTACAACGGATACAAACCAACTAAACGTATCCCAAAAAAAAAAAATACAATACTATACTATACCAAAAGACTATACCAAAATAGAAGCTCTTCCAAAGCTTCAAGCTAACCAACTCCTGAATCTATTCGCACTTGCCCTTGCCTTTGTCTACTCCTGAAAATGGTAACAACTAAACGTATAAGCTATAAAAGCTTAGTGAGTTCCACAATGTATAATGTTATACTAAATAATTATATTAATCAACATAGATAAAGAAACAAGTAACAACAGAACGGGTCAAAGTACCGGGTTAACATGTCAACATCATCACAAAGCACCAAATGACAACATCGGGTCAACAATGATCAAAGTAGAATTCCAGATTTAACAAAGTGCGTCATTCCCTCTTAGGCCATTAGGGAATGAGGCCGATGAAGGTGACCATGGCACCCCTAACCGAGTCCATGATCCAGCTTCACCACCACGGTCCATACCACTCCTCCGCCAGGTACTCCCGCGTCCACCGCCCGACATATTACACGAAGTAATACTCAAGCCGCCATGGGTCCTCACGAAATGAAATATCACTCAAGGGAAATTGCTCAAACAGGTCAAGGAAGGATGGGTTTGATCATAACGATTATCAATGCCTTAACCAACCAAATCAATACTCGAGAATGTCAAATTGTTACAGTTACCAACTAATTATATTAATTAGTTATAAATATAATTAAAAGTATACACATTGCACATAGGGAACTCACCTGGGATTAAGCACTTGCCAACCCGAGCCAAACACTTCCTTTAATCACAATTTCAATATCACCGATCGTTGCAAACACCACAATCTCCCAATTGTTTACCTAACACAAGTATACACATCTCAACAACAATTCTAACCATAATCATATCTAGGATAAACCTTAATCATCAATTTCCCCCAATTTGGTGATGAACCATAACCCTAGACCACTAGTTTATCTAAAATTTGAGTATAATCACATGCTAACTACACACTCATGGTTAGAAACCTGCTATACATAACATACAATCCTCAATTTCAGTTTCACAACTCAAACCCTAACTAGGGTTCTTGACAATCCAACTTCATACCTCAAGTTCTACATATGCATGATGATAGGGAAGAGATATACCTTAATAATCAACACTAGGGATGATAATCCTTTGATTTCCAGCTAGAATCTGCCCAAGAACACCCAAAAACACTCAAAATCGTCCACAATCGCCGAGAGAATATTCTGGAAAAAGGAATGAGCTGAAATGGGTCAAAATCCCGTTTTTATGTTTGATTCGCACAAGATAGCGCCGCTATCTGCCCAAGATAGCGCCGCTATCTCGATCCCGCGCTAAATAGCGCCGCTATTTCCAAGATAGCGCCGCTATTTCTCAAATTTTTCGCGTTTTTCCCCCTTTGCTATTTCGAGTCGCTGTTCCAATCTACATAAGATAGCGCCGCTATCTCTAAGATAGCGCCGCTATCTCCCAAAATGCTGCAATTTTTCTCACTTTTTCTTCCTTCTAACTTATACCACTTTTCTATACCCAAAATCATAGATTTCTAGCAATATTTTCAACTACAAAGTATATTATCTTATCATTTACCAACTATTATCTTTATTTTAACTATTAGAATACTAAATTTAAAACACGTATGTTACAATTACCTCCTCCTTTTGAGAATTTCGTCCCGAAATTATGTTGATTTGAACAAGACCGGATACTTTTCACTCATAACATCTCTCCTTTCCCATGTGCAATTCGGGCCTCTATGGTGTTTCCATTTCACCAATACTAACTGAATTTCCTTTTTTTGAGATTGACCGACTTTTGGTCAACTATTTCTTCCGGTTCCTCTACGTACCTCAATTTCTCGTTGACTTTGACTTCGGTCAACGGTACCGTTTCCTCACGTTCTCTAAGGCTCTTTCTTAAATAACAAACATGAAACACGTTATGGATACCCGCTAGCTCTTCTGGTAACTCAAGTCGATAAGCTTGCTTTCCGACCCGTTCTATGATCTTAAATGGGCCGATAAATCGAGGGCTTAATTTACCTTTCTTCCCAAATCTCATGACACCCTTCCAAGGGGAAACTTTTAACATCACATAGTCATTTACCGCAAACTCTATCGGTTTTCGCCTTTTATCCGCGTATGACTTTTGACGATCTTGGGCCGCTTTCATTCTTTCCCGAACAATCCGAATTTTATCGCTTGTATCTTGGACCAACTCGGGTCCCACCAACACCTTCTCTCCAACTTCTCGCCAACACAAAGGTGTTCTACACTTTCTTCCGTACAATGCTTCATATGGTACCATATTGATTGAAGAGTGATAACTATTGTTATAAGAAAATTCGGCTAGCGACAAATATCTATCCCAACTTCCCCCGAATTCTAAAATACAAGACCTAAGCATGTCTTCCAACGTTTGAATCGTTCTCTCGGTTTGCCCGTCCGTTTGAGGATGATAAGCGGTACTAAGAGCTACTTTCGATCCCAATTCTTTTTGCATGCTACTCCAAAAATTGGAAGTAAATCGGGAATCTCTATCCGATACAATCTTCAAAGGAACACCATGTCTAGCAATTATCTCATCTAAATATACTTGTGCCCATGAATCCATCGGTGCCGTTTCCCTCATAGCAAGGAAATGCGCACTCTTGGTCAAACGGTCAACAATCACCCAAATACAATCGTGTTGACGAGCGGTTCTTGGAAGTTTAGTGATCAAATCCATGGAAATTTCTTCCCACTTCCAAACAGGAATGCTAAGTGGTTGCAAACTCCCGTAAGGTTTTTGATGTTCGGCTTTAACTTGTGCACAAACATTACATTCTTGCACAAACTTCCCGATATCCTTCTTCATTCCCGGCCACCAATAATCCAACCTTAAATCATGATACATTTTATTCATACCCGGATGAATTGAGAACTTTGAACTATGTGCCTCACGCAACACATCATTTCTCAATTCTCCAATCTTCGGTATCCATAAACGGTTACTAAAAACCCTGACACCTCGACCATCCACCTCTAAATTTTTCTGATAATTCACCATTCTCTCCTTCTTAATATTCTCGGGCTTTAATGCCTCATCTTGCCACTTCTTAAGGTCATCAAGCAAAATAAACTTCAATGTAGTGGAGGACATTGCATAACACATACTCGAACGGTAAGCCTTACGGCTTAGGGCATCAGCAACTACATTCGCCTTCCCGGGATGATACAAAATTTCACAATTATAATCTTTTATGAGTTCCATGGCACGTTGTTGTCGCATATTTAACGATTGTTGGCTAAATATATATTTGAGACTCTTATGATCGGTAAAAAGTTGGAACTTAGTCCCATACAAATAATGTCGCCAAATTTTTAGTGCAAACACTACCGCGGATAACTCAAGATCATGAGTCGGGTAATTCTTTTCATACCCCTTCAATTGGCGGGAAGCATAAGCAATAACTTTTCCCCGTTGCATGAGAACACACCCGAGCCCCATTTTCGATGCATCGCTAAATACAACGAAGTCTTCCTCACCCTCGGGCAATGACAAGATTGGAGCATTTGTCAAACAATCTTTTAACATACTAAAAGCTTTTTCTTGTGCCTCACCCCATTCATAATTCACATCTTTTCGAGTAAGACTTGTGAGAGGCACGACAATACGAGAGAAATCTTTAATGAACCGGCGGTAATAACCCGCGAGCCCTAAGAAACTTCGGATCTCGGAAGCATTTCGAGGCACTTCCCAATTCTTGATCGCCTCAATCTTTGAAGGATCGACAGATATACCTTCACCTGATACCACATGACCAAGGAATTGAACTTGGCGCAACCAAAATTCACATTTGGAAAACTTGGCATACAATTTCTCTCTTCGTAATAAATCAAGAATTTCACGAAGGTGCGAAGCATGATCACTCTCGGATTTTGAATATACTAAAATGTCATCGATAAAAACAATAACCGACTTATCCAACATAGGACGACATACTCGATTCATCATATCCATAAAGGCGGCCGGAGCATTCGTTAAACCGAATGGCATGACTAAGAATTCATAATGCCCATATCTGGTTCGGAATGCGGTCTTAGGTATATCTTCTTTGTACACCTTCAACTGATGATAACCGGACCTCAAATCAATCTTAGAAAAATAACTTGCACCTTGCAATTGATCAAAAAGATCATCAATTCTGGGCAACGGATATTTGTTCTTGATTGTTACTTTGTTAAGTTCACGATAATTAATACACATCCGCATTGACCCGTCTTTCTTCCTAACGAACAAAACCGGTGCACCCCACGGTGACACACTCGGTTGAATGAACCCTTTATCTAGCAATTCTTGCAATTGATTCATAATTTCTTTCATTTCTGCCGGGGCTAAACGATAAGGAGTTTTGGCGATTGGAGCTGCACCCGGCACGAGGTCAATTCGGAATTCAACTTCACGATCAGGCGGCCATCCGGGTAAATCCTCGGGAAATACATCCGGGAATTCATTAACAATGGGAACATCTTTCACTGATTTCTTAACTTCTACAACCGGATTGAGAACATAAGCTAAATAAGAATAACATCCATGGGACATCAATTTTCTAGCTTTCAAGAAAGAAATTACCCGTCTCTTCTTCATTTTACTTTCGCCATACACGTACAAAGGTTCTCTTCCTTGTACCGGAATTTTAATCACTTTCTCATAACACATAATATCAGCATGGTACTTAGACATCCAATCCATCCCAATAATAATATCAAAATTGGGCAAATTTATCATCACTAGATCTACTAGGAACTTATGATCATCTATCTCTAACGAGCAATCCTTATATACACGATCGGCTACCAGGGTCTCACTACCCGCAGTATCAACACAGAATGGATTCAACAAAGGAGATGGAAGCACAGATAACAATTTAACAAATTTCACAGATACAAAGGAATCAGAAGCTCCAGAATCAAATAATATATGGGCGGGTTGGGAATTAACAAGAAATATACCAGAAACGACATTTGGATCCTCCCGGGCTTCCTCCGGGGTTAACTGAAATGCACGGCTTCTAACCTTGGGGACCTCCTCCTTTTGACTCGCCGCACCCACTCGCGGAGGTTGTTGTACCGAACCTCGACTTTCAACTGCTCGATTAGAAGGATTAGGACATTGACGCCTCCGATGACCCACCAATCCGCAACCATAACAAACAACATCCTTATTCGGGCACCTAGATTTTATGTGACCTTCCTCATAACAACCAAAACACTTCACGGGTCCACGATCACTATTACACCGTCCTCGGTGATTCTTGCCACAAGATTGGCAATCTCGGTTAGCATCCGACTAAAATATTTCAAATGGTTAAACACAATTCATAAGATATACATATCATGATATTAAATTCAACTTCAATCTTACTTGAATAGAGAACGATTGGGATTGGCCACGAGGCCGAGATGACCCTTGAGATTGGGTTCTACGATTAGAGGGAAATTGATTAGGACGACCGGATGGAGACGAAGTAGTTTGATCGACCTTTTGACGTTTAGGTTCGGGAGTCGATTCCCCACGAAGACTCAAATCATGCTCTCTTCTTCGAGCATACTCCACCGCCTTAGCAAACGACGGGATATCACGGTTGCTCACAAAGTCTTGGATTTCATACCTTAACCCTTCTACAAACATTTGGATCTTCTCGACTTCTGTTGGAATGTACTTCGTGGCAAATTGGGCCTTTTGATTAAACAAAGTTTCATATTCATCTACCGATAAACTTCCTTGCTTGAGTTCTAAAAACTCCTTCTCTAACCTCCTTCTCATATCACTTGGGCAATATTGTTCAAGGAATCGGGCCTTGAACGAACTCCAACTCATGTGATCTTGTTCTTCCTCATTCAAGATCTTAAACGTGTTATTCCACCAAGTTAAAGCCTTATCAGTGAACATAGCGGTGGCATAAACCGTTTGATCATTCTTATCTACACGAGAAATACGAAACACTTTCTCGGTGTTTTCTAACCATAACAATGCATTGACGGGATTTGACACACCCGAGAATTCCGTGGCCCCACTACTTCGAAAAGTTTTGAACGAAACCGTTCCCGACTTCTTACTCGGGGATTCATCAATCACGTTCTCCTTCCCTCTTTCTTTTAACCTTTCCTTCTCTTCACGTCTAAATTGTTCAAAGGTGGCCCGGACCATGTCCGCCATCATATTCATCAACCTTTCCTCCCTCGGAGATACTACTACTTCTTCTTCTTCTTCTTCTTCATGATTACTAGGGTTTGTTCCTTGGGTTCGAGGACCCGAAGGAGTTAATTCTGGATGTTCCGCACTTCTCGGTCCATCATTATCATTGTTACTACTTCCTTGATCCATCCCTAACTGAAATTTATAAGAATAAAGTGGAAGTATTAAATAACACTCACTCTAACATTTCTATTGACCCACCATTATGTATCCAACCTATGGTTTGTATCCGACCTAAACTTTAGCCTATACACTATACCATCACCGCCTAAGTTTGAGTCTAGTACCATAATGATACCTAGTTCACTCAAACCAATGCTCTGATACCATATTGTAACGACCAAACTTCAAAAGGACCACTTTTAAAGATCATCTACAACCTAACCTTCCAAAGTTTTACCAAAATACAAGATTAACAAAATTTTACCAAAAGACATACATACATATAAAAACTAGCTACAACGGATACAAACCAACTAAACGTATCCCAAAAAAAAAAAATACAATACTATACTATACCAAAAGACTATACCAAAATAGAAGCTCTTCCAAAGCTTCAAGCTAACCAACTCCTGAATCTATTCGCACTTGCCCTTGCCTTTGTCTACTCCTGAAAATGGTAACAACTAAACGTATAAGCTATAAAAGCTTAGTGAGTTCCACAATGTATAATGTTATACTAAATAATTATATTAATCAACATAGATAAAGAAACAAGTAACAACAGAACGGGTCAAAGTACCGGGTTAACATGTCAACATCATCACAAAGCACCAAATGACAACATCGGGTCAACAATGATCAAAGTAGAATTCCAGATTTAACAAAGTGCGTCATTCCCTCTTAGGCCATTAGGGAATGAGGCCGATGAAGGTGACCATGGCACCCCTAACCGAGTCCATGATCCAGCTTCACCACCACGGTCCATACCACTCCTCCGCCAGGTACTCCCGCGTCCACCGCCCGACATATTACACGAAGTAATACTCAAGCCGCCATGGGTCCTCACGAAATGAAATATCACTCAAGGGAAATTGCTCAAACAGGTCAAGGAAGGATGGGTTTGATCATAACGATTATCAATGCCTTAACCAACCAAATCAATACTCGAGAATGTCAAATTGTTACAGTTACCAACTAATTATATTAATTAGTTATAAATATAATTAAAAGTATACACATTGCACATAGGGAACTCACCTGGGATTAAGCACTTGCCAACCCGAGCCAAACACTTCCTTTAATCACAATTTCAATATCACCGATCGTTGCAAACACCACAATCTCCCAATTGTTTACCTAACACAAGTATACACATCTCAACAACAATTCTAACCATAATCATATCTAGGATAAACCTTAATCATCAATTTCCCCCAATTTGGTGATGAACCATAACCCTAGACCACTAGTTTATCTAAAATTTGAGTATAATCACATGCTAACTACAACACTCATGGTTAGAAACCTGCTATACATAACATACAATCCTCAATTTCAGTTTCACAACTCAAACCCTAACTAGGGTTCTTGACAATCCAACTTCATACCTCAAGTTCTACATATGCATGATGATAGGGAAGAGATATACCTTAATAATCAACACTAGGGATGATAATCTTTTGATTTCCAGCTAGAATCTACCCAAGAACACCCAAAAACACTCAAAATCGTCCACAATCACCGAGAGAATATTCTGGAAAAAGGAATGAGCTGAAATGGGTCAAAATCCCGTTTTTATGTTTGATTCGCACAAGATAGCGCCGCTATCTGCCCAAGATAGCGCCGCTATCTCGATCCCGCGCTAAATAGCGCCGCTATTTCCAAGATAGCGCCGCTATTTCTCAAATTTTTCGCGTTTTTCCCCCTTTGCTATTTCGAGTCGCTGTTCCAATTTACATAAGATAGCGCCGCTATCTCTAAGATAGCGCCGCTATCTCCCAAAATGCTGCAATTTTTCTCACTTTTTCTTCCTTCTAACTTATACCACTTTTCTATACCCAAAATCATAGATTTATAGCAATATTTTCAACTACAAAGTATATTATCTTATCATTTACCAACTATTATCTTTATTTTAACTATTAGAATACTAAATTTAAAACACGTATGTTACAATATATCCGTGGCGTTTTTCAATGCGTGACTTAACGCGATAATTTTTTTATATACGTATATCAAATTAAAAAAATATATAAATTTATTGATTTATATAAGAAAATTATATATAAAGTTCACAAAAAGTGTTACATCCAAATTTATAATTATAGATGTCACCATTTTTAAAAAAAAAAAAATTCAATATTTCCAGCCGCTTTACAAAAAACTCATCATAAGGCGCGCCTTATCGCGGCTTATCACGCCTTATCTCACGCCACGCCTAGCCTAGCCGACATGGTCTGTTTCGTAACGTCGACGTCGCGCCTCACCCCTTGACGACGCCATGGCGCGCTTTTTAGAACCTTGCATAGAATACAATATTGGTTTTATAGTTAAATTTAAAAAATTACATTCTAGCAGCTCAATGTATCCATATTATATCTTTTATTGGAAACTTTTAAAATATATTTGAACTTATATAAAAACCTTACTAAATCATTCTTATATTTATATGAAATATCAACGTAGTTCTCCTACATTTATATAACAATATAAATAATAAAGGATACTATTATTTTTTTTTATAACTAGAAATCCAATTTTTTATAAATTCGAATCAAACAAACCTATCTTATCATAGAAATTAAAACGATCGAAATAAGAAATGACTGTTTGCGTCAAAAAAATTAAATTTAAAATCTCGTTGCAACGCGCGGGTCTAACAATACTTGTTACATATATATATATATATATATATATATATATATATATATATATATATATATATATATATATATATATATATATATATATATATATATATATATATATATATATATATATATATATATATATATATAGGGTGCGATTCAGCGCAGAACCAATTTAAGCGACTGAACCACAGAACCGTCTTCCAGCCAATCAAATCGCATCATTTAATAATTAATATATTATTTGTTATATTAATCGTGAAGGGTAAAAAAGTCAAATTGCATTAATCCGTTATATATGGAAATACAATTATACAGCGATTTTATTCCTTAAAACATGGGAGGTCGGTTTCTTAATAATTATCATCACATTAATTTGGAATAATAAACCTATAACGTCGTTTGCAATCGGCAGATTTCTATGAACCCTAAAAATCAGTTTTAGAACCTGTTTGATCAATTACCTTACATGGTGCAGTGGATGTATTATACTGCATCGGATGTTGATCAGTTTTACTTTGTTTTACATGTTAAACAAGACTATATATGGCTTAGTATTTGTAAAACAGTTATTGCATATGATGTTGGATATCAATGTAATACGTAAAGTGACAACCTACAAAATTACATGAAATTGTGTGGAATCAGATCGGGTTACATGCAATTGTTAATGTTTCAATTTGGCAGTCTACTAAATGTAGCGTAAGTATTTATATACATGTAGGTGTTAACATCCAAATCAAGACGGGATTGATTAAGTAATATTTAGAGCGCAACATCATTGACTGCGAAAAACATTGGAATATAACTTAACAGAAACAAAGTTATCCAAAGTATGAAGCCCTAAAGTAAACGAACACAACATATGTGGTAAAACATCCAAAAACAACCACGGTTCTAACAAATTAAAAAAGGTGAAATGAAAACGTCCAACTGTCTTAAAACAACCACTGTTCTAACATCCAATGTCTTGAAACATCCAAAAACAACCACCTTCTACCTTGCTGACCTATCCACCATTTTCTTCATTTCCTTCTTCAATACGTTGGCGTCAGACATCAGAATACGAAACAGATACTTTTGCTTCAATAACTCCAATTGGTTTTCAAACTTCCCCTTATCGCCATGAAAACCACATTGAAACCTCGTTAAATCCTCCCCAAAATAAACCTCCATAAGTCGCATAATAACTAACCCATTTATAGTTTGCTTGTATCGAGGGGATTGCCAAACAAATTCAGCTACTTGCAGTTGGGAGATGTTTTCTATAGTATTGCCTATCGGACATCTGATGCTTGTGAGATGCCTACCAAATAGTTTTTTCTGTTTATATTAAGGAATAAATATAATAAAAATCACCTTTGTTTATAAAAATAATAATAAAAAAAAGATATTACAATAAATGCAGCTTACGATGAGGAGAGCAACATGGGTTGTTTTGTGCTGCCAACATGGGTTGTTTTGTGCTGCCAACCTGAATGTTTTAGCACTGACCAAGGTTGTGCCGGTTGGTAAACTGCTATTCGGGCAAACATCATCAGTTTTAGAACCTGTTTGATCAATTACCTTACATGGTGCAGTGGATGTATTATCCTGCATCGGATGTTGATCAGTTTTAGACCTGTTTGATCAATTACCTTACATGGTGCAGTGGATGTATTATCCTGCATCGGATGTTGATCAATTACCTTACATGGTGCAGTGGATGTATTATCCTGCATCGGATGTTTGATCAATTACCTTACATGGTGCAGTGGATGTATTTTCAATTAAACAAGATATCTAAAGGTTTCGGGTGAAACCCAATTGTTTCAATCGGTAACAAAACAGTATTGGCTACGAATTTTTCTAATCCATATCAAACATCTAATGATATCGATATACAGAACTCAAGAAAATAATATTTGATTGTGTCCAATAGCTAACAATCTGATACAAACTGAAGTTAAAATAAGAAAAAAGATGCCCGATAAGGGTTTCGGAAGAAAACATGAGAAATTTTTTATAAACTACAGAAAAACAAACAAAAAATTACTAGATTACTAACCGGCCATTTCCGTTGAAGCTTCGATTTCACTTTTGCTCCGTCGATTGACGCACCAGAAAGCCCTAAATCGAACTATATAAGCAAGCGATATACTTGAACGGCAGTAATTTGAGTCTTTATTCACCGGATAATAATAAAATCAAAGAGATTCTGTGCATATCTTTGAAAGATTTCAACATCTTTGAAAAGGAAGATGCATGAAATGGGGAGAGGTTGGTAGCGTGATCTCCGACATTTCCTACACACGAATGGAAACTATTTTACATTTAAAACTGAATAATTATCTCAATTCCCAAACTACCGAAATTACCCCTGCATCCTAATTAAAATCCACGGAATATTAATAATTAAAATGATAAATCCCCAATTTCATTTGTAACCGTAGATCATATCATGGACGGCCAAGATTAAAAAAATAGTATGGTTCTGTAGTTCTGTCACGAAAAAGGGTTCTGCGTTGAATCCATCACTATATATATATATATATATATATATATATATATATATATATATATATATATATATATATATATATATATATATATATATATATACATATTACATATCATATTTGCATGGAATTTTATATTATTAAAATAGTATTTATCACTAACCTTAATTATATGTTTAGTAATATCTTAAATATTATTGTTCCTAGTTATAATATATTATTCGCAATAAATGTATTTTATAGTTTAAACTTTATTAATCGATTTTTACTTTGTCCTAACAATTAGTAATTAAACCAGTAATATTTGGGTTATAAAGGAAAAATGATTATTATGAGATATTGTAAAGATTTCCCCTTTTGGGTTAGAAATTAGCAAAATGAGCAAAACGGGATTGTTTGAACAATGTGACGTGGTTAGTGTAACGACCTAAAATTTTGTATCGAATAAATTAAGTAAAAATATTATAAATAAGGACAAATCGTTTAAAAAATGTGGGAATTGGTTTCGTGTCATTTGGTCATCGTTTGATATGTGTAATATGTTGATAAAGCCAAAACCGGGTCGAAAAGGACATCAAAAAGTGCAGCCTAAGCTATCAGATAAAGATAGCGGCGCTATCTTGAGATAGCGGCGCTATCTTGTGCAAAAGTGGAACAGCGAACCAAAATCGCGACCAAGGAAAACGCTATTTCGAGATAGCGCCAGAAATAGCAGCACTATCTCCGGCGCGAATCATCGCGGGACCATAAATAGCGGCGCTATATGTGCAGATCAGACCATAAAATCGGGATTTCAGCCATTTCTCTCATTTCTAAACCCTAGACCTTTCTCTCATAGTGTGTGTGTGCGCGTTTTGAGTGGAAAAGAGCCATTGGAACCGATTTTCACACTCAAACTTGAAGATTCTTGCTCTATTGTTGAAGTATAAAGTAAATCTTTACTCCTATTTGTTATAGATGGTGTTTTTGGGTGAAAATGGTGATGTATGCAAACCCTTGTTGGAGGGTTTGTCATTGGTGATGAAATGGAAGTTATATAACTCAGATCTATGGTATTTTAACAAGGAAAACATGTTCGTAACATGGATTTATGGAGATAAGATCTATGAAAACCTAGGGTTTTATAAGTTGTCAAATTGGGGAAAATGATACTAGTTGTTAACTAGTGGTGGGATATGTAGTCAATGGTGATGTTTGATGTTAAACCTTGTGTGGTTTCATGATTAGGGCATTTGTTGAAGGACTTGGAGTTCACAAGTCTTTGGAAGTGAAGATTTGGTTCAAGAAGCACAAGAGGATTAAGCTTGGCTAAGGTGAGTACATGTGAGTTTTTAACTGGGTAAATAGCAAAATGAATTTTGAAATAAAATGACGTTTATAGAGTCTTTATATATATCTATACTAATATTAAAGTATTTAGGACTTCCCAATTAGGAAATGTCTTAATCCTTAATTTCATTAATTTCCATTTGGGGAAAGTTTTAATTTTCCAATCACAAAATAAAATGCATGAACAAGGATTCGAACACTGCACCTGTGGTATAGAAATTGAATGTTTACCATCTCAACTACCTGAGTTGTTGGCCTTATTTTCGGCCTCAAAATGTATTTTGTATTTTTTTTATATCCTATGTCAGGCATTCCCTTGTAAGTTGTAACCGCCCAACCCATAATCACTGATTATTATACGCCCTAATCTTTAACTTATGAGTTATGACCCGCTACCTTCTCTCCCCAATTAAACCTTAACATTGCGTATGGCATGCGCCTATTTCATCGCCGATTGCAGAAAATTGTTGGAATTATGTGCACAGTTAGTCAACCTATGATGATACATCCATGCCTACGAAACACTTAAGGGTCACACCGGTGAGTGCATGTAATACGAGTAAGATATGTAATTATACTTGGAAGAGGAATGATTCATAATAGTCATTTATGAATCAGTTAAGTATTAAGTTAAGTTCAACTTATTACTAGATTAGTTTATCTAATTAATTAATACAAGTATTTGTACATTTACTAGTTGAGTAAATATACAATGTGTTAATTAAAGATTATCCATAATATGATTTAAGGCAATTAAATCATATGGTAATTTGATAATATTATTGTGTAAATTATATAAAGGTTATTATATTAATTATTAAAAGTATTAATACAAGTATATATTTCGTGTATGTATAATACCGAAATATATTAAGTGTAAAAATACTAGACATTTAATAGTTAAAGTGCAACAATAATAACTAGATAAACTACAAGGGTTTAAAGTGTAAGAGGATAAGTTTAATTAAAAGATTAATCTTAATTAAACTAGAAGGACTTAAATGAAACTAATTCTATTATATATAGAAGACTTAAGGTTTCATTTAAACCTAATAATTCCCTTGCTTACACTCCACAAAAAGAACCCTAGCCCTTCCTCTCCTTGGTTCGGCCGAATACACCAAGAACACCAACCTTGGTGTTCTTCGTTCTTCGTGTTCTTCAAGTCTTTGAAGATCAAGTTCATTGCAAGGATCAACTAGAAGGTCGCTCGTTGTGTTCGTCATCAGTGGAATTACTTAAGCAAGATTAAGGTATGTTTTTGGAAACCTTTTTCCCCTCTTGTTCGAATTCGGTCAAAGAACCCTAGGGTTCTTTGGTTGATGGTCGACGAACACACACAAGCAATGTGTGTGTTCGGGTTCTTCGTACAAGGCTTCTTTCTTGTTAACAAAGTTTGATTTCCAAGTTCCTATAAGCCTTTAGGGTTTAAGGATTAGGTTTAATCTCAGTTCCGCTTTTAGGGATTAAATCAGCTAGTTGGTTTAAACCGGTCAAGAACACCATCATGTTCTTACCAGTATGGTTCGAACCAAGTGACTAGGAGGTCGACCTAATGGGTTGATCAGTGTTATGAAACCCTTCAGTGGTATCAGAGCGATGGTTAAGAAATCTAAACAAGATTAACAAAGTTTTTATTTGTTTAAATTTCCAAGTTTTTTTAATTTTTGTTCCTTCTTCTTTTTATTCCTTGAGGATTTCGAAAAAGTGTAAAGAACCCTAGACCAAGAATGTTAAACCATTTAGTTTAATTGGTCAAAAGGATTCTAAACCCTAGTAATTTCGAGATCTAGAAAGAACCCTAGGACCAAGAACATTAAACTAGTTTAGTTTAATTGGTCAAAAATGCATCTCTCCCTAACCCTAGTAATTTCAAAATATGGTAGAACCCTAGGATCAAGAATGTCAAATTTTTTGGTCAAAAGGATTCTTTCCTTTTTACTTTGATCTTCAAAATCTAGGACCAAGTATTGTAGGGTTTCATTGATACTGATTGACCATTTGGGCCAACCTCCTAGTCACTTGGTTCGAACCCTACTGACCAAGAACATGAACTTGTTCTTGACCGGTTGAAACCAACTAGCTGATTTAATCCCTAAATGCGGAACTGAGATTAAACCTAATCCTTAAACCCTAAAGGATTGGGACCTTACAAATCTAGATTAGATTAACAAGAAAGAAAGCTTGTACGAAAAACCCGAACACACATAAAGCTTGTCTGTTTCGGTCGACCATCACCAAAGAACCCTAGGGTTCTTTGGTCGAAATCGTCCAAGAAGGGAGAAGGCAGAAAAGGTTTTCTCAAAACATACCTTGTTATTTGCTTAAGATAGATCCACTGATGATGAACAAATCGAGTGATCTTCTAGTTGATCCTTGTAATGATCTTCGAATCTTCAAGACTTGAAGAATGCGAAGAACGAACGAAGAACACGAAGAACGAAGAACACAAAGATTATGTCTTGTTCTAGGGTTCGGCCGAAACTAGAGAGAGGGGCTAGGGTTTTTGGCTTTCAAGGTGTAACACAATAAGGGAACCCCAAGCCTTCTATTTATAATAGAAGGACTTTCACTTAGGGCCCTTCTAGTTTAATTAAGTTTAATACTTAATTAAACTTATCCTTTTACACTTTAAACCCTTGTAGTTTAACTAGTTATTATTATCACACTTAATTAGTAAATGTCTAGTATTATACACTTATATATATTTCGTGTATATTACATATACGAAATATATACATGTATTTAATACTTTTAATAATTAATTAGACAATAATATTATCCAACACCATATGATTTAATTGCTTTAAATCATATTATGGATAATCTATAATTAACACATTGTATATTTACTCAACTAGTAAATGTACAAATACTTGTATTAATTAGTTAGATAAACTAATCTAGTAATAAGTCAAACCTGACTTAATACTTAACTTGATTCATAAATGACAATTATGAATCAATCCTCTTCCAAGTATCATTACATATCTTACTCGTATTACATGCACTCACCGGTGTGACCCTTAAGTGTTTCGTAGGCATGGATGTATCATCATAGGTTGACTAACTGTGCACATAAATCCTTCAGACTCCCACTTGTGCAAGTTTGTAACCTTTGTCTTAATGACACGAGCTACAGTGGCCTTCTAGATGGGCATGTAGGTAACCAACCCCATAAAAACAGCTTACGTAACCCAGGTATAGTTTCTTGAAAAACTCTTTAATAACGTCTCCTAGTAAAGAACACTCTGTCTCTACTTCTTGGGCAACTATGTTAGGTTCATCCCTTGCAGCACGATATTTGTGATGACGAATACGAGCATGGTAGAAAATATCAACTCCTGTATTCGAAATCATTTAATGACTTCTTGATTCAAACTGTTGTGATAAACGACAAAATCAGTTCGTTTCAGTTATCATCATGTCAAAGGACCTATAAATATCTCTCCTAGGAAGGAGGTGCAATTACCATCTTGTTATATTTCGATTCAAAATACAAATTACTTTGTACCCAGTAAAGCCTCGTATGACAACCATATTTCAGAATTGTCTAAGACGAACCAAAGCACATTAGTCAATGTATCCTAAACCAAATACCTCAGGCTTAAGGAGAATCCTAGTGAATAATACTTTTGAACTTTTCAACCATGAAGTATTATCACGGCGGTCAATCCAATATTCGTCGAGCTCCAACAGAATATCATCGATATTTGGTTTACACAAAACTTGTGTAGCTATCTTCGAAGAACTTCGAATCTACCACCAAATACCGCGATGACGTTAACGTCCCATCAAGGTTCCCACCAAGACGAGTAGTCACGGATTTATACCTTCTTGAATAAATAGACTTTTATTCATGGATGTTGTAAAACATACAAATTCTGAATAACAATGATACTAACTCATGTATTATTCCTCACTGGACATAGATACTGAATTATTACTGGATCATTAATTATTCTTTGCGTTTGTGTTGATTGCTTAATGACTCCTTAATTGTAACTTTTATCACTATTTACAATTAGTCATTTCTATTAAACTAAAGACATAAGACGAGTATTTATGAATACTATTACTTTTGTCTTTGCTAGATATTGTTCATGCAACATTTAGAACATATTCTAGTCTTGACTTTTTATATGATTCGGCAAACATAGGAGGATTGGAAAATTACTCCTTCAGTTTCTTGAATCTTATAAAACTTGCCTTGTAACTAAAACTCTTTTAGCTACTTTATTTGTAGATATTCTTACTAGTTAAAGAAATTTCCTTAAGTGATCAACTTGTTCATTGGAATGTGAACATCCTATTAGATATGCAATAATTAATCACAAGACTTGTGATCACGCTATTAGGCTTGCAATAATCTAATCAATGATCATTTATTTCTCTTAACTCTTTGGCTAACGACTTGGTAAAACCTTGTTGTTAATGTCCTAACTAACTTTACTATATTCATTAGTACCTCTAGTGAATATGTTAGTCATAGCTCCCACTACATTTTATGGAAATTAAGCATCACTTAAACTACTTCTTTTGACCTAGTCAAAACTTATAGTTTAACCCTTTAAGAATTAATCAATAATCAAAGTCATCCTTTGGATTTGCGAATATCCAATATTCCTTTTAAGGGAATTATGACTTTCATTGATTATTGTTTCTATCAAGTATAGGACACTTGAAACGATACTTCCAATTCTTAAGTGTATTAGCATCTTTTAAGAATTTTATTTAATGCCAAAGTCATTTCTTGGATTTCTCAAATATCCATTATTCCTATTAGGGAATTATGACTTGATTAAATATTGTATTTATTACAAGTATAAAAGACTTGCAATAATACCTTTTAATTCTTAAATATTTTAATATAGTTTGTCCCTTTTAAGAGTTCATTTAATGTGTAAGTCACTTCACTTGGATTTTGCGAATATCCAATTATTCCTATTAGGGAATTATGACCTCATTAAATTCCTTTATTACAAGTATAAAAGACTTGTAATAATACTCTTTAAAGTCTATCTTGATTATATCCATTATAATCATATTATATTAATACTAACACCTTGAAACTTACTATCATAAGTAACCATTACTTAAGATGTTTCAACTAGGTTCAATAACTTTTGAACCTTATGCTTTTCATAAAATCTCTTAAATACTTTAGAAGAAAAACTTCTAATTTCTAGTATCTAAGTATTGAGCTTTTAAAACGTTACTCATACAACAATCAATCAAGTATAAAACATGAAATATAAAGTAAATTAAAACTTGACTTACAATCTAGTCATAAAACCTTGACTAGTGTAATTATCACATATGCACACACATAATATAATTCAAACATGGATTCTTATTAAAACCAAAGAAAAACTTGTTTTAACATAAAATAAAAATAATCCAACAAAATGAAAAATTGTTTTTACTGAATCCATAGACTACTGAATTATAAAATCTTGGTGCTTGAGGGATCACCATCTCATGTTGGTCATCATCACTTTCCATATCCTCCTGCAATAAACAATTGCAAAAGTTAGATTACTCGTAACGTACTTTACAAGTTAGATTAAGAAGTGTGGTTGTGTTACCTGAGGAACTTGCGTTTCCTCCACCACCACTTGCACCCTTTGGACAATTCCTTTTCTAGTGCCCAGCCTCACCACACTTGAAGCACCGATTCTCGGTCCTCGCTGTGTTAGGCTTAACCTTCTTGCCACCACCACTACTATTACCGATCATTAGAACATCCTTAGATTTGGTCCCCAAACTCAATTCAGCTGTCTTGAGCATGGAATGTAGCTCAGCAATGGATTTCTCCATATTATGCATATTGTAGTTGACTACAAAAGGCTTGTATTCATCAGACAATGAATTGAGTATAGTGTCTGTTGCCATTTGCAACGGTATGGGGTGACCAAGTCTAGCCAGGTGATCCATGTGCCCTTTCATTTTCATGACGTGGGCACTCACCGGTGTTCCTTTGACCATCTTGCAAGAGTTGAAGGCTCGATTGATGTCGAACCTCTCAGTGCGAGCTTGCTCTTGAAATGAATCCCTAAGTTGCTGGATCATCTCAAATGCAGGTACATCCATAAGTCCCGCATGTAAATCTGGACTCCTGGTTACGAGTTAAACAGCCCACATCGAGCGCATCACTGACATGCTTATCATAAGCTTGCCTTGCTTCAGCTCTAGCATTAGCGGCAGGGACATTAGGTACTGCTCTTTCCAAGACATACACTTTCTTTCATGCCTGAGCACAATGCGAAGATTGCGCTCCCAATTGAGAAAGTTTGACCCAGTCAACTTGTCTTTTTCGAGGATTGAGCGAAGTGAGAGATTGTTGGTACTTGTCGTTGTGGTTGTTGCTGCCATCTACAAATCAAACCCAGTTTAATTAGTAATCATCAATAAACATTCTCTAAAATATATTATAAACCCATAATTAATATTTTAGGCCTAGGATCCATATATCACATTCTCGCCGCAAGGTTTGGGCACTTCCCGACGAGACATGCTATTTCTGGTAGGTAACATCCTTACCGATCGTATCAAGACTTGACACGATTCCTAGGGGTCGTAGAATCTTTAGACTTATAACTTATTACAACTTTGTACAATCTAATTGTACATTTCTAAGTTAGTAATAAAGCCTAGTATGTTTATTCTACTCAAGTACTTTTTGGGCCGGGACTCCCGATTATCTCCAAAGTAGATCAGACCATCTAAGACAGTGCGATGTTCTGCGCCGGGACTCCCGATTATTACAGAACCTTACGCACCCTAACACTCGCAATGATTTGAATCCATATCTAAGGTTCTTTATCCTTACAATATGAATATCGTTTAACAAGTGAGGTGTTCCATTAGGTGGATAGTACTTAGATCTAAGATTTTCTTGGATTTGTTTAAGTCTTGAACTATACTTATACCTTATTCCAATCTTAATCCTTGTTTAAAATGTGTGACTTCTAGATTCAAGAAATCTATAAGACACCTCTTTAAATCTTAAGAACTTTTTCTTAAAACTTATAGTTTCAAGAATTTGCGTGTTTTATATGTATACCTAAAGCAAGGTGTACAAGACGTATTACTAGGTTTTGTGAAAAACCTTATCTAGAGTAAAACTTACTTGTTTTATCTTTCTTGAAAAACTTAAACACTTATGTTAAACTTTTAATTCTTATACAATTCATAAACTTGAATTATAAATCTAGTTTAACACACCTAGTTTTCATATGTTTAATAATGAAATCAAACATTTGTTTTGACTTATTAGATTCGACCAAAACTTATGTCTTGACGACATATTTATAAACGTTGTGATTTTCTTGTGTAGCTCCCACTAGCTCCAACAACCATGATGGAACTTGAGCAAACACAATCACTGGTCTATACTTGGTGAAACTAATAACCTTATTATATAAAGACTATATATAATAATTCTTAGTTTGTTTAAATCTTTCTTACATTTAACTTGAACTAATTAAACATAGGTTCTAAAGTTATCTTGTTATTTAACTTTGATCATTAATCTAGTATCTTACATGACTTGTAAAATACTTGTATCATACTTGTATAATTATCTAGTTATAATAACCTATAACTTTATACACCTTACAATACTAATATATAACTTTGTATATTTCTAGTTTATCATATAATCTCAACTTGTACAATTTCTAGTTATAATGAAATCATAACTTTGTACTTTCTAGTTTTAATTATATAATTAACTTATACAATAACTAGTTATATTATTATATCTTTAAATATCAAAATAACATTATTTTTTAATGTTCCATTTAATCTTGTATTTAATATATACATATATATTTCTCTTTTAAAATAAACTTGTAACATTCTAATAAGAATATTACATCTAATTTATACGTATGTATTTTAACTTAATCTAATTAAAATACGTATAAACTACTTTATTTATTAAAATTCATTTTACCTTAAATATAAAAAAAACGAAATATATAAATATAAATAAATGAATACATCTTGTTAATTTCTAAAATTAACACTTCTTTTAATTCTCATTAATTAGTCTAACCCTATTCTTGTTCTTGATCAATCAAAACTAGGGTTTTGACTTTCTTGATCAAAGACATCATTTATCAAAAGATTAATTCTAATCAATTCTATTTAAACAATAAACTTTGTTTAAACTCTAGGATAAATTATAACCCTAATAAATTTATTTAAACTTTTTAATTTAAACCTTATAGACAATGAACTTTGTCTAGATTTTTAGGTTTAAAGAACTAGTCTTTAATAAATCTACTAAAGTAATAATTAAACCTATTAAACATGAACTTGTTTAATTATCTAGGTTTTAGATTATTAACCTAATTAATTCTTTTAAATCATTAAACTTAAACTAGTTTAATGTTCTAGGGTTCTAGATTATATCTAGGGTTTTTTCGGAAAAATTCTTAAAACCTAGGAAACTTTTCCACCTATTAAACTAGGCTAGTTTAATAAACTTGGTGTCCAAAAAAGCCCCTTGATCACGAAATCTTTGAGAAAAGGAAAGAATCCTTTTTGATCAATTAAACCAAATCTTGATTTAACATACTTGATCCTAGATTTTGAAGATCAAACAATTAAGGAAAGAATCCTCTTGATCAAAATTTTTGACAATCTTGATCCTAGGGTTCCTCCTAAATCCGAAAATTCTAGGGTTAGGGAAAGAAACCTTTTGATCAATTAAACTAAACTAGTTTAATGTTGTAACATCCTGAGACCCGGCCTAGAATTTTGAAGTACTTTCGGTAAGTAAATATATTTTTTTATTGATTGATATAATTTATTTTGATTTAATTATATTTAATTGTATTTTAACCATGGGGTTAAAATTTGTAAAACTGAGATATTTAAATATTAAAATGATTTTTACATATTTGGATTCACTTCTGAACCGGGGTTCTAAAAATATCTTCGTTGTTAAAATTGGAGTTAGTTAGGTCTAAATTAATTATCTGCGAACCTATTATCCTGTACTGTGTTTAAATGAAAAATCAGATTTTAAGCCCACATAGGGCACGTGTTATGTGTTGGTGTGTTTGGTGGTGACTCATGTTTTCCCTCTTGACTGCTCTATGTCGAACACACACACATATCACTTTCTTGAAGTTTTGTTAAATTGAAGATCATAACTCTTTCATCTCTCAATCATCTCTGGGATTTCGTTTTTGAAGCAAGATTAAGGTAAGAAATGCCTCTTTGTATCTAGGGTTTCATGTTCTTGAGTATTGGATGAACTAGAGTTTTGTGTTAATGGGTTTTCTATGGAGTTCTTGTTGAATCATGCTTAGAATTCGAAATTGTTAGATGTTTTGGTGTTTATTTGAGTTATTACAAGTGTTATGTGTATTATGGATAGTTTTAACTTGGTTGGTGAACCTTCCATGAAAGCTCCATCAATGGAGATTTAGGGAAGAAGATGAGATTTTAATTAGTTCATGAATTTATGAAGTTTTGGTGTTTTATATGTTTGTTTAAGTCAAATAACATGTTTAAGATGATAATTGTAGTTTGTAATTAACTATATCTTGAATTGGTTGCTTTTGATGGATTAAAAGTAGTGTTTGGGTGAAATTGGTAAAAATCCCGTAAGCACAAAAATATGGCAGATTTTGACCATTTTGCAAAAATCATATAAAATCAACCGTAACTCCGTTTTGGGCGTGCGACCAGTCGATTCGAAGGTCTATGAGTCTACTTTATTAATATCATAATTTCATGAACTGATAAGGTCAGAACAGTAGTCAGAATTCTGAGTTAATAGCAGGTGGTTAAATGCATCTTTTTAGGTTAAACTTGTATTGATTATTTTGGGTGTTTCAAAGTATAACTAATTAACATGAAGTTGGTTAATATATGGTAATTGTACACTTGATGAAATGATAATTAAGGGTTTGTAAACATTGGAAGTTAATAAAATGATTTTTGACCCGTTTGGGCCTTATATGATGAAACTTGACTAAATGCATATTTTTAACATTGGACTTATACTTTGAATGTTTAGTTGGAAGTAAAATAGCATTAGTATGTTTATGAAAGTATTAATTAATGAATTGATCATTACATGATAGTGTGTGGATGATATTTAGGTAAAAGACATGAACTAGTCAAATTGGTAATATATGACTTTAACTTGGAAATTGTTAGGCATTATTGTAGTTCAATAAGTTGATCATATAAGATTTTTTATAAGGTACATTAACATGTCTTAAATGATAGTTTGTGGTTTTGACCCGTTTTCTAGAATTGCTAGTTAAATTCATGAATTGTTGACTTTGGTCAAACCTGGAAGTTGACTTTAGTCTTGGATGACTTGTAAACTTGGGACTACCAATTTCATGTCATAAATGTGTTACTTGATTAATTGGAAGTATGTTTGAGGTAGTTTCGGGTCTTGACCCGTTTGGTTGTTAAATTGTGCAATTTGACTTAAATAAAGTCAAAGTTGGTTAAGCTTGTATATGGATGCAAGTAGTATGTCAATAACTTAAATTAGTGATAAATGGATAACTTGACAATGTGGTATTAGTAAATTGCAAGTTTGACTTGATTAAATGTCCCGACCCGTTTGGGCCGATTATGTGCAACTTGGATAAAAATGCATGATGAATTGCTTGGAAGTGACTTAATGGAATTCTAGACATTGTCAATTAATATGTTTTGAAATGCAAGTGTTAATTTGTCAATTGGTTGTACACATATAAAGGTTTGACTTATAATTTGTACTTGTTGCAAAGTTAATGATTTCGGGTAACTAATTCGGTATTCGTTTTGTTACAGGAAAAGGAAAAGAAACTCAGTGATATAAGACTACTGAGTTCTTCACAAGGGAAGCTAAGGTGAGTGGACTTAACCTTCTCTCTTGTGTGACTTATGAAATTAGGGAATGGTGGAGCTTTGGAGAAAAAGTGCAGGATTTGGTATCTGGGGGGAGTTCGCGTCGCGAACTCGTGTTCGCGATCGCGAAATCGGGTCAGAGAAAATGGGGCTTGATCGTGAGGAAGTTCGCGGATCGTGAACTCCTAGTTCACGACGCGAACTCTGAGTTCACAGCGCGAACTTTGTCATGAGCAGATATCTTGGCTGCTTTTGGGAAAATTCATTTTTCTTGGTTTTTATTGATTTTCCAGTGGTGCCATTAATTGTGGGATTGTTAATGGTAGTATGCGCACATGTTTTCTAGAGGTTAGCTATGAGTGGGTTTTGGCTAGGCTTCGTTACTATTGGATGGGGTGCTCGGACTCCTACGAATGTGTTCCGTCAGGGGTGAGTACCGTGCTAATAGTAAAGTGGCCATCGGTAAACTGTTGTTCGGCCAACAACAGTTGTAGGTACCTTGCAAGTCCTCCGATACTCTCATAACGTCCAATTGCTTGTGGAAGTTTGGACGGTTTTCTCCCTTTCGATTTCTCTTGATTTCTAATTTGTTGTGGTTATGCAAATTGATGTTTATTTCTATTCACTTAGCTTTGTGCTAATCCCTCATTTGTTGACTCTTTTCAGGTTGTGGATTTGGCTTGACTAGAGTCGGGTTTTGGAAGTCTGACCGTACTCTGATTTTGTAAACCGGGCCGAGCCTGTTTTTAGTAACACCTTTAAATATTTTATATATTTTGGTTAATATGTAAATGGCCTTTATAATATGTAATAAATAGGGTTTATAGTTTTCTAAAATCGCTTCCGTATGCATATTAAAAAAAATGGCTCTAAGATTGTGGTGTTACAAATGTTCTTGATCCTAGGGTTCTTTGCCTTACACGAAATTTCTAGGGTTTTTTCTAGAATCCTTTTGACCAATTAAACTTAACTAGTTTAACATGCTTGGTCCTAGGGTTCTTACCCTTTTCGTGATCTAAGAAGAAGATGAAGAAGAAGATGGTACAAAAAAAACTTTAATAAAATTAAACAAACAAACTTTGTTAATCTAGTTTAGATCTCTAAACCACTGCTCTGATACCACTGTAGGGTTTCATTGATACTGATTGACCATTTGGGTCAACCTCCTAATCACCTGGTTCGAACCCTACTGACCAAGAACATGAACTTGTTCTTGACCGGTTGAAACCAACTAGCTGATTTAATCCCTAAATACGGAACTGAGATTAAACCTAATCCTTAAACCCTAAAGGATTGGGATCTTGGAAATCTAGATTAGATTAACAAGAAAAAAACCTTGTACGAAAAACCCAAACACACACAAAGCTTGTGTGTTTCGGTCGACCATCACCAAAGAACCCTAGGGTTCTTTTGTCGAAATCGTCCAAGAAGGGAGATGGGAGAAAAGGTTTTCTCAAAACATACCTTGTTGTTTGCTTAAGATAGATCCACTGATGATGAACAAATCGAGTGATCTTCTAGTTGATCTTTGTAATGATCTTCGAATCTTCAAGATTTGAAGAATGGGAAGAACGAACGAAGAACACGAAGAACGAAGAACACAAAGCTTGTGTCTTGTTCTAGGGTTCGGCCGAAACTAGAGAGAGAGGGGCTAGGGTTTTCGGCTTTCAAGGTGTAACACAATAAGGGAACCCCAAGCCTTCTATTTATAATAGAAGGACTTTCACTTAGGGCCCTTCTAGTTTAATTAAGTTTAATACTTTATTAAACTTATCCTTTTACACTTTAAACCCTTGTAGTTTAACTAGTTATTATTATCCCACTTAATTATTAAATGTCTAGTATTATACACTTATATATATTTTGTGTATATTTCATATATGAAATATATACTTGTATTTAATACTTTTAATAATTAATTAGACAATAATATTATCCAACACCATATGATTTAATTGCTTTAAATCATATTATGGATAATCTATAATTAACACATTGTATATTTACTCAACTAGTAAATGTACAAATACTTGTATTAATTAGTTAGATAAACTAATCTAGTAATAAGTCAAACTTGACTTAATACTTAACTTGATTAATAAATGACTATTATGAATCAATCCTCTTTCAAGTATCATTACATATCTTACTCGTATTACATGCACTCACCGGTGTGAGTCTTAAGTGTTTCGTAGGCATGGATGTATCATCATAGGTTGACTAACTGTGGACATAAATCCTTCAAGTATGTTAAACTAGTTTTTAGTTTAATTGGTCAAAAAGGATCCTTTCCTTTTCTCCCAAGATTTCGAAATCATGGAGGAAACTTGGACACCAAGTATGTTAAACTAGTTTTAGTTTAATTGGTGAAAAAGTTTCTTAGGCTTAAGAAATTTCGAAACCCTAGAAGTAACCTAGGACCAAGAACATTAAACTAAGTTTAGTTTAATTGATTAATAGGATTAATCAAAAACATAATCTAAAACCTAGTATAATTAAACAAGTTTATGTTTAATAGGTTTTATTATTGTTTTATTATGTTTATTAAAACTAGTTCTTTAAACCTAGAAATCTAGACAAAGTTTTATTGTCTACAAGGTTTAAATTTGTAAGTTTAAATAAATCTACTAAAGTCATAATCTATCCTAGAATTTAAACAAAGTTTATAATTGTTTGGATATGATAAATTAGGATTAATCTTTAACTAAAAGATGTTATTATTAAAACTAGGTTTTAATTGATCAAGAACAAGATAAGGGTTTAATTAATTAAATTTAATTAAGGATAAAAGGGAAGTGTTAATTTTAAAAGTCTTAAAATTAACAAGATGTATTTATATTATATTATATATATAATTTTGGGATTTTTCAAATTATTTAAAAGTGATTTTAAAAGATAAAATAGTTTGTATATATTTTAATTAGTCTAAATTAAAATACAAATGTACAAATTAGGTGTGATATTCTTATTAAGAATGTTATAAGTTTTTAAAGAAATAAATTATATATATATATATATATATATATATATATATATATATATATATATATATATATATATATATATATATATATATATATATATATATATATATATATATATATATATATAATACAAGATTAAATGGGACATTAAATTAAATGTTATTTTGATCATAGTTATAATATTAAGTAACTAGAAATTTGTATTAAGTTATAATTTGAACTAGAATGTACAAAGTTGTAAACAACTAGAAATTGTACAAACGAAGTTATATTATAATTAGATGACACAAAAGTTATAAGTAGCTTGTATAAAGTTATAAGTAATTATAACTAGTTATTTATACAAGTATATTACGAGTTACGTAAAATACTAGATTAATGATCAAGGGTAAAATAAAATAAGAAATTTAAGAGCTTATATTTAACTAATTCAAGTTAAATGTAAGAAAGGTTTAAACAAACTAAGAATTATTATATATAGTCTTTATATAATATGTTTGTTAGTTTTACCAAGTATAGACCGGTAATTGTGATTGCTTAAGTTCCATCATGATTGTTGGAGCTAGTGGGAGCTACACAAGAAAATCACAAAGTTTATAAATGTGTCGCAAATACATAAGTTTTGGTCGAATCTAGTAAGTTAAAATAGATGTTTAATTTTATTATTAAACAAGAAAAAAAACAAGATGTGTTAAACTAGGATTATGATCCAAGTTCATGGATCATGAAGAAATTAAAATTTACATTTTAAAGTTTAACATAAGGTTCAAGTTTTTCAAGTAATTAAAACGAGTAAGTTAAAGATAAGGTTTTTCACATAACCTAATAAAACGTTTTGTACACCTCGTTTTAGGCATACATGTAAGTCGCGCAAAATTTTGAAACTACAAGTTTTAAAAGAAATTTAGAAAGGCATCTTATGGAATTCTTGAATAACACAAGTCGCGCATTAAATAAAGATTAAAATTGGAATAAGGTTTAAGTCTAGTTTAAGACTTAAACAAACCCAAGAAAATCTTAGATCGAAGTACTATCCACCTAATGGAACACCTCACTTGTTCAACGATATTCATATTATAAGGATAAAGAACCTCAGATATGGATTCAAATCATTGCGAGTATTAGGGTGCGTAAGGTTTTGTGATAATCGGGAGTCCCAGCGCAGAACATCGCACTGTCTTAGATGGTCTGATATACTTTGGTGATAATCGGGAGTCCCGACCCAAAAAGTACTTGAGTAGAATAAACATACTAGACTTTATTGCAACTTAGAAATGTCCAATTAAAATTGTACAAGGTTGTAGTAAGTTAAAAGTCTATAGATTCTATGACCCCTAGGAATCGTGTCAAGTCTTAATACGATCGGTAAGGATGTTACCTACCAGAAACAACATGTCTCGTCGGGAAGTTCCCAAACCTTGCGGCGAGAATGTGATATATGGATCCTAGGCCTAAAATATTAATTATGGGTTTATAATATATTTTAGAGATGTTATTGATGATTACTAATTAAACTTGGTTTGATTTGTAGATGGCAGCAACAACCACGACAACAAGTACCAACAATCTCTCGCCACGCTCAATCCATGAAAAGGACAAGTTGACTGGGTCAAAATTTCTCAATTGGGAGCGCAATCTTCGCATTGTGCTCAGGCATGAGAGAAAGTGGTATGTCTTGGAGAGAGCTGTGCCAAATGTCCCTGCCGCGAATGCTAGAGCTGAAGCAAGGCAAGCTTATGATAAGCATGTCAGTGATGCGCTCGATGTGAGTTGTTTGATGCTCGCAACCATGCGTCCAGATTTACTAGCGGGACTTATGGATGTGCCAGCATTTGAGATGATCCAGCAATTAAGGGATTCATATCAAGAGCAAGCTCGCACTGAGAGGTTCGACATCAATCGTGCTTTCAACTCGTGCAAGATGGTTAAAGGAACACCGGTGAGTGCCCGTGTCATGAAAATGAAAGGGCACATGGATCACCTTGCTAGACTCGGTCACCCCATACCGTTGCACACATGGATCACCTTGCTAGACTCGGTCACCCCATACCGTTGCAGATAGCAACGGATACTATACTCAATTCATTGTCTGATGACTACAAGCCTTTTGTGGTCAACTACAATATGCATAATATGGAGAAATCCATTACTGAGCTACATTCAATGCTCAAGACAGCTGAATTGAGTTTGGGGACTAAGTCTAATGATGTTCTAATGATCGGTAATGGAAGTGGTGGTGGCAAGAAGAGAAAAGGGCATGGTGGTAAAGGAAATGGTAAAACCAATCCTAACCAAGGAGTGCCAAATGGTAAAGGTGTCAAACAAAAGGTCAAGAAGGTGAAGCCTAACACAGCGAGAACCGAGAATCGGTGCTTCAAGTGCGGGGAGGCTGGGCATTGGAAAAGAAATTGTCCAAAGGGTTCCAGTGGAGGAGGAATCGCAAGTTCCTCAGGTAACACGATCACACTTCTTATTCACTTTAAGATCCTTGTAAAGTATATTACGAGTAATCTAACTTTTGCAATCGTTTATTGCAGGAGGCGATGGAAAGTGAAGGTGACCAGCATGAGATGGTGATTCCACGAGCACCAAGATTTTATAATTCAGTATTTTATGGATTCAGTAAAACAATTTCATTTTATTGTTGAATAATTTTTATTTTTATGTTAAAACAAGGTTTTTGGTTTTATCAATTCGAATCCATGGTTGAATTATATTGTGTGTGCATGTGTGATAATTACACTAGTCAAGTTTTATGACTAGATTGTAAGTCAAGTTTTTTTGATTTACTTAATATCTCGTGATTTATATTTGTTTGATTATTGTATGATGAATAATATCTTAGAAGGTCAAATTACTTAGATACTAGAAATTAGAAAGTTTTTCTAATACAAGTGTTTAAGAGTTTTATGGAAGCATATGTAACATCCCAAATATATTAGAGGAAATTTAAAAAATTTTAATCAATAAAATATTACATTTTCCCCAAAAGTACAAGTAACTCAAAGGTCCCTACTCATAATTAAAAATAAAGAACCGTGTCGTGGTTTTTAAATGCGGAATAAATAAAATAATTTTTTTAAAAACATTTGACTCAAAATAAACGTTTGAAATCCAAATCCGTAAAAGCTCATAGAGTAACAACTCATCCAATGCACTTTCTCTAGTACCTGTAAAATGGGAGGGAGTGTTTGGGGTCAGCCACCGCTGAGTGAATAATCAACACAATAAACGTACACATACAAACAGTCCACACCACATAAGTGACCCCTAAAGACTCTACTCAATTCTCGATTATTAGGCCTTTTATTAAATTTCACTTGGTTCGCCAATGCCGGACGATCCCAACGCCCACCAGCGCCTCGCCGCAGCACCCCCTTCCAACACGCACCAGTGTCCCGCAGTACCACGCTGACAATCGTGAATTGTACTTGGCTCGGGAAGAGTTGGCTACCTCATGAATCTCAAATATAGTTAGTTAGTTTTATTAACGTGTTGACCCATTACAACATGTACTCATATAAAACTAACAGCTCAAGCTCAAGTATATCACCTCATAGATATATAACCACATAGCACCACCCAAGTGCATAACAACTCATAAGCAAAACTCAAGTATACAGATTATTCACAACAACAAGCTCAGCTCAATCAATCACAGTTCATAACATATAGCACGTATTCATGAATCAAATGTAAGTGCAAGTTTAGAGTGAGATCACCCACCTGGAATAAACGTATGCTCCTAAATATCCTCAGCACCAAATAGTGTCTCTAATCAGGTCCTAGAAGGTCCTACAAAGCACAAGGAAGCTCGGGTTAGGATTAGACCCAAAGGTAGTTTCAGCTGAAACTAAACAACACTCAGCACTCTCACGGGAACGGCCATAACTCTCAAACCGCTCACTAGATTTTCATCAAATGTTTACAGTAGCTAAATGACTCAGAGGACTACAATTCTTCAGAAGACTTCGGAATTCGAATCCAAACAGAATGGGCTCAAAAGAGGCCTACAATACAGAATAGCTGAACCGAAAACTATTCTGCGATGGTTTACAAAAACAGCGATATCTTTCAAACGACAAATCAGATTAACGAGCCGTCAGCGGAAAAGGAAAGAGGACTCAGAAAACTAGAGACTAACGCGGGCCAAAAATTGAAAAACATAATTTAAGTGTGTTCAAAACGGACTCCAACATATCGAACAGATTCTGCCCAAAAATTCGGTTTGATATTTAAAACCCGTTTAAAATCCCGACATCAACCCGTATATTCACGAGACACCCGACAGTCCCAAAACTTATTTTTTTATTCAGAAATATGTTTACGACGATTCCATTAACTAGAAAAGCTATTCGGTTTAGGAAATCAGGAACCCCAAGGTTTGGTTTCCGGTTTTCTCGATTAATAAAACAATTAGGCTATCACAAAAAGGTTTTTACTCTAATCCGACACTTATAAATTGCAGCCGTGATACCCGAAGCACAGCCCTTAAACCCAGCGACAATAACCCGAAGATATTAAAACAGTCAATAAAACAAAACGAGTTAGGAATTCGACAAATGATTTAAAAGAAACGAGACAACGAATAAACTACAAGACCAAACCGTACCCGGCTCGGCTCGGTATCAACTCATCAAAAACTTGCAGCCCTACTCACGAATCAGTATAAAGGAATACTCTGAACCGAAAATAATAAAGAAAATAGTTAGAGATTATACCCTTCGAATCAAACACGGGGGTACGAACCACCTCACGAACCAACGCATAAGCCACTATACGTCCGAATGGTACAACATCTTTTTGATTTAGGAGTAGCAAGCAAGCTCCTCCAATTAAATGGAGCTGCTTCTAGCATCCACAAACTGAACATCACCGCCATCTATAAATAATAACAATATTCACCTCATCCCAACAAGCAGATAAGCATCCGAAACCAAATTAAAATAAATTCCACCGTCCTCTTGAATTCTTTCATGATGCCACCTCTTCAACAGCTATGTGGCTCCTTCTCCATGTTTTCAGATCGATGGCAAACTGCAGTATAATAATCACTTGTATCGAATGGAAGAAAGGAAGAAAGAGGGAATGAGGGATTAAGATAATTACCTGGAATCAAAAACTCTTGAACCCGTACACAAGCACTCGATTTCTCTGGCTTCTTTGTATTGGCGGCGGAAGTACAAGCTCGAGATTGGGGATGCTCTCTACTACTGGACAAACACCAAGGGGAGCAGAAACGGGAATGAGATATTCAACAATGTCGGCTGCTTAGGGTTGAGGTCCAATGGGGATTAAACTTTAATATCTTATTAGCTAACTACAACTTGGGCCGAACATCAATTATTCTCGGGCTTGTGGATTTGTCGAGGTCAGGCATTTGTAGTTTATTAACCGAATGGCCTTAGGTTTATTACATGGGTCTGAACACGAACCCAAAACAAAACGAAAGGTAGCCGGCTCCAATTCTCGGACGTAAGCTTAAAGAAAACGACATGGGTTTTGGGTCTCTCTTTTTCTTGAGCAGAACATAGAAAATAAGAATAGAAGGAGTTCGGCCTTGGACTCCGGCCAGCCTCGACTCAACACTCAAACTCCCGGGGTTAGAAAAATACTTCAACAATTAACACTCTTAATTATTTTCACACAATTCAGATAATATTCATAATTATTTAACACAAGCTTAAGTGACACTCTTGTCATTAACTGAATCACCACGTATTTAATTTATTCGGATAAAATACACATAAAAGTACTTAACACATATAAATCTCAAATAAATAAATATTACATAATTTATTTAATAAAGGTAATTAATTTAATTACCAGAAAAATTGAGGCGTTACAGCATAAGGTTCAAAGTTATTGAACTTAGTTAAAACATCTTAAGTAATAATCATTGCTTATGATAGTACGTTTTAAAGTATTAGCATTAATATAGTATGATTATATTGGATATAATCATGGTGGACTTTAAGAGTATTATTACAAGTGTTTCATACTTGTGATAGAGGATTTAATAAAGTCACACTACCTAACAAGGAATATTGGATATTCGCAAAATCCAAAGAATGACTTAGATATTAAATAAACTCTTAAAAGGGTCAAACTATATTAAAGTATTTAAGAACGAAAAGGTATTAAACGCAAGTGTTTCATACTTGTAAATAATACAATATTAAATCAAGTCATAATTCCCTAATAGGAATAATGGATATTTAAGAAATCCAAGAAATGACTTTGGCATTAAAATAAGGTTATTAAAAGAATACTAAAGTATTTAAGAATTGGAAGTGTTATCTCGAGTGTTTGATACTTGTTAGATACAATGATCAATTAAAGTCATAATTCCCTAAACAGGAATATTGGATATTCGCAAATCCAAAGGATGACTTTAATAATTCATAAATTCTTAAAGGATTAAACTACAAGTTATTGACAAAAAGGGTCAAAGTCTTGACTTAGTCAAAGTGATAGTTTAAGTGATGCTTAAATTCCATAAAATTTAGTGGGAGCTATGACTAACGTATCCATTAAAAGTACTAATGAATATAGTAAGTTAGTAAGATATTAACAACAAGGTATTACCAAGTTGTTAGCCAAAGAGTTAAGAGAAATAATAAATGATCATTAATTAGACCATTGCAAGCCTAATAGCGTGATCACAAGTCTTGTGATTAATTGTTGCAAATCTAATAGGATATTCACACGCCAGTGAATAAGTTAATCATTTAAGGATATTTCTTTAACTAGTAAAAGTATCTACAAATCAAGTAGCTATAAGAGTTTTAGCTACAAGGCAAATTTTATAGATTCAAGAAAATAAGGAGTTAAATTCCAATCCTCCCATGTTTACCGAATCATATAAAAAGGCAAGACTAGAATCTATTCTAATGTTGCATGAACAAAATCTAGCAAAGACAAAAGTAATAGTATTTTTCAAAATACTCGTCTTATGTCTTTTAAGTTTAATAGAAATGACTAAATTGTGATTAGTGATAAAAGTTACAATTAGGAGTCATTAAGTAATTAACTCAAACGCACAGAATAAGTAATGATCCAGTAATAATTCGGTATCTATGTCCAGTTAGGAATAATACATGAATTAGTATCATTGTTATTCAGAATTTGTATGTTTTAAGAATATCCATGAATAAAAGTTATTTTATTCAAAAGATATAAAGCCGTGACATCTCGTCTTGGTGGGAACCTTGATGGGACGTTAACGTCATCACGATATTTGGTGGTAGATTCGAAGTTCTTCGAAGATAGCTACACAATTTTTGTGTAAACCAAATATCGGTGATATTCTGTTGGAGCTCGACGAATATTGGATTGACCACCGTCACAATACTTCGTGGTTGAAAAGTTCAAAAGTATTGTTCACTAGGATTGTCCTTAAGCTTGAGGTATTTGGTTTGGGATACAATGATTAATGTACTTTGGTTCGTCTTAGACAAGCCTGAAATTTGGTTGTCATACGAGGTCTTACTGGGTACAGAAGGAGTTGTATTTCAAATCGAAATGTAACAAGATGGTAATTGCGCCTCCTTTTTAGGAGAGATATTTATGGGTCCCTTGATATGATGAAAACTGGTAAGTGCATGGCCATGCCAAAGCGAACTGATTTGTTCTTGGTCGTTTATCACAACAGTTTAAATCAAGAAGTCAAGAAATGATTTCGAATACATGATTTAATAAGTTCTACCATGCTCGTATTCGTTGTCACAAATATCGTGCTGCAAGGGATGATCCTAACACGTTACCCAAGAAGTAAAGACGGAGTGTTCTTTACTAGGCAACGCTATTAAAGGAGTTTCTTAAAAACTATACCTGGGTTACAAAGGTGTTTTTATGGGGTTAGTTACCTACATGCCTATCTAGAGGAGCACTGTAGCTCGTGTCATCAAGCTAAGGTTAACAACTTGCACAAGTGGGAGTCTGTTGGAATTATGTGAAGGATTTATGTGCACAGTTAGTCAACATATGGTGATACATCCATGCCTACGAAACACTTAAGGGTCACACCGGTGAGTGCATGTAATACGAGTAAGATATGTAATGATACTTGGATGAGGATTGATTCGTAAATAGTCATTTATGAATCAAGTTAAGTATTAAGTCAAGTTTGACTTATTACTAGATTAGTTTAACTAACTAATTAATACAAGTATTTGTACATTTACTAGTTGAGTAAATATACAATGTGTTAATTATAAATTATCCATAATATGATTTAAAGCTATTAAATCATATAGTGTTTGGATAATATTATTGTTTAGATTATATATTGTTTATTATATAATCAATTATCAAAAGTATTAAATACAAGAATATATTTCGTGTATATGGGTACCGAAATATTAAGTGTATAATACTAGATATTTAATAATTAAGTGTAACAATAATAACTAGATAAACTACAAGGGTTTAATATGTAAAAGATAAGTTTAATTAAGAGATTGATCTTAATTAAACTAGAAGGGCCCTAAGTGAAAGTCCTTCTATTATAAATAGAAGGCTTGGGGTTCCCTTGTTTCCCTTACACCATATTTCCGAAACCCTATCCCCTCCTCTCCCCTATTCGGCCGAACCTAGAGCAACACCAAGTCTTGGTGTTCTTCGTTCTTCGTGTTCTTCGTATTCTTCAAGTCTTGAAGATTCGAAGATCATTACAAGGATCAACTAGAAGATCACTCGATTTGTTCATCATCCGTGGATCTATCTTAAGCAAACAACAAGGTATGTTTTGAGAAAACCTTTTCTCCCTTCTCCCCTCTTGGACGATTTCGACCAAAGAACCCTAGGGTTCTTTGGTGATGGTCGAACGAAGCACACAAGCATTGTGTGTGTTCGGGTTTTTCATACAAGATTTCTTCCATTGTTAATCTAATCTAGATTTCCAAGATCCCAATCCTTTAGGGTTTAAGGATTAGGTTTAATCTCAGTTCCGCATTTAGAGATTAAATCAGCTAGTTGGTTTTAACCGGTCAAGAACAAGTTCATGTTCTTGGTCAGTATGGTTCGAACCAAGTGACTAGGAGGTTGACCCATGTGGTCAATCAGTGTTAATGAAACCCTTCATTATGTGCACAGTTAGTCAACCTATGATGATACATCCATGCCTACGAAACACTTAAGGGTCACACCGGTAAGTGCATGTAATACGAGTAAGATATGTAATGATACTTGGAAGAGGAATGATTTATAATAGTCATTTATGAATCAGTTAAGTTCAACTTATTACTAGATTAGTTTATCTAATTAATTAATACAAGTATTTGTACATTTACTAGTTGAGTAAATATACAATGTGTTAATTAAAGATTATCCATAATATGATTTAAGGCAATTAAATCATATGGTAATTGGATAATATTATTGTGTAAATTATATAAAGGTTATTATATTAATTATTAAAAGTATTAATACAAGTATATATTTCGTGTATGTATAATACCGAAATATATTAAGTGTAAAAATACTAGACATTTAATAGTTAAATTGCAACAATAATAACTAGATAAACTAAAAGGGTTTAAAGTGTAAGAGGATAAGTTTAATTAAGAGATTAATCTTAATTAAACTAGAAGGACTTAAATGAAACTTATTCTATTATATATAGAAGGCTTAAGATTTCATTTAAACCTAATCATTCCCTTGCTTACACTTCACAAAAAGAACCCTAGCCCTTCCTCTCCTTGGTTCAGCCGAATATACCAAGAACACCAACCTCGGTGTTCTTCGTTCTTCGTGTTCTTCAAGTCTTTGAAGATCAAGTTCATTGCAAGGATCAACTAGAAGGTCGCTCGTTGTGTTCATCATTAGTGGACTTACTTAAGCAAGATTAAGGTATGTTTTGGGAAACCTTTTTCCCCTCTCCCCTCTTGTTCGAATTCGGCCAAAGAACCCTAGAGTTCTTTGGTTGATGGTCGACGAACACACACAAGCAATGTGTGTGTTCGGGTTCTTCGTACAAGGCTTCTTTCTTGTTAATCAAGTTTGATTTCCAAGTTCCTATAATCCTTCAGGGTTTAAGGATTAGGTTTAATCTCAGTTCCGCTTTTAGGGATTAAATCAGCTAGTTGGTTTAAACCGGTCAAGAACACCATCATCTTCTTACCAGTATGGTTCGAACCAAGTGACTAGGAGGTCGACCCAATGTTGTGAAACCCTTCAAAAATTTGCATCAAATCTCGCCGGTTACAAGGTTAAAACACAGATCCATACTAATATTAAAGCATTTAGGACTTCCTAATTAGGAAATGTCTTAATCCTTAATTTCCTTAATTTCCATTTGGGGAAATTTTTAATTTTCCAATCACAAAATAAAATGCATGAACAAGGATTCGAACACTGTACCTGTGGTATAGAAATTGAATGTTTTACCATCTCAACTACCTGAGTTGTTGGCCTTATTTTCGTAGTCAAAATGTATATTGTATTTTTTTATATCCTATGTCAGGCATTCCCTTGTAAGTTGTAACCGCCCAGCCCATAATCACTGATTATTATACGCCCTAATCTTTAACTTATGAGTTATGACCCGCTACATTCTCTCCCCAATTACGACTTAACATTGTGTATGGCATGCGCCAATTTCATCGCCGATTGCAAAAAATCTGCATCAAATCTCGCCGGTTACAAGGTTAAAACACAGAAGGTTACAAAATATGTATTGGTTACTTGACGATTTCATCATCAATTGCCGTGATTCAGCCTCAAATATGGGTCAATTTTATCATCAATTACCGTGATTTAACCTCAAATTTGGGTCGATTTCATTTTAAATTACATGATTCATCATCAGTTACCATAATGTTTTAGATTTGATAACCTAAAGTATTGAGATTTTTTTTGATATTTTGCAGGTAATGAAGTTTGAGGATCTCAAAGAGCTTGGAAGTCAATGCAATTAATTTAGTGTTGCAAACTCTTTATTTATGCTTAAGTTCATTTTTTGGCGTAGATATTTTTTTCATATAATCGTACATTTTTTAATATTGTGTTCATATGATTTTGCAGCATTCCCTTTTTGGTTCGATGATAACAACTGACGTAGAGATTGGATCAGTTAAGAGTGGAAGAATATCATACACACTTGGCCGAAATTCATTGATTAGCAGGTAATTCATATCTCTACATTGTTATATGCTAGATCTAATTTTATTAAAATAAGGAGGAAGATCAGTTAATTGGAGAGTATATAACCCAATAGTATGTAATGTTGACTATATAGTCTATATGTGATTGACTACATGTAAATACATACATAATTTCTTACACTTTTATCCATATTATGTTGACCATTACCTTTTTTATAACAATTTTACAATTTCAGGTATCGATTGTTTATCGGGAAAACCTATTCAGAATTCAGTTGATGATCTATAGTTTTTTTACGTTTATTAAGTATAACCTTTCTAAATCATTTTGTTCAACCATTAACTTATCGATTCAAAAAAGTTCTGCTACTTGGTATAACAGGTTACACACTGTCTTGAAGACTATCTTGCTTCGACGATATAAAGGTAGATATACAGGTTGTGTGGGTTGGGAAAAAGACAATTTGTGTGCTAGATATGATAACAAAACTACGTTATTACAATATTAATTAACTTTGACTTGTTTACTTGTTAAAGATGACACGAAACCCAAATCGACCTGTTAGTAATGTACTGTATGCGAAACTGTTAAATGACTAAAAATTTATACTGGATTAAATGACTGAAAGTCTGAAACCCATATTTTTAATATGTTGATCTTATCTTTTTCTATTAAAAATTGTTTAGAGATGGCATAATCATTCAGTTATTAAGTAATTTTTCAAGTTTACCCATATGACCCGTTTAAATCTTAACTATATATAAAGCATTTACGACATATTATTTTAGGCATGTCTTAATTCTTGCTTTCCAATTCGGGAAGGTCTTAATTCTCCAAACTCAAAATAAAATGGACGCACAAGGTTTCAAACACACAAGCTGCCGATGACAAAGTAACTTGCGCGCCAACTCCTATGCACTGATTTAAGGAATGGAAGTGATGGTTATTTATTTATTTCCCTAGATAATCGAAGCTGATTATGTTGTGTGCAATTTTACATTCTCTTTTCAGGGATATATACTTATAAAATAAGTATGTGATTTGTTATAATTCGTGCATGTTTAATACACTTTTATGTTAGCAATTTTTCGTGTTGATATTGATATTTTTTGTTTTTAACCACCGAGAATGATGTTATAATGCCTTTGAACCTTCAAACTAGAGCATTGAATATGACATTTTGCTCACAAACATATTTTTTTAACCATCACCAATGTGTTGCAAACTTACACTACTGTAGTTAGAAAGGGGTATTCAATAAACGAACAAACATTTGATCGTCTCTAAATATCGTTAATGGGTATCCGTCACCGTATTGCGCGGGTACCCTGCTAGTTTTTATAAAGATATAGATTAGAAAGATAAAAAAAATGTGTTTAATATGCTATTAAGTTATAGTCTATATAATTGACTATTTTAATAAGTGAGTATGATTACATGAATTGTTAATGAGTTTTTATTAATAAGAAGTATTAATAAAGTTAATGATTGAGAGTATATGATATGGAGTTTTATTAGTAAATGCATTAATAAAACTAATAATGATGATTTTTGAGTAATAAGCATTTATTAGTGAAATTTATACTAATAAGAGTACTGATTGAATTGCTAAGAGAATAAGTATAAAGTAACTAGCAAGAGATAAGTATTTTAGTCAAAGTAAAGTTAAAGTAATATGATTTTTGATCAATAATAAATATGTATTATTTAATAGTGGACTTGATAAAGTCAATATTGAAAATGATTAAGTAATGAGAATGATGAGATAATTAGAATATGTGTATTCTAATTAAAGATGAATTTGATGAATGGAGCTGAGGCTCATATGTGATGAATAAGATATCCGGAATAAGACCGCCCGGAAATGGGGGAGCATGAGACGTCTACATGGGGTGGTACCTCCCTGCGCAAAGAGTAGAATGTCAAGTTTACGACACCCAGTGTTGGGTGAGCATGACGACCCAGAAACGGGGAGAGCTTATGAATCTTGGTAAGATGGGGGTTCCCAATTACCTTGATAGTTTACCTATGACATCCCATATCGGGAGAGTTGGCTTCGGAGAGGTCCGTTGCATATGTGATAAAGAAAGAGTAAGCTTGGAGATAGCTTACATATTTGTGATTATGTGATGAATGAGCTTATGGTAAGCTTATTAATTTATACGAGTAAAAGATTAATTTGATATACGAATTTAATAGAAAGAATAATGATAAGTATTTATAATGTTAATAAATTTTATTAAGAATGGGTCGAAAACCCATGTATCTCACGAGACTATTTTGTTTCACGTACTACTTTATTTTTGTGGCTATGTACTCAGGTTCAGGATCGAATGATTAGAAGGTCCCGTTAGAAGTGACCTAGTGTTGATCAGCTCGGGAGCTCGTAGATATATCCCATTATCCTATGGTTATGATATTGTTTTGTAACACCGGTTTTAATACTCTGATAAACTTTTAATGGTTTTTGTTAAACCATATTTTGGGACATTGGAATTTGTAATATTTTTATTTAAAAATATGATTTAAAGGATGTTTTAAAAATTGAGGTGTTACACTTAGATATTATTGGTAGAAACTGAAAATGGGATTTTGTTATATAAATGACGTTTTTCAATGCGTGACTTAACACGACAATTTTTTTATATAATTTATATATATACGTATATCAAATTAAAAAAATATATGTAAATCTATTGATTTATATAAAAACAATTATATATAAAGTTCACAAAAAGTGTTACATCCAAATTTATAATAATAGATGTCACCATTTTTTTTAAAAAAATTCAATTTTTCTAGCCGCCTTACAAAAAACTCGTCATAAGCGCGCCTTATCACGCCTTATTTCACGCCACACCTAGCCTAGCCGACATTGTCTGTTTCGCAACGTCGACGCCGCGCCTCAGGCCTTGGCGCTGCCATGGCGCCGCCATGGCGCGCTTTTTAGAACCTTGGATAGAATAAAATAATGGTTTTATATTTAAATTTAAAAAATTACATTCTAGCAGCTCAATGTATCCATATTATATCTTTTATCGGCAAACTTTTAAAGTATATTTGAACTTATACAAAAACCTTACTAAATTATTCTTAAATTTATATGAAATATCAACATAGTTCTCCTACATTTATATAACAGTATAAATAATAAAGGATACTATTATTTTTGTTTTTATAATTAGAAATCCAATTTTTTATAAATTCGAATCAAAACAAACCTATCTTATCATAGAAATTAAAACGATCGAAATAAGAAATGACTATTTGGCTCAAAAAAATTAAATTTAAAATCTCGCTGCAACGCGCGGGTCTAACAATACTTGTTACATATACATATACATATTACATATACATATTACATATCATATTTGCATGGAATTTTATATTATTAAAATAGTATTTATCACTAACATTAACTATATGTTTAGTAATATCTTATATATTATTGTTCCTAATTATAATATATTATTCGCAATAAATGCATTTTATTTTCCATTGGTTTAAACTTTATTAATCGATTTTTACTTTGTCCTAACAATGAGTAATTAAACCAGTATTATTTGGGTTAGAAAGGAAAAATGATTATTATGAGATATTGTAAAGATTTCCCCTTTTTGGGTTAGAAATTAACAAAAAGAGCACAACGGGATTGTTTGAACAATGTGACGTGGTTAGATATTATTGGTAGAAACTGAAAACGGGATTTTGTTATATTAATGAACAGTAATGGTGTATCATAATTGTATATATAAGAAAATTAAATAAAATTTGAAAAAAATAAACATATTATTTTTTATTAAAGATATACTTGCTTAATACTTTTAAAAGGATTATTTAAATTATGCAAACCAGGTTGATTGTTATTTTCTACATTGAGTTAGAGTATTATTGAAGATTTTATTGTCAAGTTTAGGTTGGTTGGATCGAGTTAATGTCATCGTCCCAAACACTACTACATGTTTAGTTGGTCAAGTTAGCAAGTTCAAGAGTTTGGTAATACATGACACAATTTTCAAAAAATTAATTTTTTTTTTATAATTTGATAGACATAGTTTGTAAAATAAGATAAATTTAGTATGACATATTTATTAATATAACTTACGCAAAATGTAAATAAAAATTCACAGAAACGTGCAGACCATTATTACACTTGTTTGTTTCAAGTCACATATAAATCGGACTTACTCGAACCAATAAAGAATTATTTCTTTAAGGCTAAAATGTATTTTAACACACTGAACTTGGCTGACTGGGTAATCAACTACCCTGAAATATTAAAGGTGCAGCATGATACCCTGAACTTGACAAAATGGTCGATTTAGTAACTTAACTCACTAATTTGGCTTCGTTTCCTCACGAGATTTGCTTCTAATATCAATATATTGAGATGAACGATTATTTTTTAGTCCATCAAAAGCTCCAACGAAAGTAAGTTAAGCGAGAAAACATGATCAAATTAAATGACTCAGGTACTAAATCGACCATTTTAACAAGTTCATGGTACCATGTCGCACCTTTATTAGTTCAGAGTAGTAGAGGACCTAGTTAATCAAGTTCAGGGTAATAAAATACATTTTGACCTTTTAATTTAGATAACTATAACTAAAAATAAAGTAGTATAATTATCCACTAATTTGTACAAAGGGTTTTGTTAATGACAGCCCTTAGGAATGTCATTAAGCGGTAGTTATGTGCATAAATTGTTTATACTTTTATTAGTGGGGGTTGATTCTTAAAATGCAGGGGGAGGTTATTGATTATTGTACAAGCTTTTAATGCATGTCTTGACGTCTTATTGACAGCCATTAGGGCTGTCATTATCATTTTCCTAAAATAGTTCAGGGTAGTAGAGGACCTAGTTAATCAAATTTAGGGTATTAAAATACATTTTAACTTTTTAATTTAGATAACTATAACTAAAAATAAAGTAGTATAATTATCCCACTAATTTGTACAAATATCCATTTAGTTTTGTTAAATTCCGTATGATTTTTTGCTATTGACGTAAAATTTCCCTAAATTTAATGAGGTTTCATAATGAAATTCTTGCGTGTATGAATGTCATTCCAAATAAAGTAAAATAGAAAACGTGACTCACTTCTCCAATGCACGTGTCTCTCTTCAACCTAACATTCCCCCATCCATTTTCAAACCCGCATTACATTCATCATCGTTTACAATTATTACGCCATCCCTAGTCCCTCCGATGGTTTCATTATTTTTCTTTAACAACACATAAGTAGCAACATTTTACATCTTACAACAATATCATTAAGCAACAAGTCTTTGAGTATTAATGTCATTACTTTATATACTAATTTTGTTAAATAAAACTTACATAAGAACTATTTAAATTTGATTTAAAATATGGTGATCAGACCATAGCCAACGACTTCGTTAGTTGATCCGCTTCGTTAGTTGTGGCAAGATCAAACCATTGGCACGAAACAATGAGTTGCCCCGCCACTTTGCCTTCCGCCAGTGTGAAGACGAGTGTGAGCTGTGTTTCTGAGTTTGTGGGTGGGTCCAAATGGGTGTTTTGCGTGTGTGTTTTTTGTAATAGTGGGTCCCAAAAAATTATAGGGAAGAGGTATTATTGGCATGGGTACATTAGTTTCATGTCGGTTGGAGGGTGAGCTGATGTGGCGCTGATTTGACAATAACTGACGGTATCAATTTGTGTAACGGTTGAGAGTGGCCTCATAACATATGTTAAAATTAAAGGTGGAGACTCGAGAAAAAGAATAAGCGGGAGATGATATCCCTATGTTCAAATACATGCCATTATCAGAATCTAACCGTATTTACCCAAATAATTTTACATATTTCTTCATTCACTTTTTGCATCCTCTAAAATTATAAAATATTTTGTTGAAAATATGTAAGCATTTACTAATTTCGTTAGTGTCATCCTGTAACTGTGAATGTAAACAACTAGGAGCTAAATTAAAGAAGACAAAGAATCGGTCTTGAAACCTACATTTGGAAAAGATGCCAAAAGATACAGAAGAATTTTAATGTCTATAATTTAATTTTTGATCATAAGTGTCATAGAAATGTTATTTAGGGGGTGCTTGGTTCAAATTAAGTAATGAGAAAGATAATGGCAAAGGGAATACTAATGAATGCACTGAGCATTCTTTAGTATTCCTTACCCATTGAGATTGCTTGGGTCATACATACATATATATATGAATATTATATATGTCTATGTATATATGTATTATTGTATGTATGTGTGTGTGTATGTATGTATGTATGTATGTATGTATGTATGTATGTATGTATGTATGTATGTATGAATGTGTGTGTATGTATGTATGTATGAATGTGTGTGTGTATGTATGTATGTATGCATGTGTGTGTATGTATGTATGCCTGTGTATGTATGTATGTATGTATGTATGTATGTATGTATGTATGTATGTATGTATGTATGTATGTATGTATGTATGTATGTATGTATGTATGTATGTATGTATGTATGTATGTGTGTGTATGCAGGGGCGGTACCAGACAAATTTTTAAAGGTGGGCAAAATTTTGGAGTGCAAGTCAAGTTTTTTGAATGAGGTTTTATTTAAAGTCAAATCATAAACCAAATCAAATCAATTCTAGTTTGAAAAAAATCTAAACGTAAACTAAAATAGTCAAAATTAAAATTCACGTGTTAGTTAATTCAAAAATAAAAATTCTAAAATTTAATACAAAAAATATATTACAATTTTTTATAGTGGTAGATCTCGTATACACAGTTTATGTTCTTAACTCATATTCGTATTCAGTTTTGTTATAACGTTCAAGTAAGTTTTTAAAGTGTTCATATATAGATGATATGGACTGATATGCAGGGGCGGTACCAGACAAAATTTTAAAGGTGGGCAAAATTTTGGAGTGCAAGTCAGGTTCTTTGAATGAGGTTTTATTTAAAGTCAAATCATAAACCGAATCAAATAAATTATAGTTTGAAGAAAGTCTAAACGTAAACTAAATTAGTCAAAATTAAAATTCACGTGTTAGTTAATTCGAAAATATAAATTCTAAAATTTAATACAAAAAATAGATTACAATTTTTTATAGGGGTAGATCTCGTATACACAGTTTATGTTTTTAACTCATATTCGTATTCAGTTTTGTTATAACGTTCAAGTAAGTTTTTTAAGTGTCCATATATAGATGATGTGGACTGATGTGTCACTATATATAATATACTCCCTCCATGCCTTAATAAAGTTCTCATTTCTATCAAAATATTTGTCCCAAAATAAAGTTCCCATTTCTCAAATTGGAGGGACCCACTCAATAAAATAATATTATTACCATATACTTCACCACTAACTTATCTTTTAAAAATACTTTATCTCTCCAAAATAACCTTATATTTTAATCAAATTTATTACCAAAACCTCACCACTAAGTAACTCCTAAAAACTTGTGCCCAATTGAAATGAGAACTTTATTAAGGGACGGAGGGAGTATGTGTGATCAAATAATTGATAAGCATAATATTTTTAAACCAATAAACATAGGGGAAAATAAATCAAAAGAAAATAAAATTTTAATAGGAAACAAAGTAAAAGAAACGTTAAAACGGGAAAGAAAAAAAAGATTTAAAAAAACATATATGCATATGAAAGGGATTAAACTAAATGTTATATGTCTTAAGATACATGAGTTAGTCACTGAGTTAATATATGACGTGTATTAGTTATCGCTCATATATTATGTATATTTGGATGAACCAAGCCAAAAAATAAGCCGACCCCTAAAAAATTTATACTAATAGGAAACATTTTGGGGTGGGCAGATGCCCACCCTGCCCACCCATTGGTGCCGCCCTTGTATGTGTTTGTATGTATGTATGTATGTGTATTTATGTATGTATGCATGTATGTATGTATTATGTATGTATGTACGTATGCATGTATGTGTATGTATGTTTGTGTATGTGTGCATGTATGTATATGTCACTAGTACAGAAAAGGTTTGAAGGTGCGCGCCAAAAAACCTTAATACTGCGGTGGCCGCAGTAACAAATCATATTCGCACAATAAGATAAACAGCCGCCCCAAAAAACATATTAGTTGGAGCGGTCCCTAAGAAACCGCTGTAAAATAAACATTTGTTGGGGCGGTTGTTCTAGCACCGCCGTAACATATCTTTTTGATAGGGCGGTTGACGAAACCCCGCACCTATATTATAACTATTAGTGCGGACGTATGAACCCCGCAGTTACAAAACCATTTGGTGGTGCGGACTTCGCATCTTCATCTAAACTATTAATTTATTCAAAAAATAAAGTCCTTCAATTCACAAACGTTGTTCAAGTTTTATATAGTAATTAAACGTTTTCAATCTTGTGCAAGTAATTAAATGTTTTCATTAAATAGTAATTAATTCCGGTTCAATTCGAATTAAGAAGAAATAAAACGTTTTCATTCCCATGGAAGATCAGTTACAACCTAACGACAAACAACACCAAACCAAATCTAACATACATGGCAATCAAAGAAGAGAAACAGTGAACGTAAGCCCATTACCATTGTTTTTTTCCTAAACATCAAGGGTGAACTTCACATTTTGGTTCCTTTGGATGCCATTCCTCTTTCTGAACTCAACAAAATCACCACATAGAGTCATATGGTCCATAAAACAAACACTCCTTCTTCGATCACCGTGGATTTTCAAATCATAAACTTTGCTGAGGACATCAGGATTTTCTACTAAAACAAGAGGAGGCTCATTCCAAAGGCGGTGATCCCGGACAAATTTTGCTGGAATAGTCTAAAACAAAAATAAATTAATTACTTTATACAATTAAATGTACTTATTAACAAGATACATACAATTCTTTTTTTTTTATGGAGGAACGCCATTCTATAATGAAGAAATCGGGTGGGACTTCATCGGGAACTGCATGTGGGACTTCTTCATACGGGTAATATACAAATTCATGATGTGGAACTTCATCGTGTGGGACATCATCATCGTGTGGAACTTCCTGTGGTAATTCTTGATCAACACTAAAATCACTAATGTTGTAAAAGCAAGTATCTAAAATGCTAACTGCATGCGTTATATATATATATATATACAACTGATTTTGGCGGGAGTAGAAGTTTTGGCGCGCATCATAAAAGAACCGCACCTCCAAATTGTCATTTTGATAACTGCTGCAGCATCATCAAGATTCACTTACGTACACGAACTATATTTGTTCTAGTTGGCATGTGAATCTTGATGATGCCCCAACAGTTAGCAATGACATTTAACATCTTCATATATTTGGAAAAATATACTTGAGAAATGGTAATTACAATCAAATTTATATAGCGAAAAATTAATTACGATTGTAAATTTTTTCAACCAAAACAATCATAACGTATATTGGAGAATCTCGAGAAATATTTGATTCCCCGCGCAGTCTAATCTAGCTACTGCGCGCATGGATAAACATCAAGAAAAAAAACATTTTTGGAGCGGTTTATCTATTTTTTGGAGCGGTTTATCTATTTTTTGGAGCGGTTTTCTAGTGCTTTAATTCAATATCAACTACAAACTAACTAATATTTATTCCATGCATTAAGTTTGCTATCAACCCCCATCACTTACTTTTGATCACGATGAGTTCATCAAATCGAGAAACGCATGTTATTGTGTCCATTGACGATGAGATTGACGATTTTCAAAGTGATGATCCACTATTAGTGAGTCATTACTTCGCAGTCAAATGGAAGGAAGAAATAACAAACACAATTGTATGTAGCTATAAATTTTGATTTTTTCTTGTATATTATTGATAACAAAATATTATATAACAAAATTGCATGTTAATCTTGATGAAATTTTATTTTGTTGATCTTTTCAGATGGTACCGGCAAAGCTCGTGAAGGATCACGATCTTTACCGTTATAGAAAATGTTGCTTGGATAATGGAGATCGATTTTATAAACGCTTCGACATGACAAACCTTGGTGATCGATACAGGGCCATAGTGGAAAAACCTTTAGAACCTATGACCATTCATGGGGATTTTGTGGATTTCAAGCAGAGTTTGGGAATAAGAAACAACCAATGGGTTTGTTTCACGATTGATCTGGAGAAGAAGAACGGTGGTCTAGGGTTGTGGTTCAACGTTCGTCTGTTTTAAGTGTTGGTTTTCATTGTTTTCTAATATTTCTTGTCTGTAATCGTTGTGTTAATTTCCTTTTAACACAATATTTGGTTTCTCTTTAATTTGTTTATTTTCATGAACATATGTATGCATGGGCTGTTTCAACAAATTAATTATATTCATGCCATTTTATTTCATTTTCTTTTCAGTTTAATTAATTAATTGGCAAACAAAACACAAATTTCATAAAAATACAACGATGCATGTTGAATTCAAAACCAAAATGTAACAAACTATTACAAATAAACCCAAAACAAGGACAACATATATAAACACAAAGCTAACAAAGATGCATGCATATATATATGTTGAATTCAGAGAAGAGTAACTTTGAAGATAACTCCAACACCATTGTTTTTTGCTTCGAGATCAAGGGTGAACATGACATGTTGGTTCGTGCGGATGCCCATCTTCTGCTTGAAGTCGACCATATCACCATTGATAGTCATATGGTCTATAAAACGAACATTGGACCTCCTTCGATCACCGTGGCGTTGTAAATTGAAAACTTTACCGTCTGGGGGACTCATCTCATGGTTTTCCAAAGCACACAAATGACGCTCATCCCAAAGTTGGTGATCCCTAACAAATTTTGCTGGAATAGTCTGATGAATGAAATGAAAATTAAATTTATACTACAAATTATAATAGCAAGAAATTATTAAATAGAAAAATCATACAATTTTTTTTTGTGATGGACGCACACCATTTTACGATTAAGAAATTATTAACTTGTACTTCGTGATCCACCAATATGCAGACTAGAACTCGTATTAGAAACTTTCAAAAGATCGATTAATCTTACTCTAAAAAGTTTTTCTTTGAAACGTACGTTCTTGTAGGTTTAAAAATGCATGAAACATTTTTTGATATACTACTATTTTTGGCGGGATTGTTGGGGATTTGGCGCGCATCACAACTGTACAACCGCATCTCCAAACAAGTAAATAGTCATGTATATTTTACAATCTCAAGAAAATATTTGATTCTCCTGCAACACTGCCATTGATGTGGTAAAAATCGAGGAAAAAGATTTGTTGTTGCGGTTTCCGTATTTGTTAATGCGGTTATGAGGATAAGTTTAAAAAGTAGCTGCTACACTAGCTGTAACTTCTATCCAACTTGATATGCATATTTACTCGATGCATTTAATTTAAATCCAAAAATAGTAATTGTGGTTTTCTGTATTTGTTATAGCGGTTTCAACAAAACCGCTCCAACAAATAAAATATCAACCGCTTGAATTCCAGATGACAGTCAATTTTCCCTCTTCATCAATTTCGACGCCCTTGGTTATTATATATAGTTAACCAGTATTATTCTAAAATGTAGTTACAAGAAAATTATTAATCAATCACCTTTTTTGGTTATTAACGTCATGAGTTCCCAAAACGAAAATCTTCCACAAGAGATTATTAATTACTTTGCTGTGAAATTGACCTCGCAAGTTATACAACGGAGGGAAATTGTATGCATTCTATATTGTGGTTCTTTTTTCTTTCTGTTTACTGTTTATGATTATGAAATATTTTTTTAATTTCTTAATTTCAGACTATACCAGCAAAGCTGGTTCAGGATCTCAAACTCTTCAACTATGGCACATGTTGTGTCTTCGAGATGGGAGAGATGAGTTCAAGGTTCGTGTTGGTTGATACCCTTCGTAATCGGAAGAAACCAATCGAAGAAAGACCCTATGGCCCGATCACCATTCACGGGGATTTTGACCAGTTGAGAATGAAATGGGGCATCCATTGGAACCAATGGGTTGTTTTCACCATTGATCTTGAGAAAATGAAGCCTGGAGGCCGAGTTTACATGAAAGTATCTTTGTTTTAATTAGTTTTTGGTTTGTTAATTTTGTGACTTTTTAATTTTCCCTTGTAATGCATGCCCGTTTGTTAATATTATCTAAAGTATTTTTAGTTAACCATTGGTCCCATATTTGTTAATATTATCTATTTTTAGCTAACCATTGGTTCCATATTTTTAGTTAACCCTTGTAATTAATGCACGCCCGTTTTTTAGTTAATATTATCTATTTCTTGGAGCGGTTGAACCGCACTTTAAACTCTATTTGGAGCGGTGCAACCGCATCTTTTAAACCATAAATAATGGATATTTTTATTTGTTACAGCAGTTATTTTGTGTTGGAGCGGTTGAACCGCTCCTATTTATGTTTTTTTTTGAATGTTTAATACACAACGGTTACTTTTTGAAATAGTCATCTTTCTTCTTCGTTGAGACTCTGTGTTCGTTCTGCTACTCATTTAAGGTAATTTCGTTTATTATTAAGTTGTCTTTTACAATATATCTCACTTTAAGCTCAGAAATGTTATTATGCCAAAATAGTTCCAAAATAGACATATTACATTCGATAACTAGAGAATACATCGGATTTAGACAAACATTGCATATGCTATGAAAACTATGCAAATCCCTATCAAATACAGCTTCATTTTCCTTATCTTTAGGTCACGTTCCATTAGTTCCATTTCGAGATTGTTCTTCGATTCTAGTAATCCTGGAATGATTTGTGTAGATCTTTCACACATCGCCGGATCACGCCACCCAAAAAAATTACATTTTGAACGTCCCTAAAAAGAAAACCAATAATTTGAACTTTAAATTAATGTTTAATATTAAACTCGATCTGTGACGGATCGAACTTACCATTGTTGAACATGAGTAAAACCTTCTGCCAGGGTTTTTGGTTGTCCATGAAGTACGGATCACAGCTTCTTTCCCACACCAACAGAAAACCATTTTCAAATGAAATTAAACCTTTAATTGTTCGGGCTAGATTTATAAGATGACACATGAAAGAGTTAATTACTTAAATGGCCTCAGACCAATTTTATTTGCTTACTTTAATATTTAATTTGATATATTTTAGTTTTTAATGTAATTGACGATTTTAATTTTATTTATCGTTTAGATGGATCGCGATTATTTGATGTACAAAGTTTCACGTGGTTCTCCTGAATTTGTCAAGGGTGTTGGATATTTTCTTAAGATTGCCGATTCTAATCGTTATAAGAACGCAAATCGTAAGATTTTTTTGTCCTTGCAACGTTTGTAAAAACTTTAAAAGTTTTACCGATACTGCGGATATTGAGATCCATTTGTTTCGACATGGTTTTTTGCATAATTACACTTGTTGGTCAAGGCATGGAGAATCAATACTTGATTGGAACACATCTTCGAGCAATTTAAATAGTAGTGATCAATATACAACAACATTGAACAATGATTCAAACAACGATGATGATGATGATCAATACAATTCAAACGACCGTTTCGATGAGAGTTTTAATGATCACTTGGATACTAATATGGGTGGTGTTGATGAACAAGATGAATTACATCGCCTATTTGATGAAGCACAAACACCGTTATATAAAGGATCTAAATTAATGAAACTTGATGCTGTGTTGAAGTTAATTAACTTAAAGATGAAAAATGGATGGAGTGATAAAAGTTTTACAACTCTATTAGAGCTTTTACGCGAGTTGCTTCCGGAAGATAATGAATTACCAATTTCGACATATCAAGCAAAAAAATTAATGTGTTCAATGGGTTCGGAAGTAGAAAGAATACATGCATGTCCCAATAATTGTATGTTGTTTCGGAATGAGTTCGCAAATCTCCATAATTGTCCTCATTGCAAGGCATCGAGGTATAAACGGAAAAATGATTCGGATGAAGTTGACGATGATGTGACAAAAAATGGACCACCGGCTAAAATGTTGTGGTATCTCCCTATTATACCAAGACTAAAAAGGTTATTTTCAAAAGAGAAAGAAGCAAAGTTACTTCGTTGGCATTCGGAAGAACGTGTAATTGATGGCAAAATCAGACATGTTGCGGATTCACCGCAATGGAGAAACATTGATAGAAAGTATTTTGAGTTTGGAAACGAGATTAGAAACATACGGTTTGGGCTTAGTTCGGATGGGATAAATCCTTTCGGGAACATGAGTAGTCGTCATTGTACGTGGCCGGTTCTTTTATGCATTTACAATCTCCCACCGTGGTTATGCATGAAACGGAAATACATTATGATGTCGTTGTTGATTCAGGGTCCGAAACAACCAGGTAATGATATTGATGTTTATTTGTCTCCTTTAATTGATGACTTAAAAACTCTTTGGAGTTCGGGTGTAGACGTATATGATGCTTACAAAAGAGAACACTTTAAATTGCAGGCCATGGTTTTTTGTACTACAAATGACTTTCCAGCATACGGTAACTTGTCAGGATACAAAACGAAGGGTAAGAAAGCTTGTCCTGTTTGTGAAGAAGGGACAAGCTCGGTGTGGTTAAGAAATTGCAAAAAAACTGTATACATGGGGCATCGAAGATTCCTTCCTAAGAGCCACCATATCAGGAAGATGACGATTGAGTTTGACGGAACAGTAGAGGTCAGAACAGTGAGGACACGACTTGATGCATTTTCTCGAGTTGAAAATATTAATGTTGTGTTGGGTAAGAGATTTCGTATTGATAATGAGGCCATATGGAAAAAAAAAAAAGTCAATCTTTTTTCAATTGCCTTACTGGAGATATTTAGATGTTAGAAATTGCTTTGATGTTATGCACATTGAAAAAAACGTATGTGAGAGCTTGATAGGCTTATTATTGGATATTAAGTATAAAACTAAAGATGGAGTTAAGGTTCGTAATGACATGGTCGAGATAGGAATACGTAAAGATCTTGCTCCCGAACAACGCGGAAATCGTACTTATCTGCCACCTGCATGTTATAATACATCGAAGGAAGAAAAAAGAAAGTTTTGTCAATGTTTGCATGATATTAAGGTTCTATCAACATATTCAGCAAACATTAAAAGATTTGTGTCGATGAAAGACTATAAATTGCTTGGGATGAAGTCTCATGATTGTCATGTTTTGATGACACATATGATTCCTATCGCAATTTGTGGAATTTTACAAGTTGATATCCGTCATACAATCACAAAACTTTGTTTGTTTTTTAATAAGATTCACTCAAAAGTTATTAATGTGGAAGATCTGGACAAATGGGAGAAAGACGTTGCGGTTATCCTTTGTGAATTAGAGATGCACTTTCCACCTTCATTTTTTGATGTAATCGTTCACCTAGTCTCTCATATCGTACAAGAGATTAAGGCTTGTGGTCCTGTATTTCTACGATACATGTACCCTTTTGAAAGATACATGGGTATACTAAAAGGTTATGTAAGAAACCGTAATCGACCTGAGGGCACTATTATTGAAGGATATACTTCTGAAGAAGTGGTCGAGTTCTGTCAAGGTATTCTAAGATATTATAGTATAAACATATTAATATATTATATAATATATGTATAAACATATTATAGTTGACTAATTGTTACGTTACACATATTTTTGGTTCACGTACAGGATATATGGAAGGTGTTGAAAGTGTTGGCGTTCCAAAAACTCGTCATTCAGGTCGACTTGACGGAAAGGGAGGAGTTGGTTTCAAAATAAAAATTCCACCTCGTGAAGATTTACAACTTGCTCATTTAGTAGTATTAAAACACATGACATGCCTTACTCCATTGCTTGATGAACATATGGATATTTTAAAGTCGACCTTCCCCGGTAAAGATGAAATGTGGTATATACAGAATCAGAACAAGGAATTAGCAAGGTGGTTGAGAGAGAGGGTAACAAGGGACGACGTTGAAGACACAGTACGAAGTTTGGGAGTAGGAGCAGATGTTAGAGTAAAATCTTACCAAGGATACGACATTAACGGCTATACATTTTACACCATCGATCAAGATAGAAAAAGTACAATGCAGAACAGTGGAGTCACAATGATAGCATCAACGACCGAATTCGATAGACGTGATCATGATACATTGATAAGAATAGCAAAAGATTCTTATTACGGTGTGATACAAGAAATAGGGGAATTGAAGTATGGTGATTTCATAATTCCAGTATTCAAGTTTAAATGGGTGAATAACCGTGGTGTTCTAGTTGATGAATATGGTTTCACACTTGTGGACCTTGAAACTAATGGATATAAATCCGAACCATTCGTTCTCGCAAAACATGTTTCACAAGTTTTTTTCGTTCAAGATCCGAGCAAAGCAAGATACCACATTGTTCTACAGGGTAAAAGACGTATTCTCGGGGTTGACGATGTTGTAGACGAAGAAGAATACGATCACTTTGATGACCTACCACCATTTTCGGTTGGTATCGATCCCGGTAATTTTGAAGACATGAATAGAACGACATATGTTAGAAATGATTTAGAAGGAACATATGTTTAATACATTTATTGTCTAACTTAAGATATAATATTGTTTATAGTTATATTTTTAATCACACGTTAATTGTCTTGTAACACAATGATGTTTATTTTAATGCACGTTTTTTTCAGTTCTAAAAACGAAACTGAAAATAACCCGCTAAATCATATTAACTATTTGAAAATTTTCACCACAACCGCTCCAACAAAAAGGATCAACCGCTCCAACAAAAATAGGCACAACCGCCTTATATAAACAAAACCGCCCCAACAAAAAGTGAACACCGCCCCAACAAATCTGCACCGCTCTAACTAATCGGCACCGCACCTCTGTGGAAACCCGCTAAATGAAATATTTTATTCGAATCTTTTCATCTCCCGGGAAACTTCTCCAAAACACTAATTTCACAAAAACCTTAATCACTTTCTTCAAAAAAACCCTTGCTGCATCTTCATCGGCGATTTTTTGGTCCTCTGCTAAACTCTTTGAAAATCTCATATTATCCCTTCTTTGGTTCATAGTTTACACACCCCGACCTATGAACACGGTAAATTTCATACATTTCTGTTGTAATAGCTCATAGTTTACTCAATCCTTTACATTTCATTGTTTTCTGTTGCATTGTAGTTTAGACATGGAAAAACAACCGAACCGTAGAAGACGCAGAGGGGAACGTGGTGCTGCATAATTTTCCTAGAAGTACCCCGACGAGGTACTTAAAGTTGAGTTTGATGAGAACAACATCCCGCAGAATAGCAAGCTGATGTCGTGGTATGGTATGGAGGTTTGCCATAGAGTTAACATTACAACGCCTATGTGTAAAGTTAAAAAATAATTTTTTAAAGAACTGTGGTTGGAAGCCAAGGTAGGGAATGAATTTAGTTGTGTTGTTTGTAATTTTTAGTTATTTTATTACAAATATTATATGCATTTCTTTTGTATTGAGTTGTAGAGGCTGTGGAACATCGAAAACGATAATGCGGAAGAATTTATGCGGAAGAAAGCAATAAAACTTGGAACAAATTTTAGGTCTAGACTAGTAAAAGATTATGTTCTTACACAACAGAATCCTTGTGGAAAGTATTCGTTTATTGAGCCAGAGGATTGGGATGCATTTATTTTACAAAAAAACACCCCAGAATTTATGGTAGGTTTGCACTTATTTACCTTGAGTTTGATATACATGTTATGATTAACATATTATTAATTTGTGAATCAAAAAAGTGAGAAAGCACAAGCAAGCAATTCTAAGAGGAAATTTATAACCCGCTTGGGTCGAAGCGGCTGGGGCGGTTTAAAAAAGAAAGAAAAGACCGTTTGGGCTCAACTTTTAGAAAAACACGATTTTCTTGGTGAGATTCAAAATGATCGTTCAAGGCGATTTTTGATGGGTAGTTCGATAAAGGATCAAGAAGGAAAGCCTGAACTTCCAAAGGAAGCGATTGTTGCTTTCAGGCGTTTGGTAAACTAAATATTAATTTAATTGAGGAATTATATCTTATTGGTAACAAATATTATTTGTAGCTTGAGGAGGAAATAAAGATGATCAAGGATGGGACTTATTTTTAGAATAAAGAAGATCCTTTAATTCGGGTTTTTGGACGTGAGCACGGGGGACGATCCCGTACGGTAGCCGAGATAATTGGATATACTAAGGTTCACGGAGGCTTAATAAGAAATGTGGACCAACTGAGGCTTACAAGCTCGGTCAACCATGCATCATCATGTGGGTTTCATGGAACGGCTACCCACTATCCACCAATTGAGGTAATGGTACTATTTATTATTTTTATTGTTTTACCTTATAATTTTATTTGGTTTGCAGGGCATGACACCATGTGAGGTACAAGTTAGGGTGGCTGATAGTGATTTTCTCACAGTTGGTTCTGGTACTGCATGGCCAGCTTCCGAACAAGACAAGGAAGGTTGTGCCAGAGTCCAAGTAGAGCAGGTCGTGACATCATTCTTGGAGTTGCTCGTTCATCCTTCAACAAGAACACATTCAATTGATACGGTCGAGAAGACTTATCTTAAGTTTGTACAGTGGCCACGATATGCATTAAAGGTATATTTTAGTATTAGATTATAATATATATTTTTGTATGTTTTTAACAAGAATAAATGTTTTAGCTTAAATCGGGTAACCAACATGCTGTTGAAAACCAAAATGTTGAAAACCCATATATCCCTGAAATGGCCTCGAGAGAATCCTCTCCACTGATGGACTCGGCAAATTCATATCATCCGAATTGTGATTTTTTTGAGGAAAATCTTCCCGACCAAAATTTAGTTGATCCTCCCCATGGATCTTTTACACATATGGTTAGTCTTCTAAACCTTTACATATGATTTTAATGATTTTTAATTACTAATGTTTTTACCATGGATCTGTTTTTAGCTTACAGCTATGGGAGGGCCACTTTTATTCCCAACCGACAATGCAGCCCCAACCACACACATCCCGGTCACTGCAACCGTCACTGCAGCCCCAACCGTTAATGATCCGGTCAATGCAGCCCCAACCATTAATGATCCGGTCAATGCAGCCCGAACCCTTAATGATCCGGTCACTGCAGCCGTCACTGCAGCCTCAACGAGTAAAGTAGCAGAAGATCCCATTCCGGATAATGTTGAGCCTGGAGATGTGGAGATGATAGCAGAAGAAGATGATCCCATTCCGGATTTTGTTGATCCTGAAGATTTGATGATGACGACTAAAGTAGCAAAAGAATATCCCGCTTTTCATGAAATGATCCATAGATTCCTCAAAAAAAGAACTTATGTTCAGTTTTCTTCACCTCAAACTATGTATCCTAAGATTGTCAAAGAAGCCCTCACGATACCTGAGCTTTGCAATGTAGCATGTTTGGGTGAAGCTGACTGTTGCATGTTACATATTGCTTCAATGTAAGTTGATATTATTTGTTTAATACTTTGGATATAATTTAATTTACGAACCATGTCTGTGCTAATATTTTTAAGGTATTTCTATGACTATCCGGCTAATTATGAATGTGGTTTTTTAAATCCTTGGTTAATTGGTGAGTCAGAATGTCAAAAGCCCGAAATGAAGAGACATATCACAGAAGTTTTCAGGCATCAACAACACCGAACATACATTCTTGCACCTTATATACAAAAGTATTTTTTAATTTTCAATTATATCTTTAAGTCTTTAATATTAACTGTATTTTTAAGTATTTGTGTATATTTGCAGTCGTCACTGGGTCCTCTTTATCATTTGTCCTAAAACCAATGAAATCTACATTATCGATTATTTGCCCCGATCTGTTAAAAAAGATTACTACCTCTTTGTTAGAGTAATCGAACAAATGTTCCCTCGTAGATTTCAATGGAAATCTTCAAAGGTATGTATTCAATTACCACTTTTGATAAACTTAGTTTTAACATAATTAATTACAGTGCAACAAACAACAGGGGAGCTGGTAATGTGGTTATATTGTGATTCAGCATATTCAGGATTTTGTAGAGTATATTCATCATAATTTTTCTGATTTCGTAAGTGTTTATTATAGTTCTATTATAATTTTTTGAAAGGGTAACAAACTGACTAATTATCTGTATTTTCAGATTTGGGGAGAGGATAAAGTTGTAACAAAACAAGATATTGAGGGACAAATGGCAAAGTTGATTCCAAGAATATTTAATTGGCATAAGGTTAGATCATGATTTGAAAAATTAACTCGAACACTTTGTAAAGCTTTGGCTGTAAATTTTTTGGGCTACTTTTATACAGTGAGAATGTCAAAGATGACTCTGACAAACAAAACAATTTTATTCCAGTTTTTGGGTATATTGTGTTGTTATATATATATATATATATATATATATATATATATATATATATATATATATATATATATATATATATATATATATATATATATATATATATATATTACATTATTATATAGATTCAGATATTGTGGATTATTTTTTTTGTTAATATTGAAATGAAATAGAGCGGTTCTATAATATTTGTACGATTTATAAATAGGGCGGTGGAAACACTAGGGTGCGATATACTAATAAAGCGGTGTATATATTAGGGTGCGATATACTAATAGAGCGGTGAAAATGTTAGAGTGCGTTTTATAAAAGGGCGGTGAATATATTAGGGTGCGATATATTAATAGGGCGGTGTTCCTTTTTATAGGGCGATGAGTTTAATAGGGCGGTGTTCCTTTTTATAGGACGGTGTGTTTAATAGGGCGGTGTTCCTTTTTATAGGGCGGTGTGTTTAATAGGGCGGTGTTCCTTTTTATAGGGCGGTGTGTTTAATAGGGCGGTGTTCCTTTTTATAGGGCGGTGTGTTTAATAGGGCGGTGTTCCTTTTTATAGGGCGGTGTGTTTAATAGGGCGGGTCTTTTATTTGATAATGCGCACATATTCGGTACGCTTTAGAAACCGCAGCTTCTTATGTATTTACCCGCACCTTCAGAGGTTTTCTGTACTAGTGTGTGTGTATGTATGTTTATGTATGTGTATATGTGTATATTTGTCAATTTAGTGAGTAATGGAGTATTATCTAGTAGTGGGTAATCATTCATTGCATAGTTATTAATCAAGCACTATTATTCATTACCATTATCATTCCCCACCTTTTAATACCCCCAACCAAGCACACCCTTAGTTTGAACCAAGCGCCCCTTAGTATTTGATTGCTTGTTTCGGTTTCAAGATTCAAATTGTTATATTGGTTTCCAAATACTATTTGAGACAACCAATTAACTAAAATGACAGCCCACTTTAGTATTTATGAAAAGCGTAACACAATCGTTCTTATATATATTACTTAATGATGAAGATGTTATAAATACGTAAGAAAACAAAACAAAACATACTGATATTGTATACAATTGAACTTTATAAAATAGTGGCAGAATCCATTTGAAAATGGGATGTAAAGCATCTAACAAAGATGAGATTGCAAGTGGGGACATGATAATATCAGTCCACCAAATCCAAGCAAACATAAAAAGAGTTTGGCAAAATGGTCCAAAGTGTAAACGGTCCCTACGGTTTTTTCTTTAAAACATGTATTATAACCTATACATATCGGGGAGAAATGGGATGTCATTTTAGAGCTCCAACTGCTGTTTGTACTATTTCATTGAATATTTTTAATTTACATAATTACTTAGTGATAAGGATTATTTGAATAACTTTTTTAAAACATCTGTTATAACCAATACACATCGGGGAGAAAGGGGATGTCGTTTTAGAGCTTCAATTGCTGTTTTTACAATTTTATTGAATATTTTTAATTTACATAATTGCTTAGTGGTAAGGATTGTTAATAAATCTCTATATGATATTGTGTTCAATCTCAATCTAAAATAAATAAATAACTAAAATAGGGGAAAACGCATAAAATGGTAATAATTGGATTGAAAGTTTATTAATATATTTTGTTTTGATTATTAAAGAGTAACAAAATGTTATAAAAATTTATAAAAAGATTGTCTACTTTTGTATTGACCACTAAATGTCTAAATGGTAGCCAACTTCTATAAAAATTTATAAAGAATATCTACTTTTATTATGATTACTACAAGGTAATCAACTTTCATATACAATTTCAAAAAAGAGAATATGTAACTTATAAGTGAGAATTTCATGGATTATAGCACATATTAGTCAAATAATACATCATTATATCACTTGTCTGAGTGTGAAGCTGAGGTGGGTGCGGTAGAAAATCACTCAAACGAAGATTTGCCAATAATGATGACTATAAAGGTTAACTTCAATGACCGTGTTAGTCCCGTGATAAGTGATTAGCTACACTTATGGGAATCTACTGATCAAATAAAAGTATGAACACTCAACAATAAATAAACTCTTCTTTATTTAATCAATAATGATTTAACAAAGTACAAGTAGCTGCGGAATAGCTAAGAACATAAATCTTAACTAAACTACTTGTGAGAGATAGACAATTACAAATACTGCCTAAGACAAGTATTGATTAACAATAATCAAACACAAGACCAGACACCTTTGTTACGTAGATTCAATTGATGAAACAAGTAACAAGAAGGTATCACAAGTTGTTCACACTTTGCACAAGAATGTTTGAGCTGAGAAAACTTTTGCAGAGTGAGAACATTGTTGGGTGTACACGTGTATTCGTCCATCAAGTCCTTTATTTATAGTGTTTGCAACGCGTAACAACTAAGGGATGTACAGATTTATCCACGTGTAAGAATCCTGTAGGAATTAAGGATATATCATGGGACGAGCACTACTAACGGAATTCTAACAGTACGTTCTGTCGTCTTGTGATCGCCAAGATCTTCTAGAAGATTTGCATAGGATTCCCTTTGTGGGCGACTCACGATCTTGTGTAATACTTGTGTCTTTCTGTGTCACTGAAGCTTCAGACGCTAAGAGGTGTTTCGGATGTCCATGAATATTTCAGGTACTCATGATTCATCGAGAAGTATTTGTCTTCAAGACTCAGTGTTATTCTCAAGTATACGCTAAACCTACTACGGCTATCTGAACTGTTGATCACTCTTTGATTCCGCACGAGGAACTGATCATTGTTTCTATGGTTGTTCAAATATCGCAGCCAAGTGTAGAGAATCAGAACGAATCAGTTTCTCAGCCACTCACAATCCGAAGAACTAATATTCAGATTGTCTTCTAACTATTGTCGGTTTGTCTTCATTAAATCCATTTCTATGGGGGTTGCTTTCAGCGACCCAACAATCTCCCCATATTTAATGTAGATAAATAGTTAGGCAACTCCCCCGAATGTGTGAAGGTTTTATAAGTAATCTTGAATGTTTTTCACACTTCATATGGATTCTTGACATACTTAGAAAATATTACATAAAATGATAATCTGAGAATTTTTCAGATCATACTTTAATTCATTGACTCATGTATTTTCTTTTGAGTTCTTTTAAATACACAATAAAGAGCAACTCACATATATCAAAAACAATATCATTGCAACTGCTATGATTCATTCATCGAGTTAAAAGTTTACATGGAAAATTTCAGTTACAAAATAACATAAATTACAATAAAAGAAAAACATCATTCTTCATTCTTTGGCTCGTGTGGAATAAACAGACTGCTCATATCTCCTTTCTTCTCTATCAGTAATGCAAAAATCATGTTCCTGTACTCCATATAGACTGGAGTGAATTGGATGGCTTTCAGATGGTTGAACTTCGCATTTCTTAGCTCAGTGATCCTCTGAAATCTCATTACCTGGTATGCATCTTTAAAGAAGAAGCCTTCTTCGGGTGATTTTATACATTTTCCCTCATTGGCTCAAGCCCCGATGGTAGAGATGTGTTCATACCTACCCAGTTTGGAAGCTCTCCTCTATCGATGAACATTTGAATTTCTTAAGCGGCAGAGGATCTTCTGGCCTTCTTTTTGGGCACGTTTTCAGCCTTTTAGGTTTCAAATTCCCTTTTCTTTGTGCAATTTTCCTTGACAGTATTATACCTGTCAATGAGTCTGAGCACCTCCTTGTGCACTTTTACTGATGCTTCACCATGAGTAAACTTGTGTTTTGCTAAGATTTCATTATATTCTTCAATGCTAAGTTCTTCAAGTTGCTCCGGCTTCAGAAAGTCAGACTTTTCAATGGGATCTCTGATTACTTCATTCTGTGTACCTCTTGATCTGGAGTAGGTGGTCTTAAGATTTACTATCGGTTCCTTCTTCATTCATATCTCCTTGGCATTCAGCCATTCTAGAACATCCTTTTTCTTCTCATTCAGTTGCTTAACAATTACTTGTTCTGCCATTCTTTGAGCCTTGTTAGTGGATGCCACAAGTTGATCTTCCTTAGCTATCATTTCAACATCTTTTCTGGATTGGACCACATTCATAGTTTCATACTTGTTGGATTTATGGGCACAGTTAATCAACCTATGATGTCACATCCATGCATATAGTACACTCAAGGGTCACACCGGTGAGTGCATGTAAATCGAGTAGTTATGCAATGATACTCGGAGAGGAATGATTTATAATAGTTATTATAAATCAGTAAGTATTAAGTTAAGATTAACTTATTACTAGATTAGTTTAACTAACTAATTAATACACGTATTTGTGTATTTACTAGTTGAGTAAATATATTGTAACATCCCGAGACCCGACCTAGAATATTTTATTACTTTTGGTACGTGATATTTTATTATTTATTATTTTATTATTTTATATGATTTTATTTGATTTAATTGAATTAATTGTATTTTTAACCATGGGGTTAAAAAGTAGTAAAATCGATATATTTAAATATTAAAATGATTTTTACATATTTGGGTTCACTTCTGAACCGGGGTTCTAAAAATATCTCCGTTGTTAAATTTGGAGTTAGTTAGGTCTAACTAAATTATCTGGGAACCTAATATTCTGTACTGTGTTTAAATGAATGTATATGTGTTTAGGGAGGGGTGTACGTGTTATGTGTTAAGGGCAGATGTCAATTTTGTCTCCCTCTTCTCTTCCTTGCCAGTTACACAACACACACACACACCACACTAACTTTTGAAGCTTTTTCCCCAAAATTGAAGATCAGACCTTCAAGTTCTTGCCTTCCTTGTGTAATTTTTGGATTCTAGAAGCTAGACTAAGTAAGTTCTCTCCTTCCTTGGCTAGGGTTTCATGTTCTTGATGTAGGGATGAACTAGGGTTCTTGAGCTAGTGGGTTTTGATGGAGTTCTTGATGAATCTGGCTTGTAATTCGAAATTGATGCATGATTTAGTGTCTAATTGAGTTCTTGCAAGTTTTATGTGTTGAATTGTTAGTTGTGTCTCATTTGGTGTAGCTTTCATGAAGCTCAATCCATGGTGTTCTAGGGAAAAAGATGGCTTTTTCCCTAATTTGATGAATTGGGTATTTTGGTGTTCTTGACGTTGTGTTAGGCTAATTATGCATGTTAGAATGGTAAATTGTTAATTATAAAGTTCACTAGTTACATGTTATGAAAATGCATAAAAGTTAGTAGTGTTTGGCTAGGATGAAATTTGGTATAAACTAGCTTAATTCATGAATTGTTGACTTTGGCCAAATCTATAGTTGACTTTAGTCTTGTGTGACTTGTGAACCTTAATTGTCAATTTCATGTCATTTATGTGCTAATTGTCTAATTGTGAAGTATAATTATGTTGGTTTAGGGCCTTGACCCGTTTGTTTGACAATTGGTGCAATTTGACCTAAATAAGGTCAAAGTTGGTGAAACTTGCAATTGGATGCAAGTAACTTGTTAGTTATGTAATTTTGATGTTGATTAAGTAGGATATCTTATTGGATGATGTTGTGTGTATCCCCGATTCATTATTCTTGTTTTTGACCCGTTTGGGCCTAAGGTGTAAATTAGTTGTAAAGCATAACGAACTAACTAGATGATAGTCTAGACTGTGGTAATTGATATGTGGAAATGCAGGTAATAAGTTGTAAGTTGTTGTTACAAAGATGTGGTCTTAAACTTATAGTACTTGTTACATAATTGATGATTTCGGATAACTAATTCGATATTCATTTTGTACAGGAAAAGGGAAGGAGCCTCAGTGATATAAGATTACTGAGCTCGGTACTAAAAAGGAAGCTAAGGTGAGTGGATTTAACCTTCTTCTTGTGTGATGTACAAAGGTTTTGGTATGGTAGACTTGTAGGAGAAAAATGCAGCATTTTGGCTTATCTGGAGGAGATAGTGGCGCTATCTCTAAGATAGCGGCGCTATCTCTAAGATAGCGGCGCTATCTGCTTCGTTTTGGAAAATTGGAACAGCGGCCCGATATAGCGTCTAGACTTGAGATAGCGGACGCTATCTTTTGGCAGATAGCGACGCTATCTTCGGATAGCGGCGCTATCTTCTGGAAGATAGCGATGCTATCTCGGATAGCGGCGCTATCTTGGCTGGTTTTGGGAAAAATTCATTTTTCTTGGTTTTTTTTAAATTTTCCAGTGGTACCATTAATTGTGGGATTGTTAATGGTAGTATGTGCACATGTTTTCTAGAGGTTAGCTATTAGTGGGTTTTGGCTAGGCTTCGTTACTATTGGATGGGGTGCTCGGACTCCTACGGATGTGTTCCCTCAGGGGGGACTACCGTACCAATAGTAAAGTAGCCATCGGTAAACTGTTGTTCGGCCAACAACAGTTGTAGGTACTGCGCAGGTCCGCCGATACTCTCATAACGTCCAATTGCCATTGGAAGTTTGGACGGGTTTCCAGATTGATTTCTCTTGTCTCTAATTTGTTGTGGTTATGCAAATTGTTAGTTATTTCTATTCACTTAGCATTGTGCTAATCCCTCATTTGTTGACTCTTTTCAGGTTGTGGATTTAGCTTGACTAGAGTCGGGTTTTGGAAGTCTGACCGTACTCTGATTTTGTAAACCGGGTCGAGCTTGTTTTTAGTAACACCTTTAAATGCTTTATATATTTGGTTAATATGTAAATGTTTCTTTTATGATGTGTAATAATTTAGGACTTATGTTTTTACTAAATATCGCTTCCGTATGTTTTAAAAAAAAATGACTCTAAGATTGTGGTGTTACAATTTGGTATCAGAGCCTCGGTTTGGCGATGGTTGCACATTTAGGTGTACCATTCCCAAATCTTGGCTCGAGTTGGTCAAACTTCCTTAAGTTGAGGAATTTGTTAAGTGAATTTGAACTGTGGTTTGATAGGAGTTAGTATGGTAGGTACTAACGCTTTAAACTAACGGTTCGTGAGATGTTGTGTTTATTACAGATAATGGCCGATACCGATCCCAACCAGTTGATAACCCCAACGGACCCTGAACCGGAAGTCACGGGTACATCTAGGGATGTAAATGCAGAAAGGGAAGACTACATATTGAGAATGGAAAGTCGATTAGAACATCTCTAAAGTATTGTAGATGGTATGAACCAATATCAAAATACCCAAACACCAAATTTCCTTCCCATGTCCAACCCTACACTATCCACCCCGACAACGCAATTTCCCACAACCCCGACATTTACCATGACAGCACCTTATATGTCAACGTCGTCAGAACCACAACCCATGATGTCACAACCACAATACTTTTATGTTAATCCTAGTCAAGGTATGCCACAATATCAATTCCCGAACCAACCATATCAATTCATGAAACCAACGTGTACCTTTAAACAATTCCTTGATTGTAAACCTCCCGAGTTCAGTGGTAGTAGAGATCCAAATGTTACAATGAATTGGTTGAGGGAAATGGATAGAACCTTGGATGCGTGTGGCTGTGATGATAAGTTTAGGGTGATGTATGCTACCCGTAAATTGACAGGTGGTGCTATGAATTGGTGGGATACCTTAGTTGAACGTTATTGTAATTCATTTGAGATGGATAGAATTCGATCGGAATTCTTAAATTTGCGGATGACGAAGAGAATGTCGGTGGATGATTTGATCGAGCAGTTCAATGAGAAGTTGAGGTTTGTACAACAGTGGGTGCCCGATGAGCCTTCTAGAATCAAACATTTTATTCAAGCCTTACGGCCTGAATACCGAGGTGTGGCTAGACTTGCTACAAACTTGTCCCAAGCCTTTCAATTTGCAAAGGCATCTGAAGGTGATTTGAATACCCCCGATTAGGTGAACAAAGAAAGAACGGGGTATCAAAAGTTTAAGTCTACACAGTCGGGTTCCCAACAAAGTAAGAAAGGTCAAGGAAGTCAAAGATATGCAGGTTCGAACCGTAAGCAGTCGGGAGGTAATTCGGGACAGAAAGCACAGTGGTGTGCTAGGTGCAGGTCTTCTCACAATGGTGCTTGTTCAATCCAAATGATGCGATGTGTTAGATGTGGTCCTTGGGATGGATTGGCTTAGTTTAAATAAAGCATTAATTAATTATGATAAGAAATTAATTTCCTTTCCATTTCCTGACGGGACACACGTAGTGGCCCGCGGGGATCGGGGTAATGCATTTCTCCCTATTATTTCCTTTATGAAAGCCAAAAAATCTCTTGCCAAAGGGTGTGAATCGTTCCTTGCCTATGCCATCAATGTCAGAAAAGAAAAGCAGGTTGTTGGAGATGTCCGGGTGGTATCGGAATACCCGGAGGTCTTTCCTGATGAGTTGCCTGGGTTACCTCCCGTTCGGGAGGTAGAATTTAAAATTGATTTGGTTCCGGGAGCCAGTCCTGTAGCCAAGGCTCCGTACAGATTAGCACCGTCAGAAATTCGGGAAATGATGAATCAAATACAGGAATTATTGGATAAGGGTTTCATCAGGTCAAGTTCATCACCTTTGGGTGCACCGGTATTGTTTGTTAAAAAGAAAGATGGCACGTTGAGAATGTGCATTGATTACCGGGAATTAAATAAGCGAACAGTTAAAAATAAGTATTCGTTACCGCGAATAGATGATTTGTTTGATCAGTTACAAGGGGCCTCGTATTTTTCAAAGATTGATTTAAGGTCGGGTTACCATCAAGTCCGGGTTCATGAAAACGATATTCCTAAGACCGCGTTTCGAACAAGATATGGTCATTATGAATTCTTAGTCATGCCATTCGGTTTGACTAATGCCCCCGCCATATTTATGGATCTAATGAACCGTGTATGTCGACCGTTCCTTGATAAGTTTGTGATTATTTTTATTGATGACATACTTATTTATTCCAAGACCGAGTTAGATCATGAAAGTCATTTAAGACAAGTTTTAGACACTTTGAGACGGTCGACATACAAGATAAGGCTTTTCAAACTTTAAAGGAGTTATTGTGCCAAGCTCCAATACTTGCATTACCCGAAGAATCTGATGATTTTATAGTTTATTGTGATGCATCTATTGTGGGTTTAGGTTGTGTATTATTGAAAAGAGATCGGGTGATTGCTTATGCCTCACGTCAATTGAAACCTCATGAAAAGAATTACCCGACTCATGACCTTGAGCTCGCGGCGGTGATTTTTGCCTTAAAATTGTGGAGACATTACCTTTATGGAACCAAATGTGTTATTTGTACTGATCACAAAAGTCTTCAATATGTGTTCACACAAAAAGAATTGAATATGAGGCAAAGAAGATGGTTAGAACTCATTAAAGACTATGATTGTGAAATTCGATATCACCCGGGGAAAGCCAATGTAGTCGCCGATGCCTTAAGCCGTAAGGAATCGCCAAAGGTCATTCAATTTATGCGTATGGAGATCGTGTCCGATCTCGTTGATCGGTTGAGAATATGTCAAATTGGAGGCCTTGAAAGATGAAACTTTAAAATCTGAGATTATGAGAAAGAGAAAAGACGATTTGGTGGAAGATACTCGAAGATTGAAAATGTTTCGGTCTCGAATTTGGGTGTCTCTAATTGGGGGTTTGCGGGATGTAATATTGACCGAATCCCATAAGTCACGGTTATCTATTCACCCGGGTAGTACAAAAATGTATAATGATTTGAAAACTTTGTATTGGTGGCCTACTATGAAGACCGATATTGCTCTATTTGTTGAGAAATGCCATGTATGTGCTCAAGTCAAAGCCGACCATCAAAAGCCGTACGGGTCGTTGAAGCAATTAGAAATACCCGAATGGAAGTGGGAAAATATTACAATGGATTTTGTCACAAAACTCCCTCGTACACCGAGAAACCATGATATGATTTGGGTGATAGTCGATCGGTTAACAAAAAGTGCCCACTTTTTAGCCACGAACGAAACCGCATCACTTGATAAGTTGGCTAAATTATACATTGATGAGATAGTTTCCCGTCATGGAATTCCGTTGTCTATCGTGTCCGATCGGGATCCTCGGTTTGTTTCTAACTTTTGGAGAAGTCTACAAAGAGAATTGGGTACTCGGGTAAATTTGAGCACGGCTTATCACCCACAAACAGACGGTCAGTCAGAAAGAACTATTCAAACCTTAGAAGATATGTTGCGGGCTTGTGTATTAGAATATGGTGGGTCGTGGGATTCTCATTTACCTTTAGTTGAATTTGCTTATAATAACTCATATCATTCAAGTATCAGTATGCCACCGTATGAAATGTTGTATGGTAGACGGTGTAGAACTCCCACGTGTAGGTTAGAAGCGGGAGAAAAACAGTGTGCGGGTCCCGAGATTGTACAGATGACGGCAGATAAAGTGGCCATAGCCCGTGAAAAGTTGAAGGTGGCTCGGGATAGACAGAAAATGTATGCGGATCCACGGCGTCGACCCGTGACATTTGTTGAGGGTGAACGGGTTTATTTGAAAGTTTCTCTGTGGAAGGGTATTATTCATTTTGGGAAACGGGGAAAACTTGCACCGAGGTATATTGGGCCGTTTTCTATTCGCCAAGTGGGGAATGACCAAACCGTTGCACTTGATCTCCCTCATGAATTGTCGGGTATTCATGACACATTCAATGTGTGTTATTTTAGGAAGTGTAATATAGATGATGAAATCCCGGTGTTACCGATTAAAGATTTAAAGGTTGATTCGAGAAAGAGGTTAGTTGAAGAACCGGTTGAAATTTTGGATCGAAAAGTAACGAAACTGAGAAAGAAGCAGATACCGATGGTCTTGATTAAGTGGAAACATAGTTTGGGTGCCGATATGACGTGGGAAACCGAGGCGGATATGATGAGTCGATACCCGAATTTATTTGATCAAGGTGAGATTCCGGGGACGGAATCTCTTTAAGGGGGGAGATTTGTAACATCCCGAGACCCGACCTAGAATATTTTATTACTTTTGGTAAGTGATATTTTATTGTTTATTATTTTATTATTTTATATGATTTTATTTGATTTAATTTAATTAATTGTATTTTTAACCATGGGATTAAAAAGTAGTAAAACCGAGATATTTAAATATTAAAATGATTTTTACATATTTGGGTTCAATTCTGAACCGGGGTTCTAAAAATATCTTCGTTGTTAAATTTGGAATTAGTTAGGTCTAACTAAATTATCTGTGAACCTAATATTATGTACTGTGTTTAAATGAATGTATCTGTGTTTGCGGAGGGGTGTACGTGATATGTGTTAAGGGCAGATGTCAATTTTGTCTCCCTCTTCTCTTCCTTACCAGTTACACGACACACACACACACACACCACACTCACTTTTGAAGCTTTTTCCCCAAAATTGAAGATCAAACCTTGAAGTTCTTGCCTTCCTTGTGTAATTTTCAGATTCTAGAAGCTAGACTAAGTAAGTTCTCTCCTTCCTTGGCTAGGGTTTCATGTTCTTGATGTAGGGATGAACTAGGGTTCTTGAGCTAGTGGGTTTTGATGGAGTTCTTGATGAATCTTGCTTGTAATTCGAAATTGATGCATGATTTGGTGTCTAATTGAGTTCTTGCAAGTTTTATGTGTTGAATTGTTAGTTGTAGCTCATTTGGTGTAGCTTTCATGAAGCTCCATCCATGGTGTTCTAGGGAAGAAGATGGCTTTTTCCCTAATTTGATGAATTGGGTATTTTGGTGTTCTTGATGTTGTGTTAGGCTAATTATGCATGTTAGAATGGTAAATTGTTAATTATAAAGGTCACTGGTTACATGTTATGAAAATGCATAAAAGTTAGTAGTGTTTGGCTAGGATGAAATTTGGTATAAACTACCTTAATTCATGAATTGTTGACTTTGGCCAAATCTGCAGTTGACTTTAGTCTTGTGTGACTTGTGAACCTTAATTGTCAATTTCATGTCATTTATGTGCTAATTGTCTAATTGGGAAGTATAATTATGTTGGTTTAGGGCCTTGACCCGTTTGTTTGACAATTGGTGCAATTTGACCTAAATAAGGTCAAGGTTGGTGAAACTTGCAATTGGATGCAAGTAACTTGTTAGTTATGTAATTTTGATGTTGATCAAGTAGGATATCTTATTGGATGATGTTGGGCCTAAGGTGTAAATTAGTTGTAAAGCATAACGAACTAACTAGATGATAGTCTAGACTGTGGTAATTGATATGTGGAAATGCCGGTAATAAGTTGTAAGTTGTTGTTACAAAGATGTGGTCTTAAACTTATAGTACTTGTTACATAATTGATGATTTCAGATAACTAATTCGGTATTCATTTTGTACAGGAAAAGGGAAGGAGCGTCAGTGATATAAGATTACTGAGCTCGGTACTAAAAAGGAAGCTAATGTGAGTGGATTTAACCTTCTTCTTGTGTGATGTACAAAGGTTTTGGTATGGTAGACTTGTAGGAGAAAAATGCAGCATTTTGGCTGATCTGGAGGAGATAGCGGTGCTATCTCTAAGATAGCGGCGCTATCTCTGCTTCGTTTTGGAAAATTGGAACAGCGACCCGAAATAGCGTCTGGACTTGAGATAGCGGACGCTATCTTTTGGCAGATAGCGGCGCCATCTTCTGGAAGATAGCGACGCTATCTCGGATAGCGGCGCTATCTTGGCTGGTTTCGGGAAAAATTCATTTTTCTTGGTTTTTTATAAATTTTCCAGTGGTACCATTAATTGTGGGATTGTTAATGGTAGTATGTGCACATGTTTTCTAGAGGTTAGCGATGAGTGGGTTTTGGCTAGGCTTCGTTACTATTGGATGGGGTGCTCGGACTCCTACGAATGTGTTCCGTCAGGGGGGACTACCGTGCCAATAGTAAAGTAGCCATCGGTAAACTGTTGTTCGGCCAACAACAGTTGTAGGTACTGCGCAGGTCCGCCGATACTCTCATAACGTCCAATTGCTTGTGGAAGTTTGGACGGGTTTCCAGATTGATTTCTCTTGTCTCTAATTTGTTGTGGTTATGCAAAATTGTTAGTTATTTCTATTCACTTAGCTTTGTGCTAATCCCTCATTTGTTGACTCTTTTCAGGTTGTGGATTTAGCTTGACTAGAGTCGGGTTTTGGAAGTCTGACCGTACTCTGATTTTGTAAACCGGGTCGAGCCTGTTTTTAGTAACACCTTTAAATGCATTATATATTTGGTTAATATGTAAATGTTTCTTTTATGATGTGTAATAATTTAGGACTTATGTTTTTACTAAATATCGCTTCCGTATGTTTTTTAAAAAAATGGCTCTAAGATTGTGGTGTTACATATACAATGTGTTAATTATAGATTATCCATAATATGATTTAAAGCAATTAAATCATATGGTATTTGGATAATGTTATTGTCTAAATTTTATAAAGTTCATTATATAATTAATTATTAAAAGTATAAAATACAAGTATATATTTCGTATGTACAAATACCGAAATATATAAAGTGTATGATGCTAGACATTTAATAGTTAAGTGACAATGATATAACTAGTTAAACTATATGGGTTAGAAACGAAAAAGGGGAAGTTTAATTAATAAGTTAACCTTAATCAAACTTGAAGGGACTAAAGTGCAACTTATTTAACTATAAATAAAAAGGCTTTGGACAACCCTAAAACCCCTTGCTTCCACACGAAATTACTCCCTCCTTCCCCTTGGTTTCGGCCGAACACCCAAAGCAACACAAGTCTTGTGTTCTTCATGTTCTTCACTCGTTCTTCGTGTTCTTCGAAGATTGATCGAGAATCAAGGATCATTGCAAGTAATCGGCTAGAAGGTCTCTTGTCTTGCAAATCACTGGTGGACTAATCTTAAGCAACCTAAGGTATTAATTGGAAAAACCCTCTTTTCCTTCTCCCATTTGTTCGATCGAACGAACCCAAGAACCCTATGCTTCTTGGTGTTCGTCGAATACCACAAGTCTGTGTGTTCGAGTTTTTCGTACAAGCTTCTAATCATGTTAATATTGTCTAGATTTCCAACATCCACAATCCTTTAGGGTTTAAGGATTAAGTTTAATCTCAGTTCCGCTTTAGGGATTAAACTAGCTAGTTGGTTCGACCGGTATGAGCAAGTTCATGTTCATATCAGTTTATGGTTCGAATCAGTATGACTAGGGTTTTGACCCAAGTGGTCGAACAATATTGTGAAACCCCACATAGGTTAGTCTTAGCATTTCACCTCGAGGATTCTCAATGATTCTTGACCTCATTCTTTGCATAATTCCTCGAATATCTATTATGCCCATGTCAAAAATCGGATCAACCTGCACAGCTCTCTCCCCCTGAGGAACTGGGGGAGACTGAACTATCACCTCCACAGTTTCTACAATTTGAGGTGCAGGTTCAAGCTGATTAAGTGGCTAAATGAAGAAAGCCAGATTTAGTAATGGCTTTAGAACGGCTTGAAGTTGTTCGTTCATGTTAGAAAAACTTGAAGCCATCTCTGCACGAATATCTTAAGAGCTTTTGGCAAACTCATTTTTCATTTCAGCCACTGAAGAAGTCAGGCTGTCAACTTGTTCGATAAGAGAATATTGGGAGATGCAGAGTTTGTCGTGGGATTCATTTAGGACATCAATGCAGTGGTATCGTTTGCTTACTACATCAAGAATCGGATCCTGATTCTTTGCCAGCTGATCTTGAGTTGCAGCCAGTATACACTGATAATTGTTTAGAACTTTGATGTCTTTTATGATTTCCAGATTCTGTTCTTCGATCGACTGTTGAGCCTCAAAGACACCCTGATTCATATCACCCAGAGCTTGTAAACTGCCAACGAAGGCATCGATAATTGTGGAAATGGTTTGCACACGGTGTTCCATTCGGGAAGAATTGATATGTTGGTGAAATACATTTTGCTGATGTTGGGCTTGTGCCATTAGACCATGGATTCCTGAAATATCTCTTTCGATGTGCATGATAGCCTGAGATACATCCATATACTGGATCCTAGATGTAACATCCCAGAATCTCGTAGCACGATATTGTCCGCTTTTCCCACCAGCGCACGATTTTGTTCTTGGTATGGACCACTCCACCCAAAAGGCCTAATGCTAGGAGAGGTATCCACACATTTATAAGGCATGTTTCGTTCCCCTATCTAACCTATGTGGGACAGATGTTACAATCTTTCCCCCTTCGGACACAACGTACTCATTGTGTACATCGGTCCGGTGACTGGCTCTGATACCATTTGTAACATCCCAGAATCCCGTAGCACGATATTGTCCGCTTTGCCCACCGGTGCATGGTTTTGTTCTTGGTATGGACCACTCCACCCAAAAGGCCTCATGCTAGGAGAGGTATCCACACACTTATAAGGCATGTTTCGTTCCCCTCTCCAACCGATGTGGGACAGATGTTACACTAGATCCCTCTTATATAGGCACTCGGTCAGTGTGAGCAGAGTCGGCGGTCTTCAGGTTCTCCTCGGGCTTCTATTTGTCAAATTCTTTCTTTGGATTACTCAGCTCAGGTGCATCATCAGCATTTATGACTTGTTTAGCAATGATCACATTTGGATCAAATTCGGTATCAATTTCAGAGTTCTAGTGAAGAGGAGTTGGAGGACGATCATCCTTCTCATTTTCCATGGATGCCTCTGATTGTTCAACATACATATCATTTTGGTCCCCTGTTCGTCAACCCTTTCTGCAGGACGAGGTTTAATAATATCAGCTAAATATTAATCAAAATGTTCATCAAGCTGGTCACCAACTGATCCTTCCTCTTCATCATTTTCCACTATAATTTTAGCAGGATGATTGAGTAACACGATATTAGATCCCTGCATAGAAGGATTAGTAAATGGTGCAGACTCTAGTGCAAGGAATTTGGTCTACGTGTGAGGACTAGACACCGGAAGGGCTTGGGTTGAGCCCTGAACTATATCATTAATCTGTTGAGAGACTAATATAGGATGTTGTGGTGATCCATTTTTCTCGTCAGATACCACCTCCGTATCTGATGGGCTTGGTGGGGGTGGATTTTGCCTTGGGCCTGAGGTGTTTTTTATTTGGTAGGTTTGCCCTTTTGGTTCCGGAAGGTCCTGTCCTAAGGAACAGTCCAGTGGTTGATTTTAGCTTAGTGCGAGTTAAATTTTCTTTTGCTGGGGAGACGTGGGAAGGATCTGGAGGATTTTTCAGTTCCATTGTCTCTTTGGAGTAAGAGCCGGCTTCCGGAGACACTGGAGGATGTGCGTGTGAAGCCACTTTCTAGTCTCCGTCAGATCCTTGTTAGAGGTAACGGGTTCTGGGATTAAGGAGGAAAAGTTCAACATACATGTAGGAAAAGCTCAGATTTCCTTCTTAGTCACCTTGGAGAAGTTAGAATCGCCCACTTGACCATATTGATAGGAGTCACCCACCTTTTTGTACACGTCTGCCCCAAGAATGTGTTCGAAGACCATAGAGAGAAATCCTAGAAACGGAACAATTGAATCTTTCTTTTTGTTTTTAACCTTGGTAAGCAACTTCTCAAACACCAACCTCGCGAAATCGACCCTCCGATTGTGAATTAAAGCGTCTCCCAAAACCAATTCATGGCAGAAACACAATCGAGACCTCCTGTTTTAGATGTCAGACAGTCATGAAAAATGCGGACCACACAGATCCCATGCATTGATGTGAGGCATTTATAGACGTATCACCATCATATGAAATAAGTCTGAGCACGGACTCTTTATCTTCAGAGTGAGAAAGAGGAGGATCATAGTTTGAAGCCTTGTCGCCTAAGTAGTTCATATGTGTGGCGCTGCGAAAGAGTTAAAGATTGAAAGAAATAGATTTTGTGCCATTCATTATCGTCCCACATATTACTTCTTCATCTTCACTATCAGTGGAAACTGTACATGAGAACCAAAATTCAACGAGTAGGGACCTGGAAAGGGAAATACCTCTGTTTAGGGCTAAACTTAAAGGGTGTTCTATAAAGAATCTGATAATGGGAAGAAAATTTGGATCCAACTTAGATACATTGGGATTCAAATTGCTGCGAGAGTTGTTCTTTTTTACTTTGATATCTATGAAGTCAAACACAGGTTGAATGTGATCCGAATTTATTACCTTACCGAAGAGAACAACTCTGTGGGGTTCGATTTTATCCTTTATAGGGGCCATCGGAGAAATACTAAAATTAAGAACGAATGAAGAACTTAATTGAAAGAAAAAAAATATGAAATGAAGCAAAATGGGTAAACAAATTTGAACATGAGAGGGGTTAGGGTTTATATATAGGGTGAGATGAGGGGTTTGGTACGAAAGATATCAACGATTAAATATTGAAAAGGTAAATCGAACGGTTTGAATTGTATCGTTGGTTTAAGTCGCACCGTCACGATGAGGTTGTCCAATCAAATTAAAGAAAAATGGGGCGGGAAATGACGTTAAGGTGTTCGCATTAAGTGCGTACACTGACAGAGTAGCAGCTGCAGAGCAGGTCCAATGAAAACCATCCACCATATGACATACGTGGCAGAAAGCAGACGACGATTTAAGAGATTCGAAAACAGTGTGACTCTCTGAAAATGTTAAGTATCTGAAAATATTGGAGTCACTGAAATATTAGAGATATGAAAACACTCATTTAATTTTTATTTTTTTATATATTTTTAAAATTTTTATTTTTTTGTAACTTTATTCAAGATTGCAAACGCAGGGGCTTACAACTGATCAAAAATCAGGTGTCTTCATGTTGTCTGCCCTGCACAAACCTAAAAGGTTTAGAGGTTCTTGGGCACCCATTTCATGATGGGTTCTGAGACTTCTGATATTTTCCGGGTAGTAAAGAGACGTTTTGGAGTGACAATGGGTCTTTCAGATTTTGAGGCCATCACTCGTTCATAAGTTTGATTCTCACACTTTTTGGCTTCGTGGTCTATCCTACCACAGTAATAGCACCATCTTTTCTTTACTTGTGATGAAGAGTATCTGATTTTTGGTTCAGATGGACTTTTCAGATTTTGGGATTTTGTTTAGAAACATTACTTGTTTTGATGATTGCAGTTTCCTTATCTTTCTCAATTTTCTTTTCATCCTTACCATTTGAGGGCTTTCCTTTGTTTTTCATCTCGGGTTCTACATTTTTTAGTGTTTCGGATTTCTCATTCTGAGGACTATTGGGAGTGGGGATAGAAGAGGTTACTTCAGCTCTTTGGGTACTTAATGGAGTATCTAATTCATTAACAAAGAAATTTTCTTTAGAGCTGGATCCTTTTGATTTTAGAGTGTAGTCTTTAGGAGGACCAAAGATTTGTTGGATTTATGTGCACAGTTAGTCAACATATGATGTCACGTCAATGTCTATGTTGGATTATTGTGGGTTCAAAAACGTAGTGGAAGTATATATTTAAAACAAAAGTTTAACCACCATAATCCACCAAGGACCATATCTCTAAACCAAAATATGCAACAAAGAAAAGATAGAACATCACACCCTTGAAAACACCCACAAGATTGATGATGTTGATGAGTGGATGATCACGAGTTGGTTCCCCGCTACCGTTGATCCACACCGAGTTACCGTTCCTTTCATGTTGCTAACCCGACACCGAAAGCTCAAGAAACTTCTTAGATTTCGGTGAACTAAACACTTAATTTTTTAGAGAGAAATGTTGAGTTTTTCTTTTCATCATCCTCCAACTAAACCTCCCACATCTTCTTATATAGATAAGGAAGCATGTGGAGGTGTTAAAGATGCTAGACATGCATTGGACCATTAAATGGTCCAATGAGATAAAAGCTAGCAAGTGGGTATACTCAACATGCATTGGACCATCAAAAGGTCCAATGAGATTAAAGCTAGCATGTGGATATACTCAACATGCATTGGACCATCAAAATGTCCAATGAAATATAAGGTAGCATGTGGAGAATTAGTCGTAGCTCTTTACATGCATTGGTTCATTAAATGGTCCAATGAAATAAAAGCTACATAATTCTCCCAACATCTTTATTTTTCTCTTCTCAATTAAGTGTTATCGGAAAGGAATTCCCCCGGTGTGTGACTCGATAGGCCCGTGCATCATCAATCGTAATACCCGTACGCGTGTGTCAGTGGGCAGAATTCCAACAGGCTATAGGACACTAAGGGTCACACCGGTGAGTACATGTAAATCGAGTAGTTATGCAATGATACTCTAAGAGGGATTATTTATAAAAGTCATTATAAATCAGTTAATGAAGGGTTTCATTGTAACTGATTGACCATTTGGGTCAACCTCATAGTATACTTGGTTCGACCATACAGACAAGAACATGACTCTTATCGGTTAAACCAACTAGCTAGTTTAATCCCTAAAGCGGAACTGAGATTAAACTTAATCCTTAAACCCTAAAGGATTGGGGATGTTGGAAATCTAAACTAGATTAACAAGAAAGAAACCTTGTACGAAAAACCCGAACACACACACATACTTGTGGTGTTCGTCGACCAACCAAGAACCCTAGGGTTCTTGGTTCGATTTCGACCAAGGGGAAAGAAGGGAAAAAGGGTTTTTCCAATTCATACCTTAACTGCTTAAGATTCGTCCACGAGTGATGAGCAAGACAATAAACCTTCTAGCCGGTTCTTGCAACGATCCTTGAATAACTCAATCGATCTTCGAAGAACGAACGAAGAACGAATGAAGAACACGAAGAACACAAGACTTGTGTTCTTGGTGTTTCGGCCGAATTCAAGGGGAGGGTGGGAGGAATTTCGCGGCTTAGGGTATTAGGGAACAAGCATTAAGGTCTTAAAGTGAAGCCTAAGATCTTCTATTTATAATAGAAGATCTTTCACTTAAGTCCTTCTAATTTAATTAAGAAACGTTTCTTTATTAAACTTTCTCTTTTATATTTCCTACACTTATAGTTTAACTAGTTTATTATTGTCACTTAACTATTAAATACTATGTATAATATACCCATATATAATTTGGTATAAATACCGAAATATATATATACTTATATTTATACATTTAATAATTAATTATATAATAACCTTTATATAATTTAGACAATAATATTATCCAAACACTATATGATTTAATGGCTTTAAATCATATTATGTATAATCTATTATTAACACATTGTATATTTACTCAACTAGTAAATATACAAATACTTGTATTAATTAGTTAGTTAAACTAATCTAGTAATAAGTTAAACTTAACTTAATACTTAACTGATTTATAATGACTATTATAAATCATTCCTCTCCAAGTATCATTGCATAATAACTACTCGTATTACATGCACTTACCGGTGTGACCCTTAAGTGTTTCGTAGGCATGGACGTATCATCATAGGTTGACTAACTGTGCACATAAATCCTTCAGACTCCCACTTGTGCAAGTTCATAACCTTAGCTTGATGGAACTAGCTTGCAGCGGCCCCTAGACAGGCAATACAGGATAACCAACCCGATAGAAACTACTTTGTAACCCAGGTATAGTTTTGGAAAAAACTCTTTTAATAGCGTCGCCTAGTAAAAAATACTTTGTCTTTACTTCTTGGGTAATGTGTTAGGTTCATCTCTTGCAGCACGATATTTGTGATAACGAATACGAGCATGGTAGAAATTATCAACTCTTGTACTCAAAATCATTTCTTGACCTCTTGACTTAAAAGTGTGTGATAACGAAAAAGAACAAATCAGTTCGTTGAGCACGGCCGTGCATTTTTCAGTTTATCATCACGTCAAGGGACCCATAAATATCTCTCCTAAAAAGGAGGTGTAATTACCATCTTGTTATATTTTGATTCAAAATACAACTCCCTCTGTACCCAGTAAGCCTTGTATGACAACCATGTTTCAGGTTTGTCTAAGACGAACCAAAGTACATTAGTCATTGTATCCCAAACTAAATACCTCAGGCTTAAGGACAATCCTACTGAATAATACTTTTGAACTTTTCAACCACAAAGTATTATCACGGTGGTCAATCCAATATTCGTCGAGCTCCAATAGAATATCACCAATATTTGGTTTACACAAAAACTTGTGTGGCTATCTTCGAAGAACTTCGAATCTACCACCAAATATCGCGATGATGTTAACGTCCCATCAAGGTTCCCACCAAGACGAGTAGTCACGGATTTATACATTCTGAATGAAATAACCTTCATTTATGGATATTCTTAAAACATACAAAGTCTGAATAACAATGATACTAATTCATGTATCATTCCTAACTGGACCAAGATACTGAATTATTACTGGATCATTACTTATTCCTTTTGTTCGTGTTGATTACTTAATGACTTTTACAGTTTTAATTGTAACTTTATCACTAAACTAGTTAGTTCTATTAAACTAAAGACATAAGACAAGTATTTGAAAAATACTATTTCTTTTGCCTTTGCTAGATTTTGTTCTTGCAATATTCTAGAACATATTTTATTCTTGCCTTTTATGCAATTCGGTAAACACATGAGGATTGGAAAGTAACTCCTTAGTTTCTTGAATTTATAAAATTCTCCTTGTAACTAAAGTCTCTTTCAGTCACTTGATTTGTAGATATATCATTTACTAGTTAAAGAAATTTCCTTAAATGATTAACTTATTTACTGGAGTGTGAATACCCTATTAGATTTGCAATAATTTAATCACAAGACTTGTGACCACGCTATTAGGCTTGCAATAATCTAATCAACGATCATTTATCATTTCTCTTAACTCTTTGGCTAACGACTTGGTAAAACCTTGTTGTTAATATCCTAACTAACTTACTATATTCATTAGTACCTCTAATGAATATGTTAGTCATAGTTCCCACTAAATTTTATGGAAATAAGCATCACATAAACTACTACTTTTGACCTAGTCAAAACTTATAGTTTAACCCTTTAAGAATTAATCAATTATCAATGTCATCCTTTGGATTTGCGAATATCCAACATTCCTTTTGAGGGAATCATGACTTTCATTGGTTACTGTATCTAACAAGTATAAGATACTTGAAACGATACTTCCAATTCTTAAGTGTATTAGTATCTTTTATGAATCTCATTTAATGCCAAAGTCATTTATTGGATTTCTCAAATATCCATTATTCCTATTAGGGAATTATGACTTGATCAAATGTTGTATTTATTATAAGTATAAAAGACTTGCAATAATACCTTTTAATTCTTAAATTCTTTAATATAGTTTGTCCCTTTTAAGAGTTCATTTAATGTCTAAGTCATTTTCCTTGGATTATACGAATATCCAATTATTCCTATTAGGGAATTATGACTTCATTAAATTCCTTTATCACAAGTATGAAAGACTTGTAATAATGCTCATTAAAGTCTATCTTGATTATATCCAATATAATCATACTATATTAACACTAATACTTTAAAACTTACTATCATAAGTAACCATTACTTAAGATGTTTTAAATAAGTTCAATGTACCTTGAACTTTATGCTTTCCATAAAAACTCTTAAATACTTTCATTAGAAAAACTTTCTAATTACTAGTATCTAAGTAATTTCAGCTTCTAATATATTCACACAACAATCAAACAAATATAAACAATGAGATCATTATTAAGTCAATACTTGACTTTATAATCTAGTCATAAAACTTGACTAGTATAATCAACACACATGCACACACAAAATGCCATGGATTCAACGATGGATTCAACACACATACACACATGCACTCACAATATAATTCAACCATGGATTCAACGATAAACTTAAAATACCAAAATTTATCATAAAAATAGAAAATGTAATTTTGTTCAAAACAACTTAAAAAACGAAAATTGTTTTACTGAATCCATACGAAAAATACTGAATTAAAACGTGGTGCTTGTGGGATCATTATCTCATGTTAGTCCATCTAACTTTTCATCATCTCATGCAATAAAAGATTGCTAAAGTTGAGTTACTCGTAATAACTTTTAGAAGTAGGAAAGGAGTATCTAGAAGTTGGTCAAGTCAACTGAGTAGCAAGCATGGCCTCCTACCCTTTGACCCTTTCCACTACCAAGAAACCGTTTCTCGGGCCTTGTGTTGCTTTGCTTTACCTTCTAGACCTTTTGTTTGACCCCATTACCCTTAGGCACGCCGTGGCTGGGATCGGTTTTATCCTTTCCCTTTCCACTGCGCCTCTTTCTCTGATCACTACCATCATCGGTTACTGCGAGATCATTCTTAAACTTGGTCCCTAAATCAACTCAGTAGTCTTGAGCACGGAATGCAGCTCAACAATGGGTTGCTCCATGTTATGCATGTTGTAGTTGACTACATTAGACTTATAGTCATCTAACAACGAGTTGAGTATCATTATTGTTGCTAATTGCAACGGTACTGGGTGTCCTATTCATTCAACATGATCCATGTGCTCTTTCATTTTCATGACGTGAGCACTTACTAATGATCCCTTAACCATATTGCAAGAGTTGAACACTCTACAAGCGTAATATGCTTGTACTGGTTCATTTCTAGCATTCGCGTCAGGGGCATTTAGCATTGCTCTTTCTAGGAAATTTCCTTTTCTCTCATGCCAAAGTATAATCCGAAGATCACGCTTCCAATTGAGAAACTTTAACCCAGTCAATTTGTCCTTTTCTAGAAACAAGCGTAGTGAGAGATTATTGGTACATGTCGTTTTGGTTGTTGCTGCCGTCTACAAATCAAACCCAGTTTAATAAGTAATCATCAACAATACTTCTCTAACATATATTATAAACCCATAATTAATATTTTAGGACTAGGATCCATATATCACATTCTCGCCGCAAGGTTTGGGCACTTCCCGACGAGACATGCTGTTTCTGGTAGGTAACATCCTTACCGATCGTATCAAGACTTGACAAGATTCCTAGGGGTCATAGAATCTTTAGACTTATAACTTATTACAACCTTGTACGAATTTAATCATACATTTCTAAGTTGCAATAAAGTCTAGTATGTTTATTCTACTCAAGTACTTTTTGGGCCGGGACTCCCGATTATCACCAAAGTAGATCAGACCATCTAAGACAGTGCGATGTTCTGCGCCGGGACTCCTGATTATCACAGAACCTTACTGCGACAACTCGATATTTCCGGTATGTAACTTCATTTCATTTCTAGAACTTTCCTCATTTAGAAAGTTTCTACTTATAGACATTTCTATTTTTGGCATTCCTTATACACAATAAACATACATATTTTACACCATACATTAGTGTTTGACTATTTTAGTCAACACAAAATTATTACTTTCTTATGGTGACACACTTTGAGTTAAAACAATTCTAAAAACAATAAGTTTCCCGGTTAGGTAATAAACGTAACAAACTATTATAAACGTGACTCGAATTGAACGAACCATCGAACCCGACACAAAGGGTTGACCGACCACTTAAGTGGCCGACCTCCCCTCTTTGCTTGACCCATTCGGCCGAACACCCCTAGGGTGTGAGGTTCCCTTGCCTCTAAATCTTATCCTCATCCCTTTGAAAGAGTCCTTGTTTGACTCAAACTCCAATTGTAAACCCTAGCAAGCTCCCTATAAATACATTGCTAAAGCCAACCATTAAACCCTATTTGCCCCCTTGAAGCCGTTGACCATACCCCACCATAATCCCCTTCGTCCGTCGTGTTCAAGCAAGCCGAGCATCTCATTGTTCGATCCAAGCTAGGTATACCGAATCTCTTCCTTGTTTTGTTTGTTTACTTGTTGTTTTGTCCCTAAGCTCGAACCCGAGACCATGGCCAAGGCCATATGGTCTCGGCATGCATCCTTGCCCCATAAACCCGTAGCCTACATGCATGCATGCGTACAGTTGTGTGCGAGTGTGTGTGTATGTCTTGTGCTCGATAATGATCTTGTTGTTTTGTTGCTAAATCCGTGACTTCGAACCCTAGATCTACACTGGGATGACCGAAAAGCCTTAGATCTAGAACTCTAGACCCGATCTAGACCTCTAAACCCTTGAACCAAGCCGATCTAGCCGAACCTAGAACACAAACCCGTAGGGTTTTGGCCTTCGGCCAACCCTAGACCGAACCCTAACCCTAATTGAATTGCATGTTTGACTATTCGACCAATTGATAGCTAGATTGATCATAGTTGACTTTAGTTGACCACATTATAGTATACCTTAAACCCTAACCGAAATCTAGAAGCTTTAGTTGACTTTTATTGACTAATTTTGACCAATATTGACCAATAAGTCAAACCGGGTCAATACCGGATCTTGACCCAAACCGTGGACCCAAAACCCGAATAACCAATCGGGCCAAGGCCCGTACTTGGCCCATATCAATCTACTTTAGTCCATCGGGCCCAAACCTTGATTGGCCCATTAGTATCCAAGCCCATTTGGACCAAAGCCCAAACCTTTGGCCCATACCCAACCAAACCGAACCCAATTGGGCCAAGCCCAATTCAAGGCCCAACCTAAGTGGACCTAAGCCCAATAAGAGGCCCAAGTGGCCCAACCCATTAAGCCCATTAGGCCCAATAGGCCCAATCTAGGCCCAATAAGCCTAACCCAAGCCCATTTCATTTCATTTCATTTCGTAGCTCATTTCATTTCATTTCATTTCATTTCATATCAACCTAATAAGGTCCAATAATCTAAGTTCGTTCGATGTCACGAAACATAAAACATAACATGTAATACATATTGCTTAACTTATATCGTATATAGTATCGCCTGTGTTAGCTTAGTCTAATCAGTAGTTAAATCATTTAGGAAGCTAGGAGTTTCCCAAGGATTCCTCTGTCTTAAGTCTCTTGTTGCTAAGCTTGCCAGGTGAGTCCACAGACCCCTTTACTCTTTTTAACTGTTTTATAAACTTTGGGGTGGAAAACATAAACAACTGCTACTGTTTTACTATGACTGTACAACAACATCTATACATTTTCATTATCGCATTGGCATGACAAACAATTATTATACCGGACTAAGGTTGCCAGCAATCATTAACTAGTGGATCTAGACCATGGATATGCAGATAGTACTATTGGCTGACACTCATCCTCCCAACGAACGTTTGATCATTACTTGGTTTATCCAAGACATCTCCGGGAGTGTATATCCATAAAATAACATAACATACTGGAGTTGAAGTGTTGATTGTGGACTTAGGGGTTGGTATATTAACTCAATAGACTAGCTACCTGTTGGGGATAACAGTTCATGCGATGTCAAACACAACATTTTGTTCAACACTTTTTCATAAACATTACAACTATACTAAACATTTCATACTTATTACTCATATCACATGAGTGTTGAACCTTATACATTTTCAGTCATAAACCATTTTCTTAACAAACATTTTGGGTAGCAAATCACTTTACTTTCATCATAAACATTAACCCTGTGGATTCACTCAACATTATTGTTGACCCTTTTACTATTTATGTTTTTCTAGGTAATTAGGTGCAGTGGAGTTGGAGGATATGAGCATTGAGATTGTCGTGAGCCATGATTAAAACATTAAGTTTACGAACAATCATTTCATTTCAAACAATTTCTATTTTAGGAAACTTGCTATTTTTGGAAACTTTCTACTTTTGGAAAGTGAAACAAACGTTTATTTTTCGTTATTGCGTGGTTGTTTGTTTACTTAATTTTTGCTATGTTGTCATGAACGTTACACCTTCGTTCTTCCGCAAAACATTTTAAATGAAGTAATACTCATTTTTGGAGGGGTGTGACAGAGTGGTATCAGAGCTTAAGTTATAGTGAATTAGCAAGCCTAGTCTATAACTACAAAAGATTTTTGAGAAAAACAAACACTTTTATAAAAATCAAAATAATCATGGCATGCTCAGTCTCATATCCTGAAGTTCCATTGTTCTTAGTTTAGAACATTTGCCTTAGTTAGTATTGCCTTAGTGTTATAGCTAGCATATGTCAGTAAGCCTTAAAATTTCATAACCTAATAAACTTTTATGCGTCGTGTTTAGTAGAATGTCTCCTGCTAGTGTCCTCGATATCTCATATGATTCCGATAGTGATCGTGATGCTGATGTCCCAGTAGTCCCAGTGCCTGTTGCTCCAGTGCCAGCAGTGGTACAACCTCCTGTTATCCCATGGCATCGTCGTCCAAGAAGACGTCCCTTTCCTATTATTCCTAATGGTCCTCCTACTCCAGCTCGTGGTCAGCGTCCTATTGTCTATCGTAAACGTGACGGCGGTATCATTTATCTATGTTCGCCTGCTAAACCCAAGCGTGATGTTGCTCCAAGAACTCCACGACGTCGAGAACCAGAGCCAGAAGTGATATCAGAATCAGAGCATGAAGAAGACTCTGAAACAGAAGGAGAATCAGAACCAGAGGAAGAATCAGAACCAGAGGAAGAGCCAGAAGAAGAGTCAGAGCCTATGGAAGACTCTGAGCCAGAAGAAGATGATTAGTCATCTACCTATCGTCTATATTTGTTTTTCTATTATTAGATTTTATGTTTAGCTATTTCAGTATTTTTGTTCTTTAGTATTGGCAAATATGCCCTACTTATAAAACTATTATGTATTAGGAATGTGTTTAATAAAAGTGATATTTTAGTAATTTCTATTGTTCTTATAATTGTATTTTCTATATGTCTCTACTACTACTGTAATTACGACTATTTATATCTACGTCTACTACTACTATTACGTCTGTTGTATATCTACTCTTTGATCCCTATTATAAGTACATATTTTCCTTATAGTCCTCCTATATTATTCACTTCTTAATTTCTTGTCATATTATTTGTATCAGCAATTCATCAATGGCTCGAGGAGGAAACGCTGAGACTGTCGAACAAATGGTGGAACGCCGTATCGCTGAAGCAATGGCTCAAATGAACGCTGCAAGAGGAAATGCCACTGGTGCATCTAATGTGGGAAACAATGGTATAATATACGACTCCATGAAAGAAGATTCATTATTTCTATCTTATTTTAAACTTATTACTCATTTTCTTTCCTTATTTATTTAAACTTCAGATCCCAATCGTCAGGGTCAGTCATTTAAGACCTTTACGTCCTGTCATCCTCCGACCTACTCTGGATCTGAAGGTGCTATTGCTATCATCCACTGGATTGAGAAGGTGGAATCCATTTTCAGTGTTATTCAATGTGCCCCTGAGAATATGACGAAGTTTGCTGCTAGTACGTTGTCCAAGGAAGCGTTGTCCTGGTGGAATTCTCAAGTGCAAGTCTTAGGTCGTGCAACTGTTGATGCTATGACTTGGGATACGTTCAAGGATCAGTTAACTCAGAAGTTTTGTCCAAGGAGAGAGCTACAAAAAGTTGAGGTGGAACTATGGAATCTGTCCATGGTTGGATCTGATATTGTTACCTACACGACTAAGTTTCAAGAACTCGCTCGTCTCGTTCCTCATATGGTTTCTCCTGAATTCAAGCGCATTGAAAAGTATCTCCAAGGTCTTCATGATCTTATTCGTACTCATGTTATTGCTTCTGAACCGACAACATTCGAAGATGCTGTGAATCGTGCAACAAGGTTGACTGATGATGCAATGAGAAGTGGATCATTCAAAGACAAGCTGGTGGTGTCTAGCAAATCTTCTGATAACATGAACAATGAAAATGGAAAGCGTTCCTACGACAACAAACGTGATCACAAAGGGAACAAATACCAAAAGACTAAGAATTATGCTGCCTCTACTCAGAACAACAATCAGTTCAATTCATATTCTAAGTCATATGCTGGAAGCAAGCCCTTATGTAACAGATGTAACTGGCATCATGATGGTCAGTGTGAGAAATGCTTCAAGTGTGACCGCTGGGGTCATAATTTCAGAAAGTGTTCGTCCAACAATCCTCCTAAGAATCCTGTCTGCTACGAGTGTGATGATTCTTACCATTATCGTAATCGTTGCCCTAGACTTCAGAACAACAATAACCAGAATGGCAACAACAACAATGGCAATCGTAATAACAATCGTAACAACAATCGCAATGCCAACAACAACAATGAACGTCAAAATGGTCGTGGTCGTGCATTTGTTATGAATGCTCAAGAAGCTCGTGAGAACACTGATACCGTCTCTGGTACGTTTATCGTCAACAATCATTTTGCTTCTATTTTATTTGACTCGGGAGCCGACTTGAGTTTCGTATCGACCGAATTTAAAAGTTTCTTAAATCCAAAACCTAATCGTTTGAAAGTGAATTATGAAATCGAGTTAGCAAATGGCAAAGTTGTTAGGTCTAGTGAAGTTTTTAAAGGTTGTAAGCTTGACCTAGATGATCACATTTTTGATATAGACCTTGTGCCTGTAGAACTAGGAAGTTTTGATATCGTCATAGGGATGGATTGGTTGTCTAAAAACCGTGCTGAAATAATATGTTACACCAAACAAATCCGAATTCCCTTATCCAAAACAGAAACTTTAATAATTCAAGGTGAACAAAGAAACAAAAACATGAAAATCATAACTTCCATGAAAGCTCAAAAATATCTTCGTAAAGGATGCCAAGCCTTTCTTGCTCATGTCGTTGACACAAAGTCCAAAGATCGTAAGATTGAGGACATTCCTATTGTTCGTGATTTTCCTGGTGTATTTCCTAGTGAATTGCCTGGACTGCCGCCTCAAAGACAAGTTGAATTCCGTATTGATCTGATTCCGGTAGCCGCACCTATCGCGCGTTCTCCTTATCGTCTCGCACCGTCTGAAATGCAAGAACTTTCATCGCAATTACAAGAACTTCTTGATCTTGGTTTCATTCGACCGAGTTTCTCGCCTTGGGGAGCTCCGGTCCTTTTTGTTAAAAAGAAAGATGGTTCAATGAGAATGTGCATCGATTATCGTGAATTGAACAAAGTAACAATTAAGAACCGATATCCTCTTCCCCGTATTGATGATCTATTCGATCAACTCCAAGGATCGAGTTTTTATTCCAAAATCGATCTTCCATCTGGTTACCATCAGTTAAAAGTTTGTGATGAAGATGTGCCCAAAACTACTTTTAGAACTCGCTATGGTCATTATGAATTTTTGGTAATGCCATTTGGTTTGACCAATGCACCTGCTGTGTTTATGGATCTCATGAACAGAGTGTGCAAGCAGTATCTCGATAAATTCGTTATTGTCTTCATAGATGATATTCTCATCTATTCGCATTCTAGAAAAGAGCATGAAGAGCACTTAAGAATCATTCTTGAGTTGTTGGAGAAGGAGAAGTTGTACGCCAAGTTGTCCAAGTGTGAATTTTGGTTGCGTGAAGTCCAATTTCTGGGTCATATTATCAACGAAGAAGGTATTCACGTTGATCCTGCAAAGATAGAAGCTATAAAGAATTGGGAAGCTCCGAAGACCCCAACTGAAGTAAGACAATTCCTTGGTCTTGCTGGTTACTATAGAAGGTTTATAGCAAATTTCTCGAAGATTGCAAAGGATTTAACGGTGTTAACACATAAGGATGAGAAATTTGTCTGGGGTGAAAAGCAAGAATCGGCCTTCCAATCTCTAAAATCTAAATTATGTTCTGCTCCTATTCTATCTCTCCCTGAAGGAACCGATAATTTTGTGGTGTACTGTGATGCTTCGCACCAAGGGCTAGGTTGTGTATTGATGCAACATGACAAAGTGATCGCCTATGCCTCTCGACAACTAAAGAACCACGAGAAGAATTATACAACTCATGATCTTGAGTTGGGTGCAGTTATTTTCGCGTTAAAGATTTGGAGACATTACCTCTACGGTACCAAGTGCACAATATTCACCGATCACAAGCGTTTACAACATATCTTCAATCAGAAAGATCTCAATATGAGACAGCGTAGATGGATAGAGTTGATGAATGACTATGAATGTGAGATTAAGTATCATCCTGGTAAGGCTAATGTGGTAGCTGATGCCTTAATTCGGAAAGAGCAACCTAAACTTCGTCGAGTTCGAGCCCTTCCAATCTCTGTTCGTTCAAATCTATCTCCCCAAGTTCAAGAATTCCAAATCAAAGCTTTGAAGGTAGAGAACATCAAAGGTGAAGCTTTGCGTGGTATGGAGAAGCAGTTAGAAGCAAGGGTAGACGGAACTCTTTATTTCATGGATCGTTTATGGGTTTCGAATTTTGGAAGTGTTCGCAATGTTATCTTGAATGAAGCTCACCGATCCAAATATTCTATTCATCCTGGTGCCGACAAGATGTATGAAGATGTCAAAGAGTTATATTGGTGGCCAAATATGAAGAAAGAGATCGCGGTTTATGTCAGCAAATGTTTAACTTGTGCTAGAGTGAAAGCAGAGAATCAGAAGCCTTCCGGTCTTCTACAACAACCTGAGATCCCTGAATGGAAATGGGAAGAAATCTCTATGGATTTTATAACCAAATTGCCTCGAACATCTAGTGGTCATGATACAATTTGGGTAATTGTCGATCGATTGACCAAATCAGCTCATTTCATTCCTATTAAGGAAACTGATCAGATGGAGAAGCTAACAAGAATTTATTTAAAGGAAGTTGTATCTCGGCATGGTGTGCCAGTCGCGATCATCTCGGATCGTGATAGTCGCTTTACGTCTCGTTTTTGGCAATCGTTGCAAAAATCTCTCGGTACTCGCCTCGATATGAGTACTGCCTATCATCCTCAAACAGATGGTCAGACTGAAAGAACAATTCAAACTTTGGAAGACATGCTGAGAGCATGTGTTATTGATTTTGGTGGAAGTTGGGATTCTCATCTCCCTTTAGCTGAGTTCTCGTATAATAATAGTTATCATACGACTATTAAGGCCGCACCGTTTGAAGCATTGTATGGAAGAAAGTGTCGTTCGCCACTTTGTTGGATTGAAATTGGTGATCGTCAAATTACTGGTCCTGAAATTCTACAAGAAACGACTGACAAGATTTTTAAAATCAAAGATCGCATTAAGGCTACCAGAGATCGACAAAAGAGTTAAGCTGATAATCGTCGAAAGCCTTTAGAGTTCGCTGTTGGCGACCATGTTTTACTAAAAGTAGCACCTTGGAAAGGTGTTGTACGTTTTGGTAAGAAAGGAAAGCTCAGTCCTCGTTATGTCGGACCATTTGAGATTCTTGAAAGAATCGGTGCTGTTGCATATCGCCTTCGTCTTCCTAATGAGCTCAGCAATGTTCACAACATATTTCATGTTTCTAATCTTAAGAAGTTTATTCATGATCCTTCGCTTATCGTCCCTACTGAAGAAATTATTATCGACGACAAACTTCATTACAACGAGGAACCAATTGAAATATCTGACTGGAAAGAGCAAAAGTTGCGAAGAAGCAAGGTCAAAATTGTTAAAGTCAGATGGAACTCCAAAAGAGGTCCTGAATTCACGTGGGAACGTGAGGACTAGATGCGAACGAATTTTCCTCATCTTTTTCTCGTTGTCTCTCCTGTTCGTGCTTCGTCTTAAATTTCGGGACGAAATTTCTTCAACCAGGGGAGAATGTGACAACTCGATATTTCCGGTATGTAACTTCATTTCATTTCTAGAACTTTCCTTATTTAGAAAGTTTCTACTTATAGACATTTCTATTTTTGGCATTCCTTATACACAATAAACATACATATTTTACACCATACATTAGTGTTTGACTATTTTAGTCAACACAACATTATTACTTTCTTATGGTGACACACTTTGAGTTAAAACAATTCTAAAAACAATAAGTTTCCCGGTTAGGTAATAAACGTAACAAACTATTATAAACGTGACTCGAATTGAACGAACCATCGAACCCGACACAAAGGGTTGACCGACCACTTAAGTGGCCGACCTCCCCTCTTTGCTTGACCCATTCGGCCGAACACCCCTAGGGTGTGAGGTTCCCTTGCCTCAAAATCTTATCCTCATCCCTTTGAAAGAGTCCTTGTTTGACTCAAACTCCAATTGTAAACCCTAGCAAGCTCCCTATAAATACATTGCTAAAGCCAACCATTAAACCCTATTTGCCCCCTTGAAGCCGTCGACCATACCCCACCATAATCCCCTTTGTCCGTCGTGTTCAAGCAAGCCGAGCATCTCATTGTTCGATCCAAGCTAGGTATAACGAATCTCTTCCTTGTTTTGTTTGTTTACTTGTTTTTTTGTCCCTAAGCTCGAACCCGAGACCATGGCCAAGGCCATATGGTCTCGGCATGCATCCTTGCCCCATAAACCCGTAGCCTACATGCATGCATGCGTACGGTTGTGTGCGAGTGTGTGTGTATGTCTTGTGCTTGATAATGATCTTGTTGTTTTGTTGCTAAATCCGTGACTTCAAACCCTAGATCTACACTAGGATGACCGAAAAGCCTTAGATCTAGAACTCTAGACCCGATCTAGACCTCTAAACCCTTGAACCAAGCCGATCTAGCCGAACCTAGAACACAAACCCGTAGGGTTTTGGCCTTCGGCCAACCCTAGACCGAACCCTAACCCTAATTGAATTGCATGTTTGACTATTCGACCAATTGATAGCTATATTGATCATAGTTGACTTTGCTTGACCACATTATAGTATACCTTAAACCCTAACCGAAATCTAGAAGCTTTAGTTGACTTTTATTGACTAATTTTGACCAATATTGACCAATAAGTCAAACCGGGTCAATACCGGATCTTGACCCAAACCGTGGACCCAAAACCCGAATAACCAATCGGGCCAAGGCCCGTACTTGGCCCATATCAATCTACTTTAGTCCATCGGGCCCAAACCTTGATTGGCCCATTAGTATCCAAGCCCATTTGGACCAAAGCCCAAACCTTTGGCCCATACCCAACCAAACCGAACCCAATTGGGCCAAGCCCAATTCAAGGCCCAACCTAAGTGGACCTAAGCCCAATAAGAGGCCCAAGTGGCCCAACCCATTAAGCCCATTAGGCCCAATCTAGGCCCAATAAGCCTAACCCAAGCCCATTTCATTTCATTTCATTTCGTAGCCCATTTCATTTCATTTCATTTCATTTCATTTCATATCAACCTAATAAGGTCCAATAATCTAAGTTCGTTCGATGTCACGAAACATAAAACATAACATGTAATACATATTGCTTAACTTATATCGTATATAGTATCGCCTGTGTTAGCTTAGTCTAATCAGTAGTTAAATCATTTAGGAAGCTAGGAGTTTCCCAAGGATTCCTCTGTCTTAAGTCTCTTGTTGCTAAGCTTGCCAGGTGAGTCCACAGACCCCTTTACTCTTTTTAACTGTTTTATAAACTTTGGGGTGGAAAACATAAACAACTGCTACTGTTTTACTATGACTGTACAACAACATCTATACATTTTCATTATCGCATTGGCATGACAAACAATTATTATACCGGACTAAGGTTGCCAGCAATCATTAACTAGTGGATCTAGACCATGGATATGCAGATAGTACTATTGGCTGACACTCATCCTCCCAACGAACGTTTGATCATTACTTGGTTTATCCAAGACATCTCCGGGAGTGTATATCCATAAAATAACATAACATACTGGAGTTGAAGTGTTGATTGTGGACTTAGGGGTTGGTATATTAACTCAATAGACTAGCTACCTGTTGGGGATAACAGTTCATGCGATGTCAAACACAACATTTTGTTCAACACTTTTTCATAAACATAACTAGTAGTTGTATACATTCTACAACTATACTAAACATTTCATACTTATTACTCATATCACATGAGTGTTGAACCTTATACATTTTCAGTCATAAACCATTTTCTTAACAAACATTTTGGGTAGCAAATCACTTTACTTTCATCATAAACATTAACCCTGTGGATTCACTCAACATTATTGTTGACCCTTTTACTATTTATGTTTTTCCAGGTAATTAGGTGCAGTGGAGTTGGAGGATATGAGCATTGCGATTGTCGTGAGCCATGTTTAAAACATTAAGTTTACGAACAATCATTTCATTTCAAACAATTTTTATTTTAGGAAACTTGCTATTTTTGGAAACTTTCTACTTTTGGAAAGTGAAACAAACGTTTATTTTTCGTTATTGCGTGGTTGTTTGTTTACTTAATTTTTGCTATGTTGTCATGAATGTTACACCTTCGTTCTTCCGCAAAACATTTTAAATGAAGTAAAACTCATTTTTGGCGGGGTGTGACACTTACGCACCATAACACTCGCAATAATTTGAATCCATATCTAAGGTTCTTTATCCTTACAATATGAATATCGTTGAACAAGTGAGGTGTTCCATTAGGTGGATAGTACTTCGATCTAAGATTTTCTTTGGTTTGTTTAAGTCTAAACTAAACTTAAAACTCATTCCAATTTTAATCCTTAATTTTAAAAGACTTGCGATTCGTGTACTTTATTCCACAAGACGCCTTTCTAAAATTATCTTTAAAAGTCTAAGTTTTAAACTTGTTCGATTTTATTTGTATACCTTAAAAACGAGGTGTACAAAAAGATATTACTAGGTTTTGTGAAAAACCTTATCTTAATAAAACGTACTTGTTTTATTTACTTTGAAAAACTTTAAACCCTATGTTAAACTTTAAAATAGAGATTTTAATTCTTTATGACTTACGAACACAAGTCATAACTCTAATTTAACATAACTTAGTTTTTCCATGTCTAATAATAAAATTAAACATTTACTTATTAGATTATCCAAAATATGTCCAAGGGACACATTTGTAAACTATGCGATTTTCTTGTGTAGCTCCCACTAATTCCAACAACCATGATGGAATTTGAGCATGAACAGAATCACTAGTTTAAACTTGGTGAACACTAATAATCTTATTATATAAAAACTACATATAATAATCTTAGTTTGTTTGAACCATTCTTATATTCAACTTAGACTTAGTTAAATATAGGTTCTTAAATTTCCTATGTTATTTTACCCTTGATCATTAATCTAGTATTTTACGAATCTTGTAAAATACTTTGTATAATAAACTAGTTATAATTACTTATAACTTTATATAATCTAATATTTATAACTTTCGTATTATTATCTAATTATAAAAAAAAAACTTACTTTGTACAATTTCTAGTTGTTTACAATCTAATATTTATAATCTAATATTTATAACTTTCGTATTATTATTATTATCTAATTATAGCATTTTTAATAAGAATATTATACCTAATTTGTACATTTGTATTTTAACTCAGACTAATTAAAATACGTACAAACTATTTTATCTTTTAAAATCACTTTTAAATAATTTGAAAAATCCGAAAATTATATATATAATATAATATAGATACATCTTGTTAATTTTAAGACTTTAAAATTAACACTTCTCTTCTATCCTTAATTAAATTTAATTAATTAAACCCTTATCTCGTTTTTGATCAATTAAAACCTAATTTCATTTACTTGATCAATAACGCCCTTTTAGTTAAAGATTAATCCTAATCGATCATATTTAAACAATTATTAAACTTTGTTTAAATTCTAGGATAGATTATAACTTTAATAATTTTATTTAAACTTATTTAATTTAAATCTTGTAAACAAAACTTTGTCTAGATTTCTAGATTTAAAGAACTAGTTTTAATAAACTCATTAAAACAATAATCAAACCTTATTAAACATAAACATGTTTAATTTTCTAGGTTCTAGATTATGTTCTTGATTAATCCTATTAACCAATTAAACTAAACTAGTTTAATGTTCTTGGTCCTAGGTTGAATCTAGGGTTTTGAAAAATTTCCTTAAGCCTATGAAACTTATCCACCAATTAAACAAAAGTAGTTTAATGTTCTTGGTCCTAGGTTGAATCTAGGGTTTCGAAAATTTTCCTTAATCCTAGGAAACTTCTCCACCAATTAAACTAAACTAGTTTAATCAAACTTGGTGTCCAAGTATTCTTATGATTTTCGAAATCTATGGATAAAAGGAAAGGATCCTTTTTGACAAATTAAACTAAAACTTAGTTTAACATACTTGGTCCTAGATTTTGAAGATCAATTAAAAAGGAAAGAATCATTTTGACCAAAAATTTTGACATTCTTGATCCTAGGGTTCTTGTAATTTTCGAACATAGTAGGGTTAGGGAAAGAAGCCTTTTTGACCAATTAAACTAAACTAGTTTAATGCTCTTGGTCCTAGGGTTCTTTCTTGATCTCGAAATTACTAGGGTTTAGAATCCTTATGACCAATTAAACTAAACTGTTTAACATTCTTGGTCTAGGGTTCTTTGCCCTCATTAGAAATCTATGAATAAGAAAAAGAAGAAGGAACGAAAAAAATAAAAAAAACTTGGAAATTAAACAAACAAAAAACTTTGTTATTATTGTTTAGATTTCTAAACCAACGCTCTGATACCACTGAAGGGTTTCATTGTAACTGATTGACCATTTGGGTCAACCTCCTAGTATACTTGGTTCGACCATACTGACAAGAACATGACTCTTGTTGGTTAAACCAACTAGCTAGTTTAATCCCTAAAGCGGAACGGAGATTAAACTTAATCCTTAAACCCTAAAGGATTGGGGATGTTGGAAATCTAAACTAGATTAACAAGAAAGAAACCTTGTACGAAAAACCCGAACACACACACATACTTGTGGTGTTCGTCGACAAACCAAGAACCCTAGGGTTCTTGGTTCGATTTCGACCAAGGGGAAAGAAGGGAAAAAGGGTTTTTCCAATTCATACCTTAACTGCTTAAGATTAGTCCACGAGTGATGAGCAAGACAAGAAACCTTCTAGCCGGTTCTTGCAACGATCCTTGAATAACTCAATCGATCTTTGAAGAACGCGAAGAACGAACGAAGAACGAAGGAAGAACACGAAGAACACGAGACTTGTGTTCTTGGTGTTTCGGCCGAATTCAAGGGGAGGGTGGGAGGAATTTCGCGGCTTAGGGTATTAGGGAACAAGCATTAAGGTCTTAAAGTGAATCCTAAGATCTTCTATTTATAATAGAAGATCTTTCACTTAAGTCCTTCTAATTTAATCAAGAAACGTTTCTTAATTAAACTTTCTCTTTTATATTTCCTACCCTTATAGTTTAACTAGTTTATTATTGTCACTTAACTATTAAATACTATGTATAATATACCCATATATAATTTGGTATAAATACCGAAATATATATATACTTATATTTATACATTTAATAATTAATTATATAATAACCTTTATATAATTTAGACAATAATATTATCCAAACACTATATGATTTAATGGCTTTAAATCATATTATGGATAATCTATTATTAACACATTGTATATTTACTCAACTAGTAAATGTACAAATACTTGTATTAATTAGTTAATTAAACTAATCTAGTAATAAGTTAAACTTAACTTAATACTTAACTGATTTATAATGACTATTATAAATCATTCCTCTCCAAGTATCATTGCATAATAACTACTCGTATTACATGCACTCACCGGTGTGACCCTTAAGTGTTTCGTAGGCATGGACGTATCATCATAGGTTGACTAACTGTGCACATAAATCCTTCAGTTAAGTATTAAGTTAAGTTTAACTTATTACTAGATTAGTTTAACTAACTAATTAATACAAGTACATTTACTAGTTGAGTAAATACACAATGTGTTAATTATAGATTATCCATAATATGATTTAAAACTATTAAGTCATATAGTGTTTAGATAATATTATTGTCTAAATTATATAATGTCTATTATATAATTAATTATTAAATGTATAAATATAAGTATATATATTTCGGTATTTATACCGAATTATATATAAGTATGTTATACATAGTATTTAATAGTTAAGTGACAATAATAAAATAGTTAAACTATAAGGGCTAGAAACGAAAAAGGGAAAGTTTAACTAAGTATTATAAATAGAAGATCTTAGGCTTAACCTAATCCCTCTAATAGAGAACCCTAGCCACGAAATTTCCCCCTCCTCTCCCCCTCTATTCGGCCGAAATCACCAAGGGCCAAGAACACCAAGCTTGGTGTTCTTCGTGTTCTTCGAGTTTGTCGAATAGTTGATTATTACAAGAGCTTATCTAGTGGGCATCTCGTTGTGTTTATCACTGGTGAATCTATCTTGAGCGACTAAGGTATTGATTAGAAGAACTCCTTTTCCTCTTCTTCTTCATTCGACTGAAACACACAAGTTTGTGTGTGTTTCGGTGTGTTCGATCGAACCGTAAGCCAAGAACCTTAGGGGTCTTGGTGTTCATTGTTCAAGTCTTTTTCTTATGTTAATCTAGTCCAGATTTCCAACATCCTCAATCCTTTAGGGTTTAAAGATTAAGTTTAATCTCAGTTCCGCTTTCGGGATTAAACTAGCTAGTTGGTTCAACCGGTAAGAACAAGTTCATGTTCTTATCAGTTTACAGTTCGAATCAGTGTGACTAGGTGGTTGACCTAAGTGTTCAATTAGTGTTATGAAACCCTACAGTGGTATCAGAGCGTTGGTTTAGAAATCTAAACAAGATTAACAAAGTTTTTTTATTTGTTTAATTTCAAAGTTTATTTTTTATTTTATTTTTTTGTTCTAGGTTTTTCTTCCTTTTCTTCCTTCAATTCGAAAAAGGTAGAAAGAACCCTAGGACCAAGTATGTTAAACTAGTTTAGTTTAATTGGTAAAAAGAATTCTTCCTCCTTCTTATTTTTTAAAAACTAGAAAGAACCCTAGGACCAATTATGTTAAACTAGTTCAGTTTTAATTGGTCAAAAGGATTCTTTTTCCCCTCCCCATGATTTAAAAATTCTAAGAAGAACCCTAGGACCAAAAACATTAAACTAGTTTAGTTTAATTGGTCAAAAGGATTCTTCCCCTACATTTTTCGAAATCTAGGAAAAACCAAAGGACCAAGCATGTTAAACTAGTTTAGTTTAATTGGTCAAAAGGATTCCTTCCCTTGATTATTTGATCCCTAAAGAACCCTAGGACTAAGAACATTAAACTATTTTAGTTTAATTGGTTAAGAGGATTAATTCAAAACATAATCTAGAACCTAGAAACTTAAACAAGTCTATGTTTAAGAAGGTTTAATTATTGTTTTAATGATTTTATCAAAACTAGTTTTTTAAGCCTAGAAATCTAGACAAAGTTTTTGTCTAAAGGTTTAGATTAAAAAGTTTTAATAAATTTATTAAAGTTATAATCTATCCTAGAATATAAACAAAGATTATTGTTTAGATATGATTGATTAGAATTCAAATAAATATTCAAAACTAAAATCTAGAATTAAAAGGATAAAAACTAGTTAAGTCTGAATCCTAGGATTTAATTAGATTTAACTTTTGAATAAATGATGTTTTTGATCAAGAAAGTTAAAACCTAGTTTTAGTTGATCAAGGACAAGATTAGGGTTTGATTAATTAAAATTAATAAAGGATTAAAAAGGAAGTGTTAATTTTAAAGTCTTAAAATTAACAAGATGTATTTATACTATATATATTTTCGGAATTTTTTAAATATTTAAAAGAAGATGCATTTTAAAAGGATAAAATAGTTTATACGTATTTTAATTAGATCAAGTTAAAATACATATGTATAAACTAGGTGTAATATTCTTATTAGAATATTACAAGGTTTTAAAGTAATAAATTATATATATTAAATACAAGATTAAATGGAACATTAAATATAAAATGTTAATTTGATCATGAAATTTTAATATTAATATAACTAGAATTTGTATTAAGTTATAATTAAATTAGAATGTACAAAGTTGTAAACAATTAGAAATTATACAAACGAGGTTTTATTATAATTAGATAGTTCAAAACTTAGTAAATAAAACAAGTTTGTTTTATTAAGAAAAGGTTTTTCACAAAACTTAGTAAAAGCATTTTGTACACCTCGTTTTTAGTATACAAGTAAAATCGAACAAATTTAAAACTATAAGTTTTAAACGGAATTTAAAAAGGCGTCTTGCGGAATTAAGTACACAAATCGCACATTTTAAATAAGGATTAAAATTTGAATAAGATTTATGTTTAGTTTAAGACTTAAACAAACCCAAGAAAATCTTAGATCTAAGTACTACCCATCGAATGGACTACCTCACTTGTTCAACGATATTTATATTGTAAGGAGAAAGAACCTTAGATATGGATTCAAATCATTGCGAGTGTTAGGGTGCGTAGGGTTCTGTGATAATCGGGAGTCCCGGCACAGAACATCGCACTGTCTTAGATGGTATGATCTATTTTCGTGATAATCGGGAGTCCCGACCCAAAGAGTACTTGAGTAGAATAAACATACTATACTTTATTGCAATTAGAAATGTACAAAGTTATAAGTCTATTATAATTAGATTGTACAAAGTTGTAATACTTTAAAAAGTCTATATATTCTACGACCCCTAGGAATCGTATCAAGTGTGGTACGATTGGTAAGGATGTTACCTACCAGAAATAGCATGTCTCGTCGAGAAGTGCCCAAACCATGCGGCGAGAATGTGATATATGGAGCCTAGGCCTAAAATATTAATTATGGGTTTATAATATATTTTAGAAGATGTTTGTTGATGATTACTAATTAAACTGAGTTTGATTTGTAGATGGCAGCTACAACCACAAAGATATGTACCAATAATCTCTCACTACGCTTGTTTCTAGAAAAGGACAAATTGACTGGGTCAAAGTTTCTCAATTGGAAGTGTGATCTTCGGAGTATGCTTAGGCATGAGAGAAAAAGAAATGTCCTAGAAAAAGCAATATTAAATGCCCCTGCCACGAATGCTAGAAATGAACCAGGACAAGCATATTACGCTTGTAGAGTGTTCACCTCTTGCAAGATGGTTAAGGGATCATCAGTGAGTTCTCACGTCATGAAAAGGAAAGAGCACATGGATCGTATCGAATGACTAAGACACCTAGTACCGTTGCAGTTAGCAACAATAATGATACTCAACTCGTTGTCAGATGACTATAAGCCTTATACAGTCAACTACAACATGCATAACATGGAGCAATCCATTGCTGAGCTACATTCCATCCTCAAGACTACTGAGTTGATTTTGGGGACTAAGTTTAGGAATGATCTCGTAGTAACCGATGATGGTAGTGAAAAGAGAAAGAGGCGCAGTAGAAAGGGAAAAGGGTAAAACCAATCCCAGCCAAGATGTGCCTAAGGGTAATGGAGTCAAACAAAAAGGTCAAGAAGGTGAAGCCAAACAAGGCAAGGACCGAGAAACGGTGTCTTAATTGTGGAAAGGTCAAAAGGTAAGAGGCAATACAAGCTCCTCAGTCGACTTGACCAACTTCTAGATACTCGCTTTCGACTTGTAAAGTTTATTACGAGTAACTCAACTTTAGCAATTGTTTATTGCATGAGATGATGGAAAGTGAAGATGGCCTGCATGAGATAGTATTGATCCCACAAGCACCAAGTTAATTTTATAATTCAGTATTTTTCATTTTAGATTCATGCAAAAACAATTTTATTTTTGTTAAGACAAGTTTTTATGATTAAAACATGGTTTTTGTTTTATAAAATTATGAATCCATTGTTGAATTATATTATGTATGTATGTGTGATAATTACACTAGTAAAGTTTTGTGACTAGATTGTAAGTCAAGTTTTGATTTACTAATAATCTCATGATTTATATTTGTTTGATTGTTGAATGAATAATAATATCTTGGAAGCTCAATTACTTAGATACTAGAAATTAGAAAGTTTTTCTAATACAAGTATTTAAGAATTTTATGAAAATATCAAGTTCAAAGTTTATTGAACTTAGTTAAAACATCATAAGTAATAATATTACTTATGATAGCAAGTTTTAAAAGCATTGGTATTAATATAGTATGATTATAATGGTTATAATCAAGGTAGACTTTAAGAGTATTATTACAAGTGTTTCATACTTCTGATAAAGGAATTTAATAAAGTCATAATTCTCTAATAGGAATATTGGATATTCGCAAAATCCAAAGAATGACTTGGGCATTAAATAAACTCTTAAGAGGATCAAAATATATTAAGTATTTAAGAACTAAAGGTATTAATGCAAGTGTTTCATACTTGTAATAAATACAGTATTTAATCAAGTCATAATCTCCTAATAGGAATGTTGGATATTTATGAAAACCAAGAAGTGACTTTGGCATTAAATGAAGTTCTCAAAAGACACTAAAGTATTTAAGAATTGGAAGTATCATTACAAGTGTTTCATACTTTTTAGATACATTGATCAATGAAAGTCACAATTCCCTAAACAGGAATATTGGATATTCGCAAAATCCAAAGGATGACTTTAATGATTGACAAATTCTTAAAAGATTAAACTATAAGTTCTTGACCAAGAAAGTCAAAGTCTTGACTTAGTCAAAGTGATAGTTTAATTGATGCTTATATTCCATAAAAGTTAGTGGGAGCTATGACTAACATATTCATTAAAGGCATTAATGAACTAAGTTAGTTAGTAAGATATTACCAACACGATATTACCAAGTCATTAACCAAAGAGTAAAGAGAAATAATAAATTATCATAAATTAGATTATTGCAAGCCTAATAGCGTGGTCACAAGTCTTGTGATTAATTATTGCAATTCTAATAGGACATTCACCGTCTAGTGAGTAATTTGATCGTTTAAGGATATTTCTTTAACTAGTAATGATATATCTACAAATCAAGTGACGAAAAGAGATTTAGTTTCAAGATGAATTTTATAAATTCAAGAAACTAAGAAGTTAATTTCCAATCCTCCTATGTTTACCGAATTGTATGAAAGGCAAGACTAGAATGTGTTCTAATGTTGCAAGAACCAAATCTAGCAAAGACAAAAGTAATAGTATTTTTCAAATACTTGTGTTATGTCTTTAGTTTAATAGAAATGACTAGTTTAGTGATAAATTTACAAGATATGTAAAAGTCATTAAGTAATCAACTCGAACAAAAGGAATAAGTAATGATCCAATAATAATTCGGTATCTTGGTCCAGCGAGGAACGATACATGGATTAGTGACATTATTATTCAGACTTTGTATGTTTTAAAGTATCCATGAATAAAAATCTTTTTATTCAAGAAGGTATAAATCCGTGACTGCTCGTCTTGGTGGGAACCTTGATGGGACGTTAACGTCATCACGATATTTTGTGGAAGATTCGAATTTCTCGAAGATAGCTACATAAGTTTTTTTATAAACCAAATATCGGTGATATTCTGTCGTGACGACGAATATTGGATGGACCATCGTGATATATACTTCGTGGTTGGAAAGTTCAAAAGTATTAATCACTAGGATTGTCCTTAAGCCTGAGGTATTTGGTTTCGGATACAATGACTAATGTGCTTTGGTTCGTCTTACACAAGTCTGAAATATGATTGTCATACGAGGCCTTACTAGGTACAGAGGAAGTTGTATTTTGAATCGAAATATAACAAGATGGTAATTGCACCTCCTTTTTAGGAGAGATATTTATGGGTCCCTTGACATGATGATAAACTGAAAAATGCACGGCCGTGCTCAGCGAACTGAGCTGTTATTTGTCGTAATCACACAGTTTTAAATCAAGAGGTCAAGAAATGATTTCGAGTACAGGAGTTGATAAATTCTACCATGCTCATATTCGTTATCACAAATATCATGCTACAAGGGATAAACCTAACACGTTATCCAAGAAGTAAAGACGGAGTGTTCTTTACTAGACGACGCTATTAATATGTTTTTCTAAATAATACCTGGGTATAAGAGTTTCTATGGGGTTGGTTATCATGTATTGCCTGCTAGAGGGCCGCTGCAGGACTAGTGTCATCAAGCTAAGGTTACAAACTTGCACAAGTGGGAGTCTGTTGGATTTATGTGCCCAGTTAGTCAACCTATGATGTCACGTCCATGTCTATAGGACACTCAAGGGTCACACCGGTGAGTACATGTAAATCGAGTAGTTATGCAATGATACTCGGAGATGACTGATTTATAATGGTAATTATAAATCAGTTAAGTATTAAGTTAAGTTTAACTTATTACTAGATTTGTTTAACTAACTAATTACTACAAGTATTTGTACATTTACTAGTTGAGTAAATATACAATGTGTTAATTATGGATGATATTGTGTTTGGATAATATTATTTTCTAAATTATATAAAGTCTATTATATAATTAATTATTAAATGTATAAATATAAGTATATATATTTTGGTATTTATACCGAATTATATATAAGTATGTTATACATAGTATTTATAGTTAAGTGACAATAATAAACTAGTTAAACTATAAGGGCTAGAAACGAAAAAGGGAAAGTTTAATTAAGTATTGAATAATAATTAAACTAGAAGGGTTCTAACTGAAAGATCTTCTATTATAAATAGAAGATCTTAGGCTTAACCTAATCCCTCTAATAGAGAACCCTAGTCACGAAATTCCCCCCTCCTCTCCCCCTCTATTCGGCCGAAATCACCAAGGGCCAAGAACACCAAGCTTAGTGTTCTTCGTGTTCTTTGAGTTTGTCGAATAATTGATTATTGCAAGAGCTTACCTAGTGGGCATCTCGTTGTGTTTATCACTAGTGGATCTATCTTGAGCGACTAAAGTATTGATTAGAAGAACTCCTTATCCTCTTCTTCTCCATTCGACCGAAACACACAAGTTTGTGTGTGTTCGGTGTGTTCGATCGAACCGTAAGCCAAGAACCTTAGGGTTCTTGGTGTTCATCGTTCAAGTCTTTTTTCTTATGTTAATCTAGTCCAAATTTCCAACATCCCCAATCCTTTAGGGTTTAAGGATTAAGTTTTATCTCAGTTCCGCTTTAGGGATTAAACTAGCTAGTTGGTTCAACCGGTAAGACCAAGTTCATGTTCTTATCCGTCTACGGTTCGCATCACTGTGGCTAGATGGTTGACCCAAGTGGTCAATCAGTGTTATGAAACCCTACAACATTGGGTTTCTATAGTTTGGGTCTAACTTAAACACTTCAGGAAGTACAACAGCTATTTTGTAGTTTCATCCTTGGATAACCTGGACCTGAGCTAGAACTTGTTCTTCTAACACTTATTTTGTGAGCTCGGATGACTTAGACCAGGAGTCACAAATTTTCTGTAAAGTTTCATTTTTCTTAATCAACTCTATGTTATGTTTCTTTAATGTTCCGCTCACTGTCTGAAGCTCTGCTATCTTATGTTTGGAATCTTTCAGTTGGAAGGACTATTGCTTACAATTTTCTAGTTCTTCAGTCATTTTGGTTATGGAGAGTTCTAATTCAGAGTGTCTATTATGTGCACATACTATGTTAGTGAGTACCTGAAATAGAGATGATTGTTCCTCAGCAAAGGCTTTATTAAACCTTCAAACTTTTCTCAATGTTTCAGCATCCCACTTCCTTGAAGAAGAGGATTCCGGTTCTTCAGGCTCTTCTGTCTTGGCCATCAGACACTTGCAATCTTTATAATCACCTGAATTAGTGTCAGATTCTCGTTCTACAACTGCAACTAACCCTTTAGCTCTTCTTTTATCGCTTGCCAGCATCACTTGATTCGGAATCACTTAACCAAGTTTGAGTGGTTGCTTTTAAGGCCTTTGCCTCCTTTTTAGTTTTAGCTATCTGAGCTTTCAGTTTTTGATAACTTTTTCTCAGTATCCTCATATCTCTTATTGTAGTTTGAGTTGGGACCGGTGTGAGACATTAAAAGACCTGATCTTTCATCGAATTTGCAATCAGCTTTGAAATGACCTATTCTTCCGCATATGAAACAGACAGCTCCCCTCTTTCATTTTGACCTTCAGGCTTTTTTTGATTTAGAGCTCTTATGTATCTTAGAGAAAGTAAGGCCATACTGTCTGTCAGGTCATTTATGTCGTCACTTTTATATCCAACCAGATTAGGATCTTGTTTCTCTAAATCCCCATCTTCAGCATCTTCAAAAGGTTCATCATCAGCATCATTTGGATCAGCAATACTTTCCACCTTTGCTTTTAAAGCCCTTCTTGAGAATCTGAAGGAGTTGGCCATAAGGGCAGTGGAAGAAGAAGTATCAATCAAATCATTGTACATCTTATTTTCCTTTTTAAAAATTCATCAGTGTATCATACAAACTGTTCATGTCCATATCTTTCATTTGACCGGTAGTCCTTACAACAGTGGACATGACGGTCCATTCTTTGGGAAAAATTTCCAGGAATTTGTATATCAATTCCTGAGTCTCTTTTTGAATCCCTATTTCCCTTAATTCGTTTATCAAAAGAATAAACCTTTTGTTGGACATTCTCAGATATTCGCCCCTAATGACCTTGAATGCTTTGTATTTTTGATTTAACAACGCTTTCTTGCTAGCTATGACTTCATTAGTTCCTTCATAGGACGTTGTTAGCATATCTCATATTTCTTTTGCAGTTCTACATTCCTTCACCATGATTAAGATGTCGTTCAGAAGAGAGGCTTGGAGTAGCAACCTAACTTCAGCAACTAGCCCTGCTACTTTCTTATCAGTTTCCGTCCATTGATCTTTTGGTTTATCTTCTTCCACATTTGATAATTCAAGATCTTCTTCATCTTCGTCATCACCTTCTTTCTTTTTCTTGGAGATGGATGTACTTGGAACAAACATTTCTGGAATATGCGGACCAAACATAAGAATTTATGGGGCCATAGCATGTTGGTGTTCAGCAAAGCCCAGAAAACGTATTTTCCACATCCCAAAATCATCATCGGTGAAAACAGGAGCATTAGTTTTTGAACCAAGGTTCATTTGAGATAATCTTTCACTCATTTTGATCAATAAGTAAGCAGATCAACAATTATAGATTAATTTTCCTGCTCTGATTGTTAGTCCTGTGATAAGTGATTAACTAGACTTATGCGATTCTACTGATCAAATAAAGTATGAACACTCAACAATAGATAAACTCTTCTTTATTTAATCAATAATGATTTAACAAAGTACAAGTAGCTGCGGAATAGCTAAGAACATAAATCCTAACTAAACTACTTGTGAGAGATAGACAATAAATACCGTCTAAGAAAAATATTGATTAACAAATAATCAAACACAAGATCAGACACTTTTGTTACTTAGATTCAATTGATGAAACAAGTAACAAGAAGGTATCACAAGTTGTTCACACTTTGCACAAGAATGTTTGAGCTGAGAAAACTTTTGCAGAGTGAGAACATTATTGGGTGCACACGTGAATTTGTCCATCAAGTCCTTTATTTATAGTGTTTGCAAGACGTGACAGCTAAGGGATGTACGAATTTGTCCACGTGTAAGAATCCTGTTGGAATTAAGGATATATCATGGGATGAGCACTACTAACGGAATTCTGGCAGTACTTTCTGTCCTCCTGTGATCGTCAAGATCTTCTAGAAGATTTGCATAGGATTCCCTTTGTCGGCGACTCACGGTCTTATGTAATATTTGTGTCTTTCTGTGTCACTGAAGCTTCAGACGCTAAGAGATGTTTTAGATATCCATGAGTATTTCAGGTACTCATGGTTCTTCAAGTATTGGGCTAGCTTCAGTAACCTTCACTAAGAGTTGTTCTTAGAGAAGTATTTGTCTTCAAGACTCAGTGTTATTGTCAAGTATACGATGAACCTACTACGACTATCTGAACTGTCAGAGTTGTTCAGATATCGCAGCCAAGTGTAGAGAATATGAACGGGTCAGTTTCTCAGCCACTCACAATCTAAAGAACTAATCTAACGAACTAAGGGATTGATCTTGACCATTTGACTTTTTTTTATCTAATGACTAAGATTTTCCCTTGGGACTTTGTTTTAGAGATGAACTTCTTAGAACACAACTCTTTATGCAAAATAACTAGTGATTGATTAATAATGTTTACAGTACTTAAGGAAGATCGGATTCATTTAATCAATGTTTTAATACCCAGATTTTGAACTGGTCGATGCTTTAAAAATGGTCGAACCAGTCGGATCGGTTGAACTAGATTGCAATACTATTAAGTATTTATGTTAAATGATTCCAAACACTTAATATTCAACTACAAACTTGGTTTTCAAATTTCAAAACATATACTCCCTCCGTCCCACAAAGAAGTTTACATTTCTCTTTGGCACAAGATTTTAGGTGATAGTTAGTGGTGGGGTCAATAGTAATACTTTTGATTAAAATATAAGGTTGGATTGGAGAGAGAAGGTGTTTTATTGGTGGAATAATTGATAATAATATTATTTTATTATGTGGGCCTCCCAAATTTGAGAAATGTAAACTTTTTTGTGGGACAAAATTTTAAGGAGAAATGTAAACTTTTTTGTGGGACGGAGGGAGTAATAAAGTTTCAAACGTATAAAAATGATACAAAATATCAACTTTAATTAAAAAGGTGAGGTTAAAAGAAAATGAGTTCAAATTTGGTTCAATCATCCCGACCCGGCCGGGTTCACAGTTAACTCGCATGGTTTGAAGCGCTTCATAAATAGAATTTTACCCCGGTCGATTCGGCCCAACATACTTCTATTTCTGATCAGGCGGGGTCCAACTGGTCGGTCGAACCCAGTTTTGAAAATGCTTCGTATCATGTGCAACTACCACACATAGTAGGAAAAACATTTTAAGTCGGGTGATGATTTGATAAGGAAGGAATTTATTCTTGTAAAGAAATTTAAAGAAATTGGACAATCCTACCCTTAAATTTGACATTTTCATGTTAGACGAAATTGTATTTTTTTAATATTTCCTTGTAATTATGACCCTTTTAAGTACGATGTAGGTGTTTAGCCTAATAAAATCGATTTTGATTAAAAAAAATTGACACATCAAAGTAGGGGTGTTCAAAAATATCCGAAAAATCAGGTATCCGAAAATTGCCCGATATTCGAAATCCGGGTATCCGAAAATCTGGGTATCCGATAATCCGGATATCTAAAAATCCGGGTAACCGAATTTTGGGTACAAAATACGGGGTAGTGTTTTTTAAGATTTTTGGATATCCGATACACGGAAAATTACATGAAAATAAAAAATATACAAAAAATACCCAAAATATTTGAGAAAATACCCAAAATATTTAAAAAGTACCCGAAATATATGAATAATACCCGAAATATCTGAAAAAATACTCGAAATATTCGAAAAATATTTGAATATTTTTTTTTCGGATACCGGATATCTGGATTTCGGATACCAAAATCCAGGTATCCGAAATACGTGTACCAAATGCGGTAGTAAAAATCACTATCCAAAAATCCGGGTACCCAGTTTTGAACACCCTACATCAAAGTGTACAAGTCGTAAATGCATGGCCGGGCAATAATTAAGATGAACCATGGGCACGTGCATATCACGTGTCTTGGAGGAGGGAAGTAGGATCTCCATGCCATATAAAACTAACTTGCGAGAGAGAAAAGGAGGACCATCCATAGATCGATGCGACTGCGCGCAGGGGAAACCTTCACACAACTAAGTCCATGAACAAAACTCAAATCACTGAAACTCATAAGGATGAGAGAGAGAATTCACCGATGGTGGCCGGAGGTGGCGACTGTGAGAAAGCATCCACCGCCGTGAATGAGTTTTTCTGGTCATATTCCGATGAACCACACGCTTCTCGCCGCCGTCAGATCCTCTCCCACTACCCCCAAATAAGACAACTCTTTGGCCCTGATCCCTGGTCTCTCCTCAAGGTACTTATTAATTTCCGATTCTGATACGTTTTTAAGGTTTTTTTTTTGTAGCCTTTTTTTTGCTTAATTTTGTTTTTTTTATTTTTATGTTTGTGACTTTCTATATGGTATCTTGTTAAATCTTAAAAGAATTATACAATACATGACCATTTAAATGTTGACAATGAGACGTTTTTAGGGTTTATTTTTGTAGGCTTTTTTTGCTTAATTTTGTTTTTTATGTTTGTGACTTTCTATATGATATCTTGTTAAATCTTAAAAAATTTATACAATACACCATTTATAAGTTGAAAACATAGCCGTATTGTTACAATGATTTTTTTTTTTTCAAATAATGTTAAAATAGTGTTAACTTTTGTAAAAATATTTTTATTAGTGTATGTAATACCCTTCAACTTTTTTCCATCCTTCAACTTTTTTCTTGAATTCGCCACTGATTATATCTTGATATGATGTTGCTGAACTTGTAGGTGACTCTTGTTGTTTTGCTTCAACTATGGACAGCGATGTACCTACACAACACAAAATGGACGAAAATACTCATGGTGGCCTACTTTTTTGGATCATTTCTCAATCACAATCTTTTCTTAGCGATTCATGAATTAAGTCACAATCTTGCATTCTCTAATCCGACCCACAATCGTTTCCTCGGGATCTTCGCTAATCTACCCATCGGGGTACCAATGTCGGTCACCTTCCAAAAATATCACCTTGACCACCATCGTTACCAAGGGGTTGATGGAATCGACACCGACATCCCTACACTCATGGAAACACGTCTAGTAACGAATATTGTTACAAAATGCATATGGGTACTCTTTCAACTATTATTTTACGCGATTAGGCCGTTGCTTGTTAACCCTAAACCACCCGGAAAATGGGAACTCGTGAATTTTGTCATCCAAATTGGACTTGATGCTTATATGGTTTACTTTTGGGGGTGGAGATCTTTTTGTTACTTGATACTTTCAACGTTTGTTGGGGGTGGAATGCACCCGATTGCGGGCCATTTCATCTCGGAACATTATGTGTTCAACAAGAAAGAAGGCCAAGAAACATATTCATACTATGGTCCTTTGAATATAATGTCATGGCATGTCGGGTACCACAACGAGCACCATGATTTTCCAAGAATCCCGGGTAGTAGGCTTTATAAACTTAGGGAAATCGCGCCCGAATACTATGAAAACTTAGAATCTTATAACTCTTGGAGCCAAGTAATATACTCTTACATAGCAGACAAGTCCATGGGGCCATTTAGCAGGATGAAGAGAAAGCTATCAACAAAGAACATTTAGGAAAGTCGTGGCGATGTAATATGTTAATGTTAAAACAATTTATTGAGTATTTAGATTGTTTTATTTTCGAATGCAATTATTTCATGTAGATGTTTATGAACAAAACATGTGATAACAAAATATTCTGTATTGAAACTAATAAAACTCTAACCTAAGTTCTTCAACTAAAAAATATGATGCACTTAAAAGACTGGAAATATATACCGTTGGAACACAGAACAAATTAGTAGGAATATTTTTACCGAATAAATTCTAGGTTGAGTCTCGATTTGGAAATCAAGCGGGTTTCGAATAGATCGGCTTTAATCCCTGATCTTTTTAACAAATTTTATAAAAAATGATCTCATCTAAAATTTAAACCCATACTATTTATCCGACTCATTATAAAAATACGATTACACAACTATTATGTATTCGACAAAATATTATCCAATAAATAGTACATGAATACTTAATAAAATGAAGGGTTTTGTTAATGACAGCCCTTATCATTAAGGGGTAGTTGGATGCATAAATTGTTTGTACTTTTATTAGTGGGGGATGATTCCTAAAATGCAGGGGCGGTTATTGATTATTGTACAAATTTTGATGCATATTTTAGCCTATTATTGACAGCCCTTAGGGCTGTCATTATCATTTTCCTAAAATGAAATACAATCCTCGTCTTTTCTCATTACACAATGCTCTACAAATATACAAGACTAGCCTTTCATTAAGGCTACAATTTGGCTATTAATTACCTATTATAATTCTAGACTAAATATATTACAATAATGATCATTAATTCTAATATATTCTAACACTCCCCCACGAGAGAAGGATGAAAACTGAGACTGTTACGAAATTCTTTAAATAAAATCATTAGTAGGCTCTTCGTGAATATATCGGCAATCTGGTAACGAGATGGTGAATATACTAAGATAACTTTTTTAAATTAACCAAATGTTTACTAGTAGATTAATACTAAATAGAAAATATTTTTTTAAATAAAACAAATGTCTAATATAGAAAACAATTATACTAATCTTTATCTTTATTTTTATCTTTACTATATATAATGCACTTGGAATTTTTCCAAATAGAAAGTCATAATTTTCAGCACACTAATTTTCACAAAGAAGCAGGCTGAATTTTCAACACACTTAACAGCTGCTCAGGAACCAAGTGGCACAAATAGACCCACACGAGGTTCCAATCTAGAAACATTACTAGAAAATTTGTCTCGAGACCAACATGAGAAATCAACAAGGATCTCTCAAAAATCTCGATCTCAAAAATCTCGAACATCAATTGCGCCAAATCGCTAAAATGCTTTCGTAAAGGAAACCCTAAGGCGCAAGTAAATGACATTGCATGTCACAATGACACGACTCTGGTGCCGCCGCCTACACAGATAATTTTCGAGCCCACGATCATCGATAACTCGAACACTCCCACATTTCAAAAGGAGGATGCCGACAAGGCACATTTCACCATTACATACCAAATAGGGACCTCTTAGCTAGTAATTCATTAGCGGATTTAGGTGCTAGTGTTAACCTTATGCCTTACTCGGTGTATACCTTACGGCTATGCTTTCAAATATGACGATACAACTAACCGATCGTTCAATTAAGTATCCAAAAGGAATAATAAAATATCGTTTAGTTAAAGTGGATAAATGCGTTTACCCCATGGACTTTGTGATCTTAGAAATGGATGTGGAAGCTATATCAACCAAGCTCTAAGCAATTCATGGTGATTTAAAGGTGATTTGAAGATTCAAGTGTGTGAAAGTGTGTGTATTTTGAGAGAAAAGAAGATGGAGGGAAGGAGCTTTCAAAATAGTAAATCTATTAAAATGAAGGAAAGCTTACATCATTAGTCATCACAAGGGTATTTATACCCTAACCTCTAAACTAGTCTAATTAAGGCTAATTACGTACATCATTTAAGCTCAAAACTAGTCCTAACAATCTCCCCATTTTTGAGCTTTAGCATCTCATCCCAGTCTTCCTTCTTCAATTTCTTCATTTGGCCCGTTATGAAATTCGATTACTCTCAGATGTGCTTCAAAATGTTGAATTACTTTTCATCAATTTAATTCTTCGTCAAAAATTGTATTCAACATATCTATGTTTTGCTCTTCAATGTTTACATCTGATTGGCTTGAGAAGAAATTGAGATTTCAAAAACTCAATGGAAATATTTTTGTTTCGTTGAATCTGTTGGTGTAAGAATGTCCTAAAACTGGTTTACTAAAGATTTAAAAGTTCTGGAAATGGAAAATCAGTTTGGTTAGGATTTGCCTGGGATTTTCATAGATTGGAGATTTTGTGGTAGAGGTTTTTGTGAGGATCGGATAATGATGTTTTGGATTTTTAAAGGAATGATTTGAAAGTCTAAGTTTTGGATGTGTGTGTTTTTTTTGATAAGAATGATTTGAAAGTTTAAGTTTTGGATTGTGATGGTAAATAATTTCAAAGGAATGATTTGTAATGTAAGAATTTGAAACGAAATGGTTAATATATGGAGTGTAATGATTGAGATTTAATTTTTGTAGATGAATCGGTTTCTTTTTCTTCTTCACTTGTTTTTCTGTTTAATACATTGATTCTCACTTGATTTAGAATATTTCTGATTTTGCAGTTGATCTGAGTACATACAATGTGAATTTTCTCCTTTGATGAGATGATTGTGGTTCTTTTTGACGTTGTTCAGTTATAAACTCGGTACTTGCACAATTTCTTGCTCTTTTCTCCCCCTCATGAGGATCATGACCAGGGTCCTCATGTTAATGCTGAATATTTGCCTTGTGTAAACGGAGAGAGGAAATTGATAGTTGTGCGTTTCGGAACCGAGAACCAATAACATGTAGTACTCAGGAGATAACCAGATAAAAATTGATTTTATCCAAGAAAGTTGGAGAAAAATATTTGAAAAATGAAGAATAGCAGTGTCAATAATCACGTGAAGTCATAAACAGATGCAATCTTTACTGAAGAACTTCAGTAAAGAGATCGTTTACGGATATGACGAACACGAAGAATAAAGACATTGTTAATCAAATATTTGAAATTTAAAAGAAATCAATTTGTATGGTTATATCAAAGATCAGTGAAGTATACCACTTACAAAGATGCAATCGTCTCTGAACGTGGGCAGAGAAAAGATCGACGGATATACAAAGATCAATGATCTAACAGTGCATTAAAAACGATTTTGTATGTGTGAGAATATGAGTACGTTAGAAACGACTCTGAACATTTTGGAGAAAAAGAAAAATCATTTCTCCATTGATCGTTTAAGTATGAATATCGTTTGAAAAATGGTAAGAACAATCAATCCAAGATGGTGTTAAAAACAGATGCAATCAGTACTGACTGAAACCAGTAAAGAGATCGACGAATTTAACAGCAAATTGTGTTGAGTGTTGCAAACAAGTAATTTGAAAAATGAAAATTTTATGTGTAAAATCAGATATTTGAAAAATTGAGTCACAACGCAATAGACGAAAATTTGTAATAAACAGATGCAATCAGTACTAATCGAGATTAGTAAAGAGATCGTTTACGAATATGACAAAAATTTATATCCGACGTTGTGAACACATCATTGTGAGCACAAAGTGAGATGAAAATTTTTGGAATGTTGATCATCACTGATTAATAAAGAATTGATATAAAAAAATGTGATGTCAGCAACGCAATGTGAAGTAAAAATGGTAATTGAGTATGGATGTGTGCCAGGATGTGTGGCATCAGAGAAATACACAGATTTGGAAAATGAAAATTATATGTAAAATGAGAAAAATCGATTTACAATTGAAAATTTTTAACAATGAAGTAACACAAAGATATCAATGAGAAATAAGAGAATTTGTAATAAACAGATACAATCAGTACCAACCTAGACTGGTAAAGAGATCATTTACGAATATTACAAAAGCTAATACTCAACATTGATAACCTTGTGTGATTGTAAATATGCACAAGGTTGAAAAACTGTTTGAGGAAAATAAAAAATTTATTAGCAATATAGAGTAGGAAGATTTGTTATAAAGAGATGCTATCAGTGCCAACTGAAATTGGTAAAGAGATCATTTACGGCTATTACAAAAATTAATACCCCATATTGCTAATTAAAAAAAAATTGAAAGGAGCATGGAACCTCTAAATTGTTTAGCAATTCTAAAAATGATGCTCCCCCTCGACAGTTGTCTTTCATGAATCATAAAATCAGTTATGCTCCCCCTTGACATATGAGTATTGATTTTCTCCCCATCGACAAGTGAATATAGAAATTCTCCCCCTCAACCAATTATGTTATTTAAGAACGGGTTTCAAGCAGATGTACTTGAAAGCCATTTCAGTGAAGCTCGGGTCATACACTGAATTGTGTAAGAGCCATTTCACTGAAATGCGAGTTATACATTGAATTGTGTATAAGTCTTCCTCCTGCAAAACACATCAAACAACTTTCGGTACCCATTTTGTTTTGGGTCCGATGGTGTTACTGTTTGAGTGAAACCATCTACTAGTTGTATCAATTTGATTTACAGATTTGGAATTCCAAGACAGACTGAAACTTGATGTTTCACTTTCAAATAATTTCCGGGGAATTATTTGAGATTGTGGAGTTTTAGGAACCCATTTTGCTTTTAAGATCGTTGGTGTTTTAGGAGTTGTTTTTGGCACTTAATTAAAAATTGTTATTGGTGCCAATGAAAGTAAATCTTTTCTTGAGTATCTTAAAGATTTAGATTTATAATTGAATATCTTTGAAGGAATAGAATGTGTCAAAACGGTTGTTGGTTTAGTCGTATCCATCTGAGAATGCTTAAGTCTAGAAGAGGAACCTAAGTTATTTGGAGTTTTAGGTGTGAAATTTCCTCTAATAACTTGTTTGAGAGCATTTAAATTCTTATCAGAGTTTGGTGGAACCGTGGATCTCCTAGGCTTAGGCTTGGTAGAGGAACTTACTTGTGATTTCGGTTTAAGTTTAGAATTTCCTCTGTTAATCTGAGATTGTTTGATTGTATATAAATCACGATATGCCATTACAGGAGAAAACATTCTAGAGTTATTACATTTAGTCTTTACAGTAAAAGGAGAATCTAAGTTCACAGATGCACTAGGCTTCTTAAGCTTCTGAAAATGAGACGATTTAGATTCCTTAAACTGATAACTTCCGCTATATCCAACATGGTTGTGTGATTTTGGAACTTTGGTGCAAAGTGAACAACCACTTGTGGAAATACTAGAAATGGGTGACTCAATTTTGGTAACAGGTTTTTGTAGAGAGATTAAAGAAGCTTCTAGATTTTGAATTTGTATTGTTAACTTTAATTTCTCTTCATCAAAAGATTTATGTGTTTCTTCATTTTTACTTTCTAATTCATAAATTTTAGTTTGCAAAACAGATTTTTCTTTATCAAAAGCCTGATGTGTTTCATCGATGTCAGTTTCCAATTGACAAATTTTCTTTTCTAGAATTAGATTTGGCACATAAATCTTTGGTTCTGTTGTTTGTTGAAGAACCACATCATCTGGTATCTGTCCTCTTTTGACAATCAATTTTTCAAGACGTTTGATATTGGAATTCAGTTTATTGTTTTCATTTTTAAGTTTCTGTATGATATTCTGTTTGCTTTTCATTTCGTTTAAAGAATTGATGTGTTGTTCATCTAGGTTTTCTGATAATTCTTTAATTTGAGAGTTTAAAGATTTAAAGTGTTTTTCATTATCATGAAAATCTTGTTGTTTACGTTCCAAACAATTTTTATTAATTTGATATTCATACCATGTTTTAGTGTAAAGTTTGTAATTATTATCATATTTAGCCTGTAATTCTGATACTTGAGTTTGTAAATCTAGATTCTCAAGTTTGAAATTTTTAATTTGTTTAATCTGTTGAACAAGTTGTTCATTTTCATTTTGCAAATCAGTGATACGTTTTTGAAATTGATTATTTTAATTTTGTTCATTTAAAATGTTTTTTTTTAAGAATCAACTTCAGATATCTGATTTTGGACAAAACAAATATCAGAATTAGGCGAATTATTTTCATTAGAGAGAAGAGAAGTAAGTACCTTGCCATTCTCGTCAACTTCCTCATTGATTTTATCAGCAACCTCAGCATTTTCTCTTGCCATAAAGAACAGGTCGGCTGCATGTTCTTCATCTTCCGGATCCGACTCTTCCATCCACTGGAGGTCTTCAGCTATCAATACTTTTCCTGCCTCTATTTGCTTAGCCATTAGCATCTTCCGTTTAAAGAATTCAAAATCACAGACTTTAGGCTTTTTGCAATCACGTGAATAATGTCCAGCAATACCCAATTATAACATTTTTTCTGTGGATCCAACGGTATGAGTTTTGGCTTTTCAGTTGGGTTTGTTGTAGATGAAGTAGGTGGGGCAGATTTGAAGTTGGATGAAGATCTTTGGTTGTTGTTTGTTGGTTTTGAGTAGTACTTCTTCTAATAGTTTGAGATTAGTGACATAGCTTGAAGTACATCTTCAAGATCTTTTTCCATATCATCAATTGTTGAGAGTGCAGATGGTTCTACATTTTCTGACATTTTAGTATATGTAGTATATTGATGATATTGTTTAGTGAGTAGTGAAAGAGTATATGCAGTCTCCTGTCGGTTTTGAACTATCTCCTGTCGGTTTTTAACTATGTTTTTGACCATTGGCGCGTTTTTGTGCAAATACTCATAAAGTTCATGAATATCGATCAGACTGAGATTCTTGTGTTGCATGGCACTATACCCAAACATTTCCTACTCAGGAAGAAGACTGTTGATGAATTTAATATTAATCTCCAAATTTTCTTTTCGCAAGTAGTTTTTGCGGAGATCATTCAACAATGTACAATAACGGTGATAAGTGCTTTCCAAATCTTCTCTGATTATTGCTTTAAATGATTGATAAGTATTTAAGGTAGAAACCATTTTTGCTTTGTTTCCTAAAACAGAAGGATTTATGTGCACAGTTAGTCAACCTATGGTGATACATCCATGCCTACGAAACACTTAAGGGTCACACCGGTGAGTGCATGTAATAAGAGTAAGATATGTAATGATACTTGGAAGAGGATTGATTCATAATAGTCATTTATGAATCAAGTTGAGTATTAGGTTATGTTCAACTTAATACTAGATTAGTTTATCTAACTAATTAATGCAAGTATTTGTACATTTACTAGTTGAGTAAATTTACAACGTGTTAATTATAGATTATCCATAATATGATTTAAATTAATTAAATCATATGGTGTTGGATAATATTATTGTCTAAATTATATATAGTTTATTATATAATTAATTATTAAAAGTATTAATACAAACATATATTTCGTGTAAATATATAAGTGTATAAATACTAGACATTTAATAATTAAGTGGTATAATAATAACTAGTTAAACTACAAGGGTTTAATATGTAAAAGAATAAGTTTAATTAATGATTAATGTTAATTAAACTAGAAGGGCCTAAGTGAAAGTCCTTCTATTATAAATAGAAGGCTTGGGGTTCCCTTGTTTTGTTACACCACATTGCTGAAACTCTAGCCCCTCTCCCTCTCCCTTGTTCGGCCGAATACACCTAGAACACCAACCTTGGTGTTCTTCGTTCTTCGTGTTCTTCGTGTCTTTGAAGATCAAGATCATTACAAGGATCAACTAGAAGGTCGCTCGTTGTGTTCATTATCAGTGGACTAACTTAAGAAAGATTAAGGTATGTTTTGGAAAACCTTTTCCTTCTTTTCCCCTTGGTCGAATTCGAACCCAAGAACCCTAGGGTTCTTTCTTGTTAATCAAGTCTAGATTTTCAAGATCCCAATCCTTTAGGGTTTAAAGATTAGGTTTAATCTCAGTTCCGCTTTAGGGATTAAATCAGCTAGTTGGTTTAACCGACAAGAGTCATGTTCTTGTCAGTATGGTCGAGCCAAGTATATTAGGAGGTTGACCCAAGTGGTCAATCAGTGTTATGAAACCCTTCAGTGGTATCAGAGCGTTGGTTTAGAAATCTAAACTAGATTAACAAAGTTTGTGTGTTTAATTTTAATTTTAAAGTTTTCTTGTTCCTTTTTTTTTTCTTCTCGTTAATTTTCAAAAGGGGTAAAGAACCCTAGGACCAAGCATGTTAAACTAGTTAAGTTTAATTGGTCAAAAGGATTCTAAAAAACCCTAGAAATTTTGAAGATTGTAAAGAACCCTAGGATCAAGGATATTAAACTAGTTTAGTTTAATTGATCCAAGGGCTTCTTTTCTAAACCCTAGAAATTTCGTGTACAAGGAAGAACCCTAGGATCAAGTATGTTAAACAAGATTTGTTTAATTGATCAAAAGGATTCTTTCCTTTTTCCCCAAGGAGTTCGAGATCTAGGAAGATCCTTAGGACCAAGTATGTTAAACAACATTTGTTTAATTGGTCAAAAGGATTATTTCCTAATCCCTTTAGAATTCAAAATCTAGGAGGAAACTTGGACACCAAGTATATTAAACTAGCTTAGTTTAATTGGTGAAAAAGTTTCTTAAGTATTAAGAATATTGAAAACCCTAAAGAACCCTAGAACATTAAACTAGTTTGAGTTTAATTGTTTTAAAAGATTTAATTATGATAATAATCTAAAACCTAGATAATTAAGCAAGTTTATGTTTAATAGGTTTAATTATTATTTTAATAGATTTATTAAGACTAGTTCTTTAAACCTGGACTCTTAGAGAAAGTTTTATTGTCTAAAAGGTTTAAATTAAAAATTTTGAATAAATTTATTAAGGTTATAATCTATCCTATAGTTTAAACAAAGTTTATTGTTTTGATAGGATTGATTAGAATTAACTTTTTATAAATAACGTTTTTGATCAAGAAAGTCAAAACCCTAGTTTTGATTGATCAAGAACAAGTTTAGGGTTTAACTAATTAATGAGAATTAAAAGAAGTGTTAATTCTTAGTTCAAGAAATTAACAAGATGTATTTATATGTATATATATTATATTTCTTTTTTTTATATATTTAAAAGGAAATGAGTTTTAATAGATAAAGTAGTTTATACGTATTTTAATTAGATTAAGTTAAAATACATACGTATAAATTAGATGTAATATTCTTATTAGAATGTTACAAGTTTATTTTAAAGTAATGAAATATATATGTATATAGTAAATACAAGATTCAATGGAACAATTAATAGATAGTGTTATTTTGATCTTTAAAGATAATAGTATAACTAGTTATTGTATAAGTTGATTATATAATTAAGACTAGAAAGTACAAAGTTATGATTTCATTATAACTAGAAATTGTACAAGTTAAAATTATATGATAAACTAGAAATATACAAAGTTATATATATATTATTATTATAAGGTGTATAAAGTTATAAGTTATTATAACTACATAATTATACAAGTATAATATAAGTATTTTACAAGTCATGTAAGATACTAGATTAATGATCAAGGGTTAAATAACAAGAGAACTTTATAACCTATATTTAACTAGTCCAAGTTAAATGTAAGAAAGGTTTAAACAAACTAAGAATTATTATATATAGTATTTATATAATAGATTTATTATTTTCACCAAGTATAGACCGGTGATTGTGTTTGCTTAAGTTCCACCATGGTTGTTGGAGCTAGTGGGAGCTACACAAGAAAATCACAAAGTTTATGAATGTGTCGCTAAGACATAAGTTTTGGTCGAATCTAATAAGTCAAAACAAATGTTTAATTTCATTATTAAACTTGTGAAAAACAAGATGTGTTAAACTAGATTTATGTTTCAAGTTTATGAATCATAAAAGAATTAAAAGTTTAACATAAGTTTTAAAGTTTTTCAAGAAAGATAAAACAAGTAAGTTTTATTCTAGATAAGGTTTTTTACAAAACCTAGTAAAACGTTTTGTACACCTCGTTTTAGGTATACATATAAGTCGTGCAATTCTTGAAACTATAAGTTTTTTAAGAAAAGTTCTTAATATTTGAAAAGGTGTCTTGTAGAATTCTTGAATTCACAAGTCACACATTTTAAACAAGGATTAAGATTGGAATAAAAGTTTGAGTTTAGTTTAAGACTTAAACAAACCCAAGAAAATCTTAGATCTAAGTACTATCCACCTAATGGAACACCTCACTTGTTCAACGATATTCATATTGTAAGGATAAAGAACCTTAGATATGGATTCAAATCATTGCGAGTGTTAGGGTGCGTAAGGTTCTGTGATAATCGGGAGTCCTGGCGCAGAGCATCGCACTGTCTTAGATGGTCTGATCTACTTTGGTGATAATCGGGAGTCCCGGCCCAAAAAGTACTTGAGTAGAATAAACATACTAGACTTTATTACTAAATTAGAAATGTACAATTAAATTGTACAAGGTTGTAATAAGTTATAAGTCTAAAGATTCTACGACCCCTAGGAATCGTGTCAAGTCTTGATACGATCGGTAAGGATGTTACCTACCAGAAATAGCATGTCTCGTCGGGAAGTGCCCAAACCTTGCGGCGAGAATGTGATATATGGATCCTAGGCCTAAAATATTAATTATGGGTTTATAAGATAATTTAGAGAATGTTTATTGATGATTACTAATTAAACTGGGTTTGATTTGTAGATGGCAGCAACAACCACAACGACAAGTACCAACAATCTCTCACTTCGCTCAATCCTCGAAAAAGACAAGTTGACTGGGTCAAACTTTCTCAATTGGGAGCGCAATCTTTGCATTGTTCTCAGGCATGAGAGAAAGTGGTATGCCTTGGAAAGAGCAGTACCAAATGTCCATGCCGCGAATGCTAGAGCTGAAGCAAGGCAAGCTTATGATAAGCATGTCAGTGATGCGCTCGATGTGAGCTGTCTGATGCTCGCAACCATGAGTCCAGATTTGTAGGAAAACCTCGTAGGATTAACATGGCGGAACTTGAATCCCACATACCGGATCTCTACTAGTCAATGAGATCACAAGAAGAATAAGATGAAGAACATTACCTTTAGATTGCTAAAGAATGATCCACCTCTACTGCACCACCTCAACACGCTGCAAGGCCGCGTTGTACCAACAAAGTATCACACAAGGACTTGTGTGTGTGTGTGTGTTTTTTTCGGTCGAACACCAACCGAAAAACCCTATGGGGTTCTTTTGGGTTTCGGCAGAGAGAGGGAGGAGGGAACGAGGTGTCTAGGGTTCTTTTGTGTTGTAATGTGTGTAACCTTAAACCCTAACCTTAGTCCCTTATTTATAAGGGATTAAGTTACCATTAGGTCCTTGGAGTTTAATTATGATTAATCTCATAATTAAACTTCCTATTGTCACTTTAAACCCTTGGACTTTTTACTAGTTAATTAAATGTCTATTAATTAACTGTCCATTAAATATTTAACTTAATATTTAATCTTCCTCTTAAATAATAATTAACTTATTATTATTTATTCGCTTCTTTATAATTAACTTAACTAGTTAATTATTCCACACAACTTACTTTATTCGGTTGTCCATTATTGGGTGTGTAGTGGTGTGACCCTTTAGTGCCTTATAACATTGGACACGGTGACACGTGTACTTATATGTGCACATAAATCCTTCAGACTCCCACTTGTGCAAGTTAAGTATCACTTACTGATCATCGTTGGCCTAAAGCGATCCCTAGCCAGACATTTAGGATAACCACGTTATAAGAACTCTTACATCCAGAGATAATATTCATAAATGAATAACACTAACAGATTTTCCTTTCGCATCATGATATTTCTTAATTTGAGTAATAGACATGGAGCAGGGATCTTGTTCTTTATACTCAAATTTTCTCGACACTGATTTCGACTTTCTGCGGTAACGGATTACCGAATGATCTAATCATTCTCGGAACGCGGCCACGCATTTCAGTAGTGTCAATCGTCGAGCGGCCATGAAATATCTCTTCTAGTTAAAGAAGGTGCAAATTCCATCTTGACAATTTGCGTTATCTTGCCCACGATTTCCGCTGTCTTAGTCAAGTTCCTTATGATCACCCTTTTACGGTGTGACGTTAGATAAATGCTAAAGATCAGAAGACACCGTGTCTCAAACCAAGTGTCTCAGGTCAGAGGACATCTACTCGAAATTACTTATGCTTGAGCTCCATGAAATAATCTCGGTCTTTTGGTCACGTCTAATGTTTAGCAAACTCTGTAAACATCTATGAATATTTATTTTAACAACACTTATTTCTCTATTCAATAACTATGAATAGATAAATATTCATAATGGTATAACTCCTGAATCTAGCTCCCACTAAATTCAAGCAACCACAGACATTTAGATACTCAAAACTGTGTGTATCAATGATAGGTTTAAAACATGTTAAGAATAGATAATGTGAAAATATTATGTAAAACTTTCTATTTCAATCCCATGAAATGTTATTACATAATGTACCGATTTCAAACATATCTATGGTTCATAATCAAAATTACTAGCTACCAATATCTCGGTACTGCATGCCTATAGCGTGTGCATGTTTCTCATGCTTTGGTCCAGCTAGTGGTTTTGTCAACGGGTCAGCAACATTGTCATCCGTTGGTATTTTCTTAATTATGATATCACCTTCTCTAACATACTCACGTATGAGGTGATATTTTCAGCGCACATGCCTGGTCTTTTAATGCTCTCTTGGCTCAACAGCTGCCGCTATTGTTCCACTATTATCACAGAATATTTCGATGGGTCTAGAGATACTGTCAATAACTCTAAGATCCTCGATAAAGTTCTTAAGCCACATGGCTTCCTTTCCAGCATCATTTGCGGCAATGTACTCAGCCTCTGTAGTCGAATCTGCTATCGTATCTTGTTTTTGACTCTTCCAAGATATAGCTTCTCAGTTTAGTGTGAATACAAATCCCGATTGAGATTTGTAATCGTCTCTGTCAGTTTGGAAGCTTGCATCTGTGTAACCAGTTACACGCAATTCTTTCATTGAACCTCCAAAGACCAAGAACATTTCTTTCGTCCTTCTCAAATACTTGAGAATGTTCTTGACAGCCACCCAGTGGGGTTCTCCAGGATTCGTTTGATATCTGCTCGTAAGACTTATCGAGTAAGAAATATCGGGCCTTGTACATAACATGGCATACATGATTGATCCAATTGCCGAAGCATATGGCACCAAACTCATCCTAGCTATTTCCTTGCTAGATGTAGGACTCTGAGCTTTGCTCAGTGTAATGCCATGTGTCATTGGAATGAGACCTCTCTTGGAATAACTCATACTGAATCTCTTCAGTACTTTGTCAATGTATGTACTTTGACTAAGTCCAATAAGCCGCCTAGATCTATCTCTGTAGATCTTTATACCCAGTATAAATGCAGCTTCTCCCAAGTCTTTCATCTGGAAACATTTACCTAACCAGGATTTTACTCCTTGTAATGCTGGTATATCGTTTCCTATAAGAAGTATGACATCAACATACAAGACTAGGAAGATTACTATCCTCCCACTGAATTTTGTGTAGACACACGCCTCGAACTCACTCTTGACAAAACCAAATTCTTTGATTCTTTTGTCAAAGTGTAAGTTCCAACTTCTAGATGCTTGCTTCAATCCATAAATGGATTTTAGCAATTTGCATACTTTATCAGGATTCTTTGGATCAGTAAAACCATCCGGTTGGATCATGAATACGTCCTCATTCAACTCCTGGTTAAGGAAGGCGGTTTTAACATCCATTTGCCATATCTCATAGTCGTAATATGCTGATATGGCCATAAGAATTCTAATAGACTTAATCATGGTGACTGGCGAGTAGGTTTCAGAATAATCCACACCATGTGTTTGTGTGAAACCTTTCGCGACAAGTCGTGCTTTGTAAGTATGAACTTTCCCATCCATATCAGTTTTCTTCTTGAAAACCCACTTGCATCCAACAGCACGTGACTGTGGTGGCAAGCCTGATAACACCCAAACTTGGTTGTCATACATGGATTCCATATCTACTTCCATAGCCTCGAGCCATCTTTCAGACTCCACACCGTCAGCAGCCTCGCTGTAGGTCAATGGTTCTAGTAGACTTCCATCATCTTCACCGATCATGAATTCAAGATACCTAACTAGTTCTTGGCGTGGTCTACTGGACCTACGAGGATTGCGTGTTTCTTCTTCCTCAATCGTTGGGTCTGGTTGGGGATCAACAATTCTTTATTGAACTATTGGTTCGACTGAAGTCGTAGGTGGATCTTCATTCTCTTCAATTTCTTGAAGTTCTATTTCTTTTCTTGGAGTTTCTGTCCCGAGAAACTTCTCCTCCAAGAACACACCTTTCCGAGCAACAAAAACTTTGTTGTCTTCCTGATGATAGAAATAGTATCCTAAGGTTTCCCTTGGATATCCAACGAAGATGCACTTATCTGACTTGGGGTTTGTTTGTGTGAAGTTACATCTAACGTACGCCTCACAACCCCAAATCTTCAGAAAAGACAATTTTGGCTTTCTCCCCGTCCAGTGCTCGAACGGAGTCTTTTCTACTGACTTGGTCGGAACTCTATTCAGTGTGAATGCTGCAGTCTCGAGTGCATGTCCCCAAAATGATAGTGGTAGGGGAGCGCGACACATCATTGAACGTACCATGTCTAACAAGGTGCGATTTCTCCTTTCTGATACACCATTCATATGAGGTGTATACGGAGGTGTGAGTTTTGAAACAATCCCACATTCTTTCAAATGATCGTCGAACTCTTGGCTCAAATATTCGCCTCCTCGGTCCGACCGAAGTGACTTTATTTTCTTGCCCAGTTGGTTTTCTACTTTCCTCTGATATTCTTTGAACTTGTCAAAGCTTTCAGACTTTAGTCTCATAAGAAAGAGATAACCATATCTACTGAAGTCGTCAGTAAAGGTAATGAAGTGGCGGTATCCACCTCTGGCTTCTGGAGTAAAGGGTCCACACACATCAGTGTGTATAATCCCTAACAACTCGCCTGCCCTTTCATTCAAATGGTTGAAAGGGTCTTTTGTCATTTTTCCAGATAAACATGATTCGCATATGGCATATGATTCCAAATCAAATGGTTCTAGAATTCCATCATCGTGGAGCTTCTTAATGTGAGTCTCGTTTATATGACCTAAACGACAATGCCAAAGATAAGTTTGATTCAAGTTACTCTTGGATCTTTTACTTATATGATAAACGTCTCGTTCTATGTTATTTAGATTTAACGTGTATAGACCATTATGAGAATTTGCTTTAAAATATAAAATGTCATCTTTTAAACAAGAAATCGTTTTTCCATAAAACTCATAATAAAAACCACTTTCTATAAGTAAATCAAATGAAATAACATTTTTAATAAGTCTAGGAACATAATAACAATCTTTAAGTTCCAAGACTCTTCCTGGAAGGCAACTTGAGAAGATATGTTCCTACGGCTTCGGCTCCAACCTTGGAACCTTCGCCTACTCGTAGTTCAACATCCCCTCGTCCCAGCCTCCTGTTCTTCTTAAATCCCTGCAAATGATTGCAAATGTGATGACCACATCCGGTATCCAATACCCAGGATTCACCAGAAGTAACGAGACAATCAATCATAAAGATACCTGAATCACTGAAAAAATCAGTGTCCAACAGTCCCACATCGGACATGTGCTCGCAAATATCCTTGCTGCCACAAGTTGGGCAACACAAATCAGCAAAGTCTCTTAACCAATCATCGAACTCATCCATCTGAACCTCAGGAAGTGGTTCTTCCTCTAGCCTTTGAACATCGCGTATACACAAGAGATTCTCGTGTAGTCCTGCAACGGTCAAATCAAAACTCCCAACCAAACGTACTACCTTGTCCTGATAGTATTGAGTGAGGGATCCAAACAAGAACAGAACTTGTTCATGTTGGTTTGATGTGCCAGTAACTTGGGTGAGACAATCTAGTAACCTTCTTATGTCAGTAAGATGGTCACTCAGTGGTTTATCCTCTTGCATTTTCTTTGACAAGATTTCTTGCAAAATGATTTGCTTACTATCTTCAGTACTATCTTTAAACGTCTCCTCAAGATGCTGGACAAACTCATAGCATGGTTTCTAACGTAGATTATCAGTAAGCTCTGATAATGAAGTAAGAATAAGAATCGACATAACTTGTGATTCATCAGCCAGATATTGATAATAAGCGTCAAGCTCATCATCCTGGGCATCTTGCCCTGGTTGTCCCTTGGGCACCTCGTCTATCACGTACAGTAGATCTTGTGCCTTTAGGAAGTTCCTAAAAGGCAACATTCCAAACTTTGTAGTTCGGGCCAGTAAGCTTCCATTTTCCAGTGACGAGCCTTCGTGATTCAATCGGTGAGTAAAACGGAGTTTCTGACAATACAGACATTTATAAGAAAAACAACAAACGGTTAGTATGATTAGATAAATAAATGAATTCTAACATTATTACCTTTTAAGAATAACAGTTAGACTAGGATCCATATTTCACGCCCTCTAATGCAAGGTTTCGGCACTTCCCATTAGAGCCACGCTATTTCTGGTAGGTATAGCCATACCGATCACCTCTTCAACTAGAAACGATTCCTAGATGTTCGGGATATCAAGTTGAACAACAAACTTGTACATGTTTTAATCCCTCTAGTGCATTTTGGGCTGGGACTCCTGATTATCACTAAAATAGATCGTACCACCTAAGACAGTGTGATGCCTTGCGCTGGGACTCCCGATTATCACAAGACCCTACGCACCCTAACACTCGCAATGATTTGAATCCACATCTAAGGTTCTTTCTCCTAACAATGTGAATATCGTTGAACAAGTGAGGTGTTCCATTAGGTGGGTTGCACTCTGATCTAAGATTTTCTAAAAAGGATTTTCCTTTGTTCGAAAAACGTTAGCCAGTTTTTAATCTTTTAAAATTACTTTGTTTTATAAACTAACTGTATATACATTCCACTTTTAATTTTGTTTTTATAAAACTTGGTTTATAAACAAACTGTTTACTTTGCCATTATTAATTTTAAAACTTGGTTTTCTAAACAAACTGTTTATAATTACCATTATTAATTTATATCTTGGTTTTCTAAACAAACTGTTTATAATCACCATTTTTTATTAAAACCTTGGAATTATAAACTAACTGTTTATAATTACCACTTTTTATTTCATAAAAAGATTTAAAGAAATAAAATAAATGCAACTAGTTAAAATTGCTATGTCATAACCCCAAAGACTTAGTATTGTGTTTTGTAATTTTAATAAAAAATTAATTTCCGAAAATAATAATAAAAAATAAAAAATTCGGAACTTTTAAAACAAACACAATGTCACGACTTTTGGGTTATGTCATATTAAATAAATAAATAAATAAACTGATAATTATTAAATTACCAAACTGATAATTTTTAAATTACCCACTGGTTTCTTATTTCCCCTTTAATTTTATAATTATCTTGATTTTAATAAACTATTAAAATCATTAGGTTTAATAATTTTATTATCTTTTATTATTAACTAAATTAAAAATTATATATAATCTAGTCAAGATCTATGTAAATCTATCCATTTGATTTTATTCTTCATATTTAATCAAAAATCAAAAGATTCACGTAGATTGACTTACCAAGTAAAAGAATTCACATAAAATCTTGTAGATCCTTTATTCTCGATTTAGGTTACATAAAATCTTTTACCCTAAATACGATAACTTGGTCACCAAGAAACCATCACCCAACCGAAACTCGGTGGGCTTGGTTTCGGTCGACCACTCGGTCGTCGAACCAAGCCTCAACCGAATCTCGGTTGGTTTGGTTTCGACTCCCGTTTTAATTTTTAATTAATTTATAATAATAATAATAATAAACCTTTTCGTTTTTATCTTAAGATCCTATTCAATCCAATTGCTCATAAACTTGAACAATTTTCTTGAATCAAACTTTCTAGGGTTTTCTTGCTAAATAAAAAGAAAAACTAATTCCTTTTATCTTGAAACCTATTTAATCCAATTGTTCATAAACTTGAACAATTTTCTTGGATCAAACTCACTAGGTTTCTTTCTAAGATAAAAAAAACTTAATATATATGTATATATGTATACGAATTCGAAAAATACAAGGAAGAAAAAGAAACCTAATTTCTTTTTATCTAGAACCCTATTCAATCCAATTGTTCATCAACTTGAATAATTTTCTTGGATTAAATTTTCTAGGGTTCTTTTTACTAAACAAAAAGAAACTCAACTGAATCCCACTGAGATTAGTAGGAAGCTCTGATACCACTGTACGAAAACCTCGTAGGATTCACATGGCGGAACTTGAATACCACATACCGGATCTCTACTAGTCAATGAGATCACAAGAAGAATAAGATGAAGAACATTACCTTTAGATTGCTAAAGAATGATCCACCTCTACTGCACCACCTGAACACGCTGCAAGACCGCGTTGTACCAACAAAGTATCACACAAGGACTTGTGTGTGTGTGTGTGTTTGTTTCGGTCGAACACCAACCGAAAAACCCTATGGGGTTCTTTTGGGTTTCGGCCGAGAGAGAGGGAGGAGGGAACGAGGTGTCTAGGGTTCTTTTGTGTTATAATGTGTGTAACCTTAAAGCCTAACCTTAGTCCCTTATTTATAAGGGATTAAGTTACCATTAGGTCCTTGGAGTTTAATTATGATTAATCTCATAATTAAACTTCCTATTGTCACTTTAAACCCCTGGACTTTTTACTAGTTAATTAATTGTCTATTAATTAATTGTCCATTAAATATTTAACTTAATATTTAATCTTCCTCTTAAATAATAATTAACTTATTATTATTTATTCTCTTCTTTATAATTAACTTAACTAGCTAATTATTCTACACAACTTACTTTATTCGGTTGTCCATTATTGGGTGTGTAGTGGTGTGACCCTTTAGTGCCTTATAACATTGGACACGGTGACACGTGTACTTATCTGTGCACATAAATCCTTCAAGATTTACAAGCAGGGCTTATGGATGTGCCTGCATTTGAGATGATCCAGCAACTTAGGGATTCATTTCAAGAGCAAGCTCGCACTGAGAGGTTAGACATCAATCGAGCCTTCAACTTTTGCAAGATGGTCAAAGGAACACCGGTGAGTGCCCACGTCATGAAAATGAAAGGGCACATGGATCACCTTGCTAGACTTGGTCACCCTATACCGTTGCAAATGGCAACAGACACTATACGCAATTCGTTGTCTGATGACTACAAGCCTTTTGTGGTCAACTACAACATGCATAATATGGAGAAATCCATTGCTGAGCTACATTCTAAGATCAAGACAGCTGAGTTGAGTTTGGGGACCAAATCTAAGGATGTTCTAATGATCAGTAATGGCAGTGGTGGTGGCAAGAAGAGAAAAGGGCATGGTGGTAAAGGAAAGGGTAAAACCAATCCTAGCCAAGGAGTGCCAAATGGTAAAGGTGTCAAACAAAAGGTCAAGAAGGTTAAGCCTAACACAGCGAGGACCGAGAATCGGTGCTTCAAATGTGGCGAGGCTGGGCTTTGGAAAAGAAATTGTCCAAAGGGTGCAAGTGGTGGTGGAGGAAACGCAAGTTCCTCAGGTAACACAACCACACTTCTTAATCACTTTAAGATACTTGTAAAGTACATTACGAGTAACCTAACTTTTGCAATCATTTATTGCAGGAGGAGATGGAAAGTGATGATGACCGGCATGAGATGGTGATGATCTCACGAGCACCAAGATTTTTATAATTCAGTATTTTATGGATTCAGTAAAACAATTTCATTTTTGTTGGATAATTTTTATTTTATGTTAATAACAAGTTTTTCTTTGGTTTTAATAAGAATCCATGGTTGAATTATATTATGTTATGTGTGCATGTGTGACAATTACACTAGTCAAGGTTTATGACTAGATTGTAAGTCAAATTTTTGATTTACTTTATATTTCATGTTTTATACTTGTTTGATTGTTGTATGAGTAATGTCTTAGATAGCTCAAATACTTAGATAGTAGAAATTAGAAGTTTCTTCTGCACTGTGTTTCATAGGAATGATTTAGAGGGAAGAGAAAAGAGGTGGAAAGAAAAGAAAAGAAATTTTGTGTTCCATAACATTTTATTAAAAGAAAGGAAGAGAAGAGGAAAGAAATTTTTAGCATTTTTTCTCTCCTAATCTTCCTCCCAAAAGTGGGAAGATTTGGAGAGAAGAGAACTTTTAATTAATTAAAACTATTTGCAATTACCAGGTTACCCTTGATCTTACATAATTTGTCTATATTTTAAGGATAAAATTGTAAATGTGCTAATTTTTTTCCCTTTCTCTCCAACTCAGGAACACAAAAATTAATAATCTTCTTTTCTTTTCTATCCGATTCGGGAACACGAGAAAGAAAAATATTTTCTTCTCTTCTTGTCTCTTCTTTTCTCTTCTATTCTCTTACTTTGTTTTCTTTTCTTTCATTAAAATATTCTGGAACACAGCTAAGTATTTAAGAGGTTTTATGGAAGCATAAGGTTCAAAAGTTATTGAACCTAGTTAAAACATCTTAAGTATTAAATTACTTATGATAGTATGTTTTAAAGTATTAGTATTAATATAGTATGATTATATTGGATATAGTCAAGGTAGACTTTAAAGAGTATTATTACAAGTCTTTTATACTTGTAATGAAGGAATTTAATGAAGTCATAATTCCTTAACAGGAATAATTGGATATTCGTTAAATCCAAGTGAAATGACTTAGACATTAAATGAACTCTTAAGGGACAAATTATATTAAAGTATTTAAGAATTAAAAGGTATTGTTGCAAGACTTTTATAGTTATAATAAATACAATATTTAATCAAGTCATAATTCCCTAATAGGAATAATGGATATTTGAGAAATCCAAAAAATGACTTTGGCATTAAATAAGATTCTTAAAAGATACTAATACACTTGAGAATTGGAAGTATCGTTTCAAGTGTCTCATACTTGTTAGATACAGTAATCAATGAGAGTCATGATTCCCTTATCAGGAATGTTGGATATTCACAAATCCAAAGGATGACTTTGATAATTGATTAATTCTTAAAGGGTTAAACTATAAGTTTTGACTAGGTCAAAAGTAGTAGTTTAAGTAATGCTTATTTCCATAAAATTTAGTGGGAGCTATAACTAACGTATTCATTAAAGGTACTAATGAATATAGTAAGTTAGTTAGGACATTAACAACAAGGAATTACCAAGTCGTTAGCCAAAGAGTTAAGAGAAATAAATGATCATTGATTAGATTATTGCAAACCTAATAGCGTGATCACAAGTCTTGTGATTAATTGTTGCATATCTAGTAGGATGTTCACATTCCAGTGAATAAGTTAATCATTTAAGGAAATATCTTTAACTAGTAAGAATTTCTACAAATCAAGTGGCTAAAAGAGATTTAGTTACAAGGCAAGTTTTATAGATTCAAGAAACTAAAGGAGTAATTTTCCAATCCTCCTATGTTTACCGAATCATATAAAAAGGAAAGACTAGAATATGTTCTAAATGGTGCATGAACAATATCTAGCAAAGACAAAAGTAATAGTATTCTTAAAATACTCGTCTTATGTCTTTAGTTTAATAGAAATGACTAATTGTAATTAGTGATAAAAGTTCCAAGTAAGGAGTCATTGAGCAATCAACACAAACGCAAATAATAAGTAATGATCCAGTAATAATTCAGTATCTATGTCCAGTGAGGAATAATACATGAGTTAGTATCATTGTTATTCAGACTTTGTATGTTTTACAATATCCATGAATAAAAGTCTCTTTATTCAAAAAGATATAAATCCGTGACTACTCGTCTTGGTGGGAACCTTGATGGGACGTTAACGTCATCGCGGTATTTGGTGGTAGATACGAAGTTCTTCGAAGATAGCTGCACAAGTTCTTGTGTAAATCAAATATCGGTGATATTCTGTTGGAGCTCGACGAATATTGGATTGACCACCGTGATAATACTTCGTGGATGAAAAGTTCAAAAGTATTATTCACTAGGATTGTCCTTAAGCCTGGGGTATTTGGTTTAGGATACAATGACTAATGTACTTTGGTTCGTCTTAGACAAGTCTGAAATATGATTGTCATACGAGGCTTTACTGGGTACAGAGGAAGTTGTATTTTGAATCGAAATATAACAAGATGGTAATTACACCTCCTTTCTAGGAGAGATATTTATGGGTCCTTTGACATGATGAGATAACTGGAAAATGCATGGCCATGCCCAAACGAACTGATTTGTTCTTTTTCGTTTATCACAACAGTTTGAATCAAGAAGTCATGAAATGATTTCGAATACAGGAGTTGATATTTTCTACCATGCTCGTATTCGTTATCACAAACATCGTGCTGCAAGGGATGAACCTAACAACGTTACCCAAGAAGTAAAGACATAGTGTTTTTTACTAGGAGACGCTATTAAAGAGTTTTTCATAAAACTATACCAGGGTTACATAAGCTGTTTTTATGGGGTTGGTTACCTACATGCCCATCTAGAAGGCCATTGTAGCTCGTATCATTAAGATAAAGGTTACGAACTTGCACAAGTGGGAGTCTGAAGGATTTATGTGCACAGTTAGTCAACCTATGGTGATACATCCATGCCTACGAAACACTTAAGGGTCACACCGGGGAGTGCATGTAATACGAGTAAGATATGTAATGATACTTGGAAGAGGATTGATTCATAATAGTCATTTATGAATCAAGTTGAGTATTAGGTTAAGTTCAACTTAATACTAGATTACTTTATCTAACTAATTAATGCAAGTATTTGTACATTACTAGTTGAGTAAATTTACAATGTGTTAATTATAGATTATCCATAATATGATTTAAAGTAACTAAATCATATGGTGTTGGATAATATTATTGTCTAAGTTATATATAGTTTATTATATAATTAATTATTAAAAGTATTAATACAAACATATATAAGTGTAAATATATAAGTGTATAAATACTAGAAATTTAATAATTAAGTGGGATAATAATAACTAGTTAAACTACAAGGGTTTAATGTGTAAAAGAATAAGTTTAATTAATGATTAATGTTAATTAAACTAGAAGGACCCTAAGTGAAAGTCCTTCTATTATAAATTGAAGGCTTGGGTTCCCTTGTTTTGTTACACCACATTGCCGAAACCCTAGCCCCTCTCCATCTCCCTTGTTCGGCCGAATACACCTAGAACACCAACCTTGGTGTTCTTCGTTCTTCGTGTTCTTCAAGTCTTTGAAGATCAAGATCATTACAAGGATCAACTAGAAGGTCACTCGTTGTGTTCATCATCAGTGGACTAACTTAAGCAAGATTAAGGTATGTTTTGGAAAACCCTTTCCTTCTTTTCCCCTTGGTCGAATTTGAACCCAAGAACCCTAGGGTTCGAATTACACACAAGTATGTGGGTGTGTTCGAGTTTTTCGTACAAGGTTTCTTTCTTGTTAATCAAGTCTAGATTTCCAAGATCCCAATCCTTTAGGGTTTAAGGATTAGGTTTAATCTCAGTTCCGCTTTAGGGATTAAATCAGCTAGTTGGTTTAACCGACAAGAGTCATGTTCTTGTCAGTATGGTCGAGCCAAGTATACTATGAGGTTGACCCAAGTGGTCAATCAGTGTTATGAAACCCTTCAGTGGTATCAGAGCGTTGGTTTATACTAATCGGAAAAAATTTAGGGTGGGCAGAACCCGATTATACTAGTCAAGTTGGGTGCATTCGGGTTTTATATTTATATCTTGTGTTTTGAACCCGACCTGGCAGACCCGATATTAGCATCATGTCAGATATCGGGTTAGGATTGCTTCCTTTACCGGATTTCGGGATGACCCGATTAAACCCAATTGAATTTTAGTGGTTTTTTAGTGATAGTTGTTAGAAATATGTAAACAACAGCGTATGAAAAAAATGGTGATTTTTCTGCCACAACTTTTAATGTATGTATTACATTCAATACTTAATATACTTGTACAGTTAACTGTAAAATCTGTATTGTATAGTATAATCATTAAAAATTGTAGTACCAAAATCAATTCTCTATGAAATAAACCCATGATGTTGACATAATACACCTATTGTCTCTTTGTAAACATACAGTGAAATATAATTAATCTTATTGAATGTCGTTCAACATTTAAAACCAGACTTCGTTGCGCTAAATACATCAAAATCCTTTAACTAAACAGTAAACATATATAGTTATATAAATTCAAAATCCTTTATATTATATTTAATTATTATATAATTTACATTGTATTTTTTTAAATACATCAAAGAACGTCGTATACCAAATTGTTATAACTTGTCACTGTTTTTGTAAGTGGAACTATCTAACCTGACCAATCTGATATGGTCAATCCGACAAACCCGAAATCCAACCAACCTGATTCCTTCCTTATAGGGTCGGGTTTTGGATTAGAATTTTTTTACTTCAAATCCGACAACCTGATTTGACACCCACTTGGTATTGGCTGATGGCTCTGTGGTAATTTCTAACAACATGAGGGCCAATATGTGGAGCTACATTTAAATTTAGAATATTATTCTCGTCAGACTTAAACTTAAAAAAAAGAAAATAAAGACTAATAAGAATGAGGGTTCGACCAATTTTGTTTCCTTTCGGCGAATTAAATTAACCTAAGGTTAAGATAAATTAAGGGTTTGATCCGGATTTTTCTTCCTTTTAGGTGTCATAGACCGAGAGGGTATTTTGAGTCCTTGTCTACTCTTTTCTTTAACAGTATTTTCCGTCCCACGGCCATTAGGAATAGAGAACATATATTCGAAGACACAAACTATGCCTAGGGTTGGAAGTGAAGCTAATTGGGCCCAAGGCCCATCAAACTAGCACTATTCTCATGCTTCACTTTCACAGTAGAATTGTCGTTTATAGCTTAAGAAAAAGGAAAGTCCACTTTTCTGTTAAAAGTGAGATAATATTACATTTATGTTTAAAAGCTGTGATTGGATATATAAAAGGACTTTCTGATTCTGACTAGATTTTCTGAAACTGCATCTTGAACGGATCCACTCAAACAAATCTTATCAATATGTATCCACAAAAATCTGCATCCAACAACATATTAATTAATTACAGGTGGAAAACAAGCATCTAAAACCATGTATGTAGTGAATGTGTAGCTGTCATAAGGTTAGGTATGGAACCACTTAAAACTACGTCGTTTTGAATGTAAACTCTCTAGTTTTGATTAATATGTAGTGAATTAATTCTCCACTTCACTAATTAATGTCTATTGACCCATTTAATGTCACACTCTTCTAATTAATATTCTATTACCTAAGCTTAGGTATATGACATACACATACTCACATACATTTTGTCAAGTTTTTAATTTTGTAACTATTAAATATAAATTATTATTACTACAATAAACGATCCAAATTCTTTTAATATAAAATTTTAGTAAAACTGACCTCAATATCTGGCAAAGGATCATAAGTTTTCTTGTCTACCGTATTAAACACTGTAATACCACTGATTTTCTGCATTCCAACTTCCATGGCAATTAAGTTCTGCAACCAAAAATTTCACATATTTCAGTATTGTAAAAAAAGTTATAGAAACAATAATATAAAAGGCATATACCATTTGAAATGACAGAGTTTTAAATGCCTCCACATCAGGTAAAGCCTGCACATTAGTGTGATTATGATGTCATAATCAACTTTTTTTAATAAAATTATTTATTAAAAATACACTTTCCAACCCATTAGACAGATGATGAAAAGACATTACCATCCTTTTAAGACCATTAACCATAACTGCTTGGTTATCACCCAAAGACAAGAAAACTTCAAATGGGCCAACATTGTTCTCACTCATGTTTGTGAGGCTCAAGCATACCTACAAACAAATTATAATATATATATATTCTATAAATGATGATGGCTAAGAGATTCTAAACTAAGTAAAGAGTAAATTACACAAATGGTCACTTAGGTTTGTACCATATTACATATTTGGTCCTTTAGTTTCATAAATTACACTAGTAGTCCTTATTTCTGAAAATATTGACACTTTTGGTCCTTTACCTAAACAAACGTTAAGTTTTCCCGTCAAGTATGGTCACGTGTGATGCACCAAGGGGTAAATAACTAAATATGTCCTTTCTCTTTCCCTTCACCAATTTGAAACCCATAAAAACCCGTAAAGTTGACGAAAAAAAGTTAACGTCTGTTTAGGTAAAGGACCAAACGTGTCAATAGTATCAGAAATAAGGACAAGCTGTGTAATTTATAAAACTAAAGGACCAAATATGTAATACGCTACAAACCTAAAGGACCATTTGTGTAATTTACTCTTAATTAAACATATAAACGTGATTAATTAAGGGGAAAAAGAGTAGTTACAGTGAAGGGTTTTTCTAAGATGATGACAGATGGCACCTTGGTTGCTTTCAGTTCAATCTCTTTGTGTGTAACAGGCTACACAACCACAATCATAAATTCACAATCAGAAACTCATGCATTGATTTAAATAATTATAATTAATAATAATTGAATAATATTGTTAATATAAGTCCACTTACATTACCAATAATCTGTTGTGTTTGAAGGCGTCCAGGTTCACCCAAATTTGTACGCCATGTTATTTGAAGTTTACCCAAAACATTATTCCCTTCAAATTTTGTTATATCCAATGATGATTTTAATTGGTACAGATAGTCGTGAATTCCTCCCCCAGATTTTATCAAAATCGGTGCCTTGAATATCTCTCTGTTATGCTCAAAAATTCAAAATATGTATATAAACAAGGCCAAAATGCATTTTAGTACCTTGAATTTGGCCGACCAGGTCCTCTACTACCCTGAATTATTAAAGGTGCAGCATGGTACCCTAAACTTGACAAAATGGTCAATTTAGTACCTTGACTAACTAATGTGGTTGCATTTTCTCATGTGATTTGCTTCTAATATCAATATACTGAGATGATCCTATATTTTCTAGTCCGTCAAAATCTCCGACAAAAGTAAGTCAAACAAAAAATGCGATCAAATTAACGAGTCAAGGTATTAAATCGACCATTTTGTAAAGTTCAGGGTATCATACTGCACCTTTAATAGTTCAGGGTAGTAAAGGACCTAGTCAGCCAACTTCAGGGTACTAAAACATATTTTGGCCTATAAACAACTAATTACTTGATTGTATGTAATTTGATTATAAATTCATTTAATCGATTAAATGAAACCTTGTGAAAGCATCGTTCTGGGAATCGTGATCATCAGGTTTTAGTAAAGTTGCTGTCCAGTTTGGAGCAGGCTCAAAATCCACTTGGTCCATATACAGATTTGATTTTGTATTATTTTCTAAACAAGCCTCTAGGTATGTTGTTTCCTGGTAATTAATCATCATTTTACAGTTTTTTTTAAACATTTAAATAGCTAGAATAAGGACTTACGACCATGTATTTTAATTTTTAAACCTTACCTTCACAACGCGGACCTGCAAAAAACATATTAAAAAAGTTACAAAAAGAGAGTAGACAAAATGACATATTTTAGTAAGAGTAAATTACACAAATGGTCATTTAGGTTTGTACCATATTACATATTTGGTCATTTAGTTTCATTAATTACACTGGCAGTCCTTATTTCTGAAACTATTGACACGTTTGGTCTTTTACCTAAACACAGACATTAACTTTTTCCGTCTAGTATGGTCATGTGTCAATAGTTTCTGATACACTTACTTAGTTGTTAAGTAACTAGTAAGGGTAGTTTGGTCCTTTCACAAATAAGTCATAAGTCGGTTAGAAGTTGTTAGAAGCTAGTAGCTGATTTGTGAGTCTATAAATAAAGTGTAGTAGTCTAATATCTGGCATTCGGTTATATTCTATTTTGTTGAATTGTAAAAGTCAAATTGGGAGAGTTCCCCCTCTCGAATGTGGGCAAATATACAACAATCGATTGAATTACTCTGATTCAATCACTGTTATTGTTACAATTGTTCTTGTTCTTCTATTAGCGTGCATCAGTTTCAGAAATGAAGACTACTAGTGTAATTAATGAACCCAAAGGACCAAATATGTAAGATGGTACAAACCTAAAGGACCATTTGTGTAATTTACTCATTTAATAATGTTCACTTGCTTACGCTAAATTCTAGGAGTTAAGAGTACCATTGTCCTGACAGAAAGTGGATTTGAAACCATAAATTTGAAATATTGTGGGAGATATTTACGCTCTGCACCACCATCACTATCACTATATTGGGCAGTACACACCAGCCTAAATATACACACACAAAATGAGCTTAAAAACACAATTGTATCATAGAATAAAACAAAATCAGGTTTCAAACTTTATACTACCTCCGTATCAAAATAAGTGATACACTTGAAGAATTGCGGTTTTTGAGGCAAAAGATTAAAAGGTGGTTTAAGATAGATTAAAGTGGATAGTTAGTGGAGAATGGGTCCCACTTCTTTTGAATAAAGTGATATTAATGATGATTAAAAGTAAAAGTAAGGGTAAAAGGGTAAATTCACTTTATTAAAGTAGATAGTTAGTGGAGAGTGGGTCCCATTTTTTTACCAAATAAGGTAAATTTTAAAAGTGTATCACTTATTTTGTTTCACCCCTTTTAGGAAAGTGTATCACTTATTTTGATACGGAGGTAGTATATGAAATCATCTCAAGTGTGTGTGTGTGTGTGTATTTATATATATATATATATACACACACACACATAACTTACGTGTGTGCACCAAGTTCTTTAACATCATGTTCAACAATTAAATCATATCGTCCTCCTGCTCTTATTGTTTCAACTGGTGTTTTACTTGTATCTAAAAGCTGTATCCTCTGCCTTTCTGTTTGTATTTCTGCCTGTATTTAATTAAATCCATCACTTCAAAACTTGTTTCAATTCAAAATCATATTTTGCAAAATCAATTGAATTATTCATCAAAACAGATACATCACCTTGATTATTATGTCCCTCACTTCAAATTTTGAGCTGTTATTGATGCTTATATAACTGCAAAATGTTTCTCCAAGATATATGGCCCTACAATTTTAATTAACCCAACCAAATCTCACTAACATGTATACAGAATCATATTCCATTCGTACCAAAACTACAATTATTTAGCAGTTTAACTTCAAATTAACTTCAAATTCTAACTCGGAGGCAATGCTAAGTTGAAATTACAACTTTTATATAGCAAAAATAACCAAATATACAAACATTAGCAACAAAAATCATATCAATTTTGATATAAACTATAAAAAAAGAGCAATTGCGAGATTAATTTAAATAAGAGAGATGTCTCTTACCCAAATGCTTGAGGAAGAACAAGCATACCAGGAAGGCCCATGGAATCGGAGGGATCATGACGGAGAAGAAACCGATTAGCGTAGGTGAGATCAGTGGAAGAGTCAGTGGTGGTTGATTGTGATCGGAGGAGACGTCGGAGTAGAGGTCCGGCGGATGGATCGTTGAATAGATCCTCACCGGCGATGAGATCGGAAAGGTCGAATCGGAGTGGGGTGTCAACGTGGAACGTCGGCCGGCATAATCGCATAACCCTGAAGGCTAGCGAGTGTGATGACTGTGTGCTGCTCATCTGTGTGTGTTTGTGTGTGAGGAATTGAAGTTGAATGTTTCAGAAATCAGGAAGAAAGAGAGTAGAAAGTTGAGGGCTTGTATGTAACATATGAAATACTACAGGGTTTTATTTGTAACCTACGTTAGATAAAAAGGTCAAAAGAAAAAAAAAAACAAACCAATAAATAGACTTTATAAAGTATTTAGGACATTTCTAATTAAGGCATGTCTTAATCCTTACTTTCCATTTGGGGAAAGTCTTAAATTTCCAGAACACAAAATAAAACGATACTGGATAATGGAGCCACAACCTGGTGGTAACGGGGCTTTTACTTGGGCTCTTGATAAAAATGGTTTTTCGGTGTCCTCTCTCTATATCGCGTACGATGATCATTATCTGCTCCCGAGCAGAAACAGGCCGTTGTGGTGGATTAACTGGATTCCTTCTAAGATCAACATATTGGTTTGGCGCATGATTCATAATCGGCACCTGACCAAACCAAATCTCCTCAAAAAAAATATTACATGCCTTTCGCATCTCTGCCCGTTATGTGATCATGCAGAGGAAGACATGGACCATCTGTTTCTTGGGTGCCCGGTGTCCAGGAAAGGGGTTCTCGAGCATCATCTACATATTCTTTTGCGTTATATGGAAGCTTAGAAATGATAAGGTATTTCGATCCTCGGCATCTATTCCAAAGGAGGCTATATTCAAGCAATCTCGTTTTTCTGGATTAAGCATAGGGCCCGTCTTGTAACCTTAAAAATAGGTGGGATGTTTGGTGTTGTAACCATAGCTCTTGTTTCTGATGTTTGTTGTTTGTTTGTATTCTAGCGTCTTGCTAGTTTTGTTTTACAAAATGCTGCCGTTCAAAAAAAAAAACAAAAAAAAAATGATGCATCTAGGATTCGAAAAAGAGACATAAAGTAAGTCAAGTCAACGGAACAACCGAACCAACTCAGACTGATTGAATGTTTTTTCTTCTTTTTTAACTATATACAAATATTACGCCTCCTTTAGAAGTTTAGATGATCTGCCAATCACACTAATTTAGTAATTTAGCCCGAATACGATCGCATTAACAGCTGGTAACGGAAGGTTTAACTTCCCAAAATTAAGATTTCGTGTTCACATCTGAAGTCCTACATCAAAATCTCGAAACCCTAGTGCATATGCTCGATGTCTATCTTCCCTCTAATATCTCATATTCCAGCCTCCTTCAATGAAATACGATGATAAGCTCCAACATCCTCCACCTTTGAACTTCAGTATGTATTTCTGCTTAAATTCATTATACGTTTTCTCAAATTACAAGTACGCTCTCTTGTCCTGTTATCATTAGGGCTCATTGACTTTATCACTTACCGATAATTACTAATGGTATGATGTTACTACTTCAATTTCTTGTTTCAAATTCAATTTTCTCCTCAAGTTATATCATCAAATGTGTATCTATGAGTAACTATTTTGATTTATCAAATGAGAATTTTTTAACTCAAGGGGTTTTAAAGATAAAGAGTATATTGGAGGGAAAATCAGTTAAATATGTTTGCATTACGTTTAATTATGATAATTATAAAAGCTAATCATTGATTTTCATTTTTCTAATAATATGCTATTGTCATTTTTTGCATACGCAAGATAATTTCTTTTTTCGAACATAAACAGGAGCTTGGTCCATCATGTAATCACTCTAAGGTAACCTTTTTTTTTAATCTTTTATATGATTATAATTGTAAGTCTCAAATAACTTGTAGATATAGCTTTGAGATCATATGGGTACTTTGCTTCTTCTCAAACTTTGATTAGTGGTTCAAACTTCAAATTGGAACAACACTTTTAAGATGCAACTGTTTACTACTCTCTCCGTCCCTTAATAAAGTTCCTATTTCTCATGGGCACAATATGTTAGGTGATAGATAGTGGTGGAGTCATTGGTAATAAATTTGATTAAAATATAATGTTTTTAGAGAGAGAAAGTGTTTTTAAGAGATAGTTAGTGGTGAGGTAAATTATAATAATATTATTTTATTGAGTGGGTCCCTCTAATATGAGAAATGAGAACTTTTTTTTGGGACAAATGTTTTGAGTGAAATGCGAACTTTATTAAGGGACGGATGAGGTATATGTTAAGCTTAATATTTTCTTCCAATTATAAACCATGGTAAGCTTAATATTTTGTTTTATGCTTTTTTATGTACTTCATTACGTAGTACAGTATCTTTTATTTTACTATATGTTAGTTAATATTTAAGTTTAACAAAGGTTGGGATTTTACAGGTGGCTCCTCAATCTCTATTACATACATAGCTTCTGAGAGGATCATTTCAGGGTACGTCCAGTCAAATGGGTCAGACTGAGTGAAACGAAATGGTTTCTATTTTTTTATAGACATACAAAAATTTAACCCATTTCTGTTATTTTTGTTGTTTACATTGTAAAAGTAAGTTGTTAAGAAAGGGTGTAGTAGTTCTATGAAACTTAATTGTTTATAAATAGCCGGTGTTAGTTCTGACCCATTTATTTGGAAGTGCCTTTATTTGCGTTATGGTTTAATCTTTAATAGAGAAATAGGTCAATCGAATAAAATTTGCTCGCCGCAAATAAATAGTTATTGGGTATCCGTCGTCGCATTGTGCGGATACCTTGCTAGTCCTAAAAGGACTTTACTCTCAAAGTTATAGTCTTAGAGACATTAGCTTGATTCGAGTCCTTGGGAGTTCGGGCTAGGGTCCAATAACACACACACACACATTCGTGTGGTGTTGTGGTGGTTGCAATCCTCCCAAGGGTATATCATTTGGTCCAATACGGGTGAACTAACGTCTTGAGCCATCATCATAGTTTTAAAAAGCTCGCCTTGGCTTCTCATGTCTCGAAAAGGCTCAAGGTTTGACCATACCGCCACGCCTTGGTCCAAAGCTTGGACGTTAAGGCTTGGCGTATGTTAAGGTCCAACTTGACTCATTTTTACCCGTCATAAGCAGTGTTTCTAAGCATATTAAAGATATTGAGTCATATAAGCCATATATATATATAGGTATTGTAACACCTCAATTTTTCAAATCAATTTAAACTTTTTAAATAAATAAATTTTAACTAACAAAATTCCATCACATCCAAAATATGGTTTAAATAAAACATTTGGAATGATTAATAAGTACCAAAACCGGTGTTACAATAATATCAAAACTAAGTCTAGGGAATTAAATAAGTACACCGAGCTTAATCATCCAATGCTAATACTACAGGCCGCATAATCCTTAGCTTCCGAACCTGAGTACATAGCAAAAAAGAAACGTAGTACGTGAGACAAAATTGTCTCGTGAGAAACATGGGTTTTAGACACGGTTAGAAATAATAGCAATAAAATAATATTGAAATAAATATCACATTGCACATAGACAATCATTTCTAAGGCTTGCCATAAGCCCACACATACGTAACGGGTCTCCCCGAAACGAACTCCCCCGATATGGGTTATCTAGGTAACTCCCCCGTTTCCGGGTTATCTATTGCTCCCCCGATTTCCGGGTTATCTCAAACTCCCCCGCTTTCCGGGTTATCTATTGCTCGACACACTACCCATGCGTAGGGTGGTACCCCCCGAGTAGGTGTCACTAACTCCCCCAACTTGTGTGGGTTATCTAGGATCCAGTTGATTAGCTACCACATAACAAATCACCAAACTTGAGCCAATGCTCCAAATCATAAATCACAACATACTAGTTGTAACTAACCCAAGCAATAAACAATTCAATTCATGTACTAACAATTCAATCATTTTCTTTATTAAATCATTTATCTAATAAAAACTATTAAAACTTGTTTAATCATTTGACTATGAAAATCACTTTGCTATGTACTCAGAAAAGATCACATGTACTCACCTTAGCAATGGTTTCCAATACTTGTGTTAATCCACCCAATGCTTACTTCTTAGTCAAAGAAGTACTTCCAATCATAAGGTCTTCTTGACCTAACATCAATATCATCACAATAGCTAGTTATTATCCATAACTAATCACTGAATAATCCATATTAACATTCCCAACCACCAAGTTCTTACAACTTGGTGGAATCTCAAACCCTAGTTCAAGATTTCTATCCATAAAACCCAAATCTAACTTGTACACATTGATTACAAGCTTAGAATGAGTGTTTTACACTCAAGTTTAGTCATCTTCCCCAAAGATGATATGGTAGGTTGTCCAAACCACCATTGTTACCCAAGTAAAGCTTGAAATTAAGGTAGAAGATGATAAGAATCAATAATCTTTACCTTTGGTGTTTAAATATTCAAAGGTGATGACGATTTGAGTTCAAGATCAGCAAAATCGCCTTCTTTCTCCAAGAAAACGGCTGGACTAGTGGTAGGGGTGTAGGTGTCTAAACCCTAGCCCCAAAACTCGTTTATATACAGATGGCACGGTTCGCGATCGCGAACTCGAGTTCGCGTCGCGAACTTCCCCTGTCGTGAACAATTTCGCGATCGTGAACGGGTCGTGAACTCCGATCATCAAAAACCCAAACTCTCTGCTTGATCCTCACGTACGCGAACTATAGTTCGCATCGCCAACTTGCCCAGGCAGCTAGGATGCAACTTTTTGTTGTCTAATTCAGCCCGGTTTCGACCTTAACCATATCAAATGGTGTCCAAATGACACGAAACCAGTTCCTACGTGTTCTAAATGATTTATCTACATTTATCATATTTTTACACAATTTATTTATTTACAAAATTCGGGTCGTTACAACTATCTACCCCTTAAGAAGATTCCGTCATCGGAATCGCATCATAGTCTACAAAATTCGGGTAGCGTTTCATCATCTCGTCTTTGACTTCCCAAGTCAAATTTGGCCCAAGGGAGTGCTACCACTTGACCAACACTAGTTCAATCTCTTTATTCCTCAATTTCTTCGTTTGGGCCTCCAATATGGCCTCGGGTTCTTCAATCAATCAGTTGGGTGCATCGACCCGCAAATCTTGAAGTGGGATCACATTCTCCACTTCACCCAAGAATTTATTCAAATTACAAACATGAAATGTGTCATGGACACCTTGCAACTCGGGTGGGAGTTCAAGCTTGAAAGCTTGAAGCCCAATTCTCTTCAAAATCTTAAATGGTCCAACATACCGTGGACTTAACTTTCCTTTCTTACCGATCTCATCACGCCTTTCTAAGGAGACACTTTCAACATCACCATATCACAAACATTCAAATCATAGGGTCACTTTTTCAATCCCGAATAACTCTTTTGGCGATCTTGTGCGGCTTTCATATTCGTTTGAATTATTCCGATTTTCTCGTTCGTTATTTTCACAATATCGGGACCCGTGAGTTTCATCTCACCCGCCTCTAACCAACAAGAAGTCGTCCTACACTTCCTCCTATACAATGCCTCAAACGGTGGCATTTTAATAGTCGCGTGATAACTATTGTTATACGAAATCTCGACCAACGGTAAATGTTCATCCCATTTACCACCAAAATCCATCACACATGATCTCAACATATCTTCGACCGTTTGGATCGTCCTTTCACTTTGACCATCGGTTTCTGGATGGTACGCCGTGCTCAATCTTAACTTTGTTCCCAATTCCTCTTGAAGTGATATCCAAAATCTCGAGGTAAACCTCGCATCTCGATCGGATACAATCGATATTGGCACTCCATGCAACCGAACCACCTCATCAACATACAACTTTGCCAACTTCTCAAGTGGCATAGACTCCTGAATAGCTAGGAATAACGCACTTTTCGTTAACCTATCGACAATTACCCAAATAGCATCATGATTCTTACTTGTCTTTGGAAGACCCACAATAAAATCCACACTGATGTCTTCCCATTTCCCGGCCGGCACTTGCAATGATTGTGCAACTCCATAAGGCACTTGGTGCTCGGCTTTCACTTGTGCACACGTGGCACACTTAGAGATGTACTTTGCTACTCTCGACATCATCCCCAGCCACCAATAAATTCTCTTTAACTCTTGATAAGTCTTTGTACTTCCGGGATGAATCGAATACTTGGACTTGTGAGCATCATTCAACAATACTTTTCGGTTTCCACCGAATTTCGGAACCCAAATCCGACCATTCACGGTTTTCAACCCTTGAACATTTTCTTCAAATAATTGATTCTTTCCCAATCTTTCTTGTCTAAACTCATCCTTTCTCATCACTTCGGTTTGTGTGGTTTTTATCCCATCGATAATACTAGATACTACTTCAATCCGCATCAACTTAGCCTTAACCGGCTTCTCATGAACTTTTCTACTCAATGCATCGGCTACCACATTAGCCTTTCCTTCATGATAAACAATTTCACAATCATAATTAATAATCAATTCGATCCACCTTCTTTGTCTCATGTTTAAATCCTTTTGTGTGAACGCATATTTAAGGCTTTTATGATCCGTGTACAACGTACACCTTGTTCCATACAAATAATGTCTCCAAATTATCAAGGCAAAAACAATCGTCGCCAACTCTAAATCATGAGTAGTATACCTCGTTTCCGCATCCTTCAATTGTTTTGAAGCATAAGCTATCACCTTTCCTCTTTGCATCAAAACACAACCAAGACCCTTATTCGATGCGTCACTATACACCACGAAATCTTCCATGCCATCGGGTAGTGTAAGAATCGGTGCATTGCACAATTTCTCCTTTAACAAGGCAAATGCATCCTCTTGCTTTTTCTCCCAATTAAACTTCACATCTTTTCTTCTTAGCATAGTGAGTGGAACCGCCACTCGGGAAAAATCTTCGATAAACCTTCGGTAGTAACCGGTCAATCCAAGAAAACTTCTCACTTCGGTAGGAGTATTTGGTGCTTCCCAATTCTTCATCGCTTCAATCTTAGACGGGTCAACTTTTATCCCGCTCCTAGATACCACATGACCAAGGAATTGGACTTCCCGCAACCAAAATTCACACTTGGAGAATTTTGCATACAATTTCTCCCGTTTCAAAACTTCCAAGGTTTGCTTCAAATGTTCTTCATGTTCTTCATGTTCTTCTTCGGTTTTGGAGTAGATAAGGATATCATCAATAAACACAATGAGGAATTTATCGAGAAAAGGTTTAAAAACCCTATTCATGAGATCCATGAAAATAGCCGAGGCATTCGTCAAACCGAATGGCATCACTAAAAATTCATAATGCCCATAACGAGTTCTAATGGTCGTCTTCTCGGTATCACCTTCTTTTACCCGAACTTGATGGTAATCCGATCTCAAATCAATCTTGGAGAAGTAATCGGCACCTTGAAGTTGATCAAAAAAATCATCTATCCTTGGCAAAGGATATCGGTTCTTAATCGTCATCTTGTTGAGTTCTCGGTAGTCAATACACGTCCTCATTGAACCATCTTTCTTCTTTACAAATAAAACCGGTGCACCCCACGGAGACGAACTAGGACGGATAAAACCTTTATCAAGCAACTCTTGTAACTGAGACATTAAATCACGCATTTCGGTTGGAGCTAAACGATACGGGGCTCGGGCAATTGGCGTCGCCCCCGGAACTAAATCAATACGAAACTCGACTTGTCTCTCCGGTGGCAAACCGGGTAAGTCATCGGGGAAAACCTTAGGGAAATCCTGAATGACCTTCACATTCTCAACCGCTTTCTTCTCCTTCCTTCCATCAAGGACATAGACTATAAATGACGAGCATCCTTTTGACAAACATTTTCTTGCTTTAATGGAGTTAATAAGGTTTGGCATATGATGCCTCCTCTCCCCGTAAACATACACTTTCTCATTATCGGGCGACTTTATCGACAACAATTTCTTTCCACATAAAATCTTGACTTGGTGGACTCCCAACCAATCCATTCCAATAATCACATCAAAAGCCTTAATTCCCATAGGCATCAAATCTACCTTAAACTTCTTATTATCAATTTCTAATTCACAATCTCTATAAATGTGTTGAACCATAGAGGTCTTTTCATTGGCAACTTCCATCTCATACAAATCGTCTAGTAACTCTAAAGGAACATTGAATTTAACACCAAATTCATGAGATATGAAAGAATAGGTAGAACCCGAATCAAACAATATATGGGTGGGTATGGAGTTTATGAATAAGGTACCTGAGACGACATCATGAGTCTCCTTTGCTTCTTCACGCGTGAGTTGGAAGGCACGCCCTTTGACTTTCAACGGCTCCGGTTTCTTGTGAGCGGTTGACACCAACGTTTCAGTTCCCTTCTTTGGGCAAACATTACTATAATGCCCTTTTTCATGACATGAGAAACATTCCACCTCATCAAGGTTCTTCACCTTGCAATCCTTTGCTTTATGACCAAAACGCCCACACTTGAAACAACCACTAGAATCCGCCTTACATTCGCCCTTCTGATCTCTACCACACTTTTAATGGTGATTTTCGGTTAAAACAAGAACCAAAACGCAGCGGAAAGATTTAATCACCATGAACGGATCTAATATTAAATCATACAATTAAACTATAATTAAAATCAAAGAGAATGGTATAAGAAATCATACCCTAGTTTCCTTTGATCAATAGGAATCGGATGGATGATGATGGTGACCGAAACCAAGTATTCCAAAGGGGAATACCTCTAAAGATGATCCACACAACACTTGTGCTTGAACACCAAGGGATGCTAGTCCAAATCTTCAAGCAAATGGAAGCAAAAGCTAGAGAGGGTGGGAGATGGTGTTGCGGCCGAGATTGGGAGAAGTGAGTGAGATTAGGTTGCCCTAATCTCTTTTATTAACCTTCCATAAACCAATAGCTTTATTTACACTCTAGTCCCTAGCTTTTGTTCCTTCTAGTTTGCTCACAATAAAGTTCCAATATTAACGATTAATATTAAACTTTAATATATACAAGCATGTAGCTTATATTAATATATAATGCAATTACCCTAATTACACTATATATCTAATGGTGTTAAGTGTTTAAGTGTGTGACCCTTTAGGCTCACAAACAACTAGCCATATAACTATATGTTATACGCGTGAAGCATATTCCAACAACTTTCTACAACCTCCAACACTACCTTGCTTTGACCCGCTCGGGGTAAACTTGCTTTTCTTTGATGGCCCCGAAAAACTTTCAAACCTTCTCTTTTCATTTCCCACCGACCTCTCTTGAACCCATCTTTTTCCCACTTTCTCGACATTTCGGGCGACATTAATCGCCTCATAAGAGTGGCCGCCCTCTTCACTTCGAGCTCATATTCCCATGGTAACCCATTAGCAAACCGAACCACACGGCTACGTTCGGTTGGGTAGGCATTCATCACAAACGGGAGGTATCCCGTGAACTTCTTGATATACCCATCCAAAGTTAAATTGCCTTTCTTGAAGTGTAAGAACTCTTCCAACAACTCTTCCAACTCCCTTTAGGGACAAAACTTCTCTTTGAGTCTCCTTGTGAACTCTTCCCATGACATCTTGTAGACGGCTTTCTTTCCCAACGACTCATACACGGTAAACCACCAAGTCAAAGCATCATCCTTAGGCAAAAGTGAGGCATAAGTCACCATGTATTCTTCTTTGCACTTGCTACTCTCAAGCACGTGCTCCGTCTCCCGGATCCAATGAATAGTAGTATCCTTCGGTTCCATACTTCCGACATAGTTGTCGGGTGGGCATGCAAGGAATGTTTTGTAAGAACATCCTTCACGATCAATTTTTCTTTCTTCACCACTCTCCTCATTGGAGGATCGACTTCACGGTCGGGACACTATTGCCCGTTGACTTAGTCTTTGTGAGGGGTGGGGAATCCTCCCTTTCTTCTCTTTCTTCTTCATCTCGCCCCTCGTCCTCTTCCCTTTCCTCATCCTCAAAGTTCAACCGATCATTTATGATCCGGTTAACATCTTGTTGCATCACTTGCCTCATTTGAGTGAGCATGTCAAAACCTGACACGACACGACAAAAATACACGAAACGAAACGAAATTTAGATGAAATTGAAATTTGAATTCGTGTTCGTGTCATTTTTTTGTTGTGTAAAACAAACACGAAGTCGTGTCGTGTCGTGTTCGTGTTCAGAGATTAACACGAAATTGACACGATGATTATGATTTTGTCGTGTTTGTCGTGTTTTTAGCATGTAATAAGTAAGAAATTTGTTACTTTTGTTATTTATTTTGTGTTGTCGTGTTTATCGTTTTTTAGTCGTGTCGTGTTCGTGTTAGAAAAATAAAACACGACTTCGTGTCGTGTTGTTTTCGTGTTGAACGTTTTCGTGTCGTGTCGTGTCGTGTTTTACCTAAAAACGCGAAACGATAGCACGATTTGACAGCATAGTTACCGGTGTATAGTCATTCCAAACACCCGAATTAGCCATACATTCCCATCTCGATTCGCATTCGGAATCACATTCGAATCTTGTTCTCCATCTGGTATGACTCGACCACTTCTTGTTATAGCCATCTTACAATAATTAGATGTCAACTCGATTAAAATCAAATCATTCGACTAAATAGACACAAAATACATGATAAAAGCTCGATTCAAAACAATTCCCTCATTGGTCAACCCAAATTCCTAAGGGTCAACCTAACTTCCTATAGAACATAATGTCCCAAAGGCCAAGTCTAAGTCTAGGGTGGGTAAACCAACCTAATTCACTTAAACTAAAGCTATGATACCAAGTTGTAACACCTCAATTTTTCAAACCAATTTAAACTTTTTAAATAAATAAATTTTAACTAATAAAATTCCATCACATCCAAAATATGGTTTAAATAAAACATTTGGATTGATTAAAAGTACCAAAACCGGTGTTACAATAATATCAAAACTAAGTCTAGGGAATTAAATTAGTACACCGAGCTTAATCATCCAATGCTAATACTACGGGCCGCCTAATCCTTAGCTCCCGAACCTGAGTACATAGCCAAAAAGAAACGTAGTACGTGAGACAAAATTGTCTCGTGAGAAACATGGGTTTTAGACCCAGTTAGAAATAATAGCAATAAAATAATATTGAAATAAATATCACATTGCACATCGACAATCATTTCTAAGGCTTGCCATAAGCCCACACATACGTAACGGGCCTCCCCGAAACAAACTCCCCCGATATGGGTAATCTAGGTAACTCCCCCGTTTCCGGGTTATCTATTTCTCCCCCGATTTCCGGGTTATCTCAAACTCCCCCACTTTCCGGGTTATATATTGCTCGACATACTACCCTTGCGCAGGGTGGTACCGCCCTGAGTAGGTGTCACTAACTCCCCCAACTTGTATGGGTTATCTAGGATCCAGTTGATTAGCTATCACATAACAAATCACCAAACTTGAGCCAATGCTCCAAATCATAAATCACAACATACTAGTGGTAACTAACCCAAGCAATAAACAATCCAATTCATGTACTAACAATTCAATCATTTTCTTTATTAAATCATTTATCTAATAAAGACTATTAAAACTTGTTTAATCATTTGACTATGAAAATCACTTTGCTACGTACTCATAAAAGATCACATGTAATCACCTTAGCAATGCTTTCCAATACTTGTGTTAATCCACACAATGCTTATTTCTTAGTCAAAGAAGTACTTCCAATCACAAGGTCTTCTTGACCTAACATCGATATCATCACAATAGCTAGTTATTATCCATAACTAATCACTGAATAATCCATATTAACATTCCCAACCACTAAGTTCTTACAACTTGGTGGAATCTCAAACCCTAGTTCAAGATTTCTATCCATAAAACCCAAATCTAACTTGTACACATTGATTACAAGCTTACAATGAGTGTTTTACACTCAAGTTTAGTCATCTTCCCCAAAGATGACATGGTAGGTTCTCCAAACCACCATTGTTACCCAAGTAAAGCTTGAAATTAAGGTAGAAGATGATAAGAATCAATAATCTTTACCTTTGGTGTTTAAATCTTCAAAGGTGATGAAGATTTGAGTTCAAGATCAGCAAAATCGCCTTCTTTCTCCAAGAAAAAGGCTGGACTAGTGGTAGGGGTGTAGGTGTCTAAACCCTAACCCCAAAACTCGTTTATATATACAGATCGCACGGTTCGCGATCGCGAACTCGAGTTCGCGTCGCGAACTTCCCCTGTCGTGAACAATTTCACGGTCGTGAACGGGTCGTGAACTCCGATCATCAAAAACCCAAACTCTCTACTTGATTTGTTTTTGGATTTCCATGTTTGGTATTTTGAAAAATCTTTTGGCAGACCTACCAAACTTTGGAGTTTCTACTTGTGGAAGTTTGGACTGTTGTTTTAAATTGAATTCTCTTAATTTTTGTTCTTTTAATTTTAATTTGCTTTCCTTAAACTCTTTGAATTCTATGCAATTGATTGGATTGAAGTGACAATCCTTTGCTATATGATTTACTTTATTGCAAATTACACATTTTGGTTTGGTTGATTTTAAGGATTCTGGTTTTCTTTGTTCTTTTAATTGATTCATTCAAGTTTCTTTGATTTCCCCCTTTTAAAATAGTTGGAATATTTTCAGAATTGTATTTTGGAGATTCTTGACTTTGTGTTGTATGGAAACTTGTATCATTTGATTTAACAGAATTTTCTTCATCAGAAGATTCTTCACTAGATTCAGTTTTTAATTCATCTATAATTCTTTCTGAACTAGCTTTTAGTGGAGGTATAAAATTTGTGGGAGGATGTACTGCATAATATCCAACTCCATGAATTACTTTTTCTGTGGATTGATTGCTAGTTAATTCATCAATTATTTTAAAACTTCTTTTAAATTTCTTTATTGTTAATTTATTTTGTTCTAATTCTAATTGACATTCCTCTAATTTAGTTATAGCTTCTTTTGCTTTTGATTCAGCATATTCTTTATCATAAACAGCTTGTAATAATTCTTCTTTAAGTTTTTGATATGTTATTTGATACACTTTAATTTGGTTTTCTAAGTCAGCTATAACACCATTAAATTATATTCTTCTTTTTCTGTTTTTAATCAAATCCTCATTGATTTCTTTTTTTTCTTTTTCAAGAGTTTTAAATAATTTAATGCATTCAGGAGAGCATGGTTTAGGATTTACCTCAGACTTTGGTTCAGAGAAGGCCATAAGTGCTTGATTTTGGACATGTTCTTCAGCTTGAAAGCTCCAGTCATATCCTAGTCCCTCTTGGGATACAAGTGCAGATGAGTTTGTCCTTTTGTCTTTGTTAGGACATTCTCTGGCAAAGTGACCAAGATTGCTACAGTTGTAGCATTTGACCTTAGTTTTATCAAACCCTGCTCTGTCACCTTTGTTGAAGCTCAAACTTGATCTACCAGCTCTTTTTAGGAACTTCTTGGTTCTAAAACTGAGCATAGCCATCTGCCATTTGATATCCATCTCTTCAAGATCATCAGGATTGATTTGCTCCAGATCTTCACTAATTAGTGCAGTATGCACATGACTAGTGAAGAAGGATTCTCTAGCAATGTCTTGTGATTCCTTTGCCTTTCCAGGTGTGGCATCTTGGTTTGTACCTGCAGTGGAAACAAAAGCAGCATTGTTTGAATTTAAGGTAGGAGTTTTCTGACTTACCTCAGATTCGAACACTCTCAGGTCATTGTAGAATTCATCAAGCTCCTTCTCTTCTAAAGCATCACCTTGTCTATAAACAACAGTGTACATAGACCATTCTTCACTTAGAGATCTGAGAAACTTCCTATTGACATCATCTTTGTCTGGTTGAACTCCAACTTGGTTGAGCTCACCAATAAGTTTGTTGAATCTATCAAAGACTTGTGATAGAGATTCATTCTTTTGCCCTTTGAAATCTTCAAACTCTTGTTTCAGTACAGATTTCATGTTTCTTTTAGTGCTCTTAGTGCCCACAAACCTTTTCTCCAAGGCTTTCCATAGCAGTTTTGCATCATCAAACTCAACAAACAGATGTTGATAATCATTAGGAATTGCAAGCAATAAGGTACTTAAAGCTTTTAATTCAGTTCCTCTGTCCTTTCTTTCTTTGTCACTTTTGATCTTATCAGTTTCAGTTGTTATGCTGGTTGTGGCAATTTGAATGGTCTTGTTACCTTCCAACACAATTTTCCCACATGGAATAATCAGTAATAAGCATGTATTGCTTAATTCTGTTTTTCCACATCCCAAAGTTATTGGGAGTGAGGATGGGGATCTTGTTCGCTTGTGTGCTTTCATTATTTTCAGACATGATGAAAACTTGGTTTGTGAAAGAATTGAAAGAAAAAAAAATTGTGAGTTCTTGATTCGTAGATCTAGAGTACAAAGCTCTGATACCACTTGTCAAGATCGATTAACCAAAACAGTTAATAAACACAATGATCTACTCAACAATAGAAGTTACAGCGGATTAACACTATGTTGATTTAATCAAGAACAATAAACTGTAAATAATTATAAGAACAATTATACGAACACAGTTATCACAAAAAGCTTCAATGTATTAATTTGATCGATCAATACACGTATGTTTACAATTCATAAGGAACTATTTATAATAGTCCTTGAAGCCTAACTATTTACCCTAGTTATTCTAGGATACGATTACAATTCAAATTACAAAAGATATGATATTCTAAACTAATTCTACTAAGATCTCAGACACGATCAGCTCCAAATATATACATCAGTAGTAATTGCCATCGTCAGTAGTAAATGTGTTTATCAGTAATAAACGCGAGATCAGTAGTATCTTTGTAATTCTGCCCCATCAGTACTAACTCTTGTAAGCAGCATCAAGTCTTTGTCAGTACTAACTGCAGCATCAGTAATATATCTTTTATAACCCAACAATAAGTTTACGTGTACCGAGATGTTCGTATATTTGATACATTATTATTATTTAATGCAATGTTTACATTTATGCATTGTAAAGAGCTCCAGGGATTCAAGTACCGACATGATATGGTTAGAGACGTCCTTTTTGATATATGTAGGTGTGCCGGGATCTCTGCCAAGAAAGAAGCACATGTGAACTTTTTGACTGACCCGTTGGATAGAAGATCTACACTTAAACCTGCTGACATTTTAGTTTTTGGATGGGTTGGGGGAAACACGCGTGTGTGGATCTAACTGGAGTTTCTCCTCTCGTGGGTTTGAGTAGTCCGGGTGTTACAGTTGGACAAGCAGCTTTGAAAGCCGCCTCGTGTAAAGTGACAAAGCACGAGAAAGCATGTATTAAAAATCAACACGTGTTTATTCCTTTTGCATTTGATACTTTCGGTTTCCTTGCACCTGAGGCGGTGGAGCTTCTCAACAGAGTCCAGCGTGTTATGCATAGCAATGTTATGACACCTAGATCCACGAATGTTGTTTTAAAAGAATTAGTTTTACAATTCAAAAAGGGATAGCGGCGCAGCTTATTGCCCGTTCGCCTTCTTTCACTATGTAAAAAACGATCTTTTTATCTAATCCATCAAGACCACTCGTTCATTTGCACTAAAAATTTATGCAACTTATTAATATATTGCTACATATATATTTTATTGTGTGATTAAAGTGGTCACAAGATCGATAAGGTCCATGGGATCCTGGCCCTGCTGTAGTCAGGAAGTGTTGCCGGGTGTTGTCCGGCGGCACATGAGATCATGCAAAATTCCCTTCAGTTATGCTACTCGTGAGGATTCAAAGTAATGGTGATGGTTCTCGAGTTTTCTATCTAGAAGCTCAAGAAACACAAGAAAAGTTGGTTGGAATGGCACAAGGAACTGCTTCTTGCTTTGAGAGGGAATTTGGGTGTTTAAATGTGATGAAATGAAAAGGAAATGGCCGAGATTAAGTTATTATTCATTCATGGAAAGCTGAAGCAAATTGTGTGGATTAAGAGGCATGAAGCAAATTGGACTTCAAAATGGACCAATAAAATCACTCGCCTCCAATTCTTCACGACTAAAGAAGAATTCTTCATGATCGTGAAGGTCAGGAAGCGCTTCTATAGGCTGTTGTCTTCCTGGTCGTAAAGAAGGCTTCACGAGCCGTGAAGCTCCTAGAGTGAATTTTCATGAAAATTCCTGTGGTTCTTTTCGTTCGGATTTATTTAGCTTTCGTTTGCGGTCCGTTATTATTATTATTTTTTAAATTATCATTTTTTAAGGCAAATCCTAATCTACACATAATTTCCACTTATGTCCATGACGAGACTTGAACCCCCAACCTCAAAATTGTGAGTCAAACACCATGCAGCTAGGCCAAAGACCCATTGGTTTTTTTAATTATCATTTAAGACTTTGGATAATTATTGTTTGTGTTTCATCTATATGTGTTGGTTTCAAGCCGATGATTATCAACATAACATTATTTAGTACAAGTATAAAATATTTTGACGTTGGATTTGTGCTAGACTTAAATGATCTCTTTTTCATTTATGAATAATCGTTACAATGTGTGTCGGTTTATAAATCGCAGATTACAAAAGAAATAAGATTTTTGAGGTTTGTCACAAAAACTACAATAGGAGTATAGGACTAACAATTATTGTAATATTTAAGTTATTCCATTGTAATTTAATGTTTAAGGGATGTTTCACCAACCCCTACTATTTAGGCCTTTAGGTCGGGCCTATCTTTAGGTTGTGACTTTTTTGGGCTGATCCTACGCATGGGCTCGGGCATAAGCCCATTTGTGCATCTCTGCATTCAACCACCAATATGTGGCGCATGCAACATAATTTTGCATTCACAATACTCGATAACATGAAATCCTAAGGGTTTATGCGACCTCAATATGGCGTATTGCATTAATATTTGCACATAAAAAAAATTTAAAGCTCAAATTTAAAGGAAATTACTTAAGTCGGTCTAAATTGGCAACTTTTAGCCCTTTAAGTCTAGTGATCGGGATTGCAAGTTCCTCATAAGTATCTTTTGGTTTTATTAAGGTTCCTCAAATTAACGCTTCTTTTGATTTCACTTTAGGGATGGTTAAAACTCTACTCATGGGCTTGTAATTTGTATTCTACTTGTATTATAAAGTTCAATTTCAAGAAAAACATACAAACATGTTAAAATGATAAATCGCAAAACGTCACCATCTCACAATCTTATGTAGCTGTTCATCATGAAATCATCTAATTTCGTTTGCACCGCCGGTAAACCACCACATCAAAATTATGGGAGCCAATAAGCTCAAGGAAAGTTTTTAAGGGTTTTGATAATGACAGCCCTTAGGGCTGTCTTTAAGTGCATCAAAGTTGTATAATAAGGGTAGTTCCTGAAATTCAGGAGTCGGTTACGGATGAATTTACAAGTTTTTTATGCATGTCTTATGACAGCCCTTAGGGCTGTCATTATCAAAACCCTTTTATTAATTCTAGGAAATTAAAATGTAAAAACAATAATACTCTTAAGCTATTTTCGTCTAAAGTTTGTTGTTTCCTTTTGATTAGGGCTCCTGAATTCATAAAAATCTTCCTTAGCAAATCAGCTCCCAAAACTATCAATCACCCCATAACTCTTTGTGTTCCTCCTTATATTTATTGACCCAAAACACCCGATGTTCGAACATTGAATCATCGATACATCATGTCCATTGATAAAAAATGTTATATTCTTTTTTCTTAAAGGGTATTCTCGTTTATGTCGGGCTCCCTCGAGGTGGCCGAGCTTTGCTCGTGATATACGCAATCATACCATTGTCGTGACCGTTTCCAAACTTTCTCCTGACCATTTTGGTAAATGTTTACCTAGGGAAAGGGATCGTACTCGTGACCTCTAGGAGTCATTTCGAGCCGGGGTGTGCCTGAATTTTTGAAGGCCCTATTCAAATAAACGAAAGTGGCCCCCTCAATACAAGATATATATAAAAAAATCGGATATTCTAAGGTTTTTTAATTAAATTATAAAGCTGACTTAAAACTTTAAGATTATATATAAGATGTATATAAAAATTTGAGTTTTTTCTAATAACTAGGCCCTCTGCAACCACACCTTCTTAAAGACACCATTGATATCGGGCGTCCTTACAGGTAATCACCGGATTGAAAAGGAGCCTTTGACTAGAATTGTATGAAGAATATAATTAAAAAGGCACCTTTGCATTTTCTTGTTCAAACTACATACCACTAATATTATTACCTAATATTAGAGCATTTCCAACCATTCTATATAAAATTCCTTCTATCTCTATAAACTGTGAGACCATTCCCTCTAAATAACATCCCAAATCTAACCATAAACACTATTATTCTCTTCAAAACCCTTCAAAACCTAATGGAACCCACATTCCACTAACAATTATAGTCACATCGTAAAGTGGGGTCCATGGATGGAGTTAACACCCTCACTTCAAATATAGAATGATTTTTTTACAAACTCTATATTTGAAGTTAGTGATAGAGATGGGTTAGAAAATAATTAACTTCAAAATATAGAGAAAAAGAGTGTGTGATAGATTGGGGCCAAAATACTTGAGTGTCATTTTTACCATGTTTTATCTTTAACAAGAATAATAGGATTGCACGTTGCGAGTCTATTAATGTAAAAGTTAAAATAATAAAATATTGATATACACGTATTACTTATCAAAACTTTATTAAAAATAAAACTTGTTTGTTAGATATGGTAATCATTTTAACGTATATTTACCTTTTTGAAAATAAATATTTTATTTCACTGTTATGAAAAATGTTTTGTTTATCAAGTTACCTTTTTTATTAATATAATTATAATTATTGTGATCTATAAAATATTGCAAAGTTAATATTGTAATATTAGATTTTTATAAATCTTATTTCAATTATATTTTTAAAGTAATGGTATTTATGCCTACTCATATGCCTACCAATTTAATCATGACAAGTATTAAAATCAAGGGATGATATGAAGAGAGAGAACTAGTGGATGACACATGTCAACTTAAGAAGTGAGTATACCTATGAATAGACACAAATTGTAAGCACAAATATCATTTCTCATATTTTTAATTAGTATAATTTTTAGAAACGAAATATTTCACTTCCTTTTAAGTGAATATTAAATTTTGATGATATTTAATACCTATCTGTAATTAATAAACAATTTAGGGTAAAAACTAAACTTCTCATGAATATTTAGAAAATCTCTCATATGGCTAGTTTAGGGCCTTAAAACTTTAAACTTCCGTTTTGTTCAAGATCCATGTGCATCATTTATTGTAATATTTGTAATTTTAAAATATCAATTAAATCATTTAAAATTCAATTTGCAACATTTTTCATATTGTCCAAAATACAGTTTAACCAAAACTTGAAAACAGTTATCAGAGTATACAAAATACGTTGTTACAAAATATATCACAACCATAGGGTGTGCGTTTTTATTATAGAATTATAATGTATGAATGAGGCGTCACTTCACTCATACTTCCTAGTTTTAATAGTATTAATAATCTAGCTTTTACACACACGAGGACAGTGAACCCACCGTATAGTATAGGTTTTATGGTAGTACCGCATTTATATACGAACCCAGGGGAAAGAGATAGACCCATAGTCACATAAAACGCGGTACACTCCGGTACGGGTACGCGGAACGGGTACGCGATTCACTAGTTCTGGCGTATCCGGTACGAAGGGGGGTAAGTTCATTTCGGTACGTGTCCGGTATAACGGTACGGTGTACCTTACATTTTAAAATGATGTACCAAATAATATGGTACGATGTACCCTTAAAATCAAGTTTTTATATATATATAAATAAATATATATATATAATTATAGTTTTAAAGTTCAAACTTCAAAGTCAAAAAACAAAAATATGGCATAAAATCCATAAATACTTTAAAGACATTAACGAAAATACTTGAGCGTTAACTAAAAAGAAATTAATCGTCTACCAAAATTTAAATGACATAAAGCAAACAAAACAAAAACATTTGTCTAGTGATCTTCGACCTTTGGTCTTTTTCCTTTTCCATTTCCAACAACTTGTTCTTCATCCAAGATATTCCATGTCATCTCTTCCAATCTTGCATTTGAATCTTCTATGTTCATACTTTCTGGATTCACATCCCAGTTTTTGTGTGGTCCAGAATTATAATTTTCTGAAAATCGAGATAAAAGACGTACGTTTGAGTGGATGAAAACAAGTTTGTCAGCTCTTTTGGAATTCAGATGGTTTCTCTTCACGTTATGAATGTAAGAATATGTCTCCAGTTTCTCTCTGCCGAGGAGCTGCTAACAGGTTGTGAAAGAACTTTTTTTGCAACTTCTGCTCAATTTTAAAATTACGTCCCCGACTTCATACAAAACGCGATCCAAATCACCGGATACAATGTACCCACCGATTAGGAACACGATTGCATGCCGACCCGGTTCGGGTACCTTAGTTGACCAGGAACTCCAATATGGCGTACCAAATGGCGATCCCGACAGTGTTCGGGACGCTAATGAATCGTGTTCCGGTACTCGGCGTCCGGAACGTAGTTCATGGCCAAATCGGTGAATCGCGTTTCTATGGATAGACCAATGCTACCTCATTCATATTATTAATTATCCATGATTAAGGTATTAATTATGGAGAGGTTTTAATTGAACTAAACTAAACTAATCCTAAATATGTTATTATCTTGTATAAGAATTCACTCAATAAAAGATAATGTAATTATTAAACATATAATTAAATAATAAGAAAATGCATACATAGGTTACTCATTCACCACCAGGCTATCATACAAGGTCCCCTACTCGACATAAAAGCAGTGCTTCTCTATTGCCAATACGGGTCGTTGGATCAATAAAAAGTAAAAACTATGTAACCTCGTAGTGACGGTACTTCAACCCAACCGCCCAAGATGGTCAATGGGCAAAGGTCATATACTAGTGTGTCAATCCTACAACCCAAGATGGTCAATGGACAAATGCACGATTGGTGTGTTAACACTCCTAATATATCATTAATTATTCACTTATAATTAAATGGGGCATTCATATGATCTAACTAAACCACATACAACTTTGTTACCACACGAGCAAAACCATAACTTATTAATATAATTATAACTTAATAATAACATTTGTCAATTCCTAAGGTTCATACATATTAGATAAGTAATAACTAATTTATTTAAGTTAATTACACAATTAACATAAACTTGATACATTCATATTAAAAGTATAAATAACCTAATTACTACAATATGTAATTTAATATAAACACACATAGACATATATTCATATTAAAAGCATAAGATAGCGTAAAAAGATAAAATAAAAGAGAAATACCGATTACATTGAAGGGACAAGGACATGTGACTCCAAGAATCGAGCACTTCGACTAAGCTACATCTAATCTAAGTGAGAGAAGGGGGGTACCCCTCACTCTCTTAACCTTCCTATGCCTACACACACTTGAAAACTCAGAAATGTGAGAGGATTTGAGGAGGAGAGGTGAGTACAAATGATGGAAATCGCTCACTATTTATAGTGTCCAGAAGTCCCTGCTACGCGTCGCGTTATGGTGGAACGCGTCGCCTTCTAACCCGTCATAATGACTCGGTGGGTGAGTTTAAAGGTTGTCATCACTCTTCATTAAAACTTGTATTTAAGGCTTCTTGTACAGAAAACGCGTCGCGTTTGGATACTGCTACGTGTCGTGCTCCGGTTGTTTAGAACGCGTTGTGTCCCGGCCGTTAGACGCGGCGTGTTCGACTTTAGCTTTTGCACATTTCTTCTTTTATTGTCAAATCTTCTCCAAAATCACCCAATTCTTTCATAAATTTACACGTTAGCCTGAAACACTAAGAAAACATATTTTGGAAGTATATGTCCTAATCTTAATGGTTTCTAGCTAAAATGCGTTAGATATAACCAAAATTTGAGATGTATTTTAAGTATAATTTTGGTCATATAACATAGAATAACGGGATCTATCTAAGAATCCCCGAGCTAAACTTCTCTAGGCCACTTCTAGCGCGACCTTCTATTCCTTCAATACTGAACCTGAGTACATAGCCATAGAAAAACAAACGTAGTACGTGAGACATAATAGTCTCATGAGGTACATGGGTTCTAGACCCAACATCAATAATAACAATAGTTAATATTAATTCATTTATTGCTAATTTATTAATTCGTTATCTCGTGGTTTTAACATGTCCTTACCCACACTTACATATACAACTAAGCTATCCGTAAGCTTGCACGTAATTTGTCATATATAAGTAAGCTAACGGTAAGCTTATACATTTTTCACCACATACGCTACGAACCTCTCCGAAGAAACTCCCCCGATGTGAGTTATCTTAGGTACTGTCAGGGTAATTGGAATGCCTCCAAACTTACCAAGACCATCAACTCCCCCGTTTCACGGGTTATCGTTATCCCCAAAATGTCGGGTTACCATAGTCCCCTAATTATCGGGTTATCGTCACATAGATATACTACCCATGCGTTGGAAGGTACCGTACCAAGTAGTAATCTCACAACTCCCCTATAAATGGGTGATCATATTTCGGATATTTATCTACACTAGTACAAAAATAGGCTACAGTCACAGTTTTTTAAAATAGTCTAGCCATAGTTTGACTTGTTCGTGTGGCTAAAAGTGACAAATAAAGTTCTAATGTTGTTTTAGTCACATTTAACTTATTTACTGTGACAATTTCAAATTAGATAGAACACTTTATCCACGATTTAACATGATAAAAGTGTCCATAGCTAGCCACAGTCACGAAGTGTGGCCAAATGTCAGACTTTTCGCCATAGTTGTTTCTTAAAATGTGACATTATTTTGTGATAGTTAATATGTGAGGCAAAAAGCATATATTTAGTCACATGAATCAATTGCTTGTGTGTCCAAAAGTGGTGTTTAGTAGCCACATGAATTCATTGTTGTTGAAAGGTGGTATACAGTCTCGATCATTATTGTGTGTGTCATGTGGCTATACGACAAAGAATAGCCACTTAATTTGTTGTGTCTGTGTGGCTATATGATGGATATGTGTCATATCTTAAAACATAGTCACAATATACCTAAAATTATGTGTGGCTATAACATAAGCAATAGCAATGGTAATGGTAAAACAAAAATTATGTCACTATAATTAGTTTATAACCACAGTTTAATTGACCATAAATGTGTGTCTACAAGTAATAAATTGCCACGTTAATGGTGTTAAATATGACTAAATGTTATCAAAGGTCACAACTGAAAAAGAATTATGTGGCCAAAGGACAAATAATAGTCATGATTAAATTTATATGTGTAACCACTACTAAGAGAGAATGTAGTACAAGTATAGTTGAGCATAGATGTTTATTAGCCACATGAATTGGTTTTTGTCATGTTAATGGTTTTAAATATGACTAAATATTATCAAAGGTCACATGTGATAAAAAATTATGTGGCTAAAAGTAACCAATTGTCACAGTTTAATTGACTATGAATGTGTGTCTGAAAATAACTAATTGTCACGTTAATATGTTTAAATGTGGCTAAATGTTATCCCACATTGCTATATGTAAAAAACTGGGAGAATTATTTTTATTATAAAAAGAAGGGGGCACCAAGTCTCTTGGAGAAGTTAAAGCTTTTAAGTCTTTCACGGTTTAACCCTGGTTTTTACTAGGGTTTGACTATTACCGGTCGGTTTTGACCGATCTAGTTTTTGACAATTATTTTAAGCAATTAAATCGGTTGTGTATTTGAATCACAGTTCAATCGGTTATGCATACTGGTCTAACCCGGCTTTAAAGATTTGTAATTGTATGTCCTTATTATACTTTTCGCCACTATTTGAGTAATTGTATGTGTCTAAAAGGTATAATATGGTCACAATTTATATACGTTTTTGTGACTAAATAATAACAAGCGCCACTATCAAAATAAATTCGTGTAACTATTGGCTAAACAATAGCCACACAAAAATAAAAAAAAATGTGTGTCTACAAAGAGTTTATGGCCACACAATAAGATAGAATGCATGATTACAACAACAATTTTTCTTCTCGAATAGCCACACTTTTAGGTTATGGCTACTATTTTTTGGCTAATACAACCACTTAATTTAACTGTAGCCATATGTTGCCTAAAATGACACAACCTTTGGTCACGCTTTTAGTGGAAAAAAAATTGAGTGACTAAAGGCATATGGTCACAGTTTTGTTGTGTGACCGTTGCTCATTTTTGTACTAGTGCTAACACATAACCATTCATCCTAATTATGAGCCTCAGCTCCAATCATTCACATTCATTCATTAATTATAACACATTTATTCTAATAATTATCATATCAATCTCATTATTTTATCATTTCAATAGTAGGCATTTATCAATCATCTATTAAATAAGACTCATTTCTTATTTATCGTAATCATCATTCTCTAATATTTTCGTTAACTAAGTTGCATACTTTCTATTAGCCACATCGTACTCATTCTCTTAACCTTTCGTTCGCTATCTTTATCAATACATTTACTAATAAATACTCATTTTCCTTACATTTAAATAACTATCTTTATTAATATTAATACATTTTACTAATAAAGACTCATTTTCATTACATTTAAATAACTATCCTTATTAATACATTTTACTAATAAATACTCATTCTCATCAACCATATCATATATATCTTTCTAGCATATATCTTTCATATATCCTTAGCTTTTCATTCATACTCTTTATTAAAACATTTATTCACTAATTGTCATTCATATTCCAAAACACATTTGCTATGTACTCAGCTAAAAGTCTCACGTACTCACTTTGCGATAGCTAAATCCAAATCGTGTTTGACACAAATTATTGCTTCCCACTTTTGGAGTATCTCCAACCTTTCGATCTTTGCGACTTATCAACATATATAACACATTTCTAGTTATCATCTAGAACTCAAGGTTCACATACATGATGGGAATCTCAAAATCCTAGATCAAATATTAACCCAACAAATCACCAATCCACCAAGAACTCAAGGTTCACATATAATCTATGGGTGTTTTACACCCTCCATCAACAATCTTTAACAATATCCTTAACATCTCAACCCCATAATTACATTTCCCCCAAATCTCAACCCATAACTAGATAAGAGACAAGAAATACCTTAGATCTTCAATATATAGTGTAGATCTCCAAGGATGATGATGTTCTATACTCAAGAACACCCAAAATCTCCCCTTTATCCTCCAAAATCAGATGCACAAAGCGGGGGAGTGAAAAATGAGAAACCCTAGCTCTAAACCCATTTTTAATCGTTCAGGAGGGTTCGCGCCGCGAACCTGCTGTAGGGTTTCATAACACTGATCGACCCATTGGGTCAACCACCTAGTCACTTGATTCGAACCATAACTGATAAGATCATGACTTGTTCTTACCGGTTGAACCATCTAGCTAGTTTAATCCCTAAAGTGGAACTGAGATTAAACTTAATCCTTAAACCCTAAAGGATTGGGGATGTTGGAAATTTAGACTAGATTAACAAGAAAGAAACCTTGTACGAAGAACTCAAACACACACACATGCTTTTGTGTGTTCGTCGAACACAAACCAAGAACCCTGTTCGACTTCGAACAAGAAGGGGGAGGGAAAAAGGGTTTTTTCCAAATCATACCTTAAATTGCTTAAGTAAGTCCACTGATGATAATGCACAACGAGAAACCTTCTAGTTGGTTCTTGCAATGATCCTTGCACTTCAATACTTAAAGAACACGCAGAACATGAAGAACGAAGAACACCAAGTGAAATGGGAGAGGGGAGAGGGGGTGAATTTCGTGTAAAGTGTATTCATCACAAAACAAGGAACCCCAAGCCTTCTATATATAATAGAAGGACTTTCACTTAGGGCCCTTCTAGTTTAATTAATATTAACTTCTTAATTAAATTTATCCATTTACACTTCTAACCCTCATAGTTTTTAGTCTTTTATTATTGCACTTAACTATTAAATGTCTAGTATTATACACTTATATATTTCGGTATTATATATACGAAATATATACTTTGTATTTTATACTTTAAATAACTAACTATATAATAATCTTTATATAATTTAGACAATAATATTATCCAAACACTATATGATTTAATTGCTTTAAACTATATTATGGATAATCTATAATTAACACATTGTATATTTACTCAACTAGTAAATGTACAAATACATGTATTAATTAGTTAGTTAAACTAATCTAGTAATAAGTTAAACTTGACTTAATACTTAACTGATTCATAATGACTATTATAAATCATTCGTCTTCGTATATCATTGCATATCTTACTCGTATTACATGCACTCACCGGTGTGACCCTTAAGTGTTACGTATGCATGGATGTTTCATCATAGGTTGACTAACTGTGCACATAATTCCAACACCTGCTCCACTCGCGCCGCGACAAAACGCGGATCCCCCTATTCACGACCAATATTCGCGACTCGACAACTCTGCATCAAACCAGACTCGCACCGCGACTCCCCAAGCTCGCGCCGTAAAGCTCCACTTGAGCACATGCTCACATTCGATCTCAACTTCGCGATCGCTAATATCGATTGTTGTTCTATTCCACACTTCTGGTATAGTTTCGCGCCGCGACTCCTCGAGCTCGCGTCGTGAATATGTGCAGGTCTGCACTTCCATTTTTCCATCTTACCAATTACCAACTTTTGACCCGTCTCCAAATAACGCGAGTCATATCCGATCATTTACCCCTAATAACACATTCAAGGTTCAATTTAAATATTAACCACATATAATACAAAATATCTACATTTAACTTACAGATCAAAATTTACGATCGTTACATTAGCACTGTGCTGTATCATTTGCTAATGTGGTGAAAAATGATTGGTCCTAAATCGAAGGGAGTTATTATACCTCCAATGAACAAGATTTACCACTGTGCTGTCTCATTTGCTAATGTGGTGAAAAATGATTGGTCCAAAATCGAACGGAGTTAGTATACCTCTAATGAACAATAAATTTCCTACAAAAAATGTATTATGAAGGTAATAGCACACGTAAACCCTAGACAAATGTTAGTTTTTTAGTACCTAATAAAGCATAAGAGTATGTTTAATGTGTCAAGATCTAAAAAATCATTCGTCGACAATAGATGGACTAAGTCTTGAAATTAGTTTGTTAAGTCAGTTATCATCAATTAAATAGAATAAAATTGTAAAGATTGTGATGTTTAGATATTTTGAATAAAATTGAGCATTTCAGAGTCACAGAGTCGCACTCTTGGTGAGAGTTTGAGTAGATCATTTCTAGCTCAATACTCGTACAGGAGCTCGCAATCATGGAGAGACATACTAACCCGTAAGTTGTAGAACAATACAAATTGATGAATCCAAGACTTAGGTGTTGTTTGATAAGCCTCTTAATGATTCCGATAAGAGGACTGTAACACCCAAAATTTCATAAAATAAAAAAAATTTAGTACAAGATTTTTAATTAAAAAGGTCCCATAAATAATATCAAGTAAAATTGTTTAACATTAAAAATGTAATAAATGCGGAAAATATTTTAAATGTAATTTAAGTTTGAAAATAATAAAGATGTTCCACATCAGCACTCAGAAACGATACAACTGTCAACCGTCCACCTGCTCTTCTCCATTGCTAGTACCTGATGGGAGGGAAGATTTGGGGTCAGCGGGAAGCTGAGTGAATATTCAACAAAATGTAAACAAGTATAACATACAGCACATGAGGGCACATCGGTGAACTCCTACTCATATACTACTCAATTAATTGCTCATTTTATTTATCTCTTTTAATTTGTATAGCGCGCTTGTGTGAATCGGGTCGAGAGATCAACCTCGCCCCTCCTCACACTAAAATTCCACTCAGGCTACCACTCAGAATTGCAACTCAGGCTACCACTCAGAATTGCCACTCAGGCTATTTATTAATTATTATGTTTTAACTCATAACATAAACCACTTAGATAGCTATAACACACAGATAACACATAATGACTCTGTACCGGGCTCAGTTACTCGGTACGTCTGTCTCAGATAAAAGGTAATGAAAGCAACAACAGATCAAACAACTAAACATATAAGTCATGCACGTATTGGTATAACTAAATACACGGTGAGAATACTCACTTGGAATACGTAAGCTCCGAATGTCTTTAATGGCCTAATAGCACAGCAATCTACTTCTCAGATGGTCCTAAAACAGGTAAAGAAAACCCGAATTAAAACTTGACCCGAAAGCTTGTTTTTTATAAAATTTGACAGCACCAGTCAGTCTCATCACAGGAACAGCCATAACTCCTAAACCGTATGGTCAAAAATTCCCAAATTTTTACGGTAGCTAGAAAACTCAGAGGACTAGAATTCATCAGAAGACCGGGAAACCTTAAACTGAACAGAAAGGGCTCAAAACGACTCACAAGACATACCTGCTGCAAATATCAAATTCCTAACAGCGTCAGATTAAAACGGTTATAACTTATAAACCGTAAGTCGTATTGACGAGAGGTTTGCGGCAACGGAAAGCTAACTAAGAAAACTAGACTCGTACGCGGGCCAAAAACCCAAAAGCTTATTTTAAACAGATTAAAAACGGACATGAATAACAGGGCAAATTCTGCTAGAATTTAAATTATTTTAAAACTTGTTCAAATAAACGTGACTCGTTACCGAAAAACCCGATCACCTAAAATGGTTACCCGATAGTCCCATGGTTCAGTTTTCTAAAAATGTATAAATTTTTTTTTCACAAAACCCGATTAAAATTATAACAATTTCCCGATTGGGAAACCAAGAACCCTACGGGTTCGGTTTCCCCTTTCGGCTTAAAAAATCCAGTTTTTAAAACAACGAAAACCCGAGGCTCTAATTTATCTAGACGGCTCACGATGTCCGAGCCTCTGATACACCGGTCATCGCAACCCAGCCAATTCAATAACAATTCGATAATGATATAAACTAAAACGGGAAAACAATAAACGATTTTAAAAATGTTACTCTAGTAGTTGAACCAACACAAAATACATCAAGGACTAAACTTGGTCACGGCTCGGATCAAACACAAGAATACTAATGCTAATTTAGTCATAAATAAAAGAGTACGAGAATTATACCCTACAAACCAAGACGTGGACAAACGGTAACACCCGAACCACCAAATAATGATACCACCGAACAGACTGTGATTGCTCTTGGCTGTCTCCTTATCGCCGTCGCACAACAAAGAAAAGCAACATGAAACTCCAGCCCCAAAAATCCGATTAAATAACATCGCCAACTACCATTTGTTTGCTTGGTCAGCTTCTCGAACAAATTACATCCCACCATTTGATCAAATTAGTAGTTTATATAAATATTGGGATCACAATCACGTCCCACCATTTCACTTCCTATTGGTCGATTAAATCTAGGGAGCTCACCACCTCCTTAACAATCAAATCGATGAACTCCCTTTCTTTATTCTTGAATACGATCGAGACATCAACCGAACAAAAACTCTCAGGCAATTCGATTACGGCTGCGTAGGTGTTGCTGTCGAACCATTAAACCAATGGGACAAGGGAAAAATAGGGTTTATAGCACAATACATTTTAATCACTCAAGCCCGCAACTCAAAAGCCCGAGGCCTTGGCTTTTGGCCGACCCGACTCAAAAGAACACATCCTAACTCTTACCATTAACTAACTGATCGAAACCCGAGACGAATGAATTCGTCTAATAAATTATAAGTGTTCAAATAATTAATACGTATAAATAGGATGGACAGTCTAACTACATGTCATCTAAATAATACGAACCGTCTAACTACAGGTCGTCTAATAAGTACATTAATGACAAATATTAACTATTTAAAATATATAATTCGTTTTTTTACTAATTAAAATTAATTAATTAAATAACTTAAATTTTGGGGCGTTACAATTCAACTCCACTTAAAATAGACTTCATCCCCGAACTCATCGCTCGGAAAAGCTCAGGGTAGCGTCTCGCATCTCATACTCAGGCCCGCCAACGACACACATCCTAAAATGGGGAGACACGAAAAGGTTAATAATAAAATGAAGCTCTTCAGGGTGAACTACTCGACCAGATGAACTCTTGTTCTTGCTCTTGCAACTCCTTCATCTCAGGTGACTGCAAGACGATAAGGCTTTTGCAACCGGCGTCGCACTCGATGCCAAGTTAATGCGAAACTTTACCTGCATCTTTGGCGGTTAACGTTGTGTTGAATCTCCGATTCAACTCCACTTGGCGGTTTGCTACGGATTTGTTTTGTGGCGACAGATAATCCCGGCGTGGTACTCGGTCATCCAATCCATACTCAATACCACACACGGCTCTCTCATGACGTTAGGGATAAAGTTTTTGAGAAATTTCTTCCCGCACGGTTAAACCAAATGATCATTAACATTTTAGTAACAGGTAAAACCTCATTATTGGCAATTCTCTATCCGAATGAAATCGCTAGTCGATTTGGACACGAGTAATGATTGTACAAATTCACCAAATAAACCTGTCAAACGTGTCGCGAGGAAAGTTGATTTGAAACTACCGGGGGTTCCTTGTATATTTAACAAACTCTAAGGACCAAAAATGTAAGTATCTTTTATGTTTCGGCTTGTATTTGAACTTTTAACAGATTTAAATTGCGGATAATTCCATTTCCAACCTCAACGATGGTTTTTGGTTTTGTTACATTCTCGATCACGAACCTGCCGGTACGGAATCATAACCAATGGATCAACACCATATACTCTCCGATGAAGTTATAGTTAACGGCGGCAAAACAGCTCTGACTTTTTCCACCGACGGAATACTCCGGTGGTATGATGACGACAACATCCTTCGTTACCTCTCCGTCAAGAGAGAAGCTCTCGGTGTATCGACGGTTGGTCCACAGATGATAATTAGGTCATTGGTGGAGACTGAAAGTGGTGGATCTTGCTTTCGAATCGGTGAAGGGAATTTGGTGCGGAAAAACTTCGTATTTGAGCCGTTGTCGGAGGAGTCGCTACGGAATTGGTGCGACACGATTCAAAGATACATTGATTCATTAGGTAATTGATCGAATTTCTTCAATTAATCGTAGCTATGCAATAGTAATTGAAACCTACTTTTCTTCATTTTTATCGTGAAATTGTCAAGTTTTTTCATTGGAAGGATCGAAATGCATCTTATCCTAAAACTCAAGGGAATTTTCCCTTTCTATATCTAACGAGACTAATTTGTCAGTTTTCATTATTGATCATACTAATTGCTCTAGATTGTATTATATGTGAATATGCAACTTTTAAAATTTTGATATGAATTGACTCAACTTCGATTTACATAGTTGATAACAAGTTTAGTTACTTCTATCTCAAATTTTAGTAACTTTTTTGTCATTTTTGGTTAGAAATTGACCTGAAGCTGTTTATATTTGATTAGAAACTTGTTTGTCATATTTGTTAACACAACAGGGCGGCCAAAGAAGTTGATTATATTTGTTAACCCATTTGGAGGGAAAAAATCTGCTTCCAAGGTTTTTACAGATATTGTAAGACCTATACTTGAGGATGCTAATGTTGAATATACTTTACAAGGTGTGTTGCTATTAAGCATATATTTTTTTTTAATTTTTAATTGGCAGACTATTAATTTAATCCTCATTTGTTACTTCAGAAACTAAATATCAGCTTCATGCAAAGGAAGTTTGTGGTACATTGGATCTTACAAAGTATGATGGCATTGTTTGTGTTAGTGGAGATGGGATATTGGTCGAGGTTCGTTTCTTACCATATTAATTTGTAGAGTTAATTACACAAATGGTCCTTTAGGTTTGTACCATATTACATATTTGGTCCTTTAATTTCATATAAATTACACTGGTAGTCCTTATTTCTGAAACTATACAGACGTTAACGTGTTGACGGTTTTCAAATTGGTAAAGGGAAAGGGAAAATGACAGATTTACCCCCTTGTGCATCGCACGTGACCATTCTTGACGGGAAAAGTTAAACAGATTAGGTAAAGGACCAAACGTGTCAATAGTTTCAGAAATAAGGACTACCAATGTAATTTATGAAACTAAATGACCAAATATGTAATATGATTGAAACCTAAAGGACCATTTGTGTAATTTACTCTTAAAATTGTATTTTGTGATGCTATCATATGTAATATAACTTGACCTAATGGAAATTCTAGTAGGTTGTAAATGGATTGCTAGAAAGAGAAGACTGGCAAGCAGCAGCAAAGATGGCTATTGGAGTTATACCTGCAGGTCTTTATCTCCCTTATGTTATTAATATTACAATATTTGCTATAATTGTAATATTTTATAAAAACACAATTATATATTTGCCTAAAAGTCAATTATATTTAAAGTTGAATTATGTTGGTGAAGGTACTGGAAATGGCATGATAAAATCTCTTCTAGATTCGGTTGGTCAGCCATGTACACCTGCTTACGCTACACTAGCTACAATACAAGGTTTGGTTTTAAATTAGATTCTTTTCTTTTTTTTTCTATATTTAATTTTACATATTGCAGATTGTAAGTCATATATATATGTCTTAATTTAACTTTGAAAGGGCACAAACGGTCTCTGGATGTAGCTACAATCTGGCAAGGAGAGACTAGATTTTTTAGTGTCTTGATGCTTGCATGGGGTATAAATATAATCAAACAATTTTATTTATTTTTTTAATTTTATTTTTTTACTTTTACACTTAGTGATTATTGTTAATTGTATGACTAAGGATTTGTAGCAGATGTAGATATTGAGTCTGAGCAGTATCGGTGGTTGGGAAGTGCTCGTATAGATCTTTATGTAAGTTCCTAAAATAATTTTGTAACTGCAGCTTGCGATTGTGTTGGTTATTATAACATAGAGTAAATTACACAAATGGCCCTTTAGGTTTATACCATATTATATATTTGGTCCTTTAGTTTCATAAATTACACTGGTGGTCCTTAATTCTGAAACTATTGACACGTTTGGTTCCTTACCTAAACAGACGTATATTTTTCTCGGCAAGTATGGTCACGTGTGATGCACGTGGGGGTAAATCTTTCCTTTTCCCTTTCCTTTCACCAATTTGAAACTGTTAAAACCCCATTTGTTTGACGGGAAAGTTAACGCTTGTTTAGGTAAAGGACCAAACATGTCAATAGTTTCAGAACTAAGGACTACCAGTGTAATTTATGAAACTAAAGGACCAAATATGTAATATGGTACAAACCTAAAGGACCATTTGTGTAATTTAATCTTATAACTTGCAACAACTTATTCAGGGTCTTCAACGAATTATATGTCTAAGGAAATATAACGGTTGTGTTTCTTTTGTACCTGCTCCTGGATTTGAAGATGTAGGAGAGCCAACCATGGTAGGGTTTGAATCCATGAAGCCTCTTAACCATGGTTACCAAGGACCTAAGGTTGAGTTTCAAAGCTCAAGTTGGAGAAAGCTTAATGGCCCATTTATTTCTATTTGGATTCATAATGTTCCTTGGGGTGCTGAAAACACCATGGCTGCACCCAATGCTAAGGTTTCTTTTCTTATGATTTCAAGTTTTCAAATTTACTAATTCAAACATTAGTTATAATCATCTTGCATACAATCCCTATTCCCAAGTCTAAAATTAGGTTTAGAATGCGTGACATTATGATTAGACATTCGTATATGCTTGTGTATATTATGATTAGAGTAAATTACACAAATGGTCCTTTAGGTTTGTACCATATTACATATTTGGTCCTCTTCTATATATAGGAGGCTCCTATTCGGTCCAATAAAAAACGATTCGTACCCTTCGCTCAATGAGAAAATGAGTCCAATTCTAAAGGATCAAACCTCATCTTTAATAATTAATATATTCATATTAATTATGAGTAATTATGATAAAATCTAAATAATAATAACATGTACAAATAGTAAATTGAGGTACCCATTCTACTTATTTCTGAAATTATTGAAGTTTGGTCCTTTACCTAAACAAACGTTAACTTTTCCTGTCAAACAAACAGGTTTTTATAGGTTTCTAATTGGTGAAGGGAAAGGGAAAAGGACAGTATATTATGATTAGAGTGAATTATACAAATGGTCCTTTAGGTTTGTACCATGTTACATATTTGGTCCTTTAGTTTCATAAATTACATACATTGTTAGTTCTTATTTCTGAAACTATTGACACGTTTCGTCCTTTACCTAAATAGACGTTAACTTTTCCCGTCAAACAAACAGGTTTTTATGGGTTTCTAATTGGTGAAGGGAAAGGGAAAATGACAGATTTACGTTTACCTCCTCGTGCATCATACGTGACCATACTTAGAGGGAAAAATCAACGTATGTTTAGGTAAAGGACCAAATATGTCAATAGTTTCAGAAATAAGGACTAACAATGTATGTAATGTATGAAACTAAAGGACCAAATATGTAATATGGTACAAATCTAAAGGACCATTTGTGTTTGGTGGATGTACAGTTTGATGATGGTTATTTAGACTTGATTGTGGCGCAAGAATTATCAAAGTTAGCCTTGTTATCCTTAATGGGTGAAATGAGCAATGGCCAATATGTAAGATCACCACACGTCTTGTATATTAAGGTCAGTTCCATTTATTTTCTTACACAAAGTTTTTACCATTTCAATAATTTTCCAATTATATGAGTAACATGTTAGAATGATAATTATTTCACTACACACCCACAAACTCCTTTGTCCATTTTTCAATTAATAATTATTCTCGTACTTATGATTACAAAACAATATTATTATAACAAAACCGTTTTAAGGAGGTTGTATGCATTAAAAATCAACTTCGAGAGACTTTTTATTTTATTTTATATTTTTTAATTTTGTTTGGAAACCTGGGTTCTGACTCGATTCGTTAACCTGGTATCTAATTTTTAAATATATCAATAAACTACTAAACTACAAATATATGTATTTTTAAACATGTTTAATAAACAGGTCAGTTGAGTACAGTGTCATTAAAAAAATTATATTATTGAACAGGTAAGGGCGGTGATATTGGAGCCTGGTTCAAGGGTAGAAGACTCAACAAAAGAAGGTATTATCGATTCAGATGGAGAAGTTTTGGCACGTGGTAAAGGAACTTACATGTCACACTTGAAGTCATTAATGTCATATGATAAGCTTCAAATTGTTGTAGATCAAGGCTTGGCTACTTTGTTCACCCCTATTTAAATTTATACCCAATTATTATTCTTCAACTCACAATTTTGTTTTAAATATTTATTATTCTTTTGAAACTAACAATCGAAATAATAAATCCTTAAGTTGATAAGCGAAAAAGTTGTTTGATGGAATGATTATAGTTTTAGACATTTATTGTATTGATTATCGTGATAAATTTCGTTAATTGTAATTATCTGTTAAAAAGGTCATTCAACATCCATTTATTCAAGAAAACGTTAAAACAAAGTAAAAACGAGCTAAATTAGGACTAAATGCAAGCATTCTATCTGGAAACTACATTCATTTGTTCTGTTATTAATACCACCTAACTCTCTAGAGTGAGTCTTGTAAGTCTAGAGCAAAACAAAGTGTCACTCAAGTATAGGGTTTTACTTGTATTAGGTTGTTTTAATCAGTAAACACTTAATCATTGAAAATTCTGGTTCCCATTCTTTTATTGCATTCCAATATTCCATATTCTCAGTCATAACGCAACACGTTAGTGTTGTTCGGATCCAACATGTAGGTTTTTATTTTAGATAATGATGATGAATTAGTCAATTAGAGTTCTATTAGAAATGTTTCTCTTTAATAAATCTATAAATACGGTTTACAATTTGTAACTTTTTTTTATGCAGAATAGCACAAGTGATTTAATATGATTTGAGTGTTGGTTTATCTCTCGAAAGTAAGCTATGAGAAAGCTTTACTGACCTCTTGAACATCAATTAGTTTATCTTATTTATTTGTTATGTCTTATTCAATTGGTTCATATAATTTGGTACTCTTAAAAAACAATTTTTCACATTTTGTTTTATGATAATGGTCGCCAAAGATTTTGAAGAATTGAAGCAATAATTTGAGAAATTGTGTAAAGTGGTAGACTTGATTATCGAAAGAACGAACGACCCTAAAATACCAGCCATGACTAAGGAGAAGAGAAGAAAAGGGTTGAATTAAATGAGAAAGAGGGAAACAACAGTAACGGTGGCGAACATCCAAATTCAATGGCTAAAGAGAAACATGTGACATGCGATTTTTTTAAGGTATCAATGAAAGGGGGGGAAATGAAATTGGTTTTAGTCAACAACATGGGTTTTGATAAGTTAATTTACTTTTACACCATAATTTTTATGTCATATAACATTTAGTATAAGTTTTACAGTTAATTATATATAACTATATAAGCAACGATTGTGCTGAATTCATTAAGAATTGTGATATAAAAGTCACGTTAGGAAGGGAAAAAAAAAAACCAATACATGGGTTTAAGATGAATAATAGGCCTAATAAAGAAAGAATAAAGCCCAAAGTATTTATTCATGATTTTAAGGCATCATTGATAAGGTGGATGCCGATAAATATGCATTTTCTCATGAAAAGTTTAGACAAATATGTAGTTTTTTTTTTTTAATGAAAAATCTAATAAAATAGAGTGTTGGTATTGAGTCTTATAGTCATATTCATAATATTACTCATTAGATGACGACATGTATCAAAATCAAAGGATAATATTAGAAGATAGAATTAGTGGATTACACATATCATCCTATCAAGTGAGTTGGACTATAAATAGGAATATATGACAGGATTAAATATCATTTCTCAATAAAATAATGCTTCGCATGGAAATCCAAAAATGATATGGGATGCGGGAGTCAACGTCATCTGCATCCACAATGAGGAAAAGGTTTAGTAGATAGGTTTTGTTGTAGATATAGATTACTGAGGAAAAGGTTTAGTAGATAGGTTTTGTTGTAGATAATGATTACGAATTATATATAGTGTTATTAGGAAATAATTCTCTTTAGAAAATCTATAAAGAGGTTTAAGGTTTGTAATACTTTTTATGTTGAATATTGAGTTATTAGTGTTGATTTACCTTTGAGAGTAATTCTTAGAGAGTTCATTAACCTCTAACGTCAATTAATGTATCTTATTTATTTATTATGTCTTATTCCATATTGGTTCATATCATGTAGTCACGTAATAAGGTCACGGAAGTAGTTAGTTTATTGTCCAAAAATTCTCTTTAGTGATCTTCATGGTCTAAGGAGAGGTTTACTCTTGTTCGGAAGAACCAACCAACATCATATTGAATGAAATTGTAACTATGTTCATATAGTATAATTTTGGAACTCCAAGATGTCGCATATAGAAAATAAAAAACATTATTTTAACATGTAATGTTGCAAAGAAGAAAAATATCCCTATTTCATGAGTGTTGTAAGGTGGATATTTCTCTTAGATTGATTTCTAAGTAATACGAGTTATTTTGTGAATTGATTTGATGAAGTTTATGGGATGAAAGTAACGTAAAATATGATAGAATTAATTGTAAAAAATTAAAGGACCGCGAAACCACCCAATTAGTCCCGCCTATCTTAAATTTGAAATTTGAAACATCCCAAATCAACAATGATTTCCCGCCCATTAGTTTTATTTATAATTATCACACCTCAGTAGTTATCTGAACATCCGCCTTTTTTTTTGCATATCTTACCAAAATTTTCATGATGCGGTCCACCTATTCTAATTAATTAGAATTGTAACAATGGGAAAAATTGTTTAACATGAGACCACTTCGATCTATTCCGTAATACAGTATTTTGTTAGACCTCTTGATCGGATTCTCTTCACTACACCGGATTTGATCTCTTCAAATATTTGTAAGTTTCCTCTACATATCTATTCTATAAATGAACAATTTACCTTTTTTTACTTATTTAACTACAAAGAATCATTAATCAAGTCTTTTGTTATGTCACTATAGCTATTAATTTCAATTATAGTTAATGGTAGCTTTTGGATTTCTTTGATTCTGGGGAAACTAGAATTTTTTTTATAGAACTAATAATCGATTGTATTGTTCTGTTTATTAAATCTATATAGAAAGCGTATATATCATGTGATCTTACATAGCATCGGGTTATCATGAAATGATTTTTATGGTGTGTTGTAGTTTCATTATTATTTGAGAAATGGCATTGAAGTTTACTATTTGTATCTACTTCATGTTACTATTCACCATAAATGTTAATGTTTTATTTTAGGGTTAAGTATGCTTGTTTAGAATAGTTATCTTTTAACAACACTTAAAAAGGTATTCCCGTGATAAGGATTCTCTCAGGGTGGCCGAGCGTTGCTCGTGAAGTATGTAACGTAACAACTGTTGTGACGTTTCTAAACCTTCCCTTGCCATCCGACAAATGTCTACTCAATGACCGATCAAATTTATGACATCTAAAAAATCATCCAGGAAGCTTTTATCAACACTAACTTACAAAGTGCACAATAAAGGGACACACCTCACAATCTACACAAAGGTCAAGTGCTTTAACCCTTGGTGCGGGTTTTTTGGTTTCAGTTCGGTTTTTCGGTTTTTGTACTCACCCCTAATAAAAGATATTAAATTTACCTAAAACTTTCAAAATTATAGTAATAAACATGAATGAAACTACAATATATTATGTTTAAGTGATGCATTAAATGCATTTTATAGTTTACTTGGAAAATTTTAGATCATTTATTAATTTTATTGTACGCCTATATAGGACACATTAAAAAAAACTCTTCTTATTTTCGTAAAATTTATTAAAAGAAAATATTAAAGTTATGGGCTTTTGAAAATGGAAAGATATTATATGCAAGTATTAAATACTAATAAATATGAGAAGTACCAAATAAATATGATTTATTGAAGAGTAAAAGCATGTTTAGGAAAACTTATTGTCAAAAGACATTTCGCCTAACGGTATGGTGTTTGTCTCTTGACCTTATGGTCAGGGTTCGAGTCCCGTCGTGGACGTAGGTGATAATTAGTAGTAAATTAGGATTTGCCGTTAAAAAAAAGGGAAACTTATTTATGGAGCTTATTAGATATATAAGTTTACAAATTATGCTTACAAATTAGTTGGTGAAGTGTTTATTGCGTTTTGAAAACTGATTATTTGTATTTCACATATTAACTAAATAAATAATCAGATTGTCAAACACTAAAAAAACTAATTATTCTAGTTTATTGATATAATAATCAAATCCAAACACTAACTTTCAGAATCACATTTTGTAACTGTTAATTTTATGATTAACATTTTCAAAATGTATAATATGTTTCTAATAATCAATCTTAAACATTCCTTAAGAATTGTTTATTGATTTATTAGTTTCTTGAGAAATCAAAATCAAGAAGCTAAGAACTCCAACCTTCTTGATTTTAGTCAATAAACATCTTTTAAAAAGCAGTCCAAACATTCCCTAATTGTCAACTTATCGTTCATTAAAAACCAACGTCCGTTACCTCAACTCTTTTTTCCAACAAAGCCTTCTCTTAACGACGTTAACGTATCCGTTAACATCTATATAGCAAGTCGGAAATCCCAGACTCGTATGTTAAATCGTAGACAGAACATATGGCAACAAAAGCAAACATAAATTTCTACGAACCCGATCTAAGGACCATAATCACCATTAATCTACTATTATAAAGTTTTGACGTCATCCTTGATCTCTAGGATTCACATAACGAAGAAAATAATCGATGGATTCATCTTCTGGTTCATGGAGTATTTGCTCGAACACAAAATGTGGGAAAGTTATGGACATCCCAATACTTGGATGGAAATGTGACTATCGGCAAGTCGAAATTTGCAGCGGATGCTTGTAAGTTTCTTTTAACTCTTTTGTCATCATTTTCTTGATCTGTTTTTAGCAAATTTGTTGTTGTTATAAAGCGAAGTACAACTTTCTTTTGATGAAATTATTGTTATAGTGAATGTTTAGCGAGTTATGGTTTTTTACAATGCAATTTACTAAATCTTGTGATCTTGTGATCTTTCGTTCTTTGTATTCGTATGTAAATTTAAAAAAAACTTGCCATACATTTTTAATTATGGATTGTGCATGATCCATTACAACTAGGGGTATTCAAAATCAAGTCTCCGGATCTTCGGATATCCGAATTTTGGATATACGGATAGTGGAATTTACTATACGAATCCGGCATTCGAAATTCAGATATCATAAATCCGGATATTCTCCGATATCCGAAAAAATAAATTATTCAAATATTTTTCAGATATTTGAAATATTTTTTGGATATATCGTATATTTTTCGGATATTTCCATATTTTGCATATTTCGGATAATTTTTTGAATATCCGAAACTTTTTAGAACACTATCAGGATTCGGTATCCGAAGTTTGGATATCCGGATTTTCAAATACCAAAATTTTTAGATACCTAGATTTCGAATATGAGATATTTTTTATAGATATTTTTGAACACTCCCTACAACCTATGTATGGTATTATTTTTTTCCTTTTCTCTCCTTGTTTTCATATCAAATTTGAATATTAGAATAAATATTTACTCTTAGTTTAATCTGAATGCAGTGTTTCCTTTACCACTAATCAATTTTGCGAGGTTTATCACAAGAATTCGAATAGTTGGAGCATTTGCATATCTTGCAACAAGGTTAGAAGATCGATTACCATTAAGAAACTAACAACATTAATTACATGTGGAATCTCCTTTCTTGAATTATATATGTGTACACCATTGAATCAGTTATTACAAAAATTATATTATTAAAAATTTAACAAATATATACTAATACTAGCTACCAAAAAAACTTAAATGTTTTACACATTTCCATATTCTTTTGGTAACTACTAGCGACCGTTTAATCTTCTAGACATAACAACGATTAAGCAATACTTGCGTGTATAAGTATGCAAATCAACGTTAACAATGGCAATACAAACAAACGTGAATAGAAAGAAAAACACAAAAATCTTAATCTTTCCATCTTATCATAAGATTCTTATATTTAACTTGGTGATATCAGTTGTAGCCAAGGGTATAACAACATTAAACAAAATATGCATATATAAATACTCGATCACTCAAAAAACCTTCACGAGCAAAGGCATAAAAATCAAACGTGCATGAAAGTATAAAGAAAAACACATATTTTATTATGATTTTGCTACCAGTTAGGCCTGTAAACGAACCGAACGTTCAACGAACCGTTCGGCGGGAGTTCGTTTATGTTCCTTCGTTTAGCTAAACAAACGAATACGGACAAGATTTTGTGTTCGTTTAGTTAAACAAACGAACACGAACAAAGGTTCGTTCGTTCATTTACGTTCGTGAACATCCGTTCTTGTTCGTTTGTTTACATTCGTTTGTGTTCGTGTTTGTTTATTCTTGAATTAAATAAAAAATATTATTTATAATATTGTTTAATTATAATTAAAATAAAAAAAACGTAAATATATAAAGCTCTTGGGTTTATTAGGGTTTATTTTTTGGTTAACTTATAAGTTAACCAAGCCCGTGCTCCTATATGGTCATCGGCGTCTAGCGCACGTTGCTGGATAAAAAAATTAACTTTTTTTAACACTATTCGAAAAAAAAAGAGGGGTGGCACTGGCAACCCCGTACACCATACTAGATCCTCAATTGTATCCTAGTAACAGTCACTAAAGCTAATTAATTGTGTTAATTAGTGAGTACCAAAGCTGATATAGTACTCAGCAGCAGCGTCTCTGAAATTCTGAAGGTCTTATGAGAATATATAAAAATCTGAACTTTTTTTTTCTATTAAATTATTAAGTTGACTTAAAACTTTAAAATTATATATATATAAGATACATATAAAAACTTGGGACCCCTATAAAACATGGGGAATTGATTTGATCAAGGCAACTATTAATTTATCTAAGGCATATTAATGTTGTTTGACCTTTATACCCTCACAAGGTGTTAATTATAAAAGGAAGGGTAAAAAATAGTAAGGGCATAAATGTCAAACAACTTTACATTGCCTTAGATGAAGAATTAATTGCCTTGATAAAATCAATTCCGTAAAACATGAGCCACGTATGACCACACCTCTTGCACCTTCTCAAAGACACTCCTAGTAGTACACATTACACAAAGTTGCCGGTGTCGCTGAACACCAAAGTTGACCTCTAATTTTGACCTTTAACGCTCATGCTCACGCTCATCTTCAGCCTCCACACTCAACACAAATCATTTGACCATACCATTTTTAATCAAGTTCTTATAGTTTACCAATTTGGCCAAAATCAATCATTTTGTACGTAAATGATTGTCATCACTTATATCTTTTTATAAATGTCTTACAAGAAAAGTTGTGCATATATAATTGGCTACAGAAAATTCATCGTGGATGCGATGTTTCATACACTTGGTATATAGAGTTCCAATCTGGAGAAATCATGTGCATTGAATGTGCAACACCAGATCCTATCTTGGTAAGGATGATTACACATTTACAAATTATCTAACCAACACTTGCACAAAGTTAAATTTATATACTTCCTCCGATTCAAAATAAGTGATACACTTTCCTTTTTGGGGTGATTCAAAATAAGTGATACACTTTGAAAAATTACCTTATTTGGCAAAAAATTATGGGACCCACATCCACTAACTATCAACTTTAACAAAGTGAAATGACCCATTTACCCTTACTTTTTACTTTTAAACATCATTAACCCTACTTTTTTCAAAAAATATGGGACTCATTCCCCACTAACCATCCAATTAATCTAATTTAATCATCATTATAATCTTTTGCTTCAAAAACCGTGAAACCCCAAGTGTATCACTTATTTTGAATCAGAGGAAGTATATGAGTTTTGATAATAACAGCTCTTAGGGCTGTCAATAAGTGCATAAAAAGTTGTACATTGGTTTATGGTGAAGTAGTTCCTAAAATACAGGAGTCGGTTACAGATGAATATGCAAGTTTTTTATGCATGTCTTATGATAGCCCTTAGAGTTGTCATTATCAAAACCATATATATATTTCAGTTTTGATCCGAAGTATATTTTGTTGCAGATAAAAGATTCCGAAGAAACTAAGGATCCTTTTTCTTGTACTGTTTCATCACCACCATTGGTTGTAAATGATCAAATAATCGATCAAGGAATTTTGTCTGAAATACCCGAGGAACGGTCAACGTCCCCTCAACCATTGACTCTTGACAATAGTCAAAGTAAATCATCTAGTGAAGATCGAGCTCAAGTTCAAATTCATAATGGAAAGTGTCAAAGTGGAGTCGGTAGGAAGAATGAACAATACCGTTACACACCCCGCATGACAGATCATGAACTGAACGAGATTTCTAAAGGGTACTATCGTAATTGTCTTAAATTTATATGTTTATAATATATTATATTATATTAATATATATGAGATGTGTTCAAGGTAATCCTTAATTTTAATGTAGTCTCAAAGGACAAATCTTAATTATTGATCAATAATAATTAATGATCAAGATTAATCACATATTTGGCATACGGAGAAGTATTTTGGTCATTTGACACTCACATAAAAATATATATATTTTGTTTTTATTGGTTTTTTTGTTTTTATTTTTTTCGTTAAAAAATAAAATATCATGTGATTGTATACTTAATCACATGTAATTGTATAAAAACATTACATGTGATTATATAAAAATATTACATTACATGTGATTATCACGTAATACTTTTTTTGATGATTTTTTTAGCGAACAAAATATAATAATATAATAATACAAAATTAAAAAAAAAAAATTTTTTTGATTAAAATTTATATTGATGTCAAATGACCAAAATACTATTCTATGTATAAAATATATGATCATTTTTCACTATTAATTATTACTCCGTATTGATTAATTGTTGAAATTTGTCTCTATCAACTACATGAAAATTAAGAATAACCTTAAACAATGCTTTATAATACATATGCAAATACAATAACTCATTTTCTCCTTGATTCTTTGATAGTAATTCAAATGTAAAAGTTACTCCTTTGTTTGAGAAAATCTTGACTACTAGTGACACTCGGAAAGCTGGGCGACTCGTGCTGCCAAAAAGATGTGCAGAGGTTAGTAGTATTCATACAAAGGTCAAGACAAAAATCGTTTTTCTATTGTGTTAATTTGAGGTTATTTTGTATTTATATTGATCACACATAGGATTGTTTTCCTTCAATTGATGATCCTAAAGGAATGCCCATCATATTTCAAGATTGGGAAGGAAAAGACTGGAATTTCAACTTCCGGTTTTGGCCCAATACTAAAAGTCGAATATATGTTCTTGAAGGATTCTATACTTTTGTTCAATCACATACATTAAGGGTAGGAGATACAGGTATATATTTATGTCACTTCTAGTAATCAATGTTAAATCAATTTCTACATGTTATTAATTTAAAGGCTAATTTCTACATGTTAATGTTATATTTGGACGTTTACAAAAGTAATGACTCTTATATATATTGTCTTCTTTCAGTGATATTTACTAAGATGGATCCTCCAGGAAATATTTTAATAGGATATCGAAAGGGTGCATCACCATCCTCATCTAGCCAGGTTGGTCAATTCCGAAAGCTTCATTTGCTTGAACATCTAACTTGAGGGTTAAATTTTAATTATATACGGTATATCATTTAGACTTATAATCTAAAATCGGTCTTTTCATTAAAAATAGCCGCTCATAAAAAATAATACTTGAGCAATATTGATGTAAACTAAAAAAAGATAGTATAGATTGGATCTGTTGATTCAACAAATATCGGGACAATCTAATCAAAATAATGTTGATTCAAGAATTCTATGGGTTTGGCATTCAAAACATGTTCAACACAAATAACACAATTTTATGAGAGAAAAAATCAATTTTCGTAAAAACTTCAACTGTTTATATATTCACTAAAACACACTTTAAATATGGTCAAAAATTGTGAATGAGCCATAAACTGGGGCTAAATCAAAGTACAAAATAATAAGAAAAAAACACATAAAAACACATTAAGTATCCAATAAAAGCGTTTTGGGCATGAAAGTTCCATTAACCGCCTCTGGCTGTTTACTAGCATGTAGCCCTCGTCGATACGGAACTTCTGACGCGTCACTCGCCTAAAACAATGTAACACCACAATCTTAGAGCCATTTTTTTTAAAGTTATTATGGAAGCGATTATATAAAGATTTAAATCCTAATTATTACACATCATAAAAGCCATTTACATATTAACAAAATATATAAAACATTTATAGGTGTTACTAAAAATAGGCTCGACCCGGTTTATAAAATCAGAGTACGGCCAGACTTCCAAAACCCGACTCTAGTCATAGCCCAATAAAAAAACCTAAAAAGATTCAACAAATGAGAGATTAGCACAAAGCTAAGTGAATAGAAATAACTATCAATTTGAATAACCACGACAAATTAGAAACAAAGAGAAATCAATCTGGAAACTTGTCCAGACTTCCACAAGCAATTTGACGTTATGAGAGTACCGGCGGTCTAGCGCAGAACCTTCAATTGTTATGGCCTAACAATAGTTTATCGATAGCTCCTTTACTATTGGCACGGTGATCCCTCCTGACGGAACACATTCGTAAGAGTCCGAGCACCCCATCCAATAGTAACGGAGCCTAGCCAAACCCACTATAGCAAACCTAAAAAAAACATATGCACATACTATCATTAACATTCCACAGTTAAAGGTACCACTGGAAAATTGTAAAAAGTCAAGAAAAATGAGTTTTCCCCAAACCAGCCAAGATAGCGCCGCTATCTTACATAGCGTCGCTATCTTCCAGAAGATAGCGTCGCTATCTAAAGATAGCGCCTCTATCCTCAAAAAAATAGTGTCCGCTATCTCAATCCCAAACTGTAACATCCAAAAACTCAGGGGAAATTTAAAAAATTTTAATAAATAAAATAAACCATTTCCCCCCAAAAGTACAAGTAACTCAAAGGTCCCAACTCATAAATAAAAATATAAAACCCTCTCGTGGTTTAAATGCGGAATAATTTAAGGTTTTAAAAACAAAACACGTTTGACTCGAAATAAATGTTTTAATCCAAATCCATATATATAAAAATAAAAACGCAGCTCATCAACCATGACCTTCTCCTTGCCCTACTAGTACCTGCAAAATGGGAGGGAGTGTTTGGGGTCAGCCACCGCTGAGTGAATAATCAACACAATAAGCATACACATACAAACAATCCACACCACATAAGTGGTCCCTAAAGACTCTACTCAATTCTCGATTATTAGGCCTTTTATTAAATTTCACTTGGTTCGCCAATGCCGTGAGGAATCCACAACGCGTGCCCCTGCTCTCGCGCTCGTCACTAGCACCCCCTTCCAACACCCACCAGTGTCCCGCAGTACCACGCTGACAGTCGTGAATTGTACTTGGCTCGGGAAGAGTTGGCTACCTCATGAATCTCAAATATAGTTAGTTAGTTTTATTAACGTGTTGACACATTACAACATGTACTCATATAAAACTAACTGCTCAAGCTCAAGTATATCATCTCATAGATATATAACCACATAGCACAACCCAAGTGCATATAAACTCATAATCAAATCTCAAGCACACAGATCATTCGCATCAACAAGCTCAACTCAATCAATCACAGTTCATAACATATAGCACGTAATCATGAATCAAATGTAAGTGCAAGTTTAGAGTGAGATTACCCACCTCGAATAACCGTAAGCTCCTAAATATCCTCGGTACGGAAGAGCGTCTCTAACAGGTCCTAGAAGGTCCTACAAGTACAAGGAAGCTCGGGTTAGGATTAGACTCAAAGGTTGTTTCAGCAGAAACTAAACAGCACACAACACTTTCGCGGGAACGGCCATAACTCTCAAACCGCTAACTAGATTTTATTCAAATTTTTACAGTAGCTAAATGTCTCATAGTAAACAATTCGACAGAAGACCTCGGAAACTAAATCCAAACAGAAAGGACTCAAAATAGGCTCACAAGACAGAATAGCTGAACCGAAAACTACTCTGCGATGGTTTACTAAAACAACGATAACTTTTAAACGACAAATTAGATTAACGAGCCGTCAGCGGAAACGGAAAGAGGACTCAGAAAACTAGAGACCATCATGGGCCAAAAATCTAAAAACGTATTTTAAGTGTATTAAAAACGGACTTGAACATGGAGAACAGATTCTGCCAAAATTTAGTTTGATATTTAAAACCCGTTTTAAATTCCGACATCAACCCGTCTATTCCCGAGACCCTCAAAGGCCCCGATGTTCACTTTTAACTTCACTAATATGTTTACCATTAATCTAGTCTTTTATTTAGAAAAGTTATTCGGTTTAGGAAACCAAGACCCTAAAGGTTCGGTTTCCGTTTTTCTCTCGGTTATTAAAACGACTATGTCATTTAACAAAAAGTCTTAACCCAACCCTTGACCCGACACTTCCCAAAATTCAGTGACTTTTAGCTGTATAATCCTAACATCTAAATGATTACAATTACGGTTGAGAACCAAAACAGTGACTCAATTTATAGAAAGTTAGAACTCGAAACTAAAACGATACAAACAATTAAGTAGGCACACAAACGCTCAGATGATTAACAATAACAAACAAGAATAACCCGAACTCTCAATGGTTCGGCTGAAACCCGACACCTACAAGATTAAACACAAGCTCAAGAATTACAGAGATAATGTTAACTAGAAAATCAGAAATCGGAAGAGCAAGTATACCCAACCAGAAACGGTAATTAATTCAAGAGGGTTGCGGCTCGGTCCACTCGGACTACTGCACAGCTCGACGGCGAACTCCGGAACAAGAAACATCGGTTAGAACCAGAATCAATCGGGCAAGAACAGAAACAATAAATAAAAGCAAAGATAGTTGGGACAACCGAATCGCAATACGAAAGGGAAGGCTCGGGAAATCTGCTCGGTGGGGGGGAAGGCTTGGGCGCTGCTCGATCTGAACGTACACTTGTACAAGATAAAAAGATTTTGCTCGATACTCTAGATCACGGAATCCCTCCTGCTCAGTCTTCCCGTCCACAACTATTACGAGAATCACAATATTAAAATCTTGCTCAATACAAAGAAAAGGAATAAGGGCGGTAGAGTGCTTACTGATTAGAAACTAAAATGAAAATCCACAGCGCTATTGTTTGTCGAAGAAGAAAGAATTCAACAAGTTGAGGTGCTTGGCTGCTGAGACAAAAAAAAAAAACGAAGGGGGAATGGGTTTGTGGTATGCGGCCGTGTAAGGGAGGGAGAGTGGGGTGATTAGGGTATGCATACTTAAATATCACAGGTCTCGGGCTTCAACTTGGGAATAAAACCTCGGGCTTTTTCAAATGGACTCGACTTCAAGGAAACAACATGAGCCGGCTGTATAATCATGGCTACGGACTCTTTTTCTCTTGGTTAACACACACCACAGTGGGCTCAATCAAAACACGGAACAAAGGAAGTGGATCGAGGGAAAGAAAATAAGAACCGAACATACACACTCTCAAGATCGGGCTCAAAAGAACGACTAACTCGGGCTCAAATAAAAGAACACAAAAATAAAGAGAGAAGGCCTTGGCTAGAGGCCGGCCTTCCCAAGGATTCTCGTACAACAATCGTCCTCTAGACGGGCTCGTGAATTAGATGTCGCGAATCACATCATAGCTAACTCATAATTAATTACACAACGATTTAATAATACTCTAGTTATTATATAATGCGTCATATTAATCAATCCCATAATTAATTTCTCACAAATTAAATAACTCTCTAGTAATTTCATTTAACATGTCACATATTTATTTACTCGCAATAAATACGCAGTAAATGCATATATATTTAAACTAATAATTAACTCGTAATTTATTAAATAAAATTGATAGATTAAATACAAGGAAAATTCAAGGTGTTACAACTCAACTCCACTTGAAATAGAATTCGTCCCCGAAGTCATGGCTCCGAAGAAGCTCAGGGTAGCAATCTCACGTGTGAATCTCAGACTCGTCAACGACACACATCCGCAATAGGGAGGAATGATATGATTATGAATGAATGAAACTCGCAGCTGCTCGTTCCATCTCCCGTCTCTAACGGCACAAAAATATAAGGCTAAAAGGATAAAAATGGAATGCTCTTTAAGGATCTCAGTTTAGCGATGAAAATAAATGTCGGAAATGACACGACATAACTCACGATACTCTGCTGAAGGTGTCTTCTTGATCTTGTTGCCGAACACAGTTGCTGCACCCAGTGGTTAACGTTGCGTTGAATCCCCGATTCAACTCCACTTGGAGATTTGTTACGACTTGGTTCGTGGTGGCAGATGATGTCGGCGTGATACTCGGTCATCCAACCCGTGCTCGTTGTCACACTCGGACCTCTCATGGCGATAATTATAGATTTTATGGGAAGACTTCTTCCCGCACAACTCTATTAAATAATTAATCGTACTATTTAGCAACAATTGTTTTTTATTTTTGGCAAGTCTCTACAAGGATTGGCACCTTAAAGTCCTCTACTCTACGGGACGTTAGCTTGTTTAGGACATAGAAACAATTTAGTGGTTCATGCCACTTTCACATAATACCAAAAGCAAGTACACTATTCACATAAGTTTATTTTATCATGCATAAACCTCATTTAGTAGGCAACTCATGTCTCTTACTCAATTTGCGTATACTCAAATGCATTCACCTCAAATCCCCACAACTTATTATTAAATCAACGCAAACTTATTATCAATTTAACTCAAATCTTGCTTAACAACTTATCACAAGTCGCACAAAATGTCATCATTTTTTTTAACTCTTTGTGATCCCTCGCGTGATCAAATTTAATATTAGGCTATAAGAACATATAATTTCCCTTTTAGGCCGCGTTATTAGTTCTCTTGTTAACTCATATTTAACAATTTCTCGTTAGCTCTTTTTAATATTACCCGCTTAACTCATTTTAATGGTACTCATCAACTCATTTTAATGATTTTATCATTTGGCTTGTTAATTATTTTCTCGCTTTGTTCTCATTTAAATTGTCTCTTGATCCATCTGACTAACTGTTCACTTATAAATCTCATGTTTCAAACATCTCAACCTAGTGCTTTTCTCTTTACTTGATTAATTATTTCGTCAATTACTTACCTCATTAATCCTCGTGTATTTAATTACTCAGTTAATTCTCATTCTCGACTAAAAAGTTTCCCCATTACTTTATTTGTTTAATGCTTTCTTGATTTAAAAACTCATAGTATTTTAGTAAATTTTTATTGTTTGATGTACTTATATTTTTCTCGTTTGTTCATTTTAATAACTATTCCCGATTTAATAGTTGCTCAATAAAGTATAATGTTTGACGATATTTAATTTAATAATTTAACTCAATATTCCCCTTAGTTTCAATTTAATATTTGATCATAAATAAAGTTTTGTCATTTGGTTCATTTTAATAATTTATTCATTTAACTCGATTTTATTAGTTTCTTACATTTCGGTAGTTTCTCAGTAATAATAACTTCTCCTCATAACAACGAAGATATTTTTAGAACCCCGGTTCAGAAGTGAACCCAAATATGTAAAAATAATTTTATATTTAAATATCTCGATTTTACTATTTTTTAACCCCATGGTTAAAAATATAATTAATTCAAATAAATCAAATAAAACTATAGGGTAAAACCCCCAAATACAATTAAACTAAAACCCCCAAATCACATCTCAATCCACAACTGAGTTCTTCCCTGTTAAAGCCATCATCGTCTTCTTTCCAAGATGGTTTCCATCAATGTCATCGTCTACAATTTAGACGTAATCACAACACCATGGAAAGAAGTTATTAGCTTTATAGATCTGAGAAGCACGCCACACTTGCTTTCGTCTTCTCCGGTCGATTTGTGGTCGTGCACGCCACCACCAGCTCTTCACCTTCTCTGGCAGGCAGCGGTTCTTGTGGAGAAAATTTTGGGGTAGTTGCCGGAAACGCTCTAACAAAATTAGGGTTCGATTTCACATGTCTAGGGTGCCATTTCGCAATGAAAATCACAACCTGTAATTTTTTTTAATTGATGCTGCGATATCACCATGAAAATCACAACCAAATCATAAACTGAAATTTCAGACCTGGTGTAAAAGAGGCGGTAATGGAAGGAGATGAATTTGTAACTGGTGAAGGAGACCGGTAGTAACTGATTTAGGAGATGAATTTGTAATTAGAGATTAGGGAAGAACACTAATTTGGGGGTGTTCTTGGCAATGTTTTAAAACCCGGATTTTGAATCGGACCGGTCAAAGGTTAAAAGACGGTCGGACCGGTCGGACCGGTCGAACCGGACGGTTAAACCGGATGACATAATCAAAGCACCAAATAGTATTAATATACAATTAAAGCACCAACAAATTGTAAATATAATCAAATCACTATATAATTGAAGTTACCCATCATATATATTTTATACCTGCCATTTAAAATTATTTTCTTTTTATGTTCGAGCTTCTAGTTATAAAGCATTTGAAAAGAAAAGGACAAAAATTGAAAAAGAGGAATAACAACAGAATATATGATTTTTAACTTGATCCCACATTGATGAAATGAGTGAAATTCATAAAAAATGTGGGGTTATAAAAGTGGGAGCATGCAACCACAACATCCCACGCACAACCATACAGCGAGTCTTCCGGTTCTTACTGGTGAACTCCGGTTTTTTGCTTGCGGTTCAACCCGGTTGAGAGACGAACCGCCCGGTTCGATCCGGCTAGTAAATTGGGTATTCGCCCGCCTTATCCGGCCCGGCATTATACTCAAATCCGGTTCAACCCGGTTGACCCGCCCGGTCCGACCCGGTCACGAAAACATTGGTTCTTGGTGATATGGTGTGGAAAAGAAAGTTATTTTAGGGTTTTTTAGGGAAGAAGAAGAAAGAAAAAGAAGATAAAAAAAAGAAACAAAAGAGAAAATTCTGAAAGGGAAAAAAGAAAATGACGAAACTACCCTCAGTTTTTTTGGCATATTCCGTTAGTTAACAGCCAAATTTGGACGGAAGGACACAAAAACAGAATTTTAAAGAGTAAGGGTACAAAAATCCCGAAAAAAAAAATTAGGGACAAAAAAGCAGAAAATGCAAGACCACGGTGATAATTTCTGACATTTACCCACGGTGACAATACCCGACAATTCCGGAGGGAGATCAAGTGCAACGGTTTGATCATTCACCACTTGACGAATAGAAAACGGCCCAATATACCTCGGTACTAACTTTCCCCGTTTCCCAAAACGAATAATACCCTTCCATGGGGAAACTTTCAAATAAACCCGTTCACCCTCAACAAACGTCACGGGTATACATCGTGGATCCGCATACATTTTTTGTCTATCCCGAGCGGCCTATAACTTTTCACGAGCAATTGTCACTTTATCAGCCGTCATCTGAACAATCTCGGGACCCGCAAACAGGTTTTCTCCCACTTCTAACCAACATGTGGGAGTTCTACATCGTCTACCGTACAACATTTCATACGGTGGCATGTCGATACTTGAATGATATGAGTTGTTATAAGCAAATTCCACCAAAGGTAAATGGGAATCCCAAGACCCACCATATTCTAACACACAAGCCCGCAACATATCTTCTAAGGTTTGAATAGTTCTTTCTGACCGACCATCTGTTTGTGGGTGATATATTGTGCTCAAATTTACCCGAGGACCCAATTCTCTTTGCAAACTCCTCCAAAAGTTAGAAATAACCCGAGGATCCCGATCGGACACAATAGACAACGGAATCCTATGTCGGGAAACTATCTCATCAATATACAATTTAGCCAACTTATCAAGTGATGCGGTTTCGTTTGTGGCCAAAAAGTGAGCACTCTTTGTCAACCGATCGACTATTACCCAAATTATATCATGGTTTCTTGGTGTACGAGGAAGCTTTGTAACAAAATCCATTGTTATATTTTCTCATTCCCATTTCCATTCGGACACGATCTCCATACGCATAAATCGAACAACTTCTGACGATTCTTTACGGCTTAAGGCATCGGCGACTACATTGGCTTTCCCCGGGTGATATCGAATTTCACAATCGTAGTATTTAATGAGCTCTAACCATCTTCTTTGCCTCATATTCAATTCTTTTTGTGTGAAAAAATATTGAAGGCTTTTGTGATTGGTACAAACAACACATTTGGTTCAATAGAGGTAATGTCTCCACAATTTCAATGCGAAAATCACCGCCGCGAGCTCTAACTCATGAGTCATGTAATTCTTTTCATAAGGTTTCAACTGAAGCGAGGCATAAGCAATCACCCGGTCTCTTTGCATCAATACACAACCCAAACCCGCAATAGATGCATCACAATAAATTATAAAGTCATCAAAACCTTCGGGTAATGCAAGTATTGGAGCTTGGCAAAATAACTGTTTCAAGGTTTGAAACGCCTTTTCTTGCTCGTCACCCCACCAATATGGAACATCTTTTCACGTCAACTTTGTTAATGGGCTAGCAAGTTTTGAAAAATTCTTGATAAACCTTCTATAATAACCGGTCAACCCCAAAAAACCTTTAATTTCGGATGGAGTCTTCGGGACACTCCAATTCATAACCGTCGTTATCTTTGATGGATCAACTTTCGCCCCGTATTTACAAATTACATGCCCCAAAAACTGCATTTCTCAGAGCCAAAACTCACACTTCGAGAACTTAGCATAAAGTTGTTCCCGTTTCAAAGTGTTTAAAACTTGCCTCAAGTGATTTTCATGATCCAACTCGGTCTTGAAATATATAAGTATATCATCGATAAAAACAATCACAAATTTATCAAGGAACGGTCGACATACCCGGTTCATTATATCCATGAATATTGCGGGGGCATTTGTCAAACCGAAAGGCATGACTAAAAATTCATAATGACTGTATCTTTTTCGAAACTCGATTTTAGGAATATCGTTTGCATGAACCCGGACTTGCCGACCTTAAATCAATCTTTGAAAAATACGAGGCCCATTGCAACTGATCAAACAAGTCGTCTATACGCGGTAAAGGATACTTATTTTTAATTGTTCGCTTATTTAACTCCCGGTAATCAATGCACATTCTCATCGTGTCATCTTTCTTTTTAACAAACAAAACCGATGCACCCCAAGGTGATGAACTCGACCTGATAAAACCCTTATCCAATAATTCTTGTATCTGAGTCATCATAAACCGAATTTTTTGACGGTGCCAATCTGTACGGAGCCTTGGCTACGGGACTGGCTCCCGGAACCAAATCAATTTTGAATTCTACCTCCCGAACAGGAGGTAACCCAGGTAACTCATCGGGAAAGACATCCGAGTATTCCGATACCACCCGGATGTCTCAAACAATTTGCTTTAATTTTCTGACATCAATGACATAGGCAAAAAACGGTTCACATCCTTTGGCAAGAGATTTTCTGGCTTTCATAAATGAAATAATAAGGAGAGATGCATTAACCCGATCCCCGCGGGCAACTACATGTGCCCCGTCAGGCAATGGAAAGGAAATCAATTTCTTATCACAATTAATTAATGCTTTATTTAAACTAAGCCAATCCATTCCAAGGACCACATCAAAAGAAGATATTGGCATTAACAGTAAAAACATATTAAAACATGCTCCTTTTATATCAATTTTTGCTCCAGTCACAAATGTTGTGACCGGTACCACATAACCATCAGCAACCTCCACTTCCAATGGAGTAGATACCACAGATGTAGGCAAATTCAATTTTGCATAAAAATCCATAGAAATAAATGAGCGATTAGCTCCTAAATCATACAATACACGAGCATCAATGTTATTTATTGGGAACATACTAGTGATGACATCGTCAGTAGTGGTAGCCTCTTCAACCTTCATCTTAAATGCTCGTCCCTCTGGTGTAGGACGATTCTTCCTCTTCTGAGGAGATGATGCCACCGATCCCACAATCGACCCGGATCCCGAACCTGACTTCCTTTCTAATGGACAATCACCGGCTCTGTGGCCCTCTTTATGTCAATTACAACATACACTTTGAGGGAATGTACAATTATTCAACTCGTGTCCATACTGACCACACCTGACACATCGCATCGTCTGATTTGTACAAGCACCATTGTGAGAAGACCTGCACCTAGCACACCACTGTGCCTTCTGACTCGAATTACCTCCTGACTGTTTACGATTAGAACTTTCATACTTTTGATTCCCTTGCCCCTTCTTACTTTGTTGGTAACCCGATTTTGTAGAGTTAAACTTTTGATACCCCGATCTTTCCTTGTTCACCCAATCATGAGTGTTCATATCACCTTCAGCTGCCTTCGCGAAATCAAAGGCATGTAACAAATTGGTTACGAGTCTAGCTATGCTTCGGTATTCAGGTCGTAAAGCTTGGATAAAGTGTTTTATTTTTGAAGGCTCATCAGGCACCGACTGTTGTACAAACCTCAACTTTTCATTAAACTGTTTGATCAAGTCATCCACCGTCATCCTCTCCGTCATCCGCAAATTTAGGAACTCTGATCGAATCTTATCCATCTCAAATGAATTGCAATAACTTTTGCACACCTGCTCTCTAAATTGATCTCATGTTATACTGTTTATTGTTTCCTTGGGTAGACATTCAACCAAAGTATCCCACCAATTCATAGCACCACCTGTTAATTTACGAGTTGCATACATCACCCTAAATTTGCCCTCACAGCCACAAGCATCCAAAGTTCTATCCATCTCCCTCAACCAGTTCATTATGACATTAGGGTCCCTACTACTACTGAATTCAGGGGGCTTATAATCTAGGAATTGTTTAAAGGTGAAAGATGGTTTCATACCGAATTGGTATGGTTGGTTCGGGAATTGGAATTGAGGTATACCTTAACTAGGATTAACATAGAAGTATTGTGGTTGTGACATCACCGGTTGGTGTTCTGATGAGGTTGACATAAATGGAGCTGTCATGGTAAAGGCTGGAGTTGTGGGAAATTGCATTGTCAGAGCGGATATTGTAGGGTTGGACATGGGAGGGAAGTTTGGTGTTGGTTATTCTGATTTTGGTTCATACCATCAACAATACTTTGAAGATGTTCTAACCGGCTTTCCATTCTCATAATATAGTCTTCTCTTTCTGCATTTGCATCTCTAGATGTACCAATGATTTCCGGTTCGGGATCCGTTGGGGTTATCAACGGGTTGGGATCGCTATCGGCCATATCTGTAACAAACACAACATCTCACGAACTGTTAGTTTAAAATGTTAGTACCTACCATACTAACTCATATTAAACCACAATTCATATTCACTAAACTAATCCCCTCCACTTAAGGAAGTTTGACCAACTCGAGCCAAGATTTGGGAATGGTACACCTAAATGTGCAACCATTGCCAAACCGAGGCTCTGATACCACATTGTAACACCACAATCTTAAATCCATTTTTTTTAAAGTTATAACGGAAGCGATTAAAGAAAGATTTAAATCCTAATTATTACACAACATAAAAGCCATTTACATATTAACAAAATATATAAAACATTTATAGGTGTTACTAAAGACAGACTCGACCCGGTTTACAAAATAAGAGTACGGTCAGACATCCAAAACCCGACTCTAGTCATAACTCAATCAAACAACCTGAAAAGAGTTAACAAAGGAGGGATTAGCAAAAAGCTAAGTGAATAGAAATAACTATCAATTTGCATAACCACGACAAATTAGAAACAAAGAGAAATCAATCTGGAAACTCGTCCAAACTTCCAGAAGCAATTGGACGTTATGAGAGTACCGGCGGTCTAGCGCAGAACCTTCAACTGTTGTTGGCCTAACAACAATTTACCAATAGCTCCTTTACTATTGGCACGGTGATCCCTCCTGACGGAACACATTCGTAGGAGTCCAAGCACCCCATCCAATAGTAACGGAGCCTAGCCAAACCAACTATAGCTAAACTCTAAAAAAACATGTGCACATACTACCATTAACATTCCACAGTTAAAGGTACCACTGGAAAATTGTAAAAAGTCATGAAAAATGAGTTTTCCCCAAACCAGCCAAGATAGCGTCGCTATCCTCAAAAGAATAGCGTCCGCTATCTCAATCCCAAACGCTATTTTGGGGATCTGTACAAATTTTCCAAAAACCAACCGAGATAGCGCCGCTATCTAGAGATAGGGTCGCTATCTCCTCCACACTTGCCAAAATCCTGCGATTTTCTCATGAACTCTACCATTCCAAAATCTTTTGTACATTACACAAGAAGGAGGTTAATTCCACTCACCTTAGCTTCATTTTTGTGCCGAGCTCAGTAATCTTATATCAGTGAAGCTCATTCCCTTTTTCTGTACAAAACGAATACCGAATTAGTTACCAGAAATCATCAGTTTTGTAACAAGTAATATAAGTTCAAGATCACATCTTTATACCACAACTTACTACTAATTACTTGCATCCCCTCACACATACCAATTACCAAGGTCTGGAACTTTATCTAGTTAATTCATTATGCATTTTGAGAGAAAACTTCAAGTGTGTGTGTTTGTGTCGAGTTCCAGGCAAGAGAAAAGCAAAGTAGAAGGTTTTATGACACCTCCTACACACGTGTCCAACAAGAAAATAATAAAGCCCGCACTTCATTTAATCACAGTACAAAATACAGGATATTTGATTCGCAGATAATTAATTTAGACCTAACTAACTCCAATTTTAACAACGAAGATATTTTTAGAACCCTGGTTTAGAAGTGAACCCAAATATGTAAAGATAATTTTAATATTTAAATATCTCAGTTTTGCTAATTTTAACCCCATGGTTAAAAATATAATTAATTCAAATAAATCAAATAAAACTATAAAATAATAAACAATAAGATATTACTTAACTAAAGTAATAAAATATTGAAGGTCGAATCTTGGGATGTTACAAATAAAGTACTGAGTCAAAAGTTATATCTTTTTCAGTATATTGGTTTAAAATGGCTCTAGCTCTCTTCTACATTTGGTGGCATCAAAAGTTATGTAAAGAAACCACGCTATATATGTTAAATTCTAACAAAAATATATTATTGCATGTTTATATGGACCACTTTTTCACCATAAGAAAGTCAATAATAATGTTTTAAATGATCATTAATTACTTGTAGACAAGCGTTCCCGATCAAGGGGCTAGAAAAGCCAAGTCCGCATCAGCCAATCTTTCCGTGGCTAACAAAAGGAAGCGAAATGATTCACCAAGCGTTCAACTAGGATCACCTGGGGGCAAAGGTGAAACTGGTTCCAGCAGCAAAAAACGTACAAAAAATAAAAAGAGGTCTAAATTTGATTCTGCTTCCAAAGATGATGCTCGGGAAATAACTCGTTCACCTCATGATAATAGTGATGTTCAACCAGTCATTGTCGCTAACGGGGGCACACTTAAGGTTAGTAAGATACTCCATTCTTTATCAATTTTGTTGATAAATAACGTAAGTTTTTAAAGTGTGTCACTTATTTTGAATCGGAGGAAATATATCAAATTCTGATAATAATATACTACCTCCGTATCAAAATAAGTGATACATTTGAAGAAAAATGGTTTTTGAGGCAAAATATTAAAATGTAGTTTAAGATAGATTAAAATGGATAGTTATTTGATAATGGATCACACTTCTTTTGAATAAAGTGATATTAATGATGTTTAAAAGTAAATTAAGGGTAAAAGGGTAATTTTACTTTATTAGAGAAGATAGTTAGTGGAGAAAGGGTCCCATTTTTTTTTTACCAAATAAGGTAAATTTTAGAAGTATATCACTTATTTTGATACAGAGATAGTATAATATTATTTTCTTTTTTGTACAGGATATAGCAGTAACAGGATGGTCAAGCATCTTAGCTAGGCGGCCTCGGTAAGTTGGATAGTAAAAATGCTTCCTTTGTGTTCATTAATTACTACTCCCCCGTCCCACAAAAAAATTTACATTTCTCCTTATAATTTTGTCCCATAAAAAAGTTTATATTTCTCAAATTTGAGGGTCCACCTAATAAATTAATATTATTATCAATCATTCAACCAATAAAATACTTTCTCTCTCCAATCTATCCTTATATTTTAATCAAAAGTATTATAAAGGACCCCACCACTAACTATCTTCTAAAAGATTGTGTCCAAATGAAATGTAAACTTTTTTGTGGGACGGAGGGAGTATTTGCCATCGAATAAACTAACTGTAGTATTTGTGCACTAGGTCGAATGGAGAGCCAACTGGAGCCATGAAGAAGAATACAAACCCAAGGAGTATTCGTCAAAGTAAGAATGATAATATTTATCTGAATTTATTAATTATGTTCTTGTTTCGGGTCCTATTTTGGTCATGCATTATTAAACGAATTAAATGACTCATTTACTTTTAAATGAGTCGATTATGATCATGCATTTGCTAGTAAAAAGAAAGTGTTTCAAATGGATGAATAGTCACCCGATAAAATCTCCATGGTGGTTAAAGAAAAATATATTTTTACTAACAATTTTAAAATAAGATTAAACTATTTTAAAAGAGAACGGTTGTGTTCTGAGTTAACCTAATCCAACACGTTTTAATTGGAAAATTATACCATCACTATGACGGTAAAAACTTGACACGATATGACAAAAATACATGAAACAAAATGAAACGAAATCTGGACGAAATCAAAATTTAAATTTGTGTTCGTGTCGTGTAAAACAAACACGAAGTTGTGTCGTGTCGTGTTCGGATTCGGGTTTGGGTTATAATTCTCTCTCCTAATATTATCTCTTGATTTTGACACGTGTCTTCATCTAATGAGTAGCCCTATGAGTAGGTATAAATGGTAGGCCCAAATACCATTACTTTATAGTTTAGGTTTATTATAACCCAAACCTAATTGTATAAACGGACTTAAAGTCCAGTAGGATTTCTAATTATCTTTGTAATGTATATATGTGATCAATGATATAGTTATCCTATAAAGTTTTCATTACTTTACATTTAGTGATGAATAAATTAATTTTGCGTGATTTGTAGAATATACTTTAAAGTCAAGGATGGGGAATATAGAACACGAACCAAGCCAACCAGTGGAAACCTTGGTGACATCAAGCGAGAATGTTGTTGCTTTACCAACTGAACCAGTGGAAACCCGGGTTGCCCCTAACGGGGGCTCACTTAAGGTTAGTAAGATTAACGGGCTTTAGTCCATTCTATGAATGTCTGCACCGTTTATTCTAACTTCTTGTGGATCGTTAATCATTTCGGTTAATGTATGAATTCTGATAATACTTTCTCGTTCCAATTTTATTGTCAACAATTTCTATTTGGGTTTGTCCTAAAATAATTGTCTACTCTTAAGTTTCAAGGTTCAAACAATCAAAAAACATTTAAGTGGGGAAAAAAATATTTGATTGGTGACGTAGTGTAAGTAATGTACTTCTCTTAAAATATGTGTATTGTCTGGTGGATAATAACAATGAGACGAGGGAATAATATATAATATGAGTTTTGTTAATGATAGCATTTAGGGTTGTCTCTAACATGCATAAATTGTTTGTACATTCATTGATGAAGTAGTGATCCTTAATTCAGGGGGCAGTTTTTACTTTAGTTTTGGATTCTTATTGACAGTCCTAAGGAATGTCATTATCATTTTCCGTATAATATTATATTCTTCTGTACAGGATACATCAGTAATAGAAGGATGGTCTAGCATCTTCGCTAATCAGCCTCGGTAAGTTGGATATTAAAATGCTGCCTTTATGTTTATTAATTACTATTTGTCATGGTGATCGAATAAACTAACTGTAGTATTGGTGCACCAGGTCGAATGGAGAGCCAACTGCAGCCATGAAAAAGAATATAAACACAAGGAGTATTCGTCAAAGTAAGAATGATAATATTTATCTGAATTTATTATGGGTTTTAATAATGACGATTTAATTTAAGACTGTCATTAAATATGCATAAGAAATTTGTACATTAATCTATAACCATCCTTAAATTTTAGGAATTACTGTCTCATAAATTAATGTACTTCATCCGATTCGAAATAAGTAATACACTTTACTTTTTGGGGTGATTCAAAATAAGTGATACATTTTAAAAAATTATTTTATTTGGCAAAAATTAGTGGGACCCACATCCACTAACTATCTACTTTAACAATGTGAAATGACTCATTTACCCTTACTTTTTACTTTTAAACATTATTAACCTCATTTTATTCACAAGGTGTGAGATCTATTCTCCACTAATCATCCAATTAATCTAATTTAATCATAATTATAATCTTTTGCCTCAAATTGTGAAACCCAAAGTGTATCACGTATTTTGAATCAGGGGAAATATAATTTTTTATGCATTTAAAGAGAAGAGAATACTTACCCATTTATTAATTATGTTTTTGTTTCCGATCCTATTTTTGGTCTTGATATATAAAACATGTTTACTAGAAGGGATAATTTTAAATCATTTTGTGATCATCAATTTTGAGCTATTATCCAAACTACCAATTTTTTGAACTCTACTAATGAATACATTAATTTTGCGTGATTTGTAGAGTATACTTTAAAGCTAAATACGGGAAATAGACAACACGAACCAAGCCAACCAGTGGAAAACCCGGTCACACCAATCGAGGTTGTCCTTGCTTTACCAACTCAACCGGTGGAAACCCGGGTTGCACCGATCGGACACGTGGCAGCACCACCACCAAATGTGGCCAAGAAGCACCCACGTCATCGATCTGGATGTGTGTGCATTGTTTGCATTCAACCCGCAAGTGGATCAAATCACGATCCACCGTGTGATTGTGTCGGTTGTATTACCGTTAGACGCCGGACTAAAAAACGGTCAAGAACCTCTACCGACAAAACACCCAACAATCAGTCGAGAATGTTTCCAAATCCAATTGATCAAATGGCAATCAGTAGTGATCAGATGATGAACATTCCAGCACAAGCGGAGCCGGAAAGTTCAAATCACTCAAACCACCAAACCACCGTCAACGGCCACCAGAAAGTTCGACCGTTTGACCTGAATTTCCCACCGGAGTTCGATGAAGACTTCTAGGTGATCAGGCGAACTTATGCAGCAGTGGTGGTGCTGGTGTAGAGCGGCAGTTCTATAATAAGTATCAAGTTTTAAAATTCTAGTGGAGAAACCATTTATGACTTTTATGTTTTCAGTTTGGATTCTTTATGTTTTTCGTTTAGATTTTCCATTTATACTGCCTAAATAAATAGTTCGGTGGGTTTGTTTTTTTGCTCAGGACTTGAACAAGTTAAAGATATGCAAATGGTTGTTGAAGGAGGCTTTTTTACAAATAATACAAATTTTAAGAAAATTAACATTTGTATGATTTTTTTGGAAACGGCAAATATATTATAACCACGCTTAGCAAGAAGCTAAGAGCAAAAAACAAACAAAAGTACAAGAGAGCAAAGTTATTACAAAGACATAAAAGGAGACACACTCCAATCCACCCAATTACATGAAAATTTACTCATATGTTTCATCCATGTGAATGATGTTGAAACAACTTCTACCGTAATCACCGTATAAGGCTTGTGTATATCATTGAACATCACATCATTCCTGGCTTTCCAAATGCACCAAAAGTAACATTGAATTATCATTGATAGCAACTTCTTCCTTTTGGGACAATTCCCCCATACCGATCCGTATTCTATAAGATCTACTTCCGAGTTAAATAGGGGTAATGGGATTATACACCATTTAAAAATCCATGCTAACACATTGGCCGCAAATGGACAGTGAATGAAGACATGCTCAATATCTTCGTCCCCGTGATTACATAATTTGCAAGCGTTAGAACCGATGGCAATGCCTCTTTTTTCCAAGTTTTGGGTGACTGGTATGCGATCCAACCCAACCCTCCATAAAAAACATTTTACCTTTGGGGGAACCATTGACACCCATGGCATATTGACATAACTTTCGGTTGTTAATTTTTGAAGGGTTTCATTAACATTGATTGACCACATGGGTCAACCTCCTAGTCACTTGGTTCGAACCACACTGACCAAGAACATGAACTTGTTCTTGACCGGTTAAAACCAACTAGCTAATTTAATCCCTAGAAGCGGAAGTGAGATTAAACTTAATCCTTAAACCCTAAAGGATTGAGATCTTGGAGATCTAGATTAGATTACCAATGGAAGAAACCTTGTACGAAAAACTCGAACACACACACATGCTTGTGGTATTCGACGAACACCAAGAACCCTAGGGTTCTTGGGTTCGAATTCGGCCAAGAGGAGGGTAAAAAAGGAAAGAATCCATTTGATCAATTAAACAAAACTTGTTTAACATACTTGATCCTAGGGTTCTTCCTTGTACACGAAATTTCTAGGGTTTAGAAAAGAAGCATTTTGATCAATTAAACTAAACTAGTTTAATATTCTTGATCCTAGGGTTCTTTATAATTTTTGAAATTTCTTGGGTTTTCTAGAATCCTTTTGACCAATTAAACTTAACTAGTTTAACATGCTTGGTGCTAGGGTTCTTACCCTTTTCGAAAATACAAGGAGAAGAAGAAGATGTTGGAACCAAAAAAACTTTAATAAAATTAAACAAACAAAAATCTTTGTTAATCTAGTTTAGATCTTTAAACCATCGCTCTGATACCACTGAAGGGTTTCATTAACACTGATTGACCACATGGGTCAACCTCCTAGTCACTTGGTTCGAACCACACTGACCAAGAGCATGAACTTGTTCTTGACCGGTTAAAACCAACTAGCTAATTTAATCCCTAGAAGCGGAAGTGGGATTAAACTTAATCCTTAAACCCTAAAGGATTGAGATCTTGGAGATCTAGATTAGATTACCAATGGAAGAAACCTTGTATGAAAAACTCGAACACACACACATGCTTGTGGTATTCGACGAACACCAAGAACCCTAGGGTTCTTGGGTTCGAATTCGGCCAAGAGGAGAAGAAGGAAAAGGGTTTTCCAAAACATACCTTAATCTTGCTTAAGTTAGTCCACTGATGATGAACACAACGAGAAACCTTCTAGTTGGTTGATGCAATGAACTTGGATCTTCAAGACTTGAAGAACACGAAGAACGAACGAAGAACGAAGAACACCAAGGGCTTGGTATTGCTTATTCTCGGCCGAAACGAGGAGAGGGAAGGGGGAAGAGTTCGTGTACAATGCAAGGGGGAATTAGGGTTACCCTAAGCCTCTTATTTATAGATAAATAAGTTGCACTTAGGACCCTCTAGTTTAATTAAGATCAATTCCTTAATTAAACTTTCTTTTTTACGTTTCCTTCCCTTATAGTTTATTGTTCTTTTATTATTGCACTTAACTATTAAATGTCTAGTATTATACACTTAATATATTTCGCGTATATATATATACGAAATATATACTTTGTATTAAAAGATCTCAGTGCCTCTGGAAATAAGATTTTTATTTTTCAATACTTTTAATAATTATTTATATAATAACCTTTATATAATTTATACAATAATGTTATCCAATTACCATATGATTTAATTACTTTAAATCATATTATGGATAATTTATAATTAACACATTGTATATTTACTCAACTAGTAAATGTACAAATACTTGTATTAATTAGTTAGTTAAACTAATCTAGTAATAAGTCAAACTTGACTTAATACTTAACTGATTCATAAATGACTTATTATGAATCATTCCTCTTCCAAGTATCATTACATATCTTACTCGAATAACATGCACTCACCGGTGTGACCCTTAAGTGTTTCGTAGGCATGGATGTATCATCATAGGTTGACTAACTGTGCACATAAATCCTTCAATTTTAAATCTATCCATTGCCTAAAGTGATGTACCGTAAAGGAGCCGTCCATTGAAAGCTTGCACACCAAACTGTCTCGATCATTATTCAGTCTAATTCCCGAAAGTACGTGAATTAACGAGCAAAATTCATTTACAATGGACTGATCATTGAATCCATGTGACCATTCCCATGCAAAACCCGATCCAGTAATACGATCTGCAACACAACAGGACTTGGATTTCTCCAAAGTGTATAAATTCGGGAACAAGCACTGTAAAGTGCCATCCCCAATCCATAAATCTTTCCAAAACATAATTTTCTTACCCGAACCAAGATGAAGATAAAAAGCATCAAAGAAATTGTAACCAATATTGGTAAGTTACGATGAGACTCTACCAATGTTGCGCCAAGTACCGCTTGATTCATTAGATACTATGACATGAAACGGTTTTGATTTCAACTTGTGGATCGCCAAGATGACATTACACCAAATACTTTTGTTTTTCCTCTCTTAATCACCGCCACCACCATTTAGATAGAAGTGCTAAGTTTTGAGCTTTCAAGGACCCGACTCCTAATCCGCCACGTTCTTTTGATGCTAAAATAGTGGACCATGCAGCCCAACAAATCTTATTATTTGTTTCGTTTCCACCCCATAGAAATCTTCTACGGATTTGTTCAAGATTGTCAATAACACATGAAGGGGCTTTAAATAATGAGAAATAATAGAGAGGCAAGCTACTTAGAACCGATTTGATTAAAGTAAGCCGCCCCCCAAAAGATAGATTAGATGCTTTTCACCCGGATAATTTTGATTGAAAACGATTAATAATTGGTGCCCAATTCTTTTTTAAGTTCATATTAGCTCCGGATTTTAGAAACAGTCATTATTCATTCTTAAAATTAATGGATATTATTATCAAAACTCTTTTTAACTTTTATGTTTAATTTTGCTGACCCGTAGTTTTAGATAGCAAATTTTCTCGTTTTAACCCTTAATTTATTTCCTTTAAACAATGAAAACACATCTATGTGACTACGTATATTAAAACCCACATAAATTAGTGGGTAATTAAAAAGGTAAATGCAAGGGGTTTAAATGGTCAAAAACCAACACAAAGTCATAAAGTACAATTTCTATTGCATCAGGTACACACTTTGTGCCTCGTTGATTCTTGCCTCTGCAGCCTCATCTCATCATTAAACTTTTTAATAAACGCTTCGACTCGCCTGTTCAACTCGTCGTGACTCAGTAACCCCTCTTTTCTAACTTTCCCACCCGACGCCGGCGACAAGCTGTTCGACGGTGGTGGCGGAGGACGGTGGTTTTGGTTGTCATAGTTCGTACGGTCCTTGAGTGTGGCAGATTTCCTTACCACCTTCTTCGTGTTCCCCGCCGCCATCTTATTCTCCTCGCCGGAGCGGTACACGTCGGAGTGACGGTGGTTGTCGAAGGTCTCCGATTTCCGGAGGTGTCTCTTGAGCGGCATGGGGCGGCCGTCAGTTATCGTTTTCCACGTGCTCTCTAACGTCTCGTGCTTCTTCGGCTTTACCACCCTCAACGATTTGCTGACACCTGTATTAGTATATTACACGACGTCGTGTCAGACTTTAATTGAATGGAATAAAGTAAAATCTAGCCGTTGCAATTCAGAATACTTCCAAAATTGAAATTGAACATTTTTCTAATAACCAAATTCTCAAAACATTATATTCCTAGGGTTGGGCATGAACCACTAAGTTTGAATCAATAATAAAATATGTGTATTAATTTGTCAATCAATGTCTATACCATATTATATAAATAATTCTACAAATAAATAATAAAATTATTGTGGTAAATACATTAAAATATGTAGTGTAAAAATCAATATTGGAAAGGGAGGACTAAATGGACCAAACGAAAAAAAATCAAATGTATAATTTGAAGATTGGAGAGCACTTTTAATACAAAGGAAGAAGTTTAGATATTTGTAAAAAGATTATTTTAGAAGCCATTTTTAAAAATTAAGGTGTGCGATCAAAAATTGATCGAGTGTACGCCTTATTCACACTACAATTAATATCAAATTTATAAGCAATAAAATTACAGCTTTAATAAAATTAAAGCTTGAACATTTTACGAATTTTGAAATATAATAATGAAATTGGTTTCTTTACCATTTCCCTAAATTTAAATATTACCTTCTGGACTGGTTTTCATCGGTTTCTGTTGAGCGAATCGGAAAGTAGCCAGCGGTTTATCTTTCACCGGCGAAATTATTTCCGGCAATGGAGGAGAGCTCGTAATCTGCTGTTGAGGCTCCTCAAAAACCCTAGGTAAAACGTCGTACACCACCGCTGGAACATCTAGAAGATTCGCCGTCATTGAACAAATCAACGACTGAGATTGATTCTCGAGGCTGATGTGGCGGTGGAAGCGGGAGGTGGCGGCGACTGTGAGAATGATAACGTTGATGAGTAGGTAGAGAAACGGTGGCTTGAGAGAGGAGCGGAGAACGGAGCAAATCTCCGGGAGATCGTAGACGGAAAAGTCTAACAGCAAAGGAACGGCGGATTGCACCACCGTAGTTACGGTTCCGACGCCGGCGGCGAATAAGAGCACTTTTAGAGATAAGGAAGAAGACATTTTCGTTTTTTGGATTCTTTTCAGCTATGTATGTATGGTGTGTGACTGTGTGTTTGTGTTGAAATGGAGACAACGCCAACGGTATAAAAAGGGTGATTCTATTCAAACCCAAATGATATATCTAATAAAAGAGTAATGGTATTTATGTGTACCATTTAGATCTATTCATATGTCTACTCATTAGATGGATATACGTGTCAAAATCAAGGGATAATTTTAGGAAAGAGAATTAATGGAATACACATGTCATCCTATCAAGTGAGTAGATGTATGCGAATGTCTAAAAGGGGTTATTTTTACACCATATCTTTTAATCCATCTACCATAATAAGTGTTTTACATGCTTGTACAGTTTGCAGGAAAACTTGTATATTGAGATAGATGCATCAAAAAATGTGGTATGCAAATTAATTCTCATGTCTAAATGGTAGGACTAAATATCATTTCTCCTAATAAAATTAAGGGAAACTGATAATTTGAACGGTATCTAATCTATTCTTATTTTATATTCACGACGGGATTTGAACCCACTTTACTTGACTCTTCAATACTAATGTACTAGACTACAAACCTTGGATATCTAATTAAAATGTTAAACCAGATATTTAACAAAAACCCATATTTTATATAATAAATTATTTTTCTGATAACATTGAATTTGTAATGTTTGGCCAGACCGAATAAATTGTTGTGTCAGGCTACATTCTAGATCCTTTTATTTTGATTTAAATTCATATATCATATAAGATTTTAAGCAAATTATATCGAAGGTTAACGTGGTTTGTTATTTATTACAATTTTAGTCCTACAAGTTTCTTTATTATACTAAATATCTCTGTTGTATGAAATTCGTTACACTGATAGATCATGATTTTAGTGATTGTGATTTATGGTTTATGAAAATGGGTTTTTGTTATTAAGATCGTTTGAATCAATTGTGTATTTTTATTCAAATTGGTTTTCAAAGCAAATTTGCAAGAGTGTGACCTGAGGTGGTAGTAAGAGCTAGTCGTAAGTAAGGAGTGACGTTGAGGAGAGCAATAAAAGAGAAAATAAAGAAAATAAAAAAATAATAATTAATAGAGTAAATTTCACGGATGTTCCTTGTCGTTTAACACTTATTACATGGGCAATCATTTATCTTTCCTTTATTACAGAAATGTCGTAGTTTGGTCATTTTAAAAAAAAATTTAACGGCGTTAGGAATCACCAATATAAACAAACTTCATACACCAAGGATGTGTAGTGTAATAAACAAACTTATAAGACTAAAGTTGTAATGAGTTCCAAACCAGAGGGACCTTCAGTGTCATTTGCTCTAAATTTTTACAAATTTAACCCCATAAAAGCATAAGACTATGTGTACTGAGTGACCAAACACAGTTTAGTTACCCCTGACACATCAGCGGCACATCATTTTTTTTTACTTGCGACCAAACACATGAAAAATCCCGACCAAACCCACGTAGCCGGCGACCAAACCCCTTCCTTTCCCTTCCTTTTCACTGTGACCCAGTAGGTCGCCTAGATGACCAAAAACCATGTGAGACGCGTCCCAGGAGACATGGCGTAATGGGAGGGACACTTCTTCAAAGGAGGGACGTTCGGTCGCGGTCGCTTCGCCGACCTTACCATTACACAAACTCTAAGCTTACAAAACCTCAGAGGTCTTATTCTATTCTTTAGACTAGCTAATGAGCCAACTTATAATCAATTCTTTTTAGGCTTGTAAACATACTAAATATTCGAGGTGTGCATGAATCCTTTGATGTAAAGTTCGTTTATATTCCTTTAGTTGAATGAACGCAAACATATATTATGTTCGTTTATTTATGTTTAGCTTCTTGATGAACAAACTAATTTTCTTAACAAATAAACACAGACACAAAAATCGTTCGCTATATTGCATGTTTGTTCCATTATTCATTTAAATTTATATGAACGAACTTGAACAGGTCATGTTCGTATTCTTTTGATTCATTTATAAACCTATATGTTTTTTTACCTTGTGTCACACCCCGCCAAAATGGTTTATAAAAGAAAATAGTTTGCGGAAGAAACGGCGTGCGACTTCACAAGTATATACAAGCATATGATTATTGCAAACAATAAAAAAATTTCAACATTTGATAAATGTTTGATAAAAAGTAATGCCACCAAAAGTTAATGTAAACAAAGTAGTTTAAATCCAAAACATAGTTTGATAGAAATGAAATAAAAAGGTGACATCTTATTTGAAATGAAAGCTTGACTCCCAATGCATGCGACACAATGCCTAAGGTTAGTTAGCTGAAAAACATAAGTAAAAGTATCAACAAAATCGTTGAATGAATTCACAGGTTTTTAATAAGTTCAATTAGTTTCATAGTTTTCATATGTCATCGTTGACAAAAATCGAGTGATGATATAAATGTTAAAAATAGTTTGCTCAAAAGCAATAGTAGAAACATAATAGATGGTGATCCCCCAACAAGTTAGCTAAACCCTTGAGTTAAAATGCTGACCCTAAGTCCATAACCAAAACAACAACTCTATACGTGCTAGATATGCACTCCTCGTGGTTCGGTAAATACCGATAAAAATGATCAAAATCGTGGGAGGGTGAGTCTCGGCCAATAGTACTATTTGCATATACAGGGCCTAGCCGCAACTAGTAAATGATTATGTAGGTAACGTATACGCACTTCCATGTACCTCTAAACTTAGTCCAAGCATAAGAATTCGTTGTCTAGTTTCCAAAAATAGTTTCATCACAAATAAATAATTGATTATAAATAATAGAAATTATTTATAAAATGGTTGATATGTTTTTCACCCCAAAGTTGTAAAAACAATAAAAATATAGTAAAATGAGAGGCTGTGAACTCACCTGATGCAATGCTAGCCAAAATCACAAACAATAACGTGTAGTCTCCAACCACAATGATTGTAGCGTCCTAAACGCATAAGAAATGATGTATGAGTGACGGTCTAAATGACTCGTCTATGCTAAATGATGCACAATTGATTTCCCGAGGGAAAATAACCTCGAGCGATACGTTGGTTACTCGATTGATTTGGTGATACATTGTATAACCATAAAATGATTTTAAATATTTATTAATAGATAATGATTTAATTAATAATAAGTAAAAATTAAATTAATAACTTACACGTTCTTGTTTACAACTTTAACTTAAATAATTAAATAAAATGTCAAAACTTTCTAACTTTCTTCGCAACTGTTAAATGACAATTTAATTTGTTTACTTAATAAAATATAATTTATTCACATACCTGCTTGTTAAGTATTAATATAATGTAAACCAGTAAGGCCATTTATATGGGTTTCGGTTAAACATTGGGCCAGACACGTTCGATTGGATTTAAAATTTAACTTCTTGGGATATTGATTTGTGGGATGTACATATTTACAAAAAGAAATGTCAGGCTTTTTATTTAAACATATGTGGGCTTAAACATTTAAAGGGCATATTTGGATAATAAAAAGGAAGACTGAAATCTTTGGGTTTTGTTTTAACAAGCAGAAAGAAATACCGGCAACCTAAGCTGCCGGAGACTGCATATTTGGCCAGAAAAATATATCTTTAATACACCCACACACACCCATTTCGTTGCTGATACACGGTTTCAAGAAAAATTGTAATTAATTTTGAGTAATAATTAAAAATGGTGATAGTATATTGTCCGTAAGCACTCACGAGATCACACACATTAGTGTGTGTGTTCCGCCGGTGTCATAAAACCCAGAGAAACAAAAATTAACGGTTACGATTTACGTGATCAATACAACATGAAAACAAAGCAGTCAGGAGGTTATACCGAGTGTCAGGATCGAATAACAAAAACAGTTATTGAACACAATGATCTACTAAACAATAGAAGTTACAGCGGATTAACACTATGTTGATTTAATCAAGAATGATAAACTGTAAATAATTGTATGAATAATAAGAACACAGAATTATCACAAAAAGCTTCAATGTATATTGATCGAACGAATACAATACACACATATGTTTACAATTCATAAGAAACTATATATAATAGTCCTTGAAGCCTAAAAATTTACCCTAGTTATTCTATGACTAGATTACAATCGAATTACAAAAGATATTATATTCTAAACTAATTCTACGAAAATCTCAGACACGATCAGCTCCATATATCGACATCAGTAGTAAATGCCATCGTCAGTAATAAACTCGAGATCAGTAGTAACTCTATATTCAGCAGTATCTTTGTAATCAGTATCAACTCCTTAGCAGCATTAAGTCGTTGATCAGTAGTATCTCTGTACATCAGTATCAAATACTTATAGCAGCAATAACTCTTGATCAGTAATATATCCCAACAATCTCCCCCTAAACTTGTTAATTTTGTTATGAATTAATCAAGTTTCTTTCTTTTCTCTTCTTCTTCCTTGGCCCTTCTTTCATCTCCTTCCTTCTTCCTTTCATCTCTTAATCTTCTATGTTCATCCACATATGCTTTGTTGATTTGAACAAATTGATTATATTTTTCAGTATACATTGTAAGATCAAGAGGTCTTACAAATGCACAACAGATGATCTGGTAAAGAGTCTTCTTTGAGTAATTATATTGTCTTTCCATCAAGTATAGCTCACATCTTCTATTGGTCCTTTCAAAGAAGTACATGTTTACAGATGGAAGAACATTCCAAGAAAAAATGTTGTCTTCACTTGTAATCTTTTCTTTGTAATTTTCTGGATAAAAGGCAGCATCAAACATTTCTGTTAGATATCCAGAACCAGAGTTTTTCCAAAAATTACTAGCCATTCTTGGTCTTCCTATCCTTAACATAGTGAAAACATCACTTCTGGACATTGACATAATCATTGGTTTCCATGCTCTATGTAACGACCCGAAATTTGTAAATAAATAAATTGTACAAAAATATGAAAATATGGATAATTCATTTAAAACAAGTAGGAATTGGTTTCGTGTCGTTTGGACACCGTATGACAAAGTTATGGGTGAAACCGAGTCAAGACATGGAAGAAAAAGTGCAGCCTAGGCTGCCTGGGGAGTTCGCGACGCGAGGATGGAGCTCCCGATCACGAACTTCGACCAGTGAGTTGGTATTTTGGAGACTTGAGTTCGCGGACAGTCACGATCGCGAGGAGTTCGCGACCCGCAGAGTTCGCGGCGTGAACTCTTGTTCACGGCGCAAAATTCCCCGACCAGCTGTATTAAAGTCGGGTTTGGCTCATTAAATGCCATCCAAAACCCTAGTTTTCTCCTAGCAGCTGGTGTGGGCGATTTTTGAGCATAAAGTGGCGATTGGAGCTTAATCTTCACTAAATCTTGGTGATTCTTGCTCCTAGTTGAAGAACAAAGGTTAATCTTAATATCTCTTAGGTTTTTAGCCATAGATTCAAGTAGGAAAAGCTTGAATCTCAAACCCTAGTTTTGGGTTTGTTCATAAATGGTTAAATGGAAGTTGTATAACTTATATCTATGGTATTTTAACAAGGAAATGTGTTTATGAAATGGATCTATGAAAATATGAAGGTTTTTGGAATTAGGGTTTGGTAATTTGGGGAAATATGATGCTAGTGGTTAACTAGCCATGGAATATGTAGTTAGTATTGATGTTTGATGTAAACCATTATGTTGGTTTTAATATTAGGTCATTTGGTGGAAGGATTTGAGGTTCAAGTCTTGGGGAGAGACATTTGTGTTCAAGAAACACATCTTTTGGATAAGCTTGACTAAGGTGAGTACATGTGAACTTACAAAACTGAGTACATAGCTAGTAAATGTTTTATGTTTACATGTTTTTATCGAGTCTATAAGTAATTTAGTAAATTATGTGATTACTAATGAATTGCTTATGTGATGATGAATTGATTAATTGATTGAGAAATGATGGAGCTATAAGCTCATAATGATAAGTGATAAATGATGATGATGATTATGATGTCCCTAGGGCCGTGATAGATTGGAGGCATTCCGGTTATTACGGTACCTTAAGGTTAGTGGTAGATTGGAGGCATTCCGATTACCCAATACCTATGAGTCCCGGTAGATTGGAGGCATTCCGGTTACCGTGGATATGACGGTCTTGATAGATTGGAGGCATTCCGATTATCTTGACATTGGCCAATGATGGAAGAAATGAAGTGACCCGAATGGAATTAATAATATTATTATGATATAAATGATATTATGTGACTAGTTGTTTATCGGGTCTAAAACCCATGTATCTCACGAGGCAATTTTGTCTCACGTACTATGTTTGTGTTTTGCTATGTACTCAGGTTCGGGATCGAAGATATAGGAGGTCCGTTTAGAGAGGAAGCCTTGTTGAGATTAGCTTGGTGTTCATAGTTGAAGTCCTTATCCTATGGCTTAGATATAGTTTGTAACACCGTTTTTGTAAACTCTGATAATCTCAAACAAGAAACATCTTTAGTTTTTGTAAATTCGGTATTTGACACCGATACATTATTACTTATTTGGGATGAAATGTTATTTGAATATTGTTTTGAAAATTGAGGTGTTACAACTTGGTATCAAAGCTATAGTTTAAGTGAACTAGGTTGAGTTGACCATCCTAGACTTAGACTGAGCTAGTAGGACCATAAGTTCCATAGGATAATAATGAATTGACTATTGAGATCTTAAGTGTAAGTTCAATAGGGTTGACCTTGAAGAAATAGGTCATGTTTGGTTTGGGAACGGCCTATATTACCGTTATTTTGATGAATTGACTTCTAAATGATTGATGTCTTATTATAGTAAGATGGTGCAAACTAGAAGTGTAAGGGGTCCACTTGACCAATAACAAGATTCAAATCGTGTTAGCAATCCGGTGTTTGGCCCGAAGAATCGAATCAAGGAGGAAAAATTCGGGTGCTGATAGGAACCACACCCCGATAACTGTGGAACATCTTCAAGCTATGTTCAACCAAATGAGGGTTGTCGTGAATAATGATGTGCATCGAATCCTCAATGAACATAATGATCGTGAGAGGCGGGAGGAATATCCACCCCGCACCAAGAGCAGGTCAAGTAGTGTTGCTCAAACTGAAAAGTCTTCAACTGAGGAAGAAAGTGACCCCGAGCCGAGGGAAAGAAAGGGTTGTACTTATAAGAGTTTTATGGCTTTCAAGCCCGATAACTACTACGGTAGCTCCGAACCGAAAGTCACGATCCGTTGGATTCGTGAAACCGAACAAGTCCTCGAAGCTAGTAAATGCAAAGGAGGTGATATGGTAATCTATGCTTCCCGATTGTTGAAAGATGAAGCCCTTGTGTGGTGGGACACCATGTATGAATCCTTGGGAAAAAGGGCGGTGTACAAGATGACTTGGGAAGAGTTTGTGAAGCGGTTGAAGGCAAAGTTTTGCCCCGAGAGAAACTTGGAAAAACTTCAAGAAGAGTTTGTTCATTTGAAGAAAGGTGGTTTGAGTGTTGTCGATGAGTACACTAAGAAGTTCACGGGATAGATCCCGTTTGTGATCAAATTGTATCCGGATGAGAGATCCCGGATTGTTCGTTATGCTAATGGACTCCCGTGGGAGTTTGAGTTGGAAGTGAAGAGGGCCGCCACACTAGATGAGGCTATTAGTGCGGCGAGAAATGTGGAGGAAGTGGGCCAAAGGAGAATCAATGAGAGGCCAAAGTTTAAAAAGTTTGAGAAGAGGAAGTTTGAGGGGAGTTCGGGTTCGGTGAAGAAAGGAAAGTTCACCCCGACCTTCTCTAAGCAATCAAGTGTGGGCCCTTGTAAGAGGTGTGGCAAGGACCACAAGGGCGAGTGTTTGGCGGTCTCGAAAGCTTGTTTTAAGTGTGGGAGACCGGGGCATTTGGCGAGGGATTGTCGGGCCAAGCCGTTGGATGAAATTGAATGTTACTCGTGCCACGAAAAAGGGCACTATAGTAACTCTTGCCCGAAGAAGGGGAGTGAGACGTTGGTATCGACCGCACAAAAGAAAGCGGAGCCGACAAAGGTCAAAGGACGAGCCTTCCAACTTACCCGGGAGGAAGCCAAGGAAGCCCACGATGTCGTTTCAGGTACCCTACTTGTAAATTCTATTCCCGCCCGGATCTTATTTGACTAGGGTGCTACTTATTCGTTTGTGTCCCATGATTTTGTTGTGAAATTGAATGTGCCCTTAGAACTTCTTGATGAGATTTATGATATTGAAATTGTGGATGGTAAAACTTCCATGGTTCAACATATGTGTCGAAATTGTGAGCTAGAAATAGACGGGAGAAAGTTTAAGGTAAATTCATTACCTATGGAAATTGCGGGATTTGATATAGTCATTGGTATGGATTGGTTGGGTGAGCATCAAACAAAGATTTTATGTGGGAAAAAAATAGTCTCGATCAAGACTCTTAATAATGAAAAAGTGTATGTGTATGGCGAGAGACGACACCATTTACCATGCCTTATGACCGCGGTTAAAGCAAGAAAATTTTTAGCCAAAGGGTGTTCGTCCCTTTTAGCGTATGTATTAAATGGAAGGAAGGAAAAGAAGACGGTGGAAGATGTGAAGGTCATTCGGGATTTTCCCGAGGTATTTCCCGACAATTTACCGGGATTGTCACCGGAGAGGCAAGTAGAATTCCGTATACTTAGCTCCGGGAGCAACGCCGATAGCTCGTGCTCAATATCGTTTGGCTCCCACCGAAATGCGGGAATTGATGTCACAATTGTAAGAATTACTCGATAAGGGATTTATCCGTCCTAGTTCTTCTCCATGGGGTGCGCCCGTACTATTCGTCAAGAAGAAAGACAGTTCGATGAGGATGTGCATCGATTACCGAGAGTTGAATAAGATGACTATCAAGAACCGTTACCCGTTGCCTAGAATCGACGACTTATTTGATCAACTCCAAGGGGCCGATTATTTCTAAAAGATCGATTTGAGATCGGGTTACCACCAAGTTCGAGTGAAGGAAGGAGACACCGAGAAGACCGCGTTTCGTACACGTTATGGGCATTACGAGTTCTTAGTGATGCCGTTTGGGTTAACTAATGCACCGACCATTTTCATGGATCTTATGAATCGGGTTTGTAAACCATTTCTCGACAAGTTTCTTATTGTATTCATTGATGACATTCTCATTTATTCAAAAACCGAAGAAGAACACGAAAGTCACCTAAGGCAAACGTTAAAAGTACTAAAACGGGAGAAGTTATATGCAAAGTTTTCCAAGTGTGAATTTTGGATTCGGGAAGTCCAATTCCTTGGCCATGTTGTGTCCCGAGAGGGAATAAAAGTTGACCCGTCAAAGATTGAAGAAGTTATGAAATGGGAACCTCCTCGAACTCCAACCGAAGTGAGAAGTTTTCTCGGGCTTGCCGGTTATTACCGCCGATTTATTCAAGATTTTTCGAGAGTGGCAACCCCACTCACATTGTTGACCCGAAAGAGTAGCCAATTCGTGTGGGGAGAAAAGCAAGATAAGGCATTCGCCTTGTTGAAGGAGAGATTATGTAACGCCCCGATTCTCACGTTACCCGAAGGCATGTAAGACTTTGTTGCTTATAGTGATGCCTCGAATAAAGGTTTGGGTTGTGTTTTGATGCAACGGGGAAAAGTGATAGCTTATGCCTCGAGACAATTTTTAAAGGATGCGGAAATGAGGTACACCACACACGATTTAGAGTTGGCGGCGATAGTGTTTGCTTTGAAGTTATGGCGACATTATTTGTATGGTACAAGGTGTAAGTTGTACACGGATCACAAAAGTCTTCAATATGTTTTCACCCAAAAAGATTTAAATATGAGGCAAAGGAGATGGATCGAATTGATAAACGATTATGATTGTGAAATAGTATACCATGCGGGGAAGGCTAATGTAGTAGCCGACGCCTTAAGCCGAAAAGTTCATGAAAAGCCAATTAAAGGGAAGTTGACTCGAATTGAAGTAATCTCAAGTATTGTGGAACGAATTAAAAATGCCCAACGGGAGGTGATGGAGAAAGAAGAGTTAAGGCAAGAGCGTTTGGGTAAGAACCAACATTTTGTAGAAAACAAGCAAGGATTGAAAACCGTTGGTGGTCGAATTTGGGTCCCTAAGTTCGGTGGAACCCGAAAGGAATTGCTAAATGATGCCCATAAGTCTAAGTATTCGATCCACCCGGGAAGTACAAAGACATACCAAGATATGAAGAAGATGTATTGGTGGCCCGGGATGAAAGCAAGAGTGGCCAAGTATATTTCTAAGTGTGCCACGTGTACACAAGTAAAAGCCGAGCATCAAGTACCTTATGGGGTGGCTTAATCGTTGCAAGTACCGGCCGGAAAATGGGAAGATATAACGATGGATTTCATTGTTGGGTTGCCAAGAACAAGCAAGAACCACGACGCCATTTGGGTCATAGTTGACCGATTGACCAAAAGTGCATTATTCTTAGCAATTCGGGAAACCATGCCACTCGAAAAGTTGGCAAAATTGTATCTGGATGAAGTGGTAAGGCTTCATGGGGTCCCATTATCGATTGTGTCCGATAGAGATGCGAGGTTTAACTCGAGATTTTGGAGATCATTACAAGAAGAATTGGGAACGAAATTGCAGTTGAGTACGGCTTACCACCCGCAAACCGATGGTCAAAGTGAAAGGACTATCCAAACGGTTGAGGATATGTTAAGATCGTGTGTATTGGATTTTGGAGGTAAATGGGATGAACATCTACCGTTAGTCGAGTTTTCCTACAATAATAGTTATCACTCAAGTATTAAAATGCCGCCTTAAGAGGCGTTGTATGGAAGGAAATGTAGGACTCCCTCGTGTTGGCTTGAAGCGGGAGAAACAAAACTCACGGGTCCCGAAATTGTGAAAGTGACGAACGCAAAGATCAGAATAATTCAAGCCAATATGAAAGCCGCACAAGATAGACAAATAAGCTATTCGGGTTTGAAAAAGAGACCATATGACGTGAATGTGGGTGTCTTGGTGATGTTAAAAGTATCGCCTTGTAAAGGCGTAATAGGGTTTGGAAAGAAGGGCAAATTGAGCCCGAGGTATGTTGGCCCGTTTAAGATTTTGAAACCGGTCGGGTTACAAGCATATTTGGCCAGAAAAATATATCTTTAATACACCCACACAAACCCATTTCGTTGCTGATACACGGTTTCAAGAAAAATTGTAATTAATTTTGAGTAATAATTAAAAATGGTGATAGTATATTGTCCGTAAGCACTCACGAGATCACACACATTAGTGTGTGTGTTCCGCCGGTGTCATAAAACCCAGAGAAACAAAAATTAACGGTTACGATTTACGTGATCAATACAACATGAAAATAAAGCAGTCAGGAGGTTATACAGAGTGTCAGGATCGAATAACAAAAACAGTTATTGAACACAATGATCTACTCAACAATAGAAGTTACAGCGGATTAACACTATGTTGATTTAATCAAGTATGATAAACTGTAAATAATTGTATGAATAATAAGAACACAGAATTATCACAAAAAGCTTCAATGTATATTGATCGAACGAATACAATACACACGTATGTTTACAATTCATAAGGAACTATATGTAATAGTCCTTGAAGCCTAAAAATTTACCCTAGTTATTCTATGACTAGATTACAATCGAATTACAAAAGATATTATATTCTAAACTAATTCTACGAAAATCTCAGACACGATCAGCTCCATATATCGACATCAGTAGTAAATGCCATCGTCAGTAATAAACTCGAGATCAGTAGTAACTCTATATTCAGCAGTATCTTTGTAATCAGTATCAACTCCTTAGCAGCATTAAGTCGTTGATCAGTTGTATCTCTGTACATCAGTATCAAGTAGTTATAGCAGCAATAACTCTTGTTCAATAATATATCCCAACAATCTCCCCCTAAACTTGTTAATTCTGTTATGAATTAATCAAGTTTCTTTCTTTTCTCTTCTTCTTCCTTGGCCCTTCTTTCATCTCCTTCCTTCCTCCTTTCATCTCTTAATCTTCTTTGTTCATCCACATATGCTTTGTTGATTTGAACAAATTGATTATATTTTCAGTATACATTGTAAGATCAAGAGGTCTTACAAATGCACAACAGATGATCTGGTAAAGATTCTTCTTTGAGTAATTATACTGTCTTTACATCAAGTATAGCTCACATCTTCTATTGGTCCTTTCAAAGAAGTACATGTTTACAGATGGAAGAACATTCCAAGAAAAAATGTTGTCTTCACTTGTAATCTTTTCTTTGTAATTTTCTGGATAAAAGGCAGCATCAAACATTTCTGTTAGATATCCAGAACCAGAGTTTTTCCAAAAATTACTGGCCATTCTTGGTCTTCCTATCCTTAACATAGTGAAAACATCACTTCTGGACATTGACATAATCATTGGTTTCCATGCTCTAGGTAACGACCCGAAATTTGTAAATAAATAAATTGTACAAAAATATCAAAAATATGGATAATTCATTTAAAACAAGTAGGAATTGGTTTCGTGTCGTTTGGACACCGTATGACAAAGTTATGGGTGAAACCGGGTCAAGACATGGAAGAAAAAGTGCAGCCTGGGCTGCCTGGGGAGTTCGCGGCGCGAGGATGGAGCTCCCGATCGCGAACTTCGACCAGTGAGTTGGTATTTTGGAGACTTGAGTTCGCGGACAGTTCACGATCGCGAGGAGTTCGCGACCCGCAGAGTTCGCGGCGCGAACTCTTGTTCACGGCGCGAAATTCCCCGACCAGCTGTATTAAAGTCGGGTTTGGCTCATTAAATGCCATCCAAAACCCTAGTTTTCTCCTACCAGCTGGTGTGGGCGATTTTTGAGCATAAAGTGGCGATTGGAGCTTAAACTTCACTAAATCTTGGTGATTCTTGCTCCTAGTTGAAGAACAAAGGTAAATCTTAATATCTCTTAGGTTTTTAGCCATAGATTCAAGTAGGAAAAGCTTGAATCTCAAACCCTAGTTTTGGGTTTGTTCATAAATGGTTAAATGGAAGTTGTATAACTCATATCTATGGTGTTTTAACAAGGAAATGTGTTTATGAAATGGATCTATGAAAATATGAAGGTTTTTGGAATTAGGGTTTGGTAATTTGGGGAAATATGATGCTAGTGGTTAACTAGCCATGGAATATGTAGTTAGTATTGATGTTTGATGTAAACCAGTGTGTTGGTTTTAATATTAGGTCATTTGGTGGAAGGATTTGAGGTTCAAGTCTTGGGGAGAGACATTTGTGTTCAAGAAACACATCTTTTGGATAAGCTTGACTAAGGTGAGTACATGTGAACTTACAAAACTGAGTACATAGCTAGTAAATGTTTTATGTATACATGTTTTTATCGAGTCTATAAGTAATTTAGTCAATTATGTGATTACTAATGAATTGCTTATGTGATGATGAATTGATTAATTGATTGAGAAATGATGGAGCTATAAGCTCATAATGATAAGTGATAAATGATGATGATGATTATGATGTCCCTAGGGCCGTGATAGATTGGAGGCATTCCGGTTATTACGGTACCTTAAGGTTAGTGGTAGATTGGAGGCATTCCGATTACCCAATACCTATGAGTCCCGGTAGATTGGAGGCATTCCGGTTACCGTGGATATAACGGTCTTGATAGATTGGAGGCATTCCGATTATCTTGACATTGGCCAATGATGGAAGAAATGAAGTTACCCGAATGGAATTATTAATATTATTATGATATAAATGATATTATGTGACTAGTTGTTTATCGGGTCTAAAACCCATGTAATTCACGAGGCAATTTTGTCTCACGTACTATGTTTGTGTTTTGCTATGTACTCAGGTTCGGGATCGAAGATATAGTAGGTCCGTTTAGAGAGGAGGCCTTGTTGAGATTAGCTTGGTGTACATAGTTGAAGTCCTTATCCTATGGCTTAGATATATTTTGTAACACCGTTTTTGTAAACTCTGATAATCTCAAACAAGAAACATCTTTAGTTTTTGTAAATTCGGTATTTGACACCGACACATTATTACTTATTTGGGATGAAATGTTATTTGAATATTGTTTTGAAAATTGAGGTGTTACACTCTAAACTTTTGAACAGTTTTGTCCTTTCTAATGATTTCTATTATGTTGTCAATAACCCTCCAGTTTATAATTGGATTTTCTTGTTGAATTTCTTGAGGGTAATCCAGAATGAGAGAGTCTTGTCTTGCTTTCTTTCTTGCTGATTCTGCAGCTTCAATTTCTTTTCTCTTCTTGGCAGTTATTGTTGATGATTCACCAGTTATTGGTTTTCTGTTTAATACTTCTTTAGGGTTAATTTCCTTTAATTCTGTTAACTTGACCTTTTTGATCTCTGGTTCTGCCAATTCCTTCTTCTTTTCAGCACAAAATCTTTCTACCAGGGTTATGAGTTTCATTCTTCCAAAGGATTTTGCATTGTGACCTCTTGACTTTAGATATTCAACCATATCTCTTTTCTCTTCATCAAAGGCTTCAGGCATATCAATATTGCATCTTTTGCATTCCTTTATCTGTTCTTCAAGAAGATTCATTCTTTCTTCTTCAAATTTCTTGATTTTATCAAGTTCTTCTTGTTGTCCTTCTTCAAGAAATTCTTCTATTTCTTGAATGGCCTTAGCTGCAGATTGTTGTTCTTGAGCCTTCTTTTTGTTTTCAAGTTAAAGAGTTTTGGCACATTTCTTGTGATACCTCATTCTCTTAACTTTCCAATGAGATTGTCTTAGAGGCCTGACTAGATTCATCTTGTTCACCATATAGTGACCAAGTGCTCCGTGTGGATAGTCATCATCAAATTTCTCTTTTCCTTTACCTATGCATTGTGATGGAGGTGTATATTTCATATCTGGTACCTCATTTAATTGGATTTTTGGTGCAAAGGTATGAGCTGTAGGTAAACCTTGTAGGATTCACATGGCGGAACTTGAATCCCACATACCGGATCTCTACTAAACAATGAGATCACAAGAAGAAAGAGATGATGAACATTACCTTTAGATTGCTAAAGAAGTGATCCACCTATACTGCACCACCTGAACACGCTGCAAGACCGCGTTGTACCAACAAAGCAACACACAAAGACTTGTGTGTGTGTGTGTGTCGTGTTCGAAGAACACAAATCGAAAACCCTTGGGGTTTTTGGGTTTCGGCCGAAAGAGAGGGAGGAGGGAAGGAGGTGTCTAGGGTTCTTTTTGTGTTGTAATGTGTAACCTAAAACCCTAACCTTAGTCCCTTATTTATAAGGGATTAAGTTACCATTAGGTCCTTGGAGTTTAATTATGATTAATCTCATAATTAAACTTCCTATTGTCACTTTAAACCCTTGGACTTTTACTAGTTAATTAATTAACTATTAATTAACTGTCCGTTAAATATTTAACTTAATATTTAACTTTCCTCTTAAATAATAATTAACTTATTATTATTTATTCTCTTCTTTATAATTAACTTAAGTAGTTAATTATTACACACAACTTACTTTATTCGCTTGTCCATTATTGGGTGTGTAGTGGTGTGACCCTTTAGTGCGTTATAACATTGGACACGGTGACACGTGTACTTATCTGTGCACATAAATTCTTCAGACTCCCACTTGTGCAAGTTAAGTATCACTTACTGATCATCGTTGGCCTAAAGCGGTCCCTAGCCAGACATTTAGGATAACCACGTTATAAGAACTCTTACATCCAGAGATAATATTCGTAAAATGAATAAAACTAACAGATTTTCCTTTCGCATCATGATATTTCTTAATTTGAATAATAGACATGGAGCAGGGATCTTGTTCTATATACTCGAATTTTCTCGACAATAATTTTGACTTTCTACAGTAACGGATTACCAAATGATCTAATCATTCTCCGAGCGCGGCCACGCATTTCAGTAGTCTTAATCGTCGAGCGGTCATGAAATATCTCTTCTAGTTAAAGAAGGTGCAAATTCCATCTTGACAATTTGCGTTATCTTGCCCACGACTTCCGCTGTCTTAGTCAGGTTCCTTATGATCACCCTTTACGGTGTGACGTTAGATAAATGCTAAAGATCAGAAGTTGTCGCGTCTCAAACCAAATGTCTCAGGTCAGATGACATCTACTCGAAATTACTCATGCTTGGGCTCCATGAAGTAGTCTCGATCTTTTGGTCACGTCTAATGTTTAGCAAACTCTGTAAACATCTATGAATATTTATTTTAACAACACTTGTTTCTCTATTCAATGACTATGAATAGATAAATATTCATAATGGTATTAACTCCTGAATATAGCTCCCACTAAATTCAAGCAACCACAAACATTTAGATACTCAAAACTTTGTGTAACAAGGACAGGTTTAAAACATGTTAAGAATAGAGAACTTGAAAATATTACGTAAAACTTTCTATTTCAATCCCATGAAATGTTATTATATAATGTATTGATTTCAAACATATCTATGAATCTAATCAAAATCACTAGCTACCAATATATAGGTACTGCATGCCTATAGCGTGTGCATGTTTCTCATGCTTTGGTCCAGTTAGTGGTTTTGTCAATGGGTCAGCAACGTTGTCATCCGTTGGTATTTTCTTAATTGTAATATCACCTTCTCTAACATACTCACGTATGATGTGATATTTTCTGCACACATGCCTGGTCTTTTGATGCTCTCTTGGTTCAACATCTTGTGCTATTGTTCCACTATTATCACAGAATATTTCGATGGGTCTAGAGATACTGGCAATAACTCTAAGATCCTCGATAAAATTCTTAAGCCACATGGCTTCCTTTCCAGCATCATTTGCCGCAATATACTCAGCCTCTGTAGTCGAATCTGCTATCGTATCTTGTTTCTGACTCTTCCAAGATATAGCTCATCCGTTTAGTGTGAATACAAATCCTGATTGTAATTTGTAATCATCTCTGTCGGTTTGGAAGCTTGCATCTGTGTAACCTGTTACACGCAATTCTTCCATTGAACCTCCAAAGAGCAAGAACATTTCTTTCGTCCTTCTCAAATACTTGAGAATGTTCTTGACAGCCACGCAATGGACCTCACAAGGGTTCTTTTGATATCTGCTCGTAAGACTTATGGAGTAAGCATTATCGGGCCTAGTACATAACATGGCATACATGATTGATCCAATTGCCGAAGCATATGGTACTAAACTCATCCTAGCTATTTCCTTAATAGATGTAGGACTTTGAGCTTTGCTCAGTGTAATGCCATGTGTCATTGGAATGAGCATCTCTTGGAATCACTCATACTGAATCTCTTCAGTACTTTGTCAATGTATGTACTTTGACTAAGTCCAATAAGCCACCTAGATCTATCTCTGTAGATCTTTATACCCAGTATAAATGCGGCTTCTCCCAAGTCTTTCATCTGGAAACATTTACCTAACCAGGATTTTACTCCTTGTAATGCTGGTATATCGTTTCCTATGAGCAGTATGTCATCAACATACAAGACTAGGAAGATTACTATGCTCCCACTGAATTTTGTGTACACACACGCCTCGAACTCACTCTTGACAAAACCAAATTCTTTGATTATTTTGTCAAAGTGTAAGTTCCAACTTCTAGATGCTTGCTTCAATCCATAAATGGATTTTAGCAATTTGCATACTTTATCAGGATTCTTAGGATCAGTAAAACCATCCGGTTGTATCATGAATACGTCCTCATTCAACTCCCCGTTAAGGAAGGCGGTTTTAACATCCATTTGCCATATCTCATAGTCGTAATATGCTGATATGGCGATAAGAATTCTAATAGACTTAAGCATGGCGACTGGCGAGTAGGTTTCAGAATATTCCACACCATGTGTTTGCGTGAAACCCTTCGCGACAAGTCGTTCTTTGTAAGTATGCACTTTCCCATCCATGTCAGTTTTCTTCTTGAAAACCCACTTGCATCACATAGCACGTGACTGTGGTGGCAAGTCTGATAACACCCAAACTTGGTTGTCATACATGGATTGCATCTCTGCTTTCATAGCCTCGAGCCATCTTTCAGACTCAACGCCATCAGCAGCCTCGCTGTAGGTCAATGGTTCTAGTAGACTTCCATCATCTTCATCGATCATGAATCCAAGATACCTAACTGGTTCTTGGCGTGGTCTACTGGACCTACGAGGGTTGCGTGTTTCTTCTTCCTCAACCGGTGGGTCTAGTTGGGGATCAACAATTCTTTGTTGAACTACTGGTTCGACTGAAGTCGTAGGTGGATCTTCGTTCTCTTCAATTTCTTGAGGTTCTATTTCTTTCCTTGAAGTTTCAGTTCCTAGAAACTTCTCTTCCAAGAAAACACCTTTCCGAGCAACAAAAACTTTGTTGTCTTCTTGATGATAGAAATAATATCCTAAGGTTTCCCTTGGATATCCAACGAAGATGCACTTATCTGACTTGGGGTTTAGTTTGTCTGTGAAGTTACGTCTAACGTATGCTTGACAACCCCAAATCTTGAGAAAAGACAGTTTTGGTTTTCTCCCCGTCCAGTGCTCGAACGGAGTCTCTGAAGGATTTATGTGCACAGTTAGTCAACCTATGATGATACATCCATGCCTACGAAACACTTAAGGGTCACACCGGTGAGTGCATGTAATACGAGTAAGATATGTAATGATACTTGGAAGAGGATTGATTCATAATAAGTCATTTATGAATCAAGTTAAGTATTAAGTCAAGTTTGACTTATTACTAGATTAGTTTATCTAACTAATTAATACAAGTATTTGTACATTTACTAGTTAAGTAAATATACAATGTGTTAATTATAAATTATCCATAATATGATTTAAAGCAATTAAATCATATGGTATTGGATAATATTATTGTTTAGATTATATAAAGTTTATTATATAATCAATTATTAAAAGTATAAATACAAGAATATATTTCGTGTATATGGGTACCGAAATATTAAGTGTATAATACTAGACATTTAATAATTAAGTGTAACAATAATAACTAGATAAACTACAAGGGTTTAATGTGTAAAAGATAAGTTTAATTAAGAGATTGATCTTAATTAAACTAGAAGGGCCCTAAGTGAAAGTCCTTCTATTATAAATAGAAGGCTTGGGGTTCCCTTATTGGGTTACACCTTGAAAGCCGAAAACCCTAGCCCCTCGCTTTCTAGTTTCGGCCGAACCCTAGAACAAGACACAAGCTTTGTGTTCTTCGTTCTTCGTGTTCTTCGTTCGTTCTTCGCATTCTTCAAGTCTTGAAGATTCGAAGATCATTACAAGGATCAACTAGAAGATCACTCGATTTGTTCATCATCAGTGGATCTATCTTAAGCAAACAACAAGGTATGTTTTGAGAAAACCTTTTCTCCCTTCTCCCTTCTTGGACGATTTCAACCAAAGAACCCTAGGGTTCTTTGGTGATGGTCGACCGAAACACACAAGCATTGTGTGTGTTCGGGTTTTCGTACAAGGTTTCTTCCATTGTTAATTTAATTTAGATATCCAAGATCCCAATCCTTTAGGGTTTAAGGATTAGGTTTAATCTCAGTTCCGCTTTTAGGGATTAAATCAGCTAGTTGGTTTTACCCGGTCAAGAACAAGTTCATGTTCTTGTCAGTATGGTTCGAACCAAGTGACTAGGAGGTTGACCCATGTGGTCAATCAGTGTTAATGAAACCCTTCAGTGGTATCAGAGCGGTGGTTTAGAGATCTAAACTAGATTAACAAAGTTTGTTTGTTTATTTTTTTTTATTAAAGTTTTTTTTATTGTTCCATCTTCTTCTTCTTCTTCTTAAATTTCGAAATAGGGTAAGAACCCTAGGACCAAGCATGTTAAACTAGTTAAGTTTAATTGGTCAAAAGGATTCTAGAAAAACCTTAGAAATTTCGTGTAAGGGTAAAAAGAACTCTAGGATCAAGAACATTAAACTAGTTTAGTTTAATTGATCAAAAGACTTCTTTTCATTAACCCTAGTGTATTTCGAAAAATCTAGAACCTTAGGATCAAGATTGTCAAAAATCTTGATCAAAAGGATTCTTTCCTTAATTGTTTGATCTTCCAAATATATGATCAAGTATGTTAAACCAAGATTTGGTTTAATTGATCAAAAATGATTCTTTCCTTTTTCTTAAGATTTCGAGATCAAGGGGTTTCTTGGACACCAAGTTTGTTAAACTAGCCTAGTTTAATTGGTGGAAAAGTTTCCTAGACTTTAAGGATTTTTCCGAAAAACCCTAGATGTAATCTAGAACCCTAGAACATTAAACTAGTTTAAGTTTAATGATTTAAAAGAATTAATTAGGTTAATAATCTAAAACCTAGATAATTAAACAAGTTTATGTTTAATAGGTTTAATTATTATTTTAGTAGATTTATTGAGACTAGTTCTTTAAACCTAGAAATCTAGACAAAGTTTATTGTATATAAGGTTTAAATTAAAAAGTTTAAATAAATCTATTAGGGTTATAATCTATCCTAGAGTTTAAACAAAGTTTATTGTTTAAATAGGATTGATTAGAATTAATATTTTTATAAATAATGTCTTTGATCAATAAAGTCAAAACCATATTTTTGATTGATCAAAAACAAGATTAGGGTTAGACTAATTAATGAGAATTAAAAGAAGTGTTAATTTTAGAAATTAACAAGATGTATTTATTTATTTATGTATTATATTTCGAATTTTAAATATTTAAAAGGTAAAATAAATTTTAATAAGTAAAATAGTTTATACGTATTTTAATTAGTTCAAGTTAAAATACACACGTATAAATTAGATGTAATATTCTTATTAGAATGTTACAAGTTTATTTTATAAAAGAAATATATATGTATATAAATTAAATACAAGATTAAATGGAACATTAAAAGATAATGTTATTTTGATCTTTAAAGATATAATAATATAACTAGTCATTGTATAAGTTAATTATATAATTAAAACTAGAAAGTACAAAGTTATGATTTCATTATAACTAGAAATTGTACAAGTTGAGATTATATGATAAACTAGAAATATACAAAGTTATATATATATTATTATTATAAGGTGTATAAAGTTATAAGTTATTATAACTAGATAATTATACAAGTATAATATAAGTATTTTACAAGTCATGTAAGATACTAGATTAATGATCAAAGTTAAAATAACAAGATAACTTTAGAACCTATATTTAACTAGTCCAAGTTAAATGTACGATAGTTTTAAACAAACTAAGAATTATTATATATAGTCTTTATATAATAAGGTTATTAGTTTCACCAAGTATAGACCGGTGATTGTGTTTGCTCAAGTTCCATCATGGTTGTTGGAGCTAGTGGGAGCTACACAATAAAATCACAAAGTTTATAAATGTGTCGTCAAGACATAAGTTTTGGTCGAATCTAGTAAGTCAAAACAAATGTTTAGTTTTATTATTAGACATATGAAAAACTAGATGTGTTAAACTAGATTTATGATTCAAGTTTATGAATCATAAAAGAATTAAAAAGTTTAACATAAGTGTTTAAGTTTTTCAAGAAAGATAAAACAAGTAAGTTTTATTCTAGATAAGGTTTTTCCACAAAACCTAGTAAAACATTTTGTACACCTCATTTTAGGTATACATATAAAGCGCGCAAATTCTTGAAACTATAAGTTTTAAGAAAAAGTTCTTAAGATTTAAAAAGGTGTCTTGTAGATTTCTTGAATCTACAAGTCACGCATTTTAAACAAGGATTAAGATTGGAATAAGGTTTAACAAACCCAAGAAAATCTTAGATCTAAGTACTATCCACCTAATGGAACACCTCACTTGTTAAACGATATTCATATTGTAAGGATAAAGAACCTTAGATATGGATTCAAATAATTGCGAGTGTTAGGGTGCGTAAGGTTCTGTGATAATCGGGAGTCCCGGCGCAGAACATCACATTGTCTTAGATGGTCTGATCTACTTTGGTGATAATCGGGAGTCCCGGCCCAAAAAGTACTTGAGTAGAATAAACATAGTAGACTTTATTACTAACTTAGAAATGTACAATTAGATTGTACAAAGCTGTAATAAGTTATAAGTCTAAAGATTCTGCGACCCATAGGAATCGTGTCAAGTCTTGATACGATCGGTAAGGATGTTACCTACCAGAAATAGCATGTCTCGTCGGGAAGTGCCCAAACCTTGAGGCGAGAATGTGATATATGGATCCTAAGCCTAAAATATTAATTATGGGTTTATAATATATTTTAGAGAATGTTTGTTGATGATTACTAATTAAACTGGGTTTAATTTTTAGACGGCAGCAACAACCAACACGACACATACCAATAATCTCTCACTACGCTTGTTTCTAGAAAAGGACAAATTGACTAGGTCAAAGTTTCTCAATTGGAAGCGTGATCTTCGGATTATGCTTAGGCATGAGAGAAAAGGAAATGTCCTAGAAAGAGCAATGCTAAATGCCCCTGCCACGAATGCTAGAGATGAACCAGGACAAGCATATTACGCTTGTAGAGTGTTCAACTCTTGCAAAATGGTTAAGGGATCATCAGTAAGTGCTCACGTCATGAAAATGAAAGAGCACATGGATCATCTTGAATGACTAGGACACCCAGTACCGTTGCAGTTAACAACAATAATGATACTCAACTCGTTGTTAGATGACTATAAGTCTTATGTAGTCAACTACAACATGCATAATATGGAGCAATCCATTGATGAGCTACGTTCCATGCTCAAGACTAATGAGTTGAGTTTGGGGACCAAGTTTAAGAATGATCTCATAGTAATTGATGATGGTAGTGAAAAGAGAAAGAGGCGCAGTGGAAAGGGAAAGGGTAAAACCGATCTCAGCCAAGACGTGCCCAAGGGTAATGGAGTCAAACAAAGGGTCAAGAAGGTGAAGCCAAACAAGGCAAGGACCGAGAAACGGTATCTTGGTTGTGGCAAGGGTCAAAGGGTAGGAGGCAGTGCAAGCTCCTTAGTTGACTTGACTAACTTCTAGATATTCACTTTAACATACTTGTAAAGTTTATTACGAGTAACTCAACTTTTGCAATCGTTTATTGCAAGAGATGAAGGAAAGTGAAGATGGCCATCATGAGATAGTGATGATCCCACGAGCACCAAGTTTTTTATAATTCAGTATTTTATGGATTCAGTAAAACAATTTCAATTTTGTTGGATAATTTTTATTTTATGTTAAAACAAGTTTTTCTTTGGTTTTAATAAGAATCCATGGTTGAATTATATTATGTGTGTGCATGTGTGATAATTACACTAGTCAAGGTTTTATGACTAGGTTGTAAGTCAAGTTTTGATTTACTTTATATTTCATGTTTTATGATTATTTGATTGTTGTATGAGTAATGTTTTAGAAGCTCAATACTTAGATACTAGAAATTAGAAGTTTTTCTTCTAAAGTATTTAAGAGATTTTAAGAAAAGCATAAGGTTCAAAAGTTATTGAACCTAGTTGAAACATCTTAAGTAATGGTTACTTATGATAGTAGGTTTCAAGGTGTTAGTATTAATATAGTATGATTATATTGGATATAATCAAGACGGACTTTAAAGAGTATTATTACAAGTCTTTTACACTTGTAATAAAGGAATTTAATGAGGTCATAGTTCCTTAATATGAATGATTGGATATTCGCAAAATCCAAGTGAAATGACTTAGACATTAAATGAACTCTTAAAAGAGACAAACTATATTAAAGTATTTAAGAATTAAAAGGTATTGTTGCAAGTCTTTTATACTTGTAACAAATACAATATTTAATTAAGTCATAATTCCCTAATAGGAATAATGGATATTTGAAAAATCCAAGAAATGACTTTGGTATTAAATAAGATTCTTAAAAGATACTAATACACTTAAGAATTGGAAGTATCATTTCAAGTGTCTTATACTTGTTAGATACAGTAGTCAATGAGAGTCATGATTCCCTTATCAGGAATGTTGGATATTCGCAAATCCAAAGGATGACTTTAATAATTGATTAATTCTTAAAGGATTAAACTATAAGTTTTGACTAGGTCAAAAGTAGTAGTTCAAGTAATGCTTATTTTCCATAAAGTTTAGTGGGAGCTATAACTAACATATTCATTAGAGGTACTAGTGAATATAGTAAAGTTAGTTAGGACATTAACAACAAGGAGTTACCAAGTCGTTAGCCAACGAGTTAAGAGAAATAAATGATCATTGATTAGATTATTGCAAACCTAATAGCGTGATCACAAGTCTTGTGATTAATTATAATAGGATGTTCACATTCCAGTGAACAAGTTAATCATTTAAGGAAATTTCTTTAACTAGTAAGAATTTCTACAAATCAAGTAGCTAAAAGAGATTTAGTTACAAGGCAAGTTTTATAGATTCATGAAACTGAAGGAGTAATTTTCCAATCCTCCTATGTTTACCGAATCGTATAAAAAGGCAAGACTAGAATATGTTCTAAATGTTGCAAGAACAATATCTAGCAAAGACAAAAGTAATAGTATTCGTAAATACTCGTCTTATGTCTTTAGTTTAACAGAAATGACTAATTGTAATTAGTGATAAAAGTTACAATTAAGGAGTCATTAAGCAATCAACACAAACGCAAAGAATAAGTAATGATCCAGTAATAATTCAGTATCTATGTCCAGTAAGGAATAATACATGAGTTAGTATCATTGTTATTCAGAATTTGTATGTTTTACAACATTCATGAATAAAAGTCTATTTATTCAAAAAGGTATAAATCCGTGACTACTCTTCTTGGTGGGAACCTCGATTGGACATTAACGTCATCGCTGTATTTGGTGGTAGATTCGAAGTTCTTCGAAGATAGCTACACAAGTTTTGTGTAAACCAAATATCGATGATATTCTGTTGGAGCTCGACGAATATTGGATTGACCGCCATGATAATACTTCGTGGTTAAAAAATTCAAAAGTATTATTCACTAGGATTGTCCTTAAGCCTGAGGTATTTGGTTTGGGATACATTGACTAATGTGCTTTGGTTCGTCTTAGACAATTCTGAAATATGGTTGTCATACGAGGCTTTACTGGGTACAAAGGAATTTGTATTTTGAATCGAAATATAACAAGATGGTAATTGCACCTCCTTCCTAGGAGAGATATTTATAGGTCATTTGACATGATGATAACTGGAAAGTGCATGGCCATGCCCAAACGAACTGATTTGTTCTTTGTCGTTTATGACAACAGTTTGAATCAAGAAGTCATTTAAATGATTTCGAATACAGGAGTTGATATTTTCTACCATGCCCGTATTCGTTATCACAAATATCGTGCTGCAAGGGGTGAACCTAACATAGTTGCCCAAGAAGTAGAGACAAAGTGTTCTTTACTAGGAGAGGCTATTAAAGAGTTTTTCAAGAAACTATACCTGGGTTACGTAAGCTGTTTTTATGGGGTTGGTTACCTACATGCCCATCTAGAAGGCCACTATAGCTCGTGTCATTAAGACAAAGGTTACAAACTTGCACAAGTGGGAGTCTGAAGGATTTATGTGCACAGTTAGTCAACCTATGATGATACGTCCATGCCTACGAAACACTTAAGGGTCACACCGGTGAGTGCATGTAATATGAGTAAGATATGTAATGATACTTGGAAGAGGATTGATTCATAATAAGTCATTTATGAATCAAGTTAAGTATTAAGTCAAGTTTGACTTATTACTAGATTAGTTTATCTAACTAATTAATACAAGTATTTATACATTTACTAGTTGAGTAAATATACAATGTGTTAATTAAAGATTATTCATAATATGATTTAAAGCAATTAAATCATATGGTGTTGGATAATATTATTGTTTAGATTATATAAAGTTTATTATATAATCAATTATTAAAAGTATAAATACAAGAATATATTTCGTGTATATGGGTACCGAAATATTAAGTGTATAATACTAGACATTTAATAATTAAGTGTAACAATAATAACTAGATAAACTACAAGAGTTTAATATGTAAAAGATAAGTTTAATTAAGAGATTGATCTTGATTAAACTAGAATGGCCCTAAGTGAAAGTCCTTCTATTATAAATAGAAGGCTTGGGGTTCCCTTATTGGGTTACACCTTGAAAGCCGAAAACACTAGCCCCTCTCTCTAGTTTCGGCCGAACCCTAGAACAAGACACAAGCTTTGTGTTCTTCGTTCTTTGTGTTCTTCGTTCGTTCTTCGCATTCTTCAAGTCTTGAAGATTCGAAGATCATTACAAGGATCAACTAGAAGATCACTTGATTTGTTCATCATCAGTGGATCTATCTTAAGCAAACAACAAGGTATGTTTTGAGAAAACCTTTTCTCCCTTCTCCCTTCTTGGACGATTTCGACCAAAGAACCCTAGGGTTCTTTGGTGATTGTCGACCGAAACACACAAGCATTGTGTGGGTTCGGGTTTTCGTACAAGGTTTTTTCCATTGTTAATCTAATCTAGATTTCCAAGATCTCAATCCTTTAGGGTTTAAGGATTAGGTTTAATCTCAGTTCCGCTTTTAGGGATTAAATCAGCTAGTTGGTTTTAACCGGTCAAGAACAAGTTCATGTTCTTGGTCAGTATGGTTCGAACCAAGTGACTAGGAGGTTGACCCATGTGGTCAATCAGTGTTAATGAAACCCTTCAGTCTCTTCTACAGACTTGGTCAGAACCCTATTCAGTGTAAATGCTGCAGTCTCGAGTGCATGTCCCCAAAATGATAGTGGTAGTGGGGCGCGACACATCATTAAACGTACCATGTCTAACAAGTTGCGATTTCTGCTTTATGATACACCATTCATCTGAGGTGTATACAGAGGTGTGAGTTGTGAAACAATCCCACATTCTTTCAAATGATTGTCGAACTCTTGGCTCAAATATTCGCCTCCTCGGTCCGACCGAATTGACTTTATTTTCTTGCCCACTTGGTTTTCTACTTCCCTCTGATATTCTTTTAACTTGTCAAAGCTTTCAGACTTTAGTCTCATAAGAAAGACATAACCATACCTAATGAAGTCGTCAGTAAAGTTAATGAAGTAGCGGTATCCACCTCTGGCTTCTGGAGTGAAGGGTCCACACACGTCACTGTGTATAATCCCTAACAACTCGCCTGCCCTTTCATTGTAGTGATTGAAAGGGTCTTTTGTCATTTTGCCAGATAAACATGATTCGCATATGGCATATGATTCCAAATCAAATGGTTCTAGAACTCCATCATCGTGGAGCTTCTTAATGCGAGTCTCGTTGATATGACCTAAACGACAATGCTAAAGATAAGTTTGTTTCAAGTTACTCTTGGATCTTTAACTTATATGATAAACATCTCATTCTATGTTATTTAGATTTAAGGTGTATAGACCATTATGAGAGTTTGCTTTAAAATATAAAATGTCATCTTTTTAACAAGAAATCGTTTTTCCATAAAACTCATAATAAAAACCACTGTTTATAAGTAAATCAAACTAAATAATACTTTTAATAAGTCTAGGAACATAATAACAATCTTTAAGTTCCAATACTCTTCCTGAAGGCAACTTGAGAAGATATGTTCCTACGGCTTCGGCTCCAACCTTGGAACCTTCGCCTACTCGTAGTTCAACATCCCCTCGTCCCAACCTCCCGTTCTTCTTAAATCCCTGCAAGTGATTGCAAATGTGATGACCAAATCCGGTATCCAATACCCAGGATTCACTAGAAGTAACGAGACAATCAATCATAAAGATACCTGAATCACTGAAAAAATCAGTGTCCAACAGTCCCACATCGGACGTGTGCTCGCAAATATCCTTGCTGCCACAAGTTGGGCAACACAAATCAGCAAAGTTTTTCAACCAATCATCGAAATCATCCTGCTGAATCTCAGGGAGAGATTCTTCCTTTAGCCTTTGAACATCGTGTATACACAAGAGATTCTCGTGTAGACCTGCGACAGTCAAATCAAAATTCCCAACTAAACGTACTACCTTATCCTGATAGTATTGAATGAGAGATCCAAACAAGAACAAGACTTGTTCTTGCTGGTTTGATGTGCCAGTAACCAGTGAGAGACAATCTAGTAACCTTCTTATGTTAATATGATGGTCACTCAATGGTTGATCATCCTTCATGTTTGACGAAAAGATTTCTTGCAAAATGAACTGCTTACTTTCTTCAGTACTATCTTTAAACGTCTCCTCAAGATACTGGACAAACTCATAACATGGTTTCTTACGTAGATTATCAGTAAGCTCTGATTATGAAGTAAGAATAAGAATCGACATAACTTGTGATTCATCTGCCAGATACTGATAATAAGCGTCAAGCTCATCATCCTGGGCATCTTGCCCTGGTTGTCCCTTGGGCACCTCGTCTATCACGTACAGTAGATTCTGTGCTTTTAGGTAACTCCTAAAATTCACTTTCCAAACTTTGTAGTTCGGACCAGTAAGCTTCCATTTTCCAGTGATGAGCCTTCGCGATTCAATTAGTGAGTAAAACGAAATTTCTGACAATACAGACATCTATAAGAAAAATAACAAATGGTTAGTATGATTAGAAAAATAAATAGCTTCTAACATTATTACCTTTTAAGAATAATAGTTAGACTAGGATTCATATTTCATGCCCTCTAATGCAAGGTTTGGGCACTTCCCATTAAAGCCACGCTATTTCTGGTAGGTATAGCCATACCGATCGTCTCTTGAACTAGAAACGATTCCTAGATGTTCGGGATATCAAGTTGAACAACAAACTTGTACATGTTTTAATCCCTCTAGTGCATTTTGGGCCGGGACTCCCGATTATCACCAAAATAGATCGTACCACCTAAGACAGTGCGATGCCTTGCGCCGGGACTCCCGATTATCACAAGACCCTATGCACCCAACACTCGCAATGATTTGAATCCACATCTAAGGTTCTTTCTCCTTACAATGTGAGTATCGTTGAACAAGTGAGGTGTTCCATTAGGTGGGTTGCACTCTGATCTAAGATTTTCTAAAAAGGATTTTCCTTTGTTCGAAAAACGTTAGCCAGTTTTTAATCTTTTAAAATAACTTGGTTTTATAAACTAACTGTTTACAAATCCCACTTTTTAATTTGTCTTTATAAACTTGGTTTATAAACAAACTGTTTACTTTACCATTATTAATTTTAAACTTGGTTTTTTAAATAAACTGTTTATAATCACCATCTTAGTGGGTGTTTGGGGTTGCGTTTTCAAGCAACTTATTTGCTTAATACGTTTTCAAAACGGAGAAAAGGAATTTGTAGTGTTTGGCAATACAAAAATGATAATCACTTATCTACTTATTTGGGGTATGAAAACGCCATTTTGCAAAAGCATGTGGGTTCATGCTTTTTGAAAACGTGATTATGCCTTAACTACAAATTTACCAAACTAGCCTCTAGTTTCTTTTTAAAGAGAGAGCATGTGTGATGTGTCAGATTACCATTATGTTTTATTTGGACATTTTTGTAATTTTACATATTAAAGCATTAGATAATGTTAATTGCCAAACACTCGAAAAATTGATTATCTGATTATTGTGATATTAAACCACATAATCAAATCCAAACACTATGTTTCAGAATCATATTTTGAAACAGTTGATTATTTGATTATCCGTTTTCAAAACGAATAATCTATTTTACATAATAAATCCCAAACACACAGTTATTAATTTATACCTTGGTTTTCTAAACAAACTGTTTATAATTACCATCTTATAATTAAATATTGGTTTTCTAAACAAACTGTATATAATCACCATCTTATTATTTCATATAAAGTAAATTAAATAAATAAAATAAATATATGCAATTATTTAAAATTGCTATGTCATAACCCCAAAGACTTAGTTTTGTGTTTTTGTAAATTAAAAAAAATATTAATTTCAGAAAATTATATAAAAATCAAAATATTTAAATAAAAGACAATGTCATGACTTTTGGGTTATGTCATACTTATTAAATAAATAAACTGATAATTTAAATTACCAAACTAATAATTATTAAATTACCCATAAACTTGTTTCTTATTTCCCCCTTAATTTCATAATTGACTTGATTTTAATAAACTATTAAAATCATTAGGTTTAATATTTTTATTATCTTTTATTATTAATTAAATAATATAGAAAAAAATGTAATCTAGTCAAGATCCATGTAAATCTATCCCTTTGATTTAATGCTTGATATTTAATCATAAATCAAAAATATTCACATAGATTGACTTACCATATAAAAGAATATACATAAAATATTGTAGATTCTTTATTCCCGATTTAGATTACATAAAATCTTTTACCCAAAATACGATAACTTGGTCACCAAGAAACCTTCACCCAACCAAAAACTCGGTGGGTTCGGTTTCGGCCGACCACTCGGTCGTCGAACCGAGCCCCAACCGAGTCTCGATTGGTTCGGTTTCGACTCCCGTTTTAATTTTTTATTTTTTACAATTAATTAATAATAATAACATTTTTTCTTTTGTCTAAAAATCCTATTTGATCCAATTTTTCATAAACTTGAACAACTTTTCTTGGATCAAATATTCTAGGGTTTTCTTACTAAACAAAAGAAACCTAATTTCTTTTATCTTGAAACCTATTCAATCCAATTGTTCATAAACTTAAACAATGTTCTTGGATCAAACTTACTAGGTTTCTTTCTAAGATAAAAAAAACTTGATAATATATATATATTACGAAATTTCGAAAAGAAAAAAAAAAGAGAGGAAAAAGGAAACTTAATTTCTTTTTATCTAGAACCCTATTCAATCCAATTGTTCATAAACTTGAACAATTTTCTTGGATAAAATTTCCTAGGGTTGTTTTTGCTAAACTTGAATCCCACTAAACAATGAGATTAGTAGGAAGCTCTGATACCACTGTAGGTAAACCTTGTAGGATTCACATGGCAGAACTTGAATCCCACTAAACAATGAGATCACAAGAAGAAAGAGATGATGAACATTACCTTTAGATTGCTAAAGAAGTGATCCACCTCTACTGCACCACCTGAACACGCTACAAGACCGCGTTGTACCAACAAAGCAACACACAAAGACTTGTGTGTGTGTGTCGTGTTCGAAGAACACAAACCGAAAACCCTTGGGGTTTTTGGGTTTCGGCCGAAAGAGAGGGCGGAGGGAAGGAGGTGTCTAGGGTTCTTTTTGTGTTGTAATGTGTAACCTAAAACCCTAACCTTAGTCCCCTATTTATAAGGGGTTAAGTTACCATTAGGTCCTTGGAGTTTAATCATGATTAATCTCATAATTAAACTTCCTATTGTCACTTTAAACCCTTGGACTTTTACTAGTTAATTAATTAACTATTAATTAATTGTCCGTTAAATATTTAACTTTCCTCTTAAATAATAATTAACTTATTATTATTTATTCTCTTCTTTATAATTAACTTAACTAGTTAATTATTACACACAACTTACTTTATTCGGTTGTCCATTATTGGGTGTGTAGTGGTGTGACCCTTTACTGCCTTATAACATTGGACACGGTGACACGTGTACTTATCTGTGCACATAAATCCTTCATGAGCTTCATCACTTTCCAGAATTTTTGGGTGAGGAGGTAATTCACATTCATCTACCTCTTCCCAATTAACATCATCATCAAAATCTGGAACTATAACTTGTGTTGTTGCTGGTGTTGTGGTTACTACTGGTGAATCAGTAGTAACTGGTACTTTGGTTGTTGGTGTTACTGACTCAGTAGTAACCAATTGTAGGTTTGAGGAGTCTGCTACTGGAGTGATTTCATCTGTAGTTGCTACTGGTGTATCATCAGTAGTAACTTGAACATTTGTGGTTGCTTCTGAAGGAGTTATTACTGATGTTGCTTCTTTTGCTTCTTCTTCAATTGGATCAGTAATAATTACTTCAGTTGGTTCAAGTGCTTCAGTATTATTTGAAGGAGGTATGGGATCTGCTGTTGGGGATTGGTGTGCAGATACAAATACATCTTCTGTCATACTCCTAACTCCTCTATCAAAGTCTTCATCACTTTAACATGTTTCACCATGAGCTTCTTTGAGATTCAAGAGGGAGGCTGCTGCTGCTGCAATTGAAGTGTCAATCATTCCTTGAATTTGATCTTTCTCCCCCTTAGTGATCTCAACCTGTTGTGCATCACTACCATCAATCTTCTTCTTCAATTTCCTTATTATGGATGATTGTTTTTAAAGTCTGTATTCAAATCTTTTCATCCTTCTGTTCATAACATTGATGTAGTGCTTCATGTAGCTCATGGTTCTTCCTTGATTATTCATTAAAATTTGGCAATTTTGTACAGTGGTTTCAAGGTTTTCCATCCTATCCGTTAATTCAGTGTGTTGCATACTACCCTCAGTCCTTCTAGGAACATCCTCGGGTTGGTTTGGTATATTAGCTTTAAGGGTTTCCATCCTTTCCATCAGTTCAGTTGTTTTCATTCTTCCCTCATCACTGCTTGGTGATTCGTTGGGAGTTTTAGATACTCTCTTCTTCCTAGAAGAAGCAGTTGTATCTCCCCTTATGGTTTCTTGGCACCAGGGTTCTTTAAGTGCTTCCTCAAAGGATGAGTCATCACTTAAAGTTGCCGAGGTCTGGGTCCTAATGATGTTCTCACTAGCCTGTGCACCAATCTTTAGTGCATCAGTAGTGAGAGCCCTTTCCTCATGCCCTCGCTCCTCCTTGGAGGACAACTCTTGCAGTCTGGGGTCTGACTCAAGGGGTCCCCTGGTGTCCTTTTTGGAAGATCTCTTCCTTTTATATTTTGAGGATATAATTTGGCTTTTAGGTAGGTTGACCAAAGAGTGAAGAGTAACACTCTGAGGTTCTATATCATGTACCTGGGACACATTCAGGACATCTTGAGGTGAGGTTGTTTGAGTGGCTAGGGGTTCTGTTTGGGCTGCAATATTTAGTTATGGAGTGGGTTGGGGTTCAAGAGGGTGGCTTGAACCTTCCCCTAAAGTTGGTTGATCATGGATCATATTGGGAAACAAAGGAGTAACCCTTCCTGAAAATTTAAATAGCCTTCTCATGTTTGAAAAAACCTTTTTGTTGAGAGAAGGTGCAGTGTAAATTTCTTTTGTTTTAGTGAGATCTGGGATCTCACAGTTTAAAATATGTGCAAGGAATCTTGGATACATTAAAAATTTAGAAGATGATAGGTTTCCAATCATAGCATCAAAAATCATTTTTGAATAATTGAACACTTGGTCTGTGCTCAAACAAACAACAACAGATGCTATTGATCTGTTGAATTCATTCCAAGTGCTCTCTTTAGGAGAGATGCAGTGTTGAATAGTATGAACTAAAAATTTCCATTGGGGAGAAAGAAGCCCTTTTTGAAAAGTGACAATGTTTTGCTTTCCTTCATACCCCATTTTTATTAAATTTTCAACAAGCTCCTCCTTAGAAAGTAGAGATATACATGTGTCATCATGAAGTTGTAGATGTTGCCTGATAGATTGTTCTGTTATGAAGATTATTTTTCCATCTACTGTTGACTTGATTTTTGTTGTGTCCCCTTCTTTGATGTGTTCTGCAGTTTCCCAAAATTGAACTATATGTCTCTCATAAATTGTAGGTATGATTGTGAGAGCATATTTGATTGATGAATGTTTGAGAAACATCACAATCTCCCTAAAATCTTTAGTTCCATCTGGGTTCTTTAAGAAAGCAATCATTTTGTGGAATTCACAATATTGTAGATCTGTTTGAACAACGACTGGTTTAATCATTGCCATTTTCAGTTGATTTGTAATTTGGGATTGAGAGTTTTAATTGTAAGTGTGTTCTTTTGAAAGTTTATGATTTGATTGAGGTTGTTACTGGTTTTGAGGGTTTTAATCAAGATTGCCGACTTAAGGGTTTATCGTGGGTTTTAGAATATCGAGGTTTGGATAATGTTCGATTAACCGACTTCTGTTATTTATAATTTTCGAATTTAACCTGTAAAAAGTCATAAACGTCCTTCGAATCATAGCATAACGGCTATTTTCATGGGGTTAGTTTAGTCAATCTATCGAATTTTAGAGTAAACTGCCGATCAGTAGTAACTAAGTACCAGTAGTATGAAACGTCAGTAGTAACTGAGATTTAATACTTTCAGATGACTGATCAGTAGTAACTATTAAATACAATCAGTACTAAGTGCATAACCAGTAGTAAAATTATAATGACTTAAGTAATATTATACAAAACTTTACATGTGAGATTTTTGTAAATTTAATTTATAAAAATCATTCCAATACTGTTAACTAAATAGCTAAATCTTCCTACATCAAATGCCTTTGTAAAAAGATCTACTAACTGATTATCAGTATGAATTTTAACAACTTTAATTAATTTCTTTTCATTGCAATCTCTTATAAAATGAAATCTGATTTCAATATGTTTTGTTTTTGAATGTTTTACTGGATTATTCACAATACTAATTGCACTTTGATTATCTATAAATATAGGAGTTTTAAGGATAGAGATACCAAAGTCCATGAGTTGATTTTGAATCCACAGTACTTGAGCATAACATGCAGATGCAGCTACATACTCTGCTTCTGCAGAAGATGTTGAGACATTTGTTTGCTTCTTGCATTGCCATGACACAAGTATTGATCCAAAGAATTGACATCCACCAGTTGTTGACTTTCTATCCAAGCATTCTCCACCATAATCACTGTCTGTATATGCTGTAAGTTCAAAAGGTGAGTCATGTGGATACCAAAGACCTAGTAATGGTTTCCCTTTCAAGTATCTAAAGATTCTTTTGACTGCTTGCAAATGTAGTTCCTTTGATTTTGCTTGATACCTGGCACACACACAAACACTATACATAATATCAGGTCTAGATGCAATTAAATACATTAAAGAGCCTATCATTGATCTATATAAGTGTTCATCTACATCCTCCCCCTCAATGTCAGGATGTAGGTGTTTGTGTGTTTCCATAGGAGTGCTTGCACTTTTGCAATCTTTCATTGCAAACTTCTCCAATATGTCTTTGACATATTTTGATTGATTTATCAAAATACCATTTGATTTTTGATTGACTTGGAGTCTAAGAAAAAAGTTCATTGGACTCATGGAGCTCATTTTGAATTTGATCTGCATAAGTTCTTCAAATTCTTTGCACAGTTGATCATTTGTGGATCCAAAGATGATATCATCTACATATATTTGAACAAGTAGGATGTCATCTTTGACCTTCTTTGTGAAGAGAGTCTTGTCAATGGAACCTCTTTGAAATTTGTTCTTTAACAGATATGATGATAGTGTGTCATACCAAGCTCTTGGTGCCTGATGTAGGCCATATAGAGCTTTGTCCAATTTGAACACATAATCATCATGTTCAGGATCTTCAAATCCTGGAGGTTAAAATACATACACTTCTTCTTCAATTTTTCTATATAGGAATGCACTTTTTACATCCATTTGATAGACTTTGAACTTCTTGAATGATGCATATGCTAGGAATATTCTGATTGCTTCAATTCTTGCTACAGGAGCATATACTTCATCATAGTCTATTCCTTCTTCTTGAGTGTATCCTTGAGCTAGAAGTCTTGCTTTATTTTTGATCACTATTCCTCTTTCATCATTCTTATTTCTGAAGATCCATCTGGTTCCAATGGCTCTTTTTCCTTTTGGAAGAGGTACTAGAGTCCAAACAGCTTGTAACTTGAACTGAAGAAGTTCTTCTTGCATTGCTTCAATCCAATTTGAGTCTTTCATAACTTTTTTTTTATCTTTTTAGGTTCATCCTATGATAAGAAGCATGCAAACAGACATTCATTAGAAATTAGACTTATATTGCAAGTATTATTATTTAAGCTGGAATTAAATTTGCTTCTTGTCTGCATATTTGAGTTGACATCACTTAGAACAAGGTCTAAGGGGTGATTCTTTTGAGCTCTTGAGTTGGATTCTTTGTCAACAACTATTTGACTGTTAAGATTTGATTCATTTGATTCAGGGATTTGTGAATCTGTCCAGTTTTCTTCTTGAGTTTCTGAATTTTCTTGATCTTCTTCATTGATATTGTTAACACTAACAAGATCATTGTTGAAATCTTGTGGTTGTGAGTTAATACTGGTATCAGTATCATTTCTTGCAGTATCACCATTTAGGGTCTCTGAGTTCCTACTGGTGTCAGTATTATCATTTGTTTCTTCAGAATTTTGAGTTTCTGAGTTGTTACTGACATTAGTATGGCTTGTATTTTCAGAGTTGTTACAGTCCTCAGTATTAACTGGAGGATCAGTATTAACAATGATATACTGCAATAAATTTTGACTTTCATTAAATGATGATGAACCTTCTTTGGGTGGTTGATTGCTTGAGTCACCTGCATTCAAATTGAAACTGAAATCTAGAGATTTTGTTAGTGAGTCAATATTAAACAACCAATCTGGACCATTTCCTTTTTCATTGATGAGATTTTCATTAAAGGATACATATGCACTTTCTTCAATGATCCTTAGTCTTTTGTTGAATACTCTATAAGCTTTGCTTTGAGTTGAGTATCCTACAAAGATTCCATCATCTGCTTTGCTATCAAACTTACCAATTTGTTCTCTTTGATTAAGATAGTACATGGACAACCAAATGATTTTAAAAAGCTAATTGAAGGTTTTCTTTTATTCAAGAGTTCATATGGTGTCTTAAAGTGTGGCTTGACTATTAATACTCTGTTTTGTACATAACATGCAGTATTGACAGCTTCAGCCCAAAAAGTTATTGGTAGTTTTGAATCTGCAAGCATTGATCTGGCTGCTTCAATGATTGTTCTATTTCTTCTTTCAGCTACACCATTTTGTTGAGGAGTTCTAGGAGAGCTATACTGCCTGTCAATACCTTTGAGATCACAAAAAGAGATTAGATTTTCATTTTTAAATTCTGTGCCATTGTCACATCTAATGGCTTTCACTTTCATATCTCTTGTATTTTCCAGCTTAATAATTAGGTTCTTGATGATTTCACTTGTTTCATCTTTAGTCCTGAGAAAGAACACCCAAGTAAATCTGTAAAAATCATCAGTAATAACTAAGTAGTATTGCTTCTTTCCTATACTCATTACATTTGTATGCCCAAATAAATCCATGTGTAAAAGTTGCAATGGGTTAGAAATAGAATTGATTGATTTGGATTTATGAGAAGTCTTATGTTGTTTACCTTTTAGGCATGCAACACAATGATGATCACACATGAACTGTTTTTGTGGTAAACCAATTACTAAGTTCTTTTTGACCAAATTATTCATGTTTTTAAAGTTTGTGTGACACATCCTTCTATGCCAAAGTTCTGATTCATTTGTGTTTGCCTTGCATATAAAGCAATTGATTTCATTTGGAGAAATGATTTCTCCCCCTATATCCAGGAAATACACACTGTTTCTCCTTGGTGTTCTTAACACAACAAATTTTTCATCTAAAATAAAGTCAGTAGAAAGAATGATGCACTCTGTATCTGTAAAAAGAATATTGTTCTTTTTATCACATACTTGTGAGACACTAACCATATTATATTTAAGTTCAACAACATTAAAGACATTATCAAATGTAATCTTACCATTTGATACTGTACCTTTACCCGTAATACGACCACCTTTAGGATTTTCACCAAATGCAACATAACCACCAACATATTTTTCAAAGTTTCTGAGAATTTGTAGATTCCCAGTCATGTGCCTAGAGCATCCACTATCAATATGCCATGTATTCACCTGGATGTTCTGCACATAAAAAGGTTAAGTTAAATTCTTTTTGGGAACCCAAGCTTGTTTTGTCTTGGGTTCATCTTTCTTAATGAAGAATGTGCTATGAGTGGTTTGTTTAATACTGCTCTTTGGTGTTACTACTGAATTCTTGTTACCTGACCATTTGTTCTGCTTTAATTTGGTTACTACTGATGAGTCAGTAGGAACTTTATGAAAGTATTTTCTGAATTTATCAGTAATATGTTGTAGTTATATCTTACTGCATTGTATCTTGGATACTGATCAGTAGAATATCTTTGATTGTTTCTATTTGTGGTTGTTTTTGCTGAGTAATTATAATAATTTTCAATTTTCTTCTATTTTCAAAATTTTTACTTGTTTTTGGATTACCATGTCTGGTATTTTGAACAAATCTTTTGGCAGTCCTTCCAAATTTTGGAGTGTCAACTTGTGGAGGTTTAGATTGTTGTTTTAAGTTAGATTCTTTTAATTTTTGTTCTTTTAATTTTAATTTGTTTTCCTTAAACTCTTTGAATTCTTTGCAATTGATTGGATTGAAGTGACAATCATTTGCTATATGATTAACTTTATTGCAAATTACACATTTGGGTTTGGTTGATTTTAAGGACTCTGGTCTTCTTTGTTCTTTTAGTTGATTCAAGTTTCTTTGATTTCCCCTTTTTAAAATAGTTGGAATATTATTATAATTATACTTAGGGGATTCTTGACTTTGTGTAGTATAAAAGCTTGTATCAGTTGAGTTAATGGTGTTTTCTTTATCAGATGAATTATTACTTGTGTCAGTTTGGCTTTCTGATTTTAATTCATCTAATATTCATTCTGAGCTAGACTTAAGTGGAGGAATAAAATTGGTTGGGGGTGGAACTGCATGGTATCCAAATCCATGAATTACTTTTTCTGTGGATTGATTGCTAGTTAATTCATCAATTATTTTAGAACTTCTTTCAAATTTCTTAATTGTAAGTTTATTTTGTTCAAGCTCTAATTGATATTCTTCTAACTTAGTGATAGCTTCTTTTAGTTTTAATTTAGAATGCTCTTTAGCATAAGTTGCTTGTAACAATTCTTTTTTAAGTTTGTGATCTGTTATTTGATAAACTTTAATTTGATTTTCTAAGTCAATGACACCATTAAATTCAATTCTTCTCTTTCTGTTTTTAATCAAATCATCATTAATTTCTTTAGTTTCTTTCTCAAGAGTTTTAAATAATTTAATGCATTCAGGAGAACACGGTTTAGGAGTTACCTCAGATTTAGGATCAGAGAAGGCCATGAGAGCTTGATTTTGGGCATGTTCTTCAGCTTGAAAGCTCCAGTCATATCGTTGTCCTTCTTGGGATACTATTGCAGTTGAGTTTGTCCTTTTATCTTTGTTAGGACATTCTCTGGCAAAGTGACCCAGATTGCTGCAGTTATAGCATTTGACTTTGGTTTTGTCAAATCCTGCCCTGTCACCTTTGTTAAAGCTCAAGCTTGATCTACCAGTTCTTTTTAGGAACTTCTTGGTTCTGAAACTGAGCATAGCCATCTGCCATTTGATATCAATCTCTTCAAGATCATCAGGATTGATTTGTTCCAAATCTTCGCTAATTAGTGCAGTATGCACATGACTAGTGAAGAAGGATTCTCTAGCAATGTCTTCTGTTTCCTTTGTCTTTCCAGATGTGGCATCTTGGTTTGTACCTGCAGTGGAAACAAAAGCAGCATTGTTTCAATTTAAAGTAGGAGTTTTCTGACTTACCTCAGATTCAAACACTCTTAGGTCATTGTATAGTTCATCAAGCTCCTTCTCTTCTAAAGCATCACCTTGTCTATATACAACAGTGTACATAGACCATTCTTCACTTAGAGATCTGAGAAACTTCCTATTGACATCATCTCTGTCTGGTTGAACTCCAACTTAATTAAGTTCACCAATAAGTTTATTGAATCTATCAAAAACTTGTGACAGTGATTCATTCTTTTGTCCTTTGAAGTTTTCAAACTCTTGTTTCAGCACGGATTTCATGTTTCTTTTTGTGCTTTTTGTGCCCACAAACCGTTTTTCTGAGGCTTGCCATAGCAGTTTTGCATCATCAAACTCAACAAAAAGATGTTGGTAGTCATTAGGAATTGCAAGCAATAAGGTACTTAAAGCTTTCAGTTCAATTCCTATGTCCTTCCTTTCTTTGTCACACTTGAGTTTGTCAGTTTCAGTTGTTGTTCTGGTTGTGATAATTTGAATGGTCTTATTACCTTCCAACACAACTTCCCACATGGAATAATCAGTAATAAGTATATATTGCTTAATTCTGTTTTTCCACATCCCAAAGTTATTGGGAGTGAGGATGGGAATCTTGTTTGCTTGTGTGCTTTCATTATTATCAGACATGATGAAAACCGTGGTTTTGAAAGTATTGAAAACTTTTTGTAGTTTCTTGATTCGTAGATCTAGAGTACAGAGCTCTGATACCACTTGTCAGGATCGAATAACAAAAATAGTTATTGAACACAATGATCTACTCAACAATAGAAGTTACAGCGGATTAACACTATGTTGATTTAATCAAGAATGATAAACTGTAAGTAATTGTATTAATAATAAGAACACGGAATTATCACAAAAAGCTTCAATGTATATTGATCGAACGAATACAATACACACGTATGTTTACAGTTCATAAGGAACTATATATAATAGTCCTTGAAGCCTAACAATTTACCCTAGTTATTATAGGACTAGATTACAATCGAATTACAAAAGATATTATATTCTAAACTAATTCTACGAAAATCTCGGACACGATCAGCTCCATATATCGACATCAGTAGTAAATGCCATCGTCAGTAGTAAGTATGATCGTCAGTAATAAACTCGAGATCAGTAGTAACTCTATATTCAGCAGTATCTTTGTAATCAGTATCAACTACTTAGCAGTATTAAGTCGTTGATCAGTAGTATCTCTGTACATCAGTATCAAGTAGTTATAGCAGCAATAACTCTTGATCAGTAATATATCCCAACACCGAGCAAACGAAGAGAGACTGAGAGCGGCGATCGTTGCCGGGTTTTCCGTTTGACGCCGGAAAATCGTGTGTCGATGGAAAGCGTTCTGTTCTTTGCTGGAGATGACGACAAAGCTGACCAGAAAACATGCCGGTGAAAATCAAGATGATAGTACATACGTGTATGATTTAAAAGTGAAAAAGTCCAAGTTTATATACCTTCGCCGGAAACAAGTGTTGGTCGCCGGAAAAAGAAGGATAAACGAGTGAAAAGATCTGTGAAATATCGCTGTATTTTTTACGTCTGCTTCTCTCCCGTTAATCTGATGCGTCAGAAAGAAAGAGGCGATAGAGATCGATGGAGTGATTCTTGGTGTATGTTTACGTGGAGGAGCTAGGTGGTGAAGAAGATGATGAAAGGTGGTTGGTTAAGTTTGATTTAATAAGGTGTTAATAACCACGTGATGAACACCGATGTGGTTGTTTTAAGAGATCTTTGAATATTCAGGGAAATCCGTAATGTTAGTTCATGAGGATATAGACGTGCACATGCGGTAACGAGTAGAAGATAAGGATCATAGGCTGAGTTTGTTATAAAGATATGTGTACGTGCGAAATGGATTTGGAAGAGGAGTTGGACTTTTAAACCTTATTTAGTTTATTTATTAATTGTGGGGCACGTGGGATATGATAGTTTTAAAATGAAACTTTTAAATTTATTTAATTATCACATTATTTTAATATTTGGTGTACATACGTGTTTTACTTTCATTAAAATTATAATACGTCACGTATGGTGATTTATGTACAAATTTACGTACATGCTTATTCAGTTGAGTGAAAGTATCATTATTAATTATAAATGCTTATTATCTTGGTTTCGGTTTGTGTTCACGTTTAGTCACCAACTCGCTAAATTATAGTTTAATCGTACCAAAAAAAATAACGTAGACAACTGACACGTCTAAATCATGATGTGCACTAATGACACATTGCATCTTTTTGCTAGACTTAAATGCAACAATCAATGTTATGAATGTATTAAAAACAATGAGTTCATTAAATGTCAGGTTAGGTACTTGATTGTGAGGGTTGTCACACCTTGACCACCTGACCTTTTGGGAACTATAATATATATCTATATATATATATATATATATATATATATATATATATATATATATATATATATATATATATATATATATATATATATATATATATATATATATATATATATATATATATATATATATATATATATATATATATATATATATATATATATATATATAGGGTGCGATTCAGCGCAGAACCGATTTAAGCGACAGAACCACAGAACCATCTTCTAGCCAATCATATCGCAGCATTTAATGTTTTTTTGTTTTTATTTTTATTATACGAAAAGGGTATATGAGTCAAAATACATAAATCGGTTATATATGGAAATACATTAAGTGTGCGCTGGATTCCTTAAAACATGGTATGTCTGTTTTTTCTCATTATCACGGATGTAACATATGGAAATACATTAAATGTAACATATGAAGTTTATGGTAATACATTAAATGTTTATGATAAACCCAAATACATACAATGTTTACACTTTCAATACATACATGTATAACCCAAATACATACAATGTTTACACTTTCAATACATTTATAACCCCAAATACATACAATGTTTACACTTTCAATACATGTATAACCCAAACACATACAATGTTTACACTTTCAATACATACATATATAACCGAAACATACAATGTTTACACTTTCAATCCCTATAACAGATTGTGTTGCTGAGTATAAACTTCACAATCAGCCGCATCAATTGTTTCAGAGATTCAGTTGACGATTTTAAAAACGAACTCAAACAAACTGAATCATCATACCAGTTGTTTCAATTGGTTTCAATGCACAAAATAATAACACAAAAACATCATACCAGTTGTTTCAATTGGTTTCACCCTCATTGTAGTTCACTTTTCTTGACGTCTTTCTCCCACTTTTCCTTACACGTGAAAATATAAGTTGAATACAACTTCATACTTGCTTAAAACTGAAAACCCTAATTCTTGAAGCTTCGATTTCACTCTTCGTCCCTCGTCTGACACCGATAAAAACCCTAATTCGCAACAAATAATTTTGTAGAAAACATCTAGTGTTCAAACAATTTTGTAGAAAACATCTAGTGTTCCTTTTTACTCGAAGCAATCTGGAGGACAGATTGACACTGTACCGGGTATAAACCAGAAGACATCTAGTGTAGAAAACATCTAATGTTCCAAACCGTTTTGATTTACAAGGCTGTTGTGGTAGTAGCTTAACAACATCCAGAATACAACGGACCCTATCAACCACTGTTCCTTCGCTAATTGCTATCAAGTCAAATTAAAAAAAGAATGGTAATAAACTTCATAGGCAAATTAAAACTTAAATGAAATCAAAACAAAACCCATTTTCAGATCTGGAACATCACATACAAATCAAAACTCATATTTTTTTTCAAACAAAATCACAACTCATAGTGATAGATATAAACAAGTATTTTTCCTAATACGAACCTTTTTCCTATATGGGTTGATACATGATGACCTTTCCTTCATCTAAGCAGACTGGAATTAGAAGAACCGCTTCTGCTCCGTCCCGGTTGGGGAGTTCTATGCCGTCACCAAATTCTGAAAGCTCGTCGGATCGAGAGAGAGTGAGACAAGGAGGAATAAGAAGTGGTGTTAGGGCTAATCGACCACATTTTTAGATGCATAACGACTGGTGTATACCCTTAATCATCTTCTCCGGCACATCATGTTAGTTTTAATGAAAGCGGAACGGAAAATCCTAACTTTCACTCTCCTCTAGGTTCCGTCACCTGAAGACGATGGAGCTTTTAGTGGCGGCGGGTGGGCGGCGGCCGGAGAAGGGGGAGCGAGGGTTTACATCGTGTAGAGAAGGAGAGAGAGAGGGAGTAATATGAAATGGAATAAAACTGAAATTGAGAAAGGGGTGGGGGCAGACGGTTTTAACATTTAAGAGTAATTTGAATTTTTCAATTTTTTTAATGCCAATTATACCCTTTTATATATTAATTACTTAAAATATAATTGGTTATATTTACGAAAATGCCACAATTGATCTAAACCGTTAACATTAAAATCTAATGGTCTAGATTTGGTTCTGTGATATATATATATATATATATATATATATATATATATATATATATATATATATATATATATATATATATATATATATATATATATATATATATATATATATATATATATATAGGGTTGAATTAAAATCAGAACCAATTAAGGCTACAAAACCGGAAGAACTCAATCTAAACCATTAATTTTTGAAATGAAATGATCATGAAAGACACATTAATGTATTTGATGAGGGACCCCCAAATATTGGTTTGCATGGATGTCATTCATGCATGTATACATATATGTATATGTTTTCATGTATGTATACGTAAGTGTTATATATACATATATGTATACATCCATGAATGACATCCATGCAAACCAATATTTGGGGGTCCCTCATCAAATACATTAATGTGTCTTCCATGATCATTTCATTTCAAAAATCAATGGTTTAGATTGAGTTCTGCTGGTTCTGTAGCCTTAATTGGTTCTGATTTTAATTCTACACTATATATATATATATATATATATATATATATATATATATATATATATATATATATATATATATATATATATATATATATATATATATATATATTAGGGATCCATAGAAAACTACTACTAATTAAAGAATATAAGGAATAAGTTACAGTCTTTAGATCAGAAATTGAAGGGATCAGATTATAACCATTTAAAATCGCGCGCATAAGCAAATTAGGAGGAATCCGAATGAAAAACATAGGTAGAAGGGTAGAATTGTAAAAAGACAACTGTCTCACCTCACGACTCCTCTTTCTCACGTCTCACTTTTCAAACGAATTAGGGTTTTGGGCGATTTCACAGCGTCGATTTCACAGGCGTTTCAGCATTTCTTCAAATCACGATTTCTCTCAATCGACGACGATTCTGTAAAATCACGATTTCTCTCAATCGACGGCGATTCTCTCAACCGATGTCCGTATTCTCTCAATCGACGGTGATTATGTCTCTGTCGAAGCCATTCACAAAAGGTTTGTTTCAACTTTGAAACGATTCTCTGTCTCTCGGTCAAATAGGGTTTGCATTTTGGGAAGGTGAATCTTGTGTATGCATTTTGGGACGGTCAATGCACTGTGTAATTATCATTGTTTGGTTTAGTCCATACACTTGTGAGCTTAAATAATTCGATTTCATAAATAATTTGTGTTTACTTAATCATCAATGAAACAAACATATATATGTTCAAGTTTAGAATTTGCATACTTACATCATCATTGTTATGAATTTGATGACCAACTATACCAGAAGCTAGCATATCTAGGGTTTCTTTCACAACGTTTTCTTTAATTTCAACATGATTCTCATTGTCTTGATATTGATCATTGTGAGAATTATGATCCCTTAAGTTCTTATGAGAGTTAGATGAATCCCAGTGGCAGTAATCCTAATTTAAAAAGCTAGGACAGTTAAAAAATTATCAAATTTGTGAAAAAATCTAGAATTTATAAAAAAATCTACAAAGAGTAGAAAAATGAATATGAAAGAATATTATATCTATATAACAAAAAAGATATAAAGTAATGCGTTCAATTTAATTCATCCTCAAATAGAAACATAGAAAATCAGTTATAAAGTTGTTCAACTACTGCACGTTTAGTACTAGTTTTATTATGTCAGCATATTATTAGCTTGGTACTAATCGAATCCATATTAGATTGGTACTAAGAAAATAGTTCATGATGTTTGTCCACAAGTTTATCATCTCTCCAAAAGTTTAATTTAGCAAAGGTGACCATGTTACGAGTAGTTCCCCTAACTCCTAGTCGAAAATCCCTCTTTAAACCTACATGTCTTGCATATTTCTGCAAAAAAAAAAAAAAAAAAAAAAAAAAGATTAAAAAAGGGGAGTAATTTAGATCATATAAAGACTTTAAAAAACATCAGCTAAATATCTTAAATATGGCTAATTTACCTCATTTACTGGTACCTCATTGTATCTTATAAATGCATCATGACTGCTAAAATGCATTTGCATTTTCATATGTGTATCTATTAAAAGTTTATTGACACAAAATGCTAATATGCTTCCTAAATTGCAGGTAAAAATAATGTTGTAAATGAGAAAGACGTTCAATTCTTTCATTAACAGATACAAGATGAAACGAAGATCATAAACACGAGATTCTACAAGATGGAAATCGATGCAATATAGGGTTAACGAAGGTAAAAGAAAGAAGACTACTAGAAGTTTTTTATGTGGAAACTAGGTAATTTGTTATGTATAAGTATAAACTAGGTAATTTGTTGGCTTTTGGTAATACGGATTGCTGAATTTAGGTGGTTGGATGTGTTTTTGAGGTTGGTTTATTTTTTTTCAAACTTTTTGTTGGTTGGTTTGTTTGTAATTATATGGAATGATGAATGGTTGTAGAAGTAGTATAGATTGTTATGATTCTTTTTCTTTTTCTTTATTTTTTTTATGATATTCAATACAAGTGCAGGTACACAAAATTTGATCACGTGGTTATGACATGAAAAGGTAAAAGAAAATATAACTGTGAAAAAGATATATGTAATGAAAATGCAAATGCAACTACGAAAATGAAAATGAAAATGCAAATGCAAATGCAACTATCATGATGCCAAACAGTTGGATAAAATTTTAGGGAATGACTAGGTTTAATGAAAACACCAAATCAATGGTAATATTGAAAAGGCAAAATGTAAAACTAGTGTTTGAAACATAACTAGTATTTATAAGTTTACGGAATAACTATATAAAATGAAAGGCGAAATGTAATTGCAAGTATGAAAGTAAAAATGCAACTGCAAGTACGAAAATGCAAATGCAACCTAGTATTTAAAACGGAAACAGAAAAGTTAAAATTCAAATTACATAAAATAAAAATGAAACTGCAGTTATGAAAATATAAATGCAACTGAGTTTTTAAAGCAGAAACATAATGTAAAATAAAAATGCAACTGTTTAAATTCAACTATGAGTATGAAAATGCAAATGCAACTGACATTATTTAAAACCTAATCAGTATTTCAGAAGTCAGAGAATAACTAGATATAATGAAAATGTAAATGCCAAAGTATGTTTAACTACATTTGGTAAGAATATAAAAATAACTAATAAAAAAATAATGTGGCGCTCAAGAAAATCCTGCATCATCATCAGCTTGTTGCGGTCTTTTTCAGTGCATCTTCAACTTTTTTTCATTCCGGACAAGTGTGACTATTATGCGGATCATAGCTTTCACAGTGACCACACTTTCTCCCCTTTTTACCATGGTATTTGTTTTTAAAAAGTTTTAATCTCAAATCTGTAACACCTCAATTTTTAAAACGCTTTTTAAATCATATTTTTAAATAAAAATATTACAAGTCCAACATTCCCAAAATACGGTTTAACAAAAACCAATAAGAGTTTATCAGAGTATTAAAACCGGTGTTACAATGCAATATCATAACCATAGGATAAACGAGAACTACCTACGAGCTCCCGAGCTAATCAACACAAGGCCACTTCTAACGCGACCCTCTATCACTTCAAACATGTACCTGAGTACATAGCCACAAAACAAACGTAGTACGTGAGACAAAATAGTCTCGTGAGATACATGGGTTTTAGACCCCAATAATAATAGTCATTTCATAAATATATAAACACATATATAAGCTACATAAATACCGTCTAGTCACCCTGCTGTGACTCTAGCTACTTTGCTTTCTTAGCAACCATATCTAGTACCTAAACATATAGGTACCAGAAGCTCAATCATATCTAGTACATAAACATATATGTACTAGAAGCACCAACATGTCTAATACATAAACATATATGTATTAGAACCTAACATACCTAGTACCAAACATATGCGTACTAGAAGCACCCGTGTGCTTAGTGTATAAACATATATACACTCGGTGTATAAACATATATACCACCGTCCAGTGACCGGGGGTCCCCCGCGTCACCACCATCTATCTCTTACCGTAACCTAACAGTTATGACAGTCAAAGCCTTCGGCTATCACATCCAACATCAAACAAGTTAGTCATCTAATACTAACGACATATAATTAGTTCATCACAGTGTGAACATACATGTATGGTCCCATGGACCCGATCATAAGCAACCACAGTTACTTCTACATCTATGAACCCTATGAGGTTCATACTTACTTTATACATAAGATACATTTCTTATTTATCGATAACATAATACTTTTATCTGTTCCTTGACTATAATAGACAATTATTATTAGTCACGTCATATTCTTTCTCATATATATTCGTTCTTTACCTTTATTAGTATATCTTACCAATAGGTACTCATTACAATAAAATCATTCCCAATTGCTTTACTAATACATATTTATTAATAAAGGCTCCGTATACATTCTTTTAATCAATTACTTCATTATTATTGTTCATTAACATAGATTCCATAATTACTTGAATCTATCATAATTTACTTCAAATTCATCAATCAAACTATACTCATTCTAGTATCACATTCTACATACTCTCATACATTTTCAATTACTATCTTTATCAAAATATTTGTTAATAAAGACCGATACAATATCATATGTACTTTCAGAACTATTCGCTATGTACCCAGTTTAAAAGTCTCATGTACTCACCTTAGCAAATAAGTGCTCCAACCGTATTCTTTACGTCAGTTTCCTTGCTTCACAATTCGGTCAACCTTCCAAGACCTCACCAAATGCCTAATACAATAATCACAAGATTATCAACATCACATTCTACTACTAATGTGTCCATCTATCTCTAGATAAAACTTATTAACTAATTTCCCTCATTTATGGTGATTTACCAATCCCTAGGTTTAACCAACCCTTAAGATTCTTACAAATCATAATCATGCACCTGTTTCATTTGATAATATACCATCTATTGAGTGTATACAACCTTTATTTAACCATAAATCACCAACCCAAGAACTAGGGTTTCAAACCCATACATCAAAATGCATAGATCTTAAGCTACAAAGATCAAAGAGTGAAGATATACCTTTAATCTTCATCTAGGAGTGAAATCTATCAAAGATTTGAGAAGAAATCAACCAAGATCTGCACTAGAGCTCCAAAAATCGCCAAAGAGGTATCCAGGGTTTGAAAGTAGCACAAATGGCTGAAAACCCGATTTTAATGCTACCAGACCAAAGATCACGACGCGAACAATAGTTCGCGTCGCTAACTATGCGTTTTCCATAATTCGCGATCGCTAAGTCGTCGCTAACTATTTCGCGACCAAATGCCAAACTCCCTGAAGACTGTTCCCGATCGTGATCCAAAGTTCGCGTCGCGAACTCCTTAGGGCAGCAGGGCTGCACTTTTTCATCTTTGTCGCGACCCGGTTTCGCCCATAACTTTCTCATACGGTGTCCAAATGACACGAAACCAATTCCTACGTTCTTTTAACGATTTATCCTTATTTATCATATTTTTACTCAATTTATTTATTTACAAATTTCGGGTCGTTACAAAATCTGCATAGGAATCTGTCTTCTTAGAAGATGACTTTCTTTTTTTTAATTTTCTGAACTTCAATGTTTGTATTGTCATCAACATGCCCACAAACTTCAACATCAATTTCATTTGATAAATGCACGTCATTTGCAACTTTCAAATTGTCCACAGATTTATGATTATTTACATTTTTACCATGCTTAGAACACCTAAAAATCTTAAGGGTAACAACTCTACCATTCCTTAACGAGAGGGCTTTTAGGGTAGATTTAATGGGCTCAAAGCCACCTATAATAGCATACTCTTTATAGAAATTTCAAGCATCGCTTAATGAACCAAATAGCATACCATTAACGGGTCGTTTAGAATTGGGAACATTAGGAACTCAACACTTATCACCAAGAGCAGAAATTTTTTCAAAACCAATTTGAAGAGAAGCTGGAACATGATCAAAATCTGTATATATAAAAAAACAAAATATATTAAAGCTACAAAACAGGGTTATACTTTAGAAACTAAGTACACATGATGAAAATGCAATTGAAAAGTACGAAAATGCAAATGCAGTCACTATCTAATATTTCAGATGAAAATGCAAATTCCAGTCAGCTGTTTAATATTTCAGATGAAAATGTAAATGTAAATTCCAGTTAGCTGTCTAATATTTCCGATGAAAATGCAAATGCAAATTCCAGTCAGTTGTTTATAATTTCAGATGAAAACGCAAATGCAAATGCGAGTATGAAAATGCATATGCAAATGCAAGTATGTTGGAACAAAATCACAGATCAACTTAATACTGATGCTGCAGTTAGTACTGATCATGCTTATTACTGATGAATATTATGCTTAGTACTGATGGGGCAGAATTACTTATTACTGATGAGTTGATACTGGTGAAGTCTATAACTTAGTTACTACTGATCAAGGCATATTGAAGATACTACTGATCATTAGTAGTTACTACTGACGATGTATCTGGACTTACTACTGATCACCTTACTTACTACTGACGTTGCAAACTTACTACTGGTGATTAGTTTTACTACTGATAACGCGTTTATGGAACATATCAAGTCCGAGATCTTAGTAGAGATAGTTATAGAATGTAATTCAATGTATATCTTTATAATTCGAATATAAATCAAGTCCTAGAATAACTAGGGTAAATAGTTAGGCTTCAAGGACTATTATAAATAGTTCCTTACGAATTGTAAACGTACGTGTGTATTGTGATTCAATAATATACATTGAAGCTTTTTGTGAAACTGTGTTCTTAATATTCTCGCATATTGTTCTTACAGTTCATTGTTCTTAATTCATTGATATAGTGTTGATCTGCTGCAACTTCTATTATCAATTAGATCTAAGGTGTTTATTAACTCGTTCATAGTTAATCGATCCTGACAAGTGGTATCAGAGCTTACTGGTTCTAGATCTACGAATTTTTAAGAACAACAAAAAGTTTTAATCTTTAAAACACACACATTATTAATCATGACTGATAATAATGAAAGCACTCAAGCCAACAAAATCCCTATACTCACTCCCAATAACTTTGGGATGTGGAAGAATCGTATTAAGCAATACATGCTTATTACTGATTATTCCATGTGGGAAGTTGTCATTGAAGGAAACAAAACTGGTCCGGCTCAAGCAAGCAGTTCTGCAACTGAAGCAGACAAACTAAAGTGTGAAAAGGAGAAGAAAGACAGAGGAATCGAGCTCAAAACTCTAAGCACACTCCTACTGGTCATTCCTAATGACTATCAACATCTCTTTGTTGAATATGATGATGCCAAGGTACTGTGGCAAGCACTGGAGAAGAGATTCGTTGGCACCAAGAGCACCAAGAGGAACATGAAATGTGTTCTCAAGCAAGACTTTGAAAACTTCAAAGGAAAGCCCAATGAGACACTCACTCAAGTGTTTGACAGATTCAACAAGCTAATTGGTGAACTTAACCAGGTTGGGGTTAAGATGGATCAAGAAGATGTCAACATGAAGTTCCTAAGGTCTCTTAGTGAAGAATGGGCCATGTACACAGTGATGTACAGACAGAGAGATGCACTAGAAGAAAAGGAGTTAGATGAACTCTACAATGATCTCAGAGTATTTGAAACTGAGGTAAATCAAAAGAACCCTTCTATTTCTTCTAATAATGCTGCATTTGTATCTAGTACAGGTCAAGGTCAAGAAATCTCCACAGGAAAGGCTGCAGAGTCTGAAGATGCTGCAAGAGAATCCTTTTTCACTAGTCATGTGCATACTGCACTGATTAGTGATGATTTGGAACAATTGAATCCAGATGATCTTGAGGAGATGGATCTTAAATGGCAAATGGCTATGCTGAGCCTAAGAACCAAAAGGTTCTTAAAAAGGACTTGAAGGACAAGTCTCAACTACAACAAAGGTGACAAAGCTGGATTTGACAAAACTAAAGTCAAATGTTACAACTGTAACAACCTTGGTCACTTTGCAAAAGAATGTCCTCAGCCAGACAAAAGATCAAAATCAACTGCTCTTGTTTCACAACAAGGACAAGGCTATGACTGGAGCTTCCAAGCAGAAGAGCATGCTCAAAATCAAGCTCTCATGGCCTTTACTGACAACAAATCTGAGGTAAAACCTAAACCTTGTACTTCTGAATGTAGTAAAATTGTTAAAAATTTAGAAAAAGAAAATACTAAATTAAATGAAGATTTAGCAAAAGCAGTAAGAAGAAATCATGAATTTGATGGTGTGATTGCTGATCAAGAACATCAGATAAAGGTGTACCAGATGATTGATCAAAGGATAAAGGAAGAATTACTTCAAGCTGTAGATGAGAAAGAGTTTTATGAATTAAAAAATAAAGAATTAACAAGTAAATTAGAAGAATGTCAACTTGAAATTGAACAAAATAAATTGACAATTAAAAAATTTGAAAGAAGTACTAAAATTCTTGATGAACTAACTAATAATCAAACTACAGAAAAAGTTATTCATGGGGTGAGATATCATGCTGTACCACCTCCATATAAATTCATTCCTCCACTCAAAAATAGTTCAGAAAGAATAATTAATGAATTAAAAAATGAAAATCAAACTGAATCTAATACTGAAACATCTGAATCAAATGATTTTTCTGATGATGATAGAACTACAAATTCAATTGAATTTACAATCTTTCAAACTGAATCTCCAAACTCAATTAATACAAGTTTTCAAACAGCACAAAGTGAAGAAGATTCTCCTAAATATAATGCAGAAAATATACCAAAAATTTTAAAAAGGGGAAATGAAAGAAATAAAAATCAACTCTTTGATCAAAGAATACCTGAAGGTGCTAAAAGTAAGAAATTAAGATGTGTTATATGCAACAAAATGAATCATTTAGTAAAGGATTGTCACTTCAATCCAATTAATTGTAAAGAATTCAAAGAATTTAAAACTTCCAAAGAAAAGGAAAAACACAGAAGTTAAAAGATACTACTGGCCCTTCAGTAGTGAATAAAAATAAAACTCCAATTGCTGAAACACCAAGATTTGGAAGAAGTGCACCAAGATTTGTGCAAAACAGAAGAGTTGGAAGCCCAAAGAACAGTAATTACTTCAAGAACAATGGAAAATCAAATCAATAAAACAATATTTTAAATTTTCCAACACCAGTAAAAACTGCAACAATTTTACTACTGGTGTTAACCCTAATTATAATACTGTTTGGTACCAGTACAAAAACACTACTGGTAAAAACCCTAATTTCAAAAATACTACTGCTACCAAACCAAAATTTCAAAACACTACTGGTCATTCTAAATATAGTAAGTACCCAAATACTACTGGTCCATCAGTAGTAAAGTATTCAAAAGCTAAGAACAATGGGTATAGACCAAGATCAGTAGTAAACTCATACCCAACTAAAAGGTCAGTAGTAAAACAGAACATCAGTACTAAAAAGGTATAGGTACCAAAAATGTTTAAAATTAACTGTTCTAAATCTTACTTCTCAAAGGATGAACCCAAGACATATAAAGCTTGGGTTCCCAAACTTAACTGATCCTTTACTCACTTGTGCAGAGCATTCAGAACCCAGAAGAAGGAAGAACATGGCATATTGATAGTGGATGCTCAAGGCACATGACTGGAAATCTGCAAATTCTTAAAGATTTCAAGTTATTTGATGGAGGATATGTGGCCTTTGGTGAGAACCCAAAGGGAGGTAAGATTACAGGTAAAGGTACTGTTACTAATGGCAAAATTACCTTTGATGATGTATTTTATGTAGCTGAACTAAAATACAATCTAGTCAGTGTGTCTCAAGTTTGTGATAAAAAGAACAAAATTCTTTTCACAGACATTGAGTGCATCATTCTTTCTCCTGACTTTATTTTAGATGAAAAATATGTTGTTTTAAGAACTCCAAGGAGAAACAATGTGTATTGCCTGGATATAGGGGGAGAACTCATTTCTTCAAATGAGGTCAACTGTTTTATATCCAAGGCAAACACCACTGAATCAGAACTATGGCATAGAAGGATGTGTCACACTAATTTCAAAAACATGAACAATTTAGTAAAAAGAAATCTGGTCATTGGACTACCTCAAAAACAATTCATGTGTGATCATCACTGTGTTGCATGCCTAAAAGGCAAACAACACAAGACTTCTCATAAGTCCAAATCTGTGAATTCTATTTCTGTTCCTTTACAACTCTTACATATGGACCTATTTGGACCTACAAATGTAATGAGTATTGGAAAGAAACAATATTGTCTTGTTATTACTGATGACTTTTCCAGATATACATGGGTTTTCTTTCTCATGACAAAGGATGAAACAAGTGAACTCATAAAGAACTTAATTGTTAAACTGGAGAATACATCTGATCAAAAAGTTAAAGCCATAAGATGTGATAATGGCACAGAATTTAAAAATGCTAACTTAATTAACTTTTGTGATCTTAAAGGTATTGACAGGCAATACAACTCACCTAGAACTCCACAACAAAATGGTGTAGCTGAAAGAAGAAATAGAACCATCATAGAAGCAGCAAGATCAATGCTAGCAGATTCAAAGTTACCAATCACTTTTTGGGCTGAAGCTGTTAATACTGCCTGTTATGTTCAAAACAAAGTATTAATAGTGAAGCCACTCTATAAAACACCATATGAACTTTTTAATAAAAGAAAACCTTCTATAAGTTTTTTAAAATCATTTGGTTGTCCTTGTACCATTCTGATTACAAGAGAACAAATTGGTAAGTTTGACTGCAAAGCTGATGATGGAATCTTTGTGGGATACTCTACTCAAAGAAAATCATACAGAGTTTTCAACAAAAGACTAAGGATAATTGAAGAAAACATCAATGTATCCTTTAATGAAAATGTTCTTAATGAACAAGGAAATGGTCCAGACTGGCTATTTAACATAGACAATCTAACCAAATCCTTTAATTCTAACATGAATTTAAATGCAGGTGATTCAAATTGTCATACTCAAAAGGAAGGAACATCATCTGTTAATACTGGTCAAGAAGAGATGAGATACATAATAGTTAATACTGCTCCCACAGTTAATACTGAGGACAGTTATAACTCAAATTCTGGAACCAGTACTAACTCTGATAATGAGGACAGTAGTAATTCAAATACTACTGGTACCAGTAATAGTACTCAAAATACTACTGGTCCTAGCAATAACCTAGATTCTCAAGATACTACTGATCTCAGTAACAACAACAATACTACTGATCTCAATGAAGACAATAGCAGTAGTAACTCTGACCAAGATGATGATGAACCAAACATCAATGACAATGAAGGATCACTAGAGGAGCAACTGCCTGAGACAAATGAGTCCAATCTTGAAAATCAACTAGTGGTTGATAAAGCTACAACTACAAGGACTCAGAAGAACCATCCTTTAGACCTTGTTCTAAGTGATGTTAACTCACCACTGCAAACAAGAAGCAAATTAAATAAAAGCTTAACTGCAAACATGTGTAACATAAGTTTAATTGCTAATGAATGTATGTTTGAATGCTTTCTGTCTCAGGATGAACCAAAGAAGATCCAACAAGCAATGAAGGACTCAAACTGGATTGAGGCAATGCAAGAAGAACTCCTTCAATTCAAGTTACAAGCTGTTTGGACACTTGTACCTCTACCCAAAGGAAAAAGAGCCATTGGAACAAGATGGATCTTTAGAAACAAGAAAGATGAAAGAGGTATAGTGATCAAGAACAAAGCCAGACTTGTAGCCCAAGGATACACTCAAGAAGAAGGAATAGACTATGATGAAGTATATGCTCCTGTTGCTAGAATTGAAGCAATAAGAATATTCCTAGCATATGCTTCATTCAAAAAGTTCAAAGTCTATCAAATGGATGTGAAGAGTGCATTCCTATATGGGAATATTGAAGAAGAGGTCTATGTCTGCCAACCTCCAGGTTTTGAAGATCCAAAACATGGTGATTATGTATTCAAACTGGATAAAGCTCTGTATGGCCTACATCAGGCACCAAGAGCATGGTATGATACATTATCATCATATCTATTGAAGAATAACTTTAAAAGAGGAGCCATTGACAAAACTTTATTTACAAAGAAAGTCAAAGATGATATACTACTGGTACAAATCTATGTAGATGATATCATCTTTGGTTCAACCAATGATTTATTATGCAAAGAATTTGAAGAACTGATGCAGATTAAATTCAAGATGAGCTCTATGGGTCCAATGAACTTCTTCCTTGGACTCCAGGTCAGTCAAAGAACGAATGGTATTTTGATAAACCAATCAAAATATGTTAAAGACATCTTGGAGAAGTTTGATTTGAAAGACTGCAAGAGTGCAAGCACACCAATGGAAACACACAAACACCTACATCCAGATGTTGAGGGGGAGGATGTGGATGAACACTTGTATAGATCAATGATAGGCTCTTTGATGTACTTAACTGCATCAAGACCTGATATTATGTATAGTGTGTGTGTGTGTGCAAGATACCAAGCAAAACCTAAAGAACTACACTTACAGGCTGTCAAAAGAATTTTCAGATACTTGAAAGGCAAACCATCACTGGGTCTATGGTATCCACATGATTCACCATTTGAACTCATAGCCTACACAGATAGTGACTATGGAGGTGAATGTCAAGATAGAAAGTCCACTACTGGTGGATGTCAATTCTTTGGATCAAGACTGGTGTCATGGCAATGTAAGAAGCAAACAAATGTATCAACATCAACTGCTGAAGCAGAGTATGTAGCTGCATCTGCTTGTTGTGCTCAAGTACTCTGGATTCAAAACCAACTTCTAGACTTTGGTATCTCTATCCTTAAAACTCCTATTTTTATTGACAATCAAAGTGCTATTAGTATTGTGAACAATCCAGTAAAACACTCTAAAACTAAACACATTGAAATACGATTTCATTTTATAAGAGACTGTAATGAAAAGAAATTAATCAAAGTGGTTAAAATTCATACTGATGATCAATTAGCAGATCTTTTTACAAAAGCATTTGATGTAGGAAGATTCAACTTTTTGGTTAGTAGTATTGGAATGATTTTAATAAATTAATTTCTCAAATCATGTGTAAAGTTTTGTTGTAAAAAGTTATTTATTTGTTTAAGTGTTTTACTACAGGTAGATCTGTATTACTGGTGTGTACGAATGTGCACAAAATACTACTGGTAGGACAATACTACTGGTGTGTATTAGGTTTACATAAATACTACTGGTAAGTCAGTACTACTAGTATTCACATATACTACTGGTCTTGTGTGTTGGTGGTTACTACTGATGTCTATAGTTACTACTGATGTCAAAATCCTTAGTTACTACTGACGTTCGTAGATACTACTGACGTTCTCTTACTGGTATCAAATTTACTACTGGTCTTTCAGAACCAAAATTACCAAACTAACCCCCGTGAAAATAACCGTCATGTTATGATTCGAAGGGCAATTTAGTCTTTGTGCAGGTTAGATCGAAAGATATAAAAGGCGGCAGTCGATTAGTTTAGCATTATCTTTACTTCGATTCACTAAATCCTCTCGATAAACCCTAGCTTACGATCAAAAACCCTTCATCAGTAACAAAATTCTTAAGAGTATCTCTCAAATCAACAACAATGGCAACTCTACAATCTCTCAATATTCAAACAGATCTTAAATACTCAGAGTTCCACAATATGTGTGCGTTTCTACGCAATCCAGATGGTACAAAAGACTTTCGACCAATCGTTCAATTCTTAAAGAACTCATACATTAAGTTCGCTTTAACTGTGAAACCAAAAGCCTATCAACAACACTTGGTCGATTTCTGGACCAATGCTGAAAGAACAGAAGGTGCAACTGTACCTATGATAAAATCATCGGTGGATGGAAAGACAATCACCATCACAGAGCAATCAATTCGACACCATCTACAACTACATGATGATGCAGGTATGTTTACACTTCCTAAGGAATTCATTGCTGAAACTTTAAATAAAATGGGTTATGAGGGAAGATTTAACATAGTAACTTTTCAAAAAGTTCTTCTCTCCCCACAATGGAAATTTCTTGTACATACTATTCAGCATTGTATTTCTCCAAAACGAAGTACTTGGAATGAGTTTAATAAGGCAATAGCCTCTGCTGTTGTCTGTTTATGCACAGACCAAGTCTTTAATTTTTCTTACATGATTTTTGAAGGTATGTTGGGAAATCTTAGTTCTCCAAAATTTTTAATGTATCCCAGATTTCTCCAACATATTATAAACTGTGAATTACAAAACTTGTCAACTCCTGAAAACATTTTTATCATTCCTGAGTTGAACAAGAAAGTTTTCTCAAATATGAGAAAACAATTTAAATTTTCGGGCAAGGAAACCCCTTTGTTTCCTAATATGATCAAAGATCAACCACAACTTGGAGAGGGTTCAATCATAGATACAACCCAAATTGAACCTCAACCCACTCCATCACCTCCAAATGCAGCCCAAACACCACCCCAAACAGCCACTCAATCACCCACAAATATAGAAGTCCTGAATGTGTCCCAGGAACTTGAGATAAATCCTCAGAGTGCTACTCTTCACTCTGTGGAAGACCTGCCCAATGTCACCCAAAATATATCCACAATCTATAAAAGAAAGAAAACATCTTTAAAAGACACCAGGGGACAAATCGAGTCACACCCCAGGCTCAAAGAGTTGTCCTCCAAGGAGGAGAGAGGACATGAGGCGAGGGCTTTCACTACTGATGCCCCAAAGGTGGGTGCACATGACAGTGAAAACATCTCTAAGACCCAGACCTCGACAACTTTAAGTGATGACTCATTTGAGGAATTACTTAAAGGACCCCGGTGCCAAGAAACCACAAGGGGGGCATCTCTGCTTCGTCTAGGAAGAAGAGGGTGTCTAAACAACCCAATGAATCACCAAGAAGTGATGAGGGTAGATCTATGGATTTGATGGATAGGATGGAAAACCTTAAAGCCAATGTACCATTCAGTGAGCCCGATGATCTTGCTAGATGGAATGAGGGCAGTATTAAAACCAAACAATTGACGAATAAAGTGGATTCTCTTGAATCCACTGTACAATATTGTCTTAAGTATCTTACAAACCAAGGAAAAACAATGGCTGCAATGAAAAGGCACATGAACACCATCAACAAAAGAATGAGGTTATATGAGCACAGGATTCATCAACAAACAAAGATTATAAGAAGATTGAAAAGGAAGATTGATGATAGTGAGGCTCCACCAGTTGAGCTCACTAAGGGGGAGAAGGACAACATTCAGAGTATGATTGATGAATCAATTGCAGCAGCAGCATCCTCTCTCCTAAATCTAAAAGAAACAACTGTTGATAAAGACCAAGAAAAGATGGATGTTCATGATGAGCCAATTACTACTGCTCCCATGGAAGAACAAGCTGAAAAAGAAGTATCAGTAGTAACTCCTACTACTGATATCATAGCAGTAGTAAGACATGAAGGGGAAATAAAAGCAACAAATACTACTGATGCCCTATCAGTAGTAACTCCTGAAGTCACACCAGTAGTAACTACTTTGGTTACTACTGAAGAGGAAAAACTGCAACTCCTAGAGTTAATTGAAAGGGAAAGACATGTCATTATCTCCAAACCACCAACTCCTAATCAACCACTTATCATACCTGACATTGATGATAATGTGAATTGGTTTGAGGTAGATGAATGTACACTTCCTCCACACCCTAAAATCTTATCAGAAGATCAACTGCACTTGTTTTATCCAAAACTTCTGATTTTGGGTGTACCTGATATGAAATACACTCCACCTCCACCATCTGCCTGTATTGGAAAAGGAAAGGAAGTCTATGATGATGACTATCCAAACAGAGCCTTAGGTCACCAAATGGTGAACAAAATTAATCATGTCAGATCAGAAAAGCAGTCTAGATGGAGGGTAAAACACAAGAAATTTTTGGAGAAAGTGGAGATGTATCAAGCTCTTGAGGAGAATAAAAAGAAGAAAACTCAAGAAACTAAAATTCCTGTTCAAATAGAAGACATTCAGATAGAAGCTCAAAAGGCAGAATTCAAGAGGCTTAGAAAAGTTGAAGAAGAACACATTAACTGTCTTGAAGATTTGGTTTCTGAATGCAAGAGAACTAAGAGTGAGTTAACAGATGATGTATTTGAACAGAAAGCTAATATGATTGATTATTTGAAAACAAAAGGGCATAGTGCAAAGTCCTTTGGCAGAATGAAGATGATGACAATTATTGAAAAATATTGTGCTGCCAAGAAAAAGTATTTGGCTGAACAAGAGGCAAAAGAAGAGAAGAAAGCAAAGGCCTTAATTCCAATCAGTCCAAGTTTAATTAAAGATGGTAGTACATCAACTACTGGTTCCACATCAACTCCCCAATCAAAGAAGAGAAAGGCTGTTACTCAAGAACATAGTACTCAAAAGAAGTCAAAAACACAAATCATTCCTGTTCTTGAAGTGCATGTTGCTCCCTTGCAGAACAATCCAATCATCAATTGGAGGGTTATGCAGAACAATGTCATAGAGATTATAAGGGAAGATAAAATTGTACAAAGATTTACTGGATGGTTACCATTGATCGGCTCATGTTCAAGAAGTGATGTAATCAAGCTTCTGATCATTGGAAAACCAAGAATGGCAAAGAAAACATGGAGAGAATCTGGTGCTGGATACTTAACAAAAATGATAGATGCTTTATTTTATCCAGACAACTATCCAGAACAGTTTACAGATCAAGGAAATGTTTATGCTTGGAATGTACTTCTTTGAAAAATCAGGCAAAGTATGTGAGCTCTACTTATATGAAAAAGAATATCCACATTCTGAGAAGACTATGTATCAGATATTCACAAATACAATGATGAAACCTTATGACGCTGTTATGTTTCAAAACAAATTGAATTATTTCACAAAGAGAAACAGCAAATACATCATTGAGCAAAGACATCAACAGAATCAAAGAACGTTGGAGAAAAGAAAGAAAGAAGAAGAAGAACAAAAGAAACTTATGTGATTGAAAAGAAATCAATAAGTTTAGGGGGAGATTGTTGGAACAAAATCACAGATCAACTTAATACTGATGCTGCAGTTAGTACTGATCATGCTTATTACTAATGAATATTATGCTTAGTACTGATGGGGCAGAATTACTTATTACTGATGAGTTGATACTGGTGAAGTCTATAACTTAGTTACTACTGATCAAGGCATATTGAAGATACTACTGATCATTAGTAGTTACTACTGACGATGTATCTGGACTTACTACTGATCACCTTACTTACTACTGCCGTTGCAAACTTACTACTGGTGATTAGTTTTACTACTGATAACGCGTTTATGGAACATATCAAGTCCGAGATCTTCGTAGAGATAGTTATAGAATGTAATTCAATGTATATCTTTATAATTCGAATGTAAATCAAGTCCTAGAATAACTAGGGTAAATAGTTAGGCTTCAAGGACTATTATAAATAGTTCCTTACGAATTCTAAACGTACGTGTGTATTGTGATTCAATAATATACATTGAAGCTTTTTGTGAAACTGTGTTCTTAATATTCTCGCATATTGTTCTTACAGTTCATTGTTCTTAATTCATTGATATAGTGTTGATCCGCTGCAACTTCTATTATCAATTAGATCTAAGGTGTTTATTAACTCGTTCATAGTTAATCGATCCTGACAAAGTACATCAAACAAATGTTTAAGATTTATGTATATTTGGTTCTAATCGATGCCAAAATTGGTTGCATCAAATTAGAAGATGACTTACCTGGATCCAGAGCTGATTGAGGAGCTGTTCGTATAGGAACTGCGCGACATGTAGCAGATTGAGGAGAAATCATGTGAACTGGAGCAGATTGAGCATGAGAAATCAGGAGAAATCGTGTTTGAAATCACGTGAAATAGAAATCGAAATTAGGAGATGATAAACGATATAGAAATTTAAAATTAGGAGCTGTTACTTACCTGAATCACTTGATTTCGATTAAAAAGTTGGGGTCCGTATGGGAGAAATAGAAATTAGGAGATGATAAACAAAATTAAGATGGAGATTCGGTAATAAACGAAATAGAAATCGAAACTTGGGAGATTTTACTTACCTTAACCTAGTTGATCATGTGATTTCAATGGGGGAAGTTCGTATGGTGGTGTCTGGCGGAGAAGATGAGGAATGGGGGAAATCACGTATATCTCTTGTGGAGGAGTGGGAAAATGACAATAATACCCTTAAATGCCCTTAAATGTTTTAATTAAATCAATGCCCTTAATTGATTCTTTAACTTCTTCGAATAAGCTAAGTTCTTTCTTGATCCATATATATATATATATATATATATATATATATATATATATATATATATATATATATATATATATATATATATATAAGTGGGATCCGGTGAGGACTCCAAAAACGGTGAGAACTCGCGAGGACACTTCAAACAAATTTCAAAAAATTCCGAAAAAAATATATATAACTCCCCATGATTATTACTACATTTGACAAAAAAAAAAATTTGAAAAAACAAATTAAGATCCACTTTTTTTTGTGGATCATAATAATGATTCATATTTTTTTGTGCATCATTATTATGATCAATTTTTATTTTTTTGGATCATTTTTGAAATTTTTTTTTTTTTTGGATCTTATAGGCTGCGATTATTAAGTTTAAAAAAGAATTTTTTTTTTTTTAAAGTTTGTTTTGGATTATTTTTAGGGTTTTTATTTAGTACTCGCAGTCCTCACCGGGAAAAGAGTCCTCACCGGATCCGGACCCTATATATATATATATATATATATATATATATATATATATATATATATATATATATATATTTTACCTTTGGGGAACTCTACTTCTAATTCACACAAAAAGACCAATTTCTTCTTTCTGAATCACCCCATAATCTAGGCGTTGATAGATTTGTTCACATTGACGATAATGATAAGATTTTACCTTAAAGTGATCTGGTGAGAAGGTTAAGGGTGTGTTTTATGTATTTTTCGTGATACTAATTTTGGAATTTAGTGTTTAATTCTAACTTTCACCAAATCAATAGCAAGTCTTCACTCCGTCAAAGTTTTAACTAGAAGCCGACCGAGTATGTTTTCCAATTTGGCAAAATATTATGTTGCGTTCAAAGTAGCTAATTATCCAAATCCAATGTACTAAAATGCAATTTGGCCTAAAAAGAATAAGAAACAAACCAATAAGTTTATGTTTTTATAGTGAAAATATAGTACAACACTAACTTAACATAGCTCTACAACACCATAATTATAAAAAGAAAAGATGATACAATATTTAAGTATGATATTACTCGTTCTTTTTCCCCTTTTGCAACATTGTTTGGACATCTCCACTATATGGTTCAAAGTGAAATGCATATTGTTGGAATACCGAAAATAAAACCATTTCAACACATATTAAAACATTTTGTATCGCTTCCTCAATGTTCTCAACATCCACCCAGAAATGATGCGATTTTATGACACCCGTTTTCACTAAGATCTCTAGCAATACTCCCTGAATAAAGTCATGCATGATGGAAACAAGGTCAATTTTCTGAAACTACATATTTCATCCCTAGACTTTTTTTTATTACACAAAGAGTCCCTAATTTTCAAATTTCTAACACCAACAGTCCCTAAAACACGAGTAAATTACACGAAAAGCCCATGTGGTATATCACTAATTACAACCTCAGTCCTTGAACTTCGTTTCGTTTATTACACTAGACGTCCCTGGTGCATAGGCTTTGTTACACTCTGGTCCCTACTGCCATAAATTTTTTTATGATAACCAAAATACCCTTTGGGCCTTTTTGTAATAAAGTGAAGATAAAGAATTGTGAATGAAATAAGTAATAAACAACATGATCATCTGTGAAATTTACTCAATTAATTGATTTTTTTTCTTTCTTTCTCTTTTATCTATATAAGAAAAAAAGAGTAAATTTCCCTTAAAATAAGAGTAGATTTCAATTATAAGAGAAAAAAAGAAAATTATCAATTAATAGAGTAAATTTCACGGATGATCCTTGTGGTTTATCACTCATTACACTCACAATCATTTATCTTCGCTTTATTACAAAAGGTTACAAAGGGTATTTTGGTCATTTATAAAAAAGTTAAGTGCAGTAGGGACCATGGGTGTAACAAAGTCTATACATCACAGACGTCCAGTATAACAAACGAAGTTTAAGGATTGAGGTTGTAATTAGTGATATACCACATGGACCTTCCGTGTAATTTAGTCCTAAACTAGGGACCACTAATGTTACAACTTTCAAAACTAAGGACCGCTGATGTTACAAATTTCAAAATTAGGGACTATCCATGTAATTGGAGGCAAATGAAGAATTTTTACCTGCCAAAAAGAGAAGAAGACAATCCCTAATACACATAAGAACTTAGCAAGTGGCTTATGTGGCTGCAATTCCTTTGCAAAAGCATGGTAAAACACTAGCAAAGAATACATAGCAACATAAAAAGAAATATTAAGAAAAATGGTGAATATCCAGCTGGCCCACTTAGGATATATTCCAAGTAATTGCAAACCCAATATTAGAAATGAGCATGTTGGCCGTACAACCACAAACTGCCAAATCCAGTATTTGATAACTTTCAGTGTTTTCTGATTAAGATGAGAGACACGAGGCTGCACAGGCAAAAATTATATAGTTTGTGATTTAACAGAATAAAAAGGGAAAATATATTCATATTATGTTGTATGTAGCAAAAAAAGTGAATTTAATTTACTTTTGCTATTCATTTTATGTTGTTAAATGTTTGCATTTTGTTGATTTGATATTTGTATGTGCATTGTAAGTAATCTACATACATCAAATTATTTGTCAAACAATTCATTAGAAATTAGAAAAAAAAATGAATAAAAGTTCACTGAATAATTTGAAATTCAATGTAAAATAAACTCGGATATAGCCAGTTTAAGTTTGAATACACCTACGAAGCTATGTAACTATTCATTTATGTTAACCAAATATAATATATAGTTTACACACAAATAAATCTGAAACTATCCGAGTAACACATGGACTAGTACATACATAGAAGAATGGTTATTTTGAATAAAATGGAATAATTATTCTCTTCAAGATTATTATAGATTTTTTGAAGAGTAAATTACACCAATGATCATTTAGGTTTGTACCATATTACATATTCGGTCATTTGGTTTCATAAATTACACTTGTAGTCCTTATTTTTGAAATTATTGACATTTTGGTCCTTTACCTAAACAGACATTAACTTTTCTCGTCAAGCATGGTCAAAATTATAGGAGAACATTAATAATGTTGATGCTAAATTTATCATCAGTTTTTAATGCAAAAGTAAGTGATTTATTTTCAGAAATCAAAATGCATCTCCCAAGATAATAGATTATGCATGCTACAGAACATAAATAGATATGAAAATGGGCATTTTTATGCGACAAGAAACAAGGACAAAAGCATATTATTCCACAAATAATCAAAACGGAATTAATAAATAAATAAAGAAACATGGAACTCACTTGGAAAAGAGTCATTGGGAACAAATGGTGAATTTCTCTTCCTTTGAATTCATCAGGAACTATATTTTGACTAATGGATATATTCAAATAGCCACACAATAAATCCAAAAACTTAGCAATCACCTGAAATTCAAAATTCACTTATTATATCTCAGAATAAAGGTAAAACTTAAATGACAAAAAAAATGAAATTAGCATACCAAAGCCTCATAGCATTCCTTAATCAAATCCAACAGCATGAAAAACGGTTTTGTTCCTTTAACATCCAGCACACCAACAAAAGAGTTAACAGCATAAATTGGTGCCATAAGAATAATTATCATTATTGCTTTCTGTTCTTCAGGTTTTTTCCAGTAATAAAGATGTTGTGAAACAAGTTGAGATGAAAAGTGTAGTGCAAGCATTGTGCAAGCACCAGCACCCATTAGTGTAAGTTCTTCACGATTGAAGTTACTTAAATCCATCAATTTGCCCAGAAAGCTACTGTTGCAATTTCATGAAACTTGTTAAGATCAAAATTGTTGCGATTTTCAACTGTTTGTATGACAAATTATGCAAAAGAGAACATGCTATTTTGGCAATCGCAAATTCGCTAGCGTTGACTTAGTAAAGTTAATTTAATTTAGGAAATAACTTTAATTAGGGATTCTGATGAGCAATTATTATCTAGTTCGGAGATTATGACATTCAGTGCACGGAATCAAAGAGAAAATCCAAGAATTTCTAGGGCTAAATTAGAATTTGAACTAAGATATAATCAGCAAGTCAACGATAGAAAGTAGAGTAAAATTGCGAGCATATGTGCACATGATGAATTAGTTTGAAGATTCTTACGGATTTCAACGATGATGAGAGATCAAGCGCGATAAGTTTAACGATCTCCGGTTGATTTTTGAATTTGGTTAGGAGTCGCTATGTGTGTGCGCGATATACTGTCGTAGCTATAGGCTGTTGCCCGGTGGCGGCGGCCCTCATAATTGACTAGTTTTTATTTCGGTATTTTGAAAAGTGAAGTAATTCTTAAATTTGGACCAAATGAAATAAAATTTCCCAAATAATAAACTTAAGTTTTAATTCTTCTCAAAATAGACCGTGCGACTACCCCACGAGCGTGCGACTGTGCAACTCCACTAGATAGCCGCCACATGTCCAAGTTAGTGCTGCTCAAACTTGTTACTACTGCTCGTTTGTACTGCTCACCACTTAGTGCTGCTCCGTTAGTGCTGCTCCCAGTTAGTGTTGCTAAAGTCTCCCAGTCGCACGGGGTATTTTGAGAAGATTGAAGTCTGTCAGTCTTAAATGCAAGTCTCTCATTAAAATTAGTTTAAATTGGTAATTATTCTAACACTATTCTATATATTATTGGCACCGGTGCATTTTGATTTTTATTCATTTTCAAACTCACCTGTGCGTTTAACATAGAATTTAAACTCTGTTTTGTTGATGTGCGGTTGTTTTTGGTGTCAAGAAACCAAAACTAATTTATCTTTTGATTTGCATTGTTTTGTGTTTGGATCACATATGAAATGAAAAATCGGTATGGTATCTTTGATTTGTGCTGATGAAGAACAAGAAGTTGAAGATCCATCATTGTCTTCAAAATTTATGAGAACATATCATTAAATCTTAAACAAATATGTTATGTAAATTGATACATGTATATATAACACTTCGTATCTCTTTAAGAGACCACGGTGTTGCCGGAGCTTTTATAATTCCCCAATATTGTTGGAGTTGACGTAAGGATTGTTTCACTTCCTTTCTTGCTTTCTATTTTAAACTGTTTTTGCTTTTTAAAAATAGGGTTTGAAAATGGTTTAACAAATCTAGATCATTTTGGATATATCCTATCCACAAGATAACACCCTCTTTTCTAGAGTTTTCCATTAATCTCAAACTAACAATTGGTATCATTACTTTTGATTGGAGAACGTTTATATCATTATTTGCACCCGCAACACAAAAAAATCGTGTCATATCCATGGATCATATGATGCCGCCACTTCTAACATGATTGCGGGTGTGAATGGTCACCTCTATGGAATTGGCTATGTCATGCCACTTGACAGTTTTTTCATTCCTACTATCAATACTACTAAACATAACCATAAACTTCTTCACGCATTTTCATATAAATGTCTAATGACCATTTCTATGTTTTTCGGACCAATAATATCAGTAACAAATTCACATAAATAATCTAAACACTCACGAGAAGTTATTTCGGAAATTGTAAAATACTTTTCAAACGCTTCAGGGACAGTACCATGTGCTAATTGACTATGGCATAGGTACATTTTTGTATGGGAATTAATTTTTACACCACAACTTTTAATTTATATATCATAGTGTACAAGTATTACCGCAAACTGTATAAACATATGAAACATTAATTGTGGTGTATCTATTAAAAGATGTGGTACATTTATCACTCCCTTTTTTTATTGCCTTTAAACCTAATTTACCCGTAGAGTCTGACTTTTGTTTAAACCGATCGATAGAATGATTACAATATCTTCAACAATTCGTCTGGAACCATCATCTAAATATTCTATAAAGAAACATCATTCGCCATCCATGAAGTAGTCGTTCACAATTGAGTTCCAGCTTCTTCGCGAGGCCTATCGATATATCTCCATGAATGACTTTCCGTCTAATATTTTTCATTATTTTCGACAATTGTTCCCATGATAAGATCATCGGTTTTTGGAGCCGGCATTTTTATGGAATACAAATTCGGTGGAATTTTTTTGTTGAAGCTACATAAACATGAAAAAGAAGAAAGTCCGAGTTGGGTTCGGACCATGATTTCGTCCACCACGACACTGCTAGCACCATGAACCCATTGTGGTTGCGATGGTATCACACCATGTAACCTAAAATAAAAGAAAATTTATATTAATTTATACTAAGTCTTCTGACTCATAAAATAGTTGACATATGAAATCTATTAATTATGTTTCTGTTGTAAACCAATTAGCTCAATCAATAGGATCTTCTCCAACATTCTCATTCATATGATATCTCTTACAAATGGTGTACATGCTAGCCCTTTATATAGGGAACAAGGTGGTAATCAAGAGACATGTAATGAATACACATAATGAAGGACATAAGTGTAAGCAACCAAATAGACATGAGTTACAAGATTAAATGAGTTACAATACTCCCCCTTGGTTGCATAGATTTATGTTGAACTCTTCATGTACTTCGTCTTGTATCTACAGACAATCCATGAAACATTCGTCTCGTTAAAACCTTGTCGTAGAAAACCCTTTGGGACAAAAACTCCAGCCAAAGGACAAAAGAGTACGATATGGATTTCTTGAGCTTCGCCTTATAACTTTAGACAATCCTTGAAACATTCGTCTCATTAAAACCTTGTCAGAGAAAACCCCTTGGGAAAAAAAACTATGTTCGAAGGACAAAAGAGTACGATCTGGATGTCTTGAGCGATGTAAGGAACCATATATGGTGTGCCTCATTAAAACCTTGTTTAGAGAAAAACCCAGTGGGACAAAAACTCTAACGAAGGACAAAAGAGTACACAATGGTTAATAAGTATTCAACTCGATACTCCCCCTGAATTCAACAATTCTTAGTGAGAATAGGGTACTGTTAGTGTCTCATTAAAAAAACTTTGTCAAGGTAAACCCAATGGGACAAAACCCTTGAACTAAAGGAAAAAAAGTACACAAGCATTCATCGGGATGCTCCCCCTCACATGCACTCAACAGGGTGCAAAGCATACGTCAGGATGCAATTATTATTCTCACTCAACATGGTGCAAAGCATACGTCGTGATGCATCATTATCCGCACTCAACAGGGTGCAATGTATACATCAGGATGCAATCGTTATTCGCACTCAATAGGGTGCAATGCATACATCAGGATGCAATCGTTATTCGCACACAACTGGGTGCATGATATATGTCATTTAGGTAGCTCAAAGACTTTCCCTAGTCAAATAGCTTTGACATGTTTTGGAAAGAATACTTTGGCAGTGACTTGGTGAACAAGTCTGCATGATTCTTATCTAATCCAATATGTTTCACTTCAATCATTTGAAATGCTTGTTGTTCATGTGTAAAGAACAATTTCGGCGATATGTGTTTAGTGTTATCCCCTTTGATATAACCATGTTTCGCTCAATCGATAGCAATGGTGTTATCTTCATATATGACAACTGGTTAATTGGGATCATAAGCCAAACCACATTTACTTCGAATATGGCCTCTTACATCACAAATCCATACACACTCTATAGTCGCCTCAACGAGCGCGATTAGTTCGGAGTGATTTGTCGAAGTATCAACTAGAGTCTATTTACAAGACCTCTAGGATATCGCCGCATTCCCTATGGTAAAGACATAACCAGATTGGGAACGTCCCTTATGCAGGTCTGATAAGTAAACTGCATCGGCATATCCGATAAGGGTCGCGTTATCTCAAGTATCAATCACACTTGATCCACTTGATGACGCGTATGGATAGAATAAGCCCATATTCGTACTACCTTTAAAGTAACAAAAGATGTCTTTAATACCATTTCAATGGTGGCGTGTTGGCGCATTGTTATGCCTAGTCATGCATATCACAATAAATAAGATGTCTAGTCTAATACATTGGACCAAGTACAATATTGCGTTTATTGCACCGAGTGATGAACACACATGGATCAATATCTCATCATCATCATCCTCATTTGGATGGAATTGGTGCATTTTAATGTCTAGAGAATGAATGACCATGGGAGTAGATGGAGATTTTGTGTTATGGCAACTAAAGCGTCTTAACACCTTTAGGGAGATTCTCTTGATGGAGGAAAAAACCCCATCTTTACGGTCCTCGATCTGCAGGCCGAGGCAATGCCATGTTTTCCCATGATCTTTCATCTCGAATTCCTTCTTCAGGATTTCAGCAGTTTCAAACAACTCTTTCGAGGATCCTATGAGATTCAAATCATCTACATAGACTGCGATAATAACATATCCTGAAGTGGATATCTTTATAAACACGCATGGGCATATTCAAATCTTCAAATATCCCAGTCTGATCAAGTACTCACTTAGACGGTTATACCACATCCGTCTGAATTATTTTAATCCAAAAAGTGATCGTCTAAGTCGTATCGAGAACGTGTTCCGTGGTCTAGAACTACTTGATTCAGGAAACTTAAGTCCAGCGGGGGACTTTCATGTGTATCGCTGTGTCATGATCCCCATAGAGATAGGTTGTGACCACATCCATAAGCTGCATATTCAGTTTTTTGGAAACTACTAAACTGATGAAGTAGTGGAACGTTATAACATCCCTTACGGGAGAATACATCTCCTCGTAATCAATACCAGGGCGTTTGAGAGAAGTCTAGCGCCACGAGGCGAGTTGTGTATCATACTATCTCATTACGCTTCCTTACGAATACCAATTTATAATCAGTTGGTAACATTAGGTGGTGTTGGAGCAACAGGTCCAAACACTCATCCTTTCGGTAAGGAATCCAATTTACCTGGATTGTGTATTTCCATAAAGACCAGTCCATTGTACTCAACAATAGTACTTGTTTCCATGTCATCATTGCTCATAGTGTCAGTGGCCACTGTGTATATGAACAAATCATCGATGACAGTCACGTTTTGCATCAAAATATCGTCTAAGCTAGCATACTCGACATATATTTGAAGATTAACGGGATTATGAGAAATTGGTGTTTCATCGGGAACACGCTTCTCCAATACACTCCCATGATCCTTAATGATCACGTGTGGCAAAACAGATACAACAGAATTTCTCCTCCTTTGAGGCAGAACATCCTTGGAACCGAACCGGTCTTCCTCTCTTATTGGGAAGAGCCGCGGACTGGACAACCAATGGTAGCGTCCTTTGCATGGTGGGTTCGACCGATGCAACATGTTCAAACGGAACATGGCGTCTCACAGGGACGTCTATCCTTGCAGGCACATATGCAGCAGGTATATTTGATCTCGTGACATTTGCTAAGTCATTAAATGCGTCTGATAGCTAATTAGCAACATTTTATAGACTTCAAAGTTTGTGCACATCCTTATAATGATGTGCAGTCAAGGGATCCATATGAGATAAATTGGGTACATGCTACGTTCTTTCACGTCGTTCCTTATCAACGTTAACGTGCAAATCTCCCCCTAACGATGGGAAGATTGTCTCATCAATGTCACAATTCGCATGTATAGCGTTAAATAGATCGCCTGTCAAGGGCTCTAAATAGAGTATGATGGATGGGGATTAATAATCAACATATATTCCCCGTTGTTTCTGAGGTCCAAATTTCGAACGCTTTGGAAGTTCAATTGGAACATTGACCAAGCACCCAAACACGCGTAATTATGAGACGTCGGGCTCATATCCAGTTACCAGCTGGTGCGCATGAAGTTATTGGGTGCCTATGGGCCTCAGACGGACCAATACATCAGTGTGCAATATCGCATAACCATATATAAAAATGGGGCATTTTGGTGCGCATAACCAAATTGCTTGCAGTTATTTGTATTCGTTTGATAAATGTTTCTGCAAGATTAATTTGAGATTGAACGTACACAACAGGGTATTCAATATCAAGGCCCAATGTTATGCAATAATCATCGAGCATTTTCGATGTAAACTCATCGACAGTATCAAGTCTAATTGACTTTATTGGATAATTCGGATGATTAGTCCTCACCTTAATGATATAGGCTAGGAGTTTAGGAAATGTTGCATTCATTGTGGACAACAAAGTTACGTGTGACCGTCTTGTTGATTCATCAACCAATATCATGAAATTTTTAAATGGTCCGCATGTTGGTTGGATAAGTCCACAAATATCCCCATGAATTCTCTCAAAAAAAAACATGATATCACTTTTGTAGATTATACATAAAGTGGTTTGAGATGTGTCTTTACAATCGAGAATGTTTGGCATAGGCTTTTCGAATTAATCATGAAATTAATTCCTTCAAGAGGATGCCCATGGAATGCATTCATAGTTCAAAGCATTGTATTTGGACCCGGGTGTCCCAGCCGGTCATGCCATAACATATAGGTTCCCTTATCAACGGGGGCTCGATGAATAATTGTATTGCTTTTAATGTGTTTTATCGTTATAAGATACAAACCATTTGACAAATATCTCAACTTCTCCAATATACGCTTTTGGTCATATTTATCGGAGGTAATTTAGAGGTATTCAATACCATTTTCTCGATCATTTCCGAGATGAAATTTGTTTTCTCGAATATCCTTAATTTTCAACAAGTTTTGACCGGAACTTGGACAATATAAGGCTTCATTATGGTTAAAACAATACCATTTGACAACATATATTGGGCTTCACAATAGCCAAGGGTCGACGGACCCGAAATGGTTGTCAATGAAGTTACATTGAGGCGTAATGTTGATAAAATAATTCTTATATTTTATGAAAGTGTATCTAGATACCACATTCAACCAGACAATCAACTTACCCAATATGCATGCCTCAAAGTAAAAATAATTTAAAGTCGGTCACACGTATAGACAAATTTCTTAAGGATAAAACTTTAAATTATGCCGAGAAACATAATCAATGTAAACAAACCATAATCCAAAAGATCACCATTACTCAAATGGGAAAGCATAATCCAAAGAAAACATAATCCATGAGCTGAACAATAGTTCTATTATTCCATTTGAGCCATAAAATCGGTGGACTCAAAGAATTCATGTTTGTTTCGATACTTTCCTGCAACGGGAGGAAAAATATTGGATTTAATTATCATATAAAATGATAAGTTTATATGTTTATGGTTTGAATGAGCATAAATTGTGTGTCGAATCAGCAGGTTCGAAAAACACAAACGTGAATGGTTCTCATTTCTCGAACGACAGGTCGATTGATAGATACGATTCATCATATGTATAGAACCACATTCAGGGAAAAAATTATTTAGTCAACCCTTTTCGGTAGCTCTATTCTAATACAACCAGGAAAGACGGTAAGGGTAGACAGCTTTTGTGCGTATGAACCACCCTTATTAGGAGTCAGAAAAACCGTCAATCTTTCCTAGACATTGTAATAAGAATAGGTGAGCCTATTTGTGGACGATTCATAATTTTTCCATTTTAAGTACAATGCTCATTTTTAGATATCTCAAATGCTAAATAGCAATTATACACATCGTGTATCACGTGAGTGCATCAACTCAATGTACAAACATATAATTTATGATGCCACTTTTTTCTATCTCATTTTTAGAAACAATCGAATAATCAATTTTTTTTTAAAAAATTGTCGCAAAAATTGATATAAATCCCTTAGTAATAAATATTATCATGTTGTAATGATAATCTCTAATTGTAAAAATATCAAAGTTTTCTAAAAGATAGATTTCATTGTGAAATAAAACATGAAAAGAATTGAGCTTTCTCAAAATTAACATTTGATTGTTACGAACATATAACATTGTAATTTCACAAATATAATAAGATATTCAAATAATAAAAAATCTTCACTAATTAAAAGTTGAATCTTGTCATAAGTGTGTATAAATTACACAATAAAATAAATGTTTGTACCTTTATTTATTTTTATTCACACTATATTATAAGTTTTTATACTTTGGGTGAATAAATGACAAAATTAGATATTGTCTTTCAAATAAATAATCCATTAAAAATATCTTTGATTACACTCAAAATGATTGCCACAAATGATTGGTTTTTATTACTCCAAATTATGTCTTCAAATATCGAATTTCAATTTTTACAAAGAAATTCAATTTGTCACATTTTTTCTTAAAAAAACCTCATATGAAATATTAATTGGAGAATCAAATCGTCCAAATGATTTTGGACATTTAGTATTAAAAACCCATATTAAGAACTTGATCAATTTTGTGAATGAATAGCCATTTATATATGTCAAAATTTTGGAAATCACACAAATTGAATCACGCTGATCCGTATGATTCAATGTCTAAGCATTGAATCATAAATCAGAAAATTATAAATAATGAATTAAACAAGAGGAGATCGAGAGACATACTAAGGAGTATAGAATTCAACGATGAAGAAATGGATACTCCAACTTTGAGCAAAGTGCCGATAACATGTTGTAAACCAATTAGCTAAATCAATAGGATCTTCTCCAACATTCTCATTCATATGATATCTCTTACAAATGATGTACATGCTAGCCCTTTATATAGGGTACAAGGTGGTAATCAAGAGACATGTAATGAATACACATAATGAATGATATAAGTGTAAGCAACCAAATAGACATGAGTTACAAGATTAAATGAGTTACAATAGTTTCCTAATTTTATGATTAATTTGTATATTTATATTGATAAATAAATATAAAGATAAGCAGTAAAAATTAATAGAAACAATAATATCTCTTAACATCAAATAAAATGATTTAAAAGTACATTAGGTGCACTATACCTTAGAGGGCTTGTACATGTGTATGGTAATAGTAGTAGTTAGATAAAGCTTTAAAACGCATCATACGATCCTATAGTTCGTAAGATTTTCTGTGGACTGATTTTCAAATTACCGCGAATATATGTAATTTAGGGTTTATTCAACCCGAGTCTTCCAATTTACGAAGTGATCAGCATAAACGGAGTAGGTAAATCTGACCTAAAAATTGCAACTTCATTTACTCATCCTCGTATTTGATCGAATGCTAATTTACTTGTTTAACTTCTTAATTCACATCAGAAGTAAAATGAGCGGTTTTGATCTCTGGTGGATTAAGGCAACATTTGCTATTTTACTGCTTTTAATTCCTGGAAATTTAGGATGGGGAAAAGAAGGACACTATGCCACTTGCAAAATTGCTGAGGTTAGTTATTTCAGTTGAAAATTTGTAATTTTCATTTTTAGTTATTACTACTTGGATCGCAAATGATCGTATTAAACTTGAGGATTAATGAAGTTAAGAACACACTGAATAATTGATAGAAAGGAATGGTTGTTCAAGAGCTTAAATTTGGGGAAATTTTCAATTCAGTTTAATTAGAATTATAAAAAACTTTCCATCTTCAAAATCCACATGATTTTGTATAATTTATTTGGATATAATTATCACTGATCTTATTTAATTTTACAAAATTAGTCATTTCTTAGTGAAGAAGCTACAAAGGCAGTGAGAGAATTGCTCCCAGAATCAGCTCAAGGAAATCTATCTTCTGTTTGTTCATGGCCTGATGAGATCAAATATCAGTACAGGTGGCATTGGACTAGTGAGTTACATTATGTGGACACCCCTGATTTCAGATGCAACTATAATTACTGCAGTAAGTTAATTACTCTCCAGTAATTATTCATAAGAGTAAATTACACAAATGGTCCTTTAGGTTTGTACCGTATTACATATCTGGTCCTTTAGTTTCATAAATTACACTGGTAGTCCTTATTTCTGAAACTATTGACACGTTTGGTCCTTTACCTAAACAGACGTTAACTTTTCCTGTCAAACAAACGGGTTTTTATGGGTTTCAAATTGGTGAAGGGAAAGGGAAAATGACAGATTTACCCCCTCGTGCATCACACGTGACCATACTTGACGGCAAAAGTTAACGCGTGTTTAGGTAAAGGACCAAACGTGTCAATAGTTTCAGAAATAAGGACTACCGGTGTAATTTATGAAACTAAATGACCAAATATGTAATATGGTACAAACCCAAAGGACCATTTGTGTAATTTACTCTTATGAATAAATAATGTAATGTGTTAGGGGACTGCCATGACTCATCTGGAGTCAAAGATAGATGTGTAACTGGTGCAATTTACAACTACACAGAGCAACTTATCACGGGCTATAATTCCTCAAATTCAGCTCTTAAGTGTAAGTAAAATTAATTGTCATTTATTTTAATTTTATATTTATTAAAACTTTTAATCCTTAATTACAGATAATCTCACTGAAGCCCTTATGTTCCTGTCTCATTATATAGGGGATGTACATCAGGTTAGTGTGCCTGCTTCTTGGCATTAGGACTGTTAGTTACTCACAGAAATTAAACTTAATTTTTTTTTTCATTTTGTTTTGAGTAAATTACATATACTGTCCTTGTTGTTTGTGTGAAATTATGGATTTTATCCCTCGACTTTTTAATTTCACAGATAGTCCCTAATTTTTAAATTTGTAACACTAACGGTCCCTCAAAATGTTTCTTTTATTACAGCCTCTGCATGTTAGCTTTACTAGTGATGAAGGTGGAAACACGATAACAGTCCGTTGGTATAAGAGGAAGACCAATTTGCACCATGTAAGTGAAAGTTTTATTGAACATTTTCACCATCTTATGTATTAAATAACATAAAAAAAGTACTTATTTGACTAAAAAAGGTAAACGAAAAGGTTTATTAGTTTTTTGAATTTTATTTCAGGTTTGGGATAGTGATATAATAGAATCTGCCATGAAGACATTTTATGACAAGGATATTGACGTCATGATATCAGCAATTCAGAAAAATATTACGGTATGATTTCATTTCATTAGAGTAAATTACACAAATGGTCCTTTAAGGTTTGTACCATATTACATATTTGGTCCTTTAGTTTCATAAATTACACTGATAGTCCTTTTTTCTGAAACTATCGACACATTTGGTCCTTTACTTAAACAAACATTTATTTTTCCCGTCAAGTATGGCCATGTGTGATGCACGAGGGGATAAATTTGTCCCTTTCCCTTCACGAATTTGAAACCCATAAAAACATGTTTGTTTGACGGGAAAAGTTAACGTCTGTTTAGGTAAATGACCAAACGTGTCAATAGTTTCAGAACTAAGGACTACCAGTGTAATTATGAAACTAAAGGACCAAATATGTAACATGGTACAAACTTAAAGGATCATTTGTTTAATTTACTCATTTCATTATTAGAGGTGGCAAAATAAACACTTTTATGCATCTTTTCTGTTTTGTTATTGAAATAGGATACTTGGAGCAATGACATCTCATCTTGGGTAAATTGTACATCCAGTGAACACGTCTGTCCTGACCCGTAAGTCTACTTTCTCTCTCTTAATTTCCATTTTCTCACATGATTTAATAATAATAAGAGTTAATTACACGTTTGGTCCTTTAAGTTGATACCAGATTTCACGTTTGGTCCTAAACTTTCAATTCCGACAAGTGTAGTCCTTTATGTTGACACATTTGTCACGTTTGGTCCTTTAGGCCAAACGGTGTTAAGTTTTTCTGTTAACCTCCACTGTTGATGGATTGAGATTTGTGAAAATACCAATTTGCCCTCATGTGCATCGCACATGGGGGACTTAACAGAAAAAGTTACGTGACAAATGTGTCAACATAAAGGACTACACTTATCGGAATTGAAAGTTTAGGACCAAACGTGAAATCTGGTACCAACTTAAAGGACCAAACGTGTAATTAACTCTAATAATAATAAAAGATTATTTTTGGTATTTTCCTTCAACCATTTACAAATTCAGATATTGCAAATATAAGTTTATTGGTGATTTCTTGCAGGTGGGCTTCTGAAAGCATCAAGTGTGCATGCAATTACGCATATAGAAATGCTACACCAGGAACCACATTAGGAGGTGAATGTTAAATTTAACTACTTACTTTTTTTCTCCAAAAAATACTAGACTTATACATTATATATAAAATAAAATTTAGTTAAAATTTGAAGCTAACACTTGCATTTTTCGGGATCCCATTTTGTGTGATGTGAATTGTCAATGGATAAAATACATGTTATATGATGCGAAAAGAAATGAAATGGGACCCACAAAATGGAGAATGAAGGAAAATTATATATTTTAATGGAACATACAAATTGTTCCATTATAATGCAAAAATGCATTTTAGTACCTTGATCTTGGCTGACTAGGTCTTCTAATACCCTGAACTATTAAAGATGCAATATGGTACCGTAAACTTGACAAAATGGTCATTTTAGTATCTTGCCTCATTAATTTAATCGTATTTTCTTGACTTACTTTCGTTGGAGCTTTTGACGGACTAAAAAATATACGTTCATCTTAATATATTGATATTAGAAGCAAGTCACGTGAGAAAACAAGACCAAATTAGTGAGTCAGGGTACTAATCGACCATTTTTTCAAGTTCAAGGTATCATGTTGCATCTTTAATAGTTCGGGGTAGTAGAAGACCTAGACACCTAGTGAGTCAAGTCTAGGGTACTAAAATGAATTTTGGCATAATACTTATATACATCAAAATGCCAAATTTAACCTTAATGAATCATTTCATGTATATGTGAGATGCGTAATTAAATTTTCTCAAATGTTTTTTTGTGATAGACGAATACTTCCTCTCACGTTTGCCAGTTGTCGAGATGAGATTGGCTCAAGGTGGGGTCCGTCTGGCTGCAACACTTAACCGAATCTTTGATCCGTACACTTCAATCTCACAGAGATTATCATATTTTGGGAACATTCGATTAGCATCTTACATAAATTGAAGATGGATATTCCACAAATATTTACATTTCAGTATTTACATCTCAGATTTTCAGGTAGTACTGAGAAATATGAACTGGTATGTATGTAATTATAACCAATCTTTATGATGGTTAGATTTATGCTTTATGTTGTAGCTAAAAAGTATTTAGAAAAAAAGTGTCATTGGTTAAAATTGGAGTTATGTTTTAAATAAATGATCTATTTTATGTTGAAACTAATACTAACTTTATTTTATATTTTAAATCTTGTATGTTGTATAATTGTTGTTATTCAATCATTGATTCATAGATAATCAACAAATATTTGTCTTTTCCTAAACGCATTTCATGAAGCAAAACTGTAAACAAAATATACAAACTAATGATATGTCTCGCAAAGAATAATGACATAACATGTCAATGAATAACTGTCATGACAATAGGTATATCACGAGCAAAACTCAACTTTTCAAAAAAGCCAATTATAACTAAAATATCCTATTTAAAAAAAAGATCAAGAAAACTGCATATGCTTATCGAATTTGTAACCAAAAAACATGAACGAATGAAATACGTCTTTTTACATACGTAACATATAATTGAGAATCTAATTTAATAACATAAGTTTTGTTAATGCAAATATAACAGTACTCATTTCTATGTAACAATAAACAACAAACGAACCATCAATCGAGGATTATTTTCTAAATTAAAGTAGCTCAAAGAGCGATTGATATTGTAGGTTTTTGGCCACTACCTCGAAAGTGTCGATAAACTTGTTGCATAACCCATATGCTTAAAACTACCTCAACAGCAAAGAACGCAGATCCTATAAAGCTCATGATCTACAAAATAAATAAATAAATAAATAAAACACTTAACTAAATTGCATGCATATTTTTCCGTCACACTTAACTACAAGGGTAGTAAATGGAAAGTGATTTATATTCCACATAAATGATTTCATACACCAACAACTGTTGTAGCAAACTGTACAACATATTAATGTAATAATTGTGGTGTAGAAATCACTTCTCATAACAAAAGATTGAAAAACAAATTAGTGAAATTTTATGCATAATTAGTACCCCAAGTGCTGGATGTTTATTCATGAGGCTTACAGCATTTAATATCCCTCTGAAACATAACAAAGTTAAAGTTAATTTCTTCTCCAGTTTGTTCTATAGCAACGACACGTGTCGTCGCTATAAGGTTTGGTGGTTATAAGGGTAAATTTTTTTGTAGTGAGAGTAGATATGAAATTGTTAAATAACTCACGCGAAATGGAATCCAGCAAATAATATTCGAGGACCAATTGCAGCGAAGCTGAAGAATACGATGTGATACTGTTTTGGTTGTATGTAGTTAAAAATAAGTTAATTATGATAAAATATAAAAATAATAAATGATGATACTCACAGCATAGTTGAAGAAAAAACACCCAAAGCTCGTTCCATTATTAGTCCTGTAAAATTTATATCCAAAAAATTAGAGCATATTATTAGATTTTACATCCAAAAAATTAGAGGAAATTATTAGTATTAACGTCGGCGTATCATACCGGCGGTTCCGCCAAATCAGCTTGGCCATACGGACGACGGTTTTCCAAAGATAAAAGCAGGGTTTTTTTATATAAATTGTGATTGGTTTGCGATATTTTTTTTATAAGTCTTAAAGGAGTGTTATAGGAATGTTAAAACCAGAGAAAGTAATTTTGTGATGAAAACATGCTTACCTAAAGGCACGATAAAGTGGACGATACCAGAAGTAAAAGGCTCCTAGAGGACCCAAGAAGAAATATATGGCGGAAAAGAATATAAAAACTCCAGCTACACGAAAAATAAAAAGTAATTTGTTAAGAAGATTATAAGTGAAATCACACGATAAAGTGGACGATACCAGAAGTAAAAGGCTCCTAGAGGACCCAAGAAGAAATATATGGCGGAAAAGAATATAAAAACTCCAGCTACACGAAAAATAAAAAGTAATTTGTTAAGAAGATTAATGTGAAATCACACATATCTCATATGCTCTTATTCGTATTTTTACGGCTGTAAGCAATCTCTCTATCTCCAGCTAGGGATATGATAGTTTACATATTACCTCCGCATATCTCTATTTTAAAGAGATTGAGTATCAGTATTGTTATTGCTTAATCAAAATATTAGTGTGATAAAAAAAAAAAAAAGAACCTGCATCACTCACGAACACTGCAATACTCGTTATAAGATTCCAAAAAAGTGTAACTGGCACTCCTGAAACAACAAAAATAATATAATCATCCCAAATTTTAATGTTAGTGTAGAAATGTAAGAGCTCCTCAATAACTTCATATAGGTCATGTGATTGATCCCTCCATGGATAAATATTAAACAAATCGCCAAAAAAAGGTTTGGAAACGGTTACGGAAACGGTTAGGCTGTGTACATCACGAGCACAAACTCAGCCACTCCGGGAAACAGGGGCGGACCTTCTATAGGTCCCGCAGTGGCACATGACACTACTCAAATTTTTTCTCAGAGGGTAAATATTTTAGAATTTTTTTGGTATTGTGGTGCAGTGCTTCTACCATATTAAAAAAAAACCTACCAATAACCCAAATCAATCTTAAAAAAACTAAAGCATCAATCAATAGTCCAAACTCAAAGCCCCCAAAAAAATTAAACCAAATAAAAAGAATCAAAAGTGTGTGCCTTGTAGTTTTTTAATTTTAGGTCTACAAAATTAATATTGGTCTTGTAGGTTTATGAAATTAATAATTAGTTATTGAATTTGGTGTATATAATCAAACATGGTGTTTATGTAAGAAAGTCATTTATGTAAAATTCATTTTTGTTTCGACGCACTGCTCCTTGGACGCCACTATGGACGCTGCTCCTAGGAGCCTGCAAGCGAGCGCAACCCCCTTCACCCCCGGTTTTTTTATTCGCGCAAAGAGTGCTACTGCTGACGGAAATTTCTAATTCCGCCTTTTACCGGGAAGCCCTTATAATGTAAATATGCTTTAGGAGAAAAAAATTGTAGTAACAAAAATTTAAGCTTGTTATAGTACCTAGTAATGTTGCGTATGCAACATATTGTATTCGTTGAAGGTGTACCGGTATATCCCCAGCAATATCGTGATGAACAAGGGGGTAAAATGAAGGCCAATTCTTGTTTTCAATGACAGCACCGGCTAACAAATAAGAAAAAATAGTTCTTTATCATGAGAAAAACAATAGTTAATGTTAGGGTTAATTAAAGTCGTTATGGTAATTTTCAGAAAAACTTTACTTTCGTTATTCTAGTTCCTTTTCTTTCTTTTTTGTTTTTGTTTATCAAGGCTATGTTTTTATAAAAAAAAATCGATCATTTAAGTCACTAATAAACGGATATATATTTTAATCGGTAGCAAAATGATGACATGACTATTATTAGTAAGGTTAATGCACCCTTTGCATTGTAATTTTCAAAAAAAAGTTTAATTTAGTCATAGTAATATGCAAAAAAGTTCAATTTAGTTATTTTACTTTGTGAAAAGAAAAAAATCTTAAATAATGATGTTAACTTATTATTAAAATGTTGTAGTTCACCCGAATAACCTAAGTATATGTCTTTAAAATTGTTGGTATTGAATAATTAATACTCGTATAATATGATGATCTTAGTAAATAAAAAAATAGAAATACCAAAGTGAATTCTTTGAAAAGTACGATAACCATCTGGTACCGTTAATTAGTTCAAGAAAATAGTTTTCTAAACAATTTCATATATGGAATTTATTTATAAATGATCAAAGATTATAATCCAAAAGTTTCGATAGCATATAGTAACAAGAAGTTAAGAACATACATCTTGCTAGCGCCTCTTCTTTTCGTCTAAGAATCTGTATACAACAATTGATTAATATATGTAACATAAACCAAATAAAATAACAAGTCCAAGATTTCTCACATTGAGTTTACTTTCATACGGTCTAAGTTGTAAATTATAACTATATTATGGGAATACTAATGATAGCTTTTAGGGCACTGTTTAAGAAAAAAATCAATACTTAAAAATGTTGTATAACAATTATAAGAATACCACCCCTTAAATTTTAATAACCACATTTAATAGTTATGTTCCCTTAATTTTACATTAACCAACATGACTGTCTTTAATCATTGCCTTAAGATTAATGGTTAACAAATCTCCTATATTATAGCTGAATTAGGATTTTATTTTCTTTTTCTTTTGCACTGCAACATTTACTCCACATGACACTCCCTCATATTATACTCATTTAATTTTTATAAAAATATTTCAAACTAATCATAATTTATAAAATAATAAAAATTACTTTAAAAGACGTTAAACCATTATTGGGCCTTTCGCGCGGGTTTGACCCAATGTCACGATATCGTTAGCTCTAAGTTAAAACTTGATAGCAAAAATCTACAAACATATATATACAAGTTTTAAAAGTCAATTATAGAAATTGTTACCTCTTCCCTCTTGTTCAATTCAGCCTCCTTAACTTCCAACTCTTTTTGCTTCTTCTTTAATTTCTAAATTTAAAGCACGTTTAACCAAAAATTGAATCATTACATTTAATATAAGTACTATTTTGAGAAATGAAGTATGACATTTATGTTGTGACCCATGTATAAAGTAATTATATGTCATCTTATAAAAGAAATAAAATAAAATAATATTGAAGTGCTTATTTACTAAATGTGTATTGAATAACGTTAATAAACTCTGAGTAATGATATTTAATCCTACCATTGGTCATACTCATAGTCTTGCTCATTAGATGAAGAGCATGTGTCGAAATCAAAAGATAATATTAAAAGAGAGAATTAGTGGATTACACATGTCATTATACTAAGTGGGTAGGACTATGAGTAGGACTAAATATCATTTATCATTAACTCTAACTATATCATTTTAAAAGATGTATTAAATATAATGTTCTGTTAAGATAAGAATTTTATTTTCACTAATTACACGTTATGATATGCCCATGTTTAAATAATTATTCATATTAAGAACTTGAATTACCGCAGGTGTGTTAAGAGAATCTTTGGTCGCGGCACCTTGACCGTAGACAATTGCAGGTTCAGGAGCAAGAGTTGATAGCCTGGAGCTTGGTGGGATCCCATGGATGTTGTGATGGTTCTATAATCCAATTTTGAATTAGTATATACATAAATTCAACTTTTGATTTATTAATAATGGATTAAAACCTGTAGTTATATTCTTACAAATTCAGAAAACTATACTTCCTCCCTTTCAAAATAAGTGACACACTTTTTATTTTGGGATGTTTCAAAATAAGTGATACACTTTGAAATTTTCCTTATTTGGTAAAATATAGTGGGACTCATACCTACTAACTATCTCATTTAATAAAGTGAAATTACTCATTTACCCTTACTTTTACTTTTAAACATCATTAAATTTACTTTAATCATAATATGTGGGACCCCTCACTCACTAAATATTCAATTTAATTTAATTTAACATTTATTATAATCTTTTACCTAAAAAACGTGAAAGTTAATTTGTATAACTTATTTTGAAACGGAGGAAGTATATACATTTTGTACAATGCTATTAAGATATATTTTAATCTCAGGTAACTTCTAATTTTTTCAAGAACACCGATGAAATTACTTTAAAAATTAAAAAAAAAAAAAAAATTAATAACATTTGTTGACTATAATTTAAACAAGGGCGATGACTCGTATACTACTTATAGTTATCACACATTACTAACTCATGTTTTAGTGTATTATACATCTTCAGAATTATTTAATCAGGAATTAAACGTATGGATTTTAATAATTACACTCCTAAACCACTTTTAATGCATTTAGAGACATTCCTAGGGTTGTTATTATCAAAACTCTAAACGTATAAGCAGCTTATTTGTTTTTTACTCTAGATAATATTTCTGTAATATTTGTATTATACCATTATGTGAAACTGCTGTCATATTAACACCACAAAAGATTACACTGGTTGTCTCACGACACACCATTCGAAGCCCTCTAGCATATTTTGATGACAATATAATTACATTATTTTATACAAACTAACAATATATATACACGTATAGAGGGACAAATCAATAAGTTTGTGAGTTTCATCTTAAAATCAATTGGTTGTAAAAGAAGTAGTCTAAAACCCTTATAAATACATTACAAATTCATTTGTTGTTCAATATGAGACATTACTCAACAAAGCACATACGTACAGAAACTATATATACTTCCTCCGTTTCAAAATAAGTGATACATTTAAGCTTGCACGTTTTTTGAGGTAAAATATGATAATGAAAGTTAATTAGATTAAATTGGATAGTTAGTGGAAGATGGGTCCCATATATTTGGATTAAAGTGACTTTAATGATGTTTAAAAATAGAAGTAAGGGTACATGAGTCATTTCAATTTATTAAATGAGAAAGTTAGTGGATGTGGGTCCTACTCTTTTTACTAAATAAGACAAGTTTTCAAAGTGTATCAGTTATTTTGAAACATCTTAAAAAGGAAATTGTATCACTTATTTTGAAACGGAGGAAATATGTAAAGAGAGACAAAGCATATGTACGTACAGAAAAAGGATTGATATCATCGTCATGACTAAACGGATTATGATCACGATGGCCAGCCATGGCTGAAGTTTGGGTTGATCGCTCAATTCCACACACAATAATTATACGTATTTCTGTACGTGTACGTGTTTTTCAAGTTAAGAAGTTGGAAGAAATTTCGAAGACAGAAATTAGAACTATTAATTAGCTATATATAGAGAAATAGAGATCGAGTATAGAACTTTGGAGAAGACAACGACGTCGTTGTTTGAGGATGAAATGACATGGAAGATACCCTGAATATATAGATCGATGTAAAGGGTTCGTCTTTTATGCATTGTTTTACTTTTGATTAATATATTTACTTTATAATGCATTGCCGGACCGGCACCTTTGACTATGATTGTATACATGTTTTTGTTCATATTATATATAACAAAATTGGGTAGAACATACAATATGATTTTGTAATTAGTACTTTCAAAAGCCGGCTTTGTTATGTAATTTTCTTTAGATTTTTATCTTTGACTTAAATTTTGTATACCGCTATTTATTGATGTGAGAGATATTTATTGATGTGACAATAATTTTGATGTGAGAGATATTTATTGATGTGACAATAATTTTGATGTGACTATGCGGACCCATATGCCCACCGGGCTCAACACAATTCCAGTTTTTTTATTTTTAAAAAATCGTCAATGCATATAATGATAAATGATGGCATCAAATAGTCTAATACTAAATCTTCAACTCTATTCCGAAAATAACCCGAATTATTTAACTGATTATTTTGTTACATAGTTGTTTGCTAGTGGGTGTCAAGAATTACACACTTGTTTGATAATGGGTGTCAATATATATATATAAGAGCTTCATAGGAAAATCCATCAAGAAGAAAACACGAATCCAACCATGGACTTTTAGTATTAACATCAACAAGTTACAACAACAACAATATCCGCTCCTTTCAAATGAGATATACGGAGGAGATAAGATGTAGACAGTCATACCTTTACCGATAATAGAGACGGCTTAATTTCTAGGAATTTAATGAATTATTTATGACATAAATTTTTTTTTTTTTAACGGCACATAATCTATTATTTTTTGTTCACAACAAGACTTGAACTTATGACCCGTATGTCATGACCAACACCTTACATCTTACACGTTTCTCATTACACGCTTCTCAAAAGTGAAAATCATTAATTTCCTTGAAAGTCATAAACGATGTAATATTATCTTAGAGCACATTAACAACCACAGTCATGGATAATTTTCTAAAATAGCATTTAATAAGACAAAATAACTCTCAAATTAAGATCAAAGATACGGATGATTTTAATGATTTCATTAATATAACCAGTCGATGGGTGTTAATAAGTTCACTCGGGTTGGGCTTAAGTTTAGTAAAATTGATATACTTTTGATGACTGAGAAGTTTAAATAAATGTGGTGGAATCTTTTGCTTTCGACCGTCGGATCATTTCCTTATTGTTCTTAAAGATTTGGCCCGGAACCTATTAGCATGTTTGATGCTTGGTGACTGAAGGTGATATATGATATTGAGTAAATTACATAAATGGTCCTTATAGTATATATCGAATTTCACTAATGGTACTTTAGTTTCAAAAGTTACACTTATAGTCCTTATTTCTACAAGGTTTTGCACCCACAATCCTTTACCCAAACGACTGTTATCTTTAAAACCTTGTAGAAATAAGGACTACCAGTGTAATTTTTAAAACTAAAGGACTATTAATGAAATTTGGCATATACCATAAGGACCATTGATGTAATTTACTCTATGATATTGATCAAGTGGGAACAAAAATGGCAATGGTTATCGACCAGATTAATATTTAGAGAGAGATTAAAAAATATTAAGTTGGGTTTACAAACTTGGGGCAATAAAAAGGTTTGGTTCACCTAACGGAAAAATTGAGCAATATCGTAAAGAAGCCATGAAATGGGAAATGCAAGCGGAAAGATAAGGAGAAGACGAGACAAAAGGCTAGAGTTAAGTGGGGTGTAAAACATGATGAAAATACAAAGTAAAATTAAGAAACAAATATTCGGGTTTTATATATCTATTTTCACATAGAGTATTAAAATTTCCAAGTTGTCAATAGAGGATGTAAATGTGTTTGGAAGGCCAGAAAACGACTTTAAAAAGTAACAAGTCACTTTGAAGAAGATGACTTGAAAACGTTGATGTAGATAGAAAACTGATTCTCACAAATCCCAAAATCGAAAAGGAAAACTTTTTAAACAAATAGTTCAAAAGTTACATACTGAAAATGCCGGGTCAAATGGGCAACACAAAAACAAAAATCCGAAAACTGAAAATTGACTCTGATTTGAGAATTGTAATGATTTGTTCCTGGTAAGCCCGGAAACCTCATCAGAATAACTCCTGCTAAGATTGTTGGCCAGAATATTCCCAAATCCTAGTTTGCTTTTATCTTCTTTTTAATTATTGTTTGTTATGTTATTTTGTAACTTGTATGACATAATAATTATATTGAAATTTTGTAATGTGAATGATGATTTGGAACAAGGATTGTCCCCTTGCAAAAGGGTTGTAAGTTGTAACTGATTATATGAACATCTGTAAGTGGATATGATCATGTTACATATTATTGTAATCTGCTGTTCAAAAAAAAAAAGATAATGTAACATATTATTGTAAATAGTTTATAATCATAAATTAATATAAGCTCATAATATTTAATTTAATTTGTGTACAATCATATATGTTGGTTAGAGTTTTAGATAGGCCTGTGCTTGGGTATTAAGGCCTGAAATTGAACTCTAACCGCAACTTCTGATTCAATGAATACATAAACCGACTATTGTACTATATATACAATAGTGGTTCAATTTTCTGTCAAGTTATTGTTCACACAATGAAATAACGGCGTTAATTACTTAAGGGTGGTTGGATGGCATGCTTTTTATAGATACTATACGTTAATTAAAATATCGTATGATGATGTTGAATTAAGCTTTGGGCCATTGTGAATTAATTTTCTCTTTTAAATATCTAACAGTTGTAATTAAAGTATAGAACTATATTTGTTGAAAACCCATCACTAAAAAATCAATCATTTTAATCTAATAAAGATGATGAATATATAGATCAAGAAATTTATAAGAAATACAATCGTATTATTTGTTTATTTATTGTTATAGCTTTTTTACAATATAAGTTAAGTAGATCCGTAGCATAATTTTTACGCTTGTTTTGGTTAAATTAGATTTGGGTTTGAGCGTGTAGGGGTGAGCATTTGGACCGAAAAAACCGAACCGAAATGAAAACTGACCGAAACCGAACCGAACCGAAACCGATAACATGTTATCGGTTTTGAAAGTTCATCGTTATCGGTTCTATCGGTTCGGTTTGGTTTTCGGAAAAGCATGAACATTTGACCTAAAATAACCGAACCGAAACCGAACCGAACCCGATAACATGTTATCGGTTCGGTTTCGGTTTGGAAAATTCATCGTTATCGGTTCTATCGGTTCGGTTCTGGCCCGATAATCACCCCTATGAGCGTGTGTGGGATTCTCTGTAACACCTCAATTTTCAAAACACATTTAAATATCATTTAATCCAAAAATACATAATATTGTATCAACATCAAATGCCGGTTTTACAAAAACGAAAAGGTTTCTTGTTCGAGATTATCAGAGTTTACAAAAACGGTGTTACAAATTATATCTTAACCATAGGATAAGGACTCTAATCATCAACACCGAGCTAATCTCAACAAGGCCTCTTCTAAACGGGCCTCCTAGATCTTCGATCCCGAACCTGAGTACATAGCAAAAACACAAACATAGTACGTGAGACAAAATTGCCTCGTGAGATACATGGGTTTTAGACCCGATAAACAATTAGTCAAATAATATCATTTAATTCTTAAAATATTATTACTAAGTTTGTTTTGGGTCACTTTATCACTTTCATCATTGGCCAATGTCAAGATAATCGGAATGCCTCCAATCTATCAAGACCATCATATCCACGGTAACCGGAATGCCTCCAATCTACCGGGACTCATAGGTATTGGGTAATCGGAATGCCTCCAATCTACCACTAACCTTAAGGTACCGTAGTAATCGGAATGCCTCCAATCTACTACGGCCCTAGGGACATCATCATCATCATCATCATTACTTATCTTTTATCGTTATGAGCTCATGGCTCCATCATTTCTCAATCAATCAATCATTTCATTATCAAACAAGCAATTCATCATAAATCACATAAATGACTAAATTACTTAAAGACTCGACAAAATAATTAGATCATAAAAACATTTACTAGCTATGTACCCAGTTTAAAAGTCACATGTACTCACCTTAGCTAAGCTTATCCAATGTTGTGTTCCTTGAACACCAATATCACTTCTCAAGATTTGAATGCCTCAAATCCTTCAACCAACAACCTATTATCAAACCAATACAATGGTTTACATCAATCATCACTACTAACTACATAATTCATGACTAGTCAACTACTAGCACCATTTTCCCCAAAGTTACCAAACCCTAATTTCATAAATCACCATATTTTCGTGTATCCATAACATGACCACGTTTTCCTTGATAAAATACCATAGATCTAAGTTATATTACTTCCATTTAACCATTCATGAACAAATCCATAACTAGGGTTTGAGATTCAAGCTTTCCCTACTTGAATCTATGGTTAAAAACTCAAGAGATATGAAGATTTACCTTTGTTCTTCAACAAGGAGCAAGAATCACCAAGATTTGATGAAGATTGAGCTCCAAACGTTCCCTTTCACTCAGAAATCGTTCACACACAATGAGAGGGAAAAACTAGGGTTTAATGTGTGTAATAAATGAGTTTTCTCGAATTTAATGCTGGTGTCGCCAGAGTTCGCGATCGTTACCAGAAGTTCGCGACGTGAACTTTTTCACGTACGCATAGTTCGCGATCGTTACCAGTCCGTGAACTACTTCGCGACGAATTTCCAAAATCGCTGCACCGAGTTCGCGATCGCGAACATTAGTTCGCGCCGTGAACTTCTTGAGCAGCTAAGGCTGCACTTTTTGATCTTTGGCTCGACCCGGTTTCGCCAATAACTTTCTCGTACGGTGTCAAAACGACACGAAACCAATTCCTACGTTCTTTAAATGATTTATTCTTATTTATCATATTTTTGTACAATTTATTTATTTACAAAATTCAGGTCGTTACAACTATCTACCCCTTAAGGAGATTCCGTCCTCGGAATCTCATCATAGTTCACAAAGTTCGGGTATCTTTTCCGAATCTCGTCCTTGACTTCCCAAGTCAAGTTCGGTCCAAGTGAATGTTTTCACTTGACCAACACCAATTCAATTTCTTTATTCCGAAGTTTCTTGGTTTTTGACTCTAGTATGGCTTCGGGTTCCTCAATCAATCGGTTCGGGGCATCAACCCGCAACTCTTGTAACGGAATTATATTTTCAACCTCACCCACGAACTTCTTCAAATAACTTACATGAAACGTATCGTGAACACCTTGAAGTTCGGGTGGGAGTTCTAACTTGAAAGCTTGCAAACCGACCCGTTTCAAAATCTTAAACGGGCCAACATACCTTGGGCTCAACTTGCCTTTCTTACCAAACCGCATTACGCCTTTCCAAGGCGATACTTTCAACATCACCATGTCTCCAACATTCAAATCATATGGTCTCTTTTTCAAACCCGAGTAGCTTCTTTGTCGATCTTGGGCGATTTTCATATTGGTTTGGATTATCCCAATCTTTTCATTGGTCAACCTCACAATCTCGGGACCCGAGCTTTCGCCCAAACCACAAGGTCCAATTCACAACTTGGAACGGGCCAGCCAGTTAGTGCACAAACAGGACCAACCCACTAAGTTAGATCATAGTCCAACCATCTTTAATACCCTCACTTGAGTGACAGACAAGCGTTACCAAGCCCGGTGAAATTCCCTTTGTAAGTGTGCTTTATAAAGTAGAACTATATCTGCTACCTGGCCGATGTGGGATAGAGAAAGTATAAAAAATATATGTTTTTATATGGACTTCAGTATTTAACTGATAAACTATTGCTATGATTCTTTTATTATTGCAATGTGTTGAAATTGTAATTTCTCAATAAACAAACAATTTTAGTCAGTGAAATAAAACTCTAAGGTGCTGTTTGTTTTTTTTTTAAAAGGTCTGCATGGGGTCTTTTGTCTGCTCGGCGCAGACCACGGGCAGAAAAGCACTCACGCAGACGTTTGTTTTTTGGAAGCTCGCAGACAAAAAAACATCTGCCTAGGGTCCTTTTCACACAGACATGGAAAGAAGCTTTTTGTGTCTGCCATAAATTAAAAACAAAACACGCTAGAGCCCAAAATCACTTCTTCCAAAAAAGCCCTAACAACACCTTCCGCCCCTATCATTTTCTTCCCGTCTCCAGCCAAATCTCCCATCCCCGTCGACCTCTTCCTCTCTGGTCGCCACCTCCGTCGACCTTTCCCTCACTGGTCACCGGCGCCGTCGAGATCTCCTCCTTATAAATCGCCTCTATCGTCTTCTTCCCGTCGCCATCCACCGTTTTTTGTGTCGTCTTTTGCCTCGTCTCCTCACAGATCTCCGCCGACGAAGCCATTGCCCCCCACTCAGGTATGTTTTTCTTCTCTGTTACTCACACTCATCGATTTGAATATTATGCAGATTGTGTTCTTGAATGTATTATAAAATTTGGTATTTTCATCTTGTATTATGAAATTAGATGTTTATATGGTATGTAGAATCTTGTAAATTGTTCATAATCTAAATTATATGGTATTCATAATATGAATTTTTTGGTAGTTATAGGTGCTGTCGAATGCATAATCTGTTGAATATGTTCAAAAGTTTATTCAAAACCATATGTTATGCATAATTTGAATTATTTGGTGTGTTTCATAATCTGAATTACGAAACTGAATTATATGGTTTCATAATCTGAATTATGAAATTGAATTATTTGGTGTATTTCAAAACTATGGTTATTTGAATCTGAATTATATGATTATATGGTTTCAAAACTGAATTATATGAATCTGAATTATATGAATCTGAATTATATGATTATTGGATTTTTAGAAATGGGAGAAAAACTTACTTGGTCTAGTGAGCAACATAAATGCTTATTGGAAACTTGCATTGAAGAAGTAAAGAATGTTGGTAGAAAAGGAGTAAGTTTGCAAAAAGAGTCATGGATCAAGATAGGAAAAATTCTTAAGGAAAACTTTGGCAAAGATTTGACTCAAAAACAAATTAGAAACTCCTATGACAATCTTAAAGCAAAATACACTGGATGGGTATACTTGAAAAACAAAACTGGCAATATTTACAATCCTCAAACGAACACTTTTAACTTAACACCCGAGGAGTGGGATGAATTTAAAAAGGTATTTTTATTTGAATTTTTATATATAAAGATTGATCCGGCCACTTCTAATTATATGCATATATACTTATACTAGTTTTTTTTACATTGGGTTTAGGGACATCCGAAGGCCGGTTCATTGAAAACCGCCCCATTGCCTTTTCCTGAACTTTGTGCAATTCTCTTTGATGGAAATAGTGCCACTGGTAATTTAAGGTGGACCTCATCCCAAACAACATCTGGGGTTGGATCATCTACTTGTCAGGTCCGACCGCTTCAGCTTACGGGTACCCCTCCTATTGCCATTGATGATGACGATGGCATTTCCCGTCATAGCAGTGAGCCTTTTCCTGAGCCACCTCCTGTTGATAGGCCCAACAAAAGGGCTAAACCCACTACTGCCTCACATGATCCACCTTCTAGTTCCTCTATCACTAGTGATGAGTTAGCACTAGAAATGAAAAAAGCTCTACAACATTTGACTAAAGGGCCAACACATGAAGAATGTGTTAAGAAGTTAGAGATAGCTGCGTTAGACCCACTAGATCCTTTGTCCTTAGCTGCTTATAACATTTTTGGAGTGTCCCCGGGTATGAAAGAGTCATGGATCTTATTGCCGGATAATCCCGAAGTGTTAAAAGGATGGCTAAAGATGACAGCTACAAGTTTAGAGTTATTGGAAGAGAGGTGTTAAACGATTGCGGGATTGTGATTCAAAACTAACGGGACATGAATACACGTTAGAGTTATTGGAACGCAATCCAAATCAATGCCCTGAATTACTACGCATGTCTCGTGATTCCTTTGTTCGATTATGTTGTCATTTTAGAGTAAATTACTCGTTAAATGATAGCAAACATGTATCGGTCGAGGAAAAGCTGGCTATGTTTTTTTATGTTGATTGGTCATAATCAACGTTACGTGATTATCAAGCGGAGATTTCAACACTCAAAGCAAACAATTCATAAATTTTTTTATGAAGTTTTGGGAAAAATGATGCTTTTTGCGAAAGATATTATAGTACCAACTGCCTTTAACCCGAATCCAAACATTCCGGGACATAATAGGAGGTTACGAAGGGTTTTCAAAGGAGCGGTTGGTGCACTTGATGGCACTTTGATACATGTCGTTGTCCCTACAAAGGAACAAGATTTATAGAGGTAGGGGAAAAGGTGATTGTTACCAAAATGTATTGGCAATTTGTGACTTCAACATGATTTTTACGTTTGTTGTGGCCGGTTGGGAAAGGATAGCACATGATTCTAGAATATTATCAGAAGCACTAAGAAATCAACATGCAGCATTCCCAGTTCCACCACCCGATAAGTATTATATTTGTGGTGCCGCGTATGCACATATTCGGGGATTTATGGCCCCGTATCGTAATGTGAGGTATTGGCTTGGAGATTTTCGGCAAAGACGTGCTTTAACCAATAAAGAAAAATTTAACCATGCACATGCAAAACTTCGGAATGTCATTGAGCGTTCTTTTGGTGTCTTAAAAGCACGATTCCCTATATTGAAGAGGCTGCCACCATTTCCATTGGTTACACAAAGAAACATTGTCATTTCATGTTTTGCGCTTCATAATTTTATAAGGAAAGAGGGACTGAGCGATGAGTACTTTACACGATATGATGAACCCAATGTCTCGGTTCGAAATAACAGTGTGCCCATTAATGATAATGAAGATGAGGTCCCAACACATGGTACTGCAGCGGACCGTGAGTATATGATCCAGTTACGGGATGCAATTGCCGAGCAGTTGATGCAAAATATGGAATGAATTTTTTTAATTGAAAATGTTGTTGTATGAATTATTTTAATGTTGTAAGACGATGTTAGAATTGTTGAATTAATTATCTCAATGTTGTATGAAAATGTTGTTGTATTAATTAGTTTTAATTTATTTCAGCAGACTGCAGATGTTAAAAAACAAACAATAATTTTTGTGCAGACTGCAGATCTTTGGTCCACCTTAGAAGCTGCAGCAGTTGGCAGATGTGGTCCGCAGACAGCAGATCTTTTCACTCTTAAAAAACAAACAGCACCTAAGAGTATATACAGCACATGAAACGACCAATGAATAATTCATAGTTTTGCTATCGTTTTTGTTTGTGGGTTGTCAATTTTTAAAACCCAAAAGCAATAATGTTGCAACCAATGAATTAGTGGATTCGTGATGGAAAATTGTCAATTTAGGTTTTCTAAGTACAACTCAAAACAGTGAAATACTTGCCAAACATAAACATTCTGGTTATTTCTCACACAAAAAAACATTTGTGGGCTTTTATTGGACAAAAGAAATCTGGGTTTTTAAGATGGGATCTGTTCAAACTTCAAACACTTTTTTTTTCCAAACATATAATATATTTATACATTAATATTATGATCACAAAAGTTGCATTTGTCAACAATAATAAAATGATTTGTATGTAAATTAACGAGAGTTTATGTTGATTAGTTTGATATAGGATTTGATTATTGTTTGGTGAATAGAAAGGGCATTAGACAATAAAGGTAATATGATCATTAACACATTCAATTAGCTATATAATTAAACGCATGGTTTGAGTCAGAAGTTCTGACTCAATCAGCAACTAACTCAATCGGTACCGAACTCAATCACCTCTAACTCAATTAGCAACTATCAAACGAAAGAGATGACATGAATCACATGGAAACATTACTGTCATAAATGTTATACTTCTTCCGATTCAAAATAAGTGATACACTTTCCCTTTTGGGTGATTCAAAATAAGTGATACATTTTGAAAAATTACCTTATTTGGTAAAAAATAGTGAAACTCACACCCACTAACTATCTACTTTAACAAAGTGAAATGACTCCTTACTCTTACTTTTTACTTTTATACATCATTAACCCCACTTTATTCAAAAGGTGTGAGACCCATTCACCACTAATCATCAAATTAATCTAATTTAACCATCATTATAATATTTTGCCTCAAAAACTATGAAACTCAAAGTGTATCACTTATTTTAAATCGGAGGAAGTATAGTTAATGTGTGTCAAAATGTAATTAGAAAGAAATGTATGTTATATAATTTGTTTTTTTAGGTGTAAAATATTGATCTTTCTAAGAAACTAATAGCAGAGATCCATATAAACATTGCGGAGATGAAGTCATGAAACAAAAAAAATTGTACACTCACTTTGTTAATTATCTATCTGTCCACAAGTCAATCTTGAATTAGACTTTTACAATTACAAAAAGTTACATATTAATATGCGAATATGTACTTGCATGAATATTCTACAACTCAACAAGTGTCCTCATCACATATCACTTTGTGTTCATTTACACTTATTGATACCTGATATATACATTACAACCTATGTTTTGATATATACTCGTACAGTCTACTTTAAAACTCAGGTTTTTTTTGTGTAGATATCATTTTCCTTTTTCTAATAGTCCAATTTTATGCAAATCCAATGGTTTTATCCAATAACCAAAGGGCAAGAGTCAATTGAATTGCAAACGCTGTGTTAATAGATGTCCTATCTAACATGAAACCATACACTGTGATCCCACTTTCATTATTCTCAAAATATGTCACTGCACACATCAACCATTTTTAACAATCAAATTTATAATTAGGGTAGTGGTCCGTTTTGGTAGTTATATGTTTTTAGCCATATTGGTAATTACAATGTTATAAAACTTATAAAAATAATAAGAGTAAATTACACGAATGGTCCTTTAGGTTTGCACCATATAACCTATTTGGTCCTTAAGTTTCATTAATTACACCGGTATTTCTGAAACTATTGATACGTTTGGTCCTTTACCTAAACAAATGTTTATTTTTCCCGTCAAATATGGTCACGTGCGATGCACGAGGGGGTAAATCTGTCATTTTCCCTTTCCCCTCACCAATTAAAAACCCGTTTATTTGACGGGAAAAGTTAACATTTATTTAAGTAAAAGACCAAACGTGTCAATAATTTCAGAAATAAGGACTACCAGTGTAACTTATAAAACTAAAGGATCAAATATGTAATATGATACAAACCTAAAGGACCATTTTTGTTATTTACTCTAATAACTATATAGAGCCCAAAAAACTAATTTTAACTGCAACAGGCCAACTAAAATCAAGTAATTACCAAAAAAAAAGGTAATAATTCAAACATTTCCCATTTTGACCCGTTACCAACCAGCCCGGCCCGCTTCTTTATAATCAGATAGAACTCACCTAAAGCTTGTCTTTGCTGGTAGGAAATTGTATGTTTATAAACTGGAATGAAGTTTGTATTATCAAGTTCATCATCACCATCTCCAATCTCATTTTCTGAATTAAAATTAAGCATTTGTGGAGTAATATTAGCCCTTTCAGTGGTGGGCCCACCCAAGTCAACAAAAAAGTCAATGGTTGCACATACATGCCATTTTGTCACCAAGCTTGTTAAGGATTGAGCTTTGTGAGTGATTTTTGCTGCACTTCGTTGGCATATGTATAGACCAAATACAAGTGTAATGGAACAAAGCTGCACCAGTCAAAATTTATCTGTAAATTTATTGGCCAAAATGCATTTTAGTACCCTGATCTTAGCTGACTAGGTTATTTACTACCCTGAACTATTAAAGGTACAATATTACCCTGAACATGTAAATTTTGGTCAATTTAGTTCCCTGGCTAATTAACTTGGTCGCCTTTTCTTATATAAATTAGTTCCGCTAAAACTTTTGACAAACTATAAATTTTATATTCATCATAATAAATTGAAACTAGAACCAAATCACGTGAAAAAATAAGATCAAATTAATGAGTCAGTGTAAGGGTGTTCAAAAATATCCGAAAAACCGAGTATCCGAAAAATTACCCGATCAAATTAATGAGTCAGTGTAAGGGTGTTCAAAAATAACCGGATCCGGATAGTGTTTTCAAGATTCTCGGATACCCAATATCCAAAAAATTATCCGAAATATAAAAAAATATCCGAAAATATACGAAAAATATGTGAAATATCCGAAAAATACCCCGAAATATCCGGAAAATACCCAAAATATCCGAAATTTTTTAAATATTTTGTTTTTACGGATACCAGATTCAGATAGTAAAAATCACTATCCGAAAACCCGGATACCCGGTTTTGAACACCCCTAAGTGAGGGTACTAAATTTACCATTTTTCCAAGTTCAGGTACTCCACTTTTTATAGTTCAGGGTAGTAGTAGAGAACTTATTCAGCCAAATTCAGGGTACTAAAATGTATTTTGGCCGAATTTACATGGTCGAGTCAAATGGTCAAAGTCAAACTTATAATTGTAGGATGAGAGAAAGAAACATTACTGCAAGTTCTCCAGTAGTATAAACATTAAGAATCGAACCATCTACAGTTGTAACAAGCAAAGAAGCAAATTGACTTGCAGTAACCAGCACCAAAGTCAACAACACAAACGCACGAAACCTGTGACTTATTACACGAAGATTTCTTTTAATAATCATGTGTTCAATCAATATGGGGCCCACATCACATGATTTGTCAAACACTTGAGCAAAATCTTGTAACCTAAGTATTTGTAGAGAACATGTGAGTTTGAAGAGAACACAAACAAGCAAGAATAGTGATGTTCTGTATAACCATGAAGTCATGTGCAATAAGCATGCTGTGAAATGGCTTATATAACGGTTGTGGAAGTATGGTATTTGTATTTGTGTTCCTCCTGAAGAAAACCACCATATGTTGTAAATCATGTCCATAATAAAACATGGGAGAACAAAACTGCAAACAAGAGTTGTAGATCTCTGCATAAAAAGTAACAAGGATTTGTACATTGATTATATTTTAAATTTTTTTAACAATATAATTATAAAAATAAACAGGCTAAAAACTTGTAATTACCAACACAAACCGCCACTTAAAGTATATTGTTATTTTATGACAAGATATTAGCAAAAAGGAAACGAGTCAAATGGATTAAAAGTTGACCAAAGTTTACTTTTAATAAATACAACCTATTATAACATTTTATTCATAAATATAAATCATAATTGTAGTAATACATTTCTTTTAACAATATTTGACCCACTAACTATATATAAAAAAGAGTCTTGGAGATACAGGATTTCAAGTGCACCCCACTCAATCTTAGTAATTTATAGAGACAGTTTTCATGAATCCTGTGTTTATATTTATGAAAAAAGTCACATGTTCTCTACAAATACTTAGGTTACAAGATTTTGCTTTTTAAATGCTGATTGATATATGTTCTGTAAAGCAACATCAATTTACAAGTAAACCATTCAGTTGTTTAGATTTGTGATTTGAAAATCTTATTATCAATTTCTTAAAATTATCGTAACTTGTCAAACGCAAAAAGTTGACCCTCTTATTATTAACTTTTAACAACAGAAACATATCCATACACTATCTCCTGCAAATCATTAATTCAATAAGCACTTTCAAAACATTAATCAAGAAATCAGCAATCTTATGGGAAATATTAGTTATTATATCTATTTTAGAAAGAAAAAAATCAGTGAGAGTATATCTTATCATCTGTTGTTTTTATAATAAATAGACATGTCTAGCTGTGTGGTTAGTAATGGACAGAAAGATCTCCCCTGAGTAACTTTCATATCCATAAATTGTATTGAAGAACATGTGATTGACCTAAAATTCAAACTTTTCACCAACCAAAATCATGAATCCCCTGAGAAAACTTACAGATTTTGTGATTTGGACATTATGAAATTAGTGACTAAATACATCATGAGATTACGAAATGAGGATTCATGCACTAAATTCATTCATCTGACAGAAATATGTGACCAAATTGTCGTTTTTTTGTCAGTTATCTCCTTCAATTTAAAAACCTAACAATCTAATCACCTAGGTTATGCAGAACATTTTTAAGTTAATTAGAAAACTAATTCTAGAATAAAGGGGAAAATCGGAATGGTATCTATGGCAGAACTGAGATTTGAGGTGTAATGCTTGCCCTGATTCCAGTTAAATCAACAAAATACAAGAAAAACGTAATGGAGAAACATACATGAAGCTCCTCGGAGTATCTCCGGCGGACTTTATCACCAACATTGATCGAGAAACAGAAACCGCCGGAGGCCGTACTTCCGAGTAAACCGCAGGAGACTAACGAATGATAGCGTTGAGAACACAGAAAGAGATACTTGAACGATCCAATCAAAACGTCTCCGGTAACGGTAACATTGGAAAACAGAGTGAGAGAAAATTGGGACTGCAAAAGTTAGGAAGAAGAAGGAGATCCATGAGAGTGTTGCTCGCCATGGATTACGGTGATCTGCTATGAAAATCCATGACAAGGATTTGGATTCGAGCACATCGATGATTGAATAGTAGTTTGAATTCAGCTGTAAATGGCAGAACGGGGAAATGGTTCTCCATAGAAGAGATTGAATAGTAGTTTGAATTCAGCCGCCATTTTTTAATTATCCGAATTAATCATTTGATTTGACATTTATTTTATCAAAAATATTTTAATATATATTTTTTTTTTTGTTGAGTGATTCAAAATAAATCATACACTATAAATCATATGTTTATATAAGTATTACGCACATCTCATATGCACTCATATATTCTCACTCATGTTTTGTTAGAGGTGTTTCTGGAAATCAACTTCATAGAGGCATTATTATCTACATCATAAATCATTTTTGTAGAGGCATGATTGCAACGAACTTCAAACCAATTTCTTTTCTTAGTTGATGTTTTTAGCCTTTTACTTGGGTTCATGTTAAATAAATAAACATTATAAGGTCAAACACGCGGTCAAAACTAAAAGCAATTAGTCAACTGACTGAGTAAAAGACTGGTCTTCTTCTATAGAAAGGATCCACCCAAGCCTTATCCTCTTTCACTGCCTTTTCCCATCGTTGTTTAAATATTTGAAGCTCAGTTGTCGATTGCCTCCTTATCTGCCACCAAAACCAAATCTATATTACAATTTTTTTAATATAAATTTAAAAAAAAAAAAATACACTTATAACAAAAATACCCTTTTAGAAAATATTGTAATATAGATTTGGAGTATTACCTCAGCTCGAACATCAACAGCATGTTTCTGAGAGCCAATGAAAGTAGTAGTATTAGTATAAAGAGTAAATTAACGAAATTGTCCCTGTGATCTTGCATATTCAGCTTTTTTGTCCCTAAACTTTTTTTTTCGGGATTTTTGTCCCCGTGCTCTTTAAAATTCTGGTTTTCAGTCCTTCCGTCCAAATTTAGGGACAAAAAAGCTGAATACGCAAGGGACAAAAAAGCTGAATACGCAAGAGCACAGGGACAATTTCAGTAATTTACTCTAGTATAAAACAAACCAACAAATGTGAGTAAGTGAATAACCAACCGACCTTTTTAGCAGAAGCCCCGCCTAATGTTTGTATTCCATAATGAACAATAAATTCGCTATCAACAACTCCCACTTTCTCTGACCGCGCCCCCTTCACAATGCAAATGCAAATCTTTCCATACTCATATAACTTAACTTATTTTAAAGAGTAAATTACACAAATGGTCCTTTAGGTTTGTATCATATTTCATTTCAGGTCCTTTAGTTTCATAAAGTACACTGGTAGTCCCTATTTCTAAAACTATCGACACGTTTGGTCCTTTACCTAAACATAAGTTAACTTTTCCCGTCAGGGTTTTTATTGGGTTTCAAATTGGTGGAAAGGGAAAGGACATATTTACCCCCTCATGCATCACTCATGACGGGAAAAATAAACTTTTGTTTAGGCAACGGACCAAACGTGTCAATAGTTTTAGAAATAAGGACTACCAGTGTAATTTATGAAACTAAAGGACCAAATATGTAATATAGTACATACCTAAAGGACCATTTGTGTAATTTACTCTATTTTAAATTAATAATCAAAGTAAAAAAGCTGACCTGCGCACAATACCCGAGTTTCATATCCATTCCCCACCCATGAACAAGGTCATTCTGAATTAGATGCCAAGCACAATGCCAAGCAGCCCTAGAGAAAACTGGAGCCATTCCTTCAACAAATCTACAAAACATTATATTCATCACTCTTATAACAACACATTAAGAGGGTAAAATGGTCATTTTACCCAGAACAAGGTGGGCCCTCGCTGTCATCTGAACATTTCACACTGCCTCTGCTATCATACACTCTCCTGTAAAAGTAAAACAAAATATGAAATGGAATTAAAAAAAAAATTAAAAAAAGGTTTAACTTTGCAAGTCAAGTAATTAACCTATGGAACTTATTTGATCTTTTTCGTATTGTGATCCGATGATGAATATCGGTTGAATTTGGGTCTAAAGCTGGTTGTGATATCTCCAATCCTTCTGCCTTAACTATATTCAAGTACCTAAAAAAATATAAATAACAACATTTTTCAAAAAAAATTATAAATAAATGTAATTACAAAATGAATTTTGAATAAAATGATTTAGAAGGTTTGATACATTAAAAAAAATCACTCTGGGAACTGGAGCCAAATTGTAGCTTTAATTGGATAAATCATTTTATTCATGATTAATTTTTAGTCATCTAACTGTTTATAAAAAAATGGCCAATAAAAGGTTAATAACAAACCTTCTGGGATTAAAATGGTCTACTCCAAGATCTTCATCCCAGAGAAATATATAATCATAAATAGACACAGAAGCAGGATGCAGAAACCGCTTTGCAAACCACCTAATTGTAGAGTTAAATAAAATAAATTCAAAAATCATATCATATCTTTTTCACCTTTTATAAACTTGTATTTTTGTAAGAACTTACTAACCACTTTGTTTGGTTGTGAGCTACAATATGTATAACCTTATTATTCCACTCAAAATCTCGCCACCCATCCACTTTTCCATCATAATGGAATAAAATTACGGTAAAATTTTCTGTAAGAAACTGAAAAGGCTAATGTTAAGTCAAGATAAAAGATAGAGTAAATTACACAAAGGGTCCTTTAGGTTTGTACCATATTACATATTTGGTCCTTTAGTTTCATAAACTACACTGGTAGTCCTTATTTCTGAAACTATTGACACGTTTGGTCCTTTACCTAAACAGACGTTAACTTTTCCCGTCAAATAAATGGGTTTTTATGGGTTTCAAATTGGTGAAGGGAAAGGGTAAAAGACAGATTTACCCCCTCATGCATCACACATGACCATACTTGACGGGAAAAATAAACGTCTGTTTAGGTAAAGGACCAAACGTGTCAATAGTTTCAGAAATAAGGACTACGAGTGTAATTTATGAAACTAAAGGACCAAATATGTATTATGGTACAAACCTAAAGGACCATTTGTGTAATTTACTTTAAAAGATATAGTGATAATGAGACATTGTTTTACCTTTTGAACAGTAGTATTAACATTGCGCTTTTGTTTGAGACCCACCGGAACTGCTAGCAAATTATGTGTACTTAAAACATCGCCCTAAAATACATAACAAACATGTGTTTTACACAAAAAGTATAGAAGAAGGAACAAAATGGGTAATTTTAATACATTAAATAAGAGGGATAGTATTAGAAGAATTAGCTAAGGTGTTGTTTGGTTCGCATAATGTTTCTGATGGAATTGAAATCTAGGAAGGAATTGGAATCTGTCAGGAATTGGATTCCAATTTCTTCAAATTCCCAAGGATTCCAGCGAACCAAACAGCCCCTAAATCTAAATAAAGTGATTTATAACCTTTGATTTTGAACTAGTTGAAGACCATAAAGGCTTTAATTCCAAGTCAGATCTTGGTTCAATAATACCACGAGGTAAACCCTTCAAATTAGTAGATCCTATTGCATATTCCTACAAAATACCACAATAAAACACATTAAATTAAATTTTAATTACCCTAATATTTGAACATCCAATTTCAAAGTTTACCTTTGATGTGTAGAGTGGATCTAATCTTGAGTCCAACTGATGATACAAATCAGGAATAAAATTCATATAAAGGCCAAATAAGCTAAAACAGACACTCTCTTGGACCAAACACCCCCTAATTGTCTTCAATAATCAAATAAATAATGGTTATTTACCTCTGTTTGCAGATATTGATAACTTGTACTTCTATATACAATATACAACATTATAATACAAGCAGCTCCCATCAATGGTTTCATACTGATTCCATAACGTCCCTACATCAATAAAACCGACATGATTATAAAACTTAAATCTAAGCTAACAGAAACTTTGTCTGGTAGTGAAACTTTACCCAATCAAATTGGAGCCGTCTTTTTTTCAGTAGATTCTTCCATGATTTAGCTTCTCTCATCAACGCCTCTTGTTTATATGTGTTTTCATACCAACTGCAACTGTTATAATTATGCAGACATATCAATAACTCACTTGAAGAATTAAATACAAATTTACACCATAATAATAATGATTAGAAAAAATGGTACTGTCACAAGTACTCGAAAATAACACATTTTAAAGCATGAAACAACTTAACTAGTTCAGATGAATCACCATAGGTTATGGCTGTATTGTACAAACCCTAAGCTGATTATTTTCAATCCAAAATTAACACAAATTCTGGTGCGGTGCGGTACTAACAAATTAAATCAATAGCCTTTAAGAAAAACAATGGATATGAATTTGATACGAACTCATCCCATACTAGGCTCGCACCATGCTCATAAGCTCAAGTGTAGAACTCACTCCCAAAAGCTAGCTTGAAGGAGGAGGGGACACTTAGGCTTATAAGCCACCATTTAGTTTTTATTCTAGCCAATGTGGGATCATAACAATACCCCACGCTTTGAAGAACCAACGTCCTCGTTGGTCACGGCTATGTTGGTCACGGTCGGCACCCTCCTTTCGGGTCCGAGCCACCACTCCACAGGCCACCACTCCGAGCTCGTTGGTCACGGCTATGTTGGTCACGGTTGGCACCCTCCTTTCGGGTCCAAGCCACCACTCCACAGGCCACCACTCCGAGTGTTGGAACCTCGCAACGTAGGGCTAGCTCTGATACCAATTGATACGAACCCAGCCCATACTAGGCTCGCACCATGCTCATAAGCTCAAGTGTAGAACTCACTCCCAAAAGCTAGCTTGAAGGAGGAGGGGACACTTAGGCTTATAAGCCACCATTTAGTTTTTACTCTAGCCAATGTGGGATCATAACAATACCCCACGCTTTGATACGAACACTGCATAAATTGGAGCCAAAAGAATAGCTTAAGATTTGAATTAAACAAAATAAAAGGTAGCTTATTAACTATTGGAGTAGTACTTCAAGCAACTGTAAATGCAATTTGTGTGCAAGCTGTACTAAACACGTGACAAATCTAAGATGCAAACTCTGCATAAACGCTCATTGTGTGTGTTTGTGTGTGTGTGTGAGAGAGAGAGAGAGATAGAAAGAGAAATAATTGTTTATACATCCTGACCTAGAATTTACAAAAACACACACAGAGAAATATTTATGCTCCAAAAATCTATGTTTAGTAAGGAAAAACAAATCAATTCCTCTTGTCACAAGAAAAACATATAATTAAATAAATAAGCACAGATACACGTGCCAAAACACAGGCAAAACTAGTGAAGTGATAAATTAATCACTCTGTCTGTAACTGAGAAACTTCATTTTCAAGTACTACATCAATAGATCTTACACCGAACTCTGAGATTTAACGATTATACATTTTTAATATGAGATCGGAAAAAAGTAAGTGACCTAAAAGATTGAAAAATGAATCAGCAGAGAAAGCTTCAAATTCAGCAGCTAGTGAAGATGTTTCCGGCGAGGAAGATATGATCTCCGATTAAAATCCTAAATTCCGGCGAGAATGGGTGTTTTTATCCAACGGAATTGGCCGGAGGTACTGGAAGAGGGGAGAGAGTGAAAGAGCGGATTTGACACGTTTAAAAGTAATGAGATTTTTTATTGTATGTCGTCCGTTACCATCCCTCGTTTTTATTAACTTTGACTATTGAATAAATTAGTAGGTGTAATTGTACATTTGTACCTGTGCATGTACATTTGTAGAATATAATTGTAATAATAAAAAATCAACCCAATGAGATAATTGTGTTTATATCCTTATAAAACTCGTAAATTATTTTTATATTATTCTTAAATTCATAAATAATAAACTTGGTAAATTAATAAACTCTCTAAAATAATAAACTCTCTAAAATAATACTTGGTAAATTAATAAACTCTCTAAAATAATAAATCCCGACTTGGGTCAATGTAAAAATTTAAAAATCGATAAAATAATAAGATAATAATTTTTTGGGAGATCCTTTTATAATTTTCGGTCCCAAGAAAATTATAAATTAATAATTCATAGAAATTGAAAAAATATATTACACTCGATTAAAATATGATTAAATAGTTGTTTGTTTTCCTTTAAAGTTCAAGTGTATTTGAATAATCTAACACATTTATGTAATTTATATATGCCAAACTTGATTAAGAATACATTGAAGTATTGAACATAGTTATTCAAATTTGCTATTGTACTTCAAGAGTCATTATTGATTTCTAATGCATTAGTAATTTAAAGTCATATGTCAAACTTGCTTAATAATACATTGAACACGTTCGACTCTTTAAATTAATAATTATTAATTTATCGATAAATTAATAACTCTCTAAATTAATAAATTTCCCAAGTTCCAACCTTATTAATTTAAAGAGATTATACTGTAATATATAATAAGGATAAAATTCAAATTTTGAGAAACGTAACGTATGTGTGTGTGGGCGTGTGTGTGTTTGTCAAAAATATGAAGTACATAGTATATATATTATATAGAAAGAATAATATTTATCTATCTAAATATATTACTATAATATTTAAAATATAATAATTTATATTGATACTACATGTATTACACATGTATATAGTAAAATGTAATGAAGAATTGCATTATAGCCAGCCAACCAACACTTTTCATTACATTTATCATTCTCACCTCTAATACAGTCAACCAATCAGTCAACCACCCCTTAGACTAGTGTTCTATTTACCCCTTTAGAGTACATCCTGTTAACAATGTAGAAGCATTTTACAACATCAGCATCAAAATATACTCATTTAAACATACTAATAGTAATTTTCTAAAATAATTTTATTAACGATTTGTTTGATATATCCATCAGTTTTGATGAACCTTCTTCCGGTTCGTACAGTTTCTAGGAGATGGTGTTGGAGGTGGTTGTTTACCACCTCTGCCACCACCTCCAACCCTCCTTGGCCTTCCTAGTCCTCTCTCCACATTTTTCACATCAACATTTGACTTTTTACAAAAGTCAACGTTTGACTTTTTACTCCCTTCAATCTCGAGATTCACGTTACTAGAATCCGAATTACTGCTTAATTTTAAATACCCGTGTGGGCCAGCCATCGGGACGCCACCTGGAATCTTCACCACAAGCTTAGGCTGTTTACACGGGGCCCGCGGCCTAATGCTTCTGGGCCTGACAGGTGGACAAGACATTGAAGAAAAACATAGGATTGATGATAATGGATTTGTACTACTGCTGCTTGAATTTGGGTTGCTGGTGCATAATTGGTTGTACTTTTTGGTTATAATGCCTCTTAGGGTTAATGCTGACTTGTACTCTCGTGTTCTTTTTGAGTAGAACACGAGGGCGTTGTTTGCAATCAAAAGTAAGTCTCTGAAGAGTTCTTTTGTTGACTTTATACAACAATTGGCAATGTTTGACTTTATTGTGTCAAGATCCATATGCTGCCTGATGGTTTTTCTGTACCGTGCTCTCTTCTGCAAATTAAAATAAAGTTTGACTTTTAAGGTCGGCAGATTGAGAAACTGTAAGTTTGACTTTTATGGTCAGCAGACTGAGAAATTGTAAGTTTAAGGTCAGCAGACTGAGAAACTGTAATTTGACTTTTAAGGTCAGCAGATTGATAAATTGTAAGTTTGACTTTTAAGGTCAGCAGACTGAGAAACTGTAATTTGACTTTCAAGGTCAGCAGACCGAGAAACTGTAAGTTTGACTTTCAAGGTCAGCAGACTGAGAAAACTGTAATTTGACTTTCAAGGTCAGCAGACTGAGAAATTGTAAGTTTGACTTTTAAGGTCAGCAGGCTGAGAAACTGTAAGTTTGACTTGACGTGTCGGGTAAACATACTAAACGTCATATTCATATTAACATGTTCCAACTACAAAGTAAATCTGACTCCATTAACTTGTTTTCGTTTATACCAAATCCAACTAAATTTATGCCAGAAAATTATAAAACGACAAAAACAAACCTAATTTTAACAAAATAAAATAATACAAGAAATTTTTAATATGCGAAACAATAATTTTTCCTTTTTTTGAAGTGCCTCTTTATTTTGTTGAAACTAATATTTCACATGTAAATTTTCAGTTCTATTTTCTTTTTATAATTTAACATAATAGTTTTCCGGTATGAATTTGGTCAGAATGAAAACAAATAAATACTTGGATGGCCTCCACATTTATCATCCATTTTCTCTTCTTTTTTTTTCTTTTTTTTTTTTGCAAAAAAACCGAAGCAGAGTGGCCCCAAAATATGTGAACATAAATGCCAGAGTAAATTACACAAATAGTCCTTTAGATTTATATCATATTACATATTTGGTCCTTCAATTTCATAAATTACACTAGTCCTTATTTCTGAAACTATTGATACGTTCGATCATTACCTAGACAGACGTTAACTTTTCCATTCAAACAAACGGGTTTTTATGGATTTTAAATTAGTGAACGGCAAAGGAAAATGACAGATTTACCCTTCATGCATCACACATGATTATACTTAACAAGAAAAATAAACGTATGTTTAGGTAAAGGACCAAAAACGTGTCTACAATTTCAGAAATAAAGACTATCGGTATAATTTATGAAACTAAAGGACCATTTGTGTAATTTATGAAACTAAAGGACCATTTGTGTAATTAACTCCAAATGGTAAACTAATAAAAAGTGGATAATACCTGACTATCAAGCCGCCGTCTAAAAACCAACGCAAACTGGTTTTCCGTAACGGAATTAAAAACCTCAACCAAATCATCAATCTGATCACAACCTAAATTCCGAGTCTCTAAAAACCCACTTTGATTTAAATCCCAATTTCCATCTTTCCTCTTTCGTTTCCCTCTTCTTTTTCTAACCGTACCATTACTAATTTCTTCACTCACGCTCTTCATACATGATTTCGGTACTAGGATGTTTTGAGATGATTCAGGTTGTTGGCTTGTTCCAAGATCTTGGGTGAAACTGGCGGCGGATAATTCAATTTCTTTTTGAATTGTTTTAATTTTGAGCCCCTTTGATTTTGGTAATGATTGAGGTGGGGATTCGGTTTGGCTTGAGTCGTAATCGATTTGATCACGATCTTTTTCGGTTTTCAGATTTTCGAGCTTTGATACAAGAAACCTGAATAAAATAATTTCATATTTGAGCAACTCATGAAACAAAAGTAAAAACTATTTGACATTTGTTTATCCGAATTGCTAGGTGGCAATTTCGACCGATTTTCCTAAACACGAGCCGAATTGGGTTGTATTTTAATCTCAAAAGGGTAACATTTAAGAACCTAACTAAAAATTAGGGGTGTTCAAAACCGGATATCCGGCGGTATCATAAATTTTGAATAACCGAAATCCGGGTGTCCGGTATCCAGAAAAAAACAAAATATTAAAATATTTTCCTGGTATCAGGTATCTAAAATTTTTGAAAACGCTATCCGGATCTGGTATTAGAAATTCGGATACCCGCATTCTCGGATATCCGGATTTTCAGATATCGGGTAATTGTTCAGATACCCGGTTTTTCAAGTCAGTCTGAACAACCCTAATATTTATGTAAAGGGAGATAATATTTACACCACAAAAACTTATTCACATACTAAAACCTATGATTTTATATACTTGTAAGCATTAAAACTTGTACAATATAGTGAGCAAGTAGTTTTTGTGGTGTAAATATCACCATAATAATGAATAGAAAAAGCCTACTTTGACATTGTTTGTCCACAATATGTGTAGCATTTTCAAATTAGAGTGCTTTAAAAAGTCAAGAGTCATACAATAAGTGTAAAAAAAACCAAGAAATCATTAGCTTTGAAGTAGAAAACGAGAAAAGACGAAACTAACCCTATTGATTCTTGTGATTTCTCTAGTGCTTGTTTTAATTCAGCAACTCGACGTTCTCGAAGCTCATCATACCAATATCTAAACCAACAAATTTAAAGCCTGTTCAAGATTCGCATAAAAATAATAGTTGACTTATGTATAACAAAATTAAGTATACTGTTGACTTTTTGACTTTAATCCATCCTACTTGCAAACAAACCGTTGTTTTTAATTTTAATGGAAATAAAAACACTATATTTTACACTTTAATTTGGACAGCAGATGCTAATTACCAAAACCATAAATTCTTGCAAATTACAGGGTTTTTTACAACAACTGAAGACAAACAATCAATTTCAAATCTTTATAGATAATTAGTGTGGCCACAAAAAATATTTCATTTTAACCATCATTTAATTTTTTGAACAAAAGATTTAAGAGGTTTTATGCATTACAAACAATTTGAACTGTTTTTTTCTATTTTGATCTTTCTTCTTTACCCGTTTGGCCTGGATTCACGTATTTATAAGTAAACGGGTCAAAATTTCAAAAGGTTAACATGGTTGGTATTGGAAGAACATGTTAAAGTGTTTGGTTTAAGAAGAGAAAATAATTTAAATGTAGGTGAAATTCGCACTAAAAGCCGTCCAGTTGAATCATGAATGAAGAATTAGAACCAATAAATAGAATAAAATAATATGGAAATTACAGGATACTCACTTGCAACCTGTATAACGTTGTTGCAGGTCTTCATACCTAGATCTACATGCCTGCATGTGAGTACATAAAACAAAAAAAGAAAAAAATACATATTTAAAAAAAAAAGGGAACAATCGCAGTGGTGAATTATGTTTGAAAGAAATGATCAAGTAAATTTTATTGCACATAAGCTAACAATGAAACTGAAGCATGATGGTTGAAAAGTCAACAACTCAATATAAAACTAATGAGAAAATAATAAATTGTAGTCAAATTTATAAACTAAATATACCTTAATAAAAACTAATGGTGATTTATTTGCATTCTTGCACACTCATCTCATATCCTCTCACTAACACTTTCACCAGAGATTTCTCTGAAAACAATCTATGTACATACGGATAGGGGTAATGTAGTAACATTAGGCTAATTCGGTCGAGTACTTGCTACTCGGTGGTATACCGAGTTTGTTGATGCTAACAGATCAAAAAACTCGGTCAATTCAAAATCAGTCAACTAGGTCAAAACTCATCAAACTCAGTCAAACTCGTCCAGCTCAATAACTCGGTTAAAATCGGTCAATTTCTCCAAAATATGTTATGTTTTTAAGAACCTAGGGAAATTATATGTATGATATATATTTTATAAAAAATTATTTGTAAAAATTATAATCCGAGTAGTCGCTATAAGGTTGTCGAACAAATGAGTGGCAAGTAGCGAGTTCTGCAACAATTTGCAGATATACGACTGTCTACATTTTACATTTATATAGCCCAAGAATTGGGTAGAGTAGTTGTTGAAGTAAAATTTTATTACTACGTTTTTAATTTAATAATACACCACATGTTTGGCACTGGCTTAGATAGATCCGTAACTCTTAAAATACAATTTAATAATAAATATTTGCCTCCAAAAATCAAACATTTTCGGGATGTCCAAAGAATTACAAAACATTTTATTTTCTTATTAAGTTTTGAGGGCTACGTGTTCTAACCTCAGGGGTGAAGTAATACGGGTAAACGGTTCGGGTCCGGAGCTCCGACGAAATGACGTCCCAGTCACCCGTTCCATGCCGGAGAACAGCACCGCCGAGGATAAGGTCCTCCCACGTACCCCACGCTTTCCTCACAACGACGCTGACGTCATCCATTTATTCCACGTGTAACAATGCGGCAACGCGACAAAAACCACCCCCACACCTTTATTTCAAAAAGCAAGGCGCACGTTAGCGGAAACCCTTATTCCGTTGACGGTAACCACCACGTCTAATCGGAAAAAAAAAACAAACGCCGGTTTCGGAGGAAATGCGTTGAAATTAAGAATTATTGCGGGAGAAAAGGGTTTGACTGACGGAATTATAACGGAACTTTTTGTCTGGATCAAAATCAGAAACAGGAAAAAGGAAGATTAAGAGATGGTTTTTGTTGATAGGATTGAAAAGTTTGAAATAATTTGGAGGAATGTGATACGGAGAAGACTCGTTTTCCTGGAAAATCTCCCTCCCGCTCCCTCTCTCTCTCTCTCTCCCCTCTTTTTCTCTCTCTAGATTATTTCTTGTAGTAATTTATTTTTCGTTTTTTTACCTTGTACTTTTCAAAAATTTCAATTTGTATCCTTCCGTTCAACCCCGTATGAATTGCGCCGTTAAACTCCCCCAAAAAAAACATGAGGATATTTTGATCACCAGACCACCATAAAACATATACACAATGAGAATAAAAAGCCCCAAATGAAAATAAAGCACAACCATTTAAATAAACTCAAAATCAAACACAACCATGTGAATAAACCCAAAACTAGACTATGAACAAACCCAAATCAGAAAAAGAAGACGAAATCAAAATCAAGAACAAACCTAAAATTGTTGGCGGTATTTTGGAGAATTGGATATTTTAAATTTCTTAAATTTAGAGAAGATGGGACCGGGTTCGTCCGTGTACAATTTTGCCCAGATCCACCGAAATCACCGACAACTATCAAAACCACACACAAAATCACATTATCTGCAATTCTGTCATAAAAAACATCGAGTTCTCTTTTTGATCAATCAAGAGTATTAGTACTGACATGACATTGAGTATGAAATGCTTTGTCCAGAGATTCATCTTGATGTGCATAAGTGGCAAGATTTGAACAAGCGAATGCATAATGGTCGTTTGTTTGGAAAAGTTAGCAATGTGTGGGTTCTTTGAGTTGACCACGACCCCAACCATGGGTCGTTTAGATTGCGGTATTTTGACTTTTGAGCTTGAAAGGCAACAATTGGAGATGCAATTTATATAATTTACTCTAATACTTAAATACAAAAGTTGTGTACAATTATGTGAAGTAGTTATAACACTTTTAGTAGACTATGTAATTAAGTAGTCAAATGCTACACCATATTTGAATTAGTAAGATTCTAGTTAATAATACTATAGACAAGTGTTTGAATAACTGAATATATACTGAAAAAATCAGTGAGCTAAAAAACAAACTAATACACTTTAAGATAGACAATAAGTAGATCCAGAATCCAGAAATATAGACATATTTTCATTAATATGCAGAAAAAGTATTAGCAAGTTGAAAATTAGCATTAGTATATACAAGAAAGAATCATGCATCGTGTAATGGTTAAAGTTGTCTACTTGAAGCAATATCCTATCCTATGGTGTGCCAGCTTCAATACACTAGGAAGCTGCAAGTATATACAGTAGTAAATACCATTAGTGTTTATTAACAATAAAAATAAAAATAAATAATAAATATTAAATTATATATATGTTATTATTGAGTGATTATTAATTAAGCCAACAACCTCCAGGATCTCTCATAGGGGTCGCCATGTATGGACGCATAGGTGTCTCGCTTCCTCTATGCGTGTCACTGGTAAAACATAAATAAATAAATTTTAATTTATAAATCTTTTACAAAATATATAATTTCAACAGGATGGATACATACCAATTAACATGCACTTTATCAGATATGATCTGACTGCAATCAACTGAAAATAACCATACACAATTTAATTAGAGAATAAAACATAAAAACTTATAAAATTCATATTTAATTAGAAGAAAAATGTCGGTACCTGTCACAATTTTCATTTGTGACTCCAATTCAACCCGAGCAGATTTTCCATTGACATCAACCACCCGACCCCTGTACCCTTTAAAGGGACCCACCCCAATCTTTATCACTCTTCCAATCAATGGATGTTTGCCTCTACCTCCACCATACCTCCCTCCCACCACCTACATTAATCAAAAATAATAATTAATTAACAAAATCATAAATAAATATATATATAAATAAAATATAAATTATTCTGCAAAATACGGTGCATACCTCTACTACCCGCCGCCCCAATTCTCGTGATACCATATGACATTTCAGAACTGACAAGATTGTCTGAGAACACACGTACCTGGAAAAACCACCAAATCTCTAAGTAACAAACATTATAATATATATATATATATATATATATATATATATATATATATATATATATATATATATATATATATATATATATATATATACTTACCACTTCTTTACTAGTATCCGACACCAGATCAACCAAACGCCCCTCAACTTTTAGAACCGTGCCGGTCACCCCTTCGTGTGCACCGGACACAGCTTTGACCCTATCCCCCTGGTCAAACCACTTGACCACTTCCATCTCACTTACCTCAAGTGTTTCCTACAAACCAAATCATAATTAATAAATAATAAACTAATAATTACTAAATTAATAAATTAATAATATATAAATGAATTAACTTACAGGAAGTCCAGGGGCGTTGGTTTTGATATGCAAAATCCCATCCTCAACTTTCTCCACCAAACCCTTCAGATTGACCAGGTCCCCTTTAATAACACGCACTCTGTCACCTTTCATAAAGTTTCCTTTTTTCCGGCTTGCCACGTCATCACGGAACTTCTGAATTTCATCAAAATTCGGCTCTACATTCTGACTGCTTACGGATTTAACAGATACGGTTTTGTATAAAAAAACGTCTTTGAACAGCATCCCGTTCACCTTCTCAAAGTAGTCACCGCTCACCGGGTCCCGCCTACGCTCCACACGTATTGCCATTTCTCTGGAAAACTTAATATATCAATTACTTTTTACAAGAAAATAAAATAAAATAGAAAATAATAAACCTACCTTGCTTCATCAACATTCATAAGCCGTGGTGCAGGGTTATTAAATATCTTTTTTGCAGCTTCTTTACCTTCCTGAAATGTATACTCAATCATGTAATGTTTTATATTATTATACCATAAAAATATTACTGAATAGCAAAATAACAGGGAAATAATTGTTTAAATAAACACCTACAAGAGAAATAGAGACATACCAATTTGTTTGACAAAGCTTGTAGGTCAATCCTTGGGATTAATTTCACAGTTACTCTTTGACTCACATTATCCACATCAACAATCTTCAACACAAAAAGAAGCTTTAGTTAAACTAAGCAAAAGAGAAAAGGGTATTTTGGGTATTTTACCTTTGCAAGGTCCTGTCTGTAAGTTCCTGTCTTCATTCTAACCCAAGTACCCCTTTGAAGATCAATAGATTTGCTCTCAACTGATAGAACATCAGTCATTTCCTTTATAGGGACCAACAGAATCTTGCTGCCAGTGTGTATATAACGCAAACCCTTGCATGCCTGATAACTCATAAACAAGCAAAATAATCATAAATTATTCGTGTTAATTCAGCTCAAAAACAAAAGTGTATGAAGATATATAGTTATATACCTCTTTGACATGAGCTTCTTTATCTGCTTCAATGTAGATATAGCCCTTTAAATGGTCAAGAGAAATTGCTGATCTAATCTGCAACTCAGAACCTTTGTCAATGCATTTTTGCATTAAACAAACAGCAACTTCTCTCTCATGATTAGCCTATCAGACAATGAAAATAACAAATTATTAATGTAATTTATCAATATTAATTGTAGAAAATAGATAGCTTACGGCACATTTGACCATCCATAATTTTGAATCACAAACAGATGGTAAAAGAGCTTGTTGTTCAACCTCTGTTTGATCATCATCATCATCATCATCATATTCTGTACTAGTTCAAGCAAATCTTTCCTGAATTATTCTCTCAAGAACTTCAACATCTTCTTGTTCATCTTCATGTGAAAGCAAAGGACGATGATGCATTCTTCTAGAATCTTCCATATCAGCTCTTTCATTCACTATAAAGTCTGTATACCATCAACTATGTATTAGGGCTTATAATGATCTGTAGAAAACTAATAATAAACAAATCTGATGAACTCAATCACGAAGAATAACAGAACGTGTAATCAAACTAACAAACAGTTAGAAGAATAAGAGATGCAACTAAAATCTGATGAACTCAATCATGACGAAGAACGCGTAATCAACCTAACAAACAGTTAGAACAATAGACACAAAAAGAGATGTAACTAAAATTCAAGCCCTAATTGCTACAATTATAAACAAAATTCTACAGAAGAGAGAGAGAGGATTAAGAAACCCTAACCATCTTCGCCGTCCTCTTCCTCCTCTTCTTCATCATCTGTGTCGACGTAAGCTTCGAGTTCGAAAAAACCAGCACCAGATGCTTTCTTCGACGCTTTTCCACCTCTACGACGGCTACCGCCACCTCCGCCATAATCGTTATCGTCTTCCTCCACAGCATTATCAATAAAATCAGATTTCCCCCTCTTCCGGCTATTTCCTCCGCCGCCGCCACGGCTACTGCCATAATCTGCGTCATCTACGTCGTCATCGTACTCATCTCGCCGGCGTGACATAGCTATACTAGAAGAAATTATGACTTGCGCGATGAACGAATGCAATTCGAAGTTTAACGATATAAAACCCTAGAAACTGAGTTTTGAGAGTTTGTAAGGATCAGTGTGCAACAAACATCTATTTATTGTATTCGGTTCTCCCCCTAAATTCCTAAAATAAATCAGGAACTTACCATAAATATGAAGATGAATTACAAGTTTTAAAGAGTTTATACGTCAATTTAAATTAAATCTATTCTTAAATAAAGCATTATATTGTACTTTTTTTATTTTAACGGCAATTTATTACTAAAATTTAATAAAGCGCTAAACAATCAATACAAGAGGTTTAATAGCCAATTGTCTAAAGAAACCTTAAATTAATTTATATGGTTTAGCCATAAGAAAGGAAATCAATCTATATAATAAAAGAAGCTTTTTGCCACATAGATAATGCCACCTCATAATACCACCTCATCATACAAACCACACATGCATGCCACGTCAGCCCTTAATTTAAATTTTGAAAAAAATTTGATCTATAGATTAACCCGAATTTAATTAATAATAAATTAAACTTTCAACTTCAATCCCTAGAAGTTTGCATATCATGTGAATCTTTTGTATGCTAGAAGACCAGAGACATCAATTTCGGGTAAATCTTTTATATAGAGAGATCTTATTTTTTTATTTTACAAGCATTGTTTTATAAAAAGTTTATCTAACTCAAGCCCTAAGAGATATAGTTAGAAACATTCAATGAATAAGTTGTCATGATAACAATAGGTATATAGATTAATTGAACTTACTATAATATCAAGTCATTCAATAATTAAATGATACAAATAAATGAAATTAGTAAAATCTATTTTTCCATGAATTAAATGTATTTTAAGTAAAAATAGATAATGCCACCTCATAATACCACCTCATCATACAAACCACACATGCATGCCACGTCAGCCCTTAATTTAAATTTTGAAAAAAATTTGATCTATAGATTAACCCGAATTTAATTAATAATAAATTAAACTTTCAACTTCAATCCCTAGAAGTTTGCATATCACGTGAATCTTTTGTATGCTAGAAGATCAGAGACGTCAATTTCAAGTAAATCTTTTATATAGAGAGATCTTATTTTTTTATTTTACAAGCATTGTTTTATACAAAGTTTATCTAACTCAAGCCCTAAGAGATATAGTTAGAAACATTCAATGAATAAGTTGTCATGATAACAATAGGTATATAGATTAATTGAACTTACTATTTAAATATAATTTTCCAATATCAAGTCATTCAATAATTAAATGATACAAATAAATGAAATTAGTAAAATCTATTTTTCCATGAATTAAATGTATTTTAAGTAAAAATAGTAAATTTGGGTTCATTAAACATCCTAATATGATAATATCAAGTCGTTCAATAATTAAATGATTCAAATAAATGAAATTAGTAAAAAATTTATTTCCATAAACTTAAATGTATTTTAAAGTAAAAATGATAAATTTGGGTTCATTAAACATCCAATCTCATGCCCTTAGGACACGAGTTAGCCAAACCCTTTATATATTATAATTAGTAGTTAATTAACGTCACATAGATTTATTTGAAAGAAAGTGTCCAGGAAACAAATACTATAAATTATAAAATTGAAAGAACTTGAGATGCAACTATCCACGTAAGAAAAGGAAGGCAAAAGGTATTAATGAATATCTTTAATCTTCAAGTATAATTGCAATTTATTTTTGTTTTCTCGTATATTTTATTGTCAGAATTTTTTCACGTAATGCCATGTCACAAAAGCCATATCACCAATGTCACCTCATCTATACCAATTAATTACCTGTTTTGACTTTATAAAAATGTATGCAAAACGTGTCAGGTCAAAATGAAGTGGAATTGTTAAGTTAAATAATAAATCATGAATGCTCTAACAACATACTGATTGCTGGAATATAGAAATGAAGGGATTCCATCTCGATTTAAGAAGCCCGTGAATTCCAAATCGTACCCTCCATTGTCATGAATGTGGGAAAGTATTATTTGTAGATGTAAATACCAAGGAGGGTACTTTTCTCAACATGATCAACCAATTAGGGTCGGTTTCTGAAAGTAGTTTACTCATGATATATGATTCTTTAGTATGAAACTGTATCATGTTGAATGTTACATAATTACATTATTTTTTATAGGTATTTCCTTATTTAATTGATAAGTTTATTAATTTTTCTTGCAAAGATTAAGTTCAAAAATCAATTATGAGATATTATTTAGTGAGGTAATCAAGTTGTTATTTACTTATTCTCTTTATTTACTTATAATACATATCTTATGAAAAAATGTTATTTTTGTTGTATGATAACGGGTCAAACGGGTTAGAAGAAAGTGTTAGGTTATATTGAAAACGGGTCATGTAGGTTGAAAGTCTCGAAACTTGAATTCAAATGCTTACAACATCACAATTCATTTTATTTGAATTTTTTTAATTATTTAACGACTTGATATTGAAAATTGTATGTAAATAATAAGTTCATTTTATCTATATACCTATTGTTATCATGACAACTTGATATTGATTTTGTTCTAATGTTAACCCCATTTTATTATTGTTGAATGACATTTTAGATGTTTGAGAAAAGTCCAATTCTTTGTTAAGGTCAAACATTGCACGTTTATCCGGCATTTTGAAATTATAATTGCTATGAATTTTTATAAGCCACCCGTGAATCATCACGGGTTATAGGCTAGTAAAACAATAAAATGAACTAAATCAGATTTATGAATACTACCAAAATCAAATAAAATTGAATTTCAATCTCTTATAGTTTAGATTCAAAATAATATCACATCCTTGCCACCAATCACTTAGAGAGTTGATATCACCTAGTTTTTTTTTTATCACAAATAGCACTCCAAATTTCTCTTGCTAAGGTACACCAGAAGAATAAATGTTCCACTGACTCCAAAACATTTTGGCAACATGGGCAAGAGATGGTACCATCACCATCATCATCATCATCATCATCATTATTATTATTATTATTATTATTATTATTATTATTATTATTATTATTATTATTATTATTATTATTATTATTATTATTATAGATGGGTATTCGTGTAATACAACGAAAGATTTATGTATATACGTCCATAGGCTCCCAAGCACTAGGATTGATAGAAAGTTCGAGTGTACGAGAACTACTGATATTTATATGTATATATGTTCAGATTGTATTATGTATGATGATCACGTGATCACATCTTTGATGTAATCATCCAAAATTACATGTATTGTAATGATGTAATGATTCGTTAAGTTTAAGGTAAATAAAGTGTATTTACTTACTTTGTCTAAAACTACATTAAGGATATCTAAATTATTATTTAGACAAAATGGAGTTGCATTTAGGGAACTTATATATGAAACTAAGATACATTAGTAACATCAAATTGTTTGATTTGAAAAGATATCATGGGATTGCATGTAAAACAACATATGAAACTTTAAGACATTAATCGAAGTATTTAAGCTACACTTATATTTCCGTCCATCGAAGTAATAAGCTATCTAAATCCACTAGTACCAATTATTCAAAGGTTGCAAGACCAATAAAAGTTCAATCCTAAAGTCTTGGGAGTATTTTACTAGTATCTCTAAGATTGTTGGATATAAGTTTGAAGGGTAGTTTTAATTGGATCTAAAATACATTACAAAACGGTTTGTAGTTAAGTATAGAAAAGTTTCAAAGATTAAATGGTAACGAGTTAAAGTTGTTGACTAGAAAATACTCCCGAATGGATCTATTCTGAAGTTTCAGAATGATCAAGCTATTGTCAAATTTGACAGAAGAATAGTGGCATTAAATTTATGGAATCATGTAATATTTAATGAAATAATGGAAGTTAACATGATATGTGTAATGTTCAATTTTAGAAATTTTAGAAGTATTTGAGTAAATTGGACTTATTCTACATCATTTCATAGCCACTTCTTTGGCCTTTATAAAGGACGGTCATTACCAGATTAAATAAGATCTACTCATGATTTTAAACGTTTGTTTTTTTTTTTTCCAAATAAAGCATTACAAATGATATCCCCAAAAATAATGGACAAATCCAACGATTTGATATTGAAATCTAGTTAAAAATAAACCATTCTCAAACAGCAATTCAAGTTTATAAGCAATAATAGTACACCATCTCACCATAAAACTAATCATCTGAGATTACCAATTTAAAACATGAAATCCTTTTTCTTCGACTTATTGTCCTTTTCGTGTGCCTTCCGTTTCCTCTTCTTTTCCATCTACATTTTCAAACACAATTTTGTTGGGAAATAATCAACATGTATTATAAAAGTTGAACCAATTCAACCAATTTACTTAGAAATCGATGGTTCGGTTTATGGGTAACACAGTCAATTAACCCCCTAAATCATATTATTTATAGAAATATTAGATTATAAATGACATAATATAAATTTGGCATGTTTAATATTCGTACAAAAAATGTTTCAGCCACCTACCCAATAATACATTTAACATTGAGAATAATTAAAAATAAAAGAGATATTTACCTCTGCAACCATATCACTGAAGTCTTCCTTTTGAGTGTTGACTACGAAGCTTTTCTTCCTCTCGGGCTTCCTCGTATCTAACAATTATTATATTAATAATATTAATTTTTAGGGAAATGCTAATTAGGGTTGTCTTAAAGGTGCATGAACATGTAAAGTTAACTGTTGGAATTGGTATCCAATACATCAAATAAACCGTTATTCCGGTTCGGATATTTTAGAGTCCTATTCGGGTTGCCCTCGAGGAATCAACGAACACGAGAAATAAACGTAGTTTTTAATTAATAGTTTAATTAAACGGACTAATGGGCTAGACGTGCTAATCTAGTTAATGGGTAATTAACTAGATTATGGTATCGGGCCAAGTATTAATTAATAGTTTAGTTAATACTTGCGGGCTTAATTAATTATTAATTAGATACGGGCTTTGGACCAATTAGGGTATTACCATAATTGGGTTTTGGCAAGTATATATATTAAGGTTAAGGGGTTTCATCTAATAGACTTAATATTTGATCCCTTGCCTCCCAAAGCTTTCGGCCGAGCACCTCCACCGCCGACCGAACCGCCGCTGCCCCGCCGTCACGCCACTGTCGCACCATCGCCGGACCGACGCCGTCGCCGGTAATCGAAAGAGTTTTTCGATTGGTTTTCGGTGCTCGTTTTCTCAATGTGCTTTATACTACACTGTGGTATATTGTCCTGTTCGTGATAACCCTTGGGTGTGATACGATAGAGGGATTCTTTCTTGAATCCTAGGCATTGTGTGTCAATCTGGCAAGAACGAGATCACAAGGTTTCTCATCTTCCCCAAACCATAACAATGTAAGTTTTGAATTTATTATTAATTAGTCATTAATAAATTCTAGTTGCATTAGAATTGTAAACCTAACGGTACAAAAGTTTTAATCGGGTCAGTGTTATATCAAGTTACTTGTGATTTCCGCCTCAAGTAAATTGTGACTAGATGCATAGAAAACCCAACATTAACAATAGTATAATATAAATATATTAAATTTTAGGGAAATGCTAACTAGGGATGTCTTTGACTCTTGAAGGTGTATGAACATGTACAATGAATTGTATTTCAACCATAACCTCCCGAAGGTGGTTGATGATAAGCGGTTAAAGCACAAGTATTTATAGCAAAACCCATATTTTTATAATTTAGTTTGATGTATTATTATGTGTAATAAAAGATGGCGATAGATATAAATTAAAACTCACTTTGCAGGCAAGACATTGTCCATGAGCTCCAATTCTTCAGGCTCTAATGACACATCAACCCTATCTGTTTTCTGGCCTCTAAGTAAAACAACCTGTAAAAAAACAAAACAAAAATCAAAATTATGTCATTCAAAAAAGGGAACACCCTTAAATACAAATTAAGAGAAAAACCTTGAAATAATGATAAAAACCAATTCAAATTTAAAAGGAAATGGTGTCCAACGTCATCAAATAAACGGTTTGACTTGGTCAACGTAAATTAAAGTCCTACTGTGGTTGCTCTTGGGGCGCAACCGAACACGAGAATAAACGAACCGGGCTTTGATTAATTGTATAATCAAATGTGTAATGGGCTAAATGGATTGAATAAGTTAATGGGTAATTAACTAGTTATTCAAGTGGGCTTTAGTTTAATTAATAGTTTAATTAAATGGAAACGGGCTTGGGCTATTTGAGTCCAACTCAAATAAGGAAACGTTTCCTTGTCGAAACCTATAAATAGGGAGCTAGATGTATTGACCTAATACACTTCAAACCTTCTCTTGGTTGCTCCCTAGTTTCGGCCGAGCCCCCCTCCCCTTCGTCCGATCGCCGCCGACCGGAACCACCGCCGGCCGCCGTAGTGCCGCCGCCGTACCGCCGCCGAAATAGTTTTCGGTGGTGTTTCGTTTGGGTTTTTCTCAAGGGTACTTTACACTACGTTGTGGTGTATCGTCTCGTTCGTTGTCAACCTCGAGTGTGATCAAGTAGAGGGGTTCTAGTTTGAATCCTCGTTCTTGACAAGTTCTGGCTCGTACAAGATCTCAAGGATTCGCATCACCAAGTGTTGCCAATGTAAGTGATTTATTTATTTTATTCATAGCTACCTTAGACTCTTAGATCTAAACGATCCTTTGTCGTTTCGTCGTTTATCGTTATGATTTGTTCGTAAATTCCGCGACGAACAAAGTGTCGGTAAATTGGTACGAAACCCAACAGTGGTATCTGAGAGTTGTTCTACGAATCTAAGTGTGTTAGATCCGAAATTCGAAAAAGAAAAAAAGTTTTTTTTTTTGTTTTTGTTTATTTCGGAATTTCCGAAATTCGGAAATTAATAAATAAATAAATATATTTTAATTTTGTAAAATTGTTTTAAATTAAAATATGGTAAGTGGATAATTTTAAAAGGGTTTAAAATTATCAAGATATTTTTTCCATAATTACCTTGCCCATTATTTAAAATTAGATTAAATAAAAGATTGTATATATATAATTAAAATTTCGGTTTTATATATAAATATATATTTATTTAATGTTTTAAATAAATCAAAATTTATTATACATATATATATATATATATTTTTTCGGATATATATATAGATGTATTTGAATAAGATAATATTTATCTTCTCCTATATATGAGGCTACATTTGATTTACATTTGCCAACTAAGCAGTTTGGAGCTATCTCATTCGCCAACAATGCCACGTGTAATTCTAGGATTGGCCATGTCTCTCTCCTTCAACTTCTGCCCTAATTATTCTTCTACAATTCCTTACGCGCCAAAAGCGCCTCAAATCCTCTCGGTAATTCCTCTCTCTCAAATCGCTGATTGTTTACGTAATTCGGTTGTGATTAATCGTTGATTGAAGGAGCTTTTGTAGCTGATTCGTCTTCTAAAATTGGTAACCTTTTTTAGTTTATTTGTCAATTAATTCAAGTTCTATAGCTGGATTTATACTTATAAAATTCGATTTAGAGTTACCCTAATTTTGTTCATTGATAAATTGACAAATATGTTGATGATTATTACATATTGTGAACTTCGAATTTCATGTCAAAGTTCATACAATTGATGATTCGTAATTTCAGGTTTGTATTTAGATAGTCTTATAGGATCTGTAACTATAGATCTTCAGGGTTATGACTTATGCAAAACCTACACGTCTTTTATAAGTATAAAAAAGTGAAACCAACAACAGATTCTTCATTAGAGAAATTGATCACATCTTTCAAAGAAGACAAACATGAATGCTTATACAGACTCACAATTCAAACAAGTAATTAATATGGATCAGAACTTACCGATTCTAATCCTGGAATATTGATTTGTTTGGTAGACAAAAATGCTGATTCTATTTTACAAAGAATTGCAGCAATAGATCATCATATGCAATCACAAGATAAAGATACTTCCGATTTGAATCCCTACAGGTATAGTTACTATATCCTCTTTTCTAATTCCGTCTTTCTAGATTTCTAATCTTTTGTTAAATAAATGACATTAAAGTTATCCCAGCTTTCTAAAATTTTGCATTTGAAATACTGCAGCTCAAAGTTTTTGTCATTAGTAGGTCCAAATGTGCCAATAATCTGGCTTAAAAGTTTTTGATTTATTAACTCAAAATTATATTTCATTAATTAGACGTTTTCTAGATTAAAAAACATTTACAAATTTCATGAATTTAGAGGGTGTGGTCTAGCCGATTTGACTATGAACACTTTTTGTCCAAAACTATAAATTGTATAGAATAATAAGTGTTTTATATGATCACAAAAACATACTACTGTGATAAACTCATTTTTATAATTAAAAACTGTTTAGGAGGTTTTATCCATTGAAAATACACTCTCAGAGTCTCGGTGACTTTCGACCCATCCCATTTTAGGGCAATTTTAATTTTTACATGCTTGACCTTTTAAAGATAAACATGGCCCAAATTGTTTATCGACACTGTTCAACTATGATTGGCTAAATATATATTATCAATAATAATCTATTTTTTTGATAAAAATCATTTAGGAGATTTAGCTCATTTAAAAATTGTGTATGTGTTGTGTACTCAACAATAAGCAGTCCCAAATAGCTACAAAAGCATCTTATACACTTTGATAAAAAGAACAATATGTATCTTGATTTGTGGTAGATTGTTCTGGTACCTAATGACTCCCAACTATTTTATTTTTATTCCTGAAGGAAAATGTGTACCAAATAATGTCTTATATTCCTTTTTCTCAATGTTCTATATATAATATTGTTGATCTCACCAGGACCAAAAATTCTATCCATATTCATCAACCACATACGAACAAGTAATATGCAACATCACTTTGTGAGTGTGTTCGTTACAAAAGAGACAAGATGTTACAACTTAGGGAGGTAATGCTTCACAAATTACAAACTGGTCCTTTCTGTTTGGATTTAATATTTGACCGAAAGATAAAAATTTTACATGAATTTTCTTCATATGACAGGTTTTAGTTAAAGATAAGTCAAATGTAAGAAGCATCATATTGAACAGACCTAAGCAATTAAATGTGCTTTTGCTTAAAATAGTACTTGAAATTAATTAAACCAATAGTTTCTTTCAATTATTATCGGAATAAATTAAAATTGCTTCTTAGCTTGCATTTGGTGTGTTTGGGTATATTGCCTTTATTCATTATAGCAGTTATGTAAACATTTGTGTTAAATACCATTTATTTCAAAAAACATTATCAAAATTATGAATATCTTTTGAAAAATTTTATAAGCCACCCGTGATTCTATATATATCATTAAACTATTCCATGTATTTTTCATTAATATAAATTTCATAATGATTTAAACACAGGTGCTGAAAATGATGGTGAATCGTCAATACAATTCCCGGATAACATGTTGATTCCAGAGTCTGATGATAATGTTGGTTTCATTATTCAAGAAACATACCCTGAGTTGCTACAAAATCTGTGGAACCCCAACTTTTTTCAAGATCGAGCCATTCTTGCTCCCACACACGAATTTTCTATAACATTTATATCTGTACAAACTTATCATTACAACTATAGATTGGTACGTCATTTAAACTGTATTAATATTTTTGTTATTTTTCTTTAATATCTTTCTTGAAGCATGCCCGCCCAATCGGGCGTGCTTTGAAGCTAGTATTTATATATATATAATCGGTATATATATATATATATATATATATATATATATATATATATATATATATATATATATATATATATATATATATATATATATATATATATAATTGATTTGGTAAATATATAGATAATTATTTAAAAGGAGTTTTTAAATAAAGATATCAAATTTAAAATAGGGATATACACAAAGTGTGTATATCCGAATTTTTTTTTAATAAAATTTTAGGGTTTTCGGATTTTCTAAAATTATTTAGATTTGATTTTGTATTTATATAATGTAATATAAAACATCTCCAAAGAGATGAAAATCTTGAATCTAAAATATAATTATAATATATATTAGATATATATATGTAAATTAATAGTGTAATTTAATATATGTATGTATATATTTTTTGAAATTCGAAATTCCCATATATATCAAATAGTTTTGATATATTCCTCCGTTATAATATTATGTAAATAAAAGTATATTTAAATATTATAATAAAATATAATTAATTAATTATTAAAAGGTGCGTCCTCGCATTTTAATGGAATTAAAAGAATTATATATATTACTTTAGTTGAGATAAATTAAAAGTTTAATTTGGCATATAATAAAAGTTTATATATGTACAACTAAAGTAAATACATTAAACAAAACTTCCCGTTTAGTGTTAAATGTGAAAGATTGTGCTCTCCATGAGAGACACGCACTCATCTATAATCTGATTAACGAAGCGCGTGCAATTGAGCCGGTACGTTAATTTTGAGATTATAATCGTGGGTGAATAGATTCTCGCGATACCCAAGCGAACTTGAGCCGGGGATCTTCGTGAGTGCTTTCATGGTAGATTCACCGTCAAATTCATGATCCACGGTATCCCTGTCATGAATTATGTGACGAGCATAGAATCGAGATTGACATGCCATTTTAAAAGTTTAAAATGAATCTAAAAGATCTAGGGATTTCATGGTGATTGAAATTAACAATAGTATGTTTCCTTATGAAATTATTCGGTGTGAATTACGGCATCCCTCTTCACATCAAATAACGTAATGTTGGATCCTAGCCTTAATTTGATTATTGGGTAAATAATGTTAAGGATTATCTAATAAATAAACTAACAAAGAAATTGTTTCTTTTGTAGATGTCTAATCCAATCAATAACAACAACAATCAAAATCTTCCACCACCTCCTCCACTTCCACCACTTTTCTATGGATCGTCCATAACCAAAATTCCACGTCGTGGTAGAAACACGGACTTGGATTTTGTGGAGTATATGGACAATACTCGAGCTGTTAATAAAAACCTTAAACTCATTGAGACATGTAAAATGGAAAAATGGGAATCAGTATGTGACTTCATCGATAGGATGAGAGGTTACGTAAATAATTCAGAAAGTCTGGGTTTGACTATCTCTAACAAGTCAGCTGTTGATATGATATTATACAAGCTGAATCCTGAATATTCCTCGTACGTATTAGATTACGAGAGGAATAAGAGAGATCTTACAATCATAGAGTTATACAAAGAACTGATGGTTGTTGAAAAGAACATGTTATTTGCTTGTAACTGTGATTTTAAAATTCCCGTCTTGAACATTGAATCAAATAAAGCTATAAGAGATGAACCTTCTCGTTCTGAAAGAAAGAGAAAAGCTGAAGTTAGGAATGTCCAACGAAAGCTCAAAAGGATCTCTCTTATAATGCCAAAAGATTCAATATGTTTAACTGCAATGAGAAAGGGCACTGGAAAAGAAGCTGCCCAAAGTACTTGGATGATCTGAAGAATCAGAAAGTCCAAAAGTCTGGACCATCAGGTACTTTTATGATCGAACTTCATAGTACTTCTATGTCTAGTTCTTGGGTTCTTGATACATGGTGTGGTACTCACATTTGCACTGATATACAGGGACTAAAGAATAGCAGGAAGCTGAAGCATGGTGAGCTGAATCTAATCATGGGAAACAGAGTCTCAGCTGCTGTCACCAAGATTGGAGATTTTGAGCTCATGCTTAGTAGTGATAGTTCGATTACTTTATTAGATGTTTGTTATTCGCCTTGCATGGCACGAAACATTATTTTATTTTATGCGTTGTTTAAGGATGGTTTTACTTTTAGTTTTGATAATAAAAATGGTTCTATTTTAGTTCATAAAAATGATGTTTTTATATTCAAAGCTATTCCTTGTTCTGGCATATATGAAAGTGTTGTTTGCGTTACCAATAGAAATCTAATATTGAATGTTGATTCGTCCAAAGGTATATTGGATAAATCATGTCTATGGCATTGTCGCTTAGGCCACATAAACAAGAAGAGAATCTCCAAACTCCAAAAGGATGGAGTGTTGGAATCATTTGACCTCAAATCGAATGATGTGTGCGAATCTTGTTGACTTGGCAAGATGACAAAGGCGCCATTCACAGGGACTTGTGAAAGAGGCAAAGACTTGTTGGATCTTGTACACACTGACGTGTGTGGACCATTCAAGTCAAGCACTAGACATGGTGAAAGATACTTCGTCACATTTACTGATGATTTCAGTAGATATGGTTATGTTTATTTGATTAAACATAAGTCAGAAACTTTTGAAACGTTCAAAGTGTTTCAAAACGAAGTAGAGAATCAATTGGGCAAAAGGATTAAGATGCTCCGCTCTGACAGGGGTGGAAAGTATCTTAGTCAAGAGTTCATGGATCATCTAAAGAGTTGTGGAATAGTATCCCAACTCTCGCCTCCTAGAACTCCACAACTTAATGGAGTGTCTGAGAGGAGAAATCGAACATTGTTAGATATGGTTCGATCGATGATGAGTCGTGCAACTCTTCCAGTGAGCTTCTGGGGTTACGCCCTAGAAACAACAGCTCATATCTTGAACCTTGTACCAACTAAGAAGGTTTCCAAGACACCCTCTGAAATGTGGACATGGAATCCTCCCTCGCTCCGACATTTGAAAATCTGGGGTTGTGAGGTTTACGTGGGACACGAAACTCATGACAAACTGGAAAGAAAATCAGAGAAGTGTCATTTCATTGGCTACCCTCGCCAGTCTTTTGGATATCGGTTTTACAAACCGGCTGAGAACAAAGTGTTCATAGCTCGAAGATGATTCTTTCTTGAGAGAGAGCTATTATCCAAAGAAGCTAGTGGGAGCAAAATTGATCTTGAAGAGTCTCAAGAGTCAACCAATGAAATTGAATCGGAACCTTTAGTTGACACTAGTACTCAACCTGAGGATGAGACTCCTGTTGAACAAAATGATATAACTCCTGCCATTCCACGTAGATCCTCTAGAGTTGTTCGCCCTCCTGAGCATCTTGGTGATTATTATGAATACCATATTGCTCAAGGCAATGCATCGACTGATAATGGTTTACCAGTTGATGATGATGAGCCATCAAACTATAAGGAAGCTATGGAAGGCCCTGAGGCCGATAAATGGAAAGAGGCTATGGAGAGCGAGATTCAGTCTATGTATGACAATCAAGTATGGAACTTGGTTGACGTTACACCTGACATTAAAAGCGTTGGGTGTAAATGGATCTTCAAGAAGAAGACAGACATGGATGGGAATGTACACACTTATAAGGCTAGGCTGGTTGCAAAAGGTTATACTCAAACTCATGGGATTGATTATGATGAAACCTTTTCACCAGTAGCCAAGATAAAGTCTATAAGGATATTGCTTGCAATAGCTGCATTTCATGACTATGAAATTTGGCAGATGGATGTGAAAACTGCTTTCCTGAACAGAAAGTTAACTGAGGATGTCTATATGGCACAACCAGAAGGTTTTATCCACAAACAACATCCTAAGAGAGTGTGTAAGCTTGAGAAATCTATCTATGGATTGAAACAAGCATCTCGAAGTTGGAATCTTTGCTTTCACGAAAGAGTCAAACAGTTTGGATTTTCGAGAAGCGAAGATGAGTCCTGTGTTTATATCAAAACTAGTGGGAGCACTGTAGTCTTCCTAGTATTATATGTGGATGACATATTGCTCATTGGCAACCACATTCCTACGCTGCAAGATGTGAAGTCTTGGTTGGGAAAGTGTTTTGCAATGAAGGATCTAGGAGATGCAGCGTACATACTTGGAATCAAGATATATAGAGATAGAGAAAAACGTCTAATAGGATTAAGCAAGAGTACATACTTAGACAAGATATTGAAGAGGTTTCATATGCTTGAGTCTAAGAAATGTTATTTACCAATGAACCATGGCATAATTTTGACTAAGAGTCAATGTCCCAGCACTGAGTTAGAGCGGGATAAGATGAGTCGAATCCCATATGCTTCGGGTATAGGTTCGATCATGTATGCCATGATATGTATTCGTCCTGATGTCTCATATGCTTTGAGCATGGTGAGTCGATATCAGAACAACCCTGGAAATAATCATTGGATAGCGGTGAAATCGATTCTCAAGTACCTAAGGAGAACAAAGGATATGTTCTTAGTGTATGGTGGGAAAGATGAATTGAAAGTGGAAGGTTATTGTGACGCGAGTTTCCAAACGGATAGAGATGACTCGTGCTCACAATCTGGGTGGGTATTCTTATTGAATGGAGGAGCTGTCACTTGGAAGAGTTCCAAGCAGAAGTCAGTTGCTGATTCCACATGTGAATCTGAGTATATTGCTGCTAGTGAAGCAGCAAAAGAGGCCACATGGTTAAAGAATTTCATAGGTGACATTGGTGTTGTAACAAGCATCAAGGACGCAGTGAAAATCTACTGTGATAATGAAGGTGCAGTCGCCCTGACTAAAGAATCCAAAGATCACAGTCGAACCAGGCATATACTCAGAAAGTATCACTATGTGCGAAACCGTGTTGAGGAAGGGGACATCATCGTGACTAGGGTATCATCGGATGAGAATCCGGCTGATCCATTCACAAAGCCACTAAGTCGATCCAAGCATGATGAACATGCTAGAACGATAGGAATTAGATTTCAAAGTGACTTGTACTAGTTTATTTATTGAAACTGTATTACAAATATTAAATTATATGAATGGATGATTTATTTATGGTGATTAAATAATTTGCAAGTGTTCTATCATTCATATAGTATTTAAATTTGTGTTTCATTTTTGCATGTTTAAAACAAATTCCAAAGTGATCTAAGAGATCATTTAAACGTCCACAGTCGATCATTCTCATGGGAATGAGAAGTGAATTAAGATGTCATGGAGAGGTAGTAGACTGTTCATAGAGATTGAACATTGCATAGAGATTGTTGCTACTCTCATGAGCATTTAAATGGAGATTTTAAATGTTGGACCAACCCATGCTCAGAGTATTACCTCATGGACATATTCAAAGGTAATAGTGAGACGGTAATATCATATAGGTCTTAAAACCTAGATACATTAGTCTCCTAGTATGAGTTCGTGATGCATTGGTTTGCTCCAACGCTATTCGTAAATGGTAGCTATACAGAGTACTTCCATGTATTATGTAACGATTATGGCAGAGACAGTGTAAGTCGAAGTTTATTCACTCCTTATTTCAAAAGTATGAAAGAAGAGATATCTTTGGGCCCCCTGTTGATTTGATGTGACAAATTAAAACCTGCGCATGTCATGACTAAATTGAAAGTTCAATTAGTAGTCTTAATCAGTCATCATAAATCTCGATCAGGAAACATAGTTGTGACTAGAGATTGACGATTGTCCGTGTCTCTAGTTAACGGGATATCGCGAAGTGAAGGACATATGATCACTTATCTTAGGAACTGTATTCTGATAAGATTCAGAGTTCAGCAGCTGCATTATTTGCACATTTTAAAAGTATGCTTGACAGACGTTTATAGTTGATGAGATGTCCAAGTGGGAGACTGTTGGAAATGGTGTCCAACGTCATCAAATAAACGGTTTGACTTGGTCAACGTAAATTAAAGTCCTACTGGGGTTGCTCTTGGGGCGCAACCGAACACGAGAATAAACGAACTGGGCTTTGATTAATTGTATAATCAAATGTGTAATGGGCTAAATGGACTGAATAAGTTAATGGGTAATTAACTAGTTATTCAAGTGGGCTTTAGTTTAATTAATAGTTTAATTAAATGGAAACGGGCTTGGGCTATTTGAGTCCAACTCAAATAAGGAAACGTTTCCTTGGCGAAACCTATAAATAGGGAGCTAGAGGTATTGACCTAATACACTTCAAACCTTCTCTTGGTTGCTCCCTAGATTCGGCCGAGCCCCCTCCCCTTCGTCCGATCGCCGCCGACCGGAACCACCGTCGGCCGCCGTAGTGCCGCCGCCGTACCGCCGTCGAAATAGTTTTCGGTGGTGTTTCGTTTGGGTTTTTCTCAAGGGTACTTTACACTACGTTGTGGTGTATCGTCTCGTTCGTTGTCAACCTCGAGTGTGATCAAGTAGAGGGGTTCTAGTTTGAATCCTCGTTCTATAATAATGTAAATTACTACATTTCACTATGAAATTTAATTCCCATCATCCTCGCATGAGCATCATGCTTGGCATGACTTAGTGCTTTAGTGAAAGGATCAGCCGGGTTGTCATCCGACGATACTCTAGTCACTATGATGTCGCCTTCCTCAACACGCTTTCTCACATAGTGATACTTTCTGAGTATATGCCTGGTTCGACTATGATCTTTGGATTCTTTAGTCAAAACGACTGCACCTTCATTGTCACAAAAGATTTTCAATGGGTCCTTGATGCTTGTTACGACACCAAGATCACCAATGAAATTCTTTAACCATGTGGCCTCTTTTGCTGCCTCACTGGCAGCAATATACTCAGATTCACATGTAGAATCAGCGACTGCCTTCTGCTTGGAACGTTTCCAAGTGACAGCTCCTCCATTTAACAAGAACACCCACCCAGATTGTGAGCACGATCCGTTTTGGAAACTCGCGTCACAATAACCTTCCACAACAAGTTCGTCTTTCCCACCATACACTAAGAACATATCCTTTGTTCTCCTTAGGTACTTGAGAATCGTTTTCACCACAGTCCAATGATCGTTGCCAGGGTTGTCCTGGAATCGACTCACCATGCTCAAAGCATATGAGACATCCGGACGAGTACATATCATGGCATACATGACCGATCCAATCGCCGAGGCGTAGGGGACTCGACTCATCTTCTCCAGTTCTTGCTTAGTACTGGGACATTAACTCTTAGACAATGTTATGCCATGATTCATGGGTAGATACCCTTTCTTGGAATCAACCATACTAAAACATTTCAGTATTTTATCCAAGTATGTACTCTGGCTCAATCCTATTAGACGTCTTTCTCTATCTCTGTATATCTTAATACCGAATATGTACGCTGCATCTCCTAGATCCTTCATTGCGAAACATTTTCCCAACCAAGACTTCACATCTTGCAGTGTAGGAATATGATTTCCAATAAGGAGTATGTCATCCACATACAGTACTAGAAAGACTACAACGCTCCCACTAGCTTTTATGTAAACGCAGGACTCATCTTCACTTCTAGAGAAACCAAACTCCTTGACTTTCTCATGGAAGCAAAGATTCCAGCTACGAGAGGCTTGTTACAATCCATAGATTGACTTCTCAAGCTTGCACACTCTATCAGGATATTTCTTATTGATAAAACCTTCTGGCTGTGCCATATAGACATCCTCAGTAAGTCTTCCATTAAGGAAGGCGGTTTTAACATCCATCTGCTAAATTTCATAGTCATGAAATGCAGCTATGACAAGCAATATTCTGTTAGACTTTATCTTGGCTACTGGTGAAAAGGTTTCATCATAATCAATCCCATGAGTTTGAGTATAACCTTTTGCCACCAACCTAGCCTTATAGGTGTGCACATTCCCATCCATGTCAATCTCCTTCTTGAAGATCCACTTACACCCAACGGTTTTAATGCCGGGAGAAGTCTCAATCAAGTTCCATACTTGATTGTCATACATGGACTGAATCTCACTCTCCATAGCCACTTTCCACTTTTCGGCCTCAGGGCCTTCCATAGCTTCCTTATAACTTGATGGCTCATCGTCATCAACCGGTACACTATTACTAGTAGATGCATCGCCTTCAGCAATATGGTAATCATAATAATCACCAAAATGCTCAGGAGGACGAACAGTTCTAAAGGATCTACGTGGAACGATAGGAGTTACATTATTTTCTTCAACAGGAATCTCATCCTCTGGTTGAGTGCTAGTGTCAACAATAGGTTCCACTACATCTTCATTGGTTGACTCTTGACACTCTTCAAGATCAATTTTGCTCCCACTGTCTTCTTTGGATAATAGCTCTCTCTCAAGGAAGAAACCTCTTCGAGACGAACACTTTGTTCTCTTTCGGGTTATAAAACCGATATCCAAAAGACTTTCGTGGGTAGCCAATGAAGTAGCATTTCTCTGATTCGTTATCTAGCTTGTCGTGAGATTCATGTCTTACATAAACTTCACAACCCCAGATTTTCAAATGTTTGAGGGAGGGAGGATTCCCTGTTCACATTTCAGAGGGAGTTTTGGCAACCTTCTTAGTTGGTACAAGGTTCACGATATGTGTTGCAGTCTCTAAGGCATAACCCCAGAAACTCACTGGAAGTGTTGATCGACTCATCATTGATCGCACCATGTCTAACAAGGTTCGATTTCTCCTCTCCGACACTCCATTCAGTTGTGGAGTTCGTGGAGGAGAGAGTTGAGATACTATTCCACAACTCTTTAGATAGTCGATAAACTCTTGACTAAGATACTCTCCGCCCCTGTCAGAGCGGAGCATCTTAATCTTCTTGCCCAGTTGATTCTCTACTTCTTTCTGATATTCTTTGAACGTTTCAAAAGTATCATACTTATGTTTAATCGAATAAACATAACCATATCTACTGAAATCATCAGTAAATATGACGAAGTATCGTTCACCATGTCTAGTGTTAGATTTGAAAGGTCCACACACATCAGTATGTATGAGGTCCAACAAATCTTTGCCTCTTTCACACGACCCTGTGAATGACGCCTTTGTCATCTTGCCAAGTAAACAAGACTCACACACATCATCTGATTTCAAGTCAAATGATTCTAACACTCCATCCTTTTGGAGTTTAGCTATGCGTTTCTTGTTTATATGTCCTAAGCGACAGTGCCATAGACATGACTTATCCAATACACATTTGGATGAATCAACATTCAATATTAGATTACTTTTGTTTACGCAACCAACATTTTCATAAATACCATTACAAGGAATAGCTTTAAAGTAAAACACATCATTTTTATAACCCAAAATAGAACCATTCTCATTATCAAAAACAAAGTTAAAACCATCCTTAAACAATGCGTAAAATGAAATAATGTTGCGTGCCATGCAAGGCGAAAAACAAACATCTAATAAAAGTAAAGAACATCCACTGCTAAGCATGAGCTCATAACCTCCTATCTTGGTGACAGCAGCCGAGACTCTGTTTCCCATGATCAGATTAAGCTCTCCATGCTTCAACTTCCTACCATTCTTAAGTCCCTGCATATCAGTGCAAATGTGAGTACCACACCCTGTATCTAGAACCCAAGAATTAGACATAGAAGTATTGTGGAGTTCAATCATAAACGTACCAGAGGTGCCAGACTTTTGGACCTTATGATTCTTTAAATCATCCAGGTACTTTGGGCAGCTTCTTTTCCAGTGACCATTTCCTTGACAGTGGTAGCATTCCAAATCCTTTGGTGTCAATTTTGAACCTTTCTTTCTCTTACGGCTACTTTGGGTATGACCCACTTTAGCCTTCCCCTTACTACAGGGTTTGGAACTTTCATTCAAAATTACATCCTTAGGATTTGTGGGAGGCTCATAGTTACTGTTTGCTAACAACTTTGATTCAGCAACTTTTAGCACATCAGCTAACTCAGATTTGGATATGCTTATCGTATTCTCTTCATAATCATTGGATATTGAAGAATAAGATGGTGGCAGATTATAAAGGATCAAACCAATTATAAACTTGTCACTAGGCATTGATCCAAATTCCTCAACCTTGTCCATGTAGCCTAACATTCTTTCAACGTAGCTACATACAGGTTCTCCCTCCTCTAGCTTTCCCATACTGAAGAGACGCAAGCCTTCAAATGCTGCACGTCTCCTTTCATTGTTTTCCTGTCGTTCAATGCTCATAACACCTTGAGTAGGGAACATGTCTAGGATTGCTTGAGATGCAGCAAATGACAGATTCAAAGGAGGTGGTTGTGAACGTGGAGGTGGTGGAGGAAGTGGGACATTGTTTTTATTGTTATTGTTGTTGTTGGCCATCTACAAAAGAAACATTTTCTTTGTTAGTGTATTCATTTATAATCCTTATGATAATTTTCCCAATCTTTATTCATAAGGCTAGGATACAACCACTAGTTATTTGATGTGAAGAGGGATGCCGTATTTCACACCGAATAATTTCGTGTCGTAGGCAAACTATTGTCAATTTCATTCTTATGAAATCCCTAGTTCTTTGAGATTCACTCTCTTAGGAGAATGGCATGTTAATCTCGAATCAATGCTCTTTCTAATCTATATGACAGGGATGCCGTGGATCATATATTAGAAGGTGAAACAACCATAAGACAACCACGTAGATTCCCGGCTCAAGTTCGCTTGGGTATCGCGAGAATCGTTTCACTCACAATATAATCTCACAATTAACGTACCGGTTAACCACACGAGTTCCGTTAATCAGATTATAATGTGGGCGCGTGTCATCTTGTGGAGAGCACACGATGTTCACATTTATATTAAACGGGAAGGATTTGTTTAATTTTATGATTATACTTTTAATCTTAACATCATCCTATTATGTCCGTTCGGTAGCTCCATTCTAAGACAAGGGAAGCGGCGGGAAAGGTCAGCGCAAGGCGTGTTAAAAACGCGACCCCGTTTGAGATCATATCTCTCATTTTCATCCTTTATATGCCTTAGACTATGGGTGAGCCTACTAATGACATAAGCAACGATGTATTTAACTTTAGTTATAATATATATATAAACTATTATATAATTATATTCTATGATAATTAAAACCTTTTAATTTCATTTACTAAAGTTTTATATAGTATAATTAATTTTATAAACGTGCGAGAACGCGACGTTTTAACTACTATTATAACTATATCTTATATAATATTTAATAAACTTTTATTACATAATATTATATATATAAGGGAGGAATATCAAATCATTTTTGATATATATAGGAATTTCGGAATTAATATATATATATATATATATTCTAAATTAAACTTTTAATTAATATATAATATATAATAATTACTTTTAATATTTATGTCATTATTTCTATTACAAACAATTATAAGCAAATAAGATAAATAATAAAATATTCGAAAATCCAATCCCTTTTATAATTTTAAAATTTCCGAAAAATATTTAAATATATATAAATATATACCGAAAATTATTTTCGGATATATCTATATGCATATTTAAAATATCTTTTAATTTTTAAAATCATATCTTTTTAAATCTTATTAAAAATTTCGGATATATCCCATATCCCTAATTTAAATTTCCAAATTTTATCCTTATTTAAAAACCCTTTTAAATAATTATCTAGATTTACCAAATCAACTATTTTAGGCATATATATATTCCGAAAAATACATATATCCATAAATAGGATTATTTCTTTTATTTAAATATTAAATAAATATATTATATAATCTTTTATATATTTTCAGAAAAATATATAAATATACATAAAATATATTTTTTTGAATCTTTTAAATAAAATCTAGATTTGATAAAATCTTTTTTCTTTTAAATTCTTGATAATTCCAAACTTTTGAAATTATCCATATTTATTTATTTTAATAAAAAAAATGTTTTTTAATATTAAAATAATATTTCCGAAAAATCGGAAATAATAAAAAAAACAATTTTTTTTAATTTTCGGAAATTAATAAAAACAATTTTAATAATACCGAAAATAATTAAAACAATTTAATGGATTTCGAATTTAACGTCTAGCACAATTAGACTTGTAAACCAATGGCGCTCTGATACCACTGTTGGGTTTTCTATGTATCTAGCCACAATTTACAAGAGGCGGAAAACTCAAGTAACTTGATTAGAACATTGACCCGATTAAAACATTTTGGACCGTTAGGTTTACAATTCTAACGCAACTAGAATTATTTAATAAACAAATTAAATAATAAATTCAAAACTTACATTCTTATGGTTTGGCGAGGACGACAAACCTTGTGATCTCGTTCTTGCCAGATTCACACTATGCCTAGGATTCAAGAAAGAATCCCTCTATCGTATCACACCCAAGGGTTATCACGAACAGGACAATATACCACAACGTAGTATAGAGCACCTTGAGAAAACGAGTACCAAAATCCGAACCCGAAAACTCTTTCGGTTCGATCGACTGCGGCGGCACGGCGGGGCAGCGGCGGCAGGCGGCGGTCCGACGGTGGTGTGGCGACGGCGGTGGTGTTTGGTCGAAGGGGTTCGGCCGAATGGGTACAAGGAGCAAAGACCAGAGTTTTTAGGTTAATACCCTTTAACCTCTATATATAGTGCACCAATCCTAATTAGAGTCAAACTCTAATTAGGCCAAAGCCCGTCACCACCAAGCCCGGTCCGATCACTAGCCAAGCCCGAAACATTTAATTAGTCAATAACCCATTAACTAATTAAACCCGTTAACCTTATAGTCTATTATATTAAACAATTAATTAAACACTACGTTTTTCTCGTGTCCGTTGATTCCTCGAGGGCAACCCGAATAGGACTCTAAAATACCCGAACCAGAATACCAGTTTATTTGATGTGTTGGACACCAATTCCAACAGAGACAGGGTGACCGATATTGGCCAACTGATCGGATATGTTTTTAATCCGGGTGCAATAATCGGTAACATTAGGGAAAGCATCGAGGCGAGTGCTGTTAAGTTGTTCTTCAAGATATACGTCACGAGTGACACGGTTATCTTGAAAGATTTCGGCTAGATTGTTCCTCAACTGTTGAGCTGTAGCACCGGGCATCATAATTGTTTGAAGGAGATCGGGAGATATGGTTGCAAGAATCCATTGTTTGACAATGGCATCGAGGCGTTTCCAAGTTGGTTGATCAACGTTGGCGGGGGTAGGGGTGTTGGGGTCGATGTGATCTAGTACATCGTAGGCACATGCATGGATTTGGAAGAGCTCGACCCAAGAGGCGTATCGGTCGTCGGTTTGACTGAGAAAGGGGGTAGTGAGTTCTTAATGTTATTTACTCCAAAGGCTGCATGAAAGGTTGGTTTGACAATGGGGGAAGAAGAATTTTGTGTGGTGGAAGATGATTCAGGAGTATCGCCTGCCATGATGGTCGAAAGAAATTGAACAAACTGAGGTAAAAAAAAATCTTGTACTTCCTCCGATTCAAAATAAGTGATACACTTTCCTTTTTGGGGTGATTCAAAATAAGTGATACACTTTGAAAAGTTTCCTTATGTGGCAAAAAAAAATGGGACCCACAACCACTAACTATCTACTTTAATAAAGTGAAATGGCCCCTTTACCCTTACTTTTTACTTTTAAACATCATTAACCTTATTTTATTCAAAAGTTGTGGGACCCATTCCCCACTAACCATCTAATTAATCTAATTTAATCATCATTATAATCTTTTGCCTCAAAAACCGTGAAACGCAAAGTGTATCACTTATTTTGAATCGGAGGAAGTATAATGAATTCGTAAAGCAACAAGAAAAGAAAAGGAATTGTAATTTTCTAAGTTGTTATTGGCTTGTTTGTTGAGTAAGTCAACAATGACTGCCAAGTGAAGGAAAAAAATGGCTGCCAAGTAATTCGTAGGGTTGAGGGAGGGGACGAATTCTTTTTCTTGAAGAGAAGGACTAGGGTTTTAGCTCTGATACCATGTTATTTGGTGTAAATCATTGTCTTCTCATATTGATTTACTAAACTATATATAGGGATTACAGAGTTGCGTTCAAGGAGGTCCATAATTTTTACAAAGTCCCGAGGAACAAATCTCAACAATTGATCAATATGATATAATGGTAAAGATTAATCACATACTTTATACATGGAGGGGTATTTTGGTCATTTGGCACTAAATTTTTTTTTTATTTTTTATTTTTTATTTTTTTATTTTTAATTGAGGGATAATTTGGTCATTTTGAAAAAAATATATTTTTTATTTTTTAATTTTTATTTTAAAATTTTTAAAATTATTTTTAAAAAAAATTTATTTATTTATTATTATTATTTTTTTAAAATTATTAATTTTTCATTAATAACACATAATGTGATAGCATAGTGAATCACATGTGATTGTATAGTGAATCACATGTGATTGCATTCTGCATCACATGTGATTTAACTAAAACATCAAATGTGATTAAATATATAATCACATTTGATTTTACACTAAAATCACATGTGATTATGTTATACACGTAATTATCAAATAAATATTATTTTTTAATAAAAAATAAAAAAAAAATTTAAAATAAAAAATAAAAAAAATCGAAAATTTTTGTAAGTGCCAAATGACCAAAATACCCCTTCATAATAAAAAGTAAATATAAAATAAAATAAAAAATTTTAAAATAAAAAATAAAAAGTTTTTTTTTTTTTAAAAAATGACCAAAATACCCCTTATTATATAAAATATGTGATTAATCTTTACCATTAGATCCTATTGATCAATGGTTGATATTTGTTCCTTGGGACTTCACAAAGATGATGAACCTCCTAGAACGTTTCTCAGGGATTACAATACATATTTTTCCAATAAATTAGGAAAAGATAAACCAAAAGGAATATTCTAGAATATCAACAATATATATATATATATATATATATATATATATATATATATATATATATATAGGGGTGAGTTATATAGAGAACTCTCTAATTAAATAAAAAGGGTAGTTTCGTAATCTGCCATTTTAGTTTACGTTTTTATTGTTTACGAAGGAAACATTTAAAAATGGAAATTATATTCACAATAACTGATGTTCCTTAATTTGCGTGATCACACCCAAAACTGCTCATGAAACATTTAATTTACGTTTAAAACATTTAATTTACGTTTTTATTTTGATTGAATGTGGATGAATACATACATGTATGTCATGAAATTTCTTTTCTGATTGCTTAAATATTTCATTAATGACAACGGAATTGATGAATACATACATGTTGTACATGATGAAATATGGTACATACATGTACAATACGGTACGGAATTGATGAATACATACATGTACAATATGGTACGGAATTGATAAATACATACAGGTACAACATAGTGAATACATACATGTACAATATGGTACGGAATTGATAAATACATACATGTACAACATAGTGAATACATACATGTACAACATAGTGAATACATACATGTACAATATCTGTTAGTTTATGAAGTATGGTTAGTTTATAATGAGGAAAAAAAACATCTTCGCATAACAATCATGAAAATAGCAAGTATGTAACATTTTTTTTCTAATGATACTGAATATGTTCTTGAACGAAAAAAAATAAACAAAGCAATAAATTGTTACGTAATGATATAGTTGGAAAATGAAAAAAAAATTGTTCTAGTATTGAGAATCAATAAATTATTCATAAGAAAAATCTTCCGGATCATCTCGTCAACATCTTCTTCCGGATCATCTTCATCTAAAAACATATTTTTATTAAAAAATATACCTTAAAAATACATGAATTTACAGGATTGAAGTGTTTTCGAGATTCAAATCCGGCATTCAAATCTGGGATTAAAAACATATTCGATGATCTTGATTACTTCTGAGGTCTTGTTCATTCAACATTTTCTGACGGGAATAAAGTATCTAACTTGTCAAGCGGATGAAGAAATCAAGATCTTTACTCAAGAACGATGGAGATGGAGAAGAAGAAGAAACATTGCTCTTTTTCAGGGGAAAAATATGAATTATAGGTGATAAAATCCGAAATTAATGTGGAAGATATGAGGGAATTCGGTTATCAAAAGTAAGACCGAAATATATGGAAAATCTCCACTTTCCATGATTATAGGAATTAATTTAATTGTTTCCATAAAATCCGAAATACATGGAATACCGGAATTGCCCTTTACATTTAAATAAATGGAAAATATTTATCTAATTTCTGATTGGCTAATAAGGGTATATGGGTTCTCTATATAACTCTCCACTATATATATATATATTCCTAAATTATTTATTCGGTTAACAGGTTCGATTTGGTTCGGTTTTCGAACCGAGCTCACCCTACCTATCACATATATGTAGGCAAAAGAAAAGATGTTTATTTCAATAAATAAATAGAGAGTGAAATTGCAGAGTGCGTACGTGTGTGTTGTTCCAAGCAAAGTTCCAGGAGCTATCTTTTCTTCTTTTTCTTCCAACACCTTTTACAACACATATATAAAATTAAGGAAAATGATAATGACAGCCCTTAGGGCTGTGATTAAGAAGACAAAATAACAAAAAACAACCCCCCCCCCCCCTGAATTTTAGGAATATTACTTTTTTAATCAATGTACAAGCTTTTTATGCATGTTAGTGACAGCCCTAAGGGCTATCATTAACATAACCCTAAAATTAAAAATTAAAAATTAAAAAAACAAAATTAAAAATTAACTAACCTGGTAAAGTGGTTTTTCAGGTTCCTTCCTCTGTTGCTTACGAAGGTCAATAACATCTGGAGTCTCCACACCCGTGGGGTACTTAAACGTTTGAAAATACAAAGTTGCAAATCATGACAAATAAATACATGTCATAAAATTTGCACTCCATCTGCAACCTTTTTATTGTTATCTAATTAATTTTAATAAAAATTTGCACAGTGTATGAAGAAGCTGCATTCAAGACACAATGTAGTTTTGCTGTCTTAGATTTAAGTCAAACTTGATATTCAGTAATGGTTTTTCATCAACCATGATTTTATCAAAAAATGGTGTAATTATTGTAATTATTGGTGGTCTGGTATGTATCTTTTGAATCTGGTTATACAACATTCTCTGTCAAAGTTGTCTTATGAATCAATTTTCAAGGGCCGTGATTTTCACAGCTCTCCTAATTACCTAGTATATTATAAAAGAGAGGATGATTGTGCAGCTTTTGTTGCAAATTATGGTAGCAGTTTAGATGCAAATGTGACATTTAATGGAAAGTCACATTTTGTCATTGAGCCTAGGGGTGTACGTTCGGGTGGTTCTCGGTTTAGTAGAGTTAATCGGTTTGGATTATTCGGTTTTTAAAAATATTTTTGACCAACCAATATCCAAACCAAATTAATAAAAACCAAACCAAACCAACCAAATAAGTAATCGGGTTATTTGGTTCGGTTCTCCATAAAACCAAATAAGAGAATGATTAATAAAAAATAATTATCCTTAATATCATTTAAAGTTAATAAATCATCCACACCAAGATTGCAACAAATGTTGTAAAATAATAGCAATAAAATGAATGATTCTACCGTGATTTTGGTTGAAATTTTCAAATGAGTGATGGTTTCTATGATATGAGATATAATATATATAAATAAATTAAGTCCTTTACATTTATTTGGGTTATTCGGATGTACACCGAATTAGATTTTTTTAATCCAAATCCAAACCATAAAACCGAATGTGAATTCGGTTACACCCAGAAATCCGAAACAAACCCAAATAAGCCAAACCCGTTTCACCCAATGTCATTTGGTTCGGTTGGTTTTTCGGGTCAAACCGTTTAATGAACACCTTAATGTAAAAATGTTATTTCCAACACAGCAAAGGTAATGTTTTCTTATTAATTTAATTGCATAAATATGATGTAATTTAACAATGAGAAATGATACTTCTTCCTACCACTTTTATTCCTACACATATGTATACACTATACTCAATTATAAACTTGATATGTGATATCCACTAATCTTTTAAATTTGTTTAGATCATTATCAGAAGTATTGGATTATTATTAAAAAATGTTTCCTTATAAAGATCATTATCTAAACCGTTGATTTTTGAAATGAACAGATCACAAGAGACATATGAAGGGATTTGATTAGTGACACACAAATATTGGTTTGCACGTATGAATCAGGAAAAGCTGGTTATTCTTATAACTAAATACTTATACATATTTGGCACATATGAAATTATTCTTATAATTAAATAGTCATACATATTTGGCACATAAGAATCAGAACATTTAATAAGTCTAAAAACAAATAATTAAATGTGAGACAAGTTGGACCTTAACTTATGTTAAGCCTTAAATGTAACACCTCAATTTTCAAAACATCTTTTAAAGCATATTTTTAAATAAAAATATTACAAAGCCCAATATCCCAAAATACGGTTTAACAAAAACCATTTAAAAGTTTATCAGAGTATTAAAACTGGTGTTACAAAACAATATCATAACCATAGGATAAACGGGATCTACCTACGAGCTCCCGAGCTGATCAACACTAGGCCACTTCTAACGGGACCTTCTAATCCAACGATCCTGAACCTGAGTACATAGTCAAAAACAAAGTAGTACGTGAAACAAAATAGTCTCGTGAGATACATGGTTTTTCGACCCAATCTCAAAAGATTTATAAAGAAATATTTAAAACAATACAAATGCTTATCCTTTTCATTTCTTATTAGTTCGTAACTCATCTTCTATATATTTAATCATGTAAACTAATAAGCTTACCATAAGCTTATTCAACATTTAATCACATACTTGTAAGCTATCTCCAAGCTCACACTTTTCTTTATCACATATGCAACGGACCTCTCCGAAGCCAACTCTCCCTATATGGGACGTCATAGGTAAACTATCAAGGTAATTGGGAACCCCCCATCTTACCGAGATTCATAAACTCTCCCCGTTTCCGGGTCGTCATGCTCACCCAACACTAGGTGTCGTAAACTGTGACATTCTACTCTTTGCGCAGGGAGGTACCACCCCAAGTAGATGTCTCATGCTCCCCCATTTCTGGGCGGTCTTATTCCGGATATCTTATTCATCACATATGAGCCTCAGCTCCATTCATCACATTCATCATTAATTATAATACATCTATTCTAATTATCACATCATTCTCATTACTTAATCATTCTCATTATGGGCTTTACCAAGTCCCTTAATAAATAAAATATAATTATTATTTATCAGAAATCCTATTACTTTAACTTTGCTTTGACTAGAACGCTTATCTCTTACTAGTCACTTTATACTTATTCTCTTAGTATTTCAATATCTACTTTTATTGGTATCATATACTAATCAATACTCATTATTTAAAAATCATTGTCTCAAGCTTTATTAATACATATTATTAATAAACCGATTATCAAACTCTTTTAAATCATTATCTTCATTCATACATCTTATTTTCAAAAACTCATTAATTACTTTTCATTATCAAAATCTCTTTAACAATCATTAATCATTTAGACATACTAAAATAGTCTACTACTAGCATTTTCCCAACTTATCAATCATATCTTTATTAAAAACGTTTACTAATAAAGACTCCTAAACATCATAGTTTTTCAAAATCATTTGCTATGTACTCAGTAAAAGTCTCATGTACTCACCTTAGCCAAGCTAACTCCAAATCGTGTTTATCAACACGAATCCTTGCTCTCCAACTTGTGAAATATCACCAATCCTTAGGTCTTCTTGACCTATCATCCATATCATCATAAAATCTAGTGATTACCCATAACTAATCACTAATCAATCCATAACAACATTTATAACCACCAAGTTCATCCAACTTGGTGGAATCTCAAACCCTAGTTCAAGATTTCCATCAAAAATCCCAAATCTAAATTGTACACATTGATTACAAGCTTACAATGAATGTTCTACACCCATGATTAGTCATCTTCCCCAAAGATGGCAAGGTTGGTTGTCCAAACCACCATTTTTACCCAAATGAAGCTCACAACTAGCTAGATAACATTAACAATCAAGAAATCTTACCTTTGATGTTTAGATCCTTCAAGATGGTGAAGATTTGAGCCCAAGAACACCAAAATCGCCCCTTCTCTCTCTAGAAGTCGGCTGCACAAGAATTGGGTGGGAAATGAAGAAACCCTAGCTCAAACCCGATATTATTATGCCAGATAGGAGTTCGCGCCGCGAACCCCATCTTTGCGCCGCGATCAATCGCGGGAATGACGTCATCGAGCCGCTCAAACCCAAATTCGCGACCAACCTCGCGACCAGTTCGCGTCGCGAACCCGATGTTCGCGTTTGACCTCGCGTCCGCTAGCTTCTCGCGATCAAGCCCCCGAGTCTTTGTCCAATGTTCGCGAACGCGAACTAGAGTTCGCGCCGCGAACTCTGCCTGGCAGCCAAGGCTGCAATTTTTGTTGTCCAATTCGACCCGGTTTCGACCTTAACCATATCAAACGGTGTCCAAATGACACGAAACCAATTCCCACATCTTTTAAACGATTTATCCTTATTTATCATATTTTTCCCATAATTTATTTGATTCAAATTTCGGGTCGTTACATTAAATTAGCCAAGATTTGGACCATGACGTGACAACATGGTCAACCCTTAAACCTATGTGAGTCATGGCGAGGTTTTTAGAACTGTTATTTTTGCAACTCGTGCAGTCCAAGCTCCTCGTTTAAACCATGGTTTTTATGTGCGGCCTTTTAAAACCATGATTCCCAATCCCACCGCCTGTTTCTAAAATCGGATTTTTGTAATTCTTCTAGGGTTTCTTTTCAAGCGATTCGTTCATAGAATACCTCGAACAAGACAAAAGGTAAATGTTTCCGTTTAACTTTTCATGTAGTTTTGCTTATTTCGTTAATGTATATCTCGTTTTTTTCTGTAAATCCACTGTAACGTTGTCGATCCTTTATGAAATTTGATATTTAAGTGTAGTAGCTTTCATGGATGCAAAATTGATATGGATTTTATGTTAATTTAAGCATTTGCTATAAGCTTGATATTGACGGATTTATACATATTTAAATCCGTTAATATTAATTAATCTAAGCTTGTTTTGTTAAGAAAAGATGTTATTTATACCTAAAAATTAACAGGTCATAACTCCAAAGTACACAAGAAACAAATTAAAAATGTGTTAAAAGATAAAGAATTAAAAGAAGAGGTGATTCACTTTAAACTGTCAGCTTTGAACCATGCAACCATAAACATAAATGAGAACTAAAGAAAATTGTTTAATTATCAAATTTGGGAGAGCCCACGTGATGTTTAAATGGGCCTTAGGCCCAATTAATGAGGCTAAAGATTTAGTCGATCACATTGAAACTTGTTACAGCCCACTTGCAATGAGAAAACTAAGTCCACGTGATTTCTTAATTAAAGAATACGACAAAACAATTAATTGGGAGCCCACGTTTCTTTTATTTAAGAGGTCATATGGTCAAATTAAAAGTCACGTGGAGGTTGACTCACACAAGAAACATTGCGGCTGCGAATTAAAAAAGGGCAAACCCCACGCACGAAGGCCATACGACGAACAGAAACGAAGAGAACCCTATTCATTATACATCAATAATTATTTGGTTCAATTCCTTATTCTTATCAACAATATTTTCAATTTTTTATATTTGTGTGATGTTTGTTTGTTCTAGCATGTCTATTGCTAGATCATTTATTCACTATGATTAGATGAAATGTAGGATTTAGGTTTGGTATTTTTAAGATTTTATTATGATATTTAAATATTTATTTTTATATCAAAGAACCATTTATCATGCTTTAAATTTTTATTTATTTAATCAATCAATTATTAATTTGTTTAGTTAGTGACTACTATTAAATTAATTAATAATTCTCTCGACTTTTCACCTTGGTGACGTAGTCGGTGATCCACTAACTTTAGGGATTTGGGACTAAATATCAATCACTAACCTAGGTATAATTAAAAGTCGAATCTCTTAGTTCGACCAAATTCTAGGATTAAAAGGCGACGGGAATCCGAACTTAAATATAAGTAGTAAGCCGAAGTGTGACCTTAATATGATTCTTTAAGAAAACATTTCTTAGGAACGATCATATGGTCATTGTAGGGAGTCAGAGACCTCTAATTCCCTAACTTCTAAAATACCATTAAAATCAGGACTTAACAACCAAACCTAGACCTATACGGATTCGGTCATAGTGAATACCTTTCTCCAATTTAAAACAGTTTACTTAGTTTCGTTAGTCATTTGTCATTTTAAAGTTAATTTATTTTTTTTATTAACTTTAATTTCTTTAATTCTTAGTTTAATAAATAAAATAAAAACACTATTGGTGGATTTTTCCTATGAGAATTGTACTCTGATTGTTTTACTTTGGGGGAAATGCCAAATTTTATGAAATTAAACCAGCTCTTATACTGACACATGAGAAGTTTGAGAAAGGATTTATGAGTTAGTGTTAAACCCTGATGTTTGATTCTCATTTTATAACAGAAAATGGAAACTCAGATTGATTTCTTACAATGCCTTGGTACTGACATGGCACTCAAAATACTCATGTATCTAGATGATTCTGCTGACATCATACGCGCATCAACCGTATCTCCATACTGGCAAAATATCGGTAAATATCATTTTTCACCATTAATAATGTATTAATTAGTTAAACTTTCATACTTCCTCCGTATTAAAATAAGTGAATCACTTTAAAGTTTATGTTTTTTGAAGCAAAATAAGGTAATAAGAGATTAGTGAAATTAAATGAGATAATTAGAATGGATGTACCCCACACTTTTTACTATTTTGTTACTTCTTCTAAATAGTGAAAAAGTCAAATACAGGAAGATACAAAAATAGATGGGGCCCCACACCTTTAATGGTATTTAAAGAGGGATAAGTAAGGGTAAAATGATAATTTTAAATATAAAAACTTACCAAATAAAGTAAATTATTAAAGTACACTTATTTTGATATACCCAAAAAAGGAAAGTGGTTCACTTATTTTGATACGGAGGAAATATTTCACAATTATACAAACTCATTAAACTGTTTTTTGTTGTTGCAGTTATCTCTAATGGACTCAGTAAACAACGCTGCATAAAAAAATTCCCTCAGCTCGCTCGCATAACTAATGTAATTGAACAACCAAATCACGGTTCGCCAGCTGTCAACGATCCATCGGTTGATCTCGATCATCGAGCATATGCATCTCTTTTGAAAGCTCTTGTATCATTTCCAGAAACTTCTTTTGTTACTGATCCTGTGAGTGCATCGAGCACTGATAATTACCCAGAAGAAACCATCATGAACACTCTCGAACCACGAGATAATATTTTACAGCGGGGTTGTTATTGGTCAAGTAAAGGGAGCGATAATACAGAGACACCCGAAACTTTGATTTATAAATTAAATGCTAATTTTTGTGTTGTTACAGAGATTAACTTGCGTATGTTTCAAGGTTTGTTTTCTCTTTGTTTATTATATTCTGTAAAAAAAAATATTAACTTTTTATGTTTTTGTTTACAGCTTTTTTTCAGGATGATTCCCCGATATATTCATCGAGATTTGTGCGGTTTCGAATGGGCCATCCGAAATCTTGGAAAGAGATTGATCGTGATTTTGTGGAGGCACAAGAATGTGCAGATGATTACTTTACTTGGACATACACATCACAGATATTTCCGGTTGTACAGGTGAGTTCAATTTTGACCTGTTTAATTATGAATGAGTCAATTTTGACATGTTTAATTATGAATGAGTCGAATGGGTTGAAAGTTCACCAAAAGTGTCTTTGTTGTGCATAAAACATCCTAAATCACTTTATTTAAATCAGAAGATTGTAGTTTTTATCTAAAAACTTTAGAAGATGGACAAAAAAGGCTTTTGTAGTTTATTTATCTTTTGAAAATTAATTTAGTCAGTAAACTTTATGTCAACAGGAAACTATATTACAAAGGTTCAAGCTACCAAAGCCTGGAATTTGCATCGGTGGTTTTCTACAAATCGAGTTGCTAAGTCTGGTTCAAAGACAAGCATATGATGGGAAATAATATATATGGTAAGTAACATACAACATTTCTTAAAATGCATTTTTATTTATATTTATATAATAATATAATTAATAATTAATTTGGGTTTTATACAGTGTAGCTGATGTCCAGGTGATAGGACGACATCTGTCACCTGCATTTTCTGTCGAATTTTGCGAACCATCAAACACTGTATCCCTCAAGTATGACAACAATGAATTCAAACACATTATGCAAAGTGTTACAAGTGGAAATCATGTTTCACCTGGCTTGGAGGAATTTACAAGACTTTATGCACATGGTACATGCCCATCAATATGGTATAGAATATGAATGTTTGATGATGAGGAGAGTTTGAAATGGATGTGATGATGAGATTGATCCGATTTTCATTATTTAAGTAAACAAGCGATAGTAATTACGACATATTATATTTAGATCATTGTTCTTAATCTTAATCACAATATATTTTTACTCTTTTGCTGCTTAATATTTGAATTTATCAAAACTTAAAAATTACAATATTTTAAGACGATTTTTATTTTGTTATTCAGCATTTTAATGTTTCATACGTACATAATATTTTTTACTTTATATACCGTATTTTGACGACATTTAAATTAATTAATAAATATATAACTTTAGGTAAAAAATAATAATTTAAATGCCTTTTCGTTATCAAAGATGAAAAAATATTACTTCGTACATATGAGTTTACAAATCTAAAACTATTATGTGTATTAAATTGAACTTCTAAGTTAATAATATTAATTATATATTGCTGAGTATACACATTATTTTTGTTGTTATTAACATATATAAATATATTTACTACGTAATATACACATGCAAATAAACCTTATTTGTTTTATTATATCAATGACTAATTAGCTTTAATTGCAACAATTCAAAATTAAAGTATTAATCTGTTAAGACTCTGTACTATACAATTAATGGGAAATGTAAAAAGGAAAAAAAAAAAAAAAAGTGGCCAATATAAGGCTTGAACATGGGATAGTCCTGTATAAAGGCCACATGCCTTACAATTTAACTACAAACAATGTTCTTCAAATCTGCATTGCATTGCATTTGTTCCAAACATGCACATGATAGATATTGGAACAAGATCACAGATTAACTTATTGCTGATGCTGCAGTTAGTACTGATCATGTTTACTCCTGATGAATACCATGGTTGATACTGATGGGGCAGAACCACTTACTACTGATGAGTTGATACTGGTGAAGACTATGACTAACTTACTACTGATCATGCATACAATGAAGATAATACTGATCATAGTAATTACTACTGACGTTGGTTTTGGACTTACTACTGATCACCAGACTTACTACTGACGATGCAAATTTATTACTGGTGATTGCAGATTACTACTGGTATACGTTTTGGAAGCATATCAAGTCCGAGATCTTCGTAGAGTTAGTTATAGAATGTAATTCAATGTATATCTTTTATTATTCGATGTAAATCAAGTCCTAGAATAACTAGGGTAAATAGTTTAGCTTCAAGGACTATTATAAATAGTTCCTTACGAATTGTAAACGTACGTGTGTATTGTTAATCGATAATATACATTGAAGCTTTTTGTAAAACTGTGTTCTTAATATTTTCGCATATTGTTCTTACAGTTCATCGTTCTTAATCATATTGATATAGTGTTAATCCGATGTAACTTCTATCATCAATTAGATCTAAAGGTGTTTATTAACTCTTCATAGTTAATCGATCCTGACAAGTGGTATCAGAGCTTATTGGTTCTAGATCTACGATTTTTAAGAACAAACAAAAAGTTTTAAACCTTTAAAACACACACATTGTTAATCATGTCTGACAACAATGAAAGCACTCAAGCTAATAAAATCCCTATACTCACTCCCAATAACTTTGGGATGTGGAAAAATCGTATTAAGCAATACATGCTTATTACTGATTATACCATGTGGGAAGTTATTGTTGAAGGAAACAAAACCGTTCTTGGACAAGCAACAAGTTCTGCAACTGAAGCAGACAAACTCAAATGTGAAAAGGAGAAGAAAGACAGAGGAATCGAACTCAAAGCTCTAAGCACTCTTCTACTGGCCATTTCTAATGACTATCAACATCTCTTTGTTGAATATGATGATGCAAAGGTATTGTGGCAAGCACTGGAAAAGAGATTCGTTGGCACTAAAAGCACCAAAAGAAACATGAAGTCTGTACTGAAGCAGGACTTTGAAAACTTCAAAGGCCAAAAGAATGAATCTCTATCTCAAACGTTTGATAGATTCAACAAACTCATTGGTGAATTAAATCAAGTTGGTGTGAAACCTGACAATGATGATGTCAACAGGAAGTTTCTAAGATCTCTTGGAGAAGAATGGACTATGTACACAGTCATATATAGACAAGGTGATGCCCTGGAAGAAAAAGAGCTGGATGAATTGTACAATGAGCTTAGAGTGTTTGAATCTGAGGTAAGTTCTAAAACTCCTAATTTATCTTCAAACAATGCTGCTTTTGTGTCTAGTACAGGAACAGGTCAGGAAACTGCAAAGGCTGCAGATTGTGAAGATGCTGCAAGAGAATCCTTCTTCACTAGTCATGTGCATACTGCACTAATTAGTGATGATTTGGAACAACTGAATCCTGATGATCTTGAAGAGATGGATCTTAAATGGCAGATGGCTATGTTGAGCCTTAGAACCAAAAGGTTCTTAAAGAGGACTGGAAGAACAAACCTAAACTTCAACAAAGGTGACAAGGCTGGATTTGACAAGACTAAAGTCAAATGTTACAACTGTAACAACCTTGGACACTTTGCTAAAGAATGTCCTCAGCCAGACAAAAGATCAAACTCAACTGCTCTTGTTTCACAACAAGGACAAGGTTATGACTGGAGCTTTCAAGCAGAGGAGCATGCACAGAATCAAGCCCTCATGGCTTTCACTGACTCTCCTACTAAGGTAACTTCTAAATCTTGCACTCCTGAATGCATTAAAGCTTATAAAGATTTAGAAAAACTAAATAAAGAAACACTTGCAGAGATGATTCTAAATAGATACAGAAGAATTGAATATAATGGTTGTATAGCTGATCTTGAAAATCAAATTAAAATTTATAAAATAACTGATCAAAAGATAAAAGAAGAATTGCTACAAACCACCTACGAAAAAGAACATCTTGAGTCAAAATTAAAAGAAACTTTGATAAAACTAGAAGAATTTCAAATGGAATTAGAGCAAAATAAATTAACCATTAAAAAATTTGAAAGAAGCTCTCAAATTGTAAATGAACTAACAAGTAATCAAACAACTGAAAAAGTTGTGCATGGAGTGGGATATCATGCTGTACCACCTCCATATAAATTCATCCCTCCACTTAAAGATAGTTCAGAAAGAATCATAAATGAATTAAAAAGTGAAAATCAAACTGAATCTAATAATGAAACATCTGAATCAAATGATTCTTCTGATGATGATCAAACTACAGACTCAATTGAATTCAAAATTTTTCAAACTGAATCTACAAACTCAATTGTTACAAGCTTTCACACAGCACAAAGTGAAGAAGACTCTCCTAAATATAATGCAGAAAATATACCACAAATCTTAAGAAGGGGAAATGAAAGAAATAAAAATCAACTCTTAGATCAAAGAAAACCTGAAGGTGCTAAGGATAAGAAATTAAGATGTATTATTTGCAACAAAGTAAATCATCTAACAAAGGATTGTCACTTCAATCCAATTAACTGTAAAGAGTTCAAAGAATTTAAAAATTCTAAAACAAAAGCAAAAACATAAAAGTTGAAAGATACTACTGGTCCTTCAGTAGTAAATAAAACTAAATTTCAAAAATCTGAAACACCAAAATTTGGAAGAAATGCACCAAGGTTTGTGCAAAATAAAAGAGTTGGAAGCCCAAAGAACAGCAACTATTTCAAAAACAATGGAAAAACAAATCAAAATAAACAATATTTTAATTTTTCCAACATCAGTAGAAACTTTAACAGGTTTACTACTGATTCTAAACCTAATTATCATGCTGTTAGGCACCAGTACCAAAATACTACTGGTAAAAACCCTAATTTTGCAAATACCATTGCTGCCAAACCAAAATTTAAAAACACTACTGGTCATTCTAAACATGGTAAGTAACCAAACACTACTGGTCCATCAGTAGTAAAGTATTCAAAAGCTATAAATCATGGGTATAGACCAAGATCAGTAGTAAACTAAAACACCAGTACTAAAAAGGTATGGGTACCAAAAATGTTTAAAGTTAACTGTTCTAAATCTGATTTCTCAAAGGATGAACCCAAGACATATAAAGCTTGGGTTCCCAAACTCAATTAATCCTTTACTTACTTGTGCAGAGCATTCAGATCCCCGAAGAAGGTAGAACATGGCACATTGATAGTGGATGCTCAAGGCACATGACTGGAAATCTGCAAATTCTTAAAGATTTCAAGTTATTTGATGGAGGATATGTGGCCTTTGGTGAGAACCCAAAGGGAGGTAAGATTTCAGGGAAAGGTATAGTTACAAATGGTAAGATTACTTTTGATGATGTATTTTATGTAGCTGAGCTAAAATACAATCTTGTCAGTGTGTCTCAAGTTTGTGATAAAAAGAACAAAATTCTTTTCACAGACATTGAGTGCATCATTCTTTCTCCTGACTTTATTTTAGATGACAAATATGTAGTTTTGAGAACTCCAAGGAGAAACAATGTGTATTGCCTGGATATAGGGGGAGAACTCATTTCTTCAAATGAGGTCAACTGTTTTATATCCAAGGCAAACACTACTGAATCAGAACTTTGGCATAGAAGGATGTGTCACACAAACTTTAAAAACATGAACAATTTAGTAAGAAAGAATTTGGTAATTGGACTACCACAAAAACAATTCATGTGTGATCATCACTGTGTTGCATGCCTAAAAGTTAAACAACATAAGTCTTCTCATAAGCCCAAAATGGTAAATTCTATTTCTGTTCCTTTACAACTCTTACATATGGACCTTTTTGGACCTACAAATGTAATGAGTATTGGAAAGAAACAATATTGTCTTGTTATTACTGATGACTTTTCCAGATATACATGGGTTTTCTTTCTCAGGACAAAAGATGAAACAAGTGAACTCATCAAGAACTTAATTGTCAAACTGGAGAACACATCTGATCAAAAAGTTAAAGCCATAAGATGTGACAATGGCACAGAATTTAAAAATACTAATTTAATTAACTTTTGTGATTTTAAAGGTATTGACAGGCAATACAGCTCACCTAGAACTCCTCAACAAAATGGTGTAGCTGAAAGAAGAAATAGAACCATCATTGAAGCAGCAAGATCAATGTTAGCAGATTCAAAACTACCAATCACTTTCTGGACTGAAGCTGTTAATACTGCATGTTATGTTCAGAACAGAGTATTAATAGTCAAGCCACACTACAAAACACCATATGAACTTTTTAACAAAAGAAAACATTCTATAAGTTTTTTAAAATCATTTGGGTGTCCTTGTACTATTCTGATTACAAGAGAACAAATTGGTAAGTTTGACTGCAAAGCTGATGATGGAATCTTTGTGGGATACTCTACTCAAAGCAAATCATATAGAGTGTTCAACAAAAGATTAAGGATAATTGAAGAAAGCATCAATGTATCCTTTAATGAAAATGTTCCTAATGAACAAGGAAATGGTCCAGATTGGCTATTTAACATAGACAATCTAACCAAATCCTTTAACACTAACATAGATTTAAATGCAGGTGATTCAAATTGTCATACTCAAAAGGAGGGAACATCATCCCTCAATACTGATCAAGAAGAGATGAGATACATAGTAGTTGATACTGCTCCCACAGTTAATACTGAGGACAGTATTAACTCAAATTCTGAAAGCAGTAGTGATTCAGACAATGAGGACAGTAGTAATTCAAATACTACTGAGACCAGTAACAGTACTCAAAATACTATTGGTCCTAGCAATAACCTAAATTCACTAAACACTACTGATCCCAGTAACAACCTAAATTCTCTAAACACTACTGATCCCAGTAGTAACTATGAACCAGCAAATGATGATGAACCAAACATCAATGACAATGAAGAACCTCAAGAGGAACAATCTCCTGAGACAAATGAGTCAAATCTTGAAAACCAACTAGGTGTTGATAAAGTTCATGGCACTAGAACTGAAAAGAATCATCCTCTGGATCAAGTCCTTAGTGATGTGAACTCAAGCATGCAGACAAGAAGCAAATTACATAAAAGTCTAACTGCAAACATGTGTAATATAAGTTTAATTGCTAATGAATGTATGTTTGAATATTTTCTGTCTCAGGATGAACCAAAGAAAATTCAACAAGCAATGAAGGACTCAAACTGGATTGAGGCAATGCAAGAAGAACTCCTTCAATTCAAATTACAAGCTGTTTGGACACTTGTACCTCTACCAAAAGGAAAAAGAGCCATTGGAACAAGGTGGATCTTTAGAAACAAGAAAGATGAAAGAGGTATAGTGATCAAGAACAAAGCCAGACTTGTAGCCCAAGGATACACTCAAGAAGAAGGAATAGACTATGATGAAGTATATGCTCATGTTGCTAGAATTGAAGCAATTAGGATATTCTTAGCATATGCTTCATACAAGAAGTTTAAAGTCTATCAAATGGATGTAAAGAGTGTCTTCCTATATGGGAAAATTGAAGAAGAAGTATATGTTTGCCAACCTCCAGGTTTTGAAGATCCAAAACATGATGATTATGTATTCAAACTAGACAAAGCTCTATATGGCCTACATCAGGCACCAAGAGCATGGTATGATACATTATCATCATACTTACTGAAGAATGATTTCAAAAGAGGAGCAATTGACAAAACTCTGTTTACAAGAAAAGTCAAGAATGATATACTACTAGTGCAAATTTATGTAGATGATATCATATTTGGTTCAACAAATGATGCATTATGTAAAGAGTTTGAAAATCTCATGCAAATCAAATTCAAGATGAGCTCCATGGGTCCAATGAACTTCTTCCTTGGACTCCAAGTAAATCAAAGAACAGATGGTATTTTGATAAACCAATCAAAATATGTTAAAGACATCTTGGAGAAGTTTGATATGAAAGACTGCAAAAGTGCAAGTACACCAATGGAAACACACAAACACCTACATCCTGATGCTGAGGGGGAGGATGTAGATGAACACTTATATAGATCAATGATAGGCTCATTGATGTACTTAACTGCATCAAGACCTGACATTATGTACAGTGTTTGTGTGTGTGCAAGATATCAAGCCAGACCTAAAGAACTACACTTGCAGGCTGTCAAAAGAATAATCAGATACTTGAAAGGCAAACCATCACTTGGTCTATGGTATCCACATGATTCACCCTTTGAACTCATAGCCTACACAGATAGTGACTATGGAGGTGAATGTCAAGATAGGAAGTCCACTACGGGTGGATGTCAATTCTTTGGATCAAGACTGGTGTCATGGCAATGCAAGAAACAAACAAATGTATCAACATCAACTGCTGAAGCAGAGTATGTAGCTGCATCTGCTTGTTGTGCTCAAGTACTCTGGATTCAAAACCAGCTTCTAGACTTTGGTATCTCTATCCTTAAAACTCCCATTTTTATTGATAATCAAAGTGCTATTAGTATTGTGAACAATCCAGTAAAACACTCTAAAACTAAACACATTGAAATAAGATTTCACTTTATAAGAGATTGCAATGAAAAGAAGTTAATCAAAGTAGTTAAAATTTATACTGATGATCAATTAGCAGATCTTTTTACAAAAACATTTGATGTAGGAAGATTCAACTTCTTGGTTAGCAGTAATGGAATGATTTTAATAAATTAATTTCTCACTCAAAATCATGTGTAAAGTTTTTATTGTAAAAAGTTATTTATCTGTTTAAGTGTTTTACTACTGGTAAGTCTATTTACTGGTATGTAGGCTTGTGCACAAAATACTACTGGTAGGTCAATACTACTGGTGTGTATTAGGTTTACAAAAATACTACTGGTAAGTCAGTACTACTGGTATCCACATATACTACTGGTCTTGTGTGCTAGTGGTTTCTACTGATGTCTATAGTTACTACTGATGTCAAAATCCTTAGTTACTACTGATGTTCATAGATACTACTGACGTTTTCTTACTTGTATCTAATTTACTACTGGTCTTTCAACTATCATTTTACCAAACTAACCCCCATGAAAATAACCGTTGTGTTATGATTCGAAGGGCAATTTCGTATTTTTGCAGGATAAATCGTAAGATATAAATAGCAGAAGTCGATTAGTTTAGCATTATCTTCACTTCGATTTGCTAAATCTTCTCGATAAACCCTAACTTACGATCAAAAACCCTTCATCGGTAACAAAATTCATACGTATTTCTCAAAATCAACAACAATGGCAACTCTACAATCTCTCGATGTTCAAACAACACTCAAATACTCTGAGTTTCACAACATGTGTGCATTCTTAAAGAATCCAGACGGAACAAAAGATTTTCGTCCAATAGTCAATTTCTTGAAAAATTCTTATATAAAGTTTGCTTTAACTGTCAAACCAAAAGCATATCAACAACATTTGGTTGATTTCTGGACTAATGCTGAAAGAACAGAAGGATCAACTATGTCTATGATCAAATCAACAGTAGATGGCAAAACGGTCACAATAACTGAACAATCTATTCGACACCATCTACAACTACATGATGATGCAGGTATGTTTTCTCTTCCGAAGGAACACATTGTTGAAATTTTAAATAAAATGGGATATGAGGGAAGACTTGACATAGTCACTTTTCAAAAAGGTCTTCTCTCCCCACAATGGAAATTTCTTGTACATAACATTCAACATTGTGTTTCTCCTAAAAGAAGTACCTGGAATGAGTTTAACAAATAAATAGCATCTGCTGTTGTTTGTTTATGCACATACCAGATATTTAATTTTTCAAATATGATTTTTGAAGGTATGTTGGGAAATCTTAGTGCTTCAAAATTTTTAATGTATCCCAGATTTCTTCAACATATCTTAAACTGTGAATTACAAAACTTGTCAACTCCCAAAAACATTTTTATAATTCCTGAGTTGAACAAGAAAGTTTTCTCTAATATGAGAAAACAGTTTAAATTTTCGGGCAAGGAAACCCCTTTGTTTCCTAACATGATCAAAGATCAACCACAACTTGGAGAGGGTTCAATCATAGATACAACCCATATTGAACCTCAACCCACTCCATCACCCCCAAATGCAGCCCAAACACCACCCCAAATAGTCACTCAATCACCCACACATATAGAAGTCCTGAATGTGTCCCAGGAACTTGAAATAAATCCTCAGAGTGCTACTCTTCACTCTGTGGAAGACCTGCCCAATGTAACCCAAAATATATCCACAATTTATAAAAGAAAGAAAACCTCTTTCAATGACACCAGAGGACAAATTGAGTCAAACCCCAGGCTCCAAGAGTTGTCCTCCAAGGAGGAGAGAGGACATGAGGCGAGGGCTTTCACTACTGATGCCCCAAAGGTGGGTGCACAGGACAGTGAAAACATCACTAAGACCCAGACCTCGGCAACTCTAAGTGATGACTCTTTTGAGGAATTACTTGGAGGACCCCGGTGCCAAGAAACCAAAAGGGGGGGGGGCACTACTGCTTCTTCTAGGAAGAAGGGGGTGTCCAAACAACCCATTTCATCACCTAGAAGTGATGAGGGTAGACCTGAAACTAATGAATTGACGGATAGGATGGAAAACCTTAAAGCCAATGTACCTATCAGTGAGCCCGATGATCTTGCTAGATGGAGTGAGGGCAGTATTAAACAAACTCAATTGACGGATAGGTTGGGATACGTTGAATCCACTGTACAAGACTGCCTTAAGTATCTCACCAATCAAGGAAAAACAATGACTGTAATGAAAAAGCACATTAATACCATCAACAAAAGGATGAGAATGTATGAGCACAGGCTTCATCAACAAACCAAAATTATAAGAAGATTGAAAAAGAAGATTGAAGATAGTGAGGCTCCACCAGTTGAGCTCACTAAGGGGGAGAAGGACAACATTCAAACCATGATTGATGAATCAATTGCAGCAGCAGCAACCTCTCTCCTCAATCTTAAAGAAACTAAAGTTGATGAAGGCCAGAAAAATGTTGAAGGCCCAGAAAACATGGATACTACTAATGTGCCTGCTACTGATGAACATACAGAAATACCAGTAGTAACTCCTACTACTGATATCATAGCAGTAGTAAATCCACAAGAGGAAATCATTGCACCAAACACTACTGATGCCCTATCAGTAGTAACTCCTGAAGTAACACCAGTAGTAACTACCTTGGTTACTACTGAAGAGGAAGATCTAAAGCTCCCAGAGCTAATTGAAAGAGAACGTTTTGAAATCATCACCAAACCACCTACACCTGATCAACCACTTATCATACCTGACATTGATGATAATGTGAACTGGTTTGAAGTTGATGAGTGCTCACTTCCTCCACATCCAAAAATACTTCAACAAAATGAACTTGCATTATTTTCTCCTTCAATAATAATCAGTGGTGTGCCTGATATGAAATATATTCCACCTCCACCTTCAGCTTATATTACAAAGGGTAAAGAAATTTATGATGAAGATTACCCTAACAGAGCACTTGGTCATTACATGGTAAACAAGATAAATCTTGTCAGAGCTGATAAACAGTCTAAATGGAAGGTGAAGCACAAGAGATATTTAGAAAAAGTAGCTATGTATCAAGCTCTTGAGGAGAAGAAAAAGAAGGCTCAAAATGAAATTCCTGTTCAAGTACCTGTTTAAATAGAAGACATTCAGATAGAAGCTCAAAAAGCAGAATTCAAGAGGCTTAGAAAAGTTGAAGAAGAACATATTAAATGTCTTGAAGATCTGGTATCTGAATGCAAGAGAACTAAAAGTGAATTAACTGATGATGTATTTGAACAGAAGACCAATATGATTGAATATTTGAAAACAAAAGGGCACAGTGCAAAGTCCTTTGGCAGAATGAAGATGATGACTATTATTGAAAAATACTGTGCTGTCAAGAAGAAATATTTGGCTGAACAAGAAGCAAAAGAAGAAAAGAAATCAAAAGCCTTAATTCCAATCAGTCCAAGTTTAGTTAAAGCTGGTAGTATATCAACTACTGGTGAATCCTCAACTCCCCAATCAAAGAAGAGAAAGGCTGTTACTCAAGAACAGAGTACTAAAAAGAAATCAAAAACAGAACAAATCATTCCTGTTCTTGAAGTACCTGTTGCTCCCATGCAGAACAATCCAATCATCAATTGGAGAGTTATGCCTAACAGTGTTATAGAAATTGTAAGGGAAGACAAAGTTGTACAAAGATTTACTGGATGGTTACCATTGATTGGATCCTGCTCAAGAAGTGATGTTATTAAACTCCTAATCATTGGAAAACCAAGGATGTCAAAGAAATCTTGGAAAGAATCTGATGCTGGATACTTAACAAGAATGATAGATGCTGCATTTTATCCAGATAACTACCCAGAACAATTTACAGATCCAGGAAATGTTTATGCTTGGAATGTAATTCCAACTGCAAATATGTACTTCTTTGACAAATCAGGCAAAAGGTGTGAGCTCTACTTATATGAAAAAGAATATCCACATTCTGAAAAGACTATGTATCAGATATTCACTAACACAATGATGAAGCCATATGATGCTGTTATGTTCCAGAACAAATTAACTTATTTTACAAAGAGAAACAGCAAATACATCATTGCACAAAGACATCAACAAAATCAAAGAACCCTAGAGAAAAGAAAGAGGGAAGAAGAAGAACAAAAGAAACTTATGTGATTGAAAGAGAATCAATAAGTTTAGGGGGAGATTATTGGAACAAGATCACAGATCAACTTATTACTGATGCTGCAGTTAGTACTGATCATGTTTACTCCTGATGAATACCATGGTTGATACTGATGGGGCAGAACCACTTACTACTAATGAGTTGATACTGGTGAAGACTATGACTAACTTACTACTGATCATGCAAACAATGAAGATACTACTGATCATAGTAATTACTACTGACGTTGGTTTTGGACTTACTACTGATCACCAGACTTACTACTGACGATGCAAATTTATTACTGGTGATTGCAGATTACTACTGGTATACGTTTTGGAAGCATATCAAGTCCGAGATCTTCGTAGAGTTAGTTATAGAATGTAATTCAATGTATATATTTTATTATTCGATGTAAATCAAGTCCTAGAATAACTAGGGTAAATAGTTTAGCTTCAAGGACTATTATAAATAGTTCCTTACGAATTGTAAACGTACGTGTGTATTGTTAATCGATAATATACATTGAAGCTTTTTGTAAAACTGTGTTCTTAATATTTTCGCATATTGTTCTTACAGTTCATCGTTCTTAATCATATTGATATAGTGTTAATCCGCTGTAACTTCTATCATCAATTAGATCTAAAGGTGTTTATTAACTCTTCATAGTTAATCGATCCTGACAATAGAATATCTTAATATCATTGTTCAAAGCGTACTATAAGGTATGATAAATGTATGATATATAAATATAAATTGGGAACACTCTTTTTTCGTGTATATAGTTCGTGATAGTATAAGGTAGTTGGGTCTTCATATGTGCTGCACTTTAATCGGGTTCTGTTTTGAATTAGCCCATTGTTATGTTCCCACATCATATCGGTGGAATTATAAACAAAATGGTGGCTTATAAGTCTAGTGTCCCCTCGTTCTTCAAGCTAGCTTTTGAGAGTGAGTTTTACATTTGGACTTATGACATGATGCAAGCCTAGTATGTGATGTGTTTGTATCAATAAAGGGAAAATGACCGGAGACAAAAGGAAATTAAAGAATAAATAAATAAAATAAAAATAAGGGTATATAGGTTATTAAAGCTCAAGATGAACAAAAAAATAGAAATTTGAAGACCACATTACTAAAAAAACGTGAAATTAAAAAGTAGATAGACAAAAAAAAAATGAAATTAAAAGTATACAAACAAAATCATAGAATTCAAAGACTACAAGAATAATTTCTGTAATTTATTTTAGAATCTCTATGCTTCTAAAAAGTATTGGCTACATTATTGTTGTTACATCCAAAAAACTAAGCTAAATTCTTATTGATGGTTAATTAAACTATATATTATAAAATTATGTTTTGAAGAAATATATGTACTACTATATATAATTAAGTGAATGAGTATTGTTAACATAAGTGTTTCAATTGAGTGTTAGTTGAAATGTCAACTTAGTTGTCTCTAATTTGACAAAAATTGAAGTATCAATTGGTGTTACGATTAAAAATGATATTTTGTTTTAAAGTTAAGAATAATAAAGGTTACTCAGAGCAAAACATAGACATAACAATTTAGTAGTAAAAATGTTCAAAATAATATCATACGGGTCATGAATTCGATAATTTTCTTAATACACTTTTTAAAAAAGCATCTAAAATACTAAAAAATAAAAATAAAAATAGAAGTGAGTTATATTGTGGTTACAATTTGTAAATAACTTGTAATAGCTGTTCGAATTGAAACGTCGACGTGTTATTTATTCTCTGAAAATAAAATCATTTTCGTATTACCCCAGCCCCCACTAAACAACAAATTCACTTCATAATTTTCTTATTTTCATTATCGTGTTATTGCATCCTGCAAATCTTACATTTAATCGGCCAAAATAAAATTGGCTGCATCACTTCTCACATAAATTTGTAAACAAACAAAAGTTCTTCAGACCGTAGTCGCAAAAACATTGGAAGTGAAGCTTTTATACAAGGCAAAAAGGTGATTGCTGATCATACTTTTTTATTTAAAATTTGTCCTGTTTGACTTTTTTGGTTGGTGCTCTATGTGACCGTTTTGCTAGTTGTATATACATACAATTTATGAGGGGCACCACCACCACCACCATAGTTAGGTATCGTGCAATACAAATGCGGGTATATTTATATGTATATATGTTCAGATTGTATAATGTGTGATGTCCACATCTTTGATGTAATCATCTAGAATTGCATATTATTGAATTTATATTTATGTAATAGTATGCATATATCGTTTTATGAATATGTTGTATATATATTGTTTGGATGACGCAATAGATTAATTGCATAGTTCATGCAATTACTTGGTAAGTTTGTGTGTACCGTGATGATAGGAACATCAACATCATTTATTATTTAATGTTTGTTTACATTTACGCAAGTTATTATTATTATATTATTATATAATTTTATTGTGGTCCCAGTATTGATAAGGTCCATAGGACTCCCGGCGCTATAATCTATAATCATTAGGAGTTGGGCCATCGTCCCTACAACAAGGTGGCACATGAGGTTGCTATAAAACCCTTCCGTGTTATTAGATGACTTTTTGTATTCAAATCGTATGCTCTGTTGTAACTCATATTTGATGAGTAGTTGATTAGTATTTAACATAATCATAAGTACAATTTATGTACACCATTAGTGTATCATTCTCTAGCCTATAAATAGAGATGTTGTATCACTTGTTTCCTTACACCTCTAACATCTCTTGTATATTGTATCACTTGTCATGTCTAATAAGAATATTTGTGATGATCTTATATGGTTGAGCTAATTTGTCTTACAACACGTTATCAGCACGTTGCTCAAAATCGTTTTCACATTCGTCACTCAAGAAGTAAGCAAACCGAGAAGTTCAAGATCATTCTTTCCACACAATCCAAAGTAAGTTTTTTCTTAAATCATTATAATTATTTGTTTTAGTTTATGTGGCCATTTTAGTTCAAGATTTTCGAATGAATGTATGATCAAAAGAAAAAATTGCAAATTTTTTTCTAGTTTGTAACAATGAAATGGGAATAAAAAATGATAAATGAAGATATTAACGTGACTTACTCCCATGGTCATTCATTCTATAGACATTAAAAGGGACTAATTCCATCCAAATGAGGATGATGATGAGATATTGATCCATGTGTGTACATCTCTCGGTGCAATAAACGCAATATTGTACTTGGTCCAATGTACTAGACTAGACATCGTATTTGTTGTGATATGTATGACTAGGCATAACAATGCGTCAACACGCCACCATTGAAATGATATTAAAGACATCTTTCGTTACTTTAAAGGTAGTACGAATATGGGCTTATTCTATCCCTACGCGTCATCGAGTGGATCAAGTGTGATTGATACTCGAGATAACGCGACCCCTATCGGCTATGCCGATGCAGTTTACTTATCAGACCTGCACAAGGGGCATTCCCAATCTGGTTATGTCTTTACCATAGGGAATGCAACGATATCCTAGAGGTCTTGTAAATGGACTCTAGTTGATACTTCGAAAAATCACTCTGAACTACGTACTCGCGCTCGTTTGAGGCGACTAGAGAGTGTGTATGGCTTTAAGATGTAAGTGTCCATATTCGAAGTAAATGTGATTTAGCTTATGATCCCAATTAACCAGTTGTCATATATGAAGATAACACCGTTGTTATCAATCGAAACATGGTTATATCATAGCAGGATAAAACTAAACACATATCGCCGAAATTGTTCTTTACACATGAACAACAAGCATTTCAAAAGATTGAAGTGCAACATATTGGATCAAATAAGAATCATGCATACTTGTCACCAAGTCACTGTCGAAGTGTTCTTTCCAAAACATGTCAAAACTATTGGACTTAGGAAACTCTTTGAGCTACCTAAATGACATGTATCATGCACCTAGTTGTGTGCGAATAATGATTGCATAGTGATGTATGCCTTGCACCCTGTTGAGTGCGTATAGTGATTGCATCTTGACGTATGTTTTGCACCCCGTTGAGTGAGAATAATGATTGCATCCTGTCGTATGCTTTGCACCATGTTGAGTGCATGTGAGGGGGAGCATCCCGATGAATGCTTGTGTACTCTTTTTCCTTTAGTTCAACGTTTTGTCCCATTGGGTTTACCTTGACAAATTTTTTTTAATGAGACACTAACGATACCTCATTCTCACTAAGAATTGTTGAATTCAGGGGGAGTATCCAGTTGAATAATTACTAACCATTGTGTACTCTTTTGTCCTTCGTTAGAGTTTTTGTCCCATTGGGTTTTCTCTAAACAAGGTTTTAATGAGGCACACCATATATGGTTCCTTATATCTCGAGACATCCAAATCGTACTCTTTTGTCCTTCGGCTGGAGTTTTTGTCCCAAAGGGTTTTCTCCGACAAGGTTTTTGACGAGGCGGATGCTTTATGGATTGTCTGAAGATAGAATACTTATTAACCATTGTGCACTCTTTTGTCATTCGTTAGAGTTTTTGTCCCACTGGGTTTTCTCTAAATAAGGTTTTAATGAGGCACACTGTATATGGTTCATTACCTCTCTCAAGACATCTAGATCGTACTCTTTTGTCCCTCGACTGGAGTTTTTGTCCCAGAGGGTTTTCTCCAACAAGGTTTTAACGAGACGAATGACTGATGAATTGTCTGAAGATGCAAGACGAAGAAATACAAATATGATTTGGTGTAAATCTAAACAACCAAGGGGGAGTGTTGTAACTCATATTTGATGAGTGGTTGATTAGTATTTAACACAATCATAAGTACAATTTATGTACACCATTAGTGTATCATTCTCTAGCCTATAAATAGAGATGTTGTATCACTTGTTTCCTTACACCTCTAACATCTCTTGTATATTGTATCACTTGTCATGTCTAATAAGAATATTTGTGATTTTTATATGGTTGAGCTAATTTGTCTTACAACATACTCAAATATATTTCATTAGAAGCTTGTTTTTAAGGAAGTTTAAAGTCCATGCGATTTATAGCCATGTAATGATTCATTAAGTTTAAGGAAACAAAATATGTATTAAGTAGAAAAGTGTATTTACTTACTTTGTCTAAAACTACATTAAGGATTTTAGATATCTAAATTATTTAGACGAAATGGAGTTGGTTTTGGGAACTTATATATGAAAACTAATTTAAAAAGATATCTTGGGACTGCATGTAAAACAACATATGAAACTTTAAAAAAAAAAAGTCTAATGACTTTTTGACTAGTTGATCACTTGTTCAGAAATGCTCTTTTGATAAAATGTCACAAAAGATAATGATAACCAATACATAAATTAATAAACTGATAAATCTATAATATTGGATATGGTGTGCCATTCTTGGCATAAAGTTATTACATTGTTAAGAATGTCTCGCAAGCATTTAGCTTACACGAATTTTTCCGTCCATCTAAGTAATAAGCTATCTAAATCCACTAGTACCAATTGTTCAAAGATTGTAAGACCAAATAAAACTTCAATCCTTAAGTCTTGGGAGTATTTTACTAATATGTAATATCTCTAAGATTGTTAGATATAAATTTGAAGGGTAGTTTTAATTGGATCTAAAATACATTACAAAAGGGTTTGTAGTAAAGTACTAGAAAAGCTTCAAGATAATAACAAGTTAAAGTTAACTAGAAAATACTCTTGAATGGATCTAATCTAAAGTTTCAGAATGATCAAGCTATTGTCAGATTTGATAAAAGAAAAGTGGCATTAAATTTAGGGAATCATGTTATATTTATTGAAATAATGGAAGTTAACATGATATGTGTAATGTTGTTGAATTTTACATGTTTTAGAAGTATTTGAGTAAATTGGATTTATTCTAGATCATTTCAAACGTTTGTTTTTTTTCCAAAGAAAGCATTACAAATGATATCTCCAAAAGCAATGGACAAATCCAACTATTTGATATGAAATCTATTTAAAAGTAACCATTCTCAAACAGCAATTTAAGTTTATAAGCAATAATAGTACACTATCTCACCATAAAACTCATCATCTAAGATTACCAATTTCTTATAACAACACGAATATTCATTTAAAACTTGAAATCCTTTTTCTTGGACTTGTTGTCCTTTTCGTGTGCCTTCCGTTTCCTCTTCTTTTCCATCTACATTTTCAAACACAATTTGTTGGGAAATAACAAAAAATGAATAAAAGATAATTAAAAAATTTATAAATAATTGCACGCACCTCTGCAACCATATCACTGAAGTCTTCCTTTTGACTACGAAGCTTTTCTTCCTCTCGAGCTTCCTCATATCTAACACACACAACAATAATTATATAAATAAATATATTAATTTTTAGGGAAGTGCTAATTATGGTTTTCTTGTCATTAGCAAAATCCTAATTTAGTTATTAGATGTATTATTATGTGTAATAATAAAAGATGGTGATTTATATAGAATAAAACTCACTTTGCAGGCAAGACATTGTCCATGAGCTCCAATTCTTCAGGCTGCAATGACACATCAACCCTATCTGTTTTTTGCCCTCTAAGTAAATCCACCTGTCAAAAAAGAAAAATAAAATAAAATTAGACATTAGCAATATCCTGACAAAATAACTAATTAATTCGATAACCATGCAAAATAAAAACCATAAGTCCATAACAAAATAACTAAATTAGTCAATTACATACCCTTTTACCAGATGGTTTGTCTTGTGCGGCACCACCTATCACATAGCTGTAGGCAAAAGACAAGATGTTTATTTCAATAAATAAATAAATAAATAAATAAATAAAAAGTGAAATTGCAGAGTGCGTACGTGTGTGATGTTCCAAGCAAAGTTCCAGGAGCTATCTTTTCTTCTTTTTCTTCCAGCACCTTTACAACACAAACAAAATTAAAATTTAAAAATTAAAAAAACAAAATTAAAAATTAACTAACCTGGTAAAGTGGTTTTTCAGGTTCTTTCCTCTGTTGCTTACGAAGGTCAATAACATCTGGAGTCTCCACACCCGTGGGGGTACTGAAAATAATTAAATATACAAAGTTGTAAATCATGAAAATTAAATACATTTCATAAAATAATAATAATAATAATAAGATAATAATGTTTAGAATTAAAAAAAATTACCTTGACAGGCTGTCAACTGATTGAATACCATCTTCCAAATCCTCTTCTTCATATTGCTCTTCAGCTTCTTCCTCCTCTTCTTCCTCTTCTTCTTCTTCTTCCTCTAAATCACCCCAGTGTTTGCTCTTATCAACTGGTTCTTCCTGAAATTAATTAATTAATTTCCACACAATTTTCTTTTAATTATAAACCTATGTAATGTAATATATTAATATTAATTATTAATATAATAGAAATTACCTCATAGTTGGGCAATTCTTCTTGTTGTCCAAAGACATCACCATATACAGGCCGCCCAAACTTCATCAACATAAAAGGGGAAAATGAATTAAATTAAAAATTAAATTAAAAAATATATATATAATAAGATAAAATAAGCATATAAAAAAAATACCTCATCAACAGGTGGCTTGCCCCAACCACCAGGATGATAACCAAAGCTAGCTCCAGGTGGAATAGGAGCATTCAAACCAGGAATTTTTAAATGTGGGTAAGAAGGTGGTGGGCCATATCTCTGCAAAATCATTTACCATTTAAATAATAAATTAAAAAATTAATTAATAAAAATAAAAATAAAATATTTTACCTGCATGTTAATAAGCCATGGGGGAGGAGCACCTTCTGGCATGCCTAGGGCTTCTTTTAGTTCAAGTGACAAGCTTCCCGGCTTCATCTCCCTAAGTTTCACCTGACCATATAAAATGCAAATAAAATTATATAAAAAAAAATTATTATTTAGCAGAAAAAGTGGTAAAAGGATATTAATTAATTACCTCAAACTCTTTTCCTTCATGATATAGGTCCCCGTGTGATGTCAGCTTTGGCTTAGTTTGGTATTTGAAAAATGCATCATGAAGTACCTACAAAATTACCAACCTTATATTATTTAAATTAAATCATATGAATATATGATAATTTCTTTAACATAAGTAATAAAAAACCTGATAATCAATGTCCATTTTGCCCATTTTAGGTTGCATCCGTTCACGCTGCTTTTGTTTAAGCTTCTTATTGTCCTCCTTTTCAATGTAAGCCTGCCAACAACAATAATCATCAGCTTTTCATAACCAAAAACTCAGTGTTTGACCAAGTCAAAGTCAAAGTCAAAATCTTACTTGTCTAATTTTTGCAATCCCTGTGGCTGCAATGAAATCAGGAAGTTGGAATGGCTGTTTTTCAATACCCCGTTTACCCTGCAACATGTTTCAAAACATGATGAGGTCAAATTTAAATATAAGATAATTAAAACATTCATAAATATGTCATAAACACTAATCAATTAATTAATTACTAATATTTTATTAAATTAGTAACCCACCTGCAAAAATTTCCTTTTCTGACACCAATGTCTTGGAACAGGAACTGTGTTGCGGTATGATTTGAGAAAAACCAGCAATTTAGGGTCTGCTGAGGTGGCATCCCACACCTGAAAGAAGATGATATTAGTACAAATACTAAATTAATGCTGATCAAAACAAGAGTTCAATGAGATAGTTTTCTGAAATAAATAAGTAAAGAGCTAATTACACAAATGGTCCTTTAAGTTTGTACCATATTACATATTTGGTCCTTTACCTAAACACAGACGTTAACTTTTCCCGTCAAGTATGGTCACGTGTCAATAGTTTCAGAAATAAGGACTACTAGTGCAACTATGAAACTAAAGGACCAAATATGTAATATGGTACAAACCTAAAGGACCATTTGTGTAATTTACTCATAAATAAATTTGCAGAAATGCTGATTGGCCCACCTCAACTACATCTGGTCTTGTACTTATCTGCTTCAGTTCAGCAATCTTCATCCGCCGTTGAAGCTAAACAACAATATATCCAAATATTAAATTAGAACCATTATTAAAAATGATAAAATAATACACAAATTAACAACCTTTTTCTTTTTGTTAGAGATGCCATTTTTATCCTTTTGTTGGGTATCTTGTTCTTCTTCATCTGAATCTGAACCAGCTTTCTTATTTGATGCTGCAGTTTCTTCATTTTTTTCATTTTCCTGAAAATTTAATATAAAATATTTTCAGAAAAACACGAGCACAATCATTAAAATTTCAAAATTTAAAGGTCCATTTTACCTCAGTTGCAGCAGTTTCCTTGAATGTGAATTTTTCAAAAACCTTTCTGAACTCATCGTCTAAGAAACCATCGAGTTCTGCTTTTTCTGGTATGTACTCAATTTCAACTTGCTCGATAACCTTAAATGAAAATAAAAAATATATATCAACTGTAATATTCAAATTCAATTACTCCATAACCTTAGATTTATAATATTCTAGCAATCATATAATGTTGTACGGATGCATAAAATACATATGTTACATCTTTGTTTGCTCAAGCTCCTAATTTGGACAGACTAAATCCTTCTCAATCTTAACAACCTTAATACAAATATTTGTTACTGCTTGATTATGTGCAAGTATAAAGCTAAAAACCTCCGATTTGGCAAAAGAAAACAAGCTCAAACTAGAGTTTGGACCCATAAAATTTCATTTGGAGACTAGATTTAACACAAAATATGAATGTAGCAACAATTAGGAATATGAAATATAAGTGCATACATAGCAGCATATACACTTGTGTATCATCAACGATTATAGTTTAAGATATTTTATAATCTACATCTTCTCACAAATATCCAGAGTCATATAAAACGGATTAGCTAATAATGAACTCAAAACCCTAACTCGTAGCAGGTCCAAATAAAAAACAAATGCATAATTACGATAGTGAACAAACCCTAAGACGCAGATGAAAAGAGAAATTACCGTCTGAGGATCGGAGTTCTCTTTTGCATTATCATCGCCGGTAGTAGCACCACCGTCGTCGACAGAAGCATCCGTGTCGGCTCCGACTGACTTGTTTTTCTTCTGCTTACGCCGCCTCCGACGGCGTTCAGTTTCTCGTGATTTCTTCGACGTTTTGGTTATCTGATTTACATCGCTGTTAGGGTTAGAGGACAGAGCCCCTACCATGCCGTTGGCAACTTCGGCTGTCATCGGAAAGGGTGACGGTGTCGCCGGTGTGATTGGTGGAGGAAGACGGTGGGATGTCTGAGATCTTATTTCCAGTTACCTATAAAACAAAAGTGTAAGATGGGGTTTTGTGTCCGTTTTCCGTTCACACCAATTTCATCAACCAAAATTGAAATTGAAACACAAAATAAAACCCTAAAACAAAAAATACTTAAAATCTCTACCAGTTGAGCACCTGAGGAAGACGATGATGGAGGAAGGATCCGTCGAAATTTGATAAACAAGAGAACGATTGGATAAAAGGGGAGAAGATAGACGAGTTCAATCCCTTTTTCAGTTGGACCGGATTAAGAATTTGGGTTGGACCGGATAAGCACGTCGGACCGAGTTAGATGAGTTTTTGGGAAATCAAATATTCTGATTTGGACCGTATCCATAATTGGATTCTAAACCTGAAAATTAAGCCCAATCAAACACCATAACTTGCTCAATTTCACAAATTCGATCATAGGCCGTGCAACATGAAGAAAGTAACAAAAAAAAAAATAAAAAAAATTGACTTTATACCTAAAATATTGACTTTTACACCAGTCAAATATCAAATGAGTAAAGGTATTCATTTCTACTTATAACCCTACTCATTAGCAGAAGATATATGTCAAAATTAAGGGATAATATTAGAAGAGATAATTAGTGAATTACGTATGTCATTCTATCAAATGGGTAGAAATGTTGGAATATGTTTTATGTACATGACATATAGTTATATGGTTGGACGCATGTGAGCCTAAATGGTCACACACTTATACACCAAACACCATTTAATATATATAATATAATTAGGGTAATTATATTATTTATATAAACTATAATTACTTGGCTAGTTATGTTTTAATTAATTGTTAAGTTAAAACATATTAGTAAGTAATCATAAAGAATCAAAAGGACAAGGAGCTAACTGTCATGTCTCATTACTTGTATTATGGATATATACTTAGACTAGCTTCAAAGCCCGCCTGATTGGGCGGACATGCTTTAAAAGATATGTAGAAAAATAACAAAAATATTTATATAGTTTATTGAATGACATAACAACCCATAATTGTAATGATAAATTGGTACAAATTTTGATACATGAATAAATGTTACAGAAAATTTAGAGACCAAATAAGACTCTTTGTAAACGACATTTGTTGTTGAATTAGTGTAATTCTGATCTTTGTCCCAACAAATAATCGGAGACAATCCATTCTTGTTCTTAACTCTTTATACAACGACATAAAGTTGAACAGAAATAAATCAACTTGCGACAACGTATCAACTTGACTTTTATTGTTAGTCATAGCAAAGCAAACTTGAACAAAAAATTATCTCTGGTTCAATTTGAAAGGCGTCTTGTTATCGAAATGATTAAAATGTTGATTCAAAATAAGTGCTACACTTCCTTATTTGGTAATTTTTTGTATATTAAATTACCATTTTATTCTTACTTAACTTTATTAAACATCATTAAGATTACCTAATATACTTTTCTTTCTTCAATAAAGCCAAAGAATGTATTGTGGGACCCTTCTTCACTAATTATCTCCTTTAATATATCATAATCTCCAAGGTTCTAAAAGACGCAAGGCGCAGCGTGGCGGCACCATCAAGCCTTGAGCATGGCGAGTCGTGGCGAGCCATGGCGTTTTTCAAGGCGGCAAATTTTTTAATATATTTTTTATATATATGTATATCAAATTCAAAAATAATTATATCCCTATTGATTTACATGACTTTCACATGTGAAGTTTATAATAAAAATGTTAAATCTGAATTTATAATTACATGCCATCATTTTTTTCAAAAAAATATCATTTTTTCAAAAAAATTCAAAATTTTTACAAGAATTTTCAAAAAAACTCGTCATAAGGCGCGCCTTACTCCGCCTTATCGCGTTTTTTTTCCGCCACGCCTTATACTGCCGCCATGGACTGTTTCGTAACGGCGGAGTCACGCCTCACGAAAGTTTTGCATCTCTATTACAATGTTTTGCATCAAAAAGCGTAAAAGTAAAAGTGTATCACTTATTTTGAATCGGGGGAAGTATTAAGTTTAAAATTTCAATATGTTGTTGTAAAATAGCCTATTAAAATGGTTATACCGGATTTTTTGAAAATAACGTGAAAACTGAAAAGTGGAAACAATAATTTGTGGAAACGATGATTTTGGGTTTGCTGAGGTTTCCGAATTATATGTTTCTAAATGATGATCTTGTTTCTAAAGTTAAAGTCTATAATTTGAGAAAGATATTATAGAATATTATTTATTTTGAAATTTTAATTTATTTTGGTTTTGATTGACATGTGGCATTTTATATAATTACATGTCAGCAATAACTACCAATGAGAATTCGTAGATTGGACATGTGGCAAAATAAACTCAAATTTAGTCCTCATATATAGAGTTTAAAATTTCAATATGTTGTTGTAAAATAGCCTATTAAAATGGTTATACCGGATTTTTTGAAAATAACGTGAAAACTGAAAAGTGGAAACAATAATTTGTGGAAACGATGATTTTGGGTTTGCTGAGGTTTCCGAATTATATGTTTCTAAATGATGATCTTGTTTCTAAAGTTAAAGTCTATAATTTGAGAAAGATATTATAGAATATTATTTGTTTTGAAATTTTAATTTATTTTGGTTTTGATTGACATGTGGCATTTTATATAATTACATGTCAGCAATAACTACCAATGAGAATTCGTAGATTGGACATGTGGCAAAATAAACTCAAATTTAGTCCTCATATATAGAGTTGGATTAGGGAGCAAGAAATATGAACCCTAATCTCTCCCTCTCCAAATACACGGCGGCAGCCTCAATAAGAAAAAGAGTGAGTTGATTTGGAGGTTTGATTTTACGGCAAAATTAAACAAAATACTTCCTCATTTGAAATTGGTGGTGATGAAACTGTGTAAGAAATTACAAAAGCTTTTCTTTTGTTTTTTCTTTTTCAAGAGTTAGTTGTCGTGGTTTGATTTATTGACCAAAGGACTAGCATCCTAATTGGTGTTCTAGATTGGTGTAGTGTGGACTTGCTTTAAAGGAATCTAACTTGAATTCTTGGAGTTCTTTATCCTCATTGGTCGGTGTAATCAAAGGCTTCAAGGGTATGATTTCTACATACTAATCTCTTTGATTTTCATGCTTAATTATATTGTCAATATGTAGATCCGTTATTAGTGATTTATAAATTATTTCCGCTACGTTTTACTTTGATTAAACCGTAAATTACTAATAAGAACTATGAGTACGAACCCATGATAGAATTAAATATCATTTCTCATATTTTAGTCACTTTTGTCATTTCTTACGCATTTATCCAATAAAGTTGATATTTATTAAATCTGAAATTTCCGAAAATTAGAATAGTAAATAAATTTGGAATATTTTCGTAAATATTATGTGAAAACCCTCGATTCGGGTTGGTCAAACCCGACCCATTTCGGTAATAACATTAATGAGACTCATAATTAATAAATATTTATCGCGACAACTTTAATGCGACACTTAAGTGTGTAACGAAAACCTTACGGCTTTTGGTCATCGACTGTATAATTGGTGACTCAAAACGGAAATAACGTTGTATAAAATTATAAATATTGCATATTGTACGCTAATTTGATAAAAACACGTTAAAATGCAAAAACGTAAATTTTAATGACTCGGTATCACTTGACTCGAACCCTTAGCTTGAAAACTCGAACCCGAACCCCCCTTGTGAAGCCTTGTTCGGCCAAGACACACCCCCCCCCCCCCTCTCCGGTTGCTTCATCACTAAGTAATACCAAATATTTAAATTGAAGTGGGATCCGGTAAGGACTCAAAAAACGGTGAGGACACCTCAAAAAAATTCCAAAAAATTCCGAAAAAAAAATATATAACTCCCCATGAACATTACTACATTTGACCAAAAAAAAATTTTAAAAAAATTATGATCCACTTTTTTTGTGGATCATAATAATGATCCATATTTTTTTGTGGATCATTATTATGATCCTTTTTTTTTTTGATCATTTTTAAAAATTTTAATTTTTTTGGATCATATAGGCTGCGATTTTTATGTTTAAAAAAGAAAATTTTTTGAAAAAAGTTTGTTTTAGATCATTTTTAGAGTTTTTTTGGAGTCCTCGCAGTCCTCACCGGTTTTTGAGTCCTCACCGGATCCGGACCCTATTTAAATTTATAACTTTTTACTTATAAATACATCTTATTCACAAAACCCTAAAAACCTTTGCTTCCCCCTCTTGTTGCTCGACGACCGAACACCCCTAGCACCACCATATCTCATTTTCTTGATCGTTCTTGATCTTGCTAAGGTATAAACACATTGATTTATTTCCCTTTTCATGATTTTCTATTATTGTACGTAAAAATATACATATTCTTGTGCATATATTCGGGGTCGACGGCCTAGCCGTCATGACCCTTTCGGTCGAACCTAAACACGCATACGCATATCCTCATGACCTCATGTGTGTGTGCGTTCATGTGTTGAATTCTCCATTTGGTACTAGAGAACTAAACAAAACTTGAGTTGTAGTGTTTATAATAGACTTAGGGTCGGTATATTAACTCAATAGTCTAGCTAACTCTTGGGGATACTCATCATTCTTAAATGTTTTTATTCATCCAACGAAATATATATTTGTGCATTTAGTTGCATACTTTTACCTGGGGTGTTAGTCAATCCCTACAAGGATCAACTAACACAAACGTAAACTTCGGATGAATCAGTGGGTGGTTAACGATGGAAATGTAACGATTAGTTTTGACAGTCATAAAACAAACTCGATTTAGCCTAGTGTCTTAAACATGAAACAAACTATTTTTAGTCTGGTGGCGTAAACTAAAACATTGGTTTTTCCAAACAATTAAGCTAAAACATGTGTATGCACTCAACAATTTTGTTGATACTTTTACTTATATTTTTCATGTAATTAGGATGATTGCTTGCTTAGCCTACGTCGGGATGCCACGAGTTGTCGTTTCATTTTGTGAATATTTCTTTTGATACATATCATTTTATTTTTTGAATAATGTTTAATGTGGGTTTTTACACTGATTGACTATTTATTGTTATTTTATGGATTTAATGGTTGCGTTAATCAATGCTTGTGTTACTAATGAACGTTACGCCCTGTTCTTCCACAAATTATTACTATAAAAATCGTTTTTGACGGAGTGTGACATGTTAATTAGGATATTTCCGTAAATTTGAAATTTGAAATAAATTAGGATATTAATTAAATTTGAAATATTAAATTTAGGTGTGGGATATTAGTTAGGATATTTCTTTAAATTCAAAACTTAAAGTAAATTAGGATATTAATTAAATTTGGAATATTAAATTTTGGTGAGCGCTTAAGCTACCATGTGGCATTAGAGGCTTTAAAAGATATCATGTAGCATTCTAAAAGTTTCTTTTATTATAATAAATAGATTTTTTTTGAACGGCTAGTTAGTATGTAAATGGTTTGAGCCTGGACAGTGACATCCATCAGGGGCAGCATGTCTTCACTCGAACCCTCCACCTATGGGGAATAAACCCCACCACCTATTCACTTGAGGAAAAGCGTTCAGTAAGACTCGAACCCGAAAATTTATGAAGGAAAACCCCCAAGATTTCTCTTGGTAGCTAGTTGAACTACACCAATTGGTTAGTATAATAAATAGATAGATTAGTCTTTTAGATATCATAGGAGAATTCGCGTGCATGGAGTAAAACCCACAAGTTTTCTACATATGAGAAAATGATAGTTATCATCCTCTAGAAAACTTCATTTGTTTATCAATTATCAACCATGTATTCTTGCCACATACAACTCTAAGGACTATTTAATTCCTCGCCTTAATATCTAATTAAGCCAACGAGTGTAATCATTGCCGCGCTTCGCTGCGGTTTTTATTCTTCATTTATATAGTTACAGTAATTAAATTGATATTTAAATAATTCAAAACTTAATAATTACTCCTTCCATCCCTAAATAAAATCCTCATTTTCCTTAAATTTTTGTCTCTCCCTAAATAAAATCCTTATAAAAATTTGTACAAAAATAAAAATGAGAAATTTATTATTGTACGGAGAGAGTATTATATTATAGGATTATAGATTTTTGTTTGTTAAATTTAATTATTTTTAAATTTTGAAATTACTAAAAAATATAGTTTTCTTTCTTTTTTATCCCATAACTTATGTTATTAAAACTATCTATATGGAAAAAAGTAAAGAAACTATAACAAAAGATCACATTAAAAATAAGGTGAAGATGGATAGCACAGAGATGGAACACATGTTTCAAGGAAAAGTATTGAGCAGCTCTACCAGTTGAGCTACAACCACGTATAATAAACTCTTAAACATGCAAAGTTTTACATATTAATATTTTTGACGCAAGATAGCCAGCTACTGTTCATAGCTTATTTTAAGGTATGGTTATTGTATATATATACAATACCATCTAAAACACACACACAACAAGAAATGGAATCTCCTACGGTGGTTCTTTATCCATCTAAGGGCATTGGTCACCTGGTTTCCATGGTGGAGCTCGGAAAACTCATCCACACCCACCACCCTTCACTCTCCGTTATCATCCTCATAATTCCGGCAACTTTGGAAACCAGCGCCAATAATATATACATCAACACCGTCTCAACCACCACCCCTTCCATCACATTCCACCACCTCCCCACCACCGTCCTTCCACCGCATTTGATCTCTTTTGACTTCGTTGACCTTGCATTCGCAGTCCCGGAGCTTTACAACCCAACTCTCCACAACACACTCGTAGCCTGTTGGAAAGAGTGTCCAACACATCAAATAAACCGGTATTTCGGTTCGGGTATTTTAGAGTCCTATTCGGGTTGCCCTCGAGGCGTCAACGAACACGAGAAATAACGTAGTGTTTAATTAATAGTTTAATTAAATAGACTATCGGGCTAGACAGGCTAAACTAGTTAATGGGTAATTAACTAGTTAATGGTATTGGGCCACAAGTATTGGATTAATAGTTTAATAATACTTGTGGGCTTAATAGATGGTGGGCTTGGACTAATTAGAGTTTGACTCTAATTAGGTTTGGTCGAGTATAAATAAAGGTTAAGGGTATTAACCTAAACACTTGATCACTTGTACCTCTTTGTGTTGCTCCCTATTCGGCCGAACACACACCACCACCATTCGACCGCCGCCGTCGGACCACCGTCCGCCGCCGCTGCCTCCGCCGTAGCGCCGCCGCCCGCCGAAATCGAAAGGTGTTTTCGATTTGCTTTCGGTGCAAGTTTTCTCAAGAGTGCTTTGTACTACCTCGTGGTACATCGTCTCGTTCTTGACCAACCTTGGGTGTGATACGATAGAGGGATTCTTGCTTGAATCCTAGTGCGTTATTTGATCTGGCTCGTACTAGATCACAAGGTTTATCTAGTTCTCCAATTCGCGAAGAACAAGTAAGTTATTCGAATTGATCTATTTAATTACATTAAATATCTAGTTGCTTTAGAGTTGTAAACCTAACGGTCCAAAAAGTTTTTAATCGGGTCAATGTTCTACCAAGTTGCTTTTGATTTCCGCCTTAAGCAAAGTGTGGCTAGATGCATAGAAAACCCAACAGTGGTATCATAGCGCCATTGGTTTACAAGTCTAATAGTGCTAGACGTTAAATTCGAAATCCATAAAAATTGTTTTATGATTTTCGGAATTTCCGAAAATTGTTTTTGGGTTTTTAAAAATAGTTTTTTTATATTTTTCGGTATTTTATAAAATTGTTTTGATAATTACCGAAAATTAAAAATATGATTTTTATATTTTCCGAAAATTCGGAATTATTAATTTAATAATTAAAAACATTTTTTTATTTAAATTAATTAATTATGATAATTTCAAAAGTTGGAATTATCAAGAAATTTGAATCAAAAGATTTTGTTAAGTATCTAGCCTTATTTAAAAGATTTGAAAATATCTTTATATATATTTATATATTTTTCTGAAAATATATAAAAGAATATATAAAATATTATTTAATATTTAAATAAAAGATAAAATCATATTTATGGATATATGTATTTTTCGGAATACATATATATGCCATAAATAGTTGATTTATTAAAATCTAAATAATTATTTGAATAGTTTCAAATAAAGAATAAAATCTTATAAGGGTTTAAATTTAGGGATATATATATTTTCTATATATATCCGAAAATTTTAAAAATTATATAAGGATATGGATTTTCGAAATAATTTTAAATTTGATTTATCTTGTCTTATAATTGTTTATAATTAAGATAATTATTTAAAAGGATATTATATATGATATATATTAATTAAAGGTATAATTAGAATTAGAATATATATATATATATATAAATTTCGAAAATTCAATTATATATCAAATAAGATTTGATATCTTCCCTTATATATATATATATATATATATATATATATATATATATATATATATATATATATATATATATATATATATATATATATAATATTATGTAATAATAGTTTATTAAATATTATATATAAGATATAGTTATAATAGGATTTAAAACGTCGCGTCCTCGCGCGTTTATAAAATTAATTATACTATATAGAACTTTAGTAAATGTAAATTAAAAAGTTTTAATTAACATAGATATAATTATATAATAGTTTATATATATTATAACTAAAGTTAAATATATCATCGCTTATGTTATTAGTAGGCTCACCCATAGTCTAAGACATCTAAAGGATGAAAAGGAAGAGATATAGATCTCTAAACGGGGTTGCGTTTTTAACACGCCTTGCGCTGACCTGCCCCGCCGCTTCCCTTGTCTTAGAATGGAGCTACCGAACGGGCATAATAGGATGATGTTTAGATTAAAAGTATCATCATAAAATTAAATAAATCCTTCCCGTTTAATTAAATGTGAACATTGTGTGCTCTCCATAGAATGACACGCGCTCGTATCATTGTCTGATTAACGGAACTCGTGTGGTTAACCGGTACGTTAATTGTGAGATTATTTTACGAGTGAAACGATTCTCGCGATACTCAAGCGAACTTTAGCCGAGAAGTCCACGTGGGTATTCCATGGTTGTTTCACCTTCTAATATATGATCCACGGTATCCCTGTCATATAGATTAGAATGAGCATTGATTCGAGATTAACATGCCATTCTCCCACGAGAATGAATCTCAAAGAACTAGGGATTTCATAAGATTGAAATTGACAATAGTTTGCCTACGACACGAAATTGTTTGGTGTGAAATACGGCATCCCTCTTCACATCAAATAACTAGTGGGCGTATCCTAGCCTTATGAATAAAGATTGGGAAAATTATTATAAGGATTAATTGTTGAATTCACTAACAAAGAAATTGTTTCTTTTGTAGATGGGTTCAAACTTGAATGACAACACAATCCCACTTCCTCCTCCACCTCCACCTCCACTTCCACAAGGACCACAAAGCTTTGCTCTTATCTCCACCTTGAATCGTGAGAATCTCACTGGACCCAACTACATTGATTGGGTTCGTACGCTTAGAATCACATTAAGGTACGAGGGCAAGGAGTATGTCCTCGATAACGAGATTGCTGAGTTGACTGACGATTCGAGTGACATAGACAGAGCTGCCTATAATCTCCATCGTTCAGAGTCGGAAAAGGTTGCTTGCCTGATGTTAGCCACTATGTCTTATGATCTCCAAAAGAATTTTGAGAAGATGAGTGCCTATGACATCAATCAACAACTCAAACAAATGTTTCAAAACAGAGCTAGGCAAGAACGTTTCGACGTGGTAAGTTCCCTAGTAGGATGCAAACTACAAGAAGGACAATCTGTGTGTAGCCACATGCAAAAGATGAAGGGCTACATAGACAGACTAGCAAACTTGGGTGTCCCTTTACCGAAGGAGTTGACCAGTGATATGGTTTTGAACTCGCTTCCACCATCCTACTCACAATTTATAGTTAACTATAACATTGGTGATATGGATAAGACACTCATGGAACTGCACGGTATGTTCAAAACTACCGAGGCTAGCTTGATGAAAGCTAAAGGTTCTGCCCCTGCTGCTCCTGTCTTGTCTATTCGATCTGAAGGTGTTAAAAGGAAACGCCGTCCTCCTCCAAATAGCAAAGGCAAGGCCAAAGTAGGTCAAGCCAAACAAGGCTATAAGAGGAAGGCTGATTCGGATATAACACCTACCAAAGATCCGAAAGATGCTGTTTGCTACTACTGTCAAAGAAAGGGTCACTGGAAAAGAAGCTGCCCAAAGTACTTGGATGATCTGAAGAGTCAGAAAGTCCAAAAGTCTGGACCATCAGGTACTTTTATGATTGAACTCCATCATACTTCTATGTCTAATTCTTGGGTTCTAGATACAAGGTGTGGTACTCACATTTGTACTGATATGCAGGGACTTCAGAATTGTAGGAAGTTGAAGCATGGAGAGCTTAATCTGATCATGGGAAACAGAGTCTCGACTGCTGTCACCAAGATAGGAGATTATGAGCTCATGCTTGGGAATGGATGTTCTTTACTTTTATTAGATGTTTGTTTTTTCGCCTTCTATGGCATGCAACATTATTTCGTATTACGCATTGTTTAAGGATGGTTTTAACTTTGTTTTTGATAATGAGAATGGTTCTATTTTAGTTTATAAAAATGATGTGTTTTATTTTAAAGCTATTCCTTGCGCTGGTATATATGAAATAGATGGTTGCGTAAACAAAAGAAATCTAATATTGAATGTTGATTCATCCAAAGGTGTATTGGATAAGTCATGTCTATGGCATTGTCGCTTAGGACATATAAACAAGAAACGCATAGCTAAACTCCAAAAGGATGGAGTGTTAGAATCATTTGACCTCAAATCGAATGATGTGTGTGAGTCTTGTTTACTTGGCAAGATGACAAGGCGCCATTCACAGGGTCATGTGAAAGTGTAACACCCTAAATTTTACAAGATTTTTAAAATTTTTTTTTTGAAAACAAAACTATAATCAAAAGGTCCCATAAATAAATCTCAGATATTAATATTTAATCTTTAAAACGTATTTATTGCGGAAATAGATAAAACAAAATAAAGTGTTTTTAAAATATTAAATGATGTCCACATCAGTAATGAAAGATACAGCGGTCAACCGTCCACCTTCTCCTTTCCTCTGCTGGTACCTGAAACAATGTGGGGGAAAATAGGGGTCAGCTGGAGAAGCTGAGTGAATATCTCAAAATGCATACAATCATAACATACAACACATGAGGGCACATCGGTGTACTCCTACTCAGAATCTACTCAGTTAATTACTCAGATTTATTTCTCAGATTTTATTACTCAGATTTTAATTTATATAGCGCGCTTGTGTGATTTGGGACGAGAGATCAACCTCGCCCCTCCTCACACCTCAGATAGGCGTAAGCCAAAACTCAGACGGGAGTGATCCCAAAACTCAGACTGGAATAATCCCAAAAACTCAGACGGGAATAATCCCAAAAACTCAGACGGGAATAATTCCAAAAACTCAGACGGGAGGTGATCCCAGGCATATAGCCAAAAACTCAGATGTGTGTTATTATGTTTTATTATCTCTTTAACATAATTATCTCAGATGCCCTAGCAAGTAGTAGCACAGAATGACCCTGTGTCGAGCTCGGTTACCCAGGCACAATGTCTCAGATCACGAATAAGTAAACAGCTGCTCAGATACTCAGATAACAGATCAAACTCAGATAACAGATCAAGCTCAGATAACAATTAAGGTGCAGGTAATATAACACGTAAGTCATGCATGTATAACGTTAAAACTGAATACACGGTGAGAATACTCACCTCGAGAAACGTAAGCTCCAAAGGATCCTCAATACTCTAAGGCGCTGCTCGGTTATTCCTAGACGATCCTAAAAGCATAAAAATGAAACCCGAATTATAATCCGTTCCAAGGACTCAATTTAGAAAACTGGCAGCACCCGTCGGTCTCACGGAAACTGCAATAACTCTTAAACCGTGCAGTAGATTTATCCCATATTTTTACCATGAAAAGTAGACAACTAGAACTACATATCTCTGTGAGACGGTCACTGGCCAAAACAGACTCTAAGGGTCTCAAAACAGTGTCGTAAGACAGGCATATTGCACAGGTCAATTTCCTAACAGCAGCATACTAAAACGACTATAACTTTTAAACCGTAATTCGGATTGACGAGAGGGTTGCGGCATTGAAAAGCTAACTCAAAAATCAAGATCCCAACACGGGCCAAAAACTAAGAAGGTTAAATTAAACGGGTCGAATACCACCGCGAACAGGAGACATAAAATCTGTCAAAAATGTATTTTATGTACAACTCATTTTTAACAAAACCGACTTAATACCGTAAAAACCCGAGTTTTTCACAAATGATTATGATAGACTAGCCTCTCAGCTCTCCATAAGAGATTTTTATAACAACCATGACGATAAAATTTTCCCGATTAAGAAACCGAGAACCCTAAGGGTTCGGTTTCCCCTTCGGTTATTCATTACCGATCTAATGTAAAAGTTTAAACAACCCAACCCGCCGAGACAAACCCGAGGCTCGGCCCCGGCTGCCCGGATCACAGATTTCAACCCAAAAGATTACTCAAATAGAAGTAGGCCATCTAGCTACTCGAGACCACAACGAAACAACGACAATCCATCGGACCGAATTCGATTTGGGACTCGGTGACACTCTATTAATCATGCAGCCCTAAGATTCCTATAGGTAACAGATTAGCCAGCAATTCACGGGAAGGAGGCAATAGCAATCGAACAAGGAAGGACGAAAGATTACCGATGGTTCGACTCGTTAGGAAACTAGATTGATACACTCCCCGATCACTTTCTGCTCGCAAGTTTCCTTCAGTTCCGGATATGAACTAAACAACTCCAGCACCCGGTACCGACGGCGGAACGGACACTCAAACCGTCCTACTCGAACACCTTGCTGCTTGAATTACGATCCATCAAAATAACAGTGAGTTAGAACCGGAATTCTTATTTGAAGAGAAGGAATTCAGGAATACTTATCGATGATTTGTCCTTCACCCAAGCTTCAATGATTCGTGTCTGATCGAAGGTTAGAGAGGACACGAGATAGGCTCAAATCTGCCGCAAGAATTGAGGAAAAACCAATCGGCACTTAGGGTGATGAGAAGTTAAATATTTAGCCACATTGGGCCTCGAGCCCTTCTTATTTTCTTTTTACCAGATTCTAGTAATCAAAGAAAAAGAAACGGGCTTTTATCCCCACTTTAATTTTCGGAAAATAGCAAGGTGGATTAAAACGGGACCAATGGCTAGGAATGCACCGGCCTTGAAATTTAGATAATAACAGTTCTTGGCCTTGGCCTTCGGCCGGCCCAACTCAAATGAATAACTCAACTCTTACTATTAACTAACCGGTCAAAAACAAGACACACTCACTAATAAATAAAACTTCTCACTTAATATTAAAAACGTCTAACATTGCAATTAATTGACCGGTTAATTATTTAAAATTTAAATATAAAACTAAACTAGTACTATCTAATAATATGAACCGTCTAATGGTAGGTCGACTAAATAATACGAACCGTCAAACTTTATTATAATTAATTTACTAATTATTCATTTTAAATTTAAATACGACGATTAAATTAATATTATTTAATTATTAAAATTTCAGGGCGTTACAACTCAACTCCACTTGAAATAGACTTCGTCCCCGAAGTCATTGCTCGGAGAACTCAGGGTAGTAATCTCGCGTCTCAACTCATACTCGCCAACGACACACGTCCTCAAATGAGGAAAGAAAACAAAATGATAAGGTTAAGAATGAAAAGGAAATTCATCAGGGTGTCCTACAACATGCATACTCAAATGGAAAAGAAGAATAAAAACGATAAAGTTATGAATAGAAAGAAGCTCTTCATGGTGAATTTACTTAATAGGAAGAGAACTCCAGATCACGTAAGTGCTCATACAATTATCCGCCTCTAGTGGCGCGAAACGAATAAGGCCCAAAGAAATAAGGTCAGAATGCTCACTATGGATCTCGGTATGTAAAGAAATTGTTGATAATGAGCATAAAATATCACGATACTCTACTGAAGGCGTCTTCTTGCTCTCGCATTCGGATACAGTTGTTGCACTCAGCGATTAACGTCGCGTTGAATCACCGATTCAACTCCACTTGGAAATTTACTATTGATTTGTTGACGATACCAGATGCTCAGCGTAGTACCAGGTCATCCAAACCATTTGCACAATCACACTCGGATCTCTCATGACGATAACAAGTTTTTATGGAAAAATTTTCTTCCCGCACAACTCCATCAGATGACCACTTACACATTTTAGCAACAGGTAAAAAAAATTTCATTATCGACAATTTTCCACCAAAATGACTCGGAAAGTCCTCTACTCTATGGGTCAACAGTTTGTTAACAGCATAATAAATAATTTAGCGGTTTACACCATTATCAATTAATATAAAAACCATGCAAATAAATCACAAGGAATATACATATCACACAGAATTCTCATATACTCAGGTATATAACTCCAAAATATGATCTGGAAATATAACTCAGAAGTCCCACTCAGGAATAAACTCAAAACATATCTCAGGAGTATAACTCAAAAATGTATAACTCAGGAGCAAACTTATAAATCTTAACTCAGAAGCAAACCCAAAACTCTAACTCAGTAACAACTCATAAGGTAATAATATTTACAAGTAATAGCATTAGGTATAAATCACATTTTTACTCATTCTTATTATTACTCGCGTGTTCCAATTTACCAGCTTATAATACTTGGAATGATATGCTCTCTCTCAACCGTGTTATTGGTTCTCAAAATAACTCTTCTTTAACATTATATTGTTACCTTACTCTATTAGGTTTGCATATTACCGATGTTGATAACCCTTCAAATAGCTCAAATTAACGATCTTGTCATTTAATTCCCTTTAATAGGTTCTCATTCTATTACATTTAATGGTTTCTCGATAATATTTTAATAGATGTTTTCTCATTCATCTAGATTAACGATCCTATAATAGGCCGTTTCACTGATTTTACACAATTTTAGAATGCCTCTTAATTATTTTGACCATATCTACTCATTAATTTCATGTTACCCACTGAAAATTTCAACTAAATTTCATACTCTTATTTATAATGATTTCTCATTACTTAAATTACAAATTAATTCTTTAGTTCTCATTCACTCCATTCGCAGTTACACTTTATTCTTACAGTTTACTCAAGGTTCGTCGATTCAGTACATTCTCGTCTTTTCGAAATTCCTCCTAAGTTCAATATAACTTGATTGAATAGTTGTTCTCATCTCGAGTTTAATAATTATTCATAAATAGGATTTTCTCATATAATTTTATAATACCTCAAAACTCATAACACTTTATAATACTTCAAAAATTTAAATAAAACCTCCCGTTAATTTAATACTTTTCTCTTTTGACTCATTTTATTAATTTGCTCATTTAACTCGATTTGTAAATTTCTTATAACTCAAAATTACTTCGTAATTAATCAAAATAAAATTTTATCATTTAGCTCATTTTAATAATAACTCATTACTAGCAATTTACCGATCTCATTTAAACACATTTTCCTCTAAATTTCATTGTAGCAGTTTTCTCATATCAGACTCATTAATAAATTTTCATCACTTTAATTTAATAATTCATCATTATCTCATTATAATCACAAAAGAATAAGTATACTATCTTATTTTGTATATAATTGTAGTATTACTACTTCCCTTTTGCACGATATTCATTCAACCCAATTAACTTGATTTGTTAATTTCTCCAGTAAACCCGATCTATCAGTTTGTTTATAAACTTTATAATTACCCATAGAATAAATTTAATTATTCTCAACTGCTTGATTTGATAGTTACTCTTATAATTTATTTGATCAATTATATGCATCTAGATTTCGCACTTTAAATTCATACCAACAAAATCCCTCTGTATAAGCATCATACTCATAATATTTATAAATAATAATTAATGATAATTATTTCTTGATAATTTTCCTTTTTACCCCTACTCAACTCCACTTGGAGAAAACTCGTCCTCGAGTTTGGAACTAGTTTGTCTACCAAAATAAACAGGCAAGTATGCAGTCACACAAACAATTAGGATACACATACTAAATTCACCATAACAAGCATTGGTCCATCGTTCCCTTCAAAATTTCCCCCTAACCAACCAAAAGCCCGGTGTGTACGGTAATAGGGGCCCTCTATTACTTTCGACACCTACTTTTGTTTGGTCACGAGTCAATCCTAAAGTTTACAACTTCCCACACAAAAATTCCACCAGCAAATCACACTCAGAAAAAGAAAAATTTATTTTTCCATATCTAATAAATACAAATTCGCACTCAGATGTATGTACTCAAAATCTTATAAACATTACTCAGAAATGCACTCAGCAAAAAGCACTCAGCCAAAATATTTTATTATGTTTTCAACACTTTAACTCAGAACATAATATAGCTCATAAGCTCTTTTTTTTTAATTCATTTAAATAGATCACCTCCGAATTAATGATGATAGTTTCCCTTTAGTTCACTTTTAATAAATACCGTTTAAGATAAACTTGAAATAATTTCTGTTTAATTTGACTCGACAATCCTCGATTAGTTGGTATACAAACATATATAGTTTATTCAATATCTCTGCGTTTGTTTAACAATCTCTCACTGAACTAAAAAAAACAATTACGGATTTTCACACTCAGCTATTTAAATCACATATTTAAAAAGTTTTTCTCCTTTGATCTCAATTCAATAAATCGCAGTTTATTATTTTCTCGGCGAAAAGATTTTCTCAATACATCATGTCTCGTCTCTTTATAAAAGCATTTTCCTTTTTAATTGTCCAAAAATTTCATAACACCCAAATTCTCATAAATTTAAAATTTTTAAGTTTGATAAATAAGTGAAAAGGTTACACTAAATAGAATCTCAAATGCCAATTCAACATTTAAAAACATGTTTAATCCAACTGAAGTTTTAAAATTAAAAATTAAAAATTACAACGACTTTGAAATGACGCATAAAAAAATAAAAGTCAATTCTAGTTAAGATTTCTCGTCTAGCTCATATTTAAATAACTTAAAATAATTATCAAATTTAAATATATATATATATTTTTTATTTTATACAAAGATGTTCTCGGTATTTTCGCTTTACTCGGCTTGATAAACGATTACAAAATATTCTTTTAAATCAGTGGATAGAAAAATAACTTTCATTTACTCGTTTCACAGTTTACTCGTTTCAATAACTCTTTCTATTAAGTGCTTTCCAAAATGAAAGACTTTAATATTTTCTCAATATGAAAAATTTATTACTCCTCATTTCTTATTTACCCAAGATATGCTCTCATTAATAATTTATAGAATTTATATCATAATTTCATATCCATTTATTACCCCTTTTGGTTAGAATTTCTCAAAATTATAAAATCTCACAAGTTATATAAAATTATATGTATATAATTTTTAGCGTGTATAACGCAGATGCACTCCGAATAACACACGGAAAATATACTCAGAAAAGCGATCCTCGTCGCGAAATACCCTCAGAGTTAAATCAGAATTATACTCAAAATAATAACAGCAATTCTCATATTTGTCATTCCTCAAAACACATAATACAACAAAATTCCCAAATAAATAAAACCCTAAATTTTACATAATACAACCTGTCTCTGATACCAACTTGTAACACCCTAAATTTTACAAGATTTTTAAAATTTTTTTTTTGAAAACAAAACTATAATCAAAAGGTCCCATAAATAAATCTCAGATATTAATATTTAATCTTTAAAACGTATTTATTGCGGAAATAGATAAAACAAAATAAAGTGTTTTTAAAATATTAAATGATGTCCACATCAGTAATGAAAGATACAGCGGTCAACCGTCCACCTTCTCCTTTCCTCTGCTGGTACCTGAAACAATGTGGGGGAAAATAGGGGTCAGCTGGAGAAGCTGAGTGAATATCTCAAAATGCATACAATCATAACATACAACACATGAGGGCACATCGGTGTACTCCTACTCAGAATCTACTCAGTTAATTACTCAGATTTATTTCTCAGATTTTATTACTCAGATTTTAATTTATATAGCGCGCTTGTGTGATTTGGGACGAGAGATCAACCTCGCCCCTCCTCACACCTCAGATAGGCGTAAGCCAAAACTCAGACGGGAGTGATCCCAAAACTCAGACTGGAATAATCCCAAAAACTCAGACGGGAATAATCCCAAAAACTCAGACGGGAATAATTCCAAAAACTCAGACGGGAGGTGATCCCAGGCATATAGCCAAAAACTCAGATGTGTGTTATTATGTTTTATTATCTCTTTAACATAATTATCTCAGATGCCCTAGCAAGTAGTAGCACAGAATGACCCTGTGTCGAGCTCGGTTACCCAGGCACAATGTCTCAGATCACGAATAAGTAAACAGCTGCTCAGATACTCAGATAACAGATCAAACTCAGATAACAGATCAAGCTCAGATAACAATTAAGGTGCAGGTAATATAACACGTAAGTCATGCATGTATAACGTTAAAACTGAATACACGGTGAGAATACTCACCTCGAGAAACGTAAGCTCCAAAGGATCCTCAATACTCTAAGGCGCTGCTCGGTTATTCCTAGACGATCCTAAAAGCATAAAAATGAAACCCGAATTATAATCCGTTCCAAGGACTCAATTTAGAAAACTGGCAGCACCCGTCGGTCTCACGGAAACTGCAATAACTCTTAAACCGTGCAGTAGATTTATCCCATATTTTTACCATGAAAAGTAGACAACTAGAACTACATATCTCTGTGAGACGGTCACTGGCCAAAACAGACTCTAAGGGTCTCAAAACAGTGTCGTAAGACAGGCATATTGCACAGGTCAATTTCCTAACAGCAGCATACTAAAACGACTATAACTTTTAAACCGTAATTCGGATTGACGAGAGGGTTGCGGCATTGAAAAGCTAACTCAAAAATCAAGATCCCAACACGGGCCAAAAACTAAGAAGGTTAAATTAAACGGGTCGAATACCACCGCGAACAGGAGACATAAAATCTGTCAAAAATGTATTTTATGTACAACTCATTTTTAACAAAACCGACTTAATACCGTAAAAACCCGAGTTTTTCACAAATGATTATGATAGACTAGCCTCTCAGCTCTCCATAAGAGATTTTTATAACAACCATGACGATAAAATTTTCCCGATTAAGAAACCGAGAACCCTAAGGGTTCGGTTTCCCCTTCGGTTATTCATTACCGATCTAATGTAAAAGTTTAAACAACCCAACCCGCCGAGACAAACCCGAGGCTCGGCCCCGGCTGCCCGGATCACAGATTTCAACCCAAAAGATTACTCAAATAGAAGTAGGCCATCTAGCTACTCGAGACCACAACGAAACAACGACAATCCATCGGACCGAATTCGATTTGGGACTCGGTGACACTCTATTAATCATGCAGCCCTAAGATTCCTATAGGTAACAGATTAGCCAGCAATTCACGGGAAGGAGGCAATAGCAATCGAACAAGGAAGGACGAAAGATTACCGATGGTTCGACTCGTTAGGAAACTAGATTGATACACTCCCCGATCACTTTCTGCTCGCAAGTTTCCTTCAGTTCCGGATATGAACTAAACAACTCCAGCACCCGGTACCGACGGCGGAACGGACACTCAAACCGTCCTACTCGAACACCTTGCTGCTTGAATTACGATCCATCAAAATAACAGTGAGTTAGAACCGGAATTCTTATTTGAAGAGAAGGAATTCAGGAATACTTATCGATGATTTGTCCTTCACCCAAGCTTCAATGATTCGTGTCTGATCGAAGGTTAGAGAGGACGAGATAGGCTCAAATCTGCCGCAAGAATTGAGGAAAAACCAATCGGCACTTAGGGTGATGAGAAGTTAAATATTTAGCCACATTGGGCCTCGAGCCCTTCTTATTTTCTTTTTACCAGATTCTAGTAATCAAAGAAAAAGAAACGGGCTTTTATCCCCACTTTAATTTTCGGAAAATAGCAAGGTGGATTAAAACGGGACCAATGGCTAGGAATGCACCGGCCTTGAAATTTAGATAATAACAGTTCTTGGCCTTGGCCTTCGGCCGGCCCAACTCAAATGAATAACTCAACTCTTACTATTAACTAACCGGTCAAAAACAAGACACACTCACTAATAAATAAAACTTCTCACTTAATATTAAAAACGTCTAACATTGCAATTAATTGACCGGTTAATTATTTAAAATTTAAATATAAAACTAAACTAGTACTATCTAATAATATGAACCGTCTAATGGTAGGTCGACTAAATAATACGAACCGTCAAACTTTATTATAATTAATTTACTAATTATTCATTTTAAATTTAAATATGACGATTAAATTAATATTATTTAATTATTAAAATTTCAGGGCGTTACAGAAAGAGGCAAAGACTTGTTGGACCTCATACATACTGATGTATGTGGACCTTTCAAATCTAATACTAGACATGGTGAACGATACTTCGTCACGTTTACTGATGATTTCAGTAGATATGGATATGTTTATTTGATTAAACATAAGTCTGATACTTTTAAAACGTTCAAAGAATATCAGAAAGAAGTAGAGAATCAACTGGGCAAGAAGATTAAGATGCTCCGTTCTGACAGGGGCGGAGAGTATCTTAGTCAAGAGTTTATCGACTATCTAAAGAATTGTGGAATAGTATCCCAACTCTCACCTCCTCGAACTCCACAACTTAATGGAGTGTCGGAAAGGAGAAATCGAACCTTGCTTGACATGGTACGATCAATGATGAGTCGATCAACACTTCCAGTGAGTTTCTGGGGATATGCCTTAGAAACTGCAGCACATATCGTTAACCTTGTACCAACTAAGAAGGTTGGCAAAACTCCCTCTGAAATGTGGACAGGGAATCCTCCCTCCCTCAAACATTTGAAAATCTGGGGTTGTGAAGTTTATGTAAGACATGAATCTCACGACAAGCTAGATAACAAATCAGAGAAGTGCTACTTCATTGGCTACCCACGACAGTCTTTTGGATATCGGTTTTATAATCCGAAAGAGAACAAAGTGTTCGTATCTCGAAGAGGATTTTTCCTCAAGAGAGAGCTATTATCCAAAGAAGACAGTGGGAGAAAAATTGATCTTGAAGAGTGTCAAGAGTCAAGCAATGAAGATGTAGTGGAACCTATAGTTGACACTAGCACTCAACCAGAGGATGAGACTCCTGTTGAATAAAATGATGTAACTCCCACCGTTGCACGTAGATCCTCTAGAACTGTTCGCCCTCCTGAGCATTTTGGTGATTATTATGATTTCCATATTGCTGAAGGCGATGCATCTACTGGTAATAGTTTACCAGTTGATGACGATGAGCCATCGAGTTATAAGGAAGCTATGGAAGGCCCTGAGGCCGAAAAGTGGAAAGTGGCTATGGATAGTGAGATTCAGTCCATGTATGACAATCGAGTATGGAACTTGATTGAGACTTCTCCCGGTATCAAAACCGTTGGATGCAAGTGGATCTTCAAGAAGAAGATAGACATGGATGGGAATGTGCACACCTATAAGGCTGGGTTGGTTGCAAAAGGTTATACTCAAACTCATGGGATTGATTATGATGAAACCTTTTCACCAGTAGCCAAGATAAAGTCTATCAGAATATTGCTTGCCATAGCTGCGTTTCATGACTATGAAATTTGGCAGATGGATGTTAAAACCGCCTTCCTTAACGGAAGACTTACTGAGGATGTCTATATGGCACAGCCAGAAGGTTTTATCAATAAGAAATATCCTGATAGAGTGTGCAAACTTGAGAAATCCATTTATGGATTGAAACAAAGCCTCTCGAAGTTGGAATCTTTGCTTCCATGAGAAAGTCAAGGAATTTGGTTTCTCTAGAAGTGAAGATGAGTCCTGCGTTTACATAAAAGCTAGTGGGAGCGTTGTTGTTTTCCTAGTACTGTATGTGGATGACATACTCCTTATAGGAAATCATATTCCTACACTGCAAGACGTGAAGTCTTGGTTGGGAAAATGTTTCGCTATGAAGGACCTAGGAGACGCAGCGTTCATACTCGGTATAAAGATATACAGAGATAGAGAAAGACGTCTAATAGGATTGAGCCAGAGTACATACTTGGATAAAGTACTAAAACGTTTTAGTATGGTTGATTCTAAGAAAGGGTATCTACCCATGAATCATGGCATAACATTGTCTAAAAGTCAATGTCCCAGTACTGAGCAAGAACTGGAGAAAATGAGTCGAGTCCCTTACGCCTCGGTGATTGGATCGATCATGTATGCCATGGTATGTACTCGCCCGAATGTCTCATATGCGCTAAGCATGGTGAGCCGGTTCCAGGGCAACCCTGGCAACGATCATTGGACTGCGGTGAAAACGATTCTCAAGTACCTAAGGAGAACAAAGGATATGTTCTTAGTGTATGGTGGGAAAGACGAACTTGTTGTGGAAGGTTATTGTGACGCGAGTTTTCAAACAGATAGAGATGACTCGTGCTCACAAACTGGGTGGGTGTTCTTATTGAACGGAGGAGCTATCACTTGGAAGAGTTCCAAGCAGGAGACAGTAGCTGATTCAACTTGCGAATCTGAGTATATTGCTGCCTGTGAGGCATCAAAAGAGGCCACATGGTTGAAGAATTTCATTGGGGATCTTGGTGTCGTAACAAGCATCAAAGAACCAATGAAAATCTTCTGCGACAATGAAGGTGCAGTCTCATTGACTAAAGAATCCAAAGATCATAGTCGAACCAGGCATATACTCAGAAAGTTTCACTACGTGAGAAAGCGAGTTGAAGATGGGGACGTAATAGTGACAAGAGTATCGTCGGAAAACAACCCGACTGATCCTTTCACAAAAGCACTAAGTCGTGCCAAGCATGATGCTCATGCGAGGACAATAGGAATTAGATTTCATAGTGACTTATCATAAATTGTCATTCATTTGAAATTGTAGCGAATATTAAATTGTATGAATTGATGATTTATTTATTGAGATTAAATAATTTGCAAGTGTTCTATCATTCATATAGTATTTAATTATTCCATTTCAAACCTTTTGCATGTTTAGAACCTATTCCTAAGTAAACTAAGAGATTACTTAAACGTCCACAGTCGATCGTTCTTATGGGAATAAGAACTGAATTAAGATGTCATGGGAGAGTGAGTAGATTGTTCAAAGGTATGAACATTGCATAGAGATTGCTGCTATTCTCATGAGCATTTAAAAGGTGTATTTAAATGTTGGACCAACCCACGCTCAGAGTATTACCCCATGGACTTTATCATGGGTAATAGTGAGGCGATAATATCGTATGAGTCTTCAAACCAAGATGCATCATTTCCTTAGTACGATTTCGTGATGCATTGGTCTAACTCCAACGCTATTCGTAACTGGTAGCTATAAAGATTAGTTCCATGTTTTATGTGATGACTATGAAGGAAGATGATGTAGTTAAGGTTTATTCGTTCCCTCTGATCAAAGTGATAGAGGAGATATCCATGGACCCCCTGTTGATTTGATGTGACACTGAAGTACCTGCGCAGGTCATGACTAGATTGAAAGTTCAATCATGTAGTCAAATCGTCATCATAAATCTCGAATCAGGAAACATAATCGTAACTAGAGTGATTGACATGTCCATGTCACTAGTTACATGATATCGCGCAACGAAGGACATATGATCACTTATCATAGGACTGTTTCTGATAGTTCAGAGTTCAGCAGCTGCACATGACATGCACACTCTAAAGGTTACACGAACGCGTACCGTTTATAGTTGATGAGGTGTCCAAGTGGGAGACTGTTGGAAAGAGTGTCCAACACATCAAATAAACCGGTATTTCGGTTCGGGTATTTTAGAGTCCTATTCGGGTTGCCCTCGAGGCGTCAACGAACACGAGAAATAACGTAGTGTTTAATTAATAGTTTAATTAAATAGACTATCGGGCTAGACGGGCTAAACTAGTTAATGGGTAATTAACTAGTTAATGGTATTGGGCCACAAGTATTGGATTAATAGTTTAATAATACTTGTGGGCTTAATAGATGGTGGGCTTGGACTAATTAGAGTTTGACTCTAATTAGGTTTGGTCGAGTATAAATAAAGGTTAAGGGTATTAACCTAAACACTTGATCACTTGTACCTCTTTGTGTTGCTCCCTATTCGGCCGAACACACACCACCACCATTCGACCGCCGCCGTCGGACCACCGTCCGCCGCCGCTGCCTCCGCCGTAGCGCCGCCGCCCGCCGAAATCGAAAGGTGTTTTCGATTTGCTTTCGGTGCAAGTTTTCTCAAGAGTGCTTTGTACTACCTCGTGGTACATCGTCTCGTTCTTGACCAACCTTGGGTGTGATACGATAGAGAGATTCTTGCTTGAATCCTAGTGCGTTATTTGATCTGGCTCGTACTAGATCACAAGGTTTATCTAGTTCTCCAATTCGCGAAGAACAAGTAAGTTATTCGAATTGATCTATTTAATTACATTAAATATCTAGTTGCTTTAGAGTTGTAAACCTAACGGTCCAAAAAGTTTTTAATCGGGTCAATGTTCTACCAAGTTGCTTTTGATTTCCGCCTTAAGCAAAGTGTGGCTAGATGCATAGAAAACCCAACATAGCCATCTCGGAGAAATCAACAATCAAAGCTGTCATCCTTGACTTTTTTGCAAACGCTGCTTATCAAGTCTGTAAAAGTCTTGATTTACCCACTTACTTCTTCTACACTAGTGGTGCTTCGATGTTGTGTGTGTTTTTATATTTAACAACCATGCACAAGACCATTTCCAAAATCATCAAAGATCTAAATATCTACCTCGATATTCCGGGAGTGCCACCCCTTCATCCCTCTGATATGAACGTACAAATGTTTGATAGAGAAAGCAAATGGTACAAAAACTTCATAAACACCTCCGAGAACATGGCAAAATCCTTTGGCATCATCACCAACAGCTTTGCGGGCTTAGAAGAGAGAGCGACTCAAGCACTTGGGGATGGTCCAACTCCACCTATTTATCTGATTGGGCCAGTAGATCCTAGTGAAAACGAGTGCTTATCAACTCACAACCGAGTAAAAGTGTAGTGTTTTTATGTTTTGGGGTGTTTAAAAAAGATCAATTGAAGGAAATGGCTATCGGGTTGGAAAGAAGTGGGCAGAGATTCTTGTGGGTTGTGCGGAATTCGCCACAGGATAACGAGCCCGTTGATCTTGATGGTATTCTTCCTCAAGGGTTTTTAGCTAGGACCCAGGATAAGGGTCTAGTGGTGAAAAACTGGGCACCACAGCCCGCGATACTGAGTCATGAGTCGGTGGGTGGATTTGTGAGTCATTGTGGGTGGAACTCGGCATTGTCAACCGATAACACTCCCATTGCAACCGGAAAAAGCCCCGTTTCTTTTTCTTTTTTTAAAAAAAAAGCATTTAGAAGTTACTAAAAAGGGGTAACCAGAGATCGAAATTGTCAACCGAACTCACGAATTGTTGCTTAGATTAGCAAACCCTACAATTAGACCACTGCCAACGCCAGTGGGCAACGCCGTCAGTTTCAGCATTTTTTGCCATCTGACGTTGGCACGGCCCGTCCCTTGGAGCCCGTTAGTTTTTGCGTGGGTTTGGGGACGGGTAGGATGGAAAGATCGGTTGGTGAGGTGGGCTCAAAGGGGTTTTTTGTGTGTGTATTTTGTAATAGTGAGTCCCAAAAAATTGAAGGGAGAATGTATTGTTATGATGAGTGATATTGGCGAATTTATACATATTTAAATCCGCCAATATTATATAATTTAGGCTTATTTTGTAAGGAAAATACTTTATATATGCCTAAATGTATGTTATTCGTGAAAGCATGTTATAACTCCAAAGTAGACAACGAGCCAAAAGCGTGTTAAAAAGAAGAAAGTCTGAATACACATATCTCACGCCGTTTAGGTTGGATATTTCTTGTCACGCAATCACATAAAAGAATGTGGCATATTTAGAATTTAAGAAGTTGCAAGTCATGAGGAATTAATAAACAGTTGAGGAATTAATACACATATACAGCTCCATATATAGTTACATATTTGAGTTGAGGAACTAATACACATATACAGCTCCATATATAGTTACATATTTGAGTGACATATTATACGGGAATTGATCAAAAAGGAAGAAGCTAAGCTGGTCACGAATTGTTGGAGCTACGCGACAAATTAAATGAATAATTAATTCGTTTGGGATATTCTACATGCTTTCAAAACCACAAGCACATTTGTTTTTATTGAAGATGAGCCACATGAATTACATATAAAGTAAACGGCCACATATGACATATGTTGTTTAATTGGGCCACTCAAGTCACGAAATTATAACACGGCTCACAATTGAATTGAAGCCCACGTCACACACATGAATTAATTGGAGATGCCAGCCCATGTGCACAAAGCAATTTTGAATATCAAAGAATTAATTAAGGGACCATGCGTTTTTGTTTAAAAGAAACTCAAGGTAGTTCACGCGGGCAGCAGACGAATTGGGCAGAAACGAAAAAAGAACCCCAGCCGTTTGAAGGCAGTCGGATGAACTGTACGAACAAGGAGACGTCAAGCTTACGGTTATCTTTTTATTATTATGTTTTCTTGTGATTATATGTTTGATTCATCTAGTATGTCTATGCTAGATCCTTGTATTCATTATGATTGTATGAACTCTACATTTAGGTTTGGTATTTTTAGGATTTTATTATCGTTTTTCGAATACTTGTTTTTTATATCAAAGACCCTTTTGGTTTAATCTTAAATATCTGATTGTTTCAACTGTTAATTATTGATTGATTAGTGATCTCTAGCAATTTTAGTTTGACAATTCACTAGATCTAGGGAATTGAGCTTAAACATAATAACCTAGATAAAACCAGAAGTCTAATCTTAGTTATGACCAAATTCTAGATTAGAAGGCGACGAAACTCCTAGCATAGATATAATTAACAAACCGAAGTGTGACCATAGTATGATTCTTTAGGAAAATATTTCTTAGGAATGATACTAAGGGCTTGTTTGTTTTTTTTTAACCATTAATTTCTGTCCGGTTAAAATGTCTGTCTTGATATATTATGTTTGTCTGGATAAATTAGTGCTCTTGTTTGTTTTACATGCTGAATGAATAGTCTTAATTTTAAATTTTAATAAATTTTCTATTTTTAAATCCTCATTATCATAAGAAAACATAATTAAGTGATATATAACATTAAATTGAAGTTTTTAATAATAAAAAATATTAACATATACCTAATAAAGTTGTAATTTAAAATAAAAATATTTATTTTTAAAAAAAGAACATTAAAAAATTGAACTTGTCTAACCAGACCTTATAAAATATGAAATTATTATTAATATAACTTGCACAAATATAAAAAAGAAAAAAAAAAGTTGTGACTAAATGGGGAAAGCATCATCTCATGACTTTTCCAGTTAAGTCGTATTGTATAGATTATGACGTAAACAAACAACTCCATATGACTTTCCCCATATAGTTATTTTCCCATTAAGTCCATTAAGTCGAAATCGACACCTAAGGCCATTGTAGGGAATTAGAGACCACTACTTCCCTAACTTCTAGAATACCATTTAAAAGCGGAACTTAACCAATCAAACCTAGACCTAGACGGATTCGATCATAGTGAATACTCCCTCCGTCCCTAAATAAAGTTCTCATTTCTCCTTAGATTTTTGTCTCTTAATAAATTTCTCATTTCATAAGTTGATGGGGTCCACTTAATAAAATAATATAATTATCATGGACCCCACTACTAACTATCCAATAACTATCTTTCTATCTCCAATCAACTTTATATTTTAATCAAATTTATTATCAATGACCCCACCACTAACTTTTTTCTTAAAAATTGTACCCAAGAGAAATGGGAACTCTATTTAGGGACGGAGGAAGTATCTCTCTCTTTATTGAAAACAGTTTCATTTATTTGCGTTTGTAATTTGTCAGCTTAAAACTCATTTCTTTTTAATTAAAGTAAATTTTTTTTTTAACTTTAATTTAATTCTTTTCATTAGTAGTTTAACAATAAAAACAAAAACCCCATTTTAAATTATTAGTTTTAGTTTAATTAACTTAGTTCTAGCTTACGAGTCATCTTAATTGTTCCCTGAGGAAACGATACCTGGTTTACTTACCTTAGCTATCTTATCCGCGATTAGGTCATACTTGCCTAAGAGTGTGGTAGTCTAGATTAGGTGTGAATTAGTATTAAATTTTATAACTAGATTTAGCACATCAATGAGTATGTCAGTTTAATGTAGTTTCTTATTTTAGACGCAACACCTGTTGGATTTATGTGCATAGATAATCACACGTGTCATCGTGTCCAATGTTATAAGACACTAAAGGGTCACACCACTACACACCCAATAACGGACAACCGAATAAAGTAAGTTGTGTGGAATAATTAACTAGTTAAGTTAATTATAAAGAAGAGAATAAATAATAATAAGTTAATTATTATTTAAGAGGAAAGTTAAATATTAAGTTAAATATTTAACGGACAGTTAATTAATAGTTTATTAATTAACTAGTAAAAGTCCAAGGGTTTAAAGTGTTAATAGGAAGTTTAATTCGAGATTATGCATAATTAAACTCCAAGGACTTAAACTGTAACTTAGTTTCTTATAAATAAGGACTAAGGGACAAGGGTTTAAGGGTTACACATTACATCACTAAAAACCCTAATCTCTCCCTCTCCTCTCCCTCGTCGACGGCCGAAGAACCCCAAGGGGTTTCGGGTTTGTGTTCGACGAACACAACACACACACACAAAAGTCTTTGTGTGATACTTTGTTGATACAACGCGCTCTTGCAGCGTGTTCAAGTGATGCAGTAGAGGTGAATCATTCTTTAGCAATCTAAAGGTAATATTCTTATTCATCTCATCATTCAAGCGATCTCATTGATTAGTAGTGATCAAGTATGTGGGATTCAAGTTCCGCCATGTGAATCCTACAAGGTATTCCTACAGATACCATTATGTTTGGTTTAGATATTTTTGGTTATAAAAATATTGAATTTATATTGATCTTCATAATTATTTTACATTATGTCACCACCTTACTAAATCATGGATTTTTCCGAATAAGCATCACATTATTATGTCACAATTGTATGTGGCCATTATATATATTACATTTGTCATTGGATGTTTAATGACTCTTTTGTCCATTGACATTTTTCATTTCCCATTGGATGTCTAATGACTTTTTTGTCATTTTACATTTTTGTTTTCCAATTTAATAATGACAATTACTTTTTTTTGAACTTAAACTTTTACTATTATTAGATGTTTAATGACTTTTTTATCCTTTGAGATTTTGCATTTCCTATTGGATATTTAATGACTTTTTTTTGCTTTCATATTTTTTTTCTTTTCCAATTTAACAATGCAAATTGTTTTTTTTCCTTAAACTTTTACTTTTTAACAATTATTACTCTAAATTAACTTATTTCAAGCTATAATAATTTGGAATATTTTGAACCACTTATATAATTCCATTACTTGCAAATTAGTGACAGTAACCAAAAACTATTACTAATATACATTGAACATCAACATGGTGCTCTTATTATTCTTATATATAATAGTTTAACATTGATTTCTACAGGTTCTAAATTTACAAAATAACAAAATATATGCCCTTATTTTTACCATAAACTTTCTGATTTGACATGTTGTGCATATAACAAATCATAATATAACTGAAATATTTACTGATATAAACAAACTTTTAGGCATAATATAAAAAACCCCGCAACAACGTGCGGGTATCCTCTACTAGTTAATGAACAAAAATTATATTTTTAATCCGAATTTTAGAAGCTAATACTCCCCCCGTCCCACAAAAAAGTTTACATTTCTCACTAAACTTTTGTCCCACAAAAAAATTTACATTTCTCACATTTGATGGACCCACATAATAAAATACTCCCTCCGTCCCAAAAAAAACTTCTCATTTCACTTTGGCACAAGTTTTTATGTAATAGTTAGTGGTGGGGTAATTGATAATAGTTTTGATTAAAATATAAGATTGGTTTGGAGAGAGAAAGATAGTTATTGGATAGTTAATGACGAGTCCTTAGTTTTAATAGTATTTTATTATGTGGAGCCCATCAAGTGTATGAAATGGGAAGTTTTTTGTGGGACAAAAATATAAGGTGAAATGAGAAGTTTTTTGTGGGACGGAGGGAGTATTAACTAACTATATTTCTCTCTCCAATCCAACCTTATATTTTAATCAAAAATATTAGTAGTGACCTCACCACTAACTATTACCTAAAATCTTGTGCCCAAAAGAAATGTAAACTTCTTTATGGGACGGAGGGAGTATTAAAGACGCTGGTCAATAATCTAGTTATAGACTAATCTACTACACAAAAAAAAATTATTAGGTTTAGAAACACTAGATTTCACTTTAAATTGGAAATTGGTAAGCGAATACTTAAATAGAAATTGAGTTTATAATCTAAAACTGATTTTAACACTACGCAGCTCCCAAACTACAAAAGATGCGTCAACACAAACTACAAAACAAAATTTTAAAATTAAATTGATGCGTCCAGAATTTTATTAGAATGTCACAACCTTAACCACATGTTTTACATGAACAAGTCCATGCCTCTACAACACACTAGAAAAACCCTTCTTTTATTAAATAACGCACACGCATTACAACACGTTCGTTAAATTTCCAGCATGGATTTTTAAATCGGTCTCATTTCCGCTCACGGAAATAAGCTAAACCGCGACAAGATGTTTGTTGCAATCAAGGAAACCGAGGATGAGTTGATTCACCTTTTCGGGGAATTGCTCGTGCACAAAATGGCATCCGTGAGGGATATATATTGCTTCTTGGTTCGGCACATATTTCTTCATTTCGGCACTCTTTATGAAGTCATGGAATCCAGGAATTTTAATTGCATAATCATCCTCACCCAAGATCAGCAATGTTGGAGCTTTTACTTTAGGATCTTGTACCTCTGATCCAACTGTGTCCAATGCCCTGCAACGATTATATTAAAAGAGTGTGACGATTTTACCCTTACATGTCAAACACCTGTTTTGTATTTCCTTAGGATGCGAGGATAAAATAATAAAATGAGAATTATTTGTCATGTCCGTCCAGATCACTTTATAAAATCCAATATAAAAATAAAATGACTTGTTTAATCTTGGGGTGACAATTTCTTAACCGGCATGAAAATAAACATGTTTGGTTGAGGTAAAAAAGTTTTGGGTCAGTCTCGGTTCGACTCAACTGACTTGTTTATTAAACGGGGTAGGTTCGACCCGCCAACCTGTTTAATTATTAGAATATATTTAAAAATATATGTATTCATACTTAGCTTATAGTTTACTACTTCAAACGTAACTAATAGTTAGATAAAAGCAAAAAATGCTACTTCGTAATTTGTTGTTTTGGTATTTTGTTATGAATTTTTGTAATAATAATAACATTTGACCTATTTGACCCATTTAACATGTTTAACCTGCTATCCTGTTTAACTAAACGGGTTGAAGGTAAACATGTTAGGGTTGAGATATCTGACACGTTTATATAAACAGTCCGATTTCAGGTTGAACATTTCTGACCCGCCAACCTGTCAACCCGTACTCATCAACCCGAACCACACCTGAATTGCCACCCCAATTTTAATCCAATAGCTTAATTACGTATACGGAACTTGGAGTGCAGTTCGAAATCCAGATTTTTCATACAAAGCAGCATAAGTTGCAAGATCATCCTCTGTGAACCAAGGAGGTAAAGGAGTTGATGGTTTAACCAAATCCATAATCTCCTGGTCCTTTTTTGCTATTTGCATTTCACTTTGAGAAAACAAGATGTAAATGTTTCTCACAACAGTTTTAACCTCAAAACGACCAAAATCAGCCTCAGCTCTTCCGGGTTCCTAATCAAATTTAAAATAAAAAATTCAAAATTACTTAAGAATAATAGTTATTAGAATGAGAAATAAACATGTACTCGTATTATATATAGGTTGTGATTTTTACACAACATGTTTTAGTCCATCTACCACAATAAATGTTTTATATATTTGTACAATCTGCAGAGATAATTGTACAGGGCATCAAAAATTGTGATATGCAAATTAATTTTCATTATATATTCATAATGTTTAATTACCTGCCATCTTCGAGCGTAGAAGCCCTCTGGGAGGAGAAAATGTTCCTTGAAGGCGCCTGGAGGCATAAACGGTACCCCAAGCGTTACAATTCCCGCCACCTTCTCCGGGTGGAGAAGGGCTAATGGGTAGGCAACCATTGCTCCAAAATCTTTACCAATCACAATTACCTACAAATATAAACAATTATTGTTTCAATTTTTTACATAAAATGTCAATTGACATGCACAAATGAGAAATCAAAATCCCAATCAATCGATTCCCCGTTGACTCAGTTTGACCTCTAGTTGTACTTTACGAATTTTGTCACTATCCATGAGTCATGAATGAGAAATGATATTTAGTCATACTATTTGCTCCTACTCATAGTCCTATCCACTTGATAGAATGACATATGTACTCCACTAATTCTCTCTCTTAATATTACTCATTGATTTTGCGACATTTCTTCATCTAATGAGTAGAACTATGTAGGACTATGAGTATGACCAAATTGTACCATTACTCGTTGAGAAGATATGTTCAAAGACCTTGCCCTATGAAGAGGGCAATGTATTCCTTATATTGACAATATTATAACTGTTACAACTACGATTTAGGAGAGAAAACAAGGAAACAACATTATGACAATAATTACATATATTGACTAAATTATTGACTAATATCCCCCTTCAATCGAAAAGGTGGCGGTCCCAAGCGTAGCATTTTACGAAAAGTTTCAAACTGTGAGCGAGGGAGACTTTTAGTGAAGATGTCGGCCACTTGAAGATTGGTTGGAATAAACTTTGTAATTAATTTGTTTGAGTTGACAAGCTCTCGTATGAAATGATAATCTAAATCGATATGTTTTGCACGTTTGTGTGCCACAGGGTTTTGGGTCATGAAAAGAGCACTTTTATTATCACATAAAAGTGTCTGTCGATCCGGTGGTAGAGCATTTAACTCACGTAATAAGTGTGTAATCCAAACTAATTCCGCCGCCGTGTTTGCCATTGCACGATATTCAGATTCACAACTCGAGCGGGAAATAGTTGGTTGTTTCTTTGCACTCCAAGAAACAAGATTACCACCTAAATAAATAGAATACCCGTATGTGGAACGTCGGGTATCCAAACAGCGGGCCCAATCTGCGTCCTAATATCCAATTATGTTGTTATTTGTTGGACGTTTATATGTGAGACCAAATGATATAGTACCTTTTACATACCGAAGAATTCGTTTGACCGCTAGAAAATGATCGTTTGTTGGAGCTTGTAAAAATTGCGAGACTTGGTTTACCGCGTAGGATAAATCCGGCCGCGTGATCGTTAAATATTGTAAAGCTCCAACAAGAGAACGATACAAGGTAGGGTCATTGAACGGAAGACCGTCCTTGGTGAACGAAACATGTGGAGATAATGGAGTATGAACCGGCTTGGCATCATAAAGTTGCACCCGTTGAAGAATGTCGGTTGCATATTTGGATTGAGTGAGAAAAATGCCATCTTGCATATTAACAACTTCGAGTCCCAAAAAATAATTTAGATCTCCAAGATCCTTGATTGCAAATTCATTATTGAGAGCGGAAATGAAGGTGGTGATTTTAGATTCATTGTTGCCGGTGAGGATGAGATCATCAACATAAACCAATAAATACATAATACATGAGTCACCCGAGTAAATGAATAATGAAGTGTCGGCACGGCTACATTGAAATCCATATGAGTGAAGAAACGTACTCAACCGATGAAACCAAGCACGAGGTGCTTGTTTGAGGCCATAGAGGGCTTTAGAAAGTTTGCAAACATGTGTAGGATATTTGGGGTCCACAAAACCGGGAGGTTGCTCCATGAAGACGGTTTCATTTAAGCTTCCATTGAGAAATGCGTTCTTAACATCTAGTTGATGCAATTTCCAATTATGTAGAACCGCAAGAGATAACACAATGCGAACGGTAGTGGTTTTCACAACGGGACTAAATGTATGAGAAAAATCAAGTCCCGGAATTTGTGTATAGCCTTGAGCAACTAAACGAGCTTTAAAACGTTCAATGGTGCCATCGGCTTTATACTTAACACGATATACCCACTTTGAGCCAACGACATTTGCGGATGTCGGGCGTGGAACTAAAGTCCACGTTTGATTATGATTAAGAGCTTTGAGCTCTTCATTCATAGCGGCAACCCATTTGGAATCTTTTGATGCGATTTTGTAATTTCGAGGTTCAATTTCGGCATTTAGACAAGTGTGAAGAGGATTGGTGGCTAAAGCGGCAAAATCGGCAATATGTTTGGTTTTGACGATGCCGGATTTTGACCGGGTTTGCATGTGGTGAGTGGGTATAGAATCTGTAGATGTTTGGACTATTGGGTCGGTAGTTATAGGCTCGGTGGTGATGGGTTCGGTAGAAGGTGGGTTGGCAGTTTGTGAGATGGGTTCGGTGGTGATGGGCTCCGGTAAAATAATGGGTGATGACGTTTCTGTTTGAATTGTATGACTTGGAGCATCATTGGTTGTTGGGTCAAAGGAATTAGTGTGAGTTGGGCTATTATGGAGTGGCGAAGTGGGTTGGTTTAGGAAGGAATTATTTTGAGTTTGTGAAAGTGATTGGGCCGATGAAATATTGTGAGTGGTAGTGGGCTGACAAAGTTTGCAAGGTATGTTATGTAGATGGTGATGAGAATTTAATGTGCCTGCCGAATTGATGCTCGAATTTTGAACTAAAGTAGGTGGTGTGTCATTTAAAAAGGTAATTAATTCCAAGTTTCGAATATTGGAATTATAATTATCACCTTTAAAAGGAAAAACCTCTTCATTGAACCGAGCATGCCGAGTGATAAAAATTCGATTAGTTGTTGGATCAAGACATCGATATCCCTTGTGTTGAGTACTATAGCCAATGAATACACACGAGATACTTCTTGGTGCAAGTTTATGTGGTGAGTAATCTCGTAAATATGGAAAAACTTGACAACCGTAGGCACGAAAATTCATATAGTTTGGTGGTTTATCAAAAATAAGTTGAAAGGGAGATTTTTGATCTAATAGGGGTGTAGGAACCCTATTAATAATATATGTAGCGGATGAAAACGCATCAACCCAATACGGTGCCGGGATGCTTGCATTAAAAAGCATTGCCAAACCGGTTTCAACAATGTGACGATGCTTGCGTTCTACTCGACCATTTTGTTGCGGAGTATATGGACAAGAGAATTTATGTAGTGTGCCATTGTCGTCAAAAATTTTCCGAACCGTATTGTTAACAAATTCCGTACCACCATCACTTTGAAAAATTTTTATTTTTCTTGAACACATGGTTTGAGCAAGGTTAATAAAAGTTGATAAAACCGAATAAAAACCATTCTTCGTTTTTAGAGGATAAAACCACGTGAACCTGGAATAATCATCAACAAATATAACATAATAACGATATCCATCCTTAGAACAAATTGGCGAAGGGCCCCATAAATCACAATGAATTAAGTCTAAAGGATTGGATGATCGAGAATCATTATTAGCAAAAGGTAAACGAGAACTTTTTGCAAGTTGACATGAAGTGCATAAAACCGGTTTTGGTAACAAAGATGAAATAGATAAAAATCCTAACTTATTCAAAGTAGAAATAACATCAAACGAAACATGACCCAAACGGGTATGCCATAATTCAAAAGACTCATTTTTAGTGTTTTTGGTAGCAACAAAAGCTTTGTGGTCATCTTGAAGTACATAGAGTCCATTCTCACATTTACCACTAGCAAGAACCTTTTTGGTTTTCCGATCCTGAATATTAAAAACGGTTGAGAAAATAATACGTCAACAGGATGATCAGTGGTTAATTTGCTCACCGAAAGTAATTTCTTGGTGAGATTAGGAATAACAAGAACATTACGTAAAGATATATTCTTTGTAAGATGAGAAAGACCCGTATGTGTAATCGGAAGAGATTTACCGTTTCCAAATAACACTTGGGAGTTACCTTTATAAGGACCCGTTTGGTGTAGATTGTCACACGAGTTTGTCATGTGATCCGTTGCTCCCGAATCAACGTGCCAATCGGGGGCATTTGTGGTAACGTGGCATTGAGCATGGAACGCCTTTGCTAACGATGCGTCGGTGGTTGGTGCTTGAGCCGCATAATTAGGAAGATTAGGACATGATGAAGCATAGTGACCATTGGTACGACATAATTGACAATGAGGTGGCCTACGAGTAGAGCCACGACCCCGACCGCGAGCATGATTACCCCGATAATTATTTGATCGCTGTTGATTATTAGAGTTGGAATGCATGTTCTGTTGTGCATTAAAAGCGACAGTAGGTGATGATGAAGTACCATTTCCATGCAATGACTTTAAAAAGAGTTCATGGCTCTCTGATTGTGAAATAAGATCCCGGAATTTCGGAGCGGGTTTTGTTGCTCGAATTGCGGTAGAAAAAGTCTCGTATGAAGGGCCCAGTCCACAAAGAAACCAATGGATCTTATCAATCTCGACAACGGGATGTCCTATTGCCGAGAGTTGGTCACATATTGCTTTGAATTTTCGAGAAAAATCCGATACATTAGAATCACCTTTAGTGAGCTGTCGGAGAGCATCTCTTAAAGAGTGAATTCTCTCAACAAATGCATTGTTGTACGCTGTTTTGAGAGCTACCCATATTTGAGACGCCGAGGTGAGACCGAGGATCTCCGCCGCAGCTTCTTCGGTAAGAGACGATTGAAGCAAAATAACGGCTTTTTGGTCCGTTTCTGCCCAAGCGAGAGCTGCCGGATTCGGGACTGTTTTGTCATCAATGGTGACGGTTGCCGGAGGAGCAAGTTCAGTACCGTTAACATGACCAAGCATCTTCTGAAACGTGAGGATTGACAGCATATTATTACGCCATAAGAGGTAATTTGATGAGGTGAGTTTGATGGTTAACATGTGTAGAAGAGTGTTCATAGGAAAAAGGGTTTCAGAGGAAGAAGACGAGGCTGACATGGTGAAATTGTGCAGCGGCGCCGGTGAAAAGTTAAGGTTCCAGGGAAAGATTTCGGAAATAAGGAAGGAAGAAGAAGAGGGATTTCTAGGCTGATACCATGAGAAGATATGGTCAAAGACCTTGCCCTATGAAGAGGGCAATGTATTCCTTATATTGACAATATTATAACTGTTACAACTACGATTTAGGAGAGAAAACAAGGAAACAACATTATGACAATAATTACATATATTGACTAAATTATTGACTAATACTCGTCATAAATATTAGGGGTGTTCAAAACCGGGTACCCGGAAATCCGGGTACCCTAAAACCGGGTACCCGAAAATTCGGGTAGTAGATTTAAGTACCCGTATCATTACCCGAATTTTCGGGTACCCGGTTTTCGGGTACCCGGATTTTCGGATACCCGGTTTTCGGGTACCCGGTACCCGGAAATATAATTTCTTTGTCACAAAAATTACATAAATGGAAGTCGCCATTGTTTATATATTTAATTTCTATAAATCTTATTAATAAATTTGTTATTAAAAATTTTCGTTATGATTTTTTTTTAAAAAAATCGTTACTAGTAATGAATCTGACCAAATCTTTAAAGACATCCAATGATTTAAAACCATGATTCAACGACGGATGTGAGAATTAATGGTTTGTACATTAGAATTGAGACAAGGTTTTAAATTTTAGACATTTGTCAAAATGAGCCAAACATATGCCCATATCTAATGATAATTAATGTCTAATAATAATATAAAAAAATATATAAAAATAAATTGGAAAAATAAAATTCGGGTACCGGGTATCCAATTACCCGGTTTTTTATTGATACCCGGAAACCGGTTACCCGAAATCCGGGTATCCGGACATTCGGGTACCCGGATTTTCGGGTATCCGGATTTTGGATGTCGGATATTTTTTCTGGTACCCGTTTTTTCGGTTATTTTTGAACACCCCTAATAAATATATATCACATTAAAAGTAACTGAAATAATTTTCATTTCTCAAGTAAATTGCAACATTTCATTTTAATTTTTTTTTTCCAAAAATCAGAAGTATGAATCACAAAATATTGAAGATTGATTAGATGCACAACGCTTATCATATCTTGTAATAATTACGAAACTAAACTATATAGAAATATATAATTAATGCATTATGCGAATTTTGGGCAGCAAATGGTCGGTCAATTTTGACGCCCTAAATTTATGGTTTTCCTTATGTTAATGTAACATTAGAATTCAGAATCAACGATTCTCCACGGATTAACACCGATTTTCCACGGATTAACTGGATGCATGTGCTTTTGAGCAGCAAATGCACAGTTAATTTCTCTCGGATTTATGTAACTGCAAAATCTTAATTTTCTGCTGATTAACTACAATTTGTATGTTGAATCAGCGATGAAAACATACAAACCTTAGAAATGGAGAGAGAATCGAGAATCGAGGCAGTATCGTTGATAAGATCTTTGAAGGAGGTCTTCTCGGGTTCTGCCGGCGAATCGGATAGTCCATATCCTCTGAAATCGGGTGCAATCGCTCTGAATCCGGCGTTTGCGACGGCGAGCATCTGGTGGCGCCATGTGTACCATATCTCCGGGAAGCCGTGAAGAAAAATCACCGCCGGCGAGGACTCCGACCCGATCTCAGCTATGTGAAGTTTTAGCCCGTTGACTTCAAGGAATCTGTGAGCGATTTGATCCATCTCCAGAGAGTAGGTGAGTGTGTTATTAGTGATTTGGCTTTATAAGTTAACAAATAGTAATGACAAATGCAGAAAAAAATATCGCTGTTTTATACACATGCATGTCAGAAAAAGAAAAAAATTGGCAAAAGAGACTTCCTTTTTTAATGATTTATAACTAGAGTACCTAACAACAGGTGATATATTAGATTTCTCTTTCCAAAACATGTTAATGAAACGAGTAGGTTTTCTCTTCATATTCTAAGGCGAATGGAGTGTTTATTTGTAGTCAAATCTAAATTTTTATTTTTTTTATTTTTTATTTTTTTTATACTAAAAATACGTCGAAGATTTGTAATTTGGATAATTGGTGGGTAGATTGGTGTATGTCTCATTATGTTGCTTCTAAATTTACACCAATTTTATCCGTAGCAAAACTTGAACCCATAATTTTATGAGACATATAATCACTTTAATATCACTAGGTTAAAAATGTTGATCAATATCATAGTATTAGTCATTTGATCTAAAGTCAACTTCAGTTAATTTATTACTTCCTCCGATTCAAAATAAGTGATACACTTTTCATATTTAGGTGATTCAAAATAAGGTATACATTTTAAGATTTTACCTTATTCGGTAAAAAGTAGTAGGCTCCACACCCACTAACTACCTACTTTACAAAGTGAATATCCCTTAGACTATGGGGTATGGGCACCACCACCCCTAGAAATTTGCTGCCACATCATCTGCCACCTCAGCAACCACACCACACCACTTCACTTTATCCAGGAAATACTCACCACCCCACCCCACACCATTTTTTTTCCAACTCATCATTTCTTTTCCATTTATTTTAATAAAAACACAAATTACATTTAAATAAAAATACGAATAACAATTTAATAAAAATACAAATAACATTTATTTTAATCTTCGTCTTCATTATTGTCTTCATTTGGGTTTTTATTTCGGTTATTGTAGAAATGTTCCGCCAAGTCTTCTTGAAGTCTATCGTGTGTTGCATTGTCTCGAATGTCAACAACCCTATGCAAATATTCAGCGGTTCCCGGTACATACAGTGTTTGTCGGGGACCGTCTGACACGTAATGTGAAATATTGCGACCTTTGTCTTCGACAACCATATTATGCATTATGACACGTGCATACATAATGGATCTTAAATTATGAAGTTGATAGGTACGCGCCGCATTTTTAACAACGTGTCACTTTGCCTTTAAAACCCCAAAAGCACGTTCTGCGTCTTTACGTGCCGATCTTGTTTTTGGGTAAACAAGGTTTGTTTTGGGTTTGATGGATGCCGGTAAGCCTTCACAAACGTAGCATGACGAGGATATATTCCATTGGTAAGGTAATAACCGAATCTATACTGATGTTCATTCACAACGAATGGAGCATCTGGTGCCCTTCCTGTTAAGATCTCGTTATACGTCGGTGATTGATCAAGCACGTTGACATCATTGTTTGAACCTGCAACCCCAAAAAAGGCATGCCAAAACCATAGATCTTGTGAAGCAACTGCTTCTAGTACCAACGATGGCCTTCCATGATGACCTCCCGTGTACTCTCCTCTACACGCTTGAGGGCAATTCCTCCAGTCCCACTGGGTACAATCAATGCTACCAAGCATTCCAGGAAAACCATGTTTCTCTTCATGATGCGCATATAAATTCTGAACATCAGTGACCGTTGGTTTCCTCAAATAAATAGGGCCGAATATTTCAACAACCCCTTCCGTAAAGTTATACATACTTTCCCTAGCGGTCCTTTCAGACATGCGTAGGTACTCGTCAAGAGAATCAGGGGACGACCCGTAAGCCATGGATCGGATTGCTGCAGTACATTTCTGGATCGGAGAAAATCCCAGCCTACCTCTAGCATCATATTTTTGTTGAAAGAAAGGATACATGTTTTCTAATGCACTACATATGCGCATGAACAAATATTTGCTCAAACGAAACCGTCGTTTGAAATCTCTATCGTTATAAACGCTATCATCTGCAAAATAATCTCGATAAAGACGTCGGTGTCCAGCGGCACGATTACGGTTGAGCTTCGCCGTCCTACTGTCAAAGCGGGCGGTGCTACTTTCCGCCACCAGTTCATTCAAACGCGACGCGCAATATGCAATCAGAGCCGTATCGTATGTGTCGGATGATGACGATGATGACGATGATGGTGGTGGGGTAGCCATGATTAAATGTAGTGATTATAGGTTTAAAAAAATGGTAAGAAAATGATATAAATTGTGTTGTAAGATGGGTAATTGTATTGTGTTGTGGTTGGGTATATATATATATATATATATATATATATATATATATATATATAGGGTTGAATTAGTTTCAGAACCAATTAAGGCTACAGAACCAGCAGAACTCAATCTAAACCATTGATTTTTGAAATGAAATGATCATGAAAGACAGATTAATGTATTTAATGAGGGACCCCCAAATATAGGTTTGCATGGATGTCATGCATGCATGTATATATATATATAGACAAGGGTTCATGCGAGAACCATTAATATTGCGAGAACTGCGAGAACAACTTTATAGCCTTCAGATTAGAAAAAGGATGGCTAAGATCATCGATGGCAATTTTGTAAAAAAATGAAAATGTAAGGATTAAAAGATAGTGGCTAAAGGGTAAAATGGTCCATGGAAATGAATTTTATAATAGAAAGATTAGCATACACTTTTAATTGAATATTAAAATACACACACTATGTGTGTTTTCCCAGTTTCTCTCTCGTCTCTCTCTTTACGACTCTTCCGGCGAACCACCAGCGTCGGTTCCAACCACCACCACCAATAGCACCAGCAGTTCCAATTTCCACCACCATCATATCTCTACCATTGTGCACCGCCGACGCCGACTAGGGTACAGTATAACGAAGCCGATACCTCCGCTCGCACCGCCGCCGCCCTCAACCACCTCCAACATCTCGTTTTCTGTCTTCGTCTCCGTATCATTCTCTCCAACAACATCGGGTCTTCTATCAGATCTGTTCCTATATCTAACAAACTGTAACATACTCAATTACATGTTTATTCCCAAATCCATTGTAAGTTCTGGCATTAGTGAAGATCCCTAAGCCCCGAAATGGTGTTTGATGGCCTAGAAGAAACTTCTAATCGCGAAAATGCAATTTCCGACGATGACGGCGCCGGCGCCGGATCTAGGGTTCCGACGAAGTTTGTTTACGTATTGGTTACCAAACAATTAGGTATGTTGTTCACTATTTAGTTTTGAATTTTTTTGTTAGTATTTAAGAACTTCAACCGAAAAATTGGTGTTTGAATTCTTATGTTTAATAAGAAAGCTATGACATTGATGGTGGATCTGCAACATGCTGGTTTGGAAGCAGTAAAAACAAGATTGGAAGTAGTTAAAAGAAAAAAAAATGATGAAAGTACTATAGTTGTACTAACAACAATAATAGTTGTACTTTTATGACTTTATTGGTTGGAGGTGGTATTTAAAAGAATTCAATAAGTTGCATTAAATTTAATATAGTTTTTTCTCACCACGAAGAAGGTTTTGGCTGCATTCGGAGTTGTATTTGGGTTGTATCATATTGTTTGTTCATCAATAAAATATTTATGATAGATCTGTTCGTGAATCTTCAAATTCGATCTGTTAGTTGTTCATTATGTTCATTGTATTTGTTCATTATTCAATAGTGAATAGATCTCGAATAGGGGTGAAGAGTGGACAACTATTAGGTTATTCATTATTGAACGGCAGTGAAAAGTGGATAACTATTGTTTTTATTATGTTATTCATTACTTTTTGTGTTATAGATCTATAAATTTTAATGAACATTATGTGAGGTGATCCACAAATTATAAATTATGGATTTTAATTCTAATTATGATTATGATTATGTAAATGTGTTTATTAATGACCAGTAAATATGGATTTTCTCATTATGTATGTTTGTAAAATTGTTCATTATTGAATCTGTAAATTTTGTACATTGAACATGTTATCATTATGCATTTACTATGCTTCATCATTGAACACGTTAAATAAAGTTAAAATTTATTAGTTATTTTTTTGTGTTCATCAATGAATGTGTACGAATTGCCAAAAAAAAAAAAGGAAACATGCATTGCAGAATTAATATCCTAAAAAATAGGGTGGAGGTTACGATTATTAAGGAAACTAAATTTAAATATAATTAATAAAAAGATTTTGATGTTTAAAAGACCTTAATACCCTTTATATTTAAAAAACAAATTAATTAAAATGATTGGTTAGAAAGTGGTTCTCGCAGTTCTCGCAATTTTAGTGGTTCTCGCATGAACCGCTCTATATATATATATATATATATATATATATATATATATATATATATATATATATATATATATATATATATATATATATATATATATATATATATATATATATATATATATATATATATATATATATATATATAAATATAAAATAAATTTTTTTTTTTAAATTGTAACGGTCATAAGACCGTTGAACGGTCAAAAATCCCAAACACCCCGCTCGTTCTCTCTCGTGGCCGTGGCCACCATCGAGCACCACACACCCCCACGCCGTGTAGGGGGACGGTGTGCCCCTCTCCTCCACGCCGTTGGCTTCGCTCCACCTCAGCTCCCCCCGCGCCCCCTTGGCCCATACCGTGTAGTCTTATACCCTTGCTTTTTTACTTTTAAACATCATTAACTTTACTTTATTTAAAAATTATGGGACTCATTCTCCACTAACCATCCAATTAATCTAATTTAACCCTCATTATAATCATTTGTCTCAAAAATCGTGAAACCCAAAGTGTATCACTTATTTTGAATCGGAGGAAGTATAAAAGTAATAAATATAAATTATAGGTTTGTGAATAAAGAGTGACAATAACAAAAGATGGTGTTGGAGGATTCTTAGATCATTCCCAACAGTGACTGAAACTAACCCTTCAGTTTTTTGTCAAATCAGTGTCGCATCAGCAGACTAACCAACTGACACTAAACTGATATACATATGCCAACAACACTCCTTATCTTTACTTTTTTTAGGCCCCACTATCTATTTTACTTTATTTTTATTTAAAACAATACTATAATTAAAACACATAATACTTTAATTAAAAAACATTACAATAATTAAAAAAAGTGCAATAATTAACGTTGACGGAAAAATTAGCAGGAATTGTGAAATGTGGTCCACTAGTGCATTGTGTATTTTTGGTATTTTTGGTTTCAAGTAAAGATTCTACGATTTCTTTACATCATGGATGACGATTTCCAAGTCTAATTTGCGTCCCAAATATACAACTGTCGCCTGGTGATTTCTTAATTAACCTGATATGGAGATATGCTCATTGATTCAGAAAAAGGAATTTTCACGATTTTGTGTATCCTAGATGCAAAATTTTTGTTTATACCAAATTATTGTGAATTTGTTAATTCAACCAAAAATTAGGTGCTATATCTCATTAATCAGTTTACATATTTAAGCAATTGCTCGAATTTCTTTTGGATACTCAATATCAAAATTTTGTTGCAAGCAATAAATGGTTTTGCCGTCCAATAGTTCGAACATTATCAGTCTGTGAATTCTGATATGAATAAAGTAAGTCATAATATGTAAATTTTATTTGAAAATAGATATAAATTAACAATACCTGCAGGTAAGTGATCAATGTCATTAAAAATTTACAAAGTAGAGCAAAGTTAAAAAAAATTTAGTGCAAATATGATGCAAAACGTAATAAATGCAATTGTGTATAATTTACAAATTAGAGCAAAGTTGGTTACTTTGTTCCACTTTCAGATTTTTACTGCACAAATCCGGTACCCAAATTGTCATGACATATGATATTAACAGTAACATCTATTTACGTGTTTATGTCAGTTGTCTTGATTATGGATGTGTTCCCCTAACTGATGGAAAGGTTTTCCTTTTCAAATCATGGTAAGTTTTTTTAATCGATAGGTATATGATACAGCTGAGTTTGAGCTAGCTACACTCCAAGAATGAGTTGAGAAAGATAGAATGCTTTGGGGCAAATTTTCTGAATATATTGTTGGATCATAAACTTGATTTGATCCAATAATGTTGGGCTAACATATGAGACTTATCTAAGCCCAACATCAAAGTAAATTATTCAAGCCCAAGTCCAATATCTAGAAATATCTATGTTAGAGTTATGTAGAAGGTTCATGTAAAATATCTAAAGGAAATATCTAGATATGTATAGTAAATATCTAGTAGAAAAATCTAGATATCCATTGAAATATCTAATGTGTAGAATGTTCCATGGAGTAGTATAAATAGGTGATGTACTCCTCATTTTGTAATGAAGTCTTAAGCAAAGCAATTCAATACTTGGTAAAATACAAATGTTCATCTCTTCCAATTTTCACTACAATCATCTTTCCCTTAAAAACCTCTTCATCAAAGTAAGCCTAAAAGGCCTCATTTTCTAACAAAGTGGTATCAGAGCTAGTTGATCAAGATGTCAAACATGATGAATACATTCCAATATCCTCGTCTTACCAAAGATAACTATGGTAGTTGGTGTATCCGGATGAAGGCGTTGCTCGGATCATATGATGCATGGGAGATAGTCGAGAAAGGCTATGAAGAAGTTAAGGATGAAGATTCCTTAAACGCCGCCCAAAGGGGGGAATTGCTCAAAGCAAGAAAGAAGGATCAAAGTGCTCTCACTCTCATCTATCAATGCTTAGATGATGCAATGTTTGAGAAAGTTGCAAATGCAACTACTTCCAAGGAAGCATGGGAGATTCTTCAAAATGTTTTCAAAGGAATTGATAAGGTGAAAAAGGTACGCCTTCAAACTCTAAGAGGAGATTTTGAAAGACTACAAATGGAAGAATCTGAAGCCATTTCGGATTATTTCACTCGTGTCTTGACCATCTCAAATGAGATGAAGAGAAATGGAGAAAGCTTGAGTGACACAAGAGTGATAGAAAAGATTCTTCGCTCTTTGACACCGAGCTTTGACTATATCGTTGTGGCCATAGAGGAGTCCAAAGATATTGACTCTATGACCATTGATCAACTCATGGGTTCACTACAAGCCCATGAAGAGAAAATGAAGAAAAGAAGGGGGAAAGAACCCTTGGAAGAAGCTCTATATTCAAAACTCTCTTTCAAAGAAAGAGAAAAGAGCTTTGTACATGGAAAGGACCAAGGAAGAGGACGTGGTACTTTCCGAGGTCGTGGTGGATTCCAAGGACGAGGACGAGGAAGAGGAGATAGGGAAGAAGTAAATAAAAAAAAGATACACAATGGTCTCCTTCTAGAAGAGGTCGTGGAAGAGGTTCTTACGCTCAAAGAGGAGGTAAAACCCAAGTACAATGTTATAATTTTCAAAAGTATGGTCACTATGCTACCGAGTGTAGAAGTTCAAGACAAGTGGAAGAGAAGGCTAACATTATGGACTTGCAAGATGACGTTCAACTCACTTTGTTGATGGCAAACAAAGATGGACTAGAAAATAGAAGAACTTCATGGTATCTAGATTCCGCTGCAAGTAGCCATATGACCGGTGAAGAAAGCTTATTTGTTGAGATGGAGCAAGTGAAGGGGAACGTCACATTTGGGGACAACTCAAAAGCAACAGTGAAAGGAAAAGGTAAAATACTTATCCTTGCCAAAGATGGAAGTCACCAATTTATATCAGAAGTTTACTTTGTGCCAAGCCTTAAAAGCAATATTTTAAGTTTGGGACAACTTTTGGAGAAAAACTACGATATACACTTGAAAGATCGTAGTGCTACAATAAGAAACCATGAAGGAAGGCTTATTACCAAAGTTCCAATGAGTAAAAACCGGATGTTCCTTCTAAACGTTGAGCATGATGATATTAAATGCTTGAAGACATGCTTAAAGGATCATTCATGGCTCTGGCATATGAGGTATGGACACTTAAACTTTGGTGACTTAAGATTATTATCTACGAAGGGCATGGTGAAAGGACTGTCCCCTATTGATCATCCTAATCAAGTATGTGAAGGATGTCTACTTGGTAAGCATGCTAGAAACCCGTTCCCAAAAGAAGCAACATCTAGAGCAAAGGAGCCATTACAACTTATTCATACGGATCTATGCGGACCCATTACTCCACCATCTCATGGTAAGAATAACTATTTTATGCTTTTTATCGATGATTTTTCTCGAAAGAAAAGAAAAATCCCAAGCTTTCGATACCTTTAAAACATTTAAAGCAATGGTTGAAAAGGAGAAATGTTTAAAAATTAAAGCCATGAGATCGGATAGAGGTGGAGAATTTTTATCAAAAGAATTTAACAAGTTTTGTGAAGAAAATGGGATCCGTAGATTTTTAACAACTCCATACTCTCCACAACAAAATGGTGTGGTTGAGAGAAAGAATAGAACCATTCTCAACATGGTTCGAAGTATGTTGAAAAGTAAGAAGATGCCAAAGGAGTTTTGGGCCGAAGCGGTTGATTGTGCGGTCTATCTCTCAAATCGGTGCCCATCTAAAAGCTTAGATAACAAGACTCCACAAGAAGCATGGAATGGAATAAAGCCTGCCGTTTCTCATCTCCGAGTATTTGGGAGCATAGCATATGTTCACGTACCACGCCAAAGGCGTCTCAAGCTTGATGATAGAAGTGAGAAGCACATCTTCGTTGGCTACGACAAGCAATCAAAAGGTTACAAACTCTACAACCCAATCACAAGAAAGGTGGTTGTAAGTAGAGACGTGGAGTTTGATGAAGAAGGAGCATGGGATTGGAACACGAATGATAGTGAGCGATATGATTTCCTTCCTATTGGCAACGAAGGAGATGAGAAATGCGACTTAAATGAAGATGCTCAACAACCTCCAAGTCCATCCTCAACTCAAGACTCGCCTTCAAGTTCAAGTGAAAGATCTCCAAAAATGAGAAGTTTACAGGAGCTCTATGACGAGACCGAGGAGACTGACGAGTTAACGCTTCTATGCTTGTATGCTGATTGCGAACCTCTTAGCTTCGAGGAGGCTCTGCAAAGCAAGAAATTGAGGCAAGCCATGGATGAGGAGATAAAGTCAATAGAGAAGAATGATACGTGGGAATTGACATCTCTACCAAAAGGGCAAAAGGCTATTGGAGTCAAGTGGGTATACAAAACAAAGAAGAATGCCAAAGGAGAAGTGGAGAAGTACAAGGCAAGACTTGTGGCCAAAGGTTACAAGCAGAAACATAGCATAGACTATGAAGAGGTATTTGCTCCTGTTGCTCGCTTAGAAACTATAAGAATGATAATAGCTATTGCTGCTCAGTTTAAATGGAAAATCCATCAAATGGATGTAAAGTCCGCTTTTCTAAATGGATTTCTTGAAGAAGAAGTTTATTTGGAGCAACCAGAAGGGTATGCTGTCAAAGGACAGGAAGGTAAAGTGCTAAAACTGAAAAAGGCCTTATATGGTCTAAAGCAAGCACCACGTGCTTGGAATACAAGAATTGATAAGTATTTTCAAGAAAATGGTTTCACAAAATGTCCAAGTGAATATGCACTTTACGTGAAAATTTCAAGTGGAAATATATTGGTTGTTTGCTTGTACGTGGATGATCTCATATTCACAGGAAACTCCCAAAGCATGATCGATGAATTCAAGAGATCTATGGCACGAGAGTTTGAAATGACGGATATTGGGCTCATGTCTTATTACCTTGGCATAGAGGTGAAGCAATCAGAAGAAGGAATTTTCATATGCCAAGAAGGATATGCAAAAGAGATATTGAAAAGGTTTGGCATGGAGAAGTGCAAACCAATTGCCACCCCCATCGCATATGGTGCAAAGCACACTAAGTACGATGAAGGAGAAGCGGTCGATCCAACTCTATTCAAGAGTCTTGTCGGAAGCTTACGCTACTTGACATGTACAAGACCTGACAACTATTCTTCGTGGGATTAATCAGTCGGTTCATGGAAGCACCTACTACATCTCACTTAAAGACCGCCAAGAGGATCCTTCGATATATAAAAGGTACATTGGATTTCGGATTGTTTTACTCATCGTGTGAAGACTTCAAGCTTGTAGGCTATAGCGACAGTGATTGGGCTGGAGATTACGATGATAGCAGAAGTACAAGTGGATTTTTATTCTACCTTGGTGACACTGCTTTCACTTGGTCATCAAAGAAGCAACCTATAGTTACTTTATCCACTTGTGAAGCAGAGTACGTTGCTGCAACATCATGTGTTTGCCACGCGATATGGCTCAGAAATGTGTTGGAGGAGCTACACATGAAGCAAAGAGATGCGACAGAGATATATGTGGATAATAAGTCGGCAATTGACTTGGCTAAAAATCCAGTCTATCATGATCGAAGTAAGCATATCAACACTCGTTATCATTATATTCGAGAATGCATTACAAGGAAGGATGTTCGAGTGATACATACAAGATCTGAAGACCAAGTAGCCGACATCTTCACCAAGCCATTAAAGGAGAAAGTTTTTTCAAGAATAAGGATGATGCTTGGAGTCGGTAAATCAAGTTTAAAGGGGGGGTGTTGGATCATAAACTTGATTTGATCCAATAATGTTGGGCTAACATATGAGACTTATCTAAGCCCAACATCAAATTAAATTATTCAAGCCCAAGTCCAATATCTAGAAATATCTATGTTAGAGTTATGTAGAAGGTTCATGTAAAATATCTAAAGGAAATATCTAGATATGTATAGTAAATATCTAGTAGAAAAATCTAGATATCCATTGAAATATCTAATGTGTAGAATGTTCCATGGAGTAGTATAAATAGGTGATGTACTCCTCATTTTGTAATGAAGTCTTAAGCAAAGCAATTCAATACTTGGTAAAATACAAGTGTTCATCTCTTCCAATTTTCACTACAATCATCTTTCCCTTAAAAACCTCTTCATCAAAGTAAGCCTAAAAGGCCTCATTTTCTAACATATATTCCCTGGAAATCGAAGTACAATTTATAATGTAAAATTCTAGAATACTAACTACCATGATCTCCTTAGTGGAGCACTACTTTCATGCATGCATTGACTAAACTAACTAATGGCAGTATGCCTTCTTGAATCCCTAATTAATTGGAAACGTGTGACAATAAAAATAACAAACAAAGGACTAATTCAAACTTCCACTGGTACTCGATCAATCAAGCAAGCGGGCTGGCATTTTGGCATTTCTTTTGGGCCTTACGGCTTGGGCTTGGCCCACTTCATTTACTTCTTGTGTTGGGTTGTTGACATGGGCTGTTGATGTATCAATGCCTCCCGAAGAAACAAGGTCGTGAAAATGGTGCGGAACTGTGGACCAAAAAGTTGGGAATGAGGTACGAAATTCCGTTGCGTTTTCCCAAGTCGCTTATGCTGGATCAGTGGTCTGCCAATGGACTAGTAGTTGTAACGTGGCGGTAGTGGTATCGGTGCGGTGGTAGTGGTGGTCTAGGATGGTTTGTGGTTGGAGTATGGGAAGGTTATCATGTGTGTTTGAGGGTAAGGGGGTGGTGTTTGGAACGGGATCACCGTGACAATCGCGAAGTAAGGATACGTGGAATACCGGGTGGATACGACTGTCGGTTGGAAGGTTGATGCGGTAAGCGACGGCCCCGATACGATCGGTAATTTGGAATGGCCCGAAGTATCGGCGGCTGAGTTTATGGGATGCTCGATTTGCAACGGATCCTTGACGGTAAATGCGGAGTTTGACGTATACCCAGTCACCAACCTGAAATGTTATGTCTAATCGATGGCGGTTTGCTTGGGTGGTCATTCGGTTGCGAGCTTTAAGCATGCGGGTTTTTAACTGTGATAGTATTTCGGTGTGGGTGGCAAGGGTGTCGTTGATGGATGGTATAGTGGATGATCCGTGGAGGTAAGAAGGTGTGGTGGGGGGTTCACGGCCATAGAGTGCCTTGAAGGGTGACATGCCAATCGAACTATGGTGAGATGTGTTGTACCAGAATTCCGCTAGATAAAGATACTTGTACCAAGACTTAGGTTCATCACTGACAAAGCACCGTAAATAATTTTCTAGACAACGGTTGACCACCTCGGATTGTCCGTCAGTTTGCTGGTGGTAGTCACTTGAATGTCGTAATGTTGTTCCGAGCTGCTTAAAAGTTCCTGCCAAAAACGACTTAAAAATAATGGGTCACGGTTAGAAATAATTGTTTTTGGTAGCCCATGAAGACGATAAATTGAGTGTAAAAAATTAGTGGCAAGTGTGACGGCGGTATAATTCGGTGGAAGGCCAATGAAATGAGCACTTTTAGAGAGGCGATCCACGATAACCCAAATGGTGGTTTTAGGTGGGTAATTGGGTGATGAAGTCCATGGTGATGTCCTCCCAAACGTGTGTTGGTGTCGGTAGGGGTTGTAAGAGGCCGTATGGTTTGTGAGTGGTATTTTTGACTTGTTGACAAGTGGAGCATTCTCGAATGTAGTTAGCGACTGTAGCATGCATTTGGTGCCATGAAAATGAGGCTTTGAGACGGCGAAGAGTAGGCTAAACACCGGAGTGGCCCCCAAGAAGTGATGTGTGGTGTTAATGAGGGTAGTGTTGGGTGGAATCACTAACCTTCCGTGATGGTAAACGAGCCCATCATGTACCATGTAATCTGTTTTGGGTGCGGTGGCTAAATCGAGAAGGAATTGAATGCCCTCGGGTTTGGTGGAATAAAAATTGCGAACCTCCTCGAGCCAAGATAAAATTGGTGACGAGATGGCCAAGTAGGCTGGGTCGTCAATCCGGCTTAAAACAGCGGCGACTTTATTTTCGCGGCCCGGATTATAAAGGATCTCGAAGTCATTACCCAAGAGTTTGGTGGCCCACTTGTGTTGGTCAGGGGTTTGTATGACTTGTGACAATAAGTGGCGTAGGCTATGTTGGTCGGTATAGATTTTGAAGTGTCTACCGAGCAAATATTGACGCCACTTGCAGACCGCTTCGGTAATAGCATATAATTCTCGTGTGTATGCCGATGAGACTTGCATACGCGGGCCCATTTTTTTTTGCTGAAAAAGGCGATAGGGTGGTCCGCTTGAGAGAGGACGGCTCCCACGCCGGTACCCGATGCGTCGGTGGTGACATCAAAGGGTATGGTGAAATCGGGTAAAGCTAATATAGGTAGTGATTGTTGGAATATGCTTCACGCGTATAACATATAGTTATATGGCTAGTAGTTTGTGAGCCTAAAGGGTCACACACTTAAACACTTAACACCATAAGATATATAATGTAATTAGGGTAATTACATTATATATTAATATAAGCTACATGCTTGTATATATTAGAGTTTAATATTAATTGTTAATATTGAAACTTAATTGTAAGCAAATAGAAGAAACAAAGACAAGGGACTAGAGTGAAAATAATCAATGGTTTATGGAAATCATTAATGGGAATTATGGCACCATAATGGTCCATAAACTCCCTCTTTTGTCCTCTCTTTGACCGTCCAAGAAAACACACACAAAAGATGTTTTTTGGATCTTCTTCTTTGCAAGCACAAGGACTAGCATCCTCCTTTGGTGTTCAAGAAGAGTGTTGTGTGGGTCAATCTTTAGAGGTATTCTCCTTTAGAATACTTGGTTTCGGTCACCATCTTCATCCATCCGAATCATAAAGAGCAAAGGCTTCAAGGGTATGAAATGTTCCTCCACTCTCTTTGATTTATTTATTAGTTTAATTGTATGATTAATATCAAGATCCGTTTATGGTGATTTGATCTTTTCCACTGCGTTTGTTAAATGTTTTAACCGAAAATCACCTATAGTGGTATCACGAGTCATTATATTAATCATATAATTAGCTAGATTTTGTGAAAAGTGGCAAAAATCAATCTTTTTTGATGTAAAAAACCATCCGATCGGACAAGAAGAAAAAAAAACCGTAGAGTTTTTGATTTAAAATTTCGGTTTTTGAATTAAAAGTGGGTTAAAACTTGTATTTTTGGAACCCAATTGCCATTTATTACAAAATCACATCAAAAAATTAATCTAGTTTATTGAATTTTTTTGATTATTTGGCTTGGAATTACTTGTTTAATTTTGTTTTTTGATATGACAAAACATGTATTTTTGCCATATCCCAAGCCAAAGCCTTGTCAATTGTTGCTTGTTTGTGCAAACCGATGAAAGCCTAGACCTTTGTGAATGAATGTGTTGATTGTTTGGTTGTTTTGGTTGATTTGGGAAAAGCCGTGTTTTTTGCTTAAATTGTTGTAATTTTATTTCAATTTTTTCTTTTATTTTGGTGCCATGTTTTGGGGCAAATTTCATTGTAAAAGTAATTAGAATAGTTGTATTTTATTTCTTTGTATGTTGTAATTTGTTGACCAAAGATGGAGAGAAAATGAGGACAAAACAACAATTTTCGGCATCTCCTGCGCAGCTGCACGAAAACAGACTTTCCCGGCGATTGGCTATTCCGTTGGATCTGAAACCACCGCCAAAAGTTCCGCAACTCAGAGACCTACAACTTTACAGAAGGTGGGGAAGACCACCGAAGACTCCTTTAGTGGCTTTTCGGGCCTTTAAGTCAGTCTGAATTTTCTGGCAGAATGTATTTTTTCACAATTGTTGGTTTCTACTTGCCCATGAATGTCATGAGGGCAAGTGGGAGCCCATTGGGTTTATGTAGGCCCGTTTGGGTTCATGTTGGCCCGTCCCTAGTTTGACCCTTCGGTCCGTCGTGATGACTCACGTGACCGAACCTAGGATTTCATCGGTCGAGGTTTGCACAATTTTTGTTGCATGTTTTATTCTTTGTTTGTGGTTGTTTTCTTTTCTATTAGATACAAGTAGTAAAACAAATAAAAAAAATGGTTTTTAGACACAAACATTAAAACATCCAAACTCTTAATCATCGATGATTACTAGTTAATCATTGATGATTAACCTTTAATCTAAAATTGTTTTGAGATTAAACTAAAGTTTAAATACAATTTGAAACTTAACCATTAATAATCGCTAAATGTTTTTACCGTTTATTAAACGACTTATGAAGTGGTATGAATGAAGTACATGATTCATTCATATCTTAATAAAATTTTATCAATTAAAATTTAAATATACCTAAAATTTAAGTCACGCCGTCCAATCGGTTGATAATCACTTGCTTCTATTTTTGAATTCACGTGAGACGTGGTTTGAATTTAGATCCGAGGTCATTATTCTCTACGGTGAGACCTAGATCTATTTTGACATGATTTCACATTGGATGACTTAATCAAGTTAACGGTGAGACCTTGACTTGAGGCGAAGATGCGACAAACATGCCACTTGACCCTAGATGCTTGTTCACTAGGTGCCATGAAGTCCCATACCTCTAAGAGTTGCACTTGTAATGCAATTGTTGATCGTCACCTACCTATTGGATCTATCATCTCTAGCAGATCAACTGATGCGATGATAGAAGCTCAATGGGATCTTAGCTTTTAATTAAAATTAATTGGGTAGTTAATTGATTAAAAGAAATTATTATTGAAAATACTATTTTTTGAACTTTGTGTGTTATACATATAACAACAACAAATCAAAACCTAAGTATCTCCACTTTAAAATCAGTTCTTGAAAGCTGAAACTGACTAATATCAACTTTGTCGACTGATATCGAACTCTAAGGATTGTCCTTAGAGATGGGAACAAGTTGATACACCTATAAGAGGCCTTACCTGAGGCACCTCCTGCAAATGCTTCTGCTGCTGTTCGTCAAGCCTTTACCGAAACGTTTTAACGAACACCAAGAAGTCGCTACTCCTATGCTTGTGAGCATGAACCCCGAGATCCGAAAGAACTTCGAGGAACTCACAGCATATGACACGATAAGCGAGTTAAAAAAATGATATTTCAACAACAAGCAGAACATGAACTGTTCAAAACAGTTAAAGCATTCCACGCTTACAAGCAGGCTAGGCCAATCAAATAGCACTTATATCTTGAATATAAAATGTTATATTGATCAAATGGAACGTCTTGGTTACCCATTGCCACAAGTCTTGGAATGAGCTTGATTCGTACCTCACTATCCAAGGACTATGACCAGTTTGAAAAGAGTTTTAAAAATACATAGCATGGGGAAGACAATTGGTGTATTACATGCTATGGTAAAACTGGTTGAGCAAAGGTTACCCAATTCTTTTCTAGAAATCAGGGAAGGTAAACCGCAAGCACAAGGCAAGAGTCTAGGTAAGGGTAAGCTAGTTTACTTTTCCAAACCTACGATTCCCCCACATGCTAAAAAGGAGCACCCTACAAAAGATATCTCTTGCCATCATTAGGATAAAACCGGCCATTGAAGGAGGAACTGTCCTGCCTACTTGGCAGAGTTGATGAAGGACAAATGTGTTCTGGCTAGCACATTAGGTATCTTCATTATAGAACTCTATATTTTTACTAATAAATCTTGAGTGTATGACACTAGTTGTGGAACTCACATTTACACAAATGTGCAGGATTAAAAGTAAAGTATAAAGCTAAAATAATGGAAGCTATGATCTAATCCTTCCTAATGCGTTAATTATTGTTTTGAACAATTGTTAATTATGCATTGTTTAGCTTTATCGTTTGTTGAATAATGATTTATTCAAACTATTATGGATTATGATATTTGTTTTATGAAAAATAACATATTTTATAACTATTCCTTGTAATAGTATGTTTGAAATTGATATGCATGATCCAGATTCAAATGATAGTTCTATATAGAAATGTAGCACTCAAGAATCCAAAACGGTTTGGATTCCATTTACCTAGAGCATTGTCATCTTTTCCACAAAAACAAGAAACGCATTTTGACACTACCACACGAAGGGCTTCTTAACAAATGATTATGAATCATTTAAATGCCTCTCTTGTATATTATGGAAAGATAACAAGAAAGCTTTTCTCCCATGTTGGCGAAAGAGCTAAAAATCTACTTGGACTCATACATACTGATGTATGTGGCCCTTTTAGAACTAAGACTAGGGAAGGAGTTACCTACTTTATCACTTCCACTGATGATTTCAGTAGTTATGGTTATGTTTACTTGATTAAACATAAACATAAAATCTTTGAAACGTTCAAACCTTTCTAAAGTGATGTAGAAAATCAACTCGGCAAGACAACAAAGGATTTCCGTCCTAATCGAGGAGGAAAGTACATGAGCCAAGAGTTTCAGGATCATCCAACCCAACGTGAGATTGTCTCACAATTATCTCCTCCATACACTCCACAAGATCATGGTGTGTCTGAAAGGAGATATTGGACCCTGCTTGACATGGTTCGATCTATGATGAGTCCTAATACTCTTCCTCTATCCTTTTGAGGGTCATGCACTGAAGTGTGCTGCTCGAATACTTAATAATGGTTCCAACCAAGAGGTTAAAAAGACACCATATGTGATATGGCTTGGGAAAGTCCCTAATTTGTCTTACTTGAAGATCTGGGGTTGTGAGGATCTCGTGGAACGAGACATGCCGAACAAACTTGAGCCCATATCTATCAACTGTATCTTCATTACTATTTTACTACCCACCTGAGAACAAATTGTTGTTTATCGGTATGCTGAGTTTCTTGAGAAAAGTCTCAATTCACAAAGCAAGTGGGAGCACTATAGACTTTGACAAGATTCAAAGCGAAGATGCACAACCTTCTGGTAACACTAGCAAACATCATTATGAGGCTGTACATATAGATGTTGGACCACATAATGATGTTGTTCCCATTCGTAGGTCCGCAAGGACACCTCATGCACCTGAACGATATAGATTTATGTCGATGCTGAGGGGCAAAGTTTCGAGGATCATAATGAACCCCCGAACTGTCAAGTTGCATTATCGAATTTTGAATTCGAAAAATGACTTGAAGCTATGAATGCGAAAATGAAATCCATAAGAGACAATAAAGTTTTGAACTCAGTTGGTCTTTCTCAAAACAGTAAGACTGTTGACATGGATGAAAATATACACACCTATAAAGCTCTTGTAGTAGCAAAAGGTTACACTCAATTCTACGAGATTGACAATGATGAAACCTTCTCGCTTGTTACTAAAGACGTTAGGATTCTTATAGCCAAAGTAGTGTACTATGACTATAAGATTTGGTTAATGATGAAATAAAATGTTTGTTTCACCTAAAATCCAAACTGAGCATGTGTATATACGAAAGCTAGTGGGAGCATTGTCATTTCTCAAATCATACATGTTGATGACATGTCACTCATGTGAAACAATATACCATGGCTACAAGATGAAAATCCTGGCTTGGAAATGTTTTAACATGAAGGATTGTAGAAATACGACACACATACTTGAAGTTAAGAATCTATTGGAATAGATCAAAGCGGTTGATTGGTTTAAGTCAAAGTGCTTACATTGACAAAATTCTAAAATGGTTTAGAATGAATGCTCCCAAATGAGGAAGTCCTCGTATACAACACAATGTAAACTTGAGTGAGACTCAAGGACCTTCCATACCTGATATGGTGAAGCGAATGAATGTAATCCCCTATGAGTCGGCTATTCCATTCATCATGTATGTTGTAAGAAGCACTAGTCCAAACGTAACGTCCTTAAGGGATCTTACTAGAAAATACCAACAGAATCCACGAGAGAGTCACTGGATCACTGTTAAGAACACAAAGTATTTTTGAAATACTGGATATATGTTCCTTGGTTATGGTGGAGATACCAAACTGAAGCTAAGTATACTTGCTATACTTATGCTAGTTTTGAAATAGGTCGTGATGACGCTAGAACCTATTTACGAAGGTTCACTACATTCGAATGATTAATCGAGATATGTGAAATTCGTACTCTTAAAGTTCAAACAGATAACTAACTAGCTGACACTTTATCGAACTCAATGTCTTGTTCCAAACATATTGAATATGAATGGAACTTTGGACTTCGACAAGCTATTAGTTTCATGTAAATCTGTTTTAGTATTTGGATAATGGAACATTGAGCAGTATTTATTGGAATAAATTGATATATTTGATATGATCGTTTTTATATGAATATCTACTGTGTTCTATATTTGCATGTTTATATCCATGAATATTTACTGTGTTTTATATTCTAAATTGTCCATTGTCATAATTAATAATATGGGAATATTATTAAGACAAATCTGAGGGCATTGATGACATTATCTTAGTATGACTAAGGATGATGAAATCAAACTCACATGTTGTTCATAATGATGCACAATTGGACTGACCCAACCTATGAGAAATCACTTCATGGATTTATGTCACAAGTGAATCTCACAAAGGCTTTGTCACTTATCCTTTGACTTGAGATGCAAGTTGGTTTGTGTATGCAGAGGGGCAACCTTTGATATGGTTAAACGCTGACCTGAATAAGGCTGCTATAACAACCATTATCGGGTTTGTCATTAAGCATATGACAGACACGTGCAGTCAATAAAGAATTTGTTCCTCCACGCATGTGGATTAGATACTACTGGGCCCCTCGATGATTTGAATAGATGTATGTGTGGCCACACCCAAAAGGTAATCAAGATGAATCTTGATTGGTTTTGGTAATCTACTTCAATGTATAGATCGAGAAACAGAATCGTTGAAATTTTAGATTGACATTAATCCTTGTCTAAAATTCAACATAGTATCAGTAACAAAAGGATAACTGCTCGAAAAACTTTGAACAAAGATTTTATGAAACTCCTCATGTACTTCTAGGGGCATTGGCGGGTTGCTAGACTCTAACCTTTGCTTGTATAACTACTTGATGTTATCACGTGCACAAGTGGGAGCTGTTGGAATATGCTTCACGCGTATAACATATAGTTATATGGCTAGTAGTTTGTGAGCCTAAAGGGTCACACACTTAAACACTTAACACCATAAGATATATAATGTAATTAGGGTAATTACATTATATATTAATATAAGCTACATGCTTGTATATATTAGAGTTTAATATTAATTGTTAATATTGAAACTTAATTGTAAGCAAATAGAAGAAACAAAGACAAGGGACTAGAGTGAAAATAATCAATGGTTTATGGAAATCATTAATGGGAATTATGGCACCATAATGGTCCATAAACTCCCTCTTTTGTCCTCTCTTTGACCGTCCAAGAAAACACACACAAAAGGTGTTTTTTGGATCTTCTTCTTTGCAAGCACAAGGACTAGCATCCTCCTTTGGTGTTCAAGAAGAGTGTTGTGTGGATCAATCTTTAGAGGTATTCTCCTTTAGAATACTTGGTTTCGGTCACCATCTTCATCCATCCGAATCATAAAGAGCAAAGGCTTCAAGGGTATGCAATGTTCCTCCACTCTCTTTGATTTATTTATTAGTTTAATTGTATGATTAATATCAAGATCCGTTTATGGTGATTTGATCTTTTCCGCTGCGTTTGTTAAATGTTTTAACCGAAAATCACCTATAGTGATGTCATGACTGTTTTGAGCTCAAGGAAGGCAGTGGTGGCTTGGGTGGTCCAATGGAAATTTTTCTTTTGGAGTAGGTCAGTGAGAGGTGAAGCAATTGTGGCGTAAATTTTTACAAAACGACGGTAGTGGCCGGTGAGACCGAGAAGACCGCGGAGTTTGGTAACTGTTGTGGGCTGTGGCCAATGTAAGATGGATAGTATTTTGTCATTATCAACCGAGACACCGGCGCCCGATATCATATGACCCAAATACTGTACTTGGGTTTCAACAAAGATGCAGTTTGATTGTTTGGCATAGTAACACTGGGCGGTTAAGATTTCAAAAACGGATCGGAGGTGGGTAAGATGTTGGTCACGAGTAGGGCTATAGATCAAAATATCATCTAAAAATACCAACACATACCGACGCAATTGTTTGCGGAAGAGATCGTTCATGGCGGATTGGAAGGTGGATGGGGCGTTGGAGAGACCGAATGGCATGACAAGAAACTCGTAATGACCATCGATTGTGCGGAATGCGGTTTTTTCCGTATCGGTTTGGGCAACGCGGATTTGGTGATAGCCAGACCGAAGGTCGATCTTTGAGAAGAAACGAGAACCATGGAGCTCGTCTAATAATTCGTCTACCGTCGGGATAGGAAAACGGTCGCGGACCGTTACCGCATTGAGTGCCCGATAATCAATACAAAATCGCCACGAACCATGTTTTTTGCGAACTAAGAGAACCGGGGAAGAAAACGGGCTCGTGCTAGGTTTGATAATACCGTCTTTAAGCATTTCGGTGATGAGATCCGTCATAATGCCCTTTTGGAAGTGGGGATAGCGATATGGTCGAACGTTGACGGGTGCGACATTTGGTAACAAATTGATGTGGTGATCGTGGGTTCGTAGTGGAGGTAGACCGATGGTTTCTCAAAGAGGTGTTGAAATTGGGTTAAGAGAGCAATAATATCGGGGTCGTGAGGGGTGGGGGTGGTGGTGGTGGGTTCGGGAATGGGGTCACAGATGATGGTGAAGTAAGAGGCAATGGCTTGTTTTTGGACTAAGTGTTGAATGGTACTTGTAGAAGCAGTGGTGATGGCGGGTTCGCCTTTAAGATTAACGAGGGTACCTTGATGATGGAAACTGAGGGTGGGGCCGGAAAAATCGGCAGTGATGGGGCCAAGGGTACTCAGCCATGCCATTCCCAGTACCACGTCGGCACCGGCAATCGGTAAAATGAAGGCTGTAATTTGGAACGGTGTGTTGTTGAGGTGAATCGTGGTGGGCGAGCATTGGCCGGTGCATTGTAGGAATTGACCGTTGCCGACCATAACCGAAAACGTAGGTTGAGAATCAGTGGCAAGGTGGAGGAAGGAAACGATTCGAGGTTGGATGATATCGTGTGTGCTGCCCGAGTCAACGAGAACGGTGACCGGGTGACCATTGATGATGCCGGTAACGCGGAGGGATCGTGGGGATGTTGTGCCATGGATGGCGGCTGGTGATAATGCAAGGAATTGTGTGGAAGAGGAAGCGTGATTCGTATCTGTTGGGCCAAGAGATTGGGCCGGACTGGGTGGGGTGTTTTGGATGTGTGGGTTGGGCTGTGGAGATAACTATATTGGGCCAAGGTTTGTTGGATTTGTGTCTGGTGGGCTAAAGTAATATTGTGGCGATGGATCAGAATAGGGTATGTTTTCTTCAAGCATGTGGAATTCACTAGGAAGGGGTTCATCGAGTTCGAGCGGGAGAAATTGAGAGGGATTGCAGCGATGACCGAGGTGATATTTTTCCGGGCAACGAAAACACAACCCTTGACTGCGGCGTGTTTGAACCTCGGTCGGTGTGAGGCGGCGGCTGGGGAGACCGATTTGTGGCCGTTGGGGTGTGGGAAGAATGGCTGATGTCGGGTTGGAAGAAGGAGGAGTGTTGGCGGTTGGATTGGAGTAGTTGGAGCGGAAAGGGGCGGAGGGACCAGAACGTTTGCTAGAGGTCAATTTATCCTCGATAAGCTTCGCGAGACCATAGGTGTGGTGAAGGGTGGCGGGACGGTAAATAGCGATTTCTTGTTGAATGTCGAGGCGTAACCCCGAGATAAAACAGTTCAACATGGCTGCCGGAGAGAGGTCTTCAACACATATGCGGCCACTGTACTCGTTTGTTTGAGCTTGAAAAGTGTGGCTTGATGATTGGTGAAGGTTGAAGGGCCAAAACGTAATTCGAGGGAACGAGTAAACGTTTGCCAGTCGCCTAAGAGGTTGTTGTTATGCATGTACTTGTACCAACTGAGAGCTTCACTTTGAAAGTGAAAGGAAGCAAGGGCGACTCGTTGATCCGGTGGAATATTATAGAAGGTGAAGTACTGATCGGCTTGAAAGAGCCAATCCAAGGGTTGTGTACCATCGAATGTGGGCAGAAGAATTTTGGGGGATTTGTGGGTGTGAGGAGGAGGTGGCGGTGGGGTGTTTTTGGGTGTAGGATTGGAGGTACCAACGGTTTTGATGGAGGAGATAAGGTTTGTGTTTTGTTCGTAGTGGGTGGCTAACTGTTTGGAGATAAGATCGAGTTGAGATTGGGATGTGTTTTGTGCGGCAAGGACAAGTTCGGAGGTGTTGTTAAGTCGGTTGAGGGAGTCGACCATGGCAGCCAAGGTCTCCTCAAGGGATGGGGTTTCTTTACGAGGAGGCATGGAAACGAATCAATGAAAGCACCAATGATACAGCTGAGTTTGAGCTAGCTACACTCCAAGAATGAGTTGAGAAAGATAGAATGCTTTGGGGCAAATTTTCTGAATATATTCCCTGGAAATCGAAGTACAATTTATGATGCAAAATTCTAGAATCCTAACTACCATGATCTCCTTAGTGGAGCACTACTTCCATGCATGCATTGACTAAACTAACTAATGGCAGTATGCCTTTTTGAATCCCTAATTAATTGGAAACATGTGACAATAAAAATAACAAACAAAAGACTAATTCAGACTTCCACCGGTACTCGATCAATCAAGCAAGCGGGCTGGCATTTTGGCATTTCTTTTGGGCCTTACGGCTTGGGCTTGGCCCACTTCGTTTACTTCTTGTGTTGGGTTGTTGACATGGGCTGTTGATGTATCAGTATATTTGAATTTTTAGTTATGCATATTATATTTCTAGTTATACAACCCTAAATGAAATTAATTGCCAAAACAGGTATGAATTAAATTAAAAAAAACAAAGTCTCGTTTTCAAACTGCACTTGAGGTTCCTTTTATAGGTAAGTTAGTTTTACATATTTCAATAGTCCCATTGTTGACTTTCAGGTCAAAGTCAAACCTAAACGAATTAATATTTGCAATTACAAGTCCCTAAAGTAGAAGCTCCAACAATGGTGATCATTGGTGAGGAAGATTATATTAGCCACTAAATAGCATAAAAATAGCATAAAAAGGAAATACAAAACTAACATCACATACTATATATCTATTGGCAGCTTATTCTTTGACACAAATTCAGAAAAACTAAAGCTCCTTAAAATATACTAGATAGACTCTTACAATTCATTTAGGTTTTATAACTGTTTTCATCGATTTGAAATTAACGGCCTAGACCAAAATGCGTCATCAACAACCAAACTATGGTAATGAGCTCACCGCCATTACTCACTTGTGCGGCTAGAACGTTGGCTCGCGAATGACTAGCAGCATAACACAACAACTCAACCCATACTTTACTTATAATCGACCATTTATTCAACTTATTACTACTATCTCTATCTTCATCAACTCTTTTGCCAAAATGCAACCATCAAATAGCAACGACATGTTCTTGTCACCTTTTTGTGTCGCTACCTTCAGAATCTCCATACATGTTCCTCCATTCTTGAAAAACCTTTTGGCCTCAGCACAAGTGTCTGAAAACCGTATTTGTACCATACCCGCTACTACTGGCGGCATCATACTTGGTTGCAAGATAACAAGGTACAACATGTAATCCGATAACAATTTCGCGATTTCCCTTGTTGCGGTTGGCGTAATTGGGACCCTTGAGCTTAAGGTCGTTATTGTAGCATAGCTCGGTGGCAATGTGCCATATAATGAGACTTTGATCATAGTCAAAATCAAGAACATAATTTAGTAAACTACTCCAACCTTGTTCAACATGAAGCACCGAGCGTATCTCATTTGCGGTTTCTGAGTCATCCGCAAGTTCTGATTTTGACTTAAGCTCCTCGAATATGAAGTTTCTCAGTTTCGGGGTTTCGAATTCACGTAAAATATGCTATCGAGAAAATCGCGAACCTCCAACTTATCGAAAACGCGGAAATCGGGACGTGGGTGCAAGCAGAAATCGATAATGTTATAAGTCATAATGGTTTCAGACCACCTTGGACCGGGGGCAACAACTTTTGTGCCCCCGGACAATAGTCTGAGAAGTGCCGTTTTGAATTTTGTCATTATAGATTTGTCAAGATCAGCATCGGGTGATTCCCGAAGGGAAATGATGGTCCAGTTGGAAAAGAAAAGCATGATTAAAGCGGTCATATGCAAAACCAATGAACCAAAGACTAAACCATATGTAAAAGTAACATCAGCATCCGTAATATTCGATTTGTTTTTGAAAATGAATAATACGATTACGGAACAAACCGTTGCAAGCGAGAAAAAGCGGTTAATAGCTCCGATTCTACCACACGCAATCGGAAGTTTGGTGAAGAGAACATCGTAGATGAAATTTAACTCGACTTCAACCACACTAAAAGCATCTTTTGGTGTTCGATTCAAGAAGAAATCCCGACTTTCATTTTGTTCCCTTCGACTGAAAATCACATCAACAACGAGCCCTTTAAACTTTTTAAAAAAATTGTATCCATATTGCACCATTTCGAGTTCTGTCAATTGCCCCTTTTTAGCCTTGATTGCTGATTCTCTATTTGGCTCCATAACCATTTCATTAACCTTGAATGTCTTGGCACTCGCAAGATAAAGCGAACGTGTTCTCTCAGCGCTTTTTAGTATTCCTGGTGACCATAAACCAAACCGTTAACCGAAATAACCGTCCCAAAACAACCAAAGCAAAACAAAAACCAATGGTTATAACTTTAACATTAGCTAATTACCTGTAATAACATTTCCTCTGTGAAATGTTACTATTCATCTGCAATACAAGAATAATTTTTTTTATATAACGCTATTAATATTAGTTTATAAATATGATATATATCTTTGCAAACCCGTCCGAATTACGGACACATGCTCCTTGTTATTTAGTAATAAGAAAATGTCCATTTTATTACTTTTGTCCACATTATTTAGTAATTATTAAATTGGGGTCAAACTAAAACATTTGGAAAAAAAAAGTTGAATAAATGATATTTGTTTTAGCCAACCCGGAACATTGGTTAGGAACGGAATTAACTGACTAACTGAATCGTTTTATAATGTTAATGGAATAACCGAAACATAACGGTTATCAATAACCAAATGTTTCGGTTTTGGGCCATAACTGACACAAGGTCACCCATACCTGTCATGAACATCAACATTGTGAGAATCCATAGTCGATTATGTGGTAATGATAGAACAAACGCAAAAACCGTGGCTATGCATTGAATCACAAGAGAAAAAAGATGTTTGTGCCACAACTCGTTATCTCCCAATGCATAAGCTGTAATAGTGTCTGGACCACCAAGGTGACCCAACAAAAATGGTGCCCAAAAGGCAAGAAGATCTTCATTTTCTTGGCTATTAAAAATAAGCCCAATGGCAAAGATGGGTGCCAAACCGGCTAACAAATCGGCTAACAAATAGGCAGACCATAAGGGCACGATTAACCATTTGCTTTTTGTTCGTTTTCGCAAAGGAGCAACGAATATTAGAAATGTTTGTAGTGAAAGACTAAGGATGATGAAGCTTTTCCAAAGCTCTTTCCATTTCGGGGGTATCGGAATTTCCACCATCATTCAAAAGTAATCTGCACAAAGTTGAAAGAAAATAAGTGTATAAATAAAATATTAACATAATTTTTAATTAAAAAGTTCAAATCTTTACATAAAAGTTACAAACTTCCTTGTGTCATTATACAAGAGGTGGCAAGCATTCAAAAAAACTCTCGGATATATAAAGATATGCTGATTGGACTAATCCTAATCAGCTTTTACCCGTTTGAAATTCAGTTATCACCATAAACCTAATTCCCCTAAATATCTGGCCACACAACCAATCCTGTCAAATAATAGGGATAGCCGTTCTTCTTGGTTATTACGATAAATTTTATTAACGCAGTTCTTCTTTATTCCTGCAAACACATGGCGGTTCTTCACTTCATTCACGCGGGTATTATTTACTACTGGTTTAATTGATTTCTTCTTTTTCGATTTTACAAACATATTTGATGATATATTCTACATGAATGAGTTACTAGAAATCAATTTCTTCTACGATTCGAAACCAATGTTTGCTTCCAATCGCCGTTTATCTGAATTTCATCACCGTTTTCTGTGGCAAAATTTGTCTCCTCCCTTTATTTTTGATTTTTATGGCAAAATCCGTGAACACATCAATTGCATCTCCGGTCAAATCCTAAACCTAATATGCGAGTTTTATGGCGACCAAATTTGTTTATCATATCTTCACCTTCTCACTCGAACCCTAATCATGATCTGACTACCTATAGTGATATATGCATATTACTTTGTGAAAAACCCAATGTCAATTTGTGAATTTTAAGGAAACTTGAAGAATAAGATAAGAATATCGTACGGTGCTCCAACACTAAAATTATTCAACCTCAATTGCTTATTTTTATTTTGCATACAAAGAGGAGCGGTTGACCGAGACAAATTACAGGTTTGAATTGTGTGTTGTAGGTTTGGTCAATTTGGTTGCATTTTTGCTGATCTGCAGACAACTCAGATTGATTAATATTCTCTGCAGGTTTTCATTTACATAAAGAAAAGTAGGAACATCATATGCGGTTTTTAAATTTCCTGAAATGTTTCAAAATGGAAATTAGTACTTGTATTTTTAATTTTAAAGGGACAATGTTAGTTGGTGAGTACAGAAATATTATTGAGATGTTGAATTATAAGAAATAATTATTCACGGTGTTATTACATTGCAATAATTTGATCTTTGAGTGTTTGATATATTCAGGAGGTTTTTGCATCAATGATTGCAGATGATGGTTTTCAAAAGGTGGAGTGTGAAAAGGGAAGTTTTACAGGAATGGTTTTCAGGAAGTTTTCAAATTGAGTCAGCTGGTGATGGTTTTTTGCATCAATGATTGCACCAGTGAGTTTTGTTTAATTTGTAATACTACCAAATTTGGATGTTTGTAACTTTGTAGTATGTCTTACCAACACGTTTTGTTCAATTTGTGATACCTTATCTCAGTTAGTGCTGCACATACAAGTATATTTAGGTAAAAAAATAGTATACGTCTTTTCTTCTGTTTCCATTTTTAGTATACAATAATTATGATTTCATCTTCTATTTTTGGTAACTTGTGACTTATTTGTAGTATTGGGTTGTGTATATAGGCGGATTCGATACTGCTCATTCTGCAGATATGTGTGAAATCAGAGAAATGAAAGAAGCGGTTCTATTTTGATTTTCATCTTTCATCTTTAGTGGACAAGAATAATTAAAATTATTATTTGAAAATTTATTTTATGGACCTTTTTATATGTTTACTCAGATATCGAATATGAAACTATTTTTAGACACAAATGAGGCTGAGTTAGAACAATTAAGAAGTGGGAATAATCCTATAAACACTTTGAAGCCAGAAGAAAATAAGCTCCCCGAGGTTAGTCAAAACGGGTAATTCTTTGGTTTGGTTTGAATCAGGCTGGGTCGCATTGGCCCGAATTGACTTTTTTAAGTTTTCATATTTTTTTATAAATAATTAGTGTGAGTTATAAATAATTCTTTGGTTTGGTTTGAATCAAGTTGTTAATTTTGTATGGAAATATGTGGGCACGAACCCCTATGAATGTGCAGAAAGAATTATCCAGGTTGTGCACTCTGACCTTTTGTTGACTTTTTTAATGTAGAAAACATAATTGTTAAACACTTTTAGAGATTGATGAATTGAAAAGATGGAATCTACGAGTGTGATTTCGAAATATGATACTGAAATCATATTCCAGATCGTTGAATTTATAGGTTTTTTGTGTTTCTTTTTAGGTTTAATATTTTGATTTGGGTTTCACAAGATTCATCAGGGTGTTTACATATAATAAGTTGTTTTGTATATAATTCGTGGTTTTTGCAGAATTTGAGATTCATTAGGCTGGTTTAACTAACTTGCCTAAGCTTTTGCTTTTTTGGTACATTATTTAGACAAAAAAGGTTTCTAAATGTTACCAAAATATGTAGGCCAAGTGTGATTGACGGGTTAAAACATTTCAATTTTTCATCAAAATTTGTATATGAACATCCATCTACTCAAATACATAGAGACAACCACATATAAGGGTCTTTGAAACGATTGGAGGCAAATTTTCCCTTTTGTACGTCATTCTTTCTCATATCCTTTGCTTTTTGTTTATTACAATTAATGACCTAGCCTAAGTTATTGACAAAATTGAGTGAAATGAAAATGTTAATAAACATTTTTTTTAAGGATTACTTGCTATCAATGTTCGTTGTAGGGAAAAGGGGCATGATATATACAAAAAGAACGGGTTTTTATTGAGCAAGTGCGGGCGTAAGAGCAATCTCACGTCAACGGGTCACTTCCAATCATAGGTTTAATGGATGAAACTTTAATACCACGTATGAAGTTGAGCCCTTCTGACAAGAGACTACCATTGAAGATAATAGACGTCAATTTCCATTGTCAGTTTGTTTTGCCATGACAATAAATAAAAGCTGTCAGTTTATTTTGCCATGACAATAAATAAAAGTCAAATGGTGGGGATTTTCTTACCCAAACTTGTCTTCACTCATGGTCAGCTATACGTTGCGGTATCTAGGGTCAAAAATCATAAAAGATTAAAGATAGTGATATACGACAAAGATAGAAAGGTTACGAACAACACCTTGATAGTGATATACGACAAAAATAGTTGCTTGTCGATAATTTGTTATAATTTATGTTCTTTCGGTATGTTTTGTTTTAGTCAAGTTTTGTAAACATTGCAATATTATAGTGGATTGACTTTCGGCTTCATCAGCACGTGATTTTTTCCCGATTTGTGTTTCCACGTAAATCACTGTGCATTTTTAAATTTATTGTTATTATATATATTTAATTGTGTGATTGATTATATAATATTAATAGGAAATTTGGTCTAGACGCCTGTGATTCATCACGGGTTATCATCTAATTATTACAAATAGGAACAACTTTGATAAAGCATTTGACTGCCTGAAAAGTGGCTTTCAACACATTTGACCCATTTACTTCTCAACTAAATCCTTGAGATCAAAACATTGATCCTGAGAGAGAGAAAAACATATCTACATCGATCCATCTATAGTAAATGGGTCGAATTGTTGTTATTTATAAAACTAGATTAGAAGTAATTTTAGAAAGTTGAATTAGGATAAAAATATAAGCCACACTGAAAAATATAATCATTTTTCTGCAAGCAATTCAATGCATGTTGTTAAGAATTAGTATTTTTCTAATACATTTAGGCTTTCAGGAATAAGCTGTTAGTCTTTTCATAGAAAGCACTATCAAATCAATGCAGCCCATACTAAAAAAAAAAGAATTGTATCAATTAAAAAACCCCCATAAAACTCAATAAGCAGTTCGTGAAATCATTTAAATAATCAATAATTAGATGGAGATAATATTATAAAATTAATTAGCTGTGATTAACTGATTATAACTTGCTCAATATCAGATCTGCCTCTTACAAATTAATTGTGATTCTAACTTGCTAAAAGTCAGATCATGAAATAAAAGCAGGCGGTGGTCATGAATGTTTCTCCTTTGCAGTTTTAATCATGGTTACAAACTATATAAAATAGGAATCCTTCTTAACGTTTAAGTTTTTTTTTTTTTTTTTCATTCGAGCATTTCTTCAAACAGTTAGTGTGCATCAACTATTTAGTGAAACTCACATGTAAATTTCCAGAATCAAATCACGAAATCAAATCTATGATGGCAATATTGCATAACATAATAAATTGTTACACAATCAATCATCTGCATACCTAATTCTAGAAGAAAAACAATTAAGAAGACAATTATATCGCTCCTAACATGATTGAAATAAGCATGTTAATTCAATTTTTATAAGGTTCTATCAGATTTCAAAGAATCAGAAAAAGATAATAAGAAAGCATAAAGAAATTAAAGATACCTAACGCTTAAGTTGAATCTGATTGGGTGCAATGTGTGAGGGCGGCAATGGTGGTGTGGGAGATGAATTTGTGTTAACATATTTATGTTGCGAAATTCGAAAGAGGCAAAACATCATCCTCGAAAAAGTAATAAAATCAACAACGCGTAAAGAAGAGATAGAGAATGAAAGGTCTTCTGAAAGTAGAAATGGTGAAGCGTGTAGGAGTTGTCTATTACCATTTACGGCTTACAAACAATAAATCAAAAAGAAGAATCAATTTGCCTGAAGATAGAAATATGTAAAGCTTCACGTAGCTGAAATCGGGCCGGAGTCCTCGCCGGCAGTGATTTTCCGGCACCAGAAGATTGCCGTTGCAAACGCTGGTTTTAGACCCATCGAACTCGATTTCAGAGGATACGGACTATCCGATTTCCCTGTTTAATTCTAGGGTATTTCTTTGTGGGCTGAATTGGGAGGTGGGCTTAGGATTTGGATTAGATATCCAGTTTTACAATACTTTTGATTAAAGAGTAAATTACAGTTTTTGTCCATGTGGTTTGCCCGATTCTGCGTTTTTGTCCCTATACTTTTTTTTCTTTTTTTTTGTCCCTGAGGTATGCAAAATTCCGTTTTTTTGTCCTTCCGTCCACCTGCCGTCTCTTTTTGGCCGTTAAAGCCCTCACGTGCTGAAAAAGTGAAAATCATGAGGAAGAAGGGGAATAACCAAAATCATACCCAAAATCCTAATTGGGTTTTCATATGAAACAGCCAGATGCTCAAAGCTCTTTATATAAAACTTTAATTTTTCTCTATCTAACTCATATCTCTCACTGGTAGAAGAAAAAAAAAACCACATCTTTCTCTTCTTTCTCCATCTTCATCTTCTCTAATAATCCAATCTTCTTAAAATCATCATCAGACAAACAAACCCACCAAATCAAACCCAAACTCAAAACAAAAACCAACAAAGTCAAAACTTCGTCGTCTCTCTAGCCTAACCACCGTCATCATCTTCCTCCTCTGCCATCATATCCGCTGTAATTTACCCTACCCACTTTTTCTCCTGCAACTTGCTTCTCCTTCCCGACGGTACCCGATGCATCAATGGTCTCTTTCCTTTTCCGTAACGTTTCATTTTACCCAAACAAACCCGCCTTAATTGACTCCGGCGAAACATCTGCTTGTTTTTCATATAAAGATTTGATTTTGATATCTGGGTCAGTTTCGGAATTGCCTAGATTTTCGATAAGAGGTGATGATACTGCAGCTATATTGTATGAATCCTTCGTGAATCACCCTGCGATTTCTAATGAATCCTTCGTCAACAATCCCCAAATCTGAGATCTAGGTTTTCTGTCAATCGATATTTTTTTTAGGGTTTTGTGTGAATCGATTAAAGGTGGAAACGAGCAAAGGAGACTGTGGTGAGACAGATCCGGCGGCACCATTACCACCGCCGGAGGAGTTGACCGGAGCATTGTTCTTGAAGAAAGTTACTAAGTAAAATAATTGATTCCAAATGATCTGATTTTGTTTTGAATATCTTTTTGTGTGTTATTGGTGTTCTAAGAATTTCAATTGCTTAAGAACTGATGCTGCTGCGTAATGATGAAGAAGGTGAGAGGAGAGAGGGGTACAACTTTTGAAAGCATATAGTACAAGTAGATTGAGTAAAAAGACGAAAATACCCTCACATGTTTGGCATGTGCGGTAAGTTAACGGCAGAAAATGGACGGAAGGACAAAAAAACGGAATTTTGCATACCTTAGGGACAAAAAAAAGAAAAAAAAAAGCACAGGGACAAAAACGCAGAATCGGGCAAACCACAGGGACAAAAACTGTAATTTACTCTTGATTAAAATATAAGGTTAGGTTGGAGAGAGAAAGATAGTTAGTGGATATTTATGGTGGAGTTTTAGTAATGATAGTTTTTTAATTGTGTGAAGCCCATCAAATATGGGAAAATGAAGTTTTGTGTGGGACAAAATTTAGAGTGAAATGAGAAGTTTTTTGTGGGACGGAGGGAGTAATAGGCTATGGGTATTATTTGTTTTTACAATTCAAACCATATAATATTTCTTTTGAGCCCATAAGTTTACTACCTCATTTTAAGTATACATAATTATTATTCAATAGGTTCACATTTACCAAATCATAAATCATTTTACTGGCTATAATTATGGGCTATATTTATTTAAATTTTGAAGTAAAACAAAATTGAATTAATAATATTATTTTATAAGCTTATTTGTCTCTTTCGGGTTTTAAAAACAAAAAATTACTACGCCTTTTTTTGCAAGTTCAAAAACTGTAGAAAAAAAATCCATTATTTTTATGGTGTTTAACGGTAAGTCTATAAAAATTTTGTTAGGTTAATATTAATTAATCATCAATGTATTCATGAAAGGTTCATACTACAGCATGATTTTGCAATATGCTAAATTTAGAAGAAAAGCTAGAAAACTAACAAAATTGAGTTCAAGATATCGTGGACTTTGGTGGTGGGATTTATTCCCCATAGGTGGAAGGTTTGAGGGAAGGTATATTGCCCCTTGTGGATGTCACTGTCTATGCTCGAACCACTAACTTACTAACTTGCCGTTCAAAAAAAAATAATTAAAAATTGTAAAAAAATAAAAGAAATAATTATAATGATGCATGCTAATTTCCATTCGCATTGTCAGATAACAGAGTTTGATTATATTCTGATGAAGATCCTGAGTGTCGGCGTTTTTGTTGATATAATCAGTGGTTATTCATTGTGAAATTTTCGTCCATATAAATATTAGTTATTGCTAGACTTTGTAAGGTTACATTGGTAGAAATTTCAATGGAGTACATATTTTCTTCATGTGAAGTAGATTGTTGTATATTTGATGTAGTACAATTATGATCGGGAGGTGGGCTTAGGATTTGGATTATATGCCGTCGTGCTATATATGACAAACTTGACAAACTATTACAGGGGGGTTTCTAAAATTGTATTATGAAAACAAGGTAAGTCAGGACCAGTAAGTAAAAGTAAACAACGATACTCGGTTTATATAAATTATTTGGCGTACATGCTAACTCTATATATAAATCAACTAGCTTAAGACCCGTGATAAATCACAGATGATTTATAAATTTTTTTTATAATATTTTACTTCTTTAAAATAATTCATTGAAATTTGGAACTTTGCATCTAATTGATAAACAATTATTATATAAATACATCTTAACTCAAACATACAAACCATAGTAAAAAAGTTGTAGGGAGCATGTGTTGAGACAACTTTAATATTGAGGGGGAATATTAAATGGCAATATTTGTTGATGGTACATTTGTAAATTTTACATTTCTTAAATGGTCCTCCTTTTAAAACATTTGTAAATTTTACAATTGTTAAAGGATCCTCCTGGTCTACAATATTTTTGACACCCTATATTCAAAGAATTGATTATGGTTAATAGGGATACGTGTTTTTACCCTTTAACTATGTTCATTTACATTTACAAAACCATTCTCTCTCATACTCTCTCTCACACAATCTTTCACACATATACATATTAAATACATTCGATTTAATCATCTTCCTCCTACATCCTCAACAAGCTTATGCCAACAATGGCGGTGGTTTTTTACAGCGGTGGAAGTGTTGTGCGGTGAGTGGTCGTGAACCATCTCCGTCTTACGAGGATGGTGTTTTACAGTGCACCAGTGAGTATGTTGTCTTCGAATCTACCTTCTTCGTACTCAGTTTCTTCTACTCCTATTGTAATGGTAGTTGTAGGTGTGATTGGTGATGTCGGTACAAGTAGATAGAAGAAAATGGAATGTAGAGATAGAAGATAAGGGAGAAGAGAGTGGGGAGAGAGAGTGTGTGTATTGGGTGGTGAGTGGATAATTAATACTTTTATAATTAATTAATAATTGATCTGTTAAAATAGATATATGGCCTGTTTTAATAGTTAATCATTTCTTAAATTGGTTGATAAAAAATGAAAATTTTGTCCCACCAATGATTACCACGATCTTTTCGTATTGACCGGTCTTTTTTTTGAATCGTGTTATCCAAAAATACGTTGACCTGGTATTAAACACCAACTTAACATTATTATTACTAGCCTAAAACCCGTGATAAATCACGGGTGACTTATAAACATGTCATAATATTCTACTTTTTTAGGAATATTTTATTCATTGAAAATTTTATACATTTAAAATAATTTCATAATTAAAACAAATATATATTCAAACATTATTGGAATAAAGCCACTATATCAAACTTGTCAAATGCAGGCTAAAAACCTTCCATTGAAGATGCTCTTAGTTAGAGCATCTCCAATGGTTAACCTCTCAATAGCTTATTGTTTTTGTCATATCATCTTTCCATTAACCAAAAATCTTTTCATAAAAACTCTCTCCAATAGTTAACATTTTCAAAAGTTTTTCTTACTGATATTACTAATTTATCTTTATCTATCCTCAATGTTTTATAAATGCCCCTCATATGTATAATTTGACAATTTTTATAACATTTCATAAAACTTAACATTTTTTAAAATATCTCATATAAAATAATAATATTTGACATTAATATTAAAATAAATAAAAAATTGCATGGGAAATATTGAAAAACATGACTCTAAAACTATATAGAGGGACGTTCAACATGTAAATTTATAAAATTACAAGGACTAAAGGAATCAAACATGTAACACCTCAATTTTTAATACAAAATATTTCCGTAAAATCCTTTTAAAAACATTAGAGTAATTGTCCCAAAAATATGGATTTACAAAATCTTTGGCATAAAATAAAATTCAATAATTGGTGTTACAAAATTATATCATAACCAAAGTCAAACGTAAATCCACCTTGCTAACTCTAAATAACTCGTGCGCCTTCACTAGCAAACACACCTAATCCTGAGCTCCTGAACCTGAGTACATAGCATTACAAACAAACATAGTACGTAAGACAAAATTGTCTCGTGAGATACATGGGTTTTAGACCCGACATTAACATATAAATAATCACATTAATTAGGCATACACACACACACACACACACACACACACACACACATATATATATATATATATATATATATATATATATATATATATATATATATATATATATATATATATATATATATATATATATATATAAAACTAATCCATTCTATGATGCATCCCATACGTGCATACATCTTCCACATCACTCATTTTCACTATTTCCTTTCCTACCAAATCATATACCTTATACCTTCTCGTTTTAACAACAGGCGGTCATCACTGACATCACATGCTTTCTATAGACCACTACACATATAGCATACATGTCACACATTCCCGGTTCACATACAACCGGTTTCTAATACCACTAACCGTTTCATTTATTTTATTTTTGTTGTACTTATCCAATTCACCTTCCCATTACATCCATCTTCTAACCTTCCCGTTACTAATGTGGTAATCATTAAACTTTCTAGCAGTTCATAACTCTCTGGTTTTCCCGGTCACCTTGATTCGATCAACCATTTAATTCGACATTTTTTTAACGATTGTGAGATAATCGATATCCTACATGTTCGGTCCTTCATACATCTCGAGCTTAGGGGGAAACCTATTCCGAATCGCGATACTACGTCACACCCGTGACGTATCCAATCACCAATTTCCATAATTGTGATTTCTGACACCCCGTCATTTCCATACCTTCCCTAAAAGTTTAACATACTTTTTACCCTTTATATCAACTTATGATCGACTGATCACGATTATCAATTGTTCCCAGATGTTACACGTTACACTCAAGCATATTGTTATTCCATTATCTATCTCGATTCTTGCACCATAATAACGTCATACCTTAAAATTTCCTTCACGTCCCCTTCCATCCGAGCACGACTTTCTCACCATAAAATAACACTTTCACATTCTATCAACCTTACCTAGGAAACTTTTACTACTTTCATATTACGTCTTTGATACTCCATGACACCGTAGTTTTTCCTTTTTTTTTTTTTTTACCAATAATAGTATATTAATCATTTTTTCAACATCATTTTATACTTTCATGAAGGATTCCCATCGATACTCCCTTCCACATAATTTAATTTCTCCTTTCTCAGTACCGGTCATTAATTCAGAACTTTTATCCACTATATAGGCCATAGAAGTTCACTCTAATAACTACTTTCACAACAAATGCTCATCTAACAACTATAATGACCCAATTCATTAGATATCATCTCGTGCGACTCATCAACAAGTAATTTGAGAGTTGTATAACGTAAGATTTAGAAACATAGTACCTGAAGCGATATCGTGGCTTCCTCTAGCCTCGCCGTGAGCAGTTGATATCAGCACACCGGTTCCTCTCTTCGGGCATGCACCACTAAAATGCCCCTTCTCGTGACACGTGTAGCACTCCACTTCTTTGATATTATTCACCCCGCAGTCTTTTGCCCTGTGCCCAACTCTGCCGCATGTGAAGCATAAAGTTGTACCCGACTTGCATACCCCCTTGTGGCCCTTACCGCAATTATGACACTTTCCGCCACCAACTTTATTGGTCAAAGTCGGTGTGAACCTTCCCTTCTTTGATTGCTCCAAACTATCTTCGATTCTCCTCTTTTCTCCACCTCTTGGTAGCTCTTGAACCACCCACTGATCCACTTTCTTGGTGTACACATCCACCGACTCATCTCCTTTTCTGAAAATCATAGCTTCTTCTTGCACTTTCTCTAAGCTCCTCTTAGGGCAAAATTTCTCCTTCAAACGGCTCGTGAATTCATCCCATGACATCTTGTATATCGCCTTCTTGCCTAAGACTTCGTACATCATAATCCACCACAAGTGTGCTTCATCTTTCAACATTCTGGAAGCATAAGTCGTCATATCTTCCCTTTTACAATTGCTATTCCCTAAAGCTTGCTCAGTTTCTTGAATCCACCGGGCGGTGACTTTTGGCTCAAAACTTCCCGAATACACTTTGGGCTCACATTCCAAAAATGCCTCGAACGTACATCCGTCTCTCTTATCAAGGCTCATATCATTTTCCCTTGCAGTCGAGAATTTCTCCAACTGGGCCTTGCTACCCGAATACTTACTCTTTACACCTGAATTGGAATTACCTTCCAATTCCTTGATCATCCGGTCATCAATAATCCGGTTCACGTCCTCTTTTACCTCCTCCCTCATTCGGTCGAACATATCACTGACCACTTCCAAAGTTATCGGCGTGTAGTTAGCATAAATTTCCGGATCCTCTCCCGAGTTAAGTGGAGTCCGCCCACTCTTCATGTTCACCATTTTGCTATAAAAAGATGACAACTAATTCACAATCAATTATCCATTCAATAGTCCCATAGGACTCTCAAACTTGAATATGACCACATAAGGCAATCCTTCCTAGGGTTTGACCCTAAGACAACTTAGCCCTATAGCTCTCAAGGTCAACCTAGTTATCTAACGGAAATATATCATTCTACTTCTACAACTTAAGCCTAGGGTGGTTAACCCAACCTAATTCGCTTAAGCTATAGCTCTGATACCAAGTTGTAACACCTCAATTTTTAATACAAAATATTTCCGTAAAATCCTTTTAAAAACATTAGAGTAATTGTCCCAAAAATATGGATTTACAAAATATTTGGCATAAAACAAAATTCAATAATTGGTGTTACAAAATTATATCATAACCAAAGTCAAACGTAAATCCACCTTGCTAACTCTACATAACCCGTGCGCCTTCACTAGCAAACGCACCTAATCCTTAGCTCCTGAACCTGAGTACATAGCATTACAAACAAACATAGTACGTAAGACAAAATTGTCTCGTGAGATACATGGGTTTTAGACCCGACATTAACATATAAATAATCACATTAATTAGGAATACACACACACACACACACACACACACACACACACACACACACATATATATATATATATATATATATATATATATATATATATATATATATATATATATATATATATATATATATATATATATATATATATAGGGTGCGATTCAGCGCAGAACCATTTTTCGCGGCAGAACTACAGAACCGACTAACAGCCAATCAGAAAGCACCATTTAATAATTAATTTGTTTTTTTTCTAATAAAACGTGAAGGGTAATACAGTCAATTAGCACATCAGTTATATATGGAAATAGAATCAAGCTGCGCTGGAATCCTCAAAACATGGGGAGTCGGTTTCTTAATCATTATCACGTTCATTATTTCGGAATCCTAAACCCTATTATGCCGTTCGCACTCTACAGATTTCCATGAACCCTAAACATCGACAAAACTGAGTAATCAATATAGAAAAAAGATGAATAACGAGCAATCAATACCAAACAACACACCAGACTACATGTACGAAGACACCAATGAGCAACGAACTCCAGAAATTCCAACAGAATACGGTGGGGAGCCTCCTGGTAAGTTTTAAAAATAGATGTTTGAATAAACGAATTAAGTAATCATTAAGTGTATAAACGTTGTATATCTTATGACGAAGGAATAAACATACGATGTTTGTTTGCTATGATAAGTGTGTGTTATGACACTAGGCGTTGAATGAAATTATAAAGAGTTGTTTGTGTATACATTGATTGATTGTGATAGTTACTGATATGTTACGTTATTACGTATGAGTAGAAAAAGGTAATGAACATTGGATGTTTTCAAAATAAATCAATGATTATAGTATTCAATGATTATCTTATTAGGGTGAACATTGAATGTTTTCAAAATAAATCAATGATTATAGTATTCAACGATTATCTTATTAGGGTGAATATTGTCACATACACTGCATGTATGATTGAATTAAAAAATTATTTTATGAATAATTATCAAATAACAAACAATGTTGTAACATACACTGCATGTATGATCGAATTTCAGTTCGGCAATTTATTTATTTGATTTTTTGTTTGATATCAGAAACAGATATTGATACAAGTATTTTAGAGCTGCTGCCAACACCAGAAGGTACTAAATATTGGATACCAGATGTCGCGGAAGACGATATACCAAAAGTTGGAAGCATCCATGAAAATTTTGATAAATGTTATGAGATGTACAAAGCGTACTCACAATTGGCCCGATTTAACATAAGAAAAGATGGCGTTAAAAGGTATAAGGGTGAGATAACGCACAGGTATATTGTTTGCAGCCGTGGGGGTAAGTTACGGACAAAAGTGGAAAAGAACACACTTAACGAATCTTTAGATAAGCAGTCAACAGTTGACGGGAAAATAAAAAAAAAACGGAAAACTACTTCAAAAGTCACTGGTTGCCCCGCGAAAATAGGATTTACCGCAGTGAGGGGTACACAAGCGTTTACAGTATCACTATTTATTGAAAACCACAACCATGCATTAATGAATAAACGAAACATGGACTTGTGTGCGGCACGTAGAGAGTTAAAATATTCTGAGTTTAAATTTATGCATCAGGCGGCTTTGGCAAATTTGAGTGCCACAAAAGCGCATAGATTGAAAGTAGCTTTAATGGGTGGGTATGATGGCGTACGTGGAACTCCAATAGATTGGAGGAATTTTAGGAGAGGGGTAAACATGTTCATTGGAGATAGAGACGCTCAAATGATAGTTGATAAAATGACGAAAAGGCAAGAACATGTACCCGGATTCTCATTTGAGTACCATCTTCGTAATTCGGAACTCATTAGTATGTATTGGGCTGATGAGACCATGAAAGCTAACTATGACATATTTGGTGACGTTGTATCATTCGATGCAACCTTCCAGACGAACAAGTATGGTAGCACAAAATTTTTTATTACTATTTAATATGTATTAAAAGTACTAATGTGTTTGTAATATTGTTAGGTATGATTTTGTTTTCGTCCCATTCACTGGGATCGACAACAACAAGAAATGTGTTACGTTTGGAGCAGCTCTTCTATCTGATGAAACTGTGGAATCCTACTCGTGGATGCTGGAAGCTTTTAAGAAGGTTCATGTTAAACAGCCACCATTGGTTGTAACAGACCAAGATCCGGCATTAAGGATAGCCATTGTTGATAAGTTTCCTGAATCCCGGCACAGGTTATGTATGTGGCATATTACACAAAAACTTCCGGGAAAGGTAACATTAAATGTTTTTCAGTTAATAGCAAGAAATTAAGTCTAACATTAAGTGCAGTTAAATAGTATTTAATATTTTTTAAACAGGTGCTTGGTTATTTACCCGTTAACACTGAATTCAGGAGAGATTTTCACAAGCTAATTTGGAATGTCTATATAGAGCCAGAAGTGTTTGAGGAACGGTGGGCTGAATTGATGGGAAAATACGACCTATGTAATCACAAATGGTTGTCTGATATGTATACACTAAGAGATCGTTGGATACCGGCGTATTTTAAAGAATATCCGATGTGCGGTTTAATGAAAACAACGTCTCAGTCAGAAAGTTCAAACAAGTTTTTTCAGATGTTCCAAGATAGTGGAAACACATTTGTTCACTTCATGCTATATTTTGAACAAGCTATGGAATTGCAAAGATACAACCAGCGTACAACCGAAAACAAGGATGATGGTACATCGTTGTCAAAGCGTACTGATTTGCCTCTTGAAAGGCACGCGAGCGAGGTGTACACACAAGCGGTGTTACGAGATGTTCAAAATGAAATATATAAAGGTCTTTATTCGTGTTCTCAGGTTCTAACAGGTGATGACGGTGACATCCAATGGTCCATGATTGAACAGCGAGAAAAGTCATTAAAAGTTGTTGTAACAACAAAGGTACGTGTTATAAGATTTTAATTTGCTTATTTAACATTAATATTTAGATTTACTTGGTCACATACGTACAAACTTATCCGTGCGAAAAGCTAACATTTAGAAAATTACAGGTTGAATATAATACACAAAATGGAACACTTTCTTGTTCGTGCGGCCATTTTATCCGTCATGGTTATTTGTGCCGCCATATATTCTGTGTTCTAAAGAGAAATTGCGTAGACAGAATTCCAGAGCGTTACATAAAAAATCGTTGGACGAAGAATGCACTACCTGCACACCTACTAGAGAACAGGTACCGATATGGACCCTGTTTGGCAGAAACAGATAAAATGGCTGTTGAGCTTCATTCATTGGTTGATGACTGTATTAATATGTCGCGTAACAATGTTCCAAAGATAAAAGAGTATATTAATTATTGGAAAAACATGAAAAAGGAACTTGAAGGAGACCCAAACGCATCAAATTTGGTTGAAACAGAGGAGCAACTGATCGCGGAGATGTATGAGGTCGAAGAGCCTGAAAATTTAAATATCAAACTGCACAAAAAATCAAGGAATAAGGGGTCAAAAAGGATTAAGAGTGCAGTTGAGTTAGCAACTTCTGGTAATAAACTAAAAACGACCCGCAAACTTCCCTTCAAAAAGCGTCAGTGTAGTATATGTCAAGAATACGGACATAACCGACGAGGTCATGCAGCGTGGTTGAAGAAACAAACGAAAAAGACATTAGTTGATGAAGATGAAGATGAAGATGGTTACGAGAATGAAGACGAATATGATGAAGAAGAAGATGATGATAATGTCAATGAAGAAGAAGATGGAAATCACAACGAGTATGAGTCGGATGAGTTATATAGTTCTGATTAATTTCAATTATGACTTGTTTGGGAATTTTTTTTTATTTTAGACTAGTTTGTTAGTTTTATGGTTGTCGGTTGGATCTTTTTTTGTTTAAAATAATGTTTTGACTTTCTGTTGAATTTTATATGTTATAATTGACGTTTTATTTTGACTGCATGTGATGTTGGGGATCCTTGAGAAATATACAACCAAAATAAGACAGTAAACATATGATGTTGTGTGTTTCACCAGTTATGGGATAATAAATTGTACTAATATAAGATTAAACATATCAACTAACATTAAAGTGTACTCATTAATTTGACATTAACATATTAATGAGATGTTAATGTCTTAATATATTTCAGTGTAGGAACATCAAATGTTTTATTGAATTCTAAAAAACGCGCAAAACGTCTATCTTCTAACATAGTAGTAAATCACTTGTATCATATAACAACTCAATCTGCAAAACTATACATTTTCGGCGATGACGAATAACATTATTATATGAACATCAATTGTATCATATAACAACTCAATCTGCAAAACTATTGAAAACATACATTGTTGTACTGATTGTAACCTAACAAAACATCTATGTTTCAAAAGGGCATAAAATCACATAAAAACATCCATTGTTCCAAAAGAACATAAACTACCACGAGACATTGAAAGATAAAAAAGTAAAACAAAGCAGTTCAAAATATAAAACCCCCCAAAACTAAGCAAAGACACGAAATGTCATTAACATCTAAAACCAACTTAACTTCTTCTATCTTGTAGACTTATCCATCATGCTTTTCATTTCCTTCCTCAATGTGTTGGCCTCAGAAATAAGAATACGACACAAATACTTTTGCTTCAATAGTTCCAACTGATTTTCAAACTTTTCCTTATCACCGTCTAGACCACATGCAAACCTCCTTAAATCTTGCCCGAAATAGACCTCCATGAGACGCATAATAACTAAACCATTTATACCATGTTTGTATCGGACAGATTGCCAAGGAAATTCAGCAACTTGCAGTTGGGCCATGTTTTCTATAGTGTTTCCTATCTGACATCCGATGCTTAACAGGTATCTTCCAAATAGACTTTTCTGTTTATAATAAAAAATAATAATACTAAGCAAAAATATGAGTTAAGAGTGAAAAAAAAAAATATTGTTTAATCAGAGAAAATTACCATAAGGAGAGCAACATTGGTTGTTTTATGCTGCCAACCGCGTCGTTTTATTATTTTTCCTATTGGGTGTGCATTTTTCTTTCCATCGAACAAGACAACCGCACCAGATCTCATGTCAAACGAAAGCAAGAAAATTTGACCGTGGTTGTTCACCGGTAAAAACACCTATCATTGATAATAATAATTAATATACAAAAAACAATTTAAAAAATAATAAATGGCAAACTTACCAAATCAACGTTGGAAACCTGCATTTTATCATTGGTATGCTTGCCAACATTATCCATATGTATCTTGAAATACTTTGTCTGATGATATTCAGGTAGCATATTAATGTCGTTACCTTGTTGTGCCTATATATAACAAACAAAGGATGTTAGATATAAGTATTGTTAACAGACATTGTGGTGACTATAAATTAGTAAAGAAAAAAAAAAGTTCTGTACCATTTCAAAGACAGGCAAAAACAGTCTACTTGCTGATTCTGGGCTCCTAGAGTCTTCCATTGTATTCAACACAATAGACCATGTATTTACAAGGTTGCTACGAATATCATCGTCCACCAGAAATTCAATATCAGTATCAGTTGATATGTGTCCATTAGAAGCCATAAACAACACAAAACTGAAAAAGGTATCCAATAAGACATTAAATGTAACATAAAGGTTAGCATCTATAGAAAACTTAATATGAAAATTAAAATGAACTTCATTAACGACTTACTTGGGATCTGTAATTTCACCTACAAAACGAACAACCCTATTTTCTTCAGCTGTAATTCCTCGGTCGACGTCAACCAAACGTTGATTATAGGGAGACCGTAATGCACATGATTTAGTAGGGACCCTCCGACCTCGAAACGTAACAGTCCCATCCACCGCAAATCTTGGTGACACAATCTGTACCGGGACCGGTGTTGTTATATTCTCGTTATCGTTTCCATAATGCGACACATTAACACCTTCGGTCACGACATCAACTGTATCTGTTAAAACTTGCTTTCCCTTTTCTTTGTGAGTCTCAACGTGTTCACCGAACGGCACATTCTCTTGGGTAAGGCCTAAACTAAAGCTAGGACCAGTTTCACCCAATGGCACCATCTCTTGAGTAAGGCCGAGACTAAAACTAGGACCAGATTCAATTGTTAGCCTTTTCTTCTCGGAACTTATTCTATCAATCTCATCAAAACTTTGAATAATTTTGAGCTGTGTTGCGGGGCCACCCATACCATCATCACTATCATCAAATGTTGACATGTCGATATCGTCCCACTCAATATCATCTGTTGTGTTATTTTTTTCAAAGGATGAACCAGTTGGTATAGCAGACTGCATCACATGTTGGTCTCTTTCATGAGTTTTCAAATTTTCAACAGTTGGTATACTGGTTGACAGTCCAAAACCAGTTGTTACATTGTGAATCGGAGGGTCACGTACACGATTTAAACTGCCACCGACATTCTGAATTGGAGTTGTTACATTCTGAATCTGATTAGTTACATTCTGCATCACATGTTTGTCTGACGACTCACCTACACGATTAACACTTCCACCGGCGGTCTGATTTCCGGCGTCCTCACGGCGTAAATATGCATCAGCTCTTTCTTTTATACTACCATAGCTGTACTTTAACATATTAACGTACCTATCTAAAAGCACATCGACTTCGGTGTTGTCCGGGAACATATGTTTTGCGAATACAAGGGTTTTGTCAAAGTCAGCGATTCCATTACCCACCGATGTAATGTATGCTTTGAGATTCCATAATCAACCCTACAAAAAATTTAATCTAGTAATATAATGAGGTTTATTATAATTATTAATTAAGTAATTAAACAATAGACAAGGTGTAACCTGTAAATCCTCTGGAATTGAATCTCCTCCGTCTACAACCAGGGTATCATCCACCTCACCTATCCCAAACGCACCATTATTAATCTCTGCAATCTCCCGTATACCCAATAACTCATAAGTCCAAACTGATACCGGAGGTCTCTTAGTTGACACTTTAACAGCTTGACATTTGCACTTATCGACATAACACATCTGTGTAAAAAACATCAATTGTAGTATCAAAAAATCCATTGAGACAGGAACTATCAAATTCAGATTTAATCAATACACAAACCTTACATGCTTAAACAAAAAAACAGTAAATGTATGTTTATAAACATTCAATGTATGACAAATAAACATTCAATGTATAACATGTTAGTAAATGGAAAGTTTTATAATTTAAACAATTTATTAACACTTACCACAAGCAGCGTCAAAGGCCCCCTAAAAAACGAATCTTTCTTGCCCTTCACCCAACCTCTCTTGCAAGTCTTCAAGCATTGAAACAAATAATCGCACCAGTTTATTTCGGTAAAGTCTGTTGTGGATTTCAATAACGACAATACTGATACGTCACATACACCACCTGGTTTTATTGTACCCATAATGTTACAAAACAGTACAATGAAATTAAGTTTGAAATTCGTGTCCGCAACATCTGACCGCCGAATGTTTAATTTAATGTCAGGTGGTTTCACCTCCTTACAACCGGTATATTGGGCTAACCATTCTTGAATCAAACTATCATCTTCATGAACAACCAAATCATTAATGTTCTGCCCCCTGTTTTCTAACCCCATCATTTCAGCAATCAGTCCATGTGTTATCCTAATTGATCCATTGGGCAACTTTATCTCCATTGTTTCTGGATTAAATGAATCTACAACAAAAAGAGCAAGCTTCGTAGGGATGCTATCAACACAAAAATCTATAAATCCAGTGAAGCCCATGACATCTAAACAATACTTCTGACTAGGATTCAAGGTTGACATTACTGAACATAACGTCTTAGGGCTAGATCGAGTGTGAAAGAACTCATTTTTGATTACTGCAGGTATAACATTTTCACCATCTCGGTTAGATGTTTCACCAACCTTACCTTTCCCTTTACGTTTTCGATTAAGTTGATCTTCTTCGTCATCTAAATCTGAACAATAACCTACATTAGCCGACATATAAACGATAATAAATTAAACCAACATACCGTGAACAACAATCGATTTAGGCCTCCGACTTTCATTGTAGTCAACTGGTCTCGCCTTTTTTCGGCCACTTCTCCTAATACCTGCAAATACAAACATAACATTATATTCGAACATCAACAATAATACACAATGAAAACATGTAACATAACCTTAATCCAAACACAAAGTTAATTAAATTATTAAACAGTTACAATCAAAAGTCGGAATTAAAATTTCAATCTGTAAAAAAAAAACAACAAATAAACATAAAACAACATATGATAGACTTTCAATTTTGAAAAAAATGCTAAAGACTTTCAATCTGGAAAAAGAACACCAGTCAAACACATACATTTTCAATATCCATTCCATTTGACCTATTTCACCCGTGTTAAACATACAATGTAAACTTCACTAACATCATAGAATCCTGACCTAATACTGAAATCGAGCTATCAACAACATATGAACACCAATGTCGAGCTATAAACAAACATTTAAAAAAAAAAATTCTTGTTCGAAAAAATCATGACTGATACTGAAATCGGAAGCAAACCCTAACCTAATAATCAACAATCGAGTAATACAAAGTAAAAATAAAGATGTACTACTAACCGGACATCACTTTGAAAGCTTCAATTTCACTTTATGCTCTTCGTCTGACCGTGAATCGTAAAAGCCCTAATTCGCCAAAAAAAACCGATCGATAACGTAACAACGACGTGATTTTAACTTATAATCAACATAAAATCTATAAATTGTAAAGGATTACGCATATCTCATTGCCAAAATACATCAATTTTGAAAAAGGAATATGCGGAAAAGGGGTGTCGTCGTTATCGTTATCACCGAAAAAATATGGCACGAATGGAATGGATATTCAGTTTAAAATATGTGAGGATATGCTTCAAGTGTAAAATTCCGAAAACACCCCTACCTCCACAAAAATATCGGTATTAATATTAAATAATCTTTCAAAATTGGACTCTTAATTATGAACCGCAGATCAAAATCCGAACGGTCCAGATTAAAAGTAATAATAGTTCTGTGGTTCTGCCGTTTAAAAGGGTTCTGCACTGAATCGGACACTATATATATATATATATATATATATATATATATATATATATATATATATATATATATATATATATATATATACTTTAGTTACCTCCGTGGTAACCCTATCTTATTCATATACATCGATCACCTCCTTGGTAATCCTATCACAATCATTTATAGCCTATTCGACCCGTCAAGTTGTTCGGAATGCCTCCAATCCAACAAGACCCCATTTTTGTCCTACTAACCAGAATGCCTCCGATTCAGTAGAACCCCCATTGTCACAGTGTTCAGCCAAAGTGACCTATCTTTATCTTACTAAACAGAATGCCTCCGATTCAGTAAGATCCAACATCTTGTTGGGTGATCGGAATGCCTCCAATCCATCAGTTTAAAGATACCATGATAACCCAGAATGCCTCCGAATCTATCACGTACCTGTCCTATCTCAATCTACCCGTTATAACCACTACATGTGACTATATGTCACATCAATCAATAATGCCGAATGGTCGTCACACAATATATCCATATACTAATCTTAGTTAGTATTCACACAATTAAAATCAACTAGTTCATAATAACAATAAACAACTAGTTTAACATTAGTAATCACAATTTATGAAAATACTTCTTTACCGCTATGTACTCACCTTAGCCAAGCTAACTCCAAATCGTGTTTATCAACACGAATCCTTGCTCTCCAACTTGTGAAATCTCACCAATCCTTAGGTCTTCTTGACCTATTATCAATATCACCATACAATCTAGTTATTATCCATAACTAGACACCATTTAATCATTATAATACCCTAAACCACCAAGTTCCCAAAACTTGGTGGAAATCTCAAAAACCCTAGCTTGATGTTAACTCAACAAATCACAGATCCATCAAGAACACAAGGTTTTCATACAAATCTTGGAGTGTTTTACACTCGCCAAATGCATCTTTTAACAAGATTTCCAACATAGACTCTTCATACCCATGATTTACCCAAAACTCAACCCATAAACTAATTAGAAGATAGAGATACCTTAGATCTTTGACAAGAGTTGAAGATCTCCGAGAATGGTGATGTTCTATGCTCAAGAACACCCAAAATCGTCCTCTCTCTCTCTAGAATCGGCTGCACAAGTGTTGTGGTTGAAAATGAGCAAAACCCTAGCTTTTCCCGTTTTTAACCTGTGTCTGAAGAGTTCGCGCCGCGAACACCGAGTTCGCGCCGCGATCTTCCCGTGTCGTGAACTTCTCGCGAACGTGATCGGGTCGCGAACTCCGATCTCCAAAAACCCCAACTCTCTGCCCGATGTTCGCGATCGGGAACCAATGTTCGCGCCGCGAACTGCCTGTCCCAGACAGGCTGCAGTTTTCGTTGATCATCTCGACCCGGTTTCGTCCATAACTTTCTCATACGTTATCCAAACGACATGAAACCAATTTCCACGTCTTTTAAATGATTTATCCTTATTTATCATATTTTTATATAATTATTTATTTACCAAAAATTCGGGTCGTTACAAAACATTAAAAGTCAATTAAAGGGTTATGGAAGAATAAGTGGTTAGAATAAGCATTTAAAAAATCTGTGTATTCAAATGGTAAAAAAGTCTTCCAAAAGTTTATTGAAATAGTAAAAAGCTTTAGAAAAAGCTACCATTGGAGATGCTCTTAGATGTAAAACCGCGGCGATCGGCGGTCGGCGGTCGGCGGCGGACGGCGGCCGGAGGCGGTGGTCAGAGGTGGCAGTGGCTAAGGGATTTGATCTTGCTCATTTTAATCCAATGGCTAGGATTTGTCCATTGAGACTATATAAAACTCTTGGACTACCTAGAACACAACTCTATAAATATATTACCAATTAAGTGAATACTATTAACTTTTTTTTAAACAGTCATCTTATATAGTTTTTCAAAAATATTATTTTCAATTGTTTTTAGTTTTAACAACATTGATAATTTTACTTTTACCACTCATTATCATATGATACACTCTTCAACTATCTTTTATTTGGTTGTCTAAAATTGATAATTTTACTTAGATTAATTTAGCATATTCATGTATTTTATTAGAATTTAGGATATAGTATGAACATTACTAAACAATTTTTTTGAGTATTATATGAAAATTCTCGCGGGCAACGCGCGGGTAAAACCCACTAGTTTGTAACAACCTCTAAGATAACTAGAACCAAATGTTGAACATAATTATTGTTTTGAGCTGAATATGACAAAATGATAGAGTAGAAGGGACTGTTTTGTAAATTAAGAAATCAAACATGGTAATCAAAATTAAATATGGCGGGGATTGGATTTCTATGAAAAAATGGGCAACTTCCAATTAAAATCTTCCCTAAATTGCAAAAGATTTTTCGTACAAATATTGAAGCAATCGAGAGAAGAACAATATTTGTAGCTGCTTCGTTGAGTTCAATTTCGTAGCCAAATTGAAAGGTGACACTCTGTTTTTCTTGGAATTAATTTAAAAGTGCAAAAATCGCACCCCAGAATAATAAGAACAGGATTAACCATACAGATTAACGCTCGGCTGCTGCTAATTAAAGAAGAAGGATCTACTTGTTGAACTCAATTTTACACCGTCTTCAATTTCCGTATCTTTTTAATTTCCAGGTTATTATTTTTTTTAATTTCCCATTTCGTTACAGTTCATGTTTCATTTGTTTGTTAGAGCATTCAGGTTATTCTATAGAATTATTGTTAAAATTAATCAATTTTCCTATTATATGGACTAGATTTAATGTTATTATGGACGAATTAACTTTATTTATTTAGGATTTTCATTATATTTGTACTAAATAAGTGTGTAATATTACATTCACGTTAGGTGTTTGGTAAATTGCTTAATGAAATGGATTCAATCTTTAGAACATAGAAACCGGTTGCGATAAAACATAGCCTTAATTGTCACATTCAGAAATAAAAAAAAATTACCCGTTTGGCCCGTTTCAGTTATTGTCTTTTTCACCCGCCGCATTTCCGTGTGCAAAATACTAGTATATTTTTAATTGTGTTCTTGTTAAGTTTTAATAGTCCAAAATCCGTCGATTTGAAAACAGTGTTCGGGTCCGAAAATGGGTAAGCTAAGCTTTTAAGGTTTGATTTTTTTTGTCAATTTAATAATTTTAATATTAGTGAACCTTTTTTTTAAAGAACTTTTTTAAAATATCGCATGCATTAGTTATGGTAATAATATTAACTCCTAAATTACCGAATTTTTTCAATACAAAATGTGTAATGTTATTTCTTTTTATCATTTCTTCCTACTATATATCTATCTATATTTTAATCATGACAAGTGTTAAAATTAAAAGATGATATAATGAAATAGAATTAGCAGATTACATGTCAAATTTAAAAGTAAGTACATAATAGTAGGAAGAAAATATAGAAAAAATTATCACTTCTCATAAAAAATTAATGATTATAATTAGCTACGAAAATTAATGAAATTAATTAAAATTATAGAAAAATCAAACGAAATTTCGAATTTGATTTCCATAAAATCCGCTTTCTAATTATAATTCTCTGTTTTTTAATAATAAGTCAATTTATGCAACATTCCATAGTTTAATTTGAATTCTATTGTAAGTTTTGAATTTTCTTGCAATATTCGATATCCGCTTTCCAAAAATCCGATTTTTTGGAAATTATTATTAAAAGAATTTTATGGCCGAGATTGCTAAAATTTTGTGGGAAATTTTGAATCTTTTGAATGTTGCAAAATTACTATAAAATTTTGATTTTATAGTAATTCTATATTTATTTTCATAATATATCTTCTTAATAATTCACGGAACAAACTCCTAAATCACCAACATAAATTTATTCTTTTTGAACACTTTCATATCTTTCTCTGTAGTCATAACATTTTTTGATCTTTATCGATTAGGCAACATCTTAAAGCAGTCGATTCTCTAAAATTAAAGCAGCTTTCAAGCAGGTTTTTAATTTATTATTGCGTAGACATTGTTTATTTGATTATGTTATAAACTCTTTATGTTAACATGATTTTATTTAAACTGTATATAATCTTTTTACATTAACCTGTTTTTGCAGCATCTGTTTATGTTTCAGGCATGAAAATCAATATTGATTTTGCGGGTTAGTGTTTCTGCATCATTTAATGTTAATTTTTCTATAACATTTTTATTTGCAGCTTAATAAATTTTATTATTTTAGTTTTTTTTGTAAATTTTTAACTGCAATAAAAATGAACAGTAACTTTTCTAAGTTAAATTTTGTTTTTGTTTGGTCCGGTATATTTAATACACTGTGAACTATGATACAAACTCATCTCATATTAGAACTCACACCTAGACTTATAGCCACCATTTGGTTCATACGATGTGGGGCCGTAATTATTATTAGTTTCGTACAAAAATTTCAGTTCGAAGGATATTATAAATTTGATTTGTTCATACAAATTTAATTTGGATAATTCTTTTTAATTATTATTTTCCTAGTACAAAGATACATTTCCATCTCTTAGTTCTCTAACTTCTTTTTTTTTTTTAATTTATAATTTTGATTATAGTCCAACAGATATCTCTTTCTTGCGTGATATGAAGAGGGATTGGGTCAAGCATCTTAGTCAAGGCAGCAGCTTTGGAGCTTTTCAATCTACAAAACTTCAACAAAATGATGATGTTAAAGCCATGTTCTTGCTTCATTCTCCTAGTAATTTTCTTTATCTAATAAATTGTGTTTAAAAACCCTTATATTTTTATAAATAAACATATCATTTTCCTCCCGTTTCTTATATTAAAATGTATATATGTAAATGTTACTTTAAGTTTAACAAAAATGTTAAGATTGTGAGTTTTGATGTATTCATATGTGAATCTGTATTATATACATATGATTATATAAGAAATGGTTGTTTTATTTATATATAATTATAATTATTCTAAATGATTGTCAAGAAGAATGACGGAAATTTCATTTTGCAATGTCGAACCAACTTCTATATATATACTTTTAAAAGTATTCTAGTGAAGTATATATATTTTGAAGTACATAAAATGAGATCAAAATGAAAAAAAAAATATTTCAAAAGTTTAATTAAGGGTGTTTCAATGTTAGACGCTATCTTTGTAGGCACTTACTGCGCTGCTGCTACCGAGCTTATTGGTCCCGTTTTGGGTTTTAAAGATCAAAGAACTTGAACACGAAATCGATTTAATCACCAAAAGAAATCATCAAGAAATATGGTCCGTAGTACAAAATGCAACATCTAAATTGCTTCCATTGAATTCATCCGCAATCGATTTAGCAAAACTTATAACCGCTTCTCTCGATGAAACCGACCTCACATTCGCTCAAATCGAAACCAAGGTTTATTTCCCTCTTCATTTAATATTCCTAAGTTTGGGTGGTAAAATAGTTGGGTTAAGTGACAGGTCAAAATGGGTTTAGGACCTTAGGTTAAACAAATATAGTACTTTTTCCATTTTATTATGTCATAAAAGGCTTATGTCAAATGGGTAATTTTAGTATGGATAAAAATGAGTCGGTCGACCAGACCTTTAAGTACCTTTTTGAACAAAACTATAAATACTTAATGATTTACAAAACGATATTATCATAATAATGATATAGATTTTATTTTAATATGTTAAGATACATTTTAGTATGATGAACTTGGTTGACCAAATCTTTTACTACCCTGAACTATAAAGGATGTATCTCAAACTAGCAAAAATTGTAATTTTCTTACATAATTTACTTCTCTTATAACTTTTGACGAACTAAAAAATATATAAGTTTATTATAATATATTAAAATTAAAAGCGAATAACATTATAATTCAAGATAAATTAGTGAGTCAGTGTATTGAATTGACTATTTTTTAAAGTTCAAGTTACCATGTTGCACCTTTATATTTCAAGATAGTAGATGAACTGGTTAACCAGGATGCTAAAATATATTTTATCTTTTTTAATACAACGAGTTAATAAGTTTTATCCATCTAATACATTGCTCAAGACTTTCAACCAACTTAACTGTTTCCCGTTTCCCGTTTCTTTTTTGCTTTAGTTAAATCTTTTAGCTTAACCAAACACGACCTCTACTCCCAAATAACGATCACTAACATGTAAAACCGTTTCTTTTGTGTTAAAGGTGGCTCCTTTACTATTTCAAGCACTTTTGATGGTTCCACAAGTGTCACAGATTTAATAAAGACGGCTTCTTTTTTGCATTAATCTCCCAATACCACCACCAAATATTAACTATATATTCAAACACATCATTTTCTAATGTCAAGATGGCCCGAACGAATTATTCATGGTATACTCAACGGGTCGATTTTGATACGGGGAAATTATATGGAAAAGCGGCCGTGTCTCCGGCTCAAATTTTGGTTAATGAAACATGGGTACAACAAGCATTAAACACTACAAATGGATATGTTTCTTTTGGGAAATCATGGGATAATGTATATAATCCGCTTGTTCTTAATACGGCTCGTGTGCGTGAAAATGGAGTTATTTCAATCGGGTATGAGCTTAAATCTTTAATGAATGCGTTTTCGGCCATTAAACCGTCTCGTGGAGGTTTTTATTTGGGTGCAAAAGATGGCCATGTTGTTAGTGATGGGATCCCGAACACTCGTATGGTTATTAATGAAAACGCGGCGATTTCATTTGAGATAATGAAAAAAAGTGGCGATCGAATCATGTTACTACTTAATAATGAAACACCACAAGAAAATATTTTGGACATTTCGGGATCAAAATATATCTTGTACTCGTCCTCACTCGACATCATTGGAATGCAATCGGTATAATAATGCTCCATATGTGTAGTTGCATACCACAAAAACATATTTACACATGATATTGTACAGTACAAGTTTTAAAATAGGCTGTACATATATATATCAAAACATACTTTGTTATGTGTGAATAAGTTTTTATAGTATAAATATCACCTCTATTTTTTCATATGGTTTACCTTTATTTTCTTAACATACAATATGTATCTTTTTAGGTTTATGCATTGGCATTACCATATGATGGACTACAAAGAAAGATGCATAAGCACATCACATTCATGTTTGTGCTACTTTTGGTAATATTTGTTATTATCACAATTTTTATTTTCAGTTTTGTGGTGTTAATGATGATAGCAACAAGAAAAGAGATATTTTTAAAAGCTTCACTTATAAAACAAAAGGAAGCAACACAACAAGCAGAAAGAAAAAATAAGAATAAGAGCCTTGCATTTGTTTCTGCTAGTCATGATATTCGGGCTTCGTTAGCGGAAATTATGGGATTGGTAGAAATGTCGATGAACGAGGTCGATAACGGGTCCGAGTTAGCGAAAAATTTGAAACTTGTGAAAAGATGTTCAGAAGATCTTCATAGTAAGCTTTTGTTTATGTAATTTCATCTAATTGATACATTTATTGTTAAATTTATAAATATGGATATAAATTGTATAAAATAGAAATAAAAAGATATGTCTTTACTTTTTTATATAATGTATTTAAATCTAAAAAAGAAAATATCATTTCATATTTGGCACGTGCATATTCTCTAAAGGTATTTCTTTACACTAAATATTTTGTAGTATTTATTGCATACATTGGAGTTGTCCTAATAAAAATAAACATATAACGACTAATATAGGACAAATGTAAATTTACATTCTTATTTTAAAAAAATAAAAATTCAAGGTAGTTGCCTAACTTATGCAACTCTAGAATATGTGAGATTAACTATGACTCTATGAGCATGTTTTTTTTTTTTTTTTCCAGGTATACTAAACTCTATTCTCGATAATAGTAAAATCGAGGCCGGAAAAATGCAACTAGAAGAAAAATCGTTCAATTTGGTAAAAGTACTAGAGGGTGTGGTCGACTTGTTCTATCCCGTAGGACTAAAAAAGGAAGTTGATGTGATTTTAGATCTCGAAGATGGCTCGTTGACCAGATTTTCTCAAGTCAAAGGCGACGAACGTAGGCTTAAACAAATATTATTAAATTTATTAAGCAATGCAATCAAATTTACCTCAGATGGTTACGTATCTGTTCGAGCTCGTGTCATGAAGCCAAGATTGCAAAACACGACATGTGATTCAACACGCGATCTATCTACAAGATGTTTATCTAGATTCTTTTCCAAAAATGATGGAAAACGCAGTGATATTGAAGTCATAAATGAAGTTGGTCGTGATATCGATCCTGATTGCATGGAATTCGTATTTGAAGTAAATGATACGGGAAAGGGTATCCCGAAAGAGAAACAAAAGTCGGTTTTTGAAAATTACGTTCAAGTCAAGGAAACGAATCCCGAACTTGAAGGCACCGGATTAGGGCTCGGGATTGTGCAATCTCTGGTAATATATTGTCTAAATCGTGTTTTATTTTTTATTAGATTGTATGAAAAAGTAACGGTTTTTTACCGGCAATCTTTTTAAAAGCAAACCCTGACGAGAAACTAAAGTTACATAAACATGTAACGTACTTTAAAAAAAACAATTTTTAACCATAAAAAAGGTGACCCGCTTTTAAAGAAATGATTTAAGGTAACTAACTTTCGGGTGGGTTCCTCTTGCCGTTAAAAAAAACATGTTAACTTGTAATATTAAACAAAGTTCTAAAAGTTATGTTGTTATGGGAAATTTTCAAAAGTAACTTTGACCATGTTGACTTTTTTCTAAGTAATTTATTTAAACCTCACAAAAAAAGTTTCGACTTTTTAACATGTAGGTTCGCTTGATGGGTGGAGAGATAAGCATAGTTGACAAGGAATTTGGAGAAAAGGGGACATGTTTCAGATTCAATGTCGTTTTTAAGGTTTCTCAAAGTGAAGACGAAAAGACCAATTTGTCCTCAGGGTTAAGCACTCCTATCCGTAGTCCCAAACGCCGTGATAATAAATCTTCAACCGTTGTTCTCTTCATTAGCGGTGAAGAAAGACGAAAAATGGCCCGAAAATTTCTTCGGGCCCACGGGCTCAAAGTTTTAGCAGTGAAAAACACCCAACAAATTTCAGAAACCCTCAAGGAATTTAAACAAGAAAAACATAACATAGACTCTTCAAGATCCGATTTGAATTTAAGTTTCGGGTATTTATCATGGCCAACATCTCGAGAGTCGAGCCCCGAAGGACGTTCCGTTAAGTGCATTTGACGGGACGGATTTGTCACTGGCCCAACGGGCTAATCGGGTAATTGAATCGGGCTTCAAATTGCTTGTACTCGACACAACTCGGGCCAATATTCACAATTTATGTAAAATAGTGGCGGAATATAGAAAAGATTCAAAAGGTGCAAACTTTAAAGTTGGTGGTTGGGATTTAGATTCATGCAAATCCATGGATTAGTTGAGAAGCAACTCCCACCGTCGGATATCATATTACCAATGCCACTTCACGGGTCCCGTTTATACTCGTTGATTGCTATTACCCGAATTCCATAGTCCGTTACCGTGCACGCCACCACATGGGATCTCAGGTGCACCGGTTAAACAAGAGGAAGTACAAGAAATTGCTAGGATTTCGGCGAGTAGTATGAGCCCATTGAGAGGGACAAAAGTGTTGTTGGTTGAGGATGTTTTTCTTCAACAGAGAATAGCAAAAAATATTCTTGTGAAGCTTGGTGTGGTAGTTGACACGTGTTCAAATGGGGATGAAGCGTTGACTTTGGTCTACAATGGGTTGACTAGTCAAAGCGAGCTTGGAGCTTCACATATTCTACCATATGAATATATCTTCATGGATTGTCAGGTAATCTTTAACTTTCTCAAACGGGCCGAACAAGTCAAGTGGCCTGTTTTAGTATTTTGTTCAAATTTCTACTACTTTTATGTTTATTAGGCCCAACGCAGCCCATTTTGACCGGTACTAAAAAGTTGCCCGTTTTAGTATTCTATTTAAATTTCTATAAATTTTACTTTTATTGGGCCCATCACAGCCCCATTTTGACCCAACTAAAAACGTGGCCCGTTTTAGTATATTGTTTAAATATTTCTATAATTTTTACATTTATTACCCAAAGCTTATGATCTTTATATAGATGCCCGTAATGGATGGTTGTGAAGCAACAAGACGAATCCGACTAATGGAGAAAGAATATGGTGTGCACATCCCCATCATAGGGTTAACCGCACATGCGAAAGGCGAAGAACTAACCACATTTTTGGCAGCAGGAATCGATATTTATGTAACCAAATCGTTAAACAAAGAGAAGATATTAAAAGCAATCGAAGACCTACACAACCGAAAATAATTTTCAATTTTCAATTATTTTTATTAATATTAATTTGTTGTACAAAGTTTCAAATTCACTAAAAGAAGGCACTCTTTCAGTTTTCGGCAAAAAGAAGGATTTACCCCTAAAAATTGGATGTGAAGTACTATAGTGTACCTATGTCTAATGTTTTTCATTACATTAATATATTATATTCTTCGGTTACAACTTTGACATATTTCGGTCAAACCAATCGGAAAGATGCGACATTTTTCCCGACATTTCTGCGTGTTTTGAAAAATACGTTTTAACGTTTGACAAGATCACGCCGATGTCATGTTTTAGGGCTTCAAAGCTTCTTTGGTAATGTTTTAGGGCTTCAAACCATTTTCAATTATTTTTATCCTATCAAGTGGGTAATAGTTTTTGATTAAATATTAATTTTGTAAAAAATAATAAATTTTTTGTAATATATAAAGTTGACTTTATTAAAAGGTCAAAGCTTTACCTGATTTAAGTTTTAACTTCAAAATCCCAAGTTTGTCCTGCACCATTTTGCGTATTTTATGTTATCAGAAATAAAATAGAATACAATTAATTATTTGTAGTCGTATTTGACACAATAATTAATTATACATAAAAAATACAAATTTTTGTTTTTTGATAAAATGTCTATACCCGACCCATATAAAATTACCCGTTTTGACCCGCTATGCAATTCAACAAGAATCTGACATGGTAAAATTACCTGATTACCCCTAGCCGGGTGCTCTAACTTTGAAAACAAAGAAACCATCATTTTTCTAATTTCGGGCTCAATCCCAACGGGCTGAATATAATCACTATTCTCATCAACTAACTCCCAAGGACTATGTCTACATGGTTCAACTTCATCATCCACATATTGAACAACAAATCTTTCCCATTGACTTTTCGGGAAGTCAACCGATTTATCACTAACCGACACGACCCGACCTACCCCGCCCACCATTTTCCACCGCCACCAAACCGAACACTGATCACCCGAACTCCAATTTCTCTCTAACGAAATTTCGTAACATGTTTTTTCAACTAGAAAATCGGGAAAGTTGACCAATTCGGGTAAAGTCAACTTAAATGTTTGACCTTTTACACTAGATAACGGGTCGATAAATGTAAGTTTGATTTTACATCCACTTTCCCCTGAACCCGGGAGAAATATGTAATCGATGTTATCAACCGAACAAATTTCGGCGTCTCGTATTTTTTCGCCAAATAATATCCATGGCCCGCGTTGTGAATCTATGTATTCTACTATTCTTGATGACCCTAAAAAATAAAAATAAATAAATAATTAACCGAATTACTAATTTACGAATATTTTATATTTATATTTAAGATAACAATGAGAACAAATATATAAATATCAAGAAACAGAATCCCAAATATCCCTACTATTATTAAATTATAACTAAGAAATAATAGTTTTTACAAAATAAAAAATAAGACTTTTTAAAATTTTACAAACTAGTGATAATTTGAGCATTTTGCAATGGTTTTTTCATTTATAAAAAACATTCTGAAGTTTATAACCAATATTTAATACATGGAGTATTTACATAAAAAATAAATCGGCTAAAAAATCAAACCTTAAAAAGTTATACTCCGTAGTTAGCAAAACCAGATGATAAATAAATTAAAAAAAATAAAAGGTAAATACCTGTCTCAAATATACAACTTCATCACCTAATTGAGGAATATAACGACACCCTTCTTCTTGACCCGTTAACAATAACCAATTTGTTTTCCCGAGTTGACCGTTTGACTTGCTTCCGGAAGCACTTGTAAGTTGTAACCGAACTACTACTAAACTGTAACAAATTCACTCCATTTTCATAATTTTGAGAATTCTCAACGATTTTGTTGGCTCAAAATTATCGTTATTTTTCGGATTTGAATTATGAAATTTAAATTTAATCGTCTGTTTCTTCTGAGACCCCAAATCATCAATTTCTGTTTTGGTTTGAGAACACTGGCCCATTTGGTTTAATTCAGATTCGGGCTTTATTTTCGGTTTAAATCTTATTATTGTGGTCCCTACTAACGGATGGTGGTCTCAAGCTTTCTTCTTCAGGGATATTTTGAGAAATTGGTGAATTTTTCGGAATTGAGAATTTTAGTACCAATTTTGGTTTCGGTTCGGGTGGTGGGACCGTATTTGAAATTGTCGGTTTTCTTCTTCTTCAATTCACGGTTCGCTTTCTGACGAATCGTCTTGTGACACGTCAGCATCTTCGTCAGATTCTTTTTCGGATTCAAAATCTTGTGATGAAATAATCGACAAAAATTATAACCGAACTCCGTTATCTGACATTTCGAATGGAAATTAGCATGTGTGACAACCCTCGAAATCGGGTATTTAACCCGACATCTATTTCAAACTAAATTATTAAATAAATTTATATATCATTAATAAATTACTCTTCTTGCGTATGAGTCTAGCAAAGCATGCAAATTATATATTAATTGTTCACAACAATAGTGATGCAAGTAATTATTTATCTGTAATTGTACAGTGGTAAACTTTGATTTAGCGGGTTGGTGACCAAACGAGACTAAAATTTTAGACTTTATATTTTATAATAAAGTTTTAAGAAAACCAAACTAATTGGTATAAAAATATGTACAAACGATCTATTTAAAATAAGGATACAAAATATAATATTAAGTATACTGTGAGAATGTCAAAAGTAATTAAATATGTACTGGAGCAAAAGACCTTTATCAGTTAATGACTGGAATCACAAATCAAGTAAAACCCCGATAAAAATATTTTATCAGGTAAATACCCAATACTTATCGTATTAATCTGTTAAAATTCAAAATACAAATAAGATCCATTCCCTCCCACGTTGCTAGCCACACTACCAAACTCCCCTGAATCAAGTACACTATCACATTATTATTATATTATTATTATATTCAATTTTAACCAACCACATCTTCAGGATTCCTAAAAGCCTGCATCTTTTAAACATAACTAAGATAATACCCGCGCGATGCGGCGGTTGCACATTATATATTTATGGCGATTAAAAGTCCATTGGTTACATATTTTTATAACGAATATAATACATAAGCATGAAAACTGTGTATAAAATAGAGAAAAAATGCAATATTTATCATTGGCGTTGAAATGTTGTTCGATTACATGTTTTGATATATAGTAGGGTACCCGCGCAATGAGGCAGCGGGTACCCTGATACATCTTTTCCGCGACGATGTTGATGGTGTTCGTTTACATGTTATTTTATAACGATTATTATACAAATGACTGATAGTTGGGAATGAAATATGGATAAAGACTATTATACAAATGGCGATTATACAAATGACTTGGTCTCCCACAACTTACCTCCTCTGATATAGTAAACACCGTCTTCCTTCAATATTTTTTGAAATCTACTCATCAATTTAACGTAAATAGAAGCTTGAATCTTGCCTCCCTACAAAAAATGGATAATACAAATGATTTTAATTAATAGTTAATTTAGTAAAAATAATATCTATACCTAATGATCATTTATCGAATATGATTAAGTGTAATACCTCCTCGTCAATTAACAGCATCTCAAGGAATATTATCTCATTTTTATAGTTGAAGTTGGTGTGGGGCCACATTCGTCGAACCCTGACCTTGAGGTGAATTTTGTCCTTGAAAACATGAATGTTTCTTATAAAGGGCAATCCGATTGTTGACATATTAAGAAATCCTTGCATAAAAAGATTACGAAAGTCATACACAATAGGAATAAAATTTGTATCAAAAGTTTAAGAAATGAACCGAGGAATGGATTGAAAACTAACCTTGTTGGTGAATCGAGTGATGGTAAGGTGGTATGTGTTTCGTATCGTGAATGCAAAGGTTAAATGGTTGAGTCGTCAATTTATATACATAAAAAACGTATATATATATTAACTGTAATAAAACGTAATAAACACATTTAATGACAAATAAATTTAAGAAACGTTTTTTAATACTCTTGATACAATCAAAATGTTTAAAGTACAACTATTGTAAGTTAAACCATTAAATGGTCTTACTATAAAAACGAGTCAACCACAATAAACCGTCATTTAATGAGTAGCGAAAATAACTGTCAGTCAAACCATTAAATGACAAATTAACAATCTAAAAACGTTTATATTAATTCATATTAATTGTCATATTAACACTCCTTTAATTGTTTCCTAAAACGTATAACTCTTACGGATTTACACCTCTAGATATTAATAGTAATTGTAATAAAACGTAATTAACACATTAAATGACAAATAAAAAAAAGTAAGTATCTGAGCCACAAAAATAATTGTAATTCAAACCATAGAATGACAAATAACACTCTAAGAACGTATATATTAATTCATATTCATTGTCATATTAATACACATTTAATTGTGGACTAAAAACGTATAAATCTGACGGATTGTAAGCATCTCTTCATATTACTTTTAATTGACGTCATATTAACATGAAAAACGTATATATTAAAAACGTATATATTAACCCTAATAAAACATAATTAACAAATTAAACGACAAATCAATTTAAGAAACGTTTTTAAAACTTTTGATACAATAAAAACGGTTAAAGTACAACTACTGTAAGTCAAACCATTAAATGGTTCTACAATAAAAACGAGTCAACCAATTAAATATCGACAATTTTTAACGTAATTAAAAGATTTAAAGAGGGAGGATTTTCAAATTTGATTCGGGTTTTTAGGAGCTTAATAAAAATGTAATTATTTGAGCACCCAAAATAACTGTAAGTCAAACCATTAAATGCAAATTAGCACTCTAAAAATGTATATATTAATTCATATTAATTGTCATATTAACACTCTTTAATTGTGGACTAAAAACGTATAACACATACGGATTTACATCTCTACATATTAGTATTAATTGTAATAAAACGTAATTAACACATTAAATGACAATTAATAAAAACGTAATTATTTGAGCAGGAAAACTAATTTTTAGTCAAACCATTAAATGACAAATTAACACTCTAAAAACGTATATATTAATTCATATTCATTGTCATATTAACACTTATTTAATTGTGCACTAAAAACGTATAAATCTGACGGAATGTAAGCATCTCTTCATATTAATATTAATCGTCATATTAACACTCCTTTAATTATAGACTGAAAGCAGTAATTGACTGTTTTTCCAAAATCTTATATAAATTAGGGATGGAATAAAAGCATTAATTTTTGACGTCATATTAATTTGACAAATAATATGAAGAGATACTCCTTTACAACTCACCATTACAAATTAACTGAAATATATTTAATTGGCGTTTTGAAAATCCATGCCAATAAAACCAAGTAATTTAAAACGCATGTTCAAATTTAATATATTTCTCTATTTACATTAAGTGATTATGGTTTCTATAAATAAAAGTTAAAAAACGTAAAATTTTAATGGCTATATTGAAATTTGTCCCCACATGAAAGCATAGTGTGTAAGTGTTACGAATTTGTAACCAAAGCTGTGACTTTGACCAGTGGTAAGAGCTTCACCTATGGAGCACTCCTTCCCGGGTTCGAGCCTCGTCCAAAGCAGTTTTTTTAATTATTTATGATGGGCCGGTTTAAATATACTTAGGAAACACCTTAGGTATAAAGTGTTACGAAGTTGTAACCAAAGCTATGACTTTGGCAAACAGAAGACGCAAGGAAGCTTATCCAGTCAAACGAGTACCATCTACATCCTGAAGGATTTATGTGCACAGTTGGTCAACCTATGATGATACATCCATGCCTACGAAACACTTAAGGGTCACACCGGTGAGTGCATGTAATACGAGCAAGATAAGCAATGACACAACGAAGAGGAGTGATTCATAATTGTCATTATGAATCAAGTTAAGTATTAAGTTAAGTTTAACTTATTACTAGATTAGTTTAACTAACTACTTAATACAAGTATTTGTACATTTACTAGTTAAGTAAATATACAATGTGTTAATTATAGATCATCCATAATATGATTTAAAAGCTATTAAATTATATAGTAAATTGGATAATATTGTTGTATAAATTATATAAAGGTTATTATATAATTAATTATTAAAAGTATAAATACAAGTATATATAATTCGTGTATATGGGTACCGAATTATTAGTGTATTAATACTAGACATTTAATAGTTAAGTGCAACAATAATAAACTAGTTAAACTATAAGGGTTGGAAGTGTTAAAAGGAAGTTTAATTAAAGATCTAATATTAATTAAACTAGAGGGTTCTAAGCGCAAGTTATTTATCTATAAATAAGAGGCTTAGGGTAACCCTAAAACCCCTTACACCATCACACGAATCCCTTGCCCCCTCCTTGTCCCTTTTTCGGCCGAACCTAGAGCAACACCAAGTCTTGGTGTTCTTCGTTCTTCGTGTTCTTCGTGTTTTTCAAGTCTTGAAGATTCGAAGATCAAGTTCATTGCTTAGATCTACTAGAAGATCGCTCGATTTGTTCATCATCAGTGGATCTATCTTAAGCAAACAACAAGGTATGTTTTGAGAAAACTCTTTTCTCCCTTCTCCCTCTTGGACGAATTCGACCAAGAACCCTAGGGTTCTTGGTGTTGGTTGACGAACACACACAAGTGTGTGTGTGTTCGGGTTTTTCGTACAAGGTTTCTTCCATTGTTAATCTACTCTAGATTTCCAAGATCCCAATCCTTTAGGGTTTAAGGATTAAGTTTAATCTCAGTTCCGCATTAGGGATTAAATTAGCTAGTTGGTTTTAACCGGTCAAGAACAAGTTCATGTTTTTGGTCAGTATAGTTCGAACCAAGTGACTAGGAGGTTGACCCAAGTGGTCAATCAGTGATAATGAAACCCTACAGTGGTATCAGAGCGTTGGTTTAGAAATCTAAACTAGATTAACATTGTTTGTTTAATTTTATTAAAGTTTTTTTTGTTCCATCTTCTTCTTCTTTTTCTAAAATTACGAATTAGGGTTAGAACCCTAGGACCAAGTATGTTAAACTAGTTAAGTTTAATTGGTCAAAAAGGATTCTAGAAAAACCCTAGAAAATTCGTGTAGGGTAAAAGAACCCTAGGATCAAGTATGTTAAACAAGATTTGTTTAATTGATCAAAAGGCTTCTTTTCCCTAACCCTAGCAATTTCCGAAAATTGTAGAACCCTAGGATCAAGATTGTCAAAAAATCTTGATCAAGAGGATTCTTTCCTTAATTGTTTGATCTTTCAAATCTAGGATCAAGTATGTTAAACCAAGATTTGGTTTAATTGATCAAAAATGATTCTTTCTTTTTTCTCAAGATTTTCGTGATCAAGGTGTTACTTGGACACCAAGTTTTGTTAAACTAGCCTAGTTTAATTGGTGGAAAAGTTTCCTAGACTTTAAGGATTTTTCCGAAAAAACCCTAGATGTAATCTAGAAACCCTAGAACATTAAACTAGTTTAAGTTTAATGATTTAAAAGAATTAATTAGGTTAATAATCTAAAACCTAGATAATTAAACAAGTTTATGTTTAATAGGTTTAATTATTATCTTAGTAAATTTATTAAAGACTAGTTCTTTAAACCTAGAAATCTAGACAAAGTTTATTGTCTATAAGGTTTAAATTAAAAAGTTTAAATAAATTTATTAGGGTTATAATCCATCTTAGAATTTAAACAAAGTTCATTGTTTAAATATGATTGATTAGAATTAATCTTTTAATTAAATAATGTCTTAGATGTAAAACCGCGGCGATCGGCGGTCGGCGGTCGGCGGCGGACGGCGGCCGGAGGCGGTGGTCAGAGGTGGCAGTGGCTAAGGGATTTGATCTTGCTCATTTTAATCCAATGGCTAGGATTTGTCCATTGAGACTATATAAAACTATTGGACTACCTAGAACACAACTTTATAAATATATTACCAATTAAGTGAATACTATTAACTTTTTTTTAAACAGTCATCTTATATAGTTTTTCAAAAATATTATTTTCAATTGTTTTTAGTTTTAACAACATTGATAATTTTACTTTTACCACTCATTATCATATGATACACTCTTCAACTATCTTTTATTTGGTTGTCTAAAATTGATAATTTTACTTAGATTAATTTAGCATATTCATGTATTTTATTAGAATTTAGGATATAGTATGAACATTACTAAACAATTTTTTTGAGTATTATATGAAAATTCTCGCGGGCAACGCGCGGGTAAAACCCACTAGTTTGTAACAACCTCTAAGATAACTAGAACCAAATGTTGAACATAATTATTGTTTTGAGCTGAATATGACAAAATGATAGAGTAGAAGGGACTGTTTTGTAAATTAAGAAATCAAACATGGTAATCAAAATTAAATATGGCGGGGATTGGATTTCTATGAAAAAATGGGCAACTTCCAATTAAAATCTTCCCTAAATTGCAAAAGATTTTTCGTACAAATATTGAAGCAATCGAGAGAAGAACAATATTTGTAGCTGCTTCGTTGAGTTCAATTTCGTAGCCAAATTGAAAGGTGACACTCTGTTTTTCTTGGAATTAATTTAAAAGTGCAAAAATCGCACCCCAGAATAATAAGAACAGGATTAACCATACAGATTAACGCTCGGCTGCTGCTAATTAAAGAAGAAGGATCTACTTGTTGAACTCAATTTTACACCGTCTTCAATTTCCGTATCTTTTTAATTTCCAGGTTATTATTTTTTTTAATTTCCCATTTCGTTACAGTTCATGTTTCATTTGTTTGTTAGAGCATTCAGGTTATTCTATAGAATTATTGTTAAAATTAATCAATTTTCCTATTATATGGACTAGATTTAATGTTATTATGGACGAATTAACTTTATTTATTTAGGATTTTCATTATATTTGTACTAAATAAGTGTGTAATATTACATTCACGTTAGGTGTTTGGTAAATTGCTTAATGAAATGGATTCAATCTTTAGAACATAGAAACCGGTTGCGATAAAACATAGCCTTAATTGTCACATTCAGAAATAAAAAAAAATTACCCGTTTGGCCCGTTTCAGTTATTGTCTTTTTCACCCGCCGCATTTCCGTGTGCAAAATACTAGCATATTTTTAATTGTGTTCTTGTTAAGTTTTAATAGTCCAAAATCCGTCGATTTGAAAACAGTGTTCGGGTCCGAAAATGGGTAAGCTAAGCTTTTAAGGTTTGATTTTTTTTGTCAATTTAATAATTTTAATATTAGTGAACCTTTTTTTTAAAGAACTTTTTTAAAATATCGCATGCATTAGTTATGGTAATAATATTAACTCCTAAATTACCGAATTTTTTCAATACAAAATGTGTAATGTTATTTCTTTTTATCATTTCTTCCTACTATATATCTATCTATATTTTAATCATGACAAGTGTTAAAATTAAAAGATGATATAATGAAATAGAATTAGCAGATTACATGTCAAATTTAAAAGTAAGTACATAATAGTAGGAAGAAAATATAGAAAAAATTATCACTTCTCATAAAAAATTAATGATTATAATTAGCTACGAAAATTAATGAAATTAATTAAAATTATAGAAAAATCAAACGAAATTTCGAATTTGATTTCCATAAAATCCGCTTTCTAATTATAATTCTCTGTTTTTTAATAATAAGTCAATTTATGCAACATTCCATAGTTTAATTTGAATTCTATTGTAAGTTTTGAATTTTCTTGCAATATTCGATATCCGCTTTCCAAAAATCCGATTTTTTGGAAATTATTATTAAAAGAATTTTATGGCCGAGATTGCTAAAATTTTGTGGGAAATTTTGAATCTTTTGAATGTTGCAAAATTACTATAAAATTTTGATTTTATAGTAATTCTATATTTATTTTCATAATATATCTTCTTAATAATTCACGGAACAAACTCCTAAATCACCAACATAAATTTATTCTTTTTGAACACTTTCATATCTTTCTCTGTAGTCATAACATTTTTTGATCTTTATCGATTAGGCAACATCTTAAAGCAGTCGATTCTCTAAAATTAAAGCAGCTTTCAAGCAGGTTTTTAATTTATTATTGCGTAGACATTGTTTATTTGATTATGTTATAAACTCTTTATGTTAACATGATTTTATTTAAACTGTATATAATCTTTTTACATTAACCTGTTTTTGCAGCATCTGTTTATGTTTCAGGCATGAAAATCAATATTGATTTTGCGGGTTAGTGTTTCTGCATCATTTAATGTTAATTTTTCTATAACATTTTTATTTGCAGCTTAATAAATTTTATTATTTTAGTTTTTTTTGTAAATTTTTAACTGCAATAAAAATGAACAGTAACTTTTCTAAGTTAAATTTTGTTTTTGTTTGGTCCGGTATATTTAATACACTGTGAACTATGATACAAACTCATCTCATATTAGAACTCACACCTAGACTTATAGCCACCATTTGGTTCATACGATGTGGGGCCGTAATTATTATTAGTTTCGTACAAAAATTTCAGTTCGAAGGATATTATAAATTTGATTTGTTCATACAAATTTAATTTGGATAATTCTTTTTAATTATTATTTTCCTAGTACAAAGATACATTTCCATCTCTTAGTTCTCTAACTTCTTTTTTTTTTTAATTTATAATTTTGATTATAGTCCAACAGATATCTCTTTCTTGCGTGATATGAAGAGGGATTGGGTCAAGCATCTTAGTCAAGGCAGCAGCTTTGGAGCTTTTCAATCTACAAAACTTCAACAAAATGATGATGTTAAAGCCATGTTCTTGCTTCATTCTCCTAGTAATTTTCTTTATCTAATAAATTGTGTTTAAAAACCCTTATATTTTTATAAATAAACATATCATTTTCCTCCCGTTTCTTATATTAAAATGTATATATGTAAATGTTACTTTAAGTTTAACAAAAATGTTAAGATTGTGAGTTTTGATGTATTCATATGTGAATCTGTATTATATACATATGATTATATAAGAAATGGTTGTTTTATTTATATATAATTATAATTATTCTAAATGATTGTCAAGAAGAATGACGGAAATTTCATTTTGCAATGTCGAACCAACTTCTATATATATACTTTTAAAAGTATTCTAGTGAAGTATATATATTTTGAAGTACATAAAATGAGATCAAAATGAAAAAAAAAATATTTCAAAAGTTTAATTAAGGGTGTTTCAATGTTAGACGCTATCTTTGTAGGCACTTACTGCGCTGCTGCTACCGAGCTTATTGGTCCCGTTTTGGGTTTTAAAGATCAAAGAACTTGAACACGAAATCGATTTAATCACCAAAAGAAATCATCAAGAAATATGGTCCGTAGTACAAAATGCAACATCTAAATTGCTTCCATTGAATTCATCCGCAATCGATTTAGCAAAACTTATAACCGCTTCTCTCGATGAAACCGACCTCACATTCGCTCAAATCGAAACCAAGGTTTATTTCCCTCTTCATTTAATATTCCTAAGTTTGGGTGGTAAAATAGTTGGGTTAAGTGACAGGTCAAAATGGGTTTAGGACCTTAGGTTAAACAAATATAGTACTTTTTCCATTTTATTATGTCATAAAAGGCTTATGTCAAATGGGTAATTTTAGTATGGATAAAAATGAGTCGGTCGACCAGACCTTTAAGTACCTTTTTGAACAAAACTATAAATACTTAATGATTTACAAAACGATATTATCATAATAATGATATAGATTTTATTTTAATATGTTAAGATACATTTTAGTATGATGAACTTGGTTGACCAAATCTTTTACTACCCTGAACTATAAAGGATGTATCTCAAACTAGCAAAAATTGTAATTTTCTTACATAATTTACTTCTCTTATAACTTTTGACGAACTAAAAAATATATAAGTTTATTATAATATATTAAAATTAAAAGCGAATAACATTATAATTCAAGATAAATTAGTGAGTCAGTGTATTGAATTGACTATTTTTTAAAGTTCAAGTTACCATGTTGCACCTTTATATTTCAAGATAGTAGATGAACTGGTTAACCAGGATGCTAAAATATATTTTATCTTTTTTAATACAACGAGTTAATAAGTTTTATCCATCTAATACATTGCTCAAGACTTTCAACCAACTTAACTGTTTCCCGTTTCCCGTTTCTTTTTTGCTTTAGTTAAATCTTTTAGCTTAACCAAACACGACCTCTACTCCCAAATAACGATCACTAACATGTAAAACCGTTTCTTTTGTGTTAAAGGTGGCTCCTTTACTATTTCAAGCACTTTTGATGGTTCCACAAGTGTCACAGATTTAATAAAGACGGCTTCTTTTTTGCATTAATCTCCCAATACCACCACCAAATATTAACTATATATTCAAACACATCATTTTCTAATGTCAAGATGGCCCGAACGAATTATTCATGGTATACTCAACGGGTCGATTTTGATACGGGGAAATTATATGGAAAAGCGGCCGTGTCTCCGGCTCAAATTTTGGTTAATGAAACATGGGTACAACAAGCATTAAACACTACAAATGGATATGTTTCTTTTGGGAAATCATGGGATAATGTATATAATCCGCTTGTTCTTAATACGGCTCGTGTGCGTGAAAATGGAGTTATTTCAATCGGGTATGAGCTTAAATCTTTAATGAATGCGTTTTCGGCCATTAAACCGTCTCGTGGAGGTTTTTATTTGGGTGCAAAAGATGGCCATGTTGTTAGTGATGGGATCCCGAACACTCGTATGGTTATTAATGAAAACGCGGCGATTTCATTTGAGATAATGAAAAAAAGTGGCGATCGAATCATGTTACTACTTAATAATGAAACACCACAAGAAAATATTTTGGACATTTCGGGATCAAAATATATCTTGTACTCGTCCTCACTCGACATCATTGGAATGCAATCGGTATAATAATGCTCCATATGTGTAGTTGCATACCACAAAAACATATTTACACATGATATTGTACAGTACAAGTTTTAAAATAGGCTGTACATATATATATCAAAACATACTTTGTTATGTGTGAATAAGTTTTTATAGTATAAATATCACCTCTATTTTTTCATATGGTTTACCTTTATTTTCTTAACATACAATATGTATCTTTTTAGGTTTATGCATTGGCATTACCATATGATGGACTACAAAGAAAGATGCATAAGCACATCACATTCATGTTTGTGCTACTTTTGGTAATATTTGTTATTATCACAATTTTTATTTTCAGTTTTGTGGTGTTAATGATGATAGCAACAAGAAAAGAGATATTTTTAAAAGCTTCACTTATAAAACAAAAGGAAGCAACACAACAAGCAGAAAGAAAAAATAAGAATAAGAGCCTTGCATTTGTTTCTGCTAGTCATGATATTCGGGCTTCGTTAGCGGAAATTATGGGATTGGTAGAAATGTCGATGAACGAGGTCGATAACGGGTCCGAGTTAGCGAAAAATTTGAAACTTGTGAAAAGATGTTCAGAAGATCTTCATAGTAAGCTTTTGTTTATGTAATTTCATCTAATTGATACATTTATTGTTAAATTTATAAATATGGATATAAATTGTATAAAATAGAAATAAAAAGATATGTCTTTACTTTTTTATATAATGTATTTAAATCTAAAAAAGAAAATATCATTTCATATTTGGCACGTGCATATTCTCTAAAGGTATTTCTTTACACTAAATATTTTGTAGTATTTATTGCATACATTGGAGTTGTCCTAATAAAAATAAACATATAACGACTAATATAGGACAAATGTAAATTTACATTCTTATTTTAAAAAAATAAAAATTCAAGGTAGTTGCCTAACTTATGCAACTCTAGAATATGTGAGATTAACTATGACTCTATGAGCATGTTTTTTTTTTTTTTTTCCAGGTATACTAAACTCTATTCTCGATAATAGTAAAATCGAGGCCGGAAAAATGCAACTAGAAGAAAAATCGTTCAATTTGGTAAAAGTACTAGAGGGTGTGGTCGACTTGTTCTATCCCGTAGGACTAAAAAAGGAAGTTGATGTGATTTTAGATCTCGAAGATGGCTCGTTGACCAGATTTTCTCAAGTCAAAGGCGACGAACGTAGGCTTAAACAAATATTATTAAATTTATTAAGCAATGCAATCAAATTTACCTCAGATGGTTACGTATCTGTTCGAGCTCGTGTCATGAAGCCAAGATTGCAAAACACGACATGTGATTCAACACGCGATCTATCTACAAGATGTTTATCTAGATTCTTTTCCAAAAATGATGGAAAACGCAGTGATATTGAAGTCATAAATGAAGTTGGTCGTGATATCGATCCTGATTGCATGGAATTCGTATTTGAAGTAAATGATACGGGAAAGGGTATCCCGAAAGAGAAACAAAAGTCGGTTTTTGAAAATTACGTTCAAGTCAAGGAAACGAATCCCGAACTTGAAGGCACCGGATTAGGGCTCGGGATTGTGCAATCTCTGGTAATATATTGTCTAAATCGTGTTTTATTTTTTATTAGATTGTATGAAAAAGTAACGGTTTTTTACCGGCAATCTTTTTAAAAGCAAACCCTGACGAGAAACTAAAGTTACATAAACATGTAACGTACTTTAAAAAAAACAATTTTTAACCATAAAAAAGGTGACCCGCTTTTAAAGAAATGATTTAAGGTAACTAACTTTCGGGTGGGTTCCTCTTGCCGTTAAAAAAAACATGTTAACTTGTAATATTAAACAAAGTTCTAAAAGTTATGTTGTTATGGGAAATTTTCAAAAGTAACTTTGACCATGTTGACTTTTTTCTAAGTAATTTATTTAAACCTCACAAAAAAAGTTTCGACTTTTTAACATGTAGGTTCGCTTGATGGGTGGAGAGATAAGCATAGTTGACAAGGAATTTGGAGAAAAGGGGACATGTTTCAGATTCAATGTCGTTTTTAAGGTTTCTCAAAGTGAAGACGAAAAGACCAATTTGTCCTCAGGGTTAAGCACTCCTATCCGTAGTCCCAAACGCCGTGATAATAAATCTTCAACCGTTGTTCTCTTCATTAGCGGTGAAGAAAGACGAAAAATGGCCCGAAAATTTCTTCGGGCCCACGGGCTCAAAGTTTTAGCAGTGAAAAACACCCAACAAATTTCAGAAACCCTCAAGGAATTTAAACAAGAAAAACATAACATAGACTCTTCAAGATCCGATTTGAATTTAAGTTTCGGGTATTTATCATGGCCAACATCTCGAGAGTCGAGCCCCGAAGGACGTTCCGTTAAGTGCATTTGACGGGACGGATTTGTCACTGGCCCAACGGGCTAATCGGGTAATTGAATCGGGCTTCAAATTGCTTGTACTCGACACAACTCGGGCCAATATTCACAATTTATGTAAAATAGTGGCGGAATATAGAAAAGATTCAAAAGGTGCAAACTTTAAAGTTGGTGGTTGGGATTTAGATTCATGCAAATCCATGGATTAGTTGAGAAGCAACTCCCACCGTCGGATATCATATTACCAATGCCACTTCACGGGTCCCGTTTATACTCGTTGATTGCTATTACCCGAATTCCATAGTCCGTTACCGTGCACGCCACCACATGGGATCTCAGGTGCACCGGTTAAACAAGAGGAAGTACAAGAAATTGCTAGGATTTCGGCGAGTAGTATGAGCCCATTGAGAGGGACAAAAGTGTTGTTGGTTGAGGATGTTTTTCTTCAACAGAGAATAGCAAAAAATATTCTTGTGAAGCTTGGTGTGGTAGTTGACACGTGTTCAAATGGGGATGAAGCGTTGACTTTGGTCTACAATGGGTTGACTAGTCAAAGCGAGCTTGGAGCTTCACATATTCTACCATATGAATATATCTTCATGGATTGTCAGGTAATCTTTAACTTTCTCAAACGGGCCGAACAAGTCAAGTGGCCTGTTTTAGTATTTTGTTCAAATTTCTACTACTTTTATGTTTATTAGGCCCAACGCAGCCCATTTTGACCGGTACTAAAAAGTTGCCCGTTTTAGTATTCTATTTAAATTTCTATAAATTTTACTTTTATTGGGCCCATCACAGCCCCATTTTGACCCAACTAAAAACGTGGCCCGTTTTAGTATATTGTTTAAATATTTCTATAATTTTTACATTTATTACCCAAAGCTTATGATCTTTATATAGATGCCCGTAATGGATGGTTGTGAAGCAACAAGACGAATCCGACTAATGGAGAAAGAATATGGTGTGCACATCCCCATCATAGGGTTAACCGCACATGCGAAAGGCGAAGAACTAACCACATTTTTGGCAGCAGGAATCGATATTTATGTAACCAAATCGTTAAACAAAGAGAAGATATTAAAAGCAATCGAAGACCTACACAACCGAAAATAATTTTCAATTTTCAATTATTTTTATTAATATTAATTTGTTGTACAAAGTTTCAAATTCACTAAAAGAAGGCACTCTTTCAGTTTTCGGCAAAAAGAAGGATTTACCCCTAAAAATTGGATGTGAAGTACTATAGTGTACCTATGTCTAATGTTTTTCATTACATTAATATATTATATTCTTCGGTTACAACTTTGACATATTTCGGTCAAACCAATCGGAAAGATGCGACATTTTTCCCGACATTTCTGCGTGTTTTGAAAAATACGTTTTAACGTTTGACAAGATCACGCCGATGTCATGTTTTAGGGCTTCAAAGCTTCTTTGGTAATGTTTTAGGGTTTCAAACCATTTTCAATTATTTTTATCCTATCAAGTGGGTAATAGTTTTTGATTAAATATTAATTTTGTAAAAAATAATAAATTTTTTGTAATATATAAAGTTGACTTTATTAAAAGGTCAAAGCTTTACCTGATTTAAGTTTTAACTTCAAAATCCCAAGTTTGTCCTGCACCATTTTGCGTATTTTATGTTATCAGAAATAAAATAGAATACAATTAATTATTTGTAGTCGTATTTGACACAATAATTAATTATACATAAAAAATACAAATTTTTGTTTTTTGATAAAATGTCTATACCCGACCCATATAAAATTACCCGTTTTGACCCGCTATGCAATTCAACAAGAATCTGACATGGTAAAATTACCTGATTACCCCTAGCCGGGTGCTCTAACTTTGAAAACAAAGAAACCATCATTTTTCTAATTTCGGGCTCAATCCCAACGGGCTGAATATAATCACTATTCTCATCAACTAACTCCCAAGGACTATGTCTACATGGTTCAACTTCATCATCCACATATTGAACAACAAATCTTTCCCATTGACTTTTCGGGAAGTCAACCGATTTATCACTAACCGACACGACCCGACCTACCCCGCCCACCATTTTCCACCGCCACCAAACCGAACACTGATCACCCGAACTCCAATTTCTCTCTAACGAAATTTCGTAACATGTTTTTTCAACTAGAAAATCGGGAAAGTTGACCAATTCGGGTAAAGTCAACTTAAATGTTTGACCTTTTACACTAGATAACGGGTCGATAAATGTAAGTTTGATTTTACATCCACTTTCCCCTGAACCCGGGAGAAATATGTAATCGATGTTATCAACCGAACAAATTTCGGCGTCTCGTATTTTTTCGCCAAATAATATCCATGGCCCGCGTTGTGAATCTATGTATTCTACTATTCTTGATGACCCTAAAAAATAAAAATAAATAAATAATTAACCGAATTACTAATTTACGAATATTTTATATTTATATTTAAGATAACAATGAGAACAAATATATAAATATCAAGAAACAGAATCCCAAATATCCCTACTATTATTAAATTATAACTAAGAAATAATAGTTTTTACAAAATAAAAAATAAGACTTTTTAAAATTTTACAAACTAGTGATAATTTGAGCATTTTGCAATGGTTTTTTCATTTATAAAAAACATTCTGAAGTTTATAACCAATATTTAATACATGGAGTATTTACATAAAAAATAAATCGGCTAAAAAATCAAACCTTAAAAAGTTATACTCCGTAGTTAGCAAAACCAGATGATAAATAAATTAAAAAAAATAAAAGGTAAATACCTGTCTCAAATATACAACTTCATCACCTAATTGAGGAATATAACGACACCCTTCTTCTTGACCCGTTAACAATAACCAATTTGTTTTCCCGAGTTGACCGTTTGACTTGCTTCCGGAAGCACTTGTAAGTTGTAACCGAACTACTACTAAACTGTAACAAATTCACTCCATTTTCATAATTTTGAGAATTCTCAACGATTTTGTTGGCTCAAAATTATCGTTATTTTTCGGATTTGAATTATGAAATTTAAATTTAATCGTCTGTTTCTTCTGAGACCCCAAATCATCAATTTCTGTTTTGGTTTGAGAACACTGGCCCATTTGGTTTAATTCAGATTCGGGCTTTATTTTCGGTTTAAATCTTATTATTGTGGTCCCTACTAACGGATGGTGGTCTCAAGCTTTCTTCTTCAGGGATATTTTGAGAAATTGGTGAATTTTTCGGAATTGAGAATTTTAGTACCAATTTTGGTTTCGGTTCGGGTGGTGGGACCGTATTTGAAATTGTCGGTTTTCTTCTTCTTCAATTCACGGTTCGCTTTCTGACGAATCGTCTTGTGACACGTCAGCATCTTCGTCAGATTCTTTTTCGGATTCAAAATCTTGTGATGAAATAATCGACAAAAATTATAACCGAACTCCGTTATCTGACATTTCGAATGGAAATTAGCATGTGTGACAACCCTCGAAATCGGGTATTTAACCCGACATCTATTTCAAACTAAATTATTAAATAAATTTATATATCATTAATAAATTACTCTTCTTGCGTATGAGTCTAGCAAAGCATGCAAATTATATATTAATTGTTCACAACAATAGTGATGCAAGTAATTATTTATCTGTAATTGTACAGTGGTAAACTTTGATTTAGCGGGTTGGTGACCAAACGAGACTAAAATTTTAGACTTTATATTTTATAATAAAGTTTTAAGAAAACCAAACTAATTGGTATAAAAATATGTACAAACGATCTATTTAAAATAAGGATACAAAATATAATATTAAGTATACTGTGAGAATGTCAAAAGTAATTAAATATGTACTGGAGCAAAAGACCTTTATCAGTTAATGACTGGAATCACAAATCAAGTAAAACCCCGATAAAAATATTTTATCAGGTAAATACCCAATACTTATCGTATTAATCTGTTAAAATTCAAAATACAAATAAGATCCATTCCCTCCCACGTTGCTAGCCACACTACCAAACTCCCCTGAATCAAGTACACTATCACATTATTATTATATTATTATTATATTCAATTTTAACCAACCACATCTTCAGGATTCCTAAAAGCCTGCATCTTTTAAACATAACTAAGATAATACCCGCGCGATGCGGCGGTTGCACATTATATATTTATGGCGATTAAAAGTCCATTGGTTACATATTTTTATAACGAATATAATACATAAGCATGAAAACTGTGTATAAAATAGAGAAAAAATGCAATATTTATCATTGGCGTTGAAATGTTGTTCGATTACATGTTTTGATATATAGTAGGGTACCCGCGCAATGAGGCAGCGGGTACCCTGATACATCTTTTCCGCGACGATGTTGATGGTGTTCGTTTACATGTTATTTTATAACGATTATTATACAAATGACTGATAGTTGGGAATGAAATATGGATAAAGACTATTATACAAATGGCGATTATACAAATGACTTGGTCTCCCACAACTTACCTCCTCTGATATAGTAAACACCGTCTTCCTTCAATATTTTTTGAAATCTACTCATCAATTTAACGTAAATAGAAGCTTGAATCTTGCCTCCCTACAAAAAATGGATAATACAAATGATTTTAATTAATAGTTAATTTAGTAAAAATAATATCTATACCTAATGATCATTTATCGAATATGATTAAGTGTAATACCTCCTCGTCAATTAACAGCATCTCAAGGAATATTATCTCATTTTTATAGTTGAAGTTGGTGTGGGGCCACATTCGTCGAACCCTGACCTTGAGGTGAATTTTGTCCTTGAAAACATGAATGTTTCTTATAAAGGGCAATCCGATTGTTGACATATTAAGAAATCCTTGCATAAAAAGATTACGAAAGTCATACACAATGAGAATAAAATTTGTATCAAAAGTTTAAGAAATGAACCGAGGAATGGATTGAAAACTAACCTTGTTGGTGAATCGAGTGATGGTAAGGTGGTATGTGTTTCGTATCGTGAATGCAAAGGTTAAATGGTTGAGTCGTCAATTTATATACATAAAAAACGTATATATATATTAACTGTAATAAAACGTAATAAACACATTTAATGACAAATAAATTTAAGAAACGTTTTTTAATACTCTTGATACAATCAAAATGTTTAAAGTACAACTATTGTAAGTTAAACCATTAAATGGTCTTACTATAAAAACGAGTCAACCACAATAAACCGTCATTTAATGAGTAGCGAAAATAACTGTCAGTCAAACCATTAAATGACAAATTAACAATCTAAAAACGTTTATATTAATTCATATTAATTGTCATATTAACACTCCTTTAATTGTTTCCTAAAACGTATAACTCTTACGGATTTACACCTCTAGATATTAATAGTAATTGTAATAAAACGTAATTAACACATTAAATGACAAATAAAAAAAAGTAAGTATCTGAGCCACAAAAATAATTGTAATTCAAACCATAGAATGACAAATAACACTCTAAGAACGTATATATTAATTCATATTCATTGTCATATTAATACACATTTAATTGTGGACTAAAAACGTATAAATCTGACGGATTGTAAACATCTCTTCATATTACTTTTAATTGACGTCATATTAACATGAAAAACGTATATATTAAAAACGTATATATTAACCCTAATAAAACATAATTAACAAATTAAACGACAAATCAATTTAAGAAACGTTTTTAAAACTTTTGATACAATAAAAACGGTTAAAGTACAACTACTGTAAGTCAAACCATTAAATGGTTCTACAATAAAAACGAGTCAACCAATTAAATATCGACAATTTTTAACGTAATTAAAAGATTTAAAGAGGGAGGATTTTCAAATTTGATTCGGGTTTTTAGGAGCTTAATAAAAATGTAATTATTTGAGCACCCAAAATAACTGTAAGTCAAACCATTAAATGCAAATTAGCACTCTAAAAATGTATATATTAATTCATATTAATTGTCATATTAACACTCTTTAATTGTGGACTAAAAACGTATAACACATACGGATTTACATCTCTACATATTAGTATTAATTGTAATAAAACGTAATTAACACATTAAATGACAATTAATAAAAACGTAATTATTTGAGCAGGAAAACTAATTTTTAGTCAAACCATTAAATGACAAATTAACACTCTAAAAACGTATATATTAATTCATATTCATTGTCATATTAACACTTATTTAATTGTGCACTAAAAACGTATAAATCTGACGGAATGTAAGCATCTCTTCATATTAATATTAATCGTCATATTAACACTCCTTTAATTATAGACTGAAAGCAGTAATTGACTGTTTTTCCAAAATCTTATATAAATTAGGGATGGAATAAAAGCATTAATTTTTGACGTCATATTAATTTGACAAATAATATGAAGAGATACTCCTTTACAACTCACCATTACAAATTAACTGAAATATATTTAATTGGCGTTTTGAAAATCCACGCCAATAAAACCAAGTAATTTAAAACGCATGTTCAAATTTAATATATTTCTCTATTTACATTAAGTGATTATGGTTTCTATAAATAAAAGTTAAAAAACGTAAAATTTTAATGGCTATATTGAAATTTGTCCCCACATGAAAGCATAGTGTGTAAGTGTTACGAATTTGTAACCAAAGCTGTGACTTTGACCAGTGGTAAGAGCTTCACCTATGGAGCACTCCTTCCCGGGTTCGAGCCTCGTCCAAAGCAGTTTTTTTAATTATTTATGATGGGCCGGTTTAAATATACTTAGGAAACACCTTAGGTATAAAGTGTTACGAAGTTGTAACCAAAGCTATGACTTTGGCAAACAGAAGACGCAAGGAAGCTTATCCAGTCAAACGAGTACCATCTACATCCTGAAGGATTTATGTGCACAGTTGGTCAACCTATGATGATACATCCATGCCTACGAAACACTTAAGGGACACACCGGTGAGTGCATGTAATACGAGCAAGATAAGCAATGACACAACGAAGAGGAGTGATTCATAATTGTCATTATGAATCAAGTTAAGTATTAAGTTAAGTTTAACTTATTACTAGATTAGTTTAACTAACTAATTAATACAAGTATTTGTACATTTACTAGTTAAGTAAATATACAATGTGTTAATTATAGATCATCCATAATATGATTTAAAAGCTATTAAATTATATAGTAAATTGGATAATATTGTTGTATAAATTATATAAAGGTTATTATATAATTAATTATTAAAAGTATAAATACAAGTATATATAATTCGTGTATATGGGTACTGAATTATTAGTGTATTAATACTAGACATTTAATAGTTAAGTGCAACAATAATAAACTAGTTAAACTATAAGGGTTGGAAGTGTTAAAAGGAAGTTTAATTAAAGATCTAATATTAATTAAACTAGAGGGTTCTAAGCGCAAGTTATTTATCTATAAATAAGAGGCTTAGGGTAACCCTAAAACCCCTTACACCATCACACGAATCCCTTGCCCCCTCCTTGTCCCTTTTTCGGCCGAACCTAGAGCAACACCAAGTCTTGGTGTTCTTCGTTCTTCGTGTTCTTCGTGTTTTTCAAGTCTTGAAGATTCGAAGATCAAGTTCATTGCTTAGATCTACTAGAAGATCGCTCGATTTGTTCATCATCAGTGGATCTATCTTAAGCAAACAACAAGGTATGTTTTGAGAAAACTCTTTTCTCCCTTCTCCCTCTTGGACGAATTCGACCAAGAACCCTAGGGTTCTTGGTGTTGGTTGACGAACACACACAAGTGTGTGTGTGTTCGGGTTTTTCGTACAAGGTTTCTTCCATTGTTAATCTACTCTAGATTTCCAAGATCCCAATCCTTTAGGGTTTAAGGATTAAGTTTAATCTCAGTTCCGCATTAGGGATTAAATTAGCTAGTTGGTTTTAACCGGTCAAGAACAAGTTCATGTTTTTGGTCAGTATAGTTCGAACCAAGTGACTAGGAGGTTGACCCAAGTGGTCAATCAGTGATAATGAAACCCTACAGTGGTATCAGAGCGTTGGTTTAGAAATCTAAACTAGATTAACATTGTTTGTTTAATTTTATTAAAGTTTTTTTTGTTCCATCTTCTTCTTTTTCTAAAATTACGAATTAGGGTTAGAACCCTAGGACCAAGTATGTTAAACTAGTTAAGTTTAATTGGTCAAAAAGGATTCTAGAAAAACCCTAGAAAATTCGTGTAGGGTAAAAGAACCCTAGGATCAAGTATGTTAAACAAGATTTGTTTAATTGATCAAAAGGCTTCTTTTCCCTAACCCTAGCAATTTCCGAAAATTGTAGAACCCTAGGATCAAGATTGTCAAAAAATCTTGATCAAGAGGATTCTTTCCTTAATTGTTTGATCTTTCAAATCTAGGATCAAGTATGTTAAACCAAGATTTGGTTTAATTGATCAAAAATGATTCTTTCTTTTTTCTCAAGATTTTCGTGATCAAGGTGTTACTTGGACACCAAGTTTTGTTAAACTAGCCTAGTTTAATTGGTGGAAAAGTTTCCTAGACTTTAAGGATTTTTCCGAAAAAACCCTAGATGTAATCTAGAAACCCTAGAACATTAAACTAGTTTAAGTTTAATGATTTAAAAGAATTAATTAGGTTAATAATCTAAAACCTAGATAATTAAACAAGTTTATGTTTAATAGGTTTAATTATTATCTTAGTAAATTTATTAAAGACTAGTTCTTTAAACCTAGAAATCTAGACAAAGTTTATTGTCTATAAGGTTTAAATTAAAAAGTTTAAATAAATTTATTAGGGTTATAATCCATCTTAGAATTTAAACAAAGTTCATTGTTTAAATATGATTGATTAGAATTAATCTTTTAATTAAATAATGTCTTTGATCAAGAAAGTCAAAACCATAGTTTTGATTGATCAAGAACAAGATTAGGGTTAGACTAATTAATGAGAATTAAAAGAAGTGTTAATTTCTAGTTCAAGAAATTAACAAGATGTATTTATTTATATTTATATATTATTTCGATTTTTTTTTAATATTCAAAAGAGTAAAAAGAATTTTAATAAATAAAGTAGTTTATATGTATTTTAATTAGTTCAAGTTAAAATACATATAAATTAGATGTAATATTCTTATTAGAATGATTACAAGTTTATTTTAAAAGTAAATATATATGTATATATATATTAAATACAAGATAAATGGAACATTAAAAGATAATGTTATTTTGATCTTTAAGAATAATAATATAACTAGTCATTGTGTAAGTTAATTATATAATTAAAACTAGAAAGTACAAAGTTATGATTCCATTATAACTAGAAATTGTACAAGTTGAGATTATATGATTAACTAGAAATATACAAAGTTATATATTAGTATTATAAGGTGTATAAAGTTGTAAGTTATTATAACTAGTAATTATACAAGTATAATATAAGTATTTTACAAGTCATGTAATATACTAGATTAATGATCAAGTATAAATAACAAGAACCTATATTTAACTAGTTCTAGTTAAATGTAAGAAATATTTAAACAAACTAAGAATTATTATATATAGTCTTTATATAATAAGTTTATTAGTTTCACCAAGTATAAACCGGTGATTGTGTTAGCTTAAGTTCCATCATGATTGTTGGAGCTAGTGGGAGCTACACAAGAAAATCACAACGTTTATAAGTGTGTCGTTAAGACATAAGTTTTGGTGAAATCTAGTAAGTCAAATGTTTGATTTCATTATTAAACATATGAAAAACTAGGTATGTTAAACTAGGTTTATGATTCAAGTCTATGAATTGTAAAAGCATTAAATGTTTAACATAAATTTTTAAGTTTTTTCAAGAAAGATAAAACAAGTAAGTTTTATTCTAGATAAGGTTTTCCACAAAACCTAGTGATACGTTTTGTACACCTCGTTTTTAGGTATACATGTATGTAACGACCCGAAATTTGAATAAAACAAAATGTGGGAAAAATATGACAAATAAGGATAATTCATTTCAGAACCGTAGGAATTGGTTTCGTGTCGTTTGGACACCGTATGAGAAAGTTATGGACGAAACCGGGTCGAGGCGAAGACCGAAAAGTGCAGCCCTGCTGGCTGCTAGAGTTCGCGACGCGAACTAGGTGTTCCCGATCGGGAACATCAAACAGAGAATTGGGGTATCTGACGACCAGAGTTCACGACCAGTTAGCGATCGCGAAGGGGTCACGACTCGGGAACTTCGCGACGCGAAGTTATGTTCGCGACGCGAACTTGGGGCGAGCAGAATAAAATCGGGTTTGAGCTAGGGTTTGCTCATTTTCACCTCCAAAACACTTGCAGCCGATTCTAGAGAGAGAAGTGGCGATCTTGGTGATTCCAAGCTCAAATCTTCACCATCTTGAAGGATCTAAACATCAAAGGTAAGATTTCTTGATTGTTGATGTTATCTAGCTAGTTATGAACTTTGTATGGGTAGAAATGGTGGTTTGGGGGAACCATCCATGTCATCTTTGGGGAAGATGACTAATTATGGGTGTAGAACACTCATTGTAAACTTGTAATCGATGTGTACAAGTTGGATTTGGGATTATTGATGGAAATCTTGAGCTAGGGTTTGAGATTTCACCAAGTTGGATGAACTTGGTGGTTAAGAATGTTGTTATGGGTTTATTGGTAACTAGTTATGGATAATAACTAGATTTTATGATGATATGGATGATAGGTCAAGAAGGCCTAAAGATTGGTAATATTTCACAAGTTGGAAAGCAAGGATTCGTGTTGTTGGACACGATTTGGAGTTAGCTTGGCTAAGGTGAGTACATGAGACTTTTACTGGGTACATAGCAAATGATTTGGAAACTATGATGTTTTAAGGGTCTTTATTAATGAACGTTTTTAATAAAGATATGATGGATATGATGAGAAAATGCTAGTAATAGAATATTTTAGTATGTCTAAATGATTGTTGATTTTGAAAGAGTTTATGATAATGAAAAGTAAATAATGAGTTTTTACAAATGAGATGCATGAATAAAGATAATGATTTTAAAAGAACTTGATAATCGGCTTATTAATAATACGTATTAATAAAGCTTGAGACAATGATTTTTAAGTAATGAGTATCGATTAGTATTTTGTACTAATAAAAGTAGATATTGAAATACTAAGAGAATAAGTAATAAGTGACTAGTAATAAACGTGTATTCTAGTCAAAGAAGAGTCAAAGTAATATGATTTTGATAAAAGATGAATATGTTTTAAATTAGTAAAGGACTTGGTAAAGTTAAGATTTAAAATGAAATAATAAAGAGAATAGCATGATAAATTAGAATAAATGTATTCTAATAAGCGATGAAAGGAGCTGATGCTCATATTTGATGAAAGGAGCTGAGGCTCATATGTGAATGAAAAATCCGGAATAAGACCGCCCAGAAATGGGGGAGCATGAGACGTCTACTTGGGGTGGTACCTCCCTGCGCAAAGAGTAGAATGTCACAGTTTACGACACTCAATGATGAGTGAGCATGACGACCCGGGAACGGGGAGAGCTTATGAATCTCGGTAAGATGGGGGTTCCCAATTACCTTGATAGTTTACCTATGACGTCCCATATCGGGAGAGTTGGCTTCGGAGAGGTCCGTTGCATATGTGATAATGAAAGTGTAAGTTTGGAGATAACTTACAAGTATGTGATTAGATGACGAGTAAGCTTATGGTAAGCTTATTAGTTTATACGGTTAAATGAATGGAAAAATGAGTTGCGAATTAATAAGAAATGATAAGGATAAGTATTTTTTTAAGGTTATAAATATTATTTTATAAATCTTTTGAGAATGGGTCGAAAACCCATGTATCTCACGAGACTATTTTGTCTCACGTACTACTTTGTTTTTGGCTATGTACTCAGGTTCAGGATCGCTGGATTAGAGGGTCGCGTTAGAAGTGGCCTAGTGTTGATTAGCTCGGGAGCTCGTAGGTAGTTCTCGTTTATCCTATGGTTATGATATTATCTTTGTAACACCGGATTTTATAACTCTGATAAATGTTTTAATGGTTTTTGTTAAACCGTATTTTTGGGAACATTGGACATTGTTTTATTTTTATTTAAAAATATGTTTAAAAGGTGTTTTGAAAATTGAGGTGTTACAACTTGGTATCAGAGCTATAGTTTAAGTGAATTAGGTAGGTTTGACCTTCCTAGTCTTAAGCTATGCTAAGTAGGACCATATGTTTTCCATAGGATGTCCATGATCAGTCCGCTGAGACAATAAAGTATGGGTATATTAGGGTCGATCCCTAAGTGAAGAGATAATGTTTTGGGTGTTATGGGTTATGTTTGACTAATAAGTCAATCTTTGAATTTTAACGGTTTAACATGTTGATATAGAAAATGGTGAACCCAAGAAGTGGAGAGATTCCACGAGATCATGAGACGGATTCAAATCGAATCCCGACTCATCCCGGTAATATTGGAGAAGGTTCCGGTTTGGATGCAAACCAAACCCCGGTAACTATGGAAGCGATCAGAAATTTGTTTCATCAGATGAGGGATGAGGTGAATGTGGATATGAACCGGATTATCGATAACCGTTTGAATGTGGATAGGCGAGATGATTCTAAATCTCGCGGTGGAAGTAAGTCTTCGGGTAGCAAGACCCGTACAGAGAAGTCATTGACTGAAGAGACCGACGATTCGGATTCTGAGGAAAGAGAAGGATGCACCTACAAGACATTCATGTCGTGCAACCCCGGTGTGTATTATGGAAGTTCGGAACCGAAGGTGACGATGCGTTGGATTCGGGAAACCGAGCAAGTGCTAGAAAGTAGCAAGTGTTTAAAGAAAGACATGGTCATTTATGCATCCCGACAGTTGAAGGATGAAGCGTTGACATGGTGGGATACCATGTATGAGACTATGGGAAAGAAAGTGTACAAGATGTCGTGGGAGGAGTTCACGAGAAGGTTGAAGGAAAAGTTTTGTCCCGAGAGAGACCTAGAAGAGTTGCAAGAAGAGTTCATGTTCATCAAGAAGGGAGATATGTCGGTGGAAGAATACACCAAAAAGTTTACGGGATTACTCCCGTTTGTAATCAAGTCCTATCCGACGGAGCGTATGAAGGTGGTTCGGTATGCGAATGGACTACCACCGGAGTTTGAATTGGAAGTCAAGCGAGCGACCACGTTGGATGAGGCCATTTGTACCGCTCGAAGTGTGGAAAGGGTGTTTCGGCGAAGGGCACAAGAGTCGGCATCGGGAAAAGAAAAGAAGAAGCTTGATAGTAGCTGGGGATTGACAAAGAAAGAAGGATTGGGGTCGAGTTCGTCAAAGCATAGTGGTATTGGAAGTTGCCAAAGTTGTGGAAAGAATCACCGTGGGGAATGTAAGGCAAATTCGGCTATATGCTTCAAGTGTGGTCGAGTAGGACACCGAGCAAAGGATTGCAAAGTAAGGAACCTCGATGAAGTGGAATGCTACACTTGTCACGAGGTGGGGCACTTTAGTAGTGCGTGTCCAAGGAAGAGAACCGACACGTCGGCATCAACCGCCAACAGGAATCGGGTGAAGGGAACTCGTGGGGCCGCTTCAGGTAATTCGTTTATGAAATTTTGATAGATAATCGGAATTTAATTGCTTTCATGTCGCACAAATTGGTGCTTATGTGATATAAGTATGGAAATGATTATAGATGGAATATATGATGTGAAAAATAAGTTTGGGAGATAACCTCCCCGGATTATTATGTGTATAGTAGAATGGGTTGGCGACCGGTATGTCGCGAGAAATAAGAATAGGAAGGATTATGTTGTCTTAGAATATTTAAAGTTAGATCATGAAAATGGTAGTACAATGAAGTACGAGGTATTGGTGAAAATCGTGAAGTACAAAAATATGTATGTATGAAATGGAACCTTAGTCATTGGATATGATTGATGGAGTGTTGGTAGGTAGCCATGGCAAATGGTTTTGTCGGAGATGTCGGGTGTGACATCAATAGTGGATAATTTATTTTTGGTAAGGGTTTATAGGAGAAGTATGATAGCGTATGTATGGGTACCAATCAGAGTCAATGGGTTGACTCATAAAGACCGGGTGAATCGGTAAAGTATGGATAATTTAAAAAATATTAGTGGTTACCTCGGTGGTAAAGGAAAGATTGGAAAATATGAATGTTGGGAAAGCATGTTTAGTAAAGGTCGATTGATAAATAAATTGGTTAGTAAATTTGTGCATACCGTGTGGTATTGTGTGTAAGTAGAAATAATGGCCTTGGATGGCATGGTGTTTTAGAGAGATAATGTTATGTGGAAAGTGGAAAAGTGAAAATTTGGATAGAAAATGTGATTGATTGTGAAAGAAAATGATAGCATGATGCTAAGTGTAATGATGTATACATGGATTGCATGCAAGATGGAATAGTTTTGTATGAGTCACTTTGGATTGGAGGCTTTCCGATCATGGTGACAGTTTGGAGTCGAGATGGATTGGAGGCTTTCCGATCATCTCGATAAGATAGTTGAAGTATGGATTGTTATATAAGGAATGTGATGTTTGTATCTGACGAATGTAGAACTGCATGGTTAAGTAATTATTATAATTACATGGTAAGTGAGAAAATTGGATTGAAAACACAGGTTGTGTTTAAAGTGTAGGTGTAGATGATGCCTACAAGTTTATAGATTATGAAAATGGATGCTTCTAGAAAGCAAGAATTTATTTGCAGCCGATGAGTAGTGAAAGATATAATGGGTGGCTAGACCACAATTGGATATGATTGAGACTCTAGAGCCTGTAGTCGGGAAATTCAAGTATGGTATAAGGATGTTTGAAGGAAATTATAAAAGGTATAAGTAATTGGATGAAAGTTAAAAAGTAATAGAGATTTGGTATTGATTCAAGTGGAAATGGTTAATCGATTGGGGAAATAGAAATCGAAGGAAAAAAGGGAACAATTGAGAAAGGAAATGTAAATATGAAAACGGAAATGTAGAGCTTGAGAAGCGATGCCTTAGTAATAAAGAATATGTGGAATTTAGCAAGGTAAGTTGACTTTATTCATAAGTCAAGGTTAGTCAACTTGTAGATTGTTGACTTTGGTCAAAAATTGGATTTTTGACTTTCGTTTAAAAATTGGTTAGTCAAGTATAAGGGCATAATGTATCATCTTCATGTGTAATATAGTGGGTAATGGATTTATGGAAATAATGGTAGTCAAAGGGTACGACTTTGACCGTTGAGTTTCAAGTTGGATCTAAGAATCGAATGTGATTGTTGTTGGACCATGAATGTAAAGTTGACTGTTAAGGAATTAAGGATTGGTAGAACCACTAATGGGTAATGAAATATTTGAGATATGGTTGACTTTATGTTTAAGTCAAAGATGGGTCAATGTTGACAATTTGGTCAAGGTTAGAGGTTGACTATCATTTTGGTCAAATGGTTATTACTAATGATCGAGTCATATCATCCCAACGGGGATATAGAGTTTGGGTAGATGATGGGAAATGCTAAGGTCAAATTGCGAAATTTTGACCCGTTCGGGTATTGGAAACCGAGATGGACCTTTGACCCAATTGGGGTATAACGGAAACAAGTGGACAATTAAAATGTATAAGTATTATTGGATGATAAATGGTAAGCGGAATGAGGATGGGAAATCTTTGAGTTGATTCCGAGGACGGAATCCTTTTAAGGGGTGGATAGTTGTAACGACCCGAAATTTGAATAAAACAAAATGTGGGAAAAATATGACAAATAAGGATAATTCATTTCAGAACCGTAGGAATTGGTTTCGTGTCGTTTGGACACCGTATGAGAAAGTTATGGACGAAACCGGGTCGAGGCGAAGACCGAAAAGTGCAGCCCTGCTGGCTGCTAGAGTTCGCGACGCGAACTAGGTGTTCCCGATCGGGAACATCAAACAGAGAATTGGGGTATCTGACGACCAGAGTTCACGACCAGTTAGCGATCGCGAAGGGGTCACGACTCGGGAACTTCGCGACGCGAAGTTATGTTCGCGACGCGAACTTGGGGCGAGCAGAATAAAATCGGGTTTGAGCTAGGGTTTGCTCATTTTCACCTCCAAAACACTTGCAGCCGATTCTAGAGAGAGAAGTGGCGATCTTGGTGATTCCAAGCTCAAATCTTCACCATCTTGAAGGATCTAAACATCAAAGGTAAGATTTCTTGATTGTTGATGTTATCTAGCTAGTTATGAACTTTGTATGGGTAGAAATGGTGGTTTGGGGGAACCATCCATGTCATCTTTGGGGAAGATGACTAATTATGGGTGTAGAACACTCATTGTAAACTTGTAATCGATGTGTACAAGTTGGATTTGGGATTATTGATGGAAATCTTGAGCTAGGGTTTGAGATTTCACCAAGTTGGATGAACTTGGTGGTTAAGAATGTTGTTATGGGTTTATTGGTAACTAGTTATGGATAATAACTAGATTTTATGATGATATGGATGATAGGTCAAGAAGGCCTAAAGATTGGTAATATTTCACAAGTTGGAAAGCAAGGATTCGTGTTGTTGGACACGATTTGGAGTTAGCTTGGCTAAGGTGAGTACATGAGACTTTTACTGGGTACATAGCAAATGATTTGGAAACTATGATGTTTTAAGGGTCTTTATTAATGAACGTTTTTAATAAAGATATGATGGATATGATGAGAAAATGCTAGTAATAGAATATTTTAGTATGTCTAAATGATTGTTGATTTTGAAAGAGTTTATGATAATGAAAAGTAAATAATGAGTTTTTACAAATGAGATGCATGAATAAAGATAATGATTTTAAAAGAACTTGATAATCGGCTTATTAATAATACGTATTAATAAAGCTTGAGACAATGATTTTTAAGTAATGAGTATCGATTAGTATTTTGTACTAATAAAAGTAGATATTGAAATACTAAGAGAATAAGTAATAAGTGACTAGTAATAAACGTGTATTCTAGTCAAAGAAGAGTCAAAGTAATATGATTTTGATAAAAGATGAATATGTTTTAAATTAGTAAAGGACTTGGTAAAGTTAAGATTTAAAATGAAATAATAAAGAGAATAGCATGATAAATTAGAATAAATGTATTCTAATAAGCGATGAAAGGAGCTGATGCTCATATTTGATGAAAGGAGCTGAGGCTCATATGTGAATGAAAAATCCGGAATAAGACCGCCCAGAAATGGGGGAGCATGAGACGTCTACTTGGGGTGGTACCTCCCTGCGCAAAGAGTAGAATGTCACAGTTTACGACACTCAATGATGAGTGAGCATGACGACCCGGGAACGGGGAGAGCTTATGAATCTCGGTAAGATGGGGGTTCCCAATTACCTTGATAGTTTACCTATGACGTCCCATATCGGGAGAGTTGGCTTCGGAGAGGTCCGTTGCATATGTGATAATGAAAGTGTAAGTTTGGAGATAACTTACAAGTATGTGATTAGATGACGAGTAAGCTTATGGTAAGCTTATTAGTTTATACGGTTAAATGAATGGAAAAATGAGTTGCGAATTAATAAGAAATGATAAGGATAAGTATTTTTTTAAGGTTATAAATATTATTTTATAAATCTTTTGAGAATGGGTCGAAAACCCATGTATCTCACGAGACTATTTTGTCTCACGTACTACTTTGTTTTTGGCTATGTACTCAGGTTCAGGATCGCTGGATTAGAGGGTCGCGTTAGAAGTGGCCTAGTGTTGATTAGCTCGGGAGCTCGTAGGTAGTTCTCGTTTATCCTATGGTTATGATATTATCTTTGTAACACCGGATTTTATAACTCTGATAAATGTTTTAATGGTTTTTGTTAAACCGTATTTTTGGGAACATTGGACATTGTTTTATTTTTATTTAAAAATATGTTTAAAAGGTGTTTTGAAAATTGAGGTGTTACAATGTAAAACGCGCAAATTCTTGAAACTATAAGTTTTATAGAAAGTTCTTAAGGTTTAAAAGGGGATGTCTTGTAGAATTCTTGAATTCACAAGTCACACATTTTAAACAAGGATTAAGATTGGAATAAGGTTTAAGTTTAGTTCAAGACTTAAACAAACCCAAGAAAATCTTAGATCTAAGTACTATCCACCTAATGGAACACCTCACTTGTTAAACGATATTCATATTGTAAGGATAAAGAACCTTAGATATGGATTCAAATCATTGCGAGTGTTAGGGTGCATAAGGTTCTGTGATAATTGGGAGTCCCGGCGCAGAACATCGCACTGTCTTAGATGGTATGATCTACTTTGGTGATAATCGGGAGTCCCGGCCCAAAAAGTACTTGAGTAGAATAAACATACTAGACTTTGTTACTAACTTAGAAATGTGCAATTCAATTGTACAAAGTTATAATAAGTTATAAGTCTAAAGATTCTACGACCCCTAGGAATCGTGTCAAGTCTTGATACGATCGGTAAGGATGTTACCTACCAGAAACACCATGTCTCGTCGGGAAGTGCCCAAACCTTGCGGCGAGAATGTGATATATGGATCCTAGGCCTAGAATATTAATTATGGGTTTATAATATATTTTAGAGAATGTTTATTGATGATTACTAATTAAACTGGGTTTGATTTGTAGATGGCAGCAACAACCACAACGACAAGTACCAACAATCTCTCTCTTCGCTCAATCCTCGAAAAAGACAAGTTGACTAGGTCAAACTTTCTCAATTGGGAGCGCAATCTTCGCATTGTGCTCAGACATGAGAGAAAGTGGTATGTCTTGGAAAGAGCAGTACCTAATGTCCCTGCCGCTAATGCTAGAGCTGAAGCAAGGCAAGCTTATGATAAGCATGTCAGTGATGCGCTCGATGTGAACTGTTTGATGTTCGCAACCATGAGTCCAGAATTACAAGCAGGACTTATGGATGTGCCTGCATTTGAGATGATCCAGCAACTTAGGGATTCATTTCAAGAGCAAGCTCGCACTGAGAGGTTCGACATCAATCGAGCCTTCAACTCTTGCAAGATGGTCAAAGGAACGCCGGTGAGTGCCCACGTCATGAAAATGAAAGGACACATGGATCACTTGGCTAGACTTGGTCACCCCATACCGTTGCAAGTGGCAACATATACTATACTCAATTCATTGTCTGATGACTACAAGCCTTTTGTGGTCAACTACAATATGCATAATATGGAGAAATCCATTGCTGAGCTACATTCCATGCTCAAGACAGCTGAATTGAGTTTGGGGACCAAATCTAAGGATGTTCTAATGATCGGTAATGGCAGTGGTGGTGGCAAGAAGAGAAAAGGGCATGGCGGTAAAGGAAAGGGTAAAACCAATCCTAACCAAGGAGTGCCAAATGGTAAAAGTGTCAAACAAAAGGTCAAGAAGTTTAAGCCTAACACATCGAGGACCGAGAATAGGTGCTTCAAGTGTGGTGAGGCTGGGCATTGGAAAAAGAATTGTCCAAAGGGTGCAAGTGGTGGTGGAGGAAACGCAAGTTCCTCAGGTAACACAACCACACTTCTTAATCACTTTTAAGATACTTGTAAAGTACATTACGAATAATCTAACTTTTGCAATCGTTTATTGCAGGAGGAGATGGAAAGTGATAGTGACCAGCATGAGATGGTGATTCTACAAGCACCAAGTTTTTATAATTCAGTATTTTATGGATTCAGTAAAACAATTTTTCTTTTGTTGGATAATTTTTATTTTATGTTAAAACAAGTTCTCGTTTGGAATCCATGTTTGAATTATATTATGTGTGTGCATGTGTGATAATTACACTAGTCAAGGTTTTATAACTAGATTGTGAATCAAGTTTTGATTTACTTTATGTTTCATGTTTTATACTTGTTTGATTGTTGTATGAGTAATGTTTTTGAAGCTCAACACTTAGATACTAGAAATTAGAAGTTTTTCTTCTAAAGTATTTAAGAGATTTTATGAAAAACATAAGGTTCAACAGTTATTGAACCTAGTTGAAACATCTTAAGTAATGGTTACTTATGATAGTAAGTTTCAAAGTGTTAGTATTAATATAGTATGATTATATTGGATATAATCAAGATAGACTTTAAAGAGTATTATTACAAGTTTTTTTTACTTGTAATAAAGGAATTTAATGAAGTCATAATTCCTTAATGGGAATAATTGGATATTTGTATAATCCAAGTAAAGTGACTTAGACATTAAATGAACTCTTAAAAGGGATAAACTATATTAAAGTATTTAAGAATCAAAAGGTATTATTGCAAATCTTTTATACTTGTAATAAATACAATATTTAATCAAGTCATAATTCCCTAATAGGAATAATGGATATTTGAGAAATCCAAGAAATGACTTTGGCATTAAATAAGATTCTTAAAATATACTAATACACTTAAGAATTGGAAGTATCGTACCTATCAAGTGTCTTATACTTGTTAGATACAGCAATCAATAAGAGTCATGATTCCCTTATCAGGAATGTGGGATATTCACAAATCCAAAGGATGACTTTGATAATTGATTAATTCTTAAAGGGTTAAACTATAATTTTTGACTAGGTCAAAAGTAGTAGTTTAAGTGATGCTTAATTTCCATAAAATTTAGTGGGAGCTATGACTAACATATTCACTAGAGGTACTAATGAATATAGTAAAGTTAGTTAGGACATTAACAACAAGGTTTTACCAAGTCGTTAGCCAAAGAGTTAAGAGAAATAAATGATCAGCAATTAGATTATTGCAAACCTAATAGCGTGGTCACAAGTCTTGTGATTAATTGTTGCATATCTAATAGGATGTTCACATTCCAGTGAACAAGTCAATCATTTAAGGAAGTTTTCTTTAACTAGTAAGAATATCTACAAATCAAGTAGCTAAAAGAGATTTAGTTACAAGGCAAGTTTTATAGATTCAAGAAACTAAAGGATTAATTTTCCAATCCTCCTATGTTTACCGAATCATATAAAGAGACAAGACTAGAATATGTTCTAAAAATGTTGCAAGAACAATATCTAGCAAAGACAAAAGTAATAGTATTCTTAATACTCGTCTTATGTCTTTAGTTTAATAGAAATGACTAATTGTAATTAGTGATAAAAGTTACAATTAAGAGTTATTGAAGTAATCAACACAAACGCATAGAATAAGTAATGATCCAGTAATTATTCAGTATCTATGTCCAGTGAGGAATAATACATGAGTTAGTATTATTGTTATTCAGAATTTGTATGTTTTACAATATCCATGAATAAAAGTTTATTTATTCAAAAAGATGTAAATCCGTGACTACTCGTCTTGGTGGGAACCTCGATGGGACGTTAACGTCATCGCGGTATTTGGTGGTAGATTCGAAATTCTTCGAAGATAGCTACACAAGTTTTGTGTAGACCAAATATCGGTGATATTCTGTTGGAGCTCGACGAATATTAGATTGACCACCGTGATAATACTTCGTGGTTGAAAAGTTCAAAAGTATTATTCACTAGGATTGTCCTTAAGCCTGAGGTATTTGGTTTGGGATACATTGACTAATGTGCTTTGGTTCGTCTTAGACAATTCTGAAATATGGTTGTCATACGAGGCTTTACTGGGTACAAAGGAATTTGTATTTTGAATCGAAATATAACAAGATGGTAATTGCACCTCCTTTTTAGGAGAGATATTTATGGGTCCTTTGACATGATGAGATAACTGAAAAGTGCATGGCCATGCCCAAACGAACTGATTTGTTCTTTGTCGTTTATCACAACAGTTTGAATCAAGAAGTCATTAAATGATTTCGAATACAGGAGTTGATATATTCTACCATGCTCGTATTCGTTATCACAAATATCGTGCTGCAAGGGATAAACCTAACATAGTTGCCCAAGAAGTAGAGATAGAGTGTTCTTTACTAGGAGACGCTATTAAAGAGTTTTTCAAGAAACTATACCTGGGTTACGTAAGCTGTTTTTATGGGGTTGGTTACCTACATGCCCATCTAGAAGGCCACTGTAGCTCGTATCATTAAGACAAAGGTTACAAACTTGCACACGTGGGAGTCTTAAGGATTTATGTGCACAGTTGGTCAACCTATGATGATACATCCATGCCTACGAAACACTTAAGGGTCACACCGGTGAGTGCATGTAATACGAGCAAGATAAGCAACGACACAACGAAGAGGAGTGATTCATAATAGTCATTATGAATCAAGTTAAGTATTAAGTTAAGTTTAACTTATTACTAGATTAGTTTAACTAACTAATTAATACAAGTATTTGTACATTTACTAGTTAAGTAAATATACAATGTGTTAATTATAGATCATCCATAATATGATTTAAAAGCTATTAAATCATATAGTGAATTGGATAATATTGTTGTATAAATTATATAAAGGTTATTATATAATTAATTATTAAAAGTATAAATACAAGTATATATAATTCGTGTATATGGGTACCGAATTATTAGTGTATTAATACTAGACATTTAATAGTTAAGTGCAACAATAATAAACTAGTTAAAATATAAGGGTTGGAAGTGTTAAAAGGAAGTTTAATTAAAGATCTAATATTAATTAAACTAGAGGGTTCTAAGCGCAACTTATTTATCTATAAATAAGAGGCTTAGGGTAACCCTAAAACCCCTTACACCATCACACGAATCCCTTGCCCCCTCCTTGTCCCTTTTTCGGCCGAACCTAGAGCAACACCAAGTCTTGGTGTTCTTCGTTCTTCATTCTTCGTGTTCTTCAAGTCTTGAAGATTCGAAGATCAAGTTCATTGCTTAGATCAACTAGAAGATCGCTCGATTTGTTCATAATCAGTGGATCTATCTTAAGCAAACAACAAGGTATGTTTTGAGAAAACCCTTTTCTCCCTTCTCCCTCTTGGACGAATTCGACCAAGAACCCTAGGGTTCTTGGTGTTGGTCGACGAACACACACAAGTGTGTGTGTGTTCGGGTTTTTCGTACAAGGTTTCTTCCATTGTTAATCTACTCTAGATTTCCAAGATCCCAATCCTTTAGGGTTTAAGGATTAAGTTTAATCTCAGTTCCGCATTAGGGATTAAATTAGCTAGTTGGTTTTAACCGGTCAAGAACAAGTTCATGTTCTTGGTCAGTATGGTTCGAACCAAGTGACTAGGAGGTTGACCCAAGTGGTCAATCAGTGATAATGAAACCCTACACATCCGTCAACCTTTTCGGCGCTTTGTTCACTTTCAGCAAACAGAAGACGCTAGGAAGCTTATCCGGTCTTCTTCTCTCTCGCAGCTCTACCGATCCCTCCGGCAGGGGCGGAATCAGTATAGAGGACACGGTGGCACGTGCTACTACTCAAAAAAAAATTCAGTACGGTAAATTTTTGGGACGTTTTTATTGTTATAGTATTTTAAATACATTAATATATATCTAAAGAGGCGAAATAAGACACATCCATCTACTAGCGCAGCTGGCTAACACTCCTTTTATGTATATAAGGAGGTCACGAGTTCGAATCTTGTTGTTGCTATTTTTTTAAATCAATTTTTTCCCTTTCTATGCTTTATATTACAAGGGTTTTTTCTTTCTCAGCCCCTATATTTCAATTTTTTTCTTATTTAACCTTATATATTTAAAAAAAAAAAACTCTTTAGTCCAAACATTTCAAATCATTTCCCTCTATTTCCTTATTCAATACTTTAATTATAAAATATAATATAATTTTATAAACCAAAATTTTTATAGATTAAAAATCTATTTAATATCTCAAATCAATCTTAAAAAAACCTTTAACTATTAGTTAATAGTTCATACCAAAGACAACTCTAACATTTGAACCAAATAAAAAAACATAAAGTGTGTATTTTATATTTTGTAATATGTTTATAAAATTAATAATTCTTTTGTAGGTTAATGAAATATATTCTTGAAGATTTGTTGGTCTATGTAACTAAAAATGGTGATATGTAATATAACTTTTTTTTGTGTTAAATTTGTTTTTGTTTCGGAGCGTTGCCACTGGGATTCCACTAGAGGTCGCAGTCCCTTAACCCCACTTTTTTTTATCATCACAATGGTGCTACTGCTGGTGAAAGTTTCTAATTCCGCCCCTGCCCTCCGGCGAAGTTCGCATGCTCCGGCCACAAACCAAATAATCTCCGGCAGTTCTCTCTCTCTCCGTACGGTTGATCAATAAAAGAAAACCCACTTCCGGCGACACCCTAACAACTCCTTGAAGTCAGAAACGCTTTCTCCGGCGACCTCAACTGTCCGACGATCAAAAGCTCCGGAGATCACTCAATCTCGGTCTCTTTCGCTAATCTCGATAAATATAACCATTTAAACCATTTTAATTTTTTATCATGCATGCATGTGAGTGTGAGTATGTGAAACCCATCGGCCAACCCGATATCGCGGCGGTGTTGTCTCAGTCTCCGGCATTGCACACACACAAGTTGTGTGTGCGTGTACCTCTTGATTGTTCCGATGTGTTTGTGTGTTTTTTGTGGGTTTTGTATCTGTTTTGTGTGTCCCTTACCAACTCCGAATCAGCCACCCCACATGTACGTGAGCCCATCAATTTGTTTAGCACAATCAATAACATAAGCCATTGCTAAAATTCAAGCCTATATTCCTTTTGTAAAATCAGTAAAAAATTTCTTAATTTTCATATTAATCGATTATTTAATATTTTACTTGGATTAAATGATTACAAACTATTTATATAAATGTAATAATTTATTTATTTGTAATTCTTAATTTTTAAATTATGAATTATCTAATTTTATTTGTTTAATTATTATTTATTTAATAATTAAGTTTAATTATTTAAATTATTTTATTTAAATAATTATTTAGTAAATATTTTCAAACTAAAGTGTAAGAATTTTTAAACTTGTATAAATTGATTAAAGTTATTTAAAACATGAGACCGACCCTGTCGAGCCACTAACGTATCGCTCAAGCACAAGATCATGTCGAAAGAATCAGTTGTGCATCATGTAGCTTAAGCATGTCATTGTGCCCGTCACTTATTTTTTTTTATTATGCATTTAGGACGCCATGAATCTTTTGTTGGAAACCCCAACTCTTGTTGATTGCATTATGCTAACTTCGTATCAGGTGAGTTTCACGGCCCCACTTTTACTGTTTTTATAACTATTTTATCTGGGGGAGAAATTAAACATAAAACTACACAACTGTTTTGTAATAAATAATCTTTGTATAATCATTGTTGTGTACACGTACCTAACTATGAAGTACAAATGACCATGCTACGAGTCCACGTTTAAGCGTAATCATTAACTATGTGTGTTAGCCAAGGAATATAGAGATAGTACTATCGGGATTGATCCCCCGCTCATGGCTAGTTATGCGCTAGACCAACTGGGTTTGAGCTTTATATTCTAACTATTTTAGATTTCGGTTTGATTATAGGCTCCTTGATTATACCTTAACTTGAATGTCCTGCAAACATGTCAAGGGATTATGCATTGCACATAAAATTATTTTTGTACATGATTTGTATTGAACTATTTTTGACGATACTAAATTGAGTCAAAATACCTGTGAACTCACCAACCATTGTGTTGACACTTTTTCTAATATGTTTTCTCAGGTTATGGAAATTAAGTCTTTTTGCAAAGATTCGACTATGGTTGAGATTGTCATGCATTTAGTTCAAGAATAAGTCTTAGAGACAGAAGTTTCATTTAAAACATATTTCATTAGTTTTTATGGTTAAACCTTCACTTTTGTTATGTAAAAGATATTGACAATCCATTTTCTATTAATGCGAAGTTTACTATTACTGATGTGTTATGTTTCTAATTAGTCGCACCTCGTTCTTCCGCAAAACTAATCTTGGCGGGGTGTGACAGCATGCATCATTATAATTATTTTATTTTTATTTTTAATTATTATTGTTTTTTATTTTCTTGAACTAAATGTAATCGTCATGATATTAACGAATAATCTTTTTTTCTTTATTATTTAATTCAAAGTAAAAACAGACAAGCCGTGATTTTTCACGGGCTTTGTTTTTGTAAAAGTATAAAATGCCAACGATGATGAATTTTAAGTTCTACAATTATAAATCTATTAAGTAGTCAATTTATCATTCAATATACTCATTTAACAATAAAAAAAGTAAGATTTAAAATTCTCCCTCACTTATCCAAACGATGTCAAGGACATCAACGGCAATGGCGAGATTGAGTGGCTATATGTCGTCGTGCTATATATGACAAACTTGACAAACTATTACAAAGGGTTTGTAAAATTGTATTATGAAAACAAGGTAAGTCGGGACCAGTAGGCAAAAGTAAACAAGGATACTCAGTTTATGTAAATTATTTGGCATACATGCTAATTCTATATTTAAATCAATTCGGTTTGTTTGGACTACTTGGTTCTTACAGGAAAAACCAAAACCAAATTGAAAACCAAATAAAGTTCCGGTTTTGTTCCAAACAAATCCAAAAAACTAAAAATTCGAACCACATAGTCTCATCTGAATTATCTAATTGGACAATTCATTTATGTCGAATAGTTAAGATAATAACAATCACAAAATTGTAGGTTATCCTAAGACTAAGACCGGTCTCATCCGTCTGTCGGTTTCCTCTTCATTTCACTTTAGTTTGAAGACACAATTAGTATGCCTCTTGCAGTTGCTCCACAGAATGCTTTGGTTTGAGGAAGTGCAAAGCGACTAAATTGTGTGGTAATTTTGTAGGTATTGTGTAAAACCTCAAATTTTCAAAATAATTTAAAACTTTTAAATATTAAAAGTAAGTCTTACAAACCAAGTTCATCCCAAAACATAAAGGAAATAAAACATTTGGAAAGTGAATCAAAGTATTCAAAACCGGTGTTACAATAATATCAAAACTAAAGTCTAGGGAATTAAATAAGTACACCGAGTTAATCACTTCCAATGCTAACGACGGTCCGCCTAATCCTTAGCTCTCGAACCTGAGTACATAGTCAAAAGAAACGTAGTACGTGAGACAAAATTGTCTCGTGAGAAACATGGGTTTTAGACCCCGTTAGAATTATTGCAATAAAATAATATTTAAATAAATATCAAATTGCACATAGTCAATTATACTCTAAGTGTTGCCATAAGCTCACACATACGTAACGGGCATCCCCGAAACAAACTCCCCCGTTATGGGAATCTAGGTAAACTCCCCCGTTTCCAGGTTATCTATTGCTCCCCCGGTTTTTGGGTTATCTCTGTTGGAATATGCTTCACGCGTATAACATATAGTTATATGGCTAGTTGTTTGTGAGCCTAAAGGGTCACAAACTTAAACACTTAACACCATAAGACGTATAGTGTAATTAGGGTAATTACATTATACATTAATATAAGCTACTAGCTTGTATGTAATTAAGTTTAATATTAAATGTTAATATTGAAACTCATTGTGTGCTTATAAGAAGCACTAAAGGAAAGGGGCTAGAGTGCAAAATATACAAACTTGTTAAGGAAGTTAATTAAGAGGCATTAGGGCAACCTTCGACCTCTTCCTTACTCACTTGAAACCGGCGCCCCCTCTCCACTTTAGGGTTCTTGGTTTTCTTCTCTTTGCAAGCACATTGGACTAGCATCCTCTCTTGGTGTTCTAGCAAGTGTTGTGTGGACTAGGTTTGGAGGGACTCCCTATTGGTGTCCTTTGTTTCGGCCGATTACCATCTCCAACCGAACCCTATAATCAAAGGCAACTAGGGTATGAATTCTTCATCCATTCTCTTTGATTTCTTTATTAGTTTGATTGTATGATTTAATATTAGATCCGTTCATGGTGATTGTATTTTTCCGCTGTGTTTTGTTACTTGTACTAACCGAAAATCACCATTAGTGGTATCACGAGTCATTATATTAATCATATAATTAACTAGTTTTTGTGAAAAGTGGCAAATATCATCAATTGTTGGTTCTTTAAAAATTCCGACCGGAAATAAAACCCTAGGGTTTTATTTTTTTTATTTTCGCAATTTTTATTACTCAATGGGTTAAAAATATGATTTTTTGGAACCCTAATTGCCACTTATTACAAAAACACATCACAAAAAATTAACCTTGTTAGTGTATTTTTTTTTTTTTTTGATTATTTGGCTTGGAATTACTTGTTTAATTTTGTTTTTGATATGGCAAAACATGTATTTTTGTCATATCCCAAGCCAAAGCCTTGTCAATTGTTGCTTGTTTGTGCAAACCGATGAAAGCCTAGACCGTTTGTGAATGAATGTGTTGTTGTTTGGTTGTTTGGTTGATTTGGGAAAAGCCGTGTTTTTGGCTTAAATTGTTGTAATTTGTTTCAGTTTTTTCTTTTATTTTTGGTGCCATTTTTTGGGGCAAATTTCATTGTGAAAGTAATTAGACTAGTTTTATTTTGTTTCTTTGTACTTTGTAATTTGTTGACTAAAGGTGAAGAAAAGATGAGGACAAAACAACAATTTTCGGCACCTCCTGCGCAGCTGCACGAAAACAGAGTTTCCCGGAGATTGGCTATTCCGTTGGACCTGAAACCACCGCCAAAAGTTCCGAAACTCAGAGACATACAACTTTACAGAAGGCGGGGAAGACCACCGAAAATTCCTTAAGTGACTTTTCGGGCCTTGAAGTCAGACTGAATTTTCTGGCAGATTGCATTTTTTTCACAAAAGTGTTGGTTTCTACTTGCCCATGAATGTCATGGGGCAAGTGGGAGTCCATTGGGTTTATGTAGGCCCGTTTGGGTTCATGTTGGCCCGTCCCCTAGTTTGACCCTTCGGTCCGTCGTGATGACTCACGTGACCGAACCTAGGATTTCATCGGTCGAGGTTTGCACAAAATTTGTTGCATGTTTTATTTATGTTTGTGGTTGTTTTCTTTTCTATTAGATACAAGTAATAAAACAATTAAAAAACGGTTTTTAGACACAAACATTAAAACATCCAAACTTTTAATCATCTATGATTACTAGTTAATCATTTATGATTAACCTTTAACCTAAAATTGTTTTGAAATTAAACAAAGTTTAAATATGATTTGAAACTTAACCCTTAATAATCGCTAAAAGTTTTTACCATTTATTAAATGACTTATGAAGTGATATGAATGAAGTACATGATTCATTCATATCTTAATAAAATCTTATCACAAAATTTTTTCATACCTAAAATTTAAGTCACGCCGTCCAATCGGTTGAAAATCACTTGCTTCTATTTTTGAATTCACGTGAGACGTAGTTTGAATTTAGATCCGAGGTCATTATTCTCTACGCGTGAGACCTAGATCTATTTTGACATGATTTCACATTCGATGACTTAATCGAGTTAACGGTGAGACCTTGACTCGAGGCGAAGATGTGACAAACATGCCACTTGACCCTAGATGCTTGTTTACTAGGTGCCATGAAGTCCCATACCTCTAAGAGTTGCACTTGTAATGCAATTATTGATCGTCACCTACCTATTGGATCTATCATCTCTAGTAGATCAACTGATGCGATGATAGAAGCTCAATGAGGTCTTAGCTTTTAATTAAAATTAATTGGGTAGTTAATTTATTAAAAGAAATTATTATTGAAAATACTAATTAATGAACTTTGTACTTTTGTAGATGACTACAAACAATCAAACCCTATCACACAACACCATTCGTTCCGTTCTCGATAAGGAGAAACTTGATGGATCGAATTTTGTTGATTGGGCTCGTAACCTAAGGATTGTCCTTAGGGCCGAGCACAAATACCACCATTTGGAAGAGGCGTTGCCCCCTGTCCCCGCTGTTAATGCCACTGCTGCTGTTCATGCGGCCTATACTAAGAGGTTTAACGAACAGCAAGAAGTCGCTGCTCTCATGCTAGTGAGCATGACCCCCGAGATTCAAAAGAATCACGAGGACCTCACTGCATTTGATATGATGCGTGAACTAAAAACCACGTATCAAAAGCAAGCTGATCAGGAACTCTTTGACACGGTCAAAGCCTTCCATGCTTGTAAGCAAGAGGAGGGACAGTCTGTTAGCTCTTATCTTTTGAAGATGAAGAGCTACCTAGACCAAATGGAGAAACTTGGCTACCCTATGCCTCATATCCTTGGAATTGGGTTAATTCTAACCTCACTTCACAAGGACTATGCACCGTTTGTCATGACCTATCATATGCATAGTATGGGGAAGACTTTCGCCGAATTACATGCTATGCTGAAACAAACAGAAGCTGGGCTACCCAAGAAAGCTCCTACCCCTACTGTCCTTGCCATAAGGCAAGAAAAGATCCAAAAACCAAAACCGCAAGTAGTTGCTAAGGGCCAAGGAAAGGGAAAGCAAGTTTACAAGCTCAAGCCAAAGGTTCCCCCACCTACTCATAAGGAGCATCCTGTTAAGGATCTTGCTTGCCATCACTGCGGTGAAACAGGCCATTGGTGGAGGAATTGTCCTGCCTACCCGGCGGAGTTGATGAAGAACAAAGCTATCAAGGCTAGCACATCAGGTATCTTCACAATAGAACTATATGCTTTCCCTAAGAAATCATGGGTATATGACACTGGTTGTGGAACTCACATTTGTAATACCATGCAGGGTCTAAGGGGAAGTAGAAAGCTAAACCATGGAGCTTTGGACTTGTACGTGGGCAATGGAATGTGTGCACCGGTCAAAGCTATAGGAAGCTATGATTTAACCTTCCTAGTGGTTTAGTTATTGTATTGGACAATTGTCACTATGCGCCTAGTATTACTAGGGGTGTAGTATCGCTTTCATGTTTGTGGAATAATGGTTTTATTCATACTTTTACGGATTATGGTATTTCAGTTTCGAAGGATAGTGTATCTTATTTTAATGCTATTCCTCGTGATGGTATTTTTGAGATTTACATGCATAATCGTATCACAAACAGTAGTTCTATTTATACATGTAGCAACAAGAAATCCAAGAAGAATTTGGATTCTACTTACCTATGGCATTGTCGTCTTTGCCATAATAACAAGAAACGCGTTTTAAAATTACAAAAAATGATGGACTTATAAAATCAGATGATTCTGAATCATTTGATAAATGTGTTTCTTGTATATCTGGTAAAATGGCGCGCAAGCCTTTCTCCCATGTAGGCGAAAGGGCCAATGATCTACTTGGACTCATACATACCGATGTATGTGGCCCTTTTAGAACTAGAACTAGGGAAGGTGCTACCTACTTCATAACTTTCACTGACGACTTTAGTCGTTATGGTTATGTTTACTTGATTAAACATAAACATGAAACCTTTGAAACGTTCAAAGCTTTCCAAAATGAAGTAGAAAATCAACTTGGCAAGAAGATAAAAGCTCTCCCTTCTGATCGAGGAGGAGAGTACATGAGCCATGAGTTTCAAGACCATCTAAAGAATTGTGGGATTGTCTCACAATTCACTCCCCCTTATACACCACAGCATAATGGTGTATCAGAGAGGAGAAATCGCACCTTGCTTGACATGGTCCGATCGATGATGAGTCCTACCACTCTGCCTCTATCCTTTTGGGGTTATGCACTCAAGTCGGCTGCTCGCATACTGAATATGGTTCCCACCAAGAAGGTTGAAAAGACACCATATGAGATATGGCATGGGAAAATCCCTAACTTGTCTTACTTGAAAGTCTGGGGTTGTGAGGCTCTCGTGAAACGAGACACACCGAACAAACTTGAACCCAGAGCTGTCAAGTGCATCTTTATAGGATACCCTGAGGAAACGATGAGTTACTATTTCTACTACCCACCTGAGCAAAAAGTAATTATTGCTCGTTATGCTGAGTTTCTTGAGAGCAATCTCATTTCACAAGAAGCAAGTGGGAATACAATCGACTTTGACGAGATTCCAAGCGATGAAGAAGCACAACCTATTGTAGATACTAGCGAACATCAAGATGAGGCTGAACATGAAACTGTTCCTGTTGCACCTCAAAATGATGAAGTCCCCGTTCGAAGGTCCGCAAGGACACCTCATGCACCTGAACGATATGGTTTCCAAATCGATGTTGAGGAGCTGAGTTTAGGGGATCATGATGAACCCCTGTTAGGACTAGTTTTGAGCTTAATTGATGTAATTAGCCTTAGCTAAACTAGTTTATAGGTTAGGGTATAAATACCATTGTGATGACTTATGATGTAAGCTTTCCTCACTTTAATTGAATACACACTTTGAAAGCTCTCTCTCAAGAACACACACACTTACACACACTTTGATCTTCATTTCTTCACAAATCATCATGAATTAGCTTGATTTCGATTGCATCAGCTTTATCAATTGGTATCAGAGCACAATCCTTCAAGGAACAGATCCAAATTCGTGATGATTTGATCCAGATCTAAGTTTTTGAACTTTTTTTTTAAAAAGAGCTGTGAATTTAATCTCGAAATTTTTTGTTAGAGATTGATGTTTTGATTGGATATTCGTGTTTCTCCATTGATTTTAAGCACAATAGAATCAAATTTCAATCCAATCCATCAAGTATTGCTCTCAATTTGAAGATATTTGTGAAAAATATGAAAACTCAAAATTTTACCGAAAAATCCAAAATCGAAGTCTGATTTGTTATGTTTTGAGCTGTTTGATTGTATCAAACTATTAGAAATTGAATTTCTAACATTTTGTTATTTGAATCACTGATTTTGGTTAAGAATCGAAGAATCTAGGATAAAAAAATATGAGTTTTTGAAACTTACGATTCAACAGTCCGGCTCGCTCAAGAAGGTGTTCGGCTCGGCTCAGGTTTCCGGCTCCAGTTCTCGGCTCGCAAAAGTGTTCGGCTCGTCAGGTGTTCGGCTCGGACTTCGATCGATCTCGGCTCATCAGGTGTTCGGCTCAAACGAACCAGAAAGAGTTCGGCTCTTCACAAATTGAAAGAGTTCGGCTTTCAAAAACAATTCAACTTTCAATTCAACCTCAATCAAAACCAGATTCAATTTCGGTTAATCTGATTCCGACTTTAAACTGATAACGATCTGATTCTGCTTCCGATTTCAATTGATTCTGCTTTGATTTGATTTGGTTTCCGGTCTCGGCTCGACTCAAAGACTCTGGTATTTGTGTCTGCTTCCGTCAAGAACCTAGTAGCCCAAAACAACATACAGCCTAACTCATTAAACACAATCTTAATTTTCAGCCCAAACTACAACTAAACCATTTCGTGTAAACAATTAAATCAATTAAACCATTTCTCAGCCCAACTTTAATCTTCTGTCGGCCCAAAATCAATTAAATCAACAAACACAAGTAAATAGCCCAAATCAATTAAACCATTGGCCATTCAACTGATTTTTTTTTTTAACTAAAACAAAGAGCCCGTTGACCTCAATCTTTGCAATCAAAAATTAAATTTTGCAATTTTAATTTCTCATAAGCAATTTTGCAAGTTCAAAATAAAATAAATTTTAATTTTTCAATTATCTTGGATAAATATTGCATCCAAGATAGATCTCAATTTTTAATTTGACCACAATTTTTTACCACAATTTTTCAAAACCCAACATCAACATAGATCTCGATTTTTAATTTGTTTTTCTTGACTTTGCTCTCGAACCCAAACTATTATACTTTACGACTTTTAAACCTTTTTAATTTTTTTTTTAATTTGAACTTGACTTTTAATTTTTTTAAACACGAGATTTTCTACATATCAACCCGAAAATTCAATCAATCCTAATAATCACAAAATGGAAAAACCTACACCAGGTACAAATGCTTATGTGGATAAAGACCTTCAAAATGCCATAAAGTCTATGTCTCTTATCAAATCTGTTCTATCTGCTACAATCTCAACTGAAAAACCAATCATCACACCTTTGAATGCTACACAGAAACCAATCGTTCATGATTCAGAGTATTTTAAATGTAAGATGTTGATGGCTAAATTTGTGCAGTATGGCAAGAGAGAATGCTGAGGTTTCTAATCGTTTTAATGAAGAAGTCAATAAAGAAATTAAGGTAATCCGTTCTCTCTTATCAAATTCTGATAATTCCATTGGTTCTGATACTTGTTTTGTTAAAACTCAGATATCTGAAGTTGATTCTTTAAAACATTTAAATACTCAACTTCAAGAACGCGTAAACGATTTGGAAAAACAAAATGAACAAAATTCTCATTTAGGTGATCAACTTATTCATTATATTAACCAAAATAAACTTTTCAAACAAGAGAATCTGGATTTACAAACTCAAGTATCAGAATTGACGGCTAGGCATGATCACAATCACAAACAATAATCTAAGACATGGTATGAATTTCAAAGTACTAAAAATTGTTTGGAACGTAAACAACAAGATTTTGATGACAGTGAAACACAATTTATATCTCTAAACTCTCAAACTAAAGAATTAACAGAGGACTTACATGAACAGAAAATCATTTCATTAAACGAAATGAAAAGCAAACAAAATATGATTCAGACACTTAAAAATGAGAATCATAAATTGAATTCACATATCAAACATCTTGAAGAATTAATTGTCAAGAGAGGACATACTGATCAACCCATCCATTTGAACAAGCCTAAAAACTTTAAATATTTCAATTCACGAGAAGGGCTAGGAGCTGACAATCCAGAGTACCTTAAGACCGCGTGCAAAATGGTTCCTACATTATATGATTCAAGATACATGCACAATGGAATCTCGCAACGCTTCATTCGGATGACTGATGATGAAGAAGAAATAGAGACCTTCAACAGAGCTAAAAAGGAGAATGTCCAAATTAGTTTCAATTACACTGCATTAAATAAAACATATGAAACTAAAAAGGCTCAATTTGAAAATCATGATTATTTTCCTATTATAAAATCAGAAGAATTTGAAATTAAAGGAAATGATGTCATTCAACAAAAGGTTACACCAAAGATTTATGTTCCAAATCTAATTCTTGAAAAGAAAATTTGTCAATTGGAAACTGAAATAGATGAAACACATAAGGCGTTTGACAAAGAAAAATCAGTTTTGCAAACAAAAATTCATGAATTAGAAAATAAAATTGATGAATCACATAAATCTTTTGATGAAGAGAAACTAAAGTTGCAAATACAAATTCAAAATTTGGAATCTAAATCATCTCATATTCAGAAGCTTAAGAAGCCTAGTGCATCTATGAACTTAGATTCTCCTTTTGCTGCAAAGACTACATGTAATAACTCCAGAATGTTTTCTCCTGTCATGGCATATTGTGATTTATATACAATCAAACAATTTCAGATTAATAGAGGAAATTCAAAACCTAAACCGAATTCACAAGTAAGTTCCTCTACCAAAACTAAGCCTAGGAGATCCACGGTTCCACCAAACTCTAATAAGAAATTGAATGCTCTCAAACAAGTTATTAGAGGAAATTCGCACCTAAAACTCCAAATATATTAGGTTCCTCTTCTAGACTTAACCATTCTCAGATGGATAAGACCAAACCATCAACCGTGTTGAAACATTCTACTACTTCAAAGAAAATCTTTTCCAAAACTACATCTTTAAGATACTCAAGCAAAGATTTACTTTCATTGGCACCTATAACAACTTTTACTCAAGTGCCAAAAACAACTCCTAAAACACCAACGATTTTAAAAGAAATATGGGTTCCCAAAACTCCAAATTCTCAATATTCCTCGGAAATTATTTGAAAGTGAAACATCAAGTTTCAGTTTTTCTTGGAATTCCAAATCTGTAAATCAAATTGATACAACTTATCGATGGTTTCACTTAAACACTAACACCATCGGACCCAAAACAAAATGGGTACCAAAAGTTGTTTGATGTGTTTTGCAGGAGAATGACTTATACACAATTCAATGTATAACTCGCGTTTCAACAGAATGGCTTATACACACTTCAGTGTATGACCCGTTCTTCAAAGAGATGGCTTTCGAGTACATCTGCTTGAAACCCGTTCTTAAATATCATACTTGGTTGAGGGGGAGAATTTATATATTCACTTGTCAAGGGGGAGAAAATAGACATTCTTATGTCAAGGGGGAGCATAACTGCTTTATGATTTTTGAAAAACAACTGTCGAGGGGGAGCATCCTTTATAATCGCTAAATACTGTTTCAATGCTCCTTTCAAATTTTTTTATAATTATCAATATGGGGTATCAATTTATGTAATATCCGTAAACGATCTCTTTACCAATCTCAATTGGTACTGATTGCATCTGTTTATTACAAATTTTCTTATTCTATCTTGCTAATAATTTTTTTTTTCTCAAACAGTTTTTCAACCTCTTACTCATTTACAATCTCACAAGCTTATCAATGTTGAGTATTAGCTATTGTAATATCCGTAAACGATCTCTTTACCAGTCTAGGTTGGTAGTGATTGCATCTGTTTATTACAAATTCTATTATTTCTCATTGCTATCTTTGTGTTAATTCATTGTCAAAATTCTTCATTGTAAATCAATTTTTCTCTTCTTACATACAATTTTCATTTACCAAATCAATACTCAATTACAAATATTTTTGTACTCATATTGAGTGTTGACTGAAGGGTTTCAATAGATACTGATTGACCACTTGGGTCAACCTCCTAGTCACTTGGTTCGAACCATACTGACCAAGAACATGAACTTGTTCTTGACCGGCTAAAAATCCCTAATGCGGAACTGAGATTAAACTTAATCCTTAAACCCTAAAGGATTGGGATCTTGGAAATCTAGATTAGATTAACAATGGAAGAAACCTTGTACGAAATCCCAAACACACACACACACTTGTGTGTGTTTCGACCAACACCAAAGAACCCTAGGGTTCTTTGGTCGAAATCGTCCAAGAGGGGAGAAGAGAGAAAATGGTTTTCTCAAAACATACCTTGTTGTTTGCTTAAGATAGATCCACTGATGATGAACAAATCGAGCGATCTTCTAGTTGATCTAAGCAATGAACTTGATCTTCAAGAACTTGAAGAACACGAAGAACACGAAGAACGAAGAACACAATGCCTGTGTCTTGGGAGTGTTCGGCCGAAATCTAGAGGGAGGAGGGGGAAGATTTCGTGTAGGGTTGTAAGGGGTTTTAGGGTTACCCTAAGCCTCGTATTTATAGATAAATAATTTGCGATTAGGACCCTCTAGTTTAATTAATATTAGATCTTTAATTAAATTTCCTTTTAACACTTCCACCCCTTATAGTTTAACTAGTCTATTTATTATTGCACTTAACTATTAAATGTCTAGTATTAATACACTAATAATTCGGTACCCATATACACGAATTATATATACTTGTATTCATACTTTTAATAATTAATTATATAATAATCTTAATATAATTTCTACAATAATATTATCCAATTACTATATGATTTAATAGCTTTAAATCATATCATGGATAATCTATAATTAACACATTGTATATTTACTCAGCTAGTAAATGTACAAATACTTGTATTAATTAGTTAGTTAAACTAATCTAGTAAAAAGTCAAACTTGACTTAATACTTAACTTGATTCATAATGACTATTATGAATCACGCCTCTTCGTTATATCATTGCTTATCTTGCTCGTATTACATGCACTCACCGGTGTGACCCTTAAGTGTTTCGTAGGCATGGATGTATCATCATAGGTTGACTAACTGTGCACATAAATCCTTCAGACTCCCACTTGTGCAAGTTTGTAACCTTTGTCTTAATGATACGAGCTACAGTGGCCTTCTAGATGGGCATGTAGGTAACCAACCCCATAAAAACAGCTTACGTAACCAGGTATAGTTTCTTGAAAAACTCTTTAATAGCGTCTCCTAGTAAAGAACACTCTGTCTCTACTTCTTGGGCAACTATGTTAGGTTTATCCCTTGCAACACGATATTTGTGATAACGAATACGAGCATGGTAGAAAATATCAACTCCTGTATTCAAAATCATTTAATGACTTCTTGATTTAAACTGGTGTGATAAACGACAAAGAACAAATCAGTTCGTTTGGGCATGGCCATGCACTTTCCAGTTATCATCATGTCAAAGGACCCATAAATATCTCTCCTAAAAAGGAGGTGTAATTGCCATCTTGTTATATTTCAATTCAAAATACAAATTCCTTTGTACCCAGTAAAGCCTCGTATGACAACTATATTTCAGAATTGTCTAAGACGAACCAAAGCACATCAGTCAATGTATCCCAAACCAAATACCTCAGGCTTAAGGACAATCCTAGTGAATAATACTTTTGAACTTTTCAACCACGAAGTATTATCACGGTGGTCAATCCAATATTCGTCGAGCTCCAACAAAATATCACCGATATTTGGTTTACACAAGACTTGTGTAGCTATCTTCGAAGAACTTCGAATCTACCACCAAATACCGCGATGACGTTAACGTCCCATCAAGGTTCCCACCAAGACGAGTAGTCACGGATTTATATCTTTTTGAACAAATAGACTTTTATTCATGGATATTGTAAAACATACAAATTCTGAATAACAATGATACTAACTCATGTATTATTCCTCACTGGACATAGATACTGAATTATTACTGGATCATTACTTATTCTTTGCGTTTGTGTTGATTACTTCAATAACTCTTAATTGTAACTTTTATCACTAATTATAATTAGTCATTTCTATTAAACTAAAGACATAAGACGAGTATTAAGAATACTATTACTTTTGTCTTTGCTAGATATTGTTCATGCAACACTTAGAACATATTATTGTCTTGCCTTTTTATATGATTCGGTAAACATAGGAGGATTGGAAAATAACTCCTTAGTTTCTTGAATCTAAAAAAACTTGTCTTGTAGCTAAATCTCTTTTAGCTACTTGATTTGTAAATATTCTTACTAGTTAAAGAAATTTCCTTAAATGATTAACTTGTTCACTGGAATGTGAACATCCTATTAGATATGTAATAATTAATCACAAGACTTGTGATCACGCTATTAGGTTTGCAATAATCTAATTACTGATCATTTATTTCTCTTAACTCTTTGGCTAACGACTTGGTAATTTCTTGTTGTTAATGTACTAACTAACTTACTATATTCATTAGTACCTCTAGTGAATATGTTAGTCATAGCTCCCATTAAATTTAATGGAAAATAAGCATTACTTAAACTACTAATTTTGACCTAGCCAAAACTTATAGTTTAACCCTTTAAGAATTAATCAATTATCAAAGTCATCCTTTGGATTTGCGAATATCCAACATTCCTGATAAGGGAATCATGACTCTCTTTGATTACTGTATCTAACAAGTGAAGGGTTTCATTGTAACTGATTGACCACTTGGGTCAACCACCTAGTCACACTGATTCGACCATAGACTGATAAGAACATGAACTTGTTCTTACCGGTTGAACCAACTAGCTAGTTTAATCCCTAAAAGCGGAACTGAGATTAAACCTAATCCTTAAACCCTAAAGGATTGGGATGTTGGAAATCTAAACTAGATTAACAAGAAAGAAGCCTTGTACGAAAAAACTCGAACACTCACAATGTTTTTGTGTATTCGTCGAACACTCACCAAGAACCCTAGGGTTGTTGGTGTTCTCGTCCGTCGAACAAGAGGGAGAAGGAGAAGAGGTTTTCCCAAAACATACCTTAGATTGCTCAAGATTAATCCACCAGTGATAAACACAACGAGAAGCCCTTTAGATAAGCTTTTGTAATGAAACTTGTTCTTCAAGACTTGAAGAATACGAAGAACGAACGAAGAACACGAAGAACACAAGACTTGTGTTCTTGGTGTGTTGCTCGGCCGAACTAGGGTTAGGGAGGAGGGAAATTTCGTGGCTTATGGTGTAGGGTGGAAGGGAATGAGCACCTTACAAGGGAACCCCAAGCCTTCTATTTATAATAGAAGGACTTTCACTTAGGGCCCTTCTAGTTTAATTAAGATTAATTCTTAATTAAACTCATCCTTTTACACAACCAACCCTTATAGTTTATCTAGTTATTATTGTTGCACTTAATTATTAAATGTCTAGTATTAATACACTAATATATTTCGTATATTATATACACGAAATATATATACTTTGTATTTATACTTTTAATAACTAATTATATAATAAACCTTATATAATTTAGACAATAATATTATCCAACACCATATGATTTAATTACTTTAAATCATATTATGGATAATCTATAATTAACATATTGTATATTTACTCAACTAGTAAATGTACAAATACTTGTATTAATTAGTTAGATAAACTAATTTAGTAATAAGTTAAACTTAACTTAATACTTAACTTGATTCATAAATGACTATTATGAATCAATCCTCTTCCAAGTATCATTACATATCTTACTCGTATTACATGCACTCACCGGTGTGACCCTTGAGTGTCATATAGACATGGACGTGACATCATAGGTTGACTAACTGTGCACATAAATCCATCAACAAGTATAAGACACTTGATAGGATACTTATAATTCTTAAGTGTATTAGTATCTTTTAAGAATCTTATTTAATGCCAAAGTCATTTCTTGGATTTATCAAATATCCATTATTCCTATTAGGGAATTACGACTTGATTAAACATTGTATTTATTACAAGTATAAAAGACTTGCAACAATACCTTTTAATTCTTAAACACTTTAATATAGTTTGTTCCTTTTAAGAGTTCATTTAATGTCTAAGTCACTTCACTTGGATTATACGAATATCCAATTATTACTATTAAGGAATTATGACTTCATTAAATTCCTTTATTACAAGTGTAAAAGACTTGTAATAATACTCTTTAAAGTCTATCTTGATTATATCCAATATAATCAATATTAATACTAACACCTTGAAACTTACTATCATAAGTAACCATTACTTAAAATGTTTCAACTAGGTTCAATAATTTGTGAACCTTATGCTTTTCATAAAATCTCTTAAATACTTTAGAAGAAAAACTTCTAATTTCTAGTATCTAAGTATTGAGCTTTCAAAACATTACTCATACAACAATCAAACAAGTATAAAACATGAAATATAAAGTAAATCAAAACTTGACGTACAACTTAGTCATAAAACCTTGACTAGTGTAATCATCACACATGCACACACATAATATAATTCAACGATGGATTTTTATTAAAACCAAATAAAGAAAACTTGTTTTTTAACATAATAAAAAATTATCCAAACAATAAAATAAAATTGTTTTTACTGAATCCATTAAAGTACTGAATTATAAAACTTGGTGTTCGTGGGATCATCACCATCTCACGCTGGTGATCATCACTTTCCACCTCCTCCTGCAATAAACGATTGCAAAAGTTAGATTACTCGTAATGTACTTTACAAGCATCTAAAAGTGATTAAGAAGTGTGGTTGTGTTACCTGAGGAACTTGCGTTTCATCCACCACCACTTGCACCCTTTGGACAATTCTTTTTCCAATGCCCAGCCTCACCACACTTGAAGCACCGATTCTCGGTTCTCGCTGTGTTAGGCTTAAACTTCGTGACCTTTTGTTTGACACTTTTACCATTTGGCACTCCTTGGTTAGGATTGGTTTTACCCTTTCCTTTGCCACCATGCCCTCTCCTCTTCTTGCCACCACCACTGCTATTACCGATCATGAGAACATCTTTAGATTTGGTCCCCAAACTCAATTCAGCTGTCTTGAGCATGTAATGTAGCTCAGCAATGGATTTCTCCATATTATGCATATTGTAGTTGAGCACAAAAGGCTTGTAGTCATCAGACAATGAATTGAGTATAGTATCTGTTGCCATTTGCAACGGTATGGGGTGACCAAGTCTAGCCAAGTGATCCATGTGTCCTTTCATTTTCATGACGTGGGCACTCACCGGCGTTCCTTTGACCATCTTGCAAGAGTTGAAGGCTCGATTGATGTCGAACCTCTCAGTGCGAGCTTGCTCTTAAAATGAATCCCTAAGTTGCTGGATCATTTCAAATGCAGGCACATCCATAAGTCCTGCTTGTAATTCTGGACTCATGGTTGCGAGCATCAAACAGCTCACATCGAGCGCATCACTGACATGCTTATCATAAGCTTGCCTTGCTTCAGCTCTAGCATTAGCGGCAGGGACATTAGGTACTGCTCTTTCCAAGACATACCACTTTCTCTCATGTCTGAGCACAATGCGAAGATTGCGCTCCCAGTTGAGAAAGTTTGACCCAGTCAACTTGTCTTTTTCGAGGATTGAGCGAAGTGAGAGATTGTTGCTTGTCGTTGTGGTTGTTGCTGCCATCTACAAATCAAACTCAGTTTAATTAGTAATCATCAATAAACATTCTCTAAAATATATTATAAACCCATAATTAATATTTTAGGCCTAGGATCCATATATCACATTCTCGCCGCAAGGTTTGGGCACTTCCCGACGAGACATGCTGTTTCTGGTAGGTAACATCCTTACCGATCGTATCAAGACTTGACACGATTCCTAGGGGTCGTAGAATCTTTAGACTTATAACTTATTACAACTTCGTACAATTTAATTGTACATTTGTAAGTTAGTAATAAAGTCTAGTATGTGTATTCTACTCAAGTACTTTTTGGGCCGGGACTCCCGATTATCACCAAAGTAGATCATACCATCTAAGACAGTGCGATGTTCTGCGCCGGGACTCCCGATTATCACAGAACCTTACGCACCCTAACACTCGCAATGATTTGAATCCATATCTAAGGTTCTTTATCCTTACAATATGAATATCGTTTAACAAGTAAGGTGTTCCATTAGGTGGATAGTACTTAGATCTAAGATTTTCTTGGGTTTGTTTAAGTCTTGAACTAAACTTAAACCTTATTCCAATCTTAATCTTTGTTTAAAATGTGTGACTTGTGAATTCAGGAATTCAACAAGACATCCTTTTTAAACTTTAAGAACTTTCTTTAAAACTTATAGTTTCGAGAATTTGCGCGTTTTATATGTATACCTAAAACGAGGTGTACAAAACGTATTACTAGGTTTTGTGGAAAACCTTATCTAGAGTAAAACTTACTTGTTTTATCTTTCTTGAAAAACTTATGTTAAACTTTTAATCCTTTTATGATTCATAGGCTTGAATCATAAACCTAGTTTAACACACCTAGTTTTTCATATGCTTTATAATTAAATCAAACATTTGTTTCGACTTACTAGATTTCACCAAAACTTATGTCTTAGCGACACACTTATAAACGTTGTGATTTTCTTGTGTAGCTCCCACTAGCTCCAACAACCATGGTGGAACTTAAGCTAACACAATCACCGGTTTATATTTGGTGAAACTAATAAACTTATTATATAAAGACTATATATAATAATCCTTAGTTTGTTTAAACCTTTCTTACATTTAACTTGAACTAATTAAATATAGGTTCTTTGTTATTTATACTTGATCACTAATCTAGTATATTACATGACTTTTAAAATACTTATATTATACTTGTATAATTACTAGTTATAATAACTTATAACTTTATACACCTGATAATATTAATATATAACTTTGTATATTTCTAGTTCATCATATAATCTCAACTTTGTACAATTTCTAGTTATAATGGAATCATAACTTTGTACTTTCTAGTTTCAATTATATAATCAACTTATGCAATAACTAGTTATATTATTATCCTTAAAGATCAAAATAACATTATTTTTAATGTTCCATTTAATCTTGTATTTAATATATATATATACATATTTGTTTTACTTTTAAAATAAACTTGTAACATTCTAACAAGAATATTACATCTAATTTATATGTATTTTAACTTGAACTAATTAAAATACGTATAAACTACTTTATTTATTAAAATACATTTTATCTATATTTAAAAATTCGAAATATAATACATAAATATAAATAAATACATCTTGTTTATTTCTTAAACTAGAAATTAACACTTCTTTTAATTCTCATTAATTAGTCTAACCATAATCTTGTTTTTGATCAACCAAAACTAGGGTTTTAACTTTCTTGATCAAAGACATTATTTAATTAAAAAATTAATTATAATCAATTCTATTTAAACAATAAACTTTGTTTAAATTCTAAGATGGATTATAACCCTAATAAATTTATTTAAACTTTTTAATTTAAACCTTATAGACAATGTTAGGTCACATTCTAGAGTATTGTAATAGTCTAGGGATGTAATGTGACAGTTTATTGTAATCAATAGTCTAGGGTAGTTTATGTAATTAGTCAATACTAGGCCTAGGTATAAATACCTAGGTGTAACCTAGTATTGACCTAACCTTGCCGCTTATTGAAATTGAACGTACGTTTTGTGCAAGTATTCTCTCAATCTTGTTCTTCCAATTCACCTTGTTATTGCTTAATCTGTTGTTTAATCGTTACATACGGATCCACAATTGGTATCAGAGCGAAAATCATCCTTGATTCGATCCATTTCAGTGAAGATTAAGCAAGATTTTGAAGGTTTTTGGCGAAGAACTCAAGAATCAAAATCGGAATTTGAGGTATTGAATCGTTTATATTCTTTGATCATTACATTCATCTTGTAATTCTAAGCATATTAGAATCAAGTTTCGATCAAATCCATCAACAATTGATCCCAATTCGTTGATTTTAAAGAAAACCATTAAAACACATTTTTTCTTCTGTTAAATCGAAATTACCATCTGATTTGTTGTGTTTTGATCGAGTTTATTGATCCATTTTGTGCGAAATTCAATTTCGAGCATTTTGGGATTTGAATCACTTGATTTGGTTAAGTATTGAGCATTCTAGGTTCGATTTAGTACAAAAACAGCTGTGTTCGTTTCGTTACTGTCAAGAAAGACTTCGGCCCGAGAACAGTAACTAGTTCGGCCCGAACATTATAATCAAGTTCGGCTCGAACTTCAAACCAAAGTTCGGCCCGAACTATAGCCGAACTTCTGTGACCGAACTTCAAATCAAACCTCGGCCCGAACTATAGCCAAACTTCGGCCCGAACTTCTCCTCAAGTTCGGCTCGAACTTCTGTGCCCGAACTATAGCCGAACTTCTGTGCCCGAACTTCTGTCAAACCTCGGCCCGAACTATAGTCAAACTTCGGCCCGAACTTCTCCTCAAGTTCGGCCCGAACTACAAACGAACTTCTGTGCCCGAACTTCTGTCAAATCTCGGCCCGAACTTCTATACCCACTTCGGCCCGAACTTCTCAATCAAGTTTGGCCCGAACTTCTCAACTTCGGTCAAATTTTCAAACGTTTTCACACCATGACTTCAAGAGAAGCACTATCGATCGGGTCTGATCTGAAACCTCCAGTCCTATTCAGAGGGGAGTATGCCCAGTGGAAGAAAAGGTTTCTTCACTTCATTGACACCCAAGAATTAGCTACTGAAATTCTTGAGTCTCTTGAGAATGGAAACGCAAAATTCTATGAAGATGCTGTTGCGTTACCTGATGCAGATCCTCCGGTTATTGGCGGTCGAGTTCTCATTCCTCCCTCCAGATATAATGCTATTCAAAGGCAACGTGCCAAAGCTGATAAACAAGCATATTCCTTCATGCTTCAAGGACTACCGAATGAAATCTACACTAGCTTAGATAGTCTTAATAGTGCTAAAGAACTTTGGGATGAAATAAGAAAACAAATGGAGGGAACAGTTCTTGGGAATAAGGCTAAGATGGTTACTACGTTAAACTCCTATGAAAATTTTAGAGCCTCGGTCGGAGAAGACTTGCAAAGCACTTACCATCGATATTGCAACCTGTTAAATGATCTCCGCAAAAATGGCCTATCAAAGGGAAACCTGGAGATCAACATCAAATTTCTCAACTGTCTTCTTCCGGAGTGGGAAATGTTTGGTAATAATGCTATGCAGAATAAAGATCTAAGTCTGATAGATATCCATGAGCTGTACGAATATTTGTACCAAAATGCTCCAATGGTGAAAAACATCGCCAAAACAAAACAAGAGACACAAGATACTCTTGCACTTCTTACCAAACAACATCTGTTAAATGAAACTGCTAAGTCTAAAGAAAAAGCAGAAGAACCCACTCCTCCAAAAATCGATGATCTGGATAAAGAACTTCAAGAAGTGCTGCAAGCCATGTCACTTATCTCCAAATATGAGAAGAAATATTACCCGAAAACCGCAAACAACAATCTGCGTTTTTCATCAAACTTTAAATCTGCTCAATCTGCTTCCGCTTCAACTGACAAGCCAGCCATGACACCTTTGGATCCTACAAAGAAATGTTATAACTGTGGTGTTGCTGGTCACTTCTCCCGTGATTGCACGAAACCTAGAGTTCGTGATTCTGAATATTTCAAAAAGAAGATGCTGTTAGCCAAACAAATTGAATCTGGGAAAGTGCTGTTAGCAGAAGATCTTCAGTGGATGGAAGACTCTGATCAAGAAGATGAGGAACATGCTGCGAACTTGTGTTTTATGGCAAGAGAAAATGCTGAGCTCCACGAACGTTCCAATGAGGAGACCACCAAAGAAATAGAGGTAAACAGTTCTTTCTTATCTAATTCTCCAAATACCATTGATTCGGATAAATGTTTTGTAACAAACCAGAATTCTGAAATTGAGTCTTTAAAACAAAACCTTTTAAATGAAAAAGAATTAAATGCTCTACTCCAACAAAGTTTAGCCGATTTAGAAAACGAAAATGAACAAATTGTTGATCATAATACACAACTTGTTCATATTATTAAACAAAATAAAAATTTTGAGAAAAAGAATCTGACGTTACAAAAACAAATATCAAAACTAACTGTTAAATATGAGACAGATATTCAACATTTGTCTCATACTATTTCTGAAAAAGAAACTGAAATTACAAATCTTAAGAATGCACAAAATCCTGTTTCAAAGGAACGAAATGACAAATATTACAAATTGTATATTGAAACGTACCAAGAATGTCAATTCACAAAAAACTGGATGGAACGTAAACAACAAGAATTCGATGACAATGAAAATCAATTTAAATCTTTAAATTCTGAAATAAAAGAATTAAAAGTAAAATTAACCGATCAAACTAATCAATCATCACAAGATAATAATAGTCAACAGGCCATCATACATCGTCTCACTCATGACAAAGATCAGTTAGTATCTCACATTAAACATCTTGAAGAGTTAATTGCCAAACGAGGACATACTGATCAAACCATCCATTTGAACAAGCCTAAAGAGTTCAAGTACTTCAACTCCAAACAAGGTCTCGGGGCAGACAATCCAGGATATCTGAGCAAGGCGTGCAGGGTTCTTCCGACACTATATGACTCTCGCTACATGAAACAAGATATCTGGCAAAACTTCATGCGGGTGACTGATGAAGAAAAAGAAATCGAAGCATTCAACAGGGCGAAGCAGGAAAATGCTCAAATCAGTTTCAATTATGCAGAATTAAACAAAACTTATGAATTTAAAAAGGCTAAGTTTGAAAATGATGAATATTTTCCCATTATAACTCCAGAAGAATTTGAAATTAAAGGGGATGCTGTCGTTCAAGAAAAAGTAACACGAAAACTTTATATTCCAGCGTTAATTCTTGAAAAGAAAATCTGCCAATTAGAAACAGAAGTTGATGAAACACAAAAGGCATATGATAAAGAAAAATTAGTTTTACAAACCAAAATTCATGAATTAGAAGCTAAACTTGTTAAAACCAATTCTTCTTCTGCTCAAAATGATTCTCAAAATAACTCTTCTGTTCAAACTAAAACTCTTGAAAAGACTTCTACCATTAAAATCCCCGTTATTTTAAAAAGAAGCTCTGACTCAACTGTTTTAAATGTTTCAGATAAACCCTTAAATTCAAATCTTGAGAAGCCCATGCCAATCGGAGACAGAGGAGCACCTCAGATAAAGAAGTCTAAGTCGTCCGGCTCTAGTATGCTTAAGTCAAAGGAACTTAAGAAGTCTAGTTCATCGTCCTTTTTAGTTTCTTCTTTTTCTGCTTATAATAAATGTAATAACTCCAAGGATTTTATTGCTCCTAAATTGGCTTTTGGTACTGTTTATGATTCTGCTGTTTATCGTCCTGTGAATTATACTGTTAATGGTGATAATTTGGTTGTTCAAAATGATAAACCGGTAAAAAGATTTATTGTGACAAGCAAACAAATAAACAAATTTCCCAGTATGATGAACGATACTTCATTAGGTTAGATGCTCCATGTGGTCCTAGAAACTATGTTTTACATAAGTCTGGTAAAATAATTAAGTCCTGCAAAACTTGTTTCCCATCCTCATGCAAATCATCAGTTTCTCGTTCTTTGCTACATCAACGTCAACATTTGTCTACACCATATGTCAAATCGACTCCTGTTCGTCACATCCCACGTCACACAACTCGAGGAACCACCACACCTGCATCATCACTTTCAAGCACTTCATCCAATTCTTCAACAACCAAATCAAAGATGAATAACTCAAAATCCACGTTTATTAATTACACTTGGATCAAGAATGAACAGTCCCAATGGATCTTACATTCTCCAGAGAAAAAATTTAAATGGTCTGTCAAAGCTATCCAACCAGAACTGTCTCCTTGCAGTTCTGTAAAATCTCTAAATTAATCCTTTTGTAAAATCTGCATAAAACATCCGTCACTAATCGTCTAGGACCCATAATTGATTGGGTACCTAAATTGTGTTAATTGTTTTATGTAGAATATATGGTATCTTGATTCTGGATGCTCACGGCACATGACGGGAAACAAGAACCTCTTAACAAATTTTAGAGATAAATATTTGGGTACCGTTCGTTTTGGAAATGATCATTTGGCTGCTATCATGGGAATTGGTGATATCATTCGTGAAAATTTAATCATTCGAAATGTCACTTATGTTGAAGATCTTGCTCACAACTTGTTCAGTATCGGTCAATTTTGTGACAAAGAGTTAGAAGTTAATTTTCGAACAAAGAAATGTGTTGTTCGTACTTATAATGGAGAAGAACTTCTTACCGGAAAACGGGATACAAATCTGTTTACTATCAATCTCAATGACGTGACCCCAATGGAAGAAGTATGCTTACTTTCCACAGCGTCATCAGATGAATCTTGGTTATGGCACCGTCGCCTCTCGCACCTAAACTTCAAAACCATCAACAAATTGGTAAAAGGTGGCCATGTATCTGGTCTCCCAGACGTTAAATTTGCAAAAGATCATCTGTGTTCGTCTTGCGAAATGGGAAAGATGAAGAAAACGTCACACAAATCAAAACCCGTTCCAAGTACATCCAAACCTCTTGAATTGCTTCACATGGATCTATGTGGACCAATGAGTGTTCAATCAATTGCTGGTAAACGGTATGTGTTAGTGATTGTTGATGACTACTCACGGTATACCTGGGTTCACTTCTTACGTACCAAAGATGAAGCTGCAGACACTATTATCGCCTTTATCAAGAAAACTCAGACAAATCTGGAATTAAAAGTCAACACCATTCGGACTGATAATGGCACTGAGTTTAAGAATCGAACCCTAGATTCATTTCTTGAATCTGTAGGTATAACCCATCAATTTTCCGCTGCTAGAACTCCACAACAGAATGGAGTAGTAGAACGAAGAAATCGTACCTTAGTTGAAGCAGCCCGCACAATGCTTTCATTTTCGAAACTACCTTTATCTCTGTGGGCTGAAGCCATCAACACGACATGTTTCACTCAAAATCGTTCTATCATCAACAAAACCTACAACAAAACACCGTACGAATTGATAAATAACCGAATTCCAAATGTTAAATTTTTCCATGTATTTGGGAGTCGTTGCTTCATCTTGAATGACAAAGACAAATTGAACAAATTTGAACCTAAAGCGGACGAAGGGGTATTTGTTGGTTATTCACGAGAATCTGCATCATTCAGGGTTTACAATCGATCAAATCAGACAATAAGAGAAAGTGTCAATGTGAATTTTGATGAGACATTTCCTCTTGAGTCACTTACTTCAGATATTAAACCTCCTGCACCTCCTTCCACTCCTTCCACCTCTGAAAATGATTTCGATATATTGTTTGAACGTTTTTATGATGAATATCATAACATCAGACATACTTTACTTCAGGAGGCTGGCATTCCAATCCCTGCAGCTGCAGATGTCCAATCCATCAGTGTCCCTGAGACACTCATTCCGAGTTCCCCTGATTCTCCA